>CM051825.1:59658635-64658635 GCA_028451465.1 Erethizon dorsatum | reverse complement strand
AGATATATACATACATATATATATATTTTTTATTTTATGTATAAGTTTTATATATAATTTTTATTTTATTTTATATATAAATTTTATTTTTATACTTTAATTCATATATGCACTGAAAGAAGCAAAATGAAAGTCATCATTTCCTTGGAGGTTGGATCCTTGCTGCTCATGATGACTACTGTGGTAGTGTTCAAATGAAGAAAGCAAGCAATGGAGAGGAGAGTAAAAGGCGCATTGAATTCTCTTGCATATCTTGATTAGTACAATTATAAAATCATCAATAATAACTCTCTCTAAAAGTGAATTTTGGACCTAAAATTTCCAAAAGAAAGGACATTAATGCTATGTGAAAAAATACTGGCTAAGAATAACACAGATACTAACAGCATGTAAAAATTGGAGGAATAGATTACTCTATGTGGCCTCCACTCTACTAACTTTAAAATGAATCCTTTCCTTCAAAGGGATCTGTGGCTGTATCCTCAGAGTGAATTTTAACAAAATAATCTACAGTTTTAAAATATGTATAGCATGTGCTTAGGTATGAAGAAAAATATATGTATATTTTTACCCTGAAATTATAAATGTTCTTTAATACATTAAAGCAACACTTCTGAATAATTCTAAAATTACAACAGCATGAATCTGAGCCATACCCTTTTAAAATGCTAATCTTACCCCAGAAAACAACTGAGAAAATAACTCATAAATATAGTGAGAAAAGAAGAAAGGGAATTAAAATGAAACTTTGGAAAATATCTAACACAGAAGGTGACAATGGTAATAAAGTGGGAATAGAAAAACAAATGCATAAGATATACTGAAAACAAATAGCAAAGTGGCAAGTGTACTGCCTTATAAGTACTGTACATTTCCATTTTCATTAAATATAATTGATCAAACATTCCATCAAAATGTAGAAATTGGCAAGATAGAGATAAAAACATTTCTCAAGAATATGTTGCCTGGCCGGTGAGATAGCTCAGTGGCATAACCGCCTGCTCGGCAAGTGTGAGGTACTGAGTTTGATGCCCCGTACCCACATAAAGGAAAAAAAGGGCTGGTGATATTGCTCAGAAGCACAAGCACTTGCTGGCAAGTGCGAGGTCCTGAGGTCGACTCCCAGTACCCACAATAAAAAAAAAAAATGAATATGTTGACTGTAAGAAAAACATATTCAAAGACACAAGGTTGAAGGCTGGAGATATATCTCAGCAGCACAGCACCTGCCTGGCAAGTGCAAGGTCATGAGTTTGATTCCTGGTACCAAAAAAAAAAAAAAAAAAAAAAAAAAAAAAGACATAAGGTTGAAAGTAGGAATGAAAAATGTATATCCTTAAAACAGCAATCCAAAGAGAGTTGGGGTCCCTAAAATAATATTAGGCAAAATCCATTTTAAAAAATCATTATTAGAAAACATGGATATTCATGTTGATAAAAAAGCAAGAAAAAAAGGAAAAATGTGACAATTGTAAACATCCATGTATGTAAAATTTGAGTTCCAAATATATAGAGAAAAATCACACTTAAACAGAGGAAAAGACAATTCAACAATAATATTTGCAGTTTTGAATACTCCATTTTCAAGGTGGAGTGGAACAAGTAGGTAGAACAAATACAAATAAAACTAACATAGAAATAGAATACTTAACACCCTAATTCAGCTAGACCTAAGGCATCTATAGAACACTCCACCAACCATAGCAAAATACCCATTTTTCTGTGTAAGAAAAGACGAGAGCAGTTGCTCATTCTCTCAGGTGCACATAAAACATTCTGCAGAATAGTCCGTAGGCCAAGTCATAAAAGAGACTCAATGATTTTAAAACACTTTGAGATAAAAAAATATTTATTTTCTCTGACTGCATGACATTAAATTACAAATAACACAAATTTGGTATATGGATACAAATAATCAACTCATTGCACATGTTATTCTGATGGCCTAGAGGTTGATAATTTGTTTTGAATAGATTTCATTTCAGTATTCTTGAATCATTTTTTGGTTAGCTTTGCAAACAAGCTCAGATTATAAGGTATGCATTTAAGGTATGAAGAAGCATTTCTGCAATTTTGGTTTTCTGGGTTTTAAATGGCTTCTCTGGCTAATGTTCTACTGAGTTTTAAATGGCCTTTCTGGATAATGTTCTACTTAATGTTGATCATTAGCTGTAACAACTGGATGCCAAATGCTCTCCTAACAGTCAGAGGCAGAAGGGAGGAGATCTGGTTCATAATAGCTGGATAGAATTAGCACAGTTATCATCTAAGAAAAAGAAAAAATATAAAGCAATAAAACACTTATGATCAAAACACTGCTAGAATAGTCATGATTAAAATAAATTATTTTGTATTGGGATCATGAATATACTAAAGCTAAACTTGGAGGTGGGGGTAAGTATGTTCAGAATTCATTTTTTTTCAAAGGAAGGTACTGGACCCAGTTATTGTCATGTTGTACAACAGACTTGCTTTATTTGCATAAGTGATAACTGAGCACTGGTTTAAATAGTTTGCGTCATTTCTTTTCACTCCTTTTTTTCTCATTTTCATTAATGAGAGAATATTCATAGTTTGAGGCAAAGTTTTGTTCCTAAGCCTATACTTCTGGACTTATTCTTTGATCCTCTTAGTATTATCCTGTGTACTTTAATGAATTCAAATTAGAAGTAAAGGGGATTGAATTCAGTCTGTGACCTTTTAGATAATGAAATATCCCTTATTTCTGTGCTATTCTTTTTAGTCTAAGAAACATCCCATCTTCTCTTAGCACTCACTCATCTGCCACGTTTCCCCCAGAATATATTTAGGGAAGACTTGCAATAGTTTCTACAAACTAATGAACCCAATTCATTCCTTGAGTATTAGAACACGGAAGGTATAGCATTAACTAATGCTGTCTTTCAAATTTGTGAAGTAAACTTTTCTCCTTTCCTTTTTGTATTCTTGAGGCTGTTGTTATGTTGAAGAAAATTTCACTTTAAAATATTTATTTACTTATTTATAATGCACATTATTTTTATTAACATGAATTAATTGCACAACTAGTTTTCACTGTAACTTTCCACATACATATATCAGGCGCTGATCATGTCCATCTTGCCTTCTCCTCTCTCTCATGCTGTGCTTTCTCCCTGTTTCCTCCAGCCCCCTTCCCCTTCCCTCATAGTCTCTGCTTTATATTCAGGTCACCTATCTCTCTTCTTTGTCAGTTTTTCACTTATGAAAGAAAACATGTGATAACTTATCTTTCTGTATCTTTCTTATTTTATTCTATATCATGTCCTTCAGTTCTATTTCCTGAAATTAACAAAATTTCTTTTATCTGTATAGCTGAATATATATATATATTCTGATAGAGTAGTAGTGAAAATGCTCAAATGATGCTGCTTTAGAGATTTTTAGTTAGTAATAATATGTGCATTGTATTTTTAAAAACAAAGGAAAATAGGGACATTTATTAAAATGATAAATCCAGATAATAGGTGACAAAAACTTATATAAATATATTAGAAAAGAAAACTGGGAGATATATACATGGAGAATATTCCAAAGAGAAGATTTAGTTATGCAGGAATTAGAAAGAAACGAGTCAAAAGTTACTGAGATAATGCTAAAGATTTTATTTTATCACTCAGTGATTTCATTTAATTATATAACATAAATCCATTCTTTATGTCCTTTTCTTGTAGATCATCTAGATTTGACCATCTGTTTTCTGCCAATTGAATTTCAGTACAGAGAAGAGTTGAATCATACTACTGAGATGAAATTGTCAAAGGTTCAGTTCTTAATGATTCTTGACTCTTAATGATTAATTCATCTAGCTTTTATGTCACATATCTTATCAGCATTCTACAGCAAGAGCAGATAAATAAGCATTATTAATATTGACAGTTTAGTATTGTAGTGTGATTTATATAGAAGATGGCTTTGTGTATGAATAATGTGTCATTGGGAAGTCTAACAAAGAATTTTGTTTCATTGGTACCAAGAAGACAACCCTGGCAAGTGGGCTTGGAATGAAGGACTCAATGGTGGGCAAACATTTAAAAAGATAGGAAAAAATTAAGACACTCAAACACACCAAGTTAAGGTCTTACGGGGATTTTTGGATGATTTGAATACTTTCAAGGAACATATTGTAAGAAATGTGATGGGACATCTAGGAGAGTCTACAATATGAAAATAATTTTATTCCAGGTTGAAGAGTTGGAGTTTTATTTTGAGGTAATAAGATTTCAAGTGAGATAATAATAAGATCAATTCAAATTTTGAAGATAAGCATTGCACTAGTGAAAAAAAGCATGGGTATTTGAAGAGTCATGTAAGAATTCGAGAATCTTAAAGAATGAATTGGCCATATAGAAGAGGAAATATTAAGTAGGAATATGACAGAATTAAATAGGTAATTAGACATGGGGTGGGGAAGAAGAAAGAGAACAAGATTGTGTGGTGGACCCTGGCTAGATGTTCACCAAGACAGCTCCTCTTCTTTTACACAGAGTTAATTGTGGTTTCTTAATTACTTTGCATCTAGGTGAAGCCCATCCTTCTCAATGGAACGTAAACAGCAAAAATTTATGGGCAAAGGAGTTAAAAAATGTGTAGCTTCTTTTTGCCATCTTTGATCCCCTAATTATTTGGATGGATGTTGTCAGGATGAGTGTGGAACCACATTTAGAAGATGGCAGATCCACTTGACAAAGGAGTTTGAATTCTGAAATTACAGCATGGGGCAGCAGCCTCACTGAACCACATTGGACTCTAATATCAATGAGAAGTGTACAGTTGTGTGTAAGTGTGAGTATGTCCATGCTTTTGTATGTTTGTGTACGTGTTGAAACTTTGAGATTTTGTATCATTATTTTGCAGCAGGCAGAATTACCCTGACTAAAACTGCTGTCATTCGAATTTATTGCTTGAAATAATGGGTAGGTCATCAAAGTCTGGGATACAATAGAATGAGTTTTTGGATTGGAGGTATCTTTAAATTAATTACTTAATTTTGATTTGTCTGTGTTTCAGTAAAAATTATATGCCCATTGGGTGTCTGAATACAATTCTGGAGCTTCAAGTAAAAAAGAAGTCTGGAATCATGGCAGTTATTAGCATCAGTTGAAATTGAGATTATGAGATTAAGTGAGAACAACCAAGAGTTTGCCTGTTGTGACAAAAGAAACTGTCCAGGACCAATACCTTACAAATCTGAACATTTAATGAATAGAAAAAAAAAAAAAGAAAAGAAAAAAGCGCTGGCAAAGATCAATGATATGGGTAGGAGGAAAATGGTAGGGAGGAAACCTAGGATGGTGGGTGTCTCATAAAGTGAGGGACAAAGCTGCACAACAGAAGTAGCAGCCAACACAACTGATGTTTGCAGAAAGGACAAGTCCACAAAATTTGCCGGCTAAGAGATTTTATGTGCCATGATCTTACGTGGAATTTGTCTAGAAAGTCCAGTTTGATGTTTCAGTACTAATAGATGGTGCTTTTTAACTTCCAAGGCACCCTGGTTTACATGATAAGCTGTAGGGTCGCTATAGTCATAAGAAACTTTGGTATGAATAATTTCTCTGCTAATGAAAGTGATTTCATGTAGGATGAAAAGTTCATGAGTGTGAAAGATCTTTCTCAAAGGGGAAGGTGATCAAGAAATGGAGGGAGGAGAACAGAGGGGAGGGAAAGAGGATGAAAAAAGGAATTTAGATGTGTTATGTAAATGTACCAGCTCCCCACAAGGAATGTAAACATTAGGTACTACAGACACGTAATAGTAAAAAATACAAAAAAAAATAGTGAAGAAGACCCTCTTTTTATAAACCTAACAATGAAGAGTTGAAGAAATCTGTTGAGAACATAATGGAGGGAACATAATTGTTCCTTTGTTGTTTTTGCTTTTAAGTAAGGAGAAATCAGAACATCCTTTATACTAAGAAGGACAGAAAACAATAGCTAGTGAAATATGTTATATTTCTTGGTAATAAACAGAGTTTCCAGGTTAGTTCTACAGGAAATGCAATGAATTCACTATCAATTCCTCATCTCTTTTATTAGTGATTAGTCCTGTTTGCCACTTAGTGTCACAGATACTTCAGGTTTTAGGACAGCGATGATGTATGATACCTCCCAAAGAATGAGGACTGAATTTTAATGGAAGCTGTATTTGTGATCCTACAAGGCTTCACATCTCCTTCGGCTTCTACATGTGTTTAAATGCTTTGTGAGTATTTTTACATGCTAATCCCTATAATCAAATCATGTGCTATGAAGCTAACACATTTTAATTAATACCAGAAGTATAATCAGGGGACTATTCGCCAATATGTTATTTTCTCTTTCCTCTTGGGGATTGGAATCACTGTTTGGTATTTGGTTACATATTCCTCAGAAGTCTATAAATCTTCATAATTCACAATATAGGAAAATCATATATCTACATTGTGTTACAGAGTGATCAGTATTACCGCATATGATCAATTGTAGCACATATGAGAAAGGATGAGAATTAAAGTGGAAAGATAAAACCAGAATAGCTACAATTTGGACTCTTATGTACTTAAAAGCATGAGGAATGCAACCTTTGGTATCACTATCTCTAATTGGTTATTTTGTTTAGCAGAAATTTTTATTGCAACAAGAGCAATTTTAACAAATGAAATCCTTCTATCATGTGAAAATAGATATTATTAGATTATATTACTAATTAGAATTTTTTAAAAATTGAATGAGTAATGCTGCTTGAATTGATGACAGACTTATGGGTAAAACTGACACGAGGTCAGTGGTTCATGTATAATAACAATCTGGAACACTTAGCCAGAAAGTTGAAGTTGAGATCTCATTATAGGAAGGAACTTACTGCTGTTGAAGATTTGTTCCACTAGAGTTAATATTCAGCCTAAGAAGCCATTTTTCAAAAGGAATGTCAGTGGTAATTGTGATTTTCCCAATGTAGTAACATTCTATATAAATGACTATGTCTCATTCCCACTATGAGGCTGCCATACTAAAAATATTTTAGTTTAAGAATTGTGTGAGTCATTAACTTCAACAGTCAAGCAATGCTTGAACTGGACTTTGTTAACTTTCCCCTCAGATCTCTGAGCACATAGACGTGGTGGAGAATATTTATATATTTCTTCATAGAGAGGAGTGAAAATTGAAGAAAGGAGGGATTCCTTTGGTAAAACATTAAATAGCATTGGTTAAGAAAGAATGATTGACTTAAGTGGGCAGGAATTTATAAGTTAACACATTAGGGAATCAGTCTTGACAATGCGGAGATGAACAGCAGACAAAGAGGATCTAGAAAAAATGGCGAAGAACAAAGTCTGCCAGAATTAGAGAGTTGTATTCAGTATCAGGTGTGATTATGAGTTGGTAGTAAGTTTATAAATCCTTTGTATCTAGAATCTTCACTAAAGGTAGATTTGATACAGTGCTTCATGGAGTAGCCTATTCAGTATTTCCACTACCCTTGTCTTTTCTCAATCTTGTATATCTCACTGAATGACTCTATCTGGATTCCAAGGAAAAATAGTTTAGGATTCATTCTTAGTTTCTCTATCTTCCTTTATCTTTTGCAGTAAGTCAACACTTATGATAGTTAAATTCCATTTTAGACCCATGCACTTCTTGCCTTTTCTATTGCTACCACCCTAATCTATGTTCTTTAATCTCTTAATTGGACTTCTGTAACTATTTCTTCACATTTATTCTTTTCCTCTACAAAATATCCTCTATATGACATTTATTCTCCACATAGCAGCGAGAGAAATATATGAGCAATGCAAATGTAATCATGGAAGATTCCTTCTTAAAGTTCTTTGTTTTCCATTTTTTTCTACAATATTTTCTAACATACTGTACTTAACTGCATGTATTCTTTCAGTGTTGTGTCTCTGAAACATTTCCTTCTACTCTATGCAATCCTTTCTGTTTTTGTTTTGTCTTATTTTGGAGACAGGGGCTTGTATGTAGCTCAGGCTGGACTTGACCTCAGTAAGTAGCCTGGTTCAGTCCCAAACTCGTGGGGATCCTCCAGCATCAGCCTGAGTGCTGGGATTGCAGGTGTATGTCACCATGCCCAGCTCCATTGTTTGGTCAATTTATTAGCACACTTTTAGGTTTAACTGACCAGTACACAGGAAATTTTCCCTGATGCATTTCAAATTGAGTAAAATCATCGTGTTTGATTTTCTTACACTATCTTATCCACTGTGTGCACTACACTGTAGTTACATTTGTGTGTGTGTGTGTGTGTGTGTGTACTAATTGGTTAGTACTTCTTTTCTTTTCTTTTCTTTTCTTTTCTTTTTGTTACTGGGAATTGAACTCAGGACCTTGTACTTGCCAGGCAGGCACTTGTGCTGCTGAGCTATATCCCTGGCAGTACTTCTTTTCTTGTTAGACACTAAAATCCACAATAGGGTTTGTACAATGTTGAATTGTGATGAAAGTACAACAGTGCTTGAAACTTGGCAGTCACTCATTGTTAAATGGACAAATCAATGAATACTTGTTGAAAGAAAGCAAAATTGGCAAGCCTTTATGATACTCAAATTCTTTTACTTACATTGAGAAAGACTGAAGATTTACTTTATATGTTTTTATTTTAACATTTTCATTTGGTCTTTCTATTCTGTTGGAATTCTTATTTTCTAAGAGTGAAATTGCTTGAATTTTTATGTTTTAAATTTCTTCTTGAGTCTTGGTCAACTTGCTTGTTCTCATCTGAGTCAATGTGTATGTGAATGCTAAAGGTGGCTTTACAAAATTTCCCAGGATTATGTCTCTGTGGATAAAGATATTTTTATGAGAGAAGGACTGGTAGAGCACTTACTCAAATCCAATCACTTTCCACTTGAGAAATAACTTTCTCGAAGATATCAAAGACAGTTAGTTATAAACAATACTTCCTACTCCAAACCCATCATATTTTTTCTATGATAGCATCATGATCTTGATACTGGCTTATGAATATGGATACATACAGATGTTGTAATACCCTGTGGGCCAAATAAATGTCAGTAGCTTTAGACATCACGGTACAGCAAATCTTTTAGTAAATTGACTTGTGAAATGAAAAGGGCTGAAGCACTTCTGGGAAGATGGAGGAAGAGTAAACAGCAGCAAATTAGCCCATGTTTATAGCAGCACAATTCATAATAGCTAATCTTGGAAACAGCCCAGATGACCATCAATGGATGGATGAATGGATAAAGAAAATGTGGTTTTTATATACAATGGAGTAATACTCTATCATAAAGAAGGATAAACTTGAGACATTTTTAGGTAAATTGATGTACCTTGGGACCATACTTTTGAGTGAAATAAATTGGACACACATGTTTATATATCTCATTGTTTCTCTTGTGTGAGAAACCAAAATCATAAATAAGCATCAAAATTGATGATAGATATTGGGAAATAGGAAGAAAATGTTCAAATGGGAAGGTGAACAAGGGAGGGGGGAAGGGAAAGGGAAGGAAAGTAAAAGGACAAAAAGAGCGTAGAAGAAAAAATGGAAGCATAGCTTTTGTAAATAAGGAGAGGAAAAATCATTCAAGGGAGGGGCGAAGAATGGAGAAAAAAAGAAGAATCAAGATATGTTATGCACAGGTACAGATTTCCTATTATAAATGTGATCATTATGTATACCAAAAGAGTAGCAGTAAAATTAACTTTAAAAAAATGGGAAGGACTATACAATTAAGTTTAGGAAAAATCAAGCACATATCTTGGATCAAGTACATTTGTTTCTGTGTATTTCTCTATTTTTGGAATGTGGGTACATAGAAGTATTTTTTATTTTCCTTAGTCATAGCACATTACCAATATTTTTCAAGACAAAATTTCTCTTTTAGGGCCAGGAGAGGTAGTTCAGTGGTAGTTTAGTATAGGTAGAGCACAAGGCCCTGGGCTTAATCCCCAGTACTACAATATTTTTCTCTTTTTGTTTTATTTCTTTTCATCCTTGTGTCGTACCTTCTTTCCTAATACCAATCCCACTATGACTGAGGAACTCTAGTGTGTTTGATTTTTGTCCTTACATGTCTCAAGATGAATGTTGTGTTTATTTGAAGAGTATATATTGGCGGCTTTCTATAAAACACATCTGATACACAGTTTCTTCACCTAAAACAGTAATTATCAGCTGTAAGCAATTTCATCACCTCAGGATATATTTGGCAGTACCCAGAGATAATGTTGGGTATCACAATCAAGCTAATGGGATATAAAGGGATGCTGAGAAATATAATGCTTTGAAGAGCTTCCTATAACAACATTGCCAATAATGTTGAGGCTGGGAAACCCTTTCCTAGAATATGAATACAATTCTATATAACCTGCAGCATTATTTTTAATATAGTCTATTCCTTTCTAGCATTGCGATCTTGGGAAACTTCTCTTTTCTGACTATTGGTTTACTCAAAATGAGTGCTCTTATTGGTCACTTAATCTGAAGGATAATAAGTAATATATGATAAGTGATATGAGGTGAGTTTTCACTAAAAGATACGTGCTCCTGCGTTACTGTTGAGTCTTTCAAGGATAGGAAACCACTGTATAAAAACCAGTTCTGCATTCTTCAGCCATACTATGGCTGCATTGTGCAACTTGTATCTATATTTATGTGAATTTTCACAAAATGAATTGTTTTTCATAAATTTGGGGAATTTCAACTTGTCTTTGAGAATATTCTACTACTGAGATTTATTATTAACAGTGCCCTGCTAATGAGATCTTCTATAATAATTTTACTTGCACATATCTCCCCTATCCTACCATAATTGTTAGATTAAAAATACACTGTTATTTTGTTCGATATATGCTTCTCTTTTTCATTGTGCCATATTGTTTTAGAGTACTTGATTTATACTTTGGTTTTTGGATATTATCACATTTTCTTGTGACTTACTTGATCATTTTTCTATTTTCTATGAAAGTATGTGAATGCATCAAGTGGCCCATTTCTTTTTGCATCTCTGACAGTAATGCCTGGCAGGAGACAGAGTCAACGCTACAGGGAAAGTCCATTTGGGATATTTAAAGATTGGGAAATAGATATGTAAACAACTGTGTTCTTGTGCAAGGAACTAATGGAATATAATGTCAGGAAAGTCAGTTTTGCACAAATACCATAGAAGCGTAAATATCAGGTGGATTAAGAAGCCTGAAATGTACTTCATCAATTAATGAAAGAATAATGAGTCTGAGAAAGGGATAGACACGGAAGAAAAAAGGTGGACATTTGAAAAGATTAAGGCCTAGCCTATGTAAGAGAGCTAGAAGAAACTAAACGAGAACAATGAAATTCTAGTATATTAATTACAGAGAAGATTGTGAATTCAGGGTATATTCATGGCAACAAATGTAGTAGGACTTTGTGATTGCTTGTGATAAAAGGAGAAAGACCTTATATATGTGCATATGTTATTTCACAGTTCTGAGAGCAGTGATGCTGATGACAGAGATAAAGCATTTACTGAGTAAAGACAAATTTGGTGTAGACGACAAAAAATGAGCTTTTATGAGTGGAAGTCGTATTGTTCTACTTTTCGCATTTCAGGCATTGAAGTAGGTAGTTTATATAGTATACTTTCTCCTAGAGAAATGTTGTATCTTAAACATCTTGAATTTCAAGTATTGAGAAGCTATGTATGTTGATAATTATAGAAGATCAGCGGAAACATGGTATGGACACTAAGTATTGGCCAGAGTCACTCTGCATAGAGACGATAGCTAAAGTCTGGGGATAGATAAGATTTTTCTAGGTGGAAAGTGAGAAAAAATCATTATAATTAGATTGGACATTAAGAAAATCTTCAATTAAAAGGGGACAGAGAATGAATACAATATATTAAAAATATTGAATATTTAGCAGGTATAAAACCTTATACTTGGACCTTGTATATTAGCACATTTATTTTGTTTGGCACACAGCAAGTTTAAAATAAATGTTTCTTTAGATGGAGCAGTGAATTTACACAATAACAGTATTGTGAATAGGTATTATCTTTCCTACATTGCAAATGAGGTTACTGAGTCTAAAGATGTTTATGTAACTTCTTCATCACATAGCTAGTAACTCTCATTTTAGGATTTATATGACGCCAGTTCTGTTTGAGTTCAAAGTGTTGACTTTTCTATTATGGCACATTTTCACCTTGAAGAGTACTATGTCAAAAGAGGCAGAAGTTTGAACTGGAGCAAGATAACCACCTATGTGAAATGCTGCAGACAGGTGAAAAAATAAAAAGGGGGAGGGGGACTAGGGATCTGGTAGTTCATTACTAGTTCCAGTTAACTGTAGTGTCATTGGTTTGATGGCAATGAAATATGGCTCAAGATCAGATGGGGAACACAGAATCTGGGACTTGGAAGAGAGTCTGGTTTCTCACCATGACCTCAGTATGTCCCACATCTCTTCTGCATTCCATGTTTTTGTTCAAATATATCCTTCAGCTTTTTTAAAATTTCAATTTGTCTATGAATGGTAATTTTGCACTTGTCTTTGAACCATAACTTACCAAGTATAAAATTCTTGGTTAAGAGTTATTTTCCCACAGGACAGTTTCTTCTGACTTCTACTGTTGTTAGTCTGCTCTTAGTCTAGTTGTTGCATTTTTGTTTTTAATCACACCCTTCTCTTTAAAATGTTAAGGTTTTCTCTGTAATATGATGCCATATAGTTTCACTGATATGTTTTTTCTGTAGATTTATTTTTATCTTTCTGATATATACTCATGACATTTTAAAATTTAAGAACACATGTATTTCTTCAACTATAGGAAATTATTATCAATATTCTGATCTTTTTTCATTGTTTTTTATTCTTCTAGAATTTCAACTATGTATAGGTTAGACCTGCCCACTTTATCTATCATACTGGTTAATTCTACCTTCATATTTTTAAAAAACTCTTGGTCTTCCTGTGATATATGTTGCATGTGTTTCTCAGTTCTGTTTTTCACTGGGTTAAGTAATTTTTAATTGATTCTTGTCAGGACATTTTCTATGTTTAGGATTTTAACATTTTCTCCAGTGATGTATTTCATGTACAAATTTTGAATTATTTTTGTATTCAATTGTACATGTTCACTAATGGAAACCATTTCTTCACCTTTTTCATGTCTAACATATATTTTTAGTAAAGCCTCTGTCAGATAATTTCATCCATACTGAGTTTATGTTTAGGTCATCAAATTTTTATTCTTATTTTTAGTAACTTAATGTGTTTTTGAAGTTTTAATTTTCAGGCTATCTTAAAGATTTTTACAATTTTTTGTTGTGTGTTTTTATTCTCACTCTCAGTATCTATTCTCCCTTTCCATTATTTTTGCATGTTCTTCAAATTGTGACCAACTCAGATCCAGAATCCAGAAGAAAAATTATAATTGTTATTCAGACATTTGTTGGTAATAGGAATAGAAGGAACAAAATAAAGTACCAGAACTAACAAAAGAGTGCATTAGCATTGGTATAATGTGTACATACAAAAATTATTAGCATCTATAACTAGGCAAGAACTAAAATTGATAAAAAACATTATTTTCATAGCAACAAAAATGTACATACAGTATTTAAAACTTATTTGATGACTTTATGAAATATAGTTAAGCTTTACTGAAGACTATAAAACATACCTGAGTATGTAGAAATTTAAATTGTATTTATGTATCTGAAGTCTTGATTTTAATAATATATGAATGTATTCAGATAAATACATTGTATTCAGTGCAGTTCTATTTAAAATCTGAGGAGTTTTCTTTTGGGGGAGGTTGACAAAATGAAACTTAAACATAGACATTGGTTGTGGGCAAAGCACAGAAAAGCACACAAATACGTGATTGAAGCCACAGCGATTCTTAATAATAATCAACAGAAATGGTTTCTACTGATGGAGTCGTAATGATTCCCCAGTACTCAGAAGGGTAAAAAGCTAAGAAGAGCAAAGTTGGACAAGTAACATGGGAAAGGACATCTTTCTCCTTAGTATTCTGAGAGGATTACTTTGGAAACATGAAAAAACATCAACTGCAGGTAAAAGTTCTTCACAAACTTTGTACAGGAAATTCAAAGAAGATTGTACAGGATCTGTCTTGAGTATTGGATAGCAGGTCCAGATGTTTGTTGTTGAATGCGGAAGTGGACACACATGGCTAATCAAAATGTAAGAGTTTAAAAAAATATTGATGTTAAAGGTACATCATTGGCACCCTTGCAAATACCAGTATTTTGTAAAAATACAAGAATTGTTCATGTGTTATGTCCAGACATAAGACAATTTGGAAAAGGGTGCCACAATTAAATTCTTCCCGAGGGATTTCTCTCAAATAGGCAATGGACTTTGCACAATTAGAAGCAAAAGACCCTGTAGAAAAGAAAACATCACATGAATCCCTTTTCGTTTTTTCTCTTCTTTGATGTCCTTTTTTTTCCCTAGGATATCTTGAGGATCTGCTCTGTAACTGACGACACTAATGTGTGTCCTGGTTAACATTTCTTTTTTTTTTTTTTGGTGGGTACCGGGGGGTCGACCTCAGGACCTTGCGCGCCAACAGGCACCCGTGCCGCTGAGCGATATCACCGGCCCCTTTTTCATATGTGGGATCCGGGAGTCGAACTCGGGCCCTCGCGCTTGCAAGGCAGGCGCTTATGCCGCTGAGCCATCTCACCGACCCAACATTTCTAAAATAGGTTTTAAGGAATGGAATCAGGTATCTTGTTTATGTTGGGGAAAAATAAGTTTTAGGGAAGCTGATGGAAAAGTTTCTCTGGAAAATATAAGACCGGGATTCCTTCTCTGAGATTCATAGCAGACATAAGACTTTGACAGCTTCAAAACTTGTACAGCAAACAGACTGTGTATTTCAGATAATTTTCTGCAGTTAACGTATTTTTTCCATGGAAGAATTTAAGGAATAATAGCACTGTATTTGATATTTTGGGAAATAGTCTTCTATACTATAACACTATTACGGCTCAGAAGGTGTTAATTATATTTTAAAAAATCTTTGTTTAGATTAAAACTTATGATAATTTCATTTGTTCTAGGCTTCAATTTAGGATATGGGATGGGTGAACAAGGGATTGGTATTACGGTAACTCACTGAGTCACTGGAAGCATGTGGAATATGGCGATAGAGTAGCCTATTTGGAGTGAGACTAAAGTAGCGTTGTCAGTTTCAGAGAAAGGAGACTGACTGCACTTCAAAGATAAGGCCTACAATGTGGTCATGCATTGAGTGCAAACAAAGGCTTTAACAAGGTAAATAGATGGAGGGAGTCTGTACATAGAGGGGGATGTTATTTTCTTTGTCAAAATGATAAACTGAATTGATATTAAAGTAGAGTTTTCTGGGTTAAAAGTTATCTTTATATATTTTATGGCAACTTCATTCCTTTCTATTTCAATGATATTATGCTTTGTTATTGGGTGTGCAAAGAATAATATGAAAAGCTTGACTGAACAACATAAATCAAATTTGATACAGAAAGTGGAATAAAGGTGATTTGATTTTTTGACTTAATGTAGACTTGTCCATGCACAAAATCTACTAGAAGCTACATATTTATTTTAGAAGCATTTAGAATCAACATCAAGTGATATTAGTGTGATGTTAGTGGGGACTTAAGTATAGCTCATTGATCCCATGTTGATACAAAGGGGCACTGGAATGGATGCAAGAATCATTTTAATGAAAATATACCTGTTTTTAGGATACCACGAAAATATTTTCCTCTGCCAGAAATGATTTCAAAGTTGGCTAATTATTGGAATAGATCTAGGTTATTAGGAGAAAGGACCCACAGCAGTGGGATGTAAATGACAGATCTTCCTTCCCCTGGGATAGGTTGCAGCCCATCCCATGGAGAAGACTTGGTTAAAGTCAAGACCACAGATGTTACTGAGTTATGCTTCATGGGCATGTCATCTATGCAGTCATATGTGATCCATAGTTAGAAGGATCTACTCTTGTTTTAACCTTTGCTGAAGCCATTTTGAAATCCTTCCTCATTTTTTTTTTTTTTTTTTGTGGGTACCGGGGTGTCGACCTCAGGACCTCGCGTGCCAGCAGGTGCCCATGCCGCTGAGCCATCTCACCGGCCCCAATCCTTCCTCATTTTTGAACAAGGATATATGTATTTTCATTTTGTTTTCAGATCAGAAAATTATGCAGCTGGTTTTGAACATAGTGTAACAAGAATACATTTCTGTATGCCTAGGGCTTTTTACAAGCTCTTAGATCTTCATTAAGCCTTATTTCTGGGTATTCTTTATTGAAAATCATGAACTTTATGTGATAAAAGTGGCAAAGAATCTCCTGTCTCCCTTAATGATAAAAAAAAGCCAGTGGGAAGGGAAAAAAGAGCTTAGGAAGAGGGAATAGGATAGATTTGGCCTATAATTTATTGGGAAATGAAAACAGATATGTTTTAGAAATGATAAGACTATCTGAGTTCTCCAGCCATTTCTCTTAGCATATGTAAGAAGACACTGAAATAAGCCTAAATTTTTAACATTACTCATTGTTTAAAAGCAAACCCCGATACAGATATCCAGAAACCTGGAGTAATATAATTGGAAATCTCTGTTAATGAGCTTCCTACCCAAAACGCAGACTCAACCATGGAGTGCTTTACTTTGAAGGACTGACACATGTCTCAGCATCAAGAGAAAAGTTACTGTGTAATTTTATTTACAATTCACTCAAGAATGCGTTCTGATCAGTATTTTGTATTCTGACCAGTAAGATTAACAGTTCTTCCTGGAGTTTAATTAGGTAACTTGAGGGAAGAGAGAAGTTTCTTGAATCTTCCCCCTGGAGGCAGAAATCTCCTTTTCAAATATACATAATTTTTATAAGCTCCACTTGTTACTTATGATAAAAATTTTATAGGTGACTGTATTTCTTTTCTCTCCTTCGTGTAATAGCTGGAGTCCAGAAGTTGAAGCACGTTTCCCCAAGGGCTAAAACTATTGAGATCACCAAACAAGAATGTTCAATGTGAAAAGCAGTAAGCTCAATTTACAGCTTTCATTCTCCCTCTCCATAAACGGCACTTCATGGATACTCTACAGGCTGGGAGAAAATAGGCTTATTGCATTCATTTTAAGAAATACTCATTCACCTCTTTGTGGGCCTCCCTACAATTTCAGTTATATTTCATCTTCTTAGAAGTTTGCTAAATGCAGCTTCAAGCAGCTCACTCTGGTAGGTGTGCTTGGGCCATTATCATCCATTTTTCAATAAAGCTGTGGGTGAAAGTGTCATTGATTCTTTTTCACCAGGAGAGAATATTAGCTTTTATCCTCATCATATTATCTTTCTGCTTGATTGATAAAACTGTCATGCTAAAGGAAAGGTCAGGAATTATCGAGTGGGTGTTCATTTAATTCTTCTCTCATCCCCTTCTTCCAACAAATGTATTGGGAATGTAACAGAAAATTTGTGTTTATGTGATGAGGAGAGAAAAATGGATGAAGTCCCCATAGATTAATGACTTCATTTTGCTGCCTAGAAATATGTGTGAGCTTTAAAGCGTCTTCATTTATAACTTACGGTTTCTTCTTATTTCATTTTCTTATTTAGATACGAAGAGCTTTCAAATGATACTTAGATGAGCAATAAAATTTGTTTTGTGGGTTAAAAATTCCTGGCCATGGGAGGTGGAGGAAGTATAGGAGAAGACAGATGGTTTATGTGGCAGGAAAAGATGATAACCAATCTCATTATTCAGTGTGTTCAATGAAGTCATAATTAGTGTGAATTGCTTCTAATTATATTTTATTTTCTAAGTAACATTGCTTAATGCTGTGATGAGTGACTAAGGATGAGAAAGATCAAAACAGAAAAGATGTTTCGAACACCAGTGGGTAATTCAGAAGAAAGTAAACATTAAACATGGGTAACAGTAAAAGGGCTGCTCCAGAGGCCTCTTCATTTCTATTCCACATTTTGTGATATTTTATCTTGCAGTCTATCCTTCAGATGGTCTCTTGAGAGTAATACTCTAGGACTTTTTCTGTATGTTACTCCTACATCCTAACTCTAGGACAGCAATCTTCTCACACAGGGACAGAGTATGATTTTAGTAAGTTAACTCTAGATTGCATCTCACACTGGTCAGTTAATAGTTGTGTAGAATTAGGCAAAATAATTGACTTCTCTGCATTTCATTGTTCTCATGGGGGAAAAAAAAAGAAGAGCGAGTGATAGGTGATCATGAAGTTTCACTTTGTCTCTGAAGCTAGAAACTTAAAAGTCATCCTTGGCTCTACCTTGCTGGCCATCCTTCACATCCAGTTGGTCAGTATGACATTTCCAGTTCTATCCTAAATATATTTTGTATCTATCATCTGCTGGTTTTTTACCATTAACTTAGAACAGACCTTTACTATATCTGATCTGGACTATTTAAATAACCTAATTGATCTTCTGTCCTCTAGCTGGTACCCTCTTCCAGTCATTTCTCACTTATTCAAGATTATATTTTTTTCATTTATGTAACCGATTTGATTTGCAGCCCACCATTGGCACTATAGAAGCTACGTTAAAATATAGCCGAAAGTTTTCATGATACGTAAACTTTCCCATAGCCTGGATTTTGTCAGCAACTCTAATTTTTTCTCTATTTCTCTCCATGTAATTAACCTTGCTGGGTCAAATAATTCCTTTGTGCATTCCTATCCCTAGATCCATGGAATCACTCTGAAAGGCATTTTTTTATTCTTCCAGTTGGTTTGGTTCCTTTCTGTTTCTTGATTTACACCCAGTTTAACCATCTCCCCTTCTTAATTTGTCTTTCTTGTATTTATGATCTTCATAACTTAACATAATTTTATTTTTTTTATTTATTGCACTACACTGTGTGTTATTTATATACAACCTTTACTAGAGCAAAGTTTTGGGTTCAGAGTTCACAGAAAAGGCCCAATAATATTTGTCTCTCTTTCTCCTTCTCTTTTCTTAATTCATTGTCGCTGTTAAAAAAAAAAGTGGAAAAGCTGCAAAACACCTTTGGGAAATGTGTGTTTTAGGGAAACTGAGCAAGAGATAATTTTTATGACAAACAACAGACTAGGAGCATATAAGCCACCAAAAGTAAAGTGACTCATACTGAGTTAATTAATTCACATTAAATTCTTGTTATGAATCTTGGTAGGAGAAAAATCATCTCCTACCTTCCAGCTCTGTATTTTACCAGCCTCCTTGAAGTTCGCTGAAAGTTCCTTTTCTGCAAGTTGCTAACCCTTTCTGAGATAGCTCCACCCTTTCTTTTCAGCCTGCTCCCTTCAGTTTGAACTATACATTAAAGCCCCCTTCTGGGAAGCAGTTCAAACATGCCAAGACTGGGTTAGTTTCTTTTTCCGTGTGCTCCTGTCCTTGGTGTGTTCTTTCCACAGTGTCTTGTAATTATCCATTTATACATCATTCTTCACATGGACTGTGGTCTTCTGTAAAGCAGAGTTTGTGGTTTACTGATCCATGTGTTTCAATGCCCTTAGTCATCGTAGATATTCACTAAATATTTGGATGAATTAGTGAACAAATGTGTAAGTTACTGAAAGAAGGCTTTGTCCATTATTGTTTTCTATGTGCCCCTTTGTAGAATATGTCTCCTAGGTGGAAGAAACCACTCCACATAACTTTGTACGCTGTATATAAAACTGCTCTTTGGCTATTATTTACTGCTGATTGGAGGAAACAGTACTAAATGCCAGGAACCAGTCTGCCTATTCCTACCCAAGAGAAGTGGAAGACATAAAAGTACCAACCTGGAAGGACAGAGATACAAGGCTACACTGATGATCTTGACATCTACCTGAAACCATTTGAATTGTCCTCTTTTTTGTCCTCTCATTAAAACCTGAAAAAATGATGGGAAAGTTAAACAGCACTTGACTGGCATTTAAATTTCCCCTCTTTTAAATCTGTGAGTACTAATTAATTTTTTGTCCTCACATAGGTTAGAGTTTACCTCTCTGCTGGGAAGAGCCTTCCACTGATCTCCCAGACATCTTCACTCCTGCCTTTCTTGTAATGTTTTTAAAATGCTATAATGCTTAGGGAAGCTTCTTCTGATTAAAAGGTTTAAAAAGAGTCAAGATGGCAGGCTAAAAATAACTGAAATGCCCCTGCTGTCCCAGTTATTAAATGATGGCCTGGCAGTTAAAACCTGCAGGCAGTGCCTCAGGCAGACTAAGTCCAGCACCTCATCATTATCCTCCTAGAAATCTCTAGGTTGGCTGACTCTGCAGCCATTAGCTAGAATGGAAATGTTTTGACCTGTCATTTAAACAAGAAAAGTCAACTAAGTCAAGTTCTTCATTTTTTAGAGTTATAAAATGTCATAACCTCTTTAATTTGTAAAGAAGTAATAGGAGAATATCATGGTTCTTCCCTCTCTGCCCTCCAAAGTGCCAGTCTGTTTGAGGTGCTCCTGTGCCTTTGAAAACACCCCCACATTCTCTGTGTCACAGCTCTCATCACTGTGGGAGGTGCCTCAGAGGTGTGGTGAGGCAGGCAGCTCCTGGAGTCCAGTTGCAGAGGAGAGAAGGACACACCTCCCACTTTCGAGCTGTGCAATCTTGAAACAATTACGTTTCCATTTTTGTGCTTCAGTTTATGTATCACTAAAGTGTAAGTACATGGTGTCTACCTCATGGAGTTGTGCAAAAATTAAACGAGATTACACACGTACAGATCTTTTCAGAGCACCTAGGGGACAGTACGTACTCCATACATATTAATGATTATTAATAGATATTTTCATAATTTTTATCACCCTGTCCTTTGTTGCATGCCTGCCTTTTTCATTGGTCTGTGACTATATGGAGAGTGACTCCTTTCAGCTCCGAATCTGTAGGAGATCACATAGGATGCTTTTGTTAGTGAAAGTACAACAAATAAAGTTTGATTCCTTAAAGAGCTTAATTCAACACCTTCATTTCACAGAGAAGAAAAGAGAGGAGTCATAGAGAAGGAGTCGCGTCCAGAATTACGACTCGAATTTCCCGAGCTGTGGTCCTGTGTTATTTCCAAGGTACAGCAAGAACACCTGTGTGTGGAAAGTAGAAAGAGTGAGATGTTTCATTCTGGGGATATGGCCAGTGATAGAATTTGAGAAAAAAGAATAGGACTTAAAATCAATCCCATGAAGTGTGTTATTTATTATCTAACTCTACTGTGGAACCAAATATTCCAGAGATTTCTGGAAAATCAAATTAAATTTATAAGATTTATAGATATATCTGTAGATATATATGATGAATAGAAAACCAAACATCAGAGTAATTAATTGATTCTAAGGATAGATAATAATTCAACTTGTGTGACTAAGTCAACACAAGTTTAAATATCTGATTCTAAATTCAGGACCCTTCCTCCCAGTTATACAAGTTACCAATGTGATATATGTCACAGATTGTGTTCAGGTGATTTTATTAACAATCTTCTTTTAAATAAACATCCTCCTTTTTCTGTATAGATGAGAAACCTAAAGTACAAAGTAACATCACTTTGAAGATTACACAAAATGGCAGAAATGAGCATTATGATCACTTACTCTCACATTCAACAAACCACCCTTTCTTAGAGACTCTGAACTTCTATTACCCGGAAGAAACAATGGCAGTCATAATAATCATAACAAAATCTAGTGGTTCTGTTTCATGCTAGTTTGCTCATTTTTCAAAAGCAGTATTAGACTTCTGGTTTTGGCCAAGATGGAGTAATGGAGGTTGGATTTACTCTCCTGTGTGAAATAACCAATAAAATGACAAACTGTGTATGTCTTAGAGTCTGGATATTAAACAATGAAATAGAGTGCTCCCCAAGAGATGCAGTAAAAACTTATAGCAAACTAAAAATAGAAGAGAAATTCCTCAACAAGTGAAAAGCCATCTAGGAAATACTCATTGCTATCATTATACTTAATATTGAAAGACAAAAATGTCCCCGCTAAGGTTAGAACCCACACAAGCCCATCTGCTCTCAACATTTTTATTCAATATTGTATCATAGGTTCCACCAAGTATAATATGGCAAGAAAAGGAAAAAAAGACATTTCAGTGGGAAAGGAAAAAGTAAAACAGGTTTTATTTGCAGTTGACATGATCTCTATTTGGAAAATCCAACAAAATATAGTGAAAACCTATTATAAATAATAAATTTAGCAATATTGCTGAACACAGCATTAATACAAAAATAATTATATTGATATGCACTAGATATTCCTAATCTGAAATTGAAATAAAAATGTAATTTGCAATCACATCAAAATGTGAGGTTATTAAGCATAAAATCAACAAAAGATTTGAAAGACATACATAGAAAATTACAAAATATTACTGAAAGAAATTATAGAGCCTCTAAAAACTGACTTCATTTCGTTATTTTTTTCTCATGTATTTGAGATTTATTATTTGGTAATCTTGTATATGGTGGCCAGAATGTTGCTGATTATTGGCTCAAGGACAAACATCTACAACGATGATGTCAGCCTGATAGCTTTGGGGGCATGCAGGTGAACCCGGAATACCTGGCTTGATGGCTTCTGGACAACTATGCACTATTTTTAGCTCTGCAGCTAAATATTCTGTTAAAGTATAAATTTGTATTTCAGAAGATGACTCAGTGACAGGGTACATAGAGCCTAAATTCACATGCAAAACTCAGGTTGCCTTCTGGCAGGATTATGACATGGCTTCTAAAGCAGCCACCAAAGCTAGAGCACATAACCTTACTTTCAAACATACCCACCAGAGACCGAGACACAGATTTTCACTTGGTCTCCCACTTTCTGAGTGATGGTACCCCTTGAACTTTTCAGTGGTATTAAAGTCTAATGGAATCTAATGAAAACACCAGGATTTCAGGACTGAGAAGAGAGCCAGTTAAGGAAGACAGAAATTCAGTAAACATGGCTTAAAATATGACATTTATCAAATCTAGATAAGGTACATGAATCTAGAAAGATAGCTTTCTAGATTTATTTAAAATGGAGCAGTAATTCTGCCTTAGGACATCCTAAAATACATAAAAGCCTGTTTTAAAAAACATTTTCAGGGAGTATTTCTGGTCACCTTGAAAATGTGCAAATTAGCAATCCCTGATATGGGCTTTTATTAATTTCTGATTTGTTTTTCTCCTTAATGCTTACACTGTTTAACTTATCTACACATTTTATCTAATAATTTTGTTTATCATCTATCTTTCTACTCAACCACAACTAGAAATGTAAGACTGAAGAAGGAAAAGATTTTAGTCTGGTCCATTGATGTTTTTCCAAATTCTTGAACTGAACATGTAGAGTGGTACTTAACAAATATTTGTGGAATGGGTAAGTGTAATTTTTGCAAGGGCATCCTCTTTGATCATTTTGCCTTACAAAGTTAGTTGCTTTGTGGGTGTCACTAACTCCCATAATTCTCCACTTGGGACCATTCTTACCACTTTTTCCAGCCATCTTTTGACTTCCCCTGGATTAGGAATATGTCTAGAGGCCAGCCGAAGGGAGATTCCTAATCGTTTTGACATCTGACAGCCCTGATAAATCTTTTCTAGGAGGCCACGCATGCTATCAGAGATAATGACCATAGGCTCTTTATGATTAACTGGAGCCTTAGCATCAGGAAGCAGAACTTGCTCTAGAAGCTAGGCTAACTCAGTGTTTGAGAAAGATAGATACTGATTGAATGTTGGACTCTTTCACTTACGTATTACAAATTCCCTCAACTTTTTGAGATTTTGGGTGTTTTTGTTTTTCATGTATAAATCAGATGTAGCAGTCAGACTCCATGAGCCTTTTTTTTTACATGGCACTAGGGCTGAATCCAGAGCCTTCACATTGAGGAACAATCCCCAGCTATTTTTATCTTGCTAAAATCTTGCTAAGTTGCTAATTTATGCAGGATGGGCTCAAACTGTCTCAGTCTCTCAGAATGATGGGATTATAAATTTGTATCATGATGCTCAGCTCACAATGCATATACTAAAGCAAATAATGTACGTAAAGTGCCAATCCATGACTGATCAAACAGTAGGGACTCAGTAGGTTGCCCAAATTGACCAAAAAATGTGAAAGACAGAACTCACATACGTAATTAAGTGGAAGTTATAGAAAAAAGACAAATTTTGAGTGAAAATAAAAAGTAATGTCTGTTCAATTTTATGTGTAAAATAATGGAATGACTCTTCTACAATGTAATGAGGATTTCCGTAATGGTGATTTAAGACAGACTACATGACAAAGTATCTGTAAATTAAAGAAACCATAAAGTATGTTGGGTATTAGGGACAATTCATGTGTTATTTTAGGTCTTCCAAGAAGTAGATGTGATAGGATTAAACATGTAAGAAATTTCTTAGGGAAATTCATGTTAGGCACAATATACTGAGGGCCAGGAGAGCTGGGCAGTGCCTCAGGCTATGATGAAATCTGATCTAATATGAAAGAGAGACAGAAGGAAAGCAGGAAGATTTCATGGAAGTGTCTTAGACTTCCCTGTAGTTTTAAGAAAAATCCAATAAAGCTGTCAAAGATTCCTGAATCAGGGTCAGTGTTAGCAAAGTCCCACACTTTCCAGGAAGGCATTAATCTTAATCCCTGCACTCAGTCACTATTTGGCGGAGGCCTATGGGAAGAGTGGTTTTCATGCACACAGTGATGTATTTCAGAGCTTAGCAACTGAGGCTCCTTTTTAATGACAACACTCAGGGCTGGAGGTCTGAGTAAACCTTCCTAATGCTGCTACACTTAGCATTCTTTCTTGACGTCTTTAATCCCCACCTCAGAACAGTCAAACACTTTCAATATTAGATCACTCATCTTAATTACTGACTTTATTTTCCAGAAGGTTATTTCTTGAAATATATTTTACTGCATTGATTGAAACTAGATTCTGGTTTGTGGAATTACAAAAGAAGAGAAGCCCAAGTGAAATTTTACAGAAACAAAATGCACCCACAGAAACTGTGGGAAGACTTTCTGGAATAGGATACAATGTACTTTATCCTTAGCATATAGCCTAATTCAGAGGTGGACCAGAGAGGAAGCAGAAAACAGACTGTTCTGACATCCTAGGTCTCTTTTCTCCTGCAGTCTTGGCTTCACCTAGGAGCTCAATTATGGCCTGTTTCTTTTTCGTAAGAGATTGAACTTAAATATCAGCATTCCCAGAAGGATTGGCTAGTGTTAACAATCCATGCTACCAAAAGCATTGCCCTTTAACTGCAATCATTATTTTGGATTTAATTGCACTTTGGCACTAGTAAACCACAAAGGGAGGAGAAGAGAATTCTAATTTGCTCATTGGGTGCACGGGGGTGAAAACTGTACTAAGAATGAGAGGCTGTTTTCTAGTCCTACACCTAGGTTGGACGCTCAGTTAAGTAAACTGAGTATAAACTGAGCATCTACTCTCTGTTGGACACTGGATTTGGTGTCACAAAAATAGAAAGAATAACACCTGGGCAGTACACTCGCATGGTTTACAATGTTACTGCATGATGTGTATTCTAGTGTTATCACTTGTGCCACATACTCTCATTCCTAGAGAACGACATTCCCCATACTTGAGCCAGGGCCTTCACAGTGGTAGCCACGTATGTGCACTGCAGGATCCACCTATAACTGTATTTCTTTTCTAGCAAAGCACAAAGGAAAAACTATAGGCTCTGTAGTAAAATCCCAATTTCCTAGACAAATGAACCAGGGTATGTTGCTTAACTTCTATATTCCTATGAAAAACAATTGTCATAGCTTTTGGCACATTACACAGACTCTAAATACTTTTCTTTTCATAATATGCTCTTGAACTGCCTGAACATATACATGTTATTATAAGGGGTTAAAAGTTTAATCATCACAAACAACATGCTAATTTCTAAATTATTTCCTTGTGAAGTCCCGGTGTATGTCTTCATTACTTTCTTGTTGCTGGGACACAGTGCCTGATACCCATAATTTAAAGGAGGAGAGGGTTATTTTGGCTCATGGTCTCAGGCCATGGTCAGCTGGATCCAATGCAGAAACAGAATGGCAGATGGGCATGGTGGAAGGAAATGTGATAAACCCACGAGAACCTGGAAGCAGAGAGAGAAGGGAGGAGCTGAGGATGAGGATATACACTTAGGGTTAGGCCCCCAGCGAACCATCCCCCTCCAACCAGGCTCCACCTACTCTCATAACACCCAGCTAAGGTACTCATCAGTGGGTGATTCATCCACTCATGGGTATGGCAAGCCCATGATCCAATCACCTTCCACACACACAAGAATTTGGGGAAAACATTTTAGATCTATATCATAACAGAGTCTATGCCAAGGGGGTCAAGCATAAAACAGTTGCTTTATAAAACTTTGAGTTTGAAAAACGAATAGGTATTAAGTTATATTATGTTTGTTAGCCCAATTTGTAGATTTCACTACTTATTTGAATAATTGGAACATTCAAATATTTACTAGTTTCATACCCTAAACATTCCAACAGTACAAGTAAAAACTTTAAATGAACTAGCTTGGTCATATCATTTTCCCTGTATTGTTGAATTGATTCCCTAATGGATTTATTCATTGGAAATAATTTAATTCTTATTTCCCTAACCTACTTCTGTATCAATTGTGTATTGGTCAGCTTTGTGTTGCTGAGACCAAATACCTATCATAGACAGAGTAGAAAATATTTATTTCAACTCAAGTTTTCAGGCCAGTGTCAGTGGCTCCAAGGCAAAGACAGCATGGCAGAAAACCATGGTGGAGGAAATGGTTCAATCCATGGCAGCCAGGATGTTGTGAGAAGGAACATGAAAGTAAGAGAGGTGAAAGCCAAGAAAATATCCTTGCAGGTTATGCCACAAGTGACTTACTTCTTCCAACTAGGCACCTTTAACATCAAGTGCTTAGTGCCCTCATGATCTTATCACTGTCTAAAAGCTCCACTTTTGAACACATCAGGATTTTGGGGAATGATCCTGCATAACAATTTGACATTTTATGAAGGATTCCCTCTCCTTTAGAACAATCTCTTTTTTTGTATATCTGACATTGCAGATATCTTTTAGACATTGCATATCTTTTAGAACCTTTTTGGTTTCCAGTCCTCTGTTCATTCCTAAAATATCTGGGATTTGTACAATATGGTTCCAGGTGCTTCTCTCTATGCTCTCATTTCCTACTCTTTTGTAGGAAATTACATTAGAGTCCTGGATGTTAAAGATCACCTACATATCAATAAACCTAAAAACATATGTTTTAATTTAAACTCTCTAATTATGACCTCCTAGTTCACATATCCTGCAATTTATTGAGTATTTACAACTGGATGCTCATGTTGATGCTTATTCAACAAAGAGCTGGCAATAAGAAATACAGCTGTAGTCAAACAAACTTAGATTTATGTAGATGAATCTAATGAACACTAAAGGCAGTATGAGGACCAATTCTGAATTGTGTGCTGTCAGAAGGCAATTCAACAGCTGTGTATCTTGACATTTTTACCTAGAAGGCAGGATGACTGAAGTGAAGCCAAAGTCACCACTGGTAAAGAAGAGTAGCAACTTCTGTAAATTGGACAAAGAGGGCAGTTAGCTGTTTTTGTGGTTGTAGAGTAACTTTGGCTATACCTTGTTTCTGACATAGTCCTGAAGTAGCCTTCTCTGAATATCGTATGGCATGAACCATAATTTTTCCTCGTTCGGGTATATATGGCCTGGGGCCATTTTCACCATATGATTACATGGGAACTAAAAATCTCTTATCACTATTTCTTCAATTATTTCATTCAAATAGCGACCTCAGTGAGATTCTTGTACTCATCAAGTCAATAAACAGAAAGCTATGAATCTCAGCTCTTCATCCTGAGTACTTTTGACTCATCCTACAAAGTTGACACATCTTCCCTCTATAATATGGTGGTATTTTAAATAGTATTTCTATATCTTCCTGTTTGTCACGACAGTGCCCCTAATTTATTTGAATACTGCCAACACAATCAAACATTTACATATACATCTGATTATGTCACCAGCTTGTTCAACAACATTCACTAGTGTATTTGGACAAATCTAACCATTTGTGGATTGGTTCATATGATTTTCTTGATGTGGTGTGTGCTAGTCTATTTTAGAAACGAAGCTAACGCTGTTCAGCCCAAGCCCTCAGGAAGCAACCAATCTACAGACCACAGATATGAGCTTGTTCTGCCCATGCAAGAGCTTGTTCCAGTCATATCCATTAAACTAGCAGCATTCCCTTGTCAAAAAATGATAAAAAGCTGGAACCCTTATACCCTGTTGGTGATAATATACCTTAGCACAGCCATATGGAAATAAGTATAGAAATTCCTAAAAAAACTAAAACCATTACCACCATGTGCTCCATCTATACCACATTTTGGTATATATCCTCAAGATAAAAGCACACTCGTATTTATTGTGGCACAATTCACAATAGCGAAGTTATGTAGACAGCCTAGATGTCTATCAACAGATAAATGAATAAAGAAAAAATATACATATATCAATGTGATATATATATATATATGTATCAATGTGAGATACATATGTATCAATGTGATATATATATAATCAGCCATAAAGGAGAGCAGAAGTATACCATTTGCAGGAAGCAAAATGAATGGAATCATTATGTTAAGTGAAATAAACCAGACTCAGAAAGACGTATATCACATCTTTTCTCTCATACGTAGAATGTTGGAGAAGGAGGAAGAAGAAGAAGAGGAAGAGGAAGAGGAACAAGAGGAGAAAAAGAAGAAAGAGGAGAAGGAGGAAGAGAAGGAATAGGTAGAGGAAGAAAGAGACAGCTTGAAAATAGAAACCACTGTTAGGGAAGAGGAAGGGAATCAAGGACAGGGAGGAGGGAAGGGTGAGGAAAATAATGGAGAGGGAATGATTGCAATGTTATTTGCATGTAGCAATATGTAAGATGAAACTCATCATTTATATAGCTAATATGCATTAATAAAAAAGATAGATAGAAAGATGGAGTTTATACTGGGCAGACCCTTAAGGAGGAGATAGGAAAAAAATAGATTAAGAATTTGAAAGAGGAGAAAGTAAAGAAAGAAAAAGAAGATTTGAGAAAGGAGGAAGGATATAAAGATATGGCACAGTAAGAAAAAAAGTGTATTTGTGTTTGAATTGTGCGGATTCTCTCACTGTGACCATGTAACCATCTTGCTGTGGCGCACAGGCATTGGTTACATTCCCACCCAGAAGAGTCGCAAGCAAACAGACATCGGTAGGACAGCAGTGTGTGCTCAGAGTCTGGAGTGGGCTATTTTGACAATCAAACTTTATAATTTGATTGAGTTAAACTTCTTTAGCATAGGTACTCTTACTACATAGTTTTCTTATAGTAATTCACACTGAAAATTTTTAAAAAAGAACGTGTTCTGTACTATTATGAAATTTAACCTGAAGTTATGTTCTGTTGGGTGGCTGGCTTATAAAAATAGCCCCAAAATTGTTCAAATAAAGTGGATCTATGCTGGTCAAAGTAGGCTTTGAATAGAATTCTATTTTTCTTAATATCTCAAAAGTCTTTTGATCCCCCCCAAAAAAGTGAGAGGGATGAAACAGACTGGGTCACAACTACTAGACATGTGCTAATGCCTGGGACTTTGATTCTGTATCAGAGTTTATGAAACATTTTCAAAATGTATTTCAGTGAATGAGAAATGTAATACCTGTGATGTGATATTGGCTGGAAAAATAATTTTATCTGTTCAATAATCCAAGTCAGCATAAGATATAATAATTTTACCTCTTGAATAATCTAAATTAACATTATGAGAAGAACAAACACTAATTCATGCAATGTAAATTTTTCTCACTGAAAAATATACTTCTTGGGAAGTATAATCTTTATGATCAAATGTATTTGTGGTGGTCAGCTTTCCTGTCATTGGGACCCAATATCTGATACAACTTAAAGGAAATATTTAATTTGGCTTATGATTTTAGAGATTCAATCCACAGTTGCCTGGCTACAAGGCAGAAACATCATGGCAGAACAGTGTGGAAGAATAAAGATGCTTAGCTTATGGAGGCAGGGAAGCAGAGCAAAGGAATGGTGCCAGAGAAGAAGGATTGAGGGACCAGATATATAATCTTGAGGTGATGCCTCCATTACTCCAGAAGTATGCTCCTCCAATCCCCAGGCAGGATACCAAAGTCAATCACTCTGACACTCTACCCTGACCCCAGAGTATTTAAATAAATAAATCCCATGAAGAAATTCTCCAATACCATTAATTGTTCTTTGCGGAGAAGTTCAATTCCATTCATTTTAATACATGTTGTCTGAACACCATGCAAAGAGCAAAGCCATGTTTTAAGGTGGGGGAACACAGAGCTATTCTGAGGAATTTAGTTCCTACCAGAGGAAAATGTAAGCTTATAAATAGCAATGTCTGAGTAAGCTACAAGACACAAGAAATACACAAACTGTTCCCATAGTGGTCAGGGATCAAAAGATGCTGTATGGAGGTGGCAAAATTGAGACAAACCTTGAAAGGCACAGCCTAAGGTGTAGGACATTTGAGATGAAGGATAGAGTGGCCAACTCCACCAAGTTAGAATCATTCTTGGGCATCTGCTGTTTTGATTAGATCACTCATCTTGACTGATTGTAAGGAATTGCTCTGACATTTGAAACTGAGCTCTTTGAAAGAAAGCTCACAATTAAGATGAAACAAACACTGGCAAAACCATGGGATAGCTGTTAAATCAAAATGAATCAAGGACCAGAAAATGCCTAGCACAACAGCAGGTGTGGCTCAGCGTAGGCAAAAGTTTTTCTCTTCTTAATAATATGAGCTATGTCTTATCATTTTCATATCTTATGCTCTTAAAATTGCCACAGCACAGAGTAAGCATCTACAATCATGGAAGGTGTGAAATAATAGTACTTATATATTGGAACTATCTTGGACCTATTTGGCAACTTTTATCTTCCTGCCAGCCATACACAATGTAAACTGTCCATATTCTATTATCTCTTCTACAGTGCCCATTAAGAACAAAGTTTACTTCGCTCCTCTGCCACCACCTGGACTTCATTCATTGTCGTTTTATAAAACAATTGTACACAGTCTCATTTTAAACCATCAATTCCATGCCCTCTCTCTCTCTAACTCTACCTACTGCACACCTGATGGGATATTTTTCCTGTACTTCTCTGTATATTACTCTAGAATTGTGGTTCCTAAAGTGTAGTGCAACAGTACCACCTGAGAACTTTATGAAAATGGTATTGAATTGGAAACTAGTGGTTTGGCCCTCCAAATGATTCTGATGCTTTGGTAGGCTTAGTAATCACTGTTCCTGATCATGTTCCTTGCTCTAGGTCCAGAACCTCTAATGAAAGACCTGACCAGTTTAACATGCACTTCCTTCATTTTCTTCTGTTACCATCCCATGCTACTGTCCACTCAGACTCTTGTTTCAGGTAACACTAGTCACTCTTATGTATAATTATTTTGTTAGAAAAAGAATTGGAGAGAAATGGCAAGCATTGAGGATGGAAAATCATACAAAAGTCATATCAGGAAGGATGTCATAAACCATGTTAAATCATACCTTTAGTATAAAAGTCACAAGAAATCATTGAGTTTTAAGCAGGAAAATAATCATGACTAGGTATACATTTTAGGAAAAAAAACCCTTGATGCTCTGTTAACCATTGAAAAGGGGGGAGTGATGTATAATTCTGGAATACCCTTGCAAGAATATCCACGAGGAATGCAATTTCAAGTCAACATATGATTTTGATTGGTAAGACTTCCAGACCCTGGTACCTCAAAGGACTTAAGAAGAGCCTTTATCTACTAATCTCCAACCTTTATTGATTAATGGTTGCCCATAGGAGTCCTAGCTCTCTTCTGTCATGGAGATAATCAAGATCCTGTATGACTCAGAAATCGATTTTTTCTAAGATCTCATACGACCTTCTTTCTGAAGTTTGCTTTTCCAATATTAAACCTTCCAGATCCCGGGTCACGAATTGTTAGGCTGATGCTCCTTCTCATACAGTTGTCACAGTGAAGACTGCAGTGAAGGACAGGCACAGCTTCTAGGCCTTGCTTTCATAATTTCTCCTTTACTTTATACTGCTATTCTGAGCTGCGTCAGGTCAAATTTCTTCCAGTCATTGTATCTCTGAAGATCTCTACTGTGCATGTAGTCAAGCTGTGTCTAGCATTCATCACAGTCCCTACTTTGAGGGATGTTGTGGTAAAATTCCCCTAAACTTTCATTAATTTTTTTCAAAATTTTATCCTGCATCTCTTTCATTCTTATCTCATTTTTGTGTATATATTTTAAACAGGTTTTTTTTTATATAAAATACTTTGGAATATTCATTCCAGGGCATTTAAAAAATACATTGTCCTTAGGATACTTAGTTTCATCGAAGTATCATAACTTATCATTTTCCTAGAATAAATTCACTTCAACCTATGAACTTTTCATATGTAGTACAACGTTTTTACCAAGTTTTACTCTTAATAATCATGTAGTGCTTTCCACACTCTTGCCAACACATTTAAAAAACCATTTTAAATAAAGTAGGTTCTGTTGTACACAACAAAAATGCTTAAATTTGTTGATTAAAACAATATAAATTTTTTTCTAAAGTATAAGAATTATAGAAATAGTCAACTGTTCTGGGTCCCCAGATCCTGTCACCATTTTTGCAATTCTAATAGATGACCCCCATACTTCAAGATCAATTATGGACCCAAAAAATCTGCTAGAAGTCTGGCCATCATGTCTGCATTGCAATCCTGAAGTAGTAAACCTTAGGGGTCAAAAAGTTGCAGAAAAATATCCCATCAGCTGATAGGACTTTTTTAGGAATACACCCAAAAGTTCCATATTGAGCTTCAAATTACATTTTACTGGCCAGAATATCACAAGAATATACACAGTTACAAGTTTAATTACAAAGTGCTTATATTTTTCTTGATGGCAATAAATTCAAAATCAAAATTGTATTAGTAAAGAGGAAGAAAAAATAGACATTAAAGAGGGAACCTAGCAGACTGCATCACAATAACACAAAAGAAAAAAATTATTACAATGTATTAGTTGGCAGTGTGTGATTGATGTGAAGATATTTTTTTCATGTTATGTGGACATTTGAAATTCTTCTTTTGTGTATTGCTCAGATATAGTTTTTGATCATTTTTTTGAAAAGGAGCACAAGCTATTCCTCTGAAAAGAACTTGACAACAAAAGATACTTAAATTGGATGTGAAAACATGGGAATAGGATGAACAGTGAACATTGAATTCATTTAAATATAGAACAAAGACTAAATTTCTTTTGGGAACATGGTTCCAGGAAGTAAATATTAGAGACTCTGACAATATAAAAGTAAAAATGGCAACAAATCTGGAGGTAGATGATCAAGGAAATTGTGAGAAAGGATTTGCATTGTTTCTTACAGTTGGAAAAAAATCAGCCAACAACTTCTGCCTAATTTAGTACATCTATAAAGGGAAAAACAAAGTTATGGAATGTATCAGTAGAAGAAGCAATACTAGGAATACCCTATTAATAATAAACATGACAAGCTAAAAGGAGTAGGGGAGAAGACAGGAGACAAGCTTTCAGTGTTATTATCAACAATAACAGGGCCGGTGAGATGGCTCAGCGGCTTAAGTGCCTGCCCTGCAAGCGCGAGGACCCGAGTTCAACTCCTGGAACCCACATACGAAAAAGGGGCCGGTGATATCGCTCAGCGGCACGGGCGCCTGCTGGCTCGCGAGGTCCTGAGGTCGACCCCCCGGTACCCACACACAAAAAAAACAACAACAATAACAATAACTCTTCTCCAGTATCAAAATAAATGGTGATTTCCTGAAGCTTTCGCTTGTACAGGCATCTCTTTGATTCAAAGATCCCTGCTAAGGTGATTTGGTATTGGAGTCTGCCAATGGGATAGAGGTTTTTTAACTCCATCTTCTGGTATGGCTAAGGTAGCTTCTGCACAGTGGTTTTAGCAGAGTCTGGAAGGCCAACCTAGAGCTGATATCTTGGTTTTCAAGACCATTGTGCTTAAAATCATGGCACTCAGTTTCTATTAGTTGCACCTGTATCCCGGATGATGAAACTATTCATAAATATAATTAACCATGTTCACGTGTTATTGGAGAACAGAACATACTATTGACGAAGATCAAAAAGTGGCATTTTCTTAAGAAAATTACTATACGTGAACAATAATCACAGACAGAGAAAATAAATTGAATACAAATTATGTGTTTACCAATTAACAGAATTTTATATACAGTTAGTACAATAGGCAAATAATAATGAATGTACTACATTAAATTTGTTCACTCTTTTATTGGTTATACAGATTAATGGGTTTCATTTTGGCAAATTTGTACATGTGCATAATGTATTTTGCTAATTAGCACTACCCTATCTCACCCCTTGCTCTGTCCTCCTCCCTTGTTTAAGATTTTTTGGAGGGTGTCAATGTGTATATTCTGTACATATTCCTCAAATTACCTACATTTACACCACCTCCCTTCCCTCTTACTCCCTTTCTCTTGTCTAATAACTGTCTTCCATTTTCTTGTCGTCTTTTTTAGAGTACACATAAAAATTTCGATCTTCTCCTGAGAAACTGTAGAACAATTATACCTTACTTTATTACCTTCCTATAACATACCTTACCATAATAATATAAAAAGGTGAAAAAAAACGGATACAGTGAGTATAACCAATAAATAATACAGAATTTTAAATGCTCAGTAGGATTCAAATAGAAGAAATAAATTAATATATGCTAAATACACTCAACATTAGGTGAAAGTATAAATCGGATAATAGTTTTTATCTAGTCAATGGCCAAAAACTTGTAATTTTATAATATTAGTACTGGAAAGGTGTAAAATTTTTACTTCTTTTCCAAAGAAAATAAAAGTGCCCTCAGCTCAAGTAACTCCAAAGTTTTGATTTGTATTTGGCAAAATTGGCCCAGTCGTTTAAATTAGAATGTACATCAGAGCTTTGCTTATGATAAAGAAAACAAGCAGCACATTTCTCATGAGATAATGGTTCATTAAATATATTTTTAAATCTAAGTAAATATTACATTAAATTATATTAAAATCATTAACATATATTAATATAATTTATACATTCTGGTATGGAGAAAACTCTGAGATATATTATTAGGAATAACAAACAAAGATCAGGAGACATTTTGCACTATTACCTCTTGTATATATAAGAATGATTATCCATATATTTATAAATAAGGACATAGTGATCTATGCACAAAGAACTACACTGTGTAATGTAAAACATTACACAAGCCTGTGGTCTTTGTGACTTTGGATTGGACTAAGGGACTTACAAGGTAGGTAGGGAAGAACATTCTGCTTCATTACTTTCATTTTTCAATATTATCTAAACTTTTCAAACTCATCTCTGAAATGTTTTCATTGGAAAATATATTCACACAGATCACAGTATAAAATTATAGGCATTTTAAATTCTACACTTAGCTTAAGGAAACTAGTAAGTGTATACACAAGGTTGAAAGGGTCTAACCATTCTTGAGAAGTTCTTAAAGCTACCCTGGTCAATTTTGCACCAATTATCTTTTTAATCTACCTTTTATGTGATTCACATAAGGACTGTCACCCCATGTGTGAAGCCACAGAAACTCAGTGATGTCAACAGACTTGCTAAGGCAACACACAAGGTAGGAAAAACAGTAAGAATTTCAACATGTACATTCTCTTTTTACATTGTGTTCCTTCCTCTTATGTCTCTCTATTAACAACAAAAGAAATATGTATATTTCCTTTAAACAGTATACTGCAAATGTTGTAAATCTAAAATATAAATATGATAAGTGCCCAATCTTTTCCCATGAATAAAACACATAATATGTGGAGATGACAGTGAGTCAGTTAGAAATGATTCATTATTACAGCATGTGTGGGTATGTGATATTTTCTCGTTATGACTTGCTATGCATGAGTGCCAGAAGATAAACTTGACATTTGATACTGATACAACTGTAAAGAGAAGAGCCTGTATTGTGGCTTACTACAGCTTCCTTAAGATTTGAAAAGCTCCACTTACTAAAAGTGGTAATGTGGACTCAATTCTACTCAAAGTGGAGAAGTCAACAGTCATTTTACTCTCTTACATTCTGCTCTTTTTCTTCCTTCTCCAATGGTACTTCCTCCTGGATTTCTAATTCTCTGCACTTCTATTCCTATCGTTCCTTCCACTTCTACAAACCAGCATCTTTGAAAGGGTCAGTGGCCCAAGATGGGACTACATAGGGTTAGGGGCTCCTATCTATAAATTGAATGAAAGTAATGCTTTAATTTGAATTTATGTCAGAATTTTTGTGGTAGGGTTTATTTGTATTTAAAAGATTCTTTTATCCTTCATCAAAAGAACTTTAGGGAAAGTATAAGCATAGGGGAGCTGGAAAAGAGTAATCTGGTGGCTTAGATGCTACTTTTGTCTAATGAGCCATTGCTTCCATTTCAGACATATGGTAGTGCATGTCCGGATGTTGGAGGACAAAGGTGGACTTGACCAGAGACTATGGGCGATGGAGACTGGTCAGGTTTTGCCCTATTTACCTCTGTTCCACTCAGTCTCTGGTTCACCTTCTCTCAATCACAGCATTCTGTCAAATGCCCTCTTCCAAGAGACCCTTATTTAGCTGTCAGGAGCAGAAAGAGGAATCAGGAACTTTTCAGTGAGCGCCTTTTTAGTGACCTCACTAACAAAAGACTTTTCCTGTGCTCTCTTGGTCACCACCCCCTTGCCTACTACAGCCCTTGACTCATCACCTTCACAATTGGGGTGCTCTCCACTTAGGACAGCCCCTGTCCTTTCAGCACCCTGTCCCTCCCTTGTCCTCTTCCCACCCTCCATGCTCACACAATGTGCAGAATCTCCAAAACCTAGGTGATGCAAAAAGCCTCCCCTACTCGTGGAACTCACAAGTCCCTCAGCGTATCTTCCTTTCTTTTTTTTGTCAATTAATTCATTAAATTGATTCCATAGATTTATATTATGAGCCATTAGCCATCACTTAATGGCAGTATATAATGTCTCCTTGGAATACTCCTGTCCAATTCTTTATGGTGATTAGTGATACATTTATCACCATAGAACATATCTTTGGTAACCTCCATAAACATCTTTTCTTTATTAGGAGCTGCATGTTTCTTGATTAATGTTTTAATTGCCCCACCCTAACCCCAATTGAGGGCTTAAAACTGGCTAACGAAGTACACGTTTGTTGGCTGTGACTGACAGGAAGTGGAGATCCTCTTTGTGCTTACTGAGGAACAGAGGCTTCAAAATACAGAGAATATTCTTATAAAACCCCAGATTTTCTGAGATTTTTCTTAAGCTCAGAAATTACGTCTCGTTGTCACTTGACATGTCTTGACTTTCGGCTTAAAAATCTGGTGGCATTAGGGTATTCACTTCTCTACATATGAAGCATAATGCTTGGCACAAGAATAACATTATTGCTCTGAACTCGTAGTGTTTTATTTTTTCCTAAATTGTACCTGATTTGTGGTTGTTCACTCACACATAAACATACCCAATTGTGATGTCATCAGTGAAAAGGTCTTTGAAATGAACCAAATATTTTCTTTGAATATCTCAGTGTTCCTTTGCTGCAGCAGGACTCATCACCTTCTGAAATAGAGATGTACTCTGAATATCTGGGTGATATAGCTAGCCAAACTCTGGCATAAAATCCTCAGAACCAGGAAGAGAATGAAGGCCAATGTATCCAGAGTTATTAATAAGAGTTTTAGTTAAAGATTTTCTAACGTCAAACATCTGAGCATCCTATAGAAACCATGATGAAATAAAAACAGCATTTTTCTTCCAAATTTCAAAGCTATGAACATAACAAGGTCAAACACTTTGTACAAATCAGTTTCTTAAAGCAAAATATATTCTGTTAAATAATGAAGTGGTTGTATTTAAATATTAATTTCTTCCTCCCCCAAATCATCTGCCCTTAGTCCTTCTTGTCACCTAGCTCTTACTGTCCTATGAACCCTAACATTGCTCTTTCTTTGCATAACTTCAGTACCGATGCAGCACAACTTTTTAAAACAGTTTGGAGCTTGACACAGCGGAAGGGATTCAGCTAACTCTGCAGAGTGAATCTAATTAAGTAGATGGGATTTGAGAAGCTGGAGTTTTTCTAGGACACCTGGCTCACCCTTCTGTGTAATGGAAGTTGTCACTAGCCTTTTGCTGGCAGCTGAGGCATCAGGATGTGGGTGTCACTTCTCATCTAAATTAAATGCTGCCTCCAGCATGAGATCTCAAGTCAAATAGGAACTGCTGGGTGCTCAGGCATAGGAACTCTTACCTGAGGTCCCTTTTACCTCAGAGACGTTGTAATTTTGCAAAGGATTGTCAGCTCAGGATAAGGAAAATCTTCATAAAAACCAGAATTATCAATTACCAGATAGCCTGTTTTGTTGAATAGTGGGATCTCTACTACTGGCCAAATTAAGGCTGAGTGGTGACTCCTTGAGACATTGAAAGAAGAAGGGTCAGTCTCAGAGTTATGGGACTTGCTTGGTTATCTTACAGCTTTAAGCCTCAGTCTCACCCCTGACTACTTAAAAAGTATATTACTTCATTGATATATTCAATGAACATATATTGAAAATTTACTAAAAGCCAGACATTTTTCTAGGGATGAGAACACAATGCTTAACAAAAGAGACAAAATCCATGCTCTCAAGGAGCTTGCACATTACTGAGGAAAGATGGGAAATGAGCAAATCAATAACTGTGATGTGATAATAGTACACATGGAGATAAAAAGTGATAATGCAAATGCTTCCAGACCTGCAGAATTAAACAAAATTTAATACATTTATTAAAAATTAAATAAGAATAATGAACAATAGTTATTATATATTTTCTGGATTCCTAACATCATGTAAGGCACTATGCCTTCATTAAACCTCTTATCAGTAAAAACTAATGCTCTCATTTTACATACTCTGCAACCAGGCTTTACATAGCTGAGTAACTTCATCAGCTAGTTAGAAGTGAAGCTGGTAATAGCATTCAAGAATGAGCATCTGGCTTGTAGCAGGTACTTAATAAATGATGTTGTCATTGATAAAATTTGTAAATATTATTACACCATTGAGTTGTTATGAAGGATACATGAAGTTACATTTTATACATGTAACAAATATTGCACCTGGCACAATGCTGTTACACATGCCAGGAAATGTAGGACGCTACTTTTGCTTTAGTATATTTTTCTATCAAGGCTGGGGGGCTCTGTCCTAGGAAAATATTGCCAATAAAAATAGGGGATTTTGATATTCCAGGCACATGCTTCCTTAAGTTATTTTAAAGTTAATTTATAGTAAGGGGAAGTATATTGATAAGGGTAGCAGTGGGATTCCCTGTAGCCAGGGAATATCTGGGCTTGGGGGAAGTCTTGAGAGGGATAAATATAGAAGAGACTTTTAGGAAGTAGAAAGTGGGCAAAGCAGATGGGATGGCTTGTTTGCAGAAATTAATGAAGCTTTAACAAAAAACTGGAAACAACCCAAATGTCCATCAACAGGATAATGACCAAATACATGATAGTTTATTCCCTCAGTGGGATACTAGTCAGTGATAAAAAGGAATGCTTACTGACATATGCAATGGCATTGATGAATTTCAAATGTGTTATGTTGACCAAAAGAAGGTATTCACACAAAAGTATATGTTCTATGATTCCATATAGAAAATGATCTACATGTTGACAGTTACATAGGTATATGCATTTGTAAAACATCATCAAATTTTACTCTTAACACTGCACATTTTGCTGTACAAAATTAAACCTTAATAGATCAACACAATAGATGAAAAAAGAATTGGAGTGGGAATATTACAGAGAGCAGAGGTCATCTGGTATACTATATATGATATATATATATATATATATATATAATGAACATTATTATTTGGTGGATATTTTAACTAAAACTTTACATATTTTAAGTGTGTGATAGTTTGGTATTTTCATGAGTGTATGTACTGTGGTTTTCCATTTCAAAATATATAAATAAACCTTGTTAGCATGTGTCTTCCTTTGACAGTTATATTGTTTATTTGTTGTTATTACCAAAACATCTGTACAGCACATCCTTTTAGCACACATGTATTTTTTTCTTGGAACAATTCTAAAAAATAGATTTAGGAGATTACAGTTGAATTATAATGTTACTCTTAAAATTTCCCTCAAACACTGTTCAACTAACCTTCATACCTAATAGCAGTACATTGAAATGCCTGGCATACTTCAAAAAAACTCTAAAATTCCTTGTGATTCTGTGTTTCTCTTAGCTAGAAATAATAAAAATATCACTATGTTAATAACAAAATTGTAATAGTACTATTTCTATTTTTACTAACACATAGGTGACATTATTCTTGTTCTATTTATAGGTTATAGTCAATATCTCAGTGATTGACAGGAAAATAAAGGAGATTTTTAATAAGCAAAGAAGATAAAAATGAGCTTTAAACAAAGGAGAAAGTAATGGTCATTTTTGATAACTTTCTCATACTGATTGAAGCTTCCTTTCTCTGGTCAGAAGTCTGCAGAAGGGAGTGGTTTCATCAGAGAGCTGCATGACCAAAACTCTTTTCCATGGCTTCAAAAGAATTCCTCGTGACTGCATACAGAAAACTGTATTGGAAGAAGATTAGCATTGAATGGCAAAAGTACCACTTGTCACTAAGGCAACTGCTGGGTCCAGCATTTCCATTAATCAGGAGACTATCTTGGCCAAGCCACAGTTATGTGCTCTTGAGCCTCATTTGGGAAAGTCAGAGCCCTAAGAATTTCCTCATAGATGTAAAATTATACCATCTCAAGAACCAATATAAGATACTGAAAAGAGTATTCTTTTAGTCTAAATCTTCACATGTATCAGAATCACTAGCAAGTTTTTTTTTTTTTTTTTTAACACAAATGTTGAAGTCTCAGTATCAGAGGTCTTTGGCTGGGACTTGAAAGTTGACATCTCTTCTTAATTGCTAGGTGATGCTGATGCTGCTGGTCTTTGGACTACACTTTGAGAATTATTGCTCTAGCATGCTTCTTGGGAACTCAGAGGATGCAAATTTAAAGCAAGCTGGGAAAGAGTAAACTGGAGGATTTCTAAATGATAGTGCTCAGGAGGCAATGAGCTTGGAATTGACCTGTGTTTTCAAAGATTTATAAAGATTTCAACAAGAACAGCTGTGCAGAGGGAAGACTCCAATTAGGGGGCATTCTTTGTAATTCAAGGGAAACATAGAGCATGGTGATGTTGAAGGGAAGGATAGAAGGAGACTTATTCAGAATAATTAGGAATTTAGAAGACATGAGATTATATGTGGAGGATGAAGATTAGAAAGGAGTCAGTGACGCTTTACACACACAATAAAATAGAGAGCATCGTTTGAATTGTGAAACTGGGTAGTCAAGAGGTGTGTGAACCCCACGAGGAGGTGGTGTCATGCACCAGCATAAGGAATATGGGAACCAATAGGACGATTTCCTGCAGGCCTAACATGACCTTGAATTGAGAGTAATTCTGCCAGAATTGATATCAAATAGGCAAGTCATGGAGGAGAGTGTTCAGAAATAGGGTGAATTTATTTTCAAATTATGAAGTCTTTTGTAAATGTTTTGAGAAAGACTTCCAAATTAGTTAGGATAAATGATCACAAGGTTTGGATCATCTATAAAATATAACTAAATGGGAACTGTGGTAGTGAAAACTAAAACACCTCACAAAGATAAAGTCATGAACAAGTCATACACACACACACACACACACACACACACACACACACACACACAGAGAGACAAATAGAGAAGAGAAAAAGAAGGTTGAGCTCTTTAAATAGTTCCCCAGCTTATTATATAAATAGTAGCAGCTTTTAAATATATATATAAATAGATAAGGAGATGATAGACTGAAAAGAAATATATTAATGTCTAAACAGTAAATAAATCTGGGGCTAGGTTTATGGTTTGTATTTATTCTCTTATGTAAACATTTGTTTCCTAGACTTTCTATGATCCACATGCTATACTTATAAAACTTTAAAAAGTTATCTAAATTATTCTTAAGAATTTTGAATAATGGGGAAAAAAAGAGCATGATGGAATTCCTTAGGGAACAGTAAGCATTTGGATTTCTGGTTCTGCTCTTTCTGCATATGAAGACAGAGCTAAGCAGCCTACCCCAAAGAATAGTCTAGATCTCTCTTTGCTGAGTGATTGGCACACTGGAGCCCTCTGGGAGCTGCAGCCTCACAGGCAATTTGATCCATTCTCATTGGGAAGCCTGGTGCTAGGAGGCATTAGAGTAGCGTTCAGTATGAAAAACCAAGAAGAATGTTAGTGAGGCACAACATCTCCAGCTACAACTCCCCACATCTGCAGCACCCGAGAAACCAGGACAGACGGAGGTACTCAGACAAAATTCCCTTGTGAACTCTGGGCACACTTCAACCACCAGAACTTGGAGAGACGGGAACAAATGGCCAAAATCAAGACTGATGAGTACCAATAATGAAAGTAGAATATTTAAGCAAGAAACAAGACAATTCACTGATTTGATCCTTGCAAAGAAGTAAAATAAATAAATGTATTTTAAGATCCATTCTTTCTATGAGGTAGACCACTTGTGGGAAAAGAAAACTAAAAGGCAGATTTAGCTTCTATCTCATATTGATCCTGTTCTTTCTTTCTTTGCTTCTCAGGTAATTCTGATTCTGATTATTTGAGCACATAGGCGTTCAAATACATATGTGACACCTTTCGTTACTCATCCATGAATTCTGTCTTCCTTCTCTTGGAGTTACCCAAGCATGAGTTTGGCCCTAGAGAACTACAAGTCACGTGTTCCCCACACACACATATATGCTGCCTCTCCTCCCCTCTCCTCTCCCCTCTCTTCCCTCCCCTCTTCTCCCCTCCCTTCTCCTCCCCTCCACTCTCCTCTCCTTTTCCTTCTCCTTTCCTCTCCTCTGCCCTCCCCTCCCTTCTCCCCTTCTTCCCTCCTCTCCCCTCCCTTCCCCTCCCCTCTCCTCCCTTCCCTTCTCCTCCCTTGCTCTCTCCTCTCCTTTCCCTTCTCCTTTCCTCTCCTCTGCCCTCCCCTCCCTTCTCCCCTTCTTCCCTCCTCTCCCCTCCCTTCCTCTCCCCCTTCTCTTCCACATTCTCCTAAAAATGACCCACAGTATATTCCTAAAATCTTTATTCATCTGCACTGATGATTCTCACTTAGATCAACATAGACATCACCTTCAGCTTCTATTTAAACTTTATTTTCATGTATTTTACATTTCATAGAGAACATGCAGTGGTCCACTTCTATTTCTCCTTCAACACAGTCATATTAGGGTTGAAGAGGCTGCATTTGCATAACATGGGAAATTATGGGGAGTTTCTTCTCTGCTGCTATATAGACATTTTAAAAAAATCCCTGCATGTTTTCTTTCATGAGCAGGCTTGAAGACTGGGGAGAGCTGTTTCCAGAATGGAGAGCTGTAGATGAAGTTTTGATGGTAAAGGAAGACAGCTATTGCTACACCACAGAGCAACAAGAAGGCAACCAGTGGGATTAAGACTCCAACCTCTCTTTCTTTCTCCATCTTTCTTCATCTAATCACCAAGAAGTGCTTTTGACTGTCTTCAGCCAGAATCCGTAGGCATCTTACTGTCGTTATGCTCATGCACATGAAAGTACACGCATATATCCATCTATATCATTTCATTTCACCTAAATATGATCACTGTGGCCAGGCACAGTGGCACTTGCCTGTAATTCCAGCCCTTGGGAGGCTGAGGCAAGAGGATCACCACGAGTTTGAGGCCAACCTGGGTTAAACAGTGAGTTCAAGGCTGGTCAGAACTACATACTGAGACCCTGTTTCAGAAAATTTAAAAAAAGAAAAAAAACGATCACTGCATTTTGTTTTCTGAAACTTTCTTTCTCATCTTAATATGTGAATGCCACTGAAATAGAATAGGATTTGACCATAAAATACAAAAAATTATTCTGTGACCAGAGGTTTATTTCTGCAATATTACAACAGAATCAACCATTAGAGTAAAGCTGAGATTAGGCCTTCTGTTAGGTTTTGTTTTGTTCAGTATTATAAATTCAGAGAAGTAAAAGGAGGTCTTACAGTACCTTGTGTCACAAGAATGCTAGAGAATACAGTATTTGTCTTATTGTGCCAACACAGATCATTTTCCCAGGTTAAGTAAAGAAAGGAAATTTTACAGCTAGAAAGGTCATGACTCATATAAGCAATTTATGGAAAACAAGGGACATCTATTTCAGATAGCTAAGTAATTTCCAAAAAGACTACCTGAGTTAGCAAAAGAAGTTACCTTTATCCAAAAGTAATTTGAAAGTGAGTTGTGATTTTAAACTTTTTCTGGAGAGGACGAAGAATCTCATTATAAATATTTTATAATTTTTTACATTTTCCCCATCAGAGCTTTAGCTTAGTATTACAATGTTCAAAGGACTAGCTATTATTCCATAAATTTACTTATCACTAACATATTGAATGATGATTACATTTGTTCTATTGTTTTTTGAGTTCTAAATTGCATCAAGTATCTTTTAAAATATTTTATTTTATTAATATGAAAAATAGAGAGATAGACATATAGAGTTTAATAAATTATTATTAAGTAGACATACAATATTTTAAGAAACACAATATTGAGATCCCAGAAGCATCCTTAGAAACAGCCTTAGAAAACATTCATCTCTCCCTCTTATCCAAACTTCACAAGTTTAATGGTATCTAGTATTGCATATTATTTTTTTCTTTCCTTCCTTATTTCATTTTTCCCTGCTACCTCTCCCTCCCTCCTTCCCACCCTCTCTCTCTTTTCTTGTCTTTCTTCTAGTGCTACAGCATTAGATCCACAGCCTTGCACATGCTAGGCAAGTACTCACCACTGAGCTACACGCCAGTGCCTAGTTTTTCTATTTTTAACTTTATGTAAATAAAAAGATCAAGAAACCAGTCTCTTACATAGATATCATTTGGTTTAAAATAATATTTTTGTACTAATTCATCCTTTTAATGCTTAGTTGTAGTTTAGCATTTTAATTGTTGTATAACATTCCATTACATTTATCATGTGGAAAGGGTAAATACATATGTGATTATTTGTTTTTGTTATGATTAATAGTGGTGTAAATATTCTTGTATATGTATATTCATATATCTATATCAATATCTGTATCTATATCTATATATATACACACATTTTTCTGTGGGTATATTATGTTCAAATTGTGATTACACCATTGTTTTCTAAAATGTTTAATGCAAACTGTTATTATCAAAAAGTATCTGATGTTTCACATTCTTAGTAAATTTAAATTATCAGTTTTTATTTTAGATATTTTGATGAATGTGAAGTAGTATCTTATTTTGTTTTCCATTGTACTGATGATGATATAACCTGATATAATTATTTTCCTTTTTCTCAATACTAGGTATTAAACCCAGAGCCTCTTCTCTTTTTATTCTTTTTGTCTTGAGACAAGGTCTAGATAAATTTCCCAGGCTGGCCTCAAACTTGTGATCCTCCTGCATCACTCTCTTGGATATCTGGGATTATAGGTGTGCGCTACCACACTGGCTGTCTGTTTTTACATTCTACTTCGTGTGAATTCCTTTTCAAATTTATAAAATTTTTGTTAGATTGCCTAACTAGTTTGTAGTTAATGTTTTAATTTAAATTTCTTATTGATTTGAAAGTGTTCTTTAAAGAGAGGAGGGATCTGCCCTGAGAAAGAGTTTTTAGAGATCAAAGTCCTGAAAGGTCATTGGCCAATAACTACACACTATTGTTTCATACACTATGTTCAGTTTCTGTTTGTTTAAAGTAGTGGTGTGATTTTAGCTCCATCATGGCTGGGAGCAAACGTCACAATAATCTCCTTAACAAAATAAGGATTTCACCTTGTACCAGTACTATTGTTTCTCTAATCTCCTTCAGGGTAGAGCAAATTGTCAGTGTTTAACCTTGATCATTTTGACAGTTAAGGGAAGTATCTTGTAAAGTACTTCCCAACTTGTATTCCTCTAATATTAGTCTACTTATAATTTTATTGGGCTATGCATTTTTTAGATAGACTATTACAGAACTGATGTCATGTTCTCTTTGCCTTCTTCCCTGTGGTGCACACTACTGTTTGCCCATTACTGGTGGTAACTTGATCATTTGTTTAAAGTGGTCTCTGCTGGATTTCTGCATTTTACAGCTACTTCTCTCCCTATTGCAATTAGTACATGATTTGTGAGGAGGTACTTCAAACTACGTAAAAATTTTCTTCCTTATTTTAATATTACCCACTCTTGATGTTTCTTGCCTTAATTTATTATAACTGTCATGGGCACCAAGTGTTGATTTTATAACTTCATAATTTCTTCTGCATTTATTGCCTGAAATTCTACTATAAGAAAGATCTTTCTCTTTCCCCTGTTAATCTACAAGTATTTATATGAGTGTGGATTGCTGAATTCTTACTTTATTCAATAGGTTATAATCCATTATTCTCATAAATCATTTCAATACCCACATTGCCTCAGATGGGGCCAGTAACCCTTGACCTGACTCTTACTATTTTGAAATACTCCCATTATACTTTGTGCACAAGATAACTTTGTGCACAAGATATTCCACATTCATCTTTTACTTTCGCTGCTCCAATCCCTTAATTACCCATTTCTCCAAAAAGCCCTAGTTCCTTTAGCTCCCAGTGTGTGTGTATGTGTGTGTGTGTTAATGTATTACTTAACTATGTGTATATGCATATATATATAATATATTACCCTGAGTGTTTATTCTAGCTTTCCACATTTCCATATTTGTACTTTCCTTATCTGACAAAAGAATCCTGACTTTCATAATTCTCAAAATATTGATTTATTTGCTCATTACTGATTTATGCAATAAATCTCTTAACTTTCTTGGCTACTTGCCCTCTCAGAGACCCTCATCATGGGACCTCTGACCCTTATAGACCACCAGCCACCCTAGCATTTCTCTTGGACATGCCCCAGCTATTGCCAAACTGCTCTCCATTCTTCTCCATTTCCTGCCTGGGTGCAGTGAAGAAAGAAGGCAAATGACTATGATAATGGTGATGATGAGGAAGACGACAATGATGATGATTTTAGATTTTGAATTTGTACCAATTTTATCAATCAATATGTTTGTCATTTTAAAGTAATTTTTTATATTTATAAAAATTTGCCAGGCTGATGCAGAATGTTCCTTTACATCATTCATCCTCTTTACTTTCCTTAATTTTGTCATCTTTCAATTCATGGCATATTTTTCACAACTAAGGATACCAACATTAGCATATTACTCTCAACTAAACTTCACAGTTTATTAGAGTTTCACGACTTTTTTACCCAATGTCTTTTTGCTGTACAGGATCCCATTCAGGAGACCACATTATATTTATCTATTATATTTATTTTCTTAAGATCCTCTAGATTGTGACAGTTTTTACTGACTGTGACAGTTCTGAAGAGTACTCATTGTGTACTACTTAAAATGTCCTTCGTTTTGACTGTTTTTTGTGTTTCTCTCAAGGTTAGACTGGGATGATGGGTTTTTGGGAATGTTAGTTCCTTTTCTCACTGCTGAGACACAGTACTTGATCCCCACAACTTAAAGGAGACAAGGTTTAATTTGACTCACAGTTTGTAAAGGTTTCAGTCCATAGTTGGGTGGTTCCAAGGCAGGGTGGCACGGTAGAAGGTCATGGCACGGGAGAAGAGCTCATAGCATGGCAGGCCGGAAGCAGAGAGGGATTAAAAGAGGAGGAGGGTCATGCATCCTCCCAGGCCATGTCCACAGTGACCCACCTCTTCCAATGAGGCTTCACTTCCCAATACCTCACCCAGCTATAAACTCATTAGTGGACTAATCCAGTGATGAGTATCACACACCCTTGATTCAGCTGTCTCCCAAAAGCTCCACATATGAGCCCATGAAGCTTTAGGGGGACATCTAGATATAAACCATAACAGGGAGGAAGATCCCGGAAATACAGTCTGCGACAACACCTTTGAAGGGTGCATTCTATTGAATGACTTATAATTGATGAACCTTGATCAGCTGACCAGAAAGCTACTTTTCTATTTCTTCCCAACCTGTACTCTTCTAAAGCAAATCACTAAGCACAACCCACAGCGCAGGACAGAGTGCATTAAGCTGGAGTGGGTCATATGTACATAAATTATTAGGAAATCTGAAGTTACAGTTGTTTCTTCTCTCACTGCATATGGTGATTTTCAAACATGCTTTTAAGCTACATATATGACTTTTTTCGTCATATGAATTTTATTCAGTTTTATGTTGGTTCATTTGTTTTGCTCACAATAGTTTACTTTTGAGGAGCTATAATTTTTTTGCAATTAGATTGTCAATGTAATTTTACCTTTGGGTAACATGTGTGGCCTTGCATGTAAGATACCACTTTCATTCCACTTCAGAGCCTCTCACCTAAACTGCCTCTTGTTCTAATTGCCACTGTGATCACCAGCTCTCTCATGACTTTCACTGATTTTATGTAAGAATGGCCCAAATCCACCTAACCTCACCTTCACACCACATATTTCTTGCCAGGGGATTCCCTTTTACATTCAGGGTTGAAGACATCACATACCTGGCTCAGCACACACTGCAATAGCAGGGGAGTTAATGCCTCATGGGGCAAACCACTTGCAAATTAAATAAGGACCTAGTAGAGCTGCCCCCTTGCTTCTTTTGGAAGTGAGGTGAGTTATTATCTGTGTGGAGGAGAGTGTGGAGTTGATAATCAGTCATTCTGCCCAACAATGCATCCTTATTTTGACAGCTCTCCTTCCTTCCTATTTTAACTCCCTTTGTGTTATACTCACTCTAGTAAAATAATAGTTTCTGAAGGTTTTTTTGTTAATTTTTTTATCAAAGGCTCAGCTTTCTAAAGAATCTAGGCTAAGACAACTGCCTCTGCATAATCATCCTAAGACATTACAACTTGGGGCCCCCTTTTCTGTATTTATCAGATTGGGGTATTCTGGACCATGTGAGCATTAAAAATTTCGAACTTAAACCCTAGTAAGCAGATCATTATGTTTATATATTTTCAGAAAAATGTCCCCCTTACTCAGAATTCACAGCAAAATAGATATTTTGCTTTATCTCTGATGTGCTGTTAAAATATCCAGTCTATCTTATTACTGAAAATGAAGCACTTTTCAATTTTTTTTTATCAGTAGTGCATACATTCAGTATGTAATGTTTACATTCCTTGAGTGGAGTTGATACATGCACATAACACATTTTAATTTCTTTTTTCATCCCCTTTCCCTCTCCTCCCAGTAAGGAGATAGATCTTTCTTAATTGGGAAGGGGATCAAGAGATGGAGATAAAGCACTTTGGCAACACAAATTTATGAGGTTCTTGGCTCAATTCCTTTTATTCTATACCTATATGATTGTTAATATTCTCTCAATTAAGATTTCAATTACCTCCAAAGTAGCCAAAACCTCAGTGCCTAGTCATAGCTGAATTTACATTCTTCCTCACTTTTGGTTCCTTAATATTTGCCTTACATTTTTTAGAGCACTGCTATGCAGCAAAATCATGTTTATTATTTTTCATACAATTTTTCTGGATGTTTTTATTGGTAGAACTTTTCATGATATATTGTCTTCTATATTCCCAAGAGCAGAAACTCAGAAAATTTGCAATTTTGCCAACCTTGGTGATCTGGGTTATAAATGCACATTTATTTGGAAATAGAAATTCAAAAGGAGCGTCTGCTATAAGCAAAGCTTATGCCTGCCCTGAGAAATAATATGGAAGTTGAGAAGACAGGAAAAGTAGATATAAAGCAAAATAGCATGCATTGTAGTTTAACAATAGTTAGTGGAAGAATAACCAATACTATATATTTCTATAAACCTGAAGGTCATCGAAGTTCTAGGCTTACATTTTTATAATGGTAATGAAGGTGACATTGAATCATCAAAGAAATGCAACACTTACAAATATTCACCTTGCAAAAGACTATATATTTAAAGGTTTTTTGAAGTAATTTTACATGCTATGTTACTTAAAAAGATGAATAATAATAAGATAAAAATCGTAATTTCTACCAGTTACTAAGCTTCTAATAGGTGTCAGGTACTGTGCTCTACATTTTAAATACTTTTCACAATATTAGCCTTAATTCTCACAATAAACCTGCAAGATAACTATTATGGACTTTGCTTTGTAATAAGCACATTTAAGCTGCACAATTACTTAGTGGCTGAGACAGAATTGCAAATTTATCTGCTGTATTTCCCCACATTGCTATTATTTTCCATCTGGGAAAATCTCTTGTCCTGTATACACATTCTCAGACTATCCCAAATGGCCCAGCCATTATCACACTTTTTATCCTAGGAGAGTCCCTGATAATTCAGGAAAAGGCAGTGCATCTTCCATATCCATCTCTGTTCATAAACCCTTTCTAGCAGGTTTCCAGGATGGCCAGATCCTCTTTCTGGAAGTCTGTGATGGAGTTATTTTGGCACACTTGCCAAATCTTTGGCATTGAAACCAGCAGGGAGATGAGGGGAGAAGGGCTGTGTAGTGAGTCAAAAATGACAAAAACAGCAACAAACAGGAAGGACAAGTTTTCAAATATGATAATCCTGTCTGGGCAGTTGACAAAGAACAAATGCACCCTGGCTCCCTGTGGAAATGATAATTTTAAAAAGCGGACTCAGGGAGCTTCAGATAATTATTTAGTCCTTTTAAATATTTATGAGTTTCAGTGTGCTACATACATTTTAAAAGACAGTTGACAACTGCAGCATATATCATCTTGTTCCCTCTGCAAGCTAAAAATAGTTTCCCTTTTTAATGTAAAAACAATACTTTCCATTTGGTGTCTGTTATGGTTTGGGCCTAGATGTCCCCCTAAAACTACAAACTGTGAGCTAAATAAACCTTTCCCTCTTTAACTTTCAGTGTCAGGTATTTTGTCTCAGCAATGAGAAAAGTATCTAAGACAATGCCCATGAAATAAAAGACTGTGAAATACTAATTCTCAGGCATGACAGTGAAGAATGTTATGAGGAGTTTTTCTTGTACACTTTCAGATGGGCAATCTGGTCTGTCACTTCTTGAAAGAGGCTACTGGGGCCACTCCTAATTAGTAGCCAGGATCAGAGTGAGGTTTGGGGAGCCTGAGGTTAAGGTTGCTTGACTCTACCTATGAAGTTTAAGGAAGGAGTTTAAAGAAGTTTAAGGAAGGAGCCTCTGTTTTAGCCTAGAGGAGTAAACTTAGAATTGATTCAGAAGTGAGAACCAAGTCTGGGATTAAAGAGGCAAAGCATTGGCAGGAATAGGGGGAAAAAAGCACAAAGAAGCAAGAAGCAAATACTGGGTCACTGTTTCAAATACAGCGTATGCGTCTACTCTGCTTCTAGGAGGCAAACACAGGTATGTTGATGAGTCTGGAGGGCTTGGCCTCCCAGTCTGCCTTTTCTGTCTTTCACGGAGATAGAAAGTATCATGGATGTAGTCAGTGCCCCATTTAGATCCACTGCCAGTAGTTATGCCCAATTCACAGCTATGGAGGTTTTTTACTGTTACTTTTCCAGTCAGTTCTTTCTCCAAAGAACTACTCTTGGCCTAAAAGCAAATACCTTGTTTGACAGGCTACTTAGTGCTTTACCTAATCATTGCTTTATGTTGGGGACAAAATGCCAGCCAGCCCCTTTTCCTCCATGGGGGTCTAACTCAAATCATGGTCCAGAGTTCCATGGATCTTCTACTGAGATAGCATCCTTGCTTAATTCCTTCCCCTTCCTCATCCTTCTGGCTTTACTTCTTTTTATGTTTCACCTAAGACCTCTCCTCACAACACTATTATGGTGAGAATCTCCATCTTGGGCTCTTTTTATAAGGAACTCAACTTAGTCAGAAGGATAAGGGGGGACACTTATCCTATCACCCAAATGGTGAAACTGAGTCTCTAAAGAAAATAAATGGCTTCTCTTATACTACACAAAGCACGGTCAATATGTTTAAGCCTTTTGCTAAATAGACATGAGTGATGGCCCACCCAGAATATAATAGAAGCTCAGGGAATTGAACTATTCTCCATCCTTAAAGTACCCTTCTTCTCTTGAACACTTTCCTTATCTTTAGAACTCAGCCACTCTCTTGGCTACACTCCCTTCGTGTCTTATCCTTTCTCCTCAGTTCTGAGCTGATCTAGTTTCTTTTTCACTCATGTTTCTGTGGTGCTTCGTATTGCTTTCTGTTATTGCCATATTACAGTGTATCATGAGCTTGAGTTTAACTTTTACTGAGAGCCCCATAAATGTCCTAACTTGCCAAGCTAGAAGGTGTGAGGCAGTTGAATATTTTGTTTCTGAGGGGGCAGTTTCTTTGCACCTCTTTCAGCCTACTAAAGAGGTACCTCCTCTCCTCACCCACTACTTATTTCACACTATTTCAGGGTGGCAGGAATACCAAGTCTCAGTAGTCATGACATCAGTTCTGTTTGGAAATGATGTCCCCAAGAGACCTGCTCATAGGTGAGTGCAGGAATGGAGGACACCATTATTGTTGTGAGAACCTAAAGCCTTCCCTAACAACGTTGAAGAACAGTGTTGGTTCCAGACCATCCTCATGAATATCAAATATCTTGGCTAAATTCTCTGCTGGGTCATATGAACAAGCATTGTTGAAAAAAAATCAAAGCACAAATCAAGGATGTTATCAGGGAGTTGGTACCAAGTTGTGTTGTAAACCACACCCCCAGGCAAAGTTTCCAGTCCTGAGAAACTGTCAACCGTGGGCAGAACTGCTACAACTGGACAGGTTGGGCAACGGACTGGCCTCTCCAGGGTGGCTCCTATAGTTTCCAGATATTTGGATCCTGAGTGAACAACCACTGGCACACTCTCGAGCACTAGTGTGCCCCACAGGGACTCACACATACTGGGAGAAACGTGTATGTGCAAGCACATGCCAGGGTACATACACATTCAGAAGCAGAGGAATCCTGCTTGCAGATCAAGGCTGAGACCAGAGTACCTGATCTGTTGAGTCACAGAGGAAGCCTCTAGACCTGGTGACAATGTAAGTCTGGCTTGAAGGAGTTTTCCTTAACCTCCAGGGTGGAACTCCTGAAATTACAGCTATTCCCCATTTTCACATCTGGGGCTGGAGCTTATCACCAAAAAGTTTTGCCCCAAAGTAGCTAAAGAGTTGTAGGAACATATTGGGTGTCCTTCAGAGGGAACAAAAGTGATGGGAAGACTCAGGATTACCCCAAGAAAGTCTCTGCAGGCGGATGATATGACTTGATGAATGCAAACAAACCTCTGAGAATCTTATAAACATTATGAATTATCCACACTTAGCCTCAGCTAGCTAGTTGTTAGGACACAACCTGCCTGCAGTTCACCAAAATGTTAGAGAAGAGAAAGACCATTTGCTAAATATATGAAAAGGAGCCCAGAGAGAAAATCTCTTACATGCTCTGGGAACAAGTCACATTCTATCTGGTCCACATGATCTCTGTGAAAATTCAGATTATATTCTTCCATCCAGCCATTAAGGAAAAATGATAAGTATAGTGTTACGTCTCTTTTAGGACTGGATTTCAAACCCAGGAAGTGAAGCTCCGCAGACTGAATCAGCAAGAGACGCATTAGGACATCCAGGACCTAAAGTTTTTGTAGCATGCAGCAGAAGATCCTGGGGTCGGCCACTGTGTGGGGAAATGAAGACAGGGCTGAAATTACATCCTAATCAGTTCAACCTTCTCCAAGCCTAAGTCCGTAAGCCAGTGGCCACACACTTCTTTTTTTTTTTTTTTTTTTTTTTTTTTTGTGGGTACCGGGGGGTCGACCTCAGGACCTCGCGCGCCCGCAGGCGCCCGTGCCGCTGAGCGATATCACCGGCCCCTTTTTCGTATGTGGGATCCGGGAGTCGAACTCGGGCCCTCGCGCTTGCCAGGCAGGCGCTTATGCCGCTGAGCCATCTCACCGGCCCCACACTTCTGATACTAGTGGAAGAATGTTGGATTTAAAGCAGAAGACTGAGTGTGAATCTTTCCATCAGTAAGACTATACATTAGTTGTCATATCTCAAGCATGTAAGGTTAGCCTGGTTTCATCATTTATATAAAGGGAAAAACGATGCCTATGTCTCAGGGCTATTATGAAAAATAATTGAGATCACTTATAAAAATATTTAATTTTCTGCCAACTTCAGAATTAAAATTGCAACTGTTTAATGAACACCTGTTATTGGCTATATTCTCCACTAAGCTAAGTAGAGGTAACAAAATTGAATATGATAAAGAGCTCACAATCTTGTGTAGGAGAGGTGCTGAGATATGGTACAGGTGAACAGATCACAGATAGATTCAAACATATTATTTAAAGCCTCTTAAGAGCAATATAAATTAAGCAAAAAAAAAAAGAAAAAAACTCAATCTATTTCTGTTGCTATTAGTGGGATTAACACAAAGTTAATGTGCTCAATTCTCAAAGAAAAGAATTAATGTAACAATGAATGAATTGAATGAATGAATTAAGCAATTGCTTAATTACTTATATCTTTGCTTTTACTCATTTATTGAAAGTCCATAGAACATGAAGACTACAACTTAGTCATCTAAATATACCCATGTCAAATTGAAGACAAAAATATCTGTTGAATTTTGTTATTGTTGAACGAAGTTATGTAAAACATGCTTTGCCAATATTGTAAATCCAATGATTGATTTAGGCTAGATCGATAAATTAGGGAAGAAAGAAAAGGTGTTTGAAATGTGAGGATTTGTATCGGATAAAATCAAGATAGTTAAAAGTAGTATGTGAAAAAAAGACATAGAAATTGTGAAGGTTATTATTAAGTACACAAAACAAGAATTATTTGAGTAGTCATTTTTAACTGTTTTTAATCACTTAATCCTTACAGTAATTTTATGAGGTCAAATTGTTGTTCATCTACAAATATGGGCACTGAATCCTAGCACATTGCAGAGATTTACTCAAATTTATGGAATTAGTCACTTGGAAAATTGAGATTCAACTCAGATCCATATAAGTCCAAGGTTGACCCTTCCTAGCCTATAAACATGTGGCTTATTTAGTATCAGAGTTACAACTAGATTCAAGTTGTTTTTTCTCCCAGAACAAAAGTGTTTCTACTACATCACATTCTTTTGTTTTTCCATCAATACTAAAGCAAGTAATTTTAGTTTCAGAGTCTAAAGGAAAGCATTGGGCTTGACTCCTTGGGAAGCTAATATTAGACCAAATACTTTTCTCCCAAAATATCATAAGATATTTTTCAAAACCCTGATTAGAGTTATTTTATTATAGCCTAATGCCAAAGCACCACTTTCTAATAGATTTTTCTTTTATGATCTAGGAACAAAGTAATCTGATGCCTACATAGGTTTACAATATAATGGTTTCTTCTCTCCAGAGGAAACAAGAACATTGCATCTCAAAAGCAGATTATGTTTTGGAAAAGGCGATTTCTCATACCAGGCAGTGGAACACATTTAATAGTGGAATAAACATTCCAGCTCCTCCTTTGGAAGCTGAGGGGCTGCCCCATAGAAATGTGCTGTAGTGTGTCATCTTCTTCCACAATTCCTCTTGGAGTCAGAAAGTTCCAAGCAGACGAAACATAGGTAAGGCTAATTTCACTTGCCCAGGTTGACTGAATGGACAGTGCTATTTATCCAAAATAAGAAATTGTCTGCTATGTCCTCAATATCTCCACCCATTTCTGAAGAGCTGCTCAGGAATAGAAAAGGTGTTATGATTTAAGCATGAATATTAACAACATTTTAAACCAATAGGAATAGTTCAGGCAAGTGGAAAGTTGTTGAACACTTTGACACTTATTGTTGTCATTCACGTGATATCCTTCACTCATTTTTGTTAGGAGAAAGAAACAGTGCTCCATGCTGCAACATCACATCGAAGCAAAGCTAAACAAAGAAGCTGTTTTAGCTTTTTCATTGCTGCTAAAAAGCATCTGACACAATTTAAACTGGGAATGATTTATTTGACTCACAGTTTCAAAAGGTGCAGTCCATGTTAGCCTAACTAAAAAGCTTAAGAGGGCCAGTGAGATGGCTCAGCGGCTTAAGCGCCTGCCCGGCAAGTGTGAGGGCCCGAGTTCGACTCCCGGAACCCACATACGAAAAAGGGGCCGGTGATATCACTCAGCGGCACGGGCGCCTGCTGGCGCGCGAGGTCCTGAGGTCAACCCCCCGGTACCCACAAAAAAAAATAAATAAAAATAAAAAGCTTAAGAATCATGGTGGAAGGGTTTTGTGGAGGAAAGCTGCTCACTTCATGATGGCTGGCAAATAAAGCAGGAGAATAGTGTTACAGAAGAGGATTCCAGAGACTAGAAATAGACCCCAAGCTCCAAGAACCACCCAGATATTCCAAGAAGCATGCTATATTTATTCCCTAGGCAGCTCCCAAGCAAATCAAGTTGACAATTAAGCTTAACTGTCACAGAAGCATAATCTATATGCTACTGAATGGAGTCATTTGGAGAAAGCATTTGGCTCAGCTTAGGGTGACTTTATTAATTATAGTTCTAACTCCTAATCCCAACATTTACTAAGTTCCTATTCTGGGCCAAACACTGTAAATACAAGAAAATATGGAAATAACTCTCAATTTTGGGGGAGACTTTGCAATCTAACTGGAAAATTTTATGATATATACTTTATCAAGCATTTCATCATTTTTCATTCAGTCAAGAAATATTTATTAAGTAACTACTATTCTACAAGGTGAGGATCAGTACTGAGTAAACAACTTCTGATCAAATTTTAATGAAGGAGGTCTGATCATAAACAAATAAATAAATTAAATACACAATGTGGCAGTAGCCAATAAATGCTAATATAGAATAAAAGGGAAAAAATGATATAAAGTAATAAGAGTGTGGTTGGGATGCTATTTAATATAGAATGGTTATTGAAGGCCTCTTAAAAGACATTGAGATGTCAGTAAGAAAATAGGGAGAAAATCAGGTGGCTATGGAAGAAAAGATGTTTTAGGCAGAGATAAAAAGTGACTAAACAATGGACAAAGTATGCGTGGGCCTAGGAGTCAAAGGCCAGAGAAGAGGCTGGTGTGGCTGTAGGGGAGTGAACAAGGAGAGAAGTGAGAGAAGAAGTTTACAGAAGCAGAGCAATCAGACCACGTGGAGCATGGTAGTGTCATCAGGACTTGTCTGTTTCTCTGAATGCTCTGGGAAGCATTCAAGTTTTGCAGTAGAGGAGTGACATGATCTGACTTACACTCAAAACATATTACTCTAGGTTTCATTGAAGACTAAATGGTTGCTATATAAGCAGGGAGTATAAATAATAATGATTGTAATAAACCAGACATGAGATGATGGTGGCTAGGGCCAGGGTAATATCAAGGGGATAGGCTGAACTGGGGATGTGTTATAGAAAGAACAGAATTTGTTGAAGGATTTGTGTAGTATTTAAAAGACAGGGAGAAATTAAAAAGGACTCAAAGGATTGGAGGCCTGAACAAATGAAAGCAGGTAGGAGCCATTGGAAAAACCTCAGAGGAGCAGTAGGGGTAAAATTAGGGTTCTAATTATTAGCACAATAAGTTTAAGGTATCTTACATTAGTCTGGGCCTGAAGAAAGATATCTGTGCTCTAGATATAAATTTGGGAAACAATAACTGTGACCTTTAACCATAACATGTCAAGTTGAACAGATTAAGGAATACCTAGCAAATTAGTAAAGCACAGTTCTGGGTGTGTCTGCAGACTATTGCCTTGCAGGCTAGCAAACTGAGGGAAGAATACCCACCCCAAATGTATGTACTACCAACCAATAAGCTTGTAGTCTGGATGGAATAAAAAAGGAAAGAAGAAGGAAGTGTGCCTATTTTGGGAGAGCTCCGGTCTTCAACATCACTTTTGAACATTGGTCTCCAGTTTTCACAGCCTTCCAATGCAGACTTGCACCTGTGATTCTACAGTGAGCTTCCAGGCCTTTGACCATGGACTGGTGTTGCATCCTTGATGTCTCTTGTCTGCTTGTGCGATCTTCTTGAGTTGAGTAGCTCTAGATCCCCTTGCTTTCTAGTGTGCAGACTATCATTGTGGATTCTTCTGCTTCTGACTCAGTAAGCCATCCTAACATATCCCTTGGAATAATTTTACATATATTTTTTATTGATTCTGTTCCTATAGAGAACCCTAATACATTGACATAAAGATGTTTTGTTTTCTTTTTCTTTAAGAGATGAGATTCCCAAAATGTGAATTAGAAAAGTTGATTATGATCAGTGGTGAGTACTGAGATGATAGATATTTAGAGAGTGAGAATAGAGCAAACTAGAAAAGAAGATGTAAGTGGAAAAGCTGGAAGGTAGGACAAAGACAAAAGAGGGGTTAGTGTCATGGAATTCAAGCAAAGAAAGAGTTTCATCTTGGGAGAGAATGATCGAAAATTGTGTGCCAGCAATATAAGTGCCAAAATAATGAAATGTATCATATGTTCCCCAGAAGTTCGGAAGAGTTATTTTTAAGTTTGACATACAGTGGAGGAAAGTTTGGGGAGAGAATCTGATTCATGGTGGGGATGTGTTTGAGTATAGGTAAGACCTTCTATGAAAGAGATGCTCCATATTTCAAATTCTTACTGTGTAACACTGCTAGCAATTGCTCCTTGTTACAGATAAGGGAACTGACTTGGAAGCAGGGGAGAAAAATAACTGCTGCTTGACCACATATAGCTTGTATGTTTTAGGCAATATTGGGAATAATTTCTTTATTCTGCTATTGTTTTCATTGGTAAAGACATGGAGTTATGAAAGGACTTAGCTAGAGTGATAGACTACGTAGACTAATATGAGCAGAGTAGAATATTGGTTCTACAAGAATTAATGAGTTCAAAATCAAGGTTAGAGCTACATGATATGGAGTGGGCAAATTTTGATGAGCTCATATTTTATTTTATTGGCAATACAGGACTCATTTTATATCTGGTAAAGTTGAATTCATATATCCCATTTTCTAAAAGTCACATGGCAATTTTTCAACCACAGGTTGATAGAAATCTTGAGTTAAAAATATTACTGGTCTACGATTTTTACTTAGTTCATTGAAGAGTAAGGTTTGTGCCAATAATGTTTGGATAATTAAATGCTAATGTCTGGTGTCCTGAATAACTAACTTAAAGATAGTAATACGCAATGTATTAACCATTGTTACCCTCCTAATATGTTGTTTTGAAAATTTGTTCTTCTTTTGATTTGTTTTGTTTTTTTCTTCTCTTTAAAATAAAATTAAAAAAAAAATATTACTGGAAATTCTAAAATGTAGAAAGTGAGACAAAGTCAGTCCTGTAGAGTTCATTACTAAGAGCTATCTTTAAGGTGCTCAGCAGAACTAGAACCCAACTTCTGAACTTATCCCCACACTTTTACTAGCAGGCTTTGGGCGCTTAGGCAGTAACTAACTTAAAACTGGCCTTTGTATATAATTTAGTTTTATAGTTTATTTTATGGTGAAAGATTTCAGCATAAAATTCTTAATAAGATATGCACTTCTGTTTCACATTAAGTTTTAAGTCTAAATCCTTTATGAATACAGATAATCCAAAGAAATCCAGCTGTGAAATATTTAGTAGATGTAGGATATATAGCCTGTGTTATGTGCAGATAATAAATATGCACCAACCCAGTTTCCATTGTTCATGACTGCATTTTTTAATGGAATGTTTCCCTTGGGTGTCCACAATCTACTTTCCCCATGCACTTGGTAGGTTAGAAAGACCAAGGATGGCATATCTTGTGGACAGAGACTGTAAGAAATGACTGCTAGGTATGCTCCCTCACTCCTTAGCCATGATAATTAATTTCCCCTTATGATTAAGATCTGTGTTTTCTTGAGGTAGTTAATTTAATGATGCACTCTTCATACACTGTTTTTTCTTCCATTTATCGTTGCCCCATATCCTTATCAGTGTTTTATGGACTGCATTTTGCCCTCCCCAAATTCATATGTTGAAGCCCTAATTGCCAGTACTACAAAATGTGACCATATTTGGAAATAGAGCCTTTAAAGAGGTGATAAAGTTAAAATAACTAGTATTCTTATAACGAGGGAATTTGGACACACGAAGAAACACCAGGGAATATTTGCACAGAGAAAAGACCACGAGAGAATACAGTGAGAAGGTAGCCCTGATCCATGAGCCGAGGAGAGAAATTTCAGACAAAACCAAATTTCAGTTCAATTTCCAGTGCTATAAATAACAACAACAACGACGACGACAACAACACACCTGACTACAACTTGATATTAGACTTCTACTATCCAGAACAGTGAGAAAATAAATTTCTGTTGTTTAAACCCCCCAGTCTGTAGTATTATTTTTTATGGCAGCTCAGGCAAAGTATTGCATTTCCTCAGTAAACTTTTTGAACAAGGTGGTCTTGGCCTTTGTTTCTAGAACAACCTAAAGACCGTGGTTATAATTTAAAATGGAGATTACACCATTTCTGGTACACTTTTATATAACTAGAAATTTTTTTAGGATGATGATTGTAGCATTGATCTGTGTAATTATGAAGAATGTACCAGGTATAATTTTTAATTTGCATTTCCTGTCACCTAGAAGATGAATGCAGGTCTTGCCTTTCTGCATATCTTCAGGAAAAGTCACTGATTTGCGTACCTTTGTCATCTCATTTCAGCATCAAGGGCTTAGGTCACTGGGCCTGATAAGGGCACAGCTACTGTGAGCAAGGGGCAGCAATGCAATTTCACTTTTCTCTTTATTCAGAAGAATGCCTGCTAGAATCAGCAAGGTAACTCTCCAGATTTCATATAAAATAAAGAACCAAGTGTCTTTGGCCAAAATTTTGGGGACACTTTCTGGAAGTTAGTAACAATAGGCTTATTTTCTGCCTTTTTTCCTGGCTGATGACCCTCCATGGTCAACAATGGGAATTCTTATTTCCAGTTCCTAATATTAATACCACCAGACACTGAAATAAAAGTCCTCATTAAGAGAAGGAGTGAGCAGGGCCACAAGATAAGGATTACTATAAGAGATTTGTCTAGTTAAACAGGCAGGTGTCTGAGGAAGCACATTTTTTGGGAAAAAAATTCATGTTTCTGAAGCACTCACCATATATCATATGGCGCTCCAGGCTCTTTCACAAACATTATCTTATATAATCATTTCTTGTAATTTACTGATAACAAACAAGGTTCCGAGAGGGTAAGAGACTTGCCTAGAGCAATGCATTATTTAGTGGTGGAGTCAGTATCAGGAGTCTGTCTTATTTTAAAGCTGTGCTTTTATAACAATATAAAGTTGCTGAAAAACAGAGCAATACTAGGACAAGGTGACAGGATACCTAGAGTCAAATGAAAAGGATGGAATATTTTTGTCTTTTTCAAATTCAGAAAATATTGCATTCAGGAGAAGACATGCAAGTGTCTTAAAAACTGATTCCAATTAAAGAAGATAATATGCTGATCCCTCTGGCACGAAAATGATCTCTTTTGGTCTTTTGACACAGGCCAAAAGACATATGTGACACAGACCAAAAATCATGTGTCCAGAATCCAAGGATGACTGTAGCAGAACCTGGACTTTCCCTAGATATCAAAACATCTCACAGCTCTCTGGACACTCAGGTAATTCCCTGTAATTCTGGAAATCTCAAAAACTGGAAAAGCTAGGAACCTTCACAGTTTCTCTAGGAGATCATTTATGATGCAAAAGAAATCATCAAAATTTTTTTGCAGTTTATCACAGTCATTGGAGCTGTGAATAGTAAGTCTTGAAATTGGGGCAACTTACTCCTCTCACTTTATTTTTTTCAGAATTGTTTTTAACTGTTCTTGTCCCTTTGCAATAACTATTTAGATCTTTTGCCTATTTTAAAATTGTTACTTGTTTTTCTACTATTAAATTGTACAATTTCCTTAAATATTTTTTATTGTATCCTCTCACCAGATACATAGCTTGCAAATACACATCCCCATTCTGCAGTTCACCTTTTCATTTTGTTATTGTTTCATTTTCTGCACAGAAAACTATTTAGTTTGATGTAGTTTCACTTTTTTGGCTTTATTTCCTGTGTTTTTTGTGTCCTAAAAAATATCATTGCTGAGATCATTGTGAAAGAGCATTTACATTATGTTGTTTTCTAGGGGTTTTATAGTTTCAAGTCTTATGTTGAAGTCACTATTCCATTTTGAGTTGATTTTCGTGCATAGTATAAGATAAGGGTCCAATTTCACTCTTTTGTATGTGGATATGTATTACTGGGGAGAATGTAAAATGGCACAGTCACTTTGAAAAACAGTTTGACAGTTTCTTACAAATCTAGACATACTCTTACTGTACAATTCAGCAATCACACTTTGTAATACTTACTTTATTTAGTTAAAAATTATGTCTATACAAAAGCAAACAAGATTCTCATAAATAGGCGAATGGATAAATAAACTAAGGCATTGGTTTGAAATATTGCTGTCACCGTGTACATTTATTGTCTTCATTGCTTTGCCCTTCCCACAATTTCTTATACAGTATATAAAATATATAAGATATTATTTCATATGCGTGGCTATCTATGAAATAATTCAGTATTTGATATGTTACATAAATAAAGAGTGAGAAACTATAAAATAAGCAAATAAAGATTTGGAATTGTAGAAAGAAACACGATTTCATGTATGTGGTAAAAAATGTACATGAGCTCATAGCCATTGTATGGCCAAGGTATTCCTTATGGTCTTTCTGTCTCTTTTCTCTAATATGATGAAAATGTTTCACTGCTTTCAATATTGCAGAAAAAGATGGATGGTAGTTAATTTCATGTACTTTTAGAATGAATTCTGGTCTTTTAAAGTTACTCAGATCCTTTTTTCTTTCACTTACAGAACGTCCAAGTTCTCCCACGCTATGTCTGTCAGTGACTGGGAGTAATTAGAAAAAAGTTTGAGGTTCCTTGGAACTCTTTTTAAAAGTATACCTCAAACTCTTCTGTTTATGAAAAAAGACTGTGCTCTAAATTTAGTGCATAGCAAAAATATTTCTGCAGAAACTGGGGAAGGTTACTCAAGGTAGAAGTGACCAACCTCACCATGGTGAAGGAGACCAGACATTTATGTCCAAAGCATCTACAGCCATTATTGTAAAGTGGTGATTCAGTGTCACTCTGTTTCTGTATTTCAAAACACTATGTGTTAAGAGCTTTTTTTGTATTAGATATTATGCTGTATTCTATATGATTTAAAAAAATTTTTTTAAACTTTGATATAAATATATAATCACCTTTTTACGTAGGACACTGATGCTTAGAGGTGGTAAAAACTAGCAGAAGGGCACACTGAGAGGGACAAAACTAGGAATCAAATTCAGTTTAAATTATGGCAACTAACCACAAAGTCACATTGTTTCTCTACATATACTTAAACAGCAATGATAATGAAACTACAGTTCTGGGAATGAGGGAATTGAACATCACAAATATGAAAAGCCCGGAAATACTTTACTCTTCTCCAAGAATGCTCAAACATCACATTTTAGTAATAAATTTTAAGGTATGCTCTGGAGAAAATAAGTATTCTTTTCACCAAGTAGTATTAGATTATTTCAAATGCTGTAATGCATTCTTATTCTGAGTTTAAGTTAACCAAAGCTGATAATATGCTGCTCTGAGATCCTAGATTCAGAGACAAGTTATGTATAAAAATCCATCTCATTTCCTTTGATTACCTTTCCTTTCCTGCTTAGGCCAGTACTGGAGCAAATGCACATGTCTATGACATATTAAGCAGAAAATATTTTTTCAAATCAGTAAGTACTAAGTCTTTTTGAATGAATAACACTATAAGATATCTCAAGTTTATCTCTGCATTTCTGAACATAGATATTACTTATAACTCTACATTCTGCCATGGTTTTGAGGACATCATAAATTATTGTGGACTGATTGGTATCACTACGAGTCACCTGGATATATGCAGGATTTGAAAACTGCCATTTTGCTAATCTTCTGTGACATTCAGTTTTCTCACCTGAATATGGATTTTCTTAACAAATTGATTTTATCATTATGAAATGACCTGCTTTATCTATGGTCATATTCCTTGTATTGAGGTCTGCTTTGTTTGTTATTAAGTAACTGAGCCAGTTTCCTTGCATAGTGCATCTCTTCCCATCCTTTTAGTTTCAATTTATCTATGAGTTTATATTTAAGCCTCCTTTTCTTTTTCCTTTCCTTTCCTCTTCTTTTCTTTACCCCTCCTTCCCTCCATCTTTTGTTTGTTTGTTTGTTTGTTTGTTTGTTTCTTTTGTTATTCCTTTGGACTGGGATTCACTGTGTCACCCATACTGGTCTTGAACTCATGGACTCAGTGATCCTTATGCAGCTTCTCACTTACCTGGGATTACAGTCAAGAATATATATTTGAAAAGTGTCTTGTGCTCTTTAATATTCATTGTCAATTTGACTGGATTAAAAGACTCTGGGAAAGTGATTGAATTATAAGGACACTAACTTCATCAATTGGTGAATTTGTGAATGGCCTATTAGAATGTAGGGTCTAATTGGTAGAAGTAGGTCATGGAGCCATGGCCTTGGGGATTATATCTGGTCTTGAGTCCTTTTGTCTTGGATTTTTCCTGCTGCTTTCTCTTGCCTGCCATAGATGGAGCAACTTTTCTCTGCCATGTCTTTCTGCCATAACCTTCTGCTATGTGGTTTCTGTCTTGGAGCCAGCCAATCATGGATTGAAACTTCTTAAACCCATGAGCTAGAATAAAATTCTCCTCCTTTAAGTGCTGCATCAAGTATTCCATCTCACAAACAAAAATCTACCAAAGAAAATAGATAATAGAGAAGAGGGCTTATTGATCTGAGCACACCTGATTATGTTGTTCAGAAGCATCTGGAACTATTTCATGGCAGGCAATTGGAAGAATCTGTAGCTAGACAAACTCTAGATAATTGTTAGTAGAGCCTGGTGAGTGATTATGAGTGGAGTTCAGAAGTTAAAAATGCTGACGGGAATGCAGACAGTAAAGGCCAGGTGATGTTTCAGATCAGATGTCATGATGTTTCAGATCATGAAACACTATTGGAAACTGAAGTACAGGCCATGCATGTCACAGTCTGTAAACATTGTTTTTCTAAATTTTGTCAATATTCTATGACTTTGTGTGAGGCTAGATTTAAAAATGGTGGACCAGTTGATCTAGTGGAGGAAATTCCATGGCAGGCTGTGGCATGGATACTGCTACCTGCTTTTAGCTAGAATTATAATGAGAATTGGGAGCAAAAAGCAGAGCAGCAAGATGTGAAAAAATTTCAGTTTGGTCAGAAAATAAGTACATGTAAAGTTGAGGTCAAATGAGGTATGACTGCTGAATAGATTAGTGCCATAAAACAAGTAAACAAGCAAATGAGAAAAACAAAGTATTTTGCGCTGAGTCAATAAGAAAATTATCTTGAAAGCATCTCAGTAATCATCAAGATCCTACTCATCACAGGCTCCAAATAATAAAAGTATAAAACTTTTATTTGAGAAAAAGGCCCTTGGGATCCCTGCTTGAGAAAAGCCACCTAGGGAATTGGTTTCCTGTGATTCATTTCACCATGCTCAGCCATCCAGTCACTAAAAAGCCACTGCAGCCATGGTCCACGGGGACTTGCTGTTTTTCAAACTGGCAGGAGACCTTGGCTTCATCCATATAATGGGAATTTTACAGGCATGGAGAATGGAAGAATTATGAGGTTATAGAGGCTTCCACTCAAATTTCAAAGCAGGTCTTGGAAGTAAGGCAAAAATGTATGACAGAGTTGGAGTTCCTGACAGGCGCTCCTGAGGGACCAATGAATGAAGTGTGTGAGTGAAGTCAATGCTGCAGTGGAGATTGCAGGAATTTGGAGATACCAAGAATATGGAACATATGTTGAGGAAAGCCACAGGCAGCAAGTAGAACCAGTCCAAGTGAGGCCACATGGCTGCAACTAGTAAGGCCATAGAAGTCAAGCTGCCCAAGCCCTTTGGTGCACACATCTTACCACCACATGCCCCAGATTCCAGACATAAACTAGAGAATTTCATATTTTCCTTGCTGGGTTTCAGTCTTTCTTTGTTCTGATTCCTTTCTATCCCCTTATTCCTCAGTTTTTGAAAGGGAATATTTACCTCCTGCCACTGTATCTTGAGATGATGCTACTTGATTTTTTTTTACTTGATTTTTTTTAAACAGGGATTCTTAGGTAAGAGTTTGCCTTGAGTCTCATTTGCAAATGTTAATACAGAGAAATAGAATGATCATATTAGTGAATTCTCATTACTATAACAAGACTAATTTGCAGTATAAATATGTGAATGCACAGAATAGATAAAACATAAAAGTGGGCGTATTACACATTGCAAGGTATTAGAAGCTCAGTCTGGGGACTCTGAACCTCAGTTTAGTGGCAATAAAGAGTTATTGAAGAATCTTAAATTATTTGGATGATATGAATTGATGCATATTTACAAAAATCATAAGACGTGTGCAGGATGTTGACTGGAAAGAAAAGCTTGTGGGTACAGAAGCTACATATTGAAGGTAAAAACAATTCAGAACTGTTAATTACGCAAGGGGCAAAATAGTAAAAAGAGAATGTGATATAGGCAATATCACAATATCCTCTTTTGTAATGTATCTTTAGTGATTGTCTTTACCTGATAATTTAAAAAAAATATATCGTATACTCACAAAAGAGTTTTTGATGCTATTAAAGGTATGATTATTTAATAATGATGATATATTAATGTTTGCTATCAAGATTATACTAACCTGCATGTGAACAATGCCAATATTTTTATCTACACACATCCTAAATTAGAGAAGAGGAGAGAATTGTGCATGAAGTGAATTGTCTAATGATGATTTTGAGAGGACAACTTTCTGTTCCAAACTTATGTAAGTATAACACATACATTTTTAACCTGTTCCCTGAATAGATTTCATACACACTGTGTCAATCAAGTCATTTTAGCTGGTTTTCCCATCTTCCATCTTAAGGTTGATATATGATTGACTAGAGACTATATTTGATTGACAGATATAACAATTTAAATATAAACACTGTATTAACCCTGCAAGATCATTTGAGCAAAAGAACATGATGGGGATAGACATACAAGGTAAATATGCTGAGTTTGAAACAAGTTGCATTGTAGCTTAATGCAACAGAAGAAATGAATCAAATGAAAAGCTGTGTGAAATAGTTCCAAAGATATTTTCCCCACACTATTTGAATCTGCAGCTGCAAGTAGGCAACCAATGCTAAAGGATTATGCAAAGGCTTAATGCTCGCCTACTTCTTCTAGGATTTTGACTTAGAATTTAAATTCTCTTGCTGAGTTATTGTTTTTTTTTTTTTTTTCCCAAACCTGAGATGGCTCCAGGAAGTCATTCATTCTCACTCTGTCTTATGTCCCTGAATGCACTTTGACCTTGTAGAATGATTCACAAAACTGAGTCATTATTTCTGGTTGAATTGATGGGTTAACAAAAGTGATTACCTGGCTAATTAATACTTAACAATAAGTACCAACCATGAAATAGGTACTTTGTTAAATGATTTACACATATTTAACTCATTTAATCTTCACAACAGCCAAATGGCATGGGTAGTATATCATCTTTATTTTACAGATGAAGAAATTGAGGATCCAAGAATTTATGCAAGTTCTCTAAGGGGAAATATCCACTAAGTAGTAGCCAGAATTTGAGTCTAAGTAATGTATTTCCATGCTTTTAAAGTCTCGGCTTTTACCACATATTGGTCACTATGACTTAAAAATATTTCAAGGTGAAAATTCTGCTGAAGGATGACAAGAAATGACTTTCTGATGGTCGTTGTCTTGCACAGTTGCGTATACTTTATGGATTCTAAAGGTCTTTCACATATCAATTAATACAACCTATCTAATAAGTTTGCAAAATAGGTATTATTCCCATTTCAGATAGGATAATGGAAAGCTGACGAGACTGAGTTTTTCAAGGTTATGTATGGAAGATGCAGAATTGGCTTTTGTGATAAGCTATATTTGTGTTCAAATCTAGTATACATCCACTGCAAACAAGAAAATTCGATTTAGTGAGCTAAAATTTTCTACCTATAAAATAAAATCCTCTTTAGATAAACATTTTACTCAATAAAGTGCCTGCTGCTCCTTGGTGTCTACACAATAAATATTTGGTGTTTTATTTGTCTGGTTCAGGGAAACTTTGTCATCTAATTTGTAAAATTAAAGATAATATTAACATTCTTAGCAGGGACTTTATTATCATAGTTAAACATTCTAAATAACATCTTGTAATCTGGGCATACGAGGCAAATGATTTTAATAAGTGGTGCTATTGGTGCTATTCTTCATGGTCTAAAGAAGACCCACACACATTAACTTTTTTTTTTGGTCATGATGGCTTCAGATTAAACAAAAAATGAAAGTCTAATTAACAAAGGGCTTCTGCTTCCATAAAGATGGCACAGATATACTTTTCTGTATTTCTCCTGCAAAGTAGACCTAAAAACCCCTGGCATAATATACAAAAGAAATACAGGAGGATTTGAAAAGTTGATAAAAAGCAGACTGGTGAGAGAATTTGGACATGAAGAGCAATATAGTGATAATTTCCTGGGATTCTTTTTACCTCATATGTCCTAGACTGGGAGATGAAGAAGCAAGCAAACTAGATAGCAGCAGACAGAGACAAAAAAAGAAAAAAAGAAAAAAAAAAAAAAAAGAAAGAAATCCAACAAAAGCCTCTTCTCTTTAGGCAGAGGACCGGGAAAGGGAAAGTCGAGCATGACTGAAAAACTTTTACACAATAATTGTTCTACTCCAGAAAATACTATGGGGAAAAATGTGGGCTCAGCAGGGTCTGAGTGGGGTGGCTAAACCTATGTCCTCATGAGGCTATAGTGAGGTGTGCCAGTGCCAATCGGGTTGGTGTCATGAATGCAAATGGGGATCAGGGACTTTTCATCTCCGTGGACTGTAATAAACTCACTCCTGTCCCAGCAGCCTGGATCCCACACTCACCCTACTGCACTAAGGTGCTCCCCCCTCTTCACTGGTGTGCTGTCAAAGAAAGCCTAGAAGAGAGTCAGGACTTTTATCTTCATGCTATAGCGGTGGGCCACAAAACACCACAGTGTCAGTGGAGACCATGTGGAAAACCAGAATTTCTACCCCAGCCCAGGTGAGGGTTTGAGATTTTTCTGGTACCATTCAGGTCCCTCCCAGCTGTCTCTCCCAGATTCTCTCTGACAAGCTAGCTGGCCAATAATTTAACTGCCGAATCTAGTGAATCTATACAACTCTTCTCTCAGTGGTCTTTCAGTGCAAATCTACTGTTTTTGACAGCGTGCCTCCTCTTGGTTTTCTCTGCACGCTGTTGGACATAAAGTTAGACTCTTTCAGTGAGAGATTCAGAATTTTCTGTTCTGTGGCCTTCTCTCAGGAAATAGCTTTGCAAGGACTCTGCTACTGGAGGTAGGAGAATGTCATACTTTTCTGTGGGTAACAACCCCAGTTTAGGAGCTGGGCACCCCCACCTCTCCTTTGCTTGCCTTTCTCGGAGTGTAACCTCCAGCCCATGAGATGAGCGAGGGCAATCTGCTGCCTCACTGAAGGGAGAGAGCTCCATCTCCTGAGTGGGGTTTGGACAAAGAAGGGATCCTTCACCTCTTGGCTGTTCTTACCTGGAACTTAGTTTCAATGACGGGTAGCTAGGGCAGGACGTGTATTCTGACATATTTCTTCTTCCAGGAAGATGGCCCTCTGACTGAGAGCTGAGGACCAAGAGTCTCTGGGCTCTTGGCTCTACTAGTCTGAGTCCAGTTTCTGTCTCCCTGAGCTGGGAAAGTGTAAGGCGGGAACAGGTCGTGGTTTAAATACCACAGAATCACAAATCTCTTACAGGTTTTAGTAGATGTTCTTTTTTTTTTTCTTTTTTTTGTGGGTACCGGGGGTCGACCTCAGGACCTCGTGCGCCAGCAGGCGCCCGTGCAGCTGAGCGATATCACCGGCCCCTTTTTCGTATGTGGGTTCCGGGAGTCGAACTCGGGCCCTCACGCTTGCCAGGAAGGCGCTTATGCTGCTGAGCCATCTCACCGACACTTAGTAGATGTTCTTGAATAAGTTTTTCCATTTGCTGTATGATCGTTCATTCCTATACAATCCATATGATCATTCAAGAGCTTAATTTTTTTTCAAACAGTTTTCATCAATTTTACTAAAAAATGGTTCAGTGGCTCAGTAGAAATACTAATTCTGTCATGCTAGAAGTAGAACTACTGCCTTTATTATTCCATAAAACTGCATGTTATAAAGGCCTTAAAATTCAGAAGTTTAACAGAAAAACAGGTATAATAATGTCATAGATTAGTTCTGAGATATTTATATGCAAGTGATTTTTGGTGAGGGGCTCTCAGGAGAAGAGGAACAAAGAAAGGAGGGATAGGAGAGGCACTAAGAAAGAGTGAAGTCTCAACTGAGAGCTACTTAACACTGATCCCATGAGAGCTCTGAGACAAGATTTATTCCATAAACTTAGTCACTCATTTATTCTGCAATTCATTTTCTGAGGTGAACACTGTTTTAGGTGCTAGAGATACCAAGAATCAAAGTGATAGAAATAAAAAAATTAGTATGGTGAATGAATCAAGCCAGGTTAACAGAACAATCCCTTTTATACAGGAGTATAGAAAGTACAGCTGAACTGACAGTATCCATAGCATTGAAGTAACTTGTTCGACAGCTCACATACAATTTTCTCATTCATTTTTAAAAATCACATTGAGCACCTTGCTAGGCACTACTGTTACGGAGATAAATCAGTTGCTAAGATTAATGTGCTAATTTTGTACCTGTACCGAGGAACACTGAGAAGTAGCTCAGTGAGTGCAGAACAGTGTGGGAAATGTTATGATAAAGGTCAATCCAGAGGAACAGTGGATGCCCAAGGGAGGCATTGCTTCTAGGCTGAGAATCTGCTCGCCTCATTTTATTTCTAATTCATTCTCTTTTATAAGCTACACAGAAACACTGGAGGAGAAAGGGTTCTTAAGGAATTCCCCAGGGTTTACATTGAATCATAATTGTGTTAAATATATCAGTCATCACATTATGCACTGCTACAGTAAACTCACCATTAAAATTCACCATGGTTATAAATAAAAAGTGTTGTTTTTCTTCCATAAATTTAACTGTGTGTTCTGAAATAAATATAATTACATTTATTAGCATACTTAGAATAAGTAACCTTGTGAAAATTATTCCTAAGTGTTAAAAGAGAGATAGCAGGGAAAAGAAACTAGGGATGAATACACAAGATATTACCATAGCAATTGGAAAATTACTTTTATACTTACTAGCAAATCATTATGAAAATATCTCCTGAAAAATCTTTCTTCCTACTGCTTTGGTCATATACACCTGAACTTCTCATAAATGTTATTTTCCTATCAATTTAAATCAGGGGAAATAATACAAAAGTGCAAACAATATTCAGCACAAAATAAGACAAATGTTAATATTTTACCTTCCTTTATTTTAAGTGAAAGTATGCAATTGTGTATTCAAAAGCAAAGTTTTGACAGTTTGAATATTTCCTCATTTATTATGTTTCCTGATTTTAAAATGTCTTTTGATCACTTAGGAAATTTTGAAAATGTAAAAAATGCACATATTATAATCAGATTGTCCTAGCATTTTGCTTGTGTCTTTAATTCGATTTATTCTTTTTCAGGATATGACAGTATCCTTTTCTGCCTAGCTTATTAAACATAATGCATTGTTTTTTGATTATGAAGCAAATTTTAACTAACTGAGTTAATATAAATGTTTTTCTGTCATTTGGTGAGATCATCTGAATGGATAGATTTGATAGATAGCACAGTCCTTCAAAAGCCATGTATATTCTAGTTGACTTCTTGTACTTCTATCATTGCTGTGTAAAGACATGCTTGGGTTATTCTGCTTAGTCCCTGGAGTAAGATGAGTAAGATATGAAATTGAGATGGATCAGTTGAATTGTCTCAGTTGGACTCTCCAACATCAATGAATTGCCTTTCAACATGCAAACACATGAGTTAGTCAAGCTGATTAGCAGAACCAATTAATGAACACAGCCTGGATCAGCTGACCCTTAGCCACACGAGCTAATGAATCATTAATGTTTCAGGCACTGAAATGTTGTGGTTCTGCTGCAGCATTCTGAAAATAAGTAATTGATACAAGGTCAGATAAAATTATCTCAACTAACAATGTGTTTTGTTATATAATGAAGATATTCTCTGGTCTAATATATGAAAACATTTTATAAGTGTTCTTGAAAAGAACAGTATTTTTTCATGGTATGGTTGAGGCTCATCCTTGATATTTACAGATCTGGCAAGAGTATATATGTCACATTACATAACATAAATAAAAGTTGGAAAGCTATGAATAAAGTCACAAATTATTTTGTTATTTGTTATGGTTTAACAAACTACACATCAACTTAAAGGCTTAAAACAACAACTACTCATTTTTATTACTTCTCATGATGTTGGGGTTGGCTGACCTCACCAAGTTGGTCCTTCGGTAGTCTTACTTGCATTTTCCACTTGATGGCAATGAGACGGTAGCAGAGCTACTGCACTGAAGATGGCTTTTGGGTGCTTTTCCATGTGGTCTCATTCTGTACATTTGACTCTCACCAACATCGTGGCCTCGAATCCTTAAAAGGAGTTATAGAATTCTAGGAGGAGGAAGTAGAATCTGTCATTCATTTTAAGGCCTGGGCTTGTAAATCCCAGTACGTTACTTCCATTACCACATTCTTTTGCTTAGTGCCAGTTGTACAGTTGTAGGTCATCTCATAAACTAAAAGAGAAATTAGCTTTATTTTTTATTGCAAGGGTTTATTTATTTATTTATTTATTTATTTATTTTTTACATAGACATTGAGTGGTAGGGTTGAAATGAGAAGTGGATTACTGGAAACTATTCTTAAAGACTAGGTGCCATAGAAATTAAAACAAATGAATCAATTTATTTTATTTTATTTCTGTCTTGACAAATATAACTTTCAAATATCCCAGAGGGCTGAAATTGAGAGTCTGTGGAATAGCAGAGCTCCACCAGAACATGGAGCACAGGGAGAGCAGCCTCTGGCCTCTCCTAGTTCATCCTTCTCATTTTCTCACTCCTAGCTCAGTCCTACAAACCAAGGACACTGTTCCCTTGTGTATGGATACCCCAGCCCATAGGTTCTAGTTTTAGCTACATTCCCTGTATATAGCTACAGGGTAGCCAGCAAAATATTTTTTTCCAAGGTGCAATGCTTTGACAAGCTTAGGGTAGACATTTCTATTCTGAAAAAATAATTGCAAGATAAAAGGCATCACTAATCTAAAGCAAGTTTACAATTTCATGGAGGCAAATTCTATAGGATCCATGGCTTCAAACTATTTCTCTGTGGTTTGAAGCACTCTTCTCTGAGTTTGCTAGTATAGCTCTACCATTTTGGCCTTGGTTAGCGTTTCTGTCTTCTTTAGTCTGGGTGGCAGGCTTACCCTCTGGTACTTAGGAAATGCTAGTGACCCAGGCCTCTGTATTTGTGATTCTGTCCTGAGAGTGACTCTTTCTTCATTTCATCTAATCTCTGTCCATTTTCAGGCATCTGATGCTTTTGCTGATATAAAAAAAAAAATCTCAAAAACCTTGTGAGGGTTCTGTTGATGTGGAAGGTATCCACAAAATTAAACACAAAGGCTGTCCATAAATTTTCACTTATGTTCAGACTACTTTCTAATCCAGACTAACCTCCTTTACTCTATCAATGTGAATTACAGATTTTTCTTGTCTTGTCTAAAAGAGAGTAAGTTAATTTAAATCCCTGGATGACTAAACCTGGAAGGACATTTTTAGTGACTCTAATAATGACTGGATCTTGTAGTTTGCTACAAAGACATTACTAGAAGCTGCTTCTGAACTTAGGAAGGGTGATAAAGATGCATATGTTGCAAGATTTTGGGAGGAGATGGATGAGAGATGGGAAATAGGGAAAACTGCTTTCCAATTACATAATAGCAAATACATACCTGTCCTTACAGAAGGTCAGAAATGCAGCAATGGAAGCCATCAGATACTGGACAATTTGATCATAATAACTAAAAAAATAAAAAATAAAAACTACAAAAGACATCTAATCTCCCCCTTACCGATAAAGCTGTCTGAGGTAGATCAATTTAGTCATGGCTGTTGTTAGGAAATTGCTATTGTTTGAAGTTCCGCAAGCAGATCATGTAGTTTCCTAGGAAACATCGTTTTTCACTTAAATCTAATTCTCCCACGTTGCGGGATCTGATGAGTCACTCAGCCTGACTTTTCTCTCACTTTCCTCTACCCATAAAAAAGGACCTAGCAGCTGGAAATCTACTAATGAAATGAATTTATTAGTTCTTTTCACCTTGTTCTTCACTTAACTCTTGTATTCCTTCCTTAGAAGTCTAACTGCTTCCCTGATGTGAAGGGCTGGAGATAATGAAGGTGCTAGCTGTGTGGTGTGAGCAAGTGTTGAGCACTGAGTTCTCTCAATTTCTTGGTTATTAAACTATATTTCAGCGGCTAGCTATAAATGGAAAACATTGCATGCATAGAGACAGTTTTTCCTTATAACCAGTAGTGGAATTTGATGTCAGATTCATTTAATTTTAGATTTCCAAAAGTCATACTTTATGGTTATGTGAGAGAGAGAGACACAGAGAGAGAGAGACAGAGGGAGGAGAGAGAGAGAGAGAATTGGGAACACATGACTAAGATAATTTATGTAAATGTTTTAAATCTTATCTGAACTAATCAATGGAAACAGTGCCACAAAAATCTAGAACCTAAAGATTATCAAAACATAATTTTAATTTGTTTGTGAAGTGCGGATATAGAGGATATTTTTAAAATATTAGAGCAGCATGTTTTCTCTTCCTAAATATGCTGAATCTGCAGTTAATGGAGCTTCCACATTCTAAGCATAGTTGTCTCTATGGTAACGTGGACACTGGCATGAGTGATAGAGGGAAGTCTGGGGAAATTTAACGTGAATAAGGTATATTCAGAGCAAAGAACAAATGATTGGCTTTTTGCTAGGATGTCAGCAGGGAACAATCCTGTGGGAGGGCCCAGGCTGCTGACTGTGAATGCCCTCTTGACTGGTCCATGAGCAAAAAGCTTCACTATTTTCTCCCCTTTTTGCTACATGCATTAATCCTTAATATTTACCAGAATCCAATGCTTTCCTTATGCTATCTCACGTGAGATGAGGTATGCTGTCATTACCCAAATTTACAAATGAGAATTGAGGACTTGGGTCATTAAATGCTCTTGCCAAGTTTACACAGCTCAGGGTAATTTCAGGGCTTATTCTCAGCTTCACGTCCTTGATCTCCGTCACTATTCTATGTGCTCTCACATGCAGGCCTATTGGTTTTCTTGAGGATGAGAGGTTAGAGAGGCTATGTAAATATCTGTAGTGGATCAGTCAAGGCACTGATTTCAAGCAAGGAGCTATAAATGTATCCCGAGCCTAGGTACGTCTCAACAACGTGGTGCTAACAAAAACATGATTGCAAAACTTTTTTTGAAAACCAGTCATCCAGCTCCAAGATAATTCATTAGTTGGAGCTCAGTGAAAAACAAACCACAATAAAACTGGGGTGACGTACAAAAATAAACATGACTGTAGAGTTCAACTAATGTAGGCTTTGATGTTTTTTGGTAGACTCACATGCCTGCGGCTGCATTTTGTTGGGAAGACTATTTGTTCATGTTTTCCTCCAGCTCCTCCTCGGTCCAGTGGGCAAAGCCAGGCATGTTTCTTTCATGGTGATTCTGCTTTCTCTGCTTTCACCTCATTTTAGAGCTTCCTATACTACCCTGTGGTAATTAGGACAATACAAGCAATTATTCCCCATTAGGCACAGATGTTGTTTGTTTCATTTGAGAATCCAAATCATTATTAGTTCTACTTTTAATGTCCATTCCCCAGGAGCCATTTCATGCACAGAACCGGAAACAGCAGCAAATGACATTATTAATATCTTTACTCATTAAATTCTACTCAGCATTAAACAGCTCCAAACTCTCTGGAGAATTCTGAATATAAATTTTCATTTAACCTATCTTTAAATTGCACTATTTTAAAAGGAGAAAAAAAAATCAGATTTTGGTCAGCAATTGTTACATAACAGCTCCTTCCAGAAGGCTGTTGTCTGTCCCCATTTCCTTTGAATGTTTGAATTTTTAACTGCAGGAAGAAGCCTTTTTGTGGGCATAGGATTGTGTTTATCTGCAGGGTCACAGCAACTTTTTCCTTCCTTTTTGGGGACGATCATTGCATAGGTATACCTCTGTCCTAAACTCTAGTCAAAATCCATCTCAAATCCATTAGTGACAGCTTCTGTCATAGGTGATGCAAAAAAGATTAAGTTAGAGAGAATAAGAAGTTTGTTGCATGGAAACTTGCTAGGGCATCTGGTGACCTGGATAGATTTGAGAAAGATGATTTTCTAAAATTTGAGTGTACAAGTAGGCTCAGCTACACTTTACATTTTAAGGTTGACTGTGGATGTGACAGGAAGGTCAATAACAGACAGCAGAGTGACTCACAGAGCATGGATACCTTCATGCCCACTCATACCTCAGGAAACTTGAGTAGTGGGTTTCCATGTGCCCGTGTATTGAGTGGGTAGAACACTGCAAAGGGAAAAAGGGAGCAGGGTATATATGTGCTGAATCACAGATATACGTGGTGAAAGCCCAAAAAAATACTGGGAAACAAAATTGAGATCTGGCTCAAAAACAAGGACAAAACATGTTGACTAGTCCTAGCATGCAAGGTTAAAACTGGATTAACAAGGTCATCACACTGATGCTACCTGTTCTGATGCTGAATTGAACTGCTTTGACCCCAATCCTCACAATACTCATTGAATAGAAATAACTGCATACATGTGACTTTGTCTCCTCCATCCACTTCCACTCTGGTAAAGGATATTTAGTGCCATAAACTCCTAGTACTGAGACCAAGATGAAAAATGATCTGTGGGCCTCTTTCTGACCTGAGAATAGTATATATCTAACAGAAGCTCAGAATGAAACAGAAAGCTGAGATTACAAATAGAATTTAACTGAGTGACTCTTTATAGAGATGACCTTACAGACCACTAGTGATGCTGAAGCTCCTGGAGATTAATAAAAATAGAAAACTGCTACCACTCAGATCTGAAGAGATGAGGAGGAAAAAAGAAGCTCAATAAAAGCCAGAGCTGAGAAACTGGAATCACGTGACATAAGTGTTTTAGAAGTGCATGGTCCATACTAGAACTGAGACACTGAGACATGGGAAAAGCTAGGATATAAGTATTATGACCACTCTTGTGTTCCAAGCTCCTGTTGGGACCACCCATTTGCAAACCCAATCAGAACCCAGATGACACAGTGATTCTGGTAATATAAGAGGTCAAACTTCAGAGCATGGAGCCTGTCAGAGAAGATAGAGAATGGATCGATATAAGAGATAAAAAATGAAATATGCCATTAAAAACTCTGTGACATGTCCAAGACCATTGAAAACCATTGAGTCTATGCATTCTGAGTTTTCTGCTTCAAATACATTATCTTATTGCCTTTACTTATCTCCTACTTATCAAAGCTGAGGCTTTAAAGATGCAATATTTCATAAATACATTCATATCATTTTAGTGGTGGATCTTAGAGATTTGTGGTTTGCATCGCTAACAACCCCCCCCACACACACACATACACACACACTGTACTGACATGCAATATGATCTCCATTTCACTTAGAAGGAACCTCAGAAAGCTTCGTGGAGCTGAGACTTGTCCACGACTCTAGAGTAAAATGACAGTGAATCTGATGCTAAGGTGACAGAACTCATCTGATAACACATCCTGGTTAAATTTAGTAAATGCCAAGAGGCCAATTATATTCCATATTTGCTTACACTTTTGATGTGTCCCAGGCTTTGTTCTGGGTACCTATGAGGGATATAGTGACAAAGCAGTAAATAAGACATCACAGAAATAGAAATGTTTATCTTTCTAGTGTCATGCCTAAAAGTGATTACAATTGTCATAGTGTTGTATGCCGTGGGTGATATTTTGCCCATTTACTGGAAAAGCTAGAGTTTATTCATTTTCTTCAATAGTTATTTCCCTTTTTCCTACATTTTAGAACCTTCTCAGATTCATTTTAACTCCTCTTTTTCCATGTCTTTTTCCTCTTCCACTTACCTAACTTCCCACAGTTACAAGAGACAGCATCTTAGGGATAGCATTGTCCAACAAAAGAATCGCTGTTCGAGGATGGAGTTGACTTCCTAACACAAGGGCATCGAGGTACCCCTTTTCCTCTGAGAGGCATTGGTCCTCAGATTGTAACATTAAGTAGCCAGTTACTAAGAATTTTCAAGCATTACCTCAAAATGGTTAATGTTACAAAGCTAGCAAAAGAGTAGATTATTATGAATTATAGTTTGAATAACATTTAATCTCTATTTAGTGTCATTCTGATCAGGTCTATGTAGTTCTCACTGTATTAAAATACAGAAATATGAATATAAAATAAAGTAGTTAAGTGGATAAAAGCTCTTGAAAAGGGAAAATGACACATTATATGTAGTGTGTTCTAGACTAACTTTAAACAAATTCCATGAAGAAAAATAACAATGTTGAAAAGGAAGCAGGTGAAGGACTGTGGTTTTGCACCTGTTACACTCCCCAAGCCATTAATCCTAAGAAGATCTCTGAAAAGATAATATTCCTTTTCCCTTCTGGCTTGAGCTACTTTCTCCTATACATACCTAAAAAGCATATTTGTTATATTTTTCTCGCACTGTTAATCAATTGGAGCTTTGGAGAGGGTGTTCTTAGAAACTATGGGAAAAGTTGCATTCTATTATGGAACTTTAGAAGTTGAGAGTAGGAAAGCAGTTGGGAAATTGCCCACATTGTACAAATTTCTGAGATCATGGAAATTTTTTTGTATGTGCGTTGCCAGTAAGGTAACCCACAGCCATTTGCAGTTATCATGTGCTTAAACTATGGTTAGTGCAACTAAGGAGCTGAATTTTAAATTTTAAATTTAATTTAATTTCAAACAACCACATCTGGATGAGACTATTATATTGCACAGCGCAGATCAGAAAGTTCTTGTGATGTGGCCAGTGTCACAGAGCTGTTAAATGGGAGAAATCAGCTGACTGCCCAGTACTTCTGAGTCAGCTCAGAGATTCTTACCGGTCTACAAGTATTGGAGTAAATGTACCAACTAAGCACAGGACACATAATTATGGTTATAGAAGAGAAGAATAAACGTCCTTGGCAATTACAGAGCAAATGAAAGAAATTAGTAATGGAGGAGGCAAATAAGGCTATTAATATTATCATCTTATAATGTGGGTATTCTAAATCCTTGTCTAAATTAGTGAAAATAAATGTTTATGTATATTACTTAATTTAATGAAAACAGCTGAAATGGAAGCTAAAAATGTTATAGAACTATACAAAATTAGTAGGGTAAGAAAGGCAAGGTGGAACTGGTACATGAATGTAAAATATACCATTAACAAGAAGTTAAGAAATAATTTCCGGGCCGGTGAGATGGCTCAGCGGCTTAAGTGCCTGCCCGGCAAGTGCAAGGGCCCGAGTTCGACTCCCGGATCCCACATACGAAAAAGGGGCCGGTGATATCGCTCAGCGGCACGGGCGCCTGCTGGCGCGCGAGGTCCTGAGGTCGACCCCCCGGTACCCACAAAAAAAAAAAAAAAAAAAAAAAAGAAATAATTTCCTAAAATAATATCCCAGAATGGACAAATTAAAGAACAGTATAAACATGAACAGTCACAGAAACGTCTAGGTGTAGAAAAGGCTAAGCCCGTTTTCTGTGTAGAGTGAAGCAGTGAATAAGGATGGATGGGTAAACACAGAGAAAGTTAATACTTTTCTGCATTTTATTATTTTGATCATGTTAGTGTTTTTCATTTTTTAAATACAAGCAATTTTTTGTGAGATTTATGGATTTGAAATTAAGCCAGAAAATGAGCTTATCTGAAATAATTTTTAAAATGGAAAGATGCTCAGAAATAACACTAAAGGAACAATTTAGTCCATCACTGCTTTCCCCATGTATTTTGTCAGACATACAAAAATATTTACCCACAGAATAATTTATATTTGTCTAATGTATAAAGCCAGTAATTTTGTCTGGCAATCTCAGTCTTTGGTTGCATTAAGTTAGGTCTTCTAAATAATTATTTGATGCAATCAATGTAAGAAAAATCAGGGTGAGTATTATTCATATTCATACATAGCCTATAACACATGTTAGTCGAAGAGCAAGAAACATTAGTGCAGATTTGCTCCTGCCTGTGTGAACACACAAAGGCATAGTATTCATGTACAATGTTCAGACTGGCTATTTGTCACACATGCTGAAATGAGTGGGAACAAATGAATAGAACTTATTTATCAGAGTTAAGGGAAACAATGCAAGTTGTCCAGACAATTAGAAAGTACATTTTTGAGTGAGGAATTGAAAATAACAGGCATTGGACTGTATGAATTGAGAATGGACAATCGACCTGATGTAGGGCTTTAACACAGACACTGAAAGGCCAGCCTCAGAGTGTAGCAAGTCCATGGACCCTGAAAAGCTTCATGAACTGGCAAAACCCAAGGAAAGACTGGAACCCTGCTAACCATTGCTCATGCAAAATGCAAAATGGGACCTTCTTACTTTATTTATCCTTACATTCTCCTCATACTTTAGTATCTCCATTTTCAGATCTCCTTCCCTAAAATGACAACCTGAGTCATTTCATATTCTTGAATATAATCAACACATTAAACTTCCATAACAGTTATTGTACCTTGTGGTCAAGAATGGTTGTGTGGTTCTCTATCCTGTCCATACCAGGGGAAAGGAAACATAGAAATGAATAGAAGGAAACTTCTAGAAATGAATTCTGGAAGTAGGCTGGTTAGTTGTTGCTCTATGTCTGGTGGTCCTAGTGACAACACTATTCATCTTCAGGTTTTCAACCTTCCTATCTAAGCTGACCAAAATTTCCAATTTCAGCAAACCAGTGTGCAGCACATTCACTCATGAGACATTTTTCTGGGTCTGTAACAACAAATTCTTTCTCCAAAACTCCCAAGGAATAGATAAGCCAACCTTATAATTTTAGTGGAAAGTGGAGGATCAAGACAACCTGACTTACCCTTTTTAGTTTCAGTAGAGCATTTCCATTAAGAATGGCTCTTCCTTCCAGAAATCCTCTTGTTCTTATTCAGGCCCATTGCTTTTGAGTGATGCCAGGAATTACTGCAAGTGTTCTAATTACTTCAAAACAGATTATGAAAAAAAAATTGTGTCTGCTGTTTTAGACTGTTCGGGCTCTCATAACAAAATACCATAGGCTGGCTGGCTTATGTAACAGAAATTTATTTTCTCATATCTCAGAGGCTGGAAAGTGCAAGCAGATTAGGTTCTGGTGGGGGCTCTCTTCCTGGTTTGTGGATGACTACTTTCTGTCAGTGTCCTCACATGATCCCTGTTCACTGCATGCATACTGAGAAAGAGAATATCTTTCTCTTCCCGTTCCTATATGGCCACTAATTTCATAACAAGGGTCTGATTTTCATGAATTAATAAAATCCTAATTACCTTCCAAAGCTACATTTCCAAATATCATCATCCTGGGCTTTAGGGCTTCATTGCACGAATATGAAGAAGGAACACAAACATTCAGAGTAAAATTCTACCCCTCTCTTTTCCAATTGTGAGCCTAGAAGAGTTATGTACTTCCTAAGTATAATAATGGGGCAGGCATAGAAGAGACACTCCCATTCCAAAAGAGAGAAATGAAAAATAGAAAGAGAGCAAGAAAGCAAGCAAGAAAGAAAGACAGAGATGGATTTCAAGAAAGTTCAAAACTTCACAAGGCAAATTCCATCAGAGTTTAGATGTGCAGATGATCCTTAGAGAATAAACCTTTCTACTTAAATGTTCTGCCCTCCAGGCACAGTGTGATATCAATCCCACCTACTGAGTTGGCACTTGGGCTCTCACGATTCTGCTGGCTGGAGGTCTTACACCACGCTTGTGAATTGCCTTATTCCCAAACCTCCAGGTAACCAGGTCCCTAAGGCTCCATTCTGAAGCTGCCTGGACCATTGGAACCATGATGGAAGCAACCCTGATGACCCATGATAGTAGTTAGGGCTATTTTTTCCTATACTTGAAAAATAGCGCATTTTTGCAGATAAGTAACTGTGAGACCTGACCCCATAGATAGCATGAAGGCTGAAATCCTTCCTGTCCTTCGCTTTCTCTGTTCTCTTTAGTTTAAACTGTCATGTTTTTGCTGGTATAATCCTATAACTATCCCTGAATTCCAGTGAGATGATTAATTAAGTGGCATCCACATTTTCTAACACATGATCTTTACAGCAATACCCTTCGTGTTCTGTCACAACAAGCTTTCTCATATTTTGCAATATTGATAGGGTTAAATTTTTCCAAATCTCCAAGTTCTGGTTCATTTTTGCTTCAAAACTATGTCTTTTATATTTTATTATAGAAGCTGCAAACTCAGGACTTTCCTTAGAAATATCCCCTGCAAAATACTCAATTTCGTTACTCAAAGCACTACCTTTCATGAAACAGTACAACAAAGTTCAAACAAGGTCATTGGCACTTTATAGTAAGGATCACTTTTCTTCCACTTCCAAATAAAATGTTCTTCATTTCCATCTGAGACTTTCTAGAATTGCCCTTGATACCCATGTCCCTGGCAGGCACCTCAAATTTCTTCCAACCTCTACCTATACTCAGTTTAAAGCTGCTTACACAATTTTAAATATTTGCTATAGCAGTGCCTGACTTCCTTTGTCAAAATTTGAGTTTTCCCAGAATGCCATAACAAAATATCATAGACTTGTGAAATTAAAAACAAAGTTTATTATCGTACAATTCTGGATGCTGGAAAATCCATGTCAAGGTGTCTCTCTTCCTACCTCACAGATGGCCACCTTCTGGCTCTGTCCTCACATAACGTTTCATGGGTGAGTACCTGCGGAAGGAAGGAGACCTCTTCTTTCATAAGCCCCCTAATTCAATCACGCGAACTTCACTCTCAGGACCCTAATCTAATCCTAATTAATTCCAATGGCTCCATCTCAAATATGACACCGAGGTTCAGGTTTTAACACATGAATTTGGGGTTGAGAGGAAGACACAAACATTTAGTTCATAGTATCCACTTAGAATGAATTTGACTATTTCCTTGCTGAAAGACCTTGTTCCCTAATGGGGACATTTTTCCTTGACTTCTCACCCAATAATTTGATGAATCTTTCTTGATTAGTTTTTCTCTAGACCCTCTTAGTGTGAGTGTTTGACCTTGTGTCACGCCATCTGTTGGAGATTCAGTGTGCGTTGTGATCCATACAGAATAATTTATTGGTGTAATCACACTTATGGCTTCTCTAGAGTATCTACTAGCATATATGTATTTTCTTCCACTTCAGTTATATCTTTTGGACAGTGCAGGGACTGGTTCATTAAAAAATAGTGTAGGACCAGAACTCAAGCATGTTTGACAGGTGCATGGCACTGCTGATTGGAATGCCCCTGACAATGGAATGATCATGAGGACAGCCAGCCTCAGATTTCATATTGTACTAACTCTCTGTCCAATACAGTATCTAGTGCTCTGTGTTCTCTGCTTAACTTTTGACATTATGATTTTAGTGATTTGACCATTTAGAGGTTGACTTGCCCTAGGAACAAAGCAATATGACAGTCTAATTTCTTTTATGCCACCTCAGGTGTCTTATGAGTTGAAACTGGAAGAAATTCAACACTGAATTGTTTCTGTAATTGTTGTCATGTTGAAGAACTATGTCATACATCTTCAAAATCAGGTGTTAGCGGCTTCCAGTTGGCTAGGACTTCAACAGAAAAATTGAAAACTTAAGTCACGGACCATGTCAAAAATAGATCCTTACATTTCTGATAGTTAAAGAGAAATAACAAAGAGTGATTTCTTAAATATTTATGTAAATGAAAATCAGATGAAGCATAAAGCTGATGAGGGAGGGAAGAAGAGAAGGCAGTGATTTTTTTTTTTTTTTTGTGGGTAACGGGGGGTCGACCTCAGGACCTCGCGCGCCAACAGGCACCCGTGCCACTGAGTGATATCACCGGCCCCTTTTTCGTATGTGGGTTCCGGGAGTCGAACTCGGGCCCTCGCACTTGCAAGGCAGGCACTTACGCTGCTGAGCCATCTCACCAGCCCGGCAGTGATTTTTATACAAAAATTTTTATTAGAAATATAGGAGATGGGCTGGGGATATAGCTCAATGGCACAGAGCCTGCTTGGCAAGTGGGAGGTTGTGAGTTTGATTTCCAGTACAAAAACAAAAAACAGGAGATTTGTAAACTTTTTCCCTTCTACAATTGAAACTGCTTCTCATGTTAATCATGATTCAAAATTAGTTATTAGTTAGTGGATATGGACAGTTCATCTCTGTCTTTAACATCAGTGAAGTTGTATTGTGCTACAGATGAACTTAAAAATCATATGTAATTTCAGAGGTCTTATGGGGAGGTTTTCAAGCACAGAATAATTTGGAGCCTAGAAACTTTTGTTTAGTTCTGTACCCTTCACTTAATGATATTATATAAATTACTCAATTTCTCAGCACCTGGTATTCACATTCACAACCTATAGGTTTGGCTAAATAGCTTCTAAAGTATTCTAGAACTTCTATGAGAACTATTTTATTCTATTTTGTTGTATTCTATTCTTTCATGTCCTTAAAGTTGACCATAGATGGGTAAATCTTATAATTTATCATCCAAACTAGAACACTTTTGATATCTTCCAAAGTCATAATGAAATATAGTTTTGTTGAACAACTGACCTTTTAAATGTTTGAAAGACTGTGAAGGCAGATGGGATGTAATTCTGCTGAGTTTTCTTGTGGACTTTGGAAATAAAAATGTCACTGTTAATAGGGAACACATTATTTGTATGGATGTGAGTACACAGGCACCCCAGCCCTGACAGTTTTGGAAGCTGATCCTGGAGTTGCCATTCCAGGTGTTCTTTCACCAAGGATCCACCTTAGTCCATTTCTCCCACCATTTTAAGGAGTTGAGAGACTCTTCTATGAGGTCCTATAGCACTAGTGCAAACCTTTGTCACTGTAGACCATGCATTGTCTTATAATTGCTTATTTCCTTGTCTCTTTCATCTTGAGGGCAGATTCTAGCCTTTTTGTTCCCTTGCTCTAATATACAGGCTGCAGGGCTGACACGAGAGAAAAATGAAGTACCCATGAGAGTGCAGACTTAGCCTTTGCACAAACTACTCAGTGAGCTCTCCTTGTATTTTGTACCCTAGGTACAACTCTTGCATCACTTTAGTCTAGGACCTGATGGACAGAGTGCTTGCTACATAATAGACACATGTAGCAAGGAAGTCTGCAGTTTCAAGCGGTTTCTTGAAAGTCTTTGCTGGACCCAGCCTTTGTTTTAAAATGTAGGTTTTGTTACTATTCAGGTACCATGAAACCAACAGATAAGAAGACAATTGTTATTAGGATGATAGTTTGGTACTCAGATTTCTGAAAAGGAGGGGGCATTTCATGACAGGCGAGTGCTGCATGCTGCACGGAAAGCATCTGGACTCAGCAGAGGGAGCAGGGGAAAATGTGGGCAATGACTATATTACAGCTTCCACAGGAAAGAATGGGTGAAGCAGAATAAGTAGGTATAAGGAAAGCTTGTTTGAATAATTTCAGGGGCTCAGGGTTTGAGGGGCTGTTTCTAGTTATCTGGTACCTGGCCTGAGATGGTTAGGGCAGGTAGATGATCATGCTGATAAAGAAAATCTGATAAAGGAAGCAGTTGGTGTAGGGGCTGTGGATTGGTTGGGTTGAATATGAAATGTACACTTATATGCCAGTCCTTTTCTAGCACTAGGGATTGACCAGCCCAGTTTGGACAGTCTCTAAAGGGTCAGCAAGTTCCCAGTATGCCAATGCATCAGAATTAAAAGACATAATTCACAATACAGTCTTTCCTAAGTTTGAATAGGTGCTGTCATTGACAAGACTCACGAACATAGGCAGATCAACCTCTCATCAGGTAACAAACTTACTATATTTTATATGGATTAAAACAAAAAGTCTAGGTAGGACATGGTAGGTGTTCAGTAGAGGATGGCTGTTGGTCAGTGATTGAAGTATGCACAGCAGAATATCTACAACATGGCTTATATCCACTTCGCATTTATATACATATGACTAGGTGAATCTCGGGCACTACATACCTCAATTTGTGTGGAGGGAGGATGTCATTGCTGTTTCGAAAATGGCCTCTACTTTTGGCCACTTCTTTGAATATTATCCTGAATAATCCTGCAAAATAGACTATCTGCTTCTGAAAGTTTGAGTCTCCCTTGGGGCTTCTGAAACTTTTTGCTTTAAACAAGGCTAAAAATAACCCATGTGCCTTTCTTTCCTGGAGGATAAGGTGCTACAGAATTCACAGAAGAATTCAGGAGATACAGGGACTATGTATGTGTATTCCAAAGAAAGTTTCTGGAACTTTCAAATACTTCAAAGAAAAGTTAGTTTTGGCTGTCTTGCAAGTTTCAGAAGTTTTCTCTAGGCTGTAACAGTGACAGTAGCAACTTCTGCCATCAGGCAGAATTTTTCTTTTACTAGCATTAGGGAACATTAAAGAGAGACCCTAAATATGGTATGCAGAAGTAGCAGCGGACAAAGGATAGGCTTTACCATAGAGTATCAACATTCACTTGTCAACACTTAGGGGCTGAGCTATTAACTTCAGACCCCTGCTTTTCATAGCAGGGGAAACATCAGTGGATTTGGAAAGAAGAAAAATCACAAATGATGTATTGTGGAAGCTGTGAAGGTCCTGTGTTTTCGGCAGAGACAAACATAGCAGTTTTCTCCAGGGACTTCCTGCTATTCTCATGCTGTCATTCAGTGTAAAATAGGATCCTGATCAGGCATCCTGTGACAGTGAGAAGCTTTCCCCCGGGCCTCCTTCAGGGGTGGAGTGGGTCTTTGCCAGGCAACATTAGGAGGCTGACGCTGCTTAAACTGAGCCTAAGTGTGTAAGAGACTAGAGCGTGGGCAGCATACACGTGCTCTTCAGGTCTCATTATAACGGCTGAAACCGTTCTAGGGAATCTTCCATTTCACTCCATCTTGAACTAAGAAGCACCAGTGTACTTTGGAACAATTATTGTGAGCTCATATACTGTTGTCTTCCGGATACTTTAAAATATCATTAAACACCAAGTAGCTCTTTCTTCTTTTTATATTATTCTTGTATACTTTTAAAAAGGTAGATATATGGTAACATTTCATGTAGCTCTTGCATCATGGAATTTGTTGACAGAATATATAATATCTAATAACACTGACCTTTGGAAAATTACTTTTCATATGAGATAATTTATAACCTGTAGAAAGTATAAGGTGTCTTATTGCTTTCCTTTAATCTCTTACTTTATCACTGTTTCTTTTTATTGCATTAAGTAGACCCAGTACAGCTGAGCTTCTAGGTAAAATGCTGTGTATTTTCCAAAGAGCATCTGAGGGAAGACAGACAGGGTATTGGACTCCGCCTGCTGTGAACCTGATTAGCCTGGCGATGTTCACTGAGAGCTCTGGATTAGGGAGAAAAAGGAGTAGAACCGTTCAGTTGTTTTCCTTAATCAAACTATACTACAACTAGTTATTAAAAATTAGTGACATTAAAGAAAAACCTCTCCCCATTCTTCTGTCTGATCTATAAAGGACTATATTGCTAACTATTTTTTATTTTACCCTCTTATATATCTATTTCTAAAAAAAGTGATTGTATTGGAGTTTCTCGTTTAGCAAATTTAGATCTTATCAATTTCCTCTTGCAGTAGGCATGAATTTACTTTAACTACTTCATTCTAATCCCCATCCCTAATCACAATTTTTATGTTATAATTTCCACATAAATGATGTATTTTGCCAAACAAAGTAGTTCCTTCTTCTTTTTGTATAACTTAATTTTTTGGACTTAGTATTTATTTAATTACTTATTTATTTACTGAGGTATGTAACTCTTATAAATTTGTTGTTAAATATTCTCTCAGAAACAAAACTCTTCAGATGACCTATAGGTCACATCGCTACCCTCAGAGGTTGCCCTCTATTGTTTTATTCCAAGAGAAAGTGGGGTTTTTTTTACACCTTCCTTGTAACTATCATCTGAAGACTTCCCCTCACTACAGTCTTGTCTTTGGTCTCTTCTGTCTGCATCTTTCTCTTTCTCTCTCCATGTTTACTCGCCAATGCTTGATGGCTCACTTCCTTCAGTACTTCTTAAAATAAAATAAAGGGCACTGAGTTGTAGGAGTTCTTTTTATATTATAGATAGTAACCCTTACTTAAATATATAGCTTGCAAATATTTTCCCCCATTCCTGTAGAATAATTTTCACTCCACTTACTGTTTTCTTTGATGTATAGGAGCTTTTCAGTTTGATGTAGTCCCACTTATTTATTTTAGGATTTGTTATTGTGCTTTTGAAATATATTCATGGAATTATTGCCCAAGTACAAGGCCATGAAGTTTTCCCCTTGTTTTTTCTAGGAGTTTTATATTTTTGGGTCTCATGTTTAAATCTTAAATCTACTTTGAGTTGATTTTAGTCTGTGATACTAAATAAATGTCAAATTCCATTTTTTCCATGTGAGTATCCAGTTTTCTCAGCACTGCTTGTTGAAATACCCTTTCTCTATTATGTATTCTTGACACTTCAGTTGAAGATCAGTTGGCTAGATACATGTGGATTTTCTTCGGCGCTCTCTGTCCTGTTCCATTTGTATATTTGTCTGCCTTTATTCCAGGGCCCTCCTATTTTGATTACACTAGCTTTGTAATCAAATTTGAAATTGGGAAGTGTGATGCCTTCAGCTTTGAGTTGTTTTTTTTTTTTTAAGAATGGTTTGGTTGTTCAGATTGTTTCGTGGTTTTGTATGAATTGTAGAAGTACAATTTATCTATTTCTGTAAAAACTGGCAATGGGATATCACTGAATCTGCATGTTGCTTTATGTAGTACAGGCATTTTAACAATATTGTCTTTCAACTAATGAACAGGGGATGTCTTTCTGTTCTTTTTTTTTTTTTTTGTGGGTACTGGGGGTCGACCTCAGGACCTCATGCGCCAGCAGGCGCCCGTGCCGCTGAGCGATATCACCGGCCCCTTTTTTGTATGTGGGTTCCGGGAGTCAAACTAGGGCCCTCGTGCTTGCCAGGCAGGCGCTTACACCCTGAGCCATCTCACCGGCCCCATTTTTGTGTTTTTAAAGTTCTTTCATCAATGTTACACTGTTTTCATAAAAAATGTTTATCTCACCAAATTTATTCCTTAACTTTTTCTTCAATTTGATTGAAGTGAATATTTGCTTTATAAATGGGATTGTGTTCATATTTCCTTTCAAATAAGTCACTGTTAGTGTATAAAAATGGGCTAAAGACTTGTATACCCACACACATACATACACACAAATATATATATATATGTGATATGTAAAGGGCCAATAGGTACATAAAAATACTGATTGTCACTAGACATCAAAAAATGCAAATTGGTACCACAATTAAGTGTTACACCTGTGAGGATGGTTACTGTAAGAAAAAGGTAAGTCTTGGCTAGACATGTAGAAATTAGAATTCGTTCATACTGTTCTTGGGAATGCAAAATAGTGCAATCATTATGGAAAACAGAGGGCAGATTCCTCAAAAAATATAAAAACATTACCTTGTATTCCAGAAATCTCATTTATGGATATTTATTCTAAGCATCCCAAAGAATATTAACATCCTTCTGTTCAATGTAGCACTACCCACAGATATACGAATAGATGAAGAAAATGTGGTAGACTTCTGATTAGACTTTAAAAAAAGTTCTGAAATATATGACAATATGAATGACCCATGAGGACACTATTATAAATGAAATAAGCTGTCACAGAAAGACAAATATTACATGAATTAACTTATAGGAGGTATTCAGAATAGTCAAATTCATAGAACCACCGAGGGAGGAGCAGTGGCCAGGGGCTGTGAGGAGGAGACAAGGAGTTACAAATGAACAAGTGAAACATTTCAGTTAAACAAGATGAACAAGCTCTAGAAATCTGCTGTACAACATTATACCTATGGTCAGCAATGATGCGTATTTCATTTAAATTTTGTCAAGTGGGTAGCTCTTCTGTTAAGTGTTCTTACTACAATAAAATAAACATTTTAAAAATAGATATTGAATGAAGGAAGACTTTATTGTTGTGTTCTTCTTGGTTTTGACTTCTGTGTGCTTTGGTCTTACTGTTGAAGAGTTTGCTCGTATAATTCTAAGTTGAAATCAGAATTCCATAAGTGATGCTTAATTATTCTTTTAGTCTCTTGTGCTGTTCTTGAAAATTCCTATGTCATTTTGAATCCTGTTCCCTTAAATGTGCCATAGCTTTTCCTTTTAAACATCTTTCAGGATTATCTACTTATCTCTAAAGTTCTGAAATACTGTTATTATGTTCATTAGTGTGTGTGTGTGTGTGTGTGTGTGTGTGTGTGTGTTTGTGTGTGTGTGTAGGGAGGATGTTTTTTTTTTTTTTCCTGGAACATCAGTTATTTTTTTTTCTGGAGACTTCTGTTCTGTAATCCTGAAAAAAAATTCTTGTACGTTTTCTTTAAAATATTTTTTCTTTAAGCTTCTGCTTTTTCCTAGAATTCTTATTACCTAGTTAAAGCTTTTTAATTTATCAGTTAATTTTTTAACCATTTCATTTTTTTACTAAGGTGAAACAAAAATACACATTTAAAATTCTGTGTACACCCAGACTTATGATCTTTGTTGCTTTATTATATAGTGTTTTGGAGAAGAAAGTGTATTTTATTGGGGGAATTAACATTAAATATCACTCTCTGGGTTATTTTCTATGGGATCATTTTACACATGTAGAAAGGAATCTTCTCTAGATAGAGGTGGAGTGGGTGATGACCTTGATGTTTAGTTTTCAGATTTTATCAGCTCTGAATCACACTGTGTCCAGGTTCATGCCTTACCCAGACTTTTCCTGGAGACTGCATCCTTCAAGTTTTATATGTATTCAGCCCTAATGGTGACTGTCCTTTCATAGTGGCTATTCCCTCCACATGTATTTTGTTTAATACTTTCTTTACCCTGTTAATTCTAGTTCCAGTCTTTTATCAGCTTTCTAACTTCTGATGATATTGCTGAAATTTCTTCACTATTTTCTTTTATCCTTCTTGGAATATACTGTCAACTTTTTCTATTGTCTTTTAATTAAAATTTTCTGCAGAGAGGAGACAAACACCATGTTCCACAGTAATCTTTACTGGTTCTCACTGTCTTTTAATATATACTCCCTTCTGCTACACCATGTTTTCTTCATAATTTGTGTGTTTTCCTCTTAAGTGTAATGTTTTACATTTCTTTGACCTTTCACTGTTTAAGAAGTTCATGTTCAGAAGCATTATCTTATTTTATTCATGAAAAAACCCTCAGTATACGGCACAGGTATATTATTCACACTTGACAGATGGAGAAAATTTCACCCTGGGAGTTTAATTAACATGTTCAGAATCACACGGTCAAGTTTTTCAAGCTTCTCTGTTATAGAATTTTGACTCCTGCCCTTCAACCTTCAAGTCTTATTTGTAACAACTTTATGAAATAAATAACTAAAAGGAAAGAAGAGAGGGAAGAAAGAGATGAATTTCAACATGTAATTTAAATAATGTCCTAAGAAAAATTTTGAATTTCAAAATTACTTGGGAATCATTTGATGATCTTAATGTTATGTGATACTGCAACTGATCTTCATCTGAAATAATAGAATAATATATATTTATGTGGGTAGCAACATTAGAAAAGCTAAAACATACTAGGTGATGAGGGAGAATTCCAAAAAATGAGGAGGTATTTAGGTGCTTTTGCAATTGATGTTGGGTCTGTTGTGTGGCGTGAACAGAATTGACAGGCACATGTATAGGGATTTCTCCTCCTCTGAACATAATTTCACGGAACTAATACACATTTATTTACATTAAACTATAGCCTGACCATTAGACATAAAATCCCTGCAAGGGGCATATTCCATTTTCTGCAAGGGACCTTCTCTGACCACAGAGGTCCTGCTGTGATTACACTGAGAACTCCATGTGCTGTGAACTATAGAGATGAGAGACAGAGGCTCCTGGTTGTCTGCAGCCCAGTCTGTCTATGAGCTTATGGTAGAAGAGAAGAGGCCTGTCTCGCTCTCCTGTGGGCAGAGAGCGTGGACCCGCAGAGCTGACATCCCCCTCCCAGGCTCCCTCTTGTCAGATGTTGGGGCTCTGTCAGCTGAGCCCTGGCATAGGTTGACCTGTGGGTGACATCTTCTTTCTATGGAAAGAGCTTGCTGGGCTGGAGAGCTGCCTCTGTGGGGAAGGCAGCCCAGTCAGACACATCATTTCCAGTAGTCTCCAAAGATTTGTCCCAGGTTTACTGGTTCTGAAGCATTTGAAGGATTTCCCAGGTCCTGAATCAAAGAACATTCTTCATCTTGCTGAATACTTGCTAGCCAACCAATCAGCTGGTTATTTTCTCTCATGCTTTAATTAAATACCATCATTTGTACAAAAACTTCTCTAAATCCGGACAGATTTAATGGTTTCTATTCTCTTAGTCTGCGAATTGTGCTTAGCTTGATAGTTACTATGTTGTGGTTTAGGTGAAGAAGACATTAATGGTGTTTATGATAATGGTGCTATTTGTAGCACTGCATGTGTCTCAGACACAACCTTCTCTAGGAATCCTCTTTCTGCCTTCCAGTTGGTCTTGGTTGCTATCTCAATTTCCACATCTGGAAAAGTGAAACAATTTCTGTGTTATAATTAATATTAATAATGAAAAAGTTCATAAATTACCTGATATTAATGTTTTTATTTATTTTCTTATGTTCATATTATTTCAAATTATTAATTTAAATTATACATTTTAAATTAATATATTACATTTTGTATGAAAATTTGTCATTTTATCAAAATCTATCTTTACATCTATCGATCTTAACTATGTATATATGTAGCTCCCTTTATGATTTTACCCACCAGTAGGAAAGGGCTACTATTTTGTCAGTAGGTTGATTCCTTTCTGTTACGGGTCTAAGGTAGGGCTGGGCTCCTTTTTTGGTGACTTTTATGTGTCAATGTCATGATTAGTTTGGGCTGCAGGTTATGATTGGTGATCATGGGATCAAGCTAATGCCACATGAGCTCATGATTTACACATTCACAGCCAGGGTGAAGCCTTCTGATAATTATAGCTTTATTCTAATACATCCTTATGTATTGTCTCAATACACTACTTTGTCCTGGGAGAAGCTGGGTTGTTGCTGTTTACCTCCAATACCCAGGGGTTGTTCCATGTACTTATATGCACAACTACCCCTTGTCTTGCACTTTACAATGTTATAGTGCCTTGAGAATTACAAGCTACAGTAATCTACAATACTGTCCTACAGGTGAGTGTCATATCCATCTTATGTTTGAGGTCAATGAGTTTCAGATGTACATAAGATTTGCCAAAGATCACCTGGCCTCATCTCAAGTATTCTGATCCCCAAATGAGTGTACAAGCAGAGTGCTTTCCACACTGCTGTAGTGGTTTCTGTTGCTGGTATGTACCTTCATTTTCTCATGCTAATTCCACAAATTTAGACCCAAAGAAACTCACAATACATTTGAAAGATGTGAATCATTGTCTCTGGAGTAGATTTACCAGAAAAAAATATTTTTTTTTCTTGATTCATGAAGGTACTCCTATACAACCTCACTTAGGGCCATGTGTCTGAAAGATTAGAGAGGGTTATAGCTTGAAAGCAGTCCCATTTGCGATTGTTGTACATCACTCTAGGGGAAAAGCTCCCTCTACTAAATGTTTTTGGCCTTTTAGGAGAACATGTTTTCCCAATTACTCAAAGGCCAAGTCCTTTGAGAAAAATATACTTCTGAACATACTGATTTATATCGATTCTTCCAACAAATGGTGGAGAAGATTCATTTATCTGATGGATGGTTGGGAATTTATGAGGGTTCTTATATTTGGCCAAACAGTGCCTTTAAACTATTGAGTTTTATTATTTTCTCATCTCTGTAGGGAGGGAATTTCTTATCAACCAGGGCTGTTTTTTACTTTTACAACATGAATATATTCTTTTCATGAGAAAAAGGAGGGACAGGATCCAAAAATGCTAACCTGGTCTTAAATGATGTGGAAGAAACCCCAGGTCCTTCTGGGAGCATAAGAGTTAGAGAGAAGGCCATGTGGAGGCATGCACCAGGGACAGGGAACCAACAAAGCCAGCTAAGCCTCCTCAAGTAGTCAGAGCCTGTACGAAATTCTGTGTCTGTGTGCGTTGGCGTCTGGAGAGACATCCAAGTCAGAGTCTAACGTGACAGCTGGTGTTTGAAGCTTGTAACCGTGGGTACAGTAAGTGTGTCAGGCATGAGTGAGTAGGCCAGGGAATGTGTAATGGTCTGGACCAGAGGCCAGTTACACTTAAGACTACCCTTATAAAGAAGGATGTGGCCATTTTCCCAGCTAATGTTCCAGATCGGCAGGGGGTTTAGATTTCACAGTCTAAGTAAACCCCAGCCTCTAAGACCCATAGGCCTTGGCCAGGTGGATTTCTAAAAGATGTTTTTTTATTCATTCTGATCATAGATAGTCTTGGTGAGATTATGTGTATGAGAAATGGTGGCACGCATTCTAAACATGACAACCTTTACATGACTAATAAATATGCCTACTTGTCTGAAGCTGAATTGGTCTCAGTGGATATAATTGAAGTTGTTCTGTGTTTTTGACTTTTCATCACTTGTTCTTTCCAGTATCTTTTCAGTAGTTTTATTTGTGTATAACTTTAGTCCCTTTAAGGGAGAAAAATGAGTAAAAGTCCCATTTGATTTTTGCTGCATAAATGAGAGCCTGAGTTTTGAGAATGTGTTAAGCAATAGTAACAGAAATCACTTATTTCTTAAAAAGTCATTGTCTGAAACAACAACAAATCTATTTTAATGGAGGCCTGGGATAACTTTAAAAATGTACTGGGGGATTGCTTAATGTGATGTTGCTACCTCTAGTTTGAATGAACAGTAAAATACAAAAATTTGTTCCCACTAATTCTCTCAAATGTGCCTGTTTACAACTGGGCTGTTCACAAAGATGCATCTGGAGATGAGCCCTTTACTGCATGATTTTATGAGCATCTGATTTCTAACAAGAACACTTCCAGTACACCCAGATAGCAAATCCCAGAGAATCTTGATTCGACATAAAATAAGAGCTAAAATATGATTTTATGAATGAATCCTAAAACATTTTTCTTTTGTGAGCCGTCTCCCAAGAATAACCCTTACTTCCTCAACTGCCTTATTCCCTACCAATAATAGGACCACTGAGATATAACTCATTGTTTTAGAATTACACCCCAAAAAGTAGACTTGTACCAAATCCTTTAACAAAAACTGTCTAAATACTGAGAAGCAAAACCATATCTCACTACTTTTTCTCAAGACAGGAGGAGTTAGTTACAGATTCCTGTCTTCTCCTTCTGTGTCATTCACTTTGTAGTCCACTTAGTCTTAAAACTGGTAGTACTGCTTTTTGTTTTAATGTCCTCTTAAACTCCATGTGCTGAGGCGGTTTCACTCACATGGACATGACTAATTAGTTCATTTTATGGTGTGATTTATCTTTTCCAAGGTAGCTATATTTTTTCACTGATCTTTCGAGATCTTTGCCTATTCTTTTGTTTTCAACACCAGGTATATTTTCTCTTCCCAGGGACTTCTATGTTATGACTTTTTTTTTTTTTTCTTTTCAGAAGAGTTAGTGTTGAACATAATGACTACTTTTTATGTAATCCTGACCTTTCTATAGTGAGAAGTTGAAGGTTTTACATAGGTTTAAATATGGGAATTTAGGTATTTCTGGATTCCTTAAATAATCTGTGATTGTATCAGCTTGAATGTTGCTCTTTCCTGTGAAATATTACCAACTCCTGGATGTCAAAATGGCATCAGAATGCAGAATTAAAAGTACTTGACAGATGGCTAGAATCTTGGAGAGGAACAGAGCAATGCTCTTTTGTCTTCATTTTATGGGCTGTAAATAGTATTTGTGTATTCTACACTAGTGGGTCTCAAACTTGCTGTGCTTCACAGTTACCTGGCAGGCTTAGTAGAACAGATCATTGGTCTGCCCCTAGACTGTGGTTGATTAGTTCTTAATAAGGACCAAGAATTGTTATTGCTAATAAACTTCCAGGTGATACTGAGGCTTTTACATGACTCACACTTAGATGAACAAGACTCTAAAACTCTTTCCCTTCTTGCCTATCTAGCAGCACTCAGCATATTCTATCCCTCTATTTTCCAGGATAGTCTGTGAACATATCTTTTTCCTTCCCTCCTGCTCACATTAATGTCCATTTACCTTGTGAAACTGGAAAGTCTTTAAAGAAAATGTTGTGCCTGTTCATCTTGCTATCTCCAAAGCACCCACTTCAATAATTAATTGGTTGTTAAATTAAAATAAATTTAATTTAATGGGATTAATAATCTTCCTTCCTATATATTCCCCCGATAGAAGGTCTGACAAACACAAAATATTGAAGCAAGAGTGAAAGGAAATAGGGATAATAGTTGATCTGTGGACCAATCTTTTAATTTACTAACGATTAGGTAACTTGCTTTGTTCTGTTTCTTTTCATCAATTTAATGCGATGTATATTTTTAAGCAGTGGAAGTTGTGTGATTAGGGCAACAATTTAACCATATGTCAGGCAATAAGATCACTGAAAGGTCAGGAAAACACTATCAGCTATGGCTGTACTTCACAGGTCCCCAGAAATAAGAGGCAAGCTAGCTTCTAAAACGTGCTGATAGGAGCTTCGCTGCTCAAGGCATGTTCCTTAGATGAGAAGAAATAGCCTCTTCTTGAAGTTTGTTAAAAATACAAACTCTCAGGTGCAAGCCCAACTTAAAAATAAGAATCTCATTTTAATATTAATCCTAAGTAAATGTTTATCACATTAAAATTTGAGAAGCACCGGATTGAAAGATAAGGGTAGAATTAGGTGCCATGTAAATCCAAGGGGATTCTGGCTTCTTTCTTAGTTTCGCTAAGGGAAGTCTGGGCGTCTGGTCTAAGGCAAGTCAGATGGCAGAGTGGAGGCAGATGCCCCATACAGATGGAAGTACATTGCCTTGGGATTCACGGTCCTCAGAGGAATTCCGCCAACCAGCAACAGCCTTGTTCACAACAGGAGTGAATAGCTCCAAGATTCATGCTTAGAGCAACGGAAAGAAAAAGAGAGTCTCAATGTGACAGTGACACTGTGACTATCAACCAGCAGGATGCTGCTGCTCCTTGACAGCATGACAGGAAGCCCAGCTTACCTGTCTGGGAACCACCTGTCATGTAAGAGTGGGAAACAGATTTATAGCCAGGATTGGGCAAAACTCTATCACCTGTCTCCAAAATCATGGGGATGTGATAAGCGAAGTATGGGAATGAGGTCACAGGATGCTGCTGAGGTGTGAACATCTACTCTGACACTTCTTCATGAGGATGAGGAATGGGAAGCATGTTCAATAGACTGAAGCAATCGTTGGGTTTAAAGGTAACTGTAATGGTGGCTCTAACTTGTGAAAGTTAATATAGTTGACATAATACACTATTTCATTTTTGTTAGTTTGGAGAAAAATGCACTAGACAAACCATATACTTTCTAAATTATTGGATATAGTGACACTAAGTCCTTTATTTTTTTTTTTTATTTTTATTTTTTGTGGGTACCGGGGGTCGACCTCAGGACCTCGCGCGCCAACAGGCACCTGTGCTGCTGAGCGATATCACCGGTCCTTTTTCCATATTTGGGTTCCGGGAGTCGAACTCGGGCCCTCGCGTTTGCAAGGCAGGCGCTTATGCCACTGAGCCATCTCACCGGCCCATAGGTCCTTTATTTAAAGAGTGGAGATGACAGATCCCTGTCCATGTGCACATTATTTTTTCTGTTAATACATGTTTGCAATGTATAAAGACTACTTTCATTGGTGGTATTTGGTACATGTATATGATACAATTTGATTCTTTTTATGTATTCTTTAGTAAACTTCTTAGGAGTTGTTATAGGAGCCAAGTATTTTCTGTTCTGTAAGTTATTTAGTATATATGCATTCCATTTATCAAATTGTTCATTAACTGAGCAACAAATGTTTAGGCACTAGGGCTAGGGAAATACCTATGGACAGGCAAAACCCTAAACCTTGAAGCTATACCATGTACAGTGATGATGATGGCCACAATAACAGACCACGTAGTGTTATCAGCGCTAGGACAAAGGAAAGCACGCTACCTAATGAGAGCACAGGCATAACAAAAAATGACAAAAATGACAAAATGATGACAATCCTGAGAAAATTAACACATTTCTAATATTTATTACATGTCAGGAGCTGTGTTAAGTATTATCCACAACTCATTTATATTTTTACTGTAATCTTATTAAGTAGCTCTTATTACTAATTCTATCGTCTAGTGGAAAAAATACAGAAAGGCTAAGTCGTATACTCAAAATCACACAACAAGAATGAAAGAGACAGAAAAGCTTCAAAACTAACACAATTTGGGAATAACACAGTAAGACACAGAGATATAAAATTAAATGCATAAAATTGCACTAAAAATGAAAATTTACTAGAGGACTGCTATGTCCAGGAACTGTGCTAGATCTAGAAAGTTATAAAAGTAAGTCATTGTTTCTTTTTCCAAGAATTCAGTGCTAAACAGACATAAATATGGATAGGGATATATTGTAGTAAACTGCGCTGTGGGCTGCTACATGCTGTGTGCAAGGTATGAAAGGGAAGAAAAGAAGGGAGTGACTGACAGTGTGGAGATGCAGAAGGAAGACTTAAGGGCAAATCACGTGACAACTAGGCTTTGATTTATGAATAATAATTTACCAGACAATCAGTAATAAAGGCATTCCAGGCAGAGGAAACAACAGCTAAAAAGGACAAGGACAATAAAGAGTGAGATAATGGAGGTTTCTTTATATATTTCGATTAAATATCTACTCTATATAAGAAGCTGGTATACCTTGTACAAGGAGTAAAACAACGACAAGAGTCTTCAGAGTCTGCAAAGAAAGTAGCCACTGCTACCTTTATACCTGGTGGGGGTGACAGGGCAGAAGTCTAGTTAGAGACTGCATGTAGAATGGTTCACTTCTTGGATCTCCTGACTCTTGCAAAACAGTGACAGAATATCATAAAAGAAGAAGCACATGGAATAAGAGGGTTACAGTGAACGTAGGATTGCACCATAATTTAAACATGTAAAATACATCATGAAGTAGTACTGCATTGTGCAGAGTGAAAGCAAGTGAAACCTTCCTACAGAAGGGAGGCAAAGAACCCAGGAAACAAGGGTCCTAATATAGGAGAACTTGTTATGAGAACTTTCTAATTAACGTAAATATGGTATCTTACTTGAGCCTCAGTTAGTACATACTTACTGAAGTAGTAAAAATGCATTCAACATTCTACATTAAACGCCATAGAGTCTTCCAACACACATCAATTACTAGAAGACAAAGCTCTAAATCCAAAACAAATTATCAGCAAGGAAGAAGAAATGGATCTACTTTATTTTTGTGATAAGTGAGTTATGTTTACCTTATCATTTAGGCCATCAAGAATGTCAGAACCAAATCTGCAGACTAATTGTATTAATTTATAGGATTCTGAGCCAGGCATGGTGGGACACACCTATAGTCCCAGCACTTGGGAGGCTGAGGCAGGAGGATCACTGTGAGTTTGAGGCCAGCCTGGGCTACACAGTGAGCCTAAGGCCAGCATGAGCTACATGGTGAGACACTATATCAGGAAAAAAAAAAAAAAAAGAAAGAAAAGATTCTGAGACCATATTGAAGTCCATTTTGTATATATTTTCTCTAATTGTGAATATTTACATATGCTTTTTCCTGGCTTTTATTTTTATTCATGCTTTAATGCCATATTAAGATTTTTATATATTTAGTGGAGTAAAGCAATTGAGGTAAATACATGAAAATGGATACATCACTGTGGCTGAAAACTATAATGGACATCTACAACACAAAAATGTGAGAAACGTGGCAAAATAACTAATATAGGTAACAATGGCAGAAAAACTACTTAAAACAGAAATAGAAAATATGCTTTCATAATGTTCATAAGAATTACTGTCATTGTAATAAGCATAAAACCTATCATTAATGTTAATTAATATTAGAAATACTAATTTCTATTGATGTGCTTTTAGAAACTTTATCTACAAATATTTATTCATCCAGTCATGTGCTTATTTCAATAAGCCTCTTCTATGTGGAAGTCACTAAGTGCTCTGAAGTCAACAAAGAACAAGACAAAAAAATCAATTGTCCTATATTTGCATGGAAACAGCTAATTTATTAGTAAACAAAGAAAATAATAGCAAACTATGAGACATGATAGTAATAAGAAAATACACCTTTTAGGTAGTTACAGTTACTTAACAAGAAATTCCAAAATATACTGGCTTAACACAAATAGCAACTATTGAGCTCATGATTCTAGGGCCTGGCCATTTGTCCTGGGCTCTGTCACGTAGTTAGCTTATGTGGGATGAATTTTACTCATACTTTACCTTGGATGAATTTTACTCATACTTCTGCAGATAGCTGCTAGGTGGCATTATAGCTATCAGGTCCAAAATGACTCAGGGGTAATAACTGATTTCTTCTCCAGATAGTGTCACATTCTCCATCAGGCTACTTGGGGCCTGTTCATTTGAAAGCGGTACAAGGATCTCAAAAGGGAAGATGGAAATTCACAATGACTCTGGAAGCCCAGACTTAAACCTCAATACACTCTAAGTTCCAATGGAATGTGTTGTCTTGAATTGAGGGTTTTTTGTTTTTTGTTTTTTTAGTCCAATACATAGGGACAGAACATCCAAATGCTAAAGTGTTGCAGTATTTGAAGCATGGTTGCAAAGGGAGCCAGAAGAGAGACCAGGAGAGGATGGGGCTCCAGGAGTCTCCAGAGGAAAGTCAAAAAGAGAATAATTGAAACTAATGAAATGAAACAGATACAAGGAGTACACATAGGAGGCCAAAATAAGGGGCTGTAAAGTACAAAGTGATAGAAAGTATAAAATGTTTAAAAAACTATTCGTGAGTTTACTAAAATTACCAAGTAAAAATTCATCTATTTTTCTGATCTTTTAATTTTTCACCAAACCATCTGTTCTAAAACCATGAATTAGTTATATTCTTGTATTTTATGCTACTTACCAAAAAGGAAGCCCTATGGGGACTCAGAGAGCAAAAAGTTTTCAAAAGCATCAAGTAGGAAAATAAAGCCATGAGGAATAAAACAAGCTTATTTAATTTGATTTTTTGCCCATGGGTTTAACTCAAGAATTTTTTTTTTGTGGGTACCGGGGGGTCGACCTCAGGACCTCGCGCGCCAACAGGCACCCGTGCCACTGAGTGATATCACCGGCCCCTTTTTCGTATGTGGGATCCGGGAGTCGAACTCTGGTCCTCGCACTTGCAAGGCAGGCGCTTACGCCGCTGAGCCATCTCACCGGCCCCCAACTCAAGAATTTAAGAATTAAGAAATTTTAGACTAATCTCAAAAGTTGAAATCTGGCATTTCCTTTCATGTCTATTATATACATGTACAGATACATATATCCATATGCATGATACCTGTCAATATATTTACACTAACATATTGATAAACATATTTGTGTATGTATATATATATATATATATGTGTGTGTGTGTGTGTGTGTGTATGTGTGTATCCTTCTTAATGAATATGATTTACTTTGGGAAAATGTACAATTACTTACCTTCTAGCTTCTATTCTGTTTTATTGTTTTGAATTTCCATTGTGATCTTTCGGTGATGGCGTGACTATTGCAGACTGACTTGAGAAGTTTGATCACCAGTATTACTCAAGCACTACAAATAAGTCCGAAATGATGTGTGCTGCAGTGTTAGACACCCAGTATTACGATAAATAGTGCTAGAGTCTAAAAGAGAAAGAAAAATTTCAATCCAACATACATAGAAGAGCCCTTCCTTTACTCGATTCCGTAGATAAGCACAGGTTGCTTTTGAGCTCTGTAGAGAATGCCATTTGAAGTGGAACTAGGAAGCTGACACACACCTCTGCCTCAGTGACGCAAACACAATGGAGTTCCTGTTACTGATGTTGCCTATTCACATGCTAGCCAGACTCAGTTTGTCCTAATTTTTTTGTCAGAAAGAATGAAACAAATGTATAGAACTGAACTCAGTAGCCCAGAACAACTGCTTTCGTCTTTCAAGAAATAAAGATGTATGTTACTTGTTTATGTAGTCTATCTCCTGTTACACCTGAGACAGAACAGTAACTCCATTTCCCTATTTATCTCTATACACTATCATTCCCAAATAGTCAAACTTCCCATGTGAACATCAAGCCAATTTGCATGAAGTTTGATGAAGATATTAATTATTTGAATAAACAAATAACTGGACAATTTGGCACTTCCAAAGTGTTCTGATAAGCCATTTTTATTTTATGCCCACGAATAAAGATGTTTCTATCATCAAAAAAGCCCAACAATTCCTGCATAATAAATATTAACACAGTACATTTTTAAAGAGTTCCCTATTAAAGAAATCTGACAAAATTATATAATCTAAAATTTTATATACAATCTAGAAATTTATATATTTTTTAAACATAGAAATTAATTATTTCATAAAATATCAATATAATGTTCATATTACCTAAAGGTCTACAGAACACAATTGGGAAATTCTAACGTCTTTTTTGTTGTTCTTTTCCTGAACAGAACAATAAGCTATCTGGAGGGGCCACATCATGAAAAAAATTATGGGAAAAAATGTGTAGATTGTCAAGTGTCTACTCAAGCAGCGGAGCCTCTGAGACTTATATGGTCCTCAAGAGTTCTTAAAAATAAACTATAGAAAACCACTATTATCAGGGATGAAAAGTTCTATGCAAGGAGAGTTCCTGGGCATCACAGAACTGTATAGAGAGGCAAGACGTGTTAAATCCTAAGAAATAACACCATAGAGATTAAGCTCTGTCTGATGCCTCGGAGCAGGAGCCCTTTGGTCACGCTGCAAAAGTTTGCGACAATCATTTGGTAACTCTTAGATGTGTGAGCGCTACCAAATTGTTTAACTTATTTGGACCTCAAGTTTTCTGTCAAGTGGGGTGCACTGGATACACAATTAAAAGATTGCTGTAAAATTTAATTTATGAGAATAATATCTGACAGTTAATAAGATTTTAAGTAACATTAGAAAACGTTTCTATTATTTAGAAAAAAGAAACGCATTATTTGTTTTGCCTAGAGTAGATATTGATGTGTGCATCTATTTTCTCTTAGAGTTATTGACAGTGACAGCTAGGATGGACTTTAAGTTCATGTACCTAATTTTCATGATATTATATATGAGTACGCTAAGGCCTGCCCTGACTGGGCTGGAACCATTTACGTCTGATGTACTTATCCTCCCACTCATGGGACCGTAACAATCTAAATGACTCAAAAAATTCTCATCCATAAAATTAACATTTTCTTTTTCAAAGATATTAATTTTTTTAACTCACCAAATATCCTGAATATTCTTAAGTATGATTTTCATGTCAAACATTTCAATTTTATTCCTCAGTTTATTGGAAATGTTGTACACATTTTTCCATTTAGCTTGAACTGGATATCAATTTGAATGCATGTGTAGTGATTGTTGTCAGGGAGACTCTCCTCTTATTCTTTAGCTTTCTCTATCAAATTATAGAAAACTGCCCCGTTTTCTCTTCTATTCTAGTGAGATAATTTTCTGTGATATTAAGTTCATTGTTCTATATCTGCAGTCTCATTCTACATTCTGTTCCCAGGTGTTTTCTTGTCCTATACCTATGTGTGACAGCAGTTTAATTGCAACTACTTAGGCTTTATAAATACATTGATTGTGTTTCTTTAATAAGAGAAGAAAAAATTATAGTTTTGCTCTCTTTTTTCCTATAACTTTTTGGTTATATTTTTCCTATCTGTTCCTAGTTTTATTGCTTTGTTCAGAGAAAACGTCTTTCACATTTTGTAGTTCTTGTAATTGAGATTTTCCTGTGTATTCATATATAATTGATAACTATTCATATACAATTGATATATATTCATGTTCCAAGAAAATTTCAAAATAATTTTTACTTGAATGTAGAAAATATTACTTAGCTATGAAATGATGATTACTGGTTAGTTTCCTTCTTTTAAAACTACCATATTTATTCTGCATTTTAAGTTTTGAATTATTGAAGTTTATAAGTTTAAATTACCACAAGAATAAATTTACCCATTTCTCTCATATCTTTTCTCTTATATCTTTTTTAAACCTACATGCAATCCATATGCATACTACTTTTTATTGAGGTAAATAATCAATATTTTTCACACAATATGTTTAGTCAAATTTTACTTTTTCTGATATTGACACTTAAACCACTTTCTTAAGATTAGCCAATTTTTTAAATTTAAACTTTGAAGTAATATAGGTCTTCTTTAAGCAATACAGTCAGCAGCAGACATTGATAAAGCGAGGTCACATACTACGAGGAATCTATTCACTGTCTGCTGACTCAATTTTGCATTTTACTTACATGCTCCTATGGACATCTACTTGTTATATGAATTAATTTTCTTTTGCAAACTAGACCTACTGAGTATCATTTCTGAATAAAGTACATGGTGACTTAATTAGATAATTTGTGAGGAAATTTTACTTTCCTTTAAGTTTTAAAATAATAAGGTATTTTAACCCTTGGAGCATAAGAATAATTTTGTCTGACAGACCCACCTTCATTCTTTAGAATATTTATATTGATGAATTATTAATTTTAATTTTATGAACTTTATTATACTAAACAGTGAGTACTTAACAGGAAAAAAAATCACAAAAATAAAATATTGAGTTTTTAATATTTATTGAGTATTTATAAAAAAGCATCAATATTTTCAACATTGACTAGTTTTCAGTGTACAAAGTCTAAAAAAAATCAGAAATAAATTCCCACATGAGCTGCAATGAAAATGCCAATAGCACTCTACAAAAAAAAAAAAAATCTTTACTTCAATGTCCACACCTAAGGCAATCTGCACACATGATAACATCACATTCCATATGCATGCAGCGGTTACACTACAGCACATACCTTTTGCTTCCCTGGCCTTTTTGTAGGACATACTTAACATCTCAGTGGCCTTGCTATTTCATCAGGAGGTTCTTATTATATTATACAGTGTGTAGTTAACAGGAACATAAAATATGTGTATTGTACGTTTAGAATAGACAACAGCATTGGGAGCAACAAGTCTGTCCACAATGTCATTCTGTTTACTGCCATATGAATAGAGACCCGATGGCTGAGTTCCAGGATAAAGGTCTAAACTGAAAGCATAATGTCTTCACTTCTACAGGGGCATAAATTTTTGTGCTATATTTTTATCCATCGTTTTCCATAAGTCTTTTACATTCCTGTGATCACCATATGCTTTCACTTCAGCTAGTGAGGGGTCATATTAAATACATTTTTGAATATGGCTATTGGAGCATACAGAATGTTTTACATTTCAGCCTTTGTGTATTTCACAGCATCTTGTAGCATTTTGTCCCTTACAACTTCCAACACTGAATGGCAATGCTGGCATTCTATCCAATTTGTTTCACCCCTGACAAGACCTTCACTATATTTTCAGATCTAGTTCTTAACACTGGATTGTTCCATTTGGTTGCATGGCCATTTTGCAACATTTTGACTAGTCAAATATGTACTCGTATTGCTGTTTTCTTCCTCATCTGAATCAAGGAGGTCTGCATTCCCTGTGTCTGTATCACTTAATTCTTGCTCCATTTCGCTGTCACAGGAACTTTGGCTCACATGGCCAATGTCAAAGTCATCATCATCATCATCATCATCATCCACCACAATACTCTTCTGTTATGAAAGTGCATATTCTACTGTAATGGATCATCTTCATCATCCATGCATGAGAAATCTGATGATTCACTTTTGATCTCCTCCAAAACTTGCAAATCTGCCTCATCATGTTTCATTGTATTGAATTGGGCTACTTCTATGAGAAAAATCAAAAGTAAACTTTTTTTTAAACAAATCCTGGGGTGGTGTGGATCTATTGGACACTGTGTTGCTCAGGTAGACATATTCTAAAACTGTTCCATGAAGCATAAAGGTGGGTCCAAATTCCATTTTGACACTTTTGCACACATATATGCTCTTTGCCATTCATACCAAGTGGGTAAACACATAGATTGCTTCCTGTATCCTTCAGGGAAAGGTACAGAGACGTACAGCTGGCTACTATAACACTGAAGTACAAATTTACAGTAGAAAAATAAGGGATGGGTCCACTGGGCCCAGGTTTATGCCTCTTAAGAATGGTTGGCTTAAGAAAATTTTGGTATAAAAATAATAAGTTAATATATCAAATTTCTTGTTAAATATTCTAGAGACTGTTGGATACATAAAAAGAAGTACAAGGTAAGTTTCTAAAAATACCTTCACAGAACATTAATCTAATACTGAGTGCCATCCAGAGCTTGGTAACTTATTCTATACAGTGGAGCCATTTGTCCATCTTGGTTCTGAAGTCACCTTTCCTACCAAGAGGTTTTGCAATTCTAGTAACTCTAAAAATAAAATCAAAAGAATCAGTGAGTATTCAAATATTTTGGAGGAGGTGTACCAACTCTCAGAAACATAATTTAGGATTTAGTGTAGCTTATGGATAGAAGAAAATGAATAAATGATATACTGTTGGACTCTTCTCAATGTACTTTGTTGGCTTTATGAATAAATGCAGAAGTGTGATGAGTACAATAATTAACAAGATTTCTTTCAAAGAAAATATGTATTTGTAGACTCTAATCTGCATCTATGCATTCAGGATTATCTGAATGAGACACAGATGAATGAGACACCAATCCCTATAGAAACCTATTGTCACTAAAATATGATTACTCTGAAAGCAAAGAAAAGTACTTTGATTTTGGCCCTTCACAACAGATGTTTAATTGAACAGTAGTCCTATAGGTCACTGTAGATATATGAAAAATATTTATATATAATATTTTTTATTAAACTGTAAGAAAAATATATAGCATTTAATGTATAAAACAAATATATATATATATATATAAACTTATTCTTTTTGGCAGAATATCTTGATAAACACAGGTTTTGTGGTAAAATCTTAGGAATGTGATATACTTGGTTGGAGTATAGGTAGAATTGAGTTGAACATCCTTCACAAAACTTTAATGAAATGCTGAAGGGCCCTTCACATTTAAACCAACCAACCAACTTATCATGAAATAAACATTTAAAGACTAAAAAAGACTTTTGGATTATTTATTCTTTCAATCATTTGTACCATAGTTTCCTAAATTATAAAATAAGAGTTTAAATAGAACGTAAGTTCAGATTCACAAAAAGCCCATACTCGTTTCCTTTACTGATTAGGTCACAGATTATTCTGTCAGAAAGCAAGTGAATATTACGTTTGTCTTACATTTTCTTCAAAACAGGCTAGAAATAAATGCAGAAAATATCTACTATACCACCTTTTCATTAGCTCTAAGCATAACTCATAATAAAGCCATAAAAAAGAACCTGAACTAAGAAGACAGAATTTATTTGGAAAACATTTCAGATTCTGGAGAAATACTCTGTGAGCTTTGGCTTTTTTGAATTTTTACCCATGATGCCAGTTCTTAGATGTGCCTTTGGCCCACATACTACATGCATCTCCACTTTGCAGCTTTGAAATAGACAAAAGGCCAGGAGAGGAGCAGAAGTTAAAATTTTGCAGCCAGAACCATGCTAAATCCATGATAAAATGATTAATGCTCATGACAGATGGAGAAGTAAACAAGGCCAGCCAGAGAACTTTGCCAATTTGTAACCAAGGACAAAGAGTGGGGACTTCCAAAATGAAATGTAGAACAATAACTAAAAAATGTATATGCAATTGGTTACAGTGGAAATACTTTCATAAGAGATAAACTATTTCTCAAATATAAATGGAAATGGTGGTTTATGTGTTCAAACCAGACAATGATGCTTCAGTGTATCACTATTATGAGAAGAAAATAAAAGGCTTGGACAAAATTCTGTGCTGATTATGCATCCAATCCACAAAAATGGGCTATCATTCTCAGTTAACTAGCTACCCTATAGTACAATACTTACTGATGCTTTTGCTTGTATGTTTTTTTTTCTCTCTCTGGGGAAACATAGGATAAATCTAGGTAGCATTGTTACTGAACATCAGATACTGTATTTCAAGGCTCCTCTATATTTTATTCCTACAAAGGACAAGGCATGAAGAATAGCACTCCACATGACGGCATCTGCTCCATTCCGCACAAGGGTATTTTCAGTTCTCCCAAGCTTGGGCTCAAAATACAATCACATGAAAAATACAAAGGGAAAAAGAAAACACCAAAGACAAAAAAAGGATGACATTTTTTTCTTTTGATGTTTCCCCTCTCTTAAAGTTACTTACTCTCATGTTCACTGCTCATTGCAAATATATTTTAGCCTTTGAATAATAAGTGAGCCAGAATGCTGTCTGGGTGTGTCACTCAGAATTATACTGTAAATATGGTGATTATCAAAAAAGTTACGCATTTTATATTACATTATATAAATGTGGTTATAGCCTTGGCATTGCATAGACGATTCTTTAGAACGGAATTTTAAAAATTCTTCTGAGAAAGTTATGATTATCAAACTTTCATCCCTGCATGAACTTATCTAAACCATGGAGCTCTTAAACAGCTGGTGTGCAAAGCGCCTCCACGCTGTAAGCTTCGTTTACTCTCCTCTCTTGCCTCATCTTGGGCAACAGAAAGCACAAAAGACAAGCAGACTCTACACAGCCTTGAATTTTGTCACTAATATGATGTCAACATTTGCATGATGCTCTCACCTTAGAGTTGTGGTTTTGATGTTAGATTTTAATCAGTTGTTTGAGGAGAAATAGCACTAAGGGTAAAGAGTTCAAAACTCTCGGTTACAACTCTCCAGCTTTTCTCTCTACAACTTTTCACTTCGTCTAACAGCCATAATCTCTGCTTCATAATGCATCCCAGACAATGAAAATCCATTCATCTTGACTACACTGTAGTATCAAAATTAAAAATATATGCAGAAAAAAGGGACAGTATTTGCTGATGCCCTCTCTCACCAGATTTGTTGCTAAGTCCAGAGTCTGTGTCCTCGTCTGCAAAAGAGGGTTGTGTTTTTGAAAATATAGTATCTGAAACATTTAAGCACACTTAGTCTGATTCAAGCACAGAGTAACAGTTTAATAGTTGCAATTTGACTTAATGTCTAGAGAAATATTTGGTATCTCTGTCCAACATGGTTATTCTTTAAAATATCCTGTTTCATTATAAAAGTAGTAAAATCTTGTGATAGGAAAATTGGTAAATGGAGAATAATATAAAAAAAACCTCCCTGTTATACTTTCTATAACATATATAATTTGGGGGTATTTTTCTATATTTTCCTTTTTTAATCTCATGATGCTTTATTTTATTTTGGTAATCATTCTATACACACTATTTGTTGTACTCCTTTTATTTAATGCTTTCCATATTGTTTGAGAACCATGAAATTTTAATACCCACACCAAAACTTTATATCAGGAAAATGTATTTAATTTTTGCATTTGGTTTATTTTTGAAATATTGAAAATGTATTTAAAACAAAAGAATTTACAACAATTATTCTCAAGCATCTATTAAAATGAGTTTATTGTTGTATACAATGTATGAGTGTTATAATATCACTTTTTGCTGCAGACATTACTTTTTCTCAGTTGCTTTTTCAGCATGAAGTAATTATTAAATTACCAAATATCCAAGATGTACAATGTGTGAAATATTTTTCACCCAGTATACCAAAAAGACAGCATAAAGGACTGGATATACCAACAAACGCACTGTAGGTAGAAATGATGGATTTCATCTGGAAGTAAATTACTCATCTGCCTGGGTCTCTGAAAATATTAACCAAGCAAAAATAGTTGCTGAGAATGCAGTGAATTTTACAGCATAATTTTTCCTCTGATAAAAGATTTTGAGAAGTTTGTGGACCAAAGTAATTTCTGTTTATCCTTGCATTCTTGTTAAACACTATTCACGGGAGGAATGCTTCATTCAAATTCATGGGCCACAGTGGAGGCTCATGGATGGATCCTGGGAGTTCCATATATAACTTAAAATTGCGTGTCTGCCCTAGAGTATTTGAACCCATTTGACTTGACCTCAGAAGAAACAATGTTTTTCTTTCTACATTATACCTAGTGCTATACTTGATAATGACTAAGCTTCCTTCTGCTGTTTCCTTCTGCTTCCTTACGCTGAAGTTCTGTTTAGTGCTGTGGTCTAAATGTAGCCCCAGCTTCATATATTGAACCTCAGTCTCTATTTTGGTGGTATTAAGAGGTGGGGATTTCTGGGAAGTGACTAAGGCATGAGGGTTCCTCTGTATAAGTGGATTAGTGTCTTAGGGGTGGAGAGAATTTGTTTAGGCCATTCAACTCTTCCCCTCCCCACATGGGGAAACACAGCAAGGAGACCATCACCAGAGGCTCAGTGCTGCTACCATAATCTTGTACTTTTCAGGCTCCAGAATTGTGAAAAGAAATTATCTGTCATTTATAAATTAGCCAGTCTGTGGTATTCTGTTATAATCACACAAATGACTGAGACAACAGGCTCATCCATGTTTGGAGATAGGTGCTTTCGTGCTGAGACTGGTCCTACCTCTTGTACTTCCTTATAAAATAGACTAACATTGACTGGGTCACAAAAAAGAATCAGTGTAGAAATGACAGCTGTTGGGATCTCCTTGGCACTATGAAGAAATGAGCTACATAGTTGTGGAGTAGGCTTCTAGAAAAAATGAACAAATAAATTTTAAAAATATGAAAGGAAAAACTCCTCCCTCAATGACACAATACACAGGGTATATGTTTTTCTATTTACCCTTCCTCACAGAAAAGAAGATGGTTCTATTTGGAGAGACTCTCAACTTCTCAAAAAGGAAGAGAATGTGGCTAGTCATTCCACCATTCCATTCTTTTCTTCATAAGCAGCCAGAGCACTGAAAAATTCCATCATCCAGAGAATTAGACCTAAACTAATAAACTGTAAATAAGCACACTTCTCCTTTCTCCCTAACATAATATCTGTGGCTGTACTTAAAATCTTTTCCATTTAACAATATATAAAATATATATAGTTCTATGATAGTCACAGAACAATTCTGCTTGTGAATTATTTTGTAATGTTTCCATTGGATAATACTATTATAGTCACAGAAGAATGTTTTTGAAAAGTCAGAGAAATTGTACTATTTTTCTGGAATATCTGCTCAGATCCAGGAATCATTGATTTTTATTTCAGTGCCTACGTTTTCCAAAACTGTGCATAAAGAAACTAACATATGCATGCTAATGATGAGCCAAAAGCAGAGCTAAGAGATCATCACAGCAATCTGAAATGTTACTTTAAACCTTATTTTACATATGAAAAAGCAGCTTCAGGATATTAGTCAAATTTTTGAGAAACTTCAAAGGTGGTATTATCTGTTTGTGTTGTTTTTTAAAAAATACTATACACTGGATGGTTAACCCACAAATATTTATTTCTCTCAGTTTTGGAAACTAGGAAGTTTAAGATCAAGGTGCTGGAAGGTTAATTGTCTGATGAAGACCTGTTCCTCATAGGTGGCAGAAAGGTGAGAGGGAGCTCTCTGAAGTTTCTTTGGAAAGGGCACTAATCTCATTCAGAACAGTTCAACATTCATGATCTAATTACTTTCGAAAAGTGGCACCTTCTAATACCTTAATATTGGGGGTTAATATTTCAACATATGAATCTTGAGTGGGACATTACATTAATTTCATAGCAATGGCTAAAATGAAAGTTATATCAGGTGTTTTCTGGTTCCATCATCTTTCCAAATCTTATCTTTTTATTAGAGGGACTAGCGGTCTTTTTAAAATCATGTGTCTGAAAGCGCATGCGGTAGTACACTTCATGAGAATAAAGCTGTTAGAGAATATGTTGATTATGCTGTGATTTCCAGTCAAGGCTGAAAAGATATTGCTGAGAATAAGCCATTTTGATCAATCTTCTGTGTGTGTGTGTGTGGTGTATACATGTGTCTGTGTGTGTGAAAGGCAAAAGCAATTGCCTTGACTATTTATAATGCATTCTCTACCTGCTTGGGAACTTTGAATTGTACAAATGAATAATTTAAGAGAATCACATCAACTAATGTTTGAATCATGTTTATTCTCTAGGCAAAGTGGATCTATTTCGATACAAGGTTTATTATTACTTCAAATATGGATGTGGCAGTGCTTTCATTTATCTAAAACATTCCTCCAAAGTGATAACTCATTCACTCTTAATGATTCTCTCATAAATTTGCTTATGGGTTATTTCAGCAGTGGGGTGTCAACTGAAATACAAAGCTTTAATGAACATTAGTATGCCAAGTCCTCCATTACAGTGGGCAAATGAGGCGCTTTGTCCGAGACGGTTTACAGAGTGTGTTTAGCATAATGAGTTTTGTGTTATAACAAACTGAGCATGTGTTTCCTGCTTGGTTTAGAAAAGAACTGTATCAACTTTGATGGTTGACCACATAGCTTTTATAGTAGTGCTATGATATGACAAGCTTTCAGAATAGCCTGGTAAGAGGTTTGTTTTGTCAATGCTAAATTAAGGGGTCCTGTTCTTATTCTAACCGGTGCTATTTTTCTCTAGTCCTCCCTCCCCTTCTTTCTCTATTCCTCCCTCCCTTCTTCTCGTCCTACTTCTCACCCATCTTCCTGTCCTTCTTTCTCCCACAACAAATATGTGTGTATTAGAGACGAGTATGGTCCAGTGCAGCAGTCAATACTTTCGCTGTAAAGTTACAGAAAATAAAAATTTCTGTCTCTGTTGAATATATGATCTTTGTCGCAATGACTCATCTGTGCCGTTGTAGCATAAAAGTAGTCATAGACAATAATTGAGTAAGTGTGGCTCTGTTCCAATAAGCTTTATTTATGGACATTGCAATTTGAATTTCAGTTTTTTTCTGATTATTTTCCAACAAGGAAAAGGTAAAAAAAGAAAAGCAAAAATGGAAACAAAACATAGCTCACTGGCCTGTGGTCAAAGAAGAGTTCAGTTCTGATAGCTGCCCGGTCTCATATGCTGCAATTTATTCTTCAATACATATTTCCCTCAGTGATATCACCTCTGTCCAAAAGATCACATTCCCATTTTCTATTCTATTCTTAAAATTCCTAGACTTATCTTTCAGCTATAGCTATACATACCCTTTTGATCTTTAAACTCTTATGCACCTTTCATAAAACCTCCTCTTACCATTATCAGCTTTTCAGCTGGGGCTATCATAACAAAATAACACAGCTAGGTACTTTAAACATCATAAATTTATTTTCATAGTTCTGGACCTAGAAATCTAAAACAATTGTTGGTTGGGTTGGCCTCCCCTAAGGTCACTCTCCCTGACTTGTAGATACCCAGCCTGCTCGCTCTGTCTGCACAAGGACTTTTCTCTGTGTGTGGGGATCCCTATGTTTGTTCCTTTCCTAATTAAGATCGTAGCCCATCAAATTAGAAGCCCACCCTTACAAACTCATTTTACTTTACATAGCTACTTAGAGCGCTCCTGGTCACACTGTGGTCTGGGTTTCAACACATGAATTTTGAGGGGTAGGGCACAATCCTTTCCAATAACACCCACCTCAGATGTGTAAAGCCTAAGGAGATCAAAAAATTCGGTAATCAAGACAGATAATACTTGAATGAAATATTTTAAAAAATAAAATCAATGTAAAAATAAATGACAAAAATCAAATTTTAAATAAAGTCTGGTTGTGTATTATTGACTTTTACTTCAGAATTCAATGGCCTATGACTGACTTCTTCCTACTTCCTCTTCCTACTATCCTTCATTTTGATCTGTTTTTCATTTATTGATTTCCCTTCCTTGATTATGAATTTGTGAAAGCAGGTATACTTTATGGCCATACTCACTTCCCCAATTTCTCACCCAAAACCTAACATATAGTAAGTATATGGCAACTATCTAGGCCCCATCTCCTAACAAGTCAGTGTGCTAATTTTGTGTGATAAGCATAGCACCTCCATGATCCAATGGCCTCCCAATTATGTGAGACTTTGGGGAACATCCCAGATGTGAACCAAAACAGAACTCATTCCCCAGGGGTCCTGCTTTGGTTCCTTTGCCTTACTGAACTTTCTTTTACTTCTATCCTCCTTAACTTCTCACTGTCATCCAGAAGTCTGAATTTAATTGTTCTTTGCTTTGTGTCCTAAAGCAGAGGTCTGGCTGTTTGAACAGGAAAGTGTCACCAGGTGTTGGCGAGTGTTAACTTGCTCAGTACTTGCTTCCAAGCACATATATAGAACTGCTGATTACTTTTGCTTAAATGGGTGAGGTGATGAGATAGAAATCGGAAGATACTTTCTCTTATGGCTTTGAGCACTGCTTATTTACCAGGTCAGAATTATTCCCTCACATGAATTGTATACTTTAATCCCCAACATGTTCCCTATTGATTGTGCGCCCTGAGGGAATGAAAAGCTTCCCCACAGGACCTCTAATAGCAGCAGCAGAAATTTAAAAAAAAAGAGGAAATTATAATCATGATATGAACAGTTGTCCAAAGTCAGCTGATCAGAAGAGTTAAACTTTGGGATCTTGTAACAATAGAGCCAGCTGGAATATGGAGCCAAAGGGCATTGTTCTTTACCAGCAGATTGGGGAGAAATTCTAATTAAGTTGCTCATTACTTCATTTTTCTTTAGCCGTATATAGGGGGTGATATCAACTTCATTCTGTTAATTGTTGACAATATTTAAAATAGATGCTAATAAAAATTAAGCTGCATGGGCCAGTGAGATAGCTCAGTGCCATAAGCGCCTACCTGGCAAGCGCGAGGTCTTGAGTTCAACTCCCAGTACCCACATACGAAAAAAGGACTGGTGATATCGCTCAGCAGCATGGGCGCCTGCTGGCACGTGAGGGCCTGAGTTCGACCCCCGGTACCCACAAAAAAAAAAAAAATTAAGCTGCAGGACCTCTCATTTGCATAGATCTTTTTTTTTTTTTTTTTTAATATGCAGGTACCGGGAGTTGAACTCAGGATGTTGTGCTTGCCAGGCAGGCGTTTATGCCACTGAGCTATATCACTGGCCCCTCATTTGCATAGGTCTTGTAAGTAATTTTATGCTAAAATTGGGTAACTTTTTGAAAAATTTATACATATCATCTATGCTTGTTTCAACCTTTTCTTTTTTTAAAGACATTTAATATCAGATACAGAAAAGAGAAGAAAAGATCTTTTTTTTTTGTGGGTACCAGGGGTCGAACTCAGAACCTCGAGCACCAACAGGTGCCCATGCCGCTGAGCTATCTCACCGGCCCAAGAAAAGATCTTAGAGCAAGAAAGCACATACTTAGTTTTTTAACTAATCCTAACATAACATAAAAGCCCATGAGGTATAAAAATTAGAAGAAAAATTCTCTAACATCATAATAGAAATCTTATTTATTTATCCAGTTACCTCTCTATGTATACATAAAATTTCTACTGTAGAATTATTGCCATAGCTTGTTTAGATTTCAGCTTTAAGTACAATCTGAGTGCAATAGTTGATACTAGAACTAGAGTACAAAAGGAAGAATTGGCTCAATATAAGAGCAGGAACACTTTTTTCATTTTAATAATGAGTTAGTAATATGTCTAACATTTGTTAAGCACTTACCGTGTGTAGAGACCGCTCTGAGTACTTGAACAATGTTAACTCACTTAATCCCCAGCAATAACTGGAGAAGTAGTGTCTTCACTGTTTTTAATTTAATGAGGACAAAATAAGGAAACAGAGTAAAAGCTACTCCTCTGTACTCATAAAGCTGTCAAACAGAGGAGTCACAGCTTAAAGCCATCATACCCTAGTGTACAAACTGCTCTCAACCACTGTGAATAACTGTCCTCTGGAAGTGCTATGGTTTGGATGTGTCTACCACAGATCTACGGGTTAAGTTCTTGGTCTCCTGAGTGGCAATTTTCAGAGGTAGTGGACGGTTCGGAGGTAGGCTCTAGTGGGAGGTACTTAGGTCACTGGGGGCAAACCATTGAGGAGGATTGTGAGGTCCTGGTTGGTCTCTTCCATTCTCTTCAACTTTTTGGCCATAGTGTGAGCAGTTATACTCTGCCACATACTCCTGCCAAGATACGCTGCCTCGCCGTGGTCCGAACAACAGCAGTAGTAGACCATGATGAGAACCTCCAAAACTTAGCCAAAATGAAAAGCATGTTTTGATGTTAATTCTTACAGGTGGTTCAGAATGGTGATGCAAAGTTGACTGTGCAGTCTGTAAAAAGAAGCATATTAGAAAGATGAAGATGAGAAAGATTCACAGATTTGGAAGTGGAAAGAGGATAACACTTCTATGTTACAAATTTGAGTTTTTAGATATTTTTACAAAGTCAGTAGTTAAAAGTATATTAAAGCAAAGAGAAGATATATGGTAGTTATTTTAGAGAAAGGAAGAGTGAATTTACTAGAGAAACAATGGCATTTGGGGGCATTTCTTGTTTAATATTTGTTGCAATAAATATGTATACAAAGAAGTCAATGAATGGCATTTTGGGATTTTCTCCAAAAACCTTCCACTCTTGGATTAGCCATTCTTCCTATGCAGATTTCACCTATCTCAAGCAGCTTTCTGTCTCTAGAAGGTACTTCAGTGTCTGATACACGTTTAGCATTCAGTAAATCTATATTGAATTAATGAATATATACATATATTTTTAAAAAATAAAATGAGTCTCAGTAAAATTAATATAAGTTGAATTTAGGTGGTAATACTATTAAATTACTCCTAATGTAATATTATTAAAGTTGAAGTACTTCTAACTTTGTATAAAATTTTTTCAAAATATTTAAAAGTGTTCATATTATAAATCTATAATTATTTAGTTGAAGATAATTTACAATTAATTGCAATACTTACCATTAATTCTCATTTTAATATCTCAGTTGGTTGCCATATCCTTCGACTAATTTTCTCAAAAAAAATTAACCACATTTAACACTTTTCAGCATTCAGATATTTGAGAATATATTTGTTTTGCCTCTCAAAAAATTACTTTTCTACAAGAAGAAGAAAAAGTAGAAGAAGAAGAAGGGGAGGAGGAGGAAGAGGAAGAAGAGGAGGAGGAGGAAGAAAAAGAGGAGGAGGAAAGTACTTTGCTAGACCGTTTATTTTGAAATGCAACTTTTTTCAACATTATCTTTTTATGTCAAATTTTGTGGTATGGATATATAAAGCTAGACTAATTTTACTACTTCATGTATAACCTGAATTCCCATTCTGGAAATTTGTGGGAGTTTGAAATTATCCTTACAATTCAAAAAATGTCTCTTTGTCTGAGGATTTTTTCTTTTTATTTTATTAAATTTGACCACCATAAAATATACAGTAAACTAAGTGGTTTAAACAACCAAAAGTGATTTTTTGGAGGCTAGAAGTCTGAAATCAAGACATCACAGGTGATATCTTCTGAGACTTTTTTCCAGGGCTTGAATATGGTCATCCCTCTTTGTTTGTTTTTTCGTTCCTGTTTTCTTTTTTTTCTTTTCTTTTCTTTTTTTTTTTTGGTACCAGAAATCAAACTCAGGACCCTGCACTTGCCAGACAGGCACTGTGCCGCTGAGCTATATCCCCAGCCCTGGTTCCTGATTTTTTTTTAATTTTAAAGAGAAAAACAAACAAACAAAAAACCAATGATACAGACTTTCATAACAAGATAATAGGAAATTAACAATGGTTAATATATTGCATATTGTCATCTTCAAAGTAGTTGTTCAGATTAAAAGATGTAGGCATGCAAAATTGATTAAACAATGAAAGCACAAACCATTCTTTTAAATGAACTAAAAGAAATTAGTAGTATAATTATCTTAGCTACCTAGTGTATATATATAGTTTCTTTTTCTTTTCCCTTCCTTCTTATCTCCTTTCCCCCATCCCAGTTGTTCTTTCCTTTTGAGCAGTTTTTTTCCCTTTCACAATATCTATTGTAGATTTTGGATCTTATTTACTCTTTCAGTTTCCTACACTTCTGAGACAATATGATGTTTACACATGAAAGTATGATTTATTTCACTTATTAGTATGGTCACAAGTTGCATCCATTTACCTACAAAAGCCTCAAGTTTATCATTCTTTATAGCTGAGTAGTACTCCATTGTATAAAAATACATCTTTTTTATTCATTGCTCAGTTGATGAGCATTTGGGTTGTTTCCAAGATTTCGCTCTTACAAATTCTGCTGCTATAAACATGGGTGCACATATATGGCTGTGGTATAATGTTTTTAATTCTTCTGGGAAAATACCCAGAAGGTGAATAGCTGGCTCAAATGGGACCTCTAATCCTAGTTTTTTGAGGAATCTCCACACTGATTTCCACAGTGGTTGTACCAGCCTACACTCCCACCAGTGGTGGAGAAGGGCTCCTTTTCCCCCCACAGCCCCTCCAGCATTTGTTATTGGTTGATTTCTTGATGATAGCCATTCTTTCTGGGGTGAGATGGAATCTCAGTGTTGTTTTAATTTGCATTTCTTGAATGACCAATGATGTTGAACATTTTTTGTATATTTATTTGCCATTTGTATTTCTTCATCTGAGAATTGTGTATTCATCTCAGATGCCCATTTTTGGAGTGGGTCTTTGAATTTGGGGGGCCTTTTTTTTTCAATTTTTATATGTTCTAAATAGAAATCCTTTGTCTGAGGGAGAGTTGGCTAAAATTATTTCCCACTCCGTGGGTTGTCTTTTCACTCTGTTGGTGATTTCTTTTGATGTGCAAAAGCTTTTTAATAAGATGAGATCCCAGTTGTTGATTCTTTGAAGTATTCCCGTGCATTTTAGTTTTTGTTCATGAACTCTCTGACTAACCCTATGTCTTCAAGGTTTCTACCTACTTCCTCTTCTAGTAGCTTCAGTGTTTCTGTTTTAACATTTAGATCTTTAATGCATTTTGACTTTAGTTTAGTGCATGGTGCTAGACATGGGTCTAGTTTTAGTCTTTGGCATGTGGAGTGCCAGTTTTTCCAGCACCACTTATTAAAGAGACTATCTTCCTTCTAGTGAACATGTTTGGCCCCTTTGTCAAAGATAAGATGGCTGAGTGTGTTTGTAGTTGTGTCTGCAAATTCTAGTCTGTTCTAATATGTGTGGCTTGTCTTTGTCATGTTATTTTCCTGCTGTTTGTCCCCTGCTTTTCCTCTCTGTTTAGTTGCTTGCCCTGCCTGGTGGTTTCTTTCTGTTGTTGTTCTTGAAATTGTGGTCATTTTTATCTCTGTCTAGAATATCTTTCAGTACCATTTGTAGGGTTGGTTTGGTGGTCATGAATTTCTTTAGTTGTCCTTTGTCATGGGAATATCTTATTTCTCCATTGACTTTGAAAGATAGTTTTGCAGGGTACATCAATCTAGGTTGGAAGTCATTTTCTTTCAGGACTTGAAGTACTTCACTCCCAAGCTCTTCTTGACTTGAGGGTTTATGTTGAGAAGTCTGCTGTGATTCTGATGGGCTTTCCTTTATAGGTGATCTATTTCTTTTCTCTAACAACTTTTAATATTGTGTTTTTGTGCTGAATTTCTGAGATCTTGATTATTATATGTTGGGGTATAGATTTATTTTGGTTATGGCTGTTTGGATTTCTATATGCATCACTTATCTGTATGTCAGATTCTTTTCCCATGCTTGAGAAATTTTCTGCTATTACTTCTGCAGATACATTTTTTTATGTCAGTTATTTTTCTTATGTCAGTTTTTTATGTCAGTTATATTGACTTCTGCTTTTTATTGACACCAATTATTTTTATACTATTTTTCTTTGCATTGTCTTGTATCTGTTGAATTGTTATTTCCTAATCTTTTGTTATTTTCAAGAGCTCTTTCCTTTCATGATTGCTAGCTGTGATCTCATCTTCAAGGTCTGAAAGTGTGTTTTCAGCTTTGTTCAAGCAGTTTTGCCAGCTTTTGATGGAATTTTTAATTTCCTGGATATCTGTTTGAATGCATTTCATGCATTCTATTTCTTTCCTATATTTATCATTCATGGCTTCCAACCTCTTTCTATCATCATCAATTTTTTTTATCTATCTCTACTCTAGGTTTGCTGAGCAATTGTTTTATAAATGTTGACATTTCCTTTTTTTAACTGAGAGATTATTTCTGATCTGGTTTCCTCTATAGCCTCAGGGATTTGCTTCTTTACTTCAGTTGCTATCATTTCAGAAATTTCAGGTGTGTGTCTTCCAATTTCTTCTGTGTCAATGTCTCCTGAACTTGTTCTGGGTGAGCGGGAGTCTGAGATTGCATTTTGCTTCTTTGTCTTGTCATTTTCTATTTCAAAAAAATTTTTTTACATTTTGTTTTCTGTGATGATCCTTGTGAGCTTTTGTAGTAGGTAGCTATATCAAGGCCTCTGTAGGAAAAGTCTTTTCTTCAGGGATGTCTTCTGTGTGTAGGAGATTGTTGCTTTGTGTTTGTCCCAAGATCCTACTTTCCCAATTAAGAGTGGGATGTCAGTAACTGTTTGGCTCAGTCCCCAGTCCTTTGGTGTAGGGCTGTGGTGAGGTTATTGCCCTAGATCTTCCCAGTATTGTTACAGAAGTGAGAAAAACTGACTACAACAGATGTGACATCCTAGCTAAAATAGTAAAATTAACAATAACAATTTAGAAACTGACAAACTGTGGTAACTATTGATTTTGTACTTTAGACTCTAGGAACAAATTCTATAGTTATATAACAGAACCAATTGTAAATTAGGAGTTTGTATGCAAGGTGTTTCTCCTGGTAGAGTGGTGGGGAAATTTAGGAAGAATAGTGTATAAAACAAAGAAAACTGGAAAGGAAGTAGAAGCAAGGCCAGAGGACAAAGGATGGTCATGTAGGGTTTGGGAAACAAGAGAACGGGCTAGAAAAGAAAGAATGAAGGAGTATTCGAGGGATTATCTGAACTTGGTCTCTGGGTTTGGGGGACGGGATTAGTTTTCTGTGGCTGGAGTTCTCCCCAGCCATTTAGAAAACAGAGGAAAAAAAAAAAGAAAGAAAGAGAAAAAAAGAGGAACAACAAAAAAGAAACAAAAAGAAAAAATTGAGAGAAAAGGACCGGTTTCCAAGTCCCAGGTTTTTCCCACACTGGTTGCCAGTCCCGCAGGGTAGAGAGAGGGGCCAGGTGCCTGGGTTCCTCTGGCAGAGCCAGTTACCTAGTCCTGGATACTTCCTGTCCCTGGATTCGATGTTACATGAGATATTTCCACGCCTCTAGTTTTGCCTGTCCATCTTGTGCACCTTATCCACGTCCTACTGTGCTGCTGGCATTCCTGCAGGTCTCCAGGCCACTGCTCTCACCAGTGGCACCTGCGCTGGTGGTGATGGAGGAAGAGAAGACCTCGGACTCAGACTCCTCTTACCAGCAGCATAGTCCCAGGGCCATGGAGGAAGCCCTGTTTTATTTTGTTTGAGACAGGTTCTTGCTATGTACTTCAGGCTGGCCTTGAACTCACTAAAGTCACTATGTAGTTTAGGCTGGCCTTGAACTCATGGTGATCCTCCTGCCTCAGCTTTCTGAGTGCTGGGATTACAGGCATGTGCCACCATGCCTAGTGTGGTTTCCTTCTCCTTTTGTCCTTATATGGGCCTCATTTTGTGTATCTGTGTTCTAACCTTCTCTTGTAAGGATACCAGTTACATTAGATTAGTGCCCTCCATATAACTTCATCTTTCCTTAATTGTCTCATTAAAGGCCTTTTTTCCAGATGGAGTCACATCCTGAGATGCTGACGGTTAGGAGTTTAATATATGATTTTAAACTGGGGACACACAATTCATCTTAACAGTAGGTGAAGGTCCTTTAGAAACAGTACTGTTTCAATGCTGAAATTTTTTCTTCTCTATGATTCATAATTTTGTTCATTTTATATATATATATTTTTATTTTTAGTTCACCCATATCTACTCCAACCATGAAGGCACATAAGCAGAGCAAAATTTACAATAGTACAATCTAAAATGAAAACATCACCTGTTCCAAACACTGGGAAAAATTTCACTAATGCCAAGAACAACAAAACCAGATGGAAAGGTGGTATAAACATATATTTGACTACCAGAAATAAAGACTCAATCAGGTGAAAGCAGGTAGGAAGACTTTGCTAAGTCAGGTTTCCATGAATGGAAATTTGCATTATTTAGAAGAAGTTTCTAGGAGCAACATCTGCAAGAGTGAGGGAAGCAGGTTTAGATAGGGGGATGAATCTATTTGTGATTTAATTATCAGCTCTGGAGCTTGGATGATTCCATAGAGATGTCCCCCACTGGGAGCAGGGCCTCTGCATGCCCACCCAGATCAGTCACTGTATCCTGGCTATTGCCAGGAAGAGTCCTAAGCTTTGCTGAGTCAACTGCTTTAGAGATGGACAAAACATGATGAGGGATTTTGAGTTAACAGTTGTCAATATCCCAACACCTGGGGGACCGTGTATCTGTCCTCAGGGGAATATTGGGCTATGTGCCACTTCATCTACCAGTAAAACACCTTTTCTGATTTCTTTCTAAGAGCTCCCTGACTCTATGTATATCAGAAAGAAAACTTGGGAAGGGATATTATTTTTAAAGTTAAGTAGGAGTTCTTTTCCCTTTATCCCTTTTACCTACATTTATCCAGAGACAAGAGCTCTGGATGAAAATAACCAGTGATAGGGCAGTGTTAGAGAAAGGGAAGCACCAGGTTAAATCCTTGGAGGCGTAATCCCCCAGAGCAAAACACTATATGAGAGTGTGGGGACTCGAAGATCTCTGGCAACCAGACATGATGACTACTGAATCATTTGGAGTCTATGGAATAGTTCATTTCAGACAACCTTCACTGAATAGCAACTCTAATTTTCTTATAGACATTACATAACTACCCCACCTTTGCCAATAAAGAAAAAATTTCAAGGATTATAAAATCACATAACTCTCAAATAGTAGAAGTGAAATTTCAGCACAGCTAGCTCCAACCCCACTGCACATTTTCTTTTCACTGTTCCTTTCAGTTTGTAATAATTATTGTGAATTCAGTTGTTTAGTTCATTTATTGAAGAGAAGGCAATAAAAATAAAATGGAGATTGTTATTTATGTGTACCAAATCCCCACGAGGAATGTGATCATTATGTACTACAAACATGTACTAATAAAAAATAAAAGTAAAAAACTAAAAAGTTACTACAACTATCTTAGAATTATAGGGTGTTGTTATAGATGGAATATTAAAATATTAATAAAATCTATTCTAAATGCAAGGTTGATTTTCTTATTTAATAACTACAGTAATCTTATAGAATTAATTTTTTTTCAGATCATAAGTAAGTCAAGTAAAGCCTACAGAGTGGAGAGACTGCAACTTGCTCAATATCACAAACATAGCATATTCTAGAGTTAGGATTCAAACCTATATTTTCCTGAGTCCAAATTCTATAAGCTCAAACTTCTCTATTATATCATTATTTCAATAGTTTTGGGGGAGGTTCTATTGATTCTCTAATTTACTTGTAAGCAAGTTGAGGCTAAATAAAAAGTAATGCTAAATAAGGACTGTCTTGCCACAATCCCACTGAGCCATAAAATAGATGAAAATATATTTGAAAGAGTAAAATCTGCAGAAAATAAAAACTACATTTACTTTTTAACTTCCAGGTAGAATTAGCTTCTATCTCCCTAATATCCTGAGGCACACTTCAAATTGAAGACAAATTTTTGATGCTGTGAGTACTGTGGTAAGAAATTTGATGGAGAGTAACTGTAACATGGACCATAAACAACGCTATTTACCTAGTTCCTTATATTAACTAACAAATCCAATGTGTAGAAAGAACTACTGAGTACAAACTTGCAACAATTACTTATAGTTTTAAAAGAAAAAGCTCCTTGTTCGTGGAACTTAATTCTAGAAATGGAAATATTGCTGGGGGTATAGCTCAGTGGCACAGTGCCTGTCTGGCAAGCACAAGGTCCTGAGTTCGATTCCTGGTACAAAAAAAAAAGTAATGGAAGTATTTTTTTATTCAACAAGTTTCCAATCAATTAGTAATGAAGTCTACAACATGCACGCCAGAATATTAGATGTAAAATAATATAGTTAATATTGATATGTAAAATGGCAATACCAGTAACATTGACACTTACATGTAGAATTCATTTTATGCATTTCAAGGATTGTAACCCTCATCGCATATTCTTAAAATTTTAATGAATAGTAAATATAAAACTGGTTCTCATACTAAAGATAACGATGTCAGGACTCAGCAAAGTAAATTTACCTTTCAAGGAAGATCTTGTGGTGATTTTCTGATTGAGCCAACACAGTGTTGCCAAGTTATCTAAGTCAAGTTCTTCTTCCACTACACCCAGATGGTTCCCAAAATGAAGTGTATTGACAGTGTATAGCATTGAATATTTGTAAGTGTCTGGGGTTGATCTGGATACTTAACACTTATTCCCTCTAATTCTTTCTATGTCCTTGTGTAACGGGTGTTAATTTTCTTTTACCAAAAGAAAAGTGACCAAAAAATGTCAGTTGAGTGCCCAGTATCATTTGTCTGAAAGTGTTAAACAATAATGGCAGCCAATGCTTCTATAACTCCATTATCTTTCCACTCTGTCACATTGCCTGTCCAACAAGAAGTGAGAAATTTGTACCCTCCAAGGAAAATGAGATATTTGTTACCTCACAATGGCAGCAACTACAGAATGTATTTCTTACAGTCTGGCAGTACAGAAGTGTCACAAACTAAATCATAGAAAACAGAGTTACCATGAATGATTCTGAACAAGAATAAAGTGAATTATAATCATTAATTTTCAAATGTGAAACTTTCTTACCTAAGATGAACACAGTTCAATTTTTAAATACCATCCATTTTCTTTACTACTTCATTTTTGTTTTGAATTTTTGCATTTATAATTATGAAGCATTTTGGTCAAATTCTTTATCATGAGACACAATACCCAACTCCCACAACTTAAATGATGAAAGGTTTATATTGGCTTACAGTCTCAGAAGTTTCAGTCCATGGTTGGCAAGGTCGAATGTAAAAATGGTATACTGTCTTGAGGTGGGCAAAAAGCAGAGAGAGAAGGGAAGAGCCAGAGAGGGAAGACATACCCTTCCAGGCTAACCCCTCAGTGAATGTTCTCTTCCAACCAGACAAGACCCCACTTCCCATGGCACACTCAGCCTCTGAGCTCACCAGTAGATGAAAAGTTACCATTCTTTAGTTTTAAAAAAATTTTTTTTATTAACATATGTTTGTAATGCATAACAGTTACATTCATTTTGGGGAATTGGTGCATGTACATGTCACATCTTGATCATTTTTAGTCCCCTTTCCCAGTCTCCCTTCTCATCTCCAAAAAGTCTACCTCCCTGTTTCCTACCAGCTCTGCTTTGTTTTGCTCATTAATTTATCTATATTTTGATTTACTCATATAAGAGAAAGAATGCAATATTTAACTTTCTGTGTCTGATATATTTCATTTAGCATTATGTTCTCAAGATTTATCCATATTCTTACAAAAGACTCACATTTATTCTTCTTCAAGACTGAGTATGTCACATCATCTTTAATCCATTCATCTGCTGATGGACATATATGCTACTTCCATAATTTAGCTATTGTGAATTGTACTTCTATAAACATGAGTATGCATGTATCATTGTAATATGGTGATTTTTAACTCTTTTGAGGCTATATGCCTAGGAAAGTCATAACTGGGGCAAATAGAATTTCTAACTATTTTTTTGAAGAATCTCTATATTCATTTATATAGTGGTTGTACTAGTTTATTTTCACACCAACAGTGTAAAAGTGTTCTTTTTACTCCCATACCTTCTCCAGCATTTGTTGATTTGGGGTCCTTGCATATGGCCATTCTTACTGGAGTAAGATGGAATCTCTGTAGTGTTTTCATTTGCATTCCACTAATGGCCAAAGATGCTGAACATTTTTTAATGCACTTATAGGCCATTTGTATTAGTTCTTTTGAGAAGTGTTTATTCATTTCAGTTGCCCATTTTTTGATTGGGTCTTTTGTTTTCAGGGTCTCATTTTTTGAGTTCTTCATATATTCTAGACATTAGTTTTCTGTCCAACACATAACTGGGACAAGTTTTGCCAATTCCGTAGGTTGTGTCTTCATTCTATTGACTGTTTCCTCTGTTGTGCAGAAGTTTTTAATTTGATAAAATCTCACTTGTGAATTCTTGGTATTACTTATGAAATTGGGATTCTGCTCAGAAAGTCCTTGCTTATGCTTGTGTCTTCAAGAATTTTACCAATTTTCTGGAATCAGCATTTATAGTTTTTTATTTATGCCTTTGGTCCATTTAAATTTGATTTTAGTACAGGATGATAAACATGGATTTAGGTTCATTTTTTGATACATGGATAAGCAGTTTTCTCAGCACTATTAAAGAGGCTCTCTTTTCTCTAGTATGTGTTTTTAGCCCCTTTTATTTTTTTAAGATTAAATGGCTGAAGGTGTACAGGACTGTTTCTGTGTCTTCTATTCTATTCCATTGGCCTATCAATCTATTTTTGTGCCAGTACCTTGTTGTTTTTATTATTGTAGCTTCATAGTATAACTTGAAATCTGGGATTTTAATGCCTCATGCTTTGCTCTTTTTGCTCAGGATTGCTTTGGATATTGTGGGTCATTTCCTGGTCCCATGTACATTTCAGGAAATTGTTTTGTAGTCTTTGTGGAATATTGTTGGTATTTTGAATAATCTCAGCAAAATGGCAGGATACAAAATAAACACACACACAAAAAAGTGTTCCTGTAACGCCAACAATGAATCCATTGAGAAAGAAATCAGGAAAACAATCCCATTCACTGTAGTTTGAAACAATTAATACCTAGGAATAACCCTACCTGAGGAATCAAAGACTTCTCTAATAAGAAAACTACTGCACTCTGAAAAAAAAAGATTGGTTAAGAAGAAGTTAGACAATGGAAAGATACCACTGTTCTTGGATAGGTAGATTAGTACAGTCAAATGGTCATATTACAATATTTCTTTCTTAACTGATAAGTAAAATTTACCTTTGAAGAGAGATAAGCATGTATTTTTCTTTGTAGCAAGTTTTTAGGTAGATTTAGTGTCTTTGACAGATGTTAGACTATGAAAATCTTACAGTTTTCTTTTGGCAATTGTATCAATCTGAGTGCAACCTGAGAAATATCAGCAGGTAGTGGTATACATTAAGAGATTCATTGCAAGGAATTTGTTTAGAGCTGAATAGGAGAGCAAACATCTGTAGGCTACCAGGAAGGACAGGCTGGAGGGCTTAGTCATGAACTGAAACTGCTCTCCATAGGAATAATTTCTTCTTTAGAGGTCTCTGCAGTTCTCCTAAAGGAGTTCAACTGAGTCAACAAGACCCAGCTTTTTTAGGGTAGTTCCCCTTATTTAAATTCAACAGATTTCAATTACTTATTTACCTGACTTAGTGTTTGACTAAATAACTGGGAACTGTAACCTTGTCAAGTTGAAACAGAAAACTGACACCGCCTATTGTTTTGCCAACTTTGCACCCATACACATCACCTGAAACATGTATAATCTATAAATAAAGATAATACCAAAATTATACTTTACCTAACCTGAAATAGGTACACTGTTGCTACCAAAACATGTTATCATTCTTTCCCTGAAGAGGATTCAGGTTTTAAGTGCAGTTCACCCTTCTCCTTTGGTATCCTATAACATAAACACTAGTATATAGTTAGTTATTATTAATATTTTTTGTTAGATGATAATGGGATAGTAATGGAAGAAAAAACATCTAGAATACATATCCAAAACAAAACATTCATAGCAAAATAAGTAAGAAATGCTCATAACTATTATAGTTCTTATTTCTGCAACTGATCACATATACAAAGTTGGTATGTATAACTTTCATTTCCATCACTCATTCTATATAGTCTTTGCTACAGAAATTTCCTCAACTGGTTTCATCTTTTTATCTGGTGTGGTGACACAAAATCTTTATTTCTGAAGAGTTTGGATCATTAGCAATTTTATCTGAATTGTGCTATTGTAGATTTTCATTGATTTAATCGCATGATATGGTAACACCAACAGCCACATAAGAGATTTCCTGTATCTCACACATACTCTTCCTTACTTTCATTTCAAAATAGCACTCCAAATTTCCTGTCCAGAATCAGTCCCCCCAGACAGCATATTAACCCCTTTCTTCACCTATTGTTTCAGAGCCATAAGAACAAAACAAAAACAAAAAGAAATAGAACAGTGAAATCCCCAAGTAAAATGGTTAATGTGTGTTTTTTATATATAGGTGTCAGTTTTTCTCACATTTTTTATTTGACATATTTTATAACTAAATTTTTTGAAATAAAAAGAGAGCATTTTTTGTTTTCTTTATTCATTTTTAACATATGAAATAAGAAAGAATGGAAACATTGAATATGCTGTTTTCAATGAAAGGAGGATTTCTGCATGAGATTAGAAAGAGACATGAGACAGAAGATCTGGCAGAATAGTATAGTTTAAAGCAGTTTTTTCTTTGTAAAGAAAAATACGTTTTATTAACTTTGGCATTCTATTCCCCATTGTCTCTGCCGAGAAAAAATAATTTTTACTTTGGCAGATTGCTTTGTTTATCACAAACATCTTTTTAAAATGGTTTGAGGAATAATTATCCATTTTCACCAAAGGTGTTATATAACTTAAAGTAGGTCTTCTCCTTGCCAGCTCTCCCCCAACTGCAGTCTCCTTTCCCATTTGGAGAATTTCAAATATGGGCGATTCATTTGTGAAGGCCAGCTAATTTTCTTGATTTCAATTCAGAATTTTTTTATTTAATTACAGCAAGTTCATGATAATATATAAATGCATATGGATTCTTACTAGTCAAATTACTGTCATCTGAAATTGTTTATACCTGTTTATGAAAAAAAATCTATACAGAATACTTCTTATATCTCTGACACTGTCAAGCAATCTGCCCATGTTTCCTGTACTGATATGTGAAAGAGGGGTTCTAAAGTAATCAAGTTTTTTTTTGGCTAGACAAAAATAGTATCTTCTTTTGAAATGACTTCACTCTCTTTTTCTCCCCCTTTCCCTCCCTCTCTCCTTTCCTCCCTCTATCTTCTCTCCCTTCTTTCCTCCCTTCCTACTACCATCCTTTGTTTCTCCTCTGCAAGATTTTTAAAGCACAGATGACCTAATGCTGTCTTTTACAGAGAAAAACTGAATATGAAGAAGTTCCAACTCAAATGCTACCAGGAAGATAAATCTAATTACTACAGTATTAGAAGGTCATGTTATGATGCTGTTTCACTAATTTTAAAGACAATTTATGTATTGTTTTATGTTTTCACATATATTTTATCATTTAAAGTCACAAAGAGAGTTTTGAGGCAAATATCATATATTTTACAAATAAGAAAATTCATGTTCTGTGGTTTAGGACATATCAATCTATGCTGTTATCAGTGGTGGAAGTAGGACTCAAGCCCGGGGTTGTTCTCCAGGTGCTGCACTGTATCCATCATGCATGCTGTGGGAGACTTTGGGACCAGAGCGGGGCCACCATTTCTGTCATGTCCTTAATGATGTCCCCAGATGAACTTTCATGTTAAAAATACATTTTTAATAGCTCTAAATTTTTATTGGTTTTGCTAAATCAAGACCTACTTGCTTATTTAACATTAAAATTTTTAATTTCATATTAACTTCATATTAAGAAAATTTAAACAGAACGTAAACATCTGCAATAGGAGATAAAAGCCTTGGTCTTCATATCAATCTTTCTTTCCTCTGCAATTGAATAATGATTTACACTTCGTGGTGACTCCTTCTGGAAGATCTGTGTATCTAATTACTATCTTTTAAAATATGTCTACCACATGTATGAATGTATGTGTGTAGTTAGTGCCAGTATTATGTTATTTATATAAAAGAGGCCATAAGGTATATGCTGTTTGTCTTTTTTTTTTCTTAGTCTACCTTGAAGATATTTCCCTTTAGGCAGTGGTTTGTGAAGTCAGCATCAAAGCACCATTGAAACTTGGCTTTGATCTTTAGCCTTGATCTTTCTTATTTTTGTCTGCTGCAACATCTGGTGTTGCCATGTTTGAGTTCTTTCTATGACTTTTCTTTGGAGAGAAAAAGTGAATTCTACCCTGTAAGGCCCCTCTTGAACCCTTAGTACTATGACATTATGGAGCCATGCAGTATATTTTATATCCAATTGAGAGTTACTCTTCAAGCTTTCAATGGTATGGTCCTTATTTCTAGTTTAAATTTTCCAGTATGATAGGGATCTTGGGTGAAGAAGCTATTACCGGGTGCTGTGAACTGTATCTTGTCCCTCCAAGTCATGTGTGGAAGTCTTTGCCTTCAACGTGACAATATCTGGAGATGGAGACTTTAGAACTTAATTAAGGTTCAATGAAGTCAGAAGGGGTGCACCTCTGATCTGACATGACTGGGGCTTTATAAGAAGAAAATATCACTAACAGTATGTGGGTAGCAATCTGAAGTCAGGAAGAGAGCTTTCTTTTAAGGATTAAATTGCCTGTCATCTTGAGCGTAGACTTTGACATCCCAGTTTCCAGAACAGCAAAAAAAATCAAGTAGTATTTCTTCGTCCACACAGTCCATGGTAGTTTGTTATGGCACACAGTGCTGACTAAGACAGATTTTCTACCAAGAAGTTGGGGGCTCCAGTAACAAATACCTAAAAATTTGGAAGTAGCTTTGGATTTGGGTAATGGGTAGGAGTGGGAAGAGTTTTGCAGTGTATGCTAGAAATGTGGATTCCAAGTGTGCTACTGGTAATGATGTAAATGCAAATGAGGAACAAGTTTTTGAAAACGGAAGGAGAGGTGATCTTTCTTCTAAAGTGGCAAAACGAAAAACAAAACAAAACAAAACAAAACAAAACAAAACCCTGACTTTACTGTGCTCTAATGTTTTTTGGAAGATAGAATTTATAAGAAATGAAATTGGACTTTTGCCCACAGAGGTTTTTAAACAAAGTGTTGAATGTGAACGAGTGGCTTGATTCCACTTGATTTAAAATGCACAAGAAGAATGATGAACTGTGGGAGGAAATGCTAGGCTAAAAGGAACCAGGACTTGGAATTTGGAAAATTATCAGTTTACTCATATTGCAAAAAAGTGAGAATGTTTGTTCTAATAAAAATATCAACAGTGTGTCTGGACAATCATTTCATATAACTCACAAACTTCAGCCATTTAAACAGAGCCCAGCAATAGAGACAAGATTATACCAGTTATACCAGCAAAGACACTGCCTATTTGAATTAAACCTGACAGAGAAACTGGAACAGAGGAAAGCAAGACTACCATATTTGTTGGATTCTAAAGGATCAGACCATGCAGTTATCTGTCTTTGAATATGTCCTATTTTTCAAGAAAAGGGAACAATGATGCAGAAAGTGATTCAGAGATTGTGAGTGCCGCTGCTCTTACCATAGGCTCATGATGCAAAGTTGTTTTTTCCTCAGTTTCAAAGAGGATTCCTGTCTGGTTTCAATGGAGCAGAATAAATGTGCCCACTCCCTCAAAGTTAAGCCTTTCTTTTTTTTTCTTTTCTTTTTTTTTTTTTTGTGGGTACCGGGGGGTCGACCTCAGGACCTCGAGCGCCAGCGGGCGCCCGTGCCGCTGAGCGATATCACCGGCCCCTTTTTCGTATGTGGGATCCAGGGGTCGAACTCGGGCCCTCGCGCTTGCCGGGCAGGCGCTTAAGCCGCTGAGCCATCTCACTGGCCCCAGTTAAGCCTTTTTTTTTTTTTTTTTTTTTTTTTTTGTGGGTACCGGGGGGTCGACCTCAGGACCTCGCGCGCCAGCAGGCGCCCGTGCCACTGAGCGATATCACCGGCCCCTTTTTCGTATATGGGTTCCGGGAGTCGAACTCGGGCCCTCGCGCTTGCCGGGCAGGCACTTAAGCCGCTGAGCCATCTCACCGGCCCAGTTAAGCCTTTCTTGAAGGAAGGTAGCCATTAGTCAGGAGCCTCGAAGAGAGCTCCCTGAAACTGTCTCCCAAAACTGTGGGGCTGATGCTGCTACCCCAGTGGGGCTGGAGAGCAATGTACTAAACCAAAGAGGATTACATGTGAACCTTGAGATCTAAAGAATTTGCACTGCTGAGTTTTGGATTTGCTCTTCCTTCTTTCCCAATTATCCTTTTGAGAACAGGAATGTATATCCTATTCCTGCCCTACCACTGTATTTTTGAAGCATATAATTTGTGTTGCTTCACAAGTTAACACTAGAAAGATTCCCCCCACCCCAAAGATAACCATATTTGGGGTTTCATCCTTATCTGATTTAATGATATTTAGAAAAGGTTTTGGACTTAGAGATATTAGATTCATTTAAGAATTTTAGGGCTGTTGGGAAGAAATGAATGCATTCTGCATGCCAGTATATCCCTGCTCCCTTTCGCTCATTCTCTTTTTGTCCTCCCCCCTTTAAATATTCAACATGAAGTTAGCTATCTGTAACTCACAGGGAGAGCCCTCACTGGAAATCTTCCAGGAGCTTATCATTGAATAATCTGGTCTACAATCTGTGAGGAAATAAATTTCTGTTTTTCTGTTGTTTCAGCTAAACAGTCTGTGATATTTTTCTAAAGCATCTCAACCTGACTAAGACATGAGGTCATGGTATAAGGCCTGGAACAAGTCAGTAGGGCATGCAGTTGAGTGAATGAGGACGGGGTCCTATTGCTGGCATGGACAGTAAGGTTGGAATCTTGGGGCAAGAAGTAAAAAAAAAAAGTACTATGGTGAAAATAAAATTGTTTCAAGAATTAAAGTTTACAAGTCCTTGTTGACAGGAGATTGTTCCTTTTAATTATAGTTATGGACATTTTATCAGCAGTGAAATGAACATTTCTCTAGCAAGAAACCTTAAATCATTCCATCACACACCCCTACTGGCAGAGGAAAATGAAACTGCAACCCAGCAATCCCAGAGAAAAGCTACAGATACAGGGAGCTTATGCAAGATGGAAATTTAAATCCTACTATGTTTATCTTGCTGCTTGTGCTATTTGCACTTTGCCACTTAATATATCCATATTTATTTTTACTTAAAACAGCATTTAAGTTTGGACATTATTGGATAAAGATAGTGCCTCTAAAATGAAAGAAAGTGTCCTGTGTTTATGCTGTACTTTGTGTGTGTGTGTGTGTGTGTGTGTGTGTGTGTGTGTGTGTGTGGCTGGAAATTAAATCTGGGACCTTTGCACTGAGCTTCATTTCCTGACCTTTTAAAACACTTTTTTGTTTTGAGACAGGATCTCATTAAGTTGCTAAATTGCTCGGATTGGGACCCTTCTGCCTCAGTCTTTCAGAGTGTTGAGATTACAGGTATAGGCCACTCTGACCATTTTCTCCTGTAACTTGATGTATAGCCCTCCCTTCTCCTACTCAGGTGTAATACAGAGTTACATACCCCAGGGTGTGCATTAGGCTTACGCAGTCCTGTAACAGGAATCAACAAGCTCAACAGACAAAGGACTTTTCTTCACACAAAAGGGCATTTTTCTCGCATTGTACAATTACTAAAATAGAAAATAGAGCACACTACACTTCTAGATTCTTGCCAGAGACAGTTCCTCAAAATTTTCCATTCTCCTGACTTTTCTTTTAGTACAGCAATCACAAAGAAAAAGTTTGAATTTAAACAACAGCCTCCTAAGACAAAATACTGCTTGGGTGGGATGAAATAAAGAGAACTGAGAAACAGAAAATTTCCTAACCCTGAAGCTGCTGGCTATATCAGTTTCCAGTGATAAAGGTAAAAAACTATTTCTGTCATTTGAAAGTAGGTTAGCTTCAACTGGACTAACGTCATTCATTTGGCTTTTGAAAATTCCACTTTACAATGACTTTTCAGTATTGATGTGCTAGTGTGCATGCACAGAATTCAATGTGGTCAGAACTGGGATGATTCACTCACACCATGGAATGCACACTCTGACACTGTGTAACCTTCACACACTGTCTTTTTCCTGGAATTGCAAAGCTGCATACCTTCCCTGCAAAAAATTATTCATAGTAGTATAATGTACTCTCCTCTATTGTAGGCATATTTAGCTCATGAAAACTAAGTTTGATGCTTTCCTGAACTCAGAATGATAATAGAGAGCAGTTATTTTTTTTATTTGGTATGTCAAAACACAGGCAAAGTTTCTGAATGTTCTGAGGGAAGTGTGTCCTGTAATGGTGTGATTGTCAAGAGTTGGGAAGGCCTAGCTAAGTGTGGTGGCTCACGCTTATAATCCAAGTACTCTGGGAGGTTGAGGCTGGAGGTTTAAAAAGTTGAGACCTGACTGGGCGATGTAGTGATTTAGTAACACCCTGTCTCAAAATTTAAAAATAAACCAACCAACAAATAAATAAATAAATAAATAAATAAATAAATAAATAAATAAATAAATGGGGTGGGTTGTAGATCAGAGTGAAGGCCCTGGGGTTTCCATCCCCAGTAGTACCACATCCTTAAAAATGTTTTTGAAGTCTCTTGGATTCACTCTCCAATCTCAAGTATGATCATAATTTAGAAACAAAACAAGATAGGTTATAGAGAATTCTCAGTTATGCTAACATTTTCTGACTGCTCTTTTTCCTCAATGAAAGCCTCATGGAGCAATTTCTGATTTGAAGAGAAATCAGAAGATGTACATAGCGTGCAACTTAGCTTTCCATAAAAAATAGCCTAAGAAGGCCACATAAAATTATTCATCTTCTCTCACATAATTTAAACAACTTTCCAGACCAATTATTATCTTTAATAACCACAGGCATGAAGACTTGTGAGATGTTTGAATTCATACTGAAGGGATTTTTTTTTAAAAAGGCAAGCATAACTATTTTTTATGAAATCATTGAAAATGGAAAGAGAAAGAAAATAGTATTTTAAAGTGTTTACAATGAAGAGCAAAGATAAAAATAAAACAAACCCCGATCATTACAAAATTAAGTGTGTTTTAAGGAAAATTATTTCATAGTGGCTACGAATGCATCATATATTAGTGCTTAAATAGTGGCTATAAACAAAGCTTCCTTGAAACACTAATGTTCAGGTAGCTGGACTGAAGTTACCTATTTTTAAAATCATAATTATTATATCCTTGTTATCAGCATACATGGAGATAAATACAAATATTGGGTAATATAAATATATAAATTAAAAGAAGTTGATAAATACTGTTGGAAATTTTGGTGGCTAAATAATTTAATATGTGTTTAATATGGAGAGAAAAATACATAGGGTTTGTATTATAATTATCTTAATTTTTTAGTTAATTCTCAAACAATTTACATTGTAGTTTACTAAAATGTCAGCTCATGGTGGATTGGGAATGAAACAAAGCAGGGATATAACATCAGCAAATCTTCATCACATGAGTTTTAAAGGGATTATTATGGAATTCTTTTTATTAACCTCCAATTTGGAAACCAAAAGCACATTTTCCAAAGTACCCATCTCCACAGAACAAGTTTATACTAAGTCAATATTAGCTTATTTCTGTGCCAGCCCAAAAATAAAAGTGCTTCCTCTTTGATATTAGCTTTAGTAACATTTCATATATTTACTTTTGCAAAGTCCACCTTCTTTTTCTTTATGATTTCATACAGAAAGTAATTATTTAAAAATGCTTGCTTCCTACACATTATACTTGACCTTCAATTGACATTGCATCATAGCTTATAAGCTGTAAAGATGGAAATAATTTTTAAGAGACATAAAGAGATTTATTAGGCAGAAATTTCATGAAATAAGAGTGTGGGCCTTCAAGAAAGAGAGGCGCCGAAAATAAGTTTTAATAAAAATATCTTTCACCCTTCCTGACACGGTAGCAACATCTTTGCTGGTACTCACCATGTACAGCACACTCTGTGGTGATTGGCTGCTTGGCCTTACCTATGGAGAAATCAGCTGTTAGCAGCCTGCCTCTTGATGGGATAGTTGACTGTGGGAGGCGTCTACAGGCCTGCCCATGCTTTGCCACATTTGGGTTGTGGAGAGCCTGGGTCTCATGAGAACCCTTGAATTTAAAAAGCCAGAACTTCCTGCTGTTCCAATAGAAGCAGCATCTCCTCAAAGTCCTTATTAAAATCACACAAGGGTGCCTCACAAATAAGGCCTTTGAACAGGACTATAAATAATGATCATGCTTCGGCTTGATTTGGAGTGTTTCTGCCAGTGAAGTCAGGATTTTCTAACAATAATTGGTGAGACTAGTGCTTAAAGGGAGTTGAAGACAGTGCTTTGGCCCTGAGTATGCTGGGGCTCTTGTTTGAAGTCCTAGGTAAATCTATCCCATGCTTGTCTTCCATCTGTCCTGTAGCAATCTTCTATAAGGAAGAACTCTTTGAAATTCATGAGAGTTCTCCTATTTCATCAGCCTAATGGAACTAACACAATACTGTTCTCTGCATTGAATGATGACATGACTCTTTTTACTACTGATGTGGACTTAATTGTGCTCCTTTCCCCAATTCATATGCTGAAGCTCTAAGTACAACTCTATTGGAGATAGCACCATTAAAGATATAATTAAATTAAAATCAGAATGTTAGGATTGTCCTAATCCAATCTAATGGTGTCCCCATAAAAAGAGATTACTGCTGAACTGTAGAAATCATTTTATTGTGTACACGTATATCAAATATCATGTTATACACTTTAAATGCAGACAGTAAAATTAAACATTTTTAAAACAAGGATGCATAGGGAGGCACAGGGATGTGTTCACGGAGAGGGAGGATCACCTGAATACGCTTCAAGAAGCAGTGATCTGTGAGCCAAAGAGAAGAGCTTCAAAAAATGTTAAACAAAAGGACACTTTGAACTTGGACGTTTTGCCACAAAAACTGTGAGAAATACAATTCTATTGTTTAAGCCACCATATTTATAGTACTAATAGGGCAGCACTGAAAAACTAATACACCTGTACATGTTGATTGCACATGAAAGCATGTTCTACTCTTGTGCCTCATATTGCTTGAGTAGAGGAATGAGCAAAACACAACTGCATGTGAGTAAAGGTGCAAATATATGGGTACATGTGCAGCAAGTTTAATTACATGCTTTGCCTTGGGAAAGACCACAAAAAAGTAAGAGAAATAGTGTATAGGAATTTTTTCATTGTGGGTGGTAGTGAATAGAGCAAGATTCGAAGCACTAGTAGCAGAATATAGTCTATGTCAGAAGCTGCCACCTAATCAGAATATAAAGAGAATTTATTGCACCTCCAAGGTAAACAGTGCCCTTCTCTAAGGCAAAATGTTCTGTCTATGTCCATATTTTGGTGCATAGTTTCATTCTAGTTTTGAAATTTGCACAATCAAAAATATATCATATAGAAGAAAATGTCAATTTATATAAATTTTAGAGGTTACATTTATATAACTTATTTTACTCATTGAACAAGTATTTATGTACTGAGCATTATGATGAATTCCTGAAACATGGTTCATGTTGTTATGAAGTTAACATTCTGAAGTGTTTGAGAGGATTACAGGAGTTAGAGAGTGAAAAATTGGCAAGGAATCCACTGGATATGTACAATTATAATAGATTCTGTAGAAAGAGAATACTGAAGGATGAAAGATTTTATAGAGAAGTTATATAAATGAAAAGCTCTGTGAAGAGCTAAGGGCAGACAGTTCGAGCAGGGAGGACATAAAAGAAACAAGATTCACATGAATGTGTTTAAGAGACAGAAGAGAGAGCAATGCATATGAAATGAGATGGGGGATATGAAAGATGAGGTCAGCCACATTGGGCAGAGCCATTTAGGTTACATACTCGTAGAGCATTTTTGAGCCATGCAAGGGTTTTAGCAGGTCCGTTACTTTTTGTTTTTGTGTTTTTCATCTGACAAATACTCGGGACACACAGTCTCAGTGGTGATGCTTCTGAGGGGGTTGCCTGATTAAAACTGCGGAGACATCTGTCATTAGCAGGCTAGCCCAGGAGAGAGGCCCAGAGTCAAAGATGAGCTGGTCAATGACATGAACACGCCCACTAATTGAACACGTGCTTCATGTGAGAGCTGTACAAAATTCTCTGCAGGATAACCCAAAATTAAAACAATTTTTCCCCAAGGAAAGTCTAGTCTGTATACTAAATATGCAAACATACAATAAGTGTAACTTGGATTTGAGAAAGGAAGATCTAGGTAGATCTGTTAAAAATAGTGATTTTATTTTTTGAGTGAGGCAAATTAATTCAGGTGAGCAATTTCTTCATCCATCTTCTCTGGTTCTTCTAGTCATTTATTCTTTTATTCTTTTTTAAAATACAAACTTGATTGTGGATATTTGAATTTCATAAAGAAGACATGACAATGGCTAACACATAAATGACAAGATATTCAATATTACTAATAATCTGTGAAATGCAAATTAAAACCAAGATGAGATATCATCTTATACCCATTAGGATGACTATCATCAAAGAGACAAGGGATCTTTTATTCATTTTGAGTCGATTTTTTAGTATATGGGATCTAGTGCCATGCATCTGAATAGAAATAAACCATTTTCCCACAAACTCTATTTTATATACATTATCCTATTTAGTCTTTAGAGAAATACAAATGAGGAAGCAATATAACCCCAATTTAAAGATAATATAACTGTGACTCATATAATTTATGTAATTTGTTCAACTTCCAAAAAAGTTTTAGTAGATGAGCACAGCTATGCTAAAGAATATAAACTGCTTTCAGTAGTATCCAGGAAGTTATTAAAAGTTTCAAATAGAGAAATAATATGATCAGAGTATAATCTGTGAACATTAATAGGGCAGAGAATAACATAGGGAATTAGAATGGGCCACCTTAGACTTGGAGAATTAAGTCAGATTTATTCAGTCAGTAAATCAAGAGGAGAGATTATAAGAGATTTGGCCAACATCGTGTCAACAGGGAATAAAATGAAATTATGGGTATAAGAGTAATTTCAAAGATAGTAACTACGAGGTTAGTAACAGAATGGTGAGGCAAGAGAGAAAATGAGCCCAGGTGTGTGAATCTCTGAATGTCTTAGCTGAAACAAGTAGTAGCACATAAATGGAAGGGCCGATTTATCAGAAAATCTAATACAGAGTTTTGTTACTTGTATGTAAAATACACATAAATATTGCTTACGTTTTCTCTATATGAGTCCAGGATGACCATTCTAGCAAATCAGGCATACCATCTGTGTTTACCTTCACCATCACTTAGTGAAAATGTGTGGACCGCCAATGTAGTACAGCAAATATTCTCTGCAATATTAGTCAAGATGTGGATGAAAGAAACTGCATTGTGTTTTACTCTTTTTATAATTTTTAATTTATATAATTGTGCTTAGTGAGGCAGATAGTTGCAAAATAAGCACACTTATTCACCTCTTCATATTCATGGCCCTTTGATAAGTGACGGTGGCATCTCTCATAAAAAGGGTGCAATCTATTTCTCAACCACTTGAATCTTAGCTGGCTATGATGAGCAGCAGAATGTACAGGAAACAGCTTTGTACTAGTTTGAAACTAGGCCATAATCTCTCCAAACTCTCCTTCTACCAGAAGAAAAACACTGAGCCAATGTGCTGAGTGATGAGAGGTATGTAGGCCCAGACAGTCATCAGACCCATGTGTGAACCTTACTCAGACCACCTAAGTTCAATCAATCTGTCAGTGAACAGATGACAACTGATGAGCCACTTCAAGATTATTCAAGCCTGCCTAGATAATCAGAGCTTCCTGTTTGACCCACAGACTTATGCACAAGAGTAATATATAATTATCATTTTAGGTCACTATGCTTTGGAATATTTGTTATATAGAAATAGATAATGAATACAGCATTATACCTATGAAGTACACATTGAAAGACAAAATCATTAAAACCACCCATGTTACCACTTAATTAGGATACTGCTGTGTAAAATTCGGGTTAGAATTTTTAATATGAAACAAATAGATTTTGAGGAAAACATTTTTAAGGAACCCAAAGGGATATTCTTAAAGGATAAGAAAACAGTAAGTCAATGACAAATTCTATTTCTTTAAAAATGTTCAGTACACACCTTTGTAAAGACAGAAAAACAAAAAAGAAAAATAAAATTTTATTAGAACACATTCATGCCAATTCATAATTTATATATTATATAAGACTGTTTTGTTGCTATACCAGGGGAGTTTAGTTATAAGAGGCTATATAGACAGAAAAGCCTAAAATATTTACAAGTAGAAAATTTATAGAAAAGATTTTCCAATTATGTTCAAATAGAAAAGATACACAACATCTAAAATCAGATGGGTGATTCCAGCAGTGATACATAAATTATAAAAAAGAAAAGAAAAAAATGAAAAGATTAAAAATGAAAAACAGCAATGATGAATATCTTCAATGAACTCATCAATCATAGCTGAGAAGAATCAGTGAATTTCAAAATGGTCAGTAGACATCAACTAAATTGATACAAGAAAAACAAGAGTAAAAAATATCAAGAGCTGTGGGGCAGTATCAAATGGTCTAATATTCACAAGTTGGAATACTGGGAATGAGAGAAGTAATAGAGCAGAAAAAATATATGAAGAGATAGTAAATATTTCTCAAAATTTTGAAAGACACCAAATCAAAGATTAAAGACATGAAGTGCAGAAAAATGCAAGCACTATAAATATAAACATACATGTGCCCATACACACATACACACACACACACACACACACACACGAAATTCAAAGAATAAATAACAAAAAATAAAAAATACCAAAATCTTTAGGTTACTGGCAATGAAAGGCATACTAGAGAGGGGCAAAAATATGAATAAAACTAGTCATCTCATCAGAAAACATTCAAGACAGAAGACAATGGAATTATATCCTCAAAGTTGTGAAAGAAAAATTAAGAAGAAATTGTCAACCCAGAATTTAATTTAAAAAAGGTCAAGAATCAAGGAGAACTATAATGGGTTTTCTTAGAACTAAGGAAAGTTACTGTTAAAGGGCCTTACATACTAAATCTACTAAGAAGATTCTTCATACATAAGGAATAGATCAGATGGAAAATTAATCTACACAAAATATAAAGAGCTCTGCATGTTCAATAAATAAAAGCAAATAAAGTGATATTTTCCTTATTTGCAATGTGTCAGTAGATAACTCACTGCATAAATGAAAACAATCTCAATATACTTTGTGTGAGAAACTTTAACAGTATGAACACAAGACAAGAGGATGTAATTGGGAATACATTACTACGAAGTCTTTATGCTGCACATTAGGAAGAATAATTGTACATAGATTCCAATTAATTGAAATAAATTAGAAATCCTAGGAAAAGTCACTGAAAATATTTAAAGAGCCATACATAAATTAAATCAGTACAGGAAGTAAAACTCAATTACAAATGCTGAATTAATCCAAAAAAGGCAAAAAAAGAAATAGACAATAAAGAACACATGGTTAAATATAAAATAGCTGATAAGATGGTATATTTTAATCCAAAACTAACAATAATTACATTAAATTTCAATGGTCTAAAATTCCAGTTATATCTTAAACACTATGACAGTGTATTAAAAAGAAAGAAACGAGTATATGCCATTTATTAGAAATAAATTTAAGTACATAAATAGATTAAATGCAAATGGATGGAAAAGATATATATTGTAACTAACAAAAAAAAACTAGGGTAACTATATAAATCTCTGAAAAAGTGGCCATAAGATGAAGAAATGAAAGGATAAAAGTGATGATATCAAAGAACGTGTCAGAGAATTGTATGATAACATAATAGGAATTATTCAGTCTAACGGTTGTTTGGAGAGAAAATAGAATAGGACTAAAAATAAGCAGAGCATCAGGGAAGAATGAGACTATAACAAAAGCCTCAACATTCATATCATCTATGTTCCAGAAATATGAAGAGATTAAAGCTAACAGATACTCCAAAAATAGCAATGAGTATCTTAATTAACTTTATTATGGTGGTATTTTATAATATATACATATAACAGAGCAACATGTTGTACTCTTTCACTATGCATTATTTTAATTTGCTAATTATAGCACAATAATTAACAAATATATATGTATATTCACATAATTATTCACAAATTTTTCACATAATGTTAAACTTCTGGAAATGAAAAGACAAAATAAAAAGCTTGAAAATGGTGATAGAAATGACCTTGTAACTCCAGGTGAAACACAATTCTAGTGAAAACATACTCCTTAGCATAAAACCATGGAAACTAAGAGAAAGTAACACAACATTTTACAAATACTGAGAAAAGAAAATTGTTCACTGAAAAACTGCTTATTAGTGAAAGTATGTTTAAGAATGAAGGACTAAGCCAGGTGTGGTGGCACACACCTGTAATCCCAGCACTTGGGAGGCTGAGGTAGGAGGATTGCTGTGAGTTCAAGGCCAACCTGGGCTACATAGTGAGTTCAAAAGCCAACCTGAACTACATAGCGAGACCCTGTTTCAAAAAAACAAAAACAAAAACAAAAACAAAAAAAACTTAAGGACTAAATGATAGACTCTAAAATGAAAGAAAAGACAGCCTAAGAGAATATGCTACAGGCGGGCCTATCCTAAATGAATGACTAAGTTAAATTCTCTAAAACATAAGGGAGATGATAAAAAGAGGTGTCTTAGAACATTGAGAAAAAAATATAAAAAATAATTAAAATGCAGGTAGTTATATTTTTCTTCTGTTGAATTTTCTCTTGTTCAACAGCTGAAGCAACAATTATGACATACTCTGATGTGAATCTAAATGTATGTAGAGAGACAGGTTGGGGAGAGGAGAGAGGCAGCAAAGATAAAAGATAATGTTTGTGAGATGGCAGAGAAACTGGAAATCCAAAATGGTGCTGACACTTTGGAAAAGTTTGGGTGTTTCTTACATGCTGGAATACATGCTGCTATTTGACTCAGTAATCTCAGTCCTAGTAAAAAGTAAAGTAAAAAACTTATGCTCACAAAAATTTATAAACAAGTGTTATAATGACTTTTTCATAACTCCAAAAACTGGAAATAACCTACATACTTTTAAGATATCTGAACACACTGAACAAACTGTTATGCACCTTCACATTGGGATTTCACTCTAATAAAAATGAATGAAGCCTTTATTCATTTAACAGCATGGATGAATCTTAGACATGTTTTGGTAAATGAAGAAACAAATAAGATGTTACATGTTATATCAATTTATTTATATGGCATTCTGTAAAGAATAGAACAATTGCTAGGCGTGGGCTATGGCTTACATCTAAATGGTCCCCTAAAGTCTCATGCGCACCTAGGTGAGGCTTTTGGTAGGTGACTGGATCATGGGGAACATACCGGATTAAGTGTGTGATAACTGGATTAGTGCATCAACTGGTTTAGCATAGTTCTGGGTGTGAGTGATGAGAAGCTGCACTCTGGGTTTGGGTGATTACAAGCCTATTGTGTGGAATAAAAAGGGAAAGAAGGCAGGCGGCTGCCTATGATGCCATGAACTGCATGTCCTCTGCCATGCCCATCTGCTATGCCATGCTGCCTTGGAGCCAGCCGACTATGAACTGAAACCTCTACAAACTGTGAGCTAAAATAAACCTTTCTTCTTTTAACTTGTAGGTGTTGGGTATTTTGTCCCAGCAAAGAGAAAGTAACTAAGACAGCAGGCTAGTACGTACCCATAGGCCCAGTACTCCAGAGGCTGAGGCAGGAGGATCACAATGAGTTTCAGGCCAGCCTGAAAAGTATAGTGAGTTCCTGTCTCAAAAAACAAAACAAAACAAAATGAAACAAAAAAATGAGTGCAACAAAACACTAGAGGTGGAAAATAGATAAGTGTTGCCAGTAGGTGCCAAATGTTGGATTGACTCCTGAGGGATAATCTGAGGGAATTCTGACATGTCACCATAATGTCCCCACTGAGGTGATTCGATCAGCAGAGCATGTCATACCTGTGGTACTTGACAGAGTAATACCTAACCTTAGCCTAAACTTGCAACTCCAAATTGAGGGAATTTCATAAAATAACCTGTCCTCTAAAGAAGTTCCAATGTCATGAAAACAAGAAAACCTGCGAAATAACTTGTAGGACACTAAAAAGACATAATAACTGAATATTTCTGTCTTTGAAATTAAAAGAGAAAAAGAATGTTAATAGAAAAGCTGATGAAATAAAGACTATAATCAAGTATATGCCAATGCTAACTTCTTAGTTTTTGTAACCGTACTATGGCTATGCAAGATGTGAAGAAAACTGAGTGAAGCGTACATGAAAACACTCTCTACTACTTTTGGAACTCTTCCAAAACTGTAGGTTTAAATTTATCTCAAAATAAATAGTTTAAGTAAAATTAATATTGTACCAGACCCAGATCATCTGGGAAAACAGCTTTTAAATTTACTCAAAAGTAAGTGGCATACTTGATGTCAGAGATTTTTGATATAAGAATTCACATTCATTTTCTCATCTGATTAAATGCCTATTGTTCATAGCTAGTAAAGCAGTGGTACATTTAACTCAGGAGTCTGACTTTAGAGCCTAACAGCTATATCGCAATTTTTGCAGTAATATTACATAACCAATAAAAAATGGTAAGTGCTGCTACTGGTGGGATCTTTTAATTCCTAAGCATTTGGGTTAGCTAGAACCACTGGGTTATTTGGAGATAATTGAGAGTGTGAGGAGAATTGAAGGATTCCTAAATCATCCATTGCTATAGCCCCATAATTCTATAATCCTCACAGGAAACATAATGTTAAAAACAAAACAGATGAAGTTTGGTTTAATGTGCCTCTGCTGTCTACCTCAAGACAAAACTTTCAAAAATATGATTAGATTCACTTAGGCTAAGCTAGCTATCCCAGTTTTGCAATCTATACTAATGTCATGCTGTGACTCATATAAAAATAAAATTAAGACATACATACAAGGACTAATTTAATATTCATATTTTAATCTATTTAATCTTGTTCCTACTTTTTTTCCTGAATAAATGTTAGTTGAACAGGATTTAAAATTAGGAGATTTCATTCTAAAAATCTGACCTATGTCTAGTTTCACATTCAGATTGTATATGTTTACAAGTCCATTAATTTCTCAGTGAAATGATAGTGGTGATGGCATTTGTGCTACCTCTTACACAGAGTTATCATACTACTTTTTCACAAAGGTTTTTGATCCCAGTCATGTATCAGTTTTGTAAGTTTTATTCCAATAGAAAGACCACAGGGAAGTCCATGTGACTGGAATAGCAGATTTATTGAATATGGTAACAATTGCTCACCTCTCCAGCCAAACATGAATTGTGACTCAACACAAATTCAGTTCTTTACAGATAATTGTTAGTTGAATTAATAAATTAATGCCTTCTGTCATGTTAATCCATCCTGATTCAGAACACTTGTCCCTGAATATAAAAGTTAATTCATGATACAAACACAAAAAGAGCAAGTTTTTCTTAGGAATTAGAATATTTATCTGAATAAAAGTCTCAGTTCATTAACAGATCAGTGTTAATCCATGAATGGAATTTATCAGTGAGTGTTGGTCTCTAAATCAAACTGAGTTTTCATGTGGGATTTCTTAATCTGCATAATTTTGTAATCAAGTTTCCTCTTTTTCCCTTCTGATTGGCTTAACAGATTGACAATAATGTACTGTAAAATAAAATAAATACTTTGACTTTTTGAAAAATTTATTTAACAATGTGTTGACATTGTTTTTCTCTTGGCCTAGAATCTCAACATTTTTAAGGTGGTAAAGTAATGGGACCACTGTTATTTTATTAACTAAGAAATACATAATTTTCCTTCTCATGGATACCAGTTTACTCTCCAGAAAGAGCATGTTAAAAGTTGATTAGAGAAGAATCAATTTTGATTAATTTTATTGAAATCTGTTATTTTATTAACTAAGAAATACATAATTTTCCTGTTATTTTATTAACTAAGAAATACATAATTTTCCTTCTCATGGATACCAGTTTACTCTCCAGAAAGAGTATGTTAAAAGTTGATTAGAGAAGAATCAATTTTGATTAATTTTATTGAAATCCCTTTAAGGAGAAGTAATTAAATCCTGTGTACATTAATCCCCCTACTAAAATGCAAAACTGGGAGAAGGACAGGAAAAGGTGATTGGGAGAGGTGAAAATGACCAAATTATTGTACGTGTATATATGAATCTGCCAGAATGAAACACGTTAATCTATATAATCAATAAAAATGAGTGGGACCACTAAAAAGAAAAGAATAAATCCTATGACACAACTTTGATGAGTAAAAATAAATTTCACTTTCCAAATGAAGAATCTTAGATCCCAAGGATTAAATAACTTTTTTTCAAGGCTTTGGAAACTAATTCAGAATTTTATATCAGAATGGCCTTCTTCCCCAAACATTGTGTATTCTCATTCTCTTTCTCTCTCTCTCTGATTGCTTAAACAGGTTTTTAAAATATGGTGCTCACGAGGAAACTTCATAACATTGATGTACACTAGAATGTATTATTCACAATCCAAACATTCTTTTATATCCACATTAGGTCATCAGCAGAATTTGCCAACATTCCATAAAATACTCCTTCCCTCTGTCTCCTATAAACCATCTCTCTTCCATTCTCTGAAGTTATACAATGTTTTGACTCCTAACATCATAATTTATGTATGTATGCCTATACAAATTGTATTATGGGAATACATATATATGCACCTGCATACACATATGAAATATATTTTTGTGTCTGATTTATTTCACATGTAGTTACATGTATCTGTAGTTAATTTACTTTCATTGTTGTGTAATATTCCAATGCATAGATACACCATAATTTTTTATCATTGCTCCACTGGTGGGTGTTGGTTAGATTCCAGTTTTTAATTATTCCAGTTGTAGTTGTTATAATCATGCTGCTGTGCCCAATTTTGTATGGCTCATATCTCTTGGTGAATGTAAAAGTCTGTAAATTTTTCATTGTACCAGATTGTTCACGTTTAATGAATATCAATGTTTAATGAAATACAAAGTCTGCCAAAAATGTATACACACTTCAGGGAAAAGAAAAACTTGTATAAATAATGTAATATTAAATTTACTGAGATATCATGAGATTACTACAAGTTTTCTTTGGCCTCTTCAATTGTAAGGGGTGCTCAAAGTGGTGGCCAAGACATTTATTAGTATGGTGAACTGCTGCTTATGAAACCTTGGTCACTGAGATTGTTGCACATACATTTTCAATTTCTTCTCTAAAGGCTGGCAGTGTAGTAGGTTTTCTGAATATAAGACACCCTCTAGGTTTCTCCATATGAGGGAAACACCATCTGTTGAAAAAACATCATACTATTTTTCTTTTCCTGAAGTGTGTATACATCTTTTGGCTTTCTCTCTCTCTCTCTTTCTATATATATATATGCTTATGTATATGTACAAGTACATGTACATGTGTATGTGTATGTGTATGTATATATATGTATATGTATATATATATATATATATATATAAAATCTCTTCCCACATATATTAAGTAATGCAATAGATATTAATTTCTAGCCTTTGGCCAAAAACATGCCTGAATTATTGAAGCATAGGTCCATAATTTCTCCCTTGAAAAACATTTTGTCATTTTTTTGTGTATTTTTCATTTTTGTTTAAGGTTATGTTTTACTTCAGTCTAGGCTTCTACTAAAATATGTTTTGTATAAACTTATATGCTATATAAACACAAATTACTATTACCAAACCCATCAATTTATAAAGAATACATATCTACCTTGACCTTGCTCCTCTTCAAATGTGTTGCTAAGCTAGGTCATGTTTTACATAGACATAAAGCAATTGACGATTAAACACTTCTATATTATCAAGAAAATCATAAGCTAAAAGTTCTTTAATACTAATTTATTATTGACAATTAAGATCTTCTACCTTACTATTACTGCAAATAATAATAATAATAATAATAATAATAATAATAATGCAAAGAAAAGCTCACTGAAAAGAAAATATCTCTTCTTATCTCTAAATTGTAGTTAGTATAAAATGACTATACCCTACAGAGTGAATAGCATGCTTTTGTGAAAGCTAATTGAGCAAATCACCAGTGAATTGCCTAAGATCAAATATTATTGATTCCATGTTAGCCATGTAGCAGAACTAATCTCTTCTGCTATATCTGGAAAAACTGGAAGATTCAATTGTTTCATCATGAAAACATACATTAGAAAGAGCAACTCTTTTCTGGTCTTGTATGAATCCTTAGTGACAAAAAAAAATTATTTGTCACCCCACTTCTGAGTTGAAGTTAACCATAAAATGACAACTTCTAATGAGTTAAGAATTTTTCAAATTGGAATTCTCAAAACGGTGTTTTACTATATACTCTAAAAATATTTAAGCACAAAGAAATTTGTGAAACTTTGTGCATAAAGTCTTTTTTACTTTGGCACATTGTCTGTAACATAACAAATGGTACAGGAAGTCCTCGAGAAGCCTGCTTCACATCTGTATTCAGCTAATCTGTAAAGACATTAATTTCTGCTAACTTCTGATAGCTATAAGGTTTACCTATACAAAAAAATGACCTTCTCCCCTTTGTTCTACTCCACCTCCAATTCCCAAACTACCACAAGTGATGTTTGCAAAAAATCTTTAAATTTGTTCCCAAAATGACAAATGTTTGATATTGTATGAGATAGGATTTCAGGTGACAGGTCATACAAGTATTTAATGCTACCAAATTCTCACATTGTCACTAAGACATTAACAGCAGAATTCTATTGTAATTTCCTGCCTCCCAATACCCTTTCAATATTTGCAATAATTGAGGATTTATTTATAATATTTGCCAATCTTATATGTGATTTATTGCTTTCTTTTTTTCCTTTGGTTAATACTGAGAAACAGCATGTCTTTACATACCTCCTTCCATCCAGATTTTACTTTCCCTGAATTTTCTAGTATTGATTCTCTGTGTGTGATTGGGAGGAGATGGGGGGTGAAGGTTTAAGTGAAGGTGTGTTCAACATTTCTTATAATGACTTTCAATATTTCCTTAAATATTCTATGTATTAATCAATAGCTTCTGCATATTTTGTGTTTTATTTAAGAACTCACTCCACCCCAAGGTACTCATGATACACCTTAAATATTTTATTCTATTAGCTTCATGTTATTAGCTCCCCTCTACTGGTATGTGAGGTAGAAATAAAACTATATTTTTATTGATATAGCCCGTCAGTCTTCCCAATACCATCTATTAAATCGTCTGTTGTTTATCCATGAGGTTGTGCTGTAATTTTGTCTATTATTTATGTCATCACCTTCACATTTTGAAGATCCTCTATTTCTTTCATTGCTGTTTTTCTCTTATAATATTAGTCTAACGTGTTTTAAGTACTTTGACCTACAGAAAAATTTTAATATTAAAATAATGATTTTCACATCCATGATTTTATTTTTTAAAACTTACCGTCACTTCCATATAAATTTAAGAAGTGGCCAAAATTCCTGAAAAATGTTTTTTAAAAAAAGTATAGAACTGAAACTGAATTTTTAGAGTAAAAATCAGCATTTTTGTAATATTGAGTTATCTGTTCTATAAACAATGATTTTCTCTATGTAAATTGAAAGCATACTTTTGAAGTTTTTCCATATTATATCATATTCTAATAGGTTGAAATTTTTCCTTATTTAACTCGTACTTTTCATTTTATTATAAATTACGTCATATTTTCAACTAAATTATTAATTCGGTTATTTACTTAGCACATAGAAATGTTATAATTTTTGCAATTTGACCTTAGGCTCTCCTATCATTTATATAAGTCTGTTTGTCAAACTTAGGACCTCGCGCGCAAGCAGGCGCCTGTGCCGCTGAGCAATATCACCAGCCCTTTTTTCATATGTGGGTTCTGGGAGTCAAATTCAGAACCTCGTGCTTGCTGGGCAGGCACTTATGCCGCTGAGCTATCTCACTGGCCCCTAGTCTGTTGATTCTGCTGAATTTTGTATGTAATGATCACATTTTCTACTACAAAAAAAGATTATATTTCTGTATTTCTTGTATTTTTCATCTCTTTTTTTCCCCCTGTCCCATTGCATTGGCAGTTGCCTGAAAAGTATTAAGCAGTAATTATTACAACAAAATCATCAAATCTGTAGTATTAAAACTAATACAAAGGTTTATGGGGAGCAAGAATTTTGTTGCAGGTATTAATTTGCAATTTTTTTAAGTTTAGGAAGTTTCTGTCTACTTACAGTTTTCTAAGTTTTTTTTAAAGAAAATGCTAAATATGTTAAATAGTTTTTTTGTGTGTCTAGAGAGGTAATCATATTTTTTCTTTCAGTCCTCTATTTAGAAAAACTACACTAATATATTCTCTTTTATTAAATTGACTGATACTGTGTCCTCCAGACGTGGAAATGTGGCACTTTGCGTTCCTGGGATAAACTCCTTTCAATCTTGAAATTTTACTCTTTAATGAAGTTTTAAATTTGTCTTATATTTTATTTAGAATTTCTGGCTTTATGCTCATAAATAACATTATCTTTGCTCGGTTTTTCTTTGTTTAGGAATGCAGTTTATATTTAGCCTCACAAAATAAGAAAAAGACAATCTCTCTCCTTTTTCATCTCTCTGTCTCTCTGTCTCTCTTCTTTCTCTCTCTGTCCTAAAACAATTAATACACAATAAGGAAGTGCTACTTCTTAAATATTTGATAGAAAATCTTCCCATAGCATCTATGAGCTATATAAGACTTTTCTGTGTGCATGTTAAGAAGTGGATTAATATTCCATTTTTTGATATTTAATTTTCTAGTGAAATTATCTATTTTTAACCATCAGTGTGAGTATATTTTCAGCGACATTTATTTAGAATTAAAAAAGGCCAAATATATAAAAGTTCATATTATATTTTACTATTTTTCAAATATAAACACACTGAACTTGGAAATTCGTGTAGTGTTCACATGACTTGAATTATCATTCTAATTTTTTCCAGATATGTACAGATCTAAAATCTATTCTTAGCTCATGGACCATACTAAAGCAAGTTGTCTGCTAAATTTGGCCTGGAGGCCTTAGTTCTCCAATCCTTTTATTAGAGCATTTAATACATTAGCCGTCATAATTTCAATCTCTTTGTTGAATAGTTCTAACCCCTGTCTCATGTCTGAATCTAATTTGCATCTGAGACTGTGGTGATTTGTTGCCCTCTTGTGTGCTTCACACATTTTTCATACATTTTGTTCAATGGCAGATATGAAATCTTATGTAGAATAGCAGAGTCCAAGAGAAATAGTTTTCACATGTGAATATAAGCTGCTTGTTTGTTTGTTTGTTGTTTGTTGTAGGCTAGGCCTTTCGTATGGGATTCTAAGTAAATCTGGTTAAGAGGTAAGCTGGTTTGGAATAGGTTGCTGTTACGTTTTTATATATTCCTCTACCAACTTTAGCTGTCCTAAGTAATATCTTGTGCTTAATGTTGGCGCTGTTTTTGACAAATGTCAGCTCCTCTCCCAGCTCTAGATCTTTCTCTGTGCTGTACCTTGTTCAGCATCTTTTTCCAAGCTCTTAACGTCTCTGCTCAACCTGTCCCAGATACTTTCTGATGTTATTTGTTACTACCTGCTTTTTAGCTGAGTATTGGAGGGCAATAGGGGAAGGTATTTCTCTTATTCTGCTTGAACCTTGAAGGTTTTAACTTTGTGTCCTTCAGATATGGTGATGTGTCATTCTTTGTGTTTCTGCTTTTCCTCCAATCATTGTTCTGCATCATGTTCTCATTTTTGACCCCCTAAGAGGAATAGTTTTATTATTCCCAATTTAAATGAGTTTTCATCAATATCTTAAAGATGACAGTAGTTAGATCAGTGTTTTCCTTTCATAGGAGAAATAAGGAAAAGCATTTGGGTGGAGACTTCCAAACCAAGATATGTACCACAAGGAGCAATTTTTTTTTAACTTTACAATATTTTCTCTAAGCCCCTCATAGAATTGATGAAGCAAGATCCTGCAGAACAATACATCTGGTGGAGCCACCAAGGTCTTCCTTGGCCTTTGCAAAATTGACCTGTAATAATTCACCTGCCACCTTATCTAAATTCTCAATGATGTCTAGCTTCATCAACTCCAGATAAGACAACACTAGCATTTTGCATTGTGTTCTTCTTCAGATACCAATCTTTTCCTAGATTTTATTGCCTAAGATTTCTGCTTTCTGATAGCTATAAGAAAATTCAAAGGTACTGTTTGTCCAGCTTTCCTGTTGTTGTAAATGTGGGAGTGATGTCTTTCTGCCTCTCTCTATATCTAAGGGTAAAATTTCCTAATACGCTTTTTGTGTTTTGTTTCTTGTAGCAGGATATGAACCTAGGGCCCTTCATGCTGAGCTACATCCTGAGCTACCTGCCTCATTCATTAAATTGCCTTAGTGTAAAAAATAGAAACAGCTTGGTTCAAATTTGTGATCCTCCTGCCACAGCCTCTTTGAGTGCGTGGATTTTGGGTTTGCCACCATACCTGGCAGTTCCTGATATTCTTTTAACTCGCAGATAGCATTTGTGTGGAGAATGATCTTAATTAACTTAGTCATAATAATTTGGAGTCCTCTCTTACAGAAAAAGTGTGTGATCATGTAGATAATTAGGAAGGTCTTTGGGGGCCATCGTAGACACTCCTCTTCGAGGGGAGAAATCTTGGAGAATGATTGAGAAAGCTTGATTTAAGCATTCTATTTGGCCAAAATTTATTCCTGGAATTCTTTGGAGAATTATAGAATCTTTCTAATTATATTGTATAAACATAAGACTAATATTTGTTATTATATACTAGAAGGCTTCTGGACTCCTTTTTTGGCCTTTTAATCTGGCCGTTACAACTTTAGCCACTGTTTTCTGGGGCTCAGCCCAACTGTATGCAAAACAAGGCAACAAAAAGCCAGACTCATAAGCAGACCAGACTTCTACTGTAAAGACAGCAGAACATAGCATGTAATGAGCATTTGGGGAAGATTAAGAGTAATATTATTAGAATGCCAGTTTGCTTTGATTTTTATTTCTTCCTTTAGTTCCCTTATTCCTTAGCTGAAGGCAACTGACTCTTAATTGCTTTTGCATTCAAAACACCAGGCCAAGGCCTTGTTCACAGTGATTACATGGTAAGTATTCCTTAACAGCTTTTAAGAAAATGCACAAATAGTTTTCCCCATTCATAGTAAAATCTCCATAATAGTGGGGATCTGTCTTACGCTTCATTTTTATGTTTTATGTTACATCTGGAAAATTACAGATGTTTAACATTTTTTTAGAAAGTTTTTTGACAAATTTCTTCTTTTGACAGTTTTTGTATGACAAAAAATGGTTGCTCCAGTGTTCAAGCCATGATCGTATTCTAGATCCTTCATCAGTGAAAAAATGCAATTCTCATTTGTGTTTTTTGATACTGAAATTGTTCTTTGTTTATTTCACAAAGTGTTATTTCTAGAGTAAGAGCTATTTGCTATTGAACAGATATGTATATTGTATCAGTGTAACTTACCCTAGAAGGAAACATTCGGGACAAGGCTGCCCACATTAGAATTCTCAGAAACATTCACATATCTGAAGTAAGCAGCTATGCATTTTCATTAACTGTGGTGCTGGCAGGACTCAGTTCTACTTCACTGAACTTTCTCCACAAACTAATTTGAAAAGCTCATAAGAATAATTGATACCCAACTTCATAGAAACGGAAAAGTCAAAGAATTTAGCATTTATTTTAGATGAGTTTATAACCTAAAGTAAAAAATAAAAGCAAGAAATATAACCTTGAAATAATATTAGAGTCAATGTTCCATGTACTGAATATAAACAAAGTTTGAAACATACCTAAAACATACAGGTGTCTCAAATTTTCATCTCAAGTGGTAAGTGGATGAAAAGTTTCAGCGACAGATATAAAAATACAAGCAAATGTGAAAGTGTAGTGTATAGGAATTCATTTGTAAAACCAGTGTGATTGTCACAAATTTTTCCTTTGCTAATTTATTTAATAATCATGAAACAGATATTTTAGTTTTGGAGGGTTATGCATAAAGAATTAATATTTTTAAAATTAACGATTTTCAAATGAAGGGTATTTGGGGTAGAGTAAAAACATTATTCTTTTTACCAAACACTTATTCTTTTTTTTTTTTTTTTGTGGGTACCAGGGGTCGACCTCAGGACCTCGCACACCAGCAGGCGCCCGTGCCACTGAGCGATATCACCGGCCCTTTTTTCATATGTGGGTTCCGGGAGTCGAACTCGGGCCGTCGCACTTGCCAGGCAGGCGCTTATGCCACTGAGCCATCTCACCAGCCCCACCAAACACTTATTCTAAGGCAGATATTTTTGTATGTTTTCTGTAATTAATGCTTCACTTATTTGTGGTGATAACCCTAAAGATTGAGATATTTATCATCATCATTTTAGAGGTGAGAAAACTGAAGCATGAGGAAGCTAAGCACACAAAGGAGTGAGAGAATCAGAATTTGTACTGAGAATCTGAATCCAAAGCCCATATTCCTAACCATAAGGTGAATGACGTGAGACAATAGAAAATGGCTATCTATAGTAGGCAATTTATTAGACCTGACTCCTGGAGTAAGAGAGAGAGGTGAGAAGGAACACAATTTAAACAAAATTTTAAGGCATGGAGGACATAAACCAGCCCCTAAATAGCACTTTTTCAACAATGGCCAGTTATAGCAACTCAGGGGTAAGAGGTAAAATCAATTAGCTTAACAGGTGCAGAAATTCAGGCTTTGGGTAGTAAAAGTATAATAATAGATCTCAGGTAACTTCTTGCTCAGCTCTATGTGGACTAACTGTTGGCAGATTATCAAAGACTGAGAATAACAAAAAACCTTGAAATCAAACATGGATTCTGGTATTAAGGTTGCACAACTAAAAATCAGTTGTGTTATTCATGTATAATATTGTTCCAAATTTAATGTTCATTTCATACTATATCTTACTGTGTCTACCTAAAACCTTTGAAAATACCTGGTGGTTAACAAAGAGTGTATGGTTATGACTTCAAAATATTCATACTCTGGAGTCACATGGTAGAAAATTAAAATACAGCTTAGTAAGTACTTAATGCAGTGATTAACTTAAATTGGTAAGTACATTCACTATAAACAGGAAGGATACTTTGAGAATTAAATGAAGAGAATTGGACATCTATTCTGTTTTCATTTTTGGAAGATATGTCAGATCTCTTTCCAATATAATGATGCTTGCTTTCATTTACTGCTTTGAGCCTTCCTTAAAATTTGTCCAAAAAAACTTGGCTTGAATCTATTTACTATATACCATTGAACCTCATTACTTCATTTCTGATATTCTGAAAGAAGCTAAAGAAAACTAGTCCCAACAGTTTAGCAATGCTTGCATCGAAGAGGTCTCACCAAAGTGTTATTCCTACCAGCCTGATTCTTCTTGCATTTCAAGGTGAGAGCCACACGGACTGGTTGTGGCTGCAGCAAAGTATAAAATAATGCAATAAAATAATTCCTTGATAATTTCAGAAAATGACTGTGACTAAGGGCACACTGGGACAATTATTTTACCATGCGTTTGTTTACTAAAAGATGTTATAAAGAGATATTCTTCTATTCAACCAGCCCCTGAAGAACAGGTTTGATTAATTCCCATTGATAAAACTGTCTTATTTTATATTTTTATGATATTATGGCTTTATAGCAAGCCCCAAGTTTTATGACTAGTTTGCAGTTCTTTGATTCAAATACTGCTTATCTTGGTAGTTTTTTTTGTTTGTTTGTTTGCTTGCTTGTTTTTAGTTTTGTTTCATCAACTTTTCCTCCCTTTTAAAAATCTAGCAAATGGAAATTTATCTAGAAGGTGTAAATAGTTTCTTCATGTTGCATTTATTTAAGCAGAATCTTTCATTAGGGGTGAGACCACATGCCTGGAAATTTACATTTTCCATTTTCATAGGTGAATCAGAGAATTTCAATTTGGAACTAAATAACAAACTACAAGGGAAAGAAGAGAAATCTTGAAAATACATTGGAGAATAGCTGGCCAGTGAATGCAGAGTCACTGATGAGAAGTCCAACAACTGTAATCGTGGGAACAAACTTGACTTTTCCCAGATGGGGAGTTTTGAACAAGGGCTTATGTTTGCTAAGATTCATTTTCTTCTGCTGGAAAGAAAAAAAAGGAGAAATGGATGTTATATTAATCAGCTTGAGCTACTATAACTAAGTGCCATAGACTGGGTGGCTTCAACAACAAGAATTTATTCACACTTCTGAAAGTTAGAAAGTCCAAGTTCAAGATGCCAGCCAATTCAATTCAGTGATCTCTCCTGATGTTCCAATGGCTGCTTTCTCCTTATGTCTTCACCTGGGAGAGAGAGTTCTGCCTATGAAGCATTAAACCTATCCCATTATAAGATCACCACCCTTGTGACCTCATCTAAACCTAATTATCTCCCAAAGCTTTATCTCCAAATGTCATCACACTGAGGGTTAAGTATTCAAAATAAGAACTTGGAGGAGGCGACACAATTCAGTCCATATCAGCTGTCTGTATCAAAGAGAGGTTATGCATCATCTCTCAAAAATACTATTGTACTACTATTGCCTCATCCAGTTATTTCCGTTGCATTTTACTGAGATCAAATGTCATTATGATTCACTCATTCTATACTTATGACCATAAGCTTGAATGTAATATTATTGTAGATTCTGTTGAAAGAGCAGTAAACTCTCTTGCATCTTCCTGAGAGAAGAATAAAAACATAGCATATCAAGTACCATCAAGTGCTAAAACAAAATAAAAAGAGCAAAGGAAAGAGTGAATGATGAGGTAGATTAGCATTTGCAGAAAGATCAAAAATAAGAGAGGGCAGAGATACTAGTAGTACAAAGCCTTGAGGCAGCGCATGCTTTGCATGTTCAAGAAGAGCAATGAGTTCCCTGTACAGAGCAAGACGAACAGGGGTAAACCTGGTAGAACACATTTTGTGTACCAATTGTATACATTAAATTATTTAACTCTAACCAGCTACTTTGAAAGTCTATTCCCTAATAGTAATAAGATAAAAAACATTATTGTATGTTATGATCCTGTAATTATATTTCCAGAAATCTAATCAAGAAAACTTTTGCACATATGCACAAGATCATTTGTGCAAAGATTCAGTACAGCATTGTATATAATGTTAAAAATTTTAGAGGGACTCTAGAAGCCTTGTCAATAGGGAAAAGTTAAGCAAATGGGGAAATACTCATGCTGTATGACCCATCATGCCTTTGCTTCAAAGAATAAGCTTCATCAATATTTACATACAGATTTCATATTTCTTTCTTTTTTTTTTGTAATGTGGGTACCGTGAGTCAACCTCAGGACCTCGCGCTTGCCAGGCAGGCACTTATGCCACTGAGCCATCTCACTGGCCCCGTATTTCTTTTTAAGATAAATAGCACATACATTATAGTAGTTGGCTAACTTCTCAGAGTTTCCATAATTCTGTACCTCTCAGAATCTGTTCCTGTGCTTCCATGCAACAAAGAGACCTAGCCTTCTTTTCATGTGTTCTTTTGCGTATGTTCTCCCAGAAAGTGCAGGTAGCAGACCACTCCTCTACAACCCAAATCCTTGACAATCTCCTCAGTCTCCTTCAATATAAACCACAAAGATGAGAAGTTTGAGAATCTCTATTGCACTAAGCCAACTAGCCAAAACCACTAATTTATCAATTGCACCCCATTCCCATTTTGATGTTACATAGTCTTAAGGAAAAATGAAATGATAAATGTTGATGATGAAGATAATGATGCAGATGGAGCAAATACAAAGGTGGACACACAAAATAGAGGCTCAGTCAAGGAAAAAAAAGCCTGAAGCAGGGGAAAGTCCTTCATCTTTGATGTCGAATATGTTCCTAATTCCCCAGAGAAATGAAGGGATGGACATTAAAATTTGAACATATGGTCAATATTGTACAAGATAGATTTTTTAAAAAGGAATGAAATTTGGAATAAAACTCTTAAAATATTAAAATTTACTATTACATTTTAATGCAGTATGAGCTGGTATCAGCTGAACGGACATAGCTCTTCCAAATTTGCTGTGTGCCTGTGCGTTGTTGAAGAGTCTAACTGTGGTCGAGAGTGTCCACTGTGGCCAAACCACCTGGGTTTAAGCTTTGGCAGTGTTACTATGCCACAACCTTGAGAAAATGTCCTAATATTTTAATCCTTCAGTTTCCTTATCTGAAAAGTTGTGATAATAATGTTTATATTTGGTTTTGATGATGAGGTAGTAAGTTCTTCCCAATGCTTCTTCCTCAATTATCATTAATAAAACTAGCTATAAAATCAAAGCCAAATGTACTGATTCTTCAACAAACAAGGATATTCTCTCCACAGAGCTCTGGTGATGCTTCACTATAAGAAAGACTAAATCATGTTTACCGAAAATTTGAATTTTGGTATAAGGCACAAATTTGATGAGGGTTAAGTAAGGATCATGACAGAATTATTTAGGAAGGGTGAAGTGACCAAGTCTATGACTTTAAAAACATAATTGTTTTTGTTCTTTATGCTTGTTTATGAAAGCAGATGGGATTTTCTGGAAGTAGTGAAACAGTAAAGTACACTAATATAGACAAAAAGCTGTGGAGGGGAGAAAGATAGGGGAGGTAGATGGTTGCAGGTTTAGATAACACAGTATATGTAGATAACATAATATTTTGCTAGCATAAATAAAAGCTCAAAAATGTTAACTGCTGGGCCGGTGAGATGGCTCAGCGGCTTAAGCGCCTGCCCGGCAAGCGCGAGGGCCTGAGTTCGAATCCCGGAACCCACATACGAAAAAGGGGCCGGTGATATCACTCAGCGGCACGGGCGCCTGCTGGCACACGAGGTCCTGAGGTCGACCCCCCGGTACCCACCAAAAAAAAAAAAAAAATGTTAACTGATGTCTTTTACTTAGGTGTACTTTAACTGAAATAGACAACCATTATGAAGATTAGTACTGATGAAGCCAAGGTCACTGGATACCTAACTCTCATCTTCTTTTTCCATAGGTAAGGAAATAAGACTGAAGGAGTTTGATTGGATGTGTCAAGACCCTTTCCATTTCTAAGAATTGAAGGAATGCTGCTTTTATTTATGTATTGTTAAAACTATCAGAATGATGATATCTAAGAGAAGTAAAGAAATGAAGCATCGAGTGAGCTCCCATTCTGCTGTACGAAGTTTCTCAATAGAACACAAAATTGTTACTGAAGCCATGGGCTCTCTTTCTATTCTATAGGGGACCACTTATTTAAAGGACAAAGTGAAGAAATGTTTCCCAAGTGGTTCAAGTTATTCAGGTTAGCTTAAGATGCAATGTAGAAAATATACAATGCAATGTAGGAGAAATAATTGTTAGATAAAATTAACTTAAGTTCATTACTTATTTCTTTAGAGTTTTATAAAAGTCATAGTTTTGGGGCCGGTGAGATAGCTTAGCGGCACAAGTGCTTGCTGGCAAGCGCGAGATCCTGAGTTTGACCCTGGTACCCACATAAAAAAAAAAAAAAAAAAATCATAGTTTTTTCTATGTACATTGAATGAACTTATATATTAATGAATGTATATATTTATGAATTTTATTCATTAATATATACTGGGCACTATAAATGAATATATATATATATATATATATATATATATATATATATATATACACACACACACACACACACATATATGGTACTATACACTATGTAACCAATACAAAATCCATGCTTGTATGTATCTATAATTAGTAGAGAAAACAAATAAGGAATAAAAATAAGTAACTGGGTTGAAATACTATTATTTGATATAAATGTAAATGTTATAAAGAAAAGTAAAATTGAGGTCTTATAAAACAGAACAAGGGAGGGATCAAGGGCAAGATATTATTTTAGATTAAATGAGCAGCATAATTTTTCTGAAAAGGTGCTATTTAAACAGAAATTTAACGAATTGTGAGTTGTGAAAATCAAGAGGAACAGTAACCTAGGCAGCAGGAGTAGCAGTAAAGAAGCATTGAGAAAGATGTTGGCATGTCCAAGAATGAGACAGATATCAGGGCTGAAGGGGTGTTAAGAATAAGAAAATAGAAGTAGCCAGATTCCTGGTTGTTAGGGATATTAAGGGAAAGGAGAAAAGATTATATTTCAATACTAGGGAAAACTATTTAAAAGTTTTAACCAATGGTGTAAGATGATCTATTTAAATTCTAAAAGAATAACTCTTATATTTAAAAAAATCAAGTTATAGTAAGGAAACCTGGAGCCTAGAAGGTAAGTTAGGAGGCTCTTGTAGCTTCCAGGGGAGAAAAAAGAAATTTGAATTATGTGGTAAGGTGGAGATGAGAAGAAAGTGATCTGATTTGTGGTATATATTAAAAAACATTGAAAGAATTTTCTGCTTGATGGGATTTGCTACTGGAGAAATTGAGAAATGAACAGAGTGCAAGATTTTTGGCCTGAAAAGTTGGCTATAGGCATTAGCATCGACTCTGATGAAAGGAGGAAAGAGACCAAGATCAGTGCAGCCAGAGAGGGTGAGTTTTGCACAAATTTGTCTTGTGTTGCTGCTACCCTCTTCTTATCTGCTGCTACCTTGAAGAAGTCTGGTTGCAGCACTCTGTACTTGGGCTCAGGTTGTTATTTTATGTAATTACAAAAGTGATTCTGCTCCTTAAATTGCTCCCTAGGGTGTCTGAAAATCTGAAAGCGCTTAAACAGAAGCTATTGTTTGACACACCTGAGAAAAGCCTTGAAATGGAAAAGCCCTCGGCAGTAAATGATGATTGGATATCCTTTCCTTCAGGTGGAGAGCAGACAAGTACAAGCAAGTGGTAAGGTGGGAAAATGTGAACACATGAAGAAAAACATCATTTGCCACACAGTTGGGCTTGAAATAAGGCCTGAAATGATGACCAAAAGCATTGCTTTGTCCTTCACTTTGTGGTAGCAATCTATGTAGGGAGGGAAATTACATTTTTAATTACCATGCATTCTATTTCAAATTGATGCTGAGAAGTACAAAATGTTTCTTTGGTTGAATAAACTTTACATTTTTTTTTTTGTGGGTACCGGGGGGTCGACCTCAGGACCTTGCGCGCCAGCAGGCGTCCGTGCCGCTGAACGATATCACTGGCCCCTTTTTCGTATGTGGGTTCCGGGAGTCGAACTCGGGCCCTCGCGCTTGCCGGGCAGGCACTTAAGCCACTGAGCCATCTCACCGGCCCTACATTTTTTAAATATGGAGATAATGACTTGACTACTTAGTAGCATCATAATCTCTAACCAGCAAATGGTCCTTACCTCACATTAAATTTATGAATGATTAAATTAACACAATAAGGTGAATGTCTGGTAGACTACACTCAATAATTTACTTTTCTTCTTTGCATCTTTGTATGTTGAAAACACAAAGTCCGTTCTGAGAATACTATTCTTCTATTCATCTTGCTTTTCTCTGTCCCTTACTAATATGATGTTTGTTGAACTCTGAAGAGACTATCATAAAAGACAAATGGTAAGTTTTGGCCTTGGAGTTCAGCAAATGATTTAATTAACACAGATAGTAGTATCCTTGAACTTAGTAGATGTCCAGAATCTAGTGACATTCCAAGAAAGCTCACAGAGTCAAACATTTGAATGTTTATCTTACATCTACAATTTCTCAAATCATTTTGCATTTTTAAACAAATATGTATCTTGAAAGAATTATTTAAGGATGTTATTGAACTCCTTTGAACAAAGAAAATCTCACATACACAAGTGGAAACAAAATTTTAATTTCAGCACGTTTTTTCTATCTTTGTAAAAATTCCACAATAAGATAGTTTTTATGTGAATCATCAAGTTCATTCAGGAAAACAAAATATGCTTTCTTTTTTTTTTAAATACACAATTCTGTACATTAATCATGCTCTGGAAGAACATTTGCATGTCAGTTCTTACTAAATATAAATCCCTTCATGAGGCTGAATCCATATAACATCTCTATGGGCAGAGAGCTTAGAGGATGATTCAGATCTTAAAATTGGCAAAAAGAAAAAGGAACACTAAGCATTATTGTATTTCTATTCTTTCTCTTTTAATTTTTCCATACAGTCTTCACCCTCCCTGAATACATTAAAGAGAGAAAGAAATACAAAAAGGAATTGTCAAAGCCACAACCTTCTTTTCTCAAGCAATGTTAGAAGCCACAAGCAATGGGGTGAAGATAAAGAAATATGAGCCAAATTTCCACAAAATTTGTCATATTCTGCTCAATAACAGAAGTCACTGAGATACCATCTCCAGTAGACATGCAGAAAGAATCTTTTGAAATCACATTCCCAGCTCTTATGCGTCTGTTCCTACTGCTGGGAAATCTTTACAGTATTGTTTTGGCCTTTTCAAAATAATTTCTCAAAACTTCAGTATGACGGAGAAACATGGCTCTTACATTTGAGGGCTCATATAAGGAATTTTTATTACATTATTGAAATAATTCATGTTAGTAGTAGCACTGATTTGGGATATGTTAACCAGGACTTTATAAATTTTGTTAATTCTAGAACTTATTTTTATAGATGTTCTATCTGAAAATTTTCATTGGGGAATAATAAGATCTCTTGTGAAATTCTCTAAAATTCTCCTAGTAACCTCTAGACAATTGTTTTATTAAGAGTTCATAAGAACAGACAATTAGAAATCATTTAGAAACTTGCTGAGAAAAAAAAATTCTACTTGAATTTTGTTTTATAAAATAGTTTAATTTCTTTTTTTTTTGTGGGTACCAGGGGATCGACCTCAGGACCTCGTGCGCCAGCAGGTGCCCGTGCCACTGAGCGATATCACCGGCCCCTTTTTCGTATGTGGGATCCGGGAGTCGAACTCGGCCCTTGCACTTGCAAGGCAGGCGCTTATGCTGCTGAGCCATCTCACCAGCCCTAATTTCTTGAATGCTATCTTGTGATCAGTATCTTTAGCAATGTACTATACATTCGGGAGCTTTTCTGTTATTGGGACAAAATAATCTGACATCTGAAATTTAGAGAGTTTTATTTGTGGCTCATGGTTTCAGAGATATCAGTACATGGTAAGTTGGCTCCAAGGCAGAGAGATCATGGCAGAAGTGTGTTTTGAGGCAAAGCTGTTCATTTCATGGAGGTCAGGAAGTACAAGACCAGGGAGAAAAGAGCCAGGAAAGAGACATAAGCCCAAGTTCATGTCTTATAGTCCTCCCAGATACACCCAGAAGTGTGCTTTAATAATCCTGTAGGTGACTCGTAAGCCAATCAAGTTGACAATCAAGATTATTTAAGTATTATATACTTTGAGTGGGAAATGCCAATCATTTACACTTTATTGAGTAATTCAAACAATGAAGTATTGGTTTAACTCAATAACAGTAAAGGAGTCTTTGGAGAGTGCCAGAGGGGCCACAGATTGTCATGAGACTCCCCACACATGGGAAAGTACCATGCCCTCAAATATGTGTCTCCAGACATTGACCATCAGAATTCTAGGATATTTACTTTAATACTGATATTTTAATACTTTCATGAAAGTAAAGTATGCATATGTAAATAAACATATACCTTATAGTTTAGTATATGACTTTGTAAAGAAAACAAATATATATACATATATATACTTTAATTTAAAAATCAGGCAAAATATTTTGAGTTTTGTAATAGGCGCATAGACTTAGAGGCTACATTAGAACATGTATCAAGGTTGAATATCAAGCATTCTTTATTAAGATATGGTAAAGTACCTGACCATGAGTTTCTCTTTCTTGCTGGAGTCCTGTCTTTGCTTATTCCGACTTTTTAGCTGATCTTTTCTCAGATGTTATTTTATTTTATTTTATCTGCATCATATGCACTTTATTAATAATTAATATGAATGTTTCCAGTATTTCTATTTTTTTAAACCTTTATATTATGGAATCAACTACACACAAGGACCGCCACACTTACACACCATCAGATGTTATTTTAGAGCAGAGCCTGAGACAAGGATTTTGGTTAATGTGATTTATTTGGGGGCTGCACATAAGTAGGCTCACCAGCCACTCTCAGGTTTAGTGGAGGAGGGCTCCCTCCTGTGTACTGATCCCCTGTGCCACAGCACAGGCCTTGTTAAAATAAAAACTCACTTTTGTGTTCCTGTAAACCTGTTTGTGATTTATTTCTCAGTAGTGTGGGCTCCAAAAGCCCTGTAATCTACTCGGGATTCTTATCCTGAGTAGTGTGGACAGGAGGTCATTCAAAAGAAAAAGCAATAAGCACAAAGAGCTGTTAGCACCAAAGGGCTTCAGAAACTGGGAGACAATGAAGACCAGGAGCAGAGAGCAGCACCCAATAGAGTCAACCTTGAATGTTCTGCACAGGAAGGTGACAGCTATCAGGGGAAGAAACGGGCAACTGACTGTGTCAACTGTTGGCACACAGCATTATCCAGTGTCATCATGGCTGCTAGCACTAGCAGAGGTGGACTTTGGGGGATTCTCTGATTCACAATTTCCATCTGAATCAAGCAAAAGAACCCTAGCCTGATTAACAATACAATAGCCTTGTAAGGAAGATCCCACTAAAAATGTCACCTACAGATCAGTCACCAAGTCCAGCCATGCCAGTATTTCAAACTTGGTTACATCAGATCAGAGGTTAGATTTTTACTGTCTAAAGTGGGAAGCTGTGCAAAGCAAGACTAGAAAATCATGCTTGAGAAAATCCTCGTGTTATTCTAAAATGCTTCAGAAATATTTTAGTGCTGTAACAGAAAGGTACATAGACCCTTCTATTATATATATGATCAAAACCAGAAAAACATCCCCCAGGTGAGTGCTTCTAGAAAAGTTTTCTTCTATAAATCAAACATCCTTTTCATTTGTAACTCTTTCCCTGCATTTACATTACAAAAGCCATCCTGGATTTATTAACTTGGACTAAAAGAATTCTCTCTGCCAAATTATAACAGTAATTGATGTATACTGGGTACTTACAAGATTCTAGACCTTGTTCTGAGCAATATATTTGCATTATCTTATTGTTATCTTCAGTTCAGCACATAAAGTTGGTAATTTATCTTCTCCAGTTTCCAGGTGAGGAAATTAAAATATGGCAGCATTAATCAATATTCTGAAAGCCACTCAGCTAAGGATAAAAATTTGAACTCAAATCTGGGCTTCTGAAATTTTATGTGCATGAATCATCCTGAGATCTTATTAGAATACAGAATCTGATTAATAGATCTATGGTGCTATCTGAGATTGTGTTTCTAGTCTCCCAACCATGATTCTACTGCTGCTCCAAGGCCCCCACTTGTTGGGGACCACAAATTTACAATGGCTAATTTTGCATATTTCTCTAAGGAGGTTTGGGATTATTGGTATCACCCTTTTGAGATTTCCTATTGTTTCTTTAGGGATGGGCCATCCTTTCCCAACCACTAAGATTAAAATACACTCCAGGGCAAGATCCTTCTTAGCATAAGATCACCTCCACCCTCTTGAGTCATCCAATAATCCCCTCCTCAAATCCCCTCCTTAATCAATAAATTCTGAGGTTCTGGCTGCCTCATGGCCTTTTGTTCCTTGTGAACAACTGGTCATCCCAGATCCCCACTATCCTGACATTTTGTCTCTTGCTCTTTTTTTTCTCTCTAGTCATTTACCATGACACCCGGAAGGAGATTGGAGGCTCACTGCAGGGATCCCCAATACCCACTTTGACTAAGAGCTCTAAAATATGCTGCCTTTGAAATTTGGCTCCTGTGAGGACATAGCCTATATTCAATTGTTTCATATTTGATACAAACATATGAACTGTATTCACTCCTACTCATAGTCATCATGGAGTGAGATGGTGAATGTTTGTCTTTATTTAAAAATTTGTCTTCAACCCTAATTTTGGGATGAGCAAAGCATCCTTAGCAGTAAAGATCTTCAAGAATGAGGTAAATTCATCAGTTCCTGGCAGATCTTGGATCTTTATCTTCCAAAGTATCAACATATGTGGCAGGTGCAGTGTTAGACACTGGAGATTTGATACTAAACAAGAACACAATGATTTACCCATCTTAGATTTGGCAGTAGAGCGTGCTCCTAATAATCTCATGTCTAACACCTTTACTGGTCAATTATAGAAGTATAGAGAAAGGAATCCTTTCCCAATCCCAGGCCATCATCTTCATCCTGGGCAGCTTTCTGTTAATGCTATGATTAACCTGGATTCCAGAGCTTTCATACAAAACTGTCATCAGGATGCTTTTCAGCTTAATGAGAAATCCATTCTTCTGTTTGGAAATATTACAATTAAATGTGGCTTTCTAATTATAGATTATAGCTGATTCTCCCAAGGTTTTAGTGGGGCCCCAACATGCTGACAGGATCTTCTAATTACCTAATGACCCAAAGCAGCTCCATCCTGTCTGCTCTGAGTGGCCCAGACAGCAAACAGATCCCCTGGTGCCCCTGAAAACCTTCATTCAAGTCTGAGTATTACTCACATACAAGTAAGATTTTTCTCTAGATTTTATATGTGGTATTTCATTCAGTTTCTAATTTAACACATTTCCCCCCCCTATTCTTTCCAGCAGGAGCTATAGAGATACTGATTAAGCAGCAATTAAACATCCTAATGCTATCATTATCTTTCCTTAAGTAGCCACTTCAACCATGAGGAAAACATTAACTAAGCCAGAATTTAATTTTTCCAGGGTGTAGGTAAGCTTTCAATTTTCCTAAGCATGAGTTTGTCAAAAGGAATGGATAGCCTTTTGTTTTTCCTAAGAGACTCTTCAGAATGAATGCAGAATTCATGGGGATAGAGTTTTTATCTTCAGCTCATAATATTTATAATGTATATTTCCATTCAACAGTGAAGTAGTATCTACAGGGAAGATGCTATATTTTGCATAGTCCATTGATACTCTCTCAGGTCGGCATCAGCCAGGCAAGGAGGTAACCACCAGACCAGCAGACACTGTCAAGGCCTGCTACCTTTTCAGGACAGTTTCTACTGGCACCTGAGGTGACAGTGAGCTCTGGGCTCAGAAATTCAAGACCTTCCATAGGTTGTTTATTATTCTCTTGTCTGAATTGTCACTCTAGTTATTCCTTCAAAACTCTCCCCCATTGGTGTTCTTTCTCAAAATATTTAGGAGTCCAATTTCAACCTGGCAAGGTGTTACTAATGTTAAAATCTGATTTTCAAAGGCTGTGACATTTGGAAACCTAAAATACCTTTTAAAGGAAATCCAAGAAAATTTGACTTACAGAATATGATGTGATTTTATACTGTGTTATGGTCTCATCTATCTTTCCTCATTCTCCTATTCCTCTGGTGTTCTTGCCTATACAAAAACATGGATTTTTTCCCTTTACAGCTAACCAGAATGGTTCTTACATTAGGGCCTTTGTAGCCTCCATTTCTACTATTTATGAATATTCTTTCTTCTGACCTCCTATCTTCTTATTTCAGATCTAGATTAAATGTCTTCATTAAACTTTCCCTGAACTCCCAGTGAAAATTTACCACTTACTTACTTCTTTTATTTCTATATTGTATTTTTGATAAAATTTTTAATTTTATATTTTGAATTTTAAGCTAATGCATTCTAAATATTTTTCAATTTATATTCAATATCTGCTCTTGTTTTCTTTGGTGATACTTTTAGGATAAGCCTAGGACAAAAGATTTCTTGGATTTACTGGTAGAGCTCTACCAGGCTTGAATGACTCATACATCATACATCATTCCAATTGCTTTTGGTAATGGTACAAGATGAAAAATACCTCCAATCACTACTACTACTCAAGAAAGCCTGAGACCTCAAAAGTTAGCTTTCTTTTTTCAGAAAAACTTGCAGTATAGGTGCTTATAGTCAATGTTTCTTATTTAGATTATGACCTGAAAGAGGTCCAACACACTAGGCAAATGGCACCTAAGAAAATTTAGATAAACTATCTTGATCACTAAGAAGATCCTTGTTTGGATCCCTAAAGATGAGCACTTCTATATTATTATAACTCCTCAGTGCTCCTCATGGATTATCAAGCATGTACTCATGATATCACTGGGAAAATTTTTAAAGAATTTTCATTATGCAATTCTGCTATGGTTTGTTTCTGGATGTCCCCCCAAAGCCTCATGTGGCCAAGGGGTTGGGGCTTTTTGGAGGCAGCTGAATCTAGACTTTGTGATTGGCTCATTGTCTAGTGCTAGGATGGGCAGTCTGAGTGCTACAGCCACCCTGGGGCGGGTAGCCTGCATACAATATGAGGGAGGAAAAGAGACTTGCTCCTCCCTTTTGCCCCTTTTGCTCTTGTTACTTTTGCTGTCTTCCACCACCATGAACTGTTGCCCCTCTGCCATACCCTGCCTTGGAGCCAGCTGATTATGGGCTGAAACATTTACAAACTGTGAGCTAAATAAACCTTTACCTCTTTAACTTTGGGTGTCAGGTATTTTGTCCTAGCAATGAGAGAAAAGTAATCGAGACAGAATTTGGTACCAGAGAAGTGGGGTCACTGGTGTGACTATACCTGCCCATGTAGTTTAAGAGCCTTTGGGAGTGGCTTGTGCGAAGAGTTTGGAAAGTTTCAGAGATGTTGCCTGAAACAGAGCTGGAATGCCTTAGGCTGTTCTGTATGGGAGATTCTGGTCAGAGCTCAGGAGACCAGAAAGCTGATAGAAATCCCTCTGGTAAAGACCAGGCTCAGGAGTTTTCTGCTGGGAAGAAGGACTGCACTGACTGCTGGACTCCTGATGATGTGTGCTGTGGCTTGGAAGAAAGTTTGTCTGCATTTTGCTCATGTCCAGAGATTTTGCCTGAGACTGAGATTAAGGGCAGAGGACTAATTAATCTGGCAGAAGAAATTTCAAGGCAGTCTAATGTTGGGGTAGTGGCATGGCTATTGTTGGGAGATTTTAGTCAGATTTATGTTGAGAATCAAGAGCCAAGAGCCCAGCAGGATGATTTAAAATGTGAGTTTGGCCAGAAGGGAAGTTCCAGTAAAGCTGTGGACTGTAAAGATAGAACAGAGGAGATCTTGATTGCTGAGAAGGAACAGGAGAATACAAAAGATGGCCTAGGGCATCACAAGAAGCAGAAAGTCTCCACCCTGTGCAGCCTCTAAACTGGAAAGGTGAAAGACTTTGCTTTGAGAAGAAAGCTACAGAGCGTCATGTTCCAGAATGGCAGTGGTCCCACCATGTACCAGAATGGTAGCAGCATAGAGAATTTGTTCCTTAGAATTGGATTCAAAGTGCTTAGCAATCCAGGCACTTGAGCCCTACAGCCAAGAGAGAAGAAAGCCTGGCTACTGCTCCATCTGGCAGCAGAACTTGGCATCATCCACATGGTGCTGCTTTTAGGCGCATGCAGAATGTAAGAGTTATGAGGTTAAAAAGGCTTGCACCCAGATTTCAGAAGGCCTGGGAGGCCAGGCAATGTGCCCCTGAGAGGGCAATATGTAAAGTTGTGAGGGTGAAGCCAAAGATGCAGTGGAGATCCCAGAAGTTTGGAAAAGCCAGGAACGTGGGTCATGAAAGGAGGGAACAAAGCCAGCCCAAGAGAGAAGCCATGAGAGCTACAACCAGCAGAAGTACTGTAGGTGTGGGGCCACACAAGCCCTTTGGAGCTCACAACTTGCCACAGGTTGCCTCCAATGCAGGACATGGAACTACAGGACTTAATGTTTGCCCTGCTGGATTTTGGACTTGCTCTTGTCCCAATCCTTTGTACCTTCCTCTGTGTACCTTTTTGTCGCGCGCTTCTGCTCGTCCAGCGAGAAGAATCACACAACACGGGTCGGTGAAAGCTTGCTTTAATCGTTCACAGCTCCAGAGCCTCTACAAGCGTCCGCCCTGTGGCGGCTCCATCCGTGCTCTGCCCCTAAAGGGCAGCTTTGCATGTTTTTATAAGGATAGGGGCGCCAATAGCAATACAGCAGGAAATGAAAGCTCATAGGCTATACTCATCAGTCTCTAGGCAGACTCACACATTTACAGGGCGCGAGCAGCAATGACCGCAACCAGGAAGCAGGAACCAGGCGCCATCTTGCCCAGGTCGATGGGAGGGGTAATTTAGCGCAGGCTTTGAGTCAGAAATACAGGCCGCGCCCGAGGCCTAACTGTGATGTTGGCCCCCAACACCTTTTGAAATGGTAATGTTTATCTTGTGCCATTGAATGTTGGAAGTGTTTAGCTTTCTTTTTATTTGTACAGGGACTCACAGCTAAGAGTTTGCCTATATCTCGGAGGAGACTTGGGACTTGTATCTTTCAGCAATGCTGAAACTGTTACGACTTGGCAACTCTTATCTTAGAGATGGACTAAATGCCTTATACATAAAGGATGTGCATGAGTCTTTGGGGGGCCAGGGGTGGAATGTTATGGTTTGTGCCTGGATGTCCCCCAAAGCCTCATGTGGTCATGGGGGCAGGCTTTTCAGCGGCAGCTGAATCTAGACTTTATGATTGGTTCATTGTCTAGTGCTGGGATTGGTGGTGTGAGTGCTGCACCCACCCTAGGGCAGGTATCCTGCATACAATATGAGGGAGGAAAAGAGACTTGCTCCTCCCTTTTGTCCCTTTTGCTCTTGTTACTTTTGCTGTCTTCCACTACCATGAACTGTTGCCCATGTGCCATACCATGCCTTGGAGCCAGCTGATTATGGGCTGAAACCTTTACAAACTGTGAGCTAAATAAAACTTTCCTTTCTTAAATTTGGGTATTGGGTATTTTGTCACAGCAATAAGAGAAAAGTAACTAAAACATTAATATAATTTAACTTGTATTCATTGTGCAAGAGATGTCCTTTAAGGTGTTAAAAATCCACAAGGCGATTTGACCTTTCAAAGAGTTTACAGTCTAGTGTGGAAGACAGACACATGGATATATGATTGGGGACACCAGGCACATTATAGAACAAGGGTTAGAACTGCAAAGCCAATAGAATTCAGTCAAAAAGAGATAAATCCCAGATACATCTGGTCTGTGGTAAGCTCTTCATCAGCCAGGATATTAGGGAAAATGTCTTTTACAAAAGTCCCCCAAGTACCAGTTTTGGAGGGTTTGTAAGTCTCTAGCTTTTCATAACTTCTGATTTGTTTGTCATTCTTAACATTGTATTAAGAATAGCACAAAACAGGCATCAGAGTCTCAGCTCAATCTTAGGATTCTACTGCTAGAGATAAGAGGCAAGTGAGGGGCTCCAGAATCCAATGAACCAGTACTTTTTGGTTAAAAGAACATCTACAATTTCAATCTGCAAAACACTACCATTTTTTTATTTTTTTTTTGTGTGTACTGGAGGTTGAACTCAGGACCTCACGTGCCAGCAGGCGCCCGTGCCGCTGAGGGATATCACTGGCCCTTTTTTCCGTACATGGGTATCGGGAGTTGAACTCAGGACCTCACGCTTGCCAGGCAGGTGCTTATGCTGCTAAGCTATCTCACTGGCCCCACTATCTTTATTTCAACAAATTTCACAAAATCAGTTTTTACCTAAATTTAGTTCATTCTTGCTTTACATTCTTGTCATTCTGAGTTTTCAAAGTCCTAGCATATAGATTAATAATTATATTACTGGACTCTTTTTGCAGATATATAATTTTTACTCAAGGTAAGAAGCAAAAGTTTTTCCTACTTAAACATAAGTAAGGGACTTTACTACATACTTGTTTCTGTTAAGCAAAAATCAGTGGCAAATGATATCAAACCACTGGAATTTTAGATATTTGCCCTTTTCCTTAGTAGGCTTTATGCCCATGGTTCTTTGGTTTGACTATATGTTATGAGCTTAGATTCTAAACAGAAAAGGTACTTTGGGTGGAGTGTATCTGAAGCCTCTTTCTTTCCTAATTAGCTTCCTTCATTTTTATGTCTGTTTTTAGTAAAATTTAATGATTCAGAGATCCAAGGTCTTCAGTAGTGATATTCAATCATGTGCAAAGATGCAGGTAACTAGTTCGTAGGCATGCGTCTAGGGAGAAGATGAGCTAGAAATAGTCATGACAGAGTTGAGTATAGAAAAAAATTCAAAATCATATTATTTATAATGGAAAATTTGACAAATAAAAGTATATTTATATTAAGCTAAATTGACTTTGTGGTTGTTATTTGCCATAGGCTACAAGTTGGTTTAAAACACATACTTAGGAGGATATTAAAGACAAAGTAATCTTGGGCCAGTGAGATAGCTCAGCAGTGTAAGTGCCTGCCTGGCAAGCGTGAGGTCCTGAGTTCAACTCCCGGTACCCACATATGAAAAAAGGGCTGGTGATATCGCTCAGCGGCACGGGGGCCTGCTGGTGCACGAGGTCCTGAGTTCGACCCCGGTACCCACACACACACACACAAAAAAAGACAAAGTAATCTTAATGAGATCTCCCTATGCTCTACTGAATTTTATGATTTGCTATAATATATTTTACTTACCATCCTTTATCATTTCTAAAGGTATATGTTGTCATTACCTTGTAAAACACAATAGCTAATATCTGCTTCTTTTGTTAGCAGAGATACATAGGATTTTGTGATGTCAAGTCTTCTATTGAATGCAGAAGGTCAGACAGCTGTATATTCAGTTTATCAGAGACCAATGTGAGAAACACAAGTAGGAGGAAATTTGGACCTTGTTCCCCTTTAATTTGAGGGCCCACTCTAGTTTTCCCGAGTATGGAAAAATCCATACTCAATGCAAGAATATGGAAGTCTCTTGACACTCTCTTCCTAATCTACCCCCAGCATGAACTAGGAATGGAAGAAAGGATATTTTCCTTAATCGTGCTTTAATGAAAAACCTTTACGGATTTAAATCACATTCTTTGAATTTTTAAAAAAATCTTGTTCATGTTGATCCTATACTTGGAATGAATCTCAGCCTTACTCTTGTTATTATTTTTGTTAATCTCAAGATCCAGCTCCTTTGACATTTCTGAAAACCCTTACTTTATCAGCACCGGTCATCAGTTGGTCTTCCGTTCCAATAATACTCAACAACACTCTGCTCATACAATTAACGTAACACTTTACTTGAAAAATTAGCATGAACTTCTTTTTTTTTTTTTTTTGTGGGTAGCGGGGGGGTCGACCTCAGGACCTCGCGCGCCAACAGGCACCCGTGCCGCTGAGCGATATCACCGGCCCCTTTTTCGTATGTGGGATCTGGGAGTCGAACTCGGGCCCTCGTGCTTGCCGGGCAGGCGCTTAAGCCGCTGAGCCATCTCACCGGCCCAGCATGAACTTCTTAATACTTAGGTGTCGCCCTGCTAACAGCTTCCAAGTCTCAAATATTTTGTATTTTTCTGCCTTAAGAAATACTTAACATCCAATAGAACTACAAATATTTCAACTCTAATTCAATTGTTAAATTATTTTAAAGAGAAATTAATACTTTGTAAATGTATCTGCTTCCAATTAAATAATATTTAATGTATTTTCTACCATTATATATACATATTTAGCCAAAGTAACAGTAGCCTACGCTATGCCTTTTCTAGTGAGAAGTTAAGCAGCTAAAAAGCATTTTCAGCAATTCATAAAATTATTCAATCCTAAAGTTGGGTAAAGATCTTAGTTATTACATAGACTAGAATTCATGTTCTACAAGGAAAGGATCAGGGAAATAAAATGTTATGAGATCTCATGCATGCCCCTGAATTTGATCACCAAATAAATGCTAACAATTAAAAAAGATCTGTGGCTTTAAGAGGAAGCACTTCCTTAGGTTCAGAAACTTTTGCCCAGGTCCCTATCGACTATCTCCTTTGGAAGTCACAGAGGCACTTCAAATTCAAACATTTAAAATTGAACTCTATGTATATCCCCCTCTCCAAAATTTTCTCCCTCTGATATTTTATTATAGCAATTGTGATAACAATGCAGTCACATTTTCAGTCAACCCCCTCCCAAGTTTTGCCTCTGAATCAACATTTTTTTTGTAATATCCAATGCATTGTCAACCTCTGACAACACCGTGTATTTCTCAAATCTGTCTGCTCAGTTCCATGTACTTGACCTAGGTTTGCTTCCACTTACTCTGTATGACATGGGTTAATGTAGTGATTTCTTAATGTTTTCCTTTCATTCAAATTCTTTTCCATCCATTCCATACCATGCCTTATAGTAAGGATAAACTTTCTGTGCTTTCACTTCTTAAAAATAATGCCATATTTCTTAGCTTGATTTTTCTTGATCCAGCCCTGCCTCCAATTATATATGGACCCTTTTCTTCTCTCTTCCCATGTACTTCTGGACCTATTACCATTTCCTGAAATATGTCACCCTTCATACACATCCTAAGCTTAACATATCCTCTTCTGTCTACCTGTTTTATAAAACTAACCACCTAGAAAATGCACATTTATCTTTAACCTCTCATCTTAGACATCTTTTACTTTTGAAATTTTCTAGCAGACTTTTCGGTGCCCTGTCTAATGTCCCCCAAACTCATCCATGATTTTAGACACTGTAGTGCTGGATAATTCTCTGTAGCTCAGGCTTCCTTCTGGATTGAACTGTCCCAACACAAAAAGTCTTCCTATTTTTTGAGTCAAGGCATTCTATGACATTAAAGAAGGCTGCTTTTTTATGAATGTGCATAAGCTAATATAAAAAGTTAACACTGGGAACAACCCCTTACCCTATGGAAGCTAGTTGGTAAATTCTACAGCTTTCTATGCTCCAGAAGGGCAATACTAATAGATATTAAAGGGAGCCAGAATGGAATGAAACCCTCAGAAGAGAAAATGTCACAACATACAAATATATTGATTTTTTCTATTCTCTTGGCTCACTCTTCATCCTTATACTTTTGCTATTTGGGATCATGTCATTAAAACACTACCACTATGTAATTGTGGTTGTAGTTTATGCTCTAGGAAAAACAAAGCAAGAAATGCAATCTTTTTTTTTATGTGGGTACCGGGAGTCGACCTCAGGACCTCGCACTTGCCAGCAGGCACTTGTGCCACTGAGCGATATCACAGACCTTTATTTTTCCTTTGTGTGGGTACCAGGAGTTGAACTCAGGACCTCGTGCTTGCCAGGCAGGTGCTTATGCCACCAAGCCATCTCACCCAGCCCAAGAAATGCAATTTTTAACCTCTCTTTTAATATATTTTTATCTAACCTCTACTAATCTGTGTACATATCCATGAATTAGAATTTGTGGTTCTTTTAAGATTTTTTAATTGTTTATATATTTATTTAAAATTTTCTTACCATTATTGAAATTATTAAGAGTAGTGTTTAAGTCTTATTCATCATTTATTTTAAGCCTTTTATCCTAAGGTATGGTATATTATTTAGTTTTCCCATTACTGGAACAAAATGCTTGATATATACAACTTAAAGAAGAAAATGCTTTATTTGCTTCATGGTGTCAGAGATTTCAGTCCATGGGAAGCTGACTCTAGAGTAGACATCTCATGGTGGAAGGGCATGGTGGAACAAAGAAACTAACTTTCTGGCGATCAGAAAGCAGAACATAGGGGAAGACTGCCAGTGAGAGATATGTCCTTCAACGGTGCATTCCAGTGACCCACCTCCTCCAAGTAGACATTATCTTCTCATAGCACGTTCAGCTGTGAACATTAGTAGATTTATCCACCTATGAGTACATCAGTCCCATGATCCATTGTCCTTTCTAGGAGTCTCTAAACCCAGTCAAGGTGACAATCAAGATTAACTAGTATAAGTCCATCCCTTGTCAACTTGATACTTAGTCACATTGCCTTAAAATGTACTTAATCTCCAAATAAAATAATAATGCAATAATTCTTCCTTAAATGATGTAACTGCAACATGCAACTGAAAATGTAATACTTCCTTCCCCTAAAGTCACAACTGTTGGAGCACTGCTCCAAAGTTCAAGTCCAAATTCTCCTCTGAGATGGATGTCAAACTCTTTGTTGTAAAATTATTTATAAGAAAAAAATTACGTGATCCAAAGATGCAATAGCACAGAATAATCATTTCCATTCCAAAAGGGAGGAATGAAGGGATAGAAAAGAAAAGGACTGGAGTAAGACCAAAACCCAGTAGGGCAAACATTATGTCCTATAATTCTATAATTCTATATCCTGGCACCCATGGTGGTAAGATGTGAGTTTCAGAAGGCTTAAGCAACCTCTCCCCTATGGTCTTCTTGGCTGCAGCCCACAAGGGCTGACTCTGCACCCTGTATACAACTTTCTTCAGCAGATTTTCCATGTTGTTGGCATCCCCAAATTTCTGGGATCTCCACTGTACCTTCAGCTTCATTCCCCTAGCTTCCTGCAACTACTACCTTTCAAAACTGGCCTTTCAGATTTTTGAAAAATCTGGCTGGAAGCCTCCTTGACCACATAACTCTTGAATTCTGCATGCCTGACAAAAACACCATCATGTGGACGATACCAAAATTTTCTGCCACCTGCAACAGTAGTCAGATGTCTTGGACCATTACTGTAGTGGCATCTGAGTGCCTAGATGGCTAAACACCACAAAATGAATCCTAGGGAACCAATTCCCTAGTGTCTTTGTTATTTTCTCATTGCTGGGTCAAATTACCCAACACCCACAAGTTAAAGGAGGAAAGGTTTGTTTTAGTTCACAGTTTATAGAGGTTTCAGTCCATAATTGGCTGGCTCCAAGGCTGGGTGGCATGGCAGAGGGGCATGGCAGAGGAGAAACAGCCATGGCAGCGTAGGCAGGAGGCAGCAGGAGTTGCAGCAAGTGAGCCTTCTTTTCTCTTTTATCCCATCCAGGGTACAAGCCTATTGAATCAGTGCCACCTGCACTCAGGCTGGGCTTTCCCATTACCCACACCCAGAACTATGGTAAACCAATCAGGGGACTAATTTAGTTACCAAACATTCTTAGTCCATATTCACATACCCTAGATCCAGCCACCTCTGACAAACCCCACCTATGAGCACATGAGGCTTTGGGGGTACATCTAGATACAAGCCATAACACCTAGGTAGCCTTTCTTGACCAGGGTTCGAAGTACTGTCCTTTTAAATGAAAGGTTTAAACTTTTATGTCCTTGAGCCTGTGGTGGATTTGGCCTTGCTGATTTCTGAGATGCTCTCCAGACATTTTTTTTTTTTTAAATCCTGGTTTAGAGTAGATTAGATGTCCTTTAAATGATGCTAATCTCTTCAGCAATCATACCCCCAAATTTTATATGTGGTTCTTTTCAGGCCAAAATTTAAATTTTTCTCTGTACTTCTTTTTGCTCCCAGTTTGCATAGTAAATTGCAGCCAGCAATATCCATGTCACATTCCTACCTAATGTTGGGCTGCCTTGAAATAGCCTCTGCCAGAATTAGCCCACCCCTTTTAAATTCAGCTTCATATAAAAGTCTTAGTACAAATTGTAGACAGTTTTTTTTTTTTTGCAAGAGTGTAACAAGTGTAGACTGTAGTCCAATTTCCAAGACGTTCTCCATTCCCATCAGAAACCTCAAGAGCCTGACATTTAATGTCTGCATTCCTATTCTATTGTTTTCTGAGCACCAACCACAGTCCCTTATCAGGCTCTGCTTACATTTTAGGCTTTCTCTGTCCTTATTTCCAAAACTTTTCCAAGTTTCTCCCTCAAACCATTTCCACAGCTTTTTAAATCATGTGATCAGGTATTGTCACGGCAACGACACCACTTCCCTGGTACCAATTTTTTGTATTGGTCCGCTTTCCTATTACTGGAATAAAATGCCTGATATTTATATATATATATATATATATATATATATATATATATATATATATAATAAAGGGGGAAATGATTTATGTGGCTCGTAGTTGCAGAGGTTTCAGTCCTTGATCAGCTGGCTCCAAAGAAGAATCATCATAGCAGAAAGGCATGATAGAGCAAATCTGGTTACTACATAACAGCCAGGATGCAGAGCACAGATGAAGAATGCCTGGAATGGACATACCCTCCAAGACACAATCCTAATGACCCACCTTCTCCAACTGGGCTCCACCTACTAACAACACATTTAGTGGATTAATCCATGGGGGAGTACAGCACTCCCATGAACTAATCACCTCTCCAGGCGTTTCTTAATCCAGTGAAGTTGACAATTAAGATTAACTGGCAAATATAGCATTTAATAGGTTCTCAATAAGTACTTGTCCAATTTAAAGTAGATAACAATCTAGTGAGTTACAGCTTGAACTGAGTTTTCTGATCTTAAATTCATCACTTTTTCCATTGCATTGTGTTACCTACCCAGAAGACAGAGGCATTCACCATCATTTAGAATATGTAGCACTCAGTATACAGAGGTATGGCTTTCATATGTTCAAATCATCTAGATGAATTCATCTTATTTGCCTAACTTTTCCATATCGCCTCTGAATATGGTACAGGTGAGGGAGGGAGCCTGGTATAATTAATTATACTTATAGAGTTGTCTATAAATCAAGGATAATAGCATATAAAGCATGTGGTACACCAAATAATGCACAGTAAATTTTGGGGAGACTCTGACTGCTAAAATGAAGGGATTCCCTGCAACAATGGCCCAGGCTTCCTGGAATGCATGATTTAAGATTAAAGCAGGCCTTCAAGGGCAACAGTCAAGCAGAATCCAAACTAGATTAGCCTGAGGTACGGTTGCTTCAGTCCCTGTTCCCTCCATCTCTGATGGCTTGTATAGATTAGGGAAGTATGGGTCACTACAGACCACCTTATTCTTTCCCTGTCCTCCCCTTTTCCCCTGCATGAATTCCTACATAGATGTCCTTCTTTTGTTCTTTATCCTTGCTCCCTGGTTTTATCTATAAAAAGCCACAGAAGCTTGTTTTTTCCTGAGGCTTTCTCATGCTGACAGGCCTGGGGTAAGAGGCAGTCCCTCTGGGCCTTTTGGAAGTTAAACTGGGCATGGACTCCTAGTAATCACTCATCCTTTGCACCGTATCGTGGTGGTGAACTGGGACAGTAAATATTTATTTCCTTTTTATTGTTTTGTGGACATAGTCTTACTTTACCTAAGAAGTATTAGAAGCTTTGAACTGAGCTTTGTTTGAGAAGATGTTTGAATAAGTGCCAAAAGAAGACTATCACACTATGTGGCTATTAATTATTTGTTCTCTTTGCTCCCTTACATTTCTCTTAGTGTTTAGATATTATCAGCATTGCCAAATACACGTTAAGGTGGTAAACTGAGAGTGACTGAAAGTTAACCCGTAGCAGTATGAACTAGTCAACAATACTGTTGATGTGACTGGGGAATGAGATGTTTGGTTTAGTGGAAAGAACACTGCATAGTATTATAGAAACTGGAGGATTTATTCCAATACTACTATTACCTGATTTTAGACTAATTCATATTTGGAGAACTAGATCCTTCATACGCACAATAAGAAAATAGAATAGATGACAGCTGAGGGAAGAGAATCTGAGTTAGCTCAAATATTTCAAAGCTTTCTGATTTGTCAGTGCTTGTCAATAGAGACAACAATATGGGCTATAGATAGATGTTAAATTTTTAAGTGATAAGATTGCAATAAAAAAGCAATGTAACTCTGATGATTTTATCTCTATTTGGTAATAGAAAGGTCTTTTTAGCTTACAAAATAACACTTCATTAGAGTTATTCTTTTGTGTATATAAATTTATTAACCTTTACTAAGAAGAGACTTGGGGAAAAAGGTTTCAGAGGAAAAATATACTAAAGGGATCAGTATTTAAAATAATTGGGAAGAAATTTCTGAATTTAATGTTAAAAATTACTTCATGTGGAATATTCTGCCACTGCTTTATTTGGTCCACATTTTCTAATTTTAAAAAGGAAAGCACATTAAAAATAAAATGAATGGACCATAATTTATGTCCTATGCTACTTGGAATGATGGATGGGTTCCAAGAAGAAATAACCAATGTCCACAATAGGCTCGAAATAATAGTGAGTCCCTGTTTTTTTGTAGCCAATAGAAATGGGTTTAATGAATCCCATTTACAAATGAGTAATTTCCACTATCTGTCAGTATTCTTTTGTTTTCTTTTTCATATTTTATTCTATTCAATTTGCTTTCATAGTTTTATAATTAGAAGTCCTTGAATATGAGTAGAAGGGAAGAGAAAAATCCTAAAAGGTAATAATTTTATAAAGCAAAGTATTGCCTTTCAGTACTCAAGGAAATTATTTTGACTGAATAATGACAGATATTCCTGCATGTAACAAAATATATTTTGTTTTTGTTAAACGGTGCAGCTTTTCAGAATTTTAAATATGGTTTTTATGTCCTTAGGTCAACAAAGTGTTGCTTAAGTGGGATGCGTGGTGTGCAGTAAGCTAAGGGCTGGGAGTACTGAACTCAAGGGAGCTCTTTCGAAATAGCTTTTGACTAGGGAAGAAGAGTTAGTAGAAGGGCTTCTTCTGATGTTGTGAGGCCACATAGCTAAAATCAATACCCAGAGGCATTCGGATATACTGGGCTCTGAGAAGTGTACCATGATGTAGTCTGAGAAAAAGTCAGAACACTTTCAGACAGAATCAGTGCTTGAAATACTAGGTAATAATACCACACTTTGCACTAGAACACTATCCTGCACTCAAGTAGAAAAGGAGAGTGAAGGTCGATGACATAGTTACTACGTTATTTTCTCTTAGCTATAAACCCACCCTTTTATTCTGTATTTTGCAATGTAAAGGTTAAGAATTTGGGAACCACATTTCTCCATTCAAGTTAGGTATATATCAGATTCTGCAAACAGAGAGCTAGAGGAAGACCAAAAATCTGACCAAACTTAAAGCATGCATGGAGCCTCACCAATGGGCACAGTAGATGCTTTAGCTTGATTCACATGGTACTACGAAGAGACTTCCATTTTTACTTTTCATTTTGTAGTCAAAACTAGGCTGCTTTTGCTTTCTGCAAATGGAGGAGATGTATGCTATTCTATATACTCACTTGCAGTAAATAACTTTCAAGTCTGTTTCCTATTCCTACTTCCCTCTTAAACTGTCTTCCCATTCATGGCCCAGAGAATCTTGGTCCCACACAACCATGTCCTAGGTTTCTAGGTCATCAGAGTTGCATTCTGCCATCAGGAAATATTCACCCATTATATTGCTACTGTAGGTTCCACAGATTGGTTGAACTGTTTCATCTGTTAACTCCAATTTTCTTTACCATTTTGGACTTATTTCTTCAGGGAATGCTAAAATTTTGCTTTATTCAAGTTTGGGTATGGACAGGAGGTGAATAAATATGTCCTCTGTCCTCCACCTTAAATTCAAAATTCTAGTTTTCTTTAAATAAATCCTTACTAATTATAATAGCTGTGAATTTTTTTCTGCCATGCTTTATTCATTTGTCAAAAGGAATTTGCTAATGTGTCCTTTTTCAGTATTTTTGTACTGTTTTCTGATGAAGTGTTAACATTTAGTCAGGATTACCAAGATGATTTAAACCTGTACAAGAAAAATTTGTGACACAATGTGTAGAAAAAGATATAATTTCAGATGTGCCTTCATATATGAGGTTTACTTATTAGTTAATAATTGATCTTAGCAAATCATTCAAACTGGCCTCCAACTTCCTCATCTGTAAAATTAGAATAATGATACTTATCTCATAGACTTCTATAAAAGTTCAAATAAGTGACATAGATACTGCATCATATAAATTACCAGGAAACTAGGGAAATTTTGAAAGAAAATATATTAATTCAGATTATATAGTCAGACTATTTTTATGATATAATTTGGATATAATGTGATACATGTCCTATCTATACATAGGCATTTTGTAATTTGGTAGAAGAAAGCCTAGAGGAGTTAAATATACTCTCTTTCTTATACAATAGATATTTACTGAGACTATAAGAGGAGGCGATTAACCAAGAGGCCTCAATAGGCTTCAGATTTGTTTAGAATCTTTTGGAAAATAAGTTCTGTAACTCCAGAAGGAGGAAGAATTCATTCACATAACTGCATGAGTGTTACTGGCAGAATAATCTCCCAAAGATGTCCATGTCCTCATTCTTGGAACTCGAGAATATGTTATATTGCATAGTAAAACAAGTTTTTAATAGATTAAATGAAGATTTTATTGCCGTGACCCGCATGTCTGCCGAGGTCGTGAGAGGGGGCGACAGGAGATTAAGAAAAGATGACACATAAGAAAAGGAAAGCTGGGACTGGGTGGGAAGTGGCCCTCTGATGGAGAAGCAGTGAGGCTGCACTGGCCCCAGCATCTTTATTTACGCAAACTAAAAATGGGAAACACGTGACAGAGTCGAAACTGCAAGGTCTCAATGTTTTGGTGAGAACACGGAAAGCGACAGGGAGGAATCCTGAGGGGACAGAAACCTGCTGTTATGCAACTGAGCTATAAGTCAGCTTGCTTATATGGTCTGCCTCTGGCATTCCATGTTCCTGGGGCTGGCTTTGCTCTAGTCCCAAGGAGTTCGCTGACCTCTCGCTCAACCGCGGCTCAGCTGCTCCCCACATTTTAGAGCTTCAAATGGAGAAATTATTTTGAATTACCTAATCATGTGTGTCATTAAATGCAAAGGACTTTCTCCTGTCTGAAATCAGACAGATGCAGAGGAAAAAAAGGGAGATTTGAGACCTAAGAAGGATTCAACATGCCATTGCTGGCTTGCAGATGGAGGTGGCCAAAGACTTCAGTACTACAACCACAAGGAACTGAATTCAGGCAACAACATAAATAAAGTACGGAAGTGGATTCCTCCCCAGAGCCTTCTGACAAGAATGTAGCCCTGTTAACACCTCAATTTTGTCCTTAAGAAATAAAGTGTTCTAGACAGAACCCACCTGGACTTCTGACCTATAAAAGTGTCAGTTTAGAAATGGATATTGTTTTAAGCTGATAAAATTATGCTGAAATAGGAAACTAATGGAATAAAACAGTGCTTTGAATGTGTATTTTAGGTTCTATGTTGATAGAGAAAGCTTTCTTGGCCATGGATAGTGGGAGCCATATCAATAAAAAAGGCATTCAAATAAAGGAAGATTTTTTATTGTTATTTTGTAAACAATGGGAAAATATTGAAGAATTTAAAACAGGAAAAAGAGAGGAATACTTAGTGAAAGGAAATGATGTTAAGAATGCCTCAGATAGCTATGTAATTTTCTAAAAGGTAATTTTTGGTCATTACATAGGCATGGAGAGGTGAGATTTAAGGATGTGAGGAATGACAAGAAAAAGCTAAGAAATTTGAAATGTTTCTAACACTGTCTCAGTGTATGATGAGGTAATTAAGGAGGACAGAAAATTCAGAGAGGGACTTTTATTACTAAGAACAAAGTCTCTGTGGTTAGCTGTAGCTAGCTGTCCACCCACTCTGGGCCCCCACTGTCTTACATGAAAAAGAATATAGTATTAATGCCTGTTTCTTGGTTTTGTGTTAATGATTAAATGATATGATATATATACATTTTAAGCTTGTTGATGAGGTGATGCATGCCATCTCAATGTGCTGGCACTTCTATAGAACATTATATTAAGATTTAACCATCTTTATTTCAACAAAGTTTGAAGTTAATAATAAGCAAGTTTTGTCTTGAATTGGCTCTTCTGACTTAGGAGATCACACCCCATGTATAATTTCCCATTTTCAGAAGAGGATAGATTAACTGTCCTTTTCTTTTCTTAAAATAGAAAACTTTTCTTAAACATAGATTCTTCAGCGAAAAAAGTTGTCTTGCATCTGGAAGCAACTTTTCTTGCTGAAAACTGAAGAATATAAACCCAAAAAAGTGATTGGAAACTTTTTACAAATGAAAATAATTCAATAATGCAAATCATTAGCTCACTCCTATACTTCCATCCATAGCATATTTGTATCATCTCTCTTAGCATTAATTAAGATATCTTTGCCCAATAATATCTTTGCCCAATATTCTTTGCTAATGATGTTATTTCTAAGTTCAAATGATGTTGTTGGTACTACCAGAAAAGCTAGACATATACTAGACATAAAGCTGGAATATATCAGAGGAAGAAGATTCAGAGATGTGCTCTTCTGATCACTGGGAGTATTAAACACGTTGATTTTCAAAAGAAAACATCTGCAGCATGGACCTTGAGGTATATATTCAAAGTATTCCCAACTCATTTTTGAGCTATTTTAGACAATTAAGTTATTTGCAATATGTTAGTCATGGATTTTATTTCTGGAAAAATGAATGTGGAAAACAGAAGAACATTGTTTATTTTAAGGGAAAGAGATAATTCAGGGACGAGTGGCACATTAATCCCTTGGTGATTGGTACTTTAAAAATGCCAGAAGGGTGCTTAGAGTTTTGCAAATGTGAAATTTCTTATCATGCTTTTAAAATGTTCCTAGGGAAATAAAAATTTCCAACATAATAAATTCAATTTTGCTCCAATTTGCTTACCTATTTTATTGAACTTATTTATTAATAACCTGTCACCAAAAAAATTCAAGAAGTTTTATGAAAATGTGTATCTTTGAGCAGAATGCACAACAAAGAAAAAGGTGAAATGTTTTAAGTGAAGATGTAGAAAGTAAGGTGGAATTGGCTGAGAGGTAAAGAATAACCTCGAAGTTTATTTTCTTTTTCAAGGTTCCACACCCTTGAACCTAAGTTTTGTTCAGAGAAAGCATTGACCCCTCCTTGTGTTGAGATCATTCTGTTTTCTTGATCATTTGCATGAAAATAACACTGTGCAATGTTATGAACACCATCCTCAACCATATTCGCATGTTCAACATAGTCATAAGTTATATAGCACATGTTCTTTTGATTTTCCAGAATATTAGGAGCTGATATTGTATCAATATACATTTGGATGGGCACTATTTCTTTAAGGGTCTGATATGGTACTATTCATTTTATTCAGGGATATATTGTAGAGGTACTGGAAGAATGGATTGATATGTTTCTATCAGCCTCATTCTCCATAAAAGTTCTTTCTCCTAAAAGAACTTAAAGAGATTTTGTACAGTGAAAATTTTAATATTGTGTTCACAGACAGGTCCCTTAAATGAGGGTACTTTGTTCCTGATTTACATTTGTGTCTGCTTTAAATTATGTGAAGAAAAGTATTATCTTGCTCTTCAGAAATGAAGGAATCTGTGTAATAATTGGGTTACTAAATTATTTGTTTTCTTCCTACTTATTTAGGAAAAAACTCATTTGATTTAAAAGATATTATTGAGGTTCTTTTTGCTCCAAAACAGTTTTTTCCTGGAGGTTATACTGATTATAAAATAAATCTAGTTTAAAAACTTGAAAGTTTTAAAGACATGAGAGAATTTATAAAAAAGGAATTTACAAGGAAAAATTGACAAATGTTTAAAAAAGTCAAAATAGATAAGTTGCTTTGTAATTTTAAAGGAGAGTTTAAAAGAGCATTATGTATGTATATTTAGAATCTGGAAGGAGGGTGATCTATAGAAGAAGACAGACAAAAGATGAGATGATAAAAAAAACCAGACAATGGTGTTTTTTATTATAGGAAAATGGAAACCTTTAAGAAATAAGCAAACTCACTCACATCATAAGTTTTTGAAGAGTAAAAAGAGGATGAAATGTGAGGAATGTGAAATGTAAGAACTGTCACTGCCTATAATAACAAGGGCTTCACCGGGTGTTCACATGTAGCAATGTTATAGCTAACACAGAGCAATCTTTGCCATTTTAAAATAAGGTTATTCTAATGCTTTTTAAAAACTATTTTCATCAAAGGCATTAAATAAAAGTCAGTCTACTCAAAGTATATTTGAAGTTCCCAAACAATCAGTTCTGCCTCTCTGATAAAATAAAGACATAAAAGTCATTGCAAATCTAATTTTGGATTGTCCAGTGTTGCGAAGTGTCACATGAACATTGCCATAACTGGATGGGTTCTGATGCACTCTTGCAATTAAGGGCTTCTCAGCTGATGTGTTCAGCACATTGAATTTCTGTAGATGAGACACAGATATTCCATGAGACAAGAATACCCCCCACCACACACGTGCATCAGCCTCAAAACAACCACAGAGAGGATGGTCCCAGCAGAAAGAAAACACAGCGTGCGATTTCCTGTTGTTGCTGCACTGCTGCAACACTGAGTTTATGCCTAAGGAGCATCTGTTACCTTTCTAGCTTCAGGCAGCAACAGAATCCTATGACCTTTATGGACCTAAGTCTTATGGAACTTCTTATGATTTATTGTGGAAGTTAGGTAGACACGTTCTCAGACTGCTTTCCAACCAATTTCCACATTATTCTCTGAAGAAACCCTCACTTCAAATTAAAATGCAATTATTTTCTTATTATGATATTACTCTGTAATTTCTCTAACACAGTTTCAGAGGAATGATAAAAGCAAATGGGTACCATAGCTCCTAAAACAGCTGTAAACCAAAGAGAACAGAGTTGCATATGTCTAGGATTTAACACTGATACATTTTATGCCATCTGTAATCCACCAGGAAGCATAATCCTTCCTCAATGAGTTTCTTAGGACCAGCCATTTCAATTAAGTTGTTTATATTACCAAGCCCACTGTTACAAGCACAGGCTTAGCTGCCCTATATGACAGCACAATGGACAGGTTAAATGACAGAGATAAATCTTTCTGTCTAGCCACAGTCCTTGTATATCTGTATCCACATATAGAACCTTGTATATCTGATTTCACACATAGAACACACAGACATCTTTTCAAGACTGAATACTGTGCAATATATTTCTCCAAGTTTCAACTCTAGAATTATCAACTATAAGAAGATGTTTTTGTGTGTTCCAGAATTGGATGTTACCTTCTCTTGTGATCCAAGCATGCTATTTTTCTAATTCTATGATTCATAGTATTTTTTCCATTTGCCTTTCCTCCTCCCTTTAACTTGCACTGAACTTGAGATCTTTGCAGATTACAGTGGTAGATACCGTATTCAATTTTATATTTCTCAGATGGATTACAGTGGCCTGTCATATAGTGAGTATTAGTGACTCAATAAATGTATTTTTATGATTGATAAACACATATGCAAATGTACACAATAGCCATGGTATTTACATATAAAATCAATTATATAGAAAATAAATTCAAATATGATAGTAAATACCTTGCTTAAATGGCTACATATATATATATGCAAAAGCTAATTGTTTCTAGGTATCAGCAATACATATTTACAAACATTTCTCCTAAATAATCATATAAAGATACATAGATTTGAATTACATGAAGTGGTTTATCCTAATAACTTTATTATTGTATAAGATAAAATTTATGATTTATCTACATAAACACTTATATATCAGTATTACATATATGTGCACGTATATAAGCATATGTAAACACAGAATATTTTCATATATATATATAAATAGTGATTAGAATTGTGGGGGAAAGGCAAAGGAAGGTCATTATTATTATTATGAGAAGGTGGGTGTTAGATGACTTGGAAAGTTTGTGGTGTTATGGTTTGTATTATGTATGTCTCCCAAAAGAAAGCTTATATATTGAAAACTTAGTCCCTAGCTGATGGCACTATTATGAGGTTGTGGAAACACGAGAAGGTGGGGCCAAGTTGGTGGAAGGAGACAAGAGGATCACATGCCTTTGAAGGGACACTGCCCTCCCCTTGTCTGTCTCTGTCCTCTTTGCTTCCTGTCACCGATGAGCAGCTTTGCTCCACCATCCACTTCGGACATGATGCTCTGTCTCATGATGGCCCAAAAGTGATGGGCCCAATCAACCATGGAATGAAACCTCTGAAATCACAAGCCAAAACAAATCTTTTCTCTTTTTGAGTTGATTTTCTCAGGTATTTTATCACAATGCTGACAAAGTTTTGGTTGTTTTGATGTTTTATTTTTTTGTTTGTTTGTTTGTCATTTTTCAAGGGTCAGGGGTTGAAAAAGTAGAAAAGGAATGTAGACTTAAAGGACATAAGAACTCTATATGTATTGCAAAGCACATAATATATGTATTATATATGTATTGGATGTGGTTTGGTTCATAGTTTATCAGTCTTTCATTTTCATTTTTAGGCACCGGAGCTGAGAGTTTTATACAAGTCAAAATGGTATTTGCTGCCTGATTTCCAAAAGTTCAAAACTTATTTTGACATATGTGTTGGAAAACAAATGACAAGACTGAAAATAAATGTGGCAAGAGTTTTACTGCTCTCTTGAGAATCAAACAAAAGTTATCTATATATTTGACATAAAAGAATACATAATTTAAACAAAAGTTTAGAATATTTTGTGTTGGGTTTACATAACTATACCCATGATAATCTGAGTTTGACTCAGGTTATACCTAGGAAAGGCTCAGTGATCTGAGACTGTTTGACAATGAATTGTCCTCGGTCTCTATCTTCTTGCCTGAAAGGGATGAACCTCTAGTGTTAGTTCAACTGGCTTGATATGAAATATAAAAGTCTTTTATTTGTAGATAAAACATCCAGTAATTTTCCCAAAGCTTTCTAAAGATTTTGACACTTATTACAATTGTCTATTCCAATATAAAATGCACTTGACAGTTAAGTTACATTTGTCTGTTAACAATATGATACTTGGGCACCGTTAAGAAGCTGTAGGACAATGCGTACTACAAACATATCCTTATGTGACAAGGTTTATAGAAATCACAATAGTTTGTAATACAAAACAAACTGAACCTTGAAAGCAAAACAATCCCCTGAACAACGCCTCAGTTTCATAAACCCCTTTTTTATTGATTTTATAGCAAAAAGGGTATATGAGGAAATATTTGGATAGCAAGTACTTACTATGTGTTGGGTGCAATATTTTAAATTTGCTATTAGTTTTGGTTTTTAAAATACCCTACTCAATTAGCCCATGCCATTTATCTCTTCAGATCAAAACATTCTCACTATATGTGTCATGCTGTTCGTTCTATGTTATATATGGCAGATAAAAGCTGCCTCTAATCTCTGCCACTCCTGAAGTCCATCTTTTCTCATTGAAATTGCTGAATTAAAAGGGCGGTACCTTCTGACATCATTTCCAATCTATGACAGCAAGCCCAACAATGATTTCCGAAGATGCTGGTGCTCCCTTCACTCATGCATTTTTGGTATATTTGGGATACAGGATATGTTGGACATTAGGTCTCACAAGATTCCCTGTAATATTTCTATTACCATAAACCTTGGTCTTCTTTCTTCTTTATTTTGTTACAGAAGTTTTTACAACTAATTCATTAAATGTAGGAAACCTGTGACTCCATGTTTTAAATCAACTAATGAAACAAACTGATAGAGCCACTTCTAATTGCTGGTATGCAAACCCATTTCTATTTATCACAGTCTTTGACATAACATCCTTCTCATATATATACCCCAAATTTCTGTAAATGTAAATTAGAACAAACTTGTAGTTCTTTACATCCAAGTTATCTCTTTTTATGACAGACTGTATTTCTCCTTCTTGGTGTATGCTAGAATGTGGCTCTAAGTAAACTGTCAAGACAATGATATGTACTAGAGTTTAATCTAATAGTTGTCTCATATAAAATTATCATAGTGTCTTCAAACAAGAGAAAGCTGGTTCACAAAGACATGGTGAAGGAGGCTTAGGAAGCATTTGGGAATCCAGATCTTCTCAGTCAGTGTAATTATTTTTAAACACTATAGGACTTGTGAATCTGAATTCAATAAGAATTTAAATCTTAAATATGCAGCATTAAACTTCTGGTCTGACATTAAGCTAAATCCTATGTAAAGACAATATTTTTGTAAGGATTCCTAAGAAACTCTATGATTTTTCTGACCATGCATTGAGCTTGTTCTTCTCATTGTCTTTATAAGCTCTTTGGTTAACCAGATGTAGCAGATAATCACAAAATCATTGAGTCACCATATTATAACAGTCAGAAATAATAACACTGATATTCTAAAGCCCTGTCTCAATATGCACATCATCTCAAGCATACACAAGTGATAATTTAATAGTTGTGCTACTGTATTTTGTGAATTACTCCAATATCCCATTAACTAATGACAATTGGGTCCTAATTTAATTTATTCTCAATTATTAAAGCACCTAATCCAGCATCCTATCATTGAAATGATACTAAGCAGTGCTTCAATCTGGATCACGATTCATACAGACACAACTTCAGGTATTTCAAACAGAAGACATTTAATATGTGGAATTCATTATGTATTCATGGGATACATTGGAAGATCAAAGGATAAAACAGAGGAGAAAAAAAAAGGAAAGAGGATACCTAAAAAACAAAACTTGAAAATACTGTCATAACAATTTTGGTATTGTTGTTCATAAACAATCTTTTCAACATTTGCTGTGGTCATCAGAAATTAACTAAGACTCTTCTTCCTTTATATTTGCCAAATACTTCCCTCACTGCATACAAAGTATATACAGCAATAAGGGTGCTTATTTTAACATTTCCAAGTAGAGCAGGAGTATCTATTTAGTTCTACATTGCAATGCCTATATTTCAGTTTTGTGTTGAAATATTTCTCTCTTCAACTCCCTGATAGTCTGAAATTTCCCATAGCACTTACCAGGAGGAAGACATAGTTTTGGATTAATGATTTTTAAGTTTTTTCATCTATTTCTTTTTCTGGTGGAATATAAAGACTCCTTAGCTAGATGGAATTGTTTACATGCTAATTTTTAGTTGACATTCCTGAGATAGATGGGCAGTGGTTTCCTTAGGAGAGGATACTGCTGATTATTTCTTCCTACTAAATTCTAAATTGAGAAAAGATTTATGATTCTGTATGCACTAATTTTATACTTTTCACTGCCCATAAATTTAGACTGGAATAATGCATTCTTTTTTGACTTTTAATGTTACAGTTGAGAAATTAGAATAAGTGATTTTGTTGTGCGCCCATCTTACTTAATGTCCAGGTATTGTTTGTTTGTGTGTGTGTGTGTGTGTGTGAACTTTGTAAACTGCCCCAAAGACTGGTTCCTTCCTTAATTTACTTCCCTCATTTGTCTATTGTAGTTTGTAAAAAAATCACTGAAATATAAGACTATAAATAATAATAATGATGGTAAAGTACAAATAATAACTAGTAGTGAGTCATTACGGTATTTGAAACTCTATTCCTAGCATACATTACCATATCAATTCTCACAACAATTTCATATGATAATATGATGGTCCTTATTTAACAAATGAGGAATCTGAGGCTTAGAGGAGGTAAATGCATTTTCTTGTTCTGGGTTTCACTTCTAAAAACAATGTTCCTTTAAATAATAGCACCCACTTCTTTTTCAAGTAGAAATGCACCGATAAACACATGCATCCACATACACACTTTTCAGTTGGATTTAGTAAATAAAAGAACACCATGCAAGATTTTAATGACTATCATACATTGGAAATCTATATACACATGAATAAGATTTTTTACCAAGAAAATATGTAATAATGGAGGTATACATGTTAAAAAGCAAGATAACTCTTTAAAGAATTATTTAAATACAACTATACTTAAAAGTTCTGCTTATTAAAATGAATCAAGCATTACTGATTAGGGGCATAGAGAAACCCTGGTATGTATAACATTTGTCTTAGTCAGTTATGTCTCAATTGTTATTTGGAATTAATAAATATTTTGCAAAATATTCTTCATCCACTCAAATTGTTGGCATATATGCATATGCATTTATTTGGAGGAATTTCATATTTAAACTGATATAAATATGTGTATTAATAAAGATAACTTCCCCTGAGATAAATAACAAATATTGCCAAAATGATTAACTATCTCAGATATTTAAGGTTATATATAACAATTTCCTCACTGTAAATATTAGGTAACTTGTATTTCACTGTGAAGTCATACTAAGATCCATTTTTCTTTTGGCGGAAAACTAGTGTATATAATGCCTTCTGGGGGAAAATTCTCATTTCTAGATGACTAAATAACCTTTAATATTTTGGCATTTCCACCTAGCTAGTTATTATACCTTATGATCTAATTAGCATTTGGTATTTGATATCTCCAGTGACTCAAAAGATCATCTAAATTAAAACATTTCCAATTCTAATGTCTTGTTAGAGAATTCTATTAAAATGGAAGAGAAACAGTGGCTTCCTCCATCACTTGCAGTTTACCTGCAGGCTTGTCGGTTAATGTTCAATTCTCCAGTGAAAACTTAACGATCTCGGAATGTCACACACTACAGGCTCCCAGGTTGCTCCTTGTTCTGTCTCGTCTCCCCACTAAATTCTCTGAGGACTTCAAGAACCTGAATATTTTAGCTTCAATTCTTGGGAATTAAAAAAATCTGGGGCTGGTGAGATGGCTCAGTGATGTAAGCATCTGCCTGGCAAGCACGAGGGCCCGAGTTCAACTCCTGGAACCCACATACGAAAAAAGGCCCGGTGATATCGCTCAGCAGCACGGGCACCTGCTGGCGCACGAGGTCCTGAGGTCAAACCCTGGTACCCACAAAAAAAAAAAAAAATCTGAATATAATATGGAGCAACCAATCCTTTTATATATTCTCTAAGCTAGTATTGAGTAGAAAGCAGTATAAAAATCCCTAATTATTGTGGCCTTTTAAAACTGTAATTCTTTGAAATGGATTATATATAGTACTTGTGCAAAAATCTCATAAAGAACTCATGTTCTTCATGTGCATACACATACCACCTCTTATGAAATACCAAATGAAACTCAACCGCTTACATTATGCCTTAAGTGCCTCCACAGGAAGATAGACTTTATGGAGATGGGAAGGGGACCTGGAGATTGAAGGAGACAAGATGACAGGAGGGAAAGTAAAAGTGATCAAGACGTGGTATGTGTCACATTCCAAGTTCCCCACTGTTATGGCTTGTGTCTAGATGTGCCCCTCAAAGCCACATGCCGTCATAAGTGAGGCTTTTTTAGAGGTGGCTGGAACTAGAGTGTGTGATGCTGGGACCAATTCATGGTGCAATACTAGGATCGAGGGCACTAGGATTAAGGGTGTGAGTACTACCTGCCCTAAGTAGCCTGGATAAGATATAAGGGATAGAAAGAGTTATGGTTGTCCCTTGCTCGCTTTTGTTGTATTTTGTCTGCAATGAACTGTTTCTTCTCTGCTATGCCCCTCTGCCATGCCACCCTGCCTTGGAGCCAGCCAACTACCAACTGAAACCTGTACAAACTGTAAGCCAAATAAACATTTCCTCCTTTAACTTTGGGTGTTGGGTATTTTGTCTCAGCAACGAGAAAAGTAACTAAGATACACAGGACACTTGTAATTATGGTACATTGCAAACATGTAAAACGACTTAAGTTTTTTAAAAAATTCAGAGTGTAGAAGTATTGATACAAAACCCTGATTCAATGTAGCATGTCAAGGAAGGAAAAGCAGGGATATTTCAATGTACTAGGCATCTACATACTTTGTTACATGATATACTTAATACACATATATGCACACACATATAATAGACACCCCCAAGACAGTAAGTAGTTATCATAGACAGACTGAAAAATCAGTCTGTTAAGTTCAGTTTAGCCCTCAATCTTGCACTAGAATTAATCTGCTTATTCTATGTCACAGCTTCTTCTTTTGATCAACCCCAACTATTTTCAGTCAGATCCTCCAAAATGCACAATTATTAAGTATGTATGGCAGATAATGAAGAGTGGTGGAGCTGCAAAGGAAAAAGAAATAGGGAGAATGCTTTCTTTTTAAGTCCTTGCCCTTGAGGTGTTTAATATCTATTGGAACAGAATATAGGAATAGGAGATAACACATATAAATAGGCATTAAATAATTCAGAGAAACAACCATGAATTGATAGTTTATTACAGCTGCTTCAACTACAAAAGCATTGCCATTGTGGCATAGAAAGTGTAGAATATGAAATTCTGAAGGCATATTTAAGGAACATTGGATTTGAAAGTTATTTTCTCCCCTCCAAAATGAACATAAATCATTTCCAAAAATGAATACTCAGGCACTGAAAGGTTAAAAAATACAATTTGACCAGGGAGATGCCGAAGACTAGAAGAGACAGCAAGGGTCGTACTGTAGCTGCCATGTGGATCTTCCATTGTCTCTGGGCTGAGTGAAGGAAACTTATGCTGTATTCTTGGAATGACTGATGTGAAGCAAAAACTGGGGTCTCAATCATATTCGTATGCTTCATTTTGTTTTCATCTATACCCGTTTTCCTCTTTGCTAGTAACAGAAGTGTTAATGGCAGACAGAGTTAACCAGTGAAAGAATTCATTTCCTCTCTTCATTTGGAGTTATTGGTGGTCATGGGCTAAGTTCCAATAGGGATTGAAGTAGATGTATTGTGGATAACTTCTAATACTCATCAAAGAAAAGAGTGCATAGTTCCCTCTTTTCCTTTTTTATGCTTGCTTAAATGCAGATATACTCATGCTAGAACATGAAATCAAAGTACTATATTAAGGAAAACAGAGCAGCTTGTGTTCCCAACGATTAGAGTCATTTTACCAGTCCTAAGCAACCAACATAGAGTTTCACCTGTAAGAGAAATAGGTTTCTGTTCTGAATAAACTATTATCATTTTATAAGTCTCAGAGCAAGAGAAAAACCACCAGCTGCTTTTGATTAACACACTTTGCATTGTGGAATTTGAAAGAAGCGCTGATAAGCATGATAATTTAATTTAGATAATATGCGACAAATGTTTGCATTGCTTCGAATGTAGCTGACATTCAAAATGTTAGTTCAAAATATTACAATTTATTCTGAGATTATTGTGTCATAAAAAATATTGAATTGTGTGTAATAAACTTTACAAATGTGTCTGGATTCACTGTTTTTCAAGATTTATTGCACCAATGTCCTCTCCTCCTCCCTTGAAGTCAGGGAGACCATAGACCTACATTGGTTAATTGAATATGAAAAACAACAGTTGCTGTTGGCATTCAAAAGCTAGTAATTAAATTTCACGCTCTCAACAAATTCCGAAGAACATAGTTCCTGTGCTTGGTCCTATAGAGTAAATGAACTCACTACCTCTCCTCTCAAGCAAACAACAATGAAACTATAAGGGAATGAAGGGAAAGTAAATAACTGATCACGTCACTGAGAATCAGGAGTTACCAGTTCCTCCAGTCTATCCTAGAGTTTCCTGAGGTCCACCTGGAGAAGGACAAATTAGGAAGCCTGAGAAGTAGAGAGATTAAACTTTTGCTGACAACAGTTTTCTTTCCCCCTCATCTTTCAGACAAAAGGAATGAAGTATGGTTTCATTTTTTTACTGTAACCAGAACACAAATAGTGAAGTCAAACATTGTTTTCTGATTCAAATCCCAGTTACACCTAACAGAAACTACACTTGATTTGTATTGCAGCAAAATACTCCCCCGCCCCACTGCCTCACATGTGAATGCTAAGCAGAAATAGGTGCAGAACTAATGTAAGTTTTCAAAAGAAGAAATTGTAAATGTATTTAGGAAAATATTTCTTATATGTTACTTTATTCCATTTGGAAGTTGAATCCTTCCATAAATTAAGCTTTTCTTCTGCCCATAAGCCAGTGATGTGAGGTTATTCAGGGTTAACACAGCAAAGTTATCAAAGCCGTTTTCTTTTCATCTTCTAAATGCAAATACTGATTTTAAATTGAGGATTGCTGAACCTAAAATGGATGTGATCAGAAACCATGACTGAAACAGTGGGCTGTTTTTTTGGTGTCCTTTTATTTTGTTGGACCAAAAATAATATAAACTACCAAACAAAATGATGGTGCACAGGTGTTGTTATTGCACTTACAGCCCAGTGTGACTTTTTAAGGTAGTTGTCATGCCAACATGATCATTTATAGACTACAATCCCATTAGGCAAAACTAGTGATAAAGTAAGCTCATTATACCAAAACTTATATTGCTTCACTTCCGCTTGTATCTTTTTTATGGCAAATTACATTAGTAGAGCTATTAAATAAAAAACACATAAGCATGTTATACTTAGTAAAAATATTTTTGGACAGAGGAAATGGGGATTTTGAACATTATTGCAAATGATTTTCTGAAGTGTTATAGAAAAACTTTGCAACAAATGCAAATTATTCAGTTTGAAAAGACTAAATAGTACAGTGCTCCTTCCTCCAACATGCTCTTAGAATCACATCTCCAGATCTGATTATTTATGGAAAATACAGCAGGGATTTATTGGCCACAATTAAAAAGACTATACTTTTACTTCTGAGTGGTTTCTCTACCTTTATTTCATTGAACAATTATTTCATTGTTAAGAATTATTCTTTTTGTGGGGCGTTGTGTTGGCAATGCTGTTTTCACTAAGTATAAGCAAATTCCTAAACAGAGATTTCTATATAAGAAGATATAAGACATCAATCACATGTTTAAGAGGGTCTGTGATGGTGGATTTGAGTAAATTAAAAATTTTAACTGATTTTTATTTCAGTAAGATGGAGAAGGACTTTCCTGTTCCTCCACTTAGTACAAATAAAACGCTGGGCACCATCTGGAGAGCAAACATTAGACTCCGAAAGGTGAAGAGATGAAGCAGATCAAGCAGAACTACACAACAGTGTAACCTCTGGGATTTCATTTTTCCTACTGTGTCCCAGACTGGAGAAACCAGCAACACAGAGATGTCAATGAATGGACACCACGACAGTCCCAGAATTGGCTTGCATTTCTCAGCTATGGAGCCAGGAAAGGGGGTAGCCTAGAAAGAGAAAAACAAAACAGTGAGAATAAGACACAAACTTTTAGACAATGCCACTCTACTACAGTCAAACATCCCAGGAAAACTGTGGTTCACCCCCACTTATGCCAGCGAAGCCTGAAAGAAAACCTTAGACTTCTATATTCACTCTTGTTGGCTGTAATGAGGCATCCAGCAGGCCAAGTAGGTGGGTGGATCTTTCAGCTCTCCCAGATGGTCAAGAGGAGCCACCCACCTCATGCTTTAGTGTCAGTGGAGACCATATGAGGAGCCCAGACTTTCACCCCGACCCAGCAGTAATGAGGAAAGTTGGAAAGAGGTGAGAGAAGTCCAAATGGAGAATCAAAACTTTCACAACTTTTCATTACCAAACAGCAATAGTGAGGCTTCCTACTTGTGGTATCCAAAGGAGACTTGTGAGAAGCGAAAAGATAGTCTCGTCTTTCCTTGCCAGGGTGATAAAAGTCAAAGCTCTTGGCTCTGCCTAGAAGTAAAAAAAGAACTGGTTTCCCTCTTGATGTTAGTGGAGACTGAAAGGAGAAACTGAACTTCTATCACCAGCTGGCAGTAAAGCAGCTGTGTCCCTTTTGCCTACTTGAAGAGAGACCATCACCTTGCCATTTTGGAAAACCATGTGGAATGACAACAGTTTTCTCATCAGAAACAATGGAAGCTATAAGAAAGTGACACAACATTTTTCAAATGCTCAATGAAGAATATAAAAACTGTTACCCCTGTGTACTTTAGACTCCCAGAACTCATCATGCAACTGAAAGTTTGTAATACATACATGCATATACACAAATGGTATCTAGGGTGGTGATGGAAGCATCAATTAACTTGATAGTGGGAATCATTACACAATGTATATCTATATCAAATCATCACATGGTACAACCTGAAGATAAATTTACCAAGTACATTTTTAAAATAAAAATTTAAAAAGGCAATAACTTGCAAACCATATTTGACATGAATGAAAATGCCTTTCAGAAATAAAGGAAAACCAAGTCATTTTTAGATTTAAAAAATTTATATACTGTGTTATTCCATTTATATAACATTTTGGAAATGATAACATTATACAAATGGAAATCAGATCAGTGGTTGTCAGGGGCTAAAGAGATGGGGGAGTGGAAAGAAAGTGAAGATGATTATAAAAAGTCAGTATAGAAGGGATACTTCTGGAGATGGAATTGCTCTCAGTCTGGAATATTCTTGTTATGATGCTTGTTATGTTGTTCTATAAATTTATAAGATGCTGCCATTGGGGAAACATGGTAATGTGTTTATGAGATCTGTATTGTTTCTTACAACTGCATGTGAATCTACTACTATCTTTTTTAAAAAGTTAAAGAAATCTCATGGGGGCTTAGCTTCTTTTATATTGGGACAAGAATATATTATTTTCTTCATGGCTGGAAAGGTACATATTCTGTCTGGACCGAAGATAGTTCTGCAAGTAGGAAAATTTCAGCCTTTTCTGCAAAGTGTCTTTGTATTCTCTAATAGTGCTTTATGATAGGTCTATAAATATTTGTTGGTTAAATGAATTAATGAATGAATTAACGGTGCATTCACTTTCTATGTAATCTTTGAGTGAGTCCTGTTATTATATAGATGAATCCCCTGAACTGGACAGATTGAGCTTATTTCATCTCTGAAACAACAGCCCTCTAGGATTTGGTAATAGCATCAGACTTCGTCTTCCTCTCTAACATTTTCTTTCTCAACTCCTGGTGTTTAGGTGAGCTTTAGACATCAGATGTAGTCTTACGATAAGAGCAGGACCAGACTGTGTTTTCTATATGTTAAACCAAGGTTCCCAACCTCCCAGGCTATGGATCAGTACCAAGTACTGGCTGACAGGCTAGTTAAGGACTGGGCTACACAGTGGGAGGTGAGAAGCTTGCAAGCAAGTGAAGCTTTATCTGTATTTTCAGCAGCTCTCCATCGCTGCCATTACCACTTGAGCTCCGCCTCCTGGAAAGTCAGGGGTGGCATCGGATTTTCATAATCCTACTGTGAGCTAGATCCAAGACATGAAGGATCTAGGATGTGTGCTCAAGAAAGTTGGGGACGCCTTTCAATTACACTATATATTTAGTAATATTTTAATTGCCAAGAGCAAAAAAGAAACTTAAAAAAGATCTAAAGTGGACAAAATCCAAAAATTCATAGAACACTTCTGACATAGCCAAATTCCATCCCTAAATGTAAACACTGTCAGTTATTTCTTATTTATTCTTTCAGAAACTGAAAGTAGAGAAGTTGGTGAATTTGCATTTCATACACATACATATATGAGATCTATCTATCTATCTATCTCTATCTATATATATATACACATAATGTTTATATACCATCATAATCAGTGTGGTCTACAACTAAACACTTGCTGAGAAAACTCACAGAGGTGAACGACATACCTCAAGAAATGGTGCATATAGTATTATTACCTAATATTTATTGAGTTTCTTTAAATATTAAATGTGTGCACATGTCTATATTGACACCTATTAAAATTTTCTCAAGAGCCACAGAAAAACAGAATTATGATCCATTCTTTTTAGGTGAATAAAATAAGCCCAAGATGGTTTAAATAACACAGTGTCTCATGTCATAAATAGACCAAAATTTCTAGTAAATGGATGCACCTTGAGACCATACTCTTCATTGAAATAAATCAGACACACATGTGTAAATATTGCAGTGTTTTTCCGGTGTGAGAAACTGAAAGTGTAAATAAGGACCAAAGTGTACAACAGATATTGTGAAATAGGAAGAAATTGTTCATAAGAAATAGAAACTAGGGAAGGGGGAGAGGGAAAGAAAGTAAGGTAAAAGAAAAAAAAATGATAAAAGAAGGATAAAATGGAAACAAAGCTTTGTAAATAAGGAGGGGAAGAGGGGCTGAAGGGAGGGGAAGGGATTGGGGGGAAAAAGAAAAATCAAGATATTTCATATACAGATACAAATTCCCTATGATGAATGTGATCATTATATATATCTATATAGTAGCAATAAACTTAATAAAAAAAGTAGAAAAAAATACGGGGTCATTTTTAAGCAATCAATCAATCAATCAATCAATCAATAAACCAAAAATAGTTGTTATGATGTCATCTAATAAATTGAAAGAATAATGTAGACAATTACATGATATAAAAATATATTCCAAAATATTAAGAAGTCAAAAGCAATCTAATCGGTAGTTCCTATGTGTTTAATATGCCAAAGTATTAAATACAATTCACAAGTTTAATACCAATCTTGGGTCAATGACTATTTTTATTTCTTCCTGCATGCTCAAATATATGCAGATTCTTAACAACCCACCTGTTACGATTGTTTGGACTTATCCACTGTTCAACTCACTGGGTTGTAAGTTCGAGTGGCAGGTCTATAAAAAAAAAAAGACAAGCCATACATTTGAACAGTGCACCTGGGTCATAAGTACAGTCATTAAAGAGCTAAGTCGTTCAATGAGGAATATATATATGTATCTATATATATCTACTTTTTAATAAGTAAAAGCACAAATTATATATAAAAGCCAAAGTAATCATAGCAGTACACAAAAGATTATGTAAAATAATTTAAAATTCATTATTCTATATAATAAAAATCCAAAGCACTTTAAATATAGAACTAAACAGAAATTGTAAAATGTATTATGCATCTTTTATATGAAACACTATTAAGTAGCTTTTTAGGACAATTAAAGAAATAATAGAGTTCAATTCCCAGTACCAAAAAGAAAAACAATCACAGATAAATATGTAAAACATATAGTAAAATATAAAATATCAAACATTATTTTTACTAGTTTTCCTAGCAAGTTGTTTATAGTACAAATCTAATGTAAATACATAATGGAGTACCAGTATGTAACATAATATAGATATCTTTCATCATATATATATGAAAGATGTATCTATATATCTATATATATCTACATCTGACTTTCTGTTATTCCTGTCTGTTTCATAAATGTATATGAGTAGTAAAATTAGAAATGAAACCATAACAAAACTTTTCTCTCTCATTTTAAAGTATATAAATGAAAAAATAGTATTTTGCAAAAATAGAATAATATTCCTTGAAGTGCAATAATATTAACTAAAATAATATTATTTTTGTTGTTTCATTTTGATTTGCAAAATATCTGAATCACACTACACAAATCACAATGGCTTCTATAACATCAATATGTTATTTTCATACTACATGTTTCAGAATTGGAGAAGCAATGTCCTCTTTGAAGAAGAAGCTGCTATATTTGAATGTATAATCACCTACTATCTTATATGCAGGAAAGTATTTTTAACTTGGTAAATTTTTTATGCTGGAAATTCTCTCACTTATTCTCTTGTAGCATTCTCATGGTAGACATACCATCTATCCAGCTGTTAGCATGCTTTGCTATGAAAATTCTCTTTTTTTCTTTAATAGATATATCTATATTTTTTCTTTTTGAACACTAAAGTCCTTAAGGATTGAAAGTGCTCATTAAGACTGAAAGAGAAAATGAATGTGTTCTGCTTGCTAAACAAACGTGCCATTTCTTTGCAGAGATTTATTTTAATATAAAAGATATACATTAACCCTCTTCAGCTAAGTATCTAAAAGAAACAAATGATCCCCAATGAATATCACAAAATTCTGCAAGTAAATACATAACTACATTTTTCACTTTCCAATGACCATAATCGTTTAAAAGATACAAGTCTCTCTCTGTGCTCTGGAACTAGAGAAGATTATTTGATTAATTACTGTCCTACCTGAGAGACAAATGTTTTGCCTCTATCCAGGTACTCCAAAGCTAGCCTGTTAAATTCCGTTTTTAAATTCAAAGTTGCTTATTGAAGTCAAACAAATCCACATCTTGATGAAGGTTCCCTAGATTCTACCCACTGGGGAGTTAATATGGTTATTATAGCTATAGAAAATATAATTATTGCTTAAAAATACAAAATACATGATTTTATATAGCCTGGATACAGCCAATATCTAAAAAGGGAGATACTCTCTCTGCCTAGAAGATATTATTAGAACTCCAGTGGCCTGCAGGATATTGTTCCTTCTTGCAACTATATCTGTAGAACTAGATAACGTTCTATACTTTGTAATTCTGAATATTTCATGAGTTATTTGATGCTTGAATTGAACAGATCATCTCATCTTGGTGTGGGATATAATGCAGTGCTCCCCAAAGTGAATTTCATAGTGCACTGGTCCAAAATAATGCTTTCTGAAAAAGTGTCCCCTGCAATATAATTTGTGAAATACTGTATTCTATAATGTCCTTATATGTGCACTGCAGTAGTTAGAGTGGAGTGTCTACTTGATTGACTGTGGGACACACCCAGGCAATTGGAGGAGCAGACTTCTGAGTGTATGCGTGAGTCAGGGATGTGTGGTCTTAGGGTCTATTTCTAGTCCCTCAATCCTTCCTGTCTGGCACTTTTCCCTTGTTCTGCTTCCTGGCCACCAGGAACTAAGTATCTTTGCTCTGCTCTTCCTCTGTGATGTTTCCGTCTTGGAGCTAGCCGACTACGAGTTAAATTCCCTGAAACTGAGCTTTACTGAAAGCTTTTTCTGTTAAGTAGTGGGTGTAGGGTATTGTGTCCCAGCAATGAAAAAGCTGAATAATATGGTCAAATTGGTATGAAAACTGAGGTCATTGTTGTGCCTATACCCGGTCACATTGTTTGGAAGCCTTTAAACCTAGTTTGTGGGAAGGGGGTGGAAGGTTTGTGATGCCGGCTAGAGAAGAGCTGGGTACTGTAAGCAGAGCCCAATAGATGATTCTGTTCAGAGCTCAAAAGATCACAATGCTGACAGTAAAAGCTAGGCTCAGGAAGTTTCAAGTGGGAACACGGACTCCATTGGTATTTGGACTAGAGGCTATGTTTCTCATAGAAAATCTGTCTTTTATTTGTCTATGTCCTGGGACTTTGCAGGAGACTGAAACTTAGGGCAGTGTACTAATTGATTTGGGGAGGAAATTTCAAGACAACCCAATATTTAGGCTATTGCTTGGACACTCTTGCTACTTTTGGCCAAATTTATAGTGAGAATCAGGGGGCAGAAAGCAGAGTAGAAAAATTCGAAAATGTTAAATTTTGATTCAGAAGGAGTCATGTGTAATGTTGGGGCCAAAGGGGGTGTGGCTGTTGATTAGATTAGTGCCATCAAAAAAGGAACCAATTACTCTTTTGGAACAAGAAGAAACATGCCTTGAAGACATCTCAAAAATCAGCATGACCACAACTATTGAAAGCTCAAAGAAACAAAAGTGTAAAACTCTCTTTTAAGAAGAGAGCCCTGGGGCCGGAGAGATAGCTCAGTGGCATAAGTGCCTGCCTGGCAAGCGCGAGGTCCCGAGTTCGACTCCCTGTACCCACATACGAGAATAGGGCTGGTGGTATCACTCAGCGGCACAGGCGACTATGGCACGCGAGGTCCTGAGGTCGACCCCCGGAAATCCCCCCCCCCAAAAAAAGAAGAAAGCCTGGGCTACTTCTCAAAAATACCCCAATGCCATGACTCTGAGGCCCACCCAGACATATCCAGCAGTGTACTCTACCAATCTTCTTGGTGTATCCCAAAAGCAATTAAGTTAACATGAAACTCTACCCTAACCACCACATCCCACCCCTTATCAACTTTATACACAAATATATTGTTTAAAACTGCTTAGTTGTCAAATAAAGACAAAGACTAAGACTTGTTGAGACAATAGCAAGTTCATAACTTCACCTAACATAATACAAGTATCCTGCATGCAACTGGAAATGGGATAATCCCTTCTCCAAAGTCTCAGCAGTTACAGCCCTTTTTGAAAGTCCAAGTCAATGTCTCTTCTGTGACCAGGGAAAATTCTTAGTTTTGAAATTCTGTAAAAATTAAAACAAGTTACATAAATCCAAGGTACAAGGACACTGGGTAAAATATTCCCACACTAAGAGAGGCATAGGGATATAGGAAAGAATAGGACAAAAGTCACAGTAAAATCCAGCAAGGAAAACGTTAAATCCTGTAGCTCCATATCAGGCATCCAAGGCACATGGTGGTAAAATGTGAGTGCCAAAGGGTTCGGACAGCTTCATCCCTATGGCCTTACTTGTTGGAGCTCACATGGCCTCTCTCTTGGGCTGGCTCCACTCATGCCCCACAGCTTTCCTCAGCAGATGTTTACGTTTTCTTGGAATCCCAGACTTCCTGGGGTCTCCACTGCCCCTTTGACTTCATTACCACAGCTTCACACACTGCCCTCTCAGGGGCACACTGCTTGGATCCTAAGCCTTCTTTTCAGATCAGGATGGAAACCTGCTGAACCCCACAACTCTTACACTCTGTATGGAGGCAAAAACAACATCACGTGGGTAATGCCAAGGTGTGCCATCAGCACAGTCGGTAGCCAGGCTCCCTTGGGTTATGGCAGCAGCAGCAGCCTCTAAGTAGCTGGAAGGCTAAGCACAATGAAATGAATTTCAGGGGCCATAAATTTTGCTTTGCCCAACCCATCCACTATTACATTCTTGCCAGCAGCCAGCCAACCATGTACTGCATCCCCTGAAAACATGAGCTAAATTAAACCTGTCTCCTCATTGAAGTTGAGGGTGTTTGTTCCAGAGACAGGAAATCTGACTAGTACACACACACACACACACACACACACACAGATTCATAGCACTTATTAATATATATTTGTAACTTCAGGAGATTTTATGGTAACAAACCTGTAACTTCGACTTCATGTTCCCCAAACTCACTTAAACATGGTCTCTGCGGTATTATTTTCATATCCTGTGCATGAAATATTCTTTAAAACACATTCTTTTTTTTTTTTTTTGTCCTGGGAATTGAACTCATGACCTCATGCTTGCCAGGCAGCGTTGTGCCACTAAGCTGTATTCCTGGCCCTTAGAACACATTCTGGAGCATATTACCTTAATGATTTCACAGTTAAGAGTATACAACATCATGTGAAATCTTGGTTTGTAGCAAAGATGTTCCTTGTGTATAATAACTTCTCCCAAATCCTCATAAAAATGCTTGATAATTTTTTTTTCTTTTTTGCTTCAAATGCTTGATGATGTACCTTGTAAAGGGGCATGACTAATATGCATACCTTTCACATCCCCAAATTACAAAGTACAGTACATTACCAAGTAAAAAGCCTGTGATAAGGTAGAAAGTACGTACATGGACTCAGAGATTAGATTCAAGTCCTGGTTGTGCCTTGAGAACTTAAGTGAATCTAAACGTTTCATTTCTTCATCTGCAACTGGGCATGGGGCAATGGCCATAGGACATTTTCTAAGATTCAGGGCAAGATGTTAATAAGTCACTACATTAAGCACAATTACTATGAAGCTGAGTTGTGTTATGAATACATTCTCAAGGAAGTGCCAGAGGCCCTAAATGCTAAATTAACGGAAACAAGAGAAAGTTGAAATTTCTTATCCCGCCCTAACATTTAATTAGAACCAGGTACAAGATTAAGATATGTGATAATGTCTACTTTGAGATGTGTGTGTATGTGTATTTGTGTAATGCTGGTGATCAAACCCAGGACCTTGCACGTGCTAAGTTAGCGCTTTATAACCTACCTACATTCCCAATCTTACTTTGAAAATATTACAAAACTTTGAAGATTCAAGAAAATATAGAACCAAATACTTTGCGTATATTACTGCATCTTCTGTGTGCTAACCCACAAACTATTGTCATTCCACTAATGGAAGGTGGGTACTAGAACTTAACCTTATACTCACTTTCTTTGATTATATATCTAGTTTTCTTTAAAACAAGAGATATTTAGGAGGATGTTAGTTCCAAGAAGCAAGTAGTGATGAGAATAGTGAAATTAAATCTCACGTCCTATGCTATTTGCTACTTCAACAAATAATGTGCTTAAGGGGAAAAAAGGATGATTTTAGAGAAATGGTGAGGAGTACATATGATGTACCTGTCAACAATAACACATCCAATTAGAAACTATGGGAAAACAGCTGTATAAAAGAACAGCGTGAAAAATATGAAGAAATGCAAAAGGTGGCATAATATTGGGTAAGTTACTGCAGAGGAGAAAAGAGAAAGTGTTTGATTTTAATTCTTAGAAAATTTTCCCTAATGAACAATGTTGCTGTGAAAGGATGTATTAATTACTTATTTGTTGCTGGGACAAAATATTCAACACCCACAATTTAAAGGAGGAGAGGTTTATTTGGCTCACAGTTTCCAGTGGGCTCATTCCCTGGCCGACAGATTACCAGGCAGAAATTGTGTGGTGGAAGAGCATGACAGAGGAAAGCAGTTCAACTCATGGAATCCAGTAAGCTGAGAGAAAAGACAGGTGGCAAGTTGGGAAGACAAGAATATACCCTTCCAGTCACATTTTCAGTGACCTCTGTCCAACCAGGCCCCAGATTCTAACAGTATATTTAGCCAAGAAGTTATGAGTGGATTAATCCACCAATGAATATAGCACCCCCATGATCCAGTCATCTTTTGGTATGGTTTATATCTCACCGGCCCTAATTAATTAATTTTTGAAACAGGGTCTTACTACCATGTAAGTCAGGTTAGCCTCAAACTTGCTGTGTAGTTCAAGCTGTCAATGAACTCATGATCCTTCTGCCTCAGCCTACTGAGTAGTGGGTGCCAGGATTATAGGTGTGTATCTACATGCCCCGTGAAGGATGACTTTTTCTTTTTTAGGAACACAATGGGTTATAATGAATGATATTTATGCAAAAAATTGCAGCAGTAACACTAATTATTAATTTTCAATTATAAAGATCAAATTACCAAGAAGCACTAAAGCTTACAGCAGAATTACAGTATGGGTAATAAATGTAAACTTCTAATAAAAGTAAGGATATAAAGATGTTACACATTCGAATCAAGAAAAGAGTGAAGGGGCTGGTGAGATAGCTCAGCTGCATAAGCGCCTGCCTGGCAAGCGCGAGGTCCTGAGTTTGACTCCTGGAACCCACATAAAGGAAAAAAAGGGCCGGTGATATCGCTCAGCAGCATGGGCGCCTGCTGGCACGCGAGGTCCTGAGTTTGACCCCCGGTACGCACATAGAAAAAAAACAAAAAGAGTGAAGGATACTAAATATTTTTATCTTTTTAAAAGGGCTAGTCAACTATAATATTTATAAGGTTAATGAATAAAAATTAACAAAATATGATCAACAGATATGGAAAGTACATTATAATGAACATGTGAAATGGCTGAGTGGAAAGTAATCAAGACAGGAAAATATCAAAATTCCTTCTCTCACAGCACAAAAACAAATAAGTAGATCTTAATTTGATAACATTAATAAAAGGAGTAATAAACAAATATAGACAACTATCAGAAAAATTAAAGAACTCTAAAAATTAATTACCTCCAAGGATAAAATGAAGATAGAGAACTTTTAATTTCATACTCATCTATACTGCTTGCGTATTTTATGCAAACTTTAATTAAAAATTTTTTTAGCTACTTGAAGATTTGGATCATTTTAGGTAAATGTATTTTTATCTCCTTTTTCTCTTCCTTTACTGAAATATTTTCTTCATTACTCAGCAGCATTTACTGACTGTTTTTGTTTTGCTGTGTTTTATTTTGACCATCCGCATAGGTTTATTGACCTTTACCTGGGATTGAACCATAGCAATTGACGCTCCTTGTGCCTGCTGTGCAAGTTGCTGTTTTCCAATTTTGCACAGGAAAACTTGCAGGGCACTGAAAGGTATTAGTAAACCTGGCAGACTTCCTCTGCGTTCTTCCGGGAATCAGGAGAATACCTCATGGAAAAGGGACAGTTTGTGTACTAGATCAAAAATGGGAAAACAAAGTCTAACCATGATTGGATAATAGAAAATATTATCAAAGTGTATCAGACTATAACAGCAACAAACTATAAAAGAGGAGCAATAAGAATTATGGCTATCATTTACTGAACTCCTGAATTCAGTCCAGTAAAGTAATAAATATTTTTCATAGAGTATATGATGTACATACATATACATCTAATATCACTTTAAAGTTGACAAACTTTGTGCATAATATTTTGATATTTAAATATTACAAAATATTAATCTAAGTAAGAGAGATCATGTAACTTTCTCAAAGCCACACATTTAATTAATTCCAAGATTGTCTATCTACAGTAGGAGCATTTGAAGAGAAATAGCATTGAAAATACATGGTGTATTTGAAGCTTTATAAGGAGAAATATTATTATCATTCATTTAAGTGAAAACCTAGGACCATCACTGATTTTTCTCTTTTTACATTCCATACACAATCAACGAGTCATTTTTTCCTGCCTCTGACATGTCGCTAGGATACTAGTATTCCTCATATCTTCACTGCCACTGCCTTATGACATGTTCTTTCCTGGGTACAACCACCATCACTATTTTACTTGTCCTCCTGCTTCTATTCCTGCCTCTTCTCTCATCCACACTGTACAGAACATCCAGGATGAGCTTTTAATTATGCAAATCAGATAAAATTATTTCTCTGTTTAAAATGACTCAAACCTTTCTTTCTGTTCTTAAAATGTTAGCCTTGACCCACAATGATTAGGGAAATTTGTACCAATCTCTCCTTTGCTCTCAGAGACCCATCCACACGGTCTTCTAATCTTTCTTCACAAAAGTTCAGATATCCTTCTGTCACTTCAAAATAAAAAAAATACCTGTTTGGTTGACTTATTGATTATATAAAAATAACATTATAAAACAAGAAATTACACTTTGCAGATGTATATGCATCTTTTTTTTTTTTTTTTGTGGGTACCAGGTGGTCGACCTCAGGACTTCGCGCGCCAGTAGGCCCCCGTGCCGTTGAGCGATATCACCGGCCCTTTTTTTGTATGTGGGTTCCAGGAGTCGAACTCGGGCCCTCGCGCTTGCCGGGCAGGCGCTTAAGCCGCTGAGCCATCTCACTGGCCCATATGCATCTTTTAAAATGGTAACTGAAGACATTTGTATTTTATGAAAAACTATGTAAATATGTACATATCATATTTTCCACAAGTTTTATGTAACATTTTAATTCTCAAAATTGGGTTGAAGTTTCTTAAAGAAGAATAGATATTCTTGTATTATTTGTTAAATACTCAGGCTCTGTATTCAATGTCAAGTTCAAAAACTAAATTTCCCAACTGGTTGCCAATGTCTAATTACAACTTTTTAAATATTGTTTTACTTTACTTCATGTATAATTTATTTTGTAAGCTGTTTCAATTTACATTTGAAAGTAAATGAAACATTCTCAATTAGATTATCAATTCATTGAATTCCTAATTTAAAAAATCATTACATATGTGTATTACCAAGAAGTCATTGCATACTCCATAATGCTTAATATGTTATAAAAGTTTGTGAGTAAACTGGAAATTATGCCTTATCTTCAAGATGCTTCAAATTGAAAGATAGTTTGGGAAGTATAGTTAATGTTCAATTATGTGACATAGTCTCAATGTATTGAAATATTTTGAAGAAAGGAGAGATAGGTTTATTAAGTAAACTCTACAAAGCAAGAAAGAATTTAGGTTGATATGAATAAAATAAAATAGAACTGAAATAGGTAGAACATATTCTCAGTAATATGGTCATATGAAACAATAAAAAGAAACAAAAAATCTAACGTGTTATTTGTAGGACAGTGTAGACCTGAAAGAGAATATTTATATTTGAGTGGATTTCTAGTGAGCTGAATAACTGGACCGTCTGTCTGGTGTTGCCTGACAGACCACACTGTATTTCTTTGGTTCAGATGATGAGTTTTGTTTTGTTTTAAAGTTACTACAAGTTAAAAGTCTTCATCAGACCATTTTTGTGCACTGAAGAATTAAAATACAAACTAACTTTAGTTGCAGATGAAACATATTAATTTTATTTTACTTGGTGAATTATGAAAAGTTTGGATTCCTCCAAATAAAATATATGCTTTTTCTCTTAATAAGTTGTTAGAATTCAGTGAGAAAGGGGTTTCATACACTGTATCAGTGAGTGCTCATAACAGGTTTGAGGTCATGGGGCACTTCGGAAATCTAATCTAGAAAAACTGTGATGCAGGGCCGGTGAGATGGCTCAGCGGCGTACGTGCCTACCTGGCAAGCGTGAGGGCCCGAGTTCAATTCCCAGATCCCACATACGAAAAAAGGGCCGGTGATATCGCTCAGCGGCACGGGCGTCTGCTGGTGCGCAAGGTCCTGAGGTTGACCTCCGGTACCAACAAAAAAAAAAAAAAAAAAAAATGAAAGAAAAGAAAAACCATGCTGCAAAGAAGTGGGGGGAACCGATAACAGCTTGATCTGAAATGGTTCCCAGCTGAGTGTCTAAGTGTATTCTATTCCGCTTGTGATGGCGCTTATACGATTTTCCTACAATATTTGCTCTTCCCCTATTGTCCCATTCTCCATGACAGATACCAAATATCATAGGACATTTGGAAGAAAAAAGAAGTTCTTTTTGTTTCATAACCAAACATTAATCTGCAAATTATAGCATTTATTTCCTGTGTTGTTCCATAAGGAACACTCTAATGGACTCATAATGGACTGTCATTATCACATCAGCAAAAAGTAAGGTGCCTTCAGTAGGATAAACTATTATATTACAATTAAGTAAGTCCAGTGGACTCATTGTTACTTCCACAAAATTATACCCAAATGCTTGATTATGAAAGTTATTGGGGGGGCATAATTAAAATGTCTGTCTCCAGAAAAGAGAAATGCTTCCAAACAAAGAAATATTACTTTCCTATAGAAACTTTTAGATTCATGATTCGAAAACTGTCCTCCCATCATGGAGGAAAGAAACAATATTTAGTGCTTATTATGTGTCAGACATTTGTAAACTGAGTATGAAAATATTTCAAAGCTGCACTTTTCTTACAGGAAAGGAGTTTTGGGGATGGCAGGTAAATGACCATTGCTTGGATAACCAAGTGGGGATGGCATCTGTTTAAGGAGAGATGCTTTCTGTAGACAGGGGAGACCATTGAAGTATTAGAAGCAGAAGAATGCCAAAATAGGATTTATATTTTCAAAAGTAGGCTCATTGTCTCTTTTGTAGAGGAATCTTTCTCTACTTTTCTTTGAAAATGATTGGTTACTTCCTTAACTACAGAGGATCTCCTTGCAAGAATGGTATCTTCTTTCTTAATGTTTCAAATGATCCATGGATAACTTGACCTAAATTTTCTCAAATGTTAATTGTATTTATATGACTACGTACTCATTATTCTTGCTGTTTCCTACTAGATATATGAAAATTATGTAAGTTAAAGTAGAAAAGTATGCTTGAACCTGAGATAAAATGTTCGCTGGACTTCTAAACTGTTTGCTTTCCTGTAATTGTCAAATTGCCTAGATTAAAAGAAAAACTCAAAGCACTTCTTTGGAGATCTGTGAAGAGGCACAGTTAATCATATTTTCCTACTACTTGTGCTTTTGGAAATGTGACAGAATATTTTAGGATTACTTTTCAATAAGAAAAAAAAAGAAGATGAGTTCCTCTGTCCTTGCTATCTCTGCATGTTCTTTATTTAAACTACCTTAAATTATTTGTACAATGAGAAAAGTCAGAGATTTATCTGCTGCTATGAAGACAGAGAATAGAAATAAATATCCAAAGGAATCATTCTTGTTTAATCCATTTTTCCATTTATGTCAGTCACATTTTTACAACACAAGACATGAATATAGTTTTCTTGTACAGAGTTAATTTCCTTCACAGACACAGGTATTGTGTAGTGTTTTTTACTCCTAAAAACAGTTTTGCATTGCCTTCATGGCCAGCCAGTACTACCTAGTGAGATCCTGTCTCAAAAAAAAAAAAAAAAAAAAGAGTGTACTTCAAAGTAAATCTTAAATGTTCTCACCATGTGCACCCACACACACACACAGTTGGTAACTATATGAGGTGATGAATGGTGATAATCCTTTAACAATGTATGTGAACACAGAATCATTAAATTCCATGCCTTAAATATGTATAATTTTTCTTTATCAATTGTACCTATTAAGCTGGAAAGCATAAACACTTTGTTTAACATTAAAAGAATAAAATAAAAGATAAAGATTTGAAATGGAGGTTTTCAGTCCTGCACATGTTTTCACAAAAGTAATTTCTGTGCAGAATCTTTACTTAAATTTTCCCATAAGTCTTTGCACCACAACAAGATTTTTCTTTCAGTATTCTCAGACTTAGGAAACCAAGCTTCTAATTTCTTCCTTTTATTAGTAATATTAATTTTTCTATGCTTATTCCTTGAAGACCCCCTTCTGTGTGTGATACTTTTCTAGTTGTTTAGGAGGTACAATAATGAAAAAAATAAGACAAAATTTATTTTCCTCATTATAGCTTATATTATAAAAGAAATAGAGGTAATAGATAGACACAGATAAGCAACATGGATAATAGATCATTTAGTGCTGAATGGTAAAAAGAAAAATAAGGAAAATGAGGCTAGAGAATGATGGAGTGTGCAATTTTAAATATGTTGGTGATTGAGAAGGTGACATTGAACAAAGGCCTGAAGGAGGCAGAAAAGGGAGATGAAGAGGTCCCTAAGGAAGAAAATTTTAGGAAGATGGAAAGGACATGTGGGAGCATGTTAGTAGGTTCCCGGAATAACAAATAGGCTTGAAGACTACAGCAGAGAGATAATGGGAAAGAGAAAGAGTGAATAAAACAGGAACCTCCTGGAAGATTTGGAGCACAGAGTAGATAATGATTTAAATTTTAAAAGGGTCATTCTGACTACAAATTGCGAACATATTGTAAAGGTGCAAGAAATTAGAGGGAGCTGTTGCAAAGTCTAGGTGAGGTGTTGATGGCCTGGATCAGGTGGTGGCAGTGAAGAGGATAAGACAGGGTTAATTTCTAGATCTACGCTGAGCAGACTATAGACGATATTTACTGAAATAGTAAATGTTACACCAGAGAATGGAAACGATATCACCTGTTTGGCCTCAGCAGCTGAATGAAAAGGGAAGGTAATTGAAAAGCATGTTTAGAAAGAAATAAAAGAAATTAACTTTGGACAACAAATAAGTGAACTCTTTGAAGAATAAATGAATCAAGTAGATTCACTTTCAGACACAAAGAGCAGCGTTGAAATTAATTTTCCATAAGTTAATATAAAAATTCTATGTTGATGAAGACAGTATTATCTGGTTTTACACTCTTCATAATTAATACTTTAAAGGCTAGATGGAAATACAGTTCAGGTTTTCTTTATACCTGTTTGCTAGAATATACTCACTTGTCTCACCAACATTCAGGATTTCTCTTTCATTCTTTTTAAAATCAGTATTCAATAACAAAGAGAAAAAATTTTTATTTTTCAGTAAAGCAACAAAACCTGCCTGTTGCTTTAATAGGGCACAAAACATAATTTTAAACAGATTGGGGATAGGACTTTTTATCAGATTCTTCAAAATTTTGTAAGACATGGGTTGAACTAAATCAATCTTGTTTAATTTGGAAATGAGAATAATATTTTCTTTTAAGCTCACATACATAATATGCATGAGATCACACACTCGTATACACACAAGTGTATTAGCAAGAAAATTTCCTATGCACATTCTGAGGTCATCTTGATTATAACACTCCTGAGTAGAAATTGCAGTTATTATCACGTCCTTTTTACATAGGGAACACTGAAGTTCCAATAAAGAAAGCCATTTGGCCACAATCACCCACGAAAAAGTTGCTGAGACAAGACGCGAACTCTAATATTTTAGATACTAATTTACTCACCACAATCATACATTTTTCTGATATAATTTGTATAAACTTTAATTCAATTTTTATGGTTCCATGGATTTTTTTTTCTCTTTCTTAGCTCACATACTTAAAACATATCTGACAAGCTCATTGTCGATTTTATTTGCTCTAGCAGCAGTGCTCCACCGGTAGCCTTTTCACACAGGATTTGAAGGTTAGGAGATATGAAGCATTTAAATTTTTCTTGTCCCGAAAATGCATTTCTCTATCTGACCTGCTATCAAAGTCTCATATTAACCCTTCAACTGAGGTTTAAAATGTGTGGATAGAATTTATTTTGACAACCTAATTGTAAATGATGAGTGCCATGTTGTTTACACAAGCAGAAAAAATGGAATTCTAAATTTATCACTTTGTAGAATCATTAAGTGTCATCTCACTCTCATAGTTACAAACATTTTTTTCCAGATTGATTTATCAGCTAGGTCTCCTTTACCTTCATGATACCGTGCCCTATGGAATTCCCTTTTCTTTTGCTTATTCCTGTGGAAAGGCCTAAGTGGTGTGGAAAAATGCCATTAAGATTGGAATCCACTTAACATCCAGAGCTCAGATGAATGCATAGGAGAGGACACAGAACCCTAATGTTCTGTCGTCCATATTTAGTGATTCAACAACATGTTTACATTTATTCAAAAAGTATTTCATTTTATTAATAAACTTTGTGTCTCATGTTATCCAGCTTTGTTCAGTGTTTTCATTGAAAGAAAAAAGGAAGTGTTTGGCTGGGAAAACCGTTCTGTTATTAAGATGAAGTACACCCAGCACTGGGGAACAGGGCGTCTCATAGCAACGTGTACAGAGTGTGTTGGGGTTTTAGTGTACAACGTTATTGAGAAAAGATAACAAGGGTCCCGTGGGCCATTCAGGCAAGGCTCCATCCTTGGTGAACACAGAAGTCTCCTCTTTTTCTTTCTTTCCTGAAATGTGGCACTGAGGTATTTTTAGCTCACCAAGAGTAACTCTGCTCTCAGAGCGAGCGGCTCACACTACACTGTGGAAAATGCTATTTATTATTGATACCACTATGCATATTCTATGACATATAAAACACTCTAAATTTTCTACTGATGCCTTTGGCACAATGAAGAAGAAAACTTTTTAAAAGAAAAACATTGCCTCATGTATAATAAATTAATAGCAACTCAATATGTGGTTTTTAAAAGTAACTAAATGCATTCCAGCTATTTTTGAAGGGATTTTAGGCTATATGCAAATACAGAGCTCTAAAAATTTCAATTTGGGGATTAGCATTTTGATGCTTTCTCTCCCTCAGGTTATTCTTGCCCTACCTAAAGTGTTTATATTCTTTCTAAAATTCTGTATGTGAACAGACAGGAAATAATTAACTCTCATTTGTAAAATGTTTTATGGTTTATGATTTTGTGTTTTGTAGTTTACATCCATTTTCTCTTATTATCTGCAGAGAAATATCACAGGGCAAACTATCACTAACCCTATGTTCCAGATGAGCAAATTGAACCTTGGAAAAGTTGTGAGTTAGGTCACTCTAGGCATAGTCACACTGAGAATTGAAGACTTCATCTATGGTCTGGCCCCATAATAAATTCTTTTTAGGCTCTAACGTCTGTCTGCCTATTGCCTTTCTGCAAAATCAATTTAGATAGATATTTCATTCAGCCCATCTGTTTCTGAAACTTGGCTCCTGAAAGATTGCTGTCGGAATATTTCTGTGTCTCTTGGCTGTACTTCATTTCTGCAACTCTGTCCTTATTCTTGATCCTTACTATGCATGAGGCAAAAAGTCAGATGTAAAACAAGTAACAAAAAAGTAATGTTTTGTCCCCAAAGGGGAAAGTATGGTATTCTCATGCCTGAATTGCAGGGCACGATGTGGGTGCTAAGTCTTGGGTTTCTGATATGAGTTGTTGTCTGCTACATGGGTTGGATTTGTAAGGCACATTAACCACTCTGGTTCTCATTCTTCTGATAGAAAATGGCGATAATAATCGGTCATTTTCCAGCAAAGCTATTATGGGGAGCAAATGGTCTGTGAAAGTGAGTATTTTTTGCTTTGTAAAGCTGTACGTAAGGATATATCAACTACTATAATTATTATTATCATAAACGTCCTCAGAGCACTCAGTAGCAACAGCTTATTACTAGTGAAACATACAGAGATACACACACGCATTTGAAGCCACAGTGAGCATCACACCCTCTGTGACAGGTATGAATCTTCAGCACAAATGCATGTGTGAGAAATGCATAAATGAGAAATTTAATGTATAATTGTGTTCTTTAAAACAATTTCAGTTTATATCTGTATCTCATCTCACCAGGTGGACAGTATATACACAAGTACAAAGTTTTAAGACATGTCCAAGAATTGGAGTGGTCTCTCTTATGGCTGATTATTCTATACTTACCAACGACTCGTTGTTAGGCCACCATTCCTGAGGTAGAACCACTGGCTGCACTATTTCCTTGTGGCACGAGATCTTTCAGGATGCCTGAAAACCCATGCACCTTGGATCTTACCATCCTAACCATACAGGTGATCACCCTCTGGGCACCTTAACTCTGCTTCGGTTAGTGCCAAAGTCCTAGGCTCTTAGATCTCTAATCTCTGGCATTCCTAAGCTTTTCCCCAGGCTACAGTTGTTTTCTTTGTCAGACTTCTCAAAAACACCAACTTCAAACTTTTCTTCATCTTTGGCTCCTGCCATAAACACTTTAGAATGTTATACCGCTTTGAATTAGGTTCTTTTTTAAAATTATTATTTGTACAGGCCGCTGAAGAAGAGACATATAAAGAAGTGGACTACTTCCTTGAAGAGGAGAAAGAGAAAAATATAGAGAATACTAAAATAACTAATATGTTAATATATACATGTATAATTGATGATTGGAGTATAAATCTTTGAAACACCAAATTCCTGTCATCCTGGATTGTGAAAAAGCGATAATCAAAAAACTGACTTGGTGGAGAGTTGCATGGTTATTTTTCCTAATTTTGCTTAAAGTTCTTAGGTATTAAAATAAAAGCTAGATCCACATTCACTGAGTTCAATAGTATGGTTAAAGAAAGTGAAAAAAGAGGGAGTAGGGGGAGAAAGAGAGAAGAGACAAATGGAGAGAGAAGAGAATGAAGGATGTCGGTAAATACCAGTACCTATGAGAACTATTTAGAATAAATAGATTCTGACTGACATTCAAATATCATTGAGGAATGGATTTGGGTGGGCAGTGTTTGCTTTATAAATGCAATCTTTCATTCAAATAATGAAGAGTTAAAAATAAAATATAAGGAAAATAATATGCATTCAAGACTCACAGCAAATCTTAAATATTTATAATTATAGTATTTAAATTTTTTTCTGATTATAAAGGCAATAGAGAACCATTGCAAAAAAAAATGACAATTTAAGCTGGAAAAATCAGTATTACTCATAATCTAACCCACAACCAGTCATATATAAAAGTGACTTTAGCAGCTACAAAGCTTAAAGTTTATATATATGTAAATTTCTGATGACTTGAACATTAATTTGCCGTTTTAATAGTTATATAACACTACTTTATATATCATAAGTTATTCAAGTATACCCTTTTGCTAGACATTTAAGTTGGTTCCATTTAAAAATTACACTGAATTTAACATCTATGTACATAAGTTTTGTCTTCATTTTAATTAGAGTACTATATAAATAGATTCTGGGAAATTAAATTATATCATTAAAAGAACAAATATATTTATGTCTTCTTGCATATAAGATTTTTTTCCATTGATTAATGTTTTAAAACTAAGTTTTTATAGTCATCTCATTGTCAAGAATAGACTTTTCTCCAAATGTAATAATTATGAAGAAGCTGGAGTCCACTGAATTAGCTGTTTACTATGTGTATTTTTAGTCCTTGATTAGAGTCGCTCAGAAAAGTAGAAGGCAAAATCAACTGGGTATCTAGAAAGAGAGATATGTAAGAGGAGGTTTATTATGAGAAGGGGCTCGCTTCATTATGGAGGCCCAGAGATCCTCCTGCATCTTATGCAAACTGGAGAAGCAGAATAGGAGCAGGTGTATGTGTCGGGAGGGGGCTGCTGCTGGAGTCTGAAGGCCCAAGAACCAGGAGTTGTGATCCTCAAGAGCAGAGGACTAATGATCTACCTGAAGTAGGGAAAGAGAGAAAACCCTCTCTTTCCCACTCTTTTTGTTCTATGTGGCCTTCGCTGTCACATTTTCATGAACATACCAGAACAGATTCGCTGTCACATTTTCGTGAACATACCAGAAATAATGTTTTCCAAGTCCTCTGGTTATCTTAACCCAGTCAACTTGACACATAAAATTAACCATCGCATTCCTCTTTTTAATGATCTTTTGAGTAAAATTAAGAAGTAGATTTCAAAATCAATTTTTTAAAATTTGGAATAAAATCCAGTGCGCTCATGATTCAAGACAGCATCAAGTCTCAATCCTGAGCCAAATCTCTCTTACAAAATGGAATTTCTGATGATAGGTCAGCTATTTTGTAACATGCACCAAAGCTTAGTGTAGGTTAGATCCTCGTCAGCATGCACTGAAATCAGGTTTTAGAAAATGAGAAGCTTAAACCATGCAGATCAGTCTAGACTACATGTCTTAAATTCAACATTATGATCTTCCCAAAATAGTACAGCTACTGAAACTCAGAAGGTTAATTCAAATGTAAATAATTTCTAATGATACCTTTGCCAGCTCTCATCTTGCTGAGTGCCTTCAGAAAGCCAGCGGAGCTCTCAGTGCTTCTACCCTAATAAGTGAAACAGTTGTCTCGGCAAGTGGGCTCAGCCTAAGTAAAACTCAGAAGACTATAAAAGCAAAGGTAAAAACCAAATGGTCAAAGTTTACCATGAGAATTATAATCTGAAGCATTTTATATATGGGATTTGTTTCCTGAATATTATATACTACCTTCAAAAGAAATAAAAGTTTCGAGATTCCTGCAGGCTATGAGGATTCTCAAGAAAGCATTGACATTGTTGTCACGATAATTTCATTTTAGACCTGTGTTAACTCTTCCCATGTAATAAATAAATTACTTAACCTTGATATTTTCCCCGTATAAGAAATGGGAAAAGTTACATGTTGTGAAAATTCAATATAAATATAAAACGTAAAAGCATCTTGGAATCTGAAAAATATCAAAAGATGAAAGGAGATACCCATGAAAAAGAATATTTTGGAATAAGTTAAGTGTCTAGCTCCTGGCCAAAACAACCTATGTGTGATCTTTCAGGTCCCACCATCAGCAATGACGAAGGCTGACAGGGCTCACAGAGGAAAGCTGCCTTGGCCAGCCTCAGCGGACTTAAGGCATAGTCAGTGTATCAAGCTCTCCAAAGGCAACTGCAATCCGAAGGGCAGGCCCCATTATTCAGACTCAGGCCTCACTGTTCTTACACTGCACGAAGCAAAGAATGAAGGCCCCCTTGGTCAGTATGGTCTTATGGATATGTGTGTTCCTCTGTATCACCGGTCTACACATCCTTCAAGGGACACCTGATGACCATTTCGACTCTGTGTTGTCATTCCTAGCTCTCTGTTCTTAACCCTAGTATAGAACTTCTGATCCTTCTCTTTAGCTGAGCTCCCTCAGTGGGGTCAGATCAGAAATCTAGTAGGTTTCTGAACCTTTTAGAGACTGTGGCCTAACTAAAAAAGCTGCTCTAAATGCAGAGTCATATTCTTTTGGGTTATCTGAGAACCGAAGAATTTTTACCCTGTCTTTTCAAAATTTTTCTGTTTTCTGTATAATCATTGGCCCCCAAGTTTTTGTCTATTCCAAGTAATTTCACTAAGGATGAGGATTTTTATCTAGGAATTATTGCTTCATTTTGTGCATATTCTGGATGTTCAGATTTTCTTTCTGCTGTGGGTTGAATGTATCTCTCAAAGTTCATGTGTTGGGGAGTGGACCAGGAGAAGTACTTTTGTCACGACCACTATGCCCTAATGAACGGGTTTGTGAAATTATTGCAGAGGTGGTTATAAAAGTGAGTTTGGTGCTGTCTTGCTCTTCTACCTTCTGCTGTGGAATAGCATAGCAGGAAGGCCCTCGGGAGACACTGGCCTCTCAATCTGGAATTTTCTACCCTCCAGGACTCTAAAAAATAAATCTCTGATTTTTATACATTAGTCTCCTGTGTTCTGTTGTAGCAACATCAAATGATCTTCAACACTTTCTGACATTCTTTATTTGCTTCTTTTTGGTGTGTTTTCCTCACTATGATTTTATTGTCATCGACTAACTATGCAAGTTTGTAGAATTTTCAATTGGCCTTTGGATTTTTAGGATTAAATATTTTATTTAAACATTTATTTAAATATTTAAATATTATTTATTTAAGTATTTGATTAAATATTTAAATATTTAATTAAATATTTGATCAAATATTCAAACATTTATTTTTCATTTAAATGTTTATTTAAATGCCATTTATTTAAATATTTAAATAATTTTTATTTGCTTATTTAAATATTATTTATTTATTTAAATATCTAAGCATTCAAATATTATTTATTTATTACTTATTTAATTATTTATTTAAATATTCTAATATTTATTTATTTAAATATTTAAATATTATTTATTTAAATATTTTAACATGAAGTATTTAATTTCTTTTTACATATTAAAGTATTTCATGTTTTCTTCTCTCTTATATAGCACATGTTTTCCATTATTTATTAACATGAAATTAATAGATGATAAAAGTAATAATTTGAAAATATACAATTTAGTAACATTTAAAATATTTACAATGCTTTGCCACCTCAATAATTCCAAATTATTTTCATCACCCAAAAAGAAATACTCATTAAGTAGTCACAGCCCATATGATGACCTCTGTGACCTGTGTCTGGTTTTTTCACTCAGCATACTATTTTTAGGGTGCATTCACACTGTAACACACATCAGTATTCAATTCCTTTTTATGGCTAAGTAATATTCCATTACATCAACATTCCACAGTTGTTTATTCACTCATCCATTAACAGATATTACACCTTTTGGCTATTGTGAACAATGCCGCTGTAAACTTGGGCACATATGCATTTGTTTGAATACTTGTTTTCCATTCTTGTGTGTATAAACTTGGCATGGAACTGGTAGGCAATACTGTAATTCTATCCTTAACTTTTTGAAGAATTGCCAAACTAGTTTTTACAAGTTTGCACCATTTTATATTACTAGTAGCAGTGTACAAATATCCAATTTCTCCATACATTTGCAAACACTTGTTACTCCTCTTAAAAAATTAGCATTGTCCTAGTTGGTATGAAGAAGTGTTTGTAGTTTTGATTCATGTTTCCTTATGATAAATTACATTAAGTAACTTTCCATGTGTTTTTTGGCCATTAAAATGTCTTCTCTGGAGAAATGTCTACTTAATGCTCATTTTTAAAATAAGTCAGTTGTCTTTTTGTTTTTACATCTGAAGTGTTCTTTAAATATCTGATATTCAGGTATTTCTTCCATAGTACATGTTGTATTTTCATTGCATAATATCTTTTGATACAAAAGTTTTCATTTTGATGAAGTGCAATTATTTTTTCGCTCTATAAAATACTTTTTTATAGTATAATTTACTAGATTTCCTGGATTTGCACATTGCCATACTCTGCAAGATTTGATTTAGTGGTCTGACATGTTTTTTATATTGATTGATTGATTGATTACAGTACTGGAGATTAAACCCAGTATCTTCTCACTGAAATACATCTCCATCCCTTGTTTTACTTTTATTTTTTAAACAGGATCTCATTAAGTTGCTAAGATTCCTAAGCTTGCATAGAACTTGGGATCCTCCTGCCTCAGCCTCCCAAGTGTTGGGATAACAGGCATATTCCTGCACACCAGCACTCTGGGAGGCTGAGGCAGGGGGATAACAAGTTCCATTTCTACCTAGGCAACTTACGGAGACTCTGTCTATAAATAAAAAGTAAAAAAGGGCTGGATATGTAGCTCAGTGTGAAGGGCCTGGATTAAATTCTCAGTACCAAACAAAATAAAATAAATAAAAAACAAAAGACAGAAAAAAGAACATAGCAGCCATATTTAGTTTTCCTAATTATCTTTTCCACCTATGCTTCGCTTTTTCACCTTTTGATCTTTGTTGTTATCCTTGTTAGGGTTATCTGAGCACGCGCCATGTAACTTTTTCATTTTAATCATTTAAAAGAATCACTGAATTCGTGTGTTGTAGGTCTGTACTATAGAATAATTCGTGGCATGTATAATTAACACAAGTTCAAAGAAGGCCTTGAACTTGCTTCCCATTGCCCTTGATTGTGTCTTTCCTCCTCTCCTTCATGATTTGACAGGATTTTTCTGAGTACTGAATAAGGCAGCTAAGGAAAGTATAGAAAATGAAGATGAAAGTGAGTCAACAGCTTACCTCCAATAAGGTAGTGTTCAAAGGACTTTAATAAATATATCATAATGAGCTGAATTTATGACCATGTCCTGAGAATCTAAACCTAATTTTAAAAATACGTTAGGTCAACTAATTTGTGTAGAAGGACAGAAGGCAGTGTGGGAAAGGGCTTTCAAGTTAGAATTGCCTCCCTGTCTGCACTCACTAGTAATGAGATATCCTGGAACCCTTGCTCTTAACCTTTCAGGTCCTCAGTTCTCTTGGCCGTGGTATTTTAAAAGGACACAGTCAAATAATAATTGTGAAGCTTTACATATGGTAAATACTCACCCAATGTTAATTCCATTTTATTATTTTATGATGCTCATTGCAAAAGAGACCAGCTTATAAAGTGATAATCATAACTTTGCTGAGTTTGGAAATATTTACATTAGGTTTCTTTAGGATTCAGAACTTTTGAAAGCAAAATGTTAAGCTCTCTGCAAATCAAAGGGAACTTAGGATAACCTATAAAAAGAACACTTTTCTATGGCACAGTCTAATAAATTTTTTTCATTAACTCAATGGCAGCTTCTCTCCTGCTTCATCCTTGTTTTTAGTTCGAAAAGCTAGAAGCTTTTCTCTCCTGCAACACAGAATTAGGAGAGAAGATACTTTTAGATATCATGTTAGGATACACAAGACAAGGAAAACAAGCACAGAGAGGCAAGAACTATCAGAGTAAGGGAATTAAAGGTGGCTGATGTCATAAAATATTAAAACATGGTTTAATCAGCAGCCAGATATGTAAGTGAGATAATTAGAAATACATATTATTATTTGACTTTAAAGTACAAAATTAAAAATTAAAGCAATCTTACAGGATACATAGTCAGTGAAGAATAATACATTGGAAAATGAGTCTGATGTTGTAATTGGTGTGTGCAATTTAAAATTAATTAATTTTAGTTAGCATACTTGCAGGCAAATATGAAATCAACAAATTTTAAATATTAAACTCATAATTATAGTGACATTGGTGTGTTGCGAGCAAGAAGCAAGAGACTGCTCTGTGACGTGCAATCGCTCTCAGCTGTAATCTTCTATCTCTGATCAAATCGACGGAGTATTCTGTCTGCAGGATGTCTGGACGATTGTGATTATGTGAAATGTACCCACTCCTAAATTTCTGTTAATTAAAATTCACATTGATGTTTGCCTGTGTCAATTTTCTTTCCTATCACAATTTAAATGAAAAAAGGGACTTAATTTTAATTAACACATCATTTCAGGTAGTCAAATATTAATGTTCGCTAGGCCCTTTATAAGATTCATTAACAGCCATTTTGTGATGAAAGGACCCAGGAGGCAGTTAGAAAGTTGGGGGGCTATTTTTAGTGATTCAACTATTGATTTTGCAAAATACTGAAGACTGAAGCACACTGCTTTAGATTCCATAGTCAAATGCACATTAAGTGATGCTAATAAGTAAGATGAGAGAGAAAGTGAGAGAAGAGTGAGACAAGCACATAAATATCTGCATATCTATATATAGCTGAGTATTACTGAATTGTGTGTATGTACACCACATTTTCTTTATCTCTTTATTCGCTGATGGGCATCTGGGCTGATTTCATAATTCAGGTACAACGAATTGTGCTATAATAGACATGGGCATGCAGGTAGCTTTCTATACTATGACTTTGATTCCTGCAGATATATACTCAGATGTGGTGTAGCTAGATCATTCAGAAAATGTATTTTTCGTTTCTTGAAGAACCTCTATATCATTTTTCTTAGTGCTAATTTACATGCCTCCTAACCGCAAATAAGGAGTCCTTTTTCCTTGAATCTTCACCAGCATTTGTTATTTTTTGTTTTCTTGATGATAGCCATTCTGGCTGGGGTGAGATGAAATCTCGGTATAGGTTTAATTTACATTTCTCTATTGACCAAAAATATTGAACTTTTTTCATAGTTTTTTTTTTATATATATATATTTACTTGCCATTTATGCTTCTTTTGAAAAGTGTCTGTTCAGCTCAATTGCTCATTTATTGATTGGATTGTTTTTTCTTTTGGTGTTGTTTTAGTTTTCCATACATTCAGCATATCAGTGCTCTGTCAAACAGCTGGCCAAATTTCTCTCCACTCTGTAGGCTGTCTCTTCGCTCTATTGATTGCTTCCTTTGCTGTGAAGAAGCTCTTTGAAGTAGTCTCATTTGTCAATTCTTGCTATTATTTCCTGAGCCCATTTGAGCCCTATTCAGGAAATTGTTGCCTATACCTACGTCTTGAAGTGATTTCCCCTATGTCTTCCCATAATAGTTTCAAAGTTTCAGGTCTTATATTAAGGTCTTTGATTCATTTTGAGTTAATTTTTTTACAGGGTGAAATGGAAGTCTAGTTTCAATCTTCTATAAGTGGAAGTCCATAGAACCATTTTTTGAAGAGACTGTGTTTTCACCAACATATTTCTTTTGGCTACTTTGTTGACAATCAGATGATTGTAGATGTGTCGATTTACTCCTGGTTTCTCTATTCTGTTCCACTGGCCACATGTCTATTTTTATGTTGATATCTTGCTGCTTTTGTTTCAATAGCTATAAATATCTGCCAATATCAGTTTTTTAGTTCTGAGAGAGGACAACGAACCACCTAAATCACTGTCATTAGGGTTCACTTGCAACACCAGTTATTGAGACTCCCAAAATTCACCCGTAATCCTGGACTTTCAGAGAGTGATAGTATTTACTTCTGTAAAGATAGGACATCATAAATTAGGTTCCCATTTGCTTTGCTAGTATTGTTTCCAGTATATTCATTACAGGTCTTAAGGCAAAATTTGACTATTTTGACATGATCATAGTAACAAATGAGATTGATAAACTACATGTAATATAAAATAATACTCCACACAGCTTACTCACAATAACAAAACGTGTGGGTTCTCTTTTCTATCAGACTAATAAAATAATAATAATGGTTATCAGTTCCTGGTTAGTTTTTCTTCTTGGTTCCACAAATTAGTGTCTAGATTCATAAATCTAATGATTCATAGGTTAATCATCTGGGGTCAAATGAGTAGTGTCTAGTAAAATGAATGAACTTATTTTCTTCAAAAGACACTAATGGCTCTTTTTGGGCTACCGGAAGGTCTGGCATACTATTAAATAGCAACATAATTACAATTTCTGTCATATGTCCGATTTATCCTGAACACTGTCCCTGAACAATATAAGTTTGCATGGGTTAGAAATTTATGTGAATAATTCCTCCTGCGTGTATCCTGGTGCCTTGTTTTGCTCAATATTACCTTTGTGCCACACACATTGATATTTTAGAGCTAACATTTTTATTGCATTTGATCACTGCATTGGATACCACTGTACACATAAAATATTTTCCCACTGTAGAAGTGGTCAAGTTTAGAGTATTTTAACTTATATTTTATATACTCAGTTATGAGTTATCTATTACTGCATAAGAAATTGCCACTTTTGCTATATTCTTTTGGTTAGAAACAAGTAACAAAGCGAATCGACACTCAAAAGAAGAGGATGACATATGCACCTGAATAATAAGTGGGATTTTTAGAGGCAGCATAGCACAACATGCTATAACTATTTCTTAAATAAATGGAATCTCACTTTACAAATTGTCTCTGCAAGATTTAATACCTGAACAATAGGAATTCTAAAATACAAACTTTGCTTCATGTGGAAAACAACCTCTAATCCTCTTAACTGTACTGCAAGTATTATTTCTTCCTTTTACAGTTGAAGGAAGTGTGGCTCAGCAGGGTTAAGCAATTTACCAAGGAAATTCTAGTATATGAGAGAGAACTTACTGCATGCTTCAATCCAATGTTACCAGAATGCTGCTTAAATATAATAATGGTAAACATTAATTATAATAGAAATTAAATATTGCTGTTGTTCATCCTAATCACAACGGTCACCTCTTAACTCTCCCCAGTGGAAGACACAATCAAATGACTTCCTCTGGGCTTTATAGTAGATGTATTTATTCGTAAGTGTAAAAAACAGGAAGTATACCTGTACTTTATATCGCCTTATGTGAGTGATTCTATGACCTTTTGATTCTTTGAAATATCAGTCTGGAACCCATAATTCAATAATTTGTAGCTACTCCTGGCAAGGTTACTGTAACTATATGATTTAGTATAAAGAGTAATGCCATTAGGTCTGTGTAGCATGGGGCCAATATAGGTGCAGACAATTTTGGAAATAAATCCTATCAAACACTTGGACAAAAATCAATATTTAGTTGTGCTGTTAAAGTTAGAATTCAGAGAAAATGTCCTTTTTTGTTTGTGTTTGTTTACTTTTTCCCCTAAGTTGTAGGTTTTTCATATAAGGATATTCTTTAAAGGATGGCAAAGAAGAACCTAGATGCCACACTCATGTCTGGCATTACTATCTTATTTCATTGTCGAGAAAATGGGAGGGAGATTTCACGATATATGAATACATATTTACTTTGGAGACTTTTTCTAGGCCTCAGTATATATTCCTTACAAAATTTTAATTTTAATAACCTCCTCGCTGTACTCCGTTTTCATTTTTATTCCTCTAATTATTTGTTTACTTATTCAATGAATATTTATTAACCTTGCAGGTGCTTGCTTCCAAAAATGTTTTAAAATGCATATCAGATCCTGTCATTTCTCTGTGTGGTTCTTTATTATCTTCAGGACATAATCCAAAGATGAGTAGAGAAGGCTTCAGACCTACCTGCCCACCCCATCTACTCTTGTAAACACTTAATTGAGATCATATCAAACAGCTTGTCTACCTTAAGCAGTCTATTTCATTCTATTTCTCCATCATTTTTATTTTTTATTTTTTTAATTTTTTTATTTCCTGTGGGTACCGTGGGTCGACCTCAGGACCTCGCGTGCCAGTAGGCTCCCGTGCCACTGAGCGATATTACTGGCCCTTTTTTTGTATGTGGGTACCGGGAGTCAAACTCGGGCCCTTGCGCTTGCCAGGCAGGCGCATACGCCATCTCACCGGCTCTCCATCATTTTTATTAACGTATGACTTTTTATCTTGTCACATACAACTTTTTTATCGTGTTTTAAAGCTTAGGTAAAATCTTAATTCTTTGCTTTGTTTTTTTGTTCCCATAGCATTTTGAATAAACTCTATTAGCAATTTTTAAATGTTTTTTTCATAAATTTCTTTAAACAAATAACCATGACTAGATTTCTACCATAAAAATTTAAGTAGCAAATATAAGCCATGATAATCACTGAAGTGACTTACTGGGGCACACATTAATAACATTAAAGTCCTAAGGTTCCTCACATAAATCACCTGGACTTCAACAAATTCTCACACCTATTGTGTAGCAACAAGGCAATTTCTCTTTAAAAATGAAAACTTTCACCTCAACCCTTTCCATGTCTGCCAGCCCAACAACCAAAGATTAATTTGGCAATTAATATTCTCAGACTTCTATTTTTGGGAACCATGGATATATTCTCTGATGAAAATATTCCTCTCAGAAACAAAAAACTCTAAATTAACAAAGTTCATGGTTTTGAGGAAAAGAAACAAAAATTCTGTAAATTACTTATTAGGTGAGTAAGGACACTTCCATATCCACTCCAAATTCCTGGATTCATGTTTTCTTTCTAGGGAAATATTATCACTTTTTTTTTTTTTTTTTTTTTTTGCGTGGGTACCGGGAGTCGACCTCAGGACCTCGCGCTTGCTAGCAAGCACTTGTGCCGCTGAGTGATATCACCAGCCCTATTATCACATATTAACTATTATTTAATATACTTTAAATATCCTTTCTTTCATGATGGTATCTCCCAGTTGGTACTTGAAATCTTCTTTTAGTCAGTATTTAAAAATTGTGGAAAATCAATTATCTTTGGGTAGTTGGATACATATTAAGCCAGTGAATGTAAAACTGTTAAGTCCTTTACTTTCATTGTGTAATAATACCGTCTACCAATGTAAAATGGTGGCACGTACTGGTGAGAGTACATAACAGAGAATAAGTCTTTCTGTGAATTGAAGATGGGGCTGATGGGAGAGTTGTGCATAAGAAAATTTGCATTCATTATCAATATCTATTTCTATAAGGACAGATTGTGGGTCTCTCCATGATGGAAGGGTTCCAAGGTAATCACACTATCACTAGGTGGCTGGCTGATCCTCTATGCCATCAATCCTGGGAAAGATGCCATATCAGTGCTTAGATTTGACCTTCGTTATTGGCAATTTGGATACTCAGCAGGTGCTGCATTCAGATCAGCTATAGTGTGCAGGGCTTCATGTTGTTAATTTACGTGGAACCTCCAAAGCTGCTAAAATGTCCACTTTGTTCATGAGCACATTAAACAAACACTGGATAGCTTAGAAAAGAGGCTCACTAACAACCCCGGCATAAGTTCTCTTGCCCACCTGGTCATTGACAGTATGAGCCACGATGTACACAACCTGGGTGCACTTTCATGGGGCACAAAAATATTCTATTTCCATTCAAAGGGAGACATCCACATGCTTCTTTAGACTTTCTATCTGCACACTGAGTTTTCCAACTGAAGGAAAAATGAATGTACACTCAAATATGTAACTATGTAGGCACAAATCAGGTTTATTTCCACTGATCTAGAATCGATCTGATGATATAGTTCCAGAACCACCTTCAAGAGTTGTTTGTCTATTTTTACTATAAGCCCTGTGAAAAATAAGTTACTAGTCACTATCACATAGCCCTGGAAGTCAAAACAACTCTATCCTAGTACATTTTTTCAGCAATTACACCCACCTGGTCATGAAATGATAGTTGTTATATGGCATCTGTCATTCCAGGATCATAATATTCTTATTGAAATACTGTACGGAGTCCAACTTCATAATGGTGAAAGTGGGGCTGAAACCACCCTTTGTGTCTAAACTAAAGAGGCTACTAAAGATACTGAAAGACCATAAGGATTTACAAGATTGTTTATATCCTTTTTCGAAAACATTTTTAATGCTTAAGTGAAGACAGCTTCCTGTGAGCGCCCCCAAAGGAATGAGCTGATTCCAACATTCTTTTTATTTTTATTTTTTTATTTTTTGATACTGGGAATTGAACTCAGGACCTTGTGCTTTCCAGGCAGGCACAAGCTATATTCCCGACTATTCCCAACATTCTTTTTTTTTTTTTTTTGTGGGTACCGGGGGGTCAACCTCAGGACCTCGTGCTCCAGCAGGCGCCCGTGCCGCTGAGCGATATCACCGGCCCCTTTTTCGTATGTGGGTTTCGGGAGTCGAACTTGGGCCCTCGCGCTTGCCGGGCAGGCGCTTAAGCCGCTGAGCCATCTCACCAGCCCTCCAACATTCTTATATTCCTGCACATTCAAATTCCTTTTTGTGTTGTTTCCTGAGAAGTTCTGGAATCTCAGTCTTGTTGAATTCAATACACCAGTGAATTTAAACTTCAATATACCAGCTAAGAAAACTTAGCTTCACTATCAAATCATGAATTCCTGGCCTAACACCTTTAGAATTTTATTTCCACTAATGTTCCCCAATTCTTCCCCAATAAGAATGTAATTATTCCTTTGGTTCATGTAGGCATTTAAGTTACCTTGTTAGGTGGTAATGGAGCGTGGTACATTTGGGATCAAAGGCGAAATAGCTTCCCCTTGGAGGTGCTAGTTCTAGGTAAGGCCATTGAAATGCCTTCATTCAGTATTAAACTAGTTGGTAAAATATTCTACTGACAGGTTTGTGTCTCAATGAGATCCTATATGGGAGGAGAGATATTCCAATATGAAGATTTTGTTGGCTAATTCTACTTTATTATCTGGCCTGATATGATTTTAACTACTAGACAACAAAGACTTAAATAACTTAATCTATTGCCCAAAAGCCCACTTCCAGTTCCTCCAAAGTGAGGCTGTTTAATATGTTCTTCATTTCCTTACTATATAATAAATAGACAATGAAAACTGCTGCTTAAAAAAGGTAGTCATTCTGACTTCATATCAACACCATTAATACTTTTTCATATTTTCAGTAATAATTGAAAATTCCATTCATGCTGTAAATTAACTTCTGATAAACTAGTGATTCTACTTCTGAATCTAATGTTGTTTGAATGATCTCTTTTTCACTAGTAGCAAGCAATTTAAATCCCTATTCCATTGTAGTATGTTTTAAAAGCCAGAAGATCTTACATATATGTAGCATGATTTCATAATGAAAGTCTTATCTTTCATATTATCTCCTAAATAAAGTAGCCCATGATTTTGTTGAATGTATAACATTTTGTTGGACTGTTGAATGAAATGTAACTGAAGACTTAAATTCATTTTGTATGTAATTGAGATATCATACATTTTAATCTGTGAATCTCTTGAAAGTATTAGAATAGATTAGTACTTGCTGAAATTAAAATACATTTGTATTTCTAAAATAAAGCCTGGTTGGTATAGTAATCATTTAATACACTTAAGTTTGGTTGATTCAAGACCTATTTAGATTATTATTCTGTTTGTGCCTGTATCTTGCTTATACATTGGAGTTTTTGTGTTATGACTATGACAATATGACTTTTTGTTAGGATAGACATACCCCAAAATCAGAAGAGGCTTTCATAATGTTCTATGGCTAAAAACAGTATAAATAAAGCTACTGTACGCTCGTGCATTCATTTACAAAATAATACTGACTTGTGTATTCTATGCCAGGGATCGTGTTGAGCTTTGACATGGACTGGATTAATCATTTTAAGGGAAAACATCAACACTATTCTTACCTCTAGTATTGGATAAAAGAAAACGGAAGAAAACACAGGATATGCTGCTTGCATATAATAATTTTCTGTAGTATGGATTAGAAAACAGACAAGCTAAACTTATATGGCTTCCTCAAGCTTTCTAGATTCTTGTTTATAACCATCCAAGAAGTTATTTTTTTAAAAAAATAGAACATTAATTTGTAATGTGTAATGTCAAAGGCACAATTTTAATAAGTATAATCAAGCCATTGTCCACATATCCACTACTTTAATAAAAAAAGGATAATAACAGTAACTCGAGTATTCTCCGTATGCTCCTTTTTGAAGTCCATTCCTCTGAAAGTAACTATGCTCCTGAATTTTGAGTCATTCTTTTAGTTTTCTTTCTCATTTTATGCCTTATTTTTGATGCCTAAGGAATTATATACTTGTTTACCTATTTTGGCTTTTATAATAATGGTATCAAGAAACGTTTTCCTTGTTCCATCCACCACCTTGTTTCCTATGCTGCTTAGTAATTGATAACACCACAGTTTACCCATTCATCTATTGATGATCACTTGTGTGGTTAACAATTCCTTATCATCACTTTGAAACACTGTTTAACTCTTCAGATGTATCATGCACATGTACCAACCACCCACAACGAATGTAAGCTTTATACATCACAAACATGAACTAAATGATAATAATAATAATGATGATGTTAACAATAAATTAGAAAAGGGGATCTATACTAGGAGGGAGGGAGGTGAATGGGAAAGGAAAGGGGAATTTTAAAAATATCAAGATATGTATCTAGATCCTAAGATGAATGGAAACATCATGTACTCCAAACTTGGACTAATAAAAATCCTACTGTTCGAATGTTCCTGTATATGTCTCCTGGAGCTCACGTGCAAATTTTGTTGAGGATCTATCTATCTATCTATCTATCTATCTATCTATCTATCTATCCATCTATCTATCTATACTCACACACACACATATATGAATTTTAAAGCTAGGTGATTAGATATTATTTATGAGGTGATGCCAAACTATTTTCTAAAATATTTGTAACTTTGATAACCTTACAGAAGCTTTGGGTACTACTTAAAGTTCTTGCCACATGTAATTTTTTAAACAACTTTTAAGTTGTAAATTTTAATTTAAATGGTAATCAACACTGGATGTTGATATGTATTAATTTTCACCTCACGGATTCAAACATTTTTCCACATATATATGGGCCACCCCTTTCCCGACAATTGTACACTTGTCTCCTCAAATAATTTGTTTGTTGTGTTGGTAGATAGATGTTATTTATCTATCTCAAAATTAATCTTTTGTGGAATTTTTTGTTTGAAAGTATTTTAACTTGATTCCAATCATTGTATTTTTCTACACATTATTATTGTAATTGTTACTATGTGGTGGATATCATATTTAAAAGGGCATCATAAATCCTAAGTTTAATTTCATTTTCCCATGAAGACTTAACACTTTTTTCATTATCACACACATATAGCAAAGACTGTCATGTCAATTCAATAAAAAATTGAGTTTGTTGAGCTGGGTGGGTAGCAGCACAAGATATGCAGTTCACTTTTGCTGGTGAGTGCTTTGAGTGCAAATTGTACCCTGTGTTTATAACAGACTTTTTTCCTGTAACTTCTAAGATTGATGAGATTGTAGAATACCTTGTCCCTATTCCAGATGAACTCCCTACCTTCACTCAAAACCTCAGTACCTAGCAAAAATCAGATGAAAAACATGGAGGAAATTTATGGTAGTTTTAGAGTTCCCCGGACTAAAATCCATTTCTATGTACATGCCAATCAAAAGTTCTATGTGTTTCTCTTTGTTCTGTTAATTTCCTTTGCTATCTAAGCTCCTAGTGCCATGTTTAAGGCCCTATCTACAATTTTTCCTACTTACTATTTCAGTTTAGGGGCTGATGCCCTCACACAGATTAGGAACTCAACTCCTCAGTGCATGCTTAGACTAGAGACTTAGGTAAATTGAAGAAACCTATTACAGTCACTTTTCATATATTACCATTCATAATAATCTGTAGGGTTGATGTGTAAAATTTCTCTAATCATATTTCTCTTTTTATCTACAAATCACGAATCAATTTTTACATAGCTATATATAAAGTCTTCTATTTTACTGTCCTTGCAGCTTCCTGAAAGTCCTTAAATCCTCCTGACAAAACTACAGTCACTTAGTAAGGGGAGGATAAGAAGAATAGGAAGAGAAGTGACTGAATGCTTCAGTTGCCTATTTTAGGCCAATTCCCATGGCAGGGGTGAACTTTAACCTTCTTAAGATTCTTGCATATAGGATACACTCTGTCTTTCCATCCACATTTTTTTTTTTACCCACTGTTAACACCTTGAATAAAATAGGACTTTTCATGATCTAACATATAGACTCAACTGCTCAAAACATTTAAAGTTAGTTACCTAATAAAACATTTTTATTTTAGGAAGATTGTGGAGAGAGACAGAGAGAGAGACAAAACATGGTGAAAATTTATAATATTATGCCTTATTTGTTTGTTCAAGTTGTAAAATGCCATCCTTTTATAAAATACCTCAGGGTTATATGCAATAAAATTGCATTAATTGGAATATGTAAAGCATTTGAAACAACTGATAGCTATACAACTAAACAGAACCACTTGAAAGCGGTGGCAAAAAATGATTCTTGTTTACTCCAACCCCAAGGAGCAGTTAGATTTAAAAATGTTTCATACCTTCCCGGGAAAAAAAATGCATGCATACACACACACACACACACACACACACACACACACACACTCTCACAAAACATGAATGTTAAATATTTGAGTCTGAGAGGATGCAGGGCTTTATTGAACTCAAAAAGCTACATAGCCAGGATTGTGTCTAGAAATCATCTAGGCCACAGATTCTGAAATGGAGTTCTTACGGAGACTTCTTTTTTTTTTTTTTTTTTTTTTTTGTGGGTACCGGGGGGTCGACCTCAGGACCTCGCGCGCCAGCAGGTGCCCGTGCCACTGAGCGATATCACCAGCCCCTTTTCTGTATGTGGGTTCCGGGAGTCGAACTCGGGCCCTCGCACTTGCCGGGCAGGCGCTTAAGCCGCTAAGCCATCTCACCGGCCCACGGAGACTTCTAAAGCATGTTGAAAACACACAACCATAAAACATTAATTTAGTAAATCAGAGAGTAATGAAGACAGGGAAGAAGGTTGGCATGTTTATAATACAACATACATACATGAATATATGAAAACAAGCTTTTACATGTATACAATTTGAAATGCCAACTCACATATAAAAATGAACTTTAACTAAAACCCTAATTTTGTAGGAGACGTCAATATCCTATTGTACTGATGTAAGGTTTTCTAGGTAGTATGTGTTATGTAGACAGTGTACGGGAAATGCTTATCTTCCTATTTCCTGAAATGTATAGTGTATTTTCTCATATAAATTTATAATTTTTGAAAATGTAATTATGTATATGTGTATATATTAAATATAAGGCATGCACTGAAAAATAATATGGTAAGTGTTTCAAATATAGGGGTTAGTATATGGAATTGTATATACAGTTTTAGAGAATTAAAGGGAAAAAAGTTACACTAAAATAATTCAGAGTAATAATTGGTCTGGAAAAAGGAGAGGAAGAGGTGGGGTACCAAATCTGGGAGTTCACAGGAGGGACACTGTGGAAATGGCGGTTACAACTCTCAGGGTGGCATCATCTAATCCTTGATAGTAAAACTAAACCAGGATGTGCTTCGCTGCTTGTGTTCAGAAGGGGGTTTCTTCTTGTTATTTCTAGCATCTCCAGGAGGCTTTAAAGAGGCTGATTTTGAATGTTCTGATAGAGGATTTGAACTGGCACTAACCACTGCTTCTGGGGCCAGCACTGCAGCCAGCTGATGCTGATAAAACCAGCTCAATAGGAAGGAAGTCTCTTTTCTCCCCTTTTCGCCTTCCACTTTTCCTCCAAAAATTATTACCCTTCTCTTACCTTTGATTGCATTTTGGGAACTCTGTCTTCTTGATGCCACGATTCAACCTCAGCTGTTACTCTAATAGCACAATTGTATTGCTCTAGTCTCCCACCAGACATCCTCAGGGAGATGACTGCAGCATCAACCATAGCTTCTTGCAGGTTTACTTTACTAATCAGAATGCAGCACGACAACATACAACTTCTTACATGTGTTCAGGAAAGTCCTTATCTACGCCTATGCCTCCTGTAGTCCACATAAAATACAGTAAGTATAAAATAAAATGTCACAACAGTAATTTTCAGTTCATTACAATGATAACTAGTCTATCGTCCTTTCATATATGTGTTTTTGAGGATAGCTATTAAACAAACTTATGGAAAAGTATTTCAACATAGTAAAAAATTTCACATAGTTTTCCACACTTAGCATATCTTAACATGTACAAAGACTGTCTCATCATTGTGTTAGGATCACTACCAAAGAAAATCACATTATATCTTGTTCCCTCTATATGTAATAAACATATTACATATATATTCTTATTCACATATACTCTTACTTTTTGAGGGATAGAGTTGAATGGGTAAGAATCCTAGGCTTGAAAGATAGATACATTTTCAATTTTAATAGATACAGCCAGACAACTTTCTCAAATGTGTTTGTCAATTTTTTTCCCCAAAAGCATACAAGAGAAACCATTTTACATCATTTTAAATAGTAGATCCTATTACTCTTAATTTCTATAGATTTTAATGGTCATAGTGATGTTCCATTATTGCTTTAGTTTTCATTTTCTTGTCTACTAAGAGTTTTAACAGTTTTATAAATGTTCACTGACCACTGAGATTTGTTTTTTAATATAATATTCATATCTTTCTTCATTGTATTAAATTTTCTCTGTTTAGTACCAATTTGTAGGAATAAATTCTATGTTATTGATAATTTCATCTTGTTTCTAATATCTTTACCATTCTAATGTTCACCTTTGAATTTTCAATGTTTATCTACCTACCTACCTAAATATATGCATATCTAGATATTTATTTTAACAAATGTACATGAATATATGAACATAAATATAGATATAATTATAGTTTACTTTGACTGTTTGTAGAGCAGCTTCAGGTTTACAGAAAAATTGTGCAGAACAGAGTCCCCATATCTCTGCCTCCCCATCTCCTTAGTTTCACCATTAACACCTTTCTTTGATGTAGTATATTTGTTACTGATTGTGAGCCATGCATTAACTGAAGTCCATTGTTTTCATTAGAGTTCACTCTTATGTTGCACATTCTATGAATTTGAAAAATATATAACGTCATTTATCCAGAAATACATTAACGTACAGAGTTGTGTTACTGCCTATGAATCCCCTGTGCTCTACTTATTCATCTCTTCTCTTTTCTGTCCCTTAAGCTTTAAAAACCATTAGTCTTTTATTAGCTCCAGAATGTCATGTGATACAGTTGAATATATATATATATATATATATATATATATATATATATATATATCAGATAGTTTTTTACATATTGTTGCATTCAATCACTTAAGCACATTCACTCACATAGCAATATACATTTTAGTTTCTTCTATATCTTTTTATGATCCGATTGCTAAACTATTTTTATTTCTGAATATTCCACTGCAAGGACATTTCACAATTTGTTTATCTATGCACCTATTGAAGTACATCTTCATTGCTCCCACTTTTTGCAAATTGTGAATGAAGCTGCTTAAGACATTCATGTGTAGGTTTTTGCAGCAACGTGTAAACTATCCCTGGAGAGAGAAACCTGAGAACATCCACACTATATTTGATCTCCCATCTCTACTTGATGCTTGAAGTTTGTATTCCATTCAGTAGGTCATCCTGTGTTAGGTCATCCTGTTTCTGTGATCAAAATGTTGCCATCATAATTGTCATATGACACCAAGACTCTACTATGACCTTCAAGACTTTTCCTGTTCTTAATCTCAATCTCTTTTTCTACCATGTAATTTACCACTAAGGAGACAATATGTATCATAATTTACCACTAAGGAGACAAGATGTACATATTACTAAGTAAAAGCTCAGATTCTAAATGTATGGAATACTTTTACTAAACAGTATAAAAAGACCTACAATCTGACAGAAGAATGAGTAGAAGATTTTAACAAGATTATAAAAGAAAGATAAAATTTATCCAAATGGTCAATAAATGGTACTCAACTTTATTTTAAAATGGAGGAATTTAAATAAAAAACAAGAAGATATTATCACATCTATTACAGTACAACTAAAACGAAAATACTGACAATATCAAGTATTTATGAGGACATGGAGCATCAAGAACCTGATATGCTGCTGACAGCACTATAAATTGCTACAGCTACTCTTAATTTTTGGCATTGTCTGTTAAATTTGGGCAAATCATGCCTTATGAATTAATGTTTCCATATCAATGTATATTTCAAAAGATATTTAGAATATCTCTCTTTGTGTGTTTATGAACTCACATAATGAAATATTGGTGTAAAACATTTAAAATGTCATAGCAACATAGAATGAATATAGTGTAGTATATTTTCTCTATGGAGTACAGTACAGCAATGAACATGAATGACCTAAAACTAAATATATCGATATGGGTGGATTTATCCAGTATAAGTTTTGCCAAATGAATTTACAAACTATAGCTATAGTCTGTTTCTATCAGTATAGATTTCAAGAATGAGCAAAGGTCATTTATAAGATAGAGGTACAATGTTGACAGGCATAAGTAGGTAGAGATTGGGGAATAGAAGAATGAAGTTTGGCAGATATTGGTAATATTTATTTTTCAACTTAGGTGATAGTTTCCTATTATTTTCATGTTGTGACAGTTCATTAAACTTTCCAATTATGATTTTGTGAATTGATACCATAAAAGTTGAAATATAAAATATTAGAAGAAAATCAGTGTGATCCATTCATACCTAACCTAAATATAAATAAAATGTTAAAATTTTCCCAAAGACATTAGTTTAAAATATATGACCTGTATGTAACTTTTGTATGTATATGCCCCATTCTTTTATCATTTCAATATTTGATAATTTGTGTATTATAATTGTGTACTGTTTTCATTATTTTTTGACTATGTTACTAACCACAGGAATACTTTTCACAACTTTCTATTACTAAAAAGTTCCATTAACAAATACTTATTTCCTAAAGCTTTGATGAATTCTGTCAAAAGAATATTCTGTAACTAAGGTACGTAAAAATATATATATTTGTGTTTCTTTCTAAATCTGATCTTAGCCATTATTCAAACTTTGCAGTTTCTTGCCTGATTATTTCTGATTGTAATTTTTTTACTAAACTGTTGAAAAGGTTAAGAATTCTAAAGTGCCTGATGCATAACCTCAATGCCATTTAAATGCCTTTTATGCTTGCTTATCTCTTTCCTTAACAGGAAAGAAACTTTCTAATTCTTATGAACATATGTCCAATACATAGAACTATGTTTTAATTTTAATCAGTATTCAGTCATCAGCCTGATTTATTTCCCATAACAATGTTCATTTGCCTAAGAGACCTGTGATCAGAGTGGAAAGAGAGTGAGTTTACATTTGTTATCACAAGGAACTCAAAATGTAAGTAAGCTGACAATAATTATTCTCTGCAATTATAGGAAACCAACATGAAAAAGCAGTATGCTGTTTCAGATCTTCTCTACAAGGAAAATTGTTAAATGGAGTTCATAAATTTCAAATTTAAGACGTCAACAGCAGTTGGTCACTAAATCTCAAAAAGTGAATGGTTAGTTGGATACATTTTTCAAAAGACATACTTCAGACTCTAGAATGTATACAGAGCCACAGGGAAATGTTTCTTTTATGCAGTTTGTTTTGCAGAAGGCCTTTATTTCTACCCTCTCTTAGACTTTGGGGATCAGGTCTCATTTTAAAATCCAAGTCAGTGAGCAACTCTGTGAAAGGCAAGATGTCAGCACTTCCCTATATGCTTGAAGGAGACTGAACTAAGTGGGGGAGTCTCTTTCAGGGTTTCTCTTTTCAGTTTGCTTTAGATAATCCTTGAACAGTTCAGATACTTACTCTAAACTTATCTGAGGGACCTCTTGGGATCCCAAGATTTCTCTGGAAACTGTTATCTGTAAGATATTTAATATTTCTTTTTCCTCTACACAAATAACACCAACGTATTTTTTTCTTCTCAAGCAAGTTCTATTGCACTTTGCTTTACACATAGATTTTGGAGGGGTGAGAAAACATTTTAGCAGAAAGAAACTGATGACAGTGTGAATTTTTAAAAACAGCAATTTAATTAATATGCTCTGAAAAACAAGCTATGGGTTAGAAATGTTATAATTGGATTCAGATCACTATATTTTTATTTATAACAGGAAAAATGGAAATAAGAATATTCTATATCATGTTATAAAACTATTTATTCTTGAACTTTAAATGTATTCCATAGTTATGTGTTTCCAGGTATGGATACTTTTTTGAGTAGATAATTATAACCCCTGAAGACACAGTTGGACACAAAAGATCATGAATTTTGATTCCCAATTTATAATTGACATTAATTTCTCTTCCAATAAAAACTGCCAAAATGTTTTGATCTATTCCATCTTTATCAGCTGCCCATGTTACAATAAATTAACACCTATATATACATAGAATATCGTGATTATATTTCCTATATTCTAAAATTAATGTAGATTTATCATCTAGCCTATATCTATGTAGCTTTGTTTGCATGATAAAATAACACAAAATGGTGACTTAAACCACCAACAAGTAATTCATTTGGTCCACAGTTCAGTGGGATGAGATTACTGGTGTACTGGCCTGGGCTAGGTCTACTGGCCTGTCACGTGTGTATATTTGGTGGGTTGGTGGGTAGGCTGGCAAGTGGGTGATTTAGTTTGACTTCACTTTTACGCCTAGTTGTTGAGAGATGATTAGGGTGGCTTAGTTTCTTTTTCTTTTTTTTCTTATGGCCTTTGATTTTCTAGATGTTTGCTCAATTTTCTTTACATAGTCCTCTCAGAGTACATTGAGAGAAAAGTTCCAAAACGAAGTATTTTTTAGTTATGTACAAGATATACAGCAAAAAAAAAAAAAAGTATATAGCCAAGCCCAAGTTTACTGTGTGAAGCATGAATGAATTGGAAATTGGGGCACGTCACTGCAATAATCAGCCTAGCATTTCCCTTGCTTAATTTTATAGATAATAAAACCAAACTCAAATTCTCATTTTAGAAGACACATTTCCATGACTACTTCATAGGCTATCTCTTCACACGTCTATTCCTGTGCAACTCTGCAAAGCCTTATATTTCTTAGTTGTGCTTCTTTTACAACAATTGTTTATATGTTTGTCTTCCTAACAAGATTTTGAGTTCTTTGAGGAAAAGGAGCTCAACTTAGCATATAATGAGCATACCATCAAGTAGACAAATATATTAATAAGAAAATGAAGACTTTGTTGGTAAACAATTTTCTTAAATGTATTTTTGTGTGCTGAAAAGAATGCATATGTTGTTGTGCAAATTATAGAGCTACTGTGTATTAAAAAGTTAACCTATGTAAAGAAATTTTTTGCTTTTACCCTCCCCTCTTTTGGAGGTGATATTTAGACCCTTGGGATATCCTGTCTGTTAGGAGGATCTCTGTTTAACAATGGCCTTAGGCACACTGGACATCAATGACGTGTGAATGTCTTTAGACCACAGAATATCTGTTCTACCTCTGAAAGAATTAGAGACTAAAGGTTACATGCAAAGCCAAGCATGTCTTTGTAATCAATCCTGAATAAAACTACGCACATCATATTGTGGGTTTACAATGCTTGGTGTTAGTCCTTGGAGGAGTTGGAACTGCCCATGACTGCACAGAGAAAGGTCAAGAGGAAGCTCCATGCTTCAGAATTTTCTAGACTCTATCCTGAGTGCTTTTTCTTTGATTAAGTTTAATCTGTGTCATTTTGTGTATGTAATCATAACTGTGAGTATGAGTTTTCCACAACATCTGTGAGTGTTTTTCAAATAAAAGATGGTCATGAAGGCCCTTGATCTCTTCAGATCAAGGTGTCAGAAATAAGCATGGTCTTGTGGACTCTTTTCTATCTTTGTGCCTACAAAGATTCAGTCAGAGCACTTGTTCCCTGCCAAATACATTAACGTCTCCCAAACAACTACGGTCCTTTAATCTGCTAATAGATGTTGTCTTAAAATAAGCATCTATGTTTAAATTCTACCTTAAAAGATATTCTTGAAAGACAGACAAAATTCTCATGGAAATTACATTGTTGAGTTTGATAAGAATTAAACAATCTGAGTTACAAATGTTATAAATTTAATAAAACAGGGTAAAATGCTTTTCCAGAGGCATTAATGAGAAAGCAAATCTAGAAAAAATGGTCAGAAAATATATACCTGAAGGCATGGTATTTGTCTGAAGATAGCTAGAAACTAACTATGCCAATATGTAGGGCAAAAGATTTCAGGAGCAGTAATAAGACTGAAAGAAGGTCCGTGTGACTGGATCCTAGCGATGGGGAGAAAGTTCGAGGAGACCAGGTGAGAGACATAACGAGAGTCCAAACTTAGAGGAAAGTAATTCTCAAACTGTGGCTCCTGGTCCACTATTATTAATGTTACCCGGTAACTTATCATAATGCACATGATCAGACTGTCCCACACCTACTATGTGAGAAATTCTGGCTGTGTGACTCATGAATCTGTGTACTAACAATCCCCAAGTAATTGCGATACATTGCTCAAATTTGAATATACTATTTCAGGTTCTTGAACAACTGGTAAGGATAACATTTTATCTGAATTTTAATGAAAAGTGATCGAACTATTATATGGTTTTGAGAAGAGAAATGATAAGATCTGGTTTATACTTAAAATGTTAGCTATGGTGAGGATAGTAGGAGTCCTCAATAGATATGCGCTAATGCTGCTGCCATCATCCTGGTGTGAGACGATAAAAGGTGAAAGTGTTAACAAATAATGGAGAGATATGAGATATAATTTGGGGTTAAACAAAATTAATTAGACTTTCTATGGTGGATTTAGAGCTTCTGTAACCCTCAAGAGCATTGCAAATTTCTCAAAGAATAACATAATATGAAATATTCCTAATTTGTATTTGATCATGGAATCCTATTCCTTTATGCCATTACAAAGCTATAGAAAATCTACAAGGATGCTAGACTCCATGAAAAAGAAGCACCATTTGGAAAACATTGCCTAACAAGTAAGAGACAAAAAAGTTAAATACTTTCTAATTAATTAAATCATGACTATATAACTCACTTTAAAAAGAAACACACTTTTCTAAAATATTCAGCAGGCAGAACCAATCTGACCAAATAGTTTTATTACGAAGTTCCACTTTGGTAAATATGTAGGAGTAATTTGCCTTTCAAAGAACTTCTGCGAGAATGCTGACCTTACTTGAGGCCATAATTACAGTTATTCTCCACCCAAGTGGTCATTGTAAAATATGCTTAATTAGAATAGAAAGAACTTTATTTGCTTACATATTTATTTTAATAATTTATCTGGAAAATCCTTTAAAGAAAGTTGAAGGAGGTAGTTAGCCAAGGATTTCCCCAAATTATAAATGTAATTTAGTTAAATATGGTTGGAAATACTTTACTTTGCAAATAGTCAATATTTGTTACATCTTAACATCTTGTAGCAAAGCCTCGGCTAAATTAAAGCTTTTCTTTTAGGATAACTGCAACTAACACTGAGGATCCTGATGTTCACTTTAAAATGAAATTCTTTACTTTAAAAATTCTGATAACAAAATATATTAGACCTGTCAATCTGGACACAGAATCTTTAAAATACATGATTTTGCTTATGGCTTATTTAATATGAAACTATTCGGAAGATATTACTAAAACTCAGACCAATGTCCAAGTTTTTACTAAATGAACAAATCACTACCTGTACTAGACCTCGTAGCTCACATTTACAAGACAGAGGCATGGACTAAACACTTTCTAAGGTCTCTTCCAGATCTGATGTGTTAGTGTTTATAGGAATGTGTATGTTTCCCAAAAATCAAGTGACTCTTTGCAAAAAGAACCGAGGAATTCATCATACATCAAAGGAATGACTTTGCAAACTCTCCACGGACTATTTTAATCTTCTCTATTTCCACTCACTTATTCCAAGTTTGGATAGCAAACTTATCTTTTAAAAGTTATACACGTCTGCACCATAAAAAAATGCTCATCTATCATCTTGACATGACCAGTTTTGGCCATTCTGCTAACCTGAACCTATACAATCCCCAGATTCCCTATGTCTGATCATGTGAAACAGGCTTAAGAGATGCTCAGGAATTTGGGAATGCATCAGGCATTTTGTAGGTTAATAAGTGCTTTGTGACCGTAAATCACTGATGATACTTATATCTTTTAAATGGAGAAAAGTTCAAATGGTCCCATAGTCTTGAAGGAAAGTGAGCAACTTTCAGTATGCCTACATCAGATAACTATTTACTTCACAGAATCTAGTTCCTCATTAGTTAGTTATATTACTGCTATCTCGGTATTCAGAAATACTTCCAGATTTATATTTATCTAAGAGAGAAAGTATAGAGCTTAAATTATAGAACATAAGTACCAGCAAAATGTCTAGCATGTTGTGAATATTTGGTTGATATATTTTAATTAAATAGATAAATCAATCAACTCACCAAACAGTCATTCACAGCCCAAAACAAAGTTTAGCAACTTTGGGTCCATAAAGCATGGGATATAAGATCTTCCTGTAGAATATGGAAACTATCAGACTCTGGCCAGCAGTAAAGAATATGAAGTATATACAGAAATGCGCCGGGCTATCTTCCCACCTGCCTATAATATGCCTTATAAAACATGGAATTTTCATTTCTTAACTGAAGGAATTTGATTCCATATTGTACCTCTTTTGAAGGAGAAAAACAAATCACTATTAAAGCTAGAATACTATGTTTGCAAGTTTATATAATGATACACAATATTTGAAAGGAATAGTATCCCAAGATGTTAAGTGATAAATTCACATACTTAGTGGCGCATCCAGGATTTGCCACATGTATCTTTTTTCCCAACTTCATGTCTCTTCCTTAATGTAATTTTTTCTCATTTAACTATATTTAATATTACTTGGTTCATGGATAAGATGGGTTAATAATTATGCAGGATCATTGTGAAGATTAAATTAGATAACAAATGGAAAATGGCTGGGGAATAATAAATGCAACACAAATTATTGCTCTTTGGACATTATTTCTAGGTGTTTGCTGATATTCTTTCAAATGATGGCTATTCTTTTGCTTCCTGATAGGAAAAACTGATTTTTGAAGCTGGTGAGGTCCACTGTACACCCACTGTCTCAAGCATTACCCTCTATGTTTGATGTAGAGCTAGAAAAATTGTTTGCTAGCAGCTACTCTACCAAAAATGGCATTTTGTAGTTTTCAGAGCGGTCACAGTTTGTAATCACAAATCTCCATGAAAGTTGGTTAAGGCACAACATTTGCTGTGCTTCAACATTAGCATTCATCAATGGAGGTAACTTAATATCTCTAATTTCTCAAAATGAAAGTTTGACTTTATCAGAAGGATATGTTTGGTAGATGTTGACTTCAGTAAATGACAAAGGAAACCCATGTTTTTGCTTGTTTTGGTTTCCTTTTTGAGGTGGATGGATATATAATATTCTTATAAAAGGATATTAATGGAACATAGGACCCCCTTGATGTACTTATGTTCCTAAGAATATTTTTTTTCATATTCAGTTGCCATTTTGTGACCTTGAAATGCCCTCTGGGTTTACTCATTGTGCTGTACTCACTGATCACAGAAGATCTGATGATGGTTGGCATTTTGAGTCTCTAATCTAGTAGAGCTGCTTGAAGATTCTGATGGATGGCATTAGAATAGCAATACACCACATGCTTTAAAATTGGCTAGAATTTATCCTCTTTTAAATGACACTAAGTGTATTTTAGAAGTGTGAGACTCATGAAGTTCATGTTCTCATGAAAGTTCAATATAGAAAAAAAATGTCCACTCAGGATTCCTTTGGCAGAATGCCCGAGGCATCATCATTTTGCTTAACTTGTATGAAGATATTTTTAAAACTCTGTGAACAACTTTAATGTTGAGGTCTATTCTAAGTCTTTCACTTTTATATTGTCAACAATTTCATTTTTCTTACATTCAGCAGGATTTTTTTTTTCTCTTTGTGAATTTTCTTTTGAAAATGTTGAGCTATTATTAAGGCACAGTAAACAGAATTTTTCTGTGAAGAATGCCTGTTTCAAGCAGGCCCCTAGGCCTTCAGACAGGACAATGGAACAAAATCAATTAATTATCGCTTCCCAGATTGAATGGGATGAACTTTGACAAAGCACACTTGTGGAAAATCTATCAGCACCAAGGGCTCCTGTCGCTAGTTAGGGTATTTGACCCCAGGGAGTGACATGAGCATGAAAGGTATTTTTCCTCATTTGCTTATATTAGACAGTAATTTAAAAATAGATTAGAGAAAAATTTAATGCTCCAGAGTGATTTGCTTTCATAACAGAGCTCTTAAAAACACTCCAGATTGTTTACAATTATAATTATATTTTCACGACTGGATACTGAAAATAATAGCACTGTTAACACAATGAGATCCTTTTAGTTCAGATTGATGCTTAGATAAAAATGTCTAGGATTAAACTGGAACTTTAAACAGGCACTGCTGATTGTTGCATTGAAACTTACAGAAAATATCCCAAGTTAATGTAGTGAGAGCATGTGGTCTTAAAGGTGCAAAACAATTTAATTGACAAACAAGGCCAAGTATTCCTTAAGAATTGTGGGATTTTTACTTTATGTACCAAGCTCGTAGTCTCATGATATTGAGGAATGAAGTCATGCACCAGAAGGAGGAAATCAGGAGAGCTTTATTGGAAATAAGAAGAAGACCACCTTCTGGATTTCCAGGAGGGGTGCCAAGTTGGTGGCCACATTGACCCTCAATCAAGAGCTAATAATAGATAAGCAGGGCACAGGATTTGTTCATTTTTTTTAGTCGCCAACTATCACAGTTGGCTCTGTGGATTTCAAGTGACCAGTTGGAACTCAGACTGTCTAACCCAGTTCCTCAGCATGAAGCGTTTAAAGGAAACTTGGATTTTAGAGATAAACTGATTATTTTACATTTTAAGTTCCTCAGAACTCAGGATCTTAGTAAGGACTCGCTGTACCTTTCTTTAGTGGGAACTGGGTTGTATTTCATGTTGCCTGAAGAAGTTCATCTTTGGCCCAAAGTCCTAGTTCACCATCTGTTCTCATTTCAATCCCTAACACTATGGCTGATTACCCAACTCTATCTCAGGCCTATCTCAGGCAGATAGTTAGGTCTTTTCCCTAGCTATATGCCTCACTCATAAACTAACTAAATAAACTATTCTTTACATGATGACATAATTAATTGTAAAATGAACTAAAATTTTAGGGAACTGTTCACATAATTCAAGTATAAATTGTGCTTTTGGTTACCTTATCTAAAATAGGTGTTTCTATTCCTCTTTACAGTAATCTTTGTGCATGCAAGACTTAAGTATTAATAGAAAAAGTGACCTAAGTCTTTAATCCATTTTGAGTTTTTTTTTAATATGATGAGAGATGAATATAATTTCATTCTTCTGCATAAGGCTATCCAGTTTTTCCAACACCATTTATTTAGGACAATGTCCTTTTTCTATTGTGCACTCTTGGCACCCTTGTTGAAAATGAGTTTGCTCAGAAGGGAAAAGAAAAGGAAATCAGAAATGGGAAAATAATGTAATGACAGGAGTAAGTAAATATTTTTCAATAATAAGTGTCAATGTAAATAGTCTCAACCAGTCAAAAGACACAAAGTGGTAGAATGGGTCAAGAAAAAAAATAACAATATCTTGTATACAAGAAGCATATTTAACATAAAAAGTAATTTATGGACTAAAAATCAAGGGATGCAAAACAATATTGCATGCTCCAGAAATCTAAACACAAGCAGGAGTGGCTCCTCTATTTTCAGACAAAGTAGACTTTAATCCAAAACTAACCAGAAGAGGCAAAGAAGGTCACTACATATTGGTTAAGGGAATAATTCAAAAGGAAGTATTAACAATTATAAACATATGCATACTGAAGGACACCCAACTTTATAAAACAAACACTTTTGGATATAAAATATCAGCTAAACATCAACACAATTATAGTAGGAGACCTTATAGTAGGAGACCCCACTGTCACAAACAGCCAAATCAACTAGACAAACAAACAAAAAACAAAGAAATATCAGAATTAAACCACACATTTGAGTAAATGGACTTAGTAGATATCTACAGAGTGTTCCCCTCAACAATATCAGAATACTCATTCCTCTAAGCAGCACATGGAACTTTCTCCAAATCAGACCACATGCTACTATATAGGGCATGCATAAGTAAATGCAAATGAATTGAAATTAGAAAATTCAAATTATCATATCATAGCACAATGAAACTAAAAAATCAATGGCAAGAGAAACCACAGAGATTATGGAAGCACATGGATTATATAATGGACTCTTGAATAAATAATGAGTCACAGAAAAAAATCAAGGAAGAAATTAGTTCCTAAAAACCAAACAATAACATAAGTGCACCAGACCAGAACTTATGAGAAACAATAAAAACAATTCTAAGGGGGTAGTTTATAGCTCTGAATGCCCACATCTGAAAAAAAATCCAAATAAATAACGTAATGATGTACCTGAAGGTCCTCAAAAAGCAAGAACAATACAAATCCAAAGCTAGTACAAGGGAGGAAATTAAAATGATCAGAGCAGAAATTAATGGAATTAAGACTAAAAAATAAGAATCAAATTTTCAAAGAGCTGGTTCTTTGAAAAAATAAACAAAATAGACAAACCCTTGGCCAATCTTACCAAAAACAGGAGAAATAAAAAAAAATCAATGCAATTAGAAATGAAAATGATAAAATCAGAATAGGCACCACTGAAATCCAGAATATTATAGTGAAAATTTGTACTCTAATTAATTGAATTATCCAGGGAAAACTGATAGACTTCTAGATACATATAATTACTAATACTAAACAAAGAAGATATAAAAACCCTGAATAATTTAATGACAGGCAATAGAGTTGAAGTAGTAATAAAACTACAGTAAGAAACTATACCAACTGTAGTAAGCAAAGTGCAGGATCCCATAGATTGATTCACTGCTGAATTCTACAAGAACTTTAGGGAAAATCTAACAGTACCCTTCGAACGCTTTAATGAAATTGAAAAGCAAGGGGTACTCCCAAAGTTCTTCCAGGAAGCTAGAATACTAATCCCAAAACCAGAAAAGCACTAAACTAAAAAAGAGAAATACAGACCAATCTCTTCAATGAACACAGACACAAAAATCTTCAACAAGATACTGGCAAACAGAAAGCAAAAAATCATCAAAACATCACAACCAATTGGCTTCATCCCGGGGATACAGGGATGGATTGGCATGTGCTGATCAATAAATGTAATATGTCACATAAAGAGAAACAAGGACAAAATCAGATGATCATCTCAATCAATTAAACAAAAGCATTTGGCAAAGTCCAACATCAACTCATGATGAAAACCCTGTAGAATATAGATATAATAGGACCTTGTCTCAAACTGACAAAAGCAATTTATGACAAACCTACCGTTAACACCATATTACACTTAGAAAAGCTGAAAGCTTTCCCTCTAAAATCTAAAAAAAGATAAGGATGTCTACTATTACTACTTGGGTTCAATATAGTATTTGAAACATTACCCAGAGCAATCAGATAAGGGAAAGAAATTTAAAAATGTACATATGTATACATATGAAGTCAAATTGTCATTGTTTGTAGATGACGTGATTCTTTATATAAAAGACCCAAACAATTCCACCGAAAGACCTCTAAAAATAATAACCAAATTCAGTAGCATAGTAGGATGCAAACTTGATATGCAAAAATTAATAGTGTACCTGTATACCAATAATGAACTCAACAAAAAAATTTGGGAAAGAATAACATTCACAGTAGCATCAAGAAAAATTAAATACTTAGGAATTAATCTGACCTAGGAGGTCTAGAATGAAAGTTAGAGTAGTATGGAAAAAGGGATGGGAGAGGACATCAGAAAATAGAAAAGGGCCGGTGAGATGGCTCAGCGGCTTAAGCGCCTGCCGGACAAGCGCGAGGGCCCGAGTTCAACTCCCGGAACCCACATGCGAAAAAGGGGCCGGTGATATCGCTCAGCGGCACGGGCGCCTGCTGGAGCGCGAGGTCCTGAGGTCGACCCCCCGGTACCCACAAAAAAAAAAAAAAAGAAAATAGAAAGATATCACCTGTTCTTGGATTGGCAGAACAAATATTGTGAAATTGTGCACAAACAGTCCGTATTTCCACAACTGATATACTTCCAAAACTGATATTCCAAAACTGATATTCCAAAACCGATAACTGATATGCATGTTTAACGCAGTCCCAGCCAATATACCAGCACGATTCCTCACAAAAGTAGAAAACACATCCTAAAATTCCTTTGAAGATTTTTCAAAGTTTTTTCCTTTTGCAGATCTTTATAGACCCACAATGATGCAGTTACTAGAAGAAAGCATAAGTAAAATGCACCAGGACATTGATATGGGCAAGGATCTTTTGGATATGACCTGAAAAGTAGAGCAAACAGAAGCAAAATTAGGTATATGAGATAAATTAAACTGAAAAGCTTCTGTGAAGCAAAGGAAAAGATGAGCATAGTAAAGAGACAACCTACAGAATGGGAAAAAATATTTGCAAACTATACATCTAACAAGGGATTAATTTGCAAAACATATAAGAAGCTCAAACAACTCAGTATCAAAATCCAAATAATTCAATTGAAAATTGAACAAAAGACATGAATAGAAGTGTCTCAAAAGAAGTCATCAAATAACCAATAGGTACATGAAAAAATGCTAATGATGTAGGTCACTAACCATCAAGAAAATGTAAATTGAAATCATAATGACATGACACTTCATCTAAGTTAGAGTGATTATTATCAAAAAAGACAAAATATAACAAGCGTTGGTGAGGATATGGAAAAAAGAACCCTTATACACTGTTGATGGTATTGTAAATAAATACAACTATTAAGGAAAATAGTAAGGCAGTTCCTCAAAAAATCAAAATAGAACTACTATATGAGCTAGCAATCACATTACTGTATACATCCAAAGGAAATGAAATAGGTACATCAAGGAGATCTCTGCACTTTTGTGTTTGTATAAGCACTACTCCCAATTATCCATCAATAGATAATTGGATAAAAATGTGATTTATATATATATCACAAGGCAATCCTGGCATTTGTAACAATGTGAAAATAACTTAAATAATTTGTTGAATGAATTAAGATAGACATAGAGGGGCCGGTGAGATGGCTCAGCGGCTTAAGCGCCTGCCCGGCAAGCGCGAGGGCCAGAGTTCGACCCGGAACCCACATACGAAAAAGGGGCCAGTGATATCGCTCAGCGGCACGGGTGCCTCCTGCTGCGCGAGGTCCTGAGGTCGACACCCCAGTACCCACCAAAAAAAAAAAAAAAAAAAAGATAGACATAGAAACAAGATGTCACTTATATTGGGGAATCTACAGACACTGATCTTGTAGTAGAGATTATAATAATAGTTACTAGAGTTTGGGGATGCTTGGAGAAAACATGGATTGGGAGACATATGCCAAAGTATACATAATTATGAGTAGATAGGATAATATATAAAAGATCTTCTGTGCCTCAAGGTGATTGAAGTTAATGACAGTATATTTTATTCTTGGGAAATGTAGAAAGAGTGGATGTTATAAGCTGTTGCAGTAAAAATGATAAGTGAAGGAATGCACTTGTTAGAGGGGTTTAATCATTTCACAATGTGCATATACTTCAAATTAACATGTTAATAGATGATCAAAACGGATTATCTGTAAATTTAAAATGGTCAATAAAGAAAATTTTGTTTTTTTTTTTTGTGGGTACCGGGGGGTCGACCTCAGGACCTCGTGCGCCAACAGGCACCCGTGCCGCTGAGCGATATCATCGGTCCCTTTTTCGTATGTGGGATCCGGGAGTGGAACTCGGGCCCTCGCGCTTGCAAGGCAGGCGCTTACGCCGCTGAGCCATCTCACCGGCCCCCTAATAAAGAAAATTTTTAAAGGAAAAAAGAAAAATCATCAGCATTTATGTTTCCTTAAATAAAAAATTTATCCTTGTATTGTTATAATTTTTCTTAATCGGTAAATGTACGTTAAGCTTATACCTGTGGCCATGATTCAGACTTTAGAAATGGTTACAGTGCCTCTTAGTTTTCATTTCACAGTCACATACACACATGCTTATTTTGAATTTACTGATATTTTCACTAAGGTCATTGCACCTAACTTCTTGACTACAGTCTTTCGACTGAGATAAGGATACAGCAAAAAAGGGGGACAGAAGTCTTCCCCAGGATTTTCCAGACTTGAAGTAGGACTGAAGATGTTATTCTTTGGTGATCAAGCTTGAAGCATAAGCTTATTAACTCTCCTATCATTTTTACTGCCATTTAGAAGAAAGAATTCTGAGGTACTTAATTCTGAGTTGGAAGAGAAAAACAGAGATGAGAGACAAAGAATAAGATCCCTTTGAGCATTCAATCCTGAGGCCCACTTTGTCATCTGACTTCCCGGGGTTTTAAAAGACACAATATCTTTCAGAAAATTCCCTATATTTGTTTAACCAAGATCAAGTTGTCTGTCTGTTGATTACAACTCAAGTCGCATAGGAAAAGGTGTGTATTTCTAAATGGAAGGAAAAACATTTTGATTTCTAATGGACCTTATTTTAAAGCAAGTTTAATAATTTGATTGGTTAGATGACCTTAGGAAAGAGATTTTATCTTATGAATCTCATACTTATGTTTGATTCAAAAAAAATAGAGTGATAATGTTCTTTATTGTAAAGTCAAACATCTCACAATGCATGGAAATTCAAAAAAGTAGAGTGATAATGCTCTTTATTGTAAAGTCAAACATCTCACAATGCATGGAAATTCAGAAGGTTGGCTTCCATTGCCTGTGTTATCTAAGTATTTCTAAAGCAAATTAGGGCAAAAGTAAACAAAAAATATTTATACTACAGGAATAATGGAAGTGATAATTTCATATCACTTTATCATTGATTTTAATACTAGAACATTTTTCTTAAAAGTTAACATCAACTACTTGTATGCTCCCAATGATGACAACATTGTTTTCTTCAATATTAAACGTCACTAGGTCCAAGTTCCAATAAAGATTGAAAACATTACATTTAGGTAAATAGGCATCTAAAGAATAACTTGCCACATTAACCATAAATAAGCCATGGAAGAAAATATCAGGGAAAAAACAACAGGAATGCCTGCATTTTAGAAAGAGAAAATTCCAAGGTTACAATGAATGAATGGGTATGAGTTCCAACTTTCAGGTTTTTTAAAAAAAAGTCTCAGATTAAGGTTTTCTGATGATGGTGATTTGCAAAGTGACCTGCGTATTTAATTTACTCTCTCCCTTACTTCCTTGCGCTTCATCCAAGAAGGTAGATAGAAAACTGTACCACCACCTTGCCTCGCAGAACAAAGTAAGGCTAATGAGCAACTGTGGCCATTCTTTGCCAGACAAAGCTGTGTGAAAGATGGGGGAGAAAGCTGTGAGCACTGGCTTTGGAAGCGGGAAAGACAAGAGAATGTTCAGGATTATGATGGGCAATAGAATGTGAGAACTAGAGAAAAAGTTTTGCTTTCATAATAGGACACCTTTAAAATTCATTTATTTATTCATACCTCAGGATAACCATCTGTGGGTACTAAGGAGAACAGGGACCTTTCCAGGGGTTACTGAAAATTGATATGTCAATTCAAGTTATATGAAGTCAGCTTCCTCAGCACTTCATTTTACAGTATTAAAATCTTTCCTCATGCATGAGTTCAGTTCAGCCTCCAGCAGCTCCAGTAATAAGTAGGTCAGGAATTAAGACATCTGTTATCTTACAGAGCTTATATGAGTTGCCCAAAATCACAGTCAGTAAGTGCTTAAGCAAATCTCACAACCAGGCATCCCAGATCCAGCCCAGTCACCTCCCCATCCTACTTCTACCTGCAGGATGGAGCCCCAAGAACCTCTCAGATAGAATGTAGGTCGTTCCTTCTTCAGTGTGTCAGTCTATTTTCTCTGTTAATTTGCTGTCTTTGTTTCCATGGTAATTTGATATGTATTTCTTCCCTTGTTACTCCTCTTACTTTATTACATTTCTTTCTACATTAGGTGTGGTTTCTAAGTATTTTAAAAAAACTTAACACTGCTGGTTTTTACAAAAATCCTGTAATGGAAGAATGTAATTAATCTGCAGCACCATTTTCCTGTGAAGGAAGTTAATAATATGTAGAGGTGTTCCACGATTGTGTAGGAAACACTAGGGACATTAGGACTAGATTTCCAGACACATAAGGGCATATAAAGCCTACTTGCTTTTTAGTAGATTAGAACCTTGATGAAAAACAAAACCAAAAACTAGTTTCACGGCCAGATAAGAGACTGACGATGTACATGAATTCACCCTTTTGTCAATTTTATCTATCCCAAAAAAAGAGTCATTTTTGACCCTGTAATGACAAAGGGAGAAATAGCTAAAAATTCCTGCTATTAAAGAATTCAAATTGTGTGAGAGACAATTTGGTGAAAATAAAGGGAAGTAAAGGGGATATAAAGAATGAGCCCCTGTTCCAAAGTAGTGTCCCCACTGGGAAGGAGATGTGTAGATGCACGTGTGAATGGCGAGAATCTTAACATGGAAAGTAGGAGGCGATACCAAAGGATACGAGCTCTGGAATTATCTTTCTGTGTCTTAAGCAAGTTATGCTCGCTGAGATGCTAATCAGATAAAGTAACACATCGAATGATAGTGTGAGGAATAGAAGGTGGTAATTTGCGGGTCAAATTAAACACGCACAGTGAGAATTTTATTCTTCCATTCTTTTCAAAATTCTGCCATCTTGCTTATCTTCCTTTGGTTATTCTCTGCCTTTTTCTCTGACTTCTGAAACTTCTTGTTTTGCAAGCTAGTTCCTTATATTTTTTTATGGTATAATTCTCTTTCTGATGAATATATGTAACTGCTCTGTTCTTTCCTTTCTCCTTCCCTCTTCTCTACTTCTCCTTCCTCTTTTCTTTTTTATCTTCTTCTCTTCTTCTTCTCCTCCTATTCTCTCTCATCTCATTTATGACTACTTTATAAAAATGAAAGGAACTTATACATTTTACAGAAATAACTTCTATTTGCTTTGTTGTAATGTTTGGGCATCTGAATTTGATGTAGTCTAAATTCATATTTCCCAGAAGCAGAGATGAATACAGGGATCCACAGTCATATGAATGGTTGAGGGTGTGTTTTGTAGGGAAAACATGTAGGGAAGAAGGAAGTAAGGGCCTAACAATGGTGAGGTGAGGTGGGTTGAGTGCTGATGGCATGTCAGATAAAATCTAGTCCAGAGTGGCTAAAAAATGTATTTCCCAGACCAGCACTGTCAGCATCAACTAGAATCTTGCAAGAAGGTAAATTTTCAGTTCTAAATTGGGCCTTAACCACAGAGGCCTCACAAGCATAATTTACCCTGAAACCTTGTCCTTTCTTGAGGCAAGAGACCTGCCCTATTTTACCCGTATGTTAGTCACTGTTTGCAATTGACTGGTAGCTACAGCTCAAGGAGGCAGTTCTTTAGAGAAGAAGGACAGTGGTGATGTTAGCAGATAAACTTTTGAGAAACTAGGAGATGGTATACTAGCCTGATAAAGGGGATCAGGATACAGAACCAATGCATATTTAATTTGAAATGAAGTAACCTTGACCTCACCTAAGTCTTTTTATGTCTGCTTTTAGTTTGAGATTTTCCAAGGTTTTCATAAAGCATCATATAGGTGGTATTCTATTAGCAATTACTTAATAACTTTTAGTAAATAAACAAATAAAATCTCTACTATGTGAGGGCCCATTGTCTTCATCATTTTTTTTTTCTTTTTTTTTTGTGAGTACCGTGGGTCAAACTCAGGACCTCATGCTTGCCAGGCAGGCGCTTATGCCTCTGAGCTATCTCACCGGCCCTTCACTATCTTTTTGATTACACACCACATTGCTATTGGTTTATAAATTTGTCATCTCTGTTCTATCTTCATAATGTTTATGGAAATCACTTTCTTATTATTTGGTTCTGGTCCAAACCATCATCATCTGTCCTGTGAATTTCTACAATTATGCCACAACTGGTGTTGATCCCACTCTTATCCCCTTCCTTAAATTCTGATCAGGGAAATGAGAAGGACACTCTGAGGTAATTTATAACGCTTCATCCTCTCTCTAAGCCCTGCTAATGGCTCCTGCTCACTCAGAGTAAAATCCAAAGTCCTTACTGACCTTCAGGACTACATATTTTCTAACTTCCAGGCTGTGGTCTGCTGCCTTGTCCTCTCTTCTAACCTATTATTTGAATTCCGTCCACTGTGGTTCGCATGCTATTATTTTTTCTGTTAAATACCCACTTAGACCCAGATGCTCTTGTGCATAGCTTATTTCATTCATTCATTCCTTCATTCATTCATCTCTTTGTTCAAATGTCAACTCACCTGAGTGGAGTTTTTCTCACTTTTATGAACTATTACCCTTACCAATACTTAACATCCCTCATGCTTTGTTTCATATTCCTCAATTCATTTAACTTCACAGACATTAGGTTTTTATACCCATCTATGGACTTTCTTCCTTCACAGACGTGGGGCTTTCTTGTGGCTTTTCTTTGTTTTGTGATGTACCCACAATGTCTATAACGGAGCTAGGCACATGGTGTACAATCAAGAAACATTTGTTAGATAAATGAATAAGTGGGTAACAAGAAGAGGATAGGAAATGTGGTATATGTTCTAATTATGACTAAGATACCTGCCAAGTAAAAAGTCAAATCTATATTTAATTGTCTCTAATCTTTTATTTCCTCTTTTTAATGGGCATAATAATTTATACCTGAGTGTTCATGTGAGGATTAAAAAACTTATCCTAATAAAGAAATGTCCAGCACAAGACACTTCATATTAATGGGTTCAATGGAAGTTTGAGAAATCAGTGAATGCTGAAGAAAAAGCAGCCCAAGGAATCTAATAGTCTTCAGGGAAAGTATCTTGCAAGAGTTTCCAGGCTAATGACGTGAGTAAATTCAGATAGTCTTCAAGTATTTGGTGGAATTTACAACGTCTTAATTCAATTCTCCAAAGCATTAAGCATCTATGATTTAGAAATACCTGTGTGTCTTATGACTTGTGAAATGAATGGTTATTTATTGTAATTCTGAAGTATTTGGATGGAAGCTTGGGAGCCTTTGCGGATTTTACCTAACGTGCTGAGGGCCATCTTGGTAGAGGGAGATTGGGACTTGCCAATCTGCTTTGTCCCTCAGGAAAGGCTGCTGTCATTTCTAACATGCAGAGAGGGCCCTTTCATTCCTCCACTCATAGGGAACACACCTCCCTTGAGCTTAGGCCCACGTTCCATTTTCACCAGAATTTTTCTGAGGCAAAATCTTTTGGAAATATTCTTGTCATCCCCCAGGCACCTGTCAGTCTTCAGCTTCTTTGGGGACTTCTTTTTCTTTTTAAGTCTCTACCCAGGCTCTTGTCTTTGTCCAACAGGACTTTCTGCAACAATGGAAATGATCTATATTCTGTGCTGTCCTACATGGTAGCCACCATCTCTGGACGGCTAGTTACCCTTTAAATATGTTTAATGTGACTTAGGAACTGATTATTTAATTAATTTAAATACGCACACACAGCTAGTGACTACAGTAGTGGACATCCTTCTCTTCCTCCATCAAGTAAAAAGAAAGTTATGATTCTAGCGTTACTATCCTCTAGGCTTTAACTTCTGACTAATGCACTTAATCAATGGAACTTATCCATTCAATTTTTTTTTTTTTGTCTCTTGGTTTGCTGTCTTGCATTATACTGCAATCCCTACCATTACTCTGGATAACTTCAAATTAAACATATATAAATTGAACCCCTGATACTCCAGTTCTCATAGTCTTATATATAGTATAGCTGGGAGGAAAAGTGTTAGGTAATATTTCTGTGCATTTCTTAGATGACTTATTTACTAGAATCATTGCCTGGTGCTTCAGTTCAGGGTTAAGAGGTTTTCCTTGCTATGTAGTACCCCTTGGTCCATGACTCAGTAGCATTTAATGTTTTGCTAAGATGATGCATAATAGGACTTAACATCACTTAATCTACCTCTTGTGTTCTCTATAATCCCACTAAAACATGTGAGGAAAAGAAGCAATAATTTAACTACCCTGCAATTTAGAAGTTGTTAACACATAGAAAGCTCTCAATAAATGAGTGAATAAAGAAGTGATTGAAAAAATATAATCTCATGTACCCACTAATAATTGTGATTTTTCAAAAAGGAATTGAATAAATGGACTCATTTTATTGGATGATGAGATGAGTAAAAACACTTTGAATATAGATTTCTGACAACTATCCTGGACCCATGGGAATTATGGACAGTTCTCTAAAGAGAGAAATAATGCAGTGGCCTCTGTCATGGTAATTACACAGAGCCCAGACAGATAGCACACATATATGCCTAGTCTCCTTCTGATGAGGATTTATGTTCTTAACTAGAATTTAATCCAGTTCGCAGGTCAGTTTTTGGGGTGATAATTAGTAATTTCATCACAGATTTAGAGCTGTAAAGCTCTTAACCCCAGTTTCACAGCTTTTATTAGAGCTTACACTTTGAGTTTTTCAGGAGGTAGTTTTTCTGATTAGTTAGTAGTTTTTGAAATAAAGGTAGTGCTGTTCTAATAGCTTGTGTTTGCTTAATCAAGCAGAGTGAAATTGGATGACTCCTACTAGGATTTTAATAGTGTTTTATGAATGAACACAAAATCCAATTTCAGACAGTAGTGAAATATCTGTCATTGCTATACTTTCACAATATGAACAGCTAAAGTTTATTTGTTTAAATTTTCTTACTGTTTCCTAAAGAAGAAAAATACAAAACTATTTGAATCTTGGCTTCTGTAGAATGGAGTCGGCACTTATTTGTTCTCCAGTGTCAGTTCTCTCTTCATGCATTTTATGGACAATGTGTATTAAAATTTCAAGGCAGAATGCTAGGATTGATAATACTTAACTTAAGTTCTTAAGAGAAGAATGACTTCTTTGCAAGCTCTAAGACTTTTTTGGGAAATATGGAAAATTACTTATTTGTACTTCATTATTATTTTAAAGGAAAACAATCATTTAACTTTAATCATAAACTCATTGTTTTTAAATAGTAGCTTTCTTAAATAATAAAAGTCACAAATCATAATAGCTTATAATTTTGAAGGCTTTTCTTTTGACATATCTCTGTTAAATGCTCTATGTAGCTTATGTAACAATATGTAAGTTAAATATTAATCATTTGTAGATAAGGAAATTGAGCTTACATAGCTTTACAAAAATGCAAAATTTAGGCATTTTGATTGTTAATCTATTTAATTTGGTTCCATGCCATGCCATTAATCACTAAAAGTACAGTTCTACTCTTAATTTCTCCTATATGAATGACATTTGTCTCAGAAATTTTTTCATTAAAGCAAATATTGTATTGTTTTAATTATCATAGTTTAATAGATGATGAAGTTATGGAACATCTGGTAGGGTAAATCTTTCTTCTTAACATCTGATAGGGTAAATCCACCAGTTTTCTTTTTTTAATGTGACTATATATAATGCATTACTCATTGATTATTTATTATACACAGACCAAATTAACCCCATAATATATTCTACAAAGATTCTTGTTAGAATTGCATTGAATTTGTCAATTAGCTTCAATAAAATACATATTTTTGTAATTTTGAAACTTCATATACTGAAGTATGATATGTCTTGTCAGTAAGACATCTTACATGCCTTTCACAAAGTTTTATACTCTTCTTCTTTATAATTATATTTCTGTATTATACTTCAAAGAGTTTATTCGTATATTTGCTATTTTGAATGTCATTGTTTTAAAGTTAATTTTTAAAAATATATATTTAAATGTGGTATTTAAATGTGGCATGCAGGATGACTACTGATTTTTTTAACTTTACATTTTGAAATAATTTTAGAAGAAAAATAAACTTTACTCATCTAGTTTAGTGATAAACTATGTACTCCTCACCCTGGTTCTCATAAAGTGAAAATTTTGCACATCATGATACAATGTGCAAATCTAGGAAATCAACATCAATGTGACATTGTCAAGTAAATTACACACTTCATTTAGATTTAAACAGCTTTTAGGTCTTTTCTCTTTTTCAGAATCCTGCATTACATTTGGTTTCCAGTCTGTGACACTTCTTTAGTTGTTTATTGTCTTTCATAACTTTGAATACTTTGAACAGTAATAGTTGTTTCATAAAATATTCTTGAATTAAGGGTTGCCTAAAGTTTCGTCACCATTAGATGGAAATTTTGCCTTTTTATAGAAAGGCATTTATGGAAATTTCCACCATTTATGGAAATTTTGCCATAGAAAGGGTACATCAGTGTATCATATCAGGTTACAGGATAGCAATATGTCTTATTATTGAAGATATTGCCTTTGTTACTTGGTTACTGAATTTCTGCACTATTATCCTATTATTCCACTTTGCAATGAACAACTATGTCAGAGGATAAACTTTGAGACTATGCAAATAATCTGCTTTTCCTCCAACTTTGTCCCACTAATTTTATCATTCATCCTGAAATCCTACCTGTAGCAGTTGTCAATGTGGATCTCCACTGAAAACTTTTTATTCCATGCTGGCTTGTGTATTTAGAGTTCTTCTTTAAGGAAGAGCTGTACCTGTCTATCTATCTATCATCTAACCTATCCATCTTTTTATTTCTATTTATATCCATTTGAGCATTAATTGTATTCTATTGCTTTTAATTCAATACAATTGTTATTTACATTGTTGCTCAAAGCATTCCAATTTTGTCTCTTAGGAACACTTTCTGTTGACTGCTGTCATCTCTTTGAAATACCCCTCTGCCTTTGGATTACCTTCTGACACAACAAGATGTTCCAGGATCTTTACCTATTTTCCATGGAGAGTTGGTTCTGACTTTGTGTACAAATATTGAATTTTACTTTAGAGTGCAAATTTTATTTTATTTTTACTCATTTATTTATTTAGTTAGGGTGTTTTTATTTGTTTGTTTTAAGAAAGGGTCTCACTATGTACTTCAGGCTGTCCTTGAATTCACTATGTGGTCCAGCCTAGCCTTGAACTCCCAGAGATCCTCCTGCCTCAGCCTCCTAAGTGGTGGGATTAAAAGCCTTTGCCACTGTGCTTGGCCAAACTACAAATTTTGGAAATACTTTTGCAGTGTAGTTTTTACTCTGTTGTAAAATGTTTTCTTAAATATTTTTTCATTTTAATCTCAGTTTGTTATTGATTTCTCTTTTTCTATTTTATGCAAAACCTAAGGAGAGTAATGTGAGTTTTAATGATATGGTATATATAGCTGGGAAATGACAAAAGGTTGGAGATGGTTCACTTATTCTAATTCTAAAATCTATGACCCTTGTCCATGCCACTGAGCCTATCAAAGGGGCAATAATAATGTCAAGCACTTAATATTCAGTATTTTTCTAACCCATGGTGCTCATGACTTCCATAGCTTGTTGGAGGCTACCACTAGGAAGCCAGAGGCCACATTACCCTTCCATGGTCATTTACCTGATGTCTGGTAAAATGAGAGTCACTGTCAGGGCTGCCATGCTTTAAATGCTAGCTTATACTTACATCACTAAAATATGAGCGATTTTTTGAGATGTTAAATTTTAGTTGGAAGATATTTGCCAGTGGGTATCGATACCTTAAAGTCAATAACCTCAAGGAAATGTGAATAATATAAACAAATTGTTAAATAAGGGTAAATCCATTTTGTCTGCTTCTTTGTATGAACTTCCTAATTTCAAAATAATAATGATAGTTGATGGCTAAAGATCTATGGTCAAAGAGACACAGATATATAGATAGTTACATATTATGTGAACTATGCCATATATATCATTGATACATCAAACCTATTATTTTTTTAAATTTATAATAGCTCACATGTTTTAATAAATGTGGGTTTTTTTATGGTGATAATACTTGAGTTTGGGACTGCAGACAAAATGCCAGTCTCTGTAGAAGTTTTTTAGAAGCGTCTCCAAATAGGAAGTTATCAACTCTTTAACTTGCAAATCTTAGAGAAGTAAATATCAAATGTTCTTCAAGAATAGCATAAATATTGCAGCATGACATATGCCACAAATTTTACAAGTGATTATTTTTGATATTTAATTTCTTCATCATTTAAATTTTCAGAAATAAAACTTTAAAAAAAATCTTTGAAATAATAACTAACCACAAAAGCAGATGTAAAGATTAAGTCAGACATTATAGGTAAAGCCAACATCAATACTGTTTGGCCCGGATCAGCTGCTGTGCTAATGATAAGAGCAGCTGCCAGACTTTATCATTGTGGTCCTGAACATTATAGTCATTACTGACATTAAGACTGATCACAAGCGCCCGTAAGTGTACCTATCTCTTAGCTAGAATTTTATCCTTTCTTTGTAAAGTAGGCTTGGCTTATTTGGTACAGATATACTCAGAGATCTCTGCACATGCTTTGATAAGACTTGAATTTGGTGTCTATGATGCTAGCAGTGAGAAGAAAGGACAAGAATCCACTTTACTCAGCATTGCTTTATAACGCAGTGTCAGAGGGAGCAATTCCCTCCCCCATGACAGTTTTATTATTGCAGCATTCATCTCAACAGCAGAATAAATACAACCTTCATAAGAAGTGCTCCAGATAGGCCAGCAATTATTACACCGACTTCTGACAGGAAACACTACTATTATGAATGTAATATTGCATATTTGTTTTGTGCCTTTCAAAGCCAGCTAGGATATTGAATATAAAGCTGTGTTGTAGAAATGTTAATCATCTGTTAAACTATCTTAATATAAAGCAGGCTTTCTTTCATTTCTCTAGCTCCTGTCTGCTTTCTCTTTGTCATACAAGTGTTCAGGCTACCTATGATATGTTCCTTACAGTAATGTACATGTGGCTTCTGCGTGAGATTAGAAATCATGCTGAGGTCTGCCATAAAATATTCACATGAAAACATTTAAGGTAAATTTTTTTTAAACACTAAGGCAAATTTTGCATTGGAAAAAGTTAAAACAAATAAATCAAAATCATTCTTAATAGTCTAGTTTGATCACATTCTTAATTCCTTTCTTAGGATATACTCCAAGTATTGAAGTCACCAATTTTAGGAATATACACTTACGGAGACAGCTATCACATATTAGCTGCATTATCAATCTTTGAGTTCTGACTTGGATCTGCTGGGGCTTTAGTCTGCCTTCTTATCAATCATGAGACTTAGACAATTATTGAATTTATCATTAATCCATTCTTAGAAGAGTTATTCATCAAGATTCAACCATGGATTGGACACAACTCTCTTTGTGGCGCGCAACACTCAAGAGAAGAGAAAAGAGATAATAATTCACAGCCAAAGTATGTCCATATATTAGAGAAAAGATATGAATAAATTAAAAAGAAATATGTGCTAGGTCGTGTGTCATAGTCAGGGCTTTTCAGAGAAACAGAATTAGCACACTGTGTGTATATAAAAATACACACACACACATGTGCACATATATATGTAGAGAGAGAAAGAGAAAGAGAGAAAGAGATTTTAATTCACATGACTATGATGGTATCTGGCAAGTCCAACATCTAGGGTACACCATCAGGCTGAAAACCCAGAGAACAGCTGTAGCTCAAGTCCAAAGGCTGTCAAGTTTACAGCATTTCCATTTCTTGGGGAGAAGTCAATATTTTTCTTAAGAGCTTTCTTTAAGTGATTCAATGAGGTCACTCACATAATGGAAGGTAATCTATTTTAAGTCTACTTAAACATTAACCTCAACTACAAAAATCTCTTCATGGAATTATCCTGACAGATAAGCCTGACAGATTGACCTAATATCTGGGTACTGTGGCCCAGCCAAGTTAAGACACAAAATTATGCATCACAAATCCATGTTTTCACTTTAGCACCCAGATTCATCTCCTCAATACATAATCTCTGAATAAAGAAAGTAACAAGGTTAAGTTTCCACCTAACATACTAACATGATTTAACTATCCTGCTGCAACTGAAAGTGCAGTAACCCTTCTCCAGGAGAGCGTATGAACTCCTTGGATAGCAATCACTATTACGTTTGATATACACAGTAACTTGTACTACAGTATAAAATCAGTATTCCATTATGTTATATTATAATGGAGTAAGATAAGGAAGAAAACAAAGACAGTTGTCGCCTCACACACATGTACACACACACACTCACACACACACACACACTCACACATATATCCTTAAAAATAAAAATTATTCATAGTCGTGACATTTATAGGTATCATTTCTGTAAATCATCACATGATCATACATAGCTGGTATATGTAACCACCTTCTATTATTCATTCCTCAACTTGAAGTGGTTGTGAATCTTTTCCTGGTGCAGCGGTCCAACCTTCATTCTTGAAGGATCTGAGTCTGGTAGTCCTCCCTAAATTGGATTGTTCCAGTTTTCTCTTGACTTCAATCTCAAGTCATAATAATACTAAAAGACACCTAAATAATATCTTGTATTGCACATATATTCTTCCTTACTCCCATTGTGAATAGTAGGTTAATTTCTCCCAAGTAACTAATATCAATCACCTGAACCAATAGTATAAGTGGGTTCTTTACCTATTCATTCAAAAGCAAAAGCCCAAAATGACCAGGTGGCGACATTAACTTCCAGTTCAATGGCATCATTGTTGTTTTTCTGGTAGAAGCATTCTTCCTTTAAAATTAAGCCCTTGAGGCTGACAGAATATAACTTTCTGAAGGCAGGATTGAAAACTTTGCTAGTGAATCACTACAGGTAATAATGAGTGGTGGCATTCCCATTGTCACCACTTGAATACTAGACCTGTGCATACTTACTATCAGGAAAATACCATCATGTATGCTGATAAGGAGCATATAAAACTCCCTAGAGAACCTGATCCAGTCCTGCAAGATAGTTGCAGCTAGCTATCACTATAGCTGCAAAAAGCATTCCACTATTCTGTCTATCCAACTGCTTCAAGATGATGGAGAACATACTAACACTAGTGAATTTTATAATCGTGGGCCCACTGTCACATTTCCCTTGATCTTAATAAGCAAAGCTACACAGAACAGCGTGATGATAGACAGAGATAGATAGAGAGATAGATAGAGAGGATACTCAAAGGTAGCTAGCTATAGCTAGGTAAGTATCAGTAAGTCCAAGTTTGTTAAATGCATAGCCTCCATCCTTTCTGCATACACTAAATACATGAGTTGAATGGGGATGTTATAGGAATCACCACTATGCATTCTTCAAATCCTTAATGCCGTCACCAGTCTCTGCAATCCACTTAGGAAATGATAATGTTTTTGTTTCATTATTTCCCTAGGTGGAGGCAATGCTAGTGGCTTTCAATTGGCTTTACTCACAATGATAGCTCTCATTACACATTATGGAGAGTAATTTGCTTTAATCAAAATTTACTAAGTTAATAATTTACTCTTAAACACATCTTTACAGAAACATCTAGGATGTAACTAAATATATTGTCCCACATTATCATCAAATTGATATATAATATTATCACATCATAGAAGAAAACATTACCACTTAGCAAACTAAGTGAAAACACAAGCAGTGTTAACGTGCAACCAGTAAAATGCCAACCATCTCCTTTTATGTCTGAAACAAGTGACTGCTACTTTGAATTTTATCAATTATGACTTAATCCTTATTCTCCCTTCCCACAGATAAAATCCATTGAGATATCCAATCGCAAATCACAAAATTCTCTCCACTTTCTGAAATTATCCGATTTGCAGTAGGCCCCCATTTCCTTATACCCACATGCAAATGGCCAAACCAAAGTCTAAATACTATGCAGTTCCCTGTAATGCACCTTCTCTCTCTTGATGAGTAATGTTTTAAATGGTAGGTATGATCCTGGTGGTCTTTGGCTGGAAGACATACCATAAATAATACTGTGAAGTAAGTGTACATATTTGATGGCTTGAAAATGAAAACTGTGGTGCCAGGTATGGTGGCACTGGTCTGTAATCCTACCACAACTGTGGAAGAAGGATTTAGTGTTTGAGATCAGCCTGAGCTGATCTCATTGAGAATTCATGTCCAATCTGAACTACATAAAGACCCCACTGGAAAAGAAAATAGAAAAGAAAACCAAAGCTGCATTAGGAAATAATTAATTGATTTACAAATAGTGTAATATAATCTGTTTAAGAGAATGTAACAAGACAGTGTTGAGATGGGGCTAATAAAATACAGATATGGTACTCTATCACAAAACATTTTTATTTTATCCTAAAGCAAAGAGATTAAGTAAAACTGGTAAAAAAAATAACAGAACAAGATTTTAGAAAGCTCACACTAGAAAGAGTAGTACACCTGATATTACTTGCTTTTCCTCTGGATTATGTTGTCCACTTTAGGACTGGTTACTATATATTGAGCATGGATGTCATCACTTCATTTTTTATGAAAAGCAGCTGATTCTGGAAAGCCCATGCTCAGTTAAGTCCACATGCATGAAACTGAGGCCACAATGAAGTAGATGGGTAATGTGAATTGACTGTATTATCACATTTCTTCTTCTAGAGAATTAGAACTGAATCAATAATTTTAAAAAATTAAAAAGCTCTTTTGTACACTGGATAATTATGGAATATCAAATTATTGAGGGTGTAGAACACTAGAACAATAGATTCCATTTTAAACAAAGAAACTGATGTTCCATGAATTAAGAGTGTAAGTTTGCTAGGAAATTAAAACAAAATCTCTTTTGAATTCCAGGCTCTACTCTTGATCACTTAATGCTCTACAAATGGCCTTATTAATGTCATCAAATTTCTTTCTATTCCAGTTGAATATAATTGGGTTTTCTTCACTACATCCTTGCTTTTTCAAAGAATAAGAGCCCTCAAGGTGTCCCTTGACTTCATCTTTCTTGTACCTTACTTTTGCTTTGACAAATGATTTATTCCCCATACTTTTTCTCTTGAATTTTTGGTATAGCTATATCTGAAAAGATACAACCAGCTAAGTGATTAAGAAAGAAGGTTACTACTACTTATTAAGCATTTTTTAAGGCCAAGAGACAGCCCTGACCTTTGAAAGATAATTATCACTATAATAACTTACAATTGTTGGAAACAGCACAATTGGATTTGATACAAATGTTTTGAGTTCAGTGTTTCAAAAATTATAGTTTTGAATCTATTTTCTGATAATGTAAACCTGAGAATATAATTTTTATATTGTGGTGCAAATGAGCTTAGATACTTAATTTTAAAATAAACATTAAAATTTCACTTTGGTTACATTCTATTCTACTAATATTGGTAAAACCAGCCGACCAACATTCCAACTTTCAAATAAAGTAGGTAGAAAAATTATGTACAATTAAAGAATCATGTATAAGAAGGGTAAGATGAAGTGAGTGGGTTTTGGAAGAGAAACAAGAAAATTTCAGATAATTTAATGATGTGATAATATAGTTTATAGAACATAGAATATAGTCACATAATTCTGCCCATGTTATATTTCAGCAAAGGCTGGGTTTAGAGATAAAATATTATTTAGCTTCTCAGATTTACTGCTGTAATTTAGCTTCTCTGTGACTGAGTCTCATCATCTGGAAAATACGGTAATAATAATAACTACTTCACAGAATCGTTGCTCATTTTCAATTAGAAAATGCATGTGACAATTATTCTGTTGACCAGAAAGCACCAATTAAATGACATCATTGTTTCTAATATTAGTGCAATTAAGTGAATATTGTTAAGAAAATTTATAAAGCCCTTAGTAGTTGTGAAATAGCTACAGTAAATGATGCAGTATTAAGTGCTAAAAAAAACTGTCTCTAACTTCACTATGGATGGATCAAGAAAATAACATTTTAAAAACAATCACTGCCAATAAAGAAGAGAAATTATGGGTGGTGAATTTTATTTAATTCATGGCTATGTAACTATTGAAAAGATAAACCAACAGAATATGTATCCAAGAAAAAGGACATGTCCAGAGATTTGTAGAGTTTGAACCAATGTTCAGAGTAAAAATAAACCATACACTATACAAAATGCAATAAATTATAAAAGAAGGAGGAGAAAACCCCAAACTTAACTTAAAGGGCAAGTATAGTATTGGTGTAAATTCAGATAAGGCTTAGTAAGGCCAATCATATCCAGATACAATGATCTGCTAAAATATAATTTAAAATATTCATTAATTAGAGGGAAATTCATATGATCAAATGAACAGATAGAAAACATAGTCAATAAAATTTATGTTTACAATTCAAATAAATACTTTAACAAACTAAGAAAATATAAAAGTCATTTACAGCAAAACCCTGTTCTACTATTCTAAGTATTTATAATGAAAAATAGAGTCAATAAAAGATAATTGCCATTTCCATATCTCCTCAGCCTTGTACCAGAGATTACAACAAATAAAATGGGACAAGACAGATAAATTTTAACAGAAGTTCCATTAATTACAAAAATAATCACCATCATAGTTAAATTTCTTCATATAAACTATTCAAATTATACAGAATTTTAGGGGCTTTGGATTTATATATAAACACTAGCACCATCTAATTAGGAATAAAAATGAAAAATAATTATTTTAACAACTGTGTATATATAAAATAGTAACATGTCTTTAAAAGATACTAAGCCATCTTATAGAGAAAATTAAAAGTTTCAAGGAACACAGAGTAGCACTTAAATAGATGGAGATTTGTGTCCTAGTAGAGAAAAACTCAACGTTTTAAAGATGTTGAGTTGATCCAAATTAGCTAATGAATGAAATATTTTAATCACTTTCCTACAACAGTTGTGTATGGAGTCAAGTGAAATGGTACTTAGAGATGAATTACTAAGCAGCAGGTCTGTAATCCAGTCTTTTATCACTGGTGGATGCCATTGGTAAGGTGAAAGCATGAATGAGTTCAATATATTAATAAACCTAGTGAAAACCCTCCCCAAAACAAGGCAACCATATTTTCTGGCAAAGATTTTATGTGACATATTGTTTAGGATGTACCTGCAAACAAACTTGTAACTTAGGTCTATAAGCCATGGATTCATGACAATCATATAATTAATTATCTGAGTGCAATATGAAGACATTTCATGATTCCACACCTCGGTCAGGAAACTTATATACTTAGCTGAGCTGAGAGAGTGCTGATGCTGAAAGAAAGAACAGCATTAGCACTGGCGGTATTAGATTATTCCAGTCCATTATATCCTTGGAATGATTAGTAAAATTTGATACTGGGTAAAGTTTTTGATTCATGTAAGTTTGATATAACAACCTAATCTTTTATATTAATACAAACTCAGAAAATAATGTGGAAGAGTAAAGAAGAAAAGTTGCCCACATATGTTTTAGAAAAATTAGAAGTATTCACAGGCTTTGGCAAATACCAAAGCTGATTTTAAATTCACTATAATAAAATCAGTTAATATTGAGCAAAACAAACAAGATAGAGGTGAAATGGTATTTTAGATCACATAAAAATCAATAACTCCTGACAATAAACAATAGCACTTGGAGAGTAAAAGTTAAGCCGCACAAGGGGAGAAAATGGGACTGGAGATATTAACCTGTAGAGCAAAACACACACACACACACACACACACACACACACACACACACACACACTGAATGGGAGAAAATATTTTTAGGGCAGTATTATTAAAAACCGTATTTGGTAATATACTGTTTAAGACATACATTTATAAAACACTCCCCTCTTTCTAAAATGCTTATTGGAGAGTCATATTCATTTTATTAAGAATATTAGAAGAAAACATTGGATTTTAAATAATTTATGATATTTCATTTCAAATATTTATCAAAATATAGCCACAATTCCAAAAACAACTTATTGCTATGAGTTAGGATGTTAAAAGAAAATTTTCACTTCTCACAAGCAGTGTGTTGTCTGTGTGTTTTTAAGGTATAGTTGGTTTAATGCTTCCAAGATATGATACATTTAGATGGTTTCCATGGAGACAATTTCTGCTGACTCTTAGGTGAGAATAAAAGTTAATTTTAAATGAGTTTAAGGAGTAGAAATTTCATAAAACAAATTATCATATTCATCTAGTTAATCAGGTTTAAACTTGCTGAAGTCCTTACTTTTCTCTTTTCTGTTTTCTATGTCAATTTCTTCTACCTCCTCCCTTCTTTCCCTTTGTTCTCTACCTCACTTTATTCCTTTGTTATTATTCCCAGCTTTAGCTCCCCTGTCCCCCATTGTTCCATCTATCTCTTGATACAAAGAAAAGTATGGATTAGTTTGGATTATACTACATATCTGGGAAATAGTTGTACTTTTCTAAACTTCTTATGTACTTAATTATTTGGTTGCTTGTATTATTGCTTATAATTAATGCAGATAAAGACAATTTTGGGGATTCATTTTTCCCGGATGAAGAATTCCTGTTTTTTTTTAATTTTTTGATGAAATATTATTTTCTTTTATTGTTAGTGCCTCTTAATTTTTTTTTTTTTGTACCGGGAATAGAATTCAGGACCTCGCACTTGCAAGGCAGGCACTGTGCCGCTGAGCTATATCCCCAGCCCAGTGCCTCTTAATTTTACAAAATACTGGGTTTCAATATGTATAATCTATTTTGGTCATAGTCATCTCCCAGTAGACCTTAACCTTAGTGTAGAAAAAGAAATTTTCGAGATTGACCTGCTATCTAGAAGAATGTGTGTACACCTGTGTGTGTGTGTGTGTGTGTGTGAGTTACTGCAACACAGTACAGTCAGACACATGCTCAAGCAAGAGCAAAGGGGGAAGGGAAGAAGCTGGCTGCAGTAGGTTGTTCCAGTAGCGGTGAGGGCTCCCATTTGTGATGGAAGAAACATGAACCTACAGCAAAAGGAAAATGTGTTTCTGTGGAATGGAAGTGGTGAAGAAAAGACTGGATAAAAGACATTGAGAGAAGTAACACTTTGTGGACCAGGGAGCCTCAAGAGAGAAGGTGTGTTTGGAGGTGAAACTGGATGCAAGGCTGAATCCTGCGTAGATAAACAAATAATTCCTATTTTAGGGAATTCTAAGAAATAGATGTGATCTCCAAAGAATCTGTATCACCCCAAACAAAACAGAATCAACTCTATACATGTGCCTTAATTGGGTACCAAGACACATTCCAAAGAGTACCGGCGGAGAATGACAGTTTGTATTCTCTATTCTTCTCCTTGTCCAGTTCAGTAGTGAAAGAATAAAAAACTAGAGCTGAGTTAGGAATTTGGCAGAAGCAAGGAAAATAGTAAAATAGTCAAATTTGTCCCCGGTTTTCAACAGGCTTTTCTCTTTCAGTGAGTCTGAGCACGTTAAAAGAAGTTTTAACGTTAAATTACTTTTGAGGGCTAGACATCTAAATTATTACACTCAGAGTAAAAACAATTCTTATTGATAAAGGGAACCAACACCAACATCTTTCTTTTTTTCTTAATGACATAAGATTACCTCGCAAGGTGAGGTACTCTTCATTAAGTAGTAACTCAGTGATAGAGCACTTGCCTAGCATGTGCAAGGCCCTGGGTTCAATCCCCAGTAGTACAAAAAGGAGAAAGACAGAGGTATCTTGCATCTACATTAAGTAGTAACTCAGGGACAGAAAAAGAAAAGAAACAAAACAAAACAAAACAAAACTACAGGGATGTTCAGAAAGAACTGGGGGACCAGAATGGAGAACTGGGAGGCTGGAGGAAATTGATGATTATATTCTCTTCGTTGTGTTATTGTTTTCTTTAAATTCACGAGCCTGCTATACCATTTCATTTCAAGCCATCAAGTGAAAGGTTTATCTGTTATTTTAGAATTCATTGGTTTATTTTTCTAAACCCTAAATTTGGCATCCCAGTATAGCATTTTTTAATATCTCTTAAAACTTATGGTAAAAGTTGTTTGTAATTTACAGATGGTGAAGTACCAAGTGCTGCTAAATGATAATTATGCTAATTGGTTATTTCCATAAATATGGGTTTCTGGATAATATTTATATTAAGTGTTAATTTACTAACACAGTGAACATAATATAATCAATAGTATAGCATGCTACTGTTACACTGACAAAGTGAAATGCAATATTTGAAAAAATTCTGACTAAAATCATGGGTAGATGTAAGAAAGGCTGCATTTCCAGACCAATATTACAAATTAGATTTCCATTATAAAAGAACTATTGCCCTTCATAAACACACAAAAAATCATTCAGAAAATGCCTAACGTGAATATGCATCACTTTTCTGAAATATTTCTAGTGTGTAAATAGTGTTTAGCTTAACAGTGCAGCAAGCAATTTAATAAAGAGCAGTTTATTGAAACCCCATTCATATGACTAATATTCACTTATTTCATGTGGGAAAATAAAAATAAAATTTTTGTACACCAGATGTACAGTTTGTATAAGGTTCCTCGTAATTTCCTTACTTGATCATTCTTAAACATGTTTTTTGGGGAGTTAGAATTACTTTCCCTTGACAAATAAAGAATAATGCAGCACAATGAATTCTTCAAGTCTCATTTTGTTAGATATCTGTACAACTCTAACTATGTAGAGCTCTAGCTCTCTAAAACTTCTCTCTTTCTTGGCTCTATTAAAACTGCTTTGTCCTGGTAATTCTGTGGTTCCATTTCTTTGTATCATTTTGTATAGAGTTCAGGGAATTTCATTATGCATAACATTTTACAATTTACTTAGAGTCAATATTGCACAATTTTGAAATGTACTAACCTTGCAACTATGTACCTTCTGGCCATTTCTGCTATAATTTGATACTTTTGAAAATATTACAATTACATATATCAAGACCTCCATCAAATTTTTGCCTTAAACTGCCACATATAAATTAAATAATTTAAGAAAAAACATTTATGTTTATGTGGGTATTTGGCATTTCTGGTTCTCCTCATTCTGAATATCCAGGATTCTCTTTAATATTATTTCTTTTCACAACCTAAGAACTTTCATTAATACTTCCTATATAACATATGTGCTGGAACAGAATTCTTGTTTCCTTCATTTCACTTCCTTCATTTGTGTTTTCATTCATGTGTGTGTCCCTTCTTGAAGATTGGTTCTTTTTTTTTTATCATAGTTGAATAAATATCTCTCAAAAGATGTTGTAAGTTACCTGTCAGTAGTCTACAGATGCATTTTCCTGTTGAAATAAAATACCTTAAAGGAAAAGTCTATTTCATCTCCCTATCTCTGTTACCTAACACAATAACTGATAATTGTGTGGAATTCAAAAAATATTTGATGGACAGACAAATGAATAAGACTTTGAGAAGTGTGATACATCTAACTTCAAAACATGAGCTATTTCAATTATGGTAGTTTATCTAAAAATTTATTAAAATTATTATTTTATCTTATTTCATAGAATATTAAACACACACATAACAAAGGATCTCCCCATTTGTTCTTCTATCGTGTTTCTACCCTGAAGAAACCATCGATCCATCCTTTCTGCCCTCATTCTCACCAAATGGCCTTATCATGGCATTCTTTCCTGAGCCATGGCCCACCAAGCATGCATTTTCATCTCCTTTTTTTTTTTTCTCCAATCTTTGCTATATAATTTTCAGTGATAAAGATTCACTTGTGCATATTTCCTTATACTGAATAGTATACAAATTCTTAAATAGTAGAGGGCAGAATTGTTTTTCTTTACATATTTATTCGTTGTCATGTGCCTTACTTACCATTAACTCATTATTTTAGCACAATTCTATGAAATTTGCTGACAACTTTCATTTTTATAGATGGAGATATTGAGGCAAACAGACTGAGCAAGTGGCAGAGTTATGATTTGAGAATACAAATGCCTGCCTCTCAAGTTTGCCCTAGTGCGTCATGTTGTGCCTTTGCTAACAGGATCAACAGGTGTGGTTGTGAAGATTTACTGTATGTACTATAAATCTTATAGGGAGTTAGACCAAAGGAAGCAATTGAGAGCCTCACTTCAAAAAAAAAAAAAAGAGAGAGAGAGGAATGGTAACTGGGAGCCAGGGATCCCTTGAGAAAAAAATATTATGAGAACTAGGATTAGGATGAAATCTACAAGAGAAGTTTGGCAATAGCAGCCACTTTTTTGTGGTGGCTGTTCTTTCTACTGTTTTGTGTCTGATTTGGAATAGTGTTTCATCATTTATGTTTTTTCTTTCCTTCTCTTGGCTTTTTTCTTTCTATCTCACAATAATGGGATTAAGTACCTCTACTTAAAAATAAAATCCAGTGGTTAAAGTTATCTTCTTAGTTCCTGTTTATTATCACATTGTTATTTCATTTTCAACCATTTCAGAAGGCTAATTATTCTCATGTGTGTGAGATTAATTTCAAGTTAAAATTATTTTCCTTTTGCTAAAACTTCTAATAAAAGTCATCCAGCTATTGAATTTCTAAACCAAATTTCCTTTTTCATTCCTTTCAACAATTTGATAATATTTTATTAACATTGATACATTGATTTTTTTCCTTGAACAGATTTATTTCTTTGGTCACACTATCACAGAAGTTTCCTGGATTTTCTATTTCTCAGAGTCTGACGTAAGTGACTTCTGAGTCATTTTACCCCGTCCTCCCTTGTCTTGTGTATTTTCTAATCCTTCTTTCCTAGTCTTTTTTTTTCCTTCTTATGCTAGCAGTACACACAGGTCCCTTCTATACTTCCATTGATTTTGTTCTATAAATAATCCATAAATCCTTTGGTATGAATCTATACTTTTAATCAATGACATATTACATAATCAACCATAATTGACCTTTCTTACATTCCAAACTTCATAATCCCAAACCTGATTCCAAATCTCAGTATCTACACTCACATTTCACTGAGCATTGTCCTAGAAGTCTTTTGGAGAATTCAAGTTATACCTAAGCTAAATAGAATTCATCATCCTCTCCCCTAAAACTTTCCCAACCACCTCTATTTTTGTTAATGATATTGATCTTATTCACTCAGACTTGAAACCTTAGATTTATGTTTGGTTTTTCCTTCTTCTTTCACATTTCTACCTTCACTTAAGAGCAATTCTTAGGTACACTTATTTCTCAGATGTCATTTCTTCTACTCCGGCTGCAGTGGGAGTATAACTTGGGAAGGAGTTGTTGGAGTTTGGCTTCCTTGTTTTAGATCTTAGTTCTACCATTTAGTATGTGTATGAATTTGCATAAAACGTGTAATCTAGACAATTGGGGTAAAACAATTTCATGTGATAACTGCAAAATCAAGTAAATTAAAATGCATAAAATAGTTTGCAGAACTCAATAAATGTTAGATTATTAGTTAAATTTTGGTTATTATTTTTTATGTAGGTTTTTCTGTGGTCATCCCAAATGAAGTTATAGAATACAAATTCTTATATATACCAGTTCATCCCACATAATCTTAGATAAGAATTATGTTTCATTCATGAAATTTCCTTCCACATGCCTGAGCATTTCTTCACTTCTTATCGAACACTGCCCCAGTGTAGTGGGACACCTGACCAATAAAAGTGGCAATTTACCCATCTTCCCCCACTTAGAGCAACCACTCCTCTTTTGGATCAAGCTGACAACCAGTGCACACAGATTCAGTGTTTTGGGACCAGTTGCATATGTTTTTGTAGGTCTGAAGTTCAATTAGCAGCCCCATTAACTTTTCACATTGAGTTTAATCTAACTGCTATCAGCTAGATTAATGTCAACAGTGATCATACTGTAGTCACTACCTGCCACTCCACTTTTTCCAATGCCACTTAGAGACCCACATATACCAGTATAAGTCTCATCTCATCTTCTTTTTTTTATTTTATTTTATTTTTTTTTTTGTGGGTACCGGGGGGTCGACCTCAGGACCTCGCGCGCCAGCAGGCGCCCGTGCTGCTGAGCGATATCACCGGCCCCTTTTTCGTATGTGGGTTCCGGGAGTGGAACTCGGGCCCTCGCGCTTGCCGGGCAGGAGCCTAAGCCGCTGAGCCATCTCACCGGCCCTCATCTCATCTTCTTATTCAAAAGAAAAAATAAGACTTTTTTTCACCCATTCATTTAACAAATATGAATTGAAGAAATGGATTACACGATTGTAGGGAAGCAGCATCTAAATAATATTCTGGTGAATGGTGCAAGACAGATGATATAAAACCACTTTGCTGGCTTATGTTCGTTTTTACAGGCCTTCGATCTAAGGCTGAAAGCCTTACAGAATCTTTATAAGGCTGAACTTTTTCACACCAGACAGATTAGACAGATGCAGAGCTTTAGGTTTTACCTTTCCCCATATGATAATTATGTGACATTTCAGTGTAGCTAATGAGAGCAAGCTTTTTGACGACACTATATTTCCAATAGCTATACCAAAAACTTTTGCATCAACACGAACGCCAATAAATATTTAATGAATATATAGCAGTAGAAACAGCATTATCCATTAAATCAAACAGGCATGAGTTCAATATCAGCATCATCATTCACTAAGCAGTTTTCTTTTTCAAATATAAAGTTAGAATAATAGATGTGAGAATTAAATAGAATAATGCATGCGGATACACAAATCACAGTACCTGGTATATGGTGAATGGTTATTGCATGTTGATGCATAGCCTAACTATTGGGTAAATAATTTGTGAAAATCTTTAATTCTAGGAAAAGTACAAGCCTCTATTGATTTTCATTATGAATTCTAATTTGCCCAGAGTAAATGTTCAGTGAATTTACTCTGAAATCGACACTATGTTTTCTCTCTAGTGTCTACTTTGTTCCAGTTAATCTCTGCTACACAGTTCTACACTTGGAACTGTCAGTTTGTCAAAGGATTCATGTTGACTGATAAATGCACAAATTACTATAGTGAAGATTATTACAAGATATGTCACCATGTTTCACTAATGACCTTTAGTACTGGAGTAGGAAATGCTCAATGTGTTCTCAATTGCACTAACAAGATGACATTGTTTAGATTTTTGTTTCAGTTGCTTAGTTACCAGTTCTATAATTGTTTCATTTTGTTTGTAAGAGTTTTCTTTTTTAAAGAAAGTGTCCACATTTTCACATTTTTCTTAAAAATAACACTCATGCATATACAATGAATGAAAAGATCTGTATTCTTAGGGAAGGCATGGTTTGAAGAAGAGGGATATGGGCAATTGGAGGGAATGATAACGTTTAGATAAAATTCTGGAAAAGATGAAGGTGATATTTACAGATAATGTTGGAATGAGGTGAAATACATAAAGCACCCATTAACTTCCAAAGGAATATAGATTGAATTACCATAACATCACTACAAAGAAAACAAGAATTATTACATTAAAAATAAAGGAGATAAACTCCTATTTGCCACACTATTATTATTATTTTTTCTTTTTCTTTTTCTTTTTGGTACTGGGAATTGAGCTCAGGACCTCATGCTTGCCAGGCAGGCGCTATGCTTCTGAGCTATATCCATGGCCCCACACTATTATTTTGACAGTGACTGTTAATTTAAATTTTTTTTTTGACATTTTAAATTGCCCCTTACTAAATTGTCTGGAAAATGGGTGTGATGCATTTATTAATGGTCAATTTAAGTGGGATGCCCAGCTGAACTGAGCCTGCATGTTTCTGGATATGGAAGATCCACATGAGGATTGTTGCAAAATGACATAAAAGGAGAATGGGAGGGGAAGATTGCATGCTGTTGATTTTCCTGGAGAAGCTTGACGCAGCTGCTTTTCCTGATAATGGGCTGTTGTCTCAGAGGAGGAGCTTGAGTCCTTGCTGTTACCCTGTCCCCTAGGATGACTTCTGTTCTCTTCAGGGGAGCTCTGGTCTTTTCCTTGAGCGTCATGTCCTGGCTCCAGTGCAGATCCCTCAGCCTGGTGGCACAGATCCTTCACCCAACCGGCGCAGACTTTCTAGCTTCCTCCACTGGCCTTTGGGCCTCCCTGGTACAGATCCTTGATACGGAATACTTGTCTAGGCATTGCTGTGGGTGCTAGGCCTCTGGCTGGACTCATGGAAGACATTGCTGTGGGATCCAGGACCTCGGCTAGATTTTTCAGGTCTCTAGCATGTGGAAGAATCTCTTGCACTCTTCTGCATTTGACTTTTTGGGGGAATATTATAAAATAATACTATTAATTATGAGTCCTGTGTTAATCTATTCCCTTGCAAACTCTAACTACAACAATGGGTAAGCTGGTTTCTAGTTTCTGAGCATCAGTTAAGCCATATTTTCTCTATGGACATTAGAAATAATCCTGCTGACTTGATTTTAGATTCCAAATTTGAGAATGATACTAAAGGAAATGATATATGTTTCATATTTTATTGTAGCCAAATAGATATAACATTAAAATTTTTAAGTCTGTAGATACATGGTATTATATGCACTCATTCCTGTGAAACCGCCACCACCATCTGTCTCCAGAACTCTTTTCATCTTGGAAAACCAAGAGTCTATACCCATTAATTAATAACTTCCTACTCCCCTCTTCTGCCAGTCATGGGAAATGACTAATTTACTTTCTGTGTGTGATTTTGATTACACACTTATATAAAGTAGAAGCACACCATATTTTTCTTTTTTTTTTTTTAGGATTGGCTTATTTGACATAGTATATTTTCCTCAATGTTGTTTGTACTACATTAAATAATGTTTTTCAATTTTATTCTAATTTCTCCACATGTGTTCAACACTTATTTTTTTTTTTTTTTTTTTTTTGTGGGTACCGGGGGGACGACCTCAGGACCTCGCGCGCCAGCAGGCGCCCGTGCCACTGAGCGATATCACCGGCCCCTTTTTCGTATGTGGGTTCCGGGAGTCGAACTCGGGCCTTCGCGCTTGCAAGGCAGGCGCTTAAGCCGCTGAGCCGTCTCACTGGCCCCTCAACACTTATTTTTTAAAAAATATATAGTAGCCAGTCTAAAGAGTGAAGGTCATGGTTTTGATTTACCTCCAATTATTAGTCATATTAAATTTTCAGTTTGTGTATGTTTATTGCAGTGATTTCTTTTCGAACTCGACTAATTTTAATAGGCTTGAGTTTTAAGAGTTCTCTAGATATTCTGTATATTGACTCATTTTTAGATATGATTTGAACATATTTTCCCATTCTGTATGTTGTCTGTTCATCTTTTTAAAGTGTTTTATTATTACAAATTTTATAAATTCAGGCTATTTTTTTTCCTGCATCTTTGGTGTCATTTAAATAATTATCGCCAAACCCAATATAGCGGAGACTTACTTTGTCCTATGTTTTATTTACAGAAGTATTGTGTTCTTTGGTCTTATCATTAGGTGTTTAAACCATTTTGAGTTAATTTGTGCATTTGCACTAAGGTAAAGGTGCACTTTTTTCTTTTTCATGTGAATATCTAGTTTTCCCAGTACCATCTGTTGAAATGACTGTCCTTTTTCCCACTGCATGGTCTTTGTATCCTGTTGGAATCATCATAGAAGTGATCTTTTCCATGTGTCTATATATGTATCTTTATTTCAGTATCAAACTTCTTGGAATACTCAACATTCATAGTAAATTTTGAAATCACAAAGCATGTGTATATCAACATTGTTTTTCTTTTTCCAGATTGTCTTGCCACTTGGGGTCCCTTTAGGTTTCATCTTAATTTTAGAATGGATTTTTCTATTTCCAGAAAAGCATCATATGGATTTTGATAGAGATTGCCTTGAATCTTAACAACAATATTGACATCTTCAGAGAGTTAAATATACCAATCTGCAAACATAGAATGTCTTCTACTTATGTATGACCTCGTTAATTTCTTTCAAAAATGTTTAATAATTTTCATTGCACAAGATTTTTGCCTCCTTAAATTAATTCCCAAGATTTCATTCCTTTTAATGCTATCTTCTGTGCCATGCTTCTGTTTTACTTTGGGCACATGATATGTGCAGTCATATACAGAGTGCAAATCTGGTTAAAACAATAATGATGTAACAGCAACAGCTTTGCATAGGGACTTCTTACCCTGTTGTGGAAATGGTTACCTTCAAGCCAGTCAGCAACTTCACTAACTTCTTTAGTAAAATGCAGCTTTAATTCATTAAAAATTTCTAGATTCAGCTGGAAGTCATACTGTTGCAGATAAATGATACATTTTTAAAATGAAAATTTCACTGTTACTGATTTAGTGTGGCCAATCGCTCAGAAATCAACTCTTTTTTTTTTTTTCCTATCCTATAGCCCCTTCCCAGGGAAATTGTAGATTTTCACATTTTAGCTTTCAATATTTTAATGTTAGGTATCTAATCTTTCAGGTTTTATTTTATTTTATTTTTTTTTTGGATTTTTAAATTTAAGGATTTTTGACTTTAAAGATTTTGATCTTTTGGGATTTTAACAATTAAGATTATGTTGTTTGTGATTTCATCATTTTTGATTATGATCAGCCCTAAGTTTTTCCCCTTCATTTTGTTTTGTGGTGCATTACATTTAAAGATTTTCATTTGTTGAAAAATTTTTGCATTCTAAAAGTAAATCTCAGTTTATCCTGGTAAATTATCATTTTATTGTGCTTCTAAGTTAGGTTTGCTGGTCATTTTTGAGGTTCTTTTTTTAATCAGTGTTCACAAGGAATTTTACTCTCCTTGTACTAAGATTACCTTTCTGAATACACCATCATAATGCTAGACTAATAAAATGAGTTAAAAGCATCCCCCATCTTCCTTCTCCTCCTCCCTCTTTTTTTCTTTCTCTTTCTCCTCCCCCTCCTCTTTTCCCTACTTCTCCTCTTTCCCCTCCTCCTCCTCCTTCTTTTCTTCTTGAAAAGTTTGAGGTTTGGTTTTAATTCTTCTTCAAGTATGCAGTAAAATTACTAATGAAGCCGTCTAGTCCAGTGTGTCTTACACTGTGAGGGTTTTTTGTTTTGTTTTGTTTTGTTTTGTTTTGTTTGTTCTTTGCTTTTTGTTTGTTTGTTTGTTTGTTTTTTTCTGTTGGGAATTGAACCCAAGGCCTTCTCACTGAACTATCTTTTTTTTTTTTTTCTTTAGTTTTGGGATGGAGTCTCACTAAGTTACTCAGTTGCCCAAGTTGAGCTGGAATTTGTGATCCTCCTGCCTTGGCTTCCCAGAGTGCTGGGATTACAAAAGTCTAACAGGAGTTTTTAATAACACCTATAATCTTGTTACTAGCAAAAGTTACATTCAGAGGTTCTAGTTCTTCCTAGTTTTAGTCTTTGTAGGTTCTTTGTGTCTAGGTATCTCTCCATTTCATTTAGGTTATCCAATTTGTTAGTGTAAAATTATTCATAGTACTTTCTTTTTTTTTTTTTTTGTGGGTACCAGGGGGTCGACCTCAGGACCTCGCGCACCAGCAGGCACCCGTGCCGCTGAGCAATATCACTGGCCCTTTTTTCGTATGTGGGTTCCGGGAGTCGAACTCGGGCCCTCCCGCTTCCCAGTCAGGCGCTTAAGCCACTGAGCCATCTCACCAGCCCTCATAGTACTTTCTTTTAATCAATTTTTATTTATGTACAATTGGTAGTAATGTCCCAGCTTAATTTCTTATTTTAATAATTTGAATCTTCTCTATTTTCATATATGATATAGCCAAATATTTATCATTTTATTGTTTTTCAAATGGTCAAATTTTGTTTTCATAGATTTCTTTATTGTTTTTGTGTTCCCTATGTCACTTATCTATGCTGTAATCGTTATTATTTCATCTTTTCTAAGGCTTGCTTTGGATTAGTTGTGTTTGCGAGTTTTTTTTGTTTGTTTGTTCATTTGTTTGCTTTTGGTTCCTGAAGTGATGAAGATGCATTGTTGAGTTTGGATATTCCTTTTTTGGACATATAAAAAGTGTAGTGGTTTTTGGGATCTCCTGATGTTTCCATGTATGTATACATTATGTAAAGTTCAAATCAGGGCAACATGTGTATCTCCTCAAACATTTGACATTTTTTGTGGTGAAATTTTTCAAAATCCATCCTTTTATATTTTGTGAAATACATATTATCATTATCTATAGTCACCCTACTGTGCAGCAGGACACCAGTACTTATTTCTTTTAATTGTAAATTAGTATAGGTGTTTATAGCTGTAACTGCTCCCCATCCTCCCAGCATTACTTTAGTTCTGGCCCATAAGTTTTAATATAGTATATGTTTATTTTCATTTGTTTCAGTATACTTTCTAATTTCTTTTTGTGATTGTTTTCTTTGATCTGTTGGTTGTCTAAGATCCATTGGTTGTTTCATAGCCATAGCTTTCCCATTTCTCTTGTTATTAATTTCTTGCTATATCTCATTATGGTTGATGTCTTAGCCACTTTCCTTATTCCTGAGACAACACTTGAGGCCCACAATTTAAAGGAGAAGAGATTTATTTTGGCTCCTGGATACAGTTCCTGGTCACCTGGTTCCAAGGCAAAAATGGCAGGGTGGAACAGTCTGGCAGAAGAAAGCTGCTTATATTGTGTCAGCTAGGAAGTAGAGAAAGTGAAGGGCGGAGCTGAGAAGGGGTATATATCTTTTAAGGTCATACCTACTGACCCACCTCTAAGCAGGCCCCACTTTCAAACAGCTCATTGAGCAGCCAAACTCAATACTAGATAAATCATCTGATGAGTATAACTCCCCATGATCCAATCGTTTCCCCCAAACCCCATTTCTGAATGCATGTGACCTTTGAGGGACATACTAGATCTAAACCATAATATTCCACCCCTGGGCCCCAAAAGACCTGTGCCTATCTCTTTATGTAAAATATATTTAGTATGTCTCTAAAAGCTGCCAAAGTTTTAACATTTCTGGCATTCCTGAAATGTTCAAGTCAATTTCCGCTGAGATCCAAGGCAAACTCTTAGCTGAGGGCCCTTGTAAAAAAATTAAAATAAAAGTTAAACACTATCAATATATATGGCATAGGGTAAACATTCCCATTCCCAAAGTAAGAAATAGAAGGATAGAAAGAAATTAGACAAAAACAAGAACAAAATACAGGAGGGAAAACATTAAAGCTCGGAGCTCAAAGTCCAGTACCTGGGTCTGACAGTAATGAGATAAGAACTCCAAAGAATTGCCAGCTTCCTCCCACATGGCATTGCCAGTAGCAGCCCATCTGATCACTCTTTCTGGCTGGCTTTGCTCGTTGCCTGCAGCTTTCCTCCAATGTTGCATGTATCTCTAACTCTCTGTTCTCCAATGCACCTTTAGTTTCACTTTCACTGCTTCACACAACACACTGCCCTCATAGGGACACACTGGTTGACTTCAAATCCTATTTTTGAAATTTGGGTGGAAGCCTCCTTGACCACAGAACTCTTAAATTCTGCATGTCAGTAAAATCAGCACAATTTGGATACCACCAAATTCTGTCACCAGCTTGGGCAATGGCTTGCCCCCCATGGATCATGGGTTCAGAGGCCACAGAGTTCCTTGATGGCTGAATTTCAGGAAAATCTTTTCTAGTTGTCCCTGAATGAGCTGACTCCCCTTCACTCTCTCTGCTTCCTGGTCACCATGATTTGAACAGCTTTCTTCCATCAGACCCTTCCACAATGCCATTTCTGCCATGGAGCCACATGACAAGGGGTGATAACTGAGAGCAAAAAAAAAAAAACCTTGCCTCCTTAAAGTTGTGTGTGTCAGGTATATTGTTCCAGCAATGAGAGCAACAAAGATAGTAGAGTTTATACACTGTGCAATATCTACTTTTAATATCTATTGGTACATAGTTTGCAATATAATGTATGTATCCTGGAAAATGACCCATGTGCAATTGTGAATGTATATTTTGTTGTTGGGCTGAGTGTTCTATACATATGTCTGCTAGACTTTATGTGCAAAGCTAAGAGCTGAAATTAACTACAAGGTGAACTTCCTTTAGAAGTTACAGGTCTTCAATAAAATACAGAATTTCAAAATGAATCTTTCATTCAGTTTCTTCTCATGTAATTTTTGTCTGGAAGGGATACAGATTTTCGATGCCTCCTGCTCCTGCTTATAATTTCTTTGAAAATTATAAGATTTTAGTAAAAATTCAAATGGAGAAGAAAGGTACCAGCAGAAGGGGAGAACAGAGAACATGAAATAAGGTTTCAGGTTCTAAGTCAAAAACAGAGAGCAAGCATGAGCAATTTTTAAGAGCTATTCTGGGGAAGGATTGCCTGGGTATGGAATCTGGCCATGAGCTGGCTCTATGATTTTGAATGGTAAACTTCATTTGTTTTTCAATTTCTTTACCTGTCAATTACAGGGAAACTAAATTTATCTTAAAAGGTTGTTAAACAGATTAAATATTTTAACTTTCAAAGGCAAAGAGTATAGCTCCTGGGACATTTAATATGTTAATAATATTAGAAATTAATAGTTTTTCAGGACAATCCACATTAACTGAGGGATGTATAATAATGATAAAGGCACTTGCCAGTATATAATATTTATTAGAATATCGGAAAAATGTTACACAAATCTCCATTAGACACGCTCTACAAAAGTCCTCTCAAGGCCTGGGGATGTACATAGTGATAGAGTGCTTGCCTAGTATGTGCAAATCTCTAGGTCCAATGTCTAGTACTGCAAAAAAAAATCTATCAATATGGGAAATAGAACTGTAAAGCTGTGTCAGAGGCAAAAACAGGGACAGACTTGAACATAAGTGGAAAAGAAGTCCTGCGTGGGGGACACTTACTTTTATACCTGACCCTGCCTCAGAATAGTTTTCCGACCTTGTCCCTACATCATTTAACTACTGTGTATATTGCTTTGTCATCTATAAAATTTAGGACATGGAGGTCATTATATCTAATTACTTTGTCATTTTCCCTGTTCTTTGAGGAAAATATGATGTTTCTCAGGGGCATATTTTTTGTGCAAAGTAAATTTGGAACTCATTTTTCTTTATTTATTAGAGCTTAATTATCCATTTATTTGTTACAGACACTGATGTCCTCAGAAGTTAGCTGCGGACAAGACAATGAAGTTCCTGATTTTATGGAAATTCCACTCTTAGAGAAGTTTCAAGTGTTTTCATAAGTTTCTTAAATATCCCTAACTTTGTCTGACTTTGGAGCATAGTTATTACATAGTAACTTCTTTTGCTGCATCTTACTTAACGTAAGCCATTATGCTGGATTCTATGTAATGGAAATCAAACTGATAATGATATAGTTTCCTAAGTTTGGCCCTCACCATTAAAGTCTGTTAGTTATTATTATGTATTAAGAATAAAATAAAGCGAAGAACTATGTGTTCTCTTAATTTCAGCGGAGACCTATGTCTTCAGCCAATAAACACATCCTTTCTACAGTAAAGAAACTACCAAGCTGTGCCTGGGCACATGGTTCCAAAATTATTGGAAGACTTATTTCTGCATTCCTCTTGCAATTAATATTATGTTGTGGATAAGTTCTGCCAAAGGAAAATTCAAACAATGATATGAACCACTTCTAAGTCCTGATCTTAAAAGAAAGGGATATGAACAAACTTTGTTTATTTTTTCCTTGTTGGATGACAAGAACCAAATACACTTTTGAGATTAGAGAGAAAATCCAGAGCTGAAGGCTACAAAGTTATGCTTGTAGGTTCAATAAATAGATAAACTTATATGCTGTTTAAATGATTGTGTTCTGGATTTCTGTGTTACATCAGCCTTATTTGTACCCTGTATAACAATATTATACAGATTTAATGCAATCAAAATCAAAATACCATTCACGTAACTCACAGAACGAATGAAAACATTCCTAAAATTCATTTGGAAACAGAAGAGACCTAGAATAGCAAAAACAATTCTGGCCAACAAAGGCAAGGAAGGGGACATCACAATTCCTGACTTAAAATTATATTATGAAGCTACTGTGATTAAACATCATGGTAGTGGCGAAAAAACAAACAAAAAACAACAACCAAAAACAAACAAACAAACAAAAAAACCCCAAAAAACCAGGCCTGAGGATCAATGGAACAGATCAGAAGATGAAGAAACAACACCAAACACACTCAGTCACCTTATCTTTGACAAAAGAGCTAAGCATGTGCACTGGAAGAAAGAGAGCCTCTTTAAAAAATGGTGCTGGAAAAACTGGCTTTCCACATCCCAAAGACTAAAAGTATACTCATGTCTCTCACCATGCACTAGATTAAAATCAAAATGGATCAAAGATACAAATATTAAAACAGAAATATTACATCTTCTAGAAGAGAGAATAGGTAGAACTCTTGAAGACATATGTTCAGGCAAAGACTTCATGAACAAAATCCTGATCACACAGGAAATATTATAAAAAAATCAATAACTGGAATATCATCTTATTAAAAAGCTTTTGCCCAGCAAAAGAAGTCACCAACAGAGTGAAAAGACAACCCACAGGGTGGGAAAAAATTTTAATCAGTTGTTCCTCAGACAAAGGACTAATAACTAGAACATATAAAGAATTTTAAAAAATCAGACCTCCCAAATTTAAAAACTCAATCCAAAAATGGGCATCTGAGAAAATACACACTTCTCAGATGAAGAAGTATAAATGGTTAATAAATGTATGCAAAAATGTTCAACATCACTGGTCATTTGAGAAATGCAAATTAAAAGAATGCTGAGATTTCATCTCACCCCAGAAAGAATGGCTATTATCAAGAAATCAATCAATAACAAATGCTGGTAGAGCTGTGGGGAAAAAGGAACCCTTCTCCACTCTTGATGGGAGTGTTGACTAGTGCAACCACTGTGGAAATCAGTGTGGAGATTCCTCAAAACACCAGGACTGGGGGTCCCATTTGACCCAGATATTTCCCTTCTTGGTATCTCTCTGGAAGGATTAAAAGCATCATACCACAGTGATATATGTGCACCCAAGTTTATAGCAGCACAGTTTGTAATAGCTAAATCTTGGAAACAGGCCAAATGCCCATCACAAACAAATGGATAAAGAAGATGTGGGTTTTTTATACAATGGAGTACTACTCAGCCATAATGAAGGATAAACCTGAGATATTTTTAGTTAAATGGATGCACCTTGAGACCATACTATTAAATGAAATAAATCAGACACACATGTGTAAATATCACATTATCTCTCTGGTGTGAGAAACAGAAAGCATAAATAAGGACCAAAATGTGTAATAGGTATTGTGAAATAGGAAGAAATTTTTCAAAAGGAAAGGGGAACTAATGTGGGGAGGGGAAGAAAGGGAAAAGAAAAAAATGAAAAAAGAACAAAATGGAAGCAAAGTTTTGTAAATAAGGAAGGGGAGGGTTGAAGGGAGGGGAGATGAACGTGAATAAATGAGGAATCAAGATCTATCGTTTACAGGTATAAATTCCCTGTGATGAATGTGATCATTCTGTATATCTAAATTGTACCAATGAACTTAATTTTTAAAAATGTCTGATGATTTAACTAAAAAATGCATCATAGAATACAATTAATAATTTTATGAACAGTATTAAAGTAACTTCAATTTAAAATTAGAATCATCAGCCTTGCTCTCTGTGTTTGAACTTTATGTGTGTAGTAGTTTTCCATTATCTATGCATGAATTTTCTTGTTTCAAATTTTAACACTCTTGAGTTTTAGGAATTTTAGTCCTCCTGAAACAAAAGTAGATTATGACTTTATTATGTCATAATAAAACAATTATGACAGAAGTAATCATTCTTTTCAGTAATTTCTTTGGTCAATGTTTATCAAGAGCCTATGTGTCAGACATTGTTTGGAGCTTATCTTTATGTAAGTTGGGCAATCTGGAAAAAGTTAAGTAAAAATAGAGGCTATTATTTGATTTAATTTTATAGGGCTACAGAAAGTATGTGAGGCCTCTCTAGCAGGCAGAATAAAAATTTTTAGTTCACTGGATGCAGGGCACAAGCAAGAGGAGTAATAGACCTAAAGTTTTTGGCCTGAGCATAAGGAAGTATAAAGTTATCATTATCAAAGAAAAAGAAGACTGTAGGTGTGGGCATGTCCTTTGTACTTTGTAGAAGTAGCAGAAATGAGATGAGAGGTCAGAAGTGAGTGACAGAGCAAGCTATTAAACATCCCAGTTCAGATGACAAGTGGAAAATTGAACATATATGTGGCATGCAGAAGATAAGTAGGGCAGGTGAGATGGCTCAGAGGCATAAACGCCTGCCTGGCAAGTGCGAGGTCCTGAGTTCGACTTCTGGTACTCGCATACGAAAAAAAGGCCAGTGATATTGCTCAGCAGCACAGGCACCTGTTGGTGCACGAAGTCCTGAGATCGACCCCCCGTACCCACAAAAAAAAAAAGATAATTAGCTGTTTGCAAGAATTAAGCTGTTGATGGCACATAGATCATTTTTAATCTATTTAGCTTTCTGAACTTACGAAGGGAATAATTGTTGATAGAAAAGATGATTTTCAGTGAGTGAACTGGAACACTGCAACATTAAAGAATAGGAGAAATGTGGAGAAACCAGCAAAGTACACAGAGAAAAACAGAGGAAACAAAAGAAGATATGGTGTCCAAGAATTTAAATGAAGAAAGGTAGAGGAAAGATGAAAGAAGATGATTTATTTGAAGGTAATGAGGGGGGAGAGAGGTGACAGACAGCTACTCTTGGGGAGTAGGGAGTATTCGAAAGTGAAATACTGAAATTTTTTATTATACAATCAAATGCTGCTAATAGGTGAAGCAACAACAAGGTGGAAGACTTATCAATGAATCTAAAACACAGTGTTCACTGATGAGCTTGATACAACCTTTAATGCAGTTGGAGAAGCAAAGCCTGATTGAAATTGATTCAAGAGAAATGGGGAATATTATTACTAAATTCCAGAAACTGTCTTATTTCTTCCACAATATTATACTAATAGTTTATCCTAGTTCATTGAAAAGAAAGTTTGTGTTATTATCTGTTATTATCTTTTTTTGTGTGTGTGGGTACCAGGGGTCGACCTCAGGACCTCACGCGCCAGCAGGTGCCCATACCGCTGAGCGATATCACCGGCCCTTTATTCGTATGTGGGTTCCGGGAGTCGAACTCAGGCCCTTGCGCTTGCCAGGCAGGCGCTTACACCGCTGAGCCATCTCACTGGCCCTAATTCATTTATTTTTACTGATAAACAATAATTTTTGTATATATGGGGTAAAATGTGTTGTTATGATCTACTTGTACATTATGGCAAGAGTCAATCAAGCTAATCAACATATCCATTACCTCACCAACTTACCATTGTTTTGTGGTGAGAACATTAAAATTCTATTCTCGGAATTCTGAACTACAGAATACATTATTATTAACTGTGGTCACCATGCAGTACAATAGATCACTCAAACTTACTCCTTCACTCTAAACAAGACCTGGTAACTTTGACAACAATTTTCCCTTTCCTTTCCATCTTCCTCCAACCTCCAGCTTCTGCTAACAATATTTTTACTCTTATGGTTCTGTGAGATTGACTTACCCTAACAACTAACTTTTACAAGATTAATCTGATCCAAGTTTGGAGCACTGATTAGAGGATGGAGACAAAGGCAGAATACTAGTTAAAAAGTTCATGAGGAGTGTCAAAGTGTAAGAGCTTTTTATTTTATTTATTTATTTTTTTTGTGGGTACCGGGGGTCAGGACCTCACGCTCCAGCAAGCGCCCATGCCGCTGAGCGATATCACCGGCCTTTTTTTCTTATGTGGGTTCTGGGAGTCGAACTCAGGCCCTCGCGCATGCCAGGCCGGCGCCTACGCTGCTAAGCCATCTCACCGGCCCTGTTATTATCTTTTTTGTAAGAAACTTTTTAGTTATGTCTTGTACTGAATAAGTACTTTGAAGATAATGATACACACTATAATAACTATTGTTATTCTCTTTGGTTTTGAGATTTTTTTTTTCATAAAATAAAGGAGAAAATGGGAAAAGATCAATATAGCCATGGCAAAGAATTGCTTCCAGAAATCAGGTACAATTGGAAGGAGAAAAATTGTACTGTTTTTGAAAGACAGTCAAGAGAGAACTGTGCTCAGGTAGAGAAATGTGCACTAGGAGTCACCTAGTTGTTAAGAAAACCTCCATAAATACAGGAACTGGGCATCACTAGAAGCATGGATAGCACAATTTGATGTTGGGTGGGAGGAGGAGCACCTGGGCTCAGACGTAGGTGGCTGAGTTCTTGTGGCAGGAGCTTGTGTATATGTTTGTCTGATTGCTTCTGTTCCTTCCTTGAAACATGAACAAGGGCATCTACTAGGAGTAAAGATGGAGAAGAATTTGCTAAACAGTGTTGTATTTGTTTTATGCTTTTAGGGGGTGTTGGTTTTAAATATACTGATTCTGGAAAAAGACACCATGCACTAATAGAGTGAAATGAGTGAGATGTGACTAATACTTTCCAAGGGAAAACTATACTTTTCTTAGGGTCTTCAGATTCCAGTGTTCTCAGACTGGTAAAATGAACCTGTGCTAGATGTGATAAAGCTGGGTTCTGAGACAGCTGAGGGTTAGGCCTCCTAGGTAAGAGGCATGGAAGAAGAAACAAGCAAATAGTGTATTTCCCATATACACACATCTCCCCTTTACAGAGACAAGAGAGAAAATAGCCAGCAACACAGAATTTAAAAGCAGTGAACAAATATGAGACTTCTGAGAATATACAAATTTCTGGCTAATAACAGCTTCATTCTACTTGTCATGGATGAGCACTCATCTATCTCAGATGATAAAAGATCACAGAAAGATTTCAAGTCAGAGAAATGTTTCCATTTAAACGATAAACTCTAGACACTCTTTCTAGGTAAATGACCCAAAATCTATTCCGTAATTATGACAAATAGTTGACAGCAGCACCACATATCAAGCTTATCAGCACACTGCATCTCCACTGGAGACAAATTCAGGAGATCATTCATCATTTCAATTGTATTAGCTACCATTTTCCTGCATTATTTTAACATTAACCTTTTTCACCTAATGTCTTTCAACAGAATTTACTTTATGTAGCTCAGAAAGAAGCGACTAAATTCTTTCAATTCATGTATTTGGCACACAAGTGGAGGCACCCCTAAAGGGACACAAATCACAGAAAATATTATTTAAGCTGAATGATAAATAACAAATTGAAACCAAAGAATAGCTTGAAACCATTCGATTTGTTTTCTTTTTTTAAGAGAAAAAAGATAAACAATGAAACCGAGTTTCAAAACAGGTTAGTAGGACAGTTACAATAGTTGATACATTGAGTTTTGTTGTCTTCATAGTAGTTATTCAGAGTATGAGATATAGGCATGATATCTTGTCTAAATAGTAGCACAAAACATTCTTCTCAAGGAACTAAGAGAAGCTAGCTATATAACTATCTTAACTATCTTATGTATACATATATATTTTTTCTTTTTCCCTTTCTTCCTTTCCCCTTTGATTTGTTTTAAGAGAAGAAAGAGGAAAAAACTACATCAAGTATTTTGTGACAATCACGTTTGTTTGTAATACATGGAAATTCCAGTGCATAATATACATCATGCAAAATCAACATAAATGAGGGTGCTAGGACCCAAAACTAGCTATTCATGATCGTTTTTCCAAAAGATATAACAGATCATTTTTCTAAAATATAAAATCTCTTCAGCCTTCTTCTTGTTTAGGAAAGGTATGGCAGTTAGTAATATAAAATGAAAGCAGGTAACAGAATCAGAGAATCTAAAAGTTTACAGAGACTTTAGAATTTCTATTTTCTATCCTAGGGGTCAGCAAACTTTTCATGTACAGACACACATAGTAAATATTTTAAGTGAACCCTAGGATACAAGCAACAGATAATTAAATGAAATCCTTGGCTATTCAGTGTGTTGCATGGATACAGAGCAGTATGCATCAAAGTGATGGAGGGGTGGTTAGAAAGTCACACAGTTGAGAATAATCCTTATCACCCATTGGACTGATGTTTACCTGAATATTTGTGATAGACCTCAGCAGAGGGTGTATGCATTTTAATTGTCCAATAGAATCAGAATTCTCCAGGAGAGAAAAAGATATCCAGGGAGAAAGTATCTGTGTCCTGAGGCTTTTGATATCATGTATGACCTTGTTGTAGGGAATACATTTAGAAAACAGATGTGTCTACTATCATGGGCCATATGTGTATGTTCTGTAAAAATCTTGTAACATAGCACAGTAAACATACAAGTTTATAGAGAAAACAGAGTATAAGGATACAATGAAAACTTTAATAAATCGTGTCACCATAACACTGGCCATAATAAAAATCTGGAGACCATAATGTTAAGTGAAATAAATTGAACACACAAATTTAAATATCTCATGGTTTGTCTTACATGAGAAACTCAGTACTATATAAATAAAGTACGATGAAAAAGGCAGGTAACAGGAAAAATTAAAGAGAGGAAAGTTGTTGTAACCCAGGATGGACAATATATCAAAAAGTATACTTCCATTTAACATAATTATCTTATGCATTTTACATTTTTGGACCATTAATCTGGTTGTTAATCTGTATGTATGATAATTAACTTTATAAGGACTTATAAGAAGAATAAGTGAATCTGATGGTGGCCAAAAAATTGGAGCAGAGGGGAAGGGGAAAAATTGAGAAGTGTTATATACACATATCAATTCCCTACAATGGATGTAATCATTATGACTGCAAACATGTATTATTAAATTTGTTTTAAAACATGAAAAAATAAACACAGATGGCGAAATATCTACTGTTATCAGCACTATTATCAGAATATCTTAACCAGCTGATCTCTGCCACTTTATACAGGGTTTCATGCTTCCTCTTTCAAAATGGGACACTTCATGGGGCCGGTGAGATGGCTCAGCAGCGTGTGCACCTGCCTGGCAAGCGCAAGGGCCCGAGTTCAACTCCCGGAACCCACATACGAAAAAAGGACTGGCGCACCAGGTCCTGAGGTTGACCCCCGGGACCCACAAAAAAAAAGAGACACTTCAGAAAATTCTTCAAAACTAAAAATATGAACCACAGTGTAGAGTTTGTTTTACATTCAGTCACTGAAATCCAAGGAAAATGTCTTTGTATCTCTTTCCTTCATCTGTATTGCTACAGCCACATGTAACTGGGCATGATGCAAAGCGTGGCAGTGTTTCAAGCCAGTAAAACAATTGTGTTTGTTTTCCATTTCTGTGTAATAAACTTAAAGAGTTAAATCGATGGACATTTACTTTTTTTTTGTGGGTACCGGGGGTTGAACTCAGGACCTTGCACACCAGCAGGCCCTTTTTTCGTATGTGGGTACAAGGAGTTGAACTCAGGACCTCACGCTTGCCAGGCAGGCGCTTATGCCACTGAGCCATCTCACCAGCCCCTTGATGGACATTTATTATCTTTATTATTTTGCAATTTCTGCCCATCTATAATTTGCGTGGTTTAGCTGCCTTTATTGTTAAAGCCTCACAAAACTGTAGACAAGGCGTCAGCCATGTTAGGTTCCTTTCTAGAGTTTAGAGTTCGCTTTCAAGGTGTCATGGTTGTTAGCAGAATTTCCTTCTTGCTATTGCAGAATTAAAGGCCCCATTTCTTGCTGGCTATCAGTGGAAGCTACTCTAGAAACCTCATAGTTCCTTCCTTTATGCCCTTGTCACAGCCCTTCTCACAAAATAGAGGCTTACCTCAAGGCCAACGGGACAAACTCTCATTCCCATCTGCTTGTATTCTTCTGAAACATAATCCCTGGTGCTATCCTATCATTTTGCCATATTATATTTGGCAAGTCAAATATTCCAACAATGTATGAGAAAAGATAATATAAAGATATAATCAATTGGAGAGCATACTAATGTGTCTACCACATTAACCAGCCACTATTTGTACTAAAAGAATGCATTATGGTATGGCATCCAACTTTTATTATCTAGTTTTACTATTAAAGCTTTCTCTTTCTATGTGTGGAAATTCACCCCTGAATATTTCAAACCATTAACATGTTTGGAAAAATCCTGTGTGAATCAGCATGTTGTCATAGCATCACTCCTCTACTTACTTATTGAATATTAGATAATTAAGGTTAAAGAGTTGCAGCAACAAGTTATAGTTGTCTCCCTTTGTACTCCAAATTGCCACTGAGTACAAAAACAGCAAAAGAATAAAAATTTGAATGATTAGAAGGCAGTAGGAAGATATGGGCAGGATACAGTTCAGATTCAATAGTTTCATTGAAGTTCCAGTTACTAGAAGGATAGATGGAGGTTTGAGGGTCAAATAGACATATTGAAAGATGAAGGATTATGGCATAGATAAAAGTAAGAAATTTTAAATGTCATGTACCATTTTTTAAAATGATATATTTCTACTACAAGTTTGTGGAAGTTGAGAAAATACATAAATATATTTTAATGGTTAACTGTGTCTAATTTCTTGGCATAGGAGACACCCAAGGGTATGCATCTAGGTGTGTCTTGGTGGGTCATGGAGGCATGACCTTGAGGTCTACATTTGGTCCCTAGCTCCTTTCTTTCTGGCAATATTCTGCTGGTCTGCTTCTGCTGCCGTGAAATAAGCATCTTGTGTCCACCTCATCCTTGCACCATGTTTCTACCATGAAGCTGGTCAACCATGGACTGAATCCCCTGAAACCATGAACCAAACTAAACTTCTCCTCTTTTAAATTATGGATTCAAATATTGTGTCATAATGACAGGAAAGCTGACTCATACCTCTTAAATTAATTTTTATCTTTTTTGAATAATAATGTTAGATATAATTTAAAGAAATATTAGTCTGATTAACCTTTCTCCCCAATTCTCCATTGTTTATAGTTTGATATAGCTGATGTTTATTTTTAATCCAATCCTTAAATATATCTTTTCTATATAACATGATTATGATGATTCCTGATATAGTTGGATTCTAGTACATGAGGTTAGTTTTTCCTATTTATCATGCTTCTGATTCATTACATTTCTTCTTTTCTTTCTGGTCTCTAGTTTTGCTATTGAAAAGCTCATGACTACTTCAATTAATGTTCTTTTTAGAGCAATCTTTTTTGTTTCTTCCACTATTTTGTTTTGCTTTTGATATATAATTCATGTAGATATTTATTTGTTATTATTTTGTTGCTTAGAAATCATAATGTTTCTTTAATTTGAGAGCCCCCATAATTATTTTTCAGAAAACCTAGATCATTGTTTCTGATTATCTTTACACCATTGTAACTCCTCTTTCTATAAATCACATCTCTTAATCTCTTTACGTGTTTTCATGCACTCTTCTCTGTAGTATCTATTTTAAGTTCTCCTCTATCAAAATTATATATACTTTTCCTTATTTAGAAATTGCCTCTTTCTTTCTGTCACAATGTGTTCTCATTTCCTTGATTTCTCTTTTTCCTTTTATTTATGTACTCATCTTAAACAGGAATTTATGCTATTCTCATTTAGGTCCCATGCTCAAGTTGAGAAAATTCTCAACCAGTTTCAGAGGAGAGGTGGTAAAGAAGCTTCCTTGGTCTTGCTGAGTTAGCACACGGCCTTTTCTTTTCTAGGTCTTGTAGCCATTCGTAGATTCCAGCTTTGTGAAAGGATCTCCGGAGATAAGCCTTGATTCCTGTCCATATGTGGGCACTGGAGACTCAAAACCCAAATTTGACAATGGTGAAGGACCTGCTTGCCTTTCTTCTCCTTCTGTCCAACCCCATCAGCAGTAGTAGGTGCTTAGAACTCTGGTTTTAATCTCCTCCTAGTTGTAGCACCTAGAGATTTACTTTTCATTATGGATTGTTCTTTTATGCATTTAAAATAGATTTTGTTATACTTTATCCTGTCTTCCCAGATATTTGTACCAGTGCTATATTTAGATCATCATAACAGGAACTTTCTGTATTGTTATTTTCTCATTAAAACAGTGAATTAAACTTATATTTCAGATTGCTTTATTATCCATGATTCCTGGGGAGCAGTTCTTTCCATTGGTTTCATCTACTGACTTTTAATTTTGGTGTATTTCTTCAAGTGCTTTAGCAGCTCCTACAGCCTCTCCTTCAGCTGGAATTGATATAAAGGATCTCATACTGCATGAATTAATGGTCCTAGAGGTTAACTATGAGTTCTGCTCTCCAAGAGCCCTATGTATTTCAATAATTTAGGATGAGTTTAAGTTAATTTCTTAGCTCAATGTATTTTTAATTTTAATAAGTGAGTTTAGCACTCCATACTCAGATTTAGCTTAGGCCTGACGTACCTTAGCTAGTTAGGACTTGGGCCTAGCCCTGTTTTAATAATGAATATGTGTTTCTAGTCACCTTACTATCTAATGCTGTCATTGTAGTTGCTACTGCTCTTGTCTTTTTTTTTTTTAAGCATTTGTGGGGAAAGATTATTTCCTTTTCTTCACTACATAGGTATTTCTTGTAGATTTCTATTTCTTGTATATCACACACTCAAGGTAGAGATCCTTTGTTGCTTTTTTTTTTTTTTTTTGTGGGTACTGGGGTCGACCTCAGGACCTCGTATGCCAGCAGGCGCCTGTGCCGCTGAGCGATATCACCGGCCCTTTTTTCGTATGTGGGTTCCGGGAGTCGAACTCGGGCCCTCGCGATTGCCAGGCACACGCTTATGCCGCTGAGCTATCTCACCGGCCCACTTTGTTGCTTTTGACTTTAACTCATTTACCGCTATGGCTTAGAAGTCTACCTTCATTATTGTCATGGTGAAAATTCCTATTTCCTTTTGAGATTGTCTGCATAAATGTTGCTTGGTGTATTTCATCTATCACTTATGTATTAGTCTGTCTTTTTTTCTGCTATACAAAATGCCATAGATTTGATAAGCTATCACCAATAGAAGTTTATTTGGCTCACAGTTCTGGAAGGTTGGGAAGTCTAAAATCAAGGGTCTGCATCTAGTGAGGACCTTCTTATTATCATAACCCAGCACCAGGCATCATATGGAGAGAGACTGAGAGAAACAGAGAGAAAGACAGGAATGGAGTTTGAGGGTAAAAGAAAGCAGAATTCCCTCCTTTTAAAATTAATTCACTCCTGCAAAAACAGATTTATTCCATTCATTCTTTTTTTTTTTTTTGGTACTGGGACTTGAACTCAGGACCTTGTGATTGCCAGGCAGGCACTGTGCCACTGAGCTATATCCCTAGCCCTTATTTCATTCATTCTTTTTTTTTTATTATTTTTATGCACGTACCAGGAGCTGAACTCAGGACCTTGTGCTTGCCAGGCAGGCACTTATGCTGATGAGCTATGTCACCGGCCCTCCATTCACTCTTTTTTTTTTTTTTTTTTGTGGGTACTGGGGGTCAAACTCAGGACCTCGCCAACCAGCAGGCGCCCGTGCCACTGAGCGGTATCACCAGCCCTTTTTTCACATGTGGGTACCGGAAGTCGAACTCAGGACCTCGCGCTTGCCAGGCAGAAGGTTATGCCACTGAGCCATCTCACCAGCCCCCTCCATTCATTCTTAAAGGTCCCAATTCACTTAATTTTGGGGAGTGTACTATGGCTTGAACCCAAGGCCTTTACGCTGAACTCCCAAGCCAGTTTATGAGGCAGGGCCTTTCTAAATCATTAAGTTGCCTGTGCTGTTCTCAAACTTGCAATCCCCTTTCACCTTCCCAGAGTGCTGGGACTATAGGAATGTGCCACTACACCTGACTCAGTCTCACTCAGTACCATTTTAATGGAGATTAAACTTCAGCGTGATTTTAGCGAGGGAGGACATCCACATCGTAGCACTGCAGAGGAGCTATAAGGGAGGCAGAGGCTTCCTGTTCATTTTGCTTGCATTCTAACTAGAAGTCAGAAAGTAGTGAGAAAGGAAAAGTGAGTACAAGAAACAACAACGGGGACTCCTCCTTCCAAGCTGTCTGTTGAAAGTAGTGGGAGTTCATCTAAACTACCACAATATCTAACAAGTCCCCAAAGCCAAAACCCCAGATGCTCCATATTAATAGAGTTATCAAAACACTGTAGAAGCAAAGAGAACAAGATGAACTGAAATTCATGTAAGAAAGAACATTTCCTGAGTGAGCTGATGTAACTGAGCAAATTTGCCAAGTCGGAAGATGGGTGGGGAATCTGGCTTATAATAGTGCGCTGTACTATGAAAACAAGAAACCAGGAGAGTTTTGGCAGCTACATGGGGTGATCTAGCAGATTGGAATCTAAAAGGAAGTTTTCTCCAAAAAATTTTTCCTGGGAACAGTGGTATTATGGGATATTGGAATACTAGAACAGGTACAGAGTAAAGTTTTTGTTAAGTTTCCAGAATAGATACAAATTCTCAAAGAAAGAGGGTTATTTTTTCAACAAATATATTACAAGTGTTTTCTTACAAAGGTAAAATAAGAGGTATAGTAATTCTAGGTAAACCTGCCTTAGAACTTCCACGTATAAACTCGTGTGAATGGAAATGGACTTCCACTGATACTACCTGTCAAACAGAGGAAAAGATAAACTTTACAGGAAAGGGATAAGGGAAGGATCATGTTGAATATTTTCTCTGAACATAGTGAAATTAAATTAGAAATCAACAATTGAATGTAAGTTTCAAAGGATGAAACACATTTGTAAAAAGACTTCTGATCACAGGAGAATTCAATTTACATTAAATTTGGAATAAGGAGAAATTTAAAAGACATGTATCAAAACTTTTGAAATATAGCTAAATTTCAAACTACAAATGCATATACTAGAAATAAGGAAAAATGAAAACCTGGATTTCTGGTCAAATAAGGTCAAATTGAAACATCAAAATGGAAGGAAGTAAATAAAACCATAGAAATATAACATCATAAATAAAATAGATTATAGATATGTAATAGCAGATATATAATTTAGTCTACAAATACTTTAATTGTTTTTCCCCCAAGTTAATAAGATCAATCAATTCTTGGCCAAACTGACTGAGAATAATTTCTAGTGTAATGAATAAAAAAATAAAGGTGTTACATTACAGATCTTCCAGACATAAAAAAATAAGAATACACTATAAATAATGTTATGTCTCTTATTACAGTTGTATGCAGTAGGAAAAAAATCTTGAAAACAAAACCTGATTTACCATTATGGAAACAAACATAAATACAAAATACTGATATTCTAATATATCTTTTAAAAGAAACGAAAAAGATTTCTACAAAGTTAAATTCACGATGGGATAGGTACCCTGGTAAATTTTCCTAAGCATTTAATATGGAAATGATATCAACTCCTTCATAAAATTTTTCAGAGAAAATAATAGCTAAAATACATACCACTGCTTATTTTGTATAGCCAACATTATGTACACAGGAAAACCTAACAAGGATATTACAAGCATAAGATCCTGGATAAGCCAGGTGTGGTGGTGCATGCCTGTAACTCCAGCACTCAGGAGGCTGAGGCAGGAGGATCGCAGTGAGTTTGAGGCCAGCCTAAGCGACATAAGCAAGTTCAAGGCCATCCTCACTACATAGTGAGATTCTGTCTCAAAAAAAAAAAAAAAAAAAAAAAAAGAAAGAAAGAAAGAAAGAAAGAAAAAAGATCATTAATACATGTCAGGAAAATAGACCTAGATACATTAATAAAATATCATAAAAATATAATAAAATTTAAATAAAATATGAAATCTACATATAAAAATATATTTATCTAGGTGAAATACCTTACAACAATTCATGATTGATTTTACATTTGAAAAGCAACCAGTGAAATCACTATATTACAGAATATTTGTGAAAAAATATATAACTATCTCAATAGATGCAGAAAAAAGATGTAATCTAATGTCAATAAAAATTTATGATAAAACTCTCAGCAATGTGATACTGCATCTCAGAACTTGAAACTCCTCTTTGTTCTGATGGAGTTACAAGGTAACCCTGTGACTTCCGATCTTTGCATAATGCTTCAGTGGCCTCAGAATTTGTGGGCCTCAGTTTTCATATATCTTCACAGCAACCATGCAAATTATGTCCAGTTCTGTCCATTTAACTTTGTGAGCATTCCCTTTCCATTTAATATACCTGCACTGTGCTCAGTATGACAATTTTTGACATCAGCATGGGAAAGGGGGCCTGTAGAAATTAAAAGGGATGAATACTCTATCAGTGAAAATTTAAAAATATTGTTTTTTAAAAGAAACAGTCAAGAAAATGAAATGACCACACTGACTGGGACAAACTATTTGCAATTTAAAGATCTGATTAGGGACTTGTGGATTGAATATATAATGAGCACTTACAACTGAATAATGAAAGGTAAAGTAATTTCTTTTACAATGGATAAGGAGTCTGAATAGTCATTTCACCAAGATGATGAAGAAATGGCCAATATGAGCGTGAAAAGATATGCAACATCTTTAATCACCAGGGAAATGAAAATCAAATATCACGTCACATGCAGACTATCTAAGATCGAAAAGTAGGATTAAAGATGAAAACATCAGATAATAACACTTGTTGACAAGAACATGGAGAAATCAGAGCCTTCACACACTGGCGGTGGGCATGTAATATGACACTGACACTTTGTAAAACAGTCTGAAAGTTCCCATGATTAAACACAGAGTTACATTATAACTCATCAGTTGTTTTCCTAGGTGTATACACAAGAGAGATAACATATATTCATGCAAAAACTTGTACAAGAATGTTTATAAGAACATCATTCATAATAGCCAAAATGTGGGAATAACTCAAATATCCATCAATTGATAAATGGGTAAATAAATAAAAAAAATGGCATATCCATATAGTGGGATACTTGTCAGCCATACAAGAAATGAGGTAATGATTATACACTTCAACTTGTATGTGCTATGAAAATATCATACTAAGTAAAAGAAACCAGTAAGAAAAATTATGATTCTATTCACATGAGTTTTCATAATAGGAATATATGTATGTATGTATGTCATATACATAGCCTTAGAGGTTTCTTAGAGCTGAGAGAGGGCTGATAAGTAAGAAGTGACAGTAAAAGAATTGTTTTAGACATGATACATATGTCCTGAAATTGTGGTTATATTAATAGATTTTGGGGTTTACTAAAACTTTTAAATTGCATAATTTAAGTAGAGAATTACATGTTGTGTGAATTGTATCTCAACTAAACTATGTGGAAAAATAGTGGCAAATAAACTGAACATTGAGGAGAAAAGGAGGGTATTTAAAATGAAGAAAAATGAGTAAATTCACAAAATGAATTCTCTTTAAAGATCACAAACCCCAGCCTCTGAAACGTGCTCTGATACGAACTCTCCTCATCACAAACTCCATTGCCGTAATCAGGAGAAGCTGTTTTATCATTTGGCTAGTAGAGACATCATTACCAACTTTCAAATTTGTTTTAGAATTGAGAAAAACGTGTGACTATCATTTGAACATTGCCTGACACAAAGCAAGTTCTCAAAAAATGCTTTTGTCTCCAACTCCACTTCCCTGCTCTATTATGGCAGCCACAGTATCACAAGCATCGGAGCAACAGCGTCTGCCAAACAGGGCTGAAGGATGTTTCCAAGGGGAAAGTTCTGTGGTAAGCTGAAGAATAACAAGGAGATTATCCGAATCTGCTGGCTGATAATCAAGAGGCGGCTAGATGAAAAGTAAAGCTAAGGAGGCTTATTTCCCCTGGAAAAATGCGGTGAAAGTGCATGATAGATATGCAAAGTTATATATTTAAGTTTTAGGAGCAAATACTATAGTTTAGCAGGGTAAAAGAGAGATCAAATTGCCATAATTGGTATGGAGCAGAAATGAGGCATGAACAACATACCACATATGGAGCATCTTAAACATAAAAAACAGAGCTCTAGCTTCCTTTCGAAGTCTCTGTAGGCGGGTAGAGTTGACATTCATAACCCTCCTGCGATCCACCTTTCAAATGATTCAGTCTATCCAGATGAGTGGACCCCTTCCACCTTCTCTCAGATGCTGCTGCCATTTCCTGGCTGAAATTGTGAACCCTGGAGCTGGAACTATGCCTAACTCAAAATCCAGCAAGACGAAAATATCATGATTGGAACGCAATATGTTATTTAAATAAATGTATTCAATTGTAGAAGGTGCGATAATAAATCTTGAATTTTTGAACCATAAACATCTTAAAGAACAAATCATTTTTTAAGAAAAAAACTACCTGAGACTCTTCAGAGAAATCAGAGTTATTTCAAAATGTTTTGCAAAAAGCATGTATAGATTCTGATGCATTTAGAGAGGTGGGAATGAAAAATAAGTGTAGGTATCAAATATTCATTGAGATATGTAATGCAATGATTTCTTTTGCAGCGGCATAATATTGTAATTTTCCTCTTGTGACTACTCAAAATATAAAATTCTGCAGCAATTCCGAGAAAAGTTCCTTTGTATAAATAGATGATGCCCTGTACTTGTATTTGAAAGAGCACCTAATAGCAATACTTCAGTTTTTTTATTTATTTTTTTTTTTTTTTGTGGGTACCGGGGGGCCGACCTCAGGACCTCGTGCGCCAACAGGCACCCGTGCCACTGAGCGATATCACCGGCCCCTTTTTCGTATGTGGGTTCCAGGAGTCGAACTCGGGCCCTCGCGCTTGCAAGGCAGGCGCTTACGCCGCTGAGCCATCTCACCGGCCCAATACTTCAGTTTTTATCCCTCTGTGCTGTCATAAAAACATATTTCAAAACTTTTGGGCTGAAATGTACAAAGACAAGTAACATTTTGATGCAAATGTATTTAAAAATCATTCTCAATAATATTCAGTAATAATGAAATTCCAAGCACAAGGTCACAAAAATATTTGTATAAATTTTCTGAAAGACTATTTCTTAGCCTACATGTACATCCATAGATAAAATAGGTATGATTGTACTCAATGGAATATTAAAAGTACATTATCCTTTGTGTATTCCAAATGTGTTATTCAAAGATGCTGTCTGTAAACATTTTTAAGAATGCATTCTCCATTTCTTGATAATAGCCATTCTTTCTGGGGTGAGATGGAATATCAGCATTGTTTTAATTTGCACCTCTCAAATGAGAGATGCAAAAATGTTGAACATTTTTTCATATATTTATTTGCCACTTGTATTTCTTCTTCTGAGAAGTGTGTATTCATCTCAGATGCCCATTTTTGGATTGGATCTTTAAATTTGAGGGTCTAATTTTTTTCAGCTCTTTATGTGTTCTATAAATTCATCCTTTGTCTGAGGAACAACTGACTAAAAATTTTTCCTGCTCTGTGGGTTGTCTTTTCACTCTACTGGTAATTTTTTTTTTTTTGCTGTGCAAAAGCTTTTTAATAGGATGAGATCCCAGTTGTTGATTATTTGTCATATTCCCCATGCAATCGGGGTTTTGTTCATGAAGTCTTCTCCTACATCTATGTCTTCAGGAGTTCTACCTATTCTCTCTTCTAGCAGATATAGTATTTTTGTTTTAATATTGAAATCTTTCATGCATTTAGGTTTTACTTTAGTGCATGGTGAGAGACATAGGTATAGTTTTAGTCTTCAGGATGTAGAAAGCCAGTTTTTCCAGCACCATTTATTAGAGACTATCTTTCTTCCAGTGCACATGCTTGGCCCCTTTGTCAAAGATAAGATGGCTGAGTGTGTTTGGAGTTGTTTCTGCATCTTCTAATCTGTTCCACTGATCCTCAAGTCTGATTTTTTTTTGTTGTTGTTTGTTTGTTTGTTTTGCCAGTACCATGCTGTTTTTATCACAGCACCTTTATAATATAGATCAAGTCAGGCATTGTGATGTCGCCTTCCTTGCTTTTATTGGCCAGAATTGTTTATGTTATTCTAGCTCTTTTCTGGTTCCAAATGAATTTTAGTAATATTTTCTCTAGTTCTGTTAGGTATGCTAATGGTATTTTGACTGGTATTGCATTAAATCTGTATAACAGTTTTGGGAATATGGCCATTTTCACTATGTTGGTTCTTCCTACTCATGAGCAAGGGATATCTTTACATTTTCTGATATCTTTTTTGATCTCCTTTCTCAGAGTAATTTTCAATGTATAGATCTTTTACCTCCTTTGTTAGATTAATTCCTAAGTATTTCATTTTTCTCAATACTATTGTGAAAGTTGTTTCCCTAATTCTCTCTCAGTGCATTTGTTGTTTGTGTGCAGGAAAGCTGTAGATTTTTGAGTGTTGATTCTGCATCCAGCTATGCTACTGAATTTGTTTATTAAATCTACAATTATTTCGGTGGAGTTTTTCGGGTCTTCTATGTAGAGTATCATGTCATCTGCAAATAATGATAGCTTAACTTCTTCCTTTCCTAACCTTATTCCTTTTATTTTTTCTTTCTTGTCTAATTGCTCTGGCTAATGTTTCCAGAACTATGTTAAATAGGAATAGTGTTAGTAGATATCCTTGTCTTGTTCCTGATTTTAGAATGAAAGCTTTCAGTGTTTGTCCATTTAGTATGACATCGGCTCTTGGTTTGTCATAAATGGCTTTATCAGATTGAGATAAAGATCTTCTATTCCAATTTTCTGTAGGGTTTTTATCATGAATGGGTGTTGGACTTTGTCAAATGCTTTTTCTGCATCTATTGAGATGATGATATGATCTTTGTCTTTGGCTCTGTTGATATGATATATTTATTGACTTGTGTATGTTGAATCATCCCTGTGGGGAAAAAGGAACCCTTCTCCACTGTTGGTGGGAGTGTAGACTGATGCAGCCACTGTGGAAATCAGTGTGGAGATTCCTCAAAAAACTAGGTTTAGATGTCCCATTTGACCCACCTATTCCCCTTCTTGATATCTTCCTAGAAGAATTAAAAGCATCATGCTACAGCAATATATGTCCACCCATGTTTACAGCAGCACAGTTTGTAATAGCTCAGTCGTGGAAACAGCCCAAATGCCCCTCAATCGAGGAATAGATAAAAAAAGGTGTGGCTTTTTTTTTTTTTTAAATACAATGGAGTACTACTCCACTATAAAGAAGGATAATCTTGAGACATTTCTGGGTAAATTGATGCACCTTGTGACACTTTTAGGTGAAATAAATCAGACACATGAAAGATAGTGGAAGTGTAGATAAGGACCACCGTATATAAAAGGTATGGTGATATAGGAAGAAATTGTTCAAAAGAAAGAACTAGAGAGGGGAGGGGAAATGAAGGAAGGGAAAGGAAAAAAAAAGATAAAAGAAGGGTAAAGTGGAAACAAAGCTTTGTAAATAAGGAAAGGAAGAGGGGTTGAAGGGAGGGGAGGGGATTGGGGAAAAAAGAGAATTTAGGATATATCATGTACAGGTATAAATTCTTTATGATGAATGTGATTAATATATTTATGTACATATATACATATTATGTACATATATATAAGTACATGTTTATATTACCAATAAACTTAATAAGAAAAAAAAGAATGTATCTCTCTCTCTCTCTGTATTTGATCCATTTTAGGGAACGTAATCTTTTGCTAGTTAATTTCTTTTGTCTTATCACTTTTTTCTTACCATGTAATGATCCTATTCTTCCATAAGCGTGTAATTTCTTAATGTTATACTTACATATTAAATTGCTCAAGCTACCCTTTTTTAAGCCCTTTCATTGGACCAATGTATCTATTCCCTGCCTAATGACTCTGGTAGGGGCTGATGACTCATAGGCCCCTCCCATTTTTGGAGAATTATCCTGGATGAAAGGAGAACATTCACAATGGAAGTCATGACCTTCATCTAAGTGGAAGTACAATAACTGGCTCATGAGTATAGCAAAGACGTCCTACCTTTATGAAAGGCAGTGAAAAATGCATGGTAAAAATGTATGCTCCAGAGTGTTTCATGTGTAGGGCCAAGGCTCGTCTTCATCTGAGATGTCCTTGCTCAGCTTTTCATTGTTTCTATCCAACTTGTTACTTCTCTCATATTTTTTTTTCATGAAATGCAGTTCCAAAATGAATCACTTGTATCCAAACCCCTTTCTGAATCTCCATTTCTGGGGAATCTGACACTAGGCATAGTCTTTCTATACCACTATGCCTATTTGTGATTTTCAGAGCTTATTGAAGCTTTATTCTGGGGCCAAGAACTGCTTTAAATACTTCCTTATTTAACCATGATTTAATCTTCACTATAGTTCCATGAAGTAGATGCATTATGTCTTTGTATCTTTTCATTCTCTTTATCATTTGAAATGGCCCCAGCCAGTGACCGCCTACCAAATGTAGCAGTCATGTATGACATTTCACACAGCCATTACCTCAGGAAGTGTTTAGTCAATGTACAAGAGATACTAAATAATTCAAAACATGACATAAACTTATATAACAAAATATTCTAAACATTTTCATGGTCCTATAGCTGAAGTCCTAAGTAAGATTCACTTCCTGCCCTCAAGGAATGACTGGTACCTAGCAGGTGTTCATAGGTTGACTAGGATGAAGCACATGTGTACACAAATTAATTATACTGTATATTTGTGTTTGTGATACTTTCTAAGCTTTCTGCATGCAGGATTGTTTGATGATATAAAATAGGGTCCTCTATCAGCCAGAGAGACCAGAGAAATATTCTTCAAACATGTGACATTTAAGAGGAAAATTGGGGAAGTAGATATTATTCAAGTGAAGAAGAGGCAGAACAGAATATGTGAAACACTGGGCCGGTGAGATGGCTCAGTGGCTTAAGCGCCTGCCTGGCAAGCGCGAGGGCTCGAGTTCGACTCCCGGAACCCACATACGAAAAAGGGGCCGGTGATATCGCTCAGCGGCACAGGCGCCTGCTGGCGTGCGAGGTCCTGAGGTCGACCCCCCGGTACCCACAAAAAAAAAAAAAAAAAAAAAAAAGAATATGTGAAACACCTGACAAGAAATAATACACAAATACAGTACAAGTAACAAGAACATGAAGAAAAATGGCTTTCACTGATGCTACAAAAGTAAGCAGGGTCCACAATCCCATGGAATATACACAGAATGGTAGACTTTTTACTAACAATTGAATGTTATTAAATATTTGTACACATGAGTACGACATGTATCAGTTACTTGTTATTGTATAACAATCTTCAAATGCAGTGTCTTTTAAACATGTTTTTGTATTGACACTGTGGGTTAGGAATTGTCTTCGAGATTCATTTTAATTGACTGTTCAGCTGTCATTCCACCTTATTCACAAGTTTTTGGCTTCAAGGCTTATTAGTTGAGAGTCTTTGAGTTTCTTCTGTGCCATCTCTTCTCTTCAACTGATTTCTCAATTATCAAGAACACTATTCAACATAGCTTCTCTCTCTTGAGATGATTGCTTAAATTTCTTTGCATCGTGGCCATCATCTGAGAGTACAAAAAGAGGAGATAGACATCAAGAAATAGCAGAGTTGTTTCTTCTGGTTCTGTGTTGATCAAAGTAAGTCTCCAGGAATTTCGTATTTATTGAGGATGAAATAACTCCACTTCCTTTTATGGTAGTGCTGCAAATGGAACCAAGGACCTCATTCATGCTAGGTAAGCACGCTACCACGAAGCTACCACCCCAGCCTCAACTCGCCTTCTAAATAGAAACCTTATCATGCATGTATAGAACTGGAAGGTTTTGTTGGTAGCTGTCTGTGCACCTACATAGAACAATCTGTTTGAAAATTTTATTTTATGTTGTGGAACAAATGAATTTCTAGAAGAAGTGAGTTATAAAATAGAACTATCCCACCTAAAGGTAATGGTGGCTTTGTTTATCATGGTAAGTACAGAAATACAGTGAAAGGAACTGAATATAAAAAAATATTAGGAAGTAGAATCAGCAGCACTTGAAAAGACTTTTAGTGTAGTTTGTATATAAAAACCAACCAAAATGTATATGAAAGATATATGCTGTTCAAATAAAGATTATGTAAATATCTATTTCTTTCTTATGACATTTAATAAAGTAAATTATTGTTTGAAGGTTGGAATTATACTAAATCACTCCATTCTTAGTGGAAATTACTAAATCCAGAGGGATTATAAATTGTCTTACTTTAGGAGAAAAATTTGACACTATCAATTAAAAGCAAAAATGCCCATAAATATTGACTCACTAATTTTAATTTTAGTTATATGTTCCACAGAAATATTCCACTGGCTATTTAAATATATACAGACTGGAATGTGCAAAAATATTATGTGACTTTAAGTATAATAGAAAATTATTGAGAATTACCTAAATATCTTTCAAAAGAAGGTTGGAAAAATAAATTATGCTATATTCATGTTTTGTAATATTATTTAAGCTTTCATAAAAATAGACTGTGAATTATTATATAGAAAGACTTCAGACATAGTTTAAATGAAAAATTAAGTTGCATAAAAATATGCAGTATACATTTCACTCTATGATAAATATTATTTACAAGCCCAATGGGTATTACTAGAAGTTTATAAGTGATGTACTCAAAGAAGATAACAAAGTTAAGAGAGGGATTTTACCTATAACTTACATATTTTAATTGCTTATATTTTTTAAATTTATGAATATATGGATTTTTGTAACCTTGAAAGAAATAGCCAAGTTCCTTTCCCAGTTTTGATGCTCTCCTTAATCTTTCTAGAGGATTAGCAACATTTGCATTTCTGCAATTATCCATAGAGAAACCATCTACCTTACCCAATCCTAGATGCTAAGTGGCAACCTAAGCAAGACCTCATGTTAGCCTTAAGCCATCCCCAGACTGAAAGTCAACTACAGGACAGAAATTATCCATGGAGGGAGCATCTTATTCAGTTCCAGTTGCTGAGCAGTGACAAAACAAAACAACCTCAGTTCTCTGCTGAAAGTTACTCTATGCCGGGAGGCAAATCTCTGAACTTGTGCACTTGTGACCTTGGGTCATGGATTCAGAAGTTTCAGTCCATGATCAGGTAGAGTCAAGGCAGAAAAGTCATGGCAGAAGGGTGTATTGGCAGAAAGTAACTCACCTATGGTATCTAGGAAGCAGATAGCATGACAGAGCCTGAGAAACAGGAGTAGGAACCCTATATGATGGTTCCCAAGGCCATGGTGTCATGACCCACTTCCTTCTACTAGGCCTCCCCCTCCTAACAGCCTATTCAAATTTGATTAATGGATTAATCCATTGGTGAGATTAATTCCTCACAATCTGATCACTTTCCCAAAACCCATCAGAAGGCCTTTGAGAAACATTTGAAATCCAAAATATAACATTGGCCAAAGGATTTAAAGTTCCAAATAAGAGTAATGAGTTTTAAAATCATTGTACAGCAGGATGACTACAATCATAATAATGTATTGTAAATTCCAAAATAACTAAGACTAAACTTCAAATGCTTCACCACAAAAAAAGATAAGTGAGTGAGATGATGAATATATGAAGTTGTTTTATGTACTCATTCTACACTGAATAAGATATCAAAATACCTCATTGGGCACCATTAATATATACAATCATGATTTGTCAACTAAACAATATAAACTAAAAATCATAAAACATTTAGCATTAACTTTGACAATAGTGTGACAAGAATGCCTTACTGACAAGTATTTGAAAACTTGTTGAGAGAAATTTTACAAGACAAATAAAAATAGACTTACCACTCTTATAGATCAGATGACATGATCAATATTATAAATTCCTGATAATAAAATAAGAAAATTATTTGCAAAGCATATCTGATTAAAAATGTGTATCAATATATACAAAAGCTTCCTAAAACAACACAAACATGTCAAAGTAAATAAATGGGAAAAAGCTTAATAGTCAATCATCAAAGAAGACAGCTTATAGAACGTTTGTCAGTGTTGTTACTTAACAAGAAAATACCAAGTAATTCCAAAATAAGAGGCTATGACAAACATTTGAGAATGGCTAAAAATATAAAAGAGAGTGACACAAAATATTCAGACGAGCATTACTGATTGCAGTGTAAAATGGTTCAACTATTTTGTGAAAACAAAGCACTGGCTTCTTGTTGTGAGGTGCTTCTCAACTCAACCTGGGCTACATCCTGACAAATTCAGGGTTAAGTTTGAAGTATCCTAAGTCAAAAATCCATTCAATATGATATACTGCATCTAACCTACCAAACAGCGTGACTTAGCAGAGTAATACGCTTCAGAGCATTGGTTGTTTGCTCTCTTGACTGTGTAGCTGACTAATAGTTTCAGCTGGAGAGAACATTATACCACACATTACTAGCTTAAAAAAGACAAAAACTCAAATTTCAGAGTATGATTTCCATTGCCTACATATTGCTTTCACACTATTGTGAGGTTGAAGAATCCTAAATTAAATCTTCCTATGTCAGGGTCTGTCTGATGTTGAATAAGATTTGCATTACACAGGATTTTACCTTTTTCAAAATGTAGTGAATGTACTCTTAAACTTTGTGAATTTCCTCATTTTCCTTCAAAAGAGAGAAGACAACTAAAAATTAAAGGAATGACATTTAAAATATATTGTGAGATGGTAAAAATAACATGGCTGGTAGATGGTCTGATAAATGGACATATATGTGATAAATCATACACAATGTACTAATTTCCTGAGGCTAACATTATAGCAAATTATAAAAAACTGGGTGGTTTAAGCAATATAAATTTACCACCTCACAGTTCTGGAGGCTAGAAAGCTAAAGTCAAGTTTGAGAAAGGGGAGATACATCTGAGTACTGTGAGGCACAATCTGTTCTATTCGTCTTACTTAGATCCCAGGGTTTTGCTGGCAGATCTTTTCTATTAACTTCTAGATGCACCGCTCCAAACTCAGACTTCATGTTTACCTAACACTCTGCTTGTGTCTCTGTCTCCTCACACGTATTCTCTTGCTAGCTGTTAGGTTAGGCATTCACCCTACTTCATTATAACTTGCACTTAATTTACTACATCTGCAGTGACTATAGAAAAAATGGCTGCATTCTGAGATTCTGGGCAGTTGACTTCAGCTTATTTTTAGGGAAGACATAATTCAACCAATAAAATATAATACAATTTTAGAGACAGAATCCAAATGCTAAGTATATAAATATTCTTTATAAAATTATTTAAAATTTGCTGTAAGCTTGAACATTTACATAATAATATTTTGAACCAAATGATAACACTTGAAAAGAGAAGAATAATTAGATATCAGGCAAATAAAAAATAGAATCTCTCACAGCAGTAATATCAAACAGAGGAAAAAAGTAAAGCAAATTGATGAAAGAATTTCAAATCTACATGCTTAATTTTAAAAATTTGCCAAGAATTTAAAAAAATCATAAGCTTGTACACAAATAACATTGAAATTTATACAGCAATATCTGATAACACATCACAATCTTTAACAATAAAATTGAAAACAGTTAAAGCTTTTATGTAGCTCTTTCAGGAAATGATAAGAAATAACAAAAGGAGATATGGATATAATTTTTGAAAAAGAAATTAACAATATTGCAAATTAGAAATGTAATATTTTAAGCACATGTGCACAACTGAAAAATAAAACCAGTAACTATGTCAAAATGAAAGTGTTAATAAGCTCCCAGTAATCATATCATTTGTGTGACATTATTTGGTCACATTTCAATTGAGTTAGAAATAAATAATAAAAAGCCTATCAGACCTTTTCTCCCTTCCTCGCAACATGTTTGGAAACTAACAACACTTAGTCAAGTGAAAATAAGTTATGGCCAAAAAAAATGAAATTTATGAAATATTTGAATACAAATGTTGAATATTATTTATCCCAAAATTGTTAGTTTGATTGTAAAGTATTAATTAAAGGAATTTCTTAATTGAATTTTTTAACTTGAATGCACTTATTTAGTATCGTGGTACTGGAGATCAAATACATGGATCCTCTGCTACTGAGCTATGTCCTTAGCCTTTATTAATATTATTGTTTTTATTTTTTATTTTTATTTTTTTTTTTTTTTTGTGGGTACCAGGGGGATGACCTCAGGACCTCGCGCGCCAACAGGCACCCGTGCCACTGAGCGATATCACCGGCCCCTTTTTCGTATGTGGGTTCCGGGAGTCGAACTCGGGCCCTCGCGCTTGCAAGGCAGGCGCTTAAGCCGCTGAGCCATCTCACCGGCCCAGTATTATTGTTTTTAATCTTGAGACAGGGTCTCGCTAAATTACCCAGGAGGGACTTGAACTTACAATTCTGCTTCAGCCTTCTGGAGTGTTGGGATTACAGGTGTATGACACTATGCCTGGCTTTGATTTTAAAATTAAACTGACAGTCTAATATTTCCAAAATGAAAGAATGAAGAGATTGACTAACCATCATCCCAGTGAAAGAGCAATATAAATGGTAAAAATTATTTAAAAATCCAATAATTTAAAGTCCCTGGAAATTATTCTAAATCAAAGAGAAAAAGCATTCATTCAAGCAAATCTACTAAATTTCAATAAAAATGCAGAATTCTGTAGCATTTGTGGCACACTGTATGATTTCCATTCCTACCATAGCTACATATTACAAAAGTTCTACCATAAGAATACAAAAAGATTTAGCCAAGACAATGAGCAATCTTTCTCCACCTTCTTGCAGTTGTAGGCTATGTTTGAGCGGAGGGACAGGCTGTTAAGAGTTTTCCTTGTAACACTGCTCTGGGTTATAGAAGCTCTATTATAGACAGGTGTAGTTGAGAGGACTGGGATGGTCTGCACCATCCCAAACTACAAAAAACGGAAGCACTACATAGGTACAGCAGGTTCAGAAAGCAAGCTCCTACTTTTTCCTGCCCCAGCTTCCTTCTAGAGAAGAGCAGAATTGCAATGTGGAGGGTCAAGCTGACAAACACAGGCTGCCCATACCACCCTCCCCTAGGCCAACTCAAAGAGCACTGGCATTATTTTACTAAAAGTGACCCCTTTCCCTCTGCTCCAGCTCAGTGTTTTGTGGTTTATTCTAAGAGACAGAGATAAGCCATAAGTTCAAAGAGCTGTGCCTGAGGAGAATAACCTTATTTGAAACAGAGCGAGGAGAATGCCATTTCTAAGACTTCTGCTGGACGGTAATTAAGAAGAGGCTTGTAGATCTAATGCAAGTAAAACAGCAGAAAAGGCAGAACTTCAATATAAAGAACAAAGGAAAGTGATAGCCAAGAAAAACCTTGAAATTACAGACAGTTCTGAGTATCAGAAAAGCTAAGAGTGTGTATTAGGTAGTACCCGTTCAGGAATAATCAGAAAAATATGAGTGGGTGAACTGAAACCATTCTACAAATCACATAGAGATTCACCAACACAGTATACCAAACCCTCACTGGCACATGATCTGATCAAACACCAGCTTCAAAATGAGCTTCTCTAAGCTAGGGTCAACGCCTAGAAAGCAAGGCATAAAATTAATACAGTCATCTTTGGGTGTTTAAAGTACTGTGTACCTGCCCAGCCTGTACTTTCTCAAGAGTGATGTTAGAGAAAACTTCCAAGAAGTTAGTCTTGGGTTGAATGGGGAACAAAAATGTCAAACTACTTGATAGGTGACAACTGCATCCAAACCACACAGATATCCAATGAGAAAACATAAAAATATAACTGGCTAAGGGTATTTAAACACGACCCTCCAACTACTAAATATTTTGAACCAACTTTGGGTAAGTGCTCATTGGCTAGGCTAACGAATAAAAACAAAGGGAAGAAAATGCATTTTGTGAGAGAAATAGACTGCACAGGGATATTTTAACTAAGTAACAAGACCAAGCAAACAATATCAGTGACCGGGAATAGGTACATCAGTATTCAATGCTGATGTAATACACTCTCTAAAATATCCAATTGCCAACAAAAATTGCAAAGTTCTTAAAGAAACAGAAAAGTATGACCAAATAAGGTATACAGATGGCAATAGAAAATTCCATATGTTGTATAACACTAGTAATATGGAACTTCCAGAACAGACAAAATCTATAAAATCTATAGCAACAGTATTTAAAGTAGCAGTTGTCTAAATTGAGGTTAGAAGGACATGGAAAGTGATAGCTAATGATATAAGTATCTTTTTGAGGGCAAGGTACTTACAAAAATTATATTAGTGCTGTATAAACAATCTTGTTCATATATCAAACACATTATATTATACCTTCAAGTAGGTAAACTGTATGGTAAGGTAGGGAAAGCCGGGGGAAAGGAAGGGAAAGTTGAAGGGCCTCAGTGAGGTTTCCGGCAAATAAAGAGTTAAACCCCTGTTAGAGAGGGTAGCCAAGGAAAACAGAGAGCCAATAAGGCAGCCTGGCCTGGCTCACTCTTGGCCTGACTCACTTCAAGTGCCAGGGCCTCAATCCCTCCTCCCTCCACCTCCAGTTAAGCACGAAAAGAAACAAAGTGCGGAGGGAGATATATTAGAAAAAAACCCTCAGTATATAAAATATGCATTAACATCTAGACACTCGCATACACTCACACACACACACACACATATTTATCTACATGTAATTATTTTCTCACTATATTAATACACAAAAATGCACATGTATCCTTTTTACTAATTCATCCTTGAATGTAGCTCCGCTATAAACCTCACAAGATAAGCAGCTGGACAGCACAAAGAGACCACAGAAGCGCTTATCCAAGAATGTGCACATAGGCAATGGAGAGGGCCATGGCCAAGCAGGGTCTCAGAGCCCAGAAAGCCAACTGAGTTTAAGGACTCTCAAGGGAAAAAGTCCTTTTCTAGCCATGGAATAGACGAAGCTTAGAACAAAGACTCCAAGCGCCAGTTCTGGGCTTCCTACCTTACTTCAACAGGGTAGCTTTTTATCTTTGTATTTTCTCTCCTTTTCCCAATAAAGTAATTTTGCTTCCCCATTTTCTTTCACTTTCCAATAAAAGGATTTTGTTTCCCCTTCTGAACTTATATCTCTATTTTATTGATGTAGTCTTTTTATGAAGCCTAGATGAAAATCTACCTTCACGAGACATAACAGTACTTCATTAATAATTCGGTAAAGCTGTTAAAAGAAACAATCAAATAGCAAAGTAATTAAGCATCCATCAGAGATGATAGAAAACAAGGACTTCTTAATAAGAGAAGAATTTGAATATACAATTAAATAAAACCAAAGAAATGATTAATTAAAGAAAAACTAAGTCATTGACAAAAATTCAGCAAGACTTCAATTTTAAAAGTTAAAGTAATACAAACAAAATATAATTTTTCATATCATAGATCTTTAAAAGTATTTAAAAATACTATTATCAACTGTTGGAATTGTAGCGTATTTGATAACTATATGGAATAAATAATTGCTTCAAAACATATGAATTAATAAATTGGACCTGGATATGTAGGCATGGATCTGTAACCCTAGGACTCTGGGAGGCTGAGGCAGGAAGTTCATGAATTAGATTCCACCTGGGCAACTCAGTAACTTAGCAGTACCTACCCCTACACGCCCCCCAAAAAAGGCCAGGGATGTAGCTCAATGAGAAAGCTGTGGGTTTGATTCCCAGTATAAATAAATAATGAATGAATGAATGAATGAATGAATGAATGAATGAATAACAAATAAACCCAAGCAATGAAATGGAAAGTCTGAAAAGGCTAGTAATTATTAACAACTGAAATACTTATTAGCTTTTGTTTTTAAGTAGGATAACAAAATAGGTGAAGACAAATGCTTGTTTTATAGGAACTGGAAAATGCTCAATAAATCACACACACACACACACACACACACACACACAGAACTTCATTTTCAAAAGGAATCAGGCAGCTTTGGAAGCATCAGCATTCCAAACAATGGAGAATATTTTGCCAGTGAGTCAAAGACTGACTTCTCACCAGATTTCTTCTTCTTTATTATTATTTTTTTTTTGTGTGTGGGTACCGGGGGGCGACCTCAGGACCTCATGCGCCAGCAGGCGCCCTTGCAGCTGAGCGATATCACTGGCCCTTTTCTTTCATATGTGGGTTCCAGAAGTCGAACTGGGGCCCTCGCGCTTGCTAGGCAGGCGCTTATACCGCTGAGCCATCTCACTGGCTGGAGATTTCTTCTTGAAAGGCTTTGCAGATTCTGAGTTCTGACTGATGATCATTTTTAACTCTGGAAAGGTCATCTTTTGTGAAAAGTAAAAATCAACAAAGCATTTGGTATCCTGAAGTGCTGGAGTAATAATGTAGATACTTGAAGGTCCCCAAAGCATGGCAGGGTTCCTTCAACAAATACGTGCTGAATTACAGAACCTAGAGGAGGACTGGAGAACTTGGCTGAGCAATTTTGGAAGACTGAGTTCAATCTCCTCTAGTTTTGCAGTCTTCAGGAAACAGATTTTCCAGAAGTGGAGGTTCACATAAAGCACACATCAGGTTTTCCATTTACCACTATATTAGGTCAGGTTTTTCATAGGCTGAGACAGGGATTCTTGTGAGTATAACTTATATGTAAGTTGGGTTGCTCTCTGGAGGACATAAAGTGAAGGACACAGAATGAGACAGAGTTCCAGCTAATGTTCTCGGCTACAGCATCCTTTAGCCTGATCCTACAGAGGCCCCGGAGGATAGATTGTGCTGCAGGGTTGTACCTCCTGAGATGGGTGATCTGTTTTTACATGACATGATGTCAATCAATCATTAGTTGCTGTCTAGACCTAAAAAGGAGTAAAGGTGAGCATCCTCTCCATCTTTTATTTCTAAGGCAATTCTCTGAGCATGGAGGGCAGCTCCGAACCTTTAAAAGACAACACTCACAGCAGCTGAGGGATAAATGTAATGACCTCGTGGAGAGGATCCGTATAGAAAATTTTAGCATCCACTAGAAAGAGTCACCAGCTTTTCTATTTATTCTCTTCTTTGGTGACAGTAAGAGAAAATTTTATGTATAAAAGATATACTTTCCTTTCTTTCAAGCCATGGGTGACCTTGTAGAACATTCACAGTTTCAGTGTAGTTTTTGAATATCAAATATTTGAGTAAAGGAAACTCAAATAAAAAAGTATTAGTATGAAATTAATAGCTTCCACAGTAATAGTAGTAGAGTTAAATTAGATATTATAACTAATTGCATATGGAAGTACTCTCATTTTTATGTACAGGAAGAATCACTTGTAAGCTACTTTAAGGTAATAATCACAAACACATGCAGTTTTTAAGACATCACATACTGATAATACTAACTGTATAAGAAAGTTGGCAAGTTGTCCAAAATTCTGTGATCAACTGTAAAGAAATACTTTTTACTGATTTGTTCCACTTCTTCTGTTTTTCAGTGATATTCTGATTTTGTATGCAAAACTTGCTTCTGAAATTGATTGGGGTGTTATGGTTTACACAATTTTATGTGCCTATAAAACTGTTTTACTCTGTTTCATCTAATAATTGTAATATGAATTAATTACTTGTTATGTCCTTGTGGTATATGTAACGTTACTCTAAGTATTCTCCTTCTTCTCTCACCTCTGACCTTTCATACAAGTTTTTGGTGTCACAGTCTCAGAGAATCGGAATTAAACAGTGATTTATGTGATAAGCAGATTTAAATACTCTCAGTGTGGAAATGTATATGTGATTATTTTAGTGTAGAAAGATTATTGGTCCTCAAGATTATCTTGAGGAGGTAAAATTGGAGAATTTAAACTTTTAAGGCAATTATGATATTTTAGTTTTTTTTTTTTGACAAAGAATGACCTCAAACCATCAGGATTTTATGTGATTCTTCCACCTTTCTTTTACATATCTTGTTTAGCTATCTGAAGTTCAACAAATATAATTTTGCGTGCATTCTAATTACTTAGTACCTCAGACTATTTTATTTATGCTTTTATATTTGATAGCCATTTTAAGCCAGTTTATTTGAAAGAATGATTTAAAGGCTTTACCACTGGTGTTTACCATACATAGACTTCAGGCTTTTAATTTTTGTATTGTTTCATTTAGTAAGAAATGGTGATACTTGTGTCAGACAAATGTTAATCTTTTGTGCAAATAGTTGTATTTTAACTTTATATTTACTAATAGTAGTTTATAGTTCCTATTCCCATCAATATTATCTAGAACTGTTATAAACACTGAAGACTGATTCAGTGTTCTAAGTGATATTTTTCATTTAAAGTTTGTAGTCTCAGCTATGAGAATTAAGGCAAGTCCCTCAAGCGGTCTGAACTTCAGTATTTTCTGTTAAAAGGTCCATCAGATTAGGCAAAAGCTCTTTCTTAATTCTTCACTTAATGGGAATTAGGATGGGTTCAGTTCCATATAAAAGTAGATGCAATGAATTTTGTCATAGCGAATAAAATGGATATATACTGTATCAGTATATACAAGGGTTGGTCAAGATATCTGGTTTAAATTTTTAAAACTATTATTGCAAAAGATACACTGCCATTAATCATCCTCAAAATACTCTCCCTTGCTTCAAACACACTTATCTCACCATTCTTGCCACTTTTTTTTGAAGCAGTTCTGGTAGTCTTGTGTCATGAGTGTTTGTACATGGTGTGACAAATAGTACTGTGAATGCTGTGGCCAAGTGCTATCCAGTGCAAAGGCAGGCTCCTAAAAATATTATGATGTGTTCCCATTCTCCTTTTTCACCAGAGCCATGTGACTTCTGGCTCTTCTCCCATCTCAACATGACCATGAGAGGTAATGGTTTTGAATCAGCTAAGGACACTGAAGCAGCCATGACAGTGCAACTAAAGAATTCACGAAAGAGCACTTCCAGAACTATTTCAGAAAATGGCAAGAATCATGCGTTAAACGTGTTCAAAGATGGGGGAGGGGGATTAATGACAATTTCTCTTTTGTGTAATAATTCTTTTAATTTAAACATTCATTACACTCTTTAATTACATCTCACGAAACAGGAAATTTAGAGGTAATGATTTACCTGAGGTTGACTCTGTGTTTTGAGAATGTCTAGTTTTTTTTGTTTGTTTGTTTTACTCTCTGCTCAGACTTTTGGGCTGAAGTATTTCTAATGGAAGAGAGGAAAGAAATATCGTGACTTCTGGTAGGTCTTCTAGAATAGCAAAAATCCATCTTTCTAAAGCACTCGAACTGCTTGCTAGTTATTACGGCCTAAACTGGGAACTCCTTCAGAACTGTTCCCAAGATAAGCTAAATTTCGTGTGTTGATTATTTTAAGATTCACCTACGAGAAAACTGGCCATTCTGGGAAATAAAAGAGCAACTGAAAGCTACCGAGATCATATCAAAAGGACACAAAAGTGGATTTGAAAATATCTCACAAGTGAAAGCTTAGATAATTTAAGCACTGAAAGAATATGAAGTCTTCCTGTTCTGGAAGAATATAGATTCATTTTTCCCTGTTTGTGCCTTCTAAATACAACTAAATATCTCAGAGATAATTCAATGTGTAATTAAATAAGGATTCTGAAAGCTGTAAAGAAGGTGGGCTGACTAGCGACTTCATAACTTGAGAAACAACCGTGAGCTCCTGGGGTCATTTTTGTTTTTCACATATTGAGCACAGGGCATAAGACACAGGATAGTAGCTCCTGACTCTCTACCACCACCCACAGATATCACTGGGCCGCCCGGAGACACATCAACAGACATGCCGAGATGCGGAGGTAATATCGTTTACTATGATGGTGAAATGCATTTTTCTGTATGTATACTGAGGTTTTTATTTTGATATGTAATTATCCTATTCATTTACATTGTCATGATTTATTGATAAAAAAATTTTTATCATTTTGAGATGCCCGTCTTTCTTTTGGATAATATTCTTTGCCCAGAAATATATTTTATCTGATGGTAATATTGCAATTTAGTCTTTTTTCCATATATATGCTTTTACTTAAAATGCACCTTTATGTGTAAAATCCATCATTTATACACAGCAATCATTGGATATAGACTTCTTATCTTCTCCTCCACCCCCAGCATTACAAGGGATGAACAAAGTTTGTATATTACTTGGTGTTCAATGTGATGCTTTATATATAGTGCATAGTTTTTTGGAGTCAGAATACACAAGATCTATCCTCAGAAATTTTTAAAAACACAATATGTTATTAAATATAGTCTGGACATTATTTTCTTATGTACATTGATAATCTATGTTTTCAATTGGAGTGTTGAGATCATTAATATAGAACACAATTATTTGGTTGGAATTAGGTCTACCATTTTATATTTTTTATTTGTTGTTCACCATTTTTGCCCTACCATTTCCTCTTTTTTTAAAGTCATTTCTGCATATTTGAAATTTTTTTATCAATCTATTTTAATTTATTTCTTGGCTTTTGGTTATATGCCTTTTTATTACTTCTATAGTGTTTTTTTTCTAAGAATTGAATTATATAAATCCAAATTTGCAAAATCTACGAACAGTTATTGTTGTACTACTTTATAAAAATCTATAATAAACCTATAACTAGGTCAGTAATTTGGTACCTCATATTCTTTATATTGTATTCTTTATAGTTGTCTTATATTTTACATTTACATACATTAAACGTTGAGTATGATGAAGTCACAAATTTTGCTTTAAATACCTGTATATATTTTAAACAAGATAAAAATTAATATTTTGCATTTACCCAAACAGTTGCTATTATTGGATGTTCTTAATTTTTCTCCATTTGGTCTTAAAAATTCATGTTTCTTTCTGATATAATTTCCTTTCAACCTGGAGGACTTCTTTTAGTACTTTTCCCTTTTGTAATATAGTTCTGCTATATTTATAAATTTCCCTTATTTACTTATCTGAAATTATTTTTAATATGTCTTTATTCCTGAAATGTATTTTTACTGGGTATAACTTCTGACTGTAGCCAATTTTTGTTTTTTTCTTTAGACTTTGACCTCTAGTGCTTTCTGGCCTTCATGAACTGTCAGGAAACATCCACAGTTGTTGGCCTGGCTATTTTCCTGTGTGGCATACGTCAACTTTTCTCTGCCTATATTCAAGAATTTTTCTATCTGGCTTTTACAAATTCAACTACACCAAAACTAGGCTTTTAAAAATGGTACGTTTATTTATCCTAAGATTCCTGAAAGTCATGAGTTTGAAAATTGGGGTCTTTCACAAAAATAAAGATTATTTTTTAAGCAGTATCTCTTCAAATATTTTTGTCCTATTCTTTCTGTACAGCAGTTAAACAAATGTTAAATCTTTAATGTAGTTTCTACTAGTCCATAACGTCATTCACTGGTTTTCAGTGTTTTCTTCTTTTACCTATACTGAGTCATTTTCATCGATTATCTTTTTTTTGCCTACATTCTGTTAAAATGCCCAGTAACTATTTTTTGTTTTCAAGATTTTCTATTTCTTCACTTAGCTTTGTATTTGTGTTAGTTTGAGTATACTTGGCTTCACTGAATATTGTTATGTTTTCAAATATTTATCTACCAATTTCAACATTTATATTATATGTGTTTACACTCCTCTGATCTTTTCTATTGAGAATGGTTCACATGCATTTTCCTTGCTTTTTGCATATTGAGTAACTTTTATATTGCTCTGAGATATTTTGAGTGTTACTGATGTGAAGATTCAAAATTATATTTTATTAAACAGCATTGATTTCTTTTTATTTGTTTTTTGTTTATTTATTTGCTTTGGTAGAAAATTGATTTGTCTTCATTCAAGCTTTAAGCTCTGTCTCTTAAGTCACAAATTCTCAGTTCAGATTCTCATTTGTTCTTTCTTTCTTTCTTTATTTTTGTGATTACTGGGGGTCGAACTCAGGACCTCGCGCGCCAGCAGGCGCCCATGCCTCTGAGCGATATCACCCGCCCTTTTTCGTATGTGGGTTCCAGGAGTCAAATTCAAGACCTCACGCTTGCCAGGCAGGCACTTATGCCACTGAGCTATCTCACCGGCACCCTCATTTGTTCTTTAAATAATGCTTGAATCTCCATTGCATCTGCATCATTCACTGAAAACCCATGCATTTGAGCAGCGTTTATGGATAAATTTTTGGGATTTCTCTCAACTTCTGCTTTCTGAAGTGGTGACTCACTACATTATACTTTTGTATTTTTTATGTCAGATAGACATCGTGTTTTCCATTAAAGCACTACTAGCTCTTTCTAGTGCAGAGTGGATCCTATTTGAGAACAAAGCCTTTAAAAACTGGAAGATTGTGTTGTAGCACACCTTTTCCCCAATATATCAACTCTCTGTAGTTTTTACCTGCTTTTACATTTTCCACAGTTTTTTGATAGCTACTTTTTTAAAAATTCTATTGGCTTAAATTTTTGGTTTCAGCTTCAACATATAGGATGTTGGAATTTATTGCCAATTTTAAAACATGAAAAATCTAGATAAACTGGAAATCAATACATTTCCCTAGGTCCATCAAAGATTTAAAATGTACCACTGAGAAATCTGAAGACACAGTTATAGTCAGAGAGACCCAGGAACCAAGATAACTTGCTAGGAGGGAATATTGCTGGGGCAATAAACTGGTGGGAGACACAAAAACGTTATTTTGATGGTTTTGGAGGCTTTGTGTGTACTAGCAGGAGGATTAACTCTTAGTGGATGCAAGGTTTCTTCCGCTTTCCTTGGGCTTTCTCTTCATTCTATCATGTTCTCATAATGAAAACTTGAGAAAGATGCTCCTAAATTAAAAATCCTCTAAAAGACCTCTAACTTTCTTGTCCCCTTGACCCATCTGGTATCACCTAAGGACAAAACTGTACTCAGCCAAAGGCATGAGTATTCAAGGAAATAGTTTGGGAATGCATTGGCCAGGGGAAGTAGTGGGGGGAAAGGGGAAAAATAAACCATATACTAGAGGATAAACAGTAGAACATCTGAAGGTCACAGCCCTGAAGACTCAAAGAAAAAAATCAGTGAATTTGAAGGTACGTCAATAGTAATTTAATGCTCTGAAATGCGAAGGCAAAAAAAGAATAAAGAAAAAAATTATAATAGTAAATGCAATAACTAAAAGTCACAGAACACGCAAAATACATGTATTAGAGTAAGAAAGGAGAAGATAAAATGGAACAGAAGGAATATTTGAAAAATTAGTGTCTAGGAACTTTCTAAAATTAATTACAAAAAGTAAACCACAAGTCAAATAACAGAATACCAAACAGGAAAAATGCAAAGAAGTCAAACAAACAAAGAAATATATTAATATATCATATTTGATCTGTTGGAAACTGAAGAGGAAAAGAAAACATTGAAGAAAGCTGGGGGAAAAAAGTCACATTAGCTTAAGAAGTAACAAATATTAGTATTATTACAGACTTCTCAACAGAAGCCATGTAAACAATTAGAAAGTTGTGGGAAATTTTTCAATTTTCAGAGAAAAATAACAACTATAGAATTATCTTTTTATGGTTTTGAAAATATCCTTCAATGTAAAGAGGAAATAGAATGCTTTTTCAAAAACTGAAACATCAGAAAAAATGAAATTTTAAGAGTACTTAATGAAACATAAACATAGTGTATATCACACTTCATTGGGATTACATGTTTAACATCTGTTTTTTCCACTACCATATAAACTTTAAGCAATAATAATAAGAATATACTATGAGTTTAGCATATAGATGAGTGAAATGAAGTCCACAATGTCATTAGTGATAGGAGGAAGAAATTGAAGATCCTTTGTAAGAAGTTACTTGATTACAGGTAGAGTAGTACAGTGTTATTTGAATTAAATTTAGACCGATTTTAAGGAGGTATATTGAAAACACTCACTTTTTTAAAAATGTATAGTGGAACAATTTTTCTTCAGAAAACATAAGATTCTAAATTGTATATGAACCTAACAGGATAACAAAGTACATGAGGCAAAATTTAAAGAGGAATAAACAAGTCCACTACGATAGAGACTACAGGAGTCTTCTTTAAGAATTCATAGATCAAGTAGGTAGAAAATTAGTAAGGTTACAGCTGACCTGAAGAGCATTATCATTACCTTCACCTGATTAACATAATAGCAGAATACACATTCCTCTCAAGTTCACATGGAGCATTCACCAAGAGAAAATGCATTCTGGGTCATACAATATATCATAACAAATATAAAACAATTAAGATTATCCAAAGCATTTTCTCAGACCACCACAGAATTAATAGAAGTCAATAACTAAAACATAGAAATCCTCCAGATATTTGAAAATTGAACAATAATACATTTCTTTTATATATATATATGCAATTAAGTTTATTGGTATATTTTAGATAAACATAATGATCATATTCATCATAGGGAATTTGTACCTGTACATGATGTATTTTGATTTCTCTATTTTTCTCAACCCCCTTTCCTCCCTTCAACCTATCTTCTCCTCCCTATTTACAAAGCTCTGTTTCCATTTTATTGTTTTTTTAAATCATTGTTTTCCCTTTTCACTTTCTTCCTCTCCCCTTCCTCCACCCTAGTTCTTCTTTCTTTTTGAACAATTTCTTCCCATTTCACAATATCTATTGTACATTTTGGTCCTTACTTACTTTTTCAGTTTCTCACACCAGGGAGACAATGTGATGGTTACACATGTGAGTCCGATTTATTTCACTTAAGGGTATGGTCTCAAGTTGCATCCATTTACCTAGAAATGCCTCAAATTTATCCTTCTTTATGGCTGAGGTGTACTCCATTTTATAAAAAAAAAAACACATCTTGTTTATTCATTCCTCGGTTGATGGAGTGAACCATGAGGTAAATAATTCTAGCGAAATTTAAACCTGTAGGTGTATAGTTCAGAGGTAGAGAGCTTATTTAACATATATGAGGCTCTAGGTTCAATCCACAGCACAACAAAGGGAGGGTGGGGGAGAGGAATTTAAAAATATTTTGATGTAAAAAAAATGAAAATACAACTTATAGGGCATATATTTTTTATATGTCACAGGGTCTGTCTAGTAAGAAATTTGGTTATTAAATAAGAATATTATCAGAATATTTTATAATTCATTGCTTTTCATTTCAAACTACTATTTTTGACATTTATGCAATAAGCACTTTTTCATGCATATTATGTTTGGAGATATTTGATCTTATTTGTTTTCAATTGATCAATTTTCATCTCTGTTTTTTCTCTTTCCACTTCTAGCATTCATACCTTTTATTTCTGATCATCCCCTATTTTTTAGCTGTGCTCTTTATTACAATAATCATGTGGGTTTCTATATCTATGGAAGTATATAATACAGTTCTTAACAATTAACATTACACATCCATAATAACTTATTCATATGCTTTTGTGCTATATGTCTTTATGTTTCAGCATTTTTTTCAGGATTTTAAAAGATAGTATAGCACATATACCTATCATGTAACACCAGGAACTGGATCTGGAATAGCATCTCATAGTTGCACATTGGTATGTGTGCAGTCAAATGTGTGATTATTGATAAAGAATGGGACAAATACAAACTTTACATATCCAGACATTTTAATTTAAGTCACATTTTTCTATTAGATCAATTTTTCTTCAGATTGAGGGCAAACAGTTTCAAAAGTCATTTTAATAGTTTTTCCTATTTTAGAATATAAATTTTGGTCCCATATCCATCTTATGTTTTGCCCCCCATAATATTTTATCTCTATTTTAAATTTAATTTTCCCAATGTGCTAATCACCATTTTCACAATTACAGCAAGATTTAGTAATATGTAATCTGTTGTGTCTCCTACCATTATTCCCTGTATCCCATTCTCTTCTTGTGTGACCTTCTCTTGTACTGAGGAAATTTTAATATTTTTAAGCATACTATTAACTAAAATCTCAAAATACTTCATTTGTGAGAATGCTTTCTTGTAGTTATGTGTACCCATAGTAGTTTTCAGGAAAACAAAATGAAACAAAACAAAACAAAACAAAACAAAAAGAGAAAGTCATAATAGAAACTTCAGATAATAATTCTGCTATTCTGGCTTACATGTTAATGTAATTTCACACTTATAACTCTCTGTTAATAGGCATAGCAATGTTATAAACTGAAGCTTAATTCAGAGAGGTAACAGAACCAAAAGGAAAAATAAATATATTCAATATTTTTACAGAAAGAAAATGTTCTGTGAATGAAGGTCAAGTAGTTAGTCTGGATAACTCAAGTAAAATCTTGAGAAGGGAGAAAATGTGCTAGCAAACATGCATTACTTGATTCATTTATTTAAAAATGTTAAGTGTGCAGTTTCTGTTCTAGATGCTAATGAATTAGCAGAGAGCAAAACAGATATGAAACTGTTTTTGTGGGACTTACATTCTAGTGAGGAGGGAAAGTAAAGAAAGAAAATTCACTATTAAAATACATATATTATAATGGGTGACCATTGCTATGGAGAAAAATAAAACAAGGACAGAGGACAAAGTGATACAGAAGGTTGTGTTTGACATTGAGTGGTCAGGGTAATTCCTCACTAAGTAATAACTCAGTGCTAGTGAAGCAAGTAATTTTCAGTTCTACCAAGAGGGAGAACATTTCAGACAGAAGGAAAAGTAAGTACAAAACCAGGAACTTCTTTTTTAGAAGTTATATTGATGTATAAAGAATGGAGCATATTAATAAAGCGTACATATTTAATATATATGTTTTGATGCCTTTAGACATTGGTAAATCTAAGTTTACCTATGGTATTATTATCACAATCAAAGTAATAGATATATCTAAAACTTTCCAAGATTTCATGTACCTCTTTGTGGTTTTGCTTTTGTTGTTTGTTTTGTTTGGTGATGGGAACACTTAAGATATTATCTTCTCAGTAAATGTTGAATAGTATGCTGCGCAGCTAGTTTCAAATACTTATTTTAAAGATATTTTCTTAGTATATGTTTATGATATATAATAATTACATTTCTCTTGGGGAATTGGTATATATACAAACTGCGTCTTAATGAATTTTAATTCCCATTCCCGTCCTGTCCTCTCCTCTCTCTCCTTCCACAGATACCGTCATCTGCACAAAGTCTACTTCCCTGCTTCTTTTCATATCTTGAGAGTGTACTCATCTAGCATCACCAAAGCTATATATCCATTGCAATAGTTACCACTTTTATATACTCCACACTTGGGCAGCCACTAGAGTTTGATGATTTTAGATACCTCATATGAGTAGATATTTTTAAGATACATGGTATTTGTCCTTCTGTGATTGGCTTAGCATTGTGTCCTACATCATGATTCATGCTGTTGCATAAGGCAAAATTTCCTTCTTTTTCATGGCTGAATAGTATCCCATTGTACATTTGTATTACATTTCTTTATCCAGTCATCCATCCCTGGACATTTGTGCTATTTTTATATCTTGCCAATTGTGAACAATGTTGCAAGGAACTTGAGAGTGTAAGTATCTTTTCTAAAAAGATAAAACGCAGCTACTTGCTAGTATTTTTTTTTAATAATAGGGAGAATGCTGTAGCCTTCAAGAGTGAATGAAGGGGAACAGAATATAAATGTTTTGGTGAAAAACATAAAAATGTGGTTCTTTTTGCTCACAGAAGCCAGCAACATTTTAAATTTGCAGTCTCATTTCTTCTTGTTACCTTCTCAGAGCTTCATTGCCCATATTCTTTTTAGCCTCTAGTATTTTCACAAAGACTTTCCTTTTCTTAGGTTTTACATTTTTCATCTCACATTAACCTAAATACTATCACTCATTAATAGCTTAAATATATACTGGCCATAGATCTTCCCTCACACCAGAATCAACTATGGATGCCTCTGTGTGCTATCACATTTCATTGTCCCCAATAATTTTGTCTTTTCAGTTAGGCTGTATATTAAGTGCTGGTTTAAATCTCTGCCTCTTTCTTTATGCTTTTGGCCCCTTGAGTTCATGGGCTTTGTCTTATTTAAAGATACTTCTCCTGTATCTTGTCAAGTCTTTGTACAGATTTTGCAAATAAAACAAATTTTCCCTCAAAAACGGTGATTACCATTAAGATTTTAACACCAAATATCTCAATAATCTTATTTTGTAATGAAAAACTTATTTTTGAGTCTAAAAGTGGGAAAACATTAAAATCACTTTGAATTTCTTCATTGTAATAGGAAAATAAAGTATAAAAAGGGGAAAATTTAACTACTGAGAACAATCGTCAGATATATTACGGAAAGCAATACAAATTGCTCTTGTTATGAATAGTTTCACTCCTCAGTCCATTTATCTCAGAGTAAAAATTCCACTTAAATAGGCAGATGAAGATATTGATTAGGTTCTAATATGATAGCAACATTTCTTATGTGTTCAAACTATGTCCTATGCTTTATTGAATACTTATATTTCCAAATTGCCACCACTGTTCTTTATTTGAGGTGCTTGGGTTTTCCATTTGCATAGATAAGATCTTCAAGAAATGGTCTCAGGAGAAGAATAAAGTATAGTAACTCTGATACTCTGATATTTTTGCAAGAAATTAGAATGTTTCACGTAATACTTGCTCTATTTAACAAGTATTGTTTTGCCTACTTTGGGCAACTTGAAGCAGACTTATACAGCCTTGATTAACATTAATAATGGACATTCTAATAATTATAGTTAAGAAGGGCTTTTATTGGTTAAATATATATTAGGAAATACATTTTGCAAATTATGTTTTATTTTCTGCCATTACTTGCTATGTTGGGCAAAGTTTACACTACTCCCAAATATGACCTCTAGAATTAATAATGTATATATATCCAGATATACTTTACATTAAAACTGGTGATTTCTCATTGAATGTATCAGCTAGCATTACCAAAATATATATGATCTGGGCAAAGCACACCACTGTTGTATATTAACTATTTCAAGATAATTATTTATGAGTAAAAAATGTATATCCAGGTGTATAGCTTTCTTGACATTAACCAAGTATTCTGTAATATGATTTACTTAGAGTGTGTATATAGATATTATATGTGCACTATGTAAATATGTATACATGAGTATTATAAATAATAAAATTTAAGTATTATACATTACACATATATTTATATATTCTTGCTTGTTTGCTTTCTTTTCCTCTGTGAATATACTGAACAAGCAGACTCACTTGAATTTAAACTTGGAATTCTTTGGTGCTTTGTTAGGGCTGAGCACATAGTGCAAGTTAACTGTTGCCCTAAGATTTGAATTAACTCATATGATGTGTTATTAAAGTTCTATCAGTTGATCACTGTCTTGAAGGCAGTACATAGTTTTCTACCTCCAGGTATGCAGATATCAGGGTATAATTATAATATCATGTGGATAAATATTGCTAAAGTTATTCCTAAGTGACACACCTCTAAAAGCCCTACATGTATCTTGTACTTGTCACCTAAAGTGTTGCCTAATATCACTGACAATGCTTAAAGGATCTATTTTCTAAACTTTAGTGAATACAGGGAAATTTTCATTTTATATCTACTTTACTCACTTGGTGAAAAATAACAGAAGAGCAATTCAACAGGGCAGCTCTGGCTTCTCTGGGATTCTGCAGACTCCAAACTGACTCTGTTCATCAAATACTGATGATGATCAAAAGAAACATCCCAGGAATTATTCATCTTCAACTCACCCCTCTTCATACCACACACCTAAATGCTGAGTACGAAGCGAGGTATTCACAAAACTGTCAGCTGTGTCAGGTTTCATTCTTAATTCTAGGGAGGCATTGGTAGCAACATTGAATCTCCTATTGAAATTTAAAAAGCTTTCCACCCCAAATACTCTAAAGTAGGTCAAATTAAGAAGACTGAAAATATTACGTATTTGTGACTGTACAAATCTAAGGGAATGTTCATATTTTGCTGGTAAGAGTGTGAATTTTTACAAATACTTTTGAATTAATGTCTGGTGATTTCCACTAATGCTAAATATAGAAATTTCCTCTGACCTAAGACTTCCTCTCCTGGGCATGTAACAAAGAGAAATCCAATGCTTATATATACTCCCATCCAAATCAAATAAATACAAGAATATTTATAATAACTGAGGGCAATAAAGAATCATAAATCCTTAACAGTAGAATGAGTAAATAAATTCTGACACATAGATTTAATAGAATAACAGACATATGAGAAAGAATAACTGCCGGATACACTCAGCAACCTAGATGAATTTCACAGAGATGATATTGACTAAATAACTCACATACAAAATAATTTTACATGATTACATTTGTACAGTGTTCAAAAGTATGCAAAAATTGCCTAAGATGATAAAATTTAAAGGAACAATAATTCCTGAGGTGTACTTATACTAAGATGGAATAAAAAAGTCTTTCTTTATACTGGAAATTATCTACATCTTGATTTAGATACCAGTCACATGGATAGCAGTTGTTAGTCTGGTTTATATTGCTATAACAAAATAACTGAGGCTTGGCACTTTACAAGGAAAAGTTTATTTGGCTCACGGTTTGGAGGGTAAAAATCAAAGATTGGGCAACCACATCTATTTGTTCTAAATACCTTCTGGCTCTATCACAATATGGTAGGCAGATGTTTCAGAGGAAAAGAGAGGGCACGAAACAGGTAACAGCAGACAAGAAACAAGAAAACAGGGAGGGAACTAATCCAGTCCCAAAAACTACGACTCATCTCAGGAGGCAGTATCAATCCATTCATGAGGCTACAGCTTCCATGACCTATTTATCTTCTACTCAGCTGTACCTCTTATCCAAACCATAGCATTCTCTGAGATGTGTGTATATGGAGGAGGAAGTCTTTGTTGGATGTGTCTTAGATGTGGCTATTTACCATGACTTATATGTTGGAGGATTGCACTTCGTTGTGATGGTATAAAGGTGGGGCCTAGTGGGAGGTCATTGGGGTTGAACTGTTCGAAGGAATTACGTAGTTCTTGTGAGATTTCACTTAGTTCTCCCAGGAGTGTTGTTATATGAAGAAGTCACGCCACATCCCTCTATCCCAGCTTTAAGCCTAGCCACGTGACCTCTTTCTGTCACATGCAGTCCCACCACTGTTATGCTAGCCATAGTGAGGTCTTTATTAGAGCTGAGCTGATGGAAGCATATGCTCTGAGCCTCTATATCATTCAAATAAATAAAGCTTCTTTATGTGGAAAAGTAGCCTGCAAAAGGTATTTTACTCTACTAACAAAAATATACTAAAACATGGATACTGAAAATTGTCTACATCTCTATTTAGATGGCAATCATATGGGTGGCATTCCATATTAAAAATTCAGAATATATGTAGATTCAAGATTTGTGCATTTTGCTATATGTATACTTTTCTTGATGAAATAAGTAAAAACATAATAAATGCATGTATCCTCTCTTTATTCCTAGCAAGCAGGAAAGAGCTCTGGGGTCCACAACAGAGTAATGTTGTTATAGCCTTGACATAGTCATACCTATGACCTAGGAGTATGGGATCCAATGCAGTCAGCTAAGATCCAATCATGAGGAGGCAGGAAGTAAGAAATAGAGTACAAAGAAATTACAGTTGGGCAGCAGGAAAATAGGAACTCAATTCCATTCTAAGGGGTGGTGTTAAAAACAGACATTGGGAAAAAGTTCTGGAGGTTTATACTGAAAATGAGAATAGGGAGAAATTTGTAGAGATATTTGAGGACAAGAAGTATCAATAATAAGGAACCAAGTTAAATGTAGATCTCCTTCTTATCTCTGCTCTTGAGTTGAGAAAGGCTGTGATCTTCTCAGGTTCACCTCTATCTGTGGGGTTGCTGAAGGTTGGAGGCAGGCTTCTTACATATTCCTTTATGGTATACCGCTTGGGAAATATGTATTGAATATATATATATATATATATATATATATATATATATATATATATAGCATTCTAAATTGCCCTAGTGTATCAATGAGTGAAGAAGGTAGTGTAAGACGATAAGGTGGCATCAACAGTGAACCCTGAGCTGTTTCTCAAACTGTATCTATGTATTATAATAGATCCTGTCTTCAAAAGATATTGGATGTCAAGTTTAAGAATTACATCTTAGTCAATATCTTCCCCATCCCTTATCACTGGTGTAGCTATATACAGTGGTACCTTGGTTCACAAACACTTTTATTAGTGAAAAATTTGGTTTGCAAACAGAAGCATTTGGCAAAAATTTTTTTCAAACTCTGAATCAGGTAATGAACAGGACTGCAGCCATCTTTCCTGCACAAACACCAACATGGCCATCCTTTCCAAAATCATGGAATGAATTAAGTTCATGAACCAAGATACCACCCAAATTTGCAAGTTATCTAGATATATCTATGTTGTCACCAGATGTGTCCTGATTTGAAGAATAAAATGTAGGATAACCCTACTTACCCCTAGATCACCCTGCCTTTGCTCTTCACATATATATGTACATTGCTCTAATGATTCACCTGTGATATTGAAGTATACATTGTTCTCCTATCTTCCCCTCTCAATGACAAATTTCATCTTTGTACTTGCTGTATGTTCAGTGAGTATTTGCTGAATGAATATGTGAATAGCTTGATAAAATAGAAAGAGATCATGGACAACTACTATGGAAGAAGCTTGTCTTGGTACCTTATAATCTTGTAGGGAAGCCAGCTGGAGATAGAAGTAGGTCAAAGGAAATAAAAACAGGTGACATCTTTGAGCATCTAGAAGAAGCATTTATTAGCTAAATAGATCTTACCCTAGGAAATAAAACATCTTTTGAATACGCCAAGTTATGCAAGGGAAAATTAATGATCAACCCATGGTCAGTCATCTATCTTTTTTCAATAACAGGTAATTATACCATCAAGTTCAGGTTAAGAAACTTGTTAGAGTTTATCTGGGATGGAGGTGTGGAAGAAGAGGGAAAACATACATCACTTCAAGATTTATTAAGAAAATTAAAGCCTCATGGTTAGTATGTACTTCATCAGCATGACTGCATACTTTTCTCAACATTTTTAGCTTCAAAGACTTTTCTTTTAATTGAAACCCAATATGTGTGTTATTGCTGACACATGTTAAAAATCTTGCTTACACAGTACATAAATCTCTCTCCAAAGCCAATAGTCCTACATTTTTTGTTTCCTAATTAGTACAGACACTATATGAAAAATGCAAGAGACATCTGCTAGGTGGAGATGCCTATCAGTTTTAATTTATTTTTTCTTTTTTTTTTTTTTTTCCTAGTGCTCGAAAGTCCAGAGGCACTGCTGGTTTTGCTTGTCATGATGATTCCCTTAATGAACACATTTTGTAGGTGTATTTAACATAATACTAAGTCAGAGATATTTTTAGTAAATTCTAGATTCAGCTCACATACCTAGTGCCTAGTGACAGTTCAACAGCAGTGATCATATATTCTTCTCTGGAATGAGCTAGAGTTTGAAAGAAGCCACATATTGTCATAAGCATCCTTACATCAGAATTCAGAACTGTGGACACTGCACGATATGGTACAGAGGACTAATTGCAAAATGTGCTATACACTACGAAACCTTTCTTAGAAAGTACTTTCCTTGCAGCAGAGCTTGAAGAACAAAATTCCAATCACCTATAAAATATTTTCAAAAATTAAGATTGAATGTTTTATAGATTACTACCAAATAATCAATTACTATCTCATATACAGTATTTATGGTTGTGTGCAATATTTTCTCTTTCTCCCTTTGCATATATACTATACAGTCATAATGATCTCTATGCCCTTGTGCTTGACTACTCATTTATATTTGTTTGATCTGCTAAGGAGTCTCCTATTTGAAATCAGAACCATTTCTGCGTTTATCTCTGGATTGCTAACACTTGGCATATTGTCTGCATATGGCAAGCTTTGATAAGCCTATTTCTACAAAATAGAGAGAACAGTAGCATCAAATGCATACTTATTTTATTAAATAAATATCTCACACAAAATATTTGACTCTTTATCTGCATATATAAAATGTGTCAGAAAATTGAGCTATATTTCTGAAAGAAATGAATATGTTTTTTGTTTAAGTACTTCCTTGTATATGAGTCTCCCAGGATTTTGCTAGAAAATATTCATGGTCTCAGAAAGGATTAGAAGGATTATAACAGAAATAAAAAAAGGAAAGACAGTTGGTTATTTAATGCAAAAATTTTATTGGGGAGTGTCAAAAGTGCATTTGCATACAGATTAAGACTAACTATATGAATTCTTTCATCTACGTCACCAATGTCAATTACAGAAAGATTTAGAATCCCTTTAGTTACAGTACTATTAATTGGTTACCATCCTTTCAATTAATTATCAGGACAGACTCCAAGATGGGGATTATTATCTACTTTTAACAAATAAGGACAGCAAAATGAATGAGGAAATCAGCTGTAGATGATAGATTGTTATTTGATATCCAGTTCTCTCACAATCAACTGCCTTTCTTTTTTATTAATTTTTTTAGTACACATTTTCAGTACATGCAATTTGCAATCACCTTGGGGTGTGGGTACATGTATGTAATACATCTTGCTTCTTTTTTTGTTTTTTTTTTTAATCCCTTTCCCTTCCCTCTCTTCTCCCTTCCCTCACCTCTAATTTTCCTTTCCCCATCTTAAGGCTGAGATAGACGAAGAAAGAGTGTTTCAGGTAGGGGAAAGAACTGAGAGAGTCTGCAATAAATTCCAGGATATATCTGTGAATTGCCTTTTAGCTTGCTTTCTCCACAATTTTTAAATCATACAAAAATAGAATTGGACAGGATTTCACTAAATTTTATCTAACTCCCTGACCTCATTCATGTCAATGATCAATTATTCAGTGGAAATTGTTTTTCTGCCCTCTCCTGAAAATTTACCTCTTTCCTCATCAAGAAAATTCTTAGATTTCTCACTGTAGTTGTCTAATCATAGCAATCAAAATTATAGCTACAATTTACCTAGTAGCAACCATTTTTTTGAAATGCCAAGCCTGTGAAGTAATGACTGTACTTATTTTACAGATGAGTAAACTGAAACACAGAGACATTAAATGGCTACCAAAGGTCAAAATTTAACAGGGAGCAGCCTCTTATCTCTGACCAAAATATCTTCCTATTACACGGTGCTTCTATTCAAACTCTTAAGTATTAGCCCAAATTTTTCCTCCTTCTTGTATACTTCTTAACTACCCCACGAGAATTTAGGGATTTCTCTTCTATTCTGGAGGCAGGTGATAGCTAAGGAAAAGGCAAGAGAAAGAAGGGGGGGCACGCCTGCTTTGCAGCCAGTTTTCTGGACAAGATCTGAGGCATAAAGTAACCAAGGAAACAGCTGGGAAAAAAAAAAAAAGGAGATCCACCTTGGAGTCTGGTTTCTGGAAACAGATCCATCTTTTCAGTTAAACATTAGTCTAGGATCAGGATGCCCAGACTTAACTACAATGGGAAAAATATATTCAGGTAGCTTAGTTTATGCATAACAAGTCCTCAGGCAGGTATTCAGTGGTCTTGTGAACCATGGCCAACTCCAATCATAATTACCATGTAATTTACTATGCAGATGTGGCACTCCCTTAACCCCTCACTCCCAGCTTTGGATGCTGTCACATCATGACAACTTCTCTAAGGGCCATAGAACCACAAAATCTACACTGCCTGATGGGTGGACTGAGTTAAACTGCTCATCGGCAGGAGACATAACTAAAACCAAGCCTTCAATCCCACCCCAAACCCTGAGGCTTAAGACCCTCAACACCGAGCCCCTTCAGGGCCATGAGCTCTTCTCACTGGCTTACTCCCACACTGGGGAGTGTATCCTGTCTTTTCTCTTTCAAATAAATCATTTATTCTGCCACTACTCTTGGGTGTCTTTCTCAATTATTTGTTTAGGACATCAAGAACCTGAACAAGACCCTGAACCCAATAACATATCTGCATAGCATATCTCAATTGCTTTCTTTCCAAATACAGTTTGTCTTTGGACTATTATATCATCTCAATTTGTATTTAAAGTTATCTTCTTGTTACTTTCTTTTTGCTGGAACAATAATACCATTACTTACAACTTAAAGGAAGATAGGGGGCCGGTGAGATAGCTCAGCAGCGTAAGTGCCTGCCTGGCAGGCACGAGATCCTGAGTTCGACTCCTGGAACCCACATAAGAAAAAAAGGGCCAGTGATATCACTCAGCGGCACGGGCGCCTGCTGGCATGCGAGGTCCTGAGGTCGACCCCCGGTACCCACAAAAAAAAAAAAAGGAAGATAGTTTTACTTTCACTCATGTTTTCAGAGCATAGTTGGCTGCTCCAAGTTAGGAAGAGTATGGGTAGAAATGTCTAGTGGAGGAAAGATGTTCTCAGGATGACCAGGAAGCAGAGAGAGAAGGGAGGAGCCAGGGAGAGAGATATAACCTTCCAGCTCATACACCCTCGATGACCATCTGTTCCAACCAGGCCCCACCTCCACCAGCACACTTAGCTCTGAACTCATTTGAGGATGGATGAGTACAGTGCCCCCGTGAGACAATCATCTTCCAAACGCATGAAACTTTGGGGGAGGGCATTTCAGATCCAAGCCATAACAATTTCTTAAGTATTATGGTGACTAAATTTATGTCAGCTTGGCTAAGGCGTGATACTTAGACATTGGTCAAACATTTCAGATGTTTGTGTGAAAGCACTTTTTAGCTTATGATTAATATTTAATTCAGCAGAGTTCAAGAAGAGCAGATTATTTATAACATAGATGGGTCTCATTCAAACACACACACACACACAAACACACACACAGCTATTAATTGCTTTTTCTGGAGAACTCTGACTGCACATAAATAAAACTATCTTACCATGATTGTGTTTCTAGATACTAGTTCATAAAGTCTGGTACATAGCAGACTCTCAAATTAATGTAAGAATGAGGTCATAAGGAAGTTAAAAAAGATGATGTGGAAAAATAATACTTATCAGATAAAACAACAGAAATGTGTGGATGTGTTCAGATTCTATGGGAGTAACATTAATATCAAGCACATTTAAAACTTCTGCCTTGCAGTGTTTTGATATTCTCTAAGGTAATTTCCAGAAAAGCATTTTTTACATATGTGGGAAGGACAAATGGAATCTTTAAACAGCTATTCAGAGTACATTGACAAAGAAGGAAGGAATCACAGAAATCTCAAGGGGTTTAACATTAATAGTTCAGTGGTACTGCATATGGAAAATAAGCTTGCCATAGGCAGTTGGAATCTTGATCTGGCTAAAGACATAAAAAAGTGTAAGTTATACAGGGATCGACACTGGACACATTATGTTGTATTGGTATAGGGTACAAAAGCCATGATTCATATGAATCATATGCATGCATATGAAATGTGTGAACCAAAAATACAAAAATTTATTTGGTCCTGACTTGTGAATTTATGCATATATTTTTATGAACTCTTGATGAGTTGAGAGTAGGGTGAAGGAGATTGAAGATCAGATTAGGAGATCCAACAGCCATGTGCTCTTGTCCAGTGCATCAGAGATCTCCTGGGTTTTTATTATTTTATTTTCTACCTCTGTTATGACTATGGAAGGAGAAATGGCCATAGGGAGCTGTTTAGAAACAAACGAGTGAAAGGGAGTGAGTCCCTCAGCTCCATTGTTTCTAACTGTACTACTACCAATATAGAAACTTAGGTAGTCCGAAATGTCAATATTGACTAGTTTAAAAAACTATCCTAAATTTTTAAATATTCCTTGAGGTGTTCTGGAGGCATCTAAGAAATTAATGTAATCATCTCCAGTGTCTTTATAGGAGAATGTCTAAACATTTTCTACCACTTGGAGGTGGATTTCATTATTTCATTCTCACTTGCAAAAATAAATGAAAACTTTAAAATGAAAACAAGCAAAAACTATATATTCGGGACATACTATATATAGAGAGAGTCACCATCATTTGCTTAAGGTGGAGAATCAAGGCAGGCAGAAGAGAAGAAAGGGAACTGGAATAACTGAATGGCTTCAAGTAACTTGCTGCTGGCTTGAGGAAGCTCTAGGTTGACTAACTAGAAGCAAGTCACATTTCATGATTGGTTAAGAATGAGTGCTCATTTTCTCCTGTTGGCCCTAAGGTAGAAGCAAAGGGGAAATTAGAGAATCTGTCATTTTTAAGAAATTTACTATTTGGAGATGATTATTACACAAATTATTGCTTGATTTCTGGGCTGGATACTATAGATAGTACTTTGGCTTCTGGAATTGGTTATCATAGACAATAAGTAGGCTTCCTAGGCTAATTGATGCAGGTTGTAGGTAAGAATTCTAGTTTTATATATAGATTGGCTATCATCAATTTACATATCCAGTTTTTCACACACTTCACTCATAGACATGCACACTGTGTGGACTTTAATGTTCAACTAGATGCAGATATAGGAAAGTCCACTACTAGACTTCTGCGGCCATGCAAAGGAAGCAGGAGTTGAGGAGAGAAATTATACAAATAAATGCCTAAGAAAGAGAAAGAAGAGACAATTTATAGCTATTAATCTGAAAAGTTTAATGGAGAGAGTAACGATACTTTGATAATTCTGTGCTGGTTTACTAATCTATTATTCTTCATCTAATTCTGAATCATGCACTTTTCTGCTGGGACTAGACGTTCTCAAAACGTATTTTTCTGTTTTGCTTGCCTGCTGACTTCATGTCAGTAGGAAGGTTTCATGAGAGATCAGAATATAGGACATAAAAACTGAAATAATACTTTTCTGTGTCCAATTCTATTAAGAAAGCATTTGCTAGCAAACCGCAGGAACAACATGAAGGAGATGAAATACTTCTCTGATGGATCAAAAATTAAAATAGTGACTAATTGCAAAGCAATAAATGCAGAATTTTTTACCCTAACACGGGGCATCAGTGCTTTTGAATGCCAGGAATCAGGTCTTTTACTTTTTCTTTTCCATCTCTTTAATCATATTTTGTGTCCCAGACCTTCTAACACTAAAGCTCTATATTAAATTCTTTCAGTTTGATATATAGAGAGAAATTTGTTATATTTCCAGGATTCTTACTGATGTACTTATAGGCACTGTTTTGGGTTAAATCCTAAGATTTTGAAAAGAAGACATTAAATTCACTAAATATTAATAGAATTTATTCATGTCTGATTTTTTTAAGAGTAGGAAAAATTACTGAAGGAAAGGAATGAGGAATAGGAATAGCTCCTGAGAGACAGGAGGGGTCCTGAATTGGTTGCCCCATGTCTGATTTTTTTGTATACCAAAAGATGGTTTATTTGGGAAGAAAAGATGGAAAAGAAAGAGGATAGACAGCTACCTTGAGATGGTATTGGGCTTCAGAGCTTTAAAACCCCTCATGTCTGACTTTTATACTGACTCATGATTGAACTCAGTCCTGTCAATCATATATTGCCCAACTAGCCAAATGAACTGAAGATTCTGAAGTCTTTATTTCTACCTCTGTGATAAAAATAATGGTCTATTTCAGGTTTTTCTATACCTTTTGAGTAAATAACATACATTGATTTCTAAATAACCATGCTTGTTCAAAAAAGCATTAATAATATTCACTTAGCTACTTTGGGGGAAAAAAAGGTTATCTTTATGATATTTTGGTCATGCTCCTTGATAATGCACCAAAAATAATCCAAGAAGTAAAGGAAGTGTTTTGTCAGATCAATGTAGAGCTAGAGTTTCGTCAGATCAATGCAGGGCTGAAAATAAAATCTACGTACCTTACAAAGAGATGTAGTGTCCTCGTTGCTTTTTTTTTTTTTTTTTTTACTGTTACTTTTTTTTTGTGTGTACTGGGGTTCAAACTCAGGACCTCATGTGTCAGCAGGCGCCCATGCCGCTGAGCAATATCACCAGCCCTTTTTTCGTATGTGGGTACCGGGAGTCGAACTCAGGACCCTGCGCTTGCCAGGCAGGCGCTTATGCCGCTGAGCTATCTCACCGGCCCTAATGTTACGTTTTAAGCACACAAAGAATGAAAAATATTTCTCTCAATCCCCACTTTTCCTCCTTATACAGACTATTTAAAGTAAGTTTTCCTTATTTTAATTACATCAGCATATCCATTCAGAATTAAATTCCAATAAGCCTGATAGAAAGTATGAGCAGAACCTAAAATGAGAAAATTTGCAGCAATATTTCCATTAAATAATCCAATCCATGTCTACGTTGTCTTAGAAATACAGCTGATATGACAACAAAAGAAAAAAAAAACTAATTTCTTTTCAGCCTAATCAACTTAAGGAAAACAGTAATGCTTTGCTAATTTCCTCCATCAGAGCAAGCATATGTTGTAAAGAATCATATTTAGAAAGAATGTAAGCTACATTAAATGACAAAAAAATTCAAAAAATGGTTTGCATTCTGAGTATGTAATGTTCTCAAGGTTCAAAAACAGTGCCTTTTCTTGTAGGATATGGGCACTTTTCACACATAAAGGCAACAGATTCTTGAACGCTCTAATCTTACTGTCTCTAATTAATTCCTTATGATATTGGTATTCCCTTATGGACTATGTTGTTTGAAATTTGCAATATAAATTAAGACAACCTGGGTTGCACATAGGACTTTGAGGAAGAGGTCTAGGCTGTTTTTCTGTAAATGTATCCCATAGTGTATCAGAAAGCTTCTACTGCAAAGTAAACACCTCTCAAATTAGTATCCTAATAAATTCATAAGACATTTATATATACAAAGGGTCAGCCAATTATGCCTCATGGGTCAAATATGTCCTGCATCCAGTTTCAATGCAACCCAAGGGATGGGAAGACTTTTACCTTTTTAAAGGATTTTAAGCTTAATTTACTTCTCTGACTTTTTCAGAAAAAAATGTACTTCTCTCTGACTTGCACCATGCTTTTGCTAATCAGATGTTTTCCTTGAGCTCAGCAGGACATTTATTTAGATTTGTGTTGTCTTGTTTTGTTTTTCTGGTCCTGCATAGGTTCCATTACCCATTTATGGCCAATTAACTTACTTTGCTTCTGAGGAATACTTGTTGTTGCCTAGAATTATGTGTACAACTTGGCCACATATCTGTTATTTTCCAAAAAGTAACCCAGACTTTTTAATATGAGGCAGAGCAGAGCTCTAAGAGGAAGTAGAGATGTGTGCAAGACCTCTGTAGTACTGGACTTGGAAATGTCACAGTGTCATCTTTTCTACATGTTAGAGGCCACATATATTAGAAAAGTAAAAGAGCAGAGGAGCAGGGAGGGGCATACGGATGCTTTGACAAACCAGCACATACGGAAACCAAGAACTTCAAGAGAAGTGGATTGTGTGAGGGAGAAGAAATCTTCAACTGCCTACACTATTGCTTCCCCTTGATACGTACTCCAATTTACTGTTGTTGCTTTATCTTTGTGTCATTTGATCTTCCTTTCTGGTGTGCTTTCCATGCCTGAGTACTGTCATTCTTTCATAGTCAGCCTTTCTCATCTCTTGACATAGATGCCAACTATTCTATCTGGGGAAACCATGAACTCACGTAGTGCCTCTGGAGGAATCAGCAAAAGTTACTCTTTTGTCTGGCCAACACAGTTTGAGAAGTGAAGAACAGGAAGAATTTCAGGCCAGTTTTCCTGGCACAGGGTAAAACTTGCAAATTCATTTTCAGGAGCCCAGGTACTAGCCTGCTCTTAGCTCTGTATGTGTCTGTACCCTTCAAATATCAAGTTGAGATGGGCTTCACAGAGATAATCTGATTTTTTCCTTGTTTCAGGTACCTATTGCTAGTCCATTTCACTGAGGCTTATCAGAAGGCAAGTAGCAACTTGTGTCCTACCACACACCTTGAAAATGAGCATGAAAATGATGATAGTAGGGGAGACATTTCCCTTCGCATGCGCTTAAAAACATGAAACAGCATGCCATGTAGTGTTTAAAATGGTCCTAAATAGGCAATTAATGCGAACTTTATTTTTTGTATAATTAATTTATTTTTTGATGTTGGGCATTGAACCCAGGGCCTTTGCATTGAGCTACATCCTCACCCTACCTCCCCCTCCCCCCTGTTTTCTTGAGATACGTTCACTAAATTGTCCAGGCTGATCTCAAAGTTGTGATCCTCTTGTCTCAGCCTCCCAGAGGACTGGAATTACAGGCATACACCACCATACCCAGTTCACAAAATTTATTTTTTAATCTTCCCAAAGCAACACATGTATTTTTACTTCATTTGGTAAATGTAGTAAAGGAATCCTAAAGCAGAGTGCCCTATTTAAATTTTATCCAGCTATAATTTAAGGATTCAAAGCCAAAACTGACCTTTCCATATACACTTGAACTTATGTGGGGTTCATATAAAACACGTAGGAAATGAAAATGGCCCACTTCACACGAGGTAGGAATGCTTTTAGTGTAAGATCTTTGATTTACTTCCAAAGATATAAGGAGCAAGCTGCAGAGGTAGGTAACAAGCATCCATTGAGCATTTTTAGATAGAAAAATAAGTAAAGTCAGACTTCTTTTCCTTCACCCTGGAAATCAGACAGTGCTGAACAAATACAGTTAGAATCCATTACTGATTTCTTGAAGAAACAAGATTTCTTAAATAAATACTTGCACTATGTTATTACATATAGTTTAATAATACATTTGGAAACTGAGGATAGTAATATGTGCCCACTGGAATAAGAATGTGTAAGAGTAGAGAGAAAGATTAAATAGAACATGGATCACTTAGAAGAATTTCAGCAGAAGTTGAAGAAATAAGGAAAACAGAAACTGAATATATGAACATCTTGATATATGAGGAATTAACCCGCTAGAGTACTGTGTCTTTTTTGTAGTTTCTCTGTAATTTTTATATTTTATTATAAATATTAATACATACAAATTATACAAATTAATAGGATTTGCTGCCATACATACATATGTACACACACACATACATATATATAATATATGGTCCAGCTACATGTAAAAGAAATTTATACATAGCACAATCATTTGCAGAGTAGATTTATTTTATCTTAAAATACAAAGAATCCAAAGGTCCAGGATCAGAGCACTGGCTACAATAATATTCCTCTTATCATTACTTAGCCCTTCCTTAGACTTTGGCCACAGTATAGCTACAGAACATCCAAGCATTGTGTCTGCATTGTAGGCTGGAAAAGTGATGAAGGGCGGAAGAGCAAAGGACACCAGCTGAACCTGCCATAATTAATCTGCACAATCAGAACCTTCTTGCTACTCTGGTCTATCAGTTGTTCATCCCCCATGGTGCCACCTATGGATATTTTTTTGTTTGTTGACTTTTTAAAACAGATGAACATATTGCCTTACTAATTAACACTGAACTTCTACTAGCAAGAGGAAATAGAAACACTGAATCCTTGTGCATGCGTATAATAAGTGACATTACCAAAACTTCCATATCAAGTATTTGCTTTCCTGTTTCCCAAAGCAGACACCATCTCATTCATCACACACCTCTTCATTCTAGATTAAATTATGTGAATAGGAATATTGCTATTGAAGTGCGAGAAAAGTACAGATGAAGGAGAATCATGTTTATCTGAGGAAGTAAATATTTTATTGGGAACATGACTGTATTAGTTTTCACATGGCTGGAATGAAATCCCTGACATACACAACAGAAAGGAAGAAATGGTTCATTTGTCTCACAATTTCAGAGTTTTCAGTCCATGGTCGGTTTGTTCAAAGACAGAAATCATGGAGGAAGGGTGCGGTGGCACAAAGCTGTTCAATTCATGGCTGCCACAAAGCAGAGAACAAGAGAACAGAGCCTCAGCAGGAAAGATTCCCTCCAGAGGAACATGCTAGTAACCCATGTTCTCCCACCAGGACCCAGTTCACATGAAGTTATGAATTTAAAAATTTTAAAAAAATGATTGAGTGACAGATCATAGTTTAACCTTGAGTTAACAGGAATTTTTTCACCTCTCTCCCTTTTTCCTTTTCTCTCTTCCTTTCTTTTTTTTTCCTTCCTTTGTTTTTTTTTTTTTTTAACATACAGGTAACCTTATTATCTGAAATGGAGATATTTATGTAAGAACACATTAGTCATTATTACCAGCTGTCTTCCAGGCTGCTGCTAAAACAAAATGGAGTCTGGTCTAGAAGGCCAATTAATTCTACATCGAACACTTGATTTATTAATATGTGACAGTAAGAAATAAAGAAATGATATGACCAGTTTTGATGCTATGAAAAATAATTCTACAGTAGTGCTATGAATGTGACTGGAGTTCAGAATATTACTAAGATGGGGCCGGTGAGATGGCTCAGCGGCGTAAGCGCCTGCCTGGCAAGCGCAAGGGCCCGAGTTCAACTCCCGGAATCCACATACGAAAAAAGGGCCAGTGATATCGCTCAGCGGCACGGGCGCCTGCTGGCGTGTGAGGTCCTGAGGTCGACCCCTGGTACCCACAAAAAAAAAAAAAAAAAAAAGAAACAGAATATTACTAAGAAAGTGGTGGTAATTTTCTAGCAAATTTTGAGGAGTGTCAATAGAAAAGGATGAGAAAAATTTGGATGCAAACACAATGAAAAAACTTGCCTATATGCTAACATTTATTGTGTATAGAATCTGAAAAAATGTACTGCAGTAATCTATCCTCCACTGGTCCATCATTTGTGTCACTTTGCAGTGATTTTTGTGGTGGTGATTTATAAGATCATAAGATGGTAGAAAGTTGATTGCGTTTCCTTTTCAGTTCCCATTTATAGAAGGGAAAGTTGGCTTAAAGTGAAGGTTGCCTTTTGTTAAGTAACCTGTTGCATATTATTAATTTCTTCATCTTACACTGGCAGACTCCTGGCTGTATAAAAAGGACCTTTGACTATTGTTTCTAGTGCAACATTTATTATCAGATGTCAATCCTTGGTTTCTGTGCTAGTTGTTTAATTATTCTCTAAGCTTCCTTCCCTCCTATTAAATATGCCAACTTTTCCAATTCTACTACCAGTACTATAAATACAAGTCTATTTTTAGTTTCTCTTCAGCTTTATCTCTCAAACAAATACATGTATTAAGAAAAAAGAGAGACAATTACATTATATATATCCAGATAAAGTAAACTGGTGATTGTCTTAATTGAGGAGCTTAGTGCTACATCATTTTATAGCCCATCTAGAATGTTATCCACAAGTAATTTTCTCAAACATGTTTTCTATCCTTCAATAGCTAGTACCATTCTTCTAAGCTTCTGTTTTCTAATTTGGATGAATGAGTGAACTTGGCTGAGGGGATACATTGTCAAAGCTGATTTATGTTGTTGTCAATCCAAACTGCTTAGCTCTGCAGCTGAAATTATCCTTACATGCCCATTGTTCAGAGTTCAGAAAAACACCTTCTGTTCTATTGTTCAAGCATAATCAGGATACAGATTTTCTATGCTTCTGTTTTTCTTTTTCCTATGCATCAAGCCTTCCTACAATAATGGATAACTCTATTGTAGAGGTTTTTGAAAAATCTCACAGGAAAAGAGAAAAAATTTTTATAAATGGGCAACAATGGTCAGGACATGTTAAAAGAGTACCACAAGCTTAAAAAACTAGAAGAAACCATTTTTATTTTCTTTTTAAATTTTTAATTATTATTTTATTAGTACATGTTTGCAGTATATGAAGTTTACATTCATCTTGGGGAGCAGTCGTGTGGATACCACAGCTTGTCCTTCTTCTTTAATCACTTCCCCTTCCCACCACCTCCCTCCCTTTGTCTCTAAATTCCCTTCCTTCATTTTTATTCTTCTTCTATTATTATTCTTAGCTTATGTTTATGACATATAATGTTTACATTCACAGTGGACATTTGGTACATGGCATATCTTATAGTAATAGAAGAATCATTTTTCTTTTTTAATTATGGTTTAAGTCATTTAAACTGTAGCTCTCCTTTCTTGGAACAAGAGAAAAAATACATATACTTAATGAGAGGGAAAGAAAGGGACAGAGTCAAAAATGTACACGCATTTCAGGAAATGTATACACACTTTGGGAAAAGAAAGTAGTATGATTTCTTTCCCACAGATTGTGTTACCCTCTTATGGAGGACCCTAGAGGTTGTTGTGTATCACATACACACACACACATACACAAAAAAAAAAACACTGCAGAGTAGCCTCTTAGGGAAAACACTAAAAATGCATGCGCAGCAATCTCAATGACCAAGGTTACCCAAGCAGAAGTTCACCATACTAATAAATATCTGGAAGCTAATGGCCACCACCTTGAGCACCACTAGTAACTGTAGAGGCCAAAAGTAACTTGTATTAATCTTATGATGTCCCAATAAATTTAGTATTAAAATATTTATATAAGGTTACCTTTTTTGTGGACTCTTTATATATATTATGCCCAATGATTTTTGTTTTTGTGAACCCGAGTGGTTATCTAAAGCAGATTTCTCTGTATATACTTTTCTCTGTATCAACCAGATTCTAAATAGGAAACCAAAGCTATGTAAAATTATAATAATTGATTAAGGTTTATTTATAAGTGCATTGTAAAAGTTAAAATGAAAACACAGCACAGAGATCTTGGAAAAACTTATTTTCTTTCCACTCCTAGGCCTATGTGAATGCAGCAGTTATTGGAATCTGCAATTAGAGAGCTACACAGAGAAGTCCACCTCGAGAAGAGTGGCTGTCTGTCAGAAGAAATAATTAGCCCAAGGTAATATCTCAGGCAGGAGACGCGGGAAAGATACAACTGCCTACTCTCCATTTCCTCCCATCACTCACTGGAGCTCTACATTTGCCCAAACATAGCCAGGGAGCAGAGGAGGAAGTATTAGTGCTGTTGCTGTTATGGTTATAAGCCAAGCTCTAAGATCAAAAGGAAGATGGGAGTGGAAGAAGGTCAATCTGGAGAGGCAAACAAATGATACTTGCAACATAGTGTGAATGTTATCATATGTACCTAAAAAGTGATCACTGAATTTACATCAATATAAAAAATCTAATTACATGCTGTATGCAGTACTTGTAAACTATTTAGGATGTTTGGGAAACTTCCCAAGGTTTGGTCTATGGCAGGGTGCGTGACCAAGGAGGTCACCCAGAAAAAGCAGAAAGACTGTCAAATCATTCCACTCCTTAGCATGGCTCATCTCAACACAGGTTTTCAATGATATATTTACATCTTGTTCAGTTGACTGTATTTTATTTCTGTCTTTTTCTTCCTGAATTTTGAAAGTAACCAGGCCTTCAGGATTAGATACATCTTTCTAGTCTCAGGAACACAGCCTTGTGTATATTCATGTATCACTCTTATTATTGGTAATTTTTTACTTGAAAAATTTCCCCAAATCAGTACTCCTTGCCTGAACTTATTAGAAGCCTTTATTTTGAAGGAACTTAGTACATGCACATTATCAGAAGAGTAGCATCAATGTCTACTATCTCAAGTGGTCCAAAACAAATAAAGGAGAAATTATCTTATGTTCAGAATATGCTCTTGTTCTTTTTTGGGATGCATGTATGTGTGAGAGGGTGTGTACATGTATTTCTGATGAGGTACATTATATTCACTGAATTAAGACATGGAAGAGGCCTAGGTTGGTTTGTGTTTCTTACTTCTTACCATTTTAGCCTTATTTTATTTTTTTTTATTATCTATAACTAAGACAACTTTGTAGATTTCACCAGAGATGCTTTAACAATTACTCCAGGTCGATCGTCTTGTCAAGTTAGCTTATATTTTGAAATTATGTCTATATTTAATTATGCAAAAGTAATCTTTCAAACTTCCTAAAAGAGTTTTACATTTGATTATGGGAATATTTTAATCCCTTCTATGAGGACAGACATTAAAACAGGACCAAGAGCAGCAACCATCAGTATTTTCAGTGAAATTTCCAAGTTACAAAACACTTTGCAATTCATTATCTCATTCATTTCTCACACCACTGTCATGAGTTGGGCGATTCCATCCACTATCTGGTTGGGGGAGGTGGGCAAGACCAAGAAGTAGAGTTTTCTTGGGCAATATGGTCTTCTGTGTTCTGTTCTAGGTTCTACAATCTTGGTTTCTGTACTATCATATTAGGTCCTCTAATATCTGCTGCTTTTTGGAGACATCGAATTATTTTAAAAATTGTACAGATATTGCTTATATATGCCAAATTTTCTCCTTGACACTGCTCAAATCCTGAAAACTGAATCATTTGTAATAAGGAAAGACCTCAAACACAGGCAACTTGTCTGCTCAGTTATATTAACAGCTACTAGACAGGAAAGATTTATCATTAGCTTCAGCATTGTTCAGATACATCATATTACACTAGTTTTGGATAGATCTAGCAACAGTCCTTAAACTCATACATTTAGGAATAAATAATGGTAGCCCAAGAAGCTTTCTATTTACTTCTGCCAAGAGAAAGAAAGGAGGAAACAGGATAGGAATAATAAGAAGAAGGAGGAATGGGGGGCAGGAGGAGGAAAGGAGAAGGACAGAAGAGGAAGAGAAAGAAGAAAAGAGAAGAGAAGAAGGTGAGAGAAGGAGGAGGATAGAGAAATTACTGTATATATTAATAAACATATTTCATATAGTATATGAACGTTATGTTTAATAGGTATGTAAGTATTTTTCTGTTGATTTTAATAATACATGAGATTGAGTGATTCTTAAAGAAATAAGGTTTATTTAGCCCATAGTTTTGGATGCTAAAGTCCAAACAGAATGGTGTCAGTTTTGGAGAGTGTCCCTCTAAGTGTACCATATCATGGCAGAGGACATCATCTTCTCTAACAACCCTCTGTTAAGCATCAACCATGGTCCCATGAGAACTATCTCAATTTCTTCTGAGAGCAGTGCCTTTAATAACCTGATTACTTTCCTCTAGACGTCACTTTTTAAAGGTTTTGTGTCTCTCAAGACCACCACACTGAAGGCCAAGTTCTCAGCACATGAATCCTTGGGGTAAACACTCAAAACATATCGAAACCATCACGATAGGTCAACTTGAACATTTCTTTTCCAAATGAAGTCAACATCTCCTGAGTGATCATTTCTATTATTTACTATTAAGAATCTTAAAGTCCCAAGTCCTTCCATGATTACTGATATATATATATATATAATTACATATAAAATATAATATATATATATTCATGCATGTTAATATATAATATATATGTTCATGCATATTATAGATTTGCTCTACTAATGAGGAGATAGAATCCATGGATCTAAAGATAAGGATATCATTTCTTCCATGATTTTAAGGACATCTCAAATCACATTTGCCTTTAGCAATGTCTCTACTTCTGAAGTAAGATCTTATATTTGAAAAGGTTTGGCTAAAATTCAACATGGGACATTTTATTAGCTTTAATGTAAGCACATGAGAAACATCAACTATGAGTATTCACCTGGAGATGCAGGTTATATTATAAACAGGATCTTTTTCTTTCTACTTTATAATAGAAATCAAACTGCAGAAATTTATAAACTTTTCTCTTTTATAGCCAGTTTCCAAAGTTTCTTAATAAAATGCATTTCAGTAACAAAAATTCAGTGAAGTCATTTTTTGAACTTTTTTCTTCCCACATTTGTGCTAAGGAACAAGAAACAATCACAGCAATGAATTAATTACTCTAATAACATCTCTCCTAATCACATTCGTTCAAGAACAAGGGTCTTTTTCCTTCTTGCATTGAAGAACAGCCAATCAAAATGCAGAGACAATTATTCTAAAAACTCTTTACTCTCCCTTTTAATATAATTATTTTAAATATCTAGAGAGAAAAATTAAGGAGACACAATCAGAGGAAGAATTAATTACTCTATTAATTTTTCTTTCTCTCAATTTCATTTTTTCACAGTTCTGGAAGGGGCCCTCAAGAGGTCATCATTCTATGTATCTGCCACCTGTCAGGGATGCTTCAAAACCATGCAGACAGATGGATGTCCTCCTAATATTTGTGCTTAATTATCTAGGGTACTTTTTCTTTATCACTCTTTCATTATTTCTTTTCCTATGCCTCTAGGCTATAATTACCCAGAAGAATATATATATATATACGTGTGTGTGTGTGTATGTATATGTATACATGAATGTATATTTTTCAGGACTTCTCCAATTTATTAATGATATGTCAAAACTATACTTCAGTAAATGTAGCACTTATTTTTTGAAAATTAAAACATCTTTAGAAATCTTTTTTTATTCTGAAGATGTGAGTGAAATGCTACAAAATGTGTTATGAAAGAACTCAGGAAACACTGCACGGAGTAGAAAAAGGACAAAGAGATATGTTGGGAATGCTGCCTTCATCCTAGTATTGGCCATAAATTACATTTTGATTGATGATATTATTGAGGTTCTTTTTAGTTCCTTGCATGCTTATGACCTTTTGACAGTCCCTTTACATAATTTAAAGGAATAAAAGTAAGTCATTGTTCAAGATAAAATTGATCTTAATAGCTGTTTTAACTGAGGTGAGATGATATCTCACTATGTTTAGGTTTGCCTCTCTTTTATGATTGGTTATGTTAGTATTTTTCATTAACTTCATATGTCTTCTGAAATGTCTATTCAGTTCATTTGCCTGTTTTTAAGTAAGTTTAAAAAAATTTTAAGTTGACTTGCACTTCTCGTGTATTTTGGATAGTAACACTGTGTCCGATGATAAATACTTTCAGAAATTTTCTGCCATTCTGTGTATTTTCTCTTGACTCTGTTGATTATTCCTTCTGCTGTGCAGAAGCTTCCTGTTTTGAAGTAATTCAAGTTTTAGTTTCCCTTTACTTACTTGTATTTTTGGAGTTATATATTTAAGAAAACTGCTTATCCCAATGTCTTGCAGTGTTTCATTATATTTTCTTTTAGTAATTTCATATTTTGGTGTCTTACCTGTAGCTCCTTGATTCATTAGGAGCTGATTTTTGTATAAGGTAAGAATGTAAAAAAGACAAAAGTATAATATGCTGGCATAGATGCAGAGAAAGAGGAACTCTTTTAGACTATAGTTGGAAATGTAAATTAGTACAGCCGTTACCACCATAGCATGGAGATTCTTCAAAAAAGTGAAAATAGAATTTCCCTATGATCTAACAATCATACTACTGATATTTATCAAAAGGAAATTAAATCAACATATAAAAGAGATACTAGATGCTGCTTTCCCACATGCATTGTAGCACTATTCTTGATGGCCAAGATATGGACCCACCAAAATATCCATCAACACATAAAAAATTATGGTCAATATACAAAGTAGAATATTATTCAGAAACAAAAATGAGTTAAATCCTGGCATTTATATCAATGTGTATGGAACTGGGAGACATTATGCTAAGTGAAACAAGCCAGGCACAAACATACAAAAGCTACTAATTTTTACTCATTTGGGGAAGTTACAGAGTTGATTACAGGAAAGTAGAAAGTAAAATAGAAATCACTGGAGGCTAGGAAGTAGGGACATGGGGGATAGCGATATGGTGGATAATGCATACCACAGCACAGTTTGGGGAGGTAGTTCTAATGCTATATAGCAAAAATATATCTATAGTCTGCAACAATTAATTACACATTTCAAAATAACTACATGAGTTTGAAGTTTTCCAACACATAGGCTGGTAATATTTGAGGTTATAGAAATGCTAATCATCCAAATTTGTTTATTACACATTATAGACTTACATCAAGTTATAATACTTTACCACTGAAATAAATACAAACATTATACGTCAACAAAAATAAATAAAAGTCATTATGCTTTTTGTTAGTTTACTTTGCCTTGTTATATAGTATAATATTACTTGAAGAAAAGTGTTGGGTCATTAGAATTTTTTACTTTAGAAATACTTGAGGAAAACTTGACCTTGTCCCATAAAATGTAAGACCATCACAACTATGTCCATGTTCTCATACTTTTGCCTCAGTCTTCAGAAGTTCATCTTTAGGAGGAAAACCTGAACAAGAGTAAGATCCACCATTGGATCAATTTCTAGGGCCAAAATTATTCTGATTTTCAGAGTTTGAGGGCACAGATTATACAATAATTCTCTGCTCAGGGACACCATGTAGTCAAGAGCTTCAGTTGAACTAAATTTAAAGGATTGTAAGTTACAAAGGTCAACCTAGACAATGTTAAAAAGTGTGTAATGATCTCAGGCATTGCTTCTGTGTATACTTTGCCCCTATAAGTAGTTCTCTTGAAGGGTAATTGACATTAATACTAGATCTTCATCACTAGTTTTTATTATGTTCATTTATACATCTGAGCTCTACAAAAAGGATGCTCATGAATTTGCAAAGAGAACTATACTGTACTTGTGTTCTGTCTATGGTTTAGGTAGACTTGATATCAAACCTACTCCCAAGACACTGAAGACAGCTACATCTGCTTTTGCTGAAGAATAAAACATTCAAAATATAATGGCTTTAAAAATAATAGCCATTTTTTAACTCACATTTTAGTTGGCTGTGTTTCTTCTCATGTACATTTGCTTACCTTGTGGGGCTGCCAGTGGTTAAATGATTCTTCTAGGATGGCTTCACATGCTAATATAAAGCTTGACTGATGGGTGGCAGCTTTTAGCATGCATCACTTTTCTGCATGGTCTTCCATCTTCCAGCAAGTTAGCTCAGTCTTCTCCACTTGGTGGACACTGGTTTGAATAATGTCATCATCTTCCCATTTCTTATTCACCTGGCTACTTTATTTTGATAGCAGCCTCTTTACTTATGCAATTAGTTAAAATGAAGTCATACTGCATTAGGGTAGGTTCAAAATTCAATGACTGGTGTTCTTATAAGAAGAGGAGAAAATCTACAGGGAACAAAAGAGTGAGAAGAGGAAGTAAAGATAAGAGCAAGCCAGCTACAAGTCAAGGAAACCCTCAGAATGCTGGGAGCCACCAGAAACACAGAAACAAGGAAAATGTGAAGAACAGATTTCTTATCATGATTCATGGAAATCACCCAGCCTGCTGACTTCACAATTTCAGCCTCTTACTTTCAAAATCTGAGAATAAATTTGTGCTGTTTTATCTACTTGGTTTGTGGCACTTTGTTATGACAGCCCTGGGAAACTAACACATGATGTCTTCTGGTTTCCAAAGAAGAGAAAAGGAGAGTAAATAAATGTATAAGCACTTATCACACTTTTGTTTAAGTCACATTTGCTAACAGCAAACCATTGGCCTCAGTAAAGGCATGAAATGTGGTCTCCATTTCTTAATGGGATGAGCTGAAAGTCACCTTGAGACATATGGTCACATATGAAGAGGACATGTGCCTATTTGTATCTCGGTCCCCCTGTGCACCTCAGAGATGTGGTCCCTACTGCAGAATCTGTGGGTTCCATAACCTAGCATGTGACTATCATATGTTCCCACGGTGCATAGTCCTTCAAAAATGCTATAAAAGACATCATTAGATCAGGAGATGAAAAAAATCACCTTGAATTGACCCCTTATCCCCTTGGATTCACAAACCAGTCCTGTTCCTGGTAATGAACTAAAATTCAGTTTCCATTTGGATTCTTTGCATGAACAGATATGCCCAGAAACATTCATAATTACCAGAAAAAGTTTTGTAAAATAATATTTATGCTTTATTATTTGTTTGATTTTTGTCATCTTCTCAAAACTATCAGATTTATGAAAATGCTTAAGTAGCAGATAACAGACCTTGTTTGTTACTGTCAATTCCTTTTGACATACTGATGCATTAAGAAAAATAATTTCATACAATTTCTTATATGTGTTTGTTCAGAGGATCTATACCTCACTGAAACTTAAACACCAAACGACTTTGCTTTTGGGAAAATGCTATGAGAGACATTACTGAAACAAGTGACAAAAGGGAAACATAGGTGGTAGTTTAGATAGAAGTGCTACATTATTGTAAATTTATGAATGTGTTGATTTTACTAATGGTATGCAATACAATATCCCTATTCTTACAAAATACTCATTGAAATATTAGGGGTAAAGAGCTATCATATGCACAATCACTTGCAAATGGTTAAGAAAAATTCAACATGTACTTACAGTTATGGGGTAAATTATTCACAGTAAAATAAGAATAAGAGGCACAAAGATATTCTTTGTAATGGTTCTGCTATTTTTATGTTTGCAAAGTTTTTAAGTTTCAGAAGTGTCATGCCAATGCTAATTTCTCTTTTCTTTCTCTCTCTGACATTGAACAGGTGCTGTTTTGTTCCTGGGAAAAAGGTAGTATTGTAGTATCGTCTTTTGTTGTAGTGATTTTATCAGGTTGGCTTCACTTTGGAAAAACCACGTTCTTACAGATTTTTGCTCACGCAGAGGGTCTAAGCAGGCAGGCAATCTGTCTGTCAGGCTGTACCAGATGTCCCAGCTATTAAGTTGATCTACTACCTAGTGCCCACACTCTCGCAAAGGCAGGCTAATGGGAGAGAAAAGCAGGGAAGTGAAATGTCAAGGAGAATGGTAGTCAAACCTGGGAATCATGTTCTAGTCGGTTTTGTAAACAAGATGGATAAGAACTAAAAGCATTATGTTCAATGGCCCTCATTGGCCATGAAAAGTTACTTTTTATATGTTAATAAATAACACCAGATATATTAGTGCATCCTTTGTATCACAGCCAGCAGTCCTGTAGTCACAAATTCAATGATGAATAAGAAATACTGTCTAGGTCTTAAGTATCTTTTATTCGGTAACTAGCTTATCAGAGGCTCAAGTTGGTATGGCTCAGAGGTGAAATGACTTCATTTTTTCCCTAATCACTGACTGCTATGTTGAATTTCACATTTCTATCTATTAATGACATCCTGTCATGGAAATTTCCACAACTTTCTATTCACTCACAGTTATTATAATTTGGATCATGTTATAGTTTAAATATCTAACCCATTCATGGTAGTTATTAGAATTTGGTGCACTTTAAATCTTCAAAGCTCATTCAGTTTAAAACTCATTTCCTTACTATACTCTGCCTCACTGCCATCTTCTACCTGACCCCTCGTCACTCCTGGTACACTGCAAGCCTGAGCTGAGATACTGTCTGTACAGTGAGTGACTCTTTTCCACTCATCTCTTCTAGTCCAGCTCATCTATGGACTTGTATCTGGAAAGAGGGGGACATAATTAAAATTTCTCCTTACTTAACCACATAAGGTTTTAATGTTCTTTCATGGACCATTTTGTTACCCTCTAAATGGTAACCCTGTAAGTCCTGATTCTCTCATGAGATGTATGCTTGTTATTACGCTGTGTGTTCCTCCCACTCCAGTTTTCCTTGATCCTGAGTTTAGAGATCCAAATGGAGCCAGATGGCTCAAGTTCAGCTACCACTTGATCCCTGTGAAATTCTCATAATGTCCCCAAACTGCCCACTGTCTGTGTGCCAGCTTACGCTAATGCTCTTATCGCTTCAGACAGCCCAGAAGCAGATTTTTGTGTCTCTTGACCAAGCAAATGTCAAACTAAGCAATGCAAGGCTAATACTCTCCCCATGTGGGAGCCACCTCCAATCACACTGAGTCATCTTTCCTCTTGTTTCAGAAGAGAGCTACTATTTCTTCTATCCATACACCTTGCAAGATTTAAAATCCAAATCAAATTGTGGTATGTTCATATTCACTAGATTTCAGATACAACATTGTTTTCTTTCCATGTTCAAGTGCAAACATGCCCTAAAAATTCTTCATGGGGAGGGATGTCAACTCAACCATCAGGTTATGTAACAAGCCCTCCTCCACTCACCCTTATTCCTGCTGAAGTGATGTCCAAGTGTGGATGAGTGGGGAGTTGGGACATTCACTCTTCTTGGGCAATAATAAACACCTCCCTCAACACTTCTTCTGTCTCTCAACCCAGCACCCCCATCCAGTGGAGAAGTCTACCCCCACCTGGTGGTAATGAGTGTTGTGTGTTGCTTCTTCCATTTCTCAATAAGTTGACATTAGAGTAGGTGTAGTAGAGAGTTGGAACACCCACAAACACTGTGTGGTAACTAGGACAGCTACCACAGGAAGCCACCCTCTGTTCCTGCTGGAAATTCCAGAACTTCCAAACCTACTTAGTGATAATGGAAGTTCCTCTCCCTAGGTGTTAATTGAGACGATATGCAGAAGCTGAACATTCATCTCCAGCTGGCGCTAATGACCTGGCAGTACTCTTTCTCCACTGGCGCTGTGTTAAGGATCTTGTTTAAATAGAATATTTAAGTAAGATCCAGAAAATACCTCCTAATTGCAGGTTTATTTTTTAAATTACTGTATCTATCATACTAGGAACTATAAAACTAATTTGATTAAGTAAAGACAGTTAACAGACACCAAAGGGAAAGTAATATATGAGTTCAGAATTCTCTAGCAAAAACTTTTTCAGAAAATTTACTTTTTAAGAATCATCTTTAATTTACACTAAAGCTGAGAATATACTACAGAGATTTCCTTTATACTCCCATCTTACATTAGTATGATAAATTTGCCACAATGAAGAAAATATTATTGATTCATTGGTATTAATTAGTGCACATGCATTAATCTAAAGTTTTTACTTTTTGTCTAATATCATTTCCTTCTCCTGGGACCCCAGCAGGACTCCACATAACATTTGGCTTGTGTGATTTCTTTAGGATTCTTTTCACAGTGACTATGAGATATATTTTTGATTTTTTTTTTTTTAATGTGGGTACCGGGAGTTGACCTCAGGACCTCGCGCTTGCCAGCAAGCACTTATGCCGCTGAGCGATAGCACCGGCCCTTTTTTTCCTTTATGTGGGCACCGGGAGTCCAACTCAGGACCTCGCGCTTGCCAGGCAGGTGCTTATGCCACTGAGCCATCTCACCGGCCCTATATTTTTGACTTTGAGGAACACTGGACAAGCATTTTAAAGGATGCTGCTCTATTATAATTGTGTTCATTTTTCTCAGATATAAAACCGTTATCGAAATGAATTAGTGCCATGAATTTTTGGGAGTAGCACTCGGGAAGTGAAGTGCCATTGTTACCTCAGCATAGTGAGGATACCTCCACCTCTGTGATGTGACATTGTTGCAACTGACTCATCAATTTGCTGAGGTAATGTGTTTCCATTGCAAAATTTTTCTTGTTCTTTTTTCCTTCCGTATTCTATTCTTTGGAAGGAATTCAGTGTACACAACTTATACATGAAGAATGGGAACTTATGGTTACCTAATAAAGGGAAGACTACCCACATCAGTTTGAATTCTGCAAATGAAAATTGTTCTTTCATTCATTTATCTATTCACTTATAGCAATATATTGATGTATTTTTACTTTGAGTTATATTTTAATGCTAGTATATTTATTCTGTTGCTCAAACTGTTCCACATTTGATGCCAAAATCCCTTTTTACTGACTCCTGTGCTCCTTTGACATGCCCTTATCCATGTAAGAATTTGTTTTGTATTTTTAGTATTTCCTTAGTACTTGCCACTACAAGATGCTCCAAAATAATATTTTTTATTTTATTCTCCAGTCTTAAAAATAGCTATTTCTCTCCATTTGTCTAAGAGTCCCTAGTTCTTGTCGTTGAAGAATTATATTAGAAACCAAGACCTAGGTGTAAAGCTTGCTCATTGCTAATGGAATGTCATTCCTTTTGGGGCCCTTATAGCAGAGAAAACCAAGAAATAAAAATGTGTTTACATTAGCATATATATATATATATATATATATATCCACATTTAAATATCTTTCAGAGGCAAAGCATGAGTTCTTACAGATGTCTCCAGCTGAAATTCATTATCCTATAATTGTTCTCATTTCCCTCCCTTGCTAGTGTGCAAATGTCTGTTTCAGTGATAAGCAACCTGGTTGCCACTATTCACCACTGATTTACTTTGTTGTTTTTGTACAGTGGTTTTGGAATTGTTAATGTGTTTCTTGTTGGAAACAACCACATCAACCAAAGTAAAATCCTTATGTACTGATCTTTTAGCCACTACTCTTCTGAACTCTATTCATTTCCAAAGTTTCTTATGTCAGCCCTCCCCCTCTCTTGTAGAAAGGAAAGAGTTGTTCAGATACAAAGATGTGGCTGCTGACTATTTGCCTGTTTTTGGTAAAAAGCTACCTGTTCACCAAAAAGCAAAGAGAAAATGCTAATTTCTTTAAAACCTCTCATGCTTAGTATCCTAATAGCCGTGACTTTTGTTTCCTGTCAAATTATTGATTTCTTCTTCTATGACTTCAATTTTTTCCTTATTTTAGAATAATTTACATCATATTACCTTCTAAATTATATAATCTTTAAAGGCAGGAGCATGAAATTGTACATTTTAATACCCTTCACAAGCACAGCACAACTGAAAGGCTTTAGTCCTAGTAAGTATCCAAAAATATTTAAAGAAAAAATGAAAACTTTATCTATTCCCTATATGCAAAGCAACATATTACATCTTAAGAACACATCAGTGTACAAAAATCAGTTATAAGCACATAAGCATATATGAAAATATTATAAGATATTAGAATGAATACTATTAAGAGAAATAGTTGATTAGCATAATACAATTGGAACTGAAGTGGGGACTATGACTACAGAGAAAAAAGACATCTCTGAAAATCTGACATTTAAGTTGATATCTAAACTAAAGAGCTATCCTGGTAAAAAGCAAAGGCAAGACCTTCCTCCTAACAGACATAACCTTTAGGAAAAAATAGCAGAAACTCGAGGAACAGAAACTAACAGACTGGGGGTCCAATATTCATTCTCTCTCTCTCTCTTTCTCTCTCTCTCTCCTCTCGATCTCTTTCTCCTTTCCCTCCCTTCTCTCCCTCTTTCTTGTTCCTCTCCCTCTCTCCCTCTCAGTCTCTCTTTCTCTCTTTTCCTAGTCCTCCAATTTTCCTCTGTGTAAGAAGCTAAGCAGTGCCCATCCCACTTTCTCAAATTAACAGATTCTCAAGGAGGTGGCTTATTTTTTCAAGGAGAAATACAATCATGTAGATGTTGGATTATTTGTGGATATGGTTATTTCTGTTAAAAAAAATGTCTAACTACTCCACAAAACTTGGGAGACTTAAAAAAAAAAACACCCAGTAGTTTTTGATGTAAAAACTATCAATGTGTCTTCCTTACTGTAATGGTACTTTTGTCTGAAGTAGGTGATCGGTTGCTTTTACTTCTCAGAACTGCATTTTAAATATCATTTCATATCTTTCGTGTGAAGTTCATATTTCTCGTTTGAAAGTTTTAAATCAAGTGAATTAAAAGGCTTTTTAGATTTATTCAAGGTACAGATGTCATTAAGGAAAATATCAAATTTCAGGAGACTAACGTATGCATGTATGAATATTTACCATGCCTGAATTTGGTATGAATTTTGAAATTAGTTACCAATGAATTATAATAAATAACAAATGTTTCCACATTCTTCGTACTTTCACATGCCTTTCTCTGTTAAATGATATTTAAAGGGTTTTTATTACATAAATGAAAAAAAGTTGTGTGACCTTAATCAACCTCCATGCAGATTATGATAGCCAAATCTGCTATTACTATTATCCCCAAGTAATTGGTAAGCATAGAGAAGACACAGGATTTTTCACACTGTGTGGTCAGGCTAAGTAGAAGAAACACAAGATAAAATTTCTAGGTAATTGTAATGAGGGGTAATTTGTACATTCTCCTTTTATTACTTTATGCTTTCTTTTCCATCCTGAGAAATTAAATGGACTTCTTTTTGGTATTTACTTTTCTAGTAACTTTTAAAATGAAGCCTATAGCTTAGAATCTTCATAGAAACAGCAGTTTCTGTTCACTATTGATGGTTATATTAATTATGGTTTCCTGTGGTGAAAGGGTAGAGATAAAATTTGGGTTTAGTGAGGAATCTTGGACTAAAAGCATTTATGTATATTAACCGAGAAAACATTTCCTTTAGACAACTTTCTATTCTACATCCAAAAATTCCTCAGAAAGTTATGTAAAATTCCTCAGAAATCCTGACCTGTATTTGATACTGGGTTTTAATATATGATTGTTTTTAGTAATGTTTATGTTTGGAATGTTTTGAAGGGATCTCATTTACACAGACAAAATATAATAAGTCGATGAGAATGTTTTGTGAATAATAAGCAATTATATGAACTTCAACAGTTACATCACTTCTACAGTACTTCATGGTAACATTCAGGTGAGTTCTTCCTTTTTACTGCTGACAGAAATGAAACTAGAGATAATTCAGATTAATAATTTTACTGAAAAATTTCCATGGCATCAAAATAAGTATTCCATATTTTAATAAAAGATTTGAAAAACACAACTGGCCCCATAATTTGAAGATATACCATTCACATGGCAAGAACAGGAAAACAACTCTCATTGCAATCAGGGCTCTTCAACATTCAGTCATGAATTTTCAGTTCTTATTTCACATATTATTCTTAGACAATAACATTTTAGGGAAGGGATTATAGTAAGGAGATAATTGAATGAAAACATACTAATTCTTAATCCTTCCTGAAAATTTTGTTATCTGTGCAGCATTGGGAAAGTTATTCATGCTCTTTGGTTCTAGGTTTTCTCAACAACTAAACTCTTGCTCCTTTTACTATCTTCTTTTAAGATTTTATCTTCGTCTTTGGTAGGTCCAGTTTCATTATGATGGGTCAGTTTATTTGTGGTTTTATCTTAATCTGCTATTATTTGGGATTGCCTGTTCTTATGGAATTTTTCTTCTTCGTGTCATCTGTTTTGGAAAAATCTTTGCCTTTTCTCTTTAGTATTGACATGATCATATTTAGAATTATATTATATATTTCAAGGTACGTTCAACTGTTTCAGCACTGTCACTCTGCTCTGCTTATGTATTCTTCACTCCCCTGCATGCCATTCTATTTACTTGGTTTTTGTTTTAATGTATTTTAGTGTTATTGAAATATAATTCATATATTATAAAATGAACCATTTGCAAATGTCTAATTCAGTGGTTTTTATATATCATATATTATTTATATAACATAAGTATGCTTCTCTATATAAATGTTACACATTTCATTATATAACAGACATATATATATCACATATACATGACATATATGTGATATATATGATATACTCATGATATAAATGGCTTTTCAAACCTCACCATTGTCAACTTTAGGATATTTCCATCAGGCCACAAAGAAAACCATAGTTATAACTATTCACACTTTATTTCCCCTAAATTATCCCCCAGCTATGTGAAACCACTAATTTAACATCCATATAAATTAATTTCCCTATTCCAGACATTTTATAAAATGGAATAATACAATAAGAGACCCTTTTTGACTGCTTCTTTCAGTTAACATAATGTTGTATCATGTACTTGTTCTGTATTACATTTTATTGCCAAACTATATTCATTGCACAGGTATACCACATTCATTTATCTACTAATCAGTTGATAGACCTTTGGATTATTCTCACTTTTGGCTATTATGAATAATGATGCTATAGATATTTATTATGGACTGAAGTGTATCCTCCTTAAACTGAATTTCATAATAGGTTGCTTAAAGAGATAACTAAGTTAAAATAAGTTCTTTATGGTAAGTATTAACCCAATATGATTGATCTCCTTATAAGAAGGTGACATTTTGACCCTGACAACACAAAGAGTTTAGGAAGACCATAGCATGTGAAGACACCAGAAGAAAAGCACAACCAACGAGCTAACGAATAGGGCTTCAGAACAAACAACCCTGCTGAGACCTTGATTTCAGAATTCTAGAAACCTGAGGAAATGCATTTCTACCTTTCAAGCCACTCTGTCTGCAGTATTTTGTCGTGGTATCCCTAACACGTGGTATCCCTGAACATAATATTGACAAGTAGGATTTGCTTAGATATGTTTCAGTTATCTTGGATATATACCTAAGAGTAAAACTGCTAGCCATATGATAGCTCTAAGGGTTGAGGAATGAGACCAGACTGCTTTCCAACATGCCTTCAATATTTAAATTTCTGTCAATAACATAAGTTGATTCTGATTTCTCACCATCCTTATTATATTTTGTCTTTGTTAATGCCAACATAGTAAATGTGAAGTGGCTTTTCTATTTTGTTCCTATTTGTAAGGAATTAACTATTAATGTTTTTAATTTTCTCTATCCTTTAAAAATTTTCTATTTTGTTCATTTTTACTCTTTTTTTTTTTTTTCTTGTGGGTACCGGGGGGTCGACCTCAGGACCTCGCGCAACAACATGCACCCATGCCACTGAGCGATATCACCGGCCCCTTTTTCGTATGTGGGATCCGGGAGTCAAACTCGGGCCCTCAACGCTTGCAAGGCAGGCGCTTACGCCACTGAGCCATCTCACCGGCCCTCATTTTTACTCTTACCTTTGTTATTTGCTTCCTTCTTGCTAGGTTTAGTTTGTTTTTCTATCCCAGTATTTTATGGTATGAGGTTAAATTATTCATCAGTTATTTCTTTTTTTCAAATATAGGTGTTCAGAGCTTTTTAGTTCCCTTTAAGCATTGATTTAGCTGCATCTCCTCTCCATGTGCGCGCACGCACGTGCATGTGTGTGTGTGTCTGTGTATGTATGTGTATGTTTTAGTGAATTACTTTCTGGGATTATTTGATTTCATCCTGAAGTACTTCTTTTTAACATTTCAAATGATCAGGTAGCAGTGAATTCTATCAGTTATGCTTATCTAGGAATAATGTTTATGTAAATATGTATATATATATACATATATAAATATGTATGAACACATGCACATATATATTTTGTTAATATCTTCAATTAGTGTAGTATATTTGTTACAGTTAATGAACCAATAATGATAGTACTAACATTCACAGTTTATTTATATTCCTTTAGTGTTTATCCTAAAGTTCTTTTTCTGCCTTGTATCCCATTCACGATAGCATATTAATGTTAACTCCCATATTGGCTTAGGTTCCTCTTAGCTATTACAGTTACTCAGACATTCCTTGTTTTGAGTGACCTTGACAGTTTTAAGAATACTCATTAGATGCGTCATGGGATGTCCCCCTATGAGAGATTCTCTGGTGTTTCACTCATGATTAAATTAAATTTGGGTGGGCCGGTGAGATGGCTCAGCGGCGTAAGCGCCTGCCTGGCAAGCGCGAGGGCCCGAGTTTAACTCCCGGAACCCACATACGAAAAAAGGGCCGGTGATATCGCTCAGCAGCACGGGCGCCTACTGGCGCGCAAGGTCCTGAGGTCAACCCCCAGTACCCACAAAAAGAAAAAAAAAAAAGTTAGAGTTGGGTATTTTGACCTCATCCCTATGAGAAAATTTTACCATATGTAAGATTTTTTTGCTTGACAATTGTCTTGTTTTTGTTTTCAGCAGTTTGAATATGTCCTCTATCTTCTCACCTAGATTTTTATTCTTATGAGAGATTAGATCCTATTTTTATTGGGATCTTTTGTATTCAGCAATCGTTTCTCTTGCTGCTTTCAATGTTTTCTCTATGTTTTAGAACATTCATACATTTATACAGTAATGTGTCTGGGTGTGATACTTGCATTATTAACCGACGTACTTGACATTTATCTTGCTTCTTTTATTTGCAGATTAATTATCCCATTCAGATTGGGTAGCTATCAAACATTATTAGATGAATATTTTCCTATTACTTTCTCTCATCTTTCTACTCATACTATTCATACTGAGAAACTTAGAGTTTTGAATTTATTGAGTTCTGCTCATTTGTTGTCATTACAATTTTAGTTCAGTTATTCAAATGGCAAAATCTCTATTGATCTCACTTTAAATTCATTGATTCTTTCTCTACTATTCTAAATCTACTTTTAACTCTCTCTGAATTCTTCATTTCAATTGTATTATTTTGTAATTCAAAATATATATGTATTTATTTGTAATTTTAAATATCTCATTTATGCTCTCTAATTGGAGAGACATAACATTTTTCCAGAATTCTTAAGCATGGTTTTCTTTATTTCTTTGAACATATTTCTGATAGCTTCTTTGAAATTTGTCTGTTAGATTCTATGTTCGGGTGCTTTCACAATTTTTATACTTTTTTTCCTTCCATGCATAGGTCAGATTTTCTGTTTCTTTGTATGTCTTATATTTTTTGTACAAAATTGGATATTGTAGGTAACAGATTTTTGCAGTTCTAGAGTTACCTTCAGTCCCCTGGAGTTTGATATTATTGTTGCATATTTATTTAGTAATTTGACTGAACTATTTTAGTGGAGGCTACCTGCCTCTGACATCACTACTTCAAGAGTACAAGCTTGCATGTGCGTGATTACCCTGGAATAACTCTGGTTTTAATAATGCTCTCTTTAGCAACCTCCTTCTTTGATTTCTTATTAAACTGCATTCCTCTGTTGATACCACACGCAGCTGTTAAATTCCATAAATAGCTATCCAATTACTCTATTGTTTCAACAATGATCTGGTACATAAATTGCTCTACAGTTTGAGTGTACTAAATTCAGGCCATTCTGTTGACTTAATTTTAGAGGAGTCTGAGGTTTCTTCTAACAGCACAGCAATTCTTTTTAGCTGTCTCTTCACTAGTTTTCTCTAGGAAATTAACTGAGCTATAGTTTAGTTTGATGTTTTCATGGAGCTACTGCCTTTCCTTAAATGCTCACTACCAAAAATCTCTGCCAGTTTCATGAACAACTTTAATCTTGAACTTCTCTATACTGTGCTCTAAATGAAGACTGCCATTTCTTTTGTAGAGGGGTCCTGAGCCTACCTATCGCCTGAGCAAAGGCTCAATGGGATTATTTTTGATCTGAGAGCAGAATGTCTTGCTTCTCCTGCAGTGACTTCTATGCCACGTGGGTTGGGGACTGGATAATCACAGTAGTCTTTGTTTTCTCAACATGCTTTTTCGGGCATGAAATCAATACCCTAAGTGAGCTGGGAATAGTATAATAGAGGAAATACTATTCTGGCCTACCTCTGCAGGAGTGAAGGCTCCAATTGTACATGGTGACAGGGTGTAGGAAGGGAGCCTCTACTCTCAGCATTGTCATCTACAGTGTAATTTATGCTTCACAAAGAAGGAAATAGAGTGAAAATGCTATAGGCTATCTTAGCCTATCCACCTGAAGGAAAACTTCTGTTACACTGAGATGGGGATGGAGAAAACTGTATCTTGTGGCTCAAATGCCAGAGACTGGATGAAAAGTATTTTTTTGAATAAATATTCATTTGTTGTATATCATTATGTGATATGCATTATATAATTTCACTATTTCCAGTGACCATTGATTTTTATTTTTTTAGAGGTGGGACAAAGTAGGTTTTTTTTATTGGTCTATATTTCCGATTCATAATAACTACAGTTATCTTGGGGAATTGGTACATATACATCTTAATCATTTTTACTTCCCTTGGGAAGTAATTTTATTATATATCAAAAGATATACTGAAGATATATATTAATAAAATATGATAAAATAAAAATTTCAGTGACTTTAGATTGTTGCTTTAAAAAGTAGTTTTCATCAATTATGGTTGTTTTGCTGAGAAATGAGTCTATAGATCTCCTCACACTGCATTCAAATTTCAATGTTAACTGTGATTTCTCTTCCAAACATAGCCATAGGAGGATCCAAATTTAAAAAAGAAAACCATAAAATTTCTCTTTGTCCCATCCTACCCCACACTCCTAAATCTTTAAGAAGAAAGCAGTCTCTTTTATGGATGAATCAATGCAATCCTATCTAATTTAAATCTTTAGAAATTTTGCATAATTTATAAAACAGAGTAGTGTACTTCTCGTTTTTCAGCAAATGCTGATAAACACATTTATCTTCATAGACTTTGGAGAATAATAATAATACAATATAGCATGTGTTTGGTCTGGTATCTTGAAATTAATCTATAACATTGAAATCACTATCGAATAAATTAATATATGTAAAGAATGACCCTTAAATCAGTCAGTGATGAATATTTAATAAATTGTGCCAGTGCAATCATTTAACTGATTGACAAATTGGAAACATTATGACCATCGTGTTTAAGAGGCTCTTTTAATCATAAAACAATCAAAATTACAATTTGACAATGTACAAACTGCATAATTCATACTTCAAAAACTGGAAAACTAAACTTAGAATCTTTGTTTTCATGCTGGAAATACTTAAAAGGACCAAAGAAAACAATGAAAGCTATAAATAATGTCAAGTTTGAAAAGAATTATTATTTGCAGAAAACATACTGAACATAGTTATATTGTATATAGATATTAGTTGATAGAATATGTAAAATAATGGTAATTTAGTAAAAAGTACATACTATTGTACTTGTTAATGTAAAAAATGTAACTTTCCTCTCTAATACTCAATGTGAACATATCATCAAATAAAAGCCTACTTGCCCTATCAAAAACATAAATACCCAGAAAAATATTAAAGATAAATACATAGGACTCACAAGAAAATAAACTTTTTTGTACCCTAAATGAAAGAATAAATTGGCAAAAGTAAAATACACTGTTAATGGGCAAAGAACAATATTTTAATCCTATCAGTTCTTCTTAAAATAACATCCTGTACAAACAATATTATTTAAAGCACTCACGAGATAATAGGAGATATTGAGGGAAGAGATTTTTCAATATTACTTTTATTATAAAAAGGAATATGGGGCCTGTGAGATAGCTCAGCGGCATAAGTGCCTGCTTGGCAAGTGTGAGGTCCAGAGTTTGACTCCCGGTACCCACATATGAAAAAAGGGCCAGTGATATCACTTAGTGGCACTTACAAGGTCCTGAGGTCGACCCCCAGTACCCACAAAAAAAAAAAAAAGGAATATGAAATACTATTAAATATGAGTAACAAGGGTATTTAGGTATATTAAATATTTAAAAAGTGAATGATATTAAACACAATAGAAGTAGATTGGTAAAGTGGACTACAGATATCAAGCTGGGGATGTTGCTTAGTGGTACAAGATGTGTGTTATGGCTTGTATCTAGATGTCCCCCCAAAGGCTCATGAGGTCATAGGTGGGACTTTTTGCAGGTGGCTGAATCTAGAGTGTGTGATCCTGGGATCAAGGTTGTGAGGTTGGGATTGACTCATGGTGTGATACTAGGAGTAAAGCTGCCTCACCCTGGGTGAGGATATAAGATACAGGATATAAGGATATAAGGTACATAAGGGATATAGGATGGGATATAGGGGACTAGGATATAAGGGACAGAAAGAAGGATGTTACTTTTGCTTGCTGCTTTCTACTTCACTGCTTTGCTGCCTTCTTCCTGCCATTGACTGTTTTTCCTCTGCCATGCCACCCTGCCTTGGAGCAGGTCAACTCGGGATTGAAACTTCTACAAAACTTAAGCCAAATAAACCTTTCTTTCTTTAACTTTGGGTGTCAGGTAGTTTGTCTCAGCAATGAGAAAAGTAACTAAGACAACATGCAAGGTCCCAGGTTCAATACTCCACACCAAAAAAAAGAAAAAAAAAAAAAAAAAAAAAAACAAATCCACATAAAATCTTAGAACATCTATTTCAATTCACTCTGGGTGACTATAGATAACAATAATATACTACGTGTTTTCAAAAGGTAGAAGATAGGATTTTGAACATTTTATAATAAAGACTTGATAACTTTGAAAACATAGACATATTTAACTTGATTTAAACATTATGCAATGAAGACCTGTATCAAAATATCACATGGTGCCCAATTAATATGTAAAACATTTTTATGCATTAAAAATTTAGATAAAACACTTAAACAAGAGCTATGGAATAAATATAAATCATTCAATAGTTAAGTATTGTACAATTTCTCCACCTTTGAGCATGTTGTAAAGCCTTGATTCTGTAAGAATATATTGCTACACTCGAATTCATATGACAAAATGATCTTCCTGGCAAAAGGAACACCACAATCTAAGTCAAATACAAATTTTAAATGAAAAAAGAAACAGAGTGGACAATAGGTAATGTGTTCACATGCAATAATCCTTTTAAATCACAACCATAAAATAAGACTTAATTTACCAGTGTAAAATTGAGGAAATTATATGTTACACTATATTCCAAGCAAATATCAATAGCACTTAAATGTAAAAAAATTAGTCAACTTTATTAAAGTTCAAAAATGATCAAAGTGATACAATTTAAATATATACCAGGTTGAGTGGCATTTATGATTGTTACACTGAGTGGGGCAAAACAAGTAGGGAAAAAAATACCTTTATTTATGCATCATAATACAAGATAAGGGTGTAAATTAGAACAACCTCTATGGACAGCAATTTTTCATTGAGTATAAATACCCTTAAAAGCAAACTCAATTTGACCTCTAATTTTACTTTAACAAATTTATCCAAAAGCAACAAACACCTTATTTCTTCTTACAACAACATTTGTGTATTATGCTCGTCACTATAATAAGTACATTATAAACATCATCTTGTTCAGTACTTGAAAAAAATGCTACAAATTGGAAACTCCTCATATTCTGAATTTTCACATGAGAACACTAAGACTCAGAGTAGGGAACATTTCTTTAATGTTTCACATTTACTTAGATAGAGTGTATAATAAACCCTGAAGCCCTTAGCATTCACATGGATGATTCAACCAATATTCCACACTGCCAGAACATAGCATGCACCAAAATATAGTAGCAACTATTATATTGGGCTTTCCTAGTAACTCTACAAAGAACGTGTGTATATATAGTGTACGCGTGTATGTGTGTGTGTTTATATATGTATATAACCTGATACCCTGTAGTCCACTGGAAGCCAAAAAATGAGTTTATTACCAATGTGAAGTCTCTAAGCCTCTAAATTTTTGAGTGGGTGAATGACAAGTTACAGACTCTGTGTGTGTGTGTGTGTGTGTGTGTGTGTGTTGTGATGATTAATATAGTGGGAACACATGAGAAGGAGTCGTGGTATTACGAACTTTATTTGAGAAGTGTTAGGAGCTAGACTTATAACCTGAAGTAGTATAATAAAACTTACGATAAGGAAGAGAGGTCAAGTCTGAGAGGTATTTCACAATATGCAGGCAGACTGGGTAATTTATTGACTCACATGAAAGAGAACAGAAATATGAAAGAGGAATAAACATTACTTATACCTGGAGTTAAGATTGTGGAATATGTTTTCAGACTGTTTCTGAGCATCCTCTTTGCTAAGTGGTGATAATAGCAAAGTCAGGTAATTCCTTCTTTCTCATGACATTTATTCTGCCAAGAGTAGAAAACAGGTGGAATAATTTCCATGTTCTTTTTATCTTTATAGGATTCAAATATTTTATTGAGAAAAAAATCACTATTAATGTACCACAAAATGAAGGCTTCATTGAATTAGCAATTTAAGTTCATGCTATACTAACATCATGTTGAATTATTACTCATCCTTGCTAATATAACTTTTAACAGAGAATTACATGCTAGACTAGTGTAAAAAGAAACCCTGATCTGGCATGGTGTAAATGCTGTTATGAAAGATACTATTTATGTGATACTATTATGTGATCTTTCTAGTAATATATATTTTGGATTTTTCCACCAAAATTAAGAGTTAGAGAAAATTCAGAATAGAGAAAAGAATTTGTGTAGCTGGATTTATTGGCTTGATTTATTGGCTTAAGATTTTAGTAGGAGAACTAAATTTTTTTTAGTATTCCTTGAGTAATTTAATGTTACATTGAAATTTGGGGCTTTTATTAACCTTTCTACATTTTTAAAATTTTTTATTGAAAATCCAGTGCAATCTATCTGTATTGTAGTGGCAGGTTATCTAACGGATTATTATTAAAGCTTTTCAATATCCTTAAATGTGTAGGGTCATTCTTAAGAGAAATGAAGAGTTTATGGTGAGCCATTCTTAAGAGAAATAAAGAGTTTATGGTGAGCCAAATGCATTTAGTAATCTTCTGATGTGTCTTAATTTGGTTCATACCAAACTACCCCTGTGCTTTTTTTTTTTTTTTTTTTTTTTTTTTTGGTACCGGGAATCAAACTCATGACCTTGCACTTGCCAGGCAGGAACTGTGCCACTGAGCTATATCCCTGGCCTTCCCCTGTGCCATTTTATTTATGTACAGGAGTGAATATTAATATGATGGCATTGGATTCCTGGTGATACTGAAAAAAATGTTGTGTGTTTTTTTCCAAGCATAGAGATAATGATTTTTTTGATGATCATTTAGTTTTGTGATCTATACAAATGATAAAACTTGGAAGATTGGAAGGAAATAACAAGAGCTATGTTAATGAGTTAATAACTCAACTTCATCATTCTTTCCTTAATATGATCTTTATTTTCTTCTGTATAGCACTAGGTAATGTCATTCCCATTCTTCTGAATTCCTTTCTCATGCTCCTTTTCTACCCCTCTCATTGTTACAGTTTTTAATCCTTAGAAGTTGATATATCCCGTGCCACTTTCAACAAATATCTTATACCTTTTCCACCACTGAAGTCTTGTTTTAAAACTATCTTTCATCAGAGGTATTTTACCAATGTTAATTTATTTCCTTACCTAGAACTCATACCCTACTTAACAGTGAATTGGATACATAATCTTTTAATATTTAGTCCTTGGATTTATTTCAGTCCATTTGTTCTCACTGTGACCAAAAACATTCTCTAGGAAAGGAAGATCCACTTGGATGGTGCCATTTAATATTACTTGGGGGACACACCCTTAGAAAATAGAATCAACACTGTGAATAAAATGTTAGGTATAAAATTAAACATTACTGAGGATGAGAAAATAAACCAAAACATACAAGTTCTAAGAGTTGACAAACACTAAATACTATAAGCTCAAAATACTTTATATTAATTGCTATCTATACTTCTATATTTTTCCATGTATTTTAGGCTATGAATTCTTTAATTCTTTGGTTCTTTTGTTTTCTTTTCGTATAGAAATTGTTTTGTGCTAGGCCCAATGGTGAGGATAGAATGGTAGTTCAGTACTACCTCCATCATAGTTGCTTAAAATCTATTTTTGTTATTGTCAATAATTGTAACAGTGGTCTGTGTAGAAGATTGGAGGAGTTTTTGTTCACTTTACATTTCAGTATGTATAATGTCATGCTTGTAAAATGTTTCCAGAAAACTTTATCAAATTTCATATGTGAGTTGTAAGATTGCAAAGCATTTTGTTTTCCCATACAATTATTTATATGTTTACAAATGACAACACTCCTAATCATTTTGTTGCCAATGCCCTCATTTAGTGACACATGAAGTTTCATCATACTTATAAATCAATAATAAATTGTTTTTTCAATAAATGCTAATGTTTCAAGATGTTTCTTTAAAGATTATTAAACAATTTAAGAGTCTATTCATTGTTATTGAAATGGATCCCTTCTCAATGAACTGTTACTTTTACACGATCTAATCACTTGGGGAGTTTATATTTTCTCTATATATACAAAATATTTATAATTTAATTGCTTTGGGGCTTTACTTTATTATCCATTTTTATCTCAATATCCACTGTTTGTTACTAAATCAAGGAGAAGAAACTACCCTTTATGGGTTCAATTTAGAGCCTGAAATTTCTCAGTTGTTTTATTGGAATATTCACAGCATCTTTCCATGTTGTAATACAAACAGAGTGATTCAAAGGATGTTACGAGTGAGGATCCCAGCAGTGTATGGTGCTAGCCAACAACAAACATATGGAAATATATAGAAGCAATGATCAACTCACCAAATGGAATTAAAGTATGTTACCTTGGAAATGTTTACGAAGACCTATAAACATCATGTGACCACATTGCTAAGGCCCCTTCTGTGCTCTTAATAGATACTCATGCAAGTGAGGAGTCAAGAGGTGTAATGTCTTTGGTGTCATCAGAAATCATCTGGCTCCACACCCTACCCTTCCATGTGACATGATCTTTCAGTGTGGAGTAGAGAACACAGGTATTAGTTGAAGTCAGAGAAATTTAAAATATCTTTATCTTGTAAAAATTTTGTGTGCAAGAGGTCAGAACAAAAATGAAGGTTAGACAAGAGTATGAACTTATGAGAATTATATATGCAAGGCATGGATAAATACGAGCACTCTGAAATATAAAAATGTGTAAGAGGAAGAATTCCTGTGCATCCATTCAAAACATTTCTTGAAACGCTGAGGATGTTACTGTGAGAACTTGAGAATAAATCTGGAGAGTATAGCATATGAGTAAGAGTACAAATCTAAAATAAAAAAAAACACTGAGGGTTGTAGAAGGTTACCTTGCAATGTGTTGTGATCAAGTAGGTAAAGCCAACAACAAATCAAATTCTCCCATTACTACATTAATTTCCGCTTCTCTAGCACCCAAACTACTCATATAATAAACAGCCAGAACATTACCAAGAGAGATGGAAAATACAAGTTGCCAATGCAAACACTTTTTCCATTTGAATAAATCTTTCCTAAGAATTGTCACTTCCTTTTATTCTTTCTAAAGGTGTCCTTTCATTTACTTTATCATCCATGAAAATTTGATTGACTTACACAATTACAGAAATTTTTGATGCCTTGTCACTGAGGCATGAAACATGAAAAACATATATGAATTCAGAAATTATGTAACTTTTGCACGCCAACCAGAAGAAAGTTGCAAATAAATTATGCCACAATACCATGGGGTATTTGTTATTAACTTATACTATGAGAGAAGACTATAGGAAGTGCTGGATGACAAAGGTTGTATAAACTAATTAAATCACCAGGAATCTCCTTTCCTACAAAATTTCTGTTGGACCTCTTAGAATCAGCTTCTACTGTATATATCAGAAAGTAAACTATAGCTGCTTAAAATAGATGGCCATCAATTTCTGTGTACCATAAAATAAAAAGCTCTGAGTTTAAGGCCGAAATATTGAAATCAAGAACTGTTGAGTCTTTTTTTTTCCTCTAGATTAACTCCCTCTCTCAAATTAATTGCTATTTGTCATCATATAACTAGAATGGATTTACAAAACTATCTCATCAAAAAGTTCGACTTACCAAACAATTCAATGCTATATCATATTTAGATGAGATTTGGCACTAAATTTGTCACCAAAATTTAAGGCAAAAAGGAGATTGGTGAAGAATTTCACTTTTGCTTCACTTTTTGGGAGTATAGCACTATTTCAAGGTTTTTCTCTTCAAACTTCTCTGTTCAACAAAGCACTTTATATTTCCATACCAGTTCCACATTGCTAAGAATTGTCTATTGTATATGTGTGCTAGTGACTTTGTTACATAACTTAGTTCCTTTCTGAATGATTAGTATACCCATTTTACCTTAGTGAAATTTATGGTTCCTTTTTTACTCCATCCCTGCATGTTCTGGATACTTTTATCTAGAAGCATTACTATAATTATTTCTCCCACATTTTACCTTTTCTATGAAATGGAAAACTCTAAGCGTGCATTGGTATATGACCATCACATTTAACATGGCTCCTAACATTTGAACAATTGATACATGCTTGTTCTTGAAAAGAAAAGTAAGAAGTCATTGCACCTTGTTCAAACCACTTATGGAAGGGCTCCACCCACCTGCAAACATGAGTAGAGAACTAGAGGAAAAGGAGCCTCTTTGGTCACATTGCAATTTAGATATTCCTTTATAGCATTCTTGTACTGCTTGAGCTTATGAAGAACAGTGAAAGGACTCTATTTACATTTTTTGTTTTTGTGGGTACTGGGGGTCGACCTCAGGACCTCGCACACCAGCAGGCACCCGTGCTGCTGAACGATATCACCGGCCCTTTTTTCATATGTGGGTACCAGGTGTCAAACTCAGGACCTTGTGCTTGCCAGGCAGGCGCTTTTGCTGCTGAGCTATCTCACCAGCCCTCTATTTGCATTTTGAATCTAGACATCTATTTTATTTTTATAAAACAGCCCCTAAATACTATCTATTATTATTCATCATTTTTTTTGTGGGTACCGGGGGGTCGACCTCAGGACCTCGCGTGCCAACAGGCGCCCGTGCCGCTGAGCGATATCACCGGCCCCTTTTTCGTATGTGGGATCCGGGAGTCGAACTTGGGCCCTCGCGCTTGCAAGGCAGGCGCTTACGCCGCTGAACCATCTCACCGGCCCCTCATCATTGTTTTTAATTTTCACAATTAGATTGGAATGGATGTGTAAAGAGCATAGTTCCACTCATCATTGTTTTCAGTGTGTGGTTTTGGAACGTAACCTTCTCCCAAAAAATTATGCATTTAGTTTCTATTCTGAGCAAGACCGAAGTTAAGGGGATGGTAGTAATAGAAGTCGAGGTGTATGTGTTCAAGAATCACAGGGATCTAGAGGGAAATTGACAAGTAAACAACTGAATCCAGTGTTATTTGGTTCAGTTTGATAATAGAGAGACCAGGGACAGTGTTGGGACACAGAAACAATACCTCTAACCTTACCAAAGTTGAGTAAGGATTTTTATGAGAAGTGATAGTAGAACTGGTGCTGAAAGACCAGTCAGTCCTGTCCTAAGGTGAAGAAGTTGTATCGAAGAGAATTTCAAGCATAGAGTTTCTCTTCTCTGCAAGAATGGTACAAAAGATTGCTGTTTGGAGTTCAAAAGATCAAAATACATATGTGAGAGCAAACACTGCAAATCGTCACCTCCCTGGCTGTTATTGTTGATCTGCACTCAAAAAACAAGATTATCAACAGAAATATATTAGAAATACTAATGAAGAATATAAAGGGACCCTCTACATACTTTTTGACCCCTAACTGGCCCTAACGGGCCCTAAATCTCGCCTTATTTTATTCTTTTGAAAAAAATATACAATTAAAATTTAATGATGTTCTCTAATTGCAAAAGGAAATGGAAAAAGATTATCATTAAATAGAAATGGCACATCAGTTACCTATAACGAAAAAAATTAACAGACTGAGTAATAGGACTTCAATAGGCTTAGAAAACAATAGGTAGCTGGGGTCAGAATTTTGAATTGCTGCATGAAATAAACTTTTCCGTGGTTCTGCTTGGAGAATGTTATTTTCCTGGCTGCACCTTAAGTGTTCTAAGTTTGTCCTCCCTTTGACTTTGAATCTCTGTGTGTGGTGGTTTTCAGAAATTAGCTTTTATGTGATCAAACTGCTCCTTTTTGATTCTGGATTCAAAGCTTTTGTAATTATGTTCAGAGCACTGTAAAGAAAAGTATAACTGTGTCTTTAATGTATGGAGATTGGGAAACCAGCAGCCAAGTGAAACTCTGCAGCACAAGGAGAGAGTGCACAGGAGGTCACCAGAACTGTTGGAAAGAATAGAAATTAGATCCTGTCAGAAAAAGGGTGAAAGAATCATACTCATCCTAAGAAAAGAACTGGTGAAGAGGAATTTAATACTGTGTCTCTCCATTTGTACAGGTAGAATGCTAGGCAATTACAAGAATGCAGACAACTTGAAACCTGACAATACCTACCACCTACTTACCACCTACCAAATCATGAGAAATACACTTTTTGAGCTTTTAATAAGACCCTATTGCACACACAACATTTGCTGGGTATTACTAAATATGTACATTTGTTCATATTATATTTATGAATATCCATGGCTCAAAAGTAAAACGCAATATAAGTTAATGGAGCTTTTTAGATCTCAACAAATAGAAAAGCTGGAGAATTAAAAAACTCTTCTAATTATTCTCAGTGGTGTGAAAATCAATGTGTGTTTTGGAGAAGAAATTTTGAAACGACTGTAATTCATATTTCATTTTCTTTATATTTCTAAAATATGTACTTTTTTCAACAAGCCCCTTAGCATATGTCCATTATCCAAAAAATAAAATTGTTGTTTGACTAATTAAACTTCACCTTGTCAGTTCAAGAAAAGTCTGACAACCTGCCCTTGTTATAACAAACTAATGATGCCTCTCCATATCCATGAGACAATCACTGGTGGCTCATTACAACCTCGTTGTCTGGCTTCATAAATTTCAAGTGACTATAGGCAAAATCTACAGTTTTACGTGTCTCATAGATGAATTTTAAATAGTTTAGTGTTGTTAGATTATTTTAAGATGACAGCAATAGTTTCTTCATGATAACAAAACATCTAGAAGAAAAGTTTAAAGCCTGTTCAAAAATACCTATCCCTGGGCATGGTGGCACACAGTGGTGAACCCAGCACTTGGGAGGCTGAAGTAGAAAAATCGCAATTTCATAGTTACTACAGGTTACACTTTATAAAGCTGTCTCAAAACTACAGAGTTTATCAACTTATTCATGTCTGATACTGTTTCATTTGTCTTCTTTTCTATTGTTTAATAAAATAGTCCACTAGTAGGATAAGTCAAATATTTTCAGTTTTGCAGCCTCAAAGACAATTTTTGTGTTTCTTAAACTCTCAACAATAATTGTGTGGATGACACAGTAATATAATACCCTTTGCATATGCTTTTGTACATACACTATCAGGCACAGTTTTTTGATGATGTTCACAGCTTTCAGAAAGTTGGCCACAAATAAAATTGCTTAAGTACTTCAGCTTAGCACTTCCAAAGTTTTGTAGTCATGTCATTATCATTGTGTGTGAATTCTTGTAGAAATATTTTTTTTCTAGACAGATGTGGTGGTGTACGCCTGTAGTGCCAGCCTGAACTAAACTGTTTAAAAAAGAAGAAAAAGAAAATAAAAGAAAAAAGAAAAAAAATACAGTCATGAGATATTTGCACCTGACTCATTTAACTCTCCATGAAAATTATCAATGTCTCCTAGGAATAGATTTCTAACAGTATGAGTTGAGAAGTTCTGAAATAGCCATCTCGCTGATTGAAAAGAACCCAGTTCTGATCCAGTTCCCTCATCTTTCATTCTGAGATTCAATAGCAAGTTAGAGATAAGGATCTGCATGAGTTTGGGAGAATTCTAGTTTTTCTCCATTTAGAAAATGAAAGAGTTGGACTAAAACATTTATAAAATCTTTTGAATCTTTAAGTGTGTTGTCATAGTGAACTAATTCTGTGACTGACAGACTAATCAGACAGGGAAATCCCATTCTCTATACATTTTGCTCCCCTCATTATTTCAGTATTCAACTCAAAAAAGAGGAAGAGGGCTGGTGAGATAGCTCAGCGACATAAGTGCCTGCCTGGCAAGCGCAAGGTCCTGAGTTTGACTCCCAGTACCCACACACGAAAAAAGGGCCGGTGATATTGCTCAGCAGCACGGGCGCCTGCTGGTGCGCGAGGTCCTGAGTTCGACCCCTGGTACCCACAAAAAAAAAAAAGAGAGAGAGAGAAAGAAGGAGAAGGAGGCAGAGGGCGGAGAGGAGAGGGAGAAGGAGAGGGAGAGGGAGAAGGAGGAGAAATTGAAACAGAAAGAGAGAAAGAGAAACAAAAATAGAAACAGAAAGAGAAGGAGAAACAGAAAGAGAAGAAAGAGGAAGAGAAGTAGAGGAAGAGGAGGAAGAAGAGGAAGAAAAGGAAGTGGAAGAGGGCAAGGAAGGGAAGATGGAAGAGGAGTAAAAGGATGAGGAAAAAGTAGAAGAACTGTAAGTTAGAGGAGTAAGCAAAATCACTGGGCAAATAAAAGTCACAGCAAGAGAAGAAAGAATACCTAACAGTTTTTGGGTACCTACTATGTGAAATACAATCTATATATTCTTCTAAATCTATTGTATAATTATGCCTATTAAGCTTCAGAGCACAAGAGGCTGGATACTAATAATTCCCATATTACAGATGAAATTCAATCTCTGAAAGCTTATATAAACTACTCAATATCTCTTGGAAATGGAAGAGTTTAGATGCAAACCCAGGTCAGGCAAATTTCAATTCTATTTCTATTTCATTTTATTATGCTTGCATTAGCATAGAAATGACCAATTTTAACTTGAATGAGGGGGAGGAAATGAAAGAAAATGATATTTTGAAAGAATGAAAGATAGTAAAGATAATGTGTGTGTAGGCACCCACTACTGACCTGTCTGGTAAGACATAGTGTATCCAGAAAGCATTTAATTTAGAGTATATTCTCAGAAAGTGAAAATTACTGATAGAAATATTGAGATCAACATATGACTTGTAATCAAACAATCAGAATATAAAAGCGTTTTTGTCTAATTTCTCATTTACTACAGAAACTATCAATGTTTAGGAAACTATACATATGACAAGGGATAAGAAATGGTATTAGGAATTTTATTATGTTCTAGAGAAATATAGAATTTTAATATGAGACTAAGTCCAACCTTCTGCAGCGTCCAGGGAGGGTGATCTAGCAGCGAAAAGATAATGTATGATGACATGAAAACAATGACCCAAATATCAATTGTTTTCAAGCAATAGCCTCTTTTTTAAAAAAAATAAAGATGTTAGTGCAGGCTTCTTGTAGAAAAAAGAACATTTTAAAGCATTCTATAACAGAAAATACAGCTATATATTTCCTGTAACAAGACTCTTAAAATTCAGCAAGCAAGAATGCAACTTTGCAGAGTAAGAAAAAAAGAAAAAGAACATTTATTTCAGGATTGATGAGGAATTTAAGGACCCAAATACATTTTCCATTAAGGTCTTATTTGTGTCACCAGGGAAGACGCAGTGCTGGTCAGGATGGAGTGTGATGAAAGAGTTAAAGTAGATAATTTATTTTTCTTACCAAAAACCCAGAGGGAAAAGAAAGCTACAAGAAAATAGGTCTGCTAATGAATGAGGAAGGGCATGAAATTAATGATGACTCTAAAATGGCTGAGTTATTGAACTCATTTTTAAAATCTGCCTTTAACAAGAGAAATGAGGCAAGGAAATATAGACAATTAGGGACTAATGAAGATGTTGCAAAAATTGCTCGAGCCAACATGAAGATAAGGGAATTCCTAACTTGGCAGTTATTGGAAAGCCCAACTCACCCTTAGTTGTTTAGAGAATTGAACAACATGTTTACTGATCTATGCACATTTATTTTTAGAGAATGAAAGACTACTTAGCCTACTGGAGAATATGGAAGAAACAGGCTTTTGAAAGAATTGAAACATCTACCAGACAGGAGAGTATCTGTGAAGTGGAGTGTTTGGCACCCTTAGAAAATATTAAGAATGAAAAAAATGAATATCTTTAATATGCAAGTGTATGTGAATAACATATCTTTCCATCAAAAATTCAGAAAGGAATTTGAAAGGAAAGTAATAAAATCAAACATTTAGACATCAGGATTATTTCTGATTTGGTGAGTCACTCAGTTGTGCACTCATAGTTAATCAAGATGACTCAAAGCAAAGTCATTTAATCATGGATTTGAAGATAGGTGAAGATCATCATAAGTGGTTAAAATATATGGAAAACTATAAAATTGACCAAAAGGCTCATTATGGGCTAGTATTGATTGTGTTTTACTTAAAGGTTTTAGTATTTACGATTAGCAAAATGAGTAATGAATTATTCAGAAGATTTAAAAATGGTTAGTATTCTTTTAAAGTCAGGAGAATCTAGAACAAGGCAAAAGAATCAAACCAGGAGTATAAATCTCTAAGTATAGAATTATGTTTAAAGGTGTGAGGAGACTAAGGGTTCTCAAGAACGCAAAACTCTTATATAGTTAGAAACATACAGCTTCTTGCAGTTCAAATGAGACAGAGTTTCAACAATGTGATAGTAACAATGATGAACCATCCCTGCTCCCAAGTAGCCTAAAATTCAGTCACTGTGAGGACTGGTTAGTGTCTTTTCTCATTGAATCAATAAACAGCATAAGAAATATTGTGTGCTGAACACTACGGATTCAGAGCTATGCCTTGAGAAAGAAAAAGCATAAAAAGACAAAAAATGAAAAAATTGTTGAAGATGAGCAAGAGGAAGGCATTCAAACCTCAGCTAGCCAGGAGCACTTTAATTATCTTCAGTCATTAGGCTTTTTTCCAGAAAATTTAGAGGAAGTGTCAAAATTTGAAAATTGTAAGATTAGGGAAAAGAGAAATAGATGAAGAATTTAATTGCAAATTAACAGATAAAATGGCAAACTTTGTAATGGAGCAAAGGGACAGAACAAGCAGTAAATATTTCAGGGGAATCACTGTTCATTTAATAAATAAACAGTAACATGGAAAAGCTAAAAAGTGACAAGCAAAATTTAACCTGAGAGAATGCCTTGGTTGGCCCCCTCATGCATTTCACTTATGAGATAAAAGTCATTATTCACTGCCTAAGTCAGGTGTTTCTCTTTGAATGATGAACATTCGCCACTTTTCTAAGAGGATGCAATATATAGTCTCTTTCTTGCACATGCAAAGAAAACTCTTCAAGTTAGTAATAACTCTAACCTATCAAATACTTGCAATGGCAGATACACAGTACACTAGGGCAATCATTGTTAGTCTAGGCGTTACAAATAAGGAGAGCAGCAGAAACTTTGAGTAACAGCTCCAGTGTCACACAACATGCAGTAGTTGATTATGAACTGCAGGTAATAGGTTCCCCAAATCCTTGCTCTTCCTTTACTTCATAAACAGCAACAAAGACTTAAAGAGCAGAGTACTGTACTCCTCTCTCTCTCTCTGCATAAAATCTGTGGATTCATCTTTCTCACATTGTCCACATTTGGAAGGAAAATAAACTGGTTCTTGTCGGAGTCAGTGATATCACTGAAACAGCCCAAAGTGACTGCTGGTAATGATAAGATTTCACACTTCTGAAATGTCCGTACTGTGACAGTTCTCAGAACAGCTTTTGACTACTTGTCCCTGATTCAAAGTATCTGTAGGAGTTCTATAACTGTGGCTTCTGTCTGTAACTCCCAAGGCAGGGCTGTTGGAGTTTGTGTGCTAAACAGTCATGGTTTTCTCTGAATGAAACTCAACAGGAGAAATGAGAGAGGTTTTGCCTTTTACATGCCTGCATAGCAAGTTTGTATGCAGAGTATAACAGACAGGTACCTCATCTCTGCAGCTGACGTTTTCAAATTCTTAATTCAGGATTTTGGGGGTTTAGGCCAGACATTAGTCAGAATATTTGTTGATGGAAAAGTTTACTGTGTTGCCAGGTATACCTTTATATGAGACTATGATGTTAATTAGCCAACTAATTTCATTTATTCATACGTTCATTCAGGGAATCATTCTATATACATGTACTGAGCTCCTACAATATGTCAAGCACTACATCCAGTCATTGAAACACATAGCAAAAAGGAAATTGACTGCGGATATCCTTATCCTTAACAGGCAAATCTACTAAATCATGAGGCATATTATAAAGGTTTGTCAATAGTTGCCGAATATTAATATTTACCAACAGCTTATCTATTTTATTATATTAAGCAAGTTTTATGTTTTGTCTTCAGTAATGTAATTTTCATTCCCATAGTTTCTAAAATTCTTCCCCAAATTTACAACTATTTTAAGATACAGAATAGCTTATAAGATAAGATACATCTTAAAGCATTGACGATTCCCTTGGGAGTATGATGCATAAGTGCACATTGGGGTCAAACAGGCAAAAAGGTGAAAAAGATTAGTTATTGGGAAAAAAACATATATGTGGGTTATAATGCAACTGCAAGCGATATGTTACATAAAAGTCTTAGAAGATCACAGAGGAGACTGGGGAAATTTTTCCTACAAAATGTGGAATGAAAAATGAAAAATGGAGTGAGAATAGTACAGTCCACCAGTGCAAGAGCTTAGGGCAGGGAAATTCAGTGGTATTTTTACACAGGCAATGGTTTTGTCTAAATGAAACACAAAGTTTGTGGGCAAAAACAGGAATGAGCTAAAAGGGTGAGGGCATGTGTGATGGAGTTGTGCGCTAGGTCATCGGGCGTGGAGCAGCTTCCGGGTCCTCTGAGTCAGCTTTCACAGTCTGGGTGGGATACGGACCAGAGCTTAAACTAATCATCTTTCAAGGGACAGTTGAATCTCATTCACCATATGTCTGGCCCTGCGTTTACCAATCCCAGCTCAGAGGCTTTTAGTTTTCTACTGCATCATTATCCCTACCACTTTAGAGTTTCTACCTTACTAGGACCTTGAAGATTCAGCTTCTTAAACAGAAAATTATTACAGATACTTCACTGGTTTTTTGAGAGTGTTTGCATTAACTGAAATATGGCTCTTATTCAGTAGAGCTTCTTTTGTCTGCTTTTCTAGCTGTAGAACTCATCCATCTCAGAGGAAGCCTGGACATTTTGTCATGAATCACACTTCCCAACTGTACAAGAGAGTCTTCTGAATTTTTCAGGCAGGTTATATTTAGTCCAGGTGAGATCATGAAGGCTAATGAAGAACAATCTCTCTCTCCTTTTTTTTTTTGGGTACCAGGAATCAAACTCAGGACCTCGCGCTTGCCAGGTAGGCGCTATGCCACTGAGCTATATCCCCGGCCCTAGAACGATCTCTTCAGAAAGACTTACCTAGGCAGACAGAGTCTAGAAATTTGAGAAGTCAGATACTGCATAAGAGCAGCAAGACTAACTAGATTATTTCTAATTGCTAGTCATCGATGTTCTTTTTTTCCAAGATCCCCAGATTTCTTTATAGAGTCCGTAGTTAAGAAAGTATGTAAAACCCCCAGACTGTTTCTGAAGAAGTCTGATTTAAACCTTGAGACCTTATGGAGTTTTGAGGTATAGCCATAGTGAATTCTCTTTAACTACACAATGTACCAAAAGCTGTTATTTCTTTTGTTCTGTCTGAAACAATGCTTTTGTTCATGTGGTCAGCTCCTTGCTCCTGATGGCCTGAGCTGATTCCCAAGCGAAGATTAGAGGCCCATGTGAAGATTCCGTTCAGTTTTCCTTCCCTTCATTTCAGAAGATGTCAAACTCCACTGCTACTGATTCCTAATGACCGAAGTACTGTTTGGATCTAACAGTCTGCAAAAAATAATTTTTCAGTGGCAATATTAATTGAACAAATACATGGTTGAACAGATTGATAAACTTGTGAATTGATGAGTATGTGGATTTAAATTATTGGTTTCTAAGTGAGTTAGACCACAGAGATAATTGTGTGAAAATGGAAGTCAAGAGAACTCGGACCCCGATGACAGAGAAAATTCTGAGGTTCTATATAATCCCTTTATTCCTGCATTTGTTCATTCAGCAGATATTTATTGGATGGCTAATCATCAGGTCAAAAGTCACCCTTGCCTTATTTATTTATTTGTTCAAATATTTATTGGATATCTAATGGTTATCTTTGCACCATTGCTTTAGTAATTTTTGTAGCTTTACATATATTTTAGAGCCAATATGAAAATACTCTTTAAGAAAACTACCTGTTATTTATACAGTACATAGCATTCAGAGTTTGATAATGTCATCTTTTCTCTTTTCTTTCTTAAAAATTTAAGAGCCAGGGAAAAATGATCAAACTTGGCCCATTGTGGTTACTTTTCATGGCAAATTGGCCTATATATGCATATGTAAAATAAATAGTTGTGAATGAATAGGGAAATTAGCTGCTCTTCTCCCTGTGTAAGAATTTCATAGGTGCTATGGTCAGAATTCAGATCAGCTACTGCTCTGAGATTCAAGCAAAACTCTATTGATACAGAAGATGCTACATAAGCTCCATCATATGGAAGCATTATTTCAGTAATTAAAATATTTTGCTTAATCAAAATATTTTAAACATTTGTGAGAAATGACCTATGCAATGAGCAATACTTAGTTTAAACTAGAGCTTGAACTTTTACATATTTAGTCAAAGTAAGTTGTCTTAAGGCTAGAGAAAAATTTATACATAGAAAGAGGATACTGAATATAACAGTGCCTCTTCCTTATAAATCCTAGTATCATCTTCTTGAAGTTTGACGTGGCACATTACCTGTTCAAAAATGAGTTATTGATAACCTTTAATGTAGTTACCAACATATAAAAGCAAGTAACTTTTTGTCCAAAAAAAAAAAAAAACCATAAATATCACCAGGAATTTATGTAGCATCTTTATTGGTATAACAGACAAAACAGAGGAGCACATTAGAGTGAAAAGATTAATATGAAATGATCACTACAGCTTAGAATATATGACAATAATCAGCCCTCTTTGGTGGCCTTTACCTACAGTTTGTAGATGGTTGTCTTAGAAAGTCTCATATTTCTTTTTAGTTGAGAGTTTGAAGCAGTTTAGATCGTTACATGCCTATAATAGAGAACTGTGCTTTACTAATGCTGTGACATTGTGCATGTCACTGCCCTCTTTTACAAACAGGCTCAATAGACCTGACAAAAAACAAAATTAAAGAAAAATATTTCTAATATTTCTCTGCAATAATGTAATAAAAATAAATAATATATTTTACCAGTATTGATTTTTTTCTCTATAAAGAAATAGTGCATATTGAAAAACAAGATACAACCAAATCTCAGAAAGATAGAAGAAAAAATGAGAACAAAGTTAAATTTGACCTTAGAATTTATTTTCATAACAAAATTTCCCACTTGCCTTTGAATTATTTGATATTATGAGGGAACTCTGTGTATGAATACCAGACCATCTATTTTGAAAATTAGGTAGTAATGTTACGGTAGCCTCTGTGACTATTCCTGGGGGTATCTTGGACTTGCACCCTGGTTGCCCATTCCTGTTTCTTTTTGTTAATGTTCAGTTTGACTTGCCAGTGAGTCTTAGCTTTATCACATCCTGATTCTAGACTAACATTGGCCATGGACTGTATTACTCTTTACAATGTACCCTAATTTTTGTGCCAGCCGCAGAACACATTAGTTACTTTGGAAAATCCAAAGCAAATTCTTTTATTTCTTCTTGTTTGTTTCAGAGCTTAGAAATTCATATCTACTTATGTCTAAGTCATTGTGTCCTTGGTATTAAAATAACCCTTAAAGAAGAAAATTGTTTGAGATTGTGCAGCCCCACCGCGTTACTACAGATGGAGAGGTAACATTTCCAGTAGAGTATTTTCTATGCCACCAGACTGCAACATTTTTCAGGAGAGAGACAGTGAATTATATTTCCGACTCTTCTCTATTGCAGGACATAAAAGGAGCAAGGGAAGGAAAAAGAAAGTAATAAGAAGAGGAAGAAATGCCAAGTGATAGACTAAGCCCTATCGAAGAAAATAATTGTATTCTCTGCAAAGTGCTCTTTATAAGGTACTGAGGTGTCTCTATGCAGAGATGTCATTGTTTTTTACTTGATTATTAATATACTCACAGGATTATTATTCCTCATTCCTTTATATTTATCCTTTTATTATTAATTTCCACAGTAGCAATGACTTCAATAAATTAGTGAGCACCTCTTCTACATTACACGTGTTTCAAGCCACTGGAGGTAGAGGACTGATTAGAATAATTCCCTCACCCTCATGGGACGATCACTATAGGGAAGAGAGACAACTAAAACGTAAAGGGAAATGTATTAATAATTACTTAATACTAGCAAATGCTATGGCAAAAAAGGTGTTTGTTGGAAAGGTTTGGTATTTTGTGTGTGGTGGCAGGAGGATTAGAAAAAAATGAGAGCATTACAATTTAGCAGACAGCTGAAGAGCTGAAAAACAATGGGAGTGAGCTATATGAATATCTACTACAAAAAGTGATTTAGACAGATAAATTAAAAATCTATGGGTCTTGAGAGGCTGCTTAGGAATGTCTAACAGCGTGGATGTTTGAGGGGTGGGAAAAAAGGAAGAGGAAGAGTAGAAGAGAGGGCTTGACCATATAGAAATACATAGGTCTTTGTGGGTAACTGCTACTCTGAGTAACAGGAGAATTAATTAAAGGACTTCTTTTGTATTTAGATGAAAATCAGAAAATTAAAATGAAGCAGTTTTACAGTGAACTATTCATTGGCTTTTAGTGCAACAACCACCTCTGTGTGGTTGCAAAATATGTTCATATTTCCAAACAAAAATCCTGCACAACTTATTTACTTCTCATTCACTTTACCCTCAACCTTTTGTTACCACCATTCTGACTTCAATCTCTATGGATTTAATTATTTTGGATATTTGAAATAAGTGGAGGCTTACATGTGGCTTTTTGTAACTAGCTTCTTCATTTAACATACTAGTTTTGAGATTCCTTCCCAATTTAGCCATGTATCAACATTTCATTACTTTTTATGGCTGAAAAACATTCTATTGTATATATAAAGCAAAGTTTATTTATCCATCTGTTAATGGACATTTGGGTTAGTTCCACCACTTGGCTACTGTTAATGTTGCTAATATGAACATTTAAGAACAGTTTCTGTTTGAACATCTGTTTCAAAATAATTTGGATGTATACCTAAGATTTGAATTGCTGAGTCACATGGTAGTTGTATATTTAACTTTGGACAAACCACAGAATGGTTTCACTGAATGATTTTTTTAACCAGAGAAATGACATGATATAATTTATAATTTAAAAGCTTGTTTGTGTTGCTATGAAGGGGTTAAATTGCAGAGGATCAAGGTAGAAGCAATAAAACAATTAAGGATTTATTGCAATCATCCAAGGGAAAAGTGACAATGCCATGAACCAGGATACGTACAAGCAAAAGAGAATAGTGAGTAGTATAATTTTGATACAAAGTGATGCCGACAAGATTTGTTGATGGGTTTGAAGTGAGAGGAAAATAGATGGCAAAGCTGACTAAGGTTTCTTGTGTGAAAAAATGAGAAGGTTGAAGCACACAATTACTAATATAGAAGAAAATATGAAGTACCGGGTTTTAGGGAGTATAATAAAGGGTTTTTTTTTTTTTTTTTTTTTTTGTACCAGGGATTGAACTCATGACCTTGCACTTGGCAGGCAGGTGCTGTGCCACTGAGCTATAACCCCTGCAAGAGTTCCTTTTTGTATAGGCTAAATTAATGATATTTGTTCAACAGCTGTATCAGTTATCTATCATTATGCAGCAAACCAGTACAACATTTAAAGGCTTATTTGGTTATGGAACTCTTTGTTAGCAATATGAGCTAAACGTGATTTGCTGGCCTTACCTGAGCCTTAAGTGGTTAATAGATTAATTGGGGGTTGTTTGATTTAAGGGAGAGCAGAGACCAAGAATCATCTCCCCTTTATATAGTCTAGCCTTCCCAACAGACTACCATAGGATTTTATTTTATTTTATTTTATTTTGTTCTTTTATTCTATTTTTTCATAGATGTCTCAGAGCAGTGTGAGAGAGTAGAAGTGGCAAAGTCATTTGAATCTTTGGTTTATAATTCTCACAATGTCAGCATTTCTTCCACTGTACGTAATTGGTATAAAGAAGTCAATATTCAACTTTGAGAGTTGTGAAGAAGATTTTTCCTCCAAATGGGGACATCAAGTGAATGCCATATTGCAAAGGAGGACGCAAAGGTAGAAAGATTCAATACCTTTCTAGTTTGATTTTTGAAAAATAATCTACCATGCTATCAAAGTAGAGATATTGAGGACATATTCAGTTATATTCACCTCAAATTCGGTAGAGAAGAAAGGACTAGAGAGTGAATAAAGAATTGACGGAGAGATTCCTTCTAAAGATAAAGCCCTGGTGTTTTCCAAAATTTAAAAAACAATAAGACAAAGAGGAAACGGAAATGTCAGTTAAGGAGCAATTCACTTTTGAATTCTCCCTACTCAGCCAGAGTAGCTCTCTGTCATCTCTTTTTTTTTCCTTCTTTCTTTTCTTTCCTTTCTTTCTTCAAATAAATTGTCTTCTTTCAAAAAAAAAAAAAAGTAAATTAAATGGCTCTAACAGCAAGGTAGGAGATCAAGAAAGATTTGTGTTCAGTAAGTTAAATTTGTCTTAAAAATGCACCAGAAATGATTACATTTATTGTTCATGCAGTAGTTAATAGCTTTTCTGGAAGTGAAGTACCATTGAAGTTATCTGACCAGTTTGTAATAGCGACAGTCTTCTATCTCACTCTAGCCTAAGAGAGGGGCAGTAGTATATTTAAATACCAAAATCATTCTTGTATTAAACTCATTAAAAGATCTGAATTTCCAGTAATATCCAGAGAAACTAGGCCAAAAATTTTCTTCAATGCTAATGGAAACTGAATTTGAAGTAATAAGGCAATATTTTTTAAATACTAATAAAAAGTCAGTAGTGAGGGCAGCGGAAGGACATTCACTTTAAAACCATGTTTGAAAAACTTAATATTTATTAGATATTTTCCTATACATAAGATTGATCTAGGTCTGAATGAAGCACTTGGTCTCATTTTTCAAGCAGGTTGCCATTCAAATAAGAAAACATAGAAAATAAATTTTATAAAATGTCAGTGGGAAGTGTTCATATTCACACACACATATGCTGCATAGAGAAGACTGGACTGGAGAGTGAATATGGAATTGGTGGAGATGAAAGTCTTTCCATATATTGGGCCCTGGTTTTATCCAAAATTTAAAAATCAATGAGATGAACACAGAAAGGAATATTTGAAAATAGAATTCAGAAGAGAAGACAGTTAAAAAGGGCAGATTTAGTATCAAGGAGCCAGGATAAAATTCCTACCTGCTAGCCAAAAAAAAAAATCTTGTCTAGTAAAAACTCCAATTGCCATGTATAGTTTTCGTAAAAAGCCAAGCACCAGCTAAATATCCATATAGTAATTTACTTAATTATTATGGCAACCAGTAAGATATGAGACATTTTTTGTGCCTACACCGTATCACACTGGCACCTCTGTTTTCTGTGCATGCTGTCAGCCTCTCTTTACAGATACGTGTTAAGATACGGCTCTGCTTCCCTGCTTTCCAGACTGTGGCTGGAGCATCAGAACGGCTCTTGGCCTGCATGTAGAGAAGTTCCCAATCAATGTGATGCGAGAGGCAGTGGGTATTACCTCAGTTTTCCTTTCCTTGGATGGATTTTTTGAGGTGGATTCTACATGGCTTCTTGAACCAAACTTTAGTTGTTCACTACAGAATCAGGGATGCACCTTGTACTGCCTTATCTTCCTTTTCTGCTTAAGTTCTCCACATTGCTGTCTGTGCTTACCTCTCCAATAGACTACACTGTACTCAAACCACCTTTTTAAGAAGTCCTTTCCTCATGTTAACAAATATTTAAGACCTTAATTGAAATCACCTGCAGAAATTTTTAGACTTCAGATTAACTCCTGATCTTCCAGAATTAAGCAATACTGAATCTCTTGAACTTAAAAGTTTTCATTATTTAACTGTTATACATAAAAAAATAAAACAAAATATTTGTAGATCTAACCATGAAATTATATGATTCTAATTTATAAAATCTTATGCATAAAAAGAAAAAATGTTTCCTTTCAATAAATTTGGTATCTAGGAGACTGAATTTTCTGCAGCAATATAGCTCTCACATTCTCCTATTATTCTCAAAAGAAATATCCTCATATTTTAGCTTCTGCATATTTTACCTCCAGAGATGATGTTTTGAAATTTCCTACTTTAGGATTTTTAAAACTAGAGTTCTTTATGCTCTCTAACTCTTGGTTAGAGTCCTTCTTCCCAGATTTATGAGGATTTAGCACAACAATTCTAGCCTACATTTGTGTGCTTTTTATTGCTTACAGTTAAGTATGTTACCTCATTTAACTGTTGCAAAATCCTTGTAAGGTACATGGAGTCATTTTACAGATGAGGAAACACAATTGCAGTGATTGCATCTTGCCCACATGAAAGTACTATACTTGTCGAATGGTAGGGCCAGGTAATGAATGCAGATTTTCTCATAAATCCAAGGCACGCCTTTGTCCACTGCAGTACACCCATCTGTGAAGTCTTCTTTGGTTACTGTCAATTCTCTACAAAGCAGTAAATAACAAAATATATGTCACATAGAAAGTTTAAATTAGTTTATAGATAGCTGCTTCCCATACACTGTTATCTTTTGTTAACTGCATTTCTAAGGACTATGTGGAGATGCACAGAAAACATAGGTTTTAATGGAAATTATAGAAAAGAAACATAACATGGCAATATTAAATCTCAAATGTTAGAACCATGACAGAAATAGAAAGTCATCCAACTCCTCCACTACTACTTCCTACAATTTATATACCTCAACTTCTTTTTTTTTGTGTGTGGGTACCGGGGGTCGACCTCAGGACTTCACGCGCCAGCAGGTGCCTGTGCCACTGAGCAATATCACCAGCCCTTTTTTCGCATGTGGGATCCGGGAGTCAAACTCACGACCTCGCGCTTGCCAGGCAGGCGCTTACGCCACTGAGCCATCTCACCAGCCCTCAACTTCTTGATATACAACTTAAAATGGAACTGATAATGGTGATTCAAATAAGTAAACTCGCCTGCAAACTATAAAACATAGTAAAATCGTAAATTGCTGTGTTGTTAGAATTTCAAGCTGCCATCATTTAACAAACTTGAAAATGGAAAGACAAAAATCTTTGTAACAATATTTAACATTTGCTTTTCCTTAAAAGCCCAGGAACACATTTTTAAATTCGTCTTTCAATTCATCTATTTGCACAGGGCAAAGTTTTTGTTCCAGGCTTTTCATCTTTCCACCCCACCTGAGGAACAAGAAATCCTTTAAATCTTCATGACATTTTTATGTTGTCTTACAAAGTCAAATACAACTAGGTTTCATTTCTGATCTGCAATGTCCCGTCACCTGCTGTGTTCTGTTATTACCGTGCCTTCTTCCTCTTTGCAAGATTTTTATCCTTTCATTTTTTTATTGTAAAAATGTGTAATATAAACTTTACTATCTTAATAATTTATAAGTGTGCAGTTTAGTGCTAAGTATATTCACATTATCGTGTAAACTATTTCCAAAACTGTCTCATCTTTAAAAACTAAACTACACTCATTGCAAAACATCTCCCCAGTTTCCACTTCAAGACCCTAGAATTCACCATTTGAATCACCATTTGACTTTCTTCCCATAGACTTGACTACTCAAGATACATTTCGTATAATTGAAATTAAGTAGTATTTGCCTTTTGATGAGTAGGATATTCACTTAGCATAATATTCTATAGGTTCAACCATATCATAGTATTTGTCAGACTTCCTTGATTTTTAACCCACATGATATCCCAACGTACATATATGCTATATTTTTTATCCATTAATATACAATGAACACTTCTTTTTTTTTACTATTTTGAGTATTGCTACTCTATCAGATATCTCTTCATGATTCTGCTTTCAGTGTTTTCAGCTATATAAATACCTAGGAGTGAAATTATCGAGATATGTTGTATCTGCTTTTAGTTTTATGAAGAATCATCGTATTGTTTTTCATAATGGCTATACCATTTCCCATTTCCAGCAAAGCAACGTAAGTGCTCTAATTTCTCCACATTCTTATCAACACTTGTTGTTGTTGACAAGTGTTTTGTTGACAAGGTTTTTGTTTTTCTTTTTGCTGTTGTTGGTCATTTTTGTGTTCATTTGTTGATGTCTTCTGTTTTTTAATTAGCCTAATAGTTATGAGATAAAATCTTGTGGTTTTCATTTACTTTTGCATATTTTTTGTAATGTTGAGCATCTTTCATATACTTACTGGACATTTGTTTATTATCTTTGAAGAAAAATCTGTTCAAGTTTGTTTCCCATTAAAAAAATAGAATCCTTCATAAATTTGAAATTTGAATAGGGCTCTTCATGGCAGCTGGAAAGCAGAGCACAGGGCAAGAGCCCCAACAAGAGATGTACTCTCCAAAGTCTCACCTCCCAGTGACCCAATTCCAGCTGAGCCCCACCTCCTAATATTAATGGGTAACCTGCTTCCAAAAATGGCTCCCTAACTAAACATTACCAGATTCTGGGTTGCTTGCCTCTAGATGCCAGGTTCTTCTCGTCTTGAACAAAGAATTGAACAAAACTAGCATAAAACAGTGGCCAAGTTTATTTGAGAAAGTAAAGTGAAGAGTAGCGCAGAAGCTGGTTCTGCAGCAATCTTGGGCCAAGTAAGGAGAAAAAGAGGATAAAAGCAAAAATGAAAGTTCACGCTGTGTCTGGGAAACACAGTGTAGGGTATCGCAGAAAGTTACCGCTCTTCATGGCAATCTTGTGTTCTTTATATTGTCCAAATCTCCAGGAAATCTTTGAGAACTTCTACATAAAGGTCCTAAGAGGTGGTGCTGGGATCCCATGCCTCAGGCTGACTTCAGGTCTAGGCCATCCTGTTAAAAACCTGCTTGAGTTCTCATAAGAAGTCCACATGCAGGGCTTTGGGAGCTGTTCTGAGCATGTGTGTGGGATCTTGTAGCTAACAGGTGATGCCTATAATCCCAGCCTGCTTTGCCATGCCCTAATCTCCTATCTCACTAACAACAGTCAGTTACAAATATCAATGGATTAATTATAGTGCCCCATGATCCAATCACCTCTCCAGGAGTCTCTTACAGCAGTCAAGTTGGCAAAATTAAGTGGTACATTGTACCTTTCCAATTTTCATGCTGCTAAGTGAGCACCTAACTTATTCATTCTTAATAAGAATTTTCAGTGGTTAAGTATCACATCTTTCTCCTTTCAACAATTTTCCATGTTTTTCACTAGCCACCTACATTCAACAATTTTCTGGTAAAAATACAGATTCAGAATTGTGTATAATCATTACACAGTTTCTTATTCACATTCAGATCATCATCCTTAAGTTTTGATTTATACTTGTTCATATCCCTAGATTTGAGGTATTATATCGTTAGGCTTACCTTAAACAGCTTGATAGAAGTGAAGATAATTGAGGAGCAATATTTAAACTCTGCATCTAAGCAGGACATAAATATTTTTTATTTAATCATAAGTTCATAATTTTCTCACTATTGATGTAAAAATCATTTATGCTTACACTGCAGCCAACATAAATCATTAACACACAAAAGAATAGTAAGCAACCTTTAATCAATATCACTTCCTTCTATGAGACGCAGCAGAAATGAAAGAATACAGTTTATCACTGAACAGACGTTTTGCAAGTATTTACTCAGGGCCTTGTTTCTTTGCAGCGTTTACTTTGCTCCAACCACAGAGGAGTTCAAATTAAGGTCCTTTTCTCTCCATGGACTTTGTATATATCATTCTTTCCCATTACTCAGTTCTCAGCTCAATATCATCTCTCCAGAAAGACCTTGCATACATCCCTCCCTAGGGTTCTGCCCCCAACAGTGTTTTTCAGTCATTTTACCTGCATAATTTTCTTGACAGCATGCATCACGTGTGTGTGTGTGTGTGTGTGTGAGTGTGTTTTTCAGAAGATTGAACCCAGAACCTCAAACATGCTAGGCAAGAGCTCTAGTACTAAGCTACTTCCTGAGCCTATAAGTCACTTTTTGAATCATATTAATTATTTACTTGAATGATTGTTTATTGCCAGCCATGTCTCCTCCCATTTAAATATATGACCCTTGACTGCAGAGACCTGTTTTCTTTGTGCACCTTCTATATGCTTAGTGCCTGCAAGAGTGCCTGGGCCATAGTTGGCTGCTTGCTGGTATGAGCCATTTGTTCTCAAATTTGGTGTGAAGGCATTGGATGTTGATTCATTGTGACTGCTTTTTTAATGGTTTTGGAAACAATAATAATAATAATAATGATAATGCCAAAGATGACATTGATTTACTCTTAAAAATATAAACAAAATAAAGATAAAAATATGGAAGACCTTCCAGATATTCTGCATAATATTTTAACTCTTGCTTACCTCAAAGCTTCAATGAGAGAAGAAATATAGACATTAAAGGCAGTACATATAGTTAGAAAGACAGACTGGATATCAGCTTTACTGAATGGCAGTGGTTTTCACACATGGGTGTGCATCAGAATCACCAGTGACTTCTGCACTGTGTCTCTAGAACACTGATGCAGTGAGCCTGGTGTGGTGGGGACTGAGAAGCTGTGATTCAGTTGCAGGAGACCCTGGTCCTGGATGTTGGTAAGGTGGAGGAGGATGTTGGATGCTGGGGAGGAGAGTCTACCATCAGCGATGCATGTTTAGATCCAATTGAATTCATACAGGTGATAATTAAATGAATTATGTGTTAAAATCTGTGCAAATTGTAAGTAGTACACAAAGGAGAGAGAATCAAATTAGCATAAATAGGAATTAAAGATATAGATAAGGAAAGATAGGAGCCATGTAACATTGTTATCTAAGGAAATGAGGTGCATGATAAATGCATTAATTGTAGTAATGTATTTGAGGGGCAAGTTTAAAGAAAAGATGACAAGTTCTTATTTGAGTGTGTAGTTTGTAGTGCCCATGTTGATCTAAGTGGGAATGTCTTGGAGGTCTGGAAATATGGGTGATGCTCAGGAGCATGATCTGAGACCAACTTATACACTTGGGTGATCAGAAGTTGATTGATCATTGAGGTCATAAGAAAAAAGAAGCAGAAATAGTCTTGGTGAATTTGTAAATAAAGAAAAAATTTCTCAAGTTCTAAATTATCCCATTCTAACTGAATTTCCTTTGCTAATGGAAGTACTAAACTAGATGGTCAAGGAAATTCAGTAGTGGTTTAGCAGCACTTGATTAAACAAGAAGTTTATCAGTGTATTTCTTGATATCATTATGGTAAAATGAGTCACTCATTTTGATAATATAAAAGACTAATACCTGTTTTTATGTATGTAGAGGAAGATGCCTAATAGTGTGCCTGTGGTCTCTTCCCTCTGCTGCATGCCATCAATATAGATGCAGTATAGATAAATTGATATATTTGAGATAACCCAGAGGAAATATGTTGAATGAGAGAATGTTCATATTAAGATGGAAGGAAATGTTAAATCTTAAATATTACCAGAATTTTTTGAAGCACAAGTCTTTCATTTGAAAAAGAAAAAGGCAGTATAGAAAAAAACAAAGAAAGAAAAAGAAAGAAAGACAGAAAGAAAGAGAAAGAAAAAGAGAGGGAGAGAAAGAAAGAAAGAAAAAGAGTTAAATGATGAATCACACAGCATTTTGGGGAAAACAAATTCAAAGCTGTGTGACTTAAGTATTAATGGTCCAAAATTTCCAATTAAGAGACAGAGAACTTTAGACCGAAGTTTTTAAAAGAGAGAGAGTCATGACTAAAATCTGTGCTGTGTGTATGATAAGCTGATGACAAAAGGATAGAATAAAATGGTACGCATGCTCATAATACTAAGAAAACATATTAGATAAAGGAGACTTTATAACAAGAATTATTATTGAAAATAAAGTGAGATATGCTATAAAGATAAAAGAGACATTCATCAGAAACATATAATAATCCTAAATGTTTACATTAGCTGATAAAAAGTATCATTGCAAATATAGTAAAAACTATCAGATTCAAAGGGAGAAATAGAAAAATCCACAATTAAATTTATTGGTTTTAATTCTTTCCATTTAGTAATTGGTAGGGCACTTGGACAAACAATTTACTAAGGAAAAAATATACTCAAACAACACAGTTTGGATGAATTGACATTTAAAGAATCTTTTCCTTAAGAAGCAAACTGAGCAAGCTTTTATGTGAAAATCCCCAAGAAATTCTTCCACATTTACTATTTTGCAACATAAATTAATATTTGTATTATATATCCTCTTTTGGGCCTACACACCTTTAGTAATCCATTTTCCAGTGAAGTCTATTTTAAAGCTTGCTAAAAAGTGACAGAAGTTGAAACTAGATTTCTTCCATAACTTAATTTCTTTAAAACATTGTTATGTTTGTGATTTATTGACATCTAGTCAGACTGGTGTATGAGTAGCCACACCTAAAATTATTTTTGAAATAGTACTTATACAGTCTTTATTTTCTTGCTTCCTGGTTCCTATGTACAGTTCTACTTAATAGTAGCCATCTTGAGGAGATATCTAAATAAGCCACTTTTCTATCTTTGTCAATAAAACAATATTTCCACTCCCATCTCTTGTCATTTAGGGTAAAGCTTTCAATCTTTCTAATCCTGAAAGCCTTAAATATCCATTTTCCCTTCATCCTTGTTATTTCTGCTTCTATGTGCTATGATTAAAATATAGAATGAATAAATGCTACATTAAAAAATGATTGTAGTAAATGACACATTGCCATTAATCCTACCTCAGAATATTCTCCCTCATGTTGAACACACTTATCCCATCATTTATCCACTTTCTAAATTAATTCTGAAAGTCTTCCTTGTGGGTGTCTTTATGAGGAGTTATAAAAAAAATACAGTGAATGCTGCTGCTGAGCACCATCCATGAAAATTCAGGCTTATGAAATATTATGGTGTGTCCTCATCCACCCTATTAACCAGATCTAGCACCATGCAATTTCTGGCTCTTCCCCAACATTAAAATTACCACTAAAGATAAACATTTTTAGTCCACTCGTGATGTCCAGGCAGCCGCAATAACATAATAAAAGACAGTCAAGAAAGAGCACTTCCAGAACTGCTTCAGAAATTGGCAAGAATGACGGGATAAGTGTCTTCAAAGTAAGGAGGTGTCTTTTCAGGAGAATTAATGGCATTATGTCTTTTACTACAACATCTTTTTTAAAAGTTTAAATAACTTATTTTTGTTCACACCTAGAGTACTGCTTTTTTCCATCTCTTTCATGTAAGCAAATAGATCTAGTGACAACCAATGCATATTAAAATGATCACTTTTAATCTCTTTTCTTAAGATCAGTAAACATTTGATTTGTCTCCCAAATTATTGCAGGAAAGAAATTTATAAAATATTTTGATTTTAATGACATGAGTCCAGGGCTGTCTGGCTTGTTTTATGTGTTGTCATCCTCCAGTCACTGGGTCAATGATACAGATTGAAAATTGTACTTGCAATGATACTCCAGTTTTGATATCCACTTATATATTAACATTTATGCATTAATATTAATTTATATTAATCATATGACATATTATTATATATTTCAGATTATAAATCTATTAATTGAATTATTAATATATTGACATTTATTCATATATTAATAAGGATAAGTTATGCTCACTAATGGAACAAGTGATATAGAATCTCAAGAGTTATAAACCTTTTTATTTATTTATTTATTATTTTTTTTTTTTTGTGGGTACTGGGGGTCGATTTCAGGACCTCGTGCACCAGCAGGCGTCCGTGCCCCTGAGCGATATCACTGGCCCTTTTTTCATATGTGGGGTCCAGGAGTCGAACTTGGGAACCTCGTGCTTGCCAGGCAGGTGCTTACGCCGCTGGGCCATCTCACTGGCCCCTAAACCTTAAGTTTAGTGTGTGTTCACTTACCGGAATCCAACCAGGAGCACCAAAACAATGTGTGGTGTTCTGTTTTCACAGATAAATTGTAAGAGCAGACTCCTCCATGCTGTGCTTCTGTTATGTTGTGTGGTTCAGTATCTCCTTTGTGTAATTTAGCTGGAGGATGAGGGAAAGTAAATTTGACTCTCAGTTGGGAGGGAGCACGCAGTTCTACAGTTACACTGATAAGAACTACCACAGTAGAACATTATGTGACAGTGCAGTTTGGGAAACAAAAAGCACACTAGTTAATTTAATAGGAAAATTGATACAGAGAGTTAGTTAATGGGAACTGAAGGACTGAAACCGCATGAAAATACTATGGTGAGTGAGAATGAAAGAAGTAAAAGATAGGTCTGATTTGTAGTACTTACTATTTCTGAGAAGACCAATTTTGGAGGACTGAAAGAAGCTGAAAACCTGTTCCAACTGCAACTTGAACCAATTACTGTTGCCAGGTTGGAGAAAAATTCACTCCTTATTTGTACTTAAAGGAGTGATGACTCAAATACAGAGAAGTTCACCTTGGCTTTTTCCACGTATTGCTTCTCACAGAGATGATGCTAGAGGACGGTGGGTTTTCAGTGGAGTGGCAAGAGCTTAGAAAGTGGTACAGTGCTTTCTGACTTATGACTTGTACAAGTGTCCTCACATCTTGCCCAAGTTCTGCCAACTGGGAACTAATAAAAACAAATAATACGGGCTGGTGAGATGGCTCAGCGGCTTAAGCGCCTGCCCGGCAAGCGTGAGGGCCCGAGTTCAACTCCCGGAACCCACATACGAAAAAGGGGCCGGTGATACCGCTCAGTGGCACGGGCGCCTGCTGGCACACGAGGTCCTGAGGTCGACCCCCCAGTACCCACAAAAAAAAAAAAAAAAAAAAACAAATAATACCATTTATTATACAGGGTTTGGTGGATTACAAACCAGTGATGTCTCAAATGAATTCGCTTGGCTCTAACTCTTTACTTGGGTGCTCACTTTGGCAGTACATATACTAAATCTTTACGTGGTAACAGCATCCGGAATTAGTTACATCAGAAGGAAGACCTTGTCTTGGTTTTCCAAAGTCTACATTACCCAGACCTAACTAAAACCATCCATGATGGGCTTCACATCAGAGGCACTGATTCTGCCTATTGATTGACCGTTGGTTTTGAAAATCAACCACGTGTGATTAACCATCACTATCTCATTCAAGATAGCATCTTCTGTTGTTTGACTTGAATTCTGCTCATTTTAAAATCTGATTTTGTCCAAATGTAATCATCTGGCTCCAATTTACAATTCATTCCTGAACAATGTTGTTCCTAAAGAAGTCCCATGCCAAAATAATTATATTTTCCAACTTTGACAAAAAGATAAGTTCTGATTATCACGTGTTGCAATTATCTATATATTAGTTATTGTTACTTTCAAATAGCAATTTTATATAGTCATACAATTTTATAGGTAAGGAATTTTGGGAGAGCTCTTTTGAGTAGTTCTTCTCTGTATGATATTGACAGGGCTCACTTAGTGCTATTTAAATGGCAGTTGAGTTGGCCTGAATGGTGCAAGATGGCTTCAGCAATATTGTCTTCAGGCTGATCTCCAGTGAGCCCCCTCCATGTTCAGCAAGTATAAGGGATTTTCCATTTTATCTCTGCACCAGGGCAATAGGACATTTTACATGGTGTTTCAGGTATCCAAAACACCAAGACAGAAGCTTCTGTCCTTCTAAAAGCTAAATGCACAAAGTGGCATGGAGTCTCTTCTACATAAGTAATGGTAAGGAAATATTTTTCATGTTGTATATGCCTTCTATAGGATATCATTTTGTAAAGGAAGCATTTGCCCCATATAGACAGCATTAATCAGATATGCATGTGCTCATGAAAGGACTAAGGAAGCTTTCTTGAGCAAGCCAGCATCCCCAGAAACAGAAACCAGATATGAAGTATACAAAAAGCATCACTTTGGGCATTTCTGAGCATTTCATTTTGAACCATAGGAAAAATAAGAAGCACCTCCTGCTCATGTGCGCAGATAATTTCTCCAACAGTGGTCAAAAATTATATCTTTATGTCTAGATTTAGAAGTGAGCACACTTATACCCAAAACTCCACATGGGTGTAATGGGGGAAGGGGCAGTTTTTTCCTTCAACAATGCAGATAATCTGGGACTTTGAAACAGACATCTACTCTTTGTCTAATTTGGGCAGCCAAATCTTCAGTCTTTCACCTTGTAACAGGAGTGCATCCACCACCATCCTCCACCCACTCTTTAACTTGCAACACCCCTAACTTGCTTCTTGTCTCAGCTCAATAAACCTTCCTGTATAACCCCATCCTTTTTTTTTGTAAGAAGCATATTATTATCATTATTATTACTTTGCTTTGTAAGAGGTGGGAAAGAAGTCTTCATTATGTAAAATGTGATACATAAATCTATGTGGAGTGCTTCTAAAAGTAGAATGTCTGCCAAGTTCTCTAGCAGCTTTACCAGTGTATAATTAAGTACTCATTTAAACTATGGTTTGTTTGTGTGAAGGGAGAGTGTGGAACTCATAAATAGAAGTTGCTGTGGGTTTTTTTCCCTGTATTTTTGAATTACATGTGAGATTCTGGTTTTGGCAATTATGACTTTTAATGTATCCAAACTGCATTTTCTGTTCTAGTAATACAGTGGCCTAGATGACCAGAGACACTCTTTTGATACAGGGTACATAAAAATTCCTGCATAAAATGTAGGCTCTATATAAAATATAACGTCTTCAGTGGCTACATATGGAGAAGAGAAGTCAATTCTCAAGAGTACTGAGAGCTAATTATATCATTTTCCAGAGTATCTGATTTTCTCTGATGAATTACCATTGAACTTCAAGTCTGTGTTCTTGTGGTAGGCAGGAGATAAACTCAAGGACCATGTGAAGCAGGTGGATTTGATATAAGACCTGAATTTTAAGTCTGCATTTGTGAAAGTCAACACTTATAGTAATGTGAAGGAAAATAACACAGAGATGGACAAGATGGCCATCTTTGGTTCTGATTGGAGTACAATATAGGAAAACATATGTATACATAATATTTCTGTGCATATATGTGTTCACACACATGCAAACATATATGCAAACACAATTACATATACAAATTAAGGAGAAATTTGAATACTTAGGTGATTAAAACATTCTCAAAGACAAAAAATTTAGTTTAAGGGTAGAAAGAAATAAAAAGAAAACACTCTTTGGAAGAACATAATTTAACACTAGGATGTAAAGTTCTTCCACAGATGAGTTTTAAGTGAGGTGATGTCGCAAAAGCAACAAAAATTGAATAAATAAGAAATATTTCGTATACGAGAAAACAACCCACAATGAGAAGAAATTATGTTAAAAAACATGAATCAGCTACGTAATGATAGCAGATCCTGAATTTATCAAATACAGACTATTTCTACTCAACATACTAATGACAGTAAATAACATGATATGTATGAAGAAGGAATAAGTAGCTGTCAGATAAACAGATATATTTATAAAAGACCAGCATAAATCTTCAAAATACATGTACATATAATTTTAATTTTTAGTTTTAATTTATATAGGCGATATATGTAATTGCAAAGTTCATTAACATTTATTTTCATTTTTAGATTTAATTTCAATTGACACATGAAAACAAAAACTTTGTATTATTGTACCATGTAAGGTTACACCATGTAATGTTGTCCCATGTAATGTTTGATGCATGTACACATTGTGCAATGTTTAAATCAAGTTAAACATATTTTTCTCCTCAAACATTTATCATTTTTTTTGGGGGGGTACCGGGGGTTGACCACAGGACCTCGTGCACCAGCAGGCGTCTGGGCCGCTGAGCGATATCACCGGCCCTTTTTTTGTATGTGGGTTCTGGGAGTCGAACTCGGGCCCTTGCGCTTGCCAGGCAGGCGCTTACGCTGCTGAGCCATCTCACCGGTCCTATCATTTCTTTTTAGTGAAAACTTTAAAATGTTTTCTTCTAGGTTTTTGAATTGTATAGTACATAATTGATATCTATAGGCACTGTGGTGTGCAACAGTACACTGGAGTGTCTGTTCCTGTCTAGGTATAGAGCACGGTATCTTCTGATTAACTTTTCCCTATTCCTCCCCTCCCCACTACATTCTCCAGCCTCTGGACCACTGTTCTATTCTCATCTTCTGTGAAATCAACTTTTATAGGTTCACATATGAGTGACATTACATAGAAGTTCCCTTTCTGTGCCTGGCTTATTTCTCTTAACATCCTGCAATTTCATCCACATTGTCATAAGTGACAGAATTTCATCCATTTTTATGGCTGACCAGTATTCCTTCCTGTAGGATTACTACTTTTTTTTTTTAACCCTTTCATTAGTTGAAGACACATAGGTTGATTACCTTTCTTGGATATTGTGAATACTTCTGCAACAAATATGGCAGTGCAGATGCCCCAGAGAAAATACTTTTGAAGTTGGAAATTTTTACATTGTTTCAGAAGTTCTCTTTTCTCCGGAATTATAATTTCTAATCCTCCTTGATTTTATGGTTGTATGATGCTTTTAAAGTGTTCAACTTATAATTTACTTAGGTATTTTTCTACTTTTAAAACAGAATTATTCTGCCTTCAACTTTTATATCCATGTAGATTTCTTGCAAGTTCCTGATGACTAATGATGTTGAGCATGTTTTCGTCTATTTATTGGTCATGTGAATATCTTCTTTTATTTGTCTGGCCAAGTTTTTTAAATTTTTGTTTTCTATTCTTATTTTAAAAATAATATTCCTTTAATAGTCATATGTTATAAATATTTTGATGTAAATTTTCATGTTTTTACTTCCTAAATTGAAAGAGAAGTTTCTAATTATTATTTCATTCAATTACAGTTTTCTTTATAGTTAATGAATAAGAATCTAGTTTAATATACATTTTCTTACCCCATGATCATGAGTATAAAGTTCAATGTTAACTCTTTGAGGATTTATTGTTTTATTTTACATGTTTAGACTAAAATTCGACAGAAATGATTTTTACATGGAACAATGACATAGTTATGCTTTATTATTTTCTACACATGTATATAAGTAATCCAATACAATTTGATGAACCCAGGTGAGGGGGTGCACTTGTGTAATCCCAGCACTCAGGTGGCTGAATCAGGAGGATCACTGTGGGTTCGAGTTGGCCTGAGCTACATAGTGAGTTCAAGGCCAGCCTGAACTGCATACTGAGACCCTGTCTCAAAAACCAAAAACAAACAGACAAAAAGAAAACAAACCAAAAAAACCAATACAATTGGATGAAAACTGTCTTTTTCAACTATTCTACTTGACAGAAGTCAGGTTTTTCATATCAGAGTTCTGCCAACCTCATGGAGTACCCTGAGAAGACTTCGCATATCTGTTTGGGAGACTCTGTCCCCAAAGGTCTCTAAGCATGGAGTTGTCTGTGTTGGAATAACTGAATTGTGGAATCATTAAATAATTATAGAATATATGGTGCTTTAATTTTTATGTCAGTTCAATTTAACTTTTTTAATATAAAATTTCAAGTGCTTTACCTGTTCTACTTGTATCTATTTCTATATGTACATGTATATCTATCTTTATCTCTATCCATAGCTATAATATTTTATTTATTTATTTACTTTTTGTGGGTACCGGGGGTCGACCTCAGGACCTTGCGCGCCAGCAGGTGCCCGTGCCGCTGAGCGATATCACCGGCCCTATTTTTTCGTATGTGGGTTCCGGGAGTCAAACTCAGGACCTCGCGCTTGCAGGCAGGCGCTTATGCCGCTGAGCTATCTCACCAGCCCCATAGCTATAATATTTTAGTGCAATACACATTTTGCCTCACTCTTCCTGGTATTAGTTATTTTTAAAGAAAAATAAGCCTATTTTACCAAGACTATGATTTTAGCTGCCTTTTATAGCAGAATCATTTAACTTCAATGCTTTTTTCTATAATTAATAATTAACTTACTTTTATCATAGTTTTCTTCTGTTTATTTTAACTTAGTGCTTTAAATCTAGCTACTGCAAATGATCTTTTTTTCTTCTTCATGTAATATATGTATCAAAGTCTACACATATCTTTCTAAGAACATCTTTAGCTACTTTCCAACTTTTTTCTTATGTAATACTTTTCTATAACTAACTTCAATGTTCACAATATGTCTTACTGTCTGTTTTGGCTAAATTTTGTCCATACATTACTTATAATTGTATGCATGACTTCCAATTATTTGTGAATATTTATGTTTTCCTTTTTGATATCAATATCTAGTTTAGTTTCATTTTCATAAAAGAATATCTCGGTATTATTTCAGCTATGAGAAATTTGTTGAGACTTGTTTCATGGTGCAGCACATTTTTAATTTTTTCCAATATCTTATGTGCCCTTGAAAAGTATACCTTCTGCAATTTTGAGTTATGGTAATTTATATGCTAATTACATTTAACCGTGTTGCTCAAATGTAGTAGTTCATAGACATTTTGGCCTTGATTTGATAAGTTACTGAGAGGTGCTCATTAAAGTTATGTACTATGCTTTCACTTACTATGGTGGGAAGGCTGAATGACAAAGGGATGCAATGAAACTTTTGGGGGTAATAGTTATATATGTTCATCACGGTGATTGTAGTGATCATCTCGTTGTACATATATATTAAATTTAATCAAACAATACATTTAAAAATGCTAAAGTGTTGTGTGTAAGCATTACTGCCATAAAAGTGTTAAAATAAGCCAATATATTTCACAAGACAAAAGAAGGCACGGGAACATCTCAATAGACACAGAAAGTCCTTTGATAGATTTCCATATTCCTTCATAAAGTTGGGTATTAACATACTAGAATTGCATAGAAAATTTCTTACTGATGGATAAATAAATAAATAAATAAATGCATAAGTAAAGGATCAGAGTATGCCCAAATAATAGAAAAATTTCCTGAGGTCTAGGAGAAGACTATATTTTAATATCCAAATGAAAGAAGAATGAACTTGTCTCCTAGACTGTCACCAGTTCTGTATCATCCTTGGAAGATCTGAGAAAAGAGTTATGATAGTCATTTTCTGTCTTCTGAGACTTAAAAGAACTGGTTAAGTAAGGCTGCCGTGGACCCTGACTTAAGATTCTGCTGACAAATGTGTGTAGATTTCTAAGTACTGTAAGTTTAAGACTGGTTGTTTTATTAATGAATCTTCTAGAAAGGCTGATTGATGTTTTTGAATTTTTTTTATGGCAGACAGAACATAGTGTGCTGACAGCTAAAGATAAATGAAATAGTTGACAATGATTTTGTTAAATAATATTCACTATGTACTGAAAGACAGTTTCCAATTTTCCTTTAAGGGGTGGCTTTCTCTTGTTCTGTGTTTTCTCCAACCTGCTCAGAAGGCCGTGGAGTTATTGCAATGCCTTCGGTAAGTTTTATCAGCAAGACAGAAACTTTACAAGTTACTGCTCAAATGCAGCAATCATGACTTGTTATTTTTTCAATTTAATTTTAGTATAAATTAACTTATCTATGTACAAGTAGTACTAAAGCTAATAACGCTAAAAGGATTAAGATTAGAAAATAATGCTGTCAGTAATGGCACTCATTAATGGCCCTTATCACTGCAAGCTGATGAACTACATCTAGGATAATTGGCCTCATTATAATACCAGGTATCCAGGTATCCTTTGCCAGGTATCCTTTGCTTCGGTCTCTACTGATTACTTATGTTTCTCAGTTTGGCCAATTAAATTTCTCTTCTATCTCTATCCATTTCTAAAATTGCTACTACACAGCTCATTGTTGTCAGTGTGCTCTAGGTAGTTAAGAACTGCATCAAGAAGACAAGAAATAGAAAAATGAAGATAGCTTTATCCTAAGGTGCAGACCACAAAACAAGTCATGGCTTAAATTATATTCCAAGAAAGGGGGTTTCTACCTGTTTCTTTTAAAATGAGTTGTTAAAATGTGTTTGAAACCTAACTACCCTTGGACCCCTAATATAGTCAAGTTGATTCATTCTCTAAAATGCTAACCTATTTTATTTCCATGGTAAGTAACATGACCCATACCTGAAAGTGATAAACAATAAAATAGTTAAATTGCTTTATATTTTAAATGTAAAAGTCTGAAATTAGCAATCACCACATTTGGAAAAATAGCTAACAAATATCTCTAAGGATTCCTTTGCTTTACTGCTTTATCGTCCTCAGAATATTGGTTTTTATTTCTTGGGTTTGTAAGATCTCATTGTCTTAAGAGGATTTCTGTTCCTCCCAAATTCAGGACCACATTCAAAGGCAAAAACAGAACAAAAGTGAATACATGCAGTGAAAATGAAATATGGCATGATTTGTTTTTCTGTTACTGGAAAAAAAAATAGTCCCATAGACTTCCTCTTATGTCCCACTGGATAAAAATTGATGTATCCATGCATTACGAGGGAGATATGTAGAATTCCTGAATTTTACATTGTGATTAGATAGAAGGAGAACAAAGGTCTTGGTAATGACTTTTGAGTATCCAGCTGCTATGGTTTTAGTGAGTGTGCCCTTCCCAAATTCAAACATTGGCACTTAAACCCCAATATAATAGTAATTGAGATATTTAGAAGGTGATTAAATAGTAAAAACAGAGTTCTCATAAAAGGAGTACCTTATAAAAGTACTGGGAATAAATAGCTATACCTTTTCTGTGCTTGCAACCCTTTCACCATGTGAGGCCACAGCATGTGAGGTCTGTCTCCTTGGAGGCTCAGCAAAAGGATGTCATTTTGTAAACACAGACTAATCTTTCATCAGACTTAAAACATACCAGTGCCTTCATCTTGGACGGATTACCCTCTAGAATTACGAGAAAATAGGTTTCTATTAGCTATGAGTTATTCAGCATAAGGTACTGTTTTATAGCATCAGGAACAAACGAAGACACCAACTGAAAGTGTATTTAATAGGAAGAGAGTCCTTCGTCTAATTATTGGAAATCTCCACGGAAATTTGTCTCTCTTTATTCATCCTAAGGGCATTGTGTACATTTTATGGTGGGACAAATCTAATTCTAGTACTTGAATATATAACAGAACTTCACCTGAGTACTTACTGAACATTAAAGTCTGCTATAGTGAGAATGATGAAGCAATTCAATGTCTTTAATAGAAGTATTTAAGAGTAAAAAGGGAATACTAAAAATTATGCTTGTACAAGAGAAAGCCCAGTAATGCCTCAAGAAAATTAGTACATATGGTCATCTTATCTGCAATAACCCTATTTATGTCCCAGAGCCACACTGTTGCTGATTCCCGACTGTGGTTTTCATCACTGAGCCAGGAAAAAGTGACAGATTAATAACAGATGAGACCTTTGCAGAAGGAAAGATGCAACTGCCATCAGCTGGTGCCAAAGAAACATAAGTGTTTCTTGTGTACATCCTGTCCAGTACCCTTTCCACTTCTCACTGCTATTGACAACAACAAAAAATAGGCAGATCAGAGCACAGCTTTCCTGACCTGACAGTCACAGACACACCCCAGGCTGCCCTTCACAAAGGTTCTCCATCTGACATTAGAAATATTATTCTGCTCTGACTGAGAAATAACAGAACAGAAGATAAGAGGAAAATACCATTAATATTGAGAAAAAGTGAGTACCTACCTCCTGATTTATCTATTGATAAAGCAATCACACTATCATCCATTTGTATGTAATTTTATGAAGGAAAGAAAAATAAAATCAGTACATATCAGGGTTTACACCCATACTTTATTACAAGTTTGTCATAAGCATATTTTAGCTTCAGCAAAAATAAAGACACATCAACTTTGTTAATAAATGCATGTGACTGCATTTAAAAGCTTGCATTAATTAGGAATTTGCCTCTACCTTCATGTGATACTACCACTCCTCTTTTTTTTTTTTTTTTTTTTTTTTTTTTTTTTTAGACAGAGTCTTGCTATACAGTTCAGGCTGGCTTTGAACTCACTATGTAGCCCAGGTTGGCCCTGAACGCATGATTAACCTACTGTCTCAGCCTCCTGAGTGCTGAGATTACAGGAGTGAGCCAGGACACCCAGCCAACCTTTCCTCTTTACCATACATGTGCATGTGCGTGCACACACACATTCAAAGCCAACAATTTAATATAAAGTGGATTTTTTCTCTTAGAATAAAAACTTTGGAAATAAGAAGTTGAGGTCCTTTGAATTAAATGTTTTTCAGAACAAAAGAATTTTATTGGCTTTTACTTCTCAATCACAAGATGTTAGATGCAATTCCAACCATCAAAGGCCAAAGAAAAGAAGAAATGAAGACACAACAAAAAGAAATAGTTTCTGTCCACTTTCCACCTTCTTTAAACAATTTGCCTAGAAGCCTTAGTTAAAGTCATTATGTAAAACTCAATAGTCAAAAATGTGGTTTAAAATCACTTCAAAACAAGTTAAGCTGGAAACACTGATACATCCAGGAAAAGTTGTCTATTTTCAAAGAAAAGAAGGTATATTGATTGGCAATTGGAAGTTCTTACCAATGATATTTAGAAATGTGCCTAACCAATTATTGATAAAAATTTACCCTTCCCAAATTTTCAACATCATTATTGTCATTTCATATCTGTGCTAGAAAGATAGTAAAAATGATACAAGATTGTAAACATTCCCTCTCAGTTTAATAAAATAACAAAAATACATAAAATTATAAAGTATGGTCAATGATGTTTTCCTTGTCTCCCCAAATGCAGTGGTGTGAGGCAAAAAAGTGGTAAAATAGATAGTTTTTCAATTACATTTAATTAATTACTATCTATTTTACTCTTTAAATTACCTGTGCTATAAGTTTAATAATTGATTAACCAAGCATTTGCTGAATGCTAAAATATGCCAGAGATTGTCTAGGGCTCAGAATATAATGATACACAAGATGTTATCAGTCGGACTAGTATATCTTGAGATGCGTGAACTACATTTGATAGGGCTAACATGGAAAACATTTTGAAAGGGTTGTTACTGTTTACAAAGATGTAGACAATTAGTATATATACCACACTTTCTTTATCTAGTCACCCATTAATGGGCATCTGGATTGATCTTGTATGTTTGTTTGTGAGAATAGTGTTATAATAACATGGTGTGCAGGTATAACTTTGACGATGATCTTATATCTTCTGTATGCATATACAGGAACTGGGACAGCTGGATCATACGCAAGATCTATTTGTAGGTTTTTGAGGAACATCTGTAGTATTATCTATATACAATGGAATGCTTTTCAGTTATAAGAGTGGAATTTCATTTTCAGCAGTATAGATAAACTGGAAGATCATTATATTAAGTGAAATAGTCCAAATGCAGAAAGACAAAATACTACATCTTGTCTCTCATATGTAGAAGCTAAAATCAATCTTAATGTAGAATAGTGATTACAAGAGGTTGAGAGGAGTTAAGGGAGAGGGACAAAGAGCAGCTGAATAACAAGTACCAGAACACAGCAAGTTATGATTTCCTGGAGTACGGTGGGATAACTACAGCTCAATACAAATGTAAACTTTATGAAACTCAGGAAGAGAGGAGCTTTTCAGCTTCAAAAATAAATGACAAGGAGAAGGAAATGCTAATTACTTTGATTTCATCAGTATATAATGTATATGTATGTTGAAATATCACGCTAAACCCCATAAACGTGCAAAATTATTTTATATTAATAAAAAAATTGAAAGACATATTTTTAAATAAATAATTAGAATGCTCCAGATATGTGGAGTCATAAAGGAGTAACTGGTACTTGTAGCCTTCTAGATATACATAAATCTAAGCTCAAAAAACATGAGACAAATATTTTCATAAATTAGGCAATATGTAATTTGGGACTACAGTAACTGAAGAAAAAAAATACTGTGTCCATCCCTTGACTTCAGTGGGCCCTAACAAAGTGTATCTTCTAAGGGCTGATAGCTCAATAGAAAATAGTGATTGTACAATGCTTGCATTAAGAATAAAATAAAAAATACACACTCACATTTATAAAAATAAATTCAACCATGGCAGGAATAAAAAGACCCACCACTAATACACCTCACTACAAAAAGTATCACACTATAAAGAAAAGACGTGATATTCCAACCATGTATAATATAACATGTATAATTTTTAACATAAAATAAACAAAATTAGTAAATGTAAAAAAAATAGGAAACATGGTCAATAATTAATATTTTCAAAAAGCTAGCAGAGTAGTTTCCAATACAACATAAATATTGAAAATAGCTTGAACAATTTTACAGAAACTAAAAATATTTAAGCTTTGAAAGGAAAAAAGTCATAATGGATAATTATAGGGAGAAACACAGGAAATAAATATTAAGGAAAAATGGAAATTCTAGTACTGCAAAGAACAATAATTGAAGTACAAAATTTACTTGATGTGCTTAGCAGTAGATTGTAGAGGAAAGAAGAATAAGTGAATAAAGTAGAAGGCAACACAAAGAGAACATATAGAAAACAAAAGGAATAGAGCATTGATGGTCAATGGATGATAAAAATGATATTATATAATGGTAAGTAGAGCCCTAGGCAAAGAAAATCAATGAATCAGGAAAAAACTAAACAAATAATGGTAGTGAATTTTTCAAATCTGATGAACTTACAAAGACTATAAATCTATACCTAAGCACAAAAACACCAAATACCAATCCTAAATAAAATAATTTTAAAAACTAACCAAGAAAGACATATTGCCAAGAAATAAAATTATATTATTAATGTATTATTTTTTAACACAAGCAGCCTTGGTTAGAACATGGCAGAATAAAAGCTTTAAAATTTAATTTTTTAAAAATTCAAGTATTTTATATGCAAATAAAATATTATTTTTAATATAGGATGAAATGAAAACATTTCAGAAAAATAAATACCAAAATAATTCATTGGTAGCTGATCTGCACTTCCAGAAATACTAAAGAATATTTTTTAGGTAGAGAAATTACTTCATGGAAATTTGGATTTGCAGAAATTAAAGAGAAAGAAAGACTGAAAAATCCAGAGGTACATATGGGATATCATATATTAGGTTTTCTATTTCTTTATATGAGAGGTAAAATTTTAAACAAAAATCATAAACTTTGTATTTTTATATATAAAATATATATATAAAATGTATAAATGAAAGAGCAGGAATAAGAGTTTAGAAGTGCATTATTATGAGTTCCATTTTGTATAGTGCTATGTATCTTTGGGTCCTTTGACAATTCGTGTGTTGAAAACTATTCTCCAATGCAATGAGATTAGAGAATGATGCTTTGGGAAGTAATTAGGTCATAGGACAAGTCATCAAGAAAGGGTTTAGTGCCCTTCTAAACGAGGCCCCAGGGAACGGTCTGGCCTTTCCATCATGTGAGAACACAGCGAGAATATTTTTCTCATAGTATCCCAAATGATATCCCAAATGACTTAGATACACACAATGATACAATATTAATTCTAATTAGACTGCAATAGATTAGATTAGATACTTTCTCTAATCCCTAGGTAAGTCACTCAAAAAAGGCAAAGAGAAAGAAAATATAATAGCCACCAAAAGAGAAAACAAAAGAAGTATTAAAACAAAATATTGAGAGTATTTTTAAAGTCAGAAGAAGGCCAGAAAATGTTGAGGCAAAAAACAAGAAACAGAATGGGCAAGTTAAAATAATTCAGTAAGACGTGTTAAATTACAAAAACATCAACATTTACATTGCATGAAAATGGATAAACACAATTGAAAGGTAGAAATTGTTAAACTTGATAGAAATAAAACTCATTTTAGATTGCATAGGAAACATACCTTAATGACTCACAAAGTTGGAAATCAAAAGGATATATATATATATATTTTTTTTTTTTCTTTTTTTTTTTTTTTTTGGTGGGTACCGTGGGTCGACCTCAGGACCTCGCGTGCCAACAGGCACCCATGCCGCTGAGCGATATCACCGGCCCCTTTTTCGTATGTGGGTTCTGGGAGTCGAACTCGGGCCCTCGCGCTTGCAAGGCAGGCGCTTACACCGCTGAGCCATCTCACCAGCCCCAAAAGGATATATTTTTAAGAAGTATAAAAACTTATTAGGTATTCTAAGTATTAATGACAGCAATTTAATCAATGTATTATTTGGAAATTAGTATTACCAGAAGAAAAAAGGAAATGTTCCTAACATTAACAAGGTCATTTTGTCAAAACTCTCCAAATGGGTGCATAAACAACAGTGAAAATAATGAAACATATAGCCACAAAAGTAAAAGAAATATGGGATGTATGAACCTTGGCATTCTTTTTATGTCATGTGACAAAAAATACAGTGAATGTTGCTGCTGAATGCCATCCAACAGAAACGCAGCCTCATAAAGACATTATGTGTCCTTTACTGTAATAATATATTTTATTTGAACACACATTGTAGTTTTTGATAAGCCCTTGTAAAAGAATCATACATAATTAATGCTTTCCTGTGTTTTCAGTCTATGTAAAATGTAGTATTGTGATAGCTTCTGAGTTTTTGGCGACTGCCAGTCTCTCCACTGTTCAAACTTCAGTTCCATGAATATTTTGTACCTTGTAAATAGTTACACAACGGTTCCTTTATTGGTGCCTGACAAAGCAGAAATCAACAAGAAATATGTCTTTGGTGGATGGATGTTTAAATGAAGAGTGAAAGCTGATTTTGCTTTTTTTAATATTGAAGGTAAAATTGATCGCAATATAATGAAGAAACACATCGTTAGTACCAAAAATATGTATGGAAAAACTGTACAATATAATTAATATAAGAAAAATAGTGTAAGAGAAAACAGAGTTTACCTACAACATGGGCAGAAGAAATGATGTTAAAGATCAATGAATGTTACATGCATGTATAAAAATCCAATAATGAAATATATTGTTCTGTATAATTAATATGTCCTAATAAAAATGCACATTTTAAAAAGTTATTGAAGAAATTTATATATTCTAATTTCATCATCTACATAGGAGGTTATTATATTGAAATGTAAACTATACAATCTCACTCTATAATTTTAAAACATATTTTTATTTGCACCACTCTAGGAGGCTGAGGCAAGAGGATCACATGTTCAAGCCCCACGTGGGCAACTAAGTGACTTAGTAAGACCCTATCTCAGATCCATCAATCAATCAATCAATCAATAAAACTTTTAAAAAGAAGGTTATATAGCTCAGCATGAAACCCCTGGGTTAAATCCCCAGTATTTCCAGAAAAAAAATAATAGAAACCAATAAAAAATTAAAATTTAGAAGAGCTTTTAAATGAATAAAAAAGGCACAAAATACAAATAATATAGCATATATAACATAATAAAGAAGATACAAAGGAAATAACAAAGTTAGCTCTAAAGACAATAATTGTAAACTGTATAAACAGACAATGCAAAAGGGAAAGAACTTTATATTGGCAAGTAGGAAAGACACGTGTAAAGGAAAATAACATAATGTTATTGAGAAATTGTAAGTTTCTGCAAAGGTACATAAAGCAAATGCAAGCAAATATTAAGCAGAGATCTATACATTAACATTATAGGAGAAAAAATTATATGAGGGTTCAATTACAGGTTTATTGTATAGCATGACACAAATATGATGTGTCCTATAATTGTAATAAAAATATAAAAATAAATTTCAAAAACTTTAAGTAGTGCATCTTTTTTGAAAATTATTTGCAAAAAGTAATAACAACTAAAAACATCTCATTCAATTAGGTAATTCTCATGAAAAATTTCAAAGAAAAATTAAAATTTTGTAATTATTTTTAGTTAAATGTTAATTATTCAAACACACAGAGTAAAGCTAAGCTTATTTTTTTATTTTTTTTTTTTTGGTGGGTACCGGGGGGACGACCTCAGGACCTCGCGCGCCTGGAGGCGCCCGTGCCACTGAGCGATATCACCGGCCCCTTTTTCGTATGTGGGATCCGGGAGTCGAACTCGGGCCCTCGCGCTTGCAAGGCAGGCGCTTACGCCGCTGAGCCATCTCACCGGCCCTGAGTTTTATTTTTTTATTTTTTATTTATTTTTTTTTTTAAAGCTAAGCTTAAAGAGGATAATTTTTTTTTTTTTTTTTTTTTTTAATATGGGTACTGGGAGTCGACCTCAGGACCTCGTGCTTACCAGCAAGCGCTAGTGCCACTGAGTGATATCACCGGCCATTTTTTTCCTTTATGTGGGTTCCAGGAGTCAAACTCAAGACATCGCGCTTGCCGGGCAGGCGCTTGTGCCTCTGAGCCATCTCATCGGCCCGTAAAGAGGATAATTTTTACCTCAATCTTTTTATAATAAAAAAATTGTAAAATACCGAATTTGTTAAAATGCAAAAACAAAACATATAAAATGAAGGGATTAATAAATATAAGAAGATAAAATTATTTGTAAACAAGGTAATTACAGCAAAATATTTTGAAATAGTTAATTTTTAAGAAAGCAAAGTAATAAAGTAGGTCTCTAGCTAAAGAAAATGAATGTTAAAACTATTTGTAGGATGAGAAGTGAAAATGTAGGAATAACCACGTATAGAAAATAGAAGGTATTAGGAAATATTCTTCACAATCATGTGAATAAATTTGAAAATCTGTATACGCTAATGATTTCCCTGTAAATATTTAGTTATTTTCTCATAAACAACAAAAATTACTTAAGTGTAAATAGTAAATATACTCAGATTAATAATTACAGAATATATTAAGAAGTTAGAACAATAATGCCAAATGAAGCTCTTTTCACAGTTGAGTTTTTAAAATCTTTGGCTAACAGGTCTTTTAAATGCTATTTAAGGAGGGTATAGAGAATAGAAGTTTGACAATATAGTTCTAGAAATCCAACAAAAAACAAATAACAAACAAAATATTGAACAAGAAACTATAGATTGCATTGTCCAATATTGTAGTCTGTAGGCCAACATGACTGTTTACATTGAAATTTAATTAAGATTAAGATTCAGTTTCTCAGTTGCATTAGTCACGTTTTAACTGCCTAACAGCTACACGTGGCCAGTGGATATAGTATTGGACAATGAAAAATAGAACTTTTCAGATTCCACATGTAATTTCAGAAGAAAAGACCCCGTGACATTCTCCTTCCTAGACATAACACGAAGACACAGGGGAAAAAGAAAAGTAGGACAAATTAATTTACTAATCCTGATCATCTACCTACTTCCAGGACCAAGGGACAGAGATATAAGAGACCCTACGGTTCATGGCTCTGTGGGACCTCAAGAGAAGATAATCTATGTCACCACGCATTTACAAATACATCGTATGTCTCTGGCACTGGTACAAAAACTTTCGGAGACAGATGGATATTGTACCAGTCTTCAAGAGCAGAAGCCAAAATTCACAGAGATGGAAACTTGCTTACATTTACTCTTCTAATCAGTGTCAATTCTTAATTTCAGCCCTTTCAAATATAGTTCTCTGTACCTTTCACTATGTATTATTCAGTTCTTGCTCCAGTAGGTATTTTGGATCCATCTAAGTGCTTAGACCTATTGGAATATTGCTGTATCCAAGTAATCGAAGGCTAATTTGTAATCCACAAAAGCTGGCAAGTTCTTTAGTGCTATCAAACATACAACATGCAGATATTCAGTAACTACTATTAGCTCCTCCTCTTTTCCAGACTTGATGAGCATTACAACATTCAATATACAGTATCTAAAGTAAAAAAGAAACAGAAAGGAGGAGATGTGGTTAAAGTAACCATATGGTTAATGAATCAAGCTCACTTACTTAAAAGTAATTTTTAAATTAAAAACAATTGTATCCAATATTCCAACCGTTATAATAGGCAAGAGGAATTCAAAGGACCACTGTCCAAATCTTCAGAAGTCCAACAGAGAATAAACACACACACACTGACAATTATGTATAGAAGAAACTTCTCTTTAAAGGCATTTATCTATTTACAAAAACTTTTCTGAGTTCATTCCACCCATCTTTACACCAACACTGTACATTGGCAATTAGTAATATTAGATTTCTCATTCTTGTTTTGGGAATAATAAATGGGGAAAATTGAATCTTAAAGAGCTTCAGAGACTGGGTCATAGAAATTTTCAGGACAAGAATCTGGCTTTCTGACTATGAATGATTAATATTTTGCATTCAAATAATAGTAATCTTTCACAAAAGGTAATTTCTTCTTTGTTATTGTGGTCATGAATATACAAACTAAGACTGTGTACAGAAAGCCAAAAAATTAATCATGTAGTAGATTATCCAGAAATATTGTACACATGATGTCACCTATCTGCATTGTTCACCTTGTTTACTGATTCAACCAGACATTTTAACACTGCCTTGACACAGACTTACAGCTTTGCATACCAGAAAATATTTTACCCAGTGACTCAAAGTGTCACTCACAGGATGTGCCCAGATTGCCTTGCTGTCACTGATACATTTTCCTGAAATGAAAACTCTCAAACAGAAGCAGAAATGACATTTTTATCAATGCAGCTGATTAGTGATTGATAAAAATTAGGTCTTGGTCCAAACTTATTTCTATTTCAATGATGGCAGTAAAGAAAGAAAGAAGATGAAAGAGGAAATCGAGGGATCTCCATATCTCCTTCTAGCTCTACAATTCCCTGGTCATTCCAGGAGGAGGCTCAGATATGTGTCATACTGGCCATTCCTCGTATAACACTGCATGACTCTTTTGTATTAGGTCTGATGACCAATGTGAGATGGTGCTACCAAAAGTTGTCCTCAGAATTGTCAAAAATAAAGGGAAAATGAAACTGGTATTCATTAAATTCCTCCTACATGTTAGCCCTTTTTACCCTTTAAAGCATTGGGTTTATAAGAATATTTTCAGGTCTAGATTCTTATGCTCAGAGAGGTTACACACCTTACTTACAGTCAAACTCCAGTTAACAGTAAAGACATGTCTGAGTTCCAGGCACTTCCTATGATGCTAATATACAAATTACTTCTAAGGAGTAGAATTGATAATGAAAGTCATGGAACAGTCCAAGGAGGAAAGATTACACTGAAGAGCCAGGAACTGTATAACAGGGAGGAAGGAACAACCCAGGATTGTGAATCAAGGGGCAATTTTGGAAGTCAGGACTACATGATGATAAATGTATTTGCATTTCAAAAATCAAAGGATTAAAGAATCATAAAAGCCATAAAGTTTACCTGCATTTGTACTTCAATTTCTTCCATAAGGTTCCTGTTAAGGTATCACGAAGCTGAGTATTTGCATCTACTCTGGGCTTCTGTGGCACTGGATAGTATTTCCTTTACCTTCTGTTATAGTTTATATCTAGATGTCCCCCCAAAGTGTCATGAACTCACAGGTGGGGCTTTTGGGAGGTGATTGGATTATAGGGTCATGATACTCATCAGCGGATTAATACACTGATGAGTTTATAGCTAAATGTGATGTTGGGGAATAAAGCCTGGTCAGAGGAGGTGGTCACTGATGGTGTAGCCTGGGAAGGTTTATCCTCCTCCTTCCTCCCTTGCTCTCTCTGCTTTCTGCCATCATGCCTAGAAGTTACTTCTCATCTGCCAAGCCCTTCTGCCATCCTCCTCTGCCATACTGCCCTGCCTGGAAGCTAGCTGACTGTGAATGACAGTTGTGGGTGTTGGGTATTTTGTCTCTGCAACAAGGAAGGTAATTACATAAGACAATACCCCGCACCTTTTTAATTCTCCTTCATCTATTGCGATGGCAGGCAGCTTGGTTCCAGGGTAATTTTACAACAACTAGTATTTCAACTGCCCAGTGCATTTGTTTCTTCCACTGGTGTTCTTAGAGACCACACCTAGAGATTTACCGTAAAACACCTTGACACTCCCTTATAGTTAAATATGGACATGTGATGGTGTTATGGATTATATGGAGAGGTCCTCCATGAGTCTCATGCAGTCATAGGTGGGGCTTTTGGAAGATGATTGGATTATGGAGGGGTATGGCTGAGGAGATGACAGCGGGTGGGGTCTGGCCAGACGAGGTGGACTACTGGGGTGTGGACTGGAAGGGTGTGGGTCACTAGGGATGGGAACTCCTGTGTTCCTCCCTTGACTCTCTGTGATGTCAAAAGCAGCTCTTCTCTACCATAAACCTCTGCATGCTGTCCACCCTTGGATGCAGCTGACTCTGGACTGAAACATGAGCCAAAATAAATCTCTCCTTCTTTAAACTGTGGGTGTTGAGCATTGTGTCTCAGGAATGAGGAAGTCACTAAAAGCAGTTTTGGTTCTGAGCAGATCTAGACAAACAGAACTGTAAGAATGAATTACTTTAATGGGCTTAGGGTTTCCTGAACTGGCTTTCTAATTTAATGAGACATAAAGTTGTCATGCTTTCTCCTTCTGATAATGTGCAGAGTACTTACAATCCGTGGTGTGAAGTATTTTAAGCAATATACAACGTACATTCCTTTGATTATCCTAATTCACTACTTTTGAGTTGTAAATAATTTAGCGACTCATACTTTTGAACATTTTTGGAAGAGTGCAAAATATAATGACGCTGGCTGGTTGCTCTAAACAAGTCTAGAAAAACTTGTAAAGGAAAATCATGAACTCTAAACATGCATAAGCAATCTAAAGTCTTCTACATTTGAAGACAAATTAATAAAGGAAAGTTAAGAGCTCAAAGATTCAAATGTCCAGATCCAGATACATTTAAAGATTTTTAAGTGTGTCCTGTAAAAGAATATTTTTTCTTTTAGCTGCATGGCAAAAGTTGCAGAAACCTAAAAAAGGCCCTCATAATTCTATTGGCTGAATTACAGTATGAGTTTAGTGCTGAGTCTTGAAGGGTATCTGAAGTGAAAGTGAGGGCAGGATCAGAAAAGAACGGGATCCCGTAAATTGAGATGGAGATTTATGAGAGGATCTGAACAAGGCGGGAAATTTTGAGCTTCTAAATCCTGAAAGAATTATTTTACCAGAGAAAGATATCTCTCTACTCTTAGTGACTGAAGCAACCCCACCCCTGTGGTGTTACTCTTTCCTCCTGTACCTGAGGAAACTAGTCTTCTATTGCCCAATGCAGTTAGAAAGCCTAGTAATACTGACACTCTCCAAGACCCACTCTCGCCACCCATTTTTGCTTCTAGGCCTATAGTCAGGCTCAAATCCCAGAAGACCTCTAAAGGAAATACACTGTGACCCATGAAAAGGTCCACTGTACTCCCAAAGAACTTCTTCAGTTTCCTAACTCTTATAAGCATGGGGCTGCTTATAAGAACAGATATAGAAATGGATTTTAATAATGTGGGATAATGGTTGCAGAAATAAATGCCTGAATCAGGCTGAGATTCTCAATATGGGCCCGTTAAGTAGAGATTCTGAATATAATGTTGCAACTCTGAATTTAAAAGAAATGTTAATATTGTTTACCCCTGCACCTCATTGTCTTCTAGCATCACCCAGAATTTAGCAGGCCACTGAAACCATGAAGCTCTGGACACTGGAGCATGTTTTCTACTGCCTGTGGGACACTTTTACAACAGCTGCTATGTAGAAATACCCAAACCCTATGAACCCAAATGTGGTTGCAGTTGATGTGTTAGGCAGATGTACAGATCCTTCAGCAAAGCTGCTCAGCCACAGCCTTCTCAGCACAAAGTGAGAATTGCCTTCCATTAAATCTATTATTGATGCAGTAAGAACCAAAATATATGCTCAAGAACATTTTGTAGTAGATCCTGTAAAGATAACAATAGAATTTAAATCTACTAATATTTTATTTATAAATATGGTTTCAGCAGATGACAGACATATACAAAGCACATTCTCAAGACCTAGAAAAAAACCGTTTTGACTCAAGAAGCCATAATCACAGTGAAAGGTGTCAGCCGCAGAAGTTGCCTTGAAGGACTGATGGCAGGAACGATATCTTCAAATGCTAATACAGGCCATGAAGCAATGGAATGAGTAATACACAAATTAAATGCTGAGATTAAAGAATTGGCAGCTTCAGCAAGAAGAAGCACAAGGATACTGATGGTGGCAGCAGCACTTGTAGAGAAATCATTTAAAAAGTTGATATACAACATCAAGTCCCCCAGGTATCTCCAAGCTGACCATGTATTTGTCTGTTATTTAAAAAATAAAACAGTATTTTGGATAGAATTTTTAAATAAGCTGGAGTAAGCCTATGTGATTTTCAATAAAACAAAATGATACAGGGGTTCTAAATGACAGGGCTCATCTGATGTTTGTGTGGCTTAAAATGGTTAATTGTAAGGGTTCCAGTATTTATATAAAAATGTAACCATTTTTTTAAAAGCACTGGAAAAAAATGTTATTGACACCGAGTCTCCTTAAGGTAGAATGCTAAGGCTTTTCACACCCTGGGACTTTACCTCACTTTGGACCAACCCCAGAAAAAACCAGAGCCACCCCTTATGTTCACACAGTTGCCTTGCTGAAGCAAACTAGACTAGTGTGTGTGAGGGACATCACTTTAATAGGAGAAACCGTATAGGTGTAGAAGACATTAATTTGTATAAAATAACTTGCTCTGTTAAAATCCACAGTGTTGTGATTTGGTACTTAGCTTATATTTAGGGTACAAATTATCACCAAAGTAATACATGACTCCAACAGAAATATTCTTTTATTGTATTAAAGACTGTCGTATTGGGGCCAGTGAGATGGTTCAGCGGCGTAAGCGCCTGCCTGGCAAGTGCGAGGGCCTGAGTTTGACTCCTGGAACCCACATACGAAAAAAGGGGCCAGTGATATCGCTCAGAGGCATGGGCGCCTGCTAGCACGCGAGGTCCTGAGGTTGACCCCTGGTACTCACAAAAAAAAAAAAAAAAAAAAAAAAAAAAAGACCGTCGTACTGATTTCAAAATGTTTTATAACTTAGTAGAGGTATTCCTTGGATTTGTACTTTCTGACTTAGCGTGCTGTACCATGACATGGTTGTGTTAACTGAAAAATAATGTCATTACCTGAAAAAGAAGTGTTAATAGTTTATTTGGCTGGTTGGGAGAAGTATGAGTCAAAAGATGCTACACCGTGAATGAGTTAGAAGTGTCTGATAGTCTTTGCTTTATTGTTGGTGAAGTGATTTAAAGGCTCAGGGAAATGGGAACGTTGGAATGGATTTGCCAGGTCAAACCTAATCCTCTACACTGGGAGGATCCATAAAATGTACCTTACACTAATACCTTAAGAATCAGATTTATGGGCCGGTGAGATGGCCTATCGGCATAAGTGCCTGCCTGGCAAGCACGAGGTCCTGAGTTCGACTCCCGGTACCCACACACAAAAAAAAGAAACAGATTTATTAGGAGAGCATCAGCATTCCTGAAAAGCCCTGTCCTTGCTCTTCTCTGTATGCCAAACTTTACGGTGGGGACTGCAATCACTCAGTTGGGAAAATTACAGGCAATGGGCTTAACTAGATCGTAGAATAGCAGGGGTCAAATGGTAGCTTTCAATGACTAAAGACAAGCTAAGCTTACTTACTGTAATGGACAGCGGAAGGAAAGCAGTATTGGATGATTAGTCATGGTAGTCCCATAAGTAAAATACATAGGAAGCATATTAATATTTTTACTAGATTTGTATAAGTGGAAAATTTTAGGCCAAATGAATAGAAATCTACCTCAAATCATAGCAACAGAAAATCATGACCCTTCCACTAATTTACAGATTTGAGCCACTTTACAAACCCAGAGCACCCTTGAGTGAAGAGGATTACAGGTTATTCTGAGGAGGGACCCTGGTACAGTATCAAAAAGTGCTGTCAATCTTTCTCCTATCTTCCCCCAAAGGGACCTAAGGCCTCTTACCAAGGTAACTGTTCATTAGGGGGAAAAGGAAGTGACTAGATATTTCAGGGACTACTAGACACCAGTCCTGAACTAACACTGATTCCAGGAGATCCAAATTGCCCTCTGGTTGGTCCAGCAGGTCCCCTGGAGTCATTTTCCCAGGTCTAGGATGCATAATTGAGATAGGTATACTTAGTACTTGGAAGGATCTTCCTATTGCTTCCCTAACTTGCAGTGTGAGGGATATTATAGTTAAAAAGGCCAAATAGAAGCAACTAGAGTTGTCTCTACCTGGGAAAATAGTAAATGAAGATCCATATGCCACTATCATGGGCTTGGAAAATGCAGGGGTGGTGGCTCCCACCACATCCCCATTTAACTGTCTTATTTGGCCTGTGTAGAATTCGGATGGATCTGGGAGAATGGCAGTGGATTACTGCAAGTTTAAGAAAGTGGTGACTCCAGTTACAGGCGCTGTACCATATGTGGTTTCCTTGTGAACAGATTAACACATCTCTTGGTACTTAGACTGCAGCTATTGATTTGGGAAATGCCTTCTTCCCCATACCTATCCATAAAGCCCACCAGAAGCAATGTGCCTTCTGCTGGCAAGGCCAGCAGTACACCTTCACTGTCCTAGCTCAGGGTTATATTATCACTCCAGCCCTGTGTCACAATTTAGTTCACAGGTATCTTGATCATCTTTCTCTTCTACAAGGTAACACACGGATCCATCATACTGATCACATTATGCTGACTGGGCCCAGTGAGCAGGACACAGCAAGAACTTCTAATAAGCATTTACGTGCCAGAAGATGGGAAGTGAATCCAACTAAAATGCATGCTCCCGCCACTTCAGGGAAATATCTAGAAGTCTAGAGGTGTGGCACATGCAGAGATAGCCAATCTAAGGTGAAGAATAAGCTGCTGCATCTGACTTCCCCTAAAACCAAGCTGGAGGCACAGTGACTAATGGGTCTATTTGGTTTTTGAAGGCAACACATTCCTCACTTAGGTGGGTTACTCCAGCTCATTTACGGAGTGACTGAAAAAAAAAAAAAGTTAATTTTGAGTTGGGCCTAGAACAAGAAAGAATAATATGAAGATATTTGTGTCCCATGTAAATGCTCACCAAAAGTTGACCTTAGAAGAAGAGGCTCTGCAACAGGTCCTGGCTGCTGTGCAGGCTGCTCTGCCACTGGGGCCATATGGTCCAGCAGATCCAATGGTTCCTAAGGTGTTAGTGGCAGATAGGGATGATGTTTGAAGATGCAGGCAGATCCCCACAGGTGAATCATAGTGGAGGCTTTCAGTATTTTACAGAAAGGCACTGCCATCATCTGTGGGCAACTACTTTTCCTTTAAAAAACAGGTCCTGTCTTACTCTTGGGCCTCAGTGGAAATTGAACGCTTGACTATGGGACACCAGGTTACCATGAGGCCTGAGCTGCCCATCATGAACTGGGTGCCATCTAACCCAACATATCACAAAGTTGGATCATATAAGTGAAGAATCCAAATATATTTGTCCCATGTAAATACTCACCAGAAGATGACCTTAGAAGAAGAGGACTTGAATAATCAAGCAGATAAGATGGGCCATTTTATGAAGAGCAGTAAAGCTTTTCCTGAGGCCTTCCCTGCCATTTCCCAATGGGCTTATGAATAAAGTGGCTGTGGTGGTAGGGATGGAGGTTATGGATAGGCTCAACGACATGGACTTTGCTCGCCAAGGCCGATCTCACTACAACTACTGATGATTGCCCAATATTCCAGCAGCAGAAACCAATACTAAGTCCAGTATGGCACTATTCCCCATGGTAATCAGCTTATAATCCGGTGGCAGGTTAATTATATTTGCTTCCATCATGGAAAGGGAGATGTCTTGCTTTTACTGGCATAGACACTTATTCTGGTTATGGATTTGCCTTCCCTGAATATCATGCTGCTGGCAAACCTACCATCCAGTACTTACAGAATATCTTATCCACTTTCCTGGTCTTCTACACAGCATTGGTGCTGATCAAGGAACATATTATATGGCCAAAGAAGTGGCACATGCTCATGGAATTCACTGGTCTTAATACGCCTCTCACCATTCAGAAGCAGCTAGATTGGCAGAAAGGTTGATTGGACTTTTGAAGATACAGTTACAGTTCCAGCAAGCTGGCAATACCTTGCAGAGCTGGTGCAAGGTTCTCCAGAAGGCCATATATGCTTTGAGTTAGCATCTACTACGTATTACTCTTTCTCCCATAGCTGAGATTCATAGGTCTAGGAATCAAGGAGTGAAAGTGGGAATGATAACACTCACCATTACCACTAGTGACCTACTAGCAAAATTTTTGCTTCTTGTTTCCACAGCCTTATCCTTTGCTGGCCTAGAAGTCTTAGCTCCAGAGGGTGGAAGGCCTGTACCAGGAATCACAACAATTCCATTCAGCTTGAAACTAAGACTTCCCCTGGTCATTTTGGCCCCCCCATGCCTCTGAGTAAACAAGCTAAAAAGGGAGTTATGGGGTTGGCAGGTGATTGATCAGGCTAGCAAGGGGAAACTGGACTACTATTCCACAATGGAGGAAAGGAAGAATATATTTGGAGTTCAGGAGAGCCCTTAGTTCCCCTACTAGTATCACCATGCCCTGTTATTAAAGTCAATGGAAAATTAAAATAACCCAGTCCAGACATAATGACAAAAGGCCCGGAACCCTCAGGAATGTAGGTGTGGGTCACCATGCCAGGAAAAGAACCAGGATCTGCCAAGGTGTTTGCTGAAGACCAATGGACCACCAAATGTGTAGTAGAAGAATGTAATTATAAATACCAGCTATGACCTTGTTACCAGTTACAGAAACAAGAATTGTAATTTTTAATTCTTCCTCCCTGTTTTATTAATATATTTTTCGTATATACACATATTAAGCAAGTATCTTTGTTTTCTGCCTTTGTAATACAATGTTGATAGGCTTAATATTGGTACTTTAGTATTGAGAAATCTATATTATAATGTTTAAGTTATACAATTTTAGGAAAAGGGTAATAACATCAAAGAAAAACTTTGCCTTCTATTCTGGGGAGGGTATTATTGTACTTCTGTTTGTTTGCAGGACACTTATATCATGTTAGGCATAATTGCATTTGGAAACTAAGTATGGTTTGCAGAAACATTTCTGGTTGTCAAGTCGACAAAGAGTGTATTGCGATAGTTAATTGTAGTGTCAATTTGAATTAATTAAGAAATGTTTAGTGAATTAGTAGAGCACAATTTCAGGTGTACCTGGATGACTGATTTATAAGCTGCAAACTAAAGAGGTGAGCCTCCACCTCGATGTGGTGTGGCGCCAACCAATAGGCTTGTAGTCTGGGTGGAATAAGAATGGGAAGAACCAAGTCTCCCCCTTTTTCTTCTTTAGAGGAGGTCCAGTCTTCACCATCACCTTTGGATGTTTGTCTCCAGTTCCTTCAGGCTTGCAATGAAGACACTTGGCTTTCTGACACAGAGTGATACTGGACTCTCTAGTGAGTTCCAGATCTTCAACATTCTACTAGACTCTCTGAATCTCCAGCACACAGTTAGGTGCTTTGCATTCTTTCACCTCTGATCCTTCAGGCAGCCACTGTAAGCCACTGACCACTGGCTGTAGTAAATCTTTTATATATCATATAAATATATGTACATATATTTATCTTAAATCTGTTTCTCTAGTGAACCCTAACTGATACAGAGAGATGTAATTGAACACATTCATTGGCAATGTCATTATTTTGTCATTGCTGGGACAAAATACTCAACATTTACAAGTTAAAGGGTAAAAGGTTTGTTTCAGCTCATAATTTGTAGAGGTTTCAGTTCAGAGCTGGCTCCAGGGCATGGTGGCATTGCAGGTGGCAAAACAGAGAAGAAACAATTCATAGCGTGGCAGGCAGGACTCAGGAAGAAGCAAGCAACAAGCCTGTTTACCCTTTTTCCTTTAGATTCCATCCAAGCTATAAACCTATTGATTGGTGCCACCCACATATGGTGGTGGGGGGCAGGGCTTCCAACTATCCCAATTCCAATCAGTAAACTAATTTAGTATTACACACCGTTAATCCCTTTATCACACAGAGTTGGCTCTGATCCTTGAGGAGAAAATTCTGAGGCATGTCATATATGACTTTTAGAGCCCTGAAAGATTGAACCTCAGTGTCATAGAAGCATTTATTTGCTTTCCTCTTTCCCTCTTTTGCAGCAGACTTTCTCTACTCCTGTTTCCTTGAATTACTTTCTAAAATAAATTCCTTGCACACATTTTTTTTTCCTTTTGAAGACAAGACACTTATGGGCCAACATGAGGAGTTACTCCATCCAATCCTGATCTAATACACCAAATAATCCCAGGGCATCCTGTTTTCATGTACTTGTGTTTGATTAATTTCTATACACCTAGCGCTTGACACAGACTTCAGTCCCAATGAAGAAATCTTTATTGTTTAATCAGTGGATAGACTAATAAGTTAACCCATAAGAGTAAATGTGGTCAAACTAAATGTGCTTTCAATTAAAATGATCTTCAGTTTGAAGAAAAAGAGCCCAACAAGTTACAGGCAATAATTAGTAACAGGCAAAATGAGAAAAGAGATTTAGGGTTTATCCATTCTCATCATGATGCTTTAGGACTTTAGTAACTTAATTAATTCTAGAATAAATTTGTTAATCTATATTGTTCATTATAAGAATACTGATTTTTAAATATTCTGTGTTATCATTTTGGAATTATATTTTAAATAAATGGACCTGAGGACTGCTGTAATAAACTTTATAGTCATGTTCTCTTTAGATACGTGAGTGGACACAAGAAAAATATGAAATAAAATATGTGTTAGAAAATTGTATGAAGTAAGGTATAACTTTTGATATATTAACATATGTGTTTATTTATTCCTACCTGAGATACAATTTCAAATTTAGGGTCTGCATATGCCAAACCTATTGAGTTTTAGGCTATTCTTTTGAAAAATATATCTGGTTCTGGCAATTGGAAATGTCAGGAGATTGTTAGCAATTGCTGTGTTCAATATCTACCAACTGGAGAGCAATTAAAATAAAAAATACATTCAAGGTCAAGATTCTGGAATCAAAGGCACAGAACTTATTGGCATTTGAGTCAAAATATTTGGTTTAAGTATCTCAGTAGCTGTGTGCATTACTATCAACAAAATGTGTTAATTCTTGGCCTATTTGTCTTACAGGTAGTGTTATTATAAAATAAATAAATGTGATACACATTTTCATAGGAATTTTCATAGGATACTATAATATCGATCTGAAATATTATTACTTATGAGAAATCAGGCACTGTCCCTAATATTTATATTTTTCAGAGCACCTAAACTGAACTCCTATAGAAATAAATGTTTCTCAATTGAGTCCTCAGAAAGCTAAGAAAATAATTCAAAGGCTGAAGAGACTGATCTATAGGGCAAGATTAAAGGAGGACAAGCAGTTCATCATTCTGTTAGACAATCCCTAATGGAAGGGTTAGGACTGCAAAGATATCTTTTAAAGGGGTAAACAGCAAAGACTAGGAAAATTATTTCAGTTCGTACAAAAAGAAATAACTAAGACCTTTGAAAATGAAATAAAGTATCTGGATATCAGAAAATGATCAAAGGTCTCATATTCAGAACCTTTTGAGCTAACATAAAAAAGCCTGAGTTTTTTCTATTTACACTCCATTTCATCATTTAAGTTGTCTCGAAAGACTAACACATCTTCTGATAGGGCTCTTCTTGCACTACATTAAATTGATATGCAACCTGAATCAGTAGCTTATCTTTTTAATTCAACCTATCATGGGAGAAAAATCATCACAAAATATATTGTTCTTTCCTAGGTGTCAAATTCTTTTCCAATTGCTTTTTTTTTTTTTTAACCCACCATGAACCTATTTCATAATTTCCTTGGGGAAGGCTTCTGTAAGTGTGCAAGTGGAACTAATTGAAAAGATCAAATTTAATAGAATTTAAACTTACCGAAGGGGAAGATAACTTTGGTCACAGTAGTATCAAGGGAGGTGAAACAAGAAGATCCTGAAAACTAAACCATTAGAAATGTCCAGTAAATTCTGCGATGGCAGAGGCTGGTTCTTATTTAAGTAGAAAGAAGAGTCAATGTAGTCCATGATATTTTTTAACTAGAGTGGCACACATCAGTATTGTTTTAGCAAGAAATTTGATTTAGATGTGACAAGAAAAATTAAATTCTTTGCTCTCTAGAAAAAAACATCCTATTGGCTTCACATTCAGTAAATGAGATTTTGCTAAGAATAAACCAATAATATATTTGCTCCTTTTCAAAGAATAATACAGAAGTGAAATTGTGACCCTTCACAAGTTTGTCCTCAGCATGGGCTTGAACATATCCCAGTTGGTCTTGAGCCTTCTGCTTCTCCTTGCACATTTCCGGGATTCACTTATGTGGATTCCCCTCAGGCTTGATCTCACTGGGCAGAGTGTTCTCATAATAATAAATGATAAGATCTGGCTTTACAGCTTGGTGCAGTCCCATGCGCATTTGATTTTCCAAGTTGTCCTAGGAATTTTGATACCTAATTCAGAGGTTTCCTTTTTTTTGTTTTGCCTCCTTTTCCCCCATGACATGAAAATCCTCGTAAACCATTTTGTTTAATCCAGACATCTGCACTGCCATCATAATCAGCCATTCTGTGACTCTGCTTGGAAATTGTCTATGGATTTTGCCTTTAAGTACAACTTTGCCAGCTTGTGAAATTTGTGTCAGTCATCTACTCAGACAATATGACCTTGAACCTTCTGCCTCAAAATGCAAAGCCAGCCTTTCTCAATTTCAACACTTCTGACTTCTTGATGTGAGCAATTCTTTGCTGGGAGAAGTTGTCCTACGCACAATAGGGTATTTAGCAGTACCTCTGATCTCTATGGACTGTGCCAGAATCAGGCAACGCCCTTCCCCAGCTGGACAATAACAAATGCATCCAGAGTTTGCCAAATATTCCCCAGGTTGGGGTGCAAGATCACCCAGAGTTGAGCACAATCATTCTAATGTAATATTAAGGATTGTTTCCTTTTACAAAATGCAGATGCAGATGACATATCTTAAGCACAAACTTAAGTATAAACTGAAGCATAAACTGAAGAAACATCTCAAGCATAAACTGTCCTACAGTATTAGTCCCATATTCAATAGAATCCAGTTGTCTCACACTACCACTCTGGCAAAACAGTAAGCTCTTTCTCTTCTTCTTTTTTTTTTTTGCACCATTTGAACACTGATTCTGTACTCCAAGATGTGGACTGATCAAGGTTCCCCTGAGAGCATGTGCTGGGTGTAGACAGCCAGCCGCAGCTGGTGCTTTCACTTAATTACAGGCTCTTTTCCTGTGGTTACAAGCAGGACTGTTTCAGTCTTGGTCTTTTTGAAATAAGGTTGGACAATGCTCCTCACTGAAATCCTGTCTGCCCAACCACTTCATCTCCCCTTGCCCTGATGCAGAGAAAAGGTTCACAGTTTCCTTTCTGTAGTTTTTCCCCTGTGAGAAGTGGAGACTGGTTGAGAGGAGCCAAAATCATCAATGGACTGTTCTCTACTTGGACTGTTTCAGAATCATGAAAGTGCTATGTTCTCTGAGCCTGCATCTCTGCAGTGGATTAGTTGAAGAATAATAATCAGATAATGTGCAGTCTGATGCAACTAAACAAATATTTCAGTCCTCAAACATAACACAATTTCTTGGTAGTTTAATTCAAGACATGTGATATTAAAATTTTAAAAATCACTTGTAATCATGTTCTTATACATTTTTTAACAATAACCTTACATCGATTAAGAGTATATTGATGCAATGTGGTACAAAAAAGTTTGTTTCCATTTTGCTAACTTTTTTTACTTTAAAATAATTATTTCTTCCCTTTTAGAGACCCTGTTAGATGATATAATTTGCATTGCTGGGGAGAAAAATTTCTGACTTTAATATGGTCTCTGGAGCCCTGAGATGCACAGATTAATTCAAAGTAAGCATCAAGTTAAGAGATACTCCAGGCAAAAGAGATGTCTGTTACTTACAGATCTTAACTCTGTTGTGCTGCATCTGCCTGGCAAGCGTGAGGTCCTGAGTTCGATTCCTGATACCTCCCAAAAAATACAAAAGAGATCTTGAACTTTTTCAACCTCTGACCTGCAGTAAGTTCCCCTTCTCACACCTTCATTTCCTTAACACTTCTGTTTCACTGGTAAACACTAATGAGATGTGTTGGTGTATCATCTATCAAGCACACCAGTGCCTCAGCACAATTACTAGATTGAATAATTTCAAAATTAACAGCCTTTAATTTTATAGAGGCTGCTTCAAAGCAAGGTTAATGGGGATTTTCTTTTTATCTTTTTTATTAGGGCACAGCACAACCAGGGCCATTCAGGAAAGCAAGGAAGATATGTTGTTATTATAGAGCACAAGACAGCATTTTTAGTCTGAACTGTCAGCAGAAGACTGAATCGGGCCACCTATGTCTTTTATTAATTCATAGATGTCAAGAACTACTCTCAAGAAATGTATGATTAAATGAGAAAAAGACTAAACAAAACACATACAAGGGAAAAACTTAGTGAAAAGTTCCTTAATATATGTCCATATTTAGACCTAGTTTATGATTTGATTGAATGATCCACTTAATTGGAAATTGTTAGGCTGAAGAATAGGTTTTGGTATACATAGTTTTTAGTATACAACATTACACACACACACACACATATATACACACATTTGTGTGTGTTATTTGAGCATGTATACATGTTTGAGCATGTGCGTGTTATTTTAGCATATATACATATATACACATATACATTCATACATACATGCATATATACATATATACATATATATTTGTGTGTGTGTGTGTGTGGTGCTACAGATCAAAACCAGGACCTCATGAATGCTAATCAAGTACTATACCACTAATTTATATTCCTAGACACCATTCTGTTTTTAGCGTAGAATTAATAGCCATTGATTATTTTCACAGTTATGCAACTATCACTTCTGTCTATTCCCAAAACTTCTTCATCAAATGCCATAAATTCCATGTTATTGAGATTTAGTACTTTTTTTCTTGAATACTTGTTTCCTTATTGGGTGTGCGAATTATTTCACCCTTTCGGTGCCCTCAAATGGTACAGTCCTGTACTCAGTAGACACTGATTCCTTGAAGCTTCCTGTCTTATCATATTGCTTCCAACCTCTAAACTTCTACTTAGCCTACTTTATTTTGGTTTCATATCTTTGTTAATCTTCTTCCTGAACCGCTATCTTTCAGATAAGAATAATGTGATGATATATGCTCTAATTTTTCACAAGTAAGAGATCATTATATAGCCTATCAAAAAAGCTCCAAATCAATTGTTCATAAGATGAACATCTTCCTCTTATCCACAGGAGTTATAACTAGGGTTTCAACCCTAGAAAGAAAAAAATCACACATTAATCACATTTCACTTAGCTTGGCCTTTAAATTGGCAGTCATTTATTACCAAGCTAAAGTAGCTGAATTTCTTGGAAAATAGACAAATTTTCAGTAATTCTCTTTTTATAAATTTTATGTACAGCATATTTTAGAAAACTTTTGCTCTCTATGCTCTGTTTTAAAATTTTCCATCAGCAAGAAACATTCTTAAGATATGAATAAAATCAATAGCAATAATATTCACATAGTAATTAACCTTCACAACTGTTCATCAAATATCCTCTTCATAACAGCTCTGGGAAGCATATATTGCACAGTTTTTCTGATGAGGAAATTAAGGTGTAGATTGCTGGCAAATTTTTCATATTGGTGTCAGAATTGTTTTCAAAGTCTGTACTTTTAGCATCTGTATTCTAAAATGGTTGTTATAAATGAGGCTTGCCTTCAAAATTATTCTTCATCTAGGAAATAGAGAGGAGGACTATGTGCAAAGGCACAGAAGGATAAAAACTAGCTGCATTGCTGCTACCTCCATTTGTATCAGGCGGTCCAAACCTGACAACAGCCTCCTTCCAAACAGACTTCAGATATTACCACCAGTCTTTGGAAAGTAATTATTTTAGAAAACATGCAATCATGGAAACCCACCATTAGCTGAAGAATTAATTATGCAGTCTGTACCACGATGCACCACCACCTCTCCTCTCCCCATTCTTCTTGACCCTTACTCACTTCATCCAGGTAATGTGAAGTCTCTTTTCCTAGGGCTCTTTCATCCACAAGTCAGCTGCTCTGCTCTGACTGAAACACACTTCATCCTCATGGTGCTGATCACATGGCAGGAGGTTTCCTACTTGTTATTTTTATACCTTGGTTGTACTGTGACCTCTGGTAGGAGAATTATAGAAATTGGAATGTCACATTAAAGACATTCAAGAAAAACTTATTCAAGAAAAATTCCCCTGATATTATTAACTGTAAGAGATAATTGTTGATATCTGTTCCCATGCAAAAACTTGCAAATGTTCTCATTTGTCCTTATTTTACCTTTGGACTTTCTTCTTACGTCATTCTGATCTCTTAATTCCTATGGTTTTATTTTGTAGTTGTGAATGATTTTGGCTTTTATTTGTTAAGTATCACTTTTTGCTTAAACATAATGACAAATGGAAATGTTTCAGACTTTTTTGAAGCAATTAGCATGGAAACTTACCCCTTATATTCACCATGTATTCCTTTGATTTTTTAAACAATTTGATTCTAAAAAAATTCACTAATATGTACTCATTCTTTTTAGCCTAGTAAACATTAATGAATAACAACAATGTAAAAAGTGCTTTGGTTGGTCATGCTGATGATAAAAAGGCAAATAAAACCTGCCTATGTTTTTCTAGACATTATCCCGGAGGAATCAGGAAGAACCTAAATCATACACAAGCATACACCCATATACACACACAGAGATCAAGCTGTTACAAGCTTTCTAAAAAGATGTTCCTCTGTAAAACAAGATGATCTGTGTTCTAACAGAAATCTCTAGCTTATGATCCCATGCACAGTACATGAGAACAAAAATACGACTCTTGGCCCTATGCAGATGTTCTCTGAATATATCATAACCTTGTGATAAGGAAGTGACAGTGATATGACATGGAATATTTACATGAGTGTAATATATTCACAAGAGTGGCAGAGTAGGTACAATATTTTGGAGAGTGGAGAAGGAAGTGCATTCTTTTTTGACATAAAATATTCTGTATTTTTCTTTGTATAGACAAAAGCATTAATGTGAACAGTTACTGTCAGAACCTTCTTCAAAGAACAATAACATCTGTATATTCCTGGAAAATATATATAAATATATATTTCATTTCCTGTTATAGAATTTTTTATTTCACGCTTAATCTAAATATTCTTTCTTGCTGCAATTCACCTATGTTTTTCATTGAGCTTTTCAATAAATAGTATCTAAGTGTGGATAAATTTAAATTGATACCAGGCTTTATTTAATTCAGTGCATTCCATAACAGTCTACTCCCCCATCATTTCTGGGTTCATCCACCAGCCAGAACACCTCAGTGAGAGGTTTCCCAAGTTTACTTTCATGATGGAGTCAATCTTCTGCCCCACGCATGGGGAGTATTAAGACTGCTGTAAGACATTCCTTAATATACACTGTAATATTCAAGAAGGGTCAATTAATATCACTGTTAAACAACAATTGAGTCTTTGGACATGAGAAACAAAGAACAGCACAGTTAGAATTTTAAAGACAGAAAACATCTTTCTGTTGTTCTTGGGTTTCTTGGTTAGGAATTTAGTGTTTCAAAATTACATACAGTCTGCTTCTCAGAGATCTTATGATTATGTTTTTCTAATCATAAAACAGAACTCAAGTTTGGTTTTCTCTTTTATGCATTTAAAGTCACAGTTTTTCATTCAGCTTTAGTGTCTAGATATACCCAAAAGTTTCAGGAGAGTATATTTTCCAAGATGAGAATTCTTAATATCTCCCAATTTCTTACAAAGCATTACCTCTTCTGCTTTGGTTTCTTATTTTACAGCAATCAATTCAGATTCACTCTCATTAGTCTAGTAACTCAGTAAGTTGTTTTTTGTTATTAAAACCAATATTTTGGAGGTTTATAGACAATTTTAGAATTAAATGTTTCTATCGGCTAACTGTTCTGGTATGTCTTATTCCTTCATAGCTTAGAGAGTTTTCAGATAGCATTTCACACTGACAAACTATTGTTGTTTAATTTCTATGTTTTATTGCAGTTACTTATTTAATTTGGAAAAAATTGAATCTATCTTTCAATGTTTTTATTAGTTATATACGCTGGATTTTTTCTTACCTCAATCATATTATGACCTACAGTATAAATAGAATAATAATTTCACAGAAGGTTGTAGCTCTCATTTCTGTTAAAATGTAAGTCCATAGAATACACATAATTAAAGAACTAAAAAGTGTTTGCAGAAGAATCTTTCAAGAACACCACTGGAAGAGTAGAATAGGTGACTGAAATTTACTATTATGCTAGTTATTCATCTCTCTTTTACTCAGATTTTACATATTGCTCATGCTTTAACACAGGTATAATGAACTCACCATACCATGTATAGCTCTTAAATCTGTGGATTTTTTCCTGACTGTCCTATCATTGTATATGTCGACTTAATCCCAGGAAGCTGGGGTTTTAATGAAAGTAAGAAGATGCATCCTTGGGTCTAATTTGAGATGATGCTTCATGCTTAAATATTTGCAACCATTTCAAATGCAATTTATACTATTAATCTCTAATTCTCTAAATGAAGTATCATAGCAAAGAACTATTTTAAAGAAATTTTGCAAATTGGTTATCAATGTTAAAGGAATCTTTCATTTTAAGCATTTGAGAGTGCTGAGTGATTCCCTTTCTTGCTTTGTGAAGCATGGATAATATACAGAATGCTGACTAGAAACCATGCCAATCTGGCACCTCCAGATGGTTGGGAGATAAGAATTTATAAATTGGGTTGTTACCTTTTCCAAGTATATGATACATTTGCTGGTCATTTTTCTCATAGTATGCCTCATTAAGTGAAAACTTACAAAGATGCTTGGATAAATTGTGCATAAATTGGTATTCAGGTGCCTTAAAAATTTGACTTATCATCCCTATAATTCTAACTTACATTCAAGGAATTTCACAAGAACTTGGAAAATCTAGTTATTTGAATCTTTGAGTAATTAGTACAGGTGCATTCCCTTAAGAAAAGTTGACAAATATTATACTGATGTTAGAATATTGACCTAATCTCAGGTATATCAAACCCTTTAACATTTTGCATCCTGAATTGGATGTAGCTGTAAATACACATGGTTCTTTTCAACTGTATAGTATTTAAAAATTTAGTGGACTACGAAGTTGAAGTAAGTCTCAAAATTTCAAAAGAAGAATTTTAATGTAGCTACAACATATAATCACATTATTACCATTCCCCTAGTATCAGATAATTAAGTGACATAAAGTTACAGTGACATAAACTAAAATTTCTGTTTGTAGCTTAGCATAAAATGCGCAACCATGTTATAGAAAATGGACAAAAATGAAACAACATCAATGAAAATGTTGTAGCTATGAAGTTTTATCATGCTATGTGGAGAAACTGACCATCACAAATCAACTGCATAATCTTATTCTACTACAAAAGAATTGAGTTTGATTTTGGAAAAACTGGATTCTAGATACTAATGTATATTTTAGAGCCTTGACATCATCAATCATTTCACTGGTACACCGAAGAAGAGTAATTAAAGAGAGTTTAAGAGAAAGCAACAGAGGATAGTAAAATGTCTTGTAGTGACTAACAGAAGGAACGAATTGTCAAACCTAGGCCTAAAGGGATGACTAGGGATTAGATTTGGTAAAACAGAGAGCAAATGATCTGTTTGTTATAATGCAGTACAGTCTAGGAGAAAATATGGCTTGTATGGAAGAAACACATCCATGCTAATCCAGGAAGTATGAATCAGAGGCCCTAGAATAAGTGCACACCCCAAACTGTGTCTCTCCCTTGTTCTGTTATCTGGTAATGCTGCCCATTGTCAGCATAAGCTAAACTAAGACAATAAGAAAATGCTGGGTCAATCTCTCACATCACCAAATAAGGAAAAAAATAGATCTGCGATGGCTAAAGAAGAAAATTCAACTTCAGAAAATGCTGATTCACAATTCCAGATGTGGCTGGCATGTATCTTTCACATTATAGCCATGAAAGTAAATTTTGACCAACTTGGCTATTCTTATTTATAGGAATTCCTTAAGTGTTAATTTCTGTTCTGTAGGCCACACATTCTGGAGGCAAAAAAAATAGCTTTTTCTTACTAGCTACCAAGCAGATTTTCTCTAAAATATCTATAAAAGAAATGTCAATTCTACAGTGTTTCCTTTTACATTAAATATTCTTCTACCTTTGAGTTATGATACGATGTCAGCTAGGACTAGAATAAGGCAAATGATAATCACATCGACTATAAAATTTAAGAGTGTAGTAAAATTTCAGTGATAAAGATAGTTAATATTTTGTTTTCATTCCTTAGAGTAAAATCTTAAATTATAAAGTATCATCCAAAAATCCATAGTGAACAAAATCTCCACCAGATTAACTGGTTTACTGTGTATAATCTTTGTTTGAAACTCAAAGTATATGGACCAAATGTAGAAAAATTTTCTGCCCCCATGTAACACACATAGCCTCAAATCTCACTGCCAATGGAGTCCTTGTCCTCAGTTGAAATCTCTTGATTCCTGCCCTTAGTGTCTGCATTTCTATCAGCTTTCCAGCCTTCCAAACTGCCACTAGAATTGCCCATCAAACTCTGCCTATGGCATTTTAGGGCTTCTTTAGCTCACATCTCCAAACTCTTCAACCTTTGTAAACTTCTTCTGCAAACAAGTTCCAAGGGCTTCTTAACCACATAGTCATTTATATTTACAGCAACAACACTAAATCCGTCTTCTGGCTTTAGAGTTGCTGGGGCACAATACCCAACATGAACAACTAATAAGAGGAGAAGATTAATTTAGCTAATAGTTTCAGGGGTTTCAGTACATGGTTGGCAGCTTCCAAGGGAGAAATACAGTGGAGGAATGTCATGGCAGAACAAAACCACATAGTTCACAGCTGCTTAGAAGCAGAGGAGTGGCACCAGGGAGGAAATAAAGATTATTTACTCATGAAAGAGGTTATAATGCTCACTATGTAAGGATACTTTATAAACATATTCAGCAGGATGTGAATTTGGCAAAATCAAAAAGAAATGACATAAACTAAAATAAAAACCAAAATAGAATAGGAAAAATTTAAAAATGTAATCTAAGTGTAATTTCTGTAGATAACTTTGAAAATTTTTATGACACATGAATACATTTTCTTCTACATCCTTTCTACTACACAATTTCATTGTTTTATGAATGAGAGATGTATATATATATATATATATATAAAATCATAATATGAATGCTATTATTGCTTTCTGTTTTGAAAATCAAAGTCTAGGGAAAGGACAAAGAATCCAATTGTTATTTTAAAAAAAGAATATGTATTTTATAAACCTTGTCAATATAAAATATAATATTTTCAATAATTGGAAGAAATAATAAGGTCATTATTCCATTTTCTTTTACTCAGGAAACTAGTAGGTACTTTCAAAGCTTAATAAATCTGCTGGGCATGGTGGCATATGCCAGTAATCCCAACCCTTTGGGTGTCTGAGGCAGGAAGACCACAGGTTTGAGTCCAGCCTGGGCAATTTAGCAGCTTAGTGAAACTCTGTCTCAAAAGAAAAAGTGAAAAAACTAGGAATGTAGCTCCATGCGAAGTCCCTGTGTTCGGTCCCCAGTAAGCCTAGTAAATCAAAAAAATCAGAATTGAAGTTTAGTATTAAACCATAAAAATTTCCATCTCTTCTAAAAACAATAATATATCCATTTATGAGAGTGGAGCAAACTTGTCTAAAAGATTCATACTTGTCTAAAAGACTCAGAAATGGTTATACATAGATACATGCACATATATTCATATTACATCATTTTAAATAGGAACAGAAGGAAAACTATAACCAGAAATATTCTCTAGGTAATAGTGTTACATGAAAGACTTTGATTTTCTCCTCTTTGGAGCACATATATTTATTTATAAAAACATAATTTATACCTTTAGCATCAAAATGAAATAGTATATATATTCTAAAATAATGTTGGTAGTTATCAAGAATTATTTTATATATAATTTACACAGATTTTTGAATATGAAGTTGTAAGCAACTATTAGGTCGATGCCATGAAAATTTTAAAAAAAGGAGGGGTAATCCGGTGGAAGATTAAAGTAGGATATGACAAACTAACAGAGTCCTAACATCCAAAAGCAAAGAATTTGAAAGTCAATGAAAACTTGAATTTGGAAGTGTGTTGCTCAGTGGACCCTGGAAGAGATGCAAACAGTGCTTTGTTTTAGTATGGCTGGACTGCTAAAGAATGTCTCAGACTAGAGAATCATGATTAATTTTTTTCCTAGGCTAATACTGAAAACTTAGTTTAAGAACACATGCTTAAAAGCGTGCATGTGAAGAGACCATAATCTTCACATTTCTTTGAATACAAAGAGCACAGCCATGGTCATGATTAGGTCTTTCTGTAATTTCATTTTGGATTTCATCATCTTTGACAGAAAAGATCTATTTATATTCAATTTGCTTTCACTTTTATCTTTGCAGGGATTTATAGTTTTATAATTGTTTTTTGATTGTCAATTTATTTTTTTAGTCTATTTTATTATTCATTAGGTTACTTTACCAAGGGTTATTTTAAGGGTTTCCATACAAATTATTTTTATATATTGTTGAAAAAGAGGCTTTTATTAAAGTAAAAATTTTCACATATATGCATTACATCAATCTTATTAATTATTTTATTCATACAAGCTACATCATATTTTCATGATCTGTGTATTACACTATGGGTAAGTCTTCTAATGTATTTCTATCAATTTCTCTTTATAAAATGAGTTATCGATATACACTGTGATGCACTTAGATGGGTTCAAGTTGTATATTCTACCCTCATCATTTTATCTTTATTACTTTATTTTTATCTTTTTTTATAGTTGGCCTCAACTTTTTTGGCTGTTTATCATATTCCAACTCTGTTAATTAACGTAAGTCAAGCAAGTCTTTTTTAAAATTAATTCTGCAAAATTGAAATTATTCTTTTAATCTCTAAGTGTCTGAGGTATATTTTATATATTTTCTTAATACAATATATCCTCATTTAGTTCTTAATTTGAGCTAGTCTAGCAATTTTAAAGTGTATATTCCTTCTATCTATAGTCAGTATTGGAACACTTACATTTTGAATAAAACTTGATTTTTCAAGTCTTTTTACAAATGCTTTTAGTACTTTTAACATTCTCTAGCTTTTTATTATACAGATTTTCCTCTAATTGCTTTGCTGGATGCTCATGTTTGAATAAGGAGTGTTCTCTTGCTCATTTGGAAGACATGGATTCTTCTTTGAGATTCTAGTGGTTGGTGTTCCAATGGGAATGCTTTCCAGTATCTACTTTTTAACTTAATACTTAGAATACGTATTCTTCACTAGGCCAGCTGAGAAAATGAGCTTCCTCTCCTGTACTACTTCCTTCTTTCATTTCCTGATTTTAGATAGTGATAGTCTTTCTTTACACCAAAGGTTCCATGGTTTCACTCTCAGCTCTTTAGTAGACATACATAATAGTGTGTGTGTGTCTGTGTATGTGTGTGTATGGTAATTTACCCTGCTTCTGTAGATCTGAGATATTCTGAATTTTGATAAAGTTTACCTAACAATTTCATACATGAATTATAACCTAACTTTACTATACGCTTTTTATGTGGTTCTTCTTAAAACTGTTTCTCAAACTAGATTGTATGTTGGAAATCAACTAGGGAGCTTTTACATACCAAGGGTAAAATCCAGACCAATTAAATCAGAATCTGGGTGTGTAGTGGTGAACAATTATTAATTTTTTTTTAGTAAATCCTCAGTTGGTTCCAGTGCTCACCTAGATATTAAGCCAATGACTTAGAATATAATGAACCTTGCTTAGCTACATCTAAAATTGAATTTGTGGTAAGCCCAAGTTAGTTCTCCCAGCCTCAATTCAAGTATAAATTGATTTGACTTCCTCTTTCTTTTCCAAAAATTTTAAATTTTAAATTGTATTTTCAACTGCTATATAAAAACAAAAATTAAATATATTGATAGGGTAATATGATGTCCTGATAAGTGAACACACTGTGAAACATTTAAAGGAGGTAAAACATGTCTATTTTTTCAAATATTTATTACTTTTTTTAGCAAAAACTTTCAAAATCCTCTCTCCAAGCATTTTGAAATGTACAATACATCATTGTTAGCTGTAGTCATCCTATTGTGCAATAGCACATCAGAACTTTGCGCTCTTAACTGTAAGTTAGCACCTGATGATCAGCCTCTGTATGCAGTACTCTCTCTCTGCCTACTCTCCACAGCCTTGGGTAACCACTGTTCTAACCTCAACCTCTGTAAGATCAGTATTTTCAGTTTTCACATCTGAGTGACATCACGCAGTACTTATATTTCTGTGCTTGGTTCCTTTCACTTAACATCATGATCTCCAGTTCTGTCCATGTTGTTGCAAATGACAGAATTTCGTCTTTTGATGACTTAATAGCATTCTGCTGTGAATATGTACACATTCTCTTTACTTACTCATTCGTAAATAGATACTTCGGTTATTTATGTACTTGGCTATTGTGAATAATGCTGCAATGAACATAGGAATGCAGATGTTTCTTAAACCCACTGATATCATTTTCTTTGCAGATGTAGCTAGGATTGAGATAACTGGTGACTCACTTTTTCTTTTTTTTTTTTTTTTGTGGGTACCGGGGGGTCGACCTCAGGACCTCGCGCGCCAACAGGCACCCGTGCCGCTGAGCAATATCACCGGCCCCTTTTTCATATGTGGGATCCGGGAGTCGAACTCGGGCCCTCGCGCTTGCAAGGCAGGCGCTTATGCCGCTGAGCCATCTCACCGGCCCAACTCACTTTTTCTTAAAGAATTATTTTATTGTCTTTACATTTTGATTATTTGTCCTTATTTATGTACTCTCTGTGCATAAATGTTGCTTGGAAGTGATCTGCCTTATAGTTCTTATGCAGTAATTTTATTCTTTTTCTAATCCAGTAAAACTTTTGTTTTTTATTTATACTCTTAAAATTAATTTTATCTTGATCTAGTTTGGACTTTTTAAACACTTAATGTTTTTCAAATCTTATTTATGAAATAATTAAATTATTTCTGAAAACTTTATCAGAGTGTAATTTTCTAACATTCCTGATTCTTTGGATTTTCCTTTTCATTAAAACAACTTGTATATACATATTTTGTCATGTATTCATAGTTTTGTTTACAACTCCTACAAAATATTATTTGCTTGTCTACTATGAAGTTGCAATTTCATTTTATTTATGTTAGACACTTTCTCATATCTCCATGCCTAAATCTACCTTATGATATTTTTCATAAATAGCAATTAGTAATTTAATGACCTGTGAAAGGGAAGAAGCTGCTGCTAAAAGAATTTCATAGAACAAAACTGCATCTCTTGTTCTCATTAATAATCAACTGAGGATTCATGTTTCCCATTGAGTTAGTCACCCTATTCTTTCTTTAAGACAGCTCTTCTGATAATTTTGCTTTATTTATCAGGCTCTGTGCTGGTGAAACTGGTGTGCTTACTGAAGCAAAGAACTTCTCAGCTTTGCTAGTACATTTCTGATTGAAAGCTATCCACATACATAGCACTCCAAGTTTCCCACCCTGGTCCTAACTCTAGGACACACATAGGTGATAGGTGATTTCCCTGTTGTGTGTACCTCTATCACTTTTATCTAGTTTATCTAACTTTAGGAGTTAGTTCATGATGCACATATGACATCATAGAAGTTATTTTTGCCTCAAATGTTATTTTAGGCAAGTAAAGAATGGTGAATGGCCCGGGTAATTCTAATGATGTCCTTTGACAGCCCAGGTTTCTTCCCAGTCACTCCAGATTTGAGTTTTTCCAGCTCTGCTGCTTTGCTTATCACTTTATCACTGCTTCCTAGGTGGGCTTCATTTCTGCATGTGTGAAATTGCTGATGCTCAGACTTGTTCTATCTTATCGTATGTGTGCAGTTCTTTCCAGAAATGCTGGAAAACTTGATGCTTATTTATTGCCTTATTTTTTTAAATTTCTTAGTCCATTTTAGAAAATATTTGGAAGAGAAAGAAACCAAGTCTCCATTTTGTTCTGGAGTAATCTCTTTCAATTTCTGTAAAACAGCCATTAACTTAGACACATATATAGTTATTTCATCAAAATTCACATCTATATCATTAGTCATCTCAGCCTACAAGGAAATCATCTGAAGGTAAAAGTCGATCATGGAGTTAGTGACCTTTGTTTCACAGCTGAGGAGAACCTTTGAATTCTAACTCCTCATACTGTGTTGTCATCTCTTTGACTAACATCAACTCATCAATATGTTGAATCTGATGTGTTTCATATAGGAATCTCTACTTTGGAATTACAGAAAGCACCACAAACAGGCACATACATAAATTAAATGTGGCAGTCAGTCCACTGGCTTTACAAAATTCTCTTTCAAAAGTCATTATACTGGGCCGGTGATATAGCTCAGCAGCATAAGTGCCTGCCCAGTAAGAGCAAGGTCCTGAGTTTGGTTACCAGTACCTACATGAAGAAAAAAAAAGTCATTATACTGAAGAGCAGGTCTCTGCTAATTTTTTTTTACTTTTGCCATTTTAAAATCACAAATTCAATGTTAAAATTATTTTAACACACACAGATACACATATGTATACACACACATATGTGTGTGTATATACATATATGTACATATATATATATATATATATATATAACTGAGACAAAGCTGGGTGTGGTGATGCATGCCTATAATCCCAGCACTCAAGAGGCTTAGGCAGGAGGATTGCTGTGAGTTTGTAGCCAGCCTGGGCTACAAAGTGAGTTCAAGACCAGCCTGAACTGCAGAGTGAGACCCTGTCTCAAAAAAAAAAAAAAAAAAAGAAAACAGAGATGTGATCATTAGAATTTTAAGGAATTTCTGGACTAGTCTAGAGTTGCATAACCATAACCATAAATGCTTATGCGAGGATTAACAAGTACCATAACAGAGTGTATTAAACTCTGAACCAAACAATCCAAATCAATCTGAGGGCCTAATTTGTGCTCATGGTTTGCACAGCAGAATGGTCATAATTTGGCAGCCTGTTTTACAAATGGTAAAGCTGAAGCCAAGAGATGGAAGATTATGACACAGGTGCTATCGGCATTGTTATACGGATGAAGGAGATTTTGAGTAGCTTATAGCCAGACAATCCATTCTAAGTTTCCTGTTGAAATGCTATGAATTGCATATCAAAACTAAAAGAATTAAATGATCTTGAATGTTGTACATTGTGAGCAGTTCAGAGAATGAAGAAGACCAATGCGCCAAGGCCTAAAATACTGAAAATGCCTTTCTCAGAAGAATGAATAACGAAGATATGAAGAATTAATTTGTCTTAGCAAGAAATGTGTACCGCAGACAGGCCTAAAGTAAACCTTGATACTCTACTGTGTAAAGCTCTGAGCTGGAATTTCTATAACAAGTTGGGACTAAAGAATATAAACTGTACTTACCTAATTCAATAGACAATTGCAACAGAGATAGGATTATATAATTTTGGACACTGTTTGCTTCATTGACATTTACCAGCTTCTGATAATTAAATGAATCTGACTTCTAAAAAAAAAAGGAAATAAAAACGCAATAATACTGTCATGCCAGAAACATTTAAACACATGTATGAGACAGATGAAATAGTACATAGGTCAAGTTATATATTTCAGGATCTTGGTTTGACTTTTGTTTTGGCTTAAATTTTCATGAAGTGGTGAGGCAAGGCAGTCAGAGAGAAAACATTTCAAGGAAATGGCCAAATAAATCAGAGATATTGTTGTTAAAAGCCTATTCCATTAGAGAAAGAGTAAAGAAACCCTTGATGCAACTAATCCAGGAGTGTAAACCCCATATTATATGTCCAAAAGTTTCATTTACCCTTAGCCTGAATGACTTCATTAGCTCTACGGTGAAAAATAATCTATAATATTTAGCAAACTACTACATTAGTGGAAGGCTGAGAATCATAACTTTCAGAAGGACTATCAATCAAGCTTTGTTTTTTTAAAAAAACTAGAAAATGGAGCACACACAATTTAAGTTAAAATGATTTTTACAGGTTTTGACAGTTTGGATGAGACTACTGAAAAGCAGAACTCAGAATATGTAGAGTTTTGTGTTGCAGATTATTTGAATTTCTTCAGAAAATTGTGATAAAATTAACAAAATTTAGTTCGGTCAATTTAAAATACGAAGGATTTGGGCCGGTGAGATGGCTCAGCGGCTTAAGCGCCTGCCCGGCAAGCGTGAGGGCCCGAGTTCGACTCCCGGAACCCACATACGAAAAGGGGGCCGGTGATATCGCTCAGTGGCACGGGTGCCTGCTGGCGCGCGAGGTCCTGAGGTCGACCCCCCGGTACCCACAAAAAAAAAAAAAAAAGAAAATAAATAATAAAATACGAAGGATTTAAGCAACATAAGGCCAGTGAAATTACACACACAATATGGAAATTTGTAAGCACACAATGCACTTTCTTCTTATGAAATCAGTAGCCATTCACTTTTGAGCTAGAGATTATGTTAAGTGAAAAATGCTAGACTCAAAAAGACAAGCATCATATGTTACCCCTCTAATGTGATGTGTGTGTGTGTGGGGAAACAATGACATGAAAGTGGAAAATAATTAGAGAAAAGGAAGGGACTGAGGAGGAGGGGGCAGGTGGATAAGGAAGGGTACAAGGAGGAGAAATTAGGTGGAAATTGTCAAAATATGCCACATGTATGTATGAAAATTAATGATCTTATCAGTCCTGATAAATTAATATTCACTGATAAAAGTGAATCTATTAACATACTACCATTTGCAAGAGTTAAGCAGGGGAAAAATAGCTGTTATCTCCAGCCATATAGAAACAGTATTTTTCATTTCTGATGAAAACTACTAATAAAAAAGTAATAAATACCACTTTAGCATGTTATATTTGTCAGGTAGAGATATATTTCAGGCTGAGGATTAGGATTATGTTTCTCCTCCTATAATGAAAGCATTCCTTGTAAATACAGAACATGACAAAGAAACATTTATCACCATTGATATTGAAAAGCTCCTGTCTGTGCTCTTTAAAGCAATTTATACAAGAGAAAAATACAAGCATTGCTGGAATTTAAGCTCCATGAGGTTAATTTTTGTCTATCGTCCAACCTGTATTGCTGAATTAATCACAAAACTACATAAAGTAAAAACAAAAAAGAAAAATCATACAAATCTGCAAGCCACATGGATATTTATTGAAATACCCCAGAGATGCAACTAGAAGACAATTAGATCTAAGATGGAAATTCAGTATGTTGGTTAAAAAGACATAAAATAATAACAAAAAACTTTAGGATTTCTATAAAGTCTACTTTAAGACACTCTTAAAGCAAATTGGGAATCATCAAATAAACTTATAAAAGGCCTAATTTAGAACAGACAACATTCATATTTTAAATGTAGCCATTAACACTAAATTAATCAATAAATTCAATTTGTACCTATTAAAGTTCATTGCAATTAAAATATGAAAACTGAAATAAGAATATCCATGAGCTATAAAATATCATGGCAGTATTCGAATGTATTATAGCTTGTATAATAACTTGCAATTAAAATAGTTTGTTAATATTTGAGAAATATACTTAAGATGTATTATGACTTGTATTATAACTTGCAATTAAGATAGTTTTTCTTAAGGCAGAAAAGAAAGTATAAAAATAAACTCAAATAAATACAGAGGAACATCATAAAATGAAATTTGAAATTCAAATCAATGAAAGAATGGATTAATTAACAGAGGGAGAAAAACAGATAAAAATAAAAATCCATTTACCATACTTTTTGTTCTGAATAAAATCTTATAAGCAATGATTTATAAGAACATGAATACATTAGAATAAAATGTGAAAAAACTCAGAAAGCATAAGAAAGTGAAAAAATTGAGAGGATTACATTTTTTAAAAGGCAATACATAAAGTCAAATAACAAATGATAAACAGAGAAAATAGATTTTTTGCACGTATGCCTCATGGGGGGGTAAGCTCAGTTTCAGATTTATAATCACGTATGTTCTCTAACATTAATAAAAATTATTTTAAATAATAAGGAAGACACAAAAGAAATTTCATAAAAAATTAAAAAAATCTTTATAAAAACAAAAATGACAATGCATTAGCAATTTTTAAAATATATATTAAAATTATATTGAGATATCAATTTTAGCCAGGTTGGCAAATGCTGGTTATATAAGCACTGGGATGCAAGTAGAAAAACTAAGTTTACTATACAATTTGGGGAGAGTGTACATTTTGCTTGAGAATTTGGCATTATACATCAAAATTTAAATACTCAATCTGTGTTTCAAAGTTTGCTTCCAGGGCTCTCTCTTAGAAAACGTATCCTGTGTTAAAGGTTGAATATTATTTAAGACATAGATGTAAACTATACAAGTATTGGTCTACTAAGCACATATTTCTTGAAGAGTGTTGAGCTGCAGTGGCAGGAGATAAAGTTGATTTGACATTTTCTTACAGCCTAAGACCTCAACAAATTAACTCTTAACTTGTAAAAGATATTTCTATTAAATAAGGAGACAAGTGCAGGTACATATCTATATTACTGTAAGTCCTTGCATTCACTCATCAAGGTAGATCAGCTTGTCTACATATTTGAGATAAGGAAATTTTCTTTTCATGACTGGAAGTGAAATGTTGGGTTGCAAAAAGGAAGATGATAAGATAACATGAAGAGGTGCGCATTCTGTATTAAGGGGAGTAGCGAGTGTTCCTACTTCTGAAATACTTGATGTCTATTTCTGAGTCTGTGGAGGAGGACTTAACCTCACCTTATCTTAATCTCTAGGTCAATGCAATGAGTTTCACACTGAGAAAGGTTGCTTTCTTAAAATGTGCATAACCTAACACCAGAAGCTAGAAGTCAGCAGAAGTTAAATTTAAATTTATAAAATTATTCTCTTAATCATCCTGAAATATAAAGAAAGATAAGCTTAGAGGTTCTTTATACTGAAGGCAGACAGAAGAAGAGTTTCCTGACTCTAGGATTTGCTCAATTCAGTGGACCGTTTAGTTTCTATTTATGAATATCTGGAAACCACTTAGGCCACTGACAACTAGAATATCTGAAAACTCATCACACAGTAGCATTAAAAAAATGGAATTTTACAGTCTCATGTAACAAGAAATAGAGGGAAGAGTAGGGCCAGTGCACATTGAAAGATTGGTTCAATGATGTTAGAGATCCTGGTCAGCTTCCCTGTGGTTTTCCCCTCAAGGCTGTAAGATAGCTGCTGGCTAGTAAGCATTATGTCTAGTAAAGATTACAAAAGGGAGGGAAATCTTAGATTGGGGTTTCTTTATAAGAGTAAAGATATTTTTCCAGAAGCCATCCTAATGTCTTTCCTTCACGTCACATCAATCAGGGATATGTTCACTACCTAAGGTTCTGAAACTCCCATGAGTACTCACTTCACTTCAGTCAACATCCAATGTGTGGACGGAGGAGAACCCCACAGTACATGCAAAACCAAGCTGGAGCACCTGGTGTCCAAGAAGCTATTACTGGACCACTTTCTTCCTTTATTTCAATGCAGAAGAACAAAACATAACTCCTCAAAAATTTTAAAAGTGTTTCATATTTTCTATATATTTGATTTAAGTTCTTGCCCAAAATTACTAAAATTAATGAGTTTTCTTCTTTATTAGCTGTTATAAATACTTGTTTTCATAACATAACCGGTTTTCCAATTCTTAAATTTCTGACAGTGGGACTCAGATTGATAACACACTCTAAATAGTTAACATGGTTGAGTAGAGCACCAAGTCTCATAGTGGAAATACCGCCACATCCCTTTTTGTAAATCTCTCATTTAGGTAAATAATGATTTACAATTAATCAACATTTTCATTTGCTCTTTTTCAAATGAAGCATTTAATTCAGGTGCTTCCATAGTTTCAGTTAATTTCTAGACCTAGGTGATAAAGAAACCCAGTAATTTTGGGGGGAAAGAAAACCCTGTGGAATCATTTTATTTCTACTGATTGAAATATATTGGTTTTTAGAGGAAATGTCTTTTGATTCTAAATTACGTATATTGTGTATCCTCTGTATGTATTTTCCAAGTATTTAAATGAATTTGAATCAGCTCATTAGGTTCCAGACTGGTGCTGAACATAATGACTCACTCCTAAATTAATATTGTCTATCCTAAACTGCTCCTGTCTAAATCACTTTAATCACTGGAAAGATTCACACTCTTCAAAGAGACAGCCAAATTCAAATGCATTCTGCACCAGTTCATTAGGTAACGATGTCATTATGTTCCTTGGGTCAGCAAATGTGTGTCTGCTTTGCTTTGAAAATGGACTGACTATGAGCAGATAAACAGGTACTTTGTATGCATTTAACATTCATACATGCACAGAAGGGAGGTATTATGTTGCCATGAAATGTTTCAGTTTTGGACACTGCTATGTTTCAGATCCAGGCTCATTTTTTTCTTTTCTTAGCTTAGCAGCTTTATTGGACACATGTTCCTGTCTTTGGGAAGCAGTTGAAGTGTCAAATGCTTTCTCACCTCTCATTGACACTTGGCCACTAAAAAGGAGGCTTTATCTGGACTCTGTCTGGAACACAATATAAAACACATGATTAGGGAAAGCATTGTGTTTGATGCTAAAATTTGGTGGTACTTAAATGAAGGCAATTTAGGAAGACCTTGGAAGCAATACACAGGATGACAGGCTTACAGACTAGCAAGTAGTTACCCTCAAACTTGCCCCTCCCACAGCCTGCTGAAATTGTCAAAACAATAATAATAACAAATAATAATCGAGGAACCAAATGTGCTTAGCATATTAATGAACAAATCCGTTCAGGACTTGGGGAAGGTTTGTCCAGGAATAAATGTCAGGGCAGTTCCACAGAATCACCAAGAAAATCCCTCTGCTCTGTCATAGGAAATTCTCCTGAAAGAGTCTAGCAACTTATCTAGCAAATTATCTTAGTTCCAGAAGTAAAATGAGAACTTGAAATGTAGCCCTGATGGTGAACTCATTAATGTACCAATTCATTCAAAATATTTAGTATATAAAATATCTTTCTACTCTTCAGCATTTATTATGAGCTCTACACGAAACTAAGAATTTTTGATCATTATATCTAATGTTTACAGTATTCTGAAGTTTGTTTTTTTTTTTTTTTTTTTGCTATTTTACAGATAAGGCAATTTAGAGATGCCAAATAAATGCCTATTCCTTTGGATTGCATAAAGGAAAGAAGCAATGTGACTGAAATCCAAGTCTGTCTGAAATTAGCCCATTCTATTCCTCTCCTTTCTAGTGGCTTGATGTAAGCCCAGGTAGGAATAGGTAGAATGGGAAGTACAAGAATTACAAAAACCCAGAATGAGGACAGACACATAAGATTGCAAAAGAAAAGCTTGCATGAATATGCAAGATATAAGTGCCAAGTGAATTAAAAGTTTCAATAAATGGATTCTGCTAAGAACTTATTCCATACTAACTTTTCGTTAATTTTCTTACAAAGCTTGCAAGTAGATCAAGAATAAAAAGGAGAGATTTCTATAACATGACTGTAATTGGAGTAAATGCACTTTCTTCCTCTATAAAGGTGATTAAAATGGAAAATAATCTCTTTCTAATCTTCTGCCTGTGCAGTTATTCAGCCTATTTTTCCACTCTGCCATCTAGAAAAGAATGGCAAAATGCAAGATATTTATAGGGGCCAATGAGGAGATGTTAGTAAGCAAAGGGGCCAGTGAGAGGAAATAGCTTTCTGTATAGGGAAAAAAAAAAATTCCATGAAGGGATGAATGTAAATGTGATGTGATGTGATGTGCTATGTGTGACAGAGAGAGAGAGAGACAGAGACAGAGACAGAGAAAGACAGAGACAAAGAGAGAGAGTGAGCAAGAGAGAGAGAGACACATCACCTAAATGTACTGAAAATTTTGCCCAAAACAGTGCAGTGGTCTTTTTAGTCTTTTAGTTTTAGATAATTCGGCCTTATAGGAAAATAACCCTAGTGTTTTCTGATGTATAAAAGTTTTAAAGAAGCTAAAATATAGGTATTAATTAAAAATCATAAGAATATTTAAATATAAATACAATAACAAGTTTACTTTCTATAGAATACTCTGCCAGGGGAGAGGGATTTCTTTTATGTTCTATTGTACCATTATATAGGACTTTGAACAGAGGCCTATTTTCTTTTTTTCTTTTTTTGGAGGGGAATTGATTCTTTTAGGAGTGATTGTCATATTGCATTGGAAATCCTTATGTATGAATCAATAGCTTGATCATGAACTGTCTTAAGGGTGGGTCTGTACATTATTTAGTCTGTGTCACTGAAACATAACATAAAACCTGACACAAAAGTGTTCTTATTAAGAATAAGAAAATGATATCAGTTGTAAAACAGAAAGTGGTTAAGAAGTTGGATTACATGTACAGTTTAATCTAATTCCAAAAGACAAAGAAATGGTCTTCATACCAGAATTATCCAGGAGTAGCCAATCTAATGAGGTAAACTTATATTTCTTTGTAGTTAATTGATCTAGTATTAAATCATTCTGGGAAATAGCATATAAGGACTGGTGAGATGGCTCAGCTGCATAAGCTCCTGCCTGGCAAGCGCGAGGTCCTAAGTTTGACTCCCGGTACCCACATAAAAAAAAAATAATAACATATAAGCTTATTCTCAAAAATAGATTCAAACAAAAAGATTGTATACCTGCTAAAACATCAAAGTCTCCCTTCTACTTTTCTACTCTTACTCCCCTTTTCAGGCACAACATGTCTATGTCCACAACATGGGTACTCAGACACGTCCATTTTACCTTCTTTTTCTATGCATTTTTGCCTCTTTAATACATTTGAACAGTAGCAAAATCAATCATTCTATATATTGTTCTAAAATTGTGTTTTCTACTTAAAGATACATTGAATTGTTTTCCTCATCAGTATGAACTTATTTCTTTTGTAAGACTTTATATAGCACATTGTCATATATTTAAAAAATTAATTCCATATTAAATATTTAAGCAGTACTGAATATTACTCTTACAAATAAACCTGTAATAACAAACCTTATAATATTATGTATGCATACGTGAATGTTTGAAAGATACACTTCTACACAAACGTTTAAAAATTCTTTAAAAATATTGAATTCATTGAATATTACATCTCAATTACTAGTGCCAAATTTTATTCCCTTCTAATGCTTAACAAATTTAATATTCTACCACAAGTAATTGAGAATATTGGTTTTTCTCATATTCTTGCCAACACAGATATTCTTTATGCTTGCAATTTTTCCAGTAAAGTGAAGGGGAATAGATAATTTGACAATGATTCATATCTAAAGATTTTAAGAATTTTATATTTTCATTTTTAGTTTATATTATACTAGTATATTATTCCTTTTTTGTAAGTTACCTATTCATATCTGTGGAACAATCTATAAGATCTTTTATTGATTTTATTAACCATGTATATTAATCTGAAATCTTTTTCTAATTCCTTTTCTCCAGTGTTAACAGATATATGACAGAAAATATTTTTATATATTCAAGGTATACAATGTGATATTCTGATTTGCATACATAATAAAATCATTACTACAATCAAGCTAATAAATATATTCATCATCACTATTATGGTTTGCATATGGCTTTATCAGCCAAGAGTTTACGTGTTGGAATATACTTTTAGTTTTGAGATATTAAAAGGATGAAAACTTAAACTAACTGTGGGGTTTGGAGTTGAGGGCTTTAAGAAATTATTAGGGTTTGATCATTTCATCTGGGTGGATCCCCCATGATTACATATTGGTGATTTTAAAAGAAGAGAGGGATACCAGAATACCCATATACACACACACACACACGCACACACACACGTATTCCATGTGTTTTGCTGAGTGTTGCTTTATGCTGCCTCAGGACTCTGTTTCCACATAAACCATTACCAAATGCAGGTCCTTGAATCTAAAGAACTGTGAGTTAAATAAACTTTTTTTGTTAAGTTGCCTAGCCTCAGATATTGTATTTATACTAACACACAATAGGCTAAAATAATTATACATTGTTATCTTTTTCCATTTGGGATGAAATATTTAAGATCTACTCTCTCAGCAAATTCCAATTGTACAACATATTAAATATAGACACTATGCTGAACATCAGGTTTCCAAAATTTATCCATCTTATAATTGAAGATTTGTACCCTATGGTCAACATCTCTCCATTTGTCCCAGGCTCCAGTCCCACCAATCTATTCTTTATTTCTCATGTCCGTACTTTCTTGTATTCTACATATAAATGAGATAATGAGGTACACTTGTCTTTCTGTGTCTGGCTTAGATAATTAGTACAATGCCCTTCAGGTTTATCCACATTGGTATAAATGACAGGACTTGATACATTTTTAAGATTGAATCACATTTCACTGTGTGTATACCACATTTTCTTTAACCATTCTTTCATCAAGTGACACGTTTTTATATTTCATCTGTTGTAACTAATGCAGTGCGAAGATGGAGTGCAGTTCTCTTCTTGACATAGTGATTATATTTCCTTTGGACATATACCTATGTATGAGATTACAGGGTCATATAGTAATTCTATTTTTAATTTTTAAGAAAACTTTAAACTATTTCCCATAGTGGATGTAAAGATTTACATTGTCATGAATAGTGTGTAAGAGTTATTCTTTCTCTCAGATAACACATGTTATCCTTGACTTTTCAAAAATAGGTGTTCTAATAATATAAGTGACTGTATTGTTTTGGTATCAATTTGCAATTTTCTGATGCTTAGTACTGTTGACATTTCCACATATGTGAGTTGGCCTTTTGTCTATTCAGGTATTTCATGGTTTTAATTTCTTATACTAAATTGTAAGAATTCCTACTATATTTTGGTTTTAAAATTCATATCAGATATATGGTGTTACAGCTTAACTCAAAATGTCCTCAAAGGCTTATGAGTTCAGAGGTGGCACCTTTGGAAAGTAATTGAAATATGAGTTCACTAACATCATCAATGGTAAAGTCTAATAGTAAATTCATAGCTGAATGTGTAGTTAGGATGTAGGGCTTGGTTGGAAGAGGTGAGTCACTGTAGATTTACCTTTGGAAGGTATCTCAGTTCTCCCTCTTTTTCCCTCTTCCCTCCTTCCCTCCCTCCCTTTGGTTCTTCCTGCTCTCTTATCTTTCTGCCTGTCATTGCTTCAGCAGTTTTCTCCACCACCACACCCTTCTGCATGTTATTTCTGCCTTGGTGCCAACCATGGACTGAAACCTCTTAAGCTGTGAGCCAAAATAAATCTTTCCTGCTTTCAATGGCTGATGTCGGGTATTGTGTCACAGTAAATGGAAACCTATTACATATGGTTTGTAAATATTTCATCCCATTCTGTAGGTTACTTTTTGATTTTGTAGAAAGTTTCTTTTGCTGTTCAGAAACATTTCCATTTAATATACTCCAATCTGTATGCTCTTGCTTTCTTGTCTATACTTATGGTGTCGTATTTCAAAAATCTTTGTTGAGACCAATATTGAGATTTTCCCCTAAAATTTCTTCTCCAAGATTTATGCTTTCATGTCATTGTCGAGGAGCTTCACCTCTTTATCTTCCTTGACTAAAGTTATTCCAAGAAAAATTTCATTCTTCATTATCCTACTTTGGTTTTTTTTTTTTGTTTGTTTGTTTGTTTGTACCAGAAATTGAACTCAGTACAGACTTCCGCTTGCCAGTCAGTCACTTGTGCCTCTTATCTATATCACTGGGCCTCTTTTATCCTACTTTGAATAAAATTTCTTAATTTAATTTTCAGATATTTTACTGTTAACATATAGAAGTGGTGATTTTTCCTTCTAATCTTATATCCTACAACTTTGCTTAGTCTGTTTAATAATTCTAACTGGTTTTGATAGAGTCATTGGAGTTTTGCACATATGAAATTATGTAATCTACAAACAGTCCTAATTTTATTTATTCCTTTCTCACTCTGTTGAGTTTTTTCTTGCTTATTGAGGCAAGAGTGGGTATCTTTGTCTTCTTCCTAGCCTTAGGTTTTAGTTTCTTTACCATGTGTAAGACTTTTATATAAAGTTTTCATATACAATCTTTCTTATTTTGAGGTGTATTCCATATATTATTCATTTGTTGAGAAATTTTACCATAATATTATTGAATTATGTCAAATGCTTTTTCTGCATCTATTGAGATGATCACATAATTTTTATCTTTCCTTATATTAATGTAATACATCATGTTTATTGATTTGTATATGGTGAATTATATTTGCATTACAGTGATAAAACTCACTTGGTTATGGTGAATGTTCTTTTTAATTTGGTATTGAACATGGCTGCCAGTATACTGTTGAGAAATTTTGCATCTATGTCTATTGGGGATATTTCCCTGTAATTTATTTCATTTTTTCTTAATTCTTTGAAGCATAATTGTATGACTTTGGTATTAGGGTAATGCCGACTTCATAAAATAATTTTGAAAGTGTTTGCTCCTCTTCAAATTTTTCATAGAGTTTGAGAATCATTTGTATTAATTTTTCTTTAAATGGTCACCCAAATTAACTAGTGAAACCCTCAGGTTCTGGGATTTTCTTTGTTGAGAGGCTTTCTTTTCATTATTTACTCTATATCCTTTTTTATTATACATAAGTCAGAATGTCTGAGTTCTGAATAAATACTGAATTTATTATTCAGCATTTGCAGATTGTGTGTGCCTCATATTTACATATTTATTCGAGGCTTTCCAATATGTTGGTGTATAGTTGCTCACAATAGTCGTAGAATTCTTCATATTTTTGTGGAATCTTTCATACCTCTCCTTTCTCATTTTACTTCAGTTTTGTTTTTGTGTAACCCTAATATTTTGAAATTATATTTATATTTTCAAGTAAACATCTCTGAGTTTTATTGATCTTTCCTATTGTATTCCTAGTTTGTAATTTATTTCTTTCTTATTTGATCTTCACTTCCTTCTACTCATTTTGTCTATTTTTAGTTATTTTTCAAGTTCCTTAAGGTGTAAAGTTAGGCTGCTTTCTTGACATTATTCTCTATTCTCCATGTAGATATGTATCCCTGTAAATTTTCCTTCATATCTACTTTTTGTCATTTTGTTATTTTTTATTAGTAGTACATGTTTGTAGTACACATATTTACATTCTTTGTGGAGAATTGGTGGACATTCTTTGTGGACAATTGGAGAATTGTTAAAACTTGTTTTGTGTTCTAACATAAGATCCTGAAAACATAAAATCCTGAAAAATGTTCCATGTGCACTGATAAGGAGTACATTTTCTACTGCTATTGGATGGAATGCTCTACATATGTTTGTTAAGTCCATTTGGTTTACAATATAGATCAAATCCAATATTCTTGTTAATTTTCTGCCTGATCTATTGAGTACTGATAGTAGGGTATGGTAATATTAAAATGCTATCTATTTCTCATTTTTTTTGTTTGTATTTGCTTTATATACAGGTGCTCTAGTGCTGGGTGCATATATATTTAAATGGTTGTCTCCTCTTGATTAACTATCTGTTTATCATTATATCATCACCTCATTTGTCTCTCATTACAGTTTTTTGTCTTACAGTCTATTTTTTCTGATATCATTATAGCTAGTCTCTCTCTCTCATAAAATTGGGGTTTTATCCGAGAGCCTCACTAATGCTAGGCAAGGATTCTAGCACTGAGCTACACCATAGCCTTTTATATTTGTTTTGTTTGTGTGTTTTTGTTAGATAGGGTCTCAAACTTGAAATCCTCCTACCTCAGTTTCCTACATAGCATCACCACAGTAAGCTCACGCCTGCTTGTTTTTGGTCTACATTTGCAAGGAATCTTTTTCATCACTTCATTTTCCATCTACATGTGTCCTTAAAGCTGAGATAAATCCCATGTAGGTAGCATATAGTTGAGTCTTGTATTGTTTGTTTGTTTTTAATATTTTCAGACACTGTGTCTTTCAATTATAGAACATAATTGTTTTTAATATTAAATGATTATGGATATGTAAGGGGACTCACTATTTTTATTTTGTTCATTGTTCTCTGCTTGTTATTCTTTTATTCTATTTTATTTTCAAATATTTCTTTTGTAATTTGATGATTTACTGTAATGGACTGCTTAGAATCCTTTCACTTCATAATTTTTTGTCTACTATGTTTTTGCTTTGTGGTTAACATGATTCTTTCTTTAAAATGTTATAGTTATTACAGTGTATTTTAATCTGATAATAGTGGTGCAGTACTTGTCTAGCAAAACCCTGAGTTCAATCTCCAGAACCAGGAAAAAAATTACAGATTTACTAATCCTTCCCCACATTTTGTAGTTTTGATGTTACAATGTGCATCATTTTATATTGTGTAGTTTTTTTTTTTTTGTGGGTACCGGGGCGTCGACCTCAAGACCTCGCGCGCCAACAGGCACCCGTGCCGCTGAGCGATATCACCGGCCCCTTTTTCGTATGTGGGATCCAGGAGTCGAACTCGGGCCCTCGCGCTTGCAAGGCAGGCACTTACGCCGCTGAGCCATCTCACCGGCCCCTATATTGTGTATTTTTATTTTAATATTTATTCTAGAATTTATAATGATTTATATGCCACCATTACAATATTAGATTATTCTGAATTTGGCTATATATTCATCTTTCCAATTGAGTTTTATAATTTCAGATGTTTTTGTGTTACTAATTAACATTCTTTTTTGCCAGTTTGAAGAATACTCTAGTAGTTCTTGCAAAACAGTTCTAGTGGCAATGAACCTCCTCAGCTTTTCTTTTTTTTTTTTTTTTGAGGGTATTTATCTTTCCTTCATTTCTGAAGGGCTGCACTTAAAGTATATCATTGTTTGTTGATAATTTATCTTCCAAGTTTATACTTAATATTTTACCACTCAAAACAAAATCTCCATATAAAACAAATATATCTTAATAGTCTGCTAAATAAAAGAAAAAAAATAATCTCTTTACCAGAAACTTTAGTGTCCCAGACCATTGTGTACTAGGATATGTAAGTACATGTTTTATCATTTACCTTTATACACAGTTCTCAGAGATTGTATTGTTTTTGTCTGAATGTTAACATTCATATTTACCAGAGTTTGTCTATTTTACATTAGTAAAAATGAAGTAAAAAAATAACACTTGGATTAAACCATTTAAGTGAATTAATTCAGCATGTTAACAAGTTTGCTTCTACTTAAGGACGTGATGGTTGATTGTGGGTCTACTTTGATTTTGTTAGATACCAGACAACCTTAAAATGAAGACATAATTTCACATACTGTATAGAAAATCAGAAATAATTATAATAAAATTATCTTACCACAAATGTTTCAATTATTTTCAATATAATTTAATTAATTTTATTTTAAACTTCCCTCATTAAATTATCACGAGAAGATAGAAATGTATTGTTTTAAACTTCTAAGTATTAAAGCTCTGTTGCTTCAGTGAAAAAGAAATTCACTTTCAGAGCACTCCATTTCATATAATAAGTTACAATAAATTGTTGAAATTTCCTTCAATTTCTTAAAGAAACTATATAATCTAGATACATTATGATACTAGAAGCCATTCAGAAATATACTGAAGTTTCCAAGAGTTTTTATTCTGGTGGCATGTACTAAGTTTGAATGCAGTTAGGGACAAAACTGTGATTTACTCCCGGCAGAAGGGTCTTGTAAGGAAAGTAAAACTAGATCTTTCAACCGGTAAATAGAGCTATAATGAGAAAGAACAAGAATAAGGAAACTTCCTTTAGTGCTGTGTACCCCATTAAAATTAGTATATTCTGAAGCCAGATAAAGAACTAAAGAAAATAGGTCTGAAATCTTTACATGGAATAGTGAATTTTGTAGGAATTTTCTGGATGTTCTGAAAAATCAGAATTTTTTTTTCACAGCCAGAGTGCCAGCTAGAGTGTGAAACCCAGGCTTGGCCATAGCAGAAAGCCTAATGCCCTAGAAAGTGAGGTAAAAGAGGAGTAGAATGACCTTTACTATAATTGTAACCAAATTTGAATTAAGGCTGTCATCCCTGATATTCTGTCTAATAAAGGGAAGGTTTTATTCTAGTTGAATGTCACATTATCTGAAAATACTACTGTTATTTTTACATATTCCAAACACTAAACTTGCAAAAATGTCAAAACTATATAAACGAGAGACAGTAATATAACAAAGTAGATACCAGACAAGACCACAAATGCTGAAATGAGCAATAGAGAACTTTAACATAATTATTATAAGATAATTCATAAGATAGAAAAAAATACAGGAAAAATAAAGAATGAAAATTTTGAACCAAAAATTTGATTTTGAGCCAAAACAATGTCTAGAATTAAGAACTTCAATTGATGAATTTAACAATATATTGGACAGAGCAGGATTAGTGAATAGAAAAAGAGATAAATGAAAAAAAGCAAAACTGATACCCAAGAACAAAGGGCAGGTAGGGACAAGAGGTAAGAAACATGTAGAACACTATCAATATGTCCAGTACAATAGTTGTATAATTTATTTTCAGAACAAGAGGACAAAGAGAATGCTGCCATAAAAATATGCCATAAGAAACCGTGGATGAACATTTTTCAAAACTGATGGATTATAACAATCCAAACTCAAGAAGTTCCATAAACCTCAAGCAATATACTATATCCAAGTCACTGTGGAAAACCAAAGACAAAGAGAAAATCTAAACAGTTGCCAAAGACTAAGGAGAAGTAAGACTAATACTGATTTTCAAAACAATGAAAGCTAGAAAATGATTAAATAGCCTTTTCAAGGTGCTAAAATAATATAGCTAGAATTACATACAGTGGAAATTTTTTCAAAAATAAAATCCCAAAATGTTTCACATAAGATATTTCCAGATGTGTTTTTTAATAAATATATTTTAAAGACCTTGAAAATTAACACTATACAGTTCTCTCAAAAAAGTTAAAGAGCATTCAAATCAAACGCATTTATGGCAATATTAATTAAATTCATCAATAACTTCAGAAAGTGATCAATAAGGAGAGAGTAAATAAGTTGGTAATATTAGCAACATGAAACAACCCATCACTGCCTTCTTTCATGTATCTAAATAATTAACAGTTGAACGATAATTAATGTAGAAAATAATGTGGAATAGATTTTTGAGTGGAAAAATCCCAATTGCTTAAGTGGACAGAAGAAGAAATTGAAAATCTTAACTATCCAATACCTAGTAAAGAACCTGAATCTGTCATTAAAAATATTCTTAGAAAGAAAATTTCAGACCCATATGGCTTCAATATTAACTTCTTTCAAATATACAAAGAAAAAATAATGCCAATTTTTAGCAAACTTAACCAGAGAATATAAAAAGGAGAAAACACTTTTCACTGTTTTATAAGAACAGAAAATTTCAACACCAGAACTTTACAGGAGTGTTTATAGCAAAGAGGAAAATTACAAACCAATAACTTTAAGTCACATAAATTCAACAATCTTAAATCCAATCCTTGAAAATTAAATCCAGTAACATAAATTGGATAATATATCACGAAAAGTGTGGTTTATTCCAAGACTATAAGGTCGGTTTAGCATTTGGAAAAACACATACATATGTTCACCAAAAGACGTGCACATGAATATTCATAGCAGCAATATTCATAAAGCCAGCATTGAAATTACCCAAAGACCTATCCACAGTTGAATGGTTAAATAAATTGTGGTATAGTAACACAATGCAAGAATATGGAACAAGGAGAACGAACAAAATAAGCTACGCACAAATGTAGTATTGAGGGAAATGAGCCAGAATGAAAAAAAAAAAAGTATCTATTTGAGAGGCAATTTACATAGAGAGTACAGAAATAGGCAAAAGTAATCCATGGTGTTAAAAGTTTGGATAACAGCTACCCTGGGGTGAAAGAAAGATCTTGGTTAGAAGGAGGCATGAGTGGGGCTTCTCTGTGTCGATACATAGGTATATTCCATTTGTAAAAATGAATCGAGCTACACACTAAGGTGATATACACTGTTCTGTATGTATATTCACTTCAGTACCAAATTAAGGGATAAATGTGTTCCAAATTAGAAAGATCTTTCATAACATAATGACTCATTTTAGCACTCTATCACTAAAAAAAAAAAAAAGAAGGAAATTTAGTCCCCTTTACCTTCCTGACACCCAATCTATAATATTTGTTATTTTAAGGTAATACTCAACAAACCAAGGGAATGAGGGATGATCATGTGGTATCTGCAAATGGGTTTTCTGTTCAAGATTCATTTTCTTGATCTAGGATTGTTTTCACCTTTCAAAATCACTATAGGTTTACATTTTCTGAAAAGAGAATTATTCAGTATAGCATGTAACAGAAGTTTCCCATTGGACAAAAGTTATAAAATCAAAGATATGCCTGGGAAAAAAATCCTCTCTGACAAATCCATGAGAAAAGTAGTTTAACTTTGAACATCATCATTTATAGGACCAATCTTATAATTTTCTCTTTTGGCAGATTTTCAAAGTTTTCAAAACATAGTGAGTTTTATAAATGAAATCCCACAGTTGTGGTGCTGAGTTAATTTTCTGATTTCTTAGTAGGAGAGTCAATCTGCATAATCAGTTCCTGAAACAATGGTGCATATTTCCCCTGTTAATATCTGCTTAAAGGGAGCAATCTTTGATCTGTGACTTAAGACAAGAAAGAGATAATAAAGTTAAATACTGCAATCACTTCAAATCAACATGCATTTAAAAGCATTTAAAGTATGCTGAGGCCTAGTAATAGAGATGTGGCAGTTAATATCTTAATAGTGGCTACAAATTTGTAAATAAATTAATGACATCACATATAAATTGAAATTAATAATATAAGTGTAGAATATGTAAACAAAGAAGTGGCAAGAATGTATGCTCATAGTATAAAGTGGGGAATGTGGGAACAATTAGGAAATGCATAAATATATATTTCTCAGCAAGATAAAAGTAAAAATAGCCCTTCTGAAAGAAACATTTTGCGAAGTATTATGTTTTCATGAAAATGTAAAAAGGACAGTACTGAGCAAAAAACTTGGTAGTTAGGAAAAGATTGTGAGAACACTGTCTTTTATAAGCCGTCTTTAGGCAACAGGTCCTTAAACAAATAGCATAGAGGCATGGCTAGATCGAAACATAGATCTGAGACAGTGAGGAGCTCATTAAGAGGAATGGTGCAAAATTAAATGTTCAATACTGTTAAACATCAAATGAAATTTGTGTATCATTTTCAACCATATTCTGATTTTGGAGTTTGGTTATTGTTTGATTTGCTTTAATAATATGCTAATTATGGAATCCCAGTTTTAGATCTAGGAGTAAAAATATCTGGATATATTTCCAGTATGTCTATAATAATAAAGCATGCTTACTCTTCTGTGATTTTGGTGTCCACATAGGAATTCTTTGTACAGTTGTAGACCATTTTGAGGATGCATTTCCAAGTATTCCAGGGTATTTATCCATTACTGTTTATTTCATAACAGTGTAAACCAGAGATATACTGGAAAGGAGCTAACCATTATATTTTTATTCCTCACTCTTACTCACTGGACAAATAAGGTAATCTTCAAATTAATAAAAATGATTTCTTTATCCCCTCCTTTTACCAGAAATTATAGTACCTTGATACAATAATATTTAAGTGGAAATTATAAATACTTCCACAATTAAGGATAGAGAGGCTGAAATACATGCATCTTAGAAGAATGTATTAGTCTTAGAATATGAGCTTAGTATCTCAGCAAAAAAAAAAAAAGGTCGAATGCTTAATTGTCAGTACATCCTTATCTAAGTGAACTAACTGGCGAAACTTGTATCTTTTAATGCATCAGAAAACTGTTTTTTTTGTGTGTGTGTGTTTTGTTTTTTTGGGGGGCTTTCGTTTGTTTTTTTGTTTTGTTTTGTTTTTGTCATCCTAATTTGAAAACTCTAGGGGCCTTGAATTCTTCCACAAATTAGCCCAAAGCTAGACCTATTCTAATGCTTATGTTATTATTCTTTCCTTGAACTAATGTTATTAAAGCCTGCTTGCAAACTTACTAAACTTCATGGAAGCAGTTTTGTCATGGTGAAGTACAATATCATGCTGGGGTATGAAATTAGGATTTCATAACTGAGTCCAGGACTTACGTTAAGTCACTGACTTTTTCTCATCCTTAGGTTTACCTTTTAGGTGTATCAGTCCTACCTCTGAAGTACTTTTTAGGTATTTCTGTGAGATGTAATGTGTTTTTTAGTAACACTCTTTGAGATTCTTTGAAGTAACAACTTTGGTACGTGAACCCCTATTGTCTACCTAAATCAGAGAATCGTGTGAATGGTTTACCTTGAAGAAATTACTAGCAAAATAATACCAAGAAAACTTCAAAGAACAGCATCTAGAAAGTAGTATAAAAAGGTCCATTTTTGCCCTCCTTCATATTATCTATAATAATGATACAAGGTCCATGTTGCTCCCATTTTTGTATTTGCTTTTGTATAGGCAGCAGGAAAACATTAGCTGTAGCAACATGAATTTCAGTTAGAAATTATTGCTTTTGCAAAACAAAAGTATTTCTTCTAGATAATTAAGAAAAGCATCAGAGAGTTTTGTTTTTGTAATGATAAACAATAGATACTGGAGACTAATGTCTTTGGTTCGTTGTGCCCTCCCAAAAAAACTATAGCAATGAAGTGCTCATTCATTCTTGTTGAAGTTATCTTTACAAAGATAACATCCTTTCAAATCATGCTTGAGATATTAGTTTAATTGCCTCAAATAATTGAGCTGTTCTACATATACAAATGGCATATTATTATTTGGTGGTGGTGTGACTTCCACTTTTTGTTGAAAAAAAGAAATCATTATAACCTAACTGTAGCAGATTAGATAAATTAGTACTGGTTCCCAGTGTTAAGATGAAGGCATGACTAACATTTTCTAAATGTAGGCCAGCTAATTATTAATTACTTTTCAGATGTCTAGTATATCTAGAAAATCATTGCATTGTTTGCTTTTCTTCCCTGTCCTGTCTGTATGTATTATCCCTGACAATGGAGAGCGGTAGGCTGCTTATTCCTTCTGCCACTGTGCTGGATTGGTGTTTAGTTTCCCTTTTTAAAAGCAAGAAAATTGAAAGCATAGGAAAAAGATGAAAGTAGAATCAGCCTTTATCCAGTACCGTGCTGCACAGCTGGGTTATATTCTAGAACTGCTGCTTTCCTTCAACTTCTTTTGACTTATAAGTTGCAAAAGGAGAGATAAGCATTATCTACACTATTGATTTGACTCACAAGGTGAATTTTTGCCTTATCCTTCTCAATTCCAACTAGTTTAATATAGTCTACCTCCCTGCTAATACATATCCACATACCCAGAGCAAATATTGAAAAATATCCTCCTTGTTAACACAGTGGTGAGGATGATGTCACCACCGTGGTGGTGGTGGTAAACATGATGAATTTGAGGTCTTCTTGCGAGCAATTAGTATAGTTATCAAGTACTTTTAGAAACTGAACATGTATCAAAGGATTTATCAATTATCAAAGAACAAGTCTGGGATGGAAATTTATGTAGTGAAACAATGTAAGTGTGATCTTACATTGTATAATTTGACTTTTGGTGGATTCTTCTTAAATTTTAAGTGTCCTCTGAAGTTCTGTAAATTATACTGCTTCAGAAGTGAAATGTGGTGGGGTTTTTTTTTAAAAGGATATCCTGTCATAATACCTTTCATCTGCTGCCAGCAAAATGGGCCTACAGATAAAAAGACAATGTCATCTGGAATCTAGTTAATGTTGTGTTTTTGGATCAAATTAAACTAAGCTGCTAAATTTGAAGAGCTGCTGCCAATATCTCTTCCCACCATCAAGCTGTCTGGAGCATTTTGTAGCCCTGCTTATGTCTGTCTGGGTATTTGGGTGATGAAATCCCAGGCCTCTGTGTAACATGACAAGACATCTGGAAAACTGTCTTGCCACGATCAGTGTAAAATATACATTAGTGTACAAGGAACAAAGATTAAAAAGGAAAAGAGCTTGGAAGGAAGGAAGCAAGGAAAAAGAAGGAAGGAAGGAAGAAGAAGGGAAGGGAAGGGAAAAAAGGGAAGAAATAGAAAGAAAGACATGAATAAAACAGAAAGTTAAGAAAGAAGGAAAAGAAAGAAAGGAAGGAAAGAAGAAAGAAAGGATATTGTATGCCTATTACAGCTGAGTAGGCCAAAGATAGCCCAGGTTCTTGTGTATGACGAGGAAAGAATTGCCAAGTGCACATCTCATAGTATGTCGTGAGTAACTACATTTATTGAAGATCACAGGATGGTAGCAGGAATAGGGCAAAGGAAACAGAAGCTGAAGGGAAAAAGGAACTCAAGTGTGAAAGGAGAAAGGGACTTGAGTGAGAAGGAAAGAAAGGGACTCCACACATCTGGCCTCTAGCATTTATACTGTCAGACTCCACTGATGTAAGGTGCCTCCCACTGTCTCTCTGATGTCAGCAATCTGTGCAACCCCTTCAATTTAAGCCCAGGTAATCATTAGGGTGGTCCTAAATTTAAACCCGGGTAATCATTAGGGTGGTGTCGTGTTTACAGTTGAACAAGGGAAGGGAGTGACTTAGCTCCTTTGTTTCTAACTGTATTATGTCTGTGTGTCTGATTTTGTGGTTATGATAAATCCAGATAATCTTTCCAAAGCAGTGTTGTTCATTTGAGACACTGGGCACACTACATATGTAAATAGAATTTTTTACTATTGTAAAATGTACAAGTAATCAGGAGGTATGAATTTAATTTTAATAATAATATATTTTAGTTATTCAAAAACATTATCTGGACATTTAAGCCATCAAAGATTATTCACACAATATTTTATATTTTTCTGCTGCATCCTTAATCTGGTATGTATTTTACACTTGCAGCACACCTCAATTCAGACTGATCATGTTTCAAGTTCTTAAACGCCACATGTGGTCATTGGCTACCTTATAGAACAATGTGGCTCTGTGACGTCTTTAGACCAGGTTAAAACTGGTTTCCAGCTGAGAGCTGAGGCTATATAGGATACCTTGGACTTATCTTTGCCTTATCTTACTTATCTTATCCATTTCTCCCCAGATACATGTTTTGTAAAAGAACCTTCAACTGGAGCTTTGCTGCTAGGAAAATTGATCTAAGACAGTAATAAGAATTAGCACTTTTTAACCAAAAATAAACCAGTAGACAAGTTTATTCTTGATATCATCTCATCATCACCATCCTTCCTACCTCTTTGGTTCTCATATTTACACATCTCTTTCCATATTCCACTTGTTTTGAAGAACATATATTCTGTACAAAGTTCCAAAGTCAGAAACAATCACTTCGTAGTATCTTTGAAATCTGAATCACATGATAAGGTAACAAACTACAAAAACTGCTGATTTAGCTGGGTGTAAGGGCACCTGCCTGTAATCCCAGCACTCAGGAGGCTGAAGCGGCAGAATTGCTGTGAGTTTGAGGCCAGCCTGGGCTACATAGTAAGTTCAAATCCAGCCTGAACTACAGAGTGAGACTCTGTCTCAGAAAACAAAAACAAAGCAAAAGAAAAAACCCTGCTGATGTGAACTTTGTTTATTGATCTTAGAAATAATGTGTGTCCAAGGTGTTTATAGTAGTTTTCTCTCTAGAGTGGGCTTTACCTATTCTCAAAATGGGATCCCAAGTTCAGTAAGCATGTTCAATATGAGTGATAAATGCATTTAGTAAAATTTCAAAATAAAAACCTTTTCAAAAGACAAGTGTGAATAAAGAAATTTGATGAGCCCTTATAAAATGTACTTAACTCTATAATTTAATTTATTCTTTTTTACTACCCCTCACTCAAATTCCATTTAGAGAAACATATTTCATATATTTTATACTTTGGAACTAAAAAACTAAAAGGAAGCTTTGCAAGAAAGCTCCATTTAATGTCAACAAAGCATAATGATGGATGAGTTGCTAACAGTTCCCAAGGTGGCAGAAATTTGGATAACAAAAAAATGTTATGTATCCTTAGACAGCACAGACTCTGGGATAACATAGACACTGTCTGAGTGTGAAGTGGCTATGCATTTTTATTTTATTGTACATTTTTTGCTTTTATTTGTTTATTTTTTAGGGTTGAGAAAAAGGAAATAATTATGCTAAATGACAAGTAGGTCATGAGGACACAACTCTATCTTCAAATCAGTTCAGTTCAAAAGACATTAAAAGTACAGAGAAAAAAATCCTTTGATAATATGTGAACTAAATTCCAAATAACTCTGCAATTTATTCCAATCCATTCTTATTCATGGTGGATCACAAGTGCCGTTTTTCTAAGGAATTCTTCAAACTTGTTCAAAATGGGAGAGAAAGGTTGATGAATGCAAATGTTTTTGTTATTTTCATCAGTGAGGACAATCAATTAAAAGAGATAAAGGTGAAAATACAAAATTAGAAAAAAAGGGAAAAGAATTTATATTAAGGCAAAGCAAATATTTAAGTAAAGGCAGAGTTTTATTATGGATAATTATTGGATCCATGGTTAGAAACTTAGAGTTGTAATCATGATATGTGACACTGGGTAAACCTGAATCTATTGAAGTCGCCATTTTCCTTTTAAAAGGATCTATTGGACTAAATGATTACTAAACTCCTTACTGATATGATAACTCTTCGGTTCCAAACTACAAAGGTAAAGATGCCTCGTACTGTGATGCTTGCTTCACCTTATTTGGAGATATATTCCTAAATCAATGGGATGGTGAAAAGTGTCTGGAAACAAATAAATCCAAGTTTAAATTCTACATCTAGCCATTAACTATATGACCTTAACTGAACCACTGGCTCATTCGAGAAACAGAGATAATACCTACTTCCTAGAGTTTTATTTATGTCCTTAAACAGTGTTTAAAACAAAATAGATGTGAAAAGTAAAGCACTCTTTTTCTGTGAGTTGCTGCATGGTTATTTTTTCTGACACATAACCCCCATATGCAAGAAAAGTAGCTTTTTACAGGAGATAGATTTCTGCCTTAGCCTATGCAAAGCAGGAAGGGTGAAAGTGGAAAAACTTAGTTTCAGTCCACTCCTGAGGAGCAACTTCTGATGCTCCAGGGGAAGCATTACCTTATAAAAGATTGCCCCCCCACACACACACAAAAACAGGCATGCATGGTGGTGCAGGCCTATAGGCCGCGGAGGCAGGCTGGTCACAAGTTTGAGCCCATACTGGGCAACATAGCAAATTAGGAAGAACTTGTCTCAAAATGAAAAACATATAAAGGTTGGGGATGTACTTCAGTGTGAAGGCCATGGTTTCAATCTCCTGTAGTAGGAAAATATTACCCCAGAAATGCAAAGGAATCCAAGAGGATCAGGTCGATATTTGGGTAAATAAGCAGAGAGGTATAAAGAAATACTTCTTAAGACTGAACTTCCAAGCAAAGAAACCCAGGGAAATAGTGAGGTACACTGGAAGGAAGCAGCAGGAAAGAGAATGGGAATGTGTCTGACCACAGCAGGAATCTTGATAGTTTTTTGTGTGAGGTGAGCACACAAGTGATTTTCAGCAAGGTTGACATTATGATTTGTTGGCAGAAATAGGGTTTGGGACTTTCCACAATGAAACTACAACAAGAATGCTGTACTTATTTATTTATGTTTCTCTTAATGTAAAATAAAGCCCTTGGCATTGCAGTCCATCTTCCCTTGCGCTTTTTTAAGCAGAGATAGCCTATCAAGTTGTGATGTTTAAATTTATTTTGCATGATTTGTCTACATAAATGAGAGTATTACATGTCAAATTATATAATATCTCCTGTTTAATGTGCCCAGGAACATAATTTTTGATTTGAACAACTTGCATATTCATATTGTCTCTTTATCTTAATACAAGACTGTTTGAGAAGACTGATTCCCAAATAGATGATGGAATACAATTACCCTGATGAAATCTGATTTTAATTATCAGAAAACTTTCTAGATGTATTTACATTCTGCTTTGTACAAATTAATAACTGAAACAAAAATAAAGGATTTATCAGAAAGGTGTTATGGAATAGACATGTATTCCACAATTTTCTCTACTAACCGTGTAATTTCTAGACTGCTAATGTGCTGCCAGAGAAGGGAAAGTAAAGCAAAAGAAGACTGGCATTTAAAAGAATTAATTAAAGACAGAAAGATGTTGAGTAGTTCATATGAGAGACAAGAGACAAGACATATAAATTTTAAGTACAATGTCATTATTTTAGTGATATTTATTTGGTTTAACATTCTATGGTTTCCAGATAGATATGAGTATGTTGGGTTTACATTAAGATCTGAGCCTTGTACAACTAAGTCCTACCCAATGCAGTTCCTATTTATAAAATCATTTCTTGGGCCGGTGAGATGGCTCAGCGGCTTAAGCGCCTGCCCAGCAAGCGCGAGGGCCCGAGTTCGACTCCCGGAACCCACATACGAAAAAGGGGCCGGTGATATCGCTCAGCGGCATGGGCGCCTGCTGGCACGCGAGGTCCTGAGGTCGACCCCCCGGTACCCACAAAAAAAAATCATTTCTTAGATTCTTTCACAGAAACATAAGTAAAAAGAAGAAATGGAGGGAAGAGAGAAATTATTCTATTATGATATCATTGGAATGTACACTTTGAAATGAGAAACATCTGTGATTGAATTCCTTTTCATCAATTTATGGTTCTGTGACTTTCAAGATAAAATCATTTAAGCTTTCAGAGACTAATTTCCATATACATTCCATGAGGAAGAAGATAACTATGCAAAAGCATGGCTCCAAAGATTGGCAAAATTGTTAAATGTGCAAGTACGAACAGTTTATGTATTACTGAAACACAATCAGTATAGGAATCTGACATAGAAAAGGTAGAGTTATGCATATTCATTAGTCATTGGTCGCTTATACAACAGAACTGAGTCAGAATACAACCTTATTGCCCTGGGAGAGCACTCTTGGACCTCTCTGTCTGTCCAATTCCTTCAGAAATTTCAAAAACCAGCATTATCTCTGTTGCTCCTGGAGAAAAATATCCTTTTTATAACAGCCCAGCTTGAGTCTCTCTTTTAGAATCACCTACAAATAATTGACACATCAATTATTAGATGAATGAATCTATAGCCAATGAGTGCAAGAAAATACCCCTAATAGGAGAAAGAAAGAAGAACTCAACTCCTGGCCATGATTCGTCAACAGAGGGAAGTCAACTTCCTTGAGATTTTGGTTTTTCAAATGTAAAATGACTAGAATTTTCTCTGACTGTTCAATGAACAATTGTATGTCCAGCACAGAATAGGGCCTCAGACAATGAATTCAACAAATCCTCATTTCTCTTCTGTATTTTTTTCTCATGGATACCATAACACGTTACTATGAACTAAGTGGCTTAGAGAATAGATATATTCTTTCACATTTCCAGAGGCCAAAAGTTAGATATCAATTTGTCAGCAGATTTGAGTCCTTCTGGAGGTTCTGAGGGAGAGTCTTTCCCACGCCTTTCTCTTGGCTTCTAGTTGCCAGCAGTCCCTGACATTTCTTGACTTGTAGCTGCCTCATTACAGTCTCTACCTTTGTTGTCACAGGGCCTTCTCCCCTGAGTATATCCTCTATGGTCCTGTGTTCGATCTTTTTTTCTGTTATAAATATTCTGGTCATTGGATTCAGGGCTCACCTTAACTCAGTACAACCTTGTTTTGATTTTAATTATGTCTGGAAAGACCCTATTTCCAAATTAAATCACATCCTGAGGTTCCTGTGATTATGAACTTTCTGCAGGTAGAAGTTGGGACATGATCTAACACATTTCACTTTCTATTTTTGTGCCTCCTATTAGAATATTACATGATGCTGATCATTTAGTTACATTCAATAAGTAGTACTTAATTTATAATAAGCCAGAATTTTTCTAAGAAAAACTCTTGACTTCACAATAAGGCCTGTATATTTTAAGCTTCCATTATACCTTCTGAAAAATCTTACTGTGTTTTTCACAAACAAGCACATCAAGACTAAAAGAATTTTTTTCTTTTTGTGGGTACCGGGGGTTGACCTCAGGACCTCCTGTGCCAGCAGGCACCAGTGCCGCTGAGCCGTATCACCGGCCCTTTTTTTGTATGTGGGTACCGGGAGTCAAACTCAGCACCTCGCGCTTGCCAGGCAGGCACTTATGCTGCTGAGCCGTCTCACCGGCCCTAAAAGAATATTTTGAAAACCATACTCTGCTATTATTTAGTGATGACTAAATAATGGTTTGAAAACAAGAACCAGGAGAACTTTCTGCTTAAAGACTGACCAAGGCCCAAGATTTCCTTGTACTGTGAAAACATGTCTAAAAATCAAGGTTGTATTTACATATAAATAGCAATATTTTTAAATGAAGTAGACTTCATTTTACTCATAACCTACATTTTATCAATATTGTTTGCATTCATTGCCCATAGTTTTGGCATTGTTATTTGCAAAACATGGACATTACGAATTAGAGAACTAACTTAATTGAGTTAATTCTGTTACCTTCTCTAGCAAAGATTATGGGCCCATCTAGCCATTTATTATACAATTACAATTTCCCTTTTGAAGATGTAGGGACATTTGAACGTCTCCATGTTTGTGGAGAATTGCAGTGATATATTTTGGCAAGTTGACATGCACAGAAGCTGTTTGGGGTTCAACAGTTCCTCTCACATTTATCTTCCAAAATACCACATCTATTTATTAACACAGTAATATAAAATCCTCATAATGTTTAAGTTAATATACACAGAGAATAAACAATATCTTGTATTTAGCTTGAAAATTTATTCTATATCCGGGTACCGGGAGTTGAACTCAGGACCTCCCGCTTGCCAGGCAGGCGCTTAAGCCGCTCAGCTCTATCACCGGCCCTGAAAATTTATTCTAACAGATCCATGAGTGTTATTTAAATAGGGTATATAGAGTCATCATTGCAGGTTGATAATCAAATTCATGGTTTTACACATGGAATAAAATCTACAATCTTTGATATGACAAACAAGGTCTTCTGTAATCCATTTGTAACTTGCCACTTTCCTGTCTGTCTCTGCCTGCTATAACTATCCCATAATTATTCCTTCCTGAAAACTAATGAACCCTGACCATTCTTGAAGCTATCAAGATCTTTGACTTCTACATCTTTGTACATTCTGATTTTTCAAACTGGAACATGCTTCCTTTTACTTTCATTCCACCTTCCATTCTGTCTTCTGATGTTATAAAACTATTGTTTGGTCATTGTACATCTGCAGATATCCTCCAATGAAATTTCTACAATAATAAAAAATATGCTATACAATATGGTAGCTACCAGCCAAATATGACTGGAAACGTGATGAGTGTGACAAGAAACTGAATTTTCAATTTACTTCATTTAGACAGCCACATGGTGAGAGTTTCTGTGATATTATATAGCTGGCTCTCTTCAAACCAACTAAAATTAAGCTAAAATCAGCTATAATCAGGTTCGCCAATTGCCAAGCAATTCGTGTCTTATGTGTCTTTGTCATATTTTTCCCCTTGCTTGCAATGAATGACCTCCCCTTTGTATCCACATGATGAATTTACTCTTCTTATACAAAAATCTTTCATTATTACCTTCTAATTAAAATATTAACCCTGAATCATTTCCTCCTTTGAAGTTCCATGCTAGTGAGCATTACCATTATACTGTACTGTTTATAGGGATTTTAGGTAAAACTATTATTCCACTGTCCATTTATCTCAGTGTGTTTGCAAATAAATTTAGCTTTTAGCGGTATATTGTGATTTACAATACTATAATTTTTGTGGTATTTATTGATATATTTGACAAAAATTTCAGCTTTTGATTGTGGTATTTGGACCATGATATCTGTGAATCCATGGGTACAGTAGAAGTATCTGTGCTGACTTCATAGAAAATAATAAATTCTTTAAAGATAATGAAGAATTATCTACTGATAATATAACTACAGAAAGATAACATTTCTGGAGAATAATACAATACAGGTCATCAGTCAGAAATGATATTTAAGAATATTCAAATACTAATATCCAAGAATTACTCCTATTAATGCTACGCTCTCTCTGTTCAGTTGATTCTGGAAAATCCTGGCCAATCACTGAACCCCCAGCATCAGTTTCAAGACTGGTTGGTGAGGTAGTTAGAATACTGGTAATCAGAAAAAAAATGTTAGTTGCAACTTGCACTGAGGGTTCTATGGAAAACTTTTAAAAGTTACGTAAGTATACTGAAAATTTTCCAATTTAAAGTTGTCTGGCTCAGAATTACATGAAATAATACATGTAAAATGTGTCTTACTAACTATATGATAACGATATTGCCACTTTTGTTATTACTGTCCATATTGTGAGTATAGCACTTATTGTTTTCCTTTCAATCTATTCAATAAGCGATTTCTAAAAACCTGTCTTGTATGTGACCTGCGTTAGAATATCATCACTTGCAACAAGTCCAAATTAGCATTCACATGAAGAAAAACTTTACATTCACAGAAAATTGTCAGCAATTTATACGTGACTATTCATTAAAGCTAAGAGTTTAGGCTGTAGCAAGTTGAAGGAAATATCAACTAGAAATGGAAAATAAGTAAACTATTTTATAGCATCATGCAGTCTTTCTCAAGAAATATAATGAAAATTATACCTGCAATTTCTCTTTCTACCCAAATAAAATCTTCAAATCACCCTTGACCCTATCATATTCTTCATTTTTAAAAGATATCAGCTGCATATCTTCCTCTTCAGTTGTCATGTGACTCTTCCATCTACTCTTATCCAAATTACAAACTTCTTTCTCCCAGGATTTCTCTTTTGAATACACTGTCCCTGTTTTTTTGTTTTATTTTGTTTTGCTTTTCTAAGTGAAATTCACTTTCTAAAATTCAAATATGGCATCATTTCTCTCCATAAAAACTTTCATCACTCCTTCAGAACCATCAATAAAACTCAAGTTTCTTAATTGGCTAACTTCCAAATCTCACTTCCAAATCCATTCCTACAACTCTTCAAATAATGAATCCAAGTTGTCCAAATGATGCAGGTTCCCCATAAACAAAGTTCTCTGGCATCAGCGTTGTCTTAGTTACTTTTCTCATTGCTGAGACAAAATACCCAATGTCCAAAAATTAAAGAAGGAAAGGTTTATTTCAGCTCAGTCTGTAGAGGTTTCAGTCCATAGTCAGCTGTTTCCAAGGCAGGGAAGCATGGCAGAAGGTCATAGCCGAGGAGAGGCAGTATCTGGCAGTGTAGGCAGAAGGCAGCAAGCAGCACCAGAAGCAGCTGTCTTCTTTCTTTCCCTTTATATTCGATCCAGGCAACAAGCCTATTGATTGGTGCCACCTATACCCAGGGTCAGGCTTCCACCATCTATACCCATAATCCCAGGAACGCACCAATACTTCATATCCACTCACCTTCATCCAGCCACCTTTGAAAATCCCCACCTATGACCACATGAGGCTTTGTGGAGACATCTAAATACAAGGCATAAGAAGTGCATTTTGATAATTTATTTTATTTCCAAGAATATAGTTTATCATTTCTTTTGACTAATAAACTGTCATTAAGACTAAATAAATATGTTCAGTTACATTAAATCTTCTCAAACACAACTAACTTACCAATCTTATAGGATTCTTCTTTGTTTGCTCTTACTGCTTGATATTGAGTAATTTCCAGGGACTGCACATCTATAAATGACTACAAAAATCTCCCTCAATTCTCCAACATGCAAAAGAATTAAATTATAATAACATGAAATACTGCATTTTGTATTTGGTAGTAGGAGGTCTTAATGGTATTCTCAAATTTCCACCAAAATAGCTGTAAGGCTAAAAATAATTTATGCTATTATCAGGCCTCCACATGATACCAAAAGATTTAATTAAGAAGGTTGTACAGGGGACAATGAAGAAGTGATCCAGGATAATACTTCTACAAAGCATAGTATAAAGCAATGAATAGCATCATCTCGGATTCACATTGTTCAGGAATTTGAATTTTAAAGTAATACATAAAATTTTCCCAAAAGTTTTACCCACTGCTTCTCAAGTAGGATCAATAAAATAAAAACAGGTCCAGAGTTTTATATCAAACTGCATTTGAGTTAAAATTATACAAAATAAAAAGTGGAACTGAATTTTTTTATTGTAGAAAAACCTACAGCTCTTTTCAAAGGCTTGTACCTTAAAAACTGTCTCTATGTGTTAGTCAAAGTTTCCTAAGAGAAAATTTTCTTTTAGCCAGAGATTTTACAAGAAAATATTCCAATAGAAAAAACTAAAAAGCTTTTAACCAAAAGTTAATAGGGTGGTTTAAACGGAACCTGAAATGGAAGCATTCGCTCCCTTAATGTGAGTCTCCATAGTACTTCGAAAGAAAAGACAGCATGACAGGCCTTCACTGAGTAAAGCAATGAGGGTGAGATGCAGGTGTCATTAGCAGGGGTGGTTAGTTCATTTCTGAATATATTTGATCTGCAACCAAAGCAGTTGCCTGTCTTAATGTGAGAACCAAAATAGTCATTGGCTAGAAAATTAATATGCTCTTCTGTGGACCTTGCTTTCAGCTTTGGTGAAAGAATAACCCTGTTGAGTTGTCATTTTTCTTCTTAAGAACAACTTGCTCATAAGAACACAATATATTAGTGATTCTTACAAAAAGGAATGATAGTGTGGCACTTTCTATTATTATTCCAATAAAAATGAGACTTCAGATGTGAATGTTGGTTATCTAATTGTTAATGATGTAATTATGGTCTTTCATTATTTAAGAAAGAGGATACTGATGGAGTACCGACTTTTGTGAACAGTGTAGCTCTTTGCTTGGTATGGGGTGATGCTTTGGATATTATTTCAAGCTGAATTAAAATTGATCTTGTCTTACACAAGGCCAGTGAATTTTCGTTATTTAATCTGCCTGTTCTGAATTCCTTAACTTGTCTTCAACAGCATACATTATTGTGTACTTATGTATAGAAACATGAAGTACAAAATTTAATAATCTTATACAGTTTGCAAACAGAATATCTCTCATCATTCGATTCACATGCAAAAGGCAAATAAAAATATATCTAAGCTATTATTGCTTTAGCCCTATTATTGTATAAAGTCCTCTTGATTAAAAAAGCCTGGAAGAAACAAAAGTCAAGGTGAAACCCCAGGGACAGGAAATGAGTATTCAAATCCACTGACTGGAGTGCAAGAGATACAGACTCATATGAGATAGACCTTGGAAGAATAAGCCAGGTACATCTTCTCAAAAAGGCAAATCCAAGGCTAAGAAAGGAGGTCTCATATTCAGACAGAAGTAGGAATTCAGACAGATGTAAAAAGAAGAGAATGATCAAGAGTTGTGAGTTTAAATCCACCAGTTTACTTGATGCCATTGGATGTTGCATAATATAAATTGTACTCTCTGAAAAGACACAGATATGGTGCAGAATAAGAGTCTCTTATCCTACAACTCTTTGAAAAAGAAGCAGCTATACCCGAGGGTCTTGAAGAAGCAGAGTCTGAGATCTGAACAAGATAGCATTTATTAATAATTCCAGTGCCCACACCATAATAAGCAATTTTCCTCAGGTAGTCATGCAGGTCAGTTTGACACACTTATTAGAGCTGGAATTTCATGTGAGCTATTTAGTGATGACCGTGTGACTTTGGGCAAGTTTTCTTTTTTTAAATGTCTGGTTTTTAAAAATTAATTTTGTTTGTACATTTTAAATATACATAACAACATTCATCATAGGAAATTGGTACCTATATATGATATATCTTGCTTCTTACTTTTTTCCCATTCTCCTCCCATCCCTTCAACCCATGTTCTCTTCCTTATTTACAAAGATTTGTTTCCGTTTTTTCCTTCTATTCTTTTTTTTCTTTGTCCCTTTTTTCTTTTCCCCCTCCACCCTCCCTTGTTCCCATTGTAATTTGAACATTTTCTGTCCATTTCCCAATATCTATTTTATATTTGGTCCTTATTTACACTTTCAGTTTCTCACACCAGAGAAACATTGGGGTATTTAAACATGCGTGTATGATTTATTTTACTTGGGAGTATGGTGCCAAGGTCATTTAGCTAGAAACGTCTCAAGCTTATCCTTCTTTATGGAAAAGTAGTACTCCATTTTATAAAAAGTAAAACACATATCTTCTTTATCCATTCATCCTTCATGGGCATTTGGGCTGTTTCCAAGATTTAGCTATTACAAACTGTGCTGCAATAAACATGTGTGTGCATATATCACTGTGGTATGATGCTTTTAATTATTTCAGGAAGATACCAAGAAGGGGGATAACTGGCTTGAATGGAACCTCTAGTTTTAGCTTTTTGAAGAATCTGACACTGATTTCCACAGTGGTTGCACCATTTTGCACTCCCACCAAGAGTGAACAAGGGCTCCTTTCTCCCCACAGCCCCACCAGCATTTGTTACTCATTGATTTCTTGATAATACCATTCTTTCTGGTGTGAGATGGAATCTCAGCATTGTTTTAACTTGCATCTCTGAAATGACCAGTGATATTGAACATTTATTCACATACTTATTGGCTGTTTCCACTTTTTTATCTGAGAAATGTCTTTTCATTTCAGATGCCCATTTTTGGATTAGGTCTTTAAATTTGGGGGGTATGATTTTTTTGAGTGCTTTATATATTCTAGATATTAGTCCTTTGAGGAACAGCTGGCAAATTTTTTTTAACTCTGTGGGTTATCTCTTCAATATGTTGGTAGTTTTTTTTGTAAGCAAAAACACTTTAATAAGATGAAATCCCAGTTATTGCGTCTTGGTGATATTGCCTGTGCAATTGGGGATTTGTTCATAAACAATTTCCCTACACCTGTCTTAAAGAGTTCTACCTATTCTTTCTTCCAGCAGATTTAATATTTCTGTTTTAATATTTAGATCTTTGATCCATTTTTATTTTAGTTTAGTGTGTGGTGAAAGGTATAGGTCTAGTTTTAATTTTCAGCATGTAGAAAGCCAGTTTTCCCAGCAATATTTATTCAAGAGGTGATCTTACTTCCAGTGAAAGTGTTTGGCCTCTCTGTCAAAGATAAGGTGGTTGAGAGTGTTTGGAATTATTTCTGCCTCTTCTAGTCTGTTCCATTGATCCTCCTGTCTGGGTTTTTTTTTTTTTTTTGTGGGTACCCGGGGGTCGACCTCAGGACCTCGCGCGCCAACGGGCACCCATGCCGCTGAGCAATATCACCGGCCCCTTTTTCGTATGTGGGATCTGGGAGTCGAACTCGGGCCCTCGCGCTTGCAAGGCAGGCGCTTACGCTGCTGAGCCATCTCACCGGCCCTGTTTGTTTTTTGTTGTTGTTGTTTTGTTGTTTTGTTTTGTTTGCCAGTACCATGCTATTTTTATCATTGTAGCTTTGTAGTGTTATTTCAAGCCAGGGACTGTGATGTCTCCTGCTTGCCTTTGTTGCCGAGAATTGCTTTTACTATTCTAGGTCTATTCTGGTTCCAAATGAATTTTAGGAATATTTTCTCTAGTTCTGTGAGGTACGCTAATGGAATTTTGATCAAGATTGCATTAACTCTATACAATTTTGGTAGTATGGCCATTATCACTATGTTGGTTCTTCCTATCCATGAGCAAGGGATATCTTTCTATTTTCTGATATCCTCTTGATATATTTTTTCAGAGTACTATAATTTTCAAAGCAAAGGACTTTTACTTCATTAGTTAGATTGATTCCTAGATATTTAACTTTTGTGGATGATACTGTGAAAGGTGTAGTTTCCCTAATTTCTCTATCAGTGAGTTTATTTGCATAAAGGAATGCTATTGATTTTTGAGTGTTGACTTTGTATCCATCTACACAGCTGAATTTGGTTATTCAATCTAGAAGTCTATTGGTGGAGTTTTTGGGTTCTTCTATCTAGAGTATCTGCAAATAATGATCATTTAACTTCTTCCTTTCCTATCTGTATTCCTTTTCTTTCTTTCTCCTGTCTAAATGCTCTGGCTAATGTTTCCAGAACTATATTGAATAGGAGTAGTGATAGTGGACATCCTTGTCTTGTTCCTGATTTTAGAATGAAAGTTTTCAATTTTTGACAATTTATGATGATGTTGGCTGTTGGTTTGTCATAGGTGGCTTTTATCAGATTGAGATAAAAACCATCTATTCCAGTTTTCTGTAGGATTTTTGTAATGAATTGGTGTTGGACTTTGTGAAATGCTTTTACTGCATCCATTGAGATGATCATGTGATTGTTGTCCTTGGCTCTGTTAATATGGTGTATGTTGAACCATCCCTGCATCACTTGGATGAACCCTACTTGGCCATGGTGTGTAACTTCTTGGTAATTTGCTGAATTCTATTTGCCAATATCTTATTGAGGATTTTTGCCTCTATGTTCATTTGAGAGACTGGCCTGTAGTTCTCCTTTTTTGTTGGATTCTTCTCTGGTTTTGATATCAGAGTAAAGCTGGCTTCTAGGAATGAATTTGGGAGTATCATTTGCCTTTCAATTTCATTAAAGAGTTTTAGAAGTAACAGGTGGGCCGGTGAGATAGCTCAGTGGCATAAGCACCTGCCTGGCAAGAGTGAGGTCCTGAGCTCGACTCCTGGTACCCACATTAAAAAAAATATATTTTGCCAGTGATATAGCTCAGCGACATAAGCACCTGCCTGGCAAGCAGGAGGTCCTGAGTTCAACTCCTGGTACTGGCATATTAAAAAAAAAAACTCAGAGAAGTAACAGCATTAAGTCTTCTCTAAATTTCTAATAGAATTCAACAGCTAATCTGTTAGGTCTAGGCTTTTCTTTGTTGGCAAGTTTTTATTTACATCTTCAATTTCATTGCACGATATTGGGTTATTTTCTAATTTTTATATCTTGTTGATTGAGCTTTGGTAATTCACATGTATCTAGGAATCTGTCCATTTCTTGTTTTCCATCTTAGTAGAATACAGACTCTCAAGGTAGGCACTGATGATCTTCTGGATTTCTGCAACATTTGTTGTGATTTCACCATTTTCATTCCTAATTGCATGGGTTTGAGCATTTTCTTTCTTTTTTGATAAGGTTGGCTAAAGGATTCGTCAGTTTTATTTTATCTTTCAATCCCTCATAGGGCTGTTTTCAATGCATCCCATAAGTTCTGGTATGTTGTATTGGCGTTATTAATTGTAGAAACTGTCTAATTTATTCTTTTATTTTGTATGTGACCCATTGGTAGTTCAGGAGGGTGTTATTTAATTTTACTGTGTTTATGAAGTTCTTGTGGTTTCTTTTGGCATTGATTTCCAATTTAATTGCACTATGATCCCATAATATGCATCAGATAATTTCAATTTCTTTGCATTTACTTAAGCATGTTGTATGAGCTAGGATGTGGTCTATTTGAGAACATCCCGTGTGTAGCTGAGAAGAATGTGTATTCTAATATTGTGGGGTGGAACACTCTGTAAACATCTACTAAGTCCATTTGATCAAAAGTTCATTTCATTTCTAATATTTCTTTGTAGATTTTTCAGTCTAGTTGATCTACTTGTGACAGTAGGGTATTGAGGTCTCCCATTATAATTGTATTAGTGCTTACTTGATTTTCATGTCCATTAATATTTGCTTTATATGATTGTGTGCTATATATTGTTGTGCTGGTATTTGGTGCATATATATTTATGACTGGTAGCTCTTCCTGTTGGATTATTCCCTTAAAGAAAATGTAGTGACCTTCTTTATTGTTCTTAATCAGTCTTGGCTTGAAATCCACTTTGTTTGCAAATAGAATAGCTACGCCTGTTTTTTTCTAGGTTCCTGTCACATGAAATATTTTTTTCCATCCTCTGACTTTCAATCTATGAATTTCATTTCAAATTAAATATGTTTCTTGTAAGTAACACATTGTTGGATCTTGCTTCTTGATCCATTCTGCCATCCTTTGATTGATGAATTGAGACAATTAACATTGATAGTTAGAAATGATATATATTGACTTGTCTTTGTCAGGTTATTTTCCTATTGTTGGCTCCCTTTTTTTCCTTCTGTTTAATTACTTGCTTTGCCTGGTGGATTCATTCTGTTGGAGTTCATAGAGTTGAAATCATTGTTATCTCTTTCTAGAGTGTCCTTCAGAACATTTTGGAGTGACGGTTTGGTGTTTATGAATTTCCTTGGTTGTTCTTTGTCATAGAAATATCTTATTTCTCCATCAATTTTGAAAGATAGTTTTGCAGGGTACATAAATCTGGGCTGGAAGTTGTTTTCTCTTAGGGCTTGAAATATTTCACTCCAAAGTTTTCTGAACTTGAGGGTTTGTTTTGAGAAATCTGCCATGATTCTGATTCTCATAGGATATTTGTTCCTTTTCTCTAACAGCTTTTAATATTCTGTTCTTGTGTAGAATTTCTGGAATTTTGACTGTTGTATGCCTTGCTATAGATTTTTTTTGATCATGGCTAATTGGAGTAATATATGACTCACTTATCTGTATGTGAAATTCTTTTTTCCTGCCAGGGATGTTTTCTGCCATGATGTCTGTGAATAGGTTTTATTATGTCATTTGTGCTATCTCCTGATTTTTCACTGATTTCAGTCAATCTTATGTTTTCTTCTTTGCATCATCTAACATCCACTGGATTGATTTCTTATGGTATCTTGCTATTTTTAAGAAATTGCTCTTTTCATAATCATTAACCACAATCTGGTCTTCTATATGTGAGATTCCGTCCTCATATTGGCTCATTCTGCTATTTATACTTTCAATAGAATTTTTAATCTCCTGGGTATCTGTTTGAATCTATTTCATGGATTTCATTTCTTTCCTATATTGGGCATTCATGGTTTCCATCATTTTCCTAAATTCCTCTATTTTCCTTTTTTGTCTATACCTGCTCTAGAGTCACTAACCATGACTTTCATTATGGTCATGATCTCTGTAGTTATCTGAAAAATTATTTCTGATTTGATTTTTTCTAGAGCCTCATTCATCTGCTTTGTTATTTCCACTGTTACCATTTCAGAGAGTCCAGGTGGGTGGCTTTTGAGTTTTTTCACCTCATTACCCCCTGAGTTTGCGTTTGGTGCACTGGAAGTTTGGGGTTGCATCTTGCATAAGTGTCTGCTCATTTTCTTTCTTTTTTTCTTTTTTTTTTAGTTTAATTCCTGAGTTAATGCTTGAAAATTGCGTATGGCAAGTAGTTTTATTGCTAGTATTTAGAACCCTTAGGAAATGACTACTTCTCAGAGATGTCTTCCAGATGTAGCTGGCTTTTGGGCTTTGAGTCTGTCACAAGATCTTACCTCTTCAATTTACTGGAGATAAGAAGTTGCTGCCTATTTGGCTCAGTCCCTGTTTCTTTGGCACTGGTCTATAGTATTTTTTTTTTTTTTATCCCAGTGTGCAATCTGTCTTGGCATACCAGGAAGAACAAATGATTTGCAGAATTATGTCACCTTAGCTAACATAGTGCAATCAGCAATAACAATAGCATCAAGTATAGCCCAGAAAATAACAAACTGTGGTAACTAGCAATTTGCCACCTTTAACAATATGAACTAGATTTGTGGTTTTATATCCAAATCTAAAATAAACCAGAAAAATGTATACAGTAAATATGGCCTCAGTGTGGTGATTTACCCTCAGGAGAGAAAATTTAAAATGGGTTATGAAGAAAAATTTAGAGAAATAGAAGAGGAAGATATTAGAAGCAAGGCTGGAGGACAAAGGAAAATTATGCAAACTTTGAAAAACTGGTGAAGAAGACAGGAATGGAAGAGAGAGGGAAAAAAATAAAAACAAAAACAGAACACAACAACAGCAACAGAAAAACTAGAAACAATGTTCATATAAAATTCATATAAAATTCACATTCATATAAAAATAAGAACAAGGAAAAAATAAAACAAGGAAAGAACAAAAAAAGAAAATAAGAAATGAATGTCCACTTCCAGGTGCATCTCTGCTGTCACTTGTAGACAAAGTGGGCAGATTCCAGACCCATATTGACAAATCCCAGCAAGCCCAGTATAGATTTTCATTGGGGTAGTGGATAGTCCTCGCAAGACTCACTTTTAGTTATGCTGAAGTTCAGCATAGTTTCTGACTGTGAGGCTGAAACCTCATTTGCTCAGCCTGCAATACTCTGAGTGCCTCCAGCTTGAACTTGGCTCCTTAACCTCCTGATGACTTGAACTCAGTACTACCTAACCCCGACCCTGGGAGCCACTGGATGTAGCCACCCACATCTGCTCTTTCTGAGCTCAGATGGCTCCTCTCTGAGATGACTACCAGCAAATAACCCTTTCCTAGGGGAATCTGAACCCAAATAACACAAGCCAGTCTGCTGCATCCACTGCTCCATTGCTCTGGTGCATTTGTCTGTGGAGGCCTGTGGGGTCACAAGTAGTCAGTGTACATCTGCAGGTTCAAGCTCCCACTCCTATGCAGTGAGTCAGGGCTTAGGGAGAAAGCTCCACTTGCCACCTTCTCCTTGTTTGTTCAAGTCTCTCTCTTCACTCTCCCAGTGGGCTTCAATTTTTGCTTCAGATCCATGCTGGATCCTGGGGACCCATTCTCTCCTTCTGTTCCTCGCATTGCTACATTCCAGTGTCTGGACACCAAATCAGAGTCTCTTTCTCTGCTGTTTACCACTCTGCCATCTTCCCGGATATCCCCCCTTAAATACGTTTGCATCAGTTTTTGTTTTTTGTTTTGTTTTTTTTCTTTTCTTTTCTTTTTTTTTTTTTGGCATTTCAAAAATGGCAATGATTGTACCACATCACTCACAGAATTACAGTAAATGTTAAATGAGTTAATATACATAAGTAGTTGCAACCTTATAATCATGGATGATGTTTCCTAGAATTTAATAGAGTAAGGAAAAAGCATAAGTGTTCTAAGGGCCTTGCAGGATTTTGAGAGAGGTTGAAATCTAGACATTTCCCAACTAGAGATCTAGTTCTCACACTTGCCTATTTTATCGCATGCTACAACATTGTAACTAAGGTTTGGGGAAGGTAGGGGAAGTAAGAGGCACTAAAAACAGAAGGAGATCCTTCATAGTCATGTAGTATTTATATTCTAAAATCATTAAGAGGAAGAGGCATAAATAAAAACAGGAATCTCTCAATGAAGTTTTGACAAACTTGCTGTGAATTGGAATAACTAAAGCTACACACAACTCAAGCCCAGCTCTAGACCTAAAAAGATAAAAGGCACTAATCCATCGCTTTATCTTCCTGACATTGGAATGAGCATGGCTCCCTTAAGAAAAAATAATATTTATTCCATGATTTATTTATATTTAAATCTAAAGCTTAGATTCAAACAAAAAGTATGAAATAAACACACACAAGCAAAGGTAAATTTATGTAATAGAAGCAGAGTTACAGATATTGTGATATAAAATATTTTAAAAGCAGTGTATTAAAAATACTTATAAATTTGGCATAGAAATTATAGGAAAAATAGATGAAGAGAAATGAAATCCAGGAGCATATTAGCAAAGAAAAGAAAAATGAAGAAAAATAAATACAGAAAAATAAATATATATATTGTGAACTATATAGCAAGTGTATGAAGAAAAATACAAAGCTAATGAAAGAAATCAAATCAAATATAAAGAAATGGGGCCGGTGAGATGGCTCAGCGGTATAAGCGCCTGCCTGGCAAGCGCGAGGGCCCGAGTTCGACTCCCGGAACCCACATAGGAAAAAAGGGCCGGTGATATCGCTCAGCGGCACAGGCGCCTGCTGGCGCACGAGGTCCTGAGGTTGACCCCCGGTACCCACAAAAAAAAAAAAAAGAAAAAGAAATATAAAGAAGTGGGTAGTCAGTGTGCATGAATAGAATGTACTAATAATGTCAAGGTTTTGATAAACTGATTCGGATTTTTATATAGAATGACAAAAACCTAGAGTAGCCAACACAATATTAAAGAAGAACAAAGCCAGAGGATTGACACTACCTCAGGGTGAAAGACAGTTGAAAGAAACAGTAACTAAGTGTGTTATCAGTCAAAGAATAAGGAAGGGGACAGTGAGATGGGGTGAGGAGAAAGGGCTGAAAAAATAATTAAGATGAGTTATGTACATGTACCAACTCCCCATGAGGAATGTAAACTTAATGTACGCCAAACATGTAGTAATAAAAGTGAAAATAAAATTTAAAAAATAGAGGCTATAAATGGATACACATGAATACAATATACTATAGGGAGCAAAAGCAATTCCATGGTAAGAAGTAAATGCTTTCAAGAAATCTTGCTGGAAAAAGAAGAGGATATCCACATACCAAAACATTAAGTTTGGACATAGTTTACACAGCTCTCACAAAAATTAGCTAAACATGAATAATAAACCTAAATATAAAATGTAAAAACTATAAACATACTGGAAGATAACATTTAAGATATCTTGGGTGACCTTAGATTCTTTTATGACCTCTTAGACATGACATGATCAATGAGAAAAAAATTCAGACTTCATTACAGTTAAAGGTTCTTTATGAAATAGACTGTTATGGCAATCAAAACATAATCCACACACTGAGAAAATACATTTGCAAAACATACATGGGATAAAATATCTAAAATATACAGGGAGTTTTAAAACCCATTGATAAGAAAACATGCAATCTACAAAAACATAGGCAAAAGTCTTAGCTCACTAAAGAAGATATATAAATGATGAAAAACATATGAAGAGACATTTACTTAAGGAATTGTAAATTACCACAATAATGAGATACTGTTACACACCTGTACAAAGGCTACAGTCCCAAGCACTGACAACACCAAATGCTGGTGAGGGTGTGGAGCAGTGGGAACCCTCACTCATTGTAAGTGGGAATTCAACATACTATATGTACTTTGAAAGACTAGTTAACATATCTGAAATTAATACTCATATAAGTTTCAGCAATCACACTCTTTGGTATTTAACGACATGAATTAAAAATCTGCACTCACCATTCATGCAAAAACCTGCACGTTGATGTTTATACCCAATTTATTTTTTTTTTTTTTTTTTTTTTTTGTACTGGGAATTGAGCTCAGGACCTTGCACTTGCCAGGCAGGTGCTTGTGCCACTGAGCTATATCCCCAGCCCCCCAATTTATTCTTCAATGCTGAATCTTAGAAGTAATTAAGATACTCTATAATACAATAAGCAAAGGATAAATAGGCTGTGACACATACATACAATGGAATTTCATTCAGCTATAAATGATGTGGGTTGTCAATCCACAAAAAACACGGAGAAAACTTACATGTCTATTGCTAAGTAAAAAAAACTACTCTGAAATGCTACGTAGAGTATAATTCCAACTATATAATATTTTAGAAGACAAAATTGTGGAGATGATAAAAATATCAGTGGTTTCCAAGCTTTTGGGGGAGTGAAGGTAAAATGATGGAATTTTAGGTCAGTGAGACTATTCTGTATGTTAATGTAACTGGATATATATCATTCTGCATTTGTCAAACACATAGAATGAACAATACCAAGAATGAAACGTAATGTAAACTACTGAGCTTAAATTAATCATGTATTAGTATTGGATCACCAGTTGTAAAAAGTATACCAAACTAATGCAAAGTATTATTAATAGAGAAACCAAGAAGTGACTCAAACGTATATATATGGAAACACAATTTATTTTCTGCCTAGTCATTTTGCAAATATTGAATTCATCCCCAAATAAAGTCCATTAATTTACAAATGTAGTATATAGGTATTTGAAACCTTAAAATGCCATATTTCAATTAAAAATTTTGTTAGATGTGTTTAACAGAAGCAAAACATTAACATTGGTGAGCTAAAAATGTTCTAGATTAATGATCTAAGCAGAGGAAATATTTAAAGAGACGATGAGATTTTCCAAAATTAGTGAAAGACATTGATCCATCTATAAAAGATTAGTGAACTCCAAGGAGAATATATAAGAAAAATTTGCACATACAGCATTGTATTCAAACCACTGAAAGTCAAGGCTAAATGAAATTATGAGAAGCAGATTTAACAATAAATTGTTTAAGGGGGCCGGTGAGATAGCTCAGCGGCATAAGCGCCTGCCTGGCAAGCACGAGGTCCTGAGTTCGACCCCTGGTACCCACACACACACACACAAAATAATAAATAAATAAATCTATAAATTGTTTAATTACAATGATCTAGCAACAAAAACAGCTGACTTCCCATCAGAAACCATGGAAATATGTCAATTAATTTGTATTTATAGAATGTTGAAAGAGGAATAATATCAATTTAGAGTTCTACCACCAGCAAAACCTTAACAATATAAGAAATAAGAGAGATCTCTTCAGTCCCTATGGGTATTAAGCAGATCCTATGGGACTATTTTTTAAATATTGTACAAAGAAATATTAAAATATAGGTAAAATGTGTAAATTCTTTGAAAAACAAAAATTATGAAAACATAAAAATATTGGAAATCGGGCCGGTGAGATGGCTCAGCGGTGTGAGCACCTGCCTGGCAAGTGCTAGGGCCCGAGTTCGACTCCCGGAACCCACATACGAAAAAGGGGCCGGTGATATCACTCAGCGGCATGGGCGCCTGCTGGCGCACGAGGTCCTGAGGTCGACCCCCGGTACCCACAAAAAAAAAATATTGGAAATCAAAATTTTTCTATATATCTTAAGGAAATTAAATTGGTAGTTAAAAACATACCCAAAAGAAAAATAAGCTGAGATTATTAGGGAAAGAGTATCTCCATTTTTTTTTTTCTTAGCCTCTAAATTTAACTAATAGGTAAAACTTTTAGATAAACTTTAGTACCACTTCCTTTTCTGTAGTCATAAAACTATAAAAGGAGAAACAAATGGTGTTATCACAGGATAGTACCTGTTACCCCCATTCCCTGTGTTAATTAACCTGACATTTGAGAAGGATCTTGTGAAATTCCAAAGAAATTATGTAGTAAAGAATGTGGTCTCTATGGCAACCAAACACTTTTGTAACCCCCCCATGCATATTTAAAGAGTGTGACACCAAGGCTCGAGGTCAGCAGATTCAACTCCTATGGGTGACCTGCTGTCCACTGGCTTTCTTTGTTAATAAATGAATTCATTTGTCTCTCTAATCTTGGTCTCCTGTGGGTATATGCCTCGCATCCACCGTAACAAGATGACTTTATGTGTAAATTAAATAAAATAATTTTGAAGAATACTAACCCTTCACAAACTATTTTAGAAACTACTAGCAGAAAGGACTAATATTAATCCTGAAAATATCCAGAAAAACACATTAGAGCATATGAAAACTATAAACCAACATCACTTTAGACTTTAAAAGTAAAATCTTTACAAATATGAGCAAGTAAATGTCAGCAATATGCAAATAGAAAAATTAAAAAAGGGCATATCTGGGCCGGTGAGATAGCTCAGCGGTGCAAGCGCCTGCCTGGCAAGTGCGAGGTCCTGAGTTTGACTCCCAGAACCCACATAAAGGAAAAAAAGGGCCAGTGATATCATTCAGTGGCACAAGCACCTGCTGGCAAGCACGAGGTCCTGAGGTCGACTCCCGGTACCCACGTTAAAAAAAAAAAGAAAAAAGAAAAAAGAGCATATCTTATTTACTTCAAAAATACAGGGTTTGTTTTAAAACAAACAGAAAAACAATGGATGGATATATATACATATATGTATATAATATATATACATTATATATAGTAAACACTTCAGGAAAAGAAGAACTTGTATAATGTTTTAATACTAAATTTATTGAGACATCATGAAATTAATACAAGTTACCTTTGGCTTCCACAATTACAAAAGGTGCTGAAAGTGGTGGCCATTCACTTTCAGTTGTTTATTAATATGGTGAACTGCTGCTTGGGTAACCTTGGTCATTGAGATTGGGGCCAACGTATTTTAAATTTCTTCTCTAAGGGGCTGCAGTATAGTGGGTTTTCTGCAATATATGACATCCTCTAGAGTCCCCCTGTGAGGGTAACACCATCTCTTAAAAAACATCATACTATTTTTCTTTTCCTGAAGTGTGTGTACATTTGTGGCAGTCTCTCTCTCCATTCCTCTCTCCTCCTGTCTCCTCTCCCCGCTCCCCATCCCTTCTTCACTCTTTCTTCTCTCTCCCTCTCTCCTTCTCTCCCTTTCTCTCTCAATTAACCATTGCCATAATTAAAAGTCATTCATTGCAAAACTCTCGAGTTAATTATGTAGAAGTGGAAATTCTTCAAGATGACAAAATACATCTATGGAGAACCTAAAGGTAAGTTCATACTTATTGGTAAAAAATCTCACAGCATTATTGAGAGAATAAAGAGAAAACAAATCAATACCTGTTAAAAAAAATAAACTGTGTAGAAGCATGAGTTATTGGTAACAAAAATATGGGAACATCAAATATTCATTAATAGGGAAATTGATAATAATCTAAATATGTTCCAGTGTGTTCATATTGAAAAAATAAAATGAAGTTAAAAAAAGTTAATTAAATCTTTAGGAAATTGCTAGGACAGGTAAATTACTAATTAGTTCAAAAGTAATTGTAGAGAGTTTTGCGCAGAAACTAGCTGTTACTAGTTCGCAAGAGTTGATAATGTGCATTTTTCCCCATCTCCTGTTTTAGTGACTTCATGTTGTGAACTAACAACTAGCCATGTAGCAGTTTCTATAGAATACAAATGAGCAAATATATCAATTTTTTCTGCTCCTGGAATGCTTGTCATCTTACATCAACTAGCACACCATTGATTATACAAGCTTGTTGCAAAAGGAAACATTTATAAATAATAAATAGTATCGAAGACTCAACAAAGAAAACTGACTTTCCTTAAGAAATGTTCAAAGTAAGTTTTACTTAGGTCAATATGTAACTCAATATTTATATTACTTACTAATATTTACTTTAAATATGTGTTTATATTTTTATATTTGCTAAATCTATGATAATGTCTAACAAATTTTGTAAGACCTAACAATTAGGAGGCATTAGAAAAAAAAGACTGAACAAATCTTACTAATGTACAGAAGGAATAAATGTAGCACTGTGGAGTTTGCTTGGTTTCCTTTGTGTTGAGTTTCCATACTCCTGTCTCCTCTCTTGGTATACAATGGAGAATAAAAAATGAAAGTTAATGAATGGAAGATTAAGCTGTATACAATGTCTTCTTTCCTTGTGTTCTACATATATGAAAAGAAAAGATGTTAAAAATTAGCTCATTCATTGCTCTTTGTATTGCTCATTCATTGAAAGAGAAAGCGATGCAATACACATAAGCTCCCTCTGGTGTCTCATTTCCTAGATGCCTCCTGTAGCTTTATATTTCATACCTCTATCCACAATTAATTTTTGTTTCCATCATTTGCATATTTCTTGTTTGGAATATTTTTAGCCAGTTATTAACAAAAAATGGAAGCACTGGTAATAAATGACTCACTGGAGAGTGTGGGCTTAGTTTCAGACAAAAGAAAACAATGCCCCTTCATATCACTACCTCTGGCGACCTCCAGCTCAGCAAGTGGCATTATCCATCACGTGAGTCTTCCAAAGGGTTTTTCTTCAACCACCAATTTTACTGATAAGAAAGCCAAGCCACCTAGATCCTAAAAAGAGAAAATAAGCACAGGGGTGAATTTACTTACCTTAGTGATCTTTTACCTGTTCAGACAGGTAGATACTGGACTTTGACCTCCACAGAAAGCCAGTCTTCTATCATGAAACTGCCATTTACAAGCTCTAATTCCCTTAACCTTTCTCTCCTATAAGATGGGACAGAAATTCCTACCTTACAAGTTATTTTGGAATAAAATGAGATGCCCATGAAGTGCTTAATATATTAAAAATGCTGAATGAATCATGGGTTATATTGTTATAAATTGTTATTGCAATAACAGCTCATGTAAGAAATAAAAATGTTTGTCATTGTGAAATTCACATACTTTAGCCCAGCACATATTATATGTCAGGATTATCTTGAGAAATGGGAGGATGTTGATAGATAATGTGTGTTTATTTTGTCAATTAAAGCTTTGAATGCCTAAGAATTTCTTGGAATGCTTGGTAAAAGTGCAAGTGCCCATATCCCAGTCATAAAGCTTTTGATTCATTAGGTCTGAAATGGGATCTGAGGATCCAATTGCAAGAGGTTCCAATTGTGATTCTCCTGTGGGATATTTCAAGAATATATCTGTGGGAATACTGTTTTAATTTTATAATAGGTCACATATTCTACATTCATGATCTCATTTAACCTTTGTAATAAAGGCAACAATTGGGAAAAATCAAGCTAAAATATTTTAGATATACTTAAATATGTCCACAATAGAGTACATGTTTTACAGTTTTGTTTAATCTCCTTACAGCAGATCTATACAGAGTAATACAAGGTCTTCTAGGACATTGGGAGAGAGTCATGTCTCAACTTGTGTTTGCTGTCATCTGGGGCTTCTTGGGCCTTATCATCCCTCAGGTTCTCAGGGTTGAAACACTTTGGGGATACCAGAGCACAGGGCTAGTTTCATGGCCATTTGATATATGCAGCCCCACAGGGTTCTGCACTAAGCAAGGTCCTAACCATCAGCAAGGTTTCAACAAGATATCCTATATTGTCATATAGCTCTGGACCTCACATATTATGTAAGTGATTATATGAGACACTTTGGTCATATCAAGAAATTAAATTGCTGTTATATTGCAAATAAAGCCATAGAGTCTCAGATATCAGTTTATTTGCCCAAAACTGCAATGGTTAAAATTGAATTTAGGTTTGTGATTGACTAGACCCTATCTACATGCTGTGAGTCCTTTATTCTGAAACGCGAATGTCATCTGGGAAAGGTCTGTATTCAGGAGCAGCCTCTAGACAGTACAAGAATTAAAGAGCCTTGATTAAGAATCAGGGAAGATAATTCTAAAAGTCATAGTAACTTTTCCTGCAGAAGCATAACTAGCAACCCAGCCCCTCCTTCCTGACTTAATCGTACTCAAATCCTTCCTGCTGTAGCTTTAAGCTCATCTCCATAGGCTGCTGTCTCATGAGTGATAAAGATATCAGACCACAGTCTTTCTTGTGCTTCTTATTTTAGAATTAAAATATTAATTTTTGTACTCCCCATGGATTGATTAAAACAGAAAAAAACACTATTTCTTTTTATGTGCTTCCCTTTTCTTTTTTGTTTTACATTTGACCTGCAAAATATGCCAGGACAAACCCCATCTTTCTCTCCTTGCTTCATCTTCAATGACACTTCCCAAAGGCACTTTTAAAGTACAGATGAAAAAGGAAGACAGAGAGAATATGAAAGAAGAGGAAGAAATGTTAAGCGAATAAAAATGTTTTACCTTTTTTCCATGATCTGTATCTGAAACAAATTATTTGGCTTTGTTTCATTTATAAATAGACCTAAGCAAACTCAGAAACACCTACAGCTGTTGAGCCCTGAATATCTGTCACTACAAACCAGAAATACAGACAACCCTTACAGACAAAAGAAGAGGCTAACACCTATTAGACTGTGCAGGGGAAAACTGGGCAAAAAGAAATTTGCAGGCAGGTAAAAATGGATTTAATTTCCAGATCAAACATTTGAAAATTGTTTTACCTTGGCAAATTTCTTTAAGCTTTTCTGTCTCGGTTTTTACATTCCTGAAATGATAGTTTTATTAGGTACAACAAATGATGTAGTCTGATTATCAATAAGAGTAAACTGGGAGCAGACAGTACAGTGTTAGTTCGCATTCCTGTGAAATACATCCTGTGGATTCAGGGTTTGCTTCCGTTCTGAGAACTAGAGTGATAGGAAAATAAAAGGAGCAAGCAGACTTGAGAATAAACCAAAAGGCTAGACATAAAAGAGAGCTGGGATAAGAGGAAATGGATAATTACTACATGAGGTTGAGGCCAGAATCATGTAGGAAATTCCAGAGGAATATAGATAAGGAGATTCTACCACCCCTTGTCTTTTACTTGTAAGGAGATCAAAACCCCCAAAATAGTAAGCCTTACCCTTACTCCTAGTTCCTAGTGCCTTCCTACCTCCTCTTGCAGTTTTATAGGAGCACTGCTTGATTATCAAGATAAATATACATAAAAGAAATGGTGAAAATCTAAGGTGAGTGTAGGGTGTCTGTAACTTGTGATGCTGTTCTTCCTGAAGACACTCTTCAAGATGGTGATTCTTAAACTGGAATATGTACAAAATCCTATGGGGGATGCTCATTACTCCACCCTGGAGTTTCTGATTCAGTTTCTAATTTAGATAGACATTTCTAAGAACTCAGGCAATGCAAATGTCACTCATCTATACTTTAAGAACTATTGCTAGGAGAAATCAGTCTAACTACAATTAGATGAAATTGTTAGGACTCCAGATTTATATACAGAGAATGTCTCATGTTCCTGTTTCCTATTTTCACTGTCCAAATTCAAGTACCATGAAGCTGCCATCCAAATTTACTGGACACTTCTTGTCCCTAAAAATAAAGTCCTAAAATTGGTATTTATCTTCCAAATTTAAAATGTTTCTTTTTATGTCTTAGATGTTGGACTTTTGCCCACCTCAAAGACCTATTTTGTTCTGCTTTCAGAAATAGTTGCTTAAAAAAAAGGGGTAAAAAACATTTACAGGGAGTCTATAACCTTTTAAAAACCATTACAGAACACAGCTGAGCTTCTGAAATGTGCATTAAGAGGACAGCTATGGATGAGGCATTTTGAGGAAATCTCCAAGCCTACAATTTGAAGGCCCTTTTAACCACCTCCTGTGTTCCAAAGACCTCAAGCTTTCATTCCTACAGATACAAACAATATTTTCAGGCTTTTTCTTTGATTTCCTAGGATTTCAACATATCAACTCATTAACCCTTTTGTGTATGTGTTTGTGTTGTACATGCATGAGTTTGTTTTATTGCTAACTTTATGAGCTGTACTCTGAGTTAACTCCAGGTAGTTTGCTGCTGATATATGAAAAGATAATCAGGAGATCCTATTTACCATCCAAAAAATCAGTAGCATTTAAGTGACCTCGAGGTTTGCATATGTATAAGCAAAATATATATGAGTGACAAATCGTGATGAAGATGCTTCATTTTTTCTTTATTTCTTTTTTTCTTAAACACTGGGATTGAACTTGGGGTCTTTGTATTGAACTACATTCCTAGTACTTTGTATTATTATTATTTTTTTTTAAGAAAAAGTGTTGCTGTTCTGCCATACCTTTCAGATATTACAAGTAAATATTAAGCCCACATTAGTCAACAGCAAATGTAACATGGGAAGGAAACAGTCGCACACATGCTGGACATACAGGGTTAATGTGGGTACCCTCGTGAATATTAGCTGATTAATCTATTCTAATTAGAAAGTGTCTTCTTAGTCAGGGATAGTGGCACTGACACATGTAACCCCAGCACTCTTGGAGACTGAGGCAGTAGGAAAACAAATTTAAATCTAGCATGTGCAATTTAAATATTTAGCAAGACTTTTCTCAAAATTAAAAGAAAGAGAAAGAAAAAATTAAGCATCTTCATCATGATTTGTCACTGATATATATTTTGTTTATACACATACAAACCTGGTTTTAGAGTAAAGAAATAATGATTAGCACATTTTCTGCCTTTTCATCTTGGACCCCTTAAAGCACACCATAGGTGGAGTATAAATGTTTAAGACATGTCAAGACATGGAACTTTGAAAGGACAAGATTGACTGATGGAACAGCAACTCAGAACAAACTGCAATAAAGGTTGTTATGAGAGATTGTAGCAAAAGGAGGCAATAGCTCCACTTTTGCTTCCAGTCTAGAGAGTTCAGAGACCAGGAGTAAGGTATGAGTAACTTGTAAGTATTTCAGCAAGTAGCCGGCAAATCCACGTTCCACTCTGCCTCAGATCAACCAAGGTAGTGAGTCCAAGCACTGAAGTCACAAAGACAGAGTAGTGTTCTACAAAAATAAAAAAAGAGAACATTAATGTCTAGAAGTGACCTCCTGAGTATCCATGAGAACCGTGCTCTATCCTTCTTGGAAAATTACTAAAGATGGAACCGCATGCATAGGCAGGCAGGAAAATATCAACATAATGAGCATGTAACTAATGTAATGAAAAAAATTAAATAAGCTCAACATGCAGATAATGTGCCCAAGATAATAGTAAATAAGGTAATAGAGAGTGAATATATTTAAAGGTTTGGAAAATGGGAGTGACTCCTTAGGAGAAAAGAAAAATAAGTTTTCATGAAAAAGAAAAAAAAATACACTTGGGGAATGAAAAATGGATCATCAATAGAAAACTGGCAAGACAAATTTGACAGATAATTCCAAAATGCATTTTACAACGATGGCTATGTACAGAAGAAAAATAATCAATAAAAAATGTACATGACAGAAAATTGTGTAGTGGTAGAGTAAAGTAGATGTTGATGACTAAAGGTCCTACAAAATGCAACAAGCCATGCAGATAGTGACCCATGAGAAAAAGATACAAGACTATTTCTAGTACACGAGAATATTTCCTGCATAAGGGCACAAACCTGATGAAACGTAGGACAGTGAAGCTCAAACATAACACTGATCTTGACTAACCAAAGAGACAAAGGTAGGAGTGCTGGTTTGGTGAACAAGTTGGGGGCTGTGGCACAGAATACTAAACAAGAGGGAGATGTACTTAGAGAATGCCAGGGAAGTCGGCCTCCTAGCTCAGGCCTTTGCTTAATGCTAAGCAGATATAAACAATGGCGGCTAAGACTTGGATGCTGATAGTAGAGAGGTCATAAAATGCTGTGAGATATTAATGTTCTAGATCAGCCAGAAGGTACAGAAATTCAGCCATTCATTTGAGATACCAGAAAGGCCACACCTTTCCAATGACTGACATGCCAAAGAGTAAGTGTAGGAAACTAGCCTGCAACCAAAATTTGTATTTTTAAGTATATAAGGTAGTTGTTAATAGAGAAGAAAGCTAGGTCTGAGAAGAATAAGAATACACACCACGAGTATGTATATTACCTGTAAGAACAAAATGTATCATCACTTTGAAGAAGATGACACCATAGAGACTCCTTACAATGTATCATAAGTAATTCTCGGCATTGAGTAAAGAATTATTAAACATGAGAGAAAAATGAGGAAATGTGACATAATTATCAGAGGAAGACAGACTATAAACAATTAAGCAGTGAAAGACAGTGGAAAATTAAGAGTATGTGCTGTAGTTAAGAAGACTGTGATAAATTAAAGATATATGCTGTAAAAACTAGCATGAAAATTAAAATAAATAACTAATGAATAAATATATAGTATCGATTAAAAGTTAACACAGGAATTATATTTTTAAAAAATTAACCCTCAAAAAGGCAGGAATAGGGCCAGTGAGATAGCTCAGCGTTGTCACCACCTGCCTGGCAAGCGCGAGGTCCTGAGTTCAACTCCCGGTAACCGCATATGAAAAAAGGACCAGTGCTATCACTCAGCAGCACGGGCGCCTGCTGTCACTCAAGGTCCTGAGTTCAACCCCCGGTACCCACAAAATAAAGGGCAGGAATAGAGGAAAAATAACAACAAAGAGGGAAGCCAGATTGTAGAAGTAACCCAAAAATATATATACAACCAATCTAATTCAGTGGTTAGGTTCACTGTTGACCTTATGGAGAAACTTGATTCAGTTCTCGTCCAATTTGATTTGTGATCAGTCATGGAAAGAATTAAGTATTTATATATGTTAAAGGCAAATTCTCGATCATCTAAAGTTGTACAAAAAAGCTTATCAGAGAATGGATTAACCAGCTATCCCATTGCTGGGACCAAATATCCAATGGCCACAATTTAAAGCAGGAAATGGCTTATTTGGCTCATAGGTTGAGGGTTTTTAAGGCTTATTTGGCTCATAGTTTGAGGACTTTTAATCCATACTCAACTAGTTGCAAGGTAGGAATGTCATGGTAGAAGGATGTGATGAAGCAAAACTGTTACTTCATGATATCCTGGAAGAAAGACCAGAGGAGCAGGGCCAGATAGGAAGAGGCCAGGGACCAGATATAGACCCAGGGTGATACCTCCACGACCCATGAAGACACACACAGAAATGTTGTTTATTAATCTGCTAGGCCACCCCCAACTCAACTATACATTATTTATAAAAGACATATTTTACATATAAATTATCAGTAAAACTGAATGTAAAATGAGAGAAATATGATGCAAACAGTAAGCATAGATAGGTTGCTATGACTACATTAATAGCAGAAAATGTGAAGAATATTACAAGCAATACTATTAATATCCCAAGAAACATTACAAGCAATATTGCAAGAATATTACAAGCAATGCTAATTATATTAAAATCATGTAGAGAATATTACAAGCAATCCAAAAGGTCATTATATAATTATAAAAAATCCAATTCATCCAGAAAACATAACAATTCTAAATGTACATGGACCAAAGAACTTCAAACTAAAAGAAAAAATCAATATGACTAAATGGATAGAAAAGTTAATTATCAAAATAGAAAATTGTAATATCCTAATATCGGAAATTACTAGAAAATATTCAGAAAAAAAGACAATCTCCTAAAATTTATTGTAAAATTATAAATACCAGTTGCTGTATCAGAAGTGAAAGAGTGGACCTTTTACATCCTATAAAAAATAAAATTATAATAAGGCTACATAATGAACAATGGTGTGTCTGTTCATTCAACAACCTAACCAAAAGAATAAAACCACTTGGAGTAACACTATTTATAACAAATAATGCATGGGGCTAAGGGTACAACTCAGTGGTAGAGTGTGTGCTTAGCATGTACAAGGTCCTGCTCCATCTCTGGCACCACAAAAACAAAAAAGAAAATAAAAGACAGAAAGAAATAAAAAGCAAACTAACCCCAAAAGAAAAAAAGACAGCCTGGTACCTGTTAAAGAAATTGCTAAAAATAATCCTACAGGGGCTGGGATACGGTAAGTGGTAGAACTCTTTCCTAACGTTCATAAGGCTCTGAATTTGATCCCTTGCGCTATGAAAAAATATTTTACTGTAAAAACTTTTGGATTTGTAGCCAGTCATGGTGGCACATGCCTATAATCCCAGCACCCAGGAGGCTGAGGCAGGAAGACAGCTGCAAGTTTGAGGCCATCCCAGGCTATATAGTGAGTTCAAGGACAGCCTGAATTATAGAGTGAGAACCTGTCTCAAAAAAGCAACAAAAAGACAAGACAGCGGTGGGGCAGGGGAGCGGCAGAGAACTGCGCTGGCCGGCGGTGAGTGTCTCTCAGCCACAGCTGTCCTGCGCCAGAGAGCGACTGGCCGGGCGCCATTGTGGGGGGTGCAGCAAAAATCAGAGCAGTGCGAAAACAGCGCTGGGAACTCGTGCTCCGGACAGGGCAGCGCGGTGCCTCTCAGCCCCACGCAAGTGCACTGAGGGCGGCGGGTGAACGAGACTGGTCTCTCAGCCACACCTGTCCCGTGCCAGAGAGCGACTGGCCCGGCGCCATTGTGGGGGGCATGGCGAAAATCAGAGCAGCGGGAAAGCAGTGCGCTGACAGCGGCAGGTGAAGGAGCCTGGTCTCCGCCTGAAAGTCCACGCTCTGCTCACTGCCCCACCAAAGGGCTGCTCTTGGCTCGCTGGGACGGACCTGCACAGAACAGGGCTCTGTCATCACAAGGTGCCTGCCTACAGCAGAGTCAACACCTGGAACTGATTCTTTTTATTTTTATTTATTTATTTTTTTTTCTCTCATTTTTGTTCTGGTGAAGGTTTTTTTTTTTTTTTTTTTTTTTTTTCTTTTGTGGGGTTTTATTTCTGTTTTGTCTGTTTGCTTTGTTGTTTTTGTCTCCATTTTTGTTTCTGTTTGTCTATTTGCTCTTTCCTTCATTATTCTCTCTGGTTTTTACATGAGTGTAAACAGCGCCTCTAACCTCTTTGTGATTGTGGTTGTGATCTGTTCTTCCTTTTATCCCTTCCTTCTCTTTTTCCCACCAGTCCTCTGCACCAGTGTCCCAGTGTTAGTGGGATCCCTCTTGGTCCTCTAACCTTACATCTAATTCCTTCCTCTTCTCCCAATACTCTATTTCCTCCTTAACTCATTTCAAATTTAAAATCCTGAGGGGAATAATTGACATACTAAGGACTTGTATACTGCATATAATTTTTCTGGTGTGTTTTAGATTTTGTTATATAACTGCAACTCTATACGGCTAAAAGTGGTAAATAACTGGTTAGCTCAGTCTGTCATTTTCTAGGCTGTGTTTGATGCTTCAGTTACCATTATAGCCAAATGTAAAATTATTGTTCTAAACAGCTTTCCTTCCTGATATTTCATGATTGATATTGACTAAGGGACACAGAAAATACAGTGGCACAGTACCAAAGAATCAAGGACTGGGCCAAACAGGTAGCAACTTCTCACATCCAACGAATTGAAGAGGTAGGATCTGGCAGAAAGCTCAAAACCCAAAAGCAAGCTCCACTTGGAAGATACTGCAGAGAAGTAGTCATCTTCTAAGGATCTTGAACACTAGCAATAAGGTAACCAATCATAGGTAATTTACAAACATCACACCAGGAGTTAAAGAAAGAAAAATGAGATGACACTTAAACAAGATGCAACCCCACACATCCAATTCACCAAAGGCAAACCTAGGGGGCAACGAGGTGGGACAATCCGAAAGCCACCCACCTGGCCTATCTGAAGGGGTAACAACAAAACAACTGAATGAGGCTCTGGAAAAAATTAAAACAGAAATAATTTCACAGATAACTGCAGAGATAATGTCCACAATGAAGACCATGCTTAAGGACACTATAGCTGATACAGACAAAAAAATAGATGAGCTTAAGAAAACTATAGAAACCATGAATGCTCAGCATAGGAAAGAAATGGAATCCATAAGGCAGATTCAAGCAGATATCCAAGAGAACAAAAATTCCATTGAAAGTATTTGTAGCAGATTAAGCCAATGTGAGGACAGGATATCAGATATAGAAGACAGGCTTGCAATTAGTGATCATGAAAAGAAAGAATTCTTAAAAACAGCAAGGGACCATGAAAAATCAATTCAGCAGCTGCTAGATGACTCAAAGATAAACAACTTAAGAATAATTGGAATAAATGAAAAAGCAGGAGATAGCATCAATGACATTAAAACCTTGTTCAAAGACATTATTACAGAGAACTTTCCTGGAAGAGAAAAAGAATTTGACCCCAACATAAAGGAAGCTTTTAGAACACCAACTAGACATGACCAAAAAAAACTTCAACCAGTCATATCATAGTCAAGATCCCAGAAATTCAACAGAAGGGCAGAATCTTAAAAGCTGTTAGGGAGAAGAGACAAATCACCTATAAAGGAAAACCCATCAGAATCACAGCTGACTTTTCAGCACAAACCTTCAAGTCAAGAAGAGCTTGGAATGACGTATTTCAAGCTCTAAAGGAAAATAATTTTCAACCCAGATTGATGTACCCCGCAAAACTATCTTTCAAAATTGATGGAGAAATAAAATACTCCCATGACAAAGAACATCTGAGAAAATTTATGACCACCAAACCAGCACTCCAAAATGTTCTGAAGGACATTCTAGAAAGAGATAGGAACCCCAACAGAAGGGATCCACCAGGCAGGGCAGATAATTAAATATCAGGAAAAGGGAAAAACAAACACAGAGTGGGAACCAACAACAGGAAAATATCATGACAAGTATAAGTCAATACATATCAGTTTTAACCATCAATGTTAACGGTCTCAATTCACCAATCAAAAGGCACAGACTGGCAAAATGGATCAAGAAGCAAGATCCAACAATATGCTGTATACAAGAAACACATTTAATTCAGAAAGAAATTCATACACTGAAAGTCAAAGGATGGAAAACAATACTCCATGCAACAGGAACCCAGAAAAAAGGAGGGGTAGCTATTCTTTTTGCATACAAACTGAATTTCAAGCCAAGAATGATTCAGAGAGATAAAGATGGTCATTACATCCTTGTAAAGGGAACAATTCAAGAGGAAGAGATAACGATCATAAATATATATGCATCAAATATCAATGCACCCAACTATATAAAACAAGTACTAAAAGACATGAAAAATCAAATAAGCACTAATACAATTATATTGGGAGATCTCAATACTCCACTGTCACAAAAAGACAGATCAACTGGACAGAAAATCAATAATGAAATAATAGAACTGAACCCAACTTTTGAACAAATGGACTTAGTAGATGTCTACAGAGTGTTCCACCCCACAACATCAGAATACACATTCTTCTCAGCTGCACATGGGACATTCTCCAAAATAGACCACATACTTCCTCATAAAACCTGCTTAAGTAAATGCAAAGGAATTGAAATTATCCCATGCATATTATCAGATCATAGTGCAATGAAATTGGAAATCAATGGCAAAAGAAATCACAAAAACTCCCTAAACACATGGAAATTAAACAGCAACCTCCTGAACAACCAATGGGTCACAGATGAAATTAAAGAAGAAATTAGACAATTTCTACAACTGAATGATAATGACAGTACAACATACCGGAACTTATGCGATACAATGAAAGCAGTTCTAAGAGGGAAATTTATAGCATTAAATACTTATATTAGGAAAATAGAGCAAGCGCAAATAAACAACTTAATGGTGAACCTCGAACTTCTAGAAAAAGAAGAGCAGGTTAAGCCAAAAGCCTGTACAAGGGAGGAAATTATAAAGATCAGAGCAGAAATTAATGTATTGGAGACTAAAAAAACAATACAAAGAATCAATGAAGCAAAAAGTTGGTTCTTTGAAAGAATAAATAAGATTGACAAACCCTTATCCAACCTTATTAAAAAAAGAAAGGAAAAGACTCAAATCCATGCTATTGAAAATGAAAAGGGTGATATCACGACGGACCCTGCAGAAATCCAGAAGATCATCTATACCTATTTTAAAAATTTATATTCTACTAAGATGGAAAATGCAGAAGAAATGGACAGATTCCTAGACTCGTATGAATTACCAAAGCTGAATCAAGAAGATTTAAAAATCCTAAATAAACCAATATCAACCAATGAAATTGAAGATGTAATTAAAAACCTCCCAACAAAGAAAAGCCCAGGCCCTGATGGATTCACTGCCGAATTCTACAAGATATTTAGAGAAGACCTAACACCACTACTTCTCAAACTTTTTAACGAAATTGAAAGGGAAGCAATACTCCCAAATTCATTCCTGGAAGCAAGCATTACCCTGATACCAAAACCAGAGAAGGACCCAACTAAGAAAGAGAACTACAGGCTAATCTCCCTAATGAACATAGATGCAAAAATCCTTAATAAGATACTGGCAAACAGAATCCAACAAATCATCAAGAAGATTATACACCATGACCAAGTTGGATTCATCCCAGGGATGCAGGGATGGTTCAACATACATAAATCAATAAATGTAATACACCATATTAACAGAACCAAAGACAAAAATCACATGATCATCTCAATAGATGCAGAAAAAGCTTTTGACAAAGTCCAGCACCTTTTCATGATAAAAACCCTACAGAAAATTGGAATAGAAGGTCTTTATCTCAACCTGGTAAAAGCTATCTATGACAAACCAACAGCCAATATTATACTAAATGGACAAAAACTGAAAGCCTTCCCTCTAAAATCAGGAACAAGACAAGGATGTCCACTGTCCCCACTCTTATTCAACATAGTTCTGGAAACTTTAGCCAGAGCAATTAGACAAGAGAAAGAAATAAAGGGAATAATGATTGGAAAGGAAGAAGTTAAATTATCATTATTTGTAGATGACATGATACTCTACATAGAAGACCCCAAAAACTCCATTAAAAAACTGCTAGATTTAATAAGCAAATTCAGTAGTGTAGCTGGATACAAAGTCAATACTCAAAAGTCAATAGCCTTCCTGTACACGAATAACAAACTTACTGAAAGAGAAATTAGGGAAACAATACCTTTCACAATAACATCCAAAAAAATGAAATACCTAGGAATCAACCTCACAAAGGATGTAAAATACCTATACACTGAAAACTACAGTACTCTGAAAAAGGAGATTGAAGAGGATATCAGAAAATGGAAAGATATCCCTTGCTCCTGGATAGGAAGAACCAATATAGTGAAAATGGCCATACTTCCAAAACTGTTATACAGATTTAATGCAATTCCAATCAAAATTCCAACAGCATATCTCACAGAATTAGAGAAAACAATCCTAAAATTCATTTGGAATCAGAAGAGACCTAGAATAGCAAAGGCAATTCTGGGCAACAAAGGCAAGGCAGGGGGCATCACAATCCCTGACTTGAAATTATACTCTAAAGCTACTGTGATTAAAACAGTGTGGTACTGGCAAAAAAACAGACCTGAAGATCAATGGAACAGATTAGAAAATGCTGAAACAACCCCAGACATACTAAGCCACCTTATCTTTGACAAAGGTGCCAAACACATTCACTGGAAGAAAGATAGCCTCTTTAATAAATGGTGCTGGAAAAACTGGCTCTACACATGCCGAAGATTAAAACTAGACCCATATCTTTCACCATGCACTAAACTAAATACAAAATGGATTAGAGATCTAAATATTAAAACAGAAACATTAAATCTGCTGGAAGGTAGGATAGGTAAATCCCTTGAAGACATTGGTGTAGGCAAAGACTTTATGAATAAAAACTCAACCGCACTGGAACTATCCCAAAGAATCAATAACTGGGATCTCATCTTATTAAAAAGCTTTTGCACAGCAAGAGAAACCACCAACAGAGTGAAAAGACAACCCACAACGTGGGAAAAAATGTTTGCCAGCTGTTCCTCAGACAAAGGATTACTATCGAGAACATATAAAGAACTCAAAAAAATCAGACCTCCCAAATTTAAAGACCCACTCCAAAAATGGGCATCTGAGATGAATACATATTTCTCAGATGAAGAAATACTAATGGCAAATAAATATACAAAAAAATGTGCAACATCACTAGTCATTCGAGAGATGCAAATTAAAACAACACTGAGATACCATCTCACCCCAGAAAGAATGGCTACTATAAAGAAATCAACTAATAACAAATGCTGGAAGGGCTGTGGGGAAAAAGGAACCCTTCTTCACTGTTGGTGGGAGTGTCGACTGGTACAGCCACTGTGGAAGTCAGTGTGGAGATTCCTCAAAAAACTAGGGTTGGAGGTCCCATTTGACCCAGCTATTCCCCTTCTGGGCATCTTCCCAGAAGAATTAAAAACATCGTACCACAGTGATATATGTGCACCCATGTTTATAGCAGCACAATTTATAATAGCCAGATCTTGGAAACAACCCAAATGCCCATCAACTGAGGAATGGATAAGAAAGATGTGGTATTTTTATACAACAAAGTACTATTCAGCCATAAAGAAGGATAAACTGGAGACTTATAGGTAAATGGATGCAACTCGAGAAAATACTCATAAGTGAAATAAACCGGACGCACATGTGTAAGCATTGTATTGTCTCTCTAGTATGAGAAACTGAAAGAGTAAATAAGATCCAAAATGTACAATAGACACGGTGAATCAAAAAGAAACTGGTCAATAGGAAAGAGAGACTGGAATAGGGAAAAGAAAGAAGGGAAAGGGAAAAAAATTGTATATATATATATATAAGATGGTTAAGATAGATACACTACCAATTTTACTTAGTTCATTGAAGAGTAAGGTTTGAGCCAATAATGTTTGGACAATTGAATGCTAATGTCTGGTATCCTGAATAACTAACTTAAAGATAATAATACATAATGCATTGAACATTGTGACCCTCATATTATGTTGTTTTGAAAATTTGTTCTTTTTTTGATTTGTTTTATTTTTTCTTCTCTTTAAAATAAAAAAAGCAACAAAAAAAATTCAGATTAGCTAATTTTATTGGTGAATTCTATTACTTCTAGTTAAGAGAAATTAATACCAGACTTATACAAATGCTTTAATAAAAGAGAAAAAAAACACCATGACTTACTGTATGAAAAGTCAGATAAATCCTGATTTCAAACCTGACAAATTATAATACTTTTACAAACCAATATATCTTTACAAAATATTATCAAATCATGTTCAATATTTTTTCCAGTACTGGGAATTGTCCCAGAGTTTCACATTGAGCTACTTTCCCAGCTATTACTATTTGTTTTTTTTTTTTTTTATTTTGAGATAGGGTCTCCCTAAGTTCCTATGTTGCCCAGGCTTGCAACACACCTGAGATCCTACTGTATTTGTCCGCTAGAATGCTAGGATTATAGGTTTAACAGTTTTAAAACTGTATATTACATCATGATCAAACAAGATTTCATCATAATAACATAACACAGTAAAAGAGAAAAACCATATTCAACCTGCACAGAAAAAGATTTTTTAAATTTATCAACCACTCATAATGATATCTGAGTAGAGAAACCTAATCTTTAACTTGATAAAAGGCACAGATGAGAGAACTACAATAAGCACACAACTTGATGGTAAAAGATAGAACACATTTCCCTAGAATTGGGAACAGAACAAGGATATCGTCTTTTCTCTTGTATGCTGTACTAGAGTTCCTAGCCAGTGCAACAAGGCAAGAAAAAGAAAGAAATCTATATAGACTGAATAAAACAAAAATAAAGCTTATGTTATTCACATATGATATCATTATTTACTTACAGTATCTAAAATGTTTAAAAGAATAATTTGGAAATAGTAAGTAAAATTATAAAAGTGACAATTTGTATCAATATGACATTTAATTGTGACATACAAATTCCATATGTAAAATGTTTTAAAATGAGATAAATTTAATGAAAATACTGAAAATCCTACTCCAAAATATCATACTACAAAATATCACTGCAAAAAAATAAATAAATAAGGCCCAAATTACTAGTCATCTTCATGTACTGGAGTACTGTCAAGATGCCAAATTGATTCATAGATTCATAGCAGCCCAAACATAATCTCAATGTGTGGGGTTTTGATGGACATTGGCAAGATCATTCTAAAATATATAGAACATCAAAGGACTTACAATTTTAAAAATCTTTAAAAAAGCAAAGTTTTTGAAAATTTACACTGGTTTCATTACAAAATTTACAATTAAACTACAGCATTCACTTAGTTTTTTTATTTTTGTTTTGTTTTGTTTTTCACAAAGGCACCAACAGCAACTTCATGGAGAAAATAATCTTCACCAACTGGTACTAGAATATCTGAGTCCTGGATGACCCTATATTAAATGAACCTCGACCACTCCTTCCGATCACACACAACACTGAATTTGAGATAAATTAAGCATCTACATGTAAGAACTAAAATTATAAAAGATTTTGACTAAGCATAGCAGAATAACTTCACTCCATGGGGCATAAAATTAAAAAAAGAGATGTTTATTCAAAGTCATTAATTTTTTAAAACATGGTTTCTTAATACCACTGAGGATAATACCGTATCACAAACTGGGAGAAAATATTCAAAATAAATATATCTAACAAAATAATTTTTACCAAAATAGTGGTTTTCAAGCTTTTTATTCTTATAGCCCTCTTATACTTTTAGAAAGTATTGAGAGCTTAGGGCTATGTGGCTCAAGGTAAAATATTTGCCTAGCATGAAGGAATCCTTGTATTTGAGCCCAGCACCATTAAAACAAAATCAGAGACACAAAGATTATTTGTTTGTGTTGTTTATAGTTGTTAATAATTAAGGAAGTTAAAGTTAAAACTGAAAAGTTTTGAAAGTATTTGTAAAATAATAAATTTAAAGAAGCTTTTATATATCTATTAAATTTTAACAAAAATTGCACAATAAAATTCACTAGCTAGGTATGGTGACTCGTGCTAGTAATCTGAGCACCTTGGGAGGCAGAGGCATTAAAATGACAAGTTCTGTTCAAATGAGAGACTTGGAGACTGTCTCAAAATTTAAAAAGTAAATAAGTCAAAAGGGATATAGTTTAGTGCAAAGGTCCTGGTTTCAGTCCTCAATACCAAAAACAAACAAACAAATAAACAAACACAAACTATATTTTCCCAAATCCAAATAAATTTAGTAAAAAGAGGACATAGATCTACTGTTTGTAAATTTTGCTTTAATTTCTGGCTTCAATTTGCTTGTCATATCTACTTATGCATTCAATCTGTTGTGACATGTTTTGGTTGGAATAAGATGAAAAAAAATTGGCCCCATCTTAGTGATGTGGGCTACTTCAAGAAACTATCACAGTTTTAGAAGCTGGAAAGGCTAAAATCAAAGCACTAGGAGATGTAGTGTCTGATGAGGACCTTCTTCCTCGTAGAGGGTTATCTTTTCATATGGTAGAAGGAGCATAGTAGCTTTCTGCATATTATTTGTAAATGCACTTATTCCCAGCATGAGAGAGCTACCTCATGACCTACTCATCTCCCAAAGGCCCCCAAACCTTAATATCACCTGGTGATTAATCTAACAACATATGAATCCAGGGAAACACAGTCATTCAATCCATTGAACAAATATAGGTAGCTGGAAAAAAGAGGATTATTATAACCTTTTTATGTAAATATAGATATTCTTTTTATTTTCTTTTTTTAAGACAGGTTCTCCCTATGTAGTTCAGCCTGGCCTTAAACCCACTCTGTAGCCTAGGGTGGCCTCAAACTCATACCAATCCTCCTGCCTCAACTTACCAAATATTGGGATTGCAAGCATGCACCTCCATGCCTGGCTGGATATTCTGTTTTGATACTATACCAAAGCTTAAAAATCATTTCATAAATGTTACTTGCAGTGTGGAACTTGAAGCCATATAAGTAAACTTTTCAAGGGCCGGTGATATCGCTCAGTGGCACGGGCACCTGCTGGCACACAAGGTCCTGAGTTCAACCCCCGGTACCCACTCACACAAAAAAAAAAAACTGTCAAAGTTGCATGTTAAGTGGATATTTTATGCATGCACGATTTTACAACATAAAAGCCACACACATACATTATGCCAAGGACATAGTAAATAGAAGAGTAAAACAATATTAACATTAGACAAAATTGATTTAAGTATGATAAAGGATACAATAAATGTTTCCTCTTTGACATTCAAGTTCCTATAACGTATATTTTACATCTAGAAAGCCAAACAGTTTTAATAATGATAAGTTCCACATCTCTTTCAAAATCTGACAGATAAGAAAAATAAACATATCAAACAAAGAAACAGAAAACTTGAACAATTAAGGTCTTATTTTATAGTAAATATGATAGGAATGAAGAAGGAAAGAAGGAACCTCTGAGTCCAATAAATATAGAATGTTAATCCTTACCAATATGCTTATGAAATTAAATGCAAATGATATAATGTAATGAAATATTAAGCTTCAGAGAAAAACTTAATGAGTTAATTAATCCAAAAGGCTACTGTCTTGATCATGATATAAAATCAATAAAGAAAAACAAGAAATCCCAAATATCAATGTACTAAAAATTTAAAATATTGTGCCTAATAATACAAAATGTAATCACAAACAAAAAGAGAAAAATTAATAGGGAAATTGTATTAGTTCTATATTAATCATCCCTATAAAATGGGTTTTAAAGTGTTCCTTTTGGTCCTATGCTCTTACAAAATGAGATTTAACTACTTCTCTTTAATTTTGATAATTTTTTTAAAATTTAAAAATTGAATCCAAAGTGCTATATGCACGTCTCTTTCAAAGGAATATGACAGAAGCTGAAAACAATAAAAAGAATAAAAGAGGTCAATTGTTCTTCCAATGGAAAAGTCCAAATAGATTTAGTTTGAGTATGAGTTAATTTAAGTTCTCCAAATAATGGCCTCAGCATTAACCTCCTGGGCTTTGGATTCTGGTTTATCAATTATGTGTTTTTTTCCCTCAATATTGTTTTGTGCACACTGGTAAATGGTAGCTAACATTTCCAGATTTGCATCCCATTAGTTTAGCAACTCCAGCTGGAAGAGAATTTCACTTCTCTAATTGTTATAACAAAACATTTGAGTAAGAATCTCATCCCTAATGTAATTCCCTGCAATAGAAAAGCAAAGAGTGGGGAGACTGTGAATATGATCATTTTAAATGATAGTGAAAATTCGAATGGGGACTTTTAGAAATTCTCATTTGGATGGTTAATTTTTGTAGTAAGAATAGGAAGAAAACTCCACAGATTGATGAAAGTCACAAAGAGAAAACAACTATGAAACTTTACTAAGTGGCATAACATAAGATTAAAGTGAAATGTTACATATATTTTATGGGCTGGTAAAATGTAAAATTATGAAAATATCAAATACTGCCAAATTAACCATGATTTAAATCCCAAAAGAATATTTAAAGGTTCCTGCTAAGGATATCATGTTTATCTGTTGGGGGGGGGGATGGACAGAGAGACTCAAAGAGACAGAAGAAAAACTTGAGCCAGAAGAAAAATTCAAGAAAATGTTTAGGATAGTACAATGAGAAAATATTTATAGCTGCAGAAAAAGAGAACTACTCTAAATCTATAATAATTACTTTACTGTAATATTAGCATGAGAACACACAAATAAACACTAGAATCCCAATTAAAAAATATCTATGAATAACCAGTAATGGCCTATATATGATAAACTGTATACTTTAAAGCGTTGGGGTCAGAATAGACTTTTTAATAAATTAGTGTCTACTGCCTTTTGAGGGCAATGTGTTTATACTTATTTTTTCTTGTCATGAACACTAGACATAATATATGTCTGCAGATATATTCTCTTAAATTCTTATATTTTTTGTTTTGATTTATATTTGCTAGATCATTAATTACTTTATTGGACCAAAAGTAGGAAAAAAAAAAAAGGAAAAATTAAGAAAAGTTGGAGAAGGAAGAAGGAAAGGAAAGAAGGAAGAAAGGAATGAAGAAAGAAAGGAAGGAGGGGAAGAAGGAAAGAGGGAAGGAAGGGACAAGGAGAGAGGAAAGTGGAGGTAGGGAGGGAAGGGGGGAGGAGAGGAGAAGAGCTCTGGATCAGCATGAAAGGCAGATTGGATTAGACATAGGAATTATAAACTAATACAGCAGATAAAGTGAGATTACCAATTTTCAGCTATAATTTTTGGAAAATTGGAGAAGCAGGAAAAAGTGATTCAGATTTTGTGATATTTTGGGAAAGAAGAATTGAAGACAACTATGAGGTAACTCAATTTCTGTCTTCTTTTTAAACTTTAACAGCAGAAGAGGACAAATTTTGTTTTAATATTCAAAATACAATTTTATATTAAAGAATTTCTAAGAAGTTTATATCCAAAAGTCCAGTATCACAGTGCTTTAAATCTAAATCAATTATAATAGACAGTCCTCTTGGTAGTGGGTGGGATTGTGCTGAGCATGAGATTATATGAAATCTGTGCACACACATACATACACATACATGCGTATATAGTTGCTCTTTGCCATCTTACTGACAACCATCAAAGCAGAATTTACTTAAATATAAATATTGTCCCTTTATTCACTGGAACGAAAAATCTGCAAATCCTTAGTATCCATGTTTTGTTTTCCTGTTTTGTTTTGTTTTTGTTTTTTTTCACTCATCAGGCTTTCAGAGTTGCCTTGACTTTTCAAAAGTACTATTCTCATAGTCATTATTTTCTCAGATCAGACGACTAGAATTACAGTCATTGGTAACCAAGAGGATGGGCTTCCTGGGACCAACCTCCAATTTGATAAAGTCCTATTGAAGTGCCAATCAAAGTTTCAGGCGGCATGGGAAGAAAGCTTCCCTGGGGCATTTATATTCTGAAATGCAAATTATGGTTTGCCCTGACTTCAGTGCAGTCTTTAAGATGTCCTCCTCCCTTTGTTCCGAAAGCATTTGCAGTACAGCTGGGAGTGCTATTTTCAATTAAAAGACAAATCTGCATGTAAAGAAAGAAAGCATAGTAACATTCTTGGTGTTAAAGCTTGAGATTTTTGCACATAGGCCACGCCAACATTGCAGTATTTTGAAAGAATCATAGTTTGGGCAGAATATGTTAGATTCAGAATGGAACACATTTTTAGCATGTATTTTACTTTTTAGAGTTTAGTATTCATAATCAAGCAACTCTTGCTAGCCTACTTGAGTTTATCTCATAGATATGTGAGTTTATCTCATAGTTCATCATAATAAACATTTTATAAATACAAATAGACAAGTATCTATTTTTTAAGTCTTCACTGTTACATATTTGTTTTCCTTTGAGAAATGTTAGAAATAATGAGGAAAGATTGGTTGCTTTTGAGAAAAATCAAAGTTAAATTTACTTATTCATTCACCAGTGCATACCACAACACCCTGATTTTTCTATTTATATGCCCTGTGTGCCTTAAACTAAAACTTAAAACTGGTACATTAAACTATTAGCTTCAGTTTTTCAGCTCTCCCTTCAGATGCTCTTCACTATGAAATTCTGCAGCCTCTTTGAGAGAGTGCATTTCCCCACTGTTTGATTGTGGCTAAAATATTTAGAGATCTGAATCAAATGAAGACCCAGAGTGAATGGTGTAGTTGAAAATGGCGCTCCACTTATTTAACAGCTTTGCTGGAGAAGCCATTATTGAACAACATAAATGAGCATATCCTGGTTTGTCACATTTACTCATTTCCATTGTATAAATACTCTTACCGTGGCCAGTTTCAAACTACTAATGAGATGTTGGTAAATTGAGAGGAGAGAAGTGTTACACAGTAACATACCATGGTATAATATCCCTGCCACGTAGATATAAATTTTCTCAAAATCTTAGATAAAAAGAATGTAGACAATAATAAGAAATTATTGAATATTGGATATTTGCTAATTTTGTTTTTAATATCCTGTACTTAACTGTATATTTATATAATTTTAATTTCCATAATAACTGCATTTAACCACCCACCTCAGAAAATACCAAAACTTTATCAGCTCGTCCAAGTAAGAATGTCCATACGTCCAGCTATAACATACTGCTTACTGCTTGAGGTATACTTTTCCAGTTGTTCGTGCTCTCCTGCACCTTTGCCACCACTCTGAGAAGAATGCGCCTTGGCTAACCCACTGATTCAAGGGGAACAGACACGTGGAGCAGTGTGTCTCGGCTCTTTGGGAGGCTGGCAAAATGAAATAGAATCACATTGCTAAGGCCCGTGTTATAATTTAGATCTAAAATGCCCCCAAAAGTCTCGTCTGTTTGGAGGATGATTGGATCATGAAAGCCCTACACTCATCAGTGGATTCAGCCATTCATGAATTCAGTAGCTAAATGTGTTGTGATGAAGTGGGGTGTGGCTGGAAATCTGACACTGACAGTGTGACCTAGAAAAATATTCATGTCCCTGACTCCTTTCATCACTTTCCATTTCTTGGCTGTCATTCTCTTCCACCCTGCTGTTTCAACCCCAGAGCAGGCCAACTTTGCTTGCCTCCATCAGCAGAACTGCAGGTATGATAGGGACATGGTAATGAATGAAGACTGTTTCAAACCACTGAGTTGAGAAGCAATTTGTTACACAGTATTAGTATTAGTAGATGACTAATATGGTAAGCTTTTTATAAGAAGTAAAAGCTAATATCACTTTTCTTTAATTACTATGAGAGTCATTGAGATATTGTTATTAATTGAGATTATTCAATTTGTAAAATTATATGTGGAATTTAATCTAAAAAAGAATACAGGTATATAGAGGATCATCTGGCTTTCCAGTTAATTAGGAGAGATTTTTAATGACAGGGGAATACCTGTTGAAACTATGAATGTATCAGTAAGCAATCCTGACTGATAACAGCGGGGCATGTATTAGGTTTTATGGGGTATTTTGTTTTGTTTTAATATCTCGGCATTGCTACAAATCAAACCCATGGCCTTGCACATGCTAGTTAGGTGCTCTACCATGTTTAAGTATCAACTTGACCAATGCTACCCCAGGCCCATGACCTTAATAAATAACTAGTAATAATGATGTACTTCTCTTTTCAGTAATAATTCCAATTTGAAGGATATTTCAAATTGATAAGACTTTTGTATTTTAAGTTCTTCAATAAAGTGAGACATTGGTGTGACACTAAAAAAATATCAATGTAACACTGCCAATAGTAATAATTTTGTTACAGACATCTAATGCAAAAGAACACAGGAGAATTTAGTGTACAATGACTTATTTGCAACAAGTGCATGTATCATGGCATAGGACACTAAAAGGAAGCTAGCTTCAAAATTGCATGTGCATTAACAAGCAATTTCATATTCACATCACGACTAAAATTTTTATTCCAAAAAATATTGCATTTTTCAACTTGAATTGTTCTTTCCCTGGTCTAAGTTACCAGCAACTCCTACCAGTTCTTTCTGTGCTTGTTTCCTGCACTGATCCAGCTAACTATCACTTGAATTGGGTCATATCTCTGCTTAGAACCTGTCAAAGGCTTCCTGTCTCACTCAGAGTATGAGGGCAATTTATTTTAAGGGAGAACCTTTAAGGCTCTGGGATCCTCCTCATCTCCTTGCTCACTCTCTTCTCCTTGGTCTCCAACCCTATCTTTGTGTGGCTCTCCAAACACCTGGCCTCCATGCTGCTTTCAAACTCTGGATTATCGTCCTTGCTCTTTGCTCTGCTGTGAGTTTGTTTCCCACACACATCTTTATCGTCCATGCATTTAATGAGTCATCTTCTCAGTGATTCCTTCTTTGACCTTCTTACTTAAACAACACTTCATGCACCTTGTGAAGACACTGACATACTACATGTTATATAGCAGTAATTTATTTTGCTTATAGTCTGTTTCTTCCCACAAGATTATAAATTCATATGGTCAGAGATTGGGATCTACTCTGTTCACTGTGTATTCTCAGCACCTAGGAGAGTGTCAGCAGATAATAGACATTCAATAAATAGTTGATTAAATAAGTCTTTGCTTATAGTTTGAAGGTTAGATGACATTATCTATATAAAGGATTTGGAAGTATGTCTGTTCATATGGACATATCCAAATTAATATTAGTGACAATCAAAATTCTTTTTTTCTATTTGAAGGTCAAGGTAGATGGTAATTATTTGACGTTCAAATGCACGTAATATTGTGTATGGTGGAACTTAAGAGGCACGTAATAAAATGTGCTGAATGAATCTTTAATAGATCTGATGATTTTTCAAAACTATTTAGAAGGTTTGGCATTAATATTATAAAATAACAAATATCAAATTCACTCAGATCTCTCTCCATTTGAATTAATTCTCAAAAGAAAGTGAATAAAGTGACAGATGAAACAAATGTGATGAAAGGCTTGCATTCTTGGGTATTTCTCCTTGTGCTCAAACTCAATAAAGGGCTGATTTGTCTCTGGATCTTTTGCCAGCAAATGAAAACACTGTCCCTTTGCTGGTTCCCCTTTCTACCAGACTCACTAACCATGTCTTGTTCAGGGGCCTTTAATTTCTTCTTTTAGGCTCTTTTCTCCAAATAGCTCGCTGGTCATATGCTTTCAGCTATCACCTGTCCCCAGATCATACCCAATTACACCTGATCTTTTTGATTTCCCATTCTTTCAACTGGACAATTTCTCATACTTTCTTTCCTTCTTGCCTGTAAATATCTCTATATTTGCACATTGTAACTGTACTAAGAACATGACACTCTCTCACCAAAATGGGATTTGCCTGATTCCACTGTCTTCATTCTCTCTTACTTTTGTTGCCTTGGAGTACTTCATAAAGGATCTCAGCTTTCTCTATTTTGTCACAATAATTTAGGCATTTTCTCCTTACCTTTTCTGCCTGAAGTTGTATTTGTAACAGAATATATTAAAATACACTTCCCACTGTTTTTTGAATATGTATTATAACTATTGTTATAAAGTATTTTGATATATAAAGCATATTGAGGATAAAGACACAATATCTATATACCCATTATTCAGGATGAGAAAGAACACATCAGAAAAATTTGATATCCATTGTGAACTCCTAATGATCACTCACATTAACAATTAGTCATGTTTATATGTTTTTCATTATTATTTAAGGAAGCATGACTTTTATTTAAGATATTTGTTAAATATCCCCTGGAATTTGGTACGATCTAAAAATACAAAATAAAACATAGCCCTTATCCTTGAAAGCTAAAACTAATTATATGTCCATGAAAATGCAATAGCAATTCAGCACAGTGAATATAATGTTCAGATTTTTAATAAGGTATTAACGGAAAACCAAAACATGAGCTTTTTGCCTGTATTGGGCAGTGAGGGTACAAAGGCTTTTGTGGAGCAAATGGTATGCTGTAAGGAGTTTTAAAAAGATGAAGAACCCATGATGTAGGTGATAAAATGGGAAGCAATGGAAGTCATTCCAAGCAAAGAAAATAAAATGGCTAAAGCTTCACGAACTGTAAGCCAAACCACTTATGTACAATATGTAGTATAAATGGGAAGTTTTGCAAGTGGATAGTAAGGCAGGGATTAAATCATACTTCCTTCACAGGAGTATTGTGAGGATTAATGAATTAATATAGCTAATGAGTATAGAATAGTGTCCAACACCCACTAAACAGCCTGCAATTCTTACCACAAAATAGAAGACCTTAAATGCCAAACTTGCATCATAAAGTGCGTTGAAAAGGCTTTAAATAAATGAATGACATTGTAAGATTTATTTTTTGCTAGAATGGTATGAAGGCAGTACAAAGAGGTTAGGATGTGAAAGCTATTTAAGCTATTGAACAGCTTTTAATGTGGAAATTGAGGAAGAGGAAGAAAGACTTAAGGTGCTAGATTAGATGGCTAGATAGAGGAAGGTGCTATCAATTGAAATGAGGAAATTCCTAGGACATTGAGGAAACTTCCTGTTACTCCTCACTATATCATCTAATACGTGGTTCTCAGCACTGCATGCTCAACAAATGTGGTCTATTATGACTGGGACAATGAAGCAATGTTTTCTAATGAGATGCATTATGGCAAATGACATTAATGGATCATGTGCATTAAAAATGACTATAACAGTGTTCATTTAGTAAAATTAGCATGATTTTGGTCTTTAGAGAAAAGGTAGGTATTAATTTTCAAACACAAAAGCATTCCTGTGACAATGATTCCTGGGTGGAGACTAAAAGTCATTGTAATTAAAAAAATAATCTTTCTCCAGAGTAGTATAATTGTGTCTGTGAGAATCATGTTCTTTAATTGTTCTGTGAAAAGAATACTTTATCATGAAAATTCCATGCAGAAAGTTAAAATACAATAGCAAACATACCATGGAACTTTCTAAACATGGAGACATAGGCTTAACTAGCCTTCTTAATAAACATTAGTTCAACAAACATTAGTCCAACTTTCTTTGCCTTTTCCTACATTTTCCATGCAAAAAGGAAATGTTTTGGGAAGTAGAAAAGCAATGATAAAAAGCATAAACTCTGTCTTGAATTAGGTAATAATTAAACTAGAACAAACAGACAATTGTAATGAAGCAAAACCTAAATGAGGCAGAAGTCTGCAAGAGACACAGGGGTAACTGACAAAAGATTTGAGATCAAGGGGAAGACAAAGAAACAATGCAGGGAATTAAAATAGGAGTGAAAAAGACCTAAGACACATTTTAGAAGAATCACATTTAGGCTTCGATGTGGAAAATGGATTGAATAAAACAAATACGGGTGATAGAGTATGGGTGACAGCATATGAATGCTGGAATTTCTGGTAAAGAAAAAAATACCTTCACTAAAGCAACAGTGTAGAATATGGAGAAAGAGGTTGTGGCTAAAGGGATTTGGAGTAGAGAATAATATAAAAGTAGTAACCTATGGAGAAAGTAGTAATGACAGTGTGTAATGTGCATCTAGCAGCTGTTGGGTGGAAAGTTACATTTTAGCAGAGATACAGTGGCTTGGTGTGTAAGAGAATATACTTCCTCACTTTGAATCCTAGTATTATTATGGGAAAGTCACTTTCTGTCTCCATGGGATTTAGTTTGGTTCCATGGGAAAATCATTTTACTTCTCTATTACCTACCTTATTGAATCATTGGGAAGGTTTAGTGATTCAAACACAGAAGTGCTCACAATATTCCTGACACACAAGAAGCACAATGCAAGTTTTGCCTATCATTTTTTTTCAACATCCAAATACACAGGTTCTAGAAGCATCATTTATGCACTTCAGAGAGTATCCAGTGATGTATATCTTGTATATGCTAAATTTGGATAATGATTTCCTGTCACATGGAGAGTGGCACCTCGGGAGAAATTAGTACTTGGCATAGCTATAAACACCCCAACCTTGCTCCCACTCACCAAAACTTTCTTCCTTTTAATTAAGACATTGCTGGGCACCATTCAGAAAAGTCCCTCATGTTTAATATGTGATTCATAGTCCAACCATTTGAACAGTGTGAACATTTCCTTTGCAGGAAGGAACAGATGCTCTGGTGAAAAACAAGTGGGGGGGGGATAAAACAGACAGAGTCTGTTTATGTTACAGAGTCATAAATGCAGAGGAAGTTCAATCTGAAGAAATAAAAAATTTCATAGCTATGTTAGCTTGTACAAGTCACTTATTATTCATGCAGTCATAATCATCAGAGAACTCTATCTCCGAAGGAAACAAAACTAGGCATAGTTGAATGAGTCACCATCCCTGGAGTGTTGATCTGTTATGGGAAGCTACACAGGGCAGGAAAGGCTTCTCTCCAGGTAGCAATAAAAGAGTTATCAACTCATTCTGGTACTCCTCTGGGACCCAAAGAGAAAAAATATAATCTAAGTCTGGCACCTACATTCTTTCCTGAGTGGGTTGTCATGGCAACAGGATATAGCAACTGTTTTCAGGATTCTAGGGCCTTGGCAATTCTCATGAGTTTCTCTGCCTCAGCTTCTATGTATGCACAGGCATATGGATATCAGAACTTGTGCCAGCATTGAAAAGAGGATTTGAAATTCATGCCAGGCTTCCTCTAGGTTACACAGGACCTTAGCCGACCCCACAGAGTTTACCTTGCTTGGCTGTGCTGCTGGTAGTGTGACTCCAGAATGTCTTAAATCTTAGTAGTTTTATAGATGCTGCTTCCAGAGTTCTTCGGCTACTTGATCTGTCATGCTCTTTTTTAAAAAAAATCACCTCTGTTATTTGGATTATTGGTATCATTAATAACTCTTGTTCAAGACGTTTGTGTTACTCAAGGAAAGAACTGAATCTAATGTATATAATAACATACACTCAGATCAAGATATTCTGTGAATTTGTAGGCACTCACAGAAGTCTTAGTATAAGGGTATGAGTATGACTAGCCCTTTTATAAAGTAAAATTAAGATTTAAAAAGATGAACTACCAAACAGAATCTCTGAAAGAATAGAGAGGCATTCCAATATTTATATATTGTCATGCCTTTATTCATTATTTTATTTAGTCTATGTATATGTGGCATCCAATATTGCCTTAACTAAATATGCATTTTCTACTGCTCTGTGTATGTGGTGTGTGTTTGTGTTTGTGTGTGTGTGTGTGTTTGTGTGCCCTACAAAACTCCAAAGTGAGCATAAGCTCTATTTCTCCAAGTATTTAGAACAAAACAGTAACTCTTATGAGTTCAATGATGGTGTCTATCTTGCACACTATTTGATCCTTAAACATTTGGATAGTACTTAACGAACTAATGATTAACAAGTGTTTGGGGAATACTGAATGAATGAATGAGATAGAGTATTCCTATTTGAGTCTCTTTTAGTCTGTTTTAAATTGCCTCTTTTTAAGGAACATAGGTGTAGTGGTGCATGCCTCTAATCCCAGCACTCAAGAGGCTGAGGCAGGAGGATCTCTGTCAGTTCGAAGCCAATCTGAGCTACATAGTGAGTTCAAGGCCAGCCTGCACTACAAAGTGAGACCCTGCCTCAAAAAACCTAAAAACAAAACAAACAAACAAACAAAAACCCCACTGCTTTGGTTATCTCTTACTGTATAGCAAATATCCTTAAAATTTAATAGCAAAAAATTTTACTTTACATTTTATGTTCATATATTCTGTAGGTAGTGAATTCAGAAAAAGGCACAGTGAAGACGGCTCTTTTCTACCCCATAATGTCTAGAGCCTTAGTGAGGATGACTTGTTTGCCTGGGGATGACTATTACTAGCTGGTAACTGAGAGTTCTATGACAGAGGGGTACACTGCCAAGATGCTTTCTTCACTCATAAGTCTGGTGCCTGATGAGAAAGGCTTGTCTCAGCTGGGGGCTGTTGACCAGCATTGTTAAATGGGGCTTAAGTATCTCTCAGATGGTGACTGAATTTTGAGAGTGAATATTCAGCATGTAGATATTTCAAGACATCAAAACAGAAGCTGCAAGGCTTCTGACCTAGACTCAGATATAAGTAGTGTCATTTTGCCATGTTTTATTGGTTATAACCAAGTCACTAAAAACAATTCTTTTTGACACCTCCTAGAACATTGTCATCTAGTTTTTGTCACTCCTACTTCAACTTTCCCTAGTGTTCTTTCTGTACATTATTTCTATCATGTTCTGCTCTCTTCTAAAAAATTTCTTTCAACATATATCTCAACCTACTAACCTAAGTTTCAGCTGTGTCTGTTCTGTATTTAAACCTTCTGTGGAATATTTTATTTTATTTATTACTTGATGGTGAAGTATTTCTACTCATTTCTAATTTAAGACATCTCTTCCTGAATTCAATATATCACTTTTTGAGTATTTTTAATGTATTTATTTTAAATAGTAATATATTTGACTCTTCCCTTTTTGTAAAGTATTTGTAACTTCAGGTATCTAGTCATTTTTGCCTGTAATTATAGCTTCATAATAATGTATACTGGAACATGTCAGAGTTCAAACTTTGTCTGTGTCTCAGCTGAGGGCCAGGGATGAGCCCCAGGTGCCATAGGAAGACCAGGAATATGTGTGTCTCTCTTACAGGCAATTCTGTCACTCAAGAGATCACCTTTAAATTATTAGAGGAAATAAAAGTATCATGAAGAGATATTTCCTATAGTTGTAATTTATCAGTTCCAGTATTTAGAAGGAAGAGACCAAACTACTGAATATGGAAGAATTGTTTTCATCAATTTTTTTACTCAATTTTTTCTTTTTTATGGGCACTGGTTTGCAGTATATAATAAATACGGTCATCACAGGGAGTTGGTGCATGTGCATATCACACTTAAGCCCTTTGTATTTCCTCTTCCTTCTCCCTCTCTCCCTAGATCCCTTTGCTATCTGTGAAAGGTCTACCTCCCTGTTTTCTGTTGTCTATCTTTATTTTTCTTTTTAAATTATTTGTATTCTGCATTCATTTTGACTGCTTTCATATCAATCATCAAGCTCCAACAGCCTGACCACGGCAATTTCTTGGGGAAATTCCTTAAATGGTAGAAGCAACCAAATTTATGTTACATTTTTAGCTTCTTGAATGCCTAGATTCTGAATGCCTCAAGTTCCTACCCTACTCTACCACACACACACACACACACACACACACACACACAGAGCACTGCACGTCCTGTGCACACATACTCACATACATACACATAAGACATTAATTATGACCTCCCATCTCCCCATAGGTTCCTAATCTACTTCTCTAAGTTCTCCATGGTTGATTTTAAGGGACTAAGCCTTCAATCCGTGTTGTTTTTTAAATGTCATCAAGAATGTTAAACTTTTCTGATATTTTTCCTGATTAAATATATTTCCTGAGGTGATCCACATAAGAAAGAGACAAAAAAACATTTGTTTCATCGAAAAGTGCCAATCAAAAAAGTCTCTAATGACACATCCGAAAGAGATGACTGTTAAAATAAAGCTTTTGTTGGAATTTTACACAAGATATAACGACTATAATTATAATTATCATCATCATCGTCATAGTTATTATTTTTTAAAATGTCTAATTTATTCAGAATTCTCTAGATGCCATGTTCAGTAATAATCACTTTATATGTACAATCATTTTGTAATTTAGGAGTTTTAGAATGATTCTTTTCCAAATTCATATACCAAACTTTAAAGAACCACAGTTCAAAATAAAATAAAATAAAATAAGGAACTAATCTTTTACTCCAGACCCCCCAAGAACTTCTGGTGCCTCTTTTTATTACATTCTCCAGACTCAGATTCCAGACTCCCATTTCTCACCTACTGAAAAGACAGCCTTGACTTTTATTCTTTGCAGTCTATCCCATCTTTCTGCAGAGTCTTATGCGCAATCTTTCTTGACTTATTTCACATCACACAAGGCTTATCTGACAAGTGGATTTTATAAAGGGATATAACAGGAAAGCCAATCTGGCAAATGGAGCACTCTGTGGTAGACTGGGGGAGGCATCTCTAAACATTTCCTTATTGATCTTTTTTGCATCACACAGTTCTCTCAACAATGCTATCTGTTAGACATCATAACTATATTTTTCATGGCAGTACAGCAAGCCTCAGAGAGGTAAAATTTCCTGCCCAAAGTTTCAATACATTTTCCTGAAAATAAATGAAGAATTTACAACAAGAATTTATCATCTGCTGCTAATGCTTAGCCCTCTGAGGTTGCTATGCTTCCTACTAAGGTACAATTCCAAATAATAATAATAATAATAATAATAAAGTTCCAGGTCTTCTCATATCCTATTGTCTTCATCAGACATTTTTGGTCAAGGGAGATGTTATATTCGAAAGAACCAAGAACTCATCAAAAAACTCTGACTTTGCTTTTTCTCCCTCAAGCACATCTAAATTCCCAAAGAGCTTCTCACCAGAGGCACCCCAACAATTCTAGCCTACAAAATTATGCACATAATCAGTATAAGAGCTGTTAGTACCCTGCCGCGTACACAAATCCTGCTATGTACATGAATTTACCATCAATTTGGGAAACTCAGCATTCTTTGTCTGAACCTAGGATTAGATTTTCAATTGTCAGGAAGTCTAGAGCCTTTCAAGATACCCCTGAGTAATGCCAAGAATCATCCCACCTGCAGAAATTTTGTTATACTGGTAAACTGAAGAATCAAAAAGAAAAAAAAATGGAAGGAAAAGAAGGGATTTGCTAAGATTCAATTTATTTGGACCTGTGGACCAAATCTCTAATAGCAAAACAGAATAATTTGGAAAATAGCTTAGAGAAGATTTTATTTGCCTGTATAACCAGTTTCAGACAGTGTATACCAAAAATAAGATAGCTATATTTTCATTTGCAACATGAAATATAAAAAGAACTGGAAACACTCATTTCAAGTAACACTCAATTCAAGTGTTCAGAATCCAGCTATGTGAAATGTCAAATACAGATGACACGAATGGGGTTTTTCCTCTCCCCTCCCCCACAGTATTTCCGATTAAAAAATAATTGACTCCTTGGTACTTACCAAATAGGCAATGAAGGATAAATAAACTTTGTTTCTGTAGTCTGTAAAATGCATTTACTAACAGTAGGCAGAAATAAAAATCGTAGGAAATAATGTTGCTACTATCTTATAAATTAAAAGGCCAAGGCACATATAAAATAGAGTGGAAGAAGAGAAGCCTTTGGGGCTCACTAGCTCTATCTCAGATTCTAAAGCATCCCCTCCTAATTTTTAGTTTGGGTGTTGTTCTCCAAGCTTGGTCCCCTCAGCAATCAACTGGTAATACAAATGTATCTAATTCTGAAATCATTGTGAAATTTAAAGGATAACATGGAAGATAATAACTTGTCCCCAATCAATAAATATTCCTTTTCCCCTACCCTATCCATTACCTCTGCTTAGGAAAATTTTGAAAGTTGATCTTGCTTTAAGAAAATTAGGAAGATATTTTTCATAAATTTTGCTCAGTAGTTATATTTGGTGTTAAAGAGCTTCACGAAATTTGCTAAGTTTGAAAAACATTAGGTAGCCTGATGAAAATTGTCTATTAATTATCATTGTTGATCTAATTTTTCACCATCATTTTTACATTATTTGTTTGTGTATTTCATTTTCCTTTTACTGTCAGAAGTGTTTTTTTTTTTTTTTTGTAGTTTAGGTTTATAATTTTTTGTTGTTGTTGTTCTATTAGCCTTCTTTCTCTCTTTCCTCAACTATATCTCTTCATTTTATGATATTTTCATGTGAGTGAACATTGTCTCTAGTCTTTCTGGTTCACTTTGATAATCTTTTGCTTTCTCCTTCATTCTTTCTCTCCTGCTCTCTTCTCTAGTTTTCCAGTGTTTGCGTGATCATCCTTTGTCCTCCAGCCTTTCTTCTACTATATTTCTCTTCACTTATCTCTGTATTTTGTCCCCTATCCTGCTTAAATTTCCCCACCACAGGGTAAAATCACTCTACTAAGGGGAAACTCTGTGTACAAGTTCCTGATATATCTTGGATTTTGTGATATAACTCTAGATCTTGCCCCCATGGTTAAAGGTACCAAATTAATAGTTATCACAGTTTGTCAGTTTCTAAGCTGTGCTTACTGCTGGGATTATTGCTGATTGTGCTACCTTAGCCAGGATGTCAGACCTTTTGTAACCAGTTCTCCCTTATATGACAACACTGTGATAGTCTGGAGCCATAGCCATCATCATAGTCCAGTACCAAAGGATTGAGTACTGAGCCAAATAAAAAGCAACACCTCATCCTTAATAAATTGGGAAGGTAGGATATTGGGAAGACACAAAAACCAAGCACCACCTACACCTAAAAGATATCTCTGAAGAACATCCATTTACTTAGGGAGGCCATAATACTGTGATAAAGCTACCTACCAGAACAAATTTACAAACATCAATACAGAAAACAAAATAAAATTAGAAAAATAGAAAATAAGAAGATGCAGAAGCAAAATGCAACCCCAGACCTCCAGCCCACCCAGGACAAGTCCAGAGAACAATGGCAGTAGAGGAAATCAGAGGTCAATAACCTGAATTTTCTGAAGTGATATCAGCAGAAGTACAAAAATTCATGAGGCTACAGAGAAAATAATCTCTTGGGTAAGAAAAGAAATGAAGATTAAGTGAAGGGTTTGCTTAATGAATCTAGAGTAGACACAGATTAAAAAAAGAGGAGCTTAGGAAAATTATTGAAACCACGAATGTCCAACGTAGAAAAGAAATGGAATCCATGAAACAGTGTCCAACAGATATCCAGGAGATTGATAATTCCATTGAAAGTATAGGAAATCGCTGAATGAAGGCAAGGACCAAATATCCAACCTAGAAGACAGGATTTTGGTTAGTAACCACAAAAAGAAAGATATCTTAAAAATACCAAGGGACCATGAAAAATCAATCCAACTTCTGCAAGATGATGCAAAGAACAACAACATAAGATTGAGCAGAGATAATGAGAAAGCCAGAGACAGTGAAAATGGCATAAAAAAACTGTTCACAGAAGTAATGGCAGAAAACTCCCAAACATGGAAAAAGAATTTCACATACAAATAAGTGACACATAGAGAACCCCATCTAGCCATGACCAAAATAAATCTACACCAAGGCATATAATAAGATTCCAGAAATTCAGCACAAGAACAGGATATTAAAAGCTGTTAGAGAAAAGAAACAAATTGCCTATAAAGGAAAGCCCTTCAAAATCACAGCCGACTTCTCAATACAAACCTTCGAGTCAAGGAGAGCTTGGAGTGAAGAGTTTCAGCTTCTAAAAGAAAACAACCTCCAACCCAGACTGATGTACCCTGCAAAACTATCTTTCAAAATAAATGGAAAGATAAGATACTTCCATGACAAAGAACACCTGAAGAAATTCATGACTATCAAACTAACTCTATAAAATATTCTGAAGGATGTTTTAGAAAGAGATAATGCAGACCACAACCAAGAACACCAATAGAAAGAAGGAAGCCATTAAACAGAGGGGAAAGACAGGGAACCAACAGTGGGAAGATAATATGATGAGGACAAGCCAATACACATAAGTTATAGGCATCAATGTAAATGGTCTCAATTCACTAATCAAAAGAAACAGACTGGCAGAATGGATCATAAAACAAGATCCAACAATATGCTACATACAAGAAACACATTTAACTCAAAAAGAAATACATAGATTGAAAGTCAAAGGATGGAAAACAATACACTCAACAGGAACTCAGAAAAAAGCAGGGGTAGCTATTCTGTTTGCAGACATTATGAAATTTAAGCCAAAACTAATCAAAAAAGATTAAGTCATTACATACATTTTACAAGAAAACTCCAAGAATAAGAGATAACAATCATAAATATATATGCACCAAATAGAGGTACACCCAACTATATAAAACAAATATGAATGGACTTGAAAAATCAATAAGCATTAAAACAATTGTAACGGGGTACCTCAATACCCCACTGTCACAAATACATGGATCAACTAGACAAAAACTTAACAACAACAACAACAAAAATCAGAACTGAACCAAACCTGTGAATAAATGAACTTAATAATGTAAATGTAATGTAAATGTCTACAGAGTGTTCCACTCCATGACTTCAGAATACACATTTTCTCAGCTGAGAATGGGACATTCTTCAAAGTAAACCACATATTAGCCGATAGAATATGCTTAAACAAATGCATAGGGCCGGTGAGATGGCTCAGTGGCATAAGCGCCTGCCTGGCAAGCGCAAGGGCCCGAGTTCGACTCCCGGATTCCACATACGAAAAAGGGGCCGGTGATATCGCTCAGCGGCATGGGCGCCTGCGGGCGCGCGAGGTCCTGAGGTCGACCCCCCGGTACCCACAAAAAAACAAAAAAAAAACCAAAAAAAAAAAAACAAATGCATAGGAACTGAAATTATTCCATTCATATTTGACCACAGTGCAATGAAATTGGAAATCAATTGCAAAAGAAACCACAAGAACTCCATAAACACATGGAAATTAAATAACACCATACTGAACAACCAATGCGTCACAGGTGAAATTAAAGAAGAAATTAAACAGTATCTACAATTATTTATTTATTTATTTATTTATTTATTTATTTATTTTATGTGGGTACCAGGAGTCAACCGCAGCACTTCACGCTTGCCAGTAAGCTCTTGTGTCGCTGAGCGATATCACCAGCCCTTTTCTTCTTTTATGTGGGTACCAGGAGTCAAACTCAGGACCTCACGCTTGCCAGGCAGGCGCTTATGCCACTGAGCTATCTCACCAGCCCAGTATCTACAATTAAATGGTAATCCCAATACAACATACCAGAATTTCTGGAACACAATGAAAGTAGTCCTAAGAAGGAAATTTATAGCAATGAATTCTCATATCAAGAAAGCAGTATGAGCGGAAATAAACAACCTAACAGTGAACCTCAAACTTCTAGAAAAAGAATAACAATTCAAGCCCAAAACTCATATGAGTGAGGATTATAAAGACCAGAGAAGAAATAATGCAATTGAAACTAAGAAAACAATACAAAGAATCAATGAAACCAAGAGTTGGTTCTTTGAAAGATTAAATAAAATAGACAAACCCTTAACCAGCCTTATAAAAAAAGGGAAAGCCAAGACTCAAATCCATGCAATTATGAATGAAAAGGGTGAAATCACAATGAATCCTGTGAAAATCCAGAAAGTCATCAATACCTGCTTTGAGAAACTTTAATAAGAAGGAACACAAAAAAAGAAATGGACAGATTCCTAGATATATTTGTATTACCAAAATTGAATCAAGAAGATATAAAAATTCTAAATAACCCAATATCAAGAAGATATAAAAATTCTAAATAACCACAAATCAAAAACGTAATTAAAAATCTACTAACAATGACAAGCCCAGGTCCTGATGGATTCACTGCTGAATTCTATAAGAAATTTAGAAAAGTTCTAATGCAATTAACCTTCAAACACTTTAATGAAATTGAAAGGGAAGCAATACTCCCAAAGTCAAATCTGGAAGGAAGGACTACAATATGACCAAAGCCAGAGAAGGAGCCAATCCAAAAAGAGAATTACAGGCCAATCTCCTGAATGAACATAGACATAGAAATTATCAATAATATGCTGGCAAACAGAATGTAGCAAATCATCAAAAGTATTTTACACCAAGACCAAGTAGGATTCATTCCAAGGATGCAGGGATGGTTCAACATACACAAATCAATAAATGTAATACACCATATCAACAGAGCCAAGAACAAAAATCACATGATCATCTCAATAGATTCAGAAAAGCATTTGACAAAGTCCAACACCTATTCATGATAAAAACCCTACAGAAAAGTGGAATAGATGGTGTTTATCTCAATCTGATAAAAGCTACCTCTGACAACCAAAAGCCAACAACATATTAAATGGTCAAAAACTGAAAGCTTTCACCCTAAAGTCAGAAATGAGACAAGTATGTCCACTATCACCATTCCTATTCAATATAGTTCTGGAAACATTAGCCAGAGCAATTAAAAAAGAGAAAGAAATAAAAGGAATACAGATAGGAAAGGAAGAAGTTAAATTATCATTATTTGCAGATAACATGATACTCTAGATAGAAGAACCCAAAAACTCCACCAAAAGACTTCTAGATTTAACAACCAAATTCAGTTGTGTAGCTGGATACAAAGTCAACACTCAAAAATCAGTAGCATTCCCGTACACAAATAACAAACTCACTGAGAAAGAAATTAGGGAAACCACACCTTTCACAATAGCATCCAAAAAAAATTTAGGAATAAATCTCACAAAGGAAGTAAAAATCATTAAACTGAAAACTATAGTACTCTGAAAAAGAACATCAAGATCATATCAGAAAATGGAAAGATATCCCTTGTTTTGGGGTAGGAAGAAACAGTATAGTGAAAATGATATAATTCCAGAATTGTTACACAGATTTAATGCAATCCCAATCAAAATCCCAATAGAATACTTCACAGAACTAAAGAAAATGTTCCTAAAATTCATTTGGAATGAGAAGAGATCTAGAATAGCAAAAGCAATTCTGGGCAACAAAAGCAAGGTAGGGGGCATCACAATCCCTGACTTGAAGCAATACTACAAAGCTACTGTGATAAAATAAAAGCATGGTACTGGCAAAAGAAAATAAAGAAAAACCAAAACAACAACAACAAAAAAACAGACCTGGGGATCAATGGAACAGATTAGAGATGCAAAAAGAACTCCAATTGCAAAAAGAACTCCAATCACATTCAACCACCTTATTTTTGATAAAGGATCCCAAAACCTTCATGGGAAGAAAGATGGCCTCTTGAATAAATGGTGCTGGAAAACTGGCTTTCCACATGCCGAAGACTAAAACTAGACCCGTGTCTTTCACCATGCACTAAACTAAAATCAGGTGGATCAAATATTTAAATATTAAAACAGAAATAGTAAATCTGGTGGAAGAGAGAATAGATAAAACTATTGAAGACATAAGTGTAGGTAAAGACTTCACGAACAAAACCCTGATTGTGCGGGAAATATTACAAAGAATTAACAACTGGGATTTCATCTTATTAAAAAGTTTTTGCATAGTAAAAGAAATCACCAACATAGTGAAAAGACAACCCACAGATTAGGAAAAAATTTCAGTCAACTGTTCTTCAGGTAAAGGACTAATATGTATATAAAGAATTGAAAAAAATCAAACCCCCTAAATTTAAAGACCCAATCCAAAAATGGGCATCTGAGATGAATACACACTTCTCAGATGAAGAAGTACAAACAGCAAATAAAAATATGAAAAAATGTTCAAAATCACCAGTCATTCGAGAGATGCAAATCAAAAGCACACTGAGTTTCCATCTCACTCCAGAAAGAATGGCTATTATCAAGAAATCAACCAATAACAAATGCTCGTGGGAGGAAAGGAAACTTTCTCCACTGTTGGTGGGAGAGTAGACTGGTGCAACCCTGTGGAAATCAGTGCAGAGATTCCTTAAAAACCTAGGACTAAAGGTCCCATTTGACACAGTTATTTCCCTTTTTTGTATCTTCCTGGAAGAATTAAAAGCATCATACCACAGCGGTATGTGTGCACCCATGTTTATAGCAGCACAGTTTGTATTAGCTAAATCTTGAAAATCACCCAAATGCCCATTAACCAACGAATGGATTAAAAAGATGTGTATTTTTTTAAACAATGGAGGGCCGGTGAGATGGCTCAGCGGCATAAGCGCCTGCCTTGCAAGCGCGAGGGCCCGAGTTCGACTCCCGGATCCCACATACAAAAAAGGGGCCGGTGATATCGCTCAGCGGCACGGGTGCCTGTTGGCGCGCGAGGTCCTGAGGTCGACCCCCCGGTACCCACCCAAAAAAAAAAAAAAAAAAAAAAAAAAAAACAATGGAATACTATTCAGCCATATAGAAGTGTAAACTAGAGGCATTTATAGCTAAATGGATGGACCTCAAGACTATACTCTTTAGTGAAATAAATTGGACATACATGTGTAAATATCAAATTGTCTCTCTGGTGTGAGAAACTGAATGTAAATAAGAATCAAAATGTATAAGAGATATTGTGAAATAGGAAGAAATTGTTGAAAATGTACATGGAACTAGAAACAGAAAAGGGGGAAAGGAAGGAAGGGAAAAGAAAAAAAATGAGAAAAGGATAAAATGGAAACAAAACTTTGTAAATAAGGATGGGAAGAGGGGTTGAAAGGAGGGGAGGTGAATAGGGAAAAAAGAAGAATCAAGATATATCATGTACAGGTATAAATTACCTATCATGAATGTGATCATTATGTATATCTAAAAAATGTACCAATAAATTTAATTTAAATAAGAAAGAACAAGAGAACAAATTTAAAAAAAAATGGCTAAGTTGGTAAGGTTATAGATATTTTAATTAGCTTGCTTGAATATTTCTGTAATGTTTGCATAGACAAAAGTACACACTGTGCCCCATAAATAGACATAATTACCAATTGTCAACTAAAAACATGCAATTAATATAAGGAAATCTCATAATTGGGATGTAGGGTAGTGGCAGAGCACTTGCCTAGTATGTATGAGGCCCTAGGTTTGATTCGCATCTCCACAGACACACAAAAGTCTCTCCTCACCATTTCCTCAGAACAGCGACGTCTGAGCTCTGAGCTTCTCAGGTTATTCAGAGCCCCAGATATCCCCTCCTGTCTTTTCCCAAATGTATCCGCTTGAAACATGCAAGCCACGTAAAGAGGAAGCCAAGCGACAAAAGTAGGAGCAGAGCCCTGGTGTTCCCTGCTCCCATTAGCTCAGCTGCAATCAGAGCAAGATGTGCTGTGTCTATGGTTGGGTTCACAGGGGTCACCTTGATGACAAAAAATACATCCATGGGGCCGGTGAGATGGCTCAGTGGCGTAAGCGCCTGCCTGGCAAGTGTGAGGACCGAGTTTGACTCCCGGAACCCACATACGAAACAAGGGCCAGTGATATCGCTCAGGGGCATGGGTGCCTGCTGGCGCGCGAGGTCCTGAGGTCGACCCCCAGTACCCACAAAAAAAAAAAAATCCTTGGCTTTACTCTGATAACAGACCTCATTTTGAGAGAAGCTTTAAAATGAGAAACCAAAATTGACTATGTAAGGAAGATAATGAACAGTACGACTAACAAGAATAACGTAGTTTTACAGTTCCCAATACATAGTCTACACAGGAAATTAACAATACTTAATATTTAGGGCCTTCTGGCAAGGAGCCTCGTGCTGTTCTTAGTTCTTTGGTTGAATTAAACTTATTCCAGAATATCATAGTCACTATTTGGGAGTTGTTGAAGATCATTCTGATAAGTCATGATCTCTGGCAGACTGTAGAATACCTTCTTTAGCCACTGTGATATATGTGTCTTAAGTTATTAGTGAAAAACATTTTTGTCAAATTCAAGTATTATTTGCACAGAATTTTGCTTAATGGGTGTTATGTGAGATATGTGTGTTTAAATATATGTTTGTGGAGTTGTCTGTGGGAGGTGGAGTGTTCTACGGTAATATATGCTTTGAGGACACATGCCAAAAAAGTTTCAACTCATTTTTATTGCACACCTTATCAGAACTATAAGGAGACTAAGATGAAAATTGGTTCTCCAGGGAGAAGTTCTGAGTGTAACGTTTTCTAAAGATTTGACTAAGCACATACCTTTGTGACAGAACATCATGTATTAGTTGTATTCTACTTTGTCCTGGCAGCTTGGTGGTTAGCAGTAGCTGAATTATAGCAGCCAGAAGCTCACCATCAATATGTGCATGCATCCCACCATGGTCTCTATCTCAGTCTGGTCCTTGGCTGTCGCAGCAACCTCTGTGTGAGTGCAGAATGTTTAATAAAGCGTGGCCATGTGTATCAGCCCCCAGAGGGATAGCAAGCATGAGGGAAGGCTGGCGAGGCAGTTAGCTGAGAGAGCAAGTGGTGGCTCAGAACATCATAGAACCACTGGGGTATCTTAATGGGCACTTGCTAACCCCAGGAAAGGGTAAAGAAGAATTTAATGGAGCTGGGTAGGTCTGTTGCTATGTAAATCCTGTCTCCAAGGAAATGACTGCACAACAGTATCAGATGTCACTGGTGCAGACATTTGGCAGAAACAGCATCATTTTCACCAGTGTGTGAGATAGGAGCAAATTTCAAATGCGGAAATGTGGGTGGATGGGTATTGATGTTTGCACATGCTGATTTTTTCATCCACTGCCCATAAAGCAGGAGTAGAGTTTAAAAGCTGAAATTTGATGTGTGATTTGGTGCATAGTGATATGGTTTAATTTTTACAAAAACTATATGTGTCAGTTGCAGATTAAAGCAAATACCCCATACATACACACTCTTTCACACATACATGAATAGCATTAAGTTGTCCTATGTTTCTAGGAGGAAAAAGTGCTATGCTCTGCTTCCAAAGTGGCTGTCAGATCTCCAGCAATACCTCAAACCAGAGCCTTGCTTTTTATGTGAAAGAGACTTAAAGCCGGATAGCTTGTCCTGAGGGGAAAAAAGAGAAAATGAATACATGGAGTTTATTTGAAGTTACAGCTGAGAGAAAAGAAGAGACAGAATATTCATATCAAAATATGACATTTTATTTTTATTATGTCTTTTTATTCTCTGTTTGGTAAGTGACCAAAGAGTGACGAAAGTAGAGCTAGTCTCAAAGCAGGTGTGTAGAGTATTTCAACTGTACTGAATTAAACTGAATTAGACCAAATTGAATAAAATAGACTCTGTGAGTGTTCACCCATGGCCAAAGAGAGTCTACTTAGAACTGATCTTGGATACAGAAGTCAGAGAGTTGATCCATAAGGTGATACATAAAACAACAGAGAACTGAGATCTATGTCCCGGGCAAGAGTTGCTAGCAAACAGAATGACTAAACAAGGAATTTAGAATTTGGAGAAAATTTCAGAAATTCTATGACCAGGTAACTGTTGCTAAGGGTAGGGTGGGTAATAGAGTGAATGAATCTTGTTGTCTAGTTTTCTTTTATTCTTTTTAAAAGTTTATTTATTAGTACATGTTTGCAGTACATGCATTTTACAATAATCTTGGGAAGTTGGTACTAGTATTTTTAGTTAAGAATTGACAGCAAGGAGGGCCTAAGACTCAGAATAGGTAGCACTAGTTGTAGCCATTATAGTGACCAATGTTTTCCAACCTTGAGAAACAATGGTCAAACAAACTGGTAGGGCAGATGTAATCAGCCCAAGGGTGATTTGTACACAAATCTTGAAAATCCCCATGCTTTCACTAAATAAAAACCAGAAAAATGTAAAAAGATGAACTTTCTTCCTTTGTACAAAATATTGGAGTGAAGCGCACTAACTGTGTAGTAAATAAGATAATGTTCCCCAAATAATTGCTACATTATTTTTGCTGTTTATTTGCATATTCAGGAATGCAGGATTCATTTGAAAATGGTGCAGTCCTGCCTTGTTGGGCTAAATAAATCACAGAATCAAAAATCTGGCTTTCTCTTGTGGAGATAATGAATCCATTCTCTCACCTCAAGGTATGTAGTACAGGGCCCCTGGACAAACACAAGTGTTCTAGACTCATCACCGCACAGCCCTAAGTTAAGTTCCATATAACCTTCCAAACCTTCCATGGTCTCTTACAAAATTTTGCTTTGAGTGATTTCTAGCACTTACCCAGTGTTTTCTGTATCCTAAGGTTTAAAGTACTTTGTAGAATTTTCCCATTTTGTTTCCAAAGATCACCAAAAAGCTCAGGCTAAAACTATCTCCATTTTAAAAATGAGGAATTAAGGGAGAGAAAAGATAATAAATTCATATAAGTCACATCGTTTCTAATAATAACACCAGAATTTGAACTCAGGCCATCTGGTATCTAGGTCTGTTTATTTAATCAGCAAAATATGCTTTCTCAAGGGAAAATATTTCTTTTGTAATATCAATATAAAGATGAATTGCAAAGTAGATACACTGGTGAGACCTAATGAATAATTTTCTCCTCCACTTGTCCAACACTACTTACCTCCTCAACCTTAGCCTAGATTGCAGACAGTGGAGAGAGAAAAAAAAAAGTTTTAATCCACCAGATGATTTTCATAGAACTCCAAACCTGGGAATCTTTGTTTTTTGTAAACCCAGTTCATGGTTTTGTAACACTCAGAATGTTCTTTCTTAATTTCTAACAATTCGAATGTGGGAGATTAGATGGTACTTTCCTCTTGTTCTATTAAGAATTCTGTTACAACACTTGTAAGAATTTATGATTGTGTCAGTCATCAAAATTGTTTGATCTGAAATTGTGTGGGTTGTTGAAGGCTCCATTTTCTTCCAACATTTACTTGTGCACCCATTATATAGCTATATCAATGAATATCTCCTGACAGCAAGTACATTCTACCTCTTGAATTGCTGACTACTATTTTCAAAGGTTAGGTCCAAATGTAATGTACTATTTCATTCTGATTCTTTAATTTCTGCTTGAGCTGGTGTCATATGTTTGATCTGTGTATTTGCTTCCTTCCCATCCTGCTGGACTTCTTTAGGAGGACCTTCAGCACTATTTGCAACCCTAGTAAACATCCTCAAGAGTGCAAAAAATATAAGACCAGTCTAGAACCTTTGCATGTATCTACAGATTATTGATAGTTTTATGGCTTAGGTGGCTATCCTTTTACAATAAAATATAAGAACTATACTTAAATGTGGCAGCATTTTTTTCAAGGCATGTGGATCAAACTTCTGGCATGTATATTAGCCACTTGAAAGAAATTTAGAACAGTATGGAAATTAGAGAAAAAAATAGGATGAATATATCCATGATGAATTTAAGGTTCCAGAAAGCCCAAGCTAACAGTTGTTACCACTGTCACTCTAGCATTTTCCTTCATGGGAGGAGGGATGAGCAAAATTAACCATACAGATATGTAACAAGTAACTGAGCACACAGACTTAATAATTTTATTGGATAAAATTATTTTCCATCTACTTTGATGAAGCTGTAAACTTAGCTCTTAGAGTAAATTGCAATGGAATTTTCACATTGCAGAATCAATTTTTCCTAATATTTCTCTTTGTAATTGGTTCAGAAATATTAAAAAATGGTGTTCATTTCTGCTTAAAACTCCCCACCTCGTGGGAGATATGACTGCTGCTTCTGTCATATCTTATATTGTCCTAATTTTTCCACTTCCTTACTTTGCACAAATCCTCAACTTGGACTTTTGCAAGGGTATAACTTATTTTAATATGCCAATGTTTGCCTCTAGAATGACAACTGGTACTTTTCAGTTAAGGTAATACTTTGTACACTTAAGATTTTCTGAAAAGGATTAAGGAAAATTTTCTTGACCCAAAGTCATAATTTTAGATTATATTTAAAAAGAGACTCATATTGACTCTGTAATAATTAGCTTATGTAAATTAATACTTCTGAAATTATATGTACTATATAATGCTCTAGAAGTTTTAAAGTTGGGGATATATTCTAAGAAATCTTGTTTAATATAATTCTAGGACACTTATCACTATTTAGGCCCGTGCTAAGAAGAATAAGATGGGTCAATTATTTTTCTTAAAAAAAAACTTTAAACAATGTAACTATTATTTAATCTTCCCAATTTATGTCATATGGATCTTCAGTGACCGTTATCGTCTTAATCTGAAGCATTTGGAAGACCCATGAGACCAGGAATTGCAAAATCTCTCAGAATAAGTCGATAGGATTGAGACAACCTGTCATTCATTTATATGAGTTATCCCATAGCCCTCATTCTTGAAATAATTCTATATTTGATCCTATGGGGAAAGATGCAATTCTCAAAATGTCCGGATCTACTTCAAACTAACTGCCTTTCTAGACTCAATTTGGCTGATGCCGTACTAAAGCTAGACTATCTATCACTAAACAAGGACACGGTTCTCAAAACCCACTTTATGTTAGTTTAACTTCCAGTATAGGTTTTATAGTAAAATATAACATATATTTAAGTATTAAATTTTAATAGAACGATAGAACCACTTTTTTTTTTTTACAAAGAGACTCTGGAGAGTACCTTTATGCCAACCATTTATTCCTCATGTTTTCCAACAGAGTATCGTAGGAATTCGAAATTCCACCTTTTAAAATGCAGTGTAAGCCCTGATACTCCATTGGAGTTATTTAACAAAAGCTTATCTAGATAAAATAACTTAATCTGGATGCCTTTTTCCAAAATTATTCATGTCCTCTTTACTCACCATATTCTCTGTATACCAAAGAAGGGTATAAGCAAGCCTGCAAGAAAAAAAAAAAAAAGCCAAAACTTAAACAAATTAATACATAATTAAATCTTGATTTGAAGGCCAGGGTTCTTAATCATGTCTTTCAAAACAAAGAAAGTAAACTGCGTTCAAAGTGAGAACCGAGTCTGCACTGACCTAAATACCTTACATAGTGGAAAAAAGAGACAAGAATACCAAAGAAGGTGTATTCTGCCACAATCTCAAGCAAGAAACTAAAAGAGAAAGCATGTGGTCTCCTCTACCTAAGGCAGAATGACTCTGCTCAGTCGGAGCTCACCACTAGCCAGGGCTCTAATAATAACACTGGCAACTCTTTCTGTAGAAGACAAAAGCTAGGGCTGATGCATGAAGAGAGGAAGATTAACTTCAATATTTCCTCCCATTTTCTCCTTTCCCCGTGCAGGGGGGATGCCAAAAGACTTTTAGGTCATCATGCTTCCACAGTCATCTGATGTTTCTCCACTTAAAGCACTGTTCTTTTGTGTACTCCTATTTGTCTTACACAAGTCAATAGAGTACAACTATGATCACAAAGCCAGATCGAAGACGAAACATGGGAAGAGCATTAGCTTTCTATGTCACATGCATATTTAAGACAGACAACTATCCCTCAATGTTTTAGTTGGAAGCAATAAGACATAAAAGATAAGCACATAGGCCTCCAGTTCAACCTAAGTATGTATGAATTTAAAATTGACGTCCCTGGCCTTCGTAAGATTGGCAGAATCTTTCGATGATCTGTTTTCAGGTAGGGTAGAGCCATACCTGTGTACAGCAGGGCTTTTTATTAAGTGCCAGATTGCCATTTCCACAATTATTGTCATCCCCAAGTAAAATTCCATTTTGGTTATTTATATATAGGACATAGAGCTACAGTTACCCTGTGCCATATTTTCAAATCTGGCTCTTGCTGTTTCACAACCAAGCACACCTAACATCAGCACATTTGCTGTAACAGTTTTTATCTCTTTTTGTTTCCCCAAGGCATCAACTTTTATTTCCTATTTGTCAACCTTGAATCAAGTCCTTGGTATACTGAAAATAACACAAAGAAGTTAATATGTGTTTCTTTTCACATTTAAATCTATTTCTTTTCCTCTTTATTTTTATATTTTCACTCTTCCTTCTATTCTTCAATTCTTTATTACTTCCCCTATATTTAACATGTGTTGGTCTCTTTAAATTATTTTTCTTTCAATTCCCTCACATATTAAACTGCATCCAAAAACAGGTAGCTTACATGAAAATAGCAAGGATGCTTTCTTCTCCGCTGTTGTTCAAAGATATGTTTATTCTTCTTTCATTTTTTCCTCAGGTAGTATGCCAACTTATTTTTATTTTGTCTTGAGACATTTACAAATAAGACTGCATAACAAATCATATCCAAACTGAATGATTTAAAACAATAACCACCTGTTCGTTTCATAGTTCCGTGCACTGTCATTTGCCCTGGGCTGTGCAGGGCAATTCTACTGATCTGAACAGGGTTGGCTGTGCTCACCTGTGCTCATGCATTTGTCAGGAGTCAGCTTCCAGACTTACTGGAGGCTCTGAACCAAGATGACCTAGCTGAGGTGGTTTGTTTCCTGTGCTCTCGATTTCTTCAGGTTTTTCTAGGCTCATTCACATGGTGGCCGTGGCAGGATTTCAAAGGTGACAGGAAATATGTAAGATCTCTCGATACTGAGCCTCAAAACACCAGAGAATAACATGTGGCTACATTTTGTTAAACAATTCAAGTAAAAGATTAGAAAGGAGGAAGGATTCATGATTTCATATATTGAAAGGAGGGTAAAGCTTTGTACACATTTTAGTAACTTTATTTACCATGGGGAAGGAGAAGCAGTAAAATGTAGCTCTGATGTTTGAGTTTGGGATTCCAAATACCAGTGTCAAATCCCATCTTCACAATTTACTAATTGTCTTTATGTTCCTTTCTTCTCTGTGGCCTCATTTCAAAATGTAAAATAGGGACAATAAAACCAGGCATGGTGGAGCACACCTGTAAAACCAGCAGTAAAGAAGCTCAAGTAAAAGGATTACCGCAAATCTGAGGCTAGCCTGGACTACATAGTGAGTTGGAAGCAGGCTGAATTACATAGCAAGCCCCATGTCGAAAGAAATACAGGGACAGTAACAGTATCTATGACATAAGGTTGGTAAAGACTTAAGAAAAAAAGAAAAAGAAAAGATTATAACACATTGTTTATTACATAGTAAGAAAATATATTTTAGCTATTGTCATGCTATTGTCGTTACTTTTATTAGCACTTCAGTCTTTGGCTTTTCATTAGATATATGATGGAAAAATCTGTGAATTTTTATTTAGCTCCTGAGTCAAGACTTTGTGAATTCCACTGAGCCATAAAGGCATCTTTGACCTGAAGAAATACTATTCTTATATTTGCTAGTTACATACATAATTGATCGTGGGATGGCAAATGTGACTCTACTCTCCTGGTTTCATTATAGACACAATGCATTGATTTTAGCAATTTTTCCACATTTTAAAACAGACTTCCAGAGAATCACTGTCAGTTGAGTAAAAGTAGCACAAAAGAAAGATTATATTTACTTCCCTACCTAGAATTTTTAAAACCACAAAAACATTCCTTTCTAACTTTGCATTCAAATCCATTAATTATATTTACTTCAAATTAGCTAAAGGAAATGTAAACCAATGACTTCTCAAACGTTCAGTTTCAGATCTCATTTTGAGTTTTAAAAATCGTGGTGGAGGTGGAAGAACTCTTGTGAATGTGGATTCTACCTAATAACTCCTGTCATATTAGAAATTAAAAGTTATAAATTTATTGAAAATATCCATAATAAATCCATTAGATGTTAATGCAAGTACTGTATTTTATGGGAAAACTGCATTTCCCCAAACAAAAAAGTTAATGAGAAGAGTGATATTGTTTTATACTTTCTGCAAATATGTAGTGTGACTTCAATGACAATTGAATTCTCAAAACTATTTGTGTAGCAAATCTGCTTTGATATATAGTTTTGATTGAAGTATACGGAGAAATCTCACCTTATATCTCAGAGATCCGCTAAAAGGGTCTCAAGAATCCTCACTGGTGATCAGACCACACTTAAAGAATAACTTATCTAAGCAACATATGTTCCAATCAACTGGAGGGACTATAATATTTATGTAGAGGAAAGAATAAAATAGGGAATCTATTCAGATGGAATGTGGTCTGCCTTCAGGCAGCAGGGGCTATTGTGTACTTGGATATGATTGCCTTCCATTCTGCCTCCATCTTCTGGGAACTGTCCAGTCACGTAACTATGACAGGACCCCATCCCACATTAGCTATGGTTGCCAAGGTCAGAAGTGAATAGCCACACATGCCAGAGCCAACCAAAGCCCTTCTCAGGACTGTGAAATTGAGACTTCACTTCTCCACTTGCAAAAATTGCATGCCTCCCATATCGTAATGATAATATTTTCAACTGCAAGGAAACTAACATTTTCTGTTGGTTAAAACTTAAACAGCATAAAAGGACAGAAGAAATCTACAGTAACAGTCACATGCAGAGGTTCTTGCATCAATCAAGTCCCTAGATGCAGAAGATGAGACAAAAATGTTATTCTGAAAAGGGAATCATAAGGCCATGGACACCTGGCATGGGGAGAATGAACTTGTTTTTCTAAAATGGAAAAATAAATTGAAAAGGCAAATGCCCTTTGGGAAAGATCAGGAGTCATTATGAAAATCCAGGCTGATTATGAAGGAACAGCTTGGCTTATGGGTAAGAGAATGTACAAGACACCTGTTCTGGAAATTAGGGAGATCAGAACTCGGTCCCCTTTATACCTGTGATACCTTCACTGAATCCTGGTCAAACAATAACAAATAAATAAATGTCAGTATAATTTTGCAAAGATTCCACAATCAATTTGGAAAGGAGTAATTTTGCCAAGCTCCCTGAATCCAATTATTCATCTGCTAAGTGGGAATAATGAAAATAGAGCTGACAAATTAAGACCTAGAGAGGAAATATAAAGAACCTGATTATGACACATAGGAAATAAAAGACTGGTAAGTCAGTTCAGTTCAGCAATGTGTCTAAAATATAAAATACGTAGACTAAAGACAATTCTAAATATCTCAATGCCATTCATCTCATAGATAAAACAGTTACAAGTAGGTACCTTTCCTTCGTTTAAAACATTTTTGATACTTTATGTCATCTAGGTTCAAAAGAATTCTTGGGCAGCCCTGTGTTTCTTACCTTATATAAAATGGGAAACTGTTTCTACATTGATTTTTGCCTTTTCCGATGTACAATTAGCCTAGTGGCTGTGGCTATTGTTAAAGAAGCCTTTCTCAATAAAACCGTATAACATCACATTGCCACAAAAATCTGTAGGGTAGAAAGTACTTTCATATATAGGGGTCTGTATTCTTCAGAGCAAATTCAAGAGGGAAGCTTTATTGTTCCCTTTTTATAAGTAAGTCTCCAAAAATGAAATGCCTTTCCCGAGGTCATACATCACATTCCTGCCAGAGCCAGATCTCAAAGACAGTTTTCTCTTACATTCTGGCCTCAGTGCACAATGATCACTTGGTATATTTATAAATATCATTTGACTAGAAGATTGTCAAATGACTTCTTAGGAATATATTTTGATGCAAAATCCCTAGAGTAAAAGTTGAGTAATACCCTCATTTAAAAACAAAGAAATAATTTGAATGCTCTGTTAACTTTCGATTTCCTTGTGTTGACTTATAGGTCACATTTACTACTTACATGGTCTAAGTTTTGAGAGTAAAGCCATTTAGAAATCAAGTTAGCACTCAATTTAGAATATAACCTAGTTCATTTCTATCGTGCATTTATTGGCTTTTATCCTAAGGTTTCCATAGCATTAAAACTATGTAGTACATATAAGATAATGATGATGATGATGACCACGACGATGACGGTGATGATGATGATGCTGACAATCATCAAGGAGCTTCTCTACTTAGCAGAAATCTCAAAAGTTAAGACAGTATGATATTCACTATATTTGGAAAAATGAGAGGTGTATCTAATGCTAAAAAGCCCAGTAAGAAGATGTAAACACATTCTCCTCTCCTTAACACATACTTCACAGATATATAACTGTTAAGATGTAATTTTAACACTAATTTGTCTCCAATTCATATTCTGTATAAAAATATGAGCATAAATTTGAAAATATCAAGTCCACAAAGAAACGTTATTTATTTAAGGATCCAGGTTTGGAGTGAAGTCCTATGGGTACAAAACATGAGCAAGAATAGATGCATTGAGGCCTTGCAAGATCATGTAATTTACTCAGTGAGAAAATAATCAGTGAAACATTAAACAACTAAGGCATTGCAAAAGTTCAGTTAAGATAGGAAAGGTTTTTACTTAATGAAGTAAGGTTGTGTAGTAATGTAATACTGAAAGCTCAAAGTGAGGTATGAAGTTATGTTAGAAGTGAAGTTAAGGAGAGGTGGGAGAGAGAGAGAGAGAGAGAGGGAGACTACAGGCAGGAAAAGCAACACAGCTAATGGTGAGGTGATGGAATGAACACTGCATGAACAACGTAGCTGGAAACCAAAACAAATTGGAAGAATGTGGTGTGAGATGAAACAAGGCAAAAGGCACACATATAGTTGGATCTTTGCAAATGATATTTAATGAATCTTAAAAAAATATGATGTCTTCATTATTGATAGAGAAAGATTGTCAACAGATAACTATTTTGAACAGATATCTGTAGTTTAAGTGTGAAGGAATTTATAGCATTCAGGGAACATGAGGAAGAACGTGGGCCTCTTAAGGTGTTATGATGCTGGCAGCTATGTTAAGGGCATGTGGGTGGAAATAGAGCAAAGTGGAGAAATTAGAGAGAGTTGGTAGTATAATTTGAAAGGACATGGGGTTACATTGAATCCTTAGAGTTATCCAAAGGGAACAATCAAGAGTAATAAGATTCTGTGTAATCTAAGTACATGAATGATTATACTATTTACTGAAATAAGGAGTACTGGAGGATATTCTGCAATTTCCTTTGGTGAAAAGAGCTCAAAAAAATATGAACATATTGGATTTTAGAGAGTCTAAAACATCTTAGAGAGTATGTAAGGTGTTCAGTTGGCAATAGGAAACTCAAATTTGAAGGCAATGTCTTAGAAGGAGGTAAAATCAATGAATCGCCTGAATGTCGAAGAAATCCTGTGGCCCAATATAGAGAATTTCCAATGATTCATGGAGAAAATAATGAGAAGGACAGGGAAAAGATGTTCAGAGAGGTAAAAGAAAAAAATCAAAAGAATATTACACAATAGAATCCTAGGCAAAAACTTGTTTCAACAAGAGGGAGAGGTCCACAGTTCTGTCCAGTTACTTTTGCTTTTGCCTTGAAAATTATGATGATCACCATCAACATTTGCATTGTAAGAAGTTTTCCAGAATACTCCTGTTAGTTTGAGGAAATTGCACTTCAAATTATACATAATGATAATACACTGTAGCATTTTAAAAGGCTTTAATGAAGAGACTTATATTTTAAAACCATTATTTTTGTGACCATCTGAAAGATGGATTTTAAAAGGATAAGTCTGGAATACAAACCTTGTTCAAGACTATTGTAATATTGTAAATAAAGAATAATGGGGCACTGGATGATGTTGAATGTTGATATGGAAAAGACAGGTGAATTCCAAGTATACTTAGTTGGAAAAGAAATAAAGATCTTATAATTTGTATTGTATCAGGAAGAACATTAAGACAAGGATTAGGACAAATTTTACATATAAAATATAATACCAAAATGCCATTATTAAATGGAATATCCAAAAATACATAATGAAAATAAATATTGAGTTTGAGGCATTGCCATCTCTGCAATTATTTCTAGCAGATAGCTCATAATAATTCTAAATGTGGAAGAAGGCGAGAACTGTTTGATAAAAATTTAGGAATTATCAGAATATTTATCATAACTAAATTTGTGAAAACTGTGAAAATTCCCATGGATATTATAGAATAAAGATAATAGTGGAAAAGTTGGATTGAAAACTGCAAAATTTAAGAGTCAGATAGCAGAAAGGACTGTCCCCAAGTGTCCATGGAGTAAAAATGGAGAGGTACAGGAGAAATATGTAGAAATTTTTTGGAAAAAGGAACACTTAGACACTGTTGGTGGGAATTTAAATCAGTACTGCCACTATGGAAATCAATTTGGAGGTTCCTCAAAAAGTCTAAAACTAGTATTACCATACAATATAGCTATACCACTCATTAGTATATATCTGAAAGATTTTAAGTCAATATATTATAGAGATACCTGCATATCCTTGTTTATCATGACACAATTCACAATAGCCAAGCTAACAAATCGGTTTAGGAACCTATCAATGGATGAATGGATAAAGAAAATGTGGTATAATATACAAAACGTAAAAGAGAACACAATCATGTGATTTGAAAGGAAATAAATGGAATTAGAGATCATCCTTTTAAGACTCAGAAAAATAAGTATCTCATGTTTCTATCGTATATGGAATCTAAAAAAAAAGCTGACATAAAAATAGAAGGGAGACTATTAGAGAAGAGGAAGGGTACTAGCGTAGAAGGGAGGGCAGGATAAGGGAAGGGTGTGTTGGATAGGTATAATCAAAGTGTATTATGTGCATTTATAAAAACATCACAATGCAACTCAGTATTGTTTAATTAAAATATACTAATAAATATATGTAAATATTCATATATTTGTATTTTTCATATTGGAGTAATTTGTCAAGCAGTGATTTTTAAAGCAAAACACACAAATAAAGCAAACTAGGAATCATGAAACAAACAACAAACCAGAAAGATAATATAAAGGAGGGATCAGCTTTAAAATTCAAAGAGAGATACATAAGAGAACGAAAGTAGTATTTAGGATTTTAGTTAGAAAATTGATGAATGTCTGAAATTAGTTTAGAAGATTTTTTTAATTGAGTGAAAACCTGCAAGAAATACTTGCAGTTTTAAACATTCAGAGAAAAGTCCCTCTAACATGTCAATGCCCTCCACAAATCATTAGAGGTCTCTAGCATGATGAAGATACTTATAAAAGGTGAGGCACAAAGCTTCAAAGAGAAGAAACGATGATTTAAAGTCCTACCTACCTAGTTGTCATATTTAGATTTCAGTTTCATCTTTAGAGACAACCAAAGAAAAACAGAGTGAGCAAGATGCCTAGGTGCAGACTTGAAATGTGAAAGCAATTTCCGGGAGAGCTCCTTAGTGGGTCATTGCAGTCCTGGAGTCCGGTTAAGAAGTGTGATGCTGCCAAGGTACTATCAGCTGACTCAGAGAAAGTAACTTTCTTAACAGAACTCTGAAATGGGTTATCTATAAGCCAGGAAGCTAATTTAAATTCTATGGCTGTGAACTGACCCAATTTTTCATGTCCACCAATTTAGGCACCTCCCGGGGGTAATGAGAAGCACATTAGACCAGAAGACATCTGGTGAGAATGGTTTCAGGCCACATACAGTAGGAAGGTGTTAGGCAAGGCTCATTAACCCCTGGAAAAGCCAGCTGAAATGTTCTTGCTCCACATCGAGTTTCTTTCCAAGATACATAATGTTCATTTCCTGGTCCTGTAGTTCTTTCTGGACAGTCTTCCAAGGACACTAACTGCTTCCTTCCTTTTGAACATCTATTTTTGAACATTCAAACTGTTTTCTTTATTTGTGATCAAATACACATCAACTTATAAAATGAAACCCATTTTATGAGTAAATTTGTGATGTAGAGAAGTCAGTATCTAAATAAGGGATAGATGACTTTACCAAGTTAAACTTTACCAAGTTAAATCTCAATTGTTTTCTAAACCTTCTTCCCCATGTTAGAGGCAATACCTAGCCTTCAGATACATTGTGAGGATAAAGGAGATACTCCATCTAGTCCTATGCTAGGCATCCAATAAGACTTAGAGGCTATTTCTTCTGTAGATACTATTCTTTCTCTTCCTTCCCCATTCTCTTTCCTTTCTTTTGATGGTATTTGGTCTCCACTACCCGCTGGACTTTGCTTTCATGTGACCATTCTACCCAAAAGACATGCAAGCTTCCAGTGATCATGTGCTGGTATTGGTAGACAGAAAACAACTCCATGGATTGTATCTGAGTGTTATTTATCTAATTTTGAAAACATATTAAACGTTTTAAAATTCATGGGGCTGGTGAAATAGCTCAGTGACATAAGTGCCTGCTCAGCAAGCACGAGGTCCTGAGTTCGACTCCCGGTACCCACATATGAGAAAAAAAGAGCTGGTGATATCGCTCAGGAGCACGGGTGCCTGCTGACATGTGAGGTCCTGAGTTCGACCCCCAGTACCCACAAAAAAATAAAATAAAATAAAATAAAATTCATAGAAATTATAGTGTAAAATAACATTTTATGAATCATTAGGCAGGCATTTATTTACCTCCTTAAATACATTTTAATTTTAAGAGTCATAAAAGTATATAAAAAATTGTGGGCAACTCTAGAGGAAATTCCAACAAAATTAAGAGAACTAAAATAGACCATAACTGTCAAAGAAAACGCTATAATCACTATGAGGTCAGACAATCCTAAAGAAGGAAAGAATAATTGGAAACAAAAAGTATAGTGAAACAAAACAGTGCCCATCAAAGAGAGACACCAGATGTGAACAGTCAACATCTTATAATCCATATGGAAAAACAAAGTAGAAAAATTTATTGCAATTGTAATTCATGTAATACTATTTATTGAGGACAAAAGTTAATAATGGCAAATAAACATGCAAATGTTTCTGAGATAAAAGATTTTCACTAAAATTGTTCCTAATTTGATATTTGGTATATTCTGAGATATCAGATTTACATGTGAAACAAGTTATATCTGCAATTTAGACAGATACACAAAGATTAATTTTTCTTCAGTATTTAGTCACAGATAACTATATGTTTACTCTCACAGGAATTTAATCATATATTCACTAAATTCTATCTGAGAACAGAACATATTGTCTTTAAATGTAAGTATACAAATAAAGGTATTAATTTGCAACTATTAACAAAAAAACTGCATTTTAAGATGCATAGACCCAGTTGTTCCTGTTAATGCTTTATTTTATTGATATTATTATAGTTTATAAGAAAATAATCATGCCCAGTTGATACAACTGATTATGAGTGCCAACTTATCTTTTTATTATAACTGCTTAAATTATAGCTTTTCTTGTTATAGCTTCAAATATGTTGGTAAATTTCGCCTCTCTGAGATTTTGCTCTGAGCGTTTTATCTGATCCATGCATTGACACACTTTACTAGTTGTAAATTTCATGATTTCTTCTGAGGGTAGGTCATTTCTAATAGCTCATTAATTTAATTCTGATTTTTCCTAAATTTGACTTGCTTAACTTTTATGGCTAAAGTTATTTACATATACACTTAAAATACCCCATATTCCATGAGGTATTACAAAGATGTTCACAATAGAATCAACTTGAAACAAAATGATATATTCAAATCTATAATATATGCTCACAAATATAGGTAGCCTAAATATCCTAAAAATATAAAATGTTTAAGGTAAATGAATAAGGGGAAACATTTTGCAAATTCCTAAAAATTAGTTTTTAGCAAAAAGACAAATGTGTTTTGGTTTCGGTTATACTGATATTCATATAGGAAAGGAATATATATATATAATATATATATATATAATATATATATATCTTTTTTTAGGAAGACTATTTAAAGCTACCTTTATTTTCATCTTTCTTGATGTATGAGTGTGGGTTAGATTCATTTTGGTAGATATAATACCATACATTACATTCAAACCACTACAGGTTATTTCCACTAGATTTTCAAAGTTTTACTCCCAACACTGTTCTTTGAAGAAGTTTTGACTTTGAAAGTTCAGAAATTTTGAAGATTTATCCATGTGCAAAGCACATCTTCAGTTTCTTTAATGTAGCTTGCAAGCTTGCTGTATATTTATTTCACCCTTGCATAGCTCAAAAGTGGTGGAACAGATTGTGCTCAGATTGAGCAAAAGCAATTACCAAACCCTTACACTTGGGCTAATCATGGTCCAGGAAGATAATTTTTGGGAAATCCATGACAGAACGTATATACGGGGATATTATGGGTGTTCACTGATATCTGAGCAGCATAGTACTCTCTATCACAGATCTTCCCGTAAGGTTCTACAACATCAAATCTGAAGTTGAACAGGACAATTTACACTCCGTGTTAACTTTGGTCTCAATATATGCTCCTGAATTTACACTTATTACTAATTATAACAGCAATACCAATACTCAATAACAAATGTTGGGGTTGGGGTTATAGCATAGTAGTAGAGTGTTTGCCTAGCACATGTCCTGGATTTGAGTCCCAGCACTGCAAAACAATTAAACAAACACTGGCTTAGCACTTGAATACAGGCAAGGTGACCTTATTATTTTGTATCATGAATCATTTTTTCCTGATCTTACCGATAAGCAAACTGAGGTTCATAAAATGAATAGGATGTGTTCCAAGGCTACTTTGTCTTATGAGTTGCAAAGTTAAGACCCTAATGCAGTTCTTTATTCATACAACAGTCGTCATCATGTAAGCCGTCTATGTGCAAGCCGCTGTACACACAAGAGAGATGTAGTTATGAACAAGATGAGCAGAGCTTCTAATAAAATGTACAGTCCAGTGAAGAACATAAATAAAAGAATAAATATCATCAATAATTATAATATGGTTAGTGAAGATGAGTGTCCTAAAGGGAAAGATCAGGACACTCAGTGAGAGGAATATACAGGCCTCTGATTGAGATTGGGGGACCTGTACGAAAAATATGCAATTAAATTGAGATTAGGAGTCAGCAGGCTGCAGATTCCACAATTCATTTTTTAACATTATACTGAGACTAACTTGGAAAATGTCTGACAATAACACAAAGAAATTTCACATGAGTAAATAAAGACCTCATCTTTGTACATATTTAATAAATAAAAAATGCTTTAAGGTTTTTGAGACCCTCCAAACTGTGAATACATAGTTTTATCCTTCAGTCTACATATATAGAATATATGCTCTAGTTTCCTAGTCAAAATTGCTTCATTTTAATAATATTCAGATTATTAGGCTAGAATGCAATTGAACCGCCTGGTGTAGAAAACACTTCTGGATTCCGAAACCAGATACGTCATCCCAAACCCCATGTAACACTTTATCTAGTCTCCTCTCAAGACACTTATATCTGTCTTGTGTGCAGTTAGTTCTGCCGAGTTATTCTGTCCATAATCCATAATGGTAGAGACCACAATATTTCCACATTTGTATTCTCAAAGGTGTGCTGCTTCAGCATTTAGAATTTAATTGAATTGGCAAATGGAGATGTATATTATGTGCGTGGGAAAAATATATGTACATAAAAAACAGCATGGTGTAGCATATAGAGTAGGGCCCATGGCATCTTACTAATAATCCTGCTTCAAGTTCAGATTCTACCGTGTATCACCTTATGTACTTAATGTCTCTGAACCTGGGATTTTTCTATCTGCAAAATGGATGCTAGTATCTTCCTAATAAGACTCTTAGGCTATCATGGAGGGGAAATGTAATCTACATGAAAGTGAGATGAATTGATTCAACTATTTATAAATTCGTGGCTGCTATTAACGTTCATCATTATCTTTCAATATGGTATATCCATTACTTATACTTTTTGGAAGCTAGTCAAGGAAATAGGGGAGAAATCCTGTACATTACCGAGTTTAACATCTATGGTGTAGATGCTTGTAACATACCAATATATAATAAAGAAGAAAGGTGTTAAGACATTAAGCAAATGATCAGATAAAGATTATACTTCACTCTGAACAATTAGCTCATATAGCATTATTACCATCTCAAAATTTATTGCAATATGAATAGTATTTACTAGATTTTCCATATTATTGATGGATATGTCTAAAAATAATTGCAATCTAATAAAACTGTACAAGATGAAGATAGCTAAAATCTCCCAATTTATGCCCAATTATCTCTCCTTGATTCCTATAAAAGCACCTTTAATACCAACTATTGCTGATCCATGTTCCTGCGGGCTTTGCAATTGTTTGCAAACAAACATGCAGTGCCAGTTCCTGAGGCCAGCTCTGACCCATGGAGAGAGGAAGAGAAAGGGAAGGCAGTCAACAATATGAGCAGAGGGAGAAATGTGATTTCCTGCTGTTAAACCAAAGCAGAAATGTTAATCCCCAAGATGTATGGTGAAAAAATCAATAAGTCCAAACTGATAATAAAATTTTTTCCCATGTTTCACGCTGACAAAAGGTAAAATCAGCAAAAGAGACTGTACACAGATAGCAATCTTCAGTAGCCTTACGTGATTCCCTTATACTCGCTGCATTTGTCCTTTCGAGACAAAAATAATACAATAGACTTAGATTTCCTACCAACTCCTAGTTGTTATTAAAATATTTCCACTTAAATATTGCTCATCTTTATTACAGTAGATAATGATTGTTATTATCAATATTATCTTCTTAATCTCTCCCTTCTCCTCTTGAGAGAACCACTTTCTGAGATCATATTCAAGTAAATGGGAGAAAAGTTGTTTTTAACCGTACCAGGACATTTCTTGGTAGCCTTCATTGTTATACACTTTGATTCATGCATATTATACATTTGTGAGCTAAGCGTTGTGTTTGCTAGTAGATCCTACTTTATTCTGAGCAGACAAGGGAAAATTGGAGCAGTCTTTAGCACGTTCATTTTTATGAACTGTGGTTTTCATCCACCTGGCTGATACAACCTCTCTCCATAAATCTTCTGAAAGACAGCATTTTTCTTCATTTGTCAGTACCAGCAACTGAGAAAGATTGTAAAGTCCTAAATTCTGATTGCCCATGAATAACAGATTATAGAAAAAGAGCTTCTAGACTGAGCATCATGCACTTCAAGTTCCTTTGGTACCAGTTGAACTAAGAATTTGAATTGATGACCTGACTCGTCTTCCTTTCTTTCAGTGACCATAGAAACCCCAGCACTCTTCACAGTGTGTGTGTGTGCGCACCTGTGTGTGCACGGTAGTGTGAATATCTCCAAGAGATACTTAGGGAAATAGAACTTTCTAAAGTTGCAACACTAAAATTTTGATGCAGGCCTGCAAATGGGTTTAAAGAAGTTAAGAAAGAGTTACCAAAATAGAGTACATTTGTTATCTGACATAGTAATCAAAATAGTGGAGTTGAAGAGAATTTGGGGTCACTGAGGCATTTTGTTCCTAGTCAATGAATAGGACAAAGGTCATTTGGTGATGCACAAATACGTGTGAGTGTGTGTGTGTGTCTGAACACATGTCTTACTCCCCAAATGCTCTTCTTTCCAACCTACCCTCACTCCAATCTCCACATGCTTACTCTATTCACTTTTAAGGCTCGACTGTAAGATCACTTACCTTATACAGTTAACTGGGTCCTCTTTAGTTAAAAGCAATCTTTTCTTCCTCTGAATTCACAGAGCATTGCCTCTGATCTAATTCGAAGAGCTTTTCATTTTCTATGATCTTGTTTTACAGTTAAGAGTGAACATAGTTCACTCATTTCCCAGTAAAAACAGGACTATCATAATACGTGTGTTTGACAAATTGCTGGCCCTGAAAAATGAATGTTAAATGAATGTAAAATACTAAAGGATATTATATGCAAATCCAAGTCTCAGTGTGTGTAAAATATGTAATACAGATAATGTAACAATTGTGATATTCCTCTTCCTAACTACTCTCCTTTTCAATTATTGTGCTTTTTTGGTTGGCTGTGTTTTGTTGATTTTGTTTATCTGTTATCTATTTCTACATTGAGCTCTGGTTGATCTGATTTTAGGACCAGACTGGAACTTACCTGTTTACAGTTTGTCCATAGTCAGCAATCCCAAACTAAATATGTCAGCAGTTAAGTCTGAACTTGAAGGGAAATCTACCTGTTTTTCCACAAGAATAGAATTTCGGGCTGTAACCTTATTATTGTCAGACACATTCACTTATTTTTCATCTCTATTACTTTTTGATTGATTTACAATAATTTTATGTATTTAGATCATACAAGGTGATGTTTTGATACACATACACATAGTATAACGTTTAATTCAGGGGATTACTACATCAATCATATTAAATTTTCTTTTTTATTGTGAGTAGATTAAAAAATCCTCTCTTGAATTTCTTTTGAGATATACAATGCATTATTTCTATTTACCCTACTCTGCAATGAAATATTAGAACTTATTCCTCCTGTTACATTTTCCTGTTTGACAAAACTCTTCCCATTCTCTTTTCCCCTTGCTCTCTTCAGCCTCTTATAATAGTTGTTCTACTTTAAGCTTCTATGAGTTCAACTCTTTTAGATTCCACTTATGAATTTGATCATACAGTATTTGTCTTCCTCTGCCTTATTTATTTTTCTGAATACAATGCCTTCAGGTTCATCCATATTTTCACTAATGGCAGGATTTCATCCTCTTTATGACTCAGTAGTATCCCATCAACTACCACATTTTCTTTTTCCATTCATCTACTGCTAGACATTTAGTTTGAATCAATTATTGCTGTAATAAAAATGGGAGTACAGATACTACTTCTATGTACTGATTTCAGTATATATATCCTCCCAGTGGTGGAATGCTGGATCATAGTGTACATCCATTATTAATTTTTGAGGACCTCCATACTGTTTGTCCCTTGTTATCATACTAATTTACATTTCTACAGACAATGTTAGAGAGTTCCCCTTATTCCATATAGTCACAAACATTTATTATTTTTTGTTTTTTTTATAATATTCTCTCTGAGGTGAAGCAATATCTATTTGATGATATAAAGCAACTTTTCACATCCCTGTTTGCCATTTGCATACCTTCTTTTAAGAATGTCTATTTAGGGTTGGTGATGTAGCTCAGGGGCATCAGCACCTGCCTGGCAAGCACAAGGTCTTTGGTTCGACTTCCGGTACCCATGTATAAAAAAAAAATTAAAAAAAGAATGTCTATTTAGAGCATTTATTCATTTCTTAATTTGTTTTATTATTAGTGCTGTTGAGCATTTTTTAGTTCACTATATTTTTTGGATATTAATTCCATTTTCAGACTGTAGTTTGTAAATATTTTCTCCCACTCTGTAAGTGGTTTCTTTGTTGATTTTTTTCTTTTCTGTGGAAAAGCATTTTAGTTTCATGTAATCCCACTTGTTAAATTTTGCTTTTGTTGCCTGTGCTTTTGAGGGTCATATCCAAAAATTCTTGACCAACATCTTGAAGAATTTCTCCTAAGTTTCTTCTAATACGTTCATAGTTTATCGCTTCACTATGTTATTCTACCAAACATTAAAGAACAAATATGAATTCTTATTAAGATGTTCCCATATTTAAAAATGCTGAAATTTTTCTAAACTCATTCTGTAAGGGCAAAATTAAACTGATGCAAAGACTAGATGAAGGGGCTGGTGATATGGCTCAGCGGCATTAGCACCTGCCTGGCAAGCACGAGGTCTTGAGTTCGACTTCTGGTACCCACATAAAGGAAAAAAAATGCCGGTGATATCGCTCAGCAGCACAAGCACCTGCTGGCAAACACAAGGTCCTGAGTTCGACTCCCGGTACCCACATTAAAAAAAAAATAGATGAAGACACAACAAAAAATAAAACATAGACTAATATTCCTGATGAACATAAACATTAAAATCTTCAACAAATACTAACAGACTGAACTCAATAGCAAAAATAAATTTTTTGGTGTGATCAAATGGAATGTGTCTTAGAGACACAGGATATTTCAATATACATGGATCAAAAAATCTGACACATTAGCAGACTCAAGGACCAAAACCATGTGATCATTTAAACAGATCTAGTAAAACAATGATAAAACTATTTAGCATCTTGTGGAATAAATCTAACCAAAGAAGTGAAAGATCTCTATATTGAAAACTATTAAGTTTTGATGAAAAAAACTTTGAAAGGACACAGGGAAGTCATTCTATGTTCATGGATTGGAAGAATTAATATCTTTAAAATATTGGTAATAGTAAAAGCAATTTACAAATTCATTATGATCTCTATCAAAATTCTAATAAAATTTTTCACAGAAATGAAAAAAACAATTCTAAAATTCATTTGGAGCCATAAAAGACCCTAAATAGTCAAAGCAATTTTGAGCAGAAAGAACAAAGCTGCAGGCGTCATATTACCTGACTTCAAAATATATTGCAAAACTATATTAATTAAAACACCATTGTATTAGCATAGATGAAAAACAGACACATAGCCCAGTGAAATAGGACACAGAGCCCAAAATAAACCTGTACATTTACTGACAACTTGATTTTTTTTTTGAGACAAGTTCTTGCTGTGTTTTCCAAGTGGGCCCTGCACTGGACTCAAGTAAACCCACTGACGTAGCCCACAGAGTAGCTTGCATTACAGGCGAACACCACTGTACCCATCTCACCAACTGACTTTTGACACAGGTGTGAAGAACACACAATGGGCAAAGAGCAATCTGTTCAATAAATGGTGCTAAGATAACTGGATATCCACATGCAGAAAAATTAAACTATCTCTCACTACACACAAAACGCAATTCAACATGGATTAAAGACTTAAATGCAAGATTTTATAAAATCTGACTCTAGGTTTGAAACCCAGAGACCCCTTTAAAATGTGAGTCCTTGAATATTTTGCTTACATTCTCTAAGACTGTTTTTTCTATAGCATTTCGTTATACCACTATTTTCTTTCTTATTATTATGGTGCTAAAGTAAGTTAATACTTATAGAAGTACTGTGTGAGCTGAATGTATACAGAAATGCATGTGAAATGCAAGCTAATGTCCACTTAAAATACTATCTGACACAGAGTTCCTAAGTGACTATGTGACTCTGATTTCAGACCTGCAATTCATCAGAATACACAGTATCACAAGAAATATTTGGATGCCAAATGTCACTATTACTATGCTCTATGTGGCCCCTTTAAATACTCCATGAGCATTTGGGTATGAAAAGGTTAAGAAAGGCTATTCTGTGGTCTTATTGTAGGATGGCTTGGCCTCTAACTATGCTAATACTTCAGACTTTTTTCTTTTCATGCTATATCTTGTCATCAATTTCCATGAATTTTAAAATCACTTATAGGTTGTAGGTGGCAGAAAATTTTTCCTTATAAATCTATTCATAACAGCTGCATTTAAGTGGTACCTTCTCCATGTCTCCCTCACTCATACTTTAACAAGTTCCCAGATTTATCACCAATGTTTGGAAAATCATTCACAACTATAAAACATTAAATAGATACTCGAGGCACTTCTTTTATTCAATTTACTCACCCCTTGAAAGGTGCACTTTTTTTCTAGATAACTCCCCTTCTTCCACTTCAGCCTACTCTTTTTTCATTTGAAATTCAATGAGCTGAGAGAGAACAACAGATCCTGCCCCTGACCCAGCATCAATGGGAATATATCTGTCAGGTAATTGAGGAGGTTATAGCATTTAGAGACCTAAGTGTTTGGCCTATAACCTTGTGTTGTCTATGCAATGAACACAGAAGAAATCACATTATTCATTGTTGCAGCTAAGCGAGGAGGTGTATGTCTAGGATTTACTAATATAGGGTTTTTCATTTAATTAAATCTGAAGTTATATCTGTCCAAGGGACCTCACTGATAAAGGGAAAGTGGCAAAATTTGTCAGTATTTAAATCCAGCAATAACATTTTCCTATTTATAATTAAAGTGTATCCACTGATTTCAGTTCTCAGGGAAGTGTATTATTTCTGAGGCAATGCTGTCATTATTACTTTGCATTTATGGAGCTGCTTTATTATACCTGTGACATTGGTCAAGTCACTTCTCCAACTTTTGATATAAAGCAATTATTAATGCCATCTAAACAGAACTGTTGTCAGGATACACAAGATAATGAATGTGAAAGTCTCTCTGGTTACCTAGAAAGGTAACATGTCCATTATCTCAGTTCATCCTTACACTATCAGTGGGTGGAGGATAAGACAGGTCATTTGTTTGGCAGGGTAGATGAGGATTAAGAGTCAGAAGAAATGAGTAAACTCTTTGATGATGCAGAACTAGGAGCTTGAAAAACAGAAAATTTCCTTTGTGTTCTGACACTCATAACACATTGGATCTACATGTATTTACTCAGACCAAATCCTTAAAACATTCAGGAATTTCATATAGCTCCCAATATATTACAAGAAATCCAATATTTACAAGAGCAAACAAAAGATCCCCTTAGGAAGCTATCAGAAGTGACCGAGGACAGAGATTGCTCCCTCGGAGCAGGACCACAGGCGTGCTGGGACGGTTGTCTCTGTAAAATGTGACTGTCAAACAGTCAGGAATTTTGTAAGCCATGTGTTAAATACAGTCATTACTACAAATTAAGTTATACGCTTAACTACTTAAATTATAGTGAGCATAAGGAAAATTAATACTCGAAATTTTTCAATTCCTTGTTTTGGCTACTAAAAATGTTTACTATTATCTCCACTCGAGAATATTGTAGTTGTGTGTTAGAAATATTGTACAATAATAAGTTACTGCACTCATGGCAGTCACTTTTGATATTAGGTTCTCAAAAAATTCAGTTTCCAGCTTGGCTTTCTCTTTCTCTGTATCATGGACTACTCTTGGGAAGCCAGCTGCTTTGTCTTCAGAACACTTAGCTTACGGAGAGGCCCATGATGGAAAGAACCGAGGTCTCCAACCTACAGCCAAAGAGAAACTGAGGCTCTCCAAAAACCACACGATGTAGGAAGAGTTCCCAGGATTGCACTACTGGCTGACACCGTGACTGCAAATTCTTCTGAGACCTTGAGCCAGAGCCAGCCGGCTCAACAGTTTCTACCAATAGATGACTACAGTAACACAGCATCAAAATATTCGCCAGTGCAATGTCTGATTTTAGAAAGGCTTCTGGAAAAGTCTAGAAACCTTTCCTTTATCCTAAACATTACACAGTTGCAAACAAATACAAAATTATCTTATTAGAATTAATATTTGTCTTTTTTTGAGAGGTAATACTGGGAGTTGAACCCAGGGCCTTATGTATGCTAGGCAGGTAGCTTACCACTGAGTTACATCCCCAGCCCTAACATATCTCTTTTTTATCTTTTGTGAGCTAGTAGGAAAACAACTCATAAATATCAGAAGATAAGAACAATTTATAAGTAGCACTGTAAAAATATACACAATAATCATTAAGAACTTAACTTTTTCAAAATAAAAATTAAATTTTAATGACTAAGAAGTTTTAGTGAAAAGACACCATGAATTGAAAAAAAATATTTTGGGGTCAAGGAAGAACCTTTGCAAACATAGGTAAGAAATAATCTTTATACAGAAAGAAAAATTATGAAATTTTAATTTCATTTCTTTTCTACATTATTCACATAACAATTTACAGTAAGCAATTCAATAATATGCCTATGTATTAGGTATATGTAAGTATATAAATGTATAAACAGTAAACTGAAAATTTTAATTATAGTTTTAAATCCAATTATCAGTAAATTAGGTAAAATAATACATACCCTGTTAAATAATCTTACTGTAGTGCCTTTATAAACAAACAAATATTAAACCCATTATCTTTTACACATATTTGTATTTCTCTGAAATTATTCAACTAATACAGTCACCTGTTTGTAGTATTTATTATCTTTTATCAAACTCTTCTCCAGATGTAAGGTAAAGGTAGAGGACAGAAATCCAATGACAGTTTGGGCTGTCATATAAAATGACTACTTACTTTTCACAATTTGAATAATTCTGAGATTAAATACAATGATCTTAATGCTTTTCAAAAACATTTGTATAGGGGGCCGGTGAGATGGCTCAGTGGCATAAGCGCCTGCCTGAAAAGCGCAAGGGCCTGAGTTCAACTCCCGGAACCCACATACAAAAAAGGAGCTGGTGATATCACTCTGTGGCTCGGGTGCCTGCTGGCGCGCGAGGTCCCGAGGTCGACCCCCGGTACCCACACACACAAAAAAATTGCATATCTTTATCATTTATATGTATTTAAAAGTTGAAATTAAATTAATATTATAGTTATTAACTATCATTTCAAATCTCTTTTTTAATTTAGTAATTGTCCAGGCACTCAGAATTATTTATCATTTAAGTGAATCATATGTCTAGGTTGTAAAGTTAAATTTTTGGAAACTACAATTTAATTGTACACATTAAATCTTTATGATTTGTAGCATTGTAAGAATTTCATAAAAGTAAATGGAAAGACAGTCAAAATGAGTATGCCATCTGCTTTAATCCCCCAAGCCTTGTGTCATCTCTGAACCATAGTTCTACTCTCAGCTTTCCAACAACTTGCCCTGCCCGGCCTCCCACAGTCTCATTATAACAGAGGACACCATTTTTTAAAAAATATCTTCATGACTCCTTTGCTCTGTTTCTCTTTTTCGTAGGATCCTGCCCCCTGCTGGATCCCATGTACGCCAGCTGCCCCAAACTTTCACTGTTGCTTCCTCTGGCCAGCTCTTTCTATGCAGGTTGTATTTCCATAGTTTTACACCCCATCTGGTAAACTACTGCATTACCACCAAACATTTAGATGTTCTCCAATTCATTTCTATTATTAAATCATGAAATAAAAACTTTATCTTTGAAAAGCACATTTCCTTGTACATTATTTTCTGAGAGAAAATCTGAAAAGTTGGGTTCCTAAGTATAAAAGAATAAATATATTTCAATGACTCTTGAAATAGCTAATGCTCCCTAGTCAATTAATGAGAGATTTTGCTGTTTAGAGGAGCAGCAGAAGTCATTTTTACAGGAGTTAAGTTTGCCCTTAATCATGTCCTGAATGTCTTTAGAGGTATTAAAAGTAGCCAAGACTATTGTACCATATACATATACATAATAGTTTATTTTACAAAAACTTTAGGTTAGAAATGTCACAGGATCTTACTGTATTTAAACTGTTTAAAAAAAATCATGTATAATTTCATGGGCCAATCTTGTTTTCAAGTATGCACACAGAATTTCCATTATTTCACAAAGAAAAAGAGCTGTGTAGAATTTTTGAATGTACTAATAATTGCAACCCATAATTTCTTGATTAGAATGATCTCCCAAAATCATCTTTAAAGGTAAGATTCTGTCCAGGGAAGTTCTTGAATCACTGCTGTTATAACCGCAAAAGGTAACGCAGTCCACATGCAGTTACTGAAATAAGTGCAAGATCTCAACCCTTCTCCTTTGTTCTGTTGGTGCTGTTCTTTGTTTTGTTTCATTTTGTTTTAAGGTTGCCATTTAGGGGAATTGAAGAAAAGAACCTTTTCTTTTCTATTATTTTTAGAAAGTGGCACTTTTTAAAGCATTTTTCGGTGAGAGGAATATAAGAAATTATGAAGTAGTACTTTCAAACTTAGCAGATATTTTGCTTTTTATCCATCTTTATGTACATGAGTTATTTTATTCTTCATTTTCCTAGCCAAGGAAGATGGGCTGTTATGTGGTTGTTTTCCTGCAAAGCCTCTTTCTTTCTCCTGATAAATAGATTGTCTCCTTCAAACTTAGTTTATTTGTGGAAAATCATCAGCCTCCTTTTTCTAGTTTAAAGAATAAAAATAGTTCTGGGAAAGGTCTTCCCTTCACCTTAGGAACCTCATTTCCACTCTTGAAAGGGAGAAATTTCTATTGGGCCCTCCAGGTTTAGAGGTTTATTGCCCTTCACCTTTAGACATGTGTTTGCTGGCTCCTTCTAAATTCAGCAACCTCTGATTTACAATCAAAATCACCTCCTCCTAATTCCTCTGCTCAGTTCAACAACTTTGGGCAGTCATTCCTCTTATCTTGTGCTTCATATTTTCAGCTTTCTACATCTCACTGAATACACATTTATATTATTATTTCTGACTACCTTTGAGACTTTGAGAGGATTTTTCAAAAGAAAATAGTCAAATGCTGATTTTGTGCCATTACTTTAATATGAGGAACCTAGTTATTTTGCTTTAAATATATTGTGTGGATCTTATGTCATTGGATCATTAATTCAACCTGGAGACTGTATGTAGACTATTGAAAAATTTTCATGAAATACTACAATATTAATATTTAGGTCATACAACATAGCTATCCTTGATATGCAGCACAGTTTTTCTGTTTTTATAGTGTGCATCTAATTTTTGAGTGCTGTGTTTTAGTTCACTTATAGTTAGTGCAAAACAGTACCATACATTGGGTAAGTTATTTTATTTGGTTATGACTCTTCTCCAAGATCATGGGACTGTGTCTGATGGTGTTTTTGCTGGCAGAGTCTCATGGCTGCTCAGGACATCACATGGCAAAATACAGTGAGTACAAAAGAAACCTGGCAGAACTGGCTCTTACAGAAGACCTACTGCTGAGATATCTATTAACTCATTAATCTATTAATCTATTCATGAAGGAAGAGCATTAATCACTTTTTATAGGTTCCACCTGGTCCCACATCTTCACTTCTCATAATGGTGCTTAAGTTACCACATGAGTTGGCACAAACAGCATTAAACCATAGCAACTTGTTTTATAATCATATGATTATATGTTGCATTTTTCCTATTATAATAGGCTAAAACAATTCTTCCAATAGAGTCTTCAAAAATGCTAAAGAGAAAGCTAATCTCCCAATATTTCTTACTCATTGTAAAATGCTTTTTCCTTTGCCTTCATGCTTGAACGATAGTCACCAATTCTAACTTGTAGGATCTAGAACAGCTTCAAAGGAACACATTTGACTTGGTCCTTTAAAGATGATAAGAGCTTAGAGTTTTGATAGAGGATGAGCAATGAGTCCTCTAAGCTGATAGAACAGCCTGAACAAAGGCAGAGTCAGGAAGTGAAATACCAATTGCCTACCAGAGTACAGTCTACAAGACAAGGTTTACTCTGTGAATGGAGTACAGACAACTCTCCATGACATATATATATTTTTTCAATACTTACTATAATACCTAGAATTTAGCTCTCATGGAAAACTTATTGAATGAATAACAGCACAAATTAAAAATTGTTTCCAATCAGATAATGCCAAAACTTAATTTTAATGTTAGATTTCAGACATTAATATTTAGAAAGTTTTCATTTCTATTTTGAGTATTTGGAAGGTCATTCTGTTAACACTGTGACAAATGAATAGATTGGTGGGACACTGGAGAAACGGAGAGAGGAAAAAACGCATAGTGTAATAGTCCAAGCAAGACTGCTAAAGCCTGAACCACAACAAAGGCACTAACAAAGAAGAAAAAAGTAACTGATTTCAGAGGAATCAAGGAGGTAAAATTATTGATATTTGGTGATTGGTAGGTTGGGATGAAAGGTATTTGGGGATTGGTTGGTTGTGGAGAAAAAAAAAAGAAAAAAAGGAGAGCTCTGAGATGAGAAACATTAAATGTGGCTCCATGGGAAAAAGTGTGAACAGTCACCAGACCTGATTTCTCCAGTACCTACAGTGCCTACACTTTGAGGCAATGTAACTTTTATGACTGACAGGGTAGTTCACAAATGAGACTTTTATTCCAAAGACATAATGGATAAACTATATGTAGTAATTCAATTTGCACCCAAAATTTGCAATACTTCTATAACTGTAATTCATTCACACCATTAAGTAAAATTTAATATTTTTTTAAAAAGAAAAGATCCTGTGAGATTAAAAGAAGTATGAGAAATCAAATCAGTATAAAAATAGTTGTACCTTTCAAACATACTATGTGGGGCTGATCAAAACTCAACACGTCTAGAAATGGTGTATATGTGCATATGTATATGTGTTTAATTTGGCTTTAATAATTCCAGCATAGTATTTAAGTTAACATTACTTGTCAGTTGTAGATGATGTTTTTAACCACCTCTTGGAGTGTCTCCAGGATCCTCAGTAAAAACACCTCCAGCTAAGATATTCTAATGTGGAAGATATTATAAAACAACAATCACAATTAGGCAAGAAGTTCTTTGATTTGGCTGAGAGTTTTGTTTGTCTATTTGTGTGTTCACTTTCAACTCATGTTCAAACCAGTGACTACAAGTCTGGCAGATATGGAGTATAACAAACAGGTGTAAATTTATGAGGGAGAAGAGAGACACTCCCAGCAACAAAGCAGTCCCAGTTGCTCTTGGGCATAGAGTCCAAAATGGGACTTCTGCTGATTATTCCTAGATAATTCCAAAAAGTTATATAGCTCCTCATAGGGACTACACTAAGAAACTAGACATGCATAGAAAACATTACAGTGTACTTGAGGTAAAGGAAACTGTAGAATCCCTGGATGATACAAAATCTGCAGGCATGTGGCTATCAGTGCATGCTAGCATTGGCCATTAGTCCAAATCAGTAAATGGTCAGTGTCAAGCACCATATGTTTAGCTCAAGAAGTTTCTGAAACCAGTGAGATCTGACAGGTTTGGTATTTAAACCTGTGGTATATGAAGTGCAGCTAGATATGGATGGATAATTGATTGATTAACTTTTGTGTACTGGAGATTGAACTCAGGGGTTTTTCACTGAGGTACATTCCCAGCCCATTTTTATTTATTTATTTTTTAAATTTTGATACAGGATTTAATCACTCAGCTTCACAGAGTGCTGGGATTATAGGTGTGTGTCACCATGTCTAGATGATGTGGATGCTTCTAAAGGCTAAAATGTACAAGGCCAGCCCCTTGGAGAAGTAACCAATGAAAAAGTACAGCTTCAAGATCAAGAATCCACATCTTATGAGTACCAAAAAATGTACAAAGAGGTATAGTTCCAAAATATCCTACTTCAGACCCATTAAATAGCTAAAGTACAAGTAAAATTATCACTGAGTAGACAATAGATTCTTGTCCTAAAACAATGGGGATCTAGTCTAAGAGTTCATGGTTTTGTCTGGTAGAGCTGCTGACATAATTCTCTTGTGAATGTTACCTGCAAAACTCATACACATAGAGATAATTGTTAACATGGGCGCTGATACATAAGAGAGTAAATATGTATGTACGTTCATCTCATTTATACCTCTTCCACGGTCATTATAATCCCCCACTGCCCCAGATCTTACCTGGTAACATAAGGGAAGAACTGGTCTAGCCAGCAGGTATATATGAAGGTTTTTCTTATCAGGTAGTGTTTTTAAGCTTAACTTATGCATTTTAGGACTAGCTCAAAGAAATATCTCTTATGTAGATTTTACACTCTATTTATTTTTCCATTTAACTAAAAGGTAGCCCCTTTTCCATTATCAAAATGTGGACTTTTACAAAGGGTGTTAAAAATAATGTTTATCTTTGGAAATCTTCTTTCAAATATATTAACATCTCTGATAAGTTTCAACACTTTGCAAATAATTCTGAAGATGTTTGCAGATAGACCATTAACTCCCTGCATCGCATTAGGGCTTGTTCTGAAGGAGTCTAGCACTAATGAATACGTCCCTAGTCACAGAAGAGAATGTAAAGCCTCAAATCTAATGCAATAGATAAATGATTCAAAATGATGACTAGATAAAGTAAGGATAAAATGGAATTTGCTAGTAGGACATTCACCAAAAAGTTGTCCAGGTACACAGGGAATCTCTCCCTACTGAGCCAGAAAACAGTTTTTGACTAGGAGCTAAGCGTGCCATAGCATCACCCTCTTGTCCCCAGAGCTGCCCTGGTAATGGCCTGTGTACTGCCTATGAAAACACAATTTAGAAGATCCCGTTTGAGTCTCCTCAGAAAGGCATCATTAGTTAATTGAACTGTAGCTATTTAACCAGCTGTAACAAGTTATGGGAATTACAATTTTACTGATAAAAGGATATTATTTATAATGAGCTTCTCTACCAAATGTGCTCTGAATGTGCAAGGCTAACTTATTAAATTGTGACTCACAACATTACCATAAAGTCTGAAGGCACACATACTGATTATAAAAGGAGTGAAAAAATGGAGAAATCATAGGAGCTAATGAGCCCAATCTGTAGGAATAGTAGACTCCAAGAAAGGCAGTCTCCTAGACTTGTTGGGGCAAAAAGGGGAAGAGGGAAAGTGATTCAGGACAAGAGCATTGTTGTTGTCATTTTTTTCTTCATGCTAATACAAACACAAAAGGAGAATCTGATTTAATTTTTAACAATTCCAGAGTGTTCTACACGTTCTCTCTAGGAAATGCCAGGCACAAATATAAAGTATTTGAAAACTCATTCAAAATATAAAATGGGTAGCATTAGTACTGTTTGGCCTTCGTGACTTTTGTAGATCATTTCATTTCCCTCTGCCCTCAAAAAACAGCTAACGGTATTGTGTCTTTATTCCTTTTGTTGTTAGACTCACCCACCAAAACTAAGGTCTTTTCTCTTTTTCTTGATGATTTACACTTCTGGATTACAGTCACTCTCCATTATGTTTTGCCAGACATGATCCCTGGTGATGCCAGTATTCACACAATCATCCAGTACACTGATCTCCCAGTTCCTCCACCTTAACTTCTCAAATGAACTTGTCCTCTACCCTAACTAAGCAAAAGTCTCACCAAAACTTTTCCATTGCTAGTAAGCAAAAGTCTTACCTAAACCTTTCCATTGCTAATAACTAAAACCTTTCACAATCTCAAGCTTAACGTACTGTCTTTAGCATTTATTGAATTCAGTATCCAACAATAAACATCCTTAAAACCCACAAAGATTCATGAACCATTCATTTCTGACCACAACAACTTTTTCCCCTAACCTCTAATCTTCTCATGCTTTCAAACATTTCTACAACATGCATTCCCTAGGCAATTTTACATTTTCAGTGGATTTATGTTTCCTTCTTTAAAAACTTTATTGTACTCAACTGAAACACCAATAGCCCCAGTGAAATGTAAAGTTCACCTTCTTTATGCATCCTTCTCCACAGCTATATCTAGTAGAAGAGAAACATACTAGGCTGACTGGTATCAATTAAAGTCATAACCACTAATCTTAAGTGGACCTGCAATATGGCCTAAAATCCATAAGCTATCCCTCTAATATGTGTTGTTTCCCACTTTGTGAAGTATCTATTTCCCCATTCTTACTCTCAAATAATGATCTTGTTTCTTTACTAATAAAATGCAATGCATTAGAAAATAATTATTGCAAGAGCCTAGACATACCTTCCTACTAACATCCATGCTTATAAATCTGCTTTCCTTCCTATTACTGTGCAGAAGAACATATTTCCTCCCAAAATCTCAAGAATATGGCTCTACCAGCCCTTTATTTTCCCTTTAGTATCAGAAAAACCTTTTTTATCTACTGGTTTATTCCAATCAGGATAAAATATATTGTAATTTATTTTTCTATCTTAAAAAAGCCTCTTGAGTTTACTTGTAACTCCAGCTACTGTATTTTGCAAATCTTATGACTAAATTCTTCAAGTCTTTGTAGTTTTTATCTTTGTTACCTTTCTTACCTTTTCTTTTACATCTTCTCAAATCAATCATTTTTCCCTTAGTATTCCTATGACACTGCCTTTTTTTAGATTCTTCTCTGACCTGAACATTGGTAAATCCTGTAAATCCTGTGATTAATTCTCAGTCTTAACAGTGTAATACAATAAGGAACTATATGTTCTGGTTAGCCTGGGACAGTAAATAATTACACCTGTTGTCCTATACTAGTCATAAACAGTGTCAATATTCAAGTGTAAAAGTGCCTGGATGTAGATGATAAATGGACATCCCAAGGGTGGTTCAAAAGATTTTTGACAAAGCCAAGCACTTTCTCCTCCTTAAAAGACTTTCTTATCCTAAGCCCCACAGTCTAAGCTCATCCTTGTGACTCACTGGCTCCTGCTTGTGTGTCTTGTTTGATTGTCCCTCTTCTTCCTGACATATAGATGTCTAAGTACCCAAGGAATCTACAAATGGACTTTTTTCTTATAAATATATATACTGCCTGAGTCACATCTCCTTACCCATGGTTAAATTGCCTGACATGTATATTTGTAGCATAGACCTTTCTCTCCCAAATTCTAGCTGCCTCACTGCTCAGAAATTCTGCCTGAAATTCTAATTGGCTCTTCGCGCAATTTCCCTAAAACCAATTTCTTCATCTTCCCCTTTACTTCAACTCTTTGTCTTGATGCCCTCCACTACATCTCAGTTATTGGTAGCTCCATATTTCCAATTGCTCAAGCAAAATGTCTTGAAGTAAAATTTGACTCAAACCTTTCATTTTTCACATCTCATTCCTCAACAAATTCTGCCAAATCCTCCTTCGAATTATACCCAGAATTTTCCTATTTTCACCATCTCCATCATGTCTACGTCACTATTGTCAAAGACAAATTGTAGTGGACAAAGTTAAATGGGCAAGAAAGAGGTATTCAAGAGTATTGTAATAGGCAAGGAAGACCAGAAGTCACCCTACACTCATCTCCATTGAAATAAAACACTGAGATTTTTCAATTAATGTTATCTAACAAGTAATCCCTTTCTCCATCACCCAAAGCCTCAGCTATTAATTACTGCATAGTTTGGCCTTTGTCATAATGTCATATAATTGCAATTATCTAGTATGGAGCCTTTTAGATTTCTTTGTTTCACTCAGCAATAATAATTTGAGATTCTTCCATGTATTTTGATCACTTGATAGCTCATTTCTTTTGTTGCTTGTGCTTTATTGTAGAGATATAATATGTTTTATTTATCCATTCACTTACTGAAGTGCATAGTGATTGTTTTCAAGGTTGACAATTATTAGTGAAGTTTAATATAAAAATCCACTTGTAGATTTTTGGGAGTAGATGTAATTTTTGAAATCATTTAAGGAAATACTGAGGTTTATGATTGCTACATAGTAAGGTTTAAGTGTGTTATTTTGTAAAAAAACACCAAAATTTCTTACAAATTGGCTGTATCATCTTCATTCCTATTAACAATGAATGAGATTTCCTGTTGCTTCATATCCTTGCCAGCATTTGATGTTTCAGGCTTTGGATTTTGGATTCTCTAATAGGTGTGGAATGATACCATTTTCTTTTAATGTTCCTTAGTAACATATGATGTTAAGTATCTTTCCATAAGCCTATATATTACCTTTTTGATGCATATCTGTTCAGATCTTTTGTCCATTTTTAATAGAGTTTTTTGTCTCCTTATTGATGAGTTTTAAGAATTCTTTGTATATTTTAGATAGAAAGCTTTTTTACTAAAACATGTTTTTGAAACGATTTCTCCCAGTCTGTGTCTTGTCTTTTCATTTTCTTAATAGTGTGTTTTCAGAGCAGAAGTTTTTAGTTGCAATGCAGCCCAACTTATTATTTGTTTCTTTTAATGGATCAGGTTCTGGCTATTGAATCTAAGGCATCATAACCAAACTTATTTCACTTAGGTTTTCTCCTATATTATCTTTCAGTAGTCTTAGAGTTTCACATTTTAAAGTTGAGTGTGAAATCCATTACTACTTAGTTTTTGTGAATGTCATAAGATATATCTAGAGATTCATTTTGTTTCATGTCAATATCTTTTTGTTTTAGCATCATTTATTGAGAAGCTAATGCATTATTCATTGAATTTCCTTCACTTCTTTGTAAAAATCAGTTAACACTATTTGTATGGATCTATTTTTGAGTTGCTTATTCTTTATCATTTGTCTGTTTATTCATCTTTTTTATACTTTTTATTTTATTAGTACGTGTTCGAAATTCATGCAGTTTACAATTATTTTGGGAGTGGCTACATGTACACACTACAGCTTTTTTTTTATCCCCTTCCCCTTCCACCCCTCCCCCTCCTCCTCTGTTTCCCCTATCCCTTTTGTTGTACCTGTTGATGTTATTCGTCTTAGCTCATGTTATGACATAAAGTGTTTAAATTAATTGGAGTTTCTGGGTTCCTGTCTTGATTATACATGTCTTGATTATTGTAGATTTATAAGTTATGAAGTTAGATAGGGTCAGTCCTCTGATTTTATTATTCCCCTGTAATAGTTTTGTTAGCTATTATGGGCTATTGCCTTTTCATATAATCTGTAAAATTAATTTGTGAATAGTAATGAACAGGTTGGGATTTCAAATGGAATTGCATTGTATCTTTAAAGCACCTTCTGAAGAAACGACATCTTGATGAACATTTAATCTTTCTATCTATGAATTGCTTATTTATATCTTCTTTGTTTTTTCTATCAATTTTGCAGCTTTCATTCTACATCTGTTTTTAAGATTTACAACTACTTTCTTTTATTTTTATTAATATAAAATATATAGTGTTTTTAGTTTTAAGATACAATTTTTATTACTTGAAAATAAGAAATAAATCAACTTTTCTTTATTTACCTTACGTTCTGCAAACTTATTGTAGTTGCATTTTTGCGGCAAGAGTTTTGTTATCATTGACTATTGTTGATTATTTTGGATTGTCTACATAGAAAATTATGTAATCTATGAACAAAGACTGTTTTCCCAATGTATATACCTTCCATTCTTGTCTTATTGCAATGTCAATTATAATTATGGTCAATTATAACTATGATTTTGACTGGATTAAGGCATACCTAAGGAACTGGTAAAATATTTTTTTAGATATGTGTGTGAAGATACTTCCAGAAGACACTGGTCGATGAGCGATTACAATAGGTGGTACAGATCAACCCTCCTTATGCCTCATTATGGGTGAGCATTATCCAATCTGGTAAAAAAGATAGAACTTTTAAGACAATATTGATTTGCAATAATGATAATAGATATCCTTGCCTTCTTCTCAATCACTGTGGGAATGTATCTCTTTTCTCATTAAACATGACAGAGTATTTTTGTAGATATCCTTTAACAACTTGAGGAAGATCTCTGTTTCTAACTTGCTGAGAGTTTTTGTTCTTGTTGCTGTTGCTTTTTTATTTCATAAATGACTATTAAATCTTGCAAAGTTTTTCACATGTATTAAAATGATTATATATTTTTCTGTTTAACCTGTTGATATGATTGATTACAATAATGATGAATCTGCTTTACATACTTAAAATAAATCCCAGTTTGTTGTGGTATATAAATCTTTTAATACATTGCTTTGATCAACTTGCTAATATTTTGTAAAGTTTTTGCATTTATGTTCATGAGAAATTTGGTCTTTAAATTTCTTAACTTGTAAAGTCATTGTCTAATTTTAGTATTAGAATAATGCCGACCTTACAGAATGTGTTAGAGTATTCCTTCTGCTTTTATTTTATAATTTGGATTTTAGTGAATTGGTGTGATTTCTTAATTGTTTGTAGAATTTACCAGGGAGCCTATCCAGGCCTGCTGGTCTCTGTAAGGTAAATAATCAATTCAAGTTTTAAGAGACATAGGATTTTTCAGATTCTTTTTATTTTTTTTTTTTTTGTGGGTACCGGGGGGTAGATTCTTTATATTTTTCTATGCCTTTTTGTAAATTGCCTTTCTAACAATTAGTTCATTTCATCCAGGTTATCAAATTTGTGAGCATAAAGTTTCTCAAAATATTCTTTATCTTTTTAAAGTCTATCGCATCAATAGTGATGCCTTTTTTATCTTAGTTGACTTTGTCAGAGGTGAATCAACTTTCTGAACTTTCTGCTCTTTTCTTAGTCATTCCCTATTTTTAATTTTATTAATTTTTGCTCTAATTTCTATTTCTTACTTTTGATTGTTCTTCTTTCTCTAGTTTCCTAAAGAATAATATTGAAGGATTTTTAAATTTTTCTCATTTTTAATATACACATTCAATGCTGTAAATTTCCCACTAAGCTCTGCTTTCATTCTTCACACAAATTTAAATGTTATATACATTTTTTATTTTCCTATACACAAAAATATTTTCAAACTACTCCTGAGACATGCTTTGACTAATTGGTTAAATACAAGAATTTTTTTCCTTCAAGTAGTTTTGGACTTCTGAGCTATCTGTTATTGACTTGTAGCTTAATTACATTATAGTTAAGAGCATATTTTGTATGATTTCTTTTTTTTTTTTCTTTTTATATGCAGGTACCGGGAGTCAAACTCAGGACCTTGCACTTGCCAGGCAGGCGCTCATGCTGCTGAGCTATATCACTGGCCCTTTTGTATGATTTCTACTCCTTTAAATATATTAAAGTGTGTTTTCTGGCTCACAATGTGGACACATGAGCTTCAGAAGAATGTGTACTTTACTAATGTTGAGTGAACCATATTCTCTTGATACAGATCTTGTTGATTGGTGATGCTGTTTGAACCTATCCTGAGTTCCCACCTGCCCAACTGATCTGCCAGTTATTGATATAGGGGTTTGAAATCTCTAGCTATAGTAATAGATTCACTTATTTATCTTTGCAGACTGATCAGTTTCTGCCTCACATATTTAGATGCTTTCTGTTGGCAGATGCATACATATTAAACATTGTTTTGTCTTTTTTGGATATTTAACCATTTTCTCCTTGCATAATGTCTCTCTTTATCCTGGATAATTTCCCTTGCCCTGAAGTCAGCTTCAATGGTTAACATCAGGTGTTAGCTTGACCGTGCCATAGAGTAGCCAAATGTTTGGTCAAACGTTATTATGTGTTTGTGCAGCATTGCTGGGTGAGATTAACATTTGAATCAGCAGACTCAGTAAAGCAGATCCTTCACGAAGATGGCCTTCACTTAGAGTTCAAGGACTGAGGAAAGCAAAAAAGAGTAATGAGGGAATTCCTTTAGCCTGACAGACTATTAGCTGGGACAAATATTTTTTCTGCATTTGGATTCATGCTGGAACATCAGTTCTTCTTCAGCCTTGAGCCTGCCGGAATTCAGACTGCAGCTGTAGGACCAGCTGTTCTGGTTTCCAGCCTGCAAATTGCAGTCCTTGGTAATTTCAGGCTCATTGGTCATGTGATCCATTTCCTTATAATCTATCTGTCTATCATTTATGCATGTTCTGTTTTACTGGAGAACCCTAATGCATCTGCTTTATCTAATATTCATATAGCTGTTCCAGCTTCTTTGTTTAATGTTATTATAGAGTCTCACCCACAGCACAGCTATGCTAGGGAAGTGAAGCAAGTTTCTGACATTAAAAAAAATTTCCAGGGATAACTTGTGAAAGATAAGGTTTATTGAAACTTATTAACAGGTACTAACAGTGGAGGATAGAATTAATTGATACTAACAGGTAAGGTCCATGAGAAACACAGAGGGGTGGCTCCAACAGTAGTTCTTGGAATGTCCATGGGCGGGGGCATGCTCAATAACACCATTCAGTAAAATCTAGAAGAGATGACTACTCTACAACAGTGTCACTCAGTAAATCTACAAGAAAAAAGTAGTTAACAACAGCACCACTTCAGAGGGTCCATAGCGACAGGCTGGACAAGTGTTTCCAGGTAGGTGTGTCAAGTGGCAGCTGGCTGGAATATACCATTCATCATTTCCACAATGTTTAGTTCTGTGCCTGATTATCACAGGGAGGGAACTGTATGGATTCAACTACATAATATAGTGACATCATTAGCTTCCTCTGTTCCATTGTATGACCAGCATTCCATGACAGACTTAGCATAGGGATAGAAATGCATTTCTACAGATAACAGTAGTTTGCCCCAGTTCTCTGTGTCTTTTACATAACACTTATCCAGACAGTCCAGTTTCTGTCCACTACCGTGTCCCCTTGACTTGGCCAGAGTCTTGGGAATACAAAGGGGTCATTTCAGGCACACACAGCTTACTAAATACTCTAGTTTTTCACAGGGGTAATACATGGGGCATATCTTTCTCTATTCCTTCACCTTTAATATATATGTGTGCTTATACAGCATTTAAAGTATGTTTCTTACAGAAACATACTTGTTTTTTTCATCTACTTTTGACAGTTCCTATAATGGGTTTATTTAAACCATTCATTTTTAAAGTGAGTTTTGCAAAGTAGGATTAATATCTACCATTTTCGTTACTGTTTTCTAATGTTACCCATGGATTTTTTTTTCTTCCACTCCTTTTATGCATTCTTTGATTTGCCAAAATTTTCCAGATTTCTCTGGTGATCTCTGGAAGGTGCATTTGGGATGGCTTTGCTCCGTGTCTGGAGTCACTGAGCTAGTGCAGGCATTTCTCGTAGCCATAGTGCAAGCAAAGAATGACTAGCGGAAAAATGTGAGTGGCATTAAAGGAGAAGGTTGGAACAGGCATACAGTCATGTCTGTCTCATTCTACTGGGCAAAACCAAATTGCCCCTTAGCCAAACACCATGAAAAGAAACCAAAATGAACTCCTTCCCTGTAAGCACGGGAACTACAAAGTTACATAGCAAACATAATATAAAGAGTAGAGAAATATAAAGAGTAGAGAATATAAAGAATATAAAGAGTAGAGAAAATTGGGGTCAATAACTCATTATTCATTCCATTGAATATGTCATGTACTTTGCTAATTTGTTTATTATGTGTTTGCTTCCACTGGAATGCACCATGAAGAAATTTCATTTATTTTGCATACTGTTTTATATTTAGTGTCTAAATCACTACTCATAGTAAGTACTCAGTAAATATGTTTAAGTAGACTCATATACAAATGAATACATTAAATTAGAATTAACATGGTAAATGTCATTCAATAATGACATACAAGCCATAGAATTATAGCAGAGGAGGATGTTTGGAAAGGAGTGTCAGACACACTCCTTAATTAGTGAACATGAGTCTATCCAGAAAATTGCAATGAATGTTATGGGGATGAAGCGTAAGCACCTCAAAAAGAAGCTAGTTTTACAACCTATGTATACAATTTTGATTAGGTCTCCATTTATAATCATATTAACATAAACACATGCTATATTTATTAGGAGTCTAAATCTCCCTCCTTGGACCATCTACAGTGTGTTAGCCCATGCACGGGCTTCACATTTTTCCCTTTGGCCTAGTTTTCACATGTCAACACCATGTCTCATTACTTCTTTTAACAGCACCAGTGGTGCTGTTATTGAGTGAACCTAATGTTCTGGTTAAGAAAAATATGATGCAGTCCTGGCACTTCCCAAGGCCCCAGATCTTGAGGAACTAGAACAATGCTTGTTTACAGGCAGAGACAGGACTGGTTGTTTCTACTTGTGCTGTGAAGCATCCCAGGACTTGCTTAGTCCATACAGCTTGGCACCAGTGGGAAAACAGACAAAAGCCACACCCCTTTCAAGAAAGGAGTTCATTTATCTTCGTCTTTCCAAACCCTCACAGAAACATGAAGACTGTCCAACATACAACATAAGTATTTCTCTTCAACTCATTGTTTTTGTCTTTCTTTCTTCTGAATACCCCCCTCCATATTATAGGTCTCATTGTTTTTATTTACAAAAGAAAATTTTCCATGCAACTAAAAAATGGGGAGAGGTAGAAGTATAAGAAATAAGATTGCCAGATAAAATACAGAACTCTCAGTTACAAGTTACATTATTTCATATAAGCAACAAAAGTATATTCTCAGTATGAACATGTGCCATGCAACATTTGGTACTTAAGTATATTTAAATTGTCCATGATTTTACTAAATCTTCAAATTTTTCTGATATCTTGTATTTTTATTTGCTTAACCTGTCAACCCCATAAGAAGTTACTAGATGCTCAAATGAAATAGTACCTTATCCACAGATCAGCCAGCCTAAAAGCTGGCTGCATTATATTTTTTTCTATAAATGTCTTGAAAATTGCAGATGATCACAGTTGTTCATTTAAGTTGTTACTTTAGAGATTCAAGTAGAGTGATATGGGCCTCTGCAAATAAATTGGGTAAAACAAAGAAGTAGTGGGAGACTCAGGGGAAAAATTTGACAATCCAATTGATGGTCGAGAAAAATAATTTTGACAGCAGAAGTTTTGACTATTTAAACCTATAAAACATGGAAAAAAAACCATAGTATCATTAAAACCTAAACCAAAGCTAAAGAAGGAGGAAAAATAAAGATATAGAGAACTTTAATATTATGAGATAAGGAGAAGCAGGGTTCAATAACAAAGATTTAAATACAGAAATAGAAGAATGGGATCCACCAAAGTTTTGGAAGAGTAAATTTCTGAAGCCCTCAGTTTTGGCTGACAAGACTTCCCAAACTTGCTTTAAGACAATTGTGTGAACTTTAATATTTTGCAGTTCAGATGCATTTGTTCAATTATATCATTTCAAGGAAATACCAGGTTGCAGAGGTCATTTGAGGAGATGTGCCATTTTAGATGATCATTTAATATCTCTTGAACTCTGTTGACCCACTTGAAAAGTAATTCAACATATTTATATAAACTACCAACTTTTTAGGCTTGTCTGTATTCTAGATATGGAGGAAATAGCAGTGAAAATAAAGTCTCTGCATTTGCAGGACTTAGAGGTTAGCGAGGGAAAGACAATAAGTTAGTATGTAAATATTAGGCCAGATAGCAGGAAAAACTATGAAGAAAATATATCATGAAAGTCTGGAAAGTAATGAGGTGGGGAAACATAGAAATTATAAGAGCCGATACAATGAGATGGTCAGTAGGACAAATAGGAAAATGTGTTTGTGCAGAGAGGATGGCAAGGGTGCTGCAGTAGAAGGATGTTTGGCAGTGCACCAGGAACAGCAAAGAGACTGCATTACTGGGGCCTGTTGAGTAAAAGGGAAAATAGAAGAAGATGAAGAGTCAGAAAAGTGAAAGCACCAGTGGAGCTTTCAGGGGAAGAGAAGGTTTGGAAATTGAAATCTTTGACATTGAAATGCAATGGGAAGCCTTCAGGTAGTCTAACGCTGGATCATCCAGATTACTGGGCAAAGAATAAACTGTAGGGTCAAAGAGTAACCATTTGGAGGTTTTTGTTGTGGTTCAAGTTAGGGACAAGAGTGATTTAAAGTAGGGTGATTATGGTAGAAATTGTCATACCTGGTATGATTCTGGAGGATCTGATGTATATTCTGAAATATTGTAAGAAAACAAAGATGGCTTCTCCAATTTAAGGCTGAGTCACTGTTCAGCTGGCTAAAATAGGGAACACTGAGGTTGTGAACTGTATATTGAGAAGATAAGCATTCTAGTTTGGATGGGTAAGATTGGAGTGGAGTTTTCCAAATCTAAGTGGAAGGGCAAGTCCATACCATACTGTCTATTTCAGTAGTCCTGGGGAGAAGTCAGGGCTGGTGTAATAGTTGAGTGCCATCATTATGTGAACTTCTCAGGATTGAAAAGGCATTCGATGGCCTCTATCCCAATTTGTATATTTTATATAGATTGTGCATAATTCCTTTCCTAAGTTTTCTTTTAACATTTCATAAAACAGGTAGTCTTCTAATTCTCAAATGGATCGACTACATTCGGGAACTAGATTAGCAATTAGGTCTTATTTTTTAAATCAAAATTTGATTCCCTGAAATATTTATTCATGCATCATTATTTGATTTTAAGAAATTACACAGAAAACTTTATACAAGAGACTTAAGACCATGCAGAGACGAAAATTACTTCTCATATAAAATTTTTCTGTTCTGCACTAGGCACACGAGTCTAAATGACTCTTCACTCTGCGGTTGGTTTTCTAGACCCTCTGTTCTTTTATCTTATCCTTTGGAGATATGTTCATTGTTAGTTCTGGTCCTTGCAAAACCTATGTCTCAGAATAAATCATTTGCTATGAATTGAAAGTAATATGGTTGTTCAAATATTTTGCAAAGCTTTGCAGTCTCATTTCTGTCCACTGATGGTAGACCTAAAAATATTTGAAAGAAAATATTTAAAAAGCAATTATTTTTATATGTTCACTTGTCTCAAGAAATATACTTTTAGTTGTAATTGGAAATGAATTTCTTTAGGCTCTGATACTCTTGGTAAATGCTGGTAAAATTATTCTAAATATAATTTATAAATGATGTATTTTTTCTAAATCTGGAAACTGAGTTAAAACTTCTACATTATTTTTTCAAATAAGGATGAATTCAATGAAATTTCCACTGTGAAAAAAAATAGAACAATAGTAGTGAACAGGTAGTGTTGGATATAAAATATCTTGTGGAATCAACAATGGAAAGACTTGGAATGAACATATTTAATTGTTTAAATTAAAAATAAACTGCTATTTTTCCTTAAAAACATTTCTTATCATGTAGAGAAGAGGAAATACAATACTTTTACATCAGTAAAATGCCTGCTAAAATGCGTCATGAAATATGACCTAGAAAATTGGTTTAAATTGAGTTGCAAAGGGGCCAGAGATTTAGCTCAGCAGCACAGCACCTGCCTGGCAAGTGCCTGGCAAGTCCTGAGTTCAATTCCTGGTACTAAATAAATAAATAAATTGACTTGCAAAGGAAATAGTAGCAATGATTAAAATAAACAGCAAAATCATGAGAAAGATTAATGATCATGATTACTATGACTTCTATATATTTGGGGTCCCAGTGTTGAGCTAACCTCTTTAGTAAGGTTGTTTTCATCATTGTAGTCTGCAAATGTAACATTTTTGAAAATACCAGATTCACACTGGTACTCAGAAGATCTATATGTTGAATAAATGATGACCACAAATTATCTGAGATGCTTCCGATCGAGACGGAATTTATGTTCTCTTCCCATGAATACTGGCAGGCTCAATTAGTGCTCTGACCAATAGAATACAGAAGCGACCCTGTGATAATTTCCTGACCCAGAACTAAGCTATTCCATTTCTGTCTCACAGATGTGCTTTTCGTACACTGCTCTGGGGACTCCTACAGGGACTCTACTGTAAGAAAGCAAAACACAGAAAGGGCATATATAAGTGCTTCAGAAAACTGACGAGGTCCAGCTTCCAACTGCTGCCTTGTAAGAAAACTATCCAGCCCAATAGTATCTTAATAGGATGCCAGCCCCTATCTAGTGATAACTGCATAAGAAATACCATGCAAAAGTCCCCAGTGCAGCTCTCAAACTCATAGGAGTGTAAGAAATTATAATAAATTTGGGTTAGAGGTGATTGTTACTCAGAAGTAAATAATAATACAACTTTTTAAATAACAAATATGTTATATAAAACATAAAATTAAAATATTTTGGCAAAAGTAGAAGTTCTCAGTAATTTACATTAAAAAAATGTATTTGAGGATACATGTACTGGATATCAACAAAAATTTACCAAAAAAATTAACTAACCTTTAAAAAGATGTTTTGTAAACCTATTTTCAAAAATTTCTTTTTGAAGCCAGCAGAGAAGGATGATTGGCTTCATCTATGTCATCAAATAGTCTGATTTAAGAAAAGTTACTTTTATTATGATAATCGCCAAAAAAAGACTTGTTTTATTTTTATTATTTTATGATGTTAGATAATATGGTTATACAGATAATCAGCTTCTATTTTATCAGCCATATTAGAGTCAAGTTAAAGTTATTAAAAAACATTCTAAAACAAACCAAAATTTCTTTGGTGGAAGCGCTGTATTCAGTATTTCAGTGAATAATAGTGGTAATTATGAAATAGTAGCCAACCCAAGCATTAGTAGAGTCTCTTTAGTCCAAGTAGCCAGTCAACAATTACCTGTTAATTAACTTATTGATGTACTGGCCTAGGAAAAGAGGTTCCAGGCAATGGAGACAGACAACTTTATACAACTCTCATTACATATTCCATGCAAGGAAGTGCTTCGGCCACAAGGCAAACACGTTTATATAAATCAACAGCTGAGAGTTACATTTAAATTCTCCATCAACAGTCTTTATCTAACTCTCTAACAGTTCATGGCATAGAATTAAACATCAGTACGATGTGGTTTTGGATTTTAGACTGACCCTAATTCTTTAGAGAGAGGAAAAAAAGGAAAAGATTTGAGTTAGGTTGCATTTTTCCAATACTCATAGCAAATATGCTCAGGAATAAAATGCTAATATTTAAACACCTCAGAATGCCTTAAAAACTAATTTAGATTTCTTTTTCACAAAATCTTTTGAATAAAAAAAAATGGAAAGGGTAAACAGACACATTAAATAGTGCAGACTTTGAAATTGGTACCTCCATTAAAAAAAAAAAACTCTCATTTTTCTCCCTCTGTTCTAGAACTGTGATCAACTAACACAATCCATCACAGATTCTGGCTGGGACTCATGCCAACACTGCAAATTGCCACCTTCTCACGACTCCTTAGCTTCTTTCTATGTTTGCCATTTAACTTAAAAAAAGATGGGTTTGAAAGAAAGAGAAAAGGTTTGTACATAAAGTGAGCTTAGTGGGAAGACGCAGAAAGAGTAATGAGAGACAGTCAGAAAAATGTCACTTTCTTGGCATTACCTGCCTCTTGGTATGTATGGAAATCATTTCAGTATTTCTACCAGAGTAAAGAGAACTAAAATAAAATTGTGATGAGAGAAAGAATTTCTTCTCCTGACGTTTCTTTTATCCCTAAATATATTTGAATCAGAGGAAAAATAAAACAGACACTGTTCCTATTTTGTGCTGGTCTCTTTTTCTCTGGGCTGCTTTTCCAGCCACTATACACACTGAATCTTAGAATATGCTCTGTCTGCAAGTGGGATGTGTGTGTGTGTGTGTGTGTGTGTGTGTGTGTGTATGTGTGTGTGTGTGAGACATCATTTTTAAGTGCATTTACTTCTGAAGTTCCAGAGTAGAAGACAAAGTTGCAGGAAGTTGCCCCACCATGAGGTATCTTACAGCAAATTTTATTCACACTGACCGGGCAAGGAATGTGAGTGATTGGGAAAGTTGCCCTATTCTATGTTGGATGCTGTATCACAGAAATTGTTAGTCTATATGGGACAAAAATGAATCTGTAAAGATTCAAAACATTACAGAGAGATCTACTGAATTTCAAGGTTAAGGAATTGGTTTTTGAAATATCCAGAGATAAAAAGAAAAACAACTTTAATACCAATACTGGTATTAAACTTTAACAGACATTTAATCAATTTTGCACAAACTCCTAGGGAAAGTGAAAAATGGACATACTGGCTAGTTTGTTTTGTGGCATCACAAAAACTTGATATAAATATATAAGAAAAATTTACAAAAAAGGAAAATTACACAACAGTTTATCTCATGAGCAATGATTAAATATACTTTAAAACTAGAACATTCAGTCTAGAAATTCATAGAAGAGATACAACTTATTTTAGAAATAATCTTATTACAGAAAGAAAAATCCCTAAGTAGATTGAAAGATATATTGAGTTAATAGATTGAATCTGAGGACGTTTTCAATAAATACTCTACCCAATATTTCCCTGCAACTACAATTAAAACACCAGGCTTTTCCAGGAGAGTAGGTTTTGGCTTACTCTGAATATATATAGAAATAAAAAAGGCCAAAAGAGCAAGAGAATCTTGAAAGAGAAAACAACACTGAGATAGTGGATTACCAAGAAATAGTAAAACATTAGACCTTCACTGTTTTATTAAGATAAAGATAAACTCACAGACCAGTGGAACAGAATATAGAATTGAAAAACAAAATCGTACATGTATGGCACAAAATTCACAGGTAAGTGAAAGATCCTTTTACATATGTTTAAATGATTTGTGATAATGATGACACTAAAGTTTAAAGGGAAGGTGAATTATTTTCACACTAAAGATTTGGGATCTTACATATGATTATAAAAATATTTATTTATGGCTCCTATCATACAGAAAAATCAATATTAGGTGGAGATTGTAGACCAGAATGTGAAAACTAACAAGTGGGTGTGGTAACGCACACCTGCAATCCCAGAACTCTGAGAGGATGAGGCAGGAAGATTGCACGCACAGCCAAAGCTAGTTAGTGATTTAGCAAGACTCTGTGTCAAATTCTAAAAAATAATAATCATAGTAATTAATAATAATAATAATAATAATAATAATAATAATAATGGGCTAGGGATGTAGCTCAGTACAGAGAACCTGGGTTCAATTCCGGTACTGAAAAATAGAAGAAAGAGAAAAAGGAAAAATAAAACATCAAAGCTACTGTAAGAAGCTTTTCAAAATACCTTAAAATTTGTAAGCTCATCATTTTTAAATATTGTCATGAACTTGAGATAAGCAAGGATTCCTTAATCAGAACACACTAAGTGTTATTTAGAGAATATGAAAAAATAAATTGTATTTTCTTAAAAAGTTAAATTTATACGCATCAAAATATAGCATCAAGTGATAAAGCCAAACTCAAATTAGGAGAAAATAGCAATCCACATATCATACACAAACACAGACACACACAGACACACACACATACACCTTGCTTAAAGAATATATTTTGAATACAACAAAGCAACAAGAAAAGGAAAGATCACAAAATAGGAAAAAATGTGCAAAAGTCTTGAACATATATTTGAAAACAAAATGAAATGCTCAAAGATTGTTCACAGAAAAAAAATGTGCTCATAATTTTATGGGCAAATTAAAACTAAAACAAGAAACAGCTATATACCCACCAGAATGTCAGAACCATAAATACTGACATTAACAAGTAGACAAGCAGGTGGAGCTCTCATATACTACTGATGAAAATAGAATTTATTTAATCACATTGATTGGAATGGATTCAACCAGCTAAGAAAAATTTTTGACTTACATATTATGTAATTGTTCACAACATACATATCCTATGACCTTGCAGTCTTACAGATATATACTCAAAAGAAACATATATCTTTTTTACCAAAGACATGAAAAAGAATGTTCCAAACAGCATTATTTATAGTTCCAGGCAGAAAAAATCAATGATCATCAAATAAAATATACAAATAAATTATGATGAAACATAATGACTCTATGTAAATTTTGATGTACACACTTCAAAATAAAACAATGCAGATGACTTTATTTTTAGTATTGAGCAAGTAAAGATATATACTATATGTTTTTCTTTATACGAAATTAAAAATTGACTAAATTAATTCAAGATACTGCTTACCTTTGAGTGAGGAGATAATGACTAGAGTCATGAGATTTTTTTCTTCTTGGTGGCAATGTTCTACTTTTTCACATTGATGCTAGTTACATTAATAAGTCCCTCTTGAAAAGTATCAAGTGCTCCACATTTATGAATTCTACATTTTAATACTTGAAGGTTATACTTCAACATATACTTTGTTTGACAAAATATCAAGTGAAACATTGTTAGAGGATTTATTTTGATGACATTTAAAAAGCGGATCAGATATTTTTTAATGGAAATACAAATGGTCAAGAAGATCCAAGACGCTCTTAGAAAATAGGAAGAAGACAAGAAGCTTTATTCTATAAAATATGAATTTATTTTGTGGAAAAAAATACAGGGAAGATGAAGTTGGTACAAGGAAAGGGAAACAGATGAAGAGAGTAGAATACAATAGTCCAAAAGGAGACTGTATGTATGTGCCTCCTTGCACTATGCAGCAGTTCACATAGGAGAACAGTCTTTTCAATAAACCTAGTCAAATGAGAATCTGACAAAAACAACACACTTTGATAAATTACAATAAATAACTCTCATCCAGAATATAGGAGAACTCATAAACAAATAATAAAAAGGGAAAGAACCAATATGAAAAAAATATAGGTAAGAATACTGAACAGAGGCTGGGAATGTAGATCACCAGTAGAATGTTCCTGGGAGGCAGAGGGTTCAATCACTAGCACTACAAGTTTTATAGAAAAAATATGAAAACAAAAACTGAATAGAAGCATCCCCCCTCCAATATATGAAAATGGTAAATAAATTCTTGAAAAAAGAGCTCAATTTCAGACAGGAAACTAAACAAAATAAAATGAGAAAACTTTACAGATTAGCAATAATTTTTGAAACTTTGAATATCAGTGTTAGAGACCAGGTGGAATAATTAGAGCTTGCACACTGCTAGTGGAAGTATAAATTCCCTATGATTACTTAGGACAGCTCCACATAAAAAAATGAAGTAACTAATAAAATTAGAATCTGGCATAGTATAAAGTTTTTCATCATTGTGACACAATACATGACACAAACATTTTAAAGGAAAAAATATTTTCCATGGCTTGTGGTTTCAAAAATTTCAGCCCATAAACAGCCAGCTTCACTATCTTTAGTCCTATGGCACAGTATAAACATCATGGAGGAAAAGCATGGTGGTGAAAATCTCCTCACCTTATGGCTACCAGGAAGTAGATAAGAACGAAAGAGAGGAAAGGGCCAGATTCAAGTATACCTTTCAAAGGCAAGCCCCCGGGGACCTACAGTTTCCAACTAATCCCACCCCTTAAATGCCTATACAGCCAATAAACTCATCCATGGATTAATGTACTTCATAAAATTACAGCCCTTGTGAGCCAATAAGTTTTGGGGTACATTTTGGATACCACCTATAACATTGTGAGGGGGCAGATGTGAGAAAGCGAAACAGTAAAATATGTTCATGTTTCCTTATAGTATATATTAATGTTGTTAAAAATGATTTATGTAGTTTTATGAGAAGTGTCTTTAACTTGTTATTTTTTCCTTTTTCCAAGAAATATTTAAAGTTGAACAGTTTCTTCTTTTTATCTTCTTCTGATAAAAGACTGAAAATTAAATTTATATTTGTCATTTAAAAGATTTCAGGAGTATGATACAATTAAATAACACATTTACATCTTTTCATTTATGTATATATATATATACATTGAAAGATGAATGAAACACTAAATGTTAAGTAACTTTATTTCTGAGTGATTAAATATAGAAAGATTTTTAAATGTACATGTTTCCATCTATATATTGTTTAAATTCTTCGTGAATAATTTAGTCACGTTATACTAAAAACAGTAAACAACATTTAAAAAGTGGAAGCACATATGCTAAGTTTTGGTTTTACTTTTATTGCATTTTTGCAGTACACGATTAAATTCACTGTAGATAATTGGTGTATACATGTACATAACACATTTCAATTCTTTTTTCCGTTCCCTCCAACTCCTTTTATTTTTCCTGCATTAGATTCATTTATTTATTTTATAAGATCTTATTTAATTGTCATATATAGATTGAAAATGCAACTAATAGGCCAAAGAAAACATAAAATATGTAAGACAATTGTAACAAGTCCACAGATAAATTAGGCCTACTGAACCACAATGCCATTTTTTTTTTGTCCTATTATCTGTTCTTTACTTTGTAATATATATATTTTGTAAGATATATAATATATATTATATATTTTGGGATATATATATCCAAAAGGGGAATAGCTGCATCAAGCGAAATTTCTATTTTTAATTTTTTGAAGAATCTTCATACAGATTTCAATGTCATTGTATCAGTTAATAGTACCACCAACAATGGAGAAACAATCCTTTCTCTCCCCAGCCTCGCCAGCATTTTTATTGGTTGATTTCTAGATGGTAGCTATTCTTTCTGGAGTGAGATAGAATCTCAGTGTTGTTTTAATATGCATTACTCAAATAGCCAGTGACGTTGAACGTTTTTTCATGTGTTCATTGGTTTTTTCTATTTCTTCATATGAGAAGTCTCTATTTCAGAACTTCATTTATAAATAGGTCTTTAAATTTGGGGTGTTCAATTTTTTTGAGTTCTTTATATATTCTACATATTAGCCCTTTGTCTGAAGAGAAGCTGGCAAACATTTTTCCCATGCTGTAGGTTGTCACTTTATTCTATTGTTTCCTTGCTGTGCAGAAGCTTTTTAATTTTATGTGTGTCTCAGTTACTTTTCTCTCATTTCCGAGACATAATACCCAACACCAAAAGTTAAATGGGAAAGATTTATTTAGCTCACAGTTTGTAGAGGTTTCAGTCCATAATTAGACCATTCCCATGCAGGGTGACATGGCAGACAAAAATCTCAGAAGAGAAACAGTTCATAGCAGGTCAAAGGCATCAAATCAACAAGGGTTGACCACAGCTCTTTCAATTCCTTATAACTTACCCAGGCTATTAAGGGCAGGTGGCACTCACACCCTTAATACTAGTGCCCTTGGTCTAGCATTGCACCATGAATCAATTGCAGCATCACACACTCTAGACCCAGCACCTCTAAAAAGCCCCACCTAGGACTGCATGAGGCTTTGGGGGGAACATCTAAACACAAGTCATAACATTCCACACTGGGTCCCCAAAGTCTCATGCATATCCCTTTATGCAAAATGGATTAAGTCCATCTCCAAGTATTGCCAAAATTCAAACAGTTTCAGCATTGCTGAAAGTCCAAGTCAAAAGTCTTCTCTGAGATTTAAGGTAAACTCTTAGCTGAAAGCCCCTGTACAAATGAAAAGAAAGTTAACACTTCCAACATTCAATGTCACAAGATAGACATTTCCATTCCACAAGTTACAAAGAAGGGGATAGCAAAGAATAGAGACAAAGCAAGACAAAAATCTCACAGGGCAAACATTATATCCCACAGATCCACTTGCATCATCTCCAGCAATCTGTGGCAAGTTCTGAACTCCAAAGTGTTTGGACAGCTATACCCCTATGGCACTGCTGGTGGTTGCAGCTCCCATGGCTTCTCTCTGGGGCTGGCTCTGCCCCCTCCTGGAAATTTTCCTCAGATGATCCACATTCCTGACTTCTCCAAACTTCTGGGGTCTCCACTGCACCTTCGGTTCCACACTCACATCTTCATACACTGCCCTCTCAAGGATGCACCGCCTTCCAGGCCTTCTTCTGAAATCTGGGTGAAAGCCTTCCTGACCCCACAACTCTCGCATTCTGCATGCGCCTAAAACCAGCACCATGTGGGTGATGCCAAGATCTGCTTTTTGCTGGAGAAGTAGCCAGGCTTCCTTCTCTCTTGGTTGTAGGGATTGAGTGCCTATGGAGCAAATCCTGAGGAATAACTTCCCTAGGCTGCCACCATTCTGGATCATGGTGCTCTGGAGTTCTCTTCTAAAAGCAAAGTCTTTCACCTTTGCAATTCTGAGGCAGCAGAGGCTGGAGTACTGTTGGTTCTTTTGATGTCCTGGGGCCATCTTTTCTGTTGTCTTCTTCTGAAATACTTGGCTTTTTATTTCTAGTCTTTTCAGCAAAAAATTTCTCCTCTGTTCCATCTTTGCAGGCCACAATTTTATTGGAACTTCCTTTCTGGCCAAACTCACAACATTTTGAATCATTCTTCTGGGCTCTTTGCTCTTGATTCTCAATATTAATCTGACTAAAAGCCCCCAACAATATCCATGCCACTGCCTCAACATTAGACTGCCCTGAAATTTCTTCTGCCAGATGAATTAGTCCACTGCCCTTAATCTCAGTCTCAAGCAAAGTTTCTGGACACAAGCGAAATACAGACAAACTTTCTGCCAAGACAGAACACCCATTATCTGGATTCAGCAGCCAATGCAGTACTTCTTCCAGCAGAAACCCCCTCAGCCTTCTCTTTACTGGCAGGATTTCTATTAGCCTTCTTGTCTTCTGAGCTTTGAGCAGAATCTCCCATCAAATACAGGCTAAGGTGTTACAGATCTACTCTTTCAGATGACATCTCCAAACCTTTCCAAACTCTTCCCACAAGCCAGCTCCAAAAGCTTTGGAACCATATGTCAGGTACACTCACAATGACCTCATTCCTGGTAACAAATTCTGTCTTACTTACTTTTCTCTCTTTGCTGGGACAAAATACCCAACACCCAAAGTTAAAGGGGGAAAGGTTTATTTAGCTCACAGTTTGTAGAGGTTTCAGTCCACAATCAGCTGGCTCCCAGGCAGTGTGACATGGCAGACAGGCATCACAGAGGAGAAACAGTTCATGGCTGGCCAGAGGTAGCAAAGCAATTAGGGATGACCACAGCTCTTTCTATCCCTTATATTTTATCCAGGCTCTTAGGATGGGTAGCACTCACACACTTAATCCTAGTGTTCTTGATCCTAGCATTGCACCATGTATCAGTTCTAGCAACACACACTCTAGATTCAGCCACCTCTAAAAAAGCCCCACCTATGACCCCATGAGGCTTTGGTGGGATATCTAAACACAAGGCATTAACAATGTGAATCTTTATTGATTCTTGGAATTATTGCTTGTGCTACTGAGGTTTTGTTCAAAGAGTCTGCCTACACCTATGTCTTCAAGAATTTTACCTATTGTTTCTTCTAGCAGATTTAGTTATTTCCATTATAATGTTTAGATTTTTTTTTTTTGTGGGTACCAGGGGTTGACCTCAGGACCTTGTGCGCCAGTGGGCGCTGGTGCCTCTGAGCAATATCATTGGCCCTTTTTTCGTATGTGGGTTCCGGGAATTGAACTTGGGCCCTCGTGCTTGCCAGGCAGGTGCTTACACCACTGAGCCATCTCACTGTCCCATATTGTTTATTTTATTTATTTATTTTTTTTGTGGGTACCGGGGGGACGACCTCAGGACCTCACATGCCAACAGGCACCCGTGCCGCTGAGCGATATCACCGGCCCCTTTTTCGTATGTGGGTTCCGGGAGTCGAACTCGGGCCTTCGCGCTTGCAAGGCAGGCGCTTAAGCCGCTGAGCCGTCTCACCGGCCCTCCCATATTGTTTAGATCTTTGACCCATTTTGATTTTAGCCTAGTGCAAGGTGAGAGATATGAATCTTGGTTCAACCTTTGGTATATGGATAGAAAGTTTTCCCAGCACATTTTGTTAAAGTAGCTATCTTTTCTCCATTGAAAGGATTTAGACCCTTTGTCAAAGAAAACTTATCAGAGTGTGTATAGATTTATTTCTGTTTCTCCTATTGTGTTCTACTGATCTGCAAGTTTTCTTTGTTTGTTTGTTTGTTTTTGCCAATACCGTGCAATTTTTATCACTGTAGCTTTTTAGTATTAACATGAAGTCTGGGGTTGTAGTGTCCCCCGCCTTGTCTTTGCTACCCAGAATTGCTTGTACTATTCTAGCTTTTGTCTGATTCCATATGAATATTAAGATTGCTTTTCCCAGTTCTCCAAGGAATATTATTGGTATTTTGATTGGGATTGCATTAAATCCATATAATGGTTTTGGAAGTATGGCCATTCTGATTATTTTGGTTCTGCCTATCAAGGAAAAGGGGATATCCTTCCATTTTCTGATATCTTATTCAGCCTCCTTTTTTCAGAGTACTATAGTTTTCATTAAAGACCTCTTTCACTTCCTTGGTTAGGGTAATTCCTAAGTATTTTGTTTTTCTTGATGAAGGGTATTGTTTCTCTACATTCTCTCTCAGTGAGTTTGTCATTGATGTGCAAGAACGCTATTGATTTTTGAATGTTGACTTTTATCTTACTATGCTACCAAATTTGGATATTATTTCCAGATATCTTTTCATGGAGTTTTGGGGGTCTTCTGTGTAGAGAATCATGTCATCAGCAAACAATGATTATTTAACTTCTTTATTCCTTCTCTACATCCCTTTTATTGCTTTCTCTTGTCTTATTGCACTAGCTAATATTTTGAGAACTATATTGAGCAGAAGTGATCATAGCACATATTCTTATCTTGTTATTGATTTTAGAGGGAAAGCTTTCAGCTTCTCTCCATTTAGTATTGTTAGCCATTGATTTGTCAAAGATGGCTCTTATCACATTGAGATAATGACCGTCTATACCTATTTTCTTCAGGGTTTTTACCACGAATGGGTGTTAGATTATTTCAAATGCTTTTGCTGCATCTGTTGAGATGATCATGTTATTTTTTGTATTTGCTTCTGTTTATGAGGTGTTTTACATTTATTGATTTGCATATATTGAACTACCCCTGCATCACTGGAATGAATCCTACTTGGTCATAATGTATTCTAAAATTTTATGCTATATTATCTACGTAGATTATTATAATGTCACTGTTATAGTCAGGGTTTGCAAGGAAAACAATTTAATATAGGACAAAAAATTTATAGGATTATTTTATAATAGTCACCCAAAGTCATATACAAAAGAGTGCAGGAAATCTGTCTACACACTAAAGACCCAAAGAATCCAGCTGAGTGCCTGAATTCTACAGCAGTGTCCTGCATGAGTCCACCTGAAGACCTAGAGCCCATGGCAATGACCCTCATGAATCCAACTGGAGGCACAGAGCCCACAGCCATGTCTCATGCAAATCTGTTTCATGGATCTGCACTGGGAAGGCCCAAAGGTCAGTGGTGGAAGCTAGAAAGTCTATGCCAGTGGGATGAAGGGTTTGTGCCAGCAGGCTGAGGGATCTGCACTGGAGCCAGGGAGCAATGCTCAAAGTAATGACAAAGGCTCCCCTGAAAAGTACCGCAGCCATCCTCAGTGATAACAAGGTCCTGAGCTCCTCCGACAATGAGAACAGCCAAGTTCCTATCAGGAAGACCAGAGCAACAAGCTCCTGGAGAACCAACAACACCACCTCTTCCTCTCCAGTTCTCCTTTTTATGTTGTTGGAACAGTCCTCAGGTGGGCCCTCCACACCCAGCACCATGCTGATTCAGTTCAGCTGGGTGTTACAAGTTGACCACCAGTTGTCAATCTACCACTGTCCCTTTCCTTAACAATACTTAAGAGACCATACTCAACCCATATAGCACACAGCTCATGCCAACATGAAGTTCAGACTGATAAGAGTGCCCACTCTATGAGTAGAATAAGATCCAAACAAAGAAAAATTGATTTTTTTGTTGCAAAAAAAGAAGACATTTATTGGATAGCAGTTTGTTGGTGCACAGAGAAACTTAGGGAAAAAAGTTACAGAGTGAATCATTTCCAAGATTACTGATATTGTCACCACTGGGGGCTAACCAGCATGTACTCCAACTGTAACACCCTACTTCTGCCTGCTCTGCCTTCATTCACATCATTGCCATAACCTCTAATTAACCTGACACACTCCCTTAGGCCTCCATCTTAATGTCAAAATTCACAAGAAGAGCATGCAGGTGGTAGAACTTTAACCTTGTATCCTAGACTCAGATGCACAAGATTGCGGAGAGTGGCTGTCTTGCTGCCTGTCACCTATTTTGGTATGCCTGTCAAATAAAAATGTACTTAAATCCAAGATTATGGAACCTGAATATAAAAAAGACAAAGTGACAACAAGCCCCAGCCTTTTAAATTTAATGTGAATAGATTTTGTCTGGGGATCTTGTTATAAAAATGCAAATTATCATTTGGGGGTATAAGATGGAGGCTTAGAGCCTAAACATCTTACAAAGTTTTAGATGATACTGATGATAATAGGCCAAACTTATGGGATTAGAGTTGTCTACTGCTTTACCTGCTTCATAACACTTAGTAAATTATACTTTCTGTTACAATTTTGGTAAGGATGATGTATTAATCTTTGTGTAACCCAGTACTCAGCACAAGAAGGTATTTAAATGTCGGCAAAACACTGGATTGAATGACCAAGTGATTGAATCAACAAATATTTACCAATAGTCAGGGCATAGCCAATTTTCCTTTTTCCTATTTAACTGATCTCTGTAAAAATTTATGAATGCTGAATAATCTCTTCTTCCTCAGAATATATGTGTAATGAATATGTGTAATAAATATATGTAATGAATATTATCTTCTTCCTCTAATTTCTATGGAACTCATGTTTTGTGCAACCAGGAGTAGACCATTATGTTTCCTGTTGAAAATCTTTGTTCACTTTGTTTCTTAACTAAATTTAAAATATCACATAGCAAATAGCTGGAACTCAAAAAATTATCCCTATTGAGTTGTGGTTACATCCATATATTTTCTACTTCTGTAGAGTCTTCATTAAATTATTTAATCTTCAAGTCAATCAATTTAGTAACAAATGATGTCAATTAATGATTTGCTATTCCATTTTAGTAGAGAATAAAGTTTAATATTGTTTATCTTTTTCATACAGTATGGAAGTTATACAAGTTTTCTCTTTGTTCTTCCCAATTATCTTTGTCCCAGCCTCCCTTCTTAACACTATATAACCAATATATAATTGATCAATGTATAAAATAATCAGGAGAAAGTAAAGATAACAATGTGATTTTTTCTAAAATCATAAACATTAGGTTTTCTGTCCATTTTATATTCAGATTTATTTAGAATCATAATCTCGTCTCAAAAGATCTATGTGATGGATGTTGAGGAATGGCAAAAAATACCAAACATCTTATTTTAAGTAAAATTCTGCCAATTTTAGGACCACTATGCTTAATTGATATAAATATTTTCAGTTTTCTTTTGTCATGAGATGCTTCCTTTTATGGTTTCCAATTGCTTTCCATACCCAAACTCTCTATAATCCCACATTTTCTTTGTTTTCTTATTATCTCTTTGTCCTATTTGGTGACCACTATCATTCATGTATGTATTAGACTTTATTGTCATAGTTAAACATTGTTCTTTCACTTTATTCTGCCTATCAGTTTGATCAAGTTGACCTTCAAAGTTTCTTCTTAAACATTTCCTCACACCAGTCTCCTGGCCAATAATCTCTTGGCTTTGGTTCACACAAATGATTCACTCTTTGATTTTTTTTTTTTTTTTTGGTGGGTACCAGGGGTCGAACTCAGGACCTCGCGCACCAGCAGGTGCCCGTGCTGCTGAGTGATATCACTGGCCCTTTTTCGTATGTGGGTTCCAGGAGTCAAACTCGGGCCCTCGTGCTTGTCAGGCAGGCGCTTATGCCGCTGAGCCATCTCACTGGCCCATTCTTTGATTTTTGTCTGGTCCACCTTATGCCTCTCACCAGAACGGGTTATTCTCCAGGTTGCTGATCCTAATAAAACAACTTGTAAAGTTGACATTTACATTAAAACTTCCAATGTCTCTTTATTACCAAAAATTTAATTTAAAAAATCCCTTGATTTTAATTTACGACCTCCACTTTCTAGCTATATTGTCACTTTCTTGCTGATTAATCATTAATCTTTACTTAAACTCATTTCTCTCCATCCAGCCATACTATCCTTTTTGAAAGTTGAATCATAATTCCAATCTCAGCACTAATATGCCACTTCTCTTGAAACATCTCCCAAAGACAATAGTAGGGAATGAACTGTGACTCTTTTGTTCTCCTATTTTTTTCTTTCGTGATACTGAAGATTCAATACAGGATCTTTGCACTAAGCTATGTGATCAGGGTTTTTTTGTTTTGTTTTTGTTTTTTGAGTCGGGGTCTCACTAAGTCTCAAACGTATCCAATCCAGGCTGGATTCAAACTTGCAATCCTCCTGGCTCATCCTCTCAGAATGCAAAGATTATAGGCATGTACCACTATACTGGGCTCTACAAATAGTTTTTATGTTTCCTCTTATTGTACTACCAGTGTTATTTTTACTATACATAAAATTTAACTATTTGCATGTAAACTCTACAATAATATCTTTACAATCCTAAGAGTACCTAGTATAGCTTGTTGTAATTATTAAACACTTATATTTTTGTTAAAAAATAGAATGAGTGAATTAAATTTGTTTGACTAATTTTTCAGACAGGCCTATTGAGTATACATTATTCTAGTAAGACCTATGTTAAAAATCTTCATTAAACAAATAATTTACCAACAATAAGGCTGAAAATTAAATTTTAATTTAATTTCATATCACATATTTTTCTACATATTTCTTTATTTAAACTACAGTGTATTAAGATAAGTTAATAAGCATTGCCCATTTGCAGTAGACCCTACACATAAAGGCTGATGGCATGAAGTTATCAAATAAGAAGAAATGTGTAAAAGAATAAAAGTGTTCAAATATGAAAAAGGTAAGGAAAGATGAATTGCAGAATTAACTAAAATATGAAAAATATATTCATCCATGATGTAAAACACAGGGCTATACAAGAACCTGAAGTTAATTCAATGTCTAAAGTGTTCAGTCAACTCTTCCTTGTGCTACAAACTCATGGATCATTTAACTCATGAGTTTAGTCCTGCAGTTATGAGCTGGTTACGTAGATGTAACAAGATTTTATTTGTGTTTTTCTACATGTGAAGTGAGACATACATATCTTAATTGAAATTCTTTCCTGTTGAAGTGTGTTGTTTTTGTTTGTTTGTCTGTTTTTCCCAAAACAACTCACTTTGGTCAAAAAAGTATGACAAGAAAGCTAATTATATCTATCAAATACCAGGATACAGGCTTGTGATTTTTTTCACATTGATTTTTGGATTACAGCTCCATTATAGATTTAAGTAAATCATAAACTCTAAAAATTGAGAAAAAAAATCAACATTAACCTCTAAAATCTAGATGGAAAGAACAATAATGTTTATGATCTTTTTGGTGAAGAGTGGACTACTGTAGTGCCAACAAGTAAAGACCTTAGAAATTGTTTTTCTTATCCTTAGGTTTTTCTTGAACCTAAAAGAAAACAGAGTTGAGAGGCAGACTGTCACCTTCAACTCTTACAGACAAGTGTATGCAGTAAGATATAACACAAAAGTATATTAAGGTGAAGGATAAAATACAGGCACTGATGTTGCTAAAGATATAGAGTATAAAAATTCTTAAATGGTAATTTTGATGAATTGCTAAAGGCTGGGAATAGGAGAGAGTGAGAGACATATTTGGTGGCTGCCATCTTAGCAGAATCTCCACATCTTTATGGACTTTCCCTTCAGGAACTGAACCAAATTCTCCAGATGAAGGGGAGGGGTCCCCTTATTGTCCTGACACGATGAAGAATAACGATTGTGAAAGGATATGTAGAACCTGCTCCACAATAAAGTTCTACTCTCCAGAAAGGACTTAAGAGTGAGAATTTGAAACATTATCCCATCAACCGACAAATGGATTAAAAAAATTTTGTTTTTTTTTTAATACCATGGAATACTACTCAGCCATAAAGAAGGGTAAACTTGAGAAATTTATAACTAAATGGAGGATCTTAAGACCATACTCTAAACTGAAATAAATCAGACACATATGTGTAAATATCACATTGTCTCTCTGGTGTGAGAAACTAAGTGTAAATAAGAATGAAAATGTATAATAGAAATTGTGAAATGGGAAGTAATCGTTCAAAGGGAAAGGGGAATGGGGGTGGAAGGGAAAAGAAAAAAATGAGTAAAAAATGATAAAATGGAAATAAAGCTCTGTAAATAAGGAGGGGAAGAGGGGTGGAAGAGAGAGAAGGGGAATGTGAAAAAAAGGGGAACTAAGATATATCATGTACAGGTATAAATTCCCTCTGATGAATACGATCATTATGTATATCTAAATTGTACCAATAAGTTTAACTATACAAAAGAAGTACTACTTCAGACTTCAAAAAAAGTACTAATAGTGAATGTGTACAGTGTCATAAAGACTACAAATATATCCCCCAGTAATTTCAACATTCCTTTTCAGAATTAAGAGAATCACAGTTTTCTAAAATATTTACAAAAACAAAAAGAAAATGAAAATAATAAAAAAAAGAAACATTATCCCAAGCTGGTGGAAAGGAATTCCTCTCCATTTCAGCCCTCTCCAACCTTCATGAAAGAAAAGATATACATTGCCGTTTTTCCTCACTTCATGTACGTAGGTAGGTAGTTGGCAGTAGATAGATAGATAGATAGATAGATAGATAGATAGATAGATAGATAGATAGATAGATTAGATGAGAGAACTTTAAAGCATTTTTCTAAAACCGTTGTTTTATATAATATGCAATAAATGTTTTACCTGATCTTTATTGAGAGATACTAAAGACCCACATTTTATAATGTAATTATACTTCTTATACCACTAAAAATTTAAAGGTTGGCTATTGAATTTAGGACAATTTGAGTGACCGTGGAAGATTAAAATATAAAAGTTTCTTTCCTTCATTAATGGGGTTATTTGTTTGAACACTCCAGAAGTTACCAATTTATGTTTTTCTCTGATGGGTTAATTAATAAAACAATGCTGTTGCTGGAAAAAGAATTTGCATGCATTTAAAATTTGAAAGCATTGCTTAGCATGCCAAAAAGCTCAGGGTTTTATCCCCAGCTTCACAAAAGAAAACTGAAGCAACACAAAGTGTAAAAATAGGAAAACAAGCCAGGCATGATGGAGCATGTTTGTGATCACGGCACTCTGGAAGGCTGAGGCAGGAGGTATCACAAATTTGAGCCCAGCCTGGGCAACTTAGTGACTTATCAAGATCCTGTCTCAAAACAGAAAGTTAAAAAAAACAAGTTAGGGGATATTGCTCAGTGTGAGGACCTGAGTTCAATCCCCTCTGCCCCCAGGAAAAAAAAGGAAAATAAAGTATACCATACAGAAATATGGTATATTTTCAACATTTGGTGAACATTGCAGGCACCATTGTTAGCATATGTAAATAGAAAGACGAGAAAAATAGAATTTAAGAATGGATTCAAATACATGAGATTGTGGTAAGTGTTCATTAAACTTTACCAGAAATTGAAGAATATATAAATGGCTACCAAATACATCAAGTTAAATATCTGAAAACCTTTTGACTTTTAAAAGATCACTGAAATAACAGTCATAAACAAAATCATTATAAATTGTCAAGTAAAAGTGAATGAGATGGGAAACGATAGAAGAATATTGGAGTTTAGAAAGCAGATGTTCAAGGGTATATCTCACCAGTTTTAAAGCTTAGTCTCTTGCAAACAAACAAGCAGAAAAAAAGCTAAGGACAGATGTGAAAAATGAAAACACGCATATGAATGTGAACACAGACTCATAGGAACCAAGAAAACTTCATCAGCTCATATTCATCAGGTCCTCATCGCTAAGTCTCAGGATGGAGGACATGAAAGACAGGGGTTACATACAAATGACTGGTTATAGAAATAGCATGAAATTTTTCAATAACAATACCAAGTTTTAAAATTATTGAAGCAACAATTTAAAATCAAGGAAATGTTTTTTATTCTACAATCATATACTGCCCAAACTATCACTCAGGAGTAACATGTGAAAAGCCTTAAAATTTTCTTCCTATGCAATCATTATCCAGAACTTAATGAGGGATTCTTCTCCCAATAAGACAGCATCAAGAAACAGGAAGAAGATATGGAAGTCAGAAATAAATCTTTCAGAATATAAAGGAGAGGAAATTTCCTCTTGTCAATGCTAAAAGACTTGTTTGTTGATCCTGTTTAATAACAATAAGGAATTAAGCATTCTTAGACCATTCCCTGCCCTCCTTCTCTTCTCCACTAGATTTCAGTTTGAGACTTTTTTTTTTTTAAACATCATGGGTTATGGACTTTATATTTGGTTTGTATCCATATTCACAGAGTCCTCCACACTACTATTTCTTTTACAATACCTTTGATATTTTTGAGTGCTTTAACTTTCCTCATGTTTTAGTTTTGTTCACTACATTCTACAGTTTGCTTAATTCTAGTTGAATAAAGACTCCCAAAGTTGGGAAGGATGGCTAATGCCTGCAATCTCAGCACTCAGGAGGCTGAGGCAGGAGAATCCCATTTGAGGATAGGCTAGAATACAAAGGATTTTGAAAGCCAGCCTGAATTACATTGAGGCTCTGACTCAAAACAAACAAACATGAAGAAGAAGGAGGGGAAGAAGATGCAAGAGGAAGATAAGGAGGACAAGGAGGATGAAGAGAAGGAGAAGAAGAGAAAGAAAAAGAAAAGTTGTTAGTGTGGGAGTTGGCATGTAGCTTATGGGTAAGAGCTTGCCTAGCAGGTTCAACATCTTGGGTTCAATCCTAACCCTCAAAAATGAATGAATAGGGGGCTGGTGAGATGGCTCAGCGGCTTAAGCACCTGCCTTGCAAGCGCGAGGGCCCGAGTTCGACTCCCGGATCCCACATATGAAAAAGGGGCCGGTGATATCGCTCAGCGGCATGGGCGCCTGCTGGCACGCGAGGTCCTGAGGTCGACCCCCCGGTACCCACAAAAAAAAAAAAAAAAAATGAATGAATAAAGAAAGAAAGAAAAAGAAACAAGACAGGTTCGCATCCAACATATTCCCTAAATTCTTCATGTTTGAACTTACTGGGTCATCATATTTACACCTGAAGCATAACTTGGTTTGATAGAAAATTCTTATATCTCACTTGTCTTTTTGAAGCTATTACTCAGAGCACATACTTTTATTTGATCTGTGCATGTATATTTTTATCCCATAAATTGTGTGGTAATTTGGTGTTTCTGTTATTGTCTCTATTTATTAAATTTTCCTTTCCAGGAATAAGATGTATGATTTTTTTCCTCGTTTATCTCTTTTATCATTTTTATTTTTTCTTTCTCTCGTCTTATTTTGTGTAACTTCCTGAAGTTTGCCATCATGTTCATGATCATGTGACAGATTTGTTTTACCATTCACCTTACTACTGATGTGAATGTAATCTTTATAGTGGCTTTATTTTTGTCTTCCATTTCTTTCTTGACCTGGTTCAGTATACTTAGTTCAACTTTGGTGTTTACAATCTTATTTTAGTTCATCGATATCACTTATTTGATCTCCATTTACAGAGAAAATGAGTTTTCATTATTCTTCCTGGCACTATGCAGAGCAATCTGAAATCTTTTGTCTCCTGGATTAATTATTGAACTGATACATGCTTTCACTTCTACTTTATTTCTTTATTTTCTCCTCTAATTTTTATAAATATCACTGCGTATGCATAAGCCTTGTAGTGCTATAATTTTAGTCATTATAAATACTGAGGTATTTGTAAGCTGGCAAATATTGTGGGGAATGTGGAAGGGAAATGAGCTGACAGGGTTTACAATTATTAGCACAGATTATTTCTCCAAATCTTTCTTAAATTTTATGTCCTCAGTTCTAAAGACACATTTCTTCTGGAATTTTGCTGCTAGGTTGGTTTGCAAGGCTCAGGAGGAATCTTGACCATTTACAGAGCCTGCTTTATAGTGTGGTGATTTTCACTGCCCCCTGCATCCTTCACCTGAATTTCTTTGAGTCCGTGTCCCACACCATGATGCTGAATTATAAATACCGACAGGATGTGTCTTTGGTTCTTTCACTTTCTGCTCCAATTACCTATCATTCTTTACTCTTACATTTAACCTCTTCTTGGTGGCCTGCAGGATTAATCAGACTCAGACAATAAAGAAATCTATGGCAGAGGGAACTTTCAGCTGGAAACGTAGGAAGAGAAACTTCAGAAACTTCAAATTTGGAGCTGTGGCTGACATTTTTGCTTCACAGGAATGGTGTTCTGCTTGATTTTTATTGATTTCACAATATAGTCTAAAGGTAGGATGGGATTCAGATTCATACTTAAGACCACAGATACAAGCTCATGAAGGGAAGTCTTAAGACCACACCAGATACTAGCATGAACTATATGGGTGCTGTGGAAAGAACTGAAGAAAGCATATCTCCTTGAATGAGTGTGGATGCTATCTCAATGCTTTGCACTTGGGGTAATTTTAATTCTTAAACTTCTTTTTGTGGCACTTAGAGCATATCATAAATTACTCAGGTTGCTAAATGTTCGTAACCCTTGGGATTTTAGAGATGAATGAATTTAATTGTAACTCTCTTCCACCTCAGCCAATCAAATCAGGTCTCAGCATGTCACTGAAATGATTACCAGCTTTTGCTTGCCCTGAATAGTATAAGCATGAAACCTGATAGCAGAGTTATTAGCAGAGAGGTTTTGTTCAGACATTACTTCTCAATTTTTCTGAAATGATGGTTTGCTATTATAATTTTTTCCTCTATTAATTGTAGTTATAATTAAATTTAGAGAAAAATTGAAAACATATATAAGAAGGAACAACAGAAAAAGGAAAGATATGTTCAGCCTAATTCATCACCATGTATAAATACATGAATTTAGTATATATACTATATATATATATATATCCCTTAATATTTTATCTAAGTACATAAAATTATCATGTAATTAAAAATTTTTTCTTATATAACTAAATGAAGACTAATTTTTTTCTTACCAACAAACAGCCTTTTATAACATGTTTTAAAACTTCTAATAATCTATAAATTCTTCAATTCATTTCTCTTCTCCATCATTTACTATTACTTTAGGGACTTCCCCTGTATTTGTTATTATAAACAAGCTTTCAAATAATAGTTTCCTCCACCATTTAGTGAAGTAAGCTTAGGAGTATTTTTAGGTTAAAAAGAACATGCATCTTTTAGACTTCTTATTCCATTTCATCAAATTACTTTCTACAAAACTTACACTGATTTGTAATTCTAGCTAATGCATGACTAGCCATCACCCAGTATCATCTTTGGCATTAGCTGTTAATCAATAGTTTATCTTCATCAAAAAAATGGATATAGGCGGGCTTTATCCTTTGAAGTTACACTTTTGATTACCAAAAGGAAGAAAATACCATCACGAATTTAATAGTGATTGAGAGTTGTACATAGTTAATTATCTGTGCAAATTCTATCACTGTATTTCTGCAACTCATATTTTTAAACAAAAATATGATTATGTGAATGTGTGTATTATATAAACATATTCTCTGAAATGTATCCTTCCTTTTTGGAAGTATTTTTCATCTTGTCACTTGCTTTTGCATAAAATGATTTTACATTAAAAGAATTACGCTAGTTTTTAGGTAATAAAATCTAGCAGTAATTTATATTATGGTTTCCTTCAACAACTCAGAATTATGTCTCTACTTGAATATTTGTGTAGATTTATTTTATTGCAACTCTATATTAATACATCTGTACTTAATTTAGTGTTAGATAGGATTTTAACATACTTCCCAATTTATCCAAAGACAATTTATTGAATTAATTATTTTACCCTTTGCTTGATTGAAATTCCAATTATATTATATAATAAGTGCTTATAATAAGTCCGTGTACCTATTTCTCCTACTCATTTATACTGCTTTGTCTTTTCCTGAAGCAGACTTTACCCTCATTCCTCTTTTTTATTCCTAAAGTTTTTAGTTTGTTCTATTATTTTTTTTCTTCTACATTAATAATGAAATAATGTGTCAAACTTCTCATATAATCTCAGTGAAATATTAAATAGAGTCCTCTTAGACAGAATTAGCCTCTATCCTGTGTTGGATCTATATGCCCAAGGATATGACAAACAAATATTTTTCCTTAAAAATTTTATACTAATCCTGTAATGAGGTATTGTTGTTATACAATAATTTCAAAAATAATGCACACTGATTATTATTTTAAACATTTTATTTTTGTTGTTATAATGACTGAGTCCTTTACCTATTGCTTCCCTAATTTTCTTATAAGGTTTTCATACCTGGGTGTCATTTCTAAAACAATTCTCTTGTTCATATATCTTTTAATTCTAATAGTCTTGCTGTTTATTATCTTTAGATTTAAAATACACAGTATTGCTAATAATAACTGTGATTTACTGTGCATATATTGGATGTCAATTATGTTCGGTACTTTCCTGTCCCTGGGACTCAATACCCAACATCACAACTTAAAAGAGCACAGGTTTATCTTGGCTACAATTTCCAGTTTGTTCATTTCATGGTTGGCTCCAAGGCAGAAAAGACATGGCAGAGGGACATGGGGAAGGAAAGCTACTTAACCCCTGTCAGCTAAGAAGCAGAGAGAGAGGAAGGAGCCTGGCACAATAATCTACCTGCTACATCATGCCCCAGGTACCTGCCTTTTCTTAGTAGCATATTTAGCCATAAATCCATTAAAGAATAAATTTGCTGAGTATAGCACCCTTGTGATCCAAAAAACTTCTAAAAGCCCCACCTTTGAGTACATGACACTTTGGGGCAACATTCTAGCTCTAAACCATAGCCACAAGCTTTGCATTGAAAGTATTACACTGGTTCAGGACAAGGACATGATTCGTATCAATTATTATATGATCATGTCTAATAGAGTGTGCTAGTCAACATGGTCATCTTTGTCAAGTCACAATGCTTGTACCATATTTTTCTTCTTGACTTTGTTAGGAATCCTTCAATTATTTTATTATGAAGATAAATATCAGCTATTAGTTTGAGATAAGACAGAAAAGCACAAGTGATATGCTATTTCTGTTATAATGAAAATTGTAAGATATATAAATTTAGTATAATCAAATAATTTTTAGCATTTCCATCATTTACTGTAGGAATTGCATTTTTCATTGCAATATATCAACATATTGCTATCTTATTAATATACTTTATATTAATAAAACTGTATAATGAGTTTATATCAAGAGTTTAAAAAATTCTATAATTTTCACTGCTTAAAGTAATACAAAAAACTAATACATTTAATTATTTTTGTTGACTACAGTGTTTTCTTTTTGATGGAACTTTTCTCTTTAATAAACATAGATGAGGGTTTTGTATACCTTGATTACATCAAGGAATAAAAACAAAACATTTTACAATAAGATTTGTTACCAAGAAATCTTATCTTCATCAATATTAATTGGAAGGCATTAGACCATTGTATTTGTTTTGGACCATATCAAAAGCAGAAAATTTATCTGATGTAATTCACTCAAAGACTCATCTCTGTAGAATCATTTAGGAAGCTATATTAGCATTTGAGGCAATATTTTGAATTTAATTAGTATTGATTTATGTAGTGACATATTCTTGATTGAGTCACATTTGGTATCTAATAATTTCAGTGTAAGTGTCCATTTACACCTCTGTGTATACCACTTTTCTTATCAGAAATACAATCCATTTTATTTGTTTGTTTTCCTGGATCGCTCTCAGCAAAAACTGTTTTCCCTGTTAGTTTTTTCTTAAGAACAAACTTCTATGCTTAGTTTTCAGTTTAACTAGAATCTGTTTTAAAAATTAGTTTTTTGTGTTTTAAATTATTTATCTGTAACTTGTCTTTTCATTCTCTTAATAGTATCTTTCTCAAGAGAGAATTATTCTTTTTCTAAGTTAAATTTATTATTTTTATCTTTCATGGATCATGCTCTGATATTGTACCTAAAAAATTGTCATCAAACTTAAGGTAACCTAGATTTTCTGTCTTCTAGAAATTTTATGTTTGTGCTTTTTATATGTAGGCCTATGAACTACTTACAGTTAATTTTGTGAAAGATGTAAGATCTGTGTCTAGTTTTTTGTTCTTTTTGGTAGATGTACATCCAATTTTTCCAGCACCATTTATTGAAAAGATTACACTTTCTGTAGTACCTTCCCTTTGTTGCTTTGTCAAAGACTAGTTGGCTTTTTGTGTGTGAATCTATTTCTAGGCTATTTTGTTCCATTGATCTATATACTCGTTTTTTAACAAATACAGTACCATGCTGTCTTCTTACTGTGGTTTTATAGTAAGATGTGAAGTCAGGTGGTGTGAACTTTTGAAATTCATTCTTCTGCTTCAGCACAGATTGTCCCCAGCTTACAATGTTTTAATTTAAGATTTTTTTTTTTTACTTTGTAGTGGTGCAACAGTAATATGCATTAAGTAGAAACTACTGAAATTTTGATCTTTCCCAAAGATAGCAATATATGCCAGGCAGTGACAGTGAATGACAGCTCCCAGTCAGCCACATGATCATGAGAGTTAACAACAAGTACTGTGTTCCTGAGCTATGATGGTTAGATGTATTAAATGCATTTTTACCTGACTACCCATTGTAAGTTGAGCAGCATCTATATTATATTCCCTATCTTTGTCTTTTACCCTTCCATGTAAACTTTAGCACCAATCATTATCGACAAATAATTTGATGATTTTTATTGGCTTTGTGACAATCAATAAATCAAACTAGGAGATTTGATATTTTAGCAATATTTAGTTCTTCCAATCTTGCTTACTTCTTTGATTTGTTTCATATGTTGTATAATTATCAGCATGGAAAATCTCTACATATTTTGTTAGATTTTTTAATGAGGTAATTTGGGGAAATAGTACTATTTAAATGATACTTCTAATTTTGGATTCCAAATGGTTACTGCTGGTGCACAGAAAAATATTTTTTTTTTGTATACTAATTTGTCTTCTATGACCATCTCACACTCACTTCATTCTAGGAGGGATCTGGATCTATGGGATTTTCTGCACTGACAATCATGTTATTTGCAAATAAAGACAGTTTTCTTTCTTCCCGATCTGCACATCTTTTGTTGCATTTTATCTGATTGAATTTATAGAGATTATATACAATGTGGAGTAGAAAGGGGAGAAAGGAGTTCTTTGTCTAACCTTAATTTTAGAGTGACAATATCCTGTTTGTTACCAATAAATATGATATTGATAGTGGGATTTTGGCATATGTTTGTTGTCAAGTTCTTTAAGTCCTCTCTATTCCAGTTTACTCAGGATTTTTATTACAAACTTTTGGTTTTTGTCAAATATTCTTCCTACATTAACTAATATAATGATTTTCTTTTTTAACTTCTTGTTATGATAATTCCATTGATAGAATTTTTAAAATATTGGATTAACTTTATCTGCATGGGATAAATTCCATACAGCTACAAGCAATATTTTTATAAAATGTTGAATTTGATAATATTTTGTTTAAGACTTTTATATCTGTGTTCATGAAGGCTATTGAGCAGTAGCTTATTTCTCTTACACTCTCTTCACCTGATATTGGGATCATAATAATTCTAGTCTCACAGAATGATATTGTCTTTGTTCTATTTTTGAAAGAAATGAGGGACCTCCTTTTCCTTAAATATTCCTAGAATCTACCAGTGAATGTACCATCTGAGTATTTTTGGTGGTTATTATTTATTCAATTATTAAATAATTATAGACCTATTTATATTATCTATTACTTTGAATGAACATCAATAATTTTTTCATTAACCCATTTTAAGAAATTAATAAACTAAAACATTTTATGTTATTTGACAGATATGAGGCCATTGATTTATTGATAGTATTATTTTATTATTTCTTTAATATTTTATTTGATACTGATGTTTTTTGTCTTCTATTTCTTAGGTAGTCTGTTAGAGATTTATAGATGTCCTTGATCTTTTCCAGGAATCAGATTTTGTTTTAATAAATATTTTTAATATTTTTCTGTTTTCAATGTCATTGATTTTTGTTTTATCTTTTATTATGATTTTTTGCTTCCTTTAAGATTAAACTAATCCTTATTATCATGAACTGGAACACTGGGTTAATGGTTCTAGAACTTTCTTCCTCTCTAATATTGCACTTAATGCTATTACTTTCCCTCTAGGCACTGCCTTCACTGGTTCCCCAGTTTTTTTTTTTTAATGTGGGTACTGGGAGTTGAACTCAGGACTTCGTGCATGCCAGCAGGCACTTGTGCCGCTGAGTGATATCACCGGCCTTTTTTTTCTTTATGTGAGTACTGGGAGTCGAACTCAGGACCTCTCACTTGCCAGGCAGACACTTATTCCGCTGAGCTATAACACCGTCCCCTGGTTCCCCAAATTTTGATAAATAATATTTTTGCTTTTATAAAATTCAAATGAAATTTCTCTGGAAACATTTCATTTGATGCAGGTGCTATTGTTAATTGTGTTGTTTAATTGTCAAATGTCCGATATATTTTCCCATCATCTTTTTGATACTGATTTTTAGCTTAATTTCATTATGATCGAGAGAAATATATATGATTTATATTATCTTCACACTTAAATTTTTGATAACCCAAAACATTTCTGGATGAATTTTTTAAGTGAGATTAATATAAATGTGTATTCTGTTATTTGGGTGGAGTACTGCATAAAAAACAAACAGGTAGAATTTATTGATAATACTTTTTAAGTTTTTGATGACCCAAGACATCATTTTTTGTGAATGTTTTAAGTGAGCTTGATAAAAATGTATATTCTGCTCTTTTGGATGGAATGTTCTATAAAAATCAAGACAATTAAATTAACTGGTAATCTTCTGGTCTACTGTGTCCTTGCTGATCAACAAATTGGTGAAGAGTAATGCTCCAGTCTCCAACTATCATGGTGACTTTTGCAGTTCTATCAGTTTTGGCTGAATGTGGTTCGTATTCTGTTGTTAAGTGTATAAACATTAAGAATAGTTTTCTATTATTGGATAATTGATGTCCTTTATCATTATGTAATGCTCCTCTTTATCTTAGATAAATTTCTTGTTCTGACTTTTGTTTGTTTGAAATTAATATAACTACTATAGCATTTATTTACTAATGTTAGCAAGGTATATCTAGCCATCCTTTCAATTTGAATCTGTGTAATTTTTTTCTATTTCAAGTGGATTACAGGTAAATAACATAGTTCAATCTTGTTATTGTTCTATTGACCCTTACAAAATTTGTATTTTAATTACTGTACCTAGGTCATTTGTGTTTAAATTCATTATAGATATTGTTAGACTCTTATGATCATATCCTTAACAGTTTTCTATTTGTTGCATTTGTTGTTTTTTTTTTGCCTGTTTTTAACTTTTTGCTTTCATTGAATGTTTTTTATAATTCCAGTTCATCTCAGCATATCAGTTAAGTCTCATATTTCTGAAAATGTAGTAGTTTTTCTAGGATTTTCAATTACTAACTTAATTTAACTTTGGGACAACAGTGAATCATTTTAGTGGTAGTGCAAGTAATTTGGAAGATTCTCCATTCCTCTCTCCCCTACCCTGTGCCATTACTTTCACTATTCATATGAATCATTGAATACAATTTTATTTACTGTTCTTCATTTAAACATTCATCTCTTTTATAAAGAATAAGAAAAATAATTTTCTTGTAAAAAATAAGAAATAATTTAAATAATAAAATTTACATAATTTATCTCTACTCATTTCTTCTCTGATACATTTCTTCTACTTATGTAAGTCTACATTTTTTTACCTATATCATTTTGATTCTCATCTTTTGGTATACCATTCAGGGTTAGCGGCCTGGTAATTAATTGTCTCTATTTCATTTGTCAGAAATAATTTTTATTTCTCTTTCACTCCTTGAAGGACTCATTGGATGAGAATTCTTGTTTAGTGATTTTTTCACATTCAATACTTCTACTCTTTGGCCCAGATTTTATTCCAATTTCTTCTTGTTTGAATGACTTCTGAACAAAAGAGAGCTATCATTCCCTGATAAAATGTCTTGCTCACCCCTAACTCTAGAATCATTCAAGATTTCTTTATTTGTCTTTATCTTTTTGCAGTATCAATACAATATTTATAATCTATTCTTACATGTATTTTGCCTGGTTTTCTCTGATCATGAAACAGGATAAATGAAACCTGAATCTATAGTTTTATTTTTGTCATCCATTTTGAATATGGGTCATTCATTATTCCTGAGAATATTTATTATCCTCATTTCTTTTGTCTTTTCCCTTGGTATTTGGATTAAGCACACACTATACTTCCTGAAATTCAATGTTCTGTTCCCAGCTTGTCAGTGTTTTCTCTTCTATTTCATTCTTTCCTCTTTTTGGATTTAGGATTGAGAAGTTTCTAATATCACATCTTCAATTCACTTACCTTTCCTTTGGCCTTATTGGATATATTTATTACCTCATGAAAAACATTCTGGGAAGATGCCCAGAAGGGGAATAGCTGGGTCAAATGGGACCTCCAACCCTAGTTTTCTGAGGAATCTCCACACTGACTTCCACAGTGGCTGTACCAGTCGACACTCCCACCAACAGTGAAGAAGGGTTCCTTTTTCCCCACAGCCCCTCCAGCATTTATTATTAGTTGATTTCTTAATAGTAGCCATTCTTTCTGGGGTGAGATGGTATCTCAGTGTTGTTTTAATTTGCATCTCTCGAATGACTAGTGATGTTGCACATTTTTTTGTATATTTGTTTGCCATTAGTATTTCTTCATCTGAGAAATGTGTATTCATCTCAGATGCCCATTTTTGGAGTGGGTCTTTAAATTTGGGAGGTCTGATTTTTTTGAGTTCTTTATATGCTCTCGATAGTAATCCTTTGTCTGAGGAACAGCTGGCAAACATTTTTTCCCACATTGTGGGTTGTCTCTTCACTCTGTTGGTGGTTTCTCTTGCTGTGCAAAAGCTTTTTAATAAGATGAGATCCCAGTTATTGATTCTTTGGGATAGTTCCCGTGCGGTTGAGTTTTTATTCATAAAGTCTTTGCCTACACCAATGTCTCCAAGGGTTTTACCTATCCTACCTTCCAGCAGATTTAATGTTTCCCAGAAGAATTAAAAACATCATACCACAGCGATATATGTGCACCCATGTTTATAGCAGCACAATTTGTAATAGCCAGATCTTGGAAACAACCCAAATGCCCATCAACTGAGGAATGGATAAGAAAGATGTGGTATTTTTATACAATGGAGTACTATTCAGCCATAAAGAAGGATAAACTGGAGACTTTTATAGGTAAATGGATGCAACTCGAGAAAATACTCATAAGTGAAATAAACCAGAAGCACATGTGTAAGCATCGTATTATCTCTCTAGTATGAGAAACTGAAAGAGTAAATAAGATCCAAAATGTACAATAGATATGGTGAATCAAAAAGAAACTGGTCAAAAGGAAAGAGAGACTGGAATAGGGAAAAGAAAGAAGGGAAAGGGAAAAAAAATTGTATATATATATATAAGATGGTTAAGATAGATACACTACCATTTTTACTTAGTTCATTGAAGAGTAAGGTTTGTGCCAATAATGTTTGGACAATTGAATGCTAATGTCTGGTGTCCTGAATAACTAACTTAAAGATAGTAATACGTAATGTATTAACCATTGTTACCCTCCTATTATGTTGTTTTGAAAATTTGTTCTTCTTTTGATTTGTTTTGTTTTTTCTTCTCTTTAAAATAAAAAAAAAAAACATTCTGCATATTTGTAAAGGTCCTTTTTCAATTCTAGCATTTCTTTTCATTTTTTCTTTCCCACCTATGTATCAAAAATTTTCATCTGCTATTACATGCTTCTACATTTTCTACCAAACCCTTATTTTCTTTTCTCGATGCTGAGACAAAATACCCAACACCCAAAGTTAAAGGGGGAAGGGTTTATTTAGCTCACAGTTTGTAGAGGTTTCAGTCCATAATTGGCTGGCTCCAAGACAGGGTGGCACATGGCAGAAGGCCAACAGTTCATGGTGACAGAAGACAACAAACGCAACAAGAGAGAGACAACTCTTTCTGTCTCTTATATTGTATGTGGGCTACCCTATACTAGGGCAGGTGTACCACTCACGACCTTAATGCCAGCATTGGACCATGAATCAATCACAAACTCTAGATTCAGTCACCTCTGAAAAAGCCTGCCCCCCAACATGACTGACTGCATCAGGCTTTGGGGGACACCCAGACACAAACCATAACATATACTAATTAATCACAGTTTTTTTTCCCATGGGTGGTAATTATATTAAGTAAACACATTAACAATAGCACCAGCATAAGTTTCTGCAAAGCTAAGTACTAGGAAGGATATAGTTTTTGTGACCCCTCCCAAAAGAAAACACTTTGAAAGAAAAGTAATATTAGTAAGAACAGCAAGGAAAATAAAATTTATATTTTATTCCTGAGACATGGACACAGCTCTGTCATGATTAAGCATAATAATAAAATCTTTATAGCAAATCAAAGCAGTCAGCTATTAAAACCTTAGAGGAAGCTTTTTCTAGGATATCACCAATGAACTTGAAATATTCTAGAGTTGAACACTTTTGGGATTTTCTAGAAAGTAAAATTTAAAAGATTTTAAAGTCAGAGGACTGAAACAAAGTTAGGGTAAGTATGAAAAACATAGGAATCAGAGTTATATCTAAGGGTGGAGGGAAAATGGTAAGACATTTGAACTAATTACATTGATAAACTATGGAAAGTTTTTAAACAGAGGAGTAACATGATCTCATATCTACGCACAGTTTGTTTGTTTGTTGTTTCAAGACAGGGTCTTACTCTGTATTTCTCACTCTGGCCTTGAACTCACTGTAATCCTTCTGCCTCAGCCTCCTGAATACTGGGATTACAAGCACATGCTACCACGTCTAGCACCTTTATATTGTTTAAAACCAATTTAAATGATCTACATTACAAAAAAATTAATTAGAGAGAAGAAAGCCAAAAACCCAGAAAGATAAATTAGAATTTACAAGTCTATGTCTGTGTTGCTCAATATGGTGGCCATTTGTATGTTGCTCTCAAGCATGTAGAATGCCACTCTTTTGAATGAAAATTGTTTGATTTTATTTCATTTTTATTGATTTTAATTAAAACTTAAAAATTAGGCAATTTAAAACATTTATCCATTGAATGGAACTTTATTTTCACAGTACCATATTTCATATCAGTAATTGTGTCACAGATACCATTGTTATATTTAATGAGCCTGTCAAGCATATACATTATCTCTGCAATCACATGTAAACTCTTCTCCACTTTAGTCAGGGTCAACAAATTAATTCAATTCAAATGGTCTTTTTTCTCATGCTCTCATGTAGCACTGTAATGTGATTATGTAAATATTTAGTGCAGATCATATGTGTTATGGTGATACTCATTCAAATCGTATTTTAACTATTTCAAAATACTGTAATTTTGTTGTTCTTGTTGCATGGTGAAATTATCTGCCTGATTTAAAAAGTAAAAATAAACAAAATTTAAAACTAAGGCATACTATTGACTTCTTTTTTTGGGGAGAGTACTGGGAGTCGACCTCAGGACCTTGCACTTGCCAGCAAGAGCTTGGCCGCTGAGTGATATCACCGGCCCCTTTTTTTCATTTATGTGGGTTCGGGGAGTTGAACTCAGGACCTCGCGCTTGCCGGGCAGGCACTTATACCGTTGACCTATCTCACCGGCCCACTATTGACTTCTGACTGAGTAAAAATGCAGTAGGTCCACCAGAGGAGTAAAGTGAAAAAGGGAAATATGTCACAATTGCATTATAAACAGAAATTGTAATTTTTGACACCAAAGCAAACTTAAATTTTAATAATTAAAGAAGATAAATAGACATTATTAAGAACTGTTAGTCAGAAAATACATAGCAAACATGATACATTTCCTCACGATAGCCAAAAACAAGAAGTGAAGAAATTAGTCACTTAAAATCAGAATAATATGTTCACATTTTAAAATGGATTTTAGGAGATGATAATATTGACCAGTGATAAATTTTATGGGAATCTGGCACACAATAAGAAAAAATATTTTTAAATAAAGGCAAAGTACAGGAAATTGGGATTTTAATTGTAGAAATTAAGTTTGAAATTTTTCTAATAAAAAACAGTGAAAAATCTTTGATTAGTCCATTAATCATTTGTTCATAGAATATCCCATGTTTATAACAAAAATAAGAAAGAAGTAGTTCAGGGTGAATATAAGTAACAATAAAGCATTATATATCTCAAAATATAAGACAGGAATTTGAATGTATTCAACGTAACAAAATGATAAATCTAAGGTGATGGGTAACATAATTACCCTGAGTTGATTACAGACAGTCCTCATTCCATTCCAGGAAAAATAAATTGGTCACTAAATGAGAAATTGTATATAGTATGCAAATTACAATATTCAGAACAAAGAACTGATCAAAGGAAACTCCAACTTGATGACCATGCTTTTATTTGCATAACTCTTACATGCAGTACTGTAATGAGTAACAGAACATAAAACTACAGTACTACACAATACAATCAACAAAAATTACAGTACTGTATCAATAAGGTGTACTGCACACACATAAAAAAAGATGCTGAGGCTTTATAAACAAGATGTACAAAATAAAAAAAGACAGGTCATAATTCCAAACAGTGTGTCTCAATAGTAACAGTTGTTAAACTGGCAGGTTGTTAAATGAAGAATATTTAAATTACCAAAGGTAAGCATGAATCAAAACTTCACATTTTACATCATAAATGTGTACAAATATTATGTCAAAAATTTTAAAAATTAAAAACTAATATAGAAAGGGGAAAGGAAATGGTTCAGAGTATATAGGGAGCAGGATTTGACATGTACTTGATAACTGCTGGAAATGGGTAATGGAAGTACTGTGTGGGGTTCATTTTTATGCTTGTTTGGAATTTTTCATTATGAAAAATTGAACATTCCCTTAAAAAATCAAGTATAGTTATGCCTTGGTTCTTAACTGCTTTTGTAACAGAAATTAATAACATAGGAATTAGGATTTTATTAGACATTAAAGACAGTGGCCCCAAAATGGAGTCAGGAAGCCCAAAATGGAGTCTTCTGAGTCCCCACCCTCCAAGGATCTTACAAAAATATCTACCAGGTGTGCTTCAGCTGTCCTGGACCTCCCCAGAGCATGATCCAGCAGGCCATTGACCCAAAGGTGCACAGGCTCTGCATTGGCATAGTTTGAACCCTACATAGATTGTAAAAAGTATGTAGTTTCCTATGGGGTAGAAATTATTTTGCTTACACAATGGACAAACTCACTTCTAGACCCCTTAAAAACTCCTAGACAAAGAGCCTCAAGTGTTTCTGACTCAGGAGCCCCTCCCACTTAGTAGGAACTCTACTTCCTTAACTTTGTATCTTTTATTTTTTTGCCTTTATATCATTTAAATATTTGCTTCAACCTACCTCCTCCATCCCAGTTTCATTCTTTGTAACTGTGGAACCCAAACCTAGTCTTCCAGTAACACTTTGGAACTCATCAAATTTGGTAATTGATGCATTTTTACATTGAAAATTTTGTCCTGGTACTGGGCCGTTGTTTGTTACTTGATGTACAAACCAGTACTTCCCTATTTCAGCTGCCTTCTGACTTGCTGTTTCTTCCAGCCATAACAATAGGTTTGATGCTCCTCACTTTTGGTACTCATTGCACCTCCCAAAATCAATTAACTACTGATACTAAGGTTAGCACTGCGGTTCACAACGTTAAAAACAGATTGTTCTTCATGTTCGTATATTCATGATGTGTAAGAGACTGCTGAAATAAGATTTGCATATTCTTTCCCAAGGAACTTGTATATTTTGAGAAATGTTGTCCATTCACAAATAAGAAATTTGTTTCATATATATTATTGGATCTTTTGCAACAACCAGAGCATATTTTCAAGAGTAGGTACAATGATGCATGCCTGTACTATAGTGCCAATTACTCAGAAGATTATGGCAGGAGGATCACAAGTTCAAGGTCAGGCTAGGCAAATTAGGGAAACCTGTCTCAAATTTTTTTTAAAAAGGAAAAATTTTCAGCTAGTTATGGTTTCTATTACTATGACTGTGCTCCAGCATTTTTAGGTGAAAATCTGGATTTATTGTAAATTTAAAAGGGTTGGGTACTTCTTTTATAGATTTGTTCTACATTATGATACATATTAAAATATCTGTGCTCAGTTTTCTATAGCAGAGTATATAAAAATATAATGGATGTATTCATTGAAATTGATTATTTTAAATACTCGAATGTTGCAACTCATCAACAGTTCAGGGAAATGTTGATTGAAACAGAAGACAATGATGTCATTTTTTGCTAATGTTTTTGGCTCCATCAAGAAAGAGATTTAAAAGTTTATTTTGTCAGTAATGACAACTCAGTATTTTCTTGAAACAAGAGCATGCTTGTTCATTCAATATTCAATTATTTGAAAAAGTGACAAGTCAAGTAATTCAACTATTTAAAATATCAAAGACAAAATGGCAGCATAATATATTTTCTCTCAGATATTATATCATATATAAATAAGCTAAATTTGAAGAGAAATTTCTAAAGAAAGTAATTGCTTATTTATGACTTCACTCAAAAGGTATGTGAATTTATATTGAAACTGAAAGTTTTCCTATTGTAAGAATAATAATTTTATTACATTTTTCTAACTGGAATCAACATATATAACATTTTAATTATAACTGATAGTATTTTATAAACTGGCTGTAAAGACTTAAATCACAATTGAAAAGCACTTTATTAATATTGTTGTTTTTATAGTCTCTTTAATATGTATAAAGTGCCTTTAATTTGATGTCACAAAACTGAGTTTTTATATGAGTTAGATTTACCTAAGACAGTTCTGAAACTTATGGTTTTATTTCTAAGGCAAATCAAAGAGTTTGAAAACCATGAACCAATTTTTGTCAGTGTGATGGTGAATGCTACAAGAAAATTATTTTTTTCTTATTGAGCTCAGAGTTTGAAAAAAATTTTATTATGTTTGGGATAATGTGAATTTATAAATCTACTTTTTCAACTATAAATTTTATAAGCTCTTAAATACTGCCCACATATTTCCGATAAAAATTTAACAATCAAATTAAGGTTTGCTAAAATGGACATTGGGTTTTGAAGATTAAGTGTGAAAGGAATGCAAAATATTTCATTAATATTTTCAAATGCTGATTACATGCTGAATTAAAAATATATTTTATATATTACATTATAGTCCAATATTTCCCATTAGAAAATTTAAAATCACATATGTGATTCATATTATATTTCTTTTGGGCAATGCAAGTAGAAAAAAGAAATAAGTTTTACCAGACAGTAGAAAGGAGAAAAGTAGAAACATGATCATTATATTGGTGAGTAAAGACTTTGGATTTGCTATGGATTTGGATGATGAAGAGAAAAGACAGAAAGAAGGAAAAACAAAAAATGACTGCCAGTTCCCTACCTTGAGCATCTTGGAAGATCATGTGGGCTATTACCTGAGATAGATCAACTTTGGGAAGGATAAATTTATGGGTTAAAAATGAAATATTTTAGGAAGTTGGGGATGAAGTTTACTGGTAGAGTGCTTGCTAGGATGCCCAAGACCCTGGGTTCAATACCCAGCAATGCAAAAATAAGACAAAAATAAAGTGGGTTTCATATTTTAAAAAATGAATTTTTTTAATTTAAGGTTCTAATATGATACCTGACTTTTTTTCTGAGTATTGGATATTATAAATCAACATTTGTAATGGTTCTGAATAATAGCTTCATTCTCTAGAGACTATTTCCCAAATTCATCAAAATGCAGTTAGAATGAGGGCAAATTTACATGTATTATGTCAGAGTCTTGATATAGATATAGCTCAATCTATTGTTTTGATAACAGTAAGTCCACCAGGAATCCCAAATAATAAATGTATTAGGTTCTTTCTCTTCCACAGAACCTGAACTCCAAGTTTGCTATCCCAAAAGAGATGAGGCTGCTGAGGTTCTGCTCTGCTTTTCAGTCATTGTCTGAACAGGTTCTCTACTTATCACCTTGGGAAGCTTTAACAAATATAAGCAACTCTTTCAGCACTCCTCATTTCTGGGATATTGACCTCTCAAGTTCTAGATGCATTAACAGACCAGAAATGCAGTTTTTTCTTCCCAGTCATATGAAATTCCTGATGGATTTTCTGACTTCTTTGACTCTGCAGCAACCTTCTTTTCAACTTTTCAGCCTTTCTCATTCACTAAGAATGTATAAATTCCCTTGAGGTAAGAAGTGGGATGCAGAAAGTTGGGCTTAGTTTATTGAGTCCTCTGCCTTTCTGGAATTCTATCCCTTCAGGTGCTGTTTGCCTCGGCAGCTCTCCAATTCATTCACAGTCATCGGCCAGCTATAAGCTACTACTACCTCATCCAAAGAAATCTAATCATCTCTGGGTCATAAAACCAGTCCTTCTGATGTGATATCACTCCAAAACTTTTCATCTGTATCTTTGTCCTAAGAGTAGGTCAGAAGAAATAAAAGTTTATCTACCATTTCCCCAGTCCATATTCTGTTATTCTTTTGTTTTATTAACTCTTCTGCATCGTATTATTTTAGGTACATCTTTTATATATATGGAAGATGTTTAGATTTTTATTTTTTAATCAAATCTGAGAGTCTTTGTTTTTAATCTGAAAGTTATCCTCAAACACAGATAATATGATAACCTATATGACTGGTAGGCATTATCGTATTTTTCGTTGTGTACATTTAGGGTGAATGACACGATGTTTGATATACTTAACTTGATATACATGTACATAGTGAAATGATTACTACAGTTAAGCAAATTAACACACTTACCGTCCATTTTTTTCCTTCTTTCCTTTCTCTCTGTCTCTGCCCCTCCACCTCCCCTTCCTTTTCCTCCTCTTTCTCTATCTTTTCCTCATTCAATTCCTCCCTTCATCTCTCTCACCTTCTTTCTTTTTCTGTGGCATAATTAGAATACCTAAATTAAGAAATTACTAGTACATAATACATTATTATTCACTGTAAACCTGTTATTTTTCCATTCGGTGTCTTAGACTTTTTCACACTTCATAACTGTATTTGTACACTACTTGACTACATCTTTCTATATCTCACCCATATTATCACAACCACAACACCACTATTTTACTCCCTGCCTCTCTGTATTCATTTTAAGATTCCTCATATAAGTAAGGTCATACAGTATTTTTCTATGTCTGGGTTATTTCACCTAACATAGCATCTTCTAGATTTGCCAATATTTTCTGACATAGAAGGATTTCTTTTTTAAGAGGTAAATAATATTACAACATATGTGTGTATTTATAAATCCCACAATTTTTTTTTGTGGGTACTGGGGGGTCGACCTCAGGACCTCACGCGCCAACAGGCACCCCTGCCGCTGAGCGATATCACCGGCCCCTTTTTCGTATGTAGGATCCGGGAGTCGAACTCGGGCCCTCGCGCTTGCAAGGCAGGCGCTTATGCCACTGAGCCATCTCACAGGCCCAAATCTCACAATTTTTTTAATCCATCCTTCCATTGATAAAAATTTTGGTTGTTTTCTATTTTGGCTTCTGTGAATAGTATTGTAATGAATATGGGAGTGTAGATATATTAATGAGTTGGGATTTTTATTCCATTTCAATACATAAGCAGGAGATGGATTGATGGATCACATATGGTAGTTCAACTCCATACTGTTTTCCACAGATGCTTAAAAATTTCCTCTCCCACCAACAGTGTAGAAGTGTTCTCTTGTCTCATACCCCCACCACCAACAGTGGCTTTTCTACATTTGGATAAAGACTATACTAACAGGTGTCATGTGCTATCTTATTGATGGTTTGATTTGCATTTTCCTAATAATTAGTGATAAGCAACTTTTTATGTATGTTTTGACTTTATTTTATTGTATTTATTTATTTAATTTATTTAATTTGTGGTGCTAGGGATCAAAACTAGGACCTTGTGAATGCTAGGCAAGTGATGCATGACTGAGCTACATTGCCAACCTCACATGTTGACAAATTTTATATCTTCCTTGGAAATGTCTGGAACTTTGTCTATTTTTTTTTTAATTGAGTTATTTGTTTTTTGCTACTGAGTTACATGAATTCTTCATACAACTTGAATGTTATCAGATATATGGTTGGTAAATACTATCTCCTAATCCACAGGCTAATTTCTCATTGTTTGTGTGTCCTGCTCTACAGAAGCTCTTTATTAGGTGTAGGACCACTTGTTTACTTTTCCTATTGTTTCTTGTGCTTTTGGTTTTTGAGTTCTTGCCTCTTGGCTATTAAAATTCCTACATTTTTCCTATCACTCTTACTTTTTTATCTATTGATTTTTAAATTATTAATTTTATTTTAATATCAGTTACCTCAGTATAACAATGTATGTATCTATGCATTTATATATCAATAAAAACCCTATAAATCTTTTTATTTCTATAAGTATAAATAATAATTGACCATTGACTAGTAATACCTATATTAATAAAAACCTTTCATATCTTTGTATTTCTCTAAGTATATACAGGAGTTGATCATGGAATGTTAATTTTCCACATTGTATTTCTTTATGCTAATTTCCCACTTTTATTGTAAGAGTATAGGATTTCACAGAAGATTGTTTTTTTCCAGATTATAATTGCTCTCTTTCAGAAGTTATATCTGGTATTCATATTTCCTCATACATTCTCTTTTATTAGTACATGTGTGTAGTAGTACATAATGTTCACATTCCTTGTATATGGAGTTGGTACATGTACATAACACACCTTAATTCCCTTTTTGATCCCCCCTTCCCCCTCCCTCCATCTCTTGCTTCCCTTCCCCTTTGAGAAAGTTCTATCTCCTTATTTCTTATTGTATATTCTTTACATATAGTTAAGTATAAGTTTACCATATATAGGTTTGGTTTTCCATAATTCTTTTTCTCCATACATCTTCATCATTCGTGACATCTTTGTTTTCATTCAGTTCTATTGGCTGCAAAACATTTATGAAAGATAAAAGAATAGTAAATTACCTGAGTTCCTGAGTATTTCTCTCCTTAGCATAAAAAATAACTCATTTAAACGTATAATTTTCCTTCTCCGAACTCATAAGAATTTCTGTTTTTGCTAGTACTTAGAGTTGCATAAACTTCTATTCTTCACCATATCTTTTTCATTACAAGCAGTTGAGCAAAAATCACTCTTTAAAAAATTGTGTGGGTGCATGTGTGTGTGTGTGTGTGTGTGTGTGTTTTCCTGACTAGATGCTCACAGAAAAACAAATTGAGTTTTTAAAAATATGACTATGCATTAGTCCTTTTCTTTCATTTTGTCTAGATTTTAACAGCTTTTGTCATTGTTAGGGACCATCATAGGGACAAAGACAAACTCCTGGGCCCTGATACTATTTTTCATTAAAAGCACGATTTACATTATTTTAAGCTTGGCATGGTGATGTGTGCCTATAGTCCCAGCACTCAGGAGGGCGAGGCAGGAGGATCACTGTGAGTTTGAAGCCAGCCTGGGGTACATAGTGAGTCCAAGGCCAACCTGGACTACATAGTGAGACCCTGTCTCAAAAAACAAAACAAAACAAAAATACATTTTTTTTCCTGAGGTACTCTGTGTTGTAAAAAGTTTTTCTTTTAAAAAATGTGACTCTTTATTCTACACATAAGGATATAAAATAACAAAAAGCAGAACTAAGCTTGACCTTCGCTTTGCAACATTTATTATCTTAAACTCTGGGTTAAATACCTTCCCATCTCTGGATATACGTGTCTTAATTATTTAGGGAATAGCTATCTGAAAGTTAACAAAACAAGGTTGATTAAACCTGAATTTATATAAACCTATCTTATTCCTCTTCAAGACTGACGATGCCAATATAAAAATTTTATAAGGAAAGCAGGGTATGGTGGTGCACTCCTGTAATCCCAACATTTGGGAGGCTGAGGCAGGAGGATCTCCATGAGTTCAAGGCCAACCTGAACCACATAGTGAGACCCTGTTTCAAAAAACAAAAAGAGAGAAAGAAAGAGAGACAGAAACAGAGAGACAGAGAGAGAGACAGAGACAGAGAGAGACAGAGACATGCAACTATGCCTAGAGATCTCCACTCATCTCTTAGAGCCAGAATTTCCCCTCAAAAAATAGACTTCTCCTGGAGACATTTTGCAAACCAGAACTGAGATAATGACTGACCAGACTCCAGCCCACACCAGCAAATTCATAAACCTTGCCTCGTTCTTTTGTGAAAGAGCCAGTTCTATCTTCATCAGAGCTGTGTGCTCTGCCGCTCCTTTAGCTGAATTCCCTTCTTTATTTTCTCTTACTTTCTAACTATGCCTCAAATCTGTCTATGCCTCACACTGTGTTTCCTAAAACGCTTTTCTGGGACAAATTTATGGACCTTTTCCACAGGAGAGAAGGGGAGAGTTGAGGTCCCCACCCCCTCACTGGGGAATGTCCTTGGACCTTGTCTCCTGGCATTTCCATTAACAAACACAGCAGTATTCTATTCTCAGAAATGCTCAGTGCTATATTTTTGGAAAATTTCATTTCTACTTCTTTAAATTTTTTTCATTACATGCACAAAATGACCCTTAAAAGTTGGTGTCACACCCTTCATTTCAGACTAGTACAATGAAGCACAGAAGGTTTTACCGTTTTCCAAGACTATACACATAATGATGTCTTTTTTTTTCTCGGAGAAAGGAAATACATTCGGTTGATAGTGTTTTTAAACATTGATAGAAAAAGTGAAGCTCAGAGGAGTAAATAATTTGTGTCAAGCCTCGTCACATCATAGACTGTGGGTAGAGAAGAGAAAATACTAAGTCTACAACTCTAAACTTGGGACATTCAAAATTTTTAAAAAATTTTAATATGTAAAAATATCTTTTCTAAATAAACCCCAGGGGGAAAAACCAATTCCAGTATCTCAGAGGGATATATCTAAGGAGGGGCGTGCAGGAGACTGGCAGGTCTCAGTGAATGAAACTCGCTGCAAGGGGAAGAATCATTTGTAAATTCCTCTGCATGCAGCTATACAATGTGGTTCCTAAGGCAAGACTGCTTTTTTAATAAGGAGTCATGCAATGGCAAAGCAGTCATCAGCTTATGCAAATTCCTGTGGGTAAGAAAAAAGGGACCTTTTAAGCTGCCTATTACTTTATTATTGCTGAAAGAAAGAGAAGAAAAGCATAAAGGGAAAGGGGGGTGGGGAGAATTAAGGATCTAATAACAGTGAGAGCTTGCTGCCCAGGTTGTGTCTCTTGCTGTGTTTGAATGATTTTTCTTTGTCCACAGCCTTGCACTGTGCTATTTTTAGCATCTCTTTAATAATTGAGCTGTAGCAATTGTGCTCAGCAGCTGGAACAGGCAGGGAAAATAGCAGCTTAAAGAAATAGTGCAGCAGGGTCATAATTTAAGTCAAGCTGCATTATGGAGCACACCTTTCTCAAAGGTAGAATGCTGAGGTGGGGTGAAACACCTGAGAAGAGAGGAGAGAGCAAGAAAGGCAAAAGAAAGTGGTGGATAGAAGGTATATTTTTTATGGCTTTCTTTTTCTTTTTCTTTTGAAAATAAGCCTGAGAAGCTACCCCACTGGGAAAGTTCTTTAGCTTGCAAAGACAGTGGGGAGGGAGAAAGTGGGGACTCTATCACTAATTGGGCAGGAATACTTACACTGCCAGTAGAATGAATGGTTTCCTTATATGTAGGACTGGTTTCTATACAACATTATGAATTCCGCAACACTGTGAGTGGCATGAAACTGACAAGTTAGAAGAGGGCACTTTCGCTACTGAAAGAGGAGTAAATTGTGATGAGGAAGGGAAAATCTCACATTCCCCACTGTTTTCCTATCCTGAAATGGGTGTGGACAAAAAAAAAAAAAACTAGATAACTCTGGGGTTTGGAAAGTCCAATTCTCAGGTCCCTCATCAAACATTTCATTTAAATTAATAAGCAAGTGAATAAAGTGCAAATTTCACTTAGCTGTATTTATTTGCTGTTGTCTGAATCTGCAGATCCCAAAGTGAAAATGAGCCTTGTAAATGGAGACTTAATAAGTACTCATATATTTTATCAGTGTAGACATTTAACATGAGTAATCCAGGCAAATAAAAATATAAGATTATTTCTAACTAATTAAAAAGACAGATTAATTATACAGTCAAATTGCTTATGTCTGCTTTTGACCAGGCAGATGATGCTAAAGTTTGACGAAGTGTGAGACACCCTCAGCATTTGAAACTTTTTTCTCTCGTACATTTCTCACATTTTCCTTTTTTTTTCCTGTAATCTCCTTTCCCTAAATACCACCATTTGTTTTCCTGGCTTGTCTCCCTTCCTTATTCATTTCATTGCCTTTCTGCTGCAGTTTTGCTTCCACTTTGTTTTCTAGCTGGGGTTTTAGACCCCATTGTTAGGCAGTAGCAGTTTCCAGCCTGAGCTGCGTTGGTGTGACATTCCATCCAGTAGAGGTCGATGTGATAAAGGGAATTTCCATTGCTACCTAGACATACATGGAGTCTATAGCACAGCACAATAACATAGGTGCATGACTACACGTTTGCTTACATGGTGAGGAAACAGTTCTCTTCACCAGCATGGATGTCCATTAATTATCAAAATATCCATTTTATTTAAAATTTGCTTGTGAAATTTTAAAATAAATAATTTAAAGAAAAAAGAAAACTATGTTCACACTCCTTAAACTCAGAAAATATGTTATTTCATGATGTATTTTAAATAGAAAAAAATAAGGAAAGGGAGAGGGGCATCTGATTAAAATGTTAGTTCTGACAGATGGGTTTAAATAGTTGGCATATTCTTTTAGGTATTTAGGTAGCCAAAAAGGAAGAGTTTTCAAGTTTGATAAACTCAACCATAATTGGAAGAACCAAGATGGAGTAGCAGAAACCCAGATAAATACCAGAACTCATTTTTCATATGAATTCATTTTGTATAATGGGTTTGTAATGGAAAGTCAACTTCATACCAAGCTCAGCTAGAAATCATTTTCAATAGATACAGTTAGAAGGAGGAATATCAGCATTCTCTAAATTTCATCTTTTGGGGGGGATTTGTGAGTTGCTCAGCACACAGAGAGTACAAGTGTCGTCTTCTCCTGGCAGGCAAGAAGATATATCCATATATCATTACACTTGCAGGCGTTTAGGAGAAGCCAATTTTCAACTTCACAGACTTTCCTGAATGTCCACTGCAGCAACCAACTGGATCTATAAAATTGAAAATAGGATCCAAGAGTTTCCAAAGGTCTAAAACTTTAGACTGGGAAGTTGTCCTCTTAATTTCCTCACTCTGGCCACAGACTTTATTTATATCCTATGTCACTTTCCTAGGGTTTTGTAACAAATTTTCTCATACACAGTGGCTTAAAACAACAAAATTTATTCTTCCACAATTCTGTAGGCTAGAAATCCAAAATCCACATCACTTGGCCTAAATTGGGTTGTCAGCAAGACTGAGATCCTTTCAAAACTAGGGGAGAAAATGTTTTGCAATTTTTTTCAACTTCTCGTGGCTTTTGCCATTACTGACCTTGTAGCACTTCCGTCTGGTCTCTGCCTCCAGCATCACATGGCCTCCTCCTCTTTATCAGTGAGGTCTCTCTCTGTCTAACTCTTACAAGGATACTTGCTGTTACCTTTAGGGACTACTTCAATAATCCAAAAATGAAAACCTCCCTCCTCCAAGACCCTTAACATAAGGTTAACTTACAGATTCTGGGAATTATGAAGCAAATATAACTTTTGTGGGCTCACTATACAGTCCACTGCATACCCTCTGCTTAATAAAATCCTTAAGATCCATTTAGACACCACTGAGCACTTACAAGAGACATTGTACTTGGTTGTAGTTGTTGTTTCTTACATAATGTTAAAATTAACAAGAATAGCTACCATTTATTTAGTGATTTGTCTTATACATTCTTTTTAAGACTTGTATTAGGCTAAAAAAGAAGTTGCTAATATTTGTCAGATTTTGATTCACAGAAACTGCAATTGTATTTGATTTAGTCACATATGTTCACCCATTTAAAACTTATTTTCTGTATGAGAATCAGACTATTATTATTACTGGTTTACATATAAAGGAAATGAGGTTGGAAACTCAACTATGATCATACAGGTTAACTATTTAGTAACATCAGTATTCACCCAAGATGACCAAGTTCCTAAGCTACTGCTTTAACCTTCTCCAAATAAATTTTTCATCTCTTCCTTAAGAAGCTCAGTCTCCAGTTGCAATTATAATATGAAATATTTCTGCGCTTATGCAAGATGATAGAATGGGGGCCAACGTCCTGTGCTGATGCTAATTGATTAGGTGATGCTGTTCCCTGTCTCTAATCTGCATGCAAAATCCAGGAAAGGAGATGAAAGAAAATGGAGAATACGAAGGAGTGAAAGGGAAAAGAAAAAAATAAAAAGTAGAGAAGTTGCAAACAGAAAGACAAAAAGTCAACTGAAAACAGAATAGAAAGTAATGATTCTTTCTCTCACAGCAAGGAGAAAAGGTTGTACACACGTTGAGCATTGCTCCGGTATCGAAACTCTTCTGATGATTTCCTTTACTAGTTGCTTAATACTCGTGAAAATCCTGTAAAGCTTTAATTGTTATCCTTAATTTACAGATAGGAACTTAGTTTAGTCAATCAGCAGATGACATAGATAATAGAAACTAGATTTCCAAAGAAGGAAAATAAGGAGAAAAAGGAGAAGGATGAAGAAATGACTCACTGGCTCATTAATTTTCAATTTATTAATTAACAGCCATAAAATAAGCCTATGCTGAACTACTGAAAAAATAAAACAATAGACTTACGATGAACTTCTGAAAGCAAACAGCATCATGATAGTCCTTTAAATCCAGGATTAAGAAGGGAGACAGAATCAGGTCCTCACCACCATGAGTGAGAGGAGCAAGTTAAAGCAAGGCAAAGTAAATAAAAGCTTATGATTTTTTTCTTTTTTTTTCACTTTTTATTTTTTATTAGTACATGATTACATTGCTTGTGGGGAGTTGGTACATATATGTAACACATCTCAATCCTTCTTTTACACCTCCTCCTTCCCTTCCTCCTCCTTCCCTCCATCTCTAATCAAAAATAATGGGAGGATTACTCTTCCCCTTTGAAAAATATTTATTTCCCTAATTACTATTATCTATCTTTGATTTTGCTCTTTATTTATATTTTGGGTTTCTCATATAAGAAAAACCATGTGATATTTAAGCCTGTGTGTCTGATGTTACTCAAGTAATATTATGATCTCAAAGTGCATCTATTTTCCTACAAATGAATCAGGTTTATCTTTCTCAATGGCAGAGTAGTATTCCATTGTGTATAGCTACCACATTTTCTTTATCCGTTCACTTGTTGATGGGTATATAGGCTGATTCTAAGATTTATCAATTAAGAGTTATGCTGCTATAAAAATGCGTATGCATGTACCACTGTAATATGATGTCTTTAACTCTTTTGGGGCGATACATAGAAGGAAAAGTTTGGGTCAAATGGAACTTCTAGGTTTAGTTTTCTGAGTAATCTCCATACTGTTTTCCATGGTGCCTATACTAGTTTACATTCCCACCAGCAATGTAGAAGGGCTTCCTTTTTTCCCCCACAACCTCTCTAGCATTTGTTCTTATTTGATTTCTTGATGATATCCACTCTTTCTCGAGTACAATGGAATCTCTGTGTTTTAATTTGCATTTCTCTAATGGCCAGAAATGTTGAAATGTGTTTCATGTATTTATTGGCCATTTGTACTTCTTCTTCTGAGAATTGTCTATTAATTTCAATTGCCCATTTTTGTTTAGGTGTTATTTTTGTGGTTCTAATTTTTTGAGTTCTTTATATATTGTAGATATTAGTACTCTGTTTGAGGAATAGATGGAAAAATTGTTTTTCCAATTCTGAAAGTTGTCTCTTCCCAGCATTGGTTGTTTTCTTAGCTATGCAGAAGTTTTTTAGTTGGATATGACTCCATTTGTTGATTTTTGGTACTATTTCTTGTGCCATTGGAATTCTGTTCAGAATCTCCTTTCTTATGCCTATGTCTTCAAGGGTCTTACACATTTTATCTTCTGGCAGATTACTGTTTCTATTTTAACATTTAGGTAGTTGATCCATTTTGATTTTAGTTTAGTTCATGGTTATAGATATATAGGTCTAGAGTCAATTTTCTGCACGTGGATACCTAATTTCCCCAGCATCATTTATTTATTAGACAGGCAATCTTTCCTCCAATGTACATTTTTGTCTCCTTTGTTAAACATGAAATAGCTGAAGGTATCTGAGATTATTTCTGCATACTCTTTTCTGTTCTGTTAATCCACATGTCCATTTTTGTGCCAGTACTTTGCTATTTTTATCTGTATGGTTTTGTAATGTAACTTCAAATCCAGGATTATAATGCTGATTTTTTCTTGTTACCCAGGATTTCTTCTGTTATTCTGGGACTTGTCTTATTCCATATGAATTTTAGTATTGTTTTCTCTATTCCGTAAGGAGTGTTATTGGGTTAAATCTGTACATCAGCTTTAGAAGTATGGCCATTTGACTGTGTTTTTTTCTGCCTATCCAGGAACAGAGGATTATGGTCAGGAAAAGTTTACATGTGTATGGATGCATATATGTACACATTAAATCAAGCTTTTCATACATTATGTGAATTTAATAATTAAAATGTTTTTTAAAAAGCATGCTTAGATAGGAAGGTCTAGCCAGGTCTATACTAAAGTATACTCTAGAAACGTGTAATATAGTAAATAAATACACAGTAGGAAATTCAAAATAGTTTTTCCTCTGATATGTGTGTGTGTTTATTTGTGTGTGTGGTCTTGCATTTTACACAGTAGCAAGAGCTGGAGTTCAAGGATACCTGGCCCCCTGGAAACAAATCTGTTTTAGAACAATAGCTATTAATAGGTAGAGAGTGGAATGTTCTTGGACAAACCATGGGCTGTCCACTACTGTCACCTATTTTCAAGGTCAACATTTGAGAAAATTGTATCTCTTTCCAATAAGATGCAGTGATTTCTTTCTTAAATACCATCTGCCCAGATAAGATACCTGCTGAAAGAAATTGTTACATAGTTTTTTGACACATGCTTTGTTTTTGCTCTCATGGAAACTGAATTACTCTTTATTCTTCCTAGCAAGGAGCAACATTTTAATAGTGATGTTTATCTGTTAAGTTGCTTACATTGTTAAATAATAGCATTTCCAACAGATTAAGAAGCAATAAATTTTTATTTGTTATAGAGAATTTAGAAATCTCGATAAAAAAGGAAAAGATAAAATTATCTAATAATCCTAATACAAATGACTACTATAAACACTTACTAAAATCTCTTCAATCCTTCTTTGTATTTATATGTACATATTATAACAAGCAATGCTGCTGTATGTAAAGTATTGGTTTTCATCTTTTTTAATTTACATCAAATAGCTGAAGTAAATCAGTGTTCTCTGAGCTTAAATATTTCTTAGCATGTGGTTTTAAGTATAGTATGATTTTCCATTAATTTTTGTAGTAGAGTTCTTCAAAAAACAGAAACAATAAACTCACACAGATAGATATATATGATAAGAGAGAGCGAGAGAGAAAGGGAGAATAGATTACTATAAGGAAAAGCTTCATGTGATTATTCAAAATCTGTCCATTGGGCTAGTAGTGCAGGAGACCCAGGGAAGAACTGATGATACAGATGTAGAACTCTGTCTTACTTGGGGGAAGGTCTGTCTTGTTCTATTCAGGCCCTTCACTGAGTGGATGAGGCTACCCACATATGGAGGTCAGTCTCCCCCACTGAGATCCACCAAATTAAATATCAATCTCAACAAAAAACGCTCTGACAGAACATCCTGGAGCAGTGATTGACCACTTATATTGGTATTCTGTGATCCAGTAAAATCGAAGCACAAAATCTACTATAAGAATGTATATATATATATATATATTGATTTATTTAATTAAGTGAAATGAATTCATATTTAGCTATATTTGTTGCTGTTTTTGTTGTTGAGAAAGGATTTTGCTTTGTAGTCAGGCTAGCTTTGAACAAAAACCCTCCTGCCTCAGCCTCCTCCTCCATGTTGGGACTACAGCTGTGCACCACCACAACTGGAAGTAGGTATTTTTAATTGTGGAACTTTGTAATAGATTACCCCTCCTTTGCTTATGATATACGCTGCTATTTTGTCATTTGACTCTTTCTATCAAGAATGGACAGAGAATTTCACAAACACAACAACCCTGGTAACAACGTCAGTCAATCAGAGTTCACATGTCCCTGGAAACATATTCTGTATTTCTTAATCTATGGTTCTCTGATTGCCAAAGTTATGTCACTCTTTATTGTCATCTCCCTTTCCTCTATATCTCTGAGGTGACACAGTGTATGTACCTGCACTGTTCCCATCATGTCCTAATAAATCCTCATTTGTCTCCTTTTTCTGCTTTAATTGTAGGAGTTAAAACATTCCAAGATTCGATGGCTGTCTAACCATCTCTACCTTGTTCTTTAGGGCTAAATATTCCCTGATTCTGTCTTTCCATGAATTAAGCAAAGAGAGTGTGTGCATGTGGAACTGAGAGGTACCTTTGAGGCAAGAAAATAAACAATTGCCAGACATTTCAAAAACCAACATGTGTGCTGCTGAACACGTTATTTTTTACTATTTACTTTTCTGATTATTTGGTCAAAGCAAAACAGTGTAAAAGATGTTAAGCTATTTTCCTAACTCCTATCCCACTACCTGCCTACTTCCCAAATTCTCCTTTATGAAAAGAAGTCTAGTTATGTTGTGAGGTACATTTCAGATATGTTTGCAGCTGTGTTTTAATTTCTAACACAACTAAAGTAGGCTGAGTTTCCCCCATTCTGGATTTAGGTTCTCTATCAGTGCTGGTGAAGTTTGTATCTGTGTTCATATTTTTTTAAAGAGAAAAAAATAAAAATAAAAACAATGATACAGAATTTCAAAACAAGTTTTAGGGGATTAACAATGCTTCATATATTGCATATTGTTATCTTCAAAGTAGTTGCTCAGATTACAAGACATAGGCATGAAAAGTTGATCAAACAATATAAGCACAAATCATTCTTTTGAATGAACTAATAGAAACTAGTACTATAATTATCTTAGCTATCTTGTATATATATATATATATATATATTTCTTTTCTCTTGCTTCTTTTCCCCTTTCCCCAATCCCAGTCATTCTTTCATTTTGAGCAGTTTCTTCTCCATTCACAATATCTATTGTACATTTTGGATCTTATTACTCTTTCAGTTTCTTACACTAGGGAGACAATGCAATGTTTACACATGTGAGTCTGATTTATTTCACTTATGAGTATGGTCTTAAGTTGCATCCATTTATCTATAAAAGCCTTGAGTTTATCCTTCTTCATAGCTGAGTAGTACTACATTGCATAAAAATATCACTTTTTTTTTAATCCATCCCTCAGTTAATGGGCATTTGAATTGTTTCCAAGATTTAGCTATTACAAATTATGCTGTTGTAAACATGGGTGTTCATATATTGCTATGGTGTGGTGTTTTTAATTCTTCTGGGAAAATACCCAGAAGGGGAATAGCTGGGTCACATGGGACCTCTAATCCTGGCTTTTTGAGGAATCTCAACACTGATTTCCACAGTGGTTATCCCAGTCTACACTCCCACAAATAGTGGAGAAGTGTTCCTTTTTCCACACAGCCCTGCCAGCATTTATTATTGTTTGATTTCTTGATGATAGCCATTCTTTATGGGGTGAGATGGAATCTCAATGTTGTTTTAATTTGCATCTCTCCAATGACCAATGATGTTGAACATTTTTTCATATGTTTATTTGCCACTTGCATTTCTTCATCTGAGAAGTGTGTGTTCATCTCAGATCCCCATTTTTGGATTGGGTCTTTAAATTTGGGAGGTCTGATTTTTTTGAGTTCTTTGTATGTTCTCGATAGTAATCCTTTGTTGAGGAACAGCTGGCAAATATTTTTTCCTATGTTGTGAGTTGTCTCTTCACTCTGTTGGTGATTTCTCTTGCTGTGCAAAAGCTTTTTTAATAAGATGAGATCCCAGTTGTTGATTCTTTGTGATAGTTCCTGTGTGATTGGGGTTTTATTCATAAAGTCTTTGCCTACCCCAATATCTTCAAGAGTTTTACCTATTCTATCTTCCAGGAGATTTAATGTTTCTGTTTTAATATTTAGATCTTTGATCCATTTTGAATTTAGTTTAGTGCATGGTGATAGGCATGGGTCTAGTTTTCATCTTTGGCATGTGGAAAGCCAATTTTTTCAGCATCATTTATTAAAGAGGCTATCTTTCTTCCAGTGAACAAGTTTGGCCCCTTTATCAAACATAAGGTGGCTGAGTGTGTTTGGAGGTGTAGACATACAATTCTACATTCTACATAATGCATAATTCTACATTATAATCTGTTCCACTGATCCTCAGGCCTGTTTTTTTTGCCAGTACCATGCTGATTTTATCACAGTAGCTTTGTAGTATAATTTCAAGTCAGGGATTGTGATGCCTCCTGCCTTGCCTTTGTTGCCCAGGATTACCTTTGCTATTCTAGGTCTCTTCTGACTCCAAATGAGTTTTGGGAATGTTTTCTCTAGATCTGTGAGGTAAGCTAATGGTATTTTGTTTGGGATTGCATTAACTCTGTGTAACAGTTTTGGGAGAGTGGCCATTTTCAAAATGTTGGTTCTTATCCATGAGCAAGGGATATCTTTCCATTTTCTGATATCCTCTTTGATCTACTTTTTCAGAGTACTGTAATTTTCAATGTATAGATCTTTTACTTCCTTTGTTAGATTGATTCCTAACTATTTCATTTTTTTGGATGCTATTCTGAAGTGTGTGGTTTCCCTAATTTCTCTCTCAGTGAGTTTGCTGTTTGTGCCCAGGAATGCTATTGATTTTTGAGTGTTGACTTTGTATCCAGCTATGCTACTGAATTTGCTTATTAAATCTAGAAGTGTTTTGGAGGAGGTTTTGGGGTCTTCTATATAAAGTATCATGTCATCTGCAAATAATGATAATTTAACTTTTTCCTTTCCTATCTGTATTCCTTTTATTTCTCTCTCTTGTCTAATTGCTCTAGCTAATGTTTGCAGAACTATATTGAATAGGAGCGATGATAGTGGACATCCTTGTCTTGTTCCTGATTTTAGAGTGAAAGCTTTCAGTTTTTGTTCATTTAGTATGATGTTGACTGTTTGTTTGTCATAGATGGCTTTTATCAGAATGAGGTAAAGACTATCTATTCCCATTTTCTGTAGGGATTTTATCATGAATGAGTGTTGAACTTTGTCAAAAGGTTTTTCTGCATCTATTGAAATGATCATGTGATTTTTGTCTTTGGCTCTGTTGATATGGTGTATTACATTTATTTATTTGTGTGTGTTGAACCATCCCTGCATTCCTGGGATGAATCCCACTTGGTGATTTTGTGTAATCTTCCTGATGATTTGCTGCATTCTGTTTGCTAGTATCTTATTGAGGATTTTTCCATCCATGTTCATTAGGGAGATTGGCCTGGAGTTCTCTTTTTTGCTTGGGTTTTTCTCTGGTTTAGGTATAAAGGTAATATTTGCCTCCAGGAATGAGTTAGGGAGAATTGCTTCCCTTTCAATTTAATTAAAGAATTTGAGGACTATTGGCATTAAATATTTAAATTTCTTGTAGAATTCAGCCATGAATCCATCAGGACCTGGGCTTTTCCTTCTTGGTAAGTTTTTAATTATGTGTTCAACTTCACTAACTGATATTGGGTTATTCAGAATTTTTATATCTTCTTCATTCAGCTTTGGTAATTCATATATTTCTAGGAATCTATCCATTTCTTCTGCATTTTCCATCATATGCAAGTAAAGATTTTTGAAGTAGGTATTGATGTTCTTCTGAATTTCCACAGGATCTGTAGTGATTTTACCCTTTTATTCCTCGATGCATGAATTTCAGTTTTTTCTTTCCTTTTTTTGATAAGGTTGGTTAGGGGTTTATCAATTTTATTTACTCCTTCCAAGAACCAACTCTTTGATTCATTAATTCTTTGTATTGTTTTCTCAGTCTCAATTGCATAAATTTCTGCTCTGATCTTTATAATTTCCTCCCTTGTATGGGCTTTAAGCTTGACATGCTCTTCTTTTTCTAGAAGCTTGTGGTGCATCATTAGGTTATTTGTGTTCATTCAGTTTTCCTGATGTAAGAATTCACCTGTATAAATTTCCCTCTTAGGACTACTTTCATTGTGTCTCAAAGGTTCTGGGATGTTGTATCTGCATTTTTGTTTGATTGTAGATACTGTTTAAATTCTTCTTTAATTTCATCTGTGACCCATAAGTTGTTCAGGAGGGTGTTATTTAATTTCCATGTGTTTATGGAATTTTGGGGGTTTCTTTTGCCATTAATTTCTAGTTTCATTGCACTATGGTCAAATAATATGCATGGAATAATTTCAGTTTATTTGCATTTACTTAAGGGTGTTCTATGGGCTAGTATATGGTCTATTTTAGAGAATGTCCCATGTGCACCTGAGAGGAATGTGTATTCTGATGTTGTTGGGTGAAACACTCTGTAAACATCTACTATAACAGAGTGTGTAAACACTCTGTGAATGTTTCTGTGCTGTTTTTTGTCTAGTTGATCTATCTTTTTGTGACTATGGGGTATTCAGGTCCTCCATTACAATTGTTATTGCTTATTTGAATTTTCATGTCTATTAATACTTGTCTTATATAGTTGGGGGCTCCCATATTTGCTGCATACATATTTATGATTGTTATCTCTTCCTCTTGAATTTTTTCCCTAACAAGGATGTAGTGACCTTCTTTATCTCTTTTGATCATTCTTGGTTTGAAGTTTACATTGTCTCCAAACAGAATATCTACCCCTGCTTTTTTCTGGGTTCCTGTTGCATGGAGTATTGTTTTCCATCCTTTGACTTTCACTGTATGAGTTTCTTTTTGAGTTAAAGTTTTGTTTTGTTTTATTTTTGTATCTATTGGGAATCGAATTCAGGACTTTGAGCTTGCCAGGCAGTTGTTTGTGCCACTGAGCTACGTCCCTGGCCCTTAAATGTGTTTCTTATATATAGCATATTGTAAGATCTTGTTTCTTGATCCATTCTACCAATCTGTTTCTTTTGATTGGTAAACTGAGGCCATTTGCATTGATGGTTCTAACTGATACGTATTGGCTTATCTTTGTCATGTTATTTTCCTGTTGTTGGTTCCCTGCCTTTCCCCTCTGTTTAATTGCTTGTCCTGCCTGGTAGTTTCTTTCTAATGTTCTTCTTAGAATTGTGGACGTTTTTGGCTATATCTAGAATATCTTTCAGTACTCTTGGTAGGGTTGGTTTTGTGGTCATGAATTTCTTCAGTTGTTCTTTGTCATGGTAGTGTCTTATTTCTCCATTAATTTTGAAAGATTGTTTTGTAGGGTACATCAATCTGGGTTGGAAGTTGTTTTTTTCAGGACTTGAAATATTTCACTCCAAGTTCTTCTTGACTTGAGAGTTTAAGTTGAGAAGTCTGCCATAATTTCGATAGGCTTTCCTTTATAGGTGATCTGTTTCTTTTCTCTAACAGTTTTTAATATTCTGTTCTTGTGCTGAATTTCTGGGATCTTGATTATTATATGTCTGGGCATAGATTTATTTTGGTTATAGCTAACTGGAGTTCTATATGTTTCACTTATCTGTATGTCAGATTCTTTTCCCATGCTTGGGACATTTTCTGCTATTAGTTCTGCAAATAGTTTTTTTTGTGTGTGTGTCATTTGTGTCAACTCCTGCTTCTTCATTGACACCAATTATTCTTATATTATTTTTCTTTTTATCATTTTGCAGTTGTTGTTATTTCCTGATCTTTTGTTATTTTCAGGAGACCTTTCCTTTCATGATCACTAGCCAAGATCCTGTCTTCAAGGTCTGAAAGTCTGCCTTCAGTTTCATTCAAACGGTTTTGCCAGCTTTCAATGGAATTTTTAATTTTCTGGATATCTGTTTCAATCTATTTCATGCATTCTATTTCTTTCCTGTATTTATCATTCAGGGTTTCCATCCTCTTCCTACCATCATCTATTTTTCTTAATCTATCTCTACTCTAGATTTGCTGAGGAATTCCTTTATAAATGTTGACATTTCTTTTTTTACCTGAGAGATTATATCTGATCTGATTTCTTCTATAGCTTCATGGATTTGTTTCTTTACTTCAGTTGCTATCATTTCAGAAATGCCAGGTGTGTGTCTTCCATTTTCTTCTATCTCATTGTCTTTTTGACTTGTTCTAGGTGGGCTGGCGGTCTTAGGTTGCATTTTGCTTCTGCATCTTGTCATTTTCAATTTCAAGAGTTTTTATTTTGTTTTCTGTGTTGATCCTCATAAGTTTTTGTAGTAGGTAGCTTTATCACTAGTATCAAGGCCTCTCTAGACCAGGTTTGTTCTTCAGGATATCTTCTGTGTGTAGGAGGTTCTTGGTTTGTGTCTGTCCCAAGATCCTTCACTTCCAATTTTTTTTTTTTTGGTGCCAGGAATCGTACATTTCCAATTAATTAATAGTGAGATGTTGGTATCTGTATGGCTCAGTACCCAGTCCTTTGGTTCTTTAGTGCTGGGGTGTGTTGAGGTTATTACACCTGAACTTCCCAGTATTGTTACAGAGATAAGAACAACTGAGCAAAACAGATATGACATCTTAGCTAAAGTAGTATAATTAGCACTGACAATAGCATCAAGCACAGTTTAGAAATTGACAAACTCTGGTAACTATTAATTTTGTATCTTTAACCATTGAAGCAAAATCTACGGTTATATAACAGAACCGATCATAAGCTGAGAGCTTATATGCAAAGTGTTTCCCCTTGGTAGAGTGGTTTTACCCTGTGGTGGGGAAATTTAAGGAGGATAGTGGCTAGAACAGAGATAACTGAAAAGAAATAAAGTAGAAGCCAAGCTGGAGGATGAAGGATGATCATGCAAACTTTGGGAAACTAGAGAAGAGGGTAGAGGAGAAAGAATGAAGGAGTAAAAAAGGGGTTACTGAAGTTGACCAGAAAAATTAGACTATTCACTCATATGAAAACTTGATTAATTATAGAGAGGTAAACTGAGGAAAGGGGGAAAGAAGATGAATAGATTAGAACAAAAATGTAGGTGAAAGACAAAAAAGGAAAAAAAAAAGAAAATATGGAAACAAATGAGAAATCACAAACCAGCAAAAAAAAGAAGAAAAATAACATAACATAACATAACATAAAATAAAATAAATAAAATAAAAAAATTCCTCTGGTATCCACCAAGAGTCCAAAACTACTGGATAACACTGCCAAGCTTGCAGTAGAGTTTGCGCTGGACTTGATGCTGATCTTGGCTTCCAGATGTGGGGGCCTGGGCCACAGTCTTCAGCCAGTACTTTCTGTATGTTCTTTACCTGCCTCCCATTCCTTACCATTTTTCTTTGTGGATCTCTCCTAGTTACTGTGTTGTTTTCAGACAGAGACAGGGGGCTGTTTCCAGTCCTGTGCACCTTTGCCTCCTCCTGGTCCTTGCTCAGCCTTCTGTGTTCCTCTTCCACTGGCATCTCTATCCTCCCAGGTCATTTGTTGCAGGGTGGTGTGAAATGCTGTGATATAGTCTGGTCCTCTGCTCCTGCTGTTGCAGTCTGAGGCTGCTCAGTCCCAATTCTTACTCCTCTCCGGAGGTGGGGTGCTGACTTCCGATTTATTGCTTTACAAGTTCCGCTGCCCCGGTCACCCGCCTCTGCTGTAGTCTGTAGCTTCCTCCGGCAAGATGGGGGAGTGCTGTGGGGTGCCTTTCTGCTCCTGCACCTGGCAGCATGGGAACAGCCTGGGGTTGCACAGTCCCAAGGTGCAAGGCTGTTTAATTCCCTATGCCTCTCTAACCACAGGTCATGGGAGGAAGGGTTAGCTGTGTTCCATTTACTATGCACACACCCCTGTGGTCTTTAATCTTGTTCCTGGCGGCTCCAGTTAGCACTTTGGTACACAAGAGGAATGGGAGGAAAAGAAAAGAAAAAAAAAAGGAAAGAAAAAAAAAAAAGGAAAACTAGCTGATCATCAGGGAGGGAGCAGTTCGTGTCAGCGGAATTTACTGCTGGACTGTAGCGTACTCTGTTTGGAGGAAGACAGAAGACTCAGGGGACCTTACATCCCAACTCTATCCTATTTGGCTTGATTTAGCCACATTATTTTAGTATATCCTTTTTTTTTTTCTCTTCTTTTAAGATTCCAAGTATGGCAGGCAGTCATCCCTATCCAGTGACACAACAGCAGCCAGGTGGGCTGGCTGCTGTTTTATTAAGTCCTTTATCTATGTTTGGCTTAATCTATTAGTCTCTTACGTCAGATTGATTTTAGTTTAAGTGTGTATGTCCCTCTTCTTTCTTCCAGTTACCTGTGTTTCAGTTGAACTTCTCTGAGTAGCTCTGAACAAGGCTTCTCCTCTATTCAGCCACATTGAATTCCAATCCATACTTTCATATGTAGAGAATTTGAGAAATATTGCTTCTGAACCTGCAAATCAGACACAATTTTGACTGATGACATATGTTTTAAATATGAATTCACATCACTGTTATCTTGAACTGTTATATGTGCACTACAATTCTCAAAGATTTAACAAATTGGAGTGACTTGATAGGCTTAAAGTTAGTTTTTAATGCTCTAGTCTAGATTTTACATTTGCAACAGTAACTAAGTGCATCAAATGTGAAATCTAATTAAGACTTCATTGTACCATCTGTGTTCTTTTGAGGCAAAGGACATGTACTATTAAACATGTGCTGAAAAGGAGGCATTGAGAGTATTATGTGAAATTCAATCCCTCCCATTTTCAAACACGGGATAGTGGCAGAGCGTAATAGTCCATTGTTGTACCCACTCTTCAAAAGCTCCTCAGAGTCATAGCTAATTTTCTTATTAATTACAGACTAGAGATTGCCCACTAAATTAAACCTCAAAATTTCATCAACAGAGAAGAGAGAGGAATACATGCACACATACGAAAACATACATTATATAACAATGGTTTTAGTAAAAAATAGACTGCATATACAAGTCGGTTCCATAAAATTCTAATGCAGCTGAAAAATTCCTATCACTCAGTGAAATCATATCTGTCATACAGTTGTAGTACCATGAATTACCCACATGTTTGTAGTGTTGTTAGTGCAAACAAATCTACTATATTGACAGTTGTATAAAAGTATAGTAAACATACACAGTTATGTACAGTATATAATACCTGATAATGATAATGACAACGAACAACTATATTGCTGGTTTATGTAATTGTCATACCATAATTTTATCATTTTTAGTGTACTCCTTCAGTATAAAAAAGTTTAATGTAGAACACTACACCATGTTATGCTAGCAGTAGCTTCATATATGCTATTTAGCTGGTGTCTTGAATGCAGTGAGATACCTTGTGGAGCGATTGACCTGTATCTCAGGTTTGTGTAAGTACATGCTAATGCATTGCACAGTGATAAAGCCACCCAGCAAAGCATTTCTCAGTATGTATCCCTGTTGTTAAAAGACACATACATATTAAGAAAAGGAAAAGTGCCTTGGTAATTCACCCACACAACAGTTTTCTGTACATAAAATACTTTCTTCTCCTACATCATTTAATGTAAATGAGAAGTGTTTTGCTTGTGGTATCAGAAATTTTTAGGATTTCCTCTGCCTGAAAATGGACTGAACTCAGAGTAATAGTTACTTCCTGGTGTTATGTAATTTAGGAATCTGAAAAGGTAGAAAATTAAGAAAAAATACTTTTGAAATGAAATCTATCTGCAAGAAAAATTATGTAATTACCATGATTTAGCCCACACTAGCACACTGTATTTATATTTCTTCCAGTAGTCACATGATATGTACAAGGAAATTGTTGTAGAAGAACTTCTCACAGTCTTCTGTTTTTTTAAAAAAGGTAAAAAGTGCTGATATTTTTTTTTGCAGGTCTTAGCGAAAAAATGCCCTGCATGTTCTCCAGTTTATTTATACACCAGCAGCTGTAGCCAGGACATCAAGATGCTATAAAACCATCTCACAGTTTTGCATGCACCTGTTGTTAAAGGGAAATCTGAGACAAATAGGCAGGGACTGTAGGGTTCTAAGTGACAGTGGCACACTGAGAAGGCAGATCTCTCACACCGGGAATGTGTTTTCAGGGCAGCTGTGCCAGAGATACAGACATCAGTGGTGGAGTATTCCCTCCCTTGGTCCTTTGTTAATCTGAACTTCTTATTCACATATAGGCAGGTGTCTTAGTCTGGTTTGTGTTATTTAAATAGAATACTACAGATAAGGCAATTTACAAAGGAAAGAAACTTATTTCTCCTAACTTTAGAGGCTGAAAATTCTAATATCCACATGTTGGCATCTAGTGAGGGCCTTCGTGGTGTGTCATAACATGGCAAAGGGCATCGCATAATGAGAGATGGGGCCAGTCAATGTAGGTTTTTCTTCCTAATCACATTCCCATCATAAAGACACCACTCTTATAAGATCATCTAACCATATTTAATTCTCAAAAGCCTTTCCTCCAAATACTACCAACATATGAACTTTAGGACTAAATTTCTGGTACATAAACTTTTAGGGGACACATTCAAGCCACAGCATCAGTCATCAATTTCTAGATTAAAAAAAAAAACCTAGGATAAAACAAAATTTGTTTTTCTCTTGATTTGGGGGCTGTGGTAAGAATAAATGAGAAACATTTGACTCTGCAAAGAAAATTCTATGCTTTTCCAATTAACTGTTATTTTCCAAAACAAGAGAGCATTGTAGTCTTTTTATGATATGTGACTTTCAGATTTGAGAAAAGCTCTCAAAGGAGAGTTATACAGTAAACCCCTTTTGTCCTGACACATGTTGAGATGCTGGAAGGCCGTGATCCTTGCAAAGTAAATTCAGTGGCTGTGATGTCTGAGTTATTTTTTATCTATTTTCAGCAATAAATCACACTTTATTTCATAAATTTCTTTTTTATTAGCATATGTTTATGATACACATTAATTGCATTCATCTTGGGAAACTGACACATATACATAAGCATCTTAATCATTTTTAAGTGAGGTTTCAGGTAGGACCTGAGCAAACTCAGCATTTCAATAGCTTTAAAAATTCTTTTCCATTTCTTTCACATATAAAATAAAATCATAGTAACATTGATAATATACAAATCCACTGGGACCTTGCTATTTCTTAAGCACTATATCAAAATTATGGAAAATTAGTACTTCCATTTTATAGAAAAAGAAAAAGCACACATTGAAGTACACATGGAAGTTTTTACTATGTGCTATATTGCACTGTAATGTATGTATCTATGTATCTACTTATCTATTTACACATATATATGCATATAATAAGGCTATAGGAGAAGAATTATTTTACTCTCCTTTATAGATGGGATAATAGAATCCAGGAGAATATGAATAATTTGCTGAAACACAGCAAAGCAGAATTGAACCACGGCAATTCAGTTCACAGTACTACTATAGCACCTCTTGTGCTACAGAACATCTGTTTAAAATGGGGTATATGAATAGATGCATGAATGTTCCTACAAATATATAGCATAGCAAACAAAATTTGTAACAAATTTCTGCTCTGAGAAATTTCCTATCATGATTCCCACCTTGTTCTAAAATCTTAGTTGGTATGGATTTTCCTTTAAAAATCAAATACCTTAATTGCTACATTGATCAGTGATATGGTAAGATATAAATTTTAAGGTGAATAATTCAGAAGTATCTTGTATGATGTTTCTTTTAATAAGTAGATAAAATACCCTAAAATGAATGAGAAAAACCCATAAATTTATATTAGCAAATTCCCTGGTGAGCAGAAGAAATCATGTAATTTAACCCTATGTTTTACATCTTGAATATCCCCAGAGATCCATGCATTAAAGACCTAACCCTCAGTGTTGTACTATTTGGGTGTTGTAGAAACTTTAAGAGGTAAGGTGTAGTGGGAGGTGTTCAAGTCACTGAAGGGGACTGTGCAATCTCAGTCTCTTCTTCTTTCTCTTTTTAAAAATTTTTAAAATTTTTTATTTTTTGTGGGTACCAGGGGTCGAACTCAGGACCTCACACCCCACCAGGTGCCTGTGCCACTGAGCAATATCACCGGCCTTTTTTTTCCTTTATGTGGGTGCCAGGAGTCGAACTCAGGACCTCACGCTTGCCAGGCAGGTGCGTATGCCACTGAGCTATCTCAGTGGCCCTTCTTTCTCTTTTTTATTTCCCTGGCACCATGATGTGCTATCTCACACAAAAGTGAGGCTATTTAATCACGGACTGAAAGCCATAAAACTTGGAGACAAAAAACCACATTTTCTCTTTATAAGTTGACTTATTTCAGGCATTTGTTATAGAGATGGAAAGGTGACCAATACACTTAACATCACTCATCTTAATGTTTTTAAGTCAAAAGAACAGAAGAGGAGCAGATTTACATAAAACCTACAGGGACTGTGTTAGGCAGTACACAGTATGGTATGAAATGTGAACATTTATCATTTATACTTCTTATTTTTCAGATAATGTCTGCTTCATCAAAAGTAGAAATTCCTTCAGAATTTCTCTACTTTTAAAAAACAGACATTATTTTTAGAGTAAAACTGAGCAGAAGCTACAATAGATTTCCCATATAGATTCTGCCCCAATTTGTGCATAGCACCCACCATTATCAATAACCCCCACAAGAGTGGTATATTTGTTATAGTTGATGAGCTTATACTGACACCATTGTCACTCCAAATCTCCATGGTTTACAACAGGGTACATTTTCAGTTTTGTACATTTTATGAGTTTTGAAAATTTATGTTACATGTAACTACCATAAAATATCATATACTGTAATATCATTGCCTCAAAAAACTTCTATGTTTCAACTGTTCATACTACCCTCCAAAGCCCTGCCAATCATGGATCCATTTAATGTCTCTGTAGTTTTTCCTTTTCCAGGATACCATATAATTAGAATCATATAGTAGGTAGCCTCTTCAGATTGGCTCTTTTTACTTAGTAATATACTTGCAAGTTTCCTCTAAGTCTTCATTGTTTGATAGCTGAATTCCTTTAGAAGTGAATTACACTGCATTGTCTGGATGTACCACAGTTTATCCACTCTCCTACTGAAAAACACTTTAGTTTTTTTTCCAAGTTTTGCAGTTATGAATAAAGCTGCTATAAATATTCATGTACATGATTTTGTGTAAACATACATTTTCAACTTTTGAGGTGACATACCAAGGAACATGTTTGCTGAATCATATGGTAAGAGTATCTTTAGTTTTCTAAGAAACTACCAATCTGTCTTTGTAAGTAGATACACCACTTAGCATCTCCACCCACAAAGAATGAGAATTACTGTTGTTCCACTTTCTTGCCAGAATCAACGTTGCTGTGTTCTGTATTTGGCCACTATAATAGATCTCTGGTAGTATCACTGATTCAACTTGTGTTTTCCAGATCTCGTATAAAGTAGAGCATCTTTTCCTATGTTTATTTGTCATCTGTGTATCTTCTCTGGTGAAGATTCTGTTAAGATCTCTGGTCAATTTAATCGTGTAGTTTGTTTTCTTATAGATAAATTTTAAGGGATTTTTTGCATATTTTGAAAAACAGTGCTGCACCAGATATACCCTTTACACACTTTATTTTTATCATTTTGTGATTTCACTTCTCTTTTTATTCCTTTTGCATTGTCTTTCATAAAGGAGATATTTTTAGTTTTAATAAAGTCTATTTAATCAATTTTTTCATGCTTCATGCTCTCAGTGTTATATATATGAAGTCATACGTAAACTTTATTTCCAGGAGATGTTTTATGTTGTCTTCTAGGAGTTTCATATTCTGTGTTTTGAACTATTTTACCTATTACATCCATTAAGAATAAGACAAAAATTTATTTCACCTTCACTTATTTGTTAACCAGTGCTTCTCTTTGTGTAGTTCTGAGTTTCTGTTCTGTTTCTTTCCTTCTCTCTAAAGAAGTTCTTTTTAACCTTTCTTTCATGACTTGTCTACAAGCAACAAATAGCACTCATTGTTATTAACAGAGAAATTCTTTATTCATTCTTCACTTTTGAAGGAAAATTTCACAGGATACAGCGTTATATGTTGGTAAGATTTTTCTGTTACAGATTTTAGTATTACATTCCACTGTGTTTTGCTTGCATAGTAACTGAGGAGTTACATCTAATTCACGTCTTTGTTTTGTATAATCAAGGTGTTCTTTCCTCTAGCTTCTTTTCTTTCTTTTTTATGGCTTATTAGTATATGTCTGCAGAACATAATGATTAAATTTACCATGGAGACATGAATGTGTAATAAGACATCTTAATTACCTTTCTTTTTGTCCCCAACTTTTCCCATCTCTCCCTGCTTTCTCCAACTCTTGTTCCCTTTCCTGTTTATAAAAGCTCTATTTCTGTTTTTTTCCCCTTGAATTCTTTTTTCTCATCCCTTTACCTCCCCTTCTTCTCCTCCCTCAATCTCTTTCTCCCTTTCCCATTTGAAAAAGATCTCCCTACTTCCTATTATCTATCTTTTATTTGCTCTTTGTTAATATTTTAATCAGCATGGAGATTTTTCAATAAACTAAAAACAGAAATTTCATTTGACTCAGCTATTCCCCTTCTAGATATTTTCCTGAAAGATTTAAAATCACCATATTACAGTGGTACATGCATACCCATGTTTATAGCAGCACAATTTATAATAGGTAAGTCTTACAAATGGCCTATATGCTCATCAACAGATGAATGCATATAATTTCTTTTATTTGAGCATCTCGGATCTATGTTTTGCTGTTTGGTCTTAATTATGGAAATTTTTATTACAGTTGCAAATATTTTTATTCATTTTTCTTTTTTTTTTTTTTTTTTTTTGTGGGTACTGTGGATTGACCTCAGGACCTCACACACCAGCAGACGCCCGGACGGCTGAGCGATATCACTGGCCTTTTTTTCGTATGTGGGTTCCAGGAGTCGAACTCAGGACCTCGCACTTGCCAGGCAGGCGCTTGTGCTGCTGAGCTATCTCACCAGCCCCTCATTTTTCTTTTTTAATACGTTATATCTTCTATAGTTATCTCTCAGTTTTTAGATATTGTGAGGTATAATAGAAAAATACAGTTTGTGTTTAAATAAAACAATATTACCGTCAAAGACACATTGCCTCAAAATATTCCCCTTGCTTCTAATACACATATCCCATCATAGTGGCCCTTTTCAGAAGTAGTTCTTAAAGCAGATTATTGTGTCTTTATTTGCAATGTAGTGACTGACTTGAGGTTCTGAATTGATTCAAATCATTGACCTTTCATGATCATTTTGACTTTGAGGCAGAGCCAGAACTTGTAAGGCACCAGATCTGTGGGATAAATTGGGTGAGGAAACACTGTATTGTTTTGACAGAAATTTCTGTAAACATGTTGAATCAATTCAGGACATCAAGGAAGCCACAAAAAGATTCATGAAGAGAACTTCCAGAACTGCTTCAGAAAGTAGCAAGAATGATAAGTGTACTATAATTGAAGTGAAGAGGAGTATTTTGATGGGGATTAATAGCAATGTGTCTTTTCCTGAAATAAACTTATTAAACATTTATTGTATTTTTCAATCATCTCTTGTATGTTCCTTTTTTCTCTTTTTTTCCCCCTTTGCTTTATGAAAGTGAATTGGAGACTTCTGCTGAACTATCCTAATGCTCAGATATTCTTTCTTTCCTTGGATGTATTTACTCTAATAATGAGCTCATCCAATTCTGTTATAGTATGTTATGTTTTGCTGGCTGCTAAGGATTGAACCTGGGACCTTGTACACGCTAAGCACATACTCTACCACTAAATTACACCCCTTGTCCTTATAAATGTTACAGCATTTTCTTTTACGGTATAATACTACATTATGGTTTCTTAGAATTTCCAATTTCCAACTTTCATTACTCACCTGTTCCTGCATGTAGTGTCTTTTATTCAATAGAGCCATAGCATATTCATCATAGTTGCTTTAATTGTTTTTTTTTTGTGTGTGTGTGTGTGTGTGTGTGTACTGGGGGTTGAACTCAGGACCTCACGCACCAGCAGGCACCCATGCTGCTGAGCAATATCACCGGCCCTTTTTTCATATGTGGGTTCCGGGAGTCGAACTCGGGCCCTTGCGCTTGCCAACCAGGCACTTATGCCACTGAGCTATCTCACCGGCCCTTAATTCTTAATCTAGTATTCCAACACCTCTGCTGAATCTCATTCCAAGTTTGAAGTACTCGATTTCTCTTTCAAACTCTTTTTAAACCATTTAGTAGGGTTTATCATTTTTCTTATTGATGGCCAGAAATGATGAAGTTGGTAAAAGGACCTGGTACAAATAATCCTTCATACATGATGGCAAGGTGTGTGGGGAAGGGAAGTCTTCCATAGTCCTATGATTAGGTCTCAGTCTTCAGTGAGCCTGTCTGATAATTGAAAACTTCACAAGTGCTTCTCAGTTTCTACCTCTTTTGGTGGAATGAGATAACTAGAGTGGGCTGGAATTTTGTATATCTTTTCTTCTACATAGCAGACTAGAGAGAGTTGGAATTGTGTTTCCCTTCCTGTAGGTATGTAAGATTTTCCAGCAGGTTAGGCTCTGCTTTAGTTTCTCCTGAGGATGATATTGTTAAGAACAAAATGTTCTGATGCATCCCCAGATGATACATTTTCACCTCCCTCTGCTGGAATGAAGACAGGCTTTTGATATTTACTGTGAGAACTTGGAGGAGATACCGGAAGTAAAACTCAAAAAGCAAAACAAAGCAAAACAAAACACTACAGAGTCTTTCTATAACTGTTTTTTTAGAATTTTTAATTCTCAGTTGCTGATACTGATGCAATGTGTCAATTACAGTTCAGCTTTCCCTACTTCTGTGGGTTTCAGCTCTAGTAAATTGTGATACTTTGTATTTACCATCCAATTTTATGGGCAACAGTTTTCTCTGTAATCTTATTTCTCTTACAGAACTAAGAACAGTTGCTGAATTTTCAGTTTTTCATTGTTAGAGTAACGATTCTATGTCTCTCATGTGCTGAACCAGAAACCAGAAGTTCCTGTGTTTTTCATGTGATTGTTTTTTCAGATTCTCATAATCTTCTAGATAATATAGGTATAAATAACTTTGGTAAATAGTTTCAGGATTTAAACTCCAGGTTCATATGCATGAGGAATACTCAACTGAATCTTCTTTGAACAGAATTACTGCTTTCATCATAAATTATGAAAATATTTAAAAATATAGAAGAACATAAAGATTACATTTAAGGGCCGGTGAGATGGTTCAGCGGCTTAAGCGCCTGCCCTGCAAGCGCGAGGGCCCGAGTTCGACTCCCGGAACCCACATACAAAAAAGGGGCCGGTGATATCGCTCAGCGGCACGGGCGCCTCCTGGCGTGCGAGGTCCTGAGGTCGACCCCCCGGTACCCACCAAAAAAAAAAAAAAAAAAAAAAAAAAGATTACATTTAAATATCAATATTTAAATTAATTAAAATATTGATGCATATTCCAGGCCATAAACTTTGCTTATGTCTGTGTATTTTACAAAGTAAACATTATACATTCATGGTGATTTGTTAATGTATGCGCATAATGTTCTGTGTTATTATACATTTTTGAAAACATAATTTTAATGGATCCAGACTATTTTATTGGGTAGATGATCTACACCATATTCAATTAATCCCAAATTAAGCATGTATACTTTCTGTTATAAGAAATTCTATGGTATGCGTTCCTGAACACTGTGTACATTTCTGATAAGATCTTCATAAAATCTAAGTATTTGTCAATAGGTTGTTGAGGAATTGGTATCTTAAAAAAAATTCCTATGATCATTATTATTTGCAAAATATATTAAAATATAAGAAGCTGAATGTCATCTATGCTATTATAAGTAAAGCATTGAGAAATAAATTCAACAAGTAGCTGTCAGATTATATATAATTATATTTTCAGTGAAACAATTGAAAAATTATTATTTAGATCTTTTCAGCTTAATGTTTTTGAAATGCCAATTTCATTACCATGATTATATGTGTTATTAATAGGCAAATGCAACAGATAGATGATAGATAGGTTAGATAGATAGATGACAGGCAATTCTTATTCTTATGGAAGAACTAATAGTTGCAAATAATCATCATATGCATTTAACACATCTTTAAAGGAAATAAATTTTATGGACTGATATAAATGTCATTGATTTTAATGCTACTTTAATTTATATTCAAGAATTCATGGAATTTTAAAAGCATTTAACTTCCAAGGACAATTTTGAATTTAAATAAAGACTCACATGTTCACATACTAGTTTTCAATGAAAGTATACTGAATAAAATAATACACACTCATGTGAAACTCTCATTTTTAAAAAAGAACAAGAAATACACTTGATTTTGACTTCAAATATTACTAAGATATTCCTACTTCACTTTTTTTGCTGTTGTCTATATATTGTTAACTAGTGATCTCTTTTAAAAGGTAAGTACCCCTAAGACTTGAAAGATAAACATTCTCCTTAATATGCTTTAGTTTAATTGCGTGGTTTTAATAGTTAGCTGGAATTCCTATGGTGGAACTGTTAGCACTCTTAGAGGAAGAAAAAGTGTTGAGCATGGATGGAGAGGGCTGCAGCTCTCAGTTCTTCAAGAGTCCAGTTCTCTCTTTGATGTGAACTGACAGTATAACCAGACAAGAGCTAGAGGGCAATTCTACAGCGCTGTTATACTACAAATATTCATCTTATTATTTCCAAATAAATATTTTCTTTTGTGATAGGAAATGATAACAATAAAGCAGTGGAAAATATAAAAGGCAAACTGTTATCAAAAACTGGTTCTCCATCACCCTTTCTGTTTCGAAAATACCCCCAAAAATGTAAAACATTTCGCTTTGAATGAACTGACTCAGAAATGATGAAAGTAGAAGTGGAAAGGTGTTCTTAGCTACACAGAGACTGAGCCCAAAAGAGACCTCTCTAGTTCAATCTTAAGTCAGGTGTGAAAAGTCAGTTTTGCACACTCTAGTGGGTGTAAGCTGATGCTGGGAGCGTAAGAGGTTAATGGGTGTGATGAAAAGCAGAAAAAGATGGCAAAGTCTTATCAGAGTGAGGTTAATAAGGAAATTTCACCCAAAACATGGTAAAGAAGAACTGAACAGTGGCTAAACTCTAGCAACGAGTGGCAGGTATAAAGCTGAAGTGAAACTTTAGCAAGTATCCGGGAATAGATTTCTATCAGGACTGCTCCCTGGTAGCTCCTGTCTTAGACGGATGTGTTTTTTTTCCATATGAAATATATTGAGTAAAAGAAAAATCAAGTCTCCTACACCCACCAGCTATGAGCAGGTCACTAGTTTCAAACCAGACACCACCCGCCTCCCCTGGTTTTAATAGGGAAAATTGTAGTCATATGGGAGAGGGGTTGGTGTTCACTGAGTAGCTATGTGTTTATTAAAAATAGTTAAACTGAGGCCTGCACTCAGGGAAGAGTTGACATCGCTCCTTTTATACTGCCATCACTTCTCCATATTTTCCGAGTCTCTCATTTTCCATGCTCTTCTGCTTTCCCAAATTCCTCTGCAGGGCTTTCCTTGAGAAGACTGATAAAGTGCCTGAAATATCAGGCTGCTCCCAATACTGCAAGCAGGATCTTCTAAATTAACTAAGATATAAGACCTCATACTTTTTTTGAAGCTTTAATTATTTATTACAGAAATTTGCAATTTTAGTAGATATAAAATTCACCTGGGGGCCAGTGAGATGGCTCAGCGGCATAAGCTCCTGCCTGGCAAGCGCGAGGGCCCAAGTTCGACTCCCAGAACCCACATACGAAAAAAGGGCCAGTGATATCACTCAGCGGCACGGGTGCCTGCTGGCGCACGAGGTCCTGAGGTCGACCCCCGGTACCCACAAAAAAAAAAAAAAATTCACCTGAAGAGCATGGAAAACACACTGTTGAATGACATGTGCAGAATTCCCGATTCAGTAAGTTTAAGTTTGGGTCTCAGATTTGCTCATCTAACTGATTGTTAAGGAAGCTAATGTCACTGGCTTAGGGATCAAAATTTGAGGAAAATTGTTTGAAAGGATTTTTCTTTATTATAGCATGGAAGAGTGTATTTTATTTTTCATGTTTCCATTGTACATAGGTGTCTGGGTGTGTACAATATTTATATAACAGAAAAATGTCATCAATTATATGTTAACCATTTTATTTAACAGAGTAGAAAATTGGGGAAATGATTAGTTTACCCATGAAAACTATACAGTGTTTTTTGTTTTGTTTTGTTTTGTTTTCTTGTTCTTCAACCAAGCATGTTTATTAAACATCCAGTTAGCCCATTCTGAGTTAGACAATGCATAAAACCTTTGAAAGATAGAGTGACGAAATCAAACAGTAAAAGTCCAAAACAACAGTGAGTAACCTTGTAAACTTATGTCACTGATTCTTATTCAGTAGGACCCATCAAAGCACTAGGAAAGAATTTTTAAAGCGTACATAGGAGGTGTGATTAAAAAATACAGTGGCCATTCAAATTTTTAAAATTGATTACAGTAAAAGACATATTGCCATTTATCCCTCTCAAAATTCTTCCCCTCACTTCAAACAGCCTTATCCCATCATTCTTGACACTTTCTAAAGTAGTTTACAGTTTACATTTACAGCAATTTCTGACAAAATAATTAGAGTGCATTCTAATCTACCTTATTCATTGGATCTAGCACTGAGTGATGTCTGGCCCTTCCCAATGTGAGTACAACCGTGAAAGGTAAATGTTTTGAATCTATTCAGGGAATTGAGGCAGCCAGAATGGCAAAACTAAAGACACTTATGTAAGAATGTTTCCAGAACTGCTTCAAAAAATTGCAAGAACAATGGGATAAGTGTGTTCAAAGTGAGGAGGAGTATTTTGAGGGAGATTAAAGACAATATGTGTTTTACTTAGTAATTTTTTCTTAATTTAGACAATCATCATATTTTTTGGTCATACTTTATATCCAAACCTGACCACAAGGCTTTTAAAAAGACTTAAGTTTCTGTGAAAGTAGTTAACTAATTTAAAACACTCTGGAAAATGATAACCCAGAAACTCAATAATGAATCCAAGTTCCCTAACATACAAAGTTCATTTTGATTGTCAAGACTATTTTTGAGTAACAGGAATCACTATCTCTATCTGATTATAGAAGTTCTTGAACATTATGTGTGTGTGCTAAATAGCTTGGTGTTTCCTGGCATACCCACTTATTTCACATCTGATTTCAACCACAGCTGCGGGAGGCAGTTCATTCCAAGTTCTTACTCATTTTGCAATGCCAGCCTACACCAGCAAGCACCAAATTCCACTCTCATTCTACCAAGCAGCTTCTCTAATGTTCCTGTGCTCAGTTGGAACCATGCTTACATGCTATTCTGGAAGGTTAGGATAGTTAGTATGGCAGAAATAATGCTCATAGAATGAGCGATGGAGACAGTATATTAAGGCCAGTACTGACTATTCACCTTCACGAAGACAATTCTGGAACCATATTCTACCTGCTCCTTCATGGATCACTGTGGAATGAAGTCCATATTGTTCACAGTTCTGGTAACAAATTTTACTTTGTATTTTATTTCCCTTACTTTCTCATTCTATTCCCTCATTACTGCTTCTGGAGATAACTTTCTAAATTAACCTCCTGTACTCAAGTACTTGTCTCAGGTTTTGTTCTCTGCAGAATTATAGAATAAAACAACATTATGTTGTTTAGATTAATTGGCAATATGTGTTTTCCTTTTTGAAAATGCGGTTTTCTTGTGAACATTTCTGTTTCTAAAGATGTGTTCATGCAGATAGAAGGAGTCTAAAGATTCATAAATATTGGCAGCCATTCCTTTAAGAATTAATGATTTTTAGTCAAAAATTCTAGATTTCACCAAAATAGAAAAAGGAGTAAAATACATTTTCAATTGGTTCTGAAATTTGACTCTTCTATGAGATATTCCATGGAAAGAAATTTTAGCAAACAACTGATCTCAAAGCAACAGTTACCAAAGTGTCTAAATTAGTTGATATCACAAACCAAGCACAGCAAAAGAGATCAGAAATTCTAATTTTTACTGCTCCTTCATAACTTTATTGCCCTTTTAAAGCACATAATAAATACCTGTGGTGCTTTCTCTAGATGCACAAACCTTCTGCTAAAAAGAACTATTTAAAAGGAAACAGTTCGTACTGATATAATTAATGTAAAGTTTAGATTGGATCACAGTATCAACAGATTATTCTAAATTGTAAGCCAATGGTTTTCTTTGTTAGGTTTGTTTCTTTAACCTTCTGTAGTTTACTGGAACTGATCAAATCAATATAAACAACATCCTGGAAATGATGGAATTTGAAGAGAAACCAGTAATATGCTGGATATTAAGAGTAAAGTCACATGAGGATAGACAATAAGCAAATCACCATAGATGTCTAATCATCAAGGTTTGTTTTGAAAAGCAAAAGGTTAAGAGTGAATGTTCACTTGTCTCTTTGCTGATAGATGAGCATAATAAGTCACTCAGAGGCATAAAATATGAGACTGTTATGCCCTTACAGATCATCCAGTTCAGGCGTTTTAAATGGAGCTATTTTCAGTTTCCAGCCCTGCTTGATTGTTAATAATGGTAGCCAGATTAGTCATGTTCAGAATAATTCTGGGCTTTATATTTTACTTCTAGAAGAGATCATTAGCTCTTATAATGTTGGGACTTAGATTTTGAGGAAATTATTAACATTTTTAAAATAAAAGGAAAAATGAATGGTTTAGGAGTCAACCTAATGGCTCTAATATTTGTGAATATTACTTGTCTGGGACACCTTGGCTGCCATTTATTTTTAAATTGAGCTATAACAGAAACAGCATAAAGCATATAAAGGACACTGACTTTATAAAGCTTGATTAATTTTCAAAATAAACATTTGCATAATAACCACCTTGATCAAGATGTAAAAAAACACTTGATGCATTCAAAATTTTGCCTTGAAATTCTTCTCAGCCAAAAACCTTAAGATAGCCACAGTTCTGACCAATACCACTTTTGATTGGTTTTGTTTACTGTTTAACAGCATAGAAATGGAATCACAGTATGTGTTTGGAGACCTTTTTATCAATATCAGTTTATTTATGCCTGTACTGATAATGGATTATTCACAGTAAGTTAATTGAGAGTCCAATAAATAACTTATAAATGGGAAATGTGTTCTACTTTGTAAAGGACATTATTATGGAAACAGGGTGAAATTAGATCCCATGCCAAGCTTTAATAGTAACAGAGTAATGTTGATTTTAGGCAAGACCAAAGTCGAACCTGCATCTTAAAAAAGATTTTTTAAAAAAAGAAAACATAGATATTCTGAAAAAACTCCTTATAAATAACTAGAAATGCTAGGGAATAAACATCCTTTAAATGACAAGCCTTCAAAGACAATTACCAAAAAGAAATAAAAGAAAACTGGAAACAAAAAACCAAAACATTAATTTCATTATGTATTTGTGCAACATACCTGATGTTGGGGAATAAGAGGAGATCACCTTTCACAAAGAAGGCAATTGGAAAACTCTTCCCAAAAGACACTGAAATTAGGACTGGGTCTTGAAGCAGTATACATCAAAATGCCTACCTTCAGTGAAAGTGCAGTTTAGAATGAACACTTCAGCTGGCATAGGGAGATGACACAAATAACGTTTTCATCTGAGCCAGTTCTGCGAAGACAAAAACAAGAACAAAATCTACTTAAGAGTGTGAGTATAGCAGTCAACTCTCTTGGGTTTGAGGTTCCTACTTGAATAATTTGTATGGTCTTGGAACTCTTAACAAAGGAACTAACATTGAAAAGTGGCCCTACTTCTAAAGCTCTTTCCAAATACAACCACAATGTGGAAGGGGAAATCTTTAAGCTAGGATACACTGAATCAGCAAGTATAAAGCCCTTGCAAACAGGGGTTCAAGATCCAAACTCACATTTCAATTTCAAAAATGAGTAAGTCAGGACATACATATAACAGTGATATTCATGTGATTTGGATTATTAAATAATCTGTTAACATGTAACAAAAAGAGGGCCAGGGATATAGCTCAGCAGCACAAGCGCCTGCCTGGCAAGAGCAAGGTCCTGAATTCGATTTCCGGTGCCAAAAAAAAAAGTAACGAAAAGAGTAAAGGTAAGCAAGTGAAAGAAAGGAATAAAGTACTAGGAAATGATCAGCAGAAGGAAAAAAGAGCAATGGAGTTTTTCTTAAATATGTATTTATGTATATATACACATACGTATGTAAATATATACACTCATTTAAACATTTGTATGCTATTCGCTTAATTTATAAAAGTACAAAATCGCTGGTGAAGTGGAAGATTGATTTAATGAAATTTTCATGAAGAAACAAAACAAGATCATTATAAATTGAAAAACACAAAAGAATTTAAGAGAAGTGGAAAGAACATAATAAAAATTATCATGTATCCAATAAGTGTTTTATGATAAAAGAATGAAGAAAATGGTAGCAAAATATCCAAATAAAAATGCACATACTATTCTAGAATTATGAAAATTTATGAAAAGCATAAGCTGTTATATTTGCAAGGTACAGTATAATGGAAGCCAAACACAGTAAATAAAAAGAAAATCACCATGGTAGTATATTGAAAAAAATGAAAACTTAAAAGGTTAGAAGTAAATAAATAAAGTTATAAAATGTTAAAATAGTTTAAAGCATCAAAAATTAAAGAGAACAATAGTATCTCTAAAATTATGAGAAAAAGGTCAACCTAGAATTTTATGTCCTAGCACATTATTTTTAAAGACTAAATACCAAAGGTATTTTCCAAAAAATCAAAAGTGACTAAGTTCTCCATTAAAAAATAATTTTGTTCTTGTATCATTCTTTGGGTTTTGTAGTTTGAATCTTCTTATTTACATAAATGTAACATTCCTACATACTGTATTAGAAAATCAAATCTAATAGTGTTCCATGAATATTCAACCCTCTAAACTTAATTTTGAATGACTAAATTTGGCTTATTCCAGAAATACAAGAATACTGCAATATTGGAAATTATTCAAAACACATCTTAGAATGACAGAAAATTCTCTTTCCTCTGAACTACATACTTCAGTTATCTTACAAGTAACATATAATGGAAATTAATCTACTACGTGTTTATCACAAAATAATTATATTTTATATTTAAAACACAAATTTAAAGCCCGGTGTGGTGGCACTAACCTGTATTCCAGCATCCTGGAAGGCTGAGGCAGGAGGATAGCAAGATTAACACTAGCTTGGGTAATTTAGGAAATTAGCAAGACCCTGTCACAGAACAAAATAATAAAAAAATAAAAAATAAAAGGTGTGGAGCTCAGTGCAAAAGCCATGGGTTTAATCTCTAGTACTGCAAAATAAAATTTTAAAAAATCCATGAGCTTATGTACATACATTATGGCCATTAAATCAGATATGTCAACTTCATTGGGTTGAGAGGCACCTGCCAGGTCGGTAGAGCCTGCTTCTGGTGTGTTTGGGTGAGTCACGGGGGTGTCACCTCGGGCACAATCCGTAGTCAACAGGTCCTCTCCTGCTGGTACTGTTCACCTGCCTTGATTTCAGAGTGTCCACAACCGAACTCCTTTGCATCACCACGCTCTTCACCATGATGCTCTTGCTCACAGACTGCGGGTTGAATTCACCCTAACTGAGCCAAGTTAAACCTCTCTTCCTTTAAATTGTAGATAACAGGTGCTGTGTCTCAGTGACAAGAAAGCTAATACATATATTTTTTTCTTTATGATTTATAATACTATATAATAATATTACTACAAACTTAGTGACTGAAAAAGGAATGTATATTTATTGTCTCATAGTTTGTGTGGATCTTGAAAAAGTTCAGCAGATTCTTCAGAATCTCATAAAGCTTCAGTGGAACTGCTGGTTGAAATGTAGTCTTATCTGAATCTCAGCTGGGGAGAGATTCACTTCCATGGTCATAAAGTTTTTGGTTACCATTTAGCCCGTTTGAGTTACCAGACTGAGGTTCTCCATATCTTATGGGGTCTCAGCTAGAAGCCAAAATCAGTTGCCTACAGTGCCAGCCTCCCTAACCTGAGCACTAGCTGAAAGACTACATAATAGTCTCTCAGCAATACGAGTTGTAATCTTACACAACATTACCGTAATGGTCGCATTTCATTATCTTTGCAACATTCTGTTGACTACAAACAAGTCCTAGATCCAATCCCCAGTCAAGAGACAATTGTATAAGCCATAAGTACAAGTAGGTAGGGATATTGAGGGATGCTTTAGAGTGTGTTTATAACAGAACTATTTATATATTTAATATATTTTGTAGTTAAAATGGAAGTTATTTTTTGTCTTTCTTCCTTTCCTTTGCTTTTGGTCTTCCTTCCTCTTTTAACTAGTTTTCCTGCAATAAAGCAATATTATGAGTTCCTCTCAAATTGGGTAGCTGGCATCCAAGGTAAGTACAGGTCATTAGCAGCTGTTCACATCACAGCACATACAATGACTTGCATGTCATTTCAATGAGAAATGCCACTAGGAAATTAAAATCAGTGGTTTTTAATGATTAAGTAATTTGAATGGATAGTGGCATTCTTGTAAGAAAAAAACCAACCCAATTGAAAAAGCAACACTCTAGAGATATACTGCAAATTGATTTGAACCATTAATTAACAAATACAATAACAGTAAACGAATAAATACACTGAATAAAACTAATTCAAATTGGGGCCTGCAAGACTGACAATTGAATCTTCTTGTACATTAGTCTGGGATTTTTCTTATTCAACACTGACCAAATGGCTTTTTCAAGGTAAGTGATTCTTTACGGTTATTTCATTGTTCTTGAACAAGGCTAATTTCTTTCAAAAAACCAGAATTCATTAATTGCGACTATTTTTGGAAGCCCAGTGAAAATACTCAGAAATAGCTACATTCATTTTAAAAAATCACATAAGTCCTAAATATATATTGACTACTACAATTTAAATTTTCAAGCATATGATGCTGTATTTAATGAAGTTCATACATTAAAGAAAAACACCACTGAATATAGAGTATCTCAAACTATGGCAAAAATGAATTACTTAGTTTTAGAATCAACAATAGCATTCCACATTAATTAAAGTTCTTTCTGTTATTTTAGTTGGCTTGAACTTAGTGGTATTAAATGACTGAGAGCTTTGACATATTGTTAATGTTAATTTAACTAAGGGATCTTTATTGTTTTACTCCAAACTAAGTTGTTCTCTGAGAATTTACTTATAGACTCCAAATTGTCTTAGGTTACATCGCATAATTGTTCAGATGGCTTCAGGCAAAAGGAGGGTAGAGTCTGTGTGCCCAAGTTAAGAATTATGAATCTGGAATATTAAGCAATATTTTAACTCCCTACTAACTTACTTTAAGGAATTGTACATTTCTTGTAACTACTCTTTATTAAAAAGAAGAGCCCTAGGATAGCCTCAAAACATTTTATCTTAGAACACTAACAACTTGCCCCTAATTGATATGAAAGATTGCCATCTCAACTTGGAGGAAGGACTGGAGCATCAGTGCATCAAGAAAGACTGGATTAATCAATATAGATAGTTGGGTATTGATGCCCGTAAGATGTCAGATATTGAAAAAAATAGGTGGGTTTAACAAAGCAATGAGCAGTTTTCTACAGAAGATGATCTATTCTCCCAATCTTATTTTCAACCAGCAGAGGAAGTTGTATTTTCAAAAAACTCTCTCCTTTCCACTTTATACTTATAACTATTTTATTGCTTTCAATTGCTTTCTGATAAAGTCCAAACTTACAATTTTCTGTAGGGTTTTGAATAATTTTGCCCATATACACTTATTCAGCTTAAATTTTATGCCCTCTCTCATACCCTACATCTTTTATTTTAGCCTTTCTGTCACTCTTCGTATTTCCTCAATGCAATGTGTTCTCTCTTGCCACAGTCTTTGCACAATCTTTCCTTGAAATACTGAAAACACTCCCCCTTCCCATACAGACTGTCTGAATGAGATTTAACCCCAATGTTTGAGCACTGAAAGCAACATATATCTCTTTTTTCTAGCAGTTCGTATAGTTGTAATTTTCTATAACTTGTTTGAATATACAGGTAATGTCATTCTAGAATGTAAGCTGCATCAGGGCTGTCTATTTTTCTCTTTATCTCCTAAGTCGTATCTCATAGCAGTGATTCATTTAATCTGTGTTACTTAATTAATTTACCCTGTTTCTAACGTAATGGTTTCTCCAACTGTTGTCCTATAATGTGGAGAGTTCTTCTGTTATGATAGAGAAGAGCAATACAGTAATTTGAAAAGATGGCACTGTACTCTCTGTACTGTGACACAATTCTTTCTGTGATATAAAGGGGCCTTTTAGATGGGCTCAGGGACCAAAGGGACTTTAATTTCCATGATGAAAATTATAGATTGCCTGATTAGTCTTTGTCATTACTTAATGTCTGAGAAGAAGATAACAAAGAAAAGAGAATTCAATGTGGGAGGAGATCATATCACAAGAGCAGGTTTATACTACATTCTTAAATCTTAAACTATATACTAATATAAGTTTCAAATATGCCAACTATATAAAATGCCATGATAGAATTTTACTGTCTGAATTAGTAGGAAAAGAAGAATAAATTCTTAAAGACAAAACAAAGCAGAAAAATGTCTCTGATAATTCCCAAAAGAAGGATGTGGATTAGAGAAATTGAAATTGAGGTTTAAATATAAAAATATTGAAACTTTAGATAATAAAATTAAAAAATATACTTGTTTCTGTAGATAATAATTCAAGAGAAAAGGGACAAATTATTGAAATTTTTAATTTATTTTGCACTATTGAGGAGCAATGCAAGAGTTTAGAAAATTCTCCCTAATCATTAATAAAAACACAGAAAATGTTTTTTTGATAAACACTTTTCCAATGATGATTAAATATACCAGAGTCAAAATCCTGCCCATATTCTTTTTTGTTTTACGCTTCCCCTGCTGTTTATACCAACAGGAAAATAACTAGGAATGGAGCCTTCAAATATTACTCAAAAGTGACAGCACATCCAGAATAAGAGGTGGGAAGTCAGTCAAGGAAAAACCACCCAGAAGGTATTTGACCAAGTAGATGGCATTATTAGAGATAGTCATCAGTTTTGTTGTGTTCTAACTACAATTGTTATCAACCACATATTAACGAAACTGATAAATAAGAACATAATTAGAAATTTCAAAATCATTACTGAAATTATGTTAAGATTGTGTCCTCAACATTTTTTTTTTTTGTGTGGGTACCGGGGGGTCGACCTCAGGACCTTGCACGCCAACAGGCACCCGTGCCGCTGAGCGATATCACCGGCCCCTTTTTTGTATGTGGGTTCCGGGAGTCGAACTTGGGCCCTCACGCTTGCAAGGCAGGCGCTTACGCTGCTGAGCCATCTCACCGGCCCCTCAACAATTTTATAATTGGAAATAAACATCCAAATTCCAACACAACATTTAAAACATCAGTAGTAGCCTCTAAATATGAGAGAAAGGGTTTAAGAAGCATAAAAACGACAAAGTATTAAATAGCTGAATTATTGAAAAGGAAAATAAGAATAAATGACTTCTTTCAAAAATCACAAAAACAAAACAGAAGAAAATCACTAATAAAAATTACATGCAAATTAATGTATTAAGAGAAAGTCAGGTGGGCCGGTGAGATGGCTCAGCGGTGTAAGTGCCTGCCTGGCAAGCGCGAGGTCCTGAGGTCGACCCCCAGTACCCACAAAAAAAAAAAAAAAAAAGAGAGAGAAAGTAAGGTAATAAAAGTACCTGGATATATAAATTCAGTTACTAAAGATTTCTGATTTGATAAGGTCTACTTTTTGAAACATATTTGTAACAAGGAGACAATCACAAGTTAATGAAAACAATAAAAATCACATCTTGAGAAATAAAAAACATACTCTAAAATATATGTAGTTATCTGCGTTTATTTTTAAAAGAAGTAGAAATTTAATTTAGGTAATGTTAAAGGTTACTAAAATGCTTTGCTCAAAATATCTGACAGACATTTCTGATATAAATCCTTAATACAATAGAAATAAATAATCAGGATGTGATCTTTCACTTGTGCTCTCTCCTCTTTCTCTCTTTCTCTCTCTCTCTCTCTCTCTCTCTCACACACACACGCACACACACACACACACACACACACACACACTCATAAATAATTCCTGAATATCTGAGAAATAACTACAAAGCAAGGCAAATGGGAAATGTGCTCCTTTAATCCCAGCTACTTGAGAGGCTGCAGCAGGAGGATCACCAGTTCAAGGCCAGCTTGGGCAACTTACCAAGACTGTGCCTCAAAATAAAATAAAAAAGACTGGAGATGTAGCTCAACATTAGCGTGCCCTCTGGGTTTAAAAACCTGTACTGAAAAGAAAGAGGAACAGAAAGTGTCTCTGAGCTCATGGGCACCACTATTCTCTGGTAGCATTGGGATGGAACTAGTCAATACAATTTGTTAAGAGTATGAAATAAGAGATATAAATGTTAGATTGTAAGAAACAAATAATCTGAAAATCTTATGTATACGTATCTAGAAAGCACAAGAGGTACAATAAAAAATGGGAATCCTATAGTGCCGCTGGTTAGAAATACAATGTGCAAAATTAAACTGTTTCATTTATATAAACAATAAAAACCACAAGAATGTAGCGAACAAAGATTTATTTCCTGTTGTTGATACAAGGACAATACTCCTCTTGATCAAGGTAGAACATGGTAGACTACATGAATAAGTACTTTAAATCTTACTAAAGAGCATTAAGGGAGGTTTGAATAAAGCAGAACACCTAACTAGTCTTAAACAAGAAGACTGGATCAATCAATGTGACCAAGAAACCAGTATGTCCTGCCATGCTTACATTTTCAAGTAAATGTATAAGTTTATAAGAAATGTGTGTGATATGTGTATGTGTGAGTATGTGTGAATGAATGAGAGGAAAATAAACAGAGATTTGGAGTGATAGGGCAAAATAAGGGCAGGCAACAAGTAAAACAAAAAGCAGACGGCAAATAATATGGTAAAATTGGTATGAATATAACTTGTTTGGCAAAATATTTTTTAATATAACAGAGGAGAAAAAGATATTCTGGGTAAGGGTCCATAAAAAGCTTAGTTATTTGATTCTAGGATTGGGAGAAACAGAAAAATTAATGAAATAATTCAAAACCTCAAAAACAGCATCAAATATTGAAGTAAGTACACAATAAGGATCTTATATAAGGATCTTATTTCATGTATCCAATAAATGATGCAAATATGTATGAAGAAAAATAAAAATTACTGTATGCCTTCCACTATTTGCATTTAAATAGTTGTTTATTAAAAATGTTGAATATAATTATTTAAAAGCAGCAAAAGAAAACATGAATGATTTATTTGCATCATCCTTGAGGGACGAAAGTATTTCTAACTATAATAAGAATTCTAGAAAATATATTAAATTAGAGGTAAATATTTAAAGTATTCATACTAAATACAGATAAGAGTTTTGTAAAAAGATTAATGATAGCTAAAAATAAAGATAACCTCATATTTATGAAGGTAGAGACAAAATATATTTCAGGCAAATAATTTTATAGATTGTAAAAAACAAAGCCCCCCTAGAGGTGAAAAAATTCAAAAAGGATAAAAATGAAATGTATCTCTCAAATGATGATTTAAAAATATATTTTATTAGTAATAATATGTAAATAAGGTAATTAAACCAAATTTTATGGGAAAATTATGAGTTACAAAGATGAAAAGTTTATTCATATTTAAATAAGTCAATTAAACAAGGATATAGCTGAGACAACAGGGAAAACTGAAATGTAGTTTGTTAAAAAATTGTTAATTTTGCTGCATTTGGCAATGATGTGGCTTCATAAAGAGGTATCTTCATTATGTACTAAGCACAAACTGAAATAAAAGGATATGGTAGGGCATGGTGGCCATATTTCATTAACTACTTCAGAAAGAATAGAGAAAAACATTAAAATGTTAATGTTATAGCTATGTGATGTATAACATGTGGCGGTCCATTACTCTAGTCTCTCTTGAAATTTGTAATGATAGAGAATTGTATTAGTTAACCTTTCTTTTGCTAGAACTCAATACCCTACAGCCACAACTTAAAGGAAAAGTTTAATTTGGTTCATAGTTTCGGAGGACTCAATTCATGGTCAGCTGGTTCAAAGCCAGAAACATTAGGGTACATGTGTGTTGGAATGAAGATGCTTAGTTCATGGCAATCAGAAGCAGAGCAGAGGAAAAAACCACAGACCACATAGAATACCCAAGGTCACATCTCCGTGATCCACACAGACACACTGTGTGCTTTACTGATTCCATAGGCAGCTCTCAAGCCAATCATATTGGTAATTCACCTTACCCATCAAATCCCGACCTTTATCATCTTTTTTTTTTTTTTGTGGGTACCGGGGGTTGACCTCAGGACCTCACGCGCCAGCAGACGCCCGTGCCGCTGAGTGATATTACCAGCCCTTTTTTCGTATGTAGGTTCCGGGAGTTGAACTCCGGCCCTCGTGCTTGCCAGGCAGGCGCTTAGGCCGCTGAGCCATCTCACTGCCCCCCCACAACCTTTATCATCTTGATGCTCAAATGCATCTCCTTAGACAATACTTAGAATCCCCATAAACAAAATAAGTTAATAATTCTGCCTAAAATATTATAATTATATTGCACACAATCAAAAATAGAATAATCATTTCCCCAAAGGTTCAAAAGTTCTAACCCTGTATAAAAACTCAAGTCAAAATCTCCTCTAAGGGCCAGTGAGATGGCTCAGTGGCATAAGCACCTGCCTGACAAGCGCGAGGGCCCGAGTTCAACTCCCAGTACCCACACACAAAAAAAGGGGCCGGTGATATTGCTCAGCGACATGGGCACCTGCTGGCGCGCGAGGTCCTGAAGTTGACCCCTGGTACCCACACAAAATAAAAAATAAAAAAAAAAATCTCCTCTAAGACATAAGGCAAATTCCTATGCTATCATGGATAGGAACTGGCTGGTTTCTGACATTCCCTGGAGGCATTTTCTTTTCTTCTTTTTTTTTGTACCTGTACAAAGTACTTGGTTTTTGTTGTTGCTGTTGTTGTGTGTGTTTGTTGGTTTTTATCATGATGATAATCTCTTCAATGCTCATAACTCCTTTGGACCCAAATTTACACATGTTTCCTTGTAGGCCCAAATTTAACCTTCGAAGTTTTTCACACTGTCTTTTGTTCTCCACTTTCACTATAAATTTGACTAAAAGCAGTCAGCAGTAGCTATGCCACCACCTGAACATTGGATAACCTTGAAATTTCATTTGTCAGATCAATTAGTCTACTATCTCTATTCTCACTCTCCTGAAAGTCTCAGGATATAGACAAAATACAGTTTTGTTTTGTTTTGTTTTGTCAGAGTGCAATAAAACACATGGCCTCTAGTGTGATTATAATTGCCAGTGAAATCCTTGTTCCCAGCTAAAACTTTCTGACCCTGGTCTTTACTGTCCACATTCCTATCAGGATTCTGATTTTATGAGCTCTGATCAGACTAATCCACCAATCTTTGCTTAAAACATTCTAGGGATTCTCTAACCCATATCTTCAAACATTCCCAAATTCCTTCCACACATGATTTTCAAAGGCTTCTGAGTCAAATGGTCAGAAATAGTCGTAGCTATTGCCTCACTATTTTTTGTTGTTGTTGTTCTTTTTTTTTTTTTTGAGACAGGGCCTTATTATGTTGGACTTGAACTCACTATGTAGGCCAGGCTGGCCTTGAACTTATGGTGATCCTTCTGTCTCAGGCTCCTAAGGGCTGGGATTACAGGAATGTACCACCAAGACCTACTTCACTTTTGTTTTCAATTTTCTTTCTTAGCTTTTCCATTGCTGGGATGCAGTGCCCTAAAGACACAACATAAAGGTAAAGTTTTATTTAGCTCATGATTTCAGGGGTTTTCAATTCATGGTTAGGCAGGTCTAAGACAGGAACATCATGGCAGAAGTGTGAGGCAGAGTAAAAATGCTTACTCAGTTCATGGTGGCTAGGAAGCAGAGCAGGGTCAGGTACCTTACCATACTCAAGGTCACATCTCCATGACTCACCCAAATACACACAGCAGTGTGCTTTACTAATCCCTTAAGTAACATGCAAGACACACAAGTTGAAAATTAAGCTTAATTGTCACAAGCTAAAATAGTCTGCATCGATAAATTATAGGTCTCTGTGTGAAGAAAAGTTGGGCAGGGTCTTGTATCCATTAACCAAATTGATATTGGATGCCCATTTTAAATCTTCATCCTAGATGCCGTGTTAGCAACTTTTCATGCTGCTATCTTTCCTGTTGTTCATTAACCACTCAAGATTTTACCAGAGCATCACTTGGGGAGCATACTTGTTAAAGTACTTACTATCCTGAGCATCACTTGGGCAGGTGTCATTTCAACCAGGAGATTCGTCTGTTGAATAAATTTGATAAAATTGTCATTTTTGTATTTCCTGTTACATTATCTTATAAAAATTAATGAAAAAATATGTAATTTTTTTTGTCATCCTGTATGTAAATAATAGGATTAGTAAGTGGTTAAAAGAAGTTAGAGAAAAATTAAAAAGTCACATATAAAGGTGACACCAATTACTATTACAGCAGCGTAATCAACACAACCCTATAGGCCAGAAGAGCTTGAAGTGCAGAATTTCAAGCCCTAAGAGCAAATAACTTTCAACCCAGATTAACTTACCCAGCAAAGCCATCCTTCAAAATAAATGAAGGAGTAATGTATTTCCATGAAAAAGACCAGCTCAGAAGATACATAAATGCTAAACCAGCTCTAGAGGAAATAATTAAGAAAATTCTAGACAGAAATAATGAATTGGACACAGCTAACAACAAATAAGAAACTAGTGAGGTTAGTATCAGGAAAAATAAAGCAAAGGATACACCAACAGATAAAGCAGGCAATGATAGTAAATAACCAATACATCTCAGTAATATCTCTCAATGTTAACAGCCTCAACTCTCCAGTTAAAAGACACAGACTGTCAGATCAAAAAACAGAATCCAACAGTCTGTTTCATTCAAGAAACTCATCTAATCCAGAAAGCTATTCATAGATGAAAAATTAAAGAAGGGAAACATTTTATGCACCAAGACCCTGAAAACAATTAGGGGTAGCAATTCTAATATCAGACGTGGTAAACTTCAAGCAAAAACAGATTAGAAGACACAAAGAATGTCACTACATACTAGTTAAGGGAACAATCCAACAAGAAGAAATAACACTGATAAACATATGTGCTGAATACTGGACCTATCTTCATAAAATTGCTAAAATTAAAAGATCAAATAATCACCAACACAATCATAGTAGGGGAGTTTGATGCCCCACTTTCACAAAGAGATAGATCAACTAAACAAACAAACAAAAAAGAAATTTCAGAGCTGAAACACACCTTTGAACATATGGATTTAATGGATATATACAGAGTATTCTACCCCTCTACAACAGAGTACATGGTCTTTTCAATAGGATTTGATACCTTTTCCAAAATAAATTACATACTAGTCTATAAAGCCTGCTTCAGTAAATATAAAAAAGTAAAAATTACCCATGCATACTTTCAGATCAATGTGCAATGAAAATAAAAATCAATGACAGGAGAGATTTCAGGAAAGGCAAAAGCTCCTCCTAAACAACCAATGGATCACAGAAGAAATCAAAGAAGAAATTAAGAAATTTCTGGAAGTTAATGACAATTCATCAAAACCTCTGGGATACTGTGAAAGCAGTTCTAAACAGAAAAATTATTGCAATCAATGCACATACTGGAAAACACAGACAACCTTATGAGAAATCTTAAGATACTTGAGAAACAACAACAAACCAGCTGAAAACCAAAATTAAGGAAATAATAAAGATGAGATTGGAAATCAATGAAATTGAGACTAAAATAAAAACCAGTAAAAACAAACAACAAATTGAAGAGGTGGTTCTTTGAAAGAATAAATAAAATAATAAGCACCTCTCCAGACTTACCAAGAGAAAGTGAGAAAAGACATCAATGCAATTAGAAATGAAAATGTGATTCACAACAGACACTGTGGAAATCCAGAAGATAGTAACTACTTTAGAAAATTATATTTCAACAAATTAGCAAATTTTGAAAAAAATTGACAAATTTCTAGAAACATACAAACTACCAAAACAAACCCAAGAGGACATAAATATGTTTAACAACCCAATGAAATTGACACAGTAATAAAGAATCTACCAACTTATAAAAGCCCAGGACCTGATGGACTCACTGCTGAATTGTATAAAACCTTTAAGCATATTATATTACCAATACTCCTCAAGCTATTCAAAGAAATTGAAAGTGATAGAGTGCTCCCAAATTCATTTATGGAAACAAGTATCACCCTGATCCCAAAACGAGGTAAAGACCCAACTAAAAAAGAAAACTATAGGCTAATCTCCTTAATAAACATAGATGCAAAATCTTCAACAAGATGCCAGCAAAAAGAATGCAGCAAATTATCTAAAAGATCATACATGGTCAAATAAGTTTCATCCCAGAGATGCAAGGACGGTTCAACATACATAAGTCAATAAATGTAATACATCTCATAAACAGAAGCAAGGTAAAAAAACATATGATCATATCAATAGTAGAAAACACTTTCAACAAAATCCAACATACCTTCATGATAAAAATCCTGAAGGAAACAGGTACAGAAAGGCCATACCTGAATATGATAAAAGCTATATATGACAAACCAGTAGCCAGCATCACACTAAATGTGAAAAAACTTAAGTCATTTCCCTAAAATTGGGAACAAGAGTAGGATATCCACCATCATCTCTTCAATTCAACATAGTACTGGGGGCCAGTGAGATGGCTCAGCGGGGTAAGCGCCTGCCTTGCAAGCGTGAGTGCCCGAGTTCGACTCCCAGAACCCACGTACGAAAAAGGGGCCGGTGATATCGCTCAGCGGCACGGGTGCCTGTTGGCGCACGAAGTTCTGAGGTCGACCCCCCGGTACCCACAAAAAAAAAAAAAAAAAAAAAACATAGTACTGGAAACACTAGCCAGAGCAATTAAGCAAGAGAAAAAAATAAAAAGGGATACATATAGGAAAGGAAGAACTCAAATTATCATTATTTGCAGATGACATGACTCTCTACATAGAAGATCCAAAGTACTCCACCAAAAAACTTTTAGATTTAATAATGAACTTTAATAATATAGCAAATACAAGATCAACAACACAAAAATCATTAGCATTTCTGTGCACCAACAATGAATGGGATGAGAAGGAAATTATAAAAGTAATACTATTGCAAGTAGCTTCAAGTAAAATGAAATACCTAGGAATTAACCTAACTAAGGAAGTGAAAGATCTCTACAAATAAAACTCCACTACTCTGAAAAAGGAGATTCAAGAGGACATCAGCAAATTAAAAGATGTCACCTGTTCTTGAATAGACAGAATCAATATTGTCAAAATGGCCATATTCCCAAAACTATTCTACAGATTCAATGCAGTCCCAATCAACATACTGATGGCATACTTTACAGATCTAGAAAAAAATAATCCTAAAATTCATGTGGAACCAGAAGAGACCTACAGTAACAAAAGCAATTCTGTACAACAAGAGTTAAGCAGTAGGCATAGCAATACCTGACTTCAAGCTATACTAGAAAGCAATAGTAGTAAAAACAGCATGGAACTAGAACAAAAACAGATACATAAATCAATGGAACAGAATTGAGGATACAGAAATTTCTCCAGACACATTCACCTATTTGATCCTCTACATAGGGACAAAAAGCATATGTTGGAGGAAAGATAGCCTACTCAACAAGTGACACTGGGAAAACTGGTTATCTGTATGCAATAGATTGAAAGTCATCTCTTATCTCTCACATCTCTCACCATATACTAAATTAAAATCAAAATGTATCAAATATCTAAACATTAAAACAGAAACATTAAACCTAAAGATTAAATAGGTATAACACTTGAAGACATTGGTGTAGGAAAAGATTTTCTAAACAGAACCTCAATTGCACAAGAAATAACAGCAAGAATCAACAAATGCAATTGTATCAGACTAAAATCTTCTGTACAGCAAAAGAATCAGTCAATAATGTGAAGAGACAACCTACAGAATGGGAAAATACATTTTGCTAGCCATTCCTCAGACAGAGGAATAATATCTAGAATATACAAAAAACTCAAAAAAAATTAAACCCCTAAAGATCCAGTAAAGAAATGGGCAAGAGAAATGAACACACACTTCACAGAGAAAGAAATTAAAATGATCAACAATTATATGAAAAATGCTGAATATCTGTGGCCATTAGAGAAATTCAATTAAAACAATGCTAAGATTCCATCTTACTCCAGAAAGAATAACAATCACTAAGAAATCGAACAATAACAAATGGTGGTGAGGCTGTGTTGAAAAAGGAACATTCCTTCATTATTGTTGGTGGAAATGTAAACTAGTACAACCTTATGGAAATCAATATGGAGATTTCTCAAAGAATTGAAATTAGAAATTTCTTATGACCTAGAGATCTCCCCACTAGGTGTCTTCCCCAAAGAGTTTAAGACACTTATTTCAACTATACATTCATACCAATGTTTATAACAGCACAACTCATAATAGCTAAGTCCTGGAATAAACTTCTATACCCATCAAAAGGTGATTGAATAAGGAAAATGTGTTATCTTCATATAATGGAATACTAAATTAAAATCAAAATGGAGTAAATATCTAAACATTAAAACAAAAACATTAAACTTACTGGAAGATTAAATAGGTAGAACACTTGAAGACATCAGTATAGGAAAAGATTTTCTAAAAAGATTTTCTAGTTATTTCAATTGCACAAGAAATAGCAAGAATCAACAAATGCTGATTAAAAATGCTATAAAGAATGACAGGTTTGAGACATTTGCAGGAAAATGGATGCACCTGGAACATATAACATTGAGTGAAATAAACCAGATGCACTAGCTTAAATACCATATGGTATCTCTCATCTGAGTGAGGGAAAGAACAAGTAAAGAGAATAATAAAGGATTGATAGAAGGGGAAAAGGCGATAGATCTCTGGCAATAGGGAAGTGGTCCAAAGGAAAAAGTGTGAAGTGTGAGGAGGAAGAGAAGGGAAAATATTTGAATAAAAATATGCCATGTACAGGCACCTAATAACCTCAATTTATATAAACATTATATGCCATAACATGAGCTAAGAATAATAATATCAATAAGAATGAAAAACAGTATAGGGGAATTGAAGGAGGAAAGAGGGAGTGGAAGAAGAATAAAAAAGAAAAGAAAGAAGCTGTGGTGTGTACATGTGTGTAACAACTCCCCAAGATGATTGTAAACTGCATGAACTGCAAGTATGCACTAATAAAATAAAAAATAAATTAAAAAATAAAATAGCAACAAAAGAAGTTTCTGTTTGGAAAGCAGACTTTATTGGAAACTGGAATAGAGGTTGTGCATATTATATTCTGGCTAAGAACTTGTCTATGTCTTTTCAGGTCCTAAGACTTTGCATGAGGCTGAACTTAAAGATAGCAGACTAATTAATCTGGTGGAGACACTTCAAGGATGTCCAATGTTCTGGCTGTGACATGGGTAACTCTCGGTACTTTTAGCCATTTTCATAAGGAGCATCAGGAGCAAAAACTAAAGCTAAAAAAGGTGAAAAGCCTGCTATTTCACAAGAAAGGAAGTGCCTGCAAAGTTGGGAACAAGGAGAATGTCATTGCCAAAAAATCTAGTGCCATTGAAAAGAAGCCAAGTCATTTACATCAGGATAATAATAAAGATTCATTAAAGCTTTGGCAAATGGGTAGACTGCACCAAATAGCAGGCTTAAGGATATATAAGAATAAATTCCTTTGAAATATTTTTCCTTTAAGAAGAGAGCACTGGGCCGGTGAGATGGCTCAGCGGTGTAAGCGCCTGCCTTGCAAGCGCCAGGGCCCGAGTTCGACTCCCGGATCCCACATACGAAAAAGGGGCCGGTGATATCGCTCAGCGGCACGGGTGCCTGTTGGCGCGCGAGGTCCTGAGGTCGACCCCCCGGTACCCACAAAAAAAAAAAAAAAAAAAAGAAGAGAGCACTAAGGGCACTCTGCTTATTCAGTATCACCTGGGGAGGTGCTTCCCATAGTTCAGCCATCCAGGCACTGAGGCCACTGCTGTCATAGTGTAAAGAAGCCCAGGTGTTGCTCAAACCAGCAAGAGACCTTTGAATCATATATATATATTTGTTGTTTTTCAGACATGAGTATTGCAAGAGTTTTGTAAGCATGGTGGCTTCTACAAAGATTTCAGAAGAAGGCCTAGGAGGCCAAGTAAAATCGTGTGGAGAGTCAACAGTCTCTGTAATAAATCCTGAGAGGGTGAGGAGTAAAGCTGTGAGAGTGAAGCAAAAGATGGAGATTCCAGGAAGCTGGAGATGTCAAGAATGCAAATTTTCTGATGAGAAAAACTGCTGGCAGTTAGTGAAGCCAACAGAGGCTGTGTGTTCTGCAATGGGGAAGACCCTTGTGGCAGGACTGCCCAAGCCCCTTGGAGTTCACATCTCACCACAACCTGTCCCATGTTCTGGACATGGAGATACAGAATTTAGTGTTTGCCTTGCTGGGTTTTAGTCCTGAGTTACTGTGAATCCTTTGTATACATTTGGAATGAAAGTGTTTGTTCTATGCCATAGGATGTTGGAAGTAGTTAACTTTGTTTGAATTTGGACTTTTCAGCAATGCTAGAACTGTTAAATTTTTGTCACCTCTTAGAGAAGCACTTAATGTGTCTTGCATAATGAGACGGATATGAGCTTTTCAGGAATCAGGGGTGGAATATTATACTTTAGATAAAAAAGTGTCCCTCTAAAATTTCATGTTCAGAGGCAGGCCCTGGTTGGAAGAGGGTAGGTCACTGAGGGTCTGGCCCGGTCAGCTGTATTTTTGACCCAGATGCCTCCCTTCTCTCTCTGCTTCCTTGATGCTACCTGGTGAAAACTTTCCTATGCCTTGCTCTTCTGTCATGCTATGTCTGCCTTGGAGCCAAGCAACCAGAGACAGAATCCTGTGAAACGATGAGTGAAAATAAATCTTCCCTACTTCTACAACGGCAAGCAGAAACAACAAAATGACACCCAAGATCTGAAGGCAGATTTATTTATGTTAATGGACACTGATCGGGATCATTCCCAGAATATCAGGCCCTTATCTCTGGTGTTCTAGAGCTTTTATGAGATAAGCAAGCAGGAAGTACAGATGCAGAATGGCTTGTCAATTAGGGATTGGTTTATACAATGTGCATCGTGGTAACCAGCTATGCATCACTGTGACCAGCTATTTCTAAAAGACAGAAGCAACCAGAACTGGAACAGGAATTATTACCTAGGCAACTAAGAAACGGAAGTATACTGGCTGGGGAGGCCATTTTCTCTTACACTTTAAGTTGCAAGTGTCTGATATTTTCTCTTGGTGATGAGAAAGTGACTGATACATGTTTCAAAGGTCAGAAAATTGAAATGGGTTTCACTGAGCTAAAACCAAAGCAATGGCAGGGCTGCATCCTTCTGCAGGCTCTAGGGAAAACTATGTTTCTGTGCCTTTTCCAGCCTCTGGCGTGCTTAGCTTCCTGACCTCATGGCTCTTCCCTCTCCCTTCAAAATTAGCTGTATAGGGCCGGTGAGATGGCTCAGCTGCATAGGAGCCTGCCCAGCAAGTGCGAGGTTCTGAGTTCGACTCCCGGTACCCACATACGAAAAAAGGGCCAGTGATATCACTCAGCGGCACTTGCGCCTACTGACGCATGAGGTCCTGTGGTAGACTCCTGGTACCCACAAAAAAAAAAAATTAGCTGTACAATATCCTTAAATCTAGTTCGGACTCCTTCATTCTTTCTTAATATTTAAATGACAATAGTGATTATATTAAACCCACTTAGATAATCTATGAAAAACTCTTTATTTAATTGCAGCTGATTACCTTAATTCCCTTTTGCCATGTAAGGTGACATATTCACAGGTTGTATAGATTAGAAGACAGTTTTGGTTGAGGTGCCATTATTCTTCCAAGAATACATAGTTACCCATTATTTTAGTTATACAAATCTTCATAAATCTCTTTAGCTCTGTTATTATTTTGGTGGAATTTTTAACTTATTTGTTTATTTTCCTTAAAGGATTTAAATTTTAGAGTAATGTTATTGACACAGCAGCATGGTGCAGAAATTAAAGAGATAAAAGTGTATAGTTCTGAGCCACACATTCATATAGCCTTCTCCATTATCAACATCCCATTACTATGGCATTCTCTGTCATTAACATCCCATTCATATAGAACTCCATTATCAACATCCCACACCAGAGTGATGTATATGTTACAACTAACATGTTTATACTTCACACATCATTATCACCCAAAGTTTATGGTTAGAGAAGGTTCTCTCTTAATGTTGTTTATTCTATGCATATGGACAATTTATAATGACATTTTCCTATATGTGCCAATCTAATCCTCTGCACTGTTTTCATTCCTCCTTTCCCCTTAATTCCTGGAAGCAAAAGATTCTTTAAAAAATCTCAGTAGTTTTACCTTTCCTAGAATGGCTGTGCTTTGACTCATACAGTGGGTAGCTTGTTCAGACTGGCTCCTTTATTAGTAATGTTTAAGTTTCCTCCATGCTTTAGTGTGGCTTGGTAGCCCATTTCTTGTCTGTGAAGAACATCACATTGCTCACAATTTACTTATCCACTCACCTACAGATGACATCTTGGTTGTTTTCTAGTTTTAGTAAATATGTATTGTTACTATATACATTCAGGAGCAGATTTTTGTATGGGTGTACAGTTTAAATTTCTTTGTACAAATATAGAGTACAAATATTATTTAATTTTGAATCCACTCCTTTGAAGTCTAAATATATTTAGCTTAACAGCAGCAACAGCTATGCCTCCGTACCAGTCATGCTTCTACCAAACAAACTGCTTCTTTCAAAACAAATCTTACATAGCATCTTGCTCCTCCTTAAATCTTACATTGGTTTCCTTTTGCCTGTTGCTCTGAGGATAGCATCCAACATCTTCATTATATTCTACGGGGTCGTTAGCATTATATATTACAGTCTACCCAAAGGTAGAAAACAAAATAAATAAGCAAAATCTAGTTTCTAGAAAGGTAATGTATCACTCATGATCCTCCAGAAAGCTGAGGGCACAATCAAATTAGGATAATTTGAAGAGGGGCTTATTTACAAAGGATCCGATTGCAAAGATATGTAAGCTGAAGCTAATCACAAAAGACATGCATGAGTTTAAGGCCAGAAATAGCAGTGTTATTACCAACTTGGGTGTGAAGGAGTAAGGGGTGGTAGAGGTCATAGCAACCTATAGTTATTTTCCACATTGAGTAGGCTACCTTGGGAAAAGGAGAAATCTTGGTAAATATACTGTATATGCACCAAAGAAGGCTGGGAAGGCATTCACTATTGGGACATGTGGGTTTGATCTATGATTCTAATAGTAATTCTACACAAAGAAATAGAAGGATATAATAAGAGTAGGTAATCATTGACACTGAATAAAATAAGCAATTACATGAAGTTCTAGGTTAAAGAGTTGTTTTGTGAAACTAGGTAAGATTCTGGGCAGATTTCATTAGTTAGAAATGCAGGCATGTACTAAAGTGGAAGAGAGGAAAAAGCTAATGCCTAGGAATTATATACCCATCTCTAAACAAAACTGAAAACCAGCAGCTTTATGCAATGCCAAAGAAGACAGAGAAGATATGAAACTTTGACAAAAGAATAAAGGTCCATTAGGGAGCACAGTCTTATGAAAAGAGGCAGCTGCCTTCCATATATTTTGAGAAACAAAGTGAGATATCACAACTTAAAAGTTAATATCATTTGGCATCATAGCTTGAAAATAAGCTTAATAGTCATATTGTTACATGGCTACTTTACTTATAATTAAGACATTTGATGTATTTTAAATAAACATGTAGCATCTGGATTATTAGACTGTTCAATTAACACTTATACAGAAGTTAATAAAAACCTTTATTAAAATCTTTTCTTCATTACAAAATGAAAACAAAGACTGAATTTATTAATGAAGTCAAATGAGATGGGATTTGCTTACTCAGACTCAAAGCCCCCTAAAATCAGAAACTTTCAGTTAATTCCACTTATATATCACCTTCATTTACACTCAGGACAGGTTGTAAAGCCCTCAGTGGAAATAGCTTTGGCAACAATTACATACTATGTTATAGAAATTAGTCTGCAGGCTACAAAATTGGAATCTAATTGACTTGGGTTTTGTTCACTGAAAAAAAAAGCCAGACCATCTACAATAGAACTGTGTGTGTGTGTGGTGTGTGTGTGTGTGTGTGTGTGTGTGAGCACTAGCCAAAACCCTTGTACCATGTAGGGATAAATACATCTGAGAGAGACACAACTGTGACTACTACCCAGGCATTCAAATATGTGTAAAAAACTAATTCAGACCAGAAGTATCTCTGGATATCCTTTATCTCTGTAAATTATCCAGGTTTCTGGGTTTAGCTGTCTTTGCTTTAGGCCACTTGGTCTCCTACAACACTTATACTTCAAAAGAGCTGTCTGACCTTCCAGTACTAGTCTGAGTGGAAAATTTAATGTTCATCTCCTCTTGCTCATAAGAGAAAAGAACTTTCATTCTGACACCTACTTTTGTCAACATTAATTTCCTATTACTTTCTGCCTGTGTTGACTTCTGTTTCTCTGATCTTTACTTAGTCTTCACTCTGATGAGTATCCTTATCCACGGCTGAATGATTATAGCTGAGGTAACAACATATATTCAAGTTAGAACTTTCAACATAAATACCCACTAAAAGAAGTTTTCTTCACACACCCAGTCTCCTACCTCTTCTCCTCACTTTCTTTTTCAGCTCTTAGTTCCATCAACAGACCTGTTTGCATGAACAAGAAACAGTAAAATAAGAGTATAAAAACCAGTACAATAAAAAATACTGAAAAAGATCTAGTCCTCAGATTAGAAACTAATTCAATGCTGAATATAAAATTCTTTCAGTTGGTGCTGATTGTCTAGAGAGCTTAATAAAAATCATGAAACTTCATTTGTATCCAGTGAAAAGGAGTTCTGTGATTAATTACTGATGTCTGATTTAGTCATGGGACAGGAGACTGAGGTCACTTGTACTACAAATGGACATACTCTGATCTAATCTGTTTCCCTCTTTAATCAGTTAAAGTCTCCAAATTTCTTAGTATTTAAATAACTACTTTCTAACACAAAATGGATGTTATTGCTGGAACAAGTGATAACATTTTCTGAGTCCTAAGAAATCAGTATCTAAGGTGGAAATCTAACTTCAAGAATCAAGTTGTCAGGCCGGTGAGATGGCTCAGCGGTGTAAGCGCCTGCCTTGCAAGCGCGAGGGCCCGAGTTCGACTCCCGGATCCCACATACGAAAAAGGGGCCGGTGATATCGCTCAGCGGCACTGGTGCCTGTTGGCACGCGAGGTCCTGAGGTCGACCCCCCGGTACCCACAAAAAAAAAAAAAAAGAATCAAGTTGTCTTTATTTCTTCCTTCTTCAACAAAATATGTTCATGATTCCTTCAAACATTCCATTTTTCACTCTAATCTTTCCCCAGATCGCTGTACAATCCCTTTCCCCATACAACTGCATAGCAAGATTTGGTAAATTGTTATCTTTTGTCTCACTTTATTACTGCTGTGATTAGCTTTGTTTTTTAGTACTAGATAAATCTTCCTAATTCACTGCTATCATAATCTAAATTTCTAGCAAACACAAATCAAAACAATCAATATTATAAATATTTCCGAGATAAATGTAATTCCTCAAACTATATATTAAGTCCTTTCATGAACTCAACCAGGCACTTGGGTAAATTTATCTTCTACTATGATTCAATGTACGGTATATTCAGAACTTATTTTGGTTTTGTCACATACATGCATATGACATCATAATTTCTAACTAACAAAACTCTTCATCTCTTTTCTCTACCCACTTGTTGGTGATTACGTGTCTGTTTCTAGCAACTCCCCTTGCCTCACAATATAACTACACACATAAATTCAGTTTATTTTCACCTAACAAAAAAAATCTCACCAGTGGTACAGGTGCCATCTGAAATAATTAAAAGTGTGAAGCATTACATGAAGACTTTGAAATATGAAGATTCACAAAAAATATTGGCTCAGATTTATTCTGGACATTTTAAGATACACAATAAATATTTTTTCTGATAATGAAGTTGTTATAAAAATAGTGTACTCAGTTTGGCCATAATTTTATTAGCTTGAAGCATATAGTATCTACATACTGATTTTTTCTAAAATAGATGATTTTGAATCCCTAGCCAATTCTTTTCATTACTTCTCTGAAATTGATCAATTTCATCCCTGGCTTGCTTGACAGTCAACAAGGAAATTGAACTGCTTCAGAACAAGAAAATGGGCTCCTACTCCTTTTCTTACTTGAAAGAAAATACTTATTTGTAGCACAAATAAATACCACATATGTCCGTTTCCACAATACCAAAATTCTTTGAAGAATTCACTCAACTAGAAAATATACTGGGAGTCAGAAAATACACAGATCTGGAAAATGTATTTGGGTAAAAAATAAATCCGACACTGACCATACCTGTTTAGTTTTTATATAAAGGACAAAAGTGGCATCAAAAGTTCTAGTTATTTTAGGCATTTCCTCACCACTAGCCTGGGTGGGGTGAGGGGGGAAATCCACAGGATTTTTAAAATATTTTTTCTAATGCTTTTTGTTTGACATTACTTTTACTTTTATTGAAAGAAAATTAGAAGACATAATAATAGTTAAACTCCAGTTGCATAGTTAAATTCTGGTTACATGTAATCTGACAAATCTCAGTTTTTTTTATAGACAAAGATTAGTGTCATTGTCAACATTTAGGAATCATTATTTCAGACCATTCTTTCACAGAAGGGTCCTTGTCATAGAATTTCCATTATGAAATTCTACCATGTTCCACTGAAGTGACTATGATGCCCACAATCTGTTCTATAGTCACTTGGTTCTCTGCATCTAGAAGGGTCGGCTGTGTTTTCTTTTTCCAAGTATCAAGGGCCCTGTTGTCCATAGTGATTTTTTATACACTTGCCTCATTGAGTGCTACTCTTCTATGGTAGATACTTTGGGACTGTGGTGTTTGTTTAGAAATCACAACTTCAGAAATCTATTGGTTTAGGTTTTCAAAGCTGAATTTGCCTTAAACCGTCATCCTCAAAATAATGCATGCTCTTTATCCAATGAAAATAGCAGTTTACATTTGCTTATGTATAAGTAAAATGAATGACAGCAATAATGCAAGGGACAGGACAGAGGAATTGGGAATATTATGCTATTATTTTGTACTTATACTACCTATGAAGCAAGACAGTGTTATTTGCAAAATGGACTTTTAGTTGTTGTAAATATATATTGCCAATTGTAGAGTAACCACTAAAAATGGTAAAAATTGTAGCTATAATTGCTATACTAAGAAAGAAAACAAAAATAAATCATACAATGAAGAATTAAAACTACAAATTTAGAAAAAAAAATTCAGAAAAAAAAGAAACAAAGAACAAGAGCCACAAACAGACAACAAAGAATATGGTAGATATTACTCCACCTACACCAGTATCAGTTTAAATGTTAATGGTCTAAAAATACCAGTTGCAAGGTAGATATTGTCAGAATGGGTCAAAACATAAGATCCAACTATGTCGTTTATAAGAAACCAATTTTAACTATAAAGACATATATAGATTAAAAGAAAAGAAATGGATTTCCAGTGACTGGTTTGCCATGTAAAAAGCTTAGACAGTACTATCGTCCCCTAACTACTAAAATGCTAAGGAAACTTAAAAGTTGCTAAGTTATCTTGAATCTAGTAAAGAAGTACAATCACAGGGAAAACCACTGCCATAAAATTTAGAATTTTACATTGATGGTGCCAAAATTCACTGGAGTAGAAACAAATGAGTAGAACCCTCACCAAGAACAGAGGTGGAGTAGAGAACATCGGAACTGCAACTGACATATTGTTTGAGGATCAATATTAACAGCCTAGAGTTGTAAAGTTCAGGAAAACCAGTCTTGTTTGGGGAAGTGCCTACGTTTTTGTGAGTTTTACCTATAGGAGGTCTACTAGATACTCATAGCAAAGATCAGGAAAAAAAAACTATAACTTTTAGCAAAGAAAGGATAAAAAGAATTACCTTTAAATACACCAAAACATACTGGTTTTCTCAATAATATCCATCCCTTGGAGGCAATATTGGGCAGAGCATGTTCTTCTGGCTTTGTATCAAAGTATAAATTACTTAGAGAAGGGACATGCCCAAATGCAACCCCACAGTTATTTTGCTTCATATAAACAAAAAAAAAAAAAAGAAAAAAAATCTGAAAAGCACAGGTGAACTTCACAATCTAGTGGCTTAAACTCAACAAAAGCCCAACAGCTAATCATAGGACCACAGAATGCTTGGAACATCCCACACTTTCACCACATTACCAAAGCCCTATTTATTTAGTTCTTTTATCCAGTGCACATATCTTCCTCTCAACAACAAAAAAATTACAAAACATACAAAAAGGCAAAAAAGCATCATTTGAGAATAAGCATCAGAGTCAGAGTCAGATATGACAGGAGCATTGGAACAATCAATTTAAGTATTTTAAAACCTATAATTAACAGGCTAAGAGCTTTGTAAAGGAAAACATATATATATATATATATATATATTTTATATTAACAGATGGGTCATATAAGCAGAAAGGGAGAGAGAGAGAGAAATATTAGAAATAATCAAGAAGAGATGATAGACATTAAAAGAACTGTACCAGGGCCAGTGAGATGGCTCAGTGGCTTAAGCGCCTGCCTGGCAAGCGCGGGGGCCCGAGTTCGACTCCCGGATCTCACATACGAAAAAGGGGCCGGTGATATCGCTCAGCGGCACGGGCGCCTGCTGGCGCGCGAGGTCCTGAGGTCGACCCCCCGGTACCCACAGGAAAAAAATAAATAAATAAAAGAACTGTACCAGAAAAAAAAATCTTTGTTGGATTAATGCTTAGAGTGGACAAGGCTGAGGAATTTCTCAATTAGAGCATATGACAATAGGAATTTCCAAAACTGAAAAGCAAAGAGAACAAAGATGGCAAAAATCAAAAGAAACAGAAATAAAAACACAGAGCAAAATGTCAAAGAACTATGAGACAAACCCAAAAGGTATACTATCCATGTAATAGAATTATATGAAGACAAAATTGAAAAAGGAAGATACAAAGCATGTGAAGCAAAAATGAATGAAATTTCTCCCAAGTAAATGTCAGGTATCAAACCACAAATTTATGAAGTTCAGGGAACATGAAACTGAATACATAAGAACACCTTCAAGATATTTTATTTTGTAACATTAATGCTTATTTTCAAAGCTAAATAAAAAAGCATGGTAAAAATTCATCAGGACAATAAAAAAAAATCAGACCCATGATTATTATGCAAAAACATCACTGAAATTATAAAGAGAAAGAGATCTTAGAAATCATCTCCAGGAATCTAGTTATTTTATATGTAACTTTGAAAAGTAATTTTTCAGTACACTATTTCACAGCAATGTGTTTGGACATAAATCAAATCAAAGGTAATGGATTCAGATGCTTTTCGGTCTCCAAATACCCAAATATATTTTTCATTGCCAATGGAAAGAACCAAATTCTTTTTCTTTTAAAAATCATCCTGTCCACATGTGGTGGCACACACCTGTAATTCCAGCACTCTAAGAAACTCAGGCCAGAGGATCATAATTTTGAGCGTAGACTGGACTGTGGTAAGACCCCTGTTGATGTGACAGGGCACAGACTTTTACAATGTAGCAATATCAGCCTCTGTGTACCATGTGTATTTCTAATGTAACTCTGTAACATAAATCACACCCAACCAGGCTATAGAATGTTAATGTATACTCAACCAGACTGTAAAATGTTAGTGCATGACCATATAAGGGAGACAAAGACATAAAAATTGTATAAAAGTGTGTAACTACACCATGTTCAGCACTCAGCATTTGGATACGAATCTGCTGAGTCACTGCCAGCAGTAATAAAACTACTTCCTAGGAAAAAGGCCTCAGTGTTCTGTCTCTCTACACAAAAATCCTGCAGCATTTCTGGGGGCTCATCCAGGATGGTATATTTTCACCTCCTTTGTTGCTGGAGTCCAAAACTTAGAGCTCTGGGAGACTACCTTTCCTGGTTCTAGTGGCCCATTTTATCCACAGCGCAGGTTGGCCCCTCCCCACGTGCCAGGACAAGAGCTCCAGATGCAAAACGGAACCTGGCAGCCCAGGAATCAGTTCAGGGAGTGCTGCCCACCAGATTTGGTAAGGCCCAGGTTCAATTTGATAGTCCTGTTTTAATGAGGTAGAAGAGGAGACTGATCACCTCCCAGAATTGCCCAAGTACGTTTCATTGAAACTGAAACTGAACCGCTCAGAAACTGGGTGGTGGACCGTCCAGAGCTACCCAGGTAGCTCCACAAGGAACAAAACAGCAGACCCAAGGTGCTGGGTGCTGGGTGATAGGTTGGAGCCATTATGTGTTTGGCTGTGAATGAGACAGACAGCAGGAAGTTTCTGACCTGACCACAGGGTGGAACTGAGTGTTGAGTCCTGATCCACAGTTCCATGGCAATCCTCATATAACTAAGGGCAACGATAGGCTCCAGGGAGCTCCACCAATGCTAAGAGGTGCCTGAAATATCTGTCTGAATAGAGCAGCCAAAGATGGACAAAGTGAATATGTGACCCTTCTAATTAACAGCCTTCCTCTTCCCTCCTCCCTTTCTTGTGTATAAACGTTGTCTGTTGGGGGAGGAAATGGGTGGAAAGCAGAGTAAACCAACTCCCCTAGGGTGTATGTTAAAGAATGTGTGTTAAAAAGGGATATTCAGGTGACTATGGTGTTAAGCTTGCTCCCAGAAAGCTCTGGATTTTCTGTGAAATTGATTGGCTGTCATTTGGGGAGGAAAGACCTGCTGAGGGCTCACTTAATAAGGAGATAATTAGCCAAATGTTCAGGGTTTTTGCGGGGTACCCCGGCCACCCTGACCAATTTCCTTACATTGATTGTTGGCAAGATTTGGCCAGTGTCAGCCACCTTGGCTGAAACCTTGCTTTGAGGAGAACAGTAGAGTGATGATGGCTAGGGTAATGGCTGCCTCCAAATGTCAGCCAAAGTCAAACAAATGGCTTCTATCTGGGAAATCAAAAGAAACCTCACCTCCATATGTCCTACAGTATGTATCACTGCCATTGCAACTTGTGGCCCCAACTGCAGAAGCTCTACCAGAACCAGTCCCCCCCTCAGGTTGCCTCCCTCTCACTGTCATTTGAGGCCTCCCTGTTGACCCCTCTGAGGGTGGCCTCCCCTTAGCCACACATTCTCACTCCCCACATGCCTGTGGGCACCCACTGAGAGCACCTCTCCTGCAGCCAAACCCTCAGGCCCCATTGAGGTGCCAAGCAGACGTCACTTTAAGAGACACGAGGACCCATTTAGTATGACCCACAGGGGCATATCCAAGGAGGAGAACAAGTGTTAGTGTATCAACCCTTCACTACCACTGACATCCTTAATTGTAATAACCATATGCCTTCATATACTGAGGAACCCTAGGCAATGATTGACTTGGTACAGTTCATTATCCAGACACACTGACTCACATGAACTGATTCCCGGCAACTCATAAGAAAGCCTGAGTCAAGTCTACAGAAGACTTTTAGATTACGGGATCCTCTGACCTTGCTACTCATCTTGGAACACACCTGTCCTGCCTGTCTAAAAACAGGGCACAGGTGACTACTGACCAGTTCAAGATCTGTAAGCAGTAAGCTAAGTCACTATTACCCTACATCTGGTTGTCCCAAAACCTTACACCCTCTTAGGCCTCGCCCCCTTTGAAGCAAGCTTCTTTACATGTCTAGATCTCATGGATACCTTCCTCTCCATGTGCTTGGCCCCACAGACCTAGCTAATTTTTGCTTTCCAGAGGGAAAATCCAGAAAAGGGCAACAAAGGCCAGCTGACTTGAACAAGGATACCACAAGTGTTCAAAAATTCCCTGACCATTTTTTGGTATAGCACTGGCCACTGACATGAAGGCCTTCCCTGCAGGTCAACAAGGTTGTGTATTACTCCAATATGTAGATGACCTGCTATTGAGTAGTCAAACACAGAAAGGCTGCATAGAATGGACATGATTACTCTTCACTCTCCTGGGGGAGGCAGCTATAAAGTCTCAAGAAAGAAGCTCCAAATTTGCCAGAAGAAAGTTAAGTACCTCAGTTTCCACTTGTCACAGGGACAACAACATCTCAGGTCTGAGAGAAAACAAGCGGTTTTCTCAATCCCAGTTCCAGTGACCTGGCCCCAGGTCTAAAAGTTCCTTGGCACTGCAGGTTTCTGTAGGATCTGGGTGCCTAACTTCTCAATCTTGACAAAAACCCCTTGGAAGGCCACAAAGGAACGGGGGATGAGAACCTCTGTTATGGGACTAGGAACAGCAAAACGTCTTTGAAGAGATCAAACAGGTCCTCACCAATGCACTGGGCCTGGGACTTCCAGACATGACCAAGTCTTTCTATTTTTACCTCCACGTGTGTACTGGCATAGTGGTGAGAGTTTTAACCCAGATTCTGGGATTTGGGCATCAACTGGTGTCATACCTCTCCAAGCAACACAATTCTGTCACTAAGGGCTGACCACCCTGTTTGCAAGTCTTGCAGCTACAGCCTTCTTAGTGGCAGAAGCTGACAAACTGACTATGGGACAAAAATTAACAGTCCAAGTGCCACACTCAGTGCTGACATTAATGGAGTACAAGTGAAAATACTGGATAATTAATATCTGGATGGTCACCTATCAGGGGATGTTATGTGAAAACCAGAGCATTCACTTAGAAGTGGTGTAGACCCTGACCCCAGTAACCCTACTGCCAGTTAGGCTGGGCTAAATAGATCATGACTGCATTGAGGTCATGGATGAGGTGTTCTCCAGTGCATTGGACTTAGGGGACTCGCCTCTTAAGGATCCTGATGTAGAGTATTTCACAGAGGGCAGCAGTTTTGTGAAAGAGGGAGAATGCCTTGCAGGGTACTTCATGATAACCCTCAATTCTGTCATTGAGGCAAAATATCTGCCAACAGGAACCTTGGCACAGAAAGCAGAGCTTATTGCCCTAACCTGAGCACTTCAGCTGGTAGCAGGAATATGTGTCAACATACACACGGACTCTGAGTAGGCCTTCATCACCCTTCATATTCATGGGGCTCCACATAAAGAAAAAGGCCTGATAAGCTCAGGGAGAAACATAAAATATAGCAGGGAAATCCTTGAACTCTTGGATGCTGTATGGGCCCCTAAAAGGGTGGCAGTCATGTACCTGCAGGGACATTAAAGGGGAGACACCACAGCCACTCAGAGAAATTGTTAAGCAGATCAGGAAGCTAAGCTGGTGGCCACCAGAGGAACAGCAGATTTGACCGCCATGGCCACCATGCTGCTTCCTAGACCATTATAGAAGGGACCGTAAGTACTCACAACATGAGATTGCTTGGTTTAAGATTGAGGGTGGAGGTTACCTCCCAAAAGGATGGTGGGAGTTTAAAGACGGCTGTGTAGCAATTCCCAAGGCTCTGACCCCAGGTTTTGTCAGAAAATTTCATCAGGACACCAAAATGGGTCAGACAATCCTGGAGAGCACCATGAGTTGACATTTCCATGTCCCCTGGCTCTCCAGCATATATCAGGCATTATGTAAACAATGTGAAACATGTTCCTGCTATAACCCATTTCAAGGGCCCAGGGCTGATCTTGGAGTACAAAGCATTGGGGAAGCCAATTTGAAAATATGGCTGTGGATTTTACTCAGCTTCCCTGAGTCTGCAGCTACAAGTATTTGGAGTTTTTGTGTGTGCTTTCTCAGGCTGGGTAGAGGCCTTCTCCACCCACAGTGAAAAGGCATTTGAGGTGGTCCAGATACTTCTGAGAGAAATCATCCCCAGTTTTGGAATTCCTGTTACCGTACAATCAGACAACAAGCCAGCATTTGTTGCAGAGGTGGTGCAGCTAGTGGCCAAAAGGACTAAAGGTTATTTGGAAGCTGTATGCCACATACCATCCCCAGAGCTCAGGGAAGGTGGAGCAAATGAATCAGACTTTAAAGCTCCAGTTGAGCAAGCTGTGCCAGTAAACGCACCTGCACTGGACCAACTCTTGCCAATAGTTCTGCTGAGGATTAGGTCTAGTCCTAATAAACAGGCAGTATTTTCCCCTTTTGAAGTTCTCTATAGGCAGCCCCTCTCTCTTATTAAAGTCATAAGGGGGGATTTAAAGGAACTTGGGAAACTCATTCTGAAACAACAGATGCAGGCACTAGGCTCAGCCTTAGCCACACAACTCCAATGGGTTAAGGAATGATTACCCATGAGTTTGACCACAGACGCTCACTCTTTCAAGCCAGAGGATACTGTGTGGGTAAAAGAATGGAATGTCCAATCCTTGGAACCTCTCTGGAGGGGCCTATTCGCTGTTATCCCATCCACCCCCACTGCAGTAAAGGTGGATGAGATCATCCCTTGGATCCATTGCAGTAAAACCAGCTTCTCCAAGACTGGGAGTGCGCCCCAGACATGTCAGTGCCATGTAAGTTGACAATCTGGAAGAAGCAGACCACAACCTCAGGAATACCATGGAAAGAAGGCAGCCCTGCTGTAGTCACTCTGGAGATTGACTAGTCTACACACAGCAGAAGCCTGAGGATGCTGCATACAGGTGACACAGATGGGCAACATCCTTTTTGTGACTATCTGTAATGTACCGCCACTCCTTGCTCTTAACTGTATTTGGGTCTCTAGCCCTGCTTTTTGCCATAGCCCTCGCCAAGACCACCCCAGCCAACTAGAAATGTGGTGAGAGATGCCTGCTGGTTCTCACCTTCCTCTTGTGGGCGAGATGATTTGCTAGTATTGGCTGTTTTTACTAGGGCCCCCATTGGTGATCTTGAGTTCCCCATCATGTGATCCACATATTCACCTGACCAGGTCAGGCCAGTGAGTTACTTGGACTTTACTCTACCACACACATTCTTCTCTTGCTTAGTGAGGATCCGGGGGAGCTGCACACACTGTAAGACAACCTATCTGCCAGGATGAAAATCTGTACACCTGTTTTAACCTGAAGTATCCCCCCCAAGCGAGGAATGGTTTGAAGTCTGATACTCCCAAGGTGAAGGACCATTAATTAACAGAATCTGGGTTGCAAATCCCCACCTGGCAGTATTAATATTTTTTGATGTATGAGCCACCATTAGTAAAAATCCCAAGACAGTCCTAAAATGTGGAGGGTTATCATGGAAATGAGAATACAGGCTCAATGATAAGTATATCTGTGAACAGGCTTCCACTCAATTTGCCTGTTATGGTGTTCTCTAGGCTTATTGCTCCTGTTGGAGTTGTGGGCCACTTGGAAGGGTAAAGATAAGGTGGCACTCCTCCAAAAGGAGTCTGCCACTCTTGGCTGTGAATTGGGAATCTTCAACTCCATTAACTTTACTATCTTTAATCCAGGAGACCCAAAGTGAGAAATGGCCTCTGGACTAGGAGATATAATCATATATATATATATATATCATATATATTATGTATATAATCATAGATATAATCATATATGGTATGTATATAATCATATATATAATCATTATATATATTGATTATGTATATGTATATGTATATGTATGTGTGAGCCATTGATCCAGGGGCTATACTACATTTCAAGAGGGTCACTACCATCTGAGTGGCCACATCTTATCAGTGTTTTCACTCATTTTATGAGAAAATTGAAAGTAGCCCCCCCCTCCAATCCTGACCACAACCAAAAACTTATTTTTAGCCCTAGCAGAAACTGTAACCCAGCTCTGAAGGTCTCTTTTTGCTATGTATGTGGGGGAACCAACATGGGGGAATCAATGGCCATGGGAAGCTAGAGAATTAGAGAGAATTAGATCCCTATGAACCTATACTGGCACAGGGTACCCCAGCTCTACCTCAGAGGTTTAGGTTCTCAAGACCTCAATAACTGGAAGAAACTGTTTTGCCTGGTGGCAAGGATGGTTCAATGCTTCTGTAGGGAGATTAATGTGTCTGGGTCAAAAGTCCTACAACTCAACCACACAGAAGACTCAGTGGTGGGGGTCCCCTGACTACTTTGAACCAAACCCTCAGGCTTTATCCAGCTTTTCTCATCTAAGGGGACCCTGGGATGATGTCGATGCAAACATCAAGTGGCGGGCCCCAGACAGACTGTATTGAATATGAGGAAGAACCACATATGTTGTATTGCCCCTAAACTGGTCAGGGTCTTGTATATTAGGGATGATCTACCCAACTTCTTTCTACTCCCACTTGCCAGGGGAGGAAACTGGGGATCCAAGTGTATGGGTTTGGTGTGGGGGGGCGAAAAAATTTATGTACCTTCCAAATAGCAATTGGAGAGACCATGAATGGCCCTCTGAATACATAATTCAGTATCGTGGTCCTGCCACCTAGGCAGAGGATGGGTCCTGGGGTTATTGCACCCCCACTTAAATGATAAATCACATGATTAGGCTGCAAGCAGTTGTGGAAATTATAACTAATGAAACTGCCAAAGCTCTTAACTTGCTAGCCAAACGACAGACCAAAATGCACACTATTATCTATGAAAATCGCTTGGCTTTAGATTATCTGCTTGTTTCTCAGGGAGGGGTGGGAAATTTAACCTAAATAACTGCTGCTACAAATAGAAGATGAGGGAAAGGTCATAGAAGTGATTGCAGATTGAATGAGGAAAATTGCTCTTGTTCCAACACAGATCTGGAAATGTTGGGACCCCAGAGAACTGGGGAATATTTTTCAATTCTCAGAGGACGCAAAACCATCATAGATACTACACTCCTGATTTGGGGAATTCATTTGATCCTGCCTTGCCTGGCTCCCTTGGTTATATGTTCTGTCTCCGGCCTCATTGGTACGATGGTCAAAAGAAAAATGGATGGACACGATGATGTTATGGAAATACAAGTCTCTGAATTAGGATAATGCTCTTTGACATGAAATAGAATGAGGTCAGAGCATCAAAAGGAGGAAATGTGGTAGAGCCCCTCCATATGTGTCGGGGTGGGGACTTTTATGATATAGCAATATCAACCTCTGTGTACACATGTATATCTCTGATGTAACTCTAACATAAATTGTACCCAACCAGACTGTAGAATGTTAATGTACACTCAACAAGGCTGTAAAATGTTAGTGTAAGGCCATACAAGGGAGAAAAAGACATAAAAATTCTATAAACGGGTACAACTACACCATGCTCAACACTCAGCTTTTGGATATGAATCTGCTGAGTCAGTACCAGCATGAATAAAGCTGCTTCATGGGAAAATGGCCTCAGCCTCTCCACATGAAAATCCCACAGCAGGACAAATTAAAAGACTCTATAACAAGAAAGAAAGAAAGAAGAAAGAAAGAAAAAAGATGGGGCCTGTGAGGTGGCTCAGTGCCATAAGTGCCTGCCTGGCAAGCGCGAGGGCCTGAGTTTGACTCCCGGAACCCACATACAAAAAAAGGGCAGGTGATGTCGCTCAGCAGCACAGGTTCCTGCTGGTGCGCAAGGTCCTGAGGTCGACCCCCAGTACCCACAAAAAAAAAAAAAAAAAAAAGAAAAAAGAAAAAAGAAAGAAAGAAAAAAAAAGAAAAAGCAAGCAGGCTGGGAATGTAGCTTAGTGCAGAGGTGTAGAAGAGCCTGGGTACAATCCCTAGTACAGAGAATCATAAAACGAACAAAAACTTACTTGAAACCAGGCATGGTGACACATGCCTGTAATCCCAGCACCCTGAAGAAGGAGGATCACCACAAGTTAGAGGGCAGCCTGTACCACATAGCGAGACCCTGTCTCAAAAAAAAAAAAAAAAAAAGAAAAAAAAAAAAAGAAAAGAAAAGTAAAAGAAAAAAGAAAAGAAAATCTTACCTTACATATAGAAGCACAACAATAAGAACTAATTTCAACTTCTCAGGAACTATAAAAGTTCTACATAGAAAGTGAAGTGGTATATTTAAAATGTTGAGAGGAAAAAAACCTAGCAACCTAGAATTTTGTACTCTGCAAAATACCCTTCAAAAATGAATGATAAATGAAGACTTTCTCAGACAAACAGAAGTTGAAGAACACTTTTCAGTACACCACTCTTGCAAGAAAAGTTACGTAAATCTCATCACACAATGTGTAAGAATATTAATTCAGCATGACAAAATTTATGCCAGGTATTTCAGGACAGATTTAAAATTCAAAACTAATCTAGTCTATTGCACAACAGTCACATAAAATGATACAAAAATAGAATTTGATGGACTTCAAACTATTTGCATGATAAAAATTCTTAGTAAACTAGGAACAGAGGGAAAACTTCCTCAATTTAATAAAGAATATCTACCAAAAAAACCCTACGGTTAACATAATACTTAATGGGAATAAATGGAAAACTTTCCTTTTGTTATCAAGCTCTAAGAAAGGACATCTCCATTCACTTTTGCTTCACAACATAGTACTAGAAGTAATAACTAACAGAATAAGACAGGAAAAGAAAACAATAGATGTACAGATGGGAATGAGAAAATAAAACTATCATTTTTTACAAATGGTGTCACTTTTTTTGTAGACAACTGTAATAATCTAAAACATACTGGAAATAACAAGTGAATGTGGCAAACTAGCAGGATACAAGATTCTAATACAATTTTCAGTTACTTTCCTAAAGATCAACAATGAAAAAAATGGATTTTGAAATTAGCTAGTAGTAATAACACCTTGGATAAACCTAATTGGCTATGATACTGACACTGCACAAAGCTGGATTTTGGGATTTAAAAACATTACCATTAAATTAGCATGCAAAAAGTGTAAATAAGTGTAAATGTAGCAAAATAATGTACATGATCTGTACAACAAAAACTCCAACAAAAGTTATCAAAGAAAAGAAGACAATATTGTATGGTCAAGATGACACTTCTCAGGTTCATTCACATTCAGTGCAGTTCCAAATGAAATCCCAGAGTGTTATTCTGTAGATATCAATAAATTGATTATAAAGTTGTTTTTTGGAAAACAGAAGACCCAGAATAATTGACATAACAAAGGAGGAAAAAAATCTGGAGAAGGGCACTATTTGCTATCAACAATCAGTATATAGCAACACAATCAAGAGAGTACGATACTAGTAAAAGAATAGAAAAATCAAGCAATAGAACAGAGATTTGAAATGGACTTACATAAATGTACTAAACTGATCTTTGATAAAAATCAAAACAAATAGAATGGAAAATATTTTTACTTCAGTTTGCATAAGGAAAACTGAACATCCACATGCAAAAAGCAAAACAAAAAAACAAAAATAAGAAAAACAGCAGTCTAGCTACAAACCTTATAACCTTTGTGAAGATTGGCACAAAATGAATCACAGACTAAAATATAAAGCACAAAACTCTAAAACTTCTAGAGGATAACAAAGAAGAAAATCTAAATGACCTAGGGTTTGGTGATAACTTTTTGATACAACACCAAAGGAACTTTCATTTATTGCTGTAAAAATTCAAAATTGACACAAAATCTTGCAATCAGATATACATTTCAGCTTTACTCAAAACTTGGAAAAAACACAGATGTTTTTCAGTGGGTGCCTGGACATCTAGACAATAAAATATTACTTCATGCTAACATGAAATGAAAAGACACCAGAAAATCCTAAACGTGCGTTACTAATGAAAGAAGTCAATCTGAAAATCGTACATACTGTATGGTTTTAGCTACATGACTATCTGGAAAAAAAAAACAATTAAAGGATGCAAAATAAGTTTTTCTGGGGTTAGAGGAGAATGAGGTAGATCATTAAAAATTTTGGAAAAGTGAAAATATTCTATATGATACGGTAATGATGAATACATGTTTAAACCCATATACTATACAAAACCAACAGTGAATGAACCTTAACATCATCTCTGGGCTTTGAAAAGTTATGATATGTCATTGTAGGTTTATCAATTGTAACAAACATACCACTGTGGAATGTTGATAGTGGAAGAATCTGTTCATTTTTAGGGTAAACAGGTTATATGGGAAATCTCAATATGTTCTGTTCAATTTTACAGTTAACCTAAAATTCTCTTTTTTAAAGAAAAAGTCCTATTAGTTAAAAAATTAAAAAGAATGAAGAAACTCAGAAAGATATACTGAAAAGTTGAATATGACTTTAATTTTTAAGAATCATATAATTTTATATGTAAAGGATAGTGATAAACCCAAAGAGAAATATCCTGGTAAGAGTCAGAAATGTACTTTTTTGAGAGGCTGATCTATTGACAAGCCTATTGAGAGCTGATCAGGCTCCAGATCTTAGAGACGAATATATGGAAAAGGATTAAATAAAGACAATGCAAATATGGTTTGCAAATATGGTTTGCATGGTTTCCAGGAAGGTCAGAACTTTCTTGGAGCTAAGACAAAGACTTTTCTGGACAGCCAGTATTTATTAGATTTCAAACAAATTCAGGAGGTGTGAGGGAATGTAAAGGGAAAAGCTGAGGTAAAGGGGGTAAGCTGAGCAGGACCTCGAGAAGTCAGAACAAAGACAATATTAAGCAGTAAATCTTGCCAATTAGGAGAACTATGTTATTTCTGAGGTTGGTGGTTTATTGCTCTGGTATAGGGAGTGAGCCAAATATCTTCAGCTGCAGCCTTATCTTGCCTTCCAAGGTGTCACAGTGTCATGGACCAACACAGGTCTCTACTGTGATCACTGGCATGGGGAGTTACACTTACTGCATGCCAGCTGCCAGCTCTTTGAGCAAGTTGCCTAGGCCTGGGACAGACTCATCAGTAAATATAGAAACCCAACTGATTAATCCTAAAGTCTGCTCAGTGCCCCTTCATAGGGGTCTCCATCACAAGCCTATGCACATACTTTGCTCTTTAGTAACTTGTTCTTACACATAAGAGACAAAAATACACCAGTGGACTTTTACAGAATGACTACAAAATACTAGGGTGAATAAAGCAAGAAAAAAATAAATAATAAGGAGACTGAGGGGAAGCCAAGGCAATTCAGGAGAAAAAGAGCTAATAAGGCTGTATTTGATATCATTTGATGATGGGTTGTTGCACCCTTCAAAAAGATGTTAAAAACAAAATGCATAAAAGATCTCCATAAAAGTAAAAAAAGTCCAAAATATTGAACAAAATGATAGCATGAGAAATTGCAGAAACTTCAGTAAATATACGCTTCAATACAAAAAAAAAAAAGAAAGAAAGAAAAAGAAAAAAAGCTGTGGAAACACCATCCAAGAAAGTTATTCATTAAAAAAATTAGAGGAAAAAGATGCAAGTAATTCATTAAAGTATTAGTGAAACAATATTAAAAACCAAAAATCCCCAGAATTTTCAGATTGGAAACCCCATGAAGTTATAGAACAGGAAATAAAACATTAATTGGGAAGATATACCATTGAAAAGTATCACAACACTTGGGGTAAAGACAAAATCTTAAGGGCCAAGAAAGAAAAATAACAGGTCAGATACAAAAGGAAGAAAGTCATAACATCACCATGCTTCCTACAGTAAATACTGAATGTTTGAAAACAATGGTGCAACACATTCAAGATCGGAGATATATCATTACTGTTGAATTGTGTAAGCCATACAGCTAAATTATTATTCAAGAATAAAAGTAGAAGACATAATTTTGAAAACTAATAAGCAATCTTTTAACATTCTCGGGCCGGTGAGATGGCTCAGCGGCGCAAGTGCCTGCCTGGCAAGCGCGAGGGCCCAAGTTCGACTCCTGGTACCCACATACGAAGAAAGGGCCAGTGATATCACTCAGCGGCATGGATGCCTGCTGGTGCACGAGGTCCTGAGGTCAACCCCCGGTACCCACAAAAAAAAAATTAAAAAAAAAATTCTCAAAATATTTTACAAATGTTTCCAGAAATGAGATTTAAATGAGATAATGAAAAATGGACATAAAATCTAGCAAAGCAGTTAACAATAAAAAAAGTAATTGTTAAGGCTGCCACTCTAGAAGATGTGCTTCACCATAAAAGATTGCTAGTGTAATAATAACCATAGCAAGAGTGAGATTGCAAATTGCTAGATAAAATTCACTCAGAAGGATAATAGATTATCAGGCTTAGAGAGTAATTATTTTGAATCAAAGCATATATTGGAGGACATGAGAAATCTCTTTGAAAGGAATTAGGTATACAGGAAATAGAATTTAATGATCAAATTTGGAGCAAATTAGTGATATTTCATTCCTGTGAGCTGCAGGTAAAAATTAAACCAATCTGTTAATTTTAGCAGAACATGAGTTTAAAAGAAAATAAATCCCATAATATACTACATGGTTTACCAAACACACGCACACACACACACACACACACACACGAAGTATTACCAATTTGACTAAAAACAACTATGTTGAAAGGATGATGTGGAAGTGTAGGAGGAATTTGACAAAGATGTGAAAATAATCAGTCTTTAATATCCAAAGTAGGAAATCACTAGATTATGAGTAACACTGAAAATCATGAGATCCTCCATAAGGATCTATTTAGACACAAGCAAAATATCAGAGTGGTGAGTGTCATCAACTCAGCATCTCTGAGAGTCATGATCCAGACACTGAGCTATAACAACATTGAGAAGAGAAACAAAATAAGAGAGAGAAATAGATCCTTTGGAATTGGGAAGAAACTGACAGGAAAACAAAAGCTATAGAGAAGTTCAAGAGACAGACCACAGTGCAGAGAAGGGAATGAAACAGTCTGGAATTTCTCCCTGGCCTGACTTTGTCAAAGCAAGGTGAGTACTGGAGGTTCCAGGGGGCTCCAGGGAGAACAGTGGTAGATGGGGCCAGCAGTTGTTGTGATCTGCAGGGACAGCATGTGGTTTCCCTCCCGTGGAAGTCTGTCCACAGCCAGCAATTGCAGAAGGATCACAGCAGAGGCAACACCCATATCCCTGGAAAATGTGCGGTGTTGGGCACCGTTACAGGAAAGGGTTGAGTTTTTAAATCTGGGACTCCAAATAGCTATGGGACAGATTAACTTTAGAGTTCCCAGTGTTACTCTTCCAGAATGACTAGATGAGAGACAGCCATGAGAGACACCCATGGACATTAAGCGATCTGGAAAAAGACTCCCTGTGGGGTTTGAGCTTGAGCCAAGAAGTATGCACATCCTCCTAAACCCACCATACACACACAGAGCCAGGCCCTGCTTCAGTTGTTCTGGGTTTGAAAATTCAGTGTTGAGTATTCAAGCCCTCCTCCCACTATCTGCATCAGGAAGGGATCTGGTGTCTTCCTGCCTTCCTTATCTACATGAGTGGGAACACATCTAGACTTGGACATTACACAACCTGTGTAAACAAAGGGGCCTCTGGAATATAGGGGAGGCAACCTCAAAAAAAAAAAAAATCTACAGGCCTCAAGGCTAGGTGGATAAAACTGGGAATTGCTACACTCCAAAACTGCAGTTCCCAGAAAAAACCATTGATTCAAAACCACAGGGAATCTTTCAAAGAACAAACTCATCAATTCATTTATTTTTGTAATGTTTTCTTAGTCTCAGTTGCATTAATTTCTGCTCTAATCTTTATCATTTCCTCCCTTATGCAAGCTTTGGGCTTGATGTGCTCTTTTTCTATAAATTTGAGGTTCAACATTAGGTTATTTGAGCTCATTCAATTTTCCTGATGTGAGAGTTCACCACTGTTAATTTCCCTATTAGGACTGCTTCCATTGTATCCCTAATCCTGGTATGTTGTATCAGTATTATCATTTTATTGTAGATACTGTTTATTTTCTTCTTTAATTTCATCTGTGACCCATTGGTTGTTTGGTAGGGTGTTATTTAATTTCTATGTGTTTATGGAGTTTTTGTGGTTTCTTTCGCTATTGATTTCCAAATCCATTGCACTATCATCAGATAATATGCATGAGATAATTTCAATTCTTTTGCATTTACTTAAGCATGTTCTGTGGGCTAGTATGTGGTCTATTTTGAAAAACACCCCATAAACCACCAAGAAGAATGTGTACTCTAATGTTGTGGGGTGGAACACTCTAGAGACATCTACTAAGTCCATTTGTTCACAAGTTTGGTTTAGTTCTGATATTTCTTTCTTTCATGAAAGCACAGAAGATATAACAAAACAGATTATGGAAATAATAAATAAATGATCCTGAAGCTTTCAGAAGGCACTAATGTAAAGATAGCCAAGTTTAACAAAATGTTACAAAATATGAATCATAATTTTTTTTAATTTTATTTATTTATTTATTTTTTGTGGGTACCGGGGGGTCGACTTCAGGACCTCGCGTGCCAGCAGGTGCCTGTGCCGCTGAGCGATATCACCGGCCCCTTTTTTCGTATGTGGGTTCCGGGAGTCGAACTCGGGCCCTCGCGCTTGCCAGGCAGGTGCTTAAGCCGCTGAGCCATTTCACCGGCCCAATAATTTTAACAAGAAAGAAAGTCCATAAAAAGGTTTCAATCAGAAATCCAGGAGATCAAAAATTATGTCAAAAGTGTGGGTATCATAATTGGCCAATGTGAAAACAAAATTTCAGAATCAGAAGATAGGGATGCTTTGAAAAACCAACTATTCAAAGATATCTTTAAAACAGGAGAACATTAAAAATGGATTCAACAGCTTCTAGATACAAAGACATATCTAAAATTAATTGGAATAAGCAAAAAATCAGAAGACAGTACAAATGGCATTAAAAATCTGCTTAAATGAATAATAGCAGAAAACTTTTCAACACAGGGAAGAAATAAACATATACATCAATGAGACATGAAGGACCCCAAATAGCCATGATCAAAGGAGAACCTCTTCATATTACATTATCATTAAAATACCAGAAATCCAACACAGAGACAAAATCTTATAAGCTTTGAGAGAAAAGCAGTGTGTCACTTATAAAACTATACCCCAGCAGACTCCTAAACACAAACTATAAAGGTCAGAAGGGCGTGGAATGTAATATTTCCAACCTCCAACCCTGGATTACATTTCCTTCAAAACTTACTTTTCAAAACTGATAGAAGAATAATGTATTTCCGTGAAAAAGAAGACCACAAGAAATTCATGAACACCAAATCAACCATACAAAATATTCTCAAGTATATCCTAGAAGGAGACAAAAAAGCCAAAAATGGCAATAAGTCAAACAGAATGAACACACCTGGCAGGGCAAGAAGTTAAGCAGAGCAGGAAAAATTAAGGAAATCAGCAGCACAAAAATAATGTAATGGTAGTAATAAGTCAATACCTTTCTGTAATAATGCTCAATGACAATGGTCCCAATTCCTCAATCAAAAGATACAAATTGGCAGAATGGATCAAGAAACAATATCCAACAGTATGCTGTATATAAAAAACACATTTAATTCAAAAAGAATTTTACAGATTATAAATCAAAGAAAGAAAAGCTATATTCTATGCAACACAAAACTAGAGAAAAGCAGTTATAGCTATCCTAATTTCAGAAAAAGTGAATTTTAAGCCAAAACTGATCAGAAGAGACAAAGAACATCACTACATAATTCTTAAGGGAAAAAATCAACAGGACAAGGTAACGATTATAAACATATACACACCAAACCCTGGCACACTCAACTTCAGAAAATTAACACTAATGAACTTTTTTTAAAAAGCCGATAAACACCACCACAATTGTAAAGGATGTCCTCAGTACCCCATTGTCACAAATACACAGATCAACTGGACAAAAAATCAACAAAAGAATATCAGAGTTGAACCAAACCTTCAAAAAAATGGACTTAATAGATATTCGTGGAGTGTTCCACACACAACAAATACACACTCTTTTCAGCAGCACTTTGGACATTCTCAAAAATAGACCACATGCTAGCCCACAAAGCCGGCTAAAGTGAATGCACAAAAATCAAAATTATACCTTACACGTTATCGGATTATCGTGCAATGAAAGTAAAGATCAAGGACAAATAAATCCCAGAAATTATGCAAACACATGGAAATTGAAAAATGCCCAATAAAATAATCAACAGGTCATAGAAGATATCAAGGAAAAATAAGTCAAATAGTTCCTTGAGTCAAATGATAATTCCAGTACAACATACTGCAACCTATAGGAAACAATGAAAACAGTAAACTACTTATGAACCTCAAGGTCCTAGCAAAACAAGAACAATCCAAATCCAAATCTAGTACAAGGAAGAAATTATAAACATCAGAAATTAAAGAAATTAAGACAAAGAAAAAACTATAGGAAGAATGAAGTAAAGAATAAGTCCTTTAGGGCCAGTGAGATGGCTCAGTGGCGTAAGCACCTGCCTGGCAAGCGTGAAGGCCTGAGTTCGACTCCCGGAACCCACATACGAAAAAAGGGCCGGTGATATCGTTCAGCGGCATGGGCGCCTGCTGGCGTGAGAGGTCCTGAGGTCGACCCCCGATACCCACACACACAAAAAAAGAATAAGTCCTTTAAAAGAATAAACAAAAATGACAAACTTCTTATCAAAGAAAGGCAAGAAAATACCCAATCAATGCAACTAGAAATTGAAAAGGCAAAATCACAATGGATTCTGCTGAATTCCAGAACATTGGTAACTATTTTGAGAACCTGTACTCTAATAAAGTATAGAATTCAGAAGAAATGGAGATTCTGATATACATATGAACTACCAAAGCTAAACCAAAAAGTCATCAAAATATGAATAATCCAGTATCATTTGATGAAATTAAAGATCTAATTTTTAATACTTACATATTAAGAACACCCAGGTATTGATTGATTCACTGCCAAATCATGTTAGAACTTTAGAGAATATCTAAGCTTAATTCCTCAGATTCTTTATTGAGATGAAAAAGGAAGGATTGCTCTCAAAGTCATTTCTGGAAGCTAACATTACTTGATTCCAAAAACAGAAGAGAAACCAACCAAAAAAGAGAAATACAGGCCAATCACTGTTATGAGCATAAATGTGAAAATCCTCAATAAGATACAGGCAAAAAAAATGCAACAAATTATCAAAAAGATCATATATCATGACAAGAAAGATTCATTCCTGGGATGCATGGATGGTTCAACATACACAAGTCAAGAAATATGATATACCTCATAAAGACAAGCAAGAACTAAAAATCACAAAATCATCTCAATAGATGCAGACAAATCACTTCATTAGAAGCAGAAAAGGCCTTTGACAAAATCCAACATCTATTTATGACAAAACCATGAAGAAAATAGGTATAGAAAGACCTTATCTCAGTCTGATAAAGGCTATTTATGAAAAGCATTGGCCAACATTATATTAAATGGGGAAAAGCAGAAAGCTTTCCCTCAAAATTAGAAATCAGACAAGAATGGCTACTATCATTTCTGTTTAGTATAGTTCTTGAAACATTAGCCAGAGCAATTAGGCAAGTGAAAGAAATAAAAGGGATATGTATAAGAAACAAGGAAGTCAAATTATCATTGTTTGCAGAGAACATGATCTTCTACATAGAGAATTCTACATAGATCTTCTACAAAAAATTTCCACAAAAAACTCCAAGTACTAATAACCAAATTCAGTCATGTGGCAGGATAAAAAAGCTAACATGCAAAAACCAACAGCATTCCTGTACATCAATAATAAACTAGCCAAAAAAAATTAGAAAAACAATTCTTTTCACAATAGCATCAAACACTTAGGAATTAACCTAAGCAAGGAAGCAAACGTAAATTCTCTGCTGGAAGACAAAATAAGTAAAACGCTTGAAAACATAGTTGTAGGAAAGGACAAAAAGAACCCCAGTTACAAAGGAAATAATTCTGAAAATCAACAAATGGGATTATGTCAAATTAAAATATTCTACATAGCAAGAAAAACAAGCAACAGAGTGAGGAGACAAACTACAGATTGGGAAAAAGCATTTGCCAACTATTACCGAGACAAAGAACTAATATCTAGACTATATTAACAATTCAAAAATTTAGATGCTCAAATTAAATCCAATCGAAATTTGGGCAAATGAAATGAATAGATACATCTCTGAAGAACTACAACTGACCAATAAGTATGTGAAAAAAATTCAAAATCATTGGTCATTTGAGAACTGCAAATTAAAACAGTGAGATTCCATCTCACTCCAGAAATAATGGGTATCTTCAAGGAATTAAATAATAACAAACACTGGTGATGCTGTGGGGAAAAAGGAACTCTATTGTTGGTTTGACTGTAAATTAGTACAACCACTATGGAAATTAATATGGAAAATCCTCAAAAATTAAAACTAGAGGGCCAGTGAGATAGTTCAGTGGCATAAGTGCCTGCCTGGCAAGTGCAAGGTCCTGAGGTCGACCCCCGGTACCCATACAAAAAAAAAAAAATTAAAACTAGAAATTCCATTTGAGCCAGCTATTCCCTTTCTAATTCCCTTCTTAAAATAGTTAAGAACATCCCATTGCAGTGATACATGCATATCCATGTTTATAGAAGCACAATTCAGAATTCCTAAATATTGGAAGTGACCTATATGCCTGTTAAGAGATGAATAAATAAGTTAAATGTTATATTTATACACTATGGACAACTACTCTGCTGAGCCATTTGTAGGAAAATGGATGAACCTTGAGACTATAATGTTAAGTAAAATAAGACACACAGGTTAAATATCACATAGTTTCTCTTATGTAAGAAACCTAAAGTATAAATAAACAGCAAAATAAAAGATAGACAAGAGGGAATAGATAGATATTTAGCATATGGGAAAGGAAACAAAAGACGGAAGACAAGGAGAGGGAGGGAACAAAAGATGGAAGACAAGGTGAGGGAGGGAACAAAAGATGGAAGACAAGAAGAGGGAGGGAAGGGAAATGAGATTTTAAAAAGGGGAAGAATTGGGATGTGTTATGTACATGTTTCAAGTCTTCTCTATGAGGAATATGATCATTCTGTACTTCAAACATGTACAAAAATATCTATCTATTTATATCTATCTATCTATCTATCTATCTATCTATCTATCTATCTATCTATCTGAATATGAAGGGATCCAAGAGATGGAGGGAAGAGGAGGAAGGAGAAGAGAGAGGGATAAAAAGAAATCAAGATTTGTAATGTACATATATTAACTCTCCGCAATGAATGTAATCGTCATGAAATCAAGATTTGTAATGTACATGTACTAACTCTCCGCAATGAATGTAATCATTATGTAATACAAACATGTACTTGCTCAGAAAAAGAATCTGTTTAGAAATATGGAAAACAAATTTGAATAAATACTATAATGTCAGGAGAACTTGTAACAATGAAAGGGGAAGAGAGGATGAGGACACTTTAATTTTTCATTCTAAATTTTTTTTTGTGTGTGTGGGTACCAGGGGTCAACCTCAGGACCTTGTGCGCCAGCAGGTGCCCATGCCGCTGAGCGATATCACCGGCCCTTTTTTTTTGTATCTGGGTACTGGGAATCGAACTCAAACCTTGCGATTGCTAGGCAGGTGCTTATGCTACTGAGCTAACTCACCGGCCTTTTCATTCTAAATTTTAAAAAACATAAATAGCAAGTAAAGAAAATGCCTAGCTTACACACAAAACAGGTGTCTAAGAATGTTAAAATGTTGTGCTTGTAAAATATGGCAATCACAATTAGAAAATGGAGAAAAGTCTCATGAATTCAAAAGTAAAAATAACGGGCTGGTGAGATGGCTCAGCGGCATAAGCGCCTGCCTGGCAAGCGCGAGGGCCCGAGTTCAACTCCCAGAACCCACATACGAAAAAAGGGCTGGTGATATCGCTCAGCGGCATGGGCACCTGCTGGCGCACAAGATCCTGAGGTTGACCCCTGGTACCAAAAAAAAAAAAAAAAGTAAAAATAACAATGAGAACACAAAAATGTCATTTCAATTGTCAGTTGAGACTCTATACCCATTTTTATGTAGCCTATTGTAAAGTTTTTTAATGGCTCTATTTTACACAATAAATGACTGCGTTTATATTGAGTAACATTTCTGAATTTCTATGATTAAAATTTTTAATGGTGTATACTCTTTTTAAAAATAACTCATTCTGCTTTCAAAGATTTATACTAAGAATGTAATAAAGGTTAGATATCATAGAGAAAGAAGAGTATTTATAGTGTGCCTATCGACAATGAGTATACTTGTAATCTTAGACCCTTAAAAATAACTGACCCGCAATGTGAATTAGTTTATATGTTTTAAAACATCCAAACAGTGAATGATTACATAAACATGTTTATCTGTGAAAGACCTTCAGAAAACTTTATTTCTACTTCATTTTGCTAAATTTCTGGAATTCCATTCCCCACATCTCTTATTTCCATAGCAGTGTAGTGTTTCTCGTTTGTTGCTTCTAACACAATTTCCATTCTTTTAATTTCATAATAATCCCTTCTCCGTGGATCCAGATTTTCTCTGGCTCTGGGTCTATACAGTGAGCAAAACAGCCATTAGGGATGGAGAGAGATAGTTAGCTTTAAAAGATGGTAGATTGTACTAACCATTTTGTGTAAGTAATTCAGGCGAATTCTTCAGTGTTCTACTTGTGTGTTCCTCAGTCCTGTTTTCTAGGGTTTCTGCATCAGAGTAAAAGCCTTTCTTTCTCCAGTGCTACAAGAAGATTCTTCTTGCCTTCAATTTCTCTTCCATAAGCACTTTCAGCTTCCTCTACCCTTGCCAGTGCCCTTAGTAACAATTCCCCTCCCTGTTTTCCACCTTTTTTCATGCCCTTGTTACTTCTCTCATCCTATTGTCTTTGCTTGATTAAATATTTCCCTTCTTGCAATTTTGTTGCATTTTAGAGGAGGAAACAGATGCTGTATATTCAACCCCCTGTATTTATCAAGAAATACAAAAAGTATTTTTAACAGGAAACATGTAACTCAAAGTCCTTTTAATGATATGAAGAGTAGGTCCTTTCTAAATTGGAGGGATGTTGCTTTCAAAGTGTTATACTTTTGAAGATTTATACTTTCAAAAATTTGCAGAAATACTATAAGGGAGAAATCGAGAGTGGATTGTGTGGGATTCTTTCATCTTATTTCTTCCTCTCCATCCAGAATAAGAAGTGTATTGCTGTATTGGTTCTTACCACTCACCACTTTCTGTCCATGCTGACACACTTGTGGCCAGCTCTCACTGCAAAGAAGAAGCGCTACATGCTCACTGGTTAAGGCAGGCTCCTTTAACAGTCTAAGACACCCAACAGCTTTAGGGAAAGTCTTGGAGTTTGATTTTGCTTCTCTATGCAAGGAGCCATTGGATTTTCCTGCTTTGAAGAATAAATCTTACAATGATTTGAACTACGTGATTCTATAGTGTGAAAAATACATAGATAGCTAAATGTATTATAATTCAAGAATGAAGGACTTATAGTAGGTAAATTTTAAGAACTTATCCTTTGTGCAGTAAAAACAGTAAACACAGTAACTGTAAGGATCTTTCAACCTTCTCTATTAAGTGTGAAAACAAACCTTGCAGGCACTGTGATAGCAGTACAAAGGTGAGCAAACTAATACAGATTCTGCTATTGAGCACCTTACATTTTAAAAAATGAGACAAACAGTAATCATAAGAATAAATGTTAAACTGTAACTCTCTAAGAACTATAATTTGAAAATTTATCATATCAATGCAAGGATGAACAGAAACTACTCACAATTTCCTATACTTTCAAGTGCCACTTATTTAGAGATAATATCCTTAGAACTTTCCAAAAATTTTAACATAATACTCTTTTGATGATTGAAGAAAGATTAGACTAGCATTCAATATAATGTAGGATATATTGTATTTCTGTCCCCCACAATAGACAGACACTGATCTTATTTTAGGGTTAACATTACCATTTATTACCAGCTGCAGTGATCTTTTTCCACACATCTTCAGTATTTCACACCACTGATTCTGTATTTGAAAGTCTCTTTTTTCTTAGTTTGTCTTGTATTGTGTTCTTCTCATTCTCCTAAGATTCTCTGTTTGAATTTTCCCCTCTGACTCTTCCCAGTGTTTTGGTTAATTTTCTCCTTGCTGAGACAAAATAACCAATGCTCAAAGTTAAGGCAGGAAAGGTTTATTTAGCTCACAATTTATAGAGGCTTTGGACCATAATTGGATGGTTCCATGGTAGAGTAGCTTCACAGAGGAAAAACAATTCATGGCAGGCAGAAGACAGCAAAAGCAATAAGAGCAAAAAGGGAGAGAGATGCCTCTTTCTGTCCCTTATACTGTATGCAGGCTACCCACCCTAGGGCAGGTGAAGCACTCACACCCATAATCCTAGCATTGGACCATGAATCAATCACAAACTCTATATTCATTCGCCTGTGAAAAGCCTGCCCCCATGACTGTATGAGGCTTTGGGAGGACATGTATACACAAACCATAACACTCAGGGACTCTCACTCTCTTCTTGTTACGTTTTCACTTGGCAACATTATGACCTCAGTGGCATCTCCCAAATTATGTCCCCAACCTACACCTCTCTCCAGTAGTCCTCCTGGAAATCTGTCTAAAAGTATATCTAATACAGAACCCCAAAACACTTATCAGTTAAGTTCACCATTGGTGTTAAAAATATCCTCCCTTTTCTAGAAATACCTTCTCAATATAATGTTAACTCCTGTCAAGTATTTTCCATCACAATTACTTTATGATAATTATCTTATGTGCTTTGTCTTTAACAGTAGGCTATATCTTATTTCTGTTCATATTTTTAACTTAACAGCATCTAACACATTTTAAGAATTTAAATATATATTCTATGAACAAAAAGGCCATTTACTTATTGTATATCAACATGATCCTAAATCCAATTCTTTCCCAAAAAGAACTCATGAGCAACCGATTAAAAAACACTTATGAAGCACATACTCTATATCAGGAACACAACTCTTTGAAGACTCAGGCATGAATAAGACATAGGCCTTGCTCTTGAGGAGCTCATAATCTAAAAAAAGAAAAAATAACAGGCCTGTAATGTACATCCATAGTGCATTTGCTTCAAGAGGAGAATTATTTTCTACTACAAGAATCATTTGCCACTAGCAGCAAAATCTCAATTTAAATCCTCAGGTGGATACCCGTCACAAAAATGACAACTTAGGGAAGTACTTCACTTTGGAGGGTACGCCAGGATTTTGAATTTCAGCTTCCCCTAAGCCCAGTTCAGTGAATTATAATGGATTGATTCTCACATCAAAAAGAACACAATGCTATATGCACATAACCTTTGTAACCAGCTGCTGCAGGAAAAATAAGCAAGTCTTGCAAGGGAAATGAGTTGCTTGAAATTCTGCAGTTCTTTTAATCTTGTAAAGGATAGGAAAAATAAATCAATAAATAACAATAACATCAAGAGGTTTAAATATATTTTCTAATGAATTAAAAACACTGGGAAAACAAGTGCTTGGTTCTGGCTGCTGTTTCTCTTTAAAAGTAATAACAGACTAAATCTTTACTCCCAAAACTGGGCTATGAGTCTGGTCTGGGTTTGTGTCCTTTCACTGGGATTAAAACATTCCAACAAAAAATAAATTGAAAAATAAGTCCCTGTCAACAGAATTTTCTCTGAACCTTTTCAAGTTAGAAATATTTACTTTCTAAAAATCATGCCTTTAAATACATCCACATGGTAGGTTTTTTTTTTTCCCCAAAACTTGTAGGAGTAGTTGAAATCTTAGAATGTGAATGATTCATTGTCAGCAAGGAAAAAGTGACTTGTCCCCTCACAATATTGCTACTTTTTTGTATTATATTGTTTTGACCTAAATACAATACATTCTGCTAAAGAATTTGACTGAATTATGTCCAAGAGCGATGGATTTTGTCCTTTATATAATTAAGCATTTAAATAACTTAGAATTTTTGAATGCTTTCCCTGATTAATTTGATTAAAAAGGTAATGATATTTACTTTAGTTAAAAAGATATTATGATACTGTTTAATTTTAGATATGTAAAAGTTGCCTGTTCAAATATGAAGTCTTTAATGCGTTTATGCTCAAAAGTCATCAGCATATGATTTTTCTTAAATTGTTCTTGACTTAGTAAGTGCACGTTTAAACTAAAAAGTTTGATATATAAGTCAGAGGCAGGTTTCCTGGAAGCCCATATATGTCTTTGGAGGCAGGGTTTCAGACCAGTGTAAGTCCCAACTCACATCATAATAATTTAGGAGGAAAAACAGATTTACCTGTAGGTAAGCAGAGTGAGCTGTAATAAATAAATACAGGTAGAATTGTATTTATCAGTGACTGATGAAAACTTTGTGTAAATTACTGCAATTTTGATCAAAGCGTGTACAGTGAGAAATACTTTGAAATGACTGTCAGGGTTTGCTTCTCAGACATATAAGTTTCAGGTGCCATGGATTTTCACTGGCTCAAATCCCTTTCATTTTGTGTGTTGCTTTCTCAGACATAGTGAGCAACCAGATCTAATATTTTCAGGTTCTTTCATTTTCATGTTCACCCATTAAGTAAAGAGAATCTTAAACGATTGTTGTACATATTAAGTGATCCTTTTAAAGAGGTAAACATATGATACTAGCAACTTAAGTCTGGTAGACAGATAAATTGAAGACCTGTGTACTCGGGGCTCACCTCTTCTTCCATACGCCACGCAGCCGAGGTTTGAGTTGGAGCAATGTGACTTGGAAGCTACTTGGAAGCTATCTATCTTTCTGTCTCTCTTTCTCTTCTGCATTTTAACTGTAACATTTAGATGCAGAAAATCCGATTCAGCAAATGAATATTTAATAAATTATTATAAAGCAAACATTCTTATACCCACCACTTAGATCAAACAGTAGGCCTTGTAAGCTACCACCAAAGTTCCTTCCCATACTATTCCAAAGCAGTAACACAGCCTGTTCCTACCTCCAAATTTCACAACTATCTTGATGTTCATGTAATGCTACATGTAATAGCATTAAAAAAATGAAAGAATAAGCATGCTGGAAAGGGGGAATAAATAACAAGAGACTTTCAGTGGAATACTATAGAGCAGTTAAAATGATTGAGATTGAATAATTCAAGTAATGCTTAATGAATGAATACATATATTCCTGGTTTCTGGGAATATGAGGGTGAACAAAATAAACAAAATCCACATCCTTTGAGAGCTGACCTTCTAATTGGTGAGACAGACAACAAAAAGAAGAGCAAAAAGATAATATGTAATATCATGTGTAGCTGATGGATATTGACCTTATGCAATATACATAGATGAGAGGGGTGAAGGAAGGAATAGAGAGGTGCTATCCAAGGAGGGCCTTTCAGGGCCATGAGCATTTGAGCAGAATGGAATGAGTTTGGAGAAGAGAATTCTTATCAGAATAATAGCAAGGTACAGAAATTCTGGCATAAGAGCAAGAAGGCATAGTGGGAAGACAGAGGGAGATAGAGATTTAGGAAAGCAAAATGCAGATCATGTAAGACATTGGCATTTAACGTTTTGTTTGCACTGGGAAATCATTGGAAGGCTTTGAGCAAGAAAATGGTCATCACATCAAGGTTTTCAAAGATAATCCTGGGAACTACGAAAAGGAGTAATATTTAACAAGTCTTGCTGTAAGCTTGAAGAATGAGGGTGGAAGGAAGTTCTACACAGAATGTTAGAGAAGTTCTCCCAGGCACACTGCTGATTTAAAATATAAAAAGCAAAACATTTTCAAACGATGATCCTAGTAGGATAAAAATAGCCAAATTAGTGCTTTCAAATCACACAATATAGATGATCTGTGCTTGACTCTGTGTGTGTGTGTGTGTGTGTGTGTGTGTGTGTGTGTGTGAGTGGTACAAATTTAAAAGACTCTCAGGAGAGATGTGGATGGAAACATAACCGGAGAAATAACTCTGGGGGAACGGAATGGGTTTGACTGTGGGTGGGAGTGAGCCACTTTTGTATGAGTTATTTTGCAGCAATAATGTATTCATTTGTTGATTGCATGTCAAGTACAAATTATAAGAATTATAAAGCTGAATCAAGCAGTTGGTGAGTTGTTTACAAAAAAATACAAAAATTTTTATACTGCTATCTTAGAAAAATAAATATTTTGGAAAATCAGGGATTCTTGAGATGTGAACTGAATTAATCATCCAAAGATTACAAATTTACTTTTGAGTTATTTTGCTACCAAATAAATTGGGGAATATTACATATACATTTACATGGAAGATGATTAGGACAGAGAGAAAATTTAAATGTGAGAATATACATAGTTTTCACAGTTTGTGCGGAAAACTCTATCTAAATCTGCTCATGGACAATAGCGGAGTAGAGGTTAGCTTTCAAAACCAGGATTTGGAAGGAGAAGAATCTTGAAATGAAACCCCTGCTTCTCCAATTTCTAAGCAGCTGACCTGGAGAAAGTCACTTAACCTCTCTAAACTTTCATCTCTGCTAAAATATGGCTGAACCTCTGTACCTGATAAAGTTATTGTACAAGAAGAGCAGAGGATAAAAGCAGGGAGGGAGGGAGAGAGAAAAAAAGGAGGGAGGAAGGGAGGGAAGAAAACAAGGTTAAAAAGAAGAGAGAGAAGGAGGGAGGGAGGAAGGGAGGAGAGGGAGAGAGAGAGAGAGGGAAAGAAAGAGAATTTTTTATTTAATTGCATTGGCCTCTCCCCCATAAGAGATTTCTCTCTAGAGCAGGCAACATTTTATTTAGAAAAAGAACATGACAGGACATTTGGCAGTGACAATATTGTTACCAAGGCATGGTTAAAAAAAAAAGAAACTGTGAAATAAGGAGGATTAAGTTGGTCTACATAATAAATAAGAATCCCCACATCTCTAGGAGTTATAAGAAGCACAGGAACGTAAGTGGCATCCTTGTAGGCTTTCAGTCATGGAGAACAAAAGTTCAAGCCATTCTTAAGAAAGAGCCTGCCATAAGAGCCAGTTTAATCTGCTTGTTGGTGGTAATACAATGTAAGCTCCCCATACTCATTATCATTATCCACAAATATTAGTGATGGACTGCTCTAGAAAAAGCCTTCGATTTCTTGAGACTCTGTTGAATGAATGCTTGGGAAGATTTCTATTTGAGGGGATAAATAAAGACAGACAAAGTTCTGGAAGAAACTCCAGAGGAATTTTTAGTTTTCTACATCAGGTGTAAAAGGGTTCCACACCAGTGGTGGTGTATCTCCAGGGGTAACATCTGGGTTGGACAAGGATAGCTAAAAAATGCAGATAAAGGGAGGAACAGAAAAAGTGCTTGGTGAGATTCAATTCTCACTGAAGTGTGGAATGGTCACTGAGATTGCAGCCTTCTTACTTACGTTTACAATCCTCATTTGATCAGCAGTGTAAACTCTAGATATTGCCTCTGGGCAATTTACTGAATTATCTGTGCCTTAATTTCCTTATCTATAAAATTTACATACTAATTTAACTTAAATCTTTCTGGTTTTGTATGAATTACATAAGTTAACACAATGAAGTAATGAACAGGTTAATCATTTCAATTTGACTATTCTACAACGCATATATATGTATTTCAAAGCATCATGCTATATATGATAAACACATACAATTTTGTTAGTTTTTTAATTCCAGAAAGACAGGTTAGTCCAGAAAGATAAGTTAGTATTCATAATGTTTTGATAATGTTGAATGTTGAGGTAAACAATAAATTATTAAATATTTATTTTCTGTATTTACTGTGTTGCAAGTAATTTCACAAATTTCAATTGCAATGGGCACAGTGGAGCACTCGACAGAGCGGTAACTCCAGATCAGAACAGCCTAGACGTACGTTTACTCACTGTGAGTCAGTGAGCCCTGCAGTCCCTGAAGTTAAATTATTCTGTCTATAAAGCAGGTAGCTGTGGACTCATGATCCCAAAAGTTACCTTTCCATTATTATTACAAAAGTTTGAACTTCTGATTCTATATAAATATATCTATTACTAAAATCTCCAGCTTATTGAAATATCTCATAGGAAAACAGAGTTCAATCATGTTTTTCTTTCTTTGGCAGAATTCTACATGGGCACATTTAGAAAATTGGCTTTTTAGTCAAGCAATGTGTTTTTGTAGAAATGCCTTCGCCTTTGTGAACCTTGTTTCCTATCTATAAAAAAAGAATTCTTTTATAAGGACAGGATGATTCTTCTCAACTTGAGAGTTGACTCACCTTCACGGAAATGAGGACATGGACAGCAGACGAAGCACATCTCAGCTTTCAGAGGAAGCCAGAGTCTTCTAGGAATCTGGCTGGGTTACATGTGCTGAAAGGAAGGAGGCAAAGGAAAGGAAAAGGCCATGGCTTGGACAGGTCGAGGCAAATTTCCTTGCCTATGAGAAAAATGTTTCTCCTCATACTTCATGTACTGGGAAAAAGATGAGGGTGTCTTGGACTAAAGGTATTGACTGTAAAAATGGAGAAAATGGATATATTTGAGGTATCTTTACAAGTAAACATGACAGGTCTTATGTGGATACAGCAAAAGGAAAAATCAAGGATGATGCTATGTTTCTCATTTAAGCAAATGGGTTGATGCTATTTAATTAATTGGGAAAGACTAGAAAAAGAATGAACATAAGGAAGGAACTAGAAAATTATGATTTCCTTTTTGTACCACTTAATTTGAAATGCTGGTGTGACTTGTAATAAAATAAAAGAAAAACAGTTTGATAAATAACCCTGGTGTACAGTGAATGAGTTTGAAGTAAAAATATATTTGTTGTGTTCCATACATGAGTGAAATTTTAAGGCCTCTGCAATGTATAAAATTACTAAAGCAAAGAGAAGAGTGCCTAGCATCTAACCTAGAGAGGTGGAATTTTGAGTGGTGAAGTACAAAAACTTTATTGAGTTGATTGATAAAGCTCTGTAAAATGCAGATGAGGAGTAAGGTAAAGATAGATTTGAAATATCGATGTACAGAAGTTAATATTGATTTTATAAAATTTTTGGTGGTGGCATGAAAGCAAAAATAAAGTTTAAGTTTTTCAAAAATGAATTGGTGATGACTAAGTGGAAATAACATTTGTAGTACATCATTTTGCAAAAAAATATTTTTTAGGAAAAGTGTAAACATGAAGGAGTGTCTTAACTGGAATTTGCTGAAAAATTCTTCACTGTTTTTTGCTTATTGCTTGGCATCTCCTCCACATTAACACAGTCTTTGGTGAAACTAACTGGTAGTAGTAGATCCTGTACCTACCATTCTTAGCCTTTGCCAATTGTAATCTTACTTGGAACTGGTGGAGACACCCAGTACATTGTGGCTTATAGAGGATCACTCTGGAGCTCTGGCTCACTCCTTCATCTGTAACCAGACACTAAGTATGACACATACACAATCCAAGTGCAAGTATCTTAGGATAGGAGGTAGCACTGGTTAGGAATGTGGCAGCAACCAGGTGGATGCAGAAGATCCATCACTAATTCTACCTAGACAGCATGGTCAAAGGGGAAGAAACAACGTTCTAGTTAATTAAGATACTTTGTACTGAACCTGAATGGAGACTGTGAAAGCAGATAAATCTGTGATGAACAGTTTTAACTATTAGCTAGTCCTTTTAACCTTTTCTAAACTTCTTTTGTTTCTGAATAATCTGCTTGTAGCATAGGCTCACAAATTCCAAAGGGGGTTTGTCTTTTGAGATGACTCAGAAACAAATACTTTCTTCAAGGGAGACCCACATGGCTAATATCTAGTAAGACAGGATCTGAAATTTGGAAATAACTGTGGTATCTTTAGAAAACAAAGATTTCACTAATCCAGTGGGCTGCCTGTACTGGAACCTGCAAAGGTCTTTTCAGGACAATTCAAAACCTAGATGGACTCAAGGAAACATTTATTTGAATTAATTGACTTCAAATAGCATCATATATATATATATATATATATATATATATATATATATATAGTAATTTTTTTCAGAATTCAAAGCAGACTTTGTTATATCCTATGCCTGAATTTTCTGGTTTGGTTGTTACAGCCATTGAATGATACAGAATGTAGAGCATGAGGAGAAGAACCTGAAGCTCAGAGGTTGTGTCAAATCTGCAGAGCAGGAAGAGCAGTGAGCTGAGCAGGGTATCTTGGGTATGGACAATGCAAAAAGACTAGCAGCTGGCAAATACCCAAGGCCAGGAAGATAGAGGCTATAAAGTTACACTCTTTTACTGAGCTATCATCAATTTCTCCTTCCAAACAAAACTGACTTCATTTTGAAGAAGTAACTCTATAAGAATCAGTGTGAAAGTCAGTAACTTTGGGGGCTATGCTCTGGGTGACCATGTGACACAAATTTATCTCTGCAGTTTAAAGTACAGAGGGACACACACAAAATGAAGTGTCTGAAGTCCTCACTGTCTCCATAAATGTGTCCCAAACAATTGGGACTGCCATTCTGCATCTTTAGGCTGCCTTACTTTCTACATTATTTCTCTGATTTTTCATTAGTTCAATGAACAACTGAAACACTTCCAAGAAATTTCATTTTGCTTAAATGTACTAAAGATGAATTTCTGATGTGGCAATCAAGGATCGCTGGATGGTTCAGTGGAGAATTTCCATCAAAAATTAGATGAGAGGGCCGGTGAGATGGCTCAGCGGCTTAAGCGCCTGCCCGGCAAGCGCGAGGGCCTGAGTTCGACTCCCGGATCCCACATACGAAAAAGGGGCCGGTGATATCGCTCAGTGGCACGGGCGCCTGCTGGCGCGCGAGGTCCTGAGGTCGACACCCCGGTACCCACAAAAAAAAAAAAAAAAAAAAAAATTAGATGAGAAAATTTGAAAGGAAAATGTAAACACAAATTCTTGGTATTGCAAGCATGTTGAACATGAACAAGTCAGAGTTGTCAGGAAGAAATCAAATAGTAATTGTGTTGCTAGTAAGTCTGTGATGTGATACAAATAGGTTATTGGTGAATGAACGAAAGTATGTCTCAACTTCTCTTACCTCAGCCTCCTACAATTGAGAAATTTCCATAAACAGATTTGAAGGGTACTTGTGCTAGTTTGTGCTTTGCAATATCATAAGCATTGCTGAAGAAATTGTTTGTGCAATATAATTATCAATGTAGTCCCTATGAGCTCAGTATGACCTAAGGGGTCATTGATTCCAATCTTATCCCTAGGAAAAGAAATGGAATAGGACTTCCCAAGCTACAAGTAACTTTCATTATATTTATACAAAAGAAATTACTATATATTTTTCTCAGATGAAAGTGCGAGCTAGCCAATGTTATGAACATGTGATTCAGGATTTAGAAGGGTGCTATTGTTAATATCCTTGGAGTCAAGACAGTTAGCTATTTTAGGATATGACACAGAGACAACATGTCGAAATGCTCGCCATTCTACAGCAATCACTGCCTCCTTTCTATTTTCATGCTTCTTGTTATTTTCTCCTTGTTCTATGTCCTCACAAGTTATATACAAGGATTAAAGATACAGCCCCAACTCTCAAGTGAAATAAATGTATCTTTATTTTTTATAATCATATTTAATCTTTGTAGATCCCCCTCCCATCTGAATATAAACTATTCCATCTTAGCTACTGTGAAAATCTGCATTAGATATATAAGAAACTGGAATCTACATGTTGGTAACAGAGAAAGGAGCCTGCCCCTGTTTGGGTGTAGTCTTGGCTGGCTGTCTGTCCCTTGGATGCCTCTAATTGGTTTATAAGACTTACAATAGGCATCACATCACATCATTCCTTCTGAGAGCCAGAAATACTCCTGGCTGTCATTGGGTCCTCAATCCCAGTTCTTTAAACAAACTTGCCCTTCACAGCCAGTCACTTCAACCTCTTCTACTCCAAAATTTTACTCCACTCCTTCCTTTTATCCCAGTCAAAGTAGTCCCTTTGTATCAAACTTTATAACTACAATAGTGACTATTTCTTGTAGATGGATGTAGTCGAGAAGTGCTGATACCATTAGTCTCATTTTTCATGATAGCATGCTTTCTTAAATAACTAATATAAAATACACCTCATTATGCCACAATTATTTTTTGTTTGCTTATGATTTGAAGAATAAGTTTGATATACTTTTATACACTCAGTTCCCAATTCCTGGACCTAGTGAGTTCTCAATAAATGCTTATTAAACAAAACGTCACAAAAATTCACTATGTAGACCCATATTAATGTCTTTTGCTCAGTTCCTGAGAATAGATTTTGTGTGAAGTCATAAAAACGCATTGATGAGTATATAGCATCCTCAAACCAAGATTTCTGAGTGTTTTTCAACAATTAAATTCTGAGTAACAGTTTAAAGCTTGCATAGTTTTCCCTAAAATACTCTTTAGAGACAGCTGGTGCTCACTGAGGTTCACAGGTTTCATTTCAAGTTCATTTTCCAGTCTTCAGTTTGAATATATTGGCTGAAATGAAAAGGAGGGAGGTGAAGTCCAGGTTAAACAGGCGGAGTCTGGAAACAGCAGCAAAGCCTTTGCACAAATTGGTAAATATTAGGTTTTGCACCCAGTGTTGGCTATGCCAGGCTTTTTTTCTAAAAGAAAAGTTGTCATATGGGCACAAGATGGCATTTACTGACTAAAGTTCTATGATCATTTCAATCAGTGAGGAAGCTTCAACAAATCTATTATATATGTTATGCAACATTTCTTTCTCTGGATAATGGAGCTTATAAACTGCTGTCTCAATGAAAAAAGGATGACAAATATCTTCAGACTTTCCACATATTTATTAGCACTTACACCATGTGGAAGTTTAATTGAAATGAGAACTTGCCTTTCCCAAATTAAAGTTTAATAAAATTAAGCTTGGGCTTTTTTCTATTCTGTCCACCCATATCCCCAAAGCCTTGCCAATGTGTTAGGGCTGATCAGAACTAATTCTTCACCTCAACCTGGAACCCCGTCACAGGAACTGTTCTTAATCTTAAAACCATCCAGGCACACCCTGTTTCTCATCCTCTAAGAAATCTTTACTGTCTCAGATTATTTTTCCCCAGTTCCTCCTTAGAATATGAGTTGTTATCACTTATCACTGTTGATTATAGCAATGATTGTTGCTGGCTACAGAAGAAAATAGTATGCATTCCAGATGATAGCTTCACAATCCTGAAGAGGGTGACAATTTTGGTGAAAATTTTAGACTATGCAGTATGTGCAGACAGCAGAGAAGTCACATGGTGTTTACACTAGACATATAGTAGGTGGTGGTAAGAAGTCTTCGTATTTAGCTCTAGAAAACATGCTAGTGCATGACCAGTAGTAGAAAATGATGAAAAGCACTTGATTTGAATAAATGGCATTATATATTTATGGAAATGCAAAAGATTAAATGTTTTGTGTTCATTTTTCAAAGGCCATTTCATCAATTATCTAATTTGATTCTTACTCATAAGATAGTCAGGACCAATTACTTAGTATAATTTTAGCAGGTGAAAAAACTGTGGCTCTTATAATTTTTAATAAATGAAGGTACTATTTTTAGCTTTCTACTTGTTATATATTGGGAACTGGTATTGTAGGTTCATTGCCTTTTGCAATGCATCTAAGGGATACAAGCAGGAAGATTAGCATGACCACCACACCTCTACCTACCGTGGGATGGAGCCATGTAGGATACATTAGCTACACCTAAGTTTCCACATTTCAAAACTCAGAGTACAAATGCTTTATAACAGTTTGGTGTTGTATTTGAACAAGTGACTCTTCAATTTGTTAAATTTTTCAACTATGATCAACTCTGGTATTAAACTGATAAATAATCCAGTTCCTTGATTATTCTTACCATCTCTGATATGAATATTTAATAAATCACTTATACATTTACTCAAAACACATTTACTAAGCTGCTTATATTTTCAGGTGCTGATAAGCAAAACAGGCAAAATTTCTACTCTCTTGACATTTGTGCCCATTAAAGGGCATTAAATAGTAGAAAATATCAAGCATAGGGGCCGGTGAGATGGCTCAGTGGCATAAGCGCCTGCCTTGCAAGCGCGAGGGCCCGAGTTCGACTCCTGGAACCCACATACGATAAAAGGGCCGGTGATATCTCTCAGCGGCACAGGCACCTGCTGGCGCGCGAGGTCCTGAGGTTGACCCCCGGTACCCACAAAAAAAAAAAAAAAATATCAAGCATAGATTAGGTCCTGATGGATTGAAGAGAGGAAGCAGAGAGTAAATAACTGATTTAGGGATAAAATTACTTGGTGGCAACATTTAATCCAAACACATGAGCACCAGCTTTACCCATTCTAGTGTATGACCAGTAAGTAGAATACACTGGATAAGGGAAGCTTTATGAGAGGTGTAGATAAGCACTTTCAAGCATAGGTCTGGGCTAAATTGTGACAATGATTGATTTCAATGTTTTCTTTCAAAAAGGACCAGAGTTTTACACTGTTCTTAAGTTTCAAGAATTTAAGTCATTAAATTAGCATTAAGTTAGCATTAAATTTTTAAATGGAGCTCCTAATATGAAGTTTGCATTGTAGAGTTATCAACAACTGAGTCTAGAATCCAGGCTCACTTTTGTATACTCAATCTTATATTTTTTTTTTGTTTTTTAACTTTAAAGAGGAAAAAGATAAACATAATAATGAAACTGAATTTCAAAACAGGTTAGTAGGACAGTTACAATGGTTGATACACTGCATATTGTTGTCTTCATAGCAGTTATTCAGAGTACAAGATACAGGCATGGTATCTTGTCCAAGAAATATTAGCACAAAATATTCTTTTCAAGGAACAAAGAGAAGCTAGCTGTATAACTATCTTAACTATCTTGTGCATATATATATATATATTTTCTTTTTCCATTTCTTCCTTTCCCTTTTCCCCCATCACAGTTTGTCTTTTCTTTTGAACAGTTTCTTCCCAATTCACAATATCTATTGTACATTTCCAATCCTATTTACTTGTTCAGTTTCTCACACAAGTGAGACAATATGATGTTTACACATATGGGTCTGATTTATTTCACTTATGAATATGGTCTCGAGTTGCATCCATTTACCTATAAAAGTCTCCAGTTTATCCTTCTTTATGGCTGAGTAGAAGTCCATTATATAAAAAAAAAAAAAACACATCTTTTTTATCCATTCCTCAGTTGATGGGCATATGGGTTGTTTCCAAGTCTTAGCTATTACAATTGTGCTGCTATAAACATGGGTGCACATATATTTCTGTGCTGTGATGTTTTTAATTCTTCTGGGAAGATACCCGGAAGGGGAATACCTGGTTCGAATGGGACCTCTAATCCCAGTTTTTTAAGGAATCTCCACACTGATTTCCACAGTGGTTGTACCACTTTACACTCCTACCAACAGTGGAGAAGTGTTCGTTTTCCCCACAGCCCCTCCAGCATTTGTTATTGGTTGATTTCTTGATGATAGTCATTCTTTCTGGGGTGAGATGGAGTCTTGGTGTTCTTTTAATTTGCATCTCTCAAATGACCAATGATGTTGAACATTTTGTCATGTATTTATTTGCCATTTGTATTTCTTCATCTGAGAAGTGTGTGTTCATCTCAGATGCCCATTTTTTGAATGGGTCCTTGAATTTGGGGTGTCTGATTTTTTCAATTCTTTATATGTTCTAGATAGAAGTCCTTTGTCTGTGGAACAACTGGCTATAACCTTTTCCCACTTTGTGGGTTGTCTTTTCACTCTGTTGGTAATTTCTTTTGTTGTGCAAGAGCTTTTTAATAAGGTGAGAGCCCATTTGTTGATTCTTTGTACTATTTCCCTTATAGTCTGGGTTTTGTTCATGAAGCCTCTGCCTACATCTATGTCTTTGAGATTTCTGCCTATTTTCTCTTCCAGTAAATTTAGTGTTTCTGTTTTAATATTTAGATCTCTGATCCATTTTGACTTTAGTTTAGTGCATGGTGATAGACATGGGTCTAGTTTTAGTCTTCAGCAAGTGGACAGCCATTTTTTCCAGCACCATTTATTAAAGAGACTATCTTCTGGTGAACACATTTGGCTCCTTAAGATAAGGTGGCTGAGTGTGTTTGGGGTTGCGTCTGCATTTTCTATTTTGTTCCACTGATCCTCAGGCCATTTTTGTTGTTGCTGTTGTTGTTGTTTTTGTTTTTGTTTTGCCAGTACCATACTGATTTTATCACAGTAGCTTTGTAGTATAATTTCAAGTCAGGGATTGTGATGCCTCCTGCCTTGCCTTTGTTGCCCAGAATTGCTTTTGCTATTCTAGGTCTTTTCTGGTCCCAAATGAATTTTAGGAATGTTTTCACTAGATCTGTGAGGTATGTTAAAGGTATTTTGATTGGAATTGCTTTAAATCTGTATAGCAGTTTGGGAGTATGGCCATTTTCACTACGTTGGTTCTTCCTATCCATGAGCAAGGGATATCTTTCCATTTTCTGCCATCCTCTTCAATCTCCTTTTTAGGGTACTGTAATTTTCACTGTACAGATCTTTTTTTTTTTTTCCAGAGTTGGTAAATCAGTATTTTTAATATAGTCGTAGAGAAAAATATTAACATTGATTTTTAAAATTTTTTACCTTTAATTAGATGTCTATCTTATATATTCAGGTTAAAATGTACAAGAAGGACTAGGAAGTATACATTTGAATCCTAAATATATATGAAACTGTAGTCATACAAACATTGTTTGAATATACTCATTTATGGTATTTTTCCCACTTATGCTTTCCAACTAAGAACAAGAAAAAATACCAAAAGGGCAGTTGACAGTCAAAACAGATTTTCATTGAATTAAAGATTGCCGAACAGAATAGAGGTAGTTCATAAATATCTGGAGAGACATTCTTCACAGTTCAGTTCTCATTAGTAGCCCAGATGGAGGAAATGACATTGAATTGAAATATGCAAGGTTGCTCCTTGTGTGAGGAGTCACTTGGAGAATAGGTATCAGAGAAGCTGGCAGGAAAAGAACTACTTGTAAAGGGTAGGGACTGAATCTGTGCCTATTTTCTGCAGCCTAAGTACCTCATTTGGACATTGCCTTTGAGTAAAGGATGAAAATTATTTAGTAACACATGTAAAAACAGAGTTCTATTAAATGAAAATAATGCAGAACTATATGAAATGAGTTTACTGTACAGATCTTTTACATCCTTTGTTAGATTTATTCCTAAGTATTTCATTTATTTGGATGTTATCATGATGGGTGTGCTTTCTCCAATTTTTCTCTCTGTAAGTTTGTTGCTTGTGTACAGGAATACTAATGACTTTTGAGTGTTGACTTTGTATCCTGCTACACTATTTACTTTGGATATTAAATTTACAAGTTTTTTGGTAGAGTTTTTGGGGTCTTCTATGCAGAGTATCATGTCATCTGCAAATAATGATAATTTAGCTTCTTCCTTTCCTATCCTTATTCCTTTTATTTTTTTCTTTTGTCTAATTGCTCTGGTTAATGTTTCCAGAAGTATATTGACTAGGAGTGGTGATAATGGACATCCTTGTTGTTTCTGATTTTAGAGTGAAAGCTTTCAGTTTTTGACAATTTAATATGATATTAGCTGTTGGTTTATCATAGATGGCTTTTATAAGATTGAGGTAAAGACCATCTATTCTATTTTCTGTAGGGTTTTTATCATGAATGGGTGTTGGATGTTGTCAGATGCTTTTTCTGCATCTGTTGAGATGGTCATGTGATTTTTGTCTTTGGTTCTGTTAATATGGTGTGTTACATTTATTGATTTGTATATGCTGAACCATCCCTCCATCCCTGAGATGAATTCTACTTGGTCATGAAGTATAATCTTTTTGATGATTTGCTGCATTCTGTTTGCCAGTATCTTATTGAGGATTTTTGCATCTATATTCATTAGGGAGCTTGGACTGTAGTTTTCTTTCTTGGTTGGGTTCTTCTCTGGTTTTGGAATCAGGGTAATACTTTCTTCCAGAAATGACTTTGGAAGTACTGCTACCCTTTCAATTTCTTTAAAGAGTTTCAGCATTAGTGGCATTAATTCTTCACCAAATTTCTTGTAGAATTCAACAGTGAATCCATCAGGGCCTGGGCTTTTCTTTGTTGGTAAATTTTTAATTACGTTCTCAATTTCATTGGTTGATATTGATTTATTTAGAATTTTTATATCTTCTTGATTTAGTTTTGGCAATTTGATTGTGTCTAGGAATTTGTCCATTTCTTCTGTGGTTTCCATCTTATTGGAATATAGGTTCTCATAGAAGGTACTGATGATCTCCTGGATTTTGGGGGGATCTGTTATAATTTCCCCCTTTTCATTCTTAATTGCTTGAATTTGTGTTTTTTCTTTCCTCTTTTTGATGAGGTTGGCTAATGGTTTATCAATTTTATCAAAGAACAAACTTTTCTATTCATTGATTCTTTATATTGTTTTCTTAGTCGCTATTGCATAAATTTCTGCTCTGATATTTATAATTTCCTGCCTCATATGAGCTTTGGGTTTGATTTGTTCTTCTTTTTCTAGAAGCTTGAGGTTCAACATTAGGTTGTCTATTTGAGCTCCTTCTGTTTTCCTGACGTGTAAGTTTATCACTATAAATTTCCCTTGTAGGACTGCTTTCATTGCATCCCATAAGTTTTGATATATTTTATTGGTATTATTGTTTAATCATATATACTGTTTAATTTCATCTTTAATTTCCTCTGTGACCCATTGGTTGTTCAGAAGGGTGTTGTTTAATTTCCATGTGTTAATGTAGTTTTTGTAGTTTCCTTTGTCATTGATTTCCAGTTTCATTGTTACATGGTCGGATAGTATGCATGGGATGATTTAAATTCCTCTGCATTTACTTAAACATGATTTTTCAGCTAATATATGATCTATTTTGGAGAACATCCCATGTGCAGCTGAGAAGAATGTGTATTCTGATGTTTTGGGGTAGAACGCTCTGTAGACATCTACCAAGTCCATTTGTTCACAGGCTTCTTCTAATTGTAATATTTCTTTGTTGATTTTTTGTCTAGTTGAGTGGGGTATTAAGGTCCCCCACCACAACTGTGTTAGTGGTTGTTTGGTTTTTCACGTCTGGTAGTATTTGTTTTATGTAGTTGGGTGCACCTGTGTTTGGTGCATAAATATTTATGATTGTTATCTCTTCTTCTTGGAATTTTCCCTTAATGAGTATATAGTGACCTTCTTTGTCTGTTTCAATAAGTTTTGGCTTAAAGTTTGCATTGTTTGCCAATAGAATAGCTATCCCTGCTTTTTTCTGGGTTCCTGTGGTGTGGAGAATTATTTTCCATCCTTTGACTTTTAGTCTGTGAATTTTTTGGGGGTTAAATATGATTCTTGAATGCAGCACATTGTTGGATCTTGCTTCTTGATCCATTCTGTCAGTCCATTTCTTTTGAGTGGTGAGTTGAGACCATTTATGTTGATGGTTATAACTCATATGTGTTGGCCTTTCTTTTTCATGTTCTTTCCCTATTGTTTGTTCTCTGTCTTTTTGCTCTGTTTAATTGCTTGCCCTGCCTGGCAGCTTCTTTTTATTGATGTTCCTGTGTTTGTGGTCTTTTTTATCTATTTCTAATGTCTTTCAGAGCATTCTGTGAGCTGGTTTGGTAGTCATAAATTTCTTCAGTTTTTCTTTGTGATGGACGTATCTTATTTCTCCATCAGTTTTGAAAGATAGTTTTGTAGGGTACATAAATCTGGATTGAAGATTGTTTCCCTTTAGGGCTTGAAATACTTCACTCCAAACTCTTCTTGATTTTAGGGTTTGTGTTGAGAGTCCATTGTGATTCGAATGGGTTTTCCTTTATAGGTGATATGTTTGTTTTCTCTAGCTGGTATAATATTCTGTTCTTGTGCTGAATTTCTGGAATGTTGACTGTTATATGCCGTGGTGTAGATTTATTTTGGTCATGGCTATTTGGAGTTCTATATGCTTCATTTGCTTGTATGTCAAATTCTTTACCCATGTTTGGGAAGCTTTCTGTCATTATTTCTGTGAAGAAGTTTTTTAATGGTTTTTGTGCTGTCTCCAGATTTGTCACTGATTCCAAAGAATTTTATGTTGTTCTTCTTTGCTTCATCCTGTAGCTGTTGGAATGTGTTTTCATGGTCTCTTGTGATTTTTAAGATATCTTTCTCTTCCTGGTTGCTAGTTGTGTTACTGTCTTCTAGATCTGATATTCTATCCTCGCCTGCAATCTGCTGCATATATGTTCAGTGGATTTTCTAATCTCCTGCATTTCTGTTTGTATCTGTTTCAGTGATTCCATTTCTTGTCTATGTTTGGCATTCATGGTTTCCATAATTTTCCTGAGCTCCTCTAGTTTTTTATCTGTGTCTGCTTTAATGTCTTTTATTTGGATATTTATTTCTTTTTGCACCTTAGAGATTATGTTTTCTATGGCCTCTTCCATTTGTTTTTTCACTTCTGCTGCTATCATTTCAGAGAGTTCCATTTGTTGTCTTCTGATTTCCTCTGATTGTGTTCTGGACTTGCCCTGGATGGGCTGGGCATTTGGGATTGCATTTTGCTTTTTTATATTGTCATTTTCTATTTTCTATTTTATTTTGTTTTCTTTGTTGATGTTTTTAGATTTCTAATGTTAGATAGCCTTATCACTGATGTCAAAGCTTTCCTAGGAGGTGTCTGTTCCTTAAGATGTCTCCTCTAGCTGGCACTGCCATCCTGAGGCAATGGAGGAAGGAAGGAGCACAAATTTACACTCCTCTCCCCGGCACTGTTGTACTCCTGTTGCTGACAAGTTATCCCAGAGCAATGGAGGAAGCACACAGTGTGGACTTATGCTTTTTTTGCTGGCACTGCCATCCCAGGGACAATGGAGGGAGGGCGGAGTGTGGGCTTATACTCTACTCACTGGCATTGCCATCCTGGAGAACCTGTCTTTATCTTATATTAAAGGCTTAAATGAAGGACCAGAATCTATAAAACTACTAAAAGAAAACAGTGAATTATTTCTTGAGATTTAACTCACTTATGATGTTTTTCTTTTGGGATAAGATCTCAAAAATACAGGGATTAAAGTAAAACATACATAAATAAGATTGCAACAAACTGAAAAGCTTCTCCAGAGCAAAGGAAACTATCAACCTAATAAGTATATAACCTAGGGGGTGAGGGAAAATATTTGTAAATCCTACATCTAATAAAGAGTTAAGATACAAACTAGCTAATGAACTCAGTGTAACAGTTAGAAAACAGAGTAGTCCAGTTAAAAAGTGGAAAAAAGACCTGAAGTGACAGTTTTCAAGAAAATATTCAAATGATCCACAGGTAAATAAAAAAGGTTTAACATTAAAAAACATGAGAGAAACACAAATTAAAGCCACAGTGAGATGTCACTACGTACCTTTTAGAAATGGCTTTTATCAAAGACAAAGCATAACAAGTGTTAGTAAAGATGTGAAGAAAAGGAACCCTTGGATACTTTCTGTGGAACATAAATATGTACAGCCATTATAGAAAGCACCAAGAATTTCCTCAAAAACTGAAAAATAGAACTACCAATCATACAGTATATATAAGGGACATTATTGAAGTGTTTAAGTTAATTCTCAGAATTATTTTCAAGATTGTAGGACAAGTTTGTTTGACTTAAACTAAGAACTGCACTATTAGTATTGAACAGTTTTGTGAGTTCACAGGTGTGTTCTTGAAGAAAACATTAAAATGTGGAGCTCTGTGGGTTTCTAAGATTATTTGGCTTTCTTAGTGTGTGTACTTGGGAGGAGAAAGTGATGATACAAAGAAATTGTGAAGAATTGATGGTTAAGCTTAAAAAGAGTAATGTAAACTGTGGTGATGAAATACACACTCGAGTGAAATCGCTTGACAGTGTTCATTTGAATACCTTTGAATCCAAGCCTTTATAATTATATTCATAATTAAATATTATTTGCTCTGAATATATATAGCCTTTATATATAATATATATATATTCCTATATACATATATATATATTCATATATATATATATATATATATATATATCTTTATATCTAAAGGAAATAAAATGAGTATCTTGAAAATGTTTCTCCCCTGTTCATGGCAGTGTGAGTCACAATAGCCAAGATACAGTATCTTAGTCTCTTTTCTGTTACTAATAACACAATACTATGGATTGGGTAAATTTTAAAGAAAAGAGTTTTCTTTGTTCGTGGCTCTGGCCCAAGGTCAAAGGGCTGCATTTGGTGACAGGTTTCTTGGTAGCACAGTCGTATGGTACCACAGGACATTTATTTCATAATGAGAGCAGCGAGTGTGCTAGCTGCTACATTTTGTGTCTAGATGCTCCCTCCCCCTGAAAGCCTCATGTGGTCCTTTGCAGAGGTGGCTGAATCTAGAGTGTGTGATGCTGGGATTAAGGTTGTGAGATTAGTAAATTAGCCCACTGATTGCTTTGGCATACTGCTGGCTAGGATTAAGGATATGAGTGCTATACCTGCATAGGGTGTGTAGTCTGCATACCATATAAGGGACAGAAAGAGTCTTGTCTCCCTTCTCTTGTTGCTTTGCTGCCTTCTGGCCACCATGAACTGTTCTCCTCTGTCTTGGAATGAGCTGATTATGGACTGAATCCTCTACAAACTGTAATCTAAATAAACCTTTCCCACTTTAACTTTGGGGGAAAGCGTAGGATATTTTGTCTCAGCAATGACAGAAAAGTAACTAAGACACTAGTCAACTTGCTTTATAGAAGACCCATCCATTAGATAACCCATTAAGCCATTAATATGAGCAGATTGATTTGTTCATGAGGACAGAGCTCTTTAATCAATTCTCAAAGTCCCAGCTGATATCACCTTTTAATTTTTCATAGTGTGTAGTTCTAGAGGGCACAAATCACATATTTAAACAATAGCATAGGAAATAAATCTATTTATGAATGAAACATTTAAAACATGTGCTTTTATACACACACACACACACACACACACATACACAATAGAATGATTTTCATCTTTAAAAAAGAAGACAACTTACAATCTATGGAAACATAGATGAAACTAGAGGGCATTCTGCTAAGCAAAATAAGCCAGGCTTGATCTTACTTATATGCAGAATCTGAAAAAGAAAACTCATGAAAGGAGATGCAACAATGGAGGTTATAAGGGACTGGAAGGTGAAAGAAATGGAGAGACAATGGTCAAAGTACAGCAACTTTTATTTACAAAACATGAACAACTTCTGAAAAGTGGAAGTACAATACATTAAAAAAAGTTAATCATATTGGATTATAGACTAAAAAGGTACCACCATCATAAAACAAAACAAAAAAAGGTAGCTACATGAGGTAGTGGATGGGTTAATTAGCTTGACTGTGGTAATCATTTCACAGTGTGTGTGTTTACTTCTTAAATATATGACATCTTTATCTATTAACTACACTTCAGTTAAACTACAGAAGAGAATAGTATTATTCTTCACCTCTATGATAATACTGAAAAATAATAAATGTCATTGGTGCTAATAGCAAATAGTCCCTATAAATTACAATAACAGATCATTACTTTCTTAAATTGCATAATTGACTGCTTTAAAATGCATGTAACTGAAAAATTATCAAATAACATAATAAAGCAAAAGTTTGAAGAATATTGTCAATATATGCCTAAGTTTATGGAAATTCTAAGATTTTTTAAAGGTGAAAGTATTACTAAATGCTGGACATGCTGGAAAATTATTGTGAGTTGAAATAAATAAATACCTTCCTATTAAAAACTACACAAGGGAATACTACCCCAGGCAAAACTCTCTGGAATTAGTACATGGCAGATTAGATGCCAAGAACATGTCACAAGTAGAAAGGATGCAGTTAAATATATAAAATGCTCTTTTAATGGTTCCTTGTTGAATTCAAGTTCTTGTTTTACTAGGATTCAAGGCTTGCTTACTTTTTGACTTCACAGGATACCTGAGAACATCACTGACCTTGGAAGAACTCAACACATAGCCTAGCCTTAAAATTAGGCCAACACATTCCTTTCAATCTTCCCAGCTCATAAGGCCATTATACACATATAAATGTATGTCATGCCATTACTTTCTCACAAATACATCAGAAACAGCAGAAACCTTTTAGGTAATATCAATCATGCTGCTTATTTGAGGCCCTCATGATAGGTCTGGAATACTTTAAACCAGAATTTGCTTTTGACAGAAGAGTATCATGGAGGGAATTCTGTTCTGATATCCATAGTTTTAAGTATTGGCAAAAAGATAAAAGATTTGCAAAACACAAATGGTTTAGCCCTTAGTATGTACCATAGTTAAACTTAACCATATTAGAGGAAAAGTAAGACACAATAGTTTTAAGAGTAGTAAGAAGTGAGTTTTTTATTCTTTCTATTTCTTGAACTACCAAAGTATAAGTACCAAAGTTATTGAAAATATATTTAAGTGCCACATGTTGTTAGGAAAAAGTCTATTAAAATTATCTATGACTAGATTTCCAAAGAGCCTTTCCTACAGAGATTTTCCTACAGAGATTACACTTGTGGTTCTACTATAAATCATTCTAGATGACTAAACGCCTTTTGGTGCATGCAATTACAGACAGACCTTTATTTTTAACATTCAGCTGTACATTCCTAACTGGTACAGTTAATATTTTGATGGGATGGACTGTTTAGAATGTTTTTTTCTGAAGCCGTAAGTAGATTCCTCTGTTGACTCAGAAGGTATAAATAGATTGCCATGAATCTGAAAATCCTCTTCATAGCATGATTGGGTCTACCATTTTGATCACATTAAAATTTACATTCCCCGATATGACATTACTGTTTTGGGTACTAGAGATTGAACCCAGGGCCCTGTGCATGCTGGGCAAGTATCAGCAAGTATTCTATCTCTGGCCTATGCACTCGAAACTTCCTGTGAATTTTTATTCTGAGACAGCATCTCACTAAATTGCCTGATCTGGACTTAAACCTACAATCCTCCATACACACCTCCTGACTAACTGAGATTGCAGAAGTGCACCACCATACCTAGTTCGATGTGGCTTTTCTGAAACTTTATTAGTATGTTTTTAATTTTGTTATTTTATTTACTCTGTTAGTGCTATTATAAGTTGTAGCTATCAATATAACATATTAGAATATTTTACATCTTGAAAGGACAGCTGTAAAAGCAGTTTCAGATAGGATCACAAAACAGTAGCTGGGCCTTATCCATCTTCTCTTGTACATATTCCTGGTTCTCTTAATGGAAACCTAAAAAATGATCAAACCTGATCACTAGTATCCTCAGACTTCTCACTCAGTGTCTTCACATCTCCAAAGGCTCAGAATTTTCCTAAAGAAGTCACCACCCAGCAACTTCACTCCTTGAGCAATGTCTCAGAAAGTGTTTCTTAATTGCTTGAACTACAGTCAAAATTACCTGTTCTATAAACACTGGGGAGCTCTGTTCTCTATGTTCATGATGGCAGAGAGCTAGGCAGATTAATCAATTGATGCTCTGTTATTAAAGAGAAAATAGCTATTTCTATGTCTTGCTTCTTTTGTCTCTGAATACATGAAAACTCCAACAACAGCTTTTTTTTTTTTGTGGGTACCGGGGGGTCGACCTCAGGACCTCACGCACCAACAGGCGCCCGTGCCGCTGAGCGATATCACCGGCCCCTTTTTCGTATGTGGGTTCCGGGAGTCGAACTCGGGCCCTTGAGCTTGCAAGGCAGGCGCTTAAGCCACTGAGCCATCTCACCGGCCCCAACAGCTATTTTAATATGAACAGTCTGCTACTCAAAAGATTTAGTCTAACAATGGAAATTCCATTTGGCAAGTGAAAGGAAAACTCATAAACTAGAAGAAAAATTTAAATTGTATTTTTAGGAAAGATAAGACCAACTGGAATATCAACTTTCCTCTTATTTGGGAAGGGAAGATCATTAACACTATACATTTGGTTTGAATGTAAAACTTAGAATAACACGTGAATCAAAATCATAAACCTTTCCTCCAACTACAGATTGTCTCTAGTGGTACAGGTCTGCAATGCCAGCACTCTGGGAAGCTGAGGCAGGAAGATTGCAAATTCAAGCAGATCTTGGTCAAGTTATCAATTTAGCAATACCCTGTCTCAAAGTAGAAAAGTAAGAAAAGGGCCAGGGATGTAGCTCAGTGTAAAGGCCTTGGATTTAAAACTCAGTACCTGAAAACAAAACAAAAAAAAAACAAAACACAAAACACCACTATATGGAAACTTTCCAAATTCTAAACCTTACAGGGTACTAAAGGCTGATCCTGTGAACCTCAGAGCTTATACATTCCATTGTCTATACCAAATCAGATGGTTTTTCCTTTTTCAGAACTCTAACTGGCATAACCATAAGCAAAAAAAAAAAAAAAAAAAAAGGAATGCCTGACTCCTCTGGAATATAGGTTTCATATTTACCACCCAGAATAAAATTTTTCACACCAGTTAACACCACCATGACATTTCTACAGGTTAATTTCTTGAGGCTTAGTGCTTCTTAAACATTTAAAATACATTTTTCATTGATTCTTATGATCTCAGAATGCTCATCAATTTTTAATGACAGCAAAACAAAGCAAAAATGAAAATAACATTTATAAAGGGACATTTGATATGGCTTCCATTTAGATATCTCCCCAAAGCCTCATGTGGTCATAGGTGGAGCTTTTTCAGAGGTGGCTGCATGTAGAGTGCATGATTGACTTATGGTACAATGCTAAAATTAAGGGTGCTAGGATTAAGGGTGTGTGATTACTAAATCAGTCCATTGATACTTGGCAATATCTTAATCCTTGCAGCCTAGATACAATATAAAAGGGGTAGAAAAAAGCTGCAAAATCTTGCTTGCTTGCTTTACTACCTTCTGCCCTCCATGAATTGCTTCTCTGTGATGCCTGTCTGTCATACCACCCTGCCTTGGAGCCAGCTGATTGTGGACTGAAACCTCTACAAACTGTGAGCTAAATCAATCTTTCCTCCTTTAACCTTGGGTATCAGGTATTTTGTCCCAGCAAGAAAAGTATCTAAGGCACATACACGTTCTGATGTTTCTCCACTTCCTACCATCTTGTTAGCACTTTGATATACCTTGTGACTTGGGTGGTCAGAGTTCTCACACCCCTCTGACAACCTTCTGATTTCTTCTCAGAAGGGGAACCTGATTCTTGCTCACCTATCTAAATTTACTTTCAGCTATGGTTTCTAACCATGATTTTCAGGCATTGTAAAATATTGAACATATCTCCTACCCCATTTTTGCCTCTAAATTTCTGTACTATGGCTCCATTTACCTTATTAGGGGCTGAAGGTGTAGCTTAGTGGTAAAGCACTTGCCTAACATGTACAAGGACCCAGGTTCAATCTACAGTACTGAAAAATAAAACTTATTAACAATCTCTAACCCCATGTAACTTCTCCAATTAGTACCACATCAGCTTTCTCCTTCTATAGATGGATTCATATGGGGAGTAACTAGTCTCTTAGATGTTTAGCAAAAACCCTTATCCCCTGGTATTTATCTGCACCATTGTCAGTCTCTTCCCACTCTTAATCAAGATTAGCCAGGAATGACAGCATGTGACTTCTATGACTATCTTGAAGGCCACTGATCATTAGATTTCTCCTTTTGAGTTGCTTGTCTTGGGGAAAAACAGACATCAGGCTATGAGGACAATCAAGAAGCCCATGTGGAGAACTGAGATTTCCTGTTCACAGTACCACCTTGGTAGCTGTATTAGTCAGCTTTCCTGTACCTAACACCAAACACCTGACACCTACAACTCTCATAGGAAAGGAAATTTATTTAGATCATGGTTTTAGAGGACTCAGTCCATTGTCAACTAGCTTCAATGCAGGAGCATTATGACAGAAAAACACAAAAAGTCAAAGCTGCTTAATTTATGTGGGCTGGGAAGCTAAGCAGGTAAATAGCACCAAAGAAGAAGAGGAAAGGGACCAAGTATAGACCCCTCCATGCCTCCATGACCCTTATAAGCACACCAAGAAGTGTGCTTTGCTAAGTCGTTGGGCAGTCCCAAGCCACTCAAACTGATATTCTACCTTAACAGTCACGACAGCCCAGTGAGTAAGCTATGTTGAAAACCAATCCAAAACTGGGCTTGGCAACACACACCTGTAATCGCAGCACTCAGGAAGCTGAGGCAGGAGGATTGCCATGAGTTTGAGGCCAGCCTGAGCTACATAGTGAGTTAGATCTTTAATTGTTATAACTACAGTTCTCCTCAACTAAATAGAGAGAGTCTGTCTCAAAAAACAAAAATAGAAAGAAAGAGAAAAAGAAAGAAAGAAAGAAAGAAAACTAATCCAGCCACACTTAGCCTTTCGTCTTATTGAAATTATAGTCAATATCTAACCGTAACTCACATTAAACTCTGAGATACCAATGTCCAATTGAATCTTAAATTCCTAGCCAAAGAAGCTGAAGAAACATCATATGTTTATTATTCATTTAAATAATGAGCTTTGGAGAAATTTGTTCCATAACAATAGAAATTAGTACAGCATCCTTCATCTAGCCTTGATGGCCCTTTCTGTGATCCTCACTGTGATTACATGACTTCTAGTTCTTTCAAACCTCAAACCATATTGAACCTTACTTCTAGTATGCTGAATTTTGTAATCTGTCTCATGAGCTTTAAGATCTTTCAGAACTATCTAAGTGTCTTGTCTGTGGAGGTTTTATGCCATGGTATAATTTAATTCTCACAAGTAATGTATATTCTCTAGTCACAATAGTGAAATATTGATCTCAATTTTGCTATGAAAAAGGAAGAAAAATATGGAAGTCACCATGGTCTTCTGTACCTAGAATTACGTAAGCATAAAGTGTTTCAACTTTATAGCTATGCTTTTTCTTAGGCTCTGTAATATGCAATGTGAGAAAGACGCCATCAGGACACTCCTAGGTAACAATTACAGATCAAACACACATCACAGAATAGAAAGGGGATAAGACATAACAAACTTTTAGAAGAGGCACAATGGGGCCGGTGAGATGGCTCAGCGGGGTAAGTGCCTGCCTTGCAAGCGCGAGGGGCCGAGTTCGACTCCCGGAACCCACATACGAAAAAGGGGCCGGTGATATCGCTCAGCGGCACAGATGCCTGTTGGCGCGCGAGGTCCTGAGGTCGACCCCCCGGTACCCACCAAAAAAAAAAAAAAAAAAAAGAAGAGGCACAATGATTCAGTGAAGATTAATGTTAGTACAGATGATAAAGCTATAAGCCTTGAGGTCAGTTTTAAAGTTCTTATGAAAGGAAGTTTGATCCTTAGCTCCCATCAAGATTCTACATAACCATGCCCAAAACAATTTCTACAATGAAACTGAAGAAAGAAAAAAGAAGCCTGGGGAGAGTGAATACAGTGCTGATCTACAAATCTTGGCTGACTGAAATTAGGCAGGCAGGCTTATACCTCTATAGTAAAGGGCGTGGCAAAATGTTTCATTCCTAAATTACCACTCTTTGGGGAAGCTCAAAGTCAGTCTTCCCTCCCTTCACCACACACACAGAGAGCTTTAAATTGGTAAACTAGTGCCTCTAACTTTAATAAGAATAGGCTACTAATAATCAAAGACATTTGCTTAACTTGACAATTAAGAGACTCCTGGAGAGGTGATTCAATCATGGGAGTGCAATACTTATCTCATTGCATTAATCCACTGATGTTCATAGCTGAATGTTTGTTACTAGGCGGGGCAGAGTTAGAGGTGGGCTACTGGCAGCAGGCCTTTGGAAAGTGTTTCTCTCCCTGGCCGTCTTTCCCTGTACTCTGCTTCCCAGGGGCCATAAAATGAGCAGATTTGCTACACTACACACCCTTCCACCATATATCTGCTTTAGAGAAGCTACTATGGGCTGAAACTTCTGAAGCCATGCACGAAATTAAACCTCTACCTCTTTAAGTAGTGTCAGGTTTTTTGCCCCACCAATGGAAAAGCTGACCAATATAGTCTTAAACTTCAGCGATAGAAAATGAAGCAAAATATCACACAACAAAAGTTGTCAGGAAAAACAAAAAAATCGGGAAGCAAAATAAGATGTCCAAAATAAACCTTTGTCTTTCATATTTTAGAAGGAGAAGGTATTGCATCCATGAACTAAGAATGGGAAACAAGAACACAAAAAACTAAAAAGAAATATCAGAGTACAAAAAAAGTGTGCAGAAATGAAAAATAGCAAATTTTAAAATATTCAACACATGAGTAGCTAGATCAACTCAAAGAAATCTTCCCAAAACTTGAACAAAAATACAAAAATAGTAGAAACGTTTATAAAATTAGAGGATTACTACATGAGGTTCAATATCTATACATTATTCTGGAGGTGGGAGGACAAATAGAACAGAAAGTAAAAGTTAATGAAATTCCTCCAAAACAAGGTAGGTTAGTGAATAGATAGGAAGAACTTAGTGATCATTTAGAACAATGAACAATAAAGATGCCTAAGACATAACATACGTATTTCAGAACATCAGAAATAAAGAATAAACAATTAAGAAAAGAAGTAATGACAGGTAATATATTTTTAAAATAAGAAATGCATTAGCATCACCATCAACATTAGAAGCTAAAAGACCAGAAACAAAACATTTGAAATTCTAAGCTCGGGAGTTATTACTAACCTTGTATCTTACATTCTGACAAATCACAAATCAAATATGAAAATGTAGAATATTTCAGAATATAAAACCTCAGAGTATTTGCTTATACATACCCCGTATTAAGGATATATTGCAGGAATTTCTTCACCAAATAAGGAAAACATAAGACACAGGAAATCTTACTTAGAAGAAAGCAAAGAGAAACTGTGATTGTTAATTGTGACATGTCAATTTGAATTAAGTAAGAACCGCCTAGAAGAACAGTAAAGATTTGGGTGTGTCTGTGAATGACTGGCAGGCAGTTCACAAACCTAGGAGGTGAGATTCTCTTCAGATATTAGTGGCACCAGTGAACAGGCTTACAGCCTGGACAGAATAAAAAGGGAAAGAAGTAAGTCTTCCCTTTTCCCTTTGGAGGAACTCTGGTTCAACCTTGCCTTCAGATGTTGGTCTCTGTTTCCTTCACACTTCTAGCACAGACTCCAGCTTTCCAACTCAGACTCACATCAGTGACCTTGTCATAGCTGCCAAGCATTCAAACTCTGACTGCTACTGCATCTGCCAGCTCGCCCGTGCAGAGAGCCATCTTGGATTCTTTCACTCTGGTTCTTCAGATGGGCATCGGAACCCCTCCCATTCTAATCTTGTAACCCCACCTAAGAAATCCTTAGTATAATTACACATGTACTTTATATTGATTCTGTTCTTTTAGTGAACTCTAGTGCAGAAACCTTAAAATAATGGTGAAGTAGATGAGGTCTTCAGCCAAGCAGAGTTCCTAGACAGCAGCCTATTCAAATTTGCTCAGGGCTCTCCAGAAAGTCTACACCCAGCAAACTGGAGTGTAGATCATAGTTTGGGATTCTAGCATATTATAGATCTATAGTTCAAAAAGTATGAAGCATTAGTGTGAGATATATGAAAAATTATACCAGCTAGACTATGTTTTATGTATAGTCTTCTATTGTTATTTTAACAAAATTAGAATTCATGACATATCATTTTATAAGTTTTATATGCTTTTAAAAGTCTAGCTTAATTCTATACAAATAGTATTTTAAGACTACATATTTCATTCTGTTATATCTCTAATATTGGACATATAGGTATTACTAAATTTTTAGCATTGTTAAATGCAATACAATGACTATCCAGTATATAATTCTTGTCTTTTTCAATTTTAATTTTAAAATGTTATCTTAGGATAGATCACCTAAACCAAAACAATCCTTGATTGTACAATCCTTGATTGAAAAGAGTTATGTGGTTTCCAAAGGATGTATGAACTTTTTCTCAATCCTAGAAAATGCTTTCCAAAGCTACTTGCTTTTGTGATAGAAACACATCATCCACTCATGCAGGATGGCCAAATTCTAGTTTTCAAAGGTGGTTGAATATCTGGTCCATGTATTAAAAAATAAACTAAGCCGGGTGTGGTGGCACATGCCTGTAATCCCAGCACTCAGGAGGCTGAGATAGGAAGATTGCTGCAAGTTCGAGGCCAGCTTGGGCTACAAAATGAGTTTAAGGCCAGCCTGAACTATATAGTGAGACCCTATCTCAAAAAAAATAATAATAATAAATAAAAAACAAACTAAACAGTGACATATAAGTGAGATTAAATTGTTAGTGCAACATTTGACACTAAACTTTCTTGCCCCTTGTAATGGTTGCTTACTATGTAAACTTAGCTTATCCATATGAATATTTTACAGAATTCTCTGCTAGTGTGATTATGGGTAAGGACTGGCTGTAAAAGAAATTCAAATTTTGGTAGGTGTAGGTAAGGCAGCAGTCATAATTACACATGGAAAGTCAGTGTAGGATCAGGCATTTTGCTGCTGATATACTTGCTATAGATCTAGTCAGTCACCTTGTCAGCCAGATGAGGCAGCCATCAGGTCCTTTTTTCCACCTGGTTGGCTCCTTCAGCTTCTCCACATCTGACTGAGAAGTGTGCTTCACACCAAAGTGCAAGCCACCTGTATCATCAAAATCAGGCACAGAGCCAACAAAAGATTGGTATGTGCTCCTTATGGACTTCAGTACATTTTGTGGTTTCCAGTATGATTTCGCTCTCACCCACTTTATGTCCATCTTTCCAGTACAATGCTGGTATCCAGTTAGCAAAAGTTTAACAAAAATCTTAAATATTTAACTATTCATGTTGCTTGCCCTGCTTATTTTAGGCCCATCACTATAGGCAGAAGTCAATCTGGTCAAATAATAGTCAATATTTGAAGTCAATTAGTTAATAAGGTCAAATCTCTATCACAAATCCTGCCTTGGAGATTTGATAGATAACACATACATAGACATAGACCCTAGTATTTTTGCTTTTTTGATCAGGACTTCATTGTTATATTACTGAGGAAATATATTAAATACTCCAGTTAGCACTTGAGGTCAAATTTTTTGAGGAAATTAAACAAATTAAGATATTTCTAATTTGGTAAAAATATGAGATAAAATTCACTTGAATTCACTGCAAATACGTTCATTTCAAGACATTTGTTAACAAATCATGACAATTATAACATAACTTTGTGGATATTTTCAATTTTTAACTAATTCATCAACCATATTGTCACAAATGACAAATTCTGGATCATGCGGGCTCTAGATTCCAGAACCCTGAGTCAGTCACTGGCCCACAGAAGAAAACTCAGTTACCTCATTGCAGGAGTCTCAGCTGAATGTGTCAAGTCTGGTCTTGAAGACTCGCTCTGGGCAGTAAATATAAGGCATACCTGGGAGACACACAAATGCATTTTATTTTTCTGTGTGCAGAAAGTTTGTTTTAAAGAAGAAAACCTGTAATAGTGGCCTTCAAACATAGTTCCCAAGAAAGTCGTGCCACCTCTTAGATGAATCTTTCTCCCAAGTCTCTGCCATCTGGACATCTGTACCCGTCTACTTTAGGAATCACACAAAGTGCATCAGGATGGAATGGGATGATGTGGCAGTTTTCAAGGAGAATGAGTTTTTGCTTTATGGATTGTATTTAGATATTCCAATTTAAATAGAGTCAAGCAAATACAATTTGAGCTCTTTGACCTTCAGATGAATTCTATTCTGATTGTGCTTTTCTATGTAAATTTTATGACCTTCCAGTACAGGTCTGCTTAGCACTTAGCATGTCTAGCAGAGGGCTTTGGCATAACCAGGCGATACTTACTTTCAAAAATATTACTGTTTATATAAATATTTCAGAAAGCATTTTATGCCATGATATTGACACTCCATTTTAGATTGTGCTAAGATAATGAGCTAGTCGACCTTCATAGTTTTGTTTCTGATTTAGCATGGACCTGGACAAATCCTCTTAATTACTCAAAATAGTGCTGCTTCTTGACTACTTAGTAGAATTTTCTGAGTGCTTATGATTCTTTTTTCTGGTAAAAATGAATGTTTGTAATGGAAAGATTATTACTTTTGTTTTTGTTTTGATGACATCAAGCCATTTATGCTTTGTCTTACATGGATATGAGTACAGCATGCTATATTATTTGTGGCTTTAAGCATTGGCCCATTACCACTTTCTCTTTTTACGTGAATTAAGTATATAAGAAAGCTGGACAGGAACTGCATCAAGATGTTCTAATGAGGCTGCCAGAACATACTGAGGATGATGATTTGTCAGGTAATTTACCCATTGTTTCAACTGTTTGGTATAATCCAGTGTAATATCTTATTACATTATTCATTACTTTTTCTTCTCCACTAATCTTTGTAGTGCACTTTTGTTTTCTTTATTTCTGCATCCTCAGAGCTATGGAGCTTGTTGTTTTAAGGAAAGACAAACCCTTTCATTAATTTGTCAATGCTTTGCAGCTAGAACAGGGAAAACAAAAGATATTTAGTAGTTTGCTTTTAACAGATTGCTTACTGCAACTAGTAAGTTCTATTGAATACAGGAGAATTAACTGTATATGAGTAAAGACCAGAGCAGGTCTTAACTAGATTCAAGTCAAACGACCATGAAAAATGGGAGTAAATTAAAAGGCTCCTGAATATGGACCTTACTACATAGTACCAATCCAGTTCCCCATGTTAGCATGTTTGCTTTGAACAACTGGATACATGAATGCAGACACGTGGACTCTGGTGCCTGTCAGACACACATATTCCTTTGTCTTTCAATATTAGCAACATTGCAGGGATGGAGAGGGTTAGTACAGAGATAAGTAATGACACAAAAGTACTAAAAAGTTTCTCAAGAGGTTACTAGAATAAGTCCATGAAAATAACTTAAGACAATAATGGGAAAAAAGATTAAAGGAATTAAAACATTACACTTGAATTACTGCAAAATAAAATAGGTAAAGAAGAAGAAACAAAAAGTGTGTGAAAGTGCAGGAAAAAAATGGCAGAGTAGTGATCAGCTGCAAAATTCAGCCTCTCTGAGATCTGGAATCCAGACACCTGGAAAATAATAACTTGACAAAGAGAAAAAATGTAGATCTGCAGGAATGAGGAAGGAACTGACAGGAAAGATAGAAGCTGCAGAGCAGTTGGAGAAATGGATCACAGTGTAGAGAAAAAAACAAAGAAGTTGGAAGCTCTCCTGTCCCACTTCAGGAAAGGGAGCCTGCCTCCACAGGCATGAGATAATCTCCCATGGCCAATAGCTACAGGAAGAAATGGTGGACCAGGCCTGTAGTGTGTGCTCCCCTACAGCTGTGGTGAACTGCAAAAACGGTGTGGGGTTTTGCTGGGGTGACTCCTTACAAACAGAGGGCATTGGCCAGAGAAGGAATCCAGTTCCATACCCTTTGTATTTTGAGATAGTGCTTAATCAGGGCCATCTCAGGAAGGGATTGAATATTTAAATCTGAGACTCAACAACTAAAAAACAACTTCATCTCAGGGTTCCCACTGTAACCCTTCCACAGTCACTGGGTGAGAGACAGTCACAGGTAGGGAGTAGGCTATACAGAGAACCCCCAAGAAGTTTAAACTCAGGCCGGAAAGGACACGGACTCTACTCTCTGTGCTGAGAAGTCAGGTCAGTCTTGGATTCCATGCAGAGATGACAGAGCCTGGAAGTACTGGCATTAAGTACTTGAACCCTTTTCCTGATGCATGAACTAAGATATTAATGAAATAGCATTGAGAGTGTCAAAATTTTGCCGACTTTTAGTGGTCAATTTATCTTTAACAAGAGTTCCAAAGCAGTACAATAGGAATAGAATAGTCCTTTCATCAAATTGTGCAGGGACAACTGGAAGCATACTTACAAAACGTGTAATTGGACCCCTACTTCATATTATACACAAAAATTAAGCCCAAATGGATCACAGATCTAAATGTAAGAGCTAAAATTATGAAACACTTAAAATAGGAAACTATTGGAAGAAAATATAGCAGCAAATATTTCTGTCTTTGTTTTCAGAGAAACCAAAACTCCAGGCATAACTGAGATAGTCCCCATGGTGTTGATAAGTCATCCTGATATTATTAACTAATATTATTAGTTAATAATTATAATATTATTAACAAACTTTCTGGTATTAAATAAATTACTAGAGAGTATGAAATGTGGTATTATTTCTCTTGATCTCTCAATCAAAGATAGTTCTTCAACCTGATTTACTCGAGTATCCCCTGTACAAAACCTTGACACATGTGTGCAAGACCTCACTGAGTATTCTACTTTTATTTTATTTGCTTTTACAAAGCTTTAAGGAATCATGCCCTGTAGAGGATATAAGCATTCTGTGAGTTAATTCATCTCTTTCTATTATTTCACTTTTTAATTGAACATTACTGTTCAAGATTCGAAAAAGCATGAGCTTGTGAAATGCGGCCAAGTGATGTAAGAGACAACCTGAAATAAGAAATGTTTCTCTTTTCCCCTAATCACTCAACAGAATCATTCTATCTGCTCACAAGCACCACTCATCCTTCATGGCAAATACGATTGCTAAGTGTAGGGAAGAATGTAGAGAAAGAAAGAAGGAAGAGGTTGAGTAGAAGGAGAGAAATCAGAAAGACAATAAGAGGTATGTAGTACACATTTTATTTGTTAGAAATCATATGTGCATTTCACATTAATACATAATATCATGTGATCACAATATAAAACTGAGTTTTGAGGAGAGTTAAATTTTGTAGATTGAGTTACATATTAAACCTGAATTCTAAAAGTAGAATTATCTAGCAGACAATAGATATGTAAATCCAAAAGTCATGAAATAATTCAATATTAAAAGTATAAATTAGATAGGTATGTGTATGAATAATGATTATTGAGACCACAGGATTGGATAAGATCACTTGAACAAGAGTATAAATAAGGAGCAAAAATAGGGATGTGCTTACTCCAAATGGGCTACAAAAGGAGGAGGACCCACAAAAGATGTTGAGACCAAGGACACTTTCCAGTTGGAGACTGAAAGAAGCCAGGAGAAAATGAGATTTAAGAATGTAAATAAAGAACATGAATTAAAGAGATCACACCCAACTGGGTCAAGTGCTGGTGATAGAAAAAGAAGAAAAACAACAGAAACTCAGCTGTTGAATTTACCAAGATTGATGTATTTGGCAATATTGGTGAAACAAACTGTGCTGAGAATCAGAGATGAAAGGTTGAATTTAGTTGGAGGATGGGAGTTAAGAAATTTGAGGCAACATTATGGAAACTTAAGTGTTTGATGCTAAGCTCATCAAAGACATGTGGCAGCTCAAAGGAGAAAGGATCAGGATTTTTTTTTCTAAGATGATAGATGTCTCAGTTACTTTTCTCATTACTGAGACAAAATGCCCAACACCCAAAGTTAAAGGAGGAAAGGTTTATTTAGCTCACAGTTTGTAGCAGCTTCATTTCACAGTTGGCTGGCTCAAAGGCAGGGTGGCATAGCAGAGGGCATCTCAGAGGAGAAACAGTTCATGGCAGGCAGAAGGCAGCAATCAACAAGGGACAAGAGCTACTTTTTTCTGTCCCTTTTGTATTCTATCTAGGCTACCTAACTTCTGCCCTTAGGGTGGGTAGCACTCGTATCCAGAACTATGCCAAACCAATCAGAGGACTGATTTAGTAATCATACACCCTTAATAGCAGCATCACACACTCTAGCTCCAGCCACCTCTAAAAAAGCCCCACCTATGACCACATGAGGCTTTGGAGGGACATCTAGACATGAGCCATAGCAGCAGATACTGTCAAGCATTGTTATTCATAGAGGAATAATGTAGTAAACTTAACGTAGTATGATAAGAGAAGGTAGCTGCAAAAATAATATCTTGAGAAGGCTAGAGGGCTCGAATCCAATGAGAAATGGAGAGATAACCCTTATATAGAAAGCACATCAGTAGAAATAAGAAGGAAAATATTATGTCAGCACATATGTCAGGAAGTCAACAAACACAGTCTGAGCATGTGGAAGTCCTGTCGATTGCCTTTGTCCCCTCAGTTTGCTGGATTATTTTTGAAGCCTTTAATCTATTTTGAATCTATCATGGCTATAGTGTGAAATTAGCATCTAATTTGTTTTTCTGTGTGTGGATATCCACTTTTTCCAATGACGTTCACTGGAAGAGAATCTTCCCATTGTGTTTTATTACCCCTTTTGAAAAAAAATCCATTGACTATACATTTGTAGATTCATTTCTAGAGCCTCTAATTTCTTCATTGGTAGGTAGGTCTGTTTTGCTTTTTGTTTTGTTTTGTTTAATTAGTATAATTTCATAGTATAGTTTGAAATCAGATAGTATGAAGCCTCCAGCTTTGTTCTTTCTTCTCATGACTGCCTTGGCTATTTGGATTTTGTTGTGGTTCCATATAAATTTTAAGATTGTTTTTTCTATTTCTAAAAAATGACATTGATATTTGGATGAGGATTGCATTCAATATGTAATATCATATTTGGTAGTAGGGACACCTTAACAATATTAATTTTTTCCAACCCATGGTATACCTTTTCATTTATTTGTGTGTGTCTTCAATTTCTTTCATCAACATTGTATAGTTGTAACTAAAAACTACAGGTTTTTTATCTCCTTAGTTAAATTCTTCCTATATATTTTAAATTTCTATAGCTATTTAAATGGAATTATCCTCTTGATTTTTTTTACATATTTCATTGTTAGTATATAGAAATTCTACTGAAGTTCATGTGTTCATTTTGTATTATGCAACTTCATTGAACTTGTTTATTTGTTCTAATAGTTCTGTAGTGGAGAAAGAGATTTCTAAACATGAGATTATGTTGTTAGCAAGTAACAGAAATTTCACTTTTTTCTTACTTGTTCTTGGATCTATTTATTTATTTATCTTACCTCATTCCTTTGGCCAGAACTTCCAAAATTCTGTTGAATAGAAGTACAAGTAGGCATTCTAACCATATTCCGAATCTTGGAGGAAAGTCTTTCAATTTCTCACCATTAATCATAATATTAGCTATGTGCTTCTCCTACGTAGCCTTTATTGTATTCAGGTCCACTTCTTCAATTCTTAATTTAGTGCATATTTTTTTTTATCATGAACAAATGTTAAATTTTTTCAAACATTTCTCCACATTTAAGGAAATACCCATAAGGCTTTTGTCCTTCATTCTACTAATATGGTTTATTTCATATATTGATTTGTGTATGTTGAACCATCTTAGCATCATGGGGATAATCCCCACTTGATAAGAATGAATGACCCTTTTACTTTGTTGTTGAATTCAGTTTGTTAGTGTTTTGTTGAACGTTTTACATGTATGTTCATCTAGACTATGTTCTATAATTTTCTTTCCTTGTGATATCTTTATCTGGCTTTTATATTAGGATAATGCTGGCTTCATAAAAAATTATGAAAGTATTTCCACCTCTCTGACTTGTTCACGTGGTTTGAGAAGGACTGGTATTAGTTCTCTAAATGTCTGCTAGAAAAGCAGTGAATAAATGAGTTCTTGGGATTTTCTTTGCTGGCAAGTTTTATTACTAATTCAATCTCCTTAGACATTATTGGCCTACTTAGGATTTGTGTTTCTTTCTTCTTCAGTCTTAGTAAGTTGTATGGGTCTAGGAGTATTATCTTTTCTTCTAGATTAGACAATATGCTGGCCTATAACTTTTCCCACTTAAGAGCTTTTGTACTTCTGAAGTCAGTTGTAATGTCTCCTCTTTTGTGATTTTGCATATTTGAGTTTTCTCTCTTTTATGTTTATTTATTCTCACTAACTTCCCTATCAAGGTAGAGCCATGGAATGGCTTTTAGCAGAGTTGAGTGAATTTTTAACATCTAAATCAAGTTGGCCTAGCCCCTATGCATCTCTGAAATGGGAAGAGGTGGATCTCTCCATCCTTGAGCTGGATTATTGGAGTAGGCTCTAAGGCTGGGAATGGAGACTAGCTAGGCTGGGATTCAAGTTACCTTGAATTCAACTTTGATGCTTCTGAAGACTGTCAGCTCAGTTTGTAGTTGTGTTATGGAGCTGGCTAGTATTCTTAACGTGGCAGCACAACTGGCAGGAATAGAGAAGTATTACCAAGATCTGTGTTTTGATTCCTATGGCATCTGTATCTTTTTTATTTTCTAACTGAGGTGATATAGTAGTGCCTTATCCCCAGCATTTTTTATGAGGTGAGATTGGAGTGGGCTTCCTGAGGAGCATCTTGAAATTCTAGTGAAGCTGTATGACTGCATCTTTTTCTACCTCTCTGGTATAAACCATGGGCTCAAGGAAATCCTCTCCATCTGGCGTTATACTGATGTGTGGGAGAAAGTGTTATAGCACATTCCTGGTGAGACTGTTCTTACCTTCCAGTTTAGTTTTCATTTGTTCTGTGGACCATGTGGGTATCCTAGGACTCTTTCCAAGTACTGAGTTTTTCAAAAAGATGTTCTGGTATGTGAATATTGCTAGTTGAAATTTCTGGGAAAAAAAGAGAGTAGAGATTGAAAATTCCTGTTCTGACAGTTTGCCAATGTTCCCTTTAAATTTTTTTTCTTTTCTTTTTCCCATCATCATCCACACAGCAGTTATTTTTTAAAACTTTAACAGACTAGTTTATTAATTTTTTTTCATTGATCATATCTAAAGCATCATCACCATACCCAAGATCATCTATGTTTTTTCTTGTGTTATCACCTATGAGGTTTATAGTTTTGTGTCTTACATTTAAGCTTTGATCCATTTTGGGTTAATTTTAATGAAGCATGGAAGACCTGACTGGATTTATTTTTGTGTATTTATGTCCACTTGTTCCAGCCTCATTTGTTGAAAAGATTATCTTTGCTTTATTGTACTGCCTCTGCCACCAGTTGATGAAGCTGGTTATGGTGGTATGCACCTGCAGTAGCAGCTACTCCACAGGCTGAGGCAAGATACGTACTCACACCTACAGGTTTAAGGCTACTCTGGGTCATATAGCATGACACCACCTAAAAACAAAAGATGATTTTCCTGGCATTCTAGTTTTGGTTTCCCATTATGTACCATGAATCAGTTTCTCTGCTCTTTCACTACACTCTTTTGATGACTGTACCTTTACAGTAAGTCTTAGAATAGTTTCTATCATCTAACCTTGTCCTACACCTTCAATATTGTTGACTATTATGGGTGTTTTAACATCCCATATAAATTTCAGAATCACTCTGTTTATATTCATAAAATGATTCACTAGCATTTTCATCAGGGTTGAATTGAATCTATTGATCACATTGGGAAGAACGGATATCTTGACAATAATGGGTCTTGCTATCCATGGACAGGGAATATCTCTCCACTTAGTTCTTTAGTTACTTTCATCAGAGTTTGCTATATATATATATATATATATATATATATATATATATATATATATATATCATACATATATATACATCTTTATACTAAATTTATGGCCAAGTATTTCATTCTTTTTCATACTAATGTAAAGTGTGTTACATTTTAATTATTTTAATTTAGAATTCCACTCAGTTTCTTCTTAGTGTATAGGAAAGTAAGTGACTTTATGAAGGTGTTTACCTTGTATTTTGCAGTCTTATAATAATCACATAATAAAGGAGTTTTTCATTTCCCCAAATTTTATACATAGATGACAGTATGATCTGCAAAGACAGTTTTAAGTCTTCCTTTACAAGAACTATAATTACAATTTTCAGTTTACAATGCTAGGAACTGAGATACACAGAAATTAAGCAACTTTCCCAAAGTCACCCAGCTAATTACTGCCAGATCCATGATTTAAATTCAAGGTCCATATTCCAGAAACTGAGATCCAAATAACTATACTACTAAATGTTTATAAAAGCTACTTGAACATTAAGGTTACAAATTCAAAATGAGAAAACTTTATGCAGGTAAATACTTTCCTTCAGCCATGGTACAATGTAGGGGAATACACTTCTAAATTAGTTGGTGGGTGAATGTAGGCCTACTCTGAAATTGAATAATAGATCCCAAAAGCTACCTTAAGTTATGAATTAGAAGTGAAACATAAACACAATTTTTATGATTTTGAATTCTCTGTGTGTAATATACTTTTTCATTATAAAGAGACTTTTAGAAAATAGTATTAACCCTGATTCAAAACTCACAGTAAATAATGTTCTGAATTACTTAAGTCATGTTGGGTGCTTAAAAATGCAATGACCTGAAAAACTGCAAATTAATCTACTATCTTAGGTAAAGCCATGTCATTTTAACTTATTTATTAAACAACCAGCCTAACTAGGAAAAGATGCAATGACCAATTAATTCACTTGTGTTTTACCCTCTTTCTGATTACATAAAAAATTTTGTGCATAATGTTTGATTTTATATATAGTATAACAAATCATAAATTTCTTTGAAAATGATTACCACAAATTGTCTTATCATTAGATACTGTACACCTAGTGATTGTATTATAAGGCTTTTTATTACACACATTTTATAAGGTTTTAAATCTTAAGATGTTTGTAAAATGACTAAAACAACCTCTTGATCTCCATCTCATTTATTTCACCAAGACCATTGTGAAGCTTAAAACTTCAAAATTTTAACGCCTCAAAATTCTATACCATGTTTTAATATAGAAAAATGCCACTGGATTGTACAATTCTCTGCAACAGTAATAGAAAAATCAAAACTATGCTAAATATTGAAAATTGAACTTACAAATATTCTGGTAAGCTAGAAAACATGAAGTAATACTTATCTAAAGGACTAATGGTATTATAGGTAGGACTTTGAAAAATCAATCATTGTACTGAGTAAAATGATGGTGATGATGATGATGATGATGATGATGACGATGCTGCTGTGGTGTCAGAAGACCAATAAAATGGGAGTGAATGGTCTTTGATGTGATTTCTACCTTTCCCTTGTTAGCAAATACAAGTTTATTAGAAAACCACATTTGACACACTAAAAATTTTCATGGGCCAGATCTCAAACATGAGAGGAAATTAGTTTTGAGGGAAATTGAGAAATTCGAATATATATTGAAGGCAGCAAGCAGGATGAAAAGCTTTCAGGTATTGTGGTATCATGAGAGGATAGGAGTTTTAATATATTGGATCCGGATATATATATATTGCTATATATATATATTTATAGCACTAACCAAAGTACCACATATTAGCTATTATTGACAGTTTATGCCAGATACTGTACTAAGAATGTTATACAAAAAAACTCAATGGAGATATATTATTCAATTATAGAGATAGGAGGCAGATTAAGTAGTGCATATAACTTACCCAAGGTCACAGATGGACAGTATTATATTTCACGCCCTCTGACTTAAAAGCTGAAATGCTACCCTACACTCAGAAATGGGAAATGCAATGCTCACCATGCCCGCAATGGTGTAAGTCAAGTCCAAAATATTAAGAAGCAGTGGAATTTCATGGAAAGAAGACAACCTCAACCTTATTCCTTATCAAGTGATTATTTCACTTTGTTTTTTTCTTTTTAAGTTAAAAAAATCTATTAACCATAGATAGATTTAGCAGTTTTCCAGCTGATATTCTTGCAGAAAGAGCATGAAATTTGTGGACTTGCGAAAGTCAGACTCAGATGACCAATCATTTTATATTTTTCTTCTATGGCATAAGTGGATCATTGTCATTAACACTTTTACTAACTATAGAAAAATGAACAGGAAGTAACACACACCGAATTTGCCCTTTGTCTTGCTTCACTGTTCTCGCCTTCCATGGTACAGTAGGAGGAAGCAGAGAGAGGTATCAAGGGAAGAGAGAGTGAGATACACCCTCCTAGGCCATGCCCCCAGGGACTCACCTTCTCAAACCAAACTTCACCTGCCAAATCACATTCAGCTATAAACTCATCAGCTGATTAATCCCCTCTTAAGTATCATGCCCCCATGATCCGATCACCTCACAAAAGCCTCACTTATGAGCACATGAAGCTTTAGTGAGACATCTAGATACAAACCAAAATAATCAGAAACGTCCCTCCCAGTGGAACAAAATAACTGACAACTGTCACTTAAAAGAAGAAAGGTTTATTTTGCCTCACAATTTCAGTGGGCCAGTGCATGGTTGGGGTCAAGAAAGCTATTGCATAGCAGAATAGCATGGTGGAGGAAAGCTGTTCACCAAATGGTGGCCAGGAAGCCAAGAACAACAAAAGGAGCCAGGTACAAAAGTACACCCCTCCAGGTCACACCCCAAGTGACCTGCCTCTTCCAAACTGGCCCCGCCTCTGAAGAACACAGTCCACTCAGAACTCATCAATGGATGAATCCGCTGATGATTGCAGCACCTTCATGATCCAGTTACCTTCCAAGTGCATAGGACCTTTTCAAGACAGTGTAGATCTAAACCATATTTTACTATCAAACTTGAAATTATCTCAATTGATAGTCATTTCATTTGTATTTATAAATCCCATTTTAGAGAGACAGTTATACAATTACAATTATCCCTATAAAATTATGCCATCTATTCCAATAAGTATCATAGAAATATCTACATAATTTCCCATTTTTATATTAAGTTATAATATTATAAAGTCATATCTTTTTCATCACTGATGTCTAGTACAATATCTTGTTGTTAGAAATCACAATATAACATTTGGTGAATTTAGCATTCTTGCAAGATTTTTATTAAAGAATAACATGCAAATATTGAATTGCACAATTTATAAGTGTATAAATAAATAAGAAGTTATAAATTGAACACATCTATGTAAACCATTAATAGGATTAAATAACAAACATTTTTACCATTACGCCAGCACTGTAGTAGCTTTCTATTGAACCCTGCCATCACAGTCCCCACATCTACATTCATAATCATTATGTTGACATTTAAAACCTTACAATAGTTTAACTTATTATTAATGTTTCATTTCACCATATATAGTAAGTATAAACATGTTTCTGAGTGTTATTATTTTTGTCTTTTAATTATCAATATTATGGATATTAGTGTGTGCACCTTACATAAGAGAAATTTCTTCATTATAATTGCTGGTAGCATTTCCTTCTGTGAATTCCCATATCTATCCACTCCAGTATGGGTAGAAAATTTGGTTACTTTTTACACATTGAAATTTTAAAAAACACCCCTAAATAACACAAAGAATAAAATGATACAGTGAAAAGTAGTTGTCAGTAAAGCAATATTTAGAAAGGAATGGATAGCCTTTGGTGCATTAGGAAAGAAGAATACTCAAATATAAATCAGTAAGTACAATGTTTATGCTAACAAGTTAAAAAACAAATTTAATTCAAGAAAAGTAGATAAAGAAAGTAATAAAGATAAACCAAAAATATAATGATGTAGAAAAACCTCATGTAATAGAAAATATCAATAAAGTCAAAAGAAAAATCTTTGAAAAGACTATTCAAACACACACACTTGGTAGAATGATCCAGGAGCAAAAAGAAAGTCCAATTGCAAATATAAATATAGAACAAAGAAACATCACTACAGATATTTCCTTCGTTTAAAAGATAATACTAAAGGATATTTTGAAAACTTTATGTCAGTAATATATAATATATTAAAATTTTATATGAAATAGGCAGTGGAAAAATACAATTTAAATACTGATACACACAAATACTAAAAACTTGAATTTTGTCACTACATATTGAAATAAATGGATCAGGGAGAATGCAATAGCGAACAAAATTTGTCCTTGGTTTGAAGGTGCATACAATCTAGTTGGCTAATAAATATCACACAAATCTATAATAATAGACTACAATAGAGAATAGGAGGTAGGCAGATATCTTACTTTGATCACTTTTGATTACAAAGTAAGTTTTTTTTCAGACCAACTGAAGAAAAACAAAAAGTACTTTGGCAAATTTTTCTACAATATTGTTACAAAAATAGACACAGAGACCAATGAAATAGAATAGAGGACTCAGAAACAAAGCACACAACTAAGGCCATCTAATTCTTGACAAAGGAGTCAAGGACAAATGTTGAAGCAAAGATAGCCTCTTTGACAGTGCTGGGAAAACTGGATATTGAAACTAGATCTGTGTCTCTCATCCTGTACAAAAATCAACTGAGGATGGATCAAAGACAGAGGTATAAGACCTGAAACTTTGAAACTGTTAGAAAAGATCACAGGGGAGACATTTGAATTCACAGGCAAAAACTTCACGAGTAGGACTCCAATAGCACAGAAAATAATAGCAAGAATCAATAAATAGGACTACATCAAAGCAATTATATACAGTGAAGGAAATGACAGAGTGAAGAGAAAGATTACAGATTAGCAGAAAATGTTTGCCAGCTACTTTTATAATGAGATTAATATCTAGAATATATAAAGAACTTTAAAATGTAAATACACACACACACACACAAAACCCAAATAGCCTAAATACTAAACATTAAATGGACAAATCAATTGCATTTAATCCATACAACAGTTTTGGGAGTATGGCCATTTTAAGTATATTGGTTCTGCTTATTCAGGAACAGGGGATATCTTTCAATTTTCTGCTATCCTCTTCGATCACTTTTTTTTTTTAGAATACTATAATTTTCATTGTAAAAGTCTCTCACTTCCTTAATTACGTGAATTCCTAAGTATTTCAGTTTTCTTGGTCTATTCCCTAATTTCCTTCTCAGTGAACTTACTATTGGTATACATGGATGCTATTGATTTTTCAGTGTTGAGGTTATATCCTGCTGTGTTACTGAATTTGATTACTAGTTTTAGGAGTCTTTCAGTGAAGATTTTAGGGTCTTCTATATACAGGATTACATACTCTGTAAATAATCTTTGTTTAACTTTTTCTTTCCCTATCCATATCCCTTTTATTTCTTTCTCTTTTCTAATTGTTCTACCTAGTGTTCCAAGAATTATGTTGAACAAAAGTGATGATGGCAGACATCCTTGTCTTGTTCCTGATTTAAGAAGGAAAAATTTAAGCTTCTCACTTTAAAGTATTATGTTAGATGGCCCTTCTCAGATTAAGGTAAGGACCCTCTCTTCCCATTTTGTTTGAGAGGTTTTATCGTGAGTAAACGATGAATTTTATCACATTTTTTTCTGTGTCCATTGAGATGATCATATGGTTTTTGTCCTGGCTTCTGTTTGTGTGGTGAGTTAAATTTATTGATTTCTGTATGTTCAACCACCTCTACATCCCTGGAATGAATCCTACTTGGTCATGATGCATGACATTTTTGATAATTTGTTACATTCTGTTTGCCATTATCTTAATATTAGTGATTTTTGCATTTATGTTCACTAAAGACAATGATCTGTAGTTCTCCTTTTTGGTTGGGTCTTTTTCTGGTTTAGGAATCAGGGTAATTATTACTTCCAGAAATGGCATTGGAAGGGCTGCTTCTCTTTTGATTTCATTAGAAAGTTTGAGAAGTATTGGTGTTATATCTTCTCTAAAGTTCTTATAGAGTTTGGCCATGAATACATCAGGATCTGGACTTTTCTTGGTAGCTTATTTATTACTTTTTCAAATTCACTGACTGATATTGGCTTATTTCAATTGGGTTCAACTTTGGCAGTTTTTTTTTTTTTTTTTTGTGGGTACTGGGGGTCGACCTCAGGACCTTGTGCGCCAGCAGGCGCCCGTGCTGCTGAGCGATATCACTGGCCCTTTTTTTGTATGTGGGTTCTAGGAGTGGAACTCAGGCCCTTGCGCTTGCCAGGCAGGCGCTTACACCGCTGAGCCATCTCACCGGCCATGGTAGTTCTTATATCTAGAAATTTATCAATTTCTTCTGAGTTTTCCATCTATTACAATACATTTTCTCAAAGTAGTTACCAATAATCTTCTGGATTTCTGCAAAATTGTCTTTTTCTTTCTAATTCCATGGATTTAAGTTATGTCTTTCCATTTTTAATAAGATTGGTTAAGAGTTTGTCTATCATGTTCAATCATTCTAAGAACCAACTCTTCAATTCATTGATTCTTTGTATTGCTTTTTTAGTTTTCAATTTCATTAATATCTGCCCTGATATTTATAATTTCCATCCTTGTATTAGATTTGGGTTTGAGTTGTTCTTGTTTTTCTAGGACCCTGAGCTACATCCTTAGGTTATTATTTGAGTGTGTTGTTTTCCTAGTGTGGGAATTCCCTGCCATAAATTTACCTCTTAGGCTGTTTTCATTGTGTCTCCTAGATTCCGGAATTTCATACTAGCATTATGATTTGACTGTAGAAACTGTCTAATCTCTTCCTTAATTTCATCTCTGATCCACTGATTGTTCAAAAGGGTATTATTTAATTTCCATGTGTTTGCATAGTTTCTGTGGTGTTCTTTGCCAATAATTTCTAGTCTCACACTACAGTGTGGTCCAATAATATGCATGGAATAATTTCAGTTCTCTTGTACTAACTTAAGCATGCTCTGTGGGCAAGAATGCATTCTATTTTGAAGCAAGTCCCATGTGCTGCCCAGAAGAATGTGTACTCTGGTTTTGTTGGGTGGAACACTGTAAATATCTACTAGATCCATTTGTTTGAAGGATTGGTTTGTCTCTGATTTTTTTTTTTGTTTTTTCATTTGTTTGTTGTTGTTGTTTTTGTTTTTGCCTAGTTGATCTCTCCCTTTGTGATAGTGAGATATTGGCTCCCTATTACAATTTTGTTGGTGTTTGTCTCTGTTACTTTTCTCATTGCTGAGACAAAATACCCAATACCTTAAGTTAAAGGAGGAAAGGTTTATTTGGGCTCAGAGTTTATAGAGGTTTCAGTCCATAGTCAGCTGGCTCCAAGGCATGGTTGTGTGCAAAGGGACATCACCGAGGAGAAACAGCAGTTCATGTATGGAAGGCAGGAGGCAGCAAAATCAGCAAGCAGCAGTAGCAGCAAGCTCGCCTTCCCTCTCTCCCTTTATTTTCTACCTAGGCTGTAAGCCTATTGATTGGTGCCAACCACACCCAGGGCCGGGCTTCCATCATCAATACTTTTAATCCCAGCATCACACATTAATCCACATTCACACACCCTAATCCAGCCACCTTTAAAAATCCCCACCTATGATCACGTGAGGCTTTTCAGGAACATCAAGGTACAAGCCATAACAGTGTTCACCTGACCATTGATGTCTATTAGTGTTTGCTTTATGAAGTAGAGTACACCAGTATATGGTGCATATATATTTATAATTGGTAATTCTTCCTGTTTCTTTAACCAACATGTAGTGCCTTACTTTATCTATTCTTATCAGTCTTAGCTTGAAATCCATTTTACCTAAAATTCGTACAGAACTCTTGCTTTTATTCTGGTTCTAAATATTAAGCTATTATTCTTGCCAAATTTAAAGGGAATTTAAAGAAGAATAACTTTACATATTGGGTGTATCACACATGTTTTAGTGAAAAATACGAGGTATAATGTCTGAAACAACCAATAAGAAATGATGGATACTGTGCTACTATTCTGAAAAAAGAAGAAATAAAATTCAGTGAAAGAATGACATATGTTTCTTGAATATGGCATCATTTAGAATTTTCTAGGAGAATTTCTACAGGCAAAGATGAGATTAAAAGTGCCTTTGAAATTGGCAAGACAAAAGGATATGGAAGCATTAGTTACCTTTTAAATAGAAAATAGTCTAGTTTGATGAATAGGATGAGACAGAGGTAGGCCTATAAATAAGGAGGATAGGGAAGCTTAAGTATTATCTTTGCAATAATTGAATGAACACTTTTATTATCACTTTTCCTACCCCTCAATATAACCATTTCTATGATCTAAAAACTAAATAAAAGTTAAGATCTAGACTACAAATTCTGATGGTTCCTGACCCAATTATTATAGATGAGGTATGACCAGAGGATGACCTGAAGCAATAAGAAAACAATGCTTGAATTATTATGTAAAAAAAAAATCACTGAAAAGACCATTATATTCAGGGTCAGCTTAAAGTGTTTTTAAAATACTTTAATAGACAATAAAAAAAAACATACCTTTGGTGGGATTTTTAAATTCTTAGCACACATGCAGTCATGCAATGGACAAGGGAAAAAATAACAATTCACTGTTTGAGAAAATGCCATAACTATATATTTGCTATTTTGGATGTAGCTGTGTGGTTACAAGAGAAAAATATGCTAGGATCTAGTATTTTTAATATATCCATCATCTCAGATAACTTCATTGTTATATGTATGATACTTAACAATGATCATATACTAGCAGTTAAAGCATGTGACTTCTATTTAAGATGATAAAGTGAAAACACTAGGGCAGAAAATATTTATATCTTTGTCTGCTTTGAGAATTTACACAAATATCTGAAAGGTAACAAGCAAGTGAAAATGGATTGGTGGACAAATTAAGGTAGAGAGAAACTGCCAATAATGTCCATGAGAAATGGCCAAAGAGGATGAGAAATGTTCTTCCCTGAATAGAAAGATTCGGACTTGGACAACTGAGGTTTGAGAGTGGAAAGCAGAAAGACAAAAACCAAAATGGTCAATTAAAAAAAGTTTATGGCTGGGGTGGTGACTTACAACATAATCCCAGATACTGGAGAGGCTGGGGTAAGAAGATTGCAAGTTTGAGGCCAGCCTAAGCAATTTAGTAAGATTCTGTCTCAAAATAAAAAACCAAATGATCTGAGATGTAGCACAATGACAAAGTACTCCTAGGTTTGATCCATAGTACCACAAAAATGAATAAATAAAAATAAATAAATAAAACCACACACATGAACAAAACAAAACAAAAACAAAAACCTGTTCATAGAACAAAGGCATCAGCCACCCCACTGGTTCCCTTTGGTGTGTGTGTGTGTGTGTGTGTGTGTGTGTGTGTGTGTGTGTGTGTAAGCAACTGCTGATACTGTTTACTTAAGCCCTAGAAATAAATTGAAAGGATCTTCTCCATGGAAATAATCTTCCTAAAGGAAATTAAAACTCCTGGTGTGATTCTCTAAAACAAATATCCCAAAATTATAATATTTAAAATTAATTTGTTCTTTACTATTTGTCTTGAGTTGGTGCCTCAGGAACTAGGGCAGGGGCTCAACCTGGTGGTTCTCCTGCATGTGACATCAGTGGAATTGCTAACTCAACTCCATTCAACTGGCAGTGGGGATGGACTGGGCTGGAAGGCTTCACCCAAATATGGTGTCTCAGTCCCCCTCTTGTGGTCTGCCTATCTTTTTTCACTTCTGTTTCCTGTTATCTTCAGTAGTTTACCCCAAGATGTTTTCCTCCCTGATCTCTGACTTCCCAAGGGGATCATCCTCATTGACAAACCCTAACATCAAGCCTTGAACAAGCTTTGATTACTTCAAGTTTACTAATGTCCCATGTCTTGAAGTAATAGTCCTCTGCAAGACATGGAAGAAAATACATTTTATTTAGCCTTGAAAAGGAGAAAACAGCCTATTTTTGCTCAATGAAAATGCATAGAATTTATAATCTGTCTGTATATACAGGTGAAAGGGTCATGTTGACCTATCAAATAAGTCCACATATGTCTGCATTTATCAAGCTATCCCTTATTTTATGATATATTTGAAGAAAACAAAAAATAAAGAGATGAACAAAGAGGACCTAATGGAACAATCTACAAGCACAAACTTTTAGAATTAAAAAAAAATTCTCAAAAATTGCATTCCAATTGGTAATCTGAAACTATAAAGAAGTTGTTAGATGAATAAAATACAATAAATTGATGAAATAGCTATTGGAAATTTAAAATATAATCAAAAAAATTAAAGTGGAAAACAGTATTAAACTTCATGAACATAATGGACAAAAACAGAAGTGAAAAAATTGTGAGAATAATAAAACAGAAAAAAGGGATTCAATTTAGGACACACAAACCTAGAAAAAAGAGAAGATGGAAAACAATCAAATCAAAATAAAATAATACATCTCAAAGCCCAAGGAAGATATGAGTCCCTAAGTTGCAAAAATGACCCACAAAGTGTGATGAACAAAAATAAAATTGTGACATGGCTAATATAGCCTCATAGGATATTAGAAATTCAAATTAATTGTTCTTGTAATAGTTACATCATTAGTAAGATTACCTGAGGTAGACAAAGGTGGAGAAATGCCTTTGAAGTACTTAGGGAAAATCACTGTTAATCTAAGATTTCCATTTGTGAACAAACTAAAAGTTAAAAAAGAATAAGGAAAAAATAAAGATTTATTTAGATATAGATGCTCTTATGCCGCGTGTCTAGATGCCCCTTCAAGGACTCACACAGTCATAGGTGGGGCTTTTCAGAGGTGGTCGGATATAGAGTGTGTGATGCTGGGATTGATTCATTGTGCAGTGCTTGGATCAAGGGCACTAGGATTAAAGGTGTGAGTGCTACCTGCCCTAAGTAGCCTCGATCAGATATAAGGGATAGAAAAACCTGTGGTCAGCCCCTTGTTGCTTTGTTACCTTCTGCCTACCATGAACTTTCTGCCTATCTGCCATGCCACCCTGCATTGGAGCCAGCTGATTATGGAGTGAAACCTCTACAGACTGAGAGCTAAATAAACATTTTCCCTTTTAACTTTGGGTTAAAACTTTGGGTCATGTATTTTGTCTCAGCAATGAGAGAAAAGTAACAAAGACTGATGTAAACATCAAATTTTCAGTAGTTTTCTTGGAAAATATTTCTTACTGAACACCAAAAAAACAAAATGAAGCAGAAATGAAAAGAAGAGAAACAGGAGAAAATATAAGGAATCCCATTTATGCATCCAACAGACAAATTCAAAAGAGCAATGAAAAATTCCACATTATTAGACTAGAGTGCTAATGACCTGAATAGTTAGGTTTGCTCTTAAAAAATGAAGCTGGATGGGGAGAGAAGGTACACAAATTTTAATTCTCAGTTTAACCCCATCAGTACAGCTCAAGTTACTACATAATATTTGAAGTATTTAATTTATTTTTACAATGATTTTAAGAGAAGACATAGCAAAGTCCATTTTAAAAATAGCTTTCTTGGGCTGGTGAGATGGTTCAGTGGCATAAGCACCTGCCTGGCAAGCGCAAGGGCCCAAGTTTGACTCCCGGAACCCACATATGGAAAAAGGGCCGGTGACATCGTTCAGCGGCACAGGTGCCTGCTGCTGCGCGAGGTCCTGAGGTCGACCCCTGGTACCCACAAAAAAAAAAAAAAAAGCTTTCTTCAATACCAAAAGTAAAATTTTTTGTAAAGTCATTAAGCTACGTTCCCATATTCTTCTCATTTACACTTTTGAAATTATTCTCTATAAATTTCATTTCATTTGGGATTTTCTTTATTTCCTGGGCTACTTTAGTCAGGGGACTTGATTTTTATGCCTTTTTGTACTCTTGCCATTTTTTATTTTTCTTGACTTTCTTCCCACTCAGTGTTCCTTTGATTCCATGTAGAACTGTTTGCTGGAGGATTTTGCCCATGACTCTCTTCTTTTACCTCTCCAGCCATGTACTAATTAAGAAAATTAGTCTTCACCCAATGTGCAACCATATTAAAATAGTAACATAGGTAATGAAAAGAGCTGGTCCTTTACAAATGCAGTGGATAATTCATATCAAAGAGGATAATAAGAAAAGAGAAATGAAGAAAAAGAGGGAGTAAAGAAAAATGGGGTGAAAAACATGAACATAACACTCTTGTATAAAACATCCAAAAAAGAGAAACTTCTGTGGGTATAGCCATTGTCTTACTAAGCTTGATGACATCCAACAAACTAAGGACAATATGAAATTCTGTGATATGTTAGACTTGTGATTCACCAAATGGAAAGGTTTAAATAATATTTTCTTTCCTCTCCAACTTTTACTCTGCTATTACACATTTTAATTGAAAACCTTCACATTGCAACCTTATAGATCTAGCTATGAAGAGCTCCAGGGCGTTAAGGAAAAATCAAAGATGAAGGTGCACTTACATACATGTGACGTGTGTGTCTGAAGACCGTGAAGATCTCCCCACATTTTACAGTAATCGTGAAGTGTAGCTGGGCTCTTTCTTGACTCTGTTTCTAACTAGAGTTCCATTGCATAACTCTACATTAGGATAGGCTGGCTGTCGGCAGAAGTGGTGTGAATGCAACAAGACCCTGTGTCTCTTCTCATCCGCCAGCACACTACACAGAAAGGTTCCCATAGAGGCTGTGCAGGTTTCTAAACATGGAATGCTTTCAAGGCCTAAGCTTGAAACCAGCACTTACTCATGTCTTCTGCATTCCACAGTCCAAAAAAAAAAATTGTAAATCAAGCCCTTATTCAAAAACTTCAACTCTTGATAGGCTCCTCTCTCTTCTAAAATCAAAAGCACAGAGCTCCAGTTTCACACTTATTTTTCTCTAAAATCCTCAACTGTTTTGGTGCTCACGGTGTTTATTCCTCAAGGTTGTCAGATCTATAATAAGTACTTTGCATAGAAAGGCAGATTAAAATGAAAATGATCATATTCTAGGTTATTATTTCAGTAAAACTTAGGTGATTCTACAAGATGAGGAAGAAAGCCTGGCCATAAAGGAAATTATATTTATTAATTGTCATTTTTCTATGTGGATATCATTTGATGCAAGAAAAAGCTGAGGTTTGTTGGTGATTCATTCTTCCCTGAATGACAGTGTGCAGGATTAGAAAAGGTTTCGTTGATGATGTGGTACTAAAATCTTGAAAATCAGTAGGAGTGTGCCATGTTTAGAAACCTGCCCAGTTGCTGTGAGGACCTTTCTGTGTATTATGCTGGAGGATGAGAAGAGACACAGGGTCCTGTTGCGTTCACACCACTTCAACCAACAGCCAGCCTATCCTAATGTAGAGTTATGCTAACAACAGAGTCAAGAAAGAGCCCATGGGCCGGTGAGATGGCTCAGCGGCGTAAGCGCCTTCCTTGCAAGCGCGAGGGCCCGAGTTCGACTCCCGGATCCCACATACAAAAAAGGGGCCGGTGATATCGCTCAGCGGCACGGGTGCCTGTTGGCACGCGAGGTCCTGAGGTCGACCCCCCGGTACCCACAAAAAAAAAAAAAAAAGAAAGAGCCCAGCCGCACTTCAAGATTGCTGTAAAATGTGGGGAGATCTTCACAATCTCCAACACATTCATCATGCATATGCAAAAGCTACCTGTCTTTGAGGAATGCAGGTACTGTGTGTTCAGATATTATTAGTCAGCAAACATGGCTAGTGCTCTGCCCCACATAAAATGAAGGCACAGCATGAAAAGTAAAGGGTAACAATTATGGTGTTTTAATCATGATTGCCAGACTTGTTTCCTTAGCTTTGGGAGTTAGTTCTAATAGCTACAAAAATCAATGGGAAACCAGGCTTTGCTGTAAATCTTTCAGAGAGAAGTGCTACTAATTGCTCTGTAACTCCAGGGCTGACTATGCTAGCAACCTTATTTCTTAAGTGATCCTCTTCTCATATAACTCTCCTTTTAATAGCTATTTGTACTGAAAAGCAGAGTCCAAACGTCCCTTGAAGATATTTTGTCCAGAGCTTTATCATTGGAGACATTTTTCCAGGAAAAAACCTATTTAACACTGTGAACAAATCAATGAGGAGTGCTCCACTTGAGGGGCCTTACGCTGCCTGGTCTGTTCAACCACTGCCTGGACTTGAAGCTCTAGTGACCCCAGAGGAGGCTCCAAGGATAACTTGTTACCTGAGTTTTAAAAGATGGTGAAAATCATTGTTTTGTCTAAAATTCTTCCTATAGGCAAGGAAATTGATACCCAGAAAAGATAACTGATTACTTCAGGTCACACTACAAAGAACTGTCAAAGCTGCCTAGGATTCATGTCACTTTTCACTTTACCATGGTGAATATTTTGTGCCCTTTTAGTGATAAATATCAAGAATTGGGCACAGAGTCAAGAATAACATTTTGCCTACTTACAATGAAGTTCATTTAATCCCTTCATTTTCTCATGTGAAATAACGTAGAAAACAATGAGTCTCAGAACCTCAAAAGCTCTTTAATAACAAAGAATTGACAATCTGGAGCCCTTGATTTCATTCTATAACTTTTAAAAATTATTTTTCTAGATCATTTTATTTATCAGTACTTATTTACAGTACCTAATACTTACATTCCTTGTGTGGAGTTAGTACATATACATAATAAATCTTAATTTTTTATCCCCTTTCCTTCCTTCCTGCATTCTTTCATCCATCTCTTGGTATCCCCCCTTTTTTTGGTACATCATTCTATAACTAATAAGATAAATTTTCCTAAGCCAGAATGAGAGATTAGAAATGTTCCAGCTGATTGTACTGTAGTTCAGCAAGAAATAGGGTCAAGCTTTGCCACTGGGGTTATTGTTCTACAAATTTTGTGACTTATAAACCTTTGGAACTGAGAAATGTGCATGCAGAAGAATATTTGACTGGTCTTTTACTTAGAGACAAAGTGACCTCAGCTGTGGGAGAGATACATGTAGAATTCACTCATTACTGTAGTTTGGATAAGCAGTGTATTTTTATACCACTCCAATTTTATAGATTTCTACTTGAAGTCCATTCTTCTACATGGTCACATGACCACAAAATCCAATGGGAAAGACTATGGAAGCCATATGAATACTTGCATTCAGCTGTCTTTCTGCATGCAAATACCTGACAGTAAGAATCTACTGAAGTAAGATTTTGGCCTCCAAAATTGAGACTGTTCAAGATCTTGTGTTTCATATTCTAACTTCATAAAGTTTATTTATTTATTTTTTGGTACAGGGTATCGCTATGTTGTCCATGCTGGCCTTGAACTCATTATGTAACCCAGGCTGGTCTCAAACTCATCACAATCCTCCTGCCTCCTGAGTGCTGGGATTACAGGTGTGTGCCACCATGCCTGGCCTTAACATTAAGTTTAAGTTGGAAAATCCAAAATCATCCAAAGTTGCTAAAGTAGGTGTGCTTTTGTTTATAAAATAATTTGTTCTAGAGACACTGAAAGAATCTCAGAAGTCAAACTGATATCTTCATATTTTTACAAAGAGGGATCAGAGTTGCGGGGCCCAAAGTTAGAAGCTATAAAGATTAAGACCTGTGTCAAAGGCCAACAGAGTAAGTATGTTAAATAAATTATTAGAAAATATACAAACTAAAGTTCCCCTAAAAAGATATACACTTGAAAGGTGAACTATCTCAGAATAAATAAAAACAAAATGAGATTAAAAATTTAATTCTAATTAGAAAACAGATTACTTGGAAATCTGGTAAATAATCATTGTTATCTTTCAATTAGTGTTTATTTTAAACAAAATTTTGGTGCACAGTGGTAAAATAATAAGGGATTTTTTATGCTCTATTGGTTGTTTCTTTTGCTGTGCAGAAGTCTTCCAATTTGATATGATCCCATTTGTTGATTCAGAACTATTCCTCCTCACAAGCAGCATTCTATTCAGAAAGTTCTTGCCTACATCATAACTCATAATATCTAAATCTTGGAAGCACCCTATATGTCCATCAGCCAATGAATGGATAAAGAAAATATGGTATCTAGAGACAATGGAGAAATATGCTCCCATAAATAAAGATAAATTTAAGTCATTTGTAGAAAAATGAATGGGCCTTGAGACCATAATGTTAAGTGAAATAAATCAGACAAAGAAGCTTAAATATCACATGGTTTCTTTGATATGAGAAAACCAAATTAATTATAAAGAGTAAAACAAAAGAAAAAAGTAGAGGTAGGGAGATAAATCTTTCTCAAATGAGAAGGGCATCAAGAGATGGAGAGAAGGGAGAGGGTAAGGAGAGGGGGGTAGGGAGGAGAGTGAAAGGGGATGAAAAGCATAATTAAGATGTGTGATGTACATGTACCAACTTCACATAAGAAATGTAAGGATTATGTACTGCAAACATGTAGTAATTAAAAATAGATAAAAAGAACAAGGGGTTCATCATTTTTAGTTCTCCAGTAAAGCAGAAAAAGCACTCAATTTTTTTTTAAGACACTGTGATTTTAGATGAAAACTTTTCTACAAACTGCAAAGGGCTGGTATAACAAGGTCCAGTATAAAAGTGTCACTGAATTGAAGGGCTAATCTGAAACATAGTTTAGTCCTTTAAATAGACACTAAGAGCCTTTTATTCATACTTCTCAGTAAATAAATTTTATACATTGAATGAAACACTGGATATAATTCATGGTTGTCTACATGTTACATGGACTTTGGTTTAAACAGCTGCCTCTAATTCTTCAGTAATCCAGTAGCTCTTGTAGGAGATTTGAAGGAGCTGGGCATGGAAGTAGACACCTCTAATCTCTGCTTTCTGGGAGGGAGGAAGGAGGACTGCAAGTTCAAGCCCAGTCTGTGCAATTTAGCAATTTGGTGAGACCCTGACTCAAAAAAAAAGAAATACCCCTAAAAAAGGGGGAGAGGATATGGAGACATAATTTAGTGGAAAGGCCTTGGTTTTAACCCCCAGTAATAAATGAATAGAGAGACAGACAGACAGACAGAGGTGTGAAGGGCCCAACTATGCTTCCCACTGAGGAAAGAATCGAAGAAGCTGTACTAAGCCCCTGTCTTCCGACAATTTTCTGACAATTACAGCTGGAATAATGGAAAGGAATAGGACACACAGAAAATGCTACTTCAGATGATGACATCATCTCAGTCTATTTGCAAAGGCAGAAAGCATGGTACTTGGATGTGCATTGACTTGGAAACCAAATAGTTCAATAGGTTTGAAACTTGCTTTCTTCCCTGAGATCTTGTGCAAATTATTCCATCAGTCTGATCTTGTGCCATATCTCTGTCTGTTTTCTCACTTATAAAATGATAAAGATGACATTATAGCTGCTTCTCTTTGCTCTTCTCTTCTCTTTGCTGAAGTAACTTTCTTTTTCTTTTGGTACCTGGAGCAAAATACTATAAATTCTCTGGAATGATTGGTTCCATGCTCAACATTCACGACAGCCTCCATGTGTTTCCCTGGCCAAATGCGTTTTCCTTGATAGAGATGTCCACATTTGTGTTGTGTTATGAACCACCCAAAACATTTGAAATAAGAACCATTTCTTGAGCTGCCAGTGCAAAAATGAGTTATTTGTACTGGACTTAGCTGTGTGATGTGTTATGAGTGGTTTTGGCTGATCTTGGTTGGCTTTCTCATGAATCTCCAGTCAGGTGCTAAGCAAAACAGGTCTGTCTGGAGAACCTGGAGCCTCTCTGTCTGTCTGGAGTCCTTGGGTCGCTCCAATGGAAACAGTGAAGATAATTAAAAAACAGAGTAGAGGATCTAAGACCTCTTAAAGGCCAGGCTGCAAATAAATATGACGTAGTTACTGCCACATTCTTTTGGTTAAATTAAATGACATAATCCCAACCCAGATCTAAGGAGTGCAAAAGAAATACCATCTCTTGATGGAAGAAATGAAAGAATTGGTATAGTTTTTGCAACATCTCACAACAGGCAAATTCTTTCTGGAATTGTCTTCATTGATAGAAGTAGTGTGCACTGCATGGCAAAATGTTGATTTCTAGACACTTCACTGGATCTTGTTATCATCATCCACAAAGTGGGGCATTTGTACCAAATGACTTCTTTTATTTTAACTTAAAATTGCTTCTCCTTGTGACTGATCCCAGGACTAAGACAAGCATTGATGCCATACATTTATTTATTTGGAGGTTAGATGCTTTTCTTTTTTTCCACCTTTCTGACAGGTGTCCTGGGAAATCCGTTTGGAGCAGCAATCTGGCCTTTCTTCTCATTTTGCCAATCTGATCACCCTAAGGTAGAATGATTTAACAGGAGTAATTAATCATTGTGTTTTCTAAAATTAGAATCCAAAGCACATTAGCCTCATATCAGAGAGCATGTATGCAAGTGAGGAGGTTATGAAGGAGTGTGTGTAATGAGGGAGGTGAGAGTCTTATAATTAAGGAGGAACATAAATAATAATGAAAGTCATTAGTGCCAACTCAGTTGAAAGAATGTCATAAATGTAATTGGGACATTAAAGTGAAATCCATTATGACAAACATTAACACATACAAAGGAGGGGAAAGTATGGTTATCTTGGGCTTGACAGATAGTGTCAGCTTCCAGTGGGGCCCAGATGGCATTCAGGAAAATGTTATGAGCAGTTTTATTTTAATATTTTGGGTTATGTGATATTTGGAAATCAAATGACACAAACACACAAGGAGTTTTCACAAGCCTGGCCTTGAGGCAGCTGGCAGGGAAGTGACCAAAGACAGCAGCAGACTACAGGACTTCCATCTTGGACACATGACTTTTTTCTTAGGTATTGCTGTATCTCAAAACATATGATGCAGTTTGGCATCTTTCCTCCGTGAAATTCCCCTTTGAAGCAGACGTGCGGTTTGGATGCTTTCTTTAAAATACTGCAAAGTATGGGGAAAGCGACAGGGATGAGAATGAGGACGTTTAAACAATTATGCAGGAAATTATATGATGCTAAAATTGAACATGGACAGACTGTGCAATGGCAAGATTCCCACTCGTGCTGAGCTTTGCAAAGGGGAGGCTTTTTTCTTTCTCAACAGGACTGTAATTTATGAGCATGAAATAATTCAGAATATATAATGAAAAAAATTAAATATATCTGGAAGTGGCAGCAAAGAAAAAGAAAATTCAGGCAGATTTAAAAAGAGAAAGAAACAAGATGAAGAAAAATATGCATGTGTGTGAACCTGTGTGTGTGTGTGTGTGTGTGTGTGTATTCAAAGGAAAGCAATGATAAATCTTGGTGGTGGTTTGGGAAGAGGAATGTTTTTCCTTGGTGTTTCCTTTCAGGACAGTGCAGAATCCAGGGTATCACATTCATGCCAAAGAGGGGAATCTTGAGGACTCATTGAATCTGTATAAAAAGAGGCTTTAACACACTGACTACAATTTGGTAAACCTTCAGTGGATGACAGCAATAATAACTATTATTGTCAGCAATAGTGTTTTATATATTAAGGTTTGCAGAGCCATCAATATGTTTGGGGATCTAGAATTAATACATGATGGAGAAGAGGGATGATCAAACTGACATCAGTGTCAAGACTGGTGTATACAAAGAGATTTAGCTAATATGTTAGCTCATTTAATACACATTGCAAAGCTACTCAGTAGGTATTATTGCCTAAAATCAAGAAGACACAGAATCAGATAGTTTATTGCATGTAAAACAGTTAAAGCAGTGACTAGTGTAAAATAAATGCTTGGTAAATATTAGCTCATAAAATTGTCATGCTCAGAGTCATACCACTAATCATTGGGAGAATCCAAATTTAAATCTATTTCTTTCTAATTCCAGTTGTTCCAACCTACTTCTAACATGACTCACTTGGGAAAATCCACACACCCACAAATGGCTATTCTGTAGCAAAAAGGCCATGCATACAGCTGGAATGCACTAGAAGGCCTTTAAAGCCTGAAGTGAAGAACTTCTAAGTACTCCCTTAGAAGGGCTGTTTTTGTAGCGCACATGTAGGCATGAATCCCAGCGTCACCTTCAAAGGAAGAGACTTGAAGCTCCTGGGAAGACTGTCTATGGACGGCCTTCAATTGCCAGCCCTTCATGATTGATTCAGTTGCCAAGAATCACCCCATTCAAGGTCATAGCCATTCCTGGAATAGTCCATATTTGAGGACAGATGGTTACAGAATTAAAAATGCTTAGACAGTCCAATTCACTAAGAAATCTGAAGGGCCATCCCAGCTTTGGAGCTCTTTATTGGGTGTGAGGGGTGGGGGCTGGCTGAAGTTGTCATGGGGCCTGCATTAACGCTCAGCTTCTCTTCCAATCATGAAATTCTTTCCCTCCCTACCACAGGAGTGAATCCTGAGTGCTCTTTTTCTGATTTTATGAATAAATAAAACAAAATTTCATAATCAAATAATAAAAAATACCAATAGTTATTACATTGTGTATCATTATTTTCAAAGTAGTTACTCAGAGTACAAAACATAAACCAAAAAGATTCTTACAAAAAAGAAAACATAATAACACAAATCTTCCTTTTCAATGAACTAAGATAAACCAGTTAACATATATTAGCATATATTTTGGGATATTTTTAAAACAATGAAATTGGTAATTTGGGAAGTATATGAACTTCTCCTTATTTCCTATTTATGTCTTTCCTACTTTGTTCTAGGTGTTTCTCATATAAGAGAAACCATGCAATATTTGAGTTTGTGTGTCTGTCATATTCACTTAACATTGTAAACACTGCACACTAACCTGGCTCAGACTCTGTTCCCAGGGAACTCCAATGGTAACAATTTTGAATGCACAAAGGGAGACTATGTGGTAGTAACCTACGACATTTTATAACATCAGCACTCAGCAGTATTGTTTAGGGAGTTGAGTAATTTTAGTCAACATCACCATCCCGCCTTCAAGATCATCTTTAGGGAATGTATCAGTAGGCAAAGGATGTTGTTTACCTACCTCTGTACCTTGCTGAACTTCCCCCCGAATATGTTCTGATGTAGGAGAAAAATGTTTAAAATGAATATCAAAGGCATCAGAGAAGGAGATGGAGAAGGAGGAAGAGGAAGAGGGTGAGGGAAGGGTTATAATGGAACAACATTTGAGCCAAGGAGTATATGTAGACAGCAGCGTTGTGTATCTCAATTTAGAAGCCCAACTTCCAAGACTAAATAAAAGAGAGGAAGACCTGGTTTATATAATTGAGCTGCAGAAGAGCAACCATACGCTAATGGTTGGTTTAATTTTATTTGTTTTTTCACTTGTTTTTAAATTAACTTCTCATATATGTTTAAGCTTTTCAATGAAATAAGTAATCCATGAATATTATTTTATAGTTAAAAAGGAACAAATATGTCAGTCCTTTGACATTCTAAAGCTGATCCATCAGTTTGCATAAGTAGAGAGGATTGTTGACCTAGAGATTCTTTTCTATTAGTGGGTAATGCCTTTGCTTGCTTTTGGAATTTTCAATTCCTTCTTGTGTCTCTTTTTTTAAATTTTTACTTTTGTTTAAAATATTCATTTATTCAAACCCTCATAATTATTTGTAGAAAGTCACAACACACTTTAGAATTAAAAGATGCTAACTGGGGCCAGTGAGATAGCTCAGCGGCATAAGCGCCTTCCTGGCAAGCCCGAGGACACGAGTTCGACTCCCAGAACCCACATATGAAAAAAAGGGCCGGTGATATCGCTCAGTGGCATGGGCGCCTCCTGGCGCACGAGTCCTGAGGTTGACCTCCAGTACCCACACACACACAAAAAAGATGCTAACCATTTACTTCCTAAGTGTTTATTAGTATATTATTTTACCTTAGGAAGTTGATTCCCAAAGCATAAAATATTTTGGAAAAATATTTATTATAATAGAGAAAGTCAGATGTAGCCTTTCATATTTCTTCATGCAATTACTCTATTGATGTATCTATCATATCTATCATGGCTTTGCTGCGTCTCACTAACAACATATTGTTTTATTTTAAACAGTTTTTATTTTCCGTTATTACAATTTTAGCCAGCTAATTATTTAAAAGTATACAATTTAATTTCCCAGTATGTTTTGCAATACATGAACCATTTATATACTATTGATATATAATTTGATTTCACCAAGATAGCATGTATTCTGCATTTATCTTGTAAATTAGTGATAATTCCTTATTGATTAACATTTCCTCTGTATCGATAATGTTTCGTGTGCTTGAAATGAATGCATGTTTTTTTCCTTGGATGGCATGAAGTGTTATAAAATGCTATTAGATCACAGTTCCTAAATGTGTCTCTTAACTCTGATGTCACTATACATATATCTCCTATATGAAGGTATTACAGAAACTTTCCTCCACTTTCAAAATTCTATCAGTTTTTGGATTTCTTTGTATCCAAATCAATTTCATATTCAACAAGATATCTATAGAAATGTCAGCATCCTTGAAAAGTGACACTTTCAGATAGACTGGAAAAGATACCTTTGCCATCTCTCTTCTCTCCTGGGTCTTTGCCAGAGTTGGCTAATTGATCAAGGTCTTGCTTCCTACAGAGCCCAGATGCTACCCTGGAATATAATGCTCAAACCTACTGCTACCAACTGACTAGTTTGTCCTTCAGTTAAAACCTATTTGTCCTCTATCCTTAAACAATCATCAAGAAAGTAAAATTATCCAGTGTCTGTCAGATTTGGAGAGAAATATTAAATCAATATTTTCTCAGTCAACCTGTTATTCACAACAAGCAAGTCAACTCTGTGAAATATAAAGATCTCAAGATAAAAGTTAGCTAAAATATCTTCTGGAAAAAACTATTTTACAAAATCTAGACAACCAAGATATGATTTAAACTGAAAATCCCTGCAGTAATGAAGCAATGGTAAATGTAATCTGTCAAAATATGATTAACCAATTATAATTCTAGGACAGAATGTAAATAATTTATACTTTGATGATGAAAATGAAGAATGTTACTAGGGAGGAATAAGTTAAAATGTCTGTTTCATAATCCGTATATCTTTGACTATCAGGATATAGTAGCTGAAGCATTTGACCCAGCCTGTAGTGGATTAACTAATGGACAACTTGTAACACCCAGCTGAACTGAATCAACAAGGTTCTGGGCATGGAAGACACACCTGAGGATTGTTGCCAACAGCATAAAAGGAGAATTGGAGGGGAAGGTGGTATGCTGTTGATTCTCCTGTAGAAGACTGTCACACTGGTTTTCATGATACGAACTTGGCTGTTCTCATTATTGGAGGAGTTTGGGTCCTCACTGTCACTGAGGATGACTATGGTTCTCTTTCGGGGAGCTCTAGTCCTTACCTTGAGCATTGCTTCGTGGCTCCAATGCAGATCCCTCTGCCTGCTGACACACATCTTTCATCCCACTGGCTCAGACTTTCTAGCATCCACCACAGACCTTTGGGCCTCCCCAGCACAAATGCTTGAAACAGGCTCGCGTGAGACATTGTTGTGAGCTCCTGGCCTCCAGTTGGACTCATGCGGGGCATTGCCATGGGCTCTAGGTCTTCATCTGGACTCATGTAGGACATTGCCATGGGATGCAGGCCCTCAGCTGGATTCTTTGGGTCTGTAGTGTGTGGACAGACTTCTTGCACTCTTCTGCACTTGACTTTTTGGGTGAATATTATTAAATAACCCTATAAATTATGTGTCCTGTATTAAATCTATTCCTTTCCAAACCCTGACTACACATAGCCTAATTTTGTGAACATATCAATAAATAAGCATCTTGGTAAATAAACTAAGACATTAGCTAGAAAACATGTCCTTGTCATGGAATACTCTTACCAAATCTCCCTGAGTTAGGATTGCTTATCATGAACAATACTAGTACCAATGAATTTATGAAGCATGATTCCCAAAGAGTAACACAGATACTAAAAATCTGTGTGACTCAACTTTCCCATCCTGTGACAAAATTCCAGAGATAAACCTTTTAAAAGGAGAAAAGATATAATAGCCTCATGATTTCAGAGGTTTCAGTCCATGGTCACATGTCTCTATTGTTTCTGGGCCTGTGATGAGGCATAACATCTTGGCAAAAAAGTGTGGTGGAACAAAGCAGCTCACTTCCTGTTGGTGGGCAATGAAGAGAGAAATGGAGAAAGATAGAGAGGAAGGAGCCAAAATATAATCTGTCAGGTCACAGCACCATGCCCCACTGATTTCAACTAGGTCTCATGTCCTCATGACCCATTCAGATAGGAACTCATCAAAAGATTAATCTCTTGATGAAGTTAGCATCCACATGATCCAACCAATCATCTTTCTAAACCCTCTTCTGAAAATTGCTGTATTGATTATCAAGCCTACAACACGTGAGTCTTTGAAGGACAATTCATATTTAAATGATAACAAAAACTATCTGGAATGCAAAATAGAAATATTTCATGACCAAAGAAGTTCCCATATTGAAAGAGTCTGACAAATTTCAGTTAAAAACTTCATATATTGATATGGTCCAAAACTCTGTTGTTTCATAAGGAAGAACCAGAAGATCCACAAAGACATTCCAAAAGTTTTCTTTGCTAGTACCTCATAATTATTATATACTGAAATAATTACTAAAGCTTGGTACTAAGTGAGACCATTTGTGTGATTCAAATTTGACAATCAAGTCTTTATTTTCCTAAACAGTTAACAAAACTTGGAGAGTTGTATAGGCAGGAGTATAACAATGCCATCTTCTTTCTGAGCATGGAGTACAGATACACTGCTCAAAATTGAAACATGAAACTAATAAAATGTTTTAATCTTAACATTTTAATATTTTTAATAATTTTTAGCAAGTTCCATTTGTTAAAAATATTTTTATATATTATTCAACAAATCATTTGACATATGTGCAAATATTTATTATTTTGTTACTATTATTACTAAAAACAACATGTCATAAAATCTCTTTAAAATAATTTCTTCATTTATTTATATTTTTGAGGAGAACACACCCATTAGAAAGATTTAACCTTGAAATTTTTATAATTGTATGAATGACTTTTAAATGACTTGGTTAAGAATTACTAGTCAGCTCCTTACTATATATTCATTTACTAGGTAAAAGATCCTTTGGAAATGGTAAATGGTGTGAAACAAAAGGACTAAAATATGGCAACCAACATTCCCAATACTATTATTTTGTTTCTGACCTGGTACTTAATACAAATTCTTACTGTTTATATTCCATTATTTCTTTCTATATTTATTAGGCACTCATTATGTCTGAAGCACTATCATAAGTGTTAGCAAAAAGAAAGAAAAGAGAGAATCTACCGTCAAGGAGCCTACAGTGCAAAGGAGAACATTGATGGTTAGATAAGTACTATGAAAGGCAACGAGCTGTGGAAAGAGCATATGGAAACTGTAAATGGAGATAGTAACTCTTCCTCAGGCAAATCAAGATATCTAATCCAGATTGGTGTGCTGGTATACTCTATAATCCCAGCTCCTCCTTCAAATCTCTGTTACTTATGAGGGTGAAGCAGGAGAATATTAAGTTCAAGGCCAACCTGGGCAATTTAATGAAACCCTGTCTCAAAATAAAATTTAAAAATAATGGGGACTATAATTCCCTGACAGGGTGCTTACTCAGCACGTGCAATGCCCTGGGTTCAAATGCCAATAACCCCTCCAAAATACACATATAGAAAGTTATCTAATCCATTATATATTGAAACAATGTAAGACATTGACATTCCATACTTGAAAATAACACCTTAAATGGGATGCAAAATACAACTTCCTGAAATAGTCTTGAAGGAGAACCACAGTTTCTTAGGCTGTCACATTACAAAATTCAAAGAACATTAGCTGACAAATGGAAAGATGTGAATTATGGTCCTGACTCTAGAACTGTAAACCATTATAATTAACATTGTAAATAACAAGAATTTTTGAAGTGTCACAAATTCTCTGGGTTTTACTTTTTCATCATAATTTTTGCACGCAAATATATGAAACATAGCCCAATGTTACCATGGAATAATAAATTTATAACAGAGAGATCGATGTAGGTAAAACCCAATTAGGAAGCTTTGACTTAGCCATCAAAAAGTAGGTGTTAGAAAACTGACATTAGACATTGGAAAGATGGCAAAATATTTGGTAAAATTGTTACCTGCAGTAACCTAGGAAGCAAATCACATACTTTATAAATGTGAAGCCATAGGAAAGGAAGACAGAGATGGACATGTTAATAGCGTGTGTAAGTCTTTACTTGATTCCTTTAGCAAAGTGTTAGAAGAAAGAAATTAAAACGGGCGTGGTGGTGCACTCCTGCAATCCCAGCACTTGGGAGGCTGAGGCAGAAGGATTGCTGTGAGTTCAAGGCAAGCCTGGGCTACAAAGTGAGTTCAAGGCCAGTCAGAACTGCAGAGAGAGACCCTGTCTCAAAAAGACAAAAAAAAAAAAAAAAAAAAAAAAAAAAGGAATGAAACAAAGAAATTAACTACGAATAGAAATGGCTGGTTTGTAAATATAAATATTAAAAATTTTGCTTTGGAATATTAATTAGACTGCTGCTACACAATGGTTTAGATGGCTACTAAATAGATTTTGAAATGAAAGATAACCAATAAAACTGATCATACGGTTAGAATAATGAAAGTAAAAATCAAAGTATAGTTATACCCCACAGACTTATAGTTAAAATTTTTAGGGAATTAATATATGTCAGATAAATGATTGTAAAAGGTATGGAATCACACCTATTTTTGCAAAGAATTTCTTGAGAAAAAGAGTAGAGATGTGGTCATAGGAGATAAGAGGATAAAGGGAGTGTAGAAAAAGTCCAGTTCATAAAACTTCTTTCAGTGGAGTTATAAGCACATGAAATTTACTGAAATAAAAAATTTCAAAAGCCTATTAAGATTTTTTAAAGTAGTTACTACCAGAGAATCCAAGAATTTGAGACTTAAAATGACTCTTTCTCTCTCAAATTTCCATAAGCGGAATGCAATATAAGAAAGCTGCTCAACCCACACAAAGGGCCAAGGAGAATAACTAAAAAAAAGAAAAAAGAAAAAAAGAAAAGAAAAAAACAATTTGCAGAAGGCATTTCTTAGAGTCTTCAAGAGCAAAGACAAAGGCTCTTATCCCAGAAAGTAACATCAAAACTTCAACAATTCTCTGCTCCTAGCTAGAAGAATTTAAAGCTATTGGAAGATTTCAGGATTCCTACAAACTTGTGACAGCTGTGCAACCCACACTTCTTCACTTTTGAAATGCAAATGTTTGTCATGTTTATATTTTTCTTCTCTGACTATTGCCATAAGGATAGGTTCCCAGTGGGACAGATAAGCTCTTCTAATTCATAGATTTCCAGAATTTTATCTGGATCTCTGTCTGGACCTGAAAGAGTGGTTACTATACATCCCTGGGAGGTCCTAGAAATTGAAGTAGATTTATTACTTGGTAGTAGACATTGTATCCTGTGACCAGAGGGTATCGTTTATGAGTGTGAAGAAGGAAACAAAAATATATGCAGTGACCATAAGTATATAATGTTGTAGTATATAGATATATATCACTCAAATTCAAAGCATGTACAGAATATCTGAATTTAATAATTATTGCTTACATCTAACTATATTACTAAAGACTAAGAAATGTGTGGATGAGTGATAATATAAAAATATATTTTTAAAAATCAATGTCAGGACTTCCAGAGAGATGGCAGAGTGATAAGCAGAAACAAATCAGCCTCTCCAAAATTCAGAATCCAGATACTGGAAAATAAGCTTTTGGAGAAGAAAAGAGGGAGGGAGGTGGATCCCTGGGACCCAAGAACATCCTGACAGGAAAATTGGAGCTTACAGGGAAATTGAAGGAACAGACTCCAACACAGAAAAAGAAAGGAGCAATCTGCACTTTCTCCCCAGCTCCTAGCTACTGGATTGTGAGAAAAAAGATTGAATCTACAGAGACACAGTGAGAGAAGGCAACTCTAGAGGTCTTCAGGGAGAAAACATCAGTGTAATGGGAGTGGATACTGTTCACTACACAGCTGTTGGATGACTCCACTCCAAGCATTTGCCATATCCCCAGGAGAGAGTGCTTGGTCAAACACCATTCTAGAAAGGGTCCAACTGAACCTGTGACTCAGAGCCACAATGGGTTGACTTCATCTTAGGGCTCCCTGTGTTAAACTTCCATAGTGACCAGGGCACTGAGGGTTGCCTCAGGGTAAGGGCAACCATGGGAGATGTCCATGGTGAGACAGATATGTTCAGTCTGACAAGAGACACCAAGAATATTACAAGTTAATGACTCAGGCCCAATCCCCATGACCAGAAGGCAGGTTCAGTCTGAATTTTCATGGATTTGAAAGTCTCACAACTTGCACTTCACTGTAATCCTACTGCTGGATTGATGGTGTTTACTGAGCATGGATCTGGGCTCTGACTGCCTCCTTTGTCTACTAACAATAGCAGAGTCACAATTTGAATTGGACACTCCCACAAAACTGTAGACCCTAGAAGATAACCACAGGCTTGAAATCACAAAGAAATTTCTGTCTTTCTTTCTTTCTTTCTTTCTTTCTTTTTTCTTATGGTTTTTGTTTATTTTTGTTCATTTGGTTAGTGTTTGTTGTTGTTTTCTTTTTTTTTTTTTTGAGTGTGAACATTAGTTTTAGGGGTTTTTTGTTTTGTTTTCTTTTGTTCTTGTTTTTGTTTTTTCTTTACTTCTAGCCTGTCTTCTTTACCAGTTTCCTGAGGCTTGGGTAATCTTCCTTTGCCCTTCAGCCTTGCTTCTAATTTTTTCTTCTTTTATTTCCCTATTGTTTCCTAGTTTCCCTTTTAAATTTTCTACATTTAATTATTTCTTTCTTAGTTTTACTCTTTGTATAATTTCTTTTTTTCTCCTTTTTCTTTTATCTTCCAGTTTTTTGTCTTACCTTTACCAATTCTATAGACATCCTTCTACTTACTCACCAATAAGATCCTTTATACCACTTCTCTCTTTTCCTTTTCACATCATAGAGTTTAGGTTTTCAAAATTCTCCTTTTGCATCCCACATTCCCAAATCATAAATTATTAATTGTATAACCATAAATCTTTGTTAATCTTTTGACAGTTAACTCTAAAATTATTATTGGATTCTTTTCTTTTTTACTTACTGACATTGTTGGCTTCATTGTCTCTTTCTAGGATATCCTTGATAATATTTTGTAATTCTGGTTTGATGGTCATGAATTTCTTGAGGTATTCCTTGTCATGGAAATACCTTATTTCTCCATCAATTTTAAAACCAATTTTACAGGGTACATAATTTGGGGTTGGATGTTTTTATCTTTTAGGGCTTGAAACACTTTAAGGTCTCCTTGCCTTTAAGGTTTGTGTAGAGAAGTCTGCTGTGATTCTAATGGGTTTCACTTTGTAAATGCTTTTCATTTTTTGGCCTTTCTACAATAGCCTTTAAGATTTTGTTCCTGTGATGGACTTGTAGAATTTTCAGTATAATTTTGTGTGTGGTGATATTCTCATTTGGTCTTAAGCACTTGTTGTTACATAGGCCTCACTTACCTGTATACTTATTTCTTTCCCTATATTGGGGAAGTAGTCTGCCATTATTTCTGTGAAGAGGTCATTTATGTCATTTGTGTTGTCTTCTGATTTTTCATTTATTCCACTTATTCTTAAATGACCATCAAACCAGAATTACAAAATATTATCAAGGATATCCTAGAAAGAGACAATGAAGCCAACAATGTCAGTAAGTAAAAAAAAAAAATGAATATACCTGGTGGGAAGAGCAGCTAAGCAAAATGAGAAAAAATGAGGAAATCAGCAACAGGAATAAAGTGCAATGATAGGGATAAATTAATACCTCTCACTAATAACTCTTAGTGTGAATGGTCTCAATTTCTCAGTCAAAACTCACAGATTGGCAGAATGGATCAAGCAAAAAACAACTCTATGCAGCATTCAAGAAACACATTTAATTCAAATGATATTGACAGATTAAAAATCAAAGAATGGAAAAGAATATTCCATGCAACAGGAACCCAGAAAAAAGCAGGAATTTCTACCCTAATTTCAGACAAAGTGGATTTCAAGCTAAGAGTGATCCAAAGAAACAAAAACAGTCACTACACATTAAGGGAACAGTTAAGGGAACAGTTCAACAGGAAGAGTTAACAATTATAAACATACATGTACCAAATATAGGTGCACATAACTTTATAAAACAAACAATAACAGACATGATAAATCAGATAAAAAGCAATACAATATTAATGGGTGACCTCAATACCCCACTGTCACAAATGGACAGACTAACTAGATGAAAAAATCAAGAAAGAAATATTAGAGTTGAAACTTTTGAACAAATGGATGTAATACATATCTACAATGTATCACATCAAACAACAACAGAATACACATTTTCCTCAGCAGTACATGGGACTTTCTCCAAAATAAATAATATACTAACCGATAATGCATGTTTAGTAAATGCAAAAGAATCAAAATTGTCCCCTGCATATTATCAATGATAGTGCACTAGGAATCAGTGGCAAAAGAAACCACATAAAGTATACAAACATGGAAACTAAATAATATCCTCTTGAATAATAAATGGGTCAAAGGTGAAATTTTAAAAAAATTAGTTTCTACCGTCAAAGAATAATGCAAGGACAACATACTAGAACTTACAGGATGCAGTGAAAGCAGTCCTAAGAAGGAATTTCATAGCAGTGAATTTCAACATAAGAAAAACAGAATAAGCTCAAATAAATAACCTAATAGTGCACCTCAAGGTCCTAAAAAAACAAGAATAATATAAACCCAAAGCTAACATGAGGAAGGAACTTAAACAGATCAGGGCAGAAATTAATAAAATTGAGACTAAAAAAAATACAAAGACTCAATGAAGGGCCGGTGAGATGGCTCAGCGGCATAAGCGCCTGCCTTGCAAGCGTGAGGGCCCGAGTTCGACTCCCGGATCCCACATACGAAAAAGGGGCCGGTGATATCGCTCAGCGGCACGGGTGCCTGTTGGCGCGAGAGGTCCTGAGGTCGACCCCCGGTACCCACAAAAAAAAAAAAAAAAAAAAAAAGACTCAATGAATTGAAGAGTTGCTTCCTTGAATGATTAAATAAAATAAACAAACCCTTAGATAATCTTACTAAATAAGGAGGGAACCAAATTCATACAATTAGAAATGAAAAAGGTGAAATCACAATAAATTCTGATGAAATACAGAAGATTATCCATAACTATTTTGAGAAACTGTAGTTAATACAATGGAAACTTCAGAGGAAAAGGATGAATTCCTAGATACATATGAACTAACAAAGCTGAACCAAGAAGATATAAAATTATGAATGAGCCAATATCCATCAGTTAATTTGAAGAAGTAATACATAAACTACCAACCAGGAAAAGCCCTTGTCCTGACAGATTCACTGCCAAATTCTACAAAATCTTTAGACAATAACTAATGCCAGCATTCCTCAAACTCTTTAATAAAATCAAAAGGGAAACAGTACTACCAAAGTCATCCTGGGAGCAAGCATTACCCTGACACCAAAACCAGAAAAAGACCCTGCAAAAAAAACAAAGAATAGGCCAATCTCTTTAATGAGCATAGACGCAAAAATCTTCAATAAGCTACTGGCAAAAAGAATGCAGCAAATCATCAAAAAGATCATACATCATGACCCAGTAGGATTCATTCCAGGGATGCAGGGATGGTTCAACATACACATATCAATAAATGTAACACATCACATAACCAGAGTAGTTTAGTATCCATTATTGAAGTGTTTATCTTCCTTGGTTAGGTGAATTCCTAAGTATTTAATTATTCTTGATGTTATTCTAAATGGTATTGTTTTCCTAGTAATTTTCTCAATAAGTTCATTATTTTTGTAGAAGAATGTTACTGATTTTTGAGTGTTGATTTTGTATTCTGCTACATTGCCATAGTTGGTTATAAATTGTAGGATCCCTTTGGCAGAATTTTTTGAGTATTCTATATAGAGGATCATGGCATCTGCAAATAATGATAATTTTAATTCTTCCTTTTTATACATATCTGTTTATTTCTTTCTTCTGCTTGATTTCACTGGATGATGTTTCCAGTATTATTCTGAGCAGTACTGATGATATTGTCCATCCTTGTCTTGATTTTACAGAAAATTTTTCAGTTTTTCCCCATTTAATATAATTCTCGCTATAAGTGTGTCATAAATAGCTTTTTTCAGATTGAGAAAAGGTTATTTTACCCCAATTGTCTTCTGGGATTTTGTTAAGAATGAATGTTGAATTTTGTCAAAAACTTTTTCTGTGTCTATTGATACCATCATGTCATTTTTGTCCTAGCTTCTGTTTATGTGATGAATTACAAATTGATATTTGTGTGTTGAACCATCCTTGCAACCTGGGTTGAAGCCTACTTGTTTATGATGCTTGATCATTTTCTTGATTTGTTGCATCCTGTTTGCAGTATTTTGTTGATAATTATTGCATCTATGTTCACTAAAGTGATTGGTCTGTAATTCTCTTTTTTACATGATCCTTGTCCCGTTTGGGAATCAGGGTAATGCTAGCATCCAGGAATGACTTTAGAAGTATTCAATCCCTTTCAATTTCATTAAAGAATATGAGATGTATTGGTATTAGATCTTCCCTGAAGTTCTTGTGGAATCATCAGGACCAGGGCTGTTTTTGTTGGTAGGCATTTTATTACAGCTTCAATTTTATTGCTTTTTAGTAGATTATTCAGGGTTTTTTAACTTCTTGGTTCAGATTTGGTAGTTCATAGGTACCTAGAAATCTACTCATTTCTTCTGAATTCTTACAGATTTATTGACTTACAGGCTTGCAAATTAATTGCTTATAATCTGAATTTCAGCAGTGTCCATTGTGAGTTTACATTTTTTCATTTCTTTCTTTTTGTTTTTTGATTTTTGTTTTTGAGACAAGGTCTTGCTCTGTAGTTCAGGCTGGTCTTGAACTCATTATGTAGCCCAGGCTAGCCTCAAACTAGCAGCACTCTTGCTGCCTCGGCCTCCCAAGTGCTGGGATTACAGGTGTGTGCCACAATGCCTGGCACATTTTATCATTTCTAATTTCATTGATTTGGGTCTTTTCTTTCCTGTTTTTGGTAAGATTGGCTAAGCATTTGTCCATTTTACTTATTTTTTTGAAGAATCATCCCTTTAACTCATTCTTTGTATTTTCTTTGTTTCAATTTCATGAATTTCTTCTCTGATCTTTATTATTTTCTTCCTTGTACTAGTTTTGAATTTAAATATTTCTTGTTTTTCTGGGATCTTAAGGTGCATCATTAGGTTATTTATTTGAGCTTCCTCTATTTTTCTGATGTGGCCATTCATAGCCATAAACTTTCCTCTTAGAACAATTTTCATTATGTCCTGTAGGTTCTGATATGTTGTACTAGCATTACTGTTTAATTCTAGGAACTGTCTTATTTCTTCCTTGATTTTTTCTGTGACCTACTGATTTTTTAAGTGTCCATTAACTTTTAGGCATTTGCATAATTTTAATGTTGCCATTGATTTCTACTTTCAATGTGGTATGCTCTGTCAATATGCATAGTATAATTTTGATTCTTTTACATTTATTTAAGCCTGCTTCATTGGACAGGATGTGGTTTCTTTTATATAAAATTCTACATGCTGCTAAGAATAGTATTCTCTTGTTGGGTGGAACACTGTAGATAACTATTAAGTCCATTTGTTCAAAGATTTGTCTCAACTCTTATATTTCCTTTATGAATTTTTGTCTAATTAATCTCTCTATATGTGACAGTAGGTTATTGACGCCCCTCACTAAAACTGTGTTGATACTTATCTGATCTTTTATTTCCACTAGTGTTTGTTTTATGAGGTTGGCTGTGCAGTTTTTTGGTGCATATATGTTTATAGTTGTTATCTCTTCCTGTTGAATTGTTCCCCTAACCAATAAGTAGGAACCCTCTTTGCCTCTTCTGACCAGTTTTGGCTTGATGTCCACTTCGGCTGAAAATAGGAGAGTTACTATTGATTGTTTTGGGGTTCTAGTTGCATGGGATATTATTTCACATACTTTGAATTTTAGTCTATGATTTTCTTTTTCGGTTAAATGTGTTTCTTGTGTATAGCATATTCTTTCATTTTGTTTCTTGATCCATTTTGCCAATCTGCAATTTTTGGTTGGGGAATTGAGACCATTCATATCAAGAGTTATTATTGCAAGATATTGACTTTCTGCTGCCTTTGCATTATTTTCCTGTTGCTGATTCCCTTTCTTTTCCTTCTCCTTAACTTTTCACCCTAACTGCTATATCCATTCTATTGGACTTTTGTCATTTATCACTTTATTGTCTTTTTCTAGCACATTCTTGAGAATTTTTTGAGTACTAGTTTGATGGTCAAAAAATTCCTTTTGGTGATCTTTATCTTGGAAATACCTTATTTCTCCATCAATTTTGAAAGGTAGTTTTGCAAGATACATGCATATAGCTTGGAAGTTATTCTTTTTTAGGGTTTGAATCATTTCACTCCAGGCTTTCCTGACCTTTAACTTTTGCATTGAGATGCCTGTTATAATTCTAATGGGTTTACATTTATGAGAGATTTGTTGTTTTTCTCTAACAGAATTTAAAATTCTGTTCTAATGTTGGGATTCTAAAATTTTAACTATGATGTGTCATTGGGAGTTTCTATTTGGATTGTTTCTATTTATGGTTCTATATGCCTCACTTACCTGTATGTTTTATTGTTTTCCCATATCTGAGAAGGTTTCTGCTATTGTTTCTGTAAATAAGTTTTTTGTGTCATTTATACTGTTTCCTGATTTTCATTACTACTAATCAGTCTTAGATTATTTTTCTTTGAGTCATTTACAAGCTGTTTAATGATTTTTTTTATGTTCTCTTGCTGTATTAAAGCCATATCCCAACAAAAATCCTATCTTCTAAATTTGACACTCTGTTCTCTGCAGCCAGAAATTAAAATAGAATTTTAGAATTTTTAGTCTGAATTTCTGTTTTGTACTTTTTTTTTTTTTTTGAGACAGGGTCTTTTTTTTAAAGAGAAGAAAAAACAAAACAAAACAAATCAAAAAAGAACAAATTTTCAAAGCAACCTAATAGGAAGGTGACAATGGTTAATGCATTATGTATTGTTATCTTTAAGTTAGTTATTCAGGATACCAGATATTAGCATTCAATTGTCCAAACATTATTGGCACAAAACTTACTCTTCAACGAACTAAGTAAAATTAGTAGTGTATCTATCTTAACCATCTTATATATAAATACATTTTTTTTTCCTTTCCCTTCTTTCTTTTCCCTATTCCCCCATCCCAGTCTCTCTTTCCTTTTGACCACTTTCTTTTTGATTCACCATGTCTATTGTACATTTTGGATCTTATTTACTCTTTCAGTTTCTCATACTAGAGAGACAATATGATGCTTACATATGTGCATCCGGTTTATTTCACTTATGAGTATTTTCTCGAGTTGCATCCATTTACCTATAAAAGTCTCCAGTTTATCCTTCTTTATGGCTGAATAGTACTCCATTGTATAAAAATACCACATCTTTTTTATCCATTCCTCAGTTAATGGGCATTTGGGTTGTTTCCAAGATCTGGCTATTACAAATTGTGCTGCTATAAACATGGGTGCACATATATCACTGTGGTACGATGTTTTTAATTCTTCTGGGAAGATACCCAGAAGGGGTATAGCTGGGTTAAATGGGACCTTCAACCCTAGTTTTTTGAGGAATTTCCACACTGATTTCCACAGTGGCTGTGCCAGTTGACACTTCCAGCAACAGTGTAGAAGGGATCCTTTTTCCCCACAGCCCCTCCAGCATTTGTTATCAGTTGATTTATTGATAATAGCCATTCTTTCTGGGGTGAGATGGTATCTCAGTGTTGTTTTAATTTGCATCTCTCAAATGACTAGTGATGTTGCACATTTTTTTGTATATTTATTTGCCATTTGTATTTCTTCATCTGAGGAATGTGTATTCATCTCAGATGCCCATTTTTGGAGTGGGTCTTTAAATTTGGGAGGTCTGATTTTTTGAGTCCTTTATATGTTCTCAGTAGCAATCCTTTGTCTGAGGAACAGCTAGCAAACATTTTTTCCCACGTTGTTAGTTGTTGAGACAAGGTCTTACTACATTATTCAGGCTGGCCTCAAACTCATGGCAATCCCGAGCTTTCTGATTGCTAGTATTAGAGGTGTGTGCCACCATCCCCAGTTTGTTTTGTACATTTTCTAATTCTTTTCTAGACAGGATATTCATGTTTCCTTTTGTTTAGCTCATCTAGATTTTTATTAATATCTTCTGTAGACTTGCTGATCACTTTGTTTATTAGGTCCATTATCTGTTTAATCTTCTTTGAACTCATCAAGCACCTTATTGATCTGTTCTTTTTTAATCCTCTGTTATCTTTTTAATAACTCAGTTTTGTGGCTTTTGACTTCCTATCCCTGAATGCCCCATCAATGTTTTGGGGGAGTTTTGGGGGAATTGAGTTTTTGGAGGCACTTTGTTGACATGTTTTCTCATGTTTCTATTTTTTTGTTTTTTTGGTTATTTTGTTTCTATACAGGATTGTGGGTTGGAGGAATTTGTTCCTCTTTAATTAGTATGTTTTTCAGAATTTCCCTCTGGTTGTGACTAACTATAGGTCTTTGCCTCTGTCCCAGATTCCAACCACCTCCATTTATTTGGGAGGGGTGGCTGAGGTACTGAGAATTGGCCCAGTACCCCGTTCTCCGAGAGTGGGCCACAGTATTGTTAATGACAAGAAGGCAATCCAGATAATTTATAGCAACAATTATGTCAGCTTGGATATAATAAAATCAGCAGCAATAATAAAATCAAAGTCAAAATTGTTATTGACATACCTTAAGAACAATAATGTACCACCCTTAATGACAAGTGAAGATCTATAATTATAGTACAAACACTAAGAAAAACTGAATATTAACTTGCAATAAATATCTATTAAATGGAAAAATTTTACCTGCACTAATAGAACAGTATCCAACATGAATGGCAATACAGTTAATTATTTAAAGGTTTATAAAGCTTGTCGTACTATTAAAAACCTGGGGGTGGGGAATGGGAGAATGAGAAATGTAAAATTTGAAAAAGTAGTCAATGACAAATGAGGAGGGGAGACAAGTGAGGCAGCGTGTCCTATTAAAATGTAAAAAGGAATTAATAATATTAGACAAATGTAGCAGAAACACTGAATGAGAAAAAGAAGAAAAAATGAACAAAATGAAGAAAAAAAAGGAAAATGAGAAGTAAAAAATTTAAAAGAGAAAATAAAAGGAGAAATTTCCTCAAACCCCAAAAAAGAAAAGAAGGAAAAGGAGAAATCTGAGACAGAGGGAGAGAGAAAGAGAGAGAGAGAGAGATTGTGTAAAATGAAATTCCTTCATTTTTGAAAGAGTGGTTTCTGTCTAAGATCTGCAGTCTTGGAATCCAACAAGTCACAATTTTTTTCTGCCTCACTTTAAGGCCTGTGAGTTTAGGAAGTGCCCTCCTTGTTCTGCAGGCCCTTCTGTCTGTTCACCCTAGACTGTGGCAATTGGTCAAGCTGAGGCATGTCTTTGCTCATGTTTCCAGATGAGAAATTCAATCAGCCCTCTGGTCTCTGCTGGATGTAGACTGTGTAGCAAGAGTTCAAACGAACTGTTGGATTTAATGTCAACACTTTCACATCTAGTCTCCACTGAAAGCCACATTTGCCAGGCCTGGTTTCTCACTATAAATGGCAAGGCCTGTGTCCTTCCTAGCCTGAGCTTACATGTCCTAGGTGGTCTATGTCTAGCCTGACTTTTCTGAGGCTCACCGCCATGGCTGTCTCTCACCCAGTCACTGTGGGAGGGTAACACTGCAAACCCTGAAATAGAGTTGTTCTGTGGCTCAGTTTTAAACAACCCCTTCCCCAAACAATGCCTTGTTAAACTCTCTCTATCAAATAAAAAATTTACACTGTGTCTACATTCAACTTACTTGGATCTGGTGACTTCTGGCTCATTTCTGAAGTCAAAATGACTGTGAAAAATAAGAATTTTGAGTCAATTCAAGACATAAAGGCAGCCACGACAGTACAGCTAAAGATACTTACTAGAGAGGGCTTTGAGAACTTTCAGAAAGTGGCAGGAATGATAGGATATATTTGAGACAAGGGAGAGAATTTTGGGGGTGCATTAATAGTGACGTGTCACTGTAATAGATTTTTAAAAGAATTTAATATTAATCATTTTAATAATATAAATCTTTTGATATAAGTTTAGGAATTACAGATAATAAGACAATGACAGAAATATAGAAATAGGTTAGAGGGAAGAAATTTAAAAAGGTAAAATACAGGGAAAGAGAAGTAATGGGGAAACTGTTTAAGAGAGGGGAAGAGGATGAAAAAAGAATTAAAATGTATTTTGTACAAGCACCAACTCCCCACAATGAATGTAATCTTTACGTACTGCATAAAAATAAAATTAAAATTAAAATATCATTTAAAAATAAAAATTTTAAAAAGGAATGATGAAGGTGAGTCTGAGAAAAAATAAATTTACGTTTTGTTTCTATAGATTATATATGTCGTCAACAAAGAACCACAAATAGAGAATTTGAGTTTTTGAAATAATTTCATCATTACTAAACCAGGCCACATGGATTGCACACTTCACTAAATTTGTGCATCTAACAATTCTGTAAAGACTGCAATATGATGAAAATTAATATGTAAGTAAAGTATTATATTATGTAAACAAACACAGACTATCAATTTTCTTTGATTATTTGAATCAATTTTGGCTTTTTTTAAACAACTAATGAAAAAACTTCATGGGTCTGGAAATTCTTCTTCATTCATTATTCCTTTTCTCTATGTTTTTTAGACACATATATCTTTTCTTTTCTTTTTTTTTTTCTTTTTTTTTTTATGCAGGTACCGGGAGTCGAACTCAGGACGTCACGCTTGCCAGGCAGATGCTTATGCCACTGAGCTATATCACTGGCCCCATATCTTTTCAAAAGTTTACAAATAAGTTTCTCTTTCTCTTATTGTTTATAACTAAATAATATAAAACCCCTCCCTTCACTACAAGGGAGATTAAGAAAATACCTCAAAGAAGGCAAAAAGACGATCATGATTGAAATAGATGAATTTTATTCATCATGGGTAGCCTGTTTAGCATGAACAAAACCAGAATTTAAATCACAGTCTCAGGGCTGGGGATGAGACTCAGCGGTAGAGTGCTTGCCTACTATGTATGATGCCCTGGGTTCAATTACATACAGTATCACATAAAATAAAAGTAAATAGATAAAAACAAATAAATTAGAGTCTCTATAGAAAATATTAAGCATGCTGTAATGTACTAAGTATTTAAAATAAAATACCTTTAAATTGTATAGGACTAAGTCTGTATTTGGGGTTGAAATATTTAAATGACTATGTCCATTTATTAGTCAATGGAGAAACAAGAAACATTTTGTTTAAAAATAATGAGTATACTTTATTTCCAGCTCATTAATAGACTCAGTCTTCAAGAGTTAAATATGAGCATACAACTTCACAAACTAAAATGTGTATCCTTGAGAAATCCCTGCATAATTTTTACAGTGAAGTACGTATCAGTATGTTCATAACCAGTGCCTAAAACAGCTGAAAACCAGAAACAACTCAATATCTGTCACAGAAAAAGAAAAATAAGTTAATCATGCAGTAGAGTATTACACAGCAGCAAGAAGGACTGTGGCTCACTAATTCTATATAAAAAAACATGGATAAACCTTAGAAATAAAATTCTGGGTGCAAAAGAACAAAAACAAGAGACTACATATAGTATATATGCATTTTTATAGTCTCCATAAAAATCTAAGAGAAACAAATATAAATAAGGTTGATTTGAAGCACATATATATACAGAGTTAACCATTGAAAAGGGACCATAATGAAAAAAAAAAAAAAAAACTAGTAATGAAGTTTGTGAAGTTGTGGAATGAAAAATGGAGTATTTCATGTATTTCAATATATTTCAGGTGATTTTCTAGATACATCTTGCTAGTCATTTAGAGCTATTAATTTTTAGTTAAAATGTTATACATATGTTCCTTTCTATATATTAAATATTTGATTTTTTACATTGAAATATAATGGAAAAATATTTCTCACAAACAGATTTTATTAATTTAATAAAGATCATATTCTATGACAGATAATTGTGTTGAGAACTACATGAAGAAATAAAACCAGAAAGTTGTAAATAGTGAAGAGGAAAGAAAAATAAGTCTAGGAAAACAAAGTAGGGACAAAAATGAGGCCATGTCTGTGTTTGTATTGCAAGGATATTTGACTTAATCAGAGAAGAAATGTGATAGAATTCCTAATGTCTTAGACCCTTCAGACTTCTACAACAGGATGCCACAGACTAGTGGAATTATAAGCAATAGAAATTTGTTTCACATATTTCTGAGTCTGGAAGTCTGAAATTTGAGTACTTGCATTGTCAGGTTCTAGTGAAGGCTCTCTTCTAGGTTGCATTGTTTCCTCTCTTCCAGGATTATTGCATCTTCACATGGCAAGTGAGAGCAATCTGGTCTCTATAGGGCTTTTTTTTTAAAATTAAATAAAAGTACTAATCTCCTTCATGAAGACTTCACCTTCATGACCTAATTTCCTCCCAAGGGCTACACCTCCCAACACCATTATATTGGACATTAGGATTTCAGCATATGAATTTTAGGAGTACACATCCAGTGCATTACAGCCAGCAAGAAGGGATGTGTATAATGATGTTACATAGGACATTTACAGATGTCTATTTTTCTGATGCAATTTTTTCATTTTTCTAATTTTAATGAGTGGCACAAAATTCTCTTGTTTACCTACACACAGAGAACATAGCTAGGAAGAAAAAGTACAGTTTCAGAGTCTTAGTTTAAACATGGAAAGCAGGTTTTCTTGGTAAGAAAACATCTTTTTTTACTAAAAGATATTTTGCAGTGTATCAGAGGGAACCAGATTTCTAGAGCAGCTACTAAGGACTGGGTACCTGAAACAAATATTGAGCAATCAAAAATGGCATTGAAAATGAGAGAAGAAAAATCAGCAACTGATATTACTTTATTATAGTTATTTTGGTGGGGTACTGGAAATCAAACTCAGGACCTTGCTCTAGACAGCCAGGCGCTGTGCCACTGAGCTATATCCTCAGCACCCCTGATATTACTTTAATGACAGCTTACAACCAACTCTAGAGAAGATAAATACAGGCCTTGCCACAGAAGTTTTTCTCATGTAATCAAATTATGATGTACTTCAGCAGATACACTCTAAATATACAACTTCCAAAACACCTGTACTCACTACCATCTCCCAACAGCTTTAGGCTATGTTCTCTGTCACTTTTAATTTATGGTCTTTTAGAACATCACCCTGTTGGGCAGTGGCCTAGGTGGCCACATTAATATTCCACAATTTTTTTCTATGAGAAGAATAATTTGGAGTTTTTTTCTTTATTAGTACAAAAAATATTTCTTTAATAATATTTCTTTTAATAATATTTCCTTTTTCATAGAGATTCAAATCATGCATATTGTACCCATTATATTTCTAAATTTTTACATGACTATCTCTTTGAGGTCTAGAGAATACTTCCAACTTAAACAAATACACAATATCCCAAGTTTGTTATAACTTCTTCTTTGCCAACTAATTTCTCCCTTGACTACAAAATTGGGCCTGAAATAACTTTTCCCACCTCTTAAAAGATGAAAATGTGAACAAATCACATCCAGAATTTATTATGTGTGCTGCTTTTTTTTTTTTGTGTGGGTACCGGGGGGTCGACCTCAGGACCTCGCGTGCCAGCAGGCACCCGTGCCGCTGAGCGATATCACTGGCCCCTTTTTTGTATGTGGGTTCCGGGAGTCGAACTCGGGCCCTCGCGCTTGCAAGGCAGGCGCTTAAGCCGCTGAGCCAACTCACCGGCTCCTATGAGTGCTGCTTTTAGGCAAATGAGTCTTTCAGTAATACAAAAGTTGGTTGAGGCCCCACATGACTGCTGTATCTTCCCTTTGTGTCAGTTTTATGATCAGCTTTGGGACTCTAACATCCATCTGGCTGAATAGCCATTCCCTTGATGATGTCACTGCACTGGCCTCTTTCACTATTTCCAACTAAGTGCTCTCTGGCCTGGTTCAAAAATTATCTAGCAAGTCCTTATATCTGTTTGGCTAATAGCACTGCTCTTTCTCTCCTAACAGACCTGTAGATACTGGACAAGTTAAACTATTTCATTGCTTTTTTCCAATCATGAATTTTCTGTATCATGGCTAAGAGGTGGGATATCTTATTTACTTATATAATACTCTACATTTAGTATTAATGTTCTTTCTCTTATTTTTTCATTGAAAGTGGTGATAAATAACTTTCATCCACTCAAGATAATTTCCCCTGGCTTCATTTTATTTAACAACCCATTTGCCTAGGTCAGGAATTTGTTACAATCTCTAGTAAACACGACAAATAGCTCTGAAACACTTTTTTTTCTTTCATATGACATATGCCAGAAATTTTTCACAAGGTGGAATATTTCCTATATTTTTAAGTTTTAAATTCACTTATTCCTTTCTACCAAGTAAACTAATTAGAATATAATAAGCTTGAATGACATTACCAAAGGAATAACATCAATTTTATTTTTTAAAAAATTGGAAAATTTTGATAGCCAAATATTATTTGAAAAATATTTTACAACTGGTTGCAGTAGTCTAATATATTGGACTCTGGTGATCAACCACTGATATACAGAAACAGTCTTAATCCTTTTTATTGTAAGTATAAAGATGTAGTTACTAATTCACAGTGAATTAATAAATAGATCCAGCAGAAAGATGTAGAAAACACTTTTAAAATCCCTGAGAAATGTTTTCTCTGTTTATATACATCTAACAGAGAAATGTGTTTCTACCATCATGTAAGACTGAGAGCTGCTAAGATGCTTTTCTCCTATTTTTATCAAACTTCATTGTTTGATGTGTGTGTATGTGTGTATGTGTGTGTGTGTGGTGTGTGTGTCAGAATTAGTTGAATCCAATAAGAACGTATTTCCATGGGAAAAGATTCTGTTTTCAAATTTCATAAGGAATATGTTGTATATAATAAATCTAAAATCAAAATGAAGACAGTGACAGATAATGCAAGTCAGCCTGCATAATATCAATTCTAACTTTCTTTTCCCAGTCTTGTTTAGGGAAGGTGGAAAGAGCTTTATGTAAATCTCTAGGCTCTTTTACATACAGACATGGTAATAGGAGGTAGTTTTTGACAACAGGATACAACCAGGAGAATCTGGGGATGATATCTCTCCCCTAGTCCCAGAATCAAAGTCTTCTATGTATATACTTCTTTCTTTTGTCACCCAAACTTCCTTTGTTCCTTCATGGAAACCAGGAGAATATTAACTCCTGTTTCCATTTGGCTGAATAAGCTCCTGCCATACAAGACCTCCATAAAATAATAGCCATTAACTCCAGGAAATAAAGGCCACACATTGTGGAAGGGTGTCGATCCTGGAATCAAAGGATCAGTGTAAAATGGGTTAAACAGTTTCATGACTTGCGGCCTGAAGACAATGAAAAGTCATTCCTTTGTGACGACTAAAACTCTACTCAAAATCCCACAGACTTAATAAACTGAGAAATCACTGGAAAATAAAGGATATTTTTCAGAAAGGAGATATCCAGACACAAGAAGCCCCATGTTCTGTCTATAAACTCATTTAATTCCATGCCTGATCCCTGATGAAATGTGCAGAATAGAAGTCCGGTTAAAGAGGAAAAATACAGAAATTTCATTTGCCGATTTAAATATTGAGCACGCAGTTTGAGCCCAAACAAGTTAAGTGCCTACTAAAAGAAATATTAAAACTTCTCAGAGGAAAATTACAGTACAAAAACTCTCCATGATATAACATTCATATGATCCATTACACAACTGAAAATCCATTAATATAAAACATGCAGAAAATGTTACTTGTTCTTAAATTTTTTTAAAAAAGGAGAAAAAAAACCATGAAGTTGACCTTCATATAATTCTAGTTTTGTTTTTGTTTTTTTTTTTTTTTGTGGGTACCGGGGGGTCGACCTCAGGACCTCGCGTGCCAGCAGGCACCCGTGCCGCTGAGCAATATCACCGGCCCCTTTTTCGTATGTGGGTTCCGGGAGTCGAACTCGGGCCCTTGCGCTTGCCAGGCAGGCGCTTAAGCCGCTGAGCCATCTCACCAGCCCAATTCTAGTTTTTGAATTAGCAGATAACATTCTTTTTCTTTTTGTAGTGATAGAGATACAAACCAGGTACTTGAACATGCTAGGCAAATGCTCTAGAAGTGTGTTTTAAAGTAGGTGTAATAAATTAAAAGAGATAAAAGAAAATGCAATTGCAGTGAATAAAAAGATAGTAAACCTCAAAACAATATGACACTAAAAAAAATAAAACAAAAGTTCTAGAACTGAAAATTATAGCATCTGAAAAAATATTTAATCACTCCATTAAAGTTGTTTTTAATTAGGCCAAATAAAACGTATATTGTTTCTGGATGGATTTAGGTCTAAAAAAGTAATAAAATTTGTAATGGTATATAAACATTTAGATAAAATAAACTGCATGTTTATTAAACAACACCGCCAGAAGTTTTCATGTGTGTATTTATATACGTATATATATAGCTATTTTATATATATGTTATATATTATATTTGTATTATATGTATTACATATTATGATGTATTATATACTTTTCAAAAATTCGTTAATGTAAGTGGATGTGCACGTACATAATACATAATACACAGTACATATATATTATATAGTATATGACATATATATCCTAGAGTACATATTTAATATACCACATGCATGCATACATACATAGGCCAGTGCATGATTTAAGAGGCAGACTAACACAGATGAAGAGAGAAATTGTAAAGCTGGGTATGAAGTTACATAGCTATCAAAGAAATCTGCTGAAAAGTTGTCACATATTATATACAATATGTGCTATAACATAAAAACATACCATTGTATAAACAACTACATATTTATACATGTTCATGTATGTAAAAATATAGTACATATGAAATTTTTGTCATTAGCCTTGTTGCTATAGACCAATGAGCCAAATATTGTTTTACAAGGAAAAATTATGAAAATGGAAATATGTTCTAATAGGTTATATTAATTTAGATCATTTTGACAAAGTAATTTGTGAGCTTATTGTTCTTTGCTAAGAAAAAGTCAAAGAAATATTTAGTTTATTATAATATGACATACTAAGCATGTGCTGAAGCCTCTTCTTGTGGTCTAAATCCACACAAATGACAAAACTACAAAAGAAATTAGGGCTGTGGTTAGTGCATTAGTAATTATGGGAAAGGAAACACATACTGAAGAAAAAACTAGGTTAAGAAAATCATCTAAACCACAGCGATATATGTGCACCCATGTTTATAGCAGCACAATTTGTAATAGCCAGATCTTGGAAACAACCCAAATGCCCATCAACTGAGGAATGGATAAGAAAGATGTGGTATTTTTATACAATGGAGTACTATTCAGCCATAAAGAAGGATAAACTGGAGACTTTTATAGGTAAATGGATGCAACTCGAGAAAATACTCATAAGTGAAATAAACCAGAAGCACATGTGTAAGCATCGTATTGTCTCTCTAGTATGAGAAACTGAAAGAGTAAATAAGATCCAAAATGTACAATAGACATGGTGAATCAAAAAGAAACTGGTCAAAAGGAAAGAAAGACTGGAATAGGGAAAAGAAAGAAGGGAAAGGGAAAAAAATTGTATATATATATATATAAGATGGTTAAGATAGATACACTACCAATTTTACTTAGTTCATTGAAGAGTAAGGTTTGTGCCAATAATGTTTGGACAATTGAATGCTAATGTCTGGTATCCTGAATAACTAACTTAAAGATATTAATACGTAATGTATTGACCATTGTTACCCTCCTATTATGTTGTTTTGAAAATTTGTTCTTCTTTTGATTTGTTTTGTTTTTTCTTCTCTTTAAAATAAAAAAAAATAATAATAATAAAAAGAAAATCATCTAAGACCTTTGTTAAAATGTAAGAAGGAGTTTAAAACAGATTTCAATACCAAAAGTAGTAGCTTTTAAAAGCAAAGGGAGCTCAGTACCAATTGTAAAAGTAGCAGTTTATAGAAACATAATTGGCATCCCTGCTTTGATACTGAGGTATCCACAAATCTATTCATCGCCTATTTTTGTCAGTCAGTATGAGGATAGAAATATAAAGGTACAAGACTATAGCAGTGGAAGAAATCTGGTTATTTGTTTTAATGTATGGAAGAATAAAATGCACAGGTATATATCAATAATCAAGAACATGTGAACACAATGAATAATGTTTCCTGAGAAATAAAAGATTAAAAACTTAGCACAAGAACAACCAGAAAATAGGAATATGTCAGAAATCATAGTTGAAACTGAAATGCTTCCCTTCAATTTTCCCTTCTAAAAAGCCACCAAACTCAGATTTTCAAAATATAGATAGTTCTTTTTTGCTATTTACACATTCTTTGAAGGCAGAGAATTATAATAAGTTAGTACATTTAAATATATGATTCTAACTTTTCTTATAATACATGAAATAGGTAGGGACAATTCAAGAGAGGAAAACTGTAGAGCAATTTAATTTAGGAATATGTAATACAGCGTGGGAAAATAAAATAGAAATTCTATAAAGTACATATGTGTGGTCAATGACATAATATTATTAAAACAAATAAATGGTTTTAAAAGAACATTAAAATACTGAAAAGAAAATTGTCATAGTGAGATATGAGAAAATCATACAAAAAAATCTGTGCAGAGCAATAAGACAGTTTTGAGGAGAGCAAACCTACAGCTCATACCTGATATGAGGATGAGAAAAAGGAAAATAAAGAAGAGGCAATAATCAAACAATGAAAAAATTTTTTTTTTCAAAAGAAGAACAAATTTTCAAACCAACATAATAGGAGGGTAACAATGGTTAATACATTACGTATTACTATCTTTAAGTTAGTTATTCAGGACACCAGACATTAGCATTCAATTGTCCAAACATTATTGGCACAAACCTTACTCTTCAATGAACTAAGTAAAAATGGTAGTGCATCTATCTTTTTTTTTTTTTTTTTTTTTTTTTTGTGGGTACCGGGGGGACGACCTCAGGACCTCGCGCGCCAACAGGCACCCGTGCCGCTGAGCGATATCACCGGCCCCTTTTTCGTATGTGGGATCCGGGAGTCGAACTCGGGCCTTCGCGCTTGCAAGGCAGGCGCTTAAGCCTCTGAGCCGTCTCACCGGCCCAAGTGCATCTATCTTAACCATCTTATATATATATATATATACAATTTTTTTTTCCCTTTCCCTTCTTTCTTTTCCCTATTCCAGTCTCTCTTTCCTTTTGACCAGTTTCTTTTTGATTCACCATGTCTATTGTACATTTTGGATCTTATTTACTCTTTCAGTTTCTCATACTAGAGAGATAATACGATACTTACACATGTGCTTCTGGTTTATTTCACTTATGAGTATTTTCTTGAGTTGCATCCATTTACCTATAAAAGTCTCCAGTTTATCCTTCTTTATGGCTGAATAGTACTCCATTGTATAAAAATACCACATCTTTCTTATCCATTCCTCAGTTGATGGGCATTTGGGTTGTTTCCAAGATCTGGCTATTACAAATTGTGCTGCTATAAACATGGGTGCACATATATCGCTGTGGTATGATGTTTTTAATTCTTCTGGGAAGATGCCCAGAAGGGGAATAGCTGGGTCAAATGGGACCTCCAACCCTAGTTTTCTGAGGAATCTCCACACTGACTTCCACAGTGGCTGTACCAGTCGACACTCCCACCAACAGTGAAGAAGGGTTCCTTTTTCCCCACAGCCCCTCCAGCATTTGTTATTAGTTGATTTCTTAATAGTAGCCATTCTTTCTGGGGTGAGATGGTATCTCAGTGTTGTTTTAATTTGCATCTCTCGAATGACTAGTGATGTTGCACATTTTTTTGTATATTTGTTTGCCATTAGTATTTCTTCATCTGAGAAATGTGTATTCATCTCAGATGCCCATTTTTGGAGTGGGTCTTTAAATTTGGGAGGTCTGATTTTTTTGAGTTCTTTATATGTTCTCGATAGTAATCCTTTGTCTGAGGAACAGCTGGCAAACATTTTTTCCCACATTGTGGGTTGTCTCTTCACTCTGTTGGTGGTTTCTCTTGCTGTGCAAAAGCTTTTTAATAAGATGAGATCCCAGTTATTGATTCTTTGGGATAGTTCCCGTGCGGTTGAGTTTTTATTCATAAAGTCTTTGCCTACACCAATGTCTCCAAGGGTTTTACCTATCCTACCTTCCAGCAGATTTAATGTTTCTGTTTTAATATTTAGATCTCTGATCCATTTTGAATTTAGTTTAGTGCATGGTGAAAGATATGGATCTAGTTTTAATCTTCGGCATGTGTAGAGCCAGTTTTTCCAGCACCATTTATTAAAGAGGCTATCTTTCTTCCAGCGAATGTGTTTGGCACCTTTGTCAAAGATAAGGTGGCTTAGTATGTCTGGGGTTGTTTCAGCATCTTCTAATCTGTTCCATTGATCTTCAGGTCTGTTTTTTTGCCAGTACCACACTGTTTTTATCACAGTAGCTTTATAGTATAATTTCAAGTCGGGGATTGTGATGCCCCCTGCCTTGCCTTTGTTGCCCAGAATTGCCTTTGCAATTCTAGGTCTCTTCTGATTCCAAATGAATTTTAGGATTGTTTTCTCTAATTGTGTGAGATATGCTGTTGGAATTTTAAATTATCATTATTTGCAGATGACATGATACTCTACACAGAAGACCCCAAAAACTCCACTAAAAAACTGCTAGATTTAATAAGCAAATTCAGTAGTGTAGCTGGATACAAAGTCAATACTCAAAAGTCAATAGCCTTCCTGTACACAAATAACAAACTTACTGAAAGAGAAATTAGGGAAACAATACCTTTCACAATAACATCCAAAAAAATGAAATACCTAGGAATCAACCTCACGAAGGATGTAAAAGACCTCTATACTGAAAACTACAGTACTCTGAAAAAGGAGATTGAAGAGGATATCAGAAAATGGAAAGATATCCCTTGCTCCTGGATAGGAAGAACCAATATAGTGAAAATGGCCATACTTCCAAAATTGTTATACAGATTTAATGCAATTCCAATCAAAATTCCAACAGTGAAATATTTTTTAACTAAAAAAGAAGAAAAAACTTCCCATTAAACAATAATCAAGTGATAAATTTTCTTGTAGGATTAACGAAAAAAAATAGCAAATGAACCTGAGATTATATTTTTAAAAGACGAACAATTCTATTGTTTTTAAATAAAGCATGACTATGCTATAGAATACACAGGTACAATACAGAAAATTTGACATTAATATAATTCGTATCAGCATATTCTAGCTAAAAAATGTTCTAGTGTTTATATTGTCTGACAAAATAAAATCTAAATCAATTGAATGATAATTATAAAAGAATAGTTGATTACTGAAAAAAGATAGTCTATCAAAAACATACTATTTGTAATTTGTAATCTACCTAAAAACACCTTGTCAACATGGAAGAAATCAAAAATTACAATCGTTTCCAGAAAAAAAAATAAAAGTTCATAATAATATTAGAACATATTAACATAGTTCTCTTTAAGACAGGTGGATCAGTGGCAACACAATTGATAAGGTAATAAAAGAGTGTATAAATAATGTAAACAGTTTAATTTTACATATCTGAACTAGTACATTTACATAGAACCCTGCACTAAGTGAACATGGACCATTAAATGAAATTGTTCATATCACAAATGCCAAAAGATATCTAGACAAATCAAAATCACTGACTGAAATGAAGTTAAAATTTCATAATAAAAAGTGAGTACTCTCTCAGAAAGTAACCCTATTAATAAAATGTGAAGAGCAAAAATGTTTCCTAAATAGTTCATGCAATGAAGATGAATTATAGTGAGAATACAATACAGAACCAAATAATAAGAAAGCTCTGATGGTAAAATCTGTGTTAGGCAGCTAATACATACTCTTATAAGATATATATGCTTACGTATGTAAAAGGAAATAAGAAATATTGATTTAATGAGCTAAGTTTTCTCCTTAGGAGACTATAAAATAATAATTGAGAAACACCTATAATATTAGAAAGACAAAAATGTGGAAATTAATGAAATAAAGAAAAAAATTTAAAACTGTTTTTAGAAGAACTAGTATCAAAACTTCTTTCCATATTAATAAATTAGCTAAGATGGCATAATTGAATAACTTTAGAATTTAATAAGATTATAAGTAGAAATAACAACAAAGGTCACTTGACAACCTACTGAATAATAGGAAACACTAATCAGTTCACATTTTTGAAGATAATAGCAAATGGTGTCTATTCTTCCCCTACTCAATTTTTAATTTAATGCAATTCCAGTGAAAATACCAGTAAGATATTTTATGAAATTTTCTAGGCTATTCTTAGAATCTAAATGGAAGAGGAAAGTTAAAGTAAAAAATAGAGCCAGAAGAATATTAACAAGAGGATAAGAACAGACATCATACCTTACTATAAAATATCAGTGTTTAGAAGAGTTCAGTATTTGGAGAAAAAGTATTCAATCATACCTTACTATAAAATATCAGTGTTTAGAAAAGTTTAATATTTGGTGAAAAAGTATTCACTTCACCACATTTTAGAAATTTAAATAATAAAAATAACCAAGGATCACAGGTTGAAGTGATTTGTTCAGGTCTCACAGTGATTTGATAACAGATTAGAAACCAAAATTCTGGTGTCCTGAATCCCGAGCCTGGGATCACTCTTGCATGTTGTTAAACTAGTATTATAAATAAGAACAGTCCAGGTGTGATGGTAATAAGCAACTCCAAATCTCAGTGTTTTAGAGATGGTATTTTTTTTATTGCTCAATTTACAGGTCTATTTGGGTCAGTGTTGAAGTGATCTCCCTACAGTCATTTAGGGACTGTCTTAGTTACTTTTTTCATTGCTGAGACAAAATACCCAACACTCAAAGTTAAAGGGGGAAAGGTTTATTTTTGGCTCACAGTTTGTAGAGGTTTCATGGCAGAGGGGCAACACAGAACAGAAGATAAGCAGCAGGAGCAGCAGCAGCAATACACAACAAGGGACAATAGTAGCTTCTTTCTGTCCCTTTATGTGCTCCAAAGGGTGGGTAACACTCACACCTATAACTATGCCAAACCACTCAGTGGACTGATTTAGTAGTCGCACACCCTTAATCCCAGCATCATGCACTCTAGATCCAGCCAGCTCTGAAAAGCCCCACCTGTGACAGCATGAGGCTTTGGCAGGGACATCTAGACACAAGCTATAACAGAGACCCAGGCTCATGGAGGTTCCATTGTCTTATAACCAGACTCTCTGGAGTTTGACCTCATATGTCAGAGGCCAAGGAGAACTGCAGAATCCCAGAGAGTTTTCACTGCCTCTACCCAAAAGTGGAACACAGCAGTTCCATGCACATTTAATTGATGAGCACTTGTCACATGGCCCTAACTGACTACAGAAAGGCCAGGGAGTGTGGTGACTTCTGTGTCTGGGAAAGAAAGAGATGAATATGGATCAGCCCTGGATTATAATTTCATGGAGCAAAGTGAAAATAGCCATGAATTGTTCAACTGATGTTGGGCATCTGATTCTTTCCCCTCCATTGAGGCTTCAAATTTTTTAATGTATTCTGAATATCTGTATCTGTACACCCATCCTAGGAGTTGGAGAATAAACATGTGATAATGAAAATTGAATCAGTGTGCTTGGCTCTGTATGACTAAAATGATAAAACAAAGAAGGAGGATTAAAACCATGGCTTGGGGGCTTGCCTAACCTAGGGATCTGCTTTATTCTTGGAGGGAAAGATGGCAAATCCTCAGTCTATAAAATTTTAACTTCTTGGCTTGAAAGTGTTCTTTCTGTTTCCTCAAATATTAAGCTTTCTTTTTTTAAAAAATAGAAACTAGTGTTGTGTCAAGGGAAAAGTCTAAAACGAAAGAATAATTTGGAAACTCATAGAATTTATTTTGTTCTCTTTTCAAAAAAGGTGTCTTTTAATTTAAAATAGTTCATTGAAAACATACACAGAAGAAATATTTCAAATGTGTTTTACTGGTATGTTTGATTGGATTTGTATGATTTATACCAGGAAGGCAAAGTTCAGTCAACTTTTTAGTCAACACTAGTGAGCAATAAAAGATATTCTGAAAATATACATCTTTAAATCTGCTATCATACCAAACTGTAACATAGATTATTCTTTGAATGGAGAACTTAAATTTTAAGAATTATCCTTAAAGGAAAACTTCATAAGTTGGAAACCATGCTTTATCAATAGCTTTTATTTATGAACATCATGTCTGGATTTAATAGCTTACTGTGCTGTTATTAATATATTTATATACTCAATGCCACAGAAAAAACCTCTATAATTTATTCTAAAATGAAAGTAGATTACAACAAAGGGGAACTGATTAGGAAGTAACATGTATTCTATAATCCATATATGCTAATATATCTATGGATTTTTTTATGGATATGTATGCATAGAGATTGGCTAAGCACAAAAGTGATGGCAGTTTGGGTGGTAGTATTTTGGGAGATTTTTATTTTGTTCCTTTTTTATGTTGATATCCTCCCTTTTCCCCAAATGTCTCTATACATTGTGTAAATGTACATTTATTTCAAAAAAATAAAAAGAAACTTTAAAAAGTAGAGATGGAGAAAAAATTGCATATTTATTCACATTGTTCTTCAGACACTAGATATTGGCCCAGAGTTGGGATTCCAGCAAGTTAAATATTAACTGCACACCCTCACCCTTACGCACACACACACACACACACACACACACACACGTGCGCACACACACACTTCATTTTGAGGTACGGGGAACAGTTAAAATGTAGATGTCATGGGCCGGTGAGATGGCTCAGCGGCTTAAGCGCCTGCCCGGCAAGCGCGAGGGCCCGAGTTCGACTCCCGGAACCCACATACGAAAAAGGGGCCGGTGATATCATTCAGCGGCACGGGCGCCTGCTGGCGCGCGAGGTCCTGAGGTCGACCCCCCGGTACCCACAAAAAAAAAAAAAAAGTAGATGTCTATATTTCCTTCAAGATGGGTTGAAGCTGCTTTTTGTTTTGTTTTGTTTTGTTTTGTTTTTTGTGGGTACCATGGGTCGACCTCAGGACCTCACGCGCCAGCAGGCATTTATGCCACTGAGCCATCTCACCGGCCCTGAAGCTGTTTTATTCAAACAACTTATTGATAGAACTTTTAATCTCACCTCACACTCAAGAAACTACATACATTATTTCCAGTTCTGAATAATATGGTGATCCTTATGTACCTTTGTGTGAAAAAAAAAAAAGGAACAGTGTCCATCCTGGAGGAAAATGTAGCCTCAGGAATAGGCATGTGAGAGAGGCGGGACCGCAGACACTGGTCTGGCACATGCTAGATTATGTTGTGCATCAATCCTTGTGCTGCAGTAGTGTAACATTTCCCGGCATATTTTCCTAGTACTTTTGTTACATTTCTGCTCTCAAGTTTAGGCTAGGTTTTTAAAAACCAAACATACCTGCTGTGGGTTCCACGGGGTATTGTGACTACCTCACGCAGAAGCAGTCATGAGAGAGTGGTAACACAGGCCGGGTAGAGATGCCTACTGCTGGGCATTCTGCCAATACCCCTGCTCTGCAGTTGGAAAGAGCTCCAACACCTGTGCTCCACTGCCTGCCTCGCCCACCTCAACCACAGCAAAGACCTGCATATCTCAAGGAGTGGGCGCAGTGGGAGGAGCACAGTGTTCCGGGATCCGGCGGCGGAAAACTCTAAATACCAAGGATGTTTCTGTATGATGGCACATCTAGCCCAAGGGCTGGTGAAAAGAAATATACAACTTAATCAGCAGACTTTCTTGTGTTTTGTTGTTCAGGTCTTTCAGTGACAGGTTTCTTTTTAGCTATTTCTTCCCTTTCCTTTTTATTGTCCCTCCTCTGCTTTGGCTGCATCTCCATGAAAGTATGAAACATTCATTTTTAAGGACATTCCTCGTTTGCATTTGCAGAAAATCATCACACCATGCCTGTGCAGGTCAGTGTCCATTTGTGGTCTGCCTGTGAGAAATCTAAGAGTTCGTGAAGATAATTTTCTTGTACTGTGCGCAGATTACTTTAGAGGAGACATAGCTGCCACCAAGGGATCTGTGCCATCAGAACATTTGGTTTCTAGTCTCCCAAGTCTTCTTTGTTTTTAATCGTGACATTTCTTCATGCTCAGATGCATACGTGATGTAACATTCTTTGTTGATGTTCTGAAATGTGTTTTGGAGTTATTTTGGCTTAGCACAAAATAAGAATGGGGCTTTCAACTTTTCTGGTTGAAATGTTAATCTTGATTTTTTCCCCCTATCTTCTTCCCTTGCTTTTCTGTACCGTGTGTATTTGTAAAGCTTTAAACCCAAGGCTGGTATTTAATAGCTCCTAGATAGTTTTGGTGGAAACAGGGCAAATGAGATATCTCTCTTGGGGATCTGTAAGCCTTTATTGTAGTGGGGGAGTATGCCCAAAAGAGGAGTTCCTCCCAGCCTATTTGTTGAGGAATGATGGAAGTTCAACAGCATGGAAATTCTACTTCTCGCTTCAGCTGTAAAGGTGCTTATAAAGGTAGCTGGGCTATTCTAGCAATTTGCCTTGTTCTGAAAATCCAATTTGGAAGCTTCATTAAAGGGCACTAATTTAGTGTCTTAGAGGAATACGTGTTTAAGGGAGCTTGTCAACAATCTTAGATGTTTGCCAGTGTGTAGGTGATCTCAACTCCCCAAGCTGGGGGTTACCTGGATACTGCATCCTCCTCCGTTTCAAACAAGGTGCCAGATAAACTCAAAGCCCTCAGATCAAGAGTAACAGCACCTCCTTTTTCCCCTGCTAGAGTTCCCCTTTCTCCACCTCCCATCTCTAATGTTAGAGTGCATTTGGTATACCATCTGCAACTGACACCGTGAATCTGGCACCTAAATTTCTAATAGGAAGACAACAAAGACAAAAATTTTAGTAAATTTATATGTCAGGCCAAAGGCCTTAAAGGATGGTAACTGTTTCAATTATTTAAGGAAATACAAACACTTTCTAAATGCCTCGAAGGGTAATTTATTGCTCACCGCCTGCCTTATATTCCCCAGAGTGTATTTGAGTCCCACACTGGGACAAGACATTTTAAAACTGTATAGCCAAATGTTAATTATCTACATGGCCTCAAATAATCTTTAGCCTTCTCCAATTCCTCGTAGGCTGACAAAATATTATGAGAAAAGTTAGAAAAGTTAATTGAAGCAAATTAACATCATTCTTCTTTGGAATATTTTCTTTTTTTCCCAAAAATGATTACGATCTGTGAGATACTGCATTAATTTTTTTCATCAAATTTGTCTATACACTGTTAAGATATGGAAACATTCTGTTTTGTTCTTCCACATAATCACTGGAGTTTGTGATCAGAATACTCCCTCCAACCATTCAATGGTTATAATTTCTAATCCACTTTATAGGATTGAGTTACATTTTTTTTTTTAGTGAATTCTGAGAGTAAAATCTAATTTGTTGTGGAAAGACTGTGTTTAGAGCTAGCTTCTATGGTTTCCTGTTAATAGATTACCCATCCTTCCATTCAATAGATGATTAGGTGTGGTCCTGTCCAGAAGAGAAACCAACACTGATCCTTTATTCATATGGTCTCTGTTGTGTGAATTTATGACACAGAACTTGACACAACTTCCCACTAAGAAAAGTAAGTTTTATAAGCCATGACAAGATAAAGGAAAGAGAAGTGAATTGGGAACAATTTTAATAATTTTCTTTTAAATTCCATGTGTCTGGAAAATACTTAAATGCTTTTGGGGATGACTGAGTAAAAAAGTTGGAGATGCAGATCAAGGTATCAGTCCTGATTTTTGTAGATTTGGTTTGCACGAAACGTTACAAAATAGATTCGTTATGCCAGTAAAAACTGAACCCCAAGGGAGAAAATTTCTAATAGTTGCAAAATAACTGTCAATTCAGCAAATACAAGTTGAAAATTATTTGTTCTATTTTATAGCAAGTTTCTAGAAGTACCACATGTAATTTAAGATTTATAATCAACATTTTAGAATTTATGAACATGGCCACACAACTGTTTATTAAAATCATTTTTCTATAACACTGGAAGGTATATCTCTTAATAAATCTCTTTTTAATATACGTCTTTAGGAGTGGGTGTCAATAAGTAAAACTAAAAAGATGTGGATATTTTCACGACATGGTTTATGCTAGTTATTTGTTGTCTATTCATGAAGTTACTAACTGCAGATGGTAGAAGTTGATTTTTCTCTTCAGTTTATTCTGGAATGGGGCTTTCATTGCACCAGATCCACAGTTATTCAGTGTCTACATTTCAGAAACTGAATTGCAGGATATTGTCGCAATGAGCGTTGGCAATTCCATGCAGGGGTGTACAACTATAATTTTGCTGCACATTAATAACAACCTGGCAGAACAGCCCAGAATCAAATGCCTTGCTCACAGCTGGGGGGCATATAACTAGAGTGGTATATCTTGGCTGGTGACCTATAATGTTGGAAAAGCAGGCTCTGCTGTCTTTCAGGAGGAGTGGGTGGTATTTCAGAAATTTATTCAGTCTCCTTCACTATTCACTGTTTTTTTTTTTAGTGTGATTTTGACAATGAAAAATAAAAATTACAGAAAAAAAAAATACATCTCCAAAGTAACCGTGGTATCAGTGTTTTGACTTCGTCAGGTGTCAACTCCTTTCCCTGCCCCAAGTCTTACCCTACCCCCTACCCTGCCTGGTTTCCGCTGCACCTCAGTGATTCTCGACCAGCGCTCAGGTGGGCAGCGGTCTGGGCAGTCGCCCACAGGGAGGGACTTGGTCTCGCTCAAAGCCAAAGCCGAGATTCTCGGAGAGCTCTGAGGCTACGGCTTCATCCGGGCGGGGTGAAGTGTTATTACTGAGAGATTGTCTCTGCAGAGTTGCCCTGGAAAGTGAGCGCCTAGGGAAGGGAACGGAGCAAGGCTTCGCCAAGTGTCTGCAGGAGTACACGCACCCGCAGGAGAGGTACCCTGAGGGCTTGGGCACCGAGGCTGAAGGGAACGCGCGCCTTCTGGCTGGGATCGGGGAGGCTGTGTGGAGGGACAGGGGGCAACGTGCCAGTTTTCTCTCTGATTAATGATGTTCACGCTCCCGCGCGTGGCTCGTGCGCTTTGTCTCTATCCTTGGGCTGGCGGCGAGCTGCCGGGGGAATGGATAGCGCAGCTAGCGCCGGGCGCACGGAGCAGGTGCGGGCACTCAGACTTGCCTGGCCGCGCCCAGGAGCAGAGAGGCTAAGGGCACCGCCGGGCAGCCAGCCGTGGCCACCTCCCGGGTGTGGCAGGTCAGGAAACCGGGGTCTCTGGCTCGAGCAGCTGTGGAGCCACGTGCAACCCGCGCAGTGCCCTCAGCCCCCAGGCAGGGACCGGACGCATCCGGAGCTGCAGGGAGGAGCTGGGCACCGCCCCCGGTGGCACTGCCAGCCTTGTGGGAGAGCACGGACAGGCGGAAGGGCAGACGACCAAGGCGGTGGGCAGGGAACGTGGTCCCGAGGGACCGATCGAGGCTGGCTAATTCTGGGTGGCACTGGCGGAGCAGAACGACGGACAGGTGGGAGCAAGCAGATTGCCCTGCCCGGCCTCCTGGGAGAGGACTGGAACGCAGAGGAGAGAGAGACGAGGGAGAGAGAAGGGGAGAGAAAGAGAGAGTGAGAGAGAGAGAGAGAGGCGTGCTCCCTCCCTCCAGACGCCCTTCTCTGACCGAGGGAAGTGACCAGGGGCACAGAGTAGGAGAGAAGCTGCGGGCACAGAAGACGGGAAGAGAGACCCTGCATTGCTGGGCGGACCGCGGAACTCGGAGGGGCGGACAGACTGACGCAAGGACTGCCAGCCCGCAAGATTGGGGAGCTTGGAGAGCAGAGCGCAGAAAGCTAGAATTCCGCGCTGAGCTGCCAGACTGACCGACAGACGGTCGGACCGACAGGCGTGCAGACTGTCCAAAGGAGTGGACGGGGGGCTGGGGCTCCTTGACTCTTCGTAGTCTGCCGGGCAGAGGCAGCGGCCGTGCCCTCTGCGAGCGTCCGGAGCAGCGATCAGCCGCAGGGGCGGCGGGGACGCGAGCCGCAGCCAACACGGTGGACGCCGCAGCCTTGGCTGCCACAGCTGTGCGGGGACCGCAGCCGACACTGCAGAAAGGTCCTTTTACTAGCAGTTAAATAAATCCACAGGGGGAAAAAAAAAGCAACAACAACAACAACAACAAAAGACAAGCCAAAAAACAAACCAAACCAATTCAGCCAAATCAATCATTAAGAAACAATAATATTAATAAAAGCCAAAACCAAATCAAATCAACCAAGGCAACAAGACGCTGGGGGTATAGCCACTGTTCAGTCAAGGTAATAATCAAATTTTCCGACGTGAACATTGTATGTCTTTTGTGGATTTTTCCCCCCTGCTTCGTTTCTGCCATGTATCTGTGCTTTTCTTTTGAATTGCTCCTCGCTTGTATATTTTCATTGTATTTGTAGAAAGCTCATGTTGTGATCTGTGTATTGTTTTCTGTTTCATAGAAGGATGAGTGGACTTTTCCTTCCCCCTCCTGTCAGGCAGAAATGCAAAACTGGAAGTTAAATTGAAAAGCGCAATGCTTTTTCCTCAAAGAAGTTCAGTGATTTATGTAGGTTTCACGACAGAAAGTTTGCAATGCTCTTAATCTGAAAAAGAGCCGTATGAGTGGTAGAAAGTTGTAATCAGCATGTTTTTCTAACAGGACTGAAGTCTTGGGTCTCTAGAGGTTTGAGAAAATATTTTCAGTTTTATTTTTACACTCTTGAAGTCTGTTTCATTGTTAAGTTGAACTAGACAGGTATTTAGAAAGTTTCTTTGGAAGAGGAATTCACTCAATCTGTGTTTATGCATAGAAATAAAGCTGCAGTAGATTATCAGCCTCTCAGTTTCAGGACTTGGTCACTTTCTGAAGATACAGGATAAAGACGGTCCAAGTTTAAATGTAAAATCAAAAGAGGGACTTGAAAGTTATAGGAATAGGAAAATAAGAAATACTGTACAATGTGTGTAGAAATTGCTTTCATAGGAATATGTTTAGTGTAGATATTAATTTCACTGTCTCTTAAGTGTATTGGTAGGACATTTCAGTTTCTCCAAAGACAAGCGCTATTCCCAAAGTTGGAATGAACCTGTATAAAATTTTATTCATCTGCTTTGGGCATCAGAAATACTGTGATTATTTGGAGTAAACGAAAGTAGAGATGACAGAAAATCGTTGTTTTTAATTTGGTAAAAGAAAACTTTAACATACTTAAAAAAACACACACACACCTACTCCTTGGATCCACTGTATTTGCATTATCACAGGATTTGCACATGTCTTCATAAGATTTTAGCTAATGTCATTTTCATGATTAAAAAGCATTTGGAAGGCAGGAGGTCTAGCTATGTTTTGTTCAAATAGGGGAATAATCTACTATTTTAACAGTAATTGCTTCTGTTGCATTCCCAGTGGGGGATTACACGTGAGAGATTATGTGTGCATTCTTTTCAGATTTCCATAGGTCTTCAAGGTATGTATTTTGGGGTGTTTGCTTCTATATTTCTTTTGTTGTTGCATCTTTTTACTTGATATCACTCCAACAGAATATTTTTAAATTTTCTGGAGAGTGAGTTTAGATGTGTTCTTTGAGGAATGCACCTATTCATCATGAAAGATGTAAAAGTATAATCTGTTACTCTCTTTGCTTATTAATACTATTATGATTTTGCTTAAATGAAATTCTAAAGACATTTAGAATGCTATGAATATATATGTATATATTAATTTATCCTCTCTGAGCATGATTTATGTAATATGAAAAATAAAATAGTTCAGTTACTCTAGATGGATGCTTACTTAATAGAATAGTTTGTTTGGGTGAGGCATATTTAAAGAAACTTATACAGCTCCAGGAACTGACTTTCAGCTTCTCAGCGACTTCATTTCACTATATGCTGATTTCTCATTTACAATATTCAACTCAGACCCAGACGGGTTTGTGTGTGCTATTAGATTTGCAAATTGCTGATCTCCTAGTGACTTTCTCTCTTAGATCCCAAATGAGTGTGGTTACCTTGAGAATTGTGGCATTAGCCCTGTTAGAGCATGCTCCACTGGGGAGTTCTGTGCAGCCTATTTTTAATGCCTTTTAATGAAAGAGCCAGCACCTCACTCAGCAATAAAAGAAGGATGAGGAAAGACAGTTCAGTGCATGGTTGTGGATGCCGGAGAAGGATATTTGGAAAGGTAAAGACTGGCTGTTGGGTATGGTAATTTTAATTAGGTCCTAATATTGTATTAAGATAATCAATTGATTTCAGTGAAATAATTATACATGAGTAGCTTGATATGTGTTTCCATAAACCTCTTCACTAGTTCTTAGAAAGAAGACTCAATAATTCGAGTTTCTCAAAACTTAAAGGAGATACTACCAGGGAGTTCCTGCATGCATACTAATTTTAATGGAAGCTACGGAATTAGTGAAAAGTGCAGAAATAATTTCAAATTGGTAAAAAAATAAAAATTGTTCCAGCAGATGGTTCAAAGTTTATACTTTATTCTGGGAATAAAGTAGCTAACATCTTCTTAAGAATTTCTGCCTTGTGAATTGGTTCATTTTCTTTCACAAAATTGGAATCTTGGTGTAGAATTGTGGCAACTAAGCGAAGCAGGAAGTTTTGGTTGAACTTGAGAGAATATTTGGATTGTTTTCTCCCCTTAACTTTAAGATAAACACTACACATTATCTTTCTAAAGCCTAAATACCTTTAAAATTTAGATAGCAGAGGCAGCACTGATAAGATTTAGAATGTTATAAAGAGGGGCAAAATCTTAACATTATAGTGTGTAAAATATTCAGAGCCAGCTGTCTGGAATGTTTGCATGTATTCAGAACACCTGTCTGGAGGTAGAAAGTGAGAATGTTCAATCAGAAAGATCGCCATTGTTCATTATCATATTAACAGCATATTATAATCAGGCTATATCTTTGTTCAGAGTGAAGCTAATTAGACAACGTGTATAAGTAGTTTCAAAATTAAAAAAAAACAGAATGTGATCAGTTTGTATTAAATGGGGAAGTAACTCACATTATTATTAATGAAGCTATTAGAGCAGTGTACAAAGTCAATCTACATTTAACCAATTTTGTGAAAAATAATTCCCAAAATGAACTACAAAGAGAAATACATTACAAGGAAATGCTGTGCTTTTTTGTTTTTTTGTTTGTATGTTCAACTCAATTCTTCGAGAGGGAAAACAGTTCACACTGGCTGTCCTATTTCCCTTAGTGGATGTGCCATTTGTACCACAATACTGATACTCTTCTCAGGCTTCTCAAGTCAGTGGGCATTCTCATCCAGCTTCATTGTGTATTTTGTCTGTGGACAAGATAATGATAAGCTATATGAGCAGAACATGGAATGAGTCAGCCACTGAAGACTCATATACAGTGTAGCCAGGAATAAATATAGTTGAGAATTCCTTAGGACATGGAGAGAGTCTGAAGTCCATAAGGTCAGAAATCTCAAATTAATTATTTGTATATAATTCAGTTTAACTTGGATCTCCTTTGTGACAAGGTTAGGAAAGAATGTGGGACTTAAAAGTGATGTCGGCACTGAAAGCCATTTCTTCAGATGGTAAGTACTGGCATCATTCTAACTGGTACCACACAATGGTAGCATGTTTAGGAATTTGTGAATCTCTAATCACAAAGAAATAGATCCATTAAAATGCATTGGATCACTTGTGAAGTTCTAAACATATTTTAAGCCAGTGATGATGCACTTATAAAGCATATGCTTCCTCTCTTATAACAAAAGATCTTTATTTTTTTTAGGAAATCTGTAATTCCAGAAGCTCTACATTTCTATGGATTTCATTTTCTTTTATCTTTTCACTGAAATATTTCATGTTAAATGTGAAAGATGAGTTTTAAACAGTGATATAAGTAGATAGTGAAGGGCTATTGAAGGTTAAAAAAAAAAAAAAGAATATTAGCAAGATATGTGGCTTACTGGATTTTTCCCCCTTCAGGGTGTCTTTGCTTCTGAGTGTTAGCTCTTTTAGTGTGTTCTTACGCCAAGTTCTACTAAATCTATTTATTTCAGTACCACACGCTTATAATTTAGATTAATTTGGCTCATCTTGGATTAACTTGGGCCCTAGATATTATTTGTATTTATATCATGAACATTTCATTCCTAGGAGGATTAGCTAAGAGCTGAGATAAGAAGTATTTCAGTTGTATATATACTAAGCTTGATAAAGAAGAAAGTACTTAAAACAGAGTATCAATTTCATCCAGCAGTTTTTAATGTCCATAGCATTATTATCTTGTGATATCAAAATCCTCTGCAAGCTGGAGATATATTCTTAAGTTATAAAATGCCCATAGAACATTTTGAATGCACTTTTCTCTAGAAGTCTTGGGATATGTCCGTGTCTTTTGAAAAAAGGTATCTAGGCAAACCAAAAAGTGAATTGAAACAATTACATTGGAACATTTGAAGGGATGTTGAAACGCAAGGGGTGGGCTTGAATGCACCAAATTGTCTCTCTAGTTTCAGACTGAATCCTTAATAGCATATTATGTTCCTGCAGATCCTAGTGTTGCCAGGTGGAAAGAATGTTAATCACTGTCTATGGTTGCAATAGATCAATATTTAAAATTCCTCTACATGCTTTTCCCTAGAATATATCTTCTGGTAGTTTTTATACTCTCCACTCAATATATATGACAATGAGACAGATTTATAAGTTTTGTATGTTTTATAATCAAAATTAGCTTAGCACTGCAATTGTGACTTATTAAAATGGTGGAGATTTAGTTGAAAATTGTTTTGCTCAAAGTACGTAATTATTCCTCAGTCATAAATTCATATGACATTTAAAAACTTTTTAATTGTTCCTCTTATCTAGCAAAGAAATTCACTTCATGTTCTCCATGTAAATGGAACAGAGGTCCACTAATTATCCCTTCTAAAAACAAGCCTTTTGCTACATTCTCCACACCACTTTATAATGATATAATTCTTTAAAAAACACCATTCTTAAATTAGAATCCATTGTAGATGACACACAAAATATTACAGATTTGTTAATGAAATCACTTCTGTAAATAACATTGTTTTTAAAATAGCTGCAAGCTTGGTTTTTCAGTTTAAAGGGAGAAGACATGATTTTTAATAGGACAATGATTAAGTCATTTTATTTTTAAACATTTAAAAATTTTATAGAAATTTATTTGGCATATTGTGTGTTACATTTCTGTGCAGAATCACAAAGGTAATGTACTGCCATTTTTTGGAAGCTTTTTTGTTGAGACTAACGAAGTTTATCTACTTTAATAAGCCAAGTCATCTCTCCCTAATTGCTTATAATGGAGATATCGAAAAGAAGAACTCAGTGGCTCCACAACTAAATTAGTGCTAAAATTCTTAATAATGGATAAGCAATCTTTCTCCTTGAGTTGCCTTTGGTTGCTTCTTCATTACACAGTAAACCTTGGAGATAAGAGCAAGAATCATCCGTTGAGAAACAGAAACTTCTTAGCAGAGTTCTTAGTTGCCAAGATGAAACCCTTCTCCTCAGAACATTGTAGTCTGTAGAGCTGTACATTAGAGGGGGAAAAAATGTTAATGGCTGTGGAAATATTTTTATCTAGTTGAAATTAAGAACCAACGTAAAAGAGGTAAAATATTTTAGGATTTTTGAAGAACAAAAGCGAACATCTGTTTCCAAAAGTACTATGGCCCTACAAGTCTGCGTACAGCATCCTCTGACACTTAAGTCAGATGGCCCAGCAAACACCCGCTGGTCAGTACTGCAAGGTGCTTTCAGGTGATCTGACCACCGTCACATACATCTAGAAAAATCAAGCCTCTGATCAGCAGAACAGGAAGGAGTGCCCGGTTAACTCACTGAAATTCAGTGGTTATTCACAATTGTTTAACCTTTATTTGCCCATAAACTAAAGTAGAACACGAAGTTATCAAATTGACTTTTGACCTTTTTACATTTTTCTAAAACCACAAGATAAAATCCTCACAAGAAGTTCTAGTATTTATTTATAAAAAAAGTACTCAGAATTGATACATTTTTTTTTCTCAGCATTATTCGTGTTATTATGTATAAAACTTTGGTGGAAATCCCAGTGCTGCTGGCATGTGGTTTAATTTAATCATCAGAGTTGTTGGACAGAAAACAAGTAAAACCATGTATGTGACAAATCATGATTTTGGTAACAAATACAAACTTTAACTCCTTGCTTCTTTAAGACAATTATTTAAATTAGTGAAAAAAAAAACCCTTTTGTTTGAAAAAGCGGCTTTTTATTTTCTAGAAAAAGATTATAGTTTGTAGTCAAACCGTGATGCCTTAACCCAGTGTAGCACATAGTTGTATTCACATTGCTATTGAATTTTGCCAAATTAATTATCAAGATTCTGCAGTTATATCTGTGATCCTTCCTTTATCTAACATATGGGAATGATTAAGATAACATACTTACTTTTTAAAAAATTTTTAAATATTTTGCTTATTTTTAATTTACTTAAATATCCTGGTGCTAGAATATTTTAGGAAATTATCCAACAACTCGTATTGTACTTAAATGCAAGAGCTGTAGTAAATGACTAGCTTGTGTTAATAATGCTTCATTTTATGCATTTCTATGCCAATTTAACTTTGATCACAACACATTTTCTTTGTGAAGATTAAAATCTTTCTCCAACCCTGAAATTTTCACATAATCACTAACAGGGTTCCGGGAAGATAAAATAATGCAGCATGTAATCATGTTGCATGTACATGCTGCAGCTATCTGCTTACCCCTGGCTTTGTTAAGCACTCAAACAGCTGAATGCTTTAATCTGTAATCATTATTATAATTATTGTCTTCACCAGAAACTATGGATGACTTAGATTTTAGTGATTTTTTTTTTAACATGGAGAGATCAGAGAGGATACAGAGTTAATGAGACAGAGTTGATATAGTACAAAAATCTTACACATGTAAGACGGATGACGTAAGTATACAAGAAGGAATTATTTTATTCCAAAATGATCATAATATTTTTTTGTCTGATATGCTATAGGATTCTACAGACAAAAGTGCCTTGAATTTAGTGAAATTTTGAATTGAAATTCAAGTTAAATCGAATAGAAAGTTTGTACACCAAAGGCTTGCTAGCAGGCCATCTGAGAGTGAGCAGGAATTACTGGCTGTAATGAAGGTTTTATCAAGAAGCTATATGAGTCTTCATGAGATTCTGCAGTTTAGAGAAATATGCAAAATTTGGATTAAAATAAAAGGTTTAGGAAAGTAAAGCCTGTGTGTAGTGTATTCATATCTCAGTTCTTCATGCCTTACTTTCATAAATATGAACGTCATCCCTTGAATTGATATTTCATCCTAGTGGCTTCAGGTTCTGAGTTAATAACTATTAGTATGGCTGTGGCCAAGACTCTGAACCTTTCAATGCTTCATATTTTCCACAGGTGAAATTGTGTAGTAGCACCAATATAATCTCCATTATAAACAACTTACGAGTTGTGAGGCTGGAGATTTAGTTAATTTCTCATTGCTTCCATTTTCTCAATTATAAAGTGAAAATGAGACCTACCTTACAGGATCAAAGCACCTGGCACATGGGCATAATTAACAAAAAGTAAGCCATATAAAATCTTTAGAGACATCTTTGATATTATTACATGAATGAGATACAACTGTTTTTAAGAAAAAATATTTCTTTTTTGTTTTTTTAAATTTTTATTTATTTATTTATTTATTTATTTATTTGTAATTGATAGTACAGTTTTCTTTCATTGCTATCCCATGAAAAATTTTATGGTTAAAATTAGTGACTAGCTTGACTCTTTTTGTGCCTGTTAAATAACAAAGGCCAAAATTGTGACCAATCCCAGAATTTTTCATTTATAAGATGCTTTATAAGGACCTAAGGTCCTTATCCTCTGTCTGTTTCTAAGGAAAAGAATGGCCAATTTAGAGTTATTTAAAGTGTGAATATGTAGGTATTATTTTCCTAGAACATTTTCATTGTATAGTTTCTACCATCTAAAAGGGGTGAATAAATAACCAAACCTTTGAATAGGAAGGAGTTGGAATAGATCCATGAAGGAATAATCTAGACTCCTATCCTATATGTGGAACTAGTAAATAGACTTGAGGTTCCATGGGAGATGGAAATATTTTTCTACTCTGAGACAAAATAAAAAGAGTTGAGGGCTTGATGAAGGGCTCCCTGTCACTCCCGCAGAATGCGTTGGCTTTCTGTCTCTGAGCACTGAGTTGTTTGGACAGGGCAGTTGATTTGGCCTCTGATTCTAAAGTATCTGCATGTAATTTTGCTTAATGAGTCAGCATTGTGCCTGTGTGAATACAGACAGAGGAGGGAAGAGACTTCTCTCATAATTGGATTTTAAACACTTGCTTCCCCTATCAGGAAATGGAGACCCACAAATAGTAGGCAGCACAGGAGAAGATGAGCCATACAAAGCGATACAAAGCCGTAAATACATCAGAGAATTGCATTTTATTTTCTATACTTGTTTAGATAACAATCGCTCTTCTGGGAGATAACACAATCATAAAATTATCAAGTAAAAATTCTCAGAAGATATCTGATAATATTTATAATCCTTTGCTATTACAGTATTTGCTAGAAACCAAATTTAAAAGAGAGAGAGAGAGAGACTAAACCAACTTAACATGCATGCCCCAGAAGTCTATCTCTCTACTACCTTACAATGATTTTTTTTTGTTTTGTTTTGTTTTTTATGGTTCTTAGCAGTTCTTGGATAGTACAGTGCCTCCACATGGTGATATTTAATCAAAGTTTATTGTACTAAAAATGGACATTTATGTTATTGATGGCATAAAATATTCAAGATTTAAAATCAGCTCTAAGTAAAGTTTTAATTGTATTTCAGCTTAAGTGGATGTAATGTTCATCTTTCTGAAAGAGAACAAAGAGATGTCTTATATATAGAATTATAACTGCACTAGAGTTTATTTTGCTTCTTACAAAGAAATTTCTTCAAATCTCAGAAAATGAATATGAGTTTTATTAGAATAGCAAAGTCTCTCAAACTTCAATCTGCTTGTACTGAATGCATATCACTTTTCCTTCTACATGGAAGGAAATTACAGTTAATACTCAGATAATATAGTCTTAGGAGACAGGATGAAGAAAAGGCAAGTTCACAAAAGAAAAATCTAAACCATTGGTATCAAGAAATATCTTATCTTTAGTGTATATGTGCCTTTGGAGGAATTAATCATGGTGAAGGAGTTCCAGCATGTAAGGAAAGAATTCATTCCTCTGGAGAATGGGGCAAGTAGGCAGTGCTGGATTAGGAGTTGGTGAGGGAGAAAGGGAGGAAAGAAAGCTAACAAACAAGGCATTCTGGACCCCTCTCTGCCTTACATAGAACACCTTTCACCAAGCTATAAGAGAGTCACTTTGCTCTTTCTCCTACACAGGAAAGTTAGGAGTAACCTGATTTAATCGCAAACCATGTAATCCACCCTGAACAATTGAGAATTAGACAATGTCTTACTGTTATATATAAGGGTTCCAGCTGAATAAGAATGAAATGGGTTTGCCTTCTTAACGTGCTTTCTACATTTTAAGAAATGCCAAGTGTTTTGATTGGATGATCTTCCAATCACCCAGCCATTTCCCAAAGAAAACCAAAATCTGGAACCTTACATTTGAGAGACAAACCCCGCATTTTCTTTCTTCTATGAGTCTGGCAAACTTTAGGCTCTCATTAGAAGAGCCAACAGGATATATTCTGGACCTTACTGTCCAATTTGGGGAACTTCCAAGCAAAACAAAAGGAGGGGTCAGCTGAGTTCTTGTGTGATAGCTATCAAGATTTGTCCTTGCATCAGATATTACCATCTTTATTTATCTATTCTTATTTTTCAAATGTTTATTGAAGTTTTCCAGTATGTTGGAACTTTTGCTAAATATTTGGGAAAGCTTTCTGTGTTGGATTTTATGGACATCAGGGAGAAGTGCGTGCATTTTAACTTCTTTTGAACAATGAATCAAATGATGGAGAGTCTAAGGAAAATTCAGAATAGTAATTACTTGCACAATAAACCCATATGAAAGAGTTTTGATAAATTAGAAAAATCTCTTTTTACCAACAAATTTAATAAGGAAAATCAACAGGGAGGGTGGAAATATATTATTCCCCCAAAGAAGAAGCATGAAAAGTAAGTAGTGTTCGTAAGCGTATTTGGAGAAAGTTGTGTCGGTGGTAATAGACCACAAACTAAAACTAAAAACAACAGTTACGTGTTTCTCTAATGAGAGAGAGAATCAGCCAAAACAAATGTATGTAGGATTAGAACAGCTAATTCATGCTCTCTTTCCTTGGTTTTTGTATATTTACCATATTACCTCCTGGGCCAGTAAGAATTGATTGAAATTGAGTTGGGATTATGAACTGAAATCAAAGTTCAAGGCATCTGATCACATTAGAGAAACAAATGTATACACCAGATTGTCTATTTAATATTAAAAAGTAAGTTTTTTTAAAAGAGAAGTTATTCTTTAAATTTGTTGTTTCTATCTCTTAGCCTTTTAGCTATGATCAAGTATGGTAAATTTGTTGCTTCTACATTTGTGTGCTTGAGAAAAGAAACTAGAAAATTGTTTGGAAGAAATATAAAAGTTCTTAATAGATTAAAAAGTAGTGTCTGTGGTTAAAGGAAGATGGTGTTAGACAAACAGTAATTCTGCAAGGAAATCATACAGCAGTTAAAGAATTGGTGTATAAGTCACCCGAAAGATTTTTTGTATGTGTGTGTGCTGGAGATTTAACCTAGGGCCTTCATACTAAGCTGCATCTCCAGCCGTTTTTTCTTGTTATACTGAGACACGGTCTTGCTAAGTCCCTAGGCTGCCCGGCAATGCTTGAACTTGCCATCTTGTTGCAGCCTCCCAGAGTGCTTGGATTTACAGGCATAGGCTACCTTTCCTGGCTATGAATTTTTATAAAAGATGGAGATCTTTCCATTTGCAAAGACAAAATATTTGGGTATTTGAAGGTAGAAAAGTGTCTAGACTAATTACTTCTGACCTGGTCCTTGTTCAAATATTTCACATTGAAATACTGTATTGAGAACAAACCTACTTTTAGAAGTTACCTATAAAGCAACCAGATTCCATCAAATGATTTCTAAGAGCTCTTCCACTATATAATTTCTAAAATTCAATGATTTTTTTGTACAATAATCATACTTCTACTGTGTTCTTGATTTTTTGTATTTTTTCTCTTTAGCCTTGAAAATAAGCATTAATGTTACAAAATAAAATATTTAGAAGGTGTTCCTACCAAGAATACTTAAAGAAAAGAAGATATGTGGACCTATGCTTGGCTTACATTCAACTCTGTGACTTACCACCGCATATCTTAAGTGTTCTAAACCTCAGGTGCCTCATTTCTAAAATAAGATTGTTGTAAGAATTAAACGCAAAGTGTGTGGCCCTGTTCTCAGTATTACTTTATATTTCTTGGTACTCAAAAACTCAGGTTATTCTGTTATTATCATTGCTTTTGTTTGATTCCATCAGCTTCACCTAAATAAAACATCTCCTGTAAGTCTCTCCCAGAGAATTATAAAGTGGAAGTTATCATCAGTATTTTGGTCATGCATGAGTAGAGCCCATTTTCAGCACAGCCATGCTACACATGAAAAACTCCTGCCAATGGCTCAGTGAGGCAAGTCTGTCTATGGACATCTGGAGTGCAGGCCATCCTTTCTAGCTCTGTGTACAAACAGAGGGGCTTCACCTTCTATAGGCCAAATGGGCATTCGAAAAGGGGATTTGAGCCTGGATGACTCAGAACTGCCTGTGTACACAAAATTGCATCACTGTATGATCTGCTAGCATGACTCATCTGTGATAAGATCATGGCTCTGGTGCTGATTTACAAACTAAGTTAACTAGGCCTCCTTCTAGATGTGTCTAGCTAAAGAGTAGAGAGTTAGGTATTAGCACTCTACCAGGAGCAATTTTGGACTATTATCTAAGACCCAGCAATGATTTCAAATAAAATATGGTAGACTTGTGACTTGGTCATAGTGCAGGGAAAACTAATGACTGCATCCAGCGGAAGGTCATTTGTGTAATCAGATATGTGCCTAAAAGTTCTAGCAAAAGAAAAGAGCTCTAATGTCAGTTTTCCTAAAATCAGTAGAAAACATTATCTCACTCTTTGGATAAACCTCTGAAAATAGATGTTTTGATGTTTTAAGGAAAAAAGAGCCGTTCTTCCTGTTTGTTGTTTATTGATTAGAATCTTAGGCCTAAGCAAGGATCAAACCAGTTTGTTCTGCTAGCCAAGGAATTTACAGCATTGAGACAGACAGGAAGGAGCTGAAATGTTTTCCTCTGAGTCTTAGTGAACCTATCTAATATACTGAACTGACAAAAAGTCAGCATTTAAGTATTCTTGATGAAGTGCATCAATAAATAGGAAGATCTAATGAAAGGAATGTGATGTTTTTCTGAAATTGTTAGGGAAGCTACCTATGGCCATTTTTGGTGGAAATCTGCACTTATTTATGTATTGATTAGGTCATGAGTGCCATTTGTTCTGCTCTGCGGGAATTACTTCCTTGGGTTGCTCCTTCTGCACTCTAAATTGCCTTGTTTCTCTAGGCAAAAATTCTTACCAATATAGAGATCCAAGATTTCTATAACCCCATCAATTATCATTTGCAGAAGCTACAGGGACAGTGATAAGTAAAAATCAGCATTTCTTTATTGACTTAGAATTTACCATTGGATCATTTGAGATCAAAAACTATTTATGGATTTGTTGTTTCAGAGAAATAATCTGCTTTACACTATAAATGTTAGCTATATCTATTAACTCCCTCACATGTAAAAGGGACTTTTCTGTACTTATGTAATGTCCTAACTGCTCTGCATTTTAGTTTTAGTTATAGCAGTGACAATATCTCTGTTGTGGCATGTTTTCTTAAGGGAGGAGGAAAAATGTATGTCTCATGCCCTTTCATTTTTTTTTCTTTGTTGTATGAATTATCCTGTAATTGCCATAAAAATACAAACAGAATAGGTGATCAAAAATTAAGAATCAGAGGTAAGAGAAAGGTTATGTAGTGAGGCCATAGCAGAAAAGGAAGTCTTTGGAAATTAACTTTTGGAACTGGTACAAATTAGGGGGAAATTTGTCTGCATGCATCGCACATCTATACTGTGGCGGCTGTTTGGAGCACGGGTGATGTCTTAGTTATTGACTCCTGATTTCACCTATCCATTTGGTATACTTTCTCCTGGCATCATGGGAAGGGGATAGATTTGAAGCCAAGGTGATCTAAGTCTGAATTTCACCTCTGCATCTTTCTCTCCAGGCCAAGTTAGTCATGAGAGTTTAAAATTACTTTTATGCTAACCCATGTGTAAAATACTTGACACAGAATGAAAAGGGACCGAGTACCCATTAAAACATTAAAGCTGGGCTGGAGGTGTAACTAGGTGATAGAGCACTTGACTTGCATATATAAGATCCTTGATCTCGATTCCTAGCACAACACACAGACACATACTCACACAGAACTGAAACCTACAGGAACACAAGTTATAAAATTACATAGTATCAACATTTGTTTTAAAAGTGCTATAAATTTATAGTTTGAGTCACAAATATTTTATCTGAATATCAGTAAGCTCCAAAGAAAATGAAAACCATGAATTTGGAGAGTAGTGGAATTCTGGTACTTTTATAAATATGTATTACATGATATAATAAAAGAATAAGAGAGGGAGAAAAAAAGACCCCTGAACATCTTAATCTATGTCTGCACTTACCACCCGACTTAATGTGAAGTGATACTGTTGATTTAAGGCACCAAATGTTTCATACTTAAGAACAAACAGATGCTAAGGAATAAGTGATTAAGAGAAAATAATTTTTCAGAGAAAAATTATGAAAAGTGGTTTTGAAGATGAATGTTAAATAATGAGAGAATTACTCTCCTTTTTTTTTCCTAATGGGTTCATAAAGTTTGGACTTTCAAATGTATGTGTAAATGTATTGTTTTTGATTAATTGTGCTTAGGACATATTACCTTGCTCTTCAAATAGGCGTTCTAAGTTATTCCCCTATCAAGTTGGAGAAAAGTACTACAGCATTCATTTAAAACCTGCTTTCAGCCCCATGGGGGAGAATTAGAAGCAGGTAGATAAATATATCTTCAGCCCACCTGCCAACATATATTTATGGAGCTTCCTGATATTCTGTGTGAAATTATTCATTTTAAATGATATCTTGCTCCTGAAATAAGCATCTAGAAAATTTAAGTTAGAATTACCCAATATGAGCTTTCATCATACATTTTGTCCTGAATTTGTTTTCTACCAAGAAAACCCAAACACCTGGAACACAAACAGGCACTCATTCTTCGCCTGAGCTTCTGTGTTTGTTTGGCAGAGGATGACGGTTGCTTTTGGCAGATGTACAGGATCAAAGTGGTCTTTTCATCCTTCTACCCTCAAGGAGTCAGTTTCCCAGATAAAGGAAGTGGTGAGGTTAACAGAATTTTCAGCATTACCCTGCGATAAAAGTTGAGCATAGTAGGTATAATGCACCTGTTTATTAACTCTTTTCCAGAGTAACTGGTTTTGTTAAATATTTGGCTAGAGAATTTATAGAAAATACTTAATTTTTACTAGTTAGATGTTAAACTTTACTTTATGACCTAAAGCAAATGAATAACCGAAATAATTTCATTTGTTTTCTCCTTTAGCTATACTGAGGAGGTGGAAAATTATAAAAACATTATGTATAAGTAGATATAAAATTTGTTTGATATCAGTATATTTTATAATACAGAGAACAATTGGTCCAAATTTCTTTACTCCATAATTCATCATATGCATTATTTCGCTTTAGTTGAATAGGAATTAACATAGGGATTAGCTTTAATTTCACTGTGGGGAAACTTTCTCAAGAAAAAAACAGAAAATAAATATGCATACTCTGTGATAAATCTGTGTTTGTATCTTGATATATGCATATATATGTAAATATATAAATTACACACAAGTTAATGCACTTAAGCATAATTTGTATATTATATATAAATTTGGGATTTTATTATAAAAAGAGTAATTTCTATCATTATAAGATCAGTGATGGGGTGATCCATGCTATCTGATTTACTTCCTCGTTTTCCCTCTGAACTCACTTATTTCACCACTACTAGACAATATCCCATTGTAGACAGATTTACGGAAGAGAATCAATGAATAAAGAAAACTCACATGTATCCCTGGTCTCAATTCATCAGCACTAGTAAAATAGCATGATAGAAATTGAGACTAATGGGACGAATTTATTGTTTCAAATAAGGACTCAGGGGCTTCTGCACACGTGGCAGGGGGGATGCTGCAGCCCTGGGCAGAGGGAAGCACTTGGCAATGCCTGAAGCTCATTCTGCTCTCCTAGAGGCACACATGCTGGCAAGCTTGACGATATGATGTGTTCTGTCCTGTGCATCCTGACACCTTACAGAGCCAGGAAACTGTTCTTCTGTCACTCAGGTCTGAGTGCTCTCTATTTAAATAAGAAGCTTGTTGTAGAACATTGCTACTGCCTGGAAGGCTGTTTTTCCAACAACCCTAGGGAGCACAGAGGACTGGGCTGAGGAACGTGGAGAACTACTTGTCTCCTCATTCTTTGTCCAATTCAACTTGTGGAACCGATCGGAGAGAACATCGATACAATTCAAATCTTAGAAACACAAAGGCTTTGTTTAGGTTCAAGGCAAACAAACTCGTTCTCTTGTTGGACTCTATGATGTTTCCACAGAACTTTTTTTCCAGAGACAGTCAACTCAGTCTTAAAAGTCTACTCTGAATTGGTGTTGTACCACTTTAGGGTCTGTTTCATTCCTGCGAGTCATCTCCAAGCCTGAATCCTAACAAGGTGGTCAAGGAAAGATGCCATGAAATTTAGACATAGCCCTTTCTCTAGATGAGTAACATGATCTATTTCATAGTAACAGGGCTTCTGTAACTAATGTGCTTCTCAGTTTTGAGACAATTAAATCATGAAATATTGAGTGTACATTTTTGTATTTCAGTGGGATGTCTGAAACAACTTCACTAATGAAAAATAATTGCATGTTTCTGGCTAGAGACAGCAGAAATGATACCCTCTTATGATAAAAGATGAAGTTATTTTGTGACTTGGCATCTTTCTGCAGTAAGTTGCCAGGACTGTACAAGTGGGTATTGCATTCACTTTTGGCGCATGCATTCCAGATGCACGAACTGAACTGCATGGTGGAAGGCAATGGACAGAGCACAGGTTTTTACAATGGTATATGTGAATAATTTCAGTGCCATTTGAGTCTCCCTGAACTTCTATTTTCCTCCCTGCTTTCCTTCTTTTCCTTCTTCCCTTCTTCCTTCCTTATTTCTTTCTTTTTCATCCCTCCCTATCAACTTCTCTTCATTTCTCTTCCTTTCCCTCCTCCCTTCATTAATATGTACAAATGCTAAATTGTATTGAAGATTAAATGTACTTTGTGTAAAGTGTTCCCTTTGGCATCTGGCACGCAAAAAAAATCATGAAAACATAGTAGCTATTATTTTTAAAGTAAGGATTAACATTTCTCTGTTTCAGTTGAAAAATGTGAATAGCTATGAGAATTCGTATATATCACTGTGGGAGTACCAACTTTGTGATTCACTTTCAAAAAAGTGATATACATTATCATTTTCACTGAGTTACAAAGAATGCTCCTAAAGTTTTCTCTTGTTGACATATCACTAAGTCTTGTAAGGGAGTAAAGAAGTTTATTTATGAGTTCAATTCTGGTAGAGTTGAATTTATTTAGAAGTAGCTACCGTTTAGACAAGCTCTTTTCTGAACCAACCTCTTTGGTCCTCCAGGTTCTCCTATGTATGGCTGGACTTTTGCTGTGCTGAATTTCAGAAGTAAGTGTACAAATGTTACTCATAGTGTGTGTGGTGAGAGATGGAGTACAAGCCAATCTTCTGCAGCTGGGAAGACCAATTAGCAGCTTCATGAATTAGGGTCTTGTTTACACTGTTGTCCAAAATAATCATTTGTTTGTTTTAACTAAGATGCTCTATCTTTATCAGAGGCATCAGTCCTCATATTTAAATGATAAGGTCTTTGAATCTCATAATAATGTTTGGATTTCACAGCAAGCATCCCATCACAGCCCATATTTTCCCTTGCTGACTTTGGTGATCAAGACCTGAGTTGCATATACTCTATTTTTTTTTTCTTCAAGCAGATATGAAAACATGATGTGTGGGATATGGGATATAGCTCTGCGGCACAGCTCCTGCCTGGCAAGCATGAGGTCCTGAGTTCGATTCCCGAACATGATGTTCGGGAAAAAAGAAAAAAGAAAACATGATGTGATCTATTCTAGTGACTTCTTTTGACACAGACCCATTCAAAAATACTTTTTATATGAATCTTGGTAGACACACACACACCTACATGCATGTGAACATGCACATATCCCACAAACACTTACACACATATATGTGAAATAAAATTTTACAAAGTCATAAACTTACATGGATAATATACTGTGATTATTACTCTATTCCAGTTGCTTTCATCCTATTGCATTTGTTCCACTCCATTCTGTATTGTATTTATTTTATTTAAAAAATTCTGATTTAAACCAATCATTTGATTTAATGACTTACTAGCAAGTCACACCTAAAGTTAGAAATGCATTTAAATGAAATACATATAAATTTAATTATGATACTATTTTGTCTCCCAGTATTTGTTGAAAGGAGTACATATGGCATTACTGTGTCTTTTTGATCTTTGGCTGTGTGTGATCTTAATACAATGGTCAAAATACATTGTCCTTTTTATTGAGTAAATGTCAGTCACTTTTTGAAGAAAAGAATTACATCTAGTTACTCAGTAAGTACTTGTTGATGAAGCAGACAAATTATTTTGGAAATTATGGTTATAAGTCATTAATTAAACTATCTTCACTTGTCTCACAAAAAGACTTCTTACATAAGGTGGTCATTGTGTACCTAACAGGTGTTTGCTGATCCAAGGTGTTCTTGTCTTACAATCATACCACACAAACTCAGATTATTTCATTTATGCTTTTTATGCTCATTTTAGAATGTGAGAGTATAGTTATAAATAATCAATATTTTAAACAGTTGAATAAGGGATGTATCTTTCCTGGCTTAGATGATTAGATGATATTTATTAATTATAGAATTAATTCTATGTTTAAAAATATTTCTAATTTCCTATTATGTTCCAGACACTTTTATAGGTCCTTGGTACCAAGAGATAAGCAAAGCATAATCCCCATCCTTGGAAAACCTCAGATAATTTTAGGAACCTGTGGTCACTGTTGAGATAGAGATGTGTACCCTGATAGGAGCATCGACACAGATACATACAGAAGAACCAACCATGGAAGTAGGTGGTAAATGGCTAGAGGATTTGTTAGAGAAGAGGTAACTCTTTAATCTCATTTTTTTTTAATTAAGAGATAGGTTTAAAGCAAAGATCTGTCACATACTAGAAGATGAATTTCTTACAAAAGCAGGAACTTTTCGAGGATGGAGGTGGCTGAGGCATGGTTCTAAGTGAGACAAAGGTAAACCACTCTCCTCTTCAGGAGTGGCTCAGTCAGGAGGCAAGCAGATGCACAATGACGCCTGGGTGTGTAAAGGTTCATGTAAGTTCTTGTAATAAAAACATCGGAGAGCTGTTTTGTGACACGTGTCACAGGTGTGCATTGCACCATCTGCTGGCATTGGGAGAACACGAGAAGCATTGTCAAGGGATAGAGCAATGTTCGAGCCCTGACAGGCCTTCCTGGCATCCTTCTATGGTATTCTCAGGTTAAGAAACTTAATTTTTTCCCTTGTTGCCTGAGTCCAGTATAAGTACTTTAAAAAATAATCACAAGGTAGCACTTCTAAATCACTGAAGATTCTTTGAAATATTTGTACTGAAATGCTTTTCCTCATTTCTTCCAGGGGGATATAGGAAGCTAGTCTATTCACATATCTGAACAAAGATCAAGATGACGTCCATAAATAGTTGGTTCAGTCAGCAGAGGACTGCTTGCTCTCTTACATCCCTCTCTGCTTACATCCCTCTCTGTTGGTCGTCAGCTTCCTACTCTGATCTAATCCTGCTATGTGTGAGCAGCCTGAACTCCGACTCTGCCCACTTCCCCTGAATACACACATTAAATGGGCCACCTTAACCCCGACCTTAACCTTGAGTTTTCCAGCCATCTTTGATATTGGCCATAGCTTGTACATTCCCTCAGGATGCTGGAGCATCCTGGAGAAAGCTTTGGAGAAGGAGCTCCATGTGTGGAGTCTCAGGGAGGGAAGGAGGATGCCTGCTTTTAACTCTTCGGTATGCGTATGATAAAAAACTAACTTCATTTTCAAAGGTCACTTCTGGATGGGTAATTGTCAAACTTCTAAGGAGAATTACCAACCTTTGACTAAGGACTTTGTGCAAATGTTTCTATTCTTTCATGTGGGATCCTATTTTCTTTATATTATGGGCTGAGAGATAGAGATTTTTTTTAAATTATGAAATAGTTTAACCCAACTATTTTCCTTGAAAATTAGTGAACTTCCTGATAACAATTCATCTGGAATTCTTTTGGCATACTCACTGAAAAACAAACAGGCACTTGGAAAGCTAAATTGAGTAATACCTTGTTTTTAGAGGATGGTAAATTTCTAGAAGGCAGATGCTAGACTCTATCTTACTTTATGCCTCTCACAATTTCTAGTAGAACACCTTGAATCTGGTAGAATCTAAGAAAATAATTGCTTATCAACTTTACTGGTATTTCAAGTTCAGATTACATACTTGATCACATATACATAGGTTGTCTGGACAATATCCAGACAATTAAAGCCATGCCCTCCAAGTAAACAAGTGTTTTACCTTATCAAATTTAAATACAAATTATCTCAGCCTTGGAAAACATCAATTACTGAATACAACTTAGTATCCTCTTATCAATTCATTGTCATTATCTGAAAATCTGTTACTGAACTGTGCTCATAAGAATGACAATTCATGGTGGTAATACTTCATTACCCTGAGATATAGCCACAAATAGAAATAGTGACTAAAAGAACAGGAAGAGGAAAAAGACAGTGACTCTGAACCTTTATCAGTAAAGCTTATGGAGTACTTGTCAGCATATAGGAACGCGACATGTCACATGCTATTATAGTTGTTTAGACTATCTATCATTTACCTATCCATCTATCATCTATCTATCTAGTTTTGGGCACTGGAGATCAAACTCAGGACATCTGCAATGAGCTATGCGGCCAGCTCTTTTTTATTTCATTGTTACTATTTTTTTTATTTTGAGAAAAAAAATCTCCCTAAGTTGCTAAATTGCCCAGGATGGGGTCAAAGTTGCAATCTTCCTGCCTCAACCTCTCAGAATGCTGAGATTACAGGGATGCAACACACCCAGCTGCTGCTCTTTTATTTTTGAACAGTTTGTGTACATGCTTTACATAGAGGTTTGAAAATTGAAAATAAATAAACCACAAAGAAATAAAAACACTTATCAATTTCTTAGACTAGCTATAAAGTTTAAGAAAATTAATAGCATTCAATTCTAATTAAACTTTGTATGTCTTGCTTGTTCCCCAAAAGAGTGTTTTAGGTTGCTAACAGTCATGTATATTTTTCAGGAGAAAGTGAGGCACATTTGATACCTTTTAACTTGTGTGACCTTGGACATTTTTTTTGGGCTAAGTTTCAGTTGTCACATAGGCCTAATGGATATAGTGACAGACAAATGTTAATCATTCTGAGGCACTAAAGAAATAATTCGTATAAGTTGATTAACATTTTATAGGTATAATTAATAGGTTATCATGGTGTCTTGGGTTCCTATTATGTGTCAGTCATAGTGTTAGTTGCTAGTCATTTTGAAATTAAACTTGTAATTTTTGGAGATGCCTACAAATAGCCATTCTTAAATTTGTGGTCAGGAAATTATGTAGCATTATGGTGACCTCTAAGAATTACAGGTGAAAAAAATCACGCAGAATCAAATTTCATGTATGGATGAGAATTCACAACTTTGGAAAAAATCATAATTTTATTCCCTTTTTTAAGAATTAAGTTATGTGGCCACCTCTGAACCAATAACCAGAATTACTGATTGGCAAACAAGTGTTTGCACTTGTACTTGTGTGTGCAAATTTAATACCTTTATAAATATTGCAAGACATGGAATGTAATGAGATATCAGGCATTAGAAAGATGACGTAGTGGAGGTGACAGTGGTTTAAAACCAAGAAGAGATTCTTAACCTGGGTTTTCTTATCACTGCAAAGTATTTTCTGCCTTCTGAAGGGGTGTAATGAGCTGTTTTAGGAAGGGCTTTAGGCAGCAGGTTCTGAGATGGAGTTTAGTGCACAGGGTGTTTACTAAGGAGAGTTCTTGGGGCCAACACCATGGAGCGGCAGAGGGGGAACAGGATTAAGTAGAGGCAGGATCGGAGCTGTAATTCAAGCCAAATGATGAAGGCAGCCTCTGCTGACCCCACAGGGAGCGCTGCAGCCAGAATGGTCTTTGGAGTGATTACTGGATATGGATTACCGTAGCTAAGAGTGTGGTATGAGGTGACTCAACTCTCTGCAGCTGAGGCGGTCCTTCAAGTTTCAACAAGTCTTTGAAGAGAGATTTGTGTCCATTGGCTAAAGTCTATCAAAAAAGTAAATAAATGAATAAATAAATAAATAAATAAATAAATAAATAAACTCTAGGTACTCCACAATCCCCTAACACAAATATATCTCAACTCCAAGTTGAAGAAAAATTGTTGTACATAATTGCTCAAGAGATAGACTTCGCCAGATATAGGTCAGTTTTTCCAAAGAAGCTACGCTCTGTGAGAGGTTCTCAAGCCTGTTACATTCTTCCTGAAAACAGAAATAAATTACCTACAAATGAGAGTCTCTCTCGGGCTGGTGAGATGGCTCAGCAGCGTACGTGCCCACCTGGCAAGAGCGAGGGTCCGAGTTCGACTCCCGGAACCCACATACATAAAAGGGCTGGTGATATCGCTCAGTGGCCCGGGTGCCTGCTGGCACGCGATGTCCTGAGGTCGACCCCTGGTACCCACAAAAAAAAAAAAAAAATGAGAGTCTCTTCCATCTGGCCTGAAACTCACTTTGGATACATAGTATTTGCCTCTGACAAAGATTTAATCCCAAAGAAAATTTTAAAAATTAAACTTTTAATTGTGAAAATTTTCAAAACATGCATAAAATGCAGATAATTGTGGTACAAAACCCTGTGTATGAAGGACAAAGCACCAATATTATGCTCTTCTTGTTTCAGAGGCATTTTTAATAACATAAAGTACAGCTTCCCATGCCAATCGCAGACAGGACAGGAAGGATGTGCCCTCAGAGCAGGACGAGATTTCATAATGTTTGAAGTCAGGAATGTCTTTTAATAGTGCTGACTTGAGTGCAGTTGATGCTGTCAGAGCCTGGTTCTGGGAAGTGGTGTGGCCCACCCCAACAGTCCTTGGGAACAGTGCAGGGCCATCTACTTACATGTCCACTGTCCTGGCTCTACAGCTTGGCCATGGGGATTGGATTTGAACCTGGAATGCATGCTGATGCCTCAGGCTCTCTCTGTGTCCCATGGCACCCAAGAAAGCCATGCTCCAAGTCAGACCAAGAAAAGTACAGGACAGTTAATATGTTTGCTTCATTTTTGTAATTATTCTATATAACTGAGGATCCTGCTCTTGAAAATTGGTGAACTTTAAAATGATGTGGCCAGCTTCTTATGCTTAAAGCAATTTTTCAGCCCAGTGTAAAACCAAAATCACAATTTCTTTAGGAAAGGAGGATCTTAGGGAAATTCTTCAGAGAATATCTGAAGCAGTGTTTGTTGTCTGACTAGAACCCTGAGACTTACACATTCGAACCACTTTGATTTGCTACAAATTCACGTCCACAGATGGCTCTGTCAGAGTGTTCGAGATGACCTCCATCCCTGTTAAGCCCTGCTTTGCCAGGCTCTGTCCTCAGTGGAAGGCCCTGGCATGCCTAGGAGTGAATCAGCAGTCTGCTTTACCCCTGTGAAATGAGGAGGACTTTGTTGGTTGTTGGACTCTGGAGCAGGTGGCGGTGGGGGGGGGTTGTGGCGGTTGCGTTTCCTCTTTGAGGTGGGGGCTCAGCTGTTTCCTTGGTCACGCGCATCTAGTAAGTGCTTGCAGGAGGCAGGAGGCCAAGAATACAGCTGAGACTTGAGCTGCAGCCAATTCCCAGCAGCTGCTACTCTGTTCTCTGAGTTGGAACCCACTCCAGGCTGCTATGTGGCCTGATCTGGCATTCAGGGAGGGGCCTCAGAGGAGTGTCACTTGCATACTCTGAGTGACTTAACCCACCTGCAATTTTGTGTGTGTATAGTCTAAGTGACACATCTCCAACATTCAAATTACTTAAAAAAAAATTAGGTCACTAGAGACCATAAAACTTTACTCTTGTGGAACCTGAAGAATGTGTAGATCTTAAAGGAATTATTTTAAAAATAAAGCTTAGGCTGCCTTCTTAACTCAGAATGCATGAGTTTAATATAAACATGTCTTAGTTTATATTTATCTGTCTATGTATGTACAAAAGTAGCTTGGAGAAAATACTGGAGCAGCAGCAAAAACTGAGTCCTAATTTTTGCACCACTGCATATATTTATGAGATTGTGCGTACCATTGCCCTTGTCCTAAGCCTCTCTCTCTCTCTTTTTTTTTAATGTGGTAATGAAATAATAAACCTCTCGGATCAGGCCATGAGAATTTGTGTTTTGAGGTAAAGAAGTTAAAGTAAGTAGAAAATTCTGGGCAAAATGCTATACACGGACAATACAAATATCTACAAAATCCAAATGTGTACTTAAATACCCATATACATGTATGTATTTCTACATAGCAATAGTTGATAGGTCTTTTAAGATGACTTACCATAGTGGTGTTTCCTGTAATATAAGCATATCCATTTGGAGGTAAGAGGTTTTTAACAAACATGGGATTTAGTCGTTTCGTTTATTGGAGAAAGAAGAAAAGTATTCTCTGGGTAAATATCCCACAAGTTCATGAAACTCTTCTCACATTCAAAGTACTAATGCTGATGAAAAGCTACTTAATGAGCCCTACTCAACCTTTTAAATAATTCATACACCTTCCCCCAAGAGTCTCCTAAAGGGTGGAGCTCTATCCTTGTTATTTTTGTAGTGCCCATTCCCACCAAAGTAATTAATAAATTATGCAGAATATATGAAGGTATTTAATTTATTCTCTTAATGAATAGTTTTGAAAGGAAACATGATAGGATGTGTGGTTTGTCGTGGTTCTAAAATAGCCAGATCCTTATTCATGGTGAGATGCCTCATCTGGTCTGCGCATCTCCTCAGACCCTGAGATCCAACCTTTCCACTCTAAGAACAGTGTCTGTAGGTAGGAACTGAAAAGTGACAAACTTACTTGGTGCTGCTCAGAAAAGGAGATTAATAGATATCTATGGAGAATGCTGCAAATGATCACAAATATCACTTATGTCCTTCTCCCTGAATCCCAATCTACTGAGCAGAAAAGATCTAATTTCTTTTAAATTAGAAGTTAGAGGGTCCCCTCTATAAACTGTTAACTTTGTCTGCAATTTTTTGATTGGCTCTTCATAGAGGGAAGAAGGCTTAGAAAAAATTGTTCAAGTCAATGACAACATAACAAAAATATCTTTGAATTATTGCATCTTTGCAGTTATTCTTGACTTGGTTTTTAATGAATTAGAATTGTTTTGATTTTGATATTTATTCAAAATACAAAACATATTTTATGATAATATAAGTGTTTATTTGGTTAGTCTTGAGATTCTTAGGCAGTTTATTAAATTATTTGGTTTGTGTTTAGGGTGTTTTTCTTTAGTTTTGTCTTTGATATTTATTTAAAACATGCTGTTTTGTAGACCAAATTTCTTTTATTGCGTGTTCGATAAAATGTACTTTTTTTTACTTTTATTGACAATTCTTTGCATTGTCTTCACTTTCTCATTTTTCTAATTAAATGAGTAATTACATTGCAACCACAAACATACTTCTAAGTATGATTAACATGGCCAGTAAGCATTTGAATTCATTATTTTTTCTCTCTTCTTAATCTTTTTGTTTCCTTGTTCTTATTAGGAAAGGAAAACAGATTCATTTAAAAAGATTTGGAAAGACTAGAAGCAGCATCAACTCTCCTCTATGATTCTGTTGACCTGAACTACCACCGTCATTACTTTTACACGCCTTTTTTACTTACTGACAGGCACATTGTAATTTTTATCTTTATTCATTCCAGAAGTATGTGGAAAAGTGTAACTCAGTGCTGGAGAACAAGCTTAACATGCCTGAGGCTCTGGGTTCAACTCCCAGAATACAAAGAAAAAAAAAAAAGTATGGATAAAATAGAAATCCTGGAACCAGTGTGCCAGAATTTAACTCTGCTCCAATCCCTGCCTAGAGTTAAACTTTAGTTGTGATATTTACTGCCTCTGTACTGTCTCTGTGACTTACCTTCTTTCATTTTAAAATGGCCTCACTGAAGAGTTAATACTTTTATTCTATATTTTCAAAATAACTACAGGCACAAAGTTCAATAGATGTACTAGAATTATTTTATTTTATTTTATTTTTTATGTGGGTACCAGGAGTAGAACTCAGGACCTCACGCTTGCCAGGCAGGTGCTTGTCCCGCTGAGCCATCTCACCGGCCCAAGAATTGTTTTAAATTAACCCTATTTCCATTAGCATTTAAGTGTATTCTTACATGAAATCTCAAATTGTTTAAGAGTAAAACTACTTTTATTTATCAATCTGACTTACAGCAATGATAATGATAACAGGTAACTATCTGGTAGTTTGAAAATGAAATCACAGTGGTCTCGCGCTATGATTAGGCCTCTAATCTCATAACTGATTAATAAAACCGTTACTGAATGTCAGGCCCTCTATTAAGTGTTTCAGTACAGAAAAATAAGAATAATCCTTCTTCTAAATAGATGTCTGTGGGAGAAGTATAAGTAACTTTCAGATTTCTCCTGAAGAAATGGCAGGTGCTTTTTGCAATGACCTTTGAAATTTGGACTATAATTGTAGCTTTACTTCTTAACACATTTTGAGGAGATGCTGAATTAAAGGAAGAGAAAAAGTACATAAAATTCCTTCTAGAAAAAAATAAAAGAAAATGCAATCTTTCTAAAATAGGATTATAATGCATTACAGCTTAATTTGTAATACAGTTTGAAATATTATTAATGCACTACTCCAAAATAATGCACTTTGAAAATCAGCCATGAAGCAGACCTTTTGATAATATATATATAACCTTAAATATCCAGTGATTCAAAAAAATGGTACATATTAATAGTACAGTATAATAAGAGTCATTTTGATGTGTTGGTACATGCATATAACATTTTGATTATTTCAATACTCATTATCCACTGTCTTTTTCCTCTACTCTCCCCTGAACCCCTTTGCTATCTGTAAAATTCTATATTCTACTTTTCCAGAAAGTGATTTTTAAAAAGCAGACATTTATATGCTGAGACTGTAGCAGCTATGTGCCAATATTGGTAACTGTACTATTCTTGCCAAGTTGAGTATCACCTGCAGCACTTTCTTAAAATCAAGAAATTCATATAGTCAGGAAGTCAAAGGAAAACACAAATTTCCTCCTAAGGTATTAAATGTCCCTACCTCAAAAGCCTGTAGCTATTTTTCGCTGTAAGGTATTTCTGGTTTTCCTTTATCCATTTTGAGCAAGGATTAGTCTTCTATATAGAAGTGTATTTTTATAAAAGAAAAGAAGAAATGGAAGTCTAAAAACCTCTTTTGAAGGAAGACTGTATGTAATATGTGCTAATACTGTATTTTGTTGACTTATATATATTTATATCCCAGATGTGTGTGTGTGAGTGTGTGTGTGTGTGAGAGAGAGCGAGAGAGAGGCCTATATAAATGTGTGTCTGATAAAAGCTTATATTAACGTATCTAAAGGGTACACAGAGCATGGTTATGAATATGATATCAGTAGTTCATTATTGCTGGACAAAAAATAAACATTTGCTTCACTGTTTTATAAAAAACCAGTCCTATACTTTTCTTTAAAAATCTTCTAGAGACATGCCTAAACACTGTTATGTCTTAAGGTAAACAATACCAAAGAGAATAAATTTTTACTCCTTTTTCCTACATGCAACTTTGAAAAAAAATACATGAAAATTCTGTATATCTTACAAGAGAAACTTTCTTAAAAATGTTAGCCTACATCTCATAATGTTTCCAGGACACAGAGTCTGCAACAAAACCCTGGCTTCTCAAACAACCATAAAACGAGAAAGCCAAGTCATAAGGTAGGTTTTACTTAAACCAGAGCATTTAAAAAAAAACAATTAATTTCCAGAATTTGCTTAATGAACTCATGTATGCAGAGAGGGCACATTTAGACGGGCAGTACTTGATGTCCATTTTGCAAGTAACCTTAAATTTGGCATCTTGGAGAATCCAACGGATTACTCTGTGGACTATAGCCAGTGTTTCCTCTCCCTGTCACTCATGCTGAAGTCTGTAAAGTTTAGAGCAATTTTGGCCTGACTTGGACTTGGCTTCTGTGGGCATGCCCAAACCCCATAGGATTTGTCAGGCCACAGAGTGAACTGCAGGGAGCCAGCACTCTTAGAATCAAAAACAGAAATGACCAGGCTGTACAGAGAGCTTTGAACCACACAGGGTATCAAATATGAGCTCTGTCATTTATACATTTCCAAATAGCCAGGGTTCAAACAACACAACCTACACACACACGTGCACACATTCACGCACACAACACACAAAGTAGTCATTTATGCTTAGAATTATTTGATATTTTTAGATCCAAATCACTCTTTTTGTCATCATGTAAATAACTTACAAGCAACAGCATCCCATCTTGTTCCTTACTTGCTTTACATCTTCTCCTCTGTTTTTAATGAAAATATGTAATTGTTTGAAATGCAAAACACATTTTCCTACATTTTATACTTCAACAAATACAGAGAAATGATATTCCTAGCATACTCTTACGTGTAGTTGTGAACAGTTTTCCCTTGGCTAAGGTGCTATTAATAAAACCTAAGTGACTTCTTTGTCTTAAGAGTTTTAAATCTATTTGTGAAAATTAAAATTTATTACAGGTTTCATCACAAATTTCTCCAAATATCCTATATTCCACTTTTATATACTATTTTTTGAGGCAGTTTTTGACAGTTGGGCCTGCCAGCTGGCATTCCTTTTTTCTTTCCTTATCATTGTGAGTAAGGAAAGGTTATGATTTTTTTCTTAGCATGTAATTTTCCCCACATTTAGAACTTCAAATTTTATTAAGGAAACCAAACTCAACAGAAAGGATTCTTCTTCTGAAAGTGCCTTGCTATACATTATGAATGTAAGTATTGACTTCTCACTCCTTAACTATGTTTAAAATCTTGAAGGTTTTACAAATAACCCCATAGCTCAAAAAATGAGTATTGCATATCACACAAGATTGACAGGTATTTCATTTCTCTGAAATATCAAATAATAAGTTTTGTTCTTTACTAGATAATCTCACCCTGAAAATTTCCATATCTGTACCCTAGATATACACTCCTGCGAACTTTTAACAACTGTACTCTCTTATGTTTCTATTCTTTGTTATAATACTCAATATTCAGCCCCCATACCAGAGATCAGGCTGTCCTACTTTATTGCAGGGATGTTATATCACATTTGCTTTTAAGAGCAAGGTTGCACATTAGCAACATCAAAGTGGGTGAGTTAGCTTCATGTACTTCTCCCTGAAATGTCAGTTTGCATTGAGTTCATCAGCAGTTTTCTTCTATTGAAGTCTCTGAAAAATAAATGCTCTTCAAGACTATTTTGTCTGTTCATGCCACACGTGTATAAAGCTAATACACTTTCAGACCCTTATCTGAGGCATGATAGAATCTATGAATTAAAATCCCTCAAATCTTTGACTTCATCATCTGGAATCCCAAGGGAATCTTGAATGCAATTTAATCTTCTTTCTTCAGTAGTCTCTGTTCCCTTCACTCCTGGGACCACACACCAGCATCTCTCAGGACTGAAGTCCAGAACAGCCTTATGTTTTGTGATTTCTTCCATGCTTTCTATCAGTTCCTTTATGTAGAATGATCTGAGAAGCTGCTCTCCCCTTTCCTTTAGTAACAGCAAGTAATGCTAGCAAGTTCTAATTACTCAGAGCTTATACGGACTGTTGATTTTATTAGGTAATTAACATGCATTAATTAGTTTAAAATGCAGAGATTTGCTAGAAACAAACATCCATTTTCCTCTGACTGAAGGGTCTGGTTAGAAGGTTTGTGCAAGGAGAGTCTACGAGGCATGAGACAGTCACCTGCAAATTTAAATGCAAGTGACTCCGAAATTGTCTCTTCAAGCAAGAATGTTTTCTATAAAATAAAATAAAATAAATTTATATTAAAAAAGTACATAAATTCAGGCTGAGGTCAGGGAGGAAGTGACATTCCCATGCCCCATCAGCTTTTTGAGGCCGAGAGTGGTCATATGACTTCAAATCTGACACTGAATGGCAGGAGGCAGACCAAATTTAAACTGCAGCTCCTCTCTTCAAATGGCCAACCACATGCTTCCTTGAGGTTATTTTCCAAACAGGATATCTGGGTGCAATCAGCACTGCTACAGATGGGCCCAGAGCTCATGTACTACCCCACACAATCAGACACGAACACCAATGCAGGCGTCGTAAGCAGGCAATTTTCTGCTAGCCGAGACCTGGACATATTGGGAAAACACAGCTTTTCTCCACTAATATTTTGTAAGATTCCTGAAAATGTTTTCCTGGCAGGGACATATTTATTTGTGCTCTCAGAAAACTGGTATGGATCGTCTTCCTGCTGTGTGCAAAGCAACAGTTGTGGATACACCGGCCTGGGGGCCCTCCGTCCAGGAAACTTAGTTATGATATCCATCATCTGGAACACTTCTTTAGAACACTTACATTTTATAACATGACCTAAATGGAAGCCAAACATTTGGTCATCTAGAAATAAAGGTTTAGAGGAATTCTTTTGCATATTTACTTTTATAAACTATACATTGCTTTACCAGTGTCTCTGTGAGTCCTCTCTCTAAAGGCCAGAGCTCCTCTCACTTCTCAGGCTGCTTTCGTTGCCTTCCAGGAAAAGAGGCATCAGAGGAAACACTTTTGCCACTCTTCCTTCTGCCCCTGTGATACTAAACACTGGTCCTTTCCCTTTATTGCTTTCACACCCATTCTGGGGTACATTGATTGTTACTCTGTCATATAAAGTTTTAATTATGGCAAGGAAAAATTCCAACAAGATGCTGCTACTTATTAGAACAAAAATCGATCAATCAATTAAGCCAAAGCCAGATGCATTCATTTATCTTCTATTTCAAATGCACCTTCTTACAGGAAATCTGATGATAGTAAGAATTATTCATTGGACATTTAAGTTTTGCTCTAGCATATATGTCGATCTCAGCAGAGTGGCTTTCTCCTTTTCATGACTGTGTCTGCAATGGTATCAATATGTAATTTCATATAGCTCTATATTAGGCAATGTAGACAAAAAGGAAAAGCAACACAGACAAAAGTAAGGCTTCAATAGTTAAGGAGGCATAAAAAGCGGGGAAGGTGTGATGAGTTATAATCCCTTTCATGTTGTGAAATGATGACCATTGCAAGTGAAGTCCTGTGAGAGTAAGCACTCAGAAAAAAACTTCATGGAACAACTGAAAGAAACACAAAAACAAGTAGTGCTTCTAGGAATTTTTTTCATCTGGAAAAAAGTTGTGCATGTGATTGATGCAGTCTGTAAGAGTTAGTCTTTTGTCTTTTTTTTTTTTTCTTTAACTAGAGTTTGAACCTAGGGACTTTGTATTGAGCTATATTTACAGCCTTTTTTATTCTTTATTTAGAGACAGAGTCTCATTAAGTTGCGAAATTGCCCAGGCTGATTTCCGAATTATGATCCTCCTCCCTCAGCTGCCCAGAGTGCTAGGATTACAAGCCTGTGCTACCATACCTGACTGTTATGCTTAATCTTGATTGTCAACTTGATTGGCTTGAGAGATTCCTAGTAGAAAAGGAAAGCACACCTCTGAGTGTGTCTAGGGGAGTCAAGGTGGGGACGTGACCTTGGGGCTTAAATCTGATCTCTCGCACCTTCCCCTCAGACTCTTCCTCTATTCTCTGCTCCTGGATGTCATGAGTTGAACAGCTTTCCACTGTGCTTATACCATGAAATTTCTGCCTTGGAGCAAGTTGAGCATGGACTAAAATCTTTGAAACCATGAGCCAAACTAACCCTCTCATCTTTCAAGTGATGGATTGATAAATTGTGGATGTGAGGTTCAGTATTTTGTCCCAGCAACAGGAAAACTGCCCAGTACGCCTTTCATCATCTAACTTAGGAAGTACCACAAGCCTGATGAAAATCATCTGAGTATGATTTTACCACTGTGAGACTCATCACCCTCCATTTTACCTTTAATGAGAATGTCTTTCCCACTACCCCTGTTTTCTGTTATTAGTATCTATTACTTCTCTTAAGAATGTTTTACAAATTAGCCTCCAAGAAGACTTTGAGGAAACCCAAATCTAACAGAGTAACATTAGCCATGGTGTGCATTGTTTATATTACTGTATTTGCTTTAGTTCTCTGGATTGTTTTGCTCTCAAATCCTACTGTCTGTTGGCTTCTCTCCTTAGTTCAGTAGGCTTTCCAACTGCTAGCTTCATTTCTTTCCTTCTCTAGTGACCTATCCAGAAACCACACGGTAGATGCCCATTAAATATGCTTCAGCTATCTTTTAATGGATAGGCTCAAAATCACAGAGCTTAGCCAGAGCAAATCTCTTTTGAGAGCTATGGATCCAGAAGCATGTCAGTATTTTGCCCTTGCATATGTTCTAGTTGGTGTTAGTTAATTTTAGGGAGAAATTTAACCTTGTCACAGTGCTTAATGGGCCTGTGAGGGGCCAGATGTTTGGCTTTTAAGTAGAGGAAGTAGAAATGGTAAAGTTATCCAGCCTTGCTGCTTGGACTAAAGGTAGTGCTTGAGGCCTCCTTTCGCCATGGAGTCAACAAATCTTATTTTGTATGAGCCACCGTTTTCAGTATTGGGCTTAATACAGAAGTAGACAATGGGTCTTTGAGATGGCTCAGCGGCTTAAGCTCCTGCCTGGCAAGCTCAATGGCCCGAGTTCGACTCCCGGAACCCACATACGAGAAAGGGGCCGGTGATATCGCTCAGCGGCACAGGCGCCTGCTGGCACGCGAGGTCCTGAGGTCGACCCCCTAGTACCCACAAAAAAAAAAAAAAGAAGTAGACAAGATTGTCCAAAACCCCCCTGCTTGTGTGGCTTATAAAATAGTGGAAGGAAAATGCTTTTTACTACTTGGTCCAAATTTTAAACTTTGTTAGTGACTCATCTGCATTGCTGAGCTCCAGAAGCATCAGTGATTGAAGGAACCATCAGTCAGCTGATTGAACACTACAGAGACAGTGAAAGCGGACAGCTTACTGTCTTCCTCACCATAGGCTAGCAACAAATAGATATAGTTGATGTAAGGATAAAATATAATAACTATGTAAAACAGTCAGGCCCAAATTACCCGTGTAATAAGCATTCAATAAAGGGCAGTTGTTACTCAATAAAAGATGGTGTTGCTTTATTGCTGACTTATATAGAAAAACCTTCCTATGAAGATGTTAACATAAAATTATAGTGCAGAGCTACCCTATATAACTAGAAGTTCTCTTTATCTATGTGCCTTCTGAAACTCCACATGCTTTACTTGGGATAGCAGCATACATTTTTGCTAAAATATTCTCTGCCCTTGCTCCCCATCCCCTCTTAGAAACAGGAATATACCTCCTATGGTCATGGCTCATGCAATCACAGATTCTACAGACCCAAGATTTGGGCTTTTATTTTTAAGAAATGCCTTTCCATTCCTTTGCTCTTTGGGAAAATCCTTTCATTGTTTTACCTATGTTGGAGGGGGCTTGGGTCATGGGTGATCAATCTAAACTTGTATGTTCGTTCCTTTTAATTAGATTGAGTAATGAAAAAATTGCTAATAGCAGTTTTCAGAAGGCAACTTTAAGGCATGAAATATTCATTTATAGCATCAAACATAAATATTTACATAGGGAAATCAAAAACTTCATGGTAATGGAAACCTCCTTTTTCCTAATTTACATATAGAAAATAAGTATGACTTTCATGACCGTGTCAAAGATCTAACAAAACAACAACTCATCCGTTTGCTTTTATTCATTTTATCTAAACATCTCTTCCTTTCTTCTTTTCTGTAAGAAATATTTTAAAAACTCAAACATTTAGCTCCCACTTTGGCATCTATAACTGAGTCACATCTCCTAAGTTTCATTGTTTTTGAAATGACAGATGCTTTTTTCACTTCTTGTAGGAATGAAGGAGAAAGAGTTCATGTCAGATATGCCAATTATATTTTTTAAATTAATATTTCTCTTTTCTTTTAAAATGCCTTTTCTCTTTGTGATTAATTTTACATTTTGAATCCTTCAAACTAGATTGGAAAATATGAACTTTTTGAGACATCTTTGTTCCATTACAGGGATTTCCAATATAAGTAGCTGAAAATAAATTATGGATTATTTTCTTAGCATCCAGATAAAAAAAATTTTAAAGTATTGTCTTAGCTGATCAGAACAGAATCTGGAACTGGAAGTCCTAGTATCTGTGAATCAAGCAAGCGTATCATTTTGGGGATCACTTTCCCTTCCCATCCCTAAAATAGGGATGCCGAGTATAGAAGATTACAGTGCAGTGATACTGACAGAAATATGCAGGATAACTCTGTAACTCCTTGGGATTCATGGTAGATCTAAACATTTAATAACATTTTTCTCTTACAAAGTTATATATCATTATCTGCAAGATCCCACCTCTATTTATAAGCTTTTGGAAATTTTGTTTTGGTTTACTTGAATTGACAAAGCTACTGCTTTAAATATGAGAAGCTGGCTTTTTGCTTAAAGATTTAGGATGCTCGTTTCTAACTGTTGCTTGTCTTCCTACATCAGTATAGATTCTAATTATACATTCCATACTTTAAAATTATCATTCCTTCCTCAAAACCTGGGTAGAATTCATCTGGTAATTATGCAGACAAGATTTCTTATGTGGCCTCTGAAAAAACTTGCACTACGAGCTCTAGGTGTGGAAGGAGGAAACTGGGCAGATAGCTAGCACACAAAATTAGGGCATTCTTACTGCTATGGTTTATAGGATTTCAGAATTTTCAGAAACAGATTGAGCAAAGTGTCTGGAAGTCCAAATATGTCCATGAAGTGAAGTTTTGGGGGTAAGACTAGGGAAGGAACACACAGGCCATCAACAGAAGATAAGCTCATGCAGTTTCTATGCAATGTTTTTGGGTTCATTTTTGAGGAAAGGAAATAGTAGGCCAGTAAAACAATGTATGGATCCTTCCTGAAACATCCTGAAAAATCAGTTACTTAGATTAGGTAAAGATTTCTATTATAGACATCATTACAGGAATAAAAGTAATTGAAAAGAACTGCACTCCTAGGTCAAAATAACTGTTTTCGACCCGGCTCTGCCAATATTCAGTGACTTGTTCGAGTCACTGGATTGTCAACAGATTGGTTTACCTCAAGGTTTTTTGCAGCTCAGAGGTTCTCTGTATGCTTTCAGTTTTTAAAAAACTTACACATGGTTAACAGTAGATGACACCACCCAATGTATGGGTAAATCATGCGTAGTCTCTTAATAGAATTTTGTTGGAAATATAAAGTGATGATTAGACTGCATGACTTATAAAAGCTGAGGTCATTTCAAAACCCTCAGATTAGTTACAGTGGTCTTGGCTTATTTCCTACATGGCAGCAGGGTCACTGACCCGAGTTGCTGTGTCATTGATTTTGGCCAGATATTTCTCCTTATCCACAATGAAAAATACACAAAAAAGCTGGTCTAGTGGAATGACAAAGCTATCAACCAGTTGCCCTGTTCCATCCAGCTCTCTCATTCAGGTTGCTTATTGACAACCAGAAGTTTGTACTGTACCTAGACCATGTCCAGAGTAAGCTTCTGGGGAAAATATTTATAGAGATGTCTTTTTCAGTGAGAAATGGTGTTTGTTATCCTCCTTTGCTGAGACTACTTTGACTCCACGTGCATTGATACTAACAGAAGTGCAAATGTTCTCTGAACATTCCCCTACCTAACCTCGTTATTATAGTGTCCAGATTGTATAGATAAATAGCAAAACTTATATTACACAGACCAGACTGCTAATATGATATTTCAATTTATTGGGTTCCTATGCAAATACCAACCATAGCAGATGACATCTACGGAACTAGTCTGTGCACGTGTGTGTCATTGCCATCAGTGTATCAGATGAAATTTTTTAAAGCAGAATACTAGTTTCCCCACTTGTACTATCATTTTCTGACTTTGATTTTTTGGAATATATTTCCCAAAATATTTTTATTGTTTATTTTTTATTTATACTATATTCAAGATGAAAAAAATCAAAGTGAGATTGTATTATTTGGTACACATATCATGTCATATTGTAGAATATCTTTGTACATAGTAGAAGGTAGTACAAACTCCTTAAAAGAATGGGGAAATGAAACACTGGCACATGACCTTTTTTCTTTAGATGTTTTTTACTGACATAAAATCTCCCTTAGTTTTAAAGGCACTCCTGTTATTGTGGAGCTACGTTTGTGCTCAAAGCCTTTCATGCATTCTTTTCATTGTTGGAATTCTGCTAGATGTAGACCTAGATTACTTTTCTATCTCAATTACTATAGTTAAAGAAAAGGTGAAAGTCTACATATGAGGTAGTCTGTTTTAAACTGCCTGGCCCTTAGATCAAGCATAAATAAGAATGTTTATGTAAAATACTTCAATTCCCTAAAATTCTAGTTCCTTTTCTTGAATGGATGCTTCCCATCTTGAATTCTTCCTCCAAAATAGCTTTCTGATAATTTTGTCATTTAAATGGTAGCTCAAGAGTCCTATAGAATGCCTGTGTATTTGGTAAATCAAAAGGAGTTTCGTTAAAGGGTAGATTTCCTATTGAATGTCTTTTATACTTATATAGGAAACAATATTCTTTGGTAAATTAAATTTATAGGAAAATTTCTCATTGATGTTTTTTGTCACCTTGGGAAAATTTTGGACTTGCTAAAGGTAAATATAATCATCTATGCATTCTGTTCATCCCATTGTGCCTCTCATTTTTTATTCTTTTTTAAATTTTAAACTAATACGTAGATATTAATTGTGCCCATTGTGTCTGAAGGATTACATTTCAAAATTTTTTACTGCCTTCCAATATCTTCAAATCCTTTTTGAACATTAAGTGCTTTGAGAATCTGTTGCATTTTAGTCTATATGACTTTGCAGTATTTATAGACCTTATGTGGCAAATTGATACACCACTACTATTGCTATAATATGCAAGTGGTTTTAATTTGCAGAATTGTGGCCAGTTAAATAAGAAGGGAGAGTGCATGTGGGAGACACATCTCAACTGTTCAAATAAGTAAATCTTGACTGTGTTGTTTTATTATAAAACATCTATATTGATTTGGGAGATTAGTCATCTCTGTTAATTTTTAATGTAAAGTGAAGAAGGTGACAAATAAAGTGACTGTTACTACTTGCAAATAGAATTCAGCTTTAATTCCCTATTTAGATATGCCCTGAGAACTAAATCCTTGCTGGAATGTGAATCAAATCCTAATCTTTCTTTGCTTACATGGCAGCACAGTGATTAATATACAGTATATAACATACGCAGACAATACAGTACATAAGACTCACGTGTGCGCACACGCAATTAGGACACTGTTGTTGGTGATGAAAGGCAAAATATTTGGCACTTTCATTGTGCCCATCTTTTCTTTCCAATTTTCACATACCCATAATCCTACTTGCTCTTATTTCAACTCTAAGTCAGTCTAAAGAAATAAGAAACAAAGCAAGTATGATATGAAGTGGTGATTATTTTAGTCATTTTCTTCATTGTGAATAGCTAAGTGATGCCCCCAAATTATGTTTACAATGCTGTTTTCACCAGAACAACTACAGTAACTTTTATTTGGTCTATTTGTACATAGTCTCCTCCTTCTTTTCCCATTATCCTAATTATAAAAATTAAAATTTGGTCAGAGTATTTATTCACAAAATACTGCAGAAAAATTTTGTTATAGTTTTTGTTCTTTATGAAAATGATAAAACTTGGAACAGACAGATAAAATGGCAATGGAGGACTGGGATTAGTTTGGAGAACAGAAACTGGAGTAGGGCTGATTTCCTGGCACTGCATTCTTAGCAAAGAGAACAATTTTAACCAGTTACAAAAATATTTGTGATCCATATGTTCCTCTCTGCTCACTCCCATATGCCCATATTCTCTTTTATCTTGGTGGATGATGACTTTATGATTCAGGCATGCAAGAATAATACCTCACTGACTTTAGAGCTCAGTGCTATTTCAAAACGTGTCCTGGTAATTACGCACACCCGTATATCCAAGCTGTTAGCGCTTGAGCTAGTTACGTGAATATCAGTTTGTTATTTCTTTCTTCATGGAAAGAATTATATCTTGCATCCTCCTACTGAAGCTGGAATAATGTATCTAAGGCTTAGATTTGAAGCTGCATTGCTATTCTCCTGGTGGATTAAATTCCTTGTACAAATATGAGAGTCAGAAAAAGGCAAAAGGTTTGCAATAATTGTTGACAACTTCATTCAACTTGTGAAAAGGAAAATAGAATTCAAAAGTTATTCCATATATCATTGACGTTTATTCTAAGACATGTTAGATAATGGGTTTGTTAATTAAATAGATCATAATTTTAAGACATGGTAATTTCTATTTAATATTGTCAGCTATAATGACCATGATAAAACTGACCAAAATTTTAAAAATTAAATTTTGCTGATTAGCAATTCATTTTGTTCTAAATTCATGCTAGCTTATCACTCAAAAAGTATATGACTTCTGACAATAAAATAAAATATTCATATTTTAAAGCTGGCTATCCATTCATAAAATATAAATAAATCCAGAAATGATTGAATTTTTTACAGTTGTATTCCTCTTGCACAACAAATGGCTTTGTAACCCAATACACTGTTAATGTAGCCACGGTAGTGTCCTGTGAGGAACCAGGCTTCTCATTTCAACTTGTGGGGAGAGGATGGCTAGGAGGAGAAAGAGAGTTTTCTGTCTACAAAGGAAATAACTGGGATGCCATTAGTATTTTCATAGACTGGGATATAACAGAAGAGGTGTGTATGCTATTGGACTATCAGGTGAACTCACGTAGAGTTACAGCAAAAAGGAAAGAGATACAGCTTGGTTTTGGCAAATGTTATTAGGAGCCCGTCTCTATGTTTGCATTCAAGCTGTCTTTGCCGCTGCTCCTGTAGGAGTTGTGAGAAAAAGAAAGTACATATTATAGCATGGATTGTTTTCAAAAGACAAGGAGCTTGCAAATCTGTTGAATCCCTCTGACAATGTTTCTTTGCTGTCAAACAGAATGCTCAGCTGGCTACTGATGGGGAGGGAGGGGTGTAGATAGTGTTCACTAAACAAGGAGAATATTAGGAATTCTTCCCAAACTGTAAGTGGAAAGAAAAGAGCTCTCACATCCATTCCATTATGAAACTTTTCTTGTACCTTGTCTTATTTTAAAAACTTTATAGATAATGGCTCATTAAATCAAAACCTTTAAATATTCTTCATTAAGGTAACTTTCATAAAGAAACAGTCACAGAAACAGAATTAACGTGTATAATATTAATCTATAATTAAGACAACGTCTTTGGTTAAAAAAAGGAGGCAAGACGTGCTCATAAGTGATCTCGACTCTCATTGAGGCAAACACACAAGCTTGTTTTTTTTTTTTTTTTTTTAAATACAGAGTGCGAGATTTCACTAAAAAAGGTTAAAATTGAAGTGAGTAATCTTCGGTGCATAATGCAATTGTTAATTTTAGCTCCTTGCGTGGGTGCCGTTCTGACTTGAACAGCCGGCTGTAGCCTTCATTAGAGAAGAAGCAGGCAGCTTGAGACAGGTGGAACTGAATCGAGCTGTGAACGTGATTTGCTGGAAGCTGGTCATTAGTTTTAGAAACCCAGTCTTATTTATTTTGTCCTTTGCCCTGCCATGATCACTACAATTATTATTATTTACTTTTCATCTTTTTTCAGGTTGACGATGATGTGTCAAAGTGTGTGAGGGAACTGCATGGAGATGGGAATTCCGCACTGTTAATGGGGACATGGGACTCCAGTTGCCTCTGATCATTTGTGTGGATTTTCCCAGTGTAGAACGACAGAAGCCGCTAGTAAGTCTCCAAGACCTACAGCAGGAACTCTGCGCCAAAGGTAAAGGTCTGCTTTCATTTCACCTGTATTTTATCATTATTATTACATAAATGTGCCTGTTTGTTTGTAGAATGGACATGATCAAGATCAGGGACTTATTTGGCTTGTAGTTTGGAAAATTAGAACTCTGTTTGTTCAGTCCACTTTTTTTTTTAATCTGGTCACAGTCTGTTTTATTGAAACATTCTCCAAAACAATTTAGGGCAACAGGAAGTCCTTTCTCCTCCCTTTACCCAAAACATGGAGAAATAAGCTCTTTGCCACTGGAAACCAATTTTTTTATTTTGCTAACCACATGTACTTAGTGCCACTAAAATTTGAGAAAAATGCACTGGTAAAACCTTCCCAAACTTAGAAGCATTGCTCACTACTTTCTCCCAGACCAAACCATTGTCCTTTGGGAAAACTTTTCATTTTACATTCCCACAATGCTTTGCCAAATGATCCTGTGTATTTTAAAGATATCATTACATACCATCTGTTCTGTCATGGTAGATTTTAGCAAATTTGCAATAAAAATTGCTATGGTGTCAATTTTTCTCCTGTTTCTTATCTCCAGTTGGAAATAAAGTTTCTAAGTTAGTAAATAGCAATCAAATACTCTCAAAGAAATATCAAAGCAGTGATTTGTTCAATAATAATTACCATTGTAATGACTGAGAATATGACAGTTATTCCTTGGGAATTTTTGGAAAGAATTGATTTTCTAAGCTGCAGTCTTTTTTTATCTTTCTCCCTCCTTCCTTTCAGTCCCTCTCTCTCTCTCTCCTTTCTTTCTTACATTATTGCTTGCCTCCCCTTACTTTTTTTTTTTCTCTGCTTCCTTCCTTCCTGCTTTCCTTCCTTCCTCATAGCTTAAAAAATGACGAGGAATTAAATGTTAAATTATTCATGAGCCTCATTTGACAGCAATTCAGAAGGAGAACTGTCAGGGATTTTAAGGAGGTATGGCAGAAAAAAATAATAGCAGGCTTTAACTTTGAAAAGCCATTTCCAGTGTGTGTGTATATAGTAGTCTGTTGTGAGCCTGGAGTACTGGAGTTCAGTGGCAACAGCTTCATTAGAGTTGCCTGCCAAAGGCTTCCTTTTGCAGAATCCTGCTGCAGCAGCAACTGACAAGAGCCTGGGAGAGGTCTCATGCTTTTTAATAATGGAGCCGTCAGTTTGAAGACTGAAAATATTGACCCTGAAAGGTTTATTGCCAACATTAAATCCCATACTTATACTGAATTATTACCTCTCTAGTTGATTTTTGCCCCATGTAGAGTGTGCTGTATTCCCTTTACCGAGGAAGTAAGCCTATTGTTGAAACTTGAAAACTATTTTTGAGTCATCTTGGAGATGCTAAGGAACATCGGTACCACCTTTTGACTCACAAGTTGAGGGACATTTGCTCAAGGGTTGGAGCAATATTCTAATTTCCTGGTTCTACTTTGTAGTGGGTATGGGGTTGGTAATTGTGTGGAAGTTATGTGGCTCTATTTAAGATTTGTTGATCCATTTTGATGGCAAGGTGTATCACAAGGGTGCATATGGGGAGCAACCCCATCTGCCACTTATGTGTCCACTGGGTACTTGATGCCATCTTGATTTATTCTTCTTTTAGTACAAAATTAGTGGGAATGCCTAAGTTGCTCATTTGAACTTGAATGCAAAAGGAGAAATTAATTTCAGAAATAATAATAGATTCTTCACCTGCACTGACTTTGTTTTCTGGTGTCTTACCCTCTAGGGCATAAGACTTTGTTTTAATTTGCATCTGTGAGGATGTCTGGGCAAGGAGACCTGAACCAGGCGATAGTGGAGGAAGGAAGGACTGAGCAGGAGGCAGCCACTCCAGAGAATGGAATTGTTAAATCAGAAAGTCTGGATGAAGAGGAGAAGCTGGAACTGCAGGTGAGCCTGGAGAGACCCTTTCTCTCATACCACTGTGTGCCATTCCCTGCCTTTATTTCTAGAATACTTTGAATTTTTTTTCTTCTTTTTAAAGAGTTTGACCAAATGATCAGTAAATCTTTAGTGATAACCCTCTCATTTCTCAATTATTAGTCTTTTTTTTCTGAACTGTACTCTGAAATGTCTTTTAAAATGAAAAATATCTTCAAAAAATTTATTTACTGAATTTGCTTACAGTGTGCCAGTACCAATTGCTAGCTCACCTGGAACTATCAGTGCAGAATCTCAAAAGGGAGTTCTCGGTTGAGTTTTTAAAATGAACTTACTATTTTACGGGAAGATAGAAACTCAACTCATGGTTGACTGAAAATGGCAAACACAAGAGTACTTTTGACCTCATGGGCATAGTAAAGTTTAAATCTTACAGTGCAACAGGTCTAAGCCTTAGAAATGTAGCTAAAGAGTCAGAATATCAGATGGGTTGGGAGTGGGGCGCTCAAGTGATTGAAGGAAGCAAAAAAGCGTTTCAATTAAATAAACTGTGATTTACAAGAGAAACAGATTTGGTTGAGGGAAGATAAATGGAACTTGCAAATTGGCTGTAAGTATGTATTTTCTTGTGCTAAATACAAAAATATTAACTCTTTGTATACTGATAGCAATGGCAGAACCTTCAAGGCTGGTTTTCTGCCCTCCTATATTTCTTAGAGGCAGGGGGTATGGAAAGAGGGAAAGAGACTCAAAGGCTACAAGTTCTGTGGAGCTAGGGCAGTAGGAACCTTTCCTAGTATTTATAATGTCTTTCTTCTGTTATTGTTTATTTCTCTACTATAAACAGTAGTGATGCTTACCCACCACACACACACACACACACACACACACACACACACACGTCTGTCCTTTTACTGTTTCTTTTACTTTGTTTCTAACACACAGAGGCGGCTGGCGGCTCAGAATCAGGAGAGAAGAAAATCCAAGGTAAGATTCTTGAGATGCTCCATAGACTACCATATCGTGGATCTACACTGCATATTTCATATTAGAGTTAAAGGGTTTGCGAAGAATTCAGATAGTCGTGTGCAGATGTTGTACTGGGTGCCAGTGCTGTCTGTTCTGAATGTGACTGTGTTCAGGAGTATCTTTCTGTCTTGCTCTGTATACTTTTTAATCAGCACATTTAGAGCTTGAATGGCTGCAGATGTATATGTTTGGTCCTGCTTTCATACTTGGAGACTTGATAAAACAAATAACCACTTGTTTTGTTGTTATTTTAAGTAAGATTTGAAATAGAACTCTTAGTCTCATCAACTGATTTCTGCCTTAAAATAAACAGGTTCTGCTCTTTTGTACCCATTCTTTATCTTGTAAATCATCCTCTTACTCAAATCCCCTCCACATTTATTCAGTGAAAGTTAAGTTTTGTCATTTTTTTCTCCTATTTTCACAAAATTGGCATGAATCATTCTTATGTTCCCAGTGTGATGGACACAGTGAGCTTAAATTCATCCCCTCACATACTCCTCTACTTCCATCCCATCAACAAGGTCATCTGGAACTTCACACCCATGTAGGCAGTACTGGGCCGTGGACTTAGTGCTTGGTTTTGAAAGTCTGACTTGAGAGTGTCAAGTAAATCTGGAGATGATTTAACAGCCTGAGAATGCTTTCTGTTTGTTTTCTTTATTTTCCTTTTTTCCCTTTTCTCCCTCCTCTCTCAGTCAGGAGCGGGGAAAGGTAAACTGACTCGCAGCCTTGCTGTCTGTGAGGAGTCATCGGCCAGACCAGGAGGCGAAAGTCTTCAGGATCAGGTATATCCCCTGTTACTACCATTAACTGCATGAGCCAGATCTGTCTTCGTGTGCATGATTAATTTGGCATTAAATGGTGTTTTGGGGGAGAAAAATAAAATTGAAGAGAGAAATAGTTTTCTTGCTTCACCCCTAATTTATGAGACATTCTACAATAGTTTAAAAGTTTATCACAGAGTATTACATTTGTTTTTTTTCCAGACTCTCTGAAAACTGCAAACGGAAAGGAATTCAAACGAATTTAGATTAAAACTTAAATAAAAAGTAAGCACAGTAGTGCTGAATTTCCTCAAAGGCTCTCTTTTGATAAGGTTGAACCAAATATAATCCTTTGTATCTGTCTCCTTCCTTATTGGAGATGTCTTACCTCTCAGCTCCCTAAAATGCACTTGCCTATAAGAAAAAACTGATGACTCATATGAAACTTAAGAAATAGTGAATAAGGTGCATTGAACTTTGGAGAAATGATTTTATGGCCTTAGGTGGAGATTTCTCAATACTGCAAAAATTGTCCAGAAGTGAATCTGAGCTGATGGTGATCTAAGTTAAAGTTATTAATATATCACTGCATATACTTACCTTTATTTTTGCTCCTTTCATCAAGATTATTTGGCTAGAAAAATTTAAATTCAAACAACACTCTTCTGTGACAAAATAGAAAACTTCACATCATATTTATCTTTGTTTGTCATGTAGGCATTACATTAGCCATTATGAAAATTGTCTTGCTGCTGAAGTTTTGCTCATTTTATTAAAGTCTGAGAGCAGTCAAGACAAAAGCCATTGTCTAGAAATCATTTTAGATTTATCTGAGCCCAGGGGAAGGAAATTTAAGTAAGATATCATTATTTTTGTTTGGTTTTATTTTGCTTTTCTCTTTTTACTTTAATTGAAATACTCTACATCCTCTTCATCAATACAGAGAGCATTGAGAGCGCTTTCTTTACATGGACCAAAAATAAATTCTTTATGGATTTTTGTCCTAAGAGTATTTTTTTGCTGGCCTCGTTTTCTTAACATGCCACTCATGTCATAAGGCATGGACAGGCTATCATTCAGTAGCTATTACTCTGTTTCATACACATGCTTTCTTTTACATGGGCTCTGAGAATGTGTGGCTTTTCTTCAGCATTTTATCTGTGTTTCTATTTTTAATGGAGATTGGAAAGGAGGAATAATGTGAATATCATGGCTTGTATTATTAAATGTTGACTGATGGCTTGTACTGTACTGCACATGATATATGTTAACTCTGCAGAATGACAGACCCCCCAGGAGAAGTAATGCCCCAGTTGTCCCCACTTCTACTGCCAGGCAGAGGAGGACAGCCTCTTATAGACTTAATCTGCTTTTTGTCCCGTTTGACAAGGCACAGGATGAAAAATTCTAAGAGATCATCTGTATCATAGTGCCCAACCTGGACCTAAGTCTAGTTTCTCCATACAATTGGTGCAGAGAAATAAGATGCAAACGGTGCTTTGTTCCTGCTGGTTCCAAGCTCAGACTAGCTTTGTAGGAGAAAATGAGAGCCTACAAGCTTTTTTCAGCTAGCTGGGGAGTGGTGGGAACAGGGGGCTGATAGAAAATACCCAGGCACACATATAAGCAAGTGGCCAAGCTACTTTTTTAGAGAATAAAGGAGCAGATCTTTGAGCTTATGTGCAATGCCTTCATTAGATACCACCGGCACTTACAAAATGTGTGGACTGAATCTCAGAGAACAATGGCAGAAGTACACAGTATGTGGATTGTATCGCTTTCCCAATGTTTGTATATTCACAGTATTTGGAAAACTGCCTTCATTTTCCTGTGTGGGAAAAACTCTTGCTACCTGTATTACTTGATCTCAGACCCCATATCTGATGGTTCAGTCTGTCCTTAAGTTAAAGGAAGTTTGCTTTTCTAATGTCATAGTATTTACCTATCAGTGTATTGCTGCAACTTGAATCATTTTGAATCATTCTTTTACTGTTGTTGGATATAACTTATCCTGTATCAATGTATTTATTAACACTTGTATTTTATTATTGAGTATATCAATAAAAATATTAAAAAATTACAGATTGTTTTTTACCAACTCTAAAGCACTTTTGTGTGTTCTTTCAGCACCATAATGTATATTTACGTATATAAAAGATAGGGTTTTTTTTTTCTGAGTATACTATTTGTCAACACAGGGCTTCAGTGTGTACATTCTTTTGCAGTGATGTCCTTGTAGCCTCTGCTCTTGCATTGGTGATATATCTCCAAGCCACTTGGACTTTTGATTCAAATTTGCAGAGGCTGGATGGATCAGTTCATTTTGAAGAAGCGATGAGACCACTTTTGTGGCCTAGTTACCTACACTTTCCCCTCCTGGTCAATGAGTTGATTTTTCCCCCACCACAACCCCCAGCCATGTTTTCTTGTCCAGAAATGTTCAGGCAAATATTTCTCTGACCAAGAAGAAGCAAATCATAGCACTAGAACCTGCCTGAACCATTACAGATGAAGGCATTTCCACCCCAGATCATGAGATAAAAAAACATTTATACTTAAATTACACTCATTTTTACATATTTCATATATGTCTATCCCCAGGAAATATAAGGAAGTCAGAAAACCCAGCTTAGATAAATATTTATGATTAGAATATATTTTATTTCATCCTCTATACCATGAGGCTTTTCCCCCACACATGATAACTTTTCTAGCCAAGAGTTCACAGTGGAACCCCTCTCTTCCACTCTACTCTCCCCGCAACAAGAGATTTGCTTCAGAACTTTTGCTGAATGATTGTCTGTTGGAATTACCAAGAACCATTATGAATCCCAAAATGGCCACACTTCGAGGAGGTACAGGCATCAATTTAGTCACATGTGGAAGGAACATTAGCTTAGTTTTCCACGAGAGACACTATTAGTCACTGGAAATATTTTTCCCCTCTGTCATAAATTTTAATATCACTAGTAGAAGACAGTTTCCACACCAAGTGATCTATTACATAAGAACAAGTGGGCTTAATGTTGTCTAATTTGTCATAGTTTTAATCATAGCGTAGGTTTAAAAAAAAATCTAAAAAACATGATTTGGTTCATTCTCCTTCAAAACTGTAAACATACTATCAAACAATTGGCTGATAAATGTGAATTAATAAAAATGATATGTTTTACCACAAAATAAATAAATATAAAAATATACCCTGCTCTAATATTATAAAGGGTCAATCTTATACCAAGTGTTGGTTCAAGAAACTCATATTTTGGAAAGAACTAATATTAACATAAAATATATTACATATTTTGTATAATTTACAAAAATATATTTCTACTTGCTGTATTTTCTAAAAGTCAATGTTTATTGTACCTATACATTAAAATGATTTCTCAATGGCATTTATAAACAATTAAGGTAATCCACACTGGAGATTCCTATAATTACATAGTTTGGTGTTTCATGGTAGGAGGAATCATTGTTGACAAGACGGTAAAATGGACTTTCTATTATAAATTGGCTATTGTGGGCTCTCTTTATGTCTGTTTTATCCATGATTATAATTCATAAAATCTGTTGTGTTTGTGCCAGATTCTCCCTATAAGGAGTTACAGAAAAATGCTGCAGAAGCCTTCTTTAAACATGACAGGGGCTCTGATGCAATCTTAATGATGGAGGAGTTTCTCTTAGGTATTTAAAAATAAACCCGTGGAAAAATCAGGAGTTGTGATCTACAGGAACTTAACTTAGTTAAGATTAATATTCATGAGGCAAAGTTTCAGTACTAGGTGTTTCTCCTGACCTCCCATTGACTTCTGAAGTTCAATTCCCCTTAAAGGGCAATTATTTTCTGACAGGTTTAATTTTTTACCATTTAAGAAAAAAATCTGCACCTGGCTTTCATTTTCTTGTTATTAATAACCTCTATGCAAAATGGGAACCAGACAGAGATTATTAAATCTAGCCTTAAATTATTATATTTTTTCCCCAACAGGAATCAATTCATTTACAGCTTTCCAGTTTTCCCAGCCTGCAAGAGGAGGAAAAATCTAGGAAAGATGACTCTGAAAAAGAAAAAGAAAAGGATAAAAACAAAGATAAATCCTCTGAAAAACCCAAGATCAGAATGTTATCAAAAGGTGAATGTGAAAATATTTCCTCAACTTACTCAGTTTGGGCTTATATGTAGTCCTGTTTTTAATTGCAAGTTTGTCCAAAAAAGTAATTATAAATCTGTTCTCAAACTCAAGTTTATTATACCAATTTATTTGGATTGTTAAACAGTAATGATACCCAGTTTGGTATCTTAACTCTCATGTTTATCTTGAAAGACAATAGCAACTGGATTAACAGCATCCCCTGTATAAATGATATGGTCTCTAAAGCACAGATGTATGTGTCATTGGAAACTGATAGACATTTTACATGGCACAGATGATTTTGGTCTCTGTGCCTATATACTGTCACATAATTTCTCATTTTAAAAATACACACTCTACTTCAATAAATAGATTTCCCCAAGAAAATTGTTCTTCCTAAAACTGCAAGCCTATAATCCAGCCCTTTGAATTACTGCCATGTATATCACTATACAAAATAAAACTAACTTAAGTTGAAATGAAGTGTGTCTTGAATAATAGCCTTTTGAAACAGTTGCTAAAATGAAACTAAGAAAGAATTAGACATCTAATCAGTTCAGGAATAATAACTGATACTAATAGCGTGGTCTGTGACCAAATTTTTACACACTATGGTTGTCTGTGCAACTAAATATCTAAAATTCAAGGTGTATGCAAAAGTAAAGAAGTTCAGATTTCTAAAACGGTGTTAGAAATTAAACTTTATCCAACACCAAGAGATCTGAAAGACTTGGAAATATTGAAGTCCTCCTGTTTTGTACTGATTAATATTTAGATTAATATTGACACAAGAGAAGTTTTACTTTTACCTTCTCTATTTTAAGAGGAAGCGGTTTCCATGGGATCTCAAGCTCGTGGGCTCTCTCGTGTGTTGGCAGCACCTGTCCTGTGTAGGCTGTGCCTGGGCTGATTTGCCCTACACAGTGAACACAGGATATTTGACTCAACCCACCCCAAGCCTGTGCCCAATTCCCCTCCTATGACATTTGGGTCTTTCCACAGTCAGGATCTTTTCAATCCTCAAATTTCATTTTATTCTGATTAGATACTGCCAATTTAGAAATATGTATTTTCATATCAATAACTTCATGTAGAATTTACCTGAGCAGGAGGGAAATGAGAAAGGTTGGGAAAATCTTTTCCAGCACCCCTTCCCACCGTCTTTTCTGACAGCATCACCCTGCTATTTGTTTCAGAATGCAGTCAAGAATATACAGATTCTACGGGCATAGACTTACATGAGTTTCTGATTAACACTTTAAAGAATAATTCCAGGTAAATTATTAAATAAACCTTTATTTTTAGAGCAAACAGAATGTTGCAAAGTTATTAATCTGAACACTACTAAGAAGGCAGTTGTAAAAAGGAGATACCTTCCCTGACTTCTTAAACTGTCTCCTGTGTTTTCTTTTTTCCTGTTAATAATTTACATGTTTACTGTAGACAGAAAATCTTAATTCCTGGTTAGTCACCCAATGAACAAATTAGTTTACTGGCTTTATGTTCCTAGTCACAAAGAGTTGCTAAATAAACTGAAAGAAGTAGATAATGAATATCACCAATGTCAATAAGCTGATTGTGTTTTAATGCAGTTATATGCCTATCTATAGTCAATACTTGTGCTTTGTTTGGTTCCAGTTTCCTGTTAATTTAAAATTTATTACTTGTTGTGTTTTATGATTCTAATAACTTACATGATATAATTAACATTGAGACCACAATATTTAGATAATGTACTATACAATGCTTAACAAATGAGATAAAACATAATCCAGTATCAGAAACTGGAAAATACTCTTGGACATAGAGAAGAGGATCAAGGAAGAGTGGGAAGGAATGGAGAAGGGGGCTAAAGGGATTGAAAATGAGGAAAATATATACATATACCAATTTCCAAAAATGAACGTGCACTATTCTGTAATATGAACATGCACTAATAAAAAGTAATCCATAAAATGAAATAATATGTAAATGAAATGATCTGCATATTCAAAAAAAATCTTAGGTGTAAATTTCTAATCACATACATTTTGATCATCTTTTCCATACTTTTAAAAAACTGTTTCTATCCCTGGGAAACTGAAAGTACATAAACTCCTTTCATTTTAACATTTATTTTGCAGGGACAGGATGTTTCTCTTGAAAATGGAGCAGGAAATTATTGATTTCATCGGTGACAACAAGTATGTTAAATTACAATGTTGGCTAATTTTATGACTTGTCTTTGTTTAGTATTTGGGTTAAATTATTCATTATGGAAAGATTTACGGATAGATAGAACATTGTTTAATATGTCTCTTGATTTGTTAAATGGCAATTTTATTGGAGTTGGGAGTCATATGTTGACGAGAATTGTTGCTTGGACCATGTGTGCTCCTGCTTGTTAAATTCCTGACAAAATGGCTATAAACAGGGGGCCACTGATTAGCATAGAGTAGCTGTAACAAGAAGCGACCCTTTCATTTTTATTATAGTTTTTTAATGGGCTCCAGCTGGCTGTAGTCAGTTATGCCTGAAAATAATTGTGCTGCTTTCAGTGTAAACCCGGTAATAACACATTTCCAGATAGGCATCTGCAATCACACATTATGTTATATCATTTGTCCTCTCCCTGGCTCCATTGATAAGGTATCACAGACTAAAACAGAATACTCTCCAACAGACATTAAATTTTCTTTGGCAAAAGAAATGTGCAGCTATGAAAGAATGATACTTATTGTAGCTTAATCAATAAATCTATAATAAGTGCAAAATTTGTCTAGAAATAAGGACATTAAGCGCTTCCAGAAATGAAATATGCTTAGTGATTTGGATGAAAGAATAATAGTTTCATGCATATACCTGTAAAATGTACATTGGATGAGAAATGAAAGATTCCTCTTTCCATCGTAACTCTGTTCCAGTAACCATTATAAAAAGTTCCCTCAGATGTCATCGTATCAGAGGATGCTTGTCCATCGGGTGGCAGCTTACTTTGGATTGGATCACAATGTGGATCAAACAGGAAAATCTGTTATCATCAGCAAGACCAGCAGCACCAGAATGTAAGCCCCATTGCTGTATTTATTTAGCATTTTCTTTTTCTTTTATAGATTCATTTATAAGAGCACAGTATAAAATCCAAAGAACATGATATTTAAAATGTGCAGTGTTATTTATCTTTTGCTTTTATCAGCAGTAGTGTGGCATTTAGCTGTAGAAGATTATCTGAGAACTGAGAAAGTTTATAAAATTCAGGCAATAAAGCAAATTTATTTCTTGATCTTTTACCTAGCTCCTGAAACATAATTTTCTTCTATCAGCACTCCACAAAATTACAAACAAAGGCATGGGAAATCTTATGTCAAAATATAACTCTAACTGAAAATAACAGAGTTTTAAAAAACCATGACATGGGCAGAAGAATAGTCCTTTTTTTCCCCTTTTCTGATTTGTAGACATCTATTTTATAGTGATTTCTAGATTAATAGGAGTGCTGAGCCTGGAGACCAAAATCCTGCCTCAAATCTAGTTCTGCCTCCTAGTTCTGTGACTTGATGCAAGTCGTTTAAAATTTGCCATCTCAGGTTTCTGCCTGTAAAATGACAGTTTTGAGCTAGATTGTATCTAAGTTTTAGCTGTAAAAAGATGACAGTTTGTTTTTTATCAATAATTACTGGCTTTCATCTTAATATTGTTTCATTGCCCCATTAAATCAACAAAAACATAATATGAGTATTTCTTTGCTATGAAACTTGGAACTGTCTCTCTTAAGCCCATATAACTTCTGAGTATAGTGCAAGCAACTTCTCTAAGAGAAGGCACATGAAATTCAAATCTGTCTCCATGTAAAATATCCTCTTTTATAATTTCCTTTTCCACAGTGTGTTTGGTGAACTGTGTAAAGTGCATGGTCTTTAGCAATGCCATGTTAGTGAAGGGAACTTTTATGTCAAGCAAAGTATCATGATTAAATAGACTTTATTTTTTACTCACCAGAGGTTGGGTAAAGTGGGGATGAATACGGGGCTCTTTATCTATTCAAGAGTCAGTGTGTGCTCAGCAGAGTTGGGGGAAAGCCTTGGTGGACACAGTACAACCTGGGAGATCTGGGACCGAGCTTGGTTATTATGTCAGGAGCATGGTGATTGCTTCACTTCTCTGGGCAGATCACTTATGTATCTGCAGGACAGTTTGAAGTGGGTAATGTTTAAGGGCTCTTGAAGCTTCAGAATTATTGTGTCCTGTGGTTGCATTCTACTGTTCTGGCAAAACACATTTTAAAATTTATCAGCTTTCTACTATATCTGATTGTTGACTGATGTGCCTCATAATTTGAACAGCATTGGAAATGAAAGTCACTTTTCTTCAATCCTCCACATCTTCCTTGTCCATTAAATACTCCTGGTTGTTTTTGTTGATGTGTCACTGCTGGTGTCTTTCATTCTCCATTCTGGTTTTCCTTGTGGTTTTCAGATATTATAATGCACATATATGCTGATTGCAGAATACAGAAGTAACTGACTATGTCTTTTTAATTTTTTTTTCTCCTTTTTATAAAAGCATAACATGGAAAAGCCTTTAGATTAAGTAGACTAAGCTTGATTTAGTTGCAACTGGTGGATAGTAGATTTATTTATAATTTACACTGTTTTTGCAATCACATATCACTAATATTAGTACACATTCTTATAGCTTTAGATAGAAATAAGGGTTGTATAAAAACTCTTTGTGAGTTTTGCATGAAACCTCTAAAACTGCTTTGTTCCATACGGTAAGGTACTTACGTTTGACTATTTACATTTTAATTTAAATTAATTAGATTTAAATAAAATTTAAACTTTTAATTTAGTTTCTTCATTGGGCTAGCCACCTTTCAAGCTCATATTGGGTGGAGGATGTATAGAACGTTTCCATGATTTCAGAAACTTTTATCACTCGGTTCTCTAAAATACGTTTTCTGTAAGTTCCCAAATGCCACACAGGATATAATTTGTCCTTTAAAACTTTGATTATCTAACTAATGGTTATCATGTTACTATACTTCTTCACTTCTAGATTAGCACCAGCCTTTTGTTAATGGCCACGTTAAAATAGACCCTCCAGGAAGAATAAAAAGTGAACACGTGCACAGTACGCCACTTGAGGATGTGGTTCTTACAACAGGAATGCCAAAGTTCATTCTTTGTCTAGTTACTCACCCTGGCTTCCTGCCATTTATACATCCTCCCATGAGTCAAATTATGCCTAAACATAAAAGAGACATAACTACAGTACACGTCAGATGACTACAGATCATGGGTTTTTTCAAGGTATTTCCTGGAGAACTGAGCTCCAGGTCGAATGTGCGACCCAGAGCTGTCAAATCCCACTATTCTATTCCAGACGCATTTCTGACCGTTTATTATTTGAGTGGCTCTCAGGGGAAAGGGTGCTGGTGGTAGTGATTCAGGGGTAACCAATGCCTCTTAGGACAAGAAAAGAAGGTGAATTAAATGTTTCTTTTTAAATAGTAACACATCAAAATTCTCAGGACCTAGATTATTGTTAGTTTTACCAAAGAGAAATATTGCTTTGTGGAAATTATGGTGCATAATTTTATTCAGAAAATCTATTGTTATGTACCTTTACAATTCAAATTAGAAATGGAGCATTCTATTCAGAACATTCTTTTGAACAGGTTGTTGTCTTTGATATTTCCATTGCTATTGTTTTGGGGTGATTCAAGAGCTGTATCATCAATGCAGTTGACAGAGGAACCACATGAATTTAGACAAATTATTGAATTGAAATAGTTACACTTATTTAAAGGAGGATAACTGGGATAGGAATTCCTCAGATGCTCCATGTGAGTTTTGTTTACCTTCTCAATATATACAGATTTATGGTACTCTAATGCAAATACATGAAAATACATATATTAAATGGCACTATGGCTTGAGAGAAGTGGAAATAAAATGTGAATTCAGGGTATAAAAGTAAAAGGGTATGGGATATAAAACACTTTTATATTTATTTTTAATTTCTCTTCACTGATACTTCATTGATATACAAGATGCTTCTCTACATTGATACATAAATAATTATAACAGTATCAGCTACATATTAGCTGTGAATTTTTTTCCCAACATCATATTTCTCAAGGAATTATAGACTATGACTTGAGAATGTTAAGCTTTGTCTGATAATTCTACATGATAGTCAAAATATTTAGGTCATATGATTCAATCTTTGAGGACCGTGTGTGTCTATGCATGTGTTGTACTGACTTCTAGCATTTTATATAATATCCTCAAATATAATCCATTTGCCCTTTCAAGATGGAAAGAATTTGTCTCAGAACGTACTTTGCAGTTACTTAAATCATATCATCTCTTACATATGATACCATTACCTAGTGTTTATTTATTACACTAGATATTTTAGCCCTTGTTTTATGTATAACATTACATTTAACCCTACAACCTGAGTTTCATTTTGGGGCATACAGAGGAGCAATGATTAGCATGACTACGATCTAAACCAATATGTTTGATGTTAAAACAATATATTAAATAATCCAATTCCCTTAAGGTAAAACCATCTTCAAAGTATTGAGCAGAGTCCTCTAAATGAGTGCCTGGATGGATATGAATTCAGACTCTTTACATTCTTTTTATCAGATAAGAAACAGCGATTGAAGTATTTATTTTTCTTAAGATATTTTTCCAGATTAACTTAATGATATTATTAAATAACAGAGATGTCCTAAATTTTGATAGCTCTTGCTAGATTTCCTGTGCTTATTACTACTAATATGTGTGACTTATTGAGGGGGTACATGCATTAAGTTTAATCTGTGCTTTATTCCATTTTACTCTTCTTTCCTAAGAATGAAAAAGCCACACTTAACAGTGACGTTGTTATGGGAAAGGAATCTATTCATTGTGTTATCACCAAATTAGTGCCTCACACAATCCAACTGTCCACATCCACAAGAGTATCCTGGAGTGTGAAACAAGAAAACAAGATGGAAAGATAGCTGAAATAAAGTCACTAGAAGTTTTACATTTACATATGTAGGATTTCTGTGGAATTTGTAAATTGCCTGATGAAAGCCAAGATGTCATGTTCCTGTAGTCCTGTAGCATGCACAGACACATCCTTCCCGGTACTGGAAACATTTCTAGCAACTACAACTCACCAACAGAGCTATGTCCAGCATCCAGACTTCGGTCTCTATGGTTAAACAAAAATGGCAAGATAACATTTGTGTCATGACAGGTCTTACATTCTGCTCATAAAAACTGGGCAAATAACTTCAAAATCTGTCATTTTCAAACCTGAAAAATGTAGTGCAACTCTCTGTGGACCCATAAGTAGGCACCTAGCACCTGCCTAGGGAATGGATGCTTAATTGAAGACAAAGTATTCCAAATATCTAGGAGAAAATACAAGTCAGATATTTTGGGGACCACTGACCCACCCATTTCATGGCTCAAATGGGCATTTTGTAGGACTCTGAGGAAATCTAAGTCTTACACAAATATGGTGAAGAAGGGAATACATTAAAAACTGAGTTGTTCGGTATAAACAAATTTGTAATGATATTTACATTTATTTAGCATGTACTAAGGCTAGGCATTCTGCAGAGATAATTGCATTTAGTTCTTACAGCTTTATCATAAAGAGGATTTTTAAAAAAAGATAATTTTTCCAACCTTATTGAAGAGGCAACGTACTGAGGCAGCATGAGTTAATTGCCAGAAGTTATACTTACTACAGATGAAATAAGGATTCACATCATGATGATCTGCCCTCATATTTAAGAGACTTTACAATGATTCTATACTTCCTGGAGGCTGATTCTGAGAGGATGATCTTGTCAGGTCCAGCAGGAGGTTGCATAAGACCGGAGGGGACCTTTCAGGTCCTACTGTTTTAACCCTTAAAGTTACAGAACATTAGGATTGATATGCATAACATGATGCTTTAGAAAGATTAATCTGGTATTGACAAGTGAAATGTGTTCAAGAGAAAATGACTAGAGGTAGAAAAACTTGGCTGAGTATTGCTGTCATCAAGACACAGGGCTAGAGTTAAGGACACCCAAGAAAGGTAGAAAAGAATAACTGCGTTCTTTTGGGAGACAGCCCAGCATGGTTCTGATATCACGTGTTAGAGAATTAGTAAAAACACCTTGCCCCAGCAGCACTGCAAACTTGTTGGCTCTCAGCACTAACCAGAGTAAGAACAGGTGAGTGCATGTGGTCAAAATCGCCTCCAAGCACATCTTTGGTCTATAAATTTGGTCTTAATGACTGTGGATTCCTTTAATTAGAATTGACTACATTTTTCTTAAATTAAAAAGTACAGTCTTTGAGATAAGGCTTTCTACATTGTGTTTGTTTGTTTGTTTGTTTTTCAAGTTTAGCTGCCTCCTTTTCCCTATATCTCTATATATTGAAAGGAATATATTTCACTTTCTAAAAAACTTTTTATTTCTTGATATTGGAATTCTTTATTAGCTACTGGATTCAACAGAGATGCCCATTGAGCCCCTTGAAAAACTAAACTGGAAGTATTGAGGGTTAATGCTATTTCAGTAATACAATTGATATTTATGTTTATTCTCTATAACGTTAATTTCTATACTTAATATTGAGGCTAAAATATTAATATTGGATATGTTAAAGTATTTATATGCTACAAATATATGTTGTTTTATGTTAGCCCTTCTCTTTCTTTCTCCTTCTCTCTCTGATCTCAATTTTCTCCTTTACTTATTTTTCTATATGTTTAATGCAAAGATGTTTATTTCTGTACTGGAGGTTTTTTTCACCTCACTCTTCTTTGGGTGTACCATCTGGAGGCACTTGCACTAGTGTTTTCGGAAAGACCAATATTAGCCACAGACAATGAGAGCCTGTGTATATCAGAATGTCTTTGTGAATGTGACAGCAACTATTTAACTTATCCCAGATAATTTTCATGTTAAAAGACTGTCATCTCTTAAACATATTTTTCTTTCATCTTTCACATCCACCCACTCAGATTACCTCAAGCCTCTACCCCCACACTTAGGAGTGCAGAGCAAAGAAAAGGTAAAGCAAATCCACTGAACAAGAGTAGTTACAAGCTCCCCAAACTGTAAAACAAGAATAGTGGCCCAAAGGCATTGGTTTGGAACTACACTGTAAGAGTCATATGCCTAAGGACCCAGCTATTCCTGAGGTGTATGAGCCTGGATATTTACCTGGAGGGATGAGTGGTGTGTCGTGATTGTGGTAGTTTGTTTGTTCCAGAAATGCTGATTAACTGACCTTGCTATGTAGTAGATCAAAAGAACAATGAAACTCATTCTAGAACTAAAAAGAGCTTCTCTATAAGTAAAGTAAATGAGATAAATTGATTTTGTTAAGAATCTCTAATGTAATAGATAATTCCTGCACTAAAGGGTGGAATCCTGGGTCATTCCACCCCCTCAATGAGCAGACACAGGCAGGACTGGTCTGCAACACGCCAAAGCCAAAGAACACCTGCTCTGTTTAATTTCCTAAAGAGATCCAGGATTAAAACAGGAATCATTGTTTTTTGACACTGAGGCATTTCACTCTTTACAGATGATTTTGTTTATACCAATATAAAACAAAATAAAAACAAAAAAGCATCCCCAGAAAGCATCCCCGAAAAGCATCCCACAAAGGATTTCTTTTCCCTTATCTAGGAATGCGAGTGTCATTATGCACAAACCAAGCAGCATCCTGATACTGATGCTCACTTAATAATTCTCTGAAGAAGACCAAACATCAATTTATCTAAGTGCCTCTTAGAAATCTATAAGTGGTTGTTGGCATACTATCATTTCTAAACATGGTAAATTTATTGTGCACTTTTCATAGGAATAGCATTGAAAATCATCTGACTAGATGCCAAAGATCAGAAACCCAAGAATCACACTTCTCTCAGGAAAAGCATGAAGTTTATTTAGTGCATAGTTCCTTTTTCATATAACACATAATAATTATAAACATATAGGTGGTAAAATGTGATGTTTTGATACATGTTTACATTGCTTAATAATCAAATCAGAGTAATTAAAATAACCTAATTAATATATCCAGCATCTCAAATATTTTATCGTTTTTTGTGAAAATTCCTGCTCAAGTGAGATATTTGTTAACATTAGTCAAACACTCTATCATATCCCTCAAATATTCTATTTCCTCCACATTGTTTTTCTCTTGTACCTCAGAGAATATAAGATTCTGTACTTGAGAGAGGTAAATCCCAGAAATATGCTTTGAGCAAAAAAAATAAGTTTGTCTTACGTTTTCCCTAGTTGAAATTATTTACAGGCCATTCAGTGTGAATAGGTAATTTACTATTTAGTTTTGGAAATAAAACATGCATATACCTTTTGTAACATAACATCTTTAATATCATCATTTTTAAAAAGCTTTTCCATGCAGTAATGATACATTTAAAACCTGTATTTGTTTGTTGGTTTGTTAATTAATTTTGTTCACAACATTCTACATTCTAGGTAGATAAAACTAGATTATTTTATGGGAGAGAAAACTGAGATTCAAGTCTTGATTTTACCTAGTCAACTGACAAATGACCAAGATCAAAAGTCACTGCTTCTGCTACTTGACCATGAATCTTTTCCTGTGGCTGGAGAAAGAACTAACATGAATAGAATCAATGTTCTCAAATAATGCTAAAAAGCAAAGAGAAAATTTTTCTTTCACTGTTACTTATTGGTTAACTGATAAAATCCTAATTTGCATTCGGTCATTTTTAAAATTGTCCAGAGAACCAAATTAAACAATGATAATGTTAAGGTGGATGGTAAAGCTATGATACTAGCAAAACTCCAGAACCCAAAACCCCAGAACACCAGATTAAAAATTATAATGGCATACTTAGAAGTGAGACAAATCCCACTTCCATATGGTTAAACTATGTCAGGAAAAAAAAAAGTTTCCTTGATTGTTTAGTACTAGAGGTACTATGCTCTGAGCACAAGAAATATAGTTTAGAAAATATGCCCATCTTCTGTTCATAGTTTGAGAAGTCAAGATAATTTTTATTAAGTCTGTATGCACGCATGTGTGTAAGTGTGCAATATGTAATATAAGCCCATGTGTGAAAACGTGTGAGTGAATCATGTGTATCATACAGTTTAGAACAGTTAGAAAAAGGTTCACCACATATATATTTACCCACTGTATAACATGCCCTAAAAATATTATTGCTCGAGAGAGAGCAAAATTGTTGTGCGTTGGTTCTTTTAATCTGCAGCTTTGCTTTGTAGGCATCAGAATCAGGTCCAGTACCTGAGGGTTCCCCTCATTGCTTTAGACTTACCTATGACAGTCATTATAGAACTTCATAACTTCTCAAGTTCACTGAGAAACCTTAGGGAATATTTGAAGATGAGAGTACAGTGGGTTTGATAGATTTTATAATCATATGTCATCCTGCTTGGTTCAAATCTTCCAACCTTGGAAGTTATTTAGTGCATAGTTCCTACCAAAAGAAGTGAACATTTACCAGGCGTGGCAACAAAACCCGTAATCTCAGCAGTCTGAAAGGCTGAGGCCCAGCCTGGGCAACTTAGTGATTCAGCAAGACCCTGCATCAACATTAAAAAGCGCTGGTAATGTAGCTCAGTTAGAAGGCCCTGGTTTCAATTTTATCCTCAGTACTAAAGAAGAGAGACAGACAGAGACAGAGACAGAGACAGAGACTGAGACAGAGACATTTACCTAATACATTTTGTCCCATAACCTGACCCATTCCAATTTTCAGCTCTTCCAGACTCCACAATATTCCCAGTGGAGTCTACTTTCCAATTTGCTAATCTCTACTTACCACTCTTTGATTTTGAAATGAGGAAAAAAACTCAGCATTTTTCCCTCTGTATAAAAATTATTGGTAATTCTATACCAACAACTACACTGGCAATTCTGGAACTATTCAGGAATTGAAATACTATATTTGCAGGTAGGCTTCAATGGAATCCTTTTATGTACACCAACATTATAACACATAAATAAAAGCATTTTCATCCTAAGAAACAACAAACATATTTAACTGTTTCCAAAGGTAACATTACTTCAATAAAAATTTGACCGTTTTATTTGGAAATACATGAATCAATTCATGTATTCAATTATTTGAATATTATAATACATAGTTATAATATTAACACTACTGAAAATGTTGGCTCCATATTTACGTTGGTTCTGTGTTTATTGGTGTGCTTTTAGATTTTGCCAACTTGGAGAATATGAACAGTGTAATAATAATTTCTAATATTTATTGAGTGCTTTACTAGTAACTAGCATTGGGCTTGATAATATTATTGCATATATCTTATATCTACGATGAGTGATCAAAATATACAGCGAATGTTTAAATTTTTAAAAATTACTACAGAAGACACATTGCCATCAACCCTCCTCAAAATACTCATCGTGAGTTTGACACACTTATCCCATCATTCTTTTCACTTTCTGAAGCAGTTCCGAACATTCTCTTTCATGAGTGTCTTTACATGGTAAGATAAAAAGTACAGTGGCTGCTGCTGCTGGGTGCCATCCAACAGAAAGGCAGGCTCATAAAAATGTCTCAGTGTGTCCTTATCCACCTTATTCACTGGACCTACACCATCCAATTTCTGGCTCATCTCCAAAGTCAAATGACCATGAATGGTAAATATTTTGAATTGCTTCAGGACATCAAAACAGCCAGAACAGCACAACCTAAAGAGACTGACAAAAGGTGACTTCTAGAACTGCTTAGGAAGTGGCAAGAATGATAGGATGTGTGTGTTTGAATATACAGGAAGTATTTTGAGGGAGATTAATGGCAACGTGTTGTTTATTCCAATTTATTTTTTATTTTTTATTTTTATTTTTTCTGTGGGTGCCAGGACTCGACCTTAGGGCCTCATGCTTGCCAGCAAGTGCTTGTGTCACTGAGCAATATCACCGGCCCCTTTTTGTCCTTTATGTGGGTTCTGGGAGTCAAACTCAGGACCTTGTGCTTGCCAGGCAGGTGCTTATGCCGCTGAGCTATCTCACTGGCCCATCTAATGAATTTTTTAAAGCTTTAATATTCATCACATTTTTTATCACACCTCATATTTAATCCTCACATATTTTAGGTAAATACTCTTATTTTCAATTTTATGCAACAAAACAAACACCTGTACTTTAGAGAGATTACATAAATTACAAAAAAAAAGACACTAACAAGCTACAGAGATGAAAAGATAAAATTTTTATTAGGTTTGTTTCTCAGTGTTCTATCCGTACTTTAAAAATAATTTTAATTATTAAAGCTACATTTATATGATTCTAGTTCATGTTAATTTCATATAAAGTTATTGATTTATGTGCTAAAACACAATTTTTTTAGGGAGTGAAACTTTGAGTCATTGGATGTATTAGTATTGCTTCCTTTTAATTTTTATATAATATTGAAGTGGAAGGACAGAGAATTTAAAGAAAAGCAAAATGGTGGTCTAGTCATCTTTCTAGTCATTTTATCTTCATTAGTGAGAAAGTCTTGAAATCAGAAAATTTTCAAGGAACTAAAATGCTATAGTTGGGCCAGTGAGATAGCTCAGGGGCATAAGTGCCTGCCTGGCAAGCGCGAGGTCCTGAGTTCGACTCCCATACCCACATAAAGGAAAAAAAGGGCCGGTGATATTGCTTAGCGGCACAAGCGCTTTCTGGCAAACGTGAGGCCCTGAGGTCGACTCCCAGTACCCACATAAAAAATAAATAAATAAAAATAAATAAAATGCTATAGTTGAATATGCAGTCATTCACCATCAATTAAGTATTGGAGGTGAAAAGAGGTGAACGCAGCATGCCAAGTGCTGTGCCTTCCATCCAAGTACCATCAGGAGACAGGTGCAGGCTCAAGCAGACTGAATCGAATGTCACAATGAGGAATAAGACTAGATTATTTGTTTGTAGGTTTTCTTAGAAAATGCCATTGGGTATTTTAAAATACAAGGAACCTAGAATTATCCTAAGCTAGTCCTAAATCTTAATGATAGGCTAAATCCTATAATTGAATATTATCTCAAATAGCAATCATTTCTAAAGGTTGTTTGACACTTATGAGCTAAAACTTGAAATGTTTAATAATTTCAAGAACCGAGAAAAGTATTGGATGTTGGATGTGTGTTTGAGAAGCGATGTGTACATTATTTCACCGGTATTTCTTATAAGATCATGTACAGACAATTTTGAAGAGTTGCCCCTCTATGATACAGTTTTCTACTGTGGACAATAGTGTTTATTCGTATAAATAGCCAATTTATAGGCAAACTTGAAGAAATATGCCTGTTTTGTTAAGCTAAGTAGATGTATGATGTGTAAGCCTATTCGATGGTTCAATATGCCATGTTCAGTATGCTTCCTGAATAACCAAGGTTGCATACTGGGAATATGACATTTTTTTTAACTGATTTCTTTCCCTTTTTTCAAATTTTGTATTTTATCCTTCTTTTTTATATTTTTCTATATCATTATTATTTGATCATTAGAAATTTAAAAAGTCAAGTTGAACATTATCTTTTAGTTATTATTTCCAGAAAGGGAGGATTTTACTATACTAAAAGGTCTTAAGATGATGGGCCAAGACTAGAAGCAGGGAACAAAATTAAGGCTGGCTTTTTTTTTTTTTTTTTTTTTGTGGGTACTGGGGGGTCAAACTCTGGACCTCGCGTGCCAGCAGGCGCCCGTGCTGCTGAGCGATATCACCGGCCCTGGCCCTTTTTAAAGTAATAGTACATTGGAAATATTAAGAATTGGTTTAAAAAGCAAAACATCTTAATACCCATTTTGTTTTATTTTATTTATTTTTTCTTTTTGTGGGTACCAGGGGGTCGACCTCAGGACCTCGCGCGCCAGCAGGCACCCGTGGCTCTGAGTGATATCACCGGCCCCTTTTTCGTATGTGGGTTCTGGGAGTCGAACTCAGGCCCTCGCGCTTGCCGGGCAGGCGCTTAAGCCGCTGAGCCATCTCACCGGCCCCCCATTTTAGCTGGTTATAAAATAACACATGCTATGGAAGACTATTTTGTCAATATTCAAAATATAACTATATTTTAAGTGTCCATAATCCAATGATTGGTTATAAAACACTATTAAGTTGTTGAATGGTCTTCCTATCTTTCTGAGCTAATAGTTTTCATTTTCTGTTGTTATAAAGTAAAACTTACTATAACAATCAAAATATAAAGAATTAGAAATAAAATTGCCTTTTACCTCACCATCCAGAGTTACCTGCTGCTACTATTATCTTTCTTATTATACATTATAGTTTTTGACATAAATATGATCAAGCTATGTCCATGATTTTTACCAAATGTTTTTATGTGCTAGTTAGTATTATTGGATATCACTTTTAAAAACTGCATGTTAAATATTACACACCTTCAGTTACTAAGCCAGTGCACTATAGATAATTACTGTTTTCTTGTTGCAGACAGTAGAGCTCTGGATTCAATTATTACCATTATTTATCCTTAAAAATGGAATCCAAAATAATAATAGTAATAATAAAAATGATTGTTCATATGTTTTCAGTTTTAAGGGGAAAAAATTCTAACTGAAATTTCAATTGATTCCCTCAAAGATATGACTTAATTGTCTTCACTAGCTACATAGCTTCTCCATCCCTGAGCAAAGTCTAATTAAAAAACAATGAGGACTTAATTCTAACTTTTCACAGTTCGGGGATGCCAAGAAACTGACTGGATGTACCAATGCTGTTCACTACATACCAGCAATGAGTTTCTCAGTAGATGTGTGCTATGAGTTGTCGAACAACTTGTTTTTATATGAGAAGAGGAAATTATCTTCCATATAAAATAAGGATTAAATATTATTTTCTGTGCTTTTTGGTGATGATCAAGAGAAAGCTAGAAATAATACTCATAGATGAAAATCTACCAGAAGTGAAAAATTAGGCAATGTATGACTCACAGCCATGAGCTGTGTATTCAAGTCTAGTCATCACCAATTTAGTCAGTACCACGACTTTAGTAGCTTTGAGAATTTTTTCTTGGAGTTACATTCCCATATTAATAAAAGTAATTTATTATCATGGTATATATAGGTCCATAGCACATGATTTTAGTTTCATTCATTTTATAGCTTAAAAAATATTGCTATGGTGTTAAATTAGCTGGAGAAAGGATTTTTAAAAGCTATAGTATAGGGGTGAATTGCAGGTGATTTTCAGCTTAGTCACTGTACTACTTAATCATGTACCTTAGTTTGCATGAATTTAAGCTGAAAACTGCTCTTCGGATCTAGAGACATTAATAGTTCTCTATAATACTAACCTGGAGAAATCTTATTAGTTCTTCTCAATTCTTTCTAAGCCAACTGCTAATGGTTACTTCATGATTACTCAAAATATTTTTCAAATAAAAATAAAGGGCTTACTAATTTGAAATATTACATCCTAATGTTGGAAAAAGTTTAAACAGGAGATTTGAAAAGCAGTTATTGAGACAGAACTTTGCATAATTTATTTATATCAGATAAAGAAATACCATGATCTAAATATTCACCTTATTGACAAAAACAAGTCTTTTGACACTTTTTGTTTATGTGATGTAGTTTCCCTGAATATACCCAACTATGAAAAACAAATGGTATTATAAAGAAATGAAAATTAAATTTCAAAAATAATATTTAGATAACTGATACTTTAAGCAGGTTTTCTGAAACTAGGGAAGCTAAAATTTTCTTCTCTTTCTCCTTTCTTTCCTATACATAGCCTTAGATTTTTTTAAAACGTGATTAATTTTGGTCAACATGAAGTTTAAACCCAACTTTTAAAAAATTTCCTGATGCTGTAAATTTGTTTTTTTAAGGCAGGTTCTCACTGCATAGCCTAGGCTGGCCCCAAACCCACAGTGCTCCTCCTGCCTCAGTCTCCTAAGTGCTGGGATGATGGGCATGCGCCACCACACCAGCTGTCTAAATTTCAGTTTATATTCATACTAACTACATTCTCCCATTCTGTTTTTTTTGTTGTTGTTGTTTTTTTTGTTTGTTTTTTTATTTTGTTTTGTCCCATTCTGTTTTATAACCACAAAACGTATGACCTCATACCTTATTCAGTGAACTTTTTTGGGATCTGACTCTGAATTACAGTTATTTATGGACATCTGTGCTAAATTTTCCTTAATTCATACATTGATTAATTTATTCATTCAGCTGAATGCTTCCTATGTTCCAGGCATGGATCTAGGCACTGAGGATTAAGTATTTTTTAAATTTATTTATTTATTTATTTATTTTAAGAGAGGTTCTCACTATGTAATGCAGGCTGCCCTTGGACTTGCTTATGTAGCCAAGGCTGGCCTCTAACTCATGGCAATCATCCTGCCTCAGCCTCCTGAGTGCTGGGATTTTAGGTGTGCACCACCAAGCCCGGCTAGAACTAGATATTTTTAGTATATGGTCTGCCAAAGCAAACACAGGACTAGGTATTTTTAAAAAGGTTTACCTACATAGATCTTACATTCTAATTCCAGTTAGTATGCTGAAATCTTATTCTAATACTTGTTGTTTTTAGAAGAATTTAGTCTAAAACAAATTCATTTTATGCTAGGGAAAAAATGTTGGCATTCTCAGACTGTTTATTTCTACACAAATGGTTACAAACTGTTAGAACCAAATACAAAAATTGTTTCTGTGAATTTGAGGAAATAATTCCATTTACTGGAGCTTTTTGGACTACAGAGACTGGGAATGTTATAAGAAACCTAATGAACATTGATGTGGTCTGCATTTTTATTTAAGTCAACATCATAATTCACTTGCTGTGAGAAAAGAATGGTGTGATGACATATAAGTTTTGGTGAAAATATTGGGGTGCTAAAATAAATTCTAGAGGATTTATATTATTAATGGTGGCACACACCGTACATGATACTATTTTGAGACTTTACAATAGAATAACTAATTTAAGTGTACTGTGACTATTCTCTACCAAAATATGTTTCATTTCTCTGTGCGTGACTACTTCACTGTGAAAGACATTTTTCACTCGTTCCTTAGGTTCTGATTTGAGATGTCATATTTCCACTTCCAGACTGCTTATTATATTTTATTTATATATTAATTTTAGTACACATTATTTACATTAGTCATTAAGGTGATGTGATGTAAATTGAGGTTTCAGGCTGTCCAGCCCACTGTGCTCTGTGTGATCACAGAGGGACGGCACCCACTCACCGTGTGAGCATGTGGCCAGGCTACAGGGCTACGATTTAGTGGGCAAATCTATAAACTGGGAGTCAAAAGAATCACTGAGAGACGTCTTCCTTCTCTTTAAAGGAAGCATAAATTATTGACTTCTGCTGCATCAAACTTATACTCTAAAGTTAAATGAGATAATATCACTTCACAAAAATTATACACAGTTTTAGAAACTGTAATTGGTATTATTCCAGCTTTTTGCTGGTGTCTGCACATCAATATTTTTATAAGTAATCTATGGGTATTTAAGGAAAGAATGCTTCAAATCAGGTTTTGAATTCTAAGCTTAAGGTACTACTTTTTATTTTCCCAAGTGCTATTTGATTATTTTGAAGATGCATGCAAATGATGAAATTTTCTTTTAATTACTGATCATCCACCTTAAACTTTAGACACTGTCAAGTTGCTTCACGTGACTAAAGGCATAATGAATCCAATAAGTACAGAAAACTCCTTTGCTTGAGAAGTAATAGATCATCAGACATGACAGAGACACTTTAATGAGAATCGAAAATTGTAACTGTTTTCTAAACTAGGTACAAATGTCTTAGCACTTCCTCTGTAGCTGAACCCACGTCCACGTCATTCATCGAGTCCCGGTATAGGCAGTGAGAGTCATAGGAAATTAACTTAGAAACACATACCTTTCCTTTAATAATACCAAATTTTAAAAGATTCTCCAGGGCTGGTGAGATAGCTCAGCGGCGTAAGCGCCTGCCTGGCAAGCTCAAGGGCCCGAGTTTGACTCCCGGAACCCACATACAAAAAAAGGGCCAGTGATATCACTCAGCGGCACGGGCACCGGCTGGCACGCAAGGTCCTGTGGTCGACACCCGGCATCCACAAAAAAAAAAAAAATAAAAATAAAATAAAATAAAATAATCTCCAAAAAGTCAATTGACATGAAATAACATGTAACTGACTGGAGAATTTCTCCCATACTAATCAACCATTAACTTGTTTAAATTAAATATCTGCAGTTTTCCGAATTACCGAACTGATTTACAGGACATGGTCAAGAATGTCAGAGTGTAGTGGAGCCAGATTTGGGAGCATTTATCACTGGAGAAAGATAGAAATAACTTTTAAATGGTCTTTTGCTGTGGATTCCGAAGACTCCTGAGGTAATGGGAGGTATATGCTTTCAGTCTCTAGGCACTGGCAGATTAATGTACTCTCAAGTTCTAAACACTTTTGAGAATGAGTGGGAATTTGTTTGAATTCAGGAGTGATGGAGACCAAAATAAGTAAAGAAAATGTTAATACACTATATATGTGCGGGCTTTTTAAATGTTTCTTTAACTTCAGCTATGGTGATCAGCATGCAGAAAACAAGACTCCGAATTCAAAACAGCAAAAGGTATTCTAATGACATATGGGAAATAACATATCATCACCTACTTGTATATTGCCAGCAATTCTAATATCAGAACCACTTGTGAACTTTAAAAAAAAATAAATGCCACTATGGGGGAAAAACAACACTAAGAAATAACTTTAAATGGGGAAAAATCTTTTTTATTGATATGTTTTACTTTGCTGGCAGACCAGAGCAAAGGTTTTGTGAACATTTAAAAGATGAAAAAGGTGAAGAATCCCAGAAGCGGTTTATCTTGAAGCGAGATAACTCTAGTATTGATAAAGAAGACAATCAGGTTGGTTCTCAAGTTTGAGAGTGGCTGACATTGTTGTTTTTGAAGGTGGGCTGACTGATGTTCTTGTCATCCCTCTGTTCCTCTGTTGTCCCTTTCTTCCCTCCTGACTCTCCCCTGCCTCTGATACTATCCTCCTCTCTCCAACCCCCTTGCCTTTACCTGCCTCCCCCTTTGGCATTCAATGGGCAGCCAAAAACATGTCCCGGTTGCTTTCGCAATGGCTCTGTGTTGGGCTGCATGGGTGGTGCTTGGCGCAGATCCTGCTGCATGTCATGGGGGGTCGGGATGCCACAGGCTCCAGGCTGTGGGGAAAAGCTTTGTCAGTCGCATTTCCAGATGTCTGTGTAACTATGGCAGTCGTTCCACTCCCTACAGCTTTGTCCTTCAGTTGTGCACAAATTGAGCTGGATTATCAATACGGACCGATGATCAACCGGTGTAGCTGTAAAGAACAAACCTTGTTATGGTGAGGACAGGTGGATTTTGCAACTATCCTAAAATAAGTCTTTACAGAAAAGAATTGAGTTCATGTTCAAGTCTCCCACCCCTTCTCCTTTTCATGTTTTATGGTCCATGTACACTGTCTGCTCATTTTGCATGAAATGTAGCAGAACTTTATCTTTGTGTATTTTGCTTGTGACAAAACATTGTGTTGTTCTAGAGTAGCTTTAATCATGGTACCTGGTCCAGGGTAAAGAGACTTTACCAAATCTCTTCTCTAGATGGGGGCGTGTGGAATCTCAGGGTGATTAGAAAGAAAACTAAGTAAATGGCAAGAGAGAACAAATTTTGAATAATAAGCACAGTAGAAAGTCATATAAATACTTTTGCAATTATACTCTGTGTCACTGACAATCAAAATAGAGTTTTTTAAAATGACATGGCTTTAGAATTTTTAAAGGTAAAACAACATGCATCTCGCTCAAGTTATCATTTTAATAATGAGTCATAATAAGCCAGTATGTGCCTCTCTGACGCACTTTTTTTCAACTTGTTCATCATTTGTATCTCATTTCCTCCCACCACCACCGAGCTACACCATGGCTCATGTTGACGCTGAGACATGTGCCTGTGTTGTGTCCTTGGTGGGTGTCTGCTGGATGGATGGATGAGTGTGGTTAGTGCAGAGCGTGTCCTCGGGAATGGCAAAAAGATGATGAGAGGGCAGCTGAGAAGCAAAAAGTGATTCAGAGGAGAGGATAAAGAACAGCAGTCCTCATGCTGGGTTCTTTGAATTGATTCTTTATTTCACTTGATATTGACCCTTATCAACTAAAATGTTTTAGATTTAGTTTATATGGCCCTTCTTTATATGCCAGAGACAATTCATAGAATCAGTCACTGAATGAATAAAAACATGAAAGGAGATAAAGATGTAATGTCCACATCTCCCTTTCTGTACCCTGTTTTCTTTACTCACTTGCTCTTTCTGTAGTCCTATTTTCAAAGCCATTTCTTCCCTAAACTAGCTTGAACTAGCTACTTCCTCTTTTCATTCCTTTTCCTTCCTCCCTCCCTTCCTTCCTTTCTTTCTTTTAAAGTCAGAAGCACACAGGTTAACAAAGGAAACAGAGTGGATCCCTGGTGAGCCACCTCTTACCTGACCTGCCTGAGTACCTCAGGCATACTCAGGCATGTTCATTTTGGAGACACCTGTGCTAATTGCACCCAGGAAGGAAGCAACCAAGAGCAATAAACATTTCCCATCACTATGTGCTATGCACACACACAATACATATACCTCACTCAACACAGTCTCCTTGGGGACTAGAGGGAGCGAGAATTATCATGCTCCATTTATTTAAATGAACATTTATTATTCTTAGTTGACAGTTGCATAACTGCAGATCTCTATCAACTCAACTTGGATAACCCTCCTGATTTCTTTTTCTGTTCAGAAAAACAGAATGCATCCATTTAGAGATGACAGACGAAGTAAATCAATTGAAGAGAGAGAAGAGGAATATCAGAGAGTGAGGGAGAGAATATTTGCACACGATGTGAGTAGTTGTTTTAATTGCCTCTTTAGTATGGTTCTACCATCAGCAATAAGGCAGTTTCATTCCCCAGACAGTGAGCTGGCAGGGAGTAAGGAGACCAGAGCCAGAAAGCAAATAGAACTGCAAAAGCTGAGAGGTGTTTCTGGAAGATGATCTGGTTCAGGGAAGTAATAGGAAACTAGCCAAGGGTCTAGGTGTGACCAGTAAGAGTAGAGAGGTGTAATTTTGGTCAGGGAAAACAGACCTTTGTAAGGACAGGGGTTTCAGATTTGCAGAAATACCTTCACGTCCATATTAGGCAGCAGAAAACCTATTAGTGTATTTTTAATATCAACATGTGCATAGGAAAGAATTGCAAAAATGGAAGTCTATTGATTATATATGTATATATATATATATATATACACATATATATATATATATATAGTATTTTTTGAGTTCTTAGTAAGTATAGATAGATCATTATACTAAAGTTAGATAATAATGCTCATTTCACTGGGTGTGGTGGTACATACCTGTACTCTTGGAAGCTGAGGCAGGAGGTTTGCCAGTTCTAGCCCATCCAGGGCAACTTGGCTTATCAAGACCCTGTCTCAAAATTAAAAATACAAATAAATAAAAAAGTAAAAGAACTGGGGATATAGTTCAGTGCTATTCAACTCCCAGTCCCACAATAATTTTTAATAATAGTAATAATAATATAATGCTCAATTTCATGCCAATCAAATCTGTGAACAATTTGTCAAGGGAATAATCATAAAACAATTTCTTTTTGTTAAAATTCTGAGAAAGAAATGTGGCTGGAAATCTTAAAATTCTTTACCCACAAGATAAAAGTCATTTAAGAAGCTAAATAAAAACAAAAAGTGAAAAAATAAAGGCCAAATTCATATGCAAGGAAGTTAAATAGGCAAGCAATCACCACAGCTTTCCATGCCAAAAAATGATCTGGAGTCTCCTCAAGTGCTATGGGTTCTTTTTTTCTGCAGAACGTGTGAGGTCCTTTGTGACACTATCAGTAGTCAATCTTTCTAGCTCTGCTAGAAAGGAGGAGCAGCTAGACTGCAGCCTGGCTGATGGCTGCTGTCCGTGGTGGCTTCAAGCTGACACCTTTGTCTGTGACCTCTCAGCAGGTGCTCTTTCCTTTAATTTAAGGCTGCAGGAAAGTCTACCTCTCCCAACACTGCATTTCATTCACATTGAAGTCCACTACCACCTTTCTTGAACTCCATAGAACAGAATTTTGATGAGTGAATAATCTGGCTGAGTTCTGAAATTAGGAGACAAGGAAATGAGGTTGCCGTAACTGGATGTCTGGATGATTCTGCAGATAGATAGTCTGCTTAGACTGTTATGGTCAGCTTTTTTGGTGGTGCAAAGCACAGCCTGATACACACTGGGCCTTTAGTTGTGTTCGTTGTATACAAGAATGAAGTGGTGAGAGGATCTCACCTAGACATGGTAGAGCAAGGGTGCCTACTGTAGTGGGCTGGGAAGAAGCATGTTTCTTCCTGAAGACCTTCGTAAAAAGATTTGTTTGATTTTTTCATTTTTTATTTTTATTTGTTCTCTCTTTCACTCATATATACACACAAACACACACACAAACATTTTTCCTTACACTTTGGTTCTGGCAGGTCAAATAAGTCAAGCAATTTGTGAATGAGTTGTTATGTCTAAAAAGCAAATATGAACCACACAAATAATGCATAATCAACATTCCAGTTTTTTTCTAGTTGTGCTGCATTTCTTGATACTTGAGAGCTAGGTCATACATCATACTGTCACGAGATACTTGCCTAGGATGACAATGAGTGCCTGTGTGGCTTACTCTGTTTGCTGTTTCCCATGTCCACAGGGAGGTCTTCACAAGGGGAGGGGCCTGAATGACTTCTCCTACCTGTGCATGTCCACACGCCCTTTCAAAAGAGATTAACAGTAGGGAACTGGTTCCCAAGTACGAGATTTCTTTGAGGCAAACTTGGCCATTTGAAGGCCTTCCTGGCCACATGCTGCATTAACACTGTGTGTGTGCGTGTGCCGTGCTAGGGATGGAACTTAGAGCCTGGCATATGTTAGGCAAGAGCTTTACTGCTGAGCTATACCACCAGCAGTGTCAAAATTTTTAAACAAGTAAAAGCAGACTTAAATGTGAAAAACCTTAAAGTGCCAATCTTTTGGCAAATCTTTTCTATTCAAAACATCATTTGGCAGCCTTCTTTAAGTACTAGGGCTTTCTCTTTGCAGAGATGTTAACTCTTTATAGGCTCTCCGAGAGCCAACATTTCTGGCTTTCCTAGTTCAAATGGGATGTCAGACGGTTTCAGGCATTGCTTTTAACCAGATATTGTAGGGCAGGTTGTTAAAATTGACATTCTACTCAAAATACACATGGAGCAGGGCTTCCAGGATGAAACAGAGTTTCTGATATCGTTTGCAAGATGTTAGGGTCATGTACATATGTATGTATCAAAGGAAAAGTTCGCTATTATTTATCATACTCCTACAAGGTTTTATAACCCTACACCTAGAAAGGGGAGAAAAAATCCATTTTTCTCCTCCCCCTATAGCTCAGGTAGAGACATGCTGACTTATCACTGGTATTCTCTTTTATTAGCTACTTATCAGTATGACAAATTATTCCAAAATTTAGCAATTTAAAACAAAAATACTTATATGTCTCAAGGTTTTTGTGAGTCAAGAATTTGGGAATGGCTTAGTGAGATGGGGAGATTGTTCTAGCTCTGGGTCTTTCACCAGAGATTGCATGTAAGCTGTCCGTTGGGGCTACCATTATCCGAAGATTTCTCTGAAAGTTATCTAAGTCACTGTTCACACATACAGTTATTGGCAGCCCTCTATTACTCACTGGCAATAGTCTGAAAATCTAAGTTCTTTATGAGGTGGGCTTCGCCTTCCCTCACAGGCTGGTGGGTGTCTTTCTAACACTGTACACAACTTCACCTGGAAAAAGTCTGGGAAAAGTGATGGGGGAGAGAGAGAGACAAACAGACAGAGGGACAGAAAGAGGGAGAGGGAGAGACAAAGAGAGTGGGTGTGGGGGGGGGAGGGGAGAGGGAGAGATTTTCCCTTTTGCTCTAGTCTAATGGACACATACAGCAACCCTGAGACAATCTGGCAGGTCTTACACAATACTTTGAATAGGCAAGAATCCTTGAAAACCACTCTCCATTACTAGGATATTATTATATCCTCTATTAATTGCAAACTCTCAAGGATGTAACATGGCAATATGAACTTTCTCAAATAAAAATAAATTGTCTTTACCACTTACATAATGACAGCACATTTTAGGGGGCTTTTATCTATGCATTTTCAGATTCCCAAATGATCATTACCATTGCCTAAATTGTTGAGGCACAAGATTATTCTTATGTAAGATAATAATTAAAGTATATTAAATCAATTATAAAACAAATGCAAAGGATCCAGCATAAGGAAATTATGTTACAGTACTCTAATCTTTTTCTGAACAGGTCATTAATTTAATATCTTCATAACTTACAAGTATATGTATTTTTTTTTGCACTTGAAGTAACAATGGAGAGTTCAAAAATGCTTCCCAATATTTATGCTTTAGCAAAAATAAAATTTATTTTAAAATTAGAAGTGATTTTAAGTATTTTCCAAATGTATCTTATTGTCTAAGGAGTGTGCATGAGTATGTGATGATGTGAGTGTGTGTGTATGCTTTATGTTTAAGATCACAGTCAAAATATGCAGGTTGCTTTGGTAGTTTTCTAGAAAAAGCTTTCAAACGCAGTTTGAAAATTTTGCTATCTTGAGATAAGAAAAAATTATTATTTGAGAACTAACTAGTTGGAAGAGTACAGAGGAATTTAGTTCTTAAATAATAAAATAATGTGTTTTTATATTAAGTAATATATGACTTTTTTCCTTTGGCAAAGATTTAAGCTTCTTCTATGGTTAATTCTATTTGATGTTGCTAACTTGAGGAAGTATAAGTTGATGAAACTATACAGTTGGGAAATGTGTGTTTTTCCAAGAAGATAACTTGCAGAGGATATTATATTTAAAGAGGGACTCAGGAGGAGGTCACACATGGTCCTGCCAGTGTGTGCTGGGTTCTTTCTTTGGAGAGAAGATGGAAGGGCTCGTGGAGCAATCAGAGTTGGGTGTGGGATGTGGGGGAGAACTCTATAACCCATTAGGCAAGATCACTTTTCTTTCTTTAAAAAAGGGAGCCTTTTATATCTGGGAATGCATATAAGTGACAGCTTTGAATGTTGTGCTTAATTACTGTGACAATTTTATCTTTCTCTGCTATTAAATGTGCAAGTTATTAATATTACTTTTAAAAAAGTTTATCATCATCAGCTACTGAATCATAGCTTATGAATATCTCTATCTTATTTGTGAAAATGTGGTGAAAGGGTGACAAGGTGATCTTGCATAGGACCTTTCCACAAAAATCAGAAAAATGCTCTTGAAATATATTTTTGTGAAAGACATTCTTAACTTGTCAGTGTCTCACTTTTTAATTCAAAGAATTTGAATTGCTTTATTTCCCCACAAATGCTATTAGATTAACAAGTCTGAAGAGGTCAGTATGTCTTTGACAGTTCCTTCAATGAAATAGATTCTCAATAATTCCACAACCCAGCCAGAACATTAAATTTTTTTTTTTTTTTTTTTTTTTTTTTTTGCAACAGGAATCTAACTTACAACCTTGCACTTGCTAGGCAGGCGCTGTACCACTGAGCTATATCCCTGGCCCAGAATATTATAAACTTAATTGACCTCTTTTCAAATACAAGAGCTGAGAAGTAGCAAAGTGTTGACCTCATAATGTATATTTGAAACAACTTCATTGTCTTTTCCATTCCATGACTTGGCTCTAGCTGGTAATAAAGCAAATTAATGGAACAAAGAAGATAAGATATTTGGTTTACTATAAGGAGAACTTTATAGGAACAGTGTTGATGGTACATCCTTTTCCATATATATTTGTATTTGTTTCCCTTTCAATATATATGTCAAGTTTTTAAAAAGTTATTTTCTGAAAGATTTGTCTTTTGATTGGCTGTTTTTCTTTTTAATTAGACAAGGTTTTTTTGCACACTTGAAATTTGGGACACGTTATAACTATAGAAAGATTAAAATAGAAATTATTCTAGAGGTGCCTTGAGTAAAATGCTCAGACCAGTGAGGAAAACACCATTTCTAAAGCTAGTTCTTTGGCTTAGTGGAAAGAAATGATTTCTGGGGCAAACTAAAAAGAGAAAGCAATATCTTGCTTACCTTTCTGAGTAGTAGTTACATTAGCAGCATCTTTTAGTTCAAGAGTTACTGAAATGTCATTAATACTTCTTTCTTTTCATTTTATCTTAAAATGGACCTGTTAAGTTTTCATTTATCTCTTTCACATATAATTTATTCATCATTTAGAAAAATTACAGATAGCATGTTACATATATATTTATATAAATTTAATACTTTCAAAAATGGTCTTGTGTTACTTTCTAAACACAATGATTGTATTTATTACCACAGCACCATATTTTCTTTAGACTTAGACTTTTTCTGTTTGTTTAATAAATTTAATCCACCTTTCCTCAACATGTAATTATAATTGAATTTTATCTTCCCTACATTGTGTATTAAATATCAGATCGGAAACCTGGCATAGTGGCATTGGCCTTTAATCTTGGAGGTGGAGGTAAAAGGATTGCAAATTCAATCCCAGCCTGGGCAATCGAGAGACTTAGCAAGATCCTTTCTCAAAAAATAAGTAAAAATAAAGGGAGATTGGGAATGTAGCTCAATGTAAGGGCCTTGGATTCCATCCCCAGTACCACAAAAAATAAAACCAACGACAACAGAACAGATTGGAGATAAATGAATGAATGGTATGTGAATAAAAGTTAAAGAAAAACGTCATTAGTTTTCTATGTGAAAAAATCAAAACTGTAAGATGGACCTTGATAGTTTCTTTAATTAGCTTCATTTCATCAAAACTTGTCTTCTGTCCTTCCCCCTTAATTAATAATTGATAACATTTCTTCAATTTTGAGAAAGATGGAGTCAATCTCCTTTTTTCATGAGAATTTATTGTTACCAGGTAGTAATTAAAGGATGTGGCTTTACACTTCCCTCATTCTTCGGTGGATCCTGTCAAGTTCACATGCTCTGCTCTGATTTGAACCCACTCCCTTGGCTTTTGTTGGTGGCTGTACATCCACAGCTCCAGAGGAAACCATTCACTCATGACCTTACAGTGATACATTTCTCCAGCAGTTTCAGCACATTTCTCCTCTGACTATGATACTCAACAAGGTTTAATCTGTTCAAAACTGGAGGAGTCCTGATGGAAAAGCACCTTATTGCTGCATGAGAGTTGTTTATTCTTCTAACCCTAACCTATTTTTTCTTTTTTTCTTTCCATCTTTTGTACATATCTTTCTAAGTAGTTTTAAAATCAAGCATGGATTTTTGATCCTTCAGCATATCCAGAACGTCTGATACAATGCCTTTTTCTATTTTTCAGTCAGTTTGCTCCCAGGAAAGCCTTTTTGTGGAAAACAGGTAAAGTGAAATTTACTTTCACATGTCGTTAGAGAAACAGTCTGTCATGTTTGTCCTATATATTCCCATATACATCTATATCCCATATATACGTGTGTGCTTGAATATATGTATAACAAATACATATATCTGTGCATACACACATGTATATTCACACATGTATTTTATTTAACATGTCTAAAAAATATTTAATTTGGGGAAAAAGTTCTCGCCATCACTTCCAAACAGACTGAGATATTTTCTTTATTTAAAGTTGGAGTTTCTGGTCCTTTTAAAGGTGGAATTCCTGTTACCTTCACTGGGCATTAAAATGATGAAATGTTGAGAATCCCTCAAGAATTTGTTGTTTCACTGCCTTGTTGAAGAGGCTGCTAAAAGTACTTAAAATTGGTATTATTAGTCACCTCTTGTGACCCATAATTATACATAGCAATACAAACAATAATTAAAACAATATTATTTTAAATTTCTCATACTTAATGATCTAGCTTCATAAAAGGCTAAATTGAAACTCGTATCTAAACCAGTCTAGTCTTTGCTGTGTACCTTGCTTAGGAGTTAGTGGAGGGAGGTAATTGCAAAATAAAATGCTTATGAAACTTATAGACCATCTTGGGGATAAGAACAGACATGTTCAAACTTGATGTATACCTTCGTAAAATGGTTCTAAATTGACATAGGTATTAAAATGTCCCATTAATCTAATTGCAGATATTCAGGACAAATTAAGGAATTCATGTTAACTGTACTAATCACATTAAACATGTATCAAATCCAGCAATTTGGTTTAGAAATATGGTATTCATAAATAAGGTGGTAGCTAATTTTATTTCAGGTGTCTGCTTAATAGGTGTCTCTATAAAACTGAATCAAATTGAGACTGATTCAGTGTTAATTCTGAGAGAAATTTAAACTGGGCATTAGAGATAACTGATTTTTAAAATGCCATCATTCCTATTAGCAGTTAGAAATCTACAAGTAATGAAACCCTTCAAGAGAGTAGCTTCTTTTAGAAGATGAAATGAAATTGCAAAACAAGTCCATATGAAGAATTAAAAAACAACTTCAAAATTCATTAAAACTGTGAATCCATGGGTATTAACATCTTGGCAATGATTCTAAGGCACTCCAAAATTCTATACCTATATCAAAAAGAGTAAGTGAGCATTTACAGGTGTTAAGTGGGAAATCTTATTACCTAACATTCTAACCAATCATGTTTTCTACCTTACTTCCTAATTCTATTCATTCACAATTAAATGCTCTATATATTCAAATTAGATTAAAATCAACATTACAATAATTTGCCAGATATATGCACTGGATATATGAAAAAGTCTTGATAGTCCCAAGAATCAAAATTCAAATTAATGGCTCTCCTATAAAAATAGTATCTCCTGGATACTTGCACTCTGGAATGTCAATATTTCACCAGACACAAAACATAAAAACATAACTTTAGTGTTACCATAAAATACACAGCTAATATATTGGATCAAATCTCTATCATATCTATATTCACTTCTTATTCTGCTGTTCTTTGTTTCTTCTCTTTTCTCTTTCTTCCTTGCTCCTTATTTATCATCAGGCTTTAATCCTAGGACAGGAATTTTTAACCTTGCCATAGAGCCATTAATGTAATATGGCAAAACTTAACATTGGCCAAGTAAACATAGTTATGTGGCATTGATTTATAAGAAAAAGTGTTCCATAGTTGAATACACACCCATTTAACGTAAGGCATTTAGTACTCTGAGCTTTTATATCATAAAAATCATGTTTTTCATTTTCAGTAGGCTCTTGGAAGACAATAACTTATGCAATGAGACCTATAAGAAAAGACAGCTGTTTCGGTTTGTATGGTTTACTTTTTTAAACTGTGTTTTCAGAATATGTGCCAGAATCAGTGTTAAATATAAGTGTATTAGTGTAAAATATTTCTGTTCATGAAATCAAATTTGTTCAGTTCTCTTTGTAGAGTTTGTTACACGGCTAGTGTGGCGTCATATCAGGTTATGTGAGATACAAGAGAAAGCTATCATTTTGTATATAGTTCCTCAGGGATCTTCCTCTCATTTTGTTTTCCAAGGGCTTTGACAATACACTGATATGACATTCCCAAGTCAACTTGGGTGAATTACATTGAGTTAAGGTTTCTATGCAAGTTTGCACTTGTATATACATTCCCAATATTAGAAAATAAATTGATAATTTTATATGGATAGCTAATTTTTAGATCATTACTCTCAATCATAATATTTCAAGTAGTATTTTTTCAGTTACAGATTTTATTTCTAAAACAAGTTATGATACTCCTTTTAATTATAATGAATTACTTAAATCAAGATCTGTGTGGGATAAGGGAAAGGATGAAAAAATGTTTTAAGTTTTCTATCCAACTGAAAGCTCTATTAAAGCACAGGAACCATTTTCTCATTAAATGTCTTTCTAGCATCCAATACTGTGGAAAAGGGTACCCAGCCCTACAGATATACTCAGTACCTAATACATATTAAATGTATTAATGCATTTGTGAATATTAGTACTTATCTGTTATAAGAAAGACAAAATAAAAAACAAAACCTCTTCCAGTTTAGAAGAAAAAAAATACTAAGAAAGTTGGACAAATTGTCTTCTTAGAAAATATCTTTCTGTAGTAAATCTAAATTTAGGACTTCTTCTAAAGTTATAGTTTACACTGTGACCAGAAACAAAAACCAAGTTCTTACTTTTTAACTTCCTCTACTTTTCCAGGTTGAACTACATAGTCTAATACCTTCCTCATGTATCATTAGATAATTTAATTTGTCTTTCACACTTGACTATTTATGAAAGTAATCTTGCATTTTCTCTTGACAAGTCAGAGAGAAAAAATATGTAGAATGTATCATTACCCCTGTAGTCACACACTGTAATCTACTTTGTTTAGGCTGATGTAGATAAAATATGGATTCTTGAACCCCAAAGTCAATGAGATTTACATAGCCCCAAACTGCTCCCCTGCAGAGCTACCATTTCCTCAGGTGAGCCATCCTGTAGGGATTCCACCACCCACCAAAATCACCAATCACAGAAACTCAAGAAGGCAAATTAGCACAAAACTATCTACACAATTTTAAGAGCAACTCAAAGCGCACATGATCCTTAACTTGGACGATAATAATAATAATAATTCAGTGTGCAGAAATGGAGGAAAATAAATGCTATCAGTTGTTAATCAACACAAGAACAGAATTTAGAGTATGCGCTTTATGACTATCCTGGGGTCTAATTCCAGTTACCTCTGAAAAGACCACATCCAATGGCCATATGTCCCATTACCGTTGTTTTCCTGGATTCCTGTTGGAGGGAACCAGGACTGAACTTAGGACCAGGAATAGGAAGCCACCTAGGGACATGTTTTTCTATGAAGTTTATGATCCCACATACAAACTGATATGGAATTCAGTTCTGCACCTCACCCCAACAATTGTTGGTATGAATAATTGGATAAAGAAGTATAAAATATTTTAATGTGTAAATAATGGAAATTATAAATAGAATTATATATGTATTTTGAATCTCATTAATGGTAAGTCCCTAAAGCAGCAACTTAAATCTTTGTTTGTCAAATGCACAGATCTTGACTTTGGGGGTGATTTGAGTTGACTGAGCAGAAGTAGAAGAGCTGAGGAAATCTTAGGTTGCTTTATTGCTTATGAAATGTTGCAAGTCTAGAGGAATTTTCCCACGTCTCTAGAAATTGCTCTACCAGGATGAAGGGTGTGGACTACAACACAGGAGCTTATACCCAGCAAGAGTGGTGGTCACCTCCTTTGCAAAGAAATTCTCAGCTACACTGACATGTAGTAGAATTCTAAGTTCTTCCCGTCGAGGTCCAGGAGTGATAGTGAAAGGGGTAATTAAATCAGAATTAGTGATGGGAGCAAAGGATCACCCCCACAAGCTGACTTTTATTCTGATGCATCCTACATGTTGAAGTTAAGTACAACTCCAAATCTGTAAGCTAGGTTTTTCTGTAATAAATATTCCAAGTAACCTACAAATGAGAATACTTTCACATTTCCAGTGAATTTGTAGTCACTAAAGAATGATTTAGGGCCGGTGAGATGGCTCAGCGGCTTAAGTGCCTGCCCGGCAAGCGCGAGGGCCCGAGTTTGACTCCTGGAACCCACATACGAAAAAGGGGCCGGTGATATCGCTCAGCGGCACGGGCACCTGCTGGAGCGCGAGGTCCTGAGGTCGACCCCCCGGTACCCACAAAAAAAAAAAAAAAAAAAAAAAAGAATGATTTAGCCAGAGTTTGCCAAAGATAAATCAACAAAATTAGAATATCGGAGAAGAATGAAGTTGAATGTGAACATTGAAAGATAACTAGAAATGAAATACCAAGCCCTTCAAAAAGTGATTTTCTGCACCCTATCTCCCATGGCTTTCTTACATTTCAGAGGAGTGTGAGCACTAAAGTCACCTGGCTATTGCTGAGGGTACTTCCTCTCAACAGCCTGATTTCTTCATAGGTGGTCCTTGTTTCTAACACCAGCCACCCCTGAGGAACTGAGAAGAAAGAATATAAGAAAACATTACACAAGATGGCCGAAAAAAAGACTATTTTCATCCAACGTTTCCTTTGAAAGTACTTTTTGTTTTTTGAATTTTCTGTTTCAGTTTCTGCCTTTGCTTTACAAAGCTCTCATCACAGACTAGCTACTTCATTTTTATTATTTCTTGGATCATTAACCTTCTAAAGTTTCTTGAAATAAAAGAAAAAGTCCAGTAAGTAAAGATGAAGGAAAATATAACATTTCTATGTACTTTCTGTATAATTTGGTTGGTGTTTCAATCAGATATGCATAATTCTTGTATCTCAATAGAGCATTATTATCTTTAAAAGAATATTTTTAACAAAGCCTCTGATCACTTTTATGAGATTTGATTCAAGACTTGAATTTATGTCACACTGTACACTGATATAAAATTGGGAGTCATATTTATTGTTCAGGGCTTAAATCTCCTGCACTTATTTATAATCCGTGAAACCCTTACAGTATTTTAATGATGCCTTGTTTCCATCTGCAAAAAAACTTCAGAAATATTCATGAAATTACTCCTTAAACAGATTGGAAGCCAATGAAAATACAAGTTTCATCAAATTTCCTCATACAATACCTGGAATTTGGTGTATGCCTTAAAGATGCACTGGAGTCTTCAAAATTCACTTTCAGCTATTTGATCACTTCCAGGATATTCAAGCGTTTTCTATTTGAATTTTTAACAAATTTATTCTTTCACGTAAAAAGGTTTTTGGTATTCCCATTGATCCCTTTGGAAAGTTTCACTGTAGGTGTATATAGTGTTAACACTATTATTTTCACAAGTTATCCTATATGGAAAGGATTGCAGGGCTGTTTCCTCTGTCCATAGAGGTTAAAGTCACTGAACAAAATTCTTACTGTGGGGTATAGAGTAACTTCTGTGACTTGTGCTGTGTGTCACAGCCTTGATGAAGAAATTCAGAAGTTGGAAAATGAATTAATAAGTAGCTTCTCTGGATTTGTGTGCACTTTTCTAAGCCAATTATTTAATGCTAAATTGAAAGAAAAATTTCTTTATTTGTTGGAATTATTTTTAAAATCATTTAAGATTCTGAATATTAATTCATTGTTATTTTGAATCAGGAGAACTTATCCCCCTGTTATCTCTGCAAGAGATATTAACAATTATATTTTATATCATGTTTTTCTAGTTGTTTCTCCTTCCCTGACAGAAGGACCATGTGACATTCTTAGGTTTGGTTTTTCTGTTTGTATCGTGTGTGTTATGTGTGATGTGTTATCTGTCTGTACACCACTGAAGCATTTGTGGTACTGTTTGTGGGGGGCACACTGCTGGTTTAGTGAAAGAGGTTGACAAGAGTTGTCGTGTGTAGATGACTCTTTCAAGAAGGGCCTTATTCTGCACTTACCCACCTCATTCATGAAACGTAATACTGTCCCTGTGCATCTTTTTGGTGACTATGTTCCAGGGGCAACAGAGACGGCTCAGGGAGAACATCTGGGAGTCGACAGAGCAGCTCAGAGAATGAGCTAAAGTGGTCTGACCATCAGAGGGCCTGGAGTAGCACAGACTCTGATAGCTCCAACCGCAATCTGAAGCCCACTATGACCAAGACTGCAAGTTTTGGGGGCATCACGGTGCTGACCAGGGGTGACAGCACGTCCAGTACCAGAAGTGCCGGGAAGCTGTCCAAAACAGGTAGTTAGTACTGAATGGGTTTATGTCCTCTGGTATTATCTAGTTTTTACTCAAGCCATGTGGTTACCATTCTCTCCAGCTTGGAGCTGACTAATAACAATGACATTAATTACATTACATCACATTCTGGGAAATTAAAGGCTACCATTTAATCTAAATAGGTTACTGCCTCTTTTTAGTCATGTGCCTATATCAAGTTATTAATCTCTCTAATCATCAGTCTTGTTACCTGTTATTTCAATGCATAGACATGTTTACTTAACTAAACTTTAGTTAATTTTACTTCCATAAGTTACTTACTTAAGTTCTGCCATAAACTTAATTTAAATTTAAATTAGATTGCTTTTGTAAAAATGATTACCATGGCACTTGCACATGGCAACTATTTAATAAAAGTTAGCTAGTGTTTTTTAATTTAGTAATATGACTTAGTCCTTGCAACTATCCTTTAAAGTAATTGTAATATTAATAGGTTCAATTCTTGTATTAGCATATTGTTAGTATAACCCTGTGCATGTTCTTTAAGCTAGTTGTAACCTGTTCCCTCATCTGAGATATGGAAATAATAGCACCTGTATTGTAGGTTTATTATGAAAATTAAATGCCTCAATATACACAAAGCAACTTGAATAATGCATGGCAAACTATAAACACCCAATAAACATTAGTTCTTACTCATTTTCATTATTCCCAATTAATTTTTTCATCCCTGCTTTGCAGACAAGGAAAATGGGTCTCTGAGAAGTTTGGAGTTTTTAGGTTGCTGAGTGCATGTATCTTTTTTCTATTTTATTTCCCCAAGTGAATAGTGATGTTTTGAGCTAGATAATTTAAGTTAGCATAGACAATCTTTAGGAGGTGAGTGATGATGAGTGGTGAGATCTAGGAGAACTATTAACTTGAAAGGATTTTAAACTAATCAAAGCACTGTGCTCTATTTTGACTCAAAAAGCAAACCCCCTGACTCTCACTAGGGTAGAGGTTTGAGGGTTGTGTTTTAGTGACATGCTCTGGCTGTCAGGATATACATAGAAGGGCAGAAGAGAACATTCATCATCCTGGATCAGGAGGTGAGTGGGGCAGGGCAGTGAGGACAAGGTGAATGGAGAACCCATTACCACTTAGACAGCAGCTGACCTGGACTGTGAATACTTTAGCAATCATCCATCACACTCATGCTGGGGCAGGAAGCAGGGGGATCTGCAATATCTGTGTTCATTATGCTGATAGTTTAACATGATTATGTTGTTGACAAATTCTTTCAAAGAAATTATCTCATGTTTTCCTCCATAAGAAGAAAATTAATAGCATTTAGTCACAGCCACTAGTACATCCTTATAGTAGTGCTTCTTGGAAAGATTCAGGTGGGTTTATGCTGTCTTCCTATGAATTTTATTCACCAATTGTTGAGCCCTTCGTTTCTTACTCTAATTAATTGCTCTCATATCCCACTACTGCAGCAGCTGAAGTCAAGAAAATCCACTGTGGTGCACTTGAACTCTTGTAAACTAAGAAAGGTTAAATAGTTTTAAATCTTAAAATGCAGAAACCAAGTACTTTAAATGGTACACTTAAAAATTCCAGCACATCAAAAGAGCTCTTAAGATTTTAAAATCAATCATCATTTTCCACACACCAACCTCCAATTACTACCAAAGTAAAGCTCTTTGGAAACATTTAAAACACTTCAAGAACACTAAAATGCCATGTTCTTTGAAGAATGATTGCAGATTTTAAGTGATTCAGACTTTTTTTTTTCCTTTTAATTTAAGTGTCTCCATTTGAAAGCCTGTCAAGGCGCAGGTATGGCAATGGGAAAAAAAAAAAATTTTTTTAAAGAAGATCAAGGTAGGATGTCAAAACAAACTTACAATTTCCCAAGATAGTTTTATGAAGTAAAGCTGTCAGTTTTATTGTCATGGAGGTTCAGAACAGCACAAGTTTCGTTTTTTTTTTTTTTTTTTTTTTTTTTTAACCTCATTGTTCACACTAAAATTGCAAACTCTTCTTTAAACCTTTCGGAAACCAAGTATGGCGTGTGACATTTGAGTAACTGTTCTCTTCTAATTACACAGATTTTAGCTTTAAAAAGATAATAATGAGCCTTTTTCCAGGTCAGAATCATGTTTTCCTACATTATAGTGAAAAACATATTACTGAGATCTGAACATGGAAACACATTTTTTTGAGGCCTGTGCAGTCTATCAGATTCCCAGCACATGTTTGTGGATGTAGATGATGCCCTTGCATCCTCCTTGTGCAAAATATTGATTGATACTTATGCTGCTACTTCAGTGGAAATTAGCGGTGTAGTTGAGAAATAAAGCTAAATCTGTTTATTCCTGTGCCGGCCCTATGATGCTGTTTTATCATCCATTCTCCCCCTTGAACTCTGGAATAGGGGTCTTCAACTTCAGCTGCATCAGAATCAACTGGAGGTTGATTGTGGGCCCTCCTCCACAGGTTCTGAGTCAGTAGATGAATGGGACCTGAGAATGGGCATTCCTAACAAGTTTCCAGCTATTAGCTGGTAATATTTGTTGGAAAAGCACAATTTGAAAATAACTTCTCGGGAGATACACGATGTCATTTTGTTTTAACTGTTTTATAGGATGTGATAAATTGTTCTCCAGATCCAAGAGCTTTCTTAACTGTTCTCACTTTCTTTGTCTATATCACAGAGTGTTTTTGGATCCAATGAAAGATACTTCATCTTTCTACTACTTCCTCTTCTTGTTGTTTATTTTTGTTACTATATATCCTGTATATTTTCTTTTTGTTGTAATTTTGGAAGCTTCAGGTTATTCTACTGAACTCTGACTCCCTAAATCTGGAAATATTTTCTTGAATTATTCAGAAATAAAATGTTATCCTGTCTTAAGGACAAAGTGTACTAGATGGGTAAACAATCAAAGAAAACTTTATTCATAAAGATTGCAACAAGGGTCAAGACCCTTACAATAGGAGGCGGACAAATTCAGCTCCGCTGAATCAAAAAGCAGGAGAATTTTGAAGCGCTGGGATGAACAGTGCTTCATCCTTTTGAAGGATGTTAGAGACCAGATTCCTCCCTGTGTTTAAGCAATGGTTTGTTAATGTGTTTGCTAATTAGTGCTTATGGAGATTAGATTCCTAACAACCCTCCCACCCCACCCCCACCCTGCTATTCCCCAGGGAAACTTGCGGTCTATCTTTCTTAATGATTGCATTTCAAAGGCTTAGATCCCAGGTCCTTAAAAAAGTTAATCCTGGACTGTAAAACTGGCTAGAAGCTGGGAAATTTACCAGAGCCTCTCCCCAGCCACCTTAAAGAGTTCTGCCCCTCCACACAGCTGCCTCTTAGGGTCCATCTTCAACTTCCGAGCATCCCACTGTAAGTAGCGTGGACTTTTCATCTAATGTCTTTTAGAACTTGGCACAGATTTGATCAAAGCCTTGGCCCTAGCTGGACTGTACTAAAATGACCAAAGTGTAAACATTTGACCACAGGTTTAGAGCTTGTTCATGGAATCCGGTTGACGGTTTGGGGCTCAGTCTCCACCACTCAATAAGTGAGATTTGGGAAAAGTATCTGACATGCCTGAGACTCAGTTCTCATCTTTGAGATGAGGTGGCTCTGAAAATTATGGAAGACTATTCCCATGGAGCGATTAGTACAGTGCTTGTCACATAGACATACAGTTTGAATATTTGCCATGGCTACCCTTAAAGTCCTAAATTTTTGAAGTATCAATTTCAGTTTATTCAAATCTTCGAACCCTCTTAATCCTTTGCCATTTGTCATTACTGCTAGCTAGCAACCATTTTTCTCAAGTATTTCATTAGTGCTGGGTATATGTAGAATACTGTTCTACCTCATCTAGATGATGGACACTTAAGAGTCGAACAAAACAGGTTATAAACTGACTGGAAAGGCAGCGACTAAACTTCGGTTTCATGTTTATTGCTGAGCCACCGATTCAAGGAAATTTGACTTTTTGTCTATCTTTGCAAGTGTTGAGAGTTTAAATCAATTTTAATTTTCCTCTTTCCCTTTAACCTGTGAAATCAAATAATTTACATTGTCTCATCCTCCTTCCTATTGATGCCACTTCTTTCCTCCAGGTCATAGGAGAAACTTTTGTAAATCAGTGATTAATCATCTTCTATCTAAAGCCAAAATTATCTCACTCATTGGTTTGAGTGTCACTTCAGCCTGCATACACCCCACCACCACCACCAACACACACATCCATGCCATTCTAGCTCACACTTAATCAGATTTCAGATGTGCTTCATCGACCTTACCTCTTCTCAATAGTGAACTAACTCCCCAGCCTAGAGGTGAGTTGAACCATCTTTGTAGCATCATTTCTACTGTTGCTGCTGTTGGTTAGCTCATCTCTAGTGTCCAACTTGCTGTCAGATCATTCACAGCATGTCCCTTAACAAACACTACAGTCTGCACTGAGACTATGACCTCAAAGTCATAATTTCAGTAGTTTCATCTCACAAGTATAGCATTTTCAGGGCCTGTGAGATGGCTCAGCAGCATAAGCGCCTGCCTGGCAAGCGTGAGGTCCTGAGTTCAACTCCCGGTACCCACATAAAGGAAAAAAAGGGCCGTTGATATCACTCAGTGGTACAGGTGCTTGCTGGCAAGCACAAGGTCCTGAGGTCAACCCCTGGTACCCACATTAAAAAAAAAAAAAAGTATAGCATTTTCAGCATCTTTTTTACACCCTTTATTTTTCTCCCCATACATTATTCAGCACCTCTTCAACATTCTAAACCATGTAGATGGAATATTCTGAATTAAACTAAAACGTTATCATTATTAATAAACCAACCATGGGCAAAGCAGAAAAGATGCCCAGTTATGAACACTCATGTTAGTCTGTGGTATATATCTGCACACTTTCTGGAGACGATGCATGGTCATCATGAAAGCTTGGCTGTAGATCAGTCAGCGTGGATCAAATCCCAGTTTTAACATTATACAGCCATTTGAGCTGGTTGGGTTACCTAACTTCTCTATATTCACTTTCCCTATCTATTAGAGGCAGAAGTAGTATTTATTATTAAAGTGTTTATTCAAGTGCTTTCACATACTAAGGCCTCACTAAATACTACTACTTTTCAAAAGTTATCAGACTAATTGCCCTACTACACTGCAATTTCATTTTGAAATCCTATCACTTATCACTTATTTTTAAAGTTTTCCAATTTAATTAATTGATTTTAGAATCCTGAAGGTATTGCATATATTCTTGACCTTTCATGAAATAGAGGAACGTATTTTTAATGACAAAAATCAATAATTATGGGCTACTGGTTTAGTAAATCTTTTTATTACATCCTTGCCACCTATTATATAATACAAACCATTACTTTGAACTTACATTAATAGGAACTTTTCTTGGTATAGTTTTCCCCAGTGCTCTGGTTAATACTTAGTACCCACAACAGCCAGGCTAATTGATGCTGTAGCTGTATGGCTCTTGCTACATTGAAAGACAATGAGTCCCCAAGGAACAGGAACATATTAGATGTTTCTTTCTTTGTTCGTAGTGGAGAACAAGAAGAACTAATTATGAATAATTTCCATTTGGAAGAGTCTACCCACTTTTGCCTACGTATTTGTGTATCCCCAATATTTGTATTCCTCTATGTCCCCTGAAGGACACTCAATCTTACATAAAGGATCATCAGTCATTCTGACGGCTGGGTCCTGCTTGTTCCAGCTCTTGAATGTATTAATAAGAGTTCTTCAAATATGTGAAATGCAGTACAGCATTTTTGGCAGTTAAATATATCACATTAACAAGTATAATAATACCCACCATCTATTTGTCACATGGTTTGTTCCAAGTCCAGTGTTTGATTGCCCATATCCTTTTCATCTTAAGTCCTTAAAATCCTAAGTCAGTATTGTTCCATCTTTACAAAAATAAAATTAATATTTAGTAGTTTAAAGGTGTCCATGTCCAAAGGCTTTTAAGAGTTGAAGAGCTGATTTGTCTGTGTCTCCCTAATTTTCAATCTTACACATGTTCTCCTAAACCACTCTCTTTTTTAAACCCTAAAAGAGATGCTATTTGATTTTTAAATTGGTTCAGGCATACAACACAGGAACAATCCAGTTTTTCTACTCATATGTGGGAAAATAAGGTAGCTTCTCAGTATATACCTTCAAAATTCAGCTACATGGGTTTTGAAGAAAAAGTACTTAACTAAGATGTAATCAGTGTACCTTAGGACTTCTTATGGTGTAGTCTCTTTACTCCCCACCTTATTCATGTTATTCTTAACAGTTCAACTCTGTAAAACATTTCTACGGCATCACTAACTCAAGAATATGGGAATTTGCTGGTACTGAGTTCAGAGCATTAAAGTACCATTTACCAATTTATCGCTTTAGTGGTATGCAAAAAAGCTGAAAGAGGGAGGGCGCATTGTTAGTCCCCGTTTTCTTAGAAAACTGACACATCTGAAAAATAATTAGTAAAGGTTTCAATAAAATGTGAGCCCAACATATGGAATAGGCATTAGTTAATCTTGTCCTGCAACATGCTCCTCAAATATTTTAAGGACAGGTTATAGAAAAATAAGACTTTTTCTCTCCTCTTCCCTATGTGCCCAGTGATTGTTAATTCCTATCCCCATGCCAGGTTCTGAATCTTCCAGCAGTGCAGGTTCCTCAGGATCGCTGTCCCGCACCCATCCACCTCTCCAGAGCACACTCCTGGTCTCAGGTATGGCAGCTGGCTCACCTGGCTGTGTGTCTTATCCAGGGAATGGAATGGGGGGCCAGGTCCCTTCCAACAACACCAGCTACATCCTCCTTCCACTTGAAGCTGCGACAGGCATCCCACCCGGAAGCATCCTTCTTAATCCACACACAGGTTAGTTTCTACCTGTTTTGATAATGATACAAGGTTATCAGAAGGTTATTCTTGTGTTTAATTTTATGAATTTGCTAGCAAGTTTTTTGAAAATTTATGAATAGGAGAGCTGAGTGCATGTCCTTATGTGTAGCATCTTTGTTTAGGTAGATAAAACATACATCTATATTTATACTTTCATATCTATATTAATAGAGATATGGATACTTCCCGAAGCGTTCACTTTTCTCTCTTTCCTTTTTTTTGATCACAATGTCTCATGCATTCTTGAAAGTTAAGACCAGAGATAAGAGTGTAAAGAGCCAGGATATACTAATTAAAACTTTGTGTTTCTTGGACCTAATCCTTCATTAGCTCATATTAAACAAAAACATTTTTTGCATCCAAAGATATCTCAGGAACTTGAGGAATCAATTAGGACTTATAGTGGATCCTGCAACATAAAAGTTGCTTTTCACCTTAGAACCTCACCACATTCCTATGGGAGAATAAAGGATAACAGTGGTGAAGAGAAAATTTTATGTATTATAGGGACAATAGGTTTACACTGGTTTTGGTGGGGTTTGGAAAACTGTTCATTTCATGATTATGATCACTTCAATGATGAATGACTATTTATTCTTTAATTCTGAATTTCTCTAGTGGCTCAGTTAACTTCCACATTAATTCCAAAGGACCCAGGGCATTGAAATCCTAACATTAGCGAAAAACTGTGGAACATCTGTTTTACGGAGGAAACCTTTCAATGCTCCCAAACCCAGTACGACAATAGATGGAGACATTTTGATTATCATGACCTAGGGAAGAAGGAGAAACTACTGGCAACTAATAGGAGCCAGAAATGCTACTTATCAACCCCCAAAAGCACAGGACAGCCCTTCACAACAGCAGGTTGCCCAGTTCAAACTAACAGTAATGCTGTAGTCAAGAATTCCTGGTTTAGAAAGTTTGGCATTGATGAGTCACTTCATAGGAAACCTTTATTAGTGATTTTTAAAAAATGGAATTGTTTCAAAATGGATCTGAGATTTACTTTACATCATTTCAGAGTGTTTCTTCAATTAGCTAAGCTTGAAAATGTAAAACTAGAGGAATATCTCATAAAATTCATCTGACTCAATCTTCTCACATATATAGTGCCACTAGTAATTAGAAAATTCAGAGAAATACAAAATCTGTAGTAAAATAGTTACTTGAATAATTGCCACACTTTCATAAAACATATGGCACATTCTTAAAGCATGGTGTTTGATTGAGACATTTTGAAAATGCCATAAGCTTGAGGGAAAAGAAGTCATAATTATTTTATTGAAAACCATTTGAAAGATCCAGATTAGATACTTCTTGGAAGGATTTTATATTGCTCTTATTTTATTTAGACTATTGTAAGCACTATAAAGGAAGTTGAAAGAAGACAAGGATCCTATCTATTACTCTGGGCACTGATCAAAGTGTGATCTAATTCTGTAGGCTTAAATTCTTTCACTTTTAATTGAGATAGAGAGCTTGCAGCAAAGAGCACACATTAAACATTTATTTTGAATGATTTGTTTTAAGCAAAATTACAGTGTTTCAAAGAAACTCAGCAGAGTATTTTTAGGGTACAATGGAGGAATATTGTTTGCAATGATAGCATGGTTCTGCATGTGTATGTGTATATTATCATCTATAATCTTGTTTACATAAAAAGTAATAGAGTTCTGCTGGTGCCAAGTCCCAATTCTTATTTATTGGATGGAGTCACTAAGAGCTGTTATCAAAATATCTCTTTTGAAAAAGGATCTCAACTGAAGAAAAAGATATAATAATACTGTTGAGTGGCTTCTCCAGACATTTGTCTGATCTGACAAATGCTAGATATTAAAATATATCTGAACCAGAAGGAAAGCATATTACTACATTTATAAAATAGTTGAGTGATGAGATGCAAGGTGAATTATTATGTTCTTCTTTGTAGAAGGTATTTATTTTTATAAATTAAACTATACACACACATATATATGTATTATTGAAACAGTTAATTTTGTAAAAACCTGAGTTCTTTGTCTTCCAAAACTGAAGAATAAATTATAAATTTGAGGACAAAGGGAGGAATTTAGGAGAGTGTTTACTGGAAACAAAAAGAAGAAACATTCTCTTGGTGGATATCTGGGGGTAGGGGGGAAGCAATCCAATCATGCTTTCTTTGGCAGCCTTATATAAATAGGTAAAGCATGGGAGCTTGCTTTAAAGGAGATGAGCTCCAAAAGAAACTGGTTATCTTATATGATTCCTCTAAGTCCAGGTCTGGAGGTAGAGGAATTGTTAAGACAAATGCTGCTAAGGCTATTTTCATGCCCAGATAAGAGTCTTCTTCCTTGAGGGAACAGTCCTTATTTCTCTATTCTCATCCCAATACTTTATCCTTCTTTCTTGTGTTTACTTTTGCACATCTAAACCTTAGCTACTCCGATTAGTGTTTAACCTGGATGGATAATTTTATTTTCTTTTATATATCTTGCTTAACTCTTCCATCCCACTCTATCATAGGCTTCCCTAACTGCCCACTTATAATAGTTAGACTAAGCACCATTCTGTATAGTGCATATGTGCATGTAAATACATGTATCTACCTAATCTCTTGTTTGACCTCTACTGTTGAAAATGGCTATTTACTTCTTTGGGCTGGAACTCATCTTTCACCGCCAACACCATGAACTCCTAGAAACCATGCCTGACACCCTTTTCTAAATACTTTTCTGTCAAGTACAGTACGTGGCAGAAATATTTTGCTGTTAGGATCCAAGAACACATCACTACTTTGTTTCTCACATGAATTGCCCTTGGGTTCATTTCCTTGTTATTAGCACATTTATAAGCTCCTTGTGGAAAGGGACAAAATTCAGTTATTTCATTTTCTATCTTATTTTTTCTTTCCCCAGAATGGATAACAAAATTTTAGCCACAGTTCAAGTAGTCCATAATTGTATAGTATTGAAATATTATCTACTACCAATTATTTATGTTGACTTGGACAGTGGAACAATTTTTCTTCTACAGTCATATATTTGAGAATGTGGTTCATGTATAAAATATTAATTGATGGAACATCAGTCTTAAGCAAGATTAAGAAAACAATAATTTATTTCTGCCAATCATGAGTCTACCAATTGAAACAAGAGTAGAACTTCTTTTGTGAGTACAGTTGACTTGGCTTTTACCAAATACTGAATATTTGGCATGCTGAAACCAGCCTCAACCGCATATGCCCCTGCGTTTCCCTCAATACAACTACAAGTTTTAATTTTATCTAGAGTATCTTTTGCTAAGTTGTCTCTATATAGCACTTTCATTCTTGCAAAGCAAATCTGAACTTTTGGACTTGATCTTTTCTCAGCTGTCTTGAACCCAGTCACCTTCAGGGAATTTTAGCAGAAAGTTCATCTTCATTGGGCTATTCTATTTCAGCTCAGGGCATTTTGGAAATGCCAACATACAGGCATTGGCATCCCTGAACTACTAGTTAATGCCTTCATATGTTGTTTTTCTGTTTTGATTTGCCTTCATTTTGCAGGTTCGTGACTGTGTTACGTAAGGGCATGCTACCAACAGAGACCTCACTTTGAGGAGCTTTTCGGTGCTTTTCTCCATCAAATTGTCCTGATGGGTTTCCATAATGCTATACTTTTTATTTTTATCAGGACTTCTAGCATCGATTTATCTGAAGTGTTTCCACATTTTTCTTAAATGTGCCATGACATTTTTATGTGCTGTCTCTAAAAACAGTCTTCATGGTCTGAGTAATCCTTGCCTGCACAAGTATATCATTTGAATATTACCTTCTAAACATCAGCAAAGGAAAATCGCTTTGTCTCACCTATTCTCTCTCTTTTCAAATAATTACCCCTCAGACAAGTGTACACCAGAAATGCTTTGGTGTTAGAAAGTAAGAGCATATGACTTTACTTATATGAATTGCCAGTGGACCCATTTCCTTTTCATTAGCACATTTATAAGGTCCTTGAAGGAAGGGGCCATACTCAGTTTTTACTGACTGATTGATTGACTGATTGAATTTTTTGCCTCCCTGGAATAAATAACAAAGTCTTTAGCACTGTGCTATCACTCAGTGATTACATATTAGTGGAATAATATTTACTGCCCATTACACCTGTTGATGTGGAGTGTGGAGTTTTTTTCATCTAATATCACGTATTAGAGAGGAATGAGTATTCTATATTGAATCCTTTCCTCTGCCCTGGCTTTGAACTCCAGGCACCTCAGCTTCCTTCCATCACTGCACTTGTTCACCTGTGCGGCACACCTGCCACAGCCAGCAGGGCCTGCTTATGACGTGAAAATCTCCTGGAGGCTGAGCAGGTGGAGGCCCTGACTATCTTTCTTCCCTTTTTGGGGGTAATTAGTTTGCCATTCAAACTAATTGTTTGTATTCTTTTGTAATTTTATTCAGATTGGTAGAAAACATAGAATCCAGAGATGTTGTTACTACCTGACTTGAAAACAAATCATTCCCTACCCTAGGTTTCTTAAGAAAAGCTTTTGTCCATTTTGGCTGCTTCTTTGGCATCCATCTCACTTGTGTGCTCCACAGTTCTTTCTACCTTTCCTTGGTCAGCATAAATGTCAATATTTTATATTTTCTCCTCTTTTGGGAAGATCTTACCATCTCTCTCTACTTAAGCAAATCCTTAGTATGTTTTATATGCCGTTATTTAGAACAATCTCCTTTGCTTCATAGCACGTCCATTGGTTATATTTCAATCCGAAAATATAGAACTTATCAAAAAGGGTATCTGAATATGTTGAGGTTATGTTTTTAACCCTAATTATAAGCAGTTTTTCATACTTCATACTATCAAGTTCATTGCTCTCTGCCTATGGGCCTTTGTTTGGCTTTAATTCAACCTCAGCATTTGTCTTCCCAACCTGTTCCATTTTATTTTCTAAATTTAATTTACTGTTATATGAAATGCATAGCTGAAATGCATGACCTGCACACATGTGAGGTATAGACCTTGATAAATTTTTGTATGTGAATATCTGTGTGAACAGCACCCAGGTTGAGACATAAACGTGTAGTTTCCAATAGGTTCCCTCATTTCCTTTCAAAGGTACCATTATTCTGACTTCAATTATCATTAATTAATTTTGCCTGATCTTGTATGTAATAAATGAGGTTATACAGTAGATGTATTTTATGACTGATTCCTTTCACTTAACACTTTTAATTAATTAGCTGGGCTCATAGTTTGTAACAGTCTGTTCTGGTTGTATGAGTACCATATGTACTTTTTTTCTAGAAAATTCTGTTTCCTCTGATTCCGGTTTATATCTTACCTGTCATTGCTAATTTTTTCATATGACTGGGGATCCTTGGTTATTCTTCGTATGTGCTATTAAAGAGCAAAGCATCACATGCTTCTAGCACTGGATAAGAATGTTCATGCCAGCTCTGTGCATCAAAACGATATATGGACTGAGAGGCATTGAGTATTTGCCTGAAGAGAATGAGCATCCTGCCTACACCATCTCCCCATTGCTAAGACAATCGGGTTGTCCTCTGAAACACAAGCCTCTCTCTAAGACCCTCATTCCTTCCAAGCATTTTGGTCAGGTTCTTAGGAAATATTTTTGGAACATGGCTCACAGACAATCCTACCTTTCCTTTTCCAGTAGGGATGCAGGGATGTAGACAATGGAAGCAAGGACTCAAACAATTCCACAGTTTTGCCAATCGATTGCCAATCCATGTTTTCATTTTCTTTCATTCTTATCACACCAAGGCGGGGTATGATTCCACTTTGAAGTATTTCCTTCTCCTCTCCTCACATCTAATGCATAGATTTATGATTTTCGGTTTTTATTTTGGGGGGTTTCATTTTTCATGGTTCCTGATTGTATTCATTATCCAAAATTGAATGATTCACTTAAATCATTTGGGTATAAGGGAAACTGAACGGACTTTGGAGTTTTCCTGACCAGAATCATTTCCTGGATTTCTTGCTTAGTGTTTTTTCCTATTGCTGGATAAGTTGCCTTTTCCCTCTGGGCCCTAATTTTCTTTTCGCTGAAGTGGAGATGAAATTGCTTACATGTGGGGTTGTTGGAAGAGCTAAGATTGTATGGGTAAGGTGCCTGTGATATTAGAAAACAGTCATTCTCTCCTTTATTTTCCCTTCCCCTTTCTCTCATTTGCTGCCCTTTACTCTCCTCCTTTAAACTTCTTATTCATGTATCTTTTCTGGTGAGACTTTATTTCCTCTTCTGAGCAACAGAGAGACCATATTTTTCTTCCTTGCAGAACCTTGATGAGGCTCAAATGGTGCCATTTTGCAAATGACAAAATAATCCTCAAACATAAAGCAAAGCAATCATTACAAACAAAACAATTATAGTGAAGCATGACATTATTTCATAAGGCAAAATGATATATATAAACTCCATCACAAGGTCATGTGTAATGAGTTTATAATGCATCATGTTTAAACTATAAAACCCTGTATATTCCTGCTTGTATCTGCTTAAAGAAGTGAGCAAATGAACGTGTTGTATTCTGTTGTACATGTTTTTTTCGAACTGATAATGATTTTGTATTGATGACCAGGCTTAGAGGAAGCAAAATAAATGTATTGGCAAATAACTCGAGACTGCATGTAAGCAGAGTTGTATAAATAGAAAGCAGCCCTTATCTCTCAGTGTACATTATCTTGCTGATGCCTGTGGGGTGCAGGCCAGTAAAGAATAAGACTTCCTGCAGATTGCTTCTCCACAGGCCTCTCTACTGGATGCCACTGTCCACAGATACACTTAACTTTGGCAAAGCTCCTCAAAGGTGCTGAATTTACTTACTGCTTCTTAAATTGCTATTGGCTTATACTGTCTTCTAGCTTAAGCTAGTTTAAAGTCACAAGCAGTAAAATCTTTACCTTGGTGAAAGTTCTGGTGGCTTGGATTCCCACTGCCCTGCCCCTTTACTATAGGGTACTCTCGAGGTTTCTATCAGAGTGGCGCTCTCTGTGAGGGGGGGTATTGAGAAGTTCACCTTGGCTAAGGTGTGATTCCTTGTAGGCCAACCCTTCGTGAATCCTGATGGAACTCCTGCAATATACAACCCGCCTGCCAGCCAGCAGCCCCTGCGGAGTGCCATGGTGGGGCAATCCCAGCAGCAGCCTCAGCAGCAGCCCTCCCCTCAGCCTCAGCAGCAGGTGCAGCCCCCACAACCGCAGATGACAGGCACCCTGGTGACTCAGGTGAGGAGCTGACTGGAAGGCAAAAAGGAGAAGAACTCAGAGATGAAGGCTGCTTGTTCTTCAGAGGAGCAGTGCATCAGGAAGGGGGTGGTGTATTTACCAGTGGTGCCACCAACAGCCACTTAAGGCTTATAAGTAAAATCTGCTAGCTTTTAGAATCATTGATTTCAGGTTCACAGAATTTCATCTGATCCTTAAGTTTAGAGAGAAATGTTTACCTAATCCAACACATGTACCTACAGGGTGAGAGCAGGTAAAAGGGAAAATGAGTAAGTGCTTTCTCAGGTCTGGATGTTGTTTTTGTGCATCAAGAGATATCTGTCTGGGAGACTGAACTCATAGTCTCATCCAGGCTTTTATGACATCGTGCTCATCAAGTTCCATCTCATATCAAATGTTAATGTCTGCAGACTCACTATTCAACTCATGGTCTATGGAAGAACAGAAATAAGTTTGTTCCAAATGGACTGACTGCTCATACCTGTAAAGACGCAAAGCTGCCCTTCCATGGAAGCCTGAAGTGGTCTTGGAAGGCAGCCAGCATGAACCTCCTTTTTACCTTTTTCTTAATTCTTAGTCCTTGGGCAATATTTTTAGACCCAGAGAATCCAATGAATAATAACATCAAATAAACATCATTAACTTCTTAAAGGAGTGTTCACTGTGTGCAAATGTGCCACCCTCCAGGCTATCTCACTCTAGTCTGGTGGCTTTGACTTTTGTTTGGTGGCTGGTTCTCTTCCCTGGACTGTAATGAATCTGGATGGCATCTTAGAGACAGTGGTATTTTTCCTAAAGGATTTTAACTCCAGTGTTTTCCTGTTACCTGATCAGCCTTTTTTTTTTTTTTTTTTTTCCCCCTCCAGTCTGTCCAGGGCCTACAGGCATCCTCCCAATCAGTGCAATATCCAGCAGTCTCTTTTCCTCCCCAACATCTCCTGTCTGTGTCTCCAACGCAGCACTTCCCCATGGTACTGTATCATATGCACATGACCTCTCCCCTGGGAGAGCATGTCTACTGCTTTTATTGTTTACCCAAGGAACTCTGGATGATAACTGTGGGTGCCCTGTGTTGACGCTGAGGTGGGGGTGTGTGTGTGAATGCCTCATCCCTGAACAAGTCAATCTAACTCTGGAAAATATCTTGTTTTTTTCTCTGTGTACTATCTGTCTCATGTTAAGTGCTTCTACAGCTGGTGCTTGCTTTTTAAGCATTTACTAGCCAAGAGGAATTGAATACTTTCAAAGTTAAAAGTCAGGAATAGAGAGATATCTAAACTTGTTGTGAGAGTTTGGAGAATATCTCAAAGTCAGAGTCTGGGTAGCGACCATCATTCCCTTGTGCTCCAGATGCAGATGTTTCCCTGGGTCTCTGACCCCCCAATTTTCTTTCATCCTCCCCTCAGAGCAGTAGGTCTTTTGCAGCAACAGTTTAAAGAGTGAGCATTGTCCCTAAATCTTGAGCAGGCCAGACAGCAAATATTCTCTGATTTAGGCATGTGATGCTTTGGTGACCCCAGTCCTGGCTCTATCTTTACAGTAGCAGTGGGTGGTGATAAATACAGGTGCATCTTTCTCTCTCTAGAAGGCAGGTCCATCAGCTCAGAAGACCAGCTAGCCCTTCACAGCAGAACACTAAGCTTTCCTTGACTGTATCAACATCCCCAAGAGCTTGAGCCCTCAATGAAAAAAGTGTTACCACTGAAAGGAGGAGATCTGGTTCAGATAGCTTACCATCTCTGACTCAGGGTGATGAAAGTGATTGCTCATGTGATGCCCTCTCATTATATTCTGGCTGAAGAATTTATTTAATTTCTTTTCAATTTATAATTCCTTATTGTCCCACCACTACAAATGTATGTCCTGTGTCTTCTTCAGTGTGCTTCTCTCATTACCAAGCTTATCTTATTGATTGCCTCATTTATTTCCCCGGATGGCAGAGAGACGATATGGCAACACAATTCAGCCAGATGAACCTGAGCCGGCAGTCCTCAGGAGAGACTCCTGAGCCCCCTTCGGGTCCTGTCTACCAGTCCTCTCTCATGCCACAGCCCACCCAGCAGCCAAGCTATGTCATCGCCTCCACAGGCCAGCAACTTTCTACAGGGGGATTCTCAGGCTCTGGACCTCCCATCTCCCAGCAAGTTCTTCAGCCCCCTCCCTCACCACAGGGATTTGTGCAACAGTCTCCACCCCCACAGGTGCGTGTGCTTTTCATCTCACATGTGACCTAGTTGATTTAGGGTGCATTTCTGACCTCTACCTTTCTGCTTAGAATATTGTCAGGTCAGTCTTTCTTGCCCATCTGGTTCACTCCCCAACACCAGGACCTATTTTGTTCTTTTGTTCATCACTGGTGAACAGTCGGGAGGCTCAGAAAGTCAGTTGAATGAAACTGCCCATGGTAAGATCAGGGAATATCCCATTTTCCAAGCTGCTGGCGCACAGATAAAAAACATTCACTCCCATTTGTGTCTGCATTGCTTACAGGATTGCCTAGGAAGGAACAGCCCTGGGGAAGGGGAAGGCCTGCCCATAGGGACTTCGAACCCTCTTTTCCTGCTCAAGAAATACATGTTTTTGTTTTTGTTTTCTTTATCAATTCACAAGCATTTTCTAGAGCTAATCTGGTGCTCCAGGCAAGAGATCCTCTATGAATATAAAGAAGAAAGGCAAGCCAATATCCACTGTCCTTTCTCTCCCTAAGGGGAAGCATAGCTCATGCCTGCTTTCACAGGTAGCTATTAATCATATTTAATTGACTTGAGCATGTAAGACACCACAGATCACTGATTTTTACTGTCTTCTCAAAGACTGATTATGTGTCACTGCTCACTACCAAACATCACTGATACTCTCCTGGGCATCCCTCACAGAATATTGCAGGTGATTACTGTCAAGATACAAAACGCACAGAGGCATTTTCTGGTCCATTTTCAAGGCACACATATCCCAAGAAAGTTCCATCTTAATTATGAAGTATTGCACTGGATGAGCTGTGTAAAATACAGTGTCACCTTTGTATCATTTGTTTCACTGCCTTAACATCTTGAATAAATTATTTTCTTTTCAAGCCACGCAAAACTCTCTACCACGAGATGATTTTCACTCAGTTGTTCATTTTATTTTAAGTGATTAATTAACAGCTCATCTTCAGTCACCAGCTAGGTAATATATCTTCCCTGGTGGGATTTAAAGAGATGGGTAAAATAATTTTAAGTTACAGGAGAAAGAGCTTCATTAATATATTATTTTACCAATAAATTAGAAACTTCCAGTTTAATTATTGGGAAAATATAGTTTAGGTTTCAGCCTAAATAGCATCATTGAAGTACCCTTACCCATTTCTGTTGTCAAGAGACGAGTGGGCAAAATGTTTAATAGAGAACTTAAAGAGAAAAGTTATTCAGCAGTGGAGGAATTTCAATATTAGTCCCGCAGAAGCAGACAATTCAGAACCCCTGATACACCTCTAACAGAAATCCTTTCATTCCATCCTCAGTGAATTTAAAACACAGTAAGGAGGGAGGCAGTGCAGATGTTCATGGTTCGTGCTGTCTGGACACTTATAAACTGCCTTTTTAAAGAACCCCAGATACAGGTATACTTTATAAACTTCAGTGATTTTCAATTTAGTAAATATTTCAAAATTTAGTTACACAACTATGGAACAAAGGGAAAAAAACTCAATTGAGATTTGGCCCATGCATGTTTATGGAAATATGTTAACTTTATGCAGAAAGTAAAATTGAGAGTCAGTTTCCTCTCAATTGTTTTTGCTTTCTGAATGACCACTAGGAGGAGTAAACAGGAAACGCATAGACAAGGCAAAGATCCCTGGAAAAAAAGGAAAAGAGAGAAGTGTTTATTTTTTATAGTTTTTTCTTTCTTTGATTTTTATCTTTTCTGTCCTACTTTGCCCATTTTTGGAGTCTCTGTATTATAATATTGTTAATTGAAAATATGCATTTAATCTCTTTAGGACCATGTTTACTCTTTTCTCCCTTCTCCTTTCTCTCTTTAAACCATTCATGCCAATTCTTTAACAAAATTCCTCTTAGCTTGGCTCACTTTCTTCCTCCCTGAGGGAGGATAGGGATGGACAAAGTGCCCATTTGCTTCACATGGCAGAAGGCCTGAATTCCTAAGAGATGAGCATGCTCTGTCTGCTGTGGAGAAGTGTTAGATAGAGGCAATGATAAAACAAAACAAAACAAAAAAGTGTAGCTTTAAAATATATTTTACATAAAGTTTTACATTTATCCAAATATTTTTAGTGCTCATCAGGGTACTTTCAAGTGTTTAAACTCCATCCTTCAGTCCTGAATTTATTTTTACGTTTCATGTTAAATGTAGAACGGCAGGTCAAGGAATGGCTGTCACATTCATGAGCTTACATGTAATCAAGACCCAGTCTTTTTAAAGAAGCAAAACGTCATTGTTTCTCAAAGACACATAAATATAAAAAAGATGAATGAATTAGATGATAGGTGCTCTTATTCTTAATATTGGGAGGCATCTGATGGATAATAGTAATAATATTTAATTGGACCACAGTTTGCCAGAACATAAATAAAACCTATTAGTACTCCACAATTATTTAGGTTTTTATTGTTATAAACTTCTTTACAAGAAAAGAAGAAATAAGTAATAGGGTTAAATCATTATACATAAGGCATACAATAAATGAATTAGTTGCCAGATTCTTATCCATGCTTGTTTTAGACTCATTCAGGTCTTTACCCTTCAACATCTATATTATTAGGTAATCAGAATTATAATTCATAATAATTCCATGGAACTGCGGTATCACAGAGGCACACAAATTGTTCTCTTTTATTTCAACTTTATCCTGGGGCAAGAAAATATGTTAAATATGTCAATAGCAAAATTGAAAGATAAAAGTGTTTCTTATTTGATGTGAGCTAATCAGAAAATAAAATAGCAAATAAAATCAAAGGTCTCAAGTAAGTTATTCATAATTTTTTTCTTTGTATATACTACTTGCAAGCTGTCTGCCAGGTTGTTTCCATTTGCCCTGTAGAGAAGATGATAGGAGACAGAGGCTTGGAAATGGAAAGTGACTGTAATAATATAAATGACCTAAGGCAGGCAAACGAATCTTTTCAGAACAGGAAACATTTAATTTCCAAGAAAGTAATTAGAATATTTTCTTTCATTCTTATTCATTAGAAAATTATAGAAGGTGGTAGAAAACAAAATTTTAACATAGTGCCACTTTTACATTTAACGCAATTTTTTCAATACTGGTTACATCCAAATCACTGTGCAGTATGCTTTGACAAACTTTAAAGCTCATCACAGATGGATTGTTTCTGTTCCGCAGAGCAGCTTAACTGGGGCTGCATTCACACACCTAAACAGTAGGGTGGTCTGTCGGGTGGGGTGCTTCTGGTCTCTTCCTATAGTAGAACAGCCTGGACTTCTTTACCCAGTGGCTGGGGTCCTTCTTGCAGGAACTGAAGTTGCAAGTCTTCTTAAAGTTCAGACTTGCAAGTGTCAAACATCACTTCTGCCTCATTATGCAGGTAAAAGTGAGTTATAGAGCCACATATTCAAGGGCTTGGACAGTGGATTCCACCTCATCACGGGAGTAGCTTGAATATACAGGCATAAAAAAACTTTATGGTAGTCTATCTTTACCACCTACCACAATCAAATTGCATCATAAAATAATGTTGCAATTTAAATACTTTTTCTTTCTTTCTTTTTTCTTTCTTCCCTTCTTTTTCTATCTTTTCCTCCTTTTTTCCTCTTCCTCCCCCTCTTTCTCCTCCTCTTTTTTCTTCCCCTTTCTCCCTCCCTCTTGTCCTCTTTCTCTTTCTTTTTTTCTTTCTTTCTTTCATCTTAAGAATAGGTGTCACTAAGTTGTAAATTGCCTAGATTGGGCTCAAACCCAAGGTGCTCCTGCTTCAGCCTTTCCAGAATGCTGGGGTTACAGGATGTGCCACCACACCTGGCCAAGTGGTTCTTTATGTATAGTTCTCATCCCCTGCTTTTTTCTCCCTATCTTCCACAGATGCCTGTGTATTATTATCCATCTGGTCAGTACCCTACCTCAACTTCACAGCAGTACCGGCCCATGGCCTCAGTTCAGTATAATGCTCAGAGGAGTCAGCAGATGCCACAGGCAACACAGCAAGCAGGTACTTGGAATCTGTTTCCCATACTTTCCTCCAACCCAGTTTTAATTCCTGGTGAATTTTGTAGGTGTTCTCATTGGATGAGAACTCAAATTTGACAATGTAAATTGGCGTGTTTCTCCCACCCAGAGAAGTTAACAAAGCATTTGATCAACACTGTGTGGAAAAGTAACAGGTGTAAGAAGGAGGTGAAGCCTACACCAGCCAGCCTGGCATTCCAGGTGTGCATCCTAAAATCAGTCTCCACAAATTATTTTTGGGTCCTCTCACTTTGTATTAAGGCAGAGAGACAACCACATGCCTAACTTCCTAGTTCATACTTTTCTTTTCAATTTAAAAAGAGTGCTTTCTCTGTTCCTAAGGCTAGGGAACCAAATTAGATCATTTTGGTAACATCCTAGCAAGCACTGTCTTTAGGAGAAGGCTACTGACAATGGTGGAACTCTGCTCCGTGGTTCACGCTCATGATGGCCACCTGCCTCCTGCCCAGAGCCGGCAGCCACTGTGCAGTGGGAAGGGGGGCCGATACACTGTACGAGAGTGAGTAGCAGGTCTCACAGTGAACCGGTCTCTTTCCCTACTGTGTCACACTCCTAATGGAATGCCGTTATCCAGAGAGCAGCAGAAACCTAGCAGGGCTGAGTGACTTGTGCTAGGGACAGGTTTGTCATTCCTGCTGACCAACTGCGGGGAAAACCTGCTAATTGTTATGCTGAAGACAGCCTGACTGGAAGAATCTGCCTTCTGTAAGTAGGTCATAGAAAAGAGCACATGCTCCCTCCTGCTGCTCATAGATGCCTGCTCTGTAATCTGATATCCGCACAGAATATGTTCACACGCATATGTGATATGTACAGATATATGTATGTAACATACGTGATATGTACCACTTTTATAAGTTATGAAAAAAATCCAAAATCCTTTTCATGGATTTGTGCCAATCGCAGACGCCTCTAAGAATGCCAAGGCTGATGTTGCTAGCATTTTGTCAGATTGGATAAAGAATTAAATTCCTCTGTACTGTGAATAGCTATATGTTCTTTAGTTAATTTTACGATTTATTTAAAGACTCAGGGAGAAGAAGTAGAGAAACTTATAGCAACAAGCCAGATTTTGTTTTGTTTCAATATTGTATTATTTCAAGAAAAATCCATTTGACCTCTCAATAGACTTTATACATTTGCAAAAATGAGAACAAAATGTTTCAAATTATTTTTTATTTTAAAAAAGTATTTGACAATATTTTCTTGGTAGTTGGAAATGTTGCTAATGTGTTGCTTGCATTTTGAGCTGTCTCCTTTCTTCTGCTAATGTTTAGCAAAATGTTGATGTATAATCCTCTAGACCTTGGTCCTGAAGCAATGGAGTTTTCTTTTTGGTTATGTATGCATTTAGAAGTGGGAAGATGAAGGTATCTAATTACAATGATCTTGTTTTTATTAAGTTGGGTGCCATGTTGTGACATTTTTCTGAAGAGATATTTCAGTCTTATGGTAGAGTGTCACCATACAAAGGTATGTAGTTACAGACTGCCTGGAATCTGCTAAACTCTCAGGGAAAGGGAGAGCTGGATGAAGATGTTAATAGAGTAACACAATTAAATTTAGGACAACTATAGCTCTTTACTGAGTCCTATATTGCTATTTCTCCTCTCCACTCACTTCACTGAGTTACATCACAAGAAAAAATACATGTGACTTTTTTCCCCCTTTAATAAAACATTGTAGGAGAATTTAGAATTTTAATTCATGGAGAGACCTAATTGGTCCCAACTACACTCTTGGGCTGGTTGGTGGCTTAGACTAACTCCATGCTCACACATTACCACAAAATGCCCCTTCCAAAGAGAGATAATAGCTCTGTGATTAGAAAAATGCATTCCCTGGGCAGCATCATGCTCAACATAAAAACAAGGGCAGTGCTTCAGATGTCAAGGACACGAATGCAGTGAATGTGGTCTGTGGGGGCTGCGGAAGTAAGAATTTGAAAGGAACAACAGCATCAACCCATATGTAATACTGAGGACTCTGAGCTCCTGGTCTTTGTGCTCACCACACCTGATAACATCTAAAATCCCAACACAGCTTCCACTGTAGCATTTACTTTACCGTGTGCTGGGGAAAGCAGATGATGCCCTTGACCTCACAGAGAATCACCGCTGAATAAAATCCAACTTATTCGGTGGCTCTGTGGCAGTGTATACCTAGATACTACAAATCCTACCAGTAGGAAGCCTTTTGCAGAGCCTAGTAAAAACGAAAGAGACTTTTCAACAGGATATGGTGGGGTTATTTGTAGGAGCAATTCTATGTTGCTAGACCATCTTATAGAATAAAAAGCCTCTTTAGATAACTGCAAAAACCAGGTTTTCTAAAGGAATTTGAAGATAGAACTCATTGTCTTTAAGTCAAACTCAAGACTAGTATTGGCATGGTCCTGTCCCAGAGAGTAACTCCGACTCACTTTTCCTCCTGTCTTATGCAGTCCTGATTCTCTCCCATCCTCATCTGATACTGACACCAGTTGGTGTCATAGCATCCTCAGCTCTTGCATGATTAATCGTTTGAGTGGAGCAACATTATGTCCTTGAAAACCAAATGAGATTTTAATCTCTATTTGCTTCTTGGCACTCTTCATCATCTTTATTTAATTGCAATAAACAGCATCTTTTCTCTCTCCTAAGCTGCTCACAGAATTGAGACCTCTGTCAATTACATCTTCCTAGGCCTTAAAACTACAGTCAGTGAATTTTTATGAAGGGAATTGGAAACTTTATAATTGATTAAATAGGACACTTAAGTTACACTGAGGCCCAGTAAGGGGGCATAATTCTTCTTCTTAATGATTTTACTCTCTTTATCCTATAAATAAGTGCAAATGTCCTATACATAGGGAAGAAAAAATGCCAGTAGTGATTGTAAATAAAGGTCACTGATACTAAGAAATTTTGGAGAAATCAAATGGTAGATTCACATAGTGATATTTGGATTTTACCACTACCTACATGAGGAATTTTTTTACATGAGGAATTTTATAAATTCTAAATATGTCTAATGGAAAATATTGTTTATTACAACTCTAACATTGCCAAGTATCCCCATTTTCTTTATAACTGTTGATAACCCCAGGCTACAAAGAAGAGCAGTTACTATGGTATAGATAAAATGACGGTAGCTTTTTAAGTAATTCTAGCATTAAAATACTTGGAAGTGAGAGTGTCTTACCTGAGAACAGATTTCTCAGTGGTCAAAAGTTATCATGAAGTTTCAATTAACAAACCTTTTAGTCCTTAATGTTTTAGGTTTATTTCAGTAGCCAGATATTGTACTGCTTTTAGTTAGCATCTGTGTTGGTGTAATTTTGCTCTTGTTGAAAACATCTTTAAGGCCACAAAAAATATTAGCAATAATGAGAGCTATCATTTGTTCAATATCTTTTATGGGCTAGTTGCTGTGTTCAGTATTTGCCAGCAGTTTAATCCTCATCACAAATTTATAAGGAAAATTTTAGCTACTTGCTTTGTAGATGGGAGAAACTATCACTCAGGGAGGTAAAATAAATTACCCAGGCACCAGGGCTGACAGAGTTGAAAGGAACACACAGGCTTGACTGGTTTTAAATGCCTATATGTGTTAACTGCTTTCTTGGAACAGTAGAAAAACAGTTAGCAGTTTTACCTTCATTTACTAACATGGAAGACCATATAAAAACCAATATGTTGGAATCCAACCAGCACGCTTATGATACTAATTCAGGCAGTATTTAATTATTTTGTTCAATAGAACTAAAGCAAATTGCCCTAAAAGCAGAGCAAAATAGGAACCCTGCACTTTTACCTCCCTACCCGGCATAGGGTTCTATATTGCAGAGCTGATCAATAACAAAAAATGTCAGAAGTTGAGACATTTTGTGCTCAATCGCATTTTGGAAAGGAAAAGAAAAATTTTTTCTCCTGTACAGTGTTTTCAAGTCTAAATTTTCTTTTCAGACTTAAAGAGAAATATACATAGCTTTATTCTTGCCTCTCCAGTGTTTTGGACATATCTGAAAGAAACAAAAATGAGCGTATACAGTTCTAAACACTTCTACAAATGGACATTAAAAAAAGAACCTGGGTTTGCTATTAGAATAATACTGGCCAGGTAAAATAAATTGGAACGTTTTCCTGCCCCTTCTATTTTTTTTTTTTTTTTTTTTTTGCAGTAAATGGTACTTAAATGATGCTAAATCTTCTTTAAATGTTTGGTAGATTCCCCAGTGAGATCACTTGACTATGGCAATTGTCACATCAATCCATTAACTTTTTACTTTATGGTAATTTCTAGAACTTTTAAATTATGAGTTCAACTCCTTTATGTGTATAAGACTATTCACATTGTCTCTTTCATCTTTTTTGAGTTTTAGAAGTTTGTGAGTAATATCAAGAAATTGACCCATTTCTCATAAGTTGCAGAATTTAGGGATACAAACTCGATAGTCGTACTTGTTTATTATCATTCTAGTAGCTTGAGGGTGTGTTGTGATACTCTGCTTAATTCCTGGTATTGATGATTTTTATTTATTTTATTTTTTTTATTGATGATTTTTAAATTCTCTGTTTTTGTTTTGTCAATCTTGGTAGATTTATGAAATTTATGGATCTTTTCGAAGAAGCAGCTCCTTGTTTCATTGATTTTCTTCTTTGTTTTATTGTTTATATTTCATTGACTTCTGCTCTTATCTTTATTCATTATTCTTTTCATTCTGCTCACTGTAAGTTTGCTGTATTTTGTATTTTCTTGAGATAAAAGGCTAAATCATATATCTGAGACCTGTTATATTTTCTAATGTAACCTTGAAGTGATACAAATTTCACTCTCAGCCCAGCTTTAGTTGTTTCCCACAATTTTTGATATATTCTAGTTTCATTTTCATGCATTTGTAGTGTGTGTGTGTGTGTGTGTGTGTGTGTGTGTGTGTTTTGCTGAAGATCAAACCCAGGACTTTGGGATATTAGACAAGCACTCCAACCACTAACCTGCACCTGCACCTACTGGCTCTGCAGGTAGTTTTAAAGTTTTTTGACATTTCCTCTTTGGCCCATAGATTATTTATAAATGTGGTATTTAATAACCAAGTGTTAGGAGATTTTCCTGTTTCTCTCTGTTTCTGGTTGTAGATTTATTCTATTATATATAGATATTATATTCTATTATAATATATTCTATTATATTAGATAACATTTTTATGATTTCAATTCTTATAATATCATGAATTTTGTTTTGGTATAGGATATTGTCTGTCTTGGTGAATGTACCATGAACACTTGAAACAACTCTATATTCTGCTGCTGTTGTTTAGAATGTTCTATACATTTCAGTTAGATCTTGTTCGTTTATTTAGTTCTGAAGATTTCCTATATCTTTTTTGATTTTCTGTTCGCTAGATCTCTCAGTTGCTGAGAGGTAGCGATTCACAACTAAAGTCCTAAAAGAAATCTCCAGACAGAAGTTGCCTTTAATATCTCTGAAGTCCAGGGATAGAGGAGAGGCTTTGGATCTATTTGGGCCATGTTATCACTTGTTTCCTTTCTTAAATGAATCCAAAATATTTTATTCCCTAAAAATATTAGGCATATTCCATAGAAATTGTCTGAAAGTTAAAGATCTTTGGAACAGTGGGGTTTGAGTAAGCAGTTCCTATAAGCTGCTGCCTGTATTTCTCACATACCAGACTTTCAGCACTGTTGCTTAGTCCTAGCTATATTACTTTCAGTTTAAATAGACAAATAATGAAACTGTTTACAACAGACAATCCATAGTTTTGGATTCTTAGTAATGGACCAGGAGTGTCAATACTCTCCAACGTCATGAGAGTGTAACAATATGAAAATAAGATGGCTGCAAAGCAGTTCAGAAAGAGGAAAAAAAACTTGAGAGAGACTTAAATGAGTTTAGGTTGTAACTTCAGCAAATCATTTGGAGTGGATTCTGAAAACTAGAGAGATGCTTATAATTTCTACTTTAAAAAATTTCTTTCCTCATCCATCCTCTCCTAATCCCAAGTATCTGCTAAATGCTTCATTTTGGGCTAAAACCAGTTTCACAGGTCATTTTTCATGAAAATATTTTACTTTTCAAATTACAGTTCAGAAGAAAACCATGAAAAGAAATCTTTAAAATATTTCATATAGAAAAACCCCAAGCAACTTTTGTGAGGGTTCCTTAAGCCTATTTATTGTGCTTCTGTGCTCTTCTTCCCAAATCTCTGTGGTGAGTTAATGTTCCAGCTGCCTTGAAATAGTAGAGTCAGAATCTCTTGCAGAAAACAATACTGGACACTTACTTTAAAAAAAAAAAATTCACTTGGACTTTTCTTTAACACTTTCCTCATCAGCCATTCTCAGATCTCACTATTATAATTAGAAATGGGGTTGGAATACTTAATTTGCTAAGTGAGGGAACTGAGACTAGCTCAGCCTCCTCCTCAGTGTGGAGTCTCTCTTCTAAGGAGCACACAGGAGCCTTCTACTATGGCACTGCTTACAGATTTAGTATTAAATGCACATTTCAGAAATTCAGCAGGCTTACTCAGTATAACAAAGTCTTACTTCTGAGACTCAAGTCCTGACTATGTGAATTCAGAGCCATTAAACACATGTAAGTTATAAGGACAAACAACTCTGAGTGGAAATATCTCCAGTAATTTGGAAGTATACTATCACTTGTCACCATTCATCAGAGAGGAATTAGAGATTTTTCAAAAGTCACCCTATTATCTTTCTTTTCCCTGATAGAAAAAATGGAAAAAGCCTTGCAACAGGCCTTCTAACTGTCCAGTTAATCGGAGAGAAGAATGATAGATGCATATAAAGACGGCTACAATGAATTTAAGATATATGTAAATAAAAGATATATGGAAGAATGGTGAGGGAAGAGGAATCCAGGTCAGGAAATGGATATTCTGTTTGTTGCAATTTGCTATCTGATAATATGATATCAGTATAATCCAGGAATCTGGAGGTGACACTCTAATCACTGGTTCAAATCTCCATTCTATACCTGGGAAACCATATGTTTCCAGAGAGTTCTTTGATGAAGAATTGTAGATGTGGAGGGAGGGAGTCAGCTTGTCAGAAACACAAACTTTAAAATAAGTCATTAGATTTTTGTTCCAGAAAGGAGCAAAACCTACCAGTTTTTTAGGTACTGCCATTCAATCTCTTCTATCCTTTTTCACAAACAAGTCGACTCTTGGCCACTGAAGATTCCTAACAAGAGCTTGTCAATGCCATCCCTCATCCCTCACACTGGAGGAGAGGGTAGTGTTTTGTAATCAGGGCTTCTCACACTTTAATGTACATACAAACCATCTAGGTCATTTTAAAGTGCATATTAATGCAGCAGTTAATTCCATAGTTCTTTTTTTTTTTAATGTGGGTACCGGGAGTTGAACTCAGGACCTTGTGCTTGCCAGGCAGGCAGTTATGCCACTTAGCTATCTCACTGGCCCCTGTAGTTCTGCATTGGGTCTAGAGATCCTGCTTTTCTAGTGGGCATCCAGGGAGTGTTGATGCTGGCCTGCAGTCTTGAGATCAAGGTCTTGGACAAGACCTTTTAAAATATGGTCACCCCATATACAACCTGTTGCAAAGGGAAGGGATCTACCCAAAGTCACTTTTTGATTTAGCATAGTTGGTATGTTAGCCATAATTCTATTATCTCATAATCAGAATATCTGATCTGTGAATTACAGATAGCATTTAGAATTTGTTAATGTTTACACATCTAAATTTTGAGACAAAAGTTAAATACATCATGATTCCATGACATAGCCAGAAATCATAAGTATTAAAGGAATGAATATTTTGTGTACCTATTTTTTTTTGGTATATTCAGTGAGTGGGAGGTGGGACAGAGAGACAAAGAAGGAAGAGTGAAAATGTCTGTCTCTTTAGCCATAGCTCTTCATGGTTTATCTTTCCTTGGTGGAGAATATGATGCCTCTGCTAAAGTTGTATGAATATTTAATATGCTAAATGGAAATCTCTCAGCTATCCAATTCAAATATAAATAAGGGGAAAATTATAGTTAAATGTTAAGATATTGAGTACAATTGCCCCCAACAAATCAATCCACATCAGCAAGTGAATATGCAGTTTTTTAAAATTCAAACTCCCAAGGCTCACTTTCAGAAGTATAGTATATTTATTATGATATGCTTAGTGATATGGGAATTTCTACAAATTTAATGTAATGCTCCCACAGAAATTAATTTATTTTTTATTTTTAACATATATTAATTGTACAAATTATGAGGCTCACTGTGACATTTCTGCAGACATATGTCATTCACTGATCGTGTCCACCCTCCATTCTATCCTTGCTTGCCCTCTTCCCTGCACATCGCCCAGGTTCCCTTCCCATCCCCCAGTAGTCCCTCTAGAAACTGATTTCCAGCATTGAGACAAGAGAGGATAACCTGGCCCTGAGAAACCCCTTTGGCAGCTCTTTCCTCCAATTATTTTAGTTTTCTTCTGAACACAAAACGACGGAGTGGACTTGACGATATTCTGGTAAGAATGTATGCTTGTCTGTACGGCACAAGTACAATTGAAAACAGACCAAAGTCAAGCTTCTTTGGTGATAGGTCTGCATAAAAAATCAATAAACAGTGGTGTGTTCAGCTTTTTTATTTCTTCTTTTAGAGGTGATATTTCCATTGTAATAGTATATTGTTAGTATTTTCAATCTGAATAAGAAAGAACATTATTGCTTTCTTAATGCTGTTCTGAAACCCATTTGAGATAGAGCAAAATGTACCTTAATAGGAACTATAAATTTATTTAACAAGAGCAACTGAGTGAGGTTGACAGTGAATTGTGTAATTTTAGCTTGACTTATTAAGCAATCAGTGTCAAGGTAATTGAGACAGGTTCTACTTCAAAATTCTTTTTTCTCTTTCTTTATGTTTATAATGTTCCTCAACTTGGCTTTTCCCCTCTGGGGTTGCCTGAAAATGGGAAGAGACAGTATCAGAGCCACAGAAAGAATGTGGGATATTTGTGTGACCAATAAAATACATGAATTTAGAGGCAGTGGGATTTTTGTCTTTCTGCCTTAATTTGCCTTTTGTAAAACTTGATGATTATAAAAAGGATTTATTTGTTTAATTATTTGTCATATAATATACAGACATTTTAATATTTAAAAAGCCCTTTATATATACTAAGAGAATCAATGTGGACATTATTATACCTGACAGCTCTAAGGCAATGATTTATATTTTTTTGTGTCTACATTATTATGTTATCAGAAGCAGAGGGTAAGTTATCAAAGAGTTACATGACCATTTTACTGTCATTCTGATTTCTGTCAAAATCGGTGTGAGTCACAAGGATAAATCCTTCTGGAACATGCTGTTCCTAAAATCTTAGTTTGGAGAAGTTTTCTATGGAAACCTGCATGTGTTTCTTCCATTAATTGGTATAATTATCCCATTTACAGAAAGAAGAATGAAGTATTACATTGGCATTGAGAAAGGTTAACATTATTAGGACTGATACGTCATGCTATTTTTAGGCCTAGAACGTCTACTTGTTCCCCAAACCACGTAAATAACCAGGTTCTCTCTGCCCCTTCGAAGGTTATAATAAAAGGAATTTACATTTGCAATAGTTGCCTTAGTGCATTGCATTTTATGTGTCTTATGTTTTTACATTTTCATTTGTTATTTCATTAAGTATGGATGATGTGGTTCTGATTTCTACTTTTCTGTAAAGATGGGAAGACAAAGCTGGGCCTGGTGGCACATGCCTGTAATCCTACCACTCTGGAGGCAGAGGCAGGAGGATCACCACGAATCAAGGCCAGCTTGGGCTACATAGTGAGTTCAAGGCCAGCCCGAACTACATAGCAAGACCCTGTCTGAAAAAAACAAAAAACAAAGCAAACAAGAAAACAAAAAACCATTAAAAAAAAAAAAAAAAAAAAAAGATGGGAAGACAAATCATGACAATTTTCTACTTTTCTCAGAAAACAGTAGCTGGTTAAAAGAAATAAGAAAGAGTTGAATTTTGGATGGTAAGGAAAGACGTGACAAGAAAGAATGCCATGTAGGTAAATATTTTTAAAAACTCTAACACTTCTGTGTAGATTTCAGAAGAGTGAACCTGGTTGTCTCCACCGTTCTCAGATCCCTTCCCACCGTTTCCAAGAACCAACTCTTTCTTTCATTGATCATTGGTATTGTTCTTTTGGTCTTGATTTCATTAACTTCGACTCTGATCTTTATAACTTCTTTCCTTCAATCACTTTCAGATTTAAGTTGTTCTTGTCTTTCTACAACCTTGAAATGCATTTTAGTTTATTTATTTGGAATCACTCTATACTTTTATGTGTGGATTTACAGCTATAACTTTCCCCCTTAGAAGTGTTTTCATTGGGTCCCATAGGTTTTGGTATGTTGTAATTCCATTGTTATTTGATTAGTAAAATTTTTTATTTCTTCCTTGATTTCTTCTGTGATCCAGTGATTATTCAATAATATATTATTTAATCTCTATGTGTTTGCATAGTCCTTTTTCTTTTGCTATTTATCCTGCCTTCATATTGGTATGATCCAATAGTATGCAGGGGATTATTTTAATTCTTTTTATTTACTTAAACCTGCTGTATGGCCTAAGATATGGACTATTTTGGAAAAAAAGTTCTGTGTGCTCTTGAGGAAAAAGTGTTTTCTGTTTTTGTTGGATGAAACACTAGGTATATTTTAAATCCATTTGTTCAATGATCTGTTTTAACACTGATGTTTCTTTGTTGATTTTTTAGTATGCTTGATCTACTTAATTGTAAGAGTCAGGTATTGAAATTCTACTATAATTGAATTGGGTGTGCTAACATTCAGAATATGTATATTTACAGTTGTTATCTTTTCTTGTTAAATTGTTCCCTTTATCAGTATGTAGTAACCATTGTTGTCTCTTCTTATCAGTTTTGGCTTGACTTCTGCTGTGTGTGAAAATAAGATAGCTACTCCTGATGGTTTGGAGTCTCCAGTTGAATGGAATATCATTTTCCATCCTTCCACTTGCAGTCTATGCATTTCCTTTTGGATGAGGTGTGTTTCATGTAGACAATATAGGATCACATTTTCTCTGTTTTAAATCTAATCTGCAAGTCGGTCTTTTTTGATTGGGAAGTTGTGACCATTAACATTGAGAGTTCTTACTGAAGGGTGCTTAATGAATACTGTCATTATTTTTCCAGGCTGATTTATCTATTTTTTCCTTTTGTTTACTCTCCCAGTTAGATGTATTATTTCCTTTGGATTCTTTGCTGCTGATGGCCCCCTTGTCTGTTTCTAGGATTCCCGTGAGTATTTTTTGCAGTGCTGGTTTAGTGGTCATGTTTTCATTTAGGATTTCTTTGTTGTGGGAAGTCTTTAATTCTGTCAATCTTGAACGCTAGTTTTGCAGGACATAAAGTCTGAGTTGGTAATTGTTTTCTTCTAGGCTTGAAATCCTGCTCCGGGCTTTCCTGTCCTTTAAAATTTGTGCTGAAAAATACACTGTTATTCCACTAGGCTTGACTATATAGGTTATTTGCTGTTTTTCTCTAATAGCTTTCAGTATTGTCTCCTTTTTTTGAATTTATGGAATTTTAATTTTGATGTGTCATGGAGAGATCCTTTTCCGATCATGGCCATTTAAGGTTGTATGTGCCTCTTGTAATTAAATATTTAATTCTTTTCCTAGATTTAGAAAATTTTCTGCTATGATTTGAGTGAATAAATTTTTACAATTTTTTTTTTTTTGAGTCTCTAATAGCTGTTGGATCCAACTTGCATGGTGTCTTGTTGTTTTTAGGGTATTACTGAGTTTATGATCTACTACATCGACCTTGTCTTCTATTATTGTCACTCTATCCTCACATTGGTCAAGTTTGCTACACATCATTTTCACTGAATTTTTCATATCTGCCTCTGTTTTCTTTCTTTACATACTTCCTATTTCTTTTCCAAAGTGGTCATTCATATCTTATGTTGTCTAGTTTAACTCAATTAATTTATTGGTTGCTTTTTGCTTATACTCATTGAAACTTTTGCTAGCAAAACTCTTTATCTGTTTAATTAAACCCTCTTTAAGCTCGATAAACATCTTATGCATTTGCTTATACAGTTTTTCTATCGTCAACCATTATGACCATTTTGTTTTTTAGTTCTTTGCCTATGGTTTCCTCTAGTTCTTTGTCCATGAAATCAGCTTTGGGGGGTTAGGGGTTTTTGGAAGCATCATAATTCCTTGCTTTCTCATGTTCCTTTTGTTTTTATGCTGTGGGTTGAAGATGAATGAAGGTAGAGGAACTCTGACGCTACTGTGGAGATCTCTTTAGTTAGGTTCTGTCTCCCTGTGATGTGTCCTTGGGTTTGGTTATGTTTTGGTATCTATATCCCTCTTCAGCCTATTCAGGATCATATTTGAGGGTGTTTTTAGTGTTCAACCTTCTTATGAGTGCTTGATCACCAGCATCACCTTTCCAGGAGTTGCGGTTAGCATTACAAACTGCTTCATTCTTTTTTTTTTTTTTTTTTTTTTGGTCTCTGCTCCTCCATTTTAAGCCCTTTCACATGTTTTGTTTTAGTTGTCTGCTTTTTTTTTTTTTTCTGTCTTCTTTTTGATTTACTGATTTTGTTTCTTTCTGTCCTACACACTCCTCTCCATTCTGTGACAGGGCATGTCATTCTTTCAATCTCGTTCATAATCTAATATTCAAATCATGGGGAAGATTTTGTTGGGTTTTTTGCCTTTATCGACGTAGTACACAAAGAGCATTGCACTATCACATTGTCTCCCGTTCTTCTTTGTATCCTTACAGCTAGCATAAAGTTGGCCCTGGGGTTTGTGACTTCATATAGATGTTTAGTGATTACAAAAGGTGAGGGGCATCCTGAGTAGTGTTATTTTTATCTTGCTTCCCAAACTTGCAAATGCAGTGGTACCCATGGGGAAATTTTTAGGCTTTTGGGTGGTGTCTAAATTTCTCATTTCTAAGAAACTCACATTTGCTTAAAAATCTGGTGATGTTCCAACTTCGAATGTAAAGTGATGTACAAATAAACAAATTTAAAAGATACACTTCACATGCATTAGCCTTGAAAGATGCTTCTCTTTAAAATTCTTTCTTCTTTCTACTATGTGCAGATATGGCTATTTACTGCATGAACGCAAATATAAATTCAGCAAAATTGATCATCATGGACTTATTTTACTCATTGCACCCTAGGTTATCTCTCTTCCAGACCATCAGCATAGTATCAAACTTTTAATTAACCCTTCCACATCTGAAATAATCTGGGCCCTTTATTCCAAGTGAGTGGCACTTTAATTTTACAGTAGTAGAACCAGGCAACAACCACTGTAACCCAGCCGAAGTAAAGTATTATGTGTGCCTCATTGAGTTAGTGTAATTCTAAAAGACACACTGTGACCCCTGCACCCTCTCTAGAGCCTTATGAAGGTCTCATAGTTACAAGTGGGGTCAATAATTGTATTAGTTGTCACAGCACCATTGCAGAGCAGATGCTTTTATGCATATCAGTTCACTAAGACAGTATGTTAGCAAAGCCTAATAGCCTTCATACTTTTGCTTTTTTCCAAATCCCTGAAACCACAGTAATTGTTTCCCCTAGTTTCATCCAGGTGCTGTTCATAGTTGCCAGCCAATCCATGCTGACTCTGAGCATAAGTTTGATACCTTTCAAGGACTCCTACCAATCCATAAGTGCCCAGGGACATCTTCCCCCAGATTCTCACACCATTTCCTTGAAGGTACCTAGAGTCTCACTAAATTGCATTTTTAATATTCTCCCAGATGCTCTTACTTCTTTTTTTTTTTTAAGTTTTTCTTTTCAGTAGGCCTAGCACCATTACACCTTTTATGAATCACTGTAGCTCACAACTATTCTGAGAATAAAAATAAATGGAAGAAAGAGTAGACAGAACAGAGCATGAACACACGTTGAAGAATGCAAGATACTGCAGTGGAGCACACATTTCAAACTTTCTGGTTTGCTGAATGTGTCAAGTTAAGCTCCATGTAGGTTTGAATGCACTTTTATTTCCTAAGGAAAACAATCCATAAACCAATAGCACTCTACTCCTCTATGTAAGCAGTGTGAACTAGTGCACATTCTTATGATGCAGAGGTCAGAATCTTTAAGGTGATCTTGGGTGAATTTTGAAGGAGACCTGATTTCCCCTAGTTGATACCTACTACTTCTCATCTTTTGCTTACGGGGGTTTGTGGGATTGAAATTATCCAAAGAAAATAATCCAAAGACAAAAAATAAATTAGAAGAAACGTTCCTGTCTAGCTGAAATTTGTGGTGAGAATTCAGAAAAAGAAAAAAATCAAAATTATAGTTCCTATATGTCTTATTTTGTGTATACAACTTTTTTTTTTTTTTTTGAGACAGAATCTTGCTAGGTAGTTCAGGCTCTCCTTGAACTAGCTATGTAGCCCAGGAAGGCCTCAAACTCAAGGTAATCCTCCTACCTCAGGGTCCCAAGTGGTGGAATTACAGATGTGCACAACCATGCCTGCCTAGAACATTTTATAAATTGTAAAAAAATGAGTACTTATAGTATAAGAGATAAAAACTGTAACACAACAACAAATTTTTATTTTTGTTTCTTTTTCTTTCTTCAAACCTGTATATGCATGTTATAGGTGTAAACATGTATTGTAATAATAAGTCACACCACTTTCTTATTAGTGTACATTCTTATATTTTGTTAAACACATTGTTTTACATTTGCAGTCTATGGTTTCTTCCAAAATCTCTGTGACATAACTTTTTTAAATAGGAAAAACTGTATTTGAAGATGACATGACTGATTACATAACAATTTCTAAACAATCTACAAATAAACTTCTAGAACTGGCTGGGTGTGATAGCACATGCCTGTAATTCCAGCACTCCGGAGGCTGAGGCAGGATTTCTGTGATTTCAAGGCCAATTTGGGCTACATACTGAGTTCCAGGCCAGCATGAACTACATAGCAAGACCTTGTCTCAAAAAAACAAAAACCAAAAACCAAAAAAAAAAAAAAACACCTTCTAGAACTAATCTAACAATGTTGCAGAATATAAGGACAACATAAAAGAATCATATTTTTATATACTAGTAGCAATGGACAATTAAAAATCCCATTTATGATAGTGGCGCACTTTTAATAACAATAATTGATTATAGCATGTCTACGTGGCCCAGAAATGCTCAGGTCATTGCCTCTGTTGTTGAAGGACCACTCAAGGTAGCCCCAAACAGCAGTACAACTTTAAATCTTTCTCTGCACAGTCCTTATCTTCCCAGTTTCCTGTAAAGAAGCATGTATTTTAGAGGAGCGAAAGGTTTCAAATATCTCATTTATGTATCTTCACCTTCTGGGTTCAACAAATATTTCATAATATACTGTCTTTAATGGCTTTGCTGCTTCTCCTCGCCTGTTTGGGAGAAACTCTGGAAGTTTCAGGCTATTTTGCAACCTTCTGACAAAGGCTTTTATGTTTTAAATTTCCCATTGTTAAAATGACACAATTTAAGGTGCTCATATTCTCTGAGTTATAGTCTACCTCAAGTACCTCTTTGAAAATGTCACACAAAAGAGACAGTTTCCTTGACAACAGGAATGTGGAAAAGAAAAAAACCATGGAAACATTTACTCCCCACCTCCTTCCCCAGTGCCCTTCAACCCTGCAGTTTGCCAGGCACAAAAACCACACTGGAGCCAAGAGTTGCAGACCTTAACCAGTTCAGCTACTGACTTCAAGACCCCACTAAGAATCAATTGCTAAGGACAACCGTTAGGCTGCGGAATGGGCACTTTCTCATTACTGCCTAGAGCTGGGCTTTCATAGATATTTCAGTAAAGAGAGAGAAAGTGGGTTTTATGAAGTGTGTGTATGTGTGTGTGTAGCTGTGTGTGTGTGCGCGCATATGTAGGTATGAATGTGATTGTCCAGATTGTAAATGGCTAGTAGCTTTTATTTTTGCGTTTATTTTCAGTCTCTCAAATTTCCATAAAAGATATTTTTTAAACTCTTGTGCGATGCAATGGCATGTTTGGCAACTGCTATGGAAATTAAAGTATTAATTTGGTAGTACTTATGATACACTTATTAAGTGTGCTTCTAAATACGCCCTAATGAGCTCAAAATGCTTTTCTCCCCCTTTTAAAAAGGGTAAGACAAATGACATGTCATTTATAAGGAGGTGAATCTACTCTGAAGTCTAATTCTAAGGAATTCACTCCACCAGTATGGAGATGAACTGATGTGATTTTAAGTCCTAGTCTCTTAGTATGCCCCAGGAAATCAATAAGCTCACATCACTGGAGATTCAAGCTCAATGTCTTTTCAATCATCTTATCCCTGTTACCTGTACTTTTTCCTTCCTCACAACAATGATGCAGAATATACACATATAGTTGGTGATTTCTAAATGACTCTGCTGTTGATCCTGTCAGTTTTTTTAGTGTGCTGTAGATTTTCTCTTCTCTTCTCTTGCGGAGTAGTTGAACTGCCTGTTTAGCTTGGAACATTAGGAATTTGAGTTTGCCAATTTAGTGATTGTCCTATTCAGGAAGAAGTCCTCAGTACAATAGAAAAGAAATTTAGTTTTTGCCTTTTGTTTTCCTTTATTTTTTTTCCGTTTCATGTGGATTAAACAACTGAATTATGGATGCCAGAAGTCCAGCCCTGCTCCTTAGCTCGTCAACATCTGCCCATTCTTTGTAAATTGAAGCACTGGAGAAGCAGAGTAAATGCAGGAAACCAATGTGCTTTTCCTAAGTATTCTTATGATGTCCGTAGACACACTTTAGATTTTGTTTGTTTGTTTGTTTTATTTTGTTTTGTTTAACTATCAGCCAGAATTAATCACAATAGAAACAGTAATCCTGTGTTTGTTTCCATTTTGAAACACTTCTAACCTTGCAAAAATTACATTACACTTTCAGGAACTAGATGACATATATTAAACATCACCTTGTATCTTTGTGTGTATTTTTATGAATTTTAGAAACTCAAGAAGACATACTGGGATTTGTTTGAAAGACATGAAAAGGGCTGTGAAAAAACGGCTAAAGTGATACCAAGAACTTGCTTTTTCTCCCTTCCTCCCTTTTGTTGTTGTGGCTGTTGCTGTTGTGGTTGTTGTTATTGTTGTAGTAGTTTGTGGTGACATTAACCGTAAATTATGTGAATCAGTAACGCCAGCTCTCAGCATCACCGAAAGCTGCTCTCCTGTCTCAGCTCACAGCGGTGGGCCAAAGTCTTCTGGCACTGTCTTGAAGGCTGACTACTTGAATTCTGTCCATGCGCCTGCTGCTGACAGCCAGCACTTGTACGACGACAACTGCCATCTAGCTGTTTCTGCTAGATTTATAGCAGAAGCTCCAGTAAGATTTGGGGAATGTGAGAACTTCCAGGGAAGGCAGAGCTTCTGTGAAATCACCACAGATGGCTTTATTTGGGAAGCGAACAGGCATGGAATGAGAGCAGGAAGTAGAAAAAATAAATCAGCTGGGAGTTTGATGTCTGCTGGTCTTAAAGGAGCCTGAGATAAACTTTACTAATTGATTGGGACAGTATGATGTACATGGCAGAATTTGGAAACATTGTGATAGAAAATTGACACTTCAAAGACTGAAATTCAAGAGCCTACCAGAGCACTGTGAATATTAGACTCTTTCTAAGACAGTGTGATAATGTGATGTAAATTAGCCATAAGAAAGTATACTTTCATGATTCCTAACACATTGTCTCTCAAGTGAGGGGACATGTGGGGAGAGGTTATAAGAAATGTAGACAACTGAATCTTTCTGACTTGCCGAACACTAAGAACCACCTCTCCCCAAAGATTGATCACACAGTTTTTGTGAAGAGGGTGCATTTCTCCAGTTTCTTCCCAAAGTTTTCCCCCTCTAAATACAACAGATTTTAATGCTTACACCGATGTTTTTCTATGATGTATTCTCAAGCAATTAATAAGCCATTAATATTTAAGAATCACCAGCCTAAAGCTAATGCACTTAGAAAATTCTTCTGATTTTTATTCTCTTCCTTATGTTCAAAGGAATCCATGTTGGCAGGAATACCCTTGGGTTCCAATTGGGTGTAAATTTCCTTCCATATTTTTAAAGGCATCTAGATTGCCAGGAATATTATCTGATACAGCAAGAGTTTATTTTATTTCTATTTAGGGATATGTTCAGTGATGGATAGGTTGATAATAGTTAAATATAGGCAAAGTAAATGGAAAAAAGTGACATCCGGCTTGCAATTTTTGGCTACTTATAAGGCAAATCTATTTATAAGTGCTACACATTAGACCTCTGTGTTTTCATAGGTATTGCTTCTTTTTAAAGCAATACCACCCACATGAAGGTAGGGCCTTACTATTTGAGAATAGCCCTCCTGCACTACCTCCTCCCATTCAGGCTAGCGGCAAAGTCTGTCTGCACCCCACTGTGGGATTTTTTTTTTTTTTTGTCTACTCTAGTTTCAAAGGACATATTTTAATATGCTCCAAGGGGAAGATTATCTGAGTAGAATTAAGAATCAATGAAGTTTTTTATTCTTAAATGATGGAAAGAAGAATCTAAGATAAAATGGATTTCCAGTATGCGAAGCCTAGAAAGAATAATACTGCAACCACTTGTGTTAGTAAATCTGTAAGCAGTAAAGTTTATGACACGGGTTTCGTAACTAATTCGTGAATGAAAGCAGAACAACAATTTTGTAACTAAGCATTTATCTGTTCATTTCAGTGAGTGTTTATTGAGCCTCAACTAAGAGCACCAGGCAGAAATTTGATGATGTCTGAAGACACAGACATGGGATTATTTCACACTGATGCCATTTCCACCATTCAGCCATTCAGATCTTTTGGGATTTTACATGTTGAAATAACAAGAATTTCCCCAAACACAGAGACTTCAATACCAAGACTGAAAAACTTTGTAATGATGCACACACACACTCATGCATGTGCCTAATATATATATATAATGTTTATATTCTAATATATATATATAAAATGTTTATATTCTAATATATATATAATGTTTATATTCTAATATATATATATATATATATATATATGTTCTTACACTTAAAATTTTCTTTTTCAAAAGTCAATTATAATTCTTCCTGAAAATACAGTTCTTTTTCCAGGTTTACCTCTGCCAAAATGTCAAATTCTCAGCAAGATTACCTTGCTCACATTTTTTTCCCTTTTACTGTGATTTGGGCTGAGAAAGTGATAACAAAGCTTGTTAGAAATGTGTCTGAGATCGATTCTGAGTGATAGCTAAGAGGCTTAGCTAAGAACAAAAAGCAAAAACGTTAGTACAGAAATGCTGCAACGTGTAGTTAACTGGACATTCTCTTTTGCCTTGGTCTTCCAATTTACTGCATACCAGAAGTATTAGTGCACTGAAATCAGTCAGTAAGGCTTCTTGTCAGTTGGGTGTATCAGGGATAAAATTTCCCATATTTGTTCCTGCCAAGTAATAAAGTTCAGTTATTCTAAGAAATAAAGAATTGATACATAAGTGTAAATCAAAGCAGGGTATGTTCAATGATTATTAAATTAAATTGAATGTAAGTAGTTTCCTTCAACTGAGATAAGAAGTTATAAAGAAAAGGGAAAAAATAAGTCCTTTTAAATTAGTTGGCCTTCATAATTATTACACACAGATAGTTTATCCTATAAAATGTAGTAGTTCAACATAACAACTAAGGAATTAGATTACCTGGGTCCAAATCTCTATCATTTATAGCTATGTGATCTTGAACAAATTAATCACCTGTGCCTCAGTGCTATCACATGTAAAATAAAGATAATCTAGGACTAGCCCATCAAGGCTTAAATGTAGTAATCCAAGTAAATTGCTTAATTAAATTGTTGGCACTTAGTGCTTGACACATAGTGAGCAATGCCTGATGAATAGTGTAGCTATGGGTACCCCACAGAGTGGGTCAAGAACGTTCCATTCAGTAGTCTTCCATTAAAAATTTAGCTTTCTAGGTTTTCAATGCTTGGTCACACAACTAGAGTCATGTTTTTGTACTTTGAAGAGGACATTGGGCATTTTGGATTTTATTCATTTGGCTCTGCCAAGTTCTATTCTGGAACTAATTTGTAAATCTCCACTACTAAGTATTGTAATGGCACACAGACTTATGGTAATTCTGAATGCATTACAGAGGTACCAATCTCTTTATTAATGTAAACAAGTAAAGCTTTGTTATTAAAAAGGAACAACAACTGCTATCACCAAATACAACAATCAGATGCTAATTTGTTTCTTTGCCAGCCCAAGATGCCACTGCCTGTAAGGGATCATCATGGAGTATACATTCTTGCTGGAATTTGGACCCTTTAGGCATCTGATGTGCCAATTGCCTTCACTTGGTTCTAGTCTGTAATTTATCACTGGAGTGTCCTACTCTGTTCAAATACGCCCTTTATGGGCAGAGGCAAAGCTAATATACTTTCCAAGTGTATTTGAATTGCTTCGATAAATCACAGCTGCCACCATAAGTAGTTTTATCATTTGCCAGAACAATAAGTTATCTTCATGCTTTATGGATGCAATGCTCTGCAAGACTTTTATTTGTGTAAATTGTAATACATCATAACCCATTTCCTAAAATGAAATTAAGAAGCTCCATATATATATATATATATATATATATATATATATATATATTTTCATATATACCTATTATCATATATATATGATGCAAGGGAGTATTCTAATAAGCTCATCAAGAAGTGGGACACTTTTTAATCCTGCTTATTTTATGGCAGCAATTTATATCTCTATTATTACTTTAATGACATGACATTAAATGCTTGCAATTGGGGTTAAACTTCATTTAGCTGTTTGCTTCTTTAGTGTTCCAGTGAAAACAGTCCACAAAGAAATAGGACTAAGAGCAAATCATTCCCATTAGGTCTGTCACGCATGAGACGGAGAAACTTGATGTCTATCATCTCTGTTGTGTACTCTGTAGACAATCGTTCTAGTAAATCAAGTTGTGGAATCAAATATTTGCCCCTAGTGATCTCAGTGACCAACTTTCATTTTTCCTTTGATTTTTTTTTTTTTTTTGGTGGGTACCGGGGGGTCGACCTCAGGACCTCGTGCGCCAACAGGCACCCGTGCCGCTGAGCGATATCACCGGCCCCTTTTTCGTATGTGGGATCCGGGGGTCGAACTCGGGCCCTCGCGCTTGCCGGGCAGGCGCTTACGCCGCTGAGCCATCTCACCGGCCCCATTTTTCCTTTGATTTGATAAAATCCAAATCTGGATTCAGAAAGCACTGGATTTAAGTCCTTTATGCTCCTGAGAGGAAAATATATTACATAATGATACTATATATGAAGCTCCCAGTGAAGAAAGTAAAATCTTTTAATATTTTTGAAGAATGTGAGCCAGCATCATGGACAATGCATTGTGCTCTTTTTATTAGCTTGGCTGAAAAGCTGCTCAGTATTTATAAACTAATTTGCCATAACTTCCCATGTAATAATAAAAAAGACTCTTGTTTGTAATTATCCCAGTAATTAAGAAGAAAAAGAATCTAAGAAGAAAGAATAATGTCTATAATGAAGTTAAGTTTTATAGTCAGAAACTATTTTGTTTCAAAGCCAAATTTTTCCCCACAAGGCATATGACGATATTTAAATTAGCTTAAATTCTTTCTACATTTGTTATGAAAAGGGGACTTAACATGTCCTGTCATGGAATTTTTGGTTTTACCATACAATTCAATTTCTAATGAATGCTGATATTTTATCAAGATACTCAATAGACATTATTAATAATTTCATAAAACACTTCATACCTTATTTCAGGATCTCCAATCCAGTTTTCCAACCTGTAGGTGGAAGTCCCATCTTAACCCTTAACCAAGACCCTGGGTCCTAAAGTCAACATAGCAAATTTCTCATCATACCCAGCTCAATCACGGTCATCTCATGAGTTCCATCTTGCAATTTCTTCCACTTTCTTATAGTTTCTGTCTCTATTAACCACTTGTCTTTCTATTGCCGGACCCAAGGAAACACAACTCCATTCCAGGCTCATACCCTGCCTAATCCTACATGCATCGCAGTGTGTGTGTGTGTGTGTGTGTGTGTGTGTGTATACAATAATAGAAAGATAGAGAGGGTGAAGTGGAGATGGGGAGTCAGGTTCAGATTCTTGACTGACACAACTGTGTAGAATTTTGCCTTTTCTGCCTATTTGTTTTTCCCAGACTCTTACCTTATTCTTTTTTCTCTTTGACTCCATGGAAGGGAACTCATTTCCTATTTTCTAGAACTCATTCAGTCTGTAAATTCTACTCCAAATAGTATGTAGAAGGAGAACCATCACTTTTTAAAGATTTACTCACTTTCACAAAATATGAAATATGCATATTATGTAACATTAACCAACACTAAGTTGGTTACTAAGATACTAAGATATAATACTAAGATATTCAGAGTGTACATCTTTCTCTAGAAAAACAATTATTTCTGGGACTAGCACTATAAAAAGAGAAAAGCAGCTGATGTTTGGTTTATAGTAATGTCATTAATTTTAATAGATGTTAGCCTTTGGAGAAAAGAGACCATCACCACTCGGATTATATGTAGAGGTCATATGTTCCAAGACCCCCACTGGGTGCCCCAAACCGCAGACAGTTCTAAACCCTATATACACTATGATTTTTCCTTACACATGCACACCTATAATAAAACTTAATTTATAAATTAGGCACAATAATTCAACTACACTGGAAATGTGGCATCAGCAGATAGAGTCTCTCCAGTAATTTTTATATTTTTCAGTTCAAAACCTATTCTTGAAACAATGTAACTGTGCCTTATTAGCAATAACTAACTTGCTGTCCCTAAGTTCAGGGCATCCATCCCTTGCTAAAGTCTTCAAATAGGTTCAGTGTTTTCTGGCATAACATGTACTGGAACATATTTTCTGTTCATGTCATCCACCCACATGAAGTTTTTTTTTTTTTTTTTATCTTGCCTGAAGCACTTATCATATACTGCAGGAGTAGCTTTTATAGTTTGAGGTGTGACAGCATAACTAGCATGGATATCTTTTTCCTTCACAATTTTATAGATGAAGTTTTATTCTTACTGTAGATATTAACAATTTCAGCATGCAACTTTTTTGTTTCCTTATTGAGTAGAGATATTTCACATTTTCACTTTAAAGCTTCTCTCTGGCATAACAATTTGCCAGTATCACTAATCTTGCACTCTGTTGCCATTACTAACTAAAATAAGGGTTACTTGAACACAATTACTATGATACCACAACAATCAGTCTGGTAACTTACACAGCTACTAAGCGATTCTAACCGCCAAGGAACATAAACAGAGTAGGTACTCTGGACAGTGTGATAGTGCAGGACGGTATGAAATTGCATCACTCTACTCAGAACAGCACACAATTTAAAATTTATGAATTAATGATTTCTGGGGATTTCCATTTAATATTTTTATTTTATTTATTTATTTATTTATTTATTTATTTTGGTGGGTACCGGGGGTCGACCTCAGGACCTCGCGCTTGCCAGGCAGGCGCTTATGCCGCTGAGCTATCTCACCGGCCCTATTTAATATTTTTAAATCGCGGCTGACTATGGGTATCTGAAAGTGTGGAAAGTGATACCACAGATAAAGGGTGACTGCAAGTTTTAAAAAAATAGCGTGACTTTTTGGATGATTCTCGCTTTAAGGAATTCCATTCAAAAATTGACTTTTTACTAAAAATTCAATTTCAGCATGTTGACTTTTAAATTTTAGGTGCTTAATAGGACACACATCACTCTAATTTATTTGCCTTTCCACCAGGATGGTCTTCTAAATTATTACAATATTATAATATTATTACTATAATAATTTCATTATTAAACACTTGTTATTAATTTTCAAATTGTCATATTCTTTAAATAGTAGCATGAGAGTTTACAGTATTAAATTCATTTTAAAAGCTTAGTTTACAAAAAAAATTAGGAATTTTAGATGCTAGAAGTATTACAAAGGGCTAAAATAAAGGAATTTTTCTTTTGGGTGTCAAGTTAAGCCTAAGTGGAAAGAAAAGGAAACTCCTTACCAATAAGTCTTGAAAAATATCTCTCTCTCTCTCTCTCTCTCTCTCTCTCTCTTTCTCTTTCTCTCTCCCTCTCTCTCAATTTATGTTTCTGTCTCTTTCTGTCTTTCTCAATTTCTCTCTCTCTCTCTTTCTCTCTCTCTCTCTCTTTCTCTCCAATTATATAGCTATGTCTTGAAAAAGTAAAAGCTAATTTTGAATGAGAAAGTAAAAATATTCATAGCCATTCATCAGGCTGGAAGAATAGACAAAGATAAAGTGAAGAGCAAAAGTAAAGGGTGTCTTAGTTACGTTTCTCCTTGCTGAGACGAAATACCCAACACCCAAAGTTAAAGGTTTATTTAGCTCACAGTTTGTAGAGGTTTCATAATTGGCTGGTTCCAAGGCAAGATGGCATGGCAGAGGGTCATCACAGAGCAGAAACTCTTCATGGTGGGCAGAAGGAGCAAGTAGTGAAGAAGCAAGCAGTAAGTGATAAGCAACAGATTCTTTCCATTCCTTTATATTGTATCTAGGCTACTTGCCTTTAGGGTGAGTAGCACCGAAGGGTGGGGCAACCTTAATCCTCCCCAGAACAATGCCAAACGGATCAGTGAGCTAATTTAGTAATCATACACCCTTAATCCCAGCATCACACACTCTAGATCCAGCCACTTCTGAAAAGCCCCACCTACGACCTCATGAGCCTTTGGGGGAACATCTAGACATATGACATAACAGTGGGAAACAACATGTCTGCTAAAAGTGTGTTGTACTACAGGGTGTATGACAGTCCTCTCATTTGATTGGCTACTGTGCAGCTCTTTTACTCACTGAGAAATCTTACCCTTTCATATTACAGAATATCAAACTTTGCTGTTTGAAATTATGTGTGTAAGAATGTAACATCCCGCTCCAGTCTGGAAAACTTAAGTTACAGTGTTATAAAGTAGCATCCTCAATGTACACCCCAATTTGCAGACCTTCAGATAGGTGCTTCTAGTCACAGCATTCCACATCTATTTTAACTTTGTAGCTCCAAAGAAGAGAGGACCTTGAGTCGACGTGCAGTCCAGATAGGATATTGACTGCTAGTACAGTCTTGCTTTGTTTTAAGCCTATCAAAACACTACTCCATTTAAATACCCTCTATAATCCCTGTTTTTGACTACCTTTGGTTAGCGAGACACTCCATGGTTCCTCTGCTCCATGATTCCCCCCAGTGCAATGAGTAACAATATCTCAGACTATAGTTTTATTCTTGGTAGTATTAAGCTGATGGGCCCAGGATGATGCCTATTTTCCAAAAACTTTTATTGATAATTTAGGCCCCTGCTTGCCACCTGCTTGAATTGCTACCTACATAGGAAAGAGCACATTTCTATAGCTAAAGACGTGCTTTTTGCTAACAAGTAGAAAAGGCAATTTAATATGGAAGCAGTATAGGGATGATTACTTAGAAGGGCATATGGTCTTTCAGCTTTGAAACATACAAAAATTTACACCTGACTACAAAAATAAAAAGTGTACGGTTCTCATGGGATTTTGGAGTATGTAGTTCATAAAAAGAGGTTTCACATTCTAGGTAACTCACTACTTACTTTTGCCCTGCTGTTTCAGTTAGTACAATCCACTGCTTCTGTGCAAATCTGAAAGCAACTAGAAGCTTCTCAGCCATATTTGTTGTCTATAACATATTCATTTGAAAAATATTTCTTTCTGTTCTTCTGCAACAAAAACTAAACTTGTTTTATGTGATGATCTGCTTTCAAGCATAGCCCCAAACTATGGCTTCTCAATTATGTTATAGAAGGAATATCTTTAGTCCCTTGGAGGTCTAAAATTACTCTGTTTGTTCGTGGCTTTTCTTTTTGCTTGCTTGGCATAATAAGGAGTAGGTTTGGTTTTACCAGTGTTAGTTTTCTTAAGGGTAAATGTTGGTGAGATCAGTAAAACGGCTCAGCATTCTTAGCATGGAGGAGAATTTGATGCTTTTATAGCTCAGTCTGCCCTTATTCTTGGAAATGCAGTATCTTATCTGAAGGATCTGGGAACAGAGCATTCTGAAATAGCATGTGGTTCTTTTTACCACAAACAGCATTAACTGTACCCAAACAGTTGCTACCGTGGTTTAAGAAGACTCTTGTAAAAGGTCTGGAGACGTACCCAGCTTTTAGAAGTGTGAGTGCACTTGATCATGGGTTTTCATTGATGCGCCATGATTCTGTCATCTCTTATTGGTATCATAATTAATGAGCACCATTTTTTGAATGTAGTAGATAACCTGATAAAAGAATCAAGTATAAAATGTTAAAATTATAGACAGTAACCTGCTCACTGTATTCAGCTGTCATGCTTCTCTGTGTCCTAATAGACATTTTGTGTCTTTTACCTGATTTATGTTTTCATGGGAGGCGATAATATATCATTTTGGTCAATGGATTGGCTGTTGGTGTGATAAATAGAATGACTTAATAGTCAGTAATTAGTACAGAAAATTTCCAAAGTAAAGTAGGAGAATATCCATAAATACTGACAAAACATTGAGATATAAATTGATGTAGCTGGAGGAGTCACAGTGTACTCTCATTTTTAACCTAAAGAAATTGAGGTGCTCAGAGTTATATGTCTTACCTGAAACCACAGAGCTCATCTGTATGTGACCTAAGGTTCCCTTGGGAAAAAATGTTCTTTCTCTAAGTTTTGTTGGGACTGCTTCTCCCTAGGACCAGAAGTTACACGTGGCTAGGATGCGCAATCAGAATTGTTGGGGTTTGTAATTCTTTGCACCCAATTTTTAGGTCAGTTACTTGGCTCAGATGAACATTGGTGTGCATAGCCTCTATAACTTGCTCTATAACTTGGTTCTACTTGTTAGAAAGAAGATGTTACACAACTTCAAAAGGGAATTCTGTTAATGCTAATGCAATGCACTTATTGGGCATCAGCTATTTATAGGCACTGAATTACATTGCAGGATATATGATAAGGAAAGTGGGAACAATGAGGCAAAGAAAAATAACACAGAAACAGTCTCTTAGGAGAACTGTCAAGAAACAAAAGAGAAAAGTGACTTTTAAAATTATTGTGTCATATAAATGAACAAAGTTTTTTTTGTTTTGTTTTGTTTTTTTTTTTGTGGGTACCGGGGGTCAACCTCAGGACCTTGCGCGCCAGCAGGCGCCCGTGCCGCTGAGCGATATCACCGGCCCTTTTTTCCTATGTGGGTTCCGGGAGTCGAACTCGGGCCCTCGTGCTTGCCAGGTAGGCACTGACGCCGCTGAGCCATCTCACCAGCCCCTGAACAAAGTATTTTTAAAAGCCTTTGGACTATGTATTCAGATAAAGGATTTTTTTTTTCCGTTTGTTTTGGTTTCTTCCCTTTTCTGAATTATACTGATATAGACTGACATTAACAGATACCAAGAATATCCAATTCACATCTGGCAAGGTTCCTTCTTTTGAAAATGACTTAATATCAAACTTGGTCCAGGTTCTGTATTATCTCTGTAAGTAGCAAATAGAGCTGTTATATGAACACGTTAAAATTCTAAGTTTGGCCACAGTGGGTTATTGTATCGATTCAGAAATGTAAGTTTTGATAACTTGACAAATTAGTTTGAAGCATTTTGAGACATCAGTTGAAATACCCAGTATCAGTATTGGTTGTTCTTGGAAGTGAGATAAAAAGATATGTAATTGGGAAATATCTTCAAAGGCTTAAGAAATTTATGTGAGAGATAATACTTACCTAATTGTCCTAATAAAGCAGTTCTGTTTGAAATTTATAGTTATATTAATGGTGAGGAAATGACGACCAAAAACGGTTAAGTACTTGCTAGAGCTATACAAATAAGTGTAAGTTGTGAGCTGACATTCAGACTGCCAATCAATTGGTAAGGGGTCAACTCAGTGATAATAATTTCAGCAGTCGCGATCTTTTCTGCATTCGGAGGCAAGTCTGCATCATTCTGGGTGGACCCATAAGCCTCAGATTCTCTATCATATTTCTGTTATGTCATTTTCAAAGCTATCATGTTTTCTCTCTGGTCCAGTGAACTTACTGCATGAGATATAATCCTCCTCTCATCTTATTCCTCTTTATTTTGGGCAATCATCTGTGTGGTGATCACAGATTTCTGAGACAGCAGCCTAGAATTGGCCTGGATGGATAGACTGCCAGCCACAGAGTGCGTGGTGCATGCCAGGGCCTGGGTCAGCTGTCCTTCCAGCATTGCACTTCTGAAACACAGCCTGGCAATATTCCTTTGCACTTATTTTTGCCTAAAGTGGGGTATATATAAATACTTCAATTTTTATTAAAGTAAAATAAAAATACTTCAAAACAGCTTTCTTAGCCATATCTTCGCCATAAGCAGTGAGTTTTTTTCTTATTCTTAGTAGTCAAAATGGTGTCTTGAAAATAAGTTTTAGAAATACATCACCAGTAGGAGAAAACATATTTTTTGTGTCTGACGCCCTTTCGGTGAATTCTGGGGTTGGCATGCTCTTAGCAGCAAGTAAGTTTCTACCTTCAAATCATTTTTAAAAATTATAATCATAAGCACCTTGAATGCTTCCTATATGTCAAGTAGTGTCCTTAAGGGTGTGTAATCAATTAATCTTCATCCTCTGAGACTGATGGCACTAACTGTATCACCTCCTTTGTTACAGATGATAGAAATAGCTGTCAATGAGCAGAAACTGCTATAGGATATTCAAGGACTCTCTCTTTTGAAGTCTGGGTCTTTACTATAGCATATTATCATCTCATGGCTCAATTATTTCTTAAAAACAAAACAAAACAATAATTGTTCTCAGTTCTTACCCCAAAAATGTTTTGACCAGTCTCGGCATGAGATGTGTGCATCCACCGAGCCATCATTAGATGTGCAGCAATGGGTATTAGGTATCATACTCATACCTAGGTAGAGCAGTTATAATCATTTATTTTTAAGCTGCTCCACTGTGTCCTTCATCATGATCTTGCCAGGCCATTTAGGAGTTATTGTTCATAAAATTTCATCATGTAAGCTTTCCAAGAGCCCTTATCTGCTGCAACCAACGTCCCTTAATTAAAATTTTATTCTCAAAAGAAATAGCTATGTGTGTTTTTAGTTAAGTTAATAATAAAACTAATTATTATGTGTATCTTTGGCTACATCTATATGAATATGGGCATGTGTAGCTTTGTTTTCTCTGACATCATTATCAAGACAGTATCAACTAAGCTGATGTTTCTTTCAGGAGGCTCTGAGGTTTCCATTTTAATCAAATGCTTTTGTAAGCGTCCTAGCTCTGCTGTAAGTCATGTTGATGGTGAGGTATAAAGGCTTAACTGCTCAGGCCCTTGTAAATTTCTTATGATGTACCTATGATAAAATGGAGAATGCTCCTCAATATCTGCTTACAGATTTAGTAACATAGTTAAAATTATTTTTTCCTATGAGAAGCAATTAAAAATATGGCCAGAGAAATTACTATATGAAAAAAATTAAATGAGACACTTTACATATTTTGGATTGTTCTTATCAGGATAACCTCCACTCTGCATATAACTCATAAAGACCTCTCTGTGAAACATCTTACTTTCTGTTTATTGTCTCTCCTGAATAGTCATAGATGCCTGAACTTATCTGGGTAACATTGCTTTTTATCAGTGCAAATGTAATCCTGGTGAATTCCTTAATTCCCTCTTCCTTTCTTTCATCCCATTTTAATCCTTTGAATCTCGCTGGAGGAGTGGAGTGAGAAGTGGACCCAATTTGAATGATGTCGTATTTGAAAGATAAAGAATGAGAATTGATCATCTCTCCTGCTGGATCAGGGGTTTTGAACTATGAATTTCATGACTGGTTTTCTGGGATTTCTAAAACCAGGAAAATTTTATGCAAAATACTTTTTTATGTGCCCAGGTACTACTGACTAGGAAAGAAGGGTTCAACAATCTTAACAGATTTTTCACTATGATCTATTTTCTTCCATAAATATTAAATGTCAGTGCATTTGACCAGTAATCTTTCTCAGTGATGATTATTGTTTTATTGGCCTGTTCTTTCCCTTTCAAAGATTAGTGAGGAAATTAAACAGGAATTTTTAAACTGTGCATTTAAAGGTTTCTGGAAGTTTCTGTTCAATTTAAAGACAATTGATACACCGATTTAATATAACCACTTTATCCCACCCTGAGAATTTGTTTCTGAAGATGTAGTTTGATTGAATAGCTAGTAAAATAAAAAATACTTAAACAAGCATTCTATGACTCTGTCACTTAGTCCTTTGATACTGGTTGAAACCTAATTAGCTGACAAATTATTTTAATTTTCCATTCTAAGCCACACATTTTTCAACTTATACACACAGTGAACCATTGGTTAAAAAGAAAAAGCTGCTACAATGCAATTTATAAAAAACACAAAATGAATAACATTTTCTAAGTTCATTTCAATAAAATCTTTACCATAGTCATAAAAATGTATATTTTTATACATATATATCCATGTACATACACGTCAAACACATAGGCATGAGTCTATGTATCAATTATTTGTGTGTTTGTATATGTATATATGTAGGTGCATATATAGACATAGTAACTACTATTTATTGGCTGAATCCATGCATATTTGAGACTGAAAAAAGGGCCATGAGTAAAAATTACAGTAGAGTAGCTGCATTAGGAGATGCAATATATATATATTTTTTTTAAAAAGTGTTATTTAAAAAAAGTGTTAGAAGACAGGGAGACAGATTTTAATCTCCATTTTATGTATTGGTTTTTAAATGTGTATTAAGTAAAGGCTAGTAATTAAAAATAAATAAGGACATTTAAAAGTTTGAAACAGAGAAATAGTGACATTTATTCCAATTTGGCTTTTTTGTTTAGAAGGAGTAAAGGCTATCTGTAATCCTTAATGGGTTTTTGTGGATAACTGCTTGCACTGAGCAGCATGAATCCTTTTGTTTTATCTCATAAATTAGAAACAACACATAAAAATCATCAAAACCATTTTGCTTTTTAAATGCATAATGTGTAACATTACAAACACCAAATTATAAGTCGTGTTTTATCTATTTTGGTATTTAAATGTGTCCCTAATTTAATGTCCATTTTATTATCCATTTGGTCCTAAACCCAACATTTCAAAAGTTGTCTGTTCACAAATCTGTTTTTTTTTAAACATAATTAAATAGGAAAAATTAAACTTGGTTTATACATATATTATGAATATTATTAAACACTGCATTTTTAAAATTTTTATTTTAAAGAGAAAAAATAGAACAAAATTTCAAGACAACATAATGAGGGTAACAATGGTTAATACATTGTGTATTTTTATCTTTAAATTAGTTACTCAGAGTACAAAATATCGATTAGCATTCAATTGTCCAAACAATATTAGCACAAACCTTCTTTTCAAAGAACTAAGAGAAATTAGTAGTGTATCTCCCTTAACTTTTATATATATATATTTGTTTGCTTGTTTGTTTTGCTTTTCCCTTTCTGCATTTTTTAAAATACTAAAATACAGTTCACAACATGTTAATTGAAAATATTATGCTTTATTTTAAAAATTCGCTACTTTAATGATCTTGCACAAAATATTACAAAATGTTTGGGTTAGAAATATTTGTGAAGTGGAAGATTTTCTATATCTCTGCAAGGCACTGAGGTATGCTTGGTGCTGTGAAGCACTGTCCCTATCTAACAAGTTAGGAGATGGGCCAGTAGTAAGAGCACCTGCCAATGGAATCAAAGAAGGGGACACTACTCACGTCTTGTGTTTGATGTGATGCCAAAAACCTGAAAGGCATTCAGTCTTTTTGTCTTTGAATCCAGAGGATAACCCTGCTTGAATCCAGAGGACACTCACCACCTTTTGGCTCTGAGATGGCTTCAGATGAAGGACAGCTCTTTTTTCCTGAGGAATCAGATGGGAGAACTATGGGAGGTGTAAGCATAACTTGATTAGGAGACAAAAGGCAGAGGAAAAATGTGTTTGTTTCTTACATGGGAGCAAGAAGAGCCTCTAATTTTTGTGTCCTTGGTAATAATCATGGATAGATCCTCTTTGCAATACAGCAGCCTGAGTATCCTAAAGTTACAGCCCAGAAATCCATGGCTTGATGCCTGGGCTTGCCAGACTGTTCCAATGGTTCCTGCCTGGACATCTGCTACCAAGTTGCAACCGGCTTGCCTTTTCTACTCTCTGCTGTGCTGGGAATTTTGCCCACCTTCACATTCAGAGTAGTTTCTGTTACTTTTGCTACTAGAGATTACAATTTCTATATAATCCAAAGGTAGAAAAGCACATTCATTGAATGACCCATGTCTCCTCCATGTGGAAGGCACTTGATGACTGTACCTTGGCACTTACAAGAAATTTATACACTGAAGCCTGGACATGGTCAGCTAGAAGGAGCATTTCCAGGTTTTTTCTGTTTGTTCATTATTTGCTTGTTTCTGGTGAATGGGGCTCATCCTGGTGTAACCAACATCCATTTTATTCTTCTTTTAAGGTATAATTCTGCAGAAAGTAAAAATACCTCCTTTTACTGCACACCATTTGATTATAACTAATGCCAACTCTTATGCAGTAAATGCCATGTATTGAAAAGTAATATTAACTGGTATCTCTTTGACTTTTACAAAAGCCCCAAGAAGTTGAAAATTATTTGCTCTCCTTTTATAGGCAAGAAAAACAAAGCTTGAAAATATTAGGCAATTTTCCACAGTTACAAAGCCAGTGCGTAGAACTAACATTCAACTTCTTGTCTGTCTCATTATGGAACCTGTAATTTTTCCACAAGGAAACAGAAACTTCTCAGACTTTACACCAAAAAAATTATTTAAAGACTCACTTAAGTATCCTTTCATACTACTTCACCTTGCTGATGGTTACTGTAAATATTTGAATAAATTATAGATAAATACACTAAACTTGACACTAATTTACAGCAGAGCATTTTGTAAACCAAATGGGCTTGCAGCATACAACAATATTATAGAATCACTGTAGAAATAAACTAGATTTTCCTTTTTCTTCATTTCACCTGAAATATTCTCCATTTATTGCTATCCATTTGATCTCAGCCAACTGGTTCTGTAGCTACTGAAGGAAAATGTCAAATTCAACAAAATGAGTAGTACTACTTGAGTTGAATCGTAATTTAACTTTTTTTTCCCTTTTGCCCTACAGGATATTTAAACAGTGACATTACTTAATAGTGCTTTCTAAGTTATTATCAATTCCCTACAAACGTTGCCATTTCCTCCAAATGGAAAGGGAAGCATTAGGGCAATGAGTCAAATATTCTACCGTAATACCTAATGACATATCAATTTGAGAGTTAACGTTTACTTAATTGCTAAAACAGTCATGCTAAGTGCATATTCTGATGTGTTATCAGGTGTTAAAAAGAATAATTTCTGAGGGGGGAATAGCAAGAGACAGCACTCTACTAAAAGCATTGTTCAATGTTTTTTTTTTTTTTAAATCTCATTTGAGTAGATTGGCTCAGTAGCTTGAGAAACGCTTCCTGGCATAATAATGTATTTCTATAATCTTTGGTGAGAAGGGGTATGCTGGTTATTCTCTGTTTGCCTTTCTTCACTTCACTTAGACATTCTCTAGCCTTCTCTCCTGACTCCATGGACTACGTCCCTCAGGTCGCTTTGCCCTGTAGCTTGGAGGTGGATTTTGCTAATGGAAGGCTGCAGTAGCAAGAGGTCAAAAGACAGGGAAGCAAGCAAGCAGAGTCCCTTATATGTAAACTTTTTGCCTTTGAATGCAGCTGCTTCTGGCAGGTGTCCCCTCCACTCATCTTCTGGCAGCACTGGTTTCTTCCCTAAGAGCTGCAGGCTTGAAGGACACAACAGTTCACCACTGCAAACTTATGGGTGCCTCCCTAGCTTGTTGGTCCATTTAATTTACATGTTCACTTGGCAATACTGCCTTTATTAATATTGCTTTGGTTGAATCATTAAGTTGGATCTTGTTGCCTGACAGGACCCTGAGCTTGTGGGAATACTATCACTACAATATCTATACCTTAATTCTGACTCTTGTAGGTTATATGGCCTTAAACAATCTGTTTGTTGCCTTGTACTTCACTTTTGTTTGTGTAAAATAAAAATAATAATTGTACCCAGTGTCACTATTAGCTTACATGAAGAAATGAGAATGCTTATTTTCCACATTTCAGTCTGTACAAATGTGGTCTATAGTGATCCCCTACCTGTTCTCTTCAGATTGTTCTCTTGGCAAATAAATACTAATGCGTAGATCTAAATATTGGGATACATTTGAGTAATAATTTCAAAAGAGATAGTCTGATCCCATTTTTCATAATTCATTATAAGTTCCTTGAACTTCCAACACATTTTCTTTCTTCCCCCTTAATGGCCTACTCGATGTTATTGTAGAAAAGTTTATGCGTAGCTACCAAAAGCATGATAGAAGAGCTACAGTTTACATAGGCAAGATGTACCCTGTGGGCTCCAGTAATAACAAGATAACAGCAGAACTGGTGCAAGATGTAAAGGAAATGATAATTTTGTTCAGCTCTGACTGTTACTATATAACACAATTCCTAATGTGAACGTTTAGGAAGCAAAAATATCCCAAGTGGTCCAGCCTATCATATTTGGAGGAAGTACAAGATGTATGTTGGGGAAGTGAATAACAGGAAAATGGGATTTAATCTAATTTATGAAGTACACTGTGTGATCCTATGTAAATAGCATTCTCCACTACCCGGAACTTGTTGGACTGGGAGGATATCTTCCAGTGTATTGTTCACAATGAGGTCATATGACACAAGCTGACTAAGGGCCAAGAAGGGGCTTAGAAAAACAAGGAATAGTAGCTCTGCATCATCTCAAGGAAGAGGTAAGCAGAAGTAGGTGAAGTCCAGGTTCTTGTTTGTCCTTCTTGTAGTTCAAATAAAGGTTAGGGTACAGTGACAAGGGACCATAACCATGGGTCAGCAAATTCACAGTTATGCTCTAAGAAACCCAACACTAGAAGAATCTAGTTTGGTTTCTCAAGTACCTCTCTGGTTCAAGAACACATCATAATTGGTTTCACGTACATTTTTCCTTTCCTCTCCCCACTGCCCTTTTCAGCTCCTTCCCATATTTCCTTCTCCTTTACTGTTTAGGACCTGTAATTGCTTCCATCTCAACAGTGAGAGGTGGAATTAGAAAAGTGTGCTGTATTCTCTTGATTTGCTGTTAGAGGGAACTTTTATCCCCCAGAGGCAAAATGAATAAAAGAAAATAGCTATTGTCTGATAATGTTTTTCTATATTCTACTATGATGATAAATTTTATTTCTGCTACCCCTCATGCATCAGGTTCTGAGTTTCTGTGCTGTGCAGAATTGCTTCTTCATTCTTTCCCTTTACATTTGTGTCTATCTGCTTATTTTCTATTATGTTCCACTGCAGTATTCATGTGGGGTTAGTGAGATAGGATAGTTTCTTTACCAAGATCATCAATGAAGCACAAATATAGCATACAAGTCCAGGCAGAAATATGTCATATAAATGCTTCTTTTTACAGAGGACTGAGGACCTCGTAAATAGTAAGATGTGACTCAAGGTCATACAAGGTAGGTGGAGAATGCAGAGGGCAAAGGAAACTTAGTCATATATGTTGGTCATTGACAACCAGGTGAGCAGCCCCTGGTGTGTGTCTTATAAGAGGGATATTAGCCCAAACTGACAGCCCTGGAAAGAACTGTACCCATTTTACAGATAAGTAAAATGAAATTGAAGAGAAGGATTCCCATAGTATGTCATTTGCCAGATACATTGCTCACTCCATGAGGGGAAGAATAAGTGGGCAGACAACAGGAATTCAAGACAGAAGTGTTTGAGATTTACTTGTTCTCTTAATCCAGGTAATTGTATTCATTTCATAAAGGCTCAGCAGTGATACTTAAAATATGGTCCCCAGAACAACAACATCAGCATCTTCTAGGAACTTGTGAAAAATATTTCAAATTTCCAGCCCCCAAACTAACCCTACGAAATCAGAATCTCTGGGGGTTGGGTTTGAGCCATTTGTCTTTCAAGTTACTCGGAGATAGGCTAATGTTGCGGGCCATTGGCCCAGGGAGAAAAACTGTTCCATCTGGGGTGCGAAGTAGGCAACCAGAGATAGAGCCAAGATGGCAAGGCCAGGTTGAGTGGCAAATAATGAAAGTGCAAGGCTCTTAGAAACCTGTGTGAAGACCTCATTGGGTCCAGATGGGACTAGTAGAGCACCTTCTCACTGATGCTGCAGAGGGTAGTCTGGTGTCTGGATAATGGACAGAATGGGGGGCTGTGCGGGCTGTTTGCATCATCTCACAAGGCTGAAGACAGTAGGGCTGCCCTGGACCAGAGCGCTCCCTCCGCGGGGCGTTGTGAGATCTGGCTTTGCCTTGTGGAGGAAACCTTTACTCCTAAAGCAAACCTTAGGCAGCAAGGTTTATAACCATCATAAAATATGCCTCCTTTTGGATACTTAAAAGCACTTTTAACCATGATGAGATGCAAGGATTACCCTTGCATACCTTAGTGTGAAGGGAAAAGTTAATAAGTGAATGATCTGAATCATTTCTCTCCCTCCCCTGGAGCAAGCCATTAAAGAAATAAAACTGCACTGCTACGGGGAGACAGCCTACCCTAAAGGACTGAGTGAAAGAGTTTTCAGGACAGACCATTTGCCCTTCAGTTTTACTTTTACTTTATTATGAAATATGATTTAAGTGCTGCCCAGAGTCTCCAATTCCAGCCAGCTGAAAAGATAAACACATTTGTATATGTGTGGACAAGCTGTTTACTTCTGATGTTGCCTCAATCCCAGTACAAACTACAATTTTAGATACCAGTTCCCCACATAGTGAGATTAAAGATATTTCTTAGGGTCACTAACAAGAATGACCATGAGTTAGTTGATTACGTAAATGAACAGAAAATAACTCTTTACTCTTGCTTGGCTTTGTGACATCATCTGGTGCCCAGAGGTTTTACTCTGGGGTCACCTATTGAAATATTGAAGAACAGCACAGAATCCGAAGTCATGTTGCTCCAACTTTAACTATAATGACAACTTTAAAAATGTTTAGCCTGGAATTCTCCCTGGAAAACATTGGTGACAGGTTGAATACATAAATATACATCAGGCCCAGTTGTGGTATTCTTATTCTTTTTAATGTGTTATGAAGTAAATTATCTAAAACAAGTTCATTTTTCTTGGGCTGTAATGAAATGTAAACAAATTGACCTTTTAACTTTTTTGACACCCTGAGATTCAAAACTGACTGATACATCTATGTGAACCTTAAAGGAAAATCATAGCAACAATGTCATGAACCATCACCCCATAGCAGATTTTCTCATATGGAGTCTCTCAATTAACTTTGAGTGGAGGTTTGTGGAAATATGGGCTTTCTTATTCATGCCTAATCAAGATTTATTTGAGTTATTACAATTCAGTGTGGAGTGAAGAGCACTAATCCTGTTCCTAAAATAAATAAGGGTATCTTTCTTTCATACATTTGTCACAAATTATTTTGATTATCTTGTGTTGCCTTCCTAGAATTACGTTACAGGATTTGGTTGTGACCCTTAATAAGCTCTCTGAGCTGTCTTGTGTCTTCAACAAAATTGACAGAGTGGAAAGAGCCAGGACACTGCACTACTGGATCAAACGAGTATGTACTAGTGAGATGGAGAGACTGAAGGCTCCCATAGCCTAGAGAAAGATACAGTCATCCAAGTCACAGACTCCTTAGTTATATGCAGCCCTTGATGTTTAATGTGTTATGCATCATGACAGATACATAGATTATCATACTGTCTCCCAGATGTTTAATCTTTCCTTCTTTGCTTTCTTTTAAAATTATAAAAATCCTTACCTTTATTTCATGTTAGAAAATTAACAGAAACAAAACCCACGAAATTAATCCTATGGCCCCCACCCACCCAGCACTTTGCCTCATTGTCAAGCTTCTCACAAGAATCCTTTTCTTTTCTCTTTGGCTGATTTACCCTCACGGGCTTTGTTTTTCTCAAGGTCACCAGTATTTTCTGAACCTGGGATCTACTTCCTTCTCTTCTTTGACAGTTCTGAAGCTCTAGTCATTATCACATTTCTCTTTCTTGCAACGTTCCTCCCTTATCTTTCTTAATATCTTTGTCTTCTAGTTCTTCTAATTTTTGTACCTCTCTTCATTCTTCTATTCAGTTGTCATTTTCTCAGCTCAATGTTTGAATATCATTGTGCCTCATGGCTCCATTTTTCTAATCTTCTCAGTCTGCACTCACTCTTATTATCCTGAGAAAAACTATGATCTGATAACATACATACAAATGTGTATCTCTAAGAAAATGCTTTCCCTAAATTCCAAACCCTTTTACTTGTTTTCTGATCATCTTCATCTGCTTGTTCCTCCTATACTTGGTGCTGAGGAACTCTACTGCTTACCCTAACCAGAACCAGGAGTCTACTCTTGGGTTTTTCCTTCCTGTGACCTCCCCCTGGATCTCATAGATACCAGTATCTAGCACTTCCTGCTAAGCATCTCTCTTATGTGTCTGGTTTCTCCATCCCTACCACATTGCTTTAGTCATGTCTTCATTGCCTCTGCCTTAGGTTATTGTTGGTGCTTCCTGGTAGACTCCCCATCTCTAGTTACACAACCTCACAAGTGACTCCTGGAGAATCTTTATAAAACTGCTGCCCATCATTTCACCACTGTGCTTATATACCCTACATGGTGCCCAAATCCTTCAGCATTAAATTACAATTTCATAATATGGTTTTCAAGGCCTTAGGCTCCATTTCTATCCTCTTCTACTTGTGCCTACTACTGCTGCCATCTCTAAATATTTACTTTCTTTGAGCATATTTTTCACAATTCTGTCCTTTTTTTTCAAATACTCAGTTTCCCTGAAGACAATGATGGTCAAGATTATGGTACAATTATTCCCTTCTTGTATCAATCAAACAAGTGATGCATTGGAACTCATAGGTGCCTGTTTTTGACACCTTATATTATTATTATTATTATTTTTTTATGTGGGTACCAGGAGTCGACCTCAGGACCTCACGCTTGCCAGCAAGCGCTTGTGCCACTGAGCGATATCACTGGCCCTTTTTTTCCTTTATGTGGGTTCCAGGAGTCGAACTCAGGACCTCACGCTTGCCGGGCAGACGTTTATGCCACTGAGCTATCTCAGCGGCCCGACACCTTATATTCTAAGTGGCTATCTTTGTCACTTCGCTCCTCTCCTACCACCTCTGCCTTAATTCACTTTTTCATCATCTCTGCCTGAGCTCATTGCTCTTTTCCTCCCTGCAGATTCTAACACTAGAGCAAATAAGACTGTGAAATATACCACTAGAACATGGTTTGGGTAAGAACCTTGTCATCATGAAATTGAAGAGAATAGTTATGCTTGACTTCTTAGGAATAGTAATGTTTGAGGATTTTTTATATTAAAAAGGACACTTTTGATTTACCATGCATTGGCTATGAAATAGGTTCTCCTTTTCTAGTGATAGGTTGATTTCTATGGATTGAATCCGTGACTGTAGCATTTCTTTTGAGATAGATGCCCACAGCTAGATTACAGCCTGTAGCCATGCAGCAGTGACAGTAACTTGATCACAGTGATGTTGACCCCACAATTTTTGACCTCCTGTTTATCCTTTTCTAGCCAGCTGCTCAATAGTAGTTCATCAACAGAAATATTCACTAGGGGGAATATTATAATAGGCCAGTTATCACAATGTTCTCCATCTTCACTTTGCCCCAGGCTTGGTCTGGGGAAAAGCCCCTTGTGTTGCCTTAGCAGCAGTGTGCTGCCACCCAAGTGGGTTTTAAGTATGTCCATAATTAACACTGCTGGTTGAGGTGTAAGAATGCCACATTTTCTTCTGAGCCGCTCAACCTCATTAAGCAAGTGAAACGTTTGTGAGTCTTTCAGACAGCCTTTCTCCCTCTGGGTTGTTGAAGCTCTCTGGCTGTCAGCACAGCACTATGGGCCAGGAAAGTTCAGAGAATTACTTCAATAATATGACAGCCTCTTCCATTTAAAATGAAATTCAATGCTGCTTTCCTCAGAGGCATTCATTGAAATTCTGTGCATGATCCATTCCTCTAGTCATTTAACAATGTCTCTCATGTTTGCCCGGATTTAAAAAAAAAAAAAAGAAAGAAAAAGAGAGAAAGAAAACCAGCTTTGTATTTGTGATAACATGGATCAGGATGGTACAATTGCAGTGAAGAGGCCCCTGAGCTTGCTGTAATAGGATGGTTTGTCTGATGTGTACTGCCATTAGAAAATGACCCATGCATGGATGTTCTCAGGGGATGGTAAAGAGGCTTTTAAGAATTACACTCTGTGTAGTATGAAAGCTAATGAGCAAAAGAGCAAGTACGAAGAAAACCTACTGCTTCGGGAAGCATGATTCTACTTAGAGCCTGTCATAGCTTCCCTTGAATTCATTAGGATAGACTGGTGTTCACGAGGACGTGTACTACATTACTTCCATTTGCAGGCAGGCGCCCTGCAGGTCACTGTACACCACCTTCCTGAGGAATTAATACCACTAAATAATAAATGCTGAGGAAAGGAAAGAGGATGGATGCAGTGACTGCCAATATATAAGGAGAAAGCAGGTGTTTGCATCAAAGGTAAAAGAACGTATAATGGGCTTCAACAGTAAAAAAAAAAAAAAAAAGCAATTTCTTGTACTCCCTTTTGTGAAATTTTAGAACAATGCTTTGCTATTTCACTTCGTATGTGAATACCTTCATATAATTAGGTTTCCCTAATTATGATTTACTAGGTTTGTATTTTTATTTTATAGCTTAATTGTTTCACATGCTTAAAAATAAAATATGTCTTCCCATGTAGTCTATACTGCTTTCTTGTTTTAAAGGTCTTACTTGGGGTTTTGGAGTCCATAAATTGGGAGATTGGCATAGAGACGAAATGTCTCAAAAGATTCAATTATTTTTCAAAATCGATCCCACTTGACCTATGTTGTTATACCTGGGGTTTGTATTCAAGTATGACAGTGTCTGTCGAGGCCAGTGAAATCAGACAATTTCCTGACTGTCCCAGGGCCCCTGGTCTCTTTGAGTGATTGCTGAGGCTGCTGTCCACCTTACATGAGAGAGAGTTGTAGGCAAGTAGTAATCATTACACCAGTTCCCTTCTTTGAGGCATATGGCAGTGTTTCCTTTTCAAAACCATAAGGATGCTGTGATATCAAGCTGCACATCTGTTCTCCCTCATTCAAAGCTACCTGGAACAGCAAAATACAGTAATTAGATGGAGCTGGAAAGGACTCCCTATCCTAGACGTACTGCCGTAGTAATGAAATAAACCTTGGGAGCAAATCCATAGAGTTCATACAATTAAAAAACATAGCAGTTGCAGTCTGTAAACTCCAGACTATAATTGCCTCTAAGTGGCCCAGGAATCTTGTTTTCTCCAAGTTTCTCTGAGACCCTAGAATGTTTTGCAGAATCCCTGTTTAAGTTGTTCTTACTTCAAATATTTTGAATAATATCTTTGCTCCAAAAGGCCAAGTGACTTTAGGGATAACCAGTTGCCTAGGAGAATTAAATTACTAAATTAGTTTTATATAGAATTAAGTTCTTTTTATCTTCCATATCAAGATTTTAAGATCATTCTAAGAAAAAGAAAACCAGTGAAAATACATAGTCACTTTAAAAATTGTGAAGAAAGCTATTATATAAAATGGCCTTAGTATTGAAAGTTATAGTATCAGTGACTAGAAATTCATGAAGCAAATGAAAGACCTGGAGTCAGTTTGAAAAGCCATCACCCTCTCTCCAGTCCACGATGGTCTGTCTGGTATCCCACTAGCTGAGAAACTAGGCTTTAAAGCATTTTTTGAGTGTATGAGTTTGTTTTCATTGGGAAATCATGTTTAACCTTTGACTTAATCTTCCTTCCGTCCGTCCTTCCTTCCTTCCTTCCTTCCTTCCTTCCTTCCTTCCTTCCTTCCTTCTTTCCTTTCTTTCTTTCTTTGATACTAACAGTGTCTTTTTTCAACAAACTGTGCAGCATAATTATTTTCCTCTTAATTGTTTTCACTACTAAAAAAACAATGTGACAATGGTCATTGAATACTTGCCACCTGAAAAGATATTAGAGTTATGAAAATTGAAAGAATTTATATTAAATAGTACTTGAATTTACTGAGTAAAACCAAGAGTGCTAAAGTCAGCAGACAACAACATAAATTCCATTTTTCCTTCATAGTATGTGTGTGACCTTGACCAGTTAGCACATATTTCTAAACCACAGTTTTCTTTACCATACAAGGAGTTTAGTAATAGTGGCTACCTCTCAGGATTGTCTTAACATTATCACATAGAAGCACTTAATTCACTATGTGGCTTAGATTTAGTGATCAACACATATGGACCGTTTATGTGGAAAAACGTCAAAGCAGATGAAAGTGTACAGGAATTGATAAGAAGCCAAGAAAGAGAATGAGGTATACATAGGAAAGTGGAAAACTGCAGAAACCTATAAAACTACAGCAAAAGGAGAGGGCAATCCTGGTAAACATTTTCCTCTACTTATTCTTTACCAGCTATGCTACAGTCAAGAAATTACTAAGCCACTATAATTTCATCTCAAACCTTATTCAAATAGCAGAGATAGGATTCAGACATAAGCAGCTTTATGATTCCTTAGGAACTTGGAGAGAGATTTGTATCCAAGATAAGCAATTTTTGTATTAAGCAGATTGTTAACACTAATCATTTGAAAAGACATTGGACTGTATGAAGAATGCTTCACTTAATAAACACATATAAATTACACTGCTTAAGTGGATTAGGGAAGACAGTGAGAACTAACTTGTTGAAGGATTCTTTTTTTTTTTTTTTGTACAAGGAATTGAACTCAGGACCTTGTACTTGCCAGGCAGGCGCTTGTGCTGCTGAGCTATATCCCAGGCCCGAAAAATTCATTCGTATAGCTACCCCCTTTCCCATCTTCAACCTCTGTATCCACAACAGTAGTAGGAGTAACAGAAACCCCAAAATATGGGTTACTACCTTGTCATTTCATTCATTTCCATAATTTTCTATCTGTAACAAAGTACTTAAATAAGAGTTAAAATGTCTGTCATAATCACACCAATTTACATTACTTAATTTATATTCTGATTTTTTATAATTGCACTTCATCAAGAGAAATATCTTCTTCCCTGAATATTAACAAAATATCCTTAAAGTACAAATAGTATTCAAAAACTGTTGTACTTTAATGAAACTCTATTCCGTTTTCAGACTTACACAAATCAGACATTTTACATTTTATAATTTCTCCGTATTAGCAGAGTGCATTCTTTTATTTGCCACCAGATATTTGTCCATTTCAAACCTTTTTACTTTCAGAAAATGAATGACACATGTGACTTGAAAATTGAATCAATGTTGACTGAAAATGGAATAATAAATATAGCTAATGCCTTTATCATCTCAGCAAGCCTACAAGGCAGAAGACCATTGCTGTTTCTATTCTGTATGATGCATTATATCTTGCTAATCCTCAATAAATATGAAAAAGTGATCATTTACAGCTAAGAATTGACAAATTGGAACACATTTCTCATTTGAATAGACAAGATAAGCAGGTTGCCACCAGCACTGCCCTCCCTGTCTTCGGGTGTGCTGTGTCTCAGGCAGACACTGTTGGTTCATTCTTAGGTCACTGCTATCTCATTTCTGCTTTTCTATTCCTGGGCTAGAGCTCAAATTCACATTCCAGACAGCCACCTGTATAAGGACCATTCCGCAACCTAGCTTTCCTGACATAATTTGTAGAAATGGGCACCCCCAATTAAACCATACCAAATGTGTATTTCTTGCCTGGAAAGCAAATCCAGAAATGAATGAGATTCATGAATATAAAGTGAGTTTTCCTTATACTTAAATTTTCATTTTAAAACTAGAGCTTATTTACTCCCCACATAAATCCTCATTTGCCTTTATATGTGTTTACCGGGGGACCCCAATGCAGAACTGCTAGCCCACTGCTATGCATAACTGAATATGAAAGTTCATAAATCATCGTGCAGAAGAGGCTTGGGAAGGGAGAGTGTGCAGTGCTGCTGCATTTGCGCTGGCAGAGAAGATGAATCTCATTCTCACAGGCTCTGTGCCTTTGTGGATGGGGACATCCAACCTTATTCTTTTTCCATCCACTGGATGCTTGTTTCCTTTCCCTGCCAAGACATTCTGTTTTCTGGATGTCTTAACAGCTCTATTATTCTCCCTTCACCCCAGTTTTAGTTCAGAGGCTGGTGTAATAAATAAATCTCTTTTCACCAACTCAGTTAATTTTTAACAGATTGAGAAAGGATGAAAGGATTCCATAGGCAAATATAGTACACAAATAATCTTCAAATGCTAGGACATGCAACTTCCTCTTTCTTCTTCTCCCTCTTTTCTCTTTTCCTCTTCTCTTTTGGTTTATCTCATAGAAGTATGTGTTCTGCAAAAGATCCATCGAGGTCAGTTGGCCTTTCACCTTATAATCAAATAGAAGCCAAAAATACTAAGATATTTCTTTCATTTTCAACCCGTGTTTGAAACTGCAGCCAGAAATAAAACTCTGTTATTGTCAAATTTACATGAAATTGACAGTGAATTCACGTTGCCCGCTCTTCGCTACTGAACTGATGGGAAGAAAGACAGTTGATCATAATTTTTCTACAACCATACCAGTTTATTTTCTTATGTATATAAGAATTCATGCTACAAAGGACTTGATCTGGTTTGGAATATTGTCATAATAAAATGGTAAGATAGACTAATTTTTTTCAAGACAATTGGACATATGAATTAGAAGGGAAAATATACACACTAAATATTAAAATAAAAATTTTGCAATTACTGTTTAAAGAAATTTTTCTTGAATACCACTGCATGCGAGTCCTTCTGAGAGGTAGTTGTCACAGTGACATGACTTTAGTTGCATTTCTTTTTCCCAAATCTGATGTTTTTTTCCTTATTGTATAAGCTACAAATACATTATGTACACAGCACTTTAGGGTGATACCATTAAATAGATCACCCAGCATACGAAAGAAGAATTTCAACTGTGTACTGTGGTCAGAAGTACTACTAAAATATCATAATAGTTATATCCTCCGTGAGAATGAATTAGGATACCTTAAAATATGGGGAAACATAAAGAAAATCAATGAGCAGCTTTTAAAATTATACATTGTCTCTACCTCCCAATTGTAAACATAGGCCATACTTCCCAATGTGGCCTGTGGCCCAGCTTCTTCTTTCAATTTTTCCACACCAAGGACACATTGCTCCAAACCCATTTGGGCAACTGTACCAATCTCCTAATTTAGTGACTCTTTTGCAAGTCACTTTTCCACAATATTTTTGAAATGAATGAAGAGATAAATGACAGACAGGTGATAGATAGATAAATAGATGATGGATAGTTTTTTTGTTTGTTTGTTTGTTTTTTGTCTGTTTGCAGTTTTGGGATTGAACCAAAGGCTTCGCATATTCCGGACAAGCACCCTGCCACTGAGCTACATCCCCAGCTCCCCTTTTTTTGAGGAACAGCCTTCTTAATTGTCCAAGGCTGGGCTTGATCTCATGATACTTCTGCCTCAGCCTTCTGAGTAGGTAGAATTACAGGCATGCTCCACTGTGCCCAGCTGAAGGTGCATTTTTATACAAAAAAGAGAGCATAGCATTTTCTTGTAAAGATTATAATTTTATTCCTCAATATGAAGTTAAAACTCACGTGCACTCAACACATTATTTATCAATGATGCATATTGATTAGGTTATTTTAACCTTTTATTTTTAAAATTTGGTTGTAAAATTTAGCCTAGTGCTTGTGCTAAAACCTAGATTTTAAAAAATCTTACTCTCTCAGAAAATTGGTTTAGGACAGCAGTTCCACTTATTCTTGAATACTTAGGATGGTGAATTATATAAACTTCGGAAGCACCTTATTTTACGGCATAAAGTGAATCTATTTCTCTACTACTATGCCATTTTTACTGAAATAATAACTTCCCTCCCAACATTTGTAGGAAGCATTCACAGGATTCTTTTAAGAATGCATTTTAAGCCACTTATGATGAGGAGTATATAAAATAATTGAAATAAATCAATTCTGGTCCACTTAAAAAGAAAAAGCTAACCAACTGACCCATGCAGAAGGACACTATAGATAAACTTTTAAATATATTCTATATGAGCTAATGTATATACGTGATTATCTATTATTTTACCAGAATGTTCTTTTAGGAGCTACTGATAAAACAGAACAAATGTATGAAATTCCTTTCACTTGATGGTGCCTTTTTTCTAGGTTCATGTGTAGCAAGTCATATTATTCAGTAGGACATTAAAAATAAGACGAATTCAAAATTAATAAGCTGTTTGTTATGTGAAATGATATAGTACAGGAAGATGGACTAGTAAAGGAAAAAGTTAATTTTATTTATTTATTTATTTATTTATTTATTTATTTTTGTGTGTATGTGGATACCGGATGTCGAACTCAGGACCTCGCGCTTGCCAGGCAGGTGCTTATGCCGTTGAGCTATCTCACTGGCCCAAGAAAGTTAATTTAATTGTGAAAAACCTTAAAATCTGTAAATTCTCCAAATATCATTGAAATCAAAAACAACAACAAAAAAATTAAAGGTACAACTTACACCTTTCAGCAGTCAACTGCTGTGAGGAGAAGCTTCTATTTTGGTATCACGCAGGATTTACTATTGTTACATGTGCTCATTGGATGGGATACACAACAGTAGGAAGGTCAGTGAGTTTTTGAAGCCATAGTCTTGTCCACTCTTAGAAGTAAAAAAAAATGCATTCAGAGGAAATAAAATATCTGCATAATACGCTCATGATAAGGAGACTGGGATTTCTGAAGTTTGCCTTGGGACCAAGTGCTCTCATCCCGATGAAGCAGCACCACGTGCTTCAAAAAGTCACTTTTCTTCTCAGGTTATCAGCCAGTCTTATCTGGCCAACAAGGATTCCAAGGCCTAATGGGAGTGCAGCAGCCACCTCAAAGTCAGAGTGTGATGAGCAGCCAACAAGGAACCCCAGTGCAAAGCATGATGGTCTCCTACCCAGCAATGTCTTCTTATCAGGTGCACAGCAGCAGTTTGGGGAATTTTGGGTTATAAAATAGTACCTCTCAAAGTAAAATCTGTGAATATTTTCCTGTGTTGGGTGGTTGGCCAGGTGGTATGTGCTTGGCCCGGCCACTGTTGCTAATTGACTTTGAATCAAGATTGTAAAAGAAAATGACAAACATGTGCTTCTATATGTGCTATAGCTTTTGGATTCCCCTTAAAATTGTTTCTACATAAACTTTCTATTCATGGAAGAAAATTTATTATAGTTCTATTGATGAAGTCCTTCAGTGAAATTTTGCTTATCAGTAGAAAGCCCTCATAAAAAGTTCCCATTCATTTTTGTGCCCATCCAAAGAAACTTCATTTTGACATAATTTTAAGTTATTAGAGATTTTTAAATGGCACAGCATATTGACTTAAAAGGCACTGATGGGGCTTAACAACTACATTTTCCAAATATACTCAAGTTGAGTATTTTAATAACTATTATGTACTCTTTTGTGGTTTACATCTTGAAATGCCCTGAAATTAAAACTGAAAAGTTAGTGAAATGCCTGGTCATTCAACTTAGCTACATTAAGTATTTGTGGCCCTAAAGAATCTATTCTAGGCTCTCCTACCTGGGTTATGCCTCTCTTAGGCTAGATGTCTCCAAGCCACTTATTGGCACAAACCTAGAAATGGGGCATGTCATTCCAAACTGACAGAAACCTCAGGCAAAAGATACAGACTGGAGGACATAGAGAGAGAGGAGGGAAAGAAGCTGGGAATTGATTTTTTCTGAGCACCCAGTCAAGCCAGATATTGTCCGAGGCACTGTGTGCCATATCAGCAATCTTTCAGTGGGTCTTTGAAGTCGTTATCCAAATGGTGTTGGTCATCAGAAAGGTTAAGTGACTTCCCGAAATGAAAAATACCTGATAAATGGTAGAAGTAGGATTCATGACCTTTTAAATCTAACTCAAAAACTTGAATAAGGGTGGGGATGTAGCTCAGTGGTAGGGCACTCAGCTAACATATGCATGCTGTGATTTGATTCCCACCACTATAAAAAAAAGCTTGAGGGCCGGTGAGACGGCTCAGCAGCTTAAGCGCCTGCCTTGCAAGCGCAAAGGCCCGAGTTCGACTCCCGGAACCCACATATGAAAAAGGGGCCGGTGATATCGCTCAGCGGCACGGGTGCCTGTTGGCGCGTGAGGTCCTGAGGTCGTCCCCCCGGTACCCACAAAAAAAAAAAAAAAAGCTTGAATAATTTTCACAACACAGCAATGTTCATTGGACATTGCAAAATACTCTTTTCACACTGGGCTCTTGCTTATGTCTTTCTACAGGTGCCAATGACCCAAGGTTCTCAAGCACTGCCCCAGCAGTCATACCAACAGCCAATCATGCTACCTAACCAGGCAGGCCAAGGGTCTCTCTCAGCCACTGGAATCCCTGTTTACTGTAATATCACACCGCCAACCCCTCAGAACAACCTTAGACTGATTGGTCCACACTGCCCCTCCAGCACTGTCCCCATGATGTCAGCTAGCTGCCGGACAAACTGTGCAAGTATGAGCAATGCTGGTTGGCAAGTCAAATTCTGAGAGCTCTGGCTGTGGTACATTTCATCAAATATTATTCATGGCCTTTAAAGGAAGAGGAGCATGTTGGGAAAAATGACTGAGGACTTAAGTATTCTCTCAACACTCAAATAACTGCTGCTGGTATTCTGTAAAAAATAAACAAAGACTCATACACACATTAGCTGGTTAATGGTGCATATTTCTGTCATGTCTGCTAGGTATGCCTTTATAGCTTAGCTAGTGACATGAATTCATCAAGGTAAGATTTTCTCCTACCACTGAATACCACTGTGTAGATTACAATATCCCTAATTTGGATTAGTTTTGTACTTTGTGTTGAGTTTGTGATGCCAAAAGTATTTAAAAATTATATACTAAATCACATTGTACCAAAGCTGTAATGGAAAAGAATTGATGAATGGAAGGAATAATTTATATACACTATAGAGTTTTCTTTTTTTAATGGATATATACTGTATTGTAGTGTTAAATCTGAATAAAAATATTTGACCTTATGGAGGAAGGTCATGTTTTTACCACCAGTTTGATTCACTCTCTCTTTCAATATATGTTTCATTATATATTACTGTTATCATCCTCAAGCACTATTTCATGAATTTTGCATGGAAAAGTTCTCCTGGGCATTTATAATGAATTGGTATTATATTGGGAGATGTACACAAATACTTAATGAACTGCTGTTTTTGTCATAATTCTACAGAGGTCCTTAAATAAGACAATGTCCATTTTATTCATCAATTCCACATTTTTGAAGTGCATAGTTTGCTTTTGATTGTAGGACTATTGAATCCATGTAGCTGTACTTCTACAACTAGGAAAATCTGAATGATTTTAGTAACAGCAGTCTTTTACTAAGCCCTTTCTTTCTTCACCAGAGTTCTACTATGTAACTGAAAAATAAGATCTTTGGTTAGAGGGAAATTAGAAGAAGCATGGCACTCTTCTAATATAATTCCACAATTTATACTGGACCATGCAATGAAAAGTGTCATTAGTATTGACAGTCAGTTACTCAAAGAGACTAATATTTGCCATGGTAATTTATGACAAGGTAAATGTAGCAATGACCTAGAAATTAGCAAATATTTGGAATAAACTTGTGGCTATCTCATCTCAAAATGTTGAATTCCCTGTAGATTCTTCAGATAAAATTGAGTTATCCAATCCTGAAAAATAATAACATAACTCTGAACTCTGAGTATTGGACCTTCTGAGGGATATTTAATAGGGGAGTAAAACCTAATAGCTTTCCCTTTAATATCACAGAACAATAAGAAATAGCTTTTTATTTTATACACGCTGATTGATTATTACTAGTGAGACAGATATGGAAAATACATCTGAAAAATTTCCATTGTTTTTCATATTATTACATTCTCTGTTATAATTGCCATTTTTATTACTTAGCTGTGGGTAGAATTAAGCGGTTAGAACCTCTATTTAACAGATTACTATTTCTTAGTATTATAATGTTAATTCCTCTAACATTTAAAAGGGAACTCTTACCATACTCTAATGAGCTTCATTCCTTGTGAAGTCTGTTTTACTTTTTTAAATCTGAGTTGGGTTATTTCTTTTTATATAAATATAACCTAACCATGAACGGTGTTATAAAAATGGGATGTTCCTCTCATTTTCCTTCATATGGAGACATTAAACCAATAGTTGCCCTGAGGAAGGACAATTATGTTTCTCCAACTGATATCTTCCTCTAATGGAGAGAAGAGGTTGATCAATATGGATTCATTTAAAAGAGAATTATCTAGCTTTCTCATCATGGTGGTGATCTCACACTCAAAGGTCCAAGTATAAGCATGATTATTTATCTTCTCGTCATAGAATTCTGGAAATTTTTAAATATTTTCTTTAATGAACCTTAGAACTGTGCCTTCTTCTTGATGGTTTTAAAATATATCCAATGGCCCAACGGTAGTGGTAGAGACAGAGGTTTATTTTGTTTTTTGTTTTTTGTTTTTTGTTTTTTACTTTGCCACTCTGCTCCATATGCTGTAGTCTTTTATATTTAGACATTTGATGTTTATTGCACAAACTCATTTGGGTACTGATTCAGGACAAGTCCTCTTCCTTACCTTTAATAAATATTTCTATTTAGCATTATGATATGTCAAATACTGTTATTCTTATTGTCATGCTACATTAGAATATTTGAGATGGCTACATAGAATGATAATTTTATCAGTAAAACATTTTCAGAATTTAATTTATTGTGAAGAAAACACATTTTTTCAGGTTGGTTAATAATTTTATCAAAATAACATTTTAAAATTACAGATAACTAGTTTATAATCTTATATTGAGATAGATGGAAACTAAGGTATATAAGTGCATAAATAAATGGCTATGGTTATCTCCCATGATCTTTCATACTTGTATATGAGTGTAAAAGACTGATTTACTCATTCATTTATTTAGCAAAATTTTATAACATGACTCATCATAATTATGTGTCACTAATCAAAACAAGAGTACAAATAAATTTAAAACTCTTAGATTTATTCCCATAAATTTTATCTCAGCTAGTCTGATAGTTGGAACTAAATGTTCTAAACTAGGACACCAATGAATTTAAGCTATAATCTTATTATTGCTTTAATATAGTTCTAAGGATATGAGGTATGTCAGGAAAGTATGCTATCCAACATTATGGAAATAAGATCATGTAATTAGTTATGAATATAGTTGAAGAACTTGACATGGAATTGTTTAAAATCTCAGGCATGTATTAATCTGAGCAATTCTTTAAAAGGAAATTAAAACTAAGGTAAATATAATTAAGGAAAAAAGAATGCTGCCACAGAAATGAATTTTGAGATCTAATAAATGCATTTTTAGCTTTCCTTCCACTTTTGCCAACAGTTAGACTTTGATGGGACACTTTAATGCCCCCATCCTCCTATTACCTATATTCTGTATAGAATAAGCGGACAAGTGCATATAGGTACATATAGTGCAGGCCCGCCTCTCACCCCTGCTCTGGAATTTCTATCACAAGTACTGGAATCATTTATAAACCCAGAATAAAATATTGTAAATATCCCATCCTTAAGGTTTTAGTTAAAATATCTTTTTGAGTTTTATATTCCAAATAATATCTGAGATAGAAATATTTTACATAAATAGAAAAAGTATTTTATTTTCTAAAATATTTTCCATGGAAGACCTTTCTTTAAAAAAGAAATTCATAGTTGTTATATGAAACAGACTGTTCCAAGGGCAATTATAATTGAGAGACAATGTTAATGAATGTTAATCTTGTATTGTTTTGTTTTGTTTTCTGAGATAGGGTCTCACTATGCAATTCAGGCTGGCCTTGAACTCTCTGTGCAGCTGAGGCTGGCCTTGACCTCACAGTGATCCTCCTGCCTGAGTCTCCCAAGTGCTGGGATTATAGGCATGTGCCATCACGCCCCGCTGTCAACAATCTTTTAAAGGGTTTCTGAAAACCTTTACTATACCACTTTAATTCTGACTTTCCAAGAGAGGCATAATTTGCATAGTTTCTCAAATATATTTGACTATAACATCTTTTGATAATGGAAAATATCAAAAGACCATATTGCGAGGGACATTTTGAAAAATACATTAAAAATCCTAAAATACTAGCACACGTTTACTTTTTGTTGTAATTTCAGTAGAGACTGTATTCAATATCAAAATGTAATGTCACAACCCTCCTTCCAACTAAGGCATCTTTGGCAAGTGCTCCAGTACGCACTATCAAAATTACATCCACAAATTTTTGAACTTATTGAATTGGCACAGTGCCAAGCTTCTGGATTTTACATTTTGAATCATTAATGGTGAATAACTTGCTATCTATATTTTATCTATAATTATATTCATAAAGGTATAAAGTATATGGCTATAGTTGTCCCAATGATTTGCATACGCGTGTGTATGAAGTTGAAGATCTAATGATTCTTTATTCCCATGTGAGGGTGAAAGACAAAAATGACTAGCGCACTCATTTATTCAGTAAGCTTTTATTGTATACTTAGCTAATTTTCAGCCCCAGTCTATGGAGCCCCTACCTTCAAGAAACTTGTGACCCTACAGGAAAAAAAAGTATACCAGTATAAAAATAAATAAAAATTTTAAAAATTGATTATGGATCTCATCAGGAAAATAACATAAAAATAGGGTTTTAGAAAAGGAAGAGGAGGATTTTGGCAGTGGTTTTACGAAATTTTTGTCCTATGTTGTATAGATAGAGTTTAGGCATGCAGAAGTGAATGTGGATGATTCATAACTTCAGCTAAGAGAAATGCCTAAAAGGAAAAAGAAACATCAGAAAATATGAAATATAATTCCAGATGCTCAGAGTAGGAGGTGTCTAGCTAGAATAAGAAGAGAGGAGGAGTTCTGGAAGGTTCACAGTCAGCCTGGTTAGATGACCTTGAATGTCAAACAGAGTTAAAAGACAACCAGCAGCTTACAAATATTTTTGAATTCAAGGTAACATAATATCAGCCATGGTTCATAAAGTGTATGCTTCAAAAAGAGGAGAATGGATTAGACTTGAAAACACTTTTCCTTCCATAACCAAAGAAAACAGTAATAATTAAAGGCTGTCAGCGAGCTACAGCTACCATAGCATTATGATATAAGTCAGAAATGAGTTACAGGGCCGGTGAGATGGCTCAGCGGCGTAAGCGCCTGCCTGGCAAGCGCGAGGTCCTGAGTTCGACTCCCGGAACCCACATATGAAAAAAGGGCCGGTGATATCGCTCAGCGGCACAGGTGCCTGCTGGCGTGCGAGGTCCTGAGTTCGACACCCAGTACCCACAAAAATAAAAAAATAAAAAGAAATGAGTTACAGCTTTGGACTCATAACACTTAACAGTTCTATTGTATGCACAGCAAAATTTTAGAGATCTGTATCTCATTTTTCTTTCTTGGAGGAAATCTTCCACATCAGAGCATGTAAATTCCCTATTTTAAGCTGCATCACAAGGCACAATGAGTATATTCTGCCAGGATAAAATAGAGACTGAACTGAATTTGGAGACAATGGATGAGGGCCATCTAGGCTCCATTACAATAGGTTTTGTGTTGATCCTCAATGTGTCCTGAAATTAGACCTCATCTTTCCATTCCCCCTTGTTAAAAAATTTTTGTGAATTTACCTATCATGGCTCAGAATATTTTTCTGTACTCTTATGGATGCCAATGTTTGCACACAAGACAAGAAATCTTTGTTTCTTCCCATGTTATTTGGTTCAAACTTCTCTTTACTAGAAGTTGTTCCTTTAGAGAGTTGGCATTATTTTCTAACAGTTAACTTAATATTTGTTTGAGTTCAGTGCTTTTCCTGCTTTCAGCAGGCTCTTCAGCCTCTAATCTTTTCCACAAATAAGAGTTGCCACTATTATGTGTCATCAGTGGCAAGAGAGTCTCTCTCTTAGAGCCAGGTCCTCTGCTGCTGTCAGCACTGTGTACATGGTGGGAGTGAGAGCACATGATACTCTTCTTCTGTAGAGGGAAGTCACTTCTTGGTTGATATCCTAACACAGAACTAATTTTTCTACTGGACATGTTGTGGCTTACTCTAAGACCATATTAATCATCTACCTGCCAACAGAAATACAGGGAATGTTTTGATGTTTGTATTTGTTATTTGATTTGTTTTATTTTACTGCTATATTTTAATTTCCAATCAATGTTGGAGTATGAGAAAGAGGAGAATAAAAATTGAACAAATAGAAGAAGATGTAAATCTGAATAGGGTTATGCCCCAGTCTAAATTTGATGGACAGTCAGGAACAAACCCACTAGATATTAATTGGGGGGGAAACTTAGGGCCATATTGTTCACCCTGTACCCCAAACATTTTTACTGTATTAACAGATTTCAAACCATCAAGGTTTGCATTGCTGTGATGCTACTGTAGTACTACTCTCCCTTTTGTCATTCCATTTTTTTCCATATGGAGTTTGCAGGTGAATGTCCTGGGCTCTTGAGAAAGTAAACTGGTAGGCATCTCTGACTCTGCAAATATGTTTCCTCCTTTTGTGTAAAAGAGAAGTGAAACTCAAATGGCTTACAGTAAGCCCCAAACTTATGAAGTTGGAACTTTCACAGATTCGAACGGACCTCACATTAGGGAACATTCGTAGATGTGAACAAATTGCAGAAGTAGCTCAAGTGTCTGCCGTGTTTGTTTATAGTATTTGTGTGTGTGTGTGTGTTTATGCTTTACATTGCATATTTGTGTCATAGGTGTATAAGACTTATATCAGACTTACAAGATCAAATCTGATTTACAAACATTCTCCTGGAACAGAACTCATTCGTAAATTGGGGACTTTCTGTATATGGAGTGATCACAAAATATGGTGAATGTTTAATATTACATTAAGAGACACACAAGCATTAATCTCCATTAAAATATTCCCCATTGCTTCAAATACACACATGTCTCATCATTCTTGCCACTTTCTGAAGCAATTCTGGAAGTCCTCTTTCATGATTTTATTTAGTTGTGTGTCAAAGTTGCCTGAATGTCCTGAATCAATTCAAAATATTTAGCTTTCATGCTCATTTTGATTTTGGGGAAGTGCAAGAAATCACTTGCACATGGTGCCAGATCCAGAGAATAAGAAGTTTGAGGACACATCATAATGATTTTATTTTACAGAACTTGCTAAAAATATTTTGAGTCACTTCAGGACATCAAGGTAGCCACAAAAACACACTCATAAAAGAGAACTTCCAGAACTGCTTCAGAAAGTGACAAGAACAATGGTATAAGTGTGTTTAAAGTGATGGGGGAATGTTTACAGGGTGGCAAATGGCAATGTGTCTGTTTTTATTATTTTTATTTAAACATTAACCATATTTTTATCATACCTCATAGTTCACATTTCTTTTAAGAAATTTGAGTGTGCTTTACCTTTCCATTAAAGGGGGTTGACATATTCTTTGCTACTTGTATCAGTCCTATGAATTGTTTCTCAGTTGATGAAACCTAGAAGCAGCCAAGCACTCACCTATAATCCCAGGACTATGGAAGTTTAAGGCAGGAGGATGGCAAGTTTGAGTCCACCCCGGGCAACTTGGTAACTTAACGAGACCCAGTCTTGCAATTAAAAATAAAAGGAAGAAAGAAAAAAAAATCTCATAAACAGAGAAACTTACCTGCTTTTGCAAGAAACTGCATGATCATTTGTCATTTTCAAGTGTTTTAAATTTTTTGTACTAGAAGAATGAGGCCACATTTTCAAATGAAATGTGCAATCCAATTTCATCATTTGAAAAGACAAAATAATCATTTAAGGTGCTTAATAGTAATGTAATAGAGAGCAGTGGCCTGAGACTGAAAAAAGAAGCAATTTAAATTGGACACTAAAAAAATTTCACTTGAAGCAAGGGCAATTATGCAATGAAATAATTTCCTAAGGGAGAAACAGGGAGATGCCATTAAAAGAGTTGTTTAAAAGAGATGAGACTAAAAACACTTGAAGCTGAATCTAAGGATCTCATTTTACAATTTATTTTCTTCCCAAGCCTGTAGGTCATCGCCACAAGAGATTTACCAGCTTAGTTCACTTACTTTACATCTGGGAAGGGTCTGCCTTATACCAGAGGACTAAAGTGTCTGTGTTCTATTTTCCTTTTTCAATGCAAAGTGTAAAACTCTGAAAGAAATCTTGGTGAAAAGCCCACTAGAATACAAGGAGCTAGAGTTGTATAGGAAAATCTACTCTGTTAGTGTCCTACTATATTTTAGTATATATACATACAAACAATATCTAAAATAATATTACTAGATTATATATGTATAGTCTTATTTAAAATTTCCCCAAGGAACTAATTGATAGATTTTTTCAAGTTCGTAGCTCCTGATCAGTCTGTGTCACTCAGCACGGAACAACAAATGCCTGATATTCCTCCACACTACTGTATTACCATACCTGCAGCATGAGATACAAAAAGCAACCTTTCCCTAACGTCAGAAGTCCTGAGTTTGAATATGAGCACCCTCCAAAACACACACACACACGCACACGCACACACACACACACACTTGCACATGTTCTGCGGAGTTCATGCAAGTCCTTCACCTTCAGTAGTTGCAAATTCTACATTTGTAAGTAGAAACAAAAATGGCATATGATATGACCAGTTTTCAGGTATAGAGATTAAGCTCATCATCAAGGTACTTTCTGGAAACTTGTGCATTTTCAGTGGGTATCTTAAATTTCCTTTTATGATGAGAGTGGCTTCCTGGAGGAATCCACCATTTGAATTTTTCTTTTCTCCCCTTGCTGTTCCATAACTCATTTGGGAAATGAAACATGTCACACCCCTACTCAACCACCATCAGTCTCTACTATACCTACACTGTGGCCAGTCCTTGTCTGTATTTGCTGTCTATCCTCTCTCTGCCATGATGTGAATATGTAATATCTCCATCCAGCCTTATCTAACATATATGTGTTAAGCCTCACACTACAAGAGGATGGACACACACTGCGGTGTTGGCTTCATACCATAGGGAATGGTCATCATAAAGGCAGAGGCCAAGAATGCCTTTGGGAAGGCAGACATACACAATTTCTTTTTTGGTTTTTTTTTTTTTTTTTTTTTTTTTTTTTTTTGCAATTTAGTTGTTCTTGTCAATCTTGTCCCCAAATCCTGTAATTGTATTCATATGACGACCATAACAAAATACCACAAACTGGATAACTTAAAACAACAAAAGTATATTCTCTCACAGTTTTGAATTCTTGAAATAAAAAAATCAAGGTGTTGTCAGGGCTTTGCTTCCTCCAAAGATTCAGGGTAAGATCTTCCCTAGCTTCTTTCAGCTTCTGCAACCTGAGATGTCCCTCAACTTATGCAATGTAAGTGCAACTTTGCCCTACCTTTAAATAGCCATCTATCTATGTATTTTTCTCTGTCTCTGTGTCTTTTTTTTCTCCTTTATAAGGGTCCTGTCATAATGCCTTAGGATACTCCGCAATAATTCACCTTAATCTAGTTACATCTACAAAGGCCCTAAGATTATATTCCCAGGTAGTGGGGATTAGGATTTCAACATATTTTTATGAGGGGCACAATTCACCACATAATGCACCCCAAGCCTGCAGTTCTCAAACTGCAGACTAATGTTATGATATGCAGCTTGGTGCAAATGATAATCTGTCCTACAGTGGTGGTTTGTATTTCATAAGACACAACCAGTCTTTCTATAAAGACCAAATTTAGCGCCCTGACATTAAATAAGATTTCTCCTTCTCAAACATTGCTTTCTCTAGACCTCTTACTTTTAGTTTATTGATCCCCTATCAAGCAGAGTAGGATGCTGTCTCTCCATCCGTTGATATTACCTTTCGCATAACTGCACTGAAACCTCGTACTCCTGACCGGGGCTCATATTCTTCCCTTCAGTAGTCAGTCCATCTTGGATCTTTATTTACTGACCTTCAGAACAGGTAATTACTCCTCCTTCACTTGTATCTTTAAGGACAAAGTGAAATTTCACATGGGAAACTCTTTCCATGTGTTCATCTTTGCAGTGTCTGGTGCAGCACACGTTTCTGAAGCCCTAAGCAATTGTGAAATCTGAGTGGGTCACAGCCTGTAGATGGGGTGGGTGGCAGGGAATGGGATTTCAAGATTTCATGTATTTAGAAAGATCAACCAGTAGTTTGTTCTGTTGATCAGCTAGATTTCAACCAAATAACTTTTGAGACCCCTGACAGATCTAAGAGACACTTATGACCTATATGAATAATTCTAGATAACAGGAAACACACACATTTATGTTATTGAGGACTATGAGTGTATTTAGGTAATCCTGTGACTGTAAAAAAAAAAAAAAAACAGACCCTCAAGGGCATGGGAATTTCCCTATTTTCCAAGGCACAGAACTTTGAAACAAAGATAAAATTTTAAAAGATTTGCAAAATCCTAGTTCTACTTTATACAGTTTATTTAAAACTCAGTGTTACTGACCACTCCCAACAGTTACACTCCTATGCAGTATGCTTGGCTTAACGGAAACGGCGCTCGCTTTGAGTGCGGTGTGTCTGATGCACCGACTGAGGCTCACCTGGCAGAGCTCTTGCTTGAGTCCAGGTGGCCAGCGGTGAGCAGAACTTCTTGTCCAGTAAGTGTTTCCTCTGCATTTTAACCACAAAGATAAAGGCAATTCTAATTGATAAACAACTTTTTATCTCTTACTTCCTCTGGGTTTTTATTATTTTTTGCTAATTTGAAATTGAGCTATATTGATGTCTTTTTTTTAAGTGTATTTCCATATTGCGCAAACTAATTTTGTTGTCTCTAGGAATATTTCTTGCATTAAGAATCTAATTTTTTTACTATTAAACATATAACATTTCTATAATAAATGGGCTGGCCAAGCAGTTGTAAAGTAATTTTTGCCTTGTGTTTGTGATTTTTCTTTACTGACTCTGAAATTAAACCAATGACTCTGCAAGTAATGCCTTTCTGAAAATCCTCATAGAAAAGGTCTCTCAGAACAAAAAACAAGGAACAATTTTTTTCTCCCCCAAGAAATGACATTCTTCTCTCTGATATACAAGACAGTCTAGGCTTAAAGTTAGCCTTTGCTCTTAATAACTTGTAGTGATCCTCAGCAAGCAAATCTTAACATATTTTAGCCTTCCACTATTGCTAATGAGCATATACTTTCTTTACAGTATAAATCGTTTGTATTTTTACTGAGGCTATTCATTTGGTAAAGCATCCTTCATAAATTTTCAATTATAAATGAGGTTTATTATTCAATCAGTTTATCCCTGTGTTATACCATACACAGAAGTCAATTACAAATGTTTTATAAATCTATTTGTAAAAGTTAAAATAATGAAGTTTTTAGAATAAAATGTAACAGTGTATGCTTGGGATCTTGGAATAATCAGAGATTTCCTATTTTTAAATTTGATTGGTCTTTATTAAAACTCAACAGAAAATAAAAAGGCCACTATTACAGCAAATGTAATCAATTAAACTTCCCTAGAACTATGGAATTGTTTTAATCAAAATCCACCATTAAAACACTGAAAAAAGCAGCCCAGAAAAAACCCAATAGAAAAATGGACAATAAATTTGAATATATACTTCAAAAAAATGAAGTCTCCGATGATCAATAACTGTGAGAATAGATGTGCAACTTTACTATTTGTTATGGAAATGCAAATTAAAATCATAAGAAACATAGCTACCACATCACCAGAATAGCTGAAATAAAAAAGATAAAAGGAAAATATTGAATAGTGGCAGAAAGAGTAGCAGTGTAGCACCAGGAACGTTCATGCATTGCTGGTAGGAGCATAAAGTGGCACAGTCACTTGGGAAAAGTGTATGTATGGTAGCATCTCTTAAAAATAAACATGTGGGGGGCCGGTGAGATGGCTCAGCGGCATAAGCGCCTGCCTTGCAAGCGCGAGGGCCCGAGTTTGACTCCCGGAACCCACATACGGAAAAGGGGCCGGTGATATCGCTCAGCGGCACGGGTGCCTGTTGGCGTGCGAGGTCCTGAGGTCGACCCCCCGGTACCCACAAAAAAAAAATAAATAAATAAATAAACATGTGCATAACCCCATTTGTATATATGGCAAAAATAATACATACATGAAACATATGTGCTTAAGAATGTTATAGATGTGCCGTATGTAATAGCCAAAAAATAGAAACGATTCAGAAATCTATTAACAGTGGAATGGTAAATAACTTGTGACACATTCATGCCATGGAAATTTATACATCTGTGAGAACAAATGAAGTATATCTGCACACACAAACATGAATAAACTTTATAAACACTGTTAAGCAACAGAACCAAGTTATAAAGGAGTATTTACCATGTGATTCCCTTCGTGTAAAGTTCGAGTCATCCATGCTTGCTGAATCAGGATAGTTTTTACCTATATAGGATGATGGAAAAGGGGCAAACCCAGGTTGCTAATATTCCTACATATCTCATATAACTATTCAGTACCCAGATTATCTCAGTTTATAGAAATTTATCAAACCCTCCACTTAGTATTTACTCTCTTTTTTGTATCACTGTTATACTTCAAAAAAACCTTTTTTAAAAAAATTGGTTCTGGCCAGTGAGACAGCTCAGCGGTACAAGCCCCTGCCCAGCAAGTGCGAGGTCCTGAGTTCGACTCCCAGTACCCACATACGAAAAAAGGGCCGGTGATATCGCTCAGCGGCACAGGCGCCTGCTGGCGTGTGAGGTCCTGAGTTCGACCCCTTGTACCTACAAAAAAAAAAAAAATAATAAGTTCTCTCTGGGAAAGATCTTCTGCCGACCCTTTTCAATTAGGAAATATTTTTATTCATTCACTTTTATGACAACATTATAGAAAGTGTACTATACACAAAATATTTAAAAGTAAAACTTTTATCCAGTACAATATTCTTTATGAAAAGGGAGTTGATTTCAAGTGCTCCTAATTTTATTTTTGGCTCCCTTTGTCTTGCTTCCTTTCCAAGTCTAAAAGGACAGTGTAAGAAATCCCGCAAATTAGTCATTATCTGTGGCTTACCCAGTGCTACGATCTTAAATACATTGGATTATGGCTGTGACTTTAAAGTATTGATTATAGCCGGTATATGTCACTTACAAAACCTTTTTAGAATTCCTTAGAACTACCCAGAGTCCTAGTTCCAACAGGGCAGGGGTTGTCATGCTCAAACTGGTGTGACAGGAAACGCATTCCATGCGGAATACTTGAGATTCCCTTCTTTCCTTAATAGGGTCATTCCACTTTCAGAGGGGAACATCTCCTTCTAGCCCATGATCTCTGAGTGAAAATTAGAAGCATTTACTCATGTTTTCCTTACATAGGGACCAGGCATCATAGTTTTTGCTTTTATATTTTGAAAACACTAAGGCCCATGTATAAAAGAAAAGGAATTTTGGAAAATATTTTTTTATTGAGAAGCAGTTCTTCATTTATATATCAAACAGCTGTGTATAGGGCCATGCCACAGCAACAAGAAACCCAGTACTTGTACTCAGACGCCTACATTTTTTTTTCTTTTTTCATCATGTTAAAGGTGTCTCATAAGGTGGAGTTCATTCTGCCCCATGTGTGTTTGGTTGATATCAGAGCCTGTATATCGTGGCCTACTCAGCACTTCTGCTCAAGGCTTGTCTGGGTTTGTGTGGACTACAGCCATTCTCTGGCACCCATGCACTATCCAGTTTCTGCAAGGCAGCTGAGAGAGAGGAGAAGCTGTGATAGGAATGACCACATTGGCACCCTTTGGGTGTTGGATGGTGATGTGAATCTTTGCCAACCATTCATCCCACAATTAAAATACTATTTGATTTTGATTTTCTGTGCTTGTCAGGGTTGAGGTAATTTCATAAGTTTCCTCTTGGCTTTCCTGCTTAGGTTACACTTAAGTGCAGGTCAAGGACCTTAAGTGGAGGCTACTCCAGCTGTTTCTTATGTCAATACCAATTAGACAACGAGAGGCTGGAGAACTGACCAGTGGGTGAGATGTCATGCCTAAAGTCTCTCTATAAACTCAAATTAGCTTAGACTCCACTGTGTAAGCCCTACTCTGACCAAAGGCCATGACGACATTTTGGACTAGCAGATATCAATATGTCTATAAGTTCACTGTCCAGTAATCCTCGAAATGTCTGGGTATTCCCCTATCTCTGAAGTACTTCCTAGTAAATGACTCTGATGACTGTGATAGCTCATTTTATGTGTTCGTTTGACTGGACAATACTATGCTCAGAAATTTGGTATTAGACCTGCTTTTAGATTGTGTCTTTGATGGTGTTTCTGGAAGAAATTAACATTTGAATCTGTCAATTTAGTCTATTGTCCTTCTCAGTGTTACAGAAATTATTCCATCTATGAAAAACCTGAAAAGATCAGAAAGGGGATGGAAGGGAGGATTCACTCTCTGTCTGCCTGACTGCTGAGCTGGAATGCTGATCTGGCTTTGGTGTCCCTGGTTCTCAAGTCTTTGGATGCAAACTAGAATCTACACTACTGTTTCTCTAGCTTTGAAGACTCTGAACTACACTGTCCTCTTTCCTGGGATTCCACCTTGTAAATGGCAGGTTTGGGGATATTCACTCTCCATAATTGCATGAGCCAATTGCATAAGTGCACAAGTCACATGTTTTAGGATACCTCTCCAAATCTACCTGACACTGCAGCAACTGTGGCGCTTAACCTCTGGTTTTTAGGCATTGTGACCAGGTATTTTCCCTCTGGAGTACCACCATTCCTTATGAATAATGACACACCTAGCTCGGTAAACACCTCCCATAGCATCAGCCTGACCTGCGGAAGAGGCCACCACTGATCTTACTGATGCTGATGTCCTTCTCACTAGCATATTCCTGATGACCTATGTGAGTCATCATGATGCCATGATGTCCTGGGAGAGGGCTCCCATTCAAGGAAAACCTCTGGTGGGTCTTCAGCTCTCTCATGTCAGTTTAAGCAAGCCCATTCCTTGGCCCTCATTATTTCTCCCTCCACCATCTCTCATGAAAGCTTGAGTTTTCTACTTCCCCAGTGCAAACTATCACATTTTCCAGGACTGTGAGTCCCTCTGCTCACACTGGTGAGAATCAGTCACGTGAATGCACTTCACGGAAAGATTTTGAGAAACATACTCCTGGTAAGAGAGCTACTTAGAGGCAAGAACTGAGCAATATAGAGATGAAAACACAGTTTTAGTGAAGCCTGAGTCTTTTCTGTCACTTAGAATAAACATAGGTAAGGTGAAAAGACTGAAAAACTCTAACAATGCTGATGAGGTTGTTAGTGAAAAAAAGGGAAAAAGTAAGCAATGTTAGAAAGGAAAAGTTAAGTGTCATTACAAATACAAATAAGCTAAAAGTAAGTCAATATGCTAAACAACTATATGCCAGTACCTTTGAAAAAAATTAAATAATTAAAATATTGATTACCAAATATGTTGGAAAAATGCAAAATCTGAAAAATATAACAGATTTAAAAATTTTATAAAGATGTACCAACTCTTACTCAGTCTCAGAAATTTTTATATGTGAGTACCACTAACTGATATTATACACAGTCTTTTTCTGAGATTGTTTTAAAAGGCCATCCCCAAGTCTTTGAGCCTGCAAAATCTATAGAATCAAGGCAAAAATAAGGAAAGAATAAGGCATTCAAATAAGAGACCAAACTCACTTATGAAAATAGACACAAAAATTCAAGATGAAATACCAGCAAATGAATGAATCAATATTCTACATATACTAATAACTCATATATTAATATAATTATTAATGTAATTAATAATAATATAATATATTAATATAACTCACCAGATTAATTGATTGAAATACAAAATAATCTCAGTAGATCCAGGAAAACAACTACAGTGGTACCTCAGTTCATGAACACTTTCTTTTGCAAACAGTTTCATTCACAAACAGAAACATTTGGAAAATTTTGTTTTTGTTTGCAAACTCTGCATCAGGTGATAAACATGACTGTGGCCATCTTTTCCACACAAATACAAATGTGGCCATCATTTCCAAAATCATAGAACAAATTAAGTTCCTGAACTGAGGTACCACTGTATTTGGTACAGTTGAACATATTGATTAAAACAACCAAGAACTTCTAACTAGGTCATGAAAATAAAAAAGAAATGTTTTTAGTTGGAAAAATGTAGCTAATCCAAACTTATAGCAGGTATTGTATTACAAATGAAACACTAGAGGCATTCATTTTAAAATTAAAGACTTGCCAAAGAGGCTTGTAATATATTTATTCAATACTGTACTTGAGATGTGAGCCAATGCACGAAAGTCAAAAGAAGCAATGCAGGCTATAAAGGTTTGGCAAGAATAAACAAAGCTGTCATTTTCACATGATAGAATTATTTGTATAGAAGAACCAAAGAGCTGTAAAGATAAAATATCAAAATTTATATAATAAAAGTCTCATAAATGTACAATAAAACTATAATTTTTAGCAAAAGTATATACTCTGCTATAGTCAAGTATATAACTATGTGTGAGATACAAAAATGAGACATAAATTATCAAATATATATAATTTACAAGACCAACAAAGTGTAATTATATCTACCTCAATGATATGAACGAGCTTTCCAAAAAATATATAAAAATTTTAAATCACCTAAAACAACCTGAATAAAGGGGGATGGTGAGATGGCTCAGCGGCATAAGCACCTGCCTGTCAAGTATGAGGTCCTGAGTTCGACTCCCAGTACCTACATACAAGAAAAGGGCCGGTGATATCGCTCAGCGGCATGGGCACCTGCTGGCGCACGAGGTCCTGAGGTCGACTCCTGGTACCCACAAAAAAAAAAAAAAAAAAAAAAAAACCTGAATAAATAGAACATGCATTATGTTTAAGGTATATATTTTAGTGAAAACTCAGTCTCATAAAAATGTTACTTGTTATGTTACATACGCCCACAAATTCATATATTGAAGTCCTAACATCCGGTAGTTTGGAATGTTACTGTACTTGAAGACAGGGCCTTTAAAGAAATGAAGTAATATGAGACCATTTGTTCAGACTCAACACCAAATACTGGTGTCCTTGAAAAAGAAATTAGGACTCAGATACAGGTGCACATAGAAAAATCCATATAAAGACACAGGGAAAGGTGATCATGTACAACTCAAGAAAAGAGGCCTCAAAAGAAAGCATATCTGCCAATTCCTTTTCTTGGACTTTTAATCTCCAGAACCATGATCAAACACGCTGTGTTGTTCAAATCACTCAGTCACTGGTATTTTGTTTTGGGCCCTGGGAAGCCAAAGCATCATTTCCCAATGTCTGAAACATGAATTAAAATACATTTTTAAGAAGCTTCAAATGTACATCCTAAAATTCATCCCGAATAGCAAATAGTTAAAAAATGGAATGAATTTTGAGGAAAAAATTAAGGTGTTGCTTTATCAAACACAAAGACATTTTATAAAGATACATAATTAAAGTTGTATGTTAACACAATGCACCAATAAATGAATATATGCATAGGCATAAAAATAAAATGCCTAAACCCAGAAATATTATATAAAAATAATGCATTGCAAACTGTGGAAAAATATTTTGTCCAATAATTAAATGAGACTTTTATAATTTCTGTGAAAAATAAAATTAGATTGTTGTCTTTTGAGACATGCAGAAATAGCCTTGAGGTATATTAAAATTTTAAGTATGAAAAATAAGGCAGTAAAGTATTGGGAGAAACTATGAAAAAATGTCCTCATATTCTCAGGTTATGTATTAATTTTTAGGGAAGATCAACAATAACAATAAAACAAATTATTAATAAATTTTGATTACCATAAAATTTAAAAGTCCTCTACAAAATGTCATTACGGTAAGGTGATAAGATAAACTATTGACTAGAATATATTGTATGTACATGTATAAATAAGTAAATACTGCAAATATATAAAGAACATTTACAAATCAATAAAAAAGATATAACTCAAAGAAAAACAAGGAACAGAACAGTCAATTTGCAGAAGAGTAAACTTGAATGATCAATAAACATTTAAACATATGCTAATCCACTTTCTGCTTCTATAAGAGAATGTCATAAACTAGATAATTTATGAAGAATACAATTTTATTTGGCTCATAGTTTTGAAGGTTGCAATATCCAACATCAAGGGGCTACATGTGTTGAAGGCCTTGTTGATGTATCATAATATGGGGGAAATCATCACATGGCAAGAGAGTGTGTGCACAAGAGAGAAAGACTTAGAAGGAATGAATACACCAAGCAAGGCAAATAGTTAAACAAAAAAGAAAAAAATACAGGGGTCATCAACAAAAAAACTAATGCAAAGATAAGAATTAAGCAGTACCTTTCAGTAATAGCTCTCAATGTAAATGGGTTCAGTTCCCCACTTAAAAGACAAATTGGCAGACTATCAAAAAACAGAATCCAGCAGTCTGTGGAATTCAAGAAACTCATTTAATGCAAAAAGAAATTAATAGACTAAAAACCAAATGATAGAAAACAATAATTTATGCATCAAAGCAAGCAAGGGTAGGAATTTTCCTCTCAGATAAAGTAAACTTCAAGCTAAAACTGATCAGAACAAGCAAAGGAAGTTACTGCATGTGAGTTAGGGGAACACTCCAACAGGAAGAGATAACACTTGTAAATACATATACACTGAATACTGAACCAGCTAACTTCTTAAAAGAAATACTGTTGGATGTAAAAGAACAAATAAAAACCAACACAATCGTAGTGGGTGATCTCAATCCTTTCACAAGGAGACAGATCAACTAAACAAAAAATCAGTAAGGAAATCTCAGAACTGAGCTACACCTTTCAAAAAATGATCTTAATAGATATGTACAAGCGTTCGGCCCTACTACAACATAACACACATTCTTCTCAGCAGCACACAGAAATTTCTCCAACATAGACCACATTCTAGTCCATAAATTCTGCTTAGATAAAAACAAAAAAATCTACTTCCTGTACATTGTCGGATTGCTGTGCTTTGAAACTAGAAATCAATCTGAAAAGAAACCACAGAAAGTATATGAACATTTGGAAACTTAATAAAACACTCCTGAACACTCACTGGGTCACAGAAGAAATCAAAGAAGAAATTGAACAGTTTCTGAAACCAAATGACAATGCCAATAGAACATACCAAAACCTATGTGACACAACGAAAGCCATCATAAGAGGGAAGTTTATTGCAGTCAGTGCTTACATTAGAACAACAGAGCAAACTCAAATAAATAACCTGATGATGAATCTCAAAAAAATCTAAACCCAAACTTAGTTTAAGTAGGGAAATCACAAAGATCAGAGTAGAAATTAGTGAAATTGAGAGTAAAAAACAATACAAAGTATCAACAAACCAAAAAGCCTGTTCTTTGAAACAATAAAAAAAATAGATAAACCCTTAAAACTTAACAAAAGAAAGAGAAAATACTCACATCAATGTAATTAAAACCAAAAAAGGCAAAATCACTATGGACATGACCAAAATCCAGAGTATCACTAATAACTACTAGGAAAAATTATACTGTGGTAAGTTAGAAAATCTTCAAGAAATGAACAGACTCTTAGACACATACAAATTTCCAAAACTGAACCAAGAAAACATAAAAATGCTAAGCAATCCAAGCATTAAAAAGCAATAAAAATGAGGTAGTAATTAAAAAAAAATCAACTAAGAAAACCTCAGGACTTTATGGATTCACTGCTGAATTCTACAAGACCTTCAAGAATGCTAAGATCCCCTCAAACTCTTTAATGAAATTGAAAGGAAAGGAGCACTTCCTGGAAGGCAGCAGTATTCCAATCCCAAAATCAGACAAAGACCCGACTTACAAAGAAAACTGCAGCCCAATCTCCTTAAAGCAAATAGATGCAAAAATCCTCAATAAGATATTGGCAAGTAGAATGCAACAAATCTTTAAAAAGATAATACATCATGACCAGGTTGGTTTCATACCAGAAATGCAAGCGTGGTTCAACATACGCAAGTCATTAAATGTAATACATTACATACACAGAAGAAAATATAAAAAACACATGATCATATCAATAGATGCAGAAAAACTTTTTTTTTTTTTTTTGTGGGTACCAGGGGTCGACCTCAGGACCTCGCGCGCCAGCAGGCGCCCCTGCCGCTGAGTGATATCACTGGCCCTTTTTTCGTATGTGGGTTCCGGGAGTCGAACTGGGGCCCTCGCGCTTGCCAGGCAAGCGCTGACGCCACTGAGCCATCTCACCGGCCCCAAGAAAAACTTTTTTGACAAAACCCAACATCCATTCATGATAAAAAAAAAAAAAAAAAAAAAAAAAAAACCCTGAAGAAAACAAGTGGAGCAGGACCTTACCTAAATCTGATAAAAGCCATTTATGACATACCAACAGACAATATCACATTAAATTAGGAGAAATTGAAAGCATTCCCTCTAAAATAAGGAATAAGACAAGGATGTCCACTATCACCACTCCTATAGTGTTCAAAACATTAGCCTGAGCAATCATACAAGAGAAAGAGATAAAAGGGACAGAATCATTATTGTATCATTATTTACTGTATCATTATTTACAGGTGACATGATCCTATATATAGAAAATCCAAAAATTCCATCAAAAGACTTTGAGAATTAAGAACCAAATTCAGCAGTTTAAAGGATATAAAATCAAAACACAAAAATCAGTAGCATTCCTGTGTACCAATAATGAACTCACCAAATAAAAAATTAAGAAAACAATATGATTCTCAACCACATCAAGAAAAATTAAATACTTAAGGATTAACCTGGGCAGGTGATATAGCTCAGCCGCATAAGCTGCTGCCTGGCAAGGGCGAGGTCCTGAGTTCGATTTCCAGTACCCACACATTAAAAAAAAAAAAAAAAAAAAAAAGAATTAACCTAGAAGTAAAAGACCTCTATAACAAAATCTGAAATTCTCTGACCAAAGGAGATTGAAGAAAACATTAGAAAATGGGGGGGGGCCGGTGAGATGGCTCAGCGGTGTAAGCGCCTGCCTTGCAAGCGCGAGGGCCCGAGTTCGACTCCCAGATCCCACATACGAGAAAAGGGGCCGGTGATATCGCTCAGCGGCACGGGCGCCTGCTGGCGTGCGAGGTCCTGAGGTCGACCCCCCGGTACCCACCAAAAAAAAAAAAAAAAAGAAAATGGAAAATTATTCCCTACTTCTGGGTAGACAGAACCAATATAGTCAAAATGGCCATACTTCCAAAACTGATACACAGATTTAATGCTATCCCAATCAACACACTGGCAACATTCTTCACAGAACTAGAAAAAAAAATCCCAAAATTCATACAGAACCAGAAGAGATCCCAAATACCAAACACAACCCACAAGAACGAAGCAGGGGGCATCACAATATCTGACTTTAAATTATACTACAAAGCTACAGTAAAAAAAAAACAGCATAGCATTGGCATAAAAACATGGGCATTGGTGGAACAGAATAAAGGATGCAGAAAGAATCCAGACACATTCAAACACTTGATTTTGACAAAGGGTTCAAAATATACAGTGGAGGAGAGATAGCCTCTATATTGAATGGTGCTGGGAAAATTGAATATCCACATGCAGAAGACTCAAGCTAGATCCATATCTTTTACCAAGTACTAAGCTAAAATCAAAATGGATTAAAAATCTGAACATTAAAACAGAATCACTTCACTTACTATATGACAAAATGGTTAAAACTCTTGAAGTCATAGGCAAGGACTTTCTTTTTTTTTTTTCTTTTGTGGGTACCGGGGGTCGACCTCAGGACCTTGCGCACCAGCAGGCGCCCGTGCCACTGAGCGATACCACCGGCCCCTTTTTCGTATGTGGGATCCGGGAATCGAACTCAGACCCTCGTGCTTGCCAGGCAGGTGCTTACACTGCTGAGCCATCTCACTGGCCCCTGGAAAGGACTTTCTTAACAGAACTCAAATTGTGAAAGAAATAATAGCAAGAGTCCACAAATGGGACTATATCAAATTTAAAACTTTTGCACAGCAAAGGGAAAAAGCCAACAGAGTGAAAAGACAACCTACAGAATGGGAAAATAATTTGGCCAGCTACACCTTGGACAGAGGACTAATGTCTAGAATATATAAAGAATTCAAAAATTTTAGACCTCCCAAAATAAAAGACCCAATCAAAAAATCGGTAACTGAGCCAGGCGTGGTAGCACACACTCTGATCCCAGCACTTATGAAATTGAAGCAGGAGGACTGCCATAAATTCGAGGCCAGCCTGGGCTACGTAGTGAGTTCAAGGCCAATCTGAACCACACAGAGAGACCCTGTGTCAAAAAAACAAAACAAAACAAAACAAAAAACAAATGGATAGCTGAAATGAATAGACACTTGTCAGAAGAACAAATATAAATGGCAAATGAATACATAAAAAATGTTCAACTTCATTGGTCATTGGAAAAATGCAACTTAAAAACAACAGATTTCATCTTACTCCAGAAAGAGTGGCAACCATCAAGAAATCCAATAATAACAAATGCTGGTGAGGCTATGGGGAGAAAGGAGCCCTCTTACATTGCTGGTGGGGAGGTAAAGTAGTACAAACATTGTGGAAATCATTATGGAGATTTCTAAAAAACTAAAACTAAAAATTCCTTTGGACTCAGCTATTCCCTTTTTAGGTATCTTCCCAAAAGAGTTAAAGACACAATATTATAGTGGTTTATGCCTACCAATGTCTATGGCAGCACAATTCATAACAGCTAAAATTTCAGTGCAGTCTGTGTGTCCATAAATAGATGAAAGGATGAAGAAAATATGGTATCTATATACATAATGGAATGCTACTTACTTATGAAAAAGGATAAAATTGAGCCATTTATAGGAAAAGCGATACACCTTGAAAACATAGTGTTAAGCAAAATAAATCAGACACACAAACATAAATACTGTATGGTTTCTCTCATATGAGAAATGCAAAGTAAAAATAAAGAGCAAAGTAAACAATTGATAAAAGGAAACAGGGCTATACTATAGATCTTTTCCAAATGAAAAGGAGACAGAGAGATGGGGCGATCAAAGATTTAAAACGTATCATGTACATGTACCAACTGCCCACAGTGAATGTAATAATTATGTGTCACAAACATCATCAAGGGATGGGAAGGGAAGAAGCATCCAGATATGTTGAGTCCATGTATCCACTCCTTAAGGTGAATGTAGACATTATATACTGCAAACACATACTAATTAAAAGTTAAGAATATAAAATGAGGAAAGCAGAATTTCTCAGAACTTTAGAACTTTGGCTGTTTGAGTATTGATATTTTTTATTTTGTTGAATTCAAGAAGCATTTCACCTTTATTTTTATTACTAAAGTAGTCTTACTAGATAATCATTAAATACCAACATTACAGGCAAAAAACCAAACAAACAAACAAACCAAAAAAACAAGAGATGCTTTAAACCCAAGCCAAATGAATTCACCTAACTTAGAATTTCTGAAAATAAATATATTTCTCAGAGTCTTGATTACTTTTCTTTTCTTTCTTTCTTTCTTTTTTTTTTTTTTTTTGTGGTTATCAGGGGTCGACCTCAGGACCTCGCACACCAGCAGGCGCCCGTGCCGCTGAGCGATATCACCGGCCCCTTTTTTCATATGTGGGTTCCGGGAGTCGAACTCAGGACCTCGCACTTGCCACGCAGGCGCTTACACCGCTGAGCTATCTCACCGGCCCTGATTACTTTTCTTGATAACTACAAATATACAGTAGTGCAGCTGATTTGCCCAGGTGGTGCCTCTGCAGCCAGACCTCACTCTGAGCAGGAGAGTCATAGAGAACTGCCACTTCCCTAAGGTTCAGGACAAGGATTTGTTTTCACATTCTAAAGTTCAAGAAGACAAAGAAAGTAGTTGTCCAGGAAGAAAACGAATTGTTATTTGGAGAGTGGGCAGAAAGAGCTGTCCAGAATGGAGGGAAGATCTGTGGCTTGGAAAAAAGTGGTTGTGTTTTGTGGATCCAGTAATTAGAAAAAACCTGTTTCCATTGATTGCCAACCTCACAGGAATTCTGATAAATTAACAAAAAAATGTCCCAGGATTCTGCCATGAAGATAGACCTCATGGACATGTATGTCTCCATGGCCCATGTTTAGAAGGGCCTGGACTTTGTTTAAAGCTGTACCATTTCCTTGAAATTTTTGATAAATTTAAACAAGAGAATTGGCAATTTCATTTTGCCCAGCACCCCACAAATTGTATAGCTATTCTTAAATGGCAGGGAGAATTCCCTCGACAGATATCAAAGAAGCAGGGGGAAGCCAACCATATCGGAGAGGTGACTCCTGAGTTAGTTCGAAGGAACATTAGGGCCTATCACAATGAACTTATTCTATGCTCATTCTCTTCCAATCCCTTCCATCCTTATAACAACCAATTTGAGTGTTACACGAGTTTCACCAGTTTTCTGTAGCCCCAGAAAAAAAAAGTCCTCAAAACATGATTGAGCTTGAATTTTTTGGTCACCTAGACAAATACAGGGTAAGAAGAGCTATTAAAAAGCTTTGTATGGTAGAATAAGGAATAAAACCACTGCACATATTTAAAAAAACAATTAATTTTGATGAAGAATGTCACAGGCAGCAAAGAACAGTTATAAGTATATAAACACATAGTCAAAAGGACATGGCTTCAGCTAAATTGATTGACTGCTAAATGGAGGGTAGCTTGTGGTTACATGTGTTTGACAGACTGTGTTGTACCAAATCATCAAAGCAGTGTGAGTGTGGGCCGTGAGCCAAGAAAGGAAGAGAGCGATGTTGCAGGACCAGATGTCTAGTGGCATTCATTAAAGCTGGATGCTGTCAGGCGTCTTGAGTGATGAACTGGAACAGAAAGCAATTGACATTTGTTCAGATCTTTCAAGGGAAGTTGGATGTGTGAACAAGAAGAGTTTAAAGAAGATCTTCATTAATGACAAAGTGATGCATCAAAGCCTACATGGGCCCAGAGGTCCAGGAAAATACATGTGTCAAAATCAGTAGTGAAGTCCATGTTGATTTTTTCTCCTTTGACATCAATTACCTTGCTCATGTGAAATTAATCTCCCAGGGTCTATCTATTATATATGGTTAGAAATGAATTGAGAACAATTGAGAATATCTGTAAAATCTAATAGAATCGAAGTGTGGCTTTCTTCCTTTGCAAATTGAGGAGTTACTCATCAAATAACTACCACATGTGAAACTTCTGCTTTATTCAAGGAGCTATTAAAGAATGCAAATATGAGTCTGCACTTACAGCCATAGAAATTATGCTTTTCAGGCTCCAGATGTAACTCAGTGGTAGAGAACTTGCCTAGCAAGTGTGAAACCTTGGGTTTGATTCCCAGTGCTGCAAAACAAGTATATGCATATTTATGAATGTGTATATATGACATATATAGTCATAAACAGATAAGACAGACAAAAATGTCATGTTATAAAAAATACATAAATTATTGTAAATCCAGGAGCTTCATTCCTTCCTGGAAAGATAAGATGAGAAGATTAAGAACAAATTGATAGACAGAATGAAGTCTTTTTGTTTGGTATTAAGAGATTAGTAAGTTTTTTTTTTTTTTTACATTTTTAATGGGGAAGGTTATTTTTGGTTCAGAAACAAACATGAACAAAACACAGAGGCAGGGAAGAGTGAGCATGTATGAAAACTTTCAGGAAAAGCTAGCCGACTGTGAAAGAGACCATTGGAGGGTGGAAATAGCAAAGAGTGGCACAAAATCCTCTTCCTAGGTTGGTGATAATGCAATTGTCTGCTTGTTGCTTTATTGCTTTATTTATTTATTTCTGGAGGACTTTTTAAAGCTTTTAGTATGCTTATGTTCCTAATGATTCTCTAAAGGAATATACTACTGAGTTTACTTACGTATTTATTAACTTTTAGTTTGCTAGTTTGTATGTTTAGTGGTACTGAGGATGAAACCCAAGGCCTGGCATGTATTACAAGGGCTCTGACACTGAGCTACAAAGATAATATAGAGAATTCTCATATGTTCTATTCCCAGTTTCACTCACTATTAGTATTCTACATTAGTATGGTGTGTTTGTTACAATTAGTGAAGACGTATTGGTACACTTTTATTACATAAAGCCCATACTTAATTCAGGTTGCCTTCGTTTTTACCTGTTGATTTTGTATTCTAGTATTCCATCAACAGTAGCACATTAAAATTTGTAATATTGTCTCCCTAGGTTCCTCCTTCCAAATTTCTTTGTTTTTTGTGACCTTAACATCTTTGAATATTGCTGCTCAAGCATTTTGTAGACTTCCTCCAATGGGATTTGTCTAATGTTCTTGCTATGATTTGTCTGTGATTATGAGTTCTGGAGACAATCACAGGGTAAGGTGCCATTTTCATCACACAGTATCTAGGTACATCTATGAATATGACTAATGATCGTTGATGTTAAACTTGATATGCAGGCTGAAGTATATTTGGCAGGTCTTCCCATTGTAAAGTTATCCCACTGCCCATTTCCAACACTGTAGAGGCAAGTTACTATGCACAGCCTACATTTCAGGAATGGAGACCTACATTCTGATCTCTGAAGGCAAAGTGTCTGTAGTTGAATCTATTTGGGGGTCTTTTTCTTAGCTCAGTATTCTGTTCCTTTGTTAATATGACATTTATATTAACAATATGATGGTGCCTTGATTATAGTCATGTAGAAAGTTTTGACATCAGTGATACCTTACATCTGTTTCCAGCAGTGATTCAATGCCTAATATAGGTCTTTTGCTTTTCCATTTAAGTTTAGGATCAGTTTTTCATTATATAAAAAATAGTTCTCTGAAATTTTAATTAGAGTTATATTGAATCTATAGATCACATTTGGAAAAATTAACACATTAGTATTATTGATATTTCTAAACCATTAACACAGAATGTTTATCCGTTTATTTAAATCACCTTTGATTGCTTTTAATGGTGCTTTCTAATTTAATGCATATTGATTCCGTTAGATTAATATGTAAGTATTTCACTTTTGTAATGCTATTATAAAAGTCATTGTATGGAAAATTTAAAATTTGTATTGTTTTTTACTGCTGCATGGGAAAGCAACTGGATTTTATATATTAAACACATATTTTATGAATTTGTTGTTTGCTTATTAGCTATAGGAGTGATTTTTGTTTATCCTGGATTTTCTATATAGACAGTCTTATCTTCTGAGTAGAGACAGTTTTATTAATTTCAAATATGTAGGGGCCGGTGAGATGGCTCAGCAGCGTAAGCACCTACCTGGCAAGCGCGAGGGCCTGAGTTCGACTCCTAGAACCCACATATGAAAAAAAGACCGGTGATATTGCTCAGTGGCACGGGTGCCTGCTGGTGTGCGAGGTCCTGAGGTTGGCCCCCGGTACCCACAAAAAAAAAAATTTATACCTTTTATTTTTATCTTATTGTAAATAAAATTTTAAATTTATTTTTCTTATTACTGACATAATTTTATAAAATAATGTTTGATTATAAAATTTTATTTTTACATATAACATATTTGACTATATACAGCCCCATTACCCTTTCTTATTCCCTCCCCTTGTTCCTTTTCTTCTTCCATAGGAGTTCTCCTTCTCCTTACATGCCATCTTTCCCCACCTAGATTCCACACACATGAATGAAAATATGCAATAATTGTCTTTTATTTAACACAATCTCCAATTTAATTAATTCTTGTGCAAGTTATATTATTTAATTCTTTGTAATGCTAAATAATAATCCATTGTATATACATACACACAGATGTATAAATATAAACATATATAAGTAAATATACATATATATATTAGTGTTAGTGATAAAAGATATTCTTGCTTATTTCTGATCTTAAAGTATTGATTGTTTCACCATTAAATATAATTTCAGCTGTGGAGATATTTAAGTTTTTTTGTCTTTTTTTTTTTTTATATGCAGGTACTGGGAGTCGAACTCAGGACCTCACACTTGCCAGGCAGGCGCTTATGCTGCTGAGCTATATCACTAGTCCATATATTTAAGTTTTTTACAAAATTTGGGAAAGTCTCATATGTTGCTAATTTTACTGAGAGTATTTCTCTTTAATTGATATTGAATTTTGCCAAATCTTTTCTTGTATTAATTTATATATTCATATCATTTTTCTTTTTCAGCCTGTTCATGTGGTAGATTACATTGGTTAGTTTTTAAATGTTGAATCAGACTTATATACCTTCTGTTTGGCTGTGGAATATAATTACTTCTATACATTGTTGCTATTTGATGTATTAATATTATATTGAGAATATTTGTGTGTACATTTGTAAGTACTGTTTATTTGTTGTTTTCTTCCTTATAATGTCTTTATCTGGTTTTGCTACTAAAGTAATGCTAGCCTCATAGAATGAGCTAGTTAATATTCTCTCTTATTCTATTTTCTGTAAGAAATTCTAGAGAATTGGCATAAGTTTGTCTTTAAGTCTTTATTATAATTCAGAATGGAAATCATGGATTTGGTGCTTTCTTTTTTTGGAAAGTTTATAATTATTGCTTCAATCACTAGAATAGAGCCCTAATACTGGTGCTCTCCAAACTTTATTTCTGCTTACAACTTCAGTATGTAAGTGTTATGATTTAGATGTAAAATGTCCCCCAAATACAGTATCTCATATTCGGAGGTGATGGCTGGTTGGAAGGGACAGATAACTGGAGTAATGTCCTGGAAGGGTGTATTCTTTTCTTCAACTATGCCTTTCTCTATCTGCTTCCCAGATGCCATGCAGTGAACAGCTTTCCCCCACTGTGCTATTCTGCCGTATCATTTCTTCCTTGGAGCCAGCCAACCGGGGGCTGAAACCATTGAAACTATGAACCAAAATAAACTTCTCCTTCTTTGAGATGTGTGTGTCAGTGTCAGGAATTGTGTCCTGGAGGCATGAAAAATGACTAAAACAGATTTCAGTACCAAGGGTGGTATCACTGCTGTGACTGTACCTTCTGGTACAGAAGCCTTTGGGACTGATTTAATGGAAGACTTTGCAAGGTTTGGAGATGCTGGCTGGAGAAACCAAGTTTTTATACAGGGACAAGTAGAAACATGTCTTGAGGGTATCTCAGAAACTAACAAGGCCCCATCCGCTGTAATCTAAAAGCTACAAAAAAGTAAACTTTTGACTAGAGAGTACCTGGGACAGCTGGTACTGTCCCCAAATCCAACCATCCAGACACTCTGAGACTGCTGCAGCCATAGTAAAACAGGGCCTGGCTACTGCTCAAGCTGGCTGCTGACCTTGGCAGCATCCACATGGTGCTCGTTTTAAAGACATACAGAATGCAAAATTATGGGGTCACAAAGGCTTCCATCCAGACTTCAGAAAAAGACCTGGGTTGTCAGGCAAAAATGTGTGACAGGATCAAACTCCCTGCCAGTAGCCCATAAGATGGTAATATGTGGAGCTATGAGACCGAAGCAAAAGCAAAATGGAGACCCCAGGAATTTAGAGATACCAGGCACATGAAACACCCACTGAGGAAAGCTTCATGCAGTGAGCAGGACTTAAGACAGAGGTCATATGGATTGCAACTGTAAAGGTCAGCTTCTTGGCTGCCATGCAGTAGTTTTCCTACATCACATGCCAATAGACCATGTACTGAATACACTGAAACTGTAAGCCAAAATAAACCTCTCCTTTAAGTTGTGGGGTTTGGGGTATTATGTCCCAACAATAGGAAAGCAAACAATGCAATGGCTTTATTTGAATATAGATTTTTTACATAAATAATTAATGTAAGGAAAAGGACAAGAGCATATTGAATTAGGAAGGACTCTAAACATAGTGACAACATTCCTTTAAGAAAAGGCTACACAAAGGACATAGACATGATAACATGAAGACAGAGACAGAAATTAAAATGATGTATCTATAAACTAAGAAGCTTTGCCAGTTATCAGAAGCTAAATACAGAAGAAAAATTTTTCTTTAGAACGTTAAGAAAAGCATGATCCTGGAAACATCTTGAATTTGGACCTCTGGACTCCAACAGTTAGAGAGAAGGAACTTCTTTTGTGTTAGCCACCAAGTTTGTAATAATTTGTTTTGGTAATTTGTCTTGGAAATTAGTACAAAACTTATGAAAAGTATCTGGTGTTCCTGTCTTTGTTTTTGTAGAATGTGTCTTTCAATGAATTTGCCCAGTTTATATAAATTGTTACATATATGGGCATAAATATATTGACACTATTCCCTTACTATTATATTAATGTCAGTGGAATCTATAGTGAGGACCTTTACATAACTAGGATTTTGGAAAATCATGTCTTACTTCTTTTTTTTTATTGGTTAGTTCATTTAAAACTATACGAATTTTGTTTATCTTTTTAAAGAACAAGCTGTTGGTTTACTGTATTTTCTTTATATTTTCCTCTTTAAATTTCATCTGTATGCTCTAATTTTTACAATTTTTTCTCTCTATCTACTTTATGCACAAATTCATCTTCTTTCAATATACTTACCATCAAACCAAGTTACAGTATTAGCAGTTTTTTCTCGAGGCAAGCGGATCACAGCTGTGACTCTCTGGATGTGCTTGTCTTTCCTGATTTGGGGTGACAGTTTCCCCTGAAACTTCAGTTATATGATGAGTCCAAGAAAAACCATTAGTTGCATTTTGTCCAATGTTAGTTGTTGTATACAGATAAAGGAAACATGTTCCAAGCCTCTTAATGAGCTTACACTGTATTGAAGAACAACTAATAATGAATGTGTAGTCAAAAGAATAAATATAGTTGAGCCAGGCATGGAGGTACACTCCTGTAATCCCAGCACTCAGGAGGCTGAGGCAGGAGAATTGCTGCAAGTTTGAAGCCAGTCTGGTGTACATAGTGAGTTCAAGGCCAGCCTGAACTACATTGCAAAACCCTGACTCAGAAATAGATAAATAATTAATTAAAATAAGATAATTTAAAATAATGAGGGTAATGGATAATGACTAAATGTTGTAAGGAGTTATCAGGGAGCTAAATTTACCAATATGCATTGGGAAAGCTTCCTTCAGAAATTCATCTGAGGGGCTGGTGAGATATCTCAGTGGCATAAGCGCCTGCCTGGCAAGCGCAAGGTCCTGAGTTCGACTCCCGGAACCCACATAAAGGAAAAAAAAGGGACAGTGATATTGCTCAGCGGCACAAGCGCTTGCTGACAAGTGCGAGGTCCTGAGGTCAACTCCCGGTACCCACATTAAAAAAAATAAAATAAAAAAGAAATTCATTTGAGATGAGAAGTGAATGAAGAGAAGGAAGTTCAAGAAGATAGATCCTCTGCAGATGGGAAGGGGAAAGAGCAATGGAAGGAGGGGGAAGGAAAGGGAGGAGAAGGAGAAGTAAAAAGATTTAAGATGTAGTATGTATAAGTACCAACTCCCCATGATGATGAATGTAATCATAATATACAGCAAACATGTATTAATTTTAAAAAGATTAGAAAATTAAGCTGGGCATGATGGCACATGCCTGTAATCACAGCACTCAAAAGATCAAAGCAGGGAGATCACCAAAAATTCATGATCAGCCTGGATTAAATAGTGAGTTCAGAGCCAGCCTGAACTATATAGAACTTGTCTCCAAACCCACACCAAAAAGAAGGAGAAGGAGAAGGAGGAGAAGGAGGAGGAGGAGGAGGAGGAAGAGAAGGAGGAGGAGGAGGAGGAGGAGGAGGAGGAGGAGAAGAAGAAGAAGAAGAAGAAGCCCAAATAAATCTCCAGTGATGAGACTAAGGAGTGAAGTGCTCTTGTTACCAAGTGAAAACATGAATAAAGCCTATAGCTTCATTTCTCTTCAAATAATCACTAATTTTAAAAGTCACACAACTGAGCACTACATTAGCAGTCTCCCACTAGCTTTGCTATAGATGACCCCTCTTACTGAAGCCATCTAATGGGTTGAAAATTATTTTCTAGCAACTATTATCTCCGCCCACCCCCAGGGGTGGGGTGCAGCCTGCTTTCCTGTCTCCTGTCTCCACAGAAGGGAAATGTAGCCTTTTATTATCTTTTCTGTAGATCAGAGAAGCCTTTGTATCTGCATAATTAACTGTAGAATTAACTATTTCCGGAAAAAGGAACTAAAAAGACACGAGTCATAAGATTTTAGTAACCTTTAGAATTACAGACCCCAGATCATCTAGTACAGATAGCAGGACTCTGTGCTTCAGAAAAGCAGGCCACCTAAAATTTGTAAATATCCTTTAATTTGTAACTCCTCTGGTACCTGCCTAATTTCTATCTATCTATCTATCATCTATCATCTATCTCTAAATCTTGTGCCTGCAACTCCTAAAGAAGATTCCCTTTATCTATGATAATCTTCATCTTCTTCATTTTGCTAGCTTTCCAAATAATATTTTCTTCTTGCTCCAACAACTTGTCCTCTAGTCATTGAGCTTCAGAAGTGGCAAGAAGTGAACTTGGGTTCACGGCTACACTCTGAGCAAGGTTCAGCTTGCCTTGTTCCAGCAATCCAAGAAGGCCACTGGGGCTGCTGCTAAGCAAAGGAGGGGAGACGTATAGGAGATAAAGTTCTATGAAATTTGAACACTAGGTAGGGATAAGAACATGAAGATGCTGATGTAAATTAATTTAGACAGAGTTTAAGATAAAGGTGAGGTAGCAGTGATCCTGAACAAATTTTTCACAGAAACTCTGCAACAGCACTAATACTTGGCTGAAATTCATATATAGCAGATAATTTTTTGCATTGTGTTCACATTTTCCCCATTATTTTTCCCCTTTTAGCAGTTGTGAGAATAGTCTGGAAAACTTGGAAGGAAATAATTGAGATGATGTCTTGTTTTCCAACCCTAACCAGACTTTCTATTAACAACAAATACCTTCCTCACCAGCAAAGGACAGAGTAAAATGTAAAACAACAATCTCCCTTGCAATCTAAGTCTTTATCTTCTTGCACTTAAAAAGTCCTCTTTCTTAATTTCTTGCTATCCTTTCTTTATATCGCTCCTACATATTCTGCCTCTCTTTTCATCTATTCCTCCTTTTGTCCTCCCTCTCACATTTGCCCCTTCTTTAAATTTAGTTCTATTGCTAGTCTGTAACTAAAGAATCTTCAAAAGTAAATCTGTTAACTCTGCAGCATTAGCTTGACTATAGATACCCTATACTTCAACAATATAGAATTATTATTTCCTCAAGCTCATTCTGTCTTCTCCGTGCTGTTTTCCCTTCACCACAACTATCTCCACCATGGGCCCATCAAACAAAAATCCATCCAGTCCTATAAGAGCCAGTTCAAATGTTATCTTCGCAAATCACTTCACGAGAGACGAAAATGTTAGAGATGGCTTTTGGCCTGTGTAGTGCTGGACCTGAATTGTGCTTTGGGAAAATTATTCTGACAAAGGTATGCAGAGTAAGTCCAAGATAAGGAAGCAAATGGGAATAGCGCAGGTCTGTAAGATTCGGAAACCACTATATTTGAATGTCTGTGAGCCATTTTCCCCAACTCTGCAGTGTTTGCACATTTTCCCTAGTCATACATTTCAGTGGCACAGGTGGTCAGTAATTTTATTTCTTAATGAGAAAAAAATGAGTTCTGGATGTTTGATGGAGGTGGCTGAGTCCCTGTGATGATGATAAAATCAGTAGCTTGGTCTCTGGAGTTGAAAGAATACTATGTAAACACGTCTGTGAGTCACATATATTAAATTTAAGCAATTACATTTAGACATGTGATGATTCTATCTGAAAATAGGATCAGTCAGGGGGAAAAATGGACTTTGTGAGGCTGAACAAACAACTCACTCACCAAAAATTGAAATTTTCCTTTTATCCCTGAGTTCTTAGATGAAGCCATCCATGTCTTAGAAGCTCTGGAGAATTCTCATTTTTTTCTTTCTGTGTCAAATCAGATGTACTCTATAAGTGTGTGCCTGTGTTTAGCAAATGTCCACAATGATCTTGCTCTATCTGATGCAGAGAAAGATGTATGACAATGAAGCTATTGCTACATTTGTACATCTGCAGCCTACAAGGCTCCCTTGCCCTCTCCTACACATTCCCTCTCTCCCCCCTCTCTGTCTCCAATTCAGAATGAACAATGGTAATGAAACCTTCCTTGACAAGCTAATTGCATTTCCTGTACCAAACAAGATAACACGAGCACTCTTTGGGAACACGAGTTAACTAACTTTATACCTTTATGCTTGTAAAAATATGATTTTTTCTTCCCTTGTCCCTCAATCGGAGCTAATTTGAAATGTGCGATGTATTATTGTTTCTAAAACCATACAGTCCTTGTTTCTGAGCAAGACCATCTTTTAACTTACTTTCAGCTACTAAGGCAGCAATTTCAGTTCAAGACTCAATCTTTAGAATTGCATTCAGTAGGTTATAGTATAGTAATAATAATCCTATATTTGTACTTTATTAGGTAGTCATTATCTACCACACACAGTGCTGAGCACTTAATATGAAGTATCTAATTTAATCCATCCAGACACATACTGCAATAGCAAATTTTATCCCTATTTTGTCAGTGAGGGTCTTCAGTTTCAGAGCACACAACTTCTAAATATTAGAGTTCTATCCAATTCCAGGTCTATTAAAATTATCATTTTAATTTTCCTGATATGTCACTGTTCAGAACCTTTAGACCATGCCATGTCTCCACTCTTACCTTTAAGAATAGAATGTATTTATCATTTTTTGCAGTTGATGTGATAGTGAGAATAGGGCTCACTTTGGAAATTGTCCACAGCCATGGTATTTTTGCATTGAATAAAGGAACATGAACACTTGTAATGAGAAAAAGACACATAGAAGTTGATAAAAGAAATTGTGTGAACATATTTTTTTTTTATTCAAGGTATCAATAAGCACTAACTGAAGGGTGACCATTTAGAAAAAATCTTCAACTGCAAGCATTCTTAGAAAGATTGATACAAATAAAAATTAAGGCCAAATTGCTAAAAAATACCAGAACAAGAACACATAAAAATATATGAGCTTTTAGGAAACCACAAGCCATTTGCAATCATTACAAAATTGGATTTTTTTTTTTTTTTTGTGGGTACCGGGAGTCGACCTCAGGACCTCGCGCACCAGCAGGCGCCCATGCCGCTGAGTGGTGTCACCGGCCCTTTTTTCGTATGTGGGTTCCAGGAGTCGAACTCAGGCCCTCGCGCTTGCCAGGCAGGCGCTTACACCACTGAGCCATCTCACCGGCCCCAGAAAATTGGATTTTAAACAGTAAAGTTCCAGAAAGTTATAGATTGACAATTACATGAAGTTGTGTTGGGGGTATAGCTATATAATGAAGGGGGAAAAAAATCATACACCTGTCTCCAATAGCCTGAAATATGGCCTTAGAAGAAATGATCCTTCTCATGACCCATGGTGAAGAATGGTTATGGATTCACAGATTTATAAATAATTGTAAAGATTAGGTTCTTAAATTCTCTTAATTTGCAGTGATAAAAAGCTCCAAATAGGTAATTAGTTTACTTACAATCAAATCACTGCTTGATAGCAATATCAGCTCTAAACCCCAAGGATCTAGTTTAATATTCCTAGGTTACTTAGACCGACTCACACAGAGGATCCTTGACTCTCCACCCACGCAGCAGCTGTCAAACAGTATTACGACCTTCCAAGAGTGGGGAACAAGAGGCTGAAACATAGGCCTTCTTCGTATCTCTTAGGGCAACTCTCAGAGTGCCAAGTGAGCAAAAGTCAGTGTATGGGATAATGCTTCATAGCTGTACTAAACTCTATTGGCAGACAGAGTCCCAAATACCCTCTGACTGATGGTAAAGGAAGATTCCGCTATGGCACTTGTTCTGGCTATGTCTTTTCTTCTCAGTCAATGACTATGAGTTACGTTATGTAGTTGAAATGATAGTAGAGTGTGGATACCGGTGTGGCTCAGGCCACTTGTACCACTTACCTCAACCAAATCACAGGTTTTAAGTCCCAAAGCTGTAATGATAATAATAACAGGGACTTATCCAGAGATTATGGTATAATTAAATGAATTGACATGATTATAGTACCATGAAGATTATCTGACACAAAAACACTGCTCAGTGTGGGTAATATTAGTATTAATTCAGTATGCAACAAGTGAATGCCGGCCCAGTGCTTGACTCTGTGCTGAATACTGTGGTCCTGAAACAGGAAAGAACAGGGCCTCGGGACAGAACAAAAGCAACAGAACAAAGATTGCCTGGGACAGAGGGTAGTGGACCCTCTGAAAGAGCGTGGGTCTCTTGTCCAACTTCACTGGTAGTTTCTGTTTCAGTTGGTTTCTCTGTCACAGCTGACTGTGAGACCCTGATTCAAGGGAAAATACATATTTAATGTTGTACGTGAGCCCAGAAAACATGTATAAAGAATGGAGAAAGGAAACAGGAAAAGAAGGAAATAAATAGTGCGTATGTTATCACGTGGGTGAAAATCAGAAAACTAGTTTTCAGTCCTTCTGCAGGACTCTGACAGACAGCATAGACTAGAGCAGTGGTGGTGACCCTATGGCATGTGTGCTGCAGCTGGCTGTTTATGGAAACAAACCTCTGAAAGATTCACCATCACCGGATTAGAGTGTGCCTCCGCCTGATTCCACGCGAAGACAAGGAATCGAGGATATTTTCACACCTAGCCTTCAACCAATGATGGATGAGAGCGAAGTAGGAAAAATATCCTAGATTCCTTTGCCTATCATTAACACCCAAAAGCTAAATGTACTATGCATGTCAATAAACAGTCCTCAGAATAAGAATTTTATATGAAGCACTTAAGAGATGAAGATGTGAATATGGAAATGATGAGGAGAGTGTCAATGACAGTCTCTCAAAGAGATTCAAGGTAAAGGCAATAATTATTTTCTTTTCCTCAAAGATTAGTTTTCCTAAACTTTTTACTTGTCTTGTTGTTGATTTCTGAGATCTCAGGAATTAACTACAGTTCTAATCACTATTAAAGAAATATAGTAGATCACAGGTGAAAGATGTAGAAAGATGGACAAAATATCTGGATAATATAACAGGAAAGAAGAAACTGATGGGTTTCATGCAAGATAGCCGGGAACAAGTGTCCCAGGAAATTTTATCTTACACATTAGAAGTAAAAAGTAGATTTAACTCTAGTACAATAGCAAAACTGTATCTGTGAACCACGTAGAAAGATTAGTAACTGCTTGGGATCTTGGAGATATCATCTACCACTAGACAGTGAGTTGAACTTTTTCTGAGTAATTAAGATTCTCTATTTGCATGCCACTCCTAATCAAATGAAAAAGTTCCATATATTTTTTGACACCTTGTTGGCTCTGAGACATTGTAACTTGCCTCACCTACTAAGGCCTCCATGCAAAACTTATCAAAATATCCTCAATCCAGAGAGGATAAGGAATGCACTAAGCTCACACCATTCATCAGGACAATCTGAACAAAGCCCATGTTCTTTCCAGCCATGTCTCTTTCCCCACTTTTGTGAGGATGGCTTAATCTATGTGCTGAGCATGGAGCTACTGCACAAATAACTTCAATCTTAACCACCTCCGGTAGTAAACCAAAAACATCATCCTGATTCTACTTGATTTCTTTGGACCTTGGTTTTCTCTGATGTCCACAATGCATTCTGTCCACCACTCACATTGCATTAGATCCAGACCTAAAAAGCTGGAATTATGAACTGATCTTTTCTGTCTTTCTATTCCTAGTAAACATGCCTAATACTATATATCCAAATCCAAATGATAATAGGAATAGTTTTTTTTTTTTTCCAGGCAGAATAAAAGAGAATGTTTTCTCAAACCATTGGGATTGAATAGTGTTTGGTGATTATTAATTTTGTTGAGTTTTGATTATATATAAATGTCTGCTCTGAATATAACTGTTTCTCCAAGGTAGTAAGCTTATTTCATTATGTTGCACTGCAGGAAAATGGGCTTATGGGAACCATCTGGAAAAGTTACATTACTTTAAGCTGCATGTATTTTGAAGTCCAATCTCTTCTTTATCTCTCCCATTGGCAAGTTAAAAGTTTGAGTTTCTAAATAACAAACCATTCAAATGTCAAATTTGCTCAGACAAAACTAAGATTCCTCAAATACTAATGGCCACTGATCATCAATATCAAGTGGAAACATACGTTTAAAATGTGCTGAAATATTGATTCTCATGAGATTCTGATTAATAATTCAGAGACTGTGTGCGTTTTACTAGTTGATTCATATAATTATGATTCTAACAACAATATCAACCAACACAAAATTATTATGAGTACCTTCGAAAAGTAATTTAACAATATGCATGAACAACCTGAGATTATACTTCACTTTTACAGATATATTCTATATAAATTAAAGATGGGAGAAACCTATATGTGGTATGGTCATGCTCCCCTTTGACTTCTTGAAGCAGTGTTAATATGGAAGAAGAGTGTAAATATAGAGTAATGTAAACTCATGCAAATTATTTAGCCACCACTGAAAGCAGCTTTCTCAAATGTAAAAATAAGGTAAGAATTCTTAAGTAATTCTTACATAAGTGCTATTCCACTCCTCTTCAGTGGGATTATTCATGCTTCTTATTTCCCCATGTCTACTGAAAAATTGCATATTGCAAAAGAACATGAGAGGAGAGGACAGGGGTATATACCACTGTCAAAATAAACAGAGAAATAAACCTTAGAATAACAATGATACTCTAACCCAAAATTTAAATATCACCATGATCATGGATATGCTGATTAGCTTGATTTAATCTTTTCATAATATATTCATAGATCAAAGCATCACATTTTCCACTGTATACACATACAATTTTACCTTAATACTAATTATACCTTAATGCAGCTGGGAAAAATAATGTCATAAAATTTTGACAATGCATACCATTTGGACAATGTGGGACATCAAGTCAATAGCTGCAATTTTAGAATCCATAGTGAGATTTTGAACTAAAAGCCCTGTGGTAGTAATCTCTTGGACAATTTCAACTTCATAGGGTTTTATTTTTGTTTATTTGTTTTATTTGTGTGTTTATGCAGCTGTGGTTTAGATGATTCCATTTTTCTCTTTATACGTGAACTCATAAATCACTTAATCAGGACCAGCTACACCCAGTAACAATAATTTGTTTAGCACCAAGATAGGAGCTATGAAAATGAGACATCACCTTCCCAATTCTCAAGAATAACTTAGAAAAAAATTTTAAAATTCCAAATTTTCAGTCATATCCTGATTCCACTTCTCCTGCTGATGTATGTCACATTGTGATACCCCTCAAAATATATATATTGGAATTCTCTCAGTACTTCAAAATGTGACCTTATTTGGAAACACTGTCTCTGGAATGTTCATCACATTAAGATGAGGTCATTAAGATAACGTTTGCACACCATGACTAATACCTTAAAAGTTGAGGGACGCTTGGATACACAGACACGCGATATTGCCATTTGAAGACAGAAGCTGGAGTGATATACCTGTAAGCCCAAGAATTCCAGTGATTGCTGGCAATGACCAAAAGTAAGGGCAGAATCACAAAACACATTCTCCCAGTATCCAATTCTGCAAACAGGCTTATTTGGGGCTTCTAGCTTCCAAACCTGTGAGATAATTAAGTTTATATTGATATATGCCATCCCATTTGTGCAGCATTTATGTGGCAGCACAAGGATATTAACACAGTGTGAAAAATTAACCTTGGATGCAATCTGGAAAAGGTATTTAAATTTGTGTAGAAGTATACTGCTTGTGATTCCTGAGAACATTTTTAAATGCCTGCGTGTAGTAGACAGTCTCCAGATGGTTGATAACAATTTCTCTCATCCTTGAAGTAAATATCACTCCTTATATGAAGGGATAAATTTTTGTCTTTCTTTGGAAAGAAATGGAAAGAAGTTACATTTTGGAACTTCCAAACCAGGATCTTAAGAGTACAGGCAGTTTCCATTTTTTTGGAGGCCAACCTGATGTTCTAAGGAAGTCCAATCTAGACCACTGAATGAGAATATAGAGAGACCCTGAGTGATGGTCCATTTCTGGATGTCGCAGTCATATCTGAGCCCTTAGTTCAGACATCCCAGAGTGCTCAGTCAACATCCCAGGAAATAGGAGAACTACCCCGTGGATTCCTACCCCAATTTCTGACATACAGGAATGTGATAAGTAACAACTTTTTTTAATTTTGCCAAGTTTGATAATATTACTTCATAAAGAATGACTGATACAAGCTGTATGAATGTTGGGCACTGAAAGGAGGGAGAGGGAGGTGGGCAGCTGGTAGACTGTAATGAATGAGGGCAAAAAATAAGTTGATGAAGAAGGTAACATTAAGAACTGAGTAGAGGGGCTGGTGAGATAGCTCAGCGGCATAAGCGCCTGCCTGGCAAGCGCGAGGTTCTGAGTTCAATTCCCGGAATCCACATATGAAAAAAGGGCCGGTGACATTGCTCAGCGGCACAGGTGCCTGCTGGCGTGCGAGGTCCTGAGTTCGACCCCTGGTACCCACAAAAAAAAAAAAAAAAAAAAGAACTGAGTAGATAAAGTACAGAAGTCAGTCTGCAAAGAACAAGGAGTAGATTGGACATGTAGGTTTATTTCTAGACCAGAATGTGTTGTTCATAGAAATAAACCAATGATTAAGGACACTTGGTGGTCTGCAGTTTTACTTTTAACTTCAAGTTGTTCATAGGACTTTCCATACAACTCTGTTTAAAGACCAAAGGTCTGATACCGTCCATCCCCAGGTTTGCTGGTTCTGTCCCTCTTAGTATTGAGTTGTCTCCATTATATTTTTCTTTTCTTTTTTCAGCAAAAGTATATTATGTCTTTCAAAAATGGCATAACAATATTTTTAAGTTTTTATTTTTTATTTATTTTTTTGTGGGTGCCGGGGGATCGACCTCAGGACCTCATGCGCCAACAGGCACCCATGCCGCTGAGCGATATCACCGGCCCCTTTTTCGTATGTGGGATCCGGGAGTCGAACTCGGGCCCTCGCGCTTGCAAGGCAGGCGCTTACGCTGCTGAGCCATCTCACCGGCCCAATTTTTAAGTTTTTGATTTATTTAATGCTCTTGTTCCTTACATTCTTTTTCTCTCTCTCTCTCTCTCTCTCTTTTTTTTTTTTTTTTTTTTTTTTTTTTTTTTTTTTTTGAGACAGAGTCTCTCTGTGTAGTTCAGGGTGGCCTTGAACTCACCATGTAGCTCAGGCTGGCCTCAAACTGGCAGTGGTCCTCCTGCCTCAGCCTCCCAAGTACTGGGATTACAGATGTGTGCTACCACATCCAAATTCTTCTTTACATTCTTTATGAAGATTCTAGCTCTGCCTACCTGGCTTAGAAATTCAAATTATAAAATTGTTATGTTACCCCATGTGCAAGTCCTATTTGGGGCCTAAAAGATCCAAAAAGATTAGCAAAGTGTTTGTTTCATATCCCTGTGCTTCTTTGCATAATGTTTCCTAAACATTCTTGACACTAGAAGTTTCTTCTCTGCATCTACTTCCCATCCCATACAAAAGCATATATGGCCAGCATTAGGAAAAGTTCATACTCTTGTGTAAAATTTTAAGGTAAACGTTCCTTCCTGGAAGCCCACCTGGCAAATTTCCACATATTTCTTTATATGCTGCACTTTTGCAAATATTTGATTGTATATATGTTTCCTCTATAGGTGTGAGAACACAATGGCAGGCTTTGTCTTATTTATTCCCCTGAGCTCAGTATTTAACTTGATAAATGCCACATAAAATTGATAAATGACAAATGATTTAATAAATGGACATGTGATTTTGTTTGAGATCGTTATGATCTCATATGAGTCATCTATTTTCCCAATGCTTGAGTGTTTCCCTATCTCTAGTTAAGAGAAAATGATTGCTACTTACTTCAGTTCACTGTATGCTACTTCTATGAAAGTTAGTCAGTTAATCATCATAAAGTACCCAGAAGTTAAAGCATTTGGAACAATGCTACATAGTAACAAATTCCCATGGCATCTTAGAAAGACCTGCCTATCACTGAAACTCCATGGAATGCAGCTTCAAGCATCAGAGACACTGACAGCTGCAGAATTTTGTCTGCTCGTCAGCCTGGTGTCAGGGATCTTGTGTCCCAGCTATGAGTCCTGCTGATTGATGTTCATAGTCTCAGCTTTGCTGCCACCTGTTTGGATGTAGCTGAAACATATAACCCCATCACATTTGGTTCTGATATTTAATTTCATATGTGTTCTTTATTTACCTACAACAGTTGCAAACATTTTATAATTGTGAATTCTAACATTGCAGTTAACACTGGCATTGTCTGGGACAGTCTGGCATTATCCCTGGAATGTGAGCCTTTCCAGGGTTCTATGGCAGGTGTCAAGGTCCTCCTTTACAGTCTCCCCCATTGAATACCCACAGCTTTTCCGGATATACAGGATCAGTTGCCACACCTCCCTATTCTTTCCAGCATCCAAAATAAATTATATTAGTATTTTAAATTAGCTACTAACTCTTTAATGATTTTCAAATTGGAGCTTTTATCCTTTACAATGAGCACATTTTCATTATTGTGTTGCAGTTTTAGTAAAGTTTAGGAAGGAAGTGAATAGTTTTTTGTTTTGTATTAACATGATTAACTGAGAATCATTTTATATCTTTGGTGAACTCTTCTCAAACATTCTCTGAGATAAGAATAAGGGGACCAAAGAAAATTCGGATTCTGGGGAGAATGGCACTTTCTACTCTCTATTTTGGGTGCAACTAGGAAATTGGAGCGGAGCTTTCAAGCACATTGGTTCGTTGCTTCATGAAGCTCTCACACTTGTGGTAGAAATTTCTAGGACAACTCCTGTGGGATGTGGAAGGGACAGACCTCTCACGAAATTCTACATCTGAATTAAGCCAATTTAGAGGACCAACAAAACGATGGTGCTTTTGGGATAATGGCTACTATCCCTTACAGGATTTGCAGATGGGCCTATTTTTCAGCCCCGTATGGATACTCATGTTAAGAAAACTTCATTTCCCAAGTAGAAGAAAAAAAGCTTCAGGGGGCTTTGATAAAGTCAAAGTGCAAACATAATCTTCACATTGGTCTTTTAGAACAACAAAGAATTCTGGTCACTGGTCACTGGAACTCCTCTGTGCTGCCACAGCTGAATCCCTCCTTTCTAATTTCTTCCTTCCTCCTCAAGACAGCTCATTTTTCTTAACTTTCTAAATGGTTAACCTGCCTCAACATTTTAGTTTTATATAGCTATTGGCTACTAAAAGATTACTTCTCATATAGGAACTCTGCTAGCCAAGTGAAGATCTCATCCCACAGGAGATTTTTATTCTGAGAACCTCCAAGGATTATGTCTCCTTGGCTCAGTCTCCCAAATCATGCATTTTTCAGGACTTTCCACAAACATTGACCTTGTACTCTGTAGTCTAGAAAAAGTTACTGAAATTAGAGATGATATTAAAGGATAATAAAACATGAGACCATTAAAATCAACTAGTTTATTTACAAGATTCCACCACATAATGTATATATATATGAATATTTTCTTTAAAAATTATGAACTCTTACTATTTGAATGGATGAAAAAGTTAAAATAGGAATTTTTTGTAAGTTAGCTAACATTTAATGCACAAGTAGACCAACTTGATACTCTTAATAATTGAGAATGAGATAAACAAGCCCTTTACCCACTTTGTATTTTCTTTCCAAAAATATAGTATATTTGTCAGTTTCAAAGAAGAGTGTTTTTAGAACCATCACTAAAGCAATTTCCCAGGTTACCAACAATGAGAGCTCTTTATCCATTTCTCACAAAATTTTCATAGCCAGAGCAATGGAATTTCTCCTTTGTTCACAATTAGGTAGCACTACCTTGTCTACCTGCTCCATTCCCTTTTGCTAGTAAGACTAACAATTCCTGGTGATATAGTCCACCAGAATAATAAGCCTGGGAGTCTGATAAAGCAGGTTCTTCAGGACATTAATGGTTTCCCTTTTATTCTTTTTTTCTCCCTTTACTTTCCCCTTTTCCTCCTCTTTTTCCTCCCACCTCATTCCTTTTATCTACTTCTAATACTGATGAATGGTTGTAACTGAAAGAACGTTTTTCTGAGAAGATACTGTACTATCTATTTAAAAGATTGAAAACCATAAACAGGTTGGATACTTTTAACTGTTTTCATTTTAATGATTTAAATCAACTCTACCTTTAAGACTTGACCCTACTCTCATTCATTATCCTCCACTGATTTAGAAATATCAAACTTATTTATTAAGATAGATCAAAGAATTTTTCCATTGGATTTATTGCTTTTAAGGATGAAAAATAGGACACAACAACATAAAACGTAGCGGTCCACCTTTTGTTACATTTACAGTACCAATTTATAATGAATTTGACCATTTTTGTGGCAAAGAAAAACAGCAGAATTTTCATTTTACTCTACTCTAATATGATATATATTATAAGCCAATACCTTGGCTTTATTTGGAAAGATAAGTGTTATGGTTTGTGTCTGGATGTCCCCCCAAAGCCTCATGCAGTCATGGGGGGCAGGCTTTTTGAAGACAGCTTGTTAAACCTGGACCTCTTCTTTTCATGGCCTCACCTCAGGAAACAGAGTTACAGCATTTCCAGCTCAACTCAGCAGGGGGCCAGGGTCCTCACTTTGTAAACATACTCAGCCTGTGCAAGAGGAGGGCATGGAGATGGTGTGAATGCTACACCTGGCCTAGGGCAGATAGCCTGCATACAACATAAGAGAGGAAAAGAGGCTTGCTTTCTCTCTTTTGCTCTTGTTTTTGCTGTCTTCTGCGGCCTTGAACTGTTGCCCCTCAGCCATGCCACCCTGCCTTGGAGCCAGCTGAGTATGGACTGAAACCTCCACAAACTGTGAGCTAAATAAAACTTCCCTTCCTTAATTTTGGACATTGGGTATTTTGTCTCAGCAAAGACAGAAAAATAACTAAGACAATAAGAATGCTTACTAATCCTGATCTAAGCCCCATAATGTGGTACAGTGAGTGTTGTGATTTCACTCTTACATCCGTCAACGTGGGCACTCTTTTTGATTTTTAGTGTTCTCTTCTATAAAATGGGGTAACAATAGTTTATCTATATATAGTTTAGCTGGACTTAGAAAATGGAAAATTCATTAACCTCATTCTAACCAGTGTACTTGTCATGTATATGCATACACACACACACACACATTTACATCTGAGTGTGTAAGTATGCATGAAAAGAGAGAAATACAAACCAAGATAGAAAAACAAAACAAATAATGTAGAAAATAGAGAACTGGGTTGAATATTTTTGTACACTTATATACATATTTATACATATGTATGTATACATACAAAAACACAGATAATTCAGCTCTGTAGCATAAAAAAACAAACTAACCATAATTACATCGATATGACAGGAAAATATCTTTTAAAGAGGTATTTTCCTTTTTCCTTACAGGGGAACAAGGTAAAACAGCAAATTCAATCCAACTCCATTGCTATTTTTTTTGTTCAGACGTGAACATTGCATAGAAGGTAGAATCAGGCTCATCTGAATATATTACCTGAACATTTGCCAGTTTGATCTTTTTGTGGCATAATGTGTTCATAAATTAATGTCACCACTTGTTCTATTCCAGATGCTGTCAAATTCCTGTCATTCTTTTTGGTAGTAAGTTATTTGATGAAGGGAAAAATATACTGTGGCAGAAGGCATAATATTGCAAGTAAAATCAGCCCTTGATAGTAGCTATGGGGTGTCTCTCTCTCTCTCTCTCTGTCTCTTTCTCTGCATTTCTCTGTATGTGTGTATTTCTATCTCTCCCTTTCACTCTCTCTCCCTCTCTTTCTTTCTCTCTCTCTCTCTTTTTTTCAGTGTTTCTGTTTGAATAACAGTAGGTGGGGTACATTAAATATTAGATCAATCATATCAATATACTTCGTATCATGAAAATACGTACTTATTTTTGGTAGAAATAGCTGCATTATTCTAAAGCCTGAGAAAGAGATCTATTTTTGCCATATGAATACAAAAGAACAGAAAGATTAGGTTCTTGGTTGCCCTTAATGATCATTGAGCTTCTTGGGCCAAAATTGTGACACTTGATCAAGAGATCTGAAGATGGGGCATGAAGTCCTATACATTTAATCCTAGCTACTCAGGAAGCTCTGATACAAGGATCACAAGTTAGAAGCCAGCTTGAGCAACTTAGTGACACCCTGTCTTAAAATAAAACTTAAAAATAGCTCTGTATGTAACTCAGTAGTGGCATCCTTGACTAGTATGTGTGAGGCCCTGACTTCCATCACTAATACAGAGAGAGAGAGAGAGAAAGGGGGGAGAGAGAGAGAGGGAGAGACGAAGAGAAGGAAGGAGAGAGAGAGGAAGAGAGGGAGAAAGGGAGAGGGAGGGAAGGAGAGAGAGAGACTCATGTCTCAGAAAAGCATAAATCTATGGACAGTTTAAGGATAACATCAGTAAATATTTATGAATTTTGCTCTGTTCTCATTATCATAGTACATGCGATGTAATAGGCAGAATCATTCCTCCAAAACCCCTATTAATGGAAGTGGCTCATGAAGTATATTTTAGAATTCAAAGCAGTCATTTTCAGATACTACAAACACAGTGACACATGATGGATTTTGTTTTGGATTGAGAGGATGAAAATTTCCTCAGAAGCAGAGTACAAAATGGGCTAGCAATGGCAGGGAAACTTTTGTGAATGTTTCTCTAAGATCGGGAAAGAAACAAATTCAATGATTTTTCTGTGAATGGAAGACATTTAAGCACTTCCATTGCAGAGATCCTTCAAGGGGACAGGACCACTTGTAAAGTGACAAGAGAAAAGTGATGGAATGGAGGAAGAAGTTGTGCCTCTGGTATCTGAGCTCAAAATTCCCCATGATCAAGGTTGTCCCAGAGATAGCTGAACTACTCTCCTACATGAAATTATAAATACTATGATGCTGAACATATCTGTGGTGTCAATCACGTAGGGCAGATAGGAAGTCTTTCTATAATCATTCTTGAATTCAAAGAGTCCATAAAATTTGTATATTCTTATATAGGGGATGAGCTCCCATAGGTCATGAGATTGAATTTTTCATAAACTGAGACATGAAGGGATCTCAGACCTATTTTGCTTAATTTAATAAATTTAAGAAAAGTGACATTTTTTACAGCTGAGAATGTGAAGTAAAATTTATACCATACACAGCATTTATTTTGCATTCAGGCAAATCTGTGACTGTAGTACTATAAATTAGACCATATCTTTCACTGGAACAGTTTACAGTTTGGTGGAAGATGAATCATCACTGGCAATACTGGATTATTGGGTCACTCACAAAGCAGAAGTCAGGCCAAAGAACTATGGAGTGAGCTGGAGACAGATGGGGAGGGGAAGCAACAAGAAATGTGCCTTGATAGTTGCATACTTTGCAAAGTCATTCGTGTGAATAAAGAAATTAAATTCTATAACAAGCTGAAGACAAAAGTGATGAAATATGGTTTTGGCAGTGGAACTGAAGTTCCCTATGGGTCACACAAAGTAAATACATCTAGCAGGCAGCTATTTAGGTCTGTAGTGCAGAAGAGAGATCAGAACTAGATGTATGGTTTTGTGATTTATCAACACATAGATGATGCTAAAAGTCATGAGAATGCTTGAAGCTGTCCAGGCAAAAAAAGATCCACTGAGGGAAGAAACTTCCCTAAGCACCATATACACATAAAGATTTCAGCTGATGCCCATTCCCACCACTGAACCTCAGTTCAAACGCCTTATGACAGCAGGTGCATTCGATCATCAGTACTCTGAGTCTGCAGAGTAAACTGAATCTCTCCTCATCTTGTCCACTTCTGCACATACCTTAGCTTATTTCTTTATTTTCCTTTCCAAATTCTCCATCATTTTATTTTTCAACATTTTGTTGTAGTTTCTCTTTCACTGATGCTCTAATTTAGATTCTCTTAGAGATTTAGAGACCCATAACTTTTTAACTCCTTTATATTATAGAATCTGATTCAATTTTTTCAGAGTTTCATGACACTTTTGAAACCTCGTAGCTCTTGCATTTCTGTCCCATGTATCAGGGCAATCTGATTTTAAAAAGCCCAAGTGTTTCCTTTTTCTCTGGGTTGCAGTTCACCTCATACGCAGGACTGGCTCCATTGCTAAACCACAATAAAACTCGTAAGCAGGTCTCCTTTTCCTGATTGCAATCCATTTTCAGATCTCTTGTGAGCAAACTGACCTCCCCAGAAAATTTCACTGCATGTCTATAAAGCCTTTTCACAGCTTCCTGATGTGTGTGTAGTGTCAGCAATGTAAATATCTGAGCTAGATTTGGTGTGGGTGTTTCAGTTATTTTTTCTCTTGCTGAGACAAAATACCCAACACCCAAAGTTAAAGGAGGAAAGGTTTATTTAGCTCACAATTTGTAGAGGTTTCGGTTCATAGTTGGGTGGCTCCAAGGCAGGGTGGCATCTCAGAGGAGAAGCAGCCCATAGCAGGCAGAAGGCTGCAAGATTGTGAAAAAGCAAATCAGCGAGTTGCAAGTGACAAGCAAGCAGTAAGCAACTCCAGCAGTCCTCTTTCTCTCCCTTCTATTCTGTCCAAGGTTCCCACCCTTAGGGCAGATAGCACTCACACCCAGGGAAGGCCTTCTCATTGTCCACTCCCAACACTATTCCAAACCAATCGGTGGAGTAATTTAGTAATCACACACCTTGATCCCAGCATCTCACACTCTAGATCCATCCATCTCTGAAAAGCCCCACCTGTGAGTGGGGGGACATCTGGACACAAGCCATAACAGTGGGTGTCTATCTTGTCTGTGCAGGATCCACCAAACACTACTGACGTTTTAGTCTGAAGTTGTTAAGAGTAAATAAAGAAAACTTTCCAGATTACCACTCTTAACCATAATGGAAACCTTCTTGATACAAATGATCGAAAGAAAGAAAGAAACAAAGAAACAAAGAAAGAAAAAGAGAGAAAGAAAGAAAGAAAGAAAGAAAGAAAGAAAGAAAGAAAGAAAGAAAGAAAGAAAGAAAGAAAGAAAGATAGAAAGAGAGAGAAAGAGAGAGAGAGAAAGGGAGAGAGAGAGAGAGAAAGGGAGAGAAAAAGAGAGAGGGAAAGAGAGAGAGAGAGAGGGAGAGGGAGAGAGAAGAGAGGAGAGAAGAGGAGAGGAAAGGAAGCACTTTTGTTTACCACCTGACATAATCCCGTACTGAAATTCCAGGTAGTTGAAAGTAACTTCAATGTAGACTTTTATATTGTTTTCTTATCAGTGAGAAATGTAGTTATTTCAAATTATGAGATTTAAAGAGGAACTGAGAATTCAAATAAGGATGTGAGAAAGTAACATGTTCATTGATTAGGATGATCAGGAGTGGTGTGTGGCACTGTCCTTCATCCAGAAATTCTCATTTGAAGGAAAAATGAACCAATCAGCATTGCTCTGAAATGTGCTCTTCATTAGGCCCTAGACATTATACAGCATGCACTTTCCCCCTACTTTGGCATTATATCCAACAGAATCAAGCATGACCAGGAGGCAAGGAAGTCTGATTTTTCACATCATCCGCAGAGTACAAGCAGCCACTCTTAAAAAACTCTTTTCTACTCATAGGAAGATATGAATATAACTGAGAAATGTCTGAAGAGACCCAAAGCAGTTTTCAGTAGATATCCCATTCAACCTAAGTGATGCTAGGTATAGCACTTAGCAATGCCCAAAGGGACAGTAACCTCATTTTTATAAGCATTGTATTGAAATTTAGGCCAGCCTATCTGGATCACATAACTGCTAGCTCCTCAGCATCTATTCATTATCTCCAGATTAAGTACATCCAATCATGGTAGTGAGTAGGCTTTAAACCGATCTAACATTAACTGTGCTTAAACAGATCCTTTGTTCTAGGTAGCAGTTTTGGGGGCGGTGCTACGATAATGAAGAAATGTTGGTTTCAACTCTGGCTGCTCTTATAGGCCTTTTTGATGGATCCTGCTTGTTTCCATGATGGATGAACAAAGAAACATATGTATATTTCAATTTTCCCTCTTTGCATTTAAAGCAAAATGAGGAGGTTGGTCAAAAGGAATAACCAAAACCAGATTATAAAATGGTCCTAAGTGATAGTTATGAAATTTTGTGATGAATTTGTACAAAATCAGTTGAAAGGATAAGTTCAAGGATAAAGCAAAATAGTGGCATGGTAAGGAAAGAGTTTAGGAAGATGACTATTTTGGTTCTTATAAGAAATTGTCTCTACACTTTAGAAGTAGAAGCCAGGAAATAAGGTGAGTACTTCTGACAATAATTAAACCAAGAGATGATTAAAGCTTGACCTATGCAGTGACAGTGGCAATGTCAGTAGCATCAGAGACAGAAAAGAAGAGGTGAATTTGGGGGGTTGATTTATAGTTAATTCAAAAGGAGGGAAGCATGAAAATAAATTCTAGATTTCTGCACTGAAACATTGGGTGGATAATTGTACCAACACGAGAGAAAGGAGCACTTGATCAGTTTTAAAAAAACTAGAAATGTGTCTACCATATAGTTATTAAATGATTATTAGGCAACAACCAATCTATAAAGTTCTTAACATGCTTACTTTTGTTTAATCTTCACACCAACTTTGTGGAGGATGGATTATTTCCCCATTTTGCAACTAAAGAAACTAATGCTTAGCAAGATCGATTAACTTCCCAGAGGTCATTTGTTTAAAAATTGTGGATAGAGGATTTAAACAAGAATTTGTCTGATTTTGAAGCAATTTTGGTTATGCAGTTCCACCAAGAGCACTGAGTTATTTTGAAGAATATGGAGCAGTGATATGTGACTTGTTCTAACTGTTGCCTATTCATTTATTCATTCATTCACTCAGCAATAATTACCGAAACATACTACATATGAGCAAGATTTTTTGTTCAGGTTGTTGCAACAAGGAAAAAATTCTATTGTCATAGTTTGGCTGGAGTATACCATCATTAATGTCATTTCTACTTTGTTCTGAGGGGTTCTGCAAATACATTTTAGTTATTATTAATAGTAGTACAGGATGAACATTGTCCAAAATTCTATAATCAGCATCAGCACTCAAAAAGTTTCAGATTTTGAAGCATTTAGGATTTTAGACTTTTTGTTAAGGAGTGTTCAATTGTAAAGTCTGTGTAAATATTCTAAATTCCAAAAATACTCTGAAATTGATAATATTCAGTAAGGGATATATTTCAGATGATGGATGCTTACTTCATAATAACAGTAGCACTTGTATTAGTAGGAGACCCACAAACACTGGTTTGTTAATATTTGTTTAAAATTATATACCTATATTTAAAATCACAAACCCTTCTGAAATGTAATCCTCCAGCCCATAGTGTGGCATCAGATTAAGGCTTTACAACACAAAAATAGATGACTTTTCTAGAGCCACATGCCAGACAAGTGACATTCACAATTCTTCAAGTTTATACAAGATTGCTTTCAGGACTATCGCACTTCATTCACTTCACAAGTACATCTGGCTAAGAAAAGTAGCAACTGAAAGCTAATCAAACTTCCCTTTGCCAAGCATCAGTCCATAGCTCATTTTATACAGTTTCATTGTTCTTTATTTTCATTGACCACCTCTTCCCAAATACATAAATAAGCCAAGTCCCACCGAAGAGAGGGACTGTTTCAAATCTTACAAAGTTGCTTTATGGGCTAGATGTGATAATATCTGATTTGAGTGCTCAACTGCAGATTCAGTTCCTGAATGAAATATAGTAATTATTACAGTTTATAATACCATCTTTTCAACCATAGCATTATAGAATTGATAAAATACGTTTCAAATATGAGAGATTGAGAATATCACTGGAATTCTCTTAATCATTCACAAGTGATTAGGCTTTTGGTTATTTGTGAAGCTGTCAAGGTATAGCCAAATAGATAGTGCTGAACAGATATTAGCTAGGCAGGGTGAAGCATGGTACTATAGATGCCATTTCTCCTAATTATTAGTAATTATAATGCCACAATGTTATGTCTGTTCTCCGTGTGTCTATAATATCTTTGTTACTATTTTCAGGCTTTAAATGAAACAATTTAAACGAAACAGAAGTTCAGGCTTGGAACTTCACAGTGGGAGAATTTTTGAGGGCTTTGTTACATGCCTTGAAATTCTTTCATTTCTTTGTTAAAAAAAATCTGCTTGAATTCATGTTCTCATGGCAACACATTCTGTGAGAAAAGGCTGCACCAAAATAGTGCAAAATATCTGAAAGTACCAGTTCAAAGGGGCAGCGTTTGACCACTGACCAATGGAAATATATATATATATATATATATATATATATATATATATATATGTCAGATTCTATGCATCCAACTGTATACCTTTGCTCCTTTATTTTGCTCCTTTATCTTGCCTCTCTGCTGGAGTTACATATTCCTGAATTTCTTACTACTTCTTTTCATGGCCATGAAACCTCCGTTCACCCACCCATTCAGCATGCTTCGCATTTCTTTCAAGAATCTCTTTGAAGCTTATTAAAGCTACTTCAACTGCTTTTTCATTCTGTCCTTTAGCAGCTTCCAAAGCTAGAGGTCTCTGACCTTGCTTTTCTACTTACTCTAAAGTGGTGCCGGTAGACAATAGATATTCCAGTAACTATTTCTAGCTTGATGATTCTCAAATTATTCATATGGCCAGCCTCAGGACTTCTGTAGAAACTCAGCACACAGATGGCTAAATACCAAATAAATGATGAAACTTAAAGCAATTTGGTCGTTTCAGATGGATATGACCTGAGCGTTCCGATCCTGGAAAGTCATTCCATACGGCTATTGGAGGTGGCTTATGTATTAGCTTTCTTATCAGTGGGACAAATACATGAAACCTACAATTTAAAGGAGGAGAGGTTTATTTGCCTCATGATTTCAGAGAGTTCAATCCATGGTCAGCAGTTCCAAAGCAGTAATGGCATGGCAGAAAGGCCTGGCAGAGGGAAGCTGCTCAACCCACGGAATCCAGAAAGCAGAGAGCACGAATGGAGGAGCTTGGTATAAGAATACACACTTGCAGGTCATCCTTCCAGGGACCCAATTCTTCCAACCAGGAAGCCACCTCCTACCAGTACATTTAGCTATGTATTCATCAGTGGACTAAAACACTGATGAATATAGCACCCCCGTGATTCAATTACCTTCAAAAAGCATCACATCCTGTGAACACGTGAGACTTTTGGGCAACATCTTAGATTTAAACCATAACAATTTACTTTTATTAGGTACTCTGAAAACTATAACTGGAGGGATTAGTGACTTTTGCTTCTAGTAATGGCAGACAAGGGGAATTAGAACAATCCTCTTGCTGGGAGCAATTAGAATCATTGGAAATAAAGCCTTCTTTAAGATAATGGATTGATAACGAGACTGTGAAGAATTGCCAGACCAAAAGATTCAGGAAAAGATCAAAACCTAGAGGCAGAACTGTTATTTCTGGCAGATTTTCCTTTAAAGATCTATGTAGAATTTAGGGTGTTTATGTAAAGAGATGGAGAGGGAGAGAGAGAGACAGAGACAGAGAGAGACAGAGAAGCAGAGAGGCAGAGAGGTAGATGGGTAGAGACAGAGACAGAGACAGAGAGACAGAGAGAAGCCAAGCAGTGCATCTAACAGCATCAGGGTCAGGAGCTTGGCAAGGTTAAAACTTGAACTGCAAGCCTGCCAAGAGTAAAATGTCACACTTTGGTTTAGGTTAGGAGTAGGCAAACTTTCTCTGTAAAGAACCAGAGGGCAAATATTCTTGACTGTGTAAGTCATACAACCTCTGTAACAACTACTCAACTATGTAATATACTATGAAATTAACTATAGCTAATTCATAAATGGGAGTGGACTTGTCCTAATAAAACTTTACCACAAACACAGGCAGTATGACTGCCCATCAATTCCTTCATTATAATCATAAAACATCATATCCTAGGAAGGATAAATTTGAAATAGAAAAGTTTCTACACTTTCAGTTCATATCAATGACTGAAATTAGGTTAAAGTGATCATGAATTGTAATAATCTTAGGCACTTGCCAGAAACAAATTCAAATAATCTCTAGAAGACATATAATGCAAGGCCTCAAGAAATGTGTCATCTGTAGTTTGCTATTCTTAACTATAACACATATAGTATCCTTAGCCAAGTATAAGGCACCTGCACTCACAGCTACGGGAGAAGGTAAGGCAGGAAGATCACAAGTTGGAGGACAATCTGGGTAGTAGAGTGAGATAGCATATATATGTTATGTAATATATATAACAAAAATATATATGTACAGCATATATAACAATATATGTAAATATAGAACATATACAGTAAGCTTACATGTACCTATTGCATAAAGCAGTCAACATGGTGATGGAAAGATTGAAGATTTTCATAATATTATTAGACAAAGATAAAAAATAGATGTTTTCTGTCTTTCTTTACCTTTTATTTACTTTCCTCTTACCATCAGGCTTGTTTACCTTTAAAAACAAACCTTCTCCATTAAGGTCCAGAGGGTAAATATTTTTGTCTTTGCAGATCATATAACCTCTATAGCAACTATTTAACTCTATATAATTATACTATGAAATTAGCTATGGGTAATTCATAAATGGGAGTGGTTTTTTTCATAATAAAATTTTACTGCAAAACTACATTTTTTTCACTACATTTTTCTTAACTGACTGTAGAGTGACATAATTATCATATCTTTAAATATATGGTGAATTATATAGTATATACAGAAATGCAAAACTTATTATACAGGTTAATGGATAAGCACGGAACACACACACATACACACAGCCACAACACAAATCAAGGAATAAAATTTCTAGACTTCCGTATTTTTATTATGACCCTGTATCCATACACAAAAAGTAACATTATTAAAACTTAACACTGGTTTAAGTTGTATGTTTTATGAACTTCCACAAATAGAATAATTAATTTATCATCTTTTGTGTCCCGTTCCATTTCCAGGCAATATTATCATTATAAGATTAATCATGATCTAGCAAGTACTTGTGGTTCATTTATTTTATATTATATATTGATCAAATGACCATTTTATAACTGAATTTTTTACTGTTTATCCATGGTTTTGTTGTTGGATATTTCTCTTTTTCTCTTTCAATCTTTCTCCCCATCTTTCTCTTCACATCTCTCTTTACCTTTTCCTCTATTGCCCTCCCTTCCTTCTTCTTTTCATTCCCTTCCATATTTTATTTAAAATAATGGATAGTTTAAATAAGTGGTTATATTATTGATTTGTATATTTACCATAGTATATTTTTATTGTCATTTTATCTGTTTATACAAAACAGTTTACTGAAACACAATAGGTTATGTTACACAGGCAGTAGCCTCATACATCTCACGTTACAACTTCCCTTCACTGCTCCAGAAGGCTACCCCAAGTGATCGACCCAAACCGTTTAGTTTGTATGAGTCTACTCAAAGATGTTTGCAGGATAGAATTGCCTAGTAATGCAATTATCAGATAGTATACTTGCCCTTAAAGGATACATGGCTTTATTTCCTTTTCTTCCTCATGCTTTGTTCTTTCACTGTCATGTGTGTTAAAACTACACACTCAATGTGCCTATAATAGTGTTAGAGTCATTGCTTTATATCACCTTATGTTTTTCCAAGAAGGTAGAATAAGCTGTAAACAATATATTTTATAAGGCTTTTTATAATCATTCATATACTTTTAGCTTTTTTCCATTTATCTTGCTTATTTCTTGTGGAATAATTGTCATTTGATATCACTTCCTTTCAACCAAATAACTTTTTCAACTAATATTTTTAGGGTAAGTCTGATGATAATAATTATATCAATCTTTGCTTATCTGAGAAAGTCTATTTTGCCTTCATTATTGAAGCACAGTTTTGCTGGTTATAGAATTCTTTATTGACAGTTTGCTTTTCCCTTTCTGAACTGTGCATATGTCACTCCACAGCCTTACAAGCACCATTGTTTCTGATGAAAAGTCACTGATTAGTCATCTGTTTTTCTAACTATGATGAGTCATTTTTTACTTCCTGCTTCCAAAATGAACTTATCTTTGGCTTTTAACAGTTTTACTGTGATCCGCTAGAAGTAGATATTATTTAGTTCATTCTACTTAGAGTCCACTGTGCTTCTTAGTATAGTCATCGCTCTACCTATGAGGGATTGGTCCCATGACTCTCCTCTTACTGGACCAAACTCTGCAGATGCCCAAGTCCTTTACATAAAATTGAACAGTAATTGCATATAACCTATCACAACCTCCTGTATACTTTAAATCATTTCTAGATTACTAACAATATTTAAGAAATTAGAGAAGCTATGTAAGTAATTGTTACGCTATATTGTTTAGAGAATAATGGCAAAATTCTCAAAAATTCTGCACCTGCACAGCATAGAGAACTTTCTTGTTTAGTATTCTTAAATTTCTGTTGGTTTAATCAATGGTTGTGGAAAATGTGAATACAAAGGGCTGACTGTACTAAAGATATTATGTCTCATAAAATTTGGAAATTTTAAAATTATTTTTGAAATTGTTTTGTCCCTTTTTCTCTCTCCTTTATTTCTGGAACTCCAGTTAAATGTTTGTTGCTATACTTGATTTTGTTCTACTGATCTTTGAGACTTTGTTCATCTTCCTTCAATTTTTAAGTATATTTTCTTCAGATTGAATACTTGCTGTGACTCAATCTTAAAATTCATTAACCTTGCCATTTCAAACCTGCTGTTTATTCCCTGTGGAGAATTTTTCATTTTGCTTGTTACATTTTTCAACCTCCTAAGTTCCATTTTATAAATTTAGTCTCTTTTTTGAGACTTTTTAATGTATTGATTTAATGTATTTTTTTAAAGTGATTTTCTTTGTTTCATTAACATGTTTAGAGCATGCACTTTGGATATTTGTCTCTAAAACCCAACATCTCAGAACACTAAGAGATTGTTTCTCTGCTGCCTTTATCCTGAGTATAGATCATACTTCTTAATTCTTGAATGTCTTGCAATATATTCTTAAATATTAGACATTTTAGATAATGTATTGTAGCAGTCAGGAGTTTTTCCTCAATACCTTCTTAACTGCCATTGCTGTTATTTCATTTTTTAGTAACTTGCCTGGATAAAACTTTTTATATCCGTGTCCTCCATGATGTTTGTCTGTTAATGCCCTTTGCTCATGTTTTTTTTTTTAAAGTCTTGTTCACAGGTTAAAACCTGGCTTCCTAGTGATTGCTCCTATGACTAACAAAGCTTTGTTTCCAGCCGAAAATTGGACAGAAGTTGCATTAAATACCTCAAGTCATTAAGGCTTCTATTGTATAATGGACTGATTTACAGTACGGAGAGTGAATTCAAGTTTTGAATCATTTCAAATCTTCCCTGGCTGAATTCTCTTGTTTACCCTGCATGAGTTTAGGCTCTGTCAGACATGGAAATGTGAGTAACTTGGGTTCTGAGATATCCTCCAACTATCCCAGGTAATGTGACAATTTTATCTGGTCCTCTATATTTGTCTCAACCTCAGAAACTCCTTGGCAAATGTTCGTTTAGTTCTATAGTCTGTTTATTGCTCCCAGAGTAGCATCAACGGACCACCCTGTTCACTTGCCACTGGAATTGTCACTCTAATACTAATCACTGAAATTATCGCTGACAATGTTTTTAGCCAAATCTACCACCACCTGACAAAGACAATGAAGTTTATTGTTTCCTAATATATTTTCCTCCAATTGAAAAACCATACTGACTTAGCTCCTGCAGGATGGAAGCAGCCCCATTCAAGAATGTCATGTCCTCTTTAACCTTTCTAGGTAAGTTCGATAGTTTTGATGAGTAAACACTAACCAGTGCAGTGTAAACCTTAGGTAGAATTGTCAAGGTAGGGTAGGGGAATGGGAAAAAAGAAAATCAAGTTATATCATGTACAGGTATAAATTCCCTATAATGAATGCGATCATTATGTATACCTAAAATGTACCAATAAACTTAATTAATGAAAAAAATTTAAATAGTTGTTCTGATGACTTTATTTGGTTTTATTGTTGCGTTTTGTGGGAGCAACTTCTACCTTTTTATTCCATTATGCCAGAAGTCAGAAGTACTTCACAGAGTTCCAGTTCATCCTTTCTGTAGTGTTGTGCTCAATTCTTTTGGTCTACATGATACAAAAGTCAAATCAACATTAGCAATGAATAACACTTCTATGAAGGAGCTGACAAAGAAATCAGGAAAACAATCTTATTAACTGTAGCTTCAAAAAATATGAAATACCTAGGAATCAACTTAGCCAAGCAGGTAAAAAAAACCTGTAGAAGATAGACCTCTCATATGCATGGAGCAGCAGAATTAAAATTATTGAAATGATTGTATTACCCGAAGTGATATACATATGAAATGCAATCCCAATTAAAATATCAACACCATTCTTCAAAAAACTGTAAAAGAAGCCCTAAAATTCATATGGAAATACAAAAGACACAAATAGCCAAAATAATCCTAAGCAAAAAGAGCAAGACAGGAGGCATCGCACCGTCTGATTTTAAATTATACTCCAGAGCCATAATAACAAAAACACATTGTACTGGCACGAAAATAGACACATAGATCCATGGAAAAGAATAGAGGACACAGAAACAAATATGCCCAACTAAAACTATCTTACTTGAAGAAACAAAAACATACATTGAAGAAAAGATGCCATCTTTAACAAAAAGTTCTGGGAAAACTGGATATCCATAAGTAGAAGATTGAAACTAGATCTCTGCCACTCACTCTGTTCTAAAATTAATTCAAAAATAGATCGAAGACGTAGGTATAAAACCTGAAACTTCGAAACTGCTATAGGAAAATATAAGGGAAACAATAGAAGCCACGGGCACAGGCAAAGATTTTCTAAGCACAACTCCAGTAAAAAGGAAATAATAGGAAGAATAAAAAATAGAATTACTTCAAATTAAAAAGTTTCCAAACATAAAGGGAAATAACTAAAACAATGAAAAGACAACCTCCAGAAAATCTCTGTCAACCACTCTTTCAACAAAGGATTAATATCTAGAATATACAAATATTTTTAAAATATCAACAAAAAATCAAATAGCCCAATTAATAAATAAGAGAATGAACTGAATAGATGCTTCTCAAAAGAAAAAGTACAAATGGTCAATACGTATATGAGAAAATGTTCAACATCTCTAGCCATTAGGAAAATGAAAATCAAAACTACATGGAGATTCCATCTTACCCCAGTAAGAATTGTGAAGAATACAAAACAGTAAATACTGGGTAGGATGTAGGGAAAAAGAACCCTTCTACACTGCTGAAAATTTGAATTAGTACAGCCACTCTGTGAACCAATATGGAGTTTTCTCAAAAAACTCAAAATAGAATTACCATATCATCTATCTCTATTACTCCTTAAGATATATATCTATAAGAATTAAACAACACACTGTAGAGATGCCTGAATACTTGTTTATTGCAACAGATTTCACAATAGCCAAGATATGGAAGCAATGTGGGTGCCCATTAACAGATAAATGAATAAAGAAGTTTTGGTATATATGCATAATGCAGTATTATTCAGACATAAAAAAGGAAATTATGTCATTTTCAGGAAAATATATGGAACTGCACTGGAGATCATTATCACATTGAACCAAATAAGCCAGACTCAGAAAGATAGTATTGCATGTTTTCCTTAATATGGGGAATCTAAAAAAGATGACATGAAAGTAGAAGGGTGAAAATTAATAGACAAGAGGAAGGGACTAGGAGGAAGGGGAAAGACTGTGTAAGGGAGGGTAATAAGGGGATGGGACAAAAACAGCTACTGATATATATATATATATATATATATATATATATATATATATATATATATTTTTTTTTTTTTTTTTTTTTTTTTTGGGTACTTGGGGTCGACCTCAGGACCTGGTGCGCCAGGAGGCACCCGTGCCGCTGAGCGATATCACCGGCCCCTTTTTCGTATGTGGGTTCCGGGAGTTGAACTTGAGCCCTCGCACTTGCAAGGCAGATGCTTATGCTAGTGAGCCATCTCACCGGCCCCTAATATATATTATTAAGTGATCATGATGTCAACATAAATTTACTGAGGTAAAAAATTCTCCGCTACATCCTGTTAACTGAAATAGCTGATTACGAAACAATTTACATGGCAATGCTACATTTTTATTTTAAAAAATGCATTGATGTATGAAGATATCAAGAAATCATCTAGAAAGCTGTTCAGTTAGCTGTTTTAATCTGTATATGGGAGTGAGATGCTCAGCACATTATTCTTTTTGTTTAAGACTATTTTTTGACTTCTGCTATTATAAAATGTTTCGAAGTGCAGGAAATTAAGAATTGCTGTATTAGAAGCGATGGATATGTTAATTAACTTGATTGTAGTTATCATTTCACAACACACATGTAACTTAAATTATGGTGCTGTATATGTATTTTAAATATATATGATTTTGTCAATTATACTAAATAAAATGTTAGAAAACATGAAAAGTCTAAAATATAAATTGCAAATTTATCTTAATAAAGAATTCCAAACAAATTTAAATTATATATATGTATATATAAATATATATATTGGGTATATATAAATTATCTATCCATCTATCTATCTATCTCTCTCTATATATATATATCCCCTCTTAGCAAATAAGTAAAGATTTGAAATATCTTACTATTTTATGTTGATAAATTTCATTAAGTTTAAGATCATTATATCCTTTCACAAAATGGTTCTAATTTTTCTGAAAAGTGAGTTGATTAAATAAATTAGAAGTTATAAAAAAGAAAACAAAGGAGTGACAATAAAGTGACCTGTCCGTGGTTTAACACAATATATTTGTCCATTCTTTTATTGATGGACACTTGAGTTGTTTCCACTTTTACACTTTTTATAAATAAAGTTACAAAGAACGTTCTTGTACAGGTAAAAAAAAATTCAGCTTATTAAAACCGCTATATTGCTTTTACTTTATTTTACTATGATCTTTTTTCTTTGTTTTTGTTTTAATGTAAGTCTCTGAATGGTGCACAGAGCTATACTGTATTATAATTTAATCTGGCAATCCATATATATAACTGAGATATTTTAATGCATTTTTATTATGACAACTAGAATATTTGCAGTTTGTGGGTTTGTTTCTGTGTTTTATGTTTTATTCCATTGGTCTACATGTTTATTTTTGTGCCAGTAGCATACTGTTTTTGTTACTGTAACTTTGTAGTGTATTTGGAAATCTGGAATCTTGATGCCTTCTGCTTTGCTCTTTTTGCTTAGGATGTTTCTGAGTATTTTGTGTCCCTTCTGGTTCCATGTAAATTTTACAATTATATTTATAGTCCTGTAGAAAATTTGTTGATTTTTTTTTTTTTTTTTTTTTTTTGGTGGTTACGGGGGTCAACCTCAGGACCTTGCGTGCCAGCAGGCACCCATGCCACTGAGTGATATTACCGGCCCTTTTGTCATATGTGGGTTCCAGAAGTCGAACTCGGGCCCTCACACTTCCAGGCAGGCGCTTATGCCGCTGAGCCATCTCACCGGCCCAATTTGTTGGTATTTTAATAGGGATTAGATTAATCTGTTAAATTTGACTAAGAATTCATCAAACATAAGAACTAAACCTTTGTTTCACTGATCCTTTGTATTTTTTAATCTCAATTTCATTAATTTCAACTCTAATCTTTATCATTTCTTTCCTTCTAATAGTTTTGGGTTTGGATTTTTCTTGTTTTTCTAAGAATTTGAGATATATCATTAAGTTATTTATTTGGGATCACTCTGTTTTTCCAGTGTAGGCAGTCATACTATAAACTTCCTTCTTAGAACTGCTTTGAGTCTCACAGATTCTGATTTGTTGTAATTCCTTTGTCATTTGAGTTCAAGAAAATTTTAAATTTCTTTCCTGATTTTTTTCTGAGATACACTGACAATTTCAAGAGTATATTATTCAATCTCTATGTGTTTGTGTTATTTCTGACATTTATTCTGCTGTTGATTTTGTGTTTTATTCTTTGTAATCTGATAGGATGTAGGAGATTCTTTCAATATTTTTGTATTTGTAAAGAAATGCTTTATGCCCTAAAATATAGTCTATTTTAAAGAAAGTTCCATGAACTACTGAAGAGAATGTGTATTCTGGTCTTGTTAGATGATACACTCTGCAGATATCTGTTAAATCTATTTGAACTCATATTTTTTTATTGTGTTTTGTCTTGTTCATCTATTCGTGATTGTGGAGTATTGAAGTCATCCATTTTGCTTATATTGTTATCTGTCTTTTTATGTTGAGTAGTTTTTATTTTGTGCAACTGGGTGTGCTGACATTCAGAGTACTATCTTTAGAGTTATCTTTTCTGGTTAACTTGCTCCCTTTACCAATATGTAGTGAACTTATTTGCTCTTCAGATCATTTGTGTTTCAAAATCAACTTAGTCAGATATTAGAATAGCTACTCCTGCTTGCTTCTGCTCTCCAGCTCTTTGGAATATCATTTTTCATCTTTTCATTTTAGTCTACCTGTTTTTATGGATGAGGTTTGTCTTTTGCAGGCAACATATAGTTAGACCATGTTTCTTTTTTAATCCAATCTGCTAATCTGTCTTTTGTTTGGAGAGTTAAGACTATTTACACTTAGTGTTATATTGAAATCGATTTCCATCACCATATTGTTTTCTTAGGGCTTGAGTCCTTTCAGTTTTCCTTTTGTTTAACTGTTCTCCCTGTTAGCTTTGGTTTTTCCCTTGGGCTCTTGGATGTTGCCGTTATCCTTATCTCTGTTTAGGATACTTGTAAGTCTCTTCTGCCTTGCTGACTTGGTTGTCATGAGTTTCATTAGTCTATTTTTATTGTGGAAGGTCTTTATCTCTCTATCAACTTGGAAGGGCAACTTTTTAGGACATAGTTTAGGTTCACAATTGTTTTCTTTTAGGAGTTAAATAAACATCTTTCCAGGGGCCTGGGATATAGCTCAGTGGCACAAGCACCTTCCTAGCAAGTGCAAGATCCTGAGTTCAATTCCCAGCACCAAAAAAAAAAAAAAAAAAAAAAAAAAAAGAAAAGAAAAAAAGAAATACAAGGAAAAAGCTTCCCTCCAACCTCTCCTAGACTTCAGAGTTTATGTTGAAAAATCCATTATTACTCTAATGGGTTTAGCCATGTAGATACATTGGTGTTTTTCTCTAACTTCTTTTAACATTCTCTGTTTGTTCTGATTTTCCAGATTTTTTGACTATCACGTGTCATGGAGAGGTTCTTTTCTGTTTGTGTCCATTTGGGTTTCATAATGTGAATCATAATGTACTTTTTACTGAGTATCCATCTCATTCCCTTGACTTGGAAACTTTTCTGTAACAATTTTGATGAATAATTTTTTTTTACCATTTATTTCTACCTCTACCCCTCCTCAAGTTCAATGATTCTTAAATTTGTTCTTTTAGATTCATCTAAGGCCTTGTGGATCACCTTTATATTGTCTCTTGTTGTTTTTTCATTATTATTTATCGTATGTACTACGTATGTCTTGAACTTAAGATATCCTACCTTCAGACTGAGCTTTTTTACTGCTATTACTTTCAAATTGAATTTGTTTCCAAGATCTCTGCTTGATTTCTTTCCATAACCTCTAAATCTTTACTGAGGTAATCTTTCACATCCTGCGTTGCATTCCTTAATTCATTTGGCTGCTTATTTATACCTTCGAGCTCTTTAATAATTTGATTAATTCATTAATTCATCTGCCTATTTGTCTATTCACTTATCTCATCAATCATTTTAACTATTAGTGGAATTTTATTCACTTTGGTGTTAAATAAACTTTTTGGGAGTTATGAATTTTTGGTGGCATCTTGTTGCTATGCTTTCTTATCATTCTACTGTTTGTGTATTGAAAGTTTAGATCAGTTGAGATAGAAATCTCTGCCTCTATGGTGGAGATCTCTTTAGCAAGTGGATTTCTCCCTGTGATGTGCCCTTAGCTTCGGGTATGACTTCATGGGCCACTTACTTAACCTATAAAAAGTACTAGGATCAGTCACTCACACGGCAATACGAAAACAGAACAACTACTTGTAATATCAACCTCCAAAAAACCAAACATGTATCAACATGTAATTTTAAATTTCTTTAAAAGTTTTCAATTCTCCCTATAACCCAGGAAGATTAAGAAATGAATAGTGGTGATTGAGAATAGGCTGAGAAATAGGACAAATATAAAAGTTTTGATATTATTTTTATACTTTGAATGGAAACAGAAGGGAAAGAAGTGTGGGGACAGAAGATGAAAAGAGAAGGAAATATAAATTGAAAATGCAAGAGTTTTTACTGAGTTTGAACCCATTTAATTAGCTAGCAGAAACCCAATGGTAGAAGACTCAAGGACAACTCTTGGCGAGAGAGAACCTGACAAGTCAATGTAAGACACTATATTTCCTTTTGTTTTGGTACTGGGAATAGAACTCAGGACCTAGCTCTTGCCAGGTAGGCACTGTGCCACTGAGCTTTACCCCCAGCCCAGTGCAAGACACTATAGAATGACAATTATTAACACTAATATATAGTTGCTCATACACAATCTCCTCACACATGCACTCTAAAAGAGAAAGAAAGGAGAGGAAGAAAGTTTTAATGAGAGTGTTTAATACAAGAAAAGAAGGGAGGGGAAGAGGTATTTGAGAGGGTGTGAGGGGGGAGGTAAAGGAAGAAGATGGTGGGAGGGAATTCAAATGAGAAGTGAAATAGGATGCAGGGAGACTGAGCCCAATTAATGACCTAACAGAAACACTAATTTACCATACCCTAAGAAACACCCTCTGGTATGGGAGAACCTAATGTGACATGGTTAAGATACTATAGAAGTAAAGCAATAACTAGCGCTTGTTAGTTCTTGAAGGAACAATTACAGCCTCTACCTCTCTCAAAAAGAAACATGAAAAAAAATTCCCAGTCTAATATTCTTCCTTGTGGTGAAATTTGTAGTGGAATCTAAGTTAGGTCAGATTATTCTTCTGCCCTAGTTCAAATAGGAGAGTACTTAGAGGGCACCCAGGCAGTACTTGCAGGGCACCCAGCTTCACGCCTCTGTGGTTGTGGCGAGGAACTTGAGTTGGTCGGCCAGTGGTTAGATTCATTTCCGAGAACTGACTTAAACTGTTCTGTGTCTGGGAATGATGAGGCTGGAGGATCCAAAGAGTTCCCTGAGTCTGCTACTTGCCCCTTCCACAGGCAGGTCTAGAATGTAGGCCAAAGTTGTGCAAAATTTAGTCCATCCTCCTTTCTTTACTGCAAGTACCTACAAGTAAATCACCATGCAATGGTCACAAACAATGTATGTTAAGAGCCTAAAATACCCAGGCTTCTGTTGATCACTTTCCCTTTCCCACCACAGGAGCTTCCCATAGCAGCACTTATTTGTTGTTATGCTCAAACTGTCACTATTTTTCTCTGTCACCTCCGTGGGGGTTCTCTCAGCCCAGAGATCTGTCTCCTGTAAGCCAGGGCCAGAGTCTCTCTCCTGCTTTCATGATTTTAGTTTTACCATTATAACAATCCCCTTTTTCCATAGCTCACTTGAATTATTAGGGCTGATGTAATGTTCCACCCTGTCCCTGTCCTGCAGTGATAGTTGTGACTTAGGGTTATAGAAAAGCTCAGTGAGGGAGTTACATAAGATGGCTTCCTCCCCCAATTCAGCCCAAGAATATTTCCTCCTTGTTGTACCAAGGAACGAGGAAGAGGGAACTTCTAAGGTGGCTTTTCTACCCAACCCTACCCAGACCTGAAGAGATAAGATGGTAATTATCATTCCCATTATTTTCAAATGACTGTAGTCCGATCTCCTGTTTGCCTGAACTGTGTCTGTACCCTGATGTATATCCAGTGTTTGCAGAAGACTGCTGTGTCTTTGCTTTTATTACTGCATGGGAGGGTTAAACCCACTCTCTCTCTGAGCTGCTGCATGTTTCAGCTAATTTACTTATCCTTCCAGTTAACCAGTATTTATGGAATTTTGCCTGGCTGCTAGCTCTTTCAAAATGTATGTAATTCCATGATTCTTGATACATCCCAATCTCCTTACAGAGCTGTGTATCTGTTGCTCTTAAATTAGTATCCTGGAGCAATTTATGAGGATAAGCTGCTTCTAATCCATCATCTTTTGATCTCTAAAGAGCTTTAATATTATAGATTAAATCAGTTCCTGGTTGTGGGGCATTGACATCCCATTCCCATTCACTCCCTGATGGGCTTCTACTTTCCTGGTCTTTGGCAAGAGAAAGAAATTTTTCTTCCCTTGTTTGTCGACTGTCTATTTCTTTTGGTGGTTTAAGATCGCAAGCCTCTACATTTCCCAATCCAAGATACATGGAAGATAAAATGTAAGAACACAATGTGTTCTCTTCTCAAGTCCTGATATGTTTAAACAGTTTACCACCTTCTTGGTTTAGAGTCATATTTTGGTTTCCTTTTGTATTATGTCCAAGATATTCATTTGTTTTAAGAGGATAGCACAATGGGAAAGTGAGTCTATGACACATTGTTCCAGAACTAGCACCCACTGGTTTTTCTTTTTATTTTTTTCTTTTTGTTTTTGTACAGTAGTGTACCCACTATTGAGACTTATATATTTAAATACTATTATTGTGCAGACACAACTGATATAGTAGGTGGGGCATGGCAAAGCTGGCTGGGGAAATAAGCAGGACCTATCAATTACAAAATCCAGGAAAGAGCCAAATAATTCCCAGGACCACATATGTGGAACTTCTCGTGGGCTCCTATAAGATGAGGATGACATATACGGACATATGCCATGAGGAGCCCACTATCATGTCTCCTCAGAGTAAGCCACTGTGCATCTTCTAGATGTAGAATGAACTTTTATTTTTGCTTTTATCTTTCCTCTCTTTGTTCAGCCCCAGTTTGCTTTACAGAGCTAGTTTTTCCCTTACCCCTTCACCTCTCACTTTTCAAATAAATTTTGGCACCATTTTTGGCTTCTCTAGTCCAAGTCTTTGTTTGAGGCAAGAAGTATCTGGAATGAGTTTAATTGGCAAGCCATTTCTAAAAAACTACCCAACAATACTACTCACAAAATTGTTCTTATAATATTATCTCTTTCACTGATACTTAAGACCTATATATTCACTGCCTACTTACTATCTCTTAAATGTTTAACAAGCATCTAAAACTAGGCAAATCAAAATAAAACTTTTGTTTTCCTTCTTAAAATATGTTCCATCTAGAGTCTTCCAGATTTTTGTGGATGTCAAGATCATTATATCATTATCCTATTTTTAAGTCTGTTCCTACAAAATAAAAATTATTCTTTTCCCCTCTATTTATATAATAAAGCCATGTTCTACAGCACTAGATGAAGAAGAACTATCTAGACTATATGTAAATGTATGTTCAGTCTGTTGGTTTTCATCATTTTCATTTCTACCACTCTCTACTCTGCCTGGGTTACTAAAATAACTTCCTTACTGATCTCATGCATCCTTATAATATCCCCTTTTAGACCTTGTAGTCATTTTTTATTGATTTAATTGGCAGCATATCCATTCACCTTTAAAATATTAGCTGTCTGCTTTCTGAAATTGGAATAAAATCTAATTTCCACCCATAGATTTCCAAACTCTATGCAAACAGATCCGTGGCTCCTTTTTGGACTTTTCATAAAACTCTCTTCTTGGGCCGGTGAGATGGCTCAGCGGTGTACGCGCCTGCCTGGCAAGCGCGAGGACCCGAGTTCGACTCCCGGATCCCACATACGAAAAAAGGGGCCGGTGATATCGCTCAGTGGCACGGGCGCCTGCTGGTGCTCGAGGTCCTGAGGTCGACCCCCGGTACCCACCAAAAAAAAAAAAAAAAAAAAAAAAAAAAAAAACTCTCTTCTTTATTTACTAAATTCCAGCTTCTATGTCTTTTCTCTGTTCTGCAAACATGCCAAGCTAAGTTACCATTAGGACACTACCTTATTTGACTGCCTGAGACACTCCTTCTCTAGAACATTGTATGAGTAACTCATTCAAACCCTTCAAATATCATCTAAAAGGTATTTTCTTGACTACCCAGTCTCAAGTAGCCTTCCCTACAACTACCCAATCGTTTTCCTTCTTTTTGTGTTAGCATGTTACTATCGCCAATTATATTATAAATGTATTTCTTTGTTTGCTTGTATATTATTATTTCTCTGCTTAGAACATAAGCTTTTATAGGCAGAAAACCATTTGTGCTTCTTCTCTGCTCTATTATTTCATTAAAAATAAAGTCTTATAATTAGTAGGTATAAGATGTTTATTAAATAAATGATAAGTAAATGTCTGTGTTCTACTAAGCTATAAGTCTATTGAAATATACAGCTGCCTTTATCACATTTTGTCTTTATCAAATGAATAAATTATTTTGAAATTCGAATACTTTTTGCTTGATCAATATATTGACACTTGTTTTTGACTACTGTTCAAGAAGATGCCAATAAGTTGAATTGGAAAAAAAGAATGAATTTAAAAGAGAATATATAAGATTTGGTATGAATTGGTCCTGTTGTCTTGACAATTCATCCATACCACACATTCACTTTTCATCTTTCAGTAGAATTTAGGTTAATTCCTCAGAATAGTATATAAGGTGCTTGGATCTGGCCCTTTCAGCTTACTTCCCTCACTTTCCCATAAAATCTTCCTATGTAAAATAGTGCCTTTAATGTACTTTCACTCTACCAGTTCTATTGTTTCCTACTCTGTGAAATCCTGCCTGCCACATTCTAAGATACAGATCACTTCCATGGCTTCCTTTAGTCATATGATATCCCAAAAATATGTTAAGATATCCACCTGCCCCAGTAGACTCTGGGAAAATGACTAGCTCTTTATTCCATCTTTAGAACTTAGAGTGGTAGCTAGCTAGACTTATTTACTGCAGAATATTTAAAATAATTTTAAGTGTGCTGAGTTTAGATCTCACAGGTTGATTTTGTGAGTGACACCAAAATGTCAGTCACAAATTTGAATAGATAAGAATCAGAAGATGATTTTTTTTATGTATTAGACTGCATCCTCTTAAGAGTAGGAAATTACTTCTCTATTTCTCTCTAATTCTAGTACCTAAAGAAGTGCCTCATTCAGAAGAGGCTCTCAGTAAATATTTGCTGAAATACAGAGTAAAAATTCAACATTAAAAGGTAAACCATTAGTACAGAATTGAATCAGTAAGTTTGATTTCTGAAATTTACTTTCCAAGTTTATACTCTATTTGTAAAACAGAGAAAAAGACAGAATTATTCTGGTTTGGGTTTTCCAAATTGCTGATTATGTTGATGCCACAAGTACAAGGAGGAAAAAGATGTTCTAAAATGAACTGAGGCTACTGAAACAAGTTTAAAATGTTCAATGTGTTATTAAGCTGTTCTTGGCAATAATGTTCCCTTTAGTTCCCAAGACTGAATATTAACTGAATATCCTTGTACTACTTTCCCTTTACTCTAAAATTTCTACAGCTGAAAGTGTTAAATTGGTTTTGGGTTTTTGATGTGTTACTGTTATTAGCTCTTCAGAATCGATTTAGCATCAGGGAAACCAGGACTGGAAGTGATAAACTGAAGTTCATTTTAAACAAGATTCAGTTTCATAGAAGTGGGTAGCTTCCCCCAGCATTCCTAGAGGAAACTCTTTTAATTTAAGCAGATCATACATAATCTTATTTCCATTTCTCAGTTTAAGTTTTATTTCTACACTTGCTGAGAAGGATTCACAACATCAAATGAATTTAGGCGCCTTAGCCATAAATTTTAATAATTTAAGGTCAAATGTAGCTATGTCAAAGAGAACACAAAATCACCTGAGAGCATTTACTCGTAGATAAAAAGAAACCAGAAGAACTGAGTCTGAAGAACTGTATTTAACGTGCCTCAGAACATGGAAGAACCAAAAAACAGAAAGAGGAATGGAAAATGTTTTGGATTTAAAAATTCTGGAATTGTGCAACTCAAAAATAAAATGTTTAAACTGAGAGTGATGGTACTTATCTATAGTACCATCTACTCTAGAGGCTGAGGCAGAAGGGTCACTTGAGACTAGAAATTTGAGACCAGCCTGGGCAACATACCATAACCTCTACCCAAAGAATAAAATAAAATAAAATAATGTTTAAATGCCTAGTGGATATAGTTTAGATCGAAAATGTCCTCCCAAAGTCTCATGTGTTTGGAAGGTGGTTGGATCATGGGGCCCTATACTCATTAGTGGATATCCATTGATGAATTTTGTAGTTGACTGTGCTTTTAGGAGATGGAGCCTCATTGGATGAGGCATGTCACTGAAGACCTGGCTGGGAAGTGTGTATTTTTGTTCCTGGATCCTCCCTTTTCTCTCTGCTTCCTTTCTGTGGGGTGAGGAGCTGTCCTCAGTCATACCCTTCCAGGCCATTTCTGTATTGGATTAGCCAAGCATGGACTGAACCCACTGAAACTGTAAGCCAAAACAAAATTCTTCTCCTTTAAGTTGAAGGTATCTTGTATTTTGCCCCAGCAATGAAGAAGATGACTAATACACTAATCTTTTTTAAGAAATTTGTTTCAGAACTTTTAAAAATGAATAAGGAACACACATATAATATTTTAAATCTAGCAATTAAAAAATAAATTATCAAAATAAAACATTCATTCAGACTGCAAAAAGAATATGATAAATGAAAAGAAATTAAAGAGGAAATAAAAATCAAAGAACATGATATATATGGGTAAACATATATAAACAAATAATGATTGATCAAAACTAACACAGCTAAAATATTCTTCACAAAAATGTTAAAAATTATTAGCTCATTAGAAAATAATTATACATTAAGATGTGTCTATATAATAAAATACAAAAGAGTATATAATTTACAAATCATTAAAGAAAAACCACAAGAAGAAAAATATAAAATGATTATAAAGGCAAGAAAAAAGAGAAGACATTTTATAAGGCCAGTGTTGACAGAAGAGAGAAGATACCTGGGAAAGCCTGCAGAATCTTAGTATTTTTGCAATAGTGATATAAGCAATTGGGTGCTCTGTCAAAAATAGTCTAAAGCCCTTGAGAGTTGAAACTGCACAGGGAATTCTGCTGCTGACCCTTCCTCACTTTGACCATTTATAATGACAAAAGGTAACAGTAAACAAGATAAAGTCTATTAGGAGAAATATGTGCATTGATTCTGTCTTAGAGAAAGTGCGGAAATAGAATTTGCAAGGAGTATTTACTTATTTTCCATTTTGTATTGATACCAGGTCATACACAGGGACAAATATGGGTTCGACTGAAATAGACTTTATTAAGTCTTCATTTTTAGAACTGGAACTCGCCATTGTATCTTCCACTGACAAAGTTATACTTAGAAAAACAATCAAAATATTTTAAAACTACTCTGCTTGAGGGGTATAAACTGCCATCACTACCAAAAAACAACCTCAGAGTAACTCCCGTCTGAGGAAAAAATAGAGCACCTTCTTCCATGACTGCATTGGTGTGTAAGACTAAAGGAAAGAGTGTAAGTAGAGGGAGAGGAAGATTTTTCCCCATCCTCCTACTCATTGTATATTAGTCCATTTTCTCTTTAGTGTTTCTGGTGTAAGTTGAAATGCTTACACACAAGGACTCTGGAGCCAGGTCTCTTGAGTTCAAATTCTGTTGAGCACTTAGCTGGGTGGCCACAGGCCAAATGCTGCCTTACGTTCTTTCCGTATGACATTTTGCAATCCGTAGTATTCACTCCTTCTAGTATGAAATGACTAGCATGGATAATACGTAGCGTTCTGTTGTCAGCACTCAATAAATGTTAGCTCTTTCTTCGGCTACTAGTGAGTCATTTATTGTTTCATCATAATAGTGTCGGTCTGAGGATTTGGATATTAGGGTGTGTGTCCTACATTTAAACCTGTGCATTTTTTGTGCACGCAGCTTATTTTTATTTTGAAAACACTAATATAAGAGTTGTAATCTAATTTGCTGGTGGATCAGGAAGAAAAAAATTTCAGTTGGTAAAAAATTTTTTAAAATAATCAAACTCATTTCTCTAGTGCTTTGATCATCACCTGGTTTATGAAGATACACATTAAAGAACTCTTTTTTTTTTTTTTAGAATAACAAAAAGTATTTTACTAAAACAAGATTTACAAAAGTTTCCAGACAAGCCATACAAGATGGTCAAAAGTTTTTTTGAAGGGGGGAATCTACATTTGACTACAAAATCACAATGTTATAGTGAGGGCTGTGATGTTTTGTTAATGTTCCCATTTTGGTTTAAACAATCGGCTTGTGTATCTATAGTGTCAAAATAAAGTCAGACCTGACCAGAGAGTGACTCTTAAAGAACAGCTTAGCTACTTTTTAACCAATGCAATTAGATCACCATGGGGGGGGGCTTAAACTTTTGAAAATACCTTTCCCCTCAAAAAAGTAAAATAAAGAACACCCATACCCCTGCAGCTAACCCTGACAATACCTTCATTCACAGTGTTTTATGCTTAAACCATGATGGGGAAATGAATAAAAGCAGAGGACCAGTGCTTCTAAATGTTTCACAACAATCCAGACGAAACTTCTAGCCTCTGCTCATACTTTACAACATTGAATCGGAACAAGAATAGATTTGCTAATGTGCATTTAATCACCAAAGGATTGAAAATGTCTGAGCTTTATTCTGTAATGTTTCTAAGACTGTGTGCATTAAGTGCAAACAAAAGAGAAAGAAGTCTTGGCAGAACAGGAGAAGTGACACAAACTTGATTGGATCAAATTAAATATTATTCGTGCCATATAGCCTAGTCCATGCTGTAGCTGTTCTATGGCTTGGGCTTCCTTGGGCTTCCACTGCTCCGCTACATCATTTGCTGAGAGGTCATCTGGATCAGGAGCACTTAACAAAGCCTGGATCGATAGCAGAATGTGAGGATCTGCAGTGCTAGCAACCATTCATCTTTCAAAATATCTAAACATATTCTTCCCAACTTGTCTACATTAGGATGATAAATTTTGGTCATGAAATGTACCTTAGGTGCTGCCATTGGGTATTCTTCTGGAAGAAATAGTGCAAGTTTTAAAGTCCCCCTTGAAAGGGGGACTCCTAGCGGCCAGGAATGACCACAGGAAAATAATGGGCATTGCTCTCACCTGGTTCTGCTTTAATCCCAGGAAATGTCTCTGTCAGCTGGGTTTCCTTGCTGATCCTGTGGGGCAGCCCGGCCATCCTGTCAGATCCCGAGTTTGGCCGTGTTAAAGGGCACTTAAAACAAAAACCACCTGTGAAGTTACTCTGCAACATTTTCACAAAACCAGAAAGAAAACAAAAATGTGCATGTATTTTTAAGATATTAAATAATTTATGTCACATTGTAATTTAAACCCCTTGTGAGTAATATAAGGACTTAATAACATCTTTTAAAACAACCCTTTAGCAAAAGATCACTAAAATAGCATCTGATGATTTGGTGGCTTATAATATCTTATCACCATTTTTACGGTCTAGTTAATATTTAGTCATTTTGTTGTTTACAAACAGAAAATTTTACCTTTTTACATGCACCAGGAATTCCTTAAAAATATAGATATAATAACCTTCTCTAAGGATGATGGCAGGTTCCTTCACTCATCAGGAGTTCCAGACTTTCTAGAATAACTTTCTATGCTGCAGAGACTGAAAAGAATTAAAGCTACACTTGTCCTTGCAGCTGAGTCTGGATTGGATACAATTTAGTTTCCATCAGTGAAGCATACTTCCATTGACTTGAACTTGGAAATTAGTTTGAAAAAGAAGATAGTATGAAAGGCATCCATTTTGTAAGTACTGGTTAAAATTAGAAGACCCTCACGTAGAAGATCATGAATTTTACTGCTATATCTGATAATCCAGATTACAAACATGAAGATATGCTCCTAAAACTAACAGTTATAGTGATAGTTTTCTTTCACGCCAGATTTTATCTAAGGTTGTTTTTACAAATTGGCATTTATTTTTTTGATCTCCAGATTCCTGGCTGTTTCAGACGAAACAGTTTTATGAGCCACCATGCATATTGTGTTGTTGAGTGAACCCCAGAAGCTCAGCCTGGATACAACTCCCTTGGCTCTTCCAATACTTATGTAAGCCTTTAATTGTGTATATTACATTGTGTATCTGCTTAAACTATCAAGGCGTTTTTGTTATCTACAACTGAGTTCTGACTGATATCATATTTGGCTCCAGAATCATTTGCAGACAAAAATGGCATCTTTCAAGTGCTTACTGAAGGCACTAATGTGGACTGTCTCACAACAGGGGCTTAAAAAGTAAAAGGTAGGTGAAATCTTAGTTGTAGTTTGATTTCTAAGAATGAATGTTGCTAGTTGGAAAGTTTTATCTTTTTCTTAAGCAAGTCGACGTGGGCCTGGTAAACATATAGATAGCTAAGTTATGTAGAAATATTATAGGCAGTCAAACGGGGCTAGGCCCTTGAGGGAGTCAGTGCGGAAGATGAGAATACATTACAACGAATACATTACAATGGATGGTGGTGTATCCATTGAAGGCCAGGACTCAGGATAGAGATGGAATAACCAGGCCTATATGCCTCTCCAAGGTATAAACATAATTGATTATAATTGTAATTATAATTGATATCACTTGGTCCAATGAAATCTAGATAGACATTAGTCACCCAGACAGGTGACCAGGACCTCCTGACTCATCTCTTCCAAAAAGAAGTGCTTGTTCTTTCCATGTACACTTGCTATGTGACCTGTTTCCCCACTGGATCAACGTTACCTAAGCATCCATACTTGTACTCTTATTGGTTGATAATAGTTTGGTCCCACGTTGTACCCACCTCATGATTTTGCACCCACTTTGTAATTTTGCTCTATAAAACATCCTCTGGAAAGTGCGGTCCACAGAAACCCACTCAGGGCCTCTCCATCTCTTAGGAGCTATCTCTCCCACAATAAAATTTCCTACTCTTAACGTCCCTTATTCCTTAGAATTCATTCTTTGATTTTGGGGAACACAAACTCAGCGTACTGGACATCTAACGAGTTGAGAGTTATAATATTTCCTTTATATCTTTTGGAGGTCCTGTGTCGGTACCTGGTATCTTACTACTGATCAGGAAAATAATTTTTTCTCTCTGCTTTATACTAAGGAGTACAAAATGGCAGAAGTTACTATTCCCTGAAGCAATATCAGTCTACATTTCCATCTTGCCACAGCCATATACCAACTCCCAGATATCCATCATTTGCTAAATGAAATAAGCCAGACTCAGGAAAATTATTATATGATTCCATTTACATAAAATATATGGAAAAAGAAAATTCACAGAGGCAGAAAAGGGAGTAGTGGGTATTAGGAATGGAGGGAAAGGAGCATGACAAATGTGGAGTTATTGCATAACAGAATTTCTGTTTGAGGACATAGAACAATTTTGGCAATAACTATGATGCTTACACAAGGTTTTGAATGTCACAAATGCAATTGTGTGCACTTCAAAATAATTAAAATAATAATTTTGTTATACTTTAGCACAGTGTGAACATTTAAAAAATGCTTAGTGTCTCTTTAATTTCTTTTTGTGACCATTTCTAGCTAAAAGGCTCTTGATTTGTGGGTAATTCCACATTTAACCAGGTGTGAAGGCTGCTTCCGCAAGTGATGCCGGTTCTGTCACTAAAATATTTGCTGAAAGATGTGTATATTGCATTTATACCATACAGTTATTTTAGGAGTTTCCCATTTGAAGAGTCCAAAGGGCTTAACACAAAGATTCTTCCAGTACCAGGTCCCACTTTACAAATTCAGAAAGTAAAGTTATTTGCAGCCCATAAAACACTTATTATATAAAAATCTATATTTTCAAATGTCAGTTTGAGGGATTTTTACAAATCATAACAAATAATATGTATTATTTATCAGAAAAGCAGTAGACAAGAAACTGGTCAGTTGCAGCTTTATTGATATGCTTATGGTAATGCAGATTTGCTGAATCTATGACTTGTATCTTTAGATTTATTACAAGAAATATGCTTTGGGTAAGGAAAATGTGGTATGTATGTACAATGGAGTACTACACTGCCATAAAGAAAGATAAACTTAAGGCATTCATAGGCAAATGGGTACAACATGAGAACATAATGTTATATGAAATAAGTCAGACACACAAGCATGGTTTCACATGGTTTCTCTTATAGGAGGAAAAAATATGTATATTAATAAATATATACTAATATATATTTCTATATACTGATATATAATATAGGCTAAGTATATAGTATACATAATATATATTAATTATATAAAGTATATGATATACACTAATTATATATAGTATATAATATATATATAAAGCTAAATAGGAGATAAACAGGAAGTAGAAGTGCAAATACTTTCTCAAATAACCTATTGCATTGTTTAAAAAATACTTTACTATATATGCAAATTTATTTCATTTATACTACTAGTTTATCTCAGTTTGTTGAAGAGAAAGTTTTGTGTTATTATATGTTTGTTTCTTCTTTATAAAAATATTTTTGGGGGCTGGTGAGATGGCTCAGTGGCTTAAGCGCCTGCCCGGCAAGCGTGAGGGCCCGAGTTCAACTCCCGGAACCCACATACGAAAAAGGGGCCAGTGATATCGCTCAGTGGCACGGGCGCCTGCTGGCACGCGAGGTCCTGAGGTCGACCCCCCGTCACCCACAAAAAAAATATATATATATATTTTTGGTCTATGTCTTGTATTCTGAGTAACTACTTTGAAGGTAATGATACACTGTTTATTAACAACTGTTATTCTCTTATTTTGTTATGAGATTTTGTTTTATTTTTTCATAACATAAAAAATATGCTCTTAATTTATTTAACAAACATTATTCATCAATAATGTTCTATTCTCCTTACGAGGTTTATTTGGTCTCTGTTGAATTAAGATCTATGGGGGAGGGGAGAAGCTTACCAATACCTTCAGTTCCTTTCTTGAAAAATATCATTTGGGACATTGCTGTCTTCCTGCATGTCAGGAAATTAGAACATTAGCAATTCCAGGTACCTATCCTTCCTTGAAATTCAGTGCTTTCTCTTATAGATTATCTAATTTTTGCAATTTCCTTCACTTCTTGGAGCTCAGCAGTGCTGAACTTTTGAAAGCAAGTGTGGCTATCTCTGAGTGTGTGTAACAGAAAAGAGAATCTAGGCCTGAAGCAACACAGACTAATAAAAAAACAATGTTTACTCACCAGCCAGCAAACCCAAAATCTCCTGCTTCCCTGGTGCAGTCCAAATTTGCTCTCTAATAGCTTTCCATATGCAGATATGTGAAAGATGCTAAAATACTCTTCCAACACTGTGAGAGCCTGGGGAAGGTATTTCTCCATTCTTGTGTTTTTTTTTTTTTTTTTTTTTTTTTGTGGGTACCGGGGGGTCGACCTCAGGACCTCGCGTGCCAGCAGGCGCCCGTGCCGCTGAACGATATCACCGGCCCCTTTTTCGTATGTGGGTTCCGGGAGTCGAACTCGGGCCTTCGCGCTTGCCGGGCAGGCGCTTAAGCCGCTGAGCCATCTCACCGGCCCATTTCTCCATTCTTAAGAAGAGGCCCTTCTGGTGATTTTCAGCTATCAATATTCTTGGAAATTCTGCTTTTCATTGGTTGATGACTAATTGTGAGCATTAAAATAAAAGTTACACTTGAATCCAAGAACCTTAACTTCACTTAATTTCTAAATAAATGTTGTATTTTCCTTTATATTCCATAAGTCTGATTGATTGCTGAGTTTCTAGAAATATGGCAAATTAAGCCCAGTTGACTTTTGACATGCTTGTACCTTAAGACAGCTCAGAAACAGATGGTCTGAAATGCATAGCGCTTTCAATTAATTTAGTGGACTTGCTTGAACCTAATTCTAAGAAATCCTATCAAACTTTCAGTCAGAGACCCTTGAATGAAGAAACAGGAAAGCAAAAAGATTAAAGCAAAACAATTATATTTGCTGAGTAGAAGACTTTATTATATGTCAAGGAACTGTACTCTCAGCATGTGTAAAATTGGATCAGGTGAAGTCCGTATTTGTGTATATTTTTTTTTTTCTCTAGCTTTTCTGAAAAAAGCCCATAAAGATGCTCTCATTTTACTTTTAAAACCAAAAAAGACACTCTGTTATACTTGTAGATGGGCTGAAGTCTGCAACGTTCTTTATTATAACTGGATGAAAAATTATCCTACTTGAAAGACCATGCCCCTGGATTTTTAGTGATATAAACTATTTTTGAAACATGAATGTCTTCCATTCTCCACCTATTATAACCTTAATATATACTTATAGAGTAGCCAAAACTGTGACAACCTACATTTAAAGAAGATTGAAGTTGTTTTAGCTTTTGTTTTACAAGAGATGATGGCCTTGCAAAAATATATTTTAGTCTTATGTAGTTTTTTTTTTTTTTTTCTAAGTTAGCCTTTCTTGCCTCTAAAGAGCTAGTCTGGAGAGTTAAATCCTATTGGTTCTCATTTGCTACAATGCATAATGAGGCAGGCCATTAGGGCATGGCAAGCTAGCTGGACAATTGGGCGTGACCTGTCAGTCATGGAGACCTGTCCATCATGACCAGAACACATGCATAGAGCAGCTTTGGAGCTCTGTGTGATGGCCTGGATCTGATGTCAGAAAGAAGATATAAAAGAGGGCAGCCATTGGCTTCACAGCCATTGTCTTCTTGTTCTTGCAATAGCCCACTCTGTATGCAGGGAATTTTTTCTCTTCCTTACTTCAGAACACTTCTTCAGGGCATTTTTTCACTTCTTTTCATTCTCCTTTTCTTCTTCTTTTATGTTCAATAAATGTTAGAATTTTATGTTCTTCAGTTGCCCTATCCAATTCTTTGAACGGGATGAGAAGATCTTAGAAAGGACCACTGAGCACCCGAGTGTCCAGTAACAATATCAGCATTCTGGTATTTACATGTTAAGGACCAGAATGTTAGAGAGACTTCTTGGAACTGGTGAGGCCAAGTTGGTGGCTCCATAGATAAGTAACATGGCTTATGTCATGGACAAGTGACCATGGAAATTGCAACACAGATTGTAGTAAATAGGAAACTGCTCTAGTTTGGGGGAGCTTCTGGAATCCTGTATTGTTGTATCATAGATAGAAAAAAATGAAGACCATGCATTTTTATATGATAATTCTAATCTGTGCTATTTTCTGCCAGTGTTTATTGGCTTTGAGCCAACAAACTTAGCGTGTATGTACATTAAGAAATCTTTATTTGATGACAAATATTCTCGATGTTTGTCTAATGCATTGCCATACTTGTCTGGTTTTTATTTTCTTCTGATGTGAAAGCTACCAAGCCTCCTTGTTTAATGGAAAGCTACCACTAAAAAAGTATCATAAAAATATACTGCTTTTGACATTTTTCTTTAACTAACATTAGGCAATTATCTCTCAGAATGTCCATACAAAAAATGAAAGAACAATTCCAATAGAAACTATGCCATTAAAAACAGTACTATTTAAGACAGGAGTAGAAATACATTCTTGTTATTAGCTCATGAGACCAGTTCTCAATTTACATTCAAAATCATTGTCAGTGCTGGTGAGCAGAGCAATACAGAATGAAGAAAAAGAAATGAAGTGAGAGATATTAAGTGCAAGAGAAGTCTTTTAAGAATAGCAGGGAGGACACTTGGAAAGAAAGTATGATGACAGAAATTTTATTTTATTATCTTACTTCGTTATGGTAATGGCTCATTTGGATGTAACTTACTGGAATATAGCCTTTAGTGAGGAAGTTCTGGAATCTCTCTTGTCTTTAAAATCACCATTCACAAGGTAGTGGTTCTGTAAAAATAATAAGGGACTGAATGAAAAAATACATTTCCAAAGAAAACAAATAAAACAGTCATAGTATTATAAGTTCTATAAGGTACTTGTCTTAAAATGAAAAAGAAAAATGTGAAAATTGGCTTAAATATGCAAAAATCAAAGTCAAGTACATTTAACTCAGAAAAAGGCTCTATTGAGTTACACTTCTTTACAGAGATCATTCCTAGGAATTCATTCCTTGTAGTTGTCCTTCCATATATTCATAAAAATTTACACTTTGTTTTATCAAGTTAGCTATGCTGTGCCCTAATTATAAATTTGAAGTGATGGAGACTATATAATCTTAGGAATTATTCTGACTGGTTTCCTATTGTCTCTCTAGTAGTATGGAAACAAAAACTAATGCCCAATGAACAATCTTATTCCATATGTTTCCTGAAATCTGACCTGGAGCCTCAGGGTTAGAGATATCCAAAGCAGCCTCCTCAACCGTGTACATCTAAGCCCTCTTTCTCCTTCTTCTTTCTTATCAGTCGTACCCAATCATCTGAAAACCCCTATATATGTTTATGTCTGTATACTTTGTTTCACTATTTTTTGGATTTGGGAAACTTTCCATTCTTACTTTGATTAACTTTATGTATATTATAATAACTTTATAAATCACTACTGATACTAGATGGTAAGGGACTTCTTTCTCAGTGATAATAGAAATTAAAGAGCACAATTTTACAGGCAAAAGCTTTAATGAAGAGTTAGGAAGAAGAACAGGAATGGGTGAAAAAATGGATAATAATCAGCTGCTCTCTACCAAAGGAAAGAGTCTTTAATATGTTTGCTGAAGTGGGATAGATTTTGGTAATTTTCCATTGGGCCACATCTATGGAATTTTAGAAACCCCTTCCTCATATTTTAATGAGTTTCTTCTTTGTGTAAGATACAGATCTGTGGCCACTCTTGTCCTTGGAGACATCATAGTACTTTCCGTGCTCCAATGCCACAGCACGCCCAGTTCTTGCAATAAAAGTAGGGAGAAGGGAAGAACACATTTCAGATATTGTTGGCAAGGAAGGATAGCAAAAAAGACATACTTTCACCTTCAGCAGGTAATAATAGGTTATGGATTAAAGCTGAAAATCTTTTAACTTCATCAGATAAGAGGTCACAAAATGAGGCCCAAGAATCCTCTCCTGTCCCCATAAGGTCCCTGTCTGGCTCATTACTAGTTTGACAGAGTTATGACATGCTCTTACTCAGCACCCTTTGGCTAATCCCCACCCTGCACCACATGACCTAACTTCCTCTGTGATATCTGAGGCAGTGACAAGGAGGGGTGACTCAATCTACCCAGATACATACTTCACTTGTGCTTTAACCAATGCTCTATGAGTCATGTCCTTGTTTTTCTTCATGCATTATTTTGCTTTCATTTACTTTATTTTCAAAGTTTTCATTTATGGTAAAAAGTCAGCACATAAAATTTATCATTTTAGCTACATTTTAGTATATAGTTCAGTGACATTAAGTACCTTTACATTGTTTTGCAACCACTGCCATTTCCCATCTCAAGAACATTTCCATCATTCCAGACTGAATATCTATACTTACTGAACAATAACTTCCCCTATTTTAAAGCTTTTATTGCAATACAATGCATGCAGAAAACCTCACAAATTTACTATCTAAAATTGAGCATACTCATTAAACTACTATACAACCATTACTAAGTAAAGCAACAGATTACCAGGATGCATCTTTCTGAAAAGGTAATCTCAATTTTAAAAATAACCTCTATGCTTTACATACACATACATGCATTCATATGTATATATTTGCAAATTTGCAACTTGGAACCAGAAGGCCACAGATGTTAGGGATGCTACATCCTTTAACACTTACATTTCAAATGCATGGCTCCCAATTCCTTGAGAAAGACATTCTGGGTTTGAAAATTAGTAAGAGGCTTTTGAAATATGATTTACACACATTTATAATTATAAGTTTACAAATGAAAATGATAGAAGGTAGGGGGAAGGTCACTCCCCTTTTTTCAAAGAGGAAAATTATAGTTACTTTGTATTTGCATTTACATATCCTATAGAGCAGAAATATTTTCACTTCTTTCTTTATCTTTGAGAATACCTTGGGTTTTGTGATTATTTGCAATTCCATATAAAATTTAGGGTCACTTTGTCAGTTTTCACCAAAATTCTGCCTGAAATTACAACTTGTGATTATATTGAAAATATACATTGAACTCACAGATTTCCAATACTATTACCTAAAAATTTGTGTGGCATTTCCCTCCAATTGTTTTAGTATTTTTTAATATCTCTCAGTAATTGCTGTATATATTTATTTTATTAGATTTATGCCCAGCTATTGATGTCTTTTCTCTTTTAAACAGCCTTTTGAAATATTATTTTCTAATTGTTTAATTCTGCCTTTTAGAAGGAAAACAATTGTTTTGTGTTTCAACTCATGTTAAAAATTTTATTGTTACTTTTTCTAGTATACCCAATAGTCATAACACAAGTAAGGATCATTTTATTTCTTCCTTTCTGATTCTTATACATTTTCTTTATCTTGTTTTATTACCACCTAAAATCTCAAGATGTTATAAAAGTGATCTTTCTCAACATCAACTGAGCTATGTATTAAAATTGGTCAGTATGATTGTGGATATGTAAATTTCTCCCTTAAATTTTATGAATATTTTTTCTTTACATAATTTGAGATTTGCCAATTTATATTATCTGCATGTTCTCAGTGAACTGAGATTCATTTTTATGAAACATAGTGTTTGACCTTTAGCATGCAAGTTTGCTCATGGTAGAAGCTATATATATACTATCAATTCTAGCTTTCCCCAGAGGGTCTGCCTATCCGATCTACCTACTTCTGGCCCTCTAAAGTCTGAATCTAAAAATGTCTTAATAAGAAAATTTCCCATTTAGATATTTTGTCTGTTTCTGTTGGTTTCTTTTTGTTTCTTCCTTTCCTCTTTATTTTTAAATTTCACTTCTTGTTCTCCTCATATTGCTCTCCTCTACTCTTTCTTCTTGCATATCATGAGATTGTAAATATTTAATGAAAGACCCTTTCTACCAGAGATTCTGTTTGAGTATTTTGATTGGCTGGGTGCTGTATGGAAGTGGAATGGTGTTTCAACTGGTATTTCACTAGTTTTAAGTGAGAAGACCTGGAACTGAGTATTGGGAAGCAAAGACCGTACACACTAAAATGAGAAGTTTTTTTTGTTTTGTTTTGTTTTCCCTGAGGTATTTGTATCCCTAGCTTTTTGCAGTCATTTTATTCAAAGCCTTTCTGGAACTTTTTAAAAAGTTTACAATAAAATGCAAAAAATCTGCTTTGTGGGAAGCAGTGGCAGGGCATGATGGAGTTACTGTTAATCAGTGTGCTCTGTGAAGGATTTGCAAACATTATCTTTGTTGCAGCCCTATTGTTCATGCTATCGGTAAACCCAGAGCGCCTCTAGTATTTGTCTAGCAGATATTCTTTCATTCTTTCTGCCAGCTCCTCCTAGGACACTGCAGGTTATAGTTACACTCTGCCTGTCACAGCTGTCAACACTTCAAATGTTTTATGTTTTGTTTTGTTTGTTTTGCATTTCTGGGGATTGAACCTAGGGCCTTCACACTGAGCTTTTGTAAAACTTTTTTTGTTTTTGTTTTTTGTGTTTTTGTTTTGTCTTGTTTTGTTTTGGTTTTGATTTTGATTTTGGTTTTGGTTTAAGACAAGATCTTGCTATGTCACCAAGTTACCCAGGCTGGCCTTGATTGCAGTCTTTCTGCCAATCTTTCAGAGTGCTAGGACTATAGGCATGAACCACCATAGCCAGGTTTCAATAACTTTTGATCTGTAAAATTTTTATTAAGCCAATTGCTTGCACATTGGTGGCTTCTCTATCAATCCCTATTCTCTTAGAGAGCACTAGTTTATTATTTGATTTATTTCTGTATTTTTATTTCAATGAATCCTTAGGAGAAAAGGAGGAAATGCATATGGTCAGATTTCCTTTTTGAACCTGCAAGGTATTTTGAAGTATTTCTATTAATAAAATTGTAAAGTTAATCCTTATTACTATCAGGCAAAGTGAAGTTCATTGTTCCTATGCCCAATCATTATTTTAATGTTCTCTTCCTGAATGTGCACCCATCTTTCTTATTTAGGGCTTTCATTCCCACCTTGACATTTTACAATGAGAACAGAAGCTCTTCACCGAAACTGGAACATAAGATTCTATTTCTACCAAGTGTATGTGGCTGAGCTTCTTGATAATTGTCTTGCTATGCTGTCAGATAAATCCTTAACAGAGTTCAGTGGGCAGTCAGAAGTGTGTTCTGAGAAGGGTAGAAGAGAGACCTTGAATAGGTCAAACTCCACTATCCAGAATGATGCATGTTCCTGTAGGTAAACTGACAACAAAGAAAGAGTAAAGCTATGGACTTCGAGTAGGTTACACTTGGAGAACAGATCTTGACTCTGATATTTGTTTGAGCAAATAACTTCAAGAGTTTCTATTTCCCCAGTTCTGTTAATAAAAAGGAAGTATAACTAACCCATCCAAACTAAGTATAATTTATATAAAATGACACAAAATGCCTTTAACATTCAAACCGAAGCATCTGAAAAACTGAGATTTTTTTTTTATGACAATAGTCATGCTTATCTTGGACCCATATCCTCTGAGCCAGGCTCCACTGTAAATGCTTTTGCTATATGTATTCATTTATTTATTGCCCACAAATACTCTAAAAGGGCCATATTAATTCGATCTCCATTATGGGAAAAAGAAAGCCAAAGAAACAAGGCACAGAAAGATTGTCACTTGACTATGGGTACACGATGAGAAGGGTGGCAGAGCAGGGATCCCAACATGAAGCTCTAGATTTCTCACCTTCTGCCTTGCATGGCCACAGGAGTTCTGGAAAGGGGCAAGCTGATCACTGTTCAATGTTAACTAATACAACTCAAAATGAAAACTAAGTTAATCATATACAGTTACTAGTCAAGCCCTTAACTAAGACATTCTAGACTCCTCCTTTTTTGGATATACTGTAGTTTTCATAATAATAGGAGAAAAGAAGGGGTGAAAAAAGTGACACAACCTCTGGACCCCTGGTACCCCGAGAGAGGTCCACAGATCTGCAGCATTAGTGTCACCTGAGATCATTTTAGAAAGGCACATTCTTAGAAGACATCCCCAGATTTGCTGAGTGAGATTCTGCGTGGGTGAATCCCAGATACAGTGTGTCACAAGCTCTCCGGGCAACTCTCACTGTGATGCGCTGTAGTACCTGAGAACTTTACAGTTTGCATCTATTCCATGTTTATTGTAGAAATCTTACCTTTGATTTATATAGACACGACTTCGCCCATTTTACAGTGGAGTCTTTCTCATTTATCACTACCCAGAAATCTTTCATCTGTCCATAGTTAAGTGCAATTCTCATTTTTATGCACAATTTCCTCTCATTGTTATAAAATTTGTATTCGTTCATTTTCTGAAAGAGAGAGGGAACATACCAAGGAATTGAATGAAAAACAAGAATAAAATATTTGGAACTGGAAGAGAGATACCTCTGTATAAATACTGTTGATATGGAACATAATGGTCCCCCAAAATCTTCTGTTGGGTTATTACTGATGAAATTCTCCACATCTCATCCAATTCCCAAAGTAATAATTTATATGCCAGCCTTGGTAGTGCACACCTGTAATCCTAGCACTAGGCAGGTAGGAGGATCACTAAGAGTTCAAAGCCAACCTAGGCTCCTTAGTGAGTTCAAGACCAAACTGAACTACATAGTGATACCCCGTCTCAAACAAACAAAAAAAAGAAACAAAATTATATGTGTTACAGAAACTAAGCTTTTAGATTAACCAGATTTTGTCATGTTTTGTTTTGTTGTTTTTTGAGACAGCCCCAGGCTAGCCTCGAACTCAAGGCAATTCTCCTGCTTCATCTTCCCGAGTGCTGAGATTACAGGGTTGCACCACCATGCCTGGCTTAACCAGATTTTAACTAGAGTATTTTTAAAGATATATACATGTGTTTTAAGGTGTCCCCCTTTCTCTTTGTTTCTTTGAGATGCCTAAATGTGAAGATGGCCTAGTTGAGTGTCTGTGTTGCTGAATCTCAGTTAATTTGCACAAAGAATAGAACACTTCTCATTTTGACCTATTTTTATAAGCATCAAACCACAGAGAATTAAAAAAAACCTTGGTAGAAAAATGAACTAAGTCTAGAATTGCATTAAGAAGAAAAAAGTGTTTAAGATTCAAGAGGATAGAGTCCATGTTTTCCTGCAGAGAGCTGAGCCAGGAAAAGGTAAGCAAGGGTCCAATCATGATTGATAATCAAGAAATAATTAAGGTCTGTAGCAGAAGGCATGGCACATTTTCCAAAACTATGTTTTCAGTATCTACATCCTCAAATCACAGTGAGTGACAGTGAAGTTATATTGAGGGTTTATTGAGAGCAATGTGCTCTGAGCACACATTCCACAGTCCCATGAAGAAAGTAATATTATTATCCCACATTTTAGTTCAGAAAACTGAAGATACAAACACTGACAACTTACCCAAGGGCACCAAACTGGTAAACATTGGTCTAGTATTTGTATCTTTCTGGTTTGATTTCAGAACCCAACTGAAATAACACATTGTGTATGTCTTTATTCCTTAGAACTCAATGATGATCTCAGAATTCAGATAGCCTTTGGAGAAGTTTTGAATCATCTTAAACCAGTGCTTCTCAAAGTTTATTCTTCACATGAATCACTCAGGATTTCTAAATGAAGATTCCATTCAGTGGGTCTAGGATGAGGTCCAAGGATCTGCATTCTAACAGGCACCCTGGTGCCGCTGCTCCCGCTGCTAACATAGGCCTGCACTTTGAGAAAGAGGCAAGGCTTTAAACCATTAGTAAATTCTGTTAAGTCCAGCTGCAGTCCAGCAGGTAACACCTACAGCTGCTTGCTTTGATTAGCTGGACACTTCAAGATGCTATGCACTACCCTTCAGGGGTCAGCTCACTTAATTAATGAGCTTCATAAACTGTTTCACCAATTTATACACAGTGGATGGAATTACAAAAAAAGCATCTCTTTGTCTTTCTTTGATTTTTTTCATGCTCCAAATCAGGCTGCAAAATAGGTAATTCATGCTGGAAGTTATAGATTACGTTTATTTATCTAACTGACTACAATAATAAGACTCCACAGGGGAGCAAATTGGGTTTTTTTTTTTTGGTTTCTAGAATGCTGAAAATCTGTCCAAATGTAGCAATTATCCAGGTTTCAGTGGTCACCTTGTGCAACCCCAGGTAGAAAAGCCATCAATCCTCATGATATTAAATGTGAATCTAGCTATTGACCCACCAGTGTTCTTTACAAAGGCATTTATCTCTTCCACATTTTTCTTTCTGAGCTCACAGGGGAAAGAACTGTGTAATTAATTCAATAAGCTGCACGCATATCAGAGGCACTATGGCATCCCTGCTTACTTTCTCCACTTTTTGTGGAATGCAGGATGAAGACAACGTTGTCTCTTCAGCTGTTCTGGCAGCTGTTCCTGTGAATTCATTCTGCTGATAAATAGCATTTATTTTGTACTGATTCAGAGGAGAAAAGGAAATAAATCTATAAGTGTTCGCTGATTCTTGAGAAAGAGGGATCTTCCATGATCTCTTCAGGCAAAGTTCTGGGGATGATACAACTAGGTAGATGGTACCAGTAATGTCTTTGCTTTCAACATAAATAGTACAAGACAGAGAAGGAGGAGGAGAGGGAAGGAGGAGGGAGAAAGAAAAGTCTCTGGAGTGGAGGCTAGAAATGAGGTACTTTGGGCATCTCTGTTAGGTTTATAAAACATGGCATGATTGTATTTATTAAAATTAATACAAACTTAGGTACAGACTCTTTGACGAGGTAGTGCATGGGAGGACCCTGAAGCATAAACGTAATTAGCTCACTAGCTGCAAGGCCTTATTTTGCTATCACCATTCTGCCACTCACTATGTCACCTGAATACACTTTCTTTGTTTTATAATTTCGTAAGTCCTTGTCTTCAGCAGTTTTTAAGGCCATCACCATCTGTATCTCTCAGAATGGCTTTCTGTTGCTCTAGAGACGTTTGAGAAGTTTGAATTGTTTCAGACTCCATTACCTTCTTTTCTTTTCATGTAATTGCTCCTGCCAGTTTTTTTCACTTTTCTTTTTTCTTCAACTTTCTTCTACAGGCTTAGTAGTAAAGGAGAAAATGCTTTATTTGCTCCTAAAAATTTAGTCAAGCAATATTTAATCAGGGATCTTCTGTTGTTTCTACACTTCACCTTACATCCAACAAGGTGTGTCCAGCACTCAATTTGACAGCACATCTACCAACAATGTGTGTCCTATCTTCTACTTTTTTCCCCACCACATCAGATATATGTGGCCCGCAGTATGAGAAAGACAGTAAGTATCTCTGGATCTTTATGTACAACATCATTTAACCTATTTACATCAAATTTACCATATCAGTTATGATATAGTAACTGATATAAGTAAATTTATCTCACTAGTAAATTCCTGGGAGATCCAATGGGAATTTCTTAGTGTGCGCCCATGAGCAGAATATAATGTCTAGAAATTGAACAGCCTCAGTTCCACTAAACAGTGCCAGACGTTTTCCCCCAGAATGGTGTCAGTTTATATTTCCATTAGAAATGCAGGAGGCACATTTTCATTCAATGATGACAGTGTTTGATATCAATTCAGTTGTCTTAATCTTTGCTAATCTGTAAGGATATAAAATAGTATTTTTGTAAAAATATTAGTCTATTGCCTTTACTTTTCAATCCCTTTAAATTTTTATTTATTGAAATTGAATAAAAATACAGGAAAAATAAATAAGTGCATATCTAAATTGATTTTTAAAAGAGAACACGCTGGGGAACCAATCCAGGTCCACAAAGCTTAGCCTTTCTCTAATTGCTGCTAACATTGCATTTCCTCAAGCTCATTGGCCATTTGGTTTCCTCATAGTCTATATTCTCAATCATTTTCCTATTGAACTTCTTGTTTTCATTTTTCTGCCCTGAAAGGAGTTCTTTTGCATTCTAGATGATAGTCATTTTTTAAAATTTATTATTTTAATTAAATGTTTAAACCAATGCAAGCTATAAAAATTATACATTTTGTAGGGGATTTTGTGTTGTTTGGATACATGCAATACATTGTGTAATATTTAAATCGGGTTAAGCATATTTATTTCCTCAAACATTCAAAATGAAAACATTGAAAATCTTTTCTTCTAGCTTTTTAAAATTTAGAGTAAAGAATTTCCAGGGAGATGGCAGAGTGGCAAGCAGCAGAAAAAGAGCCTCTCCAAGAATTGGTGTCCAGATACTGGAATATAGCAACATGAGGAAGAGAAGGAAGGAAATGGGTCCCTGGGACCCAGGAAGGATTTAAAGCAAGAATTGAAACCCACAGGGAGAGCAAAGAGGAAAACTTCAACAAAGAAGAAGGAGGAAGCAGACAGTACTTCCTCTCTGAGCCCAGACTCACTGCATGGGTGGGGTGGCTTGACCTGCCAATGCAGTGAATGCTAGTGACCTCAGAGGCCTCCACAGAGAACCACACCAATGGAATGGAGCAGTGGATGCAGCAGACTGCAGTGGCTGGTGAGTTATTCCCCTTCTGATGTCCAGCAGGAGAAGGCAATTGGCTGGGAGCCATCCTGGGAAGAGGCCAACTGAACTCTGGACTCAAAGTGGCTGCTGGCTTCACCTAGTGCCTCCCAGATAAGTTCAAGTCTACGGGGGGCACATGGACTGCCAGGGGCTGGGCAGATCTGGTTCCAGCCTCTCCACCAGAGGCTAGCCTGAACTTCAGTGGAAATAGGGGCTCAGACTCACTGGGATTATCCACTACCATGCCATGGAGCTGCTGCTGGCTTGCTGGGAAAGATCAGCATAGATTTCGACTCTGTCTGCCCACATTTCTATGAGTGGCAATAGAGACACACCTTGAAATTGACTTTTTTTCTTATTTTTCTTATTTTTTCCTTTTTCTTTATTTTCTTTCTCTCTTGTTTTTTGTTTATTTTTCTTCATTGTTTGTTCTTATTTTTATATGAGTGTGAACATGGTTTCTAGATTTTTTGTGGTTGTTCTGTTCTGTTCTTGTTTTTATTTCTTCCTTCTCTCTTTCCCTCCTGCACCAGTTTCCCAAAGTTTGCATGATCTTCCTTTGTCCTCCAGACTTGCTTTAAATCTCTTCCTTTCTTTTATTTCTCCATTTTCCCCACCCCCTTTTAAATCTTCTGCCCTGATGGTAAAATTGCCATATTGGCAGGGATATAGCTCAGTGGCACAGTGTCTGCCTGGCAAGCACAAGGTCCTGAGTTTGATTCTCAATTCAAAAAAAAAATTGTCAAATTGAGAGCTTATTTACAGCATACGATTTTCTGGTTCATTTTAGATTTTGTTATATAATCACAAATCTAGTTCATACAGTTAAAAGTGGCAAATTAGTAGCTACCTCACTTTCTTTTTCTAGGCTTGTTGATGCTAATGTTATGCTGATTGTACCACCTTAGCCAAAGTGACATAACTGTTCTAAACAGTTGTTCTTCCTGGTATACCAAGACTGAGATTGCCAAGGGTCATAAAAACTACTGTAGGCTTGTGCCAAAGAACAAGGGGTGAGGGCAAGTAGGTAGCAACTTCTCATCTACAGTAAATTGAAGAGGTAGGATCTTGCAACACTCAAAACCCAAAAACCAGCTATACCTGAAAGATGTAGTCATTTCCTAAAGGTTCTAAATATTAGCTATAAAAGCTACTCACCATAGGCAATTTGCAAGCATTAACCCAGGAATTAAAATTAAAAAAATTACAAAATGAGAAGACACTTAAACAAGATGCAACCCCAGATTTCCAGCTCACCAAAGGCAATGAGGTGGAACAATCCAAAAGCCACCCACCTGGTAACAGCAGAAGTAATGCAGCAAACGACTGAGGCTCTAGAAAAAATCAAATCAAAAATAATTTCTAAGATAACCACAGTGATGGTGACCATAATGAAAGACATGCTTAGTGACTCTAGAGATGATACAGATAAAAAAATAGAAGAGCTTAGGAAAATGATGAAAACTACAAATGCCCAATATAGGAAAGAAATGGAATCCATAGAACAGACTCAAAAGGATATCCTAGATTAAAAATTCAATTGAAAGTATATTCAATAGAATGAGCCAGTGTGAGGACAGAATCTCAGCTATAGAAGGCAGTATTGTGGTTAGTGATAATGAAAAGAAAGATTTCTTAGAAATAGCAAGGGACCACAAGAAATCAACCCAGCAACTGCTAGATGATGCAAAGAAGAATAACATAAGATTGATCAGTCAATGGAAAAGCAGAAAATAACACAAATGACATAAAAAAAATCTATTCATAGAAATCATGGCAGAAAACTTCCCTGGCAGGGGGCAAGATTTTGACATACAGATAAGTGAGGCATATAGAACTCCAATTAGCCATGATCAGGAAAAAAAAAAAAAACTACATTAAGGCATATAATACTAGTGATTCCATAAATTCAGCACAAGAGAAGATATTAAAAGCTGTTAGAGAAAAGAAACAAATCACCTATGAGGTAAAACCTATCAGAACCACAACAGACTTCTCAACATAGCCCTCAAGTCAGGGAGAGCTTGGAATGAAGTATTTCAAGCCCTAAAAGAAAACAACTTCCAACCCAGATTGATGTACCCCACAAAACTATCTTTCAAAATTGATGGAGAAATAAGATACTTCCATGACAAAGAACACCTGAGGAAAGTCATGAACACCAAAGGAGCACTCCCAAATGTTCTGAAGGGCATTCTAGAAAGAGATAAGAAGGATTGCAACTCCATGAACCACAAAAGAATGAATCCACCAGGCAAGGCAAAAAATTAAACAGAAGGGAAAAAAAGGGCACTAACAACAGGAAAATAACATGACAAGGATAAGTCAATAATATCAGTTATAACCATCAACATTAATTGTCTCAGTTCATCCTTCAAAAGAAATAGACTGACAGAATGGATCAAGAAGGAAGATCCTACATTCAAGAAACACATTTAATTCAAAATAAAATTCATAGACTGAATGTCAAAGGGTGGAAAATAATAGTACATGTGACAGGAACCCAGAAAAAAGCAGGGGTAGCTATTCTATTTGCAGACATATTGGACTTCAAGCCAAGACTGATTAAGAGAAAGAAGCTCACTAAATCCTTGTAAAGGGAAAAATCCCAGAGGAAGAGATAACGATCATAAATATATATGCACCAAATAGCAGTGCATACAACTACATAAAACAAATATTAACAGACATGAAAAATCAAATAAGCCCTAATACAATTTGGGGGAATCTCAATGCCCTACTGTCACAAATAGACCAACTAGACAAAAAACAACAATGAAATATTAGAACTGAATGAAACCTTTGAACAAATGGACTTAGTAGATGTTTACAGAGTGTTTCACCCCACAACATCAGAATACACATTTTTCTCAGCCACACATGGGATGTTCTCCAAAACAGACCACATACTAGCTCATAGAACATGCTTAAGTAAATACAAAGGAATTGAAATTATCCTATCCATATTATCAGACCACGATGCAATGAAATTGGAAATCAACAGCAAAAGAAGCCACAAGAATTTCATAAACACATGAAAATTAAATAACACCCTCCTGAACAACCAATGGGTAACAGATGAAATTAAAGAAGAAATTAGACAGTTTCCACAATTAAACAATAATACCAATGCAACATACTGGAATTAATGGGACACGGTGAAAGCAGTCTTATGAGGAAAATTTATATTGGTGAATACCCATATCAGGAAAACAGAGTGAGCTAAAATAAACAACTTAATGTTGAACCTCAAGCTTCTAGAAAAAGAAGAGCAAGTGAAGCCCAAAGATCATACAAGGGAGGAAATTATTAAAATCAGAGCACAAAATAATGCAATGGAGATTAATAAAACAACACAAAGAATCAGTGAATTGAAGAGTTGATTTTTTGAAACATTAAATAAAACTGGCAACATTATCTTAGCTAACATTATCAGACAAAATGGACAGATTCCTAGGTACATATGAATGGCCACAGCTGAATTAGGAAGATATAAAAATTCTAAATTCTAAATAAATCAATATCAGTCAATGAAATTGAAGAAGATTTAATTAAAAATGTACCAACAAAGAAAACTCAGGCCTTGAGGGATTCACTGCTGAATTCTACAAGAAATTTAGGGGAGACTTAATACCTAATACTTCTCAAACTCTTTAATGAAATTAAAAGGGAAACAATCCTCCCAAATTCATTCCTGGAAGCAAGCATTACCCTGATACCAAAACTAGAGAAGAATCCAACCAAGAAAGAGAACGACAGGCCAATATCTCTAATGAACATATATGCAAAAATCCTCAATAAGTATTGGCAAACAGAATGAAGCAAATCATCAAAGAGATTATACACCATGACCAAGTGGGATTCATCCCAGGGATGCAGGGATGGTTCAACATACACAAATCAATAAATGTAATACACCATATCAACAGAACCAAAGTCAAAATCATATGATCATCTCAATAGATACACAAAAACATTCAATGAAGTCCAACAGCCATTTATGATAAAAACCCTACAGAAAATTAGAATAGAGGTCTTTATCTCAATCTGTTAAAAACCATCTATGACAAACCAACAACCAACACCATACTAAATGGACAAAAACTGAACGCCTTCATTCTAAAATCAGGAAGAAGACAAAAAAGTCCATTATCACCATTCCTATTCAATACAGTTCTGGAGACATTAGGCAGAGCAATTAGACAAGGGAAAGAAATACAAGGAATAAGGACAGAAAAGGAAAAAGTTAAATTATCATTATTTGCAGATGACATGATACTCTATATAAAAGACCCCCAAAATTCCACCAAAAAATATCTAGATTTAATAACCAAATTCAGTAGCATAGCTGGATACAAAGTCAACACTCAAAAATCAATAGCATTCCTGTACACAAATAACACTCACTGAGAGAGAAATTAGGGAAGCAACACCTTTCATAATGGCATCCAAATAAGTGAATTACATAGGAATCAATCTAAGGGAGGAAGTTAAAGACCTCTATATTGAAAACTACAGTATTCTGAAAAGAGAGATTGAAGAGGATATCAGAAAATGGAAAGATATCCCTTGCTCTTAGGTAGGAAGAACCAACATATTGAATATGGCCATACTTCCTATAATGGTTGATACATTGTGGCAACTTGACAAGGTTAAAAGTTTAAGGAAGTGACTCAGCAGGGTCCTCACTTTGTAAACATCCTCATCCTGTGCAAGAGGAGGGCATGGAGATCGTGTGAGTGCTACAACCCGCCCTGGGTGGGGCGTAGCCTGCTTACAATATAAGGAGGAAAAAGAGGCTTGCTTCTCCCCTTCTGCTCTTGTTGCTTTTGCTGTCTTCTGCTACATTGAACTGTTGCTCCTCACCATGCCACCCTGCCTTGAAGCTGATTATGGACTGAAATCTCCACAAACTGTGAGCCAAATAAACCTTTCCTTCCTTAATTTTGGGTGTCGGGTATTTTGTCTTAGCAACAAGAGAAAAGTAACTAAGACACTTCCAAAATTGTTATACAGATTTAATGTAATCCCAATCAAAATTCCAACAGCATATCTCACAGAATTAGCAAAAACATTCCTAAAATTTATTTTGAACCAGGAGAGAGACCTAGAATAGCAAAGGCAATTCTGGGCAACAAAGACAAGGCAGGGATCATTGCAATCCCTGACTTGAAATTACGCTACAAACCTACTGTGATAAAAATCTCATGGTATTGGCAAAAAAAAAAAAAAAAAAAAAAAAAGGTTCAGTGGAACAGAATAGAAGATGCAGAAATGACTCCACACGTAATTAGCCACCTTATCTTTGACAATGTGTCAAATACTTTCACTGGAGGAAAGCCTCTTTAATAAATGATGCTGGGAATACTGACTACACATGCAGAAGATTAATACTAGACCCATGTCTTTCACCAAGCACTAAACTAAAATCAAAATGGATCAAAGATCTAAATTTTTTTTTTTTTTTTTTTTGTGGGTACCGGGGGGACGACCTCAGGACCTCGCGCGCCAACAGGCACCCGTGCCGCTGAGCGATATCACCGGCCCCTTTTTCGTATGTGGGATCCCGGGAGTCGAACTCGGGCCTTCGCGCTTGCAAGGCAGGCACTTAAGCCGCTGAGCCGTCTCACCGGCCCTAAAGATCTAAATATTAAAACAGAAACACTAAGTCTGCTGGAAGATAGAATAGGAAGAATTTGTTTTGTTTTGTTTTGTTTTGTTTTGTTTTGTTTTGTTTTTACCAGGAATCAAACTCAGGACCTTGAGCTTGCCAGGCAGGAACTGTGCCACTGAGCTTTATCCCCAGTTCCAAAGGAAGAACTCTTGAAGACATTGGTGTAGACAAAGACTTTATCAACAAAACTCCAATTGCACAGGAGCTATCACAAATAATCAACAACTGGGATCTCATCTTATTAAAAAGCTTTTGCACAGCAAAAGAAACCACCAACAGAGTGAAGAAACACCCCATAGTGTGGGGAAAATGTTTTGCCAGGTGTACCTTAGACAAAGGACTTATATCTAAAATACTGAAAGAATTCAAAAAATCAGAACTCCCCAAATGTAAAGACCCAATCTGAAAATGGGCATCTGAAATAGACATTTCTCAGAAGAAGTAGAAACAGCAAATAAATATACGAGAAAATGTTCAACATCATTGTTCATTCAGGAATTTCAAATTAAAACAACACAGGCATTCCATCTCACCCCAGAAAGAATTACTATTATCAATAAAACAACCAATAATAAGTGCTGGGAGGGCTGTGGGGAAAAGTAATCCTTTTCCACTTTTGATGGGAGTGTGGACTGAGGCAACCACTGTGGAAATCAGTGTGGAGCTTCCTCAAAAAACTAAGACTAGAGGTTCCATTTGATCCTGTTATTCCCCTTCTTAGTATCTTCCCATACCACAGTGATATATGCATGCCCATGTTTATAGCAGCACAGTTTGTAATTGCTAAATCTTGGAAACAGCCCAAATGCCCATCAATTGATGAATGGATAAAGAAGATTTTTTTTAATATATAATGGAGTACTACTCTGCTACAAAGAAAGGGTAAGCTTGAAACATTTCTAGCTACATGGATTCACCTTGAGGCCATATTCTTAAGTGAAATAAATCAAACACATATGTGTAAATGCAACATTGTTTCTCTGGCATGAGAAACTGAAAGTGTAAATAAGGACCAAAATGTATAATAGGTATTGGGAATGTTAAGAAAATGTTCAAATGGAAAAAGGAACTAGGAAAGGGGGAGAGGAAAAGGAAGGAAGGTAAGAGAAAAAAAATTATGAGAAAAGGAGGGAAAATGGAAACAAAGCTTTTGTAATTAAGGAGGGCAAGAGGCACTGAAAGGAGGGTAGGGTAATGGGAAGAAAAAGAATCAAGTTATATCATATACAGTTACAAATTCCCTATAGTGAATGTGATCATTATGTATATCTAAAATGTACCAATAAACTTAATTAATAAAAAAATAAAATTTACAGTACATTATTTGTATCTACATTTGCCCTGTGGTATAATAGAACATCAGAATTGCATGCTCTTCTCTAGCTCTAACTTAGTACCCATCAAGCAACCTTTCCTTATCCCTCGCTCCTACTCTTTCCAGGTTCTGATAACTAGCATTCTACCCTCAACTTCTTTTTTAGATTTAGCATATGATTGAGATCACATGGTATTTGTCTTTTTCTACCTACCTTATTTCACTTAACATAATGATCTCCAGTATCATCTATACCAGAGATGGTGAACCTTTTAGAGACCAAGTGCCCAAACTGCAACCCAAAACCCACTTAATTATTGTGAAGTGCCCACACTGCAATTAAACCTGAATACAGTAATGAGGTTTTAGTTTAGAAAAAATAACTCATACATTAACATCTTTTGTCTTAAAAGAAAAACACAATAACAGAGCTTTCAATGATACAAACTTTTATTAAAAGGTAAAAGTTTGCATTTGGTTCACTTTTGCATAATGTCATCTTTGCTGTTGTATGCACGCTGATAATTTGCCAAACTTGGATCATAATTTGTTAGTTTGAGAGCAACACATGCAGCACCCATATCATCTGTTAGTCTGTTTCTTGTATCAGATTTTATATAATTCAAAGCTGAAAACAGCAGTTCACAAGCATAAGATAATACAAACAAAGTAAGAAAAGCAATCCTAAGTGCTTTCATTGACTTAAAATTATTGGACAGAGATTTCCACACTTTAAGGATTTCACTTTCAGAACTACCAACTGTGTGGTTCTTTGTCATCCCTTCAAACTCTATCTTCTCAAGTGTTGAATGTAACTCATAAAATTTATTTTTCAGGTAGAACTTTTGAAATTCCTATAGCTCTATTTCCAGATTTCCAAAATGTAACCGGTATAAGCAGGAAAGATCAAGTTCTTCAAATTTGGCTTTATCTGGAGAAGTAAGAAAACACAAGATTGTCTCCATCTTATGGAACTGTAAAAATGTGTCACTAAAATTCTTCTTTGCAACTGCTACAATGCTAGAAAATTTCTTGTAGATTTACTGATGGCTTATAGGATTGTCTGCAAATGTTGCAAAAGTTTCTAAATATATTTTTAGATTTGGAAAACATTTCAACCGCCCACTTTCAAAGCCTCTTTCCAAAACCTGCAGTTCTCTTTCAAATATTCTTATATCACCAGACATCCTTTCTGCTGTTTTTCCTAACCCTGTAGTTTTTTGTTCAATACATTGAAGTATAGTATAAAATCCCGTAAAAAACAGAAATTGTTAAACAGGCATATCAGGGATCTGTGGATATTTCTGGCCTTTTTTATTTCATAAATAGCCTAATTTCATCCAAGCAGGCTACAAATCTCTCCAGGACTCATCATCTGCTCAAGCACTGGGCATTATTGTACATAAGTGTTATACTGTACCTGAACCTCAAGAAGTGCTTGAAATTGTCAAAAGTTAAAAGAATGAGCCATGATGTAATTCACCTTTTTTGTGACATCTTTGAGCTTATCATCAAATTTTTTGCTACTTTCCCTGACACAGAGAGTTTCCTGATGTATAATACAATGAAACTGATTGACCGGATGTTTTGCTTCTTTAACAAAGAGCTGCATGAAACCAGATGTTGCCCTCACTATGTAAGGTGCCCTGTCGCTAGTAATTGGAAACACTTTTTTTGGTCTTATGTCTCATGACAAAAATGCCTCCATTACAGCATCGTAGTTATCTATCCCTTGTGTTCTTCCAGGGAAAAGTCACCAGTTTCACCAACTCTTCTCTCATGATGTCACCAACAGCATAATACAAAATTACTGCTAGCCTTGCATGATTATTTATATCTGTGCTTTCATCTAAGCACATGGAGTAACAGACTGCCTTTTATAAGTCAGTGGTGAAATGCTGGCTAACATCACTTGCCATGTGCAGGACTCAATATTTAACAGTATTTCTGCTAAGTGGCATCTCAGAGATGTGTTACATAATTTTATCCTTGTTTGGGAAATCATGAAAAAAGGAATTACTCCCAGACAACATGGTCATTTTGATAAAATCCCCATCAGAGAGGGACTTGCCATGTTTTGCTATGCACAGTGAAATTTGAAAGCTGGAAGCTGTCAGATGATTTGTTTTAGAAATATAGTTGTAAAAACTAAGATACTGGGAATGATATTTCCTCAATTTCCATTCAAGAAACTTTCAGTTTCACCAAGTTTGGCAACACTTTTTTGATTGGTGTCAAAGAGCTGACTGACACTTGATATGTGACACTCAATACTTTCACTATGCAGAATACATAACACTTTTCCACTGCATTCAATCACTCCAAAGAACTCTGCTTTGCTTTTTTGCTGCACTCATTTTTTTGGTATTCAATAGTTGGAGTCTATAAAAACACAACTTTTTTTTTTAATGAAGCACCCAATACAAATCTATCCCTATACCAAAAATAGCTACATTATTAATTAATACTAAAGAATTGGATATTCCCTGAATCAACAATCTGCAGCTGTCATTCTCAGCTGGGGTCTCTCTAGAATTTGCTGACCACCAGCACAACAGTGCAGTGTGCCACTGACCACCAGCTTTTGGCCATCTCTGCAAATGGCACCTGAGTACATTTTCTACCTTGTGGAAGCTTCTGCTAAAATCATAGCCAGTCCAAGTAAATAAAGATATCCTTACTCTTGTTTTCATAAATTCTTCACAAAAAATGAAATGTGATGTCACAGATAAAAATATGCCAGGGGACAGCACAACATTAACAGCATCTCAGTTTTTTAATTAGAACATCTCTTTCTTAATCTTATAATTTTCAGTTTTTTGTAAGAAAACTTAAAGCTAACATTTTGTTATTAAAATTGAATATATTAAAACTCATAGCCTGTCCAAGATATATAGATAGATGATAGATAGATAGATAGATAGATAGATAGATAGATAGATAGATAGATAGAAATATCCATGGCAATGCACTGATTGACCATGCAAAAGCTCAAATAAGTTGTGGTTAGTGAGTCACAACTTGTGACATCATCACTAGTTGACTTTACTTCTTTAGGAGTGTGTGCATGGCTCCTGCGTGCACTGTTATCCAATGCTCAGCTGCTGGGGTGAGGCTGGGGCAACTTGGCTCGTGTGCTGACAGAGAGGCCTCTACATGTCCACTACAGCATGTGTGCCATACATTCAGGTTCACCACCACTGATCTATACAGTTGCAAATGACAGGATTTCATTCTTTTTTATGGATGACTAGTATTTCATTGTGTACAGGAATCACAGTTTCTAATTATTAATTTTGGATATCTAATTTTAGATATCACAAACATCACCTACTGACCTACCTTGGGTGTTTAGATGTTTTTAATACAGTAGTTCCTCTGTATCTATGATTTCCATATATGCAGATTCAACCAAATTTAGATTAAAAATATTGAGGAAAAAAGTTCTGTCTATATCAACTTATTTTCCTGTCATTATTCCCTAAATAAAACAGTATGACAACGACAGTATTTATATAGCATTTACACATTTACATTACATTAGCTATTATAAATAATCTACAGATTATTTAGAGTATATGGAGGAATCTGCACAGGTTATATGCAAATACTATACCATTTCTATAAGGAACTTGAACATCCATGATTTTGGTATCTGTCAAGGGTTCTAGAATCAGTGTTCCACTGATACAAGGGGATAACTGTAAATATTTGTGATATTTAAACATAATTCCTATAAATGTTTAGATTATAATGTAACAGAAAATGCCCCCCCAGCCAGTATATTCAGTTTCTTAGCTGCCCAAGTAATATTTCCTGCTCCAGTTCCAGTTTCTTCTGGTCTCTTAGAAACAGCTGGTAACCGTGATGCATAGCTGGTCACTATGATGCACATTGTATAAAGCAATTCCCAATTGACAAGCCATTCTGCCTCTGAACTTCCTGCTTCCTTATTCCATATAAGCCCTAGACCACCAGAGATTGGGGCCTGATACTTTGGGACTGATCCTAATCAGTGCCCATTGACATAAAATAAATCTGCCTCCAAATCCTGGGTTCATTTTGGTGTTTCTGTTTGCTGTTGCAATAATAAATATGATAAAATTATATGATAGCATAATTAGAAACTGTCAAGCCATCATTTTTTCTACTGCGTGTCCTATCTAAAAGAATGTATATCCTCCTGAAGAACCATAATTTGAGAAAATATAAAAATAATTGGAGAAAAGAGATACTTTTATTTTTTTCAATCTCTGAGTTAAAGACTATTATAAAATTTTATTTATTTTAAAAGCATGTCATCTTACATGTAAGTATTCTTTGGAACTGCTATATTTAATGCATATAATAAGAATAATTTAAATTAATATTTTATTCCTATATAAATATTTCCTAAAGTATTTTTAGTAGTGTTGTTTAATTAGATAAAATATATCTCCTCAAATTATTAGTGGTACTTTCCTTTGACTATTAAGCAGTTTTTAACTAAATGGATACAAAAAAATGGGAGCAAATATCAAATTTTTATTCTCAAATTCCACTTTTTCCAATCAAAGGGATAACAGTTGGGACATTTAAGTATATTTAAGCCCCTACACTACCAGCTATATTTCAGTCAGAGAATATAATTACTGTTAATTATACTGTTAACTGAACAATTTCTGTGTGTCCTACATATTTTTCTGCAGGACATTTATTACATTTATAAGATAAGGAAGGATTTAACATTTCATCACGGCTATAATTTGGGGCACAATGTTCAAGGAAAACATCAGTGGAGCTCAGTGGGTCTGGTCTAGACATGGACACAGGGCTGACAGGTGTCATGGTACCCACTCTCTCAGCATCTTGTGGGGAGCAGTCCTTGGTCTGAGACATAGCTGGATACTGTGTGGGACTATGCTCCATTCAAGGGTCTTGTGCTTCCCTTTTCCATGGAATAAGCATGACAACAACTTTCCACCTTGTCACTGGGTGTTAAGCAGCCTGATATCAGGAATTAGTAGTCCAGCAGTGATAAAAATTGCCAGTCTCCAAGCACAGGATGGAGGAGATGAGGAATCTCTTTCTGTGGGGTTTGAGTCTGAGCATAAGCCTCCCTTTTGCTAAGGCACTGTATATAGCATGGCTCAAAACTTGATATGTTAACAGCAAAATAGAAGAGAAATTGTTCTTTATGATCATCTAAAGGAGAACATGAATGGAAAATGGCAAAGCGTGTGTTCTTTTTACGAATACCTGCTCACACCTATTACAACATCTATTCCTATAAGAGCCTTATGAAGGGCCGGTGAGATGGCTCAGCGGCGTATGCGCCTGCCTTGCAAGCGCGAGGGCCCGAGTTTGACTCCCGGATCCCACATACGAAAAAAAAGGGGCCGGTGATATCGCTCAGCGGCATGGGTGCCTGTTGGCGCACGAGGTCCTGAGGTCGACCCCCGGTACCCACAAAAAAAAAAAAAAAAAGAGCCTTATGAAGTAAATACTGATCGCCTTTTAAACTAAAAAGGAAGAATCAGTAATGTTAAATAAGTAACCAAGTTATCATTGCTCATAAAAGGCGGTTGTGTGAATCCAAGCCCTTGCTATTGGGAAAATTTTCTGCAGTTTCCTTCAAAATTACCACAATCACTAACTAGTTTGTTTTTATGACTACCATACAAAGTATTTATATCAGTAATTTAACATTACCTGCTGGACAATATGCCAGTTATATTTTCTTTTCAACCCCATATGATCATTTACTTCAGTGTATTTGCTCCAGTTCCAATTAAATAAAAAGTAAGTGGTTTACAAACATTTTTAAATTAGAGGAATTAATTTTTAAAGTCTAAGTCAGAAGTCCCTGATATACACATGATCAAAGAGGAATTACTCTAACAGAGATCCACTTCTCTCCTTCAAATATGAGGTGCCCCTGAACAATTTTTGGAATATTGATGCTTCATGGACTATGAAAATAAGCCCAAGCCTTACTCAAGAACTTTCCTATAGAGAACAAATGATCATGTCTAGCTCTGAGTTTTCTGGTTTCCCAGAAACTCTGTCTCAGACAGAAAGGCTATGCCCTGGAGGGACCATGATGGTGGCTTACAGTCTGCTGAGCTGCTGCAGTGGCAAGTAGAGGACAATGTTTTCTGTAAAATTTTAACTTACAAAATGGGAAAATCACCTCATTATCTTTAGATGCCCATTCCTGCAGCTCGATTGTATTGTGTACACATGTTTGTTCCATAGAAATTATTCTCTCTATAACTCAGGTTGAAAATTGAAGTAGCCTTACCCTTACAATAAACTATTTTGAAAACACATAGCTTTGCAGTAAGTACGCTTGTCTTTCTGATCCATTAATTGTTCATCTATTATTCAATGCACTTAAAACGTTTTGTTGCCATGTGTTTCTAACAGTATGGGTGACCAAGGTACTGACATTATTTGGTGAATTGCATAATGGAATAAAGACTATGAAGGCACAAAGTCTGGTAAAGATTCTCTAGAAGGGGAGAATAAGCAATTCAGCAGATGGCAAGTATCAAAACAGAAAATGATATAATGAATAAATGTACCTTTTTGTAATGGTGTTTCTATAAGTATAAGGTGGTAACCGCAGCTCTTTACTTGGCATTGATAAGGAGGACCATACATGTACTTGTAGCTTGCTCTGCATTAATGGATTTTACTCACTGAATTTGCCCCTAGACCCTAAGGTGAAGATGTATGTTGGGTTTGTTTTTATGGTTTATTAAAAAAAATTTTGATGATATCAGTGTTGTTTTGGCTCTGATATACTATATTAAAAACAGCAAAGATATTCAGTGCCTTACATTCAGGGGGTTAATCAGTGGGTCATTTCAGAGACTATAATAGCATACATTGTCTTTCTATGGGCTCCTTTAGCCATTATAACCATATGATCTTCTCATCTTTAAAACAACATCAAAAGCAGCAACAGAAACAGCAACCCACTGACTTTTTTGTTTTACCCCAAAATTATCCAGTTTCTTCTTTCATAGTCAAACAAGCGATCTCTTAACTCAGTCTGTACATCATCAGCTTCTTGGATCACAAAGCTTGGCTTTCCCTAATAGCCATATTTTTTTCTCCCCTTTCAGACAAGAGCACAGATTATTGCATCAGGAGCCCCAAGGGGTCACTTGAGATTTCAGACTTTTTGGGTCCTAAAGTTAGATTAGCATTATTCGTGAAAGACATAGGACAGTGAATCTAGGGAAGCCTAACTTAGTCAAGGATTCAACAGTGGAAACTGGGCATAGCAGAGTTTCTCTGGGAAGAAGCAATGAAAAGGAAACCTAGGGTCCAGATGTGGAAATTTCTCCACTCTTTTTAAGAGAAACACATCCACACTAATGGAAGCAAAAAGTAAGCATAACCATAGAATTTTTCAGTACTTATTACCTTTAGTCTATGGTAATCTTAGGAATTCCAGATTCCATACGCTTAGAATTTGGTTTCCCCATGTCCATTGGGTTTCTGCAGTGTTATCTATCAATAATGGTTCAAATTAGGGGCTCTGTTGGAATCACCCCTTGGATTTTTTATTTTCTTCCTGCTATGTTTTGGATGTTGAGTGTCCCTGAAGGATTCATGTGTATAAAGTCTTGGTGCTCAACATAATGTATTGTGAGGTTCTACAAACCCTTAAAAGGTAGGACCTCATGAGACTGTGGGACCCAGATCTCCCCTATTCCTGCCCTGATGGGTTGCCACCACCCTCATCAGATGCCAAACCAATGGGAGGTGTGTGATCCTGCACTCTGAACTTCCCAAATCCATCTTTACTTCATAAGTAGCCCATGTCGGATATTTCACTATAGTTTTGGAAAGCTAGTATAATGCCCAATAACAGATTATGCGTAAGTTCTTTATAAATACATGAAGAAATCCCTCACAGAAATTCCTTTAAGTTAGTCAAATGAATCTCCATTTTGCTGCACACTTTTTCATATAGGTTATTTTAATACAACTTTCCAAATATAATAATGTGAATAAGCCACCAACAGAGGAATATTTTACAAATTCTATTTGGGGTAATGTCCACATTATTCAGTATCTTTCCCCTAAGCACTATGATGAGGAAAAGAAACAATGAAGGTCATCTTATTCCAGGAAAGTAAATAAGGTACTTGCCTTAGCTACTTTTTGGTCCTACTGTAAGTGCCAAAAATGAACTCTTGTCCAGAAGGGAAGGCTTACTCTATAACCATTTCTATTTCTGCTTCCTCTGTATTTGCTCATCCGCAGTGTTGCTGCCTCTCTGAAATTTCAAAATAGAGATTTATCTGGATCTATGATATCTAAAGAAATGCATGTACAGCAACTCCTCAAGCGAGGCAAGTTCTCACTCTATCGGGAAAACTAAGCATGTGAAATCATCATGTACATCGTGACTAAATCACGATGGAATAAGGGGGGCAACAAGTCTTCAAAAGCAACAAAACAGCTGGACAAAATTGCCAAAAACAAAAAGTCCACTCTTTGAAAATTCACCAAAGACGTGAAATAAGTTGAGGCATGTTTATTCATGAAGCTACAGAACTCCCGATAAGAACAGAGCATCTTTACCCTGCACTACCCTCGATATCCCCCAGTTCTGTCAGTGTGGTATTTCGGCCTGGGCAGAGATTAACACCTTTTGCAAACAATCCCCTTGGACAAACCTTGTCCCTTCTGTCATGTATGGTAACAGCAAACCGAATTTCCTATGAATTAGGAAAAGAGCCCTCACCAGACACTGTATCTGCCAGAGTCTTTGTCTTAGCTTCCAGAACTGAGAGAAATATATTTCTGCTCTTCATAAGCCACACCATCTATAATGTTTTGTTAGAACATCTAATGGACTAAGACACCAAATGAATCTGTAGAAAAGATATTAATAACAGACATATTCACAAGATTCTAAATTAATAGGTATTAATTTTTAAAGATCATAGAAATATATTAATTTTTAAAAGCATTACAGAATAGAAATTCAAGAATAGCACCATCCAATATAACTTTCTGCAATGATGAAAATATATTGCTATGCAGTCTAATATGTTGGCTTCTATTCCCATGTGACTTTTAAGTAATTGAAATGCGGCAAGTGTGACTTAATAACTGAATTTTTATTCTGCTTCATTTTAAACGCCATTCATTAAGAGAAAATAGTTATATTTGGCTAGTTGCTACCTTATGGAACAGCACAAGTCTGGAAAAAGTTCAAATATATATCATAATTTAGTTTATTGAAATTCAAAACAATGGGGAAGGAATGGATAATTACCTCTACCTGGAGAATATATTTCTTATGGTTTCCAAATCAAGAAATACAAATTAAGGTAATGTGATACTATTTTCACCCAATTAAATTGGCAAAGGGAAAAATACTACCCATTATTAACCAAATTATCTGCAAATGGACAAAGGAATGTGGAAACTTGATCTTTAATACATTACTAGCCAAAGTGTAGAGAATCTGGTTTCTGGGAGGAAATTTATTATGTATAGAAAATAATTTATAATTATGTTTATAGTTGACTTGGAAATTATACTTTAGGAAATTACCCTACAAATAATTAAAAATGAGTATTCCTATGATTTCTATATATTTTCTCCAAAAAGCATGTATTGAAATTTAATCTTCACTGTGTTGTTACCTAATAATGGAAGTTTTAGGGAAGTGATTAATCATTAAAGGATTAACGCTTTACAAAATGGCTGGAGGAAACTAGCTTATGCATTTTTAGCTCTTCTACTCTTTTGTCATGTGAAAACATAGTATCAGTCTTCTCACTTGCTGTTTGTCCCTTCTGCCCTGTGGGGAGTCTAAGACAGTGCCATCTATGAGAAACAGGCCTGTCTACATGCCAAACCTGCCAGCACTTGCTCTGGAACATTTCAACCTCCAGAACAGTGGGAAAAAAATTATTTTGTTCCTAATTTACCCTGTCCCAAGTATTGTGTTACAATAGCACACACTGAGTAATAAAAGTAAGCATAATACCATGTGCTTACAATAACAAAACACTCATGGTAAATTAAATATTTAAGAATAGAGTGCTAGTGAAATACAGTACACTCTTGTATAGGTAAAATTATACAGTATATTAATATTTATTGAATTCCAAATTTTTACCATTAGTATACATTAGAATATACTGCTAATATCATGTTTTTATGTCTCTATGTCTGTATCTGTCTCTATGTCTAGAAGCATATAAATCACTGGAACAGGAAAGGTCAATTCTGTGTGATAAAATTATATGCATATCAATTAGACATTTGTGTTGGCAAGCACACAAAACAATTCCAGTTACATTAAGCAAGCACTATTTACTTATAAACATTGAGAAAAATAGATTACATAGATTATGCCATCTTGAATCTGAGTAGAGCATGAGACACAGAGACAAAATTGGACAGATTGTATATCTACTGTTGCACAAGTGGGTGGGAGAATTATATGATATTCATTTGTACAGCTCTGTGACAAATTTATAAAACTAGAGGCTTCCTTGTGGCCCATAAGTTAAACCCGTACAGGCTGGATTCTGACATGGTCTGGGCGACACTGGGGGAAGATTCCAAGTAGCCAGAGTCATGGTGTGGGGGAGAGTACAAGGATCATGTCAGTAACTATGTGCCAAAATATACAGAAGTATTTCAATATTTTAGCTACCCACACAGCTGTGCTAATACAAACAAGCTATCATCCTTGTTTTTATTTTTATTTATGATTCTCACATTTTACCATTTCTTCATGAGGTTTCTGTTCTGTTTATTTGTTTGTTGTTTGTTTGAAGCATGGCTCAAGTATTTTTTCTTAAGGAAAAAATGGGATATGTGAATTATGAAATCAAAGGAAAACCTGAATAAACCCTTCAGTTGAGACTTAGCTCATCACTGCACTTGCTTTTGTTCGACTTAAAATTACCAGCATAAGTGGTCACATAGCTAAAGAAATACATTATCAGTCTCTCACTAGCTTTGTTGTAGATAACACTTCTAACATCTCTAAACTATGGGGCATGACGAAAATAGTTACCTAAGGTTTTTTTGTTTTTGTTTGTTTTTTTGCAGGAAGTTCCACTCATCTGTCTCAAACCAGTTGAAATCATTGACCCTTCACGTGGTCCTGTGGAAGTATCAGATGGGATCTACTGTGATGTCAAAGGACTGAAAACACTGCCCTCAGATGATGTTAACTTTGTCATTTTCTGAACATGTGCCCCATGAAGAGCTTAAAGATACATTACCCAGGCACGCACCGTTGAATACCTCACATTTCCCTGTACCACAGTCCACCCTGCTTCTTTATCCCATAAAAAAACCTGAACCATATCATGAGGAAGGTGGATCTGAGACTTGCTTTCACATCTCCATGTTTGGCTGCTTCATGAATAAACTCTCTTTTTCAAAACTTGTGATTTTGGGGATTGGCATACTTCATGAAAGTCAAAACCAGCCTGGTTCAGTTACAATCATTCATAAGGATTCTTTAATGTACTCAAAAGATCAGATAGATAGCTAGATGATAGATAGATAGATAGATAGATAGATAGATAGATAGATAGATAGATAGATAGATAGATATAATAACAGGTGTAGATACATTTTTCAAATAAAATCTTTCTTCAGCTTAGATTTTCTTTTTGGGATCAGTTTTCTAAAAATGACATATAAGCATTTTTCCACTGACTTCTAAGTACGTATTTTGCAAATGAGGATTTTGACCAAAGTGTGATTTTTTGGTTCTTTTGTACAAACTTCACTTTTTCACTAGAAGCTTATATACAGATTATACTTATAGGTCAGATTATAGGAGGTATCCTTTGAAGACTTATTTTCCTGATGAATTTAACTGAGGAATCTGAATACATTTTATTTGAAAACTGATCTTTCTTCTATGGATTTAATTTTTCTTCATTATCTATTTAATTATTGCCTTTACTCATTCTTTTCCTTCTGAAATGCATATATTAACATATTAGAACTCTAGGTCATTCAATACTCTTATTTTTTCTTATAATTTTGATTCTTCATAAATTAATTTCATGGTTTTTGTTTCTATTTTCATTTTTTTCAAAGTGCTGAGTATTGAACTCAGGGCCTTGCACCCACTAGAGAAGCACTGTACCACTGAACTACACTCTTAGTTTTCTGAGAGATGTTTTGCATTCCATCACCCACCCAATAGTTACGTTCTCAGTAATGAGCCACATGTTCTTCAATTAATCTACAAAATATTTGCTTGTGAACCATCTTTTATAGTGCATGGTGGAGTCTTTCTGCTGTACTTGACCACTTCCATGTTTTTTAAAAACCAGTTATCCATCTATTTTCTTCTACAACTTCCATTTCATGGTTTTGATTTCCTGTCTTTCTTTTGTCTCTGAACGATGTGCTCTCAATCCCACTCTATTTATTATAGATGAAGAGTGACTTCTCCGTCAGCTCACTGGTTGAAATAATGGGTACTAGAATCTTCTAAGTGGTGATGGAAGGCCACAAGCGCACTCCCCCATAGACCCACAGTGGAGAGGTAAGACCTTTCCCTGACGATGGTGAAAGTTCTGAGAATTTCTCATTATTTGTACCCATTTTCAAATTTGATTATCTGGGTTTTTACCATTGAGTTTGAGGTTCTTTATAGCATCTAGATACTAGTTCTACAGTGAATAGTTAATTTGCAAATATTTTCTTCATATCTGTAGATTATTATTTCATTATTTTAACAGTGTCTTTCACAGGGCAAAAGTATTTAATTTTGATAAAGTATAATTTACTGATTTTTAATAGACCATATTTTTTATGTCATGCATGACATATAAGCATTTTCTCATTGACTTCTTTAAAACAATTCCAAACCTTAGGCCTTTTGGCCTAACCTTAAGAACTTTGCCAAAGCTTACATCCCAAAGACTTTTCTCCTGTATTTACTTCTAAAAATTTTATGTTTAAATCTATGATATATCTTGAGTTAACTTTTGTATCAAGTGAGAGGCTTATGCCAAAATCCCCCCATGGATACCCAAAAATAATTTTTAAAAAGGCTTTTTGCCCCTTGAATTGCTTTTGTACCTTTGTAACTCAGTTGCTGTGCTTATGTGAACCCATTCCTGGGTTCAGTGTTACAGTCGAATACTGAATAACTTTGGAGAAAATAAGTCACTTGTCTTGTGGTTTTGAACATACATCCAAAGTCAACCTGGTTGTCTCATTACACGTGCTTTTGTTTTCGTTTTTCTTTCTTCTTCCTTTTTTCACCCTATATCATCATAAAAGTCTCATTGCTGATTTTATTAATTTAATCACAATATTTGTTTGTGAAGATTTTTTGTATGAATTTTTTGAGGGGGAAGGAAGACTAGAAGATTTTAGATAAATACATACAGGCCTCTATGACAGCAACATTGTTTTTGATATTTTTTTCATTTACAATAGTTCTAGTCTCTTTAGTATATAATTTATCCAAAAATGCTTTGACTTTCTTCTCATATTTTACTTGTTCAATCTATTTGAACCTTTCCATTTTGTATTTCATATTTATCTAGTTTATTCTTTATGACCATGTACTTTTAACAATTCATGTTCTATTTTCTCTCTACTTTTAATGCAACTTTCATTTCTAAAACAGCCTTATGTTTTCTTCCAACTCTTTATGGAGTCGTTCATTTCACTTTCTTAGATCTTTAAATATCATCTTATATTTGCTGTCATATCTCTTCATTTTAAGTATATTAGAGAGTCTACACTCTCTTTGTTATTTTAGAGCATGAAAAACTGTTTTTGTGTGAACTTCGATTTTGAGTTCTGCTGACATATCTTAGAAATGCTATGACATACTACAGTGTTATTACACTGCTTGGATGTGGATCCTATAACTTCCTTGTTATATGATTTATTTAACCTTCAAATTTTTTCACTTGTAAAATAAATATTATAACAATATGGCATTAATTGTGAAAACTCTTATTCTTGGGTGGAGACTTCTTTAAGGCAGTTCCTAAGGAAAGCATTGGTGAGCAAAGCACCAGAACTCTTGAAAACATATTTGGTGACTCTTCACTAATTGGATTCCACAGTTTTAGTGTAAAATAATATCCTGGAATGACAGATTTTTTTGGCAATGCTTCATCTGTTGGGGACAGAGTTTTGTGTTTATTGTATGTAACCATAGAATTATAAGAATGGTCAAATGTTTTGACCCATAAGGATCTGTATCAATGATTTACTACTTATATTTTCCTAGAAATTAAATGGAGAGGCAATGTCTAACTTGCTGCTTCACCTACATAACCAGAAAACAAAATTTTCAGCCTGGTATACACAAACTTGTTTCATGTCTACATGTGGAAAATTAATGGCTTTTTTTTCCTTTTGATTCACAGTCCTAAGCCAGTTCACCCAGAGATTCTTGACAAAAGGAGAACTGGCACTTTTGTGAGAAGACTACGCTACAGTGTCACACAAATATACCACAAAACTTCCTTTGGAGCTTTCCTCAGAAAAACTACAGTGCTAAGAGTTAGGTAGTGTGACCCAGGGAAAAGATACATGTAGAGTTTCTGTGGGTCATTAATATAGATACTGAAAGAGAGACTTAAAAAGTCACTGTGGTTCACTAGTTAAAGTTGGAGCTTAAAATTCTGCTGATAAATATAGCCTCTGCCTAAATTCATTTCACTGAGAGTCTAGCAAATACAAAGATGGGAAATGAATTTATTTCACAGTACCTGGCATCTAGCAGATTTCTTGCAAAGACTCTTTTACCAGAGAAACAGGGAATTTCATGGTAGAAAGTGTCATAAAAACACTGAAAATCCACCTTAACCAGTAAAACACCAGTTCCTCATCAAAGAGTTGAAAAATGATTACTGTTACATTCGTATTTAAATTGACTCTTTGGTCCAAACAAAGACGCATGACCTTAGATGATGGTTGTGAATTATTAGTAAATTTATGCAAGTTCATTACATCTGGCATTTCAGATGAAGTATATATATTTTAAGCCAATTAAAAAGTTCTACAGTCTCTTAGCTTGACTACTGACATGGCAAAGGGTAGCTTCAGAAGTCTGATTTAGAATTACAGTTTAAGATTCTTCACTTTAATCCTCAGGGACAGTATGGCACTTCTCTATCTTCACTGAATGTTTATGTTAAACTAACTCCTTCCTTGTGGAAGTGTCCCGAGACTCATAATCACCTTGAGTTCCATAGAACGTTCTGTTGAGAGCATCAAAAATTGGACTAGGGAAAGCAGTAAGTAGCAAGAAGCTTAGACTCATACAGCAAAATGGTTATCTTTAAACCTAAGTTGATGGAAAGAACGAGGTAAGTTGGATTGGAACACAGTGGGAATAAAGTGTTTCAATATACATATTTTATATTATTATGAATTTTAAACAGTAATTTATAATCAATTAAATAAATAATAAAATATAAATTATTAAAGTAAAATTAACCAGTGGTTTCCCCACTGTTTCATAGAAATACTTTTAAATAATTGTCATGCTTTTAAATTCAAAGTTCAAATCTCAGCCCTTACCTTGAGGGCTGCCATAAGAGTAGCAGTTTATACCATTGATCTCTCCTTTTCTTCTCCTATCCACACCAAACAAAAAATGTCCCTTTAAAATGTGGGAGGAAGGAAGTGTGGGAAGGAAATCCAAAGGCAGCACCAAGATAGCTACAAGGGATGAGCTGGAGAGCAGTGAAATATTTTCCCCCACCTCAGATACTCAAATAACTAGAGAATTTTGTTTTTATTTTTGTTTTGCTTTGTGTGATTTTAAAAGACAAACTTTGCAGCTAAAGTGTAGGGCAAAGTAACAAAACAATCAATGGCTCTAATTGAGGTGCTCTTTAAAGTGTCCTGTATCTACGGTACCCACCTCCCACGCTCAAGAGTGACTACATCAGTGTTAAATAATATCTCTGCTTAGTGAGAGTCAATTGTTCTCACACTCAGGTTTCTTGGTAGGGATTCCTAATAAAAATTATTATTTTTTCCATTTTTCATTTTTGTCTTCATTAATTTCCCGTAGCACTTCTCTCTGCACCTCTTTTCACTTTATTAAAGCTCATCTGCGAAAATTATCTTACAATATAGAACATAAACAAATGTTTATTTAGCAAGCTGTGGAAATTAGGGATATGAAGCAAAGACGATGGAGCTCATTAAGCACCAGTGTCACTAATACACTCTCATTACTCATTCATTTCATTGATTGCTTTAACAGAATAAGAGGCACCACTTCTCGCCTGGATCATCAAATCATCCTCTACGGGTGTCACAGAAGACAGAAAACAGGGCAGGCAGCCCATGAGGCTTGGTGTGGTGGGGGACACAACAGGAGGGAGAACATTAATCTGTAATAGTGGCAGGCATATGTATTAGTTCTCTCATTCTCCTTCTTTCTTGTTTTCTCCCTCCATAAAGGAACAGATGGAAGTGTTAAGAGAAATGTGAGTTTAAGATCTCTTTTCTAATAGAACTTTTATACTCAACATTTAGTGGGAACAAGTTCAGGGGATCCAGAAAACAGCACTTAGCATTTATGTTGTGCAGTAGTTTATTTCCACCATAATCCTGTGTTCACAAAGTCACCTCAACATTGATTCTACCACTGGAACTACTACAGGCATCCTTTAATCCAAATAATAGAATGAACTGGTAGAACATTTCATCACTGCTTCGTACAATGGGAAATATGTAGAAACTAATGATCAGATTTTGAGCTAGGCAAAAGAGCATGGTAACTTCTTCTGTGAACAGACTGTAAGAAAACATTTTTTTACATCCAAAAAAGAAAATGAATGTAAATTTGTGAATTATAACATCACATTGAAAAGAGACTGGAGGAATATTTTACAAACTCAGGAGAGATATTTGAAATGGACCTACTTTAAAAAGCAGACTACATGGCATATATAGAATTCACTCTGATAGGACTTGAAGAATGAGATACGGCACATCCAGCCCTGGGCCTTTTTCCCATAAAGTAGCTGGTTTGCAATAAGACTCCTCCCTCAGTGGAATAACAGCACATTTAATATTCCAAGGTAAGTAGTTCCAAATATTTATTTAACAATGGCTAATGACTTGCTTCCTCTGGTACAAACACTTGGTGAAGATACCTAGTAGTGTCATAATCACTAATGTGTCCCATATTCTCAGACACAACCCTAAAGCAAGATTGTGCAATGGCATCAAATCTTCATTAATTCCATAGTTAGATATTATTGTTATCATTCTCTCCTCTTCCCCATTTTACAAATAAGGGGAATCAAAAGATTAGATAAAAAGCCACATAACTTACAGGAAGCAAAACTGTTTAACTTGAAAGCTGTTGCACATGAAAGCTTCTAAAACATTAAAAATTAGTAACAGAAGTAAGCCAGATACAAAAGGAGAAATACTACATGATCTCACTTATAGGTGGATTCTAAAGAGGCTGAACTCATTGAAGTAGAGAGTATAAAGGTGGTTGTCAGGATCTGGGGATGAGAGAAATGGGGAATTTTGGTTAAAGGATTTAGACTTTCAGTTATACGATGAATAAGCTTTGGAAATCAAATGTACACCATCGTAACCACAGCTATTAATGATGTGTTATATACTTGAATTTGTGGCAATTCTACCGCCTCAACCTCTGGAGTGCTGGAATTACAGGCATGCGCCATGACTCCCAGCAAGATATACATTTTTATTTGTCAATTATACTTCAATAAAGCTGAGGAAAATCAGTAGTGCAATCTTTACCAATACATTTTGATGAAAGGAGAAGATATCCAAATCAGCAATATAAGCATCGGGTTGAGAATGGAAGCAAAGAAGTTTCTCACTTAAGTTAGGAGAATTGAGACTGAGGAGAGAAAACCAGTCACGGAGCACTCATATAGAATCAAGTGTGCAGGTAAGGACCAGGAACAGCTCTTCAGCTTTCTCTGTGGTTTCAGCACAAAAGTGTCATGGAAAGGCAGCTTTGACCAAGACAAGAAACTCTCTTTGGTATGGACTTTGTCTCTCTTTGTACTGTAAGGATGGCTAGAAGGAAGAAGGAAGTGGCTAGAGTTTTATTGATTTTCTAGTGCAGAATGGTAATTGGCTCTTCTCAGAAATGGCTTCACGAGGACATAAAGAAATGTGGACAGGGGCTGGTGAGATGGCTCAGCGGCGTAAGCGCCTGCCTTGCAAGCGCGAGGGCCCGAGTTCGACTCCCGGATCCCACATACGAAAAAGGGGCCGGTGATATCGCTCAGCAGCACGGGTGCCTGTTGGCGCGCGAGGTCCTGAGGTCGAACCCCCGGTACCCACAAAAAAAAAAAAAAAAAAAAAGAAATGTGGACAGTAAGGGCCCAGAAGTTGCCCAAGTTGTTCCTGCTCATATTCAGCCCAAATATAGAACTGCTTCAATCAATTAATCCTGGAAGTGTGAGGGATGGATTCTTAAATTTGTCCCTTAGGAAAAAAAAAACACGGGTTGGCTTTACTTCACTTCCTGATTATAAAATAAATTTGTATTTACTCTAGTAATTTTTGAATTTGCAGAACTGTATTAAGAAATGTAAATCATTCATCTGACACAGCTTTTTCATACTCCTTAACTTCTGCTAACTTTAGATTCCAAATGACCCCCTAAAAACTGAGGTGTTCTAAAGGAGACTGATTTATAAATAGCAGAGGCTGTGCAACTTGTGCTGAAAGTCTAGGAGAAGGAAATCCTCTTTTCTCTTCTTCCTAGGCCCTGAACAACCATTTCTTCTTCTGTGATGGACAATTTGATTAAGGCAAACTGTCTACACTGGGAAGTAAGTTTGACATGTTATTGAAGCAAAGGATTTTGCTATAGCCATTAGAGATAAGGTTGACTGGTGATAGAGAAATACATGCTGCTCTAGGATAGCAAGAGCAAGATCTACTGATAACAGTTCCTTTGTTAGCTTTAGACCAAATTCAACAAAGTACCTAACAGGAAGAAATTAGTTGGCAGACCACTTGCTTATCAAATCATTTCTCATTTTAGGGCTGTCACCCTCTGAGTGGAGGATACTAGGTGAAAAGTTGCCCCTTCCCCATGACAGAAGGTCCTCAAGCACAGAATGTTCTTTCTCCAAACCTTATTACTCTTTGTTCGGAAACAGCCCTTCTCCAACTTCTCTCTTGTGGAAAGTAGCATTAGATAAGGACAAGGACAACTTCCAGCAACTTTTCCACTTTGCTCTTGTGTGATACACTGTGTTTCTGGTTGAATCTCTAACACCTATGTTCGTGCTCACAACCATGCAAAACAGACCCCTTTGTTGTCACCATTCAGCAAATAGTTATTGACCTTCATCTATATCTATGTATCAGTGCTTGTTTTAGTAACTGTGGTATGGAAATGAAAATATAGGGATTCTACCCTGATAACTTACATTTTAATGGGGATAAAGAAAATAAACAAATAAATAATATATTTATATTATTATAACAAATATAAACAAATATATAATATAATTTGAAGCAAGGCTAAGCACAATTAAAGAAATTTGAAAGAAGAGTCTAGAGATAATAGGTAATAGATGCTTCTATTTTATGCAGGATAGAGAAGTCAAAACTCCCCAAACAGGGCCGGTGAGATAGCTCAGTGGCATAAGCACCTGCCTGGCAAGTGCGAGGTCCTGAGTTCAACTCCCAGTACCCACATACGAAAAAAGGGCCAGTGATATCGCTCAGCGGCATGGGCACCTGCTGGTGTGCGAGGTCCTGAGTTCGACCCCCAGTACCCACAAAAAAAAAAGAACTCCCCGAACAAGTGCTTTGGAGAAATCTGAATAAAGGTGTTTGTAGAGAGAGAAAGAGTGTGTGTGTGTGTCTGTGTGTGTGTGTATGTGTGTGTGTGTCAGAGAGAGAGACAGAGACAGAGAGAGAGATCCCATGGAGAACAGAAGAAAAATACAAACCATGCAGAGGAAGCGCAAAGGCCTTGAGGTACGGACAGGAGTGTTATTGGCTTCTTGAGGAACCATCAGGAGGGAGGCCTTTGTGGTTGGGGTGAGAGAAAGCAAATGGGATAAAAGAGATGACCTTGAATAACAGGTAAGCAGAGCCTTAAACGCTATGTAAGAAGGTGACCCTGGCGTAGTCTCTCTTCTCCCTGCTTCTGCAGCCGTGAACCTAAAATCCTTCACAGACACTCACCCAAACTCCCCAGGTTCTTACTTGCTTCTGAGTATCTACAAACGCAATTTCCTCAGCCTCTGATATTTTTCTCCATATTGACCTAGTGAGTGATGACAGCGCTGACAGAAAAGGAGAAAAAACCTTTTATGTAAGGCTTTTCCTGGCTCACACAGATTTCCAGGCTACTTCTATATTTTATAACCACTTTGCAGTAATCACCTATTTACATTACTTCTTCCCATAGAATATGTACTTTTTGCAGTCACAGACTAAATCTCTGTCCTTATATTTCTGCCACTTAGCTCAAGGCCACACAGCATTATAGAAAATTAATAAATGGCTGCCGATTAAACGAACGAGTTTGTGAGTACCTGAACGAGTGAAAAGTTGCCTGAATTACTTTTGTGTTTGTCTTACCTCAGGTCAATGCTATAAAAAAGTCACAAAAAATGCACTTCCCTTTCATGTTCATTCAGCCAAGAAGACAATTTTTGTTGGAACTTTTTGTTTTTTGAATAGGAAACCACAAGTGAAGTGAATGTCAAGAATGTTCTATGCATGGAAAATATCATAAGTACATAACACAACTGTCAAAATGGTGTTTAAAATAAAATGCTAACAAACCAATACAACTGAAGAGCTTTTGTGGTATTTGCTATTACAAAGCAGTTTTTAACACTCTGCACTGACAATTATCACCTATGTAAAACTTTTAGAGAAACTGTGCCTTGTAGTTACTCTATTTGATGCTACCAGTAAGTTATTTTAAACATTTCATACATCTGTTGGTTTGCAAATCTACAGAATGCGCCAACACATATGTGTTCAGGGCTCAATCCGAAAAATATTTCGGAGTAAAAATTTTCTGTAAATATTACCATTTATACAAGGTTAATGTTTAACTTTAAAATAGAATGATATGAAAATAACACATGGTCAGGTGTGGTGATGCACACCTGCAATCCCAGCACTCAGGAAGCTGAGACAGGAGGATCACCACAAGTTTGAGGCCAGATTAGGGTACACAGTGAGTTCAAGTCCACGCTGAACTGTAGAGAGACCCTGTCAAAGAAAGAGAAAGAGGAGATGGGGGGAGGGAGGGAAGGAGGAAGGAAGAAAGGAAGGAAAGAAAGAAAGGAAGGAGGAAGGAAGGAAGGAAGGAAGGAAGGAAGGAAGGAAAGAAAGGAAGGAGGAAGGAAGGAAGGAAGGAAAATGTGCCTCAGTGTTCTTTAGGAATAATAAATCGTCTTCAATACGATTTAATGATAGAATAAATTTGGAAATAAAATACCATTATAAAAGTTGAGAGGGGCGGTGAGATGGCTCAGCGGTGTAAGCACCTGCCTGGCAAGCGCGAGGCCCCGAGTTTGATTCCCAGAACCCACATAAGAAAAAAGGGCCGGTGATATCGCTCAGCGGCATGGGCGCCTGCTGACGCGCGAGGTCCTGAGGTCGACCCCCGGTACCCACACACACACAAAAAAAAGTTGAGATACTATAATCAGAGACATCTTTAAGAAATGAACTAAAGATATTTTCCTGCCCTATTCATTCATGTCCCAACTTCTCCCACTTTTCCTCTTTCGTCACAATTGCCCTAGGTGCTCTTGATCCTCTCTCCCTGGTCTGAGCAGGGATGGAGGTAGTCATTTTTTTGAGCTCCCCGCAACAGGGCTTTATAGAAGAAATACCCAGATGAGCATATTGTAAACACTAAAATCATGGGTATGGGCAGAGCTAATTCAAGTACAGAAGATAAATCTTCGAATTTAGAGATGTAGATCTAAAAGTATTAACAAATGAAGGAGCAAAATACAGGATTGATACCTAGAGTCCACAACCAGGAAAGGAAGTAAGAAAAGGGAAAGAGTGGAGAAGAGGGAAAAGAAGATGGAATAGAATTCACGTCTATTCAGGGCTCACCACTTGTCAACCAACTATTTTAAATACTAGAAGCAGAATACACAATTAGCCAACAGGATCCTGGCACCTGTCTGGAGTTGACTTAGTTTTATTTGTAGAAATTATCTGACACAGGAGGTTTGCTTTATAGGAGAATCTATGGGTAGTAACATGGACAGTCACGACTTCCCATGACTTTATATCCTATTATATGTCTGCTTACAACTAGTTTCTCCTTCTCCTAGTGTTGAGCCTTTGTGAATCCATAAACCACACCTTCTGATTTCATTAAATAAATTCTCTCTAATCGATTAAAAATACTCTCAATACTTCAAGCAGTATGTCTAACACAAATTCATAAATTTGTAGCCATTCTTTCTAAACAACCACATGTAATAATCACCATTTGAATGTCCCACTATCATTCAAATTTAGCATGGCCAAACTTCAAAGACACATCTCAAGACATTAATGGAGTTATAAATTCCATGGAGATATTTTAGATATAATATGTTTACTAATCTATTCACCCTTGTTAAATTACAAAGCTGGTTGATTCTAGAGTTCATGTGTTTGTCTACATGATGGTGTTGTTTAGGGCACCTAGCACAGTTGTTGGCACAATAAGTAACCCATCACAACTTTAGTTCATTGAAATAAATTAAAGTTATAAGTAAGCATAAGGAATTTCTGCAACTATGAAAACATCATGAAGTTAAAATATGTAGTTCAGAAAATATCTCTAGCAGTAGTTTCACCCCTGGAGTCTGTTTTTATGGATTGTTTTCAAGATTTCAATGAACATAAAGTACTCTATACTTTGCTGAGCAAAATATATACCTACACAAATATGAAATTATACAAGGATTTAAATTCTATATCACTGGTGGTACCAATTGAAATTCACAAAAATATTCATTAATGGGACTTTATAAAAGAAAATGTGGTACATCAATAAAATGGCAAACACATTAAATATTTCTGCACTTATTCTGCGCCTGTGTATGTCTTTGCTCAAAAGCCCATCAACAGATGAATGGATAAAGAAAATGTGATATAGACACACAGTGGAGTACTATAAAGAAGGATACATTTGAGTCATTTGTAGGAAAATGGATGGAGGTTGAGACAACAATGCTAAGTGAAATAAATATAACACAGAAGGTTAAATGTCATGTAGTTTCTCTAATATAAGAGACCCAAAATACAAATAATTTAAGGAGAAAAATAAAAGATAAGTGGCAAGAAAGAGGGAGGTTGACTCAGAAGAAAAGAAGGGGACCTGAAGAAAGAAGGAAAGAGGAGGGCAAGAGAAAGGCAGAGCAAAAATGACCAAGATATGATATGCACTGTATATGTACCAGTTCTTCAAGATGAATGTAACTATTAGGTATTGCAAACATACACTAATAAGAAAGCCCAAAAAGAGAAAACCACAAGGTGCAGAACAATATATGTGTATTATTCTGTTTGGATTTATGAGGAGAATTCATATGGTACAAGAAACCAGGAGATTTGGACTACAGCTAACATTTAGGATAAGCTTTGGGGCATGAGCACTGTAGTCAAGTATACGCAGAAGATGAAATTTTTATTGCATGTTTTTTCAATGTTTGAATTTTCACCATAAGCTTATATTACCGTTAAAAAGAAATAACACCTCCAGTTGATATAAATAGTAGCTAAAACATGTAAAATTGCACAGAAATCTGAGGCAACAAGGCTTAAAATTCAAATGAAACCTGAGTAGATGTGAAATATGCCCGCTGAAGCATTCTTCTTTTGAGATACAAATTTATCACTTAAGGGATCAGAGTCAATATTCTTCACCAGCTATATCTTTTCACAGTAGCTTTTCTGTTCCTTTTGTGCCAAGAGAATCACCCTCAGTTAGTATATACTACTTGAAAGAGGATAGAAAATGTACTTTATGTTAGTTACCTACAGTTCCTGGTAGCCAAGAATATGGATAAACAAGGAGGAAGCTTTTTAAATTTCTCCTTTGTGATATTTAAAAATACATGTAACCTGGGATAGCAGATTTGGAAGCACTACAAATCTAGGCAGGTCAAAGTGGAAGACTAAGATGCCAGATGAAATAACCATCATACCATTCATCCTGCTGCTTTTTTGTGTGAATTGCAATGATAAATTATGGACTTAAGGATGCCTGCAGAGTAGGCATCATATTTTATATGCCCAATGGTCTTCGGCTGGGACATTGCCTAAGTCGCAAAGCTTATTGGATTTCTTGGAAAAAGCATTTGCAATTGTTTTAGCTAATTAGTCTCTGTGTCTTCTGAGTTACAAATGAACAAAAAATACCCACCCCCAAATTTGGTTCTCAATACAGTCATATTGGGCCAGTGAGATGGCTCAGCGGCATAAGCGCCTGCCTTGCAAGCGCAAGGGCCCGAGTTCGACTCCCAGAACCCACATACGAAAAAGGGGCTGGTGATATCGCTCAGTGGCACGGGCGCCTATTGGCGCGTCCTGAGGTCGACCCCCTGGTACCCACAAAAAAAAAAATCAATACAGTCATATTTATAGAGGTAAAACATATAATTCCACTAAAACTTGTTTTTATCTTAACAAACCAAAGACAACTTTTGGCTCCTAAGTTATTTGTTGATTATAGCCCACTGGCATAAACTCAACTTTTTACAGATCACATTGTTTTAAATATAACCCAAATAAGCATACTGTTAACCATTTAAAACTTTTCTGCTTTATATACCCTATGAAAATCTGCACAAGGATAGATAAGAAAATCATTGTGCCAAGAGGACTCCTGCCTGGTGCTAAGTAGACATGACCTGTTACAGGTGAGTTCCCTGCCTGATCTTTTTTTCTTTTCTTTTCTTTTCTTTTTTTTTTTTTTGGTAGTGAGAATCAAACTGAGGACCTCAAACTTTCCAGGCAGGTGCTGAGTGGCTGAGCTATATCCCCAGCCTCCCTCTCAGATCTTTCCTTCCCCAGGAATTCCCTGACTTACCCCTGTTTGGAGAAGAAACCCCCACACCCCACCCCCTGGACAAGCTCTTGCTGTGATGAATTCCCTTTAGTGCAAACCTGTCAAAATTGTGCTCAGAAAATCTTGTGTGTGCTATGGCCTCCTCACGATTGCTTCTTTTTTACTTTATCAACCCCCAAACCCATGGAACTCCTACAATTTGAAATTGTTTACTTTGGACTAATGTCCCTTCAAGATAGTAACTTAGTTACAACTAGTTGTAAATTTTAGTCAGGCACAATAACTCATACCTATAATCCCAGCTATTCCAAAGACTGAAATAGATTGCAAGTGTGAGGCCAGCCTGGGTGATTTAATAAGATCCTGATATAAGATAAATAAAATAAAATAAAATATTTTTTTAAAAGGGCTGGTGTGTAGCTCATGGTTAATCAGCCTTGAGTATGTTTGAGGCCCTCAGTATAATCTTAAGAACCACAAAAACAATTTTTTAAATGTAATTGTTAAGGAGAAAATAAATTATTAACTTATTTCAGGAGGAAAATTGAAGTACATGGCAAACCCCCACAAAGATGTTGAGCTTTCTCATTTCAGAATGATAGTTTGAGGATAATGAACTATTGTTCATTAAGAGGCCTGGCCAGCAGGAACTCTAGTCTAGTGCTTCAGCAGAACAATCCATTCAGCAAAGTCAGTACAATGAATCATTCTCTTACCCTTCATACCACCCTTGTGGCATCAACCCAGGGGATGGTGTTCCAGAAGCCTGCTCCTGGCTGGCAGATGTCAAATGTATTTATTCTATGAGTTGTCTCTTCACTGCACTGTGGTGACCAAGGCAGGTCGAAAAGTTACTATTTGATGAACTTTAGTGTATTTATTTTTTCTTTTGTCTCTTATACTTTTGAGTTATGAACCCAGATTTTAAAACTAAGATCATGAAGATTTATTATAGAAATATTGTAGTTTTATTGTAGAAGGATTGCAGTTTTTAGCATTTATGACTATGATCCAATTTTAGTTAATTTTTTATGGTATAAGGTAAGGATTCAACCTCATTCTTTTGTATATGGATATCCAGTTTTTCCAGCACCATTTGTTAATATAATTATTTTGATATAATAATGAAATTTTTCTATAATAATCTGTAGTTTTACCTCAATATTCAAATGTTAAGTATTCATATGTATTAGATTTTGTTATCGACACTAGCTAGGATTCATATAGATTTGTAAATTTTCATCTCTGTTTGAAAGAATGGGCATCATCGTGGGTAAAATACACCCTGACCATATTTCTCTAATGAAAATATGTATTTTAGCATAATGATAGCCAGTTGTGTGTCTCCATAGCCGCACCGGAGGAATACAAGAAGCAATCTTTGTGTTCACCTACTTGGTACAATGAATGGTAAGGTGTATGACATATGTCAAACTGTAAATGGGTATTATTCACCATGTTACATTTTTGTGTTTCTATAATTGTTTTATTACGTATTTTCTTTTGATTTTTCTTGTAGAATTAGCACAATTCAGTACAATGTCTCATGAAAACCACTTTTACAACTTTGGGAGGAGGTTGAAAATAAGTCATCAGGTGATTCAGCTACTGATGTTGACTTGAATCATGGAAGCCAACAAAGTTAGTAAGATAGGAGAGATAGAGAAATACAGAATGAAGACTTTGATTCAGATGAAGAAGAGAACAGTAATGTAATTAAATGTTCTGCAAGTCAAAACGCTACAAAATGATCATGTATACCTGAAAGATCCAACATTAGAACTTGGTCAGAAAATGTTATTAGGTTCTTGCCGGGGTGAAACCTGTTGGACAGAATGCCAACACTGGGATTCAAGGTTGGAAATTGTTTGTAGTGGGAGATATGCTACAAGATGTTTTGAAATGCACTAATAATGAAATACAAGTGAAACATTCCATGTACATCAACGGTAATACTCAAAAATACGTGTATCATAACATCTCACTATCTGAACTAAAAGCCTTCATAACAGGACTTTATCATTTTAATTGTCAGAATCTAAAGGATTTATGGAGAAGTAATAGATGCGGCATTGAGATTTTTAGGAAAATGATGACACTTGAGATTTGATTTCTTTCAAAGTTGCCTACATTTTGAGGACAAAAAGACCCACCAAGAAGAAAAAATCTGGCACTTTGGCTGCTATTGACTCATTTTTTGAAATCTTTGTTTTGAACCGTCAAGCAATTTATACACTGTTGAAATACCTGACAGTTGACAAACAACTTGTATCATTTTGTGGTTGTTGAAGGTATTGGCAATATATGCCAAAATAAACCTTCCAAATATGGTATAAAAATATATGCCTGGGAGATGTGAAGACATTTTGCACTTTGAATTTAGAAATCTATCGTGGAACTCAGCCACCAGGTCTTTATTCGTGCAGTAATAAACCACATGCCACTGTGAACAGACTTGTTGCATCTATTTTAAAAAGTAACCCAAATGTCACATTAAACAATTGATTCATGAATTACCCATTCATGTTACATTTGCTAAAAAACAAAGAAACAAAAACAAAAAACAAGCGAAAAACAAAAACAAAAAACAAAACAAAAAAAAACAGTTGACCAGCACGGGAGCTATTCACAAGAACAAAGTGGAGATTCCTGAAAAAATGTTGCAAGTTCACAACAAAGAAATGTATATGACAATCTTTGGATTTCAGAAAAACATAACATTGGCCTCTTATATGGTGAGGAAAAATGAAGTAGTATTGATATTGTCAAAATTACACCATGATAATAAGATTGATAGTAAACCTGGGCATGGTGGTGCACTCCTATAATCCTAGCACATGGGATGCTGAGGTGGGAGGATCTTGTAAGTTCAAGGTCAGGCTGTGTTACACAGTGAATTCCAGGCTAGACTGGACTATGTGGCAAGACCCTGTCTCGAAAAACCAAACAGTTTCTTCCCAATCCACAATATGTGCTGTACTTTTTGGTTCCTATTTACTTTTTCGGCTTCTCACAGTAGTGAGACCATATGATGTTTACACGTGTGGGTCTGATTTATTTCATTTATGAGTATGGTCTAGAGTTGCACCCATTCACCTATAAAAGTCTCAAGTTCATCCTTCTTTATGGCTGAGTAATATTCCATTATATAAAAATACCACATCTTTTTTATCCATTCTTCAGTTGATGAGCATTTGGATTGTTTCCAAGATTTAGCTATTACAAATTGTGCTGCTATAAACACGAGTGCACATGTATCTCTGTGGTACGATGTTTTTAATTCTTCTAGGAGGATACCCAGAAGGGGAATAGCTCGGTCGAATGGGACCTCTAATCTTAGTTTATTGAGGAATCTCTACACTGATTTCCACAGTATTTGCACCAGTCTACACTCCCACCAACAGTGGAGAAGGGTTCCTTTTTCCCCACAGCCCTCCCAGCATTTGTTATTGGTTGAATTCTTGTTAGCCATTCTTTCTTGAGTGAGATGAAATCTTAGTGTTGTTTTAATTTGCATCTCTTCGATGACCAATGATGTTGAAGAGAAACTGTACTGGGGGAAAGGGGAAAGGAAGGAAGGGAAAAGGAAAAACACTGACATTGCTTTCCTTTTTGAGAATTAACCATTCTAGTCCTCTTACCATCCCCTGTATTTTTGTCAATAACCACAAAAAGTTTGAGATAATTTTCATTAAGCTTTTTTGAACCTACAGATCAAATTAGAGAACTGACATCTTACCAAGTTTCCAAATATTTGAGGATGCTTATATATACTTCTATTTTTGATTGTCAGTTTAATTTTATGATGCCCTAGGAAAATAAAGAATGATTTATAAATTAGATAGATAGATAGATAGATAGATAGATAGATAGATAGATAGATAATAGGTAGATTGTTTTATTACTCAGAATATAGTGTAGCTTTTCTCTTTGTATTCCTTTTCAGTTCTTTATGTGTTTGAAGTGTTTTTTGGGATTTTGTTTTAGTTTTTGTTTTTATTTTACCAATCTTTTCTACTTTTCTTTTGGCTTTGTCAATGTTTTGTAATATAATTGAAATCACCAATGTTTTATTGATTCTGAATTTTTGAATTGTAGACATCTTTCATCTTAGAGTGAAATCCATTTATTATTTTCTAGTACCTTTACAGCTTTTAAAATTATTTAGATCTCTCAACTACTTATTTTTGGCATATGATGCAAAGGTAAAAGTTTCATCTTTTCTCTAATAGACATCAAGAATTCCAATATTATTTATGAAACAATCCATCCATTCTCTGCATTTTTGAGATGTCTTCGGAGTTTTCTCTTCTGTTTAATTATTCTGTATGTTCATTCCTGAACCAATATGAAACTGATTTAATTATAGAGCCATTATAACTTGGTAAGCTTGATCACCAAAATGCTCTTCTTGCTTAAGGTTTTTCTAGCTATTTGTATAATCAAGAACAGCACTGTCTTCAAACTGTCTAGGATATAAAATAAATCTGTTTCATAATGGGATCCCATCATATTTATGAATTTATTCAGGAAGTGATCTCTCTAAAATTTCTTGGTCACCCTAACCATGGGCATTTCACCTGTTTACTTGTTCAAAGTCAAATTTCAGTAATGGGCTAGAAATGATGGCACATGCCTGTATTTCCAGTACTTGGGAGGCTAATGCAGGAAGAGCACTGTGAGTTCGAGGACAGCCTGGGCTACATACCGAGTTGAAGGCCAGCCTAAACTACATAGCGAGACCCTTTTTCAAAAAATTCAGTAATAAATACTTATTTTAAAGCTATTTTCACATAGGTTTTAAACATTTTTAATTTTATGACTCAGCGGTTTGTGTTTTTAATCGGGAGACATTAAAGATAATTCTGCTTCACTAAATTAATGTACAGTGGTAATTTTCTCTGCTGCCTCTTCATCATTGAGGTCTTCCCTGTTTTAAACATCTCAAAAGAACCTACTATTACCCTCAAACCACCATTTTTTCCCCCATAATCCTGAAATCTCACCCACACTAATGGTAAACTACCCTTTGGGGTGTTCAAAATAAGTTGGAATATACTGGAATCTTTCTTGAGTGCATAAGTTGGTTGAAATGGTTAATGAGGAAAACTGACAAGGAAACTAAATATGGTGAGTTCAGGAAGTTGTGATTTGTCTAGTTTGTAAAACTCTGGTGTCAGCAGCCCTGCCCTTCTTTTTTTTTCCTGTATTCCTTTCCCCTTGTATCCCTCCTGGGCACACGTTACGTCATCACAACATCCTGACACAAATATACCTCTCTGCATGTATGTTCAAAGGCGGGGTTCAGAAGACTGCCATTAGGAATTTTAACGGTGAAAATGAATCAGGCAGAATGCGAAGGGCTGAGGACCACAACCATGAACTGAACTGGAAGCATTGTTCTGATGCAGTGAGAGGCACTTTTAAGTACATTAGTGATAGGCCTGTGAAAGCTACCTATAAATTCATTCCAAATAAAACAGCCATTATGTAGAAATTGTGACACAGAAAGAAAGAACATAATGAACCTTTTGTTATGAACATCTGAGCAAGTAAGTCAAGATTTAATCAATTTTCCCTAAAAGAAATATTAAGTATTAGAATTAACAGATCCTTTAAAATATTTTTAAATATTACAAGACTATAAAATGATGTGAAAATACTTATACTTTCTTCCTATATACCTATTTTTCATCTTCTTTATACTAATAAACCTCCCTAGAAGTTAAAAATTTGTCCCAGTTAACCTTACTTCTAGTTGACGTTGAGCCCCCAATTATTAAATACTTGGAAAGAAATAGTCACCAAAATCAACAATAAATGTGGTTTTATTCTATTATTTTTGTTGGGCAGTAACATAAAATTCTCTCTCCAAACATTATTTCATAAATTCACAACCAGGTGAACATTAGTGTCTCTGTGCTTTTAGAATATTTTAATATTGATCATGGCTTGGCTATGTCACTAGTATGTTGGAAAAGTAAAAATAAAATAGATTTGGAAGTCAGACCTCGGTTTGAATTCCAAGTTTATTCTATTTTGGTTGTAATATCACGCAAGCTATTTACCCTTTCTGGAAAATGAGGAAAATAATCTTAAATAATCTTAAATGAAATGAGATAACATATGTTTCAAATGAATATTTTCATGAGTAATTGAATACCACCTGTACTATACTTAATTTTTCTTCTACTCAATTTCTCTTTACCCTTTTAGAGAAGTGTAATTATGTATAACCCTATAAATATTTGAATAAATAGAGAGAGACAGGCATTGTCTCATATTACAGAGGTTTAAGTACTCCCAAAATGTGAGCACCATTGCTCACCAGCTACTTTGCATCAAAAAATAAAAATTCAGCTCATGTGTTTCATCTCATGTGTCACTAGAATGGAATCACAGCTGATGAACTCCAAGTTGAATGGATGTTGGCACTGAACACCAAGAAGAGAACTCATTTATCATGCTGTCTTCAAGTTCACACAGAAACTGCCTGAATTTTCCATCATTTGCTGTTACCAACTCTCAAGCTCCTAAATGTAGGCTTACTTTGTCTGTGTTGTGCACTGGACAATGGGAGGGAAGAGTTAGTTAGTGAAATCATGCTAGTGGTAGGCATTTTATAGACCACTCTATGCAATTTATCACTTCTTTCCTAAACTAATGCTTTGATGTTGGTACTATTATTATTCCTCACATTATAAAGGACAAAATAGACATCCTCTGTATTAGTTCAGTTTTCATTAGTATAACAAAACACCAGAAGCAGGATATTTATGAAGGAAAGAGCTTTATTTAGCTCACAGTTTTGGAGGCTGCGAGTCCACATGGCATAGTGCCAGCTCTAGTGATTGGTGGTTTGTCTGTATCAGCTCACGGCACACATAATCAAAATGGTAAGAGTATGTATGGCAGTGAGAAATCATATAGCAAAAGGAGAAACTAGAGAGCAACTCAGAGGTGTTCTCTCTCACAAGGACTTGCTTTGAAGAGAGCTAACTCAGGGTCCCATGAAGTGAGTTTAGTCTCCTCCTCCCAGGGCAACACCCACAATCCCCAAGGACCTCCCACTAACCCCCCACCTCTTAGAGGCCCCACCACACCCTGTCAGCACATAAAGAATCTAGCTTCCAACACATGAAACCTTGAAGGCCAACCACATCAAACCATGTCATCCTACCTGTGACTACTTTTAAAAATCATCTGAAAGTAAAACAACACGTGGCTTTTGAATTACAATGCGTGCAACCATTTCACTCTGCTGTATGCTATTCTTCTTGGAGATTCATTAGAAAGCCCTTGGCATTGACCTAAAAATCACAAAGGGGTATCTTAGAACCAAAGAAAATGCCTCACTTTCTCCTTTAGCTAGAGATACAGTAATGTGGCATTGCAATAAAAACAGGTAGCTGTTTGCCTACCTTTTAATAATCTTTAAAATCTCTAAAGATAAACCTTATAATGACACTTTAGCTTTGTCCTTTGTTTTCTCCTCTCTGTTAGTGAAAGAGTTCTGCATTTCAAAGCCCTGAGTTAGCTATATCTACAACTTCCATAGCCAAAGCAAGCCATGGTACACATTAAGTCCTGGTTTCCTCCCCTGGAAATGAGTTTGGACAATATGAGCAACCAGATGCTGTTCGCTTCCAAACAGATTTTTATTCTATAGTGGCAAATAAAAGTCTTCTGTTCTATATCTTTTCCCCTGGCTTCATTTTAAAACATTTTCTTTCTATTTATCACACTCTTTAACACCTTCAACAAATCTATATATGCTTGGATAACTAATAAATATTGGTTTATACACATTTGTTATATTCCCTAATACAAATACCAGGGCAAGCACACTATAAATAAATATGTGGGAGAAATGCAATCAGTGTTTTATTAACTCAATCAGAACCCACCTGCTCAGAAAGGCAAATAATGATTCGATAGTTGAAAGTTCATATAAGATGGTAAAAACATTGTTTGTGACATTATGTAACCCATGAGGAAGGAAAAACTTATTTGGATCCCATCTTGTATTCTAAACTTTTTGGGCTACTGAATAAATTCTTCTGATCCCAGGAACTTATATTTTTTTCTGTCTTGAATTTAAAATTGGGATAAAGTAAAATTTTATATGTTAATATGCACTGAAAAAATTACCACATTCTTGGGTCTGTAATGTCCACTTTGTACAATTGTTTGATTTAAAGTTCATACTATATCTATAGAAGACGCTATTAAACATCTGAAATAGAGATTATGGACTCAGAAAGTAAAAGACTTTGTTCTACCTTCCTTAACTAGTGGCAGACTTAAAATGTGGAAATGTTTCTATCTGGGTTCAGAGACCAAGATACATCTTCAACAAAACATTAATTGTGATTTTGTTACTAGAGAAAATAAAACAATCACATTTCTTTTCTAAGGTGGCACTGTATCAAAACCGTGACCTCATACTTCCCAGTTTTTTATCTGCAGAATTGCATTTAATTTTATAGTATTTGGTAATTAAAAGAAACAAATGAATATTACATTGAAAATGATTGATACAATTTAGTATAAGTGGATTTAATGTAGAGAAAATGTTAATGAGCTTTATGTTGATAAAAATTGACAATCTTCTTACATGGGCCAGTAAGTCTCATGCCCTGGGATTTGCTAACATGGGCTTTTTCTTGTTTTGTTTTGTTTTGTTTTTGTCCTGTGGATACAGAGTCTTCCCTTCCAAAGTTCTTATGCTGAGCTTACTGAGCTAAAAAAGGAAATGGTAGTCATTTATACATGGAACGCTACAGGAATATTGCATGACAGAAATCAGGACCAAGTGGATGCAGGCAGGAATTTCCTAAAGATGCTTATGTTCTCCAAGGATTGCTTCCTAAATCAAACAGACAAATGTCAGTAATGTAAGATTTTAGGCCATGGAAATTGGTTTTAGTGAGAATAGAGAAAAAAATGAATAAACATTTGATAATTTTTCTTTGTACACCAGACACTGTGCAGACATATCTTTATTTTATCAATATACCAACTTTTTGAGGTGGTTTCATTTTAGAAGCGAGAAAACTGAAATGTTCATTTTCTTTTCTTTTTTAACTTATTTATTTCAATTGCACATACTTATGTGGAAGTGTGATAGTTTGATACATATATGAAATACAATGATGGAATGAAGCTAGTTAGCATTTCTTTACCCTTAAACATTTAAAAATTTTTGATTAATGCATAATAACTGTATTTATGAAACATAGTATGTCACTTTCTCAAGGTGAAGTTAAATGTCGATTTGGGTATGTGTGTTTTGATCCTAGTAATCTTTGAAGATTAAATTTACAATGAGAGCCTTGTTATTTTCTTTCCTCTTCCTCCCTGTTTCTGAAAGGACTAGGATTAATTTGTCATCAGAATTTTTCAAAAGACTTTTTTTTTAAATCTTTCATAATTTTGACTGAGCAACAAGCATAACATTTCAATGAAGACCTGTTTAGTTTCATTCCAGTAAATCACTCTCCATGCCCTTTCTTCTGGCCTTTCCTGACTTTACCTCCTTCTTTCTGGCTTTCTTATCTCATTAGAGCAGAAAGTTGCCTTTGCATAGAACATGGTCCACACCACTGGAGCACCACGTTTCTTTTCAAATCATAATACCAGGTGCATGTGAGTGAGTCATTAGCAAGAGGGATAATACATAATTTTTACAACCATCTCCCAGTCCTGATCACCTACTCGTGAAAACATGCTCTGACAGATATGTCCATCTTTCAAGTATAAAAGTTGCAATATCAGGTGACCGAAACAGATTAGATCTGGGAATGACAATAGTGCAATAAGAAAGAGCACAAAATTGAAATGATGATTATTATTACCCCTCCTCTAAAATACTATGTCTCTAATGGTTTATTTAGTGCCCCTGTCATTGGGTTTAGAATTTTCTCTCCGACAAAATGACATGCTCACATCCCAGCGTTTGAGAGAAACTCTGGGAAATGATGACATTGCTGCTGATTTACCTGTTACCGACCTCAGTTCCAGGAAGAATTCTAGAATCCGTCATTGTTTTAAAATACCATCCAGAAGGTTTAGCCATTTCCTCATAGATATGAATAATTCATTGACTATTTCAGGTAGTGAAGTCACTAAAAATAGGAGGAAAGTTGAATGCTCTGACTGTAAAACAAAATCTTTGCCATTACAAAATACTGTTATTTTTAAGGATGACACTGGACAAACTAAAGATTTTGCCTATTTTATTTAACTTACTAACAGCAAAATTTCACATATCTTCCAAACGACTGAAAAAATACTGAAATTATCCTGATTATACTGCTCTAGTTCTTAAAATCTAGGTATAAATGGGATCTCCCTATCCACTCACGCTTTTCTCAGTGCCTTAACAAGACTGATGCTTTTAGATATTGAACCAGAGCATGAGACACTAAAACAAAGAATGGAAAACCATGAAAAGAAACTGGGATCTTAGGTATTAGCTCTGTTTTCCCATTTTGGAGGTGGGCACTCTATTGTTTTGGGGATGAAACTCCTAAATTTGGTAATGATAGACTAGGTTTTAAATTTACTAGATATATATTCTAGAGAAAATCAGTCTGCCTCTGTAATCTTCTATTTCCTCATGTGTAAAATACAGATATTAACATCTGCCTGTATGAGTTCTATACAGAACACTTGAAAAAAGATAAATGAAATACTTCATAAACCACAAAACAGTTTAATATCATCATTGATTCAAGTGGAAGAAATAAAATCACCATAAATGAAACTGGGACAGTCCTCTCTGCATTTTGAGCTAAGTATTTTTTTCTCTTTATTCATTCAAAGTGTGAATAATTTATTTTGAAAGAACCAGAAATATATGGAGGGAGGTATAAAAGTTTCCTTTGAAACTTGTTCAGAATTTTTTTTCCCCCATTGGTAGCTGGAAGTATATTTTCTTCCTTGCTTTTTAACAATGCAGTCAGACCTCCTCCTTGCATCCAAAAGAGACCTGGAGAAGTTCTGTGGTTTGCCCTCTTTGTGACTCCACAGTTGTCATTTTTTGTGCTTGCGATGTGTTCACCTTTTAGAGAGGAAGAAATAGAAATCTCTTTCTCGATGGACGTGATGTCAAACAGTGAATCACCAACATCCTCTCAAACAAAGCTGTTGCTTGAAACAGTCTTTAAAAAAAAATATCCTGTGAAAAGACAATTATTTCATTACCCATGATTCATCAATTTTTAGGCTGTCATTAATGTAGAAGTTTGAGAATGAAGATGACAGGAAAATAGTGCCAAATCATTCATGCGGAGCTTGAAAATGTTGCATAATTTCATTGCTCAGATGTTATCAGGATACAAAACCAAATGATCACTTTAAATCTGGTAAATATACATTTTCTTGTCAAACTTTTTTTTTTTTTTTGGTGGGTACCGGGGGGTCGACCTCAGGACCTCGCGCGCCAACAGGCACCCGTGCCGCTGAGCGATATCACTGGCCCCTTTTTCGTATGTGGGATCCGGGAGTCGAACTCAGGCCCTCGCGCTTGCAAGGCAGGCGCTTACGCCACTGAGCCATCTCACCGGCCCAGTCAAACTTTTTGAGACATCTTGGAGTCTTAAATTTCTCCTGTTGCCTTCAGCATTTGAGGTATATGACTGAATATAAACACTAGTTTATTTGTGACTGCATATAAATCTGTGTCAGCTTTTAATAGGAAGCTTGTTTATAGATGCAAAGAATAACTTGTATTAAATGTTAATAAAATGATATACTGATTTTGTTTGTTTGCTTTGTAATTAGGTTTCACTGTAGTGCCCAGGCTGGTCTTCAACTTGCAAGCTCGAGCAGACATTCTACCTCAGTTTCCCAAGTAGCTAGGAAGACAGGCTCCATCACTACACCCACCATAATGTAGTACTTTGATATTCTTTGTGTCATCACATGCCTGGATTACATTCCAGTTTCTAACTGAGTGAAGAAGTGAGGAACTTGCATCTGTGGTCTTGAAGATTTGCAGTTTTTACTCTTTAAAATAATTTTGAAAAACTATGTACCTCCCATACCTCCAGGAATATTTATAGCATGCATTTAATAAAACTTTTTATTAAGATGTTAAATAACTATAAAGGATGTGATCTTTAGCATATTACTAATACTGACATTTAAAATAAAACTCCTTTCAGTCTTTAAAATATATTGAATGCTATGTAAATACTTGAATAATTTGGTAGCTGTATTTATCAATTTAAAGAAATATCCAGACCCTTAGTAGTCTAATGTTTTAAATGACTCCTGAATCTTTTAAAATTCATATTTCTATCTTACAGAAACATGAGGCACAGGTGTGTTAAGTGACATAAAAGGTCACACAGCAGGTATATGGCAGCTTTAAATATGAACCCAGACTACTTTTCTAAGAGTCTATTTGTTATTAATATTGTTATTAACCATTTGTTGTTTGCCATTTGGTTTTAAATAAAACTTTAATTATACATATGTCATCTGTTAAAAATTTGTGCATGCTGCTCCTTTATTTATAAACCTGCTAAAAATGACCATTGTCCCCCCAATTAACTACAATAAGGGATTAATTAAGTCTTGCTATGCCTTGAGAGTAATCAAAATTAAATAGAATGTAGAGACTTGCTCTGGAAAAGTTACAACTCAGCTGTCACCTTTCTCTCCCATCCACACAACTCATCTAACAGTTGGAACATGACAGATATTTGTGAAGCTGCTAGAAATTTTCTATTTATTGTGAACCCAACACTGTGCTACCTACATGATCACATTAGATCCAGATTACATAATTCCTGCACCACACAGATGACAAGACAGAGCTTTGAATCCTCTTCAAGGTCACGGAGCAGAGATCAAGAATGTGGAGCAGAGATGGCCTCAGTGTTCCTAGCTCCAAGCCTGTGCAAAACCATTTCTATACCCCCTTCACTCCTCATAGGTGCATGGTCTTTCCTAATTAATCCTGATTGGATTGCATTATATATCTCAAGTTGATATTCAATAAAGAGAACATTTGTAGAAAACTGCTCAATCAAAAGCCTTCCCATGTCTCAAATGGGCAAGATCTCCAGCCTTCTATTGGGTCAATACTGTTTTCTTCAGGTTTCAGAATAACTCCTGTGCCTTTCTTTGAAGAAATGAATTGATTAAGGACACATACTTATGCATGAAGTGAAGTAACATAGAAATGACAATCAATCAGACATCAGGTTTCTTTCAGCTACTTTGGAAAAGTAAAACTAATCTCTCTGTTTTCCTACACATGACCATGTGTCTCCCTGTAATAGAAGACTCTTTATGGTCAGATTGTACAGTACTTTCATTTATTTATTCCATCCTGGCAACGAACATATAGAAAAGAGCTATAGGAAAATGTTTAAATGATTGATATGGCATTTCCTAGCCAAAGCACAAATCGGATTATCTCCAAAGTTATTCCAATCTCTTCTCCATCTCAAACACAGATAATAAACTAAATGTTGAGAATACTCTGTTTTAAACATTTGTTTTGAGGATTAAAGATGAGACTTGCCTGTATTCTTAGTAAAAGTCATATAAAGCCTGTTCTTTTTTTTTTTTTTTTTTTGTGGGTACGGGGGAGTCGACCTCAGGACCTCGCGCGCCAGCAGGTGCCCGTGCCACTGAGCGATATCACCGGCCCCTTTTTTCATATGTGGGTTCCGGGAGTTGAACTCGGGCCCTCGCGCTTGCCAGGCAGGCACTTACGCCGCTGAGCCATCTCACCGGCCCTAAAGCCTGTTCTTTTTTGGTTTAAGCAGTAGGACCTACAGAAAAGAGGAAAAAGCAACTTGGGGATCTTCACTTTGAACATCTCTAATGATGTTTTTAGTAGTGTCATGAATAGAGTGATATTCTGTCATGTGCGAAACAAGCTCTGTTATTGTACAAAAACACAGGTTCTGGATTCCAGCTTGTCTTTTCTATTTGCAATGTGAGATTAGGGAAAATTAATAACTTCAGTTTCTTCATCCAGATGATCTGTTTGATAATGGTATCTGAGTAATAGAATTGTTTCAAGTATTAAATGTGATTGTGCATGCCAAAATCCTCAAAATTACATATGATTTGTGCCTTAGTACAGAGTCGGTAAGTGGTTATTTTGGTTTGCATTACAATTATTAAATACCAGAAAGCTTGTTAGGGTAATAAGATCTTGGAGTTGTTTCCCAGAGTGGTCATAATAAAATGAGTTTGCAAAATATTGAATTCTTTGAAAAGTATGGCACTGGAGAACACTCCCAAACTTTTTTTTAACCTAGTATTTTTCAATGTTGTGTGACCAAGAATGACATATTTCCCCTCCAAAAAATATTTGATGGAACTACCACAGAAAGTAGAATAGCAGTAGACCTTCCAATAATAAGCCCTTTCTTGGTATTAATTTGTATTTCAGAAATTTAGTTTTGTTGATGATGTTGAATTGATAAAGATATTTTATGGTAAAGTAATTCATGATCATTACTGAAGTTTTGGAAAATTGAAAGATATAACACATAAGTGATTATACTTAGTGATCAAACCATTGTGGAAATGGGTTACTTTCTATATTTTTTCCACCAGTTGATTTTTAACTAGTTTATTTACTTATACTAATTCTGCATATAAAATGTTGTATCTTTTTCTCTCAACATGTTAATATGTTATTGTGAACCTTTGATAGATAGCATTTATTAAAGATTATATTGTATAAAATTATATTTTATATTTAATAAAATGGCCATGCCATAGTTTTCCTAACCATTAATTGGAATTAACTGATTAATGGAATTAAAGGCATTGATGGTAATATCTTTAGGCTTTTATGAAGTTATGACTCTTATAAATTAGTATTAAAATCTTCTAAAGCTTTAAAATTCTAAAGTTTTCTTCCTCCTGTTTTGAAATACTTATTCACAATAAGCACTTAGAATTGGGAGTAATTTATCAAATTTTAATCTGTTAATTGATTTACATATTTGTTCAGCATATACTTACTTATTATCTAGGTATCTGTATGGGATGTCTTTAAGATCCAATGGTATTACAGCCATGGAACTTGTCCTACGTGTACTCCCTAGTTTTAAGAATCTAAATATATAGGCATTGTCAGAATGTTCCAAAAGCACTGTACCAATTTCTGTTACAGGTTATCATAACTCTAGTTGCCTCTGTAGAAAAACATAGATAAAAATAGACTTTTTTTTATAAAAATAGACATAGAGTTCCAAATGTACACATACATATACATGGGCATATACATAAAAATTTATCTGGGAGAAGAAGGTAGCATTAAATGGATCTAAATATGTCTCATAGTCTACTTTCACTCCAGTTCGGCAGTTGGCAGTGCTATGGATTGGATGAGTGCCCCTCACGGGTTCAGGTATTAAAACCTTAGTCTCCAGGGCTGCATTATTGGGAAGTGATGTTACCTCTAGATGCACAGCCTAGTGGGAGGTTTTGGATTGTTGGGGACATGGTGTTGGAAGATAATACGGGGCTCCAGTCTTTTCTTTTTCCTCTGTTTTTCTTCCCCGTCACTAGGTGAGCAGCTTTGCTCTGCCACACAGTCCTGCTATGATGTGCCAAAAGAGGCCAAAACAGTGAGGACAATAGATTATGGTCTGAAACCTCCAAAACTGTGATATGAATTAAACTTTTATCTTTATAAGTTGATTATCTCAAGTATTTGTTACACTAACAGAAAGCTGATTAACACAGGCAATAAGTATGTTTCTCCTATTTAAAATGTATGTAAAAATTTGAATATCATCACCAGCTGTCCAATATACACATCACTTTTTCATATTTTTCTCAAAATAGAGTCATTAAAAACTGTCCTTAAATTGATAATATATTGTAAATGAGTTTGTCAAATTGCTCCAGTGTGATCTGGCTTGGGGAAGACAGTTCATCTTCCTTCAGGTCCTTAAATCCTTAGGCCCATTTAATTTTAAAAAATTCATGCAATAAATAGCATTCTAGCAAACTGCTTCCACATGCTGTCTTTCCTCCAGATTCCCACAGATTGCTGCGGCCAGTAGACTAGTTCTTCCAAGTTGCCATAGCAACTTGAAGCACTTTCTCCCTTCTTTAAACCTATCCCAACTGGGCTGCCAGATCATCACTCCCAAAACCATATTCTGATCATTTCACCTCTCAATCAATAGCCTTTCTTGACTCTCCAGTAACCCCAGTACAAAATCTGAATACTATTTTTTCAAACCAAACTCTCTTCTCCTTCCTTTCAGGCAATTCTAGTCCAGTTGCATCCAATTTCTAGGCCTTCCATCTATCCCTCTCACTTTTCCACCACATTCCTTGATTTCAGTTTATTAGTTGGTCCAGAAAGCTCTATGACATCTACATAATAATAGCTATTATTATACCTATGTATGGACTATACGTAATTAAATATGGACTACTACTTTGTGCCAGGAATTGAGTATGTATTTCTAAATATTATCTCATTTGCTTTTAAAATCAGAGCCTCAACTTTACATTGGAAGCAACTGGCACACATTTAAGACACTTATTCAAATTCACACAACTTAAATTTAGAGCTCTCTTGTACACTGAAGGTCTTGTTCTTTCAACTTCAGTACATGTCATGGCCCAAATATTATTTGTTCTTCCATCTCAGTTCTTGCCAAATTCATGAAGACTTTTCCATTGATTGTTTCAGTTAGAAGTGATTTTTACTTTTCTGTGTTCTTATAAATATTACACTGTATCTTTGCCACACCACTAATACTATTACCTTTTGTATTTAGGTAATGTGTCTCTCACTTACTTTTCTATAGAATACGGTAAGTCCCTGACTTACAGACATTCAAGTTGCTTACTTTCACAGGTATACTGTATAAAACTCCACTGTGGGATACAAATGAATCCAATTCAGGAATGTTCTTCTGGAATGGAGCTCATTAGTAAGTCAGGGATTTATTGTGCTTTATTAAGTTTAGACCTATTGAATTATAGGCCTTCGGTATACACTTGATGTGTAAAGTAAAATATGGTAAGTCTCTATTCTGGGAGAACTTTCTTAAATCAGATTCATTCATAAGTCTTACAAAGTGAGTCTTATACACCTTCGACGTACTTCTGTACATCCTGGACTCTGAGCACTGCTACTTTACACCATCACACTGTACAGTAAGCACACAGCAGCACACTTGTGACAGTGTCCGGCAGACATGTGAGCTCTTTCTGCAATGTGTTCACATCTACCAATGCTCATAATGCAAGGTCCACTCGTGTCTGTGAAAGTTCACAAATTGAATGTTTGTAAGTCGGGGACTTACTATAAAAATAATTCTCAGTCTCAAAAATATACTATTTAGTTTTAGAAACTCAAAATAAATATATAAGTAGATATTTTAATCAGTGCTCTGAGACCAAATCACAGAAGATAATAAAGAAAGATCATAATTGGGTGGCTAGTTGAGTTCTTGGGACTTGGCCTTACTAAAGAAGTAAAATGTCAAGACATCAGGATGAAAACAAATTAGCCAAGTAAAGAACAAAAGAGGAACAACGTTCTAAAATGGGGAAAAACATAATCAATAATCTTGAAGCAGAGAAAGACTATTTTCCAACACCAAAGCAAGGTCATTCAAGGACACAGCATAGAAGGATGCAGCTACCTAAGGGCTTTGTATTTGGGACCATGAGGTCAAAGTGCCTTGAGGGAGTCAATAAAGTGGGAAATAGCACGGCACTGGGTGGAAAGAAGGGCAGGGTCATACACTTCAACACTTGATAGTCCTAATAGGTTCACATTTCCTAGTGCATGTGGGAGTCTGTCCCAGGAGTTAAACCAGGGACTGGCGTGTTCTAGTTTCAAGTGTTTATTTATTCTTCCAGAAGGTAAATACTCTGACATTATAATCTATCTATGCCCACCTGTTTTATCTTTATTATATTTTAACTCCATAATGCTTAATGTAATTCTTTAAATATTTAAGCTGTTTAATGCCATTCCATTATTCTTGCTACTTTCTGAAACAGCTCTAGAAGTCCTTTGTCATGTCTTTAGTTGACCTGTCATGATTGCCTTCATGTCCTGAATTTACCTTTCATGGTCATTTTCACTTTAGGGAAGAACCAGAAGTTGCAGTGTCAGACCCAGTGAATATGGTGGACAAGGACACACCAATGTTTCTAAAAGCCTGCTTCCCCATTGGATGGCACTTGGCCTCAGCATTCATCAATATTTCTGACACCTCACAAAGACAAACAAAAGAGGAGTTCCAGGGCCGGTGATATAGCTCAGCGGCACAAGCGCCTGCCTGGCAAGAGTGAGGTTCTGAGTTCGGTTCCCAGTACCCACCTTAAAAAAAAAAAAAAAAAAAAAAAAAAAAAAAAGAGGAGTTCCAGAACAGTGACAAGAACAATGGGCTGAGTCCATGAGCATTTCGAGGGGGATTAATGGTAATGCATCTTTTACTGTAATAATTTGTTTTAAATGTAGGCATTCACCCTATATTTCAACCATAGTTTGTATGTTTTATCATCATTGCCATACTTTCTTTATAAATAATGATGCCAATTCTCACTACAGAATACATGAGAAAATCTCTGCCTTTTGTTCTCCAGTTAGTAGTTTTAACTGTCTTCAATTAAGTTTGGACCTTCCAAATGGCTGAGTTCTCTTGCTATTGCTGCCAGATGAAAAATAACTGTTCTACTTTGAACTAGACATTTGGTGCAATCACTGCTTTGACAGTTTAGGTGGAAAAGAACTGTCATACTTTTCATCCCAAGAGTACAGGTTACAGACATTTCGGGAGTGAAGTTTGGAGTTCCCTTTGAATTGGTTTGTCACAACCTCTGCTAATCCCGTGTCCAAATGGACTTACCTTCCAATTGATTGCTCATGATAGCCTATGGCTTTTCTAGAAGACTCAACAAAGTTGAATTTGTAGCAAGTTAGAGGTAATATGGAATGCTGTAAGGATGGATGCAAAGTTTCTAAACTGGGGAGGAAAATTAATTTATATTTCATGAGCTGTATCAATTAGCAATAGGTCTGTTGAGAAAGATTTGGAGAACATATGTGGGCTGGGGAAGAGATGCCATGCCGGACTAAAGATATCTTCTACATATTCCCAAGGATAAGGTGGCAGTTGGGTTATTATTTCTATCAAAGTCCATTTAAGATTGCCAGGTGCTTGAGCAGTTTTTTTGGTATGAAAGAAGTCAATCAAATATAAAACAAAATGGAATATAAACAAAGATTCTTAAATGATGGCAAAAAATAAAAGATATGTGGAACTAAAATTAATATTCAATAGTGCTAGTAAACTGATTATTAAAATGACCTCAGTAAAATTTTGGTAATGATCACAGGTAGATATAGAATTTTTTAATGGTCCTTTCTATTCATTCCACTTACAGATTATTCTTTGGCTTTTTGAGTCATGGCCTCACTATGTAGCCCAGGCTGTCCTTGAACTAGTGGCAATCCTCCTGCTTCAGCCTCCCAAGAGCTAGGATTATAGGCATGCACTACCATGCCCAGCAACTTATAGATTATTCTTTCAATTTCTGATGATTATGCCTGGATTCTCTAGGATTTTCAAATGGAGCTTCTGTAAATAATTACGATGAATTCTGCTGCAATTTTCAAATATCTAAATAGCTTTTGCTTACAGTATTTACTAGAACTTCTAAAGCAATATTCAGACAACAGTGCACATTTTTTACTTGTTTTTACTTTTAACAAAATTTCTTTAACCTCCTAACACTGAGAATCATATAAAAGAAGGATTGCTTTGAAAATTAGCAGTTAAATTTTATAAATAACTTTTTAACATTAATTTATATGATGCATTTGATTTTTTTCTTCTTTGACCCATTAATGTATTTCCTGAAATTGCTGAAGTAAATGTACTTGAACATGGTGTATTACTCATGTTGCATAATGGACATATCAATATCTTACTTAAGATTTTTGTTTCAATGTTTTAAAATGAGAATGGTACAAATATTTTTTTCTTTAGAGATAATTATTGATAAGGTTATTGCATCAATACTATGCTTCTTGTATAAAATTCAGTACTCTTTCATCTTTTAGATGTTTTGGAAGCAACTTAAAGTAGTGGTCAAGAATCTAGGCTCTTAAATATGATAGCTATGGGTTAGAAATCTATTTACAGTGTTTGCTAACCATATTCATCACTTTTTTATCCTTGGGACAAAATACTCAACACCCACAATTTAAAGGAGGGAAGATTGACTTACCTTGACTCCAAGGCTTCAAATCCATGCCACAATAACCTGGCAATGGGAAGCTCCTCAATCTATGGCAGCCAGGAAACAGAGAGAGGGAGAAAGGGAGGAGTCATAGGTAACCACATTTACCAGTGATGCCCCAGTGTCCCAAATCTTCCATCCATGCCCACCTTCTGATAGCACATTCAGCTATGAACTCATTCATAGATTAACCCACTGATGAATATATTACTCTTACAATCCAATCATTTTCCAGAACTGCCATCTCTGAACACATGAAAATTTGGGGTGCATTTTAGAGCTAATGCATAACACTAACCGTCTCATCTTGGTCATATAATTCAACATGTTCCAAATCTGGAAGGAAAGAGATAACAATGGCACCTACCTTGTAAGATTGTAAGAATTAAATATGACAGTTTATACTATCATATTTATCAAGGTCTGCGGCAGGTAATGAGCACTCAATAGGTGTCCAAATACATATATATCAAAAAATTAAAACTATTGTAATTAAAGGCTTAATAAAATTTGCCAGAGGACAGTAAGAGCTTAATAGCTCTTGAATTCTTAATTCTCTGAAATCTTTATTCTCTTCTTCCATGTGTGGTCTCTCTTTTAAGGCTCTCTGCCTCACTTGCCCTTTTGATATTGAATTTGTATTAACTCAGACATCAACTATTTCAGTGAGATTTAAAGAATGCGCCAGTGAGTTGTACACAGCCATATTAAAATAATAACCAGCTTAATCCACTCTCAATCAATGTCTATATTTCATTTCTCCTAGTAATTTTTCGTCTTCAACACTACCAGAACTATGTTTATTCTGTTTCCAAACTAGCTCTTAAATTAAACAACTTGTTTTTTCTTCTTTTCATTTCCTCACTCGTTGATTTCTATGTTTATTGATTTATTCCCTCTATTTGGTGTTTATATTCCAGAATGTATAGTCTCTGCCTAGCTGAGACACATGGCGGCAGTGGGGAGAGGACAGGAAAGGAGGCAGAGTCCTGGCCTCCAGTGTTCACGAGGAGCTGTCTTCTGCTTCACTACTAGTACCGTACTGACTTTGGACCTCTAGCTCAGGCAGCATGTGGGAGGGGAGCTGTGTAGGAAAGCACAGAACATGCTCCTGCCTATTAAAGATAGCCTCTCATCAGTGTGAGTGCTGAGATTGCACCTGATTTGAGTCCAGGCTCTGCCACTTATCTTTGTAATAAATTCTTTTTTTTTTTTTTTTGTGCATACTGGGGGTCGAACTCAGGACCTCCCACGCCAGCAGGTGCCCATGCCGCTGAGCGATATCACCGGCCATTTTTTTGTATGTGGGTTCCGGGAGTCGAACTCGGGCCCTCACACTTGCCAGACAGGCACTTACGCCGCTGAGCCATCTCACCGGCCCTGTAATAAATTCTTTATCTTTTCAAAACCTCACTTTTCTCATCTGTGAAAAGGCTATAATCATAGCATCTTTCTCAAAGGATTGGTGTAAGGATTGAATGAGATTTGTGTTTATCTCACTGTCATATCCTTACAGATATATATTGATATGCATGCAAGTATACAATATTTCTTGAATTAATGATTCAAGAATATTTCTTAAATAAGTCTCTGGAATTTCCTCCTAGCCTTCAAACCCTATGTGTTACTAGGGACCCAATCTTGTGAAGAGATTGAAGAGCTCACTGAACCTCTGCAGCTATTACGTGATAAAAATGATTGAAGCCACTTGCTAACATAAAAGTGCCTTGTGCACGGTTATTAATAATACTGAGCACTGCCCATTATAGAAAACCTGCAGCTTTTATGCTTCCATAATTTTAGTCTTGCTATCATCCTCTCAAGAAAGAAGAATCACCCCCAACACAAATTCTACCAGCTCTCTATTTTCCAATAAAGAGAACCTTGCAAATGATGAAAACAATGGCAGATCCTTTTCCACTAGCCCAACTCAGAGGCAGGGAAGGGATGAGGAAGTACACCTCCTTGTCTGACACAAATCATCACATGCTTGGCTGTTTCCAAGCTGATGGCAAGATGTGCCATTAACAGATGGGGAAGGGAGGTTCTCCCCCTTCGATAAAGAGCCATTTCTGAAAAGGTACTCTTTTATAATTTAAAAAAAATGGAAAAAATTTAGAGAAAATAACCAAAATAGACTTCTAAAAGTAAGCTTCATATTCTTTTTACATGGCATTTACTTGCATGACTTATTTCAGAGACAATTTTCTGAGAAAATCTTTGACACTCCAGAAGCTGCTCCTCCTTTTTCAGATAAGACTTTTCATAATGACTCCACTTCCTATTCAAAGGGCAGGAAATTATTGTTTATCATTCTGAATTGCTGTGTGTAAAAATTTTAAATCAGAATGTAATTTGTTGAGCTCATAGCAAATATATAACATTTATAGTATATAAAAAAAACAAGTCAGCCTCTATAAACTGTCTAAAATGGTGATGGGAAAGCTACTGAGATAAACACTTTAGTTATGTTTAGCACACTGAGAAAAAAATGAAGGTTTGGTTTTGGAGAGGAAGATAAAGATGGAAACATACTTTCTAAGAAAAGCAGTTTCTATTTTTCTTCTTGGTCACTAAGTCATCTTAAGGCATAACTGTTTTTATTAAAGACTTCAGTTAAATTTTTGAAACAGGAGATCAGCAAAGTAAAGCTTTCTTCTTTGATGAGACCAGTATTATAGGTTGAATCCACTGTGCTGAAGTTTTCTTTCTTTACAAATGTATCATTTGTTTACCTAATAGTGCAAATAAGGATCGGCCAGAGGTTTCATATGTTATGTATCTTTTCCCAACATCATATTATATACAAGATGTTAAATACAGAATTTTCTTCTAGATGAACCTCTTATGTCTTCTTGCATGTTTTTCAAACATAGTCTTAAATTCCATGTTCAAGAATCAGTTCAAAAGGCTCCAGGATTTAATAGTGTAACCATATTCAACTCTATATTTTCACATCCATGATAAAATGTTTCTATTGTCTGGTACTATTTTTCTCTCACCCTGCACAGATATGAAATGCAATTTGGAATATTGGGAGATGAGGAGCGAGAAGTCTCTGTGGATAATAAACACTCTGACAAGAAAATCCCCAATCAAAATTTGGGTGGTATCACCTTCCAGATAATATTCACTGAAATTGTGAAGAAATTGTGAAATGTTTCCGAGAAGGGGAAAGGGAATTTGCTTCCCTTGTTGAGAGCGGTAATGAAAGATAAACTGGGATGCTGAATGTTTTTGCTCTTTCTGAGTTGTGGGAACTGTAATATCCATGAAATCTCCTGCAATTTTATCAACCACGTTTGTTTTTATTTAACTTACTCAATGACTGTAAAAGGTATTGGTAACAGCACCCACATGCAAATTTCATTTCTGGAACTACCTGGTGAAAGTGAAAGGGATTAAGATTTCAGCAAGCACAATAAAAACCACTGACTACATAGGGACCTATCGCCCCCTATTGTTAAAAATGTGTAAATCTAGAATTACATTCATCTAGTCTCTGGACATCAGGTATTTCGCTTTTTAGTTTTCATTGGTGTCATCACTTATGCACAGACCTCCTTGTTATTTTTACCAACAGACCAGATGGCGTGGTCCTTCATTGCTATTGTAGCCAAGTGAGCATTGTGGTGTCAGGCATAGGAAGGAACTGACAAGGAGGGCCCCAATATACACAGAGCTGCTGCCCTGAGCCTGCGAATTCCCCTGTGGTCCAGCGTCAGCATGAACGTGATTCCCTGGCAGCAGTCCAGATGGCTTCAGCTTCCATTCCAGGCGTGTCGACCCACAAAGAAGGCACCGCCACCCGCTCAAAGAAGAGAAGTGAGCATCAATTCTGATTCACAAAGATGACATTGCTTGAAGAGAGTTGAACACATGGGACCCCATAACCCATTCTAGAAACAGGCCAGTGAGGCTTCCTCACTCTTCTAGTCCTCTGGCCTCTGGCCTCACTTACCACAAAGTCAGCTGCCGTCTTTAAACTCTGTTTGCTCTCTAGTTTTACTGTTGGTAGAAAGCTTTGCAGTTTATCAACATTATCTCATACTGACAGATTCCAGACGGTGAAATGGTAGTTGTTGGGGCCATTAAGAGATGGCTCCACACTCTGCCTGATGCAGAATTTATGGAGTCTCACTGCGGAAGGTCCTGGGATATACAGATTACCACATTAGATGGAATGACAGGCTAGTACCTCAGAGGTAGAGCAATTCCAAGCACTTGCAGGACTCCAGTTCTACAAATACATCTCTGTGTCTTAAAAATGATGCTGATAAACTTTTGAGATTTTTATAGGATGCATTTTTTCTCTGCCCATTTCTTCAAAAGAAGTTGTGCTTTTGTCATCCTAGAAAACTTCTACAAATCCTCTTCTGATAAAATCCATATTCCTTCTAGGAAAAATTAATAACTTTGCTCTTCATACGTTCCTGTATTTTCACATGGTATATACACTTATCCCTTAATAACTGTAGGGAATTTGTTCCAAAACTCACTATGGGATGCTCGGATATCGTATACTAAAATATTTTGGATCTGCATATGACCTATAAACATCCTCTTATATTCTTTAAATTGTCTCTAGATTATGTATAATACCTGATACAATGCAAATGATATATAAATAATTGTGGTACTATTGGTTAGAGAAAAAGACAAATAAAGAATTCTGTAGATAATCAACTTCATATTTATTCTACAGATGCAATACTTTTTCCCATATATTTTTAATCCATAGTTGATAGACTACACAAATGTGGAACCTGTAGATACAGAAGGCTGGCTGTGTGTGTGTTTGTGTCTCTGTGTGTGTCTCTATGTGTTTTAGGTTCTTATGCACATGGCCTATTGAACGAATGCTCCCTAAAGAAGGCCAGTGACAGAAGCAGGATGTAGCAGAGCAAGGAGTTATGCAAAGTTCTGGTTTCAGGTGGTGGACAGCCTCGGCTATACAATGTGAGCGGCTCTGGCACATGAATTGCATGAAAGAGTCTCACCTTGTAGGGAGAGGGTCGTCCTTTTGCCTTTCTGTCAGTCACAGTACTCCATGAGGAGAAGAGATGAGCAGGGTTTTCTATATGGTCCTAGGCAAAGAAGGTTTAGCTTAGGGTAGGAGACTAGTTCTCAAGATGTGATCCTTACACCAGCAGATTCAATAGCATTTGGGAATTCGTTAGACTTGTCAATTCTCGGGAATCTGCCCAGAAGTTCCTGAGCTGTGTCATAAACTCTGGGGATAGAGGACAATAATATGAGGGCCAACAATGCTCCAGGTGATTCTGACCCATAGTAGAGTTTGAGAACCATTTGCCTAGTCAGCTCTCTGGAGAAGGGAGTGGCTATGAGCATTAAGCAGTCATCACTCAGCAGCTGCAGAATGGGCACCCAGGCTTAGTGAAAGGAGTCATTTCTGTGCAAAGAAAGAAAAAATGTGAAGTGAAAAATGAAGTATGAAAGAATGTTAGGTAAAGAAAGTAAATTTTAGGCAGGATAACAATCATGTCTAAAGGTTCTAAAGTTTAAAAATGCTATAGTTCACTGGAACAGCTAACTGAAGAGAAATATTGCCAGTGCACCAAGAGAAAGGAAAGGATTGTGCAAGGTGAAGCTTGAGAGGTAGGCAGGGATCCGAAGGGCATTTACAATGGCTGATAATGACAGTTAACATTTATAGAGCATTTGCTATGTGCCAACACTTTGCTAAGGGCTGATGGCCTTTTCTGCATATAAAGCCCTTACTCTTAACTACCACCCCATTCTGACAAGCTATAAATTTTCAAATTCTTATCCTAAAAGCCATGAGAAAGCACACAAGGATTTAGTTGGGGAAGTGATATAATCATGTTTGTCACTCTGCAGCAGAAAGATTGAAGGGCAAGAACGTATGCAGGGTGAACAGTTAGGAAGAAATCATAATACAAGAGAAAGGAAGAGTAGCTTAAGCTGAGGTGGTAGCTGCCAAGACTAATAAAAGTGGCTATACTTAAAAGATATTGAGGAAGTAAAATCAGCAGTGCTTAGGGATTGGAAATAAGTGTAGGGCAGAAGCTGGAATTAAGATTATCTCTCAAAATTCTGGTTTCCATTATAAAATGGATTATAGTTTCATTCTCTGAGATGGGAATCTTTAGAAGAGAATAATGTTGCTGGAGGAAGTTGTGTTCAGATTGGAAACACTGATTTTTGAGATGTCCTTGAGACAGTCAAATAAATATTACTAAGATGCAGTTGGATATCTTCATCCAGAGGATGTAGACCAGGGATAAAAAGTTGCAACTTGTTATTGTGGAACAGTCAGAACAGAAAATAATGAACATTCCATTGCATAGAGAAAGCACAAACCAAGCATATGGTCACATTACAAAATTCAGACCAGAACGAGTTGGCTAAGGAGATAACAAAGGGGGGGGGGATCAAGGAGAAAAGTTAAAAGAAAGTTATGCTTGTAAAAATTTGAAGGAGAAAATTTTATATTAGTATCATTATGTATGCTCTTATGAATGTTAACTTTAGTCACATTAAATATATCTGACAATCAGTTTTTGATAAAATATAACCGGTCAAAATAAAATTCACATGAATTTTTAATCTTCAAAAGTAAATTAATCTGTAGGGTAAAAAAAAATAGTTATAAATATTTATAGTTTTTAGTTTAGTTATCTTTTGGAAGCCATTCCAAAACTTTGGATTTAAAACAATGAAATATTATTTTGCACATTTCTTTGAGTTAACTGAAATCTCTTGTACAGAGCTCTTTTAGGGGTTCTGGCATCTAGCTGAATTGAGAGTGGAACAGACAACATGGATCCTTCTCCAAGACTGTTCATGCCGCCTTCAATCGTCTGGTAGTCTAGCTCTGACTTCTTATTTATATGTCAACTGGACACCAAGAGAAACCATTTCAAAGGACGAGCCCTGATGTGCAAGCACTTACCAAGTATCCACTTTCTTAATACTCGCTAATGCTCTTTTGGAGAAGGAAGTCATGTAGATAAGTCCACAGTTAAACAGGGAGGAACTACCCAGTGGTTTGTGTACTGGGATTATGGTTAGTCAGAGTCACTGAACAAAACTCCCAGCCAAAGTTCTATAATTCAACCTGGAAACTCTATGTGTAGTTATAAAATAAGTATACAGGAAGTAGCACCAATATGTTGTTCATTATTTATAATCATTATAGAATTGCCAAACATTGTCTACTCAAGTGTGGCTAAACACCATTTTATGGCTTATATCTAGATGTCTCCCCACAGCTTCATGTGCTCATAGGTGACTGGATCATTGGTGTGTGATACTGGACCATAAGTGTGTGATACTGCATTAGTCCATTCATAGGTTTATAGCTGAGTGTGACATTGGGAGATGAAGCCATATATATATATGGGGGGGCTTCAGGAAAAGAAAAATATTATGATGTTTTTTCAACAGATGGTGTCACCCTCATAGGATGTATATCACAGAAAACGCACTACACTGCCAGCCCTTAGAGAAGAAATTGAAAATCCATGTGCAGCAATCTTAGTGACCAAGTTTATGCAAGCAGCAGTTTGCTGTACTAATAAATATCTGGAAGCTAATAGCCACCATTTTGAGTACCTCTTATAATAGTAGAGGCAAAAAGTAATTTGTGTTAATCTCATGATGTTTCAATAAACTTAATATTAAAGTATTTATACACGATTGTCTTTTCCTGAAATGTGTATGCATTTTTGGTGGAATATAGATATAGATAGATAGATAGACGATAGATAGATGGATAGATAGATAGATGATAGATAGACAGATAGATATAGAGATATAGAGATATAGAAATATATCCCTCATCCTTCCCTGATGGTTGGTTTGCTTTTTGCCTCCCATGCCATCAACTATTTCTTCTCTGCCTTGGAACCAGACTACTATGGACTGAAACTTCTACAAGTTGTAAGCTAAAATAAATCTTTCCTCCTTTAACTTGTGGGTGTTGGATATTTTGTCCTGACAATGAGAAAGTAACTAAGATACATCATATTAATTAAATTTAATTTCCCCTGGACCTGCAAGCTCATTAGGTATATTTTCCTCCATGTCAAAGTTCTACTCTATGTACTTTCCCTGCACCTCATGATTAGCCATCTTTCTAGTACCTATTATTATACAATATCAGATCATTCACTATCAACCTCCTACGAAGTTTCTATTATGGTACCACACATATGCGTGTGCACACACACACACACTCACACACATAAACCCAGATCCAGGTGACCCTTCCAGCAAGCTCTCCTCCAGTATGTTGGCAGTGTCCAGTTTGCTTTGATCCTGTAACACCACCATTTTAATAAAAGCTTCCACAAATGCATAACTGAAGAAGAGAATGAAGATAGTCAACCACTGGTAATTGAATGCTTCATCCCAGAATTTATATGTCACTTCCAGGTAGAATTCATTGATCATAACTTTTTATATCAGCATTCTTGATTTCAATGGAACTGCAGAATGTAATCTTCCATGTATCTAGAAGTAAAAAACAAAGTAACCAAATAAATATAATCCAATAAACAAATTTCTACTACTTCTGTGGAATACTATGCAGTTCTTATAAAGGATTGATACCTTTATTTCAATGATACAAATTTATAGGAGATACATTTAAAAATATAATTATAAACAGTGTTTATAATATAATCTATGAAATTCATAAATGTTTATATTTTTAATGATGCATATATAACCAATTCTAATGTTATACATACAAAATTTTAAGTTTTTATTCCAAGAGAAGGGAATAGATAGGATATAATAATGAACATTTTACATTTTTCTGGATATCCTATACTCTCTGGGTTTCTTAAAAATGAAAATGGTTAAACATAAATTGTGAGAAATTAAAGAAGTAGTCTTATAACATGTGAATGATACTCCATGATTTCAGTCCTATAGTTTTATTTGTGTTGTTTTGGTTCTTGTTTTGTTCAGCAGTACTTGGATAAGGATTGGAAAATGATCAGCGAAACCATCTTGAGGGTTTCTCAGGCTTAGGGAGCGTTGTTTGCTATCTATAATCTTTCCCACTGTAATCAGATAGGAACAGCTAGAACATCAGAAATGTGTATCGGCCCTACCATTTCTCATCCATCATCTTGGGTCTCAACGCTGCTTCAGGAAGATTTGAGCTGTTCTGTGACTGAGATGTTGAAGTCATCACCCCAAAGCACAGTGCAGTTGGAGAACTAGAAGTTGCAACTTTATCTAGTTACTTTTTCCCCTGTATTAGGTAAATTGTAAGAGAGGAGACTGTCATTCTTTGCCTTCAGAGAATAGTGCAAAAAGATGTCCTTCGTTTCTTTAAATCTCTCCAATTCAGCCCCCTTTCTGCTTTTCTTTAAGTGTTGATCATTTGATATTCCTCCTTCCCTGTCTCTTCCAGTGTGTTGTAACCATCCACATGCTCAAGAAGTTTCAGCCCATAGTTGTGTATCTTATAAACTTTTAGTGCCTCAGATTTTAGCCAAATTAAAGTGGGACTTTTCTCTGCCCATTCATACTTGGCTCCAGAGAAGGTGAACATGGGCTCTAGCTTCCTTTGGTTGGTGATTAAAAATGACTTGTTGTGAAGGAAAAGTGGTCAGGGGGTTCTTTTTCAAATTTCAGTGTATTTTTCCAAATCAACATTCGCTGTGCACAATTTCTCTTCAATTAACTAAAAACATCTTACTTCAACAAGCATTAACGTAATTTTCTTTATAATGTCGGAGTCTAATCTGACATTAACATGAATTTGACTCATTTCATGATAATAACCTTACCTAATTATTCTAAAAAAGGCATTCATTTTATTCCTGAGCTTATCTTCCTTACAAAAGACATACTTTCTGACTGAGAATAGCTCTATATGAACTATTTTGACAAAAGCAATCATACCCAATAGTGTCCCTCTGATTCTTAATTCTCTTTTCTGATTCAGGTAAGGAGCAAATTGCATCATTCAAGGACCAAGAAGCATTCAGGAGCTAAGTGGCAACTATGTGTCTTTTGTCAAAACAACTGCAGTGGTACCATCTGAAATTCTATGGAAAAAAGATCTCCTATTGAGTTTCTTGCTTAGACAAATTTCTTTTACAATCATTAACTAGACTTTACTGAGCACTTTATGCATCAAAGTGCAACACTAAAAATTATGAGACATAAAAGCAGTATGTGAGATTGTTCTTAAGGAGCCTGATATGTGCTTGAAAGACAAGATGATCCATTGAGGGCCCAGAGAGAGAAGCAGAGGGCATGCTGAAGTACTTCATAGATGGGGAGGGTTTTCAGAAGTAGTACAGCTGGTCTTGGAACCTAGACTGAATAGCAAGGATTTTCTTTGGCTTTGAAGAAAGAAGGTAGTTTCTATTAAGTTGGAGTAGACCGTATTCTATTGTGTAAAATTGCTTTACTTATTTTCTACTTTGATTTACATTAAATCGCCTTAACATTCAGAAATTAACAAGAAAAAGAGCAAGGAGATCTAGTGGGTATGGTAAATTAGGCACATTCATGTAGTGTAGTGTAAATTAATCCAATCTTTTTTGTAGATAATTACGAACACCAAGAACCATAAAATCACTTACTTTTTTTTTTTCATTTTTAAAGGCCTAAACATAAATAATATAAAATTTTATAGAAATAATATAAAAAGTTACAGAAATAATATAAAAAATTTAATTTGCTGTATACCGGCACAATATTATTTGTATTAGTGATGGATCAGAGACAACTCATACTCTTTTTTTTTTTTTTTGTGGGTACCAGGTGTCGAACTCAGGACCTCGCACGCCAGCAAGTGCCCATGCTGCTGAGCAATATCACTGGCCCTTTTTTCATATGTGGTTACTGGGAGTTGAACTCAGGACCTCGCGCTTGCCAGGCAGGAGCTTATACCACTGAGCTATCTCACCGGCCCCTCATACTCTTGACATTGGGAAATTTTAAGTCAATTACACACTGGTATACATTCTATCAAATGTGATATATATATATATATATATATATATATATATATATATATAGTATGTATTGTATAATAAGCATGTATGGTAAATATACTTGATGGAATATAATACTACATTTACAAATAGTACAGAAAAATATGGAAATGCTTGCACAATAATTGACAAATACCAGGATATGTATTCATATATTCTATGTCTTTCTGCTTAAGAATGAAAATAGAAGCACTAAAACAACATCTACATGGGGAAAATGGACACAAAGAATAAAGATCAAGAAACGGGCTGATAAGGAAATGATTTCAGTCCCAATAACTCAGGAAAGTTGCAAAGTGGATACCCATTTTGGTTCCCAAGTAGGATGATACTCAACTCTGCAGAGTTTGGGCTGATAGAAAAATAAAAAGAATGTGCATCTACAGCAAGCAGGCAGGTTTAAATTTGACATCATGATGATCAGGAAGCTGAACCACATATACCGATATTCAGAATTTTATCTTAAGGCACTTTCCTTAACTGACTTTATTATCACTAGGAAAACGTCCTTTGGTATAAGCAACAGTAGTGAGAAGGAAATTTTCTGCCCCTTGGAGCAAGAGGTTAACTTTTCTCCCATGACTCATTTGGTTTCAAAGATTTGCAGTTTTTCCTAACTGGCTATTAGTTGATCTGAAAATGGCATTTCCTATCTTTCTGGCTCCTATTTGCCCTGACTTTTTCTCTCTCATCTCCATCTGCTAGTTTTTTAATGGCTCCCTGTATTGGTGCATGCTGTTCTGGTTCCTGTACTACACACAAAAGTTTAAATAGTTTATCATAGCTGCAGCCTGTCCACCTGTTGAGATCTTCATATTCAATTTCACTGCCTGTGAGACCCAGTGTCTGGTTTTCTAAGACTGAGATTCCTGCACTTTTCAGATGTCAGCAGTATTTATCTGCAACTGTCTCAAACCAGAACACATGGAGGGACCTCCTGCCTTAATCTCACTTTCATCCTTTCAAACACATGTCTCCTTTCAAAGCTTTTCAATTCTATTTTCTGCATATATACATTAGCAAAGAAAAATTTGTAGCATTTTAATTACTTTGTAAAAAATTAGGAATGTTGATAAATATTTTAAATTATACATGCAAGAGTAATTCTTTGTATTTTATTGTGTTGTGCTCCTTATCCTGAGGATTTTCCTTCCCGATTGCAAATCACTGCTTCTTCTGCTTTCCCTGTTTAGTTCAGTAGTGATGGCCCTTCTCATGCCTACTCAGAACTCTTTCAGGCTCCTTTCCCAAGGGATGAGAATCTATGTTGTGTAGTCCTAGGGAACCTCACACGTATGCGCACATATGAGTAGTAGACAGCAATAGTAACAACAGCAGATCTTCCGGGAAGACCCTTTTGAAACAAAATGACTGTAGTTATTTTCTCTTTTAAAATGTCGCTAGTGAGTTCTTGAATTAAAAACTTATGTTAGGGGGTGACTCAGTTCACAAACTTGATTCTTTCCCTGATTCTGGTTACAAATGAAGTTAGACAGGAACCAAATCAAATTCAATGGTTAGGTTCAATGTTGACCTTAACAGGAAGTTTGACTCAGTTCATCCAGTTCGGTTTGCGATCAGAATCATGGAGAGAATTGAGTTCATGCACCGAGGTACCACTCTATTTAAAAACATATTTTCTTATGTGTTAAAACACAGATACTGGTCATTCTCACTTAGATTTAAGGATTTTAAAATCATTTCCTGACTGCCAAGAAACTTACTTCTCTGTTACAGAGGCATGAGGCAAAAATTTCTGAGAATAAAGCTCAGCCTCTGGAGCATAAATATGAAGCTTGAAAGCTGCCCCAGGGCATCAAACATCCTACAGAAAAGAAAAGCAGGAAGAAAAATGGCCCCAACATATAGAAGAGGGCCGTCCCTGAGTACCACCACCAGCCTTAATCATGGTGTGCCCTCATGTACTTTATTTTACGAACTCCTTAGTCCTTTGGGTGAAGTAGTACTGTCACTTCTGCAAGGAAATTGAGGCCCAGGAACCAAAGCCACTTTTCAACACACCCAGTTAGAACACAGAATTTTTTTACTTCTCAAACTGTTTTTTTCTGCAATGTTCTGCAATCTGAGACTCCCACCTCTTGGCTGGGGTTGTTAGCAGGACCAGCTTTGAGGGGCTGGCTCACCTGTGCAACCTCAACTCCCCAAAGATCTGCACTCTGTGCTGTGGAATAAGTACAGGCAAGGGACGACAAGGTTGTCAAGATTCCTAGAAAATATTAAGAGAAATTTGGATGTGCAATATAACTGGTGAATAAAGTAAAACATTGCAAAGGTAAATCAAAAAATGAATACATTAATACCACATATAATGTGCTTAAATAACCATCATTTAAAAAGACAGAACATGAGGCAAGGTCAATTTCTGGTTTTGGAAATCTGTGTACTAGACTCTAAATTTTCCCTAGCACCACATTTCCTCTCTATTATCAATGCTGTTAATGTTGAAAAGATTGGGAAACAGTGACTGTTTACAGAGCTTCTGTTATTACAGAATGGATTCAACTTCTTTTTGCCTATGAGTCTATGACTTCCACAGAGGCAGGGACTGAAGGAAAGGTGAGGAGCTGAAAGATCCCTTGTAGAAAGATACATCCAAACCCTAAGACATTTGTACAGGTTTTATGCTTCCTGGCACTGTTCTCTTCACATAACTCCATATGTTTATGCTTAACATAGATATTAACATCATTATCTGTTGAAATATCTCAGCTGTTGTCAGTCATAAAGTAAGATCACAGCACAATAATAGGGTAAGTGCAGTTATGCCTTGAATAGAGAAAGTATTTGAATGTTTGTCATGTATTAGAGAGACAGAGATCTTCAGGGAGGAGATCTTCAGGGAGGTCAGCATTAATGTTTACAGCTTAGGAAAATAAAACAGGAAACTTTGATTTCTATTATATCTCTGAACTTTAACATGGTTCCCTAAGAGGACCACACTGTATTCAAGGGAGCCAGAGAATTTTTGAAATTGATATCCCTACATCCCAAAAGGATGTCAACTTGCTGAGGATCAAAGTTAACTCTTCAGCCTGGCATTTAAAAACCCTTTCTCAGGGGCGGTGAGGTAGCTCAGTGGTATAAGCACCTGCCTGGCAAGTGCGAGGTCCTGAGTTCGACTCCTGGTACCCACATACGAAAAAATAATGGCCAGTGATATCGCTCAGTGGTACGGATGCCTGCTGGCAGGCGAAGTCCTGAGTTCGACCCCCAGTACCCACACACACAAAAAAAAACCATGAAAACCTTTTCTTCATTTTAGCCATGCTATAGTATCAGTTATTTCTTGTTACTCTCCGGGATTTTCACTTTGTGGTTACTGCCTGATCTCTGAGGACATTAATATTCATGTACAGTCAGTGCTTTACTATTGCTCCTGGCAGGAATTAGCAACTTACTTTATCTCATCAAAAATAGATCCATTCTTCCTCTAATGAGGATCATTGTCTTTGTGCATTAAATTATAAATGGCAGCTTTAGTATAAGTGCTAAAATATTTTACATATATTTTATAAAAATCTTAATGTAAAAATGAAACTATTTCCTCAAGTGGCTGGAGGAGGGAAGATATTCAAAATTTATAAACAGCAAAAATACTGATTCTGTAAATTTTACTTACATTTTATTTTTTAAAGTGGAATAAATATTAAATTATTGTAAATAAAAAATTTTAAAAAGTACCAATCCCACTGGCCAGAAGCAAAAATGTCCAACACTGTTAGCTATTTCTTTATGTATTTACATTCATATTACTGAATAATTTGCTTACTTTTGGACTTACCCATTTACATATTAACTTATTGACTTATTACTATGGTGGATTATAATTTAGCCAGAAAATATGCTCCACTCCAGCATTTCTCCTCTATATTGCAAACATAGTTACTTTATACACACTGGTTATATCAGTGTTAATAACTGTTATTATGTTCATATGTTAATAACTGCCAATAGGTGAATTCATTTAAATGCATTCCAAATAGTGCTATATTCCAATCAGCAAGATTTGATTATTTATTACATAATGTGAAACAATTTTTTTCTATGTACTTATTATGCAGTCTTCCAGAATATTTCTATTTTTTCTGTAACCCAGAATATTTCCATTTTTTTCTGTAACCCAGTACATCAGAAAAATTAATTACTGCGTTGATTTTTCCTGGATACTTACCTTTTGAAACCCACTTTACTCCCTCTCTAATACAGAATGGTTTTACTGAGCATATCTCTCTGAATTGTCCTACATGATTTAGTATCAATCCCCTGTTTTCTAGGCTCTGTATTCTTATTTCTTGGTTTATTCCAAATCTTATTAGTAGAATATATCTTCCAAAGTTATCTAAGAAAGAGACTTAGTAAATTTAATCTTGCTGTTACTATACTTATTTATTTTAACCTGAGATTTGAGAGTAGTTTGGCTGGGTATAGAATTCCAAGGTAAAAGGTTTTTTTTTTTTTTTTTTCCAGAATTTTGGGTATTTTTCCTTTTACTTTCCAATTCTGCTGCCAAAAAGACTGAAGCTTTTTGATTTGTTATTTGAATGTTTACCTCATACCTGATGTTCTAAAATGTCATATTGTTTTGCCTTGGAGATATTTGTTATCTGTTCATTGTAAATATCCCTTTCAGTTAGGAAATATTTTGTTATTTATTAATCTCATCCTCATCTTTGCCCTCTTCTGTCTTACTGGTACTTTTACTATATTTTTTTCATCTCCCTGGATTTTTTTTTTTTTTGTGGGTACTGGGGCTCGAACTCAGGACCTCACACACCAGCAGGTGCCCGTGCTGCTGAGTGATATCACCAGCCATTTTTTTTTTTTTTGTATGTGGGTACCAGGAGTCGAACTCAGGACCTCGCACTTGCGAGGCAGGCACTTATGCTGCTGAGCTATCTCACCAGACCTGTATTGTTTTTATAATTGTCATGTAATTTATTCGTATTTTACATCTTTAACTTTTTGTTCATGTTGCTGGAACTGTCTGCTTTATTTTCGCAATTGTTATTATCATTTAAGTTCAAAATTCTGCAATACAAAAGCTCATTTTTCTTCTCTTGTGCCCTTTAAAATATCTCTTTCTTCATGGATACAATATCTTCTCATCTCTCTAAAGATATCTGAGATTGTTTTGCTTGTGCTATTGTCATCATCTTTCTTTTCCTTTTTTTCCTGTCTTGGACTCTGCTTCCTCTGAGTTCTTTTTCTTTTTTCCTGCTTTTTATTTGTTTATATTCTGTTTTTTAAGTTAGAATCTCTTCTCATATACTACACAGAAAATGGTTGTTACTTGTTAGATTTATTTAAGCATAGTATACTAAACAGATGCTTCTAGTTTCAATTTCTTTTTTCCTTGTTATATGTTTATGAGATATATTTCTATTCTTCTTATGGAATTAATACATACACATATCTCATCTTTAACATTTTTACTTCTTTTCTGTGCTTGGAAGAGATTTATTTACTAATGCAATTCATGGTACAATTCATTGGGTTTCAAAATAAAATATCCATTTGTTTGGATCTGTTTATCTTTTGCCTTGAACTGCATATCTCTGCGGGAAAATGTTCTAATATATTACCTGAAGTTTACACCAACCTGCTAACAGCGTGGAAAGAGAGCTGAAGTTGTACTTTTACTTTCTGCCACTTGCAGACTTATTTTTTTTATTTTTATTTTTTTTTTGTGGGTACCGGCATTCGAACTCAAGACCTCGCACTTGCCAGCAAGTGCTTGTGCCACTGAGCAATATCCCTGGCCCTTTTTTCCTTTGTAAGTGGGTGCTGGGAGACGAACTCATGACCTCACGCTTGCCAGGCAGGTGCTTATGCTGCTGAGCTATCTCACCAGTCCCTGCAGCCTTATTTTTTATGCCATTCTCCATGGTTCTTGCTATTCCCTACTTTGTGGATACTTTTCTTTAAACTTCTTGGTCTCTTGATTTGGGAAGGAGGAGGTAAAGGTAGAAATTAACTGGCCATGTGCAGTGGGAGAGAACACTTGAAAATAGAAGCATTACATATGTAAATTTTGAAGCAATTTCTCTATTTTCAGCCCCAACAAAGAGTTCCAACTTTTGTGGCACCAGTTACTTCTAAATTCTGAAATTTGGTGGGGCTTCTCAAGTCAAATTCTCACCAAAAATATCTTTTTCTGTGAGCATTTAGTTCTATTAGTTCTATGGTTCTGTAGTACACTCTCAGGTAGAGACTCTTCACTGTCCTATTACCATTTCATCTCCCCAAAAGATACTGAAATCACAAATCCACTGATGTTACTTTGGCTATTTACTTAGTCTTTGGTATTTACATATTTGTACTCTATTATTAATGTTTATGTGGGGTTTTCAAGAGATATGTTATAAATATGCTATTTTAATTTTTAAAATTCTCTGTGGATTAAAGAACCAAGGTCTGACTGAAAAATATTTTCTTTCCTAGTAATTAATGAAAGATAAGAGATCTAACATGTGTTATGTATCTTTAAGTTTTTATTACTATGAAACGTATTTAAATATGATGAAGTAAAATTATTTTTGCTCAAATCCTCAATATTGAAATCCACTTAAAATTAAAATATTTAACAAAACTTTAAAGAAATAAGGAAATGAATACAACTCAACTCACAATCTCTAAAACATACCTAAAAATAATGTGAAATATTCACTGAGGTGAATACACAAATGTATATGATGAAGGGCTATAAAGGTTATCATGGCCCTCAAACCTAAGCATCATCTACCTCATAAAATAGGTAGCTTTGAGGGTTAGTCTTGCTTGTTAACTTGATCGGATTGAGAGACATCTAAAAAATTGATGAAATATATTTCTGGATGTGTCTGTGAGCATATTTCCAGAGATGACTGGCTTGTGGGCCAGCCAAGGAGTGGGAAAGACTGACCCTTAACATGATCAGAACCATCGGAGGAAAAAGAATGGGGAGCTCAAGACTGAACATGCTCAGCCTCTCTTGAGTGGGTGTCTTTATTGCTGTTGTCATCCTAGATATCGCCCTGGATATCAGACTCCATACTCTTCAGTTTAAACAGAGGCTCATACCCATGACTTCCCACAGGCCTTGCAAACCTTTAGTTTCTAATGGGGAAGGAGTCACTGTTCCCTTTTATTACAAGGGTTCCAGTTTTTTGAGTTGAGCAGCTACTAGTTTCCCTAGATATCCGGCCTGCAGATGTTCACTGTAGGACTGTTCAGGTTCGAATAATGTTAGTCACTCTAAAAATCCCATCTTAAAATTATAAATGTATGTCCTACTTGATCTCTTGCTTAAAAGAACCCTGAGTCTAGAAATTAAAGCTCATGCTAGTATAAAAAATATTTCACAAATAGCAATCAAAAATATGTTGATAAGTAGACCACTTGGGTATTGAACTAAAAGCAATTGGATGCATTTAGCAAGTAATTAAAAGGAAGATATGAGCTAGTTAAAATAATGGCCTAATGTGAACATAGAAATGAACAGGACTAAGTACAGTACAGAAATTTTTGGCAATATAGTTAAAATGGCTGATTGCTTTTAGATTCAAAATGTAAAAGCAAAATTAAGAAAACCTACAGACCCATTAAAATTTAATTTGTCGGAATTTAATTTGTTGGAATATATTTAATCAAATTAAATATATGCTTTTTACCTTTAGTATTAATATATCTAAATGGGTTAATATGCTTCAAAGCAAATGTAAGCATATGGATACAGCATTTTCTTGATAGCTAGACAGATATAAAGAGGAAAAAAAGAAAAGAAAACAAAACAAAACAAAATAAAACTAAACAAAAGAAGCACAATTTATGTGAAAATCACGTTCCCAAAAAGATTGTTGACAAATGAAACATACGGGAATAACATGGATAAGAATCTATTGCTTTGAAAGAATTATATTTTCAAAGAAATCATGAGGCTATATGTAAAAGCATTGTGATTTAGTCTTGGGCACCCATGCATTCAGGAGCAGAATGCTTCAGAATGCAGGCTCAGAAACTGCACCCTGGAAGAATGGTGTCTCCCCACTACGTTCTTCAGAGACAGCCAAGGAGAGAAAATGTAAAGGAAAATCCCTCCAAAATGGAATCAGGGATCATATCAAAAAGTGGATGAGAAAATGTTTTTTATAAAGAAAATCAAGGCTTACTCAAGAAACATTCCACACCCAGAACTAGGCCTTCACAATGTTGTCCAGGCTAGCCACTTACAGGTCATCCATTCTGTTTAAAGAAACTCCTATGGAAATTAATCCTAAAACTGGTCTCACAGAAACTTTCCACAACTGAAAGTTCTCTTCTTAGTTCTTTATCCAATATTCCCATAGATTATTTTGAACTTCAGTGTGATTCAGTATATTGATATTTTGGTGGTACCATTTTCTGGATGATGCGTTCCATGACTGGTTCACTAAGGGTTAAGCAGCATACTACACTGAGAATAGACAAAGTTATTTTTCATATATGCAGCACATGGTAAGGAGGATAACCCACACAAGTTAATAATTTGAAACTCACTACAAATACTTTTTGGATCTTTGTTTAGCATTTATGTGAAGGCATTATTAAAATAGATTTTATATTAACAAAAATTGTATGCCTCTTCTGTTTTTACCAAAATCAGTAATCTTTAAAATTTTTTATTGCCATTTGTTGGCAATATGCAATGAACATATTTATTGTGGGGTATTGGTACAAATACATATAAAACTAGATATAAAACAATGTTAACATATTTGTTTTACCTTATATTTAAGTTTTTCCCTATTACTTGTGTTGGGATGGTGTTATTCACTTATAATCAAAATGAATTCATATGAGTATAATGGCAAAAATTATGTTGAAAATGTTTTAAAGTTTCTTTCTGGCTTTCACACTCTAAAGACATTGTTCTTTTTCTTAATGATTTTTAAAAACAGATGTCATTTTGAGACTCACATGAAAAATCTTAAAATGTAAATATTACCATAACTTATTTTTCCCCAGAAAACATCACTGTAACATGTAGTTACCCGAGTGGTTTTAGGACCTCAGTGGAGAGTGAATGTTGAATTCAGGTGATAGTCAAGGGTCATTTGTGGTGGTGGCACAACACCAAAGTAAAACTCTTCCCAGAAACCAGCTGTTGCTAGCTAAGGTTTTTTTCTTTCTTTCTTTCTTTCTTTCTTTTTAATTCACACCTAAGATTCTGTTTACTTCAGCAGGACTGGAGTTACTTAAGATCTGTACATGGCAGCCTAAGTGTATAGTAGTGGTGTTTTGGGGCTCCCATGGAGGTGCCAGCAGAAAACTGCTCCTCTGGCTTATCTTTCAACTAGCTCTTGGCCCCCATTCTGCTCACTGAGCAAAGCTGACATTTGGAAATTTTCCATCTAATTGAATTGGCAATAACTTGTATTTAGACTTCTCCTGATGGGTGTCTAATAAAGATAGCCTCAGTCAAGAGCAACTGAGGTGGCAATGATTCACACTTGGTACTAAGTACCTGAGTGCATGTAGTAAACTTGTGGGGAAAAAGTGAATGAGAAAACAGAAACTTGTTTTAAGAGATTTCTTTTGCCCTACTAACCTCCTGAAGCTACCTTAAATGTTGAATAACTTGTGTATGTAAAGTACATTTGCAAACAAAGATGCTCTTTTATTCCTTAACATCAATAGCAATTATTTTAAATAGTTGTTCTGTCTACTTCGTTATCTATTAGTAAGAATGGAAATGCCTTAAAAAACTATCAGATGTCGTATGACAGTCAATAGCATCTTTAACATTTTCTAATTATTTTACTTTTCCCTTTATTCTTCCTCTCTAGGAGAATATTCTGGAATATACTAGAATATTTCATGAAACTGAAAATGTTTTTATTCTGCACCTAGGTGGCATAAATATTTTTAAATAATTTTTCCTTTTCGGATAGTCAAACAATTGGCAAGTGGTCAGAATATTTTAAAAACTGATCTTTCCGAAAGAAAGGATCTTCTTGCTGCTTTGAGAAATAGAAAATAGATTTTGTTTTTTAAAATGTCAAATTTCAAACTTGCCTATGGCTTCTCATACTTGGCCAGGGTCTCTTGATAGTTGGTAAATTAACAAGAAAAACATTAGATTTAACCAAATATTCTGCCATTTATTCTTAGAAATTTAAGCCAAATCCCATAAATTCTAAGGGGCAATCAATTAAAATATAACGTTGCTAAATAGGTTACTCTGATGTATTATTTGCAATATTTTGTAACTGTCATGGCTTCAATAGAAAAAAGGGCCAATATGCTATTTCTAGTGAATAAGCTAAACGAAGCAATGCAAAAAATTCTGATATGGGAATTTTTTCAAAGGACTAAAGTAAAGGGCCGGTGAGACGGCTCAGCGGCTTAAGCGCCTGCCTTGCAAGCGCGAAGGCCCGAGTTCGACTCCCGGATCCCACATACGAAAAAGGGGCCGGTGATATCGCTCAGCGGCACGGGTGCCTGTTGGCGCGCGAGGTCCTGAGGTCGTCCCCCCGGTACCCACAAAAAAAAAAAAAAAAAAAAAAAAAAAAAAGGACTAAAGTAAAATTGAAAATGATAAATTACTATATAAAGTGTTATATTAAGAGTTTGGGTTGGGTGTTCTTATTGTCATTTTGGGAAAAAAGGATATAAAGATACAGAAAGATACATTGAAATGGGTTGGAAGAAGAAGGAAAAATAATTTACTGGAATATGAGCTCTATTGCTGCATGTAAATGTTCAGCAAAAGGTTAAAGAAAAACATAACTAGAACTAAGATGAGGGTATAAATATAAAGTAAGCGGCTGAGAGTAGAACTCAGTCTATGACTCTTTTACATGCAATTTGTACAATCAACGCGTACAATGCCTAATCCTAGGAACAATATAAGGCAGCATCCTTAACTGCTTAGGCACAATAACCTTACACTGATGATTCAGTGGTGGGCAGAAAGTAGCCTAGAGCAGGAAGGAAGCTGGAGAAAAATGAAAGTAACATTGATTAATACATTCTGGTACTGCAGTAAGTATTTTACATATCTTATTTATTTTGATATGACTGATCATTTTTTCTGATTTAAGCAATGTGATCCCTAAAGAAACTCAAGAAAATATAGAAAGAAATGAAAGATATTTATAATCATGCCACCTTAGATTGCTATAAACTGCAATAATTTTACAGAGTGTATGCCACACACCAGAGCATTTTATATGTTGGTTTTTTTGTTTGTTTGTTTGTTTGTTTGTTTGCCATTTGCTATGGCCATTGTCACATTATTAACTCTTCCTGGAAACACTAATTTTTAATTACTTATCTTTTGGCAATTATCTTGTAAATTATTTGGGTAATGACATTAGACTTTATATCAAATATTTATATTTACTTTTTAAAACCTGTCTTGAAAATGAACTACAGGAATCAAAAATATTGGGCTGGTGAGATGGCTCAGAGACATAAGCGCCTGCCTGGAAAGCGCGAGGGCCCAAGTTCGATTCCTGGAACCCACATACGAAAAATGGGCCGGTGATATCGCTCAGTGGCACTGGCACCTGCTGGTGTGCAAGGTCCTGAGGTCGACCTCGGTACCCACAAAAAAAGAAAAAAAAGAATCAAAAATATCATATGAAATGCTAGTTTATCCTAAAATTCCTATATTAAAATGTGGGAATCAAAATAATAATGAACCCTGATTAGATGACTAAATAACTTCATTATCTATGTGGAAATAAGCCTCTCTTTGTGGTGGGTGATGATAGTTTTCAAAAACAGAATTTTGCATAGAAATACTTATATTATTATGGAACAAACAATTTTCTCTAATATTTCACAATAATTGCTTTCTGGATATGAAATATTTCTTCATACACTCAATTATAATTGTTTCAGGATATTGGGCATAATTATATGCAATAATTTAAATGGATGATATTAATGTGGTACTTTTTTGTGATGTCTCTGTCAGCTGGGAACTACAATAGCAAAGTCATATTAGCATATTATTACCATCTGGGGTCAATGTTATACCATCCAATGCAAGAAACCAATGAGCGAGGCTCAGCTTCTGAGAAAGGCCAGTCAAAAGTGTAAAAGTTCATGGAATTCCACTGTAAAAAAAATTCTATGTAAGAATTTCTTGTAATGATGCAAAATGTCACCTTTTTGATATTGGAAAATATAGCCATTCTTAGAATCATAGTACCAATATATCTCTAAAGTTATCTATGCTTTGGGTAGATGACATAATAACAGGTAAGAAAGGAAAGGTTTTTACTTAAGTTAATCCTTCCTTACCTGGGGAGTAATTGAAGTTAGTGGAGGTGTTAAAACCTTAAGGGTCCAGCAAGTTGGCTTTAGATATAGGAAGATCCGTTCTTCAGGTTTCCAGTGTAATACATTTTCCTCCATATTACACAACAAGCTAATATATTATGAAATTGGTTAATTTTACTGGTCTTTGACTTTCCAATAAAACAAGGGATAACAAACAAAAACTACTACTGCTGTTGCTAAAAAAAATGTTGTTCTTACAATAAAACAATAAAATGAAAATGTAACTTGTTTAGCAGCATCCACTCTTGTAAGTTTATATTGGACCCTCAGTATTTTTGTCTGATAATAAGCACTTTCCCTTTATTTTCCTTCCTCTTTAAACTGTTTTTGTAGTGAAAGGTGGAACACTGAGAGAGAATAAGGCTAAAACCAACACAAGCCGAATTTTACAGAGTTGAGCCGACTGAACTGGTTCAGTTTATGAGCCGGGGAAATGATGATGCCTTGCTAACTTGAGCTGAATTGGTACTGAGGCTCTTCCAACTCATTCATCATACAAAGCTAAGAGAGAAGGCTCTTTTTGCTTTTCCTGAGGCACAAAATTGAATTTCCTAAGGAAAAGGTAAAATTATCTCAATAAAATTGCTGGCAACATTTTTTTTTTACTGCAGTTCAAACATGTAAAATCTTATTCCATTTAACGTTTCCTTCAGTTACCAATATCCACCAAAATGTAAATGTCATTCATTTTTAGGAACAGTAAATAATCTGAAAAATCTGCATTGCAACAGGGCCATGGACTGGCTTATTTTCCAATTGCTCTTGTAGCTGATGGGAATGGCTCTGGGAGCATTCCCACACTGAACAGGAGGTGGAGCTCTTCACCAACACGAACTCAAGGTCTTTTCAGATCCGTCTATTTAAAAAATTGCAGCGACCCAGAATCAAGGCTAATTTCCCCTAATTATCAGTTACTTGTGGTAGGAAGTATGCAATTTGAGGAATCAAAGTCCTTGACAATCGTGATCATTAGTCCAAAATGATAAAAAGTGGAAGCAGAAGCTCCAAAAGTTCTAAAATTGTGAGATTCAAGGAAGCACTTGGGCCATTCTCCACAATGAAGTAAGTCCTCAGCAGCAGGGCAGGCTGCAAACGGTCATTGTCTGGAAATTACAGTGCAATTGCTGCTGCTGCTGCTGCTGCTACTGCTGTATGTGTGCATGCGTGTGTGTGTGTGTGTGTGTGTGTGTGTGCGTGCGTGCGTGTGTCTGTACACCAGTGACAAAGGAAATCTTCGCCTCTCTTAAACATGAACAACTGACAGTTAACAGCCTTATGTACAGTCTCTCTAAACACAGATTTAAAGTTCTTCCTTCAGCCTAACTGTTCCACCAAAACATAGAAACAGTGGAACTGCTCCTTGGGTTTATAAGTTTACTGAATTTTGAGGATGGCCACACATATCCTCTTTCCCCTCCTGAATATGTTCGTATTTTTTCTCTTGAATACTTTCTTTTTGCTTTCCAGTTTCGTTCAAGGTAGATGTTCTTCCATTCCTTTTCTTTTCTATTGTTTGAATGGTAAAAACGATTTTGGAAAAAAAAAAAAAACCCTAATGACTCAAGGAAAGAAAGCAAAAGAGCAGAACTTTAGATATTATTCTTTAGAAAAAACAGACTTCTTTTTTACATACCTGAATGAGTAGACTTGCTGGACTTTCCTTCCTGCATTTGGGCCATTAGGAACGTTTTACATTATTCACCCATGTGTCTCCGTATAATCCTCTTTAGGGACAGCTGCCCTTACATTTTATCTGAAGCCACTACAGCTCCAGATGCGTACTGAGGATGTTCCTGTTGGACACAATACTTGGTTACAGGGAGCCATGGAAATGGCGCTCACTAGCTCATTCTGCTTGCATCACTCCTAATGAACCCATTCACTAAACCAGGAGTAGCAGCAAAGTCTTAGTTTATAATAAATGGAAGAAGAGACAGGATCCCCACTAACAAAAATCTTATCTCAGTTTTAAATTCTAGCAAACTTCATTTGGAGAGATTACCTATGTTTTAACCATGCAAACATGAACAATGTCCGCATCTGCCACCAGGGTTGTGAGCCTGTGAAGCAATATTCCTGCAGCCCCTAAAGGCCAGTGCTCTCTTTCTTTCATTCCTAGCTGGGAAAGGCTAGGACCCAGGAAGGTTTTCTTTGGGTCCTGCTGAAACAGCAACACTAAAAGGAAATAGGCTTGATAGTTACCTATTTCTAATTATTTAACAGCAATAAGATGAGACTGTTACCTTAAGTGAAGACATTCTGTGGAAATCATCATACAAATGTGCTACGTATTTTCATAATAAGACTTAAAATATTGTCTTACCCAGTATATCGTACAATACAGAAATGTGTGGCTGAAAACTTGTTGAGACCAGAGGGGAGACACACACACACACGGTACAACATATCTGCAAAGTGTCACAGGGCACAGAGCAGAGTGGTGGGCAGAGAATGCCATTCATCAGTGAGTATGGGTCAGGGCAGACTTCCAAAAAGTGCAAGTGTAGCCTGAATTCTGAAGGATGTATAGAAGAACCTTGGTGTCAAGACTGAAAAGAGAAACTGCAGGCAGACAAGAGTAGGGCACATGCGGATGGCAGAGGAAACCACAAAGACATGGAAGAAGTTATAAGGCGTTTTGATACTGCCGGATCACAAATATTAAGGTTGGGACTTGTTGGAGGATGCTTTTAGAGTGCTTCCTTTTGCGACATGATTGTCATCCTTTACTCTGTGAGTGATAGGGTCTTGGTAAATGGTTTAAAAGTTTGTGTCCACATTTCTCCTGTCATATATAGAGAAAAGAGGATAATAGTTTCCTAGTATCTGTTTGGGTGTCCCAGATTCTTGGAGTGGGGAAGAAAACACTCTAGAAAACACTCAGTTTGAGGTCACTGAAACATATGATTCCAGAAAGTGCTTCAAAAGTTTTTTCATTATGGTGAATTTGTATGAATTGAAGTTCTACTTCATTAGATACTCTGAATGATGTGGCATATTTGATTTGAAACAAGACAAAATCAGAGTTTCTTGCATTGAAAATCTGTTACTTCTTTAGAAATGGATAATACAGTGCACTCATTATGCAATTTATCAAGTTCAAGAATTTCTTCCTACTGAAAGGAAAATTTAAGGACCAAGGGATTAAATGGCTTCCTGTGTATCCACCTAGACAGTCCATACCTAAGCCATGACTGGAATACAGTTGTACCCCAGTTTATGAACCCTTTTCTTTGCAAACAATTTGGTTTGCAAACAGAAGTAACTGGCAAAATTTTGTTGTTGTTTGCAATCTCTGCACTGGGTGACAAACACTATTACAGCCATCTTTCCTACACAAGCATAAACGTAGCCATCTTTTCCAAAATCGTAGAATAAATTAAGTTTGTGAACCAGGGTACCACTGTATATAGGAACTTGACTTTTTTGGCTGATACTTTTGCTTCTGGTTTTGTTGTTGTTTGCTTGCTTGCTTTGTAAATATTATAGATTACTAACCAAGCTTTTGGAATTTTGATATAATATGAACTTAAAGATTAAAATAGCTTTGTTGGGTTTAGTCAAGTCATATCCTGATTTGCATGGAGATATTAATCTACTTTAGAACTAAAATAGTACAAGCACAGATAAATTTCTTAAATTATAATAATATTTCATTCAGCAACTGTGTAACATTCAATCCTATTTTTCTGATAATCATATCATGCTTTGCTAAGAAAGTCTGCCTCTCCCAAACTAATCTTTATCTACAAAGTGTGTTCCAGATGGAACGATCTTTAGTGTTATTGTGTTCCACAGAAATACCCTAATCCTTAGTAAAAAGAAAAGCTATTCTAGAAAATTATCTAGCAACATAAACCCAGAAACTATAAATATCTACAGAATACTTATCAGATATTTCCAATTTTTTGGAAGGAACAATGAAAAATGACTGTCAAATTTCAAAATGTAGCTACTTTTAATTCTTAAAAAATTAATAAAAATACATAGTGCATTTCTAAAACATAATAAAATATATTTGATGGAACATTAGGCAACATTAAAATCTGTATAATAACAAGTATAAATATTCATTGTTAAAAAACAGAGTACTGTATAAAATAAGACAACATATTAAATGTGGTGCCTCCGATGATGACCAGGACTAAGAAATTAAATTTATTGCTAGTGAGTTTTCTGTATTTTCCAATATTTCTACGTGGAAATACTTCTTTTTAAAATCAGGAAATAGCTTATAGAAAAATAGATAGAAGAAAATAATAGAAAAAGAGCCTTTTAAAGGCAATAATACAGAATAGTGTGGAAAGGAAAAATGTGAGTTATAAAACTGCTGTGCTTTTCATTTTAGGGACTAGAGGACCTAGTTTAAAGTTACTTCAGCTCTCACTTTTACTGCTACGTGTGAATTCTGCTCTCATTTTTAATTCATGGGAAACATTAGATTTTTATTAATCACTGTCAACTTCTCATTTTCTGCTCTCTCACCTTGACCCTGTTGGCATCTTCCTACTTTCCTTCTACTACATTTCTCCTAGCATTGGAAAAAAACTCTACCCAAGGTTTGGTTAGAAACTCAAGACACTTGAGCATTCCATTTTGAAAACACTAAGTATGGTTGTAGGAAGTCATTTATACTCTAAAAATTGATAAAAAAAAAAAAAAAACTCTTTTTGGTGTGTATTTTGAGTCACATGATAAATCTCTAGTTCTTCTTATTTCTTTTTACTGTAAAAGAAACTGCAGGAGACCATTTTCCCCACTAACATTATTACTGGATAATTAATGGTATTAGAATACTAATGTTTTAGAGGGTAATTCTTAAGAACTGACTTTTCTAGGTGTTACAAATCTTTTCTTACGGTTGTAGGTGATTTGTTTCTCTCTGTACTTCTCTCTGTACTCTTGTGCATGAGTGACACATCCATCTCCAAACACTTGGCTACTTTTCTCACTGCTGGGATAAAATACCTGACAAGTTAATCTCTTGGGGCATAAGCCTGGGTCCAGCAGACCCATCCCTTACTTTTCTACTATAAATTTGTACTTTAGTGCTATACTGGCTGGTTGTGCATCTTACTACCTTTCCCTGAACGATACAGAAGCAATTTATGTGTTTACCCACTTAGTATGATGAATAGCAAGGAGTGCACATGTGTGCAAAAGTGTCAAAATGGGATTCGGACCCACCTTTATGCTCCGTCTAACTGGTTTTGCATATGTTTACCTGAGCATCACAGAGGGTCCAATAGACCCACACCACTCCAGGATTTCTTAAAAAAAAAAAAAAAAAGTATTCTTTTGACTTTTCTGGTAGAAGTAGCCCAACTCAGTGCAATGGCACATGCAAAACCAGACTTTCAAGTTTTGGAGGAGGTCAAAAGTGCATCATCAGATTACTGATGCGTGGATGATGAAGATGATCCATTATGGAAAAATGTATGTTTTTATAACAGAAGAGTGGTGTGGACAGATGACGATGATGATGATGACTTTAATGTTGGCCATTTGACCCAAAGTTCCTGTGACAGCGAAATGGAGCAAGAATCAACTGATACAGACACAGGAAATATAGACCTCTTTGATTCAGATGATGAAGAAAACAGCAATGCGAGTATATATTTGGCTAGTCAAAATGTTGTGAAATGGCCACACAACCAAATGGAATAATCCATTGTTAGAACTAGGTCTGAAAATGTAGTGAAAGTCTTGGCAGGGGTAAAACCTATTGTACAGAATGCCAACACTGCCGTTCAATGTTGGAAATTGTAACAGATAAAATGCTACAAGATGCTGTGAAATACAGAAAGGCTGAAATGCAAGTAAATATTCTGTATGCTCTAATAGCCATATTCAAAAATGTGTTTACTATGACCGCTCACTAACTGAACTGAAAGCATTCATAAGTCTGCTGTACTTAGCATAAGATTTCTTATGGTGATCCTAGGAATGTAAAAGACAGAAATGTGATGGGTCAAAATATGGCATAACAATTTATGCCCTTGTACATGCAAAGATGTATTATGTTTTCACTTTAGACATTTATTGTGGAACTCAGCCATCGGGTCCTTGTTCCTATAGTAATAAACTGAATGATGTTGTTAACAGACTTGTTGTTCCCATCTCCCAAACTAATCTGAATGTGACATTTGACAGTTGGTTTACTGGTTTCCAACTGATATTACATTTGCTAACAGAGCACAAGTTGTCCAGCACAGAAACTGTACACAGGAACAAAGCAGAAATTCCAAATGAAATGTTGCAATTTCAAAACAGAGGATTGTATAGTACAATCTTTGGATTTCAGAAAGATATAACATTGGCCTCGTATATGGCAAAGAAAAAAAACTGGTACTGCTGATGTCAACATTTCAACATGATAGAAATATTGATAGGGAAACCTCAACAAAATGGAAGTCTGGAAACTTTCAACAATAAAACCAACCAAAACTGGAGTAGATATTTTTGATGAGTTATGCAGCAGCTATGATGTCACCTAAAGCACAAAACATTGGCCAATGGTGGTGTTTTACTTGATCCTAAACATGTGTGGCATAAATAGTTTGATAGTTCACAAAGAAAACAGTAAGTGCAAATTATCACAGAGAAATTTTCTTAGAGGATTAGGATCAAAGCTCATACGAGATCATTTACAGCAGAGGAAAACCAAAATGTTTTTGCCCAGGGAACTATGCAGAAAAACTACTTGGTCCTTTTTCCACTTCTGCTCTTACTCATGGAAGGTAATATCATGGGAACTTCAGTGTACTACTTACTGGTAGATAAGAAATCTCATGACAAATAAATTAACCTTCCCAACAGAGGCTCCTTAGTCTCTAGTAAATACAGAAATGGGCCAAATCAGGTCAGAAAATCCAATTCAGATCAAATGGAGGTGCCTCAGAGCAACACTAGCACCATTTGCCAACTCACAGGTCTTAGCTGAATAGTTATGGTTTAATCCACTGAGTTTGGGGATTACTTTTTGTTACACAGGAAAACAAATAGATACATTCTGGCTTCTGTTTATTATGTGAAAAGCTATACATAGAAGTGCCTTAGCAGAAAGTAAATGATTATATGCGATTCCTGTAATATGTGTAGAAGAGGTCAAGAAAAGCATGGTACATTTAAGAGAGGAGAAGTGAAACATTAAGAGATTAAACAAAGGAACTGGTGTTTAATGGGCTTCCACTCTGCTCCAGGCAAAATTTCAAATTATCTGTTCCTCAAAACAGAGTTAGACAGCAGGTATAAGCAACAAAGCTCCATATGTTTTCAGTTCAAATAGGTAACTGGAGCAGTAGGTTCCAAATATTGTCCTATTTGATTTCTAAATCTTTTCTAAATTACCGTATTACAAATGCCCTATATCAAAATATGATTTAAATTTTTTACTTGAACTTACAAAGTCCTTTAATATAAATTGTATTCATGGGTTTAAGACTTTTCAGTTTTGTTCATTTTTATTTTGAAGGGATCTTAGAAAATATCTTATTAAAGGTAGTGGGTAGGTTTATTGATGCACTATTCACAAAAGCCAAGAAATGGAAACAACATAATTGTCCATAAATTGATAAATGGATACAGAAAACATAGTACATATACAAATGAAGTAATACTATTCAGCATAAAAATGATAAAATTCTGTTATTTGTGACAACATCTTTCTTCTGGGTATGTTACCAAAAGAATTAAAGACAATACGCTATAGTGATACAGGCATACTCATGTTTATAGCTGCACAATTCATAATAGCTAGGCTCTGAAAATGGCCTAGATGCCCCTCAATAGATGAGTGAATAAAGAAAATTATATATATATATGAATATTATTTGACCATTACGAAGAACACAATCGGGCCGGTGAGATGGCTCAGCGGCTTAAGTGCCTGCCTTGCAAGCGTGAGGGCCCGAGTTCGACTCCTGGATCCCACATACGGAAAAGGGGCCGGTGATATCGCTCAGCGGCACGGGTGCCTGTTGGCACGCGAGGTCCTGAGGTCGACCCCCCGGTACCCACAAAAAAAAAAAAAAAAAAAAAAAACAGAAGAACACAATCATGTTACTTGCTGGAATATGGATGAAACCCAAGACTTTCATGCTAAGAGAAATAAGCTAGTCTGAAAATGTCGAATATCACATGTTTTATTTTATGCAAGAAAGCTATTAAATAAAATAAAGGAGATAGGCCAGGAAACTATAAGATAGACTTTGGGAGATGGGGAAGGAGGACCAGAGGAAGAGGGGAGGAAAGGGAGAGATGGGTAATAGGATTTAAAATGATCAAGATATGTTGAATGAATGTAACAAATTCCCAAAAAAAGCCTTCTCATTCCATACTTCTGTATTAGTAACATACACTAATAATAAAAAGGCAGTCAGTGAAATGACAACCTGGTTTGACATGATGAGAAAATGGTTGCCATTAGAAAAATAGTAAAGATTGGTTGTGACAATATTGTGTTTATTATTGCCCTTGTATACTGTTTGCTTTTTTAAGAACAATTATGTGTATATTTGAGAAAATGAATACAGCAATTAAGATGTAATTACTATAAATGATTAATGAAAACCAAGTCATGTTTTATAATTTCCTCTAATTAGTGATAAGGAAATTGGAATAATGAAATATTAAATGATTTTTAACAGTAACAGTTTAGAAAGTTAGAGGCAGTGACATGCCAGAAGCATAGATTTCAAAGTACAGAATATTTATTAGATAGACCCTTGGCTAAGAAATAGTAGTCAACATAATTTTAGAGTAATTTTCTGTCTACTAGAAAGTTACTATTCAAATTTTAAAAAGCCAGTCTGTTATCTCTTGTAAAGCAGCTTTTTAACAGGTTTTGCTCAGTAATAGGACACTTGTAGTTTATTTAGTATGAGGTACTACACATTGAAAACTGATCAACTTTTACTGGTATTTGTTTCAGTGTTAAAGATATCTTCAAATTATATTGAAACATGAGAACTCTGAACTTGGCTATCCTTGACATGGTACTTTAAGTGAGATTTTGTAGAAACAAGACCTGAGACAGGCATTTTTGTTTGAGTGTAATATTGAAGGATATTCTCAGAAGGAAGTGAAAGACAGTATACTAACAAATGCTAAAAAATGAGATTTGTTGTCAGCAAGAGTCTAGATTCATTCTGATCTCATAGGGTCCTCTGGAACAGGTATTGTACACAAAATTTATCCAACTAGGTGTCAAGGATGCTGGTCTTTCTTGTTCTCATGTAAGTACCTAATTGACCAAGGTGAGGCCTGAGGCTCCCATTTAGTAAAAGGCAATTTTGAGACCAGAAAAAGGAGTATCTGTGAAAATTCATTAGCCTAAAATCAGAGCCTCTAAATAAGTACCATAACCTTGTTAAGGGGATCTGAGTGGATCATGGATAGCATCCACTAAAGTTAGTTTCAAGGAACAAAATATTTCTAAACAAACCATTTGAATGCACAGTTAAGTACAATTATACCTGACTGCTGTTAACTCATGTTCTCCCCTCAGAGTTATTTAGAGGTGTCCCAGCTTTTAGAAAATCGTTAACAGAAACATTCTTCAAATAGATTATTTGTACAACTAAATAAAAGGCTACTTTTGGAAATGGTTCCCAATAATGTTCTTGGCATCATGACACAAAGAAGTTTATTTCTATACCTCTAATTCCTTCTTTAAAAATAAATTTTACTGTGTATATTTAAGATTTACAACATTATATTCTTGGATACATATAGATAGTCCAATGACTATTTAGTGAAATAGATTAACACCTATTACCACACAGTTACTTTTTCTATCATCATAACAACACAACGTACTTATTTATCAAAATTTCCTAATATAATTTTAGTAACTTTTGTCCTCATTTTGTAAATTAGATTCATACTACATTTCTACTCTTTTGTATCCTTTGGCCTATTAACTTCTAATTTTAAAACATGCTGCTCTTGGTCTAGTCCTCTGTAGAGATGAGGATTCTATAAAAGAATTCAAGCACTTAGTGCTGTGCCTGGCTCAAAGTGAATATAATCCAAAAATTTAACTCTAAAACCAATAATATTATTTCAAATGTTTATCTAATAGGGACTCCTCTGGATGAGGGAAAACACTTGTGGAGTTAGTTCCTGTATTATATTCAGAAATTAGAAAGAATGATACTTGATTTTAGCTATTGTATAATTAAACTGCATTCACTAGGACATGAGGCTTCAAAAAAATTAAATACTTAGAAATCAACTGTTAAAGGCTACAAATTCACAATGGCTAGTTTTAAAACTTCCCTAAGGGATGAACAGAGGCTTGGGATTTTTGGTATCACCCTTTTGAGATTTCCCATTATCCCATTAGGAGTGGGCCATCCTCTCCCACCTACTAAGACTAAGACTGAAACCACTAAGACTAATACTAAGACTACTAAGACTAAAGACACTCCAGGGCAAGATCCTTCTCAACATAAAACCACCGCCACTCTCTGAGTCATCCAATAATCCCCTCCTCAGATTCCCTCCTCAATTAATAAATGCTGAGGTTCTGGCTGCCTCGTGGCCTTTTGTTCCTAGATCCCCACTGTACTGCCATTTTGTCTCTTGCTCTTTATGTCTTTCTTTCAGCTGTACACTGTAACACCTGGCAGGAGACTGGGACTCACTGCAGGGGTCTCTGATAGTCTACCTATCTAAGGACATGAAAGTTCTTTATCATGAAAACTACAGAACTCTGAAGAAAGAGACTGAAAATGACAGGAAAATGGAGAAAACAAAAAACAAAAACCTTGTTCCTGGAAGGGCAGAATTAATATTGTTAAACCTGCCACATTACCAATATATTTAAGGCAAAAATTCTCTTTTATACATTAATGCACTTTTTCTTATTTTTGCATGGTGTTACATTCACAGAACACATTGCATTTTTAAAACCATACCTTTTTTTTTTTTGTGGGTACTGAGGGTTGACCTCAGGACCTTGCGTGCCAGCAGGAGCCCGTGCCACTGAGTGATATCACCGGCCTTTTTTTCGTATGTGGGTACTGGGAGTCGAACTCAGGACCTCGCGCTTGCCAGGCAGGCGCTTATGCCACTGAACCATCTCACCAGCACAAAACCATATCTTCTATATGTTAATTCCCAATAATTTTTAATATATATATAATATATATATATGATTGAACCATATGAATTTGCCAGTTAGACCACATTTAAAAACAAAAATGGAAATTTCCTATGGTTGAGCTAATATCAATACTACATATGTTGTACAGTTATGTCCTTAATCCTCTACCAGATCATTTCTTGGCCTCACCAAGAGCAAACAAATCAATATAGACTCTTGATTATTTAACAATTAAGTTCTGCTGATCTTAGAATAAGGTATGTTTTCTGGACCTGCAGTGAATATAAATTACATGCACCCCACCACCACCACACACACATAAATAATACTGTAAGGATTTGCTTTAGAATACCATCAAATTTATAGTTCAAAGATAACTTGTAAGCTTAGATAATTAGGTTTTTCATCTGTCAGGAAGATTTATTTCTTCATTGGTTTAAACACTTCTTTTAATAATTTTATTATTTCTAAAAAGTCTCACACTTCATTTGTTAAATTTGTTCTTTAATACCATGCTTATTTGTTGTCTCAGTAAAGGGAGTCTCTTAACACATTATCTTTCCAAAATATTAATTGCTTGATTATATAAATATAATCAATATTTGGATTGTCATGTTATCTCCATAAATTTTGTCAAGTTTGAATTAAAGATATTTATTTGTTTGTAAATTCATTGATCTTTTGATATGAAAATTTATAATATCTGGATAATCACAGTTTAGGTTTAGCCTATTCATGCTTTTATCTTTTATCACTTTATTTCTTTATAAATTTTTAAGTAACCCATGTTTATTTCATGGGTGTCCTTTAATATTTTTACTCAGTCAGCAAGTCAATTAGAAGTGATTACACTGTATATTCTTAGCCTGATTATATTTAGATATATGTTCATGCACATATAAATAGGTGGATAGGTAAATATTTTTTAGTTATATCACACCTAAAAATCTGACGTGATTTCTAAATATCATTTTGCACTAAAGGAATCAAGGCTCCTTGAAAAATGGTCAGTCCTTGGCTAGGGCAAAAACAATATAATATAAGCCAGGGACATTACATTAGTCTTGTTAATTCACCTGCATCCACCAGCACTTTACATTTGCCAGAAAATATACTAAGTGCTTGATATGTATAATACCATTTATTTTATGCCATAATTCTATGGATTACATGGGGGGGTGAGACAGGATCTCTCTCTCTTATTCAGACTGGCCTTGAACTCACTATGTAGCCTAGGCTGGCCTCAAACTCATAGCAATCCTCCTGCCTCAGCCTTCCAAGTGCTGGGATTACAGACATGTGCCACCATGCCCAGGGACTGGATTGCATAGTTTTAATCTATATTTACTGAATGCAGCACTGAAGTTCACATAAGTAAAGTAGCTTTCTAAGATCACAGATATAATAAACTGAGTAGAGTTCAATTCAAATATGGGACCACGCTTTTTAGTCAATAGTCTAGTTCAGAATCTAGGGCTTCCTGCCCTCTGTCAAGAAAAACAGTGAGAATGAACTCAAAACGTTCACTACTTACTCAACATTTCTTGTGCTAGTCCACTTACAGCAAACAATTTATCCTCAATCTGAGGTAAACTCTGTTAAAATCCAGTTCAAGTAGCCTCCTTATCATTATAATCCCTTAATTAGTAAAAGCAAAATTTGCTTTTCTTTCCATAGTCCTCCCATGAACTTGTTTACACATGCAAAATGGTATCCCTCCTTGCTTCGTAACTGACGCAGCCATCTTCCGAAACACTCGTATATTTCACCGCAGTATTTTGATCCTCTTGCTGTCCCCTGAAGAATAAAGCATTCTGTTCTCTCCAGGCCAAAGTCCACAGCACAATGGAAGCCTAGTTTGCTTTCCTGAGGCAAAGTTAACACCTCTCAAGGGTTTTTAGCCATATGTCTTATTTATTCCCTCCTTTTCTCCATTGTCTTGTCTTTCACTGTCTGAAAATCATTTTTAAATATTTTACTTATTTTTGTTATATGTTTGCAATGCATAGTAATTGTAATCATCTTGGTTAATTAGTATATATATGTATCTCTTTTTATTGTTATTCCTGAAATCTTTCTGAAATATCCACTGGTCAACATCCTATCTAATCATCCCTACTAGTTTTCCCTAAACTTTTGTATGAGTGCTTCCACCTGTTTTAATCTGTTCCTTCAGTTCTGAGTTCTTTAAGCTGGTGGAGGAATTCTTCCCTTTCTTTTTTTTTTTTTTTTTCTTCACTTAATATAGATATATCATACTATGTTCAAAAACTTTTCACTCTAATTTTTAAAAAATGCATAAGACTTTGTCCTCTATATTTCAAACACCACAATGCTTGCACCTTCAAATAAAAAATTTCACTGCATATTTTTTTCTTTTCTCTACAAATAATCTCATCTCAATTTCTAAATAAAATACAGAATATTTGGTTAAGACTGTTCTATGTCTGCCAAGATTCTAGATTTTATTTCATGCTTACATTTATTCATTTAAACTTAGAATTGGGTAGCTAATTTCACTGGAATTGTTTATATAGCTCATTTTTTCGGTTATCATTTTTTCTGATAGTTATAGCCTAACTGCAGGGGAGTGAATAGAGATGTGAGTTCTACATAGCTTCTTGAGTTTACAACATAATTCTAACAGCTTTTTCTCCTCTTGGTGTATTTTTTAAAAGTTAATACATATTCTTTGCCTAACTGAATTTGTCATACCTTGGATGTGACAAGGAAAGGAGGAAATGGACCCAGTTAGGCGGACTTCCTTTTGAGCAGATGAATTTTGCTGTTTGCTACTAAGCACACCATTAGCCTAGCTCTCTTTTTGCCACTGGGCTTGCTCAGTCTATTTTGTAAGCATGGAGCTCCAGCACCTCACACTATGTCACTGAGTTCTGACCCCAGGGCATGGTCTGAATGGCACACATGATTGCTTCTCTTGCCTTCACCACTTCTCATGACCTTCCTGCAGTTGATAGCACTGTTGACCCAGTCCAGGAGATAAATAACTACATTTATTTTTCTAGCTTTTGCTAGTTCTTGGACACTTACTGCTTCTCCAGAGTAAGTGCTCCCCACCCAGACTCCATTCTCCTCTGGTCCCGTAACTCGGGAGTGACAACAGCATATGAAAAGGACATCTTGAGTCATGCGCTCATCACGCCTTATGCTTTCTCTTCATTTTTTGAAATGAGTCAAGTTTATTGGATTTTCATAATAGGTGCAGGAAGTAGAGGGGAAGAACTTTAATCCTCATTTCTGTTGAGTAAACTGAGCCTCTGCAGCATAATGGCACTCAAGTTTTTGAGTTCTATGAATACTATGATCTTCCAAATATTGGAGCAAATTAAATAAATAGGTAAATGGCAAAGATGCAAAAATCGTAATTGATTTCTATTATAAACTTCGATTTGTATTTTAACACATTATCTCTCCATGCTTTTGTTTTCTCACCTACACAATGGGGCTACATCATCTACATTATTGTGCCAAAAAAATTAATACACTCATATGTAAAACATTTAAATACATTCATATGTTTAAAACATTTAGAACAGTGATTGGGACACTCAATAAGTATTATCACTAATCATTACCCAAATAAAATAAAATCACAACTTTCTTAAAATATTTTTATCTTGTGGTATGATTCGTGTTTTTAGCTATGTCCCCATTTAAATCTCTGATATTACTACATTTAATCACTGTGACTTACTCATTCATATTACTCTGCCAATGATAATTTTTGACATTATCTTTGAAACAACTTTTATATCCATCTCGTCCTCTTCAACACCACCGTTACTCTGAAATCAAATATATATTGTTGTATAATAATACATCCCATTAATATTATACACACTTCTATTAACGAAAATGTAATTAATATAAATTTTAATATTTTTATACATAACTATTACTTGGAGAAATGTGAGAACTTATAGAAAATTTATGTTTCAATGCCTCCATTAATTTGGCAGTTTCATCCACAGACACATCATACAAATAATTCACACTTCAGAGACACATTTTGAGTAGCGCTCCCTCATGAAGTGGAAGAAAACTTCTGCTTATCTTGGAGTGACCCAGTAATTTAATTTTCCACTCAAGAAATCTCCATTTACAGAAGCCCAGGAACCTTGATGTGGCTTACAAATTTATTCCATCATATCTTGTCCTATCAGTGTCAGAAGAAATTTATTAATGGTGTGCTAATCAGGAGAGGCTCAATCTTGCAGTTGGTAATAGAAACTCCAACATCTTGGAGCCTCCCCAAAATAATTTTTGTTTCTTCCTTTCACTAGAAATTTACCATGAGTTGCTTAAGAAATCATCTCCTGGATAGTCTTATTTACAGACTTACGTTAATGGAGATTCTACCATCAAGAATATTGCTAATCACTGTGGTAGGATGAAAGCATCTAAGCATCTTCCACTGGCAAGGAAACAATCCAGCTCTCAAGTAAGATGCACCCACATCTGACTATAACCAATGGTCCAGAAATTGTCACAGTATCCCACAGAAATGAAAGGGGAGTAGAAAAGCCAAACACTCCTATATGATGAAAAAACAATAGAACAGGAATATGTGAACATTCAACATCTGCCACATTATTTAAGTAGAAAAATCTTATTTTGGGATTAGACATCTTCCATTATAACATGCTCTGAAAGAAAGTTTGTGTGTAATCTTTTTGGGCAAATGATGCTTCAAAAGCTCATGAAGAAAGGTAGCCTCATCATACTTGCCATGCAGAGGTAAAGATCCCTAAAATCAGTTGACTCTGATCAATTTGATTCTTATAAGATATTATTTTTCAATCTATAATGTCTTTAAATGTTATGGCCAGACAACCATATTGCTATCTTAATTACTCTTTCATTTGCCTTCAACCTGTTGTCATAAGTTGCTGTTACTGTACTAGTATACTAGCTGTGTTTTTATCCACAGTGCCTCACTCTTCTTTCAGTTCAGCCAACAAAATACTAAATACCCTTCTTTCTTGTAGTTTTGCTCTTTCAGGCTTCCTCAGCATTGCCCTGGTGTTATCTTTCTGCAGCATAGATATTCTCTTGTAAACTCCATCCTTAAAGATTTCTGTGAGTTCCTGTAACCTTGTAAAACTCTTGATAGATTTTCCCCTAATTACCTATCTCTTCATTTACCTAGCCTTACCACCTACACAGAAATTCTACAGGTAAGGGATGACTACAATTCACTCTACTTTTTCTTTTTTTTTTTTTTTGTGGGTACCGGGGGGTCGACCTCAGGACCTCACGTGCCAACAGGCACCCGTGCCGCTGAGCGATATCACCGGCCCCTTTTTCGTATGTGGGATCCGGGAGTCGGACTCGGGCCCTCGCGCTTGCAAGGCAGGCGCTTACGCCGCTGAGCCATCTCACCGGCCCCACTCTACTTTTTCTGATATGTGGCTCACACCATGCTCTTCTTGAGTGAAGGAATATAAAGTAAGTGCACAATATTTAGCATCATATGACCTGACTTCAAATCCATATAATCCTTAATGAATGAGCATTAATGTTGCACAAAATGGGAAATCTATTTTTCAGAGAAGTTGCAAATCCAGTGAATATTCAAATACATGATAGGTGGATAAGTTGATAGATAGACAGATAGATAGATATAGATAGATAGACAGATAGGATAGGTAGTAGAGATGAGATGAGATGAGATGAGATAACAGTATTTCAGACCCAAAGATTATGTATGTCACATGCCTCATTTCCTTTGGATGAACTTTAAAATGCAGCAAACTCTCCCTGTTTTTCAAGAAATAGTTCAAACTTATTTAATTTCATTGATAGTCTCTTCTAGTATTCTAACAGTCATTCGGTGATAGCATTTTCAAAATATATTCAAGAAATAAACTTGTATATTAAAGTATGAATTTTGCTGATCTTTGGAATAACAAGATAAATACAAGTATAAAAAATGAAAAATACACCCAAAATTCACTCCTTTAAAACCTTTTCACCATTTCATTCAATTTTTTTATATTTAACTACTTACTATCTTGCTTTTCATCTATTTTATGAAGATTTTCATATATGCATACAATGACAGAGAGCACACAGCTAAACTCATGCACTCACCATCTAAATTTATCAAGCATTAAAATCTTGCCATATTTATATCAGAGATATTATATCATGCATGCAGCTAAAAATCTCCATCAAAAAACTAAAAATAGAAATTCCATTTGACTCAATAACTAGGCTTTTTCCTGAAAGAGTTAAGACATTATATTATACATGCATACTAATTTTTATAGCAATACAAGTCATAATGGCTAAATCTTAGAAGTAGCCTATATGTCAACCAACAGATTAATGGATAAAGAAAATGTTGTATCTAAACATGATGGAACATTATTCTATTATAAGGAAGGATAAATCTGAATAATTTGTAGGATAAAGGTGAACCTTGAAAACATAATGCTAAGTGAAATAAATCAGATGCACAACGTTAAATACTGTGAGGTTTCTTTCATGTAAGAAACTGAAAGTATAAATAAAGTACAGAGCAAAATAAATGATAGATAAAAGAAAACAGGGAGATAGATCTTTTGCAAATGGAAAGGGAACCAAGAGATGGAAAGTAGTAGGGAGGAAAGGGGATGCAAAATGAATTAAGATGTGTCGTGCACATACGCCAGCTACCCACAATGAATGTAATCATTATGTGTTGCAAACGTCAACTAAAACATTAAAGAAAGAAAGAAAACAGGGGAAGGAGATCTAGGGACATAAGGAGGGAATAGGGAGGGAAGTGGAGGGGAATAAAAGAAATCAACATATGTTAAGTACATGTACCTACCCACTAAGATGAATGTAAACATTATGTACTTCAAACATGTACTAATAAAAATTTTAAAAAGAAAAAAACAGCAAGAAATAAAAAATGATTATTAAAAAAATCTCCTTCCTATCTCTTTACTATTTCCATCAGAGACATAAGTAGTAGGACTACTAAGAGTCTAATACTAAATAATAGACTTTTAAAGACACTTTTCCATGCCCTGTGTTTGATTTGATAAACTCTCCTCTTTTGGTCTGAGTTTGTTATGAACTCTTCACTGCTTACAGAAAATTTCAGTAATTTTTTGACTGTTGCTTTTTTGTGTCTTGCCACAGTCTGCTTCACACCATGTATACTAGTTCATTTTCTGTTGTCAAAGACACAATACCATAGACACGGCAAGTTATAGGAAAAAAAAAAGGTTTATCTTGGCTAATATTTTAGAAGTCCTAGGGCAAGTGGCTACATTTGTTGATGATTTTCTTGCTGGCAGAATCTCAAAGTGGTGTGGGGCATCACAAAAGCAAGAAACATAGAGTGTTTGTGTGTGTGTGTGTGCGTGTGTGTGTGTGTGTGTGTGTGCATGCCTCCTGTATCTGTCCTCCTTGTTAAAGTCAATAGGATTCAATGGTAGAGGATCCTCCTTGATGAATTTAGCCAATTCTAATAATCTCCCAAAGGCCCCAGATCCAAACATCATAGTCACAGTGAGTTTCTACACTTTTAATACCTCATAATGGGGTTTAAGTTTCAACATGAAACCTGGGAACCCATTCAAATCATACCTAAGCCACTGTACCATGTATGTGACAATCAGCATCCAGCCCAAAATTCTTATAGACTGCAAATTTCTAAAATTTTCTGTGCAGAGCCCTCCTGTTTGAGGTACTTCTCCAAAATTTGTAGCCACCTCAGTCTCTATGAACTCTGCTCTCCATTTCTTCAACTCAGCAAGATGTTGGGCTTTGGGTTTCCATTCATACCCCACAGTATGAAAGTATTTCCAAACAGCATTCTGGAATGATCAAAGGGGTTGCCCTATTTATCTCTCTACTCTTATGATCACAGTCTTATTCTGCATAATCCAATGTTTCAATATAATTATTCCATATATTTTGTACTTCTGTAATTGTTTACAACTTAAAGGTAATTGTAAAACAGTTTATGCATAGTAGTTCACATATAGAATTTGCAAAGACCTTTATACTCTTTATACTCTTTAGACAGCATAACTTACTATATTCTCTAATGGAATAAAGTATATTGATCTATATATTCTTTCACCATGCTTTAAAGTGGACACCAGGCTGGGCATGGTGGCGCACTCTTGTAGTCCCAGCACTAGGGAGGCTAAGGCAGGAGGATTGCTGCAAGTTCAAGGCCAGCCTGAACTACATAGTTAGACCCTGTCTCAAAAGAAAAGGACACCAGCATATCCAAATGGTAATTTGGGGGAGTGTGCTTCACAAAAAACAATAACAAATATTCTGTTCACTGTCCCACGTGATAGTTCTTTCGTTAACGTGACTACTTCTTAAAAACTTCTCTTTGCTAATGCAGAACCTTTGCTTCTTCAATACTATTATGGATTGTGTCTATATGTGCCCCCAAAGCCTCATGAAGTCATGGGCATGGGCTTCTAGAGTTTGTGATTGATTCATGGTCCAATGTTGGGATTATGGGTGTGAGTGCTACACCCACACTGAGGTGGGTAGCCTGCATACAATATAAAGGAGGGAAAGAGCCTTGCTCTATCTCTCCTCCCTTTTTGGCTTTTGTTGCTTTTATTGTCTTCTGCCACCATGAACAGTTGCCCCTCTGCCTTACCACCCTGCCTTGGAGCCAGCTAATTATGGGCTGAAACCTCCACAAACTATGAGCTGAATAAACCTTTCCTTCCTTAATTTTGGGCATCAGGTATTTTGTCTCAGCAATGAGAGAAAAGTAACTACCACAGAATTTGGTACCAGAGAAGTGGGCTTGTTGCTGTGCTATACCTGATCATGAGGTTCAAAAGCCTTTGGGAATGGCTTGTGGGAAGAGTTTGGAAAGGTTCTGATATGTCACCTGGAACAGCTCTGGAATGCCTTAGGCTGTTCTGTATGGGAGATTCTGGTCAGAGCTCAGAAGACCAGAAGGCTGATAGAAATCCTGCCAGTAGAGTCCAGGCTCAGAAAGTTTCTGACGGGAAGAAGGACTGCACTGGCCATTGGACTTCAGATGATGTGTGTTATGGCTTGACAGAAAGTTTGTCTGCATTTTGCTCATGTGCAGACTTCACATAAGACTAAGAGTAAGGGCAGTGGACGAATTAAACTGGCAGAAAAATTTTCAAGGTAGTCTAATATTGAGGTAGTGGCATGGCTATTGTTGGGGGGCTTTTAGCCAGATTTATGTTGCAAATCAAGAGCAAAGAGCCCAGCAGAATGATGTAAAATTTTGTGAGTTTGGCCAGAATAGAAGCTCCATTAAAGCTGTGGACCACAAAGATAGAGCAGAGGAGATTTTGATTGCTGAGAAGGAGCAGGAGAATACAAAAGATGGCCTGAGGGCATCACAAAATGTGTCAAGTCTCCACCCTTTGCAGCCTCAAACCTGCAAAGTTGAAAGACTTTGAGAAGAAAGCCATGGAGCACCATGTTCCGGAATGGTGGCAGCCACACCAGGTTCCAGAATGGCAGTGGCATAGAGAATTTGTTCTTCAAAACTGGATTCAGAGTGTTCAGTGATCCAGGCATTCAACCCCTACAGCCAAGAAAGAGGAAAGCCTGACTACTGCTCCTGCTGGTAACAGGCCTTGGCATCATCTGTGTGGTGCTGGTTTTAGGCACATGAAGAATTCAAGAGTGGTGGGGTTAAGAAGGCTTCTACCTAGATTTTAGAAGGCCTGGGAGGCCAGGCAGTGTGCCTCCGGGAGGGCAGTGTGAAGCTGTGAGTGCGAAGCCAAAGGTACAGTGGAGACCCCAGAAGTTTGGAAAAGCCGGGAACGTGGATCATGCAAGGAGGGAACAAAGCCAGCCCAAGAGAGAAGCCATGGGAGCTACAACCACCAGAAGTGCTGTAGGTATGGGGCCACAGAAGCCCTTTGGAGCTCACAACTTGCCACAGGTCGCCTCCAATGCTGGACACAAAACTATAGGACTTAATGTTTGCCCTGCTGGATTTTGGACTTGCTTTGGTCCCAATCCTTTGTATCCCTGTTAGTAAATTTTGGAATGGAAATGTTTATCTTGTGCCATTGAGTGTTGGAAGTTTTTAACTTTCTTTTCATTTTACCAGGGCTCTCAGCTAAGAGTTTGCCTTAGATCTCAGAGGAGACTTGGGACTTCGACTTTTCAGCAATGCTTGATACTATTAGGACTTTGGCAACTCTTAGAGATGGACTAAAATGCCTTTTGCATAAAGGGATGTGCATGAGTCTTTGGGGGGCCAGGGGTGGAATGTTATGGATTGTGTCTAGATGTCCCCCCAAAGCCTCATGCAGTCATGGGGGCAGGCTTCTAGGGTTTGTGATTGATTCGTGGTCCAATGCTGGGATTATGGGTGAGTGCTACACTTGCCCTGGGGCAGGTAACCTGCATACAATATAAGGGAGGGGAAGAGGCTTGCTCTCTCTCCTCCTCTTTTGCTTTTACTGCTTTTGCTGTCTTCTGCCACCTTGAATGATTGCCCCTCAGCCATGCCTCCCTGCCTTGGAGCCAGCTGATTATTGACTGAAACCTCCACAAACTGTGAGCTAAATAAATCTTTCCTTCCTTAACTTTGGGTGTTGGGTGTTTTGTCTCAGCAATGAGAGAAGAGTAACTAAGACAAATACCTATTTTACTTTCATTTTATACAAACTCTTGGGCATCTTCTGTTCTGCTTTGAAGCTCATTGAATCATACTCATCAACTAATTTGACTTCATTCTTTTCATCTTATTCTCTTCATCACATCACCTTATTTCAATATTTTTACTTCTTTTTTATCTGTAACACTAGATAGGTAGTTGATCCATCTCTTTGTTCATTTATAACTTTTCTTAACCCTAGAATGAAAACAATTTGGTAGACAATTTTATTTGTCTTAAATAAAATTCATACATGATAGTCAAAAATACTTGTCAGTGAGTACTTACAAGTTTATTTTAAAATGGTATATTTAGTATAAGGTATATGAGTTTTATACCTATAAAGCTATAGTTCAAATGCTCTATCCAAATATACACATCACATGTATGTATTACACATATATGAATATGGTGATGTATATTATATTAGTTCTACTTCTCTGGTTGAATCTGACTTATACATACCTTATTATGTATACTTTCAAGTTCCTAAGTATTCTTTCCCACTATCTTGCTCTCATAGTAAAACCAAAAGTTTGATTGACTCTAATACTCAACCAATTTTATGACTGCATGCAATTAGAAGTTTAAAAGACATCAATGGAGAAGTCTACATAATGGGTGAGAGATAATAAATAATAAAAAGATAAAGATATTTGAGACCTACACTTTGCAAACCAAACCCCCCTATTAGGCTTATCTTTATTTTGGAGAATTTAAAGATGACTAAAAACAGAATTATGGAATATTCCAATGGAAAATTTTAAATAGCTCAAAAATGTTTAGGATAAAAAATCAAAATATTTTGGATTCACTAAATTATATTTCAAACAAATTCATGGATCTTCTCAGATACCTGGATGTCAATTCTGTTTATTCTTTCTCTTCACCTTTCTATCCAACTACCAAAATATCAGATTGATATTCTGACATGTTTTCCTTAGAGTTATTTTTCTATAGTCACTTTTAAAATGTAAAGGACAATAAAAAATAACATATCCAGAGTATCTGCATTTCTCCCTGATGAATGAAATGTTAATCAGTCTTGATCAAGGTGCTATAATTATTCATGTGTATGTATGAATAACTGATAATGGCATTTGCATAACATCAAATAAATGAATCTCTAAAGTGAGAATTTCAGAAATCAGCAAGTAAGTTAATTCAGAAATTGACAAGTAATGTGCAAATATTCTGTGGGCAGTAGAATGGCTCTGCACCAAGGAAATCATTATAAATCTGATAAAAGTAAAGGCAGATATACAATAACATGAGCTATCTCTATTCAAAGCCCTGAACACTTTCTCCATTGGCAAACTTACTTTCTCTTTTTCTATTCTGATTCATGGTGAATGGCCCTCCTTTACAAAATTCAGTTGCTTTGACAACGGAAAGTAAATATACCAAGATCCTAAAGCAACTGCGTTCAAATGCAGTTGGCTCCTGCAAGCTCCTCATTTTAAGTGTACTTTGCTCCTCATTCTTCTTCAGTTTCAGAAATTGAGTCATTCTTAAACATGGACTTTAACCCTAGAATAAAAACACTTTGGTAGACAATTTTATTGTTGTGCACTTAATAAAACTCATATATGATAGTCAAAAATACTTGTCAGTAAGTAGTTACAAGTTTATTTTAAGGTTGTCTATTTAGTATAAGGTATATGAGTTTTATAACATAAAGCTATAGTTCAAATGCTCTATCCATATAGGTATCACATGTATGTGTTACACATATATGGATATGGTGAGGTATATTATATTAGTTCTATTTCTCTGGTTGAATCTGACTTATATATACCTTATTATGTATACTTTCCAATTCCTAAATATTCTTTCCCACTATCTTGCTCGCATAGTAAAACCAAAAGTTTGATTGACTCTAATGCTGAACCAATTTTATGACTGTTAGTCTTAATACCTTTGACCACAGCCTTTATACTAATTTCAAATAACTGGAATACCAAGGAACTCTAAGATAATACCTTCAATTACGTGCCATGATTTAAAGTAAAATCTGGTTCTATTGTAATGAAAAGCAATATTAGCCCATTATAAAATTTTCTATTATTTAAACTTTATAAAAGTTGAGGCAACCAGCTAAGACATAAAGAGACCAACTGTGAACCATATAAATGTATCAGAGTAATTTACCATTCAGTTGCTGATGGGCTCCATTTCAGTCAGGTTTTCCTTAATCTATTTAATTGTTTTCTCTCTTGTTGAATTAAAAATATCCCGGACTAGGAGAAGTCATTAGTATTTGTTATGTTAAGATTGATAATAAGATACATAAATCATGAATACAATATTCATTTGTTCTATGTTAAGTTTTATTTAATAGGATTTTATTCCAATCAGAAATATTCTTGACTATTTTAACCATTAAAAACCTGTTAAATCATGCATGGTGGCTCACTCCTGTAATCCCAGCACTCAGGAGACGATACCAGGTAACGCTGAATGCCAACAGCTATGTATTATAGACAGCTAAGGTATTTAGAAATATTATAGGCAGTTATACAGGGTTAGGTGCTTGGAAGAAGTCAGTGAAAAAGACAACTGTGCCTGGAGACCATTCTTTGAAGTCCTCAGGACAGAGGAAATTACTACACCCACATACTTCCCCTAGGCATGAACAGCAGGGTTTGATATTCTAAATAGGAATCGATCACCTTGGTGGGGGAAAAGAACTTCCCTTCCAGGAAGAGTCCCTGTACCATGCTTGTACACTTGCCACTTGACTTGCTTCCCCATTTGATCTCCATTTAATCAATATTACCTAAGTGATCATACTTGTACTCTTATTGGCTGAGCATAGTTTTGTCCCACCTCATACCCACCTTGTGATTTCCCATTGGATCAATGTTATCCAAGGTACTGTACTTGTAATCTTATTAGTTGTTATAGTTTTGTCCCACTTTAGACCCACCTTACCTTGTAGTTTTGCTCTATAAAACTCCCTTGAGAAGCTGTCCCTGGAAACCCACTGGGGCCCCTTAGACAGAAGCTTTCTTTCCCCCAATAAATATTTTCTGCTTTTAAGTTCCATTGTTCCTTAGAATTCCTTCTTCGATTTTGAAGAACATGAACTTGGCATATTAGATATCTAGCAGATTAGGAGTTACAATATTTCCCTTATATTTGGAGGTCCTATATCATCTTTATATCAATTGCTGCTGTCAGCTGTCACCATTCAATGCCATCTTGTGCTGAACACTGTAGCTCAACTCTACCGGGTGCTGTGTATTTGCCATTTGTCTTCCTTGGCTACTTGTCTCCAGAGTTCCTTGGCGTTAACAACTCTGAGTATTAATTTGCTTTGTTCACACTACTCAGGAGAAAAATCCTAAGTAGATTTACAGAATTTTTTGAGTCCACACTACCCCAGGAATAAATCACAAACAGGTTTACAGGACCACCAAAATCAGTATTTTAACAGGGCCTGTGCTACAGCACAGGAAGCTAGTACATGGGAGGGAGCCCTCCTAGACTAAAACCCAAAAGGGCCTCAGAAGTGCCAGGTACACAGACCTGTTTTACTGAGGGTGGAAACCAAGGAATCTTTCTGAAGGCTTGCTGTGAATGTTAGATATGTAAATAAGGGCCCAGATCCCCTTCTCTCTGACCTTATGCCCTACAGGCTGCCTCCTCCATTCTCAAAAATGCAGCAGCATCTTCTGAAGTAGCTCAACTGGGGTAGGGCCACCACTCTGTGTGGCTGCACTCATGTTGGAGTGCAAAATGGTGGTTTCATAGCCAGGGAGGACACTGAAGTAAACTGTTCTGGTCCAATTAGGTGCAATAGGGAGAAAAGGGAATTGAGAGGGAGGGGCATGCTGGCTGCCAGCCAAGTAACACCCTCCCTCCAGCACATGCAGGCAAAGATACCACTCAGGTGCTTTACATCTGTCTCAAAAGGAAACCTGGATGTTGATCCTTATTCTGTGCTTGAGGGAGGATTTAGTTGAGTAGTGTACTTGATTTAGTTTTCTCTTTTGTGAGATGATTCAATTCAGAATTTGAGCTATGAGACCCATCTAGTTCTAACATTTTATGATACATAATTGGAAATACAGTAAAATTGAAAGCACAAAACCTCTTCAAGAACATCAATGTATCTTACATTTTCCAAGTTCATAAAATATGTCTGAATGCTGTGATGGATGCATTTCTCAAAGTAGTTCAGACTACTAATATTTCAAAAGAAAATAACTAACTGTATCATCATACATTATTGTCCTCAAAGAGCAAGCAAGTAAAGTTTCTAAAACTTCCTATCATATTCCAACATAACTAACTTATTCACTAGATGACAGTTTCCTCTCTAATTCTTAAAACTTTGCTGAATCCTTTTTAAATTTATTTTTGTCTTTCAAAATAAATTATTTTTCTAAAGGTAATAGTCAGCTTTTCTGTCACTATAATGAAAAATTTAAAATAATTAACTTACAAAGGGAGAAGTTTTGTTTGTACTCATGGTTCTGAAGATTACAGTCCAGACATGGGCAGATTTGGTGGGGGTGTTAGATGCCAGTGGCGAGGAGTACAAGAGCTTACCAGAGCAAAACACTTCACCATCTCTGTTCATGAAGCAAAAAAGAAAGACTGAACAGACTGGGGTCCCAACAATCCCTTCAGGCACACACCCCCAGTGACCCTAGGACCTCCAATAAGACCCTATCTCTTAAAAGTTAATCACCTCATAATAATACTACCTCAGGGGCCAATTCTTTAGCAGACGGACTTTTGAGGGTTATTTAGCCAGACTGTATCACCAAATGTTCTTACTACTCACTCTGTTTTCTTTCTTACTCCTTCCCTCATACTGTGTATCAAACCCAATGCCTTGCAGATGCTAGCAAGTGTCTTCCTATTAAGCCATCTTGTTCTTTCTTTAGTATTAAACAAAATTATAACTATATTATGACCATGTTTTCAAATGGAACCATAGGTTAAGAAATCAGAAAAAGTCTAAATTAAAAAGACCACTATTTATTAATGCTATCAAACAGATCATTTAATTTGAATCAAATCAATGAGGAAGCCTTATCTTTCTATTAGTTCATCTCAGACCAAGAGTACTTCAAAAATAAGAACTCACTTTGCGTTCTAACTACACTACTCAAAGAAAAAGCTTGGAAATTGTAACTTTTATGCTTACAATGACAGAAAAGCTAAACAAACTGAAAGTAAATTTCATCAAACTCTTCAGAGAATTAAACCCACAAGAAAAGCAACAACCTGAAATCTAGAAAGAGACAAACACAGAGAATCTCAGTTGAAACAGAATCTCAGACAAACCTCAGCTCACATGAAGCAGAAATATCTGGAGCCATAAACCAGTACAAATGCCCAAATAGCCATTTTGAAAAATCACTGCAAAATGAGAAAGCACTGCAAGACTTAGAGGGAAAAGTCCAAGGAAGTCTCCACATTACCACACATTTGCCTCCAGAAAGACCACCAATTTTTAATAGTGAAGAATCGAGAAATTTCCTGGATATTTCTGGCAAATGGAAGAGAAGAGTTACCATTTTGAAATACTATCTAGGGCATTCTGAATTACAAAGGTCTATTGTCCAAAGGAAAAGGCTGTACCTAATCTTTATATGACCTGGGAAAAGATGACTATCCAAATCCAATATTCAGGAATTTTTCTGCTTCACCTAGAAGAATAAAAGAAGCTGAGACACACTTGTATAAGTCATTGATTGCAGATATAGAACCACGTGAAGTCTGAGATTCAATCAAAAGATTATAGAGTGCTTCCCTTCCCCACGCATTACCAATACACCAACAGGGTTGGTGTATGATAACGGTGAATTTACAACTGAAAGCTGAAACACACGGATTCTATTTAAGGAGTTTTAGGAAAAGAAATGAAAAGGCAATCTGGGTGACAAAAAGGAGACGTACCTGCTATCAACACTACAGCAAACGCTAACCCCAGCAAACCCTTAGCCACATCAATGTATATAGATGGAAGAAAAAATAATCAAAGAGAAAAAATAAGCCAGACCCAGGTATTATAGAGACTTTGAATTTACTATGTAAGAAATAATTATTATGAAATAATAATTATTATTAATGTGGCTGGAACAATAACAGAAAAAGTATACAACCTGCAAGAATAGATGGGTAATGTAATAGATAGCTATCCTGAGAAGGAATCATGTGGAAATATGAGAAATCAAAACCACAGTAACAGAAATTAAAATGATTTTAATATGCTCATAAGTAGAATGGACACAATCCAAACAAAAATCAAAAATATTTTAAAATAAAAGAATAGAAAATTTCTAAACTGAAGTGCAAAGAGAAAAAATTATGAGAGGAAAAAGAACCCCAGAAAGGAACATCAAAAACAGTAGCACAACAACAAAATGTGCAACATGCGTATTTGGAATACCAAAAGGAAAAGAAAGAATAGATATAACCATGAACTTTCTAAAATTAGTGACAGACACCAGACAATACGTCAGGGAAGTTTAGAGGGCACCAAGCAAGATAAAAACAAACAAACCAAAAAGTATACATAATAGTATAGTTCAAGCAGGCAGTGAGACCAAAACAAGAATTATATCAAACATATTATGAAAAAAAAACACAAACAAAAAGAGGATAAAAGAAACGTTAAAGTGTTGGAAAAAATACAAAACAAAACAAAACACCAACCGAGAATTCTATATTGAGTGGAGTTATCTGTTAAACATGAAGAATGAGGGCCGGTGAGATGGCTCAGTGGCATAAGCGCCTGCCTGGCAAGCGCGAGAGCCCGAGTTCAACTCCTGGAACCCACATACAAAAAAAGGGTCGGTGATACCGCTCAGTGGCATGGGCGCCTGCTGGCGTGCGAGGTCCTGAGGTCGACCCCCGGTACCCACAAAAAAAAAAAAACATGAAGAATGAGAATTTTCTCACAAAACTAAACAAATTCACAACCAGTAGACCTGCCTGGAAACAAATTCTTTTAAAAATGTTTAATAAATATCTTTGAAGAGAAGGAAAAGACAGAGATTGCAATTCTGATCTAAATAAAGACTATCAGAAAAGAAAAAAGAAGGTAAAATAAAATGTTTTATTTTTCAAATTTGTAATTGATCTAAAAAACTGTTTATTTAAATAATAATTGCTACAATGTGTTTGGGTGATTATAGTATATATAGGTTAATGGATAAATGTCAGTGATGTAATAAATGGGAGGAATTGAGTATACTCTGCTATAAAGTTGAAATTATATAATTATATTTGAAATTATATAGTTATATATGAAATTATATAGTTATATTTGAAATTATATAGTTACATTTATATCATGTAGTATATTATATAGTATATATAAATATATAATATTTATGTTATATATTTATACATGTAAAATTATATAATTATATTTGAAACCCAAGGACAAACTTAAAACTTGTAGAAAAAAGAAAAATATAGATAAGAGGAGAGAAAATCTAATCTTATAAAATGCGTGATTAAAACTAGAAAAGGCACAGAAAGAGAAAAAGGTAACAAACAAAACCAAGTGCAAGGAAAAGAAGACAGTTACAAACATGGTACATGTGAATTCAACTATCTTTGCAAACACTTTAAACGTAGTTAGCCTAAACATAACCATTAAAATTCAGAAACTGAGAGTCGGTTTTTAAAAAGAAAGATCAACCCTAGACTATATGTTATATATAAGAAACTCAGTATAGTTAGTTGAATAACGTCCCCCAAAATTCACATTTGCCTGGAACATAAGAATGCAACCTTATTTGGAAATAGTTTCTTTGCAGATGTATTTAGTTAAAATGAGGTCATATGGGTTCAAGTTAAATCCTAAACCCAATGATTATTGTCTTTATAAAATGATGAAAAGGAAAACAGATACACACATGAGAGTAGGGTATGAAAGCACAAATGGGGAAGAGAATGATGCATCTAAGAATCAAGGAACGCTAAGGATTGCCAGGAGCCACCAAAAGTTGGAAGAAGCAAGGGAAGACTCTTGCTTTGAATCTTCAGAGGCAGCATGTTCCTGCTAACACCTTGATTTTCTACAACTGTAAAAACATAACTTTGCGTGGTTTTAATTCATCAAATTGTGGTACTTGTTTGGGCAGTTCTTAGATCTGTAACTAATACACTCACTTTAAATTTACAGATGTACATATGTTAAAAGTAAAGAAATGGAGAAAGATTACCATCCTAACACTAATCAAAAGAAAACATGATAGCTATATTAATTTCAGAGATATGTACTTCAAAACAAGGAACATTATCAGGAAAAACTGGGTCATGTCATAATGGTAAAGGAACTACGTCTTCAAAGCATAACAATTCTTAGTGTTTATACACCTAACAAAATATATAAGGAAACACTAAACAGAATACAGATAGAAAATGATAAATCCATAAGAATAGTTGGTGATTTCAATGTCCCTCTTTCAGTAATTTAGAGGTAAGCAGGCAGAATATCTGTAAGGTTATAATTGTCATGAACAGCACTAATAGTGGTTTAAATGACATTTAAGGAACACTGCATCCAATAAATGAAGAATGACACATTCTCCTCAAATTCATACAAGAGATTGATCAAGATAAACTATACTTTAGATTATGAAATGTACCTTAATGTTTTGAAAGACTAGAAGTCATACAAAGTATGTTTGCAACCGATGTTACACATAACTAAGATTTCAGTAATAGAAGGATAGCTGGAAAATGCCCAAATGTATGGAATTTAAACACACTGTTGAGTAACACATGGGTTGAAGAAATCTGAGAAGAAATTTCCAAACATTTCAACATAAATCAAAAATTGTATAATGAAGTTAGGACAGAGATAGAAGTAACTTTACGTATTAAAACCACAGAACAGATAGTAATAAAGACTGAAAATCAATAATCCAAATTTTATCTTATTAAACTACAGAAAGAAGAGCAATTAATACCCAGATAACACAGAAGAAAGGCAATAATAATAGAGCATTTGTTACATGTAACTGAGACAGGAAAAGTGGAGAAAATCTAAGAAACCAAAAGCTGATTCTGTAAAAAGATTAAAAAATTAATAAACTTATAGACAAGTTAGCAAAGAAAAAAGGAGAGAAGATACAAATAACGTGCAAAATTAGGGTTATTTGTACTAACCTAGTTGATATTAAAAGGAATATTGTGGGGCCAGTGATACAGCTCAGCGGCATAAGCGCCTGCCTGGTAAGCACAAGGTCCTGAGTTCGAATCCCAGTACCCACATAACAAAAAAAAAAGGAATATTGTGAACAACTCCATACCTTCAAATTTTATAACTTAGATGAAATTGGACAAATTAGTTGAGAGACAAAAACCACTAACACTCATACAAAGAAGTACTCTGAAAAGACTTACTAACATGTAAATTAACAGTCAATAATATTCCAAAACATAAAGCACTAGGCCAGATAGTTTTTAGTAGTAAATTCCACTGAACATTTAAGAGACAAATAATGATTATTCTATGTAAATACTTATGAAACATTGCTTAACTCCTTAATGAAGTCAGAATTACCTTAATACCAGAATCAGATAAAGGCATTAAATTAAAGGAAATATACATACTAGAGTCATGCACAAGCACAACAAAATATTGGCAAATAAAATTGAATAATATAAATAATTATGCATCCTGACCAAATAAGATTTATTCCAGTTATTCAACTTGGACTCAACATTTGAAACTCAATGTAATCACCTTATAAGCAGGCTAAATAAGGAAAATCATATGATATAGAAAAAGCACTTGACAAAAATCACACAGCATGATTTTTTTTTAAAAAGTCACAGTAAAATAAGAATAGAAAGGAATTTACTTAAGTCGTTAAAAAAATCTATAAAAAAGTACCTATAGCAACATCATGCACAAATGAGAAAATGGATGCTTCCCTTCATAAGATCAATGACAACCTCTCTTACCAATCTCATAGTCTTTCTTAACAATCTCATACTGAAATGCTTTTATTATGACTCATCTCATTAATTATGTACTTCCTGTTTCTGCATATAAAAATTAAAGTTGTTTATAATTAGAATCCATAAAATACAATAATTATAAAATAGAAACAAAGATTTGGAATAAAATATAAAAACATGAGAAATTTTAAGACAAAATGAAGAAGAGTACAGTCATATTGATATTCTTAATGTCATAGACAAGAGAAATAATTATAAAGGTAAAAATAAAATTGTTTCAGATACATGATTTTCTGTGTAGAAAAATCCCAAAGAATCAACTGAAAAACTCCAGGGGCTAATAAATGATGACAACAAAACAAAGGATATAATGTTAATACACAATAACTACTTTGAGCTATGCCAGGACTGAACAATTGGAATATAAAAGCTTTGTGTAACACAAAACAACAAAAATGAAGTAAATAATATAAATAAATCTAGAATATATATATATATATATATATATAATGTATATCCTTAAAAGAAGAACCAAATAAACTTTGATAAAATATATCAAAAAGACCTTTATATGGAGAAGTATCTCATGTTTGTGCATTGGAAGCCTCAGTGTAATTAAGATGTCATATTCCCAACTTGACTTATCTATTCAAAGCAGTCTCATAAAATCCCTGTGAGCTGTTTTGTAAATATCAACAAATTGATTTGAAAGTTTATACAGAAAGAAAAAAGATCCAGAAAAACAAAAACAGTGCCGAAGAACAACGAATTTGGAGGCCTGAAATGGACCATCAGACTTACTCTGAAGCTTCAGTAGTTAATACAGCATGGTATTGATGAGAGAAAAGACCTACCAACCAGCGAAGCAGGACAGAGCCCAGAAATAGACTCATATGAAGGTAGTCAACTGATCTTTCATAAAGGAACAGAGGTAATACAGTAGGAAAAAGATAGTCCTTTCACAATGGCACTGGCACAAATGGACATTCATGTGTATAGAGTGACTTTAGACACATATTACACCTTTCACAAAAAATCGACTCAAAATGGATCACAGACCTAAAGGTGAAATGCAAAGACATAAAATTTCTGAAGAAAACATGAGAAAATCTTAGTGACTTGGATTTTGTGATGGGGTTTTAAAAACTATATCCAAACAAAAAGAAAAGAACATAAGACTTCAAAATTTAGAATTGAGGCAAATTGGGAGAAACCATTTTTAAATTGCATAATTTGGTGAAGAAGTTGTATCTAATTTATATGTAAAACTCAAATTTCAATTTAAAAAATTTTAAAATATGGTAAAAACAATCTAGTCAATAGACAAGGGATCCCAACAAACACTTTGCCTAAGAAAATATTTAATGACAAATAAGCCCATGAAAAACTCCCCAACCTTATTTGTCACTAGAGGATTGTAAATTAAAACAACCATATGATACCACTACATACCTTATAAAATGACTAAAATCACTTTCCTCTACCCCAAACAAACCAAACCTGACATTAACAAATCCTGATATAGCGTGGAGGAATCAGAACATACATTTATGCCATTAGAAATGAAAACTGGTCCTGGCATACTGGAGGCCCATGTGGCAGTGTCTCAGAGAGCTGAACATAGTTTTACTATAAAGCCCAACAGTTGCAGTATTAGGTAAATGCCTGATTGATCAGAAAATTCATGTGCACACAAAACTATGCACAAAAATATTTACAAGTAAATTTGTAGTTACCAATGCCTGGAAACCATTAAGATACATTTCAATAGGTGGATGGATAAAAAGTGAGGTATAGCCATATAGCAGAACACTATTCAATAATAAAAAGAAAAAATGCTTTCAAACTATAAAAAGACATAAGGGAACCTTAAACACTAAGTGAAAGAAGCTAGTCTGAAAACATAAACTGCAAAGACAGTTTAAAAAAATCAGTGGTTGCCAGTAGCTGGAGGCATGAAGGGAGGGATGAATCAGGGGAATACAGGGGAAATGGGGTAGGGAGGATCTATTTTACATGGTATTGTAATGATAGATACATGACATTTTGCATTTGTCAAAATCCATATAACCTTATAGCACAAAGACTGAACCTTAATGTATACAGATTTAAAAATAACTTAGGATGTCAGATGAATTCAGGAAGGAATATTGACTGTGACAAGAAACCTAATCATGTCTTAATGTACAATACAGCTTCACTGGAATGGGTAGGGAGAAAGATTCTAACTTAAGTAACCGGAAATAAGTGAAGTCTATAAGAACAAAGGCAAAAAGTACTGCATGTAAGCACTTTAGTTGTTAAAGATTCTTCACATGGGGGTATGGAGTAAAATTCTGATAGTGATATATCTATACACTAGAACAGAAAAATTATGTAAATGAATAGCAGTTGGTGGGAGCCATGTTATTTACTGTAAGAGTGGGAATTTACACATAACCAAGAACAGGAGGCTACAGTTATTGATGTGCTAATGGATTATAATTGTCAGTAAGAAATCATTTTAATGTGATATAATTACAAATTATTACATTGAGAAATATTGATAAATACGTGTACATGCATGATTAATATGTACACACATGTTTTTTTTTTCCTATGCCAGCAGAAAGGGCCTCAGGAGCTGTCATCTAGTAGCAGTTATTAGCACTCAGATCTTTGTTTCTGAGACCATTCTCCAATAAAAGAGCCTGACAGCCATGGAGAAATGGCTGATTCTAGGGCATGTAATACATATGACCCTGGAAGAACTTACAGTGCTACCAATTAGGGAAGTGCTAATACCAAAAAATCCACATTAGTAGAGGTATGTCAAAGGGCACAAGAGCAAAATGAAACAGTTCTAATCACAGAAGCTGAAAAACTCAAGGAGTAAAATAAATAAAGTAATATTACATTACAATCCAAAATATGAAATAAATATCTGTAGATCCACACTGATAGAAATAAATGATTGAAAAGGAATGACAGAAAAAAGATGGGGGCAGGTGAGATAGCTCAGAGGCATAAGCGCCTGCCCAGCAAGCACGAGGTCCTGAGTTCAACTCCCAAAACCCACATAAAGGAAAAAGGGGCCGGTGATATCACTCAGCGGCACAAGCACTTGCTGGTAAGCACAAGGTCCTGAGTTCAACTCCCACTACCCACATTAAATAAAAAAAGAAAAAAGATGGAAGAAAAGAAAAGAAAAAGAAAGAAAAAAGAAAGAAAGAAAGAAAGAAAGAAAGAAAGAAAGAAAGAAAGAAAGAAAGAAAGAAAGAGAGAAAGAATTGCAAAACTTTATGTAGCTTTTTTGCACTAAAATATGAGAAGTTAACACTCTTCCTGGCACTAATGCACTGTAAATACTGATTTCCTTCTAAAGAAAATACTATGGAAAATGGGTGTCTTAGTCACTTTCTCATTGCTGGGACAAAATATCCAGCAACCACAAGGAGAGGTTTATTTGGGGTCATGTTTTCAGTCCATGGTCAGCTGGCTCTAAAGCAGAAAAACATGGTAGAGCAAAGGTCTGGTGGAGGAAGTCTGCTTACACCATGTCACCCAGGAAGCAAAATGAGAAATGGGAGGAGCCAGGGGCAAGAATGTGCCATACCAGGTCACACACTCCAACCAATCCATTGATGAGTATAGTATCTCCATGATCCAATCACCTTCCACACATGTGAGAATGTTGGGGAGCATTTTAGATCTAAGCTATAACAGGGGGCAGAAAACAGTAACTTTACAGTGAAGAAAACTGTCAAAACACTTCCACCAGGGATAATCAAGATCAACATCAGTAGACAATATCATGTGATTTATGGATTTTATCTCTTCCTCTCCAAAACCAAGAATCTCAGTGTAGAGATAGGAAAAAAAATCACATTTCTATAAAGGAACATCCAAAAATATACCTGGTCTGTATACCTTAAGGCAAGTCTGCCATCAAAAACAAGTCCGAGAGGCTGTCCTAGGCAAGAGGAGGCTAAAAATGCATAATAATTAAATTTAATATGATATCCTGAATTGGACCCTGGACTACAAAAAGGACATTAAGTAAAAACTAAGGAAATCTAAATAAAGAATTAACTCTAGTTAACATTTGTATTCATAGCCATTCATTAATTATAACAAATGTACCACACTAATGTAAATATGGTAACTATAGTAGAAATTTGATGTAGATTATATGGAAGCTCATTCTTGTCTTCTCAATTTTGTCTTAATCTCCTCTACACATTAAGCTCATGATTTTCAAAAAGCAAGGGACAATACAACAAATGGTGCCCAACAGCGATCATGTATGGTGATGTCCAAAGCGCATGATATCTATTCAGTAAACAATTCTTTGTTTAGTGTAAGGATTTTATGTGTACTTGGCTAAACTAGAACTGTTTCCCAGAATTCCTTCTATAATGGGTTAAAGTTGGCCAAAAGACAAATTTGCACAGGATTTCAAAAGCAAACTGGTTAAAGTCTATTTCTTATAATAAATCCCTGATTCTGTAATAATGACAGTGATTTTTCTGACCAAAGCCTGTTCGATAAAGTTGTTAGCATAAGTGGCTCCAGGGGACATAATCTTACATATGAAAATCTGGAATATGTTTTCTTATCTGATTACATCTAAAAGAATTAATACCCTATCTCTTTTTCTATCATTTTTCCTTTGGTAAAGGAAACACTGAAAAAAATATGTCACATATTGACTTTTTTAAAAATACTAAAATTATTGCCTATTGATAGCTCTAATCAAGTGATTATAGAATGAAAGTTTTGCAGTTATAAAGTAATAGAATAAAATACATTAGTGAAGATAAGGACTGTATTTGGGTTCATTTATTTCTTCTAAGAATCCTGAAAAACATGGAGAAAGGAGTTTTTAGTTCCAAGATTTAGAGTTCCACCTTAATATCCACAGGTTCAGGAAATTGCTATTTGTATTCTAAAAGAAGGTCCATCATCTCCTTTATATGCAAGGCTAAAGTTTCAAAACAAACCAAAGTCTAGCCTTTCCAATAGCTTAATTACAATTCAAATTGAATCAAAATCTTGCAGGGTCTCATAAAAATTGGGCATTGATTCAGAAAGAGCAGGAATCTTAAAATTAGAATCAAGAAATATGAGCTAATTCCTATAAAGCTAAAGACCTTGAACCTGTACAATCTTTTGTAACTTCCTTGCCAAAAGAACTACCACTTCCTCCTCATTAGTAAGTTAGTCTCCTCTGCCTAAAGAAGTTATAATGGGGCCGGTGAGACGGCTCAGCGGCTTAAGCGCCTGCCTTGCAAGCGCGAAGGCCCGAGTTCGACTCCCGGAACCCACATACGAAAAAGGGGCTGGTGATATCGCTCAGCGGCACGGGTGCCTGTTGGTGCGTGAGGTCCTGAGGTCGTCCCCCCGGTACCCACAAAAAAAAAAAAAAAAGAAGTTATAATGGCTTCCCCGAGATAATTGCCTTCAGAAGAATTTTGATCTTCAAGACTACTCTGCCATGAGAAAGGATAAACTTGAGTCATTTGTAGGAAAATGGATGCAGCATAATGCTAAGTGAAATAAATCAGATACACAAGATTAAATATCATTTTGTTTCTCTTATATGAGAAACATGAAATACAAATAATTACAGAGCAAAATAAGTGATAGATAATAGGAAACAGAAAGATAATTTTTTATAAAAGGGAAAGTGACCAAGAGGTGGAGGGAGGAGGGAAAGAGGATGAAAAGAAGAATTAAGATAAGCTATGTACATGTGACAACTCCCCACGAGGAATGTAATCATTATGTACTGCAAACAAGTACCAATAAAAATGAAATGTTTGAAGAGAGAAAAACAGAGATTCAGCTCTGCTGTCTCTGCATCTTCTACTCAATTCTTGGTAGGCACCGAGGGTGGGTGGGCAGGTAAAAAATGAGATCATAAGGATGTTACATCAAGGGAAAAGGAATATAGTTTTGGGTCAGGCAAAACCGATGGTTATTGCACACTATGTGAAAGTTCTGGAATCACTGTGCTATCATGAGCAGCTGGGAGAAGCACCCAACATTTTCCTTGTGGAGAAAATATTGGGAGGGAAGTTGGGGGAGCTAAGAGAATCACCAGATTTGAGGTTGGTCTGACCTCTGTGGAAGAGAAATCAAGGAAGAAAGGTTAGGCACAAAAAGTCCTAGAGCGGGCCGGTGAGATGGCTCAGCGGCGTAAGCGCCTGCCTTGCAAGCGCGAAGGCCCGAGTTCGACTCCCGGATCCCACATACGAAAAAGGGGCCGGTGATATCGCTCAGTGGCACGGGCGCCTGTTGGCGCGCGAGGTCCTGAGGTCGTCCCCCCGGTACCCACAAAAAAAAAAAAAAAAAAAAAAAAAAAAAAAAGTCCTAGAGCATGTAGTTCTCAGATAATTTGTGAAGTCTGGGGGGAAATCCTTGCTCCAAGTTTGCCTCCTATTTGAGTCCAATGTCTTCCAAGAGCATGTTGCCTTTGTATCCCTGCCACACAGTCTTTCACTGACAGAAATTCATGAGAAATGTGGATTCCCTATGAACACAGTGATAAAATCAGAACTCACAACTACAGGATAAGTTAGTTATGCTCTCTGCAGCTAGAGCTGAGATCCACTTTCATAGCTACCACACTATGTACTGATTAACATATACAAGTCCTTTAGAATGTATAAATTACAAAAATTTATGCAAATTATTCTCCTCAAGATATGAAAAAATAAATCACTGAATTAGAGGAAGACACCTCCGCCACAATAGATTTTACAACATCGCTAATTATTGATAGGTAAATTGGACAGAGTAATAAAAATAATGGATATTTGTATGCAACCAACAATTAGAACTACAGATTATTCTCAAACATACTTGTCATATTTATGAAACTTATTCATATACTAGTTCAAAAATCAATGAATAATATATATCATGTAAATCACATTTCCCAGCAACAACGCAATTAAAGAGTTAAGTAAAAAATAAAATTTTTAAATTACAAAGAAGAAACACTAAAGGAAATATTAAGATTTGGGGGGCTGGTAAGATGGTACCCACAAAAAAAAAAAAGAAAGAAAAAGATTTGGGAAAGACAAGGCACTCTGTCACCAAGAAGTGGAGAAGTTCTTTTCAACTTCAGATAGCTGAGAATCTCAGTCTTCTATTTCACTTTCCAGGCCCAAAGCTGCAGGTCTCCAAGATCCTCACTTATATGTAAAGCAAATGTACAAGTTTGAAGAGAGGTACTCCTTTCCTGGAAAGACTGTGTTGCATTCTGGTGTAGTGAAGAAATAACTGATCCTAGAAATTAAATCCTTATGCCTGGTTGCAAATCTCAATAACTTCACCCAGAATTTATGAACAAGGAAAGGTTACTTTATGTCATTGAGTCTCAAATTCCTCATTTATAAGATGGGTTAATACTAGCTGTATCACTAAGTTGATAAAAGACTAAAGAAGTTGGGGCCGGTGAGATAGCTCAGCGGCATAAGCGCCTGCCTGGCAAGAGTGAGGTCCTGAGTTCCACTTCCGGTACCCACATAGGAAAAAAGAGCCGGTGATATCGCTCAGCAGCGTGGGTGCCTGCTGGCGTGCAAGGTCCTGAGTTTGACCCTCAGTACCCACAAAAAAAAAAAAAAAATAGACTAAAGAAGTGCCTGATGCAGTAGACAATACTCAGGAAATGCTTAGTATGCGTGATTTTCTTTTCCCATGTTTAATCAATAATTGGCTATACACGCTGGATATATTCTTATTTATGTGTTCAATTTAGTCTTGTACTTCAGTCTGATCTGAAGTTGTAAAAAGCTTTGAGATTAGTTTACTAACCTAACCAACACTTTCATCCTATTTCTCTCAATTCTCGTTTAGCTGAGAGAAAAAGTTTTAGCTTAAGCATCTCTTTCATCAAAATATGCAGCTGTACACAAAGCAGACATCTGAAACGTAAATACTGAATGCATGGTTTTCAAAAGTGTATTTGTAAGTGACAACTAGTAATATATTAAGACTTTTCTGTACACCTGACTGAAATTCAATTTGGAATAAGGTTCATACTTAAGATCTTTCACACTTGGAATATATTGAGTAGTTTTCAAAGAGGATATTCATTTTTCATGAATAGGTTTCTGGATATCTGCTCTCGAAGTGCCTGAGTTAGTGAGAATGCATAGTGAGCCCCTCCTCAAGTACCACTACTTTAAACAAAATCTTTTCTACTTCTTTTAGATTCAGTTTGTGCCAGAACTTTAAAGTTCATTGGTTTAGATGAGTGTTTCTCAAACTTGGCACTATTGCCACTGTCTTGCGCAGTGAGATGTTGAACAGTTTCTCTGAACTCTGCGCACCAGATGCCAATAGCAATTCCACCCTTTCCACCCTGCTGTGACAGCCAAAAATGTCTGCAGACATTGCCAAAAATCCCCCCAGAGGACAAAAATGCCCCCACTTAAGAAGCACTTGTTTAGAGTGAATCTTGTCATAGTATGGGTATAATCTTTTTCCAAAGTTCATAAGAAGTGAATGATGCATAATCAACGCAGGAACCCATCACATGGTTGATATTTGTGATTCAATCAGTGGCTCGATTCCATTGGACAACTCCCAGCAAAACTGCTAAGCCTGCTCTCTTCTGCTCTATTTTCACACTGAAGTCACTGAATCTTTAAGCAAACATGGCTTAAGCACAGATACTGTGTGTGTGTGTGTGTGTGTGTGTGCGTGTGTCTGTGTGTGTCTGAGAGATGCAGAAATGAAGGCATATATTTTACAATTAATCTTGAGCTCTCTTTTAGAGTTTTGTTATGTCCTCTGTCAACAACAGAATAGTCTTCTAAAATATCCTACTTCCACTATGCCTTTTAAAATAATTTTATGCAGTTATTCAACACATCAATAATCCAGAAAATTATAATATTTGCCTCAGGTTCTATCAAATCTTATAAAAAATATTATACCATAATGCTATTTTTATGCATAACTGACACACCTCTGCTTTTATCTTTAATTTTTACTTTACAGTTCTACTCTGTTTTAAGTCTGTTTATAATGCTCAGGATATAATTGAATTTGATTTTTGGCTTATTAAGAGCATCCATTTAGTAACAGATGAACTTACTTGTGTTCTGACAGATATAGTTTGATTTATCTTTGACAATTTGTGCCTTTAAAGGTTCTTAGTCCTAAATCTTACTCTTTTAATGTTGATTTCAATATTTTGTTCTTCCCATTTGTACTACTCCAGAAGACATATTTTTGGTTTTCTATTTTATTAAATGTCACTTAATACTTTTAATTCTTAATTACAAATTTTGATTTTATAATGTTAAGTACATATGGGATAAAAATTATCATGAATTTCTGATGAATTACTCCTATAACTAAATAGTACCTCTCTCACATCTATAAAATTCTTTCTACATTAAAGACATTTATTCATCAACAGTTTTATTTGAGTCCTATCATTGTGGGTATATATGTATTTATGCATAAGGGCATGTATACATACTTATATATGTGTATACACACATATATCAGATAATTTATCCATTCATCCATAAATAGATATTTCAGCTATTTCCTATCTTGATTTTTGTAAATAAAGGTGCAATGAACATGGAAATGTAGGTTATCAGGTTACCTTTATGAGGTGGTGATTTTATTTATTCACATAGTAGTTCGTTCTTAATTTATTTGGGATCTTCCATACACTTCTCCAAAACAGATGCACCAATTTGCATCCCTACCAACAGTGTACAAGGATGACTTTTTCTCTACTCCCTTCCCAACATTTATCTCTGATATTTTTATAACAGTCAAAAGGTATATGAGAAGGTGTGCAATATCACTCGTCATTGGTACAGTGACATTAAGCCTTTTAAAATATGTTACATATGTGCTCGCTTCGGCAACACATATACTAAAATATGTTACATAGAATATTCCAGGAACTATTACATATTTGTAAATGTTTTCTATTATTTTAGCTTCTGAAAGACAATTTGACTAAGTTTAAGAGCACCAGTACCTAATTCACAAAAGAACTTTACATTATTTTCATATCTCTTACTACTTAGCACAGCAAAGCAGAAGTTTAAATGATTTTTAGTCTTTTTCCAATATCTGGATGAATGTAGAATAAATTTATTTTTAATTTCATGATTGAAAAAATTTTACATGACTAATTCTAGATATGAGTTTTCTTTTCAGTGATTTTTCTAGTGTTTGGAACACCTTTTCATATTTCCCACATCTTTCTTCAGCAGAAACTTTTTTAATTCTATTTCTGAACCTTTCAAATTTCACTTTTAATAACCCCAGCTTTCTGTAAGTTCCAGTTCTTATAAGTACATGTTTGCAGTACCTAATGATTACATTCATCATGAGGAGATGGTACTTGTACATAACACATCTTAATTCTTTTCTTCATTCCTTTCTCTCCCCTCCCTCCCCCATCTCTTGGTTCTCTTCACTTTTACAAAAGAACTATCTCCTTGTTTCCCATTTTCTATCTTTTATTTTGCTTTTAAATTTATTTATACTTTGGTTTTCTCATATAAGAGAAATCATGTGATATTTAAGCTTGTGTGTCTGATTTACTTCACTTAACATTATGGTTTCTTTTTTTTGGGGGGGTCCCAGGGGTCAACTTCAAGACCTCGTGCGCCAGTAGGCGCCCATGCCGCTGAGCATATCACCGGCTCTTTTTTCATATGTGGCTACTTGGAGTTGAACTCAGGACCTTGAGCTTGCCAGGCAGGCGCTTATGCCACTGAGCTATCTCACCGGCCCAACATTATGGTTTCAAGATGCATGCACTTTCCATTTCTGTTCCCTATCATAGCTGTTATTTTCAATCACTGAGTCTCTTTGTCCTTCTAATTCTGTATTTTGCAAGAATCTCTCAGTTGTATCATGAATGTCATTTATTCATTTTTAATCAACATCAACTTGATTCTCTGTTAAATCAAAATCAAGTTCAGAAGAAAGCGCTTGTATTTTTATTCTTAATACTTGTATTTATATTATTTAGCTCCACTTGTATGTCAAATTAATATTCTCTTGTGGAATATTGTCTTTTACTAGCTTTTAAGAATAACAGTAATAGAGGCCAGTGATATAGCTCAGCAGCACAAGCACCTGCCTGGCAAGTGCGAGGTCCTGAGTTTGGTTCCCTGTACCCAAAAAAAAAAAAAAAAAAAAAAAAAAAAAAAAAAAAGAAGAAGAATAACAATAATAGCTTACTGTAAACTAACTATACCCTGAGGACTTTGTAGCTATTAACTTACACTACCAGGTAAAATGTAAGTATTCTAATCGTCCAAATTTTACCATTAGGAAGCTGACACACACTGTATAACATAAAATGTTCAGAGTAACCCAGCTTGGAGGGAAAAATCATGAGGGTCATATATCTAGCCCAATATTGGAGGTTGATTTCAGCATACTAATACTGCATTTTCTAGGCCTAACTTTTTATCTTGGCTCCCTTAGTTCATCATTTTAACTAAAAGGTCTATGTCTTCTGAATATGGGTCATGTCTATCCTTCTGCAGTATTATTTAGGTATGCATGGAATGTTTTTACACTTAGTACTTAAATGAGGGCTGATATTTTCAAGCTTAATAGTTATAATATAGAAAAGCTGTTCCCTATAATTGGCTCAATTCTCTGTTGGTTTGGAATATTTAATCTGTATCTAGAGTTTGAGAACACATTGACATGTGTGGCATCTAACACAAATATTTTGCCTGAGTTGAGGGCACTACTTCTCTCTTCCCTTTTGGGTCTGTTACATTCAGACTCAATAAAAATATGTGAAATTATAAATTGCTGAGTACACTGCTTCTCAACTGCTTCTATTCTCTGTCCTTCCTACATACTGCATTTACCTTATAGGAGCTTCATTTCTCAGAACGAATGTCAAATGCTCCCTACTTTATATCTTTTTTCCTTAAGATTGACTATTGCACAATAAATACAGAAAAGAAAAGAATTAATAGATGGAGGAAAGGAAAGAAACAGCAATATTATTGCTAACTAAAAATCTATTCCTTGTAATGAAATGAGGGATTCTGTTTTTTTATTGGTAGTTACTGACAGACTCTTTAAACAAACTCAAGTCTGACTCCCCTGAGTCCTTTCTGATCAGTCCCTATCTTGAGGGTCTCTCTCTTTGCCCTTATGAAATCTGAGCAAGAATCTTGATAAATCAGTTTAGTGAAAATCCACCATACTTGTAGTCTGGCAGCCCTCATCTTATAACCCTGGCCTGCCTTCAGCAGTAATACTATTTAGTCTATACAGCAACCCCTTGTCTTTTATGGTTCCTCTTACTCGTATCCCGCCCACTGATCCTACCCTTCTCCTTGTCTGTAAATCCCCTCTCATTTTTGTTTGAGTTCGCATTGAGCCCTATCACTCTTTCACTGTAAGACTCCATTGCAATTGGCCTTATTGCAATGGGAAACTATCGTGATTATATTTTCTTTAACATAACCCTAAACTAGTAATGTATTTTCAGGAGGAGATAATTTAATACCAAACATTTTTCTCTTGATGTTCTAGATTTGTATTTGCAGTCAGTCTTTGTTTTTGCTGTATTAATTTTTTAATTAATTCCATGCCTTCAGACTTTCAGAAAAGTTAGAGCAGACATTATAAGCCAGCTACTAGTTAAAAATGAAGATTTATTGCATTTTTGCACTTATGAAACTTAGGGTTTTTTAAAAATTCAAAGAAAATATTAATTATAGTAATTAAAGAAAAGAAATTGCCATTTATATGTTAATGTACACTTTAAGTATATTTCTAATGACTATATATGTATGAAATGAAAGTGGATATGTAGACAGATAATAAAATTTATAAAAATAGGAAGACACACTTTTCTTTTTTTCTATAAATTGCATCTTTCAATTGCCAGCATCATTTTCAATGTGTTTTATTAAATGGATGTGCTTAAAAAAAAAAAGGCTACACAAAAGTAGGCAAAATTTAAGTAGTTAAAGGGTCATTATTGAATTGCTTTGAGTTATACAGTAAACAGGAAATTAATGTCAATTTTGTGATAGAAGTTTAAGTTAAAGCATTAAAAATATTGTATATTGCAGAAATAGAAAAAAAGCAGAGAAGTACTAAAGGCTTAAAATAAGACATACTTGGGCCGGTGAGATGGCTCAGCGGCGTAAGCGCCTGCCTTGCAAGCGCGAAGGCCCGAGTTCGACTCCCGGATCCCACATACGAAAAAAAAAGGGGCCGGTGATATCGCTCAGCGGCACGGGTGCCTGTTGGCGCGCGAGGTCCTGAGGTCGTCCCCCCGGTACCCACAAAAAAAAAAAAAAAAAAAAAAAAAAAAAATAAGACATACTTTACAAAAATTTCTTTCTGTGTATTTAAAAAATTATGAAACCAATGCATCAAGAAGTTCTATATACAGGAGAACTGGTTTAGTAAAGAGAATTAATGGCATACTAGGCACTATGGCAAAAATTTAAGTTAGAAGCTGCACCACATAGAGATACAGACCTCAATCACCTAGGAAACATTTTTCCAAAATTTACTTTCATCACCACTTTTCACCCCATTCCACCATATGCACAAAATTACTATGATGTATGCTGAGGGTGACCTTAAGTCTCCTTCACCACCTTACCTGTCTGATATAGCAGTCATTGTCAGGTCCCTGATAGTGGAAGAAGAAGTCTACTACCTTCCAGAATGCTAGCACTGGGACAGATAAGGAGATTTTCTCTGTGCTAAGAAGTGATGATAACTTAGCCAGACCTTGAAGAAGTTACAGATCACAAGGGAGGCAGATACCTGAAAATGTAACTATGATACATTGTGCCCAAGGATTTCATATGAGATAAATTAGAGAACAATGGAGGAGGCATTCCTCATCTTCAACAAAAATGTTTACAGAGAGGTTATCACTTCATTATAGTCTGCTATAGATTTTGAAAAATTTCCACACAGAAAGACAAGGGAAGAAAGTGAATAATATCATAAATTGTTACTCTCCTATACAGTGACATGAAATAATAAGGCAAATAGCAAACTTCATACATAATTGTGCAGCAATTACTGTGCTCAGTACCTTATTATGTGGTCATTTTATAATTGCTTTTCCAACATATTCCACTCTTTGTTTTCACCCTACTCAAAGGACCCCCAGAGGGTCCTTTGCCCTTACACTTCAATCTGAATCCTACCAAGAAGAATAGGCAGTACAACGATTTATAGGAAAGAGAAGAGATGTCAGGGTATTGATACTTTACCCCCTCCCTGCAGGGACCCTGTGGTCTACATGAGTTTGGCATTTGCCGGACACAACCTTATTTAATGAGTTATTTCCATGCGTCCCTCATTTTAATTCCAGCAAGCACTACCTCAGCACTCACATTCCATCCCCATGCTCTTGAAATTTTCATTTCCAGTCTTCCAATTAACACTCTTGAAAATACTTCTTTTATTAAATTTTTCTTAAATTACCCAATTTGGGGCCGGTGAGATAGCTCAGCGGCTTAAGCGCCTGCCTGGCAAGCACGAGGGCCCGAGTTCGACTCCCGGAACCCACATACGAAAAAAGGGCCGGTGCTATCGCTCAGCGGCACGGGCGCCTGTTGGCGCGCGAGGTCCTGAGATTGGCCCCCGGTACCCACACACACAAAAAAAATTACCCAATTTGGAGTGTCATCTGTTATCAAGAATATGTTCCCATTATCTCATTTAATCCTTCCCATAATTCAGTGATGTCTGCACTATCACCCCACTCTTGCCAACTGAGTTAGGGTTTCTTTGGAAAGTACAGTATTCCTGAGAATGACTGCTCTTTTTGTCCAGGTGTGATAAATGCCACCAACCAGAAATAAAAATATCATTACACCTATCATTTATTAAATGTCAACCTGGAGCGATCTCTCCAAATGTGAACTTTGTTCATACTCAAAACATGTATTTGAGATGAGTTATATTATGCTAATTTTAGAAGGAAGAAACTGGCTCCAAAAGGTTAAGTATAACTTGTTCACAGTCAAGCATTAAGTATGTAGGACACAATCTCTCTCCCTCTCTCTCTCTCCTTCTCTCTCTCGGTTCAAAATCAATGCTATCATTCCTTTCTACTAGGCAGTGAAAGTTCTATTATGAAAAGAAGTTGTGGACAACATTAGATAAATGCAATTTACTTATCTTTTATTTTCCATTTTCATTCACAAAGAGAAAAAGAAATATATAAGTTTATGTAAGATTTTCTCAGCAGAAGCTTCCTCATTTAATATGGAACAATCTCTAGAGTGTGACAAACATTTGTGAATCATTTTATTACAGCTAATTGCCAATTGTTAAAAATTCTTGCTTTACCTTATTTTTTATTTTAAAATAAATAAGCAGAAATATGTATAAAGTGCATATATTAGTTGAACAAATAGTGACAATGCAAAAAATTTACATAATTATCACCCAGTTCAAGAAGGCAAATATTACTGGTGTGGTTTAGACCTGGGGTGTCCCCGAAAAGCCTCTGTGTTTGGAAGTTGATAGGATTAGAGCAGCACTATAGCTGCTTGCTGTCAGGATGTGGGGCCTAGTTAGAAACAAGTCAAGGGGTAAGGGGGTGACCTGGAAGGGGATATCTTGCTTCCTGGCTCCTCACTTCTCTCTTTTTGCTTCCTGGCTGCCATGAGTTAAGCATCTTTTCTTTGCCCAGGCCTTTCCACCATGCTGTTTCTGCCTTGGAGCCAGCCAACTATGGACTGAAACCTCTAAAACCATGAGCCAAATAATCCTCTCCTCCTTTAAATTGTGCATGTCAGTATTGTGTCTCAGCAATCAGAAAAGTGATAAAAACACAAAAATCCCCTATCACTTGCCAATTGTAACTCAGCACCCTGAAGTAATGGGTAATAATCGTTAATTGATACCAATTATTTACTTGTTTTTAAAATATATTTTACTTCCTATGCACATACCCCTATGTTAGTTTCACTTGCTTTTGCATTTTATATAAATGGAAGATGACACATTCATGTCATTGAACAAAAACAAGAATATGTTTATTTTCATTGTTCAGAATATTATTTCATAAATATGCCACAATTCATTGATTCATAATATTGATTCAAAATATTTTGAATCAAATTGCTATTAAATGTTATCAAAATAACATTGATTCAAAATATTGATAGATATTTGGTTGGCTGCCAGCTTTTGCCTATTTCAAATCAAACTATATGAAGATTCTTGTACATTCATCTTAGGAAACACAGGCACATATTTCTGTTGGGTACATAGTTAACAGTGGAATTGTTAGATAATCAATTATACACATATAAACAGTGCCAAGGAAATTTCCAAATAGGCATAAATTTATGCTGTATACAAATTCTAGTTGTTCTGTATCCTCACCAGTACTTGGAATCTTTTGTTAATTTTAGACATTCTGGTGGGTGTATTCCATGGTGATTTAATTTGCATTTCCCTGACTACAAATAATGTTGGACATATTTTCTCCATGATATGTAGATATTCTGCAAATATTCAGGATATGTTATATACAATATTTCCAGTAAGTGCCCTCTCTCACTGTGCAGCTTTTTCTTTGGAAAAATATATCTCAAAAGTTATATAAGTTCATCAATTTTCATTCATTGGTTAAGTGCTTTGGTTTTAAAAGACTACTACATCCCAATGTTATCAGGATTTTGTTCTATAATATCTTCTAAGAGTCATTCACATATATGTCTCCCATTAACCTTGAGTTAATTTTCATGTACAGGGTGAAGTAAAAAGGCTAATATCTAGAGAGAATCAAAATCTTTATTATATTGCCAGGATACAAAAAGAATTTAAAATATAAACATTATTTACTAACTTCTCAACTCACATGTCACATTTTTATTCATGAGAATTTAATCCACTGCATTTTTTTGCCTTGCATTCTCCACTAGACATTACAATATTTCGGTTGTACATATCTTATGTTGATGTACATTTATCCACATATTTACCACTTTCTATGCTTCTGGCTTTTCAAGTTTGTGTTTCTATGTCTTCTTTTTAAAAAAAATAAATTATATTTTGTATATTTGAGGTTTACAACATAACGTTATGGGATCCATTTAGAGAGTAACATGATTACTATGGTAAAGCAGGTTAACCTAAGCTATCATCCCATAGTTACCTTTCTGTGACAAAAACAATTCACACTTACTTATTCAACAAAATATTACCAATGCGATGCAATTTTTTTATATGCAGGTACTGTGCAATGCAATTTTATTTCCTTTCCTGCAAACCAATCCAAAAGACAGAAAAGTAAAATTTAGAAAAGTATCAGTACTAGTACAAAAGTGTCTCCTCTGTAGATACTTGTACAAAGATGTCTTGCCCCTTGCCAGAGAGGGAGTGAAGCCATCCAGAAACAGACAACAATCTGAGCAACCATGCTTCGCTAAAGTTTCCCCAGATTATTACTACTGTATCAAAACCCTTTTCTATTCAATCATATTTTCACACAACTATCTATTTTTCATCAGACATAACATTAAAGTACAGTTTTTCCTGGTTTGAGGGTCTCCACTTCTAAAGGGTCCATGCCAATAACACTTTGGCTAATCAAATCTTATTATACACTCCTCTTATTATAATCTGTCTAGTGTTATAAATTTGTCAGCCAAGAACCCTGCAATGGATGGAGAAAATGTGTTACTTTTTCTCTCCTATAATTCACAGGTTATCCATACTTTCAGCCACAAACTGGAGGTTCCCACAGTACCTGTTCAGGTTTGATCATTTGCTAGAATGGCTCACAAAACTCAAGGAAACATATTACACTTACACTTTCACATTTATTATGAAAGCACACATCTCAGGAGCAGCCAGATAGAAGAGATACATAAGGCTATGGATCTTCTGTGCCCTCTCTAGAATCACCACCTTCCCAGCACCTCCACATTCTCAGGGACCTAGAAACTTTCTGAATGCTGGCCTTGTGGGGTTTTAGAGAGGCTTCATGACAGGGGCATGTTTTATTAGGTCATTGGTCACTAGTGACTAGTGCAGCCTCTAACCTGTCTTCTTTTTGCTAAAGTGAAGTAACAGAACTCAATGCCCCAGTTCTGTAATCACACAGTTGGTTCGTCTGGCAACCAAACTCCATCCTGAGCTTATCCAGGAGACTCCAGCCACCAGTCATCCAGCTAGCATATGATATGGTCCTCAGATGGTTTGCATGAGTGTCCCCAAGGCTTCATGTGTTGAAACTTAAATCAAATTTTTAGATATGAAGAGACGAAAAATTTAATCTGACTATGGTGTTTCGAGGTGGTGCCTTTGGATGGTGACTATGATTATATAAAATCATCAGAGAGGAGCCCTCATGATTGCACCCTAGTGGCTTTATAAGAAGAGTGAGAAGGACCAGACGTACACACTTGCCATGTGATGCCTTACGCTATCATGGGACTCTGCTCACAAAAAGGGCCATCACCAGATGTGCTTCCTTGACCTCACACCTACCGAATCATGGGTCAAAATAAACTTCTTTTTAAAAAATAAATTATTCTCCCTTGGATATGTTAATATAATGAAATGTAGACTAAAACAGCATACCAAAAGACAATTACATTTCTTGATAGTCTAAGAGTTTTAGTTGTTATATGCCAGGAAATGAGGAGGAAAACCAGAACATGTCCAGGAATCCTTCAGTGTACCTATCCCCTCCTCAGATACCAAAATCCAAGGGTGCTCAACTTCCCCTTATATAAAATCACATAGTGTTTGCATACGACTTATGTCCATCTTCCTATCTGCTTCAAATCATCTCGAGATGCCTTACAATTCATAATGTAATGTAGATGCTGTATAAATAATTTCCTAGTGCACTGTTTAGAGACTAATGCCAAGAAAAAATTGTTTGTACATGATCAGTACAGACACAACCATCGTTAGCCTAGCAACACAATGCAAGTTGGCTAAATCTGTGGATATTGCATCCATGAATAAGAAGGGACAACTTTATTTCTTCTTGTGTTACAATATCCCAAAACCTCATCAGTGTTTTACCTTTGATTTCTACAAGATGCAGCCTGCATAATCTCTTCTAGCCTGACTTCCAGTTTACTAAATCTGTTTTACGGTGACCAATCTATCGATGTTTGCATAGTTTTAAAATTTGGAATATCTCTATTTTTATTATTTATAGAATTTTTTATTCATAAACTCTATAATTTCATTAACAGTATTTTATGAGTCCATTTCTTTATTATGCTATTTATACTGTAGCTATGCAAAACATTAACATCAGGGGAAGCCCAATGAGGAATACACAGGAATTCTCTGTACTACTCTTCCAACATTTTTGTAAGTCTAAAAATAGCTCAAAATAATTTATTTACATTAGTAAATGAACCAGATAACAATTTGTCATGTGTGATTAATATTACTTTAAAAATCATAAAAATGTACTAACTAAAAGAAGACAGCAGGTGCCCGTTAAAAGTGTGATCTTGTTAATAATTCAGTTCCATATGCAGAAACCATATTAAGAGGTGACACAGACCAATTATGACTTTCAAACAATTTCAGTAATGGAAAAACAAATATCTAAGGCCATATTTTTCTTTTACATTTTCTTAAGAAATGTAGAGCTCAAAACGATGGCTCCTGAATTGGCTTTTTATTTTATTTTGTCATTTTCCTCTACTTTCTCATCTTTTTATTAATAGCATCAAGTATTGTTAAATAGAAAATGTCACAAATAACATTTTCTTCATAAAGGTATAAATATTATCTTGCAAATGTGCCAAATGAAGGGCAATTAAAGTTCCCACTGAATCATTGCAAAGCAGGTGTGTGGGCTCTCTCTTCTTTAAAATATCCCCGCCCTTCCTTTATCTTGCTTCATTTCCTGCACTGATATTTCTTCGAATTGTTGGCTCTGTCAGAATTCAGAACAAAGTAGACTTTAGACATAGTAGTTGGGCTACTTCAAAGACCAGTACCAAGTTAGTTGAAGTACTCCTGACCTGTTTTCTGGATAATGAATCTGAAAGACAGGTACCAGAACTTCTTCTTCTATCTCCTTACTCTGATTAGCGCGTGTTAAGTATGGGTACTTTTCCTTTCCATGGCTCATGATACTACAGGTGATACATTTTCAAGTGCACTAGAAGAAAGAGAGAAGCTAAGTGGAAGTCTGATTTAGGAACCTGGGTAAGTACTGCTTACACACAGAATATGCAATGGTGCACACACACACACACACACCACCACCACCACACACCACACACACACGACCACACACCATACACACAAACACACATACACACACACACACACCCCAGAGAGTGGCACCAGGATGGCAAGCTTTCTTCCCTGACACCTCCATTTCAAAAGACAGCTGTGGTCTGTTGCTTCCTGAGGATTCTGTTTCTCTGTTCACACCACGAGGGGTATCCACCCGCTTCTACACTCAGCCACCTCCCACTTTATTGCCAGCTCTGTGAGCCATCTAAGAAGGATCCAGCTTATTTCTCTTAATCAGTAACAATGACTTTCAGAACAGTCTGATGGCACCAATTGATGAAGTAAGTCAAGAGGGAGAAGCTAATCATGAAGGATGTGCTGTGTGCCTGGTGTGTTATTTATAGAAACTTCGGCAGATAAGAAGAATACATTAACATTATTAAGTTACATCTACCCTGTGATTCTCAGTTCTTGTTAGTGGCAAATTCACTCTTAGCTGCTTCTATATGATTCTGTAATAACTCATGCTATATTTATTTTAATTAAAATTGTGCCTATTTCCTCACCTTTTCATCCTGCTCTAAAACTGCAGACACATGAGCTTAAATATCGCATGACTTTTCTTATAAGGGAAACCCAATGTATACATAAAGAGCAAAATGAAAGATAATAGGAAGTAGAGAGGGAAAGGGGCTAAAGAAAGGAGGAAGAGAAGGGAAAGGGGATAAAAAAAGGAACTAAAATGTTTCACATACATTACCCCCTACACATAAGGAATGTGAACATTATATACTTCAAATATGTACTAATAAATAAAATGATCTGAAATAAAAATAAATTTTTAAAATGCTGGTCTGGATTTCCACAGCAAGGCATGGAAGGAGGAAAGAAACTCAATATAACCTAGAGGACAGGATCAGGAAAGAGGAATATGTGCTGCCTTTTCTTAATTAAAAGAATTTTATTAATTTTAAAACATTAATTTGCAAAAGACTGTCATAGTAACAAATCAATTTAGCAGCAATGATATATGTGAAAAAGTAGACACATGTACGATACCAATTCCCCACAATGAATGTAATCATTGTGATTGCGTACTGCAAACTTGTCTAATAAAAATTAAAGTAAAAATAAAACAAAATACCCCAAAACATTCATTTCACTAAAAGTGGACTTAATAAAAAAAATTTACCAAAGGCACAAAAAAGAAAAAAAGAATTATCAAAGGGAAAAAACAAAAAAGGTAGACACAGACAAGAAATAGAAATGTAAAGACATTAAAACCACATGGAGGGCCGGTGAGATGGCTCAGCAGCGTAAGCGCCTGCCTTGCAAGCGCGAGGGCCCGAGTTCGACTCCCAGATCCCACATACGAAAAAGGGGCTGGTGATATCGCTCAGCGGCACGGGTGCCTGTTGGCGCACAAGGTCCTGAGGTCGAACCCCCGGTACCCACAAAAAAAAAAAAAAAAAAAAAAAAAAACCACATGGAGAATGAATTGTAATGATGAAACCCAGAGCCAGTTCCTGATTTCTAGTCATGGGAGTTGTCCTCATCATCAGTAACAGAGCATTAGTCTTGCTTTTCGGTTATCATTTCTCTAAGCAGAGGGTCTATGCCACAAAAAGTTCCCAATTTTGTCAAATATCCAGTCAGTGTTTAATTTCCCATCGTTGTCTAATTAATTAATTAGAACAATTCACCTGCCTGGTATGCATTGTGATAGGCTGTGTCCCCAAGGTCTTTTTTTAATCTGTAATTTCCTCCTTGCCTTTTTCATGTTCTTGATTTGCTTTCAGTCTATTTACTGAGGAAATGACTTGATACAAAACAGATCACAGTCAGGATTTTTCTAACTACACCTCCGCGGTGTCATGTAGCAATTTATTTCTGTATTAGTGCTTATGTCTACAAATGTCTTAATGGGTTAGATTTAAGACTTTTTTTGGCAAAATTGTGTTATTTGTGGTATTGTATGTTTTCATTAGGAGATGTCAGTGGTCTTTGCACTAGGTTCTCTGGCTCATTTGTGGCTAGCTAAACATTGGTAATTTGATAATTTATTCTGCCATTCTACCATTCTCTTTTTATATATTGGCTGGTTAACGTCTATGAGGAGAACTTTCCCTCATAAAATATTTGGTAATGTAAACACATAGCTCATAAAAGGGTGAAATGAATATTGATTATTTCCCTTTGCTATTTTTTTCACATAATGGTACCTAGCAACTTCTAAAATTGACCAGTGGCATTTTACTTTTTAAATAGCATTATGAATTCATGGATTTGAAAATATTTGGTAAGTTTCAATCTGTTGCTGTCATATTCATTATTCCATGTTTGCCCCTGGAAAAGCTTCTTCATTATGATTTCTGAAAACTTTTGATAGCTTTCTTCCTAGTTAAGACCACACTCATAAGTGTCATAAACAAGACTTGCATGTGTAAACATCATATTGTCTCCCTAGTGTGAGAAGCTGAAAGAGTAAATAAGATCCAAAATGTACAATGGATATTGTGAAAGGGGAAGAAACTATTCAAAAGGAAAGAGAAACTGGGATGAGGGAAAGAAGAAAAGAAGGAAGGGAAAAGCAACATATATATACAAGATAGTTAAGATAATTATACTACTAATTTCTCTTAGTTCATTGAAAAGAAAGGTTTGTGCTAATATTGTTTGGACAATTAAATGCCTATATCTTGTACTCTGAGTAACTAATTTAAAGATAATAATACACAATGTATTAATGATTGTTACTCTTCTATTACCTTGTTTTGAAATTTTGCTTTGTTTTTTTCTCTTTAAAATAAAAAAATAAAAAAATAAAAAACAGGAAAGATGCTTTGAACAGATCTTGAATAGTTCATGCCCTAGAACCGAAGTCAGCTAAGGTTGGTCAATGTTTCATGATGAAATTTTAAGAAACATGTATGTGTATGAAATGTAAAAGAAGTTCATAGTGATCCCAATTATGAATCACAACTAAATTATGTAGCTGCATTCTTAATTACATAGCTGCATTCTCTACGCATTTCCATATGCATATTTAGGAAATACGTGTGTGGTGGTGGTGCTTACATATTTGTCTGTATGTATTAAAATGATTTAAACTGACATTTCCAATTCAAATTCAGAATAAAAACAATTTTACTTAACCTAACTGATTGAAATTTTTATATTTTCAGAAAATTTTTACAATGCCTTATATCATCTTGCCAGGTGCTTTAAAAAGTTTGTTGTCTTTGCTCATAACAAGCTTCATAAGAATTTTACTTGAGTTTTCTTGTTTATCAGGTTTTTCTTTATCTGTTCTTAAGCCACTTGTATATTGAAAGTACTAAGTCAGAGAAAATCGGACAACTTTTCAGCTTTATCTGATAAGACTCAGCTATACCTTTGATCAGTTTTTCAAGTAGATTAGAAACCACTTTGTTTTTTATATAAATCTCTGATTCCATCAAAAATTGAGAAAATTCTTATTTTATCCAATGATATCATTTACCACAGGCAGATAAAAGATTGTATCCATACATTTCACTTGTGGTTTTGAACTAGCTGCAAAATGCTTCTTAAGTATTGTTCTATTGAATATATTTATTCTAAGCTTGCCTGTCTTTTCTGAAAACACAGCAAGAAGCTAGTGGAGGGGGGAGCTTCATAGAATGTTATTGTATTATTAAACACAGGCAGATATTCTGCTTCTGATTCCTGTTTCATTTTTTCAAGCCCCTTTATAATCATAGAATCTTCAACTTTCATCAATCACAATCAAGCTTTGTAGCTAGTATGATATGCCATCAACAGCCCTCTTTAAAAAAAAAGTTTCTTGTAGCCATAGGAAACCACAAATTTTTCCCATTTAGATAAAATTGGGATTTGAAAAGCAGAAAATGTGTGTGGTTTTAATTTGCGCTATGAATCTAACCTTGGCTTTTTCACTGAAGGTCTTGGAAAAGTCAATCACGAAACACAGATCAAGGTTTCAGTGCACCAAGACAGATTTCTGCAGATTCTCCTCTACTAGGTAAATATAAATTTTTAATGTGAAGGGTCAGAATCTCCTTATATTTTCATGTAGTCCTGCTGCAGGAACCTGAGGGTCCTAAGTCAAGATGTTGAATCACAAGTAGGAATAGGCAAGCTGGTGCTGAGCAGGGGAGAAATAGCTAGAAAATCTATTACTGTGGATTCACAGCCCTTTTCCACTTCTTATTTCCTTTTCTTAATATTTCCACTATCCTTTCTAGAAAGCATCAGCCCTTTAATCAAAAGAAGTCATGGTATGTCAGAAAAGGATTCCCATTCAGGTGTTCCAACATTTTTACCTTTCCCTTGACTATTTTTAATCTATTGTCGTGCTCAGAATGGCTATGAACAGAAACGAATAGCAAGAATTAACACATGACCACTGATATTTCAGAGAAAGTGCTAGAGAAATGGACATTAAATATTATGAAGGCAATGAAATAACTCCTCCATCTTACCCCATGCCTGCTACCTACTCCCATAATTTCTAGCATAGAAACGTATTTTATATGAAATTCAGCATGTTTTGTAAATAGGCCAATATTTTTATGCAACAAAAATCTGAACAGATATATTAACCATCCTTCCACACATAAAATATGGCAAGAGAGTAGAATGTGAAATCACAAAGAGTCATATTAAACCAAAAGACTAATTTCTGTTAATGTTTTCTACCATTTAAATCAGTACTTCTATGAAGGCCAATTCAAAAAACCTAATACTCATTAGTAAATGAAAATATTATATTATTACCATTACTTCTAAAATAACTTTAAAATATAATATCAGATACAACTAATGAAGAATAAAAATTCTGTTCTGAAATAATATGAATTTCAAATCTGTTTGCCACCTTGGAATGGGTAGGTGAGCAATCTGTTAACTCAGAAATATCTGTAGTTTCTTAATTTATAAATCTTTGCCTGGATTTTATATACTACTCCCTAGAGACACATTATGGAAAATGAGGGAAGCCTCCTACTTGAAATTTAATACATGTAAACAGTGTATTATCCAGAAGGTCACCATCTGCAATCAAACATCATTTTAAAAGCCCAGAGGAAATAAAATGCTAAGTGTGACATTCTTTGGATCATGTCTATAGTTTATTAAATTGCAGGAAGTAAACATTCTCATTTTCCATTCATTTAAAATTATTCTCCTTCTTTTTAAAGCTTCAAGACTAGTATGTTAGTGGTACTTGTTATTTTTGGACCAAATATTTCCTCTTTAATATTTATATTTGGAAATGTATTTGCCACCTTCTGTCCTAGATGCACAATGAATGTAGAGGTTAGAAAACAATGGGTAAAAAATAGATTTTGAATTAATGCTGCAGAAATTATTGTTGTATGATAAAATATGAAATTACATCCTATTTCATATCATGCATAAAACAAATATCTAAATGCTAATACTAAATCAATATAATTTTAAAAAATATATTTAAGAAATCAGATTAGGATTAAATTTATCTTAAAAGATTTCATTAGAAGGAAAATATCTACTTCCCGTTCTGATTTTGATTTTGTGGGGATTTATCATTTTAAAGGATTTCATTAAAAAGCAAATATAAACACCCCATTCTGAATTATTGGTGAATTATTGGGCCTAACTGTTCTTCTCACAAGAAAACAATCATAAAATGTACAAATGTATAGCGCCAGTGTTTGAAGTCATGAAAGAACAAAAATTATAGGACTCTCATCCATGAGAGAAAGGAAATATAGGAGAAAGCTCCATATTTTTTGCAAGTCTTCCCTCTAGGGGAGCATTTAAAGAAATCTCAATGTAGGAAAATTCACTCTAAATAGAGAAAAGTAGCTTTTCTAGTGGAAGAAGTGGAGATCTGAGTCAGAAGTTGAAAAGGTGGCTGAAATTTCTGGAAGAAGATGCAAGATACAAAAGAAAGACTCACAGAAAAGGGTGTAATAGTTTCATGGGAGTCTCCCGGCATTGTTGCACAAATATCTAAGTATATACATCCAAAGCAGTATTTTGTGAGGCATAGAAAAGGTCTATTGAGCCTGTTCCATAAACTGAGTAAAGAATTACAACCAGTTATAGTGGAGAGATCTGATTGCCTGGAGCATTCATGTAAAACCCTGGAAAATCTGCACTTAAAGATCAGAACCACTCTGGCCCAAGAACAAGGGTAAGAAATACTCTAGATTTATTCTAATAAAGCCTAATACCAAATCTTGATGAGATCAAACCAAGCCACCATAAAGTAACTGTCTTTCAGAATGAAATTTAGTATTTTTTTAAATGAAACAAATAAATAAATAAATAAATACTACACATATGAAGAACTATGCACTGTGACCTATAAATGGGTAGAGGAAAAAAAGTAAATAGAAGACAGCCTTGAGATGATACAGAGATTACAATTAGCAGACCAGGACATTAAAATGACCTAAAATATGTCAAAGACATAAGATAAAAATAGATGAGATAATTGAACTGAACTATTAAAAAAACCAATTATTTTGAAAAATTAAATAAAATTGAAAGACCAATATGTGTGAACAGCTAACAATCAAAACCAGAAATTATGGGCCGGTGAAATAGCTCAGTGGCATAAGCGCCTGCCTGGCAAGCATGAGGTCCTGAGTTCGACTCCCGATACCCCCATAAAGGAAAAAAAAGGGCTGATGATATTGCTCAGTGGCACAAGCGCCTGCTGGCAAGCATGAGGTCCTGAGTTCGACTCCAGGTACCCACATAAAAAAAGAAAAAAAAAAACAGAAATTATCAACACATAGAATGAAAGAATAGATATTATTATAGTTACTACAGGCATTATGACTGTAACAGAGGATAATATAAAAAGCCTATGCCAACAAATTCTATGATTTATATAAAATGTACAAATACTTTGAAAATTTTTATCAAAATTGGCAGAATGTGATATATATATATAAATCTGAATAGCAGTATCTTGATTAAACAAAATGAATTTTATATTAAATAGCTTCTAATAAATAAAACTGCTCTCAGGTTTCATCTATGATGTGTGAAGGGCTTAGAAGTTGTTATTCTTATCCTCACAACTTAAAAAATCTAAGCAAACTAATTATTAGTGACTTTTCTTGAAACCACTGGGGAATTGAAATCACCCAGGTGCACTACTGTCCTAATACTAGGAGTGACAAGAGAATTACAACCCACATTAGTCTACCTACTGGATATAAAAGCTGATATAGTCATATACTGGTAGGAACACGTAAATAGGAACACTGGTAAACTGGGGATGGAGAGTAAGCTAATGTGGAGGTACAACTCCTAGAAACCATTCTTATAGGGCCCACATATTAGTGAGTCTTACTCCAGGAACCACACCAGTTACTCTTGGTGAAAAATCTACAAAAAACCTTTGTTTTACTGGAAAATGGAAGAGGAAGAAAGTAATCATTTGAAATACTCCAAAAGCATTTTTCATAATGAAGGTCAGGCACTGCAATGAAAATCTGACATGAGGGAAAATAAATGACCCACACCCCCAGCTGTCTCTACCTTTCCTATTTCACCTAAGACAAAGAAAAATCTGAAAAACATTTGATAAGGTCACAGGCCTGGGATACAAGCTAAATAAAACACTGAGTCTTAATCATAGGTTTATAGAATGTTTCTTTTATCCTCATACCCTAACACTAAACTGTTTACCAGCTTACACACTTGCATGAATTTTTCCTGAAATAACTCCAACAGATTTCAATATAAAAAATATGTACAGGATCTATATGCATAGAATTAAACATTCTATGGAAAAATGATCAGTGAAAGTCTGTGTTATGGTCTGAATATTTGTGCTCTTCCAAAATTAATGTGCTGAAATTTAATCTCTACAGTGATGTTATTAAGAGGTAGGGCCTTTGTGAGGTAATTAGATGATAAATCTGCTCTCCTAAACTACTTAATGATTTCATGACAGAGGCTTGATGCAAAGACCTTTGTTCCTTCTACCATGTGAGGACACAGCAGGAAAGTGCTATCCATAGAGAATAAACCCTAACCAAATACCAAATCTGCTGATATGGCGATTCCAAGCCATAAATAACAAACCATAAATAACAAATTTCTGTTGTTTACCAATTACCCAGTCCAAGGTACTGTGTTTTATCAGCCCAAATAGACTAAAACAATTTATAAAATGGGGAGATTTTTCATGTGGATGGGTAAGAAGACTCTTTTTTTTTTTCCTTTTTTTTATTTTAAAGAGGAAAAACAATAAAAACAATGATACAAAATTTCAAGACAATGTAATAGGAGGTTAACAATGGTTAATACATTGCTCATTGTTATCTTCAAAGTAGTTGCTCAGATTACAAGATATAGGCATGAAAAATTGATCAAACAATATAAACACAAACTTTTCAATGAACTAATAGAAATTAGTAGTATAATTATCATATATATATATATATATATATATATATATATAGTATTGTATATATTTTTTTCTTTTCCCTTCCTTCTTTTCTCATTTCCCCCATACCAGTTGTTCTTTCCTTTTGAGAAGTTTCTTCCCACTTCACAATATCTATTGTACACTTTGGATATTATTTACTCTTTCAGTTTCTTACACTAGGGACATAATACGACGTTTACACATGTGAGTCTGATTTATTTCACTGCTGAGTATGGTCTCAAGTTGCATCCATTTACCTATAAAAGCCTCAAGTTTATCCTTCTTTATAGCTGAGTAGCACTCCATTGTATAAAAATACCACATCTATTTTTTCCATTCCTTGTTTGATGGGCATTTAGCTTGTTTCCAAGATTTAACTATTATAAATTGTGCCACTATGCACATGGGTACACACATATCACTGTGGAATGATGTTTTTAATTCTTATGGGAAAATACTCAGAAGAGGAATAGCTGGGAGGAATGGGATCTCTAATCCTAGTTTTTTAGGAACCTCCACACTGATTTCCAGAGTGGTTGCACCAGTCTACACTCCCACCAACAGTGGAGAAGGGTTCCTTTTCCCTACAGCCCCACCAGCATTCATTATTGGTTGATTTCTTGATGATAGCCATTCTTTCTGTGGTGAGATGGAATCTCAGTGTTGTTTTAGTTTGCATTTCTCGGATGACCAATGATGTTGAACATTTTTTCATGTATTTATTTGCCATTTGTATTTCTTCATCTGAGAAGTGTGTATTCATCTCAGATGCCCATTTTTTGATTGGGTCTTTGAATTTGGGGGGTCCGATTTTTTTCAATTCTTTATATGTACTAGATATACGTCCTTTGTCTGAGGAACAGTTGGCTAAAAGATTTTTCCATTCTGTGGGTTGTCTTTTCACTCTGTTGGTGATTTCTCTTGATGTGCAAAAACTTTTTAGTAAGATGAGATCCCAGTTGTTGATTCTTTGAAGTACTTCCCGTGCAGTTTGGGTTTTGTTCATGAACTCTCTGCCTACCCCATGGAAGACTCAGTTTTAAGATATCAGTTTTTTTTCAACTTGATCCATAGATGAAATGCCTCCTCATCAAAATCTTGACAATCTATTTTGTAGATATCAACAAACTGATTTAAAGTTTATATGGAGAGTCAAATTGACCCAGAATATCCAACACAATGCTGAAGAACAATATCAAAGTTGGAGGATTGATACTAAATGCATTCAAGACCTACCACAAAGGTCCAATAAACAAGCCAGCATGGTACTAAGAATAGACACAGAGAACTGGAGCAGAATGTAGAGCCTAGAAATAGATTCAGATAAAGTAAACTTTTCTTTAACAAAGGAGCAAAACTAATTCAATGGAGAAAGAATAGTCACTTTAATACATACTGCTGAAACATCTGGACATTTATGTGCATGGAAAAAAATCCAGACACATGCCTAATATGCTATACAAAAAAATAACTAAAAATGTATCTTAGACCTAAAGACAAAGGGTAAAACTATAAAACTTTTAGAATAAAGTGTAGAAGAAAATATAGGTCACCTTGGAATTTGGAAATGAGTTTTTAGACTCTGAAACTATTATTCATGAAAGAAAAAGTTGGTAAGTTAGACTTGATTTGAAGGAAAATCCTCTTGTTCTGTGGTACAAATTTTTTTTTTTTTTTGGCCTGTTTCTATTTCTTTGGTGTTGTTTTGTTCTTTTTTTTTTTGTGGGACTGGAAATTGAACCTAGGGCTTCACAAATGCTAGGCAAGTGTTCAACCACTGAGCTACATCCACAGCCAATTTTTTTCTTTCTTTGTTGAGACAGGTTTTGCTTAGTTGCCCAGTCTGGCCTCTAACTTGCTATATTCCCCCATAAGTTTTCTGAAACAGCTGGAATTAGAGGTGTGTGACACCATACCCAGGTTGAAAGAAACTTTTGAGAGAATGAAAAGGCAAAGCACAGAATGTATTTACAAAACATAGGACTCATTTCAAAATGACAATGGACTTGTATTCAAAATAATAAATAGGGTTCTTAAATCTCAACAATAAGAAAACAAGATTTTTAAATAGACAAAATACATAAACAGATGCTTCTCCCCACCAAAATATACAAAAACATATTCAAATAAGTTCTTCATCACATGATCAGGGAATTGTAAAATAAACGATAGTGAAATACTACCACACATATATTAGAATGGCTAAACTCCAAAATACTGACAATAGCAAATGCTGACAAAGCTGCAGAACAATAGGACCACTAATTCATTGATGGTGCAAATGCAAAATGATACGGCCACTATAGATATAGTCTGGTGGCTCTAATAAAGCCAAAGAGTCTTATCATATGGTCCAGCAATCCTATGCCTATGCATTTCCACACTTATTTCAAATCTCATGTCCATAAAAAACCGACAAATAAATAATTCTAACAGCCTTATTAATAATCAAAAACTGCAAGCAATGATGATGTTCTTCAGCAGCTTAATGACTAAAAATACTGGTACCTCCATGGAGCAGAAGAGCAGTGTACAACAATAAAAATAAATGAACTATCAGACCATGAAAACATGTGAAGAAACATTGAATGCACACCGCTAAGTGAAAGAAAGCAGTTGAAGATGCTATAAATTGTATGTTTGCAATTATATGGCATTTTGGAACAGAAAAAATATGGAAACATTGAAATTAATCAGAAGGAGGATTATAATCAGGATTATAAAATGAATAGGGGATTTGCAGGGTAATGAAGTTATCATGCATGATATTGTAATGGTACATATAAGACATTATATGTTTGACAAAATCCATAGAATTTTGTAGAATAAGAAGGAGATCTTAATATTTGGAACTTTAGAAAAGAATTTAGGAGGTTGAAGGATCTCAGGAAAAAATGCACTGTAATGACTACAGAATCTAACCATATTAGAAATATATGCAATAGAGTCATTGAAGGAGATTAGAAGAAAATGTCCTGACATAAGTAACTCTGGAAGTGGGTAAAGTCTGTACACTAAAGGCAAAAGGAACTATCCATAAACACTATACTTTAGCTGACAAATTGTTTCCTGGGGAATTTGAAAGTTAGCAATTCTGATTCTGCTATAAATATATTCTAGAATAAAAAAATTAAGTAGATGAATTTCAAAAGGTAGGAGCCAGGTTTCTCACTATGGAGTGGGAGTTTAGAGATAAGCTAAGATCTATTTCACAAACTCATATTTATCTTAAGATTGAGACAATTATCTGTGGAAATATTTATAGATATCTGCGTGTACCAAGTATAACTAGACCTTGGTTTTTTGTTCTATCAGTTGAGTGAGCCTAAAAAATTGACACTCAGCAGAAACTAGCACTTAGAGCACCTGGAGCTTGGCTTCTAAAATTATTCCTTGACTAAAGGGACCAGTGCTCCTTAAAGAAATGGTTAATTCTAGGAGTAAGGCAGAAAATATACAAGATAGGCCAAAGCATTATTCTCCTGTCTTTGTTGTTACCCTCCTTTACCTCTCTGTGCTTTTTAAAAATAGTGGTTTTAAAGTTTTTGGTTATGAATTCCAACATCTGGACTTCTCAGAGATGGTTTCTGTTGATGTTTTCTTCTTATTGTTCCTCTGGGTGGGTCATTCATTCCAGTTTCTTTGTAATCTTGTGATTTTTTAAAATTAAAAACCAGCCATTTGGATCTTACGTGATAACCTTGGAAAGCAGGGTCCCCCCATTTTGCCAGACGTTAGCATCTTTGTGATTGTTGAGCATTAGCCCGAGGTGGATGCTTGCCATCTTCTCAGGGCTTTTCTGAGCTATAACTGTCCCTTATGAAAAAGCTCTCCTGTCTCTTGTCTCCTGGGGGATTTGAAAGTTAGCAATTCTGATTCCTGGACAAGAATGGAATTATGAATGCCTTCATATATGTAATTGATTTTGAATGTCCTGATTTTTAAATATCTGATTGCCAAAAGATAAAAAAGAGACAAAAGAAGAAAAGAAGTGCTTTTAAATCCTCTGTAAATCCTCTTTTAAATCCTCTGTAAACTGATTCAGTCAATGGAGGCTAAGACAGTGGCTCTGCCTAAACCTGCATGACCAGAAGTAACGATCAGCCATCAGAACACAAAACTCAGTATTTAGAGGGCAAAGTCCTTACTGTCCACCTTGGCTCCAGCAAACCATGCCAGGAAAGGTACAACTGCTTGCCACAGGGATGGGCATGTGTAGCCAATACCACACTAAAGACTGAAATCAACAGCATTAATTGTAAGGTGCCAACACGCTGTTTCCTGGAAGCTGCTAGCGTTCAAATGGAGTCAGAACAGTTATTGTGGAGCCTTTCTACCTGTGCAATCCATTTCTAGGTAGGAAGGAGGATTCTTGTCCTTCTTACTATACCACCTTCCCTCATAATGTCCCAGACAACATTTTGTTAGTAATAAAATTTTGAAAGAAACAACAGACATTAAATAAATAGTACATCTTAATTCACAGGTATACAGAATGATTAAGAAAACAGTTTTTTCATAAGGGACAGTTAGAACCTAAGACAGCTACCTCTTCTCCCACCTAATGAATTTTTTTCATATTTTGAGTTGGTGTTAGCACCACGTTTCATTACCCAGTCACTGTCCGATATTGAGTTTAAGTCTGAAATTAAGATCATATGCCTTGGCTAGATGTAATGCACTTCTCTTTTTACTGAAAACAATAAGAGAAAGCAGATCTGAGGCAAAGAGACACAAGGGACCCATGTCATAGACTGAGTCAAGCATGAAGAGAACCATTTTTGCTATGTCCTTGAGCAGATAAGATAATCCATCATCTCAGTGCTTTGCCAGGCTCTCACTCCCCGTCACCCTCAAATGGTGAACACGACTCAGAATGACAAATCTTGAAAACTAAATATCATATCCTCAGTGAATAGCAAATGTGTGCTCCTACCGAGATGGGGAGATAATGAGCACTCACCTATACTACAGAGAGGAATTTATTACTATCCTTTCATCACAGTACAAGGGGCAATCTAGAATCTACTGCTGTGCTAAAGAAACATAGCTAAGCAACACACTTATATGTCCATAGAGAGAGTGTTGTTTGCTTGGCTCAAGTTTGTACTTGTGTCCTGGTTTAAAAACGTGATATCCCTCATCCCTTCATTTGGTATAATTATGTATGGAGAAATGAGAACCATACTCAAGAAAAAAGATCACTGATTTTTAAATTGCAAGTCATCACCTAACAGTGATTTTTCAAACAATTTTTAAAACGAAACACAGAATAGAATAGGAGAAAAAAGAAGAAAATAATCAGATATCAAATACATAAGAATACTGCTTCTTTAAATTTCCCTGAAAGTATTTTAGGTAACTATGTTTACTGAATCACAATTTTTAAAATTTTTTTTATTAATTAAATTTGTTGGTACATTTTAGGTATATGTAACGTTCACATTCATTATAGGGAATTTGTACCTGTATATGTATGTACAGGTATTTTTTTTCCATTCCCCTTCCCTCCCTTCAATCCCTCTTCCCGTCCTTATTTACAAAAGCTTTGTTTACATTTTTTCCTTCTTTTCTCATCATTTTTTTTCCCTTGAGGGGAAAGGAAGGAAGGGAAAATGAATCACAATTTAAAATTGTTGTTATTGGGGCCTGGGATATAGCTCAGCAGCATAGTGCCTGCTTGGCAAGTGTGAGGTCATGAGTTCGATTCCAGGTACCCCTCCCCCCAAAAAAGGAAAAAAAAGCCTCATTTATCTGAGAAAGATTTCTGGTTTTGTTTGTTGTTTTTTAAAATATTGATAACAATATATGGGCCTTTTCCTGTAGGTCTGCCTACAAGTGTATGCACAGTCAGTGTAGAGAACATCATCATTAGGCAAATGTGATAAGTGAAACACTAGTCAGAATAAATCACTTTAATGTGAATATATCGAATGGGCAGTTGACATGATTTTGTCTCCTGTGAGTGCAAAATGCTTGATTTTAATTGTCAGGGAAGAACCATCTATCTCAGACATCTGCATAGAGTAATATTAGATGGTATAGTTATTAACTTGATACTTGAGCTGATGAAAGATTTATTCAAAACACCTGAGCCACTTTGGAATAAATGCATAGTATTTACCATACACAGTTACATTGTAATGCAAAAGACATGTTACGGGTTCTATGATGAGGCTTTCTCACACGGGAACTGCTTGCTCATAGTGCTAAACTGAATGGCTAGGGAAATAACCTTAATTCTGTACAGGCTTAATATACTTTTAAGTCATTACCCCATGCTCTTTTCAGTTCATATTGACACATCTGCCTCTGGCTTCTTGCTCTGCTGTCTTAGCATGGAAATTTCTTAAACATTGCTTATCTCAGGATTATACACTGCTGGCTGTTTTTAACCTAACTACATATGTCTTCAGACTCCTCCAGGATGTCCTATGTCTGGCCTAAGATCAATTAGTAATCTTATGCTTCCTGATGACATTCACAGTGCATTTGATGGAAGGAGTCTCCCTTCTTGGCACCTGAAGTAAAAAAAGAAGAATATTAGTCAGACACAAATCCAGGAATCCCATTACCCTTTTTGCTCAGTGAACTTTTCAATACACACAGACAAATTACAACAGCTGGATCAGTCCGTACTCAATATTTTATGAAACCACACAATTTACATAGTTTTTAGTATGATTTATTCAAGCACTGAGAGAATTCTGAGAGATGTCTGACATCATCACGGATAGCTGGAAAAGATTGAGGCAGGCATGAGAAAATAGGGGAATGCAAATAACAACAGCTTCCCACTTTGCTTAAAAGCTCTCCACACTGGCACATCCTATACACACATGCGATTAAGGCAGGTGCTACTGTGCCCAGGATGAAGGGCAATACGAACGTGCACAATGTGTGGGACCTGCATTCAAAGAATGTGTGTTCTATGCACTGACTCCACATGAGGAATGCTTCATTACTTACTACAAACATGTACTAATAAAAAATAAAATTTGGAAAAAAGGAATATATGTTCTAACATTGACAGACGCATAATTATGTGATATGCTAGGTTGAAAATGGTACACAAAGTAAAACAGATCTCCTAGTTACATGTTGAATTCTTCCACATCACAAATTTTATAGCTCCCAGAAATCCCAATCAGAAAGCAAAACTATATCAGCATATGAAAATAGAAAATATTTTAACTTATTCTCTCTTTAAATGAGACTTTCAGTGACAGATTAGATTAATTATTTTCCCATTAAATAACCTGTTGGGAAGACAACTGAAGGAAGACACACATATCTGTCCAACGGTCCATTCATTACTAAAGGGTGGAATTACCAGTCTTCAGAGCTACATTAGCAGGGACCTTGGTCACAACTACTGAGTCAGTTTCCCAGAAAAGAAAAACTTCCAGTAAAATACTACTGTTTAAAGCTTCCAGAATATTCAAACTTGTGTTTTTTTAAAAAAGCAAATGTCACCCTTTCTCCTTCTTTAGTTACCAGCTAATAGACTTATAGGTAGAAAAGCAAATATTGGGTAAGAAAATTGTAATTCTCACCTAAACTGAGATAGAAAGAAATACCCTACAATGTCCCCACTGAAAATATGTCCAGTAAATAATGCATATATGTAAGTTCATAATTTAAGATTTAATGCTTCCTTTTCATGTTATGAGTAGTAGACAGATAATTCTCAAATTAATCAGAGAGAGAAATCCTCTGAAATATAATCTTTATTTTTAAGGGAAATATGGAAGAATAAAAATTGTTAGATGTTTATTTTTCACAATATCATATCAAAGTACATACTCCCATGTGCGTGGTGATGCTCACATAAAAAAACCTACTATGAAGTTAGTCACATAGAAGCATAGTGCATACAATTATGTACAGTACATGATATTTGATAATGATAATAAGTGTCTGTGTTACTGGTTATGTATTTACTGTAATATGCTTGCATCATTAATTTATGCTCTCCTTATTAAAAAGAAAAAGTTAATCATGAAACATCCCCAGACACATACTTCAGGAGGTTTTCCTAAAAATGCATCATCGGCATAAGAAAGAGCAGCTTCATGCCTGTTCTTGCTCTCACAGACCTTCCAGCGGGGCAAGATATGGAGGTGGGAGACAGTCATATTGACGCTCTGGCTCTATACAGGCTTAGGCTAAATTGTGTGTTTGTATTTTAATTTAAACTAAGTAGATTACAAAGTAAAATGAACGAATGAATTATTTTAAAAATAGAAAATGCTTACATGATAAGATTATAAAGAAAATATATTTTGTATGATTGCAAAATGTGTGTTTTAAGTAACTTCTTTTACAAAAGTTTAAAAGTTCTGAACATTTGTTTTATGAAGTAGAAAAGTTGTACTAAACTGAGTTTAATTTATTTTTGAATAAATATAAACATTTTTATAAACTTCGTGTAGCCTAAGTGCCCCAGGTTGACCAAGTGTCCAGTGTTGTATAGTTACGTCCTGACCCTTCACACTCACCCTCACTCACTCACTGTCCCAGAGGAACTTCCAGTCCTGCAAGCTCCAGTCATGCTAAATGTTCTCTATACCTGTGGGATTTTTATCTTCTATACCATATTTTAACTTTTTATTATTTTGATTGTGTAGAAACCATAAATATGATTGTTATAATTGCCTGCTACATTCGGTACAGTAATATGTGGTACAGGCTCATAGCCTAAGAGCAATTGTCTCTGCCATATTGCCCAGGTGTGTAATAGGTTACACCATCTGGGTTTGTGTAGGCGCAATCTGTGATGTTTGCACAATGATGAAACTGACTAATGGTGCATTATTAGAAAGTATCCCTGCTATTAAGCAACACATGACTGTGTGTGCGTGTGTGTGTATGTGTGTGGAAGAGCGAGAGATCAACATAGCAGAACTCAACAGTAATTCTAATTTCAAGAAACTTTATCCCCTATATTGTCAGTGAACTTAAATCATTCCTAAGGAACTTTTTGAGACATTTCTCCATTTTCTTGATAACAGTCCCCACCCCTTTCTTTTTCTCCAAACTTCTAACACACCCTAATCAGGGCGCTCTTGGTCCTTCAATGCATATCTTTGACTATTCCTCACACCCCTTTGTACTGTATTGTCATCAAATCCGAGACCACCACACTTGCAGAGCTGTTCTCCCCAACACAGAAGTATGCTAGAAGCTGGGTCCTTCTTAAACTCTCCATAGGGGAAATGGCCTATCAAACGATTGCCCTAGTTAACAGTCAGTGTTACTGCACTATTCATAGTGACAGAATCTAAAGAGATTCTCAAGGTTGGGTTCAATGCTAAACCTGCAATTCACTCTTAATAAGATGACATATAGAAAAAAGCTTTAGTCTGGCTATAATGCAATCTAAATCTAAAGTGCACTTTAAAATTCTCAGATTCTAATTGTCTAATGAGCTCTTGCAATCCCCATTCCCACCACACCCACACAAGGAGAAAGTCTATTTGTCTTTTCTTGCTACACGTAAGTTCTGCTTTGAAAATCTGAACTAAAATTACTGATTTATAGGTTGACCCGTGCCCCTTAAAATTTACATGTAACCCCCAATCCCTCAGAGTGCGGACTTCTTTGGAGATAGTCTTGAGACAGTCATGTTAAAAGAATGTCATTCAAGTACGCTCTCCATGCAAAATAACTGATGTCCTTAAAGAAAGGGGACATTTAGAGACAGACTTGTACACAAAGATATCTTCATGTGAACATTAAGACAGAGGTCATGGGCCGGTGAGATGGCTCAGCAGCATAAGCGCCTGCCTGGCAAGCGTGAGGGCCCGAGTTCGACTACTGGAACCCACATACGAAGAAAGGGCCGGTGATATCGCTCAGTGGCAAGGGCACCTGCTGGCACGTGAGGTCCTGAGGTCGACCCTGGTATCCACCAAAAAAAAAAAAAAAAAAAAAAAAAAAAGACAGAGGTCAGATGGATGCTTCTAAAGCCAAGAAAAGCCAGACTGCCAGTGAGCCAGCAACAGGTGGGCTAGAGGCATGCAACAAATTTTCTCTTAAAGCTTTCAGAAGATATCAAACTTCATGATACCTTGACCTTGGACCTCTGGCCTCCTGAACTTGTGACAACACATTTCTGTTGATAAAACCACCTAGAATGGGTACTTTGTTATGAAACCTACAGCAAAGTAATGCACCAATCTTAATCTTTATGTTCTTGAAGAGAACAACAACAAAATAAAATCAAATATTTTATGGAATGAGAAATAAAGTAGAAATAAGGATAAATTGCTTCAATAAGATATAGAAGGGCCTCCATTTTTATAACATTCCATTTTAATATATTGTATTCCAGAGAGAAAACATACAACTGAAAATGTTATAGATTCAGGGGGAAAGGGAAAGAAAAGAAAAATACATTTAAAAAAGGAAAAAGTAACTGATGCCAGCCTGAAGAATTATGAAATAAAACCCACTTTTACTTGTTCAGAATCATTGCAATAAGCACAAAAACAAAGTTTGTGAGTGCCACCTTATGTTGAGATTTTTGCCTGTCATAATCACAGGATGGTACACCACAATGCTCCCAGACTCCAACACTTAGATTTTCGCAGTGGCAAATGTCATTCCATACCTTCCCTAAAAAGGATAATGAATATATAACCAAAAAACAGTGTGGTTTCCATTGATAGCTAAATATTCACCTCTCGACTGTTTAAAAGGGTATGAATTTAACCATTTGGGGGCATAAAGATCTTTATCCTAGTAACTCCATTTTAGTACCATCTGGAAACTTATGCTTTTTTTTCCTTCCTTTTATATGCAAATGCCAACTTAATAGTTGCATTCAGCCTCATTATTAATTTTAGGTGTTGTCTCTATTTAAAAGTAGTAATATTTACTTAATAGCCTTCATAAAATAGATGGCTCCAGCTGCTAATGAGACTTGATTGGCTCTCGTGATGTGAACTGGGTTTAAAACAATTTAAATTGATTTTCAAATGGAAAGCTATTTTAGCAGACAAGAGATTTTGGTATGTTTATTCCCATATTTATATGTTTATTTCCAAAGACACAATAGATATCATTATTCAGTTCTTATGTGCCAAATATTGGACTTTGCATATAAATATATATAATTTAATCCTCACAAAAATCTAAGTATACTGTTTCTCCACTAACCTACTTCTGATGTGACTACTATATTTGAAACACATTAATAAGCTAATGAGTTTTAGATTCAGAATTTTAAAATAGCAGTTAAGTGATGTCATCCTTTCGTACAAATCCAAATATCTACCTGTGGATACTTGGAAGTTGAAGCAAGACAACATGTATGACTTGTAGATATCTGGACATATTTATTAAAAACCCGGTTAATACTCTTGGAATTTCTCTTAACGTGCTTACAGAATATTTTCTACTGTTCTTTCTCAGAGAAAAATAATTATTTTCCAATAATTCACTGTATTGTTCAGTTTCCCCATTGCTGAACAAAATACCTGACACTGCAGCTTAAAGGAGGAGAGATTTATTTTGGCTCATAATTTCAAAGGTTCAGTCCAGGAGAAATACCACAGTGGAAAGGTATATTGGAGCAAAGCTGCTTGCTTCGTGGTAGCGAGGAAACACAGCACAGGGAGAAGAGCCAGGGAGGAAGCTTCCAAGGACCAGGTACCGTTCCGAGTCTCGCCCCATGACCCACGCAGATACACCCGAGAAGTGCGTTTACTAATCTCCTGGGTGTCTTTCAAGCTAATCAAGTGGACAGTCAAGATTAAGCATCACATTCACCTAGCCAGCAAGCATCACCTGAAAAGGGCTATGGTAGCCTATGATGAGTAATTTATAAGATGACCTGTAAAAGAATATTTCATTCCCTTAAAACCTGAGGGTAAATTTAGGATTTTTATTTTATTTTTTAGTTTAGTATTATACAAGTGAAAGGGAAGTATGTTCAGAAAACAAATTTCTCCATGGTATTTTAGAGAAATATTGCAAAGAACTATAACAATAAGAATGTTCAGCTCTGTTACAATCCAGAATAATTTACATGGATGACATAATAAAGAATCCATACATTAAAAATGGAGTAAAATAATAACATTCCTTTACATTTTATAAGGATTTGCTGCTTATTATATACTTGACAACTATTCTGTGAAGCAGTTAAAATAATATTTCTTCCCTTATTTATTTTAGTTAAGAAAATAAAAGCCCACAGACATAAAATAATTTGCCCAATAACCTCTAAATAACGGCTATACTTGCCTACATTAATAAGAGTTGAAGTTATTCCCAAGTACATTAGAAATGGACTGAACAGCAGGTAGGCTAAATAAAGTGTTCATTATTTACAAGGAATTGATTGCCATTGCTTTTGATGCTTTTGAACAAAAAGTATTTTAAACAAAAACACTATGCTCTTGCCACATACACTTATACAAACCAGCTTTAAAAAGTGACAGTAAGTTAAGGTTGTTGAGTTATTTTTCATAATTTCTGAACCATACCTAACCTTTCTCCACACACCTATTAAATTTGATTAATATGGAAATTCTTCACTGTGGATACAAATAGACTGAAGAAATGAAACCGAGAAAGCAAGGATATCCAAGGACCAAAAAGCAAGATTGACCCAGGATATTTTAGACCCAAGGGATCCATAGAAATTGAAACAAAGATTGAAATAATGAGACTGCACAGGAGAAACATTCAGAACCAAGGTTATATATTGATGATAGGGGTTAGGAAATGTTTAATTTTAAGAGAAAATAAAAGAAATATAGATAGAAAGAGAAGTAGAAAGAAGATTTTAAATTTTATATAATTATATATTTAGTTTTAATGTTACTTCTTTCACAATTGGTTTGGAAGAAGGGGTGGGATGTGATGGAATATTTTAACAAACTCAGGGAAATACAGTACAGGTAATATCAAAACTTTGGATCCACACTCCTAACACATTTATAGGTTTGCAGCTGACCTTAAATTTCAGAAAAATCTGCAAGTCCAAATGAAGAAGATCCTTGGAACTGTGTTAATCATTATGTGGTAACTAGTAGTTACATATGGTCACATAATTTTAAGCTTAAATAAATTAAAATTTAAATATAACTAAAAATTCAATTAATAAACTAAATTAGCCACATGTGGAAAACTCAGTAACCACACATGGCTAGTTGCTTTTTACTGGATAACATTAATATAGAACATTTCCCTTATCACAGAAAGTTTTATTACTTTAGAACATTTCCTTCCCAAGGTAGTGTAGCACTTGTAAGAGCAAATCAAAGAAATAAATTGTTATTCAAATCTTGCCTGAGTTCTCTCAGTCTTGTTTGACACTTTTTAATCCAGCTATAACCTCCAATTATCTGGTTATCTTCTGAGTTCCTGCAGTTTTTCCTTTATAGCTATAATTGCTTAGTAAACTACTTTACACTTGGAATTGCTTCTTATGTTGTAACTCATTCTGAAATTTTGTGTTACCAATTTTCTCCTTCAAGAAAAAAATAAAATACTTAGCAAGTTTTCCTCAGCTGCTAAAACATCTTGCTTTTATTTTCTGTTTATTCTTACAACATATTTGTTAAACTTTTATAGTTTTACATTTGGTTATTCATATTTAAATGTGCTGGATAGTACTGAACACTGATACAAGTTTCCTAGAAAAAAGTAGTAAAGTATTAGTACACATTTACTCTTGCTTGGCTCAAGACCACCCAATATGTCATTTTGAATGGTTTGCTCTCATTGGAGGAATTTTTGCCACTATTAACATATATTTTGGAGTTTATGATGTTCTGATTTCACCGAATATTTAAAATAAAGAAGGAAGGTAATTTAGCCTCCTAGATGTTCTCTGTGTTCTCAGTAGGAAAAGAAATCTAAAAGTTTTAGGCCTACGCAGTTTCTTATTATTGTAGACAGCTGTTACAGCTTCTGTCTGGAGGTCCTCCCTAAGCCACATGCAGTCATAGATGGGGCTTTTTTAGAGGTGGCTGGATCTAGAATATGTGAGGCTGGGATTGATTCATGATGTAATACTAGGATCAAGGGCACGAGGATTAAGAGTATGAGTGCTACCCACCCTAAGTAGCCTGGATAAGACATAGGGGTAGAAAGAGCTGTGGTTGCTTGTTGCTTTGCTACCTTCTGCCTGCCATGAACTGTTTCTCCTGTGCAATACCTGTCCGCTGTGCCATCCTTCCTTGGAGCAGGCCAATTATGGACTGAAACCTCTACAAACTCTGAGCTAAATAAACTTTTCCTCCCTTAACTTGTGGGTGTTGGGTATTTTGTCTCAGCAATGATAACAGTAACTTAGACAGAGTTTAGTACCAGAGAGGTGGGGTCTTTGCTGTCACTGTACCTGACCATGTGGTTTAGGAACCTTTGGAGCTGGCTTGTGGGAAGAGTTCGGAAAGACTTGGAGATGCTGGCTGAAAAAGTAGAGCTGGAAAACTTTAGACTGTACTGTATGGGAGATTCTTGTCAGGGCTCAGAAGATCGAATGCTAACAGAAATTATGCCAGTAAAGACCAGGTTTGGGAGGTTTCTGTTGGGAAGAAGGACTGCATTGGCTGTTGGACTCCAGACAACATGTGTTATACCTTGGCAGAAAGTTTGTCTGAATTTTGCTTATGTCCAGAGACCACCTGACACTGAGATTAAGGGTAGTAGATTAATTCATCTTGCAGAAGAAATTTCAAGGCAATCTAATGTTGAGGCTATGGCATGGCTACTGTTGGGGGCTTTTAGCCAGATTTATGTTGAGAATCAAGAGCAAAAAGCCCAGCACAATGATTTAAAACATTTTGAGTTTGGCCAGAAAGGAAGCTCTGGTAAAGCTGTGGACCAAAAAGATAGAGCAGAGTAGATCTTGATTGCTGAGAAGGAACAGGAGAATAGAAAAGATGGCCTGAGAGCATCAAAAGGAAGCAAGACTTCATCCTTTGCAGCCCCAAAATTGCAAAAGTAAAAGACTGCTTTGAGAAGAAAGCCCCAGAGCACCATGTTTCATAATGACAGCAACCCAGGAAAGTTGTTCCTCAGGATTTGGTTCATAGACACTCAACCCCAACAGCCAAGAGGAAAGAAGCCTGGCTGCTGCTCCAGCTGGCAGTAGATCTTGCCATCATCCACATGGTGCTGATTTTAGGAGTATGCAGAATGCAAGAGTTGTCAGGTCAGGAAGGCTTCCACCCAGATTTCAGAAGACCTGGCAGGCCAGGCAGTGTGCTCCTGAGAGGGCACTGTGTGAAGCTCTGAGTGTGAAGCCAAAGGTGCAGTGGAGACCCCAGAAGTTTGGAGAAGCCAGCAACGTGGATTGTCTGAGGAAAACTGCAAGGAGTGAGCAAAGCTGACCAAAGAAAGAAGCCATGGGAGGAGCTATAGCCTCCAGAAGTGCCGTAGGAGTGGAGCTACCCAAGCTCTTTTGAGTCACAACTTGCCACAGATTAGCAGGGATTCTGGAAGTGTAACAGTGAGATTTAATGTTTCCCCTGCTGGATTTTGGTCTTGCTTTGTTCCCATTCCTTGTTATGCCCTTGTTTGTAACTTTTGGAATGGAAATATCTATCTTTTACCATTCAGTGTTGGAAATGTTTAACTTTCTTTTCATTTTTACAAGGGTTTGAAGCTAAGGGTTTGCCTTAAATCTCAAAGGTGACATTGGACTTGGACTTTTTAGCAGTGCTGAAACTGTTAGGACTTTGGCAATTCTTAGAGAAGGGCTAAATGCCTTTTGCATTTGAGGAGCCAGGGGAAAATGTTATGACTTGTGTCTACATGTTCCCCCCAAAGCCTTGTGAAGTCATGGGTGGGGCTTTTTCAGAGGTGGCTGGATCTAGAATATATGATGCTGGGATTGATTCCTGGTGCAATGCTAGGCTCAAGGGCACTAGGATTAAGGGTGTCAGTGCTACCCACTCTAAGTAGCCTAGATAATATGTAAGGGATAAAAAGAGGTGTAGCTGTTCCTTGTTGCTTTGCTACCTTCTGCTCACCATGAATTGTTTCTCCCTTCTACGCCTGTCGGCCGTATCTCCCTGCCTTGGAGTCAGCCAATTATAGACTGAAACCTCTACCAACTGTGAGCTAAATAAACCTTTCCTCCCTTGTTGGTGTTGGGTGTTTTGTCTCAGCAACAAGAAAAGTAACTAAGACAATAGATAAGTTAGATAGAAACTAATATACAGTGAGAGAGGGAATGGGTCCTCAAGGAATACAACATAGAATATGAGACACAAAGATTGTGGCTGGAGGCAAATCTGAAGAGAGTCAGGCCTCAAGATGGAGATGCAATAGCTAGACCTGCAGGCCTCCCTAGAGATAAACAGCAACTTGATATTACATTACTGTCATTAGCACCACCTGCTCCAGTGAGCCCAGATAGCATCAGACACATAGATGGGTGACCGGAACATCTAGACCCATCCTTTTCTAGGAATGCCTTTGTTCTTTTCATATACCCTTGCTACATGACTCGTTTCCCTGTTGGATCAATATTAGGTAAGTGACTGTACTTGTAATCCTATAGATTGTTTATAGTGTGACCCACATTATACTCACGTTGTGATTCTGCTGTATAAATTACCTCTGACAAAAACCATGGTGACAACCCACTTGGGACCCCTCCTGGAAATCCAGGAGCTGTTCTTCTTATTTTATTTCCAATAAAACTCTCTTAACTTCCTCCTTTGGTTCACCATATCATTCCTCAATGCTATGAGACCACTAACTTGGCACATGAAACAGGTTGGGAGTTATTTTTCCCATAACAATACTCCTATAAGAAATACAAAAATGCTAAACAAATATCACTCCATAAAGCTACTGATATGAAACACTTTTTAGTAGCATGGTAAGAATCAAAGTACTCAATATATATGCTCAATATATTGCCTTGAATACTGATTCTTACACATTCCTGACAGAATATTTAGAGTTACAAAGTAAAGAACATAAAGGTTTCACTAAACCTATACTTTTAAACCTAGCCCATATAAAATTCTAAGATTGCCTGAGTAAGGTGATTTATCATTTTAAAGCCAACATCTACTTTTAAAAAGGCTTCAAGTTTAATATTGAATTTTTAAAGTATACAGGAAATCTATCATCATGAAGATGGATTTGCTTTGGCAAATGCTCTCACAGAAAGAGAAAAAAAATCTGAGATAAGCTACCAAAAAATTATTTGAAGACATTGGAGACACTGAGGCAACCATGATTGAAGTGTCCAAAATCCTTAGGAAGAGACGACTACAAAAAAATGGTAAGAAGACAATCAGCAGTCAGATTTTCTCTCAGGGCTTTTTCCAGTTCTCATTAGACAAGACACTAAGGGGAACCAAGGGAAAGATCTGGATGGAGGGCTGCTATCAAAAAGAAGAGATAAACAGAAATCTTGACATACATTCAGGGTTAGAAACATAGAAATTAAAGATGTATGGAATCAAGATCAGAATGAAAAAAAGGCACAGAACTGAAATAAATATATTTCTTTCATTTCTCCTGAAAATGTGCTAAGTTCTGAGGCATTGTACCAGAAAAGGCATGCAGCAAAGTTAATAGAGCAGAAGAAATATTTTGTTAATCTTATAAAGCTAGCAAATAATAATTCAAGTTCAGGATTAGCCAGGCAAAGGAAACTGACCAGCATATTGGGCTATCAGTTGGAATTATTGGATAACTGTACTCTTGGAAAGTCAAGCTAGAAAAGCTGGAGATTTACCAAAATTAAAATCAGCAGCCTCTGATTGAATTAAGATGCATACTAAAAATCTTATTTGATTATCAATAAGAAGAGAAAACCACCCCAGAAGACAACAGCAATTTTCTGTGCTGGTCAGGTTTCCATTGCTATTAAACAAAACAAAACAAAAAAACCTGAGATAACTGAACAGGAGGAATGGTTTATTTCTGTTCATACTATGTAAAATACTAATATACAAAGTTTTAAATTATATGTATATATATTAAATGAAGGTGATGATAAGAAGTAAATATTAATCCAAACCAAAACTGACTGCTGCTCTTTGTGCCCTCCAAAAGAGGTACATAATGCATATCCATGTGACTTTCTATATCTATCTATCTATCTATCTATCTATCTATCTATATATATATATTTTTTTTTATGGGTACCGGGGGTCAAACTCAGGATCTCGTGTGCCAGCAGGCTCCCGTGCCGCTGAGCAATATCACCTGTCCTTTTTTCATATGTGGGTACCAGGAATCAAACTCAGGACCTCATGTTTGCCAGGCAGGTGCTTATGCCACTGAGCCACCTCACCGGCCCCCTGACTTTCTATTCTGCAACATGGAAAAACAGATAATTCAAAGCCTCTGTCTCAAATAACCCTTTGCCTCTCAAAGCACATTAATGAGTACTACATATTCAAAAGTAGGACTCAGAGCTTATGAAGATGAAAAGATAAATTGTGATACAAAATGAAATGAACAAATTTAAACAATAGATCCTGAAGGTGGAAACCATAATATGCATAATATATTTATCCATTGTTTTTTCGCCTCTCTCTCCTTAGCTGCTTCTCTGCCATACTGACTCTGGTCTTGTTTTGTAGATCTGATGAAGTATGCCTTTAGCTATATGTATGACAATTAATTTTATATGTTAACTTGGCAGGAGCAAGGATTGCCTAGATATTTGGTTAATCATTATTCAAGGGTATTTCCAAAGAAGATTAGCATTTGAATCAGTAAATTGAGTAAAGCAAATTATTCTCCCCTCCCCATTGGCTGAGCATTATGTAATTCCTTAAGGGCCTGAATAGAACAAAAAAGTAGAAGAGAGAATTCACTCTCTTTCTCTGCCTATTTTCAGGTCGGGACATCGCTCTCCTCCTGAACGCTGAAAGATACTTATACCATTAGGTCCCCTGAATCTTAGGGTTTTTGAACTCAGATTGGGGCTGCAGCTTGCACATGGCAGTGGCTGTTCCTTCAGCTTGGGTGACAAAATAAGATTTGTATTGTGTGGAAAACTGACAATGCCCCATCAAGATCCTCAGAGCTCCAGCTGATTATCAACTCTGAGAGTAGGAGCAAGATAAGAGTTGGAGGGTGTTATTGTGCAGCCTAAGGAATTCATAGAAACATTGGAATGCCTCTAATCTTATCTCTTCAGTGACACAGGCTCTAAAGTAAAGCAAGGAAAAGCTTGCTAACAAGTGTCTCTGTTCTAAATAGCATCCAAGTGAAAATCGAAGCACGGAGTCTTTTGTAAAGAAACACAGCAGAAACAAGGAGGAAAAAATCAAAATCAAGGGAAAGCCAAGTAAGAATCAATAGCTATTTATAAGTATCTTCTTTAAAAAAAAAATCAATCACAATATCTTCTAAGAAGGAAATGGTTTTCAGTGCCTGTAATGTTTGACCTCGACCAGACCTCTTAGTAAACAGTCTACTACTCTTACTGAGTTTATTAACGGGAGAATATATTTTAAAAACACTTTTTATGTTTTGGGTTATCAAGATTGTTTAAATAAACTCAGAATTATGGAGTTGTCAGCCATGGTTGGATGGAGAATAGAAATCAGTGACGCATATTCTTTCTCCCCATGTGACTAACAGAAAATAAATGCTGAGAAACGTTAAACCCGACAGCTTTACCTAAAAACAATGTTCTATAATGTTCCTGCTTTCTGCCCCTGTAAAGCCAAACCTCAACTCAGAGAGTGAGAAAGAGCCATTTTATAGAACTTATGTCTGATGGTTTGAAATCACTCCAGAGAAGAATGTCACATTTATGTTTTTTCCTGCTTTATCCTTTTTATCATTAGTAGTTTGTTGTACGATAAAATATTTGAATCAAATGGGAAATTATTAGGTTTTCCTTTGTGCCAAGCACTGTGCTAAATCTTTGATGGGTTATTGATACTGTAAAAGAGACAGAATAATGTGACAAAAATTAATATTGGATATTGAGAAAAAACAGAATTTACCCACACTTGTATTTTTTAAAACTTTTTAAGGCATCAGTCCTTCTCACAGAACTGGGTCATTCAGTTATAGATTGACTAATATCACTTATTTGGTTGCATTACTTTCCTTGATTTATGAGTTCTCTGAAGTAAGGGATTTGGGCTACTTCTGTTTATGTACTGCTGAATTCTCTAAAATATCCACCTATTTCAGCTAGGTGCTACATAAAATATTTGACAAAAAAAAAGAATAATGTGATAAATACAAAAATAAGTATTCAGTTTTTAAGCATGTAAATAATTTTCTTCTTGTGATTTACTTACAAATGTAGTGCCTTTGTCACAAGGAAGACAGAACTAATATTTATTTTTATACATTTTAAGTATGCTACATGATCCTTTAATACATCTTCCAACATAATCCTACTTTATGTTCTTCTGTAGGGCTTGTTTAAAAATACATAATTACCTCAATGGATGGATCCTTCGGCTAAATGGCAGTGTGTAATTTATAACTATTGAGAAAAAAGTACTTATACATGAGTAGAGATGTTACGTTCTTCAATTAGAGAAGTGGTAATCTGTGTCTACATAATATTGCGAATATGACATTTTCAAAGGTCCAACATATGATTCAATATGTTAAAAGACCAAAGGTAGAATATAGATCCAATGCCGAGTGATTTATTAATGGATTTAAATACATTCATGAACATTATACATTTTGAACTCTATATGTAAGTACCTTTTTTGAAAAATGTTCACCACTAATTTTTATTTAGGTTGGACATTGAGGCAAAATCCACTTTTGGTAAAAAATCTAAATGGACTCCTCCTTCTCCTTTTTTGTCTATGATTGTCGGATCTACTTATAACCTATATCACAAAAGTAAAATGTTTCTAAGTAACCTACAATTGGGAGTAACGTAAAGTAGTTTATCCTGAAATAATGATATAACATTTGCCAATCACTATAAATTCTCATTGGCTTTGCCATTCTATTTTTTCTGAGGTTCTGGAATTCAGGTGTTTCTTACCAGGTATATGCCACATCCTCTAATTAAATTTACATGCACCAAAACTAAGATTTCTGCATATTAAAATAAATGTGATATTAATAAGGAATCTTAGGGGGTACATCTTTAAAATTCAACACTGATACACACTGATGAACCTCAAAAACATGTCATTAAGTGAAAAAAGTCAGTTACAAAGGGTGATATATCATATTGTTCCATTTATATAAAATGGCCAGAATAGATAAATCTATAGTTTAATGATTGCCTAAAATGAGGAAGACAGAATAGATAGAGAAGGACTGTTAATAGTTATAACGATTCTGTTTCAAATGATGAAAATATTATAAAATTTATGGATGAGTAGAATTATGGACTGACAAATAGATGCAACAAGTAAATGTAGTAAAATGTTAACAGTAGATTTCAGAAGTTGTGCAGATAGATATTTCCCTGTAAAATTCTTTAAACTTTTCCACATCTTTGAAAACTTCCAAAAGTGTTGGGGGGAGAGTCAACTAAATAATAATTTTAGTTAGAATAAATCTTGTGCCTGGTGATGATAAAGAGCTAGATTATAACTGAAAGGGAATGGGAATTGAGAAATTAAGACACATAGAATGTTGCAGATAAGAAGCATGAGATGAACAAAAAAGAACAGCTATAGCAAAGCAGTTTGTAAAGTAATGTAATCAAACATTTTGTAACATGAGAGGGTCTGCACTTTTATAAATAAGGGCAGGTGACTTGTGGAGAATGGAGGAACTTTCTGTGCAAACTATTAGGATAATATTCTTTTAATTTTCTTGAGTATTTTATATCTATCTAAATGCCTCAAATTTTAAAATACATCTTTAGCTTTTATTGAGAAAAATTCACCCAACATAAAATTCGCTATTTTGCTGAAGTATTCAATTTAGTGCTTTTCAGTGTAATCATAATGCTGTGCGATCATCATCACTACCTGATTCCTGAACATTTTCATCACCTCCAAAAGAAACTTCATCCCCATTAAGTAGTCACTACTCATTCTCCACTCCCTTATCCCCTGGAAACCACAAATCTACTTTCTGTCTTGATGGATTTACCTATTTTGAACATTTCATATAAATGGAACCACACAACATGTGGTACTTAGCTGCTCAAATTAGTCTGCTTCTGTTGGTAATAAAAAATTATTTTTAGAAATATCTTTATATTAATTCAGCTCAAAAATCTAAATGTGCTTTGGGTGACAATATGCCTAAAAGGAACTATCTGTGTAATATCCTCAGAGGTGACATCATCCACACTTTCAAGTAAGAAACAGAAACTGGGAAAAGTCACAGGACTCTCAAAAAATAATTTTTAACTCAAGTAATTACTAATATTTAAATGCTGTATATTCGGGTACTTCAAGATATGGGATTGGGTTGGAAACATAGTGATTTTATTTTCTCCAAATGTTTTCAGAGTCAATACTAATAAGCATAATTCAATTGTACACATTTCCCATACTATTCCAATAAGGCAAGGTGTTTGTTTTTCTACCAAATTTAAAGAAGTCTATTGACCCAGCCAATTTTTCTTCTCTCAGTTTAACAACAACTGCTATTGAACCAAAATTACTGCTATATCACCAATGTATTTAATGTTTTAATGATTAATAAACTAGCAGAAAATAAATGTGATCACTAAACATGGTGTTCTTTCGTTTGCGTGTTTGTCAGTCTACATGGTCAGAAAATTACTCACCAGCTGTCTACTGCCTTGTCAATATTCACTTCTTGGAGGCTGTGGCAAAAGATAAGTTGAAAATGCTTATTTTAGGAAACATTACGTTCCCAAGAACCTATTTTCTGTGAGAAGTAGCCATTTCAGGAGAATAGAAAAATATTTCCATTTAAATTATTTTGTAGTATCTACTAAAGTAAAACTGCTGAAAATGGTAACGGTACTATGGGTTGTTGTTCACATAATTATTTATTTCAGATTTTTGTGCCTCTGTTCAGTGGTAATTTAGGATGAGATCTTTTATTGTAGCATTGAAATATTCTTCTTTGCAAATATTCTAACTTTTGCATATTATATGGATTTTTAACCATAAAAGACAACTGAATTCAGCAAGATAAATAATTTAGAGATTCATATACAGGATATTCTAGAACTGTAGATAGACCTAATGCATTATTTTCTGTTTGACAGAGAGTAAGCAAAACAAAAAATAAACATAGTTTTCCAAATCTCAGCAAATATGAATTAAAAGAGAAACAACAGCTTAAAATTCCCCAATCCAAACACCCAGAATATATTAAATATTTTGTTGCATCTCCTCAAAGACTGATTTTTATCTAAGAATATTTTTTAAATTCAAGTCAGCTCAGTAGACTTGTAAGAAAAGTAGGAAAATAGATCAGAGTGCTTTGGAAATCTCTTAGAAGTTATGAGAACATGGAAATATTTTGTAAACGCTGATTCAACCATTGCATACAAACACACATGTTAGAAGTGAGATCTTTCTTTTTTATGCATCAATCTCTCAATAAAATACAATCATAACAGTTCTGTCTTATCTTTCTGGTACCATTACTTCAGTAAATTGAAGCTTCGTCATCATCATTTTGTTATAATTACTAAATTATAGGTATTTTCTTATTTTTGCTTCCTATGCCCTACCCATCTCCTCCCCCGCTACCAAAAAAAGTGTTATGTTTATTTTAAGTAATGGCAGGTCTGAGCTAGACATGGCTGATTTTTTTTTGCTTTTAAAATTCCATTTATAGTAAGGTCTTCATTTTTTGCTGATTACATGAAACATGTAAATTTATGTTGATTTTTCCAATCCGATTAAATGGAAACTTGCCAATTATTATCCCAACTCAGGTAAAATTCTTATTTTTTTCTCTCTTTAATCAGCAAAGTTTGTATTAGTTACAAATCTATCACCCACCCCTTTCTTCTCCTCAAAAACATTCTGCCAGCAGGGTTGATTTAGGGTTTCTTTTTTTCAGCAAGAAAAAGTTTCTATTTTATTACCTAGATGTAATAGAATAAAATTCTTTAGAATTGCTATTTATGGCCAGGTGTGCTGGTACACACCTGCAATCCCATCACTTGGGAGGCTGAGGCAGGAGGATTACCATGAGTTTGAGGCCAGCCTGGGCTACATAGTGATTTTAAGGATTTCAACTGGAACTACATAGCGAGACTGTGCCTTCCCCAAATTGTTATTTATGTACTTCAATAATTTAGTGAGACTAATCAAATTTTGGAGAAATATTTCCAAGTACCTATTCTACTCATTTTTTTACAAACCAAATGATTTCTTTCATTCTCTTTTTTACATCATATTTCTGAAGCATTATGCAACCATCTTAAAACTAAAATTCAGGTTTCTGAGAACCAAATATCAGAGTTTATTTTAGGGAAAGATGTGGTGATATGGTATGAGTAGACAGACAATTATTTTTAACGTTTTGTATGGCCACGAAACTGGGAGTAGTGACCATATAAAAATTGGCATATAACATTAAAATATTGATTTTCAAATTATAAATATAAGTGAGATGTTACTTATATTTCTCCTATGTGTTACTTATAGGAGAATAAAGAAGTTACAGTATAAAATTTCTATGATTTTAAAGGTATTTGGTTATATTTTGTTCTTATTTTGCTATTTTTATTCATATACCAAAATAATACAATTTCAGTTTGTGAGAAGATGGAACCATAAGAGAAATAAAAATTTCTGTCAATTTTTAGCAGGCAATCTAATTACATCATGCTATTGTTCTTTTTCAAATGTAAACAAAGGAACTTTCCATAACTGCTTTATTTTATTTATTTATTTTTATTAATTGTTTATTGGCACATTTCAGGTATACATAATGATCACATTCATCATGAGGAATTTGTACCTGTACGTGATATAACTTGATTTTTTTTCCCCATTCCCCTACCCTCCCTTCAGCCCCCTTCCCTCCTTATTTACTAAAGCTTTGTTTCCATTTTCTCCTTCTTTTCTCATTGTTTTTCTTTTCCCTTCCTTCCTTCATAGTACAGTTTCAGTCAATATACCACTTCAATTCTTCCCATCACATCTGCTTTTTAAATTTTATTTTTGACAATAGGATTTTAAACTTGCGTGGAACTTTATAAATTTAGGTGCAATTTTAACTAATTATTTCATTTGAATCACACAACATCCCTACTATGAACACCTACTTGAAACATTGTTAATCACATTTTGAAAATGAGAATTATATAAATACAAGCTTTGTTGGATCTTATAAAACACGACCCAGAACTGAACTGCATGGAAGAGACCAGGGTGTTAATATTAATTGGAAAGAAATGAGACCAATGCTGAGGACAAAGGCCTGCCATAGAGGCAAAGCAAGACATTCAGAGAATTAGTGGTGGCAGGGGCATGAGTGGCTTGGCCATCAGTGAACTCCAAGAGTTGTAACCTTAGGGTGTTTCCATGGCAGAGATTGGAACACAGCACAGCATGGGGAAGTTACTTGAAAGATTTAAGCATGTGGCTCCCATCCAGACCAATAGTGTATTTGAGAACAGTAACACAAGTACAGAAGCAGTTGTTAATTCCCCAGATTACTGCATCCCTGAAGACGAAGGATGCCAGAGGAACTGTGATGCTATGAAAACATAATCCAGTCATAACTGCGTTCCTGAAGTTGGGATATAAAATCCTTCAGTGTATGTGCTACAATAAAGTTTTGATGATCTGTCTGTCATCAGGATTTTTTCCTGTGGATTATTCTCCAAAGCAAATTTGATGATCTGAAAGTTTTCAGTTGTTCCTTGGAGCTGATGTACTCTGGTTAAGGCTCTTACTCTTTAACAAATCATTTACAAATGTTTAAGAACTAAAAGGTATCTACCTTTTCCATTTTCTGACAATATTTTTATAGTCTATCACCTCTTTGTGTCTTGTGGTCTTGTGTCATTCATTGTGTCCGCCTAGAAGACCCTTTGCCTTTTTCTTCTGCATGGAAATAATTCTATCTTTTGTCCAAAACTGTGTTTTTTAAATATCCAACAAAGAATTTTTAAACACTCACTGTAATACTGTGTTAAAATGTGAGAATATAAAGATACATAAGGACTCAGAGTTTTAGAAGCTCACAGTAAGATATGGAGAGGAGACCATGTAGGTATAGCTGAGCCATTGGAATTAAATGTAATTATTGATATAGATGTGGACAGATAATCTTCAAAAGAAAGTATAATTATGATTCTCATACTTGTAAAAAGTTCAAAGAATATATCCTACTCATTAATGAAAAAAGAAACCAATGAGATAATACAGCTGATTCAGAGGAGAATTCAAAGAGCAGAGATATAGAGATAGATAGATAGATAGATAGATAGATAGATAGATAGATAGATAGACAGACTAATTTCTGGTATGGATTTGCAAATAGATAAAGTTAGCTCTACCCACTAGATGATAATCAATTGCATTCCACCAGATGCAATTGACTTGCATTTCTGTGGACATAAATTATTTAAATTATTTTGTTTTCTTCATTTTTTAGAATTATAAAATGGCTCAGAAATAATTAAAAGGGGCAATAATCCTGATAAATGAGCTCAACAGGACATATAATAATGTTTTCTTGCCCATTTCAAAGTCTCACAAATTTTCATGACAGAGTCAAAGCCTATGAAAGCATAATGGTCATGGAGATTATATAATTAGAATTGGAAGTATAATGAGGAAAGCTTCATTTGATGTTTGTGATCATGAATGGTTTTTCTCCAGATTAATGTGAGGGTCAGAACATACCTCCCACTGTATGGAAAAGAAAGAAGAGACAGGGCAAAGCTCTTAAGGTGGTAAAATAAATGAGCCTGGGGAGGTACCTTGAGAGCACTGGAGAAATAATGATCATGGTTTCCTCGAGTCTTCTTGGGATTTTAAATAGCACATTGATGAAGGTATTCTTCTAGGATGATTTTAGATAAGTGCAGTCAATGAATGGTCTTTTCTTCTTAGATCAACATTTTCAAGTACCATCCGAGAACAGTAGTGTCAGCATAACCTGAGAATTTATTAAACATGAAAATTTAGTAGCTTCAATCCAAATCTATGTGCTAACGAGAGTTCGATGCTCCCTCGAGTTTGAAAACTAGTGTTTTTCAGAAGAGGCAGCAACCTGAAGATATGCAGAGAAACACTGCTTTTAAGGTCCAGACCTAATTTGGAGAAAAGAAATCCTTCCACGATTACCCAAGAATATATACACAAGAATAAGTGAAAAGTTGATCTTCTGATATCAGTAAATAATTTATCTGTACATCTATCCCTTCACTGCTTCCTCTAGTCTAGTGCCTGAGAACAGGTACTGTACCATTTTCTGAATTCCCAGTTCAGGCCTATGATAGGTATGGAATGACCAACAGTTGCCAAATGGCTGAGCAAATCACTTCCGCAAGGCAAAAAGCAAGAAAGCAAGACCACAGAAAAGCTAAGATGAGCAAAAAGGCTTCAAGTTCAAGTTAACATAATAGTTTAGTTCCCAAATGAAAAAGGACTACATTTGTGTAGCTAGGAGCAGGGATGCTGGAGTATGACTCCTCCTGGAAAGAGGAACCTGAAACTAGGATCTGTGTTTCTGGTATAATATAATATAATATAATATAATATAATATATAATATAATACTTAACATTGCACTGTACACTGAGAAATTACCAAAAAGTAGATTTTAAATGCTCTTCTTGTAACATACACAAGAAAATGTAACTATGTGTGATGATAAATATGTTAATTTGCTTAACTATCATAGTTATTTCACTATATATATGTTTATCAAAACCTCTTGGTATAAACCTTAAATATATACAATAATTTTTAATAAAATTACTCTTAAAGTGAGTGTTACTACAAACATAAATCAAAAGCAGAATAAAATGATAATTTAAAAGATTCATGGTTGAATATTATTGTTTTACGGTTTGAATGCAAGTAATTTATATTGAAAAGTGATTTCAAGAAAGTTGAACGAAAGACAAAGGTCAAAGAAGGAACAAGATAAAACTCTTGAATTAATCTTTCCTCTTGAGTGGACAATTGAAGCTTGATCTTACCAGCACCCCCAAGGAACCCACAGAGTAAACATCCAAATTGCCCACAATAAAGATGGAAGAGGAGGTACTTATCCATTCACTCTCCTTTGATAAAGGGTTTCTTCACAAGATGCAAACTCCCTCAAAATTCCAAGCTATTCTGTGAGTTAGGCACCTTCAGTGCCCCAGAGAAACCTTCCTCAGAGGTGAGAAGTACTCTATACCTGAGTCAATGAGCTGTCAAGTTACACCTAGGAAAGGTAGTGACAGCAATAGTGGCTAGAATAAAGGAAGTGGCACAGATACGAGATAGGCATTTAATTCTGGATCAGAACCTTCCAAAGTTAAGGCCTACTTCTACCACCCCAGGAGGAAAGCATGTGTCCCATATAAAAGGCAAAATTTTTTTTATTTAACAGGTGATCCCAAATATGCCTTCAAGATTGCAGGAAGGAAGGTGGTGTTGGGCTGAGTAATCTGAGAAAAGCGTAGGAGCTCTGGAACCCATGACCTGAGTGTTCATCTTTGCCAATCACCATTGTATGCTAATGCAAGATTTAATTTTCCTCAATCTTCCAACTGTTCAAATAGAAGTGCAGTACAAATCTACTTAGCTATATCATAAGCATGCTGTGAAATGGTAGTAATACAATGTTTACAAAATATGTGATCAATAATAAATAAACTAACATAATAGCTAGTTATTATTAAGCATTGATTATGAACCCATCACTGTGTTTCTGTAACACCCAAAATTGCATTGAGTGGGTTCTCTTCTACTTTATAGATTGGGACACAATGCATTTAAGTAAAATAAACATGCAGATACACACATGTGCACACATACACTTACACACACACACACAAGTGACCAAGCATTCAAATGAAGCTATCAACCTCTAAAGCAGTGTTTATCGCAATAGCTTTCCTGTTTTCTTTGTTTGTTTATTTTTAAACACTCCTCGTTCAAGTGACAAATGGCCATGCCTCCTTGCTGAACAGCAGTAAGCTATCACAGGTGTCTTCATACAAACCTTTTGTTGAAAACTAGCTTGGAACGGCAAGAAAAGAAATTCTGCCATAAAAGTGGTTGAATTGCAAGTTCTACAACTTGGAAGCAGTGATACAACAATAGTAAATGTGGATCTATCCAATTTCTTTGTTTTATTTATTTTTGATTAGTGCATGTTTGCAGAATATAATTTTTTTGCCCTTTCCATGCCTCCTGAGCTTCCTGGTATTTCTTTGATATGTTTATGTCTGACTTATTTCTTCTTTCCCCATATTTTTGGTCTGGCCTTTCCTCTCAAACCATAACCTTGTTTCTAATCTTCTTTCTATAATTCTCTTATTGTGCTTCAGAGTCTCCTTCTGATTTCAAAACTTTACACTGAGTAAGTACCCCAGTAATCCTAACACAGCCTCTGAGACCATTAATTCAATATATCTCCTTGCTGGAAAAGAGGTTTGGCTTACTGGATTAGCACTTCCATAAGATCTGGATATTATGGAGAAAATAGATTCTGATATCCCATATTTCTTCTCTGGATACAGTCTGATCCTTAAGAAAATCTTCATTGCAATGTGCAGCCTCAGACAACAGACTGCCAGGCAAAGGATGAACACTGGCCTACTGGTCTTGGAATTTTTACGACTGCATCTAAGAATGGGACCATTGATTCTTTTTTTTTTTTTGTGGGTACTGGGGGGTCAACCTCAGGACCTCGTGCACCAACAGGCACCCGTGCCGCTGAGCGATATCACCGGCCCCTTTTTCGTATGTGGGATCCGGGAGTCGAACTTGGGCCCTCGCGCTTGCAAGTCAGGCACTTACGCCACTGAGCCATCTCACCGGCCCGGGGCCATTGATTCTTAAAAAGTTCATTGTAGTAGATAGCTGTGGCCTGAAAATCTGAGACTTGCCATCTCTCTATGTAAATGGAGTCTACCAAGCAGTGGTGAAGATGGTGACATGGACTGTCAGATTAAGGATCAATACATTCACACTGTCCGTAATCTCTTTTTGAGACAGGGGAACAGGCTAACCTATATTTTTAGGTGGTATTTCCCCTCAGCCTCCAACACAGTTTGCTAGACTGGCAGCCAAGATCAGCAGATATTAAAGGTATCATTTCTCTGCCCTTCTCTTGCTCTTGCTGTATTCCAGGCTTGTACTGATGAGTAAACATATTTGGGATAATGAAAGTCAGGCTCTCAGTGTTTATGAAGGGAGTTACATGTAAGGAAAGGGGATCGAATCAAATATATCTTATACTAGGGGTGTTGGGGATTGAATTAATGTAAGGTTTCTTTCTAACTGATAGAGATATCTCCTGGATGAGTTGCCAAGTGGCTCTGGAAGCAATGATACCCTGGTAGCAATGACCATGTTTAGGACAGCTCTCCTTGGATAAAAGGCAAGACAGTCATGCTAACAGGTGGTAGAAACATAGCAAAAAGGCATGAAAGAATCAATAACTGGGATCTCATCTTATTAAAAAGTTTTGCACAGCAAGAGAAACCACCAACAGAGTGAAGAGACAACCCACAATGTGGGAAAAAATGTTTGCCAGCTGTTCCTCAGACAAAGGATTACTATCGAGAACATATAAAGAACTCAAAAAAATCAGACCTCCCAAATTTAAAGACCCACTCCAAAAATGGGCATCTGAGATGAATACACATTTCTCAGATGAAGAAATACTAATGGCAAATAAATATACAAAAAAATGTGCAACATCACTAGTCATTCGAGAGATGCAAATTAAAACAACACTGAGATACCATCTCACCCCAGAAAGAATGGCTACTATAAAGAAATCAACTAATAACAAATGCTGGAGGGGCTGTGGGGAAAAAGGAACCCTTCTTCACTGTTGGTGGGAGTGTCGACTGGTACAGCCACTGTGGAAGTCAGTGTGGAGATTCCTCAAAAAACTAGGGTTGGAGGTCCCATTTGACCCAGCTATTCCCCTTCTGGGCATCTTCCCAGAAGAATTAAAAACATCGTACCACAGCGATATATGTGCACCCATGTTTATAGCAGCACAATTTGTAATAGCCAGATCTTGGAAACAACCCAAATGCCCATCAACTGAGGAATGGATAAGAAAGATGTGGTATTTTTATACAATGAAGTACTATTCAGCCATAAAGAAGGATAAACTGGAGACTTTTATAGGTAAATGGATGCAACTCGAGAAAATACTCATAAGTGAAATAAACCGGATGCACATGTGTAAGCATCATATTGTCTCTCTAGTATGACAAAGTGAAAGAGTAAATGGGATCCAAAATGTACAATAGACATGGTGAATCAAAAAGAAACTGGTCAAAAGGAAAGAGAGACTGGAACAGGGAAAAGAAAGAAGGGAAAGGGGGAAAAATTGTATATATATATATAAGATGGTTAAGATAGATACACTACCAATTTTACTTAGTTCATTGAAGAGTAAGGTTTGTGCCAATAATGTTTGGACAATTGAATGCTAATGTCTGGTATCCTGAATAACTAACTTAAAGATAGTAATACGTAATGTATTAACTATTGTTACCCTCCTATTATGTTGTTTTGAAAATTTGTTCTTCTTTTGATTTGTTTTGTTTTTTCTTCTCTTTAAAGTAAAAAAAAAGGCATGAGAAGTGTATTGAAGGATTTTACACTAACTAGATCTGGAATAATTTAAGCAACAAAATAAATAAGAGAGTAATGGATTATAACCTATCGCACAGGTTGGAAATCCACGAATCCTTACTGATATAAACAAACAAATAAATATAGACAACTCTTCCTCTTAATAGACTGCCAAATAATAAATGTGGATGAAATTATAAGGTTCAAAAAATCCTAAATGGGTGCTAAAATTAGTGGGTATACATTTGATGACAAAAATATTTTTTTACTGTCAAAGTAAATCCTCACAAATGACAAAGGAAATAAAAGTAAGTTTGCAGTGAAAATAGTTAGCAGATATAACCTTAACCAAAGACCAAAGTCATGACTGACTTTGTGACAAACCCACATCTTGTACATTCTGATGCTATGCATTGAGAAACAAGAATATTGCCTTTGGGATATTCCTGCCAAAAAGCCCTTGCTCTTGGGGAGTGTATTCTGATGTATTTAGGGGTAGAAACCATATATATGAGCTAATGTCAAAAGTTTCTGTAAACTAATGAGGGGGAATATAAGCAATTGTTGAAGGGTGTTACTGGTGTACACGTTTTCTTTACATTCTTTTACAATGTTCCTCCATGTTCAAAATTATATCAACTTAATAGTCGCCAAAAAATTCCACCACTTACAAAGGAATAAGTTCTTGTGGAAGAAGGAAAATCAAATGGTTTTGAAATGTCAACAACGTGGTAATACAAAAACAAAGTAGAAGCTAACATTTCTTTACTACCAAATTACTATAACCCTCTGCAGCATAATTATGGCCAAAGAATTAGCTAAAGAGTTTCTCCTAAAGGTAAGGAGAAAATATTGAATTTTCCAAACTCAGTCTTCAAATTTGTAACTTCACAGGGAAACTAGAATCCTTTAAAAGTAGAAGCTTTTCTCACATTTGAGAGGGTTCATAATGCTCAGTATTTCTATTGAGATGAACACTAGACATAACCAAAGTACAGTAGTAGCATTTGAGAAAGCCTTATTTCCACCTTGTGTTAATGGGTAGAGTTGCTTGAATGTAGTTGATAAGCTGGAGTCAGTTTTGAAGGAAGGTATAGAAGCAGTGTGATGGGGGAAATGAACCCCTTTCCACACAAATAAAAATTCTGGTGCCAGAATTTTCTCTTCATAACTCGAAATCTTTAAAATTTTGTAATAATAGTTTTCTCTTTTACAGTGAAAGAGGGTTAAGCCTACTGAACACCACTTACTATAGACCCCCACAAGGCACTGCTTTGCTGTATCCTCATAACAATGCTAAGAAGCAATTATTATCATCTGACTTTTATATAAATAAATAGAGCTTCTGGATGGTTGCGTGACTTTCCAATAATCATGCATAAAATAAATGGCGGTCTTCTTGACCTCAGAATGCCTGTTCTTTCTACTGCATTGCCTGCCACTATGTTAAGATGTTACTTACAGAGAATGAATTAGGTTAAATCAGCCTCAGGAGCACCTTCTTTATTTGGATGAGTTAATTGTAGGGTGATGAGAAGGTGTTGGGCACCTGCACACTGGAAGGGTTAGAAGTGCTAATTGAGGGAACCAAAAGCATAAATAAAAATTTCCTTCTGTTTTTGTTTCATCTGCCATCTCAGCTTTGTTCTATCTCCCTTTAAATTTCTTAGTCACCCTTTGTTCATTCCTTTTGTTTCCATGCTTTGAAATACTCTCATGGATCTTAGAAACAGGATAAAAATCTTTTTTCCTAATGAATATCTGTTTAGAAATTACCTAGCTAGGGCCGGTGAGATGGCTCAGCGGCGTAAGCGCCTGCCTTGCAAGCGCGAAGGCCCGAGTTCGACTCCCAGAACCCACATACGAAAAAGGGGCCGGTGATATCGCTCAGCGGCACGGGTGCCTGTTGGCGCGCGAGGTCCTGAGGTCGTCCCCCCGGTACCCACAAAAAATAAAAAAAAATAAAAAAAAATAAAAAGAAATTACCTAGCTGGGAAACAATCCTGTGAAAGTACCTATTAGGGCAGCCCACAGAGAATGGGCTGGAGAGGAAAATAGTTCCAAGTTCTCTGGGCTTGGCTTTGAATGCAAGAAGTAGAGAATCAATCTCTCTCTCTCTCTCTCTTTCTCTCTCTCTCTGTCTCTCTCCTTTCAGTGACAAAAACATATCAAAATGGGCAGAACACACACTCTAGAGTTACATAAAAGTAAATCCAAGTCCTAGCTTCTTCCCTCACACTGTGTGGCCCTGAGGAAGTGGCTCCCACTTTAAGAAGTTCTACCAAGAGTTAAGGACTGAGAGATTAGGGACATCACTACTTCCTCAGAAAGAGGACACCACAGGCTCTTCTCTTGTCAAATGGGAAAGGAAGTCGTCCCTGCCATGTCAGGGATTGTTGTGATGCTCAAATCAAATAACAACTGTACTAATGTGCTTGAGATACTATTAAATTCCATGCAAAAAAAGGGTTGTTTTCTAAGCAATATTTCTTCCAATGTTAATGAGCCACTTAATGGTAAGCAAGGGACTCAAATTTGTTAAGAGATAACAATTCCCAGTGTCTTGCTGAATACAATAATTCCTCCAAAAAGACAAATTCTCACACCAGTAACCATGTCTGTACATTATAGATATTCAATAAATAAAAATAAAAAATGTGTCTGAATGTGTGATTGGTAATGGAGACCAAAAGACGCTGCCATACCGCACTGGTTCGTCAATGTCATCTTATAGAAGCCGGCTCCGAGAGAACTGCTGTAATAGTTAACCATACAGAACACCTGGGCTGGGCCACACTACTCAGACATTTAGTCAAACATTATTCTGAATGTTTCTGAGAACACACATTTGGATGAGATTAACATTCAAATTAATGGACTTTGTGTAGAGCAGTTTGCCCTCTATAAGGGTGGACCTCATCCAATCAGTTGAAGGTCTTAATAAAACAATAGACTGATCTTCCCTGAGCATGAAGAAATTCTGCTAGGGCCGGTGAGATGGCTCAGCGGCATAAGCGCCTGCCTTGCAAGCGCAAGGGCCCGAGTTCGACTCCCGGAACCCACATACGAAAAAGGGGCCGGTGATATCGCTCAGTGGCACGGGTGCCTGTTGGCGCGCGAGGTCCTGAGGTCGTCCCCCTGGTACCCACAAAAAAAAAAAAAAAAAAAAAGAAATTCTGCTAGAAGATCACATTTGAACTCAAACTGCAACTCTTCTCTGTGTCCCCAGCCTGTCAGCTTGCCTTGAAGATTCCGAATGTACCAAGCCTCCACAACTGTGTAATCCAATTCACTAAAATAAACCTGTCTTTCTGTCTCTTTATCTCGGTCACTGTCTCTTTCTCTCTTTGTCTCTCTGTCTTTCTCTCTCTCTCATATATATATATGCGCAAATATGTACACATGTATGTAGACATTTATGTATGCACACATACATTCATATGTATGACTATGGGTGTATATGTATATGCATGTGTGTGTGTATATCTACACAAACACTTCCTGATGATACTGTTCTCTGTTGAACCCTGACTAGTAAAATAATTAGTGCTCAATAAGTATTAAGTGGTTTTAATCCCCACAAGGGTTTATTGCTAAATCATCATATTTCATTTTAAAATATTTTTTATTTTCTAAATAAAAATTAATTCAAAAATAGTTCTTTGCTCAATTATCCATTCCTTTCCAAGAACTTTTTTTTTTTTTTTTTTTTTTTGGTGGGTACCGGGGGGACGACCTCAGGACCTCGCGCGCCAGGAGGCGCCCGTGCCACTGAGCGATATCACCGGCCCCTTTTTCGTATGTGGGATCCGGGAGTCGAACTCGGGCCCTCGCGCTTGCAAGGCAGGCGCTTACGCCGCTGAGCCATCTCACCGGCCCTCCAAGAACTTTTGACTCCTGCCTTGTTTTATAATTTACCAGTACATGGAAAAGAAGAGAAACTCTATTCTAAAAGCAAATGGAGGACTATATCCACTTTTCACAGTAGTGAGAATCTAAAACACTCTAAGAACAGAAGTTTATAAGTAAAAAAAACTGAATACAGTTCATTCCTATGCATACATATATGTATATATGAAACATCCTTGTTATAATGACTATTGGTTATTGAACAGAGCAACCTTAAGAAAAATTGTTCTCTATAAGAATACTGGACTTAGAAATCACAGTTGAAATAATTTAATCTACATCCATTATAGAAATATGGCATTGAAATTCTGAAAGGAATGTGAAATTGCTGTACCTTCTAAGTGTCTAGGAATAAAATAGGTGAGAAAAAGGGAAAAAATCGATTTAACACTGAGAGCAATTTTCACCTTTCCTTCTTTGAAAACCATACGTGAAATGTTATGTGTTGTCATGGAAACGATAAAATAAAAAAATCTGTTTGCTAATGCCCGAAATTAGGGGCAAGATTGCCAAACACAGATTGCTTCTATTTTCTGTTACAGGATAGAAAAAGACTGATAATGGTTTGATACATAACCTTCTTTGTGTTTATTCTAAATTGTCCCTTCCTTGTGTTTTGTGACTGTATAACTTCGTTGTAGTTATATTTTGTTTTCCTTCTTAAAGCCAACAGGAGGCCCCTTGCCGAGGCCTTTTTTAATAATGTCATTAGTCTAAATTACAATTATGGATTTTTAAGACTGAAAGGCCATTTAAAAGTATTTAATGCTAAACCAGGGCTTTTCAAATTCATATACCCATGGTGAACACAGAATATGTGAAGCAATAGTCATACTGTAAAGACCATAGGATCTAGTGCAGGACATACCCCTAACTCTGAGTCCAAATCAAACAATAATCCCAAAATCTCTTCTATTGCTTTTAAGCCTTGTGGGTTGAGAACATTTTCACCACTCTTGGGCATTAAATTAAAATCAGAAACCTAAATTGCTTTTTGGAAACTTCAAGGATCTCCATAACCTACCCAATAGCCACTACCCAATCTTGAATCTTGAACTGCTGAGACTTCTCAGCCTTCAGAATTGAAATTTCTGTTGTTTAGGCTACCATTCTGTGGTAATTTTATTATAGCATCCTGAATAGACTAAAAGAATAAATAATACAGTTGCTCATTTGAAGGGTAATTACAGTAGGTTTCAAGACTACCAAATTTTCTAAAACACATGGTATAAAACCCATTCATGACAGCCTTTAAAGGTCCAACCAAATCCTACTCTTACCAGGTGAAACCACTCACAACACTCTCTCCATGTCCCCCTTTCCCTTCTTTTCTCCCTCCCAGCTCTCTCTTTTTCTCTGCCTTTCATATGTTTTTCAACTATTACATTTGTTTCATTTTGAGTTTGGAACTGAAAAAGCTCTTCCTTTTCAACTCAATGACCATCATGGGAAGTTCTGCATTGAACAGTTTCCAAGCGAATTTTCTTAAATCACTACTGAAAACAAAAATTACCACTTAGTCCACCGTATTAAGCTTATTAACATTCCAAAATCTCACTTCATTTCAAATTCCAAACAGAAAGGAGATAGGAATACTGGAATGGGACTGAAAGGATTAAGCGAAAAGTGTGTTGATAAATTTGTGACTTTAGAATTAGTGAAAATTCACAAGCTTAAATATGCATGATTCGTCTTATATCAGAAACCCAAAATACAATATAAATAAAATACAGAGCAAAATAAAAGATAATAGGAAGTAAGAAGATAGATCTTTTGAAAAAGAGAAGGGGACCAATAGATAAAGGAAGAGCATAGGAAGGGGCGGGAAGGAAAGGAAAGGGATGATAAACAAGAATTAAGATGTTTCATGCACATGTACCAACTCCCCTTGGTGAATGTAATCATTATGTTGTAATAAAATAAAACAGAACTAGTGCAAAACAATTAAATACTTTGTTTTTCCTCCAGACCAAAAAATTGTTTAGTTTTAGGTGAGAGAAAAATAAGATGGAAGCAGCCAGGTATTATAAAAATCTACAAAATTTGAAAAAAATTGACATTTGTGTTCCTTGTACTGTCAAACAATTCCTAAGGAAATGTGGATCTTCCTGGGAGAAGGGAGTAGAGATTTGTTGAGTGAGCGCTCTCTAAGTGTCTGATATATTTAACTATTCAAGACAGCTGTAGTCCCAATTTTTCCCTGACATGCAATCCAGTCCTTCTTTCTTTTCCCCTTTGAATCCTTAAGATAAATACTAACTGAATGACTTCTACATAACTCAGTATGGCATATTTAATGGGTTCCTTAACATGCCTCATTCCACTTTATCGCTGAGCTTAGGGGATGAGAAGTAGAGCAGTATAGCAGCAAAGGCTTCACCATTCTGCTTGTCAGAAGACAAGCAGGTTTGCCCTAATTCTGTAGTCTGAAGACTTTGGTGCCTTTGTACAAGAGCCAGCTAGAAGCTGTACACAGTGGGTTAGACTTGTTCCTTTTGGGCTTCACTTGGTCATCAGTTTAGATCATTTTGTTGGAACACTGTGTCATCCATAACCTGGCAAATTTTATTCTTAGCCAGTTAAATTGCTAGTTGAAGCTCTAGTGGCCTTCCTGGACAGTATTAACTTTAGTACAAGCACTCTGAGGGCCAAGTTAAGGGAAAAAGCCTAGGGGTACCTAAACTTTAGTTGTATCTACATTTTGTTTGTTTGGATGATAATTTTACTGGATGTTGAATTATATGTTCAAAATAATTTTACCTAGGAATATTTGAAAATATTGTACTTTGTTCTATTGAAAAGAATACAAAGAATGATTAAATGTCTAATGTAATCCTTAATCTATTAATCATAGCATTTTATTTTTCCTTTCCAAAATTTCTGGATGCTTTTCATTGTGGGTCTATATTTTTCAGGTCTCTCGAATCATGCTTTTTCCTGACACTGTTACAAGCTTAATGGAAACACTCCCATAATAAACACTCTAAGCTTAACTTCCTCCCTATCTTGGAGTATTTGTCCCCTACACACATCTGGCCTTTGTACCCTCTTCTTCCTTTCCAGTCTTGGAATCTTATGTGACCCTGACTCTGGCTGTAGATCCAGCACTCCAATTGTAGGTGGTGCTGAAGGGAAAATGTATTTGAGGGGAATCAGGGCAGAAGTGATTCAACCATTTTGGTCTTAGAGGATATTTGGATTGGAGAAGAACCTAAAGGTCACTGTTCACACAGGAGGCCACTTAGACTCTTTCAAGGGTCTTTTTGCTGTGAGTGTTAGTTTATGGTCAATATTTAGAATATCGCTGTTATTTCCAGATTACAAACACTATCATTTCTTGAAGCTCAACCATGTTGTATCTCAGTCCTTACCAACCCCTAATGACTTGGAGGAAAAAAACACAAAGGAGCAATATGGAAAATCTGTGCTCTGAACTAGCCTATAAGTCAAAACAGTTTTTGCAAAATATCCTGAAGCAGAAGTGATGTGGCAGGACAGGAAAGAACTCAGAAGTTCCAGGGTAATATCTACTCTAGAATGATACCAGTTTAATGCCCTTCACATTTAATAGTTACAACTCACACCTAAGTGATTAGCAACTGGCAAGTAACCCAGTGAAAACCCTTATGATTTGTTTTCTAAGTAAGCACAGCAAATGCTACTCATCACTAAAGGAAGCTTAATCATTCTTAACATGTCTTATTTTTGTTTTCATTCCTTTATAAATTACTGTGTTAAAATTATCATATTTGCCATCCTTGGCAATAGGGTTCCAAAATGAATACTAAAGTTAAAATTCTGGTGCCCAGAATGACCAAAAAGGAGCGAGACATATACAAAATATAAATAAGCAAAAAATAAAAAAACAAAAAAGCATGGTTTGATGAACTCCAACTAACATCACTAAAACTTGAGACTTTTTCCTCCAACTTATCTCCCATTAAAGTCAAAAGTTGCATTTCACCCCAAAGCCATTGCCTCCGCCCAAATCCTGCACCAGTCCTGGCTCCAGCAATGCTCTGAACTCATTTCAGTCTTAGCAGAAAATTTCTTTCATGATATCCTCTAGTATTCATTAAACACTTCTCTCTTGCAACTCCTTGTCCTTGCCGTATATAGATATGATTCCCTATCACCATGTGGTTCACATTCCTTTTATGTTATCCTAAGCCATGTTTCAATTTCACTTTCTTATATCAAACAACACTCAATTCTTCATTTATATGCTGACACATTCAAAATTTTATCTTTAGAATATTTTTCTTCCAAACTTGTTCTATTTTTGTTCCTATTTGCTGTCCAATAGATTCAGGCAATGTAGATGCTACAGAAGAGTCACTCCCTGTTGACGGTACAGGCCCTCACTATCCTCCAGTTACTGTGGTAGTAAAACATTTCGAATTTTGCAAAGAAAATAATAATTCTCAGGGTGAATATTACTGGGTAGATCCTAGTATTTTGAAATAGGTTTTGTGTTAATATATATATATTATATCCTATATATATATATATATATATATATATATATATCCTAAAACCTTGATCTACTTTTTAAATCACTTTAAATGGTGCCAGAATCTTTTGTTTTATCAAAAAAGGAAACAGCATCCTCAGGGAAAAATAATTCTTTAGAATACATACCCAAGGATAATCAATGCCACCAGGGGCAAGTGAATGAGATCAGACTCATTCTTGATCTTTGGAGGTTAAGCATAAATGTTATTTTGAAATATCCTTAGTAACTGTAATGCAATATGGAAATATCTATAATTTCTATTGGTGACAAGAGTACAGATACTGCTAATACCACCCTACTTCATTGTTCACATGTAACTGGAAGAAATGGCAATATGAGTTAGGAGTTAGTGAAAATAAATATATATTTTCTCATTTAAATTGATAGATTTCCTGACTTCTATTCTATATAGGGATTCTTTTGCCCTGCATGCTTTAGCAAAATATTTCTATATATTTAGAAGTAAGTTTAGTTATTTAATTAGGCATTACCGTAGCACAGTAGTAATCTTCAAGTAACTGAGAAGCTCAGAATTACAAGATATATAATATGGTACAATCTGAAAGAAACTTACAGTCCAGCAGAGTAATAACCTGATATAAATTACAGAAATGAACCACTAGAAGTATTAGGAAAGGTTAAACATTTCTGGTACAGGTGAAGCACAAGAGAGAAAGTCCAATAGGTAAACCTGCATAAACAGAAAGTAAGTCACCAGGCAGATTTATAGACAACAACTATGAAAGAACTATCCAAGCAGATAAATTTATAACCAAAAATATTGAGATATAAAATAACTTTTAAAGGGCTGATAATTTAACATGACTTAGAATTTAAAAATCTCTTGCCAAAATTGCATTGTGTTCACTGACTACAGAGATATTTAAACAAAGCCACCCATATTATGGAAACTATTCCCAAAGAATTCCTTAAGCATCTGACTCGTCATTGTAGTATGAACTTACTGTGTACTGGATGGATAGATGGGTGGATGAATGGACAGATAGATAGATGGATATATGGATGGAATTAGTAAGGTATATTTAACCCCAATACAAGTCCTCACAATACCCAAATAATTCTCCTAAGAGCCAGAGGTGGCAGGTATTTAATCCAAGAATGGCTGTGACCCATGAGCAGAACACCAATGATGAAATGCGTAATACTTTTGTTTTCTTGATTCTTCCTGTCTGAGTTCATTAAAATCAAAGTGATTTTGTGAGACAATGGACTGGGGAATATTTTTAGCTCTAATGGCCTAGAAAATAACTATTTATTGAATTCATTCATGAAATTGAATTTGTAGAAGACAGTAACAAATATTCTTTCTTCAGCACAGAAAAAACAATAATCAAAAGGTTTTCCAGGTTTAGTCAGTTCTCTACAAAGATTTCTATCCCACAGTCTCCAAAATCAGTAAAAGAAGTATTCCAACCATGAAAGACATTAAATTGTTATGTATTATTTGAAGACATAAAGTATGTAAGGTAATCCTATTTCTATTGCATAGAAATTAAACCTGAAGTCACCATAAAACAAGTTTCACAGTCATGAATGGCAGAGAGGATGTGTCTGAAACACAGAATCTGCAGTTACAAATAGGACTAATGCACTAATTCTTGGGGTCTTTGGTTGCATTTAATTCTGTACGTAATGTCATAAAGTGGGACACTGAAGAAAAAAAGAGAGGTCACCCTAAGGAGATTATCCAGAATAGAAACCAGATCATACAGGAAACAGCTAGGGTAAAAGGAGGCATTCAATCTAGAAATATGACATAAAAGCCATCAAGGGGGGGACATCAGATAGGCTAATTTTGCTCAGAACTGAGATGGAGAATTGTATTAAAGAAAAGAAGAATTCAGCTCTGTGAAGGGAAAAAGTTTTCGACAGTTGAAGCAGACCACCTAGGGAAACTCGGAGACTTTTCTGAATAGATTTTTCAAGTAGTGGTTCAAGAGTAATTATTCAATCCATTAAATAATTAACCACTCATTGTATCCCTGTTGGTGGTGTGGGCCTGGCCAAATAAGCATAGGAGGGGTGGACCCCCCTTATTAGCAATGTGTCACGTAGGTGGGCACAAAATTTGGGGGCCACCACATGTAGCGAGTATGGGGACTGAGGTTCTCCCCTGGGTTGCTCAGTTCAGGACTGGACATGGGATTCCAGAGCACATGCTGGACTGTCTCTAGGGAAGAGCCTATTCCTCACCGTGAGGTACAGTATCTCTTAAAATAAACCACCATAGCACTTCTGTATTCTGCCCTGTCATGTAAAGACCTTAAAAGTTGTCATTTCTGTCCTTATAAAAAAAAATGAACAACTGACAAATCAAAGACTTTTTTCTTATTCATTGGCAAATTGAGACTACTAGACAAACTTCCACCCTGAAATTAGGAGAGATAGATGAGTCTAGAAAGTCAGAGCTGAAATCTGCTTTCCTGCACCAGAATTTGCTGGAGATACAGACCAGTAGAAACAGCTAAATGGTAATGCTGTTAAATTTTTGGAGACCGAGTGCAGGCTAGTGTAGTTACGTATGTGCTGCAGTCATAGGACAGTTCCCACATTTTCATGGTTTTTCCCTCTAGAAACCTTTTTAAATTCACAAGGTGAATATCTGACAATGATATCCTCATGACTCTTGGAGGCAAAGTGAAAGAGTAATTCTTGGGAAATACACCCGGAATATTCTCCATAAGAAAATCTTACTCTCTGGGGAAGAAGGCTTAACCAGAGCTTTATCCCTCCTGGTTAAAGGGCATTCAGTCCATGCCAGTCTCTGTGCCTTTTCTGCCTTATGTTGGGGGTTGCGGAAGCTATCTAAATGGGAAATGCTTGTCAAGGTGATAGAGACACAGAACACTAAAAGATTGAGATTTAATCACACTATTATTGATTTTTCCCTCTTCCCAACACCTAGTATCATACAATAAAGAGAAATCAGATATTTTTCCCTAATATTGAGAAAAGCCAAGGATATTCTCTTTCACCATCTATATTAAACATCATACCAGTAGTTTTAGCTAGTATAGTAAGATAAAAAACAAAGAAGCGGTATTCAAATTAGAAAATAGTTTTTTTAAATGTCTATTCAAAGATAGCACAGTTGCCTATATGTAGAAAATTCCCCCCAAATCAACAAAAATCTCTTGGAACTAATAAGCTCATATAACATAGTTATTGGATACAAAGTTAATTTATAAAACCAATTGCTTTCTTATATAACAGCAATGAACAATTAGAATTTGGCATTAAAAATCGGCACTATTCATAATAGAACCCAAAAAATGAAAAGCTTAGGTGTGATTTTCACAAAATATCTGCAGGATCTACATCCAGAAATCTGTAAAACACAGATGAAGGAATCACAGAAGATCTAAATAAATTGAAAAGTGTTCTGTGTTTGTCATAGAATAATCATAGATAGATATTAGTAACAGGAGACATTAAATGTGACTCTATACTATGTTCCAAACATTTCTATAAATCTAAAAGTAATATAAAATAATTGTTCTAAAAATTAAAAACACTTTCCCACAAGTTGGGATGCATTCACAGAGCCCAACCTCGATTTCTACAGCATTCATCTTTTTGGTGCGTGAGAGTAATAAAAGTGTTGGAGCATGATACTATATCATAGATCTCTTTTGATTTTTAGGGTCAAAGTTCTGCAGAAGAATGAAAAACAAAGGAAATAAGTATTAATTGTGTTGACATAAAAGAAACAAAATCACTTCATAAATTCTCACGATTACCATGTATAAGCAAATAATATATTATCTGAATAAGTCATTATAACTCAATAAAGGCATGCATTCAGCATAAACTGAGAAAGTATCAAGGAAGTCTTCAACTCCTCCTACATATGGGATGCATCTCTGTACTCGTCCCCATGGAATGGATGTGGTAATAGGACTGCTGACAGTGTTGCAGTGACTGACATCTCTCGATCGAACTGACACTGCAGCCTTACCAAGACCAAATACCATCATGTTTTCTTTCCTTTTTTTCTCTTTCTTGCCCTGTATCTCCTCCCTTCATTGAATTCTCTCTTCTTTGCTTTTGTGTGTTTATTTCTCCCTCATTCACTAGAAGTGGTTTCTTCCATGCATAGAAACCATAGCTGAGGGTGCCATTGCAGGTATAACTAAAGGGCAAGCAATTATCTTCTGAAACTCCAAATTCAAAATACATAAATAAAATAACCTCAGGAAAAGAATACATTGTGCTCATTCAGTCCCCTGCTCATCTATGGACCAGTCACTGACCAACAAAATAAGCTTCAGTAAATGACCTAACCTAGGTGACTTGCTATGATCTATAATGTTCTATGGAAACAGGCCTATAGGTTATGGGAGTAGCAGAAAAGTATGTTGTGCATAAAGAAGTTATTTTACTACTCTTCAAAATTATTTTCATTGATGGTAATGACTTGCCTACATAAGGTGGGGTGGGAAGGTACAAAAATATTCAAAAGAAAATGTTATATGTCAGGTGACAGTAAGTACTGTAGAGAAAAATAAACAAAGGACTGGGACGTTGCTTTATTCCAGGAGTGTTTGGAGGAGGTCTCTTCAATAAGATGGCAACATCTGAACCAGGTATCTGAAAACAGTAGGGGACTGAGCTGTGGGGGTGCTGGGGGAACAGTATTCCAGGCAGAGGAAAGGACAAGTAAAAAAAAAAAAAGCCTATGTCTGAAAACATGGCCATGGAAAGATTGCATGAGAAGAAATTGACAGAACAGCCAAACAGACCTTGAGCAGACTGATGCCACATTACTTTTTCTCCGTGTGAGGTAAGGAAGGTATTTGGAGGATTTTGTGGAAAAGTGTGACATAGGACACATTAAGTAATCCATTCAACTGCTATGTGGAGAATAGACTATGAAGAACAAGTTCAAAACATGTAGCTCTCTTAACATAATTGATGATATAATTGATAGATCATAGTGGCTTGAATACAACACACAGTTATACAGAGTTATTTTGCAAGTATAGATGAGTTTGACCTCTAAACCATGTTGACCAATCTCAAGGGGTTGTCCCAGGCTGTGACACTGGCACAAGAGGATAATTGCAGTACTTCTGGTTATGCTTTATGTGGTTTAAAAACTTAAATGTTTATGGCTCCATAAAAATTAATGCCCTTCACACAACTACAATGAATTTCAACTCAAATATCAAACCTTAACAATCTGTAAAAACGTTTCAGAGACAAGTTTTGGGTTGAGTATATAACTGCTTGTCAATGTCTCCTCCGGGCTGGGTAGAGTCCGGTGACAGCAGAGCTACGCCTGTTCTGCACAATGCTTTTTAAGAAATTGCAGTGTTTTGCCATTTTTTTGCCACGGGTGAGTTTTACCGTACTAGTACAAAATTAGCAACCCATATCAGGGTGGAAAATTCTCAGGTACCATAAAAATCTAAGCTCTAGTAATGTTATCTTAATTAACATCCAATGAAAGCGTGCTTTGTTTTTATTGCCATACAACAAATTACCACTAACTTAGCAGCTCAAAATGCCATGGTGTATTAGCTCAGGGTTCTGTAGCTTAAAGTTCTGTAACAGTGTAGCTGAATGCTCTGCCCCGGCTGAAATGAGAGTATTAGCCAGGGCTTCATTGTTCATCTGAGGATGAGGGGAGCTCTTCTAAATACAGTGTTGTTGTTTTTTTTTTTTTTACAGAATTCAACATTTTGCAGTTGCAGGACTGAGGTCCTCATTTCCTTGCTGGGTTTCAGCCAGGAGCCTCTCTCAACTCCATAAAGCCCCCACACATATGATGTAAACCCTCTAACTTCACACCCACAACAGCTCATCAAGCCCTTCTTATACTTCAAATCCATCTTGTTCTTCTCTATTTGGAGAAAATGGGATTTTAGTGGTTTTACAATTGGATCAGGCCCACCTGACTGGTCTTTCTCTGTTACAATTGCGCCTTATAACAATTAAAACTCAATCATATTTTATCATATTCACAGCTTCCAGGGGTTAAGGCATGACAGCTTTACATGGCTGTTTAAGACATTCTGCCTACCACAGAGACACGCAACATGCAAACACAATAAATCTGCTTTCAAATATATAGAGTTGTTGTAAGTTTCAAATAATAAAATAACAACATTTTTCAGCCTCTTGCAGAATGTGTATGGGATTTCCCTACATGCTTTAAATATATTGCCTTATTTACCACTATGAGGCAGTTGCAATTATGAACCCACTGTACAGATAAATGAATAAGGCAAGGGAAGTTCAATAACTTGCCCAGAGAACTAGCAAAGAGAGAAAGATAATACCTCCTCCACATTTTCAGATATGGATGTATGAAAATATTTTTCATAGTGTGTGGATCAGAGTAAAGGTTCAGTAAATAATAATTTCTTCTGTATCTTTTTTGTTTTTATTATTATTTTATGTTTGATCATGTAATTATACTTTTGCTTCAGAAAACAAATCTAACCTAATTCATTTCACAACTTTTACTACTTATTTATAACATTTATACATGTTTATAACAAGCAATAGTTGATGTCTACATATTGCTTTTTATTACATAAACATACTTGTATGTATTCACTTTCTTTTCAATACTCACAATAACCCTAGAATGATTCTCAAGATATGGATCTTAACAAGATGTGAATAATTATTCCTATTTTATAAAAACTTAATATGTAAATAGTTCTCATAATTAGTAAATGACAGAACTAGGAGTAAAATTTATATTTTCTGAATATTTTACCTGTTCTTTTTTCCCAAAGCTATATGAGCATATGTGACAAAATTATATTACACATATGTACAACTAACTCAACAATATATGTGTATATATATATGTATACACATATACTGCTTCTTATATAATTCCCAAGAAAATAAAAACATTCAGAAGTATTTATAATAATGCTCTGGTAGAGATGATACATATGTGTCCTTTAGATTTGCACTAAGAAGTTTCCTGATTATGAGATTTGCTAGTCATTAGGAAATACCAACTTAGTTTCAGAAGGAAATGCCGCCAAATATTTTTAAATTACACTCACTTAAATTACAACTCACAGCACACGTGTGTGTATACACTGGAACCTCTTTGTTTCCCAGCTGTGAGACAATGGTGAGCTATCTCACACTGGCTAGGACTAATGTGCTACTTGGTGAATTTGCACAGCAGTGTTGAAGTCACCAAGTAGGGTAAGGTTAATTAACGCTATTCTTGGAAATGTCAGGCGATCAGCAAGAACAGCAATAAATTGGGGTCACTGTGAGTTCTTTCTGCACTCAGCATACTGAGCAGCCCATAATATTGTCCAGAATGATTTGTGCCAGCCTATAATGGTTTCTATATTTATGGGTTATCCCAGCGAAGTTTACAGTTTTGAATTATAATTCAAACATAGGAATGTCTTTGGTTGGTGAATCTATTTGAAGCATTTGTAAGACATTGTGTACAGGGCTTTACATGTATGATCTCATTTAATAAATCAATAAATACTTAATCATCAACTCCATTCTGCAGATTTGCAAACCGAGTCTCTGAGAGAGCGCAATAAGTAGCATCACAACATCAAATAAGCCAGGTGTTAAATCAGACCCTCTGACTCTTGAATCACAACCTCGCACAGCTAAGCTAAACTCCATGAAGAGGTAATAATAATAAGTTCCACTCAGGAGAAGCACAGGCTTTGGGGGTTTAGGCAGATCGCTAAGAGAAAGAAATGGGTTCCGCACTTAAGATAGCATGGGGAAAGCATTCCAGATGGGGACTGACACAAAAAAAAAAGCTAAGGAGAATGCAGGAGATCAAGGGTACTTTCTGAGCCAATGCAATCAGAAGGATAGAAATGTATGAGTAATCAAGAACCATACACAGGAACACAATAGGGCCCCTCAAATGGGGCCAGACTTCCAGAAAAGTGTGTATAGGATACACAAAAGACTGATCCTTTCCTGCATGTGAGGACTCCCTTGCCCTTGGCCCTGGCATATAACTTACTTTAGATAGTCTGCATCCCTGAAGGACTGGCACGTCCATAGTCAGTGATAAATAAACAGCAAGGGTTCTAGCTCAGCATGTAGACGTCAAGGAAATCATGAATGGACATGTACATTTCATTATCAGGGAAGCACCTCTCTGCCCAGCCACACTCCCCAACATGCACATACATACAGTGTTGCCCCATGAGATCGAACAGCCCTACATCAGCACACACGGGTTAAATGTCCACAAGAAGAGGGAGCCTGCTCAGAGAATGTCAGGAACTCTCCAAGGTAACTTACAAAGAAAATTGACTTCCGCTTTTGAGTTTTAAGAAATACGCTGAAGCATGCTCAAACTCTCACCATTACCTCACAGAATTTTCTCATTGCAGGTGTTTTTGTGCTCCATGAGGAATACCTATACAGACCTGTAGAGAATTTACAAGAATCTTAAAATATTTAACAACTAAACAAACATCTTCCGAGAAAAGAAGCCCCCTAGTGCCCATCTAGGCACTTTCTTTTGGCAAAAACCAATTTTTATTTATTTGTTTATTAATTTCATTTTACTTTTAAATTAATTGATTTTTTCAGCAACTGAAAAGGCTTGAAGGGAGCTAAAAATAAAGTTTATATGAAGGATACAATTATTTTTAGTGTCACTAATACAAAGTCTTGCTAAAACAATCCTCAGATCCAATAGAGGTCAGATGCTTCAGTCTAATATCTTCTTTTAGGAAATACAAATTAAAGAGCAAAAGTAAAGCAAACCACTCAATTCAAGGATATTCTTGCCAAATGATGCAGTGAAATATTTTCCATACACACCTAGTTGGCTTCTTGGGACACAGGAAAACTCTGTCACTAATGCCTGACATTTATTCAGCATATATGATTAAATCACACTGGTGTGTCAGTCATTTACTGAGGGCCTGAAAACACAGCAGAAGAAAACAAGTGAGACCCTTCCCTTGGCATAACTTACATTCTAGTGGACAGAAAGCCTATCCACACCAAATAAAGCAATACTTTAATTATGGATGGTGGCAAGTCCTATAATGAAAACACAAGAAGGCATTTGGGTAAGACAGGGAGCCATTTAGGACATGGTAATTGATGGAAACCTCTTTGGCAATGTTGTATTTAGTCTAAGTACTGAGTTACATTAAAGACTTGACCAGGTAAAGATGGGGGTGGGATTATGCTTGCCATATTTCAGAAGCAGCAAGAGAGCCAGTGTGAGCAAAGTATGGTAAGAAAGGAGAATGACAGGAGATGGAAAATTGAATGGAGCCAGATCACACAAGGCCTCCTAGGCCCTGGGAGGAAATTTTAAATTAACTTCTGAGCATGCATGCTAAAACACAACTGAAGGATTCTGAGGCAGAGAAATGGCATCTGATTTCTCCAATGAAAAGTTTCCATGTAGAGAATGGATTGCAATGGAAAGTGAAACAGAAAGACCAATTAGGAGGTCGTTCTTGGAAAAGTCACATGATCAACATGAACAGTGTTAAATTGAGGTCATGGGGAGTTTTTATATACAACATCCTAAATGGCCTATTGGATATTCATATCTTTTTTTCTAAAACCCAGATATCTAAGGGATTATATGTTTCCAACATATTCCAATAAGATAAACAAAGACTAATTTTAAATTAAACACTGTTTTTGTTTTTGCTGTTATTGTTGTGGTTAGGCCTTTATTCTAATTTTCATTTTGTTGACAGAAAGATTTTCCTGTGGTAGAAAACAAAGGAAGAAATGTTTAATTCTCAGCTCTACCACCATTTTCCAGGTGACCTCTGAGCCACTTTGGGTCACAGTCTCTTTATCCAAGAATTAGTGAGAGCAGCATAGGTTCATCAGGCTTTGAAATTATACCATTGTTCGGGTCATAGAAGTAATTAGGGTTTGGCCTCAATTAGCTTTGTCATTTATGATTCAGAAGGAATAATGAATTGATAACATGACCAGTGACCTAAACATCTGTGCTGGTTTCAAATAATAGTTTCTTTTCTTCTATTGCCTTTAGCATTCTTTAAAACTACCTAGCTTATTTATTTGTTATTCTTCTGTTTATTATGTATGTTTCGTGAAAACAAGGATCTTGCTCATTTTTTTTTCACACTTGTGTTCCTAGCCTCTAAATCAGTACTTAGAATAATGTAGATGTTCCACAAATACTTGTTGATTGGATGGATGGATGAATGACCAAATTGCTATAATGGCAGCAATTCCTATGTACTAGTAAGCACAGAAGTTCAATAAACGTATATAAACAAGTTGTATTTCTCAATTATTATAGACAAACAATTTATTTAAGTTTTAAAGCCACAGAAAATCTTATCTGGAAAGAAAATATGAAAAGTATATGAAAACTTGGCTCTGGTTGAAGAAAAGATGGGAACCTCCAGAGTCCTGCTTATCAGGCTTTTCTCCCTGGTTCCTTCACAAGCAACCCCAAGACACCTCCATACATAGCTTAAAAGTGCTGTCTCGCTTGAATATCACTATCTTTCCAATTCCATAGAAGCTAGAGTTGAGTAGTTGCTTGTTAGCCCAGTCCTCTGCCTATTGTTTAACTTCCAAGCAACAGTTCAGTCTTCGTCCATCATGCTCAGGGAAAAGAACTCAGACTTTCTAATATATGAACATTGCTGTTAGAAAACACTGTCTTTATCAGGCCAAAATCAATCTCCTGTGACTGTGTTCAGCCTTTCTGCATTTCAGACCACAATTGATTGGCTCTGTTTTCCATAATACAAACTCAATAACTTGAAGTAGGGATATCTCACAATTCCTTTCCCTCTTTTTCATGATGAAGAATTATTTTTGTTTAAGATAGATTTGCTGTCCTCACTATCTTCCTGGACTCCCAAACCTTCATGTTTAAAACTTTTCATGTCTTGTGGCCGTGGTGTGACAACACACTATGGTAAAGTGCTGCCCAGACTAAAGCACAATTATCCTGACAAAAGCACTAGAGTGTACAAGACAGTCTTCTTCCTTTTCCTATTCATAATTATTTTATCAATACAAAGTAATATGTGGGGCATACGTGTCATACCGGAATTTGGCCACAAACTTTCTTCTTTCCAGTTGCTAGTATCTACCCTGGGATTCCTTTTCTTCAGCACAAACTACAATGTCCAGAAAATGTCTCTAAATTTTATTATCTCTGTTTCAACAGCTGCATTTTAAGATTTTACTAGGAATCATTAAGGAACATTGAAAGGACATGTAAAATGCAACAAACACTGGAGAAATAACACAGATTCCAAAAATCTCAAAATATCCTTGGAAGAGCTGTCTCTGGACTACAGCGAAGTATAAACACAGCCACGTTTCTCAAAGAATCCACTCACCTCCTTGTCTACATAGATGCTCTGAAGATCTATCTTTCAAAAGAGCATGGACTTTGGTGGAGCATAAACAGGGATCTAAATCCAGACTTTATCAGAAAAATCAACTATGGATGCAGCTAAAAAACCAATCAGCAATATCATTTCCTCATTTGTAAAATGAAAGTACCATGTCATTCATCTGTTTTATGTAGACAATGACTTTCATAATGATTTATCATGATATAACTCTCTCTCTCTCTCTCTCTCTCTCTCTCTCTCTCTCTCTCACTCACTATCTCTCTCTCTATCAGGCTTTTTTCTCCCTCTCTCTCTTTCATCTTTATCTTTTTCTGGGGCTATCCTGTATCGATCAAGACCAGGGCTGAAATATTTTTCATGGGATTTTACAGAAAATAAAATAAGATATGAATAGTGATAGTATGGTAGTTAAAATAGACAAAACACTCCATTATCTCTTGATTAAAGGTAAAAGCCTTTCTCAATTAGATATCTCAGGTAGCACTTATTACCAAGTATGCACTTGCTCTCCTCCTAGAATTGCTGTGTTCAGTTCAGTTTTGCTCTGGATCCTACCAAGACAACACCAAGTCATTATGGAAAGTATATCAAACACTTAGATGTTCTGAATTTTTTTTCTTACTCTGCACATATAAAAATGATAGGTAACAATAGAATTAGGAGCCATGTAAACTACTTCTCTTAAATTCTTAACATATCATAACATACGCCTGATATAAATGACTATAACCCAAGACTTACTCCCCTCCATTTCTGTACCTTCCTTGGAAAACTTAGGGGACCTAAATATTAGATGGCTAATATTAGATATTTGAAAAGAGCTTCAAGTGTACATTTTTAGAGCAAGATACTTACAGGAAATAAAGTAAAAACATATTTCTGGAAAGAGAATCAGATACATATTTGAAAAGAAAAGGAGTTATAGATGAACTAAATTAAGGGAGACATTAAAATTTTTTTGTTGTTGAGATTTTAACTTTCAGGAAAGAAGATGTAAAGCTGTCTTCATCATCCTTTGTCATAACTCTGCCTTGTTCTCATGGCTAAACTTTCTTTTCTCTTCTGGCAAACTGATTCATACTTCTAAATGAGCTCAATTGCTGCATGTTACAGTCTGAATATTTGTTTTCAATACTTTTATGTTGAAACCTAATTTCCAATGTGTGGATGGGTCGAACCTTGTGGGGGGTGATTAGGTCATGAGAGTGGAGCCCTCTGAAGGAAACTAGAGCCTTAGAAAAGAAGCCTGACAGAGGTTGGCTGCATCTTCTGCTGTGTGCCAGATGCATCACCTATGAAGCAGAGAACAGCCCATGCCAGATATCAAATCATCCAGCACCTTAATCTTGGACTTCCTGGCATCTTCATCTTGGACTCTCAGCCTCCAGAACTGTGAGAAATAAACTTCTACTATTTTATAAATTATCTAAAATGTTTTGTTATAGCATCCCAGATAAAATAAGATAGATTTTCCGTGAATCCATGAAACTTATTTATATTCTTATCTGAATTCCCAAACACTCATTTCACACATTTTTACGTGAATTCTCCTGCTATCTGAAATCTCTATCTCCCTCTCTCTACTCACTAGAGGTCTTCAAGGTAACAGTCATATCCCACTGTTCTTTAACCCTCCGATTCCTACCAGTCTTTGGAACATAGTAAGTGTTTAGTAAATGTCTCTTGGGTGAAGGATAGAGAAAGGAAAAGGAATTCTGTCTGGATTTCTCATCATTTCAATTCTTCCAAAGCTGATTTTATAACTTTGATTTCCCTCAAGGTGTTCAAGAAAGGTAGGTACATGGAAAAAGTTCAACATCATTGGTCATTTGAGAGATGCAAATTAAAACAACACTGAGACTCCATCTCACCCCAGAAAGAATGGTTGTCATCAAGAAATAAACCAATAACAAATGCTGGCAGGGCTATGGGGAAAAAGGAACACTTCTCCACTGTTGGTGGGAGTGTCAACTCGGGCAACCACTGTGGAAATCAGTGTGAAGATTCCTCAAAACACTAGGATTAAAGGTCCCATTCGACCCAGCTATTCCCCTGCTGGGTATCTTCCCAGAAGAATTAAAATCATCATACCACAGTGATGTATGTGAACCCATGTTTATAACAGCACTATTCATAATAGCTAGATCTTGGAAACAACCCAAATGCCCATCAGCCAAGGAATGGGTAAAAAACATGTGATCTTTTTATACAATGGAGTGCTACTCAGCGTAAAGAAGGATAAGCTTGAGACTTTTATAGGTAAATGGATGCAACTCAAGACCATACTCATAAGTGAAATAAACCAGATGCACATGTGCCAACATCATATTGTCTCACTAGTGTGAGAACCTGAAAGAGTAAATAAGATCCAAAATGTACAATAGATATTATAAAATGGGAAGAAACTATTCAAAAGGAAAGAGAAACTGGGGTAGGGGAAAGGAGAAAAGAAGGAAGGGAAAAGAAAACAAAATTATATATATATATATATATATATATATATATATATACAAGATAGTTAAGGTAGTTATACTACTAATTTCTCTTAGTTCATTGAAAAGAAAGGTTTGTGCTAACATTGTTTAGACAATGAAATTCCTATATGTTGTACTCTGAGTAACTAATTTAAAGATAACAATACATAATGTATTAATCATTGTTACCCTTCTATTACCTTATTTTGAAATTTTGTTTTATTTTTTTTTCTCTTTAAAATTAAAAAAAATATATATACACACACAAAAAAAAATCCCTAGGATTAGAGGTTCCATTTGACACAGATATTCCCCTTCTGGGTATCTTCCCAGAAGAATTAAAAACATCATACCACAGCAATATATGTGCACCCATGTTTACAGCAGCACAATTTGTAGTATCTTGGAAACAACCCAAATGCCCATCAACTGAGGAATGGATAAAAAAGATGTGGTATTTTTATGCAATGGAGTACTACTCAGCTATAAAGAAGGATAAACTTGAGACATTTATAGTCAAATGGATGCAACTAGAGACCATATTCATAAGTGAAATAAATCAGACCCATATGTGTAAACATTGTATTATCTCACTAGTGTGAGAAACTCACCGAGTAAATAAGATCCAAAATGTACAATAGATACTGTGACTTGAGAAGAAACTGTTCAAAAGGAAAGAGAAACTGGGATGGGGGAAAGGGGAAAGGAAGGAAGGGAAAAGGAAAAATAATTAATTCACAAAGTAGTTAAAGTATTTATACATCTGGTTTCTCTTAGTTCATTGAAAAGAAAACTTTGTGTTAATATTGCTTAGACAGGGCCTGTGAGATGGCTCAGCGGCATAAGCACCTGCCTGGCAAGTACGAGGTCCTGAGTTCGACTCCCACTACCCACATACGAAAAAAGGGCCAGTGATATTGCTCAGTGGCATGGGTGCTTGCTGGTGCGTGAGGTCCTGAGGTCAAACCCGGTATACACACACACAAAAAAAAATATATATATATATATTGCTTAGACAAGATACCAAGCCTATATCTTGTACTATGAATAACTACTATAAAGACAACAATATGCAATGTATTAATTGTTGTAACTCTCCTACTAACCTGCTTTGAAACTGTTTTATGGTTATTTTTTCTCTTTAAAGTAAAAAAAAAGGAAAAGAGAAATTACAAATTCATGTGATCAGTGAAAAGACAAAATACCATACATTTTGTTAAGTGTTAAGAGCATTGTTCTTAGCTATAAATGTATGGCTAATTTGTTCAATATTCATGTTTGTCTGATTTCTCACAAATATGTAATAAAATGCATACTCAAAAGAAAAGAAAGGTAGGTAATTTTTATCAAGAATATCTTTTGTCCTTTCTGTTAACTATAATCCAAGAAATTTCCACTTTTATTGCTAGAAGTTGTCATTTACATATTTTTCAGGATGATACTACCTCTTTCCAGACATCCAGGTTCCAGATATAACTACTATCGACTAAACCAGGTACAAGTCAGTGGCACATTTTCAGTGTATTTCTGGAGCCTATGTAATTACTGTCTCTTTCCAGGTTTTTCTTAACCTCTCTCTCCCCTTGGATCACCAAGAGGACACTCATAAACTTGCTTTTCTTGGCCTAGATTTATTGAACTCTAATTTTAGCAAATTTTTTTCTGTTTTAAACTACACAAATTTCACGAGAAAGAACTGTATCTCCATTCCCTTTCTATGCACAGTTTGCTCAGCTCCAAACACAGCAGATTTCAACTGGCAGACTTTTAAGGTGTAAAATTTACCTGATTGAATCAGCATATTCTACTTGGCTCTTGACCTACTTGGCTATGTGCAGATAAATCTTCTAAAATAAAGTCTCCACTCCTAGCACTGACTCAAATTTTCCAGTGTGATAGTTTGTAATTCTGAATCAACCTACTTAAACTCTAGCCTGAATTGGTTCCATAAATCCTTTTACATAATTTTGACTCATCTATAATTAATCATTATAATAAAATTGTTAAATTCCATTTATTTCTAATACCATTAATCTTTCATATCAGATAATTCGTGATATGCCATGATTAGCATAATAGCATAATTAGAACATTCTAAAGATCTAGAGAATGACCTTGGATTGAATTCTATTAGTTCTCCTTATCTCATTATCAGTAATTCCAGTAAAAGAATAGAATAGCTGTTGCTCACACATAAGTCTTTTACTTGTGTTTCTTTTCCAGAGAGCCATATTCCTGTAAGGCTTATGTCTTCTAACATATTTTCTAGTTTTCCTTTATTTTTAAATTTTTTGTTTATCAGGCTTACTCAATTTAAGTAAAATGCCAATTGAAATAATTTAAATACACAAAATATTTTGTTAAATGATTTTATATATACTAACTACATGTAATAATCCTGTGGGCTATAATTATGCCAATAGGGCAAGCTACCTGGAAATAATAAAATAAAACTTTCACTGCATTCTATAAAGCTAGCTTCATAGACATATGACCTGGACAACTGCATCTGGTCTCATATTTAGAAAAGCCCTATGCTTGCTTTGTTTAATGCTCCATTGTTTGTATCTTGAAACTCTTCATAGCCTTTGCACAAGGTGGCCTACATTGTCGTTTTGCACTGATTCCCACAGATTTTGTAACAGCTGGTCCTATTCAAACAAAGCTGCAAGATCAGCATGGATCCTAAAGAAAAGGAAACAGGAGACAGATTCCACTTCCTGATGGATAAAGCAGAATGAATGTTCAGGAAAGAAAGGAATTGATAGTAACCATCTTTGGATAATATTTATCATGTTTCTGTTTACTAATAGGGAAATTGAAGTGGAGAGAGATTAAGAACCTAAATCCAAATGACATTGCTGGCCATTAAGGAAGCAGCTATTGCTCTAGCCTTCACTAGATAGCATATTGTGAATAGTTCAGAGTTCTCTGGTGATAGAATGGTGGAACTGATGTGTTCCTTGCTCTGGCTTAATCACTGGAAGGGAGCAGTGCTGAAGTGAGAGTTAACTGACCACAGTGCAATTCCGTTTAGTACCCTAATACCCATTATGTAGTCCCTAGGGTTGTAATCTCCTTGCCAATTCTTATTATCCAGATTCTAATGCCTAAAACCAAATATTTATCCTTCTCCCTTATTTTCTGAGTTTATAACCCTTCTCCATCCCATTTAGGAACAATGAACATAAAAAAGAAAAAAGAATGAGCACTAAGACCAGGTAGGGGGAAATCTTAGACAAATATGAAAAGGCCTACAGGACAGGAAAGTGAGCAGGGTCATAAGACTGACCATGAGTTTCAACAGGATGAAGGAGTGAGAGTAACTGAAGTAGGAGGTTGAATTTCTAAATTTGAAGTCTTAGAAATACAACAATGTTGAGATTTATCGTTATGTAAACTAATGGTCTGATACCATGAAGAATTATAAAGATAAATATTGGAAGAATTAAAACTACCATTGTGATAGATGACTATGTGATATGAAGGTTTTTCACAACATGTTATCTTCAATGTTTGCTCTATATAAGTGGCATTGTTAATAGTACCATGTCTTCTTTAAGTTTATATTTCAGTGCTTAATATTTGTTTTCTATTGAATATTAATCATTGAAATAAGAAGATAATATTTTCCAGTCTGTAAGGTTATTATTCAATATTTGACACAGTTGTTTGTTACGTTTTCAGTGTTAGATTGCCAATGAAGTTTAATATAAATGGTATTTGATGTTATAGTTTAATGTTTATGTTATACTTAAAATCAGTTTTTTGGGGCCGGTGAGATGGCTCAGCGGTGTAAGCGCCTGCCCGGCAAGCACGAGGGCCCGAGTTCGACTCCCGGAACCCACATATGAAAAAAGGGCCGGTGATATCGCTCAGCAGCATGGGCACCTGCTGGCATGGAAGGTCCTGAGGTTGACCCCCGGTACCTACAAAAATATAAAAAAATAAAATCAGTTTTTTGTCTTAAATTATGGGACTCTTTAGTGCTTCCTATATGTTAAGTAGTGTAAACTTTAGATTTACATTCTCATTTAATTCTCACAAATGCCTTTCATCATAGATGGCATTATTGAAATTCTACAGAGAAGGGAATTAACATTAGATTAATAACTTACTGACATATCAGAATCAGGAAGTAGGGAAGAGATAAATCTATGTACTATATTGACTAATCTTATATTTGTTTCAGGTTTTCTTTATTGGTAAGGGACAAACTACCCTCAAAATCTTCTGTCCTAAAACAACAATCATTTATTTACTCCCAGTTCTATAGGTTAGCTATTTTGGGGGTGGACTCAACCAAGCAATTCTGTTACTCTGGCTTTGAATTACTCATAATTACAGTGATGTAGCGGCCCAACTGAGTCAGGACAAGTATGTCTTCAACTCACCTGTCTTCAGGTTGGTGCTGGCTTGCAGCTAGGCCTGTTTCCTTACACGTTTTTGCATGCTCAGGGAGATTAGCCCAGCCTTCTTTACGTAGCACCTGCATTCTAAAAAGGAGAGATCGGATGTTACAAGACTCTTGGAGCTTATCGTCGTAAGCTTTCCATCACTCCCCCTGCCCGCCACCTTTCATTGGTTAAACAAATCACAAGGCCAAACTCGTTCCTAGGAGTGGGAAGTATATTAAAACTCTTCAGGGGAGGTGCTGCAGAGCATTTGTGGTCATTTTTAGTTTATCACAATTTCCATATTTACCAGAGAAAGAAATCTGATACCAAATCATTCTCCCAGCCCAACTGCTTTGGGTCTCGGTGCCACTTCTGTTGGGCTGATCTTTTATGTACTCATGTGCACAGCTGAAAAGCAGAGACTGGGTAAATTTCAGATTCTACATGTTCCTTTGGCTGGAAGCCTTTTAGTACTGCACGAACTGCACATGCAATAGCCTAAATTCACTTGATTTTGTTTGCTAGATGGTTGGTTGGTTGCTTGGTTGATTCAGAAAATGTTTCCAATATTTTATTTTAAAATAAATAATTTGTGAGCATTATATGAGGAAACATTTGCCAGATACTAGCCTAGCAGACACTCTATATGGTGTTATACATTCTGTTTTAACTGTCCTTCAATAAAAATGCATTTGCTAAGCCTGCAGCAGGTAGAACCTGTCTGCTCATGTGGGCACAGTCACATTTATCCTGTACAATCATGCATCAATTTAACAGTCTGATGGAAAAGCTAGAGCCATACCCACTCTTATTTTATTACAAGCTTGAATAGAGGAAAACTCTATTGAAGATAATTTATACACCACAAACGACTATATGACAAGCATCTGGATAGTTAAAATGTCACCATTTGCAGAGCATAGCAGTTTTTTGGCTAAAACCAGTGATTAGTTTACGATGATCACAGAATCTGGACCTAGAAAATGCTATTAAAAATGGTCACTACTAAAATTCATTCCCTTTTTCTAAAAGGAGATAGAACAAGGTCATGCCAGTGTAGTGTCCTTTCATTGTTTTGTGCATGGGCATTACACCAGTTGTGCTCAAGGGCCCAAATCATCCAGTCTCTCCTTCCCCACACCCCAGCTGTGAATTGCTTCATGCTGAAAATGGGTCACAGGTGCACACAGGAGAGAATCTCCTGAAGCTTCTGGGCCACTAGGTGAGCTCCAGGATGCCAGACACCCAAGACCAGCTGGTCTCAAGAAGCTCCAATTCAATGTAACATAAATATTTTTCTATGAATTCCATGGAATATGAAAGTAGTTGGTGATCACCAATCTAGTGTTTTCTCATTGCCATAGAAGTGTAGCTTCCTGGGTCTATTTCAAGCAGTTTACTATTTTAAGCAATATTACTATTTTAAACAATAAATTCTGCTCATGGCCATTCTAGGGGAAAAAATCCTTTATGTCCTGATAGGTATAAATTGAAACGTTAAAGTTTCCCTTTTCTCTCTAAGCTTAGTTCCCAAATTCATCCATACAAACACATGCTTGTGTAATCATGTGTGTGTGCATGTGTATATATACATATCTATGTGTATATATGCATATACAGTGTATTTATATTGTAAAGTTGATTATACTAAACATACTCATTTTGACTTTTTCCCCCTAATACATCTTGTATGCTGTTAGTCCATTCAGGCTGCTATCACAAAATACCATACACAGGTGGCTCATAAAAACAATAAAACTTGTTTCTCACAATTTGTTGTCTGGCAAAGGCCTGCCTCCTGGTTCAAAGATGATCAATATCTGTCTAACCCTAAACTCAAATAGCAAAAGGGGTAAGGAAGTTCTCTCAGGACTCTTTAGAAGACGTTAGTCCTATTCATGAGGGCACTATTACCATGACCAAATAAGCTTCCAAATGCCTCCTTCCTTTGCCATTCCCTTGGGGTGAGGAGGTCAACATTTGTATTAACAAATGGGGGTGGGAGTTACACAGTAGTAAATATCTTTTCCTGTCAGTATGAATAATTTTTCCCCATTCCTTTTAACTGGTAGTTCACTGTTTACATGATCATACTTTCTTGAAATATCAGTGTCCTGTGCATGGCTCCTTTCATTGTTTCTGGTTTTGGGCTGTCAGTGACAATGTTACTCAGAGCCTGAACTGTCCACTCCCTTTGCTCACCCAGATAGCCTCATTTTCATTCTGTCTTTGCTAGTTGATAGCTAAGGGTCCTGGGGTAAGAGATTTCATTTCTGCTTTCTTACATTTTTAACTCGCAAAATTGTCAAAGAAGCTCATTGAGTTTTGGCTATATTAAATGAGATGTGCAGAAAGCAGAGTCCAGAGCATTATAAGTACCCAATAAATGCTTACTACTAAATTGTTCTGTACCTATTCCAACATATTTATAGCATAAAAGAATTCTACCTTTAACATTCTATGCCCAGTTTTGAAGCTATTTCAAATTGCCTTAAAATGTTTTCATTATACTCGCTTCATGATTTTCTACTTAATTAATGGTGAATCAAATTAATGATTTTATTTTATTTAATTCATGTTAATTTTGAAATACTTTCATTTTTAGTATGTTTATATTATTATCCTTGGCTGTCTTTTCCTAGAAACTGCTATGTCATATCTTTTGCTTATTTTTCTATTGAATTGTTCTTTGCTCTTATTAACTTGAAAGGGCTCTTTACATACAAAAAATATGAAAATTTCCAAATGTATTTCTTTGAAATACCCAGAAAAGTTCATCTTCATCAAGTGTCTTCATTTATACTTTTATTTTGTTATAAAAGCTTGTTTTCTGTTGTTTTGTTTACTTATTTTTTTTTATTTTGGGGTTTTTAGTTTCTAGATTTTGTGATGTGTTAAACCCTTTTTCTCTTTTGCTGATACTGTTATATGGATACATGATTTTATTTTTCAATTTTTGACTATTCTGGCCCCTGGTATATTGATGAAGGAAATAGGGCCGACGGTATGTATAGGTGTGGTTACGTTAGCTGGGAATGTGTGTAGAAAGCATCTGTGGTGATCTGACATTTGAGCTGAGAACTGTAGGATGAGAATGTGTTAGCCATGGACAGAGATAGCAGGAACAGGAAGTGTAAAAGCCTCAAAGATTTTTTTCTGCCTGTGCAATAGACAAGTGGTCAGCATGCCTGAGCTGTGTATTTGTGGAGAGAAACAGGCAGTGAGCAGTTCTAATGGAAGCCTCAGTTGCCATAGTGTTTACACCTGGACTATTACAGTGACCTCTATCTCAAGTGGCCCATGGTCAGACACGGAATCAGGGACCTATGAGCCCCCAGAGTCAACAAAATTGACTTAGCATTTCAAGTCAAGGGACATGTAAAGAAAAGCTTGTTGATTTATTAAAGTGAGAAAATATATTTTTCCCAGTACAGACAACAAGATGCAGGTCGCATTCACTAACCTGATGAAAAATAATTTATAATGAGGAAAAGAAAAGGTTACACACAGTAGAATATACAAGAATATTCCCCAAAACTACTACTGTGAGCAAATGCTTTATAAAAATTTACTATGAGGGCCAGTGATATCACTCAGCAGCACAAGCACCTGCTGGCAAGCACAAGGTCTTGAGTTCTACTCCTGATACCCATATAAAAAAATTTTACTATGAAAAATAGTAGTAAAACTGATTAACCCTAAGAAACAAAAATACTATAATCTTTCTTGATGAGAAGGTCAATGGCACTGTATGGCAGGAACCACTCTGCAGGATTATCTGCATGTAATTTATGTGTGTGTGAGAAGATGTGACTATATGTGTACATGAAAAAGAAAGAGGGTGTGTGTGTGAGTGTGTTTCAAGAAAATCTCAGAAGAGCTTGTACAGGGTTTCAGTGATCTATTCTCTAGCCCCTGAATCCCATCAGCCGTCTCCTCTTATTTCAGTAGAGTTGGTAACACCCTTTGAACTAAAGGGTGGAATGAATTCTGGAATGAATTGGTTTAAAAAGGTGAAACCATTGTGTACGACAGTCACACTTAAACTCGTCAAGAAAGGACTTACCACATGATATATTTTGGATTTTAAAATAGTGCATTTCCCCTGAGAGCAGTTGCTGAACCAAATATCAGCAGAAGTGAGGTGAGCTCCCACCCTGGCTGCAGTGGGAATGGTGAGCTACACTGCATTAAAGGAGGTGTTCCTTGCCTCACAGCAGCAGGATCACAGAACAGCTTTCCCAGGGCTCTCAAGGAAGGCTGCCCTTTTTCATTAACTTTTGTGCCAGATCCTTAAAGCCCTTTCAAACATAAACTTTGAGCTTAGGAGATGGACAATTAGAAAGGCAGAGACTGGGAAGAAGCCCACAAATTGAGTTTAAACTGGACTGGCCAGAGAGGTTGGGGATAGACACAGAGATAAACACCAGGCCACATAAGAGCTGATTTCTAAGCTATTTATTTATTTTGGCTTATACATCTAGGGTACAGGTCTGCCAAGTTATGAAGTCAGAAGCACATAGCAGATGTTGCCCTACCTTTGTAACGTCTGTGGAAGAGGGGTCCGAGAAGGGAGACTCTCCAAGAACCACACAGGCTCTTATGTAAAAAGCACGGGGTTTATTGGAAGGCTACACCGGTGTAGGGTCACCCAGCAAACGTGCCAAGGCGACCCCAGAGGGCAGAAGCAAAGGGTTTTTATAGGGTTGGGTATGGTAATGAAGGATAGGCAAGCGAAGTTTACAGAAGCCAATCGCAGGGAGTTAAAGGGTATCTAGTACATTCATTGGTTACCTAAGGGAACCTATGGGCAGGGGAGCTCAGCAAACGGGCAACCAATCAGTCTGAGGAGGAGGCTAACAAAGGAGTCCGAGCACGGGAATGCTAACAAAGGAGTCCGAGTGCGGGAATGCAGCCCGCGCGTGGGCTTGGCAACCGACCAAGTCACATGATTTCCAGGAATTCACTTTGAGGTAGGAAACAGAAACTTAAGACACTTATCTACCTAAAACAGAAACTAACTCCAATAGGTTATAGCCCTAGTGGCCATTGTGTAATTAGCCTAGCACATCAGAAATACAACTGTATAACTTTTACATGAATTCTTCAACAAACACATAACTTTATATCACATCAAACTTCACACCTTTAAGAAAGCTTGCTATTTCACAAGATGTGTGTATATAAAAACATAATTCTCATATACAACTTTATTTTCATCATGGCATGGTCAACTTCTTATTCTGGAAATAGTCTTTTCTACCTACTCAGTCCCAGAGTGGGCTATCCTAGTACTGTACCCAGTTTCTTCAGCCTGTGGTTGATGGAACATATAGCCCTACTTGTGCCAGCATAAGTCCTTAACCTTGAATTTTTAGGAAAGAGCAATGAAACTTTTAGAATATGACTATCAGAAGCTTACATCCCTACTACTCTTCAGAGACATTTTTATTGTAGAAACAAATGAGATCTTTATAGAGCAAAGAAGAGCATCAAAGGCAGAAAAAGAGAGAAATAATTATGGTAGTATTCCACGTCTGGATCAGGTCAACCCTCAGGCCATTTGTAACCTTCTAACCTCAGTTGTATGAGCCAACAGTTATACCATTTTATTTATTTCTTTGCCTAGTCTTTTCCAAAAAATATCATGAGACAAAAGTTCCTAGGTAGTTTAATTGGGAAGATCCCAGAGAGGAGGCAGGCATTCAGGAGGCAGAGAAAGAGAAAAAGGGTAATAGGAGGTGCATAATGAAGTTGGTCTACACTACAGAAGACAGAGAATACCCCATCCAAGTGAAGCCTTCTCATCTACCTCATTGTTTCCCTGACCTAGCCACTGCTGAACAAAAAGGAGGCAGCATTTGTCCATTGGTACTATCTTCCATAAGCCGAGGGGTAGCCCTGATGTCATACACTGCCCTGTCCTACCAGTCATACTTGCAAGTGTGTAGCTGTGGCATCATCTTACACCACAGAGTCAAAGGGGTCACTGCCATGCAGCTCATCAGAGGTAAGGCACTGCCTGATGTACCTGGGTGAACACACAGTACCTTCATGGAACTGGAGTAAGACATAAAGATGAAAATCCATTTATTTAAAGATTAGTAATATCTCCAAAAATATACGCATAGGCATATATTTACATATATACATATATATGGAAACAGAAAAAGATATGTGCATGAAGTATAGTCATACATGTAAATTTATATGTGTGTGTGTAAAATGTGTAATATAAACCAAATATCTTACTGGCTTTTGAAACTCAATATATTATTTCCAGGAGACATTGTGATTTTTACAACATGGACCTTTCAGAATATCTGAAAATCATATGTGAGCTTTTAAATCTATTTCCTTTTCAGTGTATTTTCTTTTTTCTTTTTTAGTATATTTTCAACATATGTATTTTTAACATATTTCTGTGTTTTTAGTGGCCACAACTGTCTATACTGGCAATACAGTGTCAACTGCAGTGATGCTCATTGAAATAGATCTTGCTAATTTGCTGCGAGTACATCCATGCATTGAGAAGGCCTTTCCCTCGGTTCTCCACAGGACATAACTTTTATTTTGAAGTTATGTAGAGCTGAGGGATGATAGAAAGCAAATTCCATCAAAAGAATAATTTTTTCCATTTTCACTTAATATATACCTTTGGGATTTTTTTAATTAACATTAAAATCTATTTCATTAGCTCCTAATTATTTCGTAGTTGCACTATAATCTTAAAATTGCAAAGAAAATTACTTTATTCCTTTAAAAACTGCTACATTTCTACTCAATTTTATGGAATCACCAAAATTGATGTAATTTGAAACATAATAATCAACGTTAGGTTTTTTGTGATATTACAAACAGTACTGCAGTAAATGGTCTCTGAACAGATAACTCTATGTATATGATAAAGTTTTAGAAGTGCTGTTGCCAGGGCAAGGTATGATTCTGTGTGTATATGTGTGGGTGAGGGACATAACAAATTTATATCCAGAAAGATTGCACTAGGTTATCTCTCTAAAATTATTACTCATGGAGTATCCTTAATGTCTTTCAATAATTTTACATTGCAATTTAAAGCCCAAATAATAAAATAACATAAAAGCAACAAAATAATAAAACACGCAGCAATAGGTTGAGTGACTGGTAGGAGTACTAAAATCTAGCTAATACCTATTGATAGTGTAACGTCCGCGGAAGAGGGGTTCGAGAAGGGAGACGCTCCAAGAACCACACAGGCTCTTATGTAAAAAGCATGGGGTTTATTGAAAGGCTACACTAGTGTAGGGTCACCCAGCGAATGTGCTAAGGCGACCACGAAGGGCAGGAGCAAGGGGTTTCTATAGGGTTGGGTATGGTAATGAGGGATAGGCAAGCGAAGTTTTACAGAAGCCAATCGCAAAGAGTTAAAGGGTAATGAATACATTCATTGGTTACTTAGGGGAACCTATGGATAGGGGAGCTTAGCAAACGGGCAACCAATCAGTTTGGAGGAAAGGCTAACAAAGGAGACAAAGGAGCCCGGGCGCGGGAATGTAGCCCGCACGCGGGAATGTAGCCCACCAAGTCACATGATTTCCAGGAATTTGCCCTGAGGTAGGGAAACAGAAACTTAATCTGATAGGTTAGAGTCTAATAGGGTAGAGCCCAATAAGTTAGAGCCCTAATGGCCATCCCATAGTTCGGCCTAACACATCAGAATTACAACTTGTATAACTTTTATATGAATCTTTCAACAAACATAACTTTATGTCACATCAAACTTCACATTCCCCCTTTTCTTAGGAGAATCTTTAATCTTAAAGATGGGAGTCTTGTTGGAGGGATTGGTATTGTTGTCTAATAACCGTAAGTTTGAATGTTGATATTTGTTGTCTAATGAAGGTAGTTATTCGATTTAGCACACATGGTCCTATAGTGACCAGGAGGAGTATTACTAAAAGGGGGCCCACCAGCGGTATCAAGTAAGGGAGGACGCCATCCCATAAACCTCCATAGGGCATTCTGGTTTCCCTTTCTCTCTGTCATTGTTTTAGATGTTGGTTTAATCTGTCCATGGACTCCTTGACCACCCCTGAATTGTCGGCATAAAAACAACATTTTTCTTGTAAGGCAGCGCATAGTCCCCCTTCTTTCATAAAAAGGAGGTCTAGTCCGTGTCTATTTTGTAATACCACTTCAGACAGGGAGGTTAGAGAGTCCTGGAGGGCTTTTATGGACATTTCTAATTCCTGTAGATCTTGATCAATTACTTTTTGCATTGAATCTATATATTTAGTGCCCTGAATGAGCGCTGCGGTCCCTGTACCCACACCGGTGGCGATTCCCAGGCCAGCTAGAACAGCTAAAGTTAAAGATATGGGTTCTCTCTGGTACCTGGTTGTTGCCTTTTCCATGATTTTTTCAAAAGACTCGCTAGAGTAATATATGATCCGAGGAAACAATTTTACCATTACACAATAGTGAGCTGAATTGTTAAACACCTTGGTAGAGACAAAGTGGGTGATTCCAGTGTTACAGGCCCAGCGGGTCCCGTCTAGGGGGAGTAAATATCTTGTTGATGTAGAGACATTACGAGTCTGTAGACACAACTGTCTTATACTTTTTGGAGGTGTCCCTATGCAGATCCCTTTCCCTGAGACTTCAGAAAGGGTGAGGCGGTGATTGCCATTCCAATCACAGGAATCATCTGTTTGTAGGCTTTGGTAAGTGCCATTAATTGCAATGCCCTCATAGTATGGGGGTGCCGCAGATAAGCATAGCCAGCAAGATTGTGTTAGGTCACTCTGGGTATAATTTAACATCGAATAGGCTCCCAATATAAGATTATATAATCTATCTATTGTTTCAGCTGGCTGCCTGGTTGGGAGCTGGTCTGGCTGGCGTATAAAGTCGGACTCAGTCTGTGAGGATAATGCCATAGCAGAGCTGGACACATTAAATGAGGCAGTGTTCATGGGCATAGGAGTGGGGGTGGTTGTGGCCAATTTAGGGGCTCGAGTGAGTTTGGGTTGAGTCTTGGGCTTTAGGACTGGATTTGGGCCAATTGCAACCTTCGGTTTTATGTCTTTTTTTTTTTATGAGAATAAGGCTTCCCCGGTTATGCCCGTAATGGTGTTGTTTCCATAGTCTAAAGCCCCATGTTCGCCCTGTTAACCAGCCAGGGTCATTTAAACTTCGGGGCTTGAGGCAGAAGTTACAATTGAACGGCAGGACCCAGAAGTCCCTTTTTTCCATTTCCCCTGTAGATATCGATCAGGAGATGGGGGTTTCCAGCCTGTGGCTATTGTCTCACAACCCCAATAGGGACAATAATAGGACCGTATGTCGTTGCAATAGCCCCTGCCAGGGTTAGAGGCGGGACACATGTATATATGGCTGTCGTGACAGTCAGGCTTAACTGTATAGGGGCCACGAAGGAAGTGACAAGGTGACATGCACAGATTAGGCTCTCCGGGGCCCTCCCAGGCTAGAAGGGTGTGGTGGTCTTCCCAGCTAAATATTGTCCATTTCCACGGTTGGTGTATATTATGTCCCATACAGAGGGACAGCAACCCATTTAGTATTAACCAGCACATCTTAGACAATTAAGGACACTCAATCCGGTTACAGTAATCAGGTAAGTTAGGATGAAAACAACTTTTTGGGGGAATTCCCAGTGTTGTTCATGTAAAACAGTCCAAAAGGCTATAGCAAAAATTAGAATCAGAAGAGCAAATACAATTATAAATGCCAACGGATAACAATGCATGGAGCAGTCTTACGGATTGCGGGTAAGCTTGATCTTAAGAGGGTCTTGAGTCTTTTGGAGGATCCAGGAGTCGGTCTCCAACGGGGGAGCTGTGGGCTTGAGGTGTGAAGCGTGTATCCAGGAAGCAATGCTATCCACTTTAACAGCTGTGGGGGTTGTCAACAGCACCTGGTATGGTCCCTTCCAGCGTGGTTGGAGAGTTTCAACCTGGTGTTGACAGACAAGCACCCAGTCTCCAACCTGGTATGGATGGGGAACAAGGGTGTCTCCCGGTTGATAAGCCTGGGAGAGTTGTGTCCACAGCGTCCGTCGGACCTGGTCAAGAAGCAAGAGTCTATCAGCGAGGGGGGTAGGCAGGGCAGCATTATAAGGCCAGTTGTTGAGGTCCTGTATTGGTGGAGGCGTCCCGAACAGGATTTCAAAGGGAGTTAGGTGTGGGGATACAGAATAGGGGGTATTTCTAGCTCTAAATAGGGCAAAAGGTAGGAGCATGGTCCAATCTTTATGACCGGTCTCTAGAGCCAATTTTGTTAAGGTCTCTTTAATCGTCCTATTCATTCTTTCTACTTGTCCTGAACTCTGGGGTCTATATGCACAATGTAATTTCCAATTTATCCCCAGGATCTTGGCCACTCCCTGACTTACCTTGGACACGAACGCTGGCCCATTGTCTGACCCGATTACCTTAGGCAGTCCGAATTGAGGAAATATTTCTTCTATTAACTTTTTTACTACTACTTGGGCTGTTTTGGTCTTCGTAGGAAATGCTTCAGTCCATCCAGAAAAGGTGTCTATGAACACTAGTAAATATTTGAATCTACATTTTGTGAACTTAATCTCAGTGAAATCCACTTCCCAGAATTGTCCAGGTTTAGTCCCTCTTAATCTTTTTCCTGGTGTTACGGGAGAGGGGTGAGCATTAATCAGTTGGCAAGCTTTGCAGGAGGTGGCCACTTGTTTGGCCAACTCCGAGATTTTGAACAATGGGAAATGGTTGGCATATTGTTTGGCCACCAGTGTAAGTTTCTTAGCCCCCAGATGAGTTAGGCGGTGGGCCTTTTGTAGAAATTCTCTCAGGTCAGATTCTTTTATGAGTGAAAGTGGATCAGCTTTGGCCAACTCTCCCTCTGTAGAATCAGGAGTTTTTAAAAGAAGTTCAGTAGGCCCCGACAATGTGGCTTGCTTAGCCATTTTGTCTGCAAAGTTATTTCCTCTCACCACTGGATTATCTCCCTTCTGATGGCCATTGCAATGTACAATAGCTAATTTTTGGGGTAACAGGATAGCGGACAAGAGTCTTAATATCTCCTGTTTATTTTTAATCTCTTTTCCTGCCGAAGTCAGCAACCCTCTTTGTTGGTAAATGGCTTCATGAACATCGGCAGTGGCAAAGGCATAACGGCTGTCAGTATAAATCGTCGCCTTTTTGCCCTTGGCCAGTTCTAGGGCTGTTGTGAGGGCAATCAATTCTGCCCTCTGGGCAGAGGTGTTTTCTCTGAGTCCCGAGGACCAAATGACTTTGTCCTTTGACATTACCGCCACCCCCGCATGTCTCTTACCGTTTAATATGTAGCTGCTGCCATCAGTGTACCAGGTTACCTCTGCGTCTGGAAGAGGTTGGTCCATCAAGTCGCACCGGATCCCAGATTCTTCAGCCAGAATGTCTTGGCAGGTATGGAGGATGTGGTCGGCGGAGGTAGCGGGGAGCAGGGTGGCCGGATTGAGAGCGGCTGGCGAACCAAAGGTTATTCGGTCCTTGTTTAGCAAGAGGCTTTGATAATGAGTGATCCTAGCATTAGAGAGCCATCTATCGGGTGGCTGACGAATTATGCTCTCTAATGCATGAGGGGCCACAATAGTGAGGTTTTGCCCCAGAGTCAGTTTGTCCGCATCTTTAGTTAATAGGGCGGCTGCAGCTATGGCTTTTAAACAGGAGGGCCATCCGCTTGCCACTGGGTCCAGTCTTTTTGATAAGTAAGCCACTGGTCGTTTCCAGGGTCCCAATGTCTGAGTTAAAACCCCTCGGGCAACATTTTCTCTTTCCTCTATGTAGAGAGTGAAAGGTTTGTCTATGTTTGGTAAGGCCAAAGCCGGAGCGGACAGCAAAGCCCTTTTAATATTATCAAAAGCCAGTTGTTGTTCTTTATCCCACACAAAAGGAGTCCCTTCTTTAAGGAGTGGGTAGAGTGGCGCTGCCAGGGATGCAAATCCTGGAATCCAGGAACTCGTGTAGTTCTTTGCGTCTTTTGGGGATGGGAATCTGAGCAACAGTTTGTTTTCTGGCGTCTGTAAGCCATCTCTTACCATCTTTAAGCAAATACCCCAGGAAGTGGACTTCCTTTTGACAAATTTGAGCCTTTTTTGCAGAGGCTTGATATCCCATCTTACCCAGCTCCCGTAGTAGGCCCCTGGTCCCAGATAGGCAGCTCGATTTTGTCTCAGCCGCCAGCAGGAGGTCATCGATATATTGAAGGAGGGTTACCTCTGGGTGTCGGGTTCGAAAACCCATCAAGTCTCTATGGAGTGCCTCGTCAAATATCGTCGGAGAGTTCTTGAAACCCTGAGGGAGGCGTGTCCAAGTGAGTTGTCCAGATGTGCCTCCGTCGGGATCAGTCCACTCAAAAGCAAATATCAATTGACTGTCTTTATGGAGAGGCAAACAGAAGAAAGCATCTTTCAAATCCAGAACAGTATACCAAGTTTTTGTGGGACTGAGCATGCTAAGCAGGTTATATGGGTTAGGCACTGTAGGGTGTAAGTCTTCTATTCTATTATTTACTTCTCTCAAATCTTGAACAGGCCAATAGTCATTTGTGCCTGGCTTTTTAACGGGCAGCAATGGGGTGTTCCAAGCGGATTTGCAGGGTCTTAAGACTCCTAAATCCAGAAATCTTTGGATATGCACCTTTATGCCTTGATGGGCTTCTTTATTAATAGGATATTGTTTGACCCGGACTGGGCTGGCGGTGGCCTTTAATGTGATTACCACCGGGGGTTGTAAGGCAGCTAGCCCTAACCCAGCCGTCTCGGCCCAGGCCTCAGGAAAGTCAGTCATCCAATTCTGGGCTAGGGCAAGCACCTGGGGTTGGTCATGAAGTCGATATTCATCCTCTAATGACAAGGTTAACATGGTTGTCAATGGCTGGTCCACCAGAGGGTTTTGAAAAACAACCTGTGGACCCGTAGGTTCGAATGTTATCTTAGCCCAGAGTTTAGTCAATAGATCTCTGCCCATTAAAGGAGCAGGACATTCAGGTGTCACTAGGAAGGAGTGCTGTACAGTTCCTTTTCCTACGTTTACTGTTCTCTGAGTTGTCCATGCTCGATATCTGCTACCATTGGCCCCCTGAACTAAAGACCTCTTGGGAGAAAGAGCTCCAAGTGGTGCTTGCAAAGCAGAATATACAGCCCCTGTGTCTACTTCAAAGTTGACAGGGGTCCCCTCCACATTGAAAGTTACCCTGAGTTCGGGGAGGGGATCTGAACCCTGTCACCCCTAATCATCTTCTTCTTCCAGGGCTAGCAAAGTGTGCTTGGAAGTTTTTGACTTTTCTCTCTCCTGTTTTCTCATTAATTTGATACATTCTCTAATGCGGTGTCCCTTTTCTTTGCAATATGCACATTGGTCAGGGTCTAAAGGAGGGCGTCGTAGTTTTTTCTTATCTTCCTGTTCCTCACTCTGAGCTGCCTTAGTAACTACAGTGGCCAAGATTTTTCCAAACTCTCTAGCTTGTCTTTTTTCTTTCTTAATTTCTTTTTCCTCTTCTGTCTCCCTTTTAAAATACACTTTTTCTGCTTCTTTAACTAAATCCTGTAGATTAAAAGTAGGTAACCCTTCAGAGCGTTGCAGCTTTTTTTAATATCAGGGGCCGACTGCCCGATAAAAGTCATAGCTACCGTTCCTTGCATTTGCTCACTCTGAGGATCAAACGGCGAATACCTGCGATAAGCCTCCATTACTCTCTCTAGAAATGCCGCAGGGGTCTCTGTAGGCCCCTGAATTACCTCTCTTACCTTAGCCAAATTAGTAGGGCGGCGAGCAGCCGCCCGGAGACCCGCCATTAGAGTCCGGCGATAAATGGACAGATGCTCCCTACCTTGAGGCGAGTTAGGGTCCCAGGTTGGGCGATTCAGGGGAAAGAGATCATCAATGAGATTCTGTAGCAGCGTAGGTTGACCATCGCGTCCTGGAACGAGTTTGCGTGCCTCAACCAGGATACATCCGCGCTCTTCTGTCGTAAAAAGGGTACTGGGAGTTGTTGACAATCGTCCCAGGTGGGCTGATGAGAAAACATCAAAGAATCCATAAGATTAGTTAACTTAGATGGATCCTCGGAGAAAGGAGGATTATTATTTTTCCAATTATAAAGGTCGGAGGTGGAGAAATGCCAGTATTGGAGAGCTGGCATTTCTCCCCCATTACCATCATCTATAGGTGGCCCATAGGGCCAGAGGGGTAGGGTAACGGCTACGTCTCTATCGCTGGAGCGTGTTCTTCGCGCCAGTCCTTCGTCATCGGAATCTGACGGTGGTGAGGCTGGAAAAGGAGGGGCTGATGGAGGCGGATCAGCCACAGGGGGTGGAGGAGCCCTCCTTGGTGGGACATAATTGGGGGGGTCCATGTCCCAGACAATCAAGTCACCCTGTGACTCGGGCAAAACTGCAGGGCGTGTATGGGCGGGAAGCGCCTTAGGTCCCTCCGCTGGCAGGGGGGACAGAAAGGGTTTTACCCAAGCGGGGTAATTAAGGGCCACCCCAAACGAACGGAGAGAGAAGGAAAAGGAAATTCTCTCCCAAACGACACTGCAGCGTCAGGCAAATGGAGTCACGAGTGAAGTCAGAACAAAAGAACAAGGGATAGTCGAGAGGCAGAAATATAAAGAAACGGCCGTACTTACCCCAAGAGGCGCAGTGTCTGCCATTGAAGCCTCTCCCCTGGCCCCTCTTTAATCCCGGACGAGCCCCCAAATGTAACGTCCGCGGAAGAGGGGTCCGAGAAGGGAGACACTCCAAGAACCACACAGGCTCTTATGTAAAAAGCATGGGGTTTATTGAAAGGCTACACTAGTGTAGGGTCACCCAGCGAATGTGCTAAGGCGACCACGAAGGGCAGGAGCAAGGGGTTTCTATAGGGTTGGGTATGGTAATGAGGGATAGGCAAGCGAAGTTTTACAGAAGCCAATCGCAAAGAGTTAAAGGGTAATGAATACATTCATTGGTTACTTAGGGGAACCTATGGATAGGGGAGCTTAGCAAACGGGCAACCAATCAGTTTGGAGGAAAGGCTAACAAAGGAGACAAAGGAGCCCGGGCGCGGGAATGTAGCCCGCACGCGGGAATGTAGCCCGCCAAGTCACATGATTTCCAGGAATTTGCCCTGAGGTAGGGAAACAGAAACTTAATCTGATAGGTTAGAGTCTAATAGTGTAGAGCCCAATAAGTTAGAGCCCTAATGGCCATCCCATAGTTCGGCCTAACACATCAGAATTACAACTTGTATAACTTTTATATGAATCTTTCAACAAACATAACTTTATGTCACATCAAACTTCACAATAGATAAGATTTGACTGGCAAACGCATTTGTTGCCAAGTTAATGAAAACAACTTTCTGTAAAACTCTAAATCTTCGCAGATGGCTCAAAGTAGAGTTGCAGTGCACTCAGGGACTGTAACATTTCCCATCAACCCTTACTCCTTCATTCATAGGGGTCACAATTCAAAGATGACTCCAATACCAGGTCACACACTTTGGTAGGTCCTTGTCTAGATTCATTTGTGCTGGTATAGCAAAACTCCTGAGACTAGATAATTAGTAAAGAACAGAAAATTTTCTCTCACAATTCTGGAACCTGGGAATTCCACGATAATAATGCCAGCATCTGGTGTGAGTCTCCTCTTACATGACAGAAGGCAGAAGGGTGTAAGGAGATGAACACTGGTACTCACGTGGCAGAAGATAAGACGACAACAAACCACTCCTACAAGCCCTTTTCATAACAGCGCATTCCTTTCATGACGCAAACACCTCCTGTTAGAACCACCTCCCAACACTGTTGCACTGAATTTTAGAGAACATACTCAGACCACAGGAGTTCCAGATTCTTTTATTTCCCAATTCATGTAAAGTCACCAAATATACACTCAGCCATTTAGTCACTTACTCTGGATCAGTGAACTCCCTTTGGTCAGAATCACAATTGAATTGAATTGAATTGAATTGAATTGAATTGAATTGAATTGAATTGAATTTTGAATTGAATTGAACACAATTGCTTTACATTTCCATTTGTTTCTGTATATTAGGATAAAATTTCTGTTCTCTTAGCATTTTACATATAAGAATTTTTGAAATAGTTTTGCCTAGCTTTATTTCATGGTATATAGCTGAGTTAATAAATTCATCATTACTATCTCTTCAAACAAATTCTTTTTCTAACTGTTTTCTAAATATTCAATGCCTCTCATATATAGAAGATAACTAAGATTTGCTTTGTGATCCGATTGGAAAGTATTTATCTCCTAATTATAAGTTAAGCTCATTGGTATGTGCTCATAGGCCATATATCATGTCAATATACATCTTAAGTTTTACTTTTCCAATGAATCCCACTGATGATCTCACAGACTGAACACAACAGAGAGAAGAATGAATGGGTTTAACAGAAATTTCTAAACTGAAATTTAATGATAAAAAAAGAATGAAAAAAATAAACAAACAAACAACAACAAAAAAAAACATAAAGGAACATCCATTATGCATTGATCGAAAGCTGTAGAACTTTACAGTATGAAGAGTATAAAATAACCTCATTGGAGGTAGTGGCAGAAAGGTTTTCATCTAAGTAACTGGGAATGATTAGAATCTATAATCTAAGGGCAAAATATAGAGTATGTAGCACTGTACTCTCATTGATAAATGGGAATATGAGTTAATAATTCTGAAGTTGCTATATAATTATACTGAAATTAAATAGTTAAGGAAATGAATGACACAAGGCAGGAACTAGGTTTCTTACAGTTTGGAAATTTACACATAGCCAGACAAAGAGACTAGAATCAAACATATATAGTAATAGATCAGATTGTATTCATCAGTATAAATTCATGCTTAGCTTAATATAGATGCATATCATTTCATTATAAATATTTATAGATAGGTGTATTACATAGGTTAATACACACATGTATGTATTTCCATGTTCTGTCTGCTGAGAGTCCCTACAGACAACAGTACCATGTAGTAGGAAAAAACCAGTGGTTTGGAGAACTGGCTGCTGCCTTTTTGTTGTTGTTGTTGAGACAGGGTTTCACTATGAAGTTCAGGTTGGCCTTCAACTCACTTTGTAGCCCAGGATGGCCTCGAACTTGCAACAATCCTCCTGCCTCAGCCTCCTGAGTGTTGGGATGACAGGCGTGCACCACCATGCCCAGCCTTAGCTGCTTCTTAAAATGGAGTAAAAAATGTAAAAATGGAGGCTATAACATCTTATTGTGGATAAATAATGCTTTTTTTAAAAAAAGTAACCACAATAATAGCACTGTGTAAGCAGCACATGCATAGGAGCCAGCAGAGAGAATTTCCAGAGGCCACAGCACAACATTACGTTTGTATGGAAGGAGTAAGTACATGGTGATGGCTACAGTTAATGACAGGAGATTATATTCTTCAAAAGTGCAAAGAAAGTACGTATTAAGTGTTTGCACTACAATGATAATTATGCGAGATAAACATTTTTAATTAAATTTAACCATTTCACAATATACATATACTTAAAAATATCATGAAGTTTTATCATTATTGTTACTCAACAAATTCATCCAATCTTTGCCAATTTAGAAATGAAAAATAAAATTTTTATATTAAATAATTTTTTAAAATTGGTTGAATTATAACTCAGAGTAAGAAAATATTCACAAGTCCATACTGATGTTAATAAAAGAGAGAAAAGACAAATAATTATAAATAATTGCAGATATTCTCCTGTCAAGGAAGTAAGTATAGCTTGCCACTCTGAAGGGTGGAGCAATGCCCCTTCAAAGAGCACAGCTTGGAGAAAGCAGGGGGTGGGGAGAGACAGACACTTTTTGGTGGACAAGAAAAACCTGACGAATAACCTCAGCCACGTGATCAAGGTGAACATCAGCAGGGAGAAATCACATGGACAGCGTGTACCTTTGATATGATATAATGAAAACGATACTTCATCTCCGTGGTCTTTTCTGATCATGAAAAATCATCACAGAGAGTGCAGTTGAGGAACAATCTACAAAATACCTGAGAAGTTTTCTTAAAATTTCTAAGATTACAAAAATGAAACAAAACAAACAAAAAACTCTGAGAAGCTGTCACAGTCAAGAGAAGCCTAAGGACAAATGGTAATAAAATCTATCGAAAATGTATTGTGCTATGCTGCACATTATCGTGGGACAGGATAAAAGACCTTTAGATAAAAAGATAAGGAGATATGAATAAATTATGAACTTTAATTAATAATACTGCATCAATATAAGTTCATTCATTGTAAAAAATGCATCACACTTATACAAGATGTTAATCAAAGGGTTTATTGGCTGTGGGGTTTACAGGAACTCTCTGTCCTATCTTTGTGTTTTTTTCTTAAATCTGAAACTACTCTAAAATTAAAAACATAAAGTTTATTTTAAAAAACTTGAATGCACAACCCCCCAGAAACTCATACCCTACAAACACTAACCAAGAACAAAAGGGTCTTGTGGCTACACTTACGCAGTCCTGTGCCATATAACAATGTTTCTGTCAGTGAAGAGCCACGTACGCAGCCATGACACCATGAGATGACATTGCCTCCTGACAGTGTACTGCCTTAAAGTGTGTAAGTACATGCTAATGTGTTTGTCACCTAAGGATGTGTCCTCAGAACTACCCTTGTCTTTCAATGACCCATGGCTGTGTAAGCAAAACAGACTGCAAGAAAAGGCTTTACTAGTGAGCAAAAGGAGCAAATATTATGATTCAACTCACCAGAAAGATGTAATTATTCTGTTTGTATTCATCTAATAACATGTATCAACACAGAAAGGAAAAGTTACCTAAAATACAAAAAGAAAAAGTAAATCCACAGTCATACTAGGAAGCTAAAACTTCTCTCAGCTAGGCGTGGTGGTGCACACCTTGTAATCCCAGCACTCTGGAAGGCTGAAGCAGGAAGAACACAAGTTCAAGCCCAACAAGGGTAATTTACCGACTTATTGAGACCCTGTCAATCACTAAACAAACAAACAAACAAAAGTTTGGGGCTATAGCTCAGTTTAAAAGCCCTGGCTTAAATTTCTAGTACCATAAAAATAAATAAATAAAAGTGTCTGTCTCAGTCATTTATAGGAAGGACAAAAAAATCACTAAGGATATCTAAACTATTTAACATTTCAAATAAAACAATTTATTGTGCTAGTACTGCCAAACTCCTTACAGTAATATAACATCTCTGCTTCCACAAAACAAATGCTCATATTCCTCCCAAGTTATTATGAAAACCAAACTCTATGCTTTCCCAAGTGCTGGGGGGGGGTGGCAGCTTCCACTCTTCTCCCCCACCCCACAAGCAGTTCACACCACTGAGTCCTCAGATCCTCTTCTACGATATAATCACACAATGTGTTATCTTTGTCTATTCCAGCTGCTATAACAAAACACCATAAACTAAGTGGCTTATAAACAATAAAAATGTATTTCTCACAGTTCTGAAGGCCAGGAAATCCAAGATCAAAGCAGGTTCAGTATCTAGACAGGGCCCATCTACTGGTCCACAGATGGTACTTTCTTCCTAGGTCCTTAGGTGGAAGGAGAAAGCAAGCTCCCTAGGGCCTTGCTTATATGTGCACTAACTCCATATCCTCATTATCCAATCACCTCTTCAAAGCTCTTCCTCATAGCATCACTTTGGAAGTTTCAATATATGAACTTTAGTTGGACAAAAAACATTCAGAAAACAGTGTCTATGAATGTTTTCATCACAGCCCTTTCAAATGCATTTTTCAATCTATTATAGTGATGTGTCTGCTTCCACATTAGAATGTAAATTTCTTATATATGTTAAACTACATAACATCACAACATTATAAAATAATTTCTATAATCATAACAGCTTTAAACTACATGTATTAAGCCCTTACTCATGCTTAAATTTAAGCACCATGCTTAAATTTTATCTGTAAAATAGAGGTATTATTAATTTTATTCTGTAATGTATATAAAGCTGTTAGCACAGTGCTTGAAATTATAAGGATTTGATCTAGTAGTATTGTGATTGAATTATTCCCTGCATAAGCTAGCTCCCTATGATGGAGGGAAGTTAATGGTATTGAAGACTAACTGAAGAGTAGTTAGACCCTCAGTCCCAGGCTACGGGGAGACTCACTCAGGACAGGCCTATTTCTCTAAGACAATCTAAATTACAGTAAGGAGGACAAATATTGTGGCTAAGACATCTTCGAGTTTATATCTGGATGCTGTTCAAAGTCATCCTGACAATAGGATAAGACAGAGAGAAAGTTAGAAAGTAGTGTTTGAGCTGGCAGCATGGAGAGAGGGTGAGGTTGGAAACATAGTTTTAAAGAGTTGCTGTAAATGAGAAGAGGGATGTGTTCTCCTCGTACTGTCTGCTCCTTGTATTCACAGCAAAGAAAAATGCTTCTCTCCCATCCTGAGGTGCATCAAGGGTAAAATGAAAAGAAAGAAATCTCTCTGCCTCCACACAGATTGAAGGCCTCAGAAACATTCTGTTTGATTGAGGTTCTTACTCATGCTTCCTGATGGCAAGGCTGAAAGGGCCAGATGTAGGTCTGGGACGACAAAGAAGGAAAAGAACTACAGGAGTAGAATGTGGAGATAAAACCCTCAGCTCTTTGATTTCTCTTAAGGTCAGTGACACAAAGGAAAAGGACAGAATGAAAGGAGCCATTCCATTTTTCACCAGGCTATAAGAATAGTGGTATGTTAACTGGCAGCAGCCCCTTATTAGCTCCCTTCTCTGCTCAATAGCCAGCCATTTAACATTAACACTAAACATTGCTTCTTCGGTCCCTAACACTACCTTCAGTTGTCTTTCAAAGCTTGTGTGTCAGCCAGAGGACCACTTAGTGTCATCAGGAAGTCTAGCTACAGCATTTTCTTTTCTCTGACACTTCACTCAACAAATATAGGAATCTATGTGTTTGTGAGTAAATGTGTATATGTATTGTAAAAGTCATTAGACCGTAAAAAGATAAATGCGTTCACACTGTTCAATAGTAGCCTCAATTTTCTATTTATTTAATAGCTCATGATTACCAAATGATAGAGTAAGGAACTGAATGCAGCTCTATTAAAATCAATGCCTGCATAGACAAAAATCTGTAGACTACCAATGTACTGGAAATATCGTTTGTCATCACTTTAGGTGGGATTCTAATAGCATATATAAATGAGCCAATGTTGGAACTTAGGATGTAAAGGCTTTTTTTTAACCTACTGACTCCAGCTCAAATTTTTTAGTTTTATTTTATCAACATCCCAATTGCTCTGTGGCTCCCTTCCCAGTATCACTTCCCACCTGCTCCATATATTTTATGTATTCTTTATTCTATCCCAAGTGGATTAATCTGTTCTTGGGTAAGATAATAATCTTATCTTTCACATCCTCTGATGTACTAAAGCAGTGCTTTGTAACACAGACTCTGAAGCCCGTTTGCCTGCACAGCAGCTCTGTTATTTACTAGCGGAATGATTTTGGGAAAGAATGATTACTTAACCTCTCTGTGCCCAGTTTTGTTAATCACACCCACAATACTATAAATACACTTAGAGTTGTTTTGAGAGTAAATTTAGTTAATATGTAGAGAAGGTTTAGAACAGTGGCATCAATGTGTACAATACATATGTTTACTACTATTATTATTATTATCAGTTTATTGCAATAGTTTCTTCATTTTTATCTATCCAAATATTCCTATCCTTCTGTGCATATGCAAAGTGCCTCTCTTCTGTCATGTTCCCTTGAACCCACCTGCTGGACAGGATTCTTAGCCCTTGGTGGCCCAAGAATTGTGCATGGGCCAGTAATATCTGCACCACCTTAGACCTAGTTAGAGAGACCTCAGGATTCTCTGCAGACCTCCTCCATCAAGGTCTGCATTTAACAAGGTTTCCAGCGCGCCGCACACTGAAGCACCAGTAGCAAGTGTGGAATTTGGCCAAGATGGATTGGAGTCAGCTATGACCCAGTCACAGTAAGAAACTTCTTTTAGTGTTTAACAAGATGAAAACGAACCTTGTCTATAAATCTAAATCTTAACCATTAATTAATTCATGTGATCTTGAGTAAATGACATAGCTGTAATAGTTACAATATCCGTGTCAAGATGGGGGTTCAGTGCTAACTTTACTTCATGCTGTAAACAAAGGGAACCTGTATCTGCTGGAGTTCACACATGCTGAAGAATGTGTGAATAGTTCTTTTTGCTGCTTTGGGTTAAAAACTGTTGTATATCTGGTTTATATGGGGAAAGTCAATGGGGAGCAAGCCATAGAGCTCAGTGAAGGAGGTGTCAACCCACACCCTACCTCTACTCTCCTCAAATGTGTAACAGCATTTTTTTCATTAAGGTTAGGGAAACTTTATTTTGAACTTAACAGAAGTGCAAATAATTTCTTTCAAGGTATTTTCTCTTAAGAAAAACATTCAGGGCCAATGATATTGCTTAGCGGCACAGGTGCCTGCTGGCGCGCGAGGTCGTGAGTTCGACCCCCGGTACCCACAAAAAAGAAAAGAAAAGAAAAGAAAAAGATTCATTTACTCTTTACAAAATCTTACTAATTTTAACTTCTTGCATTTTTTAAAATTCTGAGTTTCTCTTCTGACTTTTAGAAAAGTTACTAAACTGGAGATATAAATAATGTTTGTTTTTCAATGAGCATTGTTTCATTGCATTTAAAAGTTTATTATTTCAAGATGTTTTGAAATGTCTTTCTTCAGAAGAAAGAACAAATAAATTACTAATGTTTAATAAACTGTGATGGCTTAGTAAACTGGCTGAGTTCATCTGAAGAATGGGGTTGAGATTAGGAATTAGTGAAAAGAGAATGTGGGCAGGTGGGTAGCTCCCCCAAGAAGTAAAATCTCTTTAATTTGATAAAAAAACTAAAGGACATTTAGTTTTGAAGCTGCATATGACTATGGAAATCATGCAGGTCTACTTTCTCATTTCTCCAATGCAGAGGAAGAGGCTAAGTGAGTTTTCCAAGGTCATAGAAAAAATAAAGACATGTAGAAAGGAGACAAGAAAAATTATAATTTTAAAATTGAACTTTTAATAAACACTGCAGCTTCATGATACGAACCCTGTCAAAAATTCTCAATGTCCTTAAAGACACAATAAACCTTAGCTATTTCCTTTTACCTACAAACAGGCCTTTTTATGTATGAATAGACCATCCCTTCTTGCCTATGCATGTACCTTTCCCTTGTGTATGGGCTATGCGCTGTCACCTCTGAAGGCCATCACCTATAAATGGGTGATCACCTTTCCCCTGTAGAAGGGACTATAGCCTTTCATATGTAAAGAAAATCCCCTCTTGAGAGATCTCAAAACAGCAGAACAGTGAGTGCCAGCAACTCAGCTTCTCCAGGACAAAGTATCTATAGTCTGGAAAACAATAGATTGGAGAGGAATCAAAGTGTGTGGAATGTACATGGGACAGAAATGACAGAGAAAAAAATAGAAATGATACAGAAGAAACAGAGAACACTGCAGAGGAGAGACTACACAGCACCATCAACAGTGACTGGCAGGCCATCAGCTGGGAGGCAAAGTAAAACTAACAATTTTGTACTCATGGAGAACCAGAGAACTGCACAGGGACTGGGAGAGTTGTCCAGCAGGGAGAACATGAGACGCAGCCTCTGGAGCAGCCTTCCACAGTCAACGATCGGTGAGTGACCTTGGTACAAGGGTCTGAAGCCACAGTGGCATGGAGCAGGAGCTGGCAGGGACACTGTTGTAGGGAAGGACTGGGTGTTTGAACCTGGGTCCCAGAACAGCCCCTTGGCTGCATCACACTGTCAAGTTCACAGAGTGGCTGAGGGAAAGACAGTCATGGGAGACTTCCCACAGTTTGAGAGCAGACTAGGGGGAGTCCTGCTTAGAGTCAGGGGCTGGTGAAAACAGACCCAGCTCTTACAATCAGAAGCCAGTTTCAGAATGAGCTACACAGGACTGGGAGGTCACATTGGTGCCAGGTCCCCATTGTAAGCAGATCCCTACACCCAGCTCCATTCTAGAGGCAGACTGCCACATTAAACTTCCAGCATGAACAAAGACATGTCTTGCTGTCAGCTGTGCTCCTTAACCCTAGGCTGAGGAAAAGAGCCACATGTCCAAATCAACAGAAAACTTCCTTTTACTATTCTTTATTTGATTGTATTATTTTTTCATTTTTTCATTTTTATTTTACTTTTTAAAATTTTTGTTACTCTTTGCAATTTTCCTCCTTCTGTACATTTTCCCCACACTTTTATTCCATTATTTTATCCTTTTTTATTTTATGAGCATGTCTGTGCTCTCTTATTTAATCTGTGTGCCCATCTGACATCTTATTGGCTTAAGTTTTTGTATGTTTCTTGATTTATTTAGAAATGTGAGGTTATGTTATGTTCTTTAATGGTTTCCTGTGTTTATTAGGTTGTTACTTTTGTGTGTTTGTTCTTTCATTGGCTCTGCTCTAACAGGTATCTAGGTACTTTCCCTCATCTCAGCTCTCTATCTAGTTTCTTCACCTAACCCCCCGAGACAATATTATTAACATATTTCTTTATTCTTTTTCCAAACGCATAAACTCTTCCTCCCAAGTTTTAAAATTCCCCATACTTGGCACCCTCGCAGTTACTTCTACCTTCACTAGTAATATTCCTCAGTCCTTCCGATACTAATCCTTTGGCTCTTCAGTATCTTACCTAGCTTATTGTCCTCCCTATCAGCAAGATCTGACAACCACATACCTTTCCTCAGTCACAAAGTAAACACCCTTTCTCCCATATCTGGCTTTTGCCCCCACAGAATACTCTTAGAAAACTTTCAGTACTAACCCTTCAATTCAACTAAAAGTACTCCAATAAAATCAGACCCCACATTAATCTTTTCTTCTTATGTACTACTATTTCCCCCTTCAATCCTTCCTTTTAATGTCTAACACTACTCATCCAACCACATGCCATTCTCCCTACCCCAAATCACCTACCACAAATAATAAACTACCATAGTGTGCCTAGAGAATAGATAAAAGGGGGAAGAGCAACTGCAAGCACTATCACATAGAAGTGTTGTAAGATTATAAACAGGAGCAATTCCTTCAGCAAAATGGAGAGACAGAGTTGAAATCACTTAAAGTAAATAACAGAAGGAGTGAATAATAGCTATGGATATACAAAGCAAAAAATCATTTACAGGAAGGCAATATTCTACTAAAAATCTCCATATAAGCCACAAACTCTTCTCACTTCTCTAGTCCCAAATCTGCAGTAACCTCCCCCCTAAAAAGAGGGGAAAATAGAAGGGGATATAACCCCTAAACTCTCCCAAGACAGAGCAAGTAGTCGCAAAGGTAAAATAAAATAAATGCCAGGTAGCAGAAATCTATGAAAAATTCTTAGAAGGGATGAAGAAAATAGATGAATTCGAAGAGGAGATAAATCAAAATTTCACAGCAATTTTACTCCATATGCCCACAGTGAATTTCAAGAAATTGGGTAAAAGACCAGATTAGCTAACCAAAACAGTTCAAATTTTGAATGACATATTCAACAAGGATATGGAATCCTTGAAAAGATGTGAGACAGAAATACCTGGAATAAAAGACTATATAGAATTTATACTTTGCATAAATGACCAGTGTGAATACAGAGTGCCTGATATTGAGGACAAAATGGTGAATTATGATAAAGAGCTCAAAGAAGCCAAAAGGAAAATAAAACAAGAGAAAACTACCCAACAGCTACTAAATAACAACAAGAAGACCAACCTAAGTCTGATCAGAGAGCGGTACTAGAAGGTAACACAGATGGATTCATTAATATGCCTACAGAGATTATGGAATAAAATTCCCCAAATATAAGAAAAGATTTTAAAATACAAGTAAGCAATGCTTATAGAACAACAAACAATTACAATGAAAGAAGTTCACCAAGGCATATCCATATTAAGTTTCCAGATATCCAGCAAAAACAAAACAAAACAAAACAGAACAGAACAGAACTTTAAAGGCAGCCAGAGAAAAACAAACAAAAAAAAAATCACATATAAAGGTAAACCAATTAGAATCACAGAAGATTTCTCAGCATAAATATTGAAGGCCAGAAGAGCTTGGAATGAACCATTTCAAGTCCTAAGAGCAAATAACTTTCAATTCAGAATAACTTACCCAGCAAAGCTATCCTTCAAAATAGATGGGGAAATAATGTATTTCCATGAAATAAGACCAGATCAGAAGATATATGTTCTAAGACACCTCTAGAGAAAATATTTTAAAATATGCTTGACAGAAAAAATGAATTGGACATAGCTAAAAACACAGAGGAAACAAGTGAGGACAATGGATAAACAGCAACAAAAAACATCAGGAAAAGAAAAGCAAAGGATAAACTAACAGATGAAGGCAATGATAGTAAATAACCAACACATTTCGGCAATATTTCTCAATGTTAAGAGCTTCATTTCTCCAATTAAAAGACACAGACTGGCATCCTGGATTAAAAAACAGTATCCAACAATCTGTTGCATTCAAGAAACTCATTTAATCCAAAAAGATATTCATAGACTAAAAATTCAAGGATGGAAAACCACATTGCATGAATCAGAACCCCCCAAAACAATCAGGGTAGCAATACTAATGTCAAACATGTTAAACTTCAAGTTAAGACAAAGAAGGTCACTACATACTAGTTAAGGGAACAATTCAACAAGTACAGATAATATTGATAAATATATGTGCATTAATACTGGAACACTTATCCTCATAAAACAAAAAACTGCAGAAATTAAAAGACCAAATAAACACTAAGAAAATCATAGTAGGGAATTTTAACACCCCACTTTTGCAAAGAGATAGATCAACTAACCAAAAATCCGATAAAGAAATTTCAGAGATCAAACATACCCTTGAACATTTGGACCTAATGGATATATACAGAGTATTCCATTCCTCTACAACGGAGTATACATTCTTTTCAGTAGCACATTGTACTTTTTGAAAAAATAGATTATGTACTAGTCCACAAAGCCTGCTTAAGTAAATATAAATGAATAGAAATTACCCCATGCATACAGTCAGACCACTGTGCAATGAAAATAGAAATCAATGATGAAAGAAATTTCAGAAAAGGCAAAAGTTCCTGGAAAATTAACAACATACTCCTAAACAACCAATGGGTCACAGAAAAAAATCAAAGAAGAAATTTAAAAAATCTCTGGAAGTAATATCAATGACAGTACAGCTTGTTGAAACCTTTGGGACACTATGAAAGCAGTTCTAAGAGGAAAATTCATGATTATCAATGCTTGCATTAGGAAAATAAAGCAAGCTCAAATACACAACCTTGTGAGAAATCTTAAGATATTTGAGAAACAACACCAAACCAGCCTTAGTTACTTTTCTCTCATTGCTGAGACAAAATACCCAACATCCAAAGTTAAAGGAGGAAAGTTTATTTGGCTCACATTTTGTAGAGGTACCAGTTCATAGTTGGCTGGTTTCAAAGCAGGGTGGCATGGCAGGTATTGAAGAGGAGAAACAGTTTATGGCAGGCAGAAGGCAGCAAGATAGCATGCAGCAAGTGAAAAGCAACAAGTGACAAACAGCCACCCTCTTTCTGTCCCTTTTATCCTATCCAGGCTACCCACCCCTAGGGTGTATAGCACTCACACCCAGGTTGGGGAAGCCTAAATCCTAGCCTTGCACCATGAATCAATCCCAGGATCATATCCTTGATCCCAGCATCACACACCTTAGATCCAGCCACGTCCTAAAAGCTCCATCTATGACAGCATGAGGCTTTGGGAGGACACCTAGATACAAGCCATAACGAAGCCCCAATTCAAAATTAAGGAGGGAAATTATAAAGATGGGAGTGGAAATCAATGAAATTAAGACTAAAAAGGAAATAAAAGAATCAACAAATCAAAGAGCTGGTTCGTTAAAAGAATAAATAAAATAGATAGGACCCTAGCCAGACTTACCAAGAGAAAGCAAGGAAAGACTCACATCAATGCAATTAGAAATGAAAAAGGTGAAATCAAAACAGCATGGAAATACAGAGGACAGTAACTACTTCAAAAAATTATATTCCAACAATTTAGCAAATTTTGAAGAGATGGACAGATTCCTAGACACATATGAACCACCAAAACTAACCAAAGAAGACATGAATATACTTAACAACACAATAACAAGCAATGAAATTGACACAGTAGTAAAGAATATACGACCTAATAAAAGCCCATGACCTGATAGATTTACTGCTTAATTCTACAAAAACTTTGAGGATGTTATATCATCAATACTCTTCAAGCTCTTCAAAGAAATTGAAAGAAAGTTAGTGCTCCCAAAATCATTTATGGAAGCCAGTATCACCCTGATCTCCAAACCAGATAGACCCAACTAAAAAAGAAAACTATAGGCCAATCTCCTTAATGAACATATATGCCAAAATCCTCAATAAGATATTAGCAAATAGGGGCTGGTGAGATAGCTCAGTGGCATACGCGCCTGCCCGGCAAGCACAACGTCCTGAGTTCTACTCCTGGAACCCACATAAAGGAAAAGAAAAGGGCCGGTGATATCGCTCAGTAGCACAAGTGCTTGCTGACAAATGAGAGGTCCTGAGGTCGATTCCTGGTACCCATGTAAAAAAAAAAAAAGATATTAGCAAATAACATGCAGCACATTATCAAAAAAAAATCATACATCATGATCAAGTAGGTTTCATCCCAGAGATGCAAGGATAGTTCAACATACAGTAAGTCAATAAATGTGATACAACACATAAAAGTAAGGTCAAATGCCAAACGATCATATCAACAGATGCACAAAAGGCTTTTGACAAAATCCAATGTCCCTTCATGATAAAAGTCCTGAAGAAAACACGTGTAAAAGAAGAGCCATACCTCAATTCTGGGCAACAAAGGCAAGGCAGGGGGCATCACAATCCCCGACTTGAAATTATACTATAAAGCTACTGTGATAAAAACAGTGTGGTACTGGCAAAAAAACAGACCTGAAGATCAATGGAACAGATTAGAAGATGCTGAAACAACCCCAGACATACTAAGCCACCTTATCTTTGACAAAGGTGCCAAACACATTCGCTGGAAGAAAGATAGCCTCTTTAATAAATGGTGCTGGAAAAACTGTCTCTACACATGCCGAAGATTAAAACTAGACCCATATCTTTCACCATGCACTAAACTAAATTCAAAATGGATCAGAGATCTAAATATTAAAACAGAAACATTAAATCTGCTGGAAGGTAGGATAGGTAAAACTCTTGGAGACATTGGTGTAGGCAAAGACTTTATGAATAAAAACTCAACCGCACGGGAACTATCCCAAAGAATCAATAACTGGGATCTCATCTTATTAAAAAGCTTTTGCACAGCAAGAGAAACCACCAACAGAGTGAAGAGACAACCCACAATGTGGGAAAAAATGTTTGCCAGCTGTTCCTCAGACAAAGGATTACTATCGAGAACATATAAAGAACTCAAAAAAATCAGACCTCCCAAATTTAAAGACCCACTCCAAAAATGGGCATCTGAGATGAATACACATTTCTCAGATGAAGAAATACTAATGGCAAACAAATATACAAAAAAATGTGCAACATCACTAGTCATTCGAGAGATGCAAATTAAAACAACACTGAGATACCATCTCACCCCAGAAAGAATGGCTACTATAAAGAAATCAACTAATAACAAATGCTGGAGGGGCTGTGGGGAAAAAGGAACCCTTCTCCACTGTTGGTGGGAGTGTCGACTGGTACAGCCACTGTGGAAGTCAGTGTGGAGATTCCTCAAAAAGCTAGGGTTGGAGGTCCCATTTGACCCAGCTATTCCCCTTCTGGGCATCTTCCCAGAAGAATTAAAAACATCATACCACAGCGATATATGTGCACCCATGTTTATAGCAGCACAATTTGTAATAGCCAGATCTTGGAAACAACCCAAATGCCCATCAACTGAGGAATGGATAAGAAAGATGTGGTGTTTTTATACAATGGAGTACTATTCAGCCATTAAGAAGGATAAACTGGAGACTTTTATAGGTAAATGGATGCAACTCGAGAAAATACTCATAAGTGAAATAAACCAGAAGCACATGTGTAAGCATCGTATTGTCTCTCTAGTATGAGAAAATGAAAGAGTAAATAAGATCCAAAATGTACAATAGACATGGTGAATCAAAAAGAAACTGGTCAAAAGGAAAGAGAGACTGGAATAGGGAAAAGAAAGAAGGGAAAGGGAAAAAAAATTGTATATATATATATAAGATGGTTAAGATAGATACACTACGATTTTTACTTAGTTCATTGAAGAGTAAGGTTTGTGCCAATAATGTTTGGATAATTAAATGCTAATGTCTGGTGTCCTGAATAACTAACTTAAAGATAGTAATACGTAATGTATTAACCATTGTTACCCTCCTATTATGTTGTTTTGAAAATTTGTTCTTCTTTTGATTTGTTATGTTTTTTCTTCTCTTTAAAATAAAATTAAAAAAAAAAAAAAAAAAAAAAAGAAGAGCCATACCTGAACAAGATAAAGGCTACTTATGACAAACCAATAGCCAGCATCATCCTAAGTGCAGAAAAACTAAAAGCATTCCCCCTAAAATCAGGAACAAGACAAGGATATCCACTATCACCTCATCTATTCAACATAGAACTTGAAACACTAGCCAGAGCAATAAGCCAAGAAAAAGAAATAAAAGGAATACATATAGGAAAAGAAGAACTCAAATTATCATTATTTGCAGAGGACATGATGCTCTACATAAAAGACCCAAAGTATTCCATCAAAAACCACTTCAGCAACTTCAGCAATATAGCAGGATACAAGATCAATACACAAAATCATTGGCATTTGTGTGCACCAATAATGATTGGAATGAGAAGAAAATAATGACAATAATACCATTTGCAGCACCTTCAAGAAAAATGAAATATGTAGGAATTAACCTAACCAAGGAAGTGAAAGAGCTCTATGAAGAAAACTACAGTACTCTGAAAAAGGAGATTGAAGGGGACATCAGCAAATTCAAAGATGCCCCATGCTCCTGGATAGGCAGAAAAAATAATGTCAAAATGGCCCCAAACTGTTACATGATTCAATGCAGTCCCAGTCAAAATACTAACAGCATACTTTACCGATCTAACCAAAAAAAAAAAAAAAAAAGAAAGAAAGAAAGAAAACAGGCCTAAAATGCATGTGAAACCAGAAAGAGACCCTGAATAGCAAAAGCCCTTTTGGTCAATAAGAGCAAAGCAGTAGGCATAGCAAGCTCTACTACAAAGCAATACTGACAAAAATGGCATGGTACTGGAACAAAAACAAATACGTGTCGATGGAACAGAACAGAGGATACAAAAACTTTCCCTGACACTTTCAGCTTTTTGATCTTTGCCAAAAGGACCAAAACCATATATTGGAAGAAAGACAGCCTATTCAGTAGGTGGTGCAGGGCAAACTGGTTATCACTTTACAGAACAATGAAACCAGACCCTTATTTCTCACCATATATGAAATTAAAATCAAAATGGATCAAAGATCTAAACATTAAAACAGAAACATTAAACCTGCTGCAACATAAAATAGGTAAAACTTTGCAAAAATAGGTATAAGAAAGGATTTTTTAATGGAACCTCAGTTCTACAAGAAATAACAGCAAGAATCAACAAATGGGATTATGTCAGACTAAAAAGCTTCTGTACAGCAAAAGAATCAATCAGTAGAATGAAGATGCAACCTACAGAGTGGGAAAAAAATTTGCCAGCTACTCCTCAGAGAGAAGAGTATAGAATATACAAAGAACTAAAAAATAAAGCAAAACAAAACATAAAATAACCACCTAAAATTAAAGACCCAGTCAAAACATGGGCAAGAGAAATGAACAAACCCTTCACAGAGGAAAAAATACAGATGGTTAACAAATATATGAAAAAATGCTCCACATCTGTGGCCATTAGAGAAATGCAAATTAATACAAAGCAAAGATTCCATTTTACTCCTGAAAGAAGAGCAATCTTTAAGAAAACAAACAATAACAAATGTTGATGAGGCTGTGCTTTAAAAGGAACCTTCTTTCATTGTTGGTGAGAATGTAAACTAGTACAACCCTTACGGAGCTGAATATGGAGATTTCTCAAAGAACTGAAATTAGAAATTCCATACAACCCAAGTGATCCCCCTGCTAGGTATCTTCCCCAAAGAGCTTAAGACATCATACTACAGCAATACATACACACCAATGTTTATATCAGCACAACTCATAACAGCTAAATCCTGGAAACAGCCTGTATACCCATGAACAGATGATTAAATAAAGAAAATGTGTTACCTATATTTAATATGAATACTACTCTGTCATAAAGAATGAGAGATTTGAGACATTTGTAGGAAAATGAATGAACCTGGAAAATATGATGTTGTGTGAAGTAAACCAGACACACAAGCTTATATGGTATGATACCTCTCATTTGAGTGAGGCAAAGTACAAACAAAAGGAATAATGAACAATGGATAGAAGGGGACTAGGAGATAGATCTCTTGCAATAGGGAAGTGGTCCAAGGGAAAAGGCATGAAGGGTGAGAAGAAAGAGAAGGCAAAATATGTAGAATAAAGACATGCCATGTACAGGACCTAATAACCTCAGTTAATGTAAGCATTATATGCCATAACATGAGCCAAGTTCAATAATATCAATAAGAATGAAAAATGGAGTAGGGGAATAGGAGAAGGAAGAGAGGGAGGGAAAGGGAAGGGGATTAAAAAAGAGAGAGAAATAAACTGTGGTGTGTACAGGTAACCACTCCCCAAGGGATTATAAACTGTATGAATTGCAAACACGTACTAACATTTTTTTTGAAAAAGAAAATCCCCTTTCCACAGATCCCCAGGTTCCACATATTTCCACCCCAAAGTCCCCATAAATATATCCAGCCCCAGACTATAATGTGTCTCACTCTCTGAACACCTGCACTCTCTCCTGAGTGTGTACTTTTTTCCTTAATAAATCTCTGTGCTTCTTACAGATAATCATGAAAATTATCTTCTTGTGACTCAAGTCAGTGAAATATTTCTGGGGTTTGGGTGAGTCAAGATTCATCACCTCCTCTTGGAGAACCTCTTCAGGTCCTGCTCAGTGGCAGTAGGGCTAAACTTGACTCTCAATACTACCTGTACAGCTGGGACAAAAGTGAATTTGAGCAGTAGCTGGAAAGGTTCCTTCTATGGTCATAAAAGAATTTGAGAGTTCTCCATGCAGTCATTCAAATGGGATAAGGAATATCCTATCTTCAGTCCACCATAGCTATTCCTGATATTCTGTTTGTTCAACAATCTGACCTCTTTGAAAACCAACCAAATTTGCTACAGCAGAGCTAAGTTCAGATATGGGCATCTCTTTGATGCTGGATCCTTCAGATCAAAATAAGCCTTTATAATGCAACATACACTCTTCTGGTTGTAACCAGGAATGGGGCTTAAGTACTTGTGTTGGTAACCTTGCCATTGTTGAAACAAAATACTTGACATACACAATTTAGAGGAGAAAAAGATTATTTTGATTCATCGTTTCAGAGATTCCAGTCCATAGTCAGCAGGCTCTATTGGTTTTAGTTCAGTGGCCAGGCAGAAACATCATGGCTGAAGAGTATAAAAGAGAGCTGTTCATCTCATAGCAGCTGGAAAGCAGAGAAAGTGAAGCACCAGAGGAAGGAGCTGGAGGGCAGATGTAGTCTCCAAGATCATGCTCCCATGATCCATTCCCTCCAACCAGGTTGCACTTTCTGTTTCCATTATCTGCCAATAATATCGAAATGTGAACTCATCAGTGGACAAACCCACTGATGAAGTTAGAGCCTTTGTGATCCAGTTTTCTCTGGAGACACACACAGACACACCCATAGGCACAGTAAAAACGTGCTTTACTAATTTTCTAAGTGTTTCTCAATCCAGTCATGTTGACAATCAAGATAAATCATCACAGTACCCCAAACTCTGCTCTCTTCTCAGATTAGGAGATTAATACCCCTCTCTCCCAAGGCCCACACTGTTTTCCCTTTGCATTATCTAATCTTTACCCATCCTAGACTTCTCCATGAGTTGACTTTCACAGATAGGTAGAATAGTTAAAAATCAGCAGTTTATATCTTACACTCTGAAAAAGCCCATGAAGTAGGAAAGACGAGAACCTGGCAATCTTAAAAGAGGAAAAATACAAGAAACGTACTATACATCACCCTAACTTGGTATGGCTTTCAACATCAGAAAAAGCAAAACCCAGTTTATGTGCCAAGAAAGGATCACATTGCAAGGGAAAATATTTCCCATTTACACTTCACATTGAATGTTAAGCTAAAATGTGATAAATGTTGTGTATTCAGGCGATCCCCACAGGCTTCTCCAGAAGCTTTGTGACAGAAAAGTTTGAGAAGCACTGAAGTAGGCCACCAACCTCATTTTATAGATGAGGGAGATGAAGCCCAGCTATGCATTCTGGGGTCCTACATATCACTAATGACAAATACAGGTCATAGTCACCTGGATGGAGGCCTCCGAGTCTGTGGTAAGATTGAGAAAACCACACCACTTACTTCAATCTACAAAGGGGGCCAATAAATCCCAGTATGTCTCAAACATAAGGGATTCCCCAGTCCCCTATTGCTCTAGCATAGTGCCTATGGCACAGCACCAACACATGTACCTTGCTTATAAGTCCCAATGGTACAAGAGACCAGAATTAAGATGAATGGTTGGATCTCGTAATTCTTCTTTCCCGTAGACCACCAGGATGAATACTTTCATTCTTACACCCATCTTTAGCTTAGTTATCAGATGCCCAACCAACCCAAGTCATCCCTTAGCACTGGGACTTGTACATCCATATCCTAACACAAGTTTGCACCTTTTACCAAGCTCCCAAACCTTTCCATTGTGTTCTTTAGGATAGTTTATCAGGCATTGACAACATTCCTTTCCTCCTCAACCACCTCATTTTAGATCTCTTTTTCCTCTGGAACTCAATGACACCTAACCTACCCTGGTTTCTTTAGGAACTATATTGAGTGGTGGTTACTTTTCTTTCTCATAACTAAAGGACTACAGGATCTGGGGGAGGATTTGGTACCACCATCTTTAATGTTTATTGCTAAATTATTTCTCTTTTTTCCCCCAAATCCTCACTAGTAAAATCTCTTCAATGCTCATGCCATTAGGCCATACAACCCAATACCTTTCCTCGTCATGGTCTTTTTGTGACTTCTAATAATTCCCTTCATGTAGAACTTTAGAAAGTGGCATGTTGCCACTATTATTTTTTATGGTTTTATATCCCATTAAAAGACAGAAACACACAAAATGAGAGAGAAGAAGAAGAAGGAGGAAAAGGAGGAAGAGCAGATAATTAGTAGAAGATAATGTACTTACATGGGCTGTGTATGAACACTGAAAAAGAAGTAAGATGGCTCTTTCTACAGTCCCATTCTAATCCCAAATATACACAAACTTATTTCTAAGTTACTTCTGAAGTCAGAGAAACTAGATAAAACTGAAGAACAGGTAACTTATTTAAATATTTGATACAGTAGCCATGAAAACATGAATCTCCTTTCCTTTCCTACCATATTAGTTAGCTTTCTTAGTGCTGGGCCAAATTCCCAATACCCACATCTTAAAGGAGAGGCTTGATTTGCCTCATGGTTTCAGAGGGTTCAGTTCATGGTCAGCTGGCTTAAAATTAAAAACATCATAGTAGATGTGAATAGTGGAACAAAGCTCCTCAATTCATGCTGGCCAGTAAGCAGAGCAGGGGAACAGTGCCAGAAAGAAATGGTGCAGGGACAAGATATATTATGCAAGGTCATGTCTCCAGGATCCACCTAGACACACCTAGGAGTTTTACTAATCCCATAGGTGTCTCTTATATGAATCAAGTTGACAATCAGTGTAATTGTCATACCTACTAAGTCAAGAGACAGCCAATTCTCACACCCTGGAAGAAGCATGGATGCTACTCTCTCAAAATCTTAGTTGCAAAAAGCTTGGGCCTTGAGTATATAAAACAAGTATAGCTAGGTGGGAAAACAAGAGGTTAAGTGAAAATTTGCCTGCAGAATGGTATGCTTTCAGCTCCCTTTATTTATTCAACTCCTAGACCCTGGAAGTCTGTTGGCTACCATACACTCATAGAGGAGATTGGAGGATTCCTCTGAGGAAAATAGCCAGACTAGCTAGCTCAAGATAAAAAATTTTTAAAAGCTATCACAAGTGACCTTTAGTTGCTTCACAAATAAATGGCCAGGTGTCTGTCTGATCAATTTACAAAGAAATATTACATGAAAAGAGCTATTCCACCATCACCACTACTTCATCCCACCCCCTCCTTAAAAACCACACAGTGTTTGTGAGTATAAATTTAGTGTATGCTCCCAAGAACCAAAAATGACTAGATATATGAAAAACCATTTAACGTGGAAGTCAGAGATAAAATTCAAGACATAGAAAGGAACACAGAGGGAGAGAAACAGAGAGAGAGAAAGAGACAGACAGAGACAGAGACAGAGAGATGGAGAGAGAGAATGTTATAAGTAGAGGAAAGAATAAGAAGAACATACTAATATCCCCAAGTGGTAAAAAGAAAAAAAAATTCCTTCCATTATATTCCAAGTGTTTGCAACAAAAGGAAGATTATGAAGAAAAAAAGAAATATTAGAAGGGCCAGTGATATAGCTCAGCAGCATAAGCACCTGTCTGGCAAGCACGAGGTCCTGAGTTTGACTCGCCCGGTACCTGCATAATAAAAAAAAAGAAAAGAAAAGAAAGAAAGAAATATTAGGGACATTAAAGATAATAACATAAGTAAGAAATGTAATATGTATATTTAAAGGTAAGTTGAAGACAAACACAAAGAAAAAGAGACTAACATTAGAATAAAATATAAATGGTCTTCTAGCATCTTCGTGTCTGTGAAGGGTATGGTGATGAATGTGTACATTAAATACTACAGCAGTGAACACACACAGAAGGCACAGAGTGAACACAAGAGCAAACTCTGGATAATAGGTACAGTAGAAAAATGATCAACTCATTCACTAGTTATACAAATGATAGATTTAAAAATTAAAATTTCATTCTTATAAAAATTATTTTTGTTTTTTCCTTTTTGAATTTTTCCCTTTTCTCCATGACCTTCACTACAAGCATGCTAGTGTCCCAGTGCACAGGTGTACTTAAGGCTTTGTATATTGTATTCTCCACACTTCCATGCTGATGGTAGATTGGTTGTGGTAAAATATCTGAAATCCAGACAGTTTTACCAATTTTCCTTTATAAATATGTGTCATCAAAGCAAAAGGCCTCATTTAAACAAATAATGAAAATCAGCAATTCTGTAGATTTGTGCTGCATACATTGGAACAAATACATAACTTAAATATTATTTTCATGTCAGAATTCAGTATCTTTTGTCTGCTTATTTATTTTAGGACAGATTTTCAATTCAAAACCTTGTAAGCAATCAAATACATTTATATACTTTAGTTTATTTCACTATTCTCTGTTTAGCAATTAGATGTATTTTTAAAAGAAATTACAAGTGTTGACACTTATTTAATAGGAGAGTTAACAGAACTAAACTACATTACAGAAACTATCAATGAGATATTCATGAAGTATTGCTCCCATGTGGTTTCCTCTTAAAGACATAGGCCAATATCTATGTGAAATCTTGCTCTTGATTTTTTCCAGGCACAAAATTTACATGTTATATAGACATCCTATTTATAGCATATGATTACAGGAGACTCAATAAGCCATTTGAGTGGGAAACAGTTAATATATTACTTTCTGTCTTTGTCTTACTCATGTGATATTTGTAGAAAAAGTTTAATTGCTCCAATATTTTTTAAATAATTAAATTGCTTGTTTGCTCTATTTTCCCTTTGATAAAGAGAATGACTGAGAACAATTCGACAAAAAGTTGAGTAATAGCCATGATTGTTTGCTACAGGAACATAACAAGCTTGGAATTTTTCAAAAATTCATCTTCAACTAAATTTAAATGCTAAGTGAAGAATTTTTATCAGCACGAGTCAAATGTCTTTTACCACTAAAATTTTTTGTGCTATGTTCTTAAATTTATTTTCTTCTAAGAATATCACCAGTTATTTCAAAGCTGAGATACATAAAAGTTCAGAAATCGTTCTTGAAACCAGTTTTTCCAAGAATCAACTACTCATTGACAAACCTGGAAGACACTGAATAAAGTTCCAGAGGGCAGGAAAATCAGTTGAGTCATTGCTGCATCATCTCAAGGTCGGGGCCCACTGCAATGCGTAGTGAAATGAGTAAGATGAGTGTTCTTGAAATAGAAACAGCACACCACAGACCATCAGGAACCAGAAGTATCTTCTGAGATGTACTCATAGACTTCAGCTCTACACAAGACTTCTGAGCAGATAAGAGCATGTGTCCAACTCCCTAAAAAATTTTCCTTCCCAAATAATCCTTTATCTACCCATTGTTGTGTTAAGTGTCAAGAATTTATCACTCTTACTCTGTATCTTGTATATTTCCAGGAACAATGTGTGGATTAAACTCATTCGTTCATCTACACATTCATTCATTCAATATTATTATTGACCATCCGCTCTCTGCCAGGCACTGTAATAGTAGCTCAAAATATGCCAGTAATTATAGTCCCCACCTGATCGCTCATCCTGTTTACACTGTGGGACTCAGGGCAAAAGTACAAATGAATTCTTTTTACTGTATGTCTGTACTTTGGAAAGTTACACATCAAGTTAACAAATGCCTGAATAAAATATGATCTCTCTTCCTACCCTAAAAATATGACTTTATGACTTTAAGTGTAGAATTTGAAAACCTCTTGAAATTGCCCACTAACCAAGTAGGGCAAAGAGCAGAGCCATCCCCCAGCTCTGGCTCCCCCCAAAGTCTACCTTTTCTCCTCTTTCACCCCCCACCTTCGAAAGGAGATTTGTTTGTTTTACTATAAATTTAACTTCTTTAATAGATATAGTTATATTCGGGCTTATTTTGGCAGGAGTTTAGGTAGTTTTTAACTTTTAAATTTTCATCTAAATTGTCAAATTTGTATGCTTAAAATTGTTTCTGATATAGTCTATCTTTTTAAAGTCTGTGAAGTTGCTAGTAATATTTCTTATTCGTGATAATGGAAATTTATGTTTTCTTTTTTCTTTGTCAGTCTGACTATAGTTTATCAATTTTGTTGATCTTTTTAAAAATAAGCTTTTATGTTATACGGATTTTCTCCATTGTTATTTCTTTTTGTTAAATTGACTTCTGCTATTATATTTATTTTTCCTTCCCCTTTAATTTTTCTTTTTCTAATTTTTTAAGGTACAAATTTAGGCTGTTCATTTGAGATCCTCCTTTCTAATATAACCTGTAATGGGTCATACTGTATTCCCCCCAATCTGTATGCTGAAATTCTAACTTTCAATATTTCAAAATGTGATATAATTTGGAAATATGAGATTTGTAGAATTAGTTAAGTTAGCGCCAAATCATACTGAAGTACAGTAGACCCTTAAACCAGTATGACCGGTATTTTTATTTCCTCTGATAAGAATAGAAAATTTGGACACAGACATGCATGTAATGAGAACACCACATGAACACAAAGACCACCATCTATAAACCAAGGAGAGAAACCTGGGACAGGTCCTTCCCTCACCACTCTCAGAAAGGGCTAATCTTATCAACACCTTGATTTCATACAAATGGCCTTCAGATCTCTCCAACAAAAAAAAATTTGCCACCCAGTTTGTGGTACTTTGTTATCACAGTTCTAACAAACTAAAATAAAAGATTTGTTTTGTTTTATTTTGTTCTTTAATGGTGCTGAGGATTGAACCCAGGGCCTCACACATGATATGTGCTCTGCAACTGAGCTACACCCTTGCCCCCAAGAATAAGTGATCTCTTAATGCTATAAATTTCCCTCTAAAGCATCACTTTAACTGCATCAAACAAATTTCCCTAGTTTATCTTTTCATCTTTTTCTCAAAATACTTTCTGATTTTCCTTGAGACTTTTTTCTTGTATTATTAATAAATTGTAAAGAAATTTGCTATTTATTTTCCAAGTGTTTGATTATTTTCCAGTTAATATTCAGTTACTTATTTCATATTTAGTTCCATTAGTTAGAAAATAAATTTTGTAAGATTTCAACTTTTTGAATATTTTTAAAGTTTGTTTTTTGATGCCAAGTATGGTAGTACTTCACCAGTGTTCCATCTGAATTTAAAAAGAGTGTGTGTTCTTTTCATACTGGGTGGATTGCTCTTTAAGTTTCAATTAGGTCTCATTTGAAATCTCAATTTAAATCTCATTGTGTGTTAATGTGTTGTACATTTTACCTCTTTGCTGATTTTCTACTTGTTCTATTGATTATTTAGCAAACAGAACTGAAGTCTCAACTATGTTTGTGAATCTGATCTATTTTTCTACCTAGTTCTATCAACTTTGGCTTCTTGTATTTTGAAGAACTCTTGTAAGGAGTACACACATTTAGACGTTATATATTTTTGCTATGTTGACCTATTTGTCATTAGCTCTTTATTTCTGTTAGTTCTCCATGCTTTAAGTCTACACTGTCTGATACTATTATAGCAATTCCAGGTTTTTATGAGCATTAGTGTGGCATGTGGAGTGTTTTTTTCTATACTTTTAATCTATCTGTACTATTATACCTCAAATGGGTGTCTTGTAGATCACATAGATTTTGGAAGGGATTTCTGTGCCTGTATAGTTGTTAAGTTTCTGCTTAGCACTAGATGCTATTTAGAGGTTGGAGATATAGCATGGATTACATTTTTATATGGGATCTAAAGAGAATAATGAATATTAGATTGGTATGTAAAATTTATACCCCATATTCAACTTTAAATCTATAGAATTAAAATATATTTGTAACATCTCATATCTGCCTGACCTAGAAGGTGAGATCAGTGACCTGAATAAGGTGTTTTCATTTCAAGGTATGAACACAAAGGAGCCCAAAGGATACATGCTAGCATTTGGGGGGGGGAGAAGTTATGCATTGAAATTGAGTATTTTCTAGCTGGATCTGTCAGGTATGTAATTTTCTAAAGTCCAAATCCCATCTAAAGACCCTGTCGTCCAGCCAACTCTTTTCTGCTTTCATTCTATTCTCACCACTAGTTTCTTAAGTGTAACTGATAGCATATATTGTCCGTGTATCAATTTCCAAAATTATAGTTTGTTTTGTGATGATTACAGCTTACTAGGATGTTTCCTCTCTCTTTAATGCTGTCAGTCTTCAAACCACCATGTAATAAAGGCTATTTCTGTGGTGATACTGCAGATAGCTAATTTCTTAGGGAGACTTGGGCTAATTTCCCTAGTCTCATCCTAGAAGCCAGGATTCCTATGACCTGTGAGAGGAAGGAAATCAGTCATCATTCCACTTATACCCAAGCTCAGACTGTAAGATCAAAGTGGTACCCGCAGATAAGAACTCCCAGCATCTAGGAAAATAAGTCTTTCAATCCTGATAATCTGTATATCTACTATATTCTACTCTTTGCAACATTCAGATGTAATTCTTCAAGTAAATTTTACTGAAGGACCCAAGTAGGCCTCTCTTCCTGAGGGAAACACAGAAAAGGAACATTAATAGGAACAATGTAGCCCTTGCTGCTGCAACTGGTCTTGAAGTGACAACAGATATTTACTATCTACCTCCTTTACTGTTTCTTCTGCATTCCTTCATCCTCATCTGACAGGTATACTTGTCCCAGCAGTTTACCTTGTGGTATGATCCATACTCACAAATCTAAAAACTCTGAGTACCTGGTCACAACAGCTGTCTTAAGCCAAGCTTGCTGTATTTGCCTGTTGGCCATGAAAATCGGGCAATGGAAAAACAGAGGGTGTCCAAGTAAATTATTTGGGTACTAAATGTATTCTCTGCTGCCACCATATGTTTTTCTTCTCATGATTATTATTAATTATTCTTCCCATGATTGTGAATATTCTGTTTCCCATTCTTTCTTTGGCAAGAGGAACTTCAAGTTCCCCAGGTAACAGCCATAGCCTACAGTTCAGTGGGAATCTTGCTGTATCTCCCTAGTTGGAAGTGTTTTCCCTTTGGTAACTAGTATATCTAAGAATCTAAAATTTGAGGTATGAGAAGCATAGATTCCTCCAAAGGGAATCACTGGCAATGATGATATTAGAGAACTACTGCTTCCATACCTTGGTTCACAGACCAGCATATCCCACTTATTGCAGACACGGCGTTGTATTAAAGTGCTTGCTGTTCTTGTCTCCTCGATCCAGCACACCCGGAACCCACTACACATGCTCCAGGTATCTACTAGATGATTTTGCAGCACTTTGGGGTGATAATCTTACTTTCTTCTCATGATTTGTATAACTCCAACTTTGTTCACTATAATTTAATCTTGGTCACTGATTTTGTAGGCTTGAGTGCCTAAGAAAGATTCGTCTGTTGAAGGTCAGAAAACTTTGAATCAATCTCAAGCAGTGGGAGAGCCTAATCGGGAAATCTGAGCCACTTTTTCAGGCACAGAGGCCATGAGAATCCTAGTACTTTTCATGTTGGGATTTGTCAATGCAGACACCCCATCCCACATGTCAATGTACTATTTTTCCTCAAATACCACAATGATTTTGTCATAGCAGATATGCCTCAGTTGAAATTTTAGATTTTTAGAATTTTGTTAGTCATATGTTTAAGACCTAGAATTGGCCCATAACCTTATCTGTCATCTTTTTCCATAGTCAAAGGACAGTATATACACCATAGGCACCCTTTACTTTTACATCAGTCTTTGAATTGCTGGTTATCCATGCTTATTCTTTTCTTATTTTTTTTCTAAGTATCAATTAGCAACTGCCACCTGATTTTACTATCTTTAAATTATATACTATATAGTGTATACCATTCTTCCCACATTGTGCGAATGCTTTGTACATTGCCCCTGACAGGGTATTCACTGAACTGGAATAACATTATAGTTCGCCAAGTATATAAGTTTTGCAAACACTCAGCTACCCTATACTAGAGACTAACTGTGACTCTAGATAGAATTCTCTATAGACACCTGCATGGTGAGAAATCTGAATCCCAAAACTCATCTTGACATCTTTCTCAAGTCATTCCTAGGGTCAATTATCATATGATATGTTCCTGGAAAAGCAGACTCAGAGATGAAGATTAGCACATAGATAGTTTATTAGGAATTACTCTTGGTGTCCAGGTTGAGGGAGGGAAAGGAAGGGAAAGAAACAGGACTGGGTAAAAGTATTGTGTGTATTAACAAAGGCTTCAACTGATGCCATGGGAAATTTGAAGCTAGAATGGCCCTTTAGAAATGTCCCCATTTGGGGTGAGGTGCCCAAGACTTTCTATTTTCACCCCAAATGGTCACTAGATATAAGTTGCTGTAGAAAAGAGGTATCACTTTGGACAAGCCTGCTCTATTTAGTCAAGATAGTTTCTGCCTGTTGCAGTCTCAGAACCTGGAGAAATAAGTCTTCTTCCTTCAGGGAGACCTAGAAGTTTCATTACATTATCCACGCCACCTAGGTCCAAAACATCTCAGCTAAAACTAAGCTCCAAAACTGTGCAAAGAAGGCAAAGACCACCTTGATGTTCTGTTAATCTAAGACTATGTGCAAAGCCTGTGAATGACAAGTTACAGTCTATGGCCCGGACTTTGGAATTTCCAGGGCTGTGGGTATAGAGTCAAGAATAATCACTTGAGAGATCCCTCAAGACCCTTTCGTGGACAGTTGTCCACTAATGGAAGCATATTAAACATTCTTCCACTCAAGTGTACATGTGTCCTGTTACTAAATGCATTGTTAGGCCGGTGAGATGGCTCAGCGGTGTAAGCGCCTGCCTTGCAAGCGCAAGGGCCCGAGTTCAACTCCCGGAACCCACATATGAAAAAGGGGCCGGTGATATTGCTCAGCAGCACGGGTCCCTGTTGGCGCGCGAGGTCCTGAGGTCAACCCCCCAGTACCCACAAAAAAAAAAAAATAAATAAGTAAATAAATGCATTGTTAGTTAATTGTTCATCTGTTCATTGTTCATTCCTCATTCATTTATTTATACATGTGCCAAGTACTATATGTTAGAAATAAAGAAAGAAAATAAGATGTAGGTGCTGACTTCAAGTGCTTTACAAGAAGAAATTCACGTAAGTATGTATAGGCTAACATGACCATACAAGTGAAAATAGCAGATTACCCTAGGAAGATCAGAAGAAGATTAGTAGATGAAGAAGTAACACTTGCCTTCTCGTGAGAAATTTGTTAGAGCACATTGGGCAAGGAATTAGGGAAAAAGAATCCTGTGCTTTTGATAATTATTCATTAGAGGCTAGGACAAGGCCAAAGCCTGTAAAGGTAAGAAAGCAGCAGAGAGATAAGTAGTTTTGGAATAATTTGTAGACCAAGGACTATGCAAATATACATTAACATCACCTAAAATAATCTTCATAGTATTTCAATCTTGGAAATAGTATTAACCACATTTATTAATATAGAAATTAAGGATAACTAGTGCTAGGTAATGACATAAGACCCACAATGAAGAGGCTAAGGCTACTGAGAATGAGATTGCATTTAGCATACATTAACGTCTCAAATTCTTATTTTCTTAGTCCATTTATGCTGCTGTCTGCATTAAGAGCAGCCATAACTTCATTCTGAATACACTAAAGTTAACTATAAGACTTGCTGATGAGAGGCTGCCATTAACATCTGTCTGTCACCACTGCCAGGTTGGCTGAGTTTGGATCTCATCAACTCATCAGTATTACATAGTATCTTGGCAAGAGTTATTCAAATGCGTCACATGATTTTGCAAAAGAATTTACTTTTCTTTGCTACCTTCAGGGCGTATTTCTAAAATTCATAAAAATCTGCTCCACTAAGAGGTTTTCCCAGGGAAAACACAACTACCTCTCCCACTGTGTCCTTGATCAAGGTCACAACCTGCCTCTTTGGATTGTTTTCTAAACAGTTGTGAGAAAAGTGGTCTGAAAAAAGAATTTCCTATGTTCAATTTGTTGTTTAATGGGGTTAAGAATAGAGAGGAGAGAGGAAGTATTTTTAAAATAAGATAGTTCACAGTTAAGGAAAAGCATCTGGAAATGCCAGAGGTGCAACATCATGAACTATTGAAAGTTCCAGGAGGTAAGGAAAACATGGCTACAAAGAAAATGTAAGTAGTTTTTGTGGCAAGGGAAAATGCACTATAGACATAATTAAAAATCATTTAGGCAACATCAATCAGTCCAGGCTTTCCCCCAGGACATGGGAAGATTTTGAAGTACTTCAAGCAGAAAGTCATGCTGACCAGTCCATGAAGACTGTGTAGGAGGTAAGCAAGAAGGACTGCAGGCAGGAAGACCAGTTAGAAGGTGTTGTAGCAATAGAAGGAGAGAATTTGTGCTATAAAGGCATTATAGCACCTTTTAACTGTATTTCTAAACACAATATAGTTTATGGAACATGGACACAGGGAACCATCATAAGGTTTCTTGGATCTTTGGAAATGCCACCTTTAGTATCAAGCACAAGAATTCCAGAGTTTAGGATACTGCTTTGGCTTCTCTAAACAAAAGATCACTGCTTTCATTTTGAGAGGCTTAAAAATAAATTGCCGGGGCCGGTGAGATGGCTCAGCAGCGTAAGTGCCTGCCTGGCAAGCGCGAGGGCCCGAGTTCGACTCCCAGAACCCACATACGATAAAAGGGCCGGTGATATCGCTCAGTGGCACGGGCGCCTGCTGGAGCGCGAGGTCCTGAGGTTGAACCCCTGTACCCACACACAAAAAAAAAGAATAAATTGCCTTCAAAACACCAAATTGAATTTTCAAATACAAAATTAAAATTGAAAGTTCAAATACAGTACTTAGGTAGACTTTTTATGATATTAGGCAGTTGAAAATTATACATCCTTAATTCTCATACTTTGTTGTCTAAAGTATGCACTGATGATTTTTCTTAAAATTTTATGTCTTCAAAGCTAGACAAACTATGAGATCTCATGGATAGTCTCTCATATCGACAAAAGATAGCCTAACCCCAAGCTGCTGCAGCAGCTCACTACAAACCTTTCTCTCTACACTTTCTGGTGCCCATATACTTCTGCTAGACTCCCCTGAAGATCTTGTGATGACCACACATCATACCAAAGATACTACTTAACATGAAGGTGAATTCTACAAGATCTTCCTCATTCAAAGGTCACCAGACCACTTACCCACTCCATGTGTCCCCTCTTGCTCAGGCATGAAATATAATTAACCTGTCATGTTCCTCAAGTCTCTAAAAGGGTTATCCATGCCCCTAATCCATTCTTCCCATTCTACCTACCAATATGCAAATATTGTCTTCATCAGAAAAATAAAAGAAATATCAAATTTCCCCAAGTAAAAAACCTTCCAGGAACCTTCCTTTTATACATGCCTACACCTGTGTAGATAGAACACAGTGTGGGATGGAGGACTACTCTTGACCAGAATGGTACAGACCAGCCCTATCCAGGGTAGTAGTGCTGAGGAATGTGGAGTTCCACCCAGTTTAACTGATATCTGCGCTCCTCAGCTGAACTTCCTCAGGCAGAGCCCATCAACAAGTAAAATTACTTTCTTTGATTCCATTAATCAGCTTCCTCAAGGGCAGAATGGCCTCTCCAGTGCTGGGATTACCGGTGTGCTCCACCACACCTGGTCCTCATCAGAAACATTTTGAAAATGCTAGCTATGGCATAATAATCAAAGCTCTCTAGAAAATACTAATTTAGGAAACAGAATCCTGAATCCTGGATGTTCTGAATTTTATTTTGGAATATTAACATATATTTGTATACCCAAGTTGAAACTTTGCACAAGCATCAGAAAGTCACATGCCACTAACCACCATGTATTACAGTGCCTTGTGAACAAATATTATCCAGATACCTGAACCTAACTAGTAGGTCTTGCATTCCATGGTTTAATAGGTGAAGCTGCACAAATGTTTTACTAATATACAAGTATATAAAAAATTTCTTAAACAAATATCTAAACAAACTGTTAAACATCTAAAGCCACATTTCTCTCCCATTTCTCTCCCAGCTTTTCCTCTCCAGGATTAAGCACCATACTAAAGTTAATGTAAGTCATGCAGAAGCATGCTTTTGTATCTCCCTAGGATTAGCAACTTACATAAATGATATTCTAATACACATACATTCTTTTATAGCTTTCTTTCTTCCCTCTCAACTTTAAGTCTAGAGATTTACATAAGCTATTACAAAAATACCTAGTTTATTCCTATCTCAATTTTAGTTAACCTTACAACTAAGAGATTAGTGAGGGTATTTCCTACATTTATATCATTATAATCCTTGCTATAATTAATCTTACTGTACTTGTCTTCTGGTATACATTTTGCCTTGCACACATCTGTAAGAATTCTTCAGTTATGGCCACTAAGAAATGCTATTGCTTATTGGAAAGATGTTCTTCATCTTTGCTAAATATGCCCAACTACCCTCTAGAGTAGCTGCACCAATTTATGCTCCAAATTAAAAGTCTCGTTATTTCCTCATATTTTTCTCAATACATGATACAATGAGCTAAATAATAGACCTCCAAAAGGGTATGGTATTTTTCAATAATTTTGCCAAAGATAGAAATCTGTGACAATAATTTCATTGGGAAAAAAGATATTTTCAAGATAATTGAGGTTTCTGGGTAAACACACACCAACCAACACCAACAATGTTCAACCAACATTATGAGAGCCTGTTTACATGTTATTTCATTTACTCCCATAAATATATCTATGATGAGTAGTGGTAGCTGTATTTCACAAGAAAAATTGCTGAATCTCAGGGCTAAACTCTATAGTTCACTTGGAAATTAAACATCAATCCTACTGATTGCAAGTTACATCTGTATTACAGTGGCAGCAGGATAAATTTAATAACAATTAAAAACAACAGCTTATATTTAGGGAACATTTACTATGTACACTACTACTCACATCCTTATATCTTTTATTTTTAAAAATATTATTCTTATGAAATGTTATATTTCTTATATGGCATTCATATCAAATATGATCTTGTTAGTTTATGTTTGAGAGTATTTTATATTAATTGAAGAGATGAAAACTTGCCTAAAGCCACACAATTTTATGTGGTTGAAGACTGATTTGTATCCATTATGTATGAATCTGTGCTTTTAAATACTATTGTATTGACTCCACAAATCAATATTGATATTTTTAGTTTATGCATTATACTAGAATCAACTTTCAACATAAACAGAATTCTTTAATTGGATCTGAAATTATTTTCTGTTAAATGTATACAACATTACTATGTGGAAATGTTGACATTTTTCTTACCTTTGACTGAGCCATATTATTTTTATATATCAGGTGTGCGCATAAATGCATGTAGGAGGGGTGCCTGGAAAGCTTACAAAGAGCACATCAAGCTTTTTGTTGTTGTTATTTAATCAATACATATGCTATTTCAGTATCAGTTTCCTGATAGTGTCATTGCTTAAATAAAAATATAACATTTGGGGAGACTTCTAGATAGTAAGACTCTCCAATTCTATCTCTTTGTGTAAAAAACTGCTAAAAGTACTAAAGGGGCAATTAAATCAATGATTTAATATGTACAGGAAAAAAGCCCTTATGCAGTGCAGAATGGCCACTATTACAATAATAGGGAGTGCAGTGTAGAGAAGAGAATACAGGATCTGGTGTTAGACCTGGATTTGATGGTAGTCCCCAGTACTACATCAGTTGTGAAGACTCAGCTGACTTATTATTTAAATAAAGATCATAGAATCTGTCTTGTAAGGCTGATGCTATGTTAAAGAAAAAAAGAATTTTAAAAGCTTGGAACCCAATTTGAATCTGAGAAATAATTACTACAATGTTATTGTTTCATAAATATGAATGAAAAGTGCTCTTCTAGGTTCTGGATCAATGTTTTTGAGAATCAAGATTATTTCTTTAAAAAGCAAAGCTTCTGCTGGAATCTGACTCCGCAGATGTCACTTTGTACAGGAGAAGCAAATCCCCACCCCGCAGGCTTTCTCCAGGCCAAAAATAGATGCTCCCCAGTCTGGCCAGTGATTTGTCTCCTGCCTATTTGCTAGTCATTGCCTCTTGTTCTGCATGGCATGCTGCACCTGCTCTGAGTTTCTGTTCAATAGTCAGGAACCAAATAAGAAAAAGATCTCCTCTTTAAGATGATCTCCAGATGCATTCAAAAAATATGGCTGCCCTAGGAGCCAAAGCTCTTCCTATCAGCCTCCTGGTGATCAACCCAGACTTATCTCAAGAGCTGCAGTCTAAATTGAAATTGAGTCAGCATAAATTGTCTTAAATGTTAATGGAAAACTAAAGCAGGATAAAAAAAAAAAAAGGAATAGTTTCAAAGGACCTTGACAATACCTATTTTTTATTTTTTATTAGTATGTATTAGTACATCCTAATATATATATATATATATTACATCTTAATTCCTTTTTCATCCTCTGTTCTTCCCTTCCCTCCATCTCTTGATTCCCTTCTCATCTGAGAAAGATCTATCTCCCTACTTCCTATTGTCTTTTATTTTGTTCTCTCTTTGTAATTTGGGTTTCTCACATAAGAGAAACTATGTGCTATTTAAGCTGGTGTGTCTGATTTATTGACTGTATCACATAAGAATGCAAACTCAAAGGCACATGTGTTAAATACCTATTGAGTGTTGACAATAAACAAGCATTGAACATCCACTGAATGCAAGACTTTATACCAAAGATGTAGACACTAGAGGCCATGGAGAGATGATTAACAATGCAAGAAAACAGTACATATAAAATGCCTTATGAGCTCATACTCAAGGAAAATGATGGGGAGGAAATGATCTTTCACATGATTATCATAATTTTGCATACAATACTATGAAAGTTATACCTTACATATGGTTGCCTAGCCAAGGAGACCTATGAGATTAAAACTTGTGCTATAGTTGCCTACCTATCAAGACCACCTAACTCAGAGCTGAGTCTGCCCAGAGAAAGGGAAGCTCTTTCCTAATTCACAAAGAGCTATACTAGCAAATCAGGCTACAGATTCCATTGGTTCCCCTATTCACTCATCAATGTTTCTTATATTTAGATATCATCCTGAACTAGGCACTGGTGATAAAAAAGATGACCAAGATCCTTTCCCTACCCTTGATGAATCGAGACGCTTTTCATCAGGAAGCCCAGTAGAAGGGTTTGGCTTTCCCTTAGAAGCTTCATTTAATATATTCCACTCACTGTCACCGTCCTTTAGAGATCCCAATTACTTTATAAACATCTCCACCAAACGAATGATTAGAAATTGGTGGAGTGTTGCATAATAGCAACCCCTTACTGTATGGTTCTGTGTAGGATGCAGAGCAATTCTCATAAATTGCCTTTTGGTCCTGCAATGAATGAGAAGGCAATGATAAGTATCAATATCCCATTTGGTAGTGACCAAGGGTGTGAAAATCACCCTGGGTCTTATAAATAGCCTCAAGAACATCTTTTGCACATACTACTTGGCAATTAATATAATGATTTCACATTGTGGCGCTGCTATTCTGAGACATTTTTAAATGTCTGAATCTTTGTCAGCTCCTAATCCAGCCAATGGTAGCAAATGACATTCTACCCAGTGAGCCTGGTTTCCAGATTTGCCATGGCACACCTGTGTCAGGATCCTGTGCTGACACTCTTGGCCTAATACATAACCAGTGAAACTTCTGACCAGCTCTAGGTTCTGTTTCTCCTATTGCACTAAGGAGTTTCCCACATCTAATCAGTCCTGGACACAAATGTGAATGAAGAATAGTCGTCAGTGATCTAGCAAGCTCTTGCCTCTTCTCCTTACCCTCTGTTATGGTTTGTGTCTAGATGTCCCCCCAAAGCCTCATGCAGTCATGGAGGCAGGATTCTAGAGTTTATGACTGATTCATGGTCTAATGCTGGGATTATGGGGGTGAGTGCTACACCCATCCTGGGGCGGGTAGCTTGCATATAATATAAGGGAGGGAAAGAGGCTTGCTCTCTCTCTTGCGCTCGCACTCCTCCCTTTTGCTCTTGCTTATTTTTGCTGCCTTTTGCCGCCATGAACTGTTGCCCTCTGCCATGTGCCACTCTGCCTTGGAGCCAGCTGATTATGGATTGAAACCTCCACAAACTGTGAGCTAAAAAAACCTTTCCTTCCTGAATTTGGGGTGTTGGGTATTTCGTCTCAGCAATGAGAGAAAAGTAACCAAGACACCCTCCAAGTTATCCTACCACTGACATCGCCAGATTCATCTTCTCAAGGCATGAGGCCTAGATTTTGTATTCACTCACAAGTTCAAAACCTCAATTACTTCCAACTCTCTATCAGGAAAGATCACATTCCTTCTCTTGGAATTTAATGTATCTACAGTGTGGTCCTCTCTTTTCAATTCATTCTCCCCTCTGCTGTCTTCTACATATAAAATTACTCTCCTCCTTCTGCATAAATCCATGCCTCTGCTAACAGAAATTTAAGCAAATTAAATACCCTTTTCTTCAGTTTTCATAATTACACGTACAAAATCTACTAGTGATGTATCTAAATGCCATCTCCACAAAGGCACTCTGTACCTCTGAATTTTAACCTGCTCTAAATGTCCCCATAGTAAATACATTTTATTTTTTGCCTTCTAGATACTACTACTTCAGAACATAAGCTTTCCAAGGGTTGGGCTTTGTCACAGCCATCTCATTTGTTCCTTCAAGATCTGACCTGATATTTATTAACTTCTCACAGTGAATCAGCAAATAGTCACAGCCACTCCACATTCTGCCTCATTCCTCACTGGAATACAGTTATGTTCTCTTTAGGGTCTCAGAGGAAGTAGAATCCATCTAGCGGCACTTCCTGTTATTATTGACTCCACTTCTCAGTAACAATCCATGCAAGTGAGCAATTTCTGAATGCACACAGGGGGCACCAGAGCTTCTAGCTATCCCAGAGAGGGCTAAGGAAAGCTTGTCTCCTTGGCAGCTGTCACACAGGCACATTATTGACTGAGCTAGGAAAGAAAGGGCTTGGCTAAGAGAGTATTCACATACTCTGTCATAATGAATTTAAGTAGCCCATTGCATTTGTCAATCATAAAATATCATTTTATCTGTTATTTTCAGATTAAATTTGGACACCATTTGTATATAATCAAGTAAGAAACAAAAAAATACATTAGATGAAATAGAGCTGGATACATGAAAACAGGTTGTACATGTGGCAGGATTGTGGGTACGCTTCACTGGAGAGCCCACTCCTGGATCCTCATTCGGTCAGGACAGATGCATACCCTTTATTGTCAAAGACAAGTTAGGGACGGGGGAGACCAGTGATCCTTCAGGGCACAGCCAAACAATGTTCAAAATACATAACTGTGGGGGTAAATGATTCTAGTTATGAGGAGACCTGGTTGGTCATTGCTTTTCACAAACCAAAACTGTGGCTTGGTTATCATGAATCATATTATTTGTGGACAAGTAAAATCTTCACTTTCCCTGGAAGGGCACTGCAGTCTGTCACCTGTGAAATGTAGAACAGATGCAGCTGTCCTTGGCAAATTGATATTTTCTATTGAATTACAATCCAAGGAAACTTAAAAATGCTGCTGAGTACTTTTCTTCCCTTCTAGTCTCATTTGAGGAAATGACATTTTCAACAAATAATATATGCCTATTGTCTGTTATTTAAAAGGGATGAGATTACTTTTCACTGAACGTCTGCTGTCTAACAATCACTTTGGGAAATAGGTTGCTTTGCCCCCATTATACAGATGAAAAACAACACTAAGAGCTCAATTCTTGGCTTAGGGACCATCAGTTGGAGCTCACAGAGCTAGGATCTGAGCCTGCACAAGTCATATAGCTCCCTTAGCTAAGCTTGCTCCAGTGCTCAGCGATGCCTCTTCCCAGTGACTGCTGAGCTCTCACGAGCCTTATTTCCTGGAGAGGAGATACTCGCACGGAGTGACTACCCTTTTTTAGTAAAGTTGCCAGACTTAGCAAATGAAAATATAACAATTAAATAACAAATTTTGGTACGTGTGTCCAAGAAATATTTCTATCCTATTTTTAATCTGGAAAGTTTATTTAAAGGGGGTCTTTATTAAGTTACCTTATACACTATATTCTTAGAAGATAACCTACTTCTACATTTTAAATAGAGCTACAAAACTACTCCTGTATATTTACTTTTTAAGAAATATATATATGAATATGAATAATTTCTGAATCCTCAATTAGTGCTTCGCATATAATTTCTTATATATAGAAGTATTCAATAAATGCACATTAAATGCATTTCCTAAAGTTAAGATAGACTTAATCTTATTTGCCTATTAAGGCAAAATCACTCATATGCATGTTTAGATGAGCAAGAAGGAATGTTAGAAGTGGGTAAGATGTCGAAATAGAAGTAGAAATGAAATGAAAGGAAGGATTATAGTGAAAATGAATTTGAAACAATGAATACAAATCTCTGAACTGTAAAGACATTTGCTGCATATGGGTCACAGAGAAGCAATTAGTTGTAGGCACAACCTATTTGAGTATCTTACCTATTTCCTAACCTAGAAATATTACTAGCAGTGAGTAGCCAAATTCTTAGCATCCGCCACTTTCCCCACACCAGGACCACATGTCCAGCCTTGACCAGGCTTTATGGACAAGCCTGACTTGGAAGAGGACCCTAAAAGACCAGTTTCATTTTCTGATGACCCACTGTCCAGAAGATACTGGCCTAAATCTGGACCCTGTTTCCCAGCTTTGACATCATAGTAGGTACTCGTGTTCCTGCAAAAAAGATAATCTGACTCATTCTCAACAGTCCCAGTAAGCACTAGGTCCTATACTGGACCTAATGGATGGAACCTAGATTCTTCAATATGTCTTTGCTTTACTTGCCAGCCTGAATGTCAACATGTGGCTTTGTCTACTCTTGATTATTTACTCTGATCAAGATATTTCATCAACACTTTTGAATGTCACTTTTTTTTAATAAACAAGAATTTTTCTCCACCTAGATCGTCTGGATCACTTTTTACCATTTTTGTATGCACACACACCATTCAACATCCCTTTTCTTTCAGCAACAAACACCATTTCAGTAAAACTGTCCTCATAATCCCATCTACCCACAGCAAGGAAAGCCAGAATGTCTAGAAATTTACATTTCCTTTATCCTGAATAAGCCACCACCTGGAAGGATATGTAAACCCAATCTCTAATTCTTTGGATTTTCCTGGTGCTATAACTTCCTGTGAAATAGCTCACATTCCAGAGTGTGGGAGAAAACTTACTGCTCCCCTTGGTGGAGTTTTGCTTGGCTTCCTCCTGTTCTTTGCTTCCTCCTTTCCTTTACTGATTCCTTGTAAAAGTACTTCCTTAATAATTGCTTGCCAATGAATTTCACTTTGGATTCTACTTCTAGGGAACCCAACCTAAGGCACCCCATTCCTCTATAGTTGGACAAGTCTGGAATCCCTCGGCAGTGATCTGCCCAAGTAAGCAGGTTTAGTTACACATCAGATTTTTCCACTCACTAGCCTACAGAAGCTTGGCACGCCAAGAAAACACAAGCAGCTTTGATTCCATAGCTCTGACTATTCTTTTTCTTCAGGAAAAACCAGAGCCCTCATAAAGGCATATTAATACCCTTGCAGGCAGCTAGCCCTGCCCCATTTGAAATTCTGAGGTTTTTGCCAAATATTATTGGTATTGGAAGGGTGCCATTGACTCTGCTGTTTGAAATTTGTTCCTGGACCATTGATTTACCGCCTGTCATGTTGCTACTACGTATTTATAATAAGATACGTGAATTTCCTTCCTATTAAATACCTGAGACAGACAGGAAAAAAAAAATGTAAGTGGAGTTTATTGCCCTGCCAGGGAAACTGGTTCTTAAAGAATCAGGTTAACACTATATTTTTCACAGAGTTGTGCTGAGTGACAGTAAAATCATGAAAAGGAAAGCTTAGAGAAGTAATAACAACCTCATCAGAAGCTAGAAAAGGCAATGAAAAGGCAAAGAGGAAGAGCTGAGCTGTGACTCAGCTAAGCAGGACTTCCCCTTGGATTCAATGTCTGTCGTCTATGCAGGGGTCACCTCTTTCTAAATCTTCCCTAAGAAACAGCCTCAATTCTTTTCTCTTCTGCATCCCTATAACCACTCCTAGACTCTTGGGAGCAACTGGCTGTGAATTATAGTTCATAGTGCTAATACGAACCATTGTCTCTATTATCTCTTTATTTCGAATACCAAGCAGTGAATTATTTTCATAGTGGTTGTCTGTATCAGTGATGGCAAACCTTTTAGAGCCTTCAACGGTACAAAGCCTGCTCACCACATGTGCTATGATATGTATTCACCACGAATGTAATATAGAGAGGAGGGGATTTTATAAGGTGTTATCCTTGCCCTCAAAATATAGACTAAGGGATGAAAAGAATGGAAAAGATGAAATAATTGAGTCAGAGGCAGGCAAAGATCAGAAACTCTCCCTTTAAACTTCTTCTCCCTTTTTCTTCATGGGATTATAAATATTTACACATTAGAAAAGCGATATCACTGGGTGCACCTTGAGACCATAATGTTAAGTGAGGTAAAACAAAAGTCAGAGGAAAACAGGAAAAAAAGAGAAAACAGTTATTGTCATCCAGCATGGACAATATATCTAAAAGTGAACCTTGATTTAGTGTAATAACTGTACATATTTTATATGTACTTTGGCCTGTTAGTCTGGCTTTAAATCTGTATTTATGATAATTAACTTTATAAGGACTTGTAAGTAAATGAATCTGATGTTGGCAAGAAAAGGGGGTAAGGGAAGGTGGAAAAATAATTGAGATGTGTTATGTGCATGTACCAATTCCCCACAATGAATATAATCATTAGGTACTGCAAACATGTACTAATAGAGGTAAGAAAAGAAAAAAAAATGGATATCATGTTGAGAAGGTAATGGGTCCCACACACACCACTGCAGTGTGAGTATTCAGCACTTGTTCAGTCACTATTTCAATGTGTATTCATAATAATGAAAATATGCTTTTTTCACAGAGAAATTGCTTTTGTGGGGGATTCACAGTGGATGAAACAAATGGTTAGCCATCTTAGGATGTCTCTGGGCATAAAGGAGACAATTATTCATGGAAGGAGAGAACCAGACACTGCAAGAATGCATGTCCACTGAGATGGGTAAAGTGTTAGGGATGGCCCAGGAGCAAGGGGGATACAAGAGGGAGGTGAGGAAGCAGAATGTAGCATCTAAAAATGTGTCCACCTAATTGAATGAACTCTACAGACTTAAATGCTAAGCTAAAAAAGTGGACAGAAAAGAGCATACTCTACAATTTTTTATGCAAAACACAAAATTGGACCAAGCCAACCTCTTCTATTCAAAGTCGAGATAACAGTTGCCCCTTTTATAAGATAGGCAAGACCTGGAAAGGACAATGGCACTCTGGAAGCAATATTCTGTTTCTAAATGAGGCTCTAGTTGTACATTTTTTTTCTGTTTATGAACTTTCAGCATGCACTACGCAAAATATACTCATTATAGTAAGTATAACCTTAAGAATATATTTACAATACCTAGAGTTATCTTAGGAATACATTTATAATATTGTTATCAATTTCAAAATAATTACAGGTCAACGTGTCTGGTATAAGTTGCCAAACATTACACAAATCCAATGATCTGTAATTACAAATTCATACATACGTGTTCAAGCTTATGGGATTTCATATATTTTTACATTTTCATTTCTGTCCTTCCAACTGTGCATGGGGCAAAGTCAGTAAAGATGATTTTGAGATGGTGGCAGTAAAGGAGAACTGCAGCAAATGGAAGCTGGACAATTGCTTCATCCTACAAGGAGCAGACCTCAGCCTGTGAAGGTTCCTGTGAGTCTGATTTTAGAGGATGCTGTGTAGCTACATTACTTTTTGCCAAGGAATGCTAAGGAAAACTAAATGTACTAGATGCTCCTGGCCTGCTTATTAGAACCAGGCCTAGACTCCAGTCCCAGCATTTCAGAGAGACACCAAGTATCCTCCCCTACCACCATGTTTATAAACTTGGCTGGGCCCAAGGTTCAGCTTTGCACCTTAAGCAGGATCAGTCTCTTGGGATGCAGCACAATCATCACTGTATTTTCTCTACACAGTATATCAGTTGGTGCTAAACAAAACCATTTCACCTTTTTGATGGAAAATTATTTCCAATGGAAAGAATAAGAGCTCTCTAATTTAGAGACTTATACACATTTCTTATACAAAGAATTCTAGAAATGTAGAAAGCTTCACAGACCCCAGTAGTGAAAGAATCCACTTATTAATCGTATATACAACTTTCCTTATCTATAAAATGGGGTTTTACATAAATGAGGTGGTATGTAGTGTGAAGGCTCTTTTATGGGCTTTGTTATCATTATTATTCATGCTATTATTATCATTAACATTTTACTATTAGCTCCCAAATTTTACTAGGTGCATAGTACATACAAATTACATCTTACATTCAATAAAATAATATTTAACTTATGTATCCACATTTAAAACAGTGAGTTAAATCAGTCTTTGTTTTAAAGATTAAGAAACTACAATTCAGAAGAAGAAGTTTACTTAATATCATATGGAAAAGAAGGAAAAAATGGAAACAAAGCTTTTATAAATGGGGAGGGGAGGAAGGGTTGAAGGAAAGGTAGGGGAATATGAAAAAAAAAGAAACAAGTTATGTCACTTACAGGGGTATAAATTCTCCGTGATGAATGTGATCATTATATATACCTAAAATGTACAAATAAAATCTGATTGGGAAAAAAAAGATCATATGGCATCTCTTTCATTAAATTTATAGATTTCATGTAAAAAAGCGACTAAAGCATGACCTGTTCAATCAAATAATATGAGCTTAATTCCAACCTGTACATATTACCTTTTATCTTCCAAAACATCTATATTGAAATAAGTAGATTGTATGAATTAGTGAACTAGGCTGGGAAATGTCAGGATGTTTAGTATGGCCCTGTCCTTACAGTCTCTGCTTCTTAAACACTGAAGATTCCTCTGATAACTTGTCCACTTTAGGGTGGCATGCTTCTGACCAATCCTGACAAAGCACACTGTCCACTGACAGATAATCTAGTACCATCAGTGGCATTGCCATGGGCATCTCAGCCACCAGAGGCCACTTCTCATTCTTCTGGACAATCATGTCTCCTAGCAGCACATCTGTGATTCAAAGAAGATGTTTCACTGGCTAAAGAAAAATGACTTGGCCACTTAGTATTTAAAGAAATTTATGTATTAATTCAGAATTTTGAACAAACAGAATAACAGTGATCAAAGACAGAGCAAAAGCAGAACACATTCCTAAATTTTTTTAACTAAAATTAGAGGACTCCAGGCAGCTAAAATTGTGCCCAAATGAGGACATAGGAGTAGGAGGTATTTGTATCCAGGCTAGCTCCGGCTCAATGTCCTCAGGTTCCTAAATTGGTCCAAAGTGATTTATGTGGCGTCTCTATACAGAGAAAGAACTTTTGTCCTTAAATTCCCCAAAATCAGAGAAAAAAGGGTCAAAACCAGAACTAGAAGAAAATCAAATTTGTTCCATTGAGAATTCATAAATACAAAAGAGAAAACTTCATGATCTTTCAAGAAATCATTAGTGACTGCCGTTCCTGTACTACTGAACCAGGCAGTGGGATATAAACATGGATGAGGTTGGATCCAAGCCTCTGAAGACTTGGTGTACTGAGAAGCTGATAATTAATTAAGTGCTAATCTAATGAGGAGAAGCACAGAGGATAAAACTGCAAGAGATTTATACAAAATGCATCACACAGTTTATATTTGTACATTTAATCCTAACGCTTGACTGCCACAGATGTCTTTGAGATTCTAATGAGAGCGCTGATCCTTCTCAGAAATATATACATGTGCACAGTACCACATATATATTTAAAGGCAGGACCTTGCTGAAGCTTAGATCAGGAAAATGTGCCTCAGTAAAAATTGATATTTGTTTGGACTCAAAAGTTGAAATTTTCCATTTATCATTCTTGATTAAAATCTGTTGGCAAAAATGGCGTACATGACTAGGTAACCCTATGAAAGCCCAGAGGTACTGAGTCTATATCAGGGGCTAGAAGCAAATTAAGAGTTAAATTGACAGAAGGAAGAAAATGGATTTAAATATTAAATTAAATACACACATTTATATATTTAAATCCATTTTCTTTTAAAAACCAGGACTCATTTGTAAACAGGCAGTAATAAAAATATCACAATATTTCATAAAAATATGAAAATGTAAGGGCAAAGCAATAAAAGGGTATTTATGATTCAATTTGTATAAAAAGAAAAAGTAAGTATATTTTATAAGTATGATAACATTTATATGTATATGTTGAATTTGCTTAAAAAATGTATTCAAGAAAATTTATAGCAATTACTATAGCAGAGAGGGAGATGACAGAACTCTTAACATTTTTCACTTTTTTTTATATGTTTGAATGTTTAACAGGAATATGCAGTATCTGAGACCAGGAGAAACAGTGGACATTACAGTTAGTACTAATGCACAAAAATCCAACCGTGCTCTTGCTTAAGCCATTGTGATAGATATGAATGTGCATTAGGGCACAAATTGTGTGCTTCATGTTTCCTAGGAATAGTTCCTAAGCCAAGGATTTAGCACCACTACCTTATTAAGAACCTGCCTCCAGGAGAAACTAGCAAGGCAGTGTGGAGATAGGGGAGGAGTCATAAGAGAAAAGTGGAAGAAGCCAAATGGGAAGGCTAATGCTGGCAGTCTCGGGCTCTGCCTGATTTTGCGGGAAATTCAGAAGTGTAAATTTCACCTCAGTTTGCCTTGTGCAGAGGCCAAAGAGCTTGACTTTTTCATTCTCATATCAGTCATTCACAGGCTGCCCATGCCACCTATGCCTGGGTGGAGGAGACACAGAAGAATTCTTAGATATTCCCAGTGCTCTATTGAGTCAGGTGGCTCCAGTATCCCAGGCAATCCTTAGAAGGCTGCAGGTATGAGCTGTTGGCAACAAAGAAGCTGAGGATTTATGCACAGATAATAAAAGGCATCTTCTGGAGCCTAGATGAGGCACGAACCATATCCATATTCCGTGGGTTGTTGATTTCATGCATTCAACATATATTTACAGGGAGCCTAGAACTGAGCTCTCCAACATTGGTAGCTACTGCTCACATGTGGCAACTGATTATTTGAAAAAAGGCTAGTTCAAAAAAAATGTGCAGTCATGTAAAATAAATACTGATTCTGAAGTTTTACTACGAAAATAAGAATGTGAAGTGATAATCTTTTTATACTGAATATATCTTGAAATGATATCAGTTATATATGAGATTAAATAAAATGCATTATTAAAATTAGGATTCAGATTGACTGAGAAAATATTTTTTTCTCCCTTTTTATTTCCCTGAATGACATTCAGACTCATTTCAGCCAGTGAAGTCCAAGCAACTTGGAAAATCAAGTTTTCTTCTTACTTTTTAATGTGGCTTCTAAAAGCTTTAAATTATATATATGGTTCATATTAAAATTTTATCAAATAACCCTGATCTGTAATGTGTCTGACTCTGTAATAACTGATGGGCGACACAGCAGTGACACAAAGGAGACATGGCCCCGGTCTTCATGATGTTTACAGTCTGGTGATGGCCCACAGACAAGTAAATGAAAAAACACACTGTTATCATTCAACATATGATGATGGAAATAACAAGGAAATTACAAATTCCTATGAGATAGAATTCAACAAGGGCAAGGTTTACATCAAAGAAATTCAGCAGGAAAAACATTTCTGAAGAAAAATCTTTTAAACCCAAAGTCGGAGACAGAGATAGTTTTTGATTATAGTATGAGTGGTGAAAATAACATAAAATTCATCTTGACTGAAGACATCTAACTTGGCATACATTGTTGACTTCTATAAAAACAGATCATATTTGAAGATTGACTGAGAAAAATGTTATTTTTCTTTCCCCGAGTAACATTCAGATTCACTTCAGCCAGTAAAGTCCAAACGACTTGGAAAACCCAAGCTTAGGTAGAGAAGACAGAATTTCTATGTTTATATTAAGATGGAAAAATGTAAATTATCAGAATCTACTTTAATGCATCTGCAACAACATTTATTTTTCTGGTTGGTAATTTTGAAGTGATGCTAACTAGTCATTGCAAACATGTAAGAGTCTTAAATTGCTTTTAAGGGAAAAGAGTAATAAGAAATAATCTTTCTGTATTAAGTGAGATGAATTTTCTAATACTGAAAAGGTTAAGACATAATCCCTTAACATGAAAACTTGCTCTGAAAAATGTAATTTTGGCATATTCTATTAAATGTTTAATAGTACATAGATATTTTCTATAAAATTGTTTCTTAAATAAAGAACTATAATTTCTTCATATTATTCTACCTAATTATTACTAATATGACCCCCAATTGTGATTTTTAAAAAACTAGCCTATTTCGTATTTCAGTTGAAATGTGTGGAAATATAGAATATGATTTGTTTAACGGTTTCCATTTTGACTCAGAAAATTGCTACAACTTCAGAGTTAATACCCTGTGGCACATTTAGAATTAAAATCCCAAGGAAAGGGGAAATTCTTCACAATTGGTACTTTCTTCTCAATGAGAGCCAGGTGAGCAGAATTATTTCTCATAAGAAAATATATAGGGGTCTGACACATTTAAAAGTGATTTCAGTAATAGGCATTTTTTTTTTACCATGTGGTCTACTTTATTCAAAAAATATTCCATGAGTCAATGTCCCTTGTTAGTTGCCGTAGCTGTGGATGAGACATCCCTGTGATTCCTCAGCTCCACAGGAAGCTCTGGAGCAGAAAGCAAGGTGACGCTCATGCCAAATGCTCCAGCGGAGGGGTCCCTGGAATGCCTGGGGAGGAACGTGGGAAGACCATTGTCTCTTAAAGAAGCAAATCAGAAAAGGCTTCCATGAGACAGTGAGACTTACTTGGACCATGAAAGAAAAATAAAGCTTTTATAAATGCAAGCAAAAGAAAAGCATTCTGGAAAAGCAAATATTGTGACAAAAGCTACGAAGTGTGAAATTGTCTAGAAGAGTCATTAAATATTAAGCTTAGACCATGGTAAGTAGTTCTGTGTACCTAGAGCCTTAGAATATGAAAAGTGACAGGTGGCTTTGGATCAAAATGCTTCAAGGAAGCATTTAAAATTTATTATTTACTTCTTTTTTTCTTTTTCTTTTAAAAATGAGTGTGCAGATTTTAGTGCAATTTCCTCCGTCATATTAGACAAAGAGCAAATAAGCAGCAGAACTTTTTTTTAAACTTTTTAATCCCCGGCTCCATCCACAGCAATTTACAAACTTTGTATTATCGTTTTTTTCTCTCTGCTCTTTCATTAGGATGATTATTGATTTATGAGCAGTTTTAATGTGGCTCTTTCAGACATTCTGAATCACCCTGACAGCAGCTCTGTAAATAGATCAATTTCTGCCTTTAAAATTCTGATGTCTCCTCTCCAAACAAACCATTATTTTGGCCAAACCCAGATAGAAGAATTCTTCATGTTTGGCGATGTATCATTAAGTTAGCCTGTGGAGGGCTGAGGTAATATCACAGTTACAGCGAGTGAAAGCAACTGAGCATGTTGGACTTCATTAAAGGTCACTCCTTTACTGAAGTAGCTCCGCTGTGCAGTAAACAAAGGGATGGGATTATTCTGTAGCCTGCGCTTAGCTATGTCAACTACCACCTGAATTTAAGGAGGAAATGAGAGGACTGGTCACTATCCCTGTAAATCACTTACAACTTCAAGTTTCAGCAACTGAAGATGAACAACTGCATGCATATATAAAAGGTACTTGTGAGACAGTTTAGTTATTTAGCTTGTGAATAGGTGGCTAGCTGAGGACAGAGGTGTTAACTCACCACCAGTGTTGATGAAAACTAATCTTCACTACTACGGCCTCTCAACACTGACTCTCTCTTACTGCTCCTTTTCTTGCTCATTTTTTAGAGACTTATTTTATTGAAGACCAGAGACTAGCTCTGAGAAAGCCTTTTAGTCCCAATTGTTAGGGTAGAGATGCCCGCCGCGTGAAGGAAGACTCCAAGAAGCGTTCTCTCATGCAAAAGGCAAGGGGTTTTATTGCCCAAGCATGCGTGGGGCTCACTGAACACGCAGGAACAGAGAGCCACGAGGTTTGTCTGTGCAGGGCTTATATGTCTATAGAACAAAGGGAGGAGGGGTCTTTGCAAGCGCGGTTACAGAAGCAGATGGCATTGGTTAATTTAAACAGCTTTTTACATTCATTGGGAGAAGACAATCATACGGAAATTTAAGGCTGGGCGGCAGAGGATGTCTCCTATTTTGTAAATTCCTTAGTCATGGGGTTGTTCTTATCTCATAAAGGCATATTTTGTAAATTCCTTAGTCATGGGGTTGTTCTTATCTCGTAAAGGCATGTTTTGTAAATTCCTTAGTCATGGGGTTGTTCTTATCTTGTAATCCAGATCCCTGGTCAGCCCTGTTCTCATTCTTATCTAACTTAGGCAACTTTTAAACTGTAACAGCTTAATTCTCGGAACATTGGGAGGAGGAGGACAGCATGGATTGTATTTTCCCAGAAGGGAAAATTCCTCTTACACAATTATCTTTCTGCTCTTGGTACAGTAAGGTTTGGGAAACAGTGCTAAGCCTCACAGATAAAGGTCCAGTGCCTTACATAGGTGACTATTAAGAGATTAGGCTTTTCATGCCAAAGGGAGAGGCATTCTCCTGTCCCTCCCCCACTGCCTTCCCAAAGGGGGCAAACATCACCAAACATCTGGTATTTTTAATGGAAATGGGGGGACTACTAGTTTTTTTGAGGTAGGGTCATTACAGTACAGGTGATTTCATTGATAAAACAAACAAACAAACAAACAAAAAGTAGTTTTAGGGACCCTCACAGGTTGATGGCAACTTTCGACTAAACAGAGTATTAAGGGAGCTGAAAGCCACAGCTTCCTAGTACCCAGGGAACTGCTCCTCTTGCCATGGTTTCTGTCCAGAACGCATCACCAGGCTGGCGACTGAGTTCTATACTGAGAGTTATGTTAAATAGGGCGAGGAAAAGAGAAGTCAATAGCTGGCATGGACCTAGGTGTGACAGGACCGCGAGGCAAGGGGCACACAGGCACCAATGAGGGGGGACAGTCCAGCCACGCCCACTTCCTCAGGCAATTCTGGCTGGCTGCCACTGGCACTGGAGGGATCAGGACTGAGGGTTACCTTTACTATAGTGGCAAAACAAGCAAGGTATGACAGGGACGCTCTCTTGCTGTTTTTCAGAATGGGAAGTTGCATGTTGATTTTTACTTCCCCCATCCCTTGGAATTCATACTTAGAAGCTAGAACATCTTCGACTCTGAGACTCCAAAGGCACATCACCTAATATTTTTCCTTCCTCCTTGCATGGCCTGGGCACCCCCTGAGAATGAGGGAAAGTGTTGCTGGAGAAAAGTATAAATTACAACACGATCCTTCAATTAGACCTACTCTGTAAAACAGAAGAAAAATGGTCAGATGTCTCTATGTCTAAATATTTTTTTGTTTTGAGAGACAGGGCCTTAAACTTGGTTTTATAATACAGAGGCATGGCAAACAAATGTCCCTTCTGGCAATCTACAGATTTTCTTTCTTTCTACCTCTAACTCTTCTTCTTTTTTTTTTTTTTTGTGGGTACCGGGGGGTCGACCTCAGGACCTTGCGCGCCAACAGGCACCCGTGCCGCTGAGCGATATCACCGGCCCTAACTCTTCTTAATTATAAGTCTATAGTACTAACAGGAAAAAGGAACTCAAAATAGCTTAAGATATTAAAAAGTACTGCTATGACTTAGATAAAAAAGGCGTGCTAACTGATGATCTTTCAGAAAAGTTCTAACTGATCAGTCTATTTATTGTTACAAACCTAAAACTACAAAAAAGATTATCATAATTCAGCATGGCCAATGCTTCTAAAAGGGCACTCTGATTAAATGTAACTGTTTTACATGTTCTATGTGTTTTCTTGTCTGCTCATCTGCCTATTAATCTCTTTTAAAAACTGGTTAAAGTACCTGCATCTGCTTCACTAAAGATTTTTTTTAACTCATATCAATTTTATTTTTCATTTTTGTTTGTGCCTTTGTAAACTTCTGGTTCTGTTTGGGTTTCCATAAAAAACTGGTTGTACAGGTTTACAGGGGTAGCCAAATTCACTTAAAGCATTACAGTCTGGTAGTCTTGAGGCTTGCAAGGGGCTCACAGGTAGAAGCACTAAGGTTTGGTAACATGAAGCTGTTATGATTAGGTTATTCTGAAGCTGTTATGATTAGGTTATTCTGTGTGTTTCTGTGTTTTAACTTTCAGGTATAATTTCTATTTAAATTGGCTTGTAGATAAATGGACACTCATGATATTAGCCCAAATGCTTTTTGTTTACCTGCCTTAAGAATGAGCTGATTCAACTTCGTTGATAAGATAAGAGTAACGATGTCTTTATAATTGGTGACAAGTTTTCATCCAAGTTGTTAGCTAATCAAGATAATATGTATCTTAAAAACCAGTTTTATAAGTACAATGTCCGTAGTTTTCTATGTGCAATAACTTAAGAGTTTTTCCTTAAAGATAATATATATCTTAAAAATGTTAACTATGCTATGCTTTGGTTCTCCTGAGCCATTTAAAATAATTGTTAAGATGATTAAATAAGTAAATATAAATAGAATTAATGCTTATAAGTGCTTATAACAACATCTAAGTTATCAGTCTCTAAATATCACATTAAGTATTCTTGGGTTCTTAAAGCTTATAAAAATAATATATTTGGTGGACTAAATTAAATTTCTTATATTTAATAATATATTAAATTTTTTTTAATTCTCCTATATGGGGGGCCCTTGGAACTGGGAAACTACTGAACAAAACCCCCCTCAGTGACTAAAAAAGCAACAGCCTGAACCAATTCACTTCAGTTTTCTCAACTGATTGGTGATTTCTCCAGTTTTTTCCAGAGTCTTACTGTGGCACACCCTGACAAACATTAAATATTATTTAAATATTACTTTGATATATAATTACTTTGACTATAACTAAAAGTTTAAAAGTTTTCTATGCTTAAAGCAACAAGTTTTTTCTTAAGATATTAAAATATTCTTCATTAAACTTACACTAAATAGATTAAAAACATGGGTTTCAATATTTTACTAAGACCATTTTTTGTATTTTCCATTGTTAGGCTTTGGGTTTCTAAAAAAACTGAACTTTAAGAGTTAATGAGTATTTAAATATTAACTTCTAAAATGTTTTCAATAATCAGTTTGTGATTGATTAAATGAACAACTATTATCTTAGTTTATGACACACCCTATATATCTGGGACTAGAGATGTATACACATTTAGAAACAAAATATGCTGTGAGTATAAGCTTTAAAGTTAATTCTATAGTTTTAAAACTGTATACATTTAATAGATACAAAGTAACTAATAAGTGCTTTTCATACATTACATTTAGCTCTTAGACATAAAATTATCAAAATTTTTGACACCTCTTTAAATTTGGTCCTGCCATATTATATAAATAAGATACACTTGTATATTAGGTAATAAGTCTATTTGGAGTCAGTAACTTTGTCTCCTGAACTTGTTAGTGGTCTAAAGACATTTTTTTTTTCTTTAAATACTTGCCAGTGTAGATAGACGATGTAAAACTGCTAAAGGTTATGATGCTAACTAGTGCTAACCTCATGATATATTAAACACATTTGTTTTTATCCAATATACAGCCCTTCAAGGATGCAAAACTTAAGAAAACGTCATGCTGGTGACCTACAGACTAAAATTATTTATGATACACTTTTTCAGGCTTGGGTTTGTGTGATTGTCATGTAATTATGTTGTAACAGTTACACATACATAAACACTATGCAGCTCAGGCAGTGTCACTCTAATAATTACTGATTGGACATTAGTAACCTATAAAGTATATCTGTAAACAAGTACAGTACATTCTATTTAAAAGACACTTTATTAAAAGGTAGCAAATTTAAATGAGTTATTATGTCATGTAATATGTTATAATTTTATAAAGGTAACCAGTTAATAAAATGAAAATTTAAATGTGTTCCAGACATAATAACAAGAACCTAATTATTATAGACAGTTAAGTTAGGTAGAAATATTATAGGCGGTCAGACAGGGCTAGGCCCTCAAAGGAGTCAGTGCAGAGGTTGAAAATACATTACAACTGCGGCTGGAGGCGCATCCATTGAAGGCCAGGCCTCAAGATAAAGATGCAGGGCCGGTGAGATGGCTCAGCGGCGTAAGCGCCTGCCTTGCAAGCGCGAGGGCCCGAGTTCGACTCCCGGAACCCACATACGAAAAAGGGGCCGGTGATATCGCTCAGAGGCACGGCTGCCTGTTGGCGCGTGAGGTCCTGAGGTCGACCCCCCGGTACCCACAAAAAAAAAAAAAAAAAAAGATAAAGATGCAATGACCAGGGCTACAAGCCTCCCCAAGGGATAAGCAATGTACTATAATTGGTATTACCTGGTCCATTAAAGTCTCGATAGACATCAGTCACCCAAATGAGTGGCCAGGACCTCGTGATTCACCTCTTCTTAAAAAGGTCTTTGCTCTTTCCACATATACTTGCTACACGCCTGCTTTCCCATTGGCTCAATATTACCTAAATGACTACACTTATAGTCTTACTGGTGGATACCCACATTATACCCACTTCGTGATTTTGTACCCACCTCGTGATTTTCCTCTGTAAAACTTCCTTTGAGAAGTGGGCTTATTGGCAACCCAATTTCTTGGTCTCCTCCTGTCTCTCAGGAGCTATCTTTCTCAACTGTTCCTTAGAATTCATTCTTCAGTTTTGGGGAACACAAACTCAGTGTATCTGACATATAGAAGGTTGGGAGTTACATTTATTTCTTCTATAGCATAATGATTCTAGAATAGTAATGTCATCATAATTGTTATACTAAAGTGCTAGATTTGCTCCATTAAAACAACCATAACTGATAAAAAACAATAGTTCTCCAGTCATACTTTATATTTCAGTTGATATCCAGATAGGATTATAATAGTTAAATCTGTGGTTCCGACTTCAGTGCTGGTGTAATTGACCTTCTGGATATTCAACAATCTGTGTTTGGGGACCAAAACTAAAAGATACAACTGGGTTTAGAGGACAAGTCTTACTTCAACTTGATCTTAAACACTCAACAGAAAAGTATAACCAAAAAGATACATTAAAAATAATAATATTAAATACAAAATTAGGCTAAATATAAAAAGGGAGCCCCACACACTGCACTAACCCAGCTGGCAGTCTTTAGCTATGCCTATAACTTATCAGTGTTATGGTTTAGCAAGGCTGCAAGGCCACAGTGACAGCTGTAGAGGCCCAACGAGAGTCTTTAAATTCCTTAGCTAAAAATCTCAAAACTGCAGAGAACTAGATCTCCTTCTGGCCAAACCAGAGGAATTTGCACGCTCATAAACAAAACTTGTTGTCTTTTTGAAAAATCAAACGTATAGATAACTTCCAGGAGAGGAAGGTCTAGGACCCAGCCAGTTACAATCCTTGCTCCAATCCCAACATGATTTGGCTCCTTCCTTTAACCGCACCAATTTTTCTTTTCATTCTGATTCTAGTGTTTGGCTCATGCATTCTTAATCTTTTAAAATTTATGCGCTCGCTTCAGTAGCATATATACTAAAATTTATTTCTTCTCATCTAGAGGCTGTCAAACTCCAAATGGTCATGCAGCTACAGCCAATGATGAATATGCCAGAGTCCCTTAGAGGGGTCCACTAGACCAACCCTATGAAAAGAGCCCATAACTGCTGCCCTCCTGTTCAAACTCTCTTAACCAATGCGAAGCTAGATCCGTCTGTTAGGGATACTTCTTCAGAGGGGGAATGTAAGAGACAATCTAGCTATTTAACTTATAAATAAGCAGCTATCAAGGGACAGAAGCCAAGGTGGAGTTAAGATCATTAGCCACATTGACAGAAATTAATATAAAAATAGGCAGTTAAACCTAGACTTTGACCAAGACAGGAATTTCTCAGGCAACATGGAATGCAACCCCCTCCCTATGTTCAGGGCTGAATTATAACCATCCCTACATTCAGGACTAAGTATGGAGAAACATAAGACTGCAGAAAAAGTAAGTTTTTTAAGATGGTTTCCTGTGGGCTCTGCACACTGAGTAAATGGTTAAAAGGGCCTACGTTCCACTTGGTCATTTTAAATCCACAGATCCGCCTGTGATTGGAGGCCACTACACCACTGAGCAATTCCTGCACTCTGCTTCTCCATAGAAAGCTCTGGACCAAGGAGCCACATAGCATCTCACTCTGGATACCTCCCAACTGAAAGTTATTTTTCTTCTTATTTCTAATAAACACTCCTTTTGTCCACAATTTCATTCTTTAACATTGTGAGGCAATGGCTTGGTCTTACCCTTGTTTGTATGGAGCTTACTGTCTCAGTAAGAGCTCTTTTTCTAAGAAAAGAGAATTTCCAGAGCCTGCTGTGAACTTCCTTCTCCTCATCATGGAAATAAAAAGAAGCTTACAGTCAAGAAAACTAGATTCTACTTCCACCTTTATTTAACTAGCTGTTATTAGGCAAAAAGCCAGTTAATGTTCTGAAATTATTCCCCTTTCCATAAAACTGGGGGTAATATGTTCTACCTGCAGGGTTGTTGCAAGGAATGAGGTAATGCACACAACAGTTCTTTGTAAAGTACACAGCTATTTATAAATGTAAGGTATTACATATATAAATAATGTATGGTATTACATAAAAATAATACAACACAGCCCCTTCATGTCCTAAGCAAATGCCACTCAGAGGTATCACCTTTACCATATGGTATTCAGCCCTGGCAAGGGCCTTAACGTGTAGTACTCCTGCAGCTAGACTTTGCACCAGAGTCACAGCTTCATCTGGTATTACAAGGAAGTTAGCAGTAGGATTAAATTATTTTAGGTATTAATGAGCCTAACAATATTTTTTGCCTTCAATTGCTAGACATTCTGAATTTAGGACCACAAAAAGTTATGGCTGGATTTTGTGTGGCTACTCCATGGGTTCAAAGACACCATCTGCCACATGTATTCAGGGTGATTGGATTTGCTGTTGATCTTAATTGTAATGATATCTTTAGAGTTCAGGTGCCCAAACTGAGGTTTTACCATAAAAGGTGGTATATTTCATTTTTAAAAATAGTAAAATAACGGGAGTCCTTATTATTGCAAAGATAATACGTCATCTTCCTGAGAAAAGAAAAAGAAACATTTAAAGGAAACTCTTGCAGACAAAAACAATTCTGGGTAATTTTTTAAAACATGTATGCTTGAAATATTAAGATCAATCATGGTATTAAGGGGTAACAAATGCTTTGAAAAATCATACTTTGTACATGCATCAGAATAAGGAAAGGTAGAATGATTAAACTAGAAGAAGAAAGAGGTATTCTTAAAAGAAAGAATAAAATTTTATAATCTATGCAGATTTTAAGGTGTGAAGTAGATCTTAAAGATCAAGATAGAGTGAAATAAGACAAAAAAAAAAAAAAGAAAATATTCCCAGGTTTAACTGATCTTAAAAAGGATATCAGAAGGAAAGAAAGCTTGCTTAGCTATCAAAAACTTTGAAATGTTAACCAGAGCCCAAAGAAATTTCACAGAGAAAGGGAGAAAAACTACTGTAGCAGATTAAACTGTCTCCACCAGAGGGAATAAGGAACCAGGGTCTAACGAAGCAGTCGCCTCAAAAAACTGCTGACATAGAACCACAGATGTGGCAACTGGCAGACCACCCCGTACAGATTTGAAGAGCTCTACAAAGTGTTACGGAAAGTCTGGGCAGACTTAGGAGAACATAGTTATGAAAATAGTACAAATGAAAACACACCAGAGACAAACTTTAAAATGACATAGCTATTGTATAAGTGGGTACAATCACATCCACGAACACCTCCGCAAACAGACAAAAAAACTACGGGTCCCCATTGGCATGTTTGCCTCCCTAGGATTAAACCAGAAATTAAACAACATTCTAGACTCTATTGAGTTCTGCTTTTATTTTCACCAAAACCTATTCCTAGCCTCACAGAAGAAAAATATCTACTTTCTCATTATAAAAAATGTTAAATTTTAGACAGTAAAAGTTCACTTATTCTTAAAAGGTAATAAAATATAGGAATTCTATAACTGAAAGGCCATAATCACAAAACCAGCAAACAGCTCACCTTCATGAGAATCAGAGGATTCATAGAAATTGGTATAGATCTGGTCAGAAAAATAAACTTGATTTGGGGATGAAAGAAACACACAATAAAATAAACATGTTTGTGGGAAAAAAAGCACTCTCAACAAAGGTTTTCACAAGATAAAAGAGTCAGAACAGATTTACCAATTTTTTCCCTTTATAGTTGAAAAAAGTTTAATAGCCATGTTTTGAAGGAAGCAAAATTTACCTGAATAGTACAAGAAAAGCAAGAGGACAAATCCTCTCTCGATCTTCCCAGGTGTCTGGGAATTTCGTTCTCAACATAGCTTGCACAGGGGATATAGATCAGTGGTGCAGTGCCTGCCTGGCAAGTGTGGGGTCCTGAGTTCGATTCTCAGTACCCCACACACAAAAAAAATAGCTTCCTACAGAAGTGATTGAATATTGATTCAGAAGCATAGCTGTTAGGATAGAATTCATAATTTTATAGAAATAACTTACAAAAAACAAAGTTATTTTTATTAGGACAAAAGATTAAGCATTACACCATGTGATTCTGGAGTTGGTTCCAAAACTAAAGTAAGTAATAAACAGTGATGTAGAATCTAGCTCTGATGCTCTTCCACAGATATAGTTTGACTATTGTGTTCATCTTCATGAAAGATTCTGCCAGATTATGGTGCAAACCAAGTACGAATGTCTAATATTAAAAGATACATCCATAAGTTGAGCATGATGCAAAACACTTACAATCTCAGCATTCAGGAGACTGAGGCAGAAAGATTGCAGCAAGTTCCGGGTCATCCTGGGCTGCATAATGAATTCAAGGCCAACCTGAACTACATAGTGATACCCTCTCTCAAAAAAAAAAAAGGTGATGATGATGATGATATTTGAGAGTTTATGTTTATTATTGGTACAAAGAAATATTTGTTTTTATCCCAAAAGTCTCTGCACATGACTGTAATGCCAGTGCTTTACGGGGCGGTTCATAAAAGACCATTGTAACACACTTATAACACACTCTGGAAGCAGCCTGCCTACCATGCAGACATCAGTTTTAGAGTAAGACTGGCCCACATTCAATGTTATCTTAGCCACTTCAGAACTTTTGGAGCAAGGAGCTTAACCTTGCTGATACTTAGCTATCCCTATTACAACAGTGGGATATGAGCTTAACTGACGAAATTATTGAATGAGAGTATAAAAGGGCCACAAAACCCCAAATAAATATAAGAACTTATAATCAAATTCTCTGCTAGTAATTGTGGATCAGTAGTAGGATTTTATTGGCACCATAGAATTAGTGACTCAAGAAAGTATAGTTTATTTTCTATCATCCTGAAAAATCCCACTTAACACTTGGTGCAGCAAGAACTGAATGTTAGTTTTAACCAGATCAAATTGTTTACCATCTGTTCATGGAAAGATAAAACCTCTCATCCTGTATAATGGATCAACAAGGATTTCAAGCAAAAGGGATTGTCTCAAATTTCAGCATCAAATGACTGTGTTTATGTGACCAAAAATTGCACACAAGGAACTAATAAAACAAGATCAATCAATAAATCAAAGCAATATAAACTTTGAAATCCCTTTCTATATCTCTCAGAAACATTTCATTTGTTCTTTTATGGAAAAAGTTCAAGAGTGAAAAATATTTTTAATGGAGTGCCAGGTAATTATTTTAAGATTCCAACTTTCAAAATGCTATTTTTATCCCTTCCAACCTTAAAATCATTTCTGATCTAATTACTTTTGTACTAGCCAAATGGAATAAAAATTTCTGTCAAATGTTTTATGTGCAATTAGGTAAAAAATTTATATTTAGAAGTGGCAAACAACTGAAAGCAAAAGAAAACAGGAAACCTGAAAGAATCTACAGCATATAAGAATTGAAGTAAATACAGTAGAAATAATAATACAAGATCAATTTTTTCAAATGAAAAAATAGGAAATAAAATTTGATAAGTAAAATAATTTGATATAATTCTCCAAACCACATTAAATACCCAGAAATAAATCTAATGGATAAATACTAAAATTACAATGAGACCTACAAAATATTTCTTAGAGGAATTACAGAACATCTAAATAAATGGATACACAAATCCATCAATATGAAGACTTGAGCTGCAAAGATATAAATTGTTCTCAAATTCATCTAGAGACTCTTGAAAATCCCAATCAAAAGTCTCAGTAGGTTATTTTAGTTAACAATCTGATCACATTATTTATATGAAAATTCAAAGATTAAATTATCAAGGGTAATTTTCAAGATGAAGATCTACATGTATGTTAGAGCACTGAATATTACTGTTATCAGGAATTACAAGGCTCTAGTAAATGAGACCATGTGATATCTTGCAAAGATGCAGAAAAGACCAGTGGAACAAAATATTCTAGAAGTAAATAAGTACATAAGCATTTGATTTAAGACAAAAGATGTAAAGTAATGAGTAAAAGGTGGTCTTTAAAAAAACAAACAAAAAGGGCTGGTGAGATAGCTCAGTGGCATAAGCGCCTGCCTGGCCAGCGCGAGGTCCTGAGTTTGACTTCCAGTACTCACATACGAAGAAAGGGCCAGTGATATTGCTCAGCGGCACGGGCGCCTGCTGGCACACAAGGTCCTGAGGTCGACCCCCAGTACCCACAAAAAAAAAGAACAAAACAAAACAAAAACTATGCTGAGTCAATTACATATCCATATGAAAAATGAATTTTTGCACCTCTCACTGTACACAAAATGATAATATCAGACGATCTTTGATCTACAAGTGAAATACATAATAATAATGGTTTTGGAAGGAAATTATGAGAATGTATTCATGACTTTGAGACAGACAAATTTTTTCTTGAATGTGAAACAAAAGGTATTTATTTACTCAAAAAATATATATGATACACTGCTGTTTCAGTAAGGTTTCCTGTTGCTGAACAAAATACCTGACACCCACAATTTAAAGGAAGAGAGGTTCAATTTGGCTAATGGTTTCAGAGAATTCAGTCCATAGTTGGCTTGCTCCAAGGCAGAAACATCATGGTGGAAGGACACAGTGGAACAAGGTGCTCACTTCATTTATGACCTGGAAGAAGAGAGGGGGAACAACTTTAGAGAGGAAAGAGGCATGGATCACTTATAGTACCCAAAGTTACCCTATGGCCCCTCCATAAGTACACTTTGTAAATCTCCTAGAAATTTTCAAGACAATCAAATTAACAATTAAGCTTAACCATCACAACTACATACAAATTAAGAACTTATATTTATCAAAATATTTCATTAAAAGCAAACCAAAAACTGAAGATCTTTGGAAAATACATATCAAAAAAAAAAAAAAAGAAGAAGAAAATGAATCATATAGATGCTGTAATCAATAAAATGAAAGGCCCACAAAATACAAAAATTACTTGAACTGACATTTTACAAAAGAGGATATCCAATATACTAATAAGCTTATGAAATGGTTTTGTATTAGTCATAACAAAATGCAAATTAAAACCACATTTTGATATAACTATACACACACTAGATTTATATCAAATTTCTAAGTGCTGCAAATAGTATGGTTCAAGCTCCAAGTAGGATTTTAAATTGGTATAATCATTGGAAAGGTGTTTGCTTCCATATCTACTAAACACTGAGGATATTAGTATTCTATGTACTTTAATTCAGTTCCTATTTTTATAAATAATTTTATGCCCCCCCCAAAACTTTTGCCAAGATACTATTCAAAATGGCCTCTAAAATCTTAATTCATGTGCTACCAATGGTAGAATAAGAGGTCATTTGTGATATTTTCCTACAAATACTGTACAAGAGTGGAAGTGAAACATAATACTGCTAAAACAATAGGAATGAATAAAAAATAAAAGTAATTTTAAATGAAAAACCAAAACTGTATGATTATACTTATGCAAAATTCACAGGCAATGAGTTCAACACCCTGTTGCCCAATTGAAGTTCTAAATGCAGCTCCAATCATGCCAAGCCTCATATTTCTCAGCATGTTGAATCTATTTACTTTAGCAAATCACAAAAAGAAATCAACTGATTCCTACTTTTCTGCTCTCACATTGTTTCTTAATACTCCCCAGCTGACCTCTTATGTTTCATAGGTTCTAAAACACCAGTAGTTTCCTAAACAATCCATGTAGTTTATGTCACAGGACCTTATATATAGTGTGATTTTCTCAAGAATATCTCTTTGATTCTATTCCTCCCAACTCATCTCAGACACCATCTTCCCTGGGAAGTTTTCTCTTCCATAATATTTGGGGTTTTAGCTCAGCTGGTCCTCTTCTAAATTCCCAAAGTCTCATCTCATGATAACACCTAAAAAATTGTTCAGATGGGCCGGTGAGATGGCTCAGTGGCTTAAGCGCCTGCCCGGCAAGTGCGAGGGCCCGAGTTCGACTCCCGGATCCCACATACAAAAAAGGGGCCGGTGATATCGCTCAGTGACACGGGCGCCTGCTGGCGTGCGAGGTCCTGAGGTCGTCCCCCCGGTACCCACAAAAAAAAAAAAAAAAAAAAAAAAATTGTTCAGATTCCTATCCAGTTCACTACTCTGGGATCCACTAAGGAGCAAAGACTGTTTCTTTTTACCCCATTGGCCCTTAATATTGGGCAGTTTGGTATGAACGAATGAATGAACAAATGAAAAAGCATAATACTGGACTGCCTTTGAAGGGATGCCTCTCAAAAATATTGTTATAAATACTTTTAAGAAGAATTGAGTAAAACTAACTTAAGATTGAATCTTCAGGAAAAAAGATAAATTATAGTAAGTTCTATCCTCTCTAGCAATGCAGAAACCTTCCACATTTAGGTAGATTGAAGACGATAGGTAGATTAGATAGATAGATAGATAGATAGATAGATAGATAGATGACAGATTGATAGATATATAGATGACAGATAGATAGATATAGATAGATAGATTTCAGATATTTCATTCAATTAAGAATGCACTTTAGTGCTTTAATTCATATGCCCATTTCTGATAAAAATTCAAATGTCCTAATATATTATGCTGATTGGACCAAGTGCACAGGAGATAGCAACCACTCTGGACTAGTTGGTAAATAATTTGAATGCCAGAGTATGGGAAATAAATCCAAATAAAATTCAAGGTTTCTCTACATCAATGAAATTTCTAGGAGTCCAGTGGTGTAGGGCATGTAGAGTTATCCCTTCTAAAGTAAAAGATAATTTGTCCATCAGGCTCCTCCTACAACAAACAAAGAAGCACAGTGCCTGTTTGGCCTATTTGGATTTTGAAGGCAACACATATCTCATTTACATGTTACTCCAGCCCACTTATCAAGTTACTCAAAAACTTCTAGTTTTGCATGGAGCCCAGAACAAGAGAAAGTTCTGCAACAAGTTCAGGCTGCTGTGCAGGCTCCTCTGCCACTGAGGCCATATGATCCAGCAGATCTAATGGTAACTGAGGTGTCAGTGGCAGATAGGGATGCTATTTGGAGCCTCTTTCAGGTCCCCATAGGAGAATCACAGTGGAGGCCTTTAACATTCTAGAGCAAGGCTCTGCTCTTTTCTGCAGACAACTATTCTCCCTTTGAAAAGCAGCCCTTGGCCTGCTACTAGGCCTTAGTGGAGACTGAATGCTTGACCATGGGGCACTATGTTACTATGCAATCTGAGCTTCCCATCATAAAATGGGTGCTCTCTGAACCACAAAGTCATAAATCTGGACATACACAGCAACAGTAGATAATTAAACGGAAGTGCTATATATGAGATAGAGCCCAAGCATGTCCATAAAACACAAGTTACACAAAGAAGTTGCCCAAATGCCCATGGTTTCTACTCCTAGTATATTGCCTTCTGTCTCCTAGCGTGTACCTACAGCATCATGGGTATACCATACAATCATTTGACAGAGCAAGAGAAGACAAGGGTCTGGTTTACAGATGATTCTGCATGTTATGCAGGCATCACCTAAAAGTGGACAGTTGTAGCACTATAGCCCCTTTTCAGGACATCCATGAAGAAGAGTCATGAAGGGAAATCTTCACAGTGAACAGATATTTGGCCAATGCACCTTGTTGTACAGTTTGTTGGAAAGAAAAATTGACTAGATGTGCAACTATATACCAATTCATGAGCTGGCCAGATGGTCTGGGACTTGGGAAGAACATGACTAGAAAATTGGTAACAAAGGTATTTGAGGAAGAGATATATGGGTAGACCTCTCTGTATGAGTGAAGGATGTAAAGATATTTGCGTCCTATGTAAATGCTTACCTAAAGATGACCTCAACAGAAGAGGACTTTATAATCAAGTTGATAGGATGACCCATTCTGCGGATAACAGTCAATGTTTTCTTCAGCCATTATCATTGCCCAATTGGCTCATGAAAAAGTGGCCATAGTGGCAGTGATGGAGATTTTGTGTGGGCTTAGCAACATGGAGTTCCACTCACCAAGGCTGATCCGGTTATAGCTACTGTTGAATGTTCACTATGCCAGCAGCACAGACCAACACTGGGTCCCTGATATGGCACCATTCTCTGTGGCAATCAGCCTGGGATCTAGTGGCAGGTTCATTATATTGCACATGTGGTGGATTAACCAATGGTCGACTTGTAACACCCAGCTGAACTGAATCAGCATGGCTCTGGGTGTGGAAGGCCCACATGAGGATTATTGCCAACAGCATAAAAAGAGAACTGGAGGGGAAGATGGTGTGCTGTTGATTCTCCTGGAGAAGCTGGTCACGCTGTTTTTTCTCATATGTACTCAGCTGTTCTCATCATTGGGGGGGCTCAGGTCCTCACCATTGCTGAGGATGGCTGTGGTTCTTTTCGGGAGAGTGCTGGTCCTTAACTTGAGCATTGCTGCCTGGCTCCAGTTCATATCCCTCCACCTGCTGACAGAGATTCTTCAGCCTGCTGGGGCAGACTTTCTAGCTTCCACCACTGACCTTTGGGCCTTCCCAGTGCAGATCCTTGATACAGATTTGCATGAGACATTGCCATGAGCTCTAGGCCTTCAGCTGTACTCATGGAGGACATTGCCATGGGCTCTAGGTCTTCAGCTGTACTCATGGAGGACACTGCTGTGGGATCCAGATCCTTAGCTGGATTCTTTGGGTCTCCAGTGTGTGGACAGATCTCTAGTACTCTTCCGCATTTGACTCTTTGGGTGAATATTACAAAATAATCCTATAAATTATGTGTCTTGTATTAAATCTATTCTCTTGTAAACCCTAACTACAACAGGACAGTTTTCATCATGGAAAAGGCAGCGCTTTTTCCTTACTGGCTTAGACATTTGTTCCTGGTATGGATTGGCCTTTTGTGCATGTAATGCTTCTGACAAAAAAACCATCTGTGGTGGGTTGTTCCTCCTCAGTTTGTGGCTTACACGTCAGTCATCCACAGACACACCCAGAACGGTGCTCCACTAATCCACCAGGTGCTTCTTAATCCACAAGTTGATATCACAGTTAACTATCACAATTATCTTTTGGAATTTTCTGTTATTTTTCTCACAAGAATGATTCATCCCTCCAACCTTCAAACTGCTCTTAAATCAGACCTATGGGGTTGTAGTAAAACAATCTACATTCCTCCGTAAGTAGTTGTTGAAAGCACATTACAAATCGTCCCATTGCTCCTTTGGGGAGGATGGGGCTCATCACTACATTTGCTGCCTAAAGTTTCCAATTTAGAGCTTATATTCTTGAGAATTAGCTCATACAGTATAGAATCACCAAAACACATAAAGTGAAATCATATATATTTTCTCAATAAAGAGAAATTATTTAAGGTTCTTTTTTCTTGATATTCATAAAGGAAAGGACTTGGAGGCCATATCCTAAGAAAAGTGACCAGCGTTTATAATCAATGAGCAAGTGTGCATCTGTTTCTAGAATCATAATAGTACTATATATACATTGTATTTATCATACGGTTTTCTTGCTAAACCACTTACTCATCAAATACTTCTTTGTGGACATTTTTTTTTTAAATCAGAGACCAGGTCATACTTATTTGCAGCTCTCTTTCATGTCTGCCATAGAACTTTCCACCTAGTTGGTTCTCAGCAGATTGGGGTTTGAATAAATTTTTAAAACCTGTTTTTAACCAGAAATCTAAGAAGTATCTGATTTTTTTTACATGAAATTTTCTAAGGGATAGAGATCCCTGTCCTCAGTTTTATCTACATTCTTCAGATGTTCATTTGCAACAGACATTTGCTTCAAATTTCTGCATGATGGATGGTGAAAGCTGCATATAAACCAGCCCTGAGACCATGAGAGAAGAGAGAACATCTATCACCTCTAGTTTGTGCACATTACTGTCATTACCTGTCTGCATCTGAACATGAGCTCCAATTATAGTTTGTCAAAAGTATGAAATATCCCCTATTTCCCTTAGTACCACTGGTTTCTTGTGCTCACTGTGTCATTTTACTAAGTTAGTGACACCTGTGTCTGTGCTGCCATAAAATATGCAGTGGTGACAGCGCTCATATTCTTGGACCTAGCATATTTGTTTATGTAATGATTTGCAAAATGCTCAGTGTATATGTGTGTTGTACTATGTAAGTGCTTATATTTGTATGCATTCTATCAGTACATGACAGCCCTAAAAAGGGAAGACCCCAAGAATTTTTAAACAAGTGTCAAAATAAAAGGCCAAAATGCAATGTATGAGAGGAAAAAATATGCAAAGTTACTTACAAAGACAAGATGATTCCTAGGCTAGCAAGATTTGAAAACACCTTCAGTGGCAGTGGAAATATTTCTAAATAAGAAATATCAAAGAAGCAGCAATTTGATAGAGTAAGAAATTTTGAAATAAACAGGAAAGTTAGAGAAACAAATATTTTCACTATTCATCTAGTCTTCTCCTCGGCAAATGGGTGCCCTACAGAAATGATGAAAATAAAATCAGCTCCATTTAGCACAAAACATCTGTCCCATAACTTTTGCACACACAACATACCAGACAATCTTCTAATCACAAAGATGTTTTTTCCAGGCACTTCCACCCCAGGAAAAAATAGACTCTGAATTTAGGACATGAGTATCCTCAAGAACACACACACGGATCACCCACATGTACATGTGCATACACACAGAGATTAAAACAACATGTTAGTTTGTATGTCTATGACCTTGTTAATATTTGCTTCTTTAGAATTTAGATCAGTTTGAAGCAGTGAAAATTCTAAGCACATAAGTAGAAATGCATCAAAAGTGAGATAACTGAGAATATTATTGAAAACAGTGATGGGAGCAATGACTTATGGATTTTAGGGTGGGTAGAAAAAAGAATAAAGACAGGAGAATATGAAAAATGTAGAGAAATTAGAGGGGTCAGGGAGTTAGAGAGGTCAAAAGACAAAGAGCAGTGGGAAACTCATTGAGTATGCTGAAATGATAGGAAATAGTGATCAGAAACTGAAAAATCTGAACTTACGATTTAGAGACAATGGAGTGATTGAAGCGTCCAGGATATGGCTCTGAGAGATCACTGAATATGGCTTTGAGTCGTTCATCCATTCAATGTTTGACATCAAGGCCTGAGGCAGGAAGAGTTATGGACTAGGTGCCATTTTTCAAATACAGAAGGCCAAATGTTTTCCCTAAATAACGAATTGTGTTTCCATTAGTATACTTTGCCCATGCTCCAAAAGTCAGATCCGTTCTGAATTATTCAGCAGAATTCCAGCATCTCTCCTTCATGTTGCCATACCATGTTTGCATGAAAAGCATACATATATTTCCCCTAGAGTATGTTTTCTTTTTGGTGTACTCTCCCGACAATGTAAGTTCATCTTTGTATGCATATAAGGAATTATCAAAATATGTGGTGAATGTTTAATTTTTTTAAATGTGTTACAATAAAAGACATATTGCCATTAGTCCTCCTTAGAAAGATCCTTCTCAATTGCAACACACTTACTCCATCTTTCTTGCCACATTCTGAAGCAGTTCTGGAAGTTATTTTTTCTGATTGTCATCAAGAGGTGTTATCAAAATTTGGCTTAGATACTGTATGATTTGACTCTTCCTCAAAGTGAAGATGAACATGAAAGCTAATTGAAATGTAATCCAGATAATGTATTTAAATGTTTTTTTTCTGGTGATATTAAAAGAATCAGGAGAGAGATACAATAAAAAATAAATAAGGAAAAGTAATTTTAATAAGTAGGGCAATATATTTAGATCTGGATGAACATAATACTGGCGGAATGGTCAGGACAGGAACGTGAGCCCTATGGACTAGAAAGTGGGTTGAGAGGGGAGGAGTGAAAACTGGGTTGAGGACAGTTCGCTCTTCAGGGTGCTTACTTCAGAGAGAAATAGGATAATGACTTAAGAACTCTTCTTAGGAATTTCAGTTGTGGATGCTGTGGTAAATGGCATTTTAAAATATCACTTTCAGGCCTGAAGCTGTACAATGGTAGGAACAATTGCATTTGCAGCTGTCCCCAGCCAACGCTGGACCATGGATTCCATTCTGTGGCCAAATCAAATCACCAACTCCTAGCCAATCTACATAATAGTTCCCCTCAGCACAGGGCCACAGAGGCAATGGACAACCAACCTCCCTGATTGTGGAGGAAGCCAATGTTCCAAGAATGTAAGCCCCAAAGAGTAGGCAGCTTCAGGGAGAAATAATTGATGGACCAGAAATGCTAGTCCCAAGAAAACCCCACTGCTGTTCTAAGCTGCAAAAACAGTGTGGAGTTTTAGCCCAAGAGTGACTTCTTTATGGCAAGATATAGTGAGAGATGAAATCCAGCACAGTGCCCACCATATTGCCAGAGAGTTTAATCAGGCATCATTTTAGAATGGGATTGATTGTGTGGGACTAAGCCATAGAAATATCAGAGTTTAACCAAACCTTTGAACCTTTGAACTTAACACACATCTACAGATCATTCCACCCTACAAGAGAATACCATTCTTCTCAGTAGTACATGCAACTTACTCCAAAATAGGTCACATACTAGCCAAGAAAGCAGGCTTAAGTAAATGCAAAAGATAACGATCCACAGTGTAATAACTATTGTAACTCTCTTATTATTTAACTATAAAAATTTGTTTTTTTTATAAAAGAAAAAAGAAAAAAACATTTTTAATTTAAAAAGAATTTAAATTATATTATGCATATTATCAGATCATAATGCAATTAAAATACAATTCAATGGCAAAAGAAACCACATTATGAAACCAAACCAAATTATGAAAACACATGTAAATAAAATAATAAACTCTTGAATAATCAATGGATCACAAAGGATCAGGAAGAAATAAGATATTCCCTAGAATTAAATGATAATGTCTGTATAACATACCAGAATATATGGGACACAAAGAAGTCCTATAAGGGAGGTATATAGCTATGAATACTCACATCAGCAAAACAGAGAAGGCCCAAATAACCAAATAATGATGCACCTCTATCATTAGAAAAACAAGAATAATCCAAATATAAAGCTAGTACGAGGAAAGATCAGAGCATAAATCAGTGAAATGGATACTAAAAAAGCAAAACAAATAATTAATAAAAGTGTTGGTTCTCTGAAAGAATAAACAAAATAGACAAACCCTTAGTTCATCTAAGAAAAATGGAAACAGAAAAAGAAAAGACCAAAATCAATACAATTAGAAATGATAAGCTTGAGACAGTTCTAGGTAAATGGGTGTACCTTGAGAGCATACCCTTAAATGAAATAAATCGAACATACATGTGGAAATACTGCATTGTTTCTCTGGTGTGAGAAATCAGAAGTGTAAATAAGGACCAAAATGTATAATAGATATTGAGAAATAGGAAGAAAATGTTCCAATGGGAAGGGGAATGGGGGGTGGAAGGGAAAAGTAACAAAAAATGAGAAAAGAAGGAAAATGGAAACAAAGCTTTTATAAATAAGGAGGGGAAGAGGGGTTGAAGGGAGGGTAGGGGAATGGGAAAAAAAAAGAATCAAGTTATATCATATACAGGTACAAATTCCCTGTGATGAATGTGATCATTATGTACATCAAAAATGTACCAATAAATATCATTTTCTTTGGAAAAATAAATAAATAAATGAAACTGCAGAAATGAAAAAGGTGAAATCACAACAGACACTGCAAAATCAAAAAAAAATTATTAACAACTATTTCATGAACCTTTAGGCCAATAAATTGGAAAACTCATAAAAATGGATAGATTCCTAGACAAATATGACTTACCAAAACTGAACCAGGAAGATTTAAAAACACTGAGTAATCCAATAATAGACAATGAAATTGAAGTAGTAATTAAAAAACCTTACAACTAAGAAAAGGCCAGGTCCTGATCAATTCATTACCAAATTCTACAAAAACTTCAAGGAAAATCTAACACCAATATTCCTCAAAGTCTTCAATGAAATCAAAAGGAAAGAAGTACTCTCAAAGTCATTCCTGAAAGTCATTACTCTGATTCCAAAACCAGACAAGAATCCAATGAAAAAGAGGGGGAAGGAGAGAGGAAGGGAAGGACAAAGGAAGGGAGGGAGGGAGGGGGATAGAAAGAGAGAGAGAAAGAGAGAGAGACAGGCCAATCTCTTTAATGAACATAGATGCAAAATTCTTCAATGAGATACTGGCAACCAGAATGCAACAAATCATCAAAAAGATCATACATCATGAGAAAGTAAACTTCATTCAATGGATGCAAGGATAGTTTAACATACGCAAATCAATAATGTAACCCTCACACACAAGCAGAAGCCAGGACAAAAATCACATGATCATTTCAATATAACCAGAAAAGGGCTTTCACAAAAGTCGACATGCCTATATGATAAAAATCCTTAAAAATACGTATGGAAGGACCTTATCTTTGATGAAAGTATGACCAGAGCTATTTATGACAGATATACTAGCAACGTTGTATTAAATGGGGAAAAACTCAAGCTTTCCCTCTAAAATCAAGAACAAGACAAGGATGTGCACTATCACCACTCCTGTTCAGTGTAGGCCTTCGAACATTAGCCAGAGCAATCAGGCAAGAGAAGAAATAAAAGGGGTATGTATAGGAAAGGAGGATGTCAAATTAACGTTATTTGCCAATGACATGATCCTCTGCATAGAAGACCCCAAAAATTGCACCAAAAGACTTCTAGAATTAATAACCAATTCCGCAATATACCAGGGTACAATTCAATACATAAAAATAAATAGTACTCCTGTACACTAAGGAATTAGGAAAACAATACCATTCACAATAGCATCAGGAAATTTTAAATATTTAAGAATAAACCTAACCAAGGAAGTGAAAACTACATCACCCTGAAAAAGTAGATCAAAGAGAACACCAGAAAATGGAAGATACACCCTGTTCTTGGATAGGCAGAATGTATCAAAATAGCTATTCTTCCAAAATTGATATAGATTTAATGCAATCTCTATCAAAATACCAACAGCATTCTTCACAGATATAGAGAAGACAGTCCTAAAATTCATAAGGAAGAGACCCAGAGTAACAAAAACAATTATGTTCTCTTAATTAACTGACCCTTAATCTTTAAGAAAATGAGTACTTTTCTCCATAGCAATGTATTTTTCATTAAATGTACTTTGTCTCACATTAATACTGTCATTCCAGCTTCCTTTTGATTATTGTTAACATTGTGCTTTCTTCCAAAATTTAATCGCAATATATTTGTAGCTTTAATTTCATATGTGTGAGTTTTTTAGCAATAGCATATAGAGGCAGCTTGCTATGTCATCCAGTATGGCAATTTCTACTTTTATTGTGGTATGTAGCCAACTTATATTTAATCTTGTTATTGATAAGTTTGAATTTAAATTTGCTATTTTCTTATTTATTTCCTATTTCCCCTATCTCCTCTTTATTCCCTTTCTCCTCTTTGTATACCTTCACTTGTATACCTTCACTTCATTAAGTATACTCATGATTTGATTTTATCTCTTATTTGTTTATATTCTGGCTCTCTTCTTTCTTTTTCAAATTTTTTTTTAGGTTTATACTATACTCTTTTTATCTATCATTAGCTACCTGCAAATAATATTATACCATTTCACATATTACAATGGCCTTAGCAGTTTACTTTAATTTCTTCCCTCCTGAACTTTGTGCTATTCTTATGATACATTTTACTGTGATTTATATATAATATCTATTTAGCCTTCATCATCAGAGATATGGGTTACCTCCTTGCCCTAGCAAAGATTTCAGACCATTGTTTTTCCTCAAGCCTTGGATGTGGTTTTCCAGATGCTCCTGGTTCATGATGTCATAGCCTAATGGCAGATCCAGTGCTCTGGATCAGAACAAAGTTTTCCTATCCTCTACCCTAGCAGGGTCACGGCCATGTGGCCCTCAAGGTCATTTGGTGGCTATGCAAAACCTACAGCCTTTGTTTTCAATAGTGCTGATGGCCCAGGGACCCCTTACACTACCTCACAAGTCACAACCACACTACTTCAACTGAAATGCAAAGCCCCGCTACCCTCAGCCTCACTGAACCCAACTCTTTGGCCATTGTCTTACTCAAAAAATGTCTTTAGGAAAAAGAGGCCAGACTCCACCAAGTAAAGTTTTCATTTGAGCACACTAGTGAATAGATGCTACCTTTTGAATTAGCTATTCATTCTTGGACTAAATTATCTTTTCAGGTTAGTTCTTTGGCTCCTGCTCCTACATTTTTAATCCTATATTTCCTTTTATGCCTACTCCCCCAATCCTCCCCGAAAATAGCCAGAGTCAAAAGAAGAAAACCATTTCATTTTTCCCCTTATTCTCACCACATTTTTTTCCTTTTTCTTCACATTCACAGAAAACCCCTGCCTCCTTAGAACCTACTAGCAAAGTCTCTACAACTGATCTTTGAGTCTCAATAGTTCATTTACACTTTTCTAATCTGAGACTCAGTAAATTCCCTCAAACTATCCTTTGTTATTTTTTAAAAAAAAATTTTGTCTCAAAAATAAACATTCTTGAAAACCAAGCAAAGCAATATAGACTAAAATTCTAAGCACCAAAACATTTAAGAGCATAAACTCTGGAAACAAAGAAATGTTCAGACTTCCCATGCAAGCCTATCCCATCTGAACACTTTCACATTCTAGCTCAGAGCCTCAGCTTCCTCATCTAAAAAACAGGAATAAACCCTACAAAAGATCAGAATAGCTGGTCTTTACCTCAATCAGATAAAAGCCATCTATGACAAACCAACAGCCAACATCACACTAAATGGACAAAAACTGAAAGCTTTCACTCTAAAATCAGGAACACAACAAGGATGTCCACTATCACCACTCCTACTCAGTATAGTTCTGGAAACATTAGCCAGAACAATTAGACAAGAGAGAGAAATAAAAGGAATAAGGATATGAAAGGAAGAAGTTAAGCTATCATTATTCGCAGATGACATAGTACTCTACATAGAAGACCCCAAAAACTCCACCAAAAGACTCCTAGAGTTAATAACCAAATTCAGTAGCATAGCTGTATACAAAATCAACCCTCAAAAATCAACAGCATTCCTGTACACAAACAACAAACTCACTGAGAGAGAAATTAAGGAAACCACACCCTTCACTATAGCATCCAAAAAAATGAAATAATTAGGAATCAATCTAACAAAGGAAGCAAAAGACCTATACATTGAAATTTACAGTACTCTGAAAAAGGAGATTGAAGAGGATATCAGAAAATGAAAAGATACCCCTTGCTCATGGATAGGAAGAACCAACATAGTGAAAATGGCCATACCCCCAAAATTGTTACACAGATTTAATGCAATCCCAATCAAAATACCATTATCATTCCTCACAGAACTAGAGAAAACATTCCTAAAATTCAGTTGGAACCAGAAGAGACCTAGAATAGCAAAGGCAATTCTGGGCAACAATGGCAAGGCAGGAGGCGTCACAATCCCTGACTTGAAATTATGCTACAAAGCTACTGTGATAAAATCAGCATGGTACTGGCAATAAAACAGACCTGAGGATCAGTGGAACAGATTAGAAGATGCAGACACAACTACAAACACACTCAGCCACCTTATCTTTGACAAAGGGGCCAAACATGTTCACTGGAAGAAAGATAGCCTCTTTAATAAATGGTGTTGGAAAAACTGGCTCTCTACATGCCAAAGACTAAAACTAGACCCATGTCTATCACCATGCACTAAACTAAAGTCAAAATGGATCAAAGATCTAAATATTAAAATAGAAACACTAAATCTACTGGAAGAGAAAATAAGTAGAAATCTTGAAGACATAAGTGTAGGCAGAGACTTCATGAACAAAACCCAAACTGCACAGGAAATGCTTCAAAGAATCAACAACTGGGATCTCATCTTATTAAAAAGCTTTTGCACATCAAAAGAAATCACCAACAGAGTGAAAAGACAACCCACGGAGTGGGAAAAAAATTTAGCCAACTGTCCCTCGGACAAAGGACTTCTATCTAAAACATAAAGAATTGAAAAAAATCAGACCTCCCGAATTCAAAGACCCAATCCAAAAATGGGCATCTGAGATGAACCTCTACCTCTAGTTTTTTGAGGAAGCTCCACACTGATTTCCACAGTTGTTGCACCAGTCGACACTCCCACCAACAGTGGAGAAGGGTTCCTTTTCCCCACAGCCCCCTCTAGCATTTGTTATTGGTTGATTTCTTGATGACAGCCATTCTTTCTAGGGTGAGATGGAATCTCAGATGAAGAAATACAGATAGCAAATAAATATATGAAAAAATATTCAACATCATTGGTCATTCAAGAGATGCAAATTAAAGCAACACTGAGATTAGACTGTGTGCAACCATTGTGGAAATCAGTGTAGAGATTCCTCAAAAAACGAGGAGTAAAGGTCTCATTTGACCCAGCTATTCCCCTTCTGTGTATCTTCCAAGAAGAATTAAAAACATCATACAACAGTGATATATGTGCACCCATGTTTATAGCAGCAAAATTTATAATAGCTAAGTCTTGGAAACAACCCAAACGCCCATCAACAAAGGAGTGGATAAAAAAGATGTGGTATTTTTATACAGTGAAGTACTATTCAGCTATAAAGAAGGATAAACTGGATGCAATTTGAGACCATACTCATAAGTGAAATTAATCAGACTCATATGTGTAAGCATTGTATTGTCTCCCTAGTTTAAGAAGATGAGGGCCGATGAGATAGCTCAGCAGCATAAGCACCTGCCTGGCAGCGTGAGGTCCTGAGTTCGACTCCCGGTACCCACATAAAGAGGAAAAAAGGGCCAGTGATATCGCTCAGTGGCACAAGTGCCTACTGGCAAGCACGAGGTCCTGAGGTCAGCCCCCAGTACCCACAAGGAAAAAAAAAAAAAAGAAGATGAAAGAGTAAATAAGATCCAAAATGTACAATAGATATTGTGAAATGGGAAGAAACTATTCAAAAGGAAAGTGAAACTGGAATGGGGGAAAGGAGATAAGAAGGAAGAGAAAAAGAAGAATAAATTAAAAAATAAATATATACAAGATAGTTAAGATAGTTATACTACTAATTTCTCTTAGTTCATTGAAAAGAAAGGTTTGTGTCTATATTGTTTGATCAATTTTTCATTCCTATATCCTGTAATATGAGCAACTACTTTGAAGATAACAATATGCAATGTATTAACCATTGTTACTCTCCTACTATCTTGTTTTGAAATTTTATATGATTGTTTTTATTGTTTTTTCTCTTTGAAAAAAAGCAGGAATAATAGAATCTTCTTTTAAAAGTTAGGATATAATTCTGAAGCATAGTATATCCTCAGGAAATACATAAATCTTATTTTTACTTTCATGGTTTTTAGATCTGTCTACATAGTACTTATTCAAAAATGGATCTTGCTTCTTTCTTTCCTTTATAAGTTCACTCAGTAATAAGGAATGGGTATGTACTCTGACCAAAGCATAAAGCTAGGGTGTGGAGATTAAGAGAGATAAATAAAAAGGCAGGTGTGACCCCTGTCCTCAAACTGCTTGCAAACGTGTGGGGAAAAAAGGGAGGCAGGAAAAAAGGGAACTTTCCATATAATGAGATAAATGAATAAGAAGAGATTTGTGATTATTTTAATAGGAACACAAGCCTAAATTCAGGAAAAGGTTTATCACGGAAAGGACAGGGAATGAGATCATAAAATAGGATCCCCGGGGCTATAACTTTCCCAGAAATAAATGGAAATCTACTGTTTTTAATTTCAAGGATGTTGTGCTACCAAATCCAAAGGCAGCCAAATATTGGCACACCTGTTAAAAGTTTTAGGTATTTATTCCAAATCAAAGAACCATAGTAGGCCTCCTGAGTTAAATAACTCAACCCGCTGGCTCTAGTTATTGCCATAGTCTCTGTGCTATAACTACTCAGCTTTTAATCTGTGTGCAAATCCCAGGAGAGCTGGAGGAGCAGCTGTTCCCATCGAAAGAAGCCCTCGAAGAGAAACACAGATCAGTTAACACCAGAGACTGGTTGTTTGCTGCACTTCTCCAGGGACAAGAGCAAAGTCTGCAAACAGCTACCTGGGAGGAGTTGAAGTCTCAGGCTCACCCCGGTGGCCACAGCACAGCCCTTGTGTGGGAGGGAACTGGTACACCTTGCTCTAGGAAGGCAGGGCACATTGAGAGCGGACCCCCAAGGAAAGAAATATTGTACTTCCCAAATTAGGGCCTACTCCCACATCTGGAAATTAGGACAGGTAGGCAAAACACAACTGCATCTTAACAGTATGTTTTCCGAGAGCAGAAGAATCCTCTCAATTTCATTCCTTTCCCTTAAGACAAATCTGAACTTCCTGTGAAATTGTGTAGGGGAACAAAAACAAATGTCACATGCAGGAGCCAGGGTGGGTAAAGCACAAAAGAACTAGTAGGTCCCTGTCCCAGCCTACCCACAACTTTGGATCTAATTCTCTCCGAAAAGAAAATGATGATCCCTGTTCCTAGGTAGATTCCACAGGGGTCATCCCTGGGGCGCACATTTAGTAATCCATAAACAGCAAGTTGTAAGTCAAGAAGAAAGGAGTAGCAAAAGGTTGTTATCTTTGAAAAGAAAAGTGGACCTTGATCCATCTGAGCTTTCTCACACAATTAAATAGCAATTGTCAAGCAATGACTCACAGCAACATTTCCAGGCTGTACCTAATAGATAAAGTAAGATTTATCAGAACCAATGATACAATCTTTACCCTTGAATGCTACTGCAAAGAGAAACAAAAGGAAAGAAAGGTCAGCTCTTTGTTTCTAATCTTCCACTGGCAAGATTCAAGGGGTGATCAAAATATATGGTGAATGTTTAAATTTTTTAAAAATCTATTACGATAAACACATATTGTCATTAATCATCTTCAAAATACCCTTGCTTTGAACACATGTATCTTATCATTCTTTCCACTTTCTGAAGCAGTTCTGGAAATCTTCTTTTGTAAGAGTCTTTGTCAGCTATGATCAAAAATACAGTGAAAGCTGCTTCTGATTGTTATCCAATAGAAAGGCAGGCTTATAAAAACATTACTGTGTTCTCATCCACCTTATTCACTGAATCTGGTACTGTGTGTCTTCTGGCTCCTCTCCAAAGTCAAAACAACCATGAAAGGTAAATTTCTTGAATTGATTCAAGACATCAAGGCATCCACAACAGCGCAAGTAAAGACACAACAGAAGACTTCCGGTACTGCTTAAGAAAGTGACAAGAATGATGGGATAGGTGTGTTTGAAGCAAAAGGGGAATATATTGAGGGGATTAATGGCAATGTGTCTTTTACTACAAAAAAAGTTTAAACATCCATTGTATTTTTTTTTATCATACCTTGTGTAGAATTTAGATCAGAGCTTTAAAAATTCTTCTCTAGGGAACTATGGTAAGTATTCTTGGGAGGGCAGTACTGAAATAAACTATAGGTTGGATTTTTTTTAATTTACAGAAGAAATATAAATTTTTCAATCTTAATTGTTTTCATGTTAATTTTCTTTGAGTGTTGGTACCTGTTAATATAATCAGTACTATGTGTATACAGCAGTGCCTGCTTTTGAGTAAATTTATGTATTTGGTTTATGTTCAATTTATTCTTGTTTCATATTTTTTCTCAAAAAGCACCCTGATGTTCTGTCTCCTGATCAAACTGAGATAAGAGATTAGGGCATAGCAGCTTAGCTGGAAAACAGGAGGTAACCTGTCAGAAATAGCCAGGATGCACGCACAGAACAAATTCTACGTGACCAGATCTGGGAGGTTTAAAATATGGTGGCCATCGACTTAGCCATAACGACATTTTTCCTGTCTGTTGTCTTCCTGTCTCTGCACTGGCACTAGGATTAAGGGCGTGAGCACCACCTACCCTAAGTAGCCTGGATAAGATATAAGGGATAAAAAGTGCTGTGGTCATCTCTTGTTGTTTTGGTACTTTCTGCCTTTAGTACTTTCTCCTCTGTGATGCCTGCCTGCCATGCTACCCTGCCTTGGAGCCAGCAGATTATGGACTGAAACCTCCACAAACTGTGAGCTAAATAAACCTTTCCTCCTTTAACTTTGGATGTCAGGCATTTTGTCTTAGCAATGAGAGAAAGTAAATAACACAGTACTAGACATGGTGGTGACGTGGGAACCATGAGATTCCAAATATCGTGGAAGTGTAATGTGATGCAATCTTTTGGAAGACAACTGATCTATGTACTAAAATACAAATATCCATTTGCTATTAGCCAGCAATTCTGCTTTTAGGAATCCATACTCTTAGTGATAGTATATAGATTTTACATTCAGATAGACACAAAAATTTTCATGACAACAAGGTATCTAATAAGAAATAAAAAACTCAAAACAACCTAAATGTATATTAATAATGAGCTGGTTTTTAAACCACAACATAGTCATTCAACAGAATTCTATTCAGCTCTTAAAATGAAAAAGACAACATGAAGGCATTGAGTTATACAGATTTCCTGGAAATAGTAAATGAAAGTTATAAGTATCATAATAGTATAATCCTATTTTGTAAAAGGAAAATATGTGTGTACTTTGTACAGAGTGATTTCTATTTTTCTATTATGCAACACATCATTATATCTTTTGTTGTAGCTTTATTAGTTTTAATCCAGTCTTTCAAAATATAAGATTTTGTTCCTTTAAAAAAACATGTTTTGAACACATAATCTTGATTCTAAATGTCATATTTACTGCAACATGTCTACATGATATTTTAAGAAAACACCAATATATTGTGGCTGCAGTGGCCTGGAGATTTCAAAAAGGACTTACAGTGGTGCCTTGGGTCATGAACTTAATTCATTCCATGATTCTGGGGAAGATGGCTGTGGTCTTGTTCATTACCTGATGTAGAGTTTGCAAACAGAAGCAAAATTTTGCTCACTTCTTCTGTTTGCAAACCGAATTATTTGAGAAAAGAAGCGTTCATGAACTGAGGTATTACTTATTCTACATATCAGTGTGCCCATGGTCTGTGTGCATGTGGACTACAGAAAGTCTGTGGTCTGTGTCCGTCCAACATTAAGTGTAATCTGCCTTATTATTGATCTGACCTGCCCAAGGGATGACAGTACTGAGCCACACAAACACGTTAATCTAGCATGGGCTGTCAGCACTGAGAAAGAAATACAAAGAAGAAAAACAAAACACAAAGCTTATGGTCTAAACATAAAGTTGAGTATTAGGGTAATCAAAGGGACTTGCAAACATTGAAGTGCAAAGTGTTATCAGTCCTTCCAATATCAAACACTAAAAAGAATGAAAAAAGAAATAGAGTGTCAGCATCCAGTTATTGACTCTTCCATCACCAGCAAATGGTCATTAAGCACTGAAAATGTGCCAAGCTCAAGCTGATAGTTGAAGGGATAAGTGTTATTCCTCCCTGCTCAGGTGGATTTGATAGACAAGGATGGCAGCTTACAGACAGTGAAACAGGCAGGTATGCGCCAGTGGTTAGGTGTTACGATAACATTACAACCTGAGTAGAGCTGGCCAACATAGGAGTGACACCTGATTGTAGGTGTGCTGGGAATAAGTTAGCAAAGTAAAGAAGGGTGAGGATAAGACCCATAGTGAAATTCCTTTTAATGTAAACTATAAAGAATCACTTGAATTTAGCCACGTAGACAAAGAACTGGACAGCACTTCAGGCAGAAGAAATAACTTTGTAAAAGCCCCAGGGTAAAGGAGAGGTCACAACATCTGGGTAACTGCAGGAGGTTCATTGTGCCTGGGGTCCCCCAAGAGCAGAAGAGGAAGTAATGAGACAGGACATTATACAGGTAGGCAGGGGTCAGGTGTGAAGGCACAGTTGGTCTCAGATACTTCCCATGCACAGCTTTCCACTCACGGTCCACATCTATGTGAGTATGAATTTTACATTTTCTGTGCTAATATTAATGTACATTAACTGATCATTTAAATATTTGGTGTGCAGCATGATTTTCCATTTTGCTTGTTTTTCACTGAACTGTTTTCTAATATTCTCTTTGTTCCTTGCACTTAAATGTTGTTTGTTTCTGTGCTATTTTGCATGAAAGTTTGAATAGCTTATGACATAGAAGTGGATGTGAAGAATTCAAATAATCATCATAAATACTGTCAAAATTTAATTTTCTCAACCTATTGCAGGTTTACTTGATATTACTTGATTTTATAAGTAGCTATATGCTTATTAACAATACGCATGCAAACACATACATAGACCTATCCAGACAACCATACATAAAAGTACACATGGGGTCAACTCCATGTACATTTCGTTATACACTGAAGCTTATTATATCAGCTAGTTGCCCATAATTATTTCAAATAAGCACAGTTAGGTACAGCAAGTTTTTTATGCTACACAAGTCATTTGTCAGATTATATTTGCTTTTTCTTTACATGAATGCATTTCTTGCTCAGAGATGTCCCAGTATTTGGAAAACAGGTGACCCAGAGGGCCATTCCGGAAATGAAATGTGAGCCTCCAAAGAATTAAATTGGCAATTAAGAAACAAGAAACTAAGCATTTATGTTTCAAAACCTTAATGAGTTTAGACCTGCGGTCTTGGAGACATGCTGTGGCCTAATGGAAATAACAGTCTAACCTCTCTTGGTTAAGAATTAGAGAAACAGCCTGGCAAATTGTGATTCAACTTTGAGGATCACAGAGCTCCAGTTATAACTAGAGTACCATTCACATTGCAAAACATATAAAATTCACAAGGAAACTGTAATATTTCTGACAGTGTCCACCAAAGAATACATTTGTTCTTTAAAACCACCAGAGAGCTTTCTATGACAACAAAGTTTAAAAAGTATCTGGTGATTAAATTCTACTAAAAATATTTTCAGAAGTTCATCCAGATTTTTACTGCCTTAATTAAACTGTCCCATTCCCATATTTTTCTCACTGCTTAAAAGTTATACATTAACATTTTGACTTATTATATTCTATAGATGAGCATTTCTTAACCAAGTGTCTATGTTACTGAAGGAAACAGTGGGTATGCACTCAGCCTTTAAATATCTTAATAGTATAACTTGTATTTTATTAGCATTTGTACATAATAGGCATTTTATATTTGTACCGCCTTGGGCCTAACCATCTCACACAATTTCTATGTCCAAGTTGATGTTCAAGTGCTGTCTTACTAGTGCTCTATCAGGAGAGGGTAGAGGCTAACTTCATTCTTCAAAGATATTTTCAAACATGTGGAAGCAGTGGGGACATGGAGCTGTGTAGTGCAGGTTCCAAAGTAGTTGGAACACAGACATGGTGTACAGGAACTGAGTCACCATTCAGCCCATGAGAATGAAAAAGTTCTGACCTGAACAATCCTCAACCACAGAAGCGTGGCCCACGCTCATTCTGTCGTTAATACTGGTAATTTCAGGTATTTCAATCTATAGTTTTCCTTTTATGTAACTTGCAAATTAGTTTGTATATAAACAAAACCATAATCTTATGCCATATATAAAGCATTTAATTTATACCTATTTAGATTTATGCTGTTAGCACTATAATACAACTCGAACATTTCATTTTCCTTCCAAGAGATATCTGCACTCTGTGGGTTTAGAAACTCTTCTGGTAAGGGTCCTTGTGACTTTATTTTGAGCTTCTCAGAGATAGAGCCTTGTCTTTGCTTTATTAGCCTCAGGTCAAAAGTTGGGCACATGCTTGTTAACTTACCGAGTTCACAAGAATAAGACATGTTGTTAAAATACTTTCTGTTATCTTGCATCTAGATACTTTTTCTTGAGACCAAATATATGCCCCTCTGGGGTATTATGCCCTGCCATCATGTTTGATCAACAGAGATATCCATGCTCGTCTCAGCAAAAGTGGAGGTGGTAGGAAATCAAGCATAAATTATCTCAAAAGTGTTACCTAGTCAGTAAATTTGTCTTCAACAGAAAATACATTAATTAAAATGTTTAATTTGCCATGCGCTGATTTCATGGGAGTAAAATCCTGAAAGTCAGAAAAATTCTTGTATACTTTGATTTTCCTGGAAAATACTTGAACTTGTGTCCCACTTGGTTTTACTTTAATGACCCCAACTCCCAAAGGAGTGCTATATTTTGAAGTAGCAAAACCTCTCATTCCAAAACCCTAACACAAAAATGAAATGTTCACATGGAGAAGAGAAACCCATCAATTAAGTACAGGCACAGCATGAAAATAACTTTTGAATCTCAGACATAATGCTATAATGGAATATGCTAAAATTTTTTCCAGGAAGTGAAATAAAATACTTGCTACTTATAGCTTAAAGAATCTCATATATGTCTTATATGAGTAAAACTTTAAATCACAAAATAAAATAGTTGTATTCATTAAACCTCATTGGAGAATTCAGTATAAATTTCTATAATCACAATTACCCCCCCTTATATCTTAAAACATCCATAACTGCTTTTCAAAACACATTTAATGAAACCAAAAGCCCACTACTTTATGTAAACCTGCTGACATGAAATAAACTGAGATAAATAAGCTATTTCTCAGTAACTGGATTCTAGTTCAGAAATTTCAGATCTACTGATCAGAAATTTAATCCCTGATTGTTTTTTGTTTTGCTCGTATTTTTAAGTAGTAATTTATTATAGTAAATTTATAAATTATTTTATATAATGTAGCATATATTCAGAAACATTCAAATAATATAGTCATAGATAATGTGAAAATTATATTCTTTTCTTTCCTTCTCCCTAGTTCAATTTACCACTATTTGCAGTTTGGTTTCATCTTTCTAGACAATTTACCACATAAAGCATTTTGTAAAAATGCCTCTGGTAGAATCACAGATTAAAGAGACAGCACCCTCAAATTAAAACACAGTGAGTAGCCCTACATGATGGGATAGGCCTCTAATCCCAGCACGCTGGTAGGCTGAGGCAGGAATATCATAAATTCAAACACAGCCTGGACAGCTTAAGTGAGTTAGCGAGACCCTGCCTCAAAATAAAAAATATTGTATAAAGGGCTGATGCAGCTCAGAGCAAAGGCCCTGGATTCAATAACCAGTACCAGGGAAAATAAATACAGTGAGGAAACTTCCAATAACAAATTTGGTATAAATTCATGGCAGCATGAATACTGAGAAAATGCAGTACTCATAGACTTTAATGGTAGGTGTCCTTACCTTTCTGGGACTGAAGGTGGTGGTCACCAGACCTGATAACAGAGAAGATATATGGAGAAGCCTGCCCCATAGGACCAATCAAGGACCCAGCCAGCTGAAAGAGAAGGATCTAGGGAAATAAAACTCTGCTCTGTATTCTCCCTCTGCAGGCTCCTTCTGAGCTCCAAGTAGATCCAGAGGCAATGATGTCATTTGACATAGTCTGAATAGTTCAGCCTTCAAGGCTATAGAGAGGAACAGAGAAGATGGGGCTCATGGAAGGTTTTCAGTATATTTCATTCACTGTTCTACAACACTTTTTTGTCCCAAAAAATACTGCTCATTGTACAGTATCAGTTAGTACACATTCACCTCACCTTTTGTTCATCACTGCATAGAATTCCATGGTATGGAATTACTCATCGGTCACTTAGTGATGAACACTGAGTTCCTCACAGTTCAAAGAGTGCTGAGGTGTTGATCTCATCTATTCAGTGCACTAACACTTTTTTAGGCAAAGAGTTGCTGAACCAAAAGAAGTGTTGTTTTTCAAAGAAATTACAATGTCACCCTCCTCTTTTTAGAGACTGATATTTCCAGAAAACTATTCAGGAAATAGTGTAAGGAAAGTAGTAACAGTACATTCCTCAATGGAGATAAAGCTCAAAGATTAAAAAATGGTAGAGCTAGAGGCAGAAAAAGACACCGGCTCCAAACCCTTCCAAAGCATCCTGAGAATGAATTGTACATGGCTACCCTCTGTTCAGACTACTAGCAACCTCCTCAAAGATGGTACGTGGAAGGTTTGTATTTTGAGATCTCACATGTGCAAAAATGCCTTAACGACTGGGTATGGTATTATGGATGGAAAGTCCCTATTTGTCAGGGTACCAAAGGCATTGATCCACTGTCATGCCAACATGAAGTCATTCTGATTTTTAAACTTACATATGTAATCTCCTGCACTGAATTTTTAATTTAATATACCATGTTATCACATACATCAAGAACAAAGAGTAAACATTATTTGAATTTTTCTTTGGTTGCCCTTAGTAAATATTTTCATGGTTTCACTTTTCCTCTCTGTACCTAATGAATTCATTCCCTTGAATCATGTAAGAGACTCTCCCTAAGCCTCATGTTTATTAACTTTGTATTTCAGATTTGATCTCAGATTGATTGAAGAAAGCACCAGACAGGCCCTGCATTTTCCAACACACAGCATGTCCATTTTCTCTGTGAATCCTATTACCATCTTTCCTGATGTTGTTAGAATTGGTATCTCATATGGAGCCAAGGACAAGTTGCGAAAAGCTCCTGACAAATGCGCAACATCAAGTTGAACCAAAGCTGAGGCAGTTGCACTGGACCAAGCCTTCTCCTACATGGCCTCTACCTACTACAAAACTGACGGAGTGATTGATTTCTTTAGATAATTTTTGAAATCATGTTCAAGAAACAGTATAGGAAGTATGAAATTCTCTTATCCCCCTTCCCCCATTATCCCTGGTTGGGGCTGACTTCCGGTATCCCAGGATATCCTGGTCACTCCTTTTTTCCTTTCACTTTCCATTGCATGGCATTCCTGACAGTTGCAGTCTCTGCAGTGCACATTATACTCAATGGCAGAGCACTTTCTTAGTATGTGCAAAGCCCTGGGTGTACCCTGCAACAACAACAAAAAAATAAAATAAAATAAAAAATAAATAAAATGTAGGACTGCTGGGCCAGGTAGTGTGGAGCAGGGAGGACATTCCTTCAGAGAATATCAGCACAGCAGCACAAACCCTTAGTTTGCAATGTGAGGATATACTACAGAGTAAGAAAAAATCCCTTTCTCATTTTCTCTTGCCTTGACACGTTGCTCATTTAAAGATGTTTGGGAAAGTGGCCTTCCAACATTCCTCATTTCCTTTGGGGAACATTTTCAGAAAATTGATCTGTCACTGAACAATGCCTTAATTGTCAGTATCACTGCTAATTTTGTGTGCATATGTATGTTTTCATGAATATTTCAATGGAAAGATCATTAGGAAGCTAAATTCTGCTAATTTAAGTAAGTTTTAAGTAAGGCATTCAAAGCCGTAGGGATAGTGTCTGTGTGTGTGTGTGTGTGTGTGTGTGTGTGTGTGTGTTTATCATTCATCCCACTGGGGCTAATAACTATGAACTAGATTTTTTAAAAAAAGAAGTAGAATTATTTTTGGTACCTCTATGCTAAACAAACCTCTCCCATGGCCTTTCTGCTGGCTCATGGAGATTTCTCTTGTAATTCTGGCATTGGGTTTCATTTCTCCAAAGTCTACAGAGGGAAGGGTTTCCACCCTAGGCCAACTGCAACCTTTCGCCATAATAGTGTATCCCTTGTACATCTCAGGGAACAAATGATTCCCTAGGTACGGATGGGAGCACCCAGCAGAAGGAGCACAAGGTCCTCTGCCACAAACATCCATGTACCTGGACAAGGGCAGACTATGAGAAAACCTCTCACCTCCTTAACCTGCTATGTCCTCTCCTCTTCTCCCACAGTTTACAGCAAAGTTGGCCAGTTACAAACAGAAGGTAGAACTGGAATGAGAGGACATCATTTCCAATACCAAGGTAAAAGCAAGGCTTCAAATAAATTATTTGCTAACATGTATTTTATTTATCATAAATAGGATTATAAATAGGATAAAACACATCATAAAGCACTAAAAGAAAAGACATAAGAAAGAAAACTGTCAGTTTTGACATTTCTTATTTGTTTCTAGTTGTTCTAATTGTGCTGATAACATTTTTAAAGTGTTATTAAGGTTAGCCTGGTTCTTTCCTATTCTGCTTGACTCACTTAAATGTTACATTTTAGGCATTTTTCCACAAAGTTATATTATCTTCCTAAAGATTAATTTAAATGTCAACCCAAAAATTTATCAAGAGTCTGTTCCATAGATAATCTGCCATTTGTCCTTGTTTGTAAATATTCAATTTTTTTTTGTTTTCATGCATTATAGATAGTGTCATAAATGATATATTCATGTGTAAGTATTACTTTTATAATTAAAAAAAAATTTACACTCCCAGGGCTAAAATTCTTAGGTCAAAGGTCTAACTGTTTTTATAGCTATTGAAATCAATTGTTAAATTTCTTACTACCACTATTTTTACTCTCAAAAATTGTGAGGTAATTTCAGCTAACATCAAATACTTATTTTTTCATGAGTGAATTTATGAGACTTAACTTCTTTGTCCTTAGCCCAGGATTTGGTATGTTACTTGTTTGGACAACTACCATTGTTCATGTTTTCATCTTTTCTAAATTATCATATAAGGACAATTTGTACAGGAAATATGAAGCTGTTACAAATACCATAGAAACTGCTAGTGTAATTTTGCCTTCATTAATTCCAGCTTCCTTGCAAAACATGAAAGGCTCACACAGTCATACTTAGTGGCGTGGCTCAACCGATCATGAGCTGAGTGGAGGCGAGCACTCTCTCTAAGAGGGTCCTGACATCTGCTAGTGCTATAAAGGACAGACCTGGCTTTACAACCTTGGGTAGTCCTCTAACCTCAGGAGTCTCAAAACCATACCCTACAAGTCACATTGCCTAGGTACACTCCCCTTGTTGCCTGACTTTAATGTCTTCATAGAATTTATTACTTCCTAAAATTATCTTGGTCGTACATAGTGCTGTTTACTTGCTAGTCATCTGTCTCCCATGTCCCTAATCTAAACTCGAAAGGAGTTTACTATACAGGGCCCAGAGCTTAGAAGAGTGCGTGACACACATCAGGCCCTCAACAAGTATCCACTGCTTCAGAGCCCAATTGTAACTCATTTACTGCACCCCAAAGGAGAAAAATTATTGATTTTTTTCAAATTCATCTAATAATTTTTTAACTGGTCACCTCTCACTATATGTGGCACTGCATATAACCAGTGTGTAGTATTCATCAAGCTTTGGCTCCTCAAACAACACATTCTAAGTTCTGTCTCACAATGTTCCAACTTCAAACCACGGATCACTGATTGTGGCAGAAAGGTTGAGGTTTGCATGACCTCTTCTGACAGGGAAATGGATTTTGCCTGATTCTTTTTTCCCTCCTAACTGTGCTCCTACCCCACCCCACCACCTTCCTTATTATTTTATGTTTTACTTTATTGGTATAGCATAATATCATCATCATTTCTGACATGTTCTGAGCACCTATGATGTCTCAGGCCTTTTACAAGTGGCATTGTTTTTATTGACGTGTTAATTACACATATTAGTAACATCTGGTGTGATATTGCCATATAGGCAGATAGCATTGACTAATCAAATACAAATCCCTTTTCTTTTTTATCTTTACTTTTTTATTAGTGCATACATATTGATCACATTCATCATAGCGAATTTGTATGTGTACATAATATATCTTGATTCTTTTTTTCTATCCCACTCCCCTCCCTTCAAACATTCCTTTCCCCATTTACAAAAGCTTTATTTCATTTTTTCCCCCTAGTCTCTTTTTTTTTCTTTTCCTATCCCCACCTCCCTTGTTCCCCTTCCCATTTGAATATGTTCTTCCTACTTTCCAATATCTGTCCTCCATTAATAACATCCCTTTCTGACCCTCTTCCATCACAACCTCTTCAAACTCTAGTAACCACGATTCTGCTTTCAGGTAGAGTTTGCCTGATTCTTACCTCCACCAGTTCTGTAAGGCTTTTAAATAGCTATACCTCGCAATATTGTTGAGAGAGGAAACAAAGAATGCATGGGGCTTCGTCTGGGGGAAACTATTTTGAGATTAATCAAAGCTCTGTTTCTATTTTATTTTTGCTCATGCCTTCCCATCTCCTTTGCTATACAGTCTGCAAAAATAGCCCTGCACATAAATTATACACTGAGCTTTTAAATATCCTGTAATTGCTCCCCTATGCCCAAGGAGGAAGATTATAATACTCTTACACAGTCTTTGGTTGCTTATACTGATGTATTTTTAAATTTCTGAAAGAAACAAAAAATTGATGCCTCTGTTTTTATTTACAAATGAATGAGGTGTAATCTTTAAAATTCACATTATTTGCAAGGTTGTTGTGCTCCTTTTAAATGTAAGAAATAATAACCTTCTTTCTTGAGGCAGATTATTTTCATTTGACCTAAAATTATTCCAAGATTAGAATCTGCTATCTTAATGGCTATTCATCTTAAAGGATGAACATTGCTCACTTCCTTTGCTTATTTGTTGTTTGTTTGTTTATTTGTTTTTCTGTCTAAATATTTACTTTTTAGTTTCTTTGTCTCTGGAAATATCAGAAAAAATAAACAGAACTAACCTTTACTGAGGATGTGTAGAATGCTGTGTGCTAGACACGTATTAACTTTAGGTGCTAATAGGGACTTAGCAAGGGTGGATTCTTACCACCTATTTGCAAATAATGAATCCAAGTCATCTGGTAAGTTCCAGTCAGTTCTGTTAGACTCTGAGACCTACATACTTTCTATCTTACTATTTTGCTTCACAAACTGTGGGTTGATTACATCCCTTAAATTTAAAATAGCTAAGCAGAACATGATGGTCTTTGTTAAGAATAAACTTTATTCTCTTTTTATCTTCTAATTCTGTTTTCTTTTTCTTTTTCTTTCTTTTTTTTTTTTTTTTTTTTTTTTTTGAACTTCCCCTAAATCTTGCTGGTTTCCAACCAACACAAAAATGTAATTTCTCACCTCATGGAATCCTAAAGAATGAGACTTCAGAGCTAAGACAGAAATGAGAACTTTGATAGTCCCCTCAGTACTGTCATAATGCTAGGATGTCACCAGACAAGAAGTTTCCAAGATTCTCTTTCGGTTTCTCAAAGATCAAAATGTGTAAGAGATATTGTGAAATAGGAGGAAAATGTTCAAGTGGGAAGGGGGACTAGGGAGAGAGGGAAAGGAAGGAAGGAAAAAGAAAAAAATGAGAAAAGAGGGAAAAATTGGAAACAAAGCTTTTGTAAATAAGGAGGGAAAGAGAGTTTGAAGGGCGGGTAAAGGAATGGGGAAAAAAAGAATCAACTTATATCATGTACAGGTACAAATCCTTATGATGAATGTGATCATTGTGTATACCTAAAATGTATAAACTTAATTAATAAAAAAAGAAGTTTCCAGGATTCTCCCAGCACAGAAAACTAAACTGATGATCTTTGTGTTTCAGTGGCTGAAAGAAGAATATAAACTTTTCTTTAAATATTAGCAAACATAATTCATAAAAGAACTTGAAATAATCAGAAAATTCTAAGAAGGAAGGTATACTAAGGTTCTTTCCAGTTACTATGATTTTTCCCTCAAACCTACAGTCTTTATCTCCAGAATGTGTTTTCACTATAGATTTTAAACTCCATATTTAGTAAATTCATTAAATACATATTTTTAACTATTAAGAGTTCATATTTTCAAATTCTCAAAAAATATTAACATTTTAGCTGACCTGGCACTATATTTATAAAAGTGCCCTTCTTTACCTGAAATAATTTGCTCAGTTAACTCAATAACCCCTTCTCCAAAGAGTACCATTGTTGTATATGCTTTTTTTTTTTTAAAGAAAGTCATTCTAGGATTCAATTTGAAATTTCTTGCATTCTAAAAGCCTTCTATTATAGTATGGAATTCCATTGACTGAAAATTTCTGAGTATGTTCTTCTTCATAGATGCTAGAGAGTAATGACCAAGATTTTAGAAGAAATTACTAAGAGGATTAAGTTTTTCAGTAATCTTAAACATTTCATAAGATCCATTTCCCTAATGCCAATTGTCCTTCTCTATTTTATGCTTTTTCACCTTTTTAAAAATACACAGATCTAGGGCCGGTGAGATGGCTCAGCGGCGTAAGCGCCTGCCTGGCAAGCGCGAGGGCCCGAGTTCGACTCCCGGAACCCACATACGAAAAAAGGGCCGGTGATATCGCTCAGCGGCACGGGCGCCCGGTGGCATGCGAGGTCCTGAGGTCGACCCCCAGTACCCACAAAAAAAAAAAAAAAACACAGATCTATAGACCAAAAGAACTGGTATTTGATGAGACTCTTTCTCCAAAATAAACACACACAGAATAAAATAAGTTTTTAAAATACAAAGTAGAAAGCCATGCTCAAAATTAAGTAAAGTCATTTTCTAGTGCCAGAAATTTAGAAGGAAACCCTTTCAGTTATAAGTGAAGCTAAAATTGAATGCTCTGTCAGAGTAACTAAAATGAGGTATAGCCCCCAAGAAGATGTGTCTTTATTTTTAAAAAATCTCTGAGGGAGGCGGTGAAGATATGACAGCTAAGAACACTGACCTCCTGAGCTCCCTGCATGAATTTGGGAGGCATAGCAGTGTGTTCCCATTAGTAAAATTTGACATGACCGGCCCAATATAGTGCACAGGAATAGGTGAGGGTCCTTGGACAGGGTAGCAACAGAGCAAGCAAGAAGAAACCAAAGACTTTAGGAGATAGCCTGGTATAGTTGGGAGCCCAAATCTCCAATACCTCTATGATGCGAAAATACTTGTCTAGAACTTATAAAGCACAAGGCTAAAGAAAACAACTCAGAAATGGCCTCGAGTGGTCTTTATGAGCTAAAAACCACATAAGACCTGTACAGAGCAGATTCCTGTTGAACTGAGCTCACAGAAAAAAGTTATAAAGTACATGGCGATCATCATCAGATACAAACAAAAACATGGGCACTATCAAATTTAAGGATAAGAAAACAGCGCAACTCCAAAGGACACTAATAATTCAACAAACTGGAGCCAGTGAGGTGAGGGCAGCAGGTGAAAAACAGTACAGCAAAGCTGAACAACTAGGCACAGATATTATATTCTTCTACATAGACAAAGTATGAGAACTAATGAATGAGTTTCTGGGTACAAAATTACTTACAAAAATTAATAACATTCTTATCTACTAAGAATAACCAAATGTATGTCCTTGAATTTCCCATTATAATAAGAAGAAGTGTAAGATACTTGGGGGAAAATCTAATAGAGATAAATGTGACCTTTATGGAGAAATTGTCAAGTATTACTGTAAGAGAAAATGAATGAAGATGCACAAATGAATGGAGAGCTATGACTGAAATGATTCAGTGTTGTAAATATATACACTCTTGCCAAATTCATCTATGTATTTAATATCACTGATTCTAAATGTCATAAGGAAGAAGTATCCGGGAGTAGTAATTCAGTACTAAAATATGTAACAAAAAGCAGATATATGCTGTTAGGCAGCTTTTCATTACTATGACAAATACCTGAGACAATCAACTTTAACAGAAAAAGATTGATTTTTGCTCAGAAATTTGTAGTTTTCAGTCTATAGTCCCTTGGCCCTGTTGCTTCTGGGTACATTACAAGTCACTACATCATGGTGGGGGTTTTTGGCAGAGGAAACCCATTCACCTCATAGCCAGGACAAAAAGGAGAAAGAAGAGGGGCCATGTTTCCAAACTAATACTAGGTCCTAATTCTTGAAAGTTCCATCAGTTTCTTTTAACACCAAGCTGAAGACCAAGCCTTTAACACGTGGTCCTTTGGAAGATTTTCCAGATCCAAGTAATAATATACCAAAATAGCAAAACTTATAATAAAGGTATATTAATACAAACCTCTTATCACTAATATAGGGATGATTGTATGGATCTGGATCCGTAGGTCAAAACTGATACTCCAGAAAAAAAGTAACTTCCAATATATGGAAATTTGGTATATGACAAGCACAACAGGTATGAAAGGATGTAGGCCTGAAGCAATACAAAGTGTAGTTTTGTTAGTCATGTTTTATGACTGATTATACTTTAAAGTATGGGCAAAATATAAAAAGTTGGATTTCTGAATACCTAAAAGGTATACAAGAATACTTTATCTATTCATCTGTTGATGGGCATATAGGCCGTTTCCAAGATTTAGCTATTATAAATTGTGCTGATATAAACATAGGTATGCATATATCACTATGGTATGATGTCTTTAACTTTCAGGAAGGTACCTGGAAGGGGAATAACTGGGTCAAATGGAACCTCCAGTTTTAGTTTTTTGAGGGATCTCCATATGGATTTCCATAGTGGTTATACTAATTTACACTCCCACCAACAGTGGAGAAGGATTCCTTTTTCCCTCCAGCCTCACCAGCATTTATTATTAGTCGATTTCTTGATGATAGCCATTCTTTCTCAAGTGAAATGGAATCTCAGTGTTGTTTTAATTTGCATTTCTTGAATGGCCAGCAATGTTGGGCATTTTTTCATGTACTTATTGGCCATTTGTAATTCTTCATCTGAGAAGTGTCTACTCATTTCAGATGCCCATTTTGGATTGAGTCTTTAACCACTGAACAGTTTACCCCAAGTGTCACCCAGACAGTGCATTTGTTTACATACTGACTATTCTGAGCGTTGCTCAGGCAAGTGTCACTTCAGGTGTCATTTTAGATTCTTGTATGGAATAAATTTAATAAAATTGTCATTTTTATATTGCCTGTTATCTTATAAAAATTAACAAAAATATGCAACTTTGGTCATTCAGTTTTTAAATAATTCGACTGGTATGGAATTTGTGGGGATTAATATTTTTGGGTTCTTTACATAGTCTAGATATTAATCCCCTGAGGAATAGCTGGCAAAAAAAAAAAATGGAAATAGAGCTTTTGTAAATGGGGAGGGGGAGAAGGGTTGGAAGGAAGGGAGCAGAAAGGCCTAAAAAAAAACTGAGATGTATTATGTACATGTTCAAACCTCTCACAATGAATGTGTTCATTATGTGCAGCAAGTATATAGTAATAAAAATTGCTACTAAAGAAACAATATAACTAATTTTTCCAGATAAAAAATAAACATGAATAAAATTAACATTTCATACTGTCCTATTATTAAAGTACAAATGTAGAAGATCTTTAGACTAAATTTGAATGCATGAAATAAATAAATTGGAGTTACTTTTTAGAAGAGCTAATACATATTAAGACTTAACTCAGTTCCTTACATTATTCCATGGAAATTCCCTTAGGAAGCAGAAGAGACAAGAGCATATTTCGAAGGATGTAGTACTAAATTTAAAAATTCTTTTCCAGGGTATTAGGCATAAATAGTTGTCATTCAATAGATAAGGCCCAGAAAGCAATTTATAGCACAAAAGCTTCACGTTTTATTTTTATTTCAAGGTGCTCTCTACTTATAAGTGTTTTAAACAACCAGATAAACTTAATTGCAGAGGCTGTATCTGACTTTTAAAAAATTATGAAAGAATGCACAATAGAAACACAAAGGTTCAACTTAGAATCAAGCAGGAGACAAGGTAATTTGTGGATTCAGTCATATGATTGGACATTTAAAAATATGCCCTAAATAAAATTTTCAAAGCTTATAAAAACACTCAAACAGATACTAAGAGCTTTCTTATTTTATAGCCAAATTATTTTAGTGGCATAATGAAGCAGAAGGTTATTTATAGGAAGAAAGCATATTTTCTACATATGTATATATATATAAGTTAGCTATATGAAAAAATGGTGGTCAGATACCTTAACATGAATTTTTAGCAATGGAATGCCTTTTACTAGAAAGAAAGTGATCAGGCCATGTTTTCAAATGCTTTCCCTTCCTAAATAGAGATTTACAAATAAATCATTTGGCCTAGACTCAAACATCCTACATTACTGCCTTTTCTTAGCAAGCTTTTGCTGCACATGGAATTCTGGGAGGATTCTGCTGGGAACATAAGATCCAGAACCAGACTAGTCAGTTATTTCAGAAGTGATAGGCCAGGCCAATGATTCTGAGAAGGTAGAAGTGTGGCCAGACCAGTGATGCCTTTCTCGCGGTGCAGCGTAACTTGTCTCCCTAAACTCTGAACATGGCTTTGCTGAATATGGGCCCTTCCTCGAAACTCCTTCCTTGGTTCCTGCTGTGCTGTCCCAGGATGATTCCTCACACAGCTTTAGAACTCAATCTCCTTTGTCATGTGCTCTGCTTTCTCTTTTGTAATTGGTCTTTCTTTAATTTGTTGTTGATTTATGGTGCCGTCAGTTTTTCCAGTGCAGGTTTTTTCTAAGCTCCAAACATACAGTCTAATAGTCCATAGCTAAAGGAACCACATTTAGAAGACTGTGCTGGTCAGACACGGTGAGGAACAGATACTGAGAGGGACCTGGTAGGCTGCAGTGCACCCTTGCTCTACTTCTATCCTGTGTCCAACTCATCTTCCCAGCACTGGCCTTATAGACCAACAGTGTCCCCAAGCCTATCCCGATGTCCTGTACTTCAGATCCATGAAGGAAACTATTTCCATAGACACAAGTCTTTCACAGACATCTTCACAAAGCTCTCCACTGATAACCCCAGTCCCACAGCTACTCTCATGAGCTGTGGTTCATGCATGATGGTGCTTCAGGCTGACTTGGTGCCTACCTCTCTTACCACCCCACTTCCAGACCCTCACTCTCTTCTGTCAGATTTATGTAAACTCTAATTCTTCTATGAGTGCTTTCTTCCTGCAATACTTTTGACTCCCTTTTCCTGACTAAACCTTAAAGGATGTGTCAATTCCAGTCTGCTTCTCCTCCACTGTTCCTGGACTCAGAAAATAGCAATGCTTAGTTAACATCTGTTGCCATCTTTACTTCCCTTTGTATCCAACCACTTACAAAGTCTGCCTCTATATTATCTCTAAGGCATGTTCTTTCTTCTTCCCCCCAATTCTACCTCCTTAGTTACTTTCTTCTTCTTTACCTGAGGTCACTTATCTGCTTCTGAATGACATTATCTATTTCCTTCATACCTCTTTACTTTAAAGTTAGGAGAAGTGTGATCTCATATTTTAAGACCATTTTATGTAAAAAGATCACTCCTCTTCTCAGGTGCTCAGGATATTTATTTCAAACCCTATTTTTCAGAATAAATTGTTGATCAGCCTCTTCATTTAGTGAAGATTTTGTCACTGGCTGGTAGCATGTCCACCTATATCCAGACATCAAGAGTGATTTCAGTATTCATTGGAATGACACATGACAGAGCCTGACTTCTCAGTTCCTTGAATGAGTCCATTTCACCCCATTCCTCTTGAGCCACACACTACCTTAACCGCAGTCTAGACCTCCATCACCTCAATTCAGTCTTATAATTTTAGACTTCTGGGAAGATGGCAGAGTGGCAAACAGTAGAGAAAAAACCTCTCTGAGATTTGGTGTCAGATGCTGGAATATAGCAATGTGAGGAAGAGAAGAAGGAGAGAAATGGGCCCCCAGGACCCAGGAAATATCTGAAGCTAGAATTGAATCACAGGGGAGAGTGAATATAGAGGCTTCAATGAAAAAGAAGGAGGTGGCAGGTGGTGTTTTCTCCTTGAGCCCAGACTCACTGTGTGGGAGAGGCGACTTGAACCTGCAGACTCATGATGACTACTAGTGACCCCAGAGGCCTCCATGGAGAAACACACTAGTGGAATGGAGCAGTGGACACAGTGGACTGCAGTGGCTGATGAGTTATTTGGGTTCAGACATCCCCCAGGAGAGGGTGATTGGCCAATAGCCATCTTGGAGAGGGGCAACCGAGTTCTCAGAGCAACTGCTGGCTCCACCTGGTGTCTGCCAGTGTCAGGGTGAGGCTGCCGAGTTCAAATCAGGAGGTCAGAGAATCGAGATCAAGCTGGCAGGGAGCCGAGTTCAAGCTGGCAGGAGGTGCACAGAGTGCTCCAGGCTGAGCAAATCAGTTCCAGCCTCACAGCCAGAAGCCAGACTGAATTTTGGTGGAACAAAAGATGCAGGCTTCGTGGGATTATCCACTACCCTGCTGTAAAGCTACGGCTGCTTGCTGGTATTAATCAGCTCAGGTCTGGACTCTGTCTGCCCACATTGTCTACCAGTGAGTGACAGCAGAGACACTCCTTGAAGTAAACATTTTTTCTTTTTTTTCCTCTCTCTTTCTTTCTTTCTTCTCTTGTTTTTATTTTGTTTTAATTTGTTTTTTCTCTTGTTTGTTCTTGTTTTTATGAGTGTGAACATGGTTTCTAGTTTTGTTTTTGTTTTTGTTTTTCCATTCTGTTGTTTTTATTTCTTCCTTCTCTCTTGCCCTCCTGTCTTCTTCATCACTTTCCCAAAGTTTGTGTAATCTTCCTCTGTCCTCCAGCCTTGCTTCTAATCTCTTCCTCTTCTTCTATTTCTCTATTTATCCCCCAACACCTTTCAAATTTTCTACCTTGAGGGTAAAATCACCATATTGATGGCTTATTTACTGTACACAATTTTCTGGTTCATTTTAAATTTCATTATATAACCACAAACCTAGTTCATAGTGTGTCATTATCTAGGCTGTGTTTATGCTATTGTTATTGCTGATTGTACTACTTTAGCCAAGGTGACATAATTGCTCTAATCAGATGTTTTTCCTGGTATACCAAGATGAGACTGCCTGAGAGTCAAAAACAACACTATAGGCCAGTGCTGTAGAACTAGAGACTTGGGCCAAGAAGGCAGCAACTTCTTACCCCCAATAAATAGAAGAAGTAGGATCTTGCAACAAATTTAAAACCCAAAAGCCAGCTGCACCTGGAAGACATCTGTGAGAAGTCATTTCCTAAGGGTTCTAAATACAAGCAATAAAGCTACTCACAATAAACAATTTACAAGGATCAACCCAGGAATTAAACTTAAAAAAATGGAAAATGAGAAGACACTTAAACAAGATGCAACTCCAGACTTCCAGTTCATCAAAGGCAAACCCAGGGGGCAATGAGGTGAAACAATTCTAAAGCCACCCACCTGGACTCTCTGAAGTTGTAACAGCAGAAGTAACAAAGCAGATGAATGAGACTCTAGAAAAAATCAAATCAGGAATAATTTCTCAGATAACTACAGAGTAGGTGACCATAATGAAAGACATGGTTAGTGACTCTAGAGCAGATACAGATAAAAAAAAATAGAGGAGCTTAGGAAAATGATGGAAACCATGAATACCCAACAAAGGAAAACAATGGAATCCATGAAACAGATTCAAACAGATATACAGGAGATTAAAAATTCCATTGAAAGTATACACAGCAGAATGAGCCAATGTGAGGACAGAATCTCATATATAGAAGACAGGGTTGCAACTAGCAATTATGAAAAGAAAAATTTCTTACAAATAGTGGGGGACCATAAGAAATCAATCCCAGGGATGCAGGGATTGTTCTACATACACAAATCAATAAATGTAATACACGATATTAGCAGAGCCAAGGACAAAAACCATATGATTTTCTCAATAGATGCAGAAAAAGCATTTGACAAAGTCCAAAACCAATTCATGATAAAAAAAAAAATACCTACAGAAAATTGGAATAGATGGTCTTTACCTCAACCTGATAAAAGCCATCTATGGCAAACCAACAGCCAACATCAAACGAAATGGACAAAAACTGAAAGCTTTCAATCTAAAATCAGGAATAAAACAAGAATGTACACTGTCACCACTCTTATTCAATACAGTTCAGGAAACATTAGCCAAAGCAATTAGACAAGAGAAAGAAATAAAAGGAACAACAGATAGAAGAGGAAAAAGTTAAATTATCCTTATTTGCAGATGACATGATACTGTATATAGAAGACCCCAGAAACAACAAACTCACTGAAAGAGAAACTGAGGAAACAATACCTTTCACAATAGTATCCAAAAAAAAAAAAAAAGAAAAAGAAATACCTAGGGATCAGTCTAATGAAGGGAGTAAAAGACGTTTATATTGAAAACTACAGTACTCTGGAAAAGGAAATCAAAGAGGCTATCAGAAAATGGAAAGACATCCCTTTCTCTTGGATAGGAAGAACCAATATAGTGATAATGGCCATAATTCCAAAATTTTTATACAGATTTAATGCATACCCAATCAAAATTCCAATAGCATATCTCATAGAATTAGAGAAAACAATCTTAAAATTCATTTGGAACCAGAAGAGACCTAGAATAGCAACAGAAATACTGGGCAACAAAGGCATGGCAGGGGGCATCACAATCCCTGACTTGAAATTATATTACAAAGCTACTGTGATAAAAACAGTATGGTTCTGGCAAAAAAAAGAAAATAGACCCAAGGATCAATGGAACACATTAGAAGATATAGAATCAACTCCAAACATACTCTTTCACCTTGGGAAAAAGAAAGAAGAGAAAGAAAGATAGCCTCTTTAATAAATGATGCTGGAAAAACTGGCTTTCCAAATGCCAAAGATTAAAACTAGATGCATATCTTTCTCCACACAATAAACTAAAAAAGAAATAAATCAAAGACCTAAATATTAAAACAGAAACACTAAATTTGCTGGAAGATACGATAGGTAGAACTCTTGAAGACACCGATGTAGGCAAAGACTTTATGAACAAAACCCAGATCACACAGGACCTATCACAAAGAATCAACAGTTGAGATCTCATCTTATTAAAAATCTGTTGTACAACAAAAGAAACTACCAACAGAGTACAGAGACAACCCACAGAGTGGGAAAAATTTTGCCAGCTGTACCTCAGACAAAGGACTAATGTCTAGAATATATAAGAACTCAAAAAAATCAGCCTCCCCAATTTAAGGGTCCAATCCAAAAAGGGGTTCTGAAATGAATGGATGATGAAGTACAAACAGCATATAAATATATGAAAAAATATTCAATTTCACTGGTCATTCAAGAGATGCAAATTAAAAAGTACTGAGATTCCATCTCACTCCAGAAAGAGTGCCTATTATCAAGCAATCAACCAATAACAAATGCTGGCTGGGCTGTGGGGAAAAAGGGACACTTCCCCATTGTTGGTGAGAGTGTAAACTAGTTTAATCACTGTTGGAAATCAGTGTGGAGATTCCTCAAAAAACTAAAACTAGAGGTTCCATTTGACCCAGCTATTCCCTCTCTTGGTATCTTCCCAAAATAAAAAAAGCATCATACCACAGTGATATATGAACACCCATGTTTATAGCAGCACAGTTTATAGTAGCCACATCTTGGAAAGAGAAAAATTGCCCATTAACAGGTGAACAGATAGAGATCAGGTTTTTTTTTTTTAATATATGTACAATGGAGTACTACTCTGCCACAAAGAAGGGTAAGCTTGAGACATTTCTAGCTAAGTGAATGCACCTTGAGACCATTCTCTTAAGTAAATAAATTGGACACACATGTGTAAATACCACATTGTTTCTTTGGTATGAGAAACTGAAAGTATAAATAAGGGCCAAAATGTACAATAGATAGTGAGAAATGGGAAGAAAATTTTCAAATGAGAAGGGGAACGGGGCGGGGGGGATAAAGGAAAGAAAAGGGACAAGAAAAAAAGAATAGAAGGAAAAAATGGAAACAAAGCTTTTGTAAATAAAGAGGGGGAAAGGGGTTACAGGGAGTGGAGGGGAATGGAAAAAAAGAAGAATCAAGATGCATCATGTACAGGAACAAAATCCCTATGATGAATGTTATCAGTATATATATCTAAAATGTACCGATAAAATAAAATGTAAAAAATGTCTTACAATTTTGAAATATGACACTCCAGACAACTCATTCCATCACTCAGTTCTTAAGGCTTCAGGAGTTCTTCAAGGTCACTGCATCAATCATTTTTAGAACTCTTAACTTTCTGCCTTTCCCTCAAGGCCCTCTCTGCCTTCACTGACTTCTCTATGAAGATTCGACTGCAGGCTGCACCATTTACCCGTCTTACACAGGTCGTCAGCTCCCTCAAGCCTTGCCCTTCAGTCGCATCTACCTACGCAGTCCCTGTCTCTATGTTGACACCTACACAAGGGCCACAAAGTGCTATTATAGAAGATCACACAACCCTTCCAAATTTTCAAACTCAGTTTCCAAAATCAAAGATACTGGCCCTTTTTGCTAGAATTTTCTACTCCCTTCTCAATGATAGCTCCTCTAACTGTCTTCATAATCAAAGCCATTTTCACACAGGCTTTCTTACTATCCACTTACTTCTAAATGGAAATATAAATACAAAGCACTTCAACTCCCTGCCAAGCCCCTATGAACCTAAGCAAGCACTGAACTGGGAACTGAGAGTGAAAATGAGTCAAACAAACCCTTGAGCATGTGGAAGAAGGTGGGGTCTTGCAGCAGAGCAGGTGCAGGATCAATCCTGCTCTACTGCCTGCCTTGCCCAAGCTCCTTACACTTTGAACTTCGAATGGTTATGGGTAATGTTTACCTCTTAGGGTACTTGAGTGAAGTAAGTTAAATGAGATCACATAAGAAATTGCTTATAAGTACAGATAATTACTAAAAATGTCCACTTTCATTCTGCCCTAGAGGATCCCACAGGCTAATGTGGGGGAACAGAATAACCAGACAACCACCTACAATGCAAGGAGAGCATTACAGAGGCACGAACACAAAGTGTTGGGAATTCAAAGATGGAAGCTATTCACTGTGCCCAGGGCAGCTCCGTGAGGGGATCCCAGGTGTGTGCTTCCTTACATACTTCTATTTTTATATCCCTAGATGAGGATACACGTGCATTGCTGATTTGAGTTTGGGAGGGAATTTGGGGAGTGGGAAGAAAAGGCCACTGTTTTAAGAGTTCTAGAAAGTTCTTCTATGATTTAGTTCAGTGAGGCTCAGCTTATTTTCTGTGAAAAAAATATAACCTGATTAAGCAGCTTATTATTAGAAGAAGAGCTGTCCTGACCAAACTATTAGTTCCTCTAGATCCTGAAAGCTGCCCTGCAGGAAACCCATCCTGTTAATAATTCATGAGCAAAAAGTAATGCATTTAAGTGGCAGCCACATTTATGAAGAGTTCTCTCCATCTGGCAGAAGGCAGAACTGCTCTACTTTACTGAACATTTTGAGAGTCATGACCCGTGCTTTTAAAGTGACTGAGCAAACCCTACATCTTTTTATTTGTCTGACTTGCCACAGTTCACTCCTGGAGTGGTTTTCGTGCATCCCCTTGCACAGGCTCTGTGCCGGTCAGGGAAGGTGACCAGAAGTGTCTCCTCCCCTCAGGAGTATACAGGCATTGTCCAGTGGCAGATTTTAAACCTTTTCAGTAGATTTTAAACATCTTACCTGAAAGCTCAACAAAACTGTTTAAAACCTACAAAATAGAACAAAGTATATTGGTTCTTAGTGAAGAAAGGGATCAGGACCTGGAGCCACATTCATCAGTGCAAAGTTCAAAGGAAACAGGTCCAGTGAAGGTGAAGATGTTGTCTGAATTTTGAAACAAAATTTGAAAACCCTGCAGCGTGGTGGCCCAAATTATTCTGGTGACAAGAAATAATCAAGTCACTCTCCATTTTATCCCCCACCATTATTTCCTCAAGATATTGTCTCCTCTAGCTAGGTATGGAAGGGAGGCTGCTATACCATGTGAAATTTGTCCATTAATTTACTTTCACTGTGAAAGTTTTAAAGTTTACTCTACTTTAATTTTATTTCCCAATCTCCTTTTATCCGTGGACCATAGATTCAAAGTTTCCCTGTATAGAGGTGCAGTCAAGCTGCTTTGTTCCCATGGTTCTGTCTGGGTTCATGAGAACTTCTGTTCTCTCCCATTACATCAATTCAAACTGCATCTGTTGCCTTGGAATCACCTCAGGACATCAGTGTGCATGTGCAGTACAATTCCTACTAAGTTGCAAATTTCTTGAAGAATTCTTGATGTGCCCTTACTTCCTTTATTTCTTCCATATAAATTCACAGATGTAGTGGTTGACCATCTGCCCAATGGCTTCATCATATACAGTTGTTATCTGGTACCTTCTCCTATTGAACCTGCTTCAAGTGCCCCTCATTTTAGTATTGCAGCTTTTGCCATACTGTAAATTTTATTTTGTCTTCCTCAGTCCTTCAAGATCAGCAACTTGTTTGTTAGCCATGTCTGCATCCTTGGTTCATCACACAATATTTAGCTCATTAAATAGTGACACCAGGAAATCTGGAAATTCTCTAATCTTCTACACTGGTTTCTCCTGAGACAGAAATACTGGTGCCTGAAGATCAAGTTATTCTGTTATTTCTGGTTGCACTTACAGGGAGGGAGTCTTTGGCAAGTTTAGGAGCACCTACACCTGGATCACCCCTCCCTCTAGGTGAACATCACAGACTGTCCCAGTAAAGATCTTGCCTTCTGTGTGAGTGCTATTACTTCATCCAGAGCGACCAACTATGCAAGTGTGGCAGAGACTTTTCTGGTATTAAATGTAAACATCTCACATTCTACCATTCCACACCTCTAAATTATCTTCAAAATTTTCTGGCTGGGGAAGTGTTATATAATGGTCTCGGCCCTCTTTTTTAACTTACATGACTCCACTCTCTCACCCAACCTTCCGGGGTACCAAGTACATGCTTTCTGGTGTAATCATTAAAATGGATAATGATACCTACAATATTTATTTTCTACCATTCAGAGAACTCTGAAGCAGAAAAATGAATTCTGGTTACCTACTGATAACCAAGAAAGGAGAGGGAACCTACAAGGAGAAAAAAAGTTTAAGTAATTAACTTGTCATATACGTAAATTTTTTGGCATAATGCCTGATGCATAGAAAATAATGATTATTATTACTCCCGTGTGCCATGTACAAAGCAAAATAACACATTGATCTTGCCCACAATGATGCTAGTGAAAAACATAGGCAAGGAAAGAGATGATCATACATATTTTCAGTCATGCCTAACTTAAGGTTTTAAAATCTTTGACTAATCTGGTGTGTGAGGTGGAAAAAATTTCTTCAGAGTCATTAAAAATTAGAAGAGATCAAAATGTCTGCAGTATATGGAAAGCGATCACCTGCAACAATGTGTGAAGCTCATGTGCTACACATTCTTACCACCTGGGCTGTGTATGCTCAGATTTTGAGGGTTTTTTTTTTTTTTTTCTTTTTCCTTCTGGATAGCTCCTGCTTCCATCATTTCTTATGGAATTACATATCTTCTCTTGTAGCCAATATGAAAGTCTGCTGCCTGTCTTAAAATAAAACAGGAGGTTATTTCCCTATATGCTCATTTTGTGGATCTCAGAATGCGTATCAGAGTTTTTGGATCTCTCACCATCTATAGCTAATGCAGACAAGATTTTTAAAATGGTGTGTTCTCTTCTCCTTTTCTAATGAGATCAATAAAGGAATACACTAGACAAATGTTATCTTTGCAAGCTTTTACCAGCTGTGTATCCGAAGATTGCTCTAGAGACCCTCACTTTAATTAGATTCAGTAGGGGTCTAGACACTTTCATTGTTGATTGAATTTTTGGTGTCCCACTTCAGACATGAATTTAGGAAACTATCCCTAACACATGACTCAAAAATGAAGCATATAAAATACAGATCTACTTTCCATCATTTGAGTAATATTCTAATTAAAGCTTTACAGAGTATTCTGCTTTCTTAAATGTTTATTTCCAAAATTTAGGGAATTCAGTTCTGTCTGTCACAGCATTACCACTGATAAGATGGAAATGGCAATAGTCCAGATATGTAATTGAAAATGGAAAGTTCAATAAATTATGAGCTTCCGTAGGATATTATGCAGCATCATTCAACGTATATACCTATCTCTATCTACCTATCTGTCTAGTCAGAGAATCAACTGGTAAGACAAAATGCACATTAAAATCCTATTTTTTATACATTTACTATTAGAAATAAGGCTGAACTTTTAAAATTGTTAATATTGTTTATATCTGATTTTTGGACTATAAATGATATTTTTATATCTGAACATTTTGTTTATTGAATGAGAATTGCTGGCATATGAATAAATACAATAATCAAAACTAGATAAAATAATGTAAACTTGAAGAGAGAAATTATTCGTAGAAATTATTTTCTGTTGTGGCACAAAGTTGTAACAGATTCTAGTGCAAGTAGGAACTGGAGAGTGCTAAAATAGCTGACAATGCTGGAATTGGAGCGTGTCAGGCCTGATGGAGGCCAGCTCTATTCTTTCATTTCATGGGGATAGATATAAAGCCCTTAGAGTCAAATCTTGCTCTAAACCCTGCTCTTCACCGACTCAATAATTAGGTTTCTAACTCACACGTGCATAGCTTTCATGTGCAACAGTCTTAATGAAAACTGTTCATATAAGTCCAACTTGATGCTTTGAACACAGCTTGACACTTCCACAAATAGAAGGGTGGAATTTTCTGGTACAGGCCAAGCTTGGCTTAGTTGGCTCACAAGTCTGGGGTTTGGCTGTAGTAGTGAGAATGACTTGATTCTCTCCACAGTCTCCCCCTCAAGCAGGATACTTCAGTCTTGTTCACTAGACCCCCAAAACAACCGGTGGAAACTTCAAGGTCTCTCAGGGTTGAGAACTGGTAAAATGCCATTTTTATCATATTCCACTACTCAAAGTAAATCACACACCACCCCACCTGCAAAGAAACAGACTCTACCTCTTGATGGCGGAAGCTACAAGAAGTATGGCCATGCTTGCAATCTATTACATTTGTACAAGAAAAGCAATCAGTTCCTCCAAGAATGACCTAGCACAATTCTGTGTTCTTCACAGGACTATATATAATCAAAATGGCCATACTTCCAAAATTAATATACAAATTTAATTAAACCCAATCAAAATATCAACAGCATACTTCACAAAACTGAAGAAAACAATCTTAAAATTCATGTGGAACCAGAAGAGACTCAGAGTAACAAAAGTAGTCCTGGGTAACAAAGTGGGAGGTATCACAATCCCAGAATTGAAGTTATATTACAAAGACACTGTGATAAAAACAGCATGGTACAGTGGTACCTCGAATCATGAATACTTTTGTTTGCAAACAATTTGGTTCACAAACAGAAGCATATGGCAAAATTTTGTTTTTGTTTGAAAACTCTGCATTAGGTGATGAACACAACCACAGCCATCTTTTCTGGGCAAACACAAGTGGCCATTATCTCCAGAACTGTGGAACAAATTAAGCTCATGAACCAAGGTACCACTGTACTGGCACAAAAACAGACATGAAGATCAATGGGATAGAACAGAAGATGCGAAAACAACCCCAAATATACTCAGCTATTTGATCTTTCACAGAAGGACCAAAAATATACACTGGAGGAAAGGGCATGTTTAATAAATGCTTTGGGGAATACAGGCTATCTACATGTAGAAGATTGAATCTAGACCCATATCTCTTGTCATGTATTAAACTAAAATCAAATTGGATCAAAGAACTAAATGTGAAAGCAGAAACACTTAACCTCCTGGACAATAAAATAGGTAAAACTCTTGAAGTTGTAGACATAGGCAAAGTCTTAGTAGAATCTGGTTGCACAGGAAGTAACACCAAGAATCAGCAAATGTGATCATAGCAAATTAAAATGTTTCTGCACAGCAAAATAAACAACCAACAGAGTGTAAAACAAAAACTTACAGAATGAGAAAAAGAATTTGCCAGGTATTCCTTGGACAGAGAATTTAAACCTACAATATATAACAACTCAAAATATTAGACCAGCACAAAATAAAACGTCCGATCAAAAAATGGGCAAGTGAAATGAAAAAACACTTCACAGAAGAAGTACAAGTGGCCAATACATACAAGAAGAACTGCTCAACATCACTGGCCATTAGAAAAATGAAAATTCAAATAACACTGAGATTCCATCTGACTCCAGAAAGAATGGCCATCGTCAAGAAATCAAGTAATAATAAATGCTGACAAGGTCACAGGAAAAAATGTACTCTTCTAAGTTGTTGGTGGGAATGTAAGCTAGCACAACCACTATGGAAATAAAGATGGAGAGTCCTTCAAAATCTAAAAAAAAGAAATGCCATTTGACCCACCTGTTCCCCTTTTAGGTACCTTCATAAAAGATTTAAAGACATCACAGTACAGTGATGCATGCAGATCCCTGTTTATAGCAACGCAATTTACAATAGCTAAACCTTGGTAGTAGCCTATGTGTTCATCTATAGATGAATGGATACAGAAAATGTGGTATTTACACACAATGGAGTACTACTCTGCCATAAAGAAAAATAAACTTTAGTCATTTGTAGGAAAATGGATGCACCTTGAGACCATAATGTTGTGAAATAAATTAGACAAACCAGCTTAAATGTCACATGGTTTCTCTTATATGAGAAGCCCAAATTATAAATAAAGAATGAAATAAAAATGGATAATGGGAAGTAGGGAGACAGATCTTTCTCAAATGTGAATGAGATCAAGAGATGAAGGGATGGAGAGGGAAGGAAAGGGGTTGGAAAAAAGAATTAACATGTGTTATGTACATGTGCCAACTCCACACAAGGAATGTAAATATTATGTACTGCAAACATGGACTAATAAAAAAATTAAATTAAATTAAAATGAGCCTAAATATAAGGATGAGCAATGGAAAAACTTACAATAATTGAATGTCAGTGTAGAGATCTGGACTTGTGTAGAACAAGGGCAGAACTGAGGCTGTTAGCCAGGATTCTTCACTACCCAACTCAAAAGGCAGCTATTCCAAGTTCCACTGGTATACACAAACCAAATACATCCAAGTGCTTCCTTTGAGCCTCAATAACAACAAACTCTCTATGATGGTCCTTGCTGTAACTTCCTTAGCTTGTGTAGTAAAGTCACTTTTCTATTTTCATCTCCTGTTCTAAATTTAGGCTCTGCATCATCTCATCAATTCCCACACCTCCCAAAGCATCAAGCAAAACAAGCATACTAGAATATATTTCCTCACTTTAAGAAGTGAGTGTGAAATTTATAACTGACTTTGGTCTTCAGTTTCTTTTTTCTTTTTGGTACTAAGAATCAAAATCACAACCTTGCAGTTGCCAGGCAAGTGCTGTACCACTGAGCTACAACCTGGCCCTGAAGTTTTTTGGAGTTTTTTTTTGTGTGTGCTATCTTTGGAAGACTTTTTAAACCATGTATATATGCCTTATAAAATCATTTGAAAGCTTTTCTTTATTTTTTGTACTATGATATCTAATTATTTATATTAATTTAAATTTATATTTAATATAAATTTTACACTTTATATTTAATGTTTAATATTTATATTTAAATTAAATATTAATTATTTGATTATTGTAGTTATTTCTTTATTATATTCCATTTTATAAGTACATGTTTTCAATTCATGCAGTTTACAATCATCTTGGGGAGTAGTTACATGTACATATTACAGTGTTTTTTTCTAATTCCATTCCTGCCCCCCCATTTCTCTATTTCTTTTTTTATACTTGTTGATATTATTTGTCTTAGTTCACGTTATGGCATATAATGTCTACACTTATTGGAGTTATTAGGATCCTGTACATGGTGTATCTTTATTCCTCTAATTTCCCCTTCCCCTTCGCCTCATCCCTCATCCTTGTTCCCTTGGAAGACTTCCCTATTGGATGAGATCTGTGCCCATGTCCCTTTCTACCCATCCTTTATCATTTTCTTTGTTTGTACTTTGCCTCACTGAAATGAGAGATACCGCATGGTATTTAAGCTTGTGTGTCTGATTTGTTTCACACAACATTATATTTTCCAAGTGTATCAATTTTCCTACAAATGCCTTAAATTTGTCAAGTTTTATAGCCAAGTAGTATTTCGTTATATATAGACACCACATTTTTTCATCCAATCATCTGCTGATGGGTATACAAGCTGCTTCCAGGATTTAACTATCATGAATTGTGCTGCTATAAACATTGGTATGTATGTGTCATTGTAGTATAATGACTTAAGCTTTTTAGGTAAGATACCTAGCAAGGGGGTAGCTGGGTCATATGGAATTTGTTTTCTGTTCTTTGAAAAATGTCCATATTGATTTCCATAATGGTTGTACTAGTTTGGATTCCCACCAAAAATGCGGGAGGGTTCCTTTTTGGCCACAGCCACACCAGCATTTGTTATGGTTTGATTTCCTAATGATTGTCATTCTTCTCGGAGTAAGAAGAATCTTAGTGGAATCTTAGTGTTGTTTTAATTTGCACTTTGCTAATGGTCAGACATGCTGAGCATTTTTTCATATATTTGTTGACCATTTGTATTTCTTCCTCTGTGAAATGTCTGTTCATTTCTCTTGCCCATTTCTTGACTGGGTCTTTAATTTTAGGTGGTTTAGTATTTTTGACTTCTTTGTATATTCTGTCTGAGGAGCACCTGGAAAAAAATTTTTCTCATTCTGTAGGTTGTCTCTTCACTCTATTGATTGATTCTTTTGCTGTACAGAAGCTTTTTATTTTGATATAATCCCATTTGTTGATTCTTGCAGTTATTTCTAGTGCAATTGAGGTTCTATTTAGAAAATCCTTTCCTATACCTATTTCTACAAGTGTTTTACCTATTTTATCTTGCAGAAGGTTTAATGTTTCTGTTTTAATGTTTAGATCTCTGATCCATTTTTATTTTAATTTAGTATATGGTGGGAGATAAGGGTCCAGTTTCATTCTTCTGCAAATAGTTTTCCCAATACCACTTGTTGAATAGGGTATCTTTCCACCAACATAAACTCTTGGCCCCTTTGTCAAAGATCAAATAGTTAAATATGTCTGGGGACTTTTCTATATTCTCAATTCTGTTCCATTGATCCACATATCCATTTTTGTCCCAGTACTGTTCTGTTTTTATCACTGTTAGTTTGTAGCATAGCTTGAAGTCTGGTATTGCTATGTCACCTGCTTTGCTCTTACTGCCCAAAATGACTTTTGCTATTCAGGATCTCTTCTGGTGCCATATGAATTTTAGGATTGTTTTTCCAAGATCCCTAAAGTATACTGTTGCTATTTTGATTGGGGCTGCATTGAATCTGTATAACAGTATTGGAAGTATGGCCATTTTGACAATATTTGTTCTGCTATCCAGGAGCAAGGAATATCTTTCCATTTTCTGATGTTCTCTTCATTCTCCTTCTTCAGAGTACTACAGTTTTCTTTGTAGAGGTCTTTCACTTCTTTGGTTAGGTTAATTCCTAGATATTTCATTTTTCTTGAAATGACCATGAATGGTATTGTTTTCATGATTTCCTTCTCACCACATTCATTGTTGGTATACTACAAATGCTAAGGATTTTTGTATGTTGATCTTCTATCCTGCTAATTTGCTGAAATTGGTTATTAATTCTAACAATATTTTGGTAGAGTTCTTTGGCTCTTCTGATACTCTTCTGTGTAGAGTATCATGTCACTGCAAATAATGATAACTTGAGTTCTTCCTTTTCTATATGTACCCCATTTATTTCTTCCTCTTGCCTAATTGCTCTGGCTGATGTTTCAAGTACTATGTTGAATAAATAGGTGATAGTGGACATCCTTGTCTTGTTCCTGATTTTAGGGGGAAATGCTTTTAGTTTTTCCCCATTTAGGATGATGCTAGCTATTGGTTTGTCATAAATAGCCTTTATTATATTCTATACCTGTTTTCTTCAGGGTTTTTATCATGAAAGGGCATTGGATATGTGGAAAGCCTTTTCTGTATCTATTGATATGATCACATAGTTTTTTACCTTGCTCCTATTTATGTGCCGTATTACATTTATAAACTTATGTATGTTAAACCAACCTTGCATCTCTGGGATGAAACCTACTTGATCATGATGTGTAAATTTTTATGTATAATGTGCTGCATTCTATTTACTAAAATTTTGTTGAGGATTTTTGCATATATGTTCATTAAGGGCATTAGCCTGTAGTTCTCTTTTTTAATTGACTCTTTATTTGGTTTTGGGATCAGCAAGATATGGGCTTCCACAAATGAATTTGGGAGCACTCCATCCCTTTCAATTCCTTTGAAGAGCTTGAGGAGTATTGGTGATACAACATCCTTAAAGGTTTTGTAGAATTCAGCTGTGAATCCATCAGGTCCTTTTATGTGGTAGATTATTACTGAGTCAATTTCATTGCTTGTTACTGGGTTGTTAAATATATTCATGTCTTCTTGGGTTAGTTTTGGTAGTTTGTAGGAATCTGTCTATTTCTTCAAACTTTGCTGATTTGTTGGAATATAATTTTTTGAAGTAGTTACTATCTTCTGGATTTTGACAGTGTCTGCTGTGATCTTTGTCATTTCTAATTACATTGATGTGAGTCTTTTCTTGCTTGCTCTTGGTGAGTCTTGCTAAGGGTTCATCTATTTTATTTATTTTTTCAAAGAACCAGCTTTTTGATTCATTGATATTTTTATTTATTTTAGTCTCAATTTCACTGATTTCCACTCTAATCTTTATAATTTCCCTCCTTGATTTCAGTTTGGAGCTAGTTTATTGTTGTTTCTCAAGTATCTTAAGATTTCTCATAAGGTTATTTGGGCTTGCTCTGTTCGAGCGTTGATTGCAATGAATTTTCCTCTTAGAACTGCTTTAATAGTGACCCAGAAGTTTTGTTGAGTTGTACAGTCATTGTCATTAACTTCCAGAAATTTTTAAATTTCTTCTTTGATTTCTTCTGGAGCTCATCGGTTGTTTAGAAATATGTTGATAATTTTCCAGGAGATTTTGCCTTTTCCAAAATATTTCTGTCATTGATTTCTATTTTCACCACACAGTGGTCAGATAGTATGCATGGGGTGATTTCAGTTCTTTTATATTTACTTAAGCAGGTTTTGTGGAGTAGCAGTATGTGATCTATTTTACAAAGAGTACCATGTGCTGCTGAAAAGAATGTATACTCTGTTGTAGAGGGGCGGAATACTCTGTATGTATCTATTAAGTTTATATGTTCAAGGGTGTGGTTCAGCTCTGAAATTTCTTTGTTGGTGTTTTGTTTAGTTGGTCTGTTCCTTTGCAAAAGTGGAGTGTTAAAATTCCCTACTATGATTGTGTTAATATTTATTTGATATTTTAATTTCAGCAGCTTTTGTTTTATAAAGATAGGTGCTCCAGTATTCAGTTCATATATGTTTATCAATGTTATCTCTTCTTGTTGGATTGTTCCTTTAACTAGTATGTTATGACCTTCTTTGTCTCTCCTAATCCATTTTAACTCGAAATTTACCATATCTGATATTAGAATTGCTACTCCTGCTTGTTTTCAGGATCCTGGTGCATAAAGTATTGTTTTCCATTCTTTAATTTTTAGTCTATGATTTTTTTTTTTTGATTAACAGAGTTTCTTAAATGCAACAGATTGATGATTTTTTTTTCCTAAAACAGGGTCTCACTCTGTAATTCAGGCTGGCCTTATACCCACTATATAGCCCAGGCTGGCCTCAAACTCATAGCAATCCTCCTGCCTCAGCCTCCCCAATGCTAGGATTACAGGCATGCACTACCTCACCTGGCTGGATTCTGTTTTTTTTATACAGTCTGCCAGTCTGTGTCTTTTGATTGCAGCGTCGAGGCTGTTAACATTGAGAGATATTGCTTAGATGAGTTAGTTATTTACTAGTATCACCTTCTTTATCAGTTGGTATATCATTTGTTTTACATTTCCTGATTTTTTGTTGCTTTTTGTCCATTGACCCCACTAGTTCCCTCTGTGTTTTTAGGTGTGTTGTCCAAATAATTGTTTCAGTCAAAAATATTCTTGAGGGCCAGAGATGTAGCTCAGCAATACAGCACCTGCCTGGCAAGTGTGAGGCCTTGAGTTCAATTCCTGGTACAAAAAAAATTTTTTTTTCTTGAGTATTTTATCTAAAGCTGGTTTAGCACTCATATATCTTCTGAACTGGTCTTTTTCATGAAAATACCTTATTTCTCCATCTATTCTACAGAATAGCTTTTCTGGATAAATTAATCTGGGTTAGAAGTTATTTTGCTCTTAGTGCTTGAAATACTTCATTCCAAGCTTTTATGGCCTTCAGAGCTTGTGCTGAGAAGTCTGCTTTGACTCTCGTTTATCTTTATATGTGACTTTTTTGTTCTTCTCTGGCTGTCTTTAAAATTCTGATTTTATTGGCTGGATATCTGCGAATTTGATCAGGATATGCCTTGGTGAACTTCTCCTTTCATCATAATTGTTTTGAATTCTATAAGCATTGCTTACTTGTATTTTAAATTCTTTTCTTATATTTGGGAAATTTTCTTCCATGTTTTCTGTAAGCATGTTGGTGAATCCATCCGTGCAATATTCTAGATTTTCTCTAATTCCAATTAGCTTTAGATTGATCTTGTTATCTAGTAGCTGCTGGATAGTCTTTTCTTGTTCTCTTATTTACTTTTTGGCTTCTTTGAGCTCTTTATTATTGTTCACTATTTCATCCTCAATATCAGACACTCTGTCTTCACATTGGTCATTTCTGTAATGTATAAATTTTATACAGTTTTTTTTTTTTTTTTTAGTTTCAGGTGCTTCTGTCTCATATCTTTTCAAAGATTCCATATCCTTGTTGAATCTCTTGCTCAAATTTGAACTGCTTTGGTTAGCTCATTCAGTTTTTTTTTTTGGTTTTTTTTTTTTGGTTTTTTTTTTTTACCTATTTCCCTGAAATTCACCAGGGGCATAGTGAGTGTCACTGTGGTAAACTTTCGGTTCATTTCCTTTTTGAGCTCATCTATTTCCTTCACCCCTTCTATGAACTTACCATAGATTTCTGCTACCTGGTATTTGTTTTCTTCTCCCTTTGTGACCCCTTGTTCTGCCTTGTGGGAGTTGGGGGGTCTCAGAAATCTATTTCCTTTTTTCCCCATTCTCCTACTTGTATCCGTGTGTGTGTGTGTGTGTGTGTGTATAAACACTCCTTTGGGGGGTACTGCAGGTTGAAGACAGAGAAGTGAGGAATGTATGTCATTAATTATGGAGATTTTGGTAGGATGTTGCCTCCTCATGAAAAATTTTCAGTTTTGTATGTCCAGTTTTATTATTTACTCCTTCTGTTATTTACTTTAAGTGATTTCAACTCTGTCCCTATGTTTGGCTGCAAGAATTTCTTCAATTTATAACAGCATCCACAGCTTCAATCTTAAATTTCTATATGAGAGTCCTTGCAATTACTCTCCCCACCCCCATTTGTCTATTCTCTAGACAAGGAAGAGAACCTAGACACCTATTAAATCAGAGCCAATGAAAGCATAAATATACAAGAGAAAAGATATTGGGGACCCCTGTGGTGAGTCCCCAGTTTCTTGCAAGGTGGTATGGTGCCTGGTGAAAAGAAAGAGCGAGAGATAATTAGCAGTGCAATGGGGATTTGGGGTGGCCAGTTCACGAGGAACGAAAGACCACCAGGCAGCCAGAACCTTGGTAGTTATTGATCACATTTACATTGAGGAAAATGGCGAGGGGATTATCAGATGACGCAGAGGGCAGGGTGGTCTTATGCTGAGAAGGATCTTATGTTGATGAGGATGGTGGGGAGAGATGGCAGGTTAATAAGAAGTTTGTCCTTTTCTCCAGGTGAAACCTGTTTTTTTTTATTACTACTCAATTCTCAGAATGTCTTCAGCTGATGTAATCTTGCCCGGGAGCATCACATTATCATGGGATCATTGAGGCCTCAACTGCGACTGGAGGCACATGGAAATATATTTCTGTATAATGTAGCCGGCTCACGTGGCAAGATACTAGGCCTTGGACAAGCCCTAATCACAATTTAATTATGAAATGATTTTTCCTCAAAAATTATATAGAATGGCCCTCAACAAAAAGACCTAACATACACATGAAACCATAAGATAACATAACCCCACATTACTAAATAACTCAAGAAACATAAAAACTTAAACCAGTAAGATGTCTCTGATGGGAAAACTAATTAGATATTCCAATGAGCTGTTGCATACATGATTCCCAAGTAGCTTCTTTGCCATGGAGTCCTCAGTTACTGCTATGATTCCTCTACTGCAAAACTGGGGTTAACTCAGTATCAGGATCTCTTTCCATCAGGTTACAGGCATTTTTGCAGAGTTTGATCCAGTCTGAGTTCTTGGATTAGGAACTCTTGCTGCTCCTCTCCCTGGGAGTGATGGTGGATACAGCAGACAAGTTCACTGCCATTAAACTGTCCACTGAGTCAGGATTATTCCTGTGCAATCAATTAAACTACAGCAATAACAGGTTAATCCATTTCAGTGGTGTTTATCAGGGCTAGTTGAGAAATAACATACTATATGCCCCTGTTTTGGGTCTCCCTTTATCAATGGAAGCACAGCACCAACGTGAACCTCTACTCTGGTGTAACTCAGGCTGAATCTGGTGTCTGATTGCAGGACCCAAGTCTCTGACCACCAGTCCCTGCCTTTCAGCTGAACTCCCCCCATTCTGCTCTCCAACTGCTGCCAGTCTCCAGGGACTACTTTTCCCTTTCTGGGAACTTGGTGGTATGAATAACCTGGGATTAAAGTTCAAACACCCAGCCCTTCCCCACAGTGGTTTCCCAACCCCTTCCTGGTCTGCACAGCTATGTCCTGGGGTGCTTGTAATGCAGTCACTTGCCACCTGTTCCACCTCGAAGGTTGCTCAGGAAGCAGAGACTCATGCTCTTCCCACTGTCTCCAACTGCATGAGAGTCTCCCCGTCCCAACGCAGTTCTCTGTGAGCAGGGAAGTTATGAGTTTCACTGTGCCACCGTCTGCAACATCACAGTTTCTCCTCTGCCACCTCTTCTGTATCACTTAATCCTATTTTCTTCTCCTCTGTCAGTTCCCTTGTTGTTCCCATGTACTTTCCCCTCTCTTTTGCTCTTCTCCAAGCTACTGTCCTCCAGACTTCAGACACCTTGTCTTGGAGGAGCCAAGGGGTGGGCACTCCCTGCTCTGCCATCTTGCTGATGTAGTTATTTCTTTCTTTTTTTTTTTTTTATGTGGGTATCGGAAGTCGACTTCAGGACCTCGCGCTTGCCGGGCAGGCGCTTATGCTGCTGAGCTACCTCACTGGCCCAGTTATTTCTTAAGAGTATAGAATAATTCTTTTCTAAAGTTATCTATGCCTTTATAGCAAGTAATTTTTGACATTTGTCTCTATTTTTCTATTATGATGAACTTGTTTGAATGTTCTATCTCTAGTGAAGTTAGTTTCAGGAATGTATACTTTCTTTAAGAATTATCTCTTTCAAGCTCTCAAATTCATTAATATAAAAATGAATGAACTAATCTCTAATAATTCTTTTATTTTTCCTGTACATGTGTTGATTTCCCCATTATTTTTCTTAATTTAGGGTATTTGTACATGTTGTTTTATTTCTTTATTTTAAAGTTAATGAGCTACTGGTTTTCAATTTTATCATTCTTCCAAGAAAATCAAATCTTGCATTTACATATTATGTTTGCCATATTTTTCTTTCCTAATGTATTTTTTCTACTTAAAACCATTTAAATATAAAATATAACACTTCAGAAGGTGAAAGCAACATGAAATATAAATGTACAACTCTATCAATTATTATACAATTTAAAACTTATATAACCACCACTCAAATCAAGAGATAGAACATTTGTAGTAACCCAGAGATGTCATACCCAATCCTTCCCAATTTTAACATCATCCCTCCTCCTTGAACCTAATCATGATGACTTTTGTGGTAATTATTCTTTGCATTTCTTCATAGTATTAGTATCTATGTAGGCAGCCTAAACATTGCAATTTAGCTTTGCCTATCTTTGTAATTGTATATGGATGGAATCACGTGATGTATATATTTCGTTTTGTGTAGTTGGATAGAAGTGAAATGAGAACTGCTAATTTTGTTACTAAAAATTATATTTAATTGTATGAATGTACTCTGCTTATTTTTTTAATGTTTTAATGAGTTGGTAACCTTTCCAGTTTACTATTACAATGTTACAAAGTGTACCCTGATGTGTTTATTCACATCTTTTCCTAGCCACAAGTCATTAATACTTGGAATTCACAGATAGAATTTGAATGAAAAAAAAAATGTTATATGTTTATTTTCAACAACTTCTAACTGAAAGGCAGCAATTTCTTTCATTACAAATTTAGACAAAAGAGAAACACACACCTCTACCCCCAACTTTGTCACACATAGCTTTGTATTATGTGTCACTGATAGAAGTAACAAATATTTTATATCACATTATGGCTATAGATATCTAGAAATATCATTTGTGCTAATCAGTATTATGAAATTATGGTATTTATTAGACCCAGTATTAGCCATTATTTAAATGTTAATAAAGATAGACAATTATTACTATAGCACAAATAAAGCTAACAGTTTTACTATTTGGTGACTGCTTCCTGATACAACTGTTTCCCTTTGTAAATTTACATATTTTATGCTACATACTTAGAAGTTTTTAGCTTCTTGTGAGAAAGGGTCTCTAGGCTTTGCTAGACATCAAAAGGATATATACCTCAAAAAAATGCTTGGTATTCCAGGTCACATAACCAGGAGGAGAATCCAGTCTGTGAATCGGTGTGGCATAAGCTAGATGTATTGGTTCACTTTCCATTGCTACAATAAAATACCTGAGGTTGCGTGTTGTAAAGAAAAGAGGTTTATTTAACTCACAGTTTTGGAGACTCAGAAGCTTACATCAGGTGACCCAATGCTACAGGCCTTTGCTGGATAGCATCAGCATGGATGAACATGAAAGAAAACATGATCGCAGGGAAGACAGGGCTCCAGACAGTGGGGAGGAGCATGTCTTGCTTTTTTTTTTTTGTGGGTACCGGGGGGTCGACCTCAGGACCTCGTGCGCCAGCAGGCGCCCGTGCCGCTGAGTGATATCACCGGCCCCTTTTTCGTATGTGGGCTCCGGGAGTCGAACTCGGGCCCTCGCGCTTGCCGGGCAGGCACTTAAGCCGCTGAGCCATCTCACTGGCCCTGTCTTGCTTTTTTTAACTGGAGTCCTGTGAAAACTACATTAATCCCTTCAAAGGCAGTGCCCCAAACAACCTAAGCACCTCCCACTCAGCTCCACCTCTTAAAGGTTTCAGTACCGCTAAACATTGCTACAGTGAAGAGCAGGATGCAAACACCTGAATCTTTGGGACACAAACAGTATCCAAATGAGAGCACTAGGTTAAGCTCTGGAATATTAGTTTAAAGCAGTGAAGATTTATTGTCCACCCACTCTGCATCTCCCTATGTGTATCTCAAGAATAGTTGGGGTGCTCACTTGGGAATCTCGGGTGGTAGAGTTTCCATTAACTTCAAATGACTGGTTGTGGCAGGGGAAATGGCACTATACCTTAAAGGTATTAATGCAGAAATGAATAATACTTTTTGCCTTTGCTCACATTTTGTTGTTCAAAGCAAATGATATGGCTGTACCTAGTTTAAAGGGGATGGAGTATTATTAACTCCACACAAGGGATGTAAAAATTATGAACTACAAACATGCACCAAAGAAGGGAAGCGAATCAAGGGAAGGGTGAAGTGTGCCAGAGAGGGGAGAGGAGGGAAGGAAAGGGGATAAAAAAAGGAATTAAAATGTGTTATGAATATGTACCGACTCCCCACAAGGAATGTGAACACTATGTACCGCAACATGTACTAACAAACCTAAATAAGAAAGAAACAGAAGAAAGTAAAGTAAAAATATTGGTGAACAGCTCTTCTATTAGGATATACATATGTTCAATTTTATTATATAATGTACCAGTTCCCTTCAAAGAAGTCTAACAATTATGTTCCCATGGGCACTGTACAAAATATTATCTTTAAAGATATCTTTATTTCATTCATTCAAGTTGCCTTAAGATTTTTTCCTAGATTACTTCTGAAAAAAATATATATATATTTAATGTACACTATTACTTAATATATTATTTCATATCCATATATAAAAAAAATTGGATCCTGTTTCTTAAAGTACCTTCTCAGATCATTTGCCATTTTTAAATTAGATTGATTGTCTTTTCTTACTTTCTTCACATTTAACTTACTTTTTACTTGTTTCTGTTGTCCTGCTTTTTAGTCTTCATATTTCTGTTTTATTTTTAATCTAAATTAGATTTTCCTTTAACTGATACATAAAAATATTAAATGATACATATTAATGGGATAACATGATGTTTTACTATACAATGTGTAATGTTTAAATCAAGTTAAACATATCCACCTCTTCACACATTTATCATTTTTTCATGGTGAGAACTTTCAAAATCCTTTCTTCTAGGTTTTTGACATCTACATTTCGTTACTGTTGTCTGTAAATATCCTACTATACCACAGCACACAGACCTTCTTGCCCCTAACAGTAACTTAGTACTCATTGACCACATCTGCCCCATTCCTACATTCTATTCTCACAGACCTCTGATAAACCATTCTACCCTCGACTTCTATAGATTCCACATACGAGTGAGGTCAGGTGGTACTTGTTTTGCTGTGGATGACTTATTTCACTTAATGATCTCCACTTCTACCCATGTTTCCATGTTTTTTCAAGTTACAGGATTTTGTTCTATTCTATAAATTAATACATTCCACGGTGTATATGTACCTCATTTCTTTATCCACTCATCAATTGGACACTGCAATAGATTTCATTTCTTACCTATTGTGAATACAGCTACAGTGAACATGAGAATACATATGTCTCTTTCACCCTCTGCTATTGTTTTAATGACCATTTCTTTATTAATGCTCCTTAATTCACGGAAACAAATTTGGTGACAGTTTTTACCTCTTCTACGGTAATTGTTTTTATTGCCAGTTATTTCCAATAGATTGTCACTCTTCTTGTTCTTTTATTTCATTGGTAGATTTCTGTGAAAGATGCTTATTTTTGATTGTTTTATTTACTGGTCTCATTTGAATGAGTTAAATTCTTCCTGCAACAGTTTAAAATAAGGCAATTCATTGAAAAGTTCTTCAAAATGGCTTTCAGGAATTTTTGTAAATCAGAGTTTCCTGCTGCGATTGCAACTTTCTAGCCTTAATTTCTTCCTGATCAACAAAGGTTGGCACCTGTGCCTCGCTCACATTGTGAGTTTCTCTTTTTAAAATTATTTCATAAACAGATCACTTCCTGCAGAAATGTTTAATTTTTTTTAGAATCTGTGCCCTTGGTAAACTAAGAAAGCTCTTATTGCCAGGTCACGTGCCCACTGAACACTGCTGTGGGCAGAGTCTTTTTAGTTTTGTGCTTGGAGACAGTACATATACACATAAGGAGGTGTCTCATTTGGCTTTTTCTGATTGCTGTCTTTTAGTTTCACTCTTCTATTATAATTGTTTTGCCTACCTGTGTGCAAGTCTTGAGATGTATCATAGTTTCCCTAGTTATGTGAGACTGTCACTGGACATAGTGAAACAAACCTGTAACCCCAGCTATTCCAAGAGGGTAAGGCAGAAGTATCGTGAGTTCAAGGCCAGCCTGGCGAACTCAGCAAGATCTTGTCTCAAAATAAAACTAAAAAGGGAAGTGGGTGTAGTGCAACACTCCCTTGTTTCAATCTCCAGTACCAGAAAAAAATGAAACTGTCTTTCCTCTTCTTATTGTCTTAGGTTTTAAGACTAGAAAATATGAACTTTATAACATCATTTTTACAACCAGAATTCCACCAAAGTTTAAAACCAAGTGTTACACTAAAGTTGCATCTTGATGGCATACATGAAGAGGAACATTTTAAGAATAAAATCAAAATAATGATCAGTTAAGAGTCTGTACCAGTAATCCTGTTGATTAAAAATAACAATTCACTGAGTTGGACAGCTACATTATTAAACATTATATGTCATGTATATGAAGTAAGATTAATAATATCAGCAAGAACAAAAAAAAGAGGGAAGGGGATTTAGAGGAGGAAAGAGGGAGACGGGAGGGAAGGGAAAGGGGATTAAAAAAAGAGCTAAGCTGTATTATGTAATGTGTACCCACTCCCCAAGATGACTGTAAACTGCACATAATCCAAACATGTATTTATTAAAAACAAAACAGTATTTGGACTGAAAAATCTGTAAAACTTGTAGGAGAGTTTAATGTGAGGACAGAAAAATGGGAAAAAACAGATATTCTCGTACTCTATAATATTAGAAAAATTTGTATCTTTTGTTATATAGTATTTGATGAAAATGCAAAGCATATTTTCATGTATAGTGCCCTCTAAAACATATACATATGTATTCATAAGATGTCAATACCTGATTGGACCTGAGCCATTTCAATAAAGATAAAATGTGTTTTATAACCATGATCTAAAAATAGATATTATTTATTCTAAAATAGGAAGCTCTTCTGTGGACTTTCTTCATTAAAATTCCTAGAAGAACACTAAATTTCCCTCCATCTTTGAATTGCTTCAACATCTGACAGTCTAACTACTTTAAATATGTGATGGGCAAGTCAATCTCATCTATGTACTGTACTAACATTGCATCTAAAACATAAAGCTTTATTACACATCATAAAGATAGATTGATGACTACCTAGATATACTAACCGGGAATGGATCAAAGAGCTCTATAAATAAAAAGGTTCAGATGATGGTAATTGTAAAACTTGGTGAGATTCATCCCAACTCTGAGAAAGATGGAATAATAAAGACTAGTTATATACTCCTGCTTGAAACAACAAAAATTAAACTTTGATAAATAAAATAATACTTATAAGGACACTTCCCATGCAGCATGAAGCAATGATCCTTGAGCCTAACAACTGCCCCAATTTGCCACCTCGAGAAAGCTTCCAGTCCGTGAGCAGGGGATTCCAAGTGAGTCCACCAGTCTCCCTGAGCTGATGAGATGGATGTGAAATTCTGGGGAAACCAAGGCTGCTACAATATTCAGGACAGGGTCACAGGAAGAGAACTACACAGAAAACTTAGAGAATGTTGGGAGAATCCCTGCCACCTATTCAGCAGAGATTCACACATGCACGTAAGCAAACTACCCTTGGTCAAGGAAGATACATGAGGAAGCACTGGAGGCAAGAAATCCAGGCTCTCACCTAGGACTGAGAATATTCTGCCACCACCCTACCTGGAAAAGTTCAAAATCTCCAAAGAGCACTCAGAAGAGACTTGTTCATGGTGGGGATAATTAACCCTAGACCCTAACACAAGATTAAAAGTGTCAAAATGTTTGTAAGATAACTGTGTTCCAGAATACAAAATTTTTCTTTTACCTTTTTTTTTTTTTTTTTGAGACAGGGTCTTGCTGTGTAGTTCAGGCTGGCATTGAACTCACTATGGAGCCCAAGCTGGCTACTCATGGTGATCTTCCTGCCTCAGCCTCCCCAGTGGTAGAATTACAGATATGTGCCACCACTCCCAGCTAAAAAATACAAAATTTTGGACCAGTGATATAGCTCAGCGGCATAAGCACCTGCCTGGCAAGTGCAAGGTCCTGAGTTCAACTCCCAGTACCTGCATACAAAACAAAAAAAAAAAAAAAAACACGAAATTTTCTATTTTATAGGAAAACACATTTTTCATCACCCAACATGGTAAAATTTGAAATGGCTTTCATCTATTCTGAGATTCTAAGATTATGAGACATAAATAAACAGGAAAATATACCTCAAAATGAGAAAAATTAACAACTTACAACTGAAATAAAACTAACATGCTAGAAATAGCAGGTGAGAACATTAAAAGTCCTTTTTTTTTTTAATATGTGGATACTGGGAGTCGAACTCAGGACCTCGCACTTGCCAGGCAGGCCCTTATGCCACTGAGCTATATCACCAGTCCTAAAAGTCATTTGTAATTACTTCCAGATATCTACAAAGGTAAGAAGATATGTGAAAAATATGAAAAAAGCCAATTCAAACTTCTAGAGATGAAAAGTACAATGACTGAAATGAAACATGCACTGTGTAAGCATAAGGGCAGATTAAACATTCCCAAAAAATGATTCATAAACTCCAAGAGACAACAATAGGAACTGTCCAAAGGGAGATGCAGAGATAAAATATCAAACAATGAAAGTAATCTTGATGTGTTCTGTGAAGACTTCAGACATTACGATACATATAGAAGAAAAAGGGAGAGGAAACCATAAATTTATTTGATGAAACAACAACTGATTTTATCCAATTTTGATGAAAACTATAAAACTACATATCCAAGAAATTCAATAAATTCTAAGCACAAGAAACATGAGGAAAAGCATACAAAAGCATATAATCAAATTACTCAAAATCAATGTTAAAGAGAAAATATTTTTAAAAGCCAGAACAAAAAGAGGTGTTGTACACGGCACAAAGGTAAGAATGATAATAGATTTTTTGTTGGAAACATGTAGGAAGAATAAATAGCACTCCAAATATTTCTATGCCCAAATCTCCTGTGGGTATATAACTTTAAAAGAATGAAAGGGACCTTGTAGATGTGACTGAAGTTAGGACATCGAGATGTGGGTTGAGAGGTTTTTTATTAACCATTGTTAATTTTAAAGATAGAAAAAGGGGTCCACAACTAAGGAATGTGACAGCTTCTAGAAGTGGAGAGAACAGTCCTCAGCTTATAATCAGCAAGAAAATAGCAATGTTGATCCTACTACCACAAGATACTAAATTCTAAAAACAGCTCAAATAACAGGAAACTATTCATGAAAGAGGACTTCTAGAACTGCTTCAGAAAGTGGCAAGAGTGATGAGATAGGTGTGCTCAAAGTGGGAGGATGTATTCTGAGGGGTATTAATGGCAATATGTCTTCTGCCATGTGACTTCTTGAAAAATTTAGCCAGGCATGGTGGTGCACACCTGTAATTGCAGCACTCAGGAGACTGAAGCAGGAGGATCAAGGCTAAAATGGGCTACACAGTGAGACCCTGTCTCAAAAAAAAAATTTAAACACTCAATATATCTTTCAATCACACTTTGTATTTTACAGCATGTCAAATATAGCAAATAATAATATAATTATATATTTTAAATTCACTGGGGGTAAATTGCAAATGTTCTTATAAAAGTAAGTATTTAAGGTAATACACTTCTTTTTTTTTTTTTTTTTTTTTGTGGGTACCAGGAGTCGAACTCAGGACCTCGTGCTTGCCAGGCAGGCACTTATGCAGCTGAGCCATCTCACCAGCCTGGTAATACATTTCTTAATTTGACTCAGTTATTTCAGATTGTATTCCCAAATATCACTTTGTATATTATAAATAGATACAGCCATAATTTGTCAATTCATAATTAAAAATAAAAAATTTCAAGGAAGAGAGTTTGGAAGACACCAAAGTCCATAGGTACTTGGATATGGGGAATACAAAACCCTACTACAGGAAGGTAACTTGAAGAAATCCAGTAACAGTGGTGCTTAAAATAAGAAGCGGCATCTCTTCTTGATCCCAGCACTGCTTATAGCTTAGGTCCAATGAACACTCCATCCTGGGAAAAGTTCAAAACACCTTGAGGGAAGAAACTAAGGAAAGTAGTGGCTGCCAGGCGCCAATTGACCCCCAGCCTAGCAGCTACTGTCCAGGGCCCACTTTTCCTAACTCTCTTCCCACTGGGAAATAGAGCCCAGCAAGCAAGATATTTACAAAAGAGGGCCTCCTTAGGTTAGAGCACTAAGGAAAGTGGAAGCCAGAGATTCACACAGAGGGCAGTGACTAAGTCAGAACAGATATAGTAGCCACTTCCCCCTCACTAGGACAAAATACCTAATACCCACAACTTAAAGGAGGAGGGGTATATTTTGACTCATGGTTTCAATCAATGGTTGGCTGATTCCAAGGCAGAAATACAACAGCAGAGGGTCATGGTGGAGGAAAATGTGCTCAACCCATAGCAACCAAGAAGCAGAGAGATAAGGGAAAAGCCAGGGACAAGAACTCATCCTTCTAGGTCACACCCCCAGTGACCCATCTCCAACTAGGGCCCAACTCCTAACAGTAAATCATCTATTGCACCTCTATGATCCAAACACCTTCCAAACACATGACACATTTAGAGAATATTTTAGATCTAAACCATAACATTCCACCTGTAACTCCCCAAAAGACTTATTTTCATCTCATTATGAAAAATGCATTTAGTCCATCTCTATGAATTGCCAAGTCTTAACAGTTCCAACATTGCTGAAAAGTCCAAGTCCAAAGTCTCTACTGAGACTCAAGGCAAACTCTTAACTGAGGCCCCATCTCCTAACAGCAAGTCAGCTATACCACCCCATGATCCAATCACCTACCAAATACATGATACAGTTGAGGGACATTTTAGATATTAACCACAACAACCAATGAGCCCAAGGGACAACAACGAACAAAGGGAATGGTCCTGGTTAGGACTGTGGAGTCTATCTCCTGTCAGCCCTCAGAAACCACCAAAATCCTGGGTTAGACTGAAACCTAGAAAGCAGGAATATTGCTTTGACCCAGGAGTAAAAGGGGCAGAGAAAGCCCATCAGAACAGCATATATGGGCATGATACAAGCTCTTGTCTGCCCACAGGAGATCAGTGAAGTCACTGGATGGAGAAAGCTGAGCAGAAACAGATCGCATCTGCAAACCCAGAGTGCAGGAAGCTGAGAAAGCTGAAATGAGTGGAGCACATATCAGAGTCTGCAGTAGAGTCTCAACCAGAACCCAAGGTTTCTACCTATCAGCGGGAGAAATGCTGGCAACCCACCAACATTCTGAGACCACCAGTGGCACTCCTACTGTAATGTTTTGGTGTGTGTTCTTTTTTCTTTTTCTTCTTTGATTTTTTGAATGGCAGGTTTTTGTATATACATCTGTATGGTTATAGCTATGTGTATAAATTTTCTACCGTGGCTTGTAAAGCATTCTGTGTAATCATGTCACTTATGCCCACCTCAAAGCTTGTTTCTGGCTGTTGTCTGAACTTGGTCAGTTGTTAGCTCAACAGCTGGATACAATCTCCCTATCACTTTCCATCTACAATCTCGTATGTTCCTTATCTGCACTTTTCCCCTCACACCTTCTTTTATCACTTGGCTTCTTCCCCTTATATTTTTTCTTTCTTCCTCATCCATTTTATCTATTCTTCTCTTTTATAGATAAACAATTAAGAATACTCTAAATATTTGGATTCATAACATTCCCATTAATCAAGGGTTATTTCACATGGTTTCTAAAATAATGTTTCTGTTAAGCCACTAATTGCACTCAGTCTCCCTGTATCCTCTTTCACTGATGAAGTAGGCTTCATTCCGGGGATTCAAGGATGGTACAACATCCTTGGGAGAGCAGAAAACAGAAAGACAGAAGACTTTCTAATATATACATATGATAAATAACTGGTATCCAAAATTTAAAAAGTCAATAAGAAAATGTCAAATGACTTAATACAAAACTAGGCAAATAATTACACATTTTTTTAAATGTGCAAATGACCAAGAATCATGTAAAAGCTACTGAATTTCATTATTCACAAAGGAAATGCAAATTAAAATCACAGATGCCACAACACATCTGTACTGTACATTCTAGAACACCTAAATGAGAAGATTGAGAATACCAAATATTTGCAAAGATTCTAAACAACTAGAATTCTTAGATAAGGTTAAAATACGAATTAGTAAAACCATTTTGAAATACTCTTTTCCACGTATATGTTAAAGTTGACTAAATGACTGTTGGTGGCCAGTAATTTTATTTCTATTGCTATTCCTGAAGGAAATGTGTACTATGCACATTAGAGGGTGTGATCATTAATTGTGATAACCTGCACAAGAATGTTCATAAAGCACTATTCTTAAGAGCCCAAACTAGAAACTATACAAATTGCAATTAACTCTTAATAATTATGATACATCCAATAATGAAATATTACATTCAATGAAAATAGAGGGTTTATAAGCACATGAAACAACATAAATAATTCTCACAAACAAAATGTTGTGAAAGAAACCAGACACAAAAACGTATGTGTGGCATGATTCAATTTATAGAAAGCAGAAAAATAGGCAGTACTAATCCCTGCTGTTAAAAGTCAGGAGAGAGATTACTCTTAGGAGATAGGGACTACTTCCTGGAAGACAGTACAAGATAGGTTTCTGAGGTACTGGGAATATTGTACTTTTTATCTAAGTGCTTGTTGCATGAGCACATTCATTTTGTGAAAATTTGATAAGCCGCATATTTATGGCATATACATGCATTTTCCCTAAGTGTCTGTATATGTTCAATAAAAAGTTTTAAACAGCAAAATTAAATTCTTTTTCCAGTTTCAGATTTGTTCTGTTCTATTCTGACTATGATTAATTTCTTTCACTACTATAAGGCAACAGATTTTGTCTCTCATACTACACTGAGAAGTGTATCATCCTTGGAAAAGGCAACATTTTCCCCATAATCCTGAAAGTAGATGATCGCTCACTGGGAAAGCAACACAGAAACTCCTATGGCTTTAAGCCATACATTTTTTTTAATTTTTATGGATAGTTTATCTTCTCGATTTGGCTCTACAAGAGCATGCTGCCACACAGCTGTGCTAAATCAAGAAGAACTTTCTTTACTGCTCTATAAACACAGACAAAGCCAATACAGTTTATGTGCAAGTGTCACAGAGAATGTGATGAGGAAGAAATTTAAATCTAAAAATATAGAATGATAAAACAGTACTGTACATGAAATTCTTTATGTGTTAATTATGGATAAAGAAGAAATGGTTTTGTTTTCAAACAAACTTTTAACTGAAACCATATACATTTTGGGTAACTTACTTTGGATTCAGGCTCTGGCTGTAAAAAAAGGAAATGGGGTTTAATGAAGAGGCATTCTGGTCCTTTGGAGGAAGACCACAGAATACCATTTCCATTCATCATATTAGGAGGACATACCATCAGCATGTCTTGTTACGGATGACTTTAACAGCTGAGGTAGTGTTTGTCACTTTTCTCCAGCTTAAAGTTACTCTTTCTTTCTTTTCCATACAGTGCTTTTTGCAGGAAACATTCTATGCACAGTGCATACTTGAGAATTAGGGAGTTCTATCTTAAGCACAGAGTATCTCCCTACATAAATTATTTTATTTTGAATTCTTCTTCACAAGAAAGGTATCTATAATCCCTACTTATTTCTTTCTTCAATTATCAACTTATATTAGCCTTATGGATATTTATTTTGTACTTTGGTATGAATGCTACTTTATTTTTTTCTGAATTTGTCCCAGCTTTCATCACTGGGAGATCTTTCTGTTGGCCTCTATGTCACTTTGACATTTCCTTTGGGTTGTATGAGTTGTTTGGTTGTTGTTGTTTTTAAGTTTTGGGGCACCTCTTTTTACTTTCTTTACTACAAGATGCTCTGTATATTTCATCTTGTATATTTTCTGTTCCAGCTCTAATAGTAGCCATTTCTTCCAGCATTCCTGATTCTTCCTATTGTAGAATAGCAGTAGAAACCAAGATTTTGGAGGTAGGTGATCCATTTAAATTTTACTATGAGAGATAAGCTGCATATTTACTGTATGTACATCTATGATTTGTATATTAAAAAGTGTAAGACTTTTTTCCCTCCAGACTCAATTTTTCCTCCTTGAGACTGATATCACTTTTACTAAGAATGCATGTCTTAAATATCATAAAGCAATGAAAGACAATCAACTAGGATCTATAAATGTCAAGGGAAAAGGAAAAATTACTACTTAAAGATCGTAATTATTATTCCTAGGAAAGAAAATACAGAGAATCAAAGAAAAAGTTCTTAAATCTACAGTATATGAAATTCTGTCATGAAATTTATATATAAATCATATTTTAATAAGCAGATAGAATATAATATACAGTTGTCACTTGATAGTTATTGGAAATTGGTTCCAAGGTCCCTACAGATATCAAAATCTGTGGATGCTCATGTACTTTATATGAAATGGCACAGGATTTGCATATAACATAGACATACCTCCTAGTACCCTTTAAATAATATGTAAATTACTTATAATACCTAACATAACATAAATTATATGAAATACTTATGTTAGGTAAATATGCATTTTTTCTGAATATTTTCAATACATAATGTGGTGCAGCTGCAGATGTGAAACTCACAGATATATGGAGCTGGCTATATTAGACAATATAAAAAAATGATTATCCTGTGTGCAATAAAAATTTAAAAAGATACGGTTATGACTAATCATGACAAGATATAAAAAACACTAAAATTCTAGAGTGGAATATATAAGTGAATGAGAATAAAAATTATGCATCTTGATATTGACATAAATGCTTAATATTTTTATGATTTCTGTTATGTCTTAAATCAAACTAAATTCTTACTATATACACCTCCTTAAGTAGAAGATACAAAATAAAATCCATTATTACAGAAGCAGATCAGTTGTTGCTTGAGGATGGAAGGAGGAGCAGAAGGGAAGATATATGAGCTGGCATGAAGAAACTTAGGGACGCTGAATATGTTCAATATCTTGTTGGTGGTTCGTTATCTTTGGCAGCTCCCAAGATAGTGTCCATGATGAAAGGACAACTGAGCAAACGGACTAACATGATGAAAGGCTGGCAGTACCATTGGTTGGTGTTGGGCCAACATGCAGGGCTGCAGTCCTATTACATGTCCAAGACAAAATGATGAAAGGGTCTCTCAGAAGATGTTTTAGATTCAGAGGAGCCTGACTGGTATAGAATGGTGAGGAGGACAGCACCTTCACAATTGCTATTGATCAGAGAACATTCTATTTTGAGGCTGGTGATGCTGATGAGTGAGAGAAGTAGATCCATACATTAGAAGAAAAAATTATTTGACATACTTTCCAGCTTCTAGGCTTGGATTCAGGATTTGTTTCTAGTGTCTAAGACTTTTGTAAGAAAGTGACAGAGGCTGATGCTTACCTGCAGACCTTGATAGACCAATTTAAGCTTTTTGATGACAAGTTTCAAAACCATAAATATGATGAACAGAGAAAGAAAATTGAAACTCTCAAAGAGACAACAAATTGCAATGGTGGAATCTATTAAACACTGTAATGTGTTGCTGCAGTTTGCTAAAATACTACTAATCCTGTAGACACAATAAATTAACCTAGTCCTTGGAACCTGTCATCACCACAATGCCTTCCCAGATTATTTTATCTTCAGAACCCACTCAGTTGTGTAAGTCAGAACAGCATCCATTTTTCCTACCCATTGGTCTTGTGTTAGCTACACTGGGACATCATCAGATTCCAACATCAAACAGTACAGGCAATGGACATTCTCCACCTACCAGCAGTCTCACTTGTCCAAGCCATGTCAACTTGTTTCTGAATACAATCCCAGAATTCTCTTTATCAGTAGAGATGAACTCTATGACACTAATAAATTCCTTCAAAGTGGCTCATCCCCAAAGCACTTAATAAATTCTTTGGGGTCTGCTTCACTCCTGACCTACAGCAGCTCTGGCTATCGGCTAAAGCACCCAAATACTCCAGAATCACTGAATTCTTCATGTCAAATGGGACAGATGATGCTGAACTTTTTGGTTCACGTGGCATAAAGATGATGACAAGGAGGTAGGGTTTGTGGAGGAGCACAAGAGTGTCATCATGCACCTCTTGTCACAGGTTAGGCTCAGAATGAATCTTACTAGGATAACTCTCCCAACATTTATTTTTGAAAGAAGATTTCATTTAGAAATGTATACAGACTTTTTGGCACACCTGGACCTATTGCATTAGTGACCAAAAGTATCCCAGGTATTGAATGGTTCAGATTGTGAAATGGTAAATCTTGGACTTTCATGCAAGAAGGATTGGTTTCTAAAATGTCATATATACTTAGTTTCTCTTAATGCTTCATACTTTTTCCAACCTTAAAGAATTTTGATCATGGTGATGGTTTTGCATACACATGCATTTGTTAGAAATTACCAAACCCTAGTCATCTATGTGTATCAAGTTGGCAAGATTATAACCCTCAGTTCCTGAATCAAACACTAACCTAGCTGTTGCTGGGAAGATGTATTTTTAGATGTGATTAAAGTCCATAATAATTTTGGAGATTATCTTAGTCTGTGGGTCAGACTCAACCAGTTTAAAGGCCTCAGAACAGAGGTGAGTCTTCTCTTGTAGAAGAGGAAATTTTACCTGTGGACAAAGCAGATTTATTTCCAGCTCCAGAATTTCAGCCTGACATCTTGTCCCCACAATTACATAAACCAATTCCTTACAATAATTTTCCTTATATATATATTATTAGTTCTTCTCTTGTTCAATCCTAACTGACTTGACTCAATGAAACATATCCACGCACTACACAATTAACTGAACTTCAGATAACGAGTAGGTCTGAGACTCCTTCAGACCCAGAATCAGTTCCGTTCAGCACTGCGCCCACACCGCTTCCTCTGGAGTCTTTCCGATCATTCCTGATCCTGAGAACATAGAGCAGTGTGATGTTCATCGTGATGTGAGGGCAGGGCTGGGGTCCACCTGGACTGGATTTATATAACACAGCTAGTATGTTTTTTTAAAACTATATCTAATTGGCACAAGTATGAAGAGATGGGCCAGGGGAACAGAGAAGTCTAGAATACCTATGGATTTATTATTATAAGAAAGTGTACAAAAGCTCAGGACCCAATCTATTTACTACTGAATTTTACCAGAATTTTAAAGAAGATATTAAGCCAAGGCTCCTTAAAATTTTCCACATAGGGGCCGGTGAGATAGCTCAGCGGCATAAGTGCCTGCCTGGCAAGCGCGAGGTCCTGAGTTCGACTCCCGGAACCCACAAATGAAAAAAGGGACAGTGATATAGCTCAGCGGCACGGGCACCTGCTGGCACGCAAGGTCCTGAGGTTGACCCCCGGTACCCACAAAAAAAGAATTCTCCACATAATTAAAATGGAAGGACTACTTCATTCCATAAAGCCAGAATTATCCCAATACCACAACCAGATAAGGACTCAGCAAAAAAGGGAAACTACAGACCAATATCCTTGATAAACATAGATACAAAGATCCTCAAAAGATAATTACAACTCATTTGAAATTGCAATTTGATACAAAAATCCTCAAAAGATACTTACAACTCATTTGAATGCAACAACTCATTTTAAAAAAAACATACATTATGATCAATTTAATCCCAGGGATACAAGGATAATAACTTCATCGCAGGGATACAAGGATTTTCAAAAGATGTACATCAATAAATGTAATACACCACATAATAGAATCAAGGATGAAAACCACATGGTCATCTCAATAAATGCAACAAAACTGAACATCTCTTCATGACAAAATATCCTGATGAGAACAGATACAGAAGGAACTTACTTTAAATTGCTAAAAGCCATATAAAACAAATACACAACCAACATTTTACTTAATGTGAAAAAATTGAAAGCATTTCTCTAAAATAAAAAATAACACAAGGGTGTCTATGCTCACCACTCTTGTTCAATAGTACTTGAGAGCTTAGCCATAACAACCAGGCAAGAGAAAGAAATAAAAAGGATATAACTAGGAAAGGAAGAAGTCAACTTACCTCTTCATGTAGAAGATGATTTTTTACATGGAAGATCAAAAGAAACTACACAAAACTTTTTGATCTGATAAAAAAATCACCAAAGTTGCAAGATACAATCAACACACAAAAATCAATTACTTTCCTGTATACCAAAAATAAGCCCACACCAAAAAAAGAAAAACAAAAAAAGAAAAGAAAAGAAAGAAATCAGGAAAACAATTCTATTCATGGTAGCTTCCAAAAAAGTTAAAAACCCTAGGAATCAACCTAACCAAAGAGGTAAAAGAACACTATAATGAAAATTAAAGAACTCCAAGAAAAGAAATTGAAGAGGACATTAGAAATAGGAAAGATATTCCTTGCTCTTGGATTGCCAGAATTAATATTGTTAAAATGACCATATTACCAAGAGTGGCCTATAGATAGAAAGCAATTCCTACTCAAATACCAACAACGTTCTCCACAAAACAATCCTAAAATTCATATGAAACCAGAAAAGTTCCAAAATAGTCAAAGCAATCCCGAGGAAAACAAACCAGAATGCATCACAATACCAGATTTCAAGTTGTACTACAAAGCCATAGTAACAAAAGCAACGTGGGATTGGCACAGAAATAGGCAGACCAGTGGAATAGAACATAAAACATAGAAATAAACCCATGTACCTACAGCCATCTGATTTTTGACAAATAAAACATTTTGGAGCAAAGACAGTCTCTTTAAAAAATAGGAAAATTCTATATCTACAGGCAGATGATTGAAACTAGCTGCATATCTCTCATCCTGTATAAATCCAAATAGATTAAAGACCTCGATATAAAGCAGAAACTTTGAAATTGCTGGAAGATAACATAAGGGAAGCACTTGAAGTCGTAGGCACAGGCAAAGACCTCCTGAATAGAACTCTAATAGCACAGGAAATAGTATCAAAAATCAACAAATGGGATTATACCTAATTAAAATTTTCTGCATGCCATAGGAAACAATAGTTTAAAAGACAATCTACAGAAAGGGGAAGAAATTGCCAGTTACTCTCCTGATAGATGACTAATATCTAGACTATATAAAGAACTCAAAAAGTCACCCAGCCCCAAACAAATGACCCAGTCAAAAAATGGGAGAATGAACTGAGTAGACATTTCTCCAAAGAAGCTCAAATGACCAATAAGTACATGCAAAAATGCTCATCATCTTTAGCTATTAGGAAAATGCAAATCAAAACAACTCTGAGATTTCATCTTACTGGATGAATGGCTATCATCCTGAACACCAAAAAAGACAAATGCTGGCGAGAATGTAGGAAAAATGAGCCCTCCTACATTGTTGGTGGGAATGTAAACTAGTACAAACACTATGTAAATTACTATGGAGATTCCTCAACAAAGTATGTAATTATAAAAAGTCCATTAAAACCAGCTGTACATCTGGGTATATTCCTGAAGAAATTAAAGATGTCATACTATAGTGATAAATATATGCCCATGTTTATAGCAGCACAATGCATAACAGCTAAGCTCTGGAAACATCTTAGATGATTTCAACAGATGAATGGATACAAAAAATGTGATATATATTTACATAATGAAATATTAGTCAGCCAAAAAAAATGAATGAAATCATATCATTTGTGGATAAATACATGGAACTTGAGACCATCATGCTAAATGAAATAAGTCAGACAGAAAGTTAAATATCATATGGTTTCTCTTATGTGGTAAACAGAAAAGTAAAGGAGTAAAGCAGAGATTGTAGGAAACAAGAAGGCAGACTCCTGGAGATGAGAAAAGGGTTTGGGAAAGGATGGAGGTAAAAGAGAGGGAGGTAAAGGGACCGAAAATGATCAACATATGTTATATGCAAGTACCAGTTCCCCAAAGTGAATACCACTATTCTGTACTGCAAACACACACTAATAATTTTTTTAAATAATATTGAAAATAAATAGATAAAAATAGTGGTGAAAACATAAGTATTAAAAGATGATTGGTATAAAAGGCTAAGCATTTTAACTTTTATTAGTACATATTTGCAGTACTTAATTATTACATTCATCATGAGGAGTTAGTATGCATAGATAACACATCTTAATTCTTTTTATGTCCCCTTCCTCTCCTTCTCTCCCCCTTTTCTCCATCTCTCTTTCCCTTTCCCATTTACAAAAGATCTATCTCCTTTTTCTCTATTTTATTTTGCTCTTTTATTTATTTAGAGTTTCTCAAGAATAAAAAACTGAATGCTTTTCTCATTTTTACTCCTAAATAATTTCAGCTGAAACCACCATTCAGGAAAGAAGGAGCTACAGCTGTCCTAGGTTTTAACAATAAGCATTTTACCCCAATAAGTAGGAAGCGTAAAGCCTTACCTAAACCTGACACAAAATCTAGAAGTTATATCTGAGACATGAATGACATTTGATTATATAAAAGCAAAAGTTTCATCAGAATAAAAGAATAATCAACTCTAAATGAAAAGGCAGACAACAAACTTAGAAAGATAAGCTGTTATTATAGACAATTTAATTTCTCTTCATTCTCAAGAACTGTTGTAAATCAACAAGAAAAAGAAAGTGGTTCATTAGAAATATGAGTAGAAAGTGAAGTAAAACAGTGGATGAACAAATTACAAGATAGTCAACTTATAATTTAAAATAGTTACCTGGCATGCAGGAAGAAAAAGTCACATTATTAGGGTGCTACAGTTTACAGTGCCCACATTCTTCTGCTCAGGGCCACAGCTGCTTGCAGGCCTAACTCGTATCTATAATTGTCCTAGGTTTCAGTAATGACCAACTGCCTTGTGCTTTCAGGTCTCCCAAGCTTAACCCTAGGTGTGCATAGTCTCTTCAGTTATCTTTTTGAATAGGTATCAGTTTCCTAAGCCAGGTGCAGTGGCAGCTTCATCCTTGGTTGTGAAGGGCACCGAGCTCAGAGTATTCCTGTGTTCCTGGGAGACTTTCTTTTTAGGTATCTTGAAATGTTTGTTGCCAGGCATACATCTAGGGCCCAAAGAATGTGAAGTGTTCTCATTATCCTACTGTCCAAAGTGAAAAATATTTTCATTTTTCTAATATATGTATAACTTTAAATTTTCCATTAGCTATATTTTAAATGTAAAAAGGAAATAGGCACTATTAATTTAATAATGTATTTTATGATATATTTAACCAAGATAATTCAATATTAAAATTACTTAATGAGGTATTTAACACTTTTTTACTAACTCTAGACTGTATTTTACACATCAAACAACTCACTTCAGACTCACCATATTGCAAGAATAGTAGAGTACATCTAGATCGAGAATATTAGTATAAAATTAACCAGATTATTATCTAATTTTGTATAATATTCGTGACAATAGCTGTATCTCTTTTTGTTTGGTTCTATCCCTTGTGTGTGTCCTATCTCCCTATGTGAATGGACTAACACATTTTTTTCCACATTTATCGGTTAATTCTGGCTCTTAGATTTTTGGTTTTTCTGCTTCTTTTTTATTTTCTTGTATTTTTTCACATAGGGAGATAGTACACACACACAAGAGACAGAATCAAAATGACTTTTAAAAGAGACCCATTCTGGAGTTGAAAAAAATACAGGGAAATGAGAGAAGGTAAAGAAAAGAAGGAAATCTGTTCTAGGTAAAAAAAAAAAAAAAAAAAAACACAAGGTCTCCAGCTAAGAGGTTTGTGTTGGAAAAGAGAAATTTGGAAATACTCTTTCTGGCCTCTACATCTCCCCCAGCTTCACACGCCCAGTGGTGTCCTTAGTTCTCCTAACACCTAACAGGCACCACCTGGTTTAAGAAGTGCCTTTCCTCCAGAATCAGCAATTAACACCCCAGGATTCTTGCTTCCCCATGAGCTCAGGTGCCGCTTTCTACTTAAAAAGTTGCTGGCTCCTGCCATGTTTATAAACTATGGAACACATCTATGCAGGTATCTTGGATTCAAAGTTTATGGTTTGTTGCTTTATTAATCACCTCAGTCACTTCTTAGCCATTTTTTCACGTGTGACTCTGTTATGCACATCCAGCCTCTCTCCACTTCCACAGATCCAATGCATTACAGGAGCACAGATATCATCCACTCACAGCAACCAGAGCATCCCTCACTCAGAGCAACCATTTGCTGTGGGTAGCAAATGTCTAAAAGCTCCCATGCTAACCTTCAAGAACTGGGAGGAATAAGAGAGCAAAAGAGTGGCATAGCCATTTGAGAGCATGTTATGTTCCACTGCAGAGTGAAAAATGCATTTACTGAGAGTAAACTGCCATCATTTATGAAAAGCTATCAGGGCTCTGAGTCCAATTAGAGCAAAAAAAATCAATACTGATTCATTTCCTTGTTAGAGGAATTGATTTTCCTGATAAAGTTCACAATATTCTTAGAGTTTGTCTTAATCATTTTCTGGCAAAATGGCATGGTTCCAACTCTCCCAAATCCTATAGTTAAATTGAGATGAGTGGTTTAGCAATGCTGGGAGTTACAAATCAATCCCATCAAAGAGAACAATGCATTCCTCTGACAGAAGGTGAGCAAAAATAACATCCCATTCATCCAGCTTTTGCTAAATATTCAGGTATTTATCTCTTTTAAAAATCTAGGTAAAAACCAGGATCTTCCACTTTTCATTTACACTTTAATGTCAAAACAGATATTTAGTTTCATTTTTCTGTTCTGATAAATACAACTCTGCCCTTGTATTTAGAGTACCTAAGTAACTATTTCATATTTCTCACTTTTTCTTCTGCTGGCTGCATGACCTTGAGAAAATCATTTTGCTCCTCTGAATTCTTCATCTTTGAAAAGTGATTGGATTTGCCAGTGTGTGTGCTTAATATATATGCTATAAAACAATTATATCTAATTCAGCAATTTCATATGGCAGACACTGATTCAATATATCAACTTACCTAAAACTCACAACTATCTAATGAAAAAGCTATCATTACTATTCTATTTCATGAATGAGGACATCGGGACTTGGAGAGGTTTTGATACTTCGTTCAATCTTAACTCTTATCCAGCACTGTGAAATATAAGCTCTTTACCACTATATTCTTAGAATGTCCATTAGGCTGCTTCTGTTATAGTTCTAATAGCAATAGCTTCAATGCATGTGTGATTCACCTTTTGGCTGTAGTTAGATATTTTTATTCCCTTGACAAAAATATCAGCAAATAAACAACTAACCTTCCCTATTCTTCCTACCAAAAAGACTTCATCTAGCTAGAAAACCAGGATAGTCAAAATGTTAAACCAATTATAGGGTTTTTGGAGTTTTCTTTCCCTGAGTAAAGAATTAGAAGGTCTTCCCTTGGTCAAACAATAGTCGTAATAATTGACATCAAAGGAAATGTTGACTAGCATCATTTATAGGTTAGTGTGATGGTTAATTTTGTGTCATCTTGATGGGGCTAAGGAATGCCCAGATAGCTGGTGAAGCATTATTTCTGAATGTGTCTATGACAGTGATTCCAGAAGGCAGCATGAGTAGGCTGGGTAAAAATCATCTTCATCCACACAGGCAGGCACCATCCAATCTGTTGAGCAACTGAGTAGAACAAGAAGCAGAGGAAGTGCAAGTTTGCTCTTTCTTTTTGAGCAAGAACAGTCATCTTTGTGCTTAAACTTCAGAGGTTCTGGTTCTCAGACTTTTAGACTTCAAGAAGTACACCATTTCCCCAAGATATCCTATTTATTCTGTTTTCTTTATAGAACCCTGACTAATACAGTTGTTTCCAGGTGGCAAAGACAAATGATATGGATACCACCAGTACCCTAAACAATGCCCAGGGCAGATCATGACACTCTTTGCTTTTGAACCCTGATAGCTCATGCTCTAGGAAGCCACCATCAGTTGCCATGAGTAAACATGAGAAAATAAATGCATTTACCACTGTGGAGAATTCCACGGCACAGCAGACAACAAAGCAGAACAAGGATAGAGCCAAAGAAACTGCTAAGCTATATGGGAAGTGAGGCAGCTGCCTTCCTGCAAAGGAGAGGTGGTAACAGCAAGATTATGTCTGAAGTGGCAAGGACATAGAATGCAATTGGGCCTTTGTCTTATTTATTACTATATACTAGAAAAGCATCTGGCGAAGGTTAATGCATCAGTGAACACTTGTAACATGAATATCAGAGCAGGAGATGGCAAATCCCAAATACAATTATTTCAAGAGCTGCTATGGATTGTGACTTCCTCTAGGAATTAGATTTTGCTGCAACATTGAGTCCAGCTAGAACTTTGAATTGATATTATTTGGTGCAGACTAGAACCAAGCTGAGTGCATACTCAGAGTAACTAAGAAGAAATGAAGTCGGAGGAAATGGCAGTCACTAGAGATCAAGTGCTAGTCAATTCTTAATAATACACAACAAAAAATACTGCTGTAGATGTAGTTAAGCTAAAACCTAAATGAAACTTATGCTTAAGCCTGCTATTGTTCTAGGGTATTGATATGTACAAGTACTTGTGTGTTATGCTCTGTGTATAGATGTCCCCCACAAAGCCTCATGCAGGCATGAGGGGTGGTTTTTTTGGAGGCAGCTGAATCTAGGCTCTGTGATTGATTCATGATCCAATACTGGGATTAAGGGTGTGAATTCCACACCCACCCTAGGGCGGGTAGCCTGCATACAATATAAGGGACAGAAGGAGGTTTGTCTTTCTCTCTCCTTTGCTTTTGTTGCTTTTGCTGTCTTCCACTGCCATGAATTGTTGCCCTTCTGCCATGTGTCACCCTGCCTTGGAGCCAGCTGATTATGGACTAAAACCTCTACAAACTGTGAGCTAAATAAACCTTTCCTCTCTTAACTTTGGATGTCGGGTGTTTTGTCTCAGCAACAAGAGAAAAGTAACAAAGATACTGTGTATGGTAAATTGTATCCTAGCAGTTCAATATGATTCATTTTTTATTTTTCATTTGTCTTCTCATTACCTGTTTTCCCCTATTGTAGCTATCATGTTTTATAGCTCCTAACGCATTCTAAAAGAAAGGTATTTCACTACTGTGAAACACATTAAGATTGAAAATTCATCATGAGAAAAATCTGTCTCTATATTTAAGAAGTTTAATGTTCAAAGTATCATCAAGATTTCTCTTCTGTGTTTGGAGCAGGATAGCTTTGTGGGCATCAGTGTATTTCAGAAAAATATAGTCCCAGGTCCTTATACATGCTCAGAGATAAGCACAGTTTTTACATTTTTTAATATTTGGGAGGAGATGAGAGGAATATTTTATAATAAAAAATTGTAAGAAATTCAAATTCCAGTGTCTTTAAAAGCTTCATTACAATGTAGCCGCACACCTATTTGTTACTATATTATCTATGGCTGCTTTCTTGATGCAATAGTGGAGTTGAATAGTGGCAATATAGATTGTATGGCTCCCAAAAACTAAAATATTTTTAACTATCTGGTACTTTACAAAGCAAAAGTTTGTTGAGCCCTGCCGTATGCTCATACTTTAAGACAATGTGTTTGGGCTGAAAAAATATTGTTACAACACTGAGCAGACATCTTGGGACATATTTTTAAGAATAAGTTTAGTTTTAAATTTTTCTTGTAATGGGCAAGATGACTTAGTAGAAATTTCAGGACTTTGAGTCCAGAGCCAAACCTACTTCTGATTTTATCAACCGTCCTTGGATAAACGATATGAACATTCTCATTCCCAGTTTCCTTATCCATGAAATCAGATTTATATGAATTTAGCCCAGAACCTACTACAAAGGTGTCCTCCAATAAATGTCAGCTTCCTCCCTCAGTATCCCGGCAAGGAGCATGGTCCATGGTCCAGGGAAGGCATTGTAAATGGACCCCAGCAATTCATTTTGCAGTCTTCACCACAATGCTGCTGAAAACTCCCTGCTTCTTGCAGCTGATTCATGACACTTCTCAGGTCTAGTGGACTGAAAAATAATAAATGTTAGACAGATTATTTGGTTTAGCCTTTCCTTCTTGTAAACAATTACTTAGCTGCATGCGCTTCTCACTGAAAATGTGCTTAGATGCTACACTTCCAACCATGACCCTAAAGCCCCAGCTCAGAGGAAGACCTGTGGAGAACATTGCCTCTGTATTCCCACCTGTGAGGAAGAGGTGGAAGGTTGGGAACAGCTGGAGGATTTGGCTTTTAACAGCTTGAACAAGTCAAATGATGAGATGAACATCTTGCTGCTGCTTCAACTTGCCCAACATGATAAATGCAATGAATAGAAGTAGACAAGATCTGTGCAGACTTTCAGCTCAAGTACTCTTATGTCTTTGCCAACTCTATCATTCATGGTTTCATTCCTGCAAAGTCAGAAAGCTCTGTGAAGAGGGTGCTGTGTTACCTTGCCTAGATATTCTTCAATGACACATCCATCACCCAACATCTCTGAGAAATGTCTGCTGCTACAGGGCACTCATTGTTCAAGAGAACTGCCCTTAGCCAAAATCTTCTATCTTATTCTCCTCACCTAGGAGCACCCCAGAGTCAATGAATAACCAGTAGAGGCATACAAAAGCCTCTGCCTCCATGTGTTAAGTCAGAAAACCTCAGGGCTGAGGTGTATCTCAGTGGTAGAGCACTTGCCTAGCATGCACAGGCCCTGGGTTTTATCTCCAGCACTGCAAGAAAGAAAGGAAGAAAGGAAGAAAGAAAGGAAGGAAGGAAGAAAGAAAGGAAGAAAAGAAAGAAAGAAAGAAAGAAAGAAAGAAAGAAAGAAAGAAAGAAAGAAAGAAAGAAAGAAAGAGAAAGAAAGAAATGGGCCAGTGAGATGGCTCAGCGGCGTAAGCTCCTGCCTGGCAAGCACAAGGGCCCCAGTTCAACTCCCGGAACCCACATACAAAAAAAGGGCCGGTGATATTGCTCAGCGGCACGGGTGCCTGCTGGCACGCCAGGTCCTGAGGTCAACCCCCAGTACCCACAAAAAAAAAAAAAAAAAAGAGAGAGGGAAAGGAAAGGAAGGAAGGAAGGAAAGAGGAAAGGAAAGAAGGAAAGAAGGAAGGGAAGGGAAAAACAGGACCAAGACAACTCCACATTCAGATCCACATTTCTCTATGCTCCATATCTTCTTTCCACTGTCTCCAAAAGATCAGATCAAAGCGGGTGTTTCTGACACCACACCCTTGATCAGCTCCTTCATCTTGCCTGTTTCTCAGCTTTAATCTTTCGCTTATACTTTGTTTTTGTTTTTTTGCTGAAAAGCACTTTCTCATGAAATCACAAACCCCTGTTTTGGATTCTGCTTCTAAGAAACTCTATCTAAGTTATGCTGAGCAATCCAAAGGACACAGGTCTGTATCAGTATTAAAGTAGCCTCAGTTCTCCTCTGAGTCAGATTAAACATGGCTGCTACTCACCCTAATGGAGGTAATATCTTGACCAACCCAGTCAGGAGCAGAGGTCCAAGAAATATTCGTGAGCAGGGAGTGAGGCCACCCCCAATATACTCCCCACCTAGAGAAACACCCCAGCTAGACTGCACAGCTTGACTAATCCTTGACCACACCAACTGGCCAGGACCAAAGTCCAGCACTGAACCCCCTGGAATGGGCTCCATCTTTATGCAAGGTAACATTTCTCAGAGTGATGCTTCTCTCAGCAGTCAACAAACATTTGATTGATTACAGAGCCAGGATTACATATGGGAATGGGGAAAACAAGAGAGCCTGGAAGGAGGCAATTCAATTATTATTTTTCAAAATTATACTCTTGTGGTTAATTCTCAAAGGGAATAGGAGTGGCTTGAAAGCTGGGATGAAAGGAAATGTAGCCCTTTCACATGGTTAGAGCAAGATGAGAGCAGAAAAGCAGGAAATTTAGAAGAGTCCTGAGAAAAATGAATGCTTACAGAGATTTGGCAGAATGCCTCTCTGCCCTGATGCTATTTGACCTGAAGAAGTGAAAGAGAGGCACTAACCTGATTAATAGGAACTGCGTCAGACTTATAGGGAGCTTTAGAGGACAGGAGAGAGGGGAGGGAGAATGACTACGAATGTAGAGAGATCATGATGACCAGGTGGAGGATGCCACATCAGGGTCAGTGCCACACATATTCAGTGACAGCCCTGTCAGGATATCATGAAAGGCAGGGTCAACTGGGCCTGAGAGGTCATTAATAAACCTGAAAGTTAGACTCTCCGCTGGATTAAGTGGAGAGTGGCTTAAGACTGATCAAGCAGTCAGGGAACAGATGAAGTTTAGAGAAGATGAAAGAAAAGCTAAGAAAACAGTTTGTCATAGTAAAAGGAATTATTCCTTCAAAGGAAAGTAGAGCAATTCCATGAACATACAGGGGTTGCACAGCAAAAGAGACAGATTCAATGGAAAAGGACCCAGGTAGGGCAAGGTGCAAGAAGTGAATTTAATGATCCTCTGGTTTTATTGATGAAGGAAGGACTGAGAAAGGGGCAGTTTCCAGAAAAATTGTGGAACTTGGTTTTCTCTAGGTATTATGATTGTGACCCTTAAGTTTGTAAAAGTAATTCTATGTAGCATGTTTATATGATGAATTGGAAAGAGGCATGAAAGTACTTTCTGTGGGGGTAAAATATGCTATATCTTCATTGGGATATAGGTTATATAAAATAAAGAAAATCATCCACCTTGAAATATGTGAACATTATTGTCTATGATTCATGATACATAATATTTAAAAATCTTATATCATGAATATACACTAATTATGTAATATTACAAGGTATTTTACATAAAACTTCACTCAACTACTCAATAACAGTATAGGTAAACTCTCTGTGCAGGCAGCAAGTTGAGCCCTTGAGACTACAAATTTATAGGAATTGCATTGGTATAATGGAGTTTTAAAAAATAATTTTCAAGGAAATCAGAGTGCATTTGGTGAAAAGATAACATTTCCATTTTTTATTAATAAACTACCTTTTATGAAACTTCTTTGAAAAATGTGTGTGTGTATACATCTTGGCTGGGAAAAATCGCTGCGATGCTTGTACTAGATGCGTGAGAATTTAGAAAAGTCCAAATTTGTATTACTTCCAGGGTCAATTGCAACCATCAAATATTCTGGATTGCAATGAACACAACAGAATTAACTAGGTAAGTAAATATTAGTTGTATTGTATTTTTTAAGCTATAAGTTCTGTGTATTTAAACAACTATCGTTTGTATTTCTGGCATGTTTGTTCTGAAAAGAGATTTTTTTTTTCTGGACTAAAACATAGGAAGAGGATACAGATCAGGCATTAATAAATGTCAGCATTTTTAGAACAATGGCTGTCAACACGACTTTCCTCAACTGATCTTTGGAAGGAATTTGTCCTATCTTTTGGCCTGCTTTAGAACCTCATATTGAGGTCACAGATTTTGTGGCTTCCTTAGCAAAAGGTGATTTTTAAAAATTATAACACATTCCCAATATATATTGGAAATTTTTTCCATTTGAAGGCTGAATGCTAAAATCTTTTCATGGAAACTAACAAATTAAAAATTATAAAATATTTCCAATATATATTGGAAATGTTTTCCATTTGGAGGCTGAATGCTAAGATGTTTTCATGGAAACTAACAAATTAAAAATCTGTTGAAAATCTTGCAGAATATCTGGGGAAGAGTTTGAAATAGGTTTTCTTTTTTTTGTGGGTACTGGGGGTCGACATCAGGACCTTGCACGCCAGCAGGTGCCCGTGCCACTGAGCGATATCACCAGCCCCTTTTTCGTATGTGGGTTCCAGGAATCAAACTCAGGACCTCGTGCTTGCCAGGCAGGCGCTTACATCGCTGAGCCATCTCACTGGCCCTTGAAATAGGTTTTCAACAAACAATAAAGTTTTGGAGAAAATGCTTTGGTTATGCATGGAATGAATTAACTTCAGGCCATACTCTTGTTAGAGTTTCTGTAGCTAGCACACAGCTGTAGTCAGGTTTTCTCAATTTTGGCACTACTAACGTTTTGGATAAGATACTTCTTTGTTCTGGGACCTGTCACATGCATTGTAGGATATTCAGCATTCCTGGTATTTAAACACTAGATGCCAGTAGAGTGGCCTTTTCCTCCCACACTTTGCTTCAGCTATAGCGGCCTCCTTCCTCATTGTTTGTCCAACATGTTGGGTCCTGTTCCTACACAAAGCCTACACTCTTATTCTTCCTCTTACCAGGAATATTTTCCCCAAACTTCCAAAAGGCTTACATCCTTGTCCCCTTGCAATCTTTGCTCAAGGTTTACCAGGATGCCCAGTTGTAAATTGTAAATCTCTCCTTTATCTTTCCTTCTCTCTTTTACCAGTTTTAACCCCAAATCCTGTTTCCAGATATTGCCATATCCCCCCCATTGGGGGCCTATGCCTCCAGTTGAGAAACTACTGTAATTTGTCCCACGAAACTTGGATAAGTCAATGAAAACAATGTGGTTTCATGTCCACACTGTTTTGCCTGTAATATTATCACCATTCCTGGCCAAAGAGGGATCTTTGTCAGAGAAAGGAATTATTGTACTACTGATGACAAGTTTAAGTGAGACAGGTTAGAGTAATAAGAACAGTCTTCTATTAGGTCATTTTTTCCTCTGCTTATTACATGGTAGGATTGATTCATCCCAGAAAGGGCAAAGAGTATAAAACAGAAAACCAAATGAATGATTTGTATGACCCAGTCCTATCGCACTCTTGTTTATTTGAGGCCAGTCACAGAAATATAAATAATGGGATAAAAATAGATTTTAAAAATCAGGGCAAAGAGGAAAAAAGAAAATAAAATATAACCATAGAAAATTTTATTCAAGTTGATGCCGTGAAGTCATGTGTTCTTTCTAGAAGGGTGGGATGGAAATTTAGTATTGAACTTACTGCTAGAGGAAATGGAAGAATGATCAATTATAAGATGCCTAGTGTTCAGTAGTTTTTTAGAAAAGGAGAAAAGTTACCCAGGGAAGATTATAAAACTATAAAATGGAAACAAATCATAATGTAGTAGGCACTTCTCTAAATAATTTGGTCTTTCATTTTTTATTATTCCATGTCTGTGTTAAGTATTGTCTTTTTTTGTTGATGAGACAAAATACCCAACAGCCAAAGTTAAAGGAGGAAAGGTTTATTTGGAACACGGTTTGTAGAGGTTCAGTTCATAGTTGGCTGGCTCCAATGCAGAGTGGCGTGGCAGAGGGGCATCACAGAGGAGAAACAGTTCATGACAGGCTGAAGGCAGAAGGCAAATAGCAGCAGCAGCAAGCAAGCGACAAGCCACAACCACAGCTCTTCCTGTCCTTTATATTTTACTCAGGTTACCTGCCCTTAGCGTGGGCAGCATTCATTCCCTTAATCCTAGCATTGCACCATGAATCAATCCCATCATCCTTGATCTCAGCAGCACAAACCCTAGGTCCAGCCACCTCTGAAAAGCTCCACCTATGACCACATGAGGCTTTGGGGGGACATCTAGACACAAGCTATAACAAGCATAATCAATTAATATATTTACAACAAATTACATGTATCAAATAAAAGGTGAAGCTGCCCTTGGTTCACAAATCAATTGAATAATTCATTGCTAACAATTGCTTACAGTTCATTTACATTATCATGTTTAGTCCCTACAAAATCATGGGAATATTTGATACTACTTTTAGATTTAAAAAAATTAACACAGAGAAGTCAAGTGACTTGTCCAACATCATAAAATATATAAAATAAATAAATTCGAGTCACGTTCTTTTGACACTGTGTTCATTTATCCCCCATTGTACTCCCTGTCCTTCCATTACTAATATTTTAGACATAAAAATTTATTTTAGCAAAAATTTACTTTAATAGCCCATATCCATGAGGTATTGATTAGGAAAGTTTCAGGATTATATAAAGAAATCTGCATTTGAAGTGGCTTTGGCAACAGCCAATTTGCCAGTTTAGAACAGGAATCCAGAAGACCTAGACCCCTGTTGTTTTAGGAACGTAGGTGCACAACCCCCTGAAGAACCGCTGGACTCCTGGTCTTTCAGCCTCTGTGCTCCGTCACCTAGAGGACCAGCTTCATCCATATTCATGACTTCTCTATTTTCATAAAATGGCTTGGAATCAAGCATCAGTTTTAAATATGGCAATATCCAGTTAGGGAAAGAGATTTATTTCTTCTGATTTTTTAAACTGCTCTGTTAGCATACAGTTCACATGCCTGCTTTTTATTTGTTCAATTTGTCAATGAAAGTGGAATACTGAAATCTCTTTTATTGTTGAATTGCCCTTTATTTGTGTTCTTCATTCCTGTCAGGTTTTGCTTCATATATTTCTGGTGCTGTTTTTGAGGTGAATGTGTTTATGATTATTTCCTTACAGACTGATTCTTGTACTATTATTTTATTATTATAAAATATACCTTTATTTCCAATAATATAATTTGTTTTAAAATCTGTTTTGTTTATTTTTGTATGTTCAACATTCTTACAATTGTCATTTGCATACTATAGCATTTTCCCCTTTATTTTCAATATAATTGTATCTTTTAATCTAAAGTGTGTCATATGTAGACCACACAAAATTGGATATTCGTGTTTTATCAAATATCATAATCTCTGCCTGTCAATGCTTTTGTTTAGCTCATTTATACCCAACACTACTACTTATGTAGTTGGATTTATGTTTGCTATTTATTTTTTGTTTCCATGTTGCATTTTTTGTAATTGTTTCTCTTGTTCTCCTTTGCTGTTTTCTTTTTCCCTAAGTTTATATTTTCTAATGTAGTATTTTAATTTATTTAATAATTTTTAGCTGTATTTTTAGAATTCATTACTGATAGCTCTAGGAAATACCATTAACATTTCAACTTGCCAGAATTTGTTTCAGATTTATACTAACTTAATTGCAATTCAATATAAAAATAACGCTCCCATAAAGTTCTATTTTTCTCCTCTTTTGTGGGATATTGTACATGTTGCATCTGTAACTGTTACTAATCCAACAGTACATTGTTAAAATTACTACTTTATATAATTTTATAACTTAGAAGCTAAGAGAAAGTCTGTTCTGTAACTATTGCTACATTAATGTTCTCATTTATTCTTGAAGTTTTCCTTCAGTTGTTCTTGTTGATTTATAAACTGGAGTCATTATCTTGGACAAATACAGCTTTGCTCTCATTTGCCTTATTTGTGCTGTTGTAGGCAATACATCACAATATATTATACGTGCGTTTTATACATATTTTTCAATTTGGTTAAGAGAAAATAGGACAAAATATGCATTTATATAGTCTTATAATTACATACTTACCTTTGCTGATTCTCTCTATTTTTTCATGTGAATTTGGATTACTACCTGGGGTCACTTAGTTTCAGTTAGGAGAACGCCAGTCAATAGCTCTCATCAGCCGGATCTCCTGGAAACAAGTCTGTTTGTGAGAGTTCATTCTTACTTCACCTTTACTGTTTCAAGATTTCTTTGTGAGGCATAGGATTCTTGAGTGGTGGGTTTTTTTTTTAACACTTTAAATATAACATTTCAATGTCTTCTGGCCTCCATTATTTCCACTGAGCAGTCATATGTTAATAGTATAGGGTTCCCTTCCAAATGATGAGTCATTTTTCTCTTGCTGCTTTCTAAAATTTCTCCTTGGTTTTGGCATTCGACATTTTTGTTATGATAGGCCTGCTTATGGAGCTCTCTGTACATTTAGCCTATTCGGAGTTTGATTTTCCCAGTATATTGTTCAATAAATTTGGGAAGTTTTCATCCATTATTTCTTCAGTTTTTTTTCTTATTTTTGTCTGTCTCCTCTATTTCTGGTACTCACGTCACAGTGTATACTGATGCACTTGGTGGTATCCCACATTTCTTTGTAGTTCAGTTTATTTTCATTCATTCTTTTATCTATCTATCTATCTATCTATCTAATTTTGAGACAAGGTCTTGCTGTATAATTCAGGCTGGCCTTAAGCTCTCCGTGTAGCCCAGGCTGGCCTCAAATTTCATCCTCCTGCCTCAGGCACCTGAGTGCTAGAACTACAAGCACAAGCCACCAACCCTAGCTTCTATTGATCTATCGCCAAGTTTACTAATTTTTTTTTCTGCAAGTTTAAATCTACTATTAAGTTCCGGTAATATGTTTATTTTACTTTTTCTACTTTTAACTCAATAGTTTACATTGTGTCACTTTTTCTGTATTGATATTTTCAGTTCATGAGACACTAATATCATATCTCACTTTAATGTTTTCATTGTGGCTTTTATTAGTTTTTCACTTATTTATAATGGTTACATTGAAGAAAGTCTTTTCTGTTATATCTGACACTAGATCTCTCTTAAAGACTGTTCTAGTCCCTGGTTTTCTTTATAGTGGCCATATTTTCCTATTTCTTAGCATTTCTTTTTCTCCTTTTTTTTTGAAAGCTGGAAATTTTACCGTGAGTACTGGTACCCCTTCTAGAGTTTATTACTTTTATTTACTGATTACTTTAATAAACTTGGTCTCAGTGGACACAGTATTGGGTAAGCCCACAGTCACTCTGGGATAAGATGGTTTGTCAGGCCTTTCTCTGTTTCTTTCCCTTACCATGTCCATGTACTACTGCATGTATGCCAAACACCCTGCTATCACTGGGCATTTCCTTCCATTTCGCCCTCATCCTAAAAAAGTTTCCAAATACCATCATGACTTATTTTCTTATTTTATACAGGTCTTTGGTCAAATGTTACTTGCACAGAAAGACCTTCTCTGCTAAATCTATCCAAAATAATAGTCCTACTTCAATTTCTTTCCTGTTTCTTTTGCTTTGCTTTGTTTTGCAATACATTAAAAAGCATGATAACATGTGATTCACTATCCCTGTTATTATTGCTGTTATTATTATCCATCTCATACAATAGAATGTGATACAAAAAGCGTGGGCTGGGGACTGAGGATGTGCCTCAGTGGTAGGGCAATTGCCTAGTTTATACAAGGCCCTGGGTTTGTTCCATAGCAGAGTTGGGGAAAAAAAAAAAAAAGAATAGAATTAGCCTGCCAAATTCACTGTTGTGTCATTCCTTGAAACCAAAACACAAAGTATATAGTAGATACTCACCAAATTTTCTTATATAAATGAATGAAAAATGAATTAATGAAATGAATACTGGCTCCTTATAGTATACATTTACATTAGAGAAAGGATGCTTTAGGAAGAAAAAAGGATGAGAAGAATGTCAACACTGAGATAATGAATGAAAATTTACCACCTGTACCTTCCTAGGCTTGTGCCACTTGTGTCTAAGAAAGCGATTCCTACAAATAAAGCTTATCTACCACACTCCTTATTCTGAAATCTCATGAATTTCAGACTGCAATGAGGGGAGAAAAGTTTTTGGTACAGGAGGAGAAAGGAATTTGGCTAATTTTCACAAGCATGTTAATTCTGAGGGTTAAGGAAAAGTGTGCAAAGGTACCACCAGGGAAAATAATATGTGTAATTTTTCTCAAAATATATACACATAGCACTATGTATTTTATATGCAGTCAGGTCAATTTTATGTTAGAATTCCTTCAAAGATTCCCCTTTTTCCCTCAAGAATAAAATTTCAGATCCTTATACTTTTAAAAGATTTTATAGGATCCTGCTCTTGTTTTCTTCTCTAACTACATACCAAACAGCCTGCTTCCCTAGATGCCTAGGCTCCCTTCAGTTCCACAAATGGATCCTCAACCTTCTTGTACATGTACATGCTGCGACTTCTGCCCTTTGCGCATTGCTGGGAATGTCAAGATAATCTTAACTCAAATTTCAGGTCTTAATTCTAACTTCCCACAGGCTCCTTAAACTAAATAGCTCACCGCTCCTTTATTAGAATAAAACTAGCTACTGTAACAAATAAACTTCAACACAAAAATAGTTCAAATCCAATAGAAGTTTGTGCCTCAATCATGCAGCATTCCAAGGCAAAATAATTTCATTCTCCAACTCTTTTAATACATGGTTTCCGAGATCATCACAACTAACTCCACCCTATGTAGCTAGATCAGGTTGAGGGGCAGGGGCACACATGGAAGGACTTATGGGCCAAATGTGAAATTGGCCCACATAACATCTTCTTACGTACTATTAGCTAGCAGTAGGTCGTATGTCCATGCCTAACTGCAAGGAAGACAGAAATGTAGTCCACCTGCATTTCCAGGAAGAAGAGACATTGTACTGTAGCGAAAGGTAGGAGACTGTGTTGCATTTCCCCTCCACTACTCACTTTGTTATATATTTCAATAACACCCGATATTTCTCTGTCATGAAGCCCGATACAAGTCTTCTGAAGTCTATGAAGACAGGGTTGGTGTAACCAGTCCCTATGATATCTCCTTGAGAGCAGGCTCTCAGAAAACATTACATTGAACAATATGAAATTGCTGTTTTGTCCACCTTAAAACATCTAAATTAGTAATTTCAAAGAACAAACTTTAAGGCACATCTTTGGCAAATGGATTGTTTAGTAGAGCATTTCACACAGGTGAATGAAAAGCTATTACACAGAATTTAGCTATTTTCCAACTTGCTTCTTTCCACTCATCTTAAGGCTTATTAGATAATTTATATCCTTGCCAGGAAAACACTTGAAGAGCATAATGTTTTATGGACTACAAAGTCATGGAGTCTGTGGAAATTTAAGAAAGTTGCAGGGTAGCTCACACACAGACCTCTACTTAGGCTTAGGATGAATTTGTGTTAATAAACAGCAGGCCTTTGGTTCTATCCCAATTAAGCAAACATTTGTTCAGCATCTACTATGTGCCAGGCATGGGTCCACAGCCAGACACAAAGATGATTGTTTCCTTTGAGGAGCTCATAGACTCACAAGAAATTCACAGGCAGTTTGTTTTAGAAATATCCCTTTGGCGGTTTTCAGAAGAATAGGTAAGATGAGAAAGAAAACCCATCTGGGAGTTGATTTTAATAGTCCAGACAAGAGATGGTGCTCTCCACTTTTTTCCTTCACAGCTTTCTTTCTTTTTTCTTTCTTTCTCTTAAGGGGAAGAGAGGCAGGAAGATAGGTAGTAATGGAAAAGTGAAGGAGCTAGAGAAAAGCAATTATTCAAAGATAAAAGCAGTGGTCCTTCACCTGCTGATGAAGAACACAGCTAAAGCTCAAATAGGAGTAGCCACTCTGCAGACAAAGGTCAGTGAATGAGTATATGGTGCTTAAAAGGTGCTTCACCTAAGAACTTTCTACTCCTCTCAATTCATTAAAATAGAGAAATCTGCCATTGAAATTTAAAAAACTTGGGATCTCAGCCTGTCAAAAATTGAGGTTAAGCAGTCTTTTCCTGGCATCCACCTTAAAACTGAGAATCTACCTTAATCCTTATGAGTGTAGTACTAGAGAAATAGGAAGGAAAGTCCACTCCAGGGTGTGTGCATTCCATCATTTGTCAAGCAAGAGAAGTCTTTTTACCGGATCTTTATTGCTTGCAGGCTCTGAGTTAAAAATAGACTTTCCAAAGAAAGCTCCCTTTAGGTGGTCCTACCAAAGTAATTTACATTATTAGCTCCAAGCTTCAAGACTAATTTGGAACACTCCTGCATTTGTTGTGCTCCATTTTTTTTTTTTCAGAGATCACTGCTTTTTCACAACAGACTGTAGGGAAGTGCTCACTACAATAATCTCAAATTTGAGCGTGGAATTAGGACAGGAGGTAGAAGTGGGGCTAGCATAGTTGAGGTGCCCTGTAAATTCTTATCAGATTCACTGCACAGAAATACCACATTCTTCTCCCCTTTTTATATCATATACCATGTTTAAAATATCTCTTTATAAAATTATACTCCTGAGGTTTCTACTCAACCATGTGACTTTGTGGGGTCACAATTTCCTTCTAAAATACTTGGCATGATAAGTGAGCTGGAGAGTTCTCTGCAATTGTTGCTGCTGAAGCCACAAATATACTTAAGACAGTCTTCAAACTGAGTGCAACATGAAATATATCCAGGTTATGCTGGGCAGTGTCAGGCTATGAAGACTGGGGACCTCATGTATGACATGCCTAAGCCTTATCTAATAAAATTGCCAAGATTGTCCCTGCTCATGTGTCCTTTTCTTGAGACATCACTCTACTGACAGGTCTAACTTTTATTACCAAAGTGCTTGTGTAAAACCAGTCACTTTTTAAAAAGAATTTTCAAAGGCTATGTATTATTTAGTCGTTTTGACAACCTCATGGAATAACTTAAATTTAAAAGTGAGGAAATAAAAATTTAAGACAGTAAATTAACTTGTCTAGGTTCAAACCTGCCCAAATGTCAAGCTTCAGAGTACAGAAAATAAAATTGATCATTATTCTAGTAATATGTCTTTCAATCCAGAAGTAAGATAGCTCTTACCATACCATTGAAATCTCAAGCTTTGCCCTCCGTTTACTAATTCAGCAGTTACACACTAAGTGCCTACTGTACGCATCCAGTGTATAGCAGCTTTTGTGGTTATTTTGCTTCATTCATCATATATAAATTCTACATGGGGCCAGTGATATCGCTCAGTGGCACGGGCGCCTGCTGGCGCACGAGGTCCTGAGGTCGACCCCCGGTACCCACACACACACACAAAAAAAAACTACATAATTTTATAAAGCCTGTTTTTTTAAAAAAATTATTCTTGCTATGTGAATGAAATTGTTTTCATTATATTTCTCATTATTACAGGTAGAAAACTATTGGCATTTCCACTCTAATTTTTTAACCCACCGCCTTAGTGACATTCTAATGAGTTTTGATAGTCTTTAACTCAGTCCCCTGTGCTTTTCACATAGACAGTTATGCCATCTGAAAATAATATTACTGTTTGTCTTACTCTATCTTCTCCTGCTATCACAGAATACCAGACTAGAGAGTTTATAAACAGTAACATTTATTCACCTTGTGGCTCTAGAATCTGGGAAGTCTAAGATTGAAGGGCTGCTTCTGGTAAGAGACTTTGTGCTGCAGCTTAACATGAAGGAAAGGCAAACAAACAAGCACTCATAACCAAGTGGGGTAGGTGTGACAACCAGCCACCACATTTATAATAAACCCATTCTCGTCATAACTAACTCACTCCCACAATAGTGTCATTAATCTGTTCATTAGGCAGTTTTTTTGATTCAATCACTTCTTAACATCCCCACCTCTTAATACTGTTACAATGGAAATTACATTTTTACATGAATTTTTAAGAGAGTTTCAAACCACAGCACTGTTAACTATAACACTTTTCTGTATCTCTGTTTCTTACTTCCTTCTCATTTTGTATCCCCTGCCTCCCTTAATTGTACTGTATTGCTAGAGGAAAAGTAATGTGCTCTCTATTCTAGGAATGGAAGTAGTTGGGATTTAGAGGAAGAGTCAAAGTTTCCTAATGTCATGGTGTGTAGGTGTCAAGGGATGATGTAAAACCCACTATATTCAGATTTTGAGAAGTAAGCTCAGAGGGTGAATTCTTCCTGGGAGAGCAGAAGCAGTAACCTGTTCTGTGCGAGGTGCTTATGGGCTGGAGGGAAGTGAGGCCTGAAGCTGTTGCTGCTCTCTTTGGAATAAAGGAAAACACATCTTCCATGCAGACAAACTCCAGGAACCATCAGTACACAGGACTGCCTAGCATATCCCTTGGTGGAAGAGCAGACCCTTGGCCCATCAATTCCCCAGAATTCCCCAGAAATAACTGGCTTACTTCATATGTTTATTGGGGTCAGGCCCCAAATCAAAGACAGCCACCCTCTTGGGGTAAACTACAGGAGTGCTGTGTAGTAGGCATGTAAGCTTTGGAGTTCATCCATATGGGCACAAACCCTAGCCCATAAGTAACTTACATGTATAATCTCTCTGCATTTCAGTTTCCCTAGCTCTAAAAAGATGTTAATCTCTGTAGCACTTCACAAGACTTTATGGTAGATTAAATTAGTAAATATCTGTAAAATAATAAGAATGGTGTATGGCTTGTGGTATGTGCTCTGCAAATGTTGGTAAAATAGTGTCTGGCAACTGAGCCTCATTAGAACTAGAGCTTTGGCATGCTTTGGTGGAAAGACTTCTGGAAAGACACATAAAATTTGTCATTAACCATTTTGGACCTCATTTCTTTCATTTGTAGAGTTATAAACACCTTCCTTATTGAATTATCATGAGAATTACTTGAGAAAATATGTATAAGACTGCTACATACTGTTGCAATATAGAGTTCATTGCCTCCTTAACCCTTATGCGACAGCAAAATTCTTTTCCCTAACAATGAAAATTAATCATTTAGCTTTCAGTCACACTCCAAAAGTTGACTGAGTAGCATAAGGAGATCAAAATGACTAGGTAGCCTCTGCTTCCATTTCATAAGAACAATTACAGAGTCCCCTAGTGGAGGCAATTCTTCTTTAGCATTAGGAACTCCAAATCCACTGAGCTTAAATTTACAGGAACAGGAAACAAATTTTTGTAAGTTAGTTATTAGGTATAGAGGTGAGAAAAGCCACTTGTGCCCGTATTTCCTGAACCTGTTCATTTTAGTTATAGAAGAAGTGATACCAAGCACTGGTAGTTGTTTTATAGTACAGTTGATACTCAAAAGACAGTGTTCAAATCTGTAAGTCATTGTTTCTTTGCTTATTCCTTAATTGAGTTCCTGGATAATGGGCTACATGATAAGACCAGTAAGTTTTACAAGCATAAACTCATTGCCTCTCTTGCTGTTCCATCAAATGTGTACCTTGATCAGGACCAAAGTCATGGGGGATGCCATGGTGTTGTATAAAGTGTTCTGTAAGTTAACAAATATATTGCTGGGAGAAGCACTTGGGCAGAAAGGTAAATATGTACACCTGGAATTTGTACTATTCCTGTGAATACTAAAATCTATCCCTAGCATGATAGGAGGGAGGGTGTTAAGGTTTAGATTTAGTGTGCTCCCCCCAAAGCCTCATGTGTTTAGAAGGTGACTAGATCATGGGAGCACTATGCTCATCAGCCCATGCATGGTCTCCATCCCTGCCCCCATGACCACTTTATCCATGAGCTTTTCAATCACATGCTAGGCATGAGTAAGAAAGACTGACCGATAACAACAGAATGGGTAATCTTGTCACCTGACCCTGGTGTAAACTGACTGGGGACACAGTATATTTGCATTCTGTGTTCATTCCAAGAGGTCCATCATTCACTCCAACAAAACTCTTTATCACAGTATTTTCCAATTTTGTTCTGGCTACATCAGCTACTGTTCAGAAAGCTGATTAAAAGTTCTTCTCCCTGGAAGGATTTCCCTTCACTGTTATCTTTTTAGGAAAGGGAGTTGAATATAGATTCTTATTAGACTGAAACTGGCATACTTGCAGAGTCTACCATTTTTCTCTCCACAAAATGGTCATAGGATACTCCCCGTAATGCCACAGCTGTGAGGGAGTAATGGTGAAGTTGCCTATATCGCTGAATTCTTAAGTCAATCATTTGTATGTGGGCGTTTATAATGTCGTTATTTATAATTTATATTTATGTCATATAGCTTATTTATATTATTCAAACAGGAGGGAAGGAAGGAAAGGAAGATGGAGGAAGGAGGAGGAGGGAAGAAGAGAGGGGGATATACCTAAGAAAAATAAAATATGACCATTTAATTAAATGTTAGTTTTTGTATAACACTCTTTACTAATATAAAAACTAACTTATTCTATGATATCACTTTACACACCAATGTTTCTATCACTCTTAAATCTCAATTTTCTAAACTTTAAAATAGAATTCGTAGTACTTGGATTGCAGAATTTTGGGTGACTCTAGAAGCAAAGAATATAAAGAAACTACAATATATTTAAGTACAAAATTATTGCTTACTAGCATTATTAAAGGAGTTCTTACCTAAAATGTGTTATTTTTTAAGATACTATGTTCTGATGCTATAATGTAATTATACCTCATGTGTTTTTTAAATTAATAAGCTTGAAAAGTCTGATCAATTTAATAGTGCAGTCTCTCTTGATTCCTTGGTTCTTGCAGCAAACAAAAGATAAAGTCTAAAATTGTCAGTCTCCAAGAATCATAAAGTAGAAATTGAAAAGCCAAGTACTTTTTAGCTTCACTTTTAAAAGTTATGTCTAATTTTTGAATTTATGTTATTTTACATATCTTCCTCTAGGCATTAGTCATTTTGTCTATAATTTTAGCAATGCTTATATTTAATTTATGTGTTTAGTGTATGAATAACATTATTCGGGCACCCACACAGAAAAAGTTCTAAAGAACTTCAACAATACTTTAATGTAGTTTTATTAATAAGAAAATAGGTACACAGGATGTTCACATTCAATTATTTTGTGATGATACTTATGAAATTTTTAAAGCCTTCCACCAGACAATTAACAAAGTAGGTAGTTGTGGGTGGGTGAGTATATCAAGAAACAGGAATAGAATCACAATGCTGGAAAGATGCAAGAAGAAAATAAGGAATGCCACATTAAAGGTCTTGACTTGGCTAAAAAGGAAATGGAGGCCTAAGACAATGAATAGCTTTGTAACGTTATTTTTTTCAAATTTTATTTTTTATTAGCATATATTTGTGATACATTGTGAGCTTGGGCTTTGATACATACACAAAGTGATTTGTATCTTGGAAATTTTTATTTCCTATCCCTCCCCCATTCCCCTTCCTCCTTCTTTCCCTATATCCCCTTCCCATCTCTACAGAATCTGTTAATTTTTCCATGACAAATTATCTTTGGATTTATGTTAATAGCTGATACAACTCAAAATCCCTGTCTATAACCTTTTAAGGGAGAGTGATGAATCTCTGATGTGAGATTTTAATAAAGGAAGAAGAAAAATCTGCATGTAAAAGAAGAGTACTTGACCTACTGATTCCTGAATTTTGTTATCCCCAGGGGAAGAAAAATGACCACATGGAAATGACATTGCCAAAAGCACTCATTTTTTAAAGGGAAAAGAAGACAATTCATTTTGATTTTCTGATGATATCCTTGTTTTTTTTCTGCTCTGGATTTAATCACTAGGGTGAGGTTCGTATAAAGGATTATAGATAAAAAATGCCTAAAACAGATTATACCAATTGATTCTACCAAAAGAAGAGGCTATGCCCAAAATACATTGTCTGAAGGTGATTAAGAAATGGAGGGAAGCGGAGGGAAAAATAAGTAAGATATGTTATATGCATGTACCAACTCCTCACGTTAAATGTAATTATGTACTGCAAATATATATAACAAAAAATTGAAGGAGAGAAGGAAGGAGGGAGAGAAGGAAAGAAGGAAGGAAGGAGAGAAGGAAGGAAGGAGAGAAGAAAGGAAGGAAGGAAGGAGAGAAGGAAGGAAAGAAGGAAGGAAAGAAAGGAGGGAAGGAAGGAGGGAGAGAAGGAAAGAAGGAAGGAAGGAAGGAAGGAGGGAAACATTCAGGTGAAAGAAAATAAAATGAAAAGTCACGTGGCAGCACATGTATGGCCACCCCAGTGGAAATTTATGACTCACAGGGAGGAAGCATGCTGGGTATGGCTTTCTGAAAGGGCACAGTAAAATAGAAAGAAGACTGGACATATAGCCAAAAGATCTGTGTTTTTAGACCCATTTCAACATTTCACTGGATTTGTGAGATTGAGTAAGGCACTTGGCCTCCCTCTGAGTTAAATAGGGATGCTAATTGTTAGAATGGGTTTGGCATATAGTAAACACTTGAAAGTATTACATATAATTTGTATTCTACTATCATAGCTTCCCAGGATTACTGTGTTATGTAAAAATGCAGTATGAAAGCCCTTACAAATGACAAAGCATTATGGAGACATAAGGAACCACATAGCTTGTAGAAGACAGAACTAATATCTTTACCTATAGTTACCTGAACTTTAAAAATTCTGGTGATTGAAATATTTTTCAGGGCCGGTGAGATGGCTCAGCGGCTTAAGCGCCTGCCCGGCAAGCGCGAGGGCCCGAGTTCGACTCCCGGAACCCACATACGAAAAAGGGGCCGGTAATATCGCTCAGCGGCACGGGCGCCTGCTGGCGCACGAGGTCCTGAGGTCGACCCCCCAGTACCCACAAAAAAAAAAAAAAAAGAAATATTTTTCAGGGTATAATACTAAGTGAAAATTTTAAAGTAAACATTTAAATAATATCCTTTACAATGATTCTAACAAGGAAAAAACTACCCATGTGTATAAATAAGGATTAGATAAGAACAGAGAAAGATGTAGTATAGATTTGAAGGTTTTTGATATCTGTATTCTAATTTACTCTTTGAATAAAAATAAGTTTAATTCAAGTATACTAAAATGCAAGAAGTTAAGAATTGAAACTTACCTCAAGGATACTGCTATCTTGTCAGTGCTGAAAATGACAATTCATTTCATTGTTTCCCTTGGGTTAGGCATGGTGCTGAGTGCTTTACATACATCTGTCTTTTCACCACAACAGTACCACAAGCCACAGGATGCAAGAGAGAAACTGAGGATCAGTGATTGAGTAGCTGGCTATGGTCTCCCAATCGGCATGTATAGAGTACAAAAGTCCTTTGTATAGAACACCTCAAGATTAATATTGGTTCACGTAACCTGGGAAACACAGATGGTTTAGCATTCTACCAGTTTTTGGTGGTATTGGGAAAATTAAAGAACAAGTTAAGTCACTTATCTGAATATTTTGCACTTAGGTCTCATTTGCTTCTGCACCCATCATGGAGTGCTAAATTTCTAAAGGAATGGGAAGTCTGTGTGGTTTACATGGTGCAGGAGCAAATGAAATATAAGTGTGATAGCACCATCGTACCCTACATGCCTGTGTGTGTTCAAGGACAATTCAACCAACCACCTCTCACTCCCAGGGTTACTGAGTTTGATATGAATTCAATTCTAGAGTTCTTGCTTATTCTGTGCATCTAATTTTCTTTTCTTTTTTTAAAATAATGTTGTGGATATTATCAGAGACACAAAAATAACAGAGAATTTTTCTGGAATTTGGAATATTTACCATTGCTTTGTTCAGAGGAGTTAAAGATATTTTACTGAAAGTGATAGTAGTAAGCATCATTAACTATTAATAATAACCTTATCAGTTACAAGACAGAAAAATCACTTGATTTCAAATAGGTACATCATTATGACTTTCTTCAAGTAAGTTTTTAGCATAAATCTTGTACCAGAGACTGGACCAAGCATCAGTGCTGTAGGTAATAATTAGACATAATTTTTGCCCTAGAAAGTCACTGTATCATAATAAATCCTTCATTATAATGTGACAAATTCCTTAATGGATGTGTGCACAGAACAGGAGTGCACACAGACAACTAAGACTTTGTGGGAGTTGCAAAGTGTGTGATCTTGTAAAATACAGAGAAAAAGCCTCTCAGAAAGTAGAATGGTATTTTTGAATATGAAGGGACCTGTTTTTTAGAATCACAGATCAGATTAAGGACATGGTCTTTAGAATCAGTGTTCAAAGCAAGGCTCTGTCACATATGGACTGTAGCAGATTTCACAAAGCAGCCAAAAATCCATCTGCTCTCCTTTCTACTTTACTTTGCAGTTCCTCCAATCAAGAAGTAAAATCTGTTTACTATGCTACTTGCTTTGTGACAAGAAGAAACTCGGTAAGCACTTGAACAGTCATTAGAGCTTGTAATTTCTTTGCGTTCTTGTAAACTTGAGACCACCATCTGAGCAAGCCTGAGCTAGCCTGTTGGAGGAAAAGGACTGTGAGAACTAGTGGATCCCAAACATGGTAAGTGAGCCCAGCAATCCTGGCAATGGAACTGCCCAACTGAGCCTGTCCCAATAACCACACATTTCTGCACTGAATAAATGACTGTTGTCCTAAGCCCAAGTTTTGAGAGGTTTTGTTACAGAATAAAAGCTAATTGGTACACTCAATGAGTTGGGATAATTTGTCTCACCTGTTTAAACCTGGGTTTCATCATTTATGTCATGGAAATAAAAGTAGCAGTTGTCTCTTAAATTGCTAAGAATATTAAGTAAATAATGAATGTAAAGTACTTAGTGTAGTGCTTGGCACACAGGAAACCTTAGATAATTCACATTTTATCCTAGTAGCTATTAATATGATTATGTTCTTATACTCAGAATTTAATTAATACAAATTTCAGGGGTGAGCCCATGGGATGCTGCATGCATTAGCTGTATGTATGCTTTAGCTGTGCCTCTGGAACAGCTAAAGCCACATAATTGCCTGATACATAATTTTTAAGCATTGGATTTTGTGGGTATTTTGTTGTTGGTGGAGGGTTTTTTTTAAGCTTATCTAGATGCTCCATAGATCAGTTAATAGATTTTAAAAACTGTTAAGTGTTGTTTGGTGATGTGCTGTGCTTTTGAGGTTTTTTCCCACTAAATTTTCTTTCTTTCTTTTTTCTTTCTCTCTCTCTCTCTCTCTCTCTCTCTCTTCTCTCTCCCCCCCTTCCTTCCTTCCTTCTGTTATTGCCCCATTCAGCAGTCTTAGTAGCTGAATTTTCTGTTCTCTCTGACTTTTGTATCATGTACACAATCTTAATTCATCTGTGAGAAAGGAATGGAGAAAATAATAGTTTATTAGATCACAGGAAGGATATGTGGGCTTGCTAATGGCCTCTGGGAAAAAAATAAGTGCTAAGTGGATTGACTCTTTCAACTTCTCTATCTTGAAAATCAAGTCTAACAGAATCAATTTTCTAAAAATTAAAATTCTGTCCTAATAGAACACATTTAGGAAAACATATGAACCTTTCTTTTCACTAGTGTAGATTTAATTTCTTTGAAGTAACTTTAATATCTAATAGTTGTGAGTGCTGAATATTACAGCTGAAATCAGAAATTGGCATAAATTTAAAATAGCAGCAAGTATAATATGTTGTAAAATTTTTCCTTTTTTAATTAGTTATATGCAAATATTTCACAGGTACATTTGTGCTGGGCTCCTCCTGACCCTGAATGCTTTCCTCAAAATAGAACCTTGCTCAATAGAAAATCTTGCTCAAGGTAACATGTTTATTCTTCAATAGAACTATCAAAAGAATCTTCAGGAATAGCTTTCCAAATGACTGCTTCCAGACAGACAAAAGAATTACTTTGCCTTCATTTGAGATCAATCTGAACCTAAAATATGCACATAAGAGTAAGTGTAAAGTCTATAAAAACCAAACTGCTAGCCGTAAAGACAATTAATGAGGGAAATTTTCTGAGAGAACCTTGTTTATGCATGTAACGTCAATTCCTCCAATTTGTTTGAACTAATTTATACCACAGTCTCCAATTATGTGTGCCTGTAAATGAAAGATAAGGTGCTTAAGTCACAAGAATATGTCTGGATGTCCCACTTGTATTTTAAATCCTAGCAGGGTGCTGCTCAATCTGAGGTCATATAACATCCAAGAGCATGACTGCAACCTGAATTCTTTCACTTAATAGCTTTGTGTTCTTGGCAAGTTGTGCTATTTCTTGGAGTCACAGGAGCTTCACCTGCAAAGTGGAAATGATGTTCTTACCTCTTAGACTTAAGTGAGATAATGAACACAAAAGACACTTAAAAGTGACTGGCACATCACAGCTCCTAACACAAACTTGCTGCTGTTGGGTAGTATGTTTGACCCTGCTATGTGTTTCCTGTGAAATAGGATGATTCTCATTGGTGTTTATGAGCAACACAACCGCCACTATAGTTGGGCCATCATTTAAGACACAGGTTGGTGGTATGGAGGGATCTCTTTTCAGGCTGGCTGTGACTAAACAGTATTATACTACACTATATATAGTCTGGAGGTATGTAAAGTTGAATTGGGAGAAAGTAAGTCCCAAGAAGAAAGGCATTGCTGACATGAAATGAGGCTGAATTTGAGGCCAGTTTCCAGGGACATGTGCTAACTCAGGTGTCTAAACACACCTAAAAATACAAGAGTCAAACACCTTTTATCAACAGTGATGTGTATTAGTGGGTCAAGCCCACACCTGATCACCAGTGGAGAAGTCAGAGTGACTGACTGGAAAGAACACTGAAGCTATGAGAATTAGAGTGTGGTGATGGTGTCCCTTGCAGCCTCTGTGTCAGTTAGGATTAGAGAAATCAGTAAAATACAAAATGTTCACACCTCTGATTGTTTCTGTTCTTAAAATAGTCCAGACTATTTTAGGTGGGAGTGTATGAACTACAAAATATTGACCAAAGAAAGAGGAATCATTATAAAAGAGGAAAGTCATTAAGAAATTACATTAAAGGACTCTGGAAAAATTCTGAAGTGTGTTTCTGTGGTTATCATGAACTTCGAAACAACAGAGTCTTCCCTAAGTTACTACAAGATAATTCACAGTACTACCCTAATTTCTAATGAATGAAATTTATACATTTTTCTTCTCTTCTGAGGTGTCTGTATTTCTTCAGCTACAATACATTGCTTCAATGAAGTAATCCCTATATACTGAGGTACACATTCTCTGTCATATGGTGTATTATTTTTCTAATTGTAATATTTTTGTGGGGGATAATTTTATCTCTCAATGATTTTCCACATTGATCCTATTTCCAAGGGTTCCCTTTCCAGAAAAAAAGAAAAAGAGGAGCCACATAATTCTCCAGCTCCAGACAATTCTGCTGAGTGTATGGCCCACTGAAGAAATACAAAAGACTAGCTTCATTCTCTCTGGTGCTGTGATGTAAACAAGTTTGAATTTTAAAGTTTGTTACTGTCTATTGTCAGTAATTGCTCTATAATTAGTCTGATTTTCCAGTTTGGGAATTGTGATTGGTTCAGCATTCAGTGTTGAACACTGAAGAGATGTTCAACAAAAAATAACTTTATTTTTTTTAATTTTAATTTCCATCAATACATGTTTACAGTACACAAAGATTACATTCATCATGGAGAGTTGGGACATGTATAAAACACATCTTAATTATTTTCCATCTGCTTCCCCTTCTCTCCCTTCCCACTCTTTCCAACTCTTGGTCACCTTCCCTTTGGAAAAGATCTATCTCCCTGTTTCCTATTATATATCTAATTTTAAAATAATGCAAATTTTCCCTACAAGATTTGTATAAAGAAGGGGGTCTTTGAGTTTTGAAATTCCCCAGTATGTCTTCCTGATCATATTATTATAATTCCTCTTCTAGGCTCATAATTCCAATGTCTTAAGAATTAGGAAAAACCCATCCAGTTGATCATGTACATCTCCACGACATATAACTGTGACTAGTGAGCATTCCTGATTGCACTTCCCAGTGGAGTGTGAATGCCTAACACATACAGGGAAATAGCAATGTTGCCTCTGAGGAGTTGATACTTTGTGAAACAAGATAAACAAGCTTTTTAAGAGAAGAGGTTCAAAAACATACACAAAGTAGATTATTTCTTAATTTTTTTCTCCCCTCCAAATGCTAGTTTCATGGTCCATCTTTCTCTTACATCTTATAATATGGGCCTGAAAGACTAAGGAATTAAAATCTGGGTGTTGAAAAGAGACTATCTTTAAAAAGGAGGGAGATGTCATAGTGGAATTGGAATGACGGGTTAGAAAATTGAATGACCTTAAGTAGTACAAAAGCCTGCTCAGTTTTCTCATTTGAGAGTAAAGGAAAATGCACTGAATTAACTTTCCTAGGTTTCTTCCAGCCCCAATAGTCTGTAATCACACGGATAAACAGTTCTCAGATAAAAAGAAGTAACAAAAGAAGAAAACAGAAGAAAAGACTGATGAAACAGAGAAATGGCTTCTCCAGGCTGCTTGGGATTCCTAGAGCAAACATGGGAGTCTAGGTATCTAAAAATTGGGTTTCTTCCTTTGGTGAGAGTGATATCCCTTGGAACAGGAAGAAAAGTTAACCTAGAAGCTCTAATTTAAAAATGAGGTAGATGTGTAAGTACATGGTAGATGGGTAAAAAAAAGATAGATACATGAGATACACAGAGATAAATAGATGACAGCCACAAATTTCTCAAGCAAAGCTACATGATTGCTTTTTTAATTTTTGTTTTTATTAGTACATGTTTGCAGTACATAATGATTACATTCATTGTGGGGAGTGGGTATATGTACATAACGCATCTTAATTCTCCTGCCCCACCCCATCCATCTCTTTGTTCCCTTCCTATTTGCAAAAGAACTATCTCCCTATTTCTTATTATGTATGTTTATTTTGATCTTCAATTTATTTATAGCTTGGGTTTCTCATATAAGAGAAACCACACAATATTTAAGGTTCCCTGTCTTATTTCACTTGATATTAAGGACTCAAGTTGTATCAATTTTCCTACAAGTGTCACAAATATATCCTTATAACAGAATAATACTCCATTGTGTATAAATACTGCATTTTTAAATCTACTTATCTCTTGATTGACATATATGCTACATCCACGATGGAGCTATTCTGAATAGTGCTGCTTATAAACATGAGTATGCAAGTCTGTAATATAATGTCTTTAACTCATTGGGAAGCAATCTAGAATGGAAATAGCTGGGTCTAAGTGTGGTTTCTGCATCCTCTACTCTGCTCCATTGATCCACACATCTGTTTTTGTGCTAGTACCATGTTGTTTTTATCATTGTAGCCTTGTAATGTAACTTGAAATCCAGGACTGTGATGCCTCCTGTTTTGCTCTTGTTACCCAAGAGTGCTTTTGCTATTCTGGGTCTTCTCTGCTTCCATATGATTTTTGGCATTGTTTTCTCTAGACCTATAATGAATGCTGCTGGCATTTTGATTGGGATTACATTAAATCTATATATTTTTGAGTTCCAGATATCTATTTGTTTTTCATATATAATTTATTTTCATTGGTATTCTCTATTTGATGAAACACTCATCATACCTTCTTTCAATTCTTTAAATATGGTTTCTTTCAATTCTTTGAACACATTTATAATAGCTGCTTTGCAATCTGCTAATCTATTATCTGGGCCCCTATGAGGGCAATTTCAATTCTTTGCTTTATTTTCTGTGTGTCCATCACATTTTCCTGTTTCTTCATATGTCTGAACTTTTGTTGAATGCCAAACATTGTAGTTAATATGTTGCATAAAATTCTTTTCCATTATAATTATTAGTGCATACTAATTGTACACAGTATAAATGATTAAAAGGTTTCACTATGATGTTTCCATGCTTTGATCATACCCACCCTCCCTATTTTCCTCCCCCAGACACCTTTCCTTTCTCCAATAGCCCCCCTTCTACTTTCATGTTATCTGTTTTTTTAGATGCCACATACACACATTAGAGAAAACATGAGGTTCTGTCTTCTCTTTCTGAGTCTGGCTTATTTGGCTTACGATGATGATCTCCAGTTCTATCCATTTTCTAGCAAATGAAGTGATTTGATTCTTCTTTATAGCTGAGTAATATTCCATCGCACATGTATTTTTTTCTGTAATTTGTCATTGTGACTAGTACCAGGTATCTCTATAATATGTGTTATCTCCATTATTCAGTTATCTCTATTATATGTGGATTATATTATTATATTCCTTTATTATATTTTTTATTATATTCCTTTGGGTATTTACCCAGGAGAGATATGGCTGTATCATATGGGAGTTCCATTTTTAAATTTTTGAGGAATTTTCATATTGTTTTCCACAGTGGCTGCTAATTTACATTTCCACCAACAGGGCATAAGGGCTCCTTCTTTACACCCCTTTGTTCAGTGTTCATTATTTTTTGTCTTCTTGATAATAGTCACTTTGTTTGGGGTGAGATGAAATGTTGTAATTTTGATTTGCATTTCTTTGAATGCTAAATGCATGGTAAGCATTTTTCCATATATATATTGGCTATTTGTTCTTCTTTTGAGAAATATCTGTCCAGTACATTTGCCCATTTGTTCATTGGAGTACTTGTTCTTTTTGTGTTAAATCTTTTTTTGTCCTGTATTGATCTTCTTCTTAAGGCTTGCTGTCATATACTTATTTGCTTCTTAATTTGTTTAGTAATTGGTCCAGACTAGTTCAGTGAAATCTGCTTGCCCCTTACTTGAGCCTCTGATAACACTGCTCAATTTTTCCCCCTCATTTTATCTTTAAGATGACTCACAAGTGTCTTCATTTAGCAGTTAGCTACTGATGGTGTTTAAATTCCCTGAAGCAGTAAGATTTTAAACTGTGGCACTGGATCTTGGAGAACGCTTTCCTGTTAGGGTAGCTTTAATTTGACTCATGTTTTGTCAATCCACCATGCTTTGAAGTTTCATTTATTACAGTAGTAGAGCCCAGCTCAGCCTAAGGCAGTACCATCACAAAAAAATGGGGATATAATAAATATAAGTGGGTTCATATAATAGAACACTGTACACCAGAATCATACTGAATAGTTTAAACAACTTTTTTTTATTTTAAAGAGAAAAAAATTACAATAAAAGAGAGTTTCAAAACAGGTTAGTAGGATAGTTGCAATAATTCATACATTGCATATTGTTATATTCATAGTAGTTGTTCAGATTACAAGACATAGTTTCTCTAGTTTCTCTAGTTGTCTGCATAGTAGCTATTCAGAGTACAAGATGTAGGCATGATATTTTTTCCAAACAATATTACCATAAGCCTTACTTTTCAATGAACTAAGGGAAACTAGCTGTATAACTATCTTAACTATCTTGTGTATACACATATCTTTTTTCTTTTTCCCTTCCTTCCTTTCCCCTTGCTCCCATCACAATTTCTCTATTCTTTTGAACAGTTTCTTCCTAATTCACAATATCTACTATACATTTTGGACCTTATTTACTTGTTCAGTTTCTCACACTAGTGAGATAATATGATGTTTACACATATGGGTCTGATTTATTTCACTTATGAGTATGGTCTCGAGTTGCATCCATTTACCTATAAAAGTCTCCAGTTTATCTTTCTTTATGGCTGAGTAGTACCCCATTACATAAAAAAGATCACATCTTTTTTATCCATTCCTCGGTTGGATGTGCATTTGGGTTGTTTCCAAGATCTGGCTATTACAAATTGTGCTGCTATGAACATGGGTGCACATATGTCGCTGTGGTGTGATGCTTCTAATTCTTCTGGGAAGATACCCAGAAGGGGAATAGCTGAGCAAATGGGACCTCCAACCCTAGTTTTTTAAGGAATCTCCACACTGATTTCCACAGTGGTTGTAACAGTCTACAATCCCATCAATATTTAGATCTTTGATCCATTTTGACTTTAGTTTAAGACATGGTGATAGACATGAGTCTAGTTTTAGTCTTCGGCATGTGGAAAGTCAGTTTTTCCAGCACCATTTATTAAAGAGGCTATCTTTCTTCCAGTGAGCACATTTGGCTCCTTTGTCAAAGATAAGGTGGCTGAATGTTAAACAACTTTTTTAAATCCTCTAGTTTTACCTAATCTTCCTCCTCCCTAACCCTTAAACCTTGTCCACTACAAATCTTTTATATAGTTTTGCATTTTCCAAAATGTCATATAACTGGAGTCACAGAGTATATTCTTTCATTTAATAATATGCACTAAAGGTTTAACTCAATAGCTCATTTCTATGAATGAACAATATGTCATTGCATGAATGTACCAGTTTGTTTATCCATTCACTAATTAAAGAGCATCTTGGTTAATTTCATATTTTGGCAAGTACAAAGCTGTTGTAAATATGCACATGTAGAGGTTTTAATTTTGTTTTTTTTCCCACTGTATGTTTTCAAAGAAATGGAGAAAATACATATTTTGTTAGATTTATCCCTAAGAGCCTCTCTCTCTCTCCCTCTCTCTCTTGCATGCATGCTCTCGCTCTCCCTCACTCTTGCTCTCCCCCTCACCCTCTCTCTCTCTTTCTTTCTCTCCCTCTCACTCTTGCTCTCCCCCTCACCCTCTCTCCCTCTTTCCTTCTCTCTCTCTCTTTCTCTCTCTCTCTCTCTCTCTCCCTCTCTCTCTCTCTCTCTCTCTCTCTCTCCACTTCCATGGTTTAGATATGGTTTGTCTTTCAAAGATTCATGTGCTGGAACTTTAGTCCCTAATGTAATGGTATTGAGATGTGATAGGATCTTTAAAACGTGAGACCTAGTGAAAGGTGATTAGGTCATGGGGACATCGCTTTAATTGGCTGAATTACTACATTTCTTGAGAAGCTGGGTTAGTTCTCTGAATATCTCATTAGGTTTCCCAAGACTGGATTAATTACCATGAGTGTGGGTTGTTACAAATCAGGTCAGCCTCCTATCTTTTATGTGCTTGCTTCTCCATTCAACTTCTCCATTCCCAGTTGTTCAGCATGTGACCCTCAGCAGAAGCTAAAGAGGTGCTAGTTCCATGCTGTTGGATTGCTAAACTCTGAGCCAAAATAAATTTATTTTCTTTAAAAATTACCCAGCTTCAGAAGTTTTGGTATAGCAACGCAAAATTAACTAAGACAAGAGGTAACACAAATGATACTGTGTTTTTCATTTCAAATTTCGATAGTTGCTTTTTTTGGTATGGAAGAAAGCAATTGAGTTTTGTGTGTTAACATTATATCATTCAACCTTATTTTAATCACTTATTTCTGGAAAATTTTTGTTCTTGATTCATTGGGACTTCCTACTGAATCATGTCAGTTGCAAAAGAAAAACACTATTTTTTCCTTTCTAATATGTACATAATTTATTTCTTTCTTTTATTGCCTGCTTGCACTAGTTAGAACTTCCAACACAATATCTAAAAGGAATGGTAAGAGGGGAGATTCTTTCTAGTTACGAATTCTAGGGGAGAAGCTTCTACTTTCTCAGAATTAAGTATAAGAAATCAAATAAAAACAAATACTGGCTACAGGGGGGAAGCCACCTTTCTACATTGTGGTGGTAATGTAAACTTATAAAACCACTAGGGAAATCAATATGGGGATTGGTCAAAAAACTAAAAATAGAAATTCCATACCCAGGTATTCCCCTTCTAAGTATCTTTCCAAAGAGTTAAAGATATCATATTACGGTGATACATGCATGCCCATGTTTATAGCAGTACAATTCATAATATCCACAAGAAGCAGCCTATATTCCATCAGCAGATGAATGGGTGAAGGAAACATATTTACACACAATGGAGTACTACTCTGCCATAAAGAAGGATAAATTTGTGTCATTTGTAAGGAAATGGATGCAACTCAAGACTATAATGTTAAGTAAAATAAATCAGATTCGCAAGCTTAAATATCACATGGTTTCTTTTAAATGAGAAACACAAAGTATAAGTAAATAAAGAACAAAATAAAAGACAATAGGATACAGGGAGATAGATCTGTGCAAATGGGGAGGGGATCTAGAGATGGAGGGAGGGAGGAAAGAAAGGAAGGAAAGAGAAATAAAAGGAATTAAAATGTTATGTACATGTGCCAACTCCCCATAATGAATGTAATTACAGTGTATTGCAAACATGTTCTAAAAAAAAGAATAAAGTATGGCATTAACTATTGGTTTTTATAAATGTTCTTTATCAAATTATATTTATTCCTAGTTTGCTATGAGATATTGTTTATTATTATGACCAGCCATTGGATTTTGTCAAATGCTTTTTCTGCATACATTGATATGATCGTATGATTTTTCTTATTTAGCCTGCTCCTATAATGAATTAATTTTCAAATGTTATAACAGGCTTGCAAAACTAGAAAATCCCTCTTGACTGTGGTACATAATTCATCTTATTCAATGTTAGATTCTTTTTTTCGTGTGGGGGTACCGGGGGTTGAACTCAGGACCTCGCACGCCAGTATGTACCCATGCCACTGAGCAATATCACTGGCCCTTTTTTTTCATATGTGGGTTCTGGCAGTCGAACTCAGGACGTTGCACTTGCCAGGTAGGCGCTTATGCCACTGAGCCATCTCACGGGCCCTCAATGTTAGATTCCTACTGGTATTTTGTTCATATTTTTGCATCTATGTTCACAGGGGAAATTTGGTCAGAAGTTTTCCTTCGAGTAATGTATTTATCATGTTATTACAGTAAAGGTGGCAGCATAAAATGAATTAGAATATGTTCCCCCTTCTTCTACTTTCTGAAATAGTTGCAAAGAATTGGCATCATTCTTCCTTAAATGGTAAAATTTGCCAAGGAAACCATCTGGTCCTGTTGTTTTCTTTTCTGGCCTGTTCAGATCATGTCTTTCTTCTGTGTGAAATTTGACAGTTTGTGTTCCAGGAATTGCTCTATTCCATCTAAATTACCAAATTTTAGAAATAGAGTTGCTCACAATGTTTCTTTATTATCCTCTTGATAAAGATGATTTATTGTCCTTAGGGTTAATAGTGATGACCCTTTCTCATTCCTTTTTTTTTGTGGGTACAAGGGGTCAAACTCAGGACCTCACACACCATCAGGCGCCCGTGCCGCTGAGCGATATCGCCGGCCCTTTTTTCATATGTGGGTACTGGGAGTCGAACTTCGGACCTCGCGCTTGCCAGGCAGGCGCTTATGCCACTGAGCCATCTCACCGGCCCTCTCATTTCTAATGTAAGTAATTTTTCCATTGGTTAGCCTTGCTAGAGGTTTATCAGTTGAACTGATTTTTTAAAAATTAGCTTTTGAACCAACAACAGGAAAATAACATGAAAAAGATAAGCCAGTACTTATCAGTTATAACCATCAATGTAAATGGTCTCAACTCACCAATCAAAAGAAACAGACTGGCAGAATGGATCAAGAAATGAGATCCAACAATATGCCACATTCAAGAAACACATTTAACCTAAAAGAAATCCATAGATTAAAAGTCAAAGCATGGAAAACAAATCTCCATGCCACAGGAACCCAGAAAAAAGCAGGGGTAGCTATTCTATTTGCAGACAATGTAAATTTTCAGGCAAAACTGATCAAAAGAGACAAAGAAAGTCACTACATACTTGTTAAGGGAAAACTAGAAGAAGCGATAACAATCATAAATATATATGCACCAAACACCAGTGCACCCAACTACATAAACAAATATTAACAGACAAGAAAAACCAAATAAGCACTACAATTGTAGTGGGGGACCTTAATAACTCATTCTTACAAATAGATAGATCAACTAGACAAAAAATCAGCAAAATTGTCAGAATTAAACCAAGCCTGTGAACAAATGAACTTGGTAGATATCTACAGAGTGTTCCACCACAAAGCATCAGCATACACATTCTTCTCAGATGCACATGGGACGTTCTCCAAAGTAGACCACGTATTAGCCCACAAAACATGCTTAGGTAAATGTAGAGGAATTGAAATCATCCCATTCATGCTATCTGACCATAGCACAATGAAACTGGAAAACTATGACAAAAGAAACCATGAAAATTACATAAACACATGGAAAGTAAACAACACACTTCTGAACAATCAATGGGTCACAGAGGAAGTTAAAGACAAAATTATACAGTATATACAATTAAACAATAATACCAATACAACATACCAGAACTTACAAGACACAATGAAAGCAGTCCTATGAGGGAAATTTATAGCAATGAACTCTCACATCAGGAAAACAGAGCAAGCTCAAATAAACAACCTAATGTTGAACATCAAACCTCTAGAACAAGAATCAAAAATCAAACCCAAAGCTCATACAAGGGAGGAAATTATAAACATAACAGCAGAAATTAATGCAATTAAGACTAAGAAAACAATATAAAGAATCAATGAATTGAAAAGTTGGTTCTTTAAAAGAATAAATAAAATTGATAAACCATTAGCCAATCTCATCAAAAAGAGGAAAGAAAGAACACAAATTCAAGCAATTAGGAATGAAATGGGAGAAATAACAACAGATCCTACAGAAATCCAGAAGATCATCAATACCTACTACAAGAACCGATATTCTCATAAGATGGAAAACACAGAAGAAATGGACAGATTCCTAGACACAATCAAATTACCAAAATTAATCAAGGGGATATAAAAATTCTAAATAACCTGATATCAGCCAATGAAATTGAAAATGTAATTAAAAACTTACCAAAAAAGAAAAGCCCAGGCCCTGATGGATTCACTGTTGAATTCTACCAGAAATTTAAAGAACTAATGCCACTAATGCTGAAAATCTTTAAGGAAACAATACTTCCAACATCATTCCTGGAAGTAAGTATTACCTTGATACCAAAACCAGAGAAGAACCCAACCAAAAAAGAAAACTACAGGCCAATCTTCCAAGGAACATGGATGCAAAAATCCTCAATAAGATACTGGCAAACAAAATGCAGCAAATCATCAAGAAGATTGTACACCATGACCAAGTAGAATTTATCCCAGAGATGCAGGGATGTTTCAACATATACAAATCAATAAATGTAATATACTGTATTAATACAGAACCAAAGACAAAATCATATGATCATCTCAATAGATGCAGAAAAGGCATTTGACAAAGTCCAACACCCATTCATGATAAAAATTGGAATAGATGGTCTTTATCTCAATCTTACAAAAGCCGTCTATGACAAACCAACAGCCAACATCATGCTAACTGGTCAAAAACAGAAAGCTTTCACTCTAAAATCAGGAGCAAAACAAGGATGTCCACTATCCCCACTCCTATTTAATATAATTCTTGAAACATTAGACAGAGCAATTATATAGGAGAAAGAAATAAAAGGAATAAGGATAGGAAAGGAAGACATTAAATTTTCATTATTTGCAGATGACATGACTCTCTCCATGGAAGACCCCAAAAATTCCACCAAAGACTTCTAGTTTAATAACCAAATTCAGTAGCATAGCTGGATACAAAGTCAATACTCAAAAATCAATAACATTCCTGTACACAAGCAACAAACAGTGAGAGAAATTATGGAAACCATACCCTTCACAATAGCATTAAAAAATATGAAATACTTAGGAATCAATCTAACAAAGGAAATAAAAGATCTATATATTGAAAATTACAGTACTGTGAAAAAAAGATCAAAGAGGATATAAGAAAATGGAAAGCTATCCCTTGCTAATGGATTGGGAGAACAAACATACAGAAAATGGCCCTATTTCCAAAACTGTTATACAGATTAAATGCAATTCTGATTAAACTACCAATAGCATATCTCACAGAACTAGAGAAAACATTCCTAAAATTCATTTGGAACCAGAAGAGACCTAGAATAGCAAAAGCAATTCTGGGCAACAAAGGCAAGTCAGGGGCATCACAATCCCAAACCTGAAATTATACTACAAATCTTCTGTGATAAAATCAGCATGGTACTACAAAAGAAAACAGACCTGAGAATCAGTGGAGCAGTACAGAAGATGCAGACACAACTCCAAACACACTCAGCCACCTTATCTTTGAGAAAGGAGTCAAATTCATTCACTAGAAGAAAGATAGTCTCTTTAATAAATGGTGCTGAAAAACTGGCTTTCCACATGCCAAAGAATAAAACTAGACCCATGTCTGTCACCATGCACTCACCTAAAGTTAGAATGGATCAAAGATCTAAATATTAAAACAGAGACACTAAATTTACTGGAAGAGAAAATAGGTAGAAATCTCGAAGACATAGGTGTAGGCAGAGACTTCATGAACAAAACCCAGAACAAATGGGATCTCACCTTATTAAAAAGCTTTTTAACAACAAAAGAAATCACCAACAGAGTGAAAAGGCAACCCACAGAGTGGGAAAAAATTATAACCAGTTGTGCCTCAGACAAAAGACTTATATCTAGAACATACAAAGAATGGAAAACAATCAGGTGCCCCAAATTCAAAGACCCAATCCAAAAATGGGCATCTGAGGTGAATACACACTTCTCAGATGAAGAAATACAAATGGAAAATGAAACAATGTTCAACATCATTGGTCATTCAAGAGATGCAAGTTAAAACTACACTGAGATTCCATCTCACCCCAGAAAAAAATGGCTATCATCAAAAAATCAACCGATAACAAATGCTGGAAGGGCTGTGGGGAAAAAGGAACACTTCTCCATTGTTGGTGGGAGTATAGACTGGTACAACCACTGTGGAAATCAGTGTGGAGGTTCCTTAAAAAACTAGGATTAGGGGTCCCATTCAACCCAGCTATTCCCCTTCTGGGTATCTTCCCAGAAGAATTAGAAGCATCATACCATAGCGATATATGTGCACTCATGTTCATAGCAGCACAATTTGTAATAGCTAAATCTTGGAAACAACACAAATGCCCATCCAACTGAGGAATGCATAAAAAATGTGGGGTTTTTTTATGTAATGGAGTACTATTCAGCCATAAAGAAGGACAAACTGGAGACTTTTATAGGTAAATGGATGCAACTTGAGACCATACTCATAAGTGAAATAAATCAGACCCACATCTGTAAACACTGTATTGTCCCACTAGTGTGAGAAATCGAACAAGTAAATAGGATCTAAAATGTACAATAGATACTGTGAATTGGGAAGAAACTGTTCAAAAGAAAAGAGAAACTAATGGGGGAAAGGGGAAAGGAAGGAAGAGAAAAGGAAAAAAATATATTTATACACAAGATATTTAAGATAGTTACACAGTTAGTTTCTCTTAGTTCATTGAAAAAAGGGCTTGTGCTAATATTGTTTGGACAAGATATGCCTATATCTTGTACTCTGAGTAACTACTATGAAGACAACCATATGCAACGTATTAATTATTATCACTGTCCTATTAGCCTGTTTTGAAGCTGTTTTACCTTTATTTCTATTTTTTCTCTCTAAAATAAAAAAAGCTTTTGCTTTTATTGATTTTTCTCTATTAATTTCTTTGTTTCAATGATATTAATTTGTGCTATGTTTTTTATTATTTATTTTCTTCTGCTTGTATTAGGCTTACATTGCTCTCTTTTCTTTAGATTCCTATAGGAGAAGCTTAGGTTATTTATTTTAGATTTCTCTTCTCTAATAATATCTACATTTAATGACTATAAATGTCCCTCTAACCACTGCTTTCATAAATATAAATTGTGTTTTTATTTTCATTTAGTTAATTTCTCTCAGGACTACTTTTTTGATTTATATAGTACTCACACCTCTTTTCTTTATTCTCCAAATATTTTAGGATTTTTCAATTATCTTTCTGATACTTTCTAATTTTATTCCATTGTGGTACAAAAGACATCATATATGATTCTAGTCTTTTAAATTTGTTAACATATATTTTACAGTTCAGATCGATCTTAATGAATGTCACATGTGACCTTGAGAAAAGCATGTCTTTTGGTATTTGATGAAATATTCTCTAAATGTCAATTCAATCCAGTTGATTGATAGTGGGTCTAAGTTCAATTTTATCCTTACTGACTTTTTGGCTGTTGGATCTATGAACTACTGAATGTATTGTCCTTCTTTATCCTTGAAGAATCTCATTTTTCTGAAGATGTCTCTGTCTTAAAATTAATATCACTTCTCTAGCTTTAATTGGTTAATGTTAGTGTGATATATCTTCCTCTACACTCTCACTTTTGAGCTCTTTTTATTTGAAATAGATTTCCTATGGGCAACATATAGTTGGATCTCGGTTTCTCATCAGCTCTTAACAGTCTCTGTCTTGTAATTGCTGCGTTTAGATAATTTACAATTAAAGTAATATCAATGTGGTTTTATGATAGCTACCATATTTGTAGCTATTTTCTTTCTGTTGCATGTTTTTTCTTTTTTAGCTTCTACTATTTTTGTCCCCTTCTCTAATTTTGGTTGAACATTTTATGTGATTCCATTTTCTCTTTTCTATCAGCATATCTTTTGTCTTTCTTTTACAAAATTAGAGGTTCCCCTAGAGTTTTCAGTATACATTTACAATTATTTAAGTTCATTTTCAATTTACACTATCCTCCCTCAAGGGTGATAAAAGTGCCTTGCAATAGAATATTTTCAATTCCTCCTTTAATCCTCTATAATATTATTGTCATTTATTTCATTTATCTATTTGCTATATTTATCCGATTTACTGTTAGCTATTATTTGAAAAAATAATCTATTTTGTCAATTAATGATAAATATAAAGATTATATTTTACTTTCATTTGATTCTTCTCCTGTTCTCTTCCTTTAAATAAGTAGGTCTAAGTTTCTGCCTTTATCATTTTACTTCTTTCTGAAAGGAAAATTTCATACAGGGCAAATATAATGGCAATAAATTGTGTCACCCAGCTCTTAGTATGAGTTTTTATGTTAATCTGACTAGAAGTTAGATTATTATTATTTTTTGTGTGTGTGTGGGTACCGGGGGGTTGACCTCAGGACCTCACACGCCAGCAGGCGCCCGTGCCGCTGAGCGATATCACCGGCCCTTTTTTCGTATGTGGGTTCCGGGAGTCGAACTTGGGCCCTCGCGCTTGCCGGGCAGGCGCTTAAGCCGCTGAGCCATCTCACCGGCCCCTAGAAGTTAGATTATGTTTAATGGTTGTTGTAGTTGTATCTGCTAGGGTTTTCACGTTCCTTTAATATCCTTGTTTCTGTATCCTTTGTTGTCCTTGGGTATCTCTAAATACCCATTTTAAACTGAGTCTGAGCTTTGGGACCTTGTTGGTTTAGTGGTAAACTATAGAAGAAGGTTTGGCCATTAATTCTGATATGTCAACATCACCAAATTATAAAAAGGCCTACTAGAGTAGTAAAGCATGCTTCTGGGTGTGTCTGAGTGGCTCTTGGAGGCATGCCTTGGGTACTATATGCAGCCCTTCTCCCATCCTTCTCTGACTGTTTCCTTGCTCTGATTCCAAGCCACCTTTGACTAAGCAGCTTTGCTCCATCATGCCCTTCTACCATGAAGTTTCTGCCTTGGAGCCTACTGACTAGGCACTGAATTTCCTGAAACTCTGAGCTAAATTAAACCTTTCTTCCTTTAAATTGTGGGTGCCAAGTATTGTGTTTCCACCCGGGGAAAGCTGAATAACAGAAGAGAAGGTTTCTATAGTCTTATGATTACATCATGGTCATTTAATGGGCCTGTTACCCTGAGATGTGACCTTCCAAAATATTTCTCAATTTCCTTCCTCTTAGTTGAGACAGGAAGTTTATAGGTGTTTGGAGTTAGTGTATTGTTCTCCACTCAAGGTCAGATAAGACTTTGAAAAAATTGCCTTTAGAGTATTTGACTTTGATATGGAGATTACTCTAGGCCTATGACAAAATGATTATTTTTCTCTAGCCTGCCCAAAGCACAACGTGGGGAGAGGAGGAACCTATGATCTTCACTGTAAGAATCTCATGGTGTTCACAGAAGTAAAACCCGTGAAAGAGCAAGGCACTCTCCCTTGGACTGGGCTCTCAGGAATTTCTCACTCTTTTGTCAATCTACCCTTAGCCTCCAGCAATTTATAAAAATTACTGTACAGTCATTGTTTCTTCTAGATATGACTTCAGTAGTTTTGTCACTAAATAAGTGAATCTCTCCTGTGATTATCTCTACTCACCTCTCCCTCCAGATTGTAGGGTAGTGGTTAGCCTCAGACTTTATATATCAAACGAGTCAAATTGGGGGCTGGTGAGATAGTTCAGTGACACAAGCACCTGCCTGGCAAGCGCAAGGTCCTGAGTTCGACGCCCCGTACCCACATACAAAGGAACAATGGGCCGATGATATCGCTCAGCGGAACAAGCGCCTGCTGGCAAGTGCGAGGTCCTGAGTTCAACTTCCGGTATCCACATACAAAGGAATAAAAGGGCTGGTGATATTGCTCAGTGGCACAGGCGCCTGCTGGCGCACGAGGTCCTGAGTTTGACCCCTGGTACCCACCAAAAGAAAAAATGAGTCAAATAAAAATTATTGATTTTCAATCAACTTTTTCTTGTCATAAGGAAAAAATAATGGCTGTCCGGATTTTTACAAGTGAGAGCTGAAACCAGAAATCACACTTCTTTTTACTTCTTATACTATATTTCATTTTCATAATACAGGATCAGGACAAGTCCATTACAGATGGTATAAGTATATAAAGATTATCTATGAATATTATAAAGATATAAAGATTATAAAGAAATAAATCAGTAATTTCTTTTACTCTCTCTCTACTCATTTCCTGAATATGTAGTAATTATCCCCAGAATGAGGTAGCAGATACAATTAAAGTATTCATTTCAATAGCTATTGCTATTGCAACATGCAGTTTTCCAAGAGGCTAGGGGAATTACCATGATAGCGTGGATTTCCTCACATGCTCCCTGGAGATGAAAGCCATTTCTTTCTTCTTTTAATGAAGTTAATGGGTGAAAGTCGATATCTTATTTGCTTTGATTTACATTTTTCTAAGCAAAAGTAAATATTGAGCGGATTTTAGTATTTATCTTTTTAGATATACTTACCTATAAATCAGATACACTTATTCACATATTTTACTCAACTTGTATATTTTTTACTATACTTTGGATTTTTAATATTTGTAGATTCATATACAGCTATAAAAAGTAATACAGTGACCCTCTGTACTTTCTCCAGTGTTCACATTTTATAGAACCACAGTACAATATTGCAGCTAGGATACTGGCCTTCGTACAGTTGAAGCACAAAACATTTCCACCATTACAAGAATTCTTTGTATGGTCCATTTACAGTCACACCCACCTCTTTCTGCCCCCATTCCCTCCTTAACTCTAACAACCAATAATCAGTTCTCCATTTCTATTATTTCAAGAATATTTTGTAGATAGAATAATAGACTTTATAAACTTATTGAATTGGCTTTTATCACTCAACATTATTGATTATTATCAATAATTTATCCCTTTATTATTGCTGAGTCTTATACCATGGATGCTCCAGTTTACTTAAGCATGCAACTGTTGAAACTCATCCAGGTTGTTTCAAAATTTTGCCTATTGCAAATTGGGCTTCTATAAAAATTCATGTAAAAGTTTTATGAGAAAATGCATCTTCGGGGGCCGGTGAGATGGCTCAGCAGTGTAAGCACCTGCCTGGCAAGTGCGAGGGCCCGAGTTCGACTCCCGGAACCCACATACAAAAAAAGGGCAGGTGATATCGCTCAGTGGCACAGGCACCTATTGGCACACGAGGTCCTGAGGTTGACCCCCGGTACCCACAAAAAAAAAAAATGCATCTTCATTTCTCTGGAATAAATGCCCAGGAGTGAAATTGCTGGGACATATAGTAAAAGTTTGTTTTTTTAAGAAACAACCAATCTATCATTTTCCATTCCCACCAGTAATGTATGAGTGATTCAATTTCTCCTTTTCCTCACCAACATTGAATATTGTTACCATTTTTTACTAGACCCATTGTAATGTGTGTAATACTCACTGTGGTTTTAATTATCATTCCTCTAATGGATGATGATGTTGAACATCTTTTCATGTGCTTAGATATATATATATGTATATATATATATGTATATATACATATATATATACATATATAGATATATAGATATATATGCTGCAGTGAAATGTCTCTTCATGCCTTTTTGCCCTTTTTCTCATTGGATTGCTTGCTTTTTTACTGTTGAATTTTGAGAGATTTTTGTAAATTCTAGATAGTCCTTTATCAGATATGTGGTTTATAAATATTTTCTATTTTTTTACTAAAAGTCCCAATTTCTATCTAAGGAATTCCATTCTTTCATTTGTTGTAACCATGTTTGCTGTTGGTGATTGAAGTATTTTTATCATGCTGCCTTAAAACTTTTGTGGGGTAAATTTAAACACCTTTTTTTTTTCACAATATTGGTATTCATTTATTGTCTTTTGAATTTCAATTGTTATTTTCCAGTTTTGTGATATGAAGAGTAATTTTTGTTCAAACCATGAAAAATAATTTTGTTCAAAAGAGCACATTTTGTATTATGTTATGACACTCTGAATCTTATTTAAGTTTTCTTTTACCTGACTTTCTCTGACATTGTTCTTGCAGGAAAAGGGAAGCAAGTACCTCTTTACTTCCAGTTGGAGTTTGTAGTCCAGATTACCCAGGGAAAGGCAGGATTTTCATTTCTCTAGGTGGTGATGGAGGTCCCTACATGGTCTCCATGGACACCATGGGTGAGCCTTATTACCAGCTAATGGGAATTAAATTTCTGCTGTCTAATTTTTTAAAGTATCTCTTTATATCCTGGCATACCCTGTGCTCCTCATTCAGCATATGCTGGCTTAGGCTGGGATATAGCTATATAGTTTTTTCTGCAATTCTTATATTTTGAGACCAAAACGTGAAATGAAAGAAATGAAACACACAAGTTTTTTTTTTTTTTGTGGGTACCGGGGGGTCAACCTCAGGACCTCGCGCGCCAGCAGGCGCCTGTGCCGCTGAGCAATATCACCGGCCCCTTTTTCGTATGTGGGTTCTGGGAGTCGAACTCAGGCCCTCGCGCTTGCCGGGCAGGTGCTTAAGCTGCTGAGCCATCTCACCGGCCCAACACACAAGCTTAAATAGCCTATGGTTTCCCTTATATGAGAAATCTAAAATATAAATAAATTAAAGAGCAAAAATGATAATGGGAAACAGAGAGATATTTTGTAAAATGGACAGGGACCAAGACATGGACGGGTGGGAGAAAGACAGAAAGAGAAAGGGATGAAAAAGAGAATTAGAATGTGTTAAGTACAGGTACCAATTCCCCACAATTAGTGTAATTATTGTACTAATTAAAAAAAGAAATAAAAATTTTTAAAAGTTTTCTGTCTTTCTAGTCTGACCTCTTTCTTTCTCCTTTTGTGAGAGAGCAGGCTTTTGTTGGGGTTTTTTATGTTTCCACTGGGATTTCTGAGTTGCAAGCTTCTTTAGTTAGGTCTGAGATATATAAGGCAAAAAGAAAAATCCAAGGAATTCAACACTGTGTCATCTCTTGGGTCCTCAATCAGTCCACTTTCCTCTCTCATTAACAGTTTTGTTAAGTCTTAATTGATATCATCTAGGGATTTTAGTCATCCTTAGTGGGATAAATAAGGTAAAATATGGCTACTCCATCTTTGTACAAGTGAAAGTCTCCTGACTTTCATGTTTTTTATACATATTATTGAGTATTTAAATAAATGTTTTGTTGAAGTATATCTTCAGAAATGCTCACATTTTCTTCTTATACATTTCAATGAGTTACCACTGCCAAAAGTAAATAGCACCTTACTAGCACCCTAGAAAGCTCAGTGCTTCTTCATTATCATGAGATATCTTTCTTCCCCAAAGATAATCATTGTCGTGACATCTGACCCCAGGGATTGCTGGGGTTTTGAACTTCATGCACATAATATAATATAATATAATGTAATATAATATATTGTTTTATCTCTACCTCTTTTATTCTGTTTGTGAGAATATCTGAATGATCAGTAATCACATGTAAAGGTGCTAAGCTTGATTAGTCATCAGCAAAATGCAAACAAATCTACTGTGAAAAAATTAAGAATAATGACTGTGTCCAGTATTGAAGATAACAACTGTAATCCTTAACTCATGTGTACATACTAGCATCAAAGGTAATATAACCACAATGTTCATATTAGCAGTATTCATACAGGTAAAACCCAGAAACAATCTAATAGTTCATTAACAAATAATGGATTTGGATACAACAGAATTCTATATAACAAGAAAATATATTCAACAACTTGGGTCTCCATCGATTTTAAATAATCTTTGCATATTTTATTTGCAATGTACTTTTAAAAATCAAAGTAAGTTTCCTGAAATAAATTAGAAAGAAAAAGTGTTCCATAGAGCAATATGTTTTATGGTATTTAAAACACTTGTACACACAAATTAACTCCTTATATTTTTAAGATATGCGTACATGTCTAAGATATATTTTGTTAAATGGATTATAGTGGATATCATGAAAAGAAAGAAAATTTAAGTGAGGATTGGGGTAAATTTAGGACAGTTAATTAAATCAGTTAAGATGAGAAGGGGATTTGCAAGGACTGAGGATGGCAGACTTCCATGAATAACTTATTTCTGGATCCCTTCACTACATCCTACTCAATAATTAAAATTAAAATAAATACCCGTTTATTGCAACATATCACAAGAAAACATAAGCAAGGATGTTTACCAGTCTGAAGATGCCAAGAATGACCTTTGTTTTTCTTTTTCCTTCTAGAGTAGTTACTTACCTTTCACTTTGATGAATTCTGGTTCTCAGTACAATTACCCTTCTTTCTCCAGTTTCCCACAGCCCCCTCTTCATATTCATGAAAAAATATTTATATTAGTTTTCCCTATTTCTGCCTTTCTCAATAAGCTGAATTTGCCTTTGGGTCAGGAAACGTGCATAATCCCTCTCTATATTCCTGGAACTAATAGAAAGCCTGGTATGCAGCAAACCTCAGCAATTTTTGGTAAATAAGTCAGTGAATTAAATAAAGATTTCTTTCACTTAGATGGCAGCACCTTATTTGGTAATGATCTTAAATATCTTAAGCTGAATACTAGCTCCTTGTTCCATGACCATACAAGAGCTAGAAAGAGTAAGACATGGCAACTCGCTATATAAAGGAGTTGAAGAAAACTAAATGGCAAAATAGGACACATTTGTATTTTAAATATAGGTATTTATCTTATTCCGTACATTAGAAGCTCTAACTGTATCAGAGAACTCGGTAATTTTGTTCAATACAAAGGTGCTATCCAGACTTGGCCTCTTTAAATTAAAATACTGGGCCATTTAGACGTTTACATTTCAGGGAAGAACCGAGAGACAAAGATACAATCAAAAGACACCTCTGAGGTTCTGCCCAAAAGACAGCTCCATTGATACCATCTCCTACCTTAACCTATATCTAAAAAGCAAAAATTATTAACTATCATTAACTATTTTTATTAGCATCTGAGGAGACAAAATCCCAAAATTTTGGCCAAGTCTGCAAGAATCAAGGCAGAAGAAACCTAAGTATATTCTTATGTCCAGGCTTTATGAGTAAGTGCCATTCAGCTATGGAGAGAAGATAGTGGCATTTAAGGACTAAGCCCTGAGTCATCTTTTCCAGGCCAATTGTCAAGCACATGATGAACGGTTCATGGCTGCCAAGTGAGCAACTGAAGGAACACAGAGGGTTACAAGAGGCAGAAAGACAGAATGGTCATACAACCCTCATCCCTGAAAACACAGCAATGAGAGTTTTTGAGATTTATTTGTTACCCATCATTATTATGTAAGTGTTTGGAACACATTTCAAAGTAAATGCGAAACTTTATGGTTAAAGAATAGCAACTATTTAACTGTTGTTGCTGAAATTCCTATTCCTTGTTTTGAAGTCAATCCCACTGCTCACTTCTGGGGAAACATTTAAGATATATAATGATTAAGTTGAATGTTAATAATTCATTACAAGTTGTAAATATGGCCATTATGTGGGTGTTTAAACTTTAGGGCCACGTATACAGAATGGGTTTCTATCTCAGTTGGAAACAGAGCTCTCTGTATCTGGCTGCAGAAATGAAGATGCTACGTGTATGTTTAGAACTCGCTAAATTCTGGCTCCTTTTTTCTCTGTGACCCATTTTAACCTTCCAGCAATCTCTATGATACGTTTCTCCCTCCTTCTGGTACTAGTTACAACTAATAGTGTTCCTCTGAGAGTAATTTGAAGGCCATTTGTAAAAGAACTTTAAACAATTATTCGAAGAATTTCTCTAGCTCCAATCTTTCATTTTTTTTCCAGGCATCTCTTACGTGTTTAGTAGATGTTACTCCCAAAGAAAAGAAACGGTGGCTAAGAATCAAACCTAAGTAGACCCACACAGGCACACCTCATCTGCATGTCTGCACTGACACTGTGTATTCTGGTCAAAAGTGTTTGCTTCCCTTTATCCTTCCAGAAAGAAATCATAGTCATCTTCAAATCTGCTGGAGTCTTCTCCAGCTTCCTTTTTACTTGATGGACTTATCCTTACCCTATACATACTCTCAAATCATGCTGTGCAAGACTCTTACACAACCATGTTCACACTGAGTTTTACTGTTTGCTTCCCTGTTGTGGCAAGTCTGTGGTTTAGAATCTAAGATGTGGGCTTCAGAGTCTCTGCACTTACCAAGTCCCATTAAAGAAGTCATAAAGCCTGTCAGACTTCCGATGACCTCCTAATCAAAATGGGTCTAATAGCACTTCCCTTGACACACTGCCACTTAGGAATAAAAGAGACAATGAGTTTCTAATTGTTCTCTAACAGTTCTTTGCAAGAAACAGAAATATTCCTTCATAAATAAATTACAGTGCATCTATACAGTGGAATACATGCAGACATTTTAAAAGATGATGTATACATATATTTATTGGCACAAAACTCTATGACATATTCTTGAATGAAAAAAAAGGAAGTTACAATTATTACCCTGGGATTTTTATGTAAATATGAGTAAAAACAAAGTGAAAATATAGCCATATATGCATGTGTTTCTAGTAGGAGGTAAATCAAAATGCTAATAGTTATTAGAAAAGTGGGGTAGAATTTTAAATGATTTTTATTTCTTCAGTATTCTTATTGGATATTGCTTGAATAATAATAAAGTTATTATTTGGAAAAAGATACTTAAAAATGTTCTATAGTATAATAAGAAATTTTAAAACTTGGAAAATAATTTGCCAAGCTGGCAATTTTGTTATATATTCCAAAACTGAGTATAATGACCATTGGGTTTGGTGAGCAAGTACATAAATATATGTTCATTGTGCCACCCATAAATTGACTTTAGATAGGTGCTTAATATATTTGGTTTTTATCTTTCCTCCTACAAAATAATCTTTATTAGATATACAACTTCTCTAGCACTGACATTTTGCCATTCATCCATTCATTCATTTAACAGATATTTAAGAGTATTACTGTCTGAGCGTGTAAACATCAGGGACATAGGGTGAAGACTTGAGATGGGAGGCTTTTGACATCATAGAATATATCCCAGAGAACATCAAATAAGAAAAGAAATGAATGCAGTATTTGCAGATGGTGGGTATGGAGACCCAAAACATGAGAAGAGCTGACCATAGAGATTGTTGCCAGATTCTCTGTTTCCGGGGAATGCAGGCACTAAATCTTGGAAAGAGAATATACTGGGCATTTTTGATGAGCAGAAAGGCCAGGGTAGGTGGATCATAGGCCCCTTAAACTATTACTCTGAGTTCATAGAAGAGGATATATAAAATTAAATGTTATTTGCTCATCAAAGATCAAAATCTATAAGATAAATTACTTCATATGCATTCCCAAGAAATTTTAAGTATTTTCTACTTCTAAACTCCAAATAAAGGAGCTATAAGCAATTTTAGAAATGTAGAATAGATATACTTGTGATATTGTACATGCATTTGGCTATAAAAAAGACAGTGAACCTAATTAGACCAAATACATTTTCAAAAATTATATAGTTAATTGTAATGGTGATGACAATAAAAATAATAATATCAGTTCCTATCTTGACTGAGCATTATTTCCTTACAGAAAATTTATGACAGAAGATTTATTGTCCTATTTAGACTTAAGGCAACTAAAGCTAAGAGAGATTACATCAACTGGTGAGATCGTGCTGCTTTTAAGTAGAAGAGCTGGGATGTTTGGATTTTAGGTTCATAGCCTTTCCACTACATGTAGAATAAAGGTTCAAACTGGCCTGTCTCTCATAGAGATGCAACTAGCTTCAAGCAGTCATCCATGTGTTTTAGAAGAGAGGTAGATCTTAACCCAAAAAGTAGGTAGCTATATGAGACTTGGTCTCTGGCTTGACGTATTGAGAAGCCTGGACTTTGAGGTGGCAATGTGAGGGATGATGGGACCTTTAAGAGGAGGAGCATAGTGGAAGGCGCTTTGATGTGGAGGGCATGTCCCTGGAAGGGATTAAGGTAGTGGTTCTCATAGGACCCCCGTTACCTCTCTGTTGCTCCCTTGTTTTCTGTCTCAGTATGTGACCGTCCCTCTTGCTTGTTTTCCAGGCATGATACTATTTGTCACGATGTGACATGGTCAAGAGGACCCTCACTAAAGACAGCCCCGTGCTGTTTGGATTATCATCCTCCAAAACTGTGAGCTATATAAACCTATTTTCTCTATAAATTACCCATCATCAAATATTTTGTTAAAGTAACAAAGAAATGACAAATACTCTAATTCCTCTACTGGAAATTTCCAGCAGGAATAATTCTAATGCAGTCAAGCAGTGCTATATGATGGGATTAACTATTATTATTGTATTTTATTATTAATTGACACTTTAAAAACAGGAATACTTAAACTGAATCTCATTTGTCTTGAAAATATGAGTCTCCAAGTTGAAATATTAGCTTTGACTCTGAGGAGAGATCAGTTACGAGTTGTTATAAAGACTGAAGCTAAGCATTAGAGTTGCTCAGAGTGGGGGTTCTTGTGCTAACCACAGTATAAGACTTTGAATAAAGCACTTGGTTTCTCTGAGCTTGAGAGCAGGTGCATTTGACAAGGTAGCTGGGGGGGGGGACAAGTAATGCTAATGGCTGGTTCCTCCTGACTATATTTGTCTTAACTTCTTGGTTATTAACTTCGAAGTGTAGATCTGCTTATATATTTGTGTGTGTGTGTGTGTGTGTGTGTGTGTGTGTGTGTGTGTGTGTGTGTGTGTGTGTTACTGGGGACTGAACCCAAGGCCTTTGCACTGAGCTATACACCATCATTTTTTCTTTTTTTATTTTGAGACGGGGTCTCACAAAGTTGCTAAGTTGCTCAGGGTGATCTCAACCTCGCAATCTTCCTGCCTCTGTCTCCCATGCTGTGATTACAGGCTGTGCCACCGCATCTGGCTTATTATATACTTTTAAGGAGAATGGAGCAGACAACTCTTCATTATTTGGTAGACTTTCCTTACATCTAGTAGGATGCCTCTAGCTTTCAATTTGCATTTCCCCTCTAAAGCCCTCTGCCTTTCCAACTGATCTCAACTCTGTTTTTGTCTAGGAGACAGCAGAGTACAATGGCCAAAGTAGGCCCAGAAGCAGAATATACCTCAGTTCAAGTCCTTGTAGAAACTCTCACTGTAGAGCCTAATTTTCTTTATCTTGTTAAGATTTTGTAGGAATTAAGTAACGTAACATATAAAGAATATCTGTAATGTTAGAAGCTCAGTATATGGCAGCTGTTGTTATTATCAGCACTCTACTTGCCAAACTCCACCCTTCTCACGTACCTCAATATCCGTGCTCACTGTGACTAATTAGACACTAAGAACCAGCCCTTCCTCGACTCTCTCTCTCTCCTTTATCCATGTCAGTTCTCCATTATATTCCATGTTCCTTTTTCTGGCCTTTTTTTTTTTCTTTTTTTGGTAGTACGAGCAGCTTATGTAAGTAGTCTTACTAATATCTTTTTACCGAGTGACTCTGGAAGAAGTCAAGCTCCATAGAATAAAAGTCCAGTGCCTGCATACAAACTGGGAGCAGAGCAGTGGGAGAAGACTGAAAGCATCACACACGCTGATGCTCAACAGTGTTTACTGCAAAAGGCAGTGGCATGTGATCAGGAGGAGCGCTTTGCCCTCTTCACTAATTAATAAGTAAATGAACCAGGAGCAAGAGCTTCCAGCTCAAGTTTGTTGTGATAAATTTCTGTATGGTGCACATTTCTGCTGGTTTCATATTTATCCAGCAGTCAGAATGAAAGAGACCACAAAGGAAAACTACAGAAATCACAGGGTCCTGCTAGAGTTGAGACTTAGATGCAACCCCTTTGCCCAAGCTTTACCAGCCTGTAGCAGAAATGAGGTTATCTTGATAGCCACAGTAAAAATGACAACACAGCTTCTAAAACAGGACTTACAGGCTTCTCAGCCCAATAATCCTGGTAGTGTAAGGAGGTATCTCACACACAGCCATGAAAAGCTATACTTTTGGTCAGGCACATCGGTACTTCATCGGGTGTTCCTAAGAATCACTTTGCGGGTCTACTGTGCCCTGGTCCCCAGTAGATGGAGACTATCAGTCCTTTCCACTGTTCTCTGGGAGTTACCATGAGTCTATCAATGTTCCTTCAATAACATGTTCAAGGCTAACTTTGTGACAAATGAGAGCATTCTCATCACTCCAGAACTGGGAATTGAACGTGAGCATCTAAGCCCAAGAGCAGCAGTGGCTGTGACCTGGGCTCCAAGTATAGTTCCTTCCAGTCCTGTCCGCAACCCTCTCCCCACAGACTCAGACAAAGCAGCTTTCTGTCCACTTCCGCGACTACTCCCAAACATGAGCTACTTCCATCCACGTCAGTGAGTCCCACATTCGCAGACAGCCATGACTCTGTTTAAGATCCTCTTTTAAGCCAATGTAGACAAAAATCTCCAGTATTGTAGAGCTTGTTTGATTTTAAATGTTACTTCTTTTTCTAGAAGCATGTAGGGTCTTTTTTTATTCAGTGTGTAGGGGACATTTGGAGTGACTAATGACTTGATCATCTTACAGCTCAGAGCTACAAGGGCAGTCTCTTTTAACCATCTTGTTAGCAAACACTGTGGCCAGGGGCTGAAGAAACAAGAAAAACATAATGTTTTCCCTCCCCTAGAAAAGTTCTAGTCCAATGGAAGGACACACAATTTTGTCACTGATTACTTAGGGAAAGATACCATGGCAACATGACATTGATTCGGAAACCTGATAAAATAAATGGGTTAAAGATGGAAATTTCAAGAGCAATAAATGCCTGCAGATGTGTCCTGAAGTATAAGAGAAGTTAGCTAGATAAAAAGATGGAATGGAAAGGGGTTTATTTGGAAGAAACCCATAAAGAAAGATTTTGTTTAGTTTGAGAAACCACAGAGAAGTCCCCAGTTTCCAGTATAGGTATCTATAATTTATCAGGCTGAAGATTTCTGTTACTGAGATATGGTCAGCATGATGAAGGGAGAAGTACTAGCTTCTTTAAATTTTTGCATCAGGTGGAATTGTGCAGACCTGAAGTCCAAGCTACTCAGGAGGCTGTGGCGGGGGGTTACTTGAGCTCGAGAGTTCGAGGCCAGCCTGGGCAATGTGTTGAGACCCTACCCAAAAAGAACAGAAATTAGAGCCCAGAGGTGTAGCATATGTGTTTAGCCAGACTGGACCTTGGGTTCAGTTCCTACCACCACAAATTTTTTTTTCATTATTACTGGCTAATATGATTACTAATTAGAGCTAAGCAGTTACTTAAATATTGGATAGCATCTTCAATTCTTTTAAAAAATCAAGTCTAATGAGGTATATTTTATAGTAAGCCATAGTATGCCTGCTCACTAAAACTGAAATTTCCAGTAGATCCTGGGAGCTTTACTTCCTGAGAAAATCCCTAAGGTAGCTCAGTAGCTCAGGTTTCACATCTGGACACACTCACTAGAATTCTGCAATTTTCCTTATGGGAATTTATTTAAACTGTGTGTGTGTGTGTGTGTGTGTGTGTGTGTATGATTAATCTCCGCCTCTCCCAGCTGACTCAAGATCCAGCAGTACAGACTGGAACTATGTTTCCTCCCTGCTGTATCAGCCTCTAGCACAACATCTGGTACAGAATAGGCACTTCACACAGACATGCTGATACCTTGCTCTTGTCCTTGTGCATTCCACTTGCTATTGTTAAGACTTGGCTATTAAAATTTTGTCTCTATTGAGCAGTCAGGAATTGTGCTTTAAGGAAGAAAAGCAATGACCACTTAGGTTAGTGAATATGGCTTGGCCAAACAAGCAAGAACTAGAGAGTTTAGAGCACTCTCAGCGCAAACCCTAAATACTGTAAAAGGAACACGCTTAGAACAGGAGCTTGCAGCTGGTGTCTGGGATGGAGTCATAAGTTCATTCCCAAGGACAGGCATTCTGACAAGAATGTAGGACCATATAGATACTGGCAGGGTTCAATGCAAAATAAAAATGCAGCCCCTTGTTAATTTTTTTTTTTAATGAGAGCATTAAAGCAAGCACAGGGCCCCTTGTAACTGTATAGGTTGCACCCCCATGACTCTGGTCCTGCAAACATCCACAGTTACAAGTTCACAAAACTCAGTTAGAAAATTAAGGAAGGAGTTTTTGATCACTAGGGAAAAGGCTTTTAAGTTTCTAGATGTATTTCCTTTTGCAACACACTCAGGTTGTGTCTTCAAATGGAACTAGACCCTTATGTACCTTTATTTGGCAATGCTATCTCACTGTTTCCAAAAGCTCGAATAAGGCAGACTGGTTTGCTCCTCTGTGTATAGTCCTAAACTTGCCAGCCTCCGACACCTGATTGCTCCTCAGCTGCTAAGATCATGCTAGACTTAGGGCTGCACAATTCAAAATGTATGGATTTTAAAGCCAAAATGGGTCCAAATCCCAGTACTACCTGGGTGACTTAAAGCAAATTACTAAAAACTTCAGTTTCCTTGCTTATAAAATGGAAGTGATAGTACCTAGCCCCATAGTATGGTTGTGAAGATTTAATCGACGTGAAAAGTGCAAAGGACTTAACGCAATAAATGCACAAAAATGAGAAGTAGGCGTCCATACACTAATTGCGTCATCTATCTGCTTTACATCTACCTGAATTGGGTAAATGGCAGTGCCCACGAGGATGGGAACCTCCACTCTGATTCTTGCTCTCTGTCACTGAACCTTATAAATAGGTTAGTTAAGTCACTATATCTCTCAGAGTCTATTTCTTGGGTGAGGGATGAGGGAGTTGTTGCAGGTGGTCCCTCCTAGCCATACCATTCGTAGGTTTTCTATGCCTTCCTGGGAAGAGGGCTTGGTCTGGCTTTTTACCGCCCCATCTAGGGAATCACCCCGACCCAAGATGGTGAGAGTTTAGCCTCCCAGCACAGCTCTTCTGGGCACTGCCCCCCGCTTGCCCTCACTACTCCGTGCGTTGGCCGCGAGCCCCGCCCCGGAGCCGCCTCCCGCATCCCGCTCCTCGGCGGACAAGCCCGAGCCAGCTCGCTGCTGCCGGGTGGGTGGCAGTCACGACTGTGCGGTCGCAGGCGAGGTGGCCACGGGCGCGGCGGGGCGGCAAGCGCGCTCCCCCCGCCTGGGAAGTGCAGGGGAGGTGGGCAGGGCCCGGGGCAGGGGCGAGGCCGGGGCAGGGCAGGCCAGCCGGCGCCTCGGAGTGGATGGGAGTCCCCGGGACCCGGAGCTGAGCGACCCAGTGCGCGGCAGGCAAGGCGCGCCGGAGGCAGGCGAGCCTCGCGGTTCCTCCCGGAGCCCAACACCATTCCCGCGCGGCCACGATGATCCCCCCGAGCGGCGCCCGAGAGGACGGCATGGACCGGCTGCCCAAGGAGGCTGCGAGCGCCGAGCAGCCGCCCTCTCCTGCATCCACCAGCAGCCAGGAATCCAAGGTACCGCACACTTGCTCAAGAGAACGCAAACTCACCTCTCCCTCTCTCTGTTCACCTTTTCTCTTCCCATCTGGCGCTGGCCCCGGGAGCTAAGACGCGTCCGTAGTTTGGCCTGGGCTGGAGGACCGGCCGCCCCTTGAGACTTGAACGTCCGGCGGGACCCACTGCTAAAGATGCTGGACCACGTCCTGTGGACCCAGTCTTCTCTCCCGCGCAGACCCCAGCCTTTGCGCTAAGCTTCTCCTCTGGGAGCACACGCAGATCACATGGACTCCAGGTTCAGGGGCCAGCAGAGGAGTCTGGGTTGTTTGGTGCTTTGAACCTGCTTTTGCCCCCAAGCGCTTGTAGGTGTTAGGTGGCTTCTGAAGGCGAGGGACGGGGACAGCCTCGGCTACTTTTCCAGAAAGGCTTGGGCACCGGGCCAGCAACGAATGTCTTACCCCAAGGGTCTCAGAGATCCTTTGCTTAACAGGGCCCATCAATATATTAACAATAGTAAAAAGTAGAGAAATACAGCACTCGTGAGAAAGTTGGCGTTCCTCTTGTAAGTTAATACTCTAAAAACTTGCACTTGTCTTTAGAAGAGTCACACTAACATCTATACACAAAACCAACTCCATAGCACTTCTGCCACTGTTACTCTTCCTCTGAAACTCGTGTGGGTGCCAGGCACATGTTTGGAAATCTTGGAAGAAGATCAAGTAAAATGTGTCTGCTAACAGAGCTATGCCAAATGGCAACTTAGCTGGGAGTGAAAATTGTAAGATGGGAGTTTGTAGTTACATGGATTTTTGTAAGTGCAGTGCTTCTTGCTCTTTGTACAGATTTCCTTGTGAATATTCCAGGCATTTTTGCAATAGGAGGCAGACCCTGTTTAGTAGCAAAGAAAAAGAGGATGCTAGTTTAGAAGGCAAGTTAGATGGAGCAAGAAAATGTGAAGCCCAGGCTTCCTGCACACACATCTTTGGAAGCCAACATCAAAATCACAATCCAAGTGGCTTGGTATGATGGTGGCCACTGTACATTTCCCAGCATCCTACAGTCAACTATCAAAGATGGTAATCTAAGACAGAAATCCTGCTGTCTTAATTTCCGTTTTTTCTGTTAATTACTCGGTATCTCACCATGAGCTTGAATGTCCACTATTCCAAAATTCGGTTGGAAATGAGGACAAAAGCTTCCACTTTCCAAGATCATTGTGAGAAATACATGAGATCACTAAGTTTGCATCTTGGTACAACATAAGTGTTTGTCTTTTTTCCTTTCTGAGATAAGGAAATGAAATCCATTATCCCTCAGATGATCCACTCCAAAGCAGTCTCACAACACACATACACACTACCTCTCTTTCCTCTGGAAGTTTAGGGGGTTTCACATTGTCCAAAACTGACCATCAGTCTTAGAAGTGATATGGGGTAGTGACCATTTCAAAGGTTATCTAAAATTTTAAATTCTATTTAAAGTTCTTTAAATAGAGCTAAATGCAAGAGTGTAATTGGTATTAAACTTTTTTGAATTGGGCCTGTTGCTCTGCAGTAGGTGTGTTAGCATTTGGATAAACACCAGCATGGTTTAAACACACTGTATGGGTTTGCTATTTATAGATGTTCTAATGTAAATTATTTGGCAAAGCAAAAATCTCATATGTAATGCCCATAATTACCCACCGATTTATCTGGCTTGTGGTTTCAAATTTATATAAGTCAGTTTTTGTCAAAGTGGTCTACACACCTAATGTGTCTTTGTACAGTCCCACATTTGCTGTCATGGTTTAGTCATCTTTAGTAAGTGGAGGACAATGGATGGACCCTGAACCCCAGGAAACTGAATAAAAATAGTGAATTTTTCATATCATAGCATTCATGATATTTTCAAAGGGCACATACCCCTCAGAAAAGGGTAAACTACTAGTATGGTAAGAGAGCAGGGTGGTATAAAACAAAAGCAGAGAAAGGGTATACTCCTCCTTTACTCAGATAACCACATTTTAAAGCTCAATGGCATTAACAAGAACCTTCCTCCCTGAAGATGAGAGCCTAGTAGGGAAAATGTGAGCACATATTTCAACATAAGTAAGAGTAAATTTAAAACTTATCACCACTAGAACTATCAAGTAAGTGAGGTGATGGATATGTTCAGTAGCTTGATTTAATCTTTCCATATTGTGGTTGTAGACATACAGCAAATCATCACATTTTGCTCTATAAATGTAATACAATCATCATGTCAGTTACAAAACTTTTTTTTTAAATGTACCTCATGTAACACACATGATTCAGGTTGCTCTGGGCATTAAACTCTCTCAAGGAAGACTTTTTAAATTACTTTTCTTAAAAACTTTTTTTCAGTGTAAGAGTAACAAATATTCTGTTTGAAAAAATGGGTGCACAAATCAGAAGCAACTACTGACAGCATTTTGATTTATATTTTAAATCATTTTTATCTTTTTATATATTTACATAGTTGAGAGAACAATAGTGAGCATACTGAATGCTTCCTATAAATCAGAAATCACCTTAATCTTCAAAATAGGAGATTCGGGGCCGGTGAGATGGCTCAGCAGCATAAGCACCTGCCTGGCAAGCGTGAGGTCCTGAGTTCAACTCCCGGAACCCACATACGAAAAAAGGGCCAGTGACATTGCTCACCGGCATGGGAGCCTGTTGGCACACGAGGCCCTGAGGTCGACCCCTGGTACCCACAAAAAAAAAAAAAAAAAAGGAGATTCTGTTATTGTTCCCATTTTATGGATAGAGAAGTGGAGGCTTGGAAAGGTTAGATGACTTACCCAAGATCATGTAGCTAGTTGAGTCACCCAGGCAAGACCAGAACCAGGCAGCTCAAGAGCTCTCAACTTGCCTGCAACTATCTTTCATGCTCGTGCACCATTTTACATTAGCTCCTTTCACTTGATGTCCTAAGGATTTTACACACCACTAAAAGTCATTTGCAACATTGGTTCCTGCCTTAGAACCTTGTCATAGACTCTGTATATCCCAGCACATTATTCTCAGAGCAAATTCCTCTAAGCACACACAGTGGTGTAGTTTAATGTAATTGTGGTTTTTCTTTTTCATTAGATGTGTTGAAAAAGTTTGAAAGATACTAATGTAGCTCACTCCTGTCTTCCCACTAACTATTCCAGAAAGACTATAGTCTATTTTTTAAGTGCTGAACTGAGATCATTGAACCAAAGAAAAATTTTATATTTCACTACCTCTTATCTCAATGAGTGTCTATTCTACTGATCTACTAAAGGCATAGAAAGCTTGCTAGGGTCTAATGTGATGGTTTCATGTGGATGCTGTTTGCCATCACTTATATGACCCAAGGTCACATTTCAATGATGTGGGAGGATTACAGATTTAGAGATCAAATAGACAAGATTTGAAATCTCTTTTAACCGGTAGCCACCTCTGTGACCATGAGCTAGTTGCCTAATGTCTCCTTATCTCTAAAATAGGAATATGGAAATTCAATTGACAGGACCTTTAATTGTAAGGCCTAAAAAAGTGTAAAACACTTAATATACTATAAGCATGTATAACCTAAAGCACTGTTTATATTCTCTTCTTGTTTGAAATCAAAAGACTGCTACCACTGGCTAACACCAAATACCATCACTGGAATAACTTCAGTAACTGCAACTGACATTACCATAGTATTACAGAATATTCTTTCTTAGACTTGTAGTTATGCTACTGACTTCAGGGAGATTTCTTCTCAATTACTTTGCATCTCCCGTACCCACCAACATGTGACTTAGTTTTTGAAAGTGTGCCATAAGCCACTTTGGAGCCATGAACCAAGGTGTCCTGTGATTCATGAAAGGTACTGTCTGACAGAAGACCACCACCCAGCCTAGGGAGAAGAGGCCCTGAATCTCTCAAAAAGGATTCTATGTCCATTGATCAGCAACTATTTATTTAGTGCCAGTATAGCTGATGAATGTATATGAAGCCATTACTGAGGACAAATTTAACTTCTGCTCAGGGGAGAAGATGAAATAAACCTTGGCTTTGCATTCAAATCATCTGAGGAAACCTGGATATAGGCTAGACCTTCTAAATGGAAATCTCTGGCAGTGTTCTTTAAAGCTTCCTTTGTGATTTCTTGTGCAGCTAACTTTGAGAAGCTCTGATCTAAAGTCTAAGGATTATAAAATGCCCAAGAAAGCAAAATTTAATGCTTTCCTATAACTTTTCCATTCCAACCAAAGTACTTGAAAGAATCATTTGTACTCACTGTTTTCCTCGTTTCATGTTTATACTTTAATCCAAAGGAATTACTTTGCTGAAGGTGACCGATTTGTTGTCTCCCATGTTACCCAGTAATTTTAAGCAGTAGTCAGAAGCTATCAGATTTACATGGACAGCTATATCCTTATTTTAGTTATTTCCATGCTTATTAAAGTAAAAAGTACTCAATGTACTTAGAAAAATATAAAGAAAAAGTGCATTCATCACACAACCTCCCTGAGATAAAGGTTTTTAAAATTTTGCTGTATTGATTTTCATATACATTTCCTTTTTTGTGCAGATGCCCACTAAAAATAAATTGGAATACTATATTCATAAGTGCACATTATGCTTTTTCTTCCACCTAATGTTTTACACATACAGTTTTCCATACTCTTAAATAATCAATAGCATGAATATTAAAGATGGCATAATATTCCATTTCATTGTTCTACAACATCAATTTCACCATTCCTTTCTGATTTCACATTTACATTCTTTTCAAGCTTTTTTTTATTTAAAAATATTAAGCATACATCCTGATGCAAAAACATTGTATATAGTTCTCATTAGTTTCATGATAAATTGTATTACTAGGCCTGGCTATAAACATTTCTAAGATATTTCATTCTCATTATCAGAGTGACCTCAAAAAAAGTTCTGTCACAGATTTTTTTTATTTCCTAGTAAACTTTCCATTGAAATATACCATAAGTACATATACTATAAGATTACAACTTAACAAACTTTCAGTTAAAGCAAATTTTTGATTTGTATGTAACTACCACATAAATCACTAAATAGAATGTTACTGGCACCCCAGAATCTCCCTCATGCCCCCTTCTAGTCACTACTTTCCCACGGTAAGCACTGTGCTCACATCTGACAGCATAAGTTACTTTTGCTTGTTTTTGAACTTTGGTCAATGGAATCATGGAATATGCACCCTTTTCTACCTGGCTTCTTCTACTCAACATTACACAGTGAGATTCTTCTGTGCCCTGCAAGCAGCAGTAATTTTCGTTTTTGCTGCTCTACAGTCTTCCATTATATGAATAGGACACAAAGTATTTGCCCACTTTACTGATGATGGACATCTGTATCATTTCTTATTTTTGGCTGCTGTAGGCAGTATTCCTGTGAGCATTCTGGTACACGTCCTTTGTGACACATATGAAATGCTTCTGCTGGGCATATACCTGGGAGTGGCACTGTTGGGTACACATATTTCCAGCTTTAATAGATACTATCAGCACTCCAAAGTAGCTTCACAAGTTCATGTCCCTTCCAGCAATATTCTTTCTGGGGCTAGGGATGTAGATTAGAGGTAGAGTACTTGTCTAGCATACACAGGCCCTGGATTTGATCCTTAGCACCACCCAAAATAAAAAGTTCTATCTTTGTGCTACTTGATAATGTCTGTCTTTCTCATTTTAGCTATCTCATGGGGATGACTAGTATCAAAATGTGATTTTAAACTTGTATTTTCTCAATGACTAATGAATTTATAAGTTTTTACATATTTGTTGGCATTGGATGTCTTCTTTGATCAAAACTTTTGTCTATTTTTTTTTTTGCTGGGTTATCTTGTTTTCCTTATTCATTTGTAGAAATTCTTTACATATTCAGGATATGAGAACTGAGAGAGATGTATTACAAATGTCCTGTACCCTAAAATAAAAGGCCTACTTTTTTTGGCTTAACACAACTTTTTAATTTAATGTAGTCCACTTTAATCTCCCCTCTTACAGGTATGCTTTGTGTGTCCTATTTACATAATATTTGTCTACCTTAAAGTCATGAAGGTATTGTCCTAGATTATTACCTTTTATGGGTACATCTGCGATGCATTTGGAATTGCTTTTTTAGTATGTTGTGAAGTAGAGGTCAAGGTTTGGTCATAGCTGTACCACCACGTTCGCCATATGTGATTGGACATGTGAAGGTTTCTATTCTGCCCTATTGGTCTCTTTGTTCCCATTCCAATATAGCTTAAATGTGATGGCCTTCTTTAAAAGGAGTTGGTATCTTGTGAAGTAGGTCCTGCAGGTTTGCTCTTATTTGTTGAAACTGATTTTTGGTTATTTTTGATTCTTTGCATTTTGATGTGTATTTTAGAATCACCTAATCCTTTTCCATAAAAACACCACCAAGCATTTTGATTTGGATTGCATTGAAGCTATAAATCTATTTGGAGAGAATGGCCATGTAATGTTGGGTCTTCTACTAATATATCCAATTCCAGAGTGTTTGCATTCGTGAAGTCCTCAGGCCATCATTGGCTGAGAAAGAAAAATGGTTACATTTTCAGTTTGAGGTATTCCAGACCAACTTTTGTTGTATAAATTTGAGCCTCCACTCTATATGAAGGTGGCCTGTGCTTATGAATTCCAAGGGAAATTTTATTTCTGCTTCATCCTCTCTTTTTCAAATTTCATTTCATATAGTAGTCATCAAAACCCAAACCGCTGGAATTTTTTTGATGTGGTAAAATATGCGTAACAAAATTTACCATAAGAGTTCTCAAGTGTATACTTCTATTAAGCACATTCACAACCATCCAAGTCCAGAACTTTTCATTCCCAACTGAAATTCTGAACTCATTCAACACTGCTTTCCTATTCTCCCATTCTCCCAGTCTCTGACAACTCCCATTGTCTTTCTTTATAAATTTGACAACTCTAGGTACTTGGAATCATATAATATATGTCCTTTTGTGACTGACCTTATTTCACTCAGCATAATGTCCTCAGGATTCATCAATGTTGTGCCGTGTGTTAGAATTCCCTTCTTTTTAGGTTTGAACAATGTTCTGTTATCTGCATGTACCACATTTTGTTTATCTATTGCTGTGTCAGTAGATACCACTTGTATTGCTTCTACTTTTGGCTATTGTGAATAACACTGCTATTAAAATGGGTATACAAATATCTGTTCAAAGTCTTTTCTTCTTTTATTTTAACTTTATAAACAGATTTGGAATTGCTGGATTGTATGGTAATTCTGTTTAATTTTTTGAGAATTGCCGCATCAATTTCCACAATATTATACTACTTTAGTTTCCCATCAGTAATGCAAAAACTTTCAGGCTCTTCACCTTTTAGCCAACAGATTGTATTTTATCTTAATAAGTTGAAGGTAGTAGCTCATTATACTTTTGATCTGTGTTTCTGTAGTTGTCACTTATGCTGAGCATCTCCCCACGTGTCTATCTTCTTTGAATAGAGGTCTATTTGAGGTCTTTGCCCACTTTTTAGTTGGTTTGTTTGGTTCTTGTTGTTGAGTGGTAGTATCACACTTACTTAAATCAGCAAATTTAAAGCATAAAGAAATATTGCATTTTATCAGTTTTTAAATTATATTCATTTACTAAGGAAGGTTATTTTTCATATTTTTATTGTCTTTTTTGTGAATTATCAATCCATGCCCTTGCGTATTCTAAGTGTTCATCTGTTATTGATTTTTAAACATTCTTTATGCATATTAAAATAATCTTTCTTATGCATTGCAAACATTTTCTCAGATTGCAATTTGTTTTTCAGTTTTATTATACTTGCGACATAGATTTCCTTTCGTGTGTTGTTAAATGTCTCAAATGGATTTAGCTACAGTTTTTTTCTTTTCATTTACATTTAGAAAAAGTCTTCCCCACCCTGAGAGCAGAAAAATATTAATCCCATTTTTCTCTAGATCTTAATATATATTTTTATTTTTATCACTTTAATCCATCTGGAATTTATGCCATTATGAGGTACAAAAAATCTAATTTTTTCCAAATGATTAATAGGTATTTTTAAACCATTTGTTCAATTATTTATTCTTTTTCAACTGATTTGAAATGTTACATTTATTATGTAATAAATGGTAATATGTACTAGGCTCTCTTTTACATTCATCTGGTGTATTTTAATGACTTGTAACTTTATTTTTAGATTTAGTACTATACTTTTGCATTGCTATTATAATTATAGTAGCTTTATAATAGCTTTGATAATTGATAATACAAGTACCTTCTTGGAAGTTTTATTTATCTATCCATCTGAGCTTACTTTTTGTTTTTCTGTCAAGTAATAAAAATAATATTTTGGTGAAAACATTTATGGCAAAGTATTCAAAACCCTTTCTTCTAGCTTTTTGAAAGATACACTGTACAATAGCTACCTATAGTCACCCTGATCTGCAATTGTGTGCAGTTACACAACAAAACTTCTCATTCATATCTGACAATAACTTTATTTATTTGTTTCTTTCTGTATTTATTTGTTTGTTTGAGATAGCATACCATTTATGCTAGCCTTAAACTTACGATGTAGCGCAGCCTTACCTCAAACTCGAGGCGATCCTCCTGCCTCAGCCTCCCATGTGCTGGTATTAAAGGCATGTGCCACCACACCCAGCCCTATCTGACAATAATTTATTATATTAAAGATATGAGAGGCTGGGTGTAGTGGTGCATGCCTGTAATCCCAGCACCCTGGGAGGCTGAGGCAGTTCCAGCCCACCCTGGGCAATTTAACCAATAAGCAATACCCTCTCTCAAAATAAAAATAAATATTAATAATAGCTGGATATGTAGTTCAGTCCAAAGGCCCTGGGTTCAATCCCTAGTACTGTATTGCAAAAAAAAAAAAATAAGATAAATATTTTAGTAGATAGCTGTTTATAGGTAATAGCTGGCACATAGGGAATTTACTTTTATATTAATTTTGTAATATAAGATCTTTTCAATTCTATTTATTATTCATTAACAAATAGACCAAAAAAAGACATAAAAATGGCTAACAGGTATATAAAAAGATGCTCACCATCACAAGTTATTGGGGAAATGCACATTAAACTACTCTGAGATAGCACTTTAAGTCTGGCTGTTACCAAAAAGGCAAAAGGAAACAAATGTTGGTGAAGGAGTAAGAACAGAGAACCCAAGTACTGTACACTGTTGGTGGGAGTGTAGATAGGTACAGTCATTGTGGAAAACAGCGTGAAAGTTCCTAGAGAAATAAAGAACAGAAGCACCATAGAACCCAGCAATCTTTCTTCTGTGCATTTATCCAAAAGGAAATGAATCACTATGTTGTGTTGGTATCTGCACCTCCATGTGCCCTTGCAGCATAGCCAAGATATGGACACAACCACAGTATCCATTGATGGATGAATGCATAAAGAGACTGTGAAAAAAAAGTATATATATGCACATACAATGAAATGGAGTATTACATATGAAATGGAATATTCTGTATGAAATGGAATATTCTATATAATGGAATACTATTCAGCATTTAAAAAGGAGATCTGCCATTTGCAACATCTGAAAAGATCTGGAAAACAGTGTTGGTGCTGAGTGGGATCCTTCACTTTCCTGTGTACCGCCAGCCACGCTGGAAGCCCCTGCAAGTGCATACTGAGCCTGACAAAGATCATGTGGTACACTGCAAATTCTACTGCAAGACAAATCCATTTCCAGCTAAATCATTCCATCAAGATCCCCTTCTACACAAATCCCAGACTTTCTGCACATGTTTACAATTAAACTGAGATGGTCTTTCTTTAAAGATAAATAATGCTCCTAACTTACTAGGATTTCTTTCAGGAATGGATGTGGAGTTGTTTCAGTTACTTTTTGGCAAACATGGAAGTAATCATGTGATTGTTTTCTGTCCTTTGGCCTCTTCATCTGATGGATTATATTAATAGATATCCTAATAATAAACTCTTATTACATTCCTGGAACAAGTCCTACTTGGCCATAGGGATTTTCTTTTAATAAACTTCTGGGTTTTGCTTGCCAATATTGCATTACTTTGACATCTATATATATAAGGGAGATTTGTCACTTTTGTGTTCTTGGTCAGATTTTATTTTTAAGGATATGGCAAGTTAGAAAATTATTTGGGAAGATGTTCATGGATTTTTTTCCCCCTATAGAACCCAGAATTAATCTCTTCTTTCAATATTTAGGGGAGGAGAGGTAAACTGCCCATAATATCCAAACCTAGAACCTATCTTAAAATAAAAACTGAAGGCATCGTGAGTCAAATTTGTTGATTTGTGTGTTGCCAGAAAAGTGTCCATTCATTTAAATCTTCATAGCATCTCTGGAAAAGTTTCAGCAAGGCAGTCCTAGGACGTTCCTTCAGTCTCAACCAATTTAACTCTCACAGGAATCCTACCAGCTTCATTCAGTGAACACCTGCTTTTGTAGCTCCCTGATTTGTATAATACTGTCCCTCAGGTCTGGATTTAGAATCAGGAGCATTAAACACCAGTGCTCAAATCACTACCTCGCAGAGAACAGGGACATCTTGCCATTGCCTAAATCTCTTATTCTTGTTTGTTTCCCATCCCACTTCTCTTACTGTTCCTCCCTTGTTTTAATAGATATCTCTCCCTCCTCCACCCAGCCTCCAAAGGCTATCATTTTATTATCAGCCCTCAGCCCTTCCTACTCTCCATAATCTCACCAGGTCTTTACTCACTTATACCTAACCTATTTATATTTCATCCACCAGCTGATAACTCCCAAATCTGAATCCAATCTGAACATCTCTCTTCTGAGCACTAGTCCCATATATCCACCTGCCCCTTGGACAATCTTTCTTGATGCAAACATTTTAAATTCATTCTATGTGAAACTAAACTCAGATGTCGCCTCAGTTCTTCTAATGCGCTCTTCTTGTGTGCTTATTCATAGATAAGCATTGTCCATAGAGTCAACCAAGCCAGAAAACTAGACGTCACCCATTATTGGCCCTGAGGAGGCCTACGCAGAGAGATATGAAGCAATATATGGAGTGGAGACAGGATGTGTCTTGGCTCCCAGAAGATGCATCATTTATCTTAAAGTCCCTTATAGCTGAAATTTGTGTCAGCATGTTTTCCCTTGGACCTGGGAAGAGATATGACCATAGAATGAAAGAATGAGGACAGACACGAGAGAAAGAATAAAGAGGCCATTAATAAAGCCACTCAGACTTGCCAGAAATGTCCTTGCTCCTTTATCCTGCAGACTGACATCAGGGGAGTAAAAAGAGGCAATAGACTTCTGTGTGCTCCTGACCTGATCCCACATTTCCTTTCCCACACTCTCAATTCTATTGGAACGAGATAACTTGGGAATCTTGGAAAAGAATCCCATCACACCCTTTTCCTAATGATTTCAATCAACGCAAAAAGCACAATGCTGTAGGGCTCTTCCTCTCTCAGTTTCGTCTCCATACAGGTCTGCATATCAGCTAACCCACCTATTCCCCCAGTCTCCCTCCTCTATCCCACCTGGAATTCACTGTTCAGCAGAATCCTATCTTCAGCTTCCTCTCTAAAGTGTCTTTCACTTGTCTTTCTGGCATCTAGTCCTTGCTCTGCAGGGCTTTCAAGTGCTAGCTCTTTTCTCCTCCTTCAGATGTGCTGGTTGGGGAAGCAGATTTACTGCTGCTTCCAGATTATTACTCCCCCTCCCGTAAAGCTCGTAGATTTAAAATTTATGCCCTCGGTCTCTTTCATCTACTGCTTTTCTCTGTAATCACCTATCAAGCCTAACTAGGTCTTCCCGTCTCCACAGTGGTAAAGCCAGTGTCTTGCTAATCCACTCTGCCACTACTCCTGTCATAATCCTTGGTGATTTTCACACGATTGATCATTCTTACTAATACCCTGACTTCTGAGTCCTTAAACTTTTCTCCTCCTATGATTTTGTCTTACGCACCCCCGTGTCAGCCACCCACTTCTGTGAGCATTCCCAAGACTTTGCCTGCACCCTTTCCAGAATCTCCTTTCAAAGCTTCCTAATCTGTGTCAATCACTTTGTATCTTTCCAAATAATTCTCATCAGCACTTCTATTCTGCTAATATTTCACCCCATCAGAGTATAAAATTCATTAAACCATGAAACTCACCCTCTTTTCACTGATCCGCATGCATTTTAGCTTCTCAGATTCCACTTTTCCATCATTGTAATTAGTCTCTCACAAATACTTTCAACCCCCTTGCTCCTGTGTCCCTTTGTTCAGTGTCATCTAGAGAAATTCAATGCTGCCTGGAGCCAATTTCCCTCTAACTCTATTCTTCCACTTCTGGAGAAAGTAGAGAAGAAAATATAGCATTATTTCAAGCAGGTATAGAGCTACACAGAAGAGTACATGTGGAAAGGGGTGGCATGAGAGCTACTGTTCGTAAAGTTTCGCTATTAACTGGATACTGTATGTGTGTGCCCCTCCAAATTCATACATTCAAACCCCATCCTCAGAATAATGTTTGGACATGGGCCTTTAAAAACTATTCAGTTATGAGATGGAGCCCTCTATCAGCTGTGAGTCCAAACACCCGTGAGTCAGGAGGAGGGTCACCACGAAGAAAGTGACCGCACTGGCATCCCGATGCCAGACTTCTACTTTCCAGACCTATGAGAAGTAAGTGCTTTTTGTTTAAGCCACCCATTCTGTGGTATTCTTGTCACAACAACCCAAGCCAACTAAAGTAGTGACCAGGAAAGGATTCTATGACAAACTGACTTTGAGTCAGAAACAAGTATGGAGTAAGGGCAGGAGCTATGTGAAGATCTGAGGGAAGAGGAGAGAAATCCAGGCAAAGACTCAGAGATGCGAACAAGCTTACTTTATGAAAAGGGGAAAATGAAAAATAAGGAGTCCCAGGAAGATAAAAGGTGACTCCAAGGACTAGATCTGAACTGTTCAGTATGACAGACATTAACCACGTGTAGCTAGTTACCTTTAAGTTAAATTAACTAAAATTAAAAATTCAATTCTTTAATTATACTAGCCACACTTTAAGAGCCACCACCATGGAGGGTAATATCTACTCTGTGTGTAACTGCTACTCATTCTGCTAATTGATTGTTTTGGCAATAATTACATACAGGTGTTTTCCTGACCCAAGCTGGTTTACAGACAGTCCCTTGATATGTGAGAGCTGTGGCTACAGGCTCTATAACCCCAAAAATTCACGGCCAGATGGCCAGAATTCATTCAGGTGGCAAAGAGATAAGTGCCAGGACCATGCTGGGTTGGCCCAGACTTCCACGCCCTATGCTCCCTTCCCTGGCTGCAGATTTGGTTAAAGAAGGCAAAGGAGGTCAGCTTCATATAAGGAGGCTAAGAATAACTTATAAGACTCAATACCACATTTTGTGTTCATTTTTAAACTACTGGGGAGTCAAATCTCTAAAATGTTTCTATTCCTATACTTCCTGTCTATACACTTTGGAGTCATATTTGCTTGTAGAAACCAGTTGCCACCCCTTGTGGAACTATTGTAACAGAAGGGCAACTCAAGGGTCATAAGAAGGTAAAGAGAACCTCCCAGCCATGCATTTCCTTGGTGGGGATTTCCCATTTGAGTACACATGCTGGCCCATCCACATCATAATCCTACCTTTTCTAGCATATTCCTAGAGGTTTTTTATGTTCAGAAATATGCTCATTCCTTTAAAAAATAGTCACTAATAAAAAGTCCATAAGTTGCTTTAGTTCCAAAACCTTGCGGAAATCTACTTTAAAGAGACCTGGATAAAAAATAGCATGTGTGTCAAATTGGAGCTATAGTTAGAAATGCTACAGGGAACTCAAGGAAGCCTGAACCAGCTGCTTTACAAACTTCAACAGGTATAATGCTGAGAGAGCTGCAGCCATGAACAGTCTGAGGATTCCCCAGATGTTGCCCTCAGGCACCTGCAAACCTGTATCCTTCCTGTCTACTGCGAAGAGAGAAATACAGATTCTTCGGTGAATTGGATAAAAACTCATAGAGCCAGCTACATAATGTGCAGGGCACAGTGCACAAGGAAATAGAGGCTCCTTGTTCAAATATTTTTAAGTATTTCAAGACAGCAATAGCTATGAGCGTAAAACCAAATTCAGAGCTCATCTAAGTACAAGGCCTTGTGTAACAGTCCCGCAGCATGATCCCCATAAATCCTAGAGCAGAGTCTGCCTGTCAACCCTCCCAGCTCAGGCGATGGCACTCAGAGCCCCATTTGCAGAAGAAACTCTCTTTGGCTCCTTACATGATCAAGCCCGTTCTTCATCCTAAAATATGAAGAGACAACTCAAAGATAAGACTAGTGTGTACAAACCAAAAAATTAACCCAGAGAAGTGAGAGACAATGCAAGGATTAGGACTAACCTCAAACCCTTTCTAATTCGTATCTTCAGAGAGATTCAAGTATTGTGATCATATAAAAAAAAAACTAACTCCTTTTTAACAAAAGGGACAATTGATGCCTATAAATGGGTTTTAAAAAATAAGATTTTTATCTAATTTTTCACATGTCAATTAAAAATAAACTAATACATATTGACTTAAAAAGCAATACAGGGTCTGAAAAATACAATGAACGAATCTGAAAACTAAATCAGTGAAGGGAAGATAAAGTAGGGAAATCTCCCAAAAGATACTGCAAAGAGTAGGTAATTTATATAAAGAAAGGTCTAGAGATAATGAAAGTAAACAAAGGCCAACCTGTCATCTCCACTAGGAAAGAATGACTAAAATGAAGATGAGAAGATAATTAAAAAAGAAAATCTTTTAAAAATAAGAAAAAGAAAACAGAAGAAAATTGGACTTATGTGTTCAAATTAAATGGACTCATAAATACTAAGCAATAAAAATAAAATAGAGTGCCAAACAGCAAAAAGAAAAATGTAAAAATGATACTTGAAAAATGAAAAATAAAATTGAAAGGACTGTGTATATACAACTAGCAGAATCACAGTAACTTTTGTAAACCACAAGGATAGAAGAAAATCCCTAAATTTTTCCAGAAATGAAAAAGCAGATGACCTTCTCATAATGAGAATCAGAGAAGCAGCAGACTGATAGTCAAAGTCATGGACGCCATGGTTTCAGATTCTGAGCAAAAAGTATATTCAACCTGGAATCCAATATCAAGTCATTTGGATGACTGAAAAAAACAGTCATCAATATATCTCCCACGAGAACGTAGAAACAAATTAAACTCTGGAAGAAAACATTCAAATGCCACCAGTATATTTAAAAATATATCTCCTTGGTCTCAAAACCAAGGAAACTATTATCTCCTTGCTCTCAGAATCAAGGAGACTGTACCCTAAAAACGGAAAAGCAGTTCACATATACATATATATATATACATGCAATAGCCTACTTTGGTTAAAAACAAGAGGAAATTACCATGACTCTATTGATACAGAATTAATTGGAGCTCCTGATTATCAAGATGATTCCTGGTGAACTAGAATTTATTTCCTCATCAAAGGGTACCCACCAAAAACCTCTAGCAGCTGCTCCAAGGAACTGTAAATCATGAGTCCATGTAAGGTGAAAAATGAGACAAAGAACAGTGCTGCCTATTTTACTCAATATTGTTGAGAAGTCCCAAGATATGAAAAATAATCAAAAATATATATTAGAAGCAGAGGCAAAATTATCATTATTAGCAACTCATGTGAAAGTCTATTTAAAATTCTCAGTTGAAACTTTTATGACTAATAAGACAATTTAGTATGCTACAAGCTCAAAATACAAATTAAATTAATTTCCGTATACCAACAGTAACTGTGACATATGTAAGAATATTTTTGACAAGAAACATGTCAGCTCAATGTGATGAAACATGCAAACAATTATTGTTTGGATTTGAAGCACCACCACCCACACACACATGCAAAAGCCTTGCTCACTAGTTGATGGGCTTTTGGGGAAGTGACTGGATCATGAGGGCTCTAACTTCACCAAGTGGGTTAATCCATTATGGGATCATAATTTGATGGCATTATTGGGAGGTGATGGAAAAAGGAGATAGAACCTAGATTGTGGGTGCACGACCTTGTAGGCTGCACCTGGTTTGCCTTCCTCCCAGGCTTTCTCACCCACATTGTTTCCCGGCTGCCTTAAGGTGAACAGCTTTCCACCACCATGCCTTCCTACCATGTTTCTGGCTCACTACAACCAAACAGCAATGGAGCTGCCAATCCTAGACTAAAGCCTCCGAATCCATGAGCCACAACTAATTTTTCCCCCTTTAAGTTGTTTATATCAGTTATTTTGTCACAGTGATAGAAATCTACATAATACACAAACATTATGGAAAGATTTATTTAAAAAGTAAATGGAAAGATACAATATTTTTTAGATGATAAGACAATATTAAAAAGATGTTAATCCACCATAAATAAATATGTAAACTGTAGTTGATTCTAATCATAGAACAATAAGATTTCTATTAAAAATGAAAATTAGCAAGTCTACTCCACTATCCTTTTGTGGAAATCAATTAAAGTTTACTGAAATCTTCTTCAAAGGATTATTATGAAAATTACATGAAACAATACATAAAGCACTCAGCATAGTGCTCAGTCCATAAAAGCCCATAAATATTATTTTAATTGTACTACTCTTAATAAATGTACCTGCATATGAATATATGTATGATAATGTTCCCTGTGACAGTGTGTATAATAAAAATATTAGGACAGCTTCAAATTTCTACCAATATTATAGTGATTAAGTATAACATATGCATAGAAAAATATTAATAAAATGTGTTATATATATGCTCATAATCTGCCATAGATATAGCAAGTTACAGGATAAAATGTGTATACTCAACTATATAAAAAGTACGTAATACACTTTTATGAACGAATTCACAGAAATTGTCCTAGAATAACACACACCAAACTAGTACTGATTGTTGTTTTTGTGTAGAGTATAAAGATTGGTGATATTGAGTCATTTCCTTTCTTCATTACAAATACATTCACATTATCTGACTTTATATATACATATATATATATATATGTATATATATGTCTCAGTTGCTTATTTTAAAAACTGAAATATGAAAGGATAGATAGTGTTTTAAAGTTCTAGCTGGGCTCCAAGGAGCTCCTGGTGCCAACAGAGATGCTCACAGGAGTCCCTTCCTTTTATGTCCCTGTCCATAGTTTCAAACCCCCAATCTTCCTCCCTCTTGGCTCCTAGAGTCCTGGTGCATTTAACTGCGACTACTCTAGTGAATCTACTGCTCCCACACAGGTGGCCAGCGACAGATAGAATCACCAGATCCCTTACTCATCGGGGCCCTCAGTGGAGAAGCACCTCATATCAAGCTGTAGACCTCACCTCAGTGCCACCCTTGCCTAGATCAAGAGCAAGCCCCTAAGTTATGCAGTCTCTTCCAGCCTATCTCCATTCATATGGGAGCCCTTACTGTGCCAGCCTGCTTAGTCCCCTAGCCTTCTTCTGTGTCCTCTGAAAACTTGAGATGTGACAACCAAGCTCCTTCGCATTCTGAGGACCTGCACAGTTCCTCTGCCTAGTGACTCACAGAGGCAAATGCTTCCCAGGAGGCACAGTTCCTTGTAGCCCTCTCCAGTGGAGTCTAGTGCGCATTATACTTCCCATGTCATAGTCATAAGGCAAAGAAGAGTCCCCTCACTGTCAAAGCTGCCTGTAGGCTGTCCCTCCATCTTCAAATGTAAACCTACTTGCTCTTTGAAGGCCTGGCATGATCTAGCCCTTGCCTCCCTATCAGCCTCTTAGCCAGCTATTTCCTAAACACACATCACACTCAACAACTTTGAACTACATAAATTCCCTGTCCTTCCATTCTGCTCTGGTTCTTCCTTCTCACCAGAGGACTGTCCCATTTCTCCTCTACTTGCCATCTCTTCTAGCACGATCTTCACAGTGCTTAAACCTCTGTGATCTCTGTTCACAAAGCCTTCTTTCTCAACCTTTCTCCCCAGTTGGTAAGCCAGGTTAATATATAGCGTAGGTCATCTCAAACTCCGAGATAGACAGTTACATGCAAGAATTGACTGAGATTCTGTGGGAACAAGTCCTGGAAGGGACTGAGAAAAGCAAATGAGTGAACAGAGGGAGATGTTGACCTGTGGCAGTCACAGCAAAGGCCTCAGGCTCCTGCTCCTCCTCCTCCTCTTCTTTCTCCTCCTCATCCTCTCTTCTTTCTTCTTTTCTCCCCACCCCATACTGGGGAACTTACTGGGGATTGGACCCAGTATGATCTATGTCTCCACCCCCTTTTATAATTTTTTTTTTGGGGGGACATGGTCTCTCTAAACCACTAAGTTACTCAGGATGGCCTCAAATTTGTGATCCTTCTGCCTCAGCCTCCCAGACTGCTGGGATTAGTCATGCTTCACCATACATGGACATGTGCACATGTCAGCCATCTGTCCAGGCCAAATCCAGCCCACTTTTCTTTTTGTAATAAATAAAATTTTATTATAACACAATCATGCTCATTAATTTACATATTATCTATGGCCCTTTTCATGCTATAAATCAGAATCAAATAGCTGTGGCGGAGACCATATAGCCCTCAAAGCTGAAGGCAATTCCTATCTGGTTCATTAAAGCAAAATTTTACCAATTCCTGCTGTAGTTCATATATATCGCACTGTATCTGGTACCTGGAAACTGAACTTTGGAGAATAACCAAAAAAATTCATATGTGGAAAAATAAGAAACATGGAGTTAGATTTGATTCTTGGGTCTGCCATTCAAAAGTTATTATTTTAAGAACGTTATTTAACCTCTCTAAGCTCATATACTTCACCAATACAATGGGATTTATATTATTTCATTTGCGGGTTTGCCGTAAAATTTAAATGAAAAAAGCATATGTCAGTTACTAGCACAATACCTCGCATATACTGTATGTTCACAAAAAAATTGCCATTAGGGTCTAGCCGAACAGTTACACAGCATTTTAAGCCTAAAAAGGGCTGAATTATATCCCACTAGTGGTGGAATGTTGGTAGGGCTGATTTTATTTTAAAAACAAAAACAAAGCCCTAAGCACATACCAAAATGTAAGGCCTTTCCTGCTGTATAAATGTGACAGATAATCCTGCTGGTTCTCAGAGGTACCATGTTGGATGTATCTGACCCAGATTCTAATTAAGCAGAGCAAGCCAGATACCATAATGAGAAGTACTATAATTTGGGGATGACGACTAACCTGTCATAATGATTCAGAATTCCATTTCATTAGCAGATTCAGCCAAGCTGTAGGCCAGCCCAGGACACCTTCTTCACCACAGAATATCCAGAAAGGACAGTCTCCGTACATTGATGAAACCTTTAATACCTTTATATGAGCAACCTCGTGAAAACCATTGTATTTCATTTAGGTGACACTAGATGCTATGAGCCTCCAAACTTCAGTGGCTTAGTGAAAAGAAATGTATTCTTCACTCATCCAACAATTCAGAGTGGATATATTTGAGTTGTTTGTTTGTTTGTGCAGTGTAATAAAATTACACACAATTTTTAAATTACCACAAATTTAAAAGCTTAAAACAACACAAATTTTTTATTTCGGTTTCTATGGGCTAGTAGTCTGGGTGAAGTTTAGTTCGCCCCTCTGCTTACCATCCAACTAGGATGAAATTAAGTTGTTCCCAGAGTTACAATCCATGTGAGGGTTAGGGTCCTCTTCCACTCTCATTGGTTATTGGAAGAATCCATTTCCTCGAAGCTGTATGGGTGAGGTCCTTGTTTCCATGCTAACCAAGCCAAGGGATGCTCTCCATAGCTAAAGGCCACTCAGGTCTTTGCCTTATCACTCTTTTACTCCCACAACATGTAAACTTACTTCTCTAAGATCAATTCCAGGCACACTCCAGTGTGCTAGAATGGAATATTTTGTAACGTAACACGGAAATCATCAGAGTGACTATCCCTTCACCATTCTCATATAATGTAATCTAATCGATGGAGTTAACCATTCCACCATGTTCACAGGCCATACCATACTCTAGAGAAAGAAATTATATAGTCCTGTTCCTTTAAGCCCTTGCTGTCTTCATCCTCTTCTCCTTCTCCAAATTCTCCTCCTCTCTCTCCTCCTTCTTTTACCATTAGTCCAGTCCTTGTCATCTCCACCAGGGGTCTCTGTATGCTTGGAAGACCCTGTTTGTCTACCCCACAGCTATTTACTCTTATTTCTCCTTTTAAATAAAATGACCATATTATCTGGTATCCAGCCCTTTCCTATATAATCATTGTCTTAGTTACTTTTCCCTCACTGCTGAGACAAAATAATGAAGGGGAAAAGGTTTTTTTAGTTGACAGTTTGTAGAGGTTTCAGTCCGTAATCGGCTGTCTCCAAGGCAGGGTGATGCAGCAGACAGGTATTGCAGAAGAGAAACAGTTCAGGGTGAGCAGAAGACAGCAAAGAGCAAGGGATGAACACAGCTCTTTCTATCCCTTCTACCATATCCAGGCTACTTAGGGCAGATAGCACTCACACCCTTAATCCTAGTGCCCTTGATCTTAGCATTGCATCATATCGATTCCAGTGTCACACACTCTAGATCCAGCCACCTCTAAAAAAGCCCACCTATGACTCCATGAAGCTTTGGAGGGGACATCTAAACACAAGCCATAACAATCATTCTCAGCCCAAGCACCAAAGAGGCAAAACCTGATTGGTCTAATGGTAATTCCATTCTCTTTGCCAGTGATTGGTTAGGAAAGACATTTGTTACAATTCTGGCCAATGAGACCTGACAGAATTCTAATGGTAAGCTTCTGAAGAAAGTTTTCCAGTATGGTAAGAACAGACAAAGGAGAAGATGCCATCACTTTTCTGCTGCTGAATATGTGCAAACAGGCAGCCATTTTTTTACCATGAACTAAGCCAGCTTTAAGGCTAGGATGAGGAAGACAAATTAAAATGATGGAAAAAACCTGAGTCCTTAGTGATATCATTTTGGCGCTGTATTAATCCCTAGTCCCTCTGCATTGGAATCTCATATTATATGAGACAATTTTATTATTGCTTGAGCCAGCTTGAATCTGGGTTTCCTAATGCTTGAATCTATAGACCTCTAAGTGAGTATGTGTATGTATCTGTCGGCCTTTAATTGTGGCACCCAACAGTGTACAATGAATACTGTGGTTCCCTTACTTCACATATTATAGTTGGAGATAATGAAGTGATGATCATGATGATAACAATAATAATGTTAAGAAAAGCAACAATGTAGAGAGAGGCTGCCTCTGCCAGCTAGGGAATAATGTCAAGTACACGAGCGTGAAATTTGTTAAATCTGTTGTCCCTGATATTACTGAAAAGCATCTAGCATAAACACATAGGTTTGACAAATTTTTTAATCTTCCAGATTCAGTGTTCTTCAGTTTGAAAATTCAAAGTAAGTGTGCCAATGATGGATTTTAGAGCAGCTGTTAATGACTTGGTTTAAGATCTTTATTGAATGCCCCTTTCCCTATCCAAATCAGTGGAGCATAGTAATTCAAATAAGACTTTAGTTGATGTGTGCATGAAAGGATTGTAAGTAGGTAAATAGAATTCATGCTTAGTCCTTAGTGGCATTCAGCTAACAGTACTGATGTTCCCAATATAAAAATACTGTTTTGGTGCTGTTGTTTCTTCATTGCTGTTGTTTGTTTGTTTGTTTTCTACAAACATGCATCCCAGCAGTATGAATGATGTGAACTCAGTGGTGCTTGACCCAGAGAGCCAAGTGATCTGCTGGAAAATTATGCTCATGAAAAGATTAATTAGCCTGTAATGGTAAGAACAATTCATCTGATTCTACACAGTGACTATGACTTGAAAGTTATCTTGTACCCACTAAATTCATCCATGCGCATCTTGGAGAAGAAATAGCGAGGGCAAGTCACGCATTAAATTACCAAGGCAAACTACTTCAGGTAAATGGCTCCATAAAGCCAAACAGAATGAACATTCAACTGGCACTATCTGGTGAAATCTTTCAGCCTTACATTTCTGTTTTATGTAAATCCAATAAACAGATGAGGTAAAACTAGGACATTCTGCAAACTTGAAAAAGATTTGTTCATGTTCACTGAGTCACATTGCTTGTGATAGATTAGCCGTAAGTCTCTAAAAGAATGGATTTTTTTCCTTTTAAAAGTGTATGGAAATAGGAATTGAAGCTACAGATCATCTGGGAAGGTCTAATTTTAGAGAAAGTGATTTGCTAAGGGTATTTGTCACTCATTCTCAGGACAGCCAGCTGTGAGCTGTGGCAGGCATCAATAGTACCAGCAAGGTCTTAGAAGAAAGAGAAAATCTTTTCATTCTTAAAAAACATTTAGAAGGAATGTTCAAGTACAAAGACAGGCAAGATGGGCAGTGAAGGAATGGGAAAATTTAAGAAAAAGTGTGTGTGTGTGTGTGTGTGTGTGTGTGTGTGTGTGTGTGTGTGTGTGTGTGTGTGAGATACATGTAGATTTACTATAGTGTTCATAAGCTTATCAGTGCATGGGGAAGAGCACAGTGTGCTCAGTGAGTCAATATTGTGTGTCTATATTGCACGCTTCTGTGAGTGTAAGGAAGAAAAGCTAACTAATATTTATTGCACTGATACTGTATCAAACTCTCTGCTAAGAGATTTATGGGGATTATCTCTTTGAATGATCTTAACAGCCTATATTTCCCATTTTCAAAGAGGTTAATAGAGCTATTAGGCATCAAAACCAGGATTCAGAGCCGGGCAGCGGGATCACTTGGGGCAATCAGTTCCCTAGAGCCCCTTGCCACTTATTACAATGCTACTCTGCATGGCAACTATGTTTATATGTGTCTGTATATTTTTTGTTTGTTTTGGAGAAAATAGTAAAGGAGATTGGTTTTTTATTGTCTGTATTAAATCGGTACATTACTTAGGGTAAGACATTTGACCAAACACTACCATGTTCTTGATAACGCACGGATGTTTTGGTCAGGAAATTAAGATTAAAAAGCTAAATCTTAGGGTGTCTGATTGTAATTCCTAATAATCATTGTCCTTGTCTTCAAGTGTGTTTCTTAACCCATGTAATTTCCTCTGATACCTTGTCATCTGGACTCAGGTGTATGGAAACTGTTTAGTGTGTTGTTTGGGGCAATACATTTTGGAAATTTGAACTCTCTTTACACCAGATCCTCACAAAGTCACTGAATAATCATCTCAAAGTTAGCCTATGAAAAGCAGTTGCTTAACATGTATCCCTCTCCACAGCAGACATGCTTCTTTATACTGTCTATCATCTCAAAAAATGACCAGTGGTAGCAATACAAGTCAAAACCTTGAACCCATCCCTGACTACTCTCTTTTCCTCAAACCTAATCTCCAGTACACCAAGAAATTTTCTGGGCTCTAATTTCAAAATATGTCAAGAACATGTCATTTCTTACCATTTCCACTTCTATAGCCCCAGATTAAGCTGTCTGTCTACAGAAAGTTCTTTATCCACACATAAGTTAGTGTAATCCTTTTAAAACCAATCACTCAATGTCAGGCAGTGACTGTTACACAGAGAATAACACCAAAGTCTTTACCGAGGTCTCTAAGGTCTTAACGAGATCCCGATTTTGCATGTGTCACCTTATCCTTATCCTTTGCCTCCTCTTCTCGCTCTTAGTCTACTCCAGTCATTGGTGCTCAAGCTTCGTGATGTTCCTCACACACACAGAGTGTATTCCCCTCTCTGGTTGGGAACATAACCAGGATCAAAGAGTGCCAGTAGGAGATGTGCCCAAGTGGCTTTTGAAGAAGTACCCAGGAAAGACAGTATTTCGCTAACAGGTTGCAAAGTCATCTTAGGAAGTAAGACTGCAGCAGCTAAGGCCACCAGAAAGTATTCCTCCACGCTGAGGTTTTCAGGGGACAGTGATGAGTGCTCTGCAGGTATCTATTAGGCCAAGGGATATGGGCTCTGACAGAAGCACATACGCCCTATCATGAAGCAGCCTCAACAGGTCACAAGCATGGAGCTTGGCATCTTGAGAGACCTGTTTCTAACTCATAAAGCTACCATTTACTATCAGCATGTGGCTGAGGGCTGTTTTTTAGCTTCTGTACATCCCATCTCTTCATATTTCAAATGTTTGCAGTAATTACTTTTCCATAACAATATATTGAGTTTATAAAAAATCTGCATGGGAGTGTAACACATATATTTGTGCCAGATAAATATGTCAGCTATACAAGTAATGGATGATTTTGGCTAAAATATAACAGAAAGGACCTAACTTAGAGTAATAAAGCAAGTATGGATTTGTTTTTTACATATAACAAGAAGTCTAGAGAAGGAAATTACTGGTTCAGCTCAGCTACTCAGCGAAGTCATCACTGCCTTCCTTTATTCTGCCATCTTGGGTGATTGGTTTTGTCCTCCTGCTTACTGTCTTATCCTGGGCTGCTTTAGCTTAGTGCCTTATACCTGCATTCAAGAAAAGAAGAAAGGGAGATAGGCACAACAAATCAAGCCTTTTGTCTCTGGGATCAGAAAAGCAAAAACCTCTGGCGAAATCTGCATTGGATGTACATTTCATTGGCCAGAACCATCATATGGCTATTGCCTGCTATAAGGAAAATAAGACACCTTATAGTCCCAGACAAAATTAAGGTTGTGTTTTATGTGTTTCATTTTGTTTTGTTCGTTAGTGTATGTTTGCAGTACATAGTAGTTACATTCATTTGGGGGATTGGTTCATGTATGTATCATATCTTGATCGTTTTCGATCCTTTTACTCCACTTCCCCCTCCTCTTTTTCCTGATCCCCTTCCTATCTCCAGAAAGTCTGCCTCTCTGTTTCCTACTATCCCTCCTTTATTTTACTCTTTCATTTAGTTATATTTTGGGCTTCTCATGTAAAAGAAGCCATGCCATATTTAACTTTCTGTGTCTAATTTATTTCACATAACTTTACGGTCTCAAGATCCATCCATTTTCCTTCAAATGACATGATTTCGTTCTTCTTTTGGCTGAATGCGATCCCATCATGGATATATACCACACTTTGTCTTGTCTGTTGATGCACATCTAGGCTGATTGCAGAGCTTAGCTATTGGGAATTGTGCTGCTACAAACATGGAGATGCATGTATCAATATAGCATGATGGAAAGTAGTGCTGGAAGTTGGTTACACAACTAACAGAGTCTGCAGTGGGAGAAAAAAATAAGTTTTATATGGAAAAAATACTGAGAATGGCTTTGGAATAGATACAAAATTGATTGAGATCTAATCCAATCTACAAGGAATTTATAAGCCTGGGATGGTGAGACATGCAAAGAGAGCTAATTATAATATGATGCAAATTGGAATGAGTACTGTTCGAAGTGCAAGCATTCCATTAAAGTAGACCCAACGAGCAATTAGTTCTGATTGGGATGATGATCCTCATCAATCCAGGTAGCAGTTATTTATTAAGCACTGCCTGTGTACCAGGCATTTCAATATTATTTGCTAAAGTCTCCCCAGTGAACAAGATAAAAATCCTACCCACTCACATCTTAGGAAGGACATAGACAAGAAACGAATAAATGTGGCAGTATTTAAAAGTTCCAAATGTGACAGGCCCTGACTCAGCAGGTGGCATTCCAATAGGGTGAGGGTGCTCCTGGACAGAGAAACAGCATGAACAAAGGTGCGGAAGCATGAAAGTGCATCCTGCAGGTCACATGTCACCAAAACACGGAGGTGAGGATGGAGACTCACGATCAGATTGGGCTGACAGGAAGGTCTGGCTTGGCCAGAGCAAGCAGGACTAATTTCTTCCTTCCCCACTTATTTGCAGCATGATCTTTAGCTTTATGACCTTCAGTGCCATCATCTATGAACTGAAATAGTAGTCTTTCATGGAGTTGTAGGATGGGTTTAATGAGAGAGTTGCCTCACAGGAACTGCTCTATAAATGGTCTGTTTTCAAGTGATAGTATTCGTTCATTGTTCCTCTTCCTTTGGAAACTTCTCTAGCCCTTCCCACTGAAGCCACCCTTTCCCCAGTTAATGGAATATTTTCAGTTACAGGTAAGGATATAAGACAGGACAATGAATGCAGGAAGCAAGCTACTTGCTAGTTAAATGGCTCACTTGAACTAATTCACTCATTCGTTTTTTAATTCAACATCTTTTAGGTTGCTAACGATGTATCAGACATTGCGCTGGACAAGCACCTGGTGTTCAATAAAAATATAATAAAAGCCACATTTGTAACTTAAAAATTTCTAGTCACCGCATTAATAAAAGTAAAAAGAAGAAATTAATTTAAATAAGTAATAAAAATAGTACTACTCAGGCATGGTGCTCATACCTACAATCCCAGCATCCTGGAAGGCTGAGGCAGGATGATCACAAGTTCAAGCCCTGTCTCTGCAACTTAGCAATTTAGCAAGACCATGTCTCAAAAATAAAAAAGGCTGAGGATGTAGCTTAGTGAGAAGGCCCTGGGTTTGATCCTCAATGCTGCATAAAAAAAATGATATTAGTAGATCTTTTTGCATCAAATCTCCCAAATCAGGGTATATTTTGCTTTGCAGCACACTTCAGTTCAGACTAACCACATTTTAAGGGTCCAAAAGACACAGGCGGTGAATGGCTTCATGTTGGACAGTGCTACACACCTGGGAAACAAAAGTGAACAAAACAGATGAGACTTTTCTCTCAGGGGCTTTGCATGCTAGTGGCAATGACTGAAATGGCCTCTGGGTTTGTTTGTTTGTTTGTTTTATTAGGGTCCAGAATTTATAACTGGCTTTTGGTATGTGACACTGAAAGAACAGGACAAAGAACATTTTCATATTTCCTGGGATTTCTACAAGAGTAACCCACTCGGTTTTAATTAAAATCCTAAATACCAATCCATAATTTCACTCTTACACATGAGCAGTTCTCCTACACAAGCCGAAGTTCTCAACCTCTTGCCAGGCCTCAATTAAAACCAGACGTAGCCAGACCAACGCTTTCTCTCTTGATTTGCTGGTCATACTGATTAGTTACTTAACTGCTGAAACAATGCACAAATCTTAGTCGATTATCACCATACATATTTGCTTCTCATTCATGCCGCAGATCACGATGCATCAAATGCTTGCCAGAAATTCTTATTTTAGTATTATAAAACCCACCAGCATTTTTATTTATGGCTTGTGATGACTAGGCCTGTTTTAAGAAATTTCTCCTACCTCAGGTGTCAAAGGTGTTCATTTACGTTTTCGTTTGTTAGTTTTATTCTTTCACATTTAGATTTTTACTTCAACTGGAAATTTGTGACACAAGATTGTTTCTCTCAAACAATCCTTGTACTCACTTAATTCTCTGAACATTCACACAAACTTGTTTTGGGGTTCTTTATTGGATTTGATTCCACTGATATATATCTCTGCATAAATATTATGTTTCCTTTATTCCTGTGGCTTTCTTTGTGGTATGTTTTTAAAAAATCTTACTCTGATAGCACCATCTTTGCTCCTTTCTTAACAGTGTATTGGCCCTATTGGCCCTTTATTTTGATTTTTTATTGTGTAAAATAATTTTTCTATTGAGATGTTAATTTGTCCACTGTTATGTTGGGATTACATTTAACTTTTACAGTCATTTGGAAAGAACTAACTTAGTAAAAATCTTAGGACATATCATCCAGAAACATGATGTGTCTTTCTATTATTCAAGTCTCTATACGTGGCCTTTGATAAAATAATTGAATTGTCTGCACAAGGTATCTTTGCTGCTATTCAAACTTCTCCTGCGTTCTATATGTTAACTCATATTTTTTTATTCACCATCTCTAGTTGGTTCTGTAGAACAACTTGCCTCTTCATGTATCATGCTTCTAATATTATAGTTTGCCTTAATTTTTTAGGATATTTATTATGCCTATGTTAAATTTATGGTCCATTCTGATCCATTCATTGCCTTATTTGTATCATGTGATTTTTCCCATGGGTGAAGACTCTCCTAGGAGCATTTGCTGCCTTGGCTGGCCTTTTGCACCTAACAGATGAAGCAAAAGCCCAAGCCATAAAGAATGGCACCTGCTGTAATCTCAGGGGTGGAGAAGGCACCATGAAGCACACAGGCTCTTATTACCTGGATTCAACCACTCTCTCTTCACCCAACCAAGCAGCCCTGCTCTTCAGGAAAGGTTTCCTCTACCTCCACATTGAGCACTTCTTTTTTGCCAAGAGTTGCCACATAGCCCACATGTAGACAGCAGGTGAAGGAAAACTTTAGGGTAGGTCTTTGGCCTGATATCTCTCTCTTCCATGGCACTAGGCATCCAAAGACTCCCTGGTGCTACCTGGCTGCCTCCAGCTTGCCTGAGCCAGCACTGCTGCTAAAGTGTTCTGAATGGACAAAAGTGTAGGGGTCACGGAGCTTCCTAAAGTCATGTTACAGAGGAAAGAGGCCCAAGAAAACAAGTGCTTCTGTGTATATCAGCTCTCTTGTAAATTTAAGCTGCTTTTCCTCATATAATGGAACTTAAATACCTCCTGGTTTCTCTGTTTTCCTATGCTCTTAGTCCCTCCGGGTTCTTTCCTGTTTATGTGGCCTATCCAGGCATGAAATCGGGGAGCAGCATGGTTGACGTTCACTTCCTTTCAGTGAGGAATCTATGCTCGTACACACAGAGACACACAGACACACAGATACACAGATACACACTCACACACGTAAAATTTTCTATTGTTTTCATTATTGTTTAGAGCCAGAATTTTCAATGTAAGTAATAGTCTCTAGACTATCATTTTTTAATACAATAAACCCCACTCAACCTAACAGTACAATTATTCAGTGTATAGATTTTTTTGGATTTCCTATCATTTTACTTAGAATGTGTCTCCCTGCCTTCAGAAAGGAATTTGGTCTATAGAATGTGAGTGTTTGTACACTCATGAACACATTATACTAGGCTTTAAAAAATAATTTTTTATCTATGTTATGGAACTCCTTATTTAATATAGTTTATGTGTTCTTTAAACTTTTGAAGGAACTTTTCCATAAAAATTGGGCCCAGACACCTTATTACAGATAATTATTTACAAACAATTTTTTCATATTTTCTATGCTACTGAGCTAATCTATTATTCTACCATTTCTAGTTGGCCTTAGCAATTTATATTTTCCTAGTTACTTTTTAAAACCAATATTTCAAGTATATTAGTAAAGGATCTCCCATCTCTTGAACTTGTGATGGTACTTCCTTTTTCTAGATTTTGTGTACTAAGTGAAGATATTTTATTGTCCTCCTGATGAGACTAAGTAAATTTTTCTATTTTAATTTTTTCAGTAAATTAGTTCTTGAATTTATCTAGCCTGTGATTTTTAATTTCTGGTTTTATCGTTGAAGACTACCTCTTTTGTTTTCTTGGAACTGCCTTGTTGTTCTCTTTATAGTTTTTAATTGCATTATTTATTCAGTTTTCATTCTTTCATCTGAAGCTGTGAATTCTTTATGGCATTAGAATTGTTCTAGAATACACCTGTGATTATATCTCTTGAATTTTATAATTGTTATTCTTACCACTATTTTCTGCATATTCTAAAACAGAAGCAGGTTTATGTTTACATGATCCTAATGAGGAGTCAAGATTAATTTCCAATTGACTAATTCTTTAATGGTCCTGGTTGCCCTTTTTTGTCAATTTTTATTTTTTTAGTACATGTTTATATTAGATAATGATTACATTCCTTGTGAGGAGTTGGTACAGTACATAACACATCTCAATTTTTTTTTAATCCTCTTTCTCTCTCCTCCCTTCCCCTCCCTTCATCTCTTAATAGATAATAGGAAGTAGGAAGACAGATCTTTTTCAAATGGGAAGGGGATTGAGTGTTATTTACCTTTTTAAAATTATTATTAAATTCTTTGTCCATAGCTCTGTGCTCATAGAAAGTGGCCTGCTTGGTCATCTATTTTGAGAAACTCATTAGGATTCATTTGTGGTTGCTTATAAGGAAATTTTCAGGGGATATTTGAAAAGAAAATCTATTCACTGAAGTGTAAAGAGCTTAATACTATTGATTAAATCACCATTATAAATTCATTTGTTCATGTGTTTTATACTGTATTTTACAATATGAGATTTACCATGGATTGAAGGAAATCAAAGTATATCACTACTGATTTGTTTCTATTTTTGTAGTCTTAAAAGCTTTATCTCATATATAAATCTGATATGATATTCAGTACATAACAGCTTGTATTTAAACTGCTTTAAATTATAGCATTTACTATTGACTGACTTCCCACTCTGCCTCACTAACATCTTTTGACTTAAATTTTACTCTGATATAAATACTACAAAGCACTTTTCTGGTCATCATATGACATTTTCTTTGCTAGTGCTCTTATTTAATCTTTAGGAATTACTTTGGTTTTAGGGTGGCTCTTTTAAACTATGTTTTAATTTTTTAATCAAGACTGTAATCCATTAAGATTTACCCTCATATGTTTTATTTTACCTTTGTCATTTCATTTTCTATTTCTGAAAATTTTCATACTCCTTGCTCTTTTTTTTTTTTTTTTTTTTTTTTTTTTTTGTACCGGGAATTGAACTCAGGACCTTGAGCTTGCCAGGCAGAAACTTGTAGCACTGAGCTATATCCCTGGCTCTGCCTTGCTAACTCTTTTCCATTTTTGCAAAGCACTCAAATTATTCTCTGTTTGTTACATAACCCTTTTCTTTCTGATACATTTAGTACAATCAAATGTATAAGATATACTAATGACTGCTTTTTAAAATTTTTATTAGTACAAGTTTGCAGTGCATAATGATTACATTTATCATGGAGAATTTGTACATGTGCATAACACATCTTAATTTTTCTTTTTTTCTCCATCCCCTATCCCTCTCCCTCCCAGGTCCCTCCAACTTTTGGTCCCCTTCCCATTTGCAAAACTCTATTTTTATCGTTTTTTCCCTTCAATTTTTCTTTTTTTCCATCCCTTTTCCTTGTCTTCCCCCCCTCCCTCTAACTCTTATTCCCTCATTCATGAATGGATAAAGAAAATGTGGCATTTATACACAATGGAGTACTACTCTGCCATAAAAAAGATAACTTGAGGCATTTGTAGGTAAATGGGTGCAACTGGAGACCATAATATTAAGTAAAGTAAGTCAGACACACAAGCTGAAATATCACATGGTTTCTCTTATTTAAGAAATTCAAAATACTTGTGTGTGTGTGTGTGTGTGTGTGTGTGTGTGTGTGTGTTGGTACATGTACATAACACATCCCAGTTCCTTTTATTCATCATTTATCCCTTCCTTCCCTCTCCCTCCCTCCATCTCTTGATATCCTTCCCCTTTGAAAATGGTCTATCTCCATACTTCCTATTATCTATCCTTTATTTTGCTCTTTATTTTTACTCTGGGTTTCTCATATAAGAGAACCAATGTGATATTTGAGCTGTATGTCTGATTTATTTCACTTAACATTATGGTATTGACATGGATCCGTTTTCCTACAAATGACTTGAATACCTCTAATTATTAGCACTGAGAATGGAATAGCACATTCATTTTCTCTCCTATCCCAAAGGGAAACAATACTGAGCCCACCTGATAGAGTGATCAGAGGATTAAATGAGATACATTTAAGGTTCCAAGAACAGCATTTCAAATACCAGCTATAACTAATACCATTGTTGTTGGCATTTTCTCTTCCTCCAAATAAAATAAGGAAATTAACACAACCTGACTTCCTTCTCCTTCACTCTCACGACTTTTGTGTTTTGTTACTACAATTCATGACATTTTGTATTACTGTTAAAACACCTCCAAAAAGCATGCTCTCTGTTTCAGTAAGTACTTGTAACAGGTGAATTTTCTTCATGAACTCTATTTATACCCATCATTTTAAATTACTTTATTTTAAATTACTATGTTTAAATTGTCCTAAGCATAAGTCTTTTTGTGCCTCATCTTGTCCATAATTCCTGATGCTTTCATTTTCTTTGCTTGTAAATGTTCATCCACATTAAGAACACTTGGGTTATACCTTTGTATCATATTGCTTCATATCGAGGAGTCTCAGGGTTTTTTGTTTGTTTGTTTGATTTATTGATTGATTGATTTTGGGTTTTTTTTTTTTTTTGCTTGTTTGGTGTTTTGTTTTGCTTTGCTTTGTTTTCTTTTGTGTTGTCCATGACCTGTGTACCTGCCTGTGTGCTCAAATGTTCTTTGCTTTTGATGCTGTAACATTCTGAGAGAATTCTTTAGCATGTTGCCAGAAAAAGAGATACCTGTTTTCACTACAGTGACCTGGCACACGGTGATTTCCCCACTGACAGATCTGAGTCTTCTGTCCTTATTTAGCCCAAGAAACCTCTCTTCCCTTGCCTTTCAATAATGCTTCCATTCTAGTCATTCTGAAACCTTCTGTGGGATTCAAACTTTTCTTTGTATTTCTTCTAAAATTACCATCTTTAGCAGTCTCCAAACTATTTTGTCTTTATTCTGTGTTCCCTAACAGCTTCAGACCCATACTACTAGACCACCTTTCTTAAAGCCTGTCTTTGTTACTTTAACCTTTCCTACTGCTTTAAATTTTACTTTGGCATTACTGGTTGCTATAAATCCCTTCTTAAAACTCTTCTAGACCCCTCCTTTTTCAATCTAGCTTGATCATCCCAGCTTTTATTTCTTCTTTTGAGCAGTGTATTTCTTCAAATTTATTGAAAGAACAAAGCAGAAAACATATAAATATATATATACATATGTAATATTTACTTTTTATCTGAATAGTAAATAATTTTATGATTATGCATTTCCTTTACTACCTGAGTGTGATAGTCCATACTTATTTCAGAAGTTTTCAAGGCACCAGAGTGCTGGTTTGTGTTTTATGTTCATTTCACTTACAAATGAAAAGTTTTCAAGGTTTGGGATGTGTGCCTAAATATAGTGAGAAAAATCTCCTTTGATTAATTTTGTATTTGTGTGGATGGTGATAGTGTCCTTGTATTATATGTTAAGCAAGAAGAGAGCTCCATGTAAGTACCACTAGTTGAATGATACAACATCCTTGGGGACCACATAGGATGAGAAAATAATAAGTCTTCAATAAGTTTTGACCATTATCATTGATAAATTTTGCAAAATTATAAATTCATCTACTATAAACATATTCCATGAATAAAGTTAAAGGGAGATGACAAGCAAAATATTTACCACACAAAAGGCAGTAAAAAGATACCAATGAAAAGATATATAACTTATTAGAAAAAATGATTTGGTTTTAAGCAGTATGCTTCTGCCCACATAAACCATATAAATTAGCCTATAAGGATATAAAAAGATATTTAGCCCTACTAACGATTAAGCTGTAAGCTATTTTTATTTATGTACAAGTTTTTAACTTATGAAGCTGGCAAGCATTTAATAAATTAATTGCAGCAAGTATTAGCTAAGATGTGCAAAAAGTCACTCTCTTATGCTAACCAATGGGACTATGAATTTAAAAATACATATTTGGCCAAGCAGATACCCATCCATCACTATAACTGTTAAATACCTCTTTTTGTGAGTATGCAAATATGTGGGTACAAAATTTTTGTAATAGGAAATATACTAATGAGTGTAAGGATAAGCTGTTACAACAGAGAACTCAATAAATTTTCGGTGGCTCAAAAATACAGGTATTTAGTGCTCTCATATACATTTCTCATACAAGTTTCAAGGTAAACTCTTTAGGGTAGCAGGACAACTCTACTCCTTCTGGTCATTTCAGCATCCATTTCTTTTCAAGATATTGCTCTACTGTTTGGTAGGGCATGGTCATAAACCCCATGGTTGAATATGATATCTATCATATCCAGATTGCATCCAGTGTCAAAAGCGAAGAGGAAATGGAGCAGACCTTAATGCCTAGTTTCAGAAATGATGCACAGCATTTCACTATACTCCATTAGCAAGAAAACAGCTCCATTTCTGCAATTATCTGACAGAAGCTTTGGGAAATGTAATCTAAACATATACCCAGCGAGAAACTAAGAATGAATTTTTGTGAACAACTACAGGTCTTTGCCTCAAGAAAACACTAGAAACAATAAAAATGTCCATCAGGAAAAGCTAATCTGATACCTTATTCATTATAGAAGGACTAATGGAAACAGAACAATAGCATTAGGCAAATGTCAGCTAATAAGTTTTGCAGGCAAGATTCATTAGTGGAAGTTAAAATTAGAAGGAAAATGTTTGATGAGTGTCACGGCTTTTATCTAGATGTCCCCCCAAAACCTCATGCGGGGGCTTTTCAGAAATTGCTAGATCTAGGATGTATGCTGTTGGGATTGACAATGTAATGCTAGGATTAAGGGTATCAGTGCTACCCGCCCTAAGGGTGGGTAGCTTGGATAAGATATAAGGGACAGACGAGAATCACTTGCTACTTTCTGCCTTCTGTCTTCTGCCCACCATGAACTGTTTCTCCTCTGCAATGCCCCTCTGCCATGCCTTCTCAGCTTGGAGCCAGTGGACTATGAACTGAAACCTCTACACTAAACCTTTCCTCCTTTAACTTGTGGTGTTGGGTATTTTGTCTCAGTGATGAGAAAAGTAAGTAAGACAGTGAGAAACAGGATACTTGCAGTCTCAGAGTCACATGATACTCATTCATTACAAAGGGAGAAATAGTATCTGTATATGCAAAAATCTGGCCAATACCACCTTAGCCCAGTAACCAAAGTTAGTCATTAGCAATGGGAATACTGACATCAGATACTTCCGCATATCATGTATTAGGAGGTCCCTGATATAACCCCAGACTAATAAAGAAACAGCATTAGATAACCCAATATAATGGACATTCTACAAAATAACTCACCAGTTGTCTTCAAAAGGGCCAAAGCTATGAAAGAAATAGACCCAGGAGCCTCATGCATACTGGAAAAAAAAACTGTGACAAAAGGCAATGTGGAATCCTGGATTAGAACCCAGACGAGAAGAGGGGCATTGGTGGGACAGCTAATTATAATAAGGCAAAATTTTAATCAGATCTGTAGATGAGTTTATAGTTTTATACCAGTATTCATTTCTTGTCCACAGTCAATTTACTATGGTTATATCAAAGATTAACTAGGGGAATCTGGATGAAAGATATATGTGTACTACTATTTTGCAACTTTTCTGTATGACTAAAATTATTTTAAAATAAAGTGTTAAAAAATAGAAATAGGTTTACATTTTATCACTGGTTGCTCTTTCAAAAACAAAAAAAAAAAAAAAAAGAAAGAAAGAAATCCAGAGCTCTGCTGTATCGGAAAGGTCAGAATAATTGTTCAACACTTAGCACTAATGTTTAAAATCAGTGGTCTTTTTCCTCTTGGGTTTACTCTAACTCTATGGTCTTACTTAATTATCAGGAAGAAGCAAAGTCTTTGTTGTTCTTTTGGCAAAGGAAACCTCATTTTTCTTCTCTCTAGCTAGAGAGATTGTTCACATCAAAGAAAGCATCAGATGAGGGTCTAAACAGAGTTGGGATTCTACTTGCTCCCCTCATTCTCCAAGCAACCATTAGAGCTGCAAGCTGTTTAATAGAAAACCATTTGCTAAGTTCCTGTAAATCTAAAATGCAGTTTTAGAGGTATTCTGTGATGGTTTGAAAATGAAAAGCCAAGGATCATACACATTGTTTGGGATACACAAGGTGTTCAGCTTATAAATTGCATTACTCCATTTTTTCAAAATGTAAAATTTTTACTCCACTTTTTTCAAAATGTAAAATTTTCTTGAGTTAATACAATACACCTTTTCACTTCCAAATCCGTAGATTTTACAACCATGAGCTCTGGGAAACCTCAGTCCTGACCCATCCTTGACAGGAAATGAGGGGAGGAAAGGCTTCCCTATCCTCGTAGGGCTAGGATGGCTGTACAGAGAAGTCTGTGAGCACTATTTGGCATGATTTCTTACAGGCAAAATCTTTTGAGTCCACTTTCACCTGCTGCATCATTCCCTTCAGACCAGCCGTGGAAAAGCATGTCTGAGAGCTCTGTGCCATTTACAGACCTCTTGCTGTCTGCTCAGCATCTCTATAGGCCGTGTGGTGTTCTGTAACTGCACAAGAACATGAAGGGGTAGGGAACTTTTTCTGGAATTCCTTGGGGGATGCTGTGGTGAGCAGTTTGGTAGTTACATGCACCTGGGTCCTAGTCTGTGACACTTGGATTCATTCTTTCACACAATATTTATTGAGCATCTATTAGGTATCAGGCTCTGTTGCTGGTTCTGAGATACAGAACTTCACAGAAAGGTAAAAATGCTCTGCCCTGCATTCTAGTTTGAAAGGCAGATAACAAAGAAATAAACACATAATATAAAGTCAGAAATCACATATCTCCTGATATGATGGACATAGTATTACTTCTGTGACATTTCTTCCAAAAATGTGTAACATGAATCAAATAGTTAAAAAAAATACCTCCCACACACTCTTTCTCCCCACCTCCACCCTGCGAGCCATCATATGGTCCCTAGAATGTGCTTCTTCTCCTTGTATATCCCTAGGCCAACTCAGAGCATACTCTTGTTACTTGGATTGGACGCAGTCACTGATCATGCCTGACCACCACTGCAGCTCTTCAGCCTTGAGTGTGCTTCCTTCCCAAGTTCCCTTCCAGGTTCCCAGGTTCATCAGGGTTGTGAATTTCTTCCTTTGGCTTCAAGCCTCAGGGGTCAGAAAGAACATTCCCATCTGTTTCCCTCTGCTGTAACTTTTCATAATGCAGGCTGGTCTGGTACATTTATGTGTACAGCCTGGTCCCTTGAACCCAGCCCTTGCCTGACTCAGCATCCTGAAAGATAAACCTGCAAGAATATGTGATAAAAGGAGAGACTGGAGGCCATAAAACAGGTGGAAAATGTCAGTATTGGTATGGTTTGGAAAGCAGAGAAAAATAAAGGACTTATTTTCAGGGTAGATTAATCAGCTTTCCCGTTGATGGACAAAATTCCTGATACTTACAACTTAAAGGAAAAGAGGTTTATTTAGCTTGTGATTTCAGGGGATGCAGTCCGTGTTCAGCTGGCTCCTAGGCAGGAACATCATGGAGAATGGGCACAGCAGAGCAAAGCTTTTTAGTTCATCGCGACCAGAAAGCAGAGCAGGGGGACAGAGCTAGAGAGGAAAAGGACAGGACCAAAGGCCAGTTATAGTGACCTAAGTCATACCTCCAAGATCCACCCACACTTACTCAGAAGTGTGCATTACTAAACCCCCAGGTAGCTGCTAAGTCAATCAAATGGACAGTTAAGCTTAACTATTACACAAGGGAAAAGAGATTGACCTTGGTTACTGGCAGAGAATATTGTTCAACATAGAAAAAGGAAACACTCAGAGTTGGCTAGGTCAGACATTGAAAGGATTACTATTGTGGCATTTCTTTCCACTCTCTTCAAGGAATTCAAAGCTGCAAGACACAGAATGCCTATCCCATGCCTATATTTATACCTGTGTATCAGATATACAAAGATGGAAAGCATAGTCCTTCACCACAGTGTATAAAATAAAAGTATGCACAATGTAGTTGTGATGATGCGCTACTACAATTTCTGGTAGACTAATGATAAAGACCTGGAAGCAGATAATATTGGAATCCATGTGATGAAGTTGGGGAAAATTTGGGGCAGGGCATGGGAAGAAATACTGGAGGTGAGAAATAAACAATGAGCAACAAATCTCTAGGAACATACAGAAGGAAAGATGTCTCCAAGCAATGCAGCATAGACAAGAAAATCTATCCATGTTTCTATTCTTATCACCAAATGAAACACATGCTAACCATATTGATCATGTGCAGCATTAGGCAGACTACAGACATCCTCAGTGCGGCTCTTTATGATTGAAATGGTTATCTCTGAGAGCACCATATTTTACCTTAAGTTTTATTGAGTGCTCTATTAGTTTACTAGAGCTGCCATAACAAGATGCCACAGAGTGGATGGCATAAATAACACAGATTTTATTTTCTCTCTATTCTGCAGGTTAGAAGTCCAAAATCAAGTTGTTAGTTTCTCCTGAGGCCTCCCTTTTTACCTTGCAGAGGGCTGCCTTCTTGCTATGTCCTCACAAGGTCTTTTTTCTGTGTGTCTCTCTGCGTCCAAATTTCCTCTTCTTATAAAGATAGCAGGCAGATTGGATTAGGGCACACAGTAATGGTCTCATTTTAAATTCATTACTTCTATAAAAGTCTTATCTCCAAACATAGTCACATTCTGAGGTACAGGATACTAAGTCTTCAACATAAGAATTTGAGGAGGAAATAATTCAGCCTGTAACCAGTACCTACTATTTTACAAAGCAGTACTCAATAAATGAAGCCTAGTTCATATTGTGCTTATGTGTAAATACTTTTGTTCTGTAGCCCACCACTCAATCAGTAGAATCATTTGAATCCAAATCTAGAAAGTTCCATTGTCTAAACTCTTTTTCCCTCGAAACAGTTTTTTCACCATTTAGGCAACTTCCAATTTTCTGTTTTTCACTGGCCTTCTTAGGACCCAGCCCTCTCTTCTTGGGAGGAAAACACTGTGTGGCTCTGGGTTTGCATCCCTTCTCATTGCTGTCCCACAGTAACAGCAGCAGCAGCAGCAGCACACAAGGCAGAGAAGCGCTAGGCCACTGCAGCACATGCTGGGGCCGGGTGGCCACAGCACCAGACAGCCTGGTGTGAGCCCCTCCTAATGGGCCAGGTGAATCAGAATCCAAACTTTCAGTTCCTACCTTTGTGCCACCTGGGCAGACAGGGCCTCTCCCTGACAGATTCCAGGGCTGGAGAGTATACCCAGAAACCTGCCATGCGATGTGTAATCCCAGCATTTTATAATATTTAATCCTCCAGAGAAACCTGCAAAGGAAGTGTTATTACCTCTGTTTTATAGATGGGGAGATTGAGGCTCCAAAAACACTTTCCTGTGTTCACTGCTGGGGACCGGCAGAGCGGGGAATGGATAGTGAAGCCAGTCTAACTACAATGCCTGGCATTTCCTACTGTCTCCCCCTTGGGTATCAAAGACTCCTCTGTCTCTGCACATAAGATGATCCTTTAAACTTCTGCTTCCTATTGGCATCTTCTCTTCTGTGGCCGTTGTGTGTGTCACAGCATCTTTCTGCTTTGTTTTGTTTTGTTTTGTTTTGTTCATCTTGCAAATAGGGAGGTTTCCCCTGCTTCCCTCATGGGGCTATCCAAGGAAAAGTGTGTTAAATCAAAAAACGTGTGTTTATCTATGCTGCTATAGCCAAAACATGAGATATTGTCATATTGACATTTGCCATTGAACAAGATTTAACTAACATTACTACTCAGAGCTTAAAATAATATAAGTAAAGGCTTTCAGAAAGGAAGATGGTGATGTCTGAGAAAGTTGGTAGTCTTCAGTTTCTCTAGAGGAGAATAGACAAGAGGTAGCAACTATGAACTTAAAGGGTCCATGACACTTCTATGGAAAAAAACATGGCAGCCAGCCTCGAAGCACAGAGGAAGCAGCTTGCATGTTTGTCCCCCTAGGTGTGTCTCTCCAATGTTAGTTCCTGCCCCCTAACACATTCAGATCCTACCCTGACCCAATGCTCTGTATGCAGTGCTTTCTAAGGGCTAATTTCTATCTTGTACAGAGCCTGCAGTGGTTTGCCACTGCAGTATTTACTCTCTTTCTATCTGGCCACCATCATTACCTGCAATGCACCACACACACACACCTGTACATACTTCCTTAATCACTTCTATCTGACACACAGAGTGCCAGTCAGCCCAGGCCTTTCAGAAAAGTTTTACTGGGTAACTATGTTTATAGTCCTATTGTAAACACTGTGTAAATCCTCTGGGGACCCCAGAGTGCTGGCCCATGGTATGCTCCTTCCTGCTTCTGTGTCTAAACCCAGTCTAGCTGTGTCTTCCTTTTCATAGAGTCCATCAGTTTTTGGTCATTCATTTAACAAACATATATAGAAGTTAAGATCTTAAGTTTTGAAGTTAAACTATTGCTTGGTTTTAATCTCAATGCTAGAAAACTTGCTGGCCATATTTGAACATAGTGCTTAACTTCTCTCTGCCACCATATTTTTATCCATAGAGATAGAAATAGTACCTACCTCATAGGATTCATATTACTACCAACAGATAATTCATTTAAAACACTTAGGATGGGGTCCTGTATATTGCAAGAATTTAATTATTATTTGTTATTATAATGAATATCATTACATTGGGCTAGGCACTGTGACACATGTTGGAAGTAGACTCGTGGTCTGCAGGGGAAGCCCAGAAACTGAATGTGGGAAGGACAATGGCATACTTCCATGCTGCACACTGGGGGCCACACAGGAGAGAACATCCAGTACCTTCCGAAGGGAGGACCAAGCAAGGCTGCATAGAGAAGATAAGCAGCCAGGAGAATCAGACATTTTCCAGGTACATTGAAATGACATGGACTTTCCAGGCAGAACAAAGGTACCAAAGGTTTATGCATCCTGAAAATTAGGGAGCTGCTTTTGGTGTGTCTGTGTGCATGAGGCAGAGGAGAAGGTGACCTAGAGATAATGCTGGAGAAGTATATTCCCCTTCCCAACAAGAAGGGTCTTACATACCACAAGAAGGAGCCTGGATATTGCCCAGGAGTGAAGAGACCATTGATGCAGTGAAACAGTTCAATTATATGTTTCAAAGTTGATTTATCCCTCCAAGTGTGAAAAAATGTCTCTGACTTTTCCAGCCCTCTTTGATAGCTCCCTTCTCTGACACATTAGAGTAGGCAGTAATCAAAGCACTCAACTTATCCCGATTATATAAATATGAGGTCTTGTATCACCCTTGGATTGTTACTTGTCTCTGGAATTAAATCTTAGACTCCCTAAAAGCAGACCATTGAAAGTCTTTTGTATTCCCCCAATATGCTGAATTGTCAGAGCTGGAAGGAAATTTAGCAATCATTGAGTTTATCCCGTCCATTATGATAGAACCCAAGCCAAGGAATTTTAGGGATTTGCCCAAAACCGCACAACCTATTAGTGGCGGAGCAGGCAATCAATCATATCAATAAATGTTTCTTTACCAATATATTTATTAACAGCTGTTCTTTTTGCAGCTGCTGTGACAGCCAAAGGTAGTTGTAAGAAGAATATTTCTGACTTTAAAATCACATTCCAGACTAAAGTGAATCAGAACCTGGAATGTATTGTGCTTGCTATAAAAGAAACCAGACTGTGGGTGGGTGAAAATCTTGGTGAGAAAGTCATTTTTCATCATAGACACTACATTTCCCAAGGCCTTGATGTACACCCTCTGCCCCTGAATAAAATGTCAGGGATGAATGTGGGAGGTGGCCTGACAAACCACAGCATCAGCCAAATGTGGAGTAGAGGAAGTGAGTCTATGTGGCTGATGGAGATGGAAGGGAACTGGCAATGCGTAAGGGCATAATGAAAGGCTCATTTTCTTTATTCTTAGATGTCGTCGGTTGGATTTAATAATACCTTTTCAGGAAAAAGGAAAACAATGACTATTTCAGTTGAACACATAATTCTATTTTATAAAAGTTAAAATGTGAAAAGGAAAGAGATGTTCATTTTAAGATCAAAGACATAGATCACACACGAGTAGCAAGGATAAGGCATTTTCTTGTCAAATGTTCTTAAATTACCTCATTTGAATTCAGAAATAAAAGCCAGTTGTGTTATTGGTACCACCATTAAAAGGCAAGGAAATGTCTATGTAGAGACCACTGAGTTTATGGTTAAATGTCCACAGACAGGAAGCTGAGCGGCAGTAGTGACTGTAACTCCTGATTTACTGCCTGTGTGGGCAGAGACTCATTTACACAACCCCTTTCCCACACAGTGCAGACTTTAGATCGTGGCTGAAATGATCAAGCACACACTGGTTAATTAACTTTATGTGCTACTGCAGAACAGACTGGTAAATCAATGTGCCTGCCTTTACAGTCACCTTCAGGCTGAATTCTTTGTGTTTCATTGCTCTCGTGATGCTTGATTTCTGCATTCCCTAATTAATTGGCATAGAGATGTTGCTCAACATGGTAACCACATGGATTATTACTAAAATTTCAGCTGTCACCAGGAAGATAGAACACATTAAGCTCAGGATTACTAACAGAAGGTCAAAGGTGGGATACCTTCTCGTCAAAGTTCATTTGGCTTAAAGGGCTTTGGAGTCAGAGAAATATATATGTGGACCTTGATTCTTCCAAACCATTTAACTTTGGGTAAGTTGCCTGGTTTCTGTTTTCTCATCTGTAAAGCGAGGTAATAAATTGAAATGGATCATCTACCCCTCCCTACCATCCTATGACTGTGCATGGCTCTAGTCTATTCATTTCTCCATCTCTGCAATGGCTATTTCACATCTCTCTCTTTCAACTTCCAACATCTCATCCCTCTACTTCCCATTTCTTCTCACTCATGAGACAGACTTGTTTCTGTTGTCACTGAGAAAATAAAAGCGATCAAAAGAAAAGATCCATGCCCAACTGGCACCCTCTCTGCCATCTTGTTTGCATCAGCCTCCTTATGGATAAACCATCTCACTCCCATCTAAGGTTCGCTGTATCCCACCATTTCTCCTCACTTAAGGACATTATTCACCACCACCCTATTTTATCCATCACCAGATTAAAAGCATACTGAAATAATTCTACCATAGAACAAATCAGAACATAAAACCTCCTGAGATGTTAAATCCCCCTCCAGCTACTGGCTCTTTTCACTAATCTCCTTCATGACAAAACCCCTCAAATAAACTGTCCCTGCTTACCATGTCTGCTCATACCCTCTCCAGCCGTTCTTTCCCAAAAACTTGTCATGTTTTCATACTCAGCACTTCACTAAATCTATTACTATTAATGTCCTGTAAAGATATTCCCTTTGCCAAATGCTATGACCAATTCTTAAAGCTCACATTATCTGACATTATAAATAGGGTCAATTTGATGTTATTTGCTATTCTTTCTTCTTTGAATTATTTTCTTCCCTTAGCTTCTAAAATACCTCTTCTATAGGTCTTCTCCTTCCTCACTGGCCTCTCCTCAAGTTCCTTTGCTCCTCTTCATTAATCTTCCTGTCCTCTAAATATTGGAGTATTCCAGGATTCTGTCCTCAGATCACTTCTTTACAATATCTTCTTTCACTGTTGATGTGTTATTTCATCTACACTCATGGCTGCAAGTACCATTTATACGCTAATGATTCCCAAGTATTACTCCAGCTTGGACCATTCCTCTGAATCTTACAATCATATATTCAGGTGCTAATTGGATAGGTCCACTTGAATTCCAATACGCATTGCAAACGAATCCACTCTCCATCCCAACTTCTTTCTTCTCCTAAATAGTAAATAACACTTCCATTCACCCTGTTGTTCCAGGGAAAAACTTGCAATTATTCATTCTCCACATCCAATACCTCATCAAATCCATGATTCCTTTTTCCCCCTCTCTGGGGAAGGAAATTTGAGTTTTTATTTGCAAATTCATGATTCTACCTTTCAGAAGTACTCTATATTCAAACACACCTTACCATAACTAGGTCAAGCCAGAATTTCTTCTCATCAGGATTACCGCAACAGTCTCCAAACTGGTCTCCCTGTTTCCATCTTGCCCTCCTACCATCTGTTTTTTTACAGATTCTAAAATAACCCTTTTAAAATAGAAGTCAGACCCTGTCACTTCCCTGCTCAAAACCATCACCCTTAGGATAAATTCCAGAGCCCTGGTAACTCTCTACCAGGCCCAGCATGAAGCTGCCTTTGTCATCTGTGCCCTTTCTTTGCCTTATCATTTTTCTCCAGGGACAGTGACCTCCTGATGTTTCTCAGGACATGAACTTTGCACTCTTGTTTGGGCCTTTGCTATTGGTTTTCCTGAAGTCTATAGTGCATTTCTTCAGCGTGGCTCACACACACCATTTCCTTCACATCTTTGCTCAAATGTCAACTGTCAGAGAAGCCTTCCTTGTCACCTCCTAAGTCCTAACTCTGCTTTTATTTTCCTTTATAGACTCTATGCCCACACGAATTTATATTATGTATCATTTTTCTATATTTACCCACTACTCACTAGACCTTAAAACCTTAAGGGGAAAAAAGACTATCTTTCCACTACTAAATCACCAAATCAAGGACTATGCCTGTTCATAGTAGTATCCAGTAGATACTTACGGAATTAATTATTTAATGAAGAATGAATAATCCCCTACTTATAAGTTTGCTAAGATGCTAAGAAGTAAAGTATAGGGAGTGATTTATATTACATGATAAGCTACTCAAGAATATCTGCTAATTTTACCATTGTGAATAAATGGACTATAGCACTGGTGCATGGAAGCTAATAATTATTGTGACATCTGCCATTTTCAGAGTATGTTTCTATTTTGTATGTTCCTATCTTGACTCTGCTCTTTTAGGGCTAATTGGAGAAATTATGCCTCTTTGAGATCACAATCAGGACATTTTTTTTACAGTTAGGTGTTTCTTTTAAGCTAGTCACTTAAATAAGAAATATCACATTGGCTTCCAAGTAAACTCTCTGGCTCTAGAGGCAGGAAGGCCCCAGAAGCCTGACACAATCTCCAGCCACATCCCAAAGGGCAGAGAAAATGGTGCAGGTTTCCTGGCATCATACTTAAATATCATATATAAACTTTTGGGGAACAGACACCAAAAAGTAGATTTACTTTCCCATTCTACTCTCTTCTCATCCTCACTGATCACCAGAAATAGTTTCATCTCTGGGAGTAAGGGGTACCTCTCTTTTACCTCCCATGCATCCCACAAAGACTCACTGGCAGTGGAAGGACTAGGGAGATCAGAGAAAGGCAGATTTAACGTTGAACTCTGGTCTGGATTCACCTAAGCTGTTTGACCATAAGCAAGTTACTTAACCTCCTTCATGCTCCATTTCTGCAAGGGCATAATAGCATCTTCCTTGAAGGGTGGGGAAGATTTGATTGGATTCCTTGGTGAACGACTTGGCACAGCTTTGTACTCTTCTGCCTGCCATCATCCTGTATCCATTCATAGCATGTATAGTTCTCGGAGAGCTCTCCCATGTATCATCCTCTGTGACCCTCACACAGTGCCCTGGTGTGACCAGGGAAGATGCCATTTGTCTGTGTGTTGTTGTTGTTGTTGTTGTTTGTTTTGCTTTTTTTTTGAGATATAAGTAGATAATTATGGAACTGTCTGGACATAGTTGGGAACAAACAAAATGAATTCAGTTTCTTTGTGTGATATTTTCTTTGATAAACCTCCCTGTCTCAGGGTGACACATCCCTTGAAAACTCTTAGTAGATTCCTGAACATCCTGCTTACTTAATGTATTAAAAAAAAAAAAACTACCTACAATAAAACCTTAGTCTTTCCTTCCCCCAGCACTGGTTCAGTTTGTAACCTGAAGGATTTGAAGTGAATAGGATCTGTTTTGCTCCTTTGCTGCTTCCAGTTCCTCACCATTGGCTCAATCTCAATGAATGATTGTTTTGTAGTCTCCTCTCACTAAACTTTTTCAGAGATGGAGGGTCCTCTTCAAAATTAACACTGTGTTCCCAAGAGGTCATGATCCCACTCCCCTCTGTCAGTCAGGGTAAGCTAGGTTATGCTACAGTAAAAAACATGACCAAAATAACTCAGACCCATGTTTTTCTCCTCGTCTGGCAGCTCCTCTGATAGATTTGAGGTGTAGGACAGAGAAAAAGAAACAAAAGACCTAGCTGGGCCACTATTTCTGACCTCTCTCTAAGCTTCCACTTCTCTGGCTACTCCTTTCTGGCTGATGATTCTCCATTGCTGGCCATGATGGTACTTTCAGGGCCTCCCCACTGTGTGACTCCCTGAAGTGGAGGGTTGACTTCATACAACCACATCCATCTTCAGGTGTGCAAAGAGAACCAGGAGGATGGGAAGAACAGCACTGTCAGTTATTTATTACTGGGTACAGAAAATAGATGTAAAACTTAATGGATTAAAGCACTAGTCATATCTTTAGTTGATGAGTATGTGGGTAAACAACTTGAGTGAAACTCAGTTGGAGCTCTTCTGGTCTCAGCTAGACTCCCTTAAGTCTGCAAGGTGGCAGGGTGCCAGGGCAGCTGTAAGGCTGGGATCTCCTGGAGTGATGGGGGTTTGACTAGACCATGTGTCCCATATGATCCTTAAGGCCACCTTAGGTTTGTATATGTAGTGATTTGGCAGGATTCCCAACGGAGGACTGAAGCATGCAAGGCACACTGAGGCTTGCACTTAGAACTGACTTAAAATTACTTCCACTGCTTTCTATTGGTCAAATTCCCAAAACCAACAAGAGTCAAGGAGTGGAAAATAGGCTCCACTTTTGATGGGAGTAGATGCAAAGTCACCTTGCAAAGTGGTCTGGATAAGAGGAAGGGGAGGAAATTGTGGCCTTTTTGCAGTCTACACCAAGCACTAGTGACCACATCTTCCACATCTTTTGATGTAGAAGTCAGAGGACTGAAGTGGAAGTGGTGGGTCTTGGCAACACCACATTGACTCATCCTACATGTTATGTCAGGGAGCCCAACTACATTTGGTGGAGACCCTTATTAGAATAGAGTACCGAGCACCTTTTGGTCTGCAGCTTTGGGCCATAGATATTAATTCCAGGCAATAGGAAAGACATCTAAGGATATTCAGTTATAAAAGGAAGTCATCTTGAAGCTGAAATGACCTACTAAAGATCATGCAGCAACTGGTTCATTTCTTTCATCTAGATAGAGGGAAAATTGATTATTAAATGCTGGTGTTGAAAAGACATAGTAAATATGAGAGACTGAAAAGGCATAGTAGTCGAGATGGACAGAGCAAAGCAGATGTCATCAGAGTTCAGAATCTACCACTCCCTCAAGCCAATATTGAGATGCTTTTCCTTAAACCTACGAAAAAAGAAACTTCTTAAAGGACTCTGAACAAGAGACTCACATGCTCACATCTGTATTTCCAAAAGATCCCTCCAGCAGCAGTGATATTAGACAGAAGTGCAGACAGTATTCAAAACTACACCTTCAGAAGCTAGTACTTTCCCAAACCCATTTTTGTGTCTCTTCATAAGTCTCGAAGGTAAAGGAGAAATGTCCCGGTCTTCCATCTACCATGGCTAAAAACAAGGGGGAGGTCCAGAGGAAGGGAAAAGAAAGCCCAACATGTAATTTAAATGTTCTGACCAACACACTATTTGTTCATATGCATCAGACTCAAGCAAACTTGAGAGTTTCTGGTTTGTGTCCTGTGGATAATTTAGCAGACTGATGTCAATTCAGACAGTAGCCTCTTCTGCTTTGATGTGTACAGAGACAAGTGGCTGCTAAGTGGTCATAAGAGAGAAAAGTTAGCATTACACACACACCCAGCCTTTGATCCGATGAGTACATGCATCGTTTCTAATTACTCAAATTCAAAAGATGAACAGTATCAAAAACTCAATATAAGATGTTTTGACTGCACATTGTTGGGACCTTAAGGAAGCAGGGAAGGAGGAGCAAAGGCAAAAAGCAAAAGCAGTGGTGCCCTTTCTGCTATTCTGGCTTGGTGGGGGCAGGGGTTTGTGGGGTGCTGCTGAATTTCATCTTAACTAGGCACTGACATCACCCCACCCACACAGAGACATACAGGAGCTTCCTTGGAGGCTGAGGGTGTCACTGGGAACTGCAGTGCATGGAACAGACCTCACCCCCACAGCATGAGTCTGCATGATCCATCGTAAGAGAGACTGTTCTGTCATTGCATTGCAGCTCCAGAAACTAAAACGATCACTTTCTTTCAAGACCAAGAGTTTACGGAGCAAAAGTGCTGACAACTTCTTCCAGCGAACCAACAGCAACGTGAAGCTGCCAGCGGACATGCTGGCGGAAGTCAGCCCCAACTCCAGCCCATTGCCTTCACCCGGAAGCCTGACACCCACACCCACCAAGGCTGGCCTGCACCCCAACAGTGGCAAGGCACACGCCTTTCAGGAGCACATCTTCAAGAAGCCCACTTTCTGTGACGTCTGCAACCACATGATAGTGGGTAAGGCCTTCTCCCGCCCCTTCCTCCAACTTCAGCGCCCCAGGGAGGCTGAGTAAGAGTGGTGTACCATAGGTCCAGGTACTCCCAGATGCATGGACTCTGAGCCTCAGAGATTTGCATGCAGGAGGATTGTTCAGGAGGGTTTTGGGGAACAATATTTGTGAAAAGGTAAGAGAAGCAGCAGGGCTGGGCAGAGGGAGAAGTTAGATTGTGACATAGCTACCACAAAGACTTCAGCCAGTCCCCTAGGAAGCTCCAAACCCCTTTAGAGTTATCTTACACTAGGTCTTCACCTGTGTCAGCCTGTCACTGCACATAAGCCTTGGAATGTTTGTTATTTCCCCAAGAGACCATTGTCTCATCAATGAAATTGGGCATGTCAGTGATTTCCAGCATGGTCAGGAGAACAGAAGTCTGCAGTTTTCTTCCCTCTTTACAAAGTCCCAGTTAAGAGATGTGATATGTAAATGGAAAGCAATATCAGTCCCTATTACAACCATAAATACAAGTCCTGTTCTCATTTTCAGAAAAGGATTATCTACCCATACTCTCATTTTCTAGTCACTATTATACATGTTTTTCCTTCCAACAGACATATTCAGAAATAGTGCTTGTATCAGTCAGTGATTTTGCTTAACAATTTTGCTTAGGCAGCAAGTTTGCCTAAAACTCCAGTGCTTAAACGGTAGCCATGGCTCGCTGTGGTTCAGCTGATCCATATCCCATTCATTTGTTGCATCTTCTCCATTTCTTTTCTCTTATGCTATCTGTGAACCAGTGGCCCAGATATGTCATGTTCTTCTCTGCGCAAGGACAAGTGGAAGCAAACAAAGCTTCTCAGGGACTGGGGTTGGAGGTAGTACACTGCAACCTGTACCAGCATTCCATTAATTCAGTAACTTACATGAGCAAAAGTCAAGGAATGGAGGTATCGACTCTTGCTGTAGGAGCAGGTACTACACACCACCTGAAGAAGGGGATGGATATAGGAGAGGAGAAGTATGGGCTCAGTTACCCAATCTACCACTTAGATCATCTCTGGATTACTGATCCCTTTCTGACTGGTAGATTCTGCTAAGTCTTGAAGTTCCCACCATCCTGCTCCACTTCTTTATCTAGAATCATACCTGGCATCTGAATGTCAGCATGGTGGGCTGCCAGTCATCTCGTCATGTTCCCTGCTCAGAACACTTAGACAATCCAGCCTCCAACTTAATTTTTGTGAATGGCTGACTTCTAAATCTGATGCATCACTTTAATTTCCACATGAATTTCCACCAGGCTTTTTCAAGGCAGCACTATTCATAACCCTTAAATAGGTGATGAGGAGGATCTATTTTAAATCTCATTGTAATGAGTGTGAAAAGGCAAACAGAGCATGTGTTCTTAAAAATGAGTAATGGAAATGAGTTCACTTCTGAGGAATGTCACAGTCATTACCCTAAAGAGGATTCTAGGTACAACTCAAGTACAACAACAATTTTGAAAGAGTCTATTCTCTATATATTTTAAAAGACCTGTGCTAAAGGGAGTTGCACTGTATTTTCTCTTATCCAAATTAAATTTATATTGCAACTGCCTTTATATTTTGAAAAGACAGAAAAAAAGTAGACAAAAAGTCATGCTGCTCTTTTTAAGCAAATAAACCAAATAAACCAAATACTCGGCTCCTTCTAAGAAAGCAAAAAGGGGTTTAAAAAGGTAATTTGAATCAAGACAGAAAAGGAGTAAGAAAAAAGCTAGAGAAAGGAGATGAGGAGAGAAAAGTAGTAGAAATGAAGTACAGGTTGATAAATGTTCTACCCTTCTGAAACAGTAAGTAGAGCTTTTGATTTATCTAAAAATGGAGCACAATTCATCTGCCCTGCTTCTCCTTTTTCAAACCTCAGATCTGGCCTCCTGTTTCCACATATCAGGCCATTGTCATATTCTAGACATTAGGGAAGACCACTTGCTGTTGTCTTAGAATGACATTTCAGAGCATATATTAATATTATTCTTATTCCTTTCAGTGGAGAACTAAAAGTTGTATAATGGTGGTTAAGAAAATCATATCTCATTTTTGTACTTTCTAGCTGATGGATACTTCTTTAAAAAATAAAATGACACTGATGGTCTTACTGTCTAGGATTTCTAAAATGGAATGGATACTTAAATTTGGTTTTACAAGGCTTGCCATTTGTACCTTGATGATGCCTGTGCCTCATATCTGGAAAGGCCACACACTCACAAGACCACTGACACCAATAAAAATGGAATATGACTCCAAGTTCATCTGCTGCCCATACACCTCTAATTTCCTTAGCTCCCTATTGCCATCTTTATCCTTGGCCTTGGACGTGATACCTAAAATTTCTCCTCCCCTACCAAACTGATTACCAACCCTTTAGGTTAAGTAGACATGGGGCATGCCCTCTGGCTAATCTAATCTTATCTCCAGGACCTTGCAGCCTCTTACGATTACCTCTTTAGGCCAGCTTCTTCAGGAAGAATAGGGCACCTAAGCGAGCCAAAAATAACCAACTCAACCTTTCATGGAAGCATGAGAAAAACAGGCAGTCATATATGCCTATCAGCTCCTTTGCTGAATATTCCCACCTTTGAGTCAAGAGGACTCAAGATTAAATCTTAGAGTAGAAGAATGCTATACCAACTCTTATACTTGATTATATGAACATATTTCTTCACCAGGAAAATCAACGCTTTCAATGTTAAGCCTTGACAACAGGAATGACGGATGGAGAAACTCATCTTTACTGTGCATCACTTAAATGCATTCCATTTATGGCGTTCTATCTTTACATTTGACTCATTTCAGAGGTAGATTGAATGAATCTATATGACAATCTGCATCTCATTGAAATTTCAAAGACTTCAACATGTGCTACTAATAGAACAAACTCTATGCATGGTCTATTCCATCAATTAAAGAGATTTTTCTAAGAGGCTGTATTCTTATTTTATTGACAGATAGCTTTTTTTAAACTATTATTAAATTAACTAGATGTTTTTAGTTGGAACCCACTTGGAAGACACAGCATATTACATAGAATCAGATTTTCTATTACATACAATCAGATAATTAGCCAAATTATTGGATTTTATTTCTTAAAATTTCAAGTTATATAGCTGCTCCAAAAAGAACCATTCACTTTCATAAGTTTGCAACTAGAAATCACTAGGAAAAATAATATAATGTTATCTTAGGTAGGAGTCCCCAGAAGAAAAGTTTAAGACAGAGATTCTTCTGAAAGTGGTTTATTGTTTGATGTGTCCTTAGGACAAGAGGAATCAAAAAAGCAGGAGGAATAAAGGACAGTACTAAGCTAAGATATGGTCTCAAGTGGAGTCAGCTTCAGAGTGATACCCCAGAGTAGTGAGTACCACCTTGAGACAAAGGACCAGCCTTGTAAACTCCTGTCACGATGGATCATATTTTCTTGAGAACAGTTCTCTGGGGCCAAAATGAGGGTTGGCATCTGTGAGGAATTAGCAGCCAATGCTTACGGCACTAGCATGCTAAATGATGTCTGGACAAGGCACCAACAGTATCTATTACATCTGTAAGCAATACTTAAATGCCGTAAGATGCAGTATAAAAACACCCTTCACTAGGAATAAGTTTAAAATGCAAATGGACCCGGGCATTGATGTAACTACAACATTGCATTGCCATCATAATGAATCATGTAACATGAATAAATACTATTTACACTGAGTCCAGGACCTTTTTGCTGTGCTGTTGTTTGACCATTAGTTTGTTTCCTAGCCTGTCCTGACAGCATCCCATTGCTCAAGCTAACCAGAACTTGAATGGAATACGTATTTACACACACATATAAACATAAAGACATAGAGTTAAAAGAAAAAGCAGTGTTTGCTCACCAATAAAGTTGTCTTCTTGGTGAGAAAAGCCAAACGGAGATTGAAGGGAATATTGAAAAGCAAATGTTCTGTATTCTCAGAATGGAATTGAACATCTAAGGTCATTTAACTGGACAATTATTTTAGGGGTTGTATAGATTTTAAATAAGAAAATACAAATGATCTCTAACACCTTTTTAAAATTTTATAAATAGAAACTCTCCTTTGCACCATAGTACATTTCCATACTAAAATGCAATATCTAGAACTCGGTGGTTTATCCAATGTCATTATTGATCTCTGGTGTCCGTAACTTAACTTCTGCCTTTCTACCAGAGGACAGAAACATAATGCAATGCTCAGTGCAACAGAAGCAAATAGTTCCTTTCTGTTTTTTGGTCCCCCCTCCACTAAAAGAATCATATTGATTCTGTGTGCAAAATTTTAAGTGAAAGTACATAAAACTGGAATGCAGCCACAGTAAGGAGATGGTGGTCCCTCCAGATAAGAAATGTTTTCGGGAGGAGACAATGTTTGGCCCAGAAAAGTCTCAAGAGATCAGTCATTATTTTCAAATAGCTAAAGAGACCTGACCTGAAACAGGATTTAAATTCACTTGGGGTTCCAAGTGGACCATGACAGACGACACAGTGAGGCAGAGTTCAGACACTAAAAGAAGAGCTGCTTAAATTAATTCCAGAAGTAGTTTCCTGGATTTGGGCAGAGAGTAAAATACATGTTCAGAAAATGCTGTATATTATGCTCCCTTTGGACATTCATAGCACACATTAGCGTTTTGAAATCTTGCCATCCTGAAAGCAACCCAGGTGTTATCAGTGCAGAACAGAGGCAGCCACTTAAATAGATTATCACTAAGGAATTCTCTCTCCTAACATCTATGTTTCCTTAATTCCACTTGGCTGCTATTGAACACTCTTTGACACATATCTCTTTAATGTACACAATTTATAGAAATTTTTCAATGCTTACAAAGGCAAATTAATTTAAGAGTTATTAAGACTGAAATATTATGTTCAGAGTTCTCCACGAGATTATCAAATATAAATAAATGTATGGCCTGTACCCAGCATGTTCCAACTGAAGAAGCACAAAATACTTTTAAAGCTGCATCTGCTATTGTTTGTCTGGATTTTATGCTGCTTCCATGTATTGTGCATTTTAAGAAATGTCTCGTTGGGACTGGGATGTAGCTCAGTGGTAGACACACATGCAAATCTCTTTGAATATCACTTAAATCAAAGAGTAAACCACGTTCCTTCCAGTAAATAAAAGGTTGGGCAGAAATGAAAGCCAACGAAGGAGGTATCCAGAGTCTCCCATAGAAATGGTAGCAGCACTTAGCTAGTACTGGTATTGTGCTTGGAGATCACATGGGAGATGTATATCAGCATTTTGAAAAATTAAAAATCCTTGACCTGCTACCAAAGAATAGAAGACAAGAGGAGGTGGGGAGACCTGCCCAGTTTACCACATTTCTCACTACTCTGCTACAAATAACCTATTTTCCATGTACTAAATACTCTTTTCTGGACCCATTTTCAGTGCTCCAGCATTTTGCTCTTCCTTCTGAAACATCTGCAATCCTCTTCCCTCCTGCTCTGTCTCTCCATCTATCCAATCCTAAATCTATCAAGACCCAATTAAAATACTGTCTTTAGTTCTGTGATCACTTATTTTTTCTAATTTTTCATGTCATTTTTTTTCTTATTTTAGTTTAGTTTTTTATTTTAAACCAAATGAAATAAAACAAAAATAAAACAGAGTTACATAACAGGCTAATAGGAGAGTAACAATAATTAATATATTGCATATTGTTATATTGCTAGTAGTTGTTCAGAGTAGAAGATACAGCTAGTTTCTCTAGTTTCCCTTAGTTCATTGAAAAGAAAGTTTTGTGCTAATACTTTTTTGGACAGTATTTCATGCCTATATCTTGTACTCATGTCATTTGTTAAACAGCCTAGACTTTTGTAAGTTCCTTGAAGACATGATCAGCTCTAATTTATGTGCCTATTCCCACTGCAACTGCAAAACACACACCTGGCACACAGTGAATAGTTTAAAAATAGTAGTGGGTGGGTGGGGGCAAAAACAGTCTGTCTTCAAATACCAACACAGAAATAAAAAACAAATAAAAAAAAACAATAGAACACTGAAATATCTCTCTTTGCTTTGAAAGTCACTCCCACATATATTAAAACTCCAGCACATCCAAAAAGGAAGCTTGACAATAGACCCAGTTCTCTCACCTATTCTCTTCCTCTTCATTTTTCCCTCATGTTGCATATTTTAATGCAAAGTTACATGGTACACAAAGGTCATAATAGAGATATCTTCATTGTTAATTACATCCATGTCCAGATAAAGTGGCATCCTATCCTCTTTAAAGTCATGAAGTCCACTGTTATAATATTTCCACTTTATTTTTCATATTTTCTTGATTCGCCTTCATCTAATTTAACTGTAAATTTTTTTATGTTGACTAAGTGCTTATTTTGAAATAAACATAACAAGATTTTAGATTTCTCTTTTGCCCAGCTTGAATTTTTATTCTTTTTTAACTTTTATTACTACATGTTTGCAGTACATAGTGTTCACATTCCTTGGGTGGAGTTGGAACCTGTACATAACACATTTCCTTTTATATCCCCTTTTCCTCCCTTCCCCCCCCACTCCCTTTATATCTTGATCCCCTTCCCATTTGAGGAAGATCTATATCTCCACTTCATATTCTCTCTTTTATTTTGCTTTTTATTTATAGAGTTTATCATATAAGAAAAACCATGCAATATTTAAGCTTGTATGTCTGATTTATTTCACCAAACATTATAGGATTATGGATTTACATTCATTGTTGAGTGAAATATTTAGCTTTCCTTCTTCTGTCTCAGTATATGTTTTCAATTTTGCAACTCCTGTTTCTTTCCCTTGTGTGTGTGCATGTGGATGTACACACACACATGCACATGACATGCGTGGTTTAGATGTTCTTTGTTTTTAGCAATTTCCTGTGTTTTGGAGGATGTATGTGTTCTTCTAATAATTACACCTGAGGTTTTCAAAAACATTCTTTATTCTACTTTCCTCAAGTCATTAAAAAATAAAAATCCAGATTTTATTCCTCTCTTATTCCATATAAATTTACAAAACTTTTAAAATCCCAGGTCTTATCTGACAAGTGTTTTCACTTCTTGTCTTTGCAAATTAAGTATGACACTCTCTTCACTCCAGATTTTTATTGCTATTTCAGTGTTTTATAATTCATACCTGTATTGGTCAACCCTCCCATTGCTGCACAGAATACTTAGTACCTGCAAAGGAAGAGAAGTTTATTTTGGTTAACGGTTTCAGAGATTTCAGTCCATGGTCACCTGGCAGAAACATCATGGTGGAAGGGCCTGGTGGATCAAAGCTGCTCAGGTCATGGCACCTGGGAAGCAGAGTGCATGGGGAAAAGCACCAAGGAGGAATGGGCCAAGGGCCAGGTATAGACCCATGAATTACCTGGACACACTGAGAAGTATGCTTTGCTCATCTCCTAGGCATCTCTCAAGCCAATCATGTTGACAATCAAGATTAAGTAACTTTTGGTTGAGAATAAACCTTAATGTATACATACATTTGTAAATAGGTTTATAATCTATTTAGATGTTTCTGCACTTACTTAATATTCACCCCTAGTCCTATTACTAAATATCATCTGTATTCTTAAGCTTTTATTTTTGCTTTACTTCTCAGTGTTCACAGTATATTTTTAGTATTATCCTTCAAGAATAGAAAAAGGATCCCATATACATAGGGGAGGGAATTGCTATGGACCCTTCTTGCTTTGCTAATATACCTCTTGCACATGGAACCTGTTGATGAGTAGTGTCAACTCAGGGCCTCTTGCAGGTTTTGCTTAATATCTCCCAGCTTTGATCATCATCATTGGGTCCTTGCCCACTTGGCTTTCACTGAAACTAGCAGCACATTTGTTCCGTTTATAATCATCTATAAAATTCAAAGGTTTAGGAACTGCTGCTTTACCCTAGTGATTAAATTATCTGCTATGTCAGTTCCATCTTTGTCTACCTCTAATGAAGATTTTGATTGTGAAATTTTGTTTTATTCTTCCCTATGTTCCCCAAACACTCTTCTAGATTGTTTTAATTTGTTTTTGATTCTTTAGTATCTAGTTCTCTTGTATGTTGTTGTCAACCAAAATTAGAGGTTGTCATAATTGTTTCTTGGTTAACATAACAAAGCCTTCAAAGCATGTCCTTTCTTATGCATTGTTGAGAAAAGTAAATTATGTAACATGGTTACATAGAATCAGCAAATGGCAAATGTGGTGATATCAGTTCCAGAGGGTAGAGGCCATAGTGTGCCGTGCTCTCTGTAGAGTCCTTAGCACTAAACTCATCACTTGTTCTTATAGGTGCATAATATAAATTTATTGTGATTGAATGAATAAATAAATGAGTATCCAAACAGTGAGAAATATTAATATCCAAATTATGCTTACAATTGTTTTAGTTATGCACAAATAGAAGTATTCAGAACTAAGAACTAGAACTGTAGATAAGCTCAATAACCATTTTTTCACCAAACCTTCAATGAGCATCAGCTCTGTCCTGGGCCCTGTGTTGATACCTGGGTCATACTGTCTTAACAGCTTCATAAATTCAAGGGAAGAAACTGAAAGATAAGAAAGAAAAGTGGACTAGAAGTTATGTAGAAACTAGAACAAATGAAAAAGAGGCGCTGTCTCTTTAAGCAGAAGACCTGTAGGGCCTCGCTTCACCACAGACTCTGGGCAGGCAGTGAACAGATGTTCAACGGGCCCCTCACTGTTCTTCCACGGCCATCCTCCAGCCCCAACCAGTGACCAGATTCGGATGCCCTGAAGCCACATTGCTGATAGGAGGATATCAGAACCCCATTTGTGGTATCAGTCTGGGGAAACCAGGCAACGAAAGGAATGATCAGAGTCTAGCTTATCCCAATGACATTTGTCATACTTCTACATATATTCCTGTCTGTATTTCTTAATATACATACTCATATTAGGAAGATACAGATACTTCCCTTGATCCTACCCTGAAATATCTTGTGACTATTAAGAATGAGAAAGTGATTAAGTGGTGAGAAAAAAAGTCTTTATATGCACACAGCTCTCCAAAAAATAGTAATTTTCCAAATTATCAGACATTGTTTTTGTCTTCTCAGTGTAATCTTCCTGTAAACTGTTTATTTTATAAGTAATTGGCATAAGTTTTAAATGGTCAAATTTGGGGGAGATCATTTTAAAAAGTCAGAAAAAGAAAAAAAGTTGTTTTCCTTAAATTATAGATCGTGATGTTGGGAGCAAGTGCTTTGGTGATTTTTTGAATCACAGCACAAAGACAATCTTTAAAGAAAATAATGTTTCTTCTGCCCTAAAAAAAGAGATTTGTATCTTAGAAGACTTTTAAGATCATACTTCAGCAGAAATATGTGGCAAACAGGAACGTATTTTCAGTGTATGAATAACAGACCAGAGAGGGGAGAATGTCTGATCATTTAAGTTAGATGTTTTCTGTAAATTTTTATCATTTCTTATAGCTCACCAGCTAGACATTATAGCATATATATTCTGAATACATGTTCTTCTGAGACCCACTATGTTTTATATATTTTCTTCATATTCTATTCAGGAAAAAATAAAAGCATTGTCCAGGGTAGAAGGAAATGAGGAGAAATCAATCAAGATGTAATTAAGATGGGGGGAGAGAGAAAGTAGACAGTTATGAAGCTACAAAGCCTTCTCCTACCTGTGATATTGCTTATCCCTACTTCCTGCTTGAGGTTCATAGCAGCCATGACAGACAAATATTCAGAGCCTGCTTGCCTCTGAACCATGATTTATTCCAGGTTTGCAGGCTAAGGATCTATAAGAATAAGCATCACCTCCATTTGTAAACACAAGGAGATAAGAAGTCTGTTGGAAAAAGTATGTCTTGTACCACCATTCAGCCACAACAAGAAATGCTCCACTGACCTACTTTAGAATGGTTCTCTTGATTGTGCAGCCACAGTAAATGCAGCATTATAAAATAACCAAAGTTGGCTTGAGAACCAAACCGTCAGGCAGGGGTGTGTGTGAGGTGTGTGTGTGTGCACATTGTGATCCAGCTGTCAAGGACAGAGGATGGGGGGCAGGTAGAGAAGTGCATGATGAATCCTGTTTTCTCCATAGCTTATCAAACACCACCTGGTTACCCAACCACAGAAATAAAGCAGAGATCATTCTATAACATGCTAAGCTTACCTGGATAAAGAAATGCAGAAGCCTATAGCAACCCTGCATGCCCTGCCCCAACAATATGACAATAGACAAGTACATAGGCATACCCACCACAAGCACAAACATGTACACAAATATACTTGAACCTCCGGTCTGGCAAATGTACTTCTGCTCCCATGGCAAGGATGTTGTTTAGAGTTCCCATCCACCTCAGTGCAGACCTGATCTTTTGCAATGTGACTTCCAAGCACCATCATTACCCCATTCACAACGCTGTAAACAGAAGTAGCGACAAGAGTAAATCATTAAAACAGAGGTGGGATAATGAGCCAGCCTGATTGTTTGACCCAGAAAGATGTTACAACTCTGCCTGATATCCCTGTTTGTAAAGGAGATTTCAAGAAACATTTTTTTGAGCATTCATTTTCTCATTTGAAAAGTAGGAATAAAAAAACCTATCTGAGAGGTTTATTATGAAGTTTAACTCAGTAATGCTCTATTAGTAACTTTCTGGGCACTTTGCTTCTACTCTGCCTTCCTGCTTTGCCTCCCACTGCCCTCACAGGCTGCCACTGTCCCCAGGTCTAGTCAGAGGGGTCAGCTGCCAGAAGTTTGCTGCCCAGACATCTTGCTAATGCCAAAATGCTTAAATATGTCCAAAGAGGAACAAAGCATCTCCTTCCTCCAAAACCGTGCCACTACATTACTGTTCTCTCTCCTGTTAGGGCAGATAGTGTCTCTACCTCTTAGTTACCTGGTCAAAATCTCAGGTCCCAGCCCCCATCTGTGACCATTCTCTGTCAATTCCAATGCTTCTTGCCATCAGTTCCAGGCTCTCTTCCCAGCCGTTCCCGCCCTGGTCCAGACTTCTGTGCATCTCACATGAGCTGTTTCAAGAACCTCCTAAATTATGTGATTTCTTTCCATCTTTGTCTCCTCTTCCACTGCTGCCAGATCTCTTCTAGGAGCAAACTGACATCACATTACTGCCTTTCTCAAGAATGCTGGCACTACCTCCTTGCCTAAAGAATTACAGTCATGCTCCCAAGCTTGACTTGCTTATTCTAACACCTCCAGTCACTAGCAAAGATGAAGAAACAGCTTCATCCCACCAGATTTATAGAAAGTAAAACTTTGTTTGCTACCCCTAATCGTCATCATCAGTGACACTGGTGGGCATCTTCAACAAGTGGATCATCCCAAAATTTCAAAATGCAGACCCACAAAACAAAGTGAGGAGAGAAGCAGAGAAGTCCAAAAGTGGATAGATGCAGGGACTTTGGACGAATGTTTGCCTCCTCTCACTCCTTTAGAATGAGATTGGGAATTATGGTACTACATCATAGAATTTACTGAACTAAAATGATGCCTGTGAAATTACTTTGTGGGTTATAAAACTCAAAACCTGCTTACTGTTTCACTGCTTATATATTAAACCTGTATGTGCAAAATATAAACCAGGTCGATATTAATTGTATGCCAAATTCCTCAGAAAGGACTTTGTAGATGGAGGGAAGGGGTTGGAGATGAAAGGAAGGGATTTGGCTAGTCCATGCCTTGGTGACCTGGATAATACAAATTCTCCAGCTTTGCACTAGAAGAACAATTCTACTGAAAGCAAATGACTTTGAGCACACTGCCAACCTCAGAAAAGAGGAGAAGAAAACAAAGCAGCAGAGATTATTAATACCCGGGTCAGGAGTGTCAAGTCCAGATGTTTCCCAGATGGTCATGAGAAAGTAATCCTTCAGAAAGACACCTATTCCCAAAACTTTAGGCCAAACACATGCAACAGAAGAAAAGTTTACCAGCCATGGTATTATGATGTGAACTGATGGCCCAGAGGGCAAAGGCTATGGACTCTGAACATGAGGCCCTGAGCCAACCCAACTCCTGCTGCTATTTTTAAAGCCAAGTGAGAGTGAGGGGAGGGGGAAGTAGAGAGAGTTTTTCCACTAATAGTCAGGAACCGAAATAGGAAAGATCAACAGAGGCATTTATAAACAATGAATGCCATTAATTTTTTTAAGCTAAGACAGGGCTGGAAAAGATGTAATAGAGTAAGGAGTGGGGAACATAGGGAAGATGGTCCAGGGATAACACTTTTTATTGGGCCTTTTCTATGGGGTTGATGGCTTTTCAGAAGTCACTGGTGAATAACTACATTATTGAATTTCCCAGAAAACTTAGAAACCATTTTTTAAATGAACTCAGGGTAGAGGATAGATGGGATGGGTTATATTTAATTGAGATCCCATGACTAGTGTTCAACTGTGATGGAAAATATGTCCTCTTTTACACCTTGAACACATAACTTTCTAACTGTTCCGTGATATCTGCAGTTTAGAGGCCATCTAACGTGTGATGCTCCAACTCCAGAGCTCAAGCTCTTTCTATTATGCTACACCGTGAGAACAGTGACAAGTCGTCTAGGACTTCATTTGAGAGGGTGAGAAAGGGGCTAATTGTAAGCTTTAGCTTGAGGGTTATATGGAAATCCTTTGGTATTTGGGAAAGAGAAAATGAAATTTAGAAATAATTGAAAATTTATCTGTATTTATAAGACTTCTAACTTTGTTGTATAGATATTTATTTATTTTGGCTCATGGTTTCAGAAGTTTCACTGCATGGTTAACTGAATCCAAGGCAGAAATAGCATGGCGGAAGGCATGGCAGAAGAAATCTACTCAAATCATGGCAATCAGGAAACAGAACGAGAGGAAGGAGCAAGTGAGCCACATCCTAACAGCACATTCAGCAACAGATTAATCCACCAATAAGTTAAGTGCTCCCGTGATCCGGTCACCTCTCAAAAGCCCCACCTCTGAACACATGATCCTTTGTGGCGATAGTCTTGCTCTAAACTATAACAGAGGCACCATACTCAAAAGGCAAATCAATGGTGTCAATAATTTTCTTTGACCCAGAAGTGGTATTTTAAAAGAGTTCTAGAGCAATTCATCCTTTTATTCCTGACTTCCAAATTGTGATGAATCACAGATATGCATCTTGATACAACTAGAAAATATAGACAGAAGGTTTCAGTCAACCCTAACTGATTGAAGGGGAGAAATAAATAATAAGCAAAGAACCCCAGAGATGCCGTGTCCAGTATGTATTAAGTCAGAGCTGCTTTATGATTCCAGACTTATCACTTATTAGCAAGGAAATCTCAGGGAAATTTTTAACTCTCTAATCCTCAATTTTCTATCTAAGTGAGAAATACTATAACTTCAAGGATTTGTGCTAGAGAAAGCTTAGTCAAAATCCCCAATTTTTGGAAATCCTGGGCACAGTGCCCAGTGACCCTGATCCTGATCGTCTTTCAGTTTTCAACCTTTCAGGAAAAAAAAAAAAAATGAAAATACTGCTGCTGTACATCAGCTGTTCTCAACCAAGGTGATTTTGCCTCACACATAGGGTTTCAACATTTAGCAAATAAAAAGACAGATGCCCAGTTACATTTGAATTTCAAGTAAATAACAAATAAGTTTAGTATAAAAATTTTTACTATCCTAGAAAATATTTGAAGCACTACTTATCACATACAATATTTAGAATATATTTATACCAAAAATAAATTTTATCATAAGTTAAAATTTAACCAGACTTCCTGTATTTTATCTGACAACCTTACCCACATATGACATTTGGCAATGTCTAGAAATGTGTTTAGGGTGTTATAGCTGTAGAAAGAGATGCTACTGGCATAAAATGGGTAGAGACCAAGGATGCTGCTAAAATAAATATATATAGGACAGCTATGTACACAACAAAGAATTTTCAGGCCCCCAATGACAATAGTGCAGAGGCTAAGAAACATGTTCAGAAAACTTGAACCAAAAAGACATGCTTTGAAATATATAAAGCAGTAGAAGTTATCCATTAAATTTTAAAGAAAAAAATAAATGATGAGCACTTTCCTCTGGCCAGCAGACAAACCATGGGGCTGGAGTAGTCTGTGAAGTGTGTAGCTGGACCTTCCACACAGATCGTGTGCTCCCAGAGGCCTTGCCTTCAATGTTACAGTTCCAGGAAAGACACTGCAAGCCTTCTGCCCACAGAGCTGGGTAGAGAGAAGACATCTGTCCCCAAATTGACCAGACAACAGTGATATCATTTTCCTCTTCCAGCAGTGTGTGAGCGTCATTGTTACCCCACATACAATCAATGATGGTAACTTTTTTTTAATCTTTGCAGATTTGATAGGGAAAAAAATGCATAGCTTGCTTTTTTCCAGTTCTTTGATTACTAAATTTTGCTATTTGTTAAATGCTTAGTTTTCAATTCCATCTCTTCTGTAAGTTGTCAGTTTGTGCCCTTAAACAATGCTGTGTATCTTTTGGCTTATTCAGCTTTTCATATAATTAATTTTAAAAAACTACTAATAAATATTATATAATCCCCTTAATTATGTAAGGCAGTAGTTTCTCCTGCCTTTCAGCTTTGTACTAATGAGTATATTCTTATGTAATAAGAGTTATCAATCTTTTGGTATATTGCTTACTCTCATAAAATTATGCTTAGAGTTTATTCAAGAATAAGCTAGAATTTACATTTTCTTCACTTAATTTAATAATTTCAACTTCTATATATTTTCTTACTCCATTCAAACTTTATTTCAGAATGTTCTTTGAATTAAGCATCCAGTATTTTCACCAAATAATTAACAGAGCAACTCACTAATATTTGTTGAGTAATTCCTTCCTTCACTGCTGATTTGATGTCTCTTTTATCAAACACTAAATTCTTAAAAATACTATTTTAGTCTTTCAGTTCACTTAATTGGTTATGTTGTTTATTCGCTCCAGCACTAGTGGTGTTCTGAGGTAATCACTCATGTAGTGAGGGATTAAATTATCTTTTTAAAGTGTTTCTGCTATTCTCAGCTATGTACTCTTCAAGATTAATTTTAGAACCATTTTATGAATTGCCCCACCCAAATCCCATTGAGATATTTACCAGAATTCTGGTATGTTTGCAGAACTATTTGGAGAAAATTGGCATCCCTTCAATAAATATTTTTATTTTTGCATTTAAGAAGCATGTGGATTGTTACTAATATCAAGCATTTTTGCTTTATTTCAAAAGTAGTTCATTTAACAAATATTTGTGTAGTGTCACCTCTGTACCATGCTCTGTTCTAAGCACTTGGGATATGTCACTGAACAAACCAGACAGAGATCTTTGCCTCATGGAGTTGATAATTTATCTAGGGAGACAATGGACAATGGACAGATAGGGTAGATAGGTAGATGATAGATAGATAGATAGATAGATAGATAGATAGATAGATAGATGATAGAATTTCCTATGATGATCAGTGATAGGGAAGAAGAAAAATGTACAGTAGAATGAGAGAGATGAGCAGTGCAGATGTAGGGGGCAAGTTGCAGTATCATCTGAGGTGTTCAGGTAAGCATCTTTGAGAAGGTAAGAGCTGAGGGAAGCATGCAGATGGAGAAGGAGCTCTGAGGAAAAAACATTCCAAAAAAATGGAACAGCTAGAGCAAAACTCAAAGCAGAAGTATATCTTGTGTTTTCAAGCAACGATAAGGTAACCAGTTGTGGTGTTAGAGTATCGTCAATGATGAGTAAAGGGTGAAGGGGTACAGCAATCTCATGCAACCCCATAGGCTTTATAGAGTCATTTAAGGGCTGTGATTTAATCACATCTGCAAAGGGTCACTCTGGCTGCTATGTAAAGAACAGACTTTGATGGGGCCTGGGAAGGTTGAAGTAGGAAGAAGGATATTACAGTAATTTGGATAAGAGATAAATGTATAGCAGAAAAATAAAGAAGGGAACCAGTCTTGATATATGAATATTTTGAAGGAAGTACCCAAGAGGATTTTCTCCTTGTGGACCATGCAGGAAAAATAGGAGACAGGAAAGATTCTGAGGATTCTGGTGCAAGTAGCTTAAAGAGTGATACTGCTGTCAACTGATACAAGGAAACTATACACCAGAGATTGAATAGGTTCTGGGGTATGAGTATGGAGAAATCTCTAATTCACTTTCAGACATGTTAACTTTGAGATGTTTATTTGATATTCAAGCAAAAAATAAAAGTCAAATAGATGTATGTGTAGGTCTTTAGGTAGGACTAGAGTTTGAGTGTCTTCTCTAGAGATATAAATATTTGACTCATCAGCACATAAATTGTAATTAAAGGCATTAGACCTTTTGGTATGACCCAGGAAGTAAATGTAGACAGTGAGGAAGATTAAGGATTAAGCCTCAGGACCTTTCTAAAAGTGGGTAGAAGAACCAACAAAGGAAATGGAAGGAATGACCAGTATGGTAGAGGAAAGCCAGAAAGTGTTTATCTTGGAAGTCAAAAAATATATATGTATTAAGGAGAAGGGAACGATCAACCTTATCAAATACTGCTGGTAGATCAATTATGGGGAGAACTTTGACCACTGGCTGTAGTTAGGGGAGTTGTGTTGTCTGATAGCCTTCTTATGAGAATTTTGGTGGGTGACCAGGAAGAATTTCTCATGTTTCCTCATCAGGAATCTTAGATTAACTTCAGATGTGTTTCCTTTATTCTGTGGGGGAAGAATTCTTCTATACCACACTAACTGATAATTCAAATTGTAATGAGAAGTCTATTTATATGGTTAGTATATTGATAGCTACTTCTCACTTATTTATTATGTGTGTACATAAATCCATGTATATAATATAATATTATACATCAATTCAAGGGAATGAAATAATGGCATTTGCTACAATGTGGATGAACCTTAAAACATTATGCTAATTGAAAGGAGTCAGATACCAAATGTCACTTATTTCGTGGTTATTTTATATGAAATATCCAGAATGAGGAAAAACATAGCTAGAAAGCAGATGCTGGCTGCTTGAGGGTGGAAATGGAGAGGAATGGATATAACTGCTTAATGGAGACAGGTTTCTTTAAGGGTTGATGAAAAAGTTTTGGAACTAGATAGACATGGGTTTGGGATAACATTATGAATATACTAAATGAATTGAATTGTTTACCTTTAAATGACTTATTTTATATGAATTTCACCTCAATTTTTAAAACTGGAGGAGGAAGCTGTGACTCATAGATCAAATCTAGCCCATCACTTATTTTTTATACAGTCCACAAGTTAAGGAAGGGTTTACATTTAATTGTTGAAAAATCAAAAGAAGTATAATGTTCATGGCACATGAATACATGAAAGTCAAATTCAGGTGCCCATGCATAAATTTTTAAGGACACAGAGTATGATGGTTAATCTTGTCAACTTGATTGGCTTGAGAGATGCCTAGGAGAATAGTAAAGCACACTTTTGTATGTTTCTGGGTAAGTAGTCGGGCATGTCCTTGGGAACTGCCTCTGCTCCTTGGCGCTTTCTTTCCTAGCTCTTCTCCCTGTCTGCTTCCCAGATGCCATGAGCTGAGGAGTCTTGCTCTACCATGTTGTTACTGCTTTGGAGGTAGCTGACCATGGGCTGAAACCTCTGAGACAATAAGCCAAAATAAATTTCTCTTCCTCTTGGGCCGGTGAGATGGCTCAGCGGCGTAAGCGCCTGCCTTGCAAGCGCGAGGGCCCGAGTTCGACTCCCGGAACCCACATACGAAAAAGGGGCCGGTGATATCGCTCAGTGGCACGGGTGCCTGTTGGCGCGCGAGGTCCTGAGGTCGTCCCCCTGGTACCCACAAAAAAAAAAAAAAAAAAAAAAAAAAAAAATTTCTCTTCCTCTTAAGTTGCTTGTGTCAGGTATTTTGTCCTAACAATTGGGAAAGCTGACCAATACACAAAACCATGCCTATTTGTTTAGTTATTATTGAAAGTTGTTTTCACATTGCAATGGCACACTTGAAGAGTTGCAACAGTGACTCTGTGACCTACAAACTCCAAAATATTTACTATTTTGCCCTTTAAAGAGAAACTGACTATTGGTCTAACTCCCTAAAAGTTGAAGAAAAAAAATGTTCTGGCCTTTGGGCAAAGCTTGATATTATTGTTGAAGGGTTTTATACTGAAGAGACTGTCCTCTTGCTCCTGAAATCTCAAAGAAGGATTGAGAGCTATCCGCCTCCTCTTGGTAATTATGTCTTCAGTCACTTGGCCCTCAAACTACATTTTTAAAATACTGCTCTAAGTAATGATAAAGTATTTCCAATGCTGCTGTGAAGGCCATTTTTAAAAAGTCACTCTTGGTTGCTCCATGTGGGAGAAATCAGTACCAGAGTGTAAGTGAAGAGTACTTTTGTTTCCTCTCCCTCCTAAGGAGTTAATACCAGAGAAGGCTAAGTTCCAGGGTCCTCTCCAACCCCAGCCTTTTCTTTTCCCCCATCTCCCTAATGTCAAATTGGCAAACAAAGGCATGAAGGACACAGGACACACCAGTGTCAATAGAACTGACAGCTTCCAAGCCTGATCCTGAAACATGAGGATTGATTCAATTGCCCATTTTTTATAGTGTGAATGGGAGTGTATACCCATTCACTTGTTTTGTTTTGTTTTGTTTTTAATATTTTCTGCTCTCTCTCAAACCTTTCTCAGGATAGCCCTTTGATTCAACTCCTGGGGGGCCCTCTCCAGAAGAAGGCCCACTTTTGCATCATGGACATTCCTAGAAAGCTGTGGAACCAATTTTGTTTATAACAGAATTCACATATCCTTTAACAAGTACTTTTATTTTTTTTTCACCTGGCCATGGCTCTTAAAACTTTTAGCAATGCGATCACCTCAGATAGTTAGAGGTCCTTCTTCAATAATTAATTTATATTATTAATACACAATCATAAATTTTAAAATATTAAAACATATCTATAAAAGAACTGTGGAGTGACTTCTATAAATGATATATTTAATATTTTATGCTGTATTCACTTTAAAACAAGTATTTCAAGTAAACTTTTATAAAGCAAGGATCAACTTGCTTGTAAATATAAAGAAAGATATGCAAGTAATGCATACAGAAGATTTAAATGATCTTTGTAGACCTGTGCCTTATCTAGGTAATGACTGATCCAATCCTGGTTCAGTCTTAAGGAATCTGAAAGTTATAACCTCAAGGAAAGTCACTCTTCAGAGTTCCAGATGATGGAACTTTTAGCCATCTCGCCAGTTAATTTTTGTGTGGCTCAGAGATCAAGTACCTTATCCGAGGTCTCAAAGATAAAGACTTTTATCTAATTATTTTGGTGCAATAGGCTTAACTTTTTCCACCCCACCGTGCTGTCTTCATAAATTTATATTTACATATATATATCCAGATACAAACATCTGAATATAGGATAATTTATGCATAGAATTTATAATAATTTATAAAACGGCTGTTCTATTTTTGTACGTTTTTATTCTTATATTTATACTTCTCCACCCTAGCTGCACTCTTCCTTTTAAAACAATCAACTGAGATGAGAACATTATTTTTATTAAAGGAGAACTATCCTTCAATGTCATTTTCAAAGTAAAAAAAATAAGTCCTTCAATAGGTGCATAACAACTAGAAACACAGTGTTACTTGCATCGGTTTATATGTTTGCAGCCTTGATTCCTAATCAATTACTGATTATGAAAGTAATCATCAGCTTACAAAGTTTGTCAGTAGCATACACAATGGAAAGAACTCTCTAGTTCTCACACTTTGATGCTGCCTGTTTTCAAGAACTTGCACTGGGCTACAGACCAGCAGACCCTGTAATCCCTTATTTGAACCTGTTACAGGGAAGCCATATCTCTATAATGGCAAGCTCATCCTGAAAATGTCAGTTCATACTTGTTGGCTATGAGAACCTCTTTATATGCAATCCACCAAAATGTGACCAGAATGCCTCTTCCAAAGAGGGTGTTGGAACAGGACAGTTGCAGCCCAAGAATCTTCTCAGGAAACCTATGGTGCCTAGAAATTCTTGCTGCTTCTCCTCACACCCTTGTCTTCAATGACCATAATTGTATACTTGTATTTTAATTTTATAATTATCAAAGACAGCCAGGCTTGAGAGGGTCATGAATGCCCTTCTAATCTTACCTTTTCAATTTCAGTGGACAAAATCTGGACAAGATCAGAATAGAGATTTGCTGCCATGTAGAATTTTCAGAAAGACGGGAAGAGAGCTAGGCTTCAGAACTGTGGAGATCCCGACCCTGGTCCTGTCTCTTTCCTCACTGGCTGCATATCCTTGGACCTTAAGTCACTATCAATAAAAATGAGGGAATAAAAATCCTTATCTTACAGCATTATTGAGACCAAAAGTGGGGAAAAAGTTCCAATATTGAGCTCCACAACTAGTGAGTTACATAGATAACATTTGTTCTTTCTTTCCAGTGAAGTTACCAGTTGTCATCCCTGCTTCTCCTAGTTAAAATAACTTTTGTATATACAACACAATGTTCATTTATTAATAAAATGATGAAACACACAGGAAATTGTCTTAACAGTGCACAAAAACTCACTAAATTTAATTCTTTCCTACAGAATCAGGGGAAGAATTTAAGTTTCTAATTTCTAGTATGATGTTCTTTCCTCCCATATATGTGTTTGTGAGTGTGCATGTGTGTTTGTGTATTAACAGAAAACATCAGTCTTAGTTCTACTTCTTTCTCCATTCATTTTTTCTTTCAGATCATCCTTTGTTTCTACAAAATCATGCCCAGTGCTTTCATTTAGCTTACTTGGGTTTATGTGACTTTAGAATCTTAAGAACTATCTCCATACCATTACTTTATATCAAAGAGAAGTAATATATGAAGGTAATGGAAATACATTCCGTGTTCTGTATATATTTTTTACTGTATTATGGAGGATTGGCTTTTTGAAATTATTCTGTGATTAGATTTCTGAAGCCACACATTTTTAATAGCAGCACTAAAAATGTAGAATTAGGCATTTCTTTGATTGTGGAAATCAAGATTCAACATGTGATCAATCAGGCTGCCATTGCTTTTGTTTTGAATCAGTACATAAACCTACAGCTAAATTATTATGTTTTACACACTCCTATAATTAGGTATGTTTTAGTATAAAGCTGCAGGTACTTCTAAGTTATACATACAAGGCAAAAAGCATTGGTGAAAATCTGAGATATCTCTCTCTGAGGCATAGCACATCATTCACAGAAGATATCATGGGTCATCAGAGGAGGCATGGTGAAAACTCATACCATAAGGAGGAGGCAGGGGACACTATAAGCTGTTACCTAGAAGAAATCCACAAGAAAAGTCACAGAAGTTGAATCAACTAACTTGAATCTAATCTGAAGTTGTCAGCATCTGTTTTGAGAAGGGTATCTGTTTTGAGTGGCAGAGACTGAAGGAGTGATTCACAGAATTAGATTTCAACTGGCTTTCTAGGTCAGGCATGCATCTCATGGAATAGCATCTGGCCTGGATTGTAGGGCACACAGGTGCTTGAAGAGTTCTGGGTCCCAACAAACCAGGATAGAGTCACTGTGGAATATTGGTATAAAAATCAGGATAAGTAAGGTGGGAATCCATACTGTAAAGATGGTCACACAGCCCCTAGGAGCCAGGGACCCACAAAAAGTTTAGCTATCCCCATAACATTAGTGGAATTTAACCCCAATATTTTCCTAGCCTGGTCACTTGTCTGGTCCATGTCTGGGTAATCTGATTTTTCCTGAGAGACAATAATGTGCTTTGTGCCAAGCATTTTGTTGGTCACAGGAGATGCATGAGTGAATTAACAACTGTTCTGTGTCAGGACCCACACATTGGAAGAGAAGATGGGTTATTATCAGAGGAGGGTGGTGTGTTCTGTAGTTATGGAGGAAGGAAGGATATGTGAGGAGGGGGCTTTGGAAAGTACTTAGAGTTTGTCCATAGAAGATTAGAAGCTGTTTACCATTTGAACAAGAAAGGCAGAGGAGACAGTGTGAGTATCTCTCAAGCCCTTGATAGGAACCACAAATGATCTCACAGAGCAAAGGAAAGGCCCAAGGTTTCATGTTGAAAAGGAAGCAAGGAAAGTTGGGTGGTATCCCATTTTGGAGGGCTTTATTGGCTATTACATGTAGCTCTGTTTCGCTCATCACATGAGCATATATTCAAGGACAAAGGGCTCATGAAAAATATTGCTGCATTATGTCTGTTTTTATTATCTAGCAACTCTTATGTTATAACCTTTAGTTTTAAAATACTACGTCATCTTTACTATTCTTTGTATAGATCTTAGCCCTTAAATGACACTGGTTTGCTCTAGCACCAAAAAATGTACCCGTTGCTTTCACTGTCATATCTCTGGCTTTGAGAGCCTTTCATGACATGACCATTCTCTAGGCTCTGCGCACTCTTGGTAAAGGTATCCCTAATAGTCTCGTCTCCCAGTAGCCAATAGGTAAACCAATAAGATCAGGAGCCTGGAAGATCTTTGGACTATCTTTCCTGTATTTCCTCTGAATCATTTGTAGGTATTTTATATAATCTAAGAAATGTTCATGGATACACAGTAGTCCCCCATTAACCATAGTTTCACTTTCCAAAGTTTCTGTACCTGCCCATTAGTCACGTAACAGCCATTTTGGTTATCACAGCAACTGCCAGGTATCACAGTAATTATGTTCAAGTAGGAAGGTCAAGAGTAGCCTAATGTTACATCACAATGCCAGCATCATTTACCTCACTTCATCTTATCACAAAAGAAGGATGAGTACAGCTTAACAAGGTATTTTGAGAAAGACAGACTATATTCATAAAACTTTTATTCCATATATTGTTATAATTCTTTTATTTTATTATTAGATATGGTTATTAATTTTTATTGTACCTGATTTATAATTTAAACTTTATTGTAAGTACGTATGTATAGGAAAAAATAGTACATTAAGGTTCACTACTACTTGTGATTTCAAGCTTCCCCTGGTGATTTTGTAATGTATCCTTCATAGATAAGGGTAGACTACTAGATTTATACACATACATATATTTTTTAAAGTCTTTCCAAATCAAATAATAGAGTGTTTTTAATTATCTAAGTTACATTAATTTTTATCAAAAAATTATAAGGGTAATTCAATGATCATAAAACAGGAAGGAAATCAAATATTAATAAAATTAAAACCATTGTTCACTGTTAATTCAAATGCTATACTATGATTACATTTCCTTTTCATAAAAGTTTATTTGTACCCATTGTCCATACTACTTCTGGAGTTAAGATCTGAATTGTAAATCATTGTTTTATTCTGTTTTATCTTTACCTTTGGAATAACATGAAATTTGAACTAAGGTTTAAGCAATGTCCCAAAGGCAAAATCTTATCAAAGTTGGGGTGGCCAATTGTTAATATATGTATGCAATAAATTTTATTTTTAAAAAGCAGGAGCAAGTCATGTAATCTAGAAGATTTAGCCACCAACATTGAGAAAAATTTAGTACTTTTTTTTTTTTTTATGTGGGTACTGGGAGTCAAACTCAGGACCTCGCGCTTTCCAGCAGGCGCTTACACCGCTGAGCCATCTCACTGGCCCGAGTACTTTTTTTTAACCAACATTTATGTTTACATTTCTTCAGCTCTAGAACTTCAACATTGGTACTCCAGGGGCAGCTCTCTTATCTGTAGTGGTAAATGATACTCATAAGGTAGCCCAGTAGCACTGTTTAGTAACAGCTAAACAGTGTTGGATTAGCTTGTCTTGGTCCATTCTAAAATCTTTTGAATATTATGATGAAAATTTTTAATAATTTTCAGCTGTAACTCATAAAACTATTTTAGATGTATCCAAGAACTTCAAATATCCAGGGAAGAACAGCTGATTTATGTAACGAAGTGGCCCCACGTCTTTCCTACACCTCCTTATGCTGAGGGCCACATCATTCCAAGGGGCCAGCTTGACTTGTTTCCAGACTTCATCTTTTGTTTACTCTTTGCCACAGTAGTCATCAGAATAGCTTAAAGACAGAGCTACTAAAAGTACTACAATGAAAATAGTCTTGGGCCAGTGAGATAGCTCAGTGGCATAAGCGCCTGCCTGGCAAGCACAAGGTCCTGAGTTTGACTCCTGGTACCCACATAAAGGAAAAAAAGGGCCGGTGATATCGCTTAGCGGCACAAGCGCTTGCTGGCAAGAGTGAGGTCCTGAAATTGACTCCCGGTACCCACATTAAAAAAAAAAAAGAAAATGATCTTATCCTGGGTTTACTTCTAGAAGACAATGGCTTTCATCCTTTAATTTTTTCTTTTGGCATTTATTTTGGTGTTTCTAAATGCTATAATTCTGCTGCTAATGATTGCTTAATCAAACGTTTCTGGGCTTCCTGCTCTAAAAGATAAAGATTCAGCCTTTGGTCACCAACATCATCCTTTTTACTTTTCCTCTTTTTTCAGGCTTTTCCCAAAAGAGCTAAATCACTATCTTTGTTTCTTTGCTCTAGTCTCCCCAAGTAATTTTATCACAATTTTGTGTTAACTAGATAGCAAATTTTTTACATGACTATTGTTAATTTATAAGTCATTTTGTATTATGATTATATTTTACATTTTATTTTCCTTAAACTAGAAGTTGCCTAACCTTCTTAATTTTTCATGCATCTATAATTTTTTGATATTTGAACCTTAGAAGCATCAATAAACTTCTAAGTCCATTTTTTTAGTCTACTAACTTACTTTGTCTTGTAGCTCTAGTCTAGGTCTATCGCAGAGTCATCACAAGAAGAATCATTTACCTCTCTTCCATGTCAATTCTGTTGTGTAGTAGACCTTATATTCTCCTGTTTCTTGATTTATTCCCCCATTTTTCTAAGGCACATTATCTAGTAGTCTTTTTTTTTTTAATACAAAGTATATGGAAAGAAAATAGTTTAGGATTAGCAAATATCTGCATTGTTCCTTCACACTTGTTTGGTACATTGGCTGACTATAAAGTTTTGGTTGGAAATCATTTCTCTCAGATTCTGGAATTTGGCAAGCTTCGAAGTCCAATGGCCTTCCAGGTTCCAAGTAGCTATTGAGAAATACAATGTTTCTATCTTTTTTAAATTGCGTACCATGCCTCTACTTTCTTTCCATCTTCAAAATATATGTTAAACGCATTTCTACTCTTGCTACACCTCTAAGTAATGGTGATCTTTGGAGTTCATACCATTTTTAAAAATTCTTTACCTGTAATTCTAGTAGGCTTTTGGCATAACTAAATGGCAAATTTATGTGACTAGTTTACCATTGTTTCTTCAAACATCAAGTATTTAAACCTATGCAAACTTTTTGCAAATGTGGACAGTCTCCACCTTATAGTGGTTCAATTTATTAATATTTTTATTTTATGATGGCTCATATATATTAGTTGAAACTGTACTCCAAATCATTATATTTATCAGTGTTAAAGATACAGCGTGAAATACTGTCTTCTGATGCTAAGCAGCAACCATGAACTGCCATTCCTAGTAAGCAACAAGGTCATGAGGGCAAATAACCAATACTCTAAGCAGGTTGGACACACCTATGTTATAATAAAAATATTATTAAAACAAGTTTTGTTGCCTATATACATTAACTATATAGTACATTTTATATGTGGCCAAAGACAATTCCTGTTCACTCAGTGTGACCCAGGCAACCCAGGAATGTCCAACCCGCAGGCCACAAGTTAGACATGCCTGCATGGTATACTGAGCCACTAAGCTATAATATGATGTAGGTTAAGTATATTAAAGAAATTTTTTTGTACTGAGATACACTCCCAACCCCCCACCACACACACACATACCTTGTGAGAAACTCTGTCTTGCTGAGTTGCCCAGGCTGGCCTCCAACTTGAGATCCACCTGCCCCAGCTTCCTGAATAGCTGTGATTACATCCATACACCACGCCCAACTTAAATAACATAACCATCACATAAGTTAAGGAGCATCTATGTTATAACATTACTCGAGTAGCAACCCTGACAGTTGGTAGACAAGTCCCATTGATGATGGGATAGCTGATACTCCAAGAATATTAATAGTTTTCTTAAACTTAATGAGCCATCTTACAGAGAAGTATTGAAATTTAAAACTAAGTTTTTCCCTCTAATCAAGCTTAAGGGACACATACAGCCTGCATTTGTAATAGAAGCCACAAGTAAGAAAGAAACTCAGATCATGCTTCGCTCTACCTTGCTACAATAAACTAATACTATTGTTGTAATGTGAATCATTCCTTTGAACTATTCTCTGAACTTGAAAGTTTAAGTTTCCTCTTCAATCACTTTTGTAATTCCACAGTTGAAACTGGAACACCTAAAACCAAATAATTGCTGGTGGTCTGACTCATACAAAATAGTGGAGTATATGAAAGCAGACAAGGAAAACTGAAATAATCATGTTTGAATCTGAAGGAAAATATACCTTAATATATAATTCATTATTTCAGAGTCCAGGACACAATGAAACAACTTCTTCTTTGAAGTTTTTACTTACCTTCCCACGTAAGGCACAAACAGCATTCTCTAATTTGAAAATGAAAAATAAGTCATTGCACTCCAACTCTAGTCTTGTGAAAGCTAAGTGATTATTCTCAAAAAGAAAAAGGGACTTTCCAATGAGTATTTATTACCAAACATACATACCCAACAATTTATGATGTGTTAATGTGTCACTGCAACCTTCTGCCTGTGGTTATAACAGCAGACGTGCTCTGTGTTTAGCGATGGCTTCTTGAAGGGCATACTCAGGTAATACCTTCTGAAACATTTCTAGTTCTTTATGCACTCAAGGGTTTGCCCTTTGATTTTCCCAAGTGAACTTCAGGTTCTATACTTTCTTATTTTATTATATAATTAAGCTGCACTTCATTTTCTATTTTTTTCTATTTTATTTAATTATTTTATTTTTATTAGTACATTTTTATAGACATAATTATTATATTTATCATTTGTACATGTACATAACACATCTTAATTCTTTTTTGGTCCCCTTCCCCTCTTATCCCTCCCCACTCCCTTCAACTCTTAATCCCATTCCCATTTGAAAAAGCTCTATTTCTATTTTTTATTTGATTCTCTTTGGTAAATCTTTTTCCCCTGCCTCCCTCCCCCATCTCTTGTTTCCCTCTCCATTTGAAAAAGATTTTCCTATTACCTATCCTTTATTTTGTTTTCATTTATATTTTGGATTTCTTTTTCATGTAGTTTAAATAATCCAAAACAAAAGGAGAAAATATTTGGGTCAAGCAGTGAAAGAGTGAAATTAGGCAGTAACTCCTCTTACATGGGGCAAATCATTCTATCACTTGGACTCTCAAGGCTTCTCACCTTTAAAATTAAATAATAGAGATAGATCTTCAAATCCCTTATCAGCTCTTGAATGCTATTTCTACACTGCTGATTTGTCTCCATGAATCATCTCAAACCAGTCATTGCTGCTTCACTGCATATCCGACTATGAAATGATTTGTTCATTAATTTATTTAATGTATGTTTCTTGGACATCATACTCAGAGCAAAGTGTGCAGGAGTCAATGAGCAGACACAGTCCTTAACCTCACTGAATGCACAATGCAGAGGAAAAAGGAATAACTATGATAAATATTAAAAGTAAAAGGTAATTTCAGAGTGCTGTGAGAAAGAGTAATAGGAAGATAATTCAGACATGGGAAGGAAATGTGTCAGGAAAGCTTTATTGAAGAAATGGTAAGAGATGCAAAAGATGAGGGGTCACTAGTGATGTGAAGAATGATTAAAAACAGTATTCCAGCCACACAGTGCAAGACGTGTAAAGATCCTGAGGAATTCAAGAGCTTGTACATTCGGGAACTAACAGCAGTTCACACAGCTGAAGTCTAGTGAACAAGAAAGGTTGGCCTGAGAGAAAGTTAATGTGGGCTCCCACCAAATTATACAATGCTTTACTGCCTTGATGAACATTTTTTATGACATCTGATAGACAGAAAATGCTGAACAATGTTTAAGCAAGAGAGAGAAGTTATTCAATTACATTTTAAAAGATTCTGCCGGCCACTGGGTTAAAATATACTGGGTTAAACAAAAAAGGGTAGAAGAAGACGAAGGGATGAGGGCAGCTAGGATTGGGGCAGCTAAAATTAGGAGACAATGGTTAAAAAAAAAAAAGGTGGAATTTACATTTAATCTTGAAATGTGCTCATTCTGGGTCTTTAGTCAGCTGTGGTATTTGGTGGGATACCTATGGCCTTGTGTCTTCCTTTATGAGAACATATTCTTGTATCTGCATTCCAGAGACGAATTCGCTGGAGTCCCCTTGCCTCTCCAGGTGGTCTTTGTGGGCAGCATCCTATATAATTCCCCCTTTATCAGTCATTTCCTTGAGCTTGTTCAAGAACTCAGATGCCATGAAAGGAAGAAAGGTGGTAGTTGGTGAAGTTAGGACAGGCATGACTCAGCAAGACACAGGGAAGCAGAACTAGTGACCTATATGAATAGTAAGGAAAGTGGATTTTGTTGTGAACAAACAATGTAGAGAAGGCTTAGGCTTCTAGAGTCATGAATAGAAAAGGAAGAGAAACCAGGTCTGATGCAGTACATAGAAAAATGTGAAAGAGTGTAAGACAAACAACCATTATACATTTTTCCATTTTGGAAGTTTCAGGAAAAAGTCATAGGAAAGAATTACCTGGTTATAGCAATGACATTTTTTTCAGTGATTTCAGGAAAGTGTAGGTTGCATCTTAACCAACGTTTGCCATGTGCCTGACAGGAACAAATGCTAAGCATGGACTACGCTGCAAAGCCTGTAAGATGAGCATCCACCACAAGTGTACAGATGGCCTAGCACCCCAGCGATGCATGGGCAAGCTGGTAAGCTTATGTCAAGAGGGAGTACTAGAACTCCCTGCCTGAATGAAGTTACTTCCTCCAAACTTCTTTTATGTAGCCTTGAAGGCACCCAGAATCCCTGGTGTGTCCACTTGGCTTCCCAGTTTACATAATGATAGAGCCAAGGAGGAGCTATATCGATCCTAGAGACAAATTCCCCACACTGGAAAAGAGTCAGGTCCTTAAGAGAAATAAACAGCTTCTTCCACGTTGAGACTTTCTCAATTTTAGCAGAAGTGCCTCATCCGGGGGCTGTTCAGGTTTGCAAAGTGAAATTCGTACATCCCAGGAACACCCTCAGTCCCAACCAAACTAGAGTGGTTTGTCATCCAGTATTTAATTTGTTGTCAGTTCAGTGGTGTCAAAAGAGGACCATGGCTAATATCTACAAAAGAAAACAGAGGAATAAAAGTCTACACCACCTTAACAGAATCATGCTGGCAAAACTAAGGGAAATTGGGACTGTTTTGGCACATTCTGGGCTGATCCTAGTATATCAGAAGCATGGACTTCAGTCCCTTTGCACACATTTTGATCAAAAGTAATTCAGAGCACAGTGGAGAGTATCTGTAACTGAGATGGCCAAAGAGTTGTACCCAGAATGTCTACAGAAATATTAGATGGAACATAAGAATTGTTTTTGAAAATGCAAGACCAATCACATAGAAAAGGAATTCTATTATCTTTTCTGGCTCTAGGTGAAAGACTAGAATAAGTAGGTGCCTGCCAAGTCTTAACATGCAGAGATAATGTCACCGAAGATCTGTTCTATAGTTAAGAAGTGCGTCTACCCCCCATTCAGATACCACTACCACCCTCCCATCACTACTGATAATGTTCAAACAGAGGAGGACACAGTTACCAAAAACACTGGAGAGTATTCTAGGATTCTAGTGAAAACCAGACCATCAAGTTCCCTTCCAACACTAGGATATAGTGAGTCCAGGTTCTTAGAAAGTTCGTTTACGTACTCTAATTTGCAATGTCCTCTTGTCTCAAACTCTTGCCTGACCTGTTCCCCATCTCCTTCTCTGATAGCAATTCTCAAAGGCCATGGCAAAGACCATAGATAAGAGGTCAGATAAACAGAATCTCAAAAGCAAAACAAATGATTCTGGGTCAAGCCTGAGGTCTGCTTTAGGCTGCCTACCCTAAGGTTTGCTTTCCCATGCCCAGGCCTAGTGTGATTTTAATAGTCCACAACAATAAACTATGCAGTAAGAATGCAAGGGAGTCCATTTGTATCCTGGGAGATAATGGGGATCCTGCATATAGTGGAGGCTGTGGCACAAAGCATCGGTCAGAGAAGCAAGGCAGGGTCCAGAGCTTCCTTTCTGGATGGAGCATAACTTTTTCAATGCTCTCTATTGTTCCTCCCTCACACCATTCCCATCAGTAGTGAATTATAGAATTAATAGGACATTAGTATCTTAAAGGAAGAGACTAGTTAGATTAATTTCAGGATTTTTGTGTAGTTTTCTTTATCTCCTTGGTGATAATAAGCCCCTTCTCTTTCTCATTCTCTCACCAGCCAAAGGGGTTTCGGCGTTACTACAGCTCCCCCTTGCTCATTCATGAACAATTTGGATGCATTAAAGAAGTTATGCCCATTGGTGAGTCAGGACATTGATGGGTTGAGGTGGGTTTTGAGCAGCAAAGTCAGCAATGACTACTATCTTCTAAAGACTGTAAAACCAGAAGGATGTCTCAGTGCATTTGTTATTGTCTGTGTGAATTATAATTGTTTGCTGGAGAGGAAGCATAAGGAGGGCCAAATTTTCCAAGAATTTTCAACCTCTCTCTGATGAAACTTGAAGTACACCCAAGACTGAAAGGCTACTGAAATGCTTTGCCAACCACGTGCAGCAGAGTGGAAAAAGCATTGAACATGGCAGCCCACAGACCTGGTGCAGGGCCCAGCACCCCCACTGACAAATTGTGGATTTGAACAAATAATTCAACCTGTCAAATCCTATAAATGAGAACCCAGTAAATGCTTTTTATAATTGTTGTAAAAAATAAACATATGTTATAAACCAATGCTGAGTAGGAACTCAGTGAATATTGGTTATTCTTTAATAAGGACCTAAAAATGCCCTATATTTATAGATATGTCTGGCTTAATTTCTTCTTTTATAATATCTTTCAATTTGCTTTGATCTTTTATCTTTCTCTGCAGATCTCTACACCTATTTTTGCCTTTTTAGCAGGACAGGATTTAAACAAGAAATTTATAAACTAGAAAACTTCTAGTTAGATATTCATGAGGCCTGGTAACTTCAAATTCTTTCAAAAACATTTGCCTTCTATCACGAACTTGGTGTCTCAAGACTTTATACCTTGGTGAGGAGAGCTGCTCACCAGAGGAAATAAAAATCCTCTTTGAGAAGAACCTTAAAATTGGAATTCTGCAGATAGATAACTTAGGAATGTCAGAGCACAGAACCTACTTCTTGGGTTCTGTTGACCCAGGAGTTTTGGTAGGTGGTTGGCTGGGTTCTCTCAGATGAGCCTTCTCAGATGGTCCTTCTCTTCTGTTGCAGCCTGTGGCAATAAGGTGGACCCTGTCTATGAGGCCCTCCGTTTCGGCACTTCCCTGGCGCAGAGAACAAAGAAGGGAAGCTCTGGCAGTGGCTCTGATTCACCTCACAGAACCTCGGTAATTGTCCTCTTCCTCCTTCCCTTCACACAAGGTGTCTTGGGTGGTCCCAGCCTCTGGCACTGCAGTGTGAAGGGTTCCACCTGAATGTGTCAAAAGGGCAGGTCTTTGGGAGTCAGGCAGCCTCCAAAGGGAAACCCAAAGTGCTTTACACCACCAAGGATTAAACTTTCTGTTGCCAGCTCCCTGGGAACAGTTTACTTTCCTGCTCAGAGACCATCCTCTTGGCCTCATGACTCTTCCCATGGGCCTGCTGTCCTTTAGCCTCCTTTCACTGTTAGATAATACATCAGTTGACACATAGGAAACACTTGGCTCTAACAATGGACAGAAGCAGAGATATCCTGGCTGTTTCCCTTTCTACTTTCAGTTATACCTGAGTTCTCACATTTTCTCAGAACTTTCTAAGACAAGGTACACCATTTCATTTCACTGGTGCCTCACCATGGATTCAGTTTCTCTCCAAGGACACTCACCCTCCCAAACACCTTTTCTAAATTTTATCTGATCTAAACTCTACCATACACCTCTGGGACCTGTTATAATCCTATCTCTGGCTATCCATTAGAATTTCTCTAATGCTTCAAGATGCAGTACAACTCTGCCACCCTTGCTGAAGGCCACCATCCCTACTACAAAGAGCCAAGGACATTCCAGTTCACATCGTCAGTTGAGATATCCAGATACCAGTTTCATTTCTGCAGCCCCTGCTGGACCAAGAGCTTTCAGGCAAGACCTGGATGAGCTTCCACATGGTCTGCCACTCTAGGTCCTCTCAACATCAAGTGAAGAGGGGAGATTGTGGGAAGAACAGTAGGGTATCCTCTCCCCCCAACAAGGTTCCTTGGGGGCTGAGTTGAAGAAGCTCCCTCACTGGGTGCAGATCAATTCATGCAATAGCACGAGACTGTGAGTATTGAATAGGGGTATAGGTCAGACAGGTGAGTAGGCAGGTTCACAGGTCCCTGGTCATGCCATGTGGTTATCTTAGAAGCCTTCTTCAAATTCACTGAAAGCTGTGTTCTTCAGACATTCCACTGATTTCTAAGAAAAGGCCAAATAATTTTATTCATTACTGGTTTGTACATAAAATCGATGCTAATTATTTTCTTCTATTCAGTAAACATGAAGACACTTCACACTGTTAGGTTTCAAAACTTATTTCTGAAGGCCAAATTGAGAAGAAAAATGATGATAGTGACATTTTCGCACTTCTTAAAAATATACTCTTTATACTTCTTATTCTATTTTATTTTAAAAAGAACATAACATGTATGTGTTAAAAATATTATAATAACTTTGTCATATGAATTCTGAAGGATTTCATAGTAAGATGAAAAATGTTTAGTTTCAGTAAACTGTGCCTCAAAGCAGTGAAGATATAACTTGTGACATTTTAAGATACCTGAATCCTAATGATATTCCCAAAGACAATATTATCATTTGGTAGTTCAAAAGAAAATGTTAATTATTTGCTGAAAAAATCATAGAAATGGTGCTAAATGTGGTTTTTAAAATATCTTCAAAGTCCTGTGGATAGGATTTATGTTTAAGTCATGTTTCATCTACCAATGTTTCAATCAGTGACAGACCACATATATCAAGATGATTCCTTCAGATTATAAGGTAACTCTAAATGTACATTTTCCGTTTAGATACATGCATACTTATCATTGTGTTACAATTGCCTACGGTATTCAGTACAGTAACATACTGTACAGGTTCATAGCCAAGGAGCAATATGCTATGCCATATAGCCCAGGTGTGTAGCAGACTTTGCCATCTGAGTTTGTGTACGTACACTCTCTGATCTGCCCGCAGTGATGAAACCACCTAACAGTGCATTTTTCAGAACACATCCCTGTTGTTAAATGGCCCATGGCCATATATAGATACTTTTTGGCTATATGTGTGAGGTAGTATTAATATAATGATATATATAATTATAATGCCTACATGAATTGTATATTTAATAATTACACAAAATGTCTAGCACAGGGTCTGGCATAATTTACACTTAATAAATGGAATTTTTGGTGCTTTATTTCATTAGGCATCCAGGCCTCAGTAGGGCTTTCCTTGAACTTGAGTTATGAAGTTAAACAAGGATGTAATCCATTAACAAGGCAAATACATCATTTGAGAGCATTTTCCAGAGCCACTCCTTAACAGGGCCCATGTTCAGCATTTGTTGAAAACTCCTGGCTAACTCAAGGTTCTGCTCTATTCTTCCGCTCAGCCCATCTCCTCCTCCAACTTGTCCTCCTTCAGCTGGGGTGACCCTGGGGTCCACTTTTGCTTGGTCTTCTTGTTCTGCATGCTCTTCCTAGTTGATCTTCAACATCCCTAAGTTGATGACACCCTCAGATATTTCCAATTCTATCTTCTTCCCAACCCCAGACCAGTTTTATAGATACTGCAAAATGAGCACAATAAACTACATTCATGCCTCTTTGGAAATAGGGTCCCACACTGCAGAACTCAGAAATATGCATCCTAAGTGCCTTTCTTCTCTATCTCCAATGTTGAAACTCATCATCTATCATTCAGATTATTATAAAGGAATATCTGTGCTACCCTCTTCCTTTTGAGTGTACTCTTAGTATCTCAAAATCTATCATCCTTTAAAGACTTTGTGGGCCGGTGAGATGGCTCAGTGGCATAAGCGCCTGCCTGGCAAGCGCGAGGGCCCGAGTTTGACTCCCAGAACCCACATACGAAAAAAGGGCCAGTGATATCGCTCAGCGGCACGGGCACCTGCTGGCACGCGAGGTCCTGAGGTCAACCCCCAGTACCCACAAAAAAAAAAAAAAGACTTTGTTCAATTTTCCTAATTAAAATTATAGAGAGTCACTTTGCTGAAAGGACAATGTCCATAATCTTTAGCATGACATATGAAACCTGTTGCTACCCTAAAAACCCACCTTCCCCTGAACTCACCAAGCTCTTAAAAATCTCCATAATTTAGAACATGTTGCTTCCTTCAGTTGAAATTCTTTAAGACATAACTTCAGCGGGGTGTGGTGGCACATCCCTGTAATCCCAGAACTCTGGGAGGCTAAACTGGAGTATCCCAATATTGACCCCAGCCTGGATAGCAGCAAGACCTTGTCTCAAAATGAAAACTAAAAAGGGGCAGGGGATGTGTCTCCATGCGAAGGCCTTTGGTTCAATCATTCTCCAGTACTGAAGGAAAAAAAAAAAAAAAAGAACTAACTTGATTTTTACACAAACAATAAAGAATCCCTAGACTCCTCTAAGTGAGGTGAGTTTTACCTTCCACAAGGCTTCAAGAGTTCCCTTTGTATAGGATATGCATGATTGGATTCTAATTACCTGCTGAACTAGCCTACACGTCGAGGTCTCCTTCCTTACTTATCTCATTTATGCCATGGCCTAAAAAGCGAGCACTTAAGAAGTTCTTGGAAAATGAGGATTATTTAACAAGGAATTCTTGAGGGCTGAGCTCAGAATCCTCTGGGGTCCACACAATGCTTTATTCCCCATACCCTGGGTTCCAGGAACAGTTTGCAGCTCTCTGGAAAGCCTGCTCTGTTGAGGTGCCCACGTGTTGTCTCTAGCTCTGTACAGACACATCGCTCTGAGCTTTGTGCTTTGGATGGTGCTCTTTCCACTGTTCCCTATGCAACCAGTTAATTAATCCATGACTTATATAGTGCTTAGTAGTTTTCACTTTTGTGTTTAAATTTTCCCTCTTCTCCAGTTTCCCCTCGACTAGAGTAAGCTACTTAAATGCAAGGACTCTGTTCACATTTTATTTCCATTACCTTATGCTGATGATTCTCAAATTTCACTGAGTTCCAGAATTCAGTGGAGAACTTTATAACACTATAGAGGCCCAGCCCTGTCCTACTTTATCAGCTGTTCAGGTGCCACCAATACCCGCCAAAATCTGAGAACCATTAATCTACACAGTATTAGCCCATTGTATATTCTGACTAAATATTTAGTGAATGAATGAGCAAGTGAACAACCTCATCAGACCCTCTAAATTTCTAAGCAGGACCTGAAGCTGATGACTTGAATCAGTGGTTCTCAGTGTATGATCAACTGATTCACACATCAGTATCAATGGGGAGCATGTTAGAAGTACTGACTTGGGTTTCCCACTTACACATACAGAATAGCTGGTTTTGGCCATCTGATAATGTCATTTTAACAAATGCTCCAGATGACTCTAATAGAATCTAATAGAACTTCTAATAGAAGTTTGAGAAGTACTGAGTTAAATCGAGGACTTACCTTTGCTTCCAAGGAAATCACCCCCGGTCAGCTTTCTACACCTTTTTTCTCATATTCTTCTTTCCTTGCTTATAATTGTCATTGGTCCCTCTGTGTGGAATGCTTTGGAATCACATATTTACAGTGGCCAGCGGGATGGATGATGTTTGAAACAGAAATTGAAAAACTCTGACCATCTCCCCAACCCCACGAACCACATTACATCTTTCTCAGGGAGTGAAAAGGGCACTTGCTGCCAATGAGTTGCTGCTTCCAAAAGCTACATTTAACTGCAGCCTGAGGCATCCGCCCTTACAAATCAAGACTTTTACAGCTACCACCCAGAAATTCAAAAGGAAAGCACAAATAAAACTGGCCAGAGCAGAGAAAATCTCTGTCCACTTTAATTGCATTCTGAGCCATCCTATATATAATCTTTACATTATATTTCTTCTACTGCAGCAAGTGCTTGTGTGGGGCCAGTCTTGGCAGAAGGAGAAATGAAAATCCAGAATAGAGAGATAAGAGCAGAGAGGAGGCTCCCCAGTTATTACCCTGAATTATCCACATAAGCAACAGGTGTCTGCTCCTGTGGTTCTTGCTGAACTTGCAACAAGGAGACATTTTCAGACGCATTCTGTAGTAGGCAATGAACATTTCAGCTGCTGCATTTTTGGCTGATGCTAATAAGATGCAGCAAGACCATTAGAGAGACGACTGAAGGATGCTCAGCTGCTTTCCTCTCTAATGTAGCTTTGTTTCTAGCAACATGTGGGCCTTATGGACTGATTTTAAGGGTAAAAAAACCCACATAGTTTCTGAATGTCAATAAGTTGTCATTCGTCACTGTCCAGTTGTACTGGCACTGGTTCTATCAGTGAATATTTTTCAGAAGTTTGCTTAATGAAGCCATTGTTCTGAGAGCTTCAAAGAGACAAAGACAAATCAAATTGTATTTAAACATCCGTCACTTCACACTCCCCAAAGTCCAACTTGCCTCAGTAGAAGAAAACAAAAAACAATTGATTGGTACTTTAAAATGATTTTGCTTGCTTCCTGCAGGGTCGAGTGATAATGAACTGCAGCCTCTTGCCATTCTTTAGCATTTTTATGTCCTAAAGCTAGCGTATTCCCACATAGCAAAGCATTATTCCACAGGATTGTTTTCTTTCAGGACTATAGAGACATTTGTTTTACATTGTCAGGAAGTCCCTGCTTAACTGTTTCCAAATCATTACGTTTTCTTTAATGTGTTTTCAAATGTTCTTAGAATCTAAAAAACATGGTGGCTTTGAAGAGGTCAGCAGAAACCAAATTTTTAAAAAACCATTCTGGGAGTTACTTGACTTGTTTATGAATAATCTTCAGTTTCATAAGACTAAATTAAATAAATGAAATTCTCTGCAGAGTAACTTTTGTGCAGAAATTATGAGCTTCAAAGGGAAGAGGGTATGAGTGACTTAGGGACCCTGTACTCTTTGTGCTGTTTATTTTTTTTTTTTTTCTTTCTGATGTGCCATGAAAGTAAAACTGAATGAAAAAATTTTTAAACCTAATCTTTAACAAAAATCAGTCTTGGAGATTGGTGCTGAAGTGCTCTGGAGCCGACTAAGGACAGCAGGAAGGAAAACTTATTCCCTTTTATAACATAAATAGTTGTTTTCTTCAAACTTCATTTTTCTCCAAGGCCCCCTAAATTCCTCACTGAAGAGGTTGAAGACAGGGAGACAGAAGGTGTATAACATGGCCCTTTGAAAGAAACAATCAATGCTGTGCTGCTAACTGTTTAACTACCAAGTTGGACCAGGTAGCCTTTGCCAATTCCATGCAGTAAATATCCCTACCATGATCAATTTCATGCTACCAGTGTGATGACCCTGGAGGCTCCTGGAGCCATAGAGCCAGGTCACCACTGGATGAAACAGTGCTCAAGAGCCTAAGCTCTGGTGCAATGCCTGAGGCTCGCTATCCCACCTCCATTCCCCATCAGCTGGGGAACCTCAAGTTGAGTTATGATTCTAGGTTTCAGATTCCTTTCTGAAAAACATGGGTCTATCATAGGATTATTGTGAAGAATAAATGAGGTGATACATACAATTATTTAAAAATAGCATGTAGTAAAAGATCAAGAATTATTAGCTATTTTAGGTGCTGTTACTGTTGTTATCGTCTTTGTTATTTCTATAATCTAAGTGAAAGAATGATTATGGCTTATTTTTCAAACAGTAGAATAACTGTAAAAAACAATTGATTTTGCATTAAACTGTTTAGTGCATATATCTGCAGTGTACCTTATTCTCTATAATTAATATTTAAAATGCACCCATTAAAAAAGCTGTAGTTTCATTGAAAATTCAAAATGGTAGGCTATGGGTAGGAGTTCTGATTTTCCCTTGTGGTTTGCTCCTGGGAAGAACCCTAGCTGTGGGCTGTGCAGTTAGACCCTCACTCAGCATTCATTGAGCGCCTATCGTGGTTAAGCCTGATCCTGCCACAGACACCTGAAGGGAAAGACAGTGCCCAAGAGGGTCACACATCCTCTATGAAGTTAGCCTCAGACAAGAGGGCCATCATCAGATCCACAAGCATCACGCGAAGTTCACCTTTGCTTTTTTGCCGACATCAAAATCACTGCTCACTTGGCCAACTGATAAAACATTGCTTATTCCATGCTGTTTCTTCTTTCCTCCAAGACTTCAGATCTCGTGGAAGTTCCTGAAGAAACCAATGGGCTGGGAGAAGGATATGACCTAAGGAGACGCAGCAACAGCGGTGAGTGAGGGAACAGCCTGGTACAAACGTGAACACATTAGTCAGGGTCAGTGGGCAGGCGAAGTCAATTTCCAGTCCCCTGTCTTTCTCTGCTAGCTCTGAAATCCAACCTGAGGAAGTGTTTTGTATTCTGGAAGGAAACTGGGCATATTTTCTGGCCAGTTTCACTGATTTGACTCTAACAATTCCCTCAATCCGTTCCTTGCATTCTCAAACTGCATGGACTTAGCCATACTGAACTTTGGGATCGTGTTCAGACCTTTTTGTGAATGTGTTATTTCTCTATTAACCTAAGTTAGATTTGAAAACCATACCACAGAGAAGCTACTCTGTGCTACACCTGAGATATATGAAACCAGGTTTGTGTGTGGGGGTGAGGGGGTAACAGTGAGGGGAATGCAGTCCTTACACTTGGCTCCTTCCCTGGCACAAACAACTAAGACTCTCAAAAACTGATATATATAATCCAGCTAAACATTCTTTATCAGTATGATTAAATCTTCTAATAACTAAAGCCCTTGTTAAAATAATTTCTAAAATATTTATTAACTGCTAACTATATAATATTGCATGCTAATATTAAGAAAGAACCACTTCTTTGACGAGGTTAAACACACACAGCCAGGCCTTTATGGATGCCTTCTTGCTGAGCCTTTTTGACATTAACAGCCACTTACTATCACTCTTTTATCAACAAAAAATGCAGAAGCATTTATTATCACCAGCAAAATAATAGTCACAAAACCTGTGCTCACATTGCTCCCAGTCTAGCAAGGGTATAGGTCCTGAATCGTGCTCAGCTGAATGCATTTTTGTGGCAGACATGGTGCCTCCAGGCTCCAACCCCTGCAGGCCAAGCATGGAGATGTTGCATAGATTTTCCAGTTGGCTAGTCGCCCTTTCCTCTTCCAGACTGGAGGCAGAAGTTTTACAGTCTTTAGGGTATACGTGCTTTGTCAGGAGCTGTCTTACAAGGGATTGCTACTACTTCCTTCACTCTGGAATTCACTCGCTTCTCATCTCTAGTCAGGACTGTGCCTGTGTGAGTCCCACAGACACCATGTACTTAGCTGCCCCTGTAACTCTCCTTCCTAAATAAGCATCAGCGTTCACCATGGCCCCTCTTGCCAAACACACACACACTCATTTGCTAAAGCTTGCTGCTAGAGTAAGGATTCTTAAGCATCACTTAAGAGGAACTGTACATTTAGGTCAATGCAAACATTTGTTGAACATTTAGCAGTGCTATTAGAAAAACAAGGTAAAGGATGTTTCTTCCAGAGAAACCTCACGGAAGGCAGTGATACTGCAGGGATACCCTAGCAAAATCAATCTGGCATTGCAGGTCCAGCAACTGAATCTGGCCAGCAACTCCAAAGTTCAGCATCTAAGGAACACACAAGAGCCTGAAATACACATCAGAGTTACTTGTTCCTGCTTCAAGTTGGCTCCATTGCTGAGTCCTGAGTCTGACTTCTGCCTTCATCTTCCCCTAACACACTTCTTACCAACAATGCTGATGGCACCTTGCCACTAACTGGACACGTGGTCCTTGGCACATTTTTCTCTGGAGGCAGAGAGTCACACTTCACTTAATGATTGTGTGACCTTGAAGCAGTGACCTAGACTCTCTCAATCATCCTGTCACTAAAATGAAAATAATAACACCAGATCCGTAGGGTTGCTGTGATCTTTGAATGAGATAACAAACATAAATACTGTCCACACATTGATAACAGCCAAACTTCATCTCCAGCATTAGGTTTCTTTGCTGCCTCCAATGCCTGTAGCCTATGAACAGTGGCTACAGAAGAGGGTACATCAAGCAACAGAGCTAACACACAGGGTGATTCTCTCACCCACCCTCCCGAAGTAGCTCTTCCCACAGTTGTCTCTGCTCAGTAAAGGGGAACTTCATCCAACAAATGTATTAGGCCAAAGTCTTGTATCAACCCTGATTCCCCTTTCTTCTCATGTCTCACTCTCCACTCTGTCAGAAAATCCTAACAGCAGCTTAGAATTACTCTCAGCAAACACCCACCATTAATTTTCTCTCAGCCATCCTGCGTGGCTCTATCAGTGCCATTGTTATCTGATTAGTAATTAAGGCCTCTATTTACCCTGGGAATTTCTTATCATTAAAGCTGGCCTTATGAGGATTTCATGATGTAAAGAGATATACATAGGAAACATCAATATAAACATAGCTGCTACTAACAAACTTATCATAATGTCATCAATGGTCAGAGAGCAGACTAAAGACACCAATTGTGGCCAGTGCCCTGGGCATTACTTGGGAGTCTGTTATAAATGCCGAATTTCATGTCACCCAGACCTACTAAACCTGACTTTGCAAAGAATCTATGGTTTATATGGTCATTAATGTTTGAGAAGTAGGATCAGAAGTCATTTAATCTAACTCCCTCCCCTCCAATACACCACAAACACACAGCACATACCATGTAGATAAGGAAACTAAGCTGCACAATAATACACTCAAAGACACAAAGCTGATTATTTTCCATCTCTTGTATTTTACGGGGCAGTTTCACAGCCTTATTCAAAGAGTTCTGTTGCAAGTATTTAGCATGCTATAAACTTTTAAAAGTTTTAGATATTTATGAACGATTCCTTTGATCAGAAATAGTTTTCTTTACAATATACCCTTAGAAGCAAAGGGGATTAATTATGCAGCAGTTGGTTTAAAAATATTTTTCTTTGATTGATTTTAATCCCCTATCTATGCAATTTGAGAAACAAGGTGGAGAAAACACTCTGCTCTTGGAGTTCAGTTTCCTAAGGGTCTTCTTGGTCATGGCAAGAATTTCATTTTTCAGAAGCAGTATCCAGCATCCTAGTTACAATCAGTTCTGCATTGCAGTTTCATTTATGTCCTTCAAAAACACATAGAGTACATACAGATGTTATTTCTTCCAGCCAGGTATTATGTCAGATTTCTTGAGGAACATCTCTAAAAGCCACCTTAAAAGAGGATATAATCCCTACTAATTTCTTTACTGTTAAGAATGCAATCTCTGTTTTCCCTCTTATAAATTATTTTGAGCCACACTGAGTGTTTCCATTTGTTGTCAATACTATTCACAGATGGGTCACAAATAGAGATGGGCTATTTATTGGTCTTTACCTTTGGCTTAACTGCTAGAAGCTTCATTTATAACAAAGTAATAACCAAAAGGAGAAGTAATATCCAGGCTTCCCATTTCAGTTCAAAATGCCAAATAGTAAATTACTGGCTGCCTTCATAAATGCATTTCTGCATGATTGTATGTGATCATAGTTTTCCTGGAAGAGAAATAGAGAGAACAAGACATTAGTAATATAAATTCCTAGAAATTTTCTTCAAAAAGGACTGAGTTAATCATATCCACTTGACGATATTACAAAACTTAATATTAGGTCACTTTGTATTTAAGCAAGGAAATTTTGCCCAGAAAGAAGAAAGACAAGCTCAGATTGGGAAAAATTATTCTTGCTTTTAACATTCACTTGTTCTATATCTCAAATCTTAAGATGTCACCATACAACCAAAAAAAAAGGAAGCGAGGAAGGAGCTATTTTAATGGCTCAATAAGCCAATGCCCCTGGTCTTGCCCCCCTCCAGTGGACGATTTTTAAATTGCAGATGTAAATAGTTATTGGTGTGTTCCTGCATTACACATGTTCTCTAGAGCAAGTAAAGGTCTCTTTGAAAACATGGAAGAGTCTCTTTCCAGCCATATGGGGAACTAGATTCTCAAAGAAATTTTTTTCCCATTTTAACACTCATAAAACTATAGGAAAAAGGAATGAAAAAGAAATTTCTAATTAATGCATGGCAGCAAAATAAGACAATTCCTTAGAATTTACAAGTGACATTAAAGTACGAGTCCAGAGATATAAGCAGGGGGAGGACAGTGTTATCTCCACAAAGCCCTGGAGCATTACGAACCATGATGACAAAACCCGGGGTTTGTGCAGCAGCAAAAGTTAGATGAGAGGCCCTTTGAGAAAATGTTGATACCTCAGAAGGCACCCTTCACGTCTCTAGGAGAATTCAGTGACTTTCAGAGGAGTATGTTGTACCAGCCTTAACTCAGTTTGAGAAGAAAGAGAGAGGGAGACAGGAACAGCCAAGTAGGGTGGAAGGAAAGAAGAGGAGAGAAGAAAGCAGGGAAGAAGAAAGGGTGGGGCAAAGAAAGGGAGAGGGAGGGAGGAATGAAGGAAGGCAGGAAGGCAGGAAGGAAGGAAAAAGGAAACAGTCTTCTTGTTTAGGATCAGAACTTACACTTCCTGTATAGGCAAATTACAATAATATGAAATTTCTGTTTAATTTAATTTAAAATGCCAACAGTGATAAAATCATCATGCTTTTAGCAGAAGGAAATGCAAACCTTCTCTGGAGGAAGAGAATTTAAACTCAGATCTCAAAAACTTCCAACAATTAACTTTCAAAGACTACAAGCTAACAATCAAATTCACCAAATATAAGCAAATGAGCCACCATAAGTGACAGTGAGCAGGTACAACAAATATTACGATCAAACCCTCAGAATGTATATGTCAGAATTATCAAATAAAGAAACATAACTACATAGTCGTATATGTTCGAAATATTAAAGTATACTTTAAATGTAGCAAAGGAATAAGAAACTATCAAAATGAAATAGGAAAATTTGAAGAAAAACTAAATAGAACTTCTCAGATTTTTTAAAAGTAGAATTGTAACTGATGAATCTAACAGCATAGCTGAAGAGAGAATTAGCACCCTAAAATATAGAGCCAAAGAAATTAGAGTGTATCTAGTAAAAAAAAAAAAAAAAAGCAGTGGAATTTGTTAGAGTAAAAAAGGCAGGGAGGGTGAGTGAGAAAATCCAACACGCATCTAATGGACATCTTAGAAAGAAGTACACAAAGAAAGAATGATAGTGAGAATACGGACCAAGAATTTTCCAGAATTGATTAAAGACAATGCAGACACTATACTTAGACACATCTAGGTGAAACTGCGTAATTTCAAAGACAAAAGAAAACATTAAATGTAGGCTCAAAGACAGATTACATACAAGGAATGAAAGTTATTACAGACCACTTATTACAACATACAATAGAAGCAAAATAACAGTACCATATTATCTTTAATGTGCTGAGAGAACTCATAAATAAAGCAAACCCCCAAAAAACTGCTGAAAAGCAAGAGCAAATCATGAACAAAAAAAGTGGTAAGCACACAGTTAAATCAGGCAAACATTGGCTTCATAAAAAAATTAAGTTGTTAATAAAACATTATCTATAACACTGATATGTAAATGAGAAATGGGTATTCAAAGATTCTCATGTGGGGGCTGGTGAGATAGCTCAACTGCATAAGTGCCTGCCTGGCAAGCGAGCGGTCCTGAGGTCGACTCCCAGTACCCACATAAAAAAAAATAAAAGATTCTCATGTAGGATGAGATTAAAAATAAATATAATTTCAGTTTAGGTTTATTAACATGTGCTTCATAAAAGTTCAAAGAATAAAAAATAGATGAAACTTTGCAAACTAGAAAGGAAACAATATTGAATGACGAGAAGGAAAAACAGGCCAATCAATTGAAAAGAAAGTAAGAAGGGAAAAAAGGGGCCGGGAGGAATATAGAAACAAAAGCATAGAAAATTTAGGACAAATAGGAAACATAAAATAAAATGTTTAGGAAGGAATTCAAATTTATCAGTCATCAAAATCACTGCAAGCCAACTAAGTACTCTACATAAAAGAAAAAGGTTTTCAGACTAGATTTTTAAGTGATCTATATACAATTAACAAATATCTAAAACATAAGGATATAGCAAGTTGAAAAGTAAATAAACTTTCTAAAGTTATCACAGGAAGAAAAGATAAAAACAGAAAAAATAGAAAACTTTTTAGATATAGATACAAAGGAGTAAAATAATTAACCCAGGCAAATATTAAGCAAAGGAAAAATTATATAGCTATGTTAATTTGTGAAAAATGGAGTTAAAACCAAAAATGCATTACTAGAAGTAAAAAGCATCATTATGTGATCATGTTCATTTCATCCAAAGTTATAAATTCTAAACTAGCATATGCTTGATGCATAGCCTCAAAATGATACAAACTCAAGAAGTTGACCACATTTTTAGGAAAATTGACATGCTCCTTCATAGTAAGAAATTTTAACACGCCTCTCACACATTGGCAAGTCAGACAAAAAGATTCAGTATAGATATAGAGGATTTGGTGACACATTTTTATCTAATTGACTTAAAAAGGACCCTCCATCTGAAAATTGTAGGATTTACCTGTTTAAGAGCACATGGAACAATTATAAAAATTATCAATCTATAGACCATAAAATAAGCTTCATAAATTTCAAATAGTTAATATTATTCTCCTTATCCATAGTACAAATAAGATAAAAATAATACTCAGATATAACTAGAAAAAGCATTAATTTGGGAAATTTTAACATACTTTTTAAAAGTTCATGTGTCAAGAGGAATTCATAACAAAAATCAGAACATCTTTAAAATTAAGTAACAATCAAAACACTACATACCATAGCTTGTGAGATAGCATTATTGTGACTAAATAATTGAGCTTTAAGATGATTTTATAAAAAAAATAAGAAAATCTGAAAAGAAACAATCTAAGCACCATTGTTAAGGAGTCTGAAAATGAAATAGAATAAACCCAAAAAAAAGTAACAAAGGTAAGAGCAAATATTATTAATTTCTAACAAAGATTAATGAATCCTGAATACATTTTTAAAAAATAATATTTATATCTCTAATGATTTTTAAAATATGAAAGAAAACAAAAAGCAATAATAAAAAAGGAAGAACAGCAGAGATTAAAAAGAAGATAAAAGAATACCATAACCAAATTCATGCCAATAAACTTTAAAAATTTTTTAGAAGGACAAATACCAAGAAAGATATCAGTAACTAAAGTCTGATTCCAGAAGAAATAGAAATAGAAAGCTTGATTTGTTTTTAACCTTATAAAAACTGAATCAATATTTAAAATTTTACATAATAAAAATGTCTGGCTCATACAGCCTTATAAGTAAATTCTACCAAACATTTAAGAGGTAGAAAATTTCCAGATTACATAAGCTCTTTCAGAGAAACAGGATACCACAGTGAGGAAGGGCAGCAGTGTCCTCTAACTTGGTTTACGAGGCTATTACAATACTGACTTCGAAACCAAACAAGGACAAAGGAAGGATCCCTGGCCAGTCTCCCTCTTAAATACAGATGCAGAATCTGAAACAAAATTCTAGTAAGCTGAACCCAATAATATATTTTTTAAAAGTATCGCATAATAACGAAGTTAGACTTAAGCCAGGGATTCAAATTTGGGTCTATATCAGACAATTAAGTTATATAATTTGCTGCATTTGCAGGTTAAAAAAAAACAATCATTTCAGAAAACATAATTGACATGGGCTTCACATAGCTGCAGAGTAAAAGAGAAAGACACATAATGGAAAAGAAGAAAGTCCTTTGAGGACATGGCAAAAAATTAAGATTTATTTTGTTTCTATAATATTGGAAAATATTAATGGACTTATTCTTTGAATTCTTATCATGAGTATTAAAATAAACAAGCAAATTTTTTCATAGAATAATTAAAAACACTAAAAGGATATATGTAAATGTTTTAATAAAATAGTTACCTCACTTTTGTCCTCTTTCTTCAAAGTCCTAGAAATAGCTTGGAGAAATAGATTTTAAAAATCATTTTGCTGCCTTCCAGTCCTGTTTGTAATTATGTATCCACAAGCACATTTAAGGTCACTTCAAATAATTTTCAACATAGTTCACAAAAATCGTACACATTTTGAAGTTGATGACCCAGTGGATATTCATAAATAAAGCTAAAATAATGTGAAATTACGGAATTATAAAATCAGTCCAAACTGAATATTACACACACACTTTATATACTTCCCCTTTTTCACTCCAACCAAGAATTTCCTAGGACGTTTCTTTTTCACTTATTCCTATTCAAATATTTAATATTCTTCTAGAAGAATCAAGTTTTATAGAATCAAGTATTTACACCAGGATTTCAGATAGTCATGCAATACCAGATAAGGATGTTGCTGGTCTCTACCCTACTTAAACTGCTAAATGCCGAGTTCAGTAGCCAAATAATAAGGCAGACGAGGTCGGTGGAATTGGGTCTTGTCTTCTAGTTACCCACAAACCCAAGCCCGGCCAATGATTGCATATGGGCTTCCTAGGAATAATGGAATTGTACCCATAAACTCTGGAACTATAAACTGAGTAGAATAGAGACTTAAAAAGCTTCTGTACTTTTCCAGGGACTCATGTTCTGAAATGTGTTTTATACTTCACAGCTATTGAGTCTATTTTAAGAGCAGTGGAGGTTGTCAACATGCTAATGAAATAGGTTATGGAGCATCCCGTGTGTTTCTCTCCCTCTACTGATATTTTCTTCATAATCTGAAGGGAAATAAAAGGAAAGAATAAAGCAGCAATGTGTTATTTTAAAATGCCAAGTCATTCAATTGGTAGATTAATTTAGACACCACAACTCTATCACATAAATTTTTGAAACATTTGCCACATTCTGTTTAAAGAAGATGCATCTGGTGAGAAGGATAAGGTTATAATGTTGGTCACTGGGGTCAATTTGGCTGATAAAATCTGCTGAGGCAGAGGCCCCTGTCTCATTCAGTCACCTCCCACAGCTATGCATGTGGACAGTGAAAACTCCTGTCCATTTCGAGAAGTTTTGCTCCCTATGAAGGCCAGAGAGTGGCTGCTTAAATGCAAAAGGATGAGAATTAAACTAATAATTTATTGGTCTAATAGTAAATTGAAAGAAAAACCATATAATAGCCATAATGCATTGAAAGTAAGAGATCAGGGAAATGTTTTGAAGTTTAAAAATAAAGCTTTAATCTTCAAAATACAATACAGACATCATTAAAGAACTAGAATCAGGATACTGAATATACACTAAATAATCTGATGTTAAGAAAAGGTAATTAAATGCACTAGATTGAACTATGCTTCACCCACCGTCCCATGTATAAGTGACACATTCAATAAAGATGAATGACACGGCTTCTGCTCGTAAAGTTTTAAACACACAATTCCCCACTGATGAAAGGGACAAGTGCCAGCTGGGCATGTACAGAGGTGGTGGGAGCTCAAAGAACACACTGCAGAGTGCTGCGTGGGGAGGCAGGGGAAGCATCTCATGGGAGAGGACATGAAAGCAGGGAAAGGGAAGATGAGGAAAAGGCAACAAGCAGTAAAGTAGAAGCTACAATGCATGGAATAAAGTGACATCTTTCAATCATGTTTTTCAAGTTATAGTGATTGGATTTGTAAAGCATCTGATTTCTCTTGTCTCCCTCAGTGTTTACATATCCCGAAAATGGCACCCATGATTTCAGCGATCAAGCCAAGAACATAAACCACCAGGTATTTATGGAAGTCACAGAAGACAGATCAAATAGGAAGGAGTCCTTAGATCAAATTTCAGATCACCACCCAGGGAGGTCATGAGATCCACTTAGTGGGTCCCCAACCAGTATTTTTAGAGAACAAAATAGAATGATATAGCATAATGTGCCATAGCATAATAATAATCAAACCAATATCATGGCGCATAAAAATAAAACTGGGGCCGGTGAGATGGCTCAGTGGCGTAAGCACCTGTCTGACAAGCGCGAGGGCCCGAGTTCGACTCCCAGAACCCACATATGGAAAAAGGGCCAGTGATATCGCTCAGCGGCACGGGCACCTGCTGGCGTGAGAGGTCCTGAGGTCGGCCCCCGGTACCCACAAAAAAATTAAATAAATAAATAAAACTGATAAGTTTTGTATTGTGCACTTTTTGTTTCTCTCACCTAGATTTCATAAAGTTGATATGTACTATATAATGTGTATATTATAGGATTTTAGTATAACTATATAGTATATAAATATATATTTATTATATTGTATATGTTCATACATATAGATATGCATATAATTTTACTAGAATAGGATAATAGAGTATAAGATACCATTTCAAAGAGTAGAGTAAATCATCAGTGAATAGGATACACATAGTCATATGCAACTTTTATGTTTTATATACATTATAGCATATATTTATTGTATAATATATTTTATATATTCAGATATATTATTCAATTATATATTGCATAATATATTGTATAATTTAAATTTTATATTATAAAATATAAGTTTTCTGTAGCATTTAAAATTTATTTGGTTAGTAATAATAACTGATATTTTTATAATACTTGCAAAACTGTCTATAAATTGGAGACCATAATAAAATCTACCTAACAGGGCTGTTACACAGTTAAATTATACTAATGCATGTAACATAATGCCTGACACATAGTAACTATCTAAATTGGTAGCTTTTACTATCATTATTGCAGAATTTCATAACCAATAGGCAGTGGTACCATGATATAAACTATATCAGTCTGATACTAAAAGCTGTGCTTTTTCTTTAACATGAATGAGCTATCTACCAAATGGATAAACCTGGTGCCCTTTGATATGCTAGATCCCAACTTTTAGCTGATAAAAAGTCATTTTGGGGAAGTGAGAGTTTTTTATTAACATTTACCTATCCTTTCTTTACAAAAAAAATCCCATTACTGGACCCAAACTTGTGACATTTTTTGTGAACAATGAAAAAAAAAAGAAACAAAGAAAAACAATTTGAAGATTTCAGTATTTCTGTTTTTTTTTTTTTTTTTTTTTTTTGTGGGTACCGGGGGGTCGACCTCAGGACCTCGCGCGCCAGCAGGCGCCCGTGCCTCTGAGCGATATCACCGGCCCCTTTTTCATATGTGGGATCCGGGAGTCGAACTCGGGCCCTCGCGCTTGCAAGGCAGGCGCTTATGCCGCTGAGCCATCTCACCGGCCCCAAGATTTCAGTATTTCTGATAATGAATTCCAAATAATTGTTTTCAAATAGTTTGTAATGAGACTTAACTCACTTAAATTAAAAATAAACCTAAAGTTGATAGGAAATCATTAATAATGGTTTTTTAACACTTGAGATCCATACCCTGAAATTACACTGCAGTAACTTCTCTGTTCCCTATTTTCTTTATTTTCTCTTGTAATTTCTTCTTCCTCTCTCTCTCGTTTTTCTTTTATTTTTCTCTTTCAGGGACCTCCTTCCAAAGACCCATTACAGATAAACACCTATGTTGCCTTGTACAAATTCGTGCCACAGGAGAATGAAGACTTGGAAATGAGGTAAAGGTTTTTTTAAGAAAAAGAAAATCTTAGAGTCAGTGATGTTTTCCATGTGAAAAAAAGAATCTATTTGTACTTTAGAGCAGTGAGTCTTAAATGTTAGCGTGCATCTCATGACTTGCAGGATTGTTAACACATAGGCTGCTGAGTGGCCTCCTGATCTTCTTATTCGGGGAGCCTAGTGTGGAGATTGAGAATTTGCATTTCTAACTGGTGTGCAGACAGTGCTGATGCTACTGGTCCAGAGAACACACTTCGGGAAGCACTGCTTCAGTACATGGTCAGGAGAACTGCTCGTGGGAGTTTTCATGAAGGTTAAACATTAAATGCACTTGGCACCCAGTGGAGTCCAATAGAGAATTTACAAATATATATTTAATCCCCAAACTAACATTGACCCTCAGAATCAACTAAGAACCATGGTAATCGAAGCGCTTGGGAGGATGAGTTTTTTGACCTTACTAAATCTGAACCCTTCTCTTGACCGCAGTTTGAGGTTACTAGAGTTTCAGGGCAGATTAAGCTGGAGTCAGTCCAGGGTTTACATCCAGCTTGTTGTGTGACCTTAAGCAATTCATAAACATCTCATTACTCTGATATCTTTGTGTGTAAAAGATTAGTAACAATCTCCTCTCGTTAAGGGACTTGTCAGGCCCAAATGAAAAAAGTGCACAGCACAGTGCCTAGTCATCACTAACACTCAGTAACCAGCAGTCATTACAATTTTTATAGTGTGGTGTTAGCTGGCCTACGTTAAAGGAAATGCCATATTGCTTTCTTCTCTTCACAACTCCACATCGTGAGTCACCTCAGGAGAAGATGATTGTGTTTCCCCGTCCTAGAGCATGAAAGACCAGGTTGCTTTTCCAGACAAATGAGCCTTTCGAAATGCTTTCGGCCCTCTTCTAAAAAAGGATGGAGAGGGCCGGTGAGACGGCTCAGCGGCTTAAGCGCCTGCCTTGCAAGCGCGAAGGCCCGAGTTCGACTCCCGGATCCCACATACGAAAAAGGGGCCGGTGATATCGCTCAGCGGCACGGGCGCCTGCTGGCGCGCGAGGTCCTGAGGTCGTCCCCCCGGTACCCACAAAAAAAAAAAAAAAAAAAAAAAAAAAAAAAAGGATGGAGAGATAAATTAGCACTGAAAACTATTTAATTGCCAGAACACTGGGGAAATAACCTCCACTGGGGTAAACACACTTGTCTGAGTGCCATGCAACCAAGTTAACAATCACCAGTTACTCTCTTCCAAATCCAGCCCCAAATAACTGAGCTTTTCCACTCTTCCAAGCGTATATCATTTCCTCTGCCAGGGCCTTGCCTCAGTGAATGCAGCCTTCTCCCCTTCCACTTTCCCCAATGCCAAAAAAGAGAGAGAGAGAGAGATAGGGAGACAGGGAGATGGGGAGACCAGGGGAGGGGAGAGACAGAGAAAGAGAAAGAAAGGAGAGAGAGGGAAAGAAGAAAGAAAGAAGAAAGAAAGAAAGAAAGAAAGAAAGAAAGAAAGAAAGAAAGAAAGAAAGAAAGAAAGAAAAGAAAGAAGAGAGAGAAAAAGAAGAAAGAGAAAGAAAGAGAGAAAGAAAGAAAGAAAGAAAGAAAGAAAGAAAGAAAGAAAGAAAGAAAGAAAGAAAGAAAGAAAGAAAGAAAGAAAGAAGAAAGAAAAAGAGAGAGAAGGAAGGAAGGAAAAGAGAGAGAGGCACTGAAGAGCTCCAGTTAGACCCTGTCCCCTGGGTCCCTTTTGCCATTAGGCTCAGCCCTTGCAGCTCAGCCACCCTTGTGGTGGGTTCAGCAAGCAGAGAGATGCAACATCAGATTTTTTAGTCCTGCCTGAGTCTGGCAGCTCCCCTGGCTCACACCCCAAGGTTGGCTTTGTGTCAGTTACTAGTTTGAAGTCAGCTTCCAAGTGATTCTTGAACATTTCCAAAGCAGAGTTCAGGGACTGAATCCTGGCTACTTAGTTTTATTCGGACAATTAAGTTCTTACACATCTGAATTTTCTCCATTGATGAGTAAAATAACCATGCTGAATTCACTGGCTGGAGTTGTAAATATTACCTGAACAGTTCTGGCATCATCCGTGCAGGAGGAGGAGGTGCCATTTATCAAGGGGACCCTATTCTATCAGAGGTCTGACAAAGCCTGGGAGTCAGAGCAGAGCCTGCCAAGGAGGCTTCATTGCTGGGATAACGCTCGCCTTTAACTGATGCCCACAGTTAACTCTGTGCTGACAAAGACAAGGGTGACATGCATTTACTTTGCAGTAAGTACAGCATATTGGGTCCTCCTTGAGATTGTCATATGACTGTCTGAAATCTAAGATTTAGCAGTTTCATTGTACCAGTCCCACCATTTTACATTAGAATATTATACTGAAGCCAGCAAATTAAAAAAAAAAAAAAAAAAAACCAATTCCAGAGAAATACAGAACATTACTGGGGATACTGAGGAATGACTAGCTTCCTGATGGTGGTTGTAACTTTGTGTGCTCATTTTAGTTAGTTGCAGGCATAAAAGTCATGTTGTCTGGTCACAATTTAAATGTTTACAGTCTGCTTTGAGGCAAACAGGACTATTTATTCCCAGGAGTAGAATGTATGTGTTACATTGACTGCAAGATTGGAACAATAAATCACACACACACACACACACACACACACACACACATATATATATATATATATATATATATATATATTTTTTTTTTTTTTTTTTCCCCAAGAGATTGTAGGTTCCCATTTTAAAAGCCAGGAACTTGATTTAGAAATGTGTAAGGCAATGCTTTGGGGATTTAGTATAATTTTTTGAATGAACTGGGGCTTTCTGAATTCTTTTTCTCCTCAAACCATCAGGGGAAAATCCTTTTAATAAAATAGCATTCTTATCTGCCTGCCTTCTGACTCAGGGGAGCACACCGCGTATAATCCTCAGGAAGAGAACAGAGATGAGAGCACAGGTAATGCTAGGAGTGTGGACTTGAGGGGAAAAGAAGATGCGCTGGCATAGCCAATTGTCTTAACTCAGAGCAGATGGGTCATCGCTGCAGCAAGCATTTGTTAGAAATTTGCCCAATAATAATGAAACCTCTTTCTGCCAAAGGCCAATAGTCTAGATCTCTCCAGGGACCTCCAGCTTTGCTTGCCTGCCTGCCTACCCCAACAATGACAGCTCCAGCCTCCCTCCTCGGATAAATGACATCACCATCTGCCCAGGCCTTAAACCAACCAAGGAGGCTCCCCTGTTCTTCATGTCCTAAACGTGTTTGGCACTCATTTTCTATTCGTTCCCTTCAACTAAAATCTACTGTATCCACCTTCATCTCTCATCTGGATTACTGTAGATTAGATCTTACCTGGTCTCTGTGTTTCCCATCTTGCTTTCCCCTCTCATCCATTATGGGTGTCCCTAAGGTGATGGTACCTTGTTCTGGGCTTCATCTAAAATATGGAGTCAGACAGAATGTATTCATACCCCTGTTCTTCCTGTTTCTAACAATAAAGCATGTTACCTAACTTTCTGAACATCAGTTTTCTCATATTGAAAGTGAGGAAAATCAGGCCCACCCTTACAGGATGGATGCAATTAAATAAGATAACAGCATCTGGTACATTTTAAGAACTTAATAATGTTAGTTTCTACCAATTCTATTTAATATTCCCAAAGTAGGTGCTTTCTTTTCAGAATTGAGAGAGGGAGAGGGAGAGAGAAAGAGAGACAGAAATACCAGCATGAATTCACTGAATATTTAAGTGAATAAAAATGTGAGTATCACTTGACCTGAATTTAAGTCCTTGCCAAGCCATTCTTTTGGTCGTGTGACTTGCATGAATCCTGGAAAAGTTACACGAGCCATCTGAGCCTGAGCTTCTGCTTCCTTACTTGTAAAAGGAGATAATTATTATGCCCACCCTAGACCTACTCACAGCACACAAGTTTGTTCAAAACCTTCTGATGTCCTCCCATTGTCCTTAGATAAAAACCAGAATATCTGTGGGACTTCAGTATTTGCAGTCTCATCTCTGAGGAGCTCTCTGTTTCGTTCATACCAGCCTTTTTTTCCTTCTCCAAAAGGACTGCATGTACAACAGTCTGCCAAGAGATTCTTCTTCCTGCAGTCTGACCACTTCATCAGCTCCTTCTCAGCATCCTCATATCTACCCACCATCACCATCAAACACACACAAACACACATACACACACAAACACACTGTCCCAGTTAACCGTTATTCATCCACCAGGTCTCAGCACAGCCTTCACTTCCTTGGTACATCCCCTCCTGGAATACTGTAGGTTACATGCCTTTGTAACACACTTTCATAACACTCTATTCCCTTCATTTAAATATTATCTCCTCTTGTGTTTATATATTTCTGAAATTAATTGGTCAATATCCCTCTGTCCTGTAAATCCCATGAAATTACTAACTCTGATAACCACGGAGCATGATTGTTCTTGAAATATAGTATATGCACGGTATAGAATTAATATTTGATGAGTGAATGAATATCATGGAGATTAAATGAACTAATGTTGTACCTGACCTATACAGTTAATGGGCAAATGGTACCCATGATAATATATAGTTGTAGCTTGGTTCACAAACTTAAGTTGTTTTATGATTTGGGTGAAGATGGCCATATTTGTGTTTGTGTGGGGAAGATGCCCACAGTTGTGTTTGTCACCCAATGTGGAGTTTGTGAATGGAAGCAAAATTTTGTTGAATGCTTTTATTTGAGAACCAAATTGTTTGCAAGCAGAAGCATTCATGAACCCAGGTATTAATGTAATGGAAACAATAAATGAGGAAGCAAACCAAGATAGAAGGGATTGGTTGGGACCTATGTCCTGGAAGTGTTGGGTCCTGAGCGAGGTGAATATTATTTTTCAAGAAGAAATTGTAAAAGGGGAGATTAATAGTAGCTTTTTAATTCACAAATAGCAGAATTTAAGGCAACAAGGAAGATGCCATACTAACCCTTTACTAAAGCACTCTCAGTTTCGGGGATGTTCAAGGAGGTTTAAAAGTCTGCGAAATGAAGTCTTGGAGTCATTACTTCTTAGTCATAATAAGTCACCCTTTTTAAATCAATAAGAATAACTTTTGTGGCTTTACCAAATTGATGTTTTAGGTAAATAATCAGCAAGGGTAAATGACTTCAAGTAGACACAAACCCCTAGACCATCTAAGGAACCGTGAAATAAAGAATTGACAATAAATAAAAGATCAAAATGTTCAAATACACATTTTAGTGATCATATAATGCCTATACGGAGAATCCATTTCGACTTTCTACATCCAAGTCATTTTCACTTTTATTAGTTCTTCCCAAACAGATTTATATAATAATGTTCATTTTTTATAAGGGGGAAAAGAAAAGGGAAAAAAGGTTATGAGCTAAAAAAGAGAAAGAAGAAACTGCTTTTCCAAAATTGTCTAAGACAGATACAGAATACCATGTCTGTGCATGCTAGAACACCTACATATGGGAGGCATCAAAGAAAAACTTATCTTCTTTAAACCCCAAATAAGGATTTAGACTCATAAATTGCCAGACTCTTCACAGCAGTAATAATCAGGTTTTCCATGAACAAATCTAAATGAAAGCAGGCAATCGTGTGTTCCATTAGCTGATGTTTCCAACAATCTCTAGAGATGGGATGCCCTAAATTCATCTCTTCTGATTTTCCTCAAGGTATAACTTGAAATTGAGTTGAAAGTGATTTTAACCCTTGTATGGTTGTTTGCAGGATTGCTCTCAATGAACTGTTCCCTGTTCTAAAAGAATCCAAGAGGCTGTCGGTCTGGGAACAACAGAAAAGTAGAGAGAATTTACAATTCAGTGTGAAGTGTTGTGGGTGGCAGGTGTCCAGGATGCTCCGAAGCACCTCAAAGGGGCATTTAAGCACTTGTGGGCAGACCAGGAAAGGCTTTGCAAATAGGTGGCATTGGTGCTGAGCTTCCAGAAAAGAGAGGCATCACAGGTGTCTCTGAAGCCTGCTTCTACTTCCATAACACTACTTTCTACAACTTGCATGAGACACGAAATAACTCAAAAGCATTGGGATAGGGAAAGATATCTAGTAGGAAGGGATAAGGATGAATGGTTAAACTTCAGAATAAAATCATTTCTTTGAAAGGTGCCAAATAGGGGGCAAATGCAAATCCATTTCAGAAACAAGTAGTGAAAATTCATGTCAGGGGAAGGAGTACATTTAGATAACCGTATTCATTCCAGCCTTGATTCTGAAGACACTGCTTTAAAGTTTCATAGTGCTAGGTTCATAAGCCCAGCTATTTTTATTTTATCTTCCAGTGGGACAATTTATGGTTCTTTATCTTTTTGAAAATAAAGTGGGAGAAACAAGACCAAGACTTCACAGGTCAAAGGTAGAGGCTCAGGATTGGAATCCAGGAAGGCTGACTCCCAACCCCAGTGCTTTCGGTCCTCCTTACTCTTTCCAACTTTTTCTCCAAAAAAGTTGACATTTTTGTTAAGAGTTAGATTTTTTCTTTTAAATGACTCATAATTGAACATACTTGTGGAGTAGCATGTGCTATTTCAGTAAATATATATAATATGTATTGTTCATATCAGGACGATTGCACATCAGTGTAAACATGTATCCTTTCTGTTAGGAACATTCAAAATCTCTCCTAGCTATTTTGAACTATATTGTTGATTGTTTTCAGTGATTAGCCTACTATGTTAAACAATTCTAGAAGTTATTTTTCCTATCCAACTGCACACCTGTACCCATTATCCATCCTCTTTCAATTCCCTCTTAGTCAGTGGATTTAGGCACTATATTAATCTATATCATGCTGACCACTTACAAATCTATTAGGATTGCTAGGTCTGATCTGTAGGACCAGGAAGCTTGTCATCTCTAAAATGGGTTCATGAGGGGCCGGTGAGATGGCTCAGCTGCGTAAGCGCCTGCCTTGCAAGTGCGAGGGCCCGAGTTCGACTCCCGGAACCCACATACGAAAAAGAGGCCGGTGATATCGCTCAGCGGCACAGGTGCCTGTTGGTGCGCAAGGTCCTGAGGTCGACCCCCCGGTACCCACAAAAAAAAATAAAATAAAATAAAATAAAATAAAATGGGTTCATGAAAATTCAGTCCTATTAAAGGGGAACTTTTTTAATTTAAATTATGGTTCTCATACAAATATGAAATGAGCACACGTCAAATGTTTTATGAGAGAACTAGTAAGATGAAACATCTGGTTCAAAGGAAAATTCAATATGTTACACATATGTGAGTAATAAGGAATACTGATATGAATTTATAGATAGATGCAAAACCTATCAGTATTCATGGGGTAATAACTGATTAGAATCTACCAGTCATAGCTCACTTGTATTTCTGTTATTTCTGTGGACAAGAACAATATGCATTATGATCAGTTTCCTACAACCTGTATGAGAAAACTTGTTGTTTTCTACAACTTGAAATGGAGGGTAATAACCTGAAAAGATGTGCTAAACAGGACATAAGTCTGTCATCTTCAAAGTCTTTCACATTTTACTTAGCATCACCTCAAATTCTTTTAGCAAATCTGTGAGTTTACCCAAGCAAATACCATTTTACAGAAGAGAAAATTCTGGTTAAAATGGTAAAGCCGCTTGTTACAAATCGTAAGAATCTCCTGGAGAATATTGTTGAAATAGAGATTCCTGTGCTCCACCTGGATCTAGAGAGTCAAGTCCACTTGTGAATCTGTGTGGTTAAATGATCTTTTGGATTCTGATTGTGTGCCAGGTTTTAGAACAACTATGACTTATCCAAAAATATACAGTGGGCCAAAGGCAGACCAAAAACCAAAACTCAGGTTCCCTAATTCTCTGTCAATGCTCTGGGTACAGATCTGCATTTGGTTTTTGGCCTGTGACTTCCATTCTAATGTTCTTTACCTTGTGATGATTTATAAATCTCCGTAAAATAAGAAAGCAAGGGCCCTTGAGAAGAGTAAGACAGAAGAAGACTCCCTTGGTGTCTCATTTCCATTCTCTAAGTACATTACTGCTTGGCAAATACATCAACTTAATTAAAACTAAATGTAATTCTAATGCACCAATTTGATTTAAAAATAATCTTCACAGTCACCAGGACATCAAAATGCAATTAAGCCTATTTGAGGAAAATCTCTGATGCATGTTATATTCTGATGCTGCACTATGTCAAGAAACCCAGATCCTCCTGAATGTCACTAATGTGTTTAACAGCCTCTCTCTCACTCAAATGCCTCTTTCAATTAGTTTCTGAAGAGTGTGATCCATGACAGTTCAGGAACATTTACCAAATTCCTTCCAAATAGCCCTTTCGCTGATGCTTTTGCTAGTCTATGAACTTGAGAAAGTACAAGCAGTCTTATGGATATCCAGAGTAAGGAAAAAATCAAACTACAGAGTTCAGTATTTCTTGATTACTTACTCATATGCCCTCATTGTAAAAGATTCCAGACCGGAATCAAGCAAACTGGGAAATCAATACAGTGAAAAATTAAGCAATAGATCTAAAATTAATGGAACCATTTTGCTGGTTCACTTTTCTGCTCCCATTACCTTGGTTTTACAAGAATACCTCTTTTGACTGAGTGATTATGATTGCTGTAAGGTTGATTTGGGGTTCTTTTCCCAATGAATGTGAAATTGTAGAAAATATTAAAGATTCTGCAACATACCTCGTATTTTATAAATAAAAATGGCAGTTCTCCTGAGTTTTGAGGAGGCATCAATAGTGCAAGAGACACCTTGATTTAGTGGAGTGAATCATGGGTTGAAAGTCTGCATGTAAGTAGTGAAACCCCAACCTGCTTACTCATATGAAAATGACCTGGTTATGGCTACTTTATTCAATCAACATTGCAGACCCTCCAGACTATGTAGCTATCCTCTTCAGTCTTACTCGAATCACCCTTGCAATCAGATCCTGGGCAGTAGGAAACTATATTTAGCCCCTGCACACTGGTATACCCTTGTGTGCACTACCTGAAGTAGCTCAAAAGCCAGAGTCTGAAGTCACTGAAATCAAAGATACTCATTAACCAACCTCTGCCAAAAACCCACTCACTCACCTAGAAGCAGAAGCAGAGCAGGTTCAATGGCACATATCTGTAATCCCAGCTACTCAGGAAGCTGAGGCAAGAGGATTCCAAGTATAAGATCAGCTTGACTAACATAACGAGATCCTGTATCAAACCAAAAAAAAGAAAAGAAAAAGGCAGTGCTCACTAGATTTTCTGATTTCCAAGTAAAAAAAGCACAGGTTCCAGGGAAATTTGCATTTTATTGTACATCATTCACAGTGCAAATATTTCCACATATGCTTTCTCATTTAAGCCACACAGCAACTTTACAAAGTAAATATAGTTCATAATATATTTCTTAGGCATAATATATAGTCAACAATATATAGTGGACATAGCTGTGACTCAGAGAGGTACATATGTCTGAGACTTTTGTTTGGAATTATTTCTATACTTGATTCTGTCCCCCTGGCATTTGCCTCTCAATCAGGGATGACACTCACTGGAAATTATCAGCTGTACATCCTTGTCCTTTGAGATTATCAACATTCTGAGTGCGGTAATTGTCTTAATAGTAATGAAAAACATCCATTGTGAACTTTTCTAAATGTGCTTCCCAAATATTACCATTTAATCTTCAAAAAATTGATGGGATGCTCTTATCCTCTCTTACAGTTAAGAAAACTGAGGCTTACTGAAATATTTTAATATCTGTACCTCCAGTGCATTAGACCTAAAATGTCATAAGCATTCAGAAAGTATGAACTGTATTGTCCTATAATCTCCTTTGACTAAATAGGCAGAGATGGAGGAGTGAGTAATAACAAAATTCCTTTGAATTTTAAAATGCAAGTATTTAATTTGTCCAAAACATTCCTAAAACAAGGCCCCAGATCATCTACTTTGATCATGTATTTCCCAAAGGAAGGCCAGTCTGAGGTCTCAGGCTGTCTCAGACAGTGGAGAAAGTGTTTCTCAGAAGCAGTGACCTCATCAAGAGGGTATCAGGGTCTCCACTGCTAGGAATCTGTGCCCTATATGGGGAGTGGAAAGAGGCCGGGTAGTGGGGCCTTATATCAACTCACACTCCTCCTTCCAGGACCCCCCATCCTTGGAACATCAAACTTCCTTCATAACACTTTGCAAATGATTCCCTATAGCTAACCAGGCTCAGCCTGCATTATTAATTTGCTCCATGCATACTGTACCTGCCAAGTCCCTGAAGCCAGTTTACTGGTGGTAGAGGAGATGAGCTCCAATGCCTGTGTGGGAAAATGAGAAATGAGGGAGGTAGAGGGACTGTTGATAACAAACCCAGGTAGCAACCATTAATCTCACATGTACATAGACACAGGCACTTATATACTCACAAATAAACTCTGTGCTCCTCACCAGTAAGCCATAATTCTATAGTTACCTTTAGTTATTTTATTTCTATTCTCATTGATTGTCCATGGCACCTTCACCATTTCAAGATTTTCCATCAATCGTGGTATAACCAACCTGCAAGTCTTCCTCTGGACCTATGACAAATTTTACTGAGCAAACAAAAGAAAAAGGCCAGCTGTGGTGCTCTGATGTGTCTTCACCAAATAAAAAACTGGTGTTTTTATTGTTAGGAACTGCATTATACTTTGTGTCATGGTACAGTGCAAGCAGAATTTTTACTTGAATTAGAATGCTCTGATTGAATTAAGCAAAAGGAACATATTGTAATTATTTGGAATTTCATCACATTGGTCCCCATAATTTAGAAATAAATTATAGAATCCATATAAAATGGATCAGAAATGTAAAGTCATCTGAAAGAAAGAGACTGTTAGGCCAGAGGGGGATAACTTAAATAATACTTGAAGTTTGATAAGATGAATAAAGAATTATTCCATAGAAATGGGCCTATCGGCTCCAGAAGTGTGAAACAGCTGCAGGCAGAGCTATGCACTGTCCATCTTGAGAACAACCAGGAAAAGGAGAATTATAAGCATAGGCCTCCTTCCCTCTAGGGCCAATGTCCAGGTTTTCTGTGTAGAACTGGTTGACACAATGTTTTAATTTAGTTCTTTGATAGCAGAACTCAGTATCCCAACACCATGGCAGAAGAAAAGAACTTAAGTTGAGAAGGTGTCTTAGTTACTTTTCTCGTTGCTGAAACAAAATACCCAACACCCACAGTTAAAGGGAGAAAGGTTTATTTAGCTCACAATTTGTAGAGGTTTCAGTCCATAATTGGCTGGCTCCAAGGCAGGTCGGCACATGGCAGAAGGGCAATAGTTCATGGTGGCAGAAGAAAGCAAAAGCAACAAGAGAGAGCGAGACAAGCCTCTTTCTATCCCTTATGTTGTATCCAGTCTACTGGAACTAAGATGGTGCCAATCCAATCAATGGAGTGATCCTGCAATCACCTATCTTTAATCCCAGCACCCTTAATCCCAGCATTGCACTACAAATCAATCACACACTCTAGATTCAGCAACCTCCGAAGAAAAAAGCCTATGACCACAGGAGGCTTTGGGGGGACATCTAGACCCAAATCATAACAGAAAGTGTTGAGAAGAAAACCCATTGTTGTGAGTGAAGGGCTGCCAGGGAGGATAACAGGAAACTAACTCTAGGTCTGAATGCAGCCCCCATGGGGAAGAGTGCTCCTGCGTGAGTACAGAGGGTGCAAACCCCACAGGCCACAAGGTTCCTGGCTCAGATGTTAGAGAATTGTTGTCTTGGATTCAAGTGGTACCTTACAGAAAGATCCTCCTCACACTGAAAAAGGCATTAACTGTCCCCGTCCGATGCTTAGACTATTTCACTTATCTCTCAAGGAGTCCATTCTTATTCTTTTTGGCTGCATCCTGTTTATTTCCTTCGTAGCCCATAAGACAACTTGCAATTGTATATTCCTTGATTATTAATATGCAGTATATTGTATGTTTATTATCATATATTTATTAGATGTTTTATTATCTTTTTACATGCTTATTATCCATCTTTCTCACTAGAATATTAATTCCAGTGAAGATTGTGTTCACCAAAGTATACTCAGTGCCTAGGAAAATGGCTCTTTCAGAATCTACATTCTGTAAACATGTGTTGAATAAGTGGGTAAACAGGAAATAAAGTAAAGAACAAATGAATGAATTTAACTCGCCTCATTCACCAAGCCATTTTCTGATCCTAGTAGAGTTCTTTTATAGGAAAAGAAAGAATCTTATCACACTGTTAGCTCTATGTCTGGTATTTCTCATGAAATTATAGTTTCTATTTCAGTGAGAGCCTTATTCTAATATGTACTTTAGTTAACACGGGGCATGCATTTGGGGACTGTCCATTTCTAGGCACATTAAAGAATGAGTCTCTAGCGGGGCTATAAAAATAGAGGTCAGATTCAGCAGCATCTTCCTTCAATGTTAGGAAAATACCTCCCCCAGTCTTCAGCTTTATGCCTTACTTACAATTCCTACCAAACCATCAGCAGAATCATTGTATTTGTTACTGACACATGGTTTCTTAGGTTATTGGGTTAAATAAAATCTGCTGCAGCTTGGAAGATTATTCTACATTGACTTTCATCCTTGATGCTTAATTAAATCCCTTACTTGGGAAAGAGTGATTTTCAGCCCTCTCGCTTTCTGTAGCATCAGCACATAACTGTGACGGTTGAAATATCAAAATGCCAGTTGTGTTTAATGCTTCAGGTGGTACAGCCCTGTTATGTTGTAATCCCCAATGAAAGTAGATATTAACTGAAAATTGAAAATGATGGCAGAGGAGATTGAATCAGAATAGCAAAATGAGCACACAGATCTGTTTCTCTTGCCCCGATTCCTAAGAATATCCAAAAATATCTTTTTTAAGGACGACTTCCATAGCAGAACTAGAAAAAAGAAAGAATTCCATGATACAACCAGAAATCTTTGGAATTACTTGGTAGGCCACAGAAAATACAATTAGCATGAGAACAATGAAGAGGACCAGAAACCAATGAATGCTCAAAACAAAAAACAAACAAACAAACAGGCCGGTGAGATGGCTCAGTGGCGTAAGCGCCTGCCTTGCAAGCGCGAAGGCCGGAGTTCGACTCCCGGAACCCACATACGAAAAAGGGGCCGGTGATATCGCTCAGTGGCACGGGTGCCTGTTGGCGCGCGAGGTCCTGAGGTCGTCCCCCCGGTACCCACAAAAAAAAAAAAAAAACAAACAAACAAAAAAATAACTTTAGAAGTAGAAGCACATTCAGCAAGACATTGAGCAGGTTCACTGAAGAGCGTGGGGGTCTGCAGTGGGCTGGTTTCACTTCTGGCCCTAATTATTCTCTCCTCCTTATTTTGATGCCCCTTGCTATGAGACTGCAGTTCGTTTCACAGAGAGGTAGACATCCTTACCCCAGCCCTTGTGTCCATACTGACCTTATGATTTGCACTGGCTAGTAAAATAAGGCAGAAGGGACAGTGTGTCCACTCTGAGTCTTATAAATCATAAGGCCTCTTGTCTAAGAAAGGGAACCCATGCTTAAGGAGGCTCTCCTGTGGGCACCAATGCCTAAGAAAGAAGAATGGATTGTGTTGAGATAACTCTGACCTCCAGACATTCTAAAGGCAGGAAAAAAGGAAAAGATGGCTCTACTTAGGAGGAAAATAAATTTAAACTAACCTCTCTCACCTAGATTAAGGAAGCCCTCCACGTTTCACCACTGAGACAGTGAGTAGTAGAGGCCCCAGACTGCTCGTCTACTATATTTTCAGGTATACAAAAATTAGATTCTTTGATTGACACACTCTGCTCCTTTAAGCATAGTCTGTAAACAGCCCTTGTACATGGTGGAGAAAGCCAGGCACACTAGATGTGTGAAATGGCAGAGAACACTGACCAGCTGGCCACATCCACCTGGCTGTCTTTCAGTCATTAAGATAAAGAGACAACCAAGAAATGCCAGGTGTCCAAGAAAATTCTTTGAGATGAAGGACAAGTAGTAAGATGAAAGACAGACCAACTAATCCTAAACAATCTGATAAAGGAAAGAAATATTTTTTAAAATATGATAATTCCATCAGAAAGATCTATTATGTTACACCCATGACAGAAAGTAACTTTCAGAAATTTTTCAGAAAATAAATGAGAGCAAACTTTCAGAAAATAATAAAGAACCCATGAAACCCTTGAAAATTAAAATTTTTTCCTTAAAACTTTACTAAACTTTTTTCTTAAAAAAAACTCAGTATTATGATAGAAGAGACTGTCATAGATTGTCATTATCATAGAAGAGATGAGTTCAGACACAAAATAAATGATTATGAAAATAAAACTGAGAAAACTTCAATATAGAGAAAGAAAATAGATGGAATATGTATAAGAAAGACAAAAGCTGTGGAGGATGGATTCAGAAGGCATAGCATATATTAATTAGAAGTTCTCAAAAGAAAGAAGAGAGAAGTGGATGAGAGAAACAGTGAAAGATATAGTAGAGACTTTTTTCATGATGAAAAGTAAGAGCCTTCACATTGTAAAAGCTCCTAATAAGTAACTAAGGAGTAAAAAGAATTAAAGTGTGCACATGCACACACACACACACATACCTGGATTTCGGAAAATAAAACAAGATGTAGCAAATAACAAACCCATCTAAAGGGCGCAAATAACAAACACATCTAATCTAAAGGCCACCACCAACAAAAACACTTACATCTTCAGCTAAACCCAAATAATTCTTGGTGAGTGATGTAAACCCACATGCACAAAGTAAAATTCCTAGAATAAAATTCCAAATCATACCAACACAGAAAGTGGAGGTAAGCAAAAGTGTGCTACATTCCAAGAAGGCAATGAGAAGATGCAGATGTCAATGCTAAAGAAAAGCAAAATACTTACACATATCTACATATAAATGTAAGTGTATAGGAAAGAATCTGCAAGGACACACAGGGCATGAGAGGCAGATACAAAGGGGAACTTGCAGTTTGAAACTTATCAAGTTGTAAACTTTAGAGTGGTTTTTGCAAGTAAAATGTGCTTTTCTGTGTATCAAATTAAGATAAGGATTATTTTTTAAAATACAGCATAGAGATTATGCCCATTATCTATTTTCTTGCATGGGAAAAACTGTAAGTTCACACTTGTTTTATTTCTATGAATTTTAAGATCGCTTGCAAGAATGAAAAAATATTACTTTTATCTTTAAAGTATCATATACTTTTTTTTTTCTTTTTTTACTTCCCTACCCACCCAACTCATTCATTCTTTATTTTAGTCCAGGAGACATGATTACTCTTCTAGAGGATTCCAATGAAGACTGGTGGAAAGTAAGTACTTCTCTTTCTTTAAAAAGAAACGATTATTTGGTAAAAATAAAAGATTGTTTGGTAATCATTTGGTAATTACAATAAGTGGTACAACTGCAAATGAATACCTCCTATTTCCTTACAGGGAAAAATTAAAGACAGGATTGGCTTCTTTCCAGCCAACTTTGTTCAGAGAGTACAACAAAACGAGAAGATTTATAGATGTGTTAGAACCTTCATTGGGTGTAAGGAGCAGGGACAGATAACACTGAAGGAGAATCAGGTGAGTACAGCACACAAAAACATGCCAGGTGTGACCAAACAAATGTTACAGTGCTCAGAAATTGGGATGAGTGAGGTTACAATGCATTTAGTTGGGAAAAGGTATTTTTATTCTGAACCATCTTAGTGTAGTGAGAATCTAAACATGCAAAACCAAATGTTAGGAACCTCACTTGGTGAGTCTGTTCACAAGAGGAAATGTGTATTACTTCATGTTGGCAGGGTGAGAATATCTAGTTCCTGTGCTCTTCTCAGAGGATCACAGATCACTGATGTGAGCGGCTAGTTTGGACTCTGTGCTTGTGCCCACCAATGTGCCTCCATTGTCTTAGGAACGTGTTGGTGTTACTTGCCATTGTGTTCCAGGGATCATTATATTTGCCTCCAATCACAAGGATCGCTTTTAGGTTTCCTTGTCCAGATTCTAAACCTCTACCTGTTCACTGAAGATCACGACATCACACCACGGCATAAGACATAGGATATAGATGAGCAAGGACTACCTCAGGCACATGTGTTAGACATTTCCCTACACCACTGGATTTGGAATCCTTTATGATGTTACTTTTCCCGAACCCTCTGCATCTATTTGTCCTTAAACTTCTTTCTTCCCTATCTATTCCCAGCATTGTTGATAGACACAAAGAAACAGGATGATCATAATTTAAGTCCTTGTCCTATCTTTCTTCCCTTTGTCTTCTTCCACCAGAGGGCTTCTTTCCATCCTTTGTTATCTGCAACTCCTCTCGTGTCACAGTTCTGTATTCTCACTACAGGGTAAAATAATCTGATCAGAACTCTGTTTGTTCTGGATATATGAGAAGAGGATTTGTGGAATTAGAAATTAGGACTTCTTTTCTCTCCCAATAAAGTCACACTGGGTTTCAATTTCTAATTTTGGAGCCCAAAAGCTTGCCTCTCATTCTAAATTCTTGGTACAATAATACTAATATTTTCCAAGGCAATGAATGCCTCTAATTGAAAATGATAAGGCTTACCTTACAAAAAAGTACAAAAAGAAAAATGCATTAATAATTGTAATACAACTCTGATGAATAGAGTTGCTCAAACACATCTTGAGTATCTTATTTTAGAAGTGCCTTCAAAAGTAGTTTCTAAGTCATGCACACAAAAATCAGTCATTACTTTATGAATATATCTGATTTATAGTTTTAAAAAACTGTTTTAACCAACTTAGCCTACTATTTTGTATCCCACTTATGGATCTAAATGACTAATAAATAACACTGAAAAAATAATGATTTAATTTTCCTTTATAGCTATTCGAAAGAATTTCTAAAATTATAAAATGAAGGAATAGCTTTTTTAAAAAATTTTATTCCTACTCCTGTTATATTCAAGTAAATAAAAGTTACTTAAAATAAGAGACCAATAACTTTTTTTAAAGAGAAGAAAAATACAAAACAAATCAAAAAAAAAACAAATTTTCAAAACAACATAATATGAGGGTAACAATGGTCAATGCATTACATATTATTATCTTTAAGTTAGTTATTCAGGATACCAGACATTAGCATTCAATTGTCCAAACATTATTGGAGACCAATAATTTTGAGTATTATTCTCCATATATAGTTTAACAAAGATGGAGGATGGAGTGAAAGCAATTTGGCTTTTTCATAAGTGCTAGGATACATCAGTCCGCTCATTTCAAATAATGACTGGGTACCATGCACTAAGAGCCACAAAATTGCTCAACCTCATGAATGCAGTAATTCCACTTTCTGTAATGTACCCAAGCAAGTAATTGAATACAAGGGGGTAGAAATCTTTCTGCAAAAAGACGGTAGTCAGAATAGTGTTCATAACGGTTAAGAATTAGGAACAATCACACAACAATGAGAATGATTAGGTCAACAAAAATAATTTCTTTTTGGGCACAATGTCAGGAACCAAAACAGTTTTGATGGTGTGATGATAATGTTATGGACAGAATGCTGGAACCCAGCTCCCGGTCACTGTTCTCCCAAGGTGAACACACAGAGAGAGACGCAGATACAGATGGAGCCTGAAGCCCTGGTTTTATTCTTGGAGCCAGAGTGAAGCAGATAGATTGCCCATGTGACCAAGGACCTAAAAGGCCTCCTTACTACACACCCTGCTCACCTTACTCTCATCACCACCACCATCACAGTCTGGACTGAGACTCTCGGATCCTGTGACACCAGTGGCCCATGGTGAACTAAGGGTCAGAAAGGAGTGCAGCAAAAGTGCATGGGAAACAAGACAGCCTGATGCCCTCCCAGCAAGCATAAGAAAGGAAGAAGCTTTCCAGACAGTGATAAACCTCTGACACATGTGGCCAAATCAGATCTCCTGATTTGGAAGTGAGGAGAGACTTAGAAGAGAGAAGAGATCGTCAAATATTGCATCGCCATTTTAAATGATGATTTTGTAAACAGTGAAGGACAGTAACATGAAGTTAAATAATGATATAGAAGTGTGAAAATTAATACGAATTTAGGAAAAAAGAACTTTTTTTCTTTTCTATTTAAATTGCTTTCACAGTATAAATTTACCAGAACTACACTTAAAAAGAAAAAACTATATTTGATCTTATCTTTTGAATCTAATAATATAAAGGTACACAGTGCTGCTTGGTTTATCTGTGCATGCTCAGATGCATGCATGAGCAAGCGCATATCATTATATCCCTCCACTGCATATCCAATTACAGTAGCTGCTACTCATGCAAATACCCCCCAGAGATGTATTCCAGCTAATGATTTTTTGTTATTAAAATCTCTAACATCCTAAGAAACTGGGTCACTGGGCTCTATGATATCACCCTAATTTTATAGTTTTACTTGTAATTGGAATTCTTCCCTTTTATAAAAATTGCTTATATTGCATACCCACTTTAGGACACACTGAATTTTATGAATTTATACAACCTCTCTTCTATCTGGCCGCTTTGGACATAATATACAGAGTTTGCCAAAAAAATGTATACACATTTCAGGAAAAGAAAAATAGTATGTTTTTTCAACAGATGGCCACTGCTTTCAGTACTTGTAATTGTAGAGGCCAAAAGTAACTTGTATTAATCTCAATATGTTTCAATAAATTTAGTATTAAAATATTTATACAAGTTTTTCTTTTCCTGTGTGGATACATTTTTTTTTTGATGGACACTGTATATTTAAAGAGATCAAAAGCCATGGGTGTACTGAAATGATTTTCTGCCCAAAGTTGTTTGTTTTCCATGGAGCTGATGTTAACCCAGCATGCCACTTCCCTACATACTTCTCAGTGAGGTAACAGCAAAAGGCATCACCTGCCTAGAAAGAGCAGTATCATCTGAGGGACCTCTCAGCAGTACCACATCAGGGAGCCCTCCTAGCTCCACATACCTGGCAGGTTACACAGACCACTCTGCCTCCCATGAAAGTATGGCAGACCTCTTCTGGGTATTCTTTTTTGTATTATGATGACCAGTCTTGGATCTGCTACTTGAAAGAGAACCTTGTTTCTCTAAATCTTGATTCACAAAAAAGAAAAGAACAAATTAATACTCCTCTAAACATTGTCTCAATAATAATTGTTACATATCATCTTTACTAGTCATTATGTCATACGTACAAATTATATAATACTTGCAAATTTTACATACCTACGATATTCTCTTTGATGTCACACACATGCCAATGGATTTTGTATATTAATTACTCATTGTTTTTCTTTTATAAGAGGGAGAATAAAGGCTTATTGCGCTTGTGTGTCTTGCTGAATGAGCGAGAACCTGGTAAGTGACAAGGGTGGAAGTTAAACACAGGGCTGCAGATTCCATGTCCATGCCTTCCACTGAGCCAGGTCTCCTGAGCAATGTGCAAACCTGTGAGCGATAAAAAGCCACTTATACAGCTTGGCTCCCAACATAGGCAAATGTCATAAAGGCAAAGTTCTGGGACCAGAGGACCCCTTGAAAAGATATTCTTCTTCCTGAGGGCTCCCTATTGAGTCATTCTCTATTCCAGGCAGCAAAATCACCATCCTGAGACTGAGACCCCATCCGTAATCCAGGCACACCCCATAAAGCAGGTGGGCACATTTCCCAGCTTGATTCTATTCCAACACTTCAAACTTCTGCAAGTTTACCCAACTATGTCCTTTTCTGTTTCAAAAATTTTCAAAGTCTTTTGATTAAAATAAATTCATGAACTACATTCATCTTTATTGGCAAATGTTATTAAATCATCTTGCTAGCACATTTGATTTTTTCTCAGAATAATCTTGTGCTTCCTGATTTGAGATGAAGCATTGTTTATATATTATTAAAATACAAATCAGTGAAACCAGAAGGCAAATTAAAATTTGCTCAAGTTGATCAGTTTCCAGAAGCAGAACATCTGCTCAGTGGTTCCTACCAATTCCTTGGCATATACCTCAAAACAATTCTTCTGGGAGTGGGCATCACACCTGCATTCTCCACGTACTACATTCTCATGGTTGAGCTGAAAATCTACTGGGTATTGGGGTGGGGAGTAGTGAAGGGCACAACGTATCCTCTTCAATTAGACATGTTTGAGATACAACATAACATGTCCACATGAACCTGGAACCAAATAGGCCTGCACATATCTTTTGGAAAATGTCACAATCCTCAATGATTTACACAGGCTAGTGTTTCTTAAGTTATGACCTTCGGGCCACTTGAATAAAACTCACCTGGGGATTAGAATAATTTGTTAAATATGCAGATTCCCAATTTTGACAAAATTACCTCTGAATATCAACATTCTCATTTGTAAGGTGAGCATAGTAGCATCTCCCTCTAGCTGTAGTTGTTAGAGTTGCCTGGGGTCACTGTATGAAGCCCCACAACCATGCCTGGACATCACAGGTGCTAAACATAGGTTATCTCCCTTACCACCATCATCCCTCAGAGTAAAGCCCAACTGGGGAATTCATCTGCTGCAGTTATATCTACCTAAAACTGCCAAGTAAGTACCAGAAAATAGCCACTCTGATATTTATAATTCTAAAAATAAAAAGAGACAAATGATCATTAGCAGGGAAATAGAAGAAATTTGATTCTGAAAATAAACACAATGCATCTTTTTTATTAAATCATATTTCTGCCTTGGGGGTTAATCTGTCTCATAATTATTATATTATTTTTTCATAGTGATCTTGTTTCCAAATAGAATTAAGTTATCCATTTGTCATGACACAGAGTTTGCATAGGCACAGAGTATATTTTCTTCATTCTTTAAAACTTAAAACTTTCCTAATTAAATAACTTTAAATACAATAAAACCATTTCTTTAAATTCATCCATAGTTTGATCATACCTATAAAACTATTTCAATTGGTCTTTTGTGTTGCATTAAAACTTATAAAAAACAGATAAATGATTTTTAAGTAATAGAACTAAAATGCATTCATAATGGAAAAAATTCAGAAAACAACATTTTATAAAGATAAAAAAAATAGTGACCGCAAGTAATTCAACCAGCAAGGTTTTATTGACAAACACTGGCATATTTCATACCAACTGTATTTTTAATTCATAATTTAATACGGTATTCTATTTAGCCTCCCAGCTCTTTAAATGTACTCATTATATGTTCATGAAAACACAATTTTTAACTGCATAAGATCAAGGACAGCAAACTATAGTCCATTAGCCAAATTTTTAGTGAAAATTTTATCAGAATGTATACAATATTCTGTAACATCTGAGTTGAATAAATCTGACAGAAACCCCTTGACCTGAAAATCCCAAAATATTTACTATTTGGTTCTTTACAAAAGTAGTTTACCAATCCCTAATCTAGATGTGCAAGAATGTATTTAAGTATTTAAGTAATCCCTCTTGCTGGATGCTCAGAGTTTTTATTTTTAAACTACTATTGATAAGTGCAATGACCATCTTTAAATCCTTCTCACTAACTCTGATTACTTACTCAGGATATACTTTCAAATTTAAATGAAAACAGTTAAAAAAAGATTTTACAGTCCTTTATATATACTACCATTTTGCCTCCAGAAAGGTTGTGCCAGATTACACCTGCACCAGCCATTTATGAAACTGTTCTGGTCACCACATCCTTGCCAATAGTATATTTGGTATCTGTCATTTTGATAGCTGAATAATAGTTTAGGTTATTCTGCATTTCCTGGATAAAGAGTTTGAAGTTTTATCATATATCCATCAAGCATTGGTGTAATTTCCTCATGTACTGTGTCCATCTTCTTATACTATCAAAAATACTTATAATAGTCTCTTTTAAGAATATTAGGGCCGGTGAGATGGCTCAGCGGTGTAAGCGCCTGCCCGGCAAGCGTGAGGGCCAGAGTTCGACTCCTGGAACCCACATACGAAAAAGGGGCCAGTGATATCGCTCAGCGGCACGGGCGCCTACTGGCGCGCGAGGTCCTGAGGTCGACCCCCAGTATCCACAAAAAAAAAAAAAAAAAAAACTAAACCTGGTCTTTCTTATGTGGCCAATGTTTTTCCCTGTTTACTATTTATCTTTTGATCTTAATACTTCTTCCCCAGAAGCTTAATAATTCTTTGGCTGGATCATCTTTGTTTTAGCATATTTTCCTTATAGTTTTAGTGTCTTTACCATTTTCTACTTCTTTATCTCTCTCCTCTTCCTGCTAAGATAATATTTCAAGATAGTCCTCATTTCAGTTTCATTTTCTGAAGTTTCAATTCAATCTTTCATTGCTTCTAACATAAATTTTAATGCAGTCTTTATTTCTTGGTAATCTTCTCTTCTCAGCCCCTCTTCCTCTACATCATGTTTTTTTGCCTCTCATTACATCATCTCTCTACTTCAAGAGATTCTTTTCTTACAACATCAAGGACATGTCTTCCTTCACCTTACTACATCTAAGAATATTGTATTTTTGGATGTATGTGCTTATTTCCTGCAATATTGTTAATGCTGTTGTCTTGTGGTAAGTAAAGTAATAGTAGTAACAGTGTCTCAAAGCTGTTCTGATCCCTAAAACATTGAATATTTTGCCTTTTATGGCAAAAGGAACTTAGTAGATGTGATTAAATTAAAGATCTTGCAATGGGGAGATTACCCTGGATTATGTGGGCGAGCTCAACCTAATCTTAAAGATTCTTATAGAATCAGAAAAAAAGATGTGGTAATGAGAGCAAAAGTCAAATAGATTTGAAGATGCTTTGCTTCTGGCCTTGAAGATGGAGGAGAGGTCCATGGCCTAAGCAAAGTAGGTGGACTCCAGAAGCTGGAGAAGACAAGGAACATACATTCTCTCTGAGAGCTTGCAGAAGGAATACAACTCTACTGATGCCTTGGTTTTAGGACTTACGACTTTAGAACTATGAAATAACAAATTTGCGTTGCTTTAAGCCACCAAATTTGTGGTAATTTGTACTAGCAGCAATAATCCAGATTTCATTCAAAAGGGACTTTGCAGATGTGATTACAGTTGTGAACATCGAGATGGGAGTTATCCTAAACCATCTAGGTAGGACAAATCTAATCATTCCACATTTATAAGGATAAAAGTATGTCTGGCTCAGGCAGAGAGGGGTGCAACAGAAGAGGGCAGAGGAGAGATGAAGCACAAGGGTAAGTCAGAAGAATAAAGTATGAGAAGAACCCAATCCATCATTACTGGATTTAAAGATGTGGAAGACCACAATCCAGGGAAGGCAGGTGGCCCTACCCACATGTTTTTCACTAAGTGGGCATACCCCATCTCCCAGCTTGCTGTATTTATCAGCTGCTAACCACTCGTAGCTGTTTGCTCCAGTACAGCCTCCTTAATAGAGCCAGAGCTGCCTCACCTGAGAGGCTATGCCTTTTATGTCCCAGTCAGCCAGTAACCAAAGAATGTCTGGGGGCCAAAAGGCCACACCCTTTGCTTCAAAGTGAGACAACATTGTGGTGAAACCCATGCCCAGAGCTCCTCTGTGGTCAGGCTGAGCTTGACTCTAAGTTTGCACCCTTGTTAGGCCCCATCCCACTCCGCTCTCAAGGACTCTCTTAGTAAGTCACTTGCAGACTGCTTCTAGGAATCCCGACCTAAGACGTAATTTGCCTACCGAAGCAGGTCAAGTATAAGAAACTCACAACACACTAACATTTCTCCACAAAAGCTTCTCATTTACATGTACTTAATTGGCCTATAAGCGGTGAGTGGCAAGTGTATCCAAATGGGAGATGTTAGCATCTATATGCTTGGGGCTAGGGAGTGTTCCCTTTGGCTTCCTGATATTATATAAGGCACATTAAAAAAAAACAAATTCTAAGCCCATGATAGGAGCCTGCTAAATGAGAGCTATTATTTTAGTTTTTTAAAATAATGTGTTGAAAACGTTTATGCTGCATGTGAGGCTCTTATTCTGTCCTCACAGTGACTCTTTAGGGGAGCAGTATTGTTAATCCCCATTTCGTTTATCCTCGTTTCAAAAAGCTGAAGGCCAGAAAACATTCAGTGCCTGGGGCTAGTCCCAAACACTAGATTCCACCTAGTTTTTTTTTTTAATCAAAACTTGTTTTCACAGTGCTGCACAACCCAGCCTGAAGCTTCTCTCCTTTTTCCAGTTTGGTGCTTCTGTGACCGCAGTGAGCAATCATTTAAGCTGCAGGTTCGAGCTTTCCTGTTGACACTAAAGTCTTTTGATTTTTCTTCCTTGACCTTCAGATCTGTGTGACTTCTGAAGAAGAACAAGACGGTTTTATCCGAGTCCTCAGTGGGAAGAAGAGAGGCCTTGTCCCCCTTGATGTCCTGGAAAATGTCTGACTGTAAGGCCCTCCTCCTCATGCAGTAGGCAAGCTCTGCTGTGACACTGTCTGCTCATCTCACTGTGTCCCCCCAGACACACTGCCGTACTGACCGGGACCCCCGGGAAATGGAGATGGATTCAACGACCTGCGACTACGGAGTAGCAGCCACAGATCAGAGGGCCCATCGCACAACATATTCAGGCTGCCCAAAGTGGGGAACAGGCTGAAAGCTGCCAGAGCCGGGGGGCAAATCTGGTGGCAGCAGCAGGGCTGTGAGCCACAGCTGCCTCCAGGATTAGACTCTGTCCCTGTCTGTGTGCTGTAAATCAGCCCACTGGAGTGTGCTCCAGTGTATGATGTGGCCCCAAAGCTAGGTTCAGATCCATCTAGCCAAGGGTTATTCAGGTTCCAGACATTTGTCCCCAGTACTGGCCAATCAACATCATCACATTTCAGAATCCAAGCCTTCTCTCTGCAGAGAATCAAAAAGGCCTCCTTCCTAACTCAACAGTCCAGGGCTCACCTCCAGGCCTTGCTTACTTTGTGCTCTACTGATTGTCCATTGTTTCCCTTCAGTCCTCCAAGTAAGTCCCAGTAATATGTATTAAATGTGAGGGCTCAGTTGACTTGGCACCAGCTGCCAAGGTCTGACCTGCCCCGAAACTGCAAACAGGCAATTCTTGCCTCTTTGGTTAACAATAGAGGCAACAGAGCAGGATCTGGGCATAGGTATAAGCAGGGAGGGGAAGTGGGGGTGAGGAGGGGTAAAAAGCCCTTATCTATTGATATAAACTTCTCCTGAAGGAGATGGAGCTGGGAAAGAGAATGTGGCAAAGTTTCCATTCTCATTTTATATCTTCTGTGTTGGAAGTAGCATTCTCCCTCATGCCATCCTGTGGGACTGTATTTTGGAGGTTTAGCCCATGTTTTAGGGAACCAGAAACATGGAGGGTAACCAACAACAGCATCTTAGAAGAAATGTAGCCAAATTGGAATCCATTCTTCCTTAGGGCAGTATATTATACCCTAGCAGATGTAAAAATGGAAAAGAATCCTTAAATGTTTCATCCTTCTGAAAGTAGGAAACATGGGGTCTACTTAGAATCATCTAGAGGAATCTCTATTACTCTGTACTTGTACTAATGTTTACAAGAATACAATATACTGTGATGCCTTCCTCCTCAAGCCTCCTTCCTGCATTCAAACTTGCATCCTAGTAGTCATGGCTATGTTTAAACTTCAGTTCTCAGTGACCTTGAAATCAATGTCAGTTTGATTTATTTTGTTACAAAGCAATAAAATCATTAGAACAATTGGTTTTTAAAAGACTTAAGTGGATGCATCCTGTGCATGTAAACATTATTTCCCAAACCAAAGCATCATTAGTCTTCATTTATTTCTTTTGTTACTGCTCAGCATGAAGTTAGGAGCTAAGATGGGGTAGCTGCTGGTTTCACAGTAGTTCGGATGCCTTCCTATCATTTTAAAGCCAGCATCCAGAATTTCCTCCCTATCTGGTACAACATGCAAAACCAGACGTACAGAGTCAAGATGGATTCTTTGACATCCCAGGTAGATAACATGATTGCCTTTCTGTAAAATTGTGTGCTGAATACCAACGTTCTTTGCCTCTAATTCAATTTTCCATTTAATAAAGACAACACAGTGGCTAGAAGGAGCAGAGAGAACATGTGTTCTGATCTCTTCTTTGTGGTGATCAAAATTTTTGGCAAGTAGTGTCTGATTTGCATTTTTAAAAGTCAGTTTTCCTTTTCAAGTTGAATAGAAGGAGGATGTGATATCCAGGCTCCAAGGTGGTTCCCCAATGATACCTACCTCCTGATGTCTTTGCCTTTGTGTACCCCCTTCCCAGATTGAATCAGGACTTGTCTTATGTGGCCAATGGAATATAGCAAAAATTTTATACATGACATCAGAGGCGAGGTTAAAAAAAAAAAAAACTTGCATCTTCTGACTGGATCTCTTGGAATATTCGCTATTGGAACCCTGAGATGCCATGTAAGAACCCTGACGCCACCATGCAAGACAGATCCAGTGGAGATACCACATATTTCAGCAGCTGAGGTCCCACTATGACAAAGTGATGATGAGCTGTACCTACTGAGCCCCACCCAAGTTATAGATTTATATGCAAAATGAATATGTAGGGCTTTATTAAGTCACTAAGTTTCGGAGTGATTTGTTATACCAAAACAAGTCACTTGAACAGGGACTTTGTATTTGAACCAAAGGAGAAAAGTGCTCTTTCTGTACAATGAGGCCCAAAAGCTTTGCAAACATCAAGTGTTGTCAGGCAATTAACCCTGCAAGTGTAAGAGGTCTAATGTTCCCTAGAGATCCAGAGTCATCCAAACATAAGGGGGAAATCAAGGTGCTCTTCATAGGATAGATTGCCATGGATACTTCTCACACGAAGAGATTATAGGAACCAGAATTTTTCCTTTTCTCTTGCATATCCACAGAAATGACAAGAACAAGGATAGCAATGATGTATCAAATTCTTGAAAATTTCCAAGTCTTAAGAAATGACTGGAATTCAAATGAAGTGAAGACCTCAGGAGACACTGATGAAAGGACAGGGAAGGAAGGGGAAATGTTTATAGAAGAAAAACTGGATCCGGAAGTATTCTTCATAGCATGAAGGAGCAATTTAGTGCCTCATCTCCTGTCCTGCAGCTAAGGGATGGTACATATCTATACCAGCACGGCTGTGCCCTAGACTTTACCACCAACACTGTAAGGACCAAGTTCTATCATGGTAAATTTAGAATAAAGATCTGATTGAACATTCCTCAGAGGGTGGAGAAAAGAACTTCCTTCATGCCCATCACCAGCAGCTATCTTTGGTAACTTTACTGCGGGCAGTGGGGCTGCAAAGAGAGCCCATATAGGTGGCCGCATGGCTGCCAGTAGATTTGATTTCATAGATCACTTTTCCTTCCCAAATACACACCAAACATACACACACACACACACACACACACACACACACACAGTCACTCCCATCAAGAGGAAGAGAAGAGGAAGGGTCCAATATCCAGGTTGAATATTTAAAGCAACCGGTGGAGTGATACATGGTATAAAGTTAATAGAGATAGTCCTCTTTGCTGTTGGAGAAAACTTAAAATCAATGGACAATCTCTAATGTAGATAGCCTAATGTAAAACACACATACACATATGGACACACATTCATGCACAAAACAAAAACACCCCTGAAATCTGAAAGCTAGTCCAAGTAACTGACTGAAGAAAATCCACTGGCCAGCCCTAGCCTAGAAAAGGCAGAGAGCTGTAAATTGTGTGCTCGAATAACTTATATTTAAATAACTTGACTTCTTTACTCAGGACTTCTCAGAGCCTTTAATTTGCTAATCGTCATGATGAATATCCAAAAAAGGGATTTCAGCACTGATTCACCTGTGCTAGAACAACACTCCAAGGAACATAGTTCAGAAAACTTCACAGTAGAGAGTTCTCATTTAATACGGGATCACTTAATAAGCTCACGACTCCTAATACTGTATCCCCTTTTCTTCTACTATTCACTGAGATGTTTATGAAGAATTGGAAAAGTCTAAAGGACACAATCATAGCGATAATTAAGGATGAAAGACAATCTGCTCAAATTTGAGTCTCTAGGGGAGTAGAAGGAAGTGGGAATCGATGTACTTCAAAGATGGATATTCAGGAGGAGGAGTTTATTGTGCTCGGACAGCTTTAACAAAAGCTAACCAGCAGGGAGTAGGCTGGTATAAATCTTGGAATAAAGTTCAGTGTTGACCAAAATAGCACCCCCTGGAAACACAGTGAGCAGGTGTACCCCACAGATTTACCACAAAACAAAACACTTAAAAAATAACTCAGAAAATTTTGAAAAGTAAATGACACTCTGTATTAATCTCAGATTCTTCTCAGTTTCCATTCTGTTGTGTGTTTTTTACAACACCTGGTATTTCTGACCCTTAGAATGTGTTTTTCTCAGCTTCCAATGAGGAGTTTTAAATAGTCTTCAATCATATTGTGGGTGATACAAACTTTTACTTGGAACTGTACTTTGAAATGTTAACAAGACCATAACAATTTATTTTAATAATTCCCTTTTAAAATTGAAAAAGTGGCAGGATTTTTATCATCTATTGTCAAATTTAAATAGTTACTGAATATCTTTTTTATCTTCATGGACATTAGGATATACTAAAGTCTTGAAAATACACCCCAGAAAAGTTCAAGAATTATTTTGAAGAACAACCGTGTATCATCTTCAGAATTCTTCTACATTTACTCAGATTCTCAGTTTACGCACTTAATCCCATTTTTTCTATGTATAATAAAACTTTTGGTTATCTGTCTTCTACCACCTTCTCTAAATTGTGTGCTTATTTTAATTTTTTATTGAAGTAAAAAATTTTAAAGATATAAATTTTCCTCTGATTTCAGCCTTGACCTCTTCCATTTTCACTCATTGCTAAATACTCTGCAATTACAGTTTTTTTGTTCTCTTAAATTTTATTTTTTATTACTACATGTTTGCAAGACGTAATGTTTACATTCCTTGGGTGGAGCTGGTATATGTACAAAACACATCTTCATTCTTTTCTTTCATCCTCTTTCCTTCCTCTGTCTCCTACCTCCCTCCATCACTTGATCCCTTTACCATCCGAGGAAGATCTATCTTCTTACATCCTATTATGCATTTTATTTGGTTCTTCATGTATTATACAGTTTCTCATACAAGAAAAACCATGTAATATTTAAGCTTGTGTGTCTATTTCACTTAACATTATGGTCTCAAGGTGCATCCACTTTCCTACAAATGACTTGTTTATAATTACAGTTTTGATTTTTCTCTTTGAGTTTTTATTTTGTGTGTGTACGCATAAATAAGCCATTGTACATTATGGCCAGAAATATGGTCTCTGTGGTTTCTGTTTTGAGGAATTAATTCGCATTTTATTTTTAGCTATAGTGTATGATTAATATCAATAAATGTTTAGTGAGAGTTGGGGGAAGTCATGTCTACAGTGTAGAGTTCAATATGTACCTATTAAATGAATCCTTAAATTTCTCAGGTTACCTACATTCTGAATTGTTTTTGCTCATGTGCTCTGTCACAGGCAAAGAAGTCAAATGCAAGCAATAGTGGGGCTGAAATGAAAGTCACCTTGCAATGGCCTCCAGTCACTTCCTTAGTTCCAGCTCTTGAAGGAGGAATTGTAGCCGGGGCTCTCCACAACAGCCTCCCCTTCCACGTAGGGAAAAAACCCTTTAGGAAATAAGCATTCTCTTGGACATCGTGGAAAAAAAACTGTAAAGGACCCGTTTTTAAGTTAAGTTTGAAAGATATTCCTGGAAAACTTCAGTATTGAATGCAGACAATTTGGGTCAGGAAGTTTGGACAAAGAGAAAAATTACAATGACATTCACCATCAATTTTGTGAAGCTTTAAGGATTGTGCTGAGAAACTCAGAAGGCTTTATGAGTTTCTAATTATGAGGTATTGTATTTATTTTCTCTCTTTCGTGTTAGGTGGTTAAGAAATGAAATACTGAGATATACCACTGGAATAAACATCCTAGAGGCACAAAGCCAAAAAACACCTCTCTGAAGCAGATTTGGGGCAATCTTACCCTGATAAGGACACTTGCTGTGTCGTGAGAATATACTCTTCACAGCAATTCTTAGAGTTGAGTCCTACAGTTCTCATTTTATAGATGGAAAAACTAACACTCAGAAAGCTTAGGTCACTTGCCCTAGGTCACATAACTGATAAAAGACAGAATGAGGTTTTGAACCTATAACAAGTGTCATGTTTTACTATATAAGCCATTGTAATCATTTTCATGACAGTAATAATAGTTTTGAGGTAATGGATTTACAAATGGTTAAGATAAAAGCACATAGTGATTTTGAGATGTTGCCAGGAGAAGAGTTTGCATTACACTTAACGAATTTCCCACAGTGCATGAGACACAACCTCAGCTTTGCAGACTCAGAAATCTGTGTCAGTGCACTAAGGAAAACTCCATCTCCCAGACTCGGATTTACACTCCACAACCTCTAAGCAGTCACATAAACCCAGAATGATGGTTTGTGAATTGATAGTCACCATGTCAATAAGCAAACTTTATTGGCATGACATACTTGCCCTTCCTGAGACCAAATACTTGGAAGGTTCCCTGTAATTGGAAGATTAACCATGGGAATTAAAATTGTGTTTGATGACATCTAAGTGACAGCCCAAGAGAGCCTGTCTTAGTTACTTTCTTGTTGCTGGGACAGAATACCCAACAGCCACAAGTTAAAGGAGGAGAGGTTTATTTTGGCACATAGTGTGTAGAGGTTTCAGTCCACAGTTGGCTGGCTCCAAGGCAGGGCAGCATGGCAGAGGGGTATTCCGGTGGAATAAGTTCATGGCATGGCAGCAGAAAGCATCAAGGGATCAAAAAAGAGGGAGGGATATACACCCTTCCAGACCATACCCACAATGTCCCACCTCTTCCCACCAGGCTTCACCTCCTTACATCATATCCAGCTATAAACTCATCAGTGCACTAATCTAGTGATGAGTACCACACATCCACAATCCAGTCACCTCCCAAAAGCACCACCTATGAGTTCATGAGGCTTGAGGGGGACATCTAGATATAAACCCACACTCAATGGGAATGACCTTGCCAACGAAAGCCACCATATGGAAGCTATGTGATAAGACTCCCTCCTCCATGCAAGGATTAAATGGCCAAGGATCCCTTTGCACTGGTGACTTCACTTTGTCAGTGTTGCCATAGCTGACCACCCACCTTGTAGAGAGCACATTCCCTTCTTTGAAATAAGTCTTTTCCTAGCCAAGGAGACTCTTTAAAAAGTGAGTTTCATGATCTCTAATTTATCCTAGCCTGTGCTAATTGCACAGTTTAACTTTCAGAAGAAAACTATAGCCTCAATTCCAATTTATCATAGATTAGGTTTCAAGTGAGGACCACATCACAGCTCCAGTGAATGCCACCTACAAGACTGGTAAGGGTGAAAAGCACATACTTAACTGACGCAAAGTATTTATGCCTAAGAGTCCCAAAATCATGATGCTTTATATGGGGAAGCTGCTGTTTTCAAGACATGGATTTTTCTTTGTTCATCACAATGTGCTGTGGTTTGAATGTGTGCTCCAGGGTTCACGTTGGAATGACAGAGTTGAAGGTGGGGCTTATAGGGAGGGGTTGGGTCATCTTGATGGGATTTGTTATTTTAGAGTGTATTCATTCTCTTTGTCACCCTCTGTGCTCCCATCTTCCACCATGGAATGGCCCAACAAGAAAGTCCTCACCAGAAGCTGACACCTTGATACTGAGCCTCCATAACTGTGAGCCAATAAATTTCTGTGTAGTATAAGTTGCCCAGCCTATGGTAATCTGCTAAAGTGGCACAAAATGAACTAATAAATAGAAGGTGCTATTTCTCAGTGAAATCAACAAATATTTATTAGAATCTACTGATGATAACATGAGTTTTAATTTTTAAAATGTGTGATGGTGCTACAATAAAGAGTAGAGTGAATCACAATACCATGCTAAAATCTTACTGATTCCACTAGGAACAAGGTCTACAAAAGCTCAAAGCTCTCATGCTAAATATATACTCAGTTCTGAAAAGGCAATTCTAGATTAAAAGTGGTGAGACAAATTTTCAGCTGTTTGGGTTTTTTGTGTTGTTTTTTTTTTTAATCCCCAACACTGGAAGCATTTTAATCTCAGTAGAATGTATAGATAATGATGGAGAATATTTTGTGGAGATGAGGCAGAATTAGATTTTTGTGAATCTGAGGCATTGTTTTAACTCCTTTGTACAAATGTTTCCAATAGTGTGTTTCCTAAAAGTCGAGTGAGCAATCTTAGCAGTATTAGTAAAAGATTGTGTAAGGGAGTAGAGGAGCTAGGGAGGAAATGGGATAGGGCTGGGTGAGGACTGGTGTGGGGACAGAAGGGAGAGAGTGATTACTTATTTATACCTTATCTCATTCCAAGGAGAGTTTTGGTTCATATCTTAACTCAAGATATGACCCATTCAAGTAAGTTCCCATCCTCCCCACGTCAGTCCTGATATTTAGGAACCCCCCCGAAAAATTATTCATAGAATAATAAGGGTTAAAATATAATCAAAATGGAAATTAATACACAGACTTTTCCACAATGAGGGGAGCAAAAGTTCAAAAAACATCACAGGCATCCCGTGACATGGGCCAAATTCCTGCCGTACTCATGGACAGACCTCACAAGAGCCTTCCTGCCCCAGACAGACCCAAAACGGGAAACCGCTCACCCCTGGTGCTACCGAAGTTGCTTTGTCCTCTTTCAAGTACAGGGGAAAAGAAAGTTAAAATCTGAAATACTAGGAAATTAGTTTATGACTCTTGCAGACATGTGCTAGTAAAACCGAAAAGTTTAATGCAATGAAGCAGTACACGGCAAATCTTGCTGAACCAGTACTGGAGTCTATAAATCCATAGACTTTTGGGCCCAAGAAACCCACTTCTTGTGCTCTTAGGACAATCAGCCACCTGAGGAGCATTGTGTAGCCTGTGTAAAGAGAATCTGGACAATGAGGATCCAGGGTCTCCGAGTAGGACTCAGACAAGGTTTCAGACAGAATACTCTGTGGAGTGGGGGGAGGGGCAGCCCCGGACTTGCTACCAATATATCAAGACTGAGCAGGTATATCTCAGCACCCTCAGGGAAAGATCCGTGGCTTCTAAAGGAAGAAACACTTTGAGAGAGAGCCCTAGGCTTAGAGTATGAGAGCCTCAAAAGAACCTCTGAAGTTACAACTGACTGATGGCAACCTGACTCCTAGGAAGGGTGGTCCTATTACCTCCAGGGCTTTCATCTTGTTGAGGAGCCTGCAAGCTGCACTACAGCTGAGTCTCCTGGAACCCTTGAGGAAAGCCCCTTGCGTTCTAGCTGAATGAGATACATTTAGGACTTCTGCTCTCCATAACTATAAGATAATATTTTGGTATCACTTAAACCACACAGTTTCTTACAGCGTCAATAGATAACATACAGCATCATGCTGCCACTGGGAAAGGTGGAGAACTGATGGGAGAAATGTAACTAAACCCCAATTCTGTCCTTAAGCATGGTGTCCGGAAGGATAATCCCAGCACTCTGGGAGGCTGAAGCAGGAGCATCATGAATTCAAGCCTCGCCTGGGCAACTTAGTAAGTTAGAAAGATCATGTCTCAGAATGCAAAAGGAAGAAGGAGAGAGAGGGAGAGAGACAGAGACAGACAGACAGAGAGCAGAGAGAGAGAGAGAGAAGGGGGGGGCCTTGGTTCATTCCCCAGTGAAAGAAAGAAAGAAAGAGAGAGAGGAGGGAGGGAAGAGAGGAAGGAAAAAAGAAAAGAAAAATTACAAGATAAATTAGGAACAAAGCACTTCTGAAACTCCAACCAAAAAAAAAAAAAAGGAAAAAACCCAATAGTGTGGTAGTGACATTTAACCAGTATAAGAAAAGTACTGTTTCCTCTCCTGAGCTGGTCTCTGAAAATGAGAAAAGTGGAGAAAGTGTCCTTCATTCTGGCCATAGTACTGCACCCAAGGGCAATTGTCCCTGATATGCTGTAGGCTGCACTAAGGATGCTGCTGAAGTCCATGTCCTAATCGAGAGCAAAGAGATCCAGGATGTGTGTGTGCCCACGCATGTTTTCTCAGATGGAATTTGTATTGGGTCCTGGTAAAAAATTTAAGCAGTTATTTCTTCTACATTCAGTAATAATCCACTCTCCTTAAGGAAATAATAACTTTCTCATTACTATAAATCTCATAGCCTCAAGAGATAAATGCAAAAGAATTGTTTTCCTCTTCCCAGTTCTTATTTGTCTTGGAGGAGAAGGATGAATTTTGGCTTTGGATGATATGAGACAACAAAATGAAATCAAAGGTGAGCTGTGGTTCAATGACAGTAAGATGGTGATATAATGAACATCTCTACCATGGCCTGGTATTTGTTTCTCAAATACATGACATATTTATATTTCAAGACAGATCAATCATTATGTAGTAATGAGTAACTGATAAAGCAGAGAAGGAAAAGGGGTCTAACCAAGAGAGGATTGTGAGCAAAAAGGAGACTATAACATGCATGGGACAATTACAGTAGGAAGGAACCCAAGAACAGGTTTATAGAACATCATGAAATGTGAATGAAATCAATATTCTATAGAGATTCTAACTGGGGTTAGGATGAAAACAGAGTTAGTGCTGGGAGAGCTAAAACAGAAGAGAAGACACAGAGGAACAAGAGAGGGAGCACGCTAGAACGGAGGGAGGCCCATGACTGAAAGGCCAAGTCCGTACCCATATAGGGCAACAACAAGAGGCCCACGGCAGCATAGGAGGCCAGCCAGCCTGCTTGGCAGCATCCTGCTGGCACTGTGTTCTCACAGCTCCTCCACCATCGCACAGCCTTTTTTGGTGGTGGTTCTTCCTCAGAGACAACCTGAAAGCCAGAATCATCTTCTACAGTTTCATTTTGATCCTGTGCTGCCCTACTTGAAACCCTCCAATGGCTCCTCCAGGGCTTCAGAAGCAAGGCCAGCTCCAGAGTCTTCCCAAGAGCCCCCGGACCAAACTCAGGTCCCCTGAAACTACAGAGCCCTGGCCTTCCGTTGATTTCTATCTCTTCATGGTTGACTGGTGTTAACGTTTAAAATTTATTTCAGTGAATAACTCTGATCTCCCGCCTTGGAGAAGGAATATTCAGAATACCACAGAGTCTTGGCACCAGCATGAAAGTCCCCAGCCCTCTCTGCTGTTGCAAGCACACTCTCCCACCTTAGCACGTCTAGGCAGTTGCATTAGATGACCATGACCTTTACCTATAGCAAGTTAAATCAGTCAACAAAACCCACCAAGGAGAGATCAAATTCAAGACTGGACTAAAAATGTGATTGTGTTCTGTTCCCTGGCAGGAACTGCAGCTCCAGCCCTAGTCACAAGGCGAGGGGGTGATGCTGCAGATCCATCACCACCTCTGGAATAACACTTCTAAAGGACTTGTTGACAGAGCTGTTCCACAAGGCCTCTTTGTGCAGCTACTTTCTCAAATCTCTACTGTTCCTTTTGGAGATAGTTCAGGTCAGGTGAGGAAATGGAGAAAAAGAATAGGAATTGTTTGCATTTTATGATTTTTAAGTCTTAAATTATGTGTGACATTAAGAGTATAGTATACTGAGTAATTCTGTGCATTAGACCAACAGTAAGCCGTGTATTAGGCCCCAAAGGAGAAACTGTAAGCCTTTCACCTGGATCTTCCCACGAACTGCAGTGAGTAATTAAAGACGGACGTGCGCTCTGTACTCAGACTAAGTAGATTCCAGTCTAGCTCAGCATTCAGCCCATTCCAGCCCATTTTCTAGCCATAAAACATACATCTAATAATGCTCATCCCGTGGGGCTGTTCAGAGAATTAGATAGATCTTAGCATAGACTATGGTACTTAATAAGTACTCCGTAAAACATATCTACACATGTGCACCAGGCACGTGGAAAAGTAACCTCTTTGAACCTCCCGCACAGTATAATCAATTTCTCCCTGGCTCAACTGGGTGCTTTCTTGTCCTTCTCTCTCACGAGATTATGAGCAATTTAGGGGAAAGAACTGATTTTATCATAGTTTGAGCAACACACATTTGTGGAACATGTAGCTGAATCTGTTTTCCTGGTATCCAGCACATATTTTGTACATATGGTAAATGTTTAATAACTGTTTTGTGCACTCCTTGAAATACAGACAGGATTACTTGGGAGTTTCAAGTCCATACTCTGGAAAGTAGAAAGCTTCTGTCATAATCGCTAGAGATTCCCAAAGATCTGTGTTCTCCTTTGCCTCCCTGTTCCTATTGCTCTTGCAAGGCTTTTCTGAGCTGTACTCCCTCAAGCTGGAGGCAAAACTTTGTCTTCTCACCATTGTTTACAAGAAATCCATTGCCACAAATCATGTGCTGACTTTATAGACCTGACCAGATGATGTCAGCAAAGAGGTCCAGGGAGGAATCCTAGCCCTCAGCTTTCCATCACTTCACTGTCCCCTTCTTCCCACCCCTCTCTGCTTTCTCACACCTTGCCTTATGAGATCTAAATTATCATTCTCTTAAGCAGAGCAGAGTGCTTCTTTCCAGCGCTTTCCTTCATTTGTGGATCCAAACTCCACAAAGTGCTCAGCAGAACGAGGGCTCTCCCTTTTGATAGGACTTACTCTCTATAAAAGAAATTAGAAGACCATTAAAAGAACAAATAGTGCAATTCCTCAACTGACTGTTGGTGTGAGTGCAATACACACTTACTTGCTTATTAATGTGGTCTTTTCATCCTGAGTGTAAAACTTTTTTTATTGGGTTTCTGGCCATACAGCAAACAGACTACTTTTGGAAAGTCACCTCCAACATACCACAGACAAGAAACGATGAGGGATTCTTGGTGATTGTTTACTGTTGGAGAAACAGAAATTATAGCCCTGACCAAACAGTATAAATGGGATGATCTGAAACTCCATGATTTTACTGCACAGTGAAGTGATTATTTTATGCCTCTGGTTTCTTTTTAACATCTGTATTCTTCAGTTCCCTGGAACTTTCCATAGAGAATGAACTTGGCCTTCTCTTCACACAAACTCAGCTACTATTGATGTCCTTCTTACATGACCTTCCTTCCAAGGAGAATAATTTGTTTCAGAAACACAGAACAATGACAACTATTTACTCTTACATAAGTCGAGGTATACTATGAATCTAAGTGTATAATCTAAAATATAACACCTGTAAATTATAAAGTCCTTAAAAGCTCATTTTATCTGTATTTTACCTATATTGCCACTTCCTCATGAAAAGAACATAAATAGTATAGTTGTTGAACTAGAAGGCAGATATTAGTGTTTGATAACATAGTGAGAAGAACACGTGGATTTTTTTTTTTAACATGAGCAACCTGGGTTCAAATTCTGATTTGATTCCTTGCTAGCTTGTGGTCTTACAAGTAATTTTTCAGAGCCTCAAACATAATGATACTTACTTGGAAGTATTGTTGAGACAATAAATGGAGATATTCATGTGAAAAGGCATAATGTGGTGACTTGTACATAGAAGGCTTAAACTGTATATTATTGTCCCACAAGAGTAGTATCATTCTATTAAGAAGTTATTGTCCTAGTATAACCCTTTGACCAAAAGGATTCTATCTTCAGAATACCTTTGCTAGGTGTGTGAACAGTTAATAGTTAATAAACCATCATACTATGTGCTGATCCCCTCTGATTCTCCTCTTAACTTGTTTAGACACAAGCACAGAGCAAAGGGAACCAAGGATTGACCCACGCCTCTGTTGACTGACCGCCACCCTCCCCCAAGAGCTATGGGCAAAATTCTTTATGCTTATATGGTCCCTACATCTGAAACACTCAAAGCATTTTTCCAGAGATTAAATCAGGGCTTTCATATGACCCTGGTTAATAAATGTCAAGCCTTCTATGTGAAAGCTCAGAATATCCTTTTGAGGAAGGTAGCTGACAACCTTATCTTCCATACAAATAAACTGAGGCATGAAGGGGATAAATCAGAGGACTTGCTGTGGATTCTTCCATCCTTAAATGTACAGTTTTAGTTTATATATGAAGACCAGTGTTTCATGAGAGTGCAATAGTGTCAGCAGGATACCCGGAGACATGGCTGTGGTTTATCAGAGGTGGCAGCCCGCCACTCTCCTCATGTATCTGGGAGGACTATGTGATTTGGAAGGGAGGCTGCTGAAGGAGAGGTTACCTTCACTGGGTACGGTGTCTGGGTCAGTGAGGTCAGTGCCGGCAGATAAGCCAGAACGCCAAAGGTGTATGGTTATGGCACCTGTCATGGGAAACACAAAGTTGGGGCCAAGTTCCTGTGAATACATTCAGCCTCTACCCAAGAGAAAACCTCTGTGGCTCAAGAAGGGGATAAGAAGGAGGGTCTCTGTCTAGAGAGGGACAGAAAGCTCTCATCAGCATCTGAGAGAGGACGGGTCCAGCCTATCAGATGGAGATGTTGTTAGCAAGTGTGAGAGGAAGAAGCTGGGAAGTTTCCACCTCTACCCCAGACACCACTGCAGTATCTCTGGGGACAATCATCCTTCTTTTTGTTCTTGATTTTCTCAGACCAGAGACCCTCTGGCTCTTTCTTCCCAAGATTCAAAAATGCCAATAGTGAACATCAATCCACTCACAATAATATGCTTAGTTTTTAACATGTGGTGGCTTCGTAAGCTTTATACCACAACAAGACGGCTGAGGTGCAACTACATCTCCATGTCTAAATGATTCTGTGTCTGTGAAGATCATAAGTGAAATTCTGCACAAAATTTGAAAAGCAGAAATAAAGCAGTCACCATTGTCTTACTGTATATCCTTTATGCATATTCACCAATTACTAATATTTTGTGGAATTTCCTTATTTGTTTTATCCTTATTTTTTACACATTTGAGGCTGTTATGGACAAGATGTCCTTCATTCATAAATACTTCAGTGTGTTTCCTAAAAACAAGGATATTCACTTACATAACCAATGTACTATGAAGATCAAGAAATATAACATTTAATTCTTTTATCTAATCATCAGATTTCATTCAAATTTTACCCGAATAATGGCTTTATAGCAGTTTATCATTTAACAATTAGTGTTCTTACAGCCTCATTTCACTTTAGTTTTTTAATTCCATCTTAAGTTTTTTTATCTCTCTGGGAGGATTTAGGATTTTCTTTTTACCTTTAAAAGTTGAAGGTCTCACCAGATTCTGAGAAGATTAAATTTATACTCCTTCCCACCATCTAGAAAATTGCAGTCTACAAACTTTTGACTCTCTTAGGCAAGATACAAGTTTCACTTTCATTTTATGTATTATTTTCTCTCCTACCCTTACTCTGTCCTCCTGAAACTTCCAATCTCTCAATCAATACATACTAGTTGTCCTCTGTGTGCTATGCACTGCTCAGTGAAAGGAGGAGTAACTTGCAGTCAAATGAGCCTCTGACTAAGCATCTCGCTGAGCCAATCATTCACCAGCTGGGAAACAATGCTTGGAAAATACAAGGCAGAATGCCCGCTTTTCCATGGAGCCAGGCTCTTAGAACAGAGACAATGCACCCCTGGACAGACAGAAGAGAAGTCATTGAAATTTCTATGCAACTGAACAGGGCATTTTGAAACCTGAAGAATCTCAATCCAGAACTTTGAGTAAAACTCTACCCACTGAAAATGCACCACTTATATTTATGCATATTAAGCATACAGAACCTGGACATCAGGAGCGTCTCTCCATGACTGGCCCTGCCATTGTTCATGCTAAAAATCTGTTACATTTTCAGGCATCAGCTCTCAAATCTCTGAAAGTAAATACTTACACTATAAACTTGGAGCTTTTGTGGGTTTGAGGACATTTTTCAATAGCATTTTTTCCTTACAAAACTTCCCCTAAATCACTTGTTACTTGCTACAGGAAAAACTACAAATGATCTCCAGTAGTGATTCTCTTCCATGCTACCTTCACTCCACTCTGGGAGGTTTGGGAGGGTGCCAGCTTGATTGGCTTTGTGATCCACCCGTAGCATACTCTTGGTGCCTCTGGGTGGATCATGGAGGTATGGCCTTAGGGGTCCATGTCTGGTGTCTTACCCCTTCCTCTCTAGCACTATTCCCTTGCTCTTCCTCCCAGCACCCATGAATCAACCAGCTTTGTTCCACCACACTCTTCTGCCATGATGTTTCTGCCTTGGAGCCATCTGATTATGGACTAAACCCCCTCAAAATGTGAGCCAAATTATACCTCCCCATCTTAAATTGTGTCTAGTATTATGTCCAGCAATGGGAAAAGTGTAGAGGATGTCAAAGCTGCAGAGGGAGGGAAGGGATGGGATTTCTTCTAGTTAACGACAGTGACGACAGGCATGGAGCTTGGTAGGATCACATATCTAGACCTCATGTATCAACTTTGTAGATCCAGAAATTTTACTTTGTCCTACTTACCAGAGTTGATCAACTGTGGGCTTAGAATAATCAACTTTACAGCATCCAAGAAAGAAGACAGGGTAATTAGCTTCCAGTGAAAATTCAGAGCACTAAGATGTAAGAGTTCAAACAACAACAAATTTCAACTCTCAGCTCTACCCTTTGCAAAAGTGTGATCCTGGGAAGCAATTCAACCCTTCTGAATTTGAATGTCCTCATCAAAGTGAAAATACCTACCTTGTAAGGTCGGTGTGGGATAAACTGGGATAGCATATGTTAAGTGCTTGACTTAAAACCGGCAAAATCGTAACCATTCTGTAAGTGATGATGATTCTAAAATTAATATTCCTGTTCATGAGTAGACACTTTTTGTCACATAGGCAAGTTTGCATGATGTTATAACGTATAATAAGAGGTTGTAAAATACACAGAAAAACATAGGAAGAGGAATTTTTGGCAGATTCCAGTACCTGATGCTTACAACCTAAGAGCAGCATGACTAGAACAACTCTGCTTCAATGCAGCTTCTTTGTGGACTCTCTTCCCAGACCAGCAGATGCTGTTCAGCTCCCCTGGTTATCTCTGTAGATGTGTCAGTACTGGCAGGTAGGCTGACGTTACACAGCCTTTTGTAAAAAGCTCGTTGCATCCATGCCCTGCTGGTTGTACTCTTGATTTCTCAGAGAAGTACTTGTTCTGGACTTGTGAACCTCCCCACCGAACCCCTTCATTATTAACCCACTACTAAGAGGTTACTTTTGTCCAGTGCCATATCCTCATTTTTCTATCTGATCAACATATAATTTCATTAATAATTAATTGATCTTTATGAAAAATGGTAGGTAATAAATAATGGGTGTTTTATAACTCACCCCCCAGTCTAAAGAAGCCATAAAGATTTGTTCCATGAAAGACTTTTTAGCGTATGAAGTATGAAGGTGTATTTGCCTAGTCATAAAGTTGACAAATCAAGAAATTTGGGGTTTCCCATCTTTTCTTTCTTCTCTGAAATAACCTTAACTCTTATCTGAAATAACCTTGATTCTTCTTGGTAAAGACCAATTAGCCCCTTCCCTCCTTTGGAAGAGTTAATATGTATGCAAGAGGCTTAAAAAAAAGATGGATTTCTTTTATTGCTTAGATGGTGTATTTAAAGAAAAGTTGAGCTTATAAGATGAAAACACTTAGGAAAAAGTTTTCTTTCTATGGATTTGGAATGTCAAAAAATTCTAAAACATATGACATAGTAAAAGTTCAGTAAATATAAATTATTGTAATTATTAATCTTTAAACTGGGATTTCTATAAGCATTTTGGCAGAAATTAATGTATAAGATGTATACACAAAAGAAATAAAGAGGAGATTTTTTTGTACCTGGAATCCAACTCAGAACCTTGTGCTTATCAGGCAGGCACTTGTGCCACTGAGCTATATCCCCAGGCCAAGAGGAGTTTTTTTTTTCTTTTTTGTGGGTACCGGGGGGTCGACCTCAGGACCTCGCGCGCCAGGAGGCGCCCGTGCCGCTGAGCAATATCACCGGCCCCTTTTTCATATGTGCGTTCCGGGAGTCGAACTCAGGCCCTCGCGCTTGCCGGGCAGGCGCTTAAGCTGCTGAGCCATCTCACCGGCCCCCAAGAGGAGATTTTTAAATAAATCTTTCTAACAATTTTCAGCAATTCAGATAGAACTCATCCACACTTGTAGTGCAACCTGCTTGTTCCAAAAGAACTAATCATGCAATGACCTGAGTAGTAAACACAGAGCAACACCTGTCCTGCCATTGGCTTTTGAAATTTTATTTTTTCAGAACAATGTAAAACTCTATGGAAACAGATGACATTTCTTTTTTCTTTCCTAAAAAAAATGATAAACCTAATTTGAACATTTCGTATGCCATAACTGATTTCTTCCCTCTTGCCTTTAAAAAAAAAGGCTGTAGATGTAAATGTAAGAATCACTCTTATGTTCCCATTTGTATTTATTTGTCTTTAATTGATCTTCTTGATATGAAAGTTACTTCTCTTTTTACATTTCTATGAATGGAAATATAGCATCATGTTTAATTTTGTTTCAACTTTGACATAGGTAATAGGACATCCAAGCCAGAGAGAGGACATTCTCACTATGAGAAGGAAGGAAATGATGGGGAGAAAGGGCACAAAATTAGAGTTCTTCTTCCAGTTCTACCATAAGCAAATGCAGTCTCATTTTGCTACACATAAATGAGGTCTTACTAAGGTTCCTTTTAATCCATTTTAATGTTCTATAGCTCTAAATCACGTCTTAAAACAAGTTCTTCCACAAGTAGGACTTAGCCACAGTATTATTTACAGGGAAATGATGACTATATGTGGGGGAAAAAAAAATAATTCCTGATTCTCCCAAAATCTTCATCTTTAGTGCATGTAAGTATTTTGGAAACTTCTCCCTTCACTTTGGAGTTTACAATGTCGGGGTCCCTGAGATGAAAAGCATGATGCCTGCCATCTATGCTGTCCTCACTGAGGGCTTTTTATGATGGGTTTTATTCACAATGCATTATAACACCAAGAGGGAGCCCTGTCCTAGATGTTCACTGTTTCATGTGTGAGCTTATAGCAAGTTAGGAAGGAATAAAGTTTTTATTGCACCAATTCTCTGAAGTTGAGTGTTTTTTATACAGTGAGAGGAACAATAGGGTTTCCTGGGGTGCCATGTTGAAATTCTGTATCATGTTTTGACTCCACTTGAGCTCCCAAGTGGTCCCTCACTGAAAGGAGTGGGGTGGGATGGGTGGGCATAGCAGGAGCTTATCCTTGTTCTAGGCAGCTTCTAGTAAATTATTTATTAAGAAAATACTGACTTCAAGGCCGGAGATATAGCTCAGTGGCACAAGTGCTTGCCTGGCAAGCTCAAGGTCCTGAGTTTGATTCCCAGTACCAAAAAGAAAAAGAAAAGAAAATACTGACTTCATAAGAATGCACAGTTTTCTAATTAAGGAAGCTGCACTACTTTCATGGGCTGCACGATTTATAGACTAATGATCTTACTCAGTGTCTGGACCCAATTAACACAGTACCCTATTCTGCGATTCCAGTGACCAGATGGAAAACTACAACCTATAGACATGTGAGTGCTGATTTTTCTCCTGAACTTTGCCCAACAAAAACTGCAGCAGACCTGCCTACTCACACATGCAGGTACCCAGCCTAGGGTGCTGAGTCTTGCTTTTACAGTTCCCAATAGGATTCTCTTCCTTTTCAGATTTTCACACGACCTAAATGCAAGGTTGAAAAGGATATACAGTGGTGCCTTGGGCCATGAAGTTTATTCTTTCCACCATTCTGGTCACAAACCGACTTGTACAAGAAACAAATCCAATGAAATGGTTAGGTTCAATGATGACTTTTTGGAGAAATTTGATTTGGTTCTTGTGCAGTTCAGTCTGTGACCAGAATCATGGAGAGAATTTAGTTCATGAACCAAGGCACCATTTATCAAGTTTCTCTCAAACTTGATAAAAATTCATATAATATCACTTCATGAAAAAAACTTGATACTTGCACAATGGGGAAGTTTTATTCTTATAGAAATAAAAATCTCAAAATTACTAAGTACATATGTAAGAGTCCTCAGTCTGATAGAAGAGTAATTCCCTTTTGAATATCCATCCCAAAATAAGCCTAATTTAGGCTTATTACCATGGATAAAAGAGCTCTCATCAATTTGTTCAAGTAAGTTCATGCTTTAGACCTGATGTCCATGTATGACTCTACCACTATTTTCTGATAGCTAAAAATTATAGCTGTTTTATATTAAAATTGGTTCAATGTTTCGATTCAAATTTTTGTGTGTCAAGTATCAAACCAGCAGAGAGTTTTAATGTTATGGGAAAGCTGTAGCCTACTGTTTCTCTCAGCTTCTTGCACTAACTGAAACTTGGCTGAACCCAAGGACACTGTTCTGCAGTTCTCTCAAGAAGTGGCTGTTTTCTCCAAGATCTCAAGTTTTTTTATACCAAGAGGATGAGGAGGATAAGTATCCTTTCATCTCATTGCTATTTCAGCAATGAATATTTATTTTTCTCCCTTCACTTCTAAAATCTCAGCTCCTTTGCAATACATACCAAAAGCCTATGCCATCTGCTGCTCCTACTTCTTGCAGCTATCTCCTAAATTTTCATTTTCTCCTTATTTTATTCCTCTCATTTCTTGTTATTTATTTTGGTTACTTCAAAATCTATGTGGATAATATGGTCAAAATCTATGTGTAATAATATGATTATGCCATACCTTGCCTTACTTTCAATGAGTTTTTTCTCCACTGTATCTCAAACACTCATTCCTTTCCATCTCCAAAATGCCCATGTCAGCTTTCCTGTACTCTACACACCTTCTCAGTCATTCTGATTAGCAATTACCAGCTAAGCTTGCTGGCTAGCCAAGTTATAATATAAGAATATCCTCAAGAAAGCAAGGATTAGAGGACTGGAAGAAAAGAAGGATGAAAGATATTAATGGATATCCAAAGTGACTTCAAGATACAAAGCAAAAAACATTAAAAGAACAAAATAAGATGGTAGATGTTACCAGAAACAAATTCAAATTCTTCTCTCCTGACATGCCATCCGGGTCAACAGCTTTCTGATGTGTTAATCTTGGTCAAACATTAACTAGGCAGGTACTGGTCAAAGAAAGGAGGGAACCAACAAAGCAGGTCAAGTGAGACTACTGCGGAGGGTTTTTATCTTTAAGATCCAGTGGGCCAGGAAAAAGGAACAGTAGACAGATAGAAAGTGCCTATATGGGTCCAAGAGGGAACAGAATTATGGCCATGAAAAACCAAAAAGTTTCACCTAAATATAAGTTTCCTTCAGGGTCGTGTAATACACCCCAGCTGAGAAAGAGGCTGAGCACCAGAGACGGAGAGTGAGGAAAAGTAGAAAACTTCTCCCAGAATTAGCAGTGCCTATGTGCTGTTTTCATTCCTAATATTTGGAGTATTAATTACCTGTAGTCCCTAAAATCATTTTATTATACTCCTATCCCTAAAGTACTTTTTAAATTTTTGTTATTTTTTATACTTAAAAGTTACCATATTTAATACAATTCTATGGTATTTAGTGTATAATTTAGTGACACGATATTATGCCACCACGTCCTCTATCAAGTTCCAAAACATTTTCCACACATCCATTAAAGTAATCACTGTACTTACCTCTTTACCCCAGCCCCTGGACACCACAAATCTCTTGTGTATTTTTCTTTAAAGTTTTACTTGTTCTAGGTATTTCATATAAATGGAATCACGCAATATGTGTTTTTCTGTGACTAACTTCATTGTTTTCCATTGTTTTCAGGGTTCAACCACATTGTAGCACATATCAGTTCTTCATTCCTTCATATGACTAAATAGTATTTTATTACTTGTCAGTATCATTAGATTATAACTCTAACAGAAAATTTCAGTAACCTCCTTAAGCTCCTAGGATTAGTCAGTCACAGCACCAGTTATGAATTCATAATTATTTGGGTGTTACACATACTCTTCCTAATTGCTTTCCATTCACTCTTTGTAAGGTATGCAGTGCCTGGAAAAATGTCTGATACCTATAGGCCACTCAATACCTGTACATTTTGGAATTTATCAAAATTTCTGTGTTAATTCCTTTGCTGGAAGGTGTCACTAAAAAACTTACCTTTATGGATTTTTGAGCCTCTTGAGCTAGCTAATGAGTCTGAAAATTATCCTTGGGTAATTTCTGTACTTTCCACTGGGTAATCAAACACTTACAGCTATTGCACAATCCTCTGATACACTGTCAATTTTAAACAAACTGAATTTTGATACAGGCCTTGTTACTAATGATTACTCAACTTATTCACTTTCAGAGAAACAACCGTGCATACATCAAAAACTTCAGAAATTTAAAAATTAATGGTTAGACTGTTCACTCAGGAATTGATTTTTATCTTAAATTAATGAGTTTAGTTTTTCAATATGTCCTCTTTGCCATTACTCTGAAGTAATGAGGCAAAGTTTTCTAAGATTTGCATTTAATGGGAAAATATGTTTCTATATTTGGTAAGTTTTACATGTTATTGGGCATGTATGTAATAAAGATATAATTCATAATTGGTGTTCCATGAAGGGATCAAGTTTGTCTTCAGTCCACTTTAATTAGTGGTTTTCTTTTGCAAATAATTGTTTACAATGGAAAAAATTTTTGGATAAAAATCCCCTTTGGCAAATGAATGTGTGTTTAATGTCTAGGTCAACTGGAGCTTCACCTTTTTTTTCAACCTCAATTGTGAAATCATGTTTCCTTTCTGTGATTATTTTAGTTGTACCTTTCTGCCTAGTTGTAGGTTAAACATTTAAAAGAAGCTCTGAGAGCAGCTCTTAACTCTCTGGACAATGATGAAATGATAGGAGCTGATATATATTATGTGCCTAGTATAAATCATTATTATAATAAATACTTTCTGTGTGCCAGAAACTAAGTTCTATAGCTACATACAAGTATATGGTCCACTTTCTCACGACTGTGCAATCTAGATGGGGAGTTAATGTTGATAAAAGATAAGGAAAAAAGGCAAAATGTATGAAATATGTAATATGAATGATGTAGAACAAATGTGTCAAATTTAGGGTCACTCTTACCACTAAAATTCATGGGAGACATCACTAATCAAACATACGTCCAGTCTTAGCTTGGGCTACCATAACAAAAGTACTATATACTTAGTGGCATAAACAGCAAATATTTATTTCTCGTAGTTCCGGAATCTGTGAAGTCCAAGATTGAAGTTCCAGCAAATGTAGTGTCTGGTGAGGACCGCTTCTTGGCTTATAAACAGCCGCCTTCTCACTGTGTCCTCACATGGCCCAAAGAGAGACCAGCTCTTTCCTGTCCATCTCCCCTCTTAAGGGCATTAATCCCAATCAGGAAGGCTGCACCCTCATGATCTAATTACCTCCCATAATTCTAATCACACTGAGGATCAGATCTTGACATTTGAATTTTAGAGGAACACAATCATTACATAGCCCTTGTCTTTCCCAATGAACCTGGACAAAGCCTCATTTTAATATTCTGTCAATAGAATATACTTTGTAGCCACTACCAATCAGTCAGAGTAAACATATACAATGACATCTATTTGCCATTTTTACCTATAATGCTGTAGGAGTTCAAAAGACAGTAAAGTCATATAAGATCAGAACAGTTAGAAAAGTCTTATTAAGGATGTTGGGGCATGAGCATGAAAAATGGATGAGATGTAGCTTAACAGAAAGGAGAATTTAAACCATTCAAGCGAGGGAATGGTGTGAGCAAAGGCATGTCCATGAGAACTGGCTCAGTAAGTTTCGGATGGTGAAGAGAACTCATAAATGAGAGGAAAGTTTACCGTGCCATTGCCACTCAGCAACTGCTTTCTGATACCAAGAACGTAGATTCATACTGGACATGTGGCACACACCTGTAACACCAGGACTCGGGAGGTTGAGGTAGAAGTTCCTGGCCAGCCTGGGCTACATAGTGAACTGAAGGCTAGCCTGAACTACATAGTAAAATCCTGAATGTAGTAGATACAATAATTTCTTAATTTTCTATCTTATTCTTTTCCCTTCCATAAAGGATCTTATGACTCACTTTGTAAAAATCAGGGAGACATATCCAGAAGGAAAACTAACTTTAAAAACTTTCATAGGCAACATTCTCAGAAACATACAAACATAAAAAAATACCAGACTAAATCACTTACTCAAAATACATTGCACATGAAATAACTCAGTGATTAGATCCTCTAATCTGCAAGAATGCAGGTTTAATGACATTACACAGGAATTGTTGCTTTGATTTATCTTCAGAAAGTATCAGTTTTCAAGTCAGAAACCAGTCAGGACCCTTTTTCCTGGAAAAAAAAAAAAAAGTAAAACTTTGGAACTGCAGCACATTGACGCTGGCTCCAGAAGACGAAAGAGGCTCTCAAAGCAGAGAAACATTTCCCCAACAGTGAGCATTTAGCACTATTTCTTCCAAACATTCAAAAAGTAGTCAAGATAAACTTCAAACTAGCAAACCAAATAGGTTAGCTACCTATCTTGGGTCAATGTCCCCAGCCTGACCCAAGGATCAGTTATTCATAATTTCCTGGGAAAGCACTCTCACAAGAAACCTGTGAAGGAAGGAGTGTAGTAGGACAGGGAAAAAGAAGGAGGCTGATAAAGATGTGGTCTCTGATATAGTTTGGCTTTGCCCTGATCTATAGAGGGGCTCTGGAACATAATCCACTCCCCAGAGATATCCCTTCTTAAAGCAAGGGAACTCATACTGTCATAGTTCAGCAAGCCAGGTAGCTTCTCTCAGCCCAGCATAATTTTCCAGAAATGATGGGTTGCTATTAAACACAAAAACCTGGCATTCAAAGAAACTAGGAAAGTGGAGGCAATAGTCTAAATTAGAGGGGATCTAAGAGGGTAACCACACAATCTATCACAGAGTCCGTTTGCGTAATGTTGTCTTATGTGAATTTATTTTTGTCCAGCAAAAATCTACAGGCACCAGTGCTAGACAAACTATAATCCAGAACCTCCAGACTCTTCAAGGCTCCTTGGGAATATCTCCTCTACATGGAACTCATTTCTCCAAAACTCCACTTCTGAAGTGCAGTTAAAGAAGAAAAAACAGCAGCAATGCAACAGTATAAATGATTGCTATCAGACCAATTTTTGATACTATATTTTAGGGGATCATTGAACTTGTCACTGATCACTGAGGGTCAGGGAAAAGAAACCTTCAAAAAATGGAATATGAAAAAGACCTTGGCCATTACAAAATGAGACTGTTACCAGAAAGATCAATCTGCTGGAATCAAACATATCCAATTGTGTTTTCCAGGCTGGAATTTACAGATACTCTGAGACCAAGGATCTTCATTGGTTAAAGTGGAATAGTACTGTGTGTCTTGCATATGTTTTGGAGGGGAAAATTCTTGAAGAGTTCCCTAATGCAGTGTTTGGACTCACTTTATGCACAGCTCAAGTAAAGGTACTTTATTGTCATGGCATATATTTCTATCAATCTGTGCTCCCCACTTGCAGCCACTAAACTTTATTATCCATGTCCAAAATAGATTGGATTTACCCACTGCAGAAGCCAAACAAAAACCACAAATATTCAAATGTTAACCAAAAAAAAGTGTGTACCACAACATAGAAAAGTGGAGCGAGCTATATTTTATAGAGCAGCTCCCTGTCTAACAGATGATATTTAAAAATATCAAGGATTGGAGAAAGGGGAAAAACGACAATACTGGTGGAAGACAGGTGGTAAAATGGAAAATTTGCAAACCACAGCCTGAACCTAAGCTGGCATCATCCAGCACTAAAGAGCTCTCCAGTACCATCCAAACAATCCCATCTGGTTAACCACAGTCTGATGGCCAGGGACACGCATGCATTTTATTGACTCCTGTCTCTAGCATAAATGGCAATGATGGATACTGGAGACCATAAAGGTATGAATAGAAACTATGAAATACATTTACCCCACATATTCTTCTCTTTTGCCTGTGGTTGGCCCTTTTCAACTTTACATTTACCCAACAATGGTTTAAGCAACACCAGATGATGTTCAGAGCTACACGAGTACACCACCCTGAGGGAAATTGGCCAGGGCGCCAGTTCTATTCTGCCCACAGATTTGATTGGGAGAAGAGCAGTAGGACCTAACAATTTACACTTGAATTTTTCTTTTATTTCTTCAGAATTTGGTGTCCCCTTCCATTTCTTCTTCCTCTCCTTTCACCCCAGCTCCAGTTAGAAAATTCCGTTGTACAAAACTACAGTCCACAGGAACCTATAGCAAATTTAGGATCCCATTGATTTAAAAAGAACCTTCATTTTAAGAGGGTAGGACAGAGTGTGCCATGTAATCAAAGGCAATTAAAGACACTCAGGCAATTGCAAATGTACACCCTTTGCATAAAAATTGTGGAGAATTGTTCAGAAAGCTTACACACTATGGTGGTGGATGTTTTCCAAAAGGCACTTAAGGTATAAGAAGCATTTACTTGGGGCTTTCAAACATGAGTTTTGTTTGTATTCTTTTATGCATAATTGGCAAATACAATTCAGCCTCTGCTTTCAGAACATTTAGCTCTAAATAAAAAGATATGTGTCAGCAAATTCACCAAAAAGAGTAAACCCAACACTTCTGTTGGATCCAAAGGGAAGCTGAGGTAGACTCTTTATTTTCCAGCTGAAAGCAACATCTGGATGCAATCACCAAGAATTCTGCTACTTTGGCCACTTCTAGCAAAGCAATAGAAAGTCTTACCAAAGGCACAGTCTATTCATTGCAAAGCTATTCCAACGTTCCCAGCACACTTGGAGTGCACTTAGGAAAGCAAAATGTCCATGTGAACAAGTTGATCTCATCTGTGCCTCTCAATGACCTCAAACATTTACCATCTGCTCCAGGATATGAAAGTTACATGTCCTTTGGATTTCTTGGAAGTGCAGGCGATGGAGAAAAAGAGGTATTTCTATCATCTTTGTCTAGTAAATAAGAAAAAAGCGAAGACTTTATAGTCCATTTGCTAAGTTGAATGATCATTTCTGACAACCACTTGTCCTGTGACTAAACAAGTTATATAATACTGGCCTCACTGTCCAAGTTATATAATAAAAGTAACTGCCTCAAGAAGCTGTCAAAGACTGATAAGGTAACAAATACAAGATAGCCACAAGGAGTAAGTTCTCCATGAATATAGGCTAAAAGTACAAACTAAGCTTATTATATTCTCTCTTATGGCTTCTCCTTGGGTTTTGTACAGAAAATTTTCTCACAAAGGAGGACATCCAGAACTGCTTCAGAAAGTGGCAAAAACAATGGGGTGTGTTCAAAGTGAAGGGGAGTATTTTGAGGGAGTCAATGGCAATGTGTCTATTACTGTAATAATTTTTAATTTAAAAATTAATTAATTAATTAATACAAGTTTTTCTGTTCAAATTTGGTCTTGACCAAAAACTTGAGGAGCTATCAAAATTCCTACATGCTGTAAAGTTAAATCTAAGGTAAGAATACAATAGCTTTAACTAAACTGACAAAACCATAGGGTTGAGGAAAGAATCACCAGGTAGATCTAAGACATTGCCAAGTCCTTAGAAGAGTATAAATCAAACACTTTTCCAACCCAAAAACCAGCTTTTAGAGCTGGCGTGGGCCCAGCGTTCCATTTGTTTCCAGTGTAGCAAGTCCAATCACAAAATTGCTGGGCCATCCCAGACACCCTCATTTGATACTGCACAACAAAGAGATTCAAAGATTCAAAAACAAACACAAAAGTATTCTGACATTTAAAGGTAAAGTAGCAGTATTAGCCACTTTCAAAATACCCAGTAAAATAGCTGGACACCTACAACTTAAAGGAAGAGAGGTTTATTTGGGCTCATGAATTCAGTCCATGGTCTAATGGCCCCAAGGCAGAAACAGGATGGAAGATGGGCACGGTGGAGGAAAAGCTGCTCAACCCACAGCAGCCAGGAAGTAGAGAGAGACGGGAGAAGATAAGGAGGTAAATAAACCCTTCCACATCACGCCCCCCGTGACCTGCTACTTCCAGCCACACTCCACCTCTGTATAGCACATTTGGCTATGAATTCAGCAGGGGATTAATCCGTTGATAAGTATAGCACCCCCGTGTTCTAATCATCTTCCAAAAGCCCTACCTCTGAACACATGAGACTTTGAGAAGATGTTCTAGATCTAAACCCTAACAGTAACCCTTCACACCGAACCCCAAAGCTCTTTTCTTCAGGTGTGATGAGGAAAAGCACAAATATCCATCTTTCTTGTTTTACAAAGAGAGAGAGCGATTAACGTGGACACAACACCACCTAATACTTATCCTTCCAGAAGTATAATATTCAGAACCCTGGGGGTTGGTGAATTGGAGATTAAAAAACAATGACAGTGGACTGACTGAAGAGTTCTTCTGTTGGCTCAGTCCCTGTCAACTCATGCAAAGCTACAGCTTCCTGGATTAACTTTGCCAGATCCTGGGAGACCTTGGACTTAACTTGGACTTACATAGGAAGAGGCTTATTTTGACAAAGAAGACAGCCTTGTGAGAGTAGGGGGGACATTGACCTGCACCTGAAAAAAAAGGGGGAGGATAAAGAAAATAATAAGCAGGGGCCGGTGAGATGGCTCAGCGGTGTAAGCACCTGCCTGGCAAGTGGGAGGGCCCAAGTTCGACTCCCGGAACCCACATACGAAAAAGGGGCCGGTGATATCGCTCAGCGGCACGGGCGCCTGCTGGTGCACGAGGTCCTGAGGTCGATCCCCGGTACCCACACACACACACAAAAAAAAGAAAATAATAAGCAAAGCCAGATAGGATCACAAATTACTAAGTATGGCAACAAAATAATAATAGCCACCACTGCTTGAATAACGAGTAAGTGCTAGGCAATGAGCTAAACATGCACATAAGACACTTATTTTAATCTAATAGTGTTCCTGCAGTATAGATGATATTAATAGTGCCATTTTACAGAGAAGAAAATTCTAGAATGAAAGAATTAATTCTGCAAGATTTGTCCTAAAGACTTTGTGGAGGATTTTTGTAAAGAATTAGCCACAGGGTTTGAATGAAATTCTGTTCATGTATTATTCAGTGAAAAAATCAGGGCACAAAACAAAATACAATTCTATCTTTCAGTAATTATAATTATCTATGCATTTTAAAGTTTCTAAAGGAATGTGCACCAAAATGTGAACAGTGATCTCCAAATGTAAGGTTGTGGATGTTTCTGATCACCAGTTCATTTATGCGAATCCCCTAAAAAATTAATTGCTTTTGTTTTTGAAAAGCTTTATTAATTTTTAAATAATATACTAAAAGGAAGGATTATCTAGGCATCAAGATCAAGTTGGAGGGCTTTTAATTCTATGTACAATAGAAGCAGGTGGAATTGCTGCTACAAGTAGAATAAGAATAATCCAGCATTTTCCAGAAGTGTGTTGCTAGGAAAAAGAATGTTTCATGGTCAAATGAATTGGGAAATTCTGCATACCCCTCTGGAGGAATCACAATGCATAAATTCTGCAAAGAAGAAAAAGAAAAAACAATTTAATTACTTTAACCCAGCATTTTCCAATCTTATTTAATCACATAGCTCCCTGACACATAATATGTATTTATAGTATTATAAATTCAAGAAGAGTTCACACATTTTGGTAGTGGTGGTTTTATTTATCACTCATCCTCTGGCGAGCATACAACCCTTATAGAGCATAATATGTATTTATATATCGAGGGGTTTAGAAATATCAAAGTTTGGATCTCGGCTTTTTGCTCCAATATTCACTGAATGTGTGATCCTAGAGCAACCTCACTTTTTTTTTTTTATACGCAGGTACCGGGAGTCGAACTCAGGACCTCACGCTTGCCAGGCAGGAACCTCATTTTTTAAATGGAGATAGTGAGCCAGTGAGATGGCTCAGCGGCATAAGTACCTGCCTGGCAAGCGCGAGGTCCTGAGTTCGACCCCCAGTACCCACAAAAAATAAATAAATAAATAAATAAATAAATAAATGGAGATAGTATGTACTAACTACAACTTGAGCTCTATAACAAAGGGTCTGATTCTGTTTTTCATATGTGACCACCCTCTCTTTGCTCTCTGGCCCCACATGTGAACAGACTGGTAAGAAAGCCCATGCATTCATCTCCTCCAATAGCATTGACAGAAAATTTTGCCCAATCCCATCCATAGCCACTGTAATGACCCAACTCAATCTTCCTTGCCCAAACCAATCTAGACCTGCTTGTACCTAGCCAGCTGCCCCCAATAGTCCCTTGTCCCTTGCTTATATACGCTTCCTTAAATTTTCTTCCCATCGACCTGCATTCAACTCAAATTCCAGGTGAGAATTCATTCTGATTCTGAAAAGTGACTACAAAACAGACTCCCCATGAGAATTAAGTTAATTGTATCTGCCACATAATAGATTCTCAGTGACTATTTGTTATTTTCCTTCTCAAAAATTGTAGCACCCTAGAATAACTGCAATTTACAGACAGGAAATTAGATAAATACCTCTGACTGCTGCTTTTCAATGAAATCTTTTTAGCATTTGTTTCTAAAAGAAAAGATAGTCGTGTTACTAAAAGAAAATAATAAAAAATAGTATTCAGCATAAAAATGAGTTTTCAACATGAACTATTTCCCGAGACTATTGACAGAGACTTCCAAATACATAAGCCAGCGTGGTCCAAGTAAATGCTAACTTTTCAACCTAATGATATTTTGAAATGTTACCTCAACAATCAAGAAGGATTCTGAGCTAATGGTGATGTTATTAATAGGGAGATAAAAGGGCATATGAGTGAAGGACACATGATATCAATTCTGTGATATAACAGTAGTCAATAAGAGTCCCAAGTCTCTCTACATATCACATTATATACTCATCAGTCTAGGATATTAATTGAACATTTACTGAATGCAGAGCAGAGAAGAACAATAACAAAGTGGCTCTAGTTGGTTGCGTGGTGCTAAAATTTTGGTACTCCATTGGTTCACTCAATTTTCATTTGTTTAAAAGCAAGGAAGAAAATTAAGGAAGAGGAAACTCACTGAATGTACCATGCAAAGGGCCCTTTATTGTTCCATACTATTATAACAAGAAGTATGACATTCCTTTTTGATCATTATGGACTACCTGCAGTGAGATACTATATAAAATTGCTTGTCTAATCTGTGTACACAGTTTTATTATAATACTCTGGAGGACCCTGTGGTGCACTGCCAGATCTCCCCTTTAGAATGGAGTCATACTCATTCCTGCTGCCATGGGTGCTTGCAGACAGCTTGTCTGTGGCTCTAGAGGAGTTACCTTCAGCCAAAGACCTGCCTCTCCTAAAACTGTGCCTCCTCAAAGTACTATACTTGGTGTTCTTGTCACATTTGGCATATCTATCTGAACTTCACTGTTCTCCATGGGATTCTCTGAGGCCTGTGCTACAGCTGCATAGGTTAACTCTTCTCTCTGTACAATGTTAGTTCTTACCCTTCTTTACAGACGTCATTTCAGAAGAATCTTCCTCCTGCCTTCATATCACTAGCTCAGAATCCATTCAACAATATGATACTTAAAGGGACTAAATAAAAAGAATAAAATGTAGATAAAGCAAGTTAGGAAAATCAAGACTCATGTTTATCTATTAGTTATTTTCATGTCACTTAAAAAATCAAATTTTAGAAATTAATGATTTTGCAAGATAGACTGATAGCTAGTTTCTAAATCTCATAAGAAAAAAAAAAATCTCATAAGAAATAACACAGAATGGTCACAAAAGTAAGTCCAGACTTCTTTTCTTAGGCAATTCACTTTTCTCATCCTTGAAATTTTATATGACCTTATTGGAATTCACTCTATTCTCTATTTGTGTCATATTTGTGGCTTTCTTACATCTTCAAACAATGTTTAGTAATTTCCCACACTAAGACTCACTCATACAAGAGTAAAGAAAGCCAGGACTTTGTTTCCTCTCCCCTCTTGCAATCAGGGGACGAGGGGGTGAACCAGACATACCTCCACAGATTTCAATGACAAGATCAAGACAAGCAAGGATGCACCATCGGAAAGGGAGAGGAAGCATGGAAGAGAAATAGCAAGCTTTGGGAATTTGGAATGTGAGAAGCCTTAGCAGATGTCTTAGGTCACTGTCCTGAGTGAAAACTGTGGGGTACATGTGTGCCCACCATAAAACCGTACCTGAGAAGAGTCCCAGAAAATGCCATGTTGGTTTTCTTCCTATCTGCATGGCTTTCAAGCCTGATTCTGAGTATTCAGTAACTTCCTCTTCTGTTTAGACTAGCTAAAGTGGCTAAGCAATGCACTCATTGCTCCAGAACCAGATGTTCAGACACACTGTAAAGTTTTAAACTCATAACCTCAACCGTTCAGTCTAAAACAATTAACTATTCTTATAGCATAAATGAGGGATGCTAAAGACTGGCGAAATTAATTTTTTTCCTGATATTCCAAATGCTAATCAGATGGTCTTCAATTTATTCCATCCAGCTTGTGTTCCATTTCATATTTTGCTAGGTAGATTTTACTTACTTTAGCAGGTCTGTGTTATCTAACTGGCTAACATAGAGCTACAACTAAATTAATAAACAATCTTTATCATTTTCCTTTCTTGGATTCTGTAATATATCATCTCCTAATTTTTTTTTCTACATGCTTGGTCCCCTCTCTGCTTCTTCGTGCTCTCTTTCTCCTCCACTCAAAATCTAAGTATTGTCATTCCTCAGGCTGGGTCTTTTCTTCTGTTTTTACATACTCTTTTGATGAATTCAAGTACTGCAGTTTTACAACCTGTACATAGGTTACAACCACAATTACATATCCAGCTTCGAAGTCTCTTGTGAGTTTATGTATCGCCAGAGGATTATCTGAAATATCCCAAAGTTAATGTGTCCAAAATGGAATATCCAAATGGCAGGATCATCCACCAGGTTGCTCACACCAGCTACCTAAGAGCTGCCTTCCATTTTTCCCCCCTTATTATCTACATGATTCACAAATATAGCAAACAATTGAAAGAAGCTGATGCAAGAGATGAAAGAACTTAAAATGTATCTGATATGTTCTTTTGTTAAAATAGAATATAACAACTCTACTTTTTGAGTGTAAAGTAGAATAGAAAACTAACAGACTATAATATAATCTGAGATTGGAAGTTCACTGAAAACACTAAAGAAGCCATTGTCTCATGTAAGAAAATAGCCCAAAGAACTAAAAATGCAAAATCAGAACTGGATCATATTTTGATGTTCAAAAATAACGAGATCAAAACTAAAGACATAGTATAAGGGAAGTGATTCACCAGCAATAACAGTCTGACTTATAATCCCCAATTAAAGTACCAAAGGTCAAGAAATGGTATGAGAGGAAGGGAAATACAAGAATGACATAAGGAATATGTCTAATCATTGAATTAATCTTAATCTAAAAATTGGAGAAAGAGGCCTGGTGAGATAGCAGCATAAGTGCCTGCCTGGCAAGCGCGAGGTCCTGAGTTCGACTCCTGGAACCCACACAAAGGAAACAAAGGGCCAGTGATGTCGCTCAGTGGCACAAGCACTTGCTGGCAAGCGCGAGGTCCTGAGGTCAACACCCGGTACCCACATTAAAAAAAAAAAAAATGGAGAAAGAGATTAATGTCTCAGAAAAGTTGAATATCAAAAGCAAAATTGAAAGCATAATATATAATTAAAAAATGACTAGAAAAATTAAAAATAAAGAAAGCTTGTAGACAAGCGGAGCAGAAATTTCTAAAAGACTAAATAGTTCAATTTGAACAAAAATGGTATGTGTTAAAACACTGGGTAAGGTGGCACATGCCTGTAATCCCAGCACTCTGGAGGCTGAGGCAGGAGAATCACGGTGAGTTTGAGGCCAGCCTTAGCTACATAAGTGAGTTCAAGGCCAGCCTGCACTACTAGTGAGACCCTGTCTTCAAAAAAAAAAAAATCAAATGGAGAAAACTCTCAGATTAGGTAAAAAAGTAAATCCAACTCTATCCTCCATATAAGGACATTTAAAATAAAATGGCACGAAGAGGTTAAAAGTTAAACTTTTAACCAAAGTAGAAAAAAATATATAATAAAGAAAAATGTAGTCTACGGTCGGGCCTATTTAGTACTTGGATGGGAGAAAAATGTATCAATAATATAAATGTCAAATTAGAATTAAAGGGATGAACAGGTCGCTTTGCAAGGTACAATCAGTAATTAAAATTAAACAAAATTGGGAAACTTTATATGTTAGTAGGCTCAAGGTTTACAAAACAAACTTGATATTGCTCTTGCTAGTTTCTAGCTTTGTGACAATTGAGGTGTTGTGCTCACTGACCTCATAACACCCACCTCCCTCAGGATCTTACTTTCTATATTTAATGAATCCAGTGACTCTGATGATACAACCTAGAAAAAGCGAGGTGGTTACTGCCGGTCTTCAGAGGCAAGTCCCCAAAGGAAAAGCCCTCACTGAGGTAACAGCAGGAAACAGTGGAGATTAAAAATTTATGGTAAACTCCATTTGGTACAGAAAGAAAAACAGAGCAAAGATCTTTAAATCTCTGTTCCCCCTATGGAGGACTCAGAATGAATTGTGCTAGGCAGGAATGACTCCCAGCAGCCTCCACAGAGAAGTCAGGCAGAACCCGCATGGACTTAGGACCAGAGCATCGATCCCCACCCAGGTAAGATGTGAAGATCAGATCCAGAGAGAGCTTTCCCTATTTCAGCATGAAAAATAAAATAAGTGGGCATTATGAAAATACAGCGAATCTGCATAAAATACGTAAGAGAGGGCCAGGGATATAGCTCAGCAGCACAAGCGCCTGCCTGGCAAGCGCAAGGTCTTGAGTTCGATTCCCAGTACCAAAAAAAAATAAGAGAATGCTTATTGAAAAGAAAATTCCATGGTATAGGCTGATATTCCCTGAAAATAAAAATGGAAAAGAGAGAAAATGTGTGTGTGTGTGTGTGTGTGTGTGTGTGTGTGTGTGTGTGTGTGTGTAAAGAGACAGAGAAAGAGAATTTCTTTCAGGATATCTTAAAACAGTTTCAGCTTCATCTGCCAATGCTGAAATACATTATCTGGGCATCCTGTATTTTGAAAATTGAACAAAACTAAAAAGGTGGCCCTGGAAGTCAGAGTACAGCTCTCCGGCTCATGAGCACAGGGCAGTAGTCAGATGATTTCAATAATATGATGCAGGCCCCTCCAGTTCTCCCTTGTTATAAAGGCCTGATTACCAAAACCTGGGTGAACCTCTGGAAAGACATACAAAAATGGGTATTGCTGGGAGCAGGAAACAGAACTGGGGATGGAAAAGAAAGGCACAATAGATAAAATTGATAAAAAGAGGTTATATATAAATAACAATGTGCTATAAACTGAGGATAAAGGATAGTAATTCCAATCTGCCTACCTAGGAGAAAATAAATGCTTTGCTGAAAGCCCAGTTACTTTCTCTTTTAATCCCTACAACATTCTGAGGTACACAGCACACTTGTTATAAGGAGTAAAACAAGCTAAACTTAGACAGATCTTTGCCTAAGCTCACTCCATGGACAAACAAGGACTGAAACCCACACCCGTTTGCCTCCCCAGGCTGTGGCTCAGCCATGATACATCTGGCTTCTCTAAATCTCGTGCTGGTCATAGTTTTCCAGTGGTGCGTCCTTTCTTCAGACATGAAATATCATGGTTATGTTTAGTAAAGGGGTCTTTCTATAGGACACAGGCATTCCATTTTTCAGTATCTTAGTTAAATTCCCTTTATTCTAGAGGCAGACTACAAATGTGCGTCTTTGGAAGCTGGAAAAGGGCTGTGGTGTAATCTATGTAAACATACAGCAAAGCACACACGTACACACACACATAAAGTTCACATCCCTAAGAAGAATATTTAGATAATTCACGCAACTATATTAAAACTTCCACATCTCATCCCACTGTGAAACCCTAAGAAACAGCTGCAGAAACCCCAACCACAAGGTGCTGTCAAAAAACTTTTCTATGCCTTTTTACAACTCACTATGATTCTTCCAGGAAAACAGACATTTGAAAAGTCTTTGGGTAAGCCACAGTGAACCAGCCCCGCTCCTCCATCATAAATCATGCCATTGTGTAGTGATGCATCCATCCAGACAGGCCGCATTTATCTCCCCAGAGCGAGCCTGGCAAGAATATGTTCAGAAAACATTGGTCGTGTTATCTTTCCAAAAGGTTAAGAGAGGGATTTGCTTATCTTTAATGATTTATGGCACTGACAAACAAGTGTACAAATGTGGCCAGGAAACGCATAAGAGTAGGCAAAATGGCTTAAAACAAAATTATGGTGTCAGGGCACAAAGCCGATAGCTCCATTCTATAATGGAACAAAGGATCTGGGATTCATAAATCACATTTGTCAAGAATAAATAAAAGGAAGCCAGATGAGGCCAGTGGCCTTTGTTGTTCCTCTCTCTCTTATAATTTGTTGACCTGCCCTGCCCTGCTCTGCCTCTGTCAGAGATAAGAGTCTCTGTTGCTTTCTTGCTATCTCCAGATTAGGTCTAAACACCAATAAATAAGATACACTGGCTTTTGTTAGTGTGTCCTGTCCATATCTGACTTTCCTAGTGACCACTAAATGAGTTTCTGTGACTTGATGATTTAAACTGTGAACGGGTATAGCTGAGCAAGACCCATGCCAGCTTATCCAATGCATAAGCCCTCAGTGGCTACAATAGTAAGAATGCCTGAATTCCAGCTTTAACTCTGCCAATTCCAACCTGAGTGACTTTGGACACGCTTCCTGTTTTCCCTTCTTTCATTTGCTACACCACTTAAACAAAACATCATCCATTAGTTTGAAAAGCTGAGACAGTAATGTCAGCAGACCTGGAGGAACTAAATGAAGCTGTGCGAGTGTCCCTCGCCCGCGGGTATTTTGTTGCCAAATGCTTTGAGGGTGAAGAGCATTAGAAGATAAATATTTGTAAAATTGACTGAAAGACATGCCTCATATCTCTAAATAAAGGCATGAATTAGACATATGCCAAATTTGTCAGTCTTTTCAATTCCAAAATCATACCATTGAACTCAGAAAGAATAGCTAGCCATCTGCTGATTTAATTGACATTTTAACATCAACTGAACTCTTCTAGAATAAAAATACTTTATAACTTCCTGGTTTTTGCAAAACATTCCTTCCTGTGTTTTACCGTGGCTCTAACAAAATTCAAAGACAAATAAACTTCGATACAAATCCGCCTCCTGCCTCTTGTGCTTCTTTAAGCTATAACTGCACCATGGGTAGCAGTTGGCGTAAGCACTTTGCCAGAAAACCTTTATTTTAATTCCCTAGAGAAGACGGCTAACCCCCAGGAGTTCCATTCAATGGGTACTGCACATGCTGTGTTGCACATGCACATGTTTTTAGCCTTTTTTAAAGCCTGAGCTTGGAGCAAATAACATCCCAATATTTTCAGGATTAAAACGTGGAAGGTGTAACTGTATGGGCCTCCTGTCCCCTCTTCCTCTCGCATCTCTGCTCCATCAGCGCTTTAGCATCCACAAGCAGCAGCACTCATTGCCCCTGTCCTCGCTCACAGGCTTCATCCCCTCCTCCTCAGCACTGGCCCCACCCCTGCTCTGACCTAGCTCCTGACTTGGCGGCTTCATCGCCTATGTCCAGATGAATGCACTGCTCACCCCTACGCCCAGGTCAGCCACATCCATTTGGACTTTGCTGCTCTTCCTATGACAAAGGCTTGCACCTGCTATGAAGATCCACCTGATTGTTAATAGGGCCACCCAGTCAGGGCCTGTTCCTCTCTACCTAGGTTTCATGGTTCTCATTGACCTACCAGGAAGAAATACATAAGTGGTCTTTTTCACAGGTGTGACATTCATTCTCCGCCACCTCAAAGTACGAGTTCCTTTAAGCAAGAAAACTCAAGACAGTAAGTCAGATAAGAGTCATCCCCCCAAAAAGCTGATTACCTCAGAACAGGCAAAACCTAACAGGTATGGGAGCCTGTAACTTTTTATGTAATTTTTTTATTCAGCTATTGTGTAGGTATAGAGGAGTTCAAAATTATACATGCATTGTTGCAAAGAGTGACAATTAGTACAAACCCCAGCAAAGCCTTCTCCTTTTTGCCTATTATAACCATAACAACAGGAAAAGAATTTTGATTTATTTCCTAGCTGAATTCTAGTCCAGGTAGAAAAAATTTGGGTGTCTTAGGAGTGTTTATCTTGTTAAGTGACTTGTGTTGCAAGGATCTCCAATAGGCAAATTTAAAAAATAATAAATAATAAATTATCTCAAGTCAGGTAACACTGAACTTTTATTTTTCTAAGTAGGATACAGAGAGAAAAATGCAGGGATTGCTGAACAAGGAGCTTCAGGATATGTATGTTTTGCTAAATATCTGCTTCCTTCGTGTAATATACATAAATCCTCTCCTCCATCTCCCCACAAAATTTTAGCAAAATACCCACTGCTCATGAACATGCTGTGAAATCAGATCTGTTTAGGGAATGCAAGAAAGTACAATCAATAGCCTCAAGGCTGCCACCAGGAATCAGCTATGGAAAATCAAGCCACTCTTAGGTTACATATACTTTGAGATTCAAAAATAATGTTCTGAGAACTACTCAGCTAGAAGACTGTTGCACTAATCCAAGGATAGATTAATGATCTTTTTTTTTCAGTATAAAAATGAAGACATTAAGCAGAGGACTCAGTTTGAGGGACAATGTGATTAAATCCAGTGTCAGACACATTTTGTTATTTTGCAACAGTCAACTTAAAAAAAAGCCACAAGAGGTTCACAATGTTGATTTGATCAGTTACTGAGATTATCGAAACAAATAAGCCAATCATATTAATAAATACGTTACATTGCTTTTAACCTGCCAATAATCCATCATGAGTGGCATTGAGCTTTATCCACAGTCACAAAAATAAAACTGGGAGAAAATGATTTAGGACAACATCCTGTTCGTAACCATGTAGGCCTCTGTCCTAATCTAGAATTTAGAAATGGTCTTATAGTCAGTGCTGAGTAAAGCAGGTAGGGATGGTGCTTCCAGATGATTCCTCCTTCCCTTGTATACCAGCTCTTCATGACTCCCAAAATATGAATGGACCTCATTCACTATTTTTTATATAGTAAATGTTAGCATTACCTGCAGGTCCTTCTCAAATTTAAGATTCTGAATACAGTTTGTTTAAATGCCTCTCCCTAGATTTTTCTTCAAGGAATCTGTATTAATATGCCAAGGTGATTTGGATGTACCCTAGCTATGGACTTCATTTTGAGAAATATTACAATCACTTACAAAATAATTGCTCTGTACATAGTAAGGACCTACTTTGTACTTAATTTCCAACTCATCACAAACTTGTAGTTTTAGAAAATACAATTAAAGTGAGTTACTGGGAAAATGAAATTAAAAACAGAAACTTATATATAACCTGTAAGTCCTAATTTTTATTAAATTAAGCAGGTACAAAATTTCATATCAATAAATACAGCAATAAGAGTACAAAGGTGACACAGGAAAAAAATATACCCTATTCATTGAAAGTGTGTATAGGGACAATAAACATATAGAATCTTTATTATACTTATGACTTTTTGTCATTTCATACTCATAACTACTTTAAAAATTACAAGTTAGCTGGACATAGTGGCCTGTAATCCCAGCACTTGGGAGGCTGAAGCAGGAGGATCTCTTAGAGTGTCAAGGTCATCCTGAACTACATAGTGAGATTCTGTCTCAAAAAACAAAGCCAAAAAAAAAAAAAACACTTCAAAGAATCAACAACTGGGATCTCATCTTATTAAAAAGCTTTTGCACATCAAAAGAAATCACCCACAGAGTGAAAAGACAACCCACAGAGTGGGAAAATATTTTAGCCAACTGTCCCTCAGACAAAGGACTTATATCTAGAACATATAAAGAACTGAAAAAAAATCAGACCGCCCCAAATTCAAAGACCCAATCCAAAAATGGGCATCTGAGATGAACACACACGTCTCAGATGAAAAAGTACAAATAGAAAATAAATACATGAAAAAATGTTCAACATCATTGGTCATTTGAGAGATGCAAATTAAAACAACACTCAGATTCCATCTCACCCCAGAAAGAATGGCTATCATCCAGAAATCAACCAATAACAAATGCTGGAGAGGCTGTGGAGAAAAAGAAAAAAGGAACCCTTCTCCACTGTTGACGGAGTATAGACCAGTGCAACCACTATGGAAATCAGTGTGGAGATTCCTCAAAAAACTAGCATTAAAGTTACCATTCAACCCAGCTATTCCCCTTCGGGTATTTTCCCAGAAGAATTAAAAACATCATACCACAGCAATATATGTGCACCCATGTTTATAGCAACACAATTTGTAATAACTAAATCTTGGAAACAACCCAAATGCCCATCAACCGAGGAATGGATAAAAAAGATGTGGTATTTTTATACAATGGAGTACTACTCAGCTATAAAGAAGGATAAACTTGAGACATTTATAGGGAAATGAATGCAACTTGAGACCATACTCATAAGTGAAATAAATCACACTCACATGTGTAAACATCGTATTGTCTCTCTAGTATAAGAAGCTGAAAGAGTAAATAAGATCCAAAATGTACAATAGATATTGTGAAATGGGAAGAAACTGTTCAAAAGGAAAGAGAAACTGGGATGGGGGAAAGGAGAAAAGAAGGAAGGGAAAAGGAAAAAAGGTTATTTATATATATATATATATATATATATATATATATATGCACAAGAAAGTTAAGATAGTTATACTACTAACTTCTAACTAATGAACTAATGATCATTAAAAAGAAAAGTTTGTGCCTATATTGTTTGATCAATTTTTCATTCCTATATCTTATAATATGAGCAACTACTTTGAAGACAACAATACACAATGTACTAACCATTGTTACTCTCCTACAATCTTGTTTTGAAATTTTGTATCATTGTTTTTTTTTGGGTTTTTTCCTTCAAAATAAAAAAAAAAATTACAAGTTAGCAACTTCACATTTTGAACAAAAACCATGAATATCAGCATTTAAAGATTGCAGTGTAGGAGGCCGATAAGATAGCTCAGCGGCATAAGCGCCTGCCTGGCAAGCGCGAGGTCCTGAGTTCAACTCCCAGTACCCACATATGAAAAAAGGGCCAGTGATATTGTTCAGCAGCATGGGCGCCTGCTGGAGTGCAAGATCCTGAGTTCGACGCCTGGTACCCACAAAAAAAAAAAAGATTTCAGTGTAACAAATGCATTTGAAACCTAAATTAGATTGATACTATTCACAGGAAGAGTGAATATCTAAATGATTTCTGTGTTTTGCTTTAAGAACATTCATAATAGATAACCCAGTCCCAAGGAGCTATGTGGGCAGAAAACGAAGAAAAAGAGTTAAATGCAGTATCAAGAAGATCAAGATGTTCATTTTTAATTTTCAGTGTGGCCCTAGTTTGCATGATTATTTTGCAGCTTATACCACATGTGCCTCGCCATGCAACTTCACAACCAGAATTGTCTGTACTCCGTTCAACGACAAAGCCTCTGATCACTGCTTGGATGTGCAGCAACAGCAAATTGCAAAGTTCTCTCAACTTCAGTACTCATCTCCTACTGGGCCAGTCACAGTTGCAATCAAAGTTCTCTCCACTTCACTACTCATCTCCCGGTGACCCAGCTGTAAGCAGTTGTCTGACTGGCGTAGTCTTCAAACCACACATTGAATAGCACTGGCTTATTGCACCTGATTGATTTGTCATCACTTCATTCTGCAAAGACTCAAGGTAAACACATGCGAGCCCTCTCAAACACCAGAGATTCACTCAAAAGTCCGTGAAAACATAGCATATTTTTGATCAATGCATTTAACTGCTTTATGTTTCCAAAACCATGCAGATGGCAAAAGAGCTAACAAACATTTGTGTCTCCAGTTTTAAAATTGTGTTGTTTCCAAACAAAATTAACTTTACATTCATTTATAAGAGTATGTTTTTATTTTAAGTACTTGTAAATAATAGTTGTTATTTTGTATTCATTATGATAGTAGAAAACAGTTTCAATCAGACAAATCCAATTAACATGAATACATTGTGCTTTCACCTTTGAACAAAAGAGAGAAAACCACAGGAATAAAATCAGAGGAGGACAGGAGTAAATTATAAAACTCATTTCAATCCATGCTTTAGCTGCTGAAGCCAAACTCACTAACTGGAAAGCCCAGCATTATTGTGACAACCCAGCTAATAAACGGACACGTAGAGTCGGGCCATACATGAGCCATGTACTTCTACCCTACAAGATGTCAGTGAAGCAAGAAATAGAGGCCTTACCTGGGCTTGGGAACTGTTTCCAAGCATTGGCCTCTAAGAAAAAATTTTTTCAGGGCCGGTGAGATGGCTCAGTGGTGTAAGCGCCTGCCTTGCAAGCGCGAGGGCCCGAGTTCAACTCCCGGATCCCACATACGAAAAAGGGGCCGGTGATATCGCTCAGCGGCACGGGCGCCTGCTGGCGCGCGAGGTCCTGAGGTCGACCCCTGGTACCCACAAAAAAAAAAAAAAAAAAGAAAAAATTTTTTCAAAGAAATTTATTTACTCTTTTACTAGCACTAACTGGTATCCCATCTGTCTATGTCCAAGGAGTTCAAGTCTCACTTTGGGGCTCTGCATATCCTTCTTTCCCCCATCTGTCTATGCCAGTGGTTCTCAATCTTTGTGCCCCTGGAAAACAGCTGCCACACAAGAAGGCCCCCAACTGTTAATCACTGTGTAAAATTTCTGTTGCTACATCACGGATGCACAGCACCGTGGCCCAGTCTGTCAGCTGGTACTTTGAGCTGTGTAGAAAATGTGGCTCAATATAGATGGCGAACACAACACGCTAGCAATAAGAGGTAGGAGTAAAAAGTCAGTTGGGATTCAAAGGAGACCATAAGAAGTCTGCACTCTGGGAATACTGAAGAATGTCATCAGGATGGTAATAGGTGAGCTCAAATAAAATCATTATTCTAAGGTGCAAACTGGAGACTAGAGGAGGCAGTATGAGACGTTCCTATGCAGTGATGGGGATTATACTGAAGTGATTAATGGCTTGCCAGTGTCAGATTGGGGCCTATGATCTTTTATAATATGCTTCCAGACATTCTAAAGGATGCTACAAACACCAAAGTTTGAGAACACCTCTCCATACACTTCTCCTCCTACTTCCCAGGATACCATTTCTCAAGTGTAAACAAAAATAAGAGGGAAGGTACAGGGGAAGGAGAAAGCTGGGGAAGAGAATAATGCTGTAAAAATGCAGTTTCCCAACTCTCACCCTAATCCAAAAGATCTGAACTTTAATCTCCCCAAAAGGATGGCTCTGGCTGGAATACAGAGGAAATCTTATTTCCTTGATTAGCCGGGTCTCTACCACTGGCCAGGACCTTGAAACCCAGACCTGTAGAGCTGCTTTGCCAAGCCCCTGTCACTTCAGGAAATGAGCTTCTCCTGTAGCTTCAGCTGACTACACATGAGGCCTCTTCTGTCCAAGGCAGGAAGGGCCAACACAATATCCTATCCCTATCGGGGACAATAAGGATCAACCCCATTGCCATGAAACCTAGCTTCTATACATCACATGGGCTGACCCTTCCCCCAGCCCTTGCCAGGCTGGCCAGAGTCTGCCTTCCTGCCTCTGCAGAGTTCAACTGGAATCATATTTACCATAACCACTGCTGGGTATTGAGAACCTTACAGTGTGCCAGATGCTTTAACCATTTATATCACATCACCCTCACAGCATCATTCTAGAGCACTAATTATTATCCCATTTTACAGATTTGAAAAATGAGAGCTTGAGAAGTTTCTATTCAGCTAATGAATAATAAATGCAGTTGTCTCACCATCCATGTACAAAGTTGATCTATAGCTGAAATCTTATAACCCCATCCAGTTTTGTCATCCCCTTCTTCCTCACTTTCATCCTACATTCTGAATCCTCCAACCAGCCAAGTCCCTGCCCCAAACCAATCACACTACACAGAGTCATACTGATGCTGTCATTGTTCTGCTGAGCCCAAAAGTCTGAACTGAGAGCCCTGGGCCTGAATCAAGCTAGACTTTGTTTCCTTTTGGAGCCTGTTAAAACTGGTCTTCCAGGCAGACCAGTTAGATATCCAAGTTAGACCTCTCAGACCCAAATCCAGTCCTGGTATTGGCACTCTTTCCAATGAATTCTCAGGAAATTTAATGGGAAAATTACATATTTCCAGGATGTTGGGATCTCAAACACTTCTGTTTAATAATAGGCGGTGTTTCTCAAGTGTGGTCCTTGCTTCAGGTTCGTGATCAATTATGGCACCTGAGTCAGAATCACTGGGTTGCTTAAAGTTAAAAACTCCCAGATACCTCTGAGATCCGCCAAACCTGACTTTCTAGGTGTGTCTGCAATTGCGTGAGTACCCTCATCAGAGAAACAGTGTGTCACACATTGTTCTCATCCCTGCATGAGTATATAATTGCTTTGCTCACATAATTTATCATAATATTCATAAAGACTTCTCAGTTCAGTCATGTTAACAGCAAAGGGAGAAAGGAAAAGTTAATAATGCAAAGCTGCCAGGAAATGTCAGGTACCTTGTATTCTTAACCACAGTTAATCTTGTTAGCAACTTGTTAATGGTGGTTTTATTATCACTTGTCTTGTCAGTTAAAGACATTGGTGCTCTAAAAGGTTAAATGCCTCATCTAAAGTCATGAGGCTAGACAGAGATCAGATGAGCCCAGTGCCTAAGCTACTCTCTCTACACCACTCTATGTCATGCATCGCATGTTGTACACATCACTAGCTGTATTTACTCATTTCAACATTTAGTTACTCGGTTGTGCTGCCATAATATAGAAATCACTCATAACGTGCGCATCAAGAAGTTGTTGATCACTAGTTGACAAATACATGAAAAATTTCTGTGTAACCTTTTAATTCTGCAACTAAATCATTTATTTCCAGCTGTCATGCAATAAACCTGCAAAAAATGTTTATTTAAACTCTGAAATTTAAACTTTTTACCATTCAAATCAAGGAGTCAGAAAACTTCGGCTTATGGGTCAAATCCAGCTCACAGCCTGTTCTTGTACAGAGTAAGCTAGGAATAGTTTTTTATATTTTGAAAGAGTTATGAGAAAGGAAGAAAAAATAACAAAGAAAGGAAGGAAAGAAGGAAGGAAGGACAGAAAAGATACATCACAGAGACTAGAGAATGTATGTGGGCTACAAAACATAAAACATTTACTATCTAACTCTTCACAGAAAAAATGTGCCAGTCCTACCACACAGGATAAAAAGTTACTATGCTAGACCATGCATTCTCAACAGAGGTGACATCGTGATAAAACTGATGTTTAGAGGAGTGGAAAATTAATCATTTCATATATAAAACAAATATATGTGCAGTACATAAATAATATGTGTATTTGTGATTTGAAGTACGATGGGATGGCAAGTAGAAAATGGTGTCTTAAAGGCTCCTTAGTGGGACGATAATAAATAATAGGTAAAGAAACACTGTGCTACATGATAACTAAATGTGTGAGGGAAATAGCTTCATGTGTAGGGTATACAGTGTTCTCATGTGGCATCTTTGTATCCCTCCTTTAGGATCAAACACATCCATGAACCCACTTACCCTTTCGTAGCTATAACAAATCTTCCCGGGCTGGTGAGACGGCTCAGCGGTGTACGTGCCTGCCTGGCAAGCGCGAAAGCCCGAGTTCGACTCCTGAATCCCACATACGAAAAAAGGGCCGGTGATATCGCTCAGCGGCATGGGCGCCTGCTGGCGTGCAAGGTCCTGAGGTCGACCCCCGGTACCCACAAAAAAAAAAAAAAAAAAAACTTCCCAAATGGCCCAATGTGTCTCTCAAAACAGTCATTTCTGTGACTAAATATAAACCAAAGAGATTTAGCTTCTGAACTGACAAGTTAACATGTACCGTCCTTGTTTTTAGCCCTGGATATACCTCACAGCCAAAGATGAGCATCCCCAGGTGTGGAGGACCACCTGGAAGGCTCTCTTTGAAAGAAGAGCAATTATCTCCATTTTGACTGAACCTGGCCCTATTTCCATGTATTGATATGTACAGAGGTGGCTAGGACTTTTCCTTATCCCTTCCATTGGCTTTAAGCAATGTAAATCGGTCTAGTGGAGGTCCTGATATGTAGTCTTTGAAGCAAGGTGACAAGTCAGTGTTACCCCACCCCTTTAGCTCCCAATACATGGTTGAGCCTGGTGGGGTGGAGAGCCGTGCTCCACGCTGTCAGCTGGGATCGATCCTCGAGAAAGAGGCTATGACTTCCCAGGGCACAGAAGATTACACATCAGAGCTGAAGCACCGACCCCAGAACATTAGATACTATCTTGAATTGTGTTATGCAGATTACTCCTTCTGCATATCCTTCCCTCTGTATATTGCAGAGGTGATTTCAGGCCAACTACCTAGCCCAGCTCATGGTGCTCACGTATTTCCCGCCACTCTCACAGTCACTCATCCCCAAGCCACTCCCCTCCTAGAGCGTTAATAAAACCCAGGTTTGGCCCTGGGTTGAGGCCTTTGTTCTGGTAACCATCACCCTGGTTGGACTTAGGCTCCCCTTTGGCTCCCCACAACTATAGATATGTCTTAGGTTTTATTCTCACTGTGGATTGCATTGGAAGTGGTAGATTGGAATTAATTTGCTAGAATTCCAATAACTTTTCCATGGGATTACAAATATAAACTTCCTGGACCGCAACGAAGACCGGGAAGGGCTCGCTATACCCAGGGTATGTGGTCTAAAAGGACTAAATGCCAGACTGGAAAAGTAACTGGCAGACGAAGAGGTAGCTGTGACCCTTTTAGCAAACATTCACAAAAGAGTTGTTTTGTTTTCTTTCAATCTGCACCAATCCACTCTCTCCCATAGAGTTGATGTTGCCAAAATCATCAGCATACTATGCTATGCTGACAAATCCAGTGGATATTTTCCTTTCTCATATTATTTGACTTTTCATTATCTTCTGAAATAGTCTCTCCTTCTTGTTATATTTTCTTCAACTCATATTTTGTTGATTTTCTTACCTCCCTGGCCAAACCTTTCCTACTTCCTTTTCCAGTTCCCTCTTCCTCTACCTGAATTTTGAATGTCAAAATACCAGAGCGCAGCGTTAGGCCCTTTCCTTTTTCTTTGTTCTCTCCCTAAGTTACATAACACATCCCTAGCTTTAAGCACCATTTATGTGCTTTTGCATCCCAGCAGTACGTCTCTTCACTTGTCCCTTTTATATCTGTATTCATGTCCCTCTACCTTCCTGATATTTCCCCTTGGATGTCTGAAACATATCTCAAATTTTAGGATACTCCTTGTTTTCTCCTCTCCTTCAAACCAACACAGTCTTAATCTGGGGGTATTCATTAAAGTCCGTGAAGAAAACAGACTCATTTGGTCATTCCAACAAAGAAAATTTAATACCAGGAATTTTTAATACAGGTGATGGAAACAGGAGATGTTGAGACAAGCCTGCTATGTGTTCCCCCAAACTTATACGTTAACATCCTCTCAAGGTGATATTATTAGTTTGAGCTTTGGGGGGTGATTAAGTCAAAAGTCTTGGAATTTTCACGAATGGTATTATTACTCTCATAAAAGAGACCTTTGAGAACTAGCTATCTTTTTCCACCATGTGAGGACAGAGCAGGAAGGTGTCATTTATGAACAGGGAAAGAGGCCCTCACCAGACATGAAATTTGCCAGTGCCTTCATCTTAGATTTCCAAGCCTGTAGAATTGATAAAAAAATAAATTTCTGTTATTTTTAAGCACCTTAATCTGTAATATTGTGTATACCATAGCAGTCTAGCCGCAGCAGGAACTCATCATCACCCAGAGGGCTGGAAGGAAAGCATCCAGAAACCAGTATAATCCAGGAGATTTGAGACTATGGAAGCTGACAGGAGCTAGACCCATAGGAGAGACAGAATACCTAATAGATATACCTCAGACAGAATGAAAGAGAAAAATAACCCATATTCTACCACTGCTTCTACTGACCAAACCTCCCTAAAACCAGGGAAAAATAAAGACTGAGAATAAAAGGTCTTATGACCATAGCATGGGTAGGATGGGGAAAGTGTACAAGGGAAAACATGAATTGATCAGTCTGCTCTTTCTTGGTAAATGGCACAGTCTCCATGGAGTTACTAAAACCAAATTTTAAAAACCATCCTTTATGTTACCCTTTTACTTACATTCATTTTTAGTCTAATATATAGTCCTGTTCTATCTCACCAGCAAACCAATTTCTCTCCACCTCATTCATCCTTGTCTAAATAAATAACCCCTATCTTTCACCTGACCACTGCGAGCCTTCCTCACTGTTCTTCCCACTACTACTCTTGACCTATGTTGAGCCCTGTGCCAGGGCAGTGGAATAGGTTGCCAAAAGACCAAAGAAAATGCCCAAAGATGGCATGTGAGAGATAGGGATTATTAAGACTTAGTAACAGGTAGTAATAAAAAAAGGATAGAGTTAATTGAGACTTAGTAATAGATGACAGTTCAATGGAAACAGACTAGACAAAAAGATCATCCACAAGATATGATGCTAATGACGAGACAGGAAGTTGCCAGAAGTTTTGGCGGTGGTGGTCCAGACAGGGAAACCACCAGAAAGTACTGGGAATGTCCAGGGGCAGCCTTCTGGACTATTACACTTTTCCTCTCCACACTGCTCTTCTCTGCTCCCAGTTCCTGCAGGAACTGGGGGAATTTATTTGCTTTGTTCCATTATGAGAACAGCATTTCAAGGGACAGCTGACTTAGCTTACAGACAGGAAGATAGTTTTGACAGATAACCCTATTTTATCTGGGCATACTTATTACAACCCCTTGATTTGGCAAGAGCCCTGGGAATACAAAGGGGCATCTTGGGGACATGGTGCTGAAAGCCTACTTTTTCTCAGGGATAATACACCTTGCTTCCAATATCTACACAGCGGTAATGTGATATTTAAATTTTTGATACCAAATGATAACACTCCTCTTGAAAAACCTTAAATGAGTTTCCTTCTTCTTGTAATAGAAGTTAAAGTGATTCAGACCCAACACTTCTGCTAAAGATGTGTAAACTCCTGAACAAAATATTTTTTAAGAATAAGAATTATCAAACAAACAAGAAAAACCTTTCTTCAGGAAAAGAGCAGCACACAAAGTATCAAACTATGAATTTTAAAAATTAGGTACAACACATAGCCAAAGAAACCTAGGCACACAAGAAAGCAAGTCACCATGATCAAGAGCCAGCAGAAACAAAATACGAAAACAATTCTTAAAGAATTCACATACTGTAATTATCAGACTGCCTGGCTTCTGGTTCAGACATAAAATCTAAATGTAAAAGTTTTGGGGAAAAAATGGAAAACTATTTTTAAAATTACAAATTTTTTAAATAAGCAAAAAGAAACATAATTTTTAAATGCAATATACAAAATTTAATAAAGATTGGGTTCAGTAGAAGAGGAATAATGTCATAGTTTATACAGAGACTATATTACACAAAATACAGCACATAGAGAGAAGATGATGGGAAATAATGTAAGAGAGCATAACAAATATAGAAAAATACAATAAGAATGTCTAGAATACATTTACATAGAATCTTAGGAGGAAAAGAAACATCAGGGAAGACTCAAGGCACAAAGAAAAATGGCTACTAATATTCCAGAGCTGAATAAAAACATTAGTTCAGAGATTCAAGAAGCAAAATACATCCCAAACAGAATAAACTAAAAATAATCTCATGCCTGGATATATCATGGCAAATTAAAGAAAAACAGAGGCCAAAAATTTAATAACAGCCAAAGGAAAGGAAAAAAAAAAAGATGACAGTCATTGGCAAGTGACTTCTTGCCAGCAACAACAGAAAACAGAAGTGGAATAATATCTTCAATGTGCTTAGGGAAATAACTGCCAACCCAAAATTTTCTATCCAGAAAAACAGATTATCCAAGAAAAAATGTAAAACAAAGATATTTTCAAAAACTCAGAGAATTTGTTCCCAGCAGCCCTATATCAGGTAGAGAGTGTGTACTCTAAGCAGGTGAAAAATTAATTCAAATACAACTTGTGCAGGAGGAATGAAGAAAAGAAAAAGAGGCCAATGTGCAAAGTTAAGCTATATAACTAGATAGATTTTAAAATTCAGTAATGTCACTATTCTCAACACTCAGGAGGCTGAAGCAAGAGGATCGCTGTGAGTTTCAGGCCAGCCTGGGCTACACAGTGAATTCAAGCCAGTCTGAACTACATAGCAAGACTTTGTCTCAAACAAAAACAAACAAGATCAAAATAACTTACGATTATCATCACTTTTTAAAACTAAAAAGAAGCACCTCTCCAAGATTCAGAATCCAGACACTGGAAAATAACAACTTGAGGAAGAAAGAAAAAAAAAAGAGGGAAGTAGACCCCTAGGAATCAGGAGGGATCTGACAGGAAAATTAAAACCCACAGAGAAATTGAAAAGACAGAACACAACATGGAAAAGGGAAAGGACAATCTGACCTTTCTCTCGGCTTCCAGATCTGGGGTCATGAGAAAGGAAGACTGAATCTACAGAGACAAAGTGAAAACATTGGACTCCAGAGATCTTCAGAAACACGGTGGTAGAATGGATCAGTGGATGCTGTTAGCTGCAACAGCTGGTGAGTGATTCCAGCCCAAATGCTCACCATATCCCCTTGAGAGAATGTTTGCTTGGACACCATTCCAGGGATGGCTTCATTGTTTGAACCTGAGATTCAGAGCAGTCTAGGGATGGCTTCCATCCAGGGTTCTCAGTGTTATGTTCCCACACTGACTGGGTGAGGGACAACTATAGGAGACAGCTGTGGTCAAGATGCCATGGTCAAGCTGGCAAGAGACCCCCTAAGAGGTTTAAGCCAAAGGACATAGACCCCGCCTCCATGTTCTGAGGCCAGACTCAACCTGAATTGCTTTGGATTTGAAAGTCACACAATTGACACCCTCGCCCTAATCCTACTGCCTGCTGGTGCCTGCAACCAGCATGGACTTGGGCTCTGACTGCCTCCTTTCCCAGTGTCAGCAGGGTCATGTCTTGAGTTGGATACTATCCTAAAATTGTAGGTCCCAGGAGAAAACCACCTGTTTGAAATCAAAGAGACATTTCCATTTTTTGTTAGTTGCAGTTTTGGTTTTGTCTTCTTTATTTTTGTTTTTTCTCATTTTGGTTTCTTATGAGTGTGTGCATTATTTTTAATTTTTTGTTTTGTTTTGACTTTTGTTTTCTTTTTCTTTTTCTTTTCTTTCTTCCTTTCTTCTTCAATGGTTTGTTTGGGTTTGGGGCATTTTCCTTTTCACTTTTTCTTTGATTTTTATCTCTTTTCTTTTCCTTTATTCTTTCCCCTTCCTCTCTAAATTTTTCTCCCTTTATTTTTCTCCATTATTTTTAGTCTTTATATAATTTCTTTCTTCTTTCTCCCTCTTTTTCTTTTATCTTTTTTCTCATCAGTTTTTTCTGTTGTCTTTACCTAATTCTATGAATATCCTTCTACTCCCCAATAGGATACTTTGTACCATTTCTCTCTCCTCTTTCTCATATCCAGAGTTTAAGATTTCAAAGTTTTCCTCTTGCATTTCCCCATTCCCAAACCCTGCACCTTTAATAGTATAAGCATAATGCTTTGTTAATTTTTTAATAGTTAACTCTGAAAAATTACTGCTGAATTCTTGTCTACCATTAGTAGAGATATAGCTGTTGCATTTAGTACATATTAGCTGTATCAATACCTGGACTGTCTTAATATTTACACCATAATTGTGGATTTCTTCTCTAGGACTAAGGGTGGTATATATTGGTTCTTATGCTATGTTAGTTTCCAATTTGTCTTGGATGATAATACTATAGCTAATTTGCTTGATATGAACAGGGTCACAAAATTGTCACTTTTTCTTTATAAGTTAACACTCAAATTACCTTTGTGGCATAAATAATACTGAAGTATATTCCCAGAGAACATGGTTTTTGGGCTAACTACTATACTGCATCCTCACCTTCCAAATTAAGGTGGTCAGATCTTGGGAATGGCAAAAGACTATAGGTGGCTGTGCCCAAAGTATGTCACTGAAAAGCAACTAAAGAGATCTCTATACTAGCAACAAAGTCTTTAGACTATATCCATTCACTAACCTCTGCACAAAACAAAACAAATCAAGCAAGCAAACAAAACAATAGAAACATGAGAAGACAATGCAACAAAATGCCTCCCAAAACTCCCAAACACACAAGGTCAATCCAAGGGGCATCAAGGGCAGAATAGCATAAGCCACACACAAGAATTATTCAAAAGGATAACAGAAGAGGTTAGAAAACAGATCAAAGAGATACTCAGCAGTATCTGAGAAGATAAAACAGATAATGGAAGTAATAACTAAAATGATGTAGGAGCTTTCAGAAGACACTAATAAAAAGCTAGATGAGGTAAACTAAATGATACAAAACATGAATGACCAGTTTACCAAAGAATAGAGTCCATGAAAAGGTTTCAATCAGAAATCCAGGAGATTAAAAATCATATTGAAACTATGGACAGCAGAACCAAACAATGTGAGGACAGAATTTCTCAACCAGAAGACAGTGAAGGCTTCAAAGGCCAATTACTCAAAGACACCTTAGAAACACCAAGAGAACATAACAAATGGATCCAACAACTGCTAGATGACAAGAAATCTAAACTAAGAACAACTAGAATAAGTGGAAAATCAGAAGATGGCACAAATGGTATAGAAAACCTGTTCACAGAAATGGTGGCAGAAAATTTCCCAAATATAGAGAAAGAAATAAACATACAGATAACTGATGCATATAGAACCCAAATAGCCACTACCAAAAGAGAACCTCCCCATGTCACATGATACTCAAATTACCAGAAGTCCATCACAGGGACAAAATCTTAAAAGCTGTTAGAGAAAGGCCATAAATCACATATAAAGGTAAATGCATTAGAATTATAGCAAACTTCTCTACACAAACCTTAAAGACCAGGATGGCTTGGAGAAAAGTATTTCAAGCCCTAAAAGATAAAATTTAAATATCCTACAAAGCATTCTTTCAAAATTGATGGAGAAATAAGGTATTTCCATGACAAGGAGCACCTCAAGAAGTTCATGACCACCAACCCAGCCTTGCAAGTCTATCCTAGAAAGAAACAGTGAAAGAGACAATGATGCCAACAATGTCTATAAGACAAAAAGAAGGAATACACCTGATGGGATGAGCAGCTAAGCAAAAGTGGGGAAAAATGAGGAACTCAGCAAAAAAGAAAATAATGCAATGACAGGAAAAAGTCAATACAGCTCAGTAATAACTCTCAATGTGAATGTTCTCAATTTCCCAATCAAAAGACACAGATTGGCAGAATGGATCAAGAAAGAAAACCCAACAATATGCAGTATACAAGAAACACATTTAATTAAAAAATATACAGATTAAAAAATCAAAGGATGGAAAACAATATTTCATGCAATAGGAACACAGAAAAAAGCAGGAGTTGCTATCATAATTTCAGACAAAGTAGATTTCAAACTAAGACTAATCAGAAGAGACAAAGAAGGTCACTACATATTGGTTACAAGAATAATTCAATAGGTGAGTTAGCAATTATAAACATATATGCACCAGATACCAGCTCACCCAACTTCATAAAACAAACACTAATGGACATGAAAAGTCATATAAATACCAATACAGTTGTAATGGGGGAACCTCAATACCCCACTGTCACAAATGGACAGATCAACTAGACAAAAAATCAACAAAGAAATACCATAGTTAAACCAAACCTTTGAAAAAATGGACTTAATAGATATCTACAGAGTGTTCCATCTAACAACAGAATACACATTCTTAGCAGCACATGGGACTATCTCAAAAAATAGACCACACATTAGCCAATAAAGCATGCTTAAGTAAATGCAAAATAATTGAAATTATCTCATGCATATTATCGGACTATAGTGCACTGAAACTAGAAATAAATGGCAAAAGATGCCACTTAAACTATGCAACCTCGTGGAAATTAAATAATCAATGGTTCACAGATGAAATTAAAGAACAAATTAGACAGTTTCCACAGTTAAGTAATAATTCCAGTATGACACTGCAACCTATGGGATGCAATGAAAGCAGTGCTAAGGAAGGAGTTCATAGCAGTGAATGCCCACATATGAAAAACAGAATGAGCTCAAATAAATAACCTAATGATGCACCTCAAAGTCCTAGAAAAATGAGAACAATCCAAACCCAAAGCTAATACAAGGAAGGAAATTATAAAGATCAAGACAGAAATTAATGAAATTGAGACTAAAAAAAAAATACAAAGAATCAATGAATTGAAGAAGTGAAAAAGGTTAAATCACAATGGTTTCTGCCAAAATGCAGAAGATCATTGGTAACTATTTTGAGAACCTATACTCTAATAAAATGAAAAATTCAGAAGAAAGGGATAAATTCCTAGATACATATGAACTACCAAAGCTGAACCAAGAAGATATAAAAATCCTGACTAAGCCAATATCAGGTAATGAAGTTGAAGAAGTAAAAAAAAAAAAAAAAAACTATCAAGAAAACCCTAGGTCCCACCAGATTCATTGGCAAATTCTACAAGAACCTTAAAGAAGATCTGATGCCAGTACTCTTCAAACTGTAATGAAATCAAAAGAGAAGCAGTACTACCAAAGTCATTCCTGGAAGCAAGAATTTCCCTGATTCCAAAACCAGAAGGATCCAACCAAAAAACAGAATTACAGGCCAATCTCTTTCGTGAACATAGATGAAAAAATCCTCAGTAAGATACTAGCAAATGGAATGCAGCAATTCGTCAATATGACCAAGTAGAATTATTCCCAGGGATGCAGGGACGGTTCAACATATGAAAAAAATAATGTAATACACCACATAAACAGAAACAAGGACAAAAATTACATGGTCATCTCAATAGACTCAGAAAAAGCATTTGACAAAAGCCAACATCCACTCATGATTAAAAAAAAAATGAAGGAAATGGGTGTAGAAAGTCTTTATCTCAATCTGATAAAAGCTATCTATGACAAACCAGTGGCCAACAAACATCACACTAAATGGAGACAAGCTGAAAGCTTTCCTTCTAAAATCAAGAACAAGATAAGGATGTCCATGATCAGCACTCCTATTCAATGTAGTTCTTGAAACATTAGCCAATTAGCCAGAACAATTAGAAATGAGAAAGAAATAAAAGGGATATGGAAGGGAGGAAGTTAAATTATCATTACAGTGGTACCTCAGTTTAGGAATTTAATTTGCTTTACAGTTTTGAGGAAGATGGCTGAGTTTGTGTTTGTCTGGAGAAGACGGCTATGGTCATGTTTGTCACCCAATGGGTAGTTTGCAAATGGAAACAAAATTTTACCAAATGCTTTTGTTTATGGACAGAATTATTTGCAAGTAGAAGTATTCATGAACCAAGGTATTACTGTATTTGTACATGACATGATTTGCTACATAAGAGATACAAAAAATTCCACCAAAAGACACCTAGAACTCACATCCAAATTCAGTAACATATCAAGATACAAAGTCAACACTCAAAAATTAATAGCATTTCTGTATACCAATAACAACCTCACTGAGAGAGAAATTAGGGAAACAATAACTTTCACAATGGCATCGAGAAAAATGAAATACTTAGGAATTAACCTAACCAAAGAAATGAAAAATATCTACAATGAAAACTATAGTACCCTGAAAAAGGAGATCAAAGAGGATATAAGAAGATGGAAAGATATCCCATGTTCCTGGATGAGTAGAACCAATATAGTAAAAATAGTCATATTTCCAAAACTGTTACATGGATTTATTGTTCTCCCAATCAAAATATCAATAGCATTCCTCACAGAACTAGAGAAAACAATCTTAAAATTCTTATGGAACCAGAAGAGACTTAGAATAGCAAAAGCAATTCTGGGCAACAAGGCCAAAGCAGGGGGCATCACGGTTCTGGACTTCAAGTTACACCACAAAGCTACCGTGATAAAAACAGCATGCTGTTGGGCAAAACAGACTTGTGGATCAATGAAACAGAATAGAGTATGCGGAAACAACTTTGGGCACACTCAGCTACCTTATCTTTGACAGAGGGGCCAAATACTTTGGCTGAAAGAAAGATAGCCTCTTTAACAAATGGTGCTGGGTAAATTGGCTATCTACACACCAAAAATTGAATCAAGACCCATATCTCTCACCATGCAATAAATCAAAATCAAAATGGATCAAAGATCTGAATATTCAAAAAGAAACAATCTGCTGGAAGACAAAATAAGTAAAACTCTTGAAGACACAGGTGTAGGCAAAGGCTTTCTGAACAGAACTCCATTGTACAAGAAATAACATCAAGAATTAACAAATGTGATCATATCAAGTTAAAAATCTGCACAGCAAAGAAACCAGTGGAGTGAAGATAAAACCTATAGAATGGGAAAAATTTTTGCCAGCTACTCCTCAGACAAAGGACTGCTATCTAAAATATATAAAGAACTGAAAAAAAAATAGACCTCCTAATTTACAGAGCCAATCCAAAAATGGACATCCAAAATGAATAGACATTTCTCAAAAGAAGAACAAACTCCCCATAAATACGTGAAAAAGTGTTCAACATTGCTGGCCATTTGAGAAATATAAATTAAAACAACATTGAGATTCTGTCTCATTCCAAAAAGACTGGCTATGATCAAGAAATCAACCAATAACAAATGCTGGAGAGGCTGCAGGGGAAAAGGAACCTGTCTTCATTGTTGGTGGGAGTGTAAATTGGTATAACCACTATGGAAATCAGAGTCCTTAAAAAAAACTAAAAATAGAAATTCCATGTGACCCAAATATTCTCCTTCTAGGTAACTTTCTAAAACAGTTAAAGACATCATACCCCAGTGATATATATATACCTATGTTTATAGCAGCACAATTCATAATAGCTAAATCTTGAAACAGCCTATACATCCATCAACAGATGAATGGATAAAGAAAATATGAAAGTTATACACAATGGAGTACTACTCTGCCATAAAGAAGGAAAAATTGAATCATTTGCAGGAAAATGGATGTACCTTGAGATCATAATGTTAAGTGAAATAAATCAGACACACAAGCTTAAATATCACACACTATCTCTTATTTGAGAAGCTTAATATATAAATAAAGTGCAAAACAAAAGATAATAGGAAAAAGGAGAAAGAAAAAAGTTATCGTGATTCAGCATGGAGAATATATGTAAAAATGTAACTTGATTTAGTATAATTGTCTTATGTATTTATATGTTTCTTAGACTGCTTGGGCTGTTAATCTCTATGTATGTCAATTGACTTTTTAAGAACTTATAAGACAAATAAATAAATCTGAGGCCAGCAAAAAGTGGGGGGTGGAGAGGAAGGAGGAAAAAAAATGAGTTGAGTTGTGTTACATACACGTACCAATCCCCCACAATGAATGCAATCATGTACTGCAACAACACACTAATAAAATAATAAATTTTTAAAAAATAATAAACAGAAAGGCTGATTTGTTTTAAATAAAACTAAAAAAAGATTCATAACAAAAGCCTACAGCGTCTTCATCTGTGATCACCTTGGAAAGCAGAACCTGACGCAAAGACTTACAAGCCACTTATTCTCAAGGGAGAGAACAGAAATCTGGGAAAAATATAACAGGAAAGAAGAAAAGGCCAACAAAAGGATTTATTATTGAGCAGTGCTCTTCTGTGGACAGCTGGACCTCCACCTCACAGGGTCTTCTGAGAAGCCAAGTAAAATGAATGTGCCAAAGACTTGGCCACCTGAAGGACAAAAGACAGGAGTAGTTATTCACCAGCTTCTGTTTCTACCTTGCCATTAACCGCCTCACAATAATACAGAAATACCTTGCGGTTTCCTGCAGATAGGAGGTGAGAAGGTTGAGAAAATGTGAAAGGGGTATGAGAAGTTTTCCATATTTCTTGTAAGATTATCATTTAGGTAAGCAGAGTTAAAGTGCTCTCAGGTCCTTGTCTTTCCAAGGTGAGATAAAGGTATTACCATTCTAGAATAGGCCATTACAAAATACACAAAATAAATAGCATATTTAAACTCAGATGCATCTGTAGTGTAGTCAATGTAAATAAATGAAATTTTTACTTATCATTCTGAAGTACAGATCAAATAAACTTTAAAATTTTACCATACAAGATAAAAGACTTGTTAAAGTGATCAACATATCATGGTATCCAATTAAAATGCTTACTGTAGTCAAGATATCAGTCCTTCACATATTTATACATAAATTTAATATAATCTAAATTAAAATAGCACAAAGCATTTTGGAAAAACTAAACAAGTAAGTCCAGATAATTAATGTGGAGTTATTTTTGAAAAGAATCATAAAGAATGTTAAAAATATTTATAAAACTACAATAGGCATAATCAACACCAGCTCATATATGAATACTGTTTGATAGTTTTCAGAATGTGATTACATTAATAGTATCATTTTAGCCACACAACAAACCTGATAAACCAAACAGGTATTTATACGGGGGAAGAATTTGAAGCCAAGAAAGATTGCCTTATGAAAATTTATCCCAAAAATGATTGCGCTAAAGCTCAAACTCAATCCTGGTACAGTGCTCTGGTCACACACTGTACATAACACAGCAGGTCAAATAGAAATTGAAGTGTGAGGAAGTCTTGGTTTATTAAAATCTTCCTTTCTTTTGAGCATAGGATTAGCAAAATATTGACATAATGACAACACAAGCAACATCTCAGGCAGAATTTTCCTTTGGGTTTCTAAAATCTGGTATCAATCAGCTATTTAGCACAAACTTTAAGAATTGGGACCAGTGAGATGGCTCAGCGACGTACGCTCCTGCCTGGCAAGCGCGAGGGCCCGAGTTCGACTCCTGAATCCGACATACGAAAAAAAGGGGCAGGTGATATCGCTCAGCGGCACGGGTGCCTGCTGGCACGCAAGGTCCTGAGGTCAACCCCCGGTACCCACAAAAAAAAAAAAGAATTGATCCCCCCATATATCATAAAGCTATAATTTTTTCTATGTCTCTTAGAATCCTGAGGGGTTTGTATATCTTTTGCTACTACAATTTTTGTTTTATTGTATTTATTAGCTTATGCTTAGAAAGTATTTCAGCTGCCTCAAGTTTTCTACCTTCCAACAACCATATTCTGTTTGGTGTGTTTATACAATTCTTTGACACTTTCACCATCCCTATGGTGTTAGCCATAACTTGAAGTTGATCCTGTTCAATAACTAACAGAACACTACACAATACATAAAATATATGAGTGAACAATCTGTGAAGTCTTAAAAATTACAAAGATTGATGATGACGATGCCAATGCCTCCCTCTACAACATCAGAGTATAATGTAACAAGAGACTTTTTATTAGCTCCCTTCAGAAAGTAAAAACAGGAAATTCTACAATATGAACCTTTCTTTGGGAAGTATGCTTCCTAATCTCCAATTTTAAACAATACTGAAAAAGATGAGATGAGAAAGATGAGCCTATACAGCCAGCAGACATCTCTTGCCAAAGAAAGAATGAAAGCTCTGCTTCAGAACCACCAAATATGTCTGCTCAATAGGTCCCTGTTGTAGTCAGGGTTTACAAGGGAAAAGATTTAATACAGGGCACATAACTTACAGGATTATTTTTAATATTCACCCAAAAATCAGATGCAAAAGAGTGCAGGAGATCTGTCCACATACTAGAGACCCAAAGAATCCAGCTGAGGGCCTGCATCCCACAGCTACATCCTCCATGAGTCCAGCTGAAGACCTAGAACCCATGGTAATGTCCTCCATGTGTTCAGCTGGAAGCTAAAACCCACAACAATGCCTCATCAAGTCTGTATCAAGGATCTCTGCTAGGAAGACCCAAAGGTCAGTGGTGGAAACTAGAAAGTCTGCGCCAATGGGATGAAGGATCTGTGCCAGCAGGCTGAGGGACCTGCACTGGAGCCAGGAAGTGATGCTCAAGGTAAGGACCAAAGCTTCCTGCAAAAAAAACCACAGCCATCCTCAGCAACAGTGAAAGCCCGTGTTCCTCTGATGATGAGAACAGCTGAGTTCATATCAGGAAAGCCAGCATGACAAGCTTCTCCAGGAGAACCAACAGCACACCATCTTCTCCTCCAGTTCTCCTTTTATGCTGTTGGCAACAATCCTCAGGTGGGCCCTCCACACCCAGCACCACGCTGATTCAGTTCAGCTGATTCAGTTACAAGTTGACCGTTAGTTAATCCACCATGGTCCCATAAAGGTTACAATGTTCATCCTGAATTAGATGCTAGATTGCCAATGATGGAATATGAAAATAAAGAATATGAAAATGAAGAAGAAAATTATTTTATTTAGATTTTCACAATGACCATCAAAAAACCAAATTGCATGCAAACTTTTTCATGCTTGTCTCAAATGTCAATTTTTAATTAAATGAATTGTTTCAAGGATACATTTAGGAACAGAATAAATGTTTTTACGTAGTATTATAATAGTACTTGAACATTGACATTAAATACTACTTGCCTATTTATATTTAATTCAAAAGAAGAGTTCAGAATCCTCACATCATTTTGTACAGTTTTATCATGTAAAATTGACAGATGCAATTATGTGTGTTCAAAGGAATTTTATGAAGTCATAAATCCTTAAGCCTTTGCCTACCAATCTCATGCCTCTCATTTTTTTCTCAACATTAGTTGTCTAACTAGGCTTCATATTAAAAATAATGGCAATGAGAGAATTAAACTGTGCATCCAGTGCAAAAACAAACTCATATTTCTCTCATTTAAAAAGGCAAGGAATTGTCTACCTCCTTGGGAAGCCAACCCATTTTTATGAATTATGAAGCTCTGGAAAATCCCAAGTCCCTTTCAACCTTTTCAAGTTGATCATCTATGTGTGACTCATTCACAGTAAATCTATGCCTGTACATTTTTTAGTCTTCACCACATGTTGCCTCATTACACTCAAGCTGAAACTACACTAAAAGCTCACCAACTTTGTGCTTTCATTTGACAACACACCTGCCAGAAATATAGTCCTTTCTGGGCAATCTTTTTATTCTCCCTGGCTAGTAATTACCTTTAAACTCCTCTACTTTTGAGATTGTGGTCTTGCCTTTAATATATTTTTCATCTTCTCTTCCCCACTTTACAAGCCCTCATTAGTCATTGCACATAGCATCAGTCAATAGGCTGCCATCCTAAATCCAGACAAGCCCAGAGACTGTCAACAGTTTTCTGCCAATGGAGTTGGGAGAATATCTTTTCCAGTTCTTTGATGTAGAGTAGGAAACCCCTGATTTTCGACAAAGGATGAATGAGAGCCACTCCAAAGGCCAGCCTACCCAGCTGGAGTCCCCTCTGCCAGGATCTCTTGAGTATTCTATTGAGGTTTCTGGAACCAAGAAAGAAATTCTGCTCTGATCCCAAGTGATGGACTGAGACTTCAAGACAATTAGAATAGATAATATTAGATAATATTATCTATTAATTATTAGATATTAGATAATATTAGATAATATTACTCCTCATTCCATCAGAGGCTACAGCCGGAATAACTGCTTCCAATATTTTATCTGAGCTGTACCTGCTTCATTTCCCAGATTCAGATCCTCTTCCTACATCCATGCTTGACTTCAATGAGACTGGCCATGTTCTTTCTGGGACAAAGTTGAACAGACAGGTTCATGCCTCGTGACTCATGACATTTCCAGGCTCCTCTCTAGAGCAACACCTGACCCTCCCTCTTCATCCACTCTCAGTGGCTCTCCTTTGCTCCTAACATGCTGCAGAGGCAGTGTTACCACCTCACCGCCAGCTTCCACTTCCTCAGAGACCTTCAGAGCAGCCATTTCTAAGTCACAGCGGAAGAGGGTATGTTCAAAAAAGGAGAAATGGCACCCAACTTCATGCTTAAAACTGGGGTATCTGATTCCCTGGGAGATGGCATGGACTCCTCAAAGCCCAGGCTAACCATAGTATACTTTCTGGGGGCATCAATTTTACTTAAAGCAGTAACTGTATACATCTTAAATATTAAAGGATAAATTATATAGTAAAATACAGGTGTATATTACTTAAAATATAAAATTCAAGACCTCAAGGAAATTCTTTACTTCAGGTGGCAAATGTCAACATGATAGGCTACTTCCCTCACACCACCCCTGGTCACCCAGGAGTCATTATTACTGAGAACATTCAAAAGACATCCCAAAACAGCTGCTTCCTTAAGGTGGTACTGTTGTGTTGGTAGAAAATTTCATATTTTATATACATGGTCTTTTTCACTCTGGCTCTGCTACTGCTTATTTTCTTGAGGCTATTCTAGAGGTTGTGCTTGACAAAAGTTTTCTGGGTTGATGTGATTTCAAAAGCTTATGATCCGGGCTGGTGAGATGGCTCAGCGGCGTAAGCACCTGCCCGGCAAGCGCAAGGGCCTGAGTTCGACTCCCGGAACCCACATACGAAAAAGGGGCCAGTGATATCGCTCAGCGGCACGGGCACCTGATGGCGCGCGAGGTCCTGAGGTCGACCCCCTGGTACCCACAAAAAAAAAAAAAAAAAAAAAGCTTATGATCCATGAAGGGAGGGTAGGGTAATGGGGGAAAAAAAAAAACAAGTTATGTCATGTACAGGTACAAATTCTCCATGATGAATGTGATCTTTATGTATATCTAAAATGTACTGATAAAATCTAATGTGAAATAAATAAATAAATAAATAAATAAATAAATAAATAAATTTGTGGAAATAAAGCACAATAATAATAATAAAAAAAGCAGCTTATGCTCCAGACCAACATTGAGGTGTGGAATATTTTTCTGCATGAGTTACAAAGAGATTGATGTCTCAATATAATTATTAAAAATTATGATTTTATTTTTGTTGTTAGTATAAGCCAAGCTACAATTAATATTCTTATCATTGTGTCTGTGCCCACCTCATTATTTTTCTAAAAGTAACAGGGAAAATAGCTCTTTACAAAAAAAAAGAATTGGCCAAATACAGTATTCCTATCTTTGTAAACCACAGAACTAAGTCATGAGTACAGTCTTTTTAGGCTGGAAAGAACAGTATCCATGAATACTGAGGTCATACTAAAGTTTGTAAAGTGTTATCTTGAGGTTTTCTAGTCATATTTGACCTCAAACAAAATCACTTAAATATCCCAAATATAGATCAGAAACAAAAGCAATGAGGCAGGTGCAGTGGAAATTTAGAACTGAAATCCAGCACCAATTCCACCAGCCCTATGAATTCTAGCTACTCACAGACAGTCTTTTAACACATACAGTATATCTTAGCTCTAACACCAGAAACCAGCAGTATTGTAGAGTTAAAATGCTATTGCACAGAGCAATATACTTGAGACCCTTAAGAACAGCTGAAATTTAACACACCAAATTATACCTTTCTTCCTCAAATGTGGATTTTAAAGAATATAGAGTGTCAAAAGAAAATGTATATTTAACTTTTGCAACAATGATACACAGCTGATATTTGTCTGGTTCTTCATGTTCAACCTACACTCTCACCTCTTCAGTTTGATTAACTCTGGGAAACACCTTCCACCCACAAATACCAAGAGAATTCAGAGTGACAGCCCAGTACTTTTTCTCTGACTGAGAGAACCTGTTAGATATGTACGCGGTGGGTAGAAGGCACTCAGACACTGAGCACCAACGTGCTAGTGTTTCACGATTGCAGGCCATTTAATCCTCACGACCTCCATAAAAAATTAATGTTATTATCATCATCTTCCAAATGAAAACACCAAAGGTCATAGTAAGCATGGATTTATTGAACATATATTAAATTTGACCTGCAGACCCAAACATAACACAGATATGTGATTGTGAAAGCTAACACATGGGGCCTTTCTGAGATAGTCATAAAGGAAGAATAAAAAGGCTGTGAGCACAGTTGATGACCTACTAAAATAGAGATGAGTGTAGCCAGGGTTCAGAGAAGGGTTGCATGCCACTACAAACAATGATGGGAAACCCTGGAGTCTGTAGAAATCTCACAGACACTCTGTCTGCAATCTTGTTAAGGGTCAAATTACAGCTCTCCATTTATCTGATGAAAGGTGACTCAAGTAATTCTTCAAGGTCAGTACAAGCAGTGCACTAAAAGCCATATATCTATTGCCTGTGAATCGCACCAAAAAATAATTGTACCACATCTACTGACTCTTCGGAAAATAACAAATTTGTAATCAGAAAAACTGGAAAGAGTGTTACCCACTCTGCTTTCAAAATTTCTGAGAAAATGCTAAGGGCTAGAGGAATGTGACATTGTAAAAACAGCAAAGTAACTTAAATAGTGTGATTTATAAAAATATTCAAGTTGCTTAAAGAATCTCCCTTGCCTCAGTAAGCTTCAAGAGCTGCCCAGATGGATCCTTTTTTCTCACTGCTTGCGAATTATAGCTTGCTGAATCTGTAATTCACAGAAAGATATCATAGTAACCACCTTGCAAATGCCAATGCCAATGCCAAGCCACTGGTCCCTTTCATTACGTGCTGTGGTTATGGATTAAATGATTTCATAAACATATTGGTTGTTTCACATTTGGCACGAGGTTGTCTTAGAGGCCCCACACTCTGTCATCACTGTTAATGAGACATCGACCTTCTTGTAACCCAAGTTCCTATTCCAATGTCAGCCAGGAAGAAAACTCCAGAACTTCTGAAAAACTCTTCTCACACACCATATCTAGGGTGGCCTCAGAAGAGCCAGTGGCTTCAAAGACCACATCTGTACAACATGAGATGTAGGCCTTGATGTTGCCTGGGATCCTTTCTCTCCTCAGGTCACTAAAGTCACCTGAAACAGATGAAGGCCTCAGAGCAGGTTTTTCAACCATTTTCACCAAAGATCTACTAATAATAGACAATGATAAACTACAGGAGTCCTGCAGACACTGCTGCTGAATCTTACCGTAATTTCAAAATATCCTAGTCTTGTGTGATACCCTTAAATTTTTATCATACATCTTGCGTTCAATTCCACAACATCCCCAAACTTAACTTAGTATTTAAGAAACTTTGGCTCTAGTGAAATTGGAATCTCAGCAAAAGGAATCATGCTTATCCTAGACACGAAGTATACTGTGGCTTTCAGCCTAACTGAAGCCTCAGGGGTTCACATACCTCACTCCAAGACTCTGAGTTTTAGGGATTTTTCTAAATGGGCACAATCTTACATAATATCGAGTGGAGAAATGATAAAAGTAAACATAGTTTTCAGTTAAAGAATATTGTAGGGTTGGGGATATAGCTCAGCGGCACAGAACCTGCCCGGCAAGCGTGAGGTTGTGAGTTCGATCCCTGGTACCAAAAATAAAAAAAAAGAATATTGTAAAATGTCTGCTTTCTTAGGTAAATTAAGTCATTCCCCTATATTCTGGCCAAACACCATAAGAAATGTTGCTTTTGTGTTGCTGAAAGAAATAGATATAGATTATTAGAATTTCCTTTATACTTCTTTCTTACCAATGAAACTTCAGGCTAGAAGGAAATCATGACACAAGCCCAGAAAATAGATCTGAAACCTCCATATGTAGAACAAAACTTGGGATTCAGACTTTAGGATATTTAAAGGTTTTTATAGGAATGGTCTTTAAGATACCATCCAACCATAAAAATATGTAATTATGGTTTTCAAAGATCTTGTTCACATATATCTTAAAAGAAATTTGAAAAATTATATACTCAATCACATATTTTTCCTCATAGGTTTAAATAATTACAAAAGATGTAATATCCAGCATATAATAAGTACTGATATATTTAAATCAAATTTTACATATTAATCATTTAAATATTTCCAATGAAAATTGTGTCATAGTGGTTTGACATTTACCTGTCATCTCATTTTTTTTAAAAAACCACAGGAACGAGCTATTCTTATTTTTAATGTCTTCTTTTTCTTGAACTTGTATTTTCATTCTATTTTCTCCATAAAATTTTATCCAAATATAGTTTTATGTTATTTATGAAACCCTTCTATTAATTACTCTAGTAATATTCTCTACAATAAAAGCATGCATACGCACAGAATTTTAATTAACTTCTTTCATTTGACACACGTCTTTAAATTTATTAGGCAGGTTTTGCTATAATAATGCTACAAAAATAACCCCAGGATCTTGGTGGCACAGTAACATATGTTTCTTTTTCTCATCCAGAAGTCTCTGGGCCGGTGCAGCGGGTCTTCTCAGGCAGCAATCCAACTACATTTGGCTGTAGACCTCAATTGGTTCAGGTCTGTTCCCTTTCTCTTCTTCTTTAGATAAGAGCCACCCTGGACGTTTTCTTTACAGGATAAATAAGTTCAAAAGGGAAAGTAAAATCGCACAAGCCTATTTAAACCCTCTGCTTTGCCTCACATTTGATAGGATTCCACTGGTCAACGCAAGTCCCAAGGTCGAGTCCAACATCAGAGAAGTAGCATTACGACATTACCTTACTGCAAAAGTAGTAAGGGAAGCTTTGAGAACATAAATCAAATTGACCATTTAAGGTTTAGAATTTTCCTTCTGATTGAATTACCGTGCTACTCAGCTTGCTGTCACTGTGTGCAAAACAAAACAAAACAAACCCTGACATATACAGGTTGAAAAAGGAAAAAGTTTATTTTGTTCCACAGCGTCAGAGGTTTCAGTCTGTGGTTATTCAGTTCCACTGCTATAGGCCTGTACCAGGGCAGAAGGACATGGTAGAGGAAAGCTGCTCACTTCATGGCAGCCAGTGAGCAGGGAGAGAAAAAGCAACACAGAAAAAGATGCCAGGACCAGATATAGTATCCAATCCACTCCCTTCATCTAAGCTCCACCTTCTGTTACCATCATCTCCCTATAATGTCATGAAATTAGGATTTCATCAATGGATTCATCCCCTGATGAAATTAGTGTCCTCATGACACAGTCACCTTCCAAAAATCCCACCTCCAAATACATAAGAATTTTAAGGGACATTTTAGATCTAAACAGTAACCATTACCGTTATAATTATTGCAATAAAAATAACAAAACAACAACAATGTATTAAAATTTTTGAAAAATAGTTACTAAACATAAAATATTTTTATTGAAAACATATCTCAATATGGAATTTTTAAAATCAGATCATATATCTGTGGATAAAAAATAAACACAAAACTAACAAAATAATTTTCATAATTTCCTAACTAATTTTCATTTTCATAGACAAAAATATTGAGAAACTTTGTTTACATAAATAAGTAGAAATTAAAAGATTTTTATAGCAATATAACTTATAAGCTTCTTCTTTATTTTATATCAAAATTTACATAGCGAACCATCATTAAAAATAAATTTTAGTGCCGGTAAAATGGCTCAGCAACATAAGCGCCTGCCCGGCAAGCGCGAGGTCCTGAGTTCAACTCCCAGAAACCCACATAAAGGACAAAAAGGGCCGGTGATATCACTCAACGGCACAAGCGCTTTCCTGGCAAGCACAAGGTCCTGAGGTCGACTCCCAGTACCCACATAAAATAAATAAATAAATAAATAAATTTTAATGACCTAGATGCTGTCAACTTGATTCTTCTTTCAATTTTGCTGAAATTAAAGAATTGAAAAGTATGTACTTTGTGAAATATTTTATTACATGGGCAACCTATTTATTTACTTCTCCCGTTTCCCAAAAGTACATGTAAAACTGTTTACCAAGATCTATCAAGACTATTAATCATACCTAATTATATCATACTCTCATTTTTGCATGAACACCTTTTAACACTTGATCTTAGCCCAAAGGCTAAGAGGTGATAAGATGAACACCTTGTATAACATAATTTACTAAGAAAGCAATGAAAAACATATTTCTAATTTTAATATAATTATATTAAGCAATATTTGGTGATAAAATGCTTTTTACTTTCTAAACAAAGTTGAAGTAGTAGGTAAATTGTGGTAGATAATTTTCACGTAACCTAATGATGATGCCAGTCCTCAGACCAAATCAATCACCAAGTCAGAGTTCCTTTCTGTCCAAAGATTCTGACTTCATTTTTCATTTCAGATAAACACACTGATAAAAGACCTATGACACTCCTCTCTATTTGAAATGCAACAATAATCTAAGATAATTTGTTCTATTTCTTCAAAGAATAAGTTAAAAAGATACAAGTTGAACATCCTGGGTTTATTAATGTTGACCAATAGCGCATGTCAGTTGTGATTTACCTTCTGGAACACGAGCCTGTTTGTGAATAAAATGGTATTCCCAAATCCGAAAAGGATTTAGACCCCAGGTATGAAGAAGAAGGCTGGTGTTTGTTTAGTCATTAAAACAGTTCGTGAGTGAGGAAACTTACCAATTATTTCTAACATAAGCTCAAACCAACTCCATAACAGGACTGGATATGTGTCTACCAGATTAGTAAAAAGGAAAACTCAGATAACACTGAGAAGAAACAGTGGCTCTGTTTCTTCTGCACACATAGAAATGGTGTCCAGAAATTTTGCTCAGCCTGTATTGGCGGTATCTTACAGAAACCAACAACTTTCATTCCCTCTCCTACCTTCAACTTTCACCCCCTCCCTTATCTTCATGGATCTTTGTCCATCCAGTGATTCATCCAGTTAAAAGAAAAAAGGCAAATTAAATGGACTGACTGAAAGCTGGCAGGGGGGATGAGAAAGCAGAATATTTAAAAATTTAGGGGCCTGAAGGTGTGTGGCAAAAAAGAGTAAAAGTCTTAAGGAAAATGCTCCTCCAAGGGCTGAAAGTAAAAAAGCTAGTTAAGAGGGACACTCGATGAGGGAAAACTAAAGAAAAATCTTCCTCTGCTGGATTTTGTTGTCCTGACTATCCAGTGTTAATGACTCTGTGAACAGACTTGCATAGTTTAAGTGTGGTTTGTCTCCCACAAGTTCACGCTCTGTAAGATTGGTATGCAAGGTAGAATTGTTAAGAGTAGCGAAACCTTTGAGAGGTGGATCCTAGTGGAAGTTGGTTAACTAATTGGCCCTGGCTTTGAAGGGATTAAAGCCAGTCTCATAAAGTTAGTTAGTTCCCATGATAATGGACTGTTATAAAAGGAGTGAGCCTGACCTATGAGTTGCTCTGGCTTCCTGGCTCACCACATGATTTCTTCTGCACAAGTTCCCAACTTTATGATGCCATTTGCCATGAAGGCGTCACTAGAAGCTGAACAGATAAAGGTTCCAATTCTTGGACCTTCACCCTCCAAAACTGTGAGATGGATAAATCTCTTTTTTTTTTATAAAGTAGGTAGCCTCAAGAATTTTGTTGCAGCAGCAGAAAATAAACTGATACACAGGTCCTGCTTACAACACAAGCATGAGAGAAGAAGGGGATAAAAAGTCAGAGATTCAAACACGAGAAACATAACATGGGCTGCCACTGATGGTTCTGAAGATAGACAAGGCCAAGTGCAAAGGATCTAAGAGCAACTTCTAAAAGCTGACAGTGACCCTAGCTGATATCTTTTAAGAAAATGAGACCTCAATCTTATAGCTACAAGAAGCTGGATTCTACCAAAAACTAGAATGACTTCAGAAACTGATTCTTCTCAAAAACATCCAGATAAAAATGTACATTTGAGAATAGAAGCAGAGAACCCAACCACGCCTCACTGGCCTTCTGACCCACAGAAGGATCAGCTAGTAAATGGTATTGTTTCAAACTTTTAAATTTCTGGCAACTTATTACACAGTACAAAAAACTAATAAAAAAGTCTTGGATTCAAAATAATGATGCACACACACACACCACACACACACAAGATCAAGAAAAAATATCCAAGAAATTTAGTTTTTCCTGGTAACTAAATGACTGGACATGGATTTGTGCACATAGAAGAGGCAATGGTTTGCTTGTTGAAGAGGTTATTTATTGTGAAAACAAGTTTACTTTCAAATCGTACATGTAGTTAGTGATTGCCCCTTCTGATTCTTGTAGTTACAAATACTGAATTTTAAAGAAAAAATAAAAGCTTGGAGAGTAGTATTAGTGACCTTCTACTACTACTTTTGAAGAAGGTCACTACTACTACTTATCTTTTGCAAATGGGAAGGGGACCAAGAGATGGGAGGGGGTTGAAAAAAGAATCGAGATGTGTTATGTACATGTATAAAATTCCCATGAAGAATGCAATCATTGTGTACTGCAAACATGTACTAATAAAAAATGAAAATTGAAAAAAGGTAGTAGTAAATGCTTCTGGAGCCAGAGGGCAAAGAAAATGTTTTTCTGTATCAAATTTGCATTTGAAAAACACGTGTCATTAGAAGTATTCACCTTGTCCTGCGTATGTCCAAAAATCATACACCATCTCCTCTGAAAGGTGCTTATTACTAAAAGAGAAAGTTGGATATATAAGAGTGAGAAAAATAAGATGCCAAACATAAACTACAGTTTAGCAGTGAATGGCAGGGAGAAAAGAAATATCTGAAAACTACCTTTAACAGTCACTATTGGGATAATAAATTCAACTAACTATAAAAATCTTCCTCTAACAGTAATGGCAGTGTGAAATTATTCTCTAGGAAACATGAAACATCACACATTCATTCCATCTAAGGGAAATTTAAAACCACTTTTATGTTATGCACTTAGAAAGGATGAGAGATGAAAGTTCTGTGTCAATAAATATGTCGCTAAGGTCAAGATGCCCTTACAAAGGAGGAGCCTGATGCCAGCTTCCCAGGTCCAGACCCATCATAACAATAGAAAGGTTGCTGGGTCACAAAGCAGGAAACCAAAGCGTGGCCTGTGGTTCCCCTCCCATGTGGAGAAATGATGTTTATCAGCAAGCTTAAAGAATCTTCCAAAATTTTCATTCTAATCTTCCTTGATTTTAATTCCCTTCTACTATATAATCATAAGATACTAGCAGAAATCTATGGCACCGAACCACACGGTTATGCTTACGTTTGAATTCTGTCAAGTGAAGAGCAAAAATTTGTCATGGAACGTCAAATGAATGTGAGTCAAACTTTTCTAAATATTTTTTACTCATATTTACTCATATTTATGATGGCCTGAGAATAAACAGGGTAAATGCTGTCTCTGCCAAGAGGAGAACATGACGGAGGAAAGTCCATGCCCAACGAAGGAAAAAGGATCACCCAGTCATCCCTGAAAGATCCAGGCACTTCATAGGCCTTAGCAGAGGAAGAGGTTCCAGACTTAAAATCAGTGAAATTAATAGACTAACTTTTCTTTTCATATCTGAATATGTTGCAAGTAGATTTGAAACCACCTCATACGTATGAAACAAAGGTTTCATAGTAGTTTGAACAAAGACAAGTAGAGAAAGAATTGAATCATTCAATTTCCCACAACAAATAGAGTCAGAATGAACTCAGAAGCCTGCCTCTTAAGGGTCAGTGCCTAGTTTTTATTATTACAGATCAATGTGTTGTATAATTTAGCATTACCAACTCAATCTGGTTTGCCTGGGAATTTCCCTGTTTTAGCCCTGAAAGTCCTATGTCTCCGGAAACTTCTCAGTCCTATATAAATCTCGTCTTTGTATATACCAGCTTGTGACCATTCATTACAAGTAAATGTAGTAGGAAATGTAAACAGAAATTTAGTTGGATACTCACTTAATACAAATTCTAGTAGCGTAGCATCCCTAACTTTATAAGGAAATATAGTAGGTGTACAGCTGTCAATGGGCATTCATCTAAACTGCCTTTTGAGACTCGCTTATTGGCAGAGTTTTGGCATGAAGACTGATTTCTTGAAGTCTTAAATTGAACCATAATGCCCTGGACAAGTACTTAAGATAACAGTCATTCTTCACACTAGAATCGTGTCAGGATAGCACACACAAATGGCAACTGTGTTTATTGTGGCTGCTGCAGAACACCAGAAGCTTCCATAATGGTGTGGACACAGCAGTTACGTGACAGATGCAGTGGCTATAAAAGTATCACTGACACGAACTGTGTTGGGCAAAAGCTGAGTGGAGTGCAAGAGTCAGCTCTGCCACCTTTGTCAGTGTCCTGCCTGTGTAGGTACAGGATGAAGAAAGAGAGAGGGCTTAAACATCCTGCTACCTACCTACTTTCATGCCAGACAGAAAAAGAGTCTTGTGTCCACTGACTTTAGCTACTAATTTTAGCTTCTTCGGTTGATTGATAATGTGCCTTGCTCACATCGTCTAAAATCATCAATGACATCATTGCAAATTATGACTTTAAAGGAAGCCTGTGCTGTCTAAATAAGTAACATTCATGCAACACCATGTAGAAGGGCTCATCATACACTAATAAGAGGCTCCTTACTAACGAGACCTATTTCAATTTTAGGCGCGTTCACTTTTCTGCTTCTCTCTCTTCACTACCTAGTCCCCTGATGGATGTGATAATTAAAAGTAAAATAATATGAAACTGCATAGATAATTGAAAAACTAAATCAGCACCTTCCAGCAAAAACAGAGTTCACTATATATTTTTGAAACAAGAAATATGGTCTTCTGCTACAACCACGAACTCTGCTGTGGTTGGAAAAGTGCCCCCCAGTAGTTGTTATGTTAAAGACTTGGTGCTTAGGGTGGTGCTATTGGGAGGTGGTGAGACATTTAGAAGGTGGGCCCAGTGGGAAGCACCTAAATCCCTGGAGACGCGCACCCAAAGAGGATTATAAGACTCTTATTTCTTCCCCGTCCTCTTTTGCCTCCTGGCTGATGAGATGAATAACCGGTTTGCTTAATCACGTTCTCCTGCCGTGATGTGCTGCCTCTCCAAAGGCCCAAAGTAATGGGGCCACTTGATCATGAACTGAAATCTCCTAAACCATGAGCCAAAATTTATGTTTTCTCTTTATAAGTCACCTTCTATGGGCATTTCATTATAGAGACAAAAGCAGTTAACACAGGATTTGACACATTGAGTGGTGAGAAGATCAGCCCTATGACCATGTAAATAAAGTGGTAGAGTGCCGATCTCTCTCTCTAGAAGAAACATGCAAAGCTAAATACATTAAATGTTTCTGTATCAGGTATAAGGAGCAAAAGGGATTTGGGCACACTTCATCTAAGAAGAAAGAAATGAAATTAGAAAGAACTATCAAAGTTAAACCCTGCTAGAGCTGCCCCTACCCACCATGTACTCTCAGTACCTAAGACTTGCAGGGGATATTTGCTTCACTGGGATCCTTTCTCTGATTAGGCATGCCAATCTCCCAGCCTCTGCATTTCTCGCTCTTAATAGTTCACAGCTGCAATTTCTTCAGGACACTACCCGTGGTTTCCTAGAGCTTCCAGAGGCTCCTGGGAGTTTATATCCTCCTAAGGTGGCCCATGGCCAGTGACTGGCAGGTGCAGGAGGATAAAAGCTTAAACTAAATAAACTCTGCTGTGTGGTTAACACTCCAGAGCTCCCACTCAGAATCTGGCCCAGATGAGGACTTCCCTGAACTCCAACCTTGTTTGGCTTCCCAACTCACTTTCCTGCTTCTCCTGGGACTGGTTCCTTCACAAATCACTTGAACATGCATCCTTGTTATGAGGTCTGTTTCTGGCAAATTTGACACAGCCCCCATTCCAATGTTTTTTGGAAGACAGAAATGTAAAGTTAAACATTATAAGCTCACATAAATCTCAGTGCCATTTCCAGTAGAAAGCCAAGCTGATTTGATTTTATGTGCAAAACTGGGGCCTGAAAAGAGAATCCAGACATAGACAATGAGACAGCTACTACCTTCCATGTAGTGCCAAAATTCTATATCACTGTAAATATTAAGGAAAAAAGGAAATATCTCCACAAATTCAGATCATAAGATAATTTGAAAACAAAAACAAAAAAATCCTCTGTAAAGGTGAACTCAAGGTCCAAAATAAAGCTGCCTTTCAAAAGCTCAAGAAGAAAGTCCCAGTCTTTCCTTTGGCCCTAATTGCACTGAAAACATCAAATACTATCTTCATATCTAAGAACATAGACTCATATGACTCCTGATGCTTTCCAGATGGAAAGGTTCAATGGAAAATGCATGGAATGGTCTAGAATCAAAATCCATGCTATATACCATCAACGATCCAGTGGAATTTGAAATTAAATAAATAATACTAGTTACATTAGCACCCAACAAAATAAAATTCTCAGTTCTAAACCTAACAAAATACTTACTACACATGCAGAAAATTTATGAAATGCCAATGAGAGGCATTGTAGAGGATTTAAATGAATGGAAAGAGAAACATGTTCATGCACTGAGAAACTCAATGTGTTAAGAAGTTGATTTTCACCAAATTTATCCATAGATAGGATGCAACTCCAATCAAAAGTCCAACTGTCTCATAGATACCAACAAACTTATTCTAAAGTTTATATGGAAAAGCAAAACAGACTAGCAATAAAACAAACCTGGAGAAGAAAGCTGAAGGACTCGTACTCCTAGATTTCAAAAGGTATTACTGTTTAAAGCTACAGTAGTCAAGATAGGAAGGTCTTGATAAAAAAAATGATATGTATCTATAGAAAGAAAAAGAGAGCCCATAAAAGAAAGCACACAAATATAACCATCTTGTGAAAAGGGATCAATAGTGATGCATCAGGAATTTCTTTTTTATTTTAAAGAGAAAAAAGATCAAAATAACAATGAAACAGAGTTTCAAAACAGGTTAGTAGGACAGTTACAATAATTAATACATTGGATATTGTTGTTTTCATAGTAGTTATTCAGAGTACAAGATACAGGCATGATATCTTGTCCAAACAATATTAGCACAAACTTTTCTTTTTGATGAACTGAGAAACTAGCTGTATAACTATCTTAACTATCTTTTGTGTACGTATATTTTTTTTTCTTTTTCCCTTCCTTCCTTTCCCCTTTTCCCCATCACAGTTTGTCTTTTCTTTTGAACAGTTTCTTCTCAGTTCACAATATCTATTGTACATTTTGGATCTTCTTCACTCGTTCAGTTTCTCACACTAGTAAGATAATGCAATGTTTACACATATAGGTCTGACTTATTTCACTTATTAGTATAGTCTTGAGTTGTATCCATTTACCTATAAAAGTCTCCAGTTTATCCTTCTTTATGGCTGAATAGTACTCCATTGCATAAAAAAAATTTTTTTATCCATTCCTCGGTTGATGGGCATTTGGGTTGTTTCCAAGATTTAACTATTACAAATTGTGCTACTATAAACATGGGGGCAAATATATCACTGGGTATGATGTTTTTAATTCTTCTGGGAAAATACCCAGAAGGGGAATAGCTGGGTCAAATGGGACCTCCAATCCTAGTTTTTTAAAGAATTTCCACACTGATTTCCATAGTGGTTGCACCAGTCTACACTCCCACCAACAGTGGAGAAGGTCTCCTTTTCCCCCACAGCCACACCAGCATTTATTATTGGTTGATTTTTTGATAATAGCCATTCTTTCTGGGGTGAGATGGAATCTGAGTGTTGTTTTAATTTGCATTTCTGGAATGATAAAAGATGCTGAACATTTTTTCATTTATTTATTTGCCATTTGTATTTCTTCATCTGAGAAGTGTATATTCATCTCAGATGTCCATTTATGGATTGGGTCTTTGAATTTGGGGGGCCTGGTTTTTTTCAATTCTTCATATGTTTGTCTGACAGACAGTTGGGTATAATTTTTTCCCACCCTTTGGGTTGTCTTTGGGTTGTGATTTCTTTTGTTGTGCAAAAGCTTTTTAATAAGGTGAGAGCCCAGGTGTTGATTCTTTGTACTATCTCCCTTGCAGTCTGGGTTTTGCTCATGAAGTCTCCGTCTACACCTATGTCTTCAAGATTTCTACCTATTTTCTCTTCCAATAAATTTAGTGTTTCTATTTTAATATTTAGATCTTTGATCCATTTTGACTTTAGTTCATGGTGACAGACATGGGTCTAGTTTTAGTCTTCGGCATGTGGAAAGCCAGTTTATCCAGCACCATTTATTAAAAAAGACTATCTTTCTTTCAGTGAACATGTTTCGCTCCTTTGTCAAAGATAAGGGGGCCGGTGAGATGGCTCAGCGGCTTAAGCATCTGCCCGGCAAGCGCGAGGGCCCAAGTTCGACTCCCGGATCCCACATACGAAAAAGGGGCCGGTGATATCGCTCAGCGGCACGGGCGCCTGTTGGCGCGCGAGGTCCTGAGGTCGACCCCCCGGTACCCACAAAAAAAAAAAAAAAAAGATAAGGTGGCTGAGTGTGCTTGAGGTTGTGTTTGCATCTTCTGTTCTGTTCCACTGATTCTCAGGCCCACTTTTTAGCCAATACCATGTTGATTTTATCACAGTAGCTTTGTAGTATAATTTCAGGTCTGGGATTATGATGCCCCCTGCCTTGCCTTTGTTGCCCAGAATTGCTTTTGCTGTTCTAGGTCTCTTGTGGTTCCAAATGAATTTTAAAAATGTTTTCTCTAGATCTGTGAGGCATGCTGATAAGATTTTGATTGGGATTGCATTAAATCTGCATAGCAGTTTTGGGAGTATGGCCACTAAGTTGGTTCTTCCTATCCATAAGCAAGGAATATCTTTCCATTTTCTGATATCCTTTTCAATCTCCTTTTTTAGGGTACTGTAATTTTCACTGTACAGATCTTTTACAACCTTTGTTAGATTGAGTCCTAAGTATTTCATTTTTTTTAGATGCTATTGTGAAGGGTGTGCTTTCCCTAATTTCTTTCTCCCTCTGTGAGTTTGTTGCTTGTGTACAGGAATACTGTTGATTTTTGAGTATTGACTTTGTATCCCGCTACACTACTGAATTTGGATATTAAATCTACAAGTTTTTTGGTGGAGTTTTTGGGGTCTTCTATGTAGAGTATCATGTCATCTGCAAATAATGATAATTTAACTTCTTCTTTTCCTATCTTTATTCCTTTTATTTTTTTCTCTTGTCTAGTTGCTCTGGCTAATGTTTCCAGAAATATATTGAATGGGGGTGGTGATAATAGACATTCTTGTCTTGTTCCTGATTTTAGAGTGAAAGCTTTCAGTTTTTGGCCATTTAATATGATGTTAGCTATAGGTTTGTCATAAATGGCTTTTATAAGATTGAGGTAAAAACCATCTATTCCAATTTTCTGTAGGGTTTTTATCATGAATGGGTGTTGAACTTTGTCAAATGCTTTTTCTGCATCTATTGAGATGATCGTGTGATTTTTGTCTTTGGCTCTGTTAATATGGTGTGTTACATTTATTGATTTTCATATGTTGAACCATCCCTGAATCCCCAGGTGAATCTTACTTAGTCATGATGTATAATCTTCTTGATGATTTGCTGCATTCTGTTTGCCAGTATCTTATTGAGGATTTTTGCATCTACGTTCATCAGGGAGATTGGCTGGTAGTTTTCTTTTTGGTTGGGTTCTTCTCTGGTTTTGGAATCAAGGTAATACTTGATTCCAGGAATGATTTTGGAAGATCGCTTCCCTTTCAATTTCCTTAAAGAGTTTCAGCATTAGTGGCATTAGTTTTTCCCTAAATTTCTTGTAGAATTCAACAGTGAATCCATCAGGGCCTGGGCTTTTCTTTGTTGGTAAATTTTTAATTACATTTTCAATTTCCTTGGCTTGCATCAGGGATTTTTAAGGTGGTAAGACTATTCTGTGTGATACTATAATGATTGGCATGTGACACTATGCATTCGTCAAAACCTATTTAACTTTACAGAACAAAAAGTGAACTTTAATGTATGAAAATTTGGGGAGAACAGTCACTTAGAAAACCAGGAGAGTCCTAGAATGGGATGCAGAGTATAGTTTTCTGAAACTGTTTTTCAGCTATAACAAACAACCCCACTAAAGGCTTTGTGGAAAAAGATGTTGACATAAGTATCTGTGAAGAAGTTATACATAAGTATTATACTCTAGTTGAAAAAGTTGTTTCCCATGAACATAACAAATCAATAATTCTGTTACTATTACACAGTATATGTATACTTGAATTGAACAAATAAATGGATGGCAGGTTATAGGAGCCAGATTTCTCAGTGTTAGAATGGAAAGTTAAAGCTAAGCAAAGGAGGAGGCTAAATTTACCCATCTAGCAATAGATTAGAGCTGGACACATCAATATAAACTTAGGTTTAGCTTTGTATAGATATAGGTTGTCGCATATAGAAATATTTATGGATATGTATATACATGGAGATATATATTCTTAACTGAGAGGGCCTTGCCACAATGATACCTGTTATGACTTGTGTCTAGATGTCCCCCAAAGCCTCATGCAGTCATAGATGGGGCTTTTTCAAAGGTGGCTGGATCTAGACTGTGTGATGCTGGGATTGATTCATGGTGCAATGTTGGCTCAAGAGCATTAGGATTAAGGGTGTGAATGCTACCTGCTCTAAGTAGCCTGGATAAGATACAAGGTATAGAAAGAGCTGTAGTCATCCCTTATTGCTTTTGCTACCTTCTGCCCACCATGAACTGTTTTTCCTCTCCAATGCCTGTCTGGCATGCTACCCTGCCTTGGAGCCTGCCAATTATAGACTGAAACCTCTACCAACTGTGAGCTAAATAAACCTTTCCCCCTTTAACTTTGAGTGTCAATTATTTTGTCTCAGCAATGAGAGAAAAGTAACTAAGGCAATACCTCAGTGGCAATAAGCACTCCTACTGCTCCTAGTCTCTGTATTAAGGTTCTCTCAAGAAACATAATCAATAGTAAGTGTGTGTGTGTGTGTGTGTGTGTGTGTGTGTGTGTGTGTGTGTTAAAGGGAAGAGAGAGAGAGAAGGGGAAGATTTAGTGTAGGATTTGGCTCATGAAACTACACAAGCTGAGAAGTGTCAAATTCCTCATGCCATTTGAAACCTCGAGTTATAATTCAGTCCAAGTTCAAAGGCATGAGAACCAGCAACCACCTGTGTAAGTCCCAGAGTCTGAAGGAGCTCTGATAGCCCAGGGAAAGAGAAGATGGATTTCCTAGCAAAAACACAAAATTACCTTTTGTTCTACCCGGACCCTCAACAGATCAGATGATGTCCACACAGGTAGGTGAGAGCAGATTTTGTTTACTCAGACTACCGATTTAAATGCTAATCTCCAGAAACACCTGCATAAATGCAGCCATAAATAATGTTTTTCCAGCTATCCAGGCATTTCTTAACCCAGTCAAATTGACACAAAAAATTAACTATTGCAGTTTCTAATGCCATTCACTAAGAAAAGAAATCAGAGCTCCTTGGAAAAATGATTGATTTAGGGATTAGGGTAGGAAATACATACAAGACCTGCTGGGCATATTGTGGTGCCAAAAATTAAGACAGAACAGATGAATTCACAATGATGAAGGTTTTGAAAGGGGCACAGACCCAACCAAAAAAGCTCCAAATAGCCAAACTGGAAAAATTTGAGCAACAAAATTATGTAGCATTGGAGACCATCATAGTGGGAAATTTCAATACCCTACCACTTTCAAAGCGGACAGAAAATGAGGCCAAAGGTTAATAAGGAAACAGAAATTTAAACAACACTACAAACCAATTGAACCTAGTGGACACATACAGAACAACTCAACCAACAGCAGCAGAATGCACGTTCTTCTCAAGTACATGTGAAATAGTCTCCAGGGTAGGTCACGTACTGAGCCACAAAACAAATATTAACAAATTTAACTAACTCTCTTTTCTGACATCGATAAAATAAAATTAGAAATCAAAAGCAGTAGGAAAATTAGAAAATTTACAAATATGTGGAAATTAAGCAGTACAGTCCTGAACAACCAATGAATCAAAAGAAATTACAAGGGGAATTAGAAAATATCTTGAGGCAACAAAACAAAAACACAACACACAATAATGTATGAAATATAACCAAATCAATACTAACAGGGAAGTTCATAGTGCTAAAAACCTACATTAAAATGAAAAAATAACCTCAAGTAAAAAACTTTATACCACAAGGAACTAGGAAAAGAAGAAACTAAACCCAAAGTTAGCAAAAGGAGGGAAATAATAATGCTAAAACACATATTTTCCATTAAGAATAGAAAAACCATTACTGAAATCAAGAAACAAAGAGTTAATTTTTTAAAGATCAACAAAATTGAAAAGTCCTTAGCTAGTTTAACTCAGAAAAATAGACAGAGACTTAAATAACTAAAGTCAGAAATGAAAAAGGGAATAGTACTACTGATGACAGACATAAAAAGGATTATAAGAGATTACTATTAACAATTATATGCCAATAAATTAGATAACCTAGAAGAAATGGATACATTCCTAGAAGTATACCATCTTCCAAAACTCACTTATGACTACAGAGAACGTCAGAAAGATCTATAACTAATAAGTACATTGAATCCTTAGTCAAGAACTCTGCAAAGAAAAACACAGAGCCAGGTGGTTTCAGTGGAAATTTCTATAAAATATTTTAAAAAGAAGTATGTCCATAGGCAAGGCAAGGATTTTATGAATAGAATCATGGCTGCACAGAAAATAGTACCAAGAATAAACAAATTAGATCATATCAAATCACAGAAATATATCCATACCTATGCATATAGCAGCACAATTCATAATAGTTAAATCTTGGAGTGGCATATATGTTCATTAACAGATGAATTTTTAAAGAAAACATAGCACTAAACACAAGTGTGTACCACTCTTCCATAAAGAGAGATAAAATTGAGTAATTTATAGGAAAATGTATGCACCTTGAGACCATAATGTCAGCTGAAATAAATCAGACACAAATGCTTAAAAATTATATGCTTTCTCCCCTATGAGAATCTCAAAGTAAAAGTAAAGAGCAAAATAAAAGATAGATAATAGTAAGTAGGGAGATAGATTTTTCACAAATGGGAAGGGGATCAAGAGGTGGAGAGAAAGGGAAGGGAGAAGAGTAAAAGGGGATGAAGAAAAAGGCTTAAGATGTATTATGTACATGTACCAATTCCCCACAAAAAAATATACAAAAATAGAAAAGAACAGGGATCATGAGATAGATGGAAGGGAGAGGCAGGAAAGGGAAGGGAAGGGGATGAAAAAAAGGAATTTAGATGCATTTTGTACATGTACCAATGGACTGTAAAGAATATGTACTATAAATATGTATTAATAAAAAAATAATAAAGGATTAAAAAAGAGTTAATATAAACCTCTCAACTTTTACCAACAAATGAAGAACACTTTCAAACTCATTTCATGATGTCAGACAAAGACACTCCAAGAAAATAAATCTACAGACTAATATCCCTGATGAATATTAATGTCTAATACTAGCAACCTGAATTCAATAAAAGAACTATACACTAGGACCAAGTATAACTTATCACTGGGATGCAAAAATGGACCAAGACATAAAAATCAATAAATGTAATGCATCATATTAATACACTAAAGGGCAAAATCACATGATCATCTCAGTGATGAAGAAAAAACATTTGACAAAATCCCGTAGGGCTGCAAGTCATAGCCAGAGCAATTAAGTAAGAACAATAAATAAAAAGCAGAAAAATTGGAAAAGAAGTAAAATTACCTCTGCTCATAGATGACATAATCTCATATGTATAAAACCCTAAGGATTCCACACAAAAATGGTTAGAACTAATAAATGAATTTAAGAAAACTGCAAGATGTAACATCAACATCCCCAAATCAGTTGTTTTTCTGTACAGTAACGACAAAAAATACAAAAAGAAGATTAAGAAAACAATCTCATTCACAATAGTATGGTTAAAACACTTAGGAATAAAGTCAACAAAGAATCAAAAGATTTGTATAATGAAAATTACAAAACACTACTGAAAGAAATAAAAGACAAAGACATTTCATGTGCATGAGTAGTGATCTTTAATATTGTTTAAATATTCTCTATACTACTGAAAGTAAACTACAAATTCAATGTAATCCCTATCAAAATTACAAAGGCATTTTTTGAATAAATAGAAACAGAATCCCAAAATTCATATGGACTCTCAAAGGATCCCAAACCAAAATAATCTTGAGGGGAAAAAAACTCATACACACAGCTAGAGGGCTTATAATTTCATACTTCCTGACTTTAAGTTAAAAGTGAAATAAATAAAATGAATCAGTTCTGTATTTGCATAAAGACAGGCATATAGGCCAATGAAACAGAAAATAAAGACAAGAAGTAAACCTTGTATATATGACCAAATGATGGCAAGGTTGCCAAGACTACACAATGGAAAAAGGATATACTCTTCAACAAATGAGGATGGGAAAATTGGATATCCATGTGCAAATGGATAAAGACAAACATTTAATTTATACTATAAGTAAAAATTAACTCAAAATGATTAAGAACCTAAATATAAGATCTGAAACTATAAAATCCTTAAAAGAGAAGAGCTTCATGATATTGGAATGGGCAACTGTCTCTTGGATAAAAAAACCAAATTCACAGGCAACAAAAGCAAAAATAGAAAAAGATTATATCAAACTGTAAACGTTGCACAGCAAATGAAACAATCAATGTTTGAAAAGGCAACCTACGTAATGAGACAAATTATTTTCAAACTTCATATTGGGTCAAAGGTTAGTATCTAGATGTATAAAGAACTCCTATATCACTGTGATAAAAAAATCAAAAACTAGGCAAAAGATTTGAATAAACATTCTTAAAACTATCCAACAAGCATATGAAAAGATGATCAAGATCTCTAATCATCAAGGAAAGGCAAGTCAAAACTACATTGAGAAATCACTCAATACCTATTAGGATGGCCACTGTCAAAACAATGGAAAATAACGAGTGTTGGCAAAAATGTGTAGAAATTAGAACTCTTGGCCAATGTGGATGGCATTATAAAGTGGTGCAACTACTATGGAAATAGTACGGATGAACTTCAAAAAATTAAAAATTGAACTTCCATAAGATTCAGGTATCCAACTTCAGGGCATCTATCTAAAAGCATTGAATATAGAATCTATAAGATGTATTTGTACACACATGTCTATTACTACATCATTCACTATAGCCAAGATGTGGATGCAACATAAAAGTCCATTAATGGATAAAGGAAATATTGTATATACATACAGTAGAATATTATTGAACCTTTAATAAGAAAGAAATCCTGACATATACCATAACACAAAAGAACACTGGTGACATCATAATCTGCAAAATAAGCCAATTATGTAAGACAAATACTGCATGATTCCACTTGTATGAGGTATCTAAAGTGATCAGACTCAGAACAGAAAGTAGAATGCTAGTTTCCAATGGTTGGGAGTAGGGGAAAACAGGATGCGTTCAATGAGTATAGAGTTTCAGTCGTACAAGATAAAAATTTCTAGAAATTGTTTTATAGTAGTATTCATATAATTGACAATAGTGTAGTGTACAGTTAAAATTGTTGAAAAACAAAAAAAACTAAGAAAATAGGAGTAAATTAAATTCAAAGTAGGCAGAAGAAAAGGAACAATAAAATTAAAGAACTCAATGAAACTAAAACCTGGAACTCAACAGAGAAACTCAGTGAAACTAAAATGTGGTTCTTTAAAATGCTCAATAATACCAATAAGTCAGGATAACTAGCCAGGTTAACAAAAAAAATTACTAAAAATAAAAATGAAAGAGGAGACATTACTACAGACCCCATGGACATTTAAAGGATAACAAAAGAATGCCATGAATAATTCTATGCCCACAAACTTCATAACCTAGATGAAATGGGTCACTTGAAAGATACAACTTGTCAAAACTCATACAAGAAAAATAAACAATTTGAATAGGCCTGTATCTATCTTAAACTGAAATTTATAACCAAAAGTTTCCAAAATAGAAAGCACCAGGTTTATATAGGTTCACTGGTGAATTCTATCGAACATTTAAAGAAGAAATTATACCAATATTCTACAGTCTCTTTCAGATGGTAGAAGCAGAAGTAGTAAGAACTACTTCTTAGTTCATTCTATGAGGTCAGCATTACCTTAATACCAAAACCAAAGACATAACAACAAAAAAGAAAACTACAGACCAATATGTTTCATGAACATAGATGCAAAATCCACAACAAAATTTTAGCAAATATGTAATCCAACAATGTATAAGAATTTTATACCACAACAAAGTCAGATTTATCCTAGGTATGCAGGGCTCGTCCAACATTTGAAAATCAATCAATGCAACCCATTACATCAACAGTCTAAGGAAGAAAAGTCAGATGATCATATTAATAGACACTGAAAAAGCATTTTAAAAATCCACATTCATTTGTGATAAAACCTCTCAGTACATTAGAAATGGGAAGGAACATTCTCAATTTGATTAGGAATATCTACAAAACCCTCACACTAACATCATACCTAATAATCAGAAACTAGAAAGTTTTCCACTAAGATGAAAGCCAGTCAAGGATGATCCCTCTTACTATTCTTTTCAACATCATACTGAAAGTCCTAATTAATGTAATAAGAAAAGGAAACAAAAGTTAAATTCATTGAGAACATTTTTAAAACTATCATTGTTCATGGTGACACAACTATCTACACAAAATCTGAAATAATTGACATAAAAACCTCACTCCTGAAGCTAGCAATTTTAGTAATGCTGAAGAATAGAAGATTAATATATAAAAGTCTATCACTTTCCAATATTTCAGCAGTAAGCAAGAGAAATTTGAAATTAAACACAATGCCATTCACATTAGCAACAAAAAAAAATACTTAGTATTTATCTAACAAAATATGTAGAAAACCTATGTGACTGTAAACCTCTGATTAAAGAAATTAAAAACTAAATAAGTGGAAAAGGAGAGGTACTTCATGTCCACAGACTCAATGCAATCCAGTCAAATTTCAGCAAATTATTTCATCAGCATTGATGAATTGCTTCTGAAATTAATGTAGAGAAGAAAAAAAGTAGAATAACAAACACAATAGAAGGTCTGACATTCCCCAACTTCAGGACTTACTATAAAACTACAGTAATCAAGGCAGTGTGCCATTAGTGTTAGAAAGACAAATGGACAATGGAATAAAATAGAAAACCTAGAAATAGGCCCAAATCACATTAATAGAGTCAACTGATCTTTGACAAAGAATAAAAGTCAATAGAACAGAACAAGGATGGTCTTTTTAACAAATAGAGCTAGCTAGAACAATTAGCCACAAGCAAAGAAAAAAAGAAAACCTACGTACATACCACTACCCTTCACAAAAATTAACTCAAAATGGATCGCACAACTAAATGTAAAATGGAAATCTATAAAACTCTTAGAAAACAATATAAGAGAAAATCTAGGTAACCATGGGTTTCATGATGGCATTTTAGGTGTACCAAAGCATGATCCATGAAAGAAAAAGTTGATATACTAGACTTCACTAAAATTAAAATGTTCTGCCATGTGACACTGGGAAGAGAAAGAAAAACCAAGCCACAGACTGGGAAAAAATATTTGCAAAACATATATCTGATAAAGGGTGGATATTCAAAATATACAAGGAAGCTTAACAATATAAACACAAACAACCCAATTAAAAAATATGACAAAGACCTTAATAGACACCTTACCAAAGAAGATATACAGATGGCAAATAAGCATATTAAAAGATGCTCCACATCATATGTTATCAAGGAAGTTCAAGTTAAAACAATGCAAGTTAAAATGCAACTTTAAAAAATTTCATCATAAAAAATGTTTCCATTGTGATAGGAGGAAAGGTGGGGCTTCGAGATTATTAGATTCACAAATTATTTTTTTCTGTGGATATTTTAACAAGTATTTTTGTAGAAAAATCCAATGACTTATTTGAACTGAAAATATTTATCAAAGTCTGTGCTAGTTAATCTTGATTATAAATTTGACTGGATTAAGGGACTCCTGGAGAAGTGATTGGATTGTGTGGATACTAACTTCATCATTGATGAGTTCATAGTTGCGTGGGCTGCTAGGACATGGAGCAAGGAGGAAGTGGGTCTTGCAACTGTTTTTCTTTCACCACTAGCACATTTACTAACTCTGGGCTCCTGACACATTCTTATCACTTTTATCCTGCTTATGATCTACTTATACTGAGTACTCTCCACTTGCTCTTCTCCAGCTCTTGTTCACCCTCCAGTGCCCTGCTATGAGCCCCAAAATGTTTACCTTGTGGAATACATCACCCATATTTTGGTTCCTTCTGGCTCCAAGACAGAATGGCATGGTAGAAAGGCATGCAGAACACTGTTCACCTTGTGGCAGCTGGAAAGCAAAGAAAGAGAGGAGCATCTGGTGATAAGAATGCGCCCTTCCAGGTCACACTCACAGTGACTCCACCACCAAGCAGCCCCTACTTGCTAAAAGTAAGTCAGCTATCCTCCTATGATCCAATCACATTCCCAACACATGAGACAATTCAGGGACATTTTAGATCTAAACCATAACATTCTGCTCCTGGCCTGCAAATTATTCATGTCCATCTTATTATGAAAAACACATTTATTCCATTTCTAAGAATTGTCAAAGTATTAACAATTCAAACACTGCTGAAAAGTTCAAATCTGAAGCCTCCTCTGAGACTCAAGACAAACTCTTAGCTGTGAGCCTCTGTAAAAATCAAAAAAGAAGTTAAATACTTCCAATATACAATGGCACAGGGTAAACATTCCCATTCCAAAAGGGTGAACTGGAAGAATAGAAAGAACGAAACCAAAGCAAGATCAAATTGCCACAGGGCAAACATTAAATTGTATAGCTCCATGTCCATCATGTAGGACAGGTTGTGCTGAGTGAGATGTGAGATTCAAGGGGCTTTGGTGCCCCACCCTTAAGGTCTTGCTAGTCACTGCCTCTCTCTTGGACTGGCTATGCTTACTGCCAGTGGTTTTCCTTAGCAGACACTCCACATTTCTGGTACTTCCAATTTCCTGGGATCCACTGCACTCTCAGCTTCATAGTTTCATGTACTACCCTCTCAGGGGCACACTGCATGGCCTCCCAGGCCTTCTGAAATCTGGGCGGAAGCCTCTCTTACCCCACAACTCTTGCATTCTGCATGCCTCAAAAACTAGCACAATGTGGATGATGCCAGAGTCAGCCATCAGTGGGAAGACTAGAAGGTTCCTTTGGGTCATGGCTCCAGCAGCTTCTGAATGCTTGGATGGATGAATTCCAGGAAACAAATTCTTTACGGAGCCCTGAATGAGATGGACTCCCTGGGGCTCTCTTCTCAGAGCAAAATCTATTAAATTTGTTTACCTTTCCACTCTTGAGCCTGGGACAAGTGGAGTCTGGCCAATCCCTTAGACACCTTTAAACCATCTTTCCTATTGTCCTGATGCAAAGTACTTGGCTACTTTTTAGTGCTAATATTTTTAGCAACCATACTCTCCTTTGTCCCAGCTTTATAGGAAGCTTCTTTCCTTGCAAAACATCACATCATTTTGTTCTTCTTTTTGCTCCTAATTCTTACTACAATATAAATCCAGCCAAAATCAGCCAGCAGTATCCATGCCACAATCTAAACTCTGAGCAGTCTTGAAATTTCCTTTGCCAGATTAATTAATCCATCACCCTTAGACTCAGTCTCTTGGAAATTCTCAGGAGGTGGACAAAATGAAGACAAACTTTTTGCCAGAGTGCAACGCACATGGCCTTTAATCCAACTGCCAATGGAGTCATTGTTTCCAACTGAAACCTCCTGAGCCTGTCCTTTACTGTCCATATTCCTGCCAACATTCTGGTCTTCTGAGCTCCAACCAGAATCATCCATTAGGCTTAATTTATAGCATTCTAAGGCTTCTTTACCTTTATCTCCAAATCTCTCCAAACTCCTGCAAACCAGTTTCAAAGACTTTTAAACCACATGGCTAGGTAGCCCACTCACAAGACTAATACACTGTATTAGTTTTCCCATTGTTGGGACAAAATGCCCAATACCCATAAGTTAAAGAAGAAGAGGCTTATTTTGACTCACAGATTCAGCAGAGTCAATCCACAGTTAGTTGATTCCAAAACAGAAACAGCATGGTGAAAGGGCATGGCAGAGGGACACTGTTCATGTCATGGCAGCCAAAAAGCAGACAAAAACACCCTAGGATCAAGAATATACTCTTCCAGGTCATTCTCCCAGTAATGTACCTCCAAATTGGCCCCACTTTCTAACAGCAAATCAGCTGTAGCACCCCCATGATCCAATAACCTTCCACATACACAAGATACTTTGAAGACATTCTAGGTCTGAATCATAACATACCCCTTTCCTGTAGGGGAAGGCAATGGCTTCTACTGACACTGGTACTAATAGTACCATTCCTTGTTGGAGTACTTCATCCATCTACATATTTGTAAACACTCCCTCATTTAACTCTTCTAAATTACATTTGCATGCACCACCTGTTTTCTGCAGAACCTTGACTGACTCTCCACTATTAAGATAAACTGAGCACAAAGCCATTCAAACATTATTTGGGTGGTGAGCAACAACTTTTTCCTATGTCCATGGAGCAAACTCCAGGTTAGAAGTCATAATTGTCTGCATTACAAACCAAGCTTCTTATGTAATAATTTCTGATCTGTATTATGAAAGCTGAGATTAAAGGGAAATATCCGTGTGATCAAATCCTGCAACAGAGGGCAGAGTCTGCATAAAACAAGAACTATTTCAAAGTTAAAGCAGAAAGGGGGTGTCGGGCCGGTGAGATGGCTCAGCGGCTTAAGCGCCTGCCCGGCAAGCGCGAGGGCCCGAGTTCGACTCCCGGAACCCACATACGAAAAAGGGGCCAGTGATATCGCTCAGCGGCACGGGCGCCTGCTGGCGCGCGAGGTCCTGAGGTCGACCCCCCGGTACCCACAAAAAAAAAAAAAAAAAAAAAAAAAAAGAAAGGGGGTGTCAGGAGTGCTTTAGCGAAGGGAGCCAGCCTTCATCAGGTGGTCCCAGGATGGGTCAGAGCCAAATGTGAGAGATTAATTTGGGTAGTTTTGAACGCCAACCCAAGAAGATAGAACAGGTGCTGCCCACAAGCAATTTGCAGAACAAGATTCTCCGTGGTGATTAATGAATGTCTGGGCTTCTGACTCCCTTAAACTCAAAATAAAATTAAATTTTCCACTAGATCTCTCTCGTGCCTGGGACCAGGAAAACATTTTGTTCATCATCTCAGAGACACAGGCAAGGAAAAGACTTATCACAAGAAAATACGATTACGTGGCTTCTCAAGGCTGCCTCGCCCTTCTTTCCAAAGGTGCTGGGCACTTCACATACTGTGTCTCACATAAAATGACTCTCTGGGTAATACCCTAAGATGGATATAAATAGAGGGAGCTCTTCTGGCCTTCCTGATGAAGCAGGAATCACAAGTCCTAGTTAATATTCCAGAATCAGAGACCATCATCCTAACTTTCTTAATTCATTTAACAGAGCAAGGGTTTTGTAGGATGGGAAGGAGGGTATAATGAATAGACAAAGCACAGGGGACACATAGGGCAGTGAAACTATTTCATAAGAAATATGTCTTTACGCATTTGTCAAAATTTATAGAACTATACAACACAGAGTGAAACTTAATGTAACCCGTGAATTATAATTAATAGTAATGCATCAACATTGATTCATGTGTTATTACCCATTTACCACACTAAGGCAAGATGTGAAGTGAAACTGTGTACCTGGGTTGTTTGGGAGTGGAAGGAACTTTCTATACAGTTTGCTCAAATGTTCTGAAAAATCTAAAACTGTATTAAAAATACTAAGCTATGAATTATAATATACTATAATAATAACAATTATAATGCTACCCATAGAGAACCTATCCTTTCTTGTTGCCTTGGGTGCATCTCGTCTTTCTTCTAGATTGTTACTGAGACCATTTAACTACCCATACACATTGAATATGGGTATGACCCAATGCTAAAATGTCCAGCAGCAACTGAGAACCACAAGATGCTAAGAATTTACTGGAAAACAGTGGGAGTGAGGCTCCTGCTGGGACAGCTCTGAATTAAGAATAAAGGCTCTTGTGGCAGGAAGTTTCCTTCCTAATAATATTCCTGGCAGTCAGCAGAATCTGGGCAGGCCTGCAAAATGCTCTGTAGCTGTTTATTTTTGTTTTTTCATGTATATGTGCTTTATCATGAGTGAATACTTCTGAGACAGGAAAGTGGTAAATATATTCAGACTTTCATGATGTAAGGGTCATTCTGTCTTTAAAAAATACTTTCAGATTCTGGGAACCAGACCTACCTTTGAGTTTTTAAAGCTATTCCAGGAACCCAAAGGAACTGAGCTATGGCAAAGGGCATTGTGTTATTTTGGTTTCTCAGGAGTCCAAAGGCTGAGGCTTGGGAGCTGCAGTGGACAAAGGGAGTGATCTCAAGAAGCAGAGTGAGGGATTGAGGGAAGCAGGAGAAGGAGAGGAGCCAATAAAAAGGGATAAAAGACCTTGAACACCGGCAAGTGGTAGCTGACAGCAAACAAACCCCACAGAATATCAGAAATAATCAGACAAGTCCACCTTGAAAAAAAACAAAAACAAGACAACACCACAATCACAGCTGAACACAAAGATAAGACTACTGTAGAACCAAACACCCCTTTCTGTCTGAAATTACTGAATCTTCCTTCTTTATAAACAACTCTATCTCCACTTTGTAATCCAGGCCTCTTAGATAAAACTTAAGATAGCTAGTCATCAAACTGCCCCTATAACCAGTGAAGACCCAATTCAGGAAGAAAAAACTCACTTCATACAGTTCTTTTCAGAATAACCCATCACAAATCCACCTTATACAGCCAGGCATAGTGGTGCATGCCTGTAATCCCAACACTCTTGGAGGCTAGGACAGAAGGATCACAAGTTTGAGGCCAGCCTGGGAAACTCAGCAATTTAGCAAGATCCTGTCTCAAAAAAAGTTTTTCTTTTTTTTTTTTTGTGGGTACCGGGGGTCAAACTCAGGACCTTGTGCGCTAGCATGTGCCTGTGCCGCTGAGCGATATCGCCAGCCCTTTTTCGTATGTGGGTACCGAGAGTTGAACTCAGGACCTCACGTTTGCCAGGCAGGTGTTTACACCACTGAGCTATCTCACTGGCCCCTCAAAAAAAAATTTAAAACAGTAATAAAAATAAAAATGGGGCTGTGGATATAGCTCAGTGTGAAGGCTCTCAGTTCAATTCCCAGTACCATTAATAAAAAGAAGATATAAGTTCACCCCCATAAAATAAAATTTCCCTTATCTGTCTCTTACAGCTCCCCTTGGTATAGGTTCTCCCTTGTTGCAGCAAACTGTAAACCTAACTTGGTTTGACTTCAAGAATAGCCCTATAGTCTTTGGCTGAAGGACATTGACAATAAAAGGTATATTTATGAGTTACCATTGTGGGCAGCCAGGATTCAGTCCCACTGTGGACCACGGAAGAGGGCACACACAGAATGAACCTCAAAGTCATGCCACCAGAAGACAGGGAGACTGCAGAATTTTCATGGGCAGTCATTCCCCTGTACTTGAGAGCTGCCATTGGGGCATTAATTCCTCTGCTTTACTGGATGAGACTGTGTGAACTTTCACAACTTGAGAGGACTCTTAGTGACATTAAAGACACTCAGAATTGTACTCTCAATGTGCCCACCGTAGGACTTTAAGAAAGTACACAGAACTACCTATCAGAGAGGTGTTGATAAGAGTTGGTCTCTGGTGTGATGCATCACAAGCTTCTGCTTTGGGTATCTTGATACTAATTCTCATTTTACAGATGCAGAAACTGAGACACAACAAGGTGAGGAGTGTTGAACTTGAGTCATGTTCTCTCAGTGTTAAAAAATACTATTATAGTGTTTTTGCAGAAGCGCATTTTCACTTTTCTTTTCTAGATGTTTTTCTATGATTTTTATTAACAAGAGGGAATTTGTTAAGCCCCTGTCACTTTATCAAATAGTGGAATGGGGTTCATGAATTATGGGCTATTATAGACCATTTTAAGGAATACACAGAATCACATGGGGCAGTGGTTTTCAAACTCTCTTAGTAGTTGTATCAGTCAGTGCTCACTAGAGAAACAGATTAATATAAAATATATAAATATACTATAAGGATTTACAAGGTAAGTTTACAGTGGCCGCCTGCACAGTCAAGTGTGGAAGAGTGCAAAAGGGCTGTCTGTGCTCTGGAGAGCCGTAGGATCCAGGCAAATGTCGAAGGCCCGGAGCTCACTGTAGTGCCCTGCGTGAGTCCTTATCTGATATGGAAGCTGAAGGATCTCCATGGTGAGGCTGAAAAGTCTGCACTGGAAGCTAGAAGATGATGTCCAAGGTGAAGGGGAAGACTGGAGCCCCGCTGAATAAAAAGAAGCAAGCCTTCCTTCTTCATCCCTCTTTTTATTTCATTCAGTCCACCAGCCTATTGGTTGGTGCCACTCACACAAGGGTGGGTCTGCTGTCTTCAGTAAATCCCTTCAACCACACCCAAAACTATGCTAATCCAATTAGTTGGGGGTTTCTTACAAAAACTGACACAACAGTTCACTATCACAGTGCTGGAACCCATTTCTTCTCCAGAGGAAATCTTACAGAGCAGAAATGAAAGTCTAGAGCAGTGGTGGCGAACCTATGGCATGCATGCTGCAGCTGGCTATTTATTATCATCGAAAGCTCCAAAAGGTTCGCAATCACTGGTCTAGAGCCTCCCCTACTTGAGATTTATATATATATATACAAATTCCCCACAGTGAATGTATTAATTATGTATAACAAACATACACTAATAAAAAAGAGGGAAGAAGAACAGCAAAAATATCGCTAACAAAATAAAAGATGGGTGAATAAATGAGACAAGATTAGCAAGATATTGCTAATCATAAAACTGAGCCCTAGATACGTGGAGGTTTATTATTTTCAGTACTTTGGCATATGTCTGAAATTTTCCATTATAAACGAGTGTTTGTTGTAAGTACACGTGTGATGCCCATTTTAAGCACTTCAAATATATGCACATCCTCTGATTAACTCTTTAAAAATGAAGAATCTGGGCAGGTGAGATTGTCCAGTGGAGTAAGCGCCTGCCTGGCAAGCGCGAGGTCCTGAGTTCAACTGCCGGAACCCAAGTACGAAAAAGGGGCCGGTGATATCGCTCAGCGGCACAGGTGCCTGCTGGTGCGCAAGGTCCTGAGTTCGACCCCCGGTACCCACAAAAAAAAAAAAAAAAATGAAGAATCTAAGAATCACAGCAATAAGTAATTTACCAGAAGGCTGATGGAGCCAGCACTTCCTTTAGGCTCTCTGACACTAAAAAAGGCCCAGTAAAATGTAGAGTTTGAACTGGTTCTTGACTTCTAGGAAAGTAAGCTCTTTCCAGGGGAGAGAGCCAAATGTACAAACTCCCTGAGAGAAGAACTACAGGATAGAACCAGCACTACAAAGAAATGGTTTTGCAACCCATAAATACATATTTTATTATCCAGTTAATATAAGCCAATCGTTACTACAGTACATGCATAATCATAATTTGTTGTATACTTTTGCATTGGTTTCTTCTGTTTTATACTTCTGCTATTGTCCTGACAAAAGCTTGCAGGGCGGGGGGTACTGTTGGTCCAGGAAGCATGGAGACACTGCCCAAGAAACCCACAGTTTTGCAGTGAGAATTCAAGCTTCCTCAGGCATGGCAACCAAAGCAGAACTGCTCATCCATGCCCTGGTTAGGTCAGTCAATCTCCAGCCAAGCTGAAGTCAACAGACATATCTAATTGACCTGTAGATTCATAAGCTAAATACATAGGTTTTGTTGTATGCCACTAAGATTTTGTGGCTGCTTTCACAGGAAGAGTTGAATATGAAATTTCTCCCTCAAAAAAATGATGAAATACCTGTCAAGGAGGCTAGTTACTTTATGGTCAGTTATGTGAGGCAAAGGCTAGGGAGTATTGCTCTTCTAGTGGAAGGAAAACCAAACTGTGGAAAAGCATACTTGTGGTTAAAATAATGTGCTTATATCTCTCCTATATATTTGCCTTGGACTTCCTCTCTTTAACCTTGTAGAAGAAATAATTCTTTTTCCTAACAGGAACATTCTATAAGGTTATGGGAAACTTTCAGCCAATCCTGGCAAGTAAAAAAACAAACTGCCCTAGAAAGGTAAATATTGTAAGTTCCAAAATTTTGATGCCTTACACACACATACACACAACTCCCAAATCTAAATATTTCTGAGGTTTTGCAATGTGCAGAGATTAAAAACATATCTTCAGTCACATATGGTAGCACATACCTAAGCACTCAGGAGACTGGAGCAGGAAGATCGCAAGTTCAAGGACAGCAAGTTCGAGGCTAGCCTGGACTACAGAGTAAGATCTTGATTTTTTAAAAAGCAATTCATCATATAAAAGGAAATTTCTTCTTAATAAGTTGAGCCTTTTCAGAACATGAAAACTACATTTCTGAGGTCCTAATCAATAGAGTGCCTTGGGCATGTTCAACACATTCTAGTTTTCTGACTTTAAAATGCTTGACCCTTAGCTATTCTAAAAGGTTAAAATGGCATAGGTCTCACAACTGTCAGCAACTCTGTTATTAGGTGGAAAAAAATGTACAATATGAACATGTCAGTCTGAAGACCTTATCTTTTCCTCATGACAGCTAGTTCTAGCCTGGCTTGAGCAAAGAGGCGTAACCACACCCTTGCAGTGGCTGCAGGCTGCCAGCCACCATCCTGCCAGAGATCCCACTACAGCAGATGCAGCCTAGCTCTTGTCCTGGTAAGTGCCAGAAGGAAGAGATGGTATTCATGGCTGGAGCCACCCTGGGATGTTGAGAACATTACAAAGCAGCAATTGGCAACACTTTTCTAATGTTTAGGACATTTTTATCTAGTCTTTTTAGCATCTATAACAAAACAGACATTAGTAAAATTTAAAAAGCACTTCTTTGCACTTTTTTGTGAAAGTATGTGCACAAGCCCCTCCCACAGTCTCAACAAATCCTCCAGCATCCCTCAAGTGACTGAACCTTTTCTCATGAACGTCCCCATCCTCTATCTGACAGCCTCAGCTCACCTCCTGTCCAAGCACAAGCCCATCATGGGCCTGGTCCACCTGATTTCTCTTTCGCTCTGCCCTCTGAGAAGGATGAAGTTAAGCCCACACTTCACACTGTAGAACTTGTTCATGAGTCTTTTCATTGCCCTGAGCGAGAACATCTTGTTATATGATACAATCCTTATCTTATTAGACAGAACTATCCCATTTTGATAGACTAAACCTAGCAAAGCAGAAAATGAGAAAGATACCAAACCCAGATTGTCAGAAAAGCATTTATCAGAAGCCAATAATGGCTCCAATCTCATGGGTACAGGGGCAGGGAGAAGGGTCCAGGCTCAGACATTTCTGGGCCTAGCGCAACTCAGTCACTCTCTGATCAGAGCCAAACTAGTCTTCAAGCCAGCCGGGCAGCACCCTGGTGACAAGGACAGATTCCCTGATAATCCCTCCTCACCTGGGAAAGGCAGCCTGTGTTGCTGCCTATGGCACCATCTGGTGGCTACATGGTGATGTGCCCACCTGGGAGCCTAAAGCAAACTCCCAACCAAAAGAGTGTTCCCTGAAAATTAAAGCTTCACTCTGCCTTTAATTCTTTCTCACATGTACTCAGTCTTTTTCAGTCATCAAGATTTCTCTGGTCCTAATAATGAACATGATGAGGGAAAACTCAACAGACCCCAATTCAATTTGACATAAAGCTACTTACTCATTTTCTTTGCTGGGGTGCATTAGACATCAAATCAGCCAGAAACAGTGTTGGGATATGCCAGAATATGTTCTTTCAGCTCAGCTGGGTACAAGAAATGAATAATTCCACGTAAAAATATTCACAGAGTCTCTGGCATGATAATTCTTAATCTTACTAGAGCAATCACAGCAGACAAAAAGGACACAGAATATTCTGGAAAGTGAGCAAGAAAGAATGCTGGAGAATCATAGAAGCAAAGCAGGTCACCAGGGCCTTGGAAACTCTCAGTAGGAGATACCATTTTGAGATATTAACCTATATTTTGCCCTTCGCTGTTTTCAATCTCTTTGGATTTCCTGAGATAAGTCTTTATAATCCTTTGCGTCAGGCTATTTTTTGCAAAGAAGGATATAGAAAGCGACTTCAAGTCAGACTTGACTTTCTCCTGCCCTCTGTAATGGCCCCTTAATGAGGAGACACTGGAGTTGCCAGAGATGAAGTGGAGAGGCTGCAGGACAGAGTTCCTGATGTTAGGAATATCTCCAAGCCCTGTGAACCATGGGGACAGTACTCCAGGGAGCTCGCAAGACCTCAAGGGGGCACCAGAACAAAGGACTAGACCCAGTGACCCAAAGTACCAGGCCTCCTGGCCTCACCAGAGATTTGAGGGCCTCAAGCTGAATCTGCAGAGGCCCTAGGGGTGGGGACAAGGAGTGTATCTCAGCGATAACCAACACGGACCTATAACTTATGACTGGAAAGGCCACTTTTTTGCTTATCTCTGTGAATGACCTCTGCATCCTAGCACAAGCTCAGAATGAAGAAACATCCACAGTAAAACCAGAGGCAAAATGTCCTGTCAACCCAGCAAAATGGGACTTTGGAATTAGGAAACAGAGAAAGGTGATCCTTCCCATACCCCTACATTAAGAACTTAGATCCACCAATTTGCTCCACCCCAACATACTGGCAAGAATAGACTTTGCAGAAACATGCCACTAGAATTATAGTGACCCAGGAGGAAATACTATAGAGAAATAGAAGACTGAAAGACAAATAGAGACTGAAATAGAGACTGAAGACAAAGACTCAGAAGGAAAATTAAAATTCAAGCATTTAAAACCCACAGGCATATGCATTCCCTTTAGTGGACCAAGACAGGCCTGGTGTTTGACCACCTTAATGAAGGGCGACAACAGATCCCTAACTAAGGGCACATGGGAACACGAACCAGAGCCACCAGTTAGGGGCTCCAGCTGTAGTGTATGGTCCCCTTGTCCTCTGAGACCTAAATAAAATTGTCCCAGCATCTCCTCCAATTTTAGTGTATGTTCTGCCCAAGCCAGCACCCCAGCATCTTCTCCAATAAACTGTAGGAGGCCAAGTGAATTCCTGGGGGAGCAAAGTCAAGGGTTGTCTCTCTTAAAAAGCCCAGAACTGGTAGGGTCTCTGAAATTTAGTCCTTCTCCCATTCTAGATAGGCCTAAAAGAGCAATTTTCTTTGCCTCACATATAAACTGATATTCCATCCCTCTGTAAAACTTAGTATAGTTGGTTTCATTCTCAAAACTCAATTACTTGATTACCAAAATTCATCACGCAAAATGCTTAAGATTAGTGCATTTCACTATGTCAATTATCCCTTTAAAAAAAAGGAATACTGGCTATGGGAGTCCCTAAAAGCTGGAAGCATAGACATATGTATTTGTCATCAAAGACATTTTCAAAATGTTAAAAGTAATATGATATTAGCTATCCTTCCACACTTTAGGATGCTCTAGATTTGGGTTAGGTTAATGGAGACTGAACATCTATAATATTCTCATTCTATAGTGTGGATTTGACCGGTTTCAACAGTACACCTGGGCAGGACAGACTCAGGTACACGGCCCCCAGCACAATGCTGGCATGGAAATGTATGTAAGGTCAGCGCTATAAAGGGGAAAAAATCATTCTGTTTGTTCAAAAATAACTGGATTGGAAGAGAAAGATCTAAGCCTTACTACCTATCTGCTGCACTCCTTTGAGCAAGTTTATTTCCCTTCCCTGAGCACTAGATAGTCAGCTATTAAAGGTAAAATGTGGCCAAGGTGATCCCCCCATCTAATAGTACACGATTCTATGTTTAATTTTTTTTGTGTGTGGGTACCAGGGGGTCGACCTCAGGACCTCGCGCGCCAGCAGGCGCCCGTGCCGCTGAGCGATATCACCGGCCCCTTTTTCGTATGTGGGTTCCGGGAGTCGAACTCGGGCCCTCGTGCTTGCAAGGCAGGCGCTTAAGCCGCTAAGCCATCTCACCGGCCCTCTATGTTTAATTTTTTGCAGAAAACTCAGGATAACTCATTATAAACATACACATGAGGCATCCAACAACTCAGTATCTTGAGTTCCTGAATAGAAAACCAAGCCTAGGAGCAACTGAGATCACACAGCAAACTGAAAGTAAAATGTCTTAGGACCTCCACATCACTAAAGATAAATGTATGCTCGGATTTCTGTGTTGGTTCTTGAGGGTAAAATCACATTTGCAATTCAGAGGTCTTTCCACCCATCATGGACCAGAGCAGAAAGGACTGCACCCTCCCTCTGTCACTAACCTGACCCACCAGCCTACAAGGGAGAAACTCTGGTGTAGACTAGCTTAGAAGACTCCAGTCTTCTTGTGTCGAGGGAGGCTGCAAAGGTCTTCCCAGCAAACCATCAGCTATGAGGCTGGGGCCAGTGTTGCTTTACACACTAGGTGGGGAAAAAAAAATAGAACATAACCCAAGAATTGAACAGCAGCCCCGTCACTTGTCTGGGCTAAGCATGGTTGACACGATCCACATAAGATCATCGCAAAGAAGATATTTTTAAAAGATTAAAAAGCAACAAACTCTCTGCAATGCAGCACCAGCAAATTTATGCTAGAGCTGACCACCACAGAACTGCGGGCTCCAGAGTGATTCCAAATGTCAAGAGCGCCACCTGCTGTCCAGACTTGTGAAAGTTCTGATTTGCCCTTCCTTTCTCCTCACCATGAACAAAGTGCTTTATTATAGCAGGTGGAGTAGGCTGAGGGTCGGAAGTTCTCTCCACGATTTGTAAGCTTTTCATGTATCTTTTCATGTTTGTGATAATCTAAGAAGTTTAATACAAATATATGCCTGGTTATCATCAAACCAGACTCCAGGCATTTATTTTGCATGGTGAGGATAGTGCTAGGGAATTGTATCAGATGCTACTACTTAATTATTGCAGGTTGATGAAAGCAAAGAAAGCTAGACTGACTCCTTAAGGAGCCATTTATACTAACAAAAGCTAAAGGACTCAGCTGCAAGTGCCACATGATTATAGGAAAATGATGTCAAATTTGAGTTACTCAGGGCTCGTAACAATACAAGCATATCTACCTCAAAAGAACCCGACAGAATAGTGAGGAGTATATTTTCAGTGCAAAAGACAATTGAGTGAGGGCCGGTGAGATGGCTCAGTGGCTTAAGCGCCTGCGCGGCAAGCGCAAGGGCCCGAGTTCGACTCCTGGATCCCACATACGAAAAAGGGGCCAGTGATACCGCTCAGCGGCACGGGCGCACAGGCACCCGAGGTCCTGAGGTCGACCCCCCGGTACCCACAAAAAAAAAAAAAAAAAGACAATTGAGTGAAAGTGAGACACCATTCATCCCACTAAGCTTATATAGATTATTGATATATATTGATTTAAAGTTATTTGAAGCTAATTTATAATTTTGTTTTGCTTGTAAGGTTGAGCATGAATTATAATGATAAGAAATGCATACATAGTGTTGTGTAAATTATTTAATTTCTTCTAATTGGCCTCTCTTCCTCCTCCTCCTCCTCCTCCTCCTCCTCCTCCTCCTCCTCTTCTTCTTCTTCTTCTTCTTCTTCTTCTTCTTCTTCTTCTTCTTCTTCTTCTTTTCTCTATTTGTTGAATGAATGAATAAATGTCAATACAGGAGGTTTACTAGAATTTTGTCCCTCTGAAAGGATCCATACATAACTTACTATGAGTCAGGTTTTGGCTGCAATAATGCTGTACTTCAGAACAAGCAACCCCAAAGTAACAATCACTTGTTTTTTTATTCACAGTTCTGAAGATCAGGCAGATCCACTCTGCTTCAGTGTACAAGCCAGATTCAGGTCTCTTCCAAGTGTCTTTAAACTTTGTATCAGAGAGTCTCGGGGGATTCTCTTGTAGATGCAGTACAAGTGATCAAGAAAAGCAGGCAAGAAGAGACCTCAAGATGGCGGATGAGTAAGAAGCAGGCAGCAAAACTCTCTCTAAAAGTTACCATTGGAACACGGGAATATAGCGACCCAGAAAGCGCAGGAGGGGGGGAGATGCCTCCCCGAAACCCAGAAAAGTTCTGAAGCGCAATCTGGGACCCCCGGCACCAGTGACGGGTGACTTCCAACAAAGAAGAAGGAAAGAAGGAGCAGACCGCGCGCGTGCACCTTCTAATATCCCGGGAGTTGGAGCGCCGGCGGAGGCTCAATTCTACGGACACACGGTGGCAGCTGGCGCCCAGGGAGCCCCCACGGAGGATCCTGAGACAGCGGCGGGGCGGGGGAGCGGCGGAGAACGGCGCTGACCGGTGGTGAGTGTCTCTCAGCCACAGCTGCCCGGCGCCAGAGAGCGACCGGCCGGGCGCCATTGTGGGGGGTGTGGCGAAACTCAGAGCGGCTCGGAAACTGCTCTGGGAACTTGTGCTCCGGACAGGGCAGCACAGGGCCTCTCAATTAAGCCCACGAAAGTGTGCTGAGGTCAGCAGGCGAACGAGACTGGACTCTCAGCCACACCTGTCCCGCGCCAGAGAGTGACTGGCCCGGCGCCATTGTGGGGGGCGTGGCGAAAAACCAGAGCGGCGGGAACCAGTGCAGGGAACCCGCGCTCCGGACAGCACGCTGAGCCTCTCAGGCCCAGGGATCGTGAAAGGGCGGCGAGAGCGGAGGCGAGCTAGACTGGTCTCTGCCTGAAAGTACGCGCCTCTGCTCACCACCCGCCAGAGGGCACTCCTGGCTTACTGGGACGGACCTGCACAGAACAGGACTTTGTCACAAGGTACCTGCCTACAACAGAGTCAACACCTGGAACTGATTCTTTTTATATTTTTTATTTTTATTTTTATTTTTTATTTTTATTTTTATTTTTTTTCTCACTGATTTGTTTTTTTGTTCTGGCGAAGGGTTTTTTTGTTTTTGTTTTGTTTTGTTTTGTTTTTTGGTGGGGTTTTATTTTTGATCTGTCTGTTTTATTGTTTTTATCTTTGTTTTTGTTTCTCTATGTGTATTTGCTCTTTCCTTCATTATTCTCTCTGGTTTTTTATATGAGTGTAAACAGCGCCTCTAACTTCTTTGTGATTGTGGTTGTGATCTGTTCTTCCTTTTATCCCTTCCTTCTCTTTTTACCACCTGTCCTCTGCACTAGTGTCCCAATTTTAGTGGGATCCCTCTTGGTCCTCTAACCTTACATCTAATTCCTTCCTCTTCTCCCAATACTCTATTTCCTCCTTAACTCATCTTAAATTTAAACTCCTCAAGGAAAAATTGACATACATAGGACTTGTATACTGCATATAATTTTTCTGGTGTGTTTTAGATTTTGTTATATAACCGCAACTCTATACAGCTAAAAGTGGTAAATAACTGGTTAGCTCAGTCTGTCATTTTTTAGGCTGTGTTTGATGCTTTAGTTAACATTATAGCCAAATGTGAAATAATTGTTCTAAACATCTTTCCTTCCTGATATTTCATGATTGAGATTGACTAAGGGACACAGAAAATACAGTGGCACAGTACCAAAGAATCAAGGACTGGGCCAAACAGGTAGCAACTTCGCATACCCAACGAATTGAAGAGGTAGGATCTGGCAGAAAGCTCAAAACCTAAAAGCAAGCTCCACTTGGAAGATACTGCAGAGAAGTAGTCATCTTCTAAAGATCTTAAACACTAGCAATAAAGTAACCTACTATAGGTAATTTGCAAACATCACCCCAGGAATTAAAGAAAGAAAAAATGAGACGACACTTAAACAAGATGCAACCACACACATCCAATTCACCAAAGGCAAACCTAGGGAGCAACGAGGTGGGACAATCCGAAAGCCACCCACCTGGCCTATCTGAAGTGGTAACAACAAAGCAACTGAATGAGGTTCTGGAAAAAATTAAAACAGAAATAATCTCACAGATAACTGCAGAGATAATGTCTACAATGAAGACCATGCTTAAGGACACTATAGCTGATACAGACAAAAAAATAGATGAACTTAAGAAAACTATAGAAAAAATGAATGCTCAGCATAGGAAAGAAATGGAATCTATAAGGCAGATTCAAGCAGATATCCAAGAGATAAAAAATTCCATTGAAAGTATTTGTAGCAGAATAAGCCAATGCGAGGACAGGATCTCAGATATAGAAGACAGGCTTGCAATTAGTGATCATGAAATGGAAAAATTCTTAAAAATAGCAAGGGACCATGAAAAATCAATTCAGCAGCTGCTAGATGACTCAAAGATAAACAACTTAAGAATAATTGGAATAAATGAAAAAGCAGGAGATAGCATCAACGACATTAAAACCTTGTTCAAAGACATAATCAGGGAGAACTTTCCTGGAAGAGAAAAGGAATTTGACACCCCTATAAGTGAAGCTTTTAGAACACCAACTAGACATGATCAAAAAAAAACTTCAGCCAGACATATTATAGTCAAGATCCCAGAAATTCAACAGAAGGCCAGAATCTTAAAAGCTGTTAGGGAGAAGAGACAAATCACCTATGAAGGAAAACCCATCAGAATCACAGCTGACTTTTCAGCACAAACCCTCAATTCAAGAAGAGCTTGGAATGATGTATTGCAAGCTCTAAAGGAAAATAATTTTCAGCCCAGATTGATGTACCCTGCAAAACTATCTTTCAAAATTGATGGAGAAATAAAATACTTTCATGACAAAGAACATCTGAGAAAATTTATGACCACCAAACCAGCACTCCAAAACGTTCTGAAGGACATTCTAGAAAGAGATAGGAACCCCAACAGAAGGAATCCACCAGGCAGGGCAAATAATTAAATAGCCGGAAAGTGGAAAAACAAAGAGTGGGAACCAACAACAGGAAAATATCATGACAAGTCAATACATATCAGTTTTAACCATCAATGTTAACGGTCTCAATTCACCAATCAAAAGGCACAGACTGGCGAAATGGATCAAGAAGCAACATCCAACAATATGCTGTATACAAGAAACACATTTAATTCAGAAAGAAATTCATAGACTGAAAGTCAAAGGATGGAAAACAATACTCCATGCCACAGGAACCCAGAAAAAAGCAGGGGTAGCTATTCTTTTTACAGACAAAGTGAACTTCAAGCCAAGAAGGATTCAGAGAGATAAAGACGGTCATTACATCCTTGTAAAGGGAACAATCCAAGAGGAAGAGATAACGATCATAAATATATATGCATCAAATACCAATGCACCCAGCTATATAAAACAAGTACTAAAGGACATGAAAAATCAAATAAGCACTAATACAGTTATATTGGGAGATCTCAATACTCCACTGTCACAAAAAGATAGATCGAATGGACAGAAAATCAATAATGAAATAGTAGAACTGAACCAAACTTTTAAACAAATGGACTTAGTAGATGTCTACAGAGTGTTCCATCCCACAACATCAGAATACACATTTTTCTCAGCTGCACATGGGACGTTCTCCAAAATAGACCACATACTAGCTCATAAAACCTGCTTAAGTAAATGCAAAGGAATTGAAATTATCCCATGCATATTATCAGACCATAGTGCAATGAAATTGGAAATCAATGGCAAAAGATCCCACAAAAACTCCCTAAACACATGGAAATTAAACAGCATCCTCCTGAACAACCAATGGGTCACAGATGAAATTAAAGAAGAAATTAGTCACTTTCTACAACTGAATGATAATGACAGTACAACATACCGGAACTTATGGGATACAATGAAAGCAGTCCTAAGAGGGAAATTTATAGCATTAAACACTTATATCAGGAAAATAGAGCAAGCGCAAATAAACAACTTAAGGGTGAACCTCGAGCTTCTAGAAAAAGAAGAGCAGGTTAAGCCAAAAGCCCGTACAAGGGAGGAAATTATAAAGATCAGAGCAGAAATTAACGTATTGGAGAATAAAAAAACAATACAAAGAATCAATGAAGCAAAAAGTTGGTTCTTTGAAAGAATAAATAAGATTGACAAACCCTTATCCAACCTTATTAAAAAAAGAAAAGAAAAGACTCAAATCCATGCAATTGAAAATGAAAAGGGTGATATCACGACAGACCCTGCAGAAATCCAGAAGATCATCTATACCTATTTTGAAAATTTATATTCTACTAAGATGGAAAATGCAGAAGAAATGGACAGATTCCTAGATTCGTATGAATTACCAAAGCTGAATCAAGAAGATTTAAAAATCCTAAATAAACCAATATCAGCCAATGAAATTGAAGATGTAATTAAAAACCTCCCAACAAAGAAAAGCCCAGGCCCTGATGGATTCACTGCCGAATTCTACAAGAAATTTAGAGAAGACCTAACGCCCCTACTTCTCAAACTTTTCAATGAAATTGAAAGGGAAGCAATACTCCCAAATTCATTCCTGGAAGCAAGCATTACCCTGATACCAAAACCAGAGAAGGACCCAACTAAGAAAGAGAACTACAGGCCAATCTCCCTAATGAACATAGATGCAAAAATCCTTAATAAGATACTGGCAAACAGAATCCAACAAATCATCAAGAAGATTATACACCATGACCAAGTTGGATTCATCCCAGGGATGCAGGGATGGTTCAACATACGTAAATCAATAAATGTAATACAGCATATTAACAGAACCAAAGACAAAAATCACATGATCATCTCAATAGATGCAGAAAAAGCTTTTGACAAAGTCCAGCACCTTTTCATGATAAAAACCCTACAGAAAATTGGAATAGAGGGTCTTTATCTCAATCTGGTAAAAGCTATCTATGACAAACCAACAGCCAATATTATACTAAATGGCCAAAAACTGAAAGCCTTCCCTCTAAAATCAGGAACAAGACAAGGATGTCCACTGTCCCCACTCTTATTCAACATAGTTCTGGAAACTTTAGCCAGAGCGATTAGACAAGAGAAAGAAATAAAAGGAATAATGATTGGAAAGGAAGAAGTTAAATTATCATTATTTGCAGATGACATGATACTCTACACAGAAGACCCCAAAAGCTCCACTAAAAAACTGCTAGATTTAATAAGCAAATTCAGTAGTGTAGCTGGATACAAAGTCAATACTCAAAAGTCAATAGCCTTCCTGTACACAAATAACAAACTTACTGAAAGAGAAATTAGGGAAACAATACCTTTCACAATAACATCCAAAAAAATGAAATACCTAGGAATCAACCTCACGAAGGATGTAAAAGACCTCTATACTGAAAACTACAGTACTCTGAAAAAGGAGATTGAAGAGGATATCAGAAAATGGAAAGATATCCCTTGCTCCTGGATAGGAAGAACCAATATAGTGAAAATGGCCATACTTCCAAAATTGTTATACAGATTTAATGCAATTCCAATCAAAATTCCAACAGCATATCTCACAGAATTAGAGAAAACAATCCTAAAATTCATTTGGAATCAGAAGAGACCTAGAATAGCAAAGGCAATTCTGGGCAACAAAGGCAAGGCAGGGGGCATCACTATCCCCGACTTGAAATTATACTATAAAGCTACTGTGATAAAAACAGTGTGGTACTGGCAAAAAAACAGACCTGAAGATCAATGGAACAGATTAGAAAATGCTGAAACAACCCCAGACATACTAAGCCACCTTATCTTTGACAAAGGTGCCAAACACATTCGCTGGAAGAAAGATAGCCTCTTTAATAAATGGTGCTGGAAAAACTGGCTCTACACATGCCGAAGATTAAAACTAGATCCATATCTTTCACCATGCACTAAACTAAATTCAAAATGGATCAGAGATCTAAATATTAAAACAGAAACATTAAATCTGCTGGAAGGTAGGATAGGTAAAACCCTTGGAGACATTGGTGTAGGCAAAGACTTTATGAATAAAAACTCAACCGCACGGGAACTATCCCAAAGAATCAATAACTGGGATCTCATCTTATTAAAAAGCTTTTGCACAGCAAGAGAAACCACCAACAGAGTGAAGAGACAACCCACAATGTGGGAAAAAATGTTTGCCAGCTGTTCCTCAGACAAAGGATTACTATCGAGAACATATAAAGAACTCAAAAAAATCAGACCTCCCAAATTTAAAGACCCACTCCAAAAATGGGCATCTGAGATGAATACACATTTCTCAGATGAAGAAATACTAATGGCAAATAAATATACAAAAAAATGTGCAACATCACTAGTCATTCGAGAGATGCAAATTAAAACAACACTGAGATACCATCTCACCCCAGAAAGAATGGCTACTATTAAGAAATCAACTAATAACAAATGCTGGAGGGGCTGTGGGGAAAAAGGAACCCTTCTTCACTGTTGGTGGGAGTGTCGACTGGTACAGCCACTGTGGAAGTCAGTGTGGAGATTCCTCAGAAAACTAGGGTTGGAGGTCCCATTTGACCCAGCTATTCCCCTTCTGGGCATCTTCCCAGAAGAATTAAAAACATCGTACCACAGCGATATATGTGCACCCATGTTTATAGCAGCACAATTTGTAATAGCCAGATCTTGGAAACAACCCAAATGCCCATCAACTGAGGAATGGATAAGAAAGATGTGGTATTTTTATACAATGGAGTACTATTCAGCCATAAAGAAGGATAAACTGGAGACTTTTATAGGTAAATGGATGCAACTCGAGAAAATACTCATAAGTGAAATAAACCAGAAGCACATGTGTAAGCATCGTATTATCTCTCTAGTATGAGAAACTGAAAGAGTAAATAAGATCCAAAATGTACAATAGACATGGTGAATCAAAAAGAAACTGGTCAAAAGGAAAGAGAGACTGGAATAGGGAAAAGAAAGAAGGGAAAGGGAAAAAAATTGTATATATATATATATATAAGATGGTTAAGATAGATACACTACCATTTTTACTTAGTTCATTGAAGAGTAAGGTTTGTGCCAATAATGTTTGGACAATTGAATGCTAATGTCTGGTGTCCTGAATAACTAACTTAAAGATAGTAATACGTAATGTATTAACCATTGTTACCCTCCTATTATGTTTGTTTGAAAATTTGTTCTTCTTTTGATTTGTTTTGTTTTTTCTTCTCTTTAAAATAAAAAAAAAAAAAAAAAGAAAAGCAGGCAAACACATTTAAAGCCTCTGTCACACTTCATGTGCTAGCATCCCATTGGCCATGGCAGATCACATGTGAGGTTGGTCAACCTCACTGGGGAGAGAGGCACCATCCTACAGAAACTGCAGAAAGCAAGGATAAGGGCAGGAAGGAAGGTAGAGTTGTAGACAAATAATATATTATCACAGGCACATATTTTAGAAACACTCTTTTTCAAGGAAAAGTATTGCTTAATTCCTTTTATTCTAATAAAAAAATCATTTAAAATTTTTTGTAAAAAATGCCAATCTGTGATTTTATTCTCTTCTCCCAATTCTGAAATCTAAATGAACCTAGGCATACAAATTCTAAATCCTATTTTTATAACATGAAACCAGAGAAAGGTAGCAACCACATGCCTAAATTGTGAACATTTTTAAAACAGTACAAAGGGACTCTAGAAGGAATGCCAGCCTTTCACCACCTGCTGCACAGACTTTCAAGGAAGGCCCAGATGGAAGTCAAGTGATGGGACCCCAGGACCCTAGCTTTCACCCCAGCTCTGAGCCAAAACGGTTAGAGATGGGGGTTGATGGTATTGCAGTCAACGGAGAGCAAATTCATATCCACTTCATGTACAAAAGGCAAAAGGCTCAAACATGTGGCTCTTCCAGAAAAATTCTTCCCTCCGTAAAGAGAGACCTCTGATGACTCTCACAAGACCTAATCCAGTGTCCAGTATTATGCAAATGAGACCAGTCTGGTCCGTGTCTTCCTTTCCTTAGAAAATCTACCTCGACTTGGGGTCCTCTGAAAGGGCAGCCCACATCCCGTATGACCTGCCACCAGCTTCAGACACCACTGATTAGACTAGAGATGAACACCTGATCTAGAGTGAGCCAGTTTCTTTCACCAGAATTTGGAAATAGAACCGTCAGAGATTGAGTCAGTTAGTCTGAGGATACAAGCTGTAAAGAGGTGGAAAATCGGAAGCTGGAGAGATTCCAGTTTTATGACTCCGTGACACTCACAAATATGAGGAAACAAGTATCAGTGTGTGGTGTGAAACTTGTCAGTGTGCAAATGAGCAAAGGAGGAAAGCACACTGTCCAAGGCCTCACTGCAAGCCCACTGAGATAGCAAAGCTGGGGAATCTGTGAGGGCGACCGTCTGGCTCCCATGAAGATCTTTCCAGACGTCCCCATGACCTTACAATAATCCTTCTTTCCACCTGAGTGGATCGGGCTGCTCAGCTTCCTGGTGACTTTATGATTCCCAATGAAGATGCTGCGCATATGGATACACACGTTCAGAAAATGCTTTAAGAAAGAACAAAGCACAAGTAAGTGGAAGCGTGTGAAGGAGACACGGCTGCTGGCTCTGTTCTATTTGGGAGGGATGTGAAGTAGCAAGAAACACACAGCCTGGGAAAACATGCCAGTTCATGCCCAATGAATAGAAAGGAGGGAAGCCTGTGTCAGAGCCCTCAGCAAAGGAAGCCTTTGCAGCAGCAAACATGAAACAAAATATCCCGTGGTGCATCCATTTATTTTCAAAAAAGCGGGCAAAGTGCAGAAAACAGAGCGATGTTGAGCCCTTGAAGGATTTTTATGAGGACTGAAAAAGACAGACCAGGCAGCTTGAAAAGCGGCTGCCTCTCAGCTACAAAGGCTCAGGTGGCAATGATTCTAGGCAAGGGGGGAGTTCTACTGAGTTTTCACAACCTTATATTGTTTCCCTGATGTTGATTTTTTTCCCCTAAGGGGAAATTTGAAGTGAGGAGCACGATAAAAGGAATCACCCTGAGGTCTGAAGACTCCTGCTTCCCCTCCAATAACAACGCTGTGCTGGGGCCACTGGGCAGGAGTTGGGCCTCTGTACAAAAATAGAATCAAGCTTCCCTCATCTCATTGTGGAGAATAGAGGCTGTTCTGGAAAAAAACGTGTTTTGGGTTTTGTTTCTAAATGACTGCAAAAGTGTAGAGCAGCTTGGGGCTGTAGCCAGAAAGTAAGAAGTCAAGCCTCAAAGGAATGAGGAAAAATGAAATTACGATGTCCAGTTCAGAGTCTGCTAACATTTCTATTGTGAGTTTTCTCATAGATTTTGTCAATTGGCCACACCTCCATAGCCACAAATCTGAACTGAAAAGCAAAGTAATTGCTGCTGCTGATGGAGGCGGATGAAGATATATATATATATTTTTTTTTTCCCAAGACTCCTGTGGCAACCTTGTCCTCTCTGTGGCATTAGAAACCTACATGTGACATCTGTAGTAAGCCTCTGAGATAAAGCCAAGCCCCTAACTCTGTGCACAACTATATGTCTTGAGATAGTAATTTATGGCTTGTCCTTCCCAAATTTCCCCCTGACCCTCAATTCAGGATCCAGGCGAGACAGAAAACGGGCAGAAGCCACAGCATCTACTGTGTTTGTTTCCAAAAATCTGTATGTAGCTCCAGTTAGGGTGAGGTTAGTCAGGCACTATTCTTAGCTGCAAAATTTAAGAAGCAACAAAAAATTCAGTAATCAAGGTAAATAATATTTTCATGCAATGGCTTAAAGAATCAAAATAATACACAAAACAACATGATTTTAGGGTACATTCTTAAATTTAACGGCTGAGGAGGATATCTCCTTGACTTCACCTTAATCCCAGCCCGTCCTGGGGAGAATTTGAAGAACTGTGAAGGACATAGGCAGAGAAAGGAATTCATAAAGAGAAAAGGAGGAATAAAAGTTTCTCCCTCAAACACACACAAAGAGAGTCTTCCTGGCTCAGAGAGAGATGGTGGGGAGAGAGAGAGAGAAAAACTATATGGCTTCTGAGTTCCCAATCATCTAAGTAGAGACCCAGAGAGTAATCAGGACCCAGGAAGGAATAATTAGTGTGAGTGTGGAGATAAAATTTCTGGCATTTGTAGGAAACATTCTCAGCCCCTAGAGTGACAAGGAAGCAGCAGGGAACCCCTGGGCTGAGAAGATGGGAGCATCAGGAGTAACCCCATGGGATGATTGACGGACGTATCTCATGACTTAACACTTCACAAGGTACCAGAACTGTGGCCCAGTGTGGAGCAGCAGCTGAGATCACCACCTACTAGCGAGCAGGATGGGGCTACACAGCCAAAACAAAAATAGATTTACAGAAAATAAAATTATCCAATAACTCTTACACACTTACAGTTTCAGACTAATATTTATACCTGCTGTATTCACATAGAGAAACCAAGGTCAAAACATTAATTAAGCAGCTTGCATTAAGATTGAATGAATCTACATTTGCTGGAGAAATATATCAATTTAAACATGTCAATTTAAAGTGACATTCTAGTTTTAGGAAGAATCCTTATTACAACCATGGTTTCTGTTTCCAGCATTCACTTTGTAATGCTCCCACATAAACTTCTCACTGTCAAATGCCTGGGAGAATTTGGAGATGACTGACAGGAAATGAGAGGCATCGGGAAGCCATTTGTCTTCCCCTACACCCACCTCCCAGCAAAGTTCATTTGGGAAATTAGAGCAAAGAATGTATACAGTATGCTTACTTCTATCAGACCAGGAGAAAGCACAAGATCCCTCAAGTGAAATTTACTTTCAGATCATGATGAAGTTATTGGCTTTCTGTTGATATAAATTACATGGGTACCACAACAAAAGACACATCATTTTCTCTGTGCTGAATGATTTTTATAATAGCAGCTGGATTTCTCAATGTAATTTTTCTTAAGGTCAGGTTTCCTTCTCCAAGCATATTCAGTGATATGAAACTTGTCAGAACAAATCTAGATATATTGTTATGTTCTTATATTATTCAATTCTAAAATCCTATCAGGAAGATAGACAGGGAGAAAAGCAATATACCATTAACAACAAACTAAATGTCCGATGCTACTCTGTACAGTATCTGCATGGAACAGAAAAAATACAACTAAAGAACAAAGAGAAATTTTCACTACTTATGCCAAGTACTACTGTTTTCTGGAAAACACTTACAGAGCTTTCACTGCAATTTTTTCCAGATTCTAGAACTGCTTATCACTTCTCATCACAATAAAATATATCCTACGTTTAATGACAGCTTTGAAGGGGGAAAGGAAATGACACTAAGGACTTATCAATTATAAAATGCACTCTAGTTGAAGAGAAACTAAAATGGGAAATGTACTCATTCAGTGAACTTAAACCAGGAAAGGAGATTCTATCACACAGAAACTAAGCCATTAGTATCTGCCATAGAGGGGTAACCATGGTGATCTGCACAGAACCATATTCAGAGCTATAAAACTTAGGATCAAGATACTGAAAAGAAGGGAGGCAAGCTTTTACAGGTTCCCTAGACAGAGTAGTTTGTTGGGAAAGTCCATAGTCTTTGATAATTAGGGGTTCAGATTTCAGCTCTTCTGTTTACAGCCTGTCTGCCTTGGAGCCCCAATTACCTGCCTCATCAGTGAATCAAGGATGGCTTCATGCATGCAAAAAATATTTATTGTGGGCCTAAATTTTTCTAGGCACTGTTCTGGACACTGATGACACAGAAAGAACAAAACACAGAAGATTTCTGCCTTCCCAGAGCTTACATTTTAGTGGAAGGGAGTGGACAGATAAGCAGACATAAAAAGGAAAACCAAGAAAATTTTCTGATAGTGAGGACGGTGTGAAGGGAATGAAACAAGGGTGGGACAGTGTTGGGGGGTGGGCAGATTCTCTGGAGAGGCAGCACGTGAGCTGAGACTTCGAAGAGCTGGAGGAAAATCATTCTAGAGAGAGGAAACAGTACAAAGGCCTCCAAAGCAGAAGACGGATGTGTTTGAGAAGTCACAGAAGTGTTTGTGTAATGACAGTAGAGCTAACAATGGGGAAAGGGTGGAAGATGAAATCAGAGTAGTAGTGAAAGCCAGGGCATACAGGTCCTATAGGTCACAGCAAGGAGTTTGATTATTTTCTAAACACAATCCAGGTCATTGCAGTCCAGGGCACCAGCAAGGTCAGAGCATAGGAAGGGCTTGGAACTGAAGGCCTGGTGTCACTCTGCACCAGAGTCCATGTCTAGCAGCTGGCATTTTTAGTAAGCCAAGTGACCATGGGCAGTTCAGGTCACTTCTCTGAGCCTCAGTCTCCCCATCTGTAAATACATGCCTTTGAGGCAGAATGAGGTACACATAAAATTCACCCCAGAGCTATAAAATGCTACACGATTGTCAAAGTTTAGAATGTAGCATCTCTGTTATTACTTCTCAATTGTGTCCAAATAATAGCATCCAAGTAATTTTAAAAAGCACGACTGTGGTAAAGTACTTGCCCAGCATGTACTGGGCTCAATACTTGAGATACTGAGGCAGGAGGAGGACCATGAATTCAAAGCCAGCCTGGGCAGCTTAATGAGACACTGTCTCAAAAATAAAATACTAACACAAACTTGAACAGCATATGGTATCTTTCATCTGAGTGAGGCAAGGGAAAAATGAAGAGAAAGGAAGGAAATAAAAGAAGGATAGAACGAGACAAGAGGATGGATCTCTTGCAGATGGGAAAGTGGTCCAGGGGACAAAGGGTGAGGGGTGAGAGGGAGGGGGTGGGGAAATGGGTAAAGATAACATCAATGAATGTGGACATTATATGTCATAAACATGAACTAAGATTAACAATATCGACAAGAATGAAAAGGGGGAAAGGGGAACTAAAGGAGGAGGGAGAGGGGAGAGGGAAGGGAAGCTGTCTTATGTACATGTACCAACTCCCCAAGATGACTGTAAAATGCATGTACTGCGAACATGTACTAATAAAATAAAATAACATAAAATTAAATGAAAAAGCTGGGAATATAGTTCGGTGGTGGTAATGTGCTTGCCTAGCATGTGTGAAACCTTAGGTTCAATTCCCAGTACTGTACTGCAATCAATCAATGAACCATACAGCAAACCATGAGAGGAAAGAAAAAATTTCATTCCTCTTTATGGAAGGATAAATTAATTCAAAATCAAGTTGGCAATATTTGGTCAAGTAGAAGATTTCTCTAAGAGTAATTCTCCCAAATGTACACAAAGAATGCATATAACAAGGTAAATATAGCATATTTATAAACAATGAATATCAGGGAGAAACAGCCTGAATGTCCATGAGGACAGAAACCAAGCAAGTTAAGTGGATAGATTCAAGTGACACTGAATTAGTAAAATCACTAGGGATGAGCTGGATTCAAGGGACAGACCAAGTTATTGAGAGTGATGCTGGTATTTTGAACCTACTCAGCAGCACCATTCCCTGACAGAGGGAACAATGGTGGAGGACCATTTGGGGGGATGGTGATTATCCATCTGCCTGAGAGAAGCTGATGCCTATATATGGTCGTGTCATGTAGGCAGTTGGACAGATCGGACTACAACACAGAGGAGGAGCCTTGAATGAGGACATAAATGAAGTCGAGGGGAAGAGAATCGCCCACAAATAGATGGAGAGTGTAGATGACACTGCCAAGGGGGAAAATACAGAGAAGGAGAAGATAATCCAGGACTGGACTGTGAGGAACTGCAACCACATTTTCACAGCTTTATTGAGGAATGACAGACACACGACAAATTGCACATACCAAAACTATTCAATATAATAAGTTTTGCCGTATATACACCATGAATTATTACATTCAAGATAATGTACAGATCATTCCCAATGAAAAAAGGTATCCCTTTGTAATCCCTCTTTCCCTACTCTCCCCATCTCTGTCCCAAGGCAATACCTGATCTGCCATCCATCACTATAGATTAGTTTGTGTTTTGTAGAATATATATAAATATAATAATTAGCATGGTTTGGTTTGGTTTGGGTGTTTTGTTTTGTTTTGTTTTGCTTTGCTTTTGGTCTGACTTCATTGATTCAGCCTAATTATTTGGAAGTTCATTCCTGTAGTTCACATATCATGGAGTGTAGTTCATTCCTTCTTATGGATGAAAATTATTGATTATATTGAGATACCACCATTCACCAATTTATAAATATTCCAGGTGTTTCCTTTTTCAGGCCACAACTGTACAAATAAATCACCTATGAAATATTGTGAAATCTTAGTAAGATATATTCTTTAATTTTTCCAAGGTAGATAACTAGTGGTAGAATGGCTAGATCATATGATGGGTATATATTTAAACTTTAAGGAATTGCCAAACTGTTACCCAAAAGTAGAGTACCATTTTATATTCCCACTAGCAATGTACAAAAATTCCAGTTTTTATACATTGTCAATCATAATGGGTATGGTCAGTGTTTTCAGTTTAGCCACTCTAATGGGTATATAGTGATATTGCATTGTGATCTTAACTTTCATTTTCTGAATGATTAAGAATGGAAGTACACCTTTTAGCAATTGGAACACTGAACTGATGAGATCCAAAGGAGTAGACAAGGAGGTAGAAAAACTGGGAAAATGTGACATCACAGAAGGTTCCCGCCCTCTTGGAGTTTACATTCTAGTAGAGGGAAATGGACAGAAAAGCAGACAAAAATGACCCAAATAAAATCATTCCTGATAGTGAGGACGGTGTTGAGGGAATGAAACAAGGGTGGGACAGTGTCCAGGGAGGCAGATTCTCTGAAGAGGCAGCATATGAGCTCAGACCTCAATGAGCTCCAGAAATAACTGAGTAGTGATCGCTCAGCAGTAGAAATAAGTCAAGGAGTGATCGATAGAGTCAAATGATAATAACATGAAGATTGAAAACTCTGTTTTGGATTTCATGACATGGAGGTCACTTGTCCCTTTATCAAAACGTGTTCTCGGATGAATGAGATTCAGTGTCCAGCCTCTTTCATATTTTCAGAATGAGTACCATTGCATGGCCTGCTGGGCAACACCGTCTGCACAGGGCTTGCCTCTCAGCTCCACAAGGCCGCTTTTCTGAGCTCCTAGGCCTAAAGCACCAGCTGGTATCTCTTTGCAGCAGTTCCAGGTTTCTAGAAGGTGCCATGCACTTGATTCTCTGGCAAGCTACTCTGAGATCCAAATTCACATGCAAAAGTTTATTAGGGAGTATTATCAGATTCATCAACTCTGGGAGAGGCAGGAAAGAAGCAAAACTGTGCAGGGAGAAGTTGAGCTGTGATGCAGTCACCCCAAGGACAGCTTGGAAGCTAGAGGATCCTTCATTGTTGTCTCCAGCTGGGGCAATTTTCTGAGCCTTCATTCCCTATATAGGTGAATTATCAGATGAGGCATGCCCCAGGAAAGGTCTGTAAGCCAACTCTTCCCAGCTATGGGCAATTCCTGTACAGCTGAGGGCTGTCAGACAGCAACATCCTGAGCAACTTGTTCCCTTCAGCTCTGAAGGAAGATCTAGGTGACACATTGCAATGTCCACCTCAAGGAGTTGATTGCCAAAGCTTCTAGGCTCTCATAACCCCAGCCTCTTCCCTTGGGTCCTTATCTAGGAATGGAAGCTACTTTCTTTACTATCTCTAAATTACTGAAGAGCCATCTTTGTGCTTTTTCCATCCTCTAATACCTGTTTAAAGAATTCCTTTTACCAAATTCTCTGCTAGGCATGGTGGCGCACGCCTGTAATCCCAGCACTCAGGAGGCTGAGGCAGGAGGATCGCTGTGAGTTTGAGGTCAGCTTGGGCTACAAAGTGAGTTCAATGCCAGCCTGAACTGCATAGCGAAACCTCGTCTCAAAAAAAACAAAACAAACAAACAAAAAAAAATTCTCTAGTACTGCTCTTGTTTTCCTGACTCATACACTTGCCACTGAGATGACTCCAAAACGGATTGAGAAGGTAGAATATGGGTGAGAAGCCTCACAGCGGCCTGCTGACCAGATTACACATATGGACAGGTCAATGTGGAGAATATCAGGATATGTTCTGCTTGCAGCTCATACTCTCTCAGAGTCATCTGAAATCTGGAACGCGTGTTCTGTGCCTCTGTGCATATGCCCTGCTAGTGGGAATGGGCCCAAACTTGGGGTTCCTTCAAGCCCCCTGTGTAATCCATTGACTGCATCTCTGACATGTTAGTGATCTAAATGGCTCCCCTGTGATCTGAAATTCTTAACACAGACACAGTCTGAGTGCCTGACTTCATGTAGGAGTGAGTCGGGCTCAGGGATAGCAGGACTGGAAAACAGTACAACCGGTCATAGCAGAGGGAAGAATGATACAATATTTCTTCTTTCCGTTTTTCTGACTGCACCAGATCTAATTTTGGGTCAGAATGAAATGCTAGAGACCTTCGCTGACACATCCAAAACACAAACAGATCTCTTCAATTAATCAAGTGTCCACCACATTCATATGTAGTCATCTTGGCTTTAGGAGACACATCTGAAATATAATTCCCCAGCCCTCACCATGAACATTAAGAAGTAAGCAGAATACAGATATTCAGAGCATATTTTATTAACACAGAAAGAATATGATTCACCTCAATAATTGTATGGGGGAGTTGAGACACTAGAAAGCACCACTCATGTAGTACACCATGAACTCAAATTCAAGGGGGAAGCAGAACACATCATGATTAGCAAAAATTCCTCACTGATGACAACTCTTACCCAAAAAAAAAAACAACAAAATTGTATTAAAGGCCTTAAATATACAAATCTAAAAATATATTACACTTAACATTAGGACACAGTTTAATTTTTAAATACGTTTTAAAAAGAGCATCTCTCCTGGTTCTCCTGCTTCTACATGAAGCAGGCGCTCTGACTTTCTCTCCCAGACTTCCCCCCTCTTCTCCATCCTCAAGCAGAGTAGAGCGGAGCAGATGCCTAAGGCAGAGACTACGATGCCTGCTCCGCAACCCTCTTGTGCGGGCTCCGGGTGTGGCCCTCGCTGCTGGGGGACACTTCCTTTTGTAGGTTCGCCTTGCTGATCTTTCCAGCCACTTCCATCCAGGGATGCTGGAGAACCTGGTGGGCCGTGTAGCGCTTTTTGGGATCCACCACCAGCAACCGGCTTACCAGATCTTTGGCAGCTGTGAGGGTGAGAGAAAGAGGGGAAAAGGTGGTGAATGCAGGTGGTTCTGAATTTTTCCTCCCCATACACGAACTGAGAACACACACACCCATGTTCTTTCTATTCTAGTGCAGTGAAATCCAACCCAAAATGGAAACACCCTAGGCCTGCTCTATCCACGTGTGACTATAGAGAATTTGAAACCTGGCTAATGAGACTGAGGAACAGGATTTTTATTTGATGTTCTCTGAAAGGATCCACGTTTAAATTTAGCTATGGGTAGCCAGGAAGTACCATGCTGGACAGCCCAGCTCTAGAGTACGTATGTCTGTTCATTTCTCTAGAATCACAGAATCACGGCCACACCTAACACCTAGGAACCCACATCAAGAATACAAATGGAGGCTACATGTTATAGCTCTATATGCTTTACCATTTTAACTCAAATTAACAAATTTTTTACTAATACATTTTCACTCTTCTTAAGTTGATAAGTGTGTCTACATATGGACAAAATTGAACAGATGAATTCTGTAAAGAAATCTAAGTAGTAAATAGTGCAAATTCAAAATTCATTTTATTTTCTGCCTAAGACCACAGTTTATTCTAGAGAGATGTGATACTTGGTGGACCAGGTGGCAGTGGAGAGGAGAAATGATCCCTCTCTGGCCTGCTGGTTCTTCCAGCCTGGCTTGAGGAGTCTGCTCTTCCAATCACTCAAAAAATGCACAAGTAGCCTGGCACAGTGGTGCACGACTGCAATCCCAGCACTCAGGAGGCTGAGGCAGAAGCACTGCCTTGAGTTTGAGACTGGCCTGTGAGTGGCCCCTGTTCTGGCCCCCATGCCTTAAAGGGTCCTGTTCTGATTACACTATCCCCACAGAGTGAGGAGACAGTAGGGCCACAGGGATGTGCCCCCACACCCCAAAGCCCAGATTCCCTCTTTTAGACCACTTTATCAGGACCTCAGAATTTCCTGTCCCATTGGCACAAGCTATTGCACCCAAGGATGGGCATGGGCTGGCTGGCTGCAGGGTACAGCGAGACCTTGGGGTAGGGTGTCTAATAGTCCACACACATGCATGAGAGCCTGGGAATTATCAGCTTCAATCTGGCCTTCCAGTGTCTGAGTCCTCTGAGGACCTTGAAGGAGTGATGCTGGTAGCAGTGGGGCCCGGACACTTGTGGGCAGAATTTGCCTGGCTTGAACTGGGTGGTTTTGGAGGAGAAATCCTGGGGCTTCTGTGCTCAAGAGGTGGCTGGACAGTGGGTATGGGGAGGGGGTGACTGGTAGGTGAGCAGCTGATCTTGAGCAACAAGCATCCCTCAATAAATGTTTAAAAAATAAAAAAGGTGCATTTTTTCCTGTGCATTTCTTTATTTTATATATATACATATATATATATATTTTTTTTTTTTTTTTGAGACAGGGTCTTGATATGTAGTTCAGGCTGGTCTTAAACTTGTTATGTAGCACAAACAAGTGCTGCCCAAATCTAAGGCCGACAGTGCACAGGACTTTCCAAAATGATGTTTTGTCCTTCAACTCCCCACTTGTTCCTGATGTGACCATCTCAAGATCCTCACTCTATCTTCAGCAAACCATGCCTCTCCTTACCTTATTTAAGGGAGGAAGGGAAGCTTTTCCCTCCCCTCAGCCCCTAATCTCAGTGAGGAAACAGAGGCTGGGGATGGCAGAAATTCAGTAACCAATTATAGACGGCACGTTTAGGGGAAATGGAGGGGTGCATCACTTCTACTTTTTAAACTAAAGATTCAAGGACTCAAAAGCCCAAAGTATCTATTTCTCAATTTACAATGGCAATACGTAGTAAAACAAATCAGGGGAGACAAGGCAAAGATTCCTTTTAGAATCAAATGGAATTGAGGACACAAAGGGAGGAGAACCATGCAAATAATGGGGACCTTCACCCCTTTCCTTGCAGAGCCCCCATGCTCCAAATACACCCTAGGACTCTTGATTATTCACATGCATCTAAATATCTGCAGTCTACTTTATTCACAAACATTTCTGTATATAAGATGGCCTTTCTCTTCCCAAAGGAGAGTTGTTTCTGATATTTTCCAGTTCTGAGGTGCTTTAATTGCCTTAAAGAAAAGCACCTGGTCACTGCCACTGGTGGTTAGATTTTTTTCTTTAAATTTCAAAGTAAGTCATGCTTTGGAAGTGCTACACAAACTTCCATGAAGCTGCTGAGGAAAGAAAGGTTTAGGCATGGGCCAGTGAGATGGCTCAGTGGCATAAGTGCCTGCCTGGCAAGCGCAAGGTCCTGAGTTCTACTCCTGGTACCCACATACGAAAAAAGGGCCGGTGATATCGCTCAGCGGCATGGGCGCCTGCTGGCGCGTGAGGTCCTGAGTTCGACCCCCAGTACCCACAAAAAAAAAAAAAAAAAAAAAGAAAGAAAGGTTTAGGTACGACCTGTTGCAGTCCAGCTCCATGCCAGACACCTTCTGTGTGGCTTATCACACATCTGAAAACCTGCTTTGTGGTCAGAACCCAGGAGGCATCTCAGTGCTACCTCCTTTTCTCTCCTGCATGAGGAAGTGCAGATCTCACCATCAGAGATATTGTCCCAGTAAGGGGCAAGGAACTCGAAGTGGCCCAGCTGGATGATGTTAAAGAGCTCATCCTGGTCCCTCTCCGGGCTGCGGAATGGAGGGAAACCACACAGGAGGATATAGAGGATCACACCTGCAGCCCACATGTCCACTTCCAAGCCATAACCTGCACAAACAGAGGCAGAGACACAGCAAGCCTGAGACCATGTGGGGTCAACTATGATAGAATAAATGATGGACAATTGTAGTTCTATATAGTTCTAAGTTATAGAGGCCCTCAGTTCTCAGTAAGCAAATATATGGTAGGCATTACTTCCAAATATATGGTAGGCATTACTACCAACTACCCTCCCCCTAGTGCCAACTCCTCCAAAAAGGGGGTCTACACCAGTGTTACTCAGTCTGGACAAGGAACCACTCTGCTGCAGTCTTACCAGTATGTGAAAAAATAAGTATAGAAATTGAAAGCAAATGTTTGGAAATTTACAGCAATATGATATACCTATGATATTCAAGTCCATGAAGGATGGACACACCTCGTTGAAGAGAGCATAGATTAGTTCAGGTGTTATCAAATGCTGCATACAGCATGAGCTGCATTGCAGCAAGACCATGCACAAGTGCACACTGTACTAGAAATTTTAAAACCTGGCCCTATACCAGAGATTGTTTGAGGCACCCCGGTCCACACTACCAGTCTGTTTCCAATCTATTCATTACCTTCTTTCTCATTTGAAAAATATATACTGGCATTTTTAGTGACCATTAAAAGATAGATGTTTATTAGCTGTGTCCCCCACATGTGTGTACCCTACATACAAACACATAAACGTATGCTTTTTAAAACAAAACTAGGATCACATTATACACATTTTATTCCCTATTTTATTCATACAATGTCCTATAATGACATTTTCCACATAAGAATTTCCTATGAAGATTATAAAAAAATTCTTCACACACATGATTTCTAACATATATCAGTATTCCCTTCACACAATGAATCCCCTGCGCTGTGGTTTAACTTTTTTTAAAAATTTTTTACAACTGTAAAAGTTTCCTGATGAGTATCCTTATATAGGAAATATTTGTGCACATCTGATCATATTCTTTTGTGTGTGTGTGTGTGGGTACTGGGGGTCGACCTAAGGACCTCGCGCACCAGCAGGCGCCTGTGCCGCTGAGCGATATCACCGGCCCCTTTTTCGTATGTGGGTTCCAGGAGTTGAACTCCGGCCCTCGCGCTTGCCGGGCAGGCGCTTACGCCACTGAGCCATCTCACCCGTCCTGATCATATTCTTAAAGTAACTTTCTAGAAATAAAATGTACAAGGTAATATACAGTGAAATTCTTGATACATATCACAATCATCCCCCCAAAAGTTTTAACAGGATATACACATTTTCATACCCTTTCTAACTTTTTAACCGTAGGACAGGAAAACACTTGGCAACTATAATATGGAAGTCAGATATTCATTATTAAGACTCAGAGTTAAATTTGTCAAAACACAAATCAGCGAGAATAAATTTAAAAAATAAGTCACTAATGAACCCTTGTCTTTTTTCCCGCAGTCTAGGGATTGGACACGGGGCCTTCACACTGAGCTATATCCCCAGCCCTTTGTTTGTTTATTTGTTTGTTCATTCATTTTTGAAATACGGTCTTGCTAAGTCACTAAGTTGCCCAGGCTGTGTTCCAACTTATGATCCTCCCACCTCAGTCTCCAGAGTGCTACTGTAGTATTACAAGTGTGCGCCATCATGCCCAGCTCCTTCTGGCCAATTTTGATGACATCTGCGCAGTTCTCTTGAAAGATACTAATTCTGCTGGGCTTCTCTGTCTTCAGGAAATCTGCTGCTGGCCTCTGTGTCATTGCACTTTCCTGATCCTCTTACTTTCTCAGGTGGCCCAACCCTCTGCCGACCCCTCCTTCCTTCTCTCATGCCAGAACTCTGGACCTCACTCAGGTCCAAGCTTAGCTGTCCATGCTGACATCCCTAAGGAGCTCGTTATCTCATTGGCTCAGCCACCATCTTGACAAGCCTCAAAACTATATGTTCAACTGAAGGCTTCCCTTCCTTACCAATGGACAACTCCATTCTGACACCTCTACAATACCATTGTGTTCAATTTTAACTCTCTCCACTCTCTTTCCCCCCATTTCTTTTCAACATTCTATTTTGGTTGGTGCTAACATCAGTGTGTGGTTTCCCCCAGTGTTCATGCTGTCCATTATCCAGTTCACCAAAGTTTCCATGAAATGTTCCTCAGTATTTTCCTGCCCCACACTCACAACACTGAGGTGGCTGTCATGCTGGCCATTCCAAGACTAAACACTTTCCTATTTGTGGTAAACCTAGGCTCATACTGTCCTACAAATTTTACTTCTCTCTGGTGCACTGAGAGCAGTCTTTTCAAAGTCTCTGCAACCCAGCTTTATGCATGTTCTAGTCACCTCTCTTAGTTTCCCTGATGCTTCTACTGTTGGGAAACTGTCCCTTCCTTTCTCCCTACCACCAAGCCTACCACCTATCTAGATCCTTCCCATCTTACCTGGGTGGGTAAATCTACTCCTTCTGAAGTGCCACACTAATCAAAAATCATCCATAGATGTGGAGCCATGTAATAATTATTTCTTTTTTATATACTTTGCAGAGTATGTTGCTAAAACAGTTTATCAGATCCTCACACAATATACGAATAGACAATAAATATTTGCAGAGTTTGAAATGGGATACCATTTCCCCTTAAATGCAAGGTTGGTGAAATAATTTTTATACCAAATACCATCAGAACTGTTTCAGTTCTCTCCCATTAGAGGTAGGCTTGGGTCAGTGGCAAAAAATGACCTTGCTTGCTCTGATTCTCCATACAATTCTCTTCCATCTTTCATCTCACTGTCCTGCACATGCATTCACATGGATACATGTGCATACACACACATACACACACACACCCCAATCTGCCCTCTATAACAAGGGAAGCCTTGATTGATGAAGGAATCCAACTGCTGTCACCCTATGCTAACTAGAGAACTGTTTAAGCCTGTTCCATCCCCTTATGCTTTCCTATCTGCTGAAGATGTATAATAATGGGTTAATAGGGGCCAAACACCATGGCTTCACCCCATAACTCCCATTACACTCTTCAGCACTGCTCCTGACAGACAACCATCACACCCTGCATTTCTCAAGCCTTATCTCTAGCAGACAGCCACAAGTCATTTTCACTGATCCTTCCCTCCCACGGAACCCCTTTTATGCTCACAACCCTATAAAAGACCTCAAAGCCTGAACGAGAGTCACTGCTCTTGTCTAAGTGCCAAGGGAGCCCCTCTCAGGTTTGTTCTAAATAAACCTGTCCTGACTGTTGAGCTCATAATTTTGTTCCTCCTTTTTTCCTAACAATTGATGAGGAAAAAGTTCTCATGCTTTGGTCAAGGAAGCCTGCTCCAAATATTTTCACTAAAATCGAAGTTGAAACCTTACTTACAACTCAGAGATTTTTAATTGCTCCATATTAGAAAATACAAAATATTAAAATTAAGACATTTGTTAATAAGTGACCTAGAAATCACAGAGTGACGTGCAACACTTACCTTTCTCAGAGAGAATTTCGGGAGCTACATAAGTTGGAGTTCCACACACAGTAAATATAGGTCTCACCACATGTTTTGCAAGGCCAAAATCAGCTAGTTTCAAAGTGGTAGATTTGTCCTCATTTCGCTGAACCTGTAAGAAATCAAAATTTCCAAACCATCAAAGCTGTGATGAGAACAAAAAAGGAACACTAATAAGACAGCAAGCATGCAAACTCAAGATAAGCAAACAATAAACTAAAGCAGCTTACAGTTTAGCCCAATGCTGACAAATCCCATGACTTCCATGACAACTGCTCACATCGTCAATGAAAGAACCAAAGTCAGACTTACTGTACCATTCATATTGTCGCAGGTAGCCATTTAAGTTTATTAATTAAAATCAGTGTCTCCACTGTGCTAGGCACACGTCAAGTGCTCAACAGCCTCCTGTGACATGTGGCTACCATACTGGAACACTGCAGATGGGGAACATCTGGACTGTTGCATGTAGGGAGAACAGTCTTCCAAACCCTAGCCAAAACAGTGTACGTTCATGCTGTCAGGGGCCGCTGTTTAGCTGTCTGGAGGGCTCTCACCAGGTGTTGAGGCTGTGTGCTAGACTGCAGAATAACCCGCTCATCCACCGCCGTGGCTTAACAGTGCTTGCTGAGGCCAGCAGAGTTCCTGACAAGGATGTGATGGGAATGGCGTACACACACCTTTTTCCAAGGACTTTTCTTTCCTTGATCCTACTTTTGGCTATTTTAATTAGAACTATATAAAACCAACAGCTTAGCAAATGGAGCAGGGTGGGGGGCTTCAGCAATGCAGGCCATAAGTCCCCCACTGGTCTGTAACTAACCCTTAATCAATTCATTTACTCACTAAGCTGGACTTGTCAGAGTCATTTTTGGAACTATTCACCCTTTCTGTTTGGAGGCAGATGTTGCTTTCACATCTCTCAGAGAAATTTACAGAATATTGAAAAATGTGCTATTGGATGGCACTGAGTTAGAACAAGGATCAATGATACTGGGCATAGACCGGCTTTCTAGAAGATGCCTCTGAATAATGTAAAGGCTGGCAGAAGCTGGGAAAGACGGACAAAGAACTAGGAATGAGAATGAAGTAAGCAAATAAGCAGAAGAGGGATGCCAAACACAGGCCTAAGGGGAGGGGTGGGGGGAGTAAAGAACCAAACAGGCTGGGAGTCCTTGAGTAATTTCAACTCCAAGATGGGCAACTGAAGGTTTTGGACACATTTCTTTACCCAGCTGAGCCTCTGTTTCATTATTTGTTTAAAAAAGAGGATTGGAGGGGTTGTGATAACTTTCAGCAAATACACTTGTACCAGGAGTTCCATTCAATGTCTGTAATCCACTTAGAAAAGTGTTAGCCAGTGACCAATAGTCTCAGTTCGCCTAGGACTTGCACTAGGTTTTACAGAAGGGTAGAATTAGTCATTTTTTACAATAGAGTAAAGATGTCACTACCCACACTCTGAATAAATATAATCTTAACTCATTGCCCCTCGACACCATCAAACTTATCCCACATGTGTCTCATTCCCTTGAACAAGTCCAGGGGATTGCCTTTGGAATCTCTGCTAAACCAGTTCCCACTGCCAAGTGAATGGCAGACTCCCACATTCAGCCTCAATGTATTTGCATATAAGATGATGATTGTTAGGAAATGTTGGGTCTTAAACTGAAAGACACATATCTCAAAAGGTAAGCGTGACAAGTATTTAGGTCACTGCACAAGAAATAATAAAATTTAAAGTATGCTATATTTCATGTGGGAAGAAAGAAAGGAAAGGAAGAATGAGTGCGAGGACAAACCTAGCACATCTTACTGCAAATTCAGGATGCACTGGTACCACCACACCATGGAAGCAGTTTCTGTTGAGGAAAACTCTGGCCTCTTTCAATACTAGTTTGTACCTATCAAGTAAGATCAAACAACAATTGTCCCATATCTCATCAGAGAAGCTGATTGCTTGGACCAAAGGTGAACTCAACAGCTAATTAGACTGCTATGTGAGAACTTATTGGAATAAATGTAGGCAATTTTATCCAAGTAAGAGATTCATTGGTGCCACCAGAGCTGTAACAAAAATCATCAACTTATCTGTAGGCAGGCACCCTCACATATCTCCTGAAACTGAGCCAAACATTCCCAACACTGCCACCAGCATTCGGGGGGCAGGAAGGCAACAGGGGACTCTGGTTCTCCCTGCACCCCATGAGCCATTGGCCACATCCAGCAATGCAGGGTGAAAAAGCCATCTCTCAGTCTCTCCTGACCAGAGTAAATTCTCTGCATTTACTTTAGTTCCTGCCAACAAACTGACCCCTATATAAGTAGTGTGTGTCTTAATTACTGAGGTTCAGTCACCACTGCACAATCTAATCAATATCTCCACTATTAACCTAACCAAATGGAAAGTCATAGATGTAGAACTAAAATACAGTTCTGCTTGAACTGCATATGGAGACAGACACAGCCCACAAGGGAGAACAGAATAATTTAAGTTAGAAAATCTAGCTTGGAAGGGAAGGAAAACAAAATAGTATGGTGCCTACAATTACCAGATGGATCATCTCCATTAATCACATTTGCTGGATAATTGCTCAAAAATAAAATATGTTCCTCAAAAACATTTGTAAATATTCCCACCCAAATCGTCTGCATTAAGAGCATTTGGCCAATCGAATACAATAAAATAAGATGTGTGTTCCTATCACAAAACAACTGAAATATTCCCTTCCTCTTGGAAACTTTCAATTCCAAAACCTGGCTATGCTAAGCCAGGAGTAGCAGATGAAATGTTTTGGAAACTCAGGCTTTTCCTTTGATAACTGATTAAGTTAAATGCCCAGATGATGATGGATACATTTTCAAAATGCCAAATCTGTTTTTAAATTATTTTATGGGCCTTTCTAACATTTATTATGCCTCCTCTTGTTCAACTTTTCCCTTTGAGTCTTGGGACCACCCTGGAGCATCAGCCACTAGTGAGCAAGGCCCCAGGGGGTGAAGGTCAGCGGTGGGTTTGTCTCTTCCCAGAAGTGTTCTTAATTCTTCTGCCTCCAGCCTCTGTTAGCAGAAGTTATTTAATACTCTTCAGCGCTGCTATTTGTTTCACCTACATATGCAGCTTCATTACCTTCAAGGTCACACACTGTGGGAGTCGTTTGGTTTGGCTTTGCCTTGCAACATACATCTCACATTCTTGGCTTCAGAACACTTCCTGTTTTAATCCTTGAAATTAAATGAGTAATTTACTCCAGGAACAATTCTTCCTCCTAGATTCTGTGGGACTTCAGAGACTATCAAATTCAAACTTCTGCCCAAACAGGAAATGTGTCTAAAATATCTTTCCACAAGACCATCATTCAACTCTGAATGAAATCTCAAAACAGAAGCTTCCACAACTTTATGCAGTTCCTCCCATTTACAGCTAGCTTAACCTGTGAGATTTAACCCATGTTGCTTCAGAACCCCACACTGTCCTTGTTTTCTAACTTTTCCTTGTGGAGCAACATTGAATAAGGACACATCCTTTCCAAAGATGGGAAACAAGTACCATGTTGCTCCAGCTTGCCATCTGACTTCTCTGAGTTGGCATCCCTGGACCCCCCCCCAGCTAGCTAGTCCTTGTAGGACCTGATTTCCTGGCCTGTCAACCCTCTCTTTTTCCTCTCTACTTTGAGGATGGCCTCAGGACAAGGACCATCAACATCATTTAGGAGCTTGTTACAGATCTCAGCTACCCCAGACCCAATGAACCAAAATTAGTCTTTCTATAAAATGCCAGAGGGATTCACAACATGAAAAGTAAGTTCTGGATAAATGATCCCATGTCATCAATGCCTGTTTTGACCCAAATGCCCAGAGCTGAACATCACACACCAGGTATGACTCGATCAGGGTAGTGAGGAGTCTCAGGACTCTCAGCTGACATGGCATTAGGTGGCCATCAAAGCAGCCAAAAGATCCCAGTAAATGTCACACTTCAATATCCTTACCTCGGAAAGCCATACCAGGTTTTCCCAGATTTGGTGGAGGTTCTGCCCAGAACTCCCTTGCACACATCTCACCTTACCCTTACCCTACCTTCTGGTTTATCTAAACTCACTGCTCTGGGTCATGTTCCCGCTGGGCTCCGGTTTCAGTACCTCTAACTGAAAGGGTGCCAGAGATTGCTTTACCCAGCATTGTAATGAGGGTCATTTGTCTGTCTCTATCTCCTCCTTTCCAGCCACACTAAAATGTCCTACTTCGAGTCCAGATTATTTGTACTATTTACATAATTCTCAAGAGGAATTTTTCTAAACACTTGGCTCTACTCTGTCCTTCAACAATGTATCAATGTAAATGTAATCTTACAATTTTTCATCTCTGAACAGATGATGGCAGCAAAGTATAATCAAACAGCAAGTGCTACCTTAAAAACTAAGACATTGGTAAAATTTATTTAGTTTTTCCTAACTTCTTAGCTGATTCTTCACAGTTCTTTGGACCTTTTCCTCTTAAGGTCCATTGTCAACTGTCCATAAGGACTGAGATGATCTTAGAAAACAAATCACTTTAAAATGACAGTGCCTAAAATCAATACATTTAAATAGTAAAAAATAATGTAATTTTTTAAATGACTGAAGAAATCAGTGAGGATGAGGTATTCCCTGTGACCTGTCCCAGGACTTGCCTATGACATGTTTTTTGGTGTCTATATATCACACCAACCTTTTTCTACTGAATTAACATCTCACATTCATTCAACAAATATTAGATACTTTTTAGGTGCCCCGCACCGTTCCTGTTATGGGAAATACAGCAATGAATGAAACAAAGTCCTTGCTGTTATGAAGCTTCTTTCCTATTCATAAACAATATTCTAACTCATAGGTTAATGCCAGGCAGTGGTAAGTGCAAAGAAAAAGTAAAAATGAGATAAAGGCTATGTCGTCTAGCATGGGTCCTCATACGGCTATGCCCATACTGGGCATTGGATTTCAGCAATAATATGAAATAGATACTGAATATTTCATTTCCATCATCACAGAAAGTTCTACTGGCTAGTGCACGCATAGACAGTAGCACAGGGTTACGGAAGAGCTCCCTGAAGAAGTAACATTTGAAAGAAGTTGGAATAAGCCACAGCAAGACCTGAGGAGCAAGGTTTCAGGTGGGGGAAACAGCAAATGCAAAGGCTCAGGGCTGCGTGTAACACAATGTACTGTAGAAGGCAGGAGCAGGGGCAGAGTTAAGGACAGGGTAAGTGGTTGAAGAGGAAGACAGAGGCCACATCATGGAAGGCCTTCTAGGCCATGGAAATAAACTTTACTTTTATTTCAAATGTGGCAGGAGGCAGGGGCAGCTCTGAGCATAAAAGTCACTAAGATGCACTTTTTTAAACCCAATGTCTGGTTTAGAGGTGGCCAGTCCCATTGATGGAGGCATGAATGTTGAACTGTAGGTGTTTCCTGGGCCAAATCTGATATTGTCATATTTTACAACATACATCACATCACCCTATTCCATTCCCAGAGTTCCCAAGCCCACAGAATGGGTCCATCATCACATAAAGATAGTCACAACTCTCAACTTAATACAACCCTCATTTTCTCTACATCTGCCTTCAGCTATTGTACCATTTCTATGATCTCCTGTACACACACACACACACACACCCCTAAAACAAGGGCCTATCTATACGCACCACCTAGTTTCCACTTTTCATTCTATCCTGAACTCAAACTTTCACCCCATAATCACACTGAAATCACCCTACTCCATCAAAAAGATGGGGCCACAAGTGATTCAGCTGAAGGCCAGAAACACCAATCACTCTTGAGTCTACTTTCCTTATCCACTACATTCAACCCATTCGCAAGTACTGCCTTTACCCTTAGGCTGGTCAATTCTCCGTTCTTACCTCTACTGCACACCCCAAGACCAAGCTACTGTCATCCTCTGCTGCTGCCATGGCTCCTTACCCTCACATAACTTCTGGCACATGAGACTCCTGGAAGAAGATAAAACCAAATCTGGAGGTTCCATGATAATTGCCATTAGATAACTAGACCTTAGATCCTGGAAACTTGAAGAAGAGGTTTACTGAGCTCCTTCCACACAGTACAGACATTTTGCAAATGAAGAGTCTTAAACTTAATCTTAGATTCTCAAATGGCTAACAATAAAACACTCCCTTAGAAAAGCATTAAGAGGACAAGGGGAGTTTGCTGTAACTTATCTTAACTAAATGACCTGAAATAAAGGCCTGTATCACTGTCCTTTTTCTTTAGCGATTTCATGTTATTGCTGAAGTCCATGTTTCTTAAGTATAACCTAACAAAATATGCTTTTGTAGTTACTTTCAATGTTTAATTTATGTGAATGGCATATAAATATATTCTTGAATACTCAGACCATTAATACTTGGACAACTGCGTCTTAGAAGCTAAGGGGAAAGGAGACTGAAATTGGAGCTGGTAGAAGAGAAGTCTTCCTCATCAGGGAGAATTATGCATTACAGAACCACTAAAAGCAATAATCACTGAACCCTTCTTGCGTATCAAGGAACTTAGGAAATTAAGATCAATAAAATGGTTAAACTGGTCTACTTTAGAGAGAGATGGGCAAGGACTGTGTTTGGATATTTTTCATCCTTCTAGATTTTTCTTGCCAAATCTGTTTCCCTATCCTGGCCATATTCAGTAGTTAAACATCTGTTATTCCTAAAACCAAGAAGCCAAAAAGGGGTACCACTTTTGTCCAACCAAGTTGTGACCTGTCCCCAAACCCCCACCACCATTTCTCCTGGATTCTGAGGGTCTCTGCTCCAAGTACTACAGAGCTTTAGCTCCTGTACTGGGGCAGTGGGTAAGAGCTGGGGAAATTAATACTCTGTGTCTCTAAGTTAGCTAAAGGACATCAGCCTGCCCACCACCTCATTCCTTTCAGCCCTGTTTTGAAATTGAGGACCTACCCTGTCTTCCTTTTATTCTGGAGAAGAGTTTCTGAAATAACTCTGCTCATCTCTCCAGTCTCTTCTCCCACCCCACTCACCCAGCTTTCCTCGCTAGGTATAATATTTCTGCCATTAGCTATAAACAGCCTGGCGTGTCCACTTCCTATTCCCCAGTGTGAGCTTGTCTAAGCATCACTCTTCTGGCTCCTGTTTGCTTTCTTTCCTCCTTCCCCAGGGCCCAGCCAGCATCATGAAGCACTTTCCAACAGCTCCAGGGAAGCACATACTGTTAGAAGAAGCAATTAACATGGATATTTCTGCAAGCTAGAAATTCTCATAATTAAAATTTCTTTTTGCAAGATCTCAGGAGTTTAAATAAGCCTTAGGAAAAAAGAACACTAATATTGTATCAGGCAACGTGATCAGTAGAAACAGATGAACTTGGTGGTATAGGCCTGGAATTTTACTCTAGGGCTTAATTATCAGATATAAATATTTCTGTTTATTAAAACAACATGATAAGCTTGCTATATTCATTAAGAACTCTGCACATTCAGAAAGTCTCTAAAAGCAGCAACAGTTACGATCAGCTATGTAATGAAAGTTAGTTCTAACATAATTACTTTCCTAAGCTCAGCAAAGCCAAGTCCTAATAGAAACAGCATCCATTCATTAAAGGAAGATATTATTGTTTGATAATACAAATTAAGGAAACTGAAGAATATTAATTGATGGACAGTAGTCACCATGGAGATATTTATTAATATTATATCTTAGAAAACCAAACAAATTTACAATGCAATTATCATAACAGCAAGTTTAGAGATGGCATCTTTCTAAACCCAGACAATGAAATAATTGTCAAACCCAACATTATCTTCTTCATCATCTGAAACCAGAAAGCACTGGATAATATTTAGACTCCTGTCATAACAATGTGTTGAACTTCAATCACCAAGAAAAAGGACAAACATGTTTTATAAATGTGACAGACCTATCCATATTGATAAATGTAAGCTGACAAATTACCCGCAGAAGAGCTAATACATTAATCTATTTTACAAAAGATGGCTTAAATGTTTAACTTTCTGCAGTTTCTCAGGAAGCCAGACCACTATGAAAGAAAAAAAGGTTTATTTGGAAAAAAAAAAAAGGTGGGCTTTCTTCAAAATCAGGACAGAGAAAAAGGTCTAAATGTTAATTAGAATCAATATAAATATACAACAACTCATGTGCTGGGATTTAAAAATTAAAGCTACTCTGCAGTTTGCTGCCATTTCTCTCTCTCTCTCTCTCTCTCTCTCTCTCACACACACACACACACACACACACACGCTTCATTGCACCAAAGTATACAGGTACTGACATTTAAATCCATGAAGAATTGCCAAACAACCTTTCAAAGGCCATCAGTTTGTCCATACCAAACATATTCCTTGCAAGATTTCTACTTCCTGGAACAAACTTCTCCATATAATCTAACATGGGGCTAACTCTCCATTTAAAAATTGCTGACAGAAGTCTCTTCACACTAGTGAGAGCCACTATTGCCCAAGGGACGGACCAAGCAGTAGGTTGGCTTTAGTACCTTGTTAGAAAATATGAGCTAAGCTAACTGTCCCCAAAAGAAAGCAGTCCTTCAGGGAAAATGATCTCATTCCATAAATTTTAGAAAGCATATAACTTTTAGAATGCTTTAGTAGGCAGATGTCCAAAATGTTCAGCTCATAGGACCTATTTGAGCCTCTAATCAGAATCTCTTCTGCTGAAACAATTCAGTGTAAACAACAGAGTCACTAAAAACAACACTTTGCAATTCCAAAGTGTACATAATAAACAGTTTAAGCACATCATACCTGGAAAACGCTTAACCACAGACCCAAAAGACAGAAATAATCAAAAAGTGAGTGAAAAAAGGAAAAGAAGGCCAGCTAATGCAAAAATTAAATTTACAAAGAGAGTGTTATTTCAGAGTAATTGAGCCCACTCAGGCAACCAGCCAAATTGTTTCTGCAATTCTATGAAATTGGACAAAAACAAGGTCGCTTGACTTAGTCAACATAGACCTCATTTTACCAGATAATTAGCTTGACTCAATTCATGTTTCACACTGCTTGCGGGAGCAGTTCACAGACAGATGAATGCACTCAGATCACGTTTGCTGGCTGGGGCTAGAGCCATGGCAATGAAAGGAAATGGGCTAAAACTGCTACCCCCCAATATGGCTCACTGAAGTCATGGTCTCCATTCACTATTGCTTTATCTGTAGCAATCTGCCTTTGAATGCTTATTCGCAATAGCTACCTTGATATCAGAGTTGTTTTTAATGTAATAACAGTGACAACAGCTGCCTCTGATGGAATCTTTGCTGTTTCCCAGGCAGCATGCTTTGGTCTTTATTCATTCGTCCAACTAATGTTTATTAAATGTTTACCATGCGACAAAACTGTTCTAGGTTTGGGAGTATGGTCTTAATAAAACAAAGACCCTACTGTCATGGAACATTCTTTCCAGTGAATTAAGGAAGACAGAAGAGTAAATATAGAATGCATCAGATGGTAGGCCGGTGAGATGGCTCAGCGGCTTAAGCGCCTGCCCAGCAAGCGCGAGGGCCCGAGTTCGACTCCCAGAACCCACATATGAAAAAGGGGCCGGTGATATCACTCAGCGGCACGGGCGCCTGCTGGCGCGTGAGGTCCTGAGGTCGACCCCCCGGTACCCACAAAAAAAAAAAAAAAAGAATGCATCAAATGGTGATGGGGACTATGAAGAATAAAGTAGGCTGAAGATTCCAGGTGGTGACTGGTGAGATGAAGACCACCAGGAATGCACTTGCAGTCATCGGTTTTATAAACTCATTGCAACAAGGGAGGAGATACGTCACTGGGATCTGGCAACTAGGTAAGAGAGTGTTCAAAGGACTTTTTATAAAATTTGGGCTGTTACAGATGATTTGAGGGACAGTTGAAAGAAGCAAAGGTTTGCCCTGGATTGATAGTGTCAGGAAGTGGGAGTAATTCTATAACTGGGTATCTTAATTCTAATTTGAGGGTAAGAAGAATAAAGCAATGATTTAGATAATACTCTTCTTATTATATGTGTTTTGACGTTATAAAGGGGCCTTGTTTTTTCCTTGATCTATCATTTTCACAGAGTGGCCCTATCAGACACTGGCGTTCCATGAAATCGTTCAGCAGGAGAATGCCACTGCCAAACTGCGTATACCAAGCTGGCTCCCTGCTATTAGGGGGTGCTTTTATTTTTCCCATGCTTAATCTGCATTTGACCTTCCAAGATTACTATTTCTAATTTTTTTTTTTTATAAATTAGTAAACTAAAACCCAGATAGGTGAAGGACTTATCCTGGAGCAAGTAACTAAGAAATCCAGGATTCAAACGCAGAGTATCTGAGTCCAGCACCATTCCTTCACTCCACACACAGAATGCTGCAGGGCTGTACTTTTTGAATTCTTTGGCAAAATATCATCCTTGAAAGGGCTGCAGGAAGGGTCTCAGTGAGAAGTCAGATGGTAAAGCCTGGAGGGGAAGCTGCCACCAGCAGACCCCCCAATACCCAGGCCAGAGGATGTGTGAATATTAAGAAATGAAGTCCACATGGTCAGCATCAAAACAAAAGTATGGGCTGGGGATGTGGTTTGGTGTTAGAGCTCCTGTATGGCATGCACAAGACCCTGGGTTTGACCTGAGCACGAGAGAAATATTCTTCTCCCAGAGATGAGGAAACATTTTCCATTTCATTTACATTAGAAGGTTTATTTTTCAATAACTTAATCAAAATGGTTATGAACTATAACCAAACCTTTAAATACTAGGACAAGTATGTTAAAATAATGCATAAGTAATGTCCTAGCATGTAAACTACAAAACAATTAATATTTATTTTATCCCACATTTTAAAAACACCCCTCTTCCGTAGCAATGAAGATCAGGCTTACCAAGAGATTTTCTGGCTTGAGGTCCCGGTGGACAATGTTCTTGTCGTGCATGTGGACGAGGGCCTTACATAAGTCCATGATCAAGAGGGCTGCATCGGGCTCAGGGAACTTCACACTTTCTATGATGGCATCAAAAAGGTCCCCTCCCTGCACATACTCCATGATCAAGTAGATTTCCATTTCCATTTCGTATACTTCATGCAGTTTCACTATGTTGGGGTGAGAGAGACTCTGGATGATTAAAATCTCACTATCAATTATGTCCTCCTTACCTTTGAGTTTGGACTTGTCAATAATTTTCATGGCATAGGCCTGTCTGGTCTCACGGTGCCTGCACTCCTTCACCACGGCAAAATTCCCATCCCCGATGACCCGGCCAGTCTCATAATGCTTCTCCACATCTGCTGCGATGATGCCTGAGGGCCGCAGTTTACGGCCACTGGACCGTTCTGGCTTGCTCTCTTCTGGCCTGGTCTTGGGCTCCTTGTGTACCCTTGCAGGGGGGTCATCTCTGACAGTCATCTTCCTCCCTCCAGACACACCTGACTTCTTCTCCTTCTCTGCCTCCTTTTCTTCCCCTCGGGTTTTAGAGAGCTTCTCCAGCTCAGTCTGGTGCTCTCTCAGGAGACAGGCATCATGCTTGTTCTTGCAAACAAGTCTGTTGTCTTTCTTTACATCCCTGGGTCCCTCCTCTGTCACTGGAGGAACTTTGATGAGCTCCTTCTTGATCTTGGCTGCTCCCTGAAGATGGCTTGCTTGATCCTCTGGGTCTCTGTCCTCTTTCTTGTCCGTGTTCTTGCTAGGTCTGTTCAGCTCATGACTGGGATTCCTGGGATTGCTCCTATGGTTGTCACCCTTCCATCCTTCCCCACCATGTGCAGGGTTTGCCTCCGGAGACCTCCTGCAGCTTCTCGTCCTCACCAATTTCTCCACATCATACCTCTGGCACTTGCCCATGTCCAGCTCGCTGGTCCCCAGGGAGAGCCCCTCCCACTGCAGGCTCTGCTGGAGCGCCCGCTCTCGCTTGCACTTCTCACATCGCACAGTCTCCCCAGAGGTCTTTTCAATCTCCAACCCCAGATGCTTCTCTCCACTCGCATGCCTCTCCTCCAGAGTGGTTTCTCTGGGCAGCTTGCTACCAGGTTCAGGCTCCTGTTTCCCCCTCACCCACTTTTTCTGGGCCCTCACCTTGTCTTCCAGCGCAGGCTCCATGGGGGACTTTCCCTGACGCCTGATGACTGCCTTACTCTGGGCAGACTCATTGCCGCTCCCAGTATCCCCACAATGGTGACCCCCTTTCAGAACTTTGCTATAATGTCTGCTTCTCAGCCTTGGAGAAGAGGCCCGGCTATGCTGGGTCAACGTCAGGGCCCGGTTTTTGTTAGGATACAGTTCCTCAATAGCCATCTGAATGTTCTTCAACGTCAAGGGTTCTTTGCCCATAGCTATGAAAGCATCCCCTTCCCTGAAGAAATCAGAGACACTCCTGATTTCCCTACCCTTGAGGTTAAACAGCTTCCTGACGCTATCATTCTTCCATCTTGGAAAGCCCAAGGCTTCTGAGATGTCTGCTAGGAGCTGCTCGAATGTCTGCACTGACCGCCTATTGAGGAGCATGGTGACCTTACGGAGGGGCTGCCCACCCAGCCTCACCACAGTCACAACCCTGGGCTTCGGTGGGCTGTTCTCAGAATGGATCGAGTAAAGGCCATTCTGAGGGCTGAACACAGACACAACAGAGCCACATGGGCCCAGGAGTGGTTTTTCTAGATTCCCTCGGCCAGCAGGCAGCCAGGTGCTCTGTAGCTTTCGCTCTGTGATTTTGGAGCTTAAATATTTTAGAGAATTGTCACATAGGCCTCGATGTCCTGCAACAGGAAAAAGACAACAGAGTATTAGGATGAGTTCAAAGAGCCCCTCAAGCTTTAGCAAACTTTACTAAAGTTTACTGGTCTGCTATTACAGTTTATAAGTGTGGTCTCTGTGGCTCTGCTTGAAGTGATGGAGCCTTTCTACTTTCGGTCTGATCCCCAAACTCCTCTATGAGAGACCTGCAGTGCAGAACAGCCAGCATTGGTCTAAGATGGCTCCTTGAGCCTTGCACACCACCCCCAACCAAGATGGGGCATGCACAGGGAGCCCTCTCAAGGCAGGGCCTGGCTCTGTGAACACAAAGGGAGCTGAGCTTCACGCATCTCTGACTGAGATCAAAGACCCATGGTTTGCTGCCTAGGAAACAACATGCAGCCAGAACATCCTGGAATTTTAAAGGATTCAGATCTTACCCACCTTTTTGCCAGGAACAGTTTTCTTAGCTAAAACTTCAACTCATTCAAGGTGAGACAATATGGTAAGAGATTATGATCACAAGGTTTGAGACAGACCTAGATTTTAATTCTGGAGTGGCCACCAACTTGAACAAATCACTTATGTTTCAGTGTTTTCATCCATACAGTAGAAATGATGACATGTTCCTCCCAGAGTTTTTATGAAGAATGCTACACTTGATCTTAGCCAAAAGGCCAAGAAGCAATTTTGTGAAGAATAAATAAGAAAGTGATTATAGTGCACTTAGCAGAATGCCTCACACATAGTAAGGTCACATATAGTAATTGCCAGTTATCAGTGCTGTATTTATAATCTTAATATCTATTTTTATTATAATTTCATTTAATTAGTGACATAATTTACTCATAAAGAAATCTACTGTGTCCAGCTTCACCTGGCATCCAAAGAATGGCTAGACCAACCTAATACAGTGGATATTACTCTCTTACATTAGAGGTTGGCATAATAAAGCGGAAGGTTGTTTCAATCTAAGTATAGATTGGTTTTTTCTCTCCTTATTAAAATAAAGAAAAGGTTGGGAGTGTAGCACAGAATATTGTTTAGCATGTGCAATCCCTAGCACTGGAAAAAAAAAAAAGCAACCAAGGTTAGGTTAACATTTAAGATTCAAAGCTTAAATATTGAGAATGTGCATGAATAAAATAAGACTTTGTATTTCCTGATCAACTGTACCAGCTAGAATTAACTGGTTCAGCTTTTCTAATTTCCAAGTTGGGAAAGAAAATCTGAAAAAAAAAAAAATAGAACATGTAACTCAGGTAAACCATGAGCGTGGGCTGAGAATTATTAAAGTTATCCTACCGATCTGTATGTCAGACCCTGCACATAGGAATCTGCCACTTATGCTTCCTGTAAGAAGAAGTTAAAAGTAATTATTTATAAGTGTATTTGAATCAATTGTAGCAGAAACTCCAGTTGTGCCAGGATGGGCAGTCTGGCCCAGCATATCCACACAGAATGTTTTTTCTGGTTTGTTGTTTATTTTTTGTTTTTTTGTTTTTTTTTAATTATAATGTACAGTCTTTTCTGAGAAGATTTCCATCTAGACACAGGTGTCAGATCAGATGACAAGGTAGTGGCTGATACTGATCTTCCCACATGCCACAAATTTATGAGCTTAACAACCATGTTCACAGCTAAAGGATTTATTAATGGATATCTGTTATCTTTTTTCTTCTCACAATCTCTCAAATTGCTCTGTCTCCATTTTTGTCTGAGATAGTTGAGGTGGAGTGATCTGCAGCAGTGATACTAGTTTGCTTCCCCTGCATTGAGGAATTGAGGAATGGTGCCATGGAAAGTAACTCAAATGTGTGTTTGCAAAAGGCCAGTGTTCTCATGCATTCTCTTTCTGGCACTTCATAGAGCATAGTGTCCTAGATGCAAACTGGTCAAACTAAGCAAATAAGGTCTTAATAATTTTCTCTGAGAAGACACGGTATAGGGACAAGAAAAGGTATCTTAGCCAGTATCCTGGATTAAGGCTTTTCTAATCAGAAGTGAGGAAAGATAGGGAGACCCAGGGATCAACAGTTAGTTGAGGCCAGAGGAAGGCAGACCCAGCAGGAAAACTTGGAGGCATCAAGAGACAGATCAGATTAGGTACCAGGAGAAAGAGCAACCAAGAGTGCTCAAAAGACAAGAGTTGAGTTGGGCCTTCAACACTAGATGAGGTAGAGGCTTCCCTAGCAGAGGGAACAAGGAACCATTGTATGGGGCTGGACAGTTTGTCCATGTGGTTACTGAAGTTATCAGAAATAAAGGTAAAACTCAAGGTGAGGCATAAGATGCTGGTAACATAGAAATATGACCAGGCAGTTACTCTATACAGTAATTGCTGGATGAGAAGAAAAATAATAGTGCTGAAGAAGCTCTGAGAATCTAAATTCTGAGCCCTATCTTCCAAATACACAGTCCCTCAAAAAGAAACATTCTGTACTCTAGAAAAGAAAGAGGAGCAGGATTCTCAGGGGAGAACCAGGAGGACAAAGAAGCATTCAGTGAATACATTAAGAATGTCGCAGCATTGTGCGAAGAACAACGTTCAGGAATGTCCCACAGAAAGGTCTTGAGTGGGATATCAGGGAGATATGAAGCAGTACACTGATGGGCCTTGCGTATTGTGTGGTGACTTAGGATGACAATGATGCAAGCCATGATGAGACCAGTGGCATCAAGATTCCAAACACTGGAACTATAGCGTCTGGATGTGGTGATGGGTGATTTGGCCCAGTGGTGCCCAGGGTTGAGCCAGGAGAAAGAGGAGATGTGCTCTTGGGATGGCTAAGCCAGTGTCAGCACAATATACCTCAAGATTTGCCCTGAACTCTTCTGGTTAGAACAACCTGTAGCACCTCATTGCTTAACCAAGACAGGGTTCCACAAGAGGAACTCTCATCCCAGGGTACAGTCAAAAATAATGTAAAGACAGAACAGCTCAACCTCTGCCACACCAACATCAGGAATACTCAGTCCACTGCCCAGGCATTCCCAGACTCGTTCAAACCTCCTTGTCTTGGCAGGAGTGAGAACTCAGCCTCTCATCTCCACCAGCATAACAAATGGTGTGCTCGATTCTGAGTGCATCAAACTACTGGGGAGCACCAGAAAAATGCAACCTTGGGATGCACCAATTCTTAATCTCTCTTTTACATTGCCACCATCCTCCTTTAAAGTTCTTATTCTACAGCAGTTTTCTGCTTTACAAGTAAGAGGAAAAGGATACTCTGAATGCCTGGTTCACAGGCAGAGAAAGCAAACATGAGGGAGAGGGAAAACAGCACATTCCTTAGGTCATGGGCTCAGTCTCCAGGAACATTCTCATCCCCCAAGACTACTCATACTAAGTATTTTCAGCCTAACCATAGTAACACTGTACTGGTACCCACCCCAGTCAACCTAACTAGATAGCCAAAGACTAACTGCATCTATTCATCTCCAACAACTCTACTTGCAAAATCAATGAAATGGAACCATATGAAATTACCAGTAGTTCTATAACTTTGACCTGAAGAAGCAGAAATTACATTTGGCTCAATTAAATGTGATCTGGTATAATAATCCATACTTCATCTCTACATCAGCAGTAAATGGTTTGTGAAACTGTAGAAGGTACAGATAGCAAAAATTAAACTTCCTAATCCCCAGTCCTCAGCCACCAAGCTAGAAACTTCCAAGAAAGTAACAAAGAGAAAACATGCTCTTGTAATATCTTTTCTCTTAATTTCCTACAGCAATACAAATTGGCCTCTACTTGACAATATTGTTACTTTTGGTTCACATGCCGCCAATACAAAGGTTTATAGGGCTTTTCTGCAGTGTCAAACTAACCGCACATATAGAAAAGAATACATATTGTTTTTATTAAGCCCCTCTTCTGCTCAAAAATCTACCATAGCTCCTTATTACCATCATCAAGGGCAAACCCAAGCTCCTCAGTGTGATATGTAAGGCCCCCCACAACCTAGTGGCTACCATCCATCCCAACCCCACTCCACCTCACCCCCTCACCCACCCAAGTCTCACCATCTTGCAAGGCCTACAGTCCACATCTGCCACCACACCTGACTTGACCTCATTAGTTCACATCGATAGCTCCCAGCTCTGAAGCACTAGTCATTCATTAAACCAAGATTTAGCACAAATGCTTGCGACCTGAGCCTAGCAAGTGGGTGCAGAACACCTGGTCTCACCTGCTGCACAGCTCACCTAATTGCTACTTCATCTTAGTAGGTGTAAATATTTTCCCTCTTAAATAAACTATAAGTGCCCCAAAGACAGAGACTATCCATTATTCCCCTGCTTTATCTTAATACAGAAAGTACACACTGAAGATTTGGAAGCAAGTTATCAACCAAAATTTGTGTTCCCAACACAAATATCTACTCGCAGTCCCAGCTCTTGCTGTCAATTTTTGAACACCATTACTTTCAGCACCAATAGTCATCACACAACAGGTGTGCATGGTGGTGCACACCTGTAATCCCAGTACTCAGGAGGCTGAGGCAGGGGGATTCCCTCAAGTTTGAAGCCAGCCTAGGCTATAGAGTGAGTTCAAGGCCACCCTGAGCTACACAGCAAGATGCTGTCTTGTTCTTGGGTAGGCAGAACCAATACAGTGAAAATGACCATACTTCCAAAACTGTTGTATAGATTTAATGCAATCCCAATGAAAATACCAATAGCATATCTCACAGAACCAGAGAAAACAATCCTAAAATTCATATGAAACCAGAAGAGACCTAGAATAGCAAAATCAATTCTAGGCAACAAAGGCAAGGCAGGGGGCATCACAATCCCTGACTTGAAATTATACTACAAAGCTACTGTGATAAAAACAGTATGGTACTGGCAAAAAAAAAAATAGAGCCAAGGATCAATGGAACAGAACAGAAGATGCAGAAACAACTCCAAACACACTTAGCCACCTTATCTTTGACAAAGAGGCCAAATATCTTCACTGGAAGAAAGATAGCCTCTTTAATAAAAGGCTTTTTACATGTCGAAGATTAAACCTGGACCCATATTTCTCACCATGCACTAAACTAAAATCAAAATAGACCAAAGATCTAAGTACTAAAACAGAAACACTTAATCTGCTGGAAGATAGAACAGATAAAACTCTGGAAGACATAGGTGTAGGCAAAGACTTATCAACAAAACCCCAATCACATAGGAAATATTACAAAAAATCAACAACTGGGATCACATCATATTAAAAAGATTTTGCACAGCAAAAGAATGAGGGAAATTTTTACCAGCTATTCCTCAGAGAAAGGATTAATAACTAGAATATATAAAAAACTCAAAAAATCAGGCCCCGATATTTAAAGAGCCAATCCAAAACTGGGCATCTGAAATGAATAACTCTTCTCAGATGAAGAAGTATAAAATGAAAAAATGTTCAATATCACTAGTCGTTTGAAAAATGCAAATTAAAACAACACTGAGATTCCATCTAACTCCAGAAAGGTGGAAGAAATTGACCAATAATAAATGCTGCTGAGGCTGTGGGGGAAAAGGAGTCCTTCTCCACTGATGGTGGGAGTGTAAATTGGTACAACCACTATGGAAATCAGTATGGAGATTCCTCAAAAAACTAAAACCAGAGGTTCCACTTGACCCACTATTTCCCTTCTAGATGTCTTCCCAAAAGAGTTAAAAGCCTCAGACCACAGTGATATATGCACATCCATGTTTATAGCAGGTAAATTTTGGAAACAGCCCATATGCCCATCAACGGATGAATGAATAAAGAAAATGTGGTTTTCATATACAATGGACTACTACTCTGCCATAAAGAATGATAAACTTGAGATAGTCTTAGGTAAATGGATGCACCTTGAGAACATAATTTTAAGTGAAATAAATCAGACACACATGTTTAAATATCACATTATTTCTCTTGTGTGAGAAACCCAAAGTGTAAATAAGGACCAAAATGGAGGCTAGATATTGGGAAGTAGGAAGAAAATGTACAAATAAGAGGTGGAACAAGGGAGGGGGGAGGAGGAATGGAAGGAAGGAAATAGGGATAAAAAATAAAAAAGAATGAAAGGAAAACAATAAAAAACAAAGTTTTGTAAATGGAAACGGGAAGAAGGGTTGAAGGGAAGGGAGGGGAATGGGAAAAAAGAATTAAGATATATTAAGTACAAGTACAAATTGTCTATGATGAATGTGGTCATTATGTATGTCAAAAATGTACCAATGAAATTAATTATAAAAAATAAAAATCTATGCATATATATAAATAAACCTCCTAAGTAGATTAAATAAATGAAGTGAAAAGAAAACATGATCACAGACATCCATGTTCCACAAGGAAATGTGCCAAGGCAGCATTTATAATGAACAACTAATATGGGTGGGGAAGAGAAGACTATTTCTTCTGCATTCAAGAAAGCTTCATTTAGGGCCGGTGAGATGGCTCAGCGGCATAAGTGCCTGCCTGGCAAGCGCGAGGTCCTGAGTTTGACTCCCGGTACCCACATATGAAAAAAAGGGCAAGTGATATCGCTCAGTGGCATGAGTGCCTGCTGGTGCGTGAGGTCCTGAGTTCGACCCCTGGTACCCACAAAAAAAAAAAAAAAAAAGAAAGCTTCATTTAGAATTGTGCAAAGAATGCTGAACTCATGCAGAAGACCTCATTTAAATGCTGGTCCTACCAGGCTCTTATTAGCTGTGTGTCCCTAAGAACATTATATAATCCCTCTGAAACTGTTTTCTTGCCTGACAAACAGCATTAATGTCTTGTTCAATGTTGAATGGTGTCCTACACACTGCTGGTCTAAATGGGCATACCAACTGTGCTTTTACCCCACTAGAAAAGAAAATAGGTCTTGCAACCTTGGGTTTCCCCCAAAGCCAGGTACACCCCAAGGCCAAAGAGAATATGATGCTAAATATGACTCAGCAGAATGAATTTGTCATTTGTGTAGTGAGTTGAATTAGAAAACCAATCGTGATGGGACAATAAAAGAAACACTTCCGCAAACCCAACCACACAAGTCTTCTGGGGAGATGAACCAAATCCTGCTCAGTGATCCTAGGAGGCGGTAACTTTAGTGAAAGGCAATAAACCCGGTTACTGAACCAGCACAACATGTGTGGTTGCCAAGAATGGGTTTGGCTCCCAGAAACCGTGTCTCCTATCTGCTGCCACAATTCAGATGAATTCATACAACTTGACTCCACAATGATGGTCAGCTCTATACTTTATTAGGTGGGAAAGTTTACCAAAGTGACTTGAAACCACATTAATCCAGGTGCCTGTCTAATCATTTATTATAACGTTTTTCTAATGATATAATTAGCTGCTAATCATCAAGTTCAAAATCAAGAGAAAAACAATAAAAATTCATTTTTTATATTGTCCTTTTTCTGTCTTTTTTGAGACAGGGTTTCACTGTGCAGTTTAGGCTGGGCTTGAACTCATTTTGTAGCCCAGGCTGGCCTCGAACTCGCAGCAATCCTCCTGCCTCAGCCTCCAGAGTGCTGGTATTACAGGCATGCACCACCATGCTCAGTTTACATTGTCTTTTTAATCACAAAGAAAGTTTGCCTTTTCTTGGTCATATAGTGATAACACAGGTGTCTAACTAAAACATGAAGAAAAACTATGTCTGTGATCAGTATAAGCTTTCAATTCTCATCTTGGTTCCTGAAAAGCTATAATAATACATGTAAAAAAGAAAAAGGAGAATCACATTCAAATTGTTACAATAGACATAGATAATATCTAAGTGTTCTTTAAGCATTTTCAAACTATGTGTACTGAAAGAAATGGAAAGTGGTGATTTAAAAATATCTAGTAATAGGGCCGGGGAGATAGCTCAGCGGCATAAGTGCCTGCCTGGCAAGCACGAGGTCCTGAGTTCTACTCCCAGTACCCACATAAAAAAAAAAAAAAAAATATATATATATATATATATATATATAGATATATATAGTAATAGCCAATATAAAAATAATGAATAGAAAAGAAAGTTAATGCATCTAAAAGAACATTATTAACTCCCTTCTTCCTAGCAGGGAATCTCCCCTTAAAATACTCTATTTCTTGGGGGATTTCACCAAATATCATTTGTGGCCTACATGTGCAGTGCTGAGGGACTATTCACTCAGGAGGAGACAGAGAAGGACTATCTGAAACAATTTTCCCTTCCACTCAGTAATTGTTTTTCTGAGCATTTTCCAGGGGCTGTAATGGGAACAGACTCATTTTGCCCATACGCTGATATGAGGCAGGAGAAACATTTGTGAACTTACATTTGATTATATAAACATCCCAAGGAGAGTTTTCTAAATGAATAAAAATTGAAACACAACTTCTCACTAAGCTTCAAAACTGCTACCGTTTTATAACTCAGAAGCCTAGCCAATGTCTGTACTGATCAAAACTGGAGAAATTAGTAAGGGTAAGGTAGTAATACGAAAGTGCTGTGCTGTTTATTGGTGCTGTCATCATGGATGACACTCCAAGCTCCAATTAATGTCATAACCATCTATCTTCTTTACCATCAACACAACATTGACTGAGATATCAGGGACAGTAATTAAAAATATTTTTTCTGCTCTTATCTCAGAAGTGCCCCTATTCTGGGTCTGCTTTGATCTGCTGACCACACGTGCCAACATCCCTAATGCCCTCTACCATAGGCACATATCCCTATATGGGCTCTGAGTGAAGAGTATGTGCCAGTACTCATTCTCTCTCATCTAACAGATAACTGATATTTCTTTTTTCTAAGTTACTACTGATTTGAAGATGGGATTGACCACTGAAGCCACTTTCAAATCATCATGACTTTCCTGTACTGCATCAGTTCTTTTAGGGTTTATTTTGGTTTGGTTTGATTTGGTTTGGTTTGGTTTGGTCGTTTTGTTTTCAGTACTAGGGAATGAACCCAGGGCTTTCAAGAGAACCACCTCCCTAGCCTTTTTTTTATTTTCAGGTAGGATCTTGCTAAGTTACCAAGTTGCCCAAGCTGGGCTCAAACTTGGGATCCTCCAGTCTCAGTCTTCCAGAGTTCTGGGATTACAGGCATGTGCCACCACACCTGACTTGTAACAGTATTTTTTTTAGTGAGCATTCTTTTGCTCACCTTTAAGGCTCACCCTTGACCCCCTTGACATTTCCATCCTCCCTCCTGGGATTTTCCCACTCACTGTCATCTCATCTGATGTTTTCCATCCACTCACCACCATGCCATAATGCCTCCTCCACTGGCTATGTTGTCTGAAAACCCCCATGCTCCATGAAAGCCAGAATGCATTTTGTTCTCTTCCCAGAGGTCCCAGGATATCAGCTAACACCCTAAAGACACCCAGGACAAGGAAGACAGACAACTAAGGTGTTAACTTTCTCCTGCTATAGCTGACTATCTCCTTTATGTGTCCTGCAGAACTAGTTAAACTAGCACCTCCTATTTGCTGTGTTCTACAGCAAGGGACTTCTGTAATGTCAATACAAATACAAACCATCCAAGAAGATTGTTAAAATGCAAGTCCTGACTCTGTCTATCTGGGGTGGGGTCTGAGATCCGCATTTCTAACAAAGTCCCGGGTGACACTGATGCAGCTGATCACTGGACCACAATTTGAGCAGCAAGGATACAATGAGAAACTCCAGAGTCTTCTAGGAGTGTGGTCATCATAAGTAGTTACTTTCACAAAGTAAGTAATTTTTGATATATTTGATATATCAAAATATGGTGCTACCAGTACAAGTGAAACAAAAAGTCCAGCCAGGGGTCTCTTTGCACAAGGTTTTAAGTATAGCAGATATATAAAAATGGCAGAGGGAATGATCTAGAATTTGATTACTGTTGAGGAGGAAAATCATTCTTCTCTATTCTCTTAGGCTCAGTAGTTATGGTCCTGTAAAATAAACTGACAAAAGATAAACTGACATGAGAAGAAGGTTTATTTCATATTCATACGGGGGAGTGGATAGAAATAAACTGAAAATCTCAGAAAAGACAGTGAAAAATCAAATGTGTGTATACTGTTTTAACAAAGGTTAATACGTCTATAGGGAAATGACAAGACAAAAACAAAGGGTTTGAGGTTCTAGGGGCAATAAAATATAAATACACTGTATAGGAAAACTAAAGGAAATAAGGATTATTTCAGTAAGGTTTGCCATGCAGATTCCTTTCTGGGTCATCTCTGGCCGATGGGAGTATAGAGTCCTGTATGGTAATTAAGAGTCATTCTCCTCTTCCTGGTATAAGATAAGCAAGAGGGTCAACTGCATAAAGCAAAATTTATGTCCTGAGTTACACAAATAGAGAGAGGGTAAAGGGCTTTTTCTATATCTGCTGTTTCTCAATTCCCTTCAGTTCAAAATAACCCAGCAGCAAAGTGACATATTTGGGGGTGATGTATTTTGACCCCCTTCACTATCCAAAGAGGACCAGCAGTATCAGTTTCCCTGAAGCTTCATAGAAATGCAGAACTTTAGGCCCTCATCAGACCCGATAGATCAGATCCTGGATTGTAACAAGACCGGGTCGTATGATCCACATTAGCTTAAGATGCAGTGCTTGAGACTATCTCTTGCTTTGTCAAAGGGGTTAGCAGAACTAAAATATGCAATCCTAATAGGAGAGATCCCGAAGCCCATAGAGTCATAAAGATCTGGGGGGCATAGTTCTCAGAAGCTCTTTGTAGCAGTTGCCAACTAGGTAGGCAAGGAATGGGTGAAAAGGAAGAAAATGTTTAATGCACAGGCAACTGTAGACCCCAAGGGGAGGTAACAGGTCTAGGAGGCAATGACAATAGCTAAGAGCATGGCTTCCAATCCCAGGACAGCTGGCTTAAGTGCCTTTAGAGAAGAAGGAGAAAGGCAGGCATGGAAGGAACTGTGTTTTAAAAGCCTCTGTGAGATGACCAGCTACAGCAGGGTGACCAGGTACAGCCAGGTGAGAGGAAGAGCAGCCACTACCTTCCCCAGCACAGGCCTGGGCCCCAGGCACCCTCAGCAGGAGGCCAGGCCAGGAAGGGTCTTGGGAGAACAGTGACAACAGAAAGGCAACACAAGGAGAGAACAGAAGTGACATATTGACTAGAGGAAGAACCAGAGCCATGGTGTACCTGAACACAAGTGACATCTTGCCCTTAGGGCTCTGAGGACACTGGCAGAGGACCTGTGTGAGCAGGTGAGGCCACTGGGACTCAGCAAGCTGAGCATTAACATTAACATGGCCTCATTTGCTCCCAAGCCTGGGGAGGCCTCGGACGTGCCAGCAGGCAGAGTAATAACCTTTATCTCCAAACGTTTTTCCTCCAGATGAATTCTTTTCGTTTTCCAACCATTTCATAGTATGCAGCCTGTAGGCTCCTCTTGTCGCCCATAAATTCTGAAGCAGCTTGTCCTGCTCTCCTTTTCTGACAGAGTTCCTTCACCTGTAGCTCTTCATGCCAATGTTGGCAGCCTGTCCCACAGCAGCCATCTCGTCCCTCCCACTGTCCTTCTCTGAGACACTTGAGGCTGGTTTGCTTCGACTGAGCTCTCTCTGGGGATGACAGTTGATCTATCAGTCTCACCCCTAGGTTTAATGTTTCCTCTCACCACTCCCAGCTCGTCCACAATTTCATCCCTGGGGCTTTGCCACCCACTCTGTAAAATTCCGAGAGGGCATGGCTCCTAGGCCTGGCTGTCGTTTCCGGGTGACCTGGATTTTTAATCCCTATTGTCTATTGCCACAAAGAAATTCACAGTAAGCTTGGTTTGGGCTGCATTTTGCTGCGTAGGGAGGCTCTTTGGGAGTGTTCAAGTACAACCCACCTCAGGACCACTTTCCCTCCAGCTGCCTAGATACTAAAACTTCAGAGTTCCCTTTGCTCTCTGTCTGGTTATTGCACTTCAAGGACCTTCACCGACATGACAGTCTCCACTGATCTGTGTCACCAGCACTTTAAACGTGCCAGGTTTGACAGAGCTTCACCACATCCCATCTCTATGAGTGAGGCTGCAGAAATCATTTGAAAAGCAAAACCCTCATCTTCTTTTTCTCCAGAGAGACTGAGCACATCTGTCTCATCTCTACATCTTCATGAATCTTACACGGATGTAGACACTTGGAATATCTGTCAGTCTACACCTTGAGACCCTCCCCCTTGTTGTCAGATATATAACAAATTCCTTATGCTGAAATACTGTTCCTTTGTAAACAGAAGTCATGTCACGAATCCAATCTAAGGAAGAGAAATATGTTGGATAAAAAGGCTATGTAGGAACAAATCTTTGTACATTGGAATTGAATGGACATCTGCGAGTAGCCCAGCACCTCTAGCTGAGAAATACAACCATAGACAAAAGGAGGTAAGCAACTATCCGAAATCCACATAGCTAGTTAGTAAGAACTAAAACAATTCTTCCACAGATACTTAAATCTTTTTGAACAATGACTCAGACAAGTTTAGGGGTATCATTTGTAAACATGGAATAAAGCAAAACTCATGGGGTCATGCAGAGAAAATGGATCAGAACTCAGACTCATCAATGGGCACCAACACCTACGCGAAGAGTCTCCATTTAGCTCTGCCCTAGTTGTTAAGCCAGCCAGCATCCCAACAGTCACTTAGTGTTCCTCCAGCTGGCAATAAATAGGTGAGCTTTTCCCTGATATCCTTACAGACAGGATGATCTAAAAAAAAAAAAAAAAAAAAAAAAAAAAAAAAAAAAAAAAACCTCCCCAAAGCATATTAAGATTCCAAAAAAAGAAGAATGATGTTGACATAAAGTAGTTAAGGTGCAAACTTTTCTTCCATCTGGGAATTCAGACTGGGTTTAATTTTCCTCTAATTTAAAATGACAAAGGCATGGTGCCAACATCGTGATGGCAGCCGGCATCCATCAGGCACCTCATGGCTCCACCAGCAGAAGACCCAATACCTACGCTGAGTACCAAAGCCAAGAGGGCCCTCGCCACATCTCTGCTGGCAGAGCACCTGGCAGTCCTCGCTGCTGTGGGAGCCTTCATGGCCACCACCAGCCCGGCCACCCAGATGGCTGCAAAGACTGTAACAAGATGACAGCCATAAGAACTCCAACACATGCTGAGCACTCAATACATTATGGTTAAATGAGACTGACATTTCTACTGAGACAAGATTGCTCCTCTGCTGAGAAGCCAACCTCAGTGGATGAAAACTGACATTGTTCCTTCAAACAGCCCAACTGCTGCATCCCAGCCATTGGAGAGCAACATATATAAAGGTTTTAACCAAAACTGTTGCCTTCAGAGCCTTGATGGGGGTAAACCTTTCAACTGTGGGCTTCTCCAACAGTAACAGTTGAGCTTCTTCAGGATCCCTTGCATGACTGTCTCTTGGCATTTGCCTAAAACATATATAATTTACAAGGATAGAGTCTGCTAAATAAATGGGTCTTGCTTGGCAAGATCCTAAACACACAGAACTAGTGCCAGGCATTTGTAGGCTGGAAATGTATAGGTGTTACAGGAAAGAACCCAATAAATCTGTAGCAGTGATAATGAAAACAGTCTCTCAGTTGTGTCCATAATATCCAAATGTGCTAGGTAATCAAAGCAATTATGTATTCAGGGCTTTTCACCTGCTTCTGCCCCCAATTTTATCTATAGCTATATAATCATCAACTTTCTACAGGTCCAATACACTGTTGTGGACGGTGTAGTGGGTGCCCACTCAGATCCAGAAAGGTGCCCCCTGCCCCACACACACATCAACTCTGCCTTCAAAGAATAACCTGCAATCAATGTCTGACTGATTGACTGGGGCAGGAAAAGGAACAAAAGACCTGCCCCCGCCCAATGTGGGATAATTCCATGGTGCAATGCATGTACCAAGGCTCCCCAGGGGCTCTGGCTGAGACCTGACTCCAGCTGAGACCACACCTTCTCTCAGCTCCATTCCCTGCCCCACCTCCCCCAACTTCCTTCTCTATCTCCTCAGAACTCTCCCCTCAACAATCACATGTACAACCATCTGTATCTCAGGTTCTCATTCAACATCCACACTAATGCTCAAAATCATGAAAGGTCTTTAAATTAAAAGGTCTCTAAATTTTAAAATAAGTATTGACTATGCTGTGTCACTTTCAGAATTCATAAGTGAAAGGCATCCCTTCTGTCCTGTATTATTTTTTTAAAGCAATTAATTACCAAGAGGTGCCTAGAGTGTCTCCAAACTATTTTTGTCATATACTTCCTTCCTTCCCTCCTTTGTTCACATCTGCTAGAGATCATCATACCCCAGGATGACTTCTCTAAGGACCCTAAGATCACTAATCCCACTTTTGCCCATAGCACTTAGCACTACTGATGTTAACATACTTAGAGGCAGATGTGTAACCTCTGTCTCCTCAACCCTCCAGCTCTGCACTAATGCCACAGCCACCAGCTACATGTGGCTATCTTCATTTAATTCCAGTTCATTAAAATTACTGTGCCTACACAGTGGCATGTAGTAGATACTCAATAAAACAGGTGTGCATGAATGAGTGAAGAGTTTGTGGTAATTATTAGTGATTTCCCCATATCTAATTTTGTACCTTTTACACTAAAAGTTGATACTCTTAAGAATAGGAAAAGAATTGTAAGAACATTTAAGAAAAAATTCCTAAGCTATGAAAAGATACAACTATTACTGGCTGTGTAGTTAATTGTAGGTTAAAAAAAAAAAAAAAACACGATGCCCATCTCCAGATGGAGACAGCTAGCTAGCCAGAAACTGCTGAAAATTTTTGACAGTTACTTAAGGCAGTGTGAAAATATAAAACTTTCCTATTTCCCCCTAGAGATGGGCAAGCATTTAAAGCCCCACTCCTCATCCCAATAAAATTTTTAAAAATGCTTCATGTACTGTTTTCTTTGACTGTTAACATGCTCACTTAGGGCTATTTAAAAGCCCACATGCTGTGTTTGTGGCCACATGAAATGCTGGGCACAAGAGAAGATAGCAGCCCATCTCCCAACCCACCCCTCAACACTGACACCCCACTTTCCTCTCTAGGAAGGGCTTAACAAAGACACTTGCTTCATGCTCACGGTGGAGGAAAGTGCAAGTAACTAAACATAAAGAGAACCAGGCAGCCACTGCTGTCCTTGCTTTGTAATATAGACAGGGAATTTCGGAGAAAAGCAAATCACATACATTCTTGGGAACCCTAGGGTTTGTCAACTGGTTCTCAAATTCTTCAGCCATTCCTCTTTTCTCCCTATTGTGAGTGAGGACGCCCATTTTCCTTTCATGCTACATAATATCTCTGGAAAACATGATCTTCAAAGCCAGTGAAACATTTTCAGTTAGACAGTCTTTTGGAAAATAATCATTAACTTAGACTTCTAAGTTAATTCCATGGCATTAATGAAAAGGCCTCAGTAGTCCACGTACAGTACACTTAGACCCCTGAACCCAGGAGCTTCGTCATAAATCAGATTACTGCAGAGGTCTACAATACTTCGACATTACTTGACCCCAAGTCTCATACACAGGAAGAAGCTTAAATCTAGTACTTTTGATTTATGTTTCTTTTTTCTTTTTGAATCGATGAGTCAATTGATGATGGTTTTCTTCACTCATACACAAGAGAGACATTGATCAGGGATGTGGTGTCCTTTTCTTTAGTTTTCCATTAACCAGTGTGAGCTGGCAGGACTGCCTTTAGCATCAGTGAAGAAGAGGTTACCTCTGACATCAACTTTTACTATCCAGGCTCAAAATACATGTTACTATGGACAAATGCCAGTTCTATGAAAGAAAACATTGAGGTCTGGGCTAGTAATGCCTCTGACCAGTCAGACACTTATAGGCAAACTGTAAATGTATCAGAGATTATGCCTGGAGAAGAAAAAACACAATGAAACCAAGCTGTTTAGTTTCATGGCATCTGTCACCCCATACTTGGTCTGTGGGAACAAGATCATATGTTACCTTCTACATGCCCAACTCCTCTGTGTGCCTTTGATCTGTACCCCTCCCTCCCTCCACAAATTTATTTCCATTCTAGGACATATCTATTTGCTTATTCTGAACCACCTAGAAAGACAATTAGAGCTTATAGAATATCATGAAGTAGTTTTACATATTTTTAACTTCAAAATATCAGAAAGTAGTCAGCTGTGAGGCAAAAAGATGTTTAATTATACATATTTATGCTACTCATATGTCAACTTTCTATATATTTTGGAAATCTTATACACACATATACACACACACAAACCACACAAAGCTTTCTTACATAATTGCAATAAGCTGGAAAAATACCAAGAAAAAGTGACAGCATTTACGTCAACATACAGAATATTCCTAGAAATAACTCTAACAAGAAATGTATCTGATTAACATAATTACAAAACTACAAAACTGTAAGAGGAATTAGAAAATCCATGTAAAGAACTGTCCACTCCAGAATGTGAAGTCCTAGTAAGTTACATTCACTTGCTTGACAGTTCTTCCGAATTGTAATTTCTAAGTTTGATGTAATTTAAGTGCTAATACAATTTTTGAGGGAGGACAAGAAAGAGATGAGTAATAAGTAAAGAAGATAGAAAATATATTCCAGAATTATAATTACAATGTCTTGATACTTACACTAGAATTCAAGGAAAAAAACCTTGGCCCAAAAATAGACCTTACTTCACATAATGTCTTTAATGTATAATACAAGATGATTACAAACCAAGCAGGAAGGTCAGAATAATTTTTACTCAGTACTGGAACAATGGGTTAATAACTTGGAAATAAAATGAGCTCAAATTTTCATCTCACAAGTAATATTAAAATAACGTCAAGATGAATTAAAAACCATAGAAAAATAAAACTTTAATATTAATCAAATCACTGAAGAGGGGGGGCCGGTGAGATAGCTCAGCGGCGTAAGCGCCTGCCTTGCAAGCGCGAGGGCCCGAGTTCGACTCCCGGATCCCACATACGAAAAAAGGGGCCGGTGATATCGCTCAGAGGCACGGGTGCCTGTTGGCGCACGAGGTCCTGAGGTCGACCCCCCGGTACCCACAAAAAAAAAAAAAAAAAAAAAAATCACTGAAGAGGGGAGGAGTTCAGAAGTGAAGTGCATAAAGGAGATCAAGAGTAAAAGCTCCCAAGATTTCTTATGGATCGGTAGAGGAGGGAGCCATAGAAGATGGGCTGATTTCAGTGGTGACACCCCAAAAGAACAGCGCTGATGCTGTGTGTCGGGTAGGCAAGCGCCTTGATTGATAAATGCCAAAAACTCAAGGGCTACCACAATAAAGGCTTCTTGTTTTTGTAAGTTCCAGTGTGAACTGAGCAGCCTTCTACCATATCAGATCCTCTGCCTGAAGAAGGCAGCCCCTAAGGTTGCCACAGCAGTGGAACAGAGGCGGTGAGGTGTGCTGGCTCTTATCTGCCTTGCATGAGAAATGACATACAGCACTTCCACCCACAGTCCAATAGCTACAGCTGGTGATGTGATCTTAATTGGTCTCAAGGGGACTTAGGTTGGGCCTTCTCAAAAGCACATCTTGGGGTTGATCTGGGAGGTGATCCCAGGAAGCCATGGAACAGAATGGAGAAATGAGCCACAACAGTGGCACAAACAGGCAGGTTATTGCTGTGAGCAACTTGGGCTCAGCTCTGCTAGAAGTCAATCTCTAGAGAGACTCAGTGGAACGTGCCTCAACACGCCAGCTTTCCCACCAAAGGTACCAGGGAACTGGTATTTATCCACTCATTCTCCTCTGTTAGCAGTTAAGGACTGGTCCAAAGTGCATTAACCACCCAGCTTTTCTGGATTATACCAAAAATGGACCAACCACGCCCCTGCAACCAGAGAAAGCCTTCAAACAGCACTGCAATGGCTTGCAACAGGAACCTTCAGAACATGAAAGGTGTGAGTGCTCAGGGACCATGAGCACAGACTGATGGAATCTGCTAAGGAAGAGGAGCACACGAGTATCTGGCAGGACCAACTATCTCTGTCTACAGAGGTAGACAGCCAAGCTCCCGAGAACTCCGATCGCAAACATCTGAAACCAAAACAACATCTGAAAGATACCGAATAACCACCCCATCTAACCCATCCCTGAAAGAAACACTTCTAAAATCATAGCTGCTAACACTAGATCTGCTCCTCCAACCAGCCCTGAGGCCCAAAGATGCTTCTTGTATGGTGTTATGTACTAACTAGCTCATGGGCATGTAAATGCTGTTAGGAGAACAGGAGGACACTGAGTTAACGAGACTCAGTACCCAGCCTCAAGGAACGGTGGTCAGGCATGCACTTGCTCACAGGACTTTTATCACAAGTTCCACAGAGGTGCAGAAGAGGGCGGCTTCATGTTTCCCTAGGGGGAACCTCAAAGGCTCTGCTGGGAAGATGACGGTGACCATGGCCAAGAGAGAGTAGAAGTTTGTCACAAGTAGGAGGAAGAGAGTAAAAGCCACTTCTGGTGTTTGCTCTTGTTTCTTTCATCAGCCAGTGCATAAGGTTAATCATTTACACAAATAGGAAACACTAAGTTACATTTTAAAATATTGAATACTGAAAAATTTTAATTAACACAAGACTTCACGCTAGTAACCACACAGACTTATTTTGTTTGTGACATTTTTATTTGTTTGTGTGGCTTCACGTTCTCTGCCCTCCACGTCCCTAAAGTGTAAAGTTTCCATTTCCTCTGTTATTCAATTGCCTAGAGATCATTTAACCTATACTGTGTCCCTCCTCAGAGGATTTTAAATGTCTCTGTCTAAAAGAAAAGGGAGAGAGAGAGAGACAGAGAGAGAGAGAGAGAATGTTGACTCTGCTCTTGGAACTGAAGGCAGATAACTCATCTCACACTGTATGTATGACAGCTTCTATCTCAAAACCATCTCCAATTTTTTCAATGTTTTTACTTTTGTTAAGCATGTAGAGGACAAAAAAGCAGTGCTTAACTGGGAACAGTATTGCTAGAAGCTGTTCCAAAAGGTCAGAGCCAGAAAGCACAACAAAAAGACTAACAAAGCCACTAGATTCATCCTATTGACCACTAATTCAATGTTATGTAGAGGAAAAAATAGACACCACAAGATGCTGCAGTTTCTCAAAAACTGGACTGGGAAAATTCACGGCAGAGAAGATGGGATGATGAATACAGATGACCAACTTTGTGGTCCTGGGCTATTCTGTTCTTGCTGTGGACACCTGCAGTCCTCGCCTAGTCATTGGAGCCATCAACCACCTCAGACCTCCTGACAGAGAGTTAGCTTTACTCTTCTTAACTTCCATATTCCACACATAATCTCCAAGATTGTGAATTCGAGCTTCTAAAGGGTTCTCATACCTAATGCCTCCACTGCTCCATTCCTTTAACTACTGCCTTAGTAGCCACATCTTACCTCAACTACCTGCAAATGCTCTCCAGGGTTTGCTATCTCTGGCCTTCCTCCCTGCCCCTCACCTACCTCCACACACCATGGACAAAGTGATCTCTAACCCAGTAAACTGATCTCCTCTCTCCCCTTCACTAAGCACTTCAGTGGTTTTTCCACCTGTTTCTCGAATCTTGGGAGACCCTCAGACATATTCCAGAGAATCCACAAGTTCTCAAAAATTGTTGTTTTTTTTTTGTTTGTTTTGTTTAACATTGTGCTTCCATTTTCATGATAAATTTTGTTAACAGTCTGGATCATCTAAATGACCACGTTATGACCAAGTTTTTCCACAAAATCTCACCATATATATTTTTGCATTATCAATGTAGTTAGTATCAAGAAATACCATTTTAATTATCATAGGCTAATGAGAAAATAATAGATCAGACTTAATATACAGAGAGGGAACTGATGCAAGAACTGAGCCATCACATAGCCCATGTGACATGCCACACAGCACCCCAAACTCATAAAACTTGAAGGACCATTTTCAGAGGAAGAAGCAGCAATTTAGTTATTTAAAAATGAAATTAAATCACACTGAATTCAGGACATTAATCCAAATGCATTCAATTTGTAACTGTGTTAATAAAATTTTATGTATATGTTTATTTTGGTTTTATGGCCACGGAGAGCTCTTAGTATCACAAGTTTACCATTAGCTAACGTTACTACATATTCAAATTGTATTATAATAAAAATAATTTAAACCACTAGTAGGAATCTACAAATATTTTTCCTTTAAAAATTCATAGATTATTACCTTTTGAGAAACTCTGGTCTAAGGCAAATGTAGAAGAAACTGATGTTCCCTGAACTTTCCATTTACTTCCTCACTCCTCCAACTGCTAGGCTGCTCACGATTTTAGTTCGGCCAATGGACTATCGGCATTAGCAATAAACATTCATTCCACAGGGGCCAGAGAGCAGCTCCCCTAGGGTCTTCCAGCACTGGTGACCACAAAGGCCACATCTGCCAGATGGTGAGACTTCAAGCTGGGAGAGCTCTGTCAACACAGCTGGCCACTGACCTGTCAGAGGCATTGTAGTGTCAAGTGGGAAGTAACCTTTCTTGGCTTAAGCTACTAAAGTGATGAAGTTGATTTGTTACTGCAGCAGCATAGCCCATCTTGACTAATCAAGCTTCATGAATTGAACCCTGCACCCACCAAGCCCTTCCTATCACACTCCATGCTCCAAATGACTCTTCGTTTAGTGACATGAACTCAGCAAACTGTTTCACCCTGCTTTTGCACATGTGTTCCTTAATCCTAGAATACCATCCCTCCACATTCTTCTGTTCTCTTCCTCCACGCCAGCCCCAGAATTTTTTCAAAATCCACTTTAGATATAATTACCACCAGGAAGAGTTTTCCTCCCAACACTCTTCCCATTCTCTCCATTACCCATGACCTTTAGAGAATGCATATCTTACCATGTCATAATCACATCTTTCGGTGTCTGACCTTGCAACATCCACTCCACCTGATCACACTGTAACAGAGCCAGTGGTTTATTCATTTTATATCATGAGGGCTAGCATGCAGAAGTGGACAGCATTTGGCCATTTGGCTGGGAAGAACATTTTCTAGGGGACTGCCAGAAAGCCCAAACTCTCCTCACTATCTCCCCAAACTATTCTTCAGCTCCCACAAAGACTTCAGACTTCACGTGGAAAGTACCAACTCAAATGTGGTTCCCAAACAACCCCTATAAGGAGCTAACAAGAAAGGGAGAATTTCAGCCTCTCAGACCTTCTGAATCCAAATCTGCATTGTAACAAGATCTGTAGATGATTCAAATACCCTTAAAATATTTGAAAAACACTGGTCCAAGCAGACAAAGAGAAGTTCTTTGGCTATGAGGTAATTTTAAATACAATATGCTTCATTTGTAATGCCTGGGAAGTGTTTTATATCACTAAGTTCTCAGAATAATTTGAACATGCCCACTTTACCAATAAGTAAACTGAGGCACAAGTTGGGTACCTTGCTAAAGAGTACATGGCTTTGAAGTGTCAGAGCCAGGATTTGAGGGCACTTCTGATGGATACAAGAGTCCTAACCCTATCATCACACACCCTATGGCAATATGATGTTTGCAAATTTCTGTGAACACACCTTCAAGACCAGCCCAGGCAGCTCTAGAGATATCCTTGGCCCTTCATGCAGTCACTGAACCAATGTTTATCTTTATTTTCTCACTTAAACCCACATCGTGATGCCTCTGCACACCTCACCATCTCCAGGAGACTGCCACTTGTCCCTGGTAAGGGTTCAGACACTTGCTCAATAACTAATGAGTCAATAAAAATATTTCCCCTTTGTTCATCAAACAACACTCTGAGGTTAGCTGGATGAATGTTATCAAGTGAAGAGAGGCGAAGACACTGTGGTTCCCACAGAAGTTCAAGACATTACCCACCCACCCCACCCCCGGTCACTAGGAGGCCTCAGACCCCTGGATGCCCCTCCCAGATTCCCAGTAAAGACGTCTTCTTTCCACTGTTCCATCTCCTGGATTTCCCTTTTTTGACCTATATTACCAGGCAGCTGACAAAAACATCATTTTCAAAGAACTCCCCCACAAAAGCATCTTTAAAAGGGGCTCTGCTCCACCACCAGATGGACCAAATTTAGACATTAATAGGTGGACACCACAGAAAAAGGTGTATCAGAGACAGTGAGCCCCTGGTCCCAAAGAAAGGAAACCTATGAAGCCAAAGTCTCCAACTAAAGTAGCCTGTCTCTGCCACAGTGACTCCACTGTCGAGACAGGAGGCCCACGTACCAGGCTGGTGGACACCTGCTGGCCTCTCTGAAAAGCCTCCACCAGGCCACAGCAGCCTATGTATGGTACGCAGTCTCACTGGCCAGGACAGGACAGCCCATTCCCCTCCCTTTACAGGCTTTAGAAAGACACTAAGACATTTACTCAGCTTGTCCAGAGACAACCAAAAGATCTGCCTGAAATATTCAACTATTCAGGAAAACATGGGAGAGAGATTTCCCTTGAACTGAGAAAAAGGAGGTGAAAAGAAAAGAAGAAATGAGAACCTGGGACAGCTGAGCAGCTTCCATTTTGCTCTTGTTTTCCTGAGTACTACAACCAAGCACAGTGCCAGAGTGTTGATCCTTGTGTGCGCTGCCAAAGGCACACTGATGGGGGCTAATGACCCTGAGCCCTCACCCCCCAGTCCATCTGCCCAGGTGGGGGCACCTTTTGTGAATTCAGACAAAGGCTCCCTACAGGCAAGCACAGGCTACCTATTACTGATAATATAGCCTTTCTGGGATACCAGAGGAAGAAAAAAAATGAGAGTGAGAAGGCTCCATGCTTTTATTTGGATTCCTTAGGATCAGACCCTGAACAGCTTTGCTACGAGGGTGTATTAGGCGGTATTCCTAGGAGAAACTGTCAGGGGAATGAAGAAGTGAGACAAAAGAGAAAAGCAAGAGAAGTAAGCCAAGCAAAGACCCACAGAAGTCAATTTGATGCAGCTCCACAGGGAATCTCCGGAAACAAAAGATTCCATGCTCAGAATCCCACTGAAAGGGGCCAGGTAGCAGGGCTATGTATAGCATAGCACCCGTTGGTCACTGCCCCAGGGGAGATGTAAATCTCCAGGCTCTCCCTGCTCTCAGTTCCTACAGACAGAAGTGACCAAGGATCATCCTCTAACAAAGAGATGTAGAGGGGTAGCAGCAGGGAGTGAAAGCACTTAGGACACCAATATGCATGAAAATGACAAAGCTCACCATAAAAGGACATGGTTCAAAGACCTTTCAAACCTAAATGAAAAGAGTTACAGAGCATATTTCAGAAATCATTTTCTGCTTCTCTCTTCGGTTGCCAGTGAAACATTCTGTGGCACCACCCAGAGCGTTCCAAATGCTCTTCTAAAGTTGGGCAGTGAGAAAACCCAACACTCCTTTCCTTTTTTATACCCTAGAGCAGTGCTTCTGCTACTTGCCCTAAGGACAACCACAGTGCTTGCCTACTGCTGCAAATGGCTCTTTCAGTGTGATCACTAGCTCAACACTAGCCCAACAGGTCAGCTCTCTAAGCAGGGCTACTCAATGCCTAGAGTCAATGATGAAGGTGGGGACCCTGCTTCAATTTGACAGCTGTCACCTTGGACAATACATCAAGTAAAAGAAAGGAAACGGTGTCAACTAGGAGGGGGTGAAGTGGAGAAACGACTGTCAGGAATGAATAACAACCTAGTTCCCTCCACAACTTCCCCTCACCCCCCACTCCCAGCAGGCAGCCACTCTGAGAAGGTGTCCCCAAACACCTCTGCCCAGCACTAGTACAACCTTCTTCCCTTGTCACCACACCTCTCCAGAGCCAGACTGGAAGGGATGGTAAATGACGACCTATACTGTATTTGAAATAAATCGATGAGATATTTCATGAGCTCAGCTTTTTTCCTGTTAATTTCCAAATCCTTCCTTTGTGGTGTTTTTCCTAATTGCCTTTCTTTCTTCTGTCTCTTTATCTGGTTCTAAGGAGAGTTTCCTTTCTTTTAGGTGGGTCAGATAGCTCTGGAGACTAGAGTTCAAGTTCCAGCTCTACCACTATCAAGTGATGCGATCTTAGGCTTTGGGGACCTCAGTTTTCTCATCTGAAAAATGGGGATAATTCCACCTTCTTTACAGTTCGTGGAAAGGAAGAAATGAGGTGAACTCTAGATAAAGTGGCAATTGAGATGCTCAATAAATGTCAGCTCCTTCCCTGGTACCTCCCCTCTTCTGCAGCCTTGGCGCACCTCGCAAGATGCTTAGTGCGTTTTCCAGGGAGGCCCCTCTGGCTGCAGAGAATAAACCACCTCTGTACAGCGTTACCTCCAGCAAGCGAGTTTTAGCTGGTGTAGACCCGTGCACACACGCGCGCGCGCGCACACACACACACACACACACAGTGTGCTATGGGCACCCTGTGAGGCCTGGCTCTGCTTCCCCTGCTGCCCCATCCCTCACGGAGCAGGGCCCAGAGTGAGGGCGACTGAAGTCTCCGCACCCTCGCCAAGGCGGTGCCCCAGACCAGAGCAGGTCGGCGCCGGCGCGCGGCACTTACCAGGCGCAGGCCGAGCAGGGCGGGCCGGGGCGGGCCGGGCCGGGGGCGGCGGCGGGCGCGGGGCGGCTGTGGCAGCCGGCATGGCGCGGCGGCGGGCTCCAGGCGGGCTCGACGGCCGAGCGGGCGCGGGCAGGCGGGGAGCGACGAGCAGCGAGGAGCCTGCGCCGACGTCCCTCCTCTCTCGCTGCCGCCGCCCGTCTCCGGGGGCGCGGGGCTTAGCAACCGCGCCAGCCGCCGCCGCCGCCGCCGCCCTCCCGGTCCTGGCTCCGCCGTGCGCCCGCGTCTGACCCTGAAGGCTGGACGAGTCGGGCTTTGAACTTGAGTCCACACCCTCTACTTAGCCCGGAGCGACCCCCGGAGGCTCCGCCCCGCCCCACCCCGCGAGGTCCAGCCCTTCCCTTCTACCTTGCCGAGGTGGCTCCCGCAGAAAGTGCGGGACCGAGCAGGTAAGGACCCCACGCGTGTTCCCGAAGAGGGCTGTCCCAAGGCATACCCAGGAACCGCGGGCAACCCTCGCCCTCCCCGTGGCGCAGGGGTGAAGCCTGTCTGACGACTTTCCTCCCCTGCTTCAGCCCAGCGACCAAGCAACACTGAATCTAGGTCCAAGACAGACCTACTAGGCACCCAAATTCAGTGTTGACCGCGGCCTCAGAGACACGCGCTTCAGAATGTTCCTCTAACCTCTTGGCTCTTTGGTATCGTCCTCAGGCTGCACTTGGACCCCTGGCATTGCTGTGAAATGGCCCATTCTCAACTTTCCGTAGCAAATCCTCAGAGCTGCAGGTCTCTCCCGTCTCCAGTCACAGTCCTTGGCCTGCGTGATCCGTGTCCTCAGGTACTAACTCCCAGGCCCCTCCTGAGAGAGATGATGAAAGCACAGAAAACATACCCAGCACACATTACAGCCACGGACAGGACTGCAGAGTAGTGTTGCTTTTGCCTGGTCAGTCAGGCCAGAGTCTGATACTACTGTTCTGCCAAGTTGTCTGTGCTCAACAGAAAGAACATGAAGGCAGAGCTGATAGTACCAGCCCAGCTCCCAAATGTCAGGAACTGTCTTTTTCTTTATCACACATAACAAGAAGTTTAGAAGAAGGTTGCTCCGCATTTCTTCAGCTGCGCAGGGATTTCTTCAGCACCCAATCTTTTTGCAGCTTCCACATAGCCACCTTCAATACATTGTCTTTTCTCTTCAGACTTATTGCTTCAGGGTCGTAACATGGCTGCAACATCCCCAGGACGCTGCTGGGAGAACAGAACTCCTGATTCCAGCTGATTTGTTGGCCAGATAATCCATAGTCATTGTCACTGACCATTTTCAGCAATCCTGTTCACCAACAGTGAATAAAATAACAAATACAGTGCCTTCAAGTCATTTTCCTTTCTTAGGAAGAGGTAAATAATAAAGTAATCAAGTATGGTGATATGGTATGGAGAAAAATAAACCAAGGAATGCGTTATTTAGGTTGGATGGTCAGGAAAGGTGACGTTTAAGCAAAAAAGCGAAGGAAGAGCTTATTTGAAAATCTCTGGGGGCCGGTGAGATGGCTCAGCGGTGTTAAGCGCCTGCCTTGCAAGCGCGAGGGCCCGAGTTCGACTCCCGGAACCCACATACGAAAAAGGGGCTGCTGATATCGCTCAGCGGCACGGGTGCCTGTTGGCGCGCGAGGTCCTGAGGTCGACCCCCCGGTACCCACAAAAAAAAAAAAGAAAATCTCTGTTGGAAGTTCATGTCCCTGAGGTACTAACTCACTTTGTTTTTTAGAAGCTTTTAGCAGCCACTTTTCCTGACCCTGTCATTTAAAATTTAGGGGGAAATAAGAGTTAAATAAACTGAGATTTAGAAACAGGTTTAACTTTTGTGAAGGAGAAATCAGATAACATTTTTTTTTCCTTGCAAAGCAACAATCGGCAATGTTTAATTACTGGCTTGTCATCCTGTACATATTACTCAAATATATATATATTAAGCAGTTACAATGAACATTTAACTAAAGATTCATTCACAAGGAAGGATAAACATAATGCATCCTATTGAACACTATGCAAGAAATTGTTAGTTGTCTACTCACCACCTATTTTTTTCTCTGTCTGACCTGGTAGCACAATCCCAGTTTTTAGCTGAGCACACTGTAACCTGAAATAGAGAATTTATTTCCTAGCCTCCCTTGCAGCCAGAACGGCCATATGAAAAGTTTCTGGCCAGTGAACCATAGCTGGAAGTTTTGAGTGGAACCTTCAGATTACTCCTTGAAGATGGTGATATGGCTTATCTACTGATACATTCCACTGTCCCTCTCAGCTCCCTTTCTTACCCTGACATTTAGATATGATGTCTGTGGTATGTTAAATTACTTTTTTAATTCTTCACCCCATTCCTTTATAGAATTACACAACCAACCTGTGTTCCTGTGTTAGTAAACTTTCTGTTAGTATGACAAAATATCTAAAATAATATACTTAAAAGGAAGAAAGATTTATTTTGGTTCAGTTTCAGAGGTTCCAGTCCATGATCCCTTGGCCCTGTTGCTTTGGGCCTGTAGTGGCACAGTACAGCATGGCAGGAGCATATGACAGAGGAAATCTGCCCACCTCATGGTGGCAAGGAAGCAAAGAAAATGACAGAAAGGGATTGGGTCCCAATATACCCTTCAAGGGCATGCCCTAAATGATATACTTCGTTCAAGTAGGCCCCACCTCCTAAAGATTCCATCCCCTCCCAATAGCACCACAGGCTGGAGACCAAGCCTTTAACACCTGGACCTTTAGGAGATGCTGACAGATGATATCCCCACTCTTTGTGGTGTACAGAGTGTACTTATCCCCACCTTTTAGTCTTGCCCATCTTACTTTGGCCAATGGGATGTTACTGGACATAATGTGAATAGGGACTTGGGATTTAGTCCCCTGGTTTCATTCTCTTTGATATGCTCCTGTCAATAATGTAGGTATATACTGGTCTAAGGAAAATATGGAGAAATAGGCAGCAGGCCTAAACTTCAACATGTAGCAAGTTCAGCCAGTCTCAAGGAGATCCACCCCAACAGAACTATAGATCCAGGAGTGAGACACTGAGTTGTTACTAAGAACTACTGCAGCAAAAGTTTGCTAACATGATGTCTGATGAGTGGCTGGAGTTCCAATAGCCTTCTTGGGTCATGTGGTAAACTTCAGAGAAGAAAAATAGAAGCCCGATTCCCTTAGAACATCATGAAGTTACCAGACCATCCGGGAACTACTAACTTTGAAGTTCCCTTTTACAAGGGAATAAACCCTTGTGTGGTTAAGCCACTATAATCACAGTTTCTTATTATCATCTGTGAAATCATCATTTGTATCCCTCAAAAAAGAAAACATTTTATTTTCACACTGAGGGAAACATTGAACACACACATTTACAATCATTTACATGTAAAATAGAAGACAGAAAAAGAACATCAGAAAAAAAGGAGCATCATTCTTACAGTGAGCCACTTAACTAGGGATTCGTTTGGCATAGCTGAAGAAAATGGAGCTGCAGTCATGGTGATCTAGCCAGTGTGCCAGGGCTGTTTTGGTTACATGTGGCAAAATTTACTCCAGTGGCTCAGGTTAAGTGGCAGGGAACACAGGACATTTTAAGGATATCTGAAAAATTTTAATAGCATCCAAAAGCAGCTTAGCAACCACCTAACAATCTTACTCTCAATGTCCCCCACAATTACTACATCTCAGAGTCCACTTAATTCAGGGAAAGAACATAGGTAACCCAGCTTATTTATTCTAACCATACTACTCAGATCACTGGCAAACCACTGGATTAACTGGTTTGGGATATATAATGGAATACTACCCAGCTATAAAGAATGACAAATTTGAGACATTTGTAGGAAAATCTATGCACCTGGAAAATATAATGTTGACTGAAATAAACCAGATACACAAGCTTAAATACCATATGGTATCTCTTATTTGAATGAGGCAAAACACAAATAAAGAGACTAATAAAGGATGGATAAAAGGGGACAACGGGATGGATCTCTTGCACTAAGGAAGTGGTCCAAGGGAACAAGGGTGAGTGAGGAGGAGGAAGGTAAGGGGGAATAAGTAGAATAAAGATAAGCTATGTACAGGAACCTAATAACCTCAATGAATGTAAACATTATATGCCATAACATGAGCTAGGATTAATAATTTCAACAAAAATGAAAATTGAGATAGGGGAATTAGAGGAGGAGAGAGGAACGGTGAAGGAAGGGGAAGGGGATTAAAAAAAAAAGAAACAAGCTGTGGAATATACATGTAACCACTCCCCAAGATGACTACAAACTGCATCTACTGCAAACATGTACTAATAAAATAAAATAAAAGTTAAAAAAATGCTTTAGGATAGGTGTCCATCTCTGGTCCAAACAGTATTGTGCAGAGGGAAGGAAGGTAGAGACAGAAAGATAAACTAACAATCATTCTGAAATGCATAGGGCATTTTAAGTCTGGGAGGAAAGTTATATAAGGCAGGAAAATTGACTGACGTATCCAGGACACCAGTTAAGTTTTTTTAAGGAAAGAGCTAGAACCATTTTTGGGAGGTCAAGCCTGCGTAGGAAACCATGGTGTGTTTGGAGGAGAAACCTTATTAAAAAGATCATAGAGACTCCAACAGAAATGTCCCTAGTGACAGAAAACCCCCAGGATGGGGGTCCTCTGCCATCTCTTCTTTTCTACCTCACTTCCATTACCTTGTTCAAGCTCTCACAACATCCCAGCCCAATCATCTCCCTTTTTATCTTTCTGCATGCCTCCCAGCTTTACTTCCACATCAGCCTTCCTGGAATCAAGGAAGTCTTTCTCCCTATGATCTACATGATTACATAATTTCTCCACTAAAAAATTTCCTCAGTGGCTCTACTCTTCCTGAGAGTTAAAAGTTAAACTTCGTAGTATGATTTTCAAGGACTTTCAACCTCAGGTTGTTTCTACCACTCAGCTTTCGTCTCCTACCACTCCCACATAGCTACTCTGGGTTCCAGCTAGTGCAAATTCCTTGCTTGGTCTTGGCCTCTATCTCTTTCCATATTCTACTCCATCTGCTCCATGCAGCCCTTACTCAAGCATCACTTCTCTGCCAAGCCATGATTCATGTTGTTCTGTGTCCCATCACTAGCACAAAGATGGGAAGGTAGGGTGGGTCATTGTGTTTGAAATGATTACACCAAGGCTAATCTGATCTCTCCCCTGTGTTGACAACTGACCCAGTCAGTGTACATTGTATCCAGCCGGTGATTCTTATCCACCTTGAAGTCATCCAAAATGTCTCGGTGTGGTTTGGAGGCTCACTATGTTCGACCTAAGTCCACTCTAGTGAGAGGTTTCACAGAGGAAGAAATCAAAACTACTGCCTAAAACAAAATGCGGATTTTCCTATGGGTATCACTGAAGCATGTAGTCTCACTTCTCACATGGTTAAAATAACTGTGTCAGCTGTGTGTTGTAGACAAGATTTAAGGAATATATCTAAAATATGTTATCACTTTTCCTGGCTACAAACTCCTGCTTTTAAACAAATCAATTTACTTCTGATGTCTAGTAAAGTTGCCATCTGGACCCTCCTGATGCCCACAGATATGGCACTCTGTGCTGTAAAAGCAAGATACAGATAATCATCTCTGTATTAGAGCAATAAAAATAAAATTATTTTCAAAACTACTAAACAATTTCTAGCTGTTGGCAGTAATAAAAGGAAAGTTCAAAACATTCTCAGTACAGAAGCAGATTCAGGGTAAGATTTTATTGTGGTTTGGGTCTAAAATGTCCCACAAAATTCTCATGTGTTAGGGGGGGCTTTTGAAAGGTGCCTGGATCATGGGGGCACTATAATCATCAGTTGATTAATCCATTGATGAGCTGATAACTGAATGTGCCGTTAAGAGGTGAGGCCTCAGTGAAAGAGTTAGATCATTGGAGATGTGCCTTTGGAGGGTATTTCCCTCTCTCTCTCTGGCTCCTCCCTTCTCTCTCTCTGCTTCCTGGCAGCCATGAGTTAAGCTGCTTTCCTCCGGAAGGCCCCTCTGCCATGCCATTTCTGCCACAGAGCCAACCAACCATGGGCTGAAACCCCTGAAACTATAAGCCAAGTAAACCTCCCCTTCTTGAAGTTGCCAGTGTCAGATATTTTGTCTCAGTGACAGAAAAGTGTCTAATATAGATTTCAAGTATGTTAATAGCTAAAATACTAAACTAAGCTTAAATCAGAGAAAGTTAAACCAATACGATATTATGTATAATCTTATTGAATTACCAAACCTGTCCTCAGGAAAAGAGAATAAATAAATAGTAATCAGTCCTAAGATCCCAGAATATGACATGTAGGCATGCAAGGTTAAAGACAAGCATATACAAATGCACATTTGAAAAATAGTTATGTATGGTTCATGCCTACCTAATGGGACACACTGCAACTGAAAATGCTATAAAGACATTCTCAAATATGAGCTCAGATTCTCTTATATAAAAATTTAAAAGAAACTCATCCATGATTCAGTTGGCCTTCAGTGAATTCTTTTGGTTCATGTTAACATGGAAGAATACAACATCACCTCAGACATGGGTGTTGTCCTCAAAGAAAAACAGAGAAAGTGGATAAATCTTTACTGGTTTTTCACATAGCTGAAAGGCTTTCTGCTTTACGGTGGGGTAGGAAAACTACGTGAACCTTGTAGCCAAATCTGGTCCACTGTTTATTTGATAAATAAAATTTCATTGGAAAATAGTCATGACTATTAATTTACATATTGCCTATGCTGCTCTTGAGCAGTTACAAAAGAGACTCCACAGCCCACAAAGTCCCTTAAAGAAAAAGTTTATCCACCCCTGCTACAGTATCAACACATGCCTGTGTTCTGTCTTGGATGAAGTGAAAAGGAGCTAGCCAACAAAGTTCATTTATTTATATGCCTAACAATGAGAAGACCTACTCTGGAGTAAAATAAAATTTCTTCATTCTCAAGTTCAAGACAGTCATCGTGGTTTAATCTAACCCTTTCTGTCTCCAGCCCTCTCCATAGATTTAGACCCCTTCTCTGAACATTCAGGAGTTTCCACAAAATCCCAACTCTTTTAATCTTCGTAACTCTATGAGACAGAGTTCTTCTTGACCTTTTCTCAGGTCTGTTTCCTGTGTTTAAACATGAAAGTGGATAATTGGAGAGCCTAAGAAATTTAGGCCTAATAAGTTGGCAGGAAGAAAACTGGAATCCAGGAGCCCATGCTCCTTCCGTCATATCTTGCAGCCTGGTCAGTTTATTTATTTATTCACCAAATAAATATTTACTTAGCAGATTGAGTATAGCTACTATGTTGCAGACCCTACACCGGGCACCAAGGACACCACGATCATCAAAAATAATGAGTGACTGATATGCAGACAAAATACATTTCAAGTAAGATTCATATGACCCCCATCTCAGAAACCCTTCAATCCACAGTCTAAAAAAATTAAGAGTGATCATATCCTCATAAAAAGGTGTTTCATGACTCTATTTTTCTAAAAGATGCCAGGTGGATTAAGACTGTAACCCTATAGTGTGTGCATTATAAAATATTCATGTATCGTCAGAGAAGTTTCCTGACTCATCAAATTTGAGGAAGTTTCTCAAACTAATTAAAATTTTTTTTTATCTAGATTATCTCTGAATTTCTGTTAATCACCATAGCAGACATAATTCCAGTGTCATATTGGCATGGAGCTCACCAGACTGTGATTGGTCATACCCAATCACTACGGTATAGTCTCTAACTTGGGTGCCATTGTTTTTCAGTATGATCCTGGGCAATCTTTTTTTGTCTGTGTTTAAAAAGTTAGAAATTCAATGCACAATCTTGATAGAGCATTTGAAATTTCCAAAAGCAGCTCTGACTATTTAAAGGATGGTTTTATTATTTCTTTACACTGAATTTTCATAGTTTTATGAAGTTTGTCTTGAAACCTTAAAGGGATAAAGAAAATGAAAACATTGGCAACTCTAATGTTTTAAATGTAAATCATGAAGAAGTCGCCAATAGAAGTAGCAAATATAGATTTGTCTATGCCACAATAAGTGAATGATGCTGAGAACTGGTGTGTGGTTTTCCATAGTCATGAAGGTTTTGTTTGTTGTGTCTTCTTTTGTTCTTTTGGGGTTTGTTTTTGTTTTTGTTTTTTCTTTTCTTTAAAAAGCAAATAGGAGATTCAACAATTAAGATGTAAAGTTTGACTTCACTGGGTTAGCAATATGCCGAGTCGTCCTCAGGAGCAGTGAGGTCTGTTCTTGAAACTCTGTCCAAAAATTGCAGGAAGTCACCTATGCATTTCAACATTTTCAAATTAAGCACAGACAGAGCCACCATTGCAGGCAAGTAAACCAATTGCTTCCCTATCCACAGAATAAATCATGTGTTCCAGTGAGAAACTGATAAATTAACAACTAATGGCTGAACAAAAGACTAAAGCTACAGGCACATTGCTGCATGTTGCAAGAGTATCTTGTAAAAATAGTCACAATAGTCATGACAAAATCATGCCTGGAAAGAAACCAGAAAAGGCTACTGGTAAAAGTCCCTTACCAAATGGCAATATGGGAAGTTACATAATGTCAGTGGATATAAAGTGAAAGAGCATTTGTATTGTGTGTGTGACAGCAGTTAGTTCAGCCTAGATCTGGACAAAGCACTGTAAAATGTAATCCAGTTCCTGACCCAGGCCATCACAATAAGGGAGAGGTGCTCAGTGACTTTCATGCCAGGAGAGGTGATTGTTTTGAGGAGCTATGTTTTAAACTGAAAAACAAGTGTTGGGGCAGTGTTAATGAAACATCAGCCACAAGTGAATTTAAAAAATATTCCTACACATCTAAGGGCCTGCTTCTGAGAATAAATCCATACACAGCTTTATTGACAAAGAATAGTTAGCGGTCAAAAGCATACCCAGTGGTCCTTGTATCACGTCTAAAGAGCCCATGGAGATCGAGCCTGGTCAAATCACAGCAGCTGAGCATCTGCCTTCTCAGCATGCTGCAAGAAGAAATGGGCGACAAGAACTACTCTGCTTTTCCTGCACTCAAGTATAATGACAGTCAAGAAATATGCTCACATAAATTATGGTGATGAAGATGAGATTGTAAAAATGTTTTGTGTGTGAGTCTCTGATAATGTGAAAAAAAAAAAAGATCTGTTATAATACACAGTATCTTGGATAGGCTAAGCTCAAGTCTAAAATACCACAACTGTAAATATCAAAACAAGATAACAGAGTTTCATAAGGAGGCTGAGCTGAAGTACAAATGACTCTGTCATCTAGTAGGGTTTTCCCCCAACATTTCATTTTCTGTATTCATTACGGGAAGAAGTCTGTATCCTATTAACCGACATGTTTGAAAGTCACATTAAAACACTGTACCAGACCATGAATAAATTCTTTCCCAGGCCAAGTCAACCAAGTGCATTTTCTTTCAAGCTCAGTCACCCTTCTGGGTACTGAGTGCAATGTGACTTTCCACCTAATAGATTTTGAGTGTGGTCTTCAGTAAGAAATTGCTCCATAATTTCTAGGTGCCAGTGCAATTCCAAAATCCAAACCAAACAACAGAGCTATCAAACACCTGCTGGCATCCAGAGTGCCTAAAACCGTGATTTAGTGGTAGCAAGGAAAGCAAACAGCTAAAGGGAAACTCTGACCTACTGCTCAAGCCAACAGATACAGGTACACTAGCAGCAAAAACAAAATATTCTTCTCCCTCTCAATGATCTGAAATTGTTATTAGCATTAGTTTTGATTTTTTAATATCATAAATTGTAATATTTTTAAATTGTGCTTATTTTTCAAACCTCAACTTGGTAAATTGCATGGTCCAAATCCTCATGAGTGGTCTAAATTAAAAAACAGAAGCCAGGTGTGGTGGCATCTGCCTATAATCCCAGCTACTCAAAAGGCTAAGGTAGGAGAATCCCAAGTTCAAGTCCAGCCTGGGAAATTTAGGGAGACCCTGTCTCAAAATAAAAAGAGTGAAGATACAGCTCAGCACTCCCTTGGCTCCCTCTGTAAGACTGCAACAGCAACAACAACATCAACAACACATTTCTGAATAAACAGATTAAAACCCCAAAACAATGGCAGCGGGCAGCTCTTTTGTAATATAAAGGCAGGATTGTCAGTACTGGCTCTTTCTAGCCATTGTTTTTTTATGAGTCCTTGTCTTTGTCTTTTTCTCTTGCATAGAAATTACTGGTCTGAAATTTCAAGAATTTTTCAACTGTTTCATGAATCTTTAGACCGTCCCACTTACACTGAGAGTGGGTGGGGAACTTGAGACCCAAGCAGATGAAACAGCCTCTTCTGTGTTTAAGAATGAAAAAATGTCCAAACTTTCTTCTGGTTACTTTTAATAATGTCATCTCATGCAACATTTTTGCAACAAGAAAATCAGACAAAACCCCTGAAATTATCCTTAAGTCAGAGAAGGTAGCAAATGTAGATTTTTAAAGCTATTTTAAGGAAAGTATTTAAAAGGTACAATTATCTAACAAGCAAAACTGATAATTATAATTCCACACCATTTGGCAGCACAAAAACTTTTGTTTAAAAGGAATGGATAGGATTTATTTTATGCTTTTATGTCCACAAAACTTTGTACCTCAGGCCTCAAGAGATTTCTAGTGCAGAACAACAAGGTTATCATCAATCAAATGTCTTGTAGACATAGACACTATTTATCTCAGTCTTTAGGAATATAGGAGTTGAAGAGTACAAATGGAATTCTCTGGGAATGAAAATAGTCAAGATACAGCTTAATGAGTGTTTTCTTTGACAGATGAAAGCAACTGACACACAATCAGTGACAGAAGACTTGGTTCCCAATGTAATGGCACCTCCTACACCTTGAACTTCAAGAAAGTGTCACCTTTGTTCTTAGAGACTCATTATAGAGCATCTATAATGTGCTAAGCTGTGTTTCTAGCTTTATGGGAATTATCTTGTTTATAACATCTTATGTGTGGAAATTGTTATGCCCATTTAAAAATAAATCAATTATGTATCATATAAAGACTATATATCTGATAAGCAACAAAGGCAGGATTTGAATCCAGTCTGTCTGACACCAAATAAACCAAAGTGCTTATTTACTCTATCACAGTAGTACAGGCTATAAAGAAAGTGTACTTTTGCTTGTAACAAATAGCTCCAAAATTTAGTGACTTAAAATTGGAACTACTTACAGTTCCTAATTTGGTGAATTGGTGATCTGGGCTGGGCTCAGGTGAGCAGTTCCTCTCATGTCGGCTGGGCTTCCTAGCACACCTGCGATCAGTTGGCGGATTGGCTAGATGAGGGGAGGTCTGGGCTGGCTTTGGGTGGCAGTCTTGTCTCTGCTCCCTGTAGTCACTAAACCTTTAACCGATTAGTCTGGACCTGGACACATGGTATTTGGGCAGTGTCTCAAAAGAACAAGCAGAACCACAGATGAACTTTTGAGATTGTAGGCTCCGAATTAACATAACATCCTTTCCCTCAAATTCGGTTGTCCACAGCAAGTCTCAATTCCAGCTCAGATTCAAGGGGAAAGACACAGACTTCACTTCCTGAAGCAAGGAGCTGCAAAGCAGACTGCACTTCACTCCACTGATTTCCTTCCCAAAACCCACGGCTTCTCTCTAACCGTGAAAGAGCACTAGGGAAATCCAAGTTGAGGGCCAAGGTTATGAAAGACAAAGAAAGACTGAAGAATTGGTGTAGGTTAAAAGAGGAAACCAAGGAGACATGACAATTAAATTCAACCTAGGGTTCTCATTTGGATCCAGAAACAGAGGGACTTTGGTAGAGAAATCAGTTAAGCCCAAAGTTTATAGTTTTACTAAAAAGTAGTGTCCTGATTTGGATCGGTTATAAAGTTACTTTACTTATTCCTGACCTTAAAGGGAATGCTGTTCACGTTATCTTATTAAACATGATGTTTACAGTAGTTTTAGTTGATGTTATTAATTTAGGTTAAAGAAATTTATTTAGGTTAAAGAAATTCCCATCTATTCTTAGTTTGCCAAGAGCTTTGCATAATGACTGTGTGTTAAATTTTAGTAAATAATTTTTCTGTAGCTACTGGAATAATTATCATTTTCATCCTTTGATAAATTAATAATTAACCATATGAGATTTCCTAGAATTAAGAAAATCTTGGAGTAACCTACCTGGATCATGATGTGTTGCATTTTTTATTCTTTGCTGAATTTGAATATTTTCTTTAGGATGTTTTCATCTCTATTTATGAGTAAGAGTGTTTTGTAATTTACTTTATTTATTCTCTCTTCATAAGATTTTTATATCACGATTATTCTAGCCTGACTAAAATGAAAAGAATACTCCAATTTCATATATTATATGGACCAATAAATTTAAGATTAAAGTTAGCTATTTTTCTAATGTTTCGTAAAACTTACCTGTAAAGCCATCTCGGTCTAATATTTTCTTTTGAGAAAGATTTCTAATATTTGATCCAATATATTGTATGACTATAATATTATTCAGATGCTCTATTTCTCCTATAGTTGATTTTTATAAATTGTATTTCTCTGAGAATTTGCCCACTAATATAAATTTTTAAATGTATTGGCATGAAATAATTCATGATATCCTCTTAGTTTCTGTTTAATCTCTGCAATACTAATTTGTCTTAGTTATTTTTCTCATTGCTGAGACAAAATACCTAAAACCCACAAATTAAAGGAGGAAAGGTTTATTGCAGCTCACAGTTTATAGAGATTTCAGTCCATAGTCGGTTGGCTCCAAGGCAGAGTGGCATGCCAGAGGGGCATCACAGAGGAGAAACAGTTCATGGCAGAGCAGGCAGGCAGCCAGTAGCAAGCAGCAGAAAATGCAGAATCAGCAGTGAAGCAAGCCTCCATTTCCCTTTTATCCAGTCCAGGCTACAAGCATTTCAGGTAGTACCATCCACACCCACATTGGGCCTTCCCATTATCCACACCCAAAACTATGCTAATTCTAATCAGCATCACACACCCTTAATCCCAATATCACATGCCCTAGATCCAGCCAGCTCCAAAAAGTCCCACCTATGAGCACATGAGGCTTTGGGGGTACCTCTAAATACAAGCCTTAACATAATAATATTCTTTTTGTTGAATATTATTTATGAAGGTTTTCTTTCTCTTTGCATATCTTACTTAAAAAGATAACTTTTTTGGGCCAGTGAGATAGCTCAGCGGCATAAGCACCTGCCTGGCAAGCGCAAGGTCCTGAGTTCGACTCCCGGAACCCACATACAAAAAAAGGGCTGGTGATGTTGCTCAGCGGCACAGGCGCCTGCTGGCATGCAAGGTCCTGAGGTCAACCCCTGGTACCCACAAGAAAAAAAAAAGATAACTTTTGGTTTTATCAACATCTATTGTATGCTTGTTTTATATTTTGTTAATTTCTACACTTTTTTTTCTTCATTCCCTTCTACTTTCCTGGAATTTATCTGTTTTCTTTCCCTGTAATTTAAAATTAGACTTTTAGTTTATTAATTTAGGGGCTTTCTTCTTAAGATAAGTATTTAAAGGTATACATTGTATTCTAAATATTACTTACAAGTTTTGTTCTATCCTAAGTATTTTCTAATTTCTGTTATGTTTTCTAACTCACGAATTGATTTAGAATTTATTTTTAAACTTTTCAAAAAATTAAACTGTGATGTTTTCCTAGTTATATTTTTGTCATCAATTTCTAACAATTATATATAGACATAATACAAATCCTTTGAAAATTTTTGAGGCTACTTTATGGCAAGCATATGGTCAATTTTATTCCATATTTTGTATGTCATTGAAAATAATAAACATTCACAATGCTTGAATGCAATATTCTATAGCTGTCCCTAGTCTTAAGACTTCAAAATTTCTATTTCTTACTGAGCTTTTTACTGCTCAATTAACTAATGTATTGTGTTGTATTTTTTTAAAGTGCCTCACTGTGAGAATAGATGTGACTAGTTCTTATTTATCTGACAGTTTTTACTTTATATATTCTGAAGCCATATTATTAGCTGCATATGTTTTAATGATTATTTATTTTTAGTGAATTAAACAGTTTATAATTATATAGTGACTCCCTTTATCTGTAATAGTGCTTTTTAAAGTGTTTTTATTGATATTAGTATAACTATTGCACTGTCTTTTGGTCACTATATTTGTTTTTTGTATCCTGGACCTTAAGTCTATCTCCTTATGCTTTAGGTGAGTTTATTATAAAATCAGGTAGCTGGAATTTTAAACTTTTATTTGGTTTGAAAAATTTTTAACTGTAGTTTACTGTGTGTATCCATTTGCATGATTACTTTAATAATTTATGTCTTTTTACGTTTTCATTTTGTGTTTTATTTGTCCCATCTTGAGTTTGGTTTTCCTTCCTTTCTTAAGTTATTTGAATTGATGTCTATTTTTTCCTTTTTCTCATCCATTTTCCCTATACTTGCTTGTAAATTATATGCTCTATGTTTATACTTAGAGTTTATACTTTAGTTCTTTCAAGTTACCTTTGTAACTTGAACAAGCACGCTTTTTTGTGTGTGTGTGTGTGGGTACCGGGGGGACGACCTCAGGACCTCGCGCGCCAGCAGGCACCCGTGCCTCTGAGCGATATCAGCGGCCCTTTTTTTCGTATGTGGGATCCAGGAGTCGAACTTGGGCCCTTGCGCTTGCCAGGCAGGTGCTTACGGTGCTGAGCCATCTCACTGGCCCCAAGCACGCATTTTTTAACAAAGTCTAAAAGTAATCAATACCTTACTTTCTTCCCGAACAATATAAGGAACTCAAACTGCTTTAACTCTGATCACTTCTTGACTTATCAATTATCAATTATTATTGACTTACACTCATCAATTATTTTCTCCATTATTTAGTCAATATTATTATTGATACAGATGTATTTGTTTATCATTTATTATTGGGTTATAAATCTTCTTTCTGAAGTACATTTTTAGAATTTCCTTTAGCAAATGTCTTTTAGTAATAAATTCACAATTTTCCCAGAAGTATCATATTTTACTTTCATTCTTGATCATAGTTTCACTGGGTAGAATTTTAGGTTGACAGTTTTGTTCCCTCAGTATATAGAATTCCTGTGTCTTCTGGCTTCCATTTTTGCAACTGAAAAGACAGTTATCATACTCATTTCTATTTTTTTACAATAAATTATTTTCTTTTTTTGAATGCTTTTAAGATCTCTTTTTCATCAGTGTTCAGTGGTTTCACTATGGTATGTCTAGGTGTGAATTTCTTTTTAATTGTCTTGCTTAAGATTCATTGAAATACCTGAGGAAGTAAAAAGAAACTGACATCCAGCCAACATACCCCTTGCCAAGCCATAAGCCCTGAGTCAGGGATATATCCAACCGAAGAAAATTATTATTTCTTTCACATGATGTGTAGTAAGCTAACTCAGCCATGAGCACTTGGGCTATATCTATCTGCCCAGTGCCTTTTACTAATTTTATCTTGCCAAGGAAGATGGATACCTTAGAGTTCTACATAGCTAAAGTAAGCTACCAGTGTTCATCATTATGTACAGTTTGAGTGGAAGGATGCCACTTTACTATTCTCTTTGACACAGGGAATTTGTATGTAAAATGGGACTCTTTAAAAAGGCTTTCCTATCCCACTCTCTCCTTCAAAGTAAAAAGTAAGCCTGCAGCTTCAGTTCACTTCCTCAATCTCTTTGCCTTATGTTTCTTTGACAAGAAGAAATGCAGGAAAGAACAATCTGCATTTATGGATGAACAATAATGAAAAACAAACTAGTTGAGGATCTAGCCTAGGTAATATAGGAGGGAAAGGAGAACATGAAGAATACACATCAGAAGTTCACCATGAATTAGGGGAAATTTTAAATAAATACTCGTTCATTATATCAACCAAAATGAAGAATCTATTGTCTTTCTAGAGCAAAGGCTCTAGGAAGGCATGATAACATGATAGAAAAAGATGGAAAAAGAAGATGACAGATTTTAGAAAATAAGTGGAAGTGGAAAACTAAATTTTTTATAAAACTAAGGGCCATATTAGAATTATCCCAGATAGTATAAGAACAGATATTAATAGAAACATAATTAAGCAATGTAGAATTTTGACAGACTTGAAAAAGTTGAATACAAAAGTTTAAAGTGTATTAGAAAAATTATTAATAATAAAAGCCATGAATAAGAAAACTATGAGGAAAATCACTTAACATCTCTGACATAAACTAAGAAATTAAGCAAGAAAACACTATCTAAAGATATTACAGAAGCAAATTTTCCTATATTAAATATATTTGAGTTTAAAAGCACAGGATAACTAACACTGAGCCACACACTGATAAAGTTACTAGACTTCAAATGTAAAGAAAAAATGGGGGTATGAAGAATTTAATTAAATAACTTATAATAAAGAACAGCAAATCAGACAGTCCTAGAACCTTGCCACTGCAATATTCCAAGCTAGAGAAAATGATGCAAAGTTTCCAAAGTCTTGAGAGAAAGAAGATATGACCATTTGGCAATGCTCAGTCCAAGTGACACTCAAGTATATAGGCCATGGACATTTTTAAACATGTAATATCTCAGGGAATATAGTAGAAAAGCTACATGGTGATAAATCTAGTAATAAAAGATGGAAATACAATAAAAGGCTGATGGATAACACCTAAAACATTTCTACACAAAGCCAAAGACACACAACCATCTAAAATGTAGAAACCCAATTGCATAAGAAATAATACCAAGCATAAACAAATGGGATTATATCAAATTGAAAAGCTCCTGTACAACAAAGTATTTGCCAGCTACTCCTCAGGCAGAAGACTAATATATAAAGAATTCAAAAAATTAGACCCCCCCCAAAATAAAAGACCTGATCAAAAAATGAGCAAATGAAATGACTAAACACTTCTCAAAAGAAGAAATACAAATGGCCAATAAGTACATGAAAAAATGTTCAACATCTTTGGCCATTAGGGAAATGCAAATTAAGACAACACTGAGATTCCATCTTACTCCAGAAAGTAAAAATATCATTAAGAACTCAAAAAAACAACAAATGTTGGCAAGGCTTCAGGGAAAAAGAAACTTTTATACATTGGAAATCAATATGGAAAGTTCTCAGAAAACTAAAATTAGAGCTTCCACTCAACCCAGCTATTTCCCTTCTAGGTATCTTCCTAAAAGAGCTAAAGACATCACATTACAGTGATACATCCAGACCCATGTTTATAGCAGCACAATTCATTGTAGCTCAGTCTTGGGTGTGGCCTATATGTCCATCAGCAGATGCATGGATAAATAAAATGCGGTATACATACACAATGGAGTACTACTCAGCCACAAATAAGGATAAATTTGTGTCACTTGTAGGAAAATGAATGCAGCTTGAGGCAATATTAAATGAAATAAGTTAGACAAACGAGCTTAAATATCACATGGTTTCTATTATATGAGAAATCCAAAGTACAAGTTAAAGAGCAAAATGAAAGATAATAGAATACAGGAAGATAGATCTTTTGCAAATAGGAAGGGTAAATCAGGAGATGGAGGGAGAGGAGGGAAAAGAGGGGGAAGAGAAGTAGAAAAGATTAGGATATGTACATGTCCCAACTTCCTAGGATGAATGTATTCATTATGTATTGCAAACATGTACTAATAAAAAAGAAAATGCAGTAATTGCTTTCCTAGAGTCTCAACAATTCCAGCATTGCCAAAAATATAATTCTTCTCTGAGACTCAAAGCAAACTCTTAGCTGTGAACCCCTATAAAATTCAAAAAGCAAGCTACATGTTCCTAATATATGGCAGGGCAGGGTAAACATTCTTATTCCAAATGGGAGGAATAGGGATGAAAAAAGAATAGGATCAAAGCAAGACTGAAACAGCAACATAAATATTAAAACTTATAGCTCCATGTGTACCACCTAGAGCACATGGTGATGAGATGTGAGTTCTAGAGGACTTAGACAGCCCCATTTCTATGCCAACTATGCTTGCCAACAACAGCCCACACAGCCCGTATTGGACTGGCTCTGCTCTCTGCCTGCAGTGCTCCTCGGCAGCCATTCCACTTTCCTGGCATCTCCAGTGTCCTGAGGTCTCCCCTACTACTTTAGCTTCATTCACAATTGCATGCATGTCTCCTATCAGAGGCACATTGAGTTGCCTCCCATTGAAATCTGCATAGAAGCCTCCCTGACCCTACAATTCTTCCATTCTTCATTCCTGAAAAACCAGCATTATGTGGGCAATGCCAAGATCTGCTGCCAGTGTGAACAGTAGCATTCCTCTTGGATAATGATTACAGTGGCCTCTGAATGGTGGGATGTCTGGGCACAGTGAAATGAATCCCAGGGAATAATTTCCCTTGTGACCCTCCTTAAGTAGGAGACCCAGGGGCTGGCTATTTTCAAAAAAGAAAACTTTGCACTTTTCCACCCTTGACTCCACAGTGGATGGGGTCTTGCTGATTCCTGAAATGTCCTGAAAACATCTTTCCTCTTGTCCCAGTTCCAAATACTTGGGTTTCCTTTTAATGATGCTAATTTCTTCAGCAATCATTCCCCCTTTGGCCCCATTTTTATATGTGGTTCATTTCCAGCCAAAATTTAAGATTCTCAAATCTTTTAGCTCCACTTTATGCTCCCAGTTGTCACTATAAATCTGGATAAAAGCAGCCAGCAGTACCCATGCCACAGCCTGAATGTTGGGCTGCCTTGAAATTTTCTCTACCAGATAGATTAGTCCATTGCTTTTAAACTCAGATTCACACAAAGTTTTAGGGCATGGGCAAAATATATACATTTTTTGCCATAATGTAACAATGTGGCCTCTAGTCCAATTCCCAATGGTCTTCATTCCCATTCACAACCTCATAAGCACAATCTTTACTATCCCCTTTCTTATCAGCATTTTGGTTTTCTGAGCTACCAACTGAATCACCCATCAATCTCTGCTTACAGAATTATAGGGATTCTCTAGCCTGCTTCTCCAAACTTTTCCAAATTTCTTCTACAAAGCAGTTTAAAAGGCTTCTGGACCACATGATCAGGTACAGTCACTGCAATGATCTCACTTCTCCAGTACCAATTTTCTGTATGGGTCAACTTTCCTATTGCTGGGACAGAATATCTGGATTACCAAGCAAGGTATTGGGGTACCTACAACTTAAAAGGAAAAGACTTCTTTAGCTCACAGTTTCAGAGGCTTTAGTCCATGGTTAGCTGGGTCCAGAGCAGAAACATCATGGTGAAGGACATGGTGAGCAAAGCTGCTCACTTCATTGCTGCCAAGAAGCTCAGCACAGGGAAAGAGTACCAGCAAGAGATACACCTTCCAAAGGCACGCTCCCAGTGACCCCTCTCCTTCAACTGGGCCCAACCTCCTAACAAAACATTCAGCTATGTATATCAGTGGATTAATCTACCAATGAGTATAGCACCCCCATGATCCAATCAGCTATTCGGGTGTCTCTTAAACCCATAAATTTACAACTAAGATTAACTGGCACACTGACTTAAAGGAATTTGTCTACAGATAAATTTCTAAATGCAACACCCAAACCTTACAAGAAAAGGTACAGGTAAATGGAAGTGGAACTAGAATGCAAAATGTGGAAGCAAGAAATTTCATTTAAAACTGAAGAGTTTTCAGTTAATTCGCCAAATTTCAAGTATAGTTGGTAATGACCTAAGAATGAAGCCAGGCTTAGTCATGATCATCTGAGGAGCAATTCCTCAAGCATGTTCCCAGATTTTAGCTCATAGGTGTCCAGCCTGGACAACTTAATGACTTAGCGAGATCTTGTCTCAAAACTAAAAACAATTACAAGTGCTGGGGATGTAGTCCTTGGTTCACTTCCCAGTATCAAAACAAAACAAATAAAACCAATCAGACACTCCAAGATTAAATGACTTGCCCAAGATTATTCAGCTAAAGCAGTGGTAGCACTGGAAATTTCTGTCAAGATCTTTGGCTGCAAAAACTTGTTTCTTCCCCTATCTCAGTAAATCCCAAACACCTTAGAGAGTAGAGTCACTAGGTCTGGAATGGGGCCTGACATTATGCATTTTTAATTCCTAGCTGATGCTCAGGCTATTGGTCTGTGAATCTCACCTTGGGAACAAGGCCTTTTCCCACCTCCCCTGGACTACCAAGCAAGAGATAGGAAGCAGCTGTGTGAGCTGTGGCCCAAGAGGGCCTGCCCTGGACCAGGTGGCCAGAATAAGAGCCTTCCTACTGGCTGAAAGAAGAGAAGATGTTTTGGGAAGTCAGCAAGGAAGAGGTAGTACAGGAGCCTCTTTAAATATTACAGGGATCTCCAAACTTGTTTGAGGTTTTTTTTATTTACTTTACTTTATTTTATTTTATTTTTGTGGGTCAAACTCAGGACCTCGTGTGCCAGCAGGTGCCCGTGCTGCTGAGTGATATCACTGGCCCTTTTCTTGTATGTGGGTACCGGAAGTCGAACTCAGGACCTCCCGCTTGCCAGGCAGGCTCTTATGCCGCTGAGCTATCTCACCAGCCCTGGGGTTTTTTTGAAAAGAAAAGTTCCCTTTTCAACTGAAATTTTACATGAAATCTTAATGTGTAAGACAAAAAAACTAGTATTTCCTTGGTAAACATTTATTTTATATATTCAAAATTACCACATACTCATGTTAGATATGTACAATAAGCCTGGATAACACAAAAATTTTTATATAAGACTGTATGGCAGATAAAGTATTGTGAAAGATCCAGAAGGCAAGTGAATCCAAATGTCTATTAAGTGTTTAATTTAGGGGGAAATGTTAAACTGCAGTCGCTATCTGAGCAATATAATGTAATGAGAACAAAACAAAATAACAATGATGAGAGCCCATAGTTCTCAATATTGGCAAACCTGTGATATGACAGATACTCATAAGCATTGCTTAATAGGGACACCATTTTGAAAGGTTTCTGCAAAAATATTGACATGCCTTTTCTCAATAATTTCTAAGATTCTGTCCTAGGGAAAGACAGGAAGATAGAATAAATGAATATTTATTGAGTGCCGACTATTAGACATTATGCTAGATATTTCTGACTTTGAAAAATCATGATTTAGACATGAAATACATACTTCGCACAGTGTCTAACTTATCTAACATCATACAGCTCAACATTCAGACCCGGTGTTATGATTTGTGTCTAGATGTGCCCCTAATCCTCATGTGGTCATAGGACTTTTTCAAAAGTGGCTGAATCAAGAGTGTGTGATGCTGGGATTAAGGGTGTGTGATCCGTTCACTGATTGGCTTGGCACCGCCCTAATCCCAGCAGCCTAGAAAGAGTATAAAAGGGCCAGAAAGACACTGTGAAGGTCAGCTGTTGATTTTGCTGTCTTCTGCCCAAGGGAATGTTCTCCTCTGTAAAGTCACCCGGCCCTGAAGCCAGCCGATTATTGACTGACACCTCTACAGACTGTGAGGTAAAGAAACCTTTCCTTCCTTAACTTTGGGTGTCGGGTATTTTGTCTCAGCAATGAGAGAAAAGTAACTAAGACACCCAGGTTTATCTAATTCTATAAAGACCATATTCTGTGTCTTTGAAATTTCTTGATTATCAAGAACTTATATGCTGAAGGACCACCATCCCACTTATTTCTTAGTATCTTGTCTTTATCTTTCTGTCTTCTTACCTAGAGTCATAATGGCTAGGGGAAATGAAGTAGGAAGTTAAGACTCTAAGAGACACATATTCAGCCCTCAGCTGGAGGATACTGATTAGATCCCAACCAAATGTCATGAGATGGAATTTGGCTCTCTTTACATTTGGGAAGTTGCTGGAGGAAAACATCTGGATCAGACAGGAAATTCTGAGAAAAACCCAAGAGTGCAACTGTGGGAGCTTGTTATAACTTCTCAATTCTCAATGAAAAATTCCACCAATAAGGACATTAGAGACAGATGCAGTGTGTCATGGGAATTGCCCCCAAAGAAATCAGCCCAATGGGAAAAAATGTGTCCCAGAGACATAAAATTGATGTTGTTCTGCAATTAGACTCCAACCACTCCTATGGGACCTAAGTCATGGAACATTCAACGTGAACCAAGGACATTCTGAGGAACAGCTAATAATACTATCAAGGCATCTGCTTTCTGCTCAGCCCACAGGAGCCTGATGAGGCCCATTAGGCTGGTGTGCTTTGTGTAGTTAGGGCAGGGTAATGATGAGATGCCTCCAAGAAAAGAACTTACAGATGGGGCTGCTGTGCCACATTCCTTGTTCCAACACACACTTGGTGGACAAGAGCACCATGAGTAATGGCTAATGTCTGCCATACTGGTTTAGGGAGATGAGGCCCAAGATCACCTAGGTGCACACTTCCCTGTTGAAAACCAGGTATAGGGCTTGTTGCCCTGGTTATGGAAAGCTTTATGACCTGGAAAGAAAAGGTAAAATTTGGTTCATCTAAAAGAATAAAAAATATGAACAAAAGTGATGACCACTCATGGCCATGAGCACTGAATTTCTGCCAGGAAGTAGGCTGCTGGTCTCCTCTCCCTCATTTGGCACACTTGTTCCCACTTTTTCCCAGGACTCAGGAGCACATTCAAAGGAAGCTAGCTCAGTTCCTGCTAGCTTTGGGGAAGGCTTTCTGAGTGTGGGTATAGTTAAGAGCTTGGAAGATATTTTGGATTCCCAGGATTAGCTTCTTTCCCAGAAGTGATATAAAGATAAAGAACAAGTCATTAAAAATATCTTGTGTTTAAAGCAGTCTTTAAAGGGCCCTATCCTTCTTAGAATTCTCTGATCATCAATATAATATTTATCTAGATCCTTACAATTGCTTCATTTCTGAGTCATGTTAAACTTAAGAATTCAGGAACCATACAGAATAAGAAGGAAAAGTCAAATAAATGAATAATAAAAAGTCATATCAATTTGCATATTAGGTATTTTTTCCAATGAAAATATCTTCTCTGATCTTTTGAAAGTAACAAAAAAATTTTAAGAAAAATCTATGTAATCATAGCAAACCTTAAACACAGAATAGAAATAAATGGTGAGTATGATAGTTAACTGATTGTGTCAATTTGAGTAAGAAACACCCGACTAATTGGATCAACGTAGTTCTCAGTATGGCCAAGGGGATTTACTGAAAACAGAAAACCTATCCTATAATGGCTTGTTGCCTGAATGGTACAAGACAGAAACAAGAAGGAAGGCTCCCTTCTGTTTCTTCAGAGGAGCTCCAGTCCTTGCCTTCACCTTGGACTTCATCTCCTAGCTTCCAGCACACGCTTCAGCCTTCCATTCCAGACCCTTCAGCCTCCTGATACGGACTTACACAGATTATTACAATGAGCTGTGGGCTTTTCACTGAATCCTTCAGATCTCCAGTTCATAGGCAGGCCTTATGTACTCTTCCACACCTGACTCTATGGGTGGGCATTGTAAGCCAATCTTGTAAATTGTTATATATTTATATATCTTGCATTAAACCTGTCTTTCTAGGAAGCACTGACTGATACAGTAAGTTAACTGGAAATTTTATAGCCACAATTTCTTTACCTCTCTCTTCCTCAGCCCCAGATCTAATCCATTACCAAGTCCTGTCAATTTTTGGGGGGGAGGGAAGGGGTACTAGGAATCGAACTCAGGACCTCACGCTTGTTCCCAGCCCAGTCCTGTCAATTTTACCTCCAAAATGATTTCCAAATTCTTCTACATCTTTCCATCTCAACTACTATTTTCCTGGTCCAAGCCATCATCTGTCTACTGTCTACTGTCATAATGTCCCAGCCCAAATTCCTGCTTGGATTCCTACCTTTTACCCATCTATCCCACACCAGAAGCCAAAGAGGCTTCCTTAGAACACAAATATGATTATATTATGCTCTTTCATCAAAGTCTTCAGTGGCCAATACACATTTGAAAAGACATCCCCCTGTTTATCCATTAGGAGAATGAAAACATTAAAAACACACAGTGAAATGTCTCTACAAAATGACCAAAATAACTAACATTTTAAATGCAAAATACCAACTTTAGGAGAGAATATAAAGAGACTGGAACTCTCATACCTTGCTGGCGAGAATGTAAAATGGTATCATCACTTTGGAAAACAATTTCACAATATACAATAAGGCTGAACATGCCATCCTGTGACCCTATAATTATCTAGACATATTTATCTAAGGATGTTCACAAATGCTCACAGCAGAACAAATTATACAGCCCAAAACCAGAAACTTCCCAAATGCTCAGCTATTTAAAAATCAATAAACCAATTATTTATGTATTCAGTGAGAATGAGCAGTCTACAATTACAATTACATAGATGAATCTCATAAACATTATTTAGAGTGACAGAAATCACATATCAGAGTATATATTATATCATTGCACTTATATAAAGTATAAAAACAGACAAACACGTATACATTTTTGAAGTCAAAATAGTGCTTACTTTCAGAAGGAAGGGTATAGACTGTTAGGGGTTACAAGGGGACCCCTCAGTTTCTGATAATGTTGTTTCTTGGCCTGGATGCTAGTTATATGAATATTCAGTTTGTGAAAATTCAGCAAGCTGCACAGTTATTTTATGTGTACTTTTCTATATATGCTTATACTTAAATAAAAAGTGTTGAAGTTACTGAATAATTTCCCTTTAAGGTGAAATTCCAAGTCCTTAGTATGGGCCACAAGATCTTAAATCACCTAGCACGTGTCTGCAACTCCATGCTTATTTTGAGCCGGTAACCTCTTTGCTCCCCAACTGTAACCACACTACTAGGCTCCTCGATTGTGCCTCATTCCTGCCCACCTCAATGCACCTGACTTTGCCTTGGCCTAGATTGGTGATCAGTCAACTCTGACTCATAGCTAAGTCCTGCCAACCTGCCTGCCACTTATTTTGTTTGTTTGTTTTCTGTTTTGTTTTGTTTTGTTGTTGAGTTTTGTTTTGTTTTTGTGGTACTGGGGATTGAACCCAGAACCTTTGCATTGAGCTACATATCCAGGCCTTTTTCCTTTTTTATGTTGATACAAGATCTTGCTTAGTCACTATAAAGTCTTATTGGAATCCAGATGTGCCTCTGCATTTAAATATTGTGCATGGCTGCTTTGGTACTATTACAATAACAGATATCGAATGGCTCACAAATTTGAAAATATTTGCTACCTGGCCCTTTATAGAAAAACATTGCCAACCCCTGGCTTAGAACATTTCTAGATGCTTTTTCTACTTCCATCTGTCTAACTCCTACTCATTTTTCAGAATTTGGGGGGGGCGATTTTTTTGGTTTTGCCCTTTTTTAAAGGAAGCCTGAGTTCTTATGTTCTATTCTCCTGGATGTTTCTTTCAGTGTTCTTCTCTTTTGAGATCCTCGAAAGGCTTCCCTTGCTCCTAGGGTAGAATGTAAACCTCCTTACAGCCTACAAGTCCCAGCATGACTTGGTTTACTGTGTGACTTTGTAGCCTTTTCTCCTACACTTGCTCACTTACATCTGATCACTCTGGACTCATTTTAAGATTTAATCCACTTCTTCTGCACCTCATGCCCTTTGCCCATGCCATACCCTCTGCCTTGAGTACTCTTTCTCAGTTCCTCACTTAGCCAATACGAACTTAAACATGACCCAAAGAAAGAAGTTACTCACTTAGTGGGTTTAATACAGCCAAGTACTGGAGGCTCTTCCCTCAGTTTGGGGCTCTGAGACCCCACCCCTTTCCCAGTTGAGCCACTCCTTGACTTTCCCTCCTCCTACTTTCCCTCCAGCATTGGCTGCCCACTCTTCAGGCACCACAGAGTCTGCAGCTGGCTCCTCTTCCAGCTGATGACTTACACAGAAGAGAAGCAGCTCCTAGAATACCCTGCCCCCTGCCCATTTCTCTATTCCAGAACTGGTGCTGTATCTTACTAGGAAGGGGACAAAGTTGCCTCAAGGAGGGGTCCTGGGTTTTTTTTTGTTTTTTTACTGGAGATTGAGCCCTGGGTTTTTGGAATATGCAACCGCTCCAGCCCAGCCCTTTTTTTATTTTTTGTTTTGAGACAAATTCTCACAAAGTTGCTCTAGAGTGCTGGGCTTACAGATTATGTGGCACCACACCTGGCTCCTGGGTCTTCTTATTTCTTCTAGCAAAGATGAGCTTCCCAGTGCCCCTATGAAGTAGGGCTCGATGCCTTTGGCTGTCAGTTCTTTCAGGGGTGGCCTCAGCTGCAGGAAGCAGACTTAGCTGAGGCTATGCCCTTGCTAGGGTAGCCCACATCAGTGACTGAGTGGGATGAAGGCCCAGGCACTTAGCCCACCTCACGACAACTCCATGGGACTCTCACCCCAGGCACCTTTGTCAGTCCCACACTGCACTCTGCCTAACCTGGCTTCATCCTCCTGCCCTCTGTAGACTTTGATTCCTAGTAAACATCATGAATCCTACACTCTGTGTCAGCATCTCCTTCCAGAGAACCTGCAACATTTGTTTATATGGTGTTATTAGATGAACAGAATTGATAGGCCTATGCTGGAATCCTAGCACTGGTCTTCACGGACCAGGTAGCCTTGAAAAGTAATTTGCTGGCTTCCTAGCCTCTAGCTCCTCATCACATGGAGATGATATCTTCACTGAAAGGATGCTTTTAGGATTGCTTGAAATAGTATTCTATGTCAGAATGTTAAAATGGAAGTTTTAACTTCCATTTGGGAATGAGCTTCCAAGGCTATAAATATCAGATATCAAATTGAATTGAGGGAAAGACCCCTGCAAGGGCCCAAAGTAAATATCCCATGGGGCATTACATGACCCTTGTAACTCCTCACCAATGTCAATTTATAGCGTAAGAAAGGAGCGATATCCTTAAAAGAGTGATTTTTTGAGACTCACACTTCACTCCTGGAGGTAAAGTTGAGTTATGCTTTTCACTTGGCTTCAAGACAAAAAAAGTGGGGCTTCAGAAAGCTGACCAGCCTAAATCAGGAAGACAGAGTAGGGTCCTATCTGACACCAGTAGGAGAATCTAGACTGATGGGAGTGGTAGACTGATGGAGTAGATAAAGGAGGGAGAATGGTTTGGTGGGATTATTTTATACTCCCAAAGCTTTTCTGGGGACAGACTTTAGAGTATTTCCCATGGATGCATTTGGGAAGTGCATAAGAGAAAGCCTATCTGGCAGTTGTGTTAGGTAGCATGTAGGAGGCTAACCTAGAGGAACAAACTGAATTTCACATTGGAGAGTCTAAATATACTACCCAAGAGTCAAACATAGTATTTCAGGTAATATCTATATTATCTTTAGCTGACCTTGAGAAACCATGAGTTAGCAGTTACAACAAAAAGACTTTCCTACTTGTAGTCAGAGATGACTACAGGCTTAGCAGGAAAAGGAGTCAGCATCTTATAACTGCTGGCAGAAATGCAAAGATATCTTACAATAGCCCCACTATTTCTCTTTCCTCTCTTCTTTTCTTCCACTCTGAAAGGATCAGAAACCAAGGTTATCAGGTTGGGGAGGAGTAGAAATATGAATTAGACATATCTGTGAGCATGAGTAAAATTTTAAAAACCTGATCGTATCAGGTGTTGACAAGGGTGCAATTAACTAGAACTTTCATTCATTGCTGGCAAAAGTGCAAAATGATACAGCCGGTTTGGGAAACAGTTTAAGAATTTTGGATGAAGTTCAACCCTTTCTGTATAACCAACAACCCCACTTCTAGATATTCGCCCAAGAGATACATGAATTACAAATACCATATTTGAATGTTTATAACACCTTTATTTCTAATCACCAAAAACTGGAAACACCATAGGTCTATGCAATAGAATTAACCACATACATATGACACAATCTGGGTCAGTCTCGAATGCTAAATGAAAGAAGTCAAGAAGAAAAAGCTACAACTGCATCATTCTATTTATGTGGCATTCTGTAAAAGGCAAAGCTATACAATCAGAAGTCAGATAAGGATAGGGATGGAGGAAGGGAAGTGATTGGGGGAACGATGGAAATAGTCTGAATCTAGAGTGTGGTGGTTACACAACTGAATGTGTTTGCCAGAACTCATAGAACTGCCTGCCTAAAAAGGGCTCAGTGTATATAAATTATACTGCAATAGACCTTGCTTTTTAAAGAGGAGGACAGAAGAAATGCAAGGTGGGAGTGAGAAACAAAAGGCTGTCTATTCCTTCAGGAGAGCAGATATTTACAAGGAAGATTGTGTTTATTATTATGAAACTGGTGACACTGGGCTTTAGACTTACTTACAAAAGACAAATAAAGTGAGAAGGGAAAAATCTCAGAAAATAACTTTAAATTAGTCATAGAAAGTAAAATGGGAACAGTGCTTATTTGGTGTAGTAGATACATGGGTAATATTCCTTACACAGGGCTTCATACTTAGTTGACTTGTGCTCTTTTATCAGCTATATAGATAACAGCAACCTTTTGGAAATCAAGGGGGAATTATTTGGAAAAATGACAAAGAACTTGAAGGGACCCCTCTTTGAGACTATGAAGGTAAGTACATCCTTAAGGTAGTTGATTTTTTCATACGAATTTAAAATAGGTTTATCTGGAGCGTATGAAAGACTGTTGAAGAGAGAAGTAATTCTCATCTATATCCATATAATTAACACACCTTGAGCACAAAAATATTCCAATACTTTGCTCTGGAAACTTTTCAGTGAAAGGAAAGTTTTCAAGCAAAAACAAGTGAACAAAAAAAATCAACTGTCAAAATAACATCATTTGTTACAGTTTTCTGATACAAAACATACATAAAAATCAAAAGCAGTACAAAATTTGGAAAATTATTTGGCAGTGTCTACTAAAAATGCACATATGCTAACCATATGGTAAAACATTTTTTCACTCCTGAATGTATATCTAACAGAATGTACACATATGTTTACCAAAAGAAGTGTTCAAAAAATATCTATAGTAGCCCTAATCATAATAATTCCAAACCAATAATAAAAGAAAATAATAAGATTTCTTAAGACAGAAGGCTATTGATTCCAGGTGAAGTATGGAAATTGAGAAATGAGTGAAGAACAATAAAAAGCATATATAACATTTTATATTTTGTATTTGAACAACTATGTCTTTTGGAGTTTTAAAATACTGTATATAGATTTATTTTTTCTTTCTTTCTGAGTTTACTGATTTTTTCATGCAAATATTAATTTAAACCTGTGATTCCTTTTTTTATTCTTTCCCTCTCCCTCTTCCCTTATACTATGCAAATAAGTTAAATCCAGGACATTATTTTTAATACATTATGCACATCCATTTTCATTTTTTAAACATGTAGATTTGAAACACAAAAAAGCACAAACAGCAGTGAGGTAGGGATAAATGAAATTAGTATTTTAAATTTGTTTCATTGTCTAGGAACTGCTCATTTATGTTAGATTTCCATCAATCAAGATTGCACTCAATTTAGGATATGCTCTATAAGAGTTGTAAAATAATATATATGTAGTAGGCTAAGAATGTAGAAAAATAAAATTAAAATCCTTGATTCATCCAAAAAAAAAAGGAAAATGAAACAGGCAGGACAAATAGAAATGAAATAAGATTCTAGATTTAAACTTAAATATGTCAGTAATTGCATAAGATGTAAATACACTAATTGTAAGATGAAGATTTTTAGGTTAGATAAAAGTAAAATACACTTCTGAGACACATTGTAAAGATTGAAACACTTCTTTTGAGATTTAATTCCTCAACATTACTGTGTCAACTGAGACCTTTAGGAGATAATTAGGTCACAGAGAAGAGGGGTGGAGTCCACCCCATGGGTGAATTAATGCTGTCTGGCTCTCATGGGAATAGATTATTACTCTTGAGAGAAGGTTGTTATCAGCATCCAGGCCCCTTTGTCCCCTCTCTCTTCCCTACAAACTGCTCCTCCTTTGGACTCAAGCTTTTACCATGATGCCATCCTCCATGCTGAGGTGGAGCCAGGGGACTTATAAGATGCAGCGCCACACTGTTTGGACTTTTCAGCTACCAGAATCTTGAGCCAAATAAGACTCTTTTTCCTTGTGAAGCATCCAACCCCAGGTATTTTGTTATTGCAACACAAAATGGACTAAGATGCTATTCTTTCTAGCAGTGATGATATAAACTACTGAGGTTATATTTTTCATGTGTGAGTGTGTGTGTGTGTGTGTGTGTGTGTGTGTGTGTGTGAAGGGACTGGTCTTAATGACACATTTAGTACGGAGAGTGAACCTACCTAAAATATGTGAATCCGTCTCAATTAATTTTTTATATTTAAAAAATTCCTTCTTTTTCTACATTGTTTTAACAGAAATTATTTTAGTGTAGATTAATCAAAAAAAGAGATAAGCAAGAATAAAAAGAATCACTCATTGTGCTACCTCTACAAATATTTTTATTGCATTTATTTCAGTCCTTTTCTCAGTTTCCAAAACATAACCTAACTATACATATTATCTGCTAGCTCACTTAAAAAGAAAATGTTTCAATTGTATCAAGAACAGAGTCTAAAGTCAATAAGTACATAGAGTTACACTTTTTAATTTTTGCTGCCATTTACTGTTTTTTCCTGTGGAATAAAAAAACATAAAAAATACAAAAAACTAGAATTCAGAAAATTAGCAGCTCTAGAGATTACTGCTTCCATTTTTGGTGAAAAAAATTTTTTTTGTCTTTGACTAGAGTAATTTATTTCATATTGTCTTTGAGTAAAAAACACAGTGTACATGGAACGTAAAGGGAAGAGAAAAGGGCAAGAAATGGAGGAAAGCGACATTCCATTCCCCAAGCCCTAGGCACGAAAGAAAACCAAGTAATCGGGCAGCACCAATATAGAAAGGGTGCTAGTAATCAGCAAAATGCTGTGCTACCACCAGTGATAAACCCATTCTTTAAAGGGCAAATAAAAAGTCATTTCTGAAAATCTAATCTGGCTCATGTTCAAAAAGAGACACCCATATAAGCTGAAACTGAGTAACTGGAAAGAAAGACTAAACAGATAAATCCTCACTGTCTATTTTGTGCATCTAAATGGCATATAAATGAAATTTCCTAAAAGCTTCATGGTGTGTGGGCCAAAAAGTCACCCTGGAAGCATGTTCATCTCTTCCCATTAAGTAGAAGGACTCATGACCTATACCAGACCACACGCCTGGCATCAAGGCAAAGGACTCCCACAGAGTAATTACTGGGGAGGACATGGAATGCATTCGAAGGCCTCTATCTCAAATCAGTCATTATATAATTAGGATAATTCAAATATTTTAACAAATTCAATGTTCCTATCGAAACAAATATTCGGCGTGACCAGTGTTAGCTGCTAGAATCAAACATGACTACAATGACATAGCAACAGTACCTTCTCTCTTACCTATCTCTACCGAACACACCAATACCATCGCACATAATACACACACCCCATAAGGGCATGGCCTCAGGAAAGCCAGTCACAGCCGGCCCACTGCCAACGACAGAACACTGAGGGTGGGCTGAGGGTAGAGGACGGGACAGTGTCCTAAAAAATGTAAGACTTTAGCTATGTACATGACAATCTAAGCCACAGGGGAGTGCTGAAGCTGTAATACACTTAAAATTAATACTTAAAATTTTTAATCTTTTTTCCATGTATATAAACAACTTTTACATCCCCTCCACAAAAAATTAGGCATATATTATATAGGGCAGCATGGATTTTATGGCTGAACCACATCCCATTGTATTAAGATATCATCTTTTATTTACTTATACCTCTTTTAATTACACTGCTCCTTATATTGAGTCATTTACTGTTTCTATTTTTGGTCCTTGGAAATAATGTTGTATCCTTCAGTTGTTACCTATATTTTGTGATGTTTCCAATTTTTTTTCTAGAAAAAATGGTAGACAGTGGAGGCTCTTAGTGGAAGGATATGCCCATGTTTATGGCTCTCAATTCATGCTGCCAAGTTGCTGTCTAGAAAAGTCATGTGATTTTCGTCAGCATAGGACCTTTTTAGTTCCTGTCCTCACCAATGTGGGACATGATCCTGTTTACAAATTCTTGCATAGTAAATAATTTCTTGGTCTTTAAATATGCATTATTTTATCTCTAGTGAGGCCAAACATTTTTCGTATACTCATTGTTCACTTTTATGTCTCTTTTTATTAATTTCCTGGTTCTTTTAAGCTAATTCTGTACCACCAAACTAGGGTATGTCTGATTTCTTTAGGTGAAGATTTTTATACAAAATAGATTGAGATGTGTCCAAAGACCTTTTCTATTTTATTTTTGTAGTCCAATACGAAGCATTCATTTCAAATTGTCTACTTGAAATTATATCTAGTCTTAGAATATCTAAAAGCAAAGAGTTAATAGAGGTCATTTATTCCATCTCCTCATTTTACAGAGGCATAAACTGAGACCCAGAGATGTGAGGGGGCAGGCATGCTAAAGTCACAGGGTGTACTTTTCTGTTTCTGTCTCTTTCTCTATCAGATTTTGGGAAAATGTGATATTTGTAATGGTTCATTCTTAGAAATATCTCCTATTCCCAAGTCATCTTTTGGGCTCGAGACAAAAAGATTGGGTACAAGGCTGAGATTGCCAGACTATCAGCTTCACTAATAGGACAGATTAGGAGAAAGACCAGTCTAAACATAAATATCCTTGAAAAGGAGCAGTAGAGTCACAACTCTAAAACTCCACTGTGATTCTAAGTAGACTTATAAGATGTCAAATTTTTATATATTATGGATTTGCTTTAGTGAACAGATTAAAATCATTTATGCATAATTTATTATTTTAGTGAGAATGGTACTATAACAAGTGTTTAAGTGTTTGAAAAATCATTTCTTTTTCTAAAAAGCCTTTCTTATTGCCAAGAAAATAATAGCCCCAAACTCTAACTTTCTCAAATGTTCAACAATAATAAAATAGATTAAATAAATTGCAATATATGTACATAATAAAATACTATACATTAAATAGAATGAACAATTTACACCTGTATACAACCGTGTGAATGAATCTCACAAGCACAATGCTGGATTAATGTCCAAAATACATAAGGAAACAAAAAGCTCAATAGAAACCAAACAAATCCAATTTTTTTTGTTTGTTTGTTTTTTGTGGGTACTGGGGTCGACCTCAGGACCTCGCGCGCCAGCAGGTGCCCGTGCCGCTGAGCGATATCACCGGCCCTTTTTTCGTATGTGGGTTCCAGGAGTCGAACTCGGGCCCTCACGCTTGCCAAGCAGGCGCTTATGCCTGCGGAGCCATCTCACCGGCCCCAAATCCAATTTTTAAACTGGGCAAAGGACCTGAATAGACATTTCTCAAAAGAAGAAATACAAAGGCCAACAGATACACTTAAAAAATTCTTCGATTTTCCGAATTATGAGGAAAATGCAAATTAAAACCACAATAAGATATCACACCTATTAGAATGGCTGTTACGGAAAAGATGAAAGATAAGTATTGTACATTTTTGTCCTTATTTACACTTTCGGTTTCTCAAACCAGAGAAACAATGCGGTATTTACACGTGTGTCTGATTTATCTCATTTAAGATAGATATTGTGAAATAGGAAGAAAATGTTCAAATGAGAAGGGGAACAGCAAAGGAAAGAAGGAAGGGAAAAGAAAAAAATGAGAAAAGAAAAATGAAAACAAAGGTGCTTGCTTCAGCAGCACATTTAGTGAAATTGGAAACAAAGCTTTCATAAATAAGGAAGGGAAGAGGGGTTGAAGGGAGGGTAGGGGAATAGGGGAAAATTCAAGTTATATCACGTACAGGTACAAATTCTCTATGATGAATGTGATCATTATGCATACCTAAAATGTGCCAATAAACTTAATTAATTCAAAAAAAAAGAAGGTAGAGAATAAGAAACCCTTGCACACTAACGGTGGGAGTGAATTTAGCATAGTCATTACGGAAAACAGTATGGAGGATACTCAAAAAACTAGAAACAGGCAGGGGTGGGGAAAATTTAGACGCAGAGCACCTACATTATCTAGCAGTCCCACTATGAGGTATACATCCAAAGGAACTGAAATCAGCACGTCAAAGAGACATCTGCACTCCCACGTTCATTGTGGCACTATTCACAAAGCCAAGACTAGGAATCAACCCAAGCATCTACCGATAGATGAACGAATAAAAAAAAATGTGGCATATATACAAAATAGGATATTATTCAACCATAAAAAAGAAGGAAATTCTGTCATTTGTGACAATATGAGCTTTATATTATATTAAGTGATATTAAGTGAAATAAGATATTATATTAAGTGACATAGATACAGAAGGAAAAATACCAAATGATCTCAATGTGTAGAATCTAAAAAAATTGAACTCAGAAGCAGAGAGTAGAATGATGTTTACCAAGGGTTGAGGGGCAGTGGTGAGAGAAGACTGGGGATTCTGGTCAATGCATACAAAATCTCAAGAGGAATAAATTCAAGAGATCTCTAGTAAGTCATGGTGACTACAGTTAATAACAAGGTATCATATACTTGAAAATTGCTGAGTAGATTTTGAGTGTTCTCACTACGAAAACAAAATAAGGATGATAATGCATATGGCAGTTAGCTTGATTTAGACCTTCCACAATGCATAAATATATCAAATTATCGTACTGTACATTAGAAGTATATAAAAGTTTTATTTTTCAATCAAAACCTTGAAAAAAACTATAATATTGAGCAAAAGAAGCCAGACACAAAAGATTTTACACCATATCATTCCATTTATGTAAAAAAGAAAAACAGTCAAAAAATATAGGAAGTTAGAAGCCAGAGAGGTAGGTAGATTCCTTTGCTGAGATTACGACTTGAAGGAGGCACAAAATGAATGTCATGCGAGTCATGCTGTGATTCTTGATCTGGGTGCTGGTTCCACAAAGTGCTAAGTTTGTAGAAACCCATTAATTTATTCTCTTATATGTTCACTTTCCTGTGTGGCCTGTCCAAAGTAGATAATCCCACTTTTTACAAAAACAAAACTCCATAATTTTGTAGGAAATAAAACATCAATCACACTAGCAACAGAGCTACTCAAAACTCAGAGTTAAAAACAAGCAATGACTAAGTTAACTTATAGAGAAAATTACACAATTCTATTAGAGAATGTAAATTAGCAACTATCTAAAAGGAGAACTATACAGTTTCATCACTAGGATGATTTCACATGGCAATGCTGAACATTCTTAATAAATGTGTAAATTCAATGCAATACTTAGAGGAGTGATTCACAAAGAGGTCCGTAGACAGTGGTTCTCAAACTTTGGCACACAGCAGAATCACCAGGACAGCTCCTAAAAACAGATTGTTCGGTCCCCCTCACCAAGTTTCTGACTCAGAATTCCTCAGGGTGAGGCTAAGAGTTTCCCATGCAGTGCTGCTAGTTCAGCACTGAGACGCTTTATGAGCCACTGCTCTGGAGTCAAGTCCCTCCTTCCCGGCCCACAGAAATCCACCTCCTACAGGGGCTTAGTGTTTCTTTATGAGACTGGCACTCTATGGACTCAAAGTAAAGACAGTTTTGTCTTTCAATGTGCTCATCTATCCAGGAGAGTGAGAAGGATTAACTATCCCAGTTTCCATCAATCTCTGGAAAGAAGTCGTCTGCAATGTTCAACCACCTTATCAACTCTGTAACCTGAAGGCTTCTTTCTGATACTCTGCTAAGCCAATCCCTGATAAGGACTCCAAAGACCTAAGTAGGAATTTTCCCAGGAATTGTACCCAGTAGGAATTTTCTAGTCTATATTCCTCATACTCTTCTACATGGATGCTAGTAACCTTCTCACCCTCAAAACACCCTACTTACTCTTGACATTTGTGGGTATCTACCTTTCTTGCCACCCTTCACTTCCTTCAAAGAATCGATTTCCTTGCCCACTCTTTAAATGCCATTGCTCCAGACCTCTACCTTCTGGTCATGCACCTCAGAATATTTTCTCATGCCCATCCCTCCATCTTCCCCTTTCCCCAAAGCTAAATACTCACCTGTTGTTTTACTACCTACAAGATGCCCATCTCGATGTCACAGAAGCATCTCAAATCCAGTGTTCCCCAGCTCAGTAAATGACACCAACATCAACCCAGTTGTTCAATCAAACTTTTGGAAGTTAACCTTGACACCTCTCTCCTTCTTAGCCCTAGAGCTTATCAGTTGCTCCCCTGTGAGCTCATGTGCTCCCCATTAGGAAATTTCTAATTTTCCCCAGCCTCTCACCTCAGACTTTTCACAAGTTACTCTGAGTTAAAGCTTTAAGCTTCATCTGAAGAAACCTAGTTCAGCTTACACTGAACTAGGCCCTCTGCTGTCCTTAATGAACAAAACAGGTGGAAATCTTTTTCCCTGTGGGCCTTACATCCTAGAGCAATTCTGTCCCTAGGATTTAGCTGGGGTATGGAATACTCGTTCAATAAACTCTTCTTGAAAGAACATATTTCCCCTGTGGATGAGATAATCATAGCTTTTTCTAGAGTAAAATTTAGGGAAAGAAAATTAAGAGTAAAAGATTTGTAGGGAAGTGAGAGGGACCCAAAGGAGGCAAGCAGAAGGAAGGAGATGCCTCCCACATGGAACTTGACAGTAGTTTCCAAATTAAAACTGGGAACTTTAAAAAAAAAACACACTCTAAGAGAGTGCCTGTAGCTCAGTTCCCTGGATCATCTGCGTTATTTTGTAGAGGGGCTTTGCTGGACCAGCCTGGGAGTCTGCATCTCCTTGGTGGCTGAGGGAGGCAAGAAAGCAGACCTGGAGCAGCTGGGGACAGGGAAGGGCTACGTGCTTAAGTGTCAGTTTTCAGGAAGCAAGTGCCTAATAAGGGGACTGGGGAGACCACAGAACCAAGGGATGATGATAATGGGAAAGTACTTTTATTAATGAATGACAAATTACTGCACTGGTAAAGGGACTTCAGCCTGAAAAAATGGCTCCTGAAATGGGAAGATATTGAGGCTGAGGAAACAGCTGTATCCTTTCTTGGTGTCTCTTCCTGACATGGTTTAGGGATTTTATTTCATTGCATTTAAGCCTAAATGTCAGTCCTGACCATATTAATCTTCTTTCCTCAATTGTGATCTCCCAGAGTACACACCCCACTTTCTCTCACAGCCTTAGCTCTGCCCACATCCCTTGTCAACAATGTGGGCTGGGAATGCAGAGGCACTATGAGTGCCAGCCAGGCAGGTTCTGCCAGTGACTTGACTTCAGTTTCTTCCTCTCTAATTTCATCATCACCATCATCACCACCATCATCATCATCATCATCATCATCATCATCCTGACTCTGTATCAGGCATTGTTCTAAGTACTTTATATATACTAACTCATTTAATCCTCACGACACCCCTAGGAAGTATTTTTACAAGTGGGCAATCAGGAATATACAGAGTCTTGCTAACCTGACAAAACTCACAGTTACTGATGAAGTAACTCATTGGTACAACATTTGCCTAGCATACCAAGGCCTTGTTATTTTATTTTTCCAAACAGAGTCTAAGTTTGAATTTGGGCAATATTAACTTGGAGTCCAAACTCTTGGCAAGTGGGTCGGATTTTGTTTGAAACGCTGCCTAATAAGTAATTCCACTGAAAAGGATTCTGAAGCCATGTCTGGACTGAGAAAAGATCCATAGTTGATTAGACATGTGTCTGCCATGGTGGCTGGATACATTTTAAATGTTAATCCTTGTATTAGATAATGAAGACTTTCCTTGACCAAACTTACTTAGGCTCCTCTGAGTCTTCTTTTTTTTTTTTTCTTGGTGCTACTGAATTGAACCAGGGCCTCTCATATGCAATGCATGTGCTCTACCACTGAGCTACACCCCCAGCTCTGAACCCTTTTTAACTCAGCTTAAATGTTCGCTCATTCTTTCACCTGCCTAGCCCATTCTTTAAAAAACAATCAACTTTCATTTAGGTACATTGCAATTAAAAAAAAACTCAATGGCTTACAACAGCAAAAGATTATTTCTTTTTTCCTATTACACGTGAGCCATGAGTCAACTACAGATCTGCTCCTGATGTCCTCTGCATCCTGGGATCCAAGGTAAAAGTGCAGTTCCCTCTAGGACATACCACGTTTGGGGCAAAGAGAAAAGAGCAATGATATGATTTGGGGAACTTCCAATGCACTCAAAGCTCATCATTCCACTTGGTAAATAGTATAGTATGGCCACGGCAAGTCAAAATGGCCAACTCTGATGTCACTGGTGAAAATGTCATCCATCCATGGGCAGGAGCACCAGGAAAGGTGCTGCAGAGATAAACCCAGAAGAGAGAAGCATCTAACAATCATTCATGCAATTTACCACAGCAGGCATCTGGTTCTGGCCCAGCTCTTTCTTCTCTGGCTTCAGTTCTTCAGCTATAAATTGTGTGCGTGTGTGTGTGTACACATGTATGCATGTGTGCATATGCATGTGTGTGTGTGCACCTCAGGTTGGAGAAGTGGGAATAGAAGTGGGAAGGATGAATCTCTGAAGTTCTTTCCAGTTTTTATGCTTAATTTTGCAGTCCCAGCTCAACACTTGAATTTCCCTCTTACCTGTCCAACTAGGTTGTACATCTATGAATTTCAATCTCTCTTAGCATTTCACATAAGCAAACAAGCTTTTTCCTTTTGTACCCTTATATCTAAGACTAACAGTTTCTATGTGCAACATACCCTGTGACTATTATCTGTTTTACACAGATAGGGCATTGGTTCTGCATGAAACCTGAAAGGTGCAGAGTGCCCCCACTACTCTCCCCAACCTTTGCCAATCAAAAGCAGTCTGCCTTCTGGGCCTGGTAGTGCATGTCTGTAAGTCCAGCGCTCTGGGAGGCTGAGGCAGAAGGATTGCAATTTCAAACCTAGAATAGTAAGTCAGTGATTTAATAAGACCCTGTCTTGAAATTTTAAAAATTTAAAAAGGTCTCAGGATATATCTCAGTGCAAAGGCCCTGGATTTAATCCCCAGTACCATGAAAAACAAAACAAAACAAAACAAAAATGGTAATCCTGCTCATCTAAGGAGACAACTAAGAATTTGAGCTTACTGTCTCTCACACATGGGCACTTACTCCCTCACACACAGGGCCCAGTTCCTTCCACTGTGACTAAAAGTGACTGATGACTCCCTTTACAATCTTCCCTGCTCTGAGAGTTTGTATGTGTAGAGGAGCCTTGTTCCGCTAGGACCATTGCTTCCAGAACCCCACAATATGCTTAGAGTGGATTCCACTCATCTTTCCTTGAGTCACTCTGCCTTGATAGCCCTACCCAGACAAAACCAGCATCATAATACGGAGATATGTTCCTGTACCACATGGTCTGGACAATTTTAGAATAGTAGAAACTGAAGGGAGAAGCAGAAGAGGAGTTCTAGACAGAGATTCGGCCTTGCCAAAAGGTGTAGCCCCAGGAGTGTGGTTCCCTTTCTCGTTTTTTTTCCCTTTTGGATCTTCATTTTTCCACATTTATTGTCCTCAGAAAAGACTCACACTTGGATGTCCCCAACAGCTACCCTATTTAAATAACTCCTCTTTGCACAGAAAGAAGGGGTTCCTGCATCTTTCAATCTTACACAGGGCCTCAGGTGGGATGCTCTTTGTGGCAGACAGCAGAAGGTGGCTCCACAACCATGAAGGGGGTTAAATGTGGGTGTCGCTCCATCTGGACTCTTTGCTGCTCTCTTTTCTAACAGTAAAGAGGGCTCCAGCTTCAAAAGGAGCCTTTTGATTTTGTGTCTTCTCTAAAAGAAAGTATGGTGATGTTGCCAGTTCCTGTCCTCAACTACAGAATGCCTTTCACCTCTTTCTCTTCTATCGATCCTACTTTAGGATGTTGTGTGGACACTACAATGTTCTACCCAAATTCTCTACAGCGAAGAACTTGTTTCCCCAGCTTCTGGGATGGCAGCAATGAACAGTCCTGGGCTGTTAGCCCTTATGGGGCACCTCAGCTGCATTTAATGACTGGTCAAGGTACATACAAAGGCCTGGACATCTTGGCCAAACACCTGACACCTTGGAAGCATCACTGGAGTGACAGAGCTCCTGGATGGGTCAGCGAAGGAGATTATTTGGACTGTTTTGCAGCTTTTCTTTGATTCACTTCTGCTTCTTTCTTCTTCTATTCATGAGCACTGATCCCAAGTGCTCTGTTTTAAAAACATCCAGCAGGCTAAACTCTATCTCAGAATTAGTTTTTCATGCAACAGACTGTAACTCCCCAAACCACTGATATACATACATATACAATTAATACATGTACAAATTAATAAGTGATTCCTCTTTATCTTACCTCCCTTTGTCATCTAAAACTAAGACCACCGAAAGGTATGTTTTGATATTTAGAATAGGATTTATCAACTTTAACACTACTTACATTTGGGGCTAGATAATTTTTGGTTGTAGGAGCTGGCCTGTGCACTGTAGCATGTGTAACAGCACTGCTGACCTCTACCCACTAGTTTCCAATAGTACTCCCCTCCCAACAGTTGTGGTGACCAAAATGTCTCCAGCATGGCCAAATGTCCTCTATGGAGAAAACTACCTCATGGAAAAATACTGATTTAGAAGACACATCTCAGCCATCAGATTCAGCAAATGCAGAAAAGCATTTGGACCTTTAACTGTACTTAGTATTTTCTACTGAGTATGAATGCTTCTTCTTGAGAACTTTGTCAGAAGATTCCATCCACAATTGCTTTATCAGATATGCTGGTCAAAAGCATAGTTGTGACAACAGATACTTGAAAAGACTGGCCTGAGCTCTTCCTTCCTTCCAATATTTTTTCATCTTTTCCCCTGAAACAATTCATATCCAAGAAAACAATATGCCTGGACCACATGTCTTTGGTTAAAAATAATAATAACAAGCCAGACATGTTGGCACACAGCTATGCAGCACTTGTGCTGAGACAGGAGGCTGAGACAGGAGGATGGCAAGTTCAAGCATAGTCTGGGAAATTTAGCAATTTAGCAAGACACTGTCTCAAAATAAAAATGGAAAAGGGCTAGTGTTATGGTTTGTGTCTAGATGTCCCCCTAAAGCCTCACGCAGTGATGGGCTCAGGCTCTTCAGAGGTGGCTGAATCTAGAGTGTGATTGATTCATGCTCCAATGCTGGGATTAACGGTGTGAGTGCTACACCCGCCCTAGGGTGGGTAGCCTACATACAATATAAGGGACAGAAAGAGGCTTGTCCCCTGTCTCTCTTCCTTGTTGCGTTGCTACAGTCAGCCTGCCATGAAATGTTCTCCTCTGTGATAGCACTCTGCCAAGCCATCCTGCCTGGGACCCAGCTGATTATGGACTGAGACCTCTACAAACTATGAGCTGAATAAACCTTTCCTCCTTTAACTTTGGGTGTCAGGTATTTTGTCTCAGCAACAAGAAAAGTAATTAAGACAACTAGGGATGAATCTTAGTGCAAAGGCCCTAGGTTCAATCCTCAGTACAACACAATAATATCAATAATAAAACAGCAGCAAAAACAACAATGAACTTCTCTGGAATAAGTTGGTTTATTAGTTTGATTTTATCAAAAGTAAATATAAAATAGTCCTGTGAATGTGCTTCCATGTTTTGTGGTTGTTGAAGCCCAATCCATTTTATTCATTATTCCTAGAGGATGAACACACAGATTTTTCTGAGCTTTCTTTTCTTCCACATTTTCTTCTGTGGTTCAAAAGTGCCATATCAGAAGCACTGCACCAATATCAAAAGCACTATATCAAATATCTTCAGTTCTTTTTTACCTTGCTAACAAGGAAGGCATACGTTATAACTATTAAGGGAAAACACTCTTACCAAAGTCACAAAATTGCTGGATCCTAGAAAGTGGAGAGAGAAAAGGGAAAACATGAATCTTTTTTTAAAAACTTACTATAATATCAATATATTGTTTCGGTTCACCCAACCTCACCTCCCTTGGGACACCCACCCTTCTCCACTCTAGTTGTTTTTGGGGAATTGACAATCACAGAGTTTTCCCTTTATGGCCATAAAACAGGAAAAATAACTTATGCTTGGGCAACCTGATTCTCTCTCCTGGGTCTCTGTTTCTTGAGTGGAAAAGTACAATGTCTGAAGGCTGTTGGAGCTGAATTACCTGCTATTAGCGCCCCGGACTGTCCATGAATTTCTGCTGCCTGATCTCTAGAACTGCACCAGTTTCTGTCTTTCCTTCAAACTTTGCAGTATGCCTACTTCTAAAACAATGTTGCAAAATTGTATACATCCACATACCTTTTTATAAATCATTTAACATTTTTCAGCATGAGTTTATTTCATTGTAAAGAATGCAATTTCTAGTACATTGTAAATATTGACTTCAAAAATAAATATGTAGAATTACTCTTTTAATGTAGACACCAAAGCCATCTGAGATCCATCACCAGCATTTAAAAAAAATATATATGAACAAACTACTTGTTAACAACTGCAAATTATATCATTCTTTTTTTTTTTTGTGAGTACGGGGGGTCAAACTCAGGACCTCGTGCACCAGCAGGCACCCATGCCGCTGAGCGATATCACTGGCCCTTTTTTCGTATGTGGGTACCAGGAGTCGAACTCAGGCCCTCGCGCTTGCTGGACAGGCGCTTATGCCACTGAGCTACCTCACCATCCCTATATCGTTCTTTTTTCTCCTTGAATTTATAGTCCATTGCATATCTCCACATAATTTTAGACTGTATCCTAGAAACCCCTTAATTAATCCCCCATCATATTTTTCTGCAATAAAAATCTATAAGATAAAATTAGTCTTTTAAATTTAATCATATTTTATATTAAATAATAGTAATGGGTTATAAACCATTAAATAAAAAAGGAACACATGAGTTCAGACTGACATAAATAAATGAATTAATAAAGTTAAATTTTAAATAATTTCAAAGAGGGCCGGTGAGATGGCTCAGCGGCATAAGCGCCTGCCCGGCAAGCGCGAGGGCCCGAGTTCGACTCCCAGAACCCACATACGAAAAAAGGGCCAGTGATATCGCTCAGCGGCACGGGCACCTGCTGGCGCGCGAGGTCCTGAGGTTGACCCCCGGTACCCACAAAAAATAAATAAATAAATAAATAATTTCAAAGAACATTTATACAAAACATTTATTAATTACAAAGGGAAAAACAGTTACTTTGCAGTGGAAGAGTCTTGGCAGACAATACTTTAATCCAAAGTTAGCATCACTAGTAATGAAACAAATCAAAATCATGTACCAACTGATAGGATGGAATAAGAATATCAGAGCATCACTTCTATGACATTCCTGCCAAAACTGTATAGCCTGAACCTCATTTGAGGTAACAGTAGGTAAACCCATATTGAGGGGCACTCTACCAAATCACTGCCTTATAATCTTTAAAGGTACCACATTCATAAGGTCAAGAAAAGTTTAAGGAGCTTTCTAAATTAAAGGAGACTGAAAAAAGTGATATCTAAATGAAAGATATGATTCTGAACTGAATTAGGACATTATTGTAATATTTGGCAATTTGAACTAGATTTGACAATTACAAGTAATGTATTGATATAATTTTCTGGTTTTGATAGCTATATAGTGGTCATGTAAAATGATGTCCTCATTTGTGTCAAATACATACTAAACATTTTGTGAGATGATATGGCAGTATGCCAGCAACTTACTCTCAAATGGAGAAAAAGTTTTTATACAGTTATTGGGACACTCTTGTAAATTTGCAATTGTTCAAAATAAAAATTATTAAAAATGAAACCTGGATGAGGAAGGCTAGACAAAAAACAAAATCTTAGCATCCTAATTTACAAAAGAAATCAAGAGGAATAGATCTGATCCTAGAGGTCACCTCGTGTTCACTGTTTGATTAAAATGAATGTCTGGATGTCTTACATTAATTCAGTCATACAACAAATATTCACTATGTCCAAGTGTATTTTATACTAATGCTATGCACGGAGGATCCAAGAGTGAAGAAAATAATCATGATCCTCAGTCTACAAAAGTCAAGAGCTCACTGGTGTTACAGACAAGAAAAAGCAGCAAAGCATATTTTATTGGTGCAAACAAATGCTCAAACCCAGTTTGAGTATGGGGTGGTCTTTCCAAAGGAAGTAAGATGCAAACAAAAATCAAGCAAACAAAACAAAACAAAATAGGAAGGATTGTTATTTGAAGTGTTCAAAACTACATATTAATATGAGTTTAATATGTTATCTGACCCATGGATAGTTAATACTAAATTTGACTGCCTTGTGGAATCACCACTCTGATTTGACAAGTATTAGAACAGAGCAACAATGCCTCCTTTAAAGACATCTTTTCAGGTGATATAGACAGAGTGTGTGTCCTCAGAATTCACATGTTGAAATCCAGTGTCTCGCATGGTGGTATTTGGAGGCAGGGCCTCTGGGTGAGTAACCCTGTGAGAGGGCCCAGATAGTTCCCTCACCTCTTCCACTACACGTGATGAGAAGGCGGCAGTCTGTGCTCCAGGAAGCATCCTCACCAGACTCCAAATCGGCCAGTGCCTTGGTCTTAGACGTCCCAGCTCTCAGGGCTGTAAGAGATAATTTTTCATTTTCTGTAAACCACTCGGTCTGTGCTGTTTTAGAACAGCCCAAACTAAAACACCAGGCATTGTTCCACTCTCAGTAAAACAAACTCACTCTTCTTTCCCCAGCTCATGGAGGACAGCATAGATGTTAGACTGAAAACCATCTGCCAAAAGTGACAAGTAGCTGGATGCAGTGGCTCACACCTGCAATCCCAGATACTTGGGAGGTTGAAGTAGAAAAATAGCAAGTTTCAGGCCAACTCAGGCAATTTAGTGAGAACCAGTCTCAAAATAAGTTAGTAAGGGCTAGGAAGGTAGCTCAGCACTCCCTGAATTCAATTCCCAGTACCATTTAAAAAAATAAGAAAGAAAGAAAAGAAAAAAATCAAAGCAATGCTCTGAGGATTTACCTGTGTTGTTTCATGAGCCGTTGCTATGGCAACAAGAAGAAATGTAGTTACCAAATATGTGTATCTCAGTAGGCTTTTCCAGATCCACTTACTCTGTGCACATGCTCCCCTTAATGTGAAGATTTGGTGTGTGGAATGCGAAAGAAGGGAAAAAAGATGACAAGGAAGAGTGGAAGAATTTGGGGAAAGAAACTAGTAACTTAAAGTAATATGCTTTTGCCTAAAAGTAACAAGTTAAAGGTTAATGTGTCTGAGGAGTAATACTGCATGAGTCAGCATGAAATCAAGACTTTGAGGTATCCTTTCTAGTTTTGAAATGGACACTGTTTCTGCTGGGAGCGTGCTGTCTTGCAGCCCAGGTTACAGGCTTCATTTAGCATAAGGGGGCAGACTCGGCAGTCCTAACTCTTAGCCCATAAAGTAAGAAGACTGAAACATTTTTTCTACAGCAGCAACTGTCTTTCGGGTTTTCTACAGCATGAGGGTGGATGAACTGGGGCCAAGAAGCAGTTTAGACTGGTGGGGTAGTCAAGCCCATCAAAGAGGAAAGAACTCTGATCTGAGTACCCAATGGTTCTGCTTTCTTTCCCAAATGTGAGCTGGTTGCCTGCCTGTGAGGCTCTGTCGAAGAAGGGCTTTGTGCTTTAAGTGTGATACTAGGTAGTGCTTAGTTGAGACTATGAAAAATCTTACCTGTCACATCAAGGTTAGCCATAATAGACAAGTGCTGCCCTAAACACCTTCAGATTTGTCTGGGGAACTCCAATCCAGGGAGCTTTCAGGACCAGCAAGCCAGTCGTAGGCACTAAATTCTCTGTGGGAGCTGGTTCAGGAAAACAGTGGGAAAGTGTATGATCCTGGAGTCTGCCTAATCTACGCCAGTGGAAGGCAGTTTGGAGAAGCACTAGTAACAGAATGTTGGAAAAGTAAGTGCTGTGAGCAGCCAACACAGAGCAAATAGTGGGGAGTATCAACTGCCTTGGTTGTAACCTTGTGCCCAGTGGTCATATGTCCTATCCAATCTAAGCCCTGGCATCCTCTCCCCAGCCTCCACCTCCTCTTCCTCCTTCTCCTCCTCCTACTCCTCCTCTTCTAATAGGGCCTCTCCTTTTGAATCACTTGGAACTCAACCTCTCCCTACACTTGGGAAAGGAAGGAAGCAGTCTAGGTAGTTTCCAGGTGCTAAGGCCACGGATTGAATAAAATAGACAAAATTCTGACTCTTGACAAAACAAACAATAAAAGAAAAACAAACAAGATAATTTCTAACTGTATTAAAAGCTGTAATATGAACAAAACAGAAGGCTGTGACACATGGTGACTGAGTGGCTAAGAAGAATGAGCATCTCAACTGTCCCTGGCCCAGCATGGTCTTAGCAACAGAGCACTGCAGTCTTCATCCTCCAGGGGAAAGAGAGAAGCACCTTGAGTGAGTGGGGGTGGAGCGGAGGTGGCTCCCTCTATCATTTCAGCAGATTGTTGTTATCTAAGCCCTGTTGCCAGGCAACACAACCATGTCACAGGCAAACCTGGCAGAGAGCTTTGAGCCCAGGTGAGCAAAGCCTATTTCTGCTGAGTTGGAAAGCTCTCACCCCAGGTACATTGGTGCCTGGATGGTCTCATCTAGTAGGACCTTGAAGGAGAGAGAAGCACTTGGGAGAAGGCAGCATCGGCAGTTCTAACTTTAGTATGTGGAGGAAGACAAGACTAAAACATCTGTTTGACAGCATCAGCATCAATAGCAATAAGGGTAGAACTAGATAAAACAACCACTGGCTAGAAAGATCACTGTGTGTCTCTTTTCACAGCCTCTTACAAATGACAGGTCTTGTGTCTTCAGTGGGCTCTCTGGCCATACATGCTGGCTGGCAAAAATGACAGTCATAGAAGTACCAAGCATGGGGGCTCATTCTGGGTGGCCTCATTCACTGCTTTGAAGCATGGAGACTTATACTGAGATCTCCTTTTTCCATTCTGACACATGTCATCCCTGAGCCTCTCGGGTATGTTTCCTAAGCTTTGGTGTAAGAATACATGAGTGGTACCACTTGAAGTATCTTTTGTGATTGATAATCAGTCAACTTCCTGGGCACTGCCCCCTTGGCCAGGCTTGGGGTGTGTTTCTTGAGTGCCTGTGCTATTAAGGAAAAGCCTTAATAAACCCTCGAGCTTTGAGAGAATGAAGGACAACCATGATGGGACAGTTCAAGGACAGGAGGCTGGGACAGCAAACTAAACACCCAGACTCAGTAAACTATTAACCCTTTGGAGCATGGTATATTTCAACAGACCTATTGTGAAACTCTGATAAAACCACAGTAACAGAAGGTTTGCATGAAATGAGAAATTGTTATCAAGTGTAGTAAGAGCTGTCCTCCAAACTCTCGCCAAAGTAACTTCATCTTGTAGTGGGCCCTCTCCAGGTGCTGAGGCTGTGTGCAGACCATAGCACAAGGTCATCCACCCGTGCAGCATGACAGTGAATGCTGAGACCAGTGGATTTTCCTAATAAGGGTGGGACGGGAATGGAGCACACATCACTTTTCCTCAAGGACAATTTTGCTTTTGATCTTGCTTTTGCTGTTTTAATTAGAGCCTTATAAAACCAATAGCTCAGCAAACAGGGGCTGCAACTTTGGTAGGGATGCAGCCCATAAGTCATTCACCACTCTGTAAGTAACCACTAATAATCTCATTTATTAGCCAAGTTGAACCTGTCTAGTCATTCTTTGGACTGTTGGTGTCCTCTCAGTTTGGAGGCAGACATTTCTTTTATGTCTCCCCAGGAAATTCACACAATACCAGAACAAAATTAATCCTCTGGCTTCACTTGCTTTTAGTCAATTTAAAAATCACTAATTTTGAAGGTCACACAGCTGGGCAATACATTGTTATTTTCCCACTAGCTTTGCGGTAGATAACATCTCTGATATGTGGGCTACGATAACAATTGTCTGGGTTACTTCCCAGGTCCCTAAAGGCTATGTTTGCTGAGAACACTGACTCTTCATTTGAGCTCGTAGGTGTCAGACAGCTTAGGCACTGAGAAGTCCTTAAGCCCTGCCACGAGGTCAGGATGTTTACGCAAGATGAATACAGCAGCTGTAAGAGTAACACAGCAGTTCCTGAGCAAAACTGATCAACTGTTAGGTACGAGGCTGGGATGCTTTGTCAGGATGGTGGTGCCAGATTCACAAAAATTCAGCAGCCTCTAGAATGAGTTGACCATGGCCATCTCATTGTCTAAGTCCATCACACACACACACACACACACACAATCTTTTGAAACCGTGCCCCTGGTCAATGGAAATCACCAGTCTTTAGCCCTTCCTGGCAAATCAATACGACCTACTGTGGCAAATCACAAAAAACCTGCTGCTCTCTTTGTTTTGGGAGCAATCTCTTGGTCACTTTCTCAACCACTTGCTGGCTCCCTTCAGCCAGAGCCCTACTTTAACTGAAGCCCCTTCTCCCGGTGAGATACTGGTTATCAAATACCAGTAAGTGGATGCCCCGCACAGAGGCTATAATTGCCATGTTTGTATGTCTTAAAGAAGAAGGAACTAAGTTCTAATTCTTTGTCCAGGAACAGAGTGATCCCCAGATGACAACATAATCTTGTGATATGAAGTCCCAGAAACGTTTACAGGGAAGACAGCAGAGTTTGAAAGGAAGATGATCCACTTCTTGCTTTGAGCCCAACAGAGCTCAGCACTTCCCACTCACAGCAGAGGACCTGTAGACTGGGTTTCCCAGAGAAACCAGCTCACTCTCGCTGCAAGGGAGCTGCCTGTGTTTGAAGCTAAAACTGACACACAGCCCCAGATTCTCCAGATTTGGGCTGGGAAAAGGCCAGGAGCCCAGCTCTTCCCTCCCCCTACAGGCCTCCCCTTATTTTCTCTGTTGTCCCCACATCCTCCCTCAGCAGCTCTGCTCAGGGTGGCCTGGCCCCTCAGCAAGCTACTTATCTATAAGAAATGGGCAGGGCAGAGGAACATGGTGGGACAGGGAACAAAAGAGGCATCACTCAAACATTGTGACAATCTCTGATGCACCCACTCAAGTACATACTCTTGGCCCTGATTCTGTGTGAAGCTTTGAGCCAAAAACATATTTCATCTAGACAAGAAAATGTGTCTAGAATAGCAATTGTCTGCACCCTCACAAACATACCCCACCAGCCCCATCAACTTTTAAGGTTACACACTAGGCCTGGCAAGAAAGTGTGTGCTCCACTCCTGGCCTCCTTTCCTGTATCTCCTGCCTTTTGCTCCCCCTACCCACAAGCTAGCTGCAAACTCCCTCTAGAAGTCTGCAGAACTGGTTCAAGGGCCCCTTTTAATTGTCTTTTCTAATGGTCCTCTGATTCTCTTACTCCCTCTAAAACATGTGTCCAATTTAACTCAAGAAACATTTATTGAACACCTACTGTGGGGCAGGCCTATGCTTAATGCCAGGACAGGCAACAAGGAACTTTCCATCTAGACAGCCCAGACCAATGGAACTTTCTGGAGTAGTGGAATGTTCCGTGTTCTATACCTGTCCCATCCAATACGGTAACCACTAGCCACGTGTAATACTTAGCATGTAGCATTAAAATATGGCTAGTGCAACAGAGGAACTGAAATGTCTATTTCATTTTCATTCACAAGAGCCCTAGTCTACCTTCTGGTCAAGAGTCCAGCAATAGACAACTGAAGGCCACATGCTGGGGAAGAAGAACATCAAAAAGAGAAGTTAATTTACACTTGGGGGTTAGGAAAGTCTTCCTTGAGGTGGTGGTCTTGGAGAAGAGTACTGAAGGAGAGGAAAGACTTCTACAGGTAAATCTAGGTAGGAAAGGGACTTCCAGGCAGATGTAGCATTGGACAAAGGTATAGAAGCTGCCAACTACAATATACACTAAGGGAACAATTAAGACAGAGGGAGGGGGCAGGAACATCAGTTCCTTGGGGACAAAACAGTTGACATGGGACATGAGGCTGGGAAGACAAGCTAAAGAGGGCTTGACTGGCAGCTATGCACTAGGAGGTGCCCTATGTCTCTGAGGAATGGAATGGTATAGTCAACATGAGCTTTAAAAAACAAGCCCACTTCTGTGTCTAAGACACAAATGACAGGGAAATCTGAGCAGCCCTGGGAGGCAGGTGCCACGGTCCAGGGAATGCAGCCCTGAGTTGGGGTAGAGAGAAGGGCTGAAGTGGGGGCTAGAGCAAGCATGTCTTCAATGTCATGCCTAGAATTTCCTACCCTGTCCTGTATTCCTAGCACCCAACTAGGTTTCAGTCAATAAAAGGAGATCCAAACATGTAGTGAATGTCCTGTAAATGTTTGCAGGAGGGATGAAGGAAATTGAGCAATCACTCAGACTTGGAGACTGGTTAGAATTTAGTCATGATGACAAAACAGGGATAGCATTTTCTTCCCTCAGACTCTAGAATGAACTCTTGGGTGTGTCTACTAAAGTAGGCATGGGGAATATAGCAGAAAATAGCCCCAATTCTGTCCCCTGAGGAGCCCACAGTCACACTGAGAAAGGCAACCAGCTTCTCTGAAGGCTCCTGATGGAGAGGAAGATGGTCCTTAATGAAAACCAGGAGATAAAGCTGGCCCATGGGGCACAGCACTTCTTTTAGGCCATGCTGAGCTTAGTGTGCCAGTGGGCCGTCAGGGTGGAGAAGCCCAGCAGGTCCTTCGAAGGGTTGTTCGGCAGCAAGACTTAAGTGTGAAGTCCTGAGCATGGCAGAGAAACAGACCACAGGAATGGCGGAGAAGTCAAGAGGGAGAATCAGAAAAAATGTGAGGGAGACAGAGGACAGAATTCAAAGAGTAGCCTTTATGTCCCCCCTCAAACACACACACACAACCTGCCAGCTGTCCAAGCCCCAGTGACATATTTCTACTTACCAAGATGACATCAGTCCTTGGTCCTTTGGTCTCTTTGGTCTCTTTGCTCAGCCAAACTTCACCATCGCAGGCTCTGGTCTGACAACAGAAACTGACAGATTCAGCCTAACACATTCTTCTCAAGTATTTCTCAGAAAAGGTAACACTTTTACCCAGTGTTGTGGACCAAATTGTCCATCCTCCCCTCTGCCCAAATTCATACGTGGAACTCCTAACCATCATACCACAGAACATGACTGAGTTTAGATATGAGGGTGTTTAAAAGGGTTATTAAATTAAATAAAGTCATTAGGATGGGCTTTAATCTAATATGTCATAAGAGAAATCAGGACACAGAGAAACAGAGGGAAGAGGCTGTGAAACACAGGGAGAAGATGAGCATCTATCTATAAGCCAAGGAGAGGCCCCCATGACAAATCAAACTTGCCAACACCTTGATCATGGACTTCTAGCCTTCAGAATTATAAGAAAATAAATCTCTGTTGTTTAAACTGACCATTCTGCGTATTTTGTTATAATGGCTTGAGCAAAGCAGTGCACCTGGTTATTGTTGGTGGGGTCACAGCCTTAGCAACAAGGGCTCTTCTCCTTATGCCAAACAGGCAGCCTCTCCCCATGGAGCAGAGCATCGTTTGCCCCTCCCTGCACAACCCCACCCACACACACCTACTCCCTTCAGTGCAAGGATGATAAAAGGATTTTTAAATCCTTTCAGACTGCAGGCTCCCACTTTATTTTTTAAAATATCTTCTGTGATAAGGGCAGACAAAACAGTATTTGTCCCTTGAATAAGACTCCTTCATAGATGTATTTCCAGATTTCAGTTCTCTTGGACTAAACTACAGTGGCTTTAATTCCACCTGAACATCCCCAGGGAAGCCTGAACATATTTTTCCTTTAAATAATATGGGGAAAAAAAGAGCAGAAGGAATGAGAAATTCAGCCAAACACACCATCTTCCTCAGTCTTCTAACCCTCATGCCTCAGTCTTCCGCCACACGCATTCATGTGCATACGCACAAGCACACTCCCACACACATATATAAGTGTTCTGCCTACTCCACGGCTGTGTCCAGGCCACCTTCCACCTCCTCCAGCACAAACACCCCAACAGCTCAGCATCTCCAGAACATACTTTCATTCTAACAAGATTTCTATTTCTTCAAACATTTTACTTGAAAGCCCTAGATAGGAAGAAGATTAGAATCCTTCCAGGAAAATACCTCAGTTACAAGCCTGAGTTTCCCTGAAAACCCTACCTGATTCAGGTTCTTAAAGAGCTGAGTTTGATGAGAAAGCACATTTGAATGATCAAAGTCAGCAATCATGAATTTGGTTCCAAGAACTCCAATGTTTTGGCATCAGGCACACAAAGTCCCAGGAGGACAGATTGCATCTTCTGCCTTTCTTTCAGCTGTTCTGACAATGCACAGGCCCAGCTGGAGGAGATGAAGTCTTTTCCCCCAGCTCTGAGCCAACACTCTAAGTTGAAGAAGTCACTACCTGACCTATAGTTCTGTGCTCCTTCCTGCCCAAAGCAGGAACATTCCCTGTGAGGGGCTCTTTCCCTTCCTTGGAGGTGGTTAAGCCTTGTGTTATCCCAGTGTTCTTTCTCCAAGGCTGACAAAATCAGTGGGAAAGAATCACCAGCACTGGGTTCACCAATTTGACCCTCACCCAGGAAAATGAACTTTGTGAGCAGCTCATTCTGCAGCTGACACAACTGCCTGGGGAGTTGTGAGAAAAAAATCCTCCCACTTCCTTCCCACTGCCAAGCTAGCACCTGCAAGGTCACCAGTTAAAATAGCCACAGTACTCCAGTAACTGGAAACATGTTGACATCTGCTTGAAGGAAAACTGAAGGGAGGAAAAAAACTGGAGGAGTAGAAGATGGAAGAAAAATATTCTTCACCTCAGGAAAACACACACCCTATTTCTTCACTGCTCCAAGTTACCACATAGGCTATAACTGGAGTGGGAGTTGTGTCAGGGATAGATGGGCTTCTCAGGACCTTGGTCTCCATTTGTCTAATGGATGTAATAATGGCACGTAGGCAGGAGACAGCTAAGGAACAGGTTGAAAAAAGACGGGGAAGTTCTGCCTACCTTAGAGGCTGTTTTTGAGCTAGATATGATGCATAAGGTAGCCCCAGAAACACCTGGAAAAAAAGAGGGCCACCTTGGAGCCCACTTTCTGGGATTAGATTCACCTTCAGAGTTAAGCATTAGCCCAGGACCAGGATTCCCAAGTCTAAATACAATGGGAAAAGATAACCAGACAATTTAGTTACACAATAAGTCCCCAGGCATGCACCGGGTGGTTTTCTGCAACGCTTGGCTGACCCCAACCCTAATTACCATGTCATTGACTATGCAGGTTTAACCCCGCTGTGCTTTTGAACGCCATGACAGTTCCTCCAATGGCCATAAAAGGTAAAAACTCCACTGCCTCATGGAGGCGCTGAATCAAGCCACTCATTGGCAGGAGTCATAACTCAGACCAAACCCTAAGGTTTAAAGCTCTCAGCATCAAGCCCCTCAGAGCCATGAGCTCTTCTCACTGGCCGATTCCCACCCCATGGACTTTATCTTGTCTTTTTTATTCAATTAAGTTTATTGGTACATTTTAGGTATACATAATGATCACACTCATCATAGAGAATTTGTACTTGTACATGATATAACTTGATTCTTTCTTTTCCCATTCCCTTATCCTCTCTTCAACCCCTCTCTCCCTCTTTATTCACAAAAGCTTCCCCCTCCCCACTTCCTAGTTCCCCTTCCCATTTGAACAATTTCTTCCTATTGCACAATATCTATTTTACACTTTGGTTCTTGTTTACACTTTTGGTTTTTCACACCAAAGAAACACTGCAGTATTTACACATGTGTATCCAATTTATTTCAATTAAGAGTATGGCCTCAAGGTTTTATCTTGTCTTTTCTCTTCCAAATAAATCATTGATCCTGCTGCTATTCTTGGGTGTCCTACTCAATTCTTTGTTTAGAACATCAAAAACCTGAACAAGACCTCCAATCCGGTAACAGCACCTCTCTCTTGGGTTGTTGTTATATATCCTGAGTGGTACCTATATGGCACAATTTAAAGGACTCATTCAGTAAATGACAGCCGTGTATTACTGACAAAAAGCCAGGGAAGACAGCAGAAGGAAACCATCAGTTGTGAGATTCAAAGGCAAGGATGCTCTCAGGGAATTAGAAGGTGTAGTAAGACAAGACTGCCAAGAACAAGACTGCCAAGAACATTTTATAAAATGATAAAATTCAAAGTGTAAATAATGGCCAAACTTTGAAGCTGATATTCCCTGTTATTTACAGGAGGCTGGAGATTTACAGGTGGTTGGAGAAGCACAACAGTTAGATTTGGATGAGCTGAGTGAGAAACACAGACCTGGACTAAGCTAGACCTGTGGAGGACCCCCAGGGCTGTCCAGAAGGGCATCCTTCGCTACTGGGATACCATTGCCAGGGCACTATCTATTAAGCTGGCTTTGTGAAAATATGAATGCTTCTTTGTAAACATCAGAGCTGGTTCTTTTCTGATGACTCCCTTGAGTAACAAATATTTCCTTCTTGCACTTCTGTTTTGATTTCTAAACACAGCTTTATTGTTTTTTGTGTCCACAAACTCAATCCGAACTATTTTTTTTAAATCCAACTGTTGCAGAATACTTAAGGTCATAACCACTAACAATTTGGAACTACATTATTTATGTTTTACATAAGTATATTGAACCACAGATCCTATTCTGAAGCTTGAGTTTTCAGTAAGCAACTGATCTTTGCCATATTCCCATGCCAGCACATTTAGATGTTTCTTAGAAAATATCTCCAACTTAGCACTCTCCAGACAATCTTGAAGTGAACATTTACTTAGAAACTTGTAGGAAAGTTTCTCTAATATAAATCCCTAGAAGTAGGAATGCTGGTTATATACAAATGATGGAATAAAGCCTAAAAATGAAGGAAAGGACACTGCCATAAGCTACTACATAGATGAACCTTGAAGACATTATGCTAAATGAAATAAACCAATCACAAAAGAACAAATACTACATGATTCCACTTATATAAGGTAGCTAGCTAGCTAGAGTAGTCAAATCATAAAGACAGAAAGTAGAAGGGTGGTTTCCAGAGACTGGGGAGGAGAAATGGGCAGTTGGTGTTTGTGACCATTGATCCTGATATGTCAACTTCATTGGCTTAAGAAATACCTAGCAGATTAGTAGAGCCACTCCTGGGTGTGGCTGGGCGGGTCATGGGGTTGTGGCCTTGGGTACCATGTGTGGTCCTTTGCCCATTCATTTCTGGTGCTGTTCTGCTCTGTTCCCCAGCTTCTGTGAACTAAGCAGCTTTGCTCACCATGCTTTTCCACAATGGCATTCCTGCTTTGGAGCCATATGCCAATGTACTCAAACCCCTGGAGCCATGAGCTAAAACCTCAAACCACGAGCTAAATTAAGTTCTTTCCTCCTTCAAGTTGTTGGTGTCAAGTATTGTGTCTCAGAGACAAGAAAGCTGACTAATGTTCAGGGGGTAGGATTTCAGTTGGAAAAGATGAAAATGTTCTGGATGTTGGGTTTACAATGTGAACTTACTTTACACTACTGACTATCCACTTTCAAATGGTTAGGATGGTGAATTGTGCATTATTTGTATTTTACTCCAGTTAAACATAATTTTTTACAAAGAAAAAAATAAAAAGAAAGCCAGATCTAAAGGTGAATCCACTTTTAATTTTAATAGATATTTTTGAAGTACCCTCCAGATACTATGCATTAATATTTCGTTCCTACTACAACTTGTGGGAGGGCCCATCACCCACAGCCTCTCCAACATGGCCATTGTCAATCTTTTCCCATCATGATTTGGTAATGGTGAATGAGAACACGAGGACAGAAACTGACACAATGAACTTGAAGTGTAATGAAAGAATGTCTGGGCCATCCAGATACTCCAGAGAATGTCAGCCCCACCCAGGTACTCCAGAGTGACTACAAAGTAAATTTGAGTTGCAGCTTTCTACACTAAAGGTGTAGATCTCTGTGGATGCCTTCAGAAACTCCAGTTGTTCTAGTTTTCCCCCTCATCCCACTCCTAACCTTAAACATGATGACTCTCAAAATCACAGATTGGCCTACATATTTTCTTGAAACAGCTGCCATGCATAATCACTCAAACTTGGGTTAAAAGTAGTCTCAGTCTCTAAAAGAAAGTTTGGTCCTTCAGAACGAAGCCCTGTTTGAAATGTTCCTACATCTATGAAGGGCACATAGAGCACTGTCCCCAGACCTCTTCATTGCTCATGACCATACCCCCCTACCCTGAAAACAAATTTCTACTTGAAATCTTTTCATAGTCTTGGTTTATGTATGGAAGAGGAGGACTGATGCAATTACAACCAAGTCACAAGTTTTTGTCATTATTCCCATTTTATAAATTCCCTCAGATACTTTAAAAAGGTGTCTGAATTCACACCAAATAAGAAAGCAAATTTTTAATGTTAGGTGTCACTTCAAAGTTACTGTAGTGACTGTACCCTGTTTGCTTATTGCAATCCATCCTCCCAAAAGGACCATTCAGATAATCAGGTCGTGCTGCCAATGAAAAGAGTGAGATGCATGTATCTCCTAGGTAAAGAACTCAGAATTCTGAACTCTGAATAGGGGTAGACTTCTTCAGTCCAAGGAGTTAGGTTTCTACACAACAACCACCTAAAGAACACCCAGTACCTTGTTGATGTCTTCTCTCTCCTCCTCAGTGAGTAGGGAACATGTTTTCCTGGGTGGTAGGTGGGAGTGAGGATCAGCTGTCTGATATTGTTGGCAGACTTGGTTTCTCTGCTGCAGTCAGGAGTTAAAGTCTATCAGGTTAAACAGAGAGGTTTGCAATGAACACTTAACCTCTGTGCTGTTATGGAGGTAGCTGGGTAGGGAGATGTTTCCTCATGCCACCAACCTGGGCTTTTGTTCTAAAGTCAGAATCTCTGAAACGAATTTAGAGTGACAACATCAGGAAAGATATTTATGGCAAAAAAGGAGAGCAGTTACTTCTTGAGGCATTGATTTATCCATCCTCTGAATCATGAATTTAGGATGATCCCAGAGACAAAGATTTCTGACAAGTACGTAATATCGATCCCAGAACACGTTTGAAGCATCCAGACCCAGATCAGCCTGCTGAGGCAGTCCACGTCTGTGCCCATGTTTCTGTCCATGTCTGTGTCCATGGTGGGGGGCGGGGATTAGGCATTGAGAAGATTTTGATGGTTTCATGGTTTTTGTCCTTGCAGAGAGGGAGAACCCTAGCAAGTCTTGCAGTGGGGCCACTGTTTAGCTGTCCAGTGGGCCCTCACCAGGTGCTGAGGCCGTATGCCAAACAGCAGCATAACAAGATCGTCTGCCACTGTTGACTTGACAGTGCTTACTGAGACCAGTGAAGTGCCCGATAAGGATAGGATGGGACTAGGGTATTCATAACTTTTCCCAGGGCCTCTTGTCTTTTGCTTCTGCCTTTGTTGCTTACCTTAGAGCCATATAAAATTGCTGTATAGCTTAGTAAAACAGAGTGGAAGGGTGGCTTCAATGGTGGTACAGCTCACAAGCCATCCACTTTGCTGTAAGTAACCCCTAATAAACTCATTTACTCACTGTGCTGTACTTGTCATTCTTTGGACTGTCACTGCTTTCCCAATTCAGAGGCAGATGTTTCTTTACACCTCCCCAGGAAATTCACGGAACAGTCCTACAAAGATTGTGAAGGAGATGCACAAGGAGAAAAAGACTAAGAAGAATGACACAATGTTATGTTGTTAGCTGAATACTGTGCATTGAACCTACAAAAAGAATACATAAACAAGGCCCCCTCCTAATCACATTTAATACCCAGGAGCCCCCTGCCTAAAGATGCCTGAGCCTTTCCCTCTCTGATGTCCTAGGTCCAAGGGAAGGAGAGAAGAGGCAAAGGTGACTGTTTGGCGAGGAGAGGGTGAAGACGGAATGAGTTGGGGTGTGTGGCTGCAGTTTCCACAGACATGCAAGGAAACATTTCACGGTGTAGGGTGAAATAAAGGGTAGAAAGAGAAAGGGGAGGGGACATCTCCATTTGTATTCTTGCCCCAGGCCTCACAAATGTTAGGATCAGGCCTGTCCTTATGTGACAGAAGCCACTAGGGTTGGATGCCAGTGGCCCAGAGGAAACAGAACTTAGGAGTTGAGTGGAAAAAACCTTATATTATTGATCAAAGGTCTCACTCTTCCTGCAGGTTGCCCTGTCAACCAAGTCTCAGCTGCTGATGAAGCCTGCACAATTAGCTTGTTGCTAGGTCACCAAGATGACAAACACTTGATTCCAAGGGCAGATACTAGGATCCCCTCAGAGTGCGAGGGCCCTAAGTACTAAGGTACTAGGATTCTTCCGAGGCCAGGGAAAGAGGTGGATGAAGCCCTTTCCTTCCAATGACAGGTTGCATAATACATGTGCCCCAATAGAGACTCTGCTCTACCACCTACCTGCTCCCTGGCCTCAAGCACACCCCTTACTTTACACATACATACATAAATTAGAAGTTCTCACTCTATATTGTGGAAAATTGTTGTGCAATTTAGAGATCACAGATACAACAGGCCTAACAGTACCTGACACACAGTAGGTCCTCCCTTGGGTTATCTATTGCTGATAATAACTCACCCCAAAACATAGTAGCTTATTACTTATTTATTAAGTTTCATGACTATGGGGGGTCAGAAATGGGCTTGTCTCAGCTGGTGGTACTTCTGCTCCATCTGGCATCAGCCAGGGGCACTGGCTTGGCCATATTCAGCTAGCACCTGAGCTAACGGGCTTCACTCACATGAAGTCCCTCGGGGCTCCTCCACCTACCTTCTGCAGATGGCTAGTTTGGGTTTGGCACAGCCTGGTGGTTGCAGGGTACCTGTCAGTTCGATTGCCCCAAAAGATGCCAGGACTTTTCAAGGCAAGACCTGGAGTTGACAGTGTCACTTCTGCTGAATCTATTGGCTAAAGCAAGTCACAAGAGAGAGGAGACAGGCTCCATTCTGGATAAGTAGAATGAAACTCTGGATGAGTTCAGGGAGAAGGCAGGCATTGGGGTGCATCATGACCAACAGGGAACCATATTTACACTCAATACAACATAATGGGGAGGAAGAAAACTTCAGAGAGGTGACTCAATTGTTCAACTACAGATACCGGACCAGATGCCTCAGGTTTCCCAGCACTGCCACATTCAGCTTGGAAAGAGAAAAGTCAATCATTATCTCAGATAATGGCAGTCATGAAAAACAAAAGGAGAAAGGGCTTTCCACATTTTATCCATACCATGTAAGTCTCCTAACACATAAGAGACTCTAAGGAAGCAGAGGACTCCCCACGACTTAGGTTGTATTTCCACTACAGAGGGAATAGGGTTTAAAGTAGGATTTGCGTTAGTCTTTAAAAATATGATGTCTTGGGCCGGTGAGATGGCTCAGCGGCATAAGCGCCTGCCTGGCAAGTGCGAGGGCCTGAGTTCAACTCCTGGAACCCACATACAAAAAAAGGGGCCAGTGATATCGCTCAGCAGCACGGGCGCCTGCTGGCGCGCAAGGTCCTGAGGTCGACCCCCGGTACCCACAAAAAAAAAAAAAGATGTCTTGCACTACGGACCTTCACATACAGTGGTACCTCAGTTCCTGAACTCAATTCTCGCCATGATTCTGGTCACAAGCTGAACTGAATGAGAACTGAATCAAATTTTCCCATAAGGTCAACATTGAATCTAACCATTGAATTTGATTTGGTTCTCGTTCAACTCGGTTAGCGGCCAGAATTGTGGAAAGAATCAAGTTCATGAACCAATATACCACTGTATATATTACACTATCATTAGACCATTAGACCCAGGGTTATTAAAGCCTTACTGAAACCAGTTAGAAACACAGGAAACTCATATGTAATGTCATTTATATTTAAAAATGAAAATTAAATGCCTCAAGAAATTCTTCCCAGAGTATTGAGTAAAACCTGTGTTGCCTTGCTACAATTTTAAGACTGGATGATTAAAACCTTGATCATTTTCCTGAGCCACAGGATTAATCCCCTTGTTCATCCTGGAAGGCTCTTTCTGTGAGCTTCAGCAGGTGGAGTACAAGCCCTGTTTACCTGTTGAATTCATCCCTCTCACATTTCACCATCCATGTGCCCTGGTAGCATGAGACTCAGCCCCTTGGAGAGATCCAGTAGAGCCTGTTCTGTAACAGTAAAGAAATTGATAGCTGATGCACTCTGAGCATGAGCAGGAGACCTTGGTGGCCTATAAGAATTAATATTCCCTCTTTGCACAGTACCTGAGAGCAGGTGTAATGGAAGCACTAAATTACACAGAGTTCTATGGGTGTTCTTGCAGTGGTTAGTGCTGGCCAGGGTGCCTGGCAAATCTGGGGCTCGTTTTGAACTGCAAATTTCTACTTTTAAGGAAACTGAGGCAGGATAGCTGGGAAAAGTTGAAAGTACAGCGTCTTCAGACCTAGGTGTGGGAATAAGGATGCAGGAGCTGGGACTCCTGCAGGTGAACTATAATACCCTGGGTAGTAAAGGGTGAAGGCACAGAAGAGAGAGCAAGCTGTCAGCTTCAGGACAGTGCTGAGCTGGGGTGGGCAGCTGTTTGGTTCTCTCCTTGGGGGCCAGAGACCAGGCTGCTCCTGCTGAGTAACAGTAGAACACACACCAGTGTCCTTGCTGGGCATTCCACTGTCCTATAGGAAAACACTATTGCACGAAGACAAGTGAGAGGTTGAAGAGAATGAGCTTGCTAAATGTCCAAGGGCTGGCACATCCTATGCACTATTAGGTGGGAGTGATGGAGCTGAGAAAGAATTTCTGGCAAATGCTGCTGACCTTAGAATCTGAGTCCTTAGTGGGAAGAATACTGACTGGCATTAGAAAACTCAAGTCCAAACTGCCCCAAACTGGCTTTGCGACCCAGGGTAAGTTACATTATATCAGCATTTCTCCACCAGTGGTTTGGTAAGGTACTGAGGTGCTAGCCAAGCTTGAGGTGCTGTTAACCCCCACATCAGTTTTTGCCCTTCCTTCTGTCATCAGAAGGTGGGATTATTGTCCCAGAAAGAATTTAAAAACAAGCACTATTAAATAAAAATGCTCAGGCCTCTCATGTGTGTGTTGGTGGGAGAAAGAAGAAATAGGCACCAGAGGCATAAATAAGGCCCTTCCCTTATCCCAGCAGGCCTCAAGGAACCCAAACAGTATGCTGAACAGTTACCAATGATCACAAGGAAGTGGTATTAACACCTAAGACTGTTAGGAAAATGTACCTTTTTTCATGAAGGTTTTTTATTTAGAAGATTAACTGTCCATGAAAGCTCACTCCCTTGACTGGAGAGATAGACAGTAGTTACCTATGTGCTTCTGCAGCAGCTGGATGCAGAGAGATACCTATAAGGTAAGTTAGTGAGTGATCATAACAAAGCCCAACTTGATGAAATTCCCCATGAGACAATAAATACAGCAGGCCTAACTACTGTCCTTGAAAACCTTGCTTGCAAGGTGGGCCCTTGGCTAGCATCTGGAACTTGAACTTCAAGAGGGTTCCCACCAATACCATAACTGGTAAGAATGGCCATCAGTTCCTAAACTGTTCATATAAAAATCCAGTTTCTGCTGAACACCTTCTAAGACTCTGGGATTTTGACACGTGCTGGGCAGAAGATGCCCACATGGGTAGCCACCAGTAAAAATGCTGAGCACTCAGTCTTTACTAAGCTTCCCTGACTGGCAACATCCCAGGCATGGAGAATTAAGTGTGTCCTCTGTGACTCTGGAAAGGTCTCTGGAAGCTTGCAGTGGTATCCTTTTACCGTGTCCCACTCACAGTTTCCCTGTACTGACCGCCTTAATAATGAATCAGTCATGACTACAACTACTTGCTGAGTCCCGTGAGCCCTCCAAGTGAATTAGTGAATCTGATCACGGTGTTGAGACCCCTGACACACACTCCCATCCTGGATTTCCAGGCAAGGCAAGGCAAGGCGTGGGATGCGAAGCTCCTGCTACTGGGCTGGGCTTCAGAACTTGAGGCATTAATGGCCATTATTGATCCTTCTGTTGAATTCCATACTCCTAGCCTCAGCACCCAACTTTAAGGATGCTTATATGTTGTGGAGATAAGTTCTTGACAAAGCATCTGTCAGGCAGTTCTATGCAACAGTGTTAAGTGTAAACTGAGGTGCGACCAGGGCCACCAAGTCAGGTGAAGTTGAAGCAATAAGCAAAGTTTATGCGAGCCTGGGTGCAGGTGGGCCAAGGGTGATAAGACCATTGGCCCCGAGCGACAGGTTGGGGAAGGTTTTGTAGGGGTGTTTGGATAGGGGAGGGGTATGGCAGGGAGGAGTGGGAAGTCTTTAGTCTGGGTCTGGGGAGTTGGGAGCCTGGGTGACATCCATATCTTGCAGGTGTGGCTGTGTAGGGCAGTTGCTTGTTCATCGCCTTTGGCAAGCTCTGGCTCCCTGTCATCTCTGGGTCTCCCTGTCATCTCTGAGCTGCTGTGGTCGCAGCCCAGCTCTGGGAATTTTTTCTTCTCTGTCCGGGCGGGGGTCTGACAAACAGATCAGCAGGATGGTTCATCCCAGTGCTGAGCCTCTTCAGTCTTGAGCAGAGAACTGAACACTTCACTTGCCAAGGCTCCGATGTCCTGCTTGCCCCACACATGTCCATAACACCAAGACCTGAGAGTATTCAAATGGCAACAATTTACAGAATCACTCTGGGTCAAGACCAATTTCTTGACCAATTGTGGCAAGACCAATGTCTCAAAGGGGAAACTGAGGGCCTGGTTGGTTATATAAATGATGCTACCATCCCTATGCAATACACCTTTCTATTACTGTTGTTTTTTTCACGTGTTTCACACCAAATGAGGAGGTCCCCCAGAGGAGGGTGCTGCACTCAGTGCTGAAGACATCTGACTTACCCCAGATTACATGGTTCATTGCAGCAAGAGAGAGATTCAATTTCCAGAGCAATGTTCATTCCTAGGGGAAAACCATGGAACAGAGCACTGACAAAATGCCGTACAGTACAAAGCCTACATGTTCATGAGCACCCAAACTGGAAATAATGTGTACATGGCTGGCACTTAACAACATTGCAACCAGTTATGAGTCCCTCAAAATAAAGCACTGAGCTTTATTTTTCTGACCCTGGGTTTCTTCATTTCAGCAGGCACAGAAAGTTTCTGCTCTGGCAGCATCAACCAGCTGACCAGACAGCACCAGCCCCAAAATGTACCCCTTTTCTCTTCGTTGAGATCGGAAATAATCAAAAGGACAGTAGCATGTAAGAGAAATGATTTAATTTTATAAAAACGTGGCAATACAGCAAGATTTGATTGTGTTCTTTTCCTTTCCCTTTTTTCTGGCAAGTAAAGTTTATAAAAAAATACCTGGCATAAAAATTAGAAACATAAACTTTGAACCAAATGAATCACTTATACAATAAAAGGAAAATAATAAGCAGCAAAAGCAGCAGCAGAAAAACTGGTTTGTTCTGAGGACAAAACCACCAAAGAGTAGGATAAAGTGGCAGTAACCATCAGAGAGGCATGAAGGCTTCCCAAATGGGACCAGACCAAATGGCTGCTGGCTCAGTGGACAGAGGGGGAACACTACCCTCCTGCAAACAGGCCAACATCCAGCCCCCTCTTACAGGGCCCACCAGACACATGGTGATTCATAGGCAAATCCTGAAAGGTTAGCTTCCTCCTTTGTCTACTTGTCCTAAATTGCAATTCTGTAGGTCACTATCCCACTATCATCAAATGTCAACCTAAGCTTGGGTGACAAGCTTGCTAGGGAAATCCAAGAAATCTAGATGTATAGGGATTCATACAAAACACTTTTTTGGAAAGTATGCACCATAGCCAAGGCAGAGTTAAGACCACCTTGGAGAGGCAGGCTAGAAATGCCCCCAGCTACTCTCTCCTAGAGGGAAAAGCCTTCCAAAGGATGCTAGGTGAATTCTTAATTACATTCTGAGGTAGTCTAACCTGACTTGCACAGGTAGCTGAGAATGGTAACAATGAGGGAGGGAGGGCAGAACAGTTGCCATAGAGAGAAAAGACTAACATATAACAGAAGGAACTACACTACACTACAAGTGGGCTCAGAGATGACCAGAATACACTCTGGGCTCAGGGATGGCTGGCGGTAGGGCCCCAGAAGGACCCTGGGGACGCACAGCTTTTGTACTACTTGTTGCAGCAGTGTGGCAGAGATGTAGGAATCTATAAAGGAATTTCCTGGCCCAGAGCACTGGAAACTCTGAGGTGAGGGTGTCATCTTAAATGACTTGTCCTCTGCTACTGACATGTCATGATGGCAGTAGGTCCAAGAGCCTGGGGAATTTGGGGTGAGGAGTTCTAATGCTCCCTTCAACTATGACTCCTCTAACCTAAACATGTTTGGGGGGACTTTTACTGCTAGATTTTACTGGGAAAACACTTAGGAAGTCCCTCAGGTGAGGGAGCAATCAGAACCTAAGCGATCACTGAAAGAAATAACAAGAAAGAACAAGAAGCAAAGGTGATGTTGGACTCCCCCTACTCTTTCTTTTAAATGCTAATTTACATTCTTTTTTTCTTCTGCCCCAGCACTCAGAATTCTAAGACTGGATGGAATGTTCTGAAGGTTTAGGAGGCAGCAGCTGTGCAGACATTAGTATTTTCTCTGCTTTCCACATTTCCGTGAACGCCTTCTAGGACGGAGCTCACCAAAGTCTTCAGCTTCATTTTCATAATCATCATCCTGAACAATACCTATTCATGAAGTAAAAAACAAAAAGTGAAAATGGTGACCCCACCCCACTATGCCACTCTAAATACCACATCCTAGTGAAAGCTAATGTCTCTGTAATTGTTTTAAATTAAAGAGGGGAGGGTAAGGGAGGGCAATAGGAAGGATGAAAAGAATCAAAGTACCATATGTTATATGCATGTATGAAAATGTCACAATGCAACCCAGTAGTACTAGTTCAAATAAATAAATAAATAAATAAAGATTTCCACTACAGTGCCAAAGAAAGAATTTTCCTTTGAGTTCTGATGCTGCCTCCCAAGAGCCAAAGTAAACAACCTCCTCCAGAATTAAATTCTTTGTAGGTTGATTCCTCTGGTCTTATTGTAGAGGCCCTTTAATAAATGACAAATCAAGGAAAACCTAAGCTCAACCATACTTTTGAGTTGGTGTAACTATTACCTTCCTCTTGAAATGATTATAAAATCTTAATCTCCAGAAGGATCTATATGCTAAAGGTTTTTTGTGAGTACAGACATCCATACCAAGTTCCTTCAAATTTTCCCCAGCTCTGAGGCCTCGATTTTCTAGTAGCAGCTGAATTAAGACTCTGAAAAGCATCCAAGACTGGTGAAATCTCAGAGCAAGAAGAAATGTGATCTGGTTAGGCAGGGGGAAGCAGGTGGAAAGGGTAAGAAGGAAGACATTCTGGATCACACAGAACTTAGCAAGAAAATTCTGACAGCCAGCAAAGAAACATGACTCACTCTAAACAAGCCTGTGACCCTCTGTAGCAAGATGCCTGCAGATGTCTCTAAAGATGTTGTGTTTTTTTCACAAGGTATTCTCAGGCCCAGAAGAATGCTGATAGACACTAGATACGCAGTAAATATCCACTAATTTAAATGAATAATTGACACCGGCAAACATCTTTATCAAGGGATAGCTCTGCAATACTTCATCCTTGGGAGTCTCTGTATTGAGTATGTGCTCATGAGTAGCAAAAGAGGTTTTTAGCAACTACCAGGAGGGCAGAATAATGGCCCTCACAATCAGATCAGGAAATTTAGATACTGTGTTGCTAATTCATTAGAAATTGTGCTCCTAGACAACGAAAGGTTATTGGGTTGGGTGGCTGCCTCATTTCAGATTCACCTGTGAGCCAGCAGTATGAAGAGCCACAAGACCCAAAGTATTGCCTGTTCCTAGAGCAAAGGACTCCTTACCTTCCTCCTTTAAGTGCAGCTCTGTTTTCATCAACCACTCCTGTGCATCCTTGACGGACATGACCAGAATCATTACCAGCCGAGTCATCGCCTCCTCCGCTACAGAAACCAAAGGACAGAGGCTCTGAATGAAGAGGCTGCTACAGGCTCTAGAACATCAAACACTAGAGTCAAAGTCCCCATGCCCTAAGAGCTAGTCTGTGTATGCTTTCCCTGAAGACAGCCCTCCTTATAGAGTGGCCTTCTGCCACCTCAAGCATAAGCTGCCTTTAAATGTTAGCTCATCACTAACATTACTGTATGTCTGTAGAGACTGCCAATAGCGAACCTTTCTATTGGCAGCCTATGTTCAAAATGTCATTAAGCCCTGAGCTGGGCATAGTATCTGAATTATAGAATGTTTCAATATATGCAGTTCCACTAATTTTATATATATCTTTCATTCAATGTTGCTAAGGAGTACCTAATAAGGAATCTAGGAGTAACCTGATTTTAAGACCACTCAAGAATTCTTATTTCTAAAGGCTCAAATTGGGTATGACTTAAAAGGATCCTAAAAAGAAAAGACCAGATACATGCTTCCAGTTCTTACTCTAAGGTTTAGCACAAAGTAGCTGCTCAAAAAAAGGTCACTGAATGAATGAGTCAAGAGAACCGTAAAGGGTTTTCTCAAGCTTTTCAATATTCTCCCTAAATCCTCTCCATAGAATTAGTGACCAACTATTTTCTCATCTGTCGTATCTGGGGAAATCATCCTGGCCAAAGATAATCACAATTTTTTAATTGAGGAGGAGTAATCTAAGCAATGAGGTTTTGCTATAGTTTGAAAACAAACATTCTTTACTTGTGTCTTTGCAAATACCAAGATTCCATCATCCTCAGATCAGATGCTGCTACAAAGAACATAACTCTGATCACCTAGCATGCTTGCCTAACCCCACCTAGGCCCCCATCTCTGTGGCCCTTACCACCAGCCCAGGCCTTTCTCCTGTAGAGGTCCTCCACCAAATCTGAAACCCTCTTGATATGCTCCTGGACCTTCCTCTGCAGCATGTGGCTGTGCTCTTTAGACCCCAGGTGACTACGGATCCATCTGTTCTGCTCAATGTCCTGCACCACTAGTTTGCCTTCGTAAATGGCCGGGTCCACCTTCTCATGGAAAAATTCTGAGTATTTCTGGTAAGCTACTTGCTGCCTCTGGTGGCTTTCTAGGCAGATATGCTGCTCATAGGACTCACTACTCCTCTCCCAACACTCCTCCCCTTCCAGCTCAGCCCTAGAAAGAATCACAGCCTCTGAAGCTACTCCCTCAAATGCTTTGCTGGAGCTGAAGTAGTTCTCAGGGCTGCGGGTGAATTTCACTCCACACAGATCACACTGGGTCCTGTCCACGTCGGCCTTTTTAAAGTTCCCAGCTCTGGGCTCCCTAGGCTCTTCTCTGTCATGCTCTGTCTGGACCCATCTCCTCCAGCTGATGCACAGAGATACCACCAGGCACGTTCTTCTCAACTTCCGCTGGACGGAGGCCTTTCGCTGCTTCTGTGAAAGGATGATGGCCAGGAGGTAGTCTCGGTCTTCCAATACCAGCTCATCTGTCTCATCCTCACCAAACTCACACTCAGGTTCAGCAAAGTAGTCTACAGGGCCAACACAGAGCAAGCGGCTTAGTCTGACCTCCTCATGACAGAGGCCATGGACCACAGACCCTTTGGTGTGCACACTGTCCCAGCGCCAGTGGCAATCCATCAGGTATTCTTCATCTCTCTCAAAGAGCAGCTCTTGCAGGGCCTCAGCCACAAACTTCACATTAACTGCCATTACCACCCGCCTCACGGCCTTCTGGAGCCTCTCAGGAACCTGGTCGGGGCAGTCCATGCTCATTAGCTCCAGCCTTGTCTCAATCTCCTGAAAGTGGCGGTACAGAAGAGGCTTGCAGAATGGTTGCAAGAACTCCTCAGCATTTACCAGCATTACCAAGCACAGCACCAGTGTCCGCTCTGCCTCTCCTGAGACCACATAGTCTATTTCACTGAAGGCATCAAGCAGGACATTGAAGTTCATATTCTCATAACCACATAGCACCTTGACGAGGTAGGAGAGGTGGAATCGGAAGTCCTGAATGGCTCTTGTCACGTCCTTCGGTTTATATTCCTGAATAATGGAGAACATATCCCCAAGTTCCTTGTCCTTCTTGCTGAACAGGAACCCCCAGTAGTGCAGGAGTGCAATGTAGCTCTTGGGGAGGCACAGGATAGCATTCTTCCAGAGGCGGGCCAGCACCACACTGCAGTGTATAAACTGAAACTCCAACAGGGCAACTGTGTTTCCAATGCTGGGGATAAGTGGCTCTTTGCACCTCTGGATGAGGACATTCATGAAACGGAAAAATAGCTTCTTGTAGTCTTCTGGATTCCTATACACATAGAACTGGTCAATAGAATTCTCTAGTAGCCGGATGAAGCACAGATGGGTCTTCTCTGTACTTTCATCATCCTTGTTGGGCACTAGCATGCCAAATTTCCCTTCTATTCCTTTCATCTTGCTACTTTTTCCCCTGCCCCTTTCCTCTTTTTCAGACTCTAGAGCTTTTAGTTCCCTGTTGTAGTTGTCTTCCTCCTGGTGCAGCAGCTTTTCAAACTCCTCTGGGTAGCTGGAGGAGAGAAGGAAAGCCTGCATGGCGCTAAGCCACAAGTCTGTGGACTCCCGCCGGCTACATGCTGTTTCATTTTGAAACAGATCATGGATGTATTTTTTCAAGGCAAACCTGTAGGATCGGAAGGATTTGTAATGTGGTTTCAGGATTTCTTTGCATGCCATGGGGTTTTCTGATAACACTCTTTGATGGAAATGCCTAGGGAAAAGGACATTTAGGAAAGATTTGCAAAGGCCATATATATCTGCAGACAAAATATAATCTATTTCTTCAAGTTCTTCTGCTAAGATTTTAGGGAATACATTTTTGGCTTCCAAAAGCAATCCATTGATTGCCACCAAGTGCATTTTTGACTGAACCATACACTTGGCCTCACAACGCCGCAGAGGCCTATGAAAGTCTTCACAGTTTTTATCTTCACATTTTAAACCTACAATAAACTTCAAGCAGATGCCCGGGTAGGTCTTCCCAAGCAGGCTTTGTGTGATCTGACACAACCTGCTCAGAAGGTGCTTGTTTAGGGCTAATTTCACTTGATCAGTCATCATCAAGAAATGGTCTTTTGTCGTCTTCTCTCTCAAATACAAATTCAGGTCAAAAATTATTCTTAAGATGGGCCCAGGGTCATTCTGAGCTATCTGGCAATACTTTGCATCCACCTGGGAAATCCCAAAAAATTCAAAGCAAGATTTGACCATTTCCTTCTCAGCATTGTTAGTCACTCGTTTGAGGGCCCTGACCAGATTGAGAAGAACTTCTAAGCCCCATGGAGCCAGAGCCAGAATTTTCTCAGGGTCAGCCTCACACTGTCTGGCTGCTTCGTAAAGGGCTTCCACAACTCCAGCTGAGTGGTTGAGGGTTTCAAACCTGAGGAAGGCATCTTTGAGTTTCTGAAAGTCTCTCAGGATTACTCCCTGTAGGAATTTGGCTTCTGCAATGCCAGAAAACTGGCTGGTTTCATAACAGAGATCAAGAGCTTCTTGTAGAATGGCCTTAGTCTTTTCTATGTCAGAATCTCTGGCCACATTGAGGCGGGCGACCCCCAGCAGACATGAGGCCTGGAAGTCCTTGTCAGCAGTGAGCCTGGCAGCCTCCAGGAGGCAGCCATGCTGCTTCATCAACAAGGCAGCCTCTTCTCTCCGGCCTTCCTTGTTCAGCAGGTCTGCGGCTTCTGCTAGGTGTTTCCGAGACTTCAGGAACACTAGCTGGTCTTCTGTATCTAGCTTTGAGAGGACAGCCATCATTTCTTTGATCTTATTTGCACCCAGGTACTTAGCTGCAGCTTCCACGTAAAACTGACTGGCAGAATAGGAGAGCTTGGAAATAGGGAGAGTCTTGGTCTTTAGCATTTCTTCATATCTGTAAAGACAGAGTATGCAAATGTCAATTTATTGTCATCCAACCAACAGGAAATTCTCTCCAAAATATAGCACAGAGCTACTAAAGACTCCCACAGTATGTAGGTATTACAAAATAAGACCTAAACTTGTCAAGCATTCAAGCACTTTTATAAATGCTTCATTAGATGGTTATCATAATAATAATCTCTTTATTCTCCAAAGGAATCAGGCATTAGTGTGCTTACTTAATGAAAATGACTGGAGTTGCAACTCAAGCAAGTGGGAGTTAAATTTGAAAGGCAATCTATAGGGCAAAATTTATGCATAGTCAAAAATTATCCTTGAACAGCATCCCTTCAGATCTCATAAAAGCATGATAATCACTTGGTTATACAACTCTGATAAATTTGAATGTGATTAATGAGAAGGGAGGAAATGGATGCTGTACACACACAAGCGATTTTATCAGTCTTCCCCTTATTATCTAACTTGTGATTCTTCTCTTTGGCCAGGTATGTGGTGGATGGATTCATGTGACAATAATGAAGCTCTCCAGGGTTCCCCTTTATTCTAGCAATTGAAGTCAGTATATCCTACTATTAACACACTTGTAACACACCCTTCCATCTTCTTTAGCCTCTTTCTTCATGACACTATGTTAAAACTTACAAAGAGAGTGAAAAACAGAGTCCTGATTTCAAGAAGCTGCTGACCTGGCACCAAAGGCCACCACTTAAGTGGGAGGAGGTTGACATGGTCAAGCCACTTCAGATGCAGCAGGATACCACACCCACGGGCAGGCTGCCCCAGAGACGAGGAGGAGAAAGGGAGGGAGATGGGAGAGAATAAAACCACCTACTTTTCCACTGCAATAGCAGCTTCCTCAAAAAGCTCCTCTTGGCAGTACATTTTGAGTGCTAGATCAAATTCTTGAATCTGCTCAAAGCATCTGAAAGCATCTTTGTAGCACTGGCTTCGCTTATAGAAATAGGCCGCATCTCTTATCTAGGACAGAGTAAAATTTTACTTTTATTTAGAGCATTCATAACTTTTTATCTTAAAAATAAACCAATACCATGGATAATAAAGACAATGGTTATATGTCTGCTGTTTTTTAGAACCCACTAAAGCCACTAAAATATAGGTATTAAGAAAACTCTCTGTAAAATACAGAATAAAAAGTTAAATCTCAAACTGGAAACTTTTATAGGTAAATGGATGCAACTCGAGAAAATACTCACAAGCGAAATAAACCAGACGCACATTTGTAAACATCATATTGTCTCCCTAGTATGAAAATGCAGTTTCACTGTGACTATTCCATTCCTTAGTCTTCTATTTTTACCTAGCTTTTACATGGCTTAATCTTATACTGAGTAATTTTTCTCTCCAAAAGGTATTTGTACATTCCCTAATGCTTGAGTTTGTTAATACAGGAGAATGTTTACTTGTTGTCTTTAAAAAAATTTTAATTAAAAGATTAAAAAAAAAGTTAAATCTCAACTTTATACCATACACAAAGGTAAATACTGGGGGATTAAAGATCTAAATATGAAAACTATTTGAGAGAAATATATGAGAATATTTTTGTGACCTGGAGATAAATAAGCTATCCAACAAAACCCAACACACAAACTTTAGGAGAAAAACTGATGGATTTAATAATACCAAAATTGTTAAATATGGGGCACATGAAATAAAGTTAATAGATGACAATTTTAACATCTACATCATGGAATTATCTGTGAAGACAGAAATGTTCTGTGCTATCCAATCTGCTATCCACTAATATGCAGAAACTGATGTTTTTTAATTTGAATTAACTTGAATTTAAACAGCATATGTGACTAGTGGCTACAAGACTTGGAAGGTATAAAACATAAAAAGCATTCCTACAACCATAAGTTAAAGACTTATCTGGAAATGCAACAGAAAATTAGGTAAATGATATAAACCAGCAGTTTTCAGGAGGTGAAATTTGAGCAACTAAAAAATAAATGAGGATATGCACCCTTACTAATAGTCAGAGAAAAGCAAATTAAAACCACAGTGAAATAAATCTACCAAGTTTACAAAATAAAAAATCAGAATCTGCTGAACATGGTCAAGAAAATGGGGAAACACAGAACCCTCATACACAAAGTGATATGACCATTCTGGAAAGCAGAATAGTCAGATTATTAAAATGAAGCCCAGTATATACATACCCCAGGGCAGCAAGCCATACCTAGCAATACATGCCATCAGCTCAAACAGGGCTATAAGGATATGGGGCACACCACAGTGCTATGTGTGGCAGCCAGGAGCCAGGAGCAACCTGGAGTCACCCCCAGGGAGATGGATAAGTAACATCGACTGCCAGGGGTCAGAGACATGGCCAGAACTTAACACAATAGAAAGGGATAGAAAAAGATAAAAAGCAGGACACGATGTCATTCAGATAAGTTTAGCATATATATAAACAGAAGATACCACTATTTATTTAAGCATGGGGGCATTTGAGGACATACATTGAATGTATTAGAATGGCTGCCAATGAGAAGTGAATGGGGTGGAAACTGGCTCTGAAAAGGAAGATAATGAACAAAAAAAAAAAAAACACAATGAGTGGGTCTTGTACCCACCCACAGTGGGTTTGCCACAAACAGAAGAGGATAGTCACTCTTACTCCTCTTGCAGTTTCCATCCAGCCCCTCAGCTAACCATTCTGCTCAGCTTTCCCAGCATTTCCAAGATATGACCCTGTCCACCACTATCATGCAATCCAACTCTGCCACCTCAGCATAAGCTGCTGCTAGACTTTCCCAACTGGCCTTTCTGCTCTTATTTCTCTACAACCAAATAATTAGTTTCATGTCACTCCTCCACTTGAATTCTCCCCCTGGATCCCTATCCCACTTGAACAAAAACCAGTCCTTATCACAGACTACATCATCCATCATCTTATGATCTTCTCCTGCCACCCTTCTTGCTCTTGGGTACCATTTCTATCTTTTGTGCCATGTTCTCGCCAAACTAGCTTCCTTCTTGTCCTTTAAACTTATCAAAATGTCCCTCCTTGGGAGTGTTAGCCCATGAAGCCTTCTAGCAACAGTTCTCAGAATTTCTGCTCAAAAGTCAGCTCAGGCCCCCCTGCCTAAAATAGCAACCCCTGACCTGCCCTCTCCCTTTATTGTACTTTCTTCTTGGTTCTCATCACTACTGACAACTCATATGCTATTTGTTTATCTATTTGTCTTTCTTCTGCACTGGAAAAGGAAGCTCTGAAGATACAGAAGACTTTGCTTTGTGGCCTGCTGGTCACTCAGCACCTATAGTGGGGTAGAGGATCTGCCTATTTGGTGAATATTTAACTTTAGAACTCTACTTGTTGTATCTGGGCCCTAAGAGTAAACAAAATAAAAATGAAACAAAACAAAATACATGTTCCTGGCCCCCTAAAAAAAATCTCATCTTTAATGAGAAAAGCTACCTGAAGTGCTAAAAGAAAAACAAGATTCAGATGTAAGTTTCTTCCATGTCCAAAGACCTCATAGATCAGGGAACTCCTTGACCAATCTCAGTCAAATCAACAAAACTCTACATCCTATCACCCTACTCTTCTCTCTGTGACAATGCTGACTACTAAATCCCTGTGTGTATATAAGGATCTACTAGGTGCTAAATATGTGTCCAACTGGAGAGAGAGAAGAGAGGGACAACTCTGTCAGCTCTCTGGCCTATCCTGCTCTATGAGGAGGCCCCACCTGCCATCTAGGGCAAGGGCTTGGAAAGGTTTCTATGAAAACCAATGCTGCTCTCTGAGGGGAAGCAGAAAGCAGGCAAGGCATAGGAACCCCTGAAAAGGAATCTTATACTCCCACAGCATTCTCACAAACATTTCTTCCCTAGGGTAGAGAGCATGCATTTGGGGATTGGGAACAGGGAGGTAATTTGGCCTGAGAATTTAGGCAGTGGCAGAAGCAAAGCTGGTCAATTTGAAAGTTAGTCGTCAAACTGGGTAGACAGTCACAAGAAGTGTGACACTGGCTGAGGGTTGAACACCCTTCCATGGAGGGACCCAAACAAGGTACAGACCTGATTCTTTCCTGTGTTGTGTTGTTTTGTGTGTGCAGTACTGGGAATTAAACCCAGTTGTGTTGTTTTGTGTGAGCTATATCCATGGCCCCCTTTTTTTTAGTTTTCATTTTGAAACATGGTCCCAAGTTGCCCAGGCTGGGCTTAAACTTGCCATCCTCCATCTCAGCCTTTTGTGGCTGGGATGACAGAAATAAGCCACCATGCCTGCCCTAAGAGGCATTCAGAGCTGCTAGGCTGAATTTAATAGAGAGAAGAAGCTGCACCTAGGAGCAAAGCCTGTGCAAGCAGGAAGAGAAAGGGTAAGCTGTGCCTCTATGAGCAGGATGGTCTCCACAGGTCAAAGGTGCTCCAGGACTAGAGTAGGCATGGGCCACAGTTATAGGCTCCTGGTCTCCCCACCCCACTTCAGAGGCAGAGCTTGGCAGGCTGAGGTGCAGGGTGGGGAAGCAGACAAGAAAGGTATCTCTGGTTCACTCATGCCAGACACTGGTACTCAAAAAGTGGAAAGTGATAGGCTTGGATCTGTCCCCTGTAGTCACACTTAGTGTGCAAAGTAGTGGCACTGAAAATTGGAAGGCAGAGGCTAAAGAAGTTGGAGAAGTTGGAAAACTATTCTAGTTCCTGGAATACAGAACTGACATTTCCATCCACACTGAAATATCTTCTCTAATCTCCCTATTCCATCTCTGTCTCCCAAGTCTGACACAGTCACATCCAATAATAAACATGGAGAAAGACAAACAGCGTTGAGAGGGCCTGATCTTATCGGGCATGACTTGGGCCACACTTCAGTCTCCCAGTAGGTCCCACTCCCAGCCCTGCCATGCCCAGGGTGCTCTGGGAATGCTAGGAGTTACCACATTGGACATATAGACATGAAAACCCTGACAAAAGAAGAAATGCAACTGCTCACAGTCAGACACTCTCAAGCACAGCTTCTCCAAATCTTTGTGGTGAAGGCCAGATTGTTTTACATTTCTAATCCATCACAACTGACACATTAAAATTTAATCACTAAGGAAATAGTCACCATTTGGATGTCACAGCGATGCCACATGGCTGTAAAAAATTTCTAACAGCTTACTTCACTCTTTTGTATTAATCTTCCTGCAGACAAATAACAGTCTGTAGCCTCCTGCCAGCCTGTTGACCTCTCTGTGAGCATCTGGGTTCCAGACTAGCAGATCTGTCAGACAAAGCTTCTTGCAGTGATGGAAATGTTCTGTATCAGTGAGCAGTCCCAATATGGCTAATGAGGCTAAGGAGGCGAATTTTAAAACTTTATTATATTTTAATTAACTTAAAATTTAAACTTAATAGGAACAAGCAGCTCTGGGATTCAATAGGACAGATCTAAAGTAACTACTGGGAATACAGAAAAACTCCATGTAAATGGCGGACCATGGACCCAAGCCAATGCTAGACTGTGAACACAGGGAAAGAGAAGGTAGGGATATTCTAATCCCTGTCTACTCCTTGGTTTGAACATTTAGCCTCCCTGTGGTTAACATCAGGCCTTGAACATTAACACAAAGATGGATGGTATAATGATTAATATTGATTATAAATCAGATTGTATTTAAAAATACCTAGGAAATTAGTAAAGCACACTTTTACGTGTGTCTTGGAGAGTGTTTCCAGAGACAACTGACATATGGGACAGCAAACAGATGGGAGAGATATGACCTGAATGTGGGTGGCACCATCCAATAGGGTTAGGAGCCAGATGGAACAAAGGCATAAGGAAGAATACCACTAGCACTGGCTTTTGGCCTCTGTCTCTGTCTCCATCTCTGTTTCTATCTATCTGTCTGTCTCTCTCTCTCTCTCTCTCTCAGTTTCTGTGTCTCTCTCTGTCTCTCTCTTTTTCTCCCTTTTCTCCCTTCCCTTCCCTTCCTCTCGTTCTTTGTCTGTCTGTCTGTCTCTTTCTCTCTGTCTCTATTTCTGTCTCTGTCTGTCTCTGTCTCTGTCTCTCTCTCTTTTTCCTGGCTACCATGAGCTGGGCAGCTTTCCTCTGCCATGCCCTTCCACCATGATGTTTCTGCCTTGCCACAAGCAACTAAGCCAAGTGACCATGTAATGAAACCTTTGAAACTATGAGCTAAAATAAATCTCTCCTCCTTTCAGTTTATTTTACCAGATATCTTGTCACAGCAGCAGAAAGCTAATATAGATATGCACATACACACACACAGAACCTTTTAAAAACTCATGCACAGAGTGAGAGATAAAATCAAATCAAGATGGATCAAAGAATTAGATAATAAAACAGAAACACTAAATCTGCTGGAAGATAAAATAGGCATAGGTGAGGACTTTCTGCACAGAACCCCAGTTGCACAAGAAATAATACCAAGAATCAACAAATGGGATATCAAATTAGAAAGCTTTTCCACAACAGAAGAAACAACCGACAGAGTGAAGAGACAACCTACAGAATGGAAAAAAATCTTTGCCTGCTACTCAGACAGAGGGCTAATATCTAGAGTATATTTTAAAAAACTCAAAAATATTAGACCCCTCCTAAATAAAAGAACCAATCAAAAATGGACAATTAAAATAAATAGAGATGTTTCAAAATAAAGAAGTACAAATGGCCAAGTACATGAAAAAAATGTTCAGAATCCTTGGCCATTAGGGATATACAAACCAAAACAACACTGAGATGCCATCTTATTCCAGAAAGAATTGCTATCATTGAAAAAAAAAAAAAAAAAAAAAAAAAAAAAAAAACAAATGCTAGTGAGGCTGTGAGGAAAAAGGAAACTTTCTTGTAAATTAGTATAATCACTATAGAAATCAGTGTAGAGATTCCTCAAAAAAGTAAAAATAGAAATTCCATTTGACTCAGCTATATCTCTCCTGGGTACCTTCCCAAAAGTGTTAAAGACATCATATTACAATGATACATGCATGCCCATGTTTATAGCAGCACAATTCAAAATAGCTAAATTTTTTAAATGCCCTATACATCCAACAACAGATGAATGGATAAAGAAAAATACACACACACACGCACACACACACACACACACACACACAGGCACTACTCAGCATAAAGATAAATTTGAGTCATTTGTAGGAAAATGGGTATAAACTTGAGATCATAATGCTAAGTGAAATAAGACACAGAGGTTAAATATTGTATGGTTTCGCATATACAAGAAGCCCAAAATATAAATAATTTAAAAAGCAAAATAAAAAAGAAATGATAGGAAACAGGGAGGTAAACTTTGTACAGATGGAAGGGCATTTGGAATGGAGAAAGAGGAGAAGACAGGGAGGGGAAGGGGAAATAATAGTTGTGATATGTATATGTACCAATTCTCCAAGATAACTATAATTACTATGTATGATAAACATTTTTAGAGCAGCACAGTTTGTAATAGCCACATCTTGGAAACAGTTCAAATGCCCATCAACTGATGAGTGGATAAAGAAGATGTGGCTTTTTTATACAATGAAGTACTACTCAGCCACAAAGAACGATAAACTTGAGACATTTATAGGTAAATGGATGCACCTTGAGACCATATACCTTTTTTTTTTTTTTTTTTTTTTTTTGGTGGGTACCAGGGGTCGACCTCAGGACCTCGCACGCCAGCAGGCGCCCATGCTGCTGAGCAATATCACCGGCCCTTTTTTCCTTTTTATGTGGGTACTGGGAGTCGAACTCAGGACCTTGCGCTTGCCAGGCAGGCGCTTATGCCGCTGAGCCATCTCACTGGCCCCCGAGAAAATATTCTTAAGTGAAATAAATTGAACATACATATATAAATATTGCATTGTTTCTCTGGTATGAGAAACCTAAAATGTAAATAAAGACCAGAATGTATACTAGATCTTATGAAATAGGAAGAAAATGCTCAATTGGGAAGAGGAACTAGGGATGCAGCGGGGGAAAGGAAGGGAAAAGAAAAACAAAGACAAAAGAGGGAGAAATGAAAACAAAGCTTTTGTAAATGAGGAGGGGAAGAAGGATTGAAGGGAAGATAAGGAAATTGGAAAAAAAAGAGGAATTGAGATAAGTCATGTACAGGTACAAAGTCTCTATGATGAAAGTGATCATTATATATATTTAAAATGTACCAATAAACTTAATAAAAAATTAATTAATTAATTAATTAAGCATAGCCAATGAACAAATAAATGCTTGAACAAGTACAGAAAGAAGGGCCACCCATTGAGTCAACAGGACCAGTTTCCCCTTCCTAGGAGGCCTGGAGCCTTTTCCGGCAGATGTTGAGGGGCCCACCTCTCGATCTGAACAGATGAAGATCTGTTCAGTTTCCCCATAAGCAGCTGTGGGCCGGGGCCATACCTTTCCCAGCCTCTCACATAGCTGGGCAGAGAGTTGAAACTCCTTGGCATAGCTCAGACACTTAAGGGACAGCTTTGGCTCATTGCACTCCAAATAGGTCTTAGCCAGTCCCAAATATTCCAACTGTTTTTGCCTGGGAGAAGGGAAACAAAGCAATATTTCCATGAAATATTAACCTAACACCAACATGTTTAGCATGCTGCTCTCACCAAAATAAACCTGAAATGATGCCAAGGCACTTACTTGGGGCTAACTTTCTTGGACTTCATGTTCAGGGCAGTGTTATGGGCCAAGGCCAACTTCTCCTTCTCAAATGCACCTCCTTTTTGGTAACACTTGGCTGCAACCTGAATAGGCAAAAGATTTTGATTCCTGGCAAGGTAACAGAGGTGACTATAGAACAAGAGTTAAAACATGCACTGAATGTCTGTACTGACAAAGCACTGTCTCACCCAGCCCAGTCTGAAAGGGAGGAATAGGAAGGTACATGTATGCTAAAGAGAATAGCCTCAGAGGACAAAGCCCAATGCTGTTGCCAGCTAACACATTCAAAAGTTTCTTCAGGAAGTATCCAGAAGCCATGGAAAAGGTGCATAGTACATAATTTTACTGGTCACCATAATAGCACCTTTGTTTAATCTTCCAACAGCCATGTGTAAGAGATATATCATCCTTCTCATTGTACATATAGCAACCTCAGGTCAGAGCCATGGAGCAGTTAGCCCAAAGACATCCTGTGGTCTTTCTGGGCTTTTTGACATAGTTGCTAACTACAATGGCTACTTTGTGGTGCTGAAGGAACAGCTATAGTACATGGACTGGGGACAGAAATGAGGTAGAGATGGTCTCACAACACACCCAGATCCTCAGAGCATGCAGATCTATGTGACCAAACCCACTAACTATGAGGTGTGCAGACAAGTGTCACAGGGAAGTCAGCCTGCATCCTGATGCTTGCCAGCAGAAAGCTGCTTTTCTAAGACAGGAATGCTTGCACCATGTCTCAAGGCAAAAAGTTCACATTATGCCCAGCATTAGGTCTCAGTGTGGGCATGGGAGGAGCTAAGTGACACTTGCAATAAAGTGGACAGGATGGCCTCTCTCTCCCTCCTGCTCTTTGCTCTAGCCTTCCTGCCCCCATGGGCCTTTCATTCCTGGGACTTATGCCATCCTTATTCCCACCATAGGGCCTTTGCACAGGCTACTGTCTCTAACAGAAATGCTGTTCAGTCTTTTCTTTGCCTAGTTAACTTCATTCACTCTGCAGGTCTCAGCTCAAAGCTTCATTCCTCAAAGAAGGACTTCCTGGCCTCCCCGTCCAGGACAGGTGGCTCTGGAGGCAGCTGACCTCTCATCTGTGACACCTGCAATAGCTGAAACTGCCCATTCATCTATGTGCCTGTTTTGCTCACTATCCTATTCCCGAGATCTAAACATAATTTTGGCTCATAGCTCAACAAGTATTTGTTAAAAGAACAAATCTTGTATGGTGGTTCTGAAACATTCATTGACATGCAGCCAAAAACCCAATAAACCACCTGAGTCCTGAAGTCCTTTAGCAGGGTCAAAATAAAGTCAGGCGAGGAGAAGGCTTTTTATAACATTCTCATCTGTGCCGGCTCCCCTAAAAAGATTTTAGATTCAAACATTCAAAAAGTATTTTTACAGGGATAAATAATTGGAAATCCATGGACAACACATATAGGTAACACTTAAAGTGTTCTGAAAGGAATAAAGGATAAGATTGTATAGAGATTTCCAATTCCATACCCATACTGCTGCCCATCTTATTTTCCCCTTCCCTCTTTACCCCCCACCATCCACCCTGCCAAAAGATTCTTGTTTTGCAATGACATCCAAATGTTCAATATTTCTTTCCAATTATAGCAAGGACCAGCAATGAACAAAGTTTTGGGGCTCGATCAACATCTACAGCTAAACATAACAAATTTAAAAACCTACTTCCCAGACATACCCAAACCTACAACTTAGCAAATAGTGTTTTCTCACTTTATATAAGAGACTACAAGCATGGCCAGAGTCTTCATTTTTCCCTGTCTGTGCCCACACCCCTTTACAGTCTAATTTTGCTGCTTCCCCTATCACAAGTGCTGCCTATTTTCCCTCCTTTCTCACGTGGGCTGTGACTTGTTTGGCCAACAGAATTCAGCAGAAGTAATAATGGGTCAGTTTCCTGGACAAATCTTAAGGGGCTGTGTGTACTTCTGCCCACTCTCTTTGGGTGCTGGCATCATATGAACAAGCCCAACCTAGCCTTCTGGAAGATGAGGGACAGGTGATCTAGGAAACCCAATGACCCCTATCACCTAAACCAAGAGCCAGGCAACCCCCAGAAGCAGACCTTCCCAGCTGACTAGAAACTGAATGCAGACACATACATTGCCCAGCTGAGACCAGAAGAGCTACTCAGTCGAACTCACATGGCCATCCCACAGTACTGGGAGGAACAAACATGATTTGTTATAAGCTACTACGTTTTGGGGTTGTTTGTTATGCAGCAACAGGTAACTTCTAAACTCCAGAGTTATTTGCTGGCAGTGTTATCCATTTTCCCTGCCACGGGGGCTGAGAAAACTTTGTGAATTCCTTCTTCTAGGTATGACAGACACCTCACACCATGGCTTCTTATAAATGCTGACTTGTAGATTTATGGTCCCCATCACTTCCCAGTCCATGAAACTCCAATGATAGGAAAGCTCATTAGAGTAGAAGAGGAAGTCCTCCAGAGAAATCACTATCTCTGAATATTTGTTCAGAAGTGGCAAGGGAAGCCGGGCATGGTGGAGCACACCTGTAATCCCAGCACTCGAGAGGCTGAGGCAGAAGGATTGCTGTGAGTTCGAGGCCAGCCTGGGCTACATACAGAGTGAGTTCAAGGCCAGCCTGAACTGCATAGTGAAACCCTGTCTCAAAAAAAAAGACAAAAAAGAAGGAGGAGGAGGAGGAGGGGAAGAAGGAGAAGTAGTAATAGTAGTAGTAGTAGCAGCAGCAGCAGCAAAGGAAACTGCAGACACTTTTGCTGTAAGGTTTGAAGTCCAAACTCATGTAGCTGCAGGCATGAGTTAGCAGGCTACCCCAGGTAGCTGAGTAGTCATGTCCTAGGGAAGTACACACTTCTGTGTGGTAGTGCCTGTGAGGCAGACACTGTTGGTTACCCACAGCCCTCTCTTCCCTTTCTTTTTTTGATGGCAGAACCTAACTCCCATAAAAAGCTGAAACTACCAGATGGGACTGCACTCCCAGAATCCTTTGAAGCTAGGAGAGGGTATGGGACCTCATACTGACCAATGAGATGCATAAGAAAATCCACTGGGGGGCTGGTGAGATGGCTCAGCGGCGTAAGCGCCTGCCTTGCAAGCGCGAGGGCCCGAGTTCGACTCCCGGATCCCACATACAAAAAGGGGGCTGGTGATATCACTCAGCGGCACGGGTGCCTGTTGGCGCGCGAGGTCCTGAGGTCAACCCCCCGGTACCCACAAAAAAAAAAAAAAAAAAGAAAATCCACTGAGGAGGGCAGGCATGAGAAGAAAGTGCCTGCTCTTCGCTCCTGCTTGAGATATTATTGAGGGGAACAGGATGTTTGGAGCTGCTCTGGCAGCCATTATGCAACCACAAAAGGGAACATCTTGACAAGCTGCACATGATACAAGGAAGAAATGGAGTAAGATTGGGCTCATGTTGACTCTGTTGAACTGTAAAATCAATCCTAAGAACAGACTTCTTATTGGGTTAAAAAAAATTTAAACGAGCATTACTCTTTTAGTAGAGTTTTTGAGATTTGCAGCTAAAGACATCATCACCAATACCCAGTGGTAGACACCAGCCGTAATGTCCCCCCTAAAACCTCTAAGCGTGTGGGGATGCTGACTGTAGGGAAAATGACAAGCTCTTTTTTTAATCTGGTTTCAATATTTCATAAGGCCCATTATGGAAGACTGCTCAGGCTCACTATGATAGCTTGAGGCTGGAGGTTGGTCAGTGAAATCTCGTAATAAAGCTTACCCCATACTCACTAGACTCAGATTGGCAATAAAGCCTATCTCTGATAAGTCTGAAAACATCAACAAGCGACTTCCCTGCTACTGCTTTAAAATGCGATATGTTGATAGCAAAAGCTTTTAAGCACAGAGTACAGAAGGGGAAAAAATGGGCCATGACCCTGCATTTACCTGTCAGTATATGTGGGCACTTGGCCAAAATGAAGGGCTGCCATGCCTGCATTGACTGGGTGGGGAGCAGGACAGGAGCTCTCCTCATCTCAGGCTGACCTGATATTTCAGAAGAAGCGGCACAAGCACCATTATCCCCCATCCTGTCCTGATAACAGATACAAATGTGGAAACCTGGCCATGAGGCCTGACAAGGGAAGTGACCACAAGAAACCCTCACCCCTGGCCCCTGGTCAGCCCTTACCTTCCAGCATTGGTGTTTGGCATAATACTCTCCTTGTGCAATCCACTCCTCAGGAGTCGAGGTCTTAACAAACATGCTATCATCAAAGTCTAAAATGAAAAAAGAAAAGTGGGTTTTCTTCTCTGCGCCTTCTCTCAGTTATAGCTGTTATGGGCTGAACTGTATCCCCCCAAAATTCATTTGCTGAAGTCCTAAACCCTCTTACCTCAGAATGTGACTGTATTTGGAGACAGGGCCTTTAAAGAGGCGATTAACTTAAAATGAAATTTTTGGGTGGGCCCTAATTCAACATGACTGATGTCCTTGTGAGGGAAGGAAATTAGGACATACACACACAGACACCAGGAACACAGAGGAAAGAGTGTGGGATAAGGAGAGAAGGTGGCCATCTGCAAGCCAAAAAAAGAAGTCTCAGGAAATCAACCCTGCCAACACCTTGATCTTGCACTTCCAGCCACTAGAACTATGACAAAATAAATTTCTGTTGTTTAAACCACCCAGTCTGTAGCATTTTGCTATGGCAGCTACAGCAGGGTAATAACCCTGTATTCCTCTTTCGAGTCTTTGTTTAAGATATATTTTAGCTTACCAAGAGAGATTGGTGTGGATTTCAGAAGGAGGAGGTATGGAGGTGGGAAAGGATGTGGTTTGGTTTTTTAAAATTTTTGAACTATTTTCTTTTTTTCATGGCTATGAATCAGTACGTAGATAGCAATTACTAACTCCTCCTTGAAAATCCAAAGCCAAGTAGCTCTTAACAATCTCCCAGGCAGGAGATTTAGCAAGGAACAAATTAATTGGATTTTACAATACAAATGTTACTTGACTTCACTGCGTTATATCCCAATAAACCATGGTAAATTGAAAATGTTGTCAGTGAAAAATGAATTTGGTAACACCTAACCTATCAAACACCATAGCTCAGTGAACACAGTACACTATAAGTATTGCTTGTTTACTCTCGTGATTATGCAGATAACTGGAAGCTATAGCTCACTGCTACTGTCAAGCATCCTAGAGAGTACTGTACGACATAGACCAGCCAAGGATAAGATCAAGACTAAAGGGAGAGACCCAACATGGCTGACCAGAGGAGGTGCTCAGAGAAGTTTCACTGAAGCCACAGGTATTCTGTAGTGGGGGAGGACACTGAAAAGGGAAAGCACTGCCGCCATGACTGGTCTGCACTGCTTCAGGTCCTGTCCCTCTGGGGAGCAGCCATAATGAGAGCATCCCAAACAGCTTAAGGTAGTGATGGCAAACCTTTTAGAGGCAAGTGCCCAAACTGCAACCCAAAGTCCACTTATTTATCTCAGAGTGCCGGTACTGCAATTAAACCTGAATCCTGAAGTTTTAGTTTAGAAAACACAACTCATACAATACCATCTTTTGTCTTAAAAGAAAAACAAGTAACACAGGTGGATTTTTTTCTTTGATTTCCTTGCTGTTTATTTTATTTCCCTCTTCTTATCTGCTATTTTATTCCTTCAACTCAAGCTCCCATAGTAATACTATTTTCTTATTTTTTATTTGTTTTTCCCACTTTTTAAATTCTTCTTTTCAAGTTTATTGTTCACTATATTCTGCTCTCTCTCAGTTACTCCTATCTTCTTTCATATTAACCTTCTTTCCTCTCTATTCTAGTCCTTTTGCTCTTCCTTCCCTTACCTAGCCCCATCTTCCCTTGCCTCTTCTCCACCATTTTTTTTTTTTTGTGGGTACCGGGGGGTCGAACTCAGGACCTCGCGCACCAGCAGGTGCCCGTGCCACTGAGCGATATCACCGGCCCTTTTTTCGTATGTGGGTACCAGGAGTCGAACTCAGGACCTCGTGCTTGCCAGGCAGGCACTTATGCCGCTGAGCTATCTCACCAGCTCCACTTTACAGGTGAACAAATACATCAAAAGTTCCCAACGACCTCACAGCTTTCCTCAGTCCTCGCGTATACTTCCTTCCTCCTACATCCTGTCCTTACCCCCACAAATATCTTCTTGCAACCCTCAATGTTAACCCTTCAATTCAACTAAAAGACCTCCAAAAGAATCTAATCCTCTAATTTTTTCATTTTTCACCTATTATTTCTCCTATTTACCTCTCCTCCTACTGATTTACACTCCTTATCCACCTATTCCTTCACCTCTTCCCCTCACTGCTCCTTCCACATTGCGAACTAACTGCTAATAACAATAGAATATGGGCTGCAAAAAGTATTGATAAAGGGTGAAAATATAAATGCAAGGTTTATCACATATAAGCAATGTATGATAACATCTGTTGATGCTGTTATAACTAGTAGTAATTATTTCCTCAAAACACAGTGACAGGGTTCAAGGCACTTAAATTAAATAGCTGAACAGGTAAATATTATCTCTGGACAAATAAAGCTGAAAATACATCACTGGAAGGCAGTATCTAACTAAAAAGATCTTCATATCGACTAAAATCTCTCTTCACTCTATGTAACCTCAAACCTCAGCACAAAACACACACACACACACACACACACACACACACACACACGAACATGGGAAAATAAGGTTAAAAAAAAAAAGGTCGAGGTCTCCCAACTCTCCCAAGGCAGATCCAGGGAACAATTAAGAGAAAAAGCAAACACCAGGTAGTGAAGCTTTACAAATTGATCAGAGAAGAGTTAAAGAAACTTGGTGATTTCAAAGAGGACATGATCCAAAAGTTTATGGGATTCTCATATAAAATGACCAATGTGGATATGGCAGAAACAAATAAATAATTGGAAGAGCTGACCAAAACGGTTCAAAATATGAATGAGAAATTTACCAAAGACTCCACCAAAAAGGTATCAGACAGAAATACCAGAGATTAAAAAGCTGTATAGAATGTATCAATTGCAGAAATGACTAACATGAAGACAAGGTTTCAGATATCAAGGACAAAATGGTGTTAAGTTACAACAAATTCCTCAGATAAACCTTAAAAATGATAAGAAAACAAGAAAATTCATCCAACAACTACTAGACAGTGCTAAGAAGGCTGACTTAAGGCTAACTAGAAACTAGAAGACAGAACACATGGCATAAAAAATTCATTTACAGGGCCGGTGAGATGGCTCAGCGGCGTAAGCACCTGCCTTGCAAGCGCGAGGGCCCGAGTTCGACTCCCGGATCCCACATACGAAAAAGGGGCCGGTGATATCGCTCAGCGGCAAGGGTGCCTGTTGGCGCGCGAGGTCCTGAGGTCGACCCCCCGGTACCCACAAAAAAAAAAAAAATTCATTTACAGAAATCATAATAGAAAACTTTACAAGTATGAAGAAATACTTCAACATACAGAAAAGAGAGGCTTAGAGAACACCAAACAACTACGATGAAAAAAGCTCAGCACAACACATCTCACTCAAACTTCTACATGTCCAACAGACAGAATCTTAAAACCTGTCAGAGCAAAACAAAAAATCACATATAAAGATAAACTCATTAAGATCACAGCAGACTTCTCAACATAAACTTTAAAGGCCAAGAGAACCTGTCATGAAGTATTTCAAGCCTTAAAAGCAAGCAACTTCCAACCCAGATTAACATATCCTGCAAAACTTTCTTTTAAAAAAGATGGGTAGTCATTCCATGAAAAAGAATAACTTAAGAGACACATGAATACTAAACCAGAACACCAGAAAATACTCAAGAATATCCTAGACAGAGACAAAGAAGCCAATAAAGTAAAAAACTCAGAACAAATACATCAAGCAAGGCAAAGAGATAATCAAAGAGAAAAAGAAAAAGGAAGGAGTCTTTAATAGAAAAAGAATAATATGTCAGGAATAAATCAATACCTTTCAGGGATAATTCTCCATGTTAATGGCTCAATTCCCCTATTAAAAGGCACAGATTGATAGTGTGGATCAAAAACCAGAATCCTACAATCTGTTTGTTGCATTCAAGAAATTCATCTAATCCAAAAATATATTCATAGACTAAAAGTTAAAGGCTGGAAAGCAGTATTTCCTGCACCAGGACCCTGAAAGCAAGCAGTAGTAGCAATTTTCCTCGCAGAAAAAGTAAACTTCAGGCTAAAAGTGATCAGAAGAGGCAATGAAGGTTACTGTACACTAGTTAAGAGAACAGCCCAACAGGAAGAGTTAATATTATTATTTTTTTTTTAAAGAGAAGAAAAAACAAAACAAATCAAAAGAAGAACAAATTTTCAAACCAACATAATAGGAGGGTAACAATGGTTAATACATTACGTATTACTATCTTTAAGTTAGTTATTCAGGACACCAGACATTAGCATTCAATTGTCCAAACATTATTGGCACAAACCTTACTCTTCAATGAAATAAGTAAAAATGGTAGTGTATCTATCTTAACCATCTTATATATATATATATACAATTTTTTTTTCCCTTTCCCTTCTTTCTTTTCCCTATTCCAGTCTCTCTTTCCTTTTGACCAGTTTCTTTTTGATTCACCATGTCTATTGTACATTTTGGATCTTATTTACTCTTTCAGTTTCTCATACTAGAGAGATAATACGATGCTTACACATGTGCTTCTGGTTTATTTCACTTATGAGTATTTTCTCGAGTTGCATCCATTTACCTATAAAAGTCTCCAGTTTATCCTTCTTTATGGCTGAATAGTACTCCATTGTATAAAAATACCACATCTTTCTTATCCATTCCTCAGTTGATGGGCATTTGGGTTGTTTCCAAGATCTGGCTATTACAAATTGTGCTGCTATAAACATGGGTGCACATATATCGCTGTGGTACGATGTTTTTAATTCTTCTGGGAAGATGCCCAGAAGGGGAATAGCTGGGTCAAATGGGACCTCCAACCCTAGTTTTCTGAGGAATCTCCACACTGACTTCCACAGTGGCTGTACCAGTCGACACTCCCACCAACAGTGAAGAAGGGTTCCTTTTTCCCCACAGCCCCTCCAGCATTTGTTATTAGTTGATTTCTTAATAGTAGCCATTCTTTCTGGGGTGAGATGGTATCTGAGTGTTGTTTTAATTTGCATCTCTCGAATGACTAGTGATGTTGCACATTTTTTTGTATATTTGTTTGCCATTAGTATTTCTTCATCTGAGAAATGTGTATTCATCTCAGATGCCCATTTTTGGAGTGGGTCTTTAAATTTGGGAGGTCTGATTTTTTTGAGTTCTTTATATGTTCTCGATAGTAATCCTTTGTCTGAGGAACAGCTGGCAAACATTTTTTCCCACATTGTGGGTTGTCTCTTCACTCTGTTGGTGGTAAATATATATGCACCAAATAGTGGAGCAACTCTCTTCATAAAACAAATATTCCAGGACATAAAAGATCAAGCAAATGTCAACACAATTATAATGGGTGACCTCAATACTCCACTTTCACAAAGAAAGAGATCAACTAAACACAAACTCAACAATTGTATCAGAGTTGAACCACACCTTCAAACCAGTGGATTAAACAGATATCTAGAGAGTGTTCTACCATACAACAACAGAATACACATTTTTTTCCAGCGGCACAGAAACTTTTTCCAAAATAGACCACATACAGTAATCCCTTGGTTTATGAACGCTTTGGTTTGCAAACAAAAGTGTTCGGAAAAATTTTGCTTCCATTCACCAACTCCACATTGGGTGACAAACATGACCATGGCCATCTTTCCCACACAAACACAAACACAGTCATTTTCCCCCAATTGTAAAACAAATTAAATTCGTAAGCCAAGGCACCACTTTACTAGTTCACAAAGCATGCTTAATAAATACAAAAGAATTTAAACCAACTCTTTGTTTATTGTTAAACCATAGTGCATTGAAACTAGAAATCTATCACAGAAGAAACCACTGAAAATTTATAAACATCTGAAAACTTAATAACACACTCCTGAGCACCCAATGGGTCATGGAAGAAATTAAATAATTTCTGGAATCAAATGATAATGCCAGTACCGCACACCAGAATCTATGACACAATGAAAGCAGTCCTAAGAGGGAAGCTTATTGCAGAAAATGCTCACATTAGAAAAACAGAGTGAGTCCAAATAAATAACATAATGATGAACCTCAAGATGTTAAAAAAACAACAATAATCCAACCCCAAGTTGAATTTAAGAAGGGAAAATATAAAGATCAGAGTGGAAATTAATTAAAGCAAGACAAAAAAAATCAATGAATTGAGGAGCTAGTTCTTTGAAAAAATATAACTAAATAGGTAAACTACTAGTCAAACTTACCAAAGAAAGACAGACTCACATTAATGCAATTAGAAATGACAAAGGCAAAATCACAACAGACTATTGAAATTCAGAAGACAGTATCTACTACAAAAACTTGTTTTCTAACAAATTGGAAAACTCTGAAGAAATGGACAGATTCTTAGACCCATATGAATTACCAACACTAAATCAAGAAGACATAAAAATTCTGAACAACCCAATAATAAGCAATGAAATTGAGGCAGTAATAAAAAAACCTACAAACTTCAGAACCTGATGGATTCACTGCTAAATTTTACAAGATCTTTAAAGATATTACACCACCAATACCTCTCAAACTCTACAGTGAAACTGAAGGGAGGAAGCACTTCTAAACCCATTTCCAGAAGCCAGCATCACTCTGATCCCCAACCCAGAGAAAGACCCAACTGTAAAAGTAAACTACAGGCCAATCTCCTTAATGAATATAGATGCAAAAATCCTTAAGAAGATACTGGCAAGTAGAATACAACAAATCATCAAGAGAAACATATATTATGACCAAGCGGATTTCATCTCAGAGTTACAAGGATGGTTCAACATACACAAATTAAATAAATGTAATACACCACATAAATATAAGCAAGGAGAAAAACCACATGATCATATCCATAGATGCAGAAAAGGCACTTGACAAAATCCAACACCCATTCATGATAAAAACTCTGAAGAAAATAGATAGAGAAGAACCTTACCTGAATCTAATAAAAGCCATTTATGACAAACAAAAGGCCAACATTGTATTAAATGGGGAAAAAAACTGAAAGGTTTATCTCAAAAATCAGGACAAGGATGCCCACTATCACCACTTCTGTTCAAACAGGTACTCAGAACATTAGCCAGAGTAATCAGGCAAGAGAAAGAAATAAAAAGGGATATGTATAGGAAAGGAAAAAGTCAAATTATCATTATTTGCAGATGACATAATCCTCTATATAGAACACAAAAAATTCCATCAAAAGTCTCCTAGAATTAATAAACAAATTCAGCAATGTAGCAGGATACAAAATCAACACACAAAAATCAGTAGCATTCTTGTACACCAATAATGAACTCACTGAGAAAGAAATTAGGAAAACAACACCATTCACAATAGCATCAAGATAAATTAAATATCTAGGAATTAACCTAACCAAGGAAGTGAAAGACCTCTACAATGAAACTACAGCACTCTGATAAACTCTGAAAAAGTAGATTGAACATCAGAAAATGGAAACATATCCCCTGTTCCTGGATAAGAACTCATATTGTCAAAATGGCCATTCTTCCAAAATTGATATGTAGATTTAATGCAATGCCAATCAAAATACCTATAGCATTCCTCACAGAACTACAGAAAACAATCCTAAAATTCATATTATACCAGAAAAGACCCAAAATAGCAAAAGCAATCCTGGGCAACAGGAGCAAAGCAAGAGGCATCACAATACCTGACTTCAGATTATACTACAATGCTACAGTGTTAAAATTGCATGATATCAGCAAAAAGCAGACATGTAGATCAATGGAACAGAACAGGGGATGCAGAAGCAACCCCAAACACATTCAGCTATTTGATCTTTGACAAAGGGACCAAAAACATACACTGGAAGAAAGATAGCCTCTTTAGCAAATGGTGCTGGGGAAATCTCACTATCCATATCCAGATTGAAGCTGGATCCATACCCCTCATCACACACTAAACTAAAACCAAAATGGACCAAAGGGCTAAATATTAAAACAGAAACACTTAACCTACTGGAAGATCAAATAGGCAAAACCTTGAAGACATTGGGGTTAGCAAGGACTTTCTGAACAGAATTTCAACTGTACAAGACATAACAGTAAGAAACAACAAATAGAATCATATCAAATTAAAAATCTGGGGCCGGTGAGATGGTTCAGTGGCATAAGCGCCTGCCTGGCAAGCGCGAGGTCCTGAGTTCAACTCCTGGTACCCATATAAAGGAAAAAAAAGGGGTCGGTGATATAGCTCAGCGGCACAAGCCCCTGCTGGCAAGTACGAGGTCTTGAGTTCGACTCCCGGGATCCACATAAAAAAAAAAAATCTGCACAGCAAAAGAAAAAACCAACAGACTAAGGAGACAATTTACAGAATGGGGAAAAAATTTTGCCAGCTATTCCTCAGACAAAGGGGTAATATCTAACATATAAAAAAATTCAAAAAAATCAGACCCCCCAAAATAAAAGACTCAGTCAAAAATGGGCAAGTGAAATGAATAGACACTTCTCAGAAACAGAAGTACAAATGGCCGATAAACATATGAAAACATGTTCAACAACATTGGCCATTAGGGAAATGTAAATTGAAATGACACTAAGATCTCTTCTTACGGCTGAAAGAATGGCAATCATCAAAAATCTAGCTCTATGTGTGCAATTACTGCCCTGGGGAGCCTAGAGGAGTTACCTCAGTAACTAAACTTCATATCTTCACTTCATTTTTTTTTAATTAGCTAGTCTTGGTAAATTATGAAAATAATATGACAAATTATCATTTTGTAAACTCTGCAAAAAGCACAGAAGGCATGAAGGTGAAAAGTAAAAGGCATCCATATTTACTTAACAACTCCATACCTGCCAGTCCTAGCACCAGTGGTAAGACAACAGTTTGCATCAGAATAATAGGTTATATATGTTATAGGTTATACATATTCTATCTCCAAACTCTCCCTATATAAACCTTTGTTACCCACAATAAGGAAATGAACGGATACAGATTCTGATGAATTCCTTACTTCTTGAATCGTTGGTTCTTATTTTGTGAAATTTAAGAACCAGATTCAGACATTCTATTATCCCTCATTATCAAACTCTTACAAACTTAATTCTTGATATAAAAACACAGGAACTGAGTTAGGTTTGATAAATACACTTAAACAGGTGTTCGTATATATGTAAACATACAACACATGTGCAAACGTTCTATTCTGGTATATACATATATAGTTTTTATAAAAATTGTATAATATAAAGTTCTTTAAAATTAGAAAATTATACCTAAACTGCTTTAAATTTTGCTTTTTTGAATTGAGTACATTTTGAACATGTTTCTATAGACTTAAATGGAAATCCACCTTACTCTTTATGGTTGCATGGTGTTCCACTGAAAGAAATAACATTTATCCTTTTCGCCACTGGACACTCAGGTTGTTTTTAGTTTCATACAAATTGGACTGTGCTATCTTTATTTTCATAGGTACTGCAAATCAACTACCAAAAATCTTGCAGCAATTTGTATCCTCCCTACAGGGCATAATTCCTCTAACCTTTGTTCAAAACACTTTTAAAGGATAAGTAAAAGATCTTCTTCGAAGGAGTTAACCCTCCCACTCCACTGCAACCCACCCTTTCCCATACAGCTTAACAAATCAGCAAGAATACTCATTTCTCACAAGACTGTGTAAAGGAAAAGAAATCCTTTCAAAAGACTATACCCTGGTTTGGGAGTGTAACTCAGTGGTAAAGCACTTGCCTAGCATGCATGAGACCTGGGTTCAATACCCAGCACTACAAAAAACAAAACAACAACGAAGTGTACTCTTTATACCTTACCTTAAGAATAGTGGAGAGAAACATGCTTCCTCCAACAATAAGAATAATTTAATGGAATCTTACCTTTATTTTCATCTGTCTTCACAACTTGGACAAAACCTCTTCTAATGAAATATTTGAAAGCAGGAGCCCTTTTCTCCAGGTTTTCATCAAAGATCCAGAGGTTGACTCGAGCCCGTGTAATGGCAGTATACAGCTGTTTCAGCTCTCCATTAAGAAGCTAAGGATAAGATTGAGGACAAAAATGATAAGCCTTTTGCCCACAGCTACAATGTGATACACTTTATTAGGCTTGCTCTGATTTCAGAAAAATACAAAAGTGAAATTTTAGAAAAGTATACCACAGATATGAAGAAGATTCCGGGCGCTCAGTAGGTACAAAACAAATAAGAGGCTCTAGTGAGGTTATAAGAAACTCCAGCCCTTTCCCTCCAAAAAGGCAAGTAAGCATGACCCATTTGAATCTGCTATAATTGTTTTAAATTTTAATTCTGAAATAATCATAGACCTACCAGAAGGTACAAATATAGTGTATCTTTCACTCATTTTACTCCAGTGGTTCATTTTACACAATTATTGTGACTTATTTTTTAAAAATTAATTTCTACTATAATTATCATTAGATCTAGACTACTCAAGACCTATCCCATGATGGCATCAAAATTTGATTATAGCTGAGTTCCAAAGGTGAAAAGAAGGTACCACCTCACCCCTTCCACTTTCAAACAGCATCCCACTGATAAAGCCCAGCTCTCTGCTGAGAAAAAGGGAATTTTCCAACAACGAGATTTCTGTCCCTCCCTTTTCTGCACTCCTCTCTCTTTTGTTGATATAAAGAAAGACCAGCCAAGTGCAAGTCTCCATTTTTCATCTTATCTTCTCTTCCACACCTTGTTTACTAGATCCATGTCAAATAAATGAGTGGACAAATGGTAGAATTTTACCTTGTACATTTCTGGATTCACTGTGAGGGACCGAGCCTGAGAACTCAGTTTCTCCAGGGACACTTCAACCAATGGCCAGTTTCCAACTCTGGAGTCAGACGTTAAAGGTGTGAATGAAGATATGATCTTCCATTCCTTGTAAGCCTGAATAACAATGATGAATTAAAGACCAATAGAATATGTTTTTGAATGGCCTTCCCAAGCTTCATGAAAATTGAGCCCCACTTGAAGCATCAGGCTTTCAACTCTAGCTGTGAGAGAGGGACACACTATAGGCTCAGAATGGATTGAAGGGGGATATGACAGGCAGGCATCAAAGAAGCTACCACAAAAATTCCCTGGACCAAGATAGCTAAGAATCCAAGTAAATGTGCCCACTTTGGGGAAGACCTCTAAGGGCCCAGGAAGTTATTCTAATACAAAGAACTTCAACACAATATGGACAGAGGAATCCTTGCCTTTTCTCATAACATGGTTAAGAAATGCCACTTAGGCTCAGCAGGTAAAACACATTTGGCAGAATTTTCTAACTGAATTATTCAACCAAGGATAGAAGAAAATTCAGATGCTGTGGGGTATGCTGTCCAAGGTATACTCAGAGATCAGACAGTACAAATTCATAACACAGCTCTTCCACTTATTAACTGTGTGACCTTGGACACATTGATTTTCCTGCTGTATAAAGCGACCATTCAATTTGGGGGAGGGGAAATAAAAGAAGTTAATCAATGCCAAGTATCTAGTACAATGCTTGATATTTTACCCATTTTTTCCCTTCACCCTAACTTCAAAACCAAGGTGACTATGTAGAACAGAAGTAGGCAAATGTTTTCTTTAAAGGGTCATATAATAAGTATTTTGGGCTTTGCAGGTCATGTGGTCTCTCTTGGAACTACTCAATTCTGCCACTGTAGTGTTAAAGAAACCAGTAGACATATGAGTGAATAAGTGTACTGTGTTCCAATAAAACTTTGACTTTGTACACAAAATTAAATTTCATACTATTTCTGTGTGCCATAGAATATTATTCTCCTCTGGGTTTTTTGCAGCCACTCAAAAATGCAAAATCCATTCTTAATCCACAGAATGTATAAAACCAGGCAGTGGGCTAGATTTGCCCAGCAAGCTGTGGTTTACAGACCCCAGCAAAGCTGAAATGCCCAAATTACATGCAGTATATAGAATCCAAAATTCCTAAGAAATTTCAGATTTTGTGCTTTAACTGTGCCTTATAGAAGTGACTAGTTAACTTTCCTAGCTTTTTCCTTTTTTAAAAAATGGTGCTACTCTGCATCTATGTAACTTTTCAAGGAGCTGAAAAGATGAAGTGTATACATTTTATCTGCTTCAAATTACCCATACCACATAAACTGTGTGGTTAAATTAAGTTAAATGCCTTAAACTCTGTCCATTAAATAAGAATGGTAATACTTAAAAAAAATTAGAATTTAAAATGGCAGAGTAAAGACCAGCAGCAATATACAGCCCCTCTGGGATCTTGAATTGAGACACCTACTAAACAACTTGGTGAAGAGAAAAAAAAGATCTATGAGAATCAGGAGGGAGCTGATAGGAAAACTAGAAACTACAGAGAAGCTGGAGAAATGGAGTACAACGCAGAGAAAAGAACAAAGCAATCTGGAAAGCTGACTCTGGCTCCCAGGGAGGGAAACCTATCTCTGCTGACACAAGATAAGCCTGGAGAGGGTCAGAAGCCTCAGGGAGAAACTACAGACTGGGCCAATAGTGCTAGCCCCAATAAAAGCCCTCAGCTACTGTAAACTGTAAAAACAACTTTAGATTTTACTCAGAAAGTGACTCCTTCCTCAAGGTTGGCTAGAGTTGGAGAAGAAACCCAGGGCAGCACTGGCCATATTTGAGAAGATTTAACCAGGAGCCATTTTGGAAAGGGGTTAATTGTTTAAGACTGAGCTATAGGGCTGGTGATATGGCTCAGTGGCATAAGTGCCTGCCCGGCAAGCATGAGGTCCTGAGTTCGACTCCCGGTACCCACATATGAGAAAAAGGCTAGTGATATCACTCAGCGGCATGGGCACCTGCTGGCAAGCGCGAGGTCCTGAGTTTGACTCCTGGTACCCACATATAAAAAGAAAAAAAAAAAAAAGACTGAGCTATAAAACAACTACAGAAAAATACTTCAGCATTTCTGGTGTCACCCTACCACAGTGACTAGGTGGGAGACAGCCACAAGAGATAGTCATGGAGACAGTGCAGGCTGGACACTGACCCCACCCCTGAGAAGATTATGCTCAGGCCGGGAAGGATGCAGGGGTCCCGCTGTCATTGGTGAGAACCCAGTCTGGTTGTGTGGCTTTCAGAAGGGACTAGGACTGAAAGCACTGGCATTAAATTCAGCGGTCTGCTTGAGCCCCTATCCCACAGCCTACATCCAGCACAAAACTCAGGGGTCTGCTTGCTTTCTCTATCTATGAACTGAGCAGGAATATGGCTCAGCTTGGAAGGTTGCCACAGCATGAGGTATACGAACAGTGAACTCTGGATTGGTGGGGAGAGCCTCACAAACCCACAAGCCATAAAGAAAGCTGTGATTTGGGGTGCACAGAAGAACACAGAAACTGGAACACAGAAACTGGAACTGCCAGAGTAACTACAGCTCTACAGCAAAAATCAATGACTGACCACACCCACCCACCCCAGGAAATGCAGGGCAAGATCCAACTTTCACACACAAAACTGTGAGTATGGAAACAAAACAGGTCTTAGCAATGACTCAATATCCTTCAGACCATATCTAGTGGATCTCAATATTGCAGACCCTGGAAATAAGTCACACATTCAAAAACAAAGAGGGATTTTTTTGGACACTTTTTTGCTTTTTGTTTTTTCTTCATTAGTGTGGAGGACCACCTGGACAGCTCTCCTTGAAAGAAGAGCAATTATCTCCATCTTGGCTGAACCTGGCCCTATTTCCACGTACTGATATGTACAGAGCTGGCTAGGACTTTTCCTATCTCTTCAATTGGCTTTAAGCAATGCAAATCCATCTAGGGGAGGTCCTGATATGTAATCTTTGAAGCAAGGTGACAGGCCTGTGTTTCCCCGCCCCTTTGCTCCCAATACATGGTTGAGCCTGCGGGGATGGAGAGCCATGCACCATGCTGTCAGCTGGGATCGAGCCTCGAGAAAGAGGCTATGACTTCCCAGGGCATAGAAGATTGCACATCAGAGCTGAAGCACCAACCCCAAAACATTAGATACTATCTAAAATTGTGATATGCAGATTATTCCTTCCGCATATCCTTCCCTCTGCATATTGCAAAGGTGATTTCAGGCCACCTATCTAGCCCAGCTCATCGTACTCACGTACTTCTTGCCACTCTCATAGTCACTCATCACCGAGCCACTCCCCTCCTCGAGAATTAATAAAACCCGGGTTCAGCCCTGGATCGAGGCCTTTGTTCCAGTAGCCACCATCTTGGCTGGACTTAGGACCCCTTGGCTCCCCACAACTATAAATATGCCTTGGTGTCTTTATTCTTGCCATGGGTTGTGCTGGAAGTGGTAGATTGGAATTAACTCACTAGAATTCCAATAACTTTTCCATGGGATTACAAATATAAACTTCCCGAACTGCGATGAGGACTGGGAAGGGCTCACTATAATTAGTTTTTGAGGGTTTGAGGTTTTTTTGGTTTTTTTCTGTCTTCTTTATTTTGCTGTTTTATTCTTTTTTCTTCTTTTTCTTGTTTATTCTTTTCTATTACTTTTATCTAATTCTACTAATTTTCTATTATTCCTTAGTAGTATCCTTTGTCTCGCTTTTCTCTCCTCCTTATTCCTCTTTAATTTTCAAATTTTACTTCTTCCATTCTTCTGTTCCCCACCCAATCCATCTTTAGTGGTATTAAATTAAGCCTTATAATTTTTAAATATTAAGTTAACTCTATACCATTATCCTTGAATTGTTTTCTATTGTTAATGATGGTACAGTTGTTGCATGTAGTATATATTTACTGTATGTCAATATTTGGTTTGTCTTTGTGTCCAAATTATAATTTTAGATCCCTTTTCTGTAGTTAAGGATGGTACAGTGGTAACTCCCACTGGTTCTTACAGTATATCAATATCTGATTTGTCTTTGACACTATAATTGTTGCTGATTTTGTAGCTATTGTCAGAGTGACACGGTTGTTGATATTAATGAATTTTTACTGTATGCCAATATCTGGTTTGTCTTTTGTGCCACCAACAATACTGTGGTTCATTTTTGGAGAGCTGGGTGCTGGCCTAATTACACTACACCCTCCCTTCCCAAATTAATGGAGGTGGTCAGATCCTGGGACAGAGGCAAAAGTATATAGTTAGCCACATTCAGAATGCACCACTAGAAAGCAGACACTAAATAAGGAGATCTCCATGCTAACAACAAAATCATTCCACTATCATCACCCTGCAAACCTCAGCACATAAAAAGAAAAAAAAAATAGAAATATGAGAAGAAAAGGCAGTAAAATGCCTCCAGAAACTCCCAACTCCCCCATAGCTGATGAATGGGGCATCAATGGGAAGGAAATCAAAAACCAAACAATTGAATTATATGAAATGACAAACAAGGAGACAAAAAACCAAAAGATTAATAAAGTGCTCAGCAAGTTTAAAGAAGATAAAACTAAACAGATAATAGAATTAATAAAATCATCAGTGAGTTTACAGAAGACACTAAAATGAGCTAGCTGAGCTAAAAAAATGATACAAAGCATGAATGACAACTTTAGCAAAGACTAGAATCCATGAAAAGGTACTAAACAGAAATTCAAGAGATAAAAATTCTAATCAAAGTATGGACAGCAGAAGTTACCAATGTGAGGACAATGTCAGAACTGGAAAACAGGGCTGATGCAGGTGATCAACCACAGACCTTAAAAACAACAAAAGAACATGGAAAATGGATCCAACTAAATGATAAAAAGAAGACTAATCTAAGATTAACTGAAATTAGTGAAAAATCAGAAGAGAGAACAAATAGCTTTAAAAACCTGTTTACATATATAACAGCAGAAAACTTTACAAATATGGGGAAAGAATTTAACATACAGATAATTGAGGTATATAGAACCCCATATAGCCATAATTAGAAAAGAACCTCTCCTTCCCTACATCACAGTCAAAATCCAGAAGTCCATCCAACACAGGACAGAATCTTAAAAGCTGAGAGAGAAAAGCAAAAAATCACTTGTAAATGTAGAACCATTGGAATTATAGCAGACTCAACACAAACCTCAAAGGACAGAAGAGCTTGAAGTGAAGTGTTTCAAGCCCTAAAAGAAAACAACTTCTAACCCAGACTGATACATCCTGCAAAACTATCTTTCAAAACTGAAGGAAAAATAAGGTGTTTCTGTGGCAAAGAGAAGAAATTCATAACCACCAAACCAGCACTCCAAAAAGTTCTCAAGGATATCCTCAAATGAGACAATGAAGCCAACAATGCCAAAAAGTCTAATGGAATAATTACTGCAGGCTGAGCAGTTAAGCAGAAGTGGGAAAAAAGGAATCAGCAACAAGAACATAACGAAATGACAGGAATAATTCAATACTTCTCAGGAATAGCTCTCAGTGGGAATAGTTTCAGCTCCTCCATGGAAAGACACAGTTTGGTGGATTGGATCGAAACACAAAACCCAATGGTATGATATATACAAGAAACACATTTAATCTAAAAAAAATTCATAGACTAAAAATCAAAGGGTGGAAAACAGTATTTAATGTGTGGGAGCCTGAAAACTAGGAGGAGTAGCTATCCTATTTTCAGATAAAGCAGACTTCAAGCCAAAACTAATCAGAAGAGGCAAAGGTCACTACAGGTTGATTAAGGGAACAATTCAGCAGGAGGAAAGGATATATATATATATCCTTTATATATATATATATATCATGGTGCCTTAGTTCACGAACGCTTTTGTTTGCAAACAATGTGGGAAAATTTTGTTTTTGTTTGCAAACTCTGCATCAGGTGGCAAATGACCACAGCCATCTTTCCTACATGAACACAAATGTGGCCATCTTTTCCAAAATCATACAACAAATTAAGTTTGTGAACAAGATACTGGCAAATAAAGTACAACAAATCATTAAAAAGAGCACACACAATGACCAAGTAGTCTTCATCTCAGGGATGCAAGGATTCAGTGTATTGAAATCAATAAAGATAATATATCACGTAAACAGAAGCAAGGATAAAAATCTTACAGTCACATCAACAGACAAAGAGCCTTTGACAAAATCCATCATCCATTCATGATTTTTAAAAAACAATGAAGAAAAAAGGCATAGAAGACCTTACTTTAATCTGATAAAACCCATGTATGCCAAACCTAATGCCAACATCATATTAAATGGGGAAAGTTGAAAACTTATTTATTCCCTTAAATCAGGAACAAGATAACAATGTCCACTATTACCACTTCTGTTTGATATATTCCTCAAAACATTAGCCAGAACAATCAGGCAAGAGAAAGAAATAAAAGGGATAGGAAAGGAAGAAGTCAAACTGCATTTATTTGCATATGACAGGAGCCTTTACTTAGAAAACCCAAAAAATTCCATCAAAAGTCTCCTAGAATTAATAACCAAATTTAGCAATGTAGCAGTATACAAAATCAACATTCAAAAAGGAATAGCATTCCTTTACACCAATAAGGAACCCACCAAGAAAGAAATTATGTAAAAAATATCATTCTCAATAGCATCAAAAAAATTAAATATTTAGGAATTAACAAAGGATGTGAAAGACCTTTACAGTGAAAACTACAGTACTCTAAAAAAGAAGATGGAAGAGGACATAAGAGAATAGAAAGAGGGCCGGTGAGATGGCTCAGCAGCTTAAGCGCCTGCCCGGCAAGCGCGAGGACCCGAGTTCGACTCCCAGAACCCACATACAAAAAAGGGGCCGGTGATATCGCTCAGCAGCACGGGCGCCTGCTGGCGCGCGAGGTCCTGAGGTCGATCCCCCGGTACCCACAAAAAAAAAAAAAAAAAGGAAAATAGAAAGAAACCCTTGTGCCTGCACAGGCAGAACCAATATTGTCAAGTTGGCCATACTCCCAAAACTGATATACGGATTTAATGCAATCTCAATCAAAATACCAACAGCATTCTAGAGAAAACAATCATAAAATTCATCTGGAACCAGAAGGGACCCAGAATAGCAAAAGCAATCCTGGATAACAAAAGCCAAGCAAGAAGCATCACTATCCTGGATTTGAAGTTATATTACAAAGCTGCAGTGATAAATACAGGATGGCACTGGCCCAGAAACAGGTGGATCAATGAAACAAAACAGAGGACGTAAGAAAAAACCCCAGTCATATTCAGCTATCTGATCTTTAGTAAAGGAGCCAAAAACATCCACTGGAGGAAAAATAGCCTCTTTAACAAACAGTACTGAGGAAATTTGTTCTATACAGGCAGAAGACTGAATCTAAACTCATTACTCTCACCAAGTACTAAACTACAATCAAAATGGATCAAAGACCTACATATGAATTAGAAACACTTAACCTACTGGAAGATGAAATAAGTTAAAACCCTTGAAGGCATAGGCAAGAACTTTCTGAACAGAACCCCAGCTGCACAACAAATAATACCAAGAATCAACATATGGGATTATATGAAATTAAAAAGCTTTTGCACAGAAAAACAAAACGAACAACTAAGAGTGAAGAGACAATCTACAGAATAGGGAGAAACTTTTGCCAGCTACACCTCAGACAGAGGACTAATATCTAAAATATACAATGAACTCAAAAAGTTAGAATCCCCTCAATAGGAGGCCCATTCAAAAATGGCAACTGAAATGAATGGACACTTCTTAGAAGAAGTACAAAAGGCCCATAAGTACATAAAAAATGTCCAACATCTCTGGCCACTAGAGAAATGCAAATTTAAACAACACTGAGATTCACTCTTATTCCAGAAAGAATGGCCATCAGCAAGAACTCAAATATAACAAATGTTGACAAGGCTGCAGGGAAGAAAGAAACCCTTCTGCATTGTTGATGGTAATACAAACTAGTACAACCCCTATGGAAATCAGTATACAGACTGCTCAAAAAACTGAAACTATTCCATTCAACCAAGCTATTCCCCATCTAGGTATCTTCCTGAAAGAGTTAAAGACATCATGTTACAGTGATACATGCATACACATAGCACCACAACTCATAATAGCTAAATCTTGGATGCAGCCTACATGTCCATCAATTGAATGGTTAAAGAAAATGTGAAATTTACATACAATGGAGTACTACTCTGCCATAAAGGAGGATAAATTTGAGTCATTTGTAGGAAAATGTATATACCTTGAGACCATAATGTTAAGTAAGATAAATGAGACACACATGTTTAAATATTGCATAGTTTCTCTCATATGAGAAACACAAAAATATAAATAAAAAGCCAAACAAAAGACAGATAATAGGAAATAGGGAGATAGATCTTTTGTAAATGGGAAGGGGACCAAAATGTGGAGGAAGGGGAGAGGAAGGGGAGGGAAAAGGTATAAAAAGAATTAGGATATGTTATGTACATGTACCGACTCCCCAAGAGGAATATAATCATTCTGTGCTGCAAACATGTACTAACAAAAACAGAAGAGTGGTTATGCTTCTAATCAATTATGGAATCAATCTCTATGTTTGAAAAGAGATGTTAATCATGAAATCATTTTAGTTGAGAATTACAAAAGATCTCCAGGGCATACTATGACTATCCTATTTGTGATGCTATTTAGCTGGTGGAATTCTTTGCCAAGGGAAGCAGGCAAAAGACAAGTGTTTGACATTTGAGAAGGCCCACCTCACAGGCAGCATAAGGTAAAGACCAGCTGACCTTGAAAGAGCTAGGAAAGCACAGTATACTTTAGAACTGAATGGAGAGAGAATAAACTGCCCAGGTGGCACACAGCCACCTGTTTCCTGAATCAAACACACTTTTTTTTTTTCAAAATATACACTTCTGGGAGTGAGGGTGTATACCTGTAATGAGAATAAAAGGCTATAGCACTTGTGACAATAAAAGGTGTAGCATTTAAAAGTCATTCAGCTTCTTCTCTTCAGACCAATAACTGTGAAGGAAAGTACTTAAATTCTACTAGTAAATCTACCATTGGGGTGCCTATTTTCAAAGTCCAGAAGTCCATTAGCCAATCTATAAATGTGTTTTTAAAATCCCTTCTGTTCCTTTCAAACATGACTGCAAAAGGAAGGACACTGCCACCAGTCTGAGGCAGGGGGTAAACGGCAATTCCGCTTCCACATCCCCATGGAGAATAGTTTTGGTGACTGGGAGACAACTGCCCTTCCCCAAAGGTGAGGTAAAATTCCACAAGAGAAAGGTTTAGTGTAACCATCCCTTAGTTCCTTTCCCATCTTGGCCCTGGCAACCTGAGGCTGGACAGGCAAAACTAATACTCTAAATGTCACAAACTGGGGCACGAACGCTCTGGCCCATGCCCACTCATAAGCCCAGGTGAGAGATGCTGCAAATTGAGCGCTTGCCTGAAAAATAAACAGGATGGAAGAAGAGGCCACAGAGGCAGAGAAGCTCTCCACTGTTCCCCATGTCAAATAGCCATTACCTTTTTGCAACCTTCAGCCAGGCACCTCAAAAGAAAACAAAAATCAGACTAAGGAGGTGGGGATGTACCTGATCTATCTTCCTTCTCCTTTTAGTAAAGCTTTTCCTTCCATCTGTTGCCAGACCCTTTTTGGTATGGAGACTGTAAATAATAAACTAAGAGTGTACTTTGTGCCAGCATTGGAAGTACTACATCAAACGGTGTTTGTTTGTTTGTTTTTGCAGTACTGGGAATTGAACCTAGGACCTTACACATGCTAAGTATGTACTCCACCATTGGGCTACATCTCCAGCCCCCTTTTTTTTCTTTTTATTTTATTTCGAGACAAGATCTTGCTAAGTGGCCCAGGCTGGCCTTGAACTTGTGATCCTCCTGCCTTGGCCTCGGAAGTAGCTGGGATTTGAGGTGTGCACCACCATGTTTGGCCAAAAGTTTTCTTTAGAAGTCTTATTGTGTAAGTAAGATGAAGCAGATGTTACCAAAAGATTCAGTTTGGCATTTTTTTTTTTTATTCATGCAACTCATTGAGGCTTTAGTGAGAGTACAAGCTCAAGCTTTTGCTACTTCTGGGATCAAGGCAGTACAGAATAGTTGGATTTTTCTTTCACAGAGACCATCGCAAGTTACAGATACTATATCAAGAGCTCCTTCAGCTTCTCACTGGCACATGCATTCAACTGACACTTGATAAAGGGCAAGAATGACAAAGTCTTATCCCTTCCTCTTTTAGGAAAGTCAAGGTCCAACCGTGACCAGTGAATTTATTATTGAAAGAAAAATACTCAGAAATTTAAAATGGTTCCAAGGTTAATGAGTATGCATCGATTTCGTTGACAAAATTCAAAAGAAAAGGAATATACATTAGGAATAGCAATGATACACTAATTCCAGAAGGATCTAGAGGCCAATACACATGTAAAGCTTTAAAAGGAAGTAAGTCTAATGGGAAAAGATTTATAACTCAAATGATCTGAGTTTATTTTCAGGCTCTGCCACCTGCATTAGCATTATGGGCAATTTAACTAATATCAGTGGCTGGGCATGGTGGCACACGCCTGTAATCCCAGCATCAGGAGGCTGAGACAGGAGGATCACTGAGAGTTTGAGGCCAGCCTGGACTACATAGTGATTCCAGGCCAGCCTGAACTACATGGTGAGAACCTGTCTCAAGAAAAAAGAAAAACCTCATCTCAGTGACTTTTGGCTTTACCTATAGAAAGAGGGTAATAAATAAATAAATAAATATTCAAAAAGTACTTTATTAACTATAAAGCACCCATAGCAATAGTAGCCATATATTTTATTTAAGCAAATAGTATACTTAAAAATGACCAGGAAAAAAGAAGTAGTGATTCTATTTAAAGAGCCATAGTTGGGGCATGTTTTAAAGTGTTGAAGCCAACATTGCTCCTGACTTAGGTATAAGACACCCCCTTCAAGCATGCACCATGTGTAATGCAAAGTCTGTAACAGAGACCAGTACACAATTAGATAAGTCCCCAAAGAAGACTCCATAGCACAGTCTGTAGCCAGTCTGAGTCCCCCAAAAAAGATGGTGGTTAAAAAAAAAAAAAAACTGGTGGCTAGAAAATCCAAGATAATGGTCTTGAGTTGGTGGCTCTACCAATAATAAACTAAGTTTGGGGAGAAAAGGACTCAAAGCCGACATAAAGCTTTGACTCAAAGCGCTGACATAAAGATCAGTGTCAATCAGGGGATTCTTGGCTGTCATAATCTACATGGGCAGTAACTGGTGGCAGTGAAACCATGCCAGAAGGGGGCTCACAGGCAAGGTGGCTGTTCTAGTTCCCCATATTACCTGATTCAACAGGAAGGAATCAAGCTTCATTTGTCTTCCTGGAGTTGTCTTTCTATGAACTGACTTTGCCCAGTTCTGTCCTCATAGGGTGGACATTGCTAACCTTGCCTTCATTTGTGAAGCTCTCCTTAGATCATGCTCCAAGTTAGGCATCCCTGGGAGCCAAGGATAACAGTAGCTAATGAAAGTTGGAAACTGGCACTTGAGTAGTAAGCATTCAGAAGACAGATACGAGAGAGCTAAGGAAAGGCACAGGGAAAACCAGTCCATGACATACTGTGGTACAACCCACAGTCATTGTTAAAAACCCACATCTAAGAAACACACAGATAATTCTCTAAGACACAAACAGGCACCTGTGACAAATGCTCTCATCCTCAGCTCCAAATTCTCTTCCCCAGAGTGGAAGTTCAGCTCATACATAGACTTCAGTATGACATACCTCAGAATCAGTAAAAAAGTTATAAAGGAGAACATCATCAAATTCCAAGCCTTTTGCTTCATAAACTGTTAGCACAAGTGCTAACCCCAGCTCTTCTGGAATTTTCTCCTTCGCCATTTCATTGGCAACTAGGATTACCTGAAGAAAAACAAAACAGCATCAAATTCTATAAAGAAAAACAATGATAAAGCTCTGTTTGTTTCATTAAAGAAAGATAATGTCTTTAAAGAGTAATGGCCAGCAAGGACCTGGCCAGCAAGGACCTGGCCAGCCAGGACAGGGAAAATATTAAAGCAATTAAGTCACTCACCGATCTCTGGAACTCACCCATTCTGGGACAGGGGCTACTGAATCCTACCTTGTAGAATAATCACCTTCTCAAACTCTTTTTTAATTGCAAACTGTCTTTTATTTCAAAACATGCAATCCCAAGAAGCTCACCTGGTGAGCACCAAATTCAATGGGCTGCGTTTTCCTTTTGTTCCCTCTTAGCAAAATTGCCAAGTCGCTTACACTACAAGACTCCAGAACAGTTGGTTTGGGACCATCAAAGAGGCCAGAATCTCTTGGAAGGCGATCAAAAGATTCTGGGAAATAGAACTGAAGTAAATCCACCACTCCAGATGCCAAATTGAGGATGCCTAAGATAAAACAGAAAACACATGTTAGATACTACACAAGATGTCTAGGTTTTTTGGTTGTTTTGTTTTGGGGAGATTTGTTTGTTTGGCTGGTTGGTTTTCTCCTGAGAAGTAGTACTGGCCCTGGCATTATGTATAATTGCAAGCTTATTTCCAGTACCCATTTGATCGCAACTGTGACCCCAAGCCATGCTACTCTGGCTACAGTAGGTAAAAATTCCTGTGCTGAGAGAGTTTTGTGGGACCTCATTCCCAAATTATAGTCATATTAGAAAAAATTACCTCCTAAAGAGGACTAAAGGAAGAAATGTAATTTAAACAATTAGAGCTTTTAGAATGCACATATAAGGAGATAGTGTAGATTAACTATGGTTAAAAAAAAAAACTCTGTCTCCTTACACTGGTGCTTACAGCACTGGAAACAACATTACCATGGTAACAGCAGCAATGGATGTTAGCTGCAGGCAACAACCAAAGCCTCCATCATCCTTTTCCTCCAGGTTTATACCTAGCTGAGAGAGGACTACACTAAGAAAAATTGTCAGAACAGGATAAAAGATTTTCCAAAGAGCTTATTCATCAGGTACCATTTCTTGTCTAATCTCTGAAGTGACAATGACTAAGCACCTACTATACAATAGTCACCTTCATAAAAATTATTCCATTTAATCTGCATAGCATCACAGTGAGACAGATGAGACAATTGAACTTTTGCAAATGGAACTCCAAGGTCTGAGAAGTTAATAAATACCTCTAAGTGATGGGATCTGAAGCTAGGTTGACTACAGATCTTCCTGGTCTCTCCACTTCTCTGGGGTGCCATGTGCCCTTTGCCTTAGCAGATAGATTACAATGGGGCAGGAGAACACCATTAAATGGGCACATGTGTCTCCCTTGCTACTATCAAATAGTAGAGGGCAATTTTACTCTCCAATACTATAATTATTAAAAGTATACAATACGAAACAATCATGAGTATATACAAAAACTGCTGAATCTAAACAAATCAGTTGCTACTGTGATTTCTTCTTCACTAACAGCTAGCAAGGACCAAAGATTTACATTAATGGGAAAACCAGAAAAGGGCCCAAAAGTGTTTACTGCAGTGAAAAACAGAAATCTACTTAATAATACTCAGGAAATTAGGTAAGTAATTTTCATACAGCTATACTCAAAGAACAAAAACAGTTCAACCATAAAAATGAATGAAATACAGATACATGCTATAACATGGGTAAACCTTGAAAACATGTGAAGTAAAAGAAACCAGACACAACATACTACATACTGTGTCGTTTCATTTATGTGCAATGTCCACAAGAGACAAATCCATTGAAAAAGAAAGGTGAGTTTTAGCCATGTAGTGGTAGGAAAAGGGCAATGAGGAGTGAATGACATGGCTATGGAGTTTCTTGTGGTAGTGATGAAAATATTCTGGAATTATTTATTGATAATGATTATACATCCTTGTGAATACATTAAAAACCACTAAATTGAACATTTCAAATGGGTGTATTTTATTCTATGTGAATTTCAGTCTAAGGAAGGAAAAAAAGATGGAGAAAATATTCTCTAAACATACTATGTGCTTAACACATATTCAATAAATATATGTGTAATAGACATAACATATGATAAGATGGGAAGGAAACAAAATATGTAACATAATAAGAAAAGAAACCACAATATACAAAATCAACAAAGGATGTGAAGGCAAAATTCATTAAAAATTCTTACAAACCGGGGCCGGTGAGATGGCTCAGCGGCTTAAGCGCCTGCCCAGCAAGCGCGAGGGCCCGAGTTTGACTCCCGGAACCCACATACGAAAAAGGGGCCGGTGATATCGCTCAGTGGCACGGGCGCGCAGGCGCCCGAGGTCCTGAGGTCGACCCCCCGGTACCCACACAAAAAAAAAAAAAAATTCTTACAAACCAATGAGAAGAATAAATTATTAAAAATTACACAAAGAATAAGAACGGACAATTTGCAGAATACAAAATGGCCAGTAGCCACATGAAGATACCAGAAAACTAAAAATCGAAAACACTAGGAAAGCAAAGCAAGAGTGAAAGAATCTGCGGATATAGCATAGATCCGAAGTTTCAGTCCAGAATTCTATGTCACAATAAAAAAAAAAGACAGAAATTTAATACCCATCTTTGGAAACTGTATAGCAAATTGTGGTATAGCCATAAAAGGGAATACTAACAGAAGTTATAAACGCATAAACTGATGTTCCACATTATCAACATGGAGAAATCTTAAAAACATGACGTTTGACAAAAATACACAGTTACATAAAGATATGTCTGGCATTATCTTACTAAATAAAGTCTTTAAACACGTAAAATAATAATCCATACTGTTTGTGAATTGTCATAGGACACACTTGAAGAATTTGTAAGACTCTATAAACCATAAAGGAAAAATTCTGGCATTACTTTTGTATTGCTTAAGCCCTTTCTGCCTCAGTCACCTATGTACAATAGGAACAATGCCCAACTTATAGGGCTATTGTGAGGATTAAGCAAAGTACTATATATAAACTGGTTAGCATCAAAGGGGCATAACCGAGATAAAAGTTAAAAGCGCCTGATTGTCTCCCACTACCTCCTACTCCTAGCTTTATTGTTTCCCCTTGAAAGAAAAGCTGTGTTAAGGATTAATGGCTTGTAACTGCATATCCCTTTACATAGATTAAACAGGCACTTCTGAGGTACTTTGACAAAAGTTTTAAAAGCAATTTATATGTCCCCCTGAAATGTTTTCAGGTCATGGCAAACTCCTTAAGATATAATTACTTAAAGGTCTATTTTTATGCAATCACATCTTCAGTCATCAATTTATGAATAAGTAGTGGCAGAAATCACAAGCGCTCTTGTTCCTGAGTGTATTTACTAACCAATTTCAAAATATAACAGTTGGAAAAGCCTAAAAAGAGCTAGCCTGCAACTTCAAAAACAGCCCAAGGTCATTGCCCAAGCAACCCCACCCCTAGTAGGTGGCCCCAAGGCCTGGACTTACCAGAGTGGGACCTGTAATTCTGATACAGCTGGTGGATCCTCTTGGGCTTCCGGACAACACACTGCTTATCTACCGTGCTTCTGCTGGCATAGTGGAAGAGAGAGCGCAGATCGCTGAAGCGGAAGGCCACACCTTTCATGATGCTCTGTGCTGTGTCTCCAGTGAGGAACATGGCATTGGGATCATTGATGCATTTCATCAGCAGTGCCAGCTCTGCTTGGGTGAAGTCCTGAATCTCATCACCGTAGAGCTCATGGATGGACCAGGGCAGCACCTTAAGCTTCAGAAGCCTCTGGGACAGGTTGTACAGAATATCCTCTTCATCAAAATAACCTTTTTGGGACCTGATCTGCTGATACATACAGAAAAGGTTGTAGATCTCACTCCGATCTTCCTTGAAATTGGGGGACCGTTTCCTCCCTAGTTTTTTATATGCTTCCTCAGTAAGGCTCCCATGGGGACAGCTGAGGGCCTCAAAAGAACCCTTCAGAAAAGATTTTATTTCTTTCCAAATCAGTGCAGGGTTGTAGGAAGTTTTTCCCTTGATCATTTTGGGCCATATCTCATTGGTGAACACCTCAAATGTAACATATACCCGGGGATCACTGTCAGCTGTACGTGTTTCTGCAGCTTTATCCTCCTCACTATAATCCCCATCAGCCTCGGCCTCCTCTTCATCTTCTTGCCAATTGGAGATGGTCAACTCTTCCTGTGTGGACCATCCTACAATGGTTCTTTTCAAGCTTCCATCTTCATTTCTTAGAAAAAAGGGTTTTGGCAGAGAGGCATCAAGCAGGAGGAGCAGCTGTTTGGAAGTGACAAACAGAGGAAAGTTCTCGTCTCTTAGGTCCTGGAGTTTGTGAACATTGGGTTCTAATGGTTTGTAGTGACTTGTGGCCTTGGTAGACTTGGAAAGCTCAATAAAATTCCTTTGTACCTCCTGGCACAAGACATGATTCTTGGTCACAAAGATCTGATGCAAATGCTCCAGCTGATGAGGATGTTCCAGCACACATCCTTCTGCCACCTGGCTGTCCCCCACTGGCTCCACATGGGCTCCTCCTGGACAGCCTTCACTCTCCTGCTTCTCCTCTATGCTTTTTACTGTTTCTACTTCACTGGAACCTTTCTGTTCCTCATCTTCTTCCTCATCTCCCTCCCTAACTGGACCCTCTTTTCTAGGGCCCATTTCCAACCTTTTCTTTGGCCAGGTTTGTTTGGCCAGCAGTGGACTTCCTGCCTGTTCAGCTTTTCCCCAGTAAATGTGGAATTTCTTCCACAACCTATATAAGCAACAAGTTGTCTTTCCAGTGCCACTCCGCCCAATAAGGATGATAGGTTCCAGTGGCTTGGGGTTGAGGTCGATAACCGCATACTCAAGCTCACCCACTCGGAAGGGGTACTCCACTGTAACTGTCATATCATTGAGAATATTGAAGGCCATATTGGTGCTGAAGCTGTGGAACTTCATGATGTTATACTCTGTCTCCACTGCACTGGCTGGGGGAAAGTACTCAGGGTCCTTACACTCCCTGCTCTTCTCTGCCTCTGTGTCCTCCACATAGCAGCGGGGTATACGCTTTTGGATTTTCTTGTTAGCTAACACTTGGCCTTTGTTGATACCCTTTAGCTTCTTGCGTAGGACACAGGACAAGCCCCGGTTATAGGCACTGCAGATGGCCATGATAGAATCTGACAGTTTGCAGTGATCTAAGACAATGTCCCAGATACGGATGATTTCTGTGTAGACCCTCCCCGATTTCTCCATAGAGTACATGTTCTGCTCTGCAGCAATGATCTTCTCTGGGTTTTCACTGCATCGAGGAGAAAAATCAATGGCAAGCTCCCATAGCATCCTAGCTCCTTTGTCCAGTTTAGCTTCAAAGAGCTGGATATTTCCTTTCAGGTGCTTCAGTCGCTTCTGCAGGCCCTGGGTCCACTCTCCATTCCCTAGCTGCTGGATGGCAAGGATAATTTTCTTCTTTATAACCTTAGTCATAACCTTACTGGACAACTTCTTCAGCATTTCTGAAGTACACTCAATTTCCCAGGTCATATTATCAAAGTCCTGGAGGCAGGCCTCAATCTCTTGAATGCTCAAGCTATCCTGATCGTCACTGCCCACCCTTCCTCCGTTACCAGCAGGAACAAGTTGTGAGGACCCAGAGCCTGCCTGAGCATGTCCTTCCCCTGCCTCAGAGGCAGCAGGACTGCTCCCACTACAGTCAGAGATCCCCACACTCAGGGTGTGTTGAAATTTGTCTTTCTTTCCTTCCATGCCAGCTTCTACTTCCAGAGGCTCAGAGCACTGAGGATAGTCCTCTGGGAAAGACATATCAAATTCAACCTGCTGCATCAAAATTGTGATGTCTTGCACAAGGTGGTCTCTCAGAGAGTTGGGTTTGGTGGCATCAGGCTCCTGCCTGATTATCTGGGCATCAGGGAGAATCTCCCAGCTATCAGGAACTTTGGCTTCTTCAGAGAGGGTTCCCATAGTGATGCCACACGACAGTGACTTGAGCTGAGATGTATGACCAGGGGCAGAAGACCTTGAGAGCTTCCCCAGGTGAGCAGCAAAGTCTTGTCGGCCCTTCCGCCTGCTCTCCTCCAGAGCTTTGTTCCAGGTCACAAGTAGAGCATCATTCTTCTTAATACGGTGCCGTACATCTTTGCCCTCTTTGTTCTTCAGGTTGAAGTTGATATTGAATCTCACCAGCAGGTCTATCAGTTTCTTCATGCGCTTCAGCATACCCTTCTGAAAGAGGATGTGCATCAGTGTGTTCCCATTGCTGTCCTGGATGTTTGGGTCAAGGTAGTAAAATTCAATTGGGTTCGACAAGAATAGATCCAGCAGGTGGCTGAGGAAGTTAAAACCAATGTCAGCTGAAAGACAAACAAAATCCTATGAGTGCTGAGATATTCTTTTCAGGATACCAGACGCTGGGTTTGAGAGAGGTGCCAACCGAGGGCATCTCAAAACTCTGACATCCCCCAAATATCTGATACCCATCAAATAACCCAGTGATTCTCAACCAAGGGGGATTTGTTCTCTACAGGAAATTTGGCAATGTCTGAAAGCATTTTTCATTGTCAAAGGGTACAACTGGCAGCTAATAGGTAGAGGCCAAGGATGCTGCTAACTATTCTACAATATACAGGATAGCCCTTGACAACAAAGAACTATCCAACCTAAAATTCAGTAGTACTTCCTGAAATAACCTTGTAATATTCTTATAATATTCCAAATTTCAGTAGTACCTCCTGAAATAACCTTATAATATTCCTTTACATCAGTATTCTTGAAAATGGTATAAATTAAATGGAAAGTATCTATCAGCTACTTACAAGTGACTTTGAAATTCAAAAATTTTCAATGTAGGGCTGGTGAGATAGCTCAGTGGCATAAGCGCCTGCCTGGCAAGTGCGAGGTCATGAGTTCGACTCCTAGTACCCACATAAAAAGGAAAAAAGGGCCGGTGATATCACTCAGCAGCACAAGCGCCTGCTAACAAGTGCGAGGTCCTAAGTTCGACCCCCGATACCCACATTAAAAAAAAAATCTTTAATGTACCCACCATGACTATTCACCATGATGGGCACTTCTTCCCACTGCTACGGGTAAGAGGCAGGGATATATAGGTGGCCTGGCCAAGAAATGGGCCTTCTTCAGATCACTGGTTTGCCCGAATAGAAAGATCAAAAAGTACACAATCAACTCTAATATCCAGCTACCCCCTCGAGGAAAAGACTGCTTTAAAAAATGGGGCTTACCATCGATATCTAGAAAAATGTGGAGTGCTGCATGCAAAGGGGTATCACCTTCCATGAGAGAAATATCACGGGGGTCTGCACCCTTGGCCAAGAGAAGAAAAGCCAACTCAAAGTCCTCATTTTTCAGGCACATAAGAAGCGGCCTCTTCTGGCTCTCCTGGAGTCCTTCAGGCAAGGCTGGAAGAGGGGAGAAAAGAAGGGAACCTGTAAGCTACATCCCTAGAAAGAGGTACAGCATGGCTCACCCAAGGGGGCTGGCACTGCTTTTGCCATTTAGGTGCAAGGGAAGAGCTGATGCTGACCTCCCTGAGATCCTCCTATCACCACCCTTTCTGAGATGCAAAGGCATTGCAGTACCCTCAAGGTGAAAGCCCTGCTCCTTCAAGTGCCGTGTCCTTGGGTCTTGCCCCCTTACTTCTCCAGCCCCTCCTCTCCTTCCACCACAGGACCATAGTTCCCATTAAGTATTGCCCTAAAGTGATGGCAAAGCAGAAGAACAATGGAAATCTGTATATTTGCCTAATAACATACCTGACACACAGTTGGTGATCAGGACATGAGCACACTTCCTACATTCTCTGCTTCTATTGAGCTTCTACCCTCAATTGCTACCTTCTTTGACACCTCTTCACTCCCTATATCACCTTTCTTTTCGCTCAATGTACACAGGCTCCCTGACCTCACCTAAAAGCAGCCCCACCCACTATAGATCTGCAGCCCTCCTCTACTTGCCTGCAGCAACTGTGCATTTACTTCTGGGAACTTGGTTCCTAGCACTTGACCCTAGGAGATGTTCTATAGTGCTTGCTGAATCAATGAATAAAACAAGAATTCCATGAAAGCAATAGTTGTTGAGCAAAGAAAGTTAACAAGGAAGGTGTCTGAAGAAATAAACAGTAGAAGGCACTCCATTTACCTCCTGAAAGCTGTGGGTAAAGCCAATACTTAAAAGTTTTGCACTTTGTATGATATGGCAATTTGAGGGCTGAGGATTCAATGTGTTATTGCTCCCTATGAAGGGTATTTCCTCTTACATAGCAAAGCAAGCAGAAAACCACACAAGGGTGAGAGAAGGTTGGTGTTTCTAAATTATTTTTACAATAAAACCCAATCTAGCAAAATATCTGCACTCTGGACACACACTCAGTCTTGTGTGATTGTTCTGATTAAAACAACAAATGTTTCCACCCACCAATTACTTGGATGTTTCTCTCAAATCCCAACCCACTGATTAGAAAAGAATGCCACAAAAATGGCAAAGAGCCACACAACATAACATGCAGGGAAAAGTCTAACCAGAGGTTAGGTAGAGTTGTCCACTGTGGGCTAAACCAGAATCAAGAATCTTCCACATATTTGATGTTTCTCACAAAAAAGAAAAAGACAACAGGGGAAACTGGAATTCACAAAAATCCAGGGTTCCTATTGGACAGTGATGGCAAACACTTCAGAGCTTTCAATGATACAAATAGCCTGCTGCAGCACACATGCCATAGGTTCACCATCACCGCTACAGGGCAACTCACTTATGGGGCATTAACCTTCATCACTGTTTCAAAACAAGAAGATACAGGGGACGAAATGAGGGAGAATTTCACGGTGTCTCCAAAGTCAAGGAAAAGCCAGACAACTGGGACAACTCTCCATTGTTTTTAATCTAAACATTCTCACCTCCACTATCTATCAGGAGGCCCAAGAGCTGTGTCTTCCGCTGGTCCCAGGTGCTGAGGTGGGGGATGATGGTACAGATGTCAAGGTCCGAGAGGTTGCAGTCTTTAAGGAAGCAGTCTCCAAGGGGTGGTTCCCCACTTATTTTGCGGGTCAGCAGTAGCAGCACTTCAGTCCATTTCTTTTTTTTCAGTAATAACTTGATGAAGGTGTTGGCACAGTCTTGATTAATGTCACAGATCAGGTCAGAAGGAATTTCTTCCAAAAATAAGAATAAACCACTCTCCAAAAAAGGTTCATATGATTTATCTTTCTCCCCCAACTATAACCCAACATATACACATAATTAACTTGGATTAGAGGTCAATACTTTTAAGCACTGGGTAAACTATAAGCAAGTAATTAATTACTTTAAGCAAACTGTTTAACCACTGTGGGTAAATTATTTAACCATCAGTGTAAGCACTGACCACACAGGCTCTGGAGAAGATTAGAAATATCCTGTGGAGAGCACAGAGCTGGCTCTAGAGACAGAAGAATGATGATTGTGTCTGAAGGGAGAATACTTAAATTCAGTGCAAACACTGGAGTCAGGAAAAAGCCTGACTTAAATTTTTCATATTAAGAGTATGCCCTTCTTAAAAAACAAAGAAATATAGGGAGATGCTATAGAATAAATTAAAAAATCAAAAGTTTTAAGGTAATGGTGAGAGAATAGCTTATCCCTCAATTCTTAGTTTTGTATCATGATATGTAAGTTTTTCCTTCTGATCTTTGATGTCTGGAGACAGGATAATGGTGATCCCATTTCACACTGCTGGTGAATCTTAAGTGTAAAAACTTAAGTGTTAAAACAAATCCTCAGTGAGTAGATTGCCACAGTTAGCAAATAAAATGCAGGAAAATATAACATTAAATTTGAATTTCAAATGAACAAATAAAGTTTTAGTATAATTCATGCAATACTTGGGACTTGCTTAAACTAAAAAGAAAATTATTGTTTATCTGAAATTCAAATCTCTAGAGCATTCTGTATTTGATCTGGTAATCCTACCAGGTAGAAAGTAGGGAGGAAAAGTAGACAAGAAGAAATCAAAGGTTACCTAAGTAAGAGCAACTTGATTTGCATTTGCTAGTTTTTGCTTCCCATCTTTTTCTAATTTTTCTAAAATGAATATTCATTTTAAAATTTATTAGTTTAAAATAAGAAAAAATAAATATAGGCTAGTCTATCTTATTTTAATAAGGATCAGAACAAAAATGTAAAAGGCAAACTTTTAAAATAGACGTTTGCAACTTTTATTCCCCAGAATCTATTCACTCGTCTTTTGGTAATACCAGACTTCCACCCTTCAACACTCCACTGAGGTGTGGGCCAGCGTATAATTTAGGCCAGAGCCAATCAATACTCTCTATCCTCCTGACTACAGTTTTTGGTTCAGAGATACACAATGTGATCAAAAGTGAAGTCTAAGGCTTTTGTTCAAACCACTGTGAGAGAGAGAAGGGTCCACAAATCCAGAAATGCTGGACAAGTCAGAGGTTAGAGACCTGAATTTATTTCCACCGATAGTCTGAGGTGAAAGCTGACCAGAGGACAGCTGAGTTGAAAACAGGAGATAATAAGTACATCCCTGCAGCCAGCTCCAACATTTCTAGCATAAGTGTCAAGTCACTTTTTTTGACAATTTAAGCCAATTTGAGTCTATCTCTTGAAATAGAAACTGTTCTAAACACTCCACCCTAAGGACAGTTAAGGATACAAAGAGAGAAAAAAGTGAAGAGGGGGAAAAATGAGTCAAAAAAAGTTAGATGGATTAGAGACTCATTCAACCGTGGTAGAGAGTTGTAGAAAGACCGCTGAAAACACAGAGTAACAAGGCAGAGAAAACAAAGGGAAAGTAACCTCGCCAGAGAGAGAGAGAGGAGCCCACAGGACACACACAATCTCCCACAGAAAAATAAAGAAATCTCAGGAATGTAAATCATAGGACACAAAGAACATTGAAGAAGTAGCATTTCCATCTTGTGGCCTCCTATGAGAGTTTGATCAAACACCAATAAGTCAAATGTTACTTTCACGACTCTAAGTAAGTATAAATGAGGACAGTCTTCACAGTTCAGATGATATTAGGTCCAAAACCTAACAGTGCTCTCTAGATGTGGTCTGCACAAAATGTCTGCATCTAATAGATCTCACACATGGTGACCCCATTCTAGTGTTTTGGGTATGCTCATTCATATGCAAGAAAGAAAGGGTAATTTTAAACTCAAAGTCACCAGCAACTCACCCTGACAGCTAAAAGGTATTACCATTTTATGAGCAGGATATAAGAATAAATGTTTCATATTCATTATCTTATAAGGTTAGTTTCTCAGCTGAAGGAGGGGTGACAAACTGAACCTTAAAGAGGTAAATAAGTTTTACAAGGTCATAGATCTGGCAAGTAGCAGAGCCAAGACTCAAAAGTACAAGTTCACACCTTAAATACTATGATCTGCTGCATATGCTGGAAAACATTTCTAGTTCCTTTGGCCATGAGCTCCTATATTCTCTATAAAATCGAGACATCTCAGTCTTAGTGTTTCTAGAATCTTCCACAATTATCTGAAGTTTGTCTTCTAAAGTTCTTTTCAGGCAATTTCCTGATTCTCTCAAAGAAAAAAAAATTAACATTCAACCCTATAATAACCTATATTCCAATAGTAGACAAAATCTATAGAAGAGAGAAGGACCTGTGGTATGTAAAACCTCTTGTGTATGCAAAGAGTAACTTAACAGGATAAATGAAAAACTAGTAACAAAGGTTACCTCTGAGGATGGGAGTTTAGGGACTAAAGTTCAGGTGCTCATGATAGACTTTTCATTGAAGAATGTTCTGTGTTGTCTGAACGTTTTACATGTAGATGCATTATCTTTACTTTTAGAAATTATTTTTTTAAGATATTAGGAAAGATTTTTGTTTTTGTGGTGCTGGGGGTAGAATCTTGACCTCATGCATGCTATGCATACATTCTTCCACTGAGCTACAACATCCCAGTCCCTAGAAGAGTTTTAATGAGCATAAATCCTCTTTAGCACAACTGAACATTGTGAAGAAATATACCTTGCAGAGAAGAAAGGAGGTGCAAGAACCTCTGAACTACTTTCTGCTTCAAAAAGTTTTTATGCAATAACCAGTTTCCTGAGTTCATGTACTGCACCAGCTGCTCAGAGGTCTTCTGGAAAATGTCGTTCTCACTAGTAGTTCTATCACCAGTGCTGACTCCTGAAAAACACCACCAGGCGATGCTGCTGCATAGAGATCACAGCTGTAGCAGATTGTAAAAATAATTTTTACCCCTCAAGTATTCACATCCTTTGCAATATGACTTTGCAATTCTTCTCATCAAGAAATGGAAACTATTCCCACCCCGACTAAACTTCCCTTGATTCTGGCCTGGCTTCATGACTTGTTATGACCAATAGACCACAGTGGGCATGGTTTTTATGCCATTAATAGCCTGGACCTTAAGAAGCTTTGTATACTTCTATTGGCCATGAGTCAGGCTAGCCTTCTGGGAGATAAGAGACAAGATATAACAAAAGGAATCAGTCCCTTAATCAAACTGAGCCTCACAGATGCTGATAAGCCAAGATTAGAAAAGACTGCACACACTTGAAAGAGTTCAACTAAAACTAAGAATAACTGAAACAAAATTGCTGACATACAAATCAAGAGCTAAATAAATGCTTCTTTTTTTAAGCCACTAAACTTTAGGGTAGTTTGTTCAAATAAGTGACATAACAATTTGAGGAAGTAACAGTGAGATGGTAACTTAGCACTATGCAACTATATGCCAGCCACCCAAATCTATATGTCATATTGGCATAGAAAAGTCCAAATTAGGGGCCGGTGAGATGGCTCAGCGGCATAAGCGCCTGCCTTGCAAGCGTGAGGGCCTGAGTTCGACTCCCGGATCCCACATACGAAAAAGGGGCCGGTGATATCGCTCAGCGGCACGGGTGCCTGTTGGCGCGCAAGGTCCTGAGGTCGACCCCCCGGTACCCACCAAAAAAAAAAAAAAGAAAAGTCCAAATTAAGTAAAGAGCCATCACTGCCCAAGGAAGATAAGATGATAACATCCTTGGTTCAATTTATTTAAGAAAGTACTCATGATTACAAAATACCCATTGATGATGTGCTAAAATCGTATTACACACTCAAAAGTCATTCTTAGTTTTAACAGAATCTTACTGAACAGATAAGGGAACAAAACTATACATCCATTTTCTTACCAAAGGAAAAGGGCTTGACTCACAGTAGAAGGGCTATCATGTTGTGAAGAGATGAATTCACGTACAGTGTTATGTTCTACCAGAGTAGAAATATGTGAAAAGAGCTAGACTCTTTGAAAATGGGAGAAAAAATTTAAAAGCATTCAGACAGTTTCCCCAGAAGACGACCCTAAGTCAAGGAACTGTGTAAGGGGAAAGACCAGCAAGGGAGTAGGGGAAGCAGGATAGGAGTAGAAGAGGAAACCAAATGAAGGTATGAGCTCAGGCAAACTTCTGCAGAAGGCAGGCTCAGCCTGGTCTAACAGGGGAGCTCTGAAGTATAAGTTACACCTCAGAACTGTCCCCATGTAAGACAAGGGAAATAGGACTTCCTAGTCTCCTATCTATTAGTCACTAAGGCTGTACTAAAAGGATGGAAATGTCCAGGCACTTCTGGTTTGAAGGAGCATGAGCAAAACAAGCTCCAAAGCTGGACGTGATGTTGCATGCCCATGATCCCAGCACTTGGGAGGCTGAGGAGGGAGGATTGCTGCAAGTTCAAGGCAAACCTGAAGTATATAGCAAGACCCTGTCTCAAAAAACAAAACAAAACCCAAGGCTCCATAAACCCAAAAACAGTTCTTAAGAACAGGGCAAGTCTTAGTTGCTGGATTTTCAAAGTAAAGGCACACCAATGTCAGGTAGCACACTGAAATGGTAAAAGGGACCCAGGGGACAGGGGAAGGGCAGGCATAGTTCTGACTTTAACTGATGTACCTTCTGCTACACACCTGGATCACATTTCAATAAATCAAGTCAGAACACCAGAAACGCACACACTAACTTCTGGGGCAAAAACATTCATTGCCTTCTAATCAAGAGATCTTCAGGTGCCAGGTAGAGGTTGGGTCCACTACAGCACCATACTCCAGAGAACAGAAAATGGTAACCATTTGCCAAGGAAGGAACCATATCACCTTAGCTGGAAGCTCAACCTGAGATAGAAAACATGTGGGTGATGTAACGTCTGGCTAGCACCCCTTGACTATGCCTCTCACCTTCATTCTAAAATACAACAAAACTCACACAAAATAATAGGACCCTTGGTGAAAGAACTTCTTTCACTATCAAATTGATAAAGACTTGCTGCTTTTCTCCCTGCACAATGCCATTCAAAGCTTTTCAGGAAGATCATTCCTCCCCCAGCAAAATTCACATAAAATTCACATGAAAATGAACAGAAATGCACTAAGCTTGATAATAAAGAGAATTAAATGTATCTATGTAATTAACACATGGTTACATGGTTTAGGCTAGTTCAGAAGGTAGTTATAGATTAAACTTCAGGCATTGGGGCAAAAAAAAACAGAGCACGTTATCAAGAACATAAAAATGCATAGAAGAAAATTCATAGAAGATCCTAAATATGGCAAATGGTATCCCTGGGTAGAAAGCCTGTGGGTGATGATTTGTTTATTTCACTGAACTTTTCTATTTTTTTTTCTAAATTTCCTACAAGCTTAATAAGAGACAAAAGAAACAGCAGGATACACAGTTGCTTATACATTATAATCAGACTTTTAAAAAAGATGACTATTAACAAGATAATAATAAGACACTCAATAAAAATATGCCAAAATTGCCAAGTGTGGTGGTGCATACCTGTAATCCCAGCACTTGGGAGGCTGAGGCAGGAGAATCACCACAAGTTCGAGGCCAGCCTGAGTACATAGTGAGTTCAAGGACAGCCTGAATTATATAGTGAGACTCTGTCTTAAAAAAAAAAAAAATGGGGCCGATGAGATGGCTCAGCAGCATAAGCGCCCGCCTTGCAAGCGCGAGGGCCCGAGTTCGACTCCCGGATCCCACATACGAAAAAGGGGCCAGTGATATCGCTCAGCGGCACGGGTGCCTGTTGGCGCGCGAGGTCCTGAGGTCAACCCCCTGGTACCCACAGGAAAAGAAAAATGACAAACTATAACTGCAATAAAGTTTTATACTACATTTTTCCATAATGTTTATATACAGTAAATATATATAAGCAGATTTGAAATTAAAAATTAATTGGTGTTATGAAGTTGCAACAGTACTCAGAAACATTAGCAAATAGAAATAAATCATTTCAAATTAAGAGGTTTTATTTTTGCCCAAAATCTTTCTTCCAAGGTATAAAAGGCAAAACGTAAGTTTTATTACACTCAATTTTATCAAGTTAAATTAATATATCTATTTTTATAAAAGAAAATAAAAACATATAACTATAAATGCACGGGATAAGACTGATCAAATCACAAACATTAATTTTTATGGCAAATATATCTATAAGTATTAATATTTTCTTTCCTATATCTCATACATGTTCTTTAAAAAGATTAAAACATTGGTTCAGAAAAGGGATATGACAGACATCCTATAAGTCAATATCCCATGCCTGTGTTAACTGAAAAGCAGCAATCTCCTCGGGTTTAGCACACTGTTGGACTGGATTTGAGCTCACTAGAAAAGACGAAGCAAGAGTGAATCAGAGAGATCACAATTACAAGACAAAGGCTCTAATCTTGTTCTTGGGCCTAAGGAAAGAGCTGAACAGCAACAGACACTAGAGAAAGTGGACCTGTTGCCATCTGGTGGTGGCCATGAAAGGCAAATAAAAACAATTCTATAATCTTGACTATTTAAGATTAAAGTTTTGCTCTGCCAAGTGGTCCCTGACATCCCCTGGCACCTGGTGAGAAAACCTAGTGAATCAAAAGATTTGTGTGCATATTAACACTGGCAAAGCTGATTTAGAGAACAGCAGAAATCTTCAACAAGATCCTTTATTTCTCACCTAGATGCCAATTAGCACCTTATCAGCAAACTGGGGTACAGAGACCTTCAGAAAGAGTTAAAGGAGAAAGCATTTTTTTTTTTTTTTTGGAGAAAGCATCTTTAATTCTAGTCTGTACAATGGAACATTCATTCATTCATTCATTCATTCATTCATTCATTCATTCATTTAGGTGCAAAAACTTGTAAGCTACTCAGGACCAGAGATGTATTTCTAAAAAAATAATCAAATCAGACTCTTTGGTCAAGAGTGTGGGTACAAACATCCTAGCAGCATCTCTTCCCAAACATAATACTTCCATCTGTGCCTTCAATGGATGAAGATAGGAAGGACAAACAAAGATCTATCTTCATTCCCGTGGCCTGGGACCCTTTCCTTTGACACGCCCACCATCTTCTCAACTACTACCCTGGATAAAAAGACCTTTTGGGAGGGCTGAACTTTAAAATTACACTGTCCAATGCAGTGACCACTAACTTACTTACATTAAAGTTAAATAAAATTAAAATCTCAGTTCTTCGGATGCATGAGCCATATACACTTCCACTGCTGAATACCCATATGTGATTAGTGACTATCATATCAAATGAAGTACATATAAACCGTTTCCATCATCTGAGAAAAGTATATTGCATATAGCCAGTCTAGAAAGATTCCCCAACTTCACTTTAGGTTTTAAAGTTTGTGCAATGGGCAAAATCTTAGAAAAAAAATGTATGCTTACAACTCTATAGATCCATATGGATATATATATATATATGGAGATATATATATATACACAAATGATACACAGTATATAATCTTATTCAGATATCATATTCAGAGATTGACTTCTACAAGACCTAACTACTATCATACTCTTCTTTCTTGATTTTTGTCAGTTCTTTTTACTTTTAACTCACTGTTTACCTAGTTTTCAATATTTCTTTACCATTGAGAAAATCCTCATGGTCAATGTTTTGGAAAAATCTAAAATAATCAAACATCCAACAGTTTTGCTAATAAGCACTGGGGACTATAGACTCGACTATATCCACTGCTATCACAGGCTACCTGGTAAAACAAATGACAAGCCTGAAATGGTGCACATTCCTCTCATGCTTTTCTTTTTTTTTTCTTTTTTTATTTTAAAGAGAAAAAAAATAGAACAAAATTTTGAAACAACATAATAGGAGGGTAACAATGATTAATACATTCCATATTGTTATCTTTAAATTAGTTACTCAGGGTACAAGTTATCAGCATTCAATTGTCTAAACAATATTTTTCCTTTTGAACAGTTTCTTCCTGTTTTACCATATCTATTGTAGATTTTGGATCTTATTTACTCTTTCAGTTTCTCACACTAGGGAAACTCCTCTCGTGCTTTTCTGTCGAGCAAGTACAGATGAATTCTAATGAGTAATAAGAAGACAGGCTTAGATTCTGTTGAGTCTCTTCTCTGGGTTCCAAACCCTGTCTCAGAAGATGCAGTATTTTTTATGATTAGCAGATATTCAAAAATTATACAAAGAAACTAAAATAATAAACACTAAAAACTAAACAAATGAACGTCATGCTAGAGGCTATAATACTAAATATACACATTATTCTGAGAATTAAAGAATTAATAAAACATAATTTTGCCAACAAATCAGTCATTTCCTTTTCGGTGGTCCTTTTTGTTTTTTTTTTGTTTTTTGTGACAGGGTCTTGCTATGTACTTCAGGCTGGCCTTCAACTCACTATGTAAACCAGGCTGACCTCAAACTTGTGGTGATCCTCCTGCCTCAGCCTCCCAAGTGCTAGGATTACAGGCATGCGCTGTTCTTATTTTAAAACTTAGATATTCAATGACAAAGTAACCTGTTTAGTTTACTTTAAAGTTCTCAAATTGTGGAAACCATTTTAAAGCTAAGATTATAAACACTAGCTTTCAGGAAGTTCTTTATAATGGTTTGTTATAGTTACATTACCACTCAGAAGAAATTACAATTTCTTGAAACATAAGGTCATTTAAAAATTAAACATGGTATGTCACAGCTTGAAAAGAACATCTATGGAAAAAAAAAAAAAAAAGGAGAACTCTGTAAATACATTTCTTTTTCCTCATTATCTTTGCCTCATGGGAATAACAGAAGACATTTAAATAAAAATTAAAACGCAAGGGCAGAAATGCCGGTTAAATGAAAACCAGTTTCAATATGCCCCACATAAAACTTTTCTGACTCTGTCAATTGCAATCATCACATCAACAGACTGTCTATGCTCCAATGCACATCCCCCAGAGGCTGCATTCACAAGTCCATTCAAGAGAGGGAGTGTCCCTGGAGAAACAAATTTAAATAACTCTAGGACATGTGCCCCAACCACTTCAAAAGTGTTGATCAATCTAGTCCTTCATTCACAAATGTAAACATCCAAATAGCATCAGATGATTAGGAAAAAGCAACAGCACAAAAGAAAAGCAAGGAAAGAAATCAACTAACCCCAAAAGTAACATAAATAATTCAGGGAAGAGAAGAGAATATTCCTTAAATATATACAAATATAATTAATAACATTAAATTCAATTCAAGAAGATATAGCAAATGCAAAACAAGAATAAGCTGTTGTAATAAAAAACAACAGTCAGAACAAGAAAGAATTCTGAGAAATTAAAACTGGTTTTCCAAATTTAAAAATGTAGCAATGGATAAACTGAATTATAAAAGGAAAAGTTAAAGATCCAGAAATAAAAAGGGAGGTAGAAAATATTAAGAAAAAGAAAAAAAACATATTCAAGAAGCTCATCCACTTAATAGTAGTGGCAAAGAGAGAAAAAAAGAACCATTAGGAAGGAATAAAATAACAATTTTCCAAAGCTAGAAAAGACAGATTGAAAGGGACCAGCATGTGCCAAGCAAGAACAAATAAATGCATCACGATGCATGCCAAGAAAAGCTTGAACTCAAAAACAGAGAAAATTCTAGAAGGAGAAAAAAATGAGACTGACATCAGACTTCTGATCAGTAGCAATGAGACTAGAAAGCAATTTCTTCAAAGGTGTAAGTAACCACGTTATGTACCGTATTTCATAAAGATATCATGGATGTTTGAATACACAAAAAGGCTGACATTAAACTATGACATATCACTGGTTGTAAAACATACTCCAATTACAAAGATGATAAAATATGGGGAGAAAGTATAACTTATTATTGATGAAATGCAATGCCTATACTCAAACAAGTTATTAATTGGTTTGAAGACAAAATAAAGACATTTTCAAAAATAATGAAAGTCTATCCATGCGTCCTCCATGAAAAGCTTACTTGAGATGGTACTCTAGCAGATCAAGAAAGAAATCTATGTAGATAACATGAACCATAAGAGTCATATACAAGTGCAAAAAGTACAGGAAGCATAAAAATACGTACATATTTCATCAAACCGGCATGTTTAAGGTATATCATATTCAAAAAGCAAAGTTTTCAGAACATTTACTGATTTATTTCTATGGGTTCAGCTATACTCATAGTTGCAGAAAGAGTAACATTTACCAAGAGATGGAAGGAGGGGGGAGAAAGGGGAGGAGAGGGGAAGAAGATGAAAAAAGAATTAAGATGTGTATGTACCAACTCCCCACAAGGAATGTAATCATTACATACTGGAAACATATACTAATAAAAAATAAAAATTTATAAGTAACATTTATATAATCATACTACCATGTAAGTACAACCCACTAGTTTTCAATTTTTAGAATCAATCTACAGATGAACCATGGAAAACTTAAGAAATACAATTAAGAAATAAAATGGAAATAACAAATAACATTACCAGATAAAATCTAACAAATAGGACTGATAGTCAAGCACCTCATCTTATATACCAGAATGTCAACAGAGGCTGCCTCGAATTAACAAATCAAGAAATAAACATATTTTAAATTGCTTGCAGTGATTGAGGAGTAGGCTTGATTTTTGTTATCTCTTATTCCATGTGACTTTTTCTTTTTTGTTGTGCATTTGTGTGGAAAATTTTATTCATACTGTCTAAAAGAGGAAAAGTTCCTACAACATCATAGATGCTTGTTCAATAAGAGTTATTCTCAATAAGAGTTATCTCATTTTCTCTTCCCAAAAAAGCAAACAAGTTCTCTGAACATTGTGGGAGAAGTGTCTCCTTCCTTCTATGTATACCAAGAAGGGACAAACTGATTTGTATCTAACATCACAGAGCCAGTTTTATCTGCCCCCAAAAAGTTAATTTACTAGAACTGTACCTGATAAGTCCTTAGAACTTGTAGCCAGCTTTTCCAAGTGACTGTTGATTTTCTCAATGGCTTTGAAGTTCTTACTTCTCTTCAGGACATCCACAGCAGACCGAGACTGTCGATCCAGCAGAGTGGGGTCTGCCCCAAAGTGGAGGAGCATCTGCACATCCTCTGTTTGTCCTAGGGCAGTCCAAAATGAGAAAGAGGGATTATCAAGGCTCCTTCTGTAAGGAGACGTTCCCATGAGAATTAGGACTCCTCTATTTAAGGAACCTAAACTGCCAGCTTCAGGCAGTCCATCTAACTCCCCAAAGCAAGGAGTCCTGAGTGGAGTGGGAAGGACAATAGCTTTTAAGAGGTTCAGAGGTGTGCTGCTCTCTACCTTTCTCCTCTCTCCTAGGCAACAAGCAAGGAGAGGGGAAATCTGGTTACCAGGCAACAGTTACAGCTGTAAGGATAAGAGCAAGCTGTGACTTCAGATTTCCTTATCCCCTGGAGAGGAAAGAGAATATTGTTCCAGGAAAAAAAAAAAAAAAATGCCTCTTTGAGGACAGGAGAAAAAAGTGACAATCCCTTTGGCATCAGGGTTTTTTTGTTGTTGTTGCTCTCGTTAGCACTGCCACTCCCAAGCCCTCCGTTTGATGCTCTGATGTATCTATTTGCCAAGCATCAAGGTGTCTCTGTGATCACAGATGCAACAGTTTTCCGAATGGAACAGATATATCCCTGGGGATGCACAAAGACTTATCAGAGTTAAATCAGTACCTGGCTTCCAACTTACATACACAATCTTTAGTAAAATTCACTGCCTGGCAAGGCATCTTTATTCCAAATACCATACTGCTCATCACATTCCCCTCCCCCACACACACACACCCATAGTCACAAGTGCCTATCTCTCACTTTCCAAAGATAAAAAACTCATACTTCCTACCCATGAAGAATCTTACTGTGGTAGGCAAAATTCTAAGCCCCCAAGATTCTTGACCCATGGTATACACAAGCTTTCTCCCAGTTATTCAATCAAATATTAATCTAGGTGCTGCTGTGATGAGACCCCACAAATTTAATTAAAGTTCCTAACAATTTAACTCAAGATAGAGAATATCCAGTTGGTCTTGACCTAATTATGTAAGTTCTAAAAGTCAAAGTTCTAGAGGTCAGAAATAAATGGATAGTTTTAAGCCATAAGCCTATGCTTATGGTAATTTGTTACACAGTATACAAAACTAATACAATTACTACAGTACATTGTTCCAAAGGAAGTAAAAGCTCCTAACCTACAGTGTATCAACCTAAGACTTTGTCTGTCAGGTGCCTGCAAAGCACCTTTTAGAAGGCACTGCAAAGCCAGGCATGATGGTACATGTCCTAAATCCCACCATTCAGGAAGCTGAGTCAGGAGAATTATTGAGAGTTCAAGGCCAGTCTGGGCTACCTAATGATTTCAAGGCCAGCCTGGACTATATAGGGAGACTTAGTTTAAAAAAAAAAACAAAAACTATATTCCATCCCCCACCTAAGTACCTCCAAAAAACCTAACTACCTCCAAAACTGTTTTTATGAGGGGAGAAGAGGTACTGGGGATTGAACCCAGAACTTTCACATTGAGCTATATTCCCAGCCCTTTTTGAGACAGGGTCTCGCTAAATTGCTTACTTGCCACCATGCCCAGCCCAAAACTTTATATTTAATAATTATAGAAATGTTTACTATATTTATGTTTTGATTAACTCTATAATAATTTCAGTCATAATTCAATCCAGAAAACAAAATTTATGCCTTGGTAACTTAAAATCAAAGACATGTTTTTAAATTTAAAGTTATATGAGTACTTTTATTCCAAAAGAATTATCACTAGACGACCAATAAGATATTCAAGCACAAACTATATTAGAGCAAACTTCTTTTTAAAAAGTAAACAGGGGGTCGGTGAGATGGCTCAGCGGCATAAGCACCTGCCCTGTAAGCGCGAGGGCCCGAGTTCGACTCCTGGTACCCACATACGAAAAAGGGCCGGTGATATCGCTCAGCGGCACGGGCGCCTGCTGGCGCGCGAGGTCCTGAGGTCGACCCCCGGTACCCACAAAAAAAAAAAAAAAGTAAACAGGAAGAGCCGGTGAGATGACTCAGCAGCATAAGCATCTGCCCGGCAAGCACGAGGTCCTGAGTTCAACTCCCGGAACCCATATACGATAAAAGGGCCAGTGATATCGCTCAGCGGCACGGGCGCCTCCTGGCGCACGAGGTCCTGAGTTTGACCCCCGGTACTCACAAAAAAAAAAAGTGAACAGGAAATATCCAAAAACAGGAACACATAGGTGAATTTTTTTTACTATTAAAATGCTTGTTTAGCATTTTAAAAATAGATGTTGAAGGACATCAAATTACTGTGGCATTTACATTCTATTATATACAAGCAAAGGGTGAGGTAACAGTTGTATTTTAAAATACCAATTTGCACATAATTCTGAAAATTACCCTTTCTTTTTTTTTTTTTTTTTGTGGGTACCGGGGGTCGACCTCAGGACCTCGCGCGCCAGGAGGCGCCCGTGCCGCTGAGCGATATCACCGGCCCCTTTTTTTTCGTACGTGGGTTCCGGGAGTCGAACTCGGGCCCTCGCGCTTGCCCCGCAGGCACTTAAGCCGCCGAGCCATCTCACCGGCCCAAATTACCCTTTCTTACAATAATTTACTCACAGTTCTAAAATTCAAGATGTCAACTTAAAAATATGTAAAGAGGTACAGGTTTTCAAAATTATTTAAGGGGATGAGGAAGCAAAATTTAAAGACCACTGACAGACTTTTTTTTTAAGCCCGACTAGTATTCATTCCCCTCTTTTCTGAGAATAACCACCTACTTTTCCTTTAGAAAAGCACCTCTTACCATTCTCGGCCCACCTGACATCGTGAGAGTAAAAACCAAACACACAAGTCTGTCACTACCACATCTTCTACCACTACTCCCACACAGGGCCAAGCATTCTCTGTTCCACCACCCACTTGGAAGGTTAACACGTGACCAGGGCTTAGCCAATCAGATCATTCCAGCCCTCTGATTGGCTCCATGGAAGACATGTGACCAAAGTCATGTTAATTAGACATACTGGTCAGAATTTTACTGAAGTATTGAAAGGAGGTATTCTTTTTGGCCAAGATTGACCGACAATGAACAAAGAAATATTTAAAACTGAGAACAAAGGATGAAGTTAACTTCAAAAAATGGAAGACAAGAACATATAAAAGTGTTTATATGTTTTTTCTTTTTCACAGAAAATGATATAAAAATGGTTCTTAAATATAAAGAAGCTCAAACCCACACATAGTTACTATAGAGATATACAAATTAAAACAACACTAAAATAACAATTCTTATCTATCAGACCAGAAAAAATGATAAATCTGATGACAATGTTATCTGTTGGTAAAAATGTTAAATCTGTTGGTAAATCTGTGGGGAAAGAGGCACACTCATACAGTTTGTGGTGATGAAATTGATGGAATCCTCCTACATGAAAACTTGATAATATCTAACAAATCTACATACATACTTATGCCTATGAATTTATATGAAGAGATTTTTCAAGATATACTGTTAATGAAAAAAAGCAAAGTGCAAAGATTATATGACTCTTCATGTAAAGGATATGTAATAAAATACACATGTATCTGTTCACTGCTGCAAAAAAAATCCAGGAGGAAAAGCCTGAAATTAAAGAAACTGATTATCTACAGATAGATAATCAAACAGAAGGGAGAAATGGAATTGGGGAAGGAGTAGAACAGGGATAAGGAGAAACACTTTTCTAAGTGTATCTTTTTGTGGTTCCTGGAACCACAAACTTTTCAGGTTCCTGGAACTCCATAGTAATGTTTCACATCCCCTCCCCAACTATACACAAACAAAACCAACCAGGATGTGAGGAAAATCCCAAAATGTAATCTAAACACTAAAAATGAGCCTAGACATACTACAAATGACTAACATAGTCATAGTAAAGAGGGTAAGAAAGGAAAAAATAACATCTTTTCTGAATTCTCTAAGGTTGAAGGCAAAAAACGCTGAACAAAAATGCATATATATCTAGTCAGTAAATATTTTTCTCACAGGGGTAATGAATTAGAAAATCTAAAACTCATAGAAATGAACAAACAAGTGAATATAGCATAGATAATAAATGTTACAAATTTTAAAAGACTAAATGACCTTGGCACTGGACTGTAATCAGATGTACCAGTATAAACTCATGGTTTTTAATACAGACAAATACAGTAATACAGATGTTGGTAATCATGTTTTAGTTTGTACACATGTATGTCCTAGATCTATCTGCTAAGAAATCCTAGAAAAAATGACACCCTAGTTAGCAGTGTCGTATGTGTAACCAGATCACTTTTTCTATGCCAGTGGTGGGAAACCTTTTAGAGATCAAGTGCCCAAACTACAACCCAAAACCCATTTATTTATCACAAAGCGCCAACACTGCAACTAAACCTGAATACTGAGGTTTTAGTTTAGAAAATCAACTCATACATTAACATCTTTTGTCTTAAAAGAAAAACACAATAACATGCATGCCATAGGTTCACCACTATTGTTCTGTACCATCTCCAACTATGGGAAGCAAGGATCCTTAGGGAAGTGGTTGATTCTAGAGCTGGGGCAAGGCACACTCAAGATAAACCTAAAGCATCTTGTAGTACCAGCAAGTAAGCAAGTGCTGAAAAACTGATGGAGAGCCAACATGGTGATACACACCTATAATCCCAGATACTTAGGAGGCTAAGGCAGGAGGAACACAAGTTCAAGGCCGCCTGGGGAAATTTAGCAAGATCCTGTCTCAAAATAAAAAAAGGTTGGTAGAATACTTGCCTCACATGCACTAGGCCCTATGTTTAATCCCCAGTACCAGGAAAAAAAAAAAAAAAAAAGAATGGAGATTTGGTGAAGAAACACAGGGGGTAATCTGAAAGAGTGACTCATGGCTAAAGGTAGGGCTATTTGAGCAACAAAAGCAATAATGATGGTGTTGGATTTAATGCCATAGAATAAAATAAATATCCATGAGTCTATACTGTAATAATTCAATAATTAAAAAATACATGGGGAGAAGGAACAGGTATTCATTACCAAAAAAATTCCAAGCAGTAAAGAAGAATAAATCAACATTAAGATGAAACTAATAGTCATTGTGACAAAACCACCTATAGTATACTATACTATACTATACCATAATATACTATACTATATGTACTATATTTAGCCTGCAGAAGTTTTAAAAGAAACAGAATTATTTGCATAGTTTCAAAATATTTCTTCCAAGATATTTATTAACTACAATCAGAAAGATAGTAACTTCACAGTGGAGAAACCCCACAGATCAGACCTTAACCAAAACCTCAAAGTTAACATCATGGCATACTGATATCATGAACTCCTTGATAAGATACGCTGAAAATACAAAATAATTTCTCTAATATTTTTAAGAAAAATATATAACTTCATTCTGGTCACAAGAAAACAACAGACAAACCCAAATGTATAGACAGTCTACAAAATAACTGACCAACACTCTCCAGAAGGATCAAGGTGATGAAAGACAAGGAAACAGGAAATAACAAGGAACCGTTACAGATTGGGAGAGACTAAATGGAACATGGGAACTTAGAAGAGAAAAAGCATGTTAGTGGAAAAACTAATTAAATTCTTGTGAGGCATGCATATTCATTGATAGTATTATAAATGTTATTTTCTTGATTTCGATAATTAAACTTTGATTATATAACATGTTAACAGTGTAAGAAGCTGAATGAAGGGTATAGGAAAACATTTTTGCTAATTTTTACGTAATTCTAAACTTAGCCCAAGGGCCAGTGAGATAGCTCAGGGCATAAGCGCCTGCCTGGCAAGCACAAGGTCCTGAGTTCGACTCCCGGTACCCACAAAAAAAAATTAAAATAAATAAATAAATAAATAAACTTATCCCAATATAAAAGTTTTTAAATAAACTGATTAGTTTCCCTGATGAAAAAGAGGAAGAGGTTAACGAGAGATAGAAGGAAGGAGGAGGAAAAGCTTGTAAGATTTATGAGGCCTTATTCTGCAGAGGCTGAGGAGGGAGCCCATGTTTACATGAAGAAAATGCCTTCTCTTCTCTTCATGTTTATTTTCTCAACTTTCAGAAGATTGAAAAGGTTTCAGTATTTATTAAGAAATAGTCTAAACCTAGGCTGTCAAACGCCATCAGGAGAGCAAACTTCTGCGTTATGTGTGCTCAAGAAGGAAAAGAGAAGGGAAATGGCATAGAAAAATCTATTCAACAAAATAATTTCAGAAAATTCTTCAGATCTTGAGAAAGATATGGGCACCAGGTCCAGAAAGCTCAAAGGAACCCAAACATACCTGACCCAAAAAACAAACACACAAACAAAAATCCTCTCTGTGGCTAATTATAATCAAACTGTCAAAAATACAAGAGAAAGAAGGAATCCCCATTAGACTAACAGCAAATTTCTCAGCAGAAATTTTACAGACCTGAACGGAATGGGATGATACATTCAAAGTCCTGAAAGAAAAAAATTTCTGGCTGTGTTAGCTTTTCATCACTGTGACAAAATACCTGAGACAAACAACTTAAAGGAGGGAAGATTTATTTTAGCTCAGTTTCAGTAGTTTCAAACCATGGGTGGCTAGTTCCAGTGTTTTTAGGCCAGTGGTGAGGCAGAAATATCATGGCAGAAGGGCATAGTAAAGAAAAGCTGCTCATCTCATGGCAGCCAGGAAGCAAAGAGGCCAGAAAGGAGGGGAGCAAGGATAGTTTCCAAGGTTACAGCTCCATGATCCACTACCTTCAACTAGGCCCCACCTCCCAAGTTTCCATTACCTCCCAAAATGCCATCAAATTATAAATCCATCAGTGGACTAATCCACTGGGGGGACATTTCATATCCACAATGTAACACAAACCAAGAAATACTAAGATCCACCAAAGCTCTCCATCATAAATGAAGATAATTTTCCAAAAACAAGCAGAAACAGAATTCACCACCATCAGATGGGCCCTACAAGAAATGCTTAAGGAAGTCCTACACTAGACACAGAAAGATGATAATGACCATCATGAAAAACAGTAGTACATAAAACTAAGATACACAAAAAAGAATCAAGCCCTATCAATACAAAATACCACCAAACCACAAAGATGAACAAGAAGAGAGGAAAAAAGGATATAGAAAACTAGAAAAAAATTAATAGAAGGCAAGAGCATATCATTATTTATTGATAATAACCCTGAATATAAATGGATTAAATTCTCTAATTAAATGATTTTGGCTGGTTAAACAGATTTTTTTTAAACTATACCCATGAAATGCTACCTATAAGAAATTCACTTTACCAGCATGCACAGACTGAAAATGGAAAAAGATATACCCTGCAAGTGGAAAACAAAAGTGAGAAAAAATAACTATATATCAGATAACATAGATTCTAACTCAAAAACTATAAAAAGGGACAAAGATGACCATATAATGATAAAGAAACCAATTCAACATGAGGAAATATCTACTGTGAATATACATGCACCCAACACTGGAACATGCATTTACATAAAACAAACATTATAAGATCTGAAAGAAGAAACTGATTCTATTGCAATAGATGAAGACTTCAACATCCCATTTCCATCAATAGACAGATCATCTGCACAAAAAATCAACAAATAAATATCAGAGTTAAACTATACTAGAGACCAAACGGACCTAACAGACATTTACAGAACATTTCATCAAACAGCTGCAGAATACACATTCTTCTCTGCACATGGAATATTCACCATTAGGCCATAATATAAATCTCAAATTAAAAAATATAAAATCATAGCATGTATCTGCTCTAACCACAATGGAACAAAACTAGAAATCAATAACAAGAGGGCTGGGATTGTAGCTCATCAAGCATGCACATGGCCCTGGGTTCATTTCCCAATATCACAAAAAAAGTGGAACTTTAGAAAGCATGCAAATACATGGAAATTAAACAATATTCTCTCCTTTTTTATTAGTATACAGATCAATGGATTTAATTTTGGCAGATTCATACATTTATGCAACATCTTTTGACTATCTCCATCCCCTATTAACCCCCTACCCATCCTGCCTCCCCCTACATTCCCTTCCTTTTCTCTAATAACACCTCTTCTACTTTAATGTTATCTCTCTGTGTATTTTTTAAGGTTCCACATATGAGATTGAAATGTGGTATTTTTTCTTTTTTGAGTCTGGCTTATTTTAACTTTTTTTTTTTAGTACTGGGACTTGAACTCAGCACCTCGCACTTGCCAGGCAGGCACTGTGCCACTGAACTATATCCCCAGCCTATTTTAACATTATTAATTATTTCTGATTCTGTCCATTTTCCTGCAAATCACATTAATTTCACCCTTCTTTGTGGCTGCATAATACTCCATTGTGCACATATACATTTTCTTTATTTATTCATCTGTTGAGAAGAACCTAGGCTGATTCTATAGCATAGCTATTTTAGCTATTGTGAATACTGTAGTTCACTTAAACAATGGGTCAAAATCAAAAGGGAAATTACAAAAGTTCTTGAAACAAATGAAAATGAAAACACAACATACAAAAACATATGGGAAACAACAAAAGCAATATGAAGAAGAAATTTTATAGGAATAATTGCCTACAGCAAAAAAGAAAAGATAGATTTCAACTAAAGAATTTGATAATGTAACTCAAGGAACTAGAAAAGTGAGAACAAACCTAACTCAAAAATAAGTAGAAGAAAAGAAATAACAATGAGCAGAAATAAGTGAAATAAAGACCAAAAAAATTCAAAAGCTCAATGAAGAGTTAGGTTTTTGAAAAGATAAAAGTGACAAACCTCTAGCTAGGCTAACCAAGAAAGAAAAGACTCAAATAAATGAAATCAAAGATGGAAAAGTAGACATTACAACTAATACCACACAAATATAAAGTACCATCATGGACTATTAAAAGCAACTATATGCCAAAAAACTGGAAAACCTAGAATAAGTGGATAGAGTCTAGACATGTATCACCTACCAAAATTGAACCATAAGAACATGGAAAAACTGAACAGACCAGTAGCAAATAACTGGATTGAATCAAATAAATATTTGATTGAATCAAATAAAATTTTCCAACCAAGAAAATCCCAGGACTAGATGGCCTCGCTGCTGAATTTTATCAAACTTTAAGAACTAACACAAATTCTTCTCAGACTATTTCAGAGTTAAAAGGAAAGGGACCTTTCCAAACTCATTCTACAAGGCTAGCATTACCTTGATACTAAGACCAAAGAAAGATTTAACAACAACAAAAGAAGACTGACCAAGATCCCTGATGAACATAAATGCAATGATTCTCAGAAATGTACTAGCAAAATAATCCAACATCACATCAAAAAGATTATATGACACGAACAAGTGGGATTAATCCCAGGGATGCAAAGATAGCTCAACATATGCAAATTGACAAACATAACACATCACACCAACAGAATGAAGGATAGAAACCATATGATCATCTCAATACACACAGAAAAAAGCAGTCTACAAAATTCATAATTTTAAAAAGCCCTCAGAAAATTAAATATAGAGAAAACAGGAAAGATGGCGGATGTGTAAGAAGCAGGCAGTGAAACTCTCTAAAAGTTGGCCTTGGACCATGGGAATATAGTGACCAGGAGAGCGCAAGAGGGAGGGAGATGCCTCCCCTGAACCCAGGAAAGTTCTGAAGCGCAGTTCGGGACTCAGGGAGCCAGTGAAGGGTACTTTCAACAAAGAAGAAGGAGGAGACCAGAGCACCTTCTCCCTGTCCCAGGAACCGCAGCACAACAGAAGCTCAAATCTGCAGACACAGGGTGACAGCCGGTGCCCCCAGGAGCCCCCGCGGAGGATCGCAAGATAGCGGCTGTGCAGGGCAGCAGCAAAAGACTGCGCTGGCCAGCGGTGAGTGACTCTGAGGCCCAGCTGTCCCACGCCAGAGAGCAATTGGCCGGGCACCATTGTGGGGGGTGCGGCAAAACTCAGCGTGGTGTGAAAACACAGCGCTGGGCACAGCGCAGCGCCGCGGCTCTCAGGCCCAGGGAAAGTGTGCTGATAGTGGCAGGCAAATGAGACTGGTCTCCACCTGAAAGTACACGCTTCTGCTCACTGCCCCGCCAAAGGGCTGCTCCTGGCTTGCAGGGACAGACCTGCACGGAACAGGACTCTGTCACCACACGGTGCCTGCGTACAGCAGAGTCAACACCTAGAACTGATTCTTTTTCTTTTTTTTTCTCTCTCATTTGTTTTTTGTTCTGGTGAAGGGTTTTTGTGGGGGGGTTTATTTTTGTTTATTTTGTTTGTTTTGTTGTTTTTGTCTTCGTTTTTGGTTCTGTTTGTCTGTTTGCTCTTTCCTTCATTATTCTATCTGGTTTTTATATGAGTGTAAACAGAGCCTCTAACATCTTTGTGATTGTGGTTATGATCTGTTCTTCCTTTTATCCCTTCCTTCTCTTTTTCCCACCAGCCCTCTGCACCAGTTTCCCAATGTTAGTGGGATCTCTCTTGGTCCTCCAACCTTAAATCTAATTCCTTGCTCTTCTCCCAATACTCTATTTCCTCCTCAACTCATTTTAAATTTAAACTCCTGAGGGGAAAATAGACACATTAAGGACTTGTATACTGCATATAATATTTCTGGAGTGTTTTAGATTTTGTTATATAACCACAACTCTATATGGTTAAAAGTGGCAAATAACTGGTTAGCTCAGTCTGTCATTTTCTAGGCTGTGTCTGATGCTATAAGTACCATTATAGCCAAAAGTGAAATAATTATTCTAAACAGCTTTCCTTCCTGATATTCCATGATTGAGATTGACTAAGGGTCACAGAAAATACAGTGGCACAGTACCAAAGAACCAAGGACCAGGCCAAACAGGTAGCAACTTCTCATATCCAACAAATTGAAGAGGTAGGATCTGGCAGCAAGCTCAAAACCCAAAAACAAGCTTCACTTGGAAGATACTGCTGAGAAGTAGTCATCTCCTAAGGATCTTGAACACTAGCAATAAAGTAACCTGCCATAGGTAATTTACAAACATCACCCCAGGAATTAAACTAAAGAAAGAAAAGAAAATGAGATGACACTTAAACAAGATGCAACCCCACACATCCAATTCACCAAAGGCAAACCTAGGGGGCAATGAGATGGGACAATCTGAAAGCCACCCACCTGCCTATCTGAAGTGGTAACAACAAAGCAACTGAATGAGGCTCTGGAAAAACTTAAATCAGAAATAATTTCATAGATAACTGCAGAGATAATGTCCACAATGAAGACCATGCTTAAGGACACTATAGCTGATACAGACAAAAAAAATAGACGAGCTTAAGAAAATTATAGAAACCATGAATGCTCAGCACAGAAAAGAAATGGAATCCATAAGGCAGATTCAAGCAGATATCCAGGAGAACAAAAATTCCATTGAAAGTATTTGTAGCAGATTAAGCCAATGTGAGGACAGGATCTTAGATATAGAAGACAGGCTTGCGATTAGTGATCATGAAAAGAAAGAATTCTTAAAAATAGCAAGGGACCATGAAAAATCAATCCAGCAGCTGCTAGATGACTCAAAGATAAATAACTTAAGAATAATTGGAATAAATGAAAAAGGAGATAGCATAAATGACATCAGGACCCTGTTCACAGACATTATCATAGAGAATTTCTCTGGTAGAGAAAAAGAATTTGATCTTCATATAAATGAGGCTTATAGAATTCCAACTAGACACGATCAAAAAAAAACTTCAGCCAGATATATCATAGTCAAGATCCCAGAAATTCAACAGAAGGACAGAATCTTAAAAGCTGTTAGGGACAAGAGACAAATCACCTATAAAGGAAAGCCCATCAGAATCACAGCTGACTTTTCAGCACAAATGCTCAAGTCAAGAAGAGCTTGGAATGACGTATTTCAAGCTCTAAAGGAAAATAACTTTCAACCCAGATTGATGTACCCTGCAAAACTGTCTTTCAAAATTGATGGAGAAATAAAATACTTTCATGACAAAGAACATCTGAGAAAATTTATGACCACCAAACCAGCACTCCAAAATGTTCTGAAGGACATTCTAGAAAGAGATAACAAGGACTACAACTCCAGGAACCCCAACAGAAGCAATCCACCAGGCAAGGCCGATAATTAAATAGAGGGAGAGGGGGAAAAAAAAGAGTGGGAACCAACAACAGGAAAATATCATGACAAGTATAAGTTAATACATATCAGTTTTAACCATCAATGTTAATGGTCTCAATTCACCAATCAAAAGGCACAGACTGGCAAAATGGATCAAGAAGCAAGATTCAACAATATGCTGTATACAAGAAACACATTTAATTCAGAAAGAAATTCATAGACTGAAAGTCAAAGGATGGAAAACAATACTCCACACAACAGGAACCTGGAAAAAAGCAGGGGTAGCTATTCTTTTTGCAGACAAAGTGAATTTCAAGCCAAGAATGATTCAGAGAGATAAAGATGGTCATTACATCCTTGTAAAGGGAACAATCCAAGAGGAAGAGATAACGATCATAAATATATATGCATCAAATACCAGTGCACCCAGCTATATAAAACAAGTATTAAAGGACATGAAAAATCAAATAAGCACTAATACAATTATTTTGGGGGATCTCAATACTCCACTGTCACAAAAAGACAGATCAACTAGACAAAAAATCAATAATGAAATAATAGAACTGAACCAAACTTTTGAACAAATGAACTTAGTAGATGTCTACAGAGTGTTCCACCCCACAACATCAGAATACACATTCTTCTCAGCTGCACACAGGACATTCTCCAAAACAGACCACATACTAGCTCATAAAACCTGCTTAAGTAAATGCAAAGGAATTGAAATTATCCCATGCATATTATCAGACCATAGTGCAATGAAATTGGAAATCACTGGCAAAAGAAATCACAAAAACTCCCTAAACACATGGAAATTAAACAGCACCCTCCTGAACAACCAACGGGTCACAGATGAAATTAAAGAAGAAATTAGACACTTTCTACAACTGAATGATAATGACAGTATAACATACCGGAACTTATGGGATACAATGAAAGCAGTCCTAAGAGAGAAATTTATAGCATTAAATACCTATATCAGGAAAATAGAGCAAGTGCAAATAAACAACTTAATGGCGAACCTCGAACTTATAGAAAAAGAAGAGCAGGCTAAGCCAAAAGCCCGTACAAGGGAGGAAATTATAAAGATCAGAGCAGAAATTAACGTATTCGAGACTAAAAAAGCAATACAAAGAATCAATGAAGCAAAGAGTTGGTTCTTTGAAAGGTTAAATAAAATTGACAAACCCTTATCCAACCTTATTAAAAAAAGAAAGGAAAAGACTCAAATCCATGCAATTGAAAATGAAAAGGGTGATATCACGATGGACTCTGCAGAAATCCAGAAGATCATCTATACCTATTTTGAAAATTTATATTCCACTAAGATGGAAAATGCAGAAGAAATGGACAGATTCCTAGATATGTATGAATTAGCAAAGCTGAATCAAGAAGATTTAAAAATCCTAAATAAACCAATATCAACCAATGAAATCAAAGATGTAATTAAAAACCTCCCAACAAAGAAAAGCCCAGGCCCTGATAGATTCACTGCCGAATTCTACAAGAAATTTAGAGAAGACCTAACACCACTACTTCTCAAACATTTTAATGAAATTGAAAGGGAAGCAGTACTCCCAGATTCATTCCTGGAAGCAAGCATTACCCTGATACCAAAACCAGAGAAGGACCCAACTAAGAAAGAGAACTACAGGCCAATCTCCCTAATGAACATAGATGCAAAAATCCTCAATAAGATACTGGCAAACAGAATCCAGTAAATCATCAAGATTATACACCATGACCAAGTTGGATTCATCCCAGGGATGCAGGGATGGTTCGACATATGTAAATCAATAAATGTAATACACCATATTAACAGAACCAAAGACAAAAATCACATGATCATCTCAATAGATGCAGAAAAAGCTTTTGACAAAGTCCAGCACCTTTTCATGATAAAAACCCTACAGAAAATTGGAATAGATAGTCTTTATCTCAATCTGATAAAAGCTATCTATGACAAACCATACTAAATGGACAAAAACTGAAAGCCTTCCCTCTAAAATCAGGAACAAGACAAGGATGTCCATTGTCCCCACTCTTATTCAACATAGTTCTGCAAACTTTAGCCAGAGCAATTAGACAAGAGAAAGAAATAAAAGGAATAATGATTGGAAAGGAAGAAGTTAAATTATCATTATTTGCAGATGACATGATACTCTACACAGAAGACCCCAAAAACTCCACTAAAAAACTGCTAGATTTAATAAGCAAATTCAGTAGTGTAGCTGGATACAAAGTCAATACTCAAAAATCAATAGCTTTTCTGTACACAAATAATAAACTTACTGAAAGAGAAATTAGGGAAACAACACCTTTCACAATAACATCCAAAAAAATGAAATACCTAGGAATCAACCTCACAAAGGATGTAAAAGACCTCTACACTGAAAACTACAGTACTCTGAAAAAGGAGATTGAAGAGGATATCAGAAAATGGAAAGATATCCCTTGCTCCTGGATAGGAAGAACCAATATAGTGAAAATGGCCATACTTCCAAAATTGTTATACAGATTTAATGCAATTCCAATCAAAATTCCAACAGCATATCTCACAGAATCAGAGAAAACAATCGTAAAATTCATCTGGAATCAGAAGAGACCTAGAATAGCAAAGGCAATTCTGGGCAACAAAGGCAAGGCAGGGGGCATCACAATTCCCTACTTGAAATTATACTATAAAGCTACTGTGATAAAAACAGTGTGGTACTGGCAAAAAAAACAGACCTGAAGATCAATGGAACAGATTAGAAAATGCTGAAACAACCCCAGACATACTAAGCCACCTTATCTTTTGTCAAAGGTGCCAAACACATTCACTGGAGGAAAGATAGCCTCTTTAATAAATGGTGCTGGAAAAACTGGCTCTACACATGCTGAAGATTAAAACTAGACCCATATCATTCACCATGCACTAAACTAAATTCAAAATGGATCAGAGATCTAAATATTAAAACAGAAACATTAAATCTGCTGGAAGGTAGGATATGTAAAATCCTTGAAGACATTGGTGTAGGCAAAGACTTTATGAATAAAACCTCAACCACACAGGAACTATCACAAAGAATCAACAACTGGGATCTCATCTTATTAAAAAGCTTTTTCACAGCAATAGAAACCACCAACAGAGTGAAGAGACAACCCACAACGTGGGAAAAAATGTTTGCCAGCTGTTCCTCAGACAAAGGATTACTATCGAGAACATAAAAAGAACTCAAAAAAATCAGACCTCCCAAATTTAAAGACCCACTCCAAAAATGGGCATCTGAGATGAATACACACTTCTCAGATGAAGAAATACAAATGGCAAATAAATATACAAAAAATGTGCAACATCACTAGTCATTTGAGAGATGCAAATTAAAACAACACTGAGATACCATCTCACCCCAGAAGGAATGGCTATTACCAAGAAATCGACTAATAACAAATGCTGAAGGGGCTGTGGGGAAAAAGGAACCCTTCTCCACTGTTGGTGGGAGTGTCGACTGGTACAGCCACTGTGGAAATCAGTGTGGAGATTCCTCAAAAAACTAGAGTTGGAGGTCCCATTTGAGCCAGCTATTCCCCTTCTGGGTATCTTCCCAGAAGAATTAAAAACATCGTACCACAGCGATATATGTGCACCTATGTTTATAGCAGCACAATTTGTAATAGCCAGATCTTGGAAACAACCCAAATGCCCATCAACTGAGGAATGGATAAAAAAGATGTGGTATTTTTAACATTGGAGTACTATTCAGCCATAAAGAAGGATAAACTGGAGACTTTTATAGGTAAATGGATGCAACTCGAGAAAATACTCATAAGTGAAATAAACCAGATGCACATGTGTAAGCATCGTATTGTCTCTCTAGTATGAGAAACTGAAAGAGTAAATAAGATCCAAAATGTACAATAGACATGGTGAATCACAAAGAAACTGGTCAAAAGGAAAGAGACTGGGATGGGGGAATAGGGAAAAGAAAGAAGGGAAAAGAAAAAAATTGTATTTATATATAAGATGGTTAAGATAGATACACTACTAATTTTACTTATTTCATTGAAGAGTAAGGTTTGTGCCAGTAACGTTTGGACAATTGAATGCTAATATCTGGTACCCTGAATAACTAACTTAAAGATAACAATACATAATGTTACCCTCCTATTATGTTATTTTGAAATTTTGTTCTTTTTTGATTTGTTTTGTTTTGTTTTTTCTTCTCTTTAAAATAAAAAAAAAATTAAGTATAGAAAGAACATACCTCAACACAATAAGGGCTATATACGACAGATCTACTGCCTACAATGTACTGAATGGAGAAAAACTGATTCACTTCCTCTGAGACAGGAACAAGACAAGGATGTCCACTGTTATCATTCTAATTCAGTATAGTTGTGAAAGTCTTACCATAGCAATAACACAAGAGAAAGAAATAAAGCACATCCAAATAGAAAAAGAGGTAAAAATATCCCAATTTAAAGATGACATGATTTTATAGAAAAACCCAAAGACTCCATTAAAAATAACTGATACAACTAATAAAAAAAATTCAATAAAGTCGCAGGATACAAAATCTAGAAGCTTTTTTATATACCAATAATAAAACTTCTGAGGAAGAAATCAAGAAAGGAATCTCATTCAGAATATCTACCCAAAAAAACCAGGAATGAATTTAACCAACAAAGTGAATGACCTGTATAATGAAAACTATACAAATGTTTATAGCAGCATTATTCATACCAGCCAAAAATTGGAAACAACTCATATATCCACCAACTGATGAATGAATAAACAAATATGGTATATTCATGGAGTGGAATATTATTTGGTAATAAAAAAGAATGAAGTACTACTAATTCCTGCTACAACCTAGATCAGTGGTGCGAAACCTATGGCACCCACATTGTTTTTCTTTTAAGACCAAAGATGTTAATGTATGAGTTGTTTTTTCTAAACTAAAACTTCAGTATTCAGATTTAATTGCAGTGTTGGCACTCTGCAATAAATAAATGGGTTTGGGGCTGTAGTTTGGGCACTCATCTCTAAAACGTTCACCACCACTGACCTAGATTAATATTGAAAATATTATACTAGTGAAAAAAGCTAGTCACAAAAAACTACACATTATATATTTCCATTTATATGATATGTCCAGAGTAGGTAAATCCATAGACAGAAAGTGAATTAGTGGTTGCTTAGGACTGGCAGGATAAGGGAAAATGGGGAATGACTGCTAATGGATCTGGAGTTTCCTTTGGGAATGATAAAAATGTTCTAAAATTGACTGCAATGATACCGTAGTTGCAAAATTCTGTGATATACCAAAAAGCATTGAATTGTACACTTCACACAAGGCAATTATATAGTTATGAGTTACGTTTCAATAAACTTCTTTAAAAAAATCCATAAGACACCTTTTCTCTGTTTCTCCAGATATAGATTCCTGGGCCAACATTCGGTGGGGAATGACATTGGAGAGACCTGATGAAAGTAAAGGCTGCAGTTTCCCAAGGGGAACCACCAAACTAGAGGTCCCCAAAAGGAGGCCTCCAAGCTGTCTAGTCCACAGGCGTGTTTAATTCTGAGCAGACATTTGAAAATCATAAGATTTCAGTTTTTTTTTTTAATCCAAATGTCCGTGTCTCTTGCCATCAGACACCAGCCCAACTTGGTTCCCATGATCAGCTCCAGGCTGCAGCAATACCAGGCACAAACTTCCCACCACTTCCTGTCACCTTTCTTCCACTGAGGTTGAGAGTCCATTTATGTGGGGGAAAAGAAGTTTTCCTCCATCCAAAAGAAAAAATGATGACTGAGGGGGCTGAGAGTTTTAGGAAAAATGAATGCCCTCGAAGACCTCTGTAGGAATGAATAGTCTTCCTCTTTCACACATGAATAAGATATGCCCATGTCAAAAGAACAAGCTTTTCCCTGCATTTACTAGCCCCTCTCTTCCACCTGGCTCCAGTAGTATGGGAGGATACACTTTCTGTGTTAAATTATAAGTACCACATCTGTTGTCTGGTTCAAATTTATCTCAGGCACTTAACACAAGTTCCACATAAAATAAAGCACTTTATTTATAAAGCACTTTAAATGTGTGATGAGGGAGGGAACAAATCAGCCAGACCCCTATGTCTTTGAATCATGCAACCCCCTCAGAAGCCACATAAAGCAAAAAGAGCACAGAAGCCCAGCAATTCTTCCTTCTCTCTCCATACCTTCTTTCTGCATACAGCCTGTTCTCCCAATCATGTTCAACTGAAGAGGAAGTTTAGCCCTGTGAGCCTGCCACAGGGTGGAGCCAAAAACGGTAGTGGTAAGTTGCGCAGGTTTTCTAAAGCCCAAAGTCATGGAGCACACGTCACTCCCTCTTGCATGGTGTTGCTACTTACGCTTGATGAGGTATCCTGGAGAGTGAGCAGCCACGACATGCAGAACGGTGCAGCCATCGTCATCCTTCTGATTGATGCGGCCTTTCCACTCAGGCTCGTAGTCCATTAACCACCTGAAAAGTTGGTTTTCCCCTGCAGGGAATTAAAATGAGTTACAAATTTATTTTCTACATACATAAAATCAGCAAAGCAAATTAATGGGTGCCAAACTAAAGCAACCAAGTGGAAAGCCCAACACACATTTCTACTCCCCAACAAACAGGTATGGGGAGACAATGGTGTTTGTAAACCGAAAAGAAGAGTTACAGAAACTTATTCACAATAATCTTGGATCGAGTTGCCAAGAAGTCTATAACAGGGATTCTTATACATGTGATTTACTGAGGGACAGAGAGATTTCTGAGGAAGGAAAGTGACAGAAGGAAGACAGAGTATGGGAACGAGCTGAGCCAGGAAGTGTTAACTGGAATAAGCTCCATCCTTGAGCCCATGAGGAGTTCTGGAGCATGAATTGCACCACAGCATTGAGCCACCTTGAGGCACAAGGGCCAGGCTTTTGAATTCTCATGTCAGTCAGTCAAAAGCTGCAGGTTGATGAAAAACATCCCTGGGAACCTCCCTGTTGGCAAAGAGGGGCAACAGGGCAGCTATGGGTTGTTAGCAGCCAACACTGAGAGCAGGTGGGGATGGGCACTGGTGCAAAGAAGGTCTGGGCAGGGCACCACCAGCCTCCATTTTAGTCATCAAACCAGAATCTCTGATTAGATTGCCTCACTACCTTACTATCAACAGGACATACTCTTTTTCCCAGACTCCTTCTTTATAGCTCTTGAATCTTGGAAAGCCACACACCTCTGCCAATGCTATGAACACCATTTGTCACCATATCAGAGTTGTCCTCTGAAGAACCAATCAGAGATAAACTGAAAGGCTTGACCTTGCTGACGCTGCTTGTAACCACAGGAACTCACTTAAAAAATAGACACAATGGAGAGTAATGACATTCATAATCATAGGTATACTTTTCTGCATTCGAGCTTCCTAATTTCAAGCTGGGAGAATTGGACTCAATTGATTTACAGGCTTTACTTTGAAATGTTTTATCCGCCCATATCTGAGTAAGAATAAAATCTCTAATGGATTCCCCAGTATGTGAACTGGATAATGGCAAGACAAATCTGGCAAAAGCAAAGATGGAGGTCTAAGGCCTCAAGCCCCTGGCCACCTCAAAACCCCCATTCCTGGGGAAATGACACAACTTAGAAAAGGTAGCCTAGACAAGTTCTCTTGGCTCCTTCTGCCTCTAAAATGGTATGGATAAATGTCCAATAGCAATGCCCCATACACTTGGCAAGGAAAACAAGCTTCTTTCTAAAGTATGAGTATGAGAGTGCATGTGTGTTAATGATAGAATAAAAATATTTTAAAATTTAAATCCTATAACTAGATAGCAAAGCTTTAAAAAGAAACAATTTTATGAAAATAGCAGTTCTTTAAAAGAATCACAACTAAACTGTATCAGTAATAGCCCATGTTTCTCTTAGGATTTCCCAGCCAAGTCTTGAAACACAGCAGTTGGCCCACTAGGCTAGACAGAAAATGAATGCAGAGGAAGAGAGCTACCAAAAGCTGCCTTCGCCAGCAGAGGGAAACCACAGCTCTCCAAGGAGTGTTGCCCAGAAACAGCTGTCTACCCAAAGTCCCCTCCTTGGATCTGTCTAGGAACACAAAATCCTTTCGATCTGAACCTCTTATAGCTATTAGGTCCCAGGAGAAATAAAAATGATGCTATTTCCCTGCTGCTTACATCCATTTGAAAAATTCAAATTATTTGGACAGTCTACAATCAGGTAGCTAATTTCTGGTTTCACTTGTGCACAGAAGAGTCCCGGGGCTCAGAGCTGGAAGGTAGTTTGAAGGGAACTGGGGAAGCACCCACCTGCTTGGATGCAGAGCTGCATGAGGGCATGAAGAGGGTACGGTCCTATAGTCTCAATACTTGCACCAATGGAGATGAGCCACTGGACTAACTTGGGCACCTGTTCCATTTTCTCATAAAGCCCAAGGAAGACATACTTCTGGAAAAAAAAGACACACAGGAAGAATTATAGGAATTACAACATCAATATGAAACTTCTCCCATTAAAGTTTGGAACCAGTAAAAATTGGATTAGCTGTGGCTCAGACCTAAGATTGTTGTATACAACAAATGTGTGATGAAACAGCTAAAGGGAAGTCCCAGATACAATGCTAAAATGGACTGATTGGAAATCAGCAGTTTCAAGAAGCCAACTTACCTGAAAGAGACTTTTCAGTGACAACTCAGGGACACGGATATTTCCTGGTAGTCGATCTTTTTTTGCTGACAACAGTAGAAATGACTGATAGGAGGAAGAAAAAGAAAAGTTAAAGGCTGGTGAGATAGCTCAGCGGCATAAGCGCCTGCCTGACAAGTGCGAGGTCCTGAGGTCGACTCCCGGTACCCACATTAAAAAAAAAAAAAGAAAAAAAGAAAAGTTGGAATAATAATGTGCTCCATGCAGGCTATCAGTGCAAAATGGTTATTTTAAGGCTTAAACGAAAAACAAAACAAAAAATTCTCTAATTTTGTCTCCTATTTTAAGCTACCTACCAGGCGTGGTAGTCCATGCCTATAACCCCAGCACTCAGGAGGCTGAGGCAGGAGGATCACCTCAAGTTTGAGGCCAGCCTGGGCTACACAGTGAGTTCAAAACCAGCCTAACTATATATTATGACCCTGTCTCAAAAAAAAAAAAAAAAAAAAAAAATAAGCTACCTACCAAATTTTTCAGCCTGAGCCACAATAACCAAGGTCTCTCTGTCTAGCAAACTTACTGTTTTTGCTGAGGACTAAGTTCTCTATACATTTCCTCAAAGCCTGCTGAGGACAGGAGCACTGCCAAGAATACATTTGCATCTGAGTAAAAAAACAATTTCCTGCAGAGTTCTTAAAGCATAGCAAGCACAAGACTCAAATCCTTTAGAAATATCCCATCCCAATCTATTCTTAAGCACATCAGTGTTTCATCAGCCACAAGTATTTGGGCCCATTAGAACCTATCAAACGATGTGCTGGAATCAGCTCCTATCAGCTGGTGAGCTGGTTGTGCACATTTCTTCCCAACATCAAGTCCCATCGGTCACAGTGATAGCTGGAAACTGATCATGATGAAAGTATGTACACTACAGAAATTGGTAAATGCTACAATGCAGGATTTTGTTTTCAGAGAGCCAGTTGTTTAATCACTAACCCTATCTAAAAGTCACTGAAGAAGTTGAATCCCAGAGAAGTTAAGCAACTTTTCCTAAATCACACTGCCTCATTTAGGTCCTATTCACTGATTAGCAGTCCCCCAAAACTATACAGAGGGGCTGGGGATATAGCTCAGTGGCACGGTGCCTGCCTGGTAAGCACAAGGTCCTGAGTTTGATTCCCAGTACCAAAAAAAAAAAACCTATACAGAAATCTTTTTGAGTAGCATGGATTAGGTCACTCAAGCCCACACTATTGATAATGAAGAATAAAAAGGATTATAAAGATGAGCATGCAATTGTTGATTTTCCTCATTTTACATTACCATTAGCATCTGGACTTCATATTTCTGTGATGGTAATGGAGATGCGACAAGGAGTGAGGTTGCCACAAACTAAATATTTTTACTATCTTAAAAACAATAGGGGGCCGGTGAGATGGCTCAGCGGCTTAAGCGCCTGCCCGGCAAGCGCGAGGGCCCGAGTTCGACTCCCGGAACCCACATACGAAAAAGGGGCCGGTGATATCGCTCAGCGGCACGGGCGCCTGCTGGCGCACGAGGTCCTGAGGTCGACCCCCCGGTACCCACAAAAAAAAAAAAAAAAAAACAATAGGAACTAACTGATTAATGTATCTCAATGACTTTTGCCATCTTTATTGGGATTTCAGTTAAAAAGTTACGCTGACATCAAGATCAACAAATAATACATCATAATCACTCGGTGGCAACAGAAAGAAATTATTTAATCAAGAGTCTACTTTCTCCAAAAGAGAGATACCTCCTTTTACTTACATGCCATAATCCTTTCCTTGCCAACTTTTCTATTACAGATTGCCATACTTCTGTTGAAAATCCAGTTGTGAAAATATGATCAAAGCAGGGCAAAAAACTTTGTAAAACAATGGAGTCACCTGAAAGAAAGTTCCATAGTTTGCAAATGTTAATATGAAAGAAGACTACAGCATCTACAAAAATGTCTTCCAATGAATTTGGATCACATATAGACAAGTGGTAACTTAAGGATATCAGGAAGGCATTTTCAAAGTATAAAGTCCTTTGTAATTGATTGAAGTAAATTCCATCAAAAGACTCCTAGAATGAATAACCAAATTCAGCAATGTAACTGGATACAAAAAAATCACAAAAAAATCAATACCATTCTTCTACACCAATAATGAAGCTACTGGGGAAAGAAATCAGAAAAACAGCACCTTTCATAATAGCTTCAAGAAAAATTAAATACTTGGGAATTAACCTAACCAAAGAAGTGAAAGATCACTATAATGAAAACTATAGTATTCTGTAAAAGGAGATCAAAGAGAACATCAAAGATATCCCCTGTCTTGGATAGAACCAATTGGTAGAACTAATTTTGCCAAAATGGCCATACTTCCAAAACTGATATATAGATTTAATGCCATCCGAATCAAAATACCAAAAGCATTCTGCACAGAACTGGAAAAAACAATCCTACAATTCATATGGAACCAGAAGAAACCCAGAACAACAAAAGCAATCCTGTGTAACAGGAGCAAAGCAGGAGGCATCACAATCCAAGATTTCAAGTTATATTACAAAGTTACAGTGATAAAAACAACATTATTGGCACAAAAACAGACACAAGGGTCAGTGGAACAGAACAGAGGAAGTACAAACAATCAGCTATCTATTCTTTGACAAAGGAGCCAAAAATATATACATTGGAAGAAAGCCTCTTTAACAAATGGTTTTGGGAAAACTGGCTATCCACATGCAGAAGATTGAATCTAAACCCATACATCTCACCACATACTAAACTAAAATCAAAATGGATCAAAGATCTAAATAGGAAAAGAGAGACACTTAAGCTAGGCGTGGTGGTGCATGCCTGTAATCTTAGCACTTGGGAGGCTGAAGCAGGAGGATTGCCAGGAGTTCAAGGCTAGCATGGGCTACATAGTGAGTTTGAACCCAGTCTTAATTATATAGCAAGACCCTGTCTTAAAAAAAAAAAAAAAGACTAAAAAAAAAAAACAAAAAAAACAAAAAACAAAAAACAATCTCCTGGAAGATAAAATAGGTAAAACTCCTACAGACACAGGCATAGACGAGGACTTCTGAACAGAATCCCAAATGCACAAGAAATAACATCAAGAATTAACAAATGAGGGCCGGTGAGATGGCTCAGCGGCGTAAGCGCCTGCCTTGCAAGCGCGAGGGCCCGAGTTCGACTCCCGGAACCCACATACGAAAAAGGGGCCGGTGATATCGCTCAGAGGCACGGGTGCCTGTTGGTGCGCGAGGTCCTGAGGTCGACCCCCCGGTACCCACAAAAAAAAAAAAAAAAAAGAATTAACAAATGGAATCACATCAAATTAAAAAGCTTCTGCATAGCAAAGAAAATAACCAACAGAGTGAAGAGACCACCTACACGATGGGAAGAAATTTTCATCAGCTATATCTTGGACAAGGGACTAATATCTAGAATGTATAAAAAACTCAAAAAAAAAATATATATACCCCCACCCAAAAAAAAAGACACAATCAAAAATGGGCAACTGAAATGAACAAATACTTCTCAGAAGAAGAAGTACAATTAGTTGATAAATACATGAAAAAATGTTCAACATCTCTGGCCATTAGAGAAATGCAAATCAAAACAACACTGAGATTCCATCTTACTCCAGAAAGAATGGCTATCATCAAGAATTCAAATAATAACAAATATTGGACAGGATGTAGGTGAAAAGGAACCTTCTACCTTGTTGGTGAAAATGTAAACTAGTACAACCATTATGGAAATCATTATGGAGATTTTTTAAAAAACTAAAACTAGAAATTTCATTTGACCTAGCTATTTCCCTTCTGGGTATCTTTCTGAAAAAGTTAAACACATCATATTACAGTGATACATGCATACCAATGTTTCTAGTAGCACACTTCACAATAGCTAAATCGTGGAAACAGCCTATATGTGCATCAACAAACAAACAGATAGAGAAGATGTGCTATTTATACACAATGGAATACTACTGTGCCATAAAGAAGGATAAACTTGAGTAATCCATAGGAAAATGGATGCATCTTTAAGTGAAATAAATCAGACACACAGCTTAAATATTTCATGGTTTTGCTTATATGAGAAACCCAAAATATAAATAAAGTAAAATAAAAGATATGCAATAAGAAATAGGAAGATGGATCTTTTGCAAATGGGAAGGGGGGTCAAGAAATGGAAGGTGTTGGGAAGGAGAGTAGAGGATAACAAAAAAGAATTAAGATGTGTGATGTACACATACCAACTCCCAATGATCCAAGGAATGTGATCATTGTGTACTCCAAACTTGTACTAATAAAAAAATTGAAAATAAAATTTAAAAAAGATACGTATATTGCTAAAAAATATTGATCAAAGTGGTAATCATTTTAAGTTCACCCATAAAATCAATCCCCTACGAGTCAAGTGGCATAAAGTGAGCTAACATTCATTTAGCTTTTCTATTTTCAGAACCCAGTGATGTGTGCTTATATTTAATCTCTCAAACAAACCACTATGACAGTGCCTTATTAGCTCCATTTACAGAACAGGAAATGGAAGCATCAGGGAAGTTACAAAACTCAACTTCCTGTAAGAAAAATGTGACAAATATTACTGATATCCAACAGATAGAAATTACAACACATGGAGACAGGTTTTATGTCATATCACACAGTTAATTTATGACAAAAATGAAGACTGGTACCTAGATCTACCAACTACTTTAGTCAATCACATCCTTCTAATTCAGTGGCCCATCCTCCAAAGCACAGCTCTTAAATTCACAGATGAGAATATCAAAGGGGATAGGTTAAGTGCCAGTATAACATGGCATCTCTTCCAGGGTTATTAATTTCAAAATATAAGTAAACATGAAAACAAATACAAATTGGTTTGAAAAGACAAAATTTCTATGAAAATTTGTATGAAAATGCATTTTTCAGAATGTGGGGACTGAGCCACAGGCATACATTCACCCTCCAAAAAGAAGTACTTTAGTAGAAAAGTTTCAGATGCATTGCTCTAAAAAGTCTTGTTATCTGCACCCCACCCCTCAGGATGGGGGCAGAATGGAAACTCCCAGATTATTATCTTCAGACATAGTCCTCAAGAAGCATTTGTTTGAATTCCTTTAACTCTGGCCTGGCTTGTGACAAGACAGTGACTTTTAAAAGACACAGAAAAGACAGCGAGTAAGTTTAGGGCACGGGCCAAGCCATTAGAAGGGAAGAAGGACAAACTTAGGTCACTGTGAGCAAAAGGCTGACTGGAGAGCTGTGACCATCAGCATCTGCCTGAAGATTTTCTACTTCTCTATCTGGGGGCCATGGGTGTGCCTGTCTTTAACCCCTTCCCATTAACTGCTACTGTGCTGACCCCTCAATGTGCCAAATTTGTCGAAATCTGCAGGGTTCTACCACAGACCACAGACACTGCTTTCCCACAATAGCGACTGAACAGTTAGTTGAACTGATAACAGTTGAATCAGCTGTCAGCAATGATTTCCCCACTTCTGAAAGCCAAAGACCATCTTTCAATGATTCTAACATGTGTCATTTTTCACATTTTAACATCTTTAAAACAGAGATCTGTCTCATAATCAATGCTGTCTCTCAGTGGCAGAACATAAATTAATGGCACATTCTCGAATCAGTGCAATTTAAATTTAATCGAACAATACTTGAAAACAATGGCCTAGATATTTACAGAACTTAAGGGGGGCCGGTGAGATGGCTCAGCGGCGTAAGCGCCTGCCTTGCAAGCGCGAGGGCCCGAGTTCGACTCCCGGAACCCACATACGAAAAAGGGGCCGGTGATATCACTCAGCGGCACGGGTGCCTGTTGGCGCGCGAGGTCCTGAGGTTGACCCCCCGGTACCCACAAAAAAAAAAAAAAAAAAGAACTTAAGGCTGCAGCATCACTGGCAAGGGGTATGTTACACTGTGCTTTACATGTTTCTGATTTTGCCAAATCTGGGCCACTGACAAAGCCATCTCGCAGACCAGGTCATCAGAGTAGCGATCTAGTGCAAGCGCACAGAAGGTTGCCCTATGAGACCCTCCAAGACTGAGTGTGTCAGTCCTCAATGAAACCACTGTCCTACCAGGCAAGAAGCCTCACCCATTCTCAGCTTTCATGGGACCCTCTATTGGCCTTTCCAGATTATTTTCATAGCAAACAAGAATATTTTCTTTACATATTACAAAAATACATAAAAATCACAGGAAAGCAAAAATCACAAAACACAAGTACTGTAAGGAAGGAAATCTCTACAAATAGCAACACAGAAAACTTATGAGATTGAATCATTTGTGCAGTAGAACTTCATTGTTTTTACAAAGGTCTGAGCCACCCAAAGTTCCAATGCTTTCCAACGTGCAAACCATTTTTATTCAAACTATGTAGTCCCAAAGAAACACCCTGGAATTATCTCTCAGGAGACATACAAATAAAGTAACAAGGACTTTGAAAAAGGAAAAACCTTCCCCCAGTTCGACTTACTGCTCATCGTGGTGAAGATGCCAACAAGGAAATTAGGAACCTGAGCTTGGTCTTGGCTGCTCTGCAGAAGTCGCAGACCCTCAAAAAACATGCGAGCAGCTTCATAAGGCTGGAGTAACCGCAGCAAGGAATAACCAGCTCGGTAGTATCCCTGGGGTAGAGAAAAAAGAGCAAAAATATAACATCCTCCATCTCCTCTAACCTGTCACTGAAAGGAAAGATTGGCAATATGGTGAAATCCATCTCTAGGAGGAAGCCTCACTTCTCTGTAAACACAGACTTCTAACAAGCACAGGAGAAAGGGTTCCTACATTATTTTCTAGTCCATACTTTTCCTGTCATATTTTAACTGCCAAGAAAACATGTAATCACATTCAAATCCATCAGTTACACAGCATCTAAAATGTGACACAGAGAAAAGGAAGCATGCCTTGTTCCAATTATATGAGTGGTTTATTATTCATTCCTCCCACCACAGCCTGAACCAGAACAGAGGAATTTAAAAAAAAATCCTATGAATAGTGTTTAAGGAAAAAATGAGATTTTCTTGTAAACACAGTTGTTCCCACTCCTGTCAGTCAAAATAAACACAATTTCCACAGGGTATGTAAGGGAGGAAAAACTGTAACAAGAAGCACTGCTATTTCCCAAAAGAGTTAAAAATCATATTACAGGGATACATGCATACTTGTGTTTACAGCTGCACAATTTATAATAGCTAAATCTTGGAAACAGTGTATATGTCTATCAACAGATGAATAGATAAGGAAAATGTGATATTTATACACAATGGAGCACTACTGCACCATGATGAAAGAAAAACTACAGGCATTCATAATTAACTGGTTGCAACTTGAGAACATAATGTTAAGTGAAATAAGCCAAACACACAAGCTTAAATATTACATGGTTCCTCTTATATGAAAACTACAGATAAAGAGCAAACTAGAAGATAGGTAAATAGGAAGTAGGAAGAAGTTCAAATAATTCCCCAAATTACCTATTCCACTGTTTTAAAAATATTTTAATATATGTTAATTTTTTTCATTTATACTACTAGTTTCTCTTAGTTCACTGAAAAGAAAGTTTTGTGCTATTATTTGTTTTTTTCTCTTTGTATAAGAGAATCTTTTTGTCTATCTCTTGTATACTGAGTAACTACTTTAAAGACAATGATAAAGTGTACTGTTGTTATTCTCTTATTATTTGGTTATGAAATTTTGTTTCATTTTTTCATAAAATAAAAGAGAACCATTGAGATTTACTGAACTCCACATTATAATATACAGAGCCCTCTCCAACTGATTTCTGTAGAGATTACAATAATTAATAAAGGTAAATAGTCTAGTTTTGCCTATATGCAAATTGTAGGAATCTACCGTAGGAACAAAATAATTGCCTTCCCCACTTTGACCAAGAATCTACCTAATAGAGACTGGACAGGAGTACCACTATCTTGACCAAAGCCCACCATTTCAGGAGATCTAAGTCTCTGTTTACTTAACCTTCAGTTTACTGGGCAAAACAGCCAGATACCAAAAAAGGAAATCAAAAGTCCCCTGGTAAGTGTCCTAGAAGTCTCTCTCAGAAGCCACTCCCATCCCTTCCAAACCCTTAAAAACCCCTGAGTCTGTAGGAAAACACCTTCTGTCTTCTGCTCCCAGATCAGAGAGGTTTGCTAATAAACCTGCTTGGACTGCTGAGTTCGAGTCCTGCCTCTCCCTCCTCTCACTACCAAATCAATTTTCTGGCTAAAATAGCAGCAAGTGCTCACAAACTGAATTTATAAAAAAGCAAGCACTTAAAAGATAGAGGGAAAAACTTCCAGGAAGATGGCAAAATGGTGAACTGCAGAGAAACAGACTCTCTGAGATTTGGTGTCCAGATGCTGAATACAGCAAGAGAAGAAGGAGGGAAGTGGGTCCCCAGGACCCAGCAAGGATCTGAGGTGAGAATTGAAGCCCAGTGAAGAGAGTGAAGAGAGAGACCTCAGTGTAGAACAAGGGGATGGCAAGTGGCACTTTCTCCCTGAGCCCAGACTCACTGTGTGGGAGAGGCAGCTTGAACCTGCAGAGGAACGGTGTCTACTGATGACCCCAGAGGCCTCCAGGGAGAAACGCACCAGTGGAACAGAGCAGTGGCTGGTGAATTATTCGGTTCAGACATCCCCCCTGAAAGGGGGATTGGCTGGCTGCCATCTTGGAGAAGGGCCAAAGTAGCTTGAAACTCAGAGAAGCTGTGTGCTTGCTCCATCTAGGGGCTCCCAGTGTCAGGAAGAGGCAGAACCAAGTTCAAGTTGGCAGGAGGTCAAGGAGCCAAGTTCAACCAGGCAGGGAGCCAAGTTCAAGCCAGCAGGGAGTCAAGTTCAAGCCAGCAGGAGGTACATGGAGTGCTGCAGGCTGAACAAATTGGGTTCCAGCCTCACAGCCAGAAGCCAACCTGAATTTCAGTGGAACTAAAGGTGCAGGGTTTCTGGGATTATCCACTACAAATCTACAGCTGTCTTGCTGGGATTGATCAACATGAATCTGGGCTCTGTCTGTCCATTCTGTCTAGCAGTGACAATAGAGACATGCTCTGAAGTAGACATTTTGTTTTCTTCTTTTCTTTTTGTCTTGTTTTTTGTTTTGTTTTGTTTTCTTTTCTTTTTTCTGGATTGTTTGTTCTTGTTTTTATATGAGTGTGAACATTGTTTTTAGTTTTTTGGGTACTGTTGCTCTGTTCTGTTCTTGTTTTTATTTCTTCCTTCTCCTATCTTCTTCATTAGTTTCCCAAAGTTTGTGTAATCTTCCTTTGTCCTCCAGCCTTGCTTCTAATCATTTGTTCTTCTTATGTTTCTCAATTTCCCCCCGAAGCCCTTTTAAATTTTCTCCCCTAAAGGTAAACTGTCTGTATTGAGGGCATATTTACTGTATACAATTTTCTGGTTTGTTTTAGATTTTTTTATATAACCACAAATATAGTTCATACAGTTAATGGTAGAAAATTAATAGTTACACAGTTTGTCATTTTCTAGGCTGTGTTTGATGCTATTGTTATTGCTGACTGTACTACTTCAGCCAAGGTGACATAACTGTTCTACTGTCTTTCTTCCTTTATGCCAAGACAGAGATTGCCTAAGGGTCATAAACAATACTACAGGCCAGTGCTAAAGAACCAGGTGCCAGGCCAAACAGGCATCAACTTCTCATCCTCAATAAACTAAAGAGGTAGGACCTTGCAACAGACTCAAAACCCAAAAGCCAGCTACACCTCAAAGACATCTCTGACAAGCAGTCATTTCCTAAGGGTGTTCAATATTAGCAGTACATCTACCTGCCATAACCAATTTACAAGTATCAACCCAGGAATTAAACTAAAAGCAAAATGAGAAGATACGTAAGCAAAATGCAGCTTCAGACTTCCAGCTCAATGAAAGCAAACTCAGAGAGCAATGAGGTGGAACAATTCAAAAGTCACCCACCCAGACTCTCTGCAGCAGTAACAGCGGAAGTAACAAAGCAGATAAATGAAGCTCTAGAAAAAAATGAAATAAAAAATAATTTCTCAAATAACTACAGAAAGGGTAACCATAATGAAAGACATGGTTAGTGACTCTAGAGCAGATACAGATGAAAAAAAAAAAAATAGAGGAGTTTAGGAAAATGATGGAAACCATGAACACCCAACATAGGAAAGAAACGGAATCCATGAAACAGATTCAAGCAGATATCCAGGAGATTAAAAATTCCATTGAAAGTATACGTAGCAGAATGCACCAATGTGAGGACAGAATATCAGATATAGAAGACAGCATTGAGGTTACTGATCATGAAAATAAAGATTTCCTAAAAATAGCAAAGGACTGTGAAAAATCAATCAGACAGCTGCTAGATGATGCAAAAAAGAATAATATAAGATTGATCAGAGTCAATGAAAAAGCCAAAGATAGCACACATGACATAAAAAAAACTGTTCACAGAAGTAATGGCAGAAAACTTCCCAAGCATGGGAAAAGAATTTGACATACAGATAAGTGAGGCATATAAAACTACGATTAGCCATGATCAAAAAAATCTACACCAATGCATATAATAGTCAAGATTCCAGAAATTCAACACAAGAACAGAATATTAAAGCTGTTAGAGGGCCGGGGATATAGCTTAGCAGCACAGTGGCTGCCTGGCAGGTGCAAGGTCCTGAGTTCGATTCCCAGTATCAAAAATAAATAAATAAATAAATAAAGCTGTTAGAGAAAACAAACAAATCACCTATAAAGAAAATCATAATGACAGCAGACTTCTCAACACAAACCCTCAAGTCAAAGTGAGCTTGGAGTGAAGTATTTCAAGCCCTAAAAGAAAACAACCTCCAACCCAGATTGATGTACCCCGCAAAGCTATCTTTCAAAACTGATGGAGAAATAAGATGCTTCCATGACGAAGAACACCTGAAGAAATTCATGACAACAAAGCCACCACTCTAAAATGTTCTGAAGGACATTCTAGAAAGTGATAACAAAGAGTGATAACTCCATACACCCCAACAGAATGAATCCACCAGGCAAGGGAGGGGAAACACAAAGCAAACAGAGGGGAAAAACAGAGGAGAAACAGAGGGGAAAAAAGGGAACCAACAACAAGAAAATAACATGACAAGGATAAGCCAACACATATCAGTTATAGCGATCAACATAAATGGTCTCAATTCACCAATCAAAAGAAACAGACTGGCAGAATGGATCAAGAAGAAGAATCCAACAATATGCTGCATAAAAGAAACACATTTAATTCAAAAAGAAATTCACAGACTAAAAGTCAAAGGATAGAAAGCAGTACTCCATGCAATAGGAACCCAGAAAAAAACATGGGTAGCTATACTATTTGCAGACAAAGTGGATTTCAAGCCAAGACTAATTAAGAGAGAAAAAGGTCACTACATCCTTATAAAGGAAGCAATCCAAGAGGAAGAGATAACAACCATAAATATATATACCCCAAATACCAGCACACCCAACTATATAAAACAAATATTAATGGACATGAAAAATCAAATAAACACTGATACATTTGTAACAGGGGACCTCAATACCCTACTGTCACAAATACATCAACTAGACAAAAATCAACAAAGAAATATGAGAACTGAACCAAACTTTTGAACAAATGGACTTAGTAGATGTCTACAGAGTGTTCCAACCTACAATATCAGAATACACATTCCTCTCAGCTGCACATGGGATGTTCTCCAAAATAGACCACATACTAGCTCATAGAATATGCTTCAGTAAATGCAAAAGAACTGAAATTATCCCATGTGTAGTGTCAGACCACAGGGCAAAGAAATTTGAAATCAATGGCAAAAGGAACCACAAAAACTTCATAAATGCATGGAAATTAAATAACACCCTCCTGAACAACCAATGGGTCACAGAATAAATTAAAGAAGAAATTAGATAGTTTTTACTATTAAATGATAATGTCAGTACAACATACCAGAACTTAAGGGATGCAGTAAATAAATTTCCTATGAGGGAAATTTATAGCAGTGAATTCCCCTATCAGAAAAAGAGTGAGCTCAAATAAACAGCCTAATGTTAAACCTCAAGCTTTTAGAAAAAGAAGAGCAAGTAAAGTGCAAAGCTCTACGAGGGAGGAAATTATTAAGATCAGAGCAGAAATTAATGCAATGCAGACTAAGAAAACAATACAAAGAATCAATGAATCAAAGAGTTGGTTCTTTGAGAGATTAAATAAATTGACAAACAATTAGCCAACCTTATCAAAAAGAGGGAAGAAAAAACTCATATCCATGCAATTAGGAATGAAAAAGGTGAAATCACAACAGATCCTGCAGAAATCCAGAAGATCATCAATATCTACTTTAAGAACCTGTATTCTAATAAGATGGAAAATAAAGAAGAAATGGACAGATTCCTAGATACATATGAATTATCAAAGCTGAATCAAGAAGATATAAAAATTCTAAATAAACCAATATCAGTCAATGAAATTGAAGATGTAATTAAAAACCTACAAACAAAGAAAAGCCCAGGGACAAATTCACTACTGAATTCTGCATGAAAATAAGAGAAGACTTAATGCCAATATTTCTTAAACTCTTTCATGAAATTGGCAGGGAAGCAATACTCCCAAATTCATTCCTTGAAGCGAGCATTACACTAATACCAAAACCAGTGAAATATTCAACCAAAAAAAGAGAACTACAGGCCAATCTCCCTAGTGAATATAGATGCAAATCCTCAATAAGATACTGGCAAACACAATGCAGCAAATCACCAACAAGATTATACACCATGACCAAGTAGGATTCACCCCAGGGATGCAGGGATGATTCAACATATGTAAATCAATAAATGTAATGCACCATATTAACAAAGCCAAGGTCAAAAACATATGATCATCTCAATAGATGCCAAAAAAGCTTTTGACAAAGTCCAACACCCATTCATAAGAAAAACCCTACAGAAAATTGGGTAGATAGTCTTTATCTCAATCTGATAAAAGCTATCTATGACAAACCAACAACCAACATCATACTAAATGGACAAAAACTGACAGCTTTAACTCTAAAATCAGGAGCAAGACAAGGATACCCACTATCACCATGCTTATTCAATAGAGTTCTGGAAACATTAGCCAGAGCAATTAGACAAGAAAAAGAAATAAAAGTAATAACGATAGGAAAAGAAGAAGTTAAATTATCATTATGTTCAGGTGACATGATACGTGCATGAAAGACCCCAAATACTTCACCAAAAGACTTCTAGATTTAACAACTAAATTCAGTAGCATAGCTGGATACAAAGTCAACACTCAAAAATCAATAGAATTTCTGTACACAAATAATGAACTCACTGAAAGAGAAATTAGGGAAACAACACCTTTCACAAACTATCCAAAAAAATGAAATACCTAGGAATCAATCTGACAGAGGAGGTAAAAGAACTTTACATTGAAAACTACAGTACTCTGAAAAAGGAGATCAAAGAAGATATCAGAAAATGGAAATATATCCCTTGTTCTTGGGTAGGAATAACCAATGTAGTGAAAATGGCCATACTTCCAAAGTTGTTATACAGCTTTAATGCAATCCCATGAAAATACCAATAGCATATCTCACAGAATTAGAGAAAACAATCCTAAAATTCCTTTGTAACCAGAAGAGACCCAGAAAAGGAAAAGTAATTCTGGGCAACAAAACCAAGGCAGGGAGCATCACAATCCCTTACTTGAGATTATACTACAAAACTACGGTGATAAAAACATCATGGTACTGGCAAAAAAACAGACCCAAGGATCAATGGAACAGATTAGAAGATGCAGAAAGAGCTCCAAACACACTCAGCCACCTTATGTTTGACAAAGGTCCAAACACCTTCGCTGGAAGAAAGATAGCCCTTTAATAAGTGGTGCTGGAAAAACTAGATTTCCACATGCCAAAGATTAAAACTAGACCCATATCTTTCACCATGCACTAAATTAAAATTGAAATGAATCAAAGATCTAAATATTAAAGCAGAAACACTAAACCTACTAGAAGATAGCATAAGTAGAACTCCTGAAGGATAAGCTTGTAGGCAAAGACTTTATGGAACAAAACCCCAATCACACAGGAAGTATGAGAAAGAATCAACAACTGGGATCTCCTCTTACTAAAAAGCTTTTGCTTTTTTTCTACCAACAGAGTGAAGAGACAACCCACAGAGTAGGAAAACATTTTTGCCAACTGTTCCTCAGATAAAGGACTAATATCTAGAATACATAAAGAACTCAAAAATATCAGACCCCCCCAAATTTAAAGACCCAATCCAAAAATGGATATTTGAAATGAATAGACACTTCTCAGAAGACAAAGTAGAAACAGCAAATAAATATAGGAAAAAATGCTCAACATCACTAATCAATTGAGAGATGCAAATTAAAACAACACTGAGATTCCATCTCTCCAGAAAGAATTGCTATTATCAAGAAATCAACCAATAACAAATGCTGGCAGGGCTGTGGGGAAAAAGGAACCCTTCTCCACTATTGATGGGACTGCAGACTGGTGAAACCACTGTGGAAATCAGTGTGGAGATTCCTCAAAAAACTAAAACTAGAGGGTTCATTTGACCCAGCTATTCCCCTTCTTAGTATCTTCCCAAAAGATACCATACCATAGCAATATATGCACACCCATGTTTATAGCAGCACAGTTTGTAATAGCTAAATCTTGGAAACAGCCCAAATGCCCATAAACCAAAGAATGGATAAAGAAGATGTGGTTTTTTTTTATACAATAGAGTCTATTCTGCCATAAAGAAGGATAAGTTTGACACATATCTAGCTAAATGGATGCACCTTGAAACCACACTCTTAAGTGAAATAAACTGGACACACATGTCTAAACACTGCATTGTTTCTCTGTGTGAGAAACTGAAAGCGTAAATAAGGACCAAAATGTATAACAGATAATGGGAAATGGGAAGAAAATGTTGAAATGTGAAGGGGAACAGGGAGGGGGAGGGAGAAAGGAAGGGAGGGACAAGAAAAAAGAATAGAAGGGAAAAAATGGAAGCAAAGCTTTTGTAAATAAGGAAAGGAACAGGGGTTAAGAGGAAGGGGAAGGAATAGGAAAAAAAGAAGCAAGATATATCATGTACAGATACAAATTCCCTATGATGAAAGTTATCTTTATGTATATCTAAATGTACCAATTAAAAAAAAATAGATGAAGGGAGGAAAGAATGGAAGACAGGGGAGGGCATGGGAGGGGACAGAATGAAAAAGAATTGAGATGTGTTATATATATGTATCAACTCCCCAGGAGGAATGTGATTATTATGTACTGCAAACATGTACTAATAAATAAAAATTTTTAAAAATCCATTTACCAGTGAATCTCTGATTATTTATTGATTTGTTTTAACTTTAATTTGAAAGTCTAAAGACCTCAGGTGACAATCAGAAAAGGAAGACAAGCCGGGCATGGTGGCACATGCCTGTAATCCCAGCACTTGGGAGGCTGAGGCAGGAGGATCGCCACAAGTTCAAGGCCAGCCTGGGCTACACAGTGGGGCCAAGGCCAGCCTGAACTACATAGTGAGACCGTGTTTCAAAAAACAAAAAAACAAAAAGAAAAGGAAGAAAAAAAATGTGTTTGTGTTTCATTTGTGTATGTTTTTCAATTAGGTACGCTAGTATAGAATCTGCCATTTCTTTGTTTCCTTAGCTTTAGCTTTCATTTTTTATTCTGGAGGGAAGTGAAAGAGATCAGAATATACCATCCCAAAATATGCCACATTGGCAAAAAGATTATTTTTAGCCAAAGTTACCTGAGTGAGATTCAATAGATACAAAAAGAAGCCTTCCTGGAGCTTCCTTTAACTGACTAAATGCAGAACTCCTAGAAGACTCCCATATATTCCCTCTTTTAGGGAAGCTTCATGGTCAGGAAGAAGACAAAGTCAGCACCAAGGGACCTGCACAACATGGCTAAGATATCTTTACCTTCCATTTGTTTCCCCATAAATTTACCTTACCATGGCTTGTATCCCCTAAAAGCCTAAAATTCCTTCTCTTTTTCTTATCATGTCTCCACAACTTATTATTCTTTGTTAAAAATGCCATGTAAGCTCTCAGAACTGTGTCCTTTTTTTTGAAGTCATTGATTCTCTTCTAGAAAGGTCCCCGTGTCACATAAAAATGAATATAAAATAAAATCTATACACTATTCTGTTAATCTGTCACTCCTCCATCTAATTCGCAGGGGCCCTATTCACTGAACCAAAAGAGGGAAGCAGAGGACAATGAAGGGGAGAAGCAGAGGAGGAGAGACATCCAGAAGCTCTGGGTGAGAACGGGCGGTGGCCCTGGTTGCTATGCTGCAGGTCTGGCCCCTCAGAGAAGAAGCTGGAAGCATTGTTCAGAGACCACAGCCACAATCTCAGGTATGTGTGTAAATCCCAACTACACCCTCCTCATCCTGGCTACAGGATGAGAACATCCTAAAATGCCTTCGGGAAGAATTTCTCAGGAATGCGCTCCCAAACCCGTCCTCTGGGCTTGGGGGTGTGGCTCAATGGTACAGCATGTACTCAGCATGTTCAAGGACCTGGTTTGATCCTAAGCACCTCAAGAAATAAAAAGTATCTATCTTCCAATAGAAGAAGTTTAAGGGTCAGTGCCTACCAACAGTGTAAAATATCTAAACCCCCCCCCTCAGGTTTAGGGTAATCTCTAGACCAAACGTCCCCACCTCTCTCTCCCTGGTTTCTGTTTCCAGCAGTCATTCCTACTTACTGAGTGATAACAACTTTACTTAATGTCTCCTTAATTATTAAAGCAACTCTGAGACATAGGTATTACCTCATTTTACAACTGAGGAAATTAAAGCTTAGACAGAGAAGGGTAACTCAGCCAAACTGTTGAAACACAATACACAGTACACAGCAAAGCATGAGACTGAAAGACCTATGCTTTTCCTGCTTCATCATGGAGCCCCTCTACAGATTGTCTAGACCACTAGTTTGATACTTAAATATTTGTTGCTCCAGATGACCCTACAACTGCTATTTAATTTAGAGTCTCTCGATTTCACTTGCATGCTCTTCCTCTCCCAGCTTGAATGCAAACTACTCAAGGCCTGGCTGGGTGCTTCCCCTCTTTTTTTCTGCTTTGAGCCACTAGGAATGGTAAAGCTGCCTTGAAGAGTGGGCTTTTAGAGCATTCTACCAAAAAAAGAATGTATTATTTACTAGGTCTCTGTCTGTCAAACTTCCCTGGTCCCTCCAAAGGGGCTGATTTCTACTGTAAGAAATGCTTTCTGAAGAACTGGCATTATGTCATCTACCCACGAACATCTGAAATAAAACTTTGCTAAAATGAAACAGACAACAAAGAACATGAAGAGATAATGAACTTTGGTGTAATTACATCAGAACAAAATGAACTCCTCCAGGATCTCACTGTACTCTATCTGCCATGAGGCCAAGCTCTAACTCTCCCCAATAAGTACATTTCAACACTTGCCATCACTATTTTTACTATTCTTAGATAATGCTCACAGGCCCTATGGGCCTCTGAAGGGCAGAGACTGTTAACAGAGAAGCACTCCTACCAAGTCCATTTTAAAAGAAGGGAGGGACTTTTTCAAATGGTGGAGCAATGTGTACTAGTAACTCAGCTTCTCCAGCACGGTGTCTAGAGTTTGGAAAACAGTAGCTTGGATAGGAATGAAAGGGAGATGAGGTTACCTAGGAACCAGGAGGGAACTGAAAAAAGAGGGAAAAAAAGATTAAATGATACCAAAGAAATACAACACATCATAGAGGAGAGAGGTGACCCTCTGCAAACTGCACAGCCAAAAGCAGCAAGCCAGCCACCCTCAGAAGACAAAGAGAAACAAAACTTTTCACTCATGGAGAACCACACCACACTGATACTGAGAGAATCAGTGGCAGTTGGAACCATCAAGGAAAATGTGGAATGCTGCTTCCAGAGCAGCCTTCCACAGTCAACAGTTGGTGAGTGACCTATGTCCAGCACCCACTGCCACAACTGTGGAACAAGACCTATCATGGATGCCATTGTAGGGAAGGACTCAGCATTTGAACCTGGGTCCCAAAGCAGCCCCTTGGCCCCAAGCCATGCTCCACACTGTCAAGTTCCCAGGGTGGATGAGGGATGGACGGCCATGAGAGACAGCTGGGGTTGGAAAGCAGGCTCGAAGGAGTCCCACTGAGGGGCTGGAGTCAGAGACCTCCTGCAGTCAGAGACCAGGTTCAGCCTGACTTATACAGGATTGGAAGGTGACACTGGCACCCTGTTCCCACTGTTAGTGGATATGTGCATCCATTCTGGGGATGGACTGTCACCTCAGACTTTCAGCATGAGCAGAGATACGTTTTGGTTTGAGCTCTGCTCCTTAATCCTAGGCTGTGGAAAAGAGCCACACATCCAAAACTATAGAAAACTTGATTTATTTTATTTTTTGCTGTTTTCCTCCTTCTGTTCATTTTACCACCATTTTCATTCCATTATTTTCCCTGTTTTTCTTTTCTGCGTGTGTGTGTGTGTGCGCGCGCGCGCTTCTCTTCCTCTTGCCTTTTTCTTCCAACACAGTTTATAGAGGATAAGGGAATTCTTTTTCCTTTCTCTTCCTTCTACTTTTATCCATATCTTTTTGCCTGATTTCTTTCTCCTGTTTTTTATTCTTTCTCTATATCTCTTCTTTCTTCTCCTTTTCATTTGCTTCCTTTTAACTTTTTCTTTAATATTTATATCAGTCATAGAATCTTTTCTCATCCCCATTTCTCACTACTGATTTTATACCCAGTTTTCCTTGTTATCCTCATCTAAATATATAACATACCTCTACCACCATTAGGGTCCTTTGCTCCCCTCTTATTTCCTCCTTCCCATTCCACATAGCAGAAGACTTTCAAAAAAGAACCCCCCCCACCCCTGCATTACCTGGTCCCCAACCCCCTGGACTTTAGGTAATTGATTCTATGGGATGCTTTTTTTCACCATTAGAGGAAACATAGCTGCCACATTTAGTGCATATTAGCTGTGGGTCAAGACTTGAGCTGTCATGATGCTTACACTATAACAGTGGCTTTCTTCTCTAGGCTAAAGGGAGATCCAAAATTGAGTCTCATGGTATGTTATTTGTCAACTTGCCCTGATAGATACTGCAGTAACTGACTAGCTTGTTACCACTGTCACTGATTTGATTGCCTAAGAATAATCCTGACTCAGCGGACAATTTTGTGCTAGTGAATCTGTCTGCTGATTGTACCATCACACCCAGGGAGAGGGACAGCAAGAGTTCCTAACCCAAGAACTCAGACTGGACCAGACTCTGCAAGAATGCCTGCAACATGGTGGAAAAATAGTCCTGAGGCTGAGTTAGCTTCAGTATTGTGATGGAAGGACCAGAAGAGTTATCAGAGCTTGAGCACTCAGACTCTCTGGCAAAGAAGCTACTTGGGAATCACATATGCACTGTCCCATAATAATTTTTGTTCCTATCGGATATCTTACAGGTTTCAGTTTTTGTTTCTTTCTTGATTTACTTAGCAATGTGAGGTTATGTTATGTTCTTTTATGGTTTATTGTGTTTATTAGATTTTTGCTTTTATGTATTTCTTCTTCCACTGGCTCTGATTTAATAGATGTCTAGGTTCTCTTCCTTGTCTCATCTCCCAATCTAGTTTCCTCACCTCAAGCCCCTGAAGCAATACAATTACTATATTTCTTTATTCTTTTTCCAAACACATAAACTCCTCCTCCTGAGTTTTTAATTTCCCATACTTAGCTTCCTCATAGTCACTCCTATCTTCTCTAGTATTAATCCTCAATCCTCCCCACTATAGCCTTTGGCTCTTTCATGTCTTACTTAGCTTATTGTCCTCCCTATCGGCAGGTTCTGACAACCACATAGCTTTCCTCAGTCACAAAGTAAACCTGCTTCCTCCATATTTCACCCTTGCCCCCTAAAGGTATGTTATATATTTAGATGAGGATAACAAGGAAAACTGGGTATAAAATCAGTAGTGAGAAATGGGGATGAGAAAAGATTCTATGACTGATATAAATATTAAAGAAAAAGTTAAAAGGAAGCAAATGAAAAGGAGAAGAAAGAAGAGATATAGAGAAAGAATAAAAAACAGGAGAAAGAAATCAGGCAAAAAGATATGGATAAAAGTAGAAGGAAGAGAAAGGAAAAAGAATTCCCTTATCCTCTATAAACTGTGTTGGAAGAAAAAGGCAAGAGGAAGAGAAGCGCGCACGCACACACACCCAAATATCCTCTGAAAACTCTCAATATTAACCCTTCAACTCAACTAAAAGCACTCCATAGAATCAGACCCCACATGACATTTTTTTCTCATCTATCACTATCCCCCGCTTCAAACCTCCTTCTTAGTGTCTTACACTCTTCATCCAGTCACCTTCCATTCTCATCCCTCAACTTCACCTACTTCACTGCAGAACAACTACAAATAATAAACAGTCGTAGTGTGAAGAGAGGATAGACAAAGGGGGGAAGTGTAACAGCAAGAACTATCATATAGAAGTGATATATGAATGAATTTATTGATGCAATTATAACCAGAAGTAATTCTTTCAGCAAATCATAGGGACAGAAACACTAAGCCTACTGGAAGATAGAATAGGTAAAACACTTGAAGATGTAGGGGTGGGAAAGGATTTTCTAAACAGAAACTCAATTTTGCACAGTAAGTAAGAGCAAGAATCAAAAAATGGGATTGTATCAGACTAAAAAGCTTCTGTACAGCAAAAGAATCAATTAGCAGAGTGAAGAGAAAATCTATAGAATGGGGAAAAAATTTTAGAACTACTCCTCAGAGTACTAATATCTAGACTATACAAAGAACTCAGTAAAACTAAGCCACCTAAAATTAAAAACCCAGTCAAGAAATGGGCAAGAGAAATGAACAGACACTTCACAGCAAAAGGAATATGAATGGTCAACAAATACATGAAAAAATGTTCAACATCTCTGGCCATTAGAGAAATGCAAATTAAAACAACACTAAGATTCCATCTTACTCCAGAAAGAATAGCAATCATTAAGAAATCAAACAATAACAAATGGTGGCATGGCTGTGGTAAAGAAGGAACCCTCCTTCCTTGTTGGTGGGAATGTAAACTAGTACAACCATTATGGAAATCAGTACAGAGGTTTCTCACAGAACTGAAATTAGAAATTCCATATGACCCAGCTATTGCCCTTCTAGTTATCTTCCCCAGAGAGCTTAAGACATCATATTACAGTGATACATCCGTACCAATGTTTAGAGCAGCACAATTCATAATAGCTAAACACTGGAAGCAACCTGTATGTCCATCAACAGCTGAATGGATAAAGAAAATGTGAATATGTAATGGAATATTACTCTGCTACAAAGAAAAACAAATTTGAGACATTTGTAGGAAAATGGATGCACCTGGGAAATATAATGGCGAGTGAAATAAACCATGCATGCACATATAGTATCTCTCATTTGAGTGAGGCAAAGTACAAGAAAATAATAGAGGATGGATAGAAGGCGACAAGGGGATGGATCTCTTGCAACAGGGAAGTGGTACAAGGGAACAAGGGTAAGGGTGGAGGAAGAGGGAAAGGGGAAATAAGTAGAATAAAGACATGCCATGTACAGGAACCTAATAACCTCAATTAATGTAAACATTATATGTCATCACATGAGCTGAGATTAATAATATCAATAGGAATGAAAATTGGGATAGGGGAATTGGAGGAGGAGGGAGAGAAGGGGAGGGAAGGGGAAGGAATTTTAAATTAAAAAAACAGGCTGTAGTACATACATGTAACCAATCCCCAAGATGATTATAAACTGCAGGTACTGTAAATATGAACTAATAAAAAAATAGAAATAAAGAAGGGAGGAAAATAGGCAGGTTAGAAGGAAGAGGATGGCCGCCACCACCCCCAGCTACCACTATAGCATACCTTCACATAGGTTGGATCCCACTGGAGACACTCCTTGGCAGTGAGAAATGCTTCATTCCATTTCCCAAGGCTGTAAAATGCATTGGATTTGCTGCAGAGTAGCACAGCCAATTCCCTCGGGGGAACCCTGTGAAAAGAACAAAAAAGTGGTCTGTAAAGCAATGGTTCTACAGATTAAAAAAAAAAAAAAAACTTGAAGGCCACCATTCTGGAGCTGGCTGCTGCCATCAGGAAGAGGGTTTCATGCAGAAAGCAATGTCTCAGTTATGCCCATTAGATCTGTGCTTTTCAGACCTGCTAGAAAGCCTAGAGCATTTACAATGTACAAATCTATCCCTCTTCACTCCTAAATTCTCTGCTCCCACCTTCTGATGCCACATGTCCTCAACACCTTGGTTCCATCTCCCACTGATCTCCACAAATCGTATGTTTTAGAGATTATTGGAGAATATGTTTCAAAAATGGCGGCTGATCCTAAGGATGGGGAGTTCCTTCTGAGCCTTTACAGTCCAGACAGGGTGTGAACCACTCCACATACATGTTGCTGCTAAATGGATATAGAGTACCACAGGAAGGACCTCTCAGAAGATGATTACTTCATCACCATGCCCAACCCTCAGAAGAACAAGCTACGGATAAGAAGCCTCGGCAGGTTCTATGGGCAGAGAATTCCAGGGTCCTGGTACCCACAGGGTAGACCAAAGCAGAAGCAAGGGCTGTAGGTGAGTGAGGCGCTACTCCCCCCAGACTCCTGCCTCTAGGGAAAGATAAAGCCAGGAGGGGGAGGCTCTCTAAAGCATGGCAGGCAGGTGCTAATCTTGCCTGTGTCCAAAGTTAAGACATTAGCAAGATTAGTGCCAACACCAAGTTGGAAGAAGAAAAAAAGATTTAAAAAATATATAGCACAGTGTTGAGAGAAGCTCAGGTGCCACTTGAATATAAGACAGACACGCAAAGAGGAAAAGCAGGGCTTATGACTTTTATTTGATATTTCAAATATACAAATCACTGTAGAAAAGTTAAGTATTACAGATAAGAACAGAAATAATTGTTGCCACCACCCTCAACATTCTATGTACTTGGCTTCTTTCGCCGCCCATCAGTCCCACTAGGTGAAAAGATGAGGCAGAAGCACACGGGGAGCAGTGGGGCAGGCAGCAGATGATTAGCCACGGAGCCATGATCACAAGCGTAGTTGAAGCCCCATTGTCCTTCCCAGACACCTTGCCATGGGACTGCATGGGACTGTCCTTCCCAGCTGCAGTGACTGATGGTTGCAACTAGGGGCTCTCAGCACCCCTTTCTCCAGAGATTTATCCTCAACCCAATGAGAGCTGCCCTCTCCCCAGGAAGTTATATCCATGCTGTGGACTGAACAGTGTCCCCCAAAATTCATATGTCAAAGCTCCCTAATACTCCAACAGTATTTGCAAACGGGACCTTTGGGAGGTAATTACTCTTACACAAGGTCCTGAGGTAGCCCTCCTGAGAGGTTTCGTGCCTTCAATAGATACTTGCTCAATCTCTCCATTATATGAGGACACAGGGAGGAGACAGCCATCTACAAGCCAGGAAGAGAGCCTTCATGGGGGAACCAAATCACCCAGCACCAATTTTGAACTTCCAGCCTCCAGAACTGTGCGAAATAAATTCCTATTGTTTAAGCCATCCAGTCTATAGTGTTCTGTTATCCCAGCTGAGGACATTAATCTAGCCCCACTTCTTAGGACAATGCCCAGTGGCCTGACAGCCTACAACCCGATGCTTGATTGATATGGTAATCAAAAGGTTAGCCCCCTTACCTCAAAGCAGAACTAGCTCTGTGGTTAAGGTCTTGCTCCAGAACTTTCTGTGGGATGAGGCTGAATCTGGCTCCAGTTTAGACACCACCCCTCCTTCGAGTTGTCCCCTGCCTCGTCCTGTTTCCCTCAGTTGCTCAGTAAATAACATGCTCCTCAATCCATATGTTTGCTGGCAACAACAGGAAAGTGAGCAGCAGGCAGCAGGCAAGGGAACAGTGTCAGGAAAGGCAATATGTGAGGGTCCGGGCAGAAGTCCCATTAGTGGTCACTCAGGTAGTAAGAGGAGGAGCTGAGATATGAATACACACAGTGTGGGGTCAGTTTATAATCATAACCACTATGCAAGACTGCCTCTTTAGAAAGCTGAATGTTTTGCCCTAAATAAGGAGCTGAAGGCCCAACTCTGACACAGTCCTTATCTGTACCAGGATTAGGCAGATCAATAGAAATTACCGGCACAAGCCAATCACACTGCAGTGTAGACACCAAGATGACAGGCAATAGGACATAAAAGCTATGTTTCAGTAATTCCGTGACATTTCTCAGTAAAAGTTTAGGCTGTGTTCACCCCACAGATGCCATCCTGTGCTCCTCCTACGACAACCATTCCCAACTGTTACTTGGAAGCCTCTGGGGTCCCCAGAACTATTTAGGTGATCCACAAAGTCAAAATACTTTCACAGTTGTTGTAGGCTGTACAGCAGCCCCAAATCACGTTACCTTTCATAGCAAATAGGTCTTTACAGATATGATTAATTTACAGATCTCAAGAGGGGGAGGCCATACTGGATTATGATACACTCACAAGAATCCTTAGGACAGGGAGACATTATTACAGTAAAGGAGAAGGCAGTGCAATTACAGAGACAGATAGGAAAATGAATTTTGATATCAGAAGAAGAAGGCAAAAGCCCAAGAATACCAGCAGTCACTCAAAGGTGAAAAAGGCAAGGAAACAGAATCTCCTCTCAGACTTTCCACAAAGTAGCAGCCCTGCTAACAGTTTGATTTTAGTCCCATAAGCCTCACTTCAGACCTCTAATCTCCAGAACTGTAAGAGAACAAATTTAAATCGGTTTAAGCCACTAAGTTTGTAGTAATTTGTTACAGCAGCTTCAGGAAACTAACAGAACAATAATACCAAGGCATTGTGTGCCTTTCCACACTCATTCCCTCACAAGCACATGGGGAATTTTCCGGAGATTACATGATGTGACATCACAACAGACTGAGTGCAGAAGCAGATGAAAGAAGGAAGCTGTCTTCTACTGAGACAGACATTGAGGACAGTTGCACTCTTTTCATGAAATTTTTTGTTTTGAGAAATTTACCTATTTTTTGTAAAAATATAATGGATCAATTTTTGGTATTTTTACTCAATTATATATTTTTAATTTTTCTCAGTTTTAAGCTCTGATTCAGATTATAATAATATCTATAATCTAGAGAAACCTATAACGTCTGGGGTCCTCAATAATTTCTAACACTGGCATGACACTATACTGCTTGAGAGTAGATTTTCTGAAGCTGAAGGGACAAGAAAATTGAAAAGGAGCCTGAATGCCTGGGTGGTATGCCCCTGTGACCAGGGTGTAAATGGCATAGAAAATATCGAGACAATAAAAGGAATGACAAGACAGTTTGAGTTCACTCACTCCAGGAATTCTGATTCCCTAACCAGAGAGAAGGGTAAATTCTGTTATCTCTATCAACAGTCCTCTGTTTCACTTTCTGTTTCCTTTCTTCCACTAACTTCCGCTCAATTTCTGAGCCAACAATGCAGAGAAGATAAATAGGATGTGAAGGAGAAAGGAAGCAGAAGCAAAGCGATGTGATAAAAAACGAGAGAAAACATAAACAGAGTTCTCATTTACTTAAAAAAAAAATGGATTGAAAAATCCAAACACTTACCCCCACTGGTATAACTGCAGGAGAATGTGGATGGCTTCATCATACTTTTTGATGGCCAAAGAGAAGTTGCCATTCCTAAGAACCTGGTTTCCAGATTCTTTTAACAGCTCTGCATAAACTGCCGGGTCCATCCTGGAGGAGACGAGAAGAGGCTTGCTGCCAGGCCCGTGCAGGGCACATTCCCTTCACATCTGCATTGCTGAATGTCTGGAGAGGGAGTTTGTTCATTCTGGCCCCACCCACCTTCAGAGAGCACACCCTGGCAACACTTCCCACCAACAGAGGACTAGGCAGAGTGTCTGAGTCTTTCTTTCCTAGTTCTCTTCTGACCTCAGAGCTGGCCAGAACATGCCATTGATTCAGTGCTAGTGATGTTTCTAAGCATGGGACAACATAAATCCTGCAGGTAGCAAGCACCATTCCTACAACTGGCACTGTGACTACTCTCATTTGTCCATCGTCACAGCTCATAAGGAGGCATTGTCCTCGCTGTTCAAATGAGGAAACTGAGGCTCAAAGGGGCTCATTTGCCTAAGCATCTGCTAATGGCATTTCCCAATCTAACCACACTCAAGTTTCTGTCCTTGACCACTGGACCACAATGATACAAGCAAGCCTGAGTTGATGGTTCTTCCACCCTCTTAAAACAGTGGAATGAGATGAGGAGGCATAGCTCTGAAGGTTTCACGTACAAGTGGCTAGGACACAGGACCACAAGTTCTCCTGTCCTAATCCTTTTTAAAACACTATAAAACAAGCCTTGGAGTATTTATCTCTGAGGATGCCACTGTCTGCTTACTTTTCTGCATCCCCAAAGGGTACCTGCCTCTTTCATGTCATAATCTCTATTTTGTTCATTTTTGTAGCTCTATGGCTTTGCACACACAAGTACTTAAATATTTGTGATGCAATAATCTGAATGCCAGCCTGGAAGGGATGCACATCACTGATTTTCTCAGGTGTGGCCTGGGAGATAGAGAGAAGTTCTTGGCAGAGCTGACCACATGAGAGGACTCAGTAAGTATGCTGAACAAGGCCAAAGAGGAAAGAGCCCCAAAGAGCCTCAAGAAGCAGTTTTCCAAGAGACAGGGAAAAGGTAGGTATCAAAAGAGATATCTCTAAGGACTGTCCCCTCCCCGGATGACAGTGGAGAAGGAAGAGCTGTGGGGAGGGTCTTAAATATAAAAACAAGCCAGGTGTGGTGGCACATGCCTGTAGTCCCAGCACTCTGGGAGTCTGAGGCAGAAGGATCACATGTTCAAGCCCAGCCTGGTGGGCAACTTAGCAAAACCCTATATTAAAATAAAAAGTACAAAAGAGCTGAGGATGCAGCTCAGTGAGAAGGCCCTGGGTGCATCCCAAGGCACACACACAAAAAAGTATGAGGATAATTCAGGTTTCACATATGGCATGTATCTATGGAGTCATAAAAATCTATTCAGTGTCTTGCTGACCAACTCATTTCTTGGATAGATAATAATTATTATTTTTATCATTTCAAATATTGGCAAGGGATTAGGAAAAGGGGCAGAATCAAGCAATTATACATGGTAGCTGTTTTAAATACATATGAGCTGGTTGAAAAAGGGATTTCTGAACTGCATTCCCTAGGCAACGTTTTATCAGAATGAGGTGTGTGACTCTTATTAAACAAGTCAGAATACAGAATTCTACCTACACCTTTCATTCAATAATCCCTAAATTATCTGACTCACGTTTATACAGAGATGATGGGAGAGAAAAATGTAAAGAATTGATTTACAAGGGAATAAAGAAATGTGTTTCTTTCAAATACTGTCAGCCATCTATCCAATAAATACTTCTTAAACTGGCCACGATCAGACAACTATAACAAGAAAATACAACAACTGACAAAAGGTTGATACTCCTTCACAAATAAATGCCTTTTACCCTGCATAAAAGACCAATTTCCTAAATCAAATTTAAGAGTCCTAAACAACAATTCACAAAGAAATAACAAGTAATTGCTAAATATATGGAGAATGGATAAATAGGATCACCCTCATCAGTGAACAAGAAATAGAAAATTAAACAAGGTATCACTGGAATATAATTAAAAGAATGACCCCAAAGGCTGGAGCACTACTTACAGGGGAAATACACTGCATCGTGGATAGATTTGGCCTCATGAATGTTTACCACAGTGAGAAACTAGAAATAACCCTAAATTTCCCATAGTACACAATAGATTAAATCAGTTATAGAATACTCATATAGTAGAATACCATTTAGTTATTTTTAAAATTGTGGTAAAAGAACATTTTATAATAGAGTTAGTTAGCAAATGAAAAATAGAGGCTACATAAAAAGGCATATAATCCCAAATTAAATTTTAAATACATCTAATATGTTGAAAACTGTTATACCAAACTGTTAACATCCACACTATGAGAATTAAACAGGGTTTTAATTTTTCTTTTTATGTTTTTCTGAATTCCCAACTGCTCCACAACATACTGCCTTAAAAAACAGACCATAGGACCGGTAATATAGCTCAGCGGCATAAGCACCTGCCTGGCAAGCGCAAGGTCCTGAGTTCAACTTCCAGTACCCACATAAAAAAAAAAAAGACCATAAATGCTATTAAAATGAGATTCTTTAAGGATTTAATTCAGACATTAAATGTTTTAATGAAGAATTCAATCATTAAATGTTTCTACAAATGTTTCTATTTACAAATACAATAAAAGCTATTAACTTCAGAATCTTTTTCTTACTCCAGAAACCAACAGTGAGCTGTAAATATTATGTAAGCAAACATCGAATGTGTTCAGCCACCTATGTTTCTGCTTTTCCTGGTACAATCAGGTCAAAGGAGAAAAGAAGAATGCCAACTCCTTGGAAGGCTTTTTTCTTCCTAATAAAATTTCTTGAAAGTTACATTCTCATTATAAGGAAGAATGCTTTATGTCTCCACCATAGAACACAGCTCGATTGTGTCTTTTTAAAAAATCACTGGCAGCCTATTTATAATATGAAATTGTTAAATGGAAGAGGTAATAATTTACCATAATGATGATAGAATTGATAGCTAATACGTACTGAGCACCTATTATGTGCTTTACATCATTGTCTTTCAGTTTTAGAAGAAACCCCATGAGGTAGGCATGATTGTGTCCCCATGTTACAGAGAGAAACCAAGGCAAGAGAAGTGAAGCTGCTTGCCACTATCATATGGAAAGTGGTAGTTGTGGAATTGAAACCTAGGTGGCCTGACCTAAAGAACTAACCTACACTCTAAAGGGCCAGAACAGGGCTTAAAAGGTCAACATTGAGTAATATTACTACGATATGTGATTGTCTGGCTGATACCACACACTCCCTGATGCTTTCAATTTTATTAATGATGCAAAAGCCACAGCATATGTAAAGACAGTTTCACAGCTGCAGTGTTGGCTTTCAGTGAGTTTCATCATGTCCCTTAGAGAGCTCAAAGTCCAGTTGTTGGAAGGTGACACAGCCTGTCTACCTATAATGAGGAAGCAAAAGTAAGAAAAATGCAAATGCACTCAATAGATATTGAAACAAGCAAGTATAAAACATGGCAGATCCAGGTACTTTTGGTTTTTATTACCTGCTGCATATATACACATCAACTATTATAACTGGCTTACAGCCACAGAGCAAAGCCTACAAATGGTAATTTCCAGGGGAGCTGAAATGGGCAGAGAAAGGCTTTACCTTCATTCTTTAGCATCTGGATAAATGAGACAAATGGCTATCTGGACTAAAGGAATGAATTACAAGGATATACTGAGGGTAGGTAGGAGCTTGTGAAAGATAAAGTTTACTTCAGAGCTTGTTTATTCAGGTTCACTGCAGCCCCAATTGTCAGTCTCTGGAGATCGTGATTTCTTTCTTTTTTTTTTTTTTTGTCAGTACTGGGGGTCGACCTCGGGACCTCGCGCGCCACCAGGTGCCCATGCTGCTGAGCGATATCACCAGCCCTTTTTTTCGGGAGTCAAACCTGGGCCCTCGCGCTTGCCAGGCAGGCGCTTACGCCGCTGAGCCATCTCACCGGCCCGTGATTTCTTGACAATGAAAGAGTTAAACATGTGCCATCTCAAAATATGCCAGATTGGTATATTGGTTATTTCAAGCTGAAATCAGTTGAGAAGCTGTAACTGTCAGAAGTGCCATTTGTCCTGTCTTTATCTACATGCAGCAAGACATGGCAATTCTTTCAGGAGGGGTGGCCTTCACATACCAATGCTGGAAAATAGCCTTCATCACCAGAGACTGGTAATTGGGGCTGCAGTAAACCTGAAAAAGAAACTCTTAAGTAATTCTTATCTTCCACTAGCTTCTACATCCCTCCCCTCAATATAACTCTTAACATCCCTAGAATTCATTTCCTTACTCCAGGTAGACATTTGTCTTATCATTCCTTCACAAATATATTGTTCTTTGTCTTAAAAAGTATCACGCTTTAGACATTTCTTTGGACTTTTCCTTCTTGGGAAAGGGCCCGTGTACATGCAAAATTAATAAAACTATTCTGCTCTTCTCCTGTTAATCAGCTCTTACATTAATTAGGTTTCATAGATCCAGCCAAAAAGCCCACACAAGAACTCTCTCCTACAGAATTTGCCACCAATATGGGCTCTCCTTCATTGGCTGGCACAGTGCTCACTCCAGAGCTGCTGCAGCTGAGAGCCTGGACCTCTGACAAAATGCTGGCAACAGGTAGTATATCTTAACCAGTTAGCCTCCCAAATCTCTGTTGTGGGGATCTTCAAGGCCATAGTGGTAGGACTCTTCTTGTCTCTTTCCCTCTCTAAAAAAATTTAGATTGGCAGAAAACACTTTGCAAATTTGTTCTAGAAGGCAAGAGAAATTCTGGGTGTTTTGTGACTACCGTAGAATCCTATTTGATCTTCTTCCTTCATCTTGTCTTCCTGAGTCATTTGTGAAAAGGAATGAACCCAAAGGAACAAACGACATGTAGTTCTGTACTGTATAAGCCTGTTGTTCTAGGCAGGTGGTGGTGTTCTGCAGACTAGTGGATTTGTGGTTCCAACCAAACAATGTCTATTTAAGTAAAATTTTGCTGGGGCTTGATGAGGTTCCCCAGGGTTTGATGAGGTTCTCCTCTCGTCTTGTCTTACGTTCTAAGAGTTTGGCTTTGTATCCAAAGAGGACACCTTCTCTGGTCTCTGCCATCTCAGGGACACAGGTGTGGGCCTGTGCCTTGGCAGCCAGCCAGAAGTCTGAGAACTCAAGACCTGTATTGGACTGTGCCAAGCTCTCAGGGACGTTTGTTTAATAAGAGCCTTCAGGCCACAAAGGGGTTTTATTGTCTTAACCTCTGTTAGCTTGGCTGGTGCTGGGAAACTCCCAGGCTAGTATCACCTGCCTGGTGTCACAGATTAGCAGGCACTCATATTTTCACGGGTGACTGAAGACACTACTGCACGTAATCCCTAACCACCTGTGGTAACAAAGATCTTTTGCTTTCTAGTCTGTCCTAGTTTGTCTCTGAGAATAAACTTTGGATCATAGGTGTCAGAACTTCTACAATGACTTCCAGAATGCCCCTGGCTTCTCTTATCCAGCTACTGCTTTTACTTCAATTCCTGCAATTCAACCCCGCTCAGCTTTGTTTTTGATTCTAGTTCACCCTGACTCACAATTTCCATTTGCAGGAAGTTACTGTACCTGTCCCATCCCATAGCAAAAATTTTAAAAGCTAATGAAAAGCTCTCAATGAATTCTGGTCAGTATGATGTCACAGACATACACAGTCCTTTACATTTAGAAAAGAAAAGGGGTGGGGGAAGCACTTCAGTTTTTCTCAACCAAGTCATGCCATGTCTTTGAAATAAACTATTAAAACCTGCCAGAATTCCTTTCTCAGTATATTTTCATTTACTCAGGAAAATTTTTTTGAATGATTTGTACAACTCTTGAATTTGGGGTACCCCTTGTAATTTTCTTCTCCCACAAACAGCTCCTGGTTTCTTGTTTTATCCTACCTACCTTGTTTTTGTTTTTCTGTCTCTAAGGGAACAGAGGGGTTATCTGACCTTGGTGTGCAGAAGGCCAATGAAAAGGTTGGAACTCTAAAGTATGGCTAGATAGAAATGTGGCTTACAAGCCCATTTTTAGCTACTAAATCTTTCTTTAGATTGGCATTGACAGTGGCTTGGATTTTGATAGGGGTGCATTTTTGCTCTCTTTGTAGAGACACTGGTCCTTATTTGTTTTGGTCCCATGCATGAATATTTATTATACTTTGAATCATTTGCTTAGGTATTCCTTTGATTTAAAACTCTGACTTATATTTAAAGCATCAGAGCAACTTTTAATTTTACTTTTTCTCTGGAGATGAAACAGAACTGTATACTCAAAAAAAAATTTTATTAAGACATTTCAATGATAAACCCCTCTAAATCCAGAACAGAACTATTCTTTTTATTTCCATCTTCTTTTATTTCCAGTTTATATCAGGGAAATTTATTTCTCTGACATAAAAGAACAAATTAAAGATAATACAGTTGGATAGACACATCACACCTTTGAATCATTCAGGCTACAACACAGTTCTTAGGGGAATTAAAAGCAACTGTTTTTGTCTTGCAAACTAAGTCTAAAATATGCTTTTAAAACTAGCCCACCTGTAATCTCAGCACTTAGAAGGATGAGACAGGAAGATCACTGATGAGTTTGAGGATAGCCTGGGCTACATAGTGAGTTCAAGGTCAGCCTGGACTATACAGGTACACCCTGTCTCAAATCCTTTTGGGCCAGGCATAGTAGTGCACACCTGTGATCCCAGGACTTGGGAGGCTGAGGCAGGAGGATCTCTGCCTGGGCTACATAGTGAGTTCAAGAACTACATAGCTATTTGCACAGCAAGAGCAACCACCAACAGAGTGAAGAGACAACTCACAGTGTAGGAAAAAATTTTTGCCAGCTGTTCCTCAGACAAAGGATTACTATCTAGAACATATAAAGAACTCCATCTTACTCCAGAAAGAATGGGTATCAAGAAATCAAGTAACAACAAATGCCTGCAAACCTGTGGGGCAAAAGTAACCCTTCTACCTTGTTGGTGGGAATGTGAATTAACCACTGTGGAGATAGGTATGGATAGTCCTCAAAAAACTAAAACTAGAAATGTCATTTGACCCAGCTACTCCTCTTCTAGGTATCTTCCCAAGAGTTAAAGTCATTATATTATAGTGATAAATGAATAGCCATGTTTATAGCAACACAATTCATAACAGCTAAATCTTGCAAACAGCCTATATGCCCATCAACAGATCATTAAAGGATAAAGAAAATGTGGTATTTATATACAATGAAGTATTACTTTGCCATAAAGAACGATAAACTTGAGGCATCTGTAGGTAAATAGATGCACATTAAGACTATAATGTTCAGTGAAATAAATCAGACACACAAGCTTAAATATTGCATATTTTCACTTACCTAAGAAAAGCAAAGTATAAATAAAGAACAAAATAAAAGATAGTTAATAGGAAGTAGGTAGATCTTTTTCAAATAGGAAATGGAATGAGAAATGGAGGAAGGAGTGAGGGAAGGAGGAGAAAAGGAATTTTTTGAAAAGAGAGTTGAAGAAAAATGAAATAGAGCTTTTCCAAATGAGAAAGGAAACAGGAGTTGGAGGAAGCAGAGAGGGATGGCAGGGGAAGGGGACAAAAAAAGAAATAAGATGTGTTATGTACATAAGCAAAGTACCCATGATAAATGTAATAATTATGTACTAAAAACATATACTAATAAAAAATTTAAAAAGAATAAATAGGCTATCTGGCTTGAGGAAAAAAATTTTTAAGTTAAAGAACTCAAAAAAATTATACCTCCCAGAATAAGAGACCTGGTCAAAAAATGGGCAACTGAAATGAATAGACACTTTTCAAAGAAGTAGCCAATAAATACATGAAAAAATGTTCAACATTGCTGGCTATTAGGGAAATGCAAATTAAAATAACACTGAGATTCTATTTCACTCCAGAAAGAATAACAAATGCTGGCAAGGCTGCAGAGAAAAAGGAACCCTCCTTTATTGTTGGTGGGAATGTAAACTAGTAAAACCACTATAGAAATCAGTATGGAGATTCCTCAAAAAATTAAAACTAGAAATTCCATTTGACCCACCTATTCCCTTTCTAGGCTTAACTCTTTGAAACAGTTAAAGACATCATATTACAGTGATATATGCATACCCATGTTTATACCAGCACAATTCACAACAGCTAAATCATAAACATGGACTATACGTCCATCAACAGATAAATCAATGAAGAAAATGTGGTATTTATACACAGTGGAGTACTACTCTGTCATAAAGAATGATAAACTTGAGTCATCTGTAGGAAAATGGATGCACCTTGAGAACATAATGGTAACTGAAATAAATCAGACACATAAGCTTAAGTATTTTGTGGTGTCTCTTTTATGAGAAACCCAAAATATAAATAAGGAGCAAAATAAAAGATAGACAATAGGAAGTAGCAAGATAGATCTTTAGCATATGGGAAGGGATCCAAGAGACAGGGGGGTTAGATTTTTTTAAATAACAGAATTGTGATGTGTTGTGTACGTGTATCAAGTCTCTACAAGGAATGTGATTATTATGTACTACAAACATATACAAAATATATTCTGTGCTAAGGTCCTGCCTCCACTGACAAGATAGCAATTTAAACTCATGCCCTAGCAGGGATCATCTGCAGGTAGTTTTCAGTACTCAAAGTATAATTTCTATGACCATAAAAATAACCACAATATGCAATAAATGTACTTGGGATCACAGTCAAATTGTCAGAAAACATACATCAAAAAATTACCATGGGGGGCCGGTGAGATGGCTCAGCGGCTTAGGCGCCTGCCTGGCAAGCGCAAGGGCCCGAGTTTGACTCCCGGAACCCACACACGAAAAAAGGGCCGGTGATATCGCTCAGCGGCACGGGTGCCTGCTGGTGCGCGAGGTCCTGAAGTCGACCCCCCGGTACCCACAAAAAAAAAAAAATTACCATGAAACAATGGGGTACTACTCTGCCATAAAGAAGGATAAATTTGAGTCATCTGTAGAAAAATAGATGCACCTCAATACCATAATTTTACATGAAATAAATCAGACATACAAGTTTAAATAGCACATTGTTTCCCTTATGTGAGAAACCTAAAAAGTAAACCAGGAGCGTAATGGGAGGATAGATATTGGGAAGCAGGAACAACATGTTTAAATGGGAAAGAGAACAAGGGAGAGGGGAGGGGTAAGGGAAGGAAGGGAAAAGGAATAAAAAAGAGGCTATTTGATTTGTTTTGTTTTTCTTCTCTTTAAAATAAAAAAAATAAAAAAAAAATAAAAGAGGCTAGAAGGAAAAAAGTGGAAGTAAAGCTTTTGTAAATAGGGACGGAAAGAAGGGTCGAAGGAAAGGGAGAGAAATAGAAAAAAAAGAAAAATCAAGATACATTATTTACAGGTATAAATTCCCTATGATGAATCTAATCATTGTGTATGACAAATACATACAAAAAAATATAAAGTTAAAGAAAATAAAAGATATAAATAATGCTATGGTTAAAAAATAGAAAATAAAACAATTGCCATGCAATAGCAATGAAAAGACACACAGTAGGGATCTGTCATATTCTATTATCTTAAACAGGCTCAATTTTTTAAACATTTTTACTGAGTTAAAACAATAATATGTATAACATACCTTAATCTGAAGTGTTTGGGTCATTTAGTTTTCATATCTATATAACTCCCACCCAGACCCATATTTGAACCTTACCAGGCCCCTAGAAGTTTCATTCCTGCCAACTTCTAGTCTAAACCCAGCTCTACCACTACTTTAACCTCTAAAACATAGATCTGTTTTAGGCAGCGGGTTCTCTCTTTGGTCAGTTTCTTTCCTTAAACATTATCTATGAAACTCACCTATACCTTTGCAGGTATCAGTAGTTCCTCTTATTATGGCATCGAGTTGGACTATATGAATATATCACAATTTGTCCATTCTGTCAATGAGTACTTTGAACTCATTTGAGATAATTATGAGTGAAGTTGTTATAAATATTTTTTCATATGTTCTTCAGTTAGCAATATCTGCATTTCTTTTGGGTACATTCCCAGGAGTAGATGTAGAATCACTGGGTCACAAGAAGGATGTACTGTTCAGTTTTAGTAGATTCTGCCAGTTTCCAAGTAGTTGAATAAATTTATACTGTGCGTTGGAGGGTAAACTGCCAACATTTTTCAATGCCAGGTATTATCAGTATTTTTAATTTTGGGCAATCTTGTATCTCACTATGGTTTTAATTAGCATTTTCCTGATGACTTATAATGTCATGTGCCTCTCAATAAGTTTGTTGGCCATATGAATGTCCTCTTTTGTGAAGTTCCAAATTTACCCAATCATAGAGTAGTGTTGTTTTTAATAACTAACCAGTAGATAACAATTTATAAGACACAGTTCAGTTCATTTTCTCAGAAATAGTATCACTACTAGACAGCTGGAAGAACAGTGGACTCTGACCTAGACACCGGACAGCCATCATGTAGGCACACAGCACACAAACTATCATAAGCTCAGGAAATAAAATTATTCTAAAGACACTAATTGCCAATAAGTGCCTCAGGAGATTTCATTAGATTCTAGTGATAGCATGGTGCCTGGAAATGTAATAAAAACCAAAAACAGGTTATACTTTTAAGGCAGAAACTTGAAAGCTGATCCTGCTAACAATTAATGATATTTATTACTAAGGACGTTCTTAAACTGTACCCATTTAGCTATAATGAACCGTACTTCGCCCCTTGAAAGTAGCCTTCCTTGGCTAACTGAGCCCTAATTTTCTTTGGGTTGGATGAGAATTCCAATCCCGCTGCCAGGGACTGGTTCAATAGTGAATGTAGGGCATAACTCTGCCCCTTAAACTTAATTAGATGCTTGTTGAAGGACTGTGGGGAAACGTTTTATCACTTTTCTGAATAAGCTTCCAGAAGAGGATCTCTCTATTACTTGAGGCACTGTCCAATATGGAAGGCAGACTATGAATCTAGACTTTGAGATGTGCAGATGCATGGCTCTAAACTTCAGCTTAAGAATAAAGCCAACACTCAAAGGAATAGGACAGAGCCAAAGGAATCACAGGAAAGCTGCTGGGAGCCATTGACTTGTGAAAATTCTGAAGCTTGCCCTATCTCTGGACTTCTGTTTATGTGAGTGTATCATAGGCAGCATCTGACTGCCAGAAACAGAATATGTGTCAGTGGCTTGAACCAGAAGGGTTCATAATCAGAAGTCATGGGGTAAGAGGACACCTCTTCATCTCTCTGTGACAACATCCTAACCACACTGGCTTTTTGCCCTCATACTTGTCCTCTCAAAACTCCATACATTACCTTCAAGGCAGGAAAAGGCTCCCTGCCACCACTCAACTCTTTTATTTAAAAAAAAAATGAAAACTTCCCCAAAGCCCCCAAATGAACATCATATGTTTCACTGGTCAGAAATAGCAATCCGGGAAAAATAAGTATCTGACTCTATAATGGTGGGCAGCCAGGAAAGAGGTCTACAGGGACTGCTGGGTTTGCCAAACAACAAACAAAATGAGCCAATAAATATCCTTATTGCTTAAGTTAGGTTTTCTATTACTTAGAGCTAAAAGCACGGTGTTTTAGCTCTGGCTATTACTACTCTGTTTGGTGACCATTTTCATTCTATTACTATTCTATCTGGAATTCTGTCCAATATGGTAGCCACTAGCTGCATGTAGATGTTGACATTTTAATTTAAATGAACTAAAATACAACTAAAGCTTCAGTTCCTCAGTCACTCTAGACACATCTTAGGTGCCCCATAACCACATGTGGTTAGTGGCTACCATTTTGGACAGTGCTGACCTAGAACTGTATCTATCACTGCAGAAAATTTTACTGGAGCATGTGGTTATAGTTCAAATAGTAACCCAGGTACGTCTGAAGTGTTATTTTTTTACTCAATGGAGAAAGTAGCCTTCAATCTCTATGTATGAGCACAATATATAACAAGAGCTGCTTCCTAGAGTTTTGGTATGCAGTGTACACCCCCGAAGCTGAGTATCTTCAAGCTCCCTACACTATTCTGTTGCCATCACTGAGCCTCACGCTGTCTTTCCATCCTGAACAGTGTTTATGCATAAAGATGAATACCACCTGAAATCATGAACTACGCTGTCATGGAATTATTTATGCATCATATTTTGGCATGGAATATAGGGACATGGGTTGTGCTGAGTAAATCCAGTCCACATTCCTCTAAGCATCCCATTTAGTGCCTATAGTATTACAACTGCAAACCAGATTACTGCTCTGTAGATTCCCTATAAATGCAGAATTTTAAGTTTCTCTCCTACTTAAAAATCAAGATAAAAGCTATAAAACCAAGTTACAACCAAATAAAACTGCTATTTTGATATTGCAAAGCAAGCATGAGGAAAATTTTCTGACTTGATTTCATGAAACAACTTTTTTAGAGAGGGAGATGGGAATAAGCCTATTGTATTCTACCAGTTTTAGCCCTATTTGACTAGCTGTCTAAAATTTTCAATACAGGGCCGGTGATATAGCTCAGCGGCATAAGCGCCTGCCTGGCAAGCAGGAGGTCCTGAGTTCGGCTTCCGGTACCTGCATATAAAAAAAAAAAAAATTTCAATACAGCCAACTTTAAAGTCCTTAAATTTCCCCTGATATTCATATTAGGTCTTGACTCACCTCAAACTGACTCACTCTTCTCCCTTGGCCAAAAACTTCAAAATATGTTTTTCATTACATTTTAGATTACAAATAGAACAGTTCACTGTGTGAGAAAAGTAGAAGCAGGGCTCCTAGGTAGGTTCATTATACCGACGCTGCTTTGTGATTTGATGTTCACAGGCTTAAATTAACAAAGGACTAAAATAACTTTTATCTATCTATCCTTAGGAAATAAACACAGATTTCAAAAAAACTAGAGTAATAAAAATTTTATTAAGAAATGAATACATATAATTCTAAGAGCATATTTAAAAGACTCTTTATAAAATATCCGTAAACACCGTTAAGTTTACAAGACTTACTTTTAGAAAAAAAAAAAAAAAAACACTCAAAAAGCATGGCCTTGAATTTTAAAAATACCCAACATGTTTCTATTTGGGAAAACTCACCATTATAAAATGTCAAATCTTCCCCTGCTAACGAATGTACAGTTTCAATAAAATTTCAATTAAAAACAAGAGCTTTAAACAAATTAATGAAGGAACTGTCAAGGGCATCGAAAAGAATAAACAAGCCAGAAGAGCCAAGATATTTTTAATAAAAAGAAAAGTACCAAGTGAGAGAGAATATTCTCTAATATTTTTAAGTGTATTTATAAAACTTATAAATTTTTAAAGTGTGGTTCTACCATGTGAGAATAAACACATCAATAGAATAAAATGGAATACCCAGATATACTGAGCAAAAGAAGCCAGGCTCCAAAGAGCATACACTGTGTGGATTGACTTAAAGTTCTAGTACAGGCAAATCTAAGAAATCATAAATTGTGGTTGCCTAGGGAGAGAGGTGTTCTGACTGAAAAGAAGCATGAGTGAGCTCTCTTAGGCAGTGGAATTGTTCCATGCAGTATTTTTGCCATGGTTCTTAGCCACACAGGTGTATACACTTGCTAAAATTCACTGACCAAGTAGACTTAAATTCTGTTTTATTGCACAAGCAAGTATCTATTTTTTAAAAAGCATTGAGAAAAAGAAAACAAAAGGCACTAAGGGAAAATGGTACAAATCTTAGTCATCTTCGAACACTCTAAGTAGACATTTGCCAGTATCTAACAAAGTGATACATACATATGGCCCTTGATCTGGGACCCATCTTTTTTTTTTTTTTCCCTAATGTGGGTACCGGGAGTCGAACTCAGGACCTCGCACTTGCCATCAGGTGCTTGTGTCGCTAAGCAATATCACCAGCCCCTTTTTTTCCTTTATGTGGGTACCCGGAGTCAAACTCAGGACCTCATGCTTGCCAGGCAGGCGCTTACACCGCTGAGCCATCTCACCGGCCCTGGGACCCATCTCAATGTCCATCAACAAGGAGCTATTTTAAAGTATAGCCCTCCCACCACAGAATATTATACACATATTTAAAAAAAAAAAGAATGAGCATAGTCTGTATGTACTAATCTGGGATAATCTCCAAAATACATTTGAAATATCAGATTTAGAACACTATATATTATGCTCCTTTTTTGTAATAATAAATAAGAAAAGCTGAATAAGTTTATATACTTCCATCTGCTCAGATATACATAAAGAAATCCCAGAAGGAATCACCAGAAATAAAATTGCTTACCTTTACTGGGGATGGGGCAGAGGGTGGAAGAAACTTTTCCTCATAAATTACATGAATTTTAAGTTTTAGTGCAGTGAAAAAATTTTAGTGGGGCACAGTGGCACACACCTGTATTCCCAGCTACTCAGGAGACTGAGGGAGAATTGAATTAACAGTTTGGGCAATTTAGTGAGAACTTGTCTCAAAGTAAAATAAAAAGAGTTGGAAACATAGTTCAGTTACCCTTGCCTAGCATGCACAAGGCCCTGTGTGCAGTTCCCAGCACTGCACGAAAACATAGAGTTAAGTAATCTTCATATTTGAGCAGGCCATTCTAATGATACGAAACGAAGAAACCATAAAGAAAGTGATAGACCTCAATTCATAAAAACTACAAGCTCTTGTACATCAAAAGTCCCTGAAAATAATTTAGTAATACCCTAAATCAGCAATAATATGGGTAGAATCATTCTCACATACTGCTGACAGCAGGATAAAGTGATGCAGCATCTGTCTATAGAAATGTTAAAGTACAAACTTGTGACACAACTATTTACCTGCTGGGAATTTATCTACAAACGTACTTTATTCAAGTACATGATGATGCTCACTGCCTAGCTCTCTGTATAAGCAAAATGATACAAATCCAAAAGTCCAACAACTGGAGAAGTCTATATCAAGTGTGGTACAGCTTAGAACAGAACCCTGAAGAGTTTAAAAATTATGAGGTAAATCTATATAAAGAGAAAAAATGTCAAAATATGCAATTAAAGTGAATAAAGCACATTGGAAAGCATATTGTAGAGCAACTTGGAGAACAACTTGGAGAGCATAATGGTGTGTGTGTGTGTGTGTGTGTGTGCACGTGTGCATGCATGTACGTGTGTGGGCATATGGGTATACACTTGATCTTCTGAAAGAATTCCTGAAAGGACACTTAAGAAATTAACGAAAGTGATGACCTTTGGGTAATAGATCTGGAAATGGGAAGAATGCTCCTAAACTATGAAATAATAAATGTCTGAGTCACCCAGTTTGTTATAATTCATTATTGCAGCCACAGGAAACCAATATAACACCTCACTAAACATATTCACTAAATCACATAAATAGAAAGGGTTTAATAAACTGAGGTGGTTAGAACACAATTTCTAGGGCAAGTAACCCAAGGCTTGAAGATTTAAGAGCCTGAGCAAGCTTTTGCAGTAATGAGCACCAGACATGAAACCCAGGCTCATTTCCTGATCTCCATCCTGGCACCTTATCCCCTACACCTGTTGATAGGCCAAAAAGCCAGGACTAGAACCCAAGTCTTGTCTCTGGTCTATGATGGTTCAGGTTATCAGCACAAGGGCTGTGGAAATCGTTGCTTGTTATTTGAGCATAATTCCTGCAACATTTACAGAACCTTTGCTTTGTTTACCCAGCAAAGAGAAAATATTTGGTGAAAACACAGCCCTAGTATTTGCCTACTTTCCAAAAGGCTTCCCTGAAATTACCAGCTATCGCTAAGACAATCTGTGAAACTCAAGGCCTTGCTCCACTTTCCAGGACAAGCAAGGAGGTAAGGATGAGAGGTGGATAAGAGGTGGGAAAGGTCAGCACTGGGATGTCTCAAAATGGCCCCAAGTCTTTTTCTACTGTGGTTCTTCCTTGGGGAAGAAGGGTTTCAGTTCACAGACCGTACGAAACTCTTTCCACTGAAGGACAGCATCGCCGTGGTAGGCCTGCTCTGGTTTGGCTGCTCAGCTCACTACGGAGGGCTCCTCAGGAGAGGGCTGAAGTGCAGAGGCAAGCCCCAGGGCCTTCTGTGCTCTCCATGCACCAGGACTGCCAGGCTAAGAGCCCTTCTCTGGGAGTTTTTGAACTGAAAACCTGGGAAGGAAGAGTCCTCTGGTGGTAGAAGTTGTGGTAGGAAGCTTTAGAGGGGGGGCAGCCTTACTTCCCACACTGACAAGCCAATCTGGGGTTGAGAGAATATGATACCTACACCTAGGAAAAAGAGAGGGAGAAAGGGGCTTCTGGAGCTCCACAATTACGTATTCCTTTGCGCCTGAGGCCCAGCTGCCACATCCCTGGTTACTGAGACAATCTCATCCTTCCAGAACTTTTCTCTTTTTGCCTAAGTACTTTGAATGTTTTTTTCTTTCATTCATTAGAAAGGAAGGAAGCAAATGAGAGGGTCTTGCCTGTTTCACTTCTCTCCACAACTTCACATTAGACAAGGGTCTGTATCAGGAGTATCCTACCTCCACCCTACCCTAGACATCTTTGGTCACATTATCCCTTCCTGCAGGGCCCGACAAGGCTTCAGAATCTTTTGCACAGTATTCATTCCAGAAAACCACACATTTGTGTCCCAAACAAATCCTATGTGCCATTTCCAGTTTCTATGGTAACAAAGACTTGGGCCAAAACTCAAGTTGTGCATCAAGCGCAAGTGTCCAGAGTGCCTTCACCAGGAAACAAGAAGCCAAAGATAAAAAGTCAATTGATCCCCAATTCACCCTCAGCTTCGCCTCCACTAAGAAGTATTCAGGCCCCAGAACAACTGTCCCCGAGTTGGGTTCACACACACCCTCCAGAGATCTCTTCCTCACCAGCATTCATTAATGTAATATCAGCCTTTTCATTGCACTCCTTGCTCCAGCCTCGCCCATCTCCCATCAATAAGATCGTCCCCAAATCCATCAGATTTTGTACTATGTCCAGGTTTAAAAAGCCTTCAGGAAGCCAGCTGTGCTTGTAATCCTAACACTCTGGGAGGCTGAGGCAAGAGGATCACAAGTTTGAGCCCAGCCTGGGCAATTTAGAAAAATCATGCCTCAAAAGGCATGGGGGGAGATAGTTCAGTGCGAAGGCCCGGGGTACAATTTACCAGTCAATACCAAAAGCAGGGAAAAAGCCTCCAGGATCACTCAGACCCCACTGCCTCCCATGCATGATTTCCAGGCATATCAGCATTTTTCCCAGACTTTCTGGGCCCTTCTCTGGCCACAGTAATTGCTACTGCTCTGAACACCTCAGCAAGGCCCTCGGTATAGCTTTTCACTCATTCTCTTAACGTGCATCACTCCTTCTGCCTCGGTTTTAGGTGCTGTACTATGTCTCAGCAGCTCTGTGTTGGATACTTGTTTGTTTAAATGCTTTCCCCAGCAGCCTGACTTCTTAAGGCAGGAACTAAGTCTTACTTTTTCTTATTTCTGCAACTCAAGGGCTCAACATTGTTAAGTAAATAAATAATTCTCTGGGTACTTCTTTACTTAGCAGAGACAGATGGTTAAACTGGAGGAATGGGAAAGGAAGAAAGATGGGGGGTTAATTCAAATTAGATTATCTCACTTGTAATACTGGATTTTTGGCCATTTCCTGGAAAGCCAAAACATATTGAACTGTTAGCTGTTCCTTTGGATAAAGATACAAACTAAATAAAAGCCATCCACACAAAGAACAAACCAGAAATAAGTAAATCCAACCAAAATAAAGTCACCAAAGCTGCTGGCTACTTGAGGGGGAAAGGAGAAAGATGTCTATTAATAAATAAATACTTGTGCAGAATTTAATGGTCAGCATTCAAGGCCACATATCCTACTGTGCAACTGGTCCTGAAAATTCAAAAATGTTAAAAGTAAAGAATAATCCTGTAGACCAGCAGCTCTTAGATTTTTGGAACTGGCAAACAATAACATTTGCACGCACACACACACACACACACACACACACAAAGAAATTGAAGGGAACTTAAAGTAAAGTTGCCGACTCTTTATTTTGCCAAGGAAGAATTTTTTTAAAAAATAAGTGACATCTACTATCCCCATAATTGCATAAAAGAAATAACATTTTAACTCCAAAGAAAAAAATGTAAGTTCAAACTAAAGACAGAAATGTTTAAAAAGGACCAGCAAAGAGCCTTACACAAAATTTTAGTCTGGGATAGTATCCAGATTATTTCAGCCCCAAAACTAAGTCAGACCCCTGGAAGATGATCAAGAAATATCACTAAAGAGCAAAGATGGACTAATTTCAACTCCTGGTTCAACTGATCTCCAAAGAGGAGGCCCTACAGAGGCCTCTGTTTGTGGCCAGTGGTGAGCCCACAATACCCTCCCAGTGTTTTCCCGTATCTCTATTTGAATGAGAGTAATCCAAGGCAGCTGCGTATTAACAAGTAAAAGGTATTGAGCACTTACTACATGACAGACCCCATGCTAAACCCTTCTCAGGAATTTTCTCACTGAACATCCCTAACATTTAATAAAAGAGAAGTAGGATTATTCCAGGTGTGGGGGGGGTGTATGAGAGAGAGAGAGGGAGAGAGACAGAAACAGCACATACTGGGGATTGAACCCAAGGTCTTCACACGGAGGTATATCCCCAGCCCTTTTATTTTTATTTTTGAGACAGGGTTAGCTGCTGAGTTGCTCAAACTGGACTTGAACTGCCTCAGCCTCCCAGAGTGCTGGGATTATAGGCATGCACCACCACATCTGGCTGATTATTCCAATTTTACAGGCCAGGAAACAGAATTACACAGGTAAAGGGACTTCTCCAAGAAAGGCACAAATCCAAGTCTAAAACAAAAATCTGTGTTCATAATCCCAGGGAGAGATGATGTACACAAAAGGTGAGGGTGACTGGGAAAAACATAAAGGATGAACTTTAAAATTAAAAACAAATCCCTTCAAAAGCCAACCAGAAAAATAATTGTGAAGTTAGCATTCCACACTCTCAAGACAAAGGAGGAAGTTAAGCATCAGCCACCCACAGTGTACTCATAAGTCTTACTCAGGTATTTGTGCTAAATCCAGGCTGATGAATAACTACCCTATTCTCATTTAGGTTTCTGCTTTCCCTCAGAGAACCAGGGACGTGTAGATGCCTGTCAAGTTAGGAGAAGCCACAAGGACACAAGGCACTCTTGGGACAGTTCTTGAACAAGATGCTTCCTCATTTAAAGGAGAGCCTGAGTTTAGGTAATAGCAGCCGAATCATCCCTTCCTTCAGATCCCTCCTTGAGCCTCTTGTAACAGTCATGTACTCGATGTTTTGGTTAGTGACAGACTGCGTATGTGAGGGTGGTTCCATGTGACTGTATCACTTACTGACATACTACCTGTCTCAGTTTGTGGAAGTAACACACTCTATCTACTATGTTCCCAGTCACAAAATTGCCTAAGGACCCTTCTCTCAGAAATTTGTTAATTAAGACATGCCTGTATTTTAAATGCCATTTAATGGTCTCCATTCTACCTCCCATCCCCAAGACCACAGCAATTTGCTTCCTTCTCAATATGAAGGGGAAATCAACCCAGAGTAGAAACTAAAGCACCATCCACTACTCCATGGAAGAGGGTCCAGAGGGAACCAGGTGCTCCCCAAAAAACAGCCCCTGCCCAAGACAGTAACAGCTGAACGGTGGTCCCTTAACAGTGTTGAGAGGACCTGAGTTCTAGCCCTAGTTCTGGTATTTGGCCAGACTAAGATTTATTCATTCAAATTTCCACCTCCAGAGTTACCTTATAAATAAAAAATAGAACTGTACATATACACACATGTGTGCACTTTCCATGGCTCTCCCTAACCTTGTTTATAATTAACCCCAAATAGCTCAAATTTCCATACTAAATTACACACACACACACGCCTCATCTTATCTTTCTAGCATTCTCCAATACTGTGTGCCCACCATGTTGTATTCACACGACTCCAAAGTCATCTTGCTCTCTCCCACGGGCAAGTTTTTGTACTGCAATGTAACAGGACTAGCACCAGAAGGACAATCAATATAAAGATACAAGAGTCCTCACAGAAGAAAAAATCTAGAAACCCGGAGTTAAGTCCATCTTTTACTTCTTCGAAGCCTGATATCAGGCAGCAATTCATTTAGCTCCAGCCCTCAATTTCCTACTGGAAAACAGGAACAATATTGCCTTATATGCCTGGCCCCCGACTATTAACTGACCCTCAGCCAGTTAATAGTAACAGAGTGTCCACTGTGTTCCTAAAGCGCTCTGCTAGATGCTTGGAATGTATGAATACGCAAGACTAACCAAAAAAAAAAAAAAAGCTACTGCCCTCAAGAAGCTCACATTCTGGTACACGTTATGACCTATAAAATAGAGACTGCTCATAAGCGTTCTATGGGATTTAAATAATGCATGAGTCACACTTTACGTAGACCCTGGCACAGAAGAAACTATTATTACTACAGTGATGTTTAGAGCATAAGCCCTTTCGTTCACCACTATTCTTAAAAAGCTGCTCCTCTTATCTAGGAGCCCTTCTCTCCTCCTGGCACCTCTCATTCTATCTGCTTGAAGTTTTCATCTATCTCAATACAGCTTAAAACTGACCTCCTACATGTCCCAAGGAAGGATTCAGGAGCTGGAAACTCTTCTTCCAGTGCTTGCCTACCTCTCCATTAACCCATTCTCACAGCTCCGCCTGGCATTAACTCTGTTCTAGAACCATTAGCAGAGCCTATGTCTTATATGTTTATACCCATCTTGACCCAATACAGCGCCCTCAGATATATCTGAGGAACACCACTAACCTGAAAAAAATAAAATTCAAAAGGAGGTGAGAATAAGGAAGAGGAAAAACATTGATGAAAAGGTCTAGGGGCCAGGTAATAAGGATACTTGGTACCTGGCCAATGTGTTAAGGTTTCAATGAGCCCTGGAAGTCAACGATTTTTATGTTCCCCCTGGCAGAGAATGAGCTGGTCTAGGGCTAACCAAAGGAAACAGCCCTGGAGGCCACAGCTGGACATGAAGGATAACCTCCCAGTTGACCACTGCTTTCTCAGCATGCTTCTCACAGTGAATCAAGTTTTCCTGGTATGGCACTGGAATTCTCTTTTATTTTCTGTGTTGTGCACTGTTGGCCCTGTTTCTTCTAATATATCATCACTGTTTTTCAGGACTAGCAATTCTTCCCCCTTTCCAAGTGCTGCCTCCACTGACAGGAAGACCCAGTGCTCAAAAAATAAAAATATCCCAATCCAAATGTCACTAGAACTTCAAAGACAGAGTTAGAGTCAGATTTGGTTTGGCTCCAAGAGACACCTAGGGAATCCCACCAGCTCTCCAGGCTCATGGGAGTTCAGCTCAAGCAGGCTATGAGCACAACATGGGCATTTACATTGAGATTTAACACCCAGGTAAAAGACAGAATTGATTCATCTAAAATAAGGCCAGAGTATCATAAGTAAAGCAAATTCATCCTTCTAGATTTTCAACAAAAGCAAGGACATAAGGTAATTCTTATGCAAAAAAAAAATGTCTCATCAGACATTTTAGAGATCAAGAAAAATGTCTAGTCAGAGAGAATAGACAACCTCACTAACCAAAGAAAGAACACTACTCTTGGCCTCAGTGCTATGACAAGTTTTTTGTTGTTGCTGTTGTTCCAGAGATGCCGACTTACCTGGTTCAACAGCTTTTTTAAAGTTTAAATTTAACTGTTCTCCCCACCACTGCCTCCACCATCAATCTCTACTGTAAATTAGTGTCATCTTTGCTAAGGAGACTGCCCACTTCCACCAAATTTCTTTTTCTTCTTGTAAATATTTCTTAAAAGAAGAGTGCTTAGGGCCTTGAGAAAATCAGGCTGAAGTCCAAGGAAACTTGTTACAAAAGCAGTGAGCCTACGGTCCTGAAGGCAGAGCACCAACTTGCCAGCTCCACTTCCCCATCTGCAGAGTTCATTCTTCAAGCTTAATAAAAACAATGGCCAGAATCCCTCATTCTAACTTCCACTTTAGTTCTTGTAAATGTCCTCAGGATCACCTTACCTTTCTTCAAACATGGGGCAAGCAAGCTCTTCTTCAGCTACTAAAACAATCTTCACCCCAAGAAGCAAAGATAAAATAATAATAGGGTATATACCACAGAAATGGATCTTTGGTAGCAACCACAGGGGGAAAAAAATAGAACAGCAAAAATTAAGAGTTCTTCAAGGGCAAAGACCATCTGCCATGGGTTGGGAAGTCAAGAGAGTAGTGTCTAATCCCAGATCCACCACTAACTAGCTGGTAAGAACTAACAAATGATGGCCTTTCCTGGACCTCAACTTCTTCATCTATAAAATGATTAGGGTCCAGCTTTTAACACTGCAGCTGTGAAATTCTAAACAAAGACCTAAAGAATCCCCTTTAGAAGCTACAAACCCAAAATCTGTGGCAGCCTTGGATCACTCTCCTTACTTTTTCCTTCAAAAAACTGTAGGGGAAAGAAAAGGAACTATGCCCCCACCTTAGTGTGACCCTGTCTCAAAACATAAAAAGGGCTGAGGTTGTAGCTCAGTGGGAAGGCCTTAGGTTAAATCCTCAGTACAAAGAAAAAGCCATAAAAATCAAGTAGAAAGCATCATTGTGTCTCACTTTGTAGAGAAAAAAACTACCCTGAAGCTACTGATGCAGTTTTATACTCTATGTACATGAGTGGATACAGGTCCCTACTGTGGGTCTTGGTCCAAAAATAAGACTTAATAATCCATAGGCCTACAGCAAGGAGATTCTACTCTGAGAGTGCATCCCGTATATACCCATCGCACCTCTAGGCCCTATACAGGATGCAAGAACCAGCAAAGGGTACTTGCACTCAAAACCCATCCTGCAACCCTACAAAGCACTAACGAGGACTCTCAGCAAAAGACCGCGCCTTTTGGTAACAGCCTTACCTCAATGAGGCCTCCCAAAGGAACAGTTCCGCACTAAGCGGCAGGACCAGTATGCAGTGTTAGGGTCCCAGGTCCCTTGGGTTGGCCAACAGCAACTGGGCGGGAGCAGGTCAGGGAATTGGAGACCTCAAAACCCCTTTTCGAATTGTTTCCTTCATTTTTCAAATTGTACACCTCCTTAAAACAATTCCCTAGGAAGCACCGAAGCTTGCAACCGCCCAGAGACGCCCCCATCTGGGCGCAGAGGTGGCCCGAACGCAGCCCAATTCTGCTGGGTTGCGGGTGCGTGCGCGGGACTGGGGGTTGGGGAAGTGAGCGCGGCAGAGCGCGCCTCGCAGGCAACAGGCTCAGAGCCCGCATACGAAAACGCTCCACGCAGAACCTTGGGCTTCTGAGAATTCAGCCTCGGTCCCTGACGCTATCCGGCCCTTGACTCGGTTATCTGGGGAAGTGGGCCGTGCTGCCCCACTGGGGCAATCCCAGCCAGACGGGCAGGAAAGACAGCCTTCTCTTGCGGGAAGAGGCCGGCGCTCTCCCAAGACCCCCTGCAGATCCTGCACTTGCAGCCTGGCTTGGTTGTACACCGCCGGCCCTCGCGCCCCAGCGCCCGTCGCCCGTCGGCCGCACTCCGCGGGCGCGTCCGCTTGCCAGAATTGCGGGGAGACCCAGGATCCCGGGGGAGGTGGGCGATGGGGCCGAGGGTGCAGGTTCGATGTCCGGATGGGAGCCAGGCAGGCCGCGCGCCGCCGCAGACCTGTCGCAGAGCGTGCCCTCTTCCCCCGGGGACGGGAGGCCGGCGCCGAAACCCCCAAGCGCGACCCCGCGTGACAGGCCCCGGTCTGCATTTGGATGGTCGCAGGCCTCGCCAGGATGACCCGTGGGCCCTACTGGGCCACCCTCTCCGGGATCGCCAGCCCCCTCGCGGCCGCGGCCCGCCGAGCAAGGGCGCAGGCCCACAAGGCCAGAGGCGCCCCCGCGTTCCTCGCGCCGCTACGCACCTAGCTAACCGCGCGTCCCACATGGCTGGGGCCGCAGGGCCCGCGCCGGGACCGCCGCCGCTTCGGGAGCCGCTGCCCGGGGGGCGAGCGCGGCGGGTGGCGCGGAAGCCCAAGAGCTCCGGGCGCCGGAGCGCGGGGCAGGGGCGGCGCGGGGCGACGGCCGCGCGCGGGAGCCCCTGCTCTCCGTGGCTCGACTCCGCGGCCGTGGTGAGCGGGACGGGGGCGCCGAAACCTCGGCGCCCAGGCGAGTGCAGCTGCAGACAGAGTCCAAGTTTAAGCGTAGTTGCGAGAGCTGAGAACTGTCACGTGCACGTCGCCGCTGGGTGGGAGGGGGTGTTTGTCATCGTGTTGGAAAGGGGCGTTTCGGTGTCTCACATCATGCACACGAGGACTCCAATGGGGTGGCTCTAGGCAGCCTCTGGAAAACGAGTGCTTCGAGACCGTTCCCACGAGGCACGCGCACGTTCCCTTCCGAGGGTCGTGGCGGCCGTGGATTCCCCCTCTCCGGCGATCCGGGAAATGAGGACCGCGACCAGCTAAGGGCTCGGCATGGCGTTCCGTTTCCTTCAGATCTCCCTCCAACAAAGCGCGGGCCCCCCTGCTCCCACTTCGCGGTTACCTCTAGCCCTCGAGCGAACCTCGGTACTCACTGTGAGGTCCCCTCTTTGCTCTGGGGACTCTGCGGGGTCAGGGTGCAAGAAGGCAGCTGTGCCTCGGGTGTCTCGAGGTTCGCAGCTGGGTTCGTGTCAAGGAAACCTCTCACCCCAAGCAGGAACTAGAACCAAAAGAGGGATTCGCCTTGTTTCTCCACGTCCTGTAAGGACAGCGAAGACCAAAACAGTCAGGGGATAGGACGACCCCAGGCTCCGACATCCCTAATAAAAGACTGCACACCCTTCCTGACCACCACCACTCCATTCCGTGTGCACAGCTTCTCTGGAACAGGGACCTTTAATACCCGCAGGGGGGTCCAGCCCAGAGAGAAAAGCCCTCGGCTGTTCCCTAGGGCCAAGCTTCCGCCTACACTGCCTCCTGGTGGCTCTCACGTCCTTTGGGGAGCCGGCCAAGCCAGACACACCTGGGGTGGGGGCGGGGGACGGCACCCTGAGGTCCAAAACCCTTGAGGACCCGGGAGTACAGCTAATACACACAGGCCCTTGTCCTTGTCTGCGCTGATCACCGTGAGTCAGGGACTAGTCTGTCAGTCTAGCTTCTGGTTTCCTTGCTTCTAGAGTCTTCTTCCTCTGTCCGATTTCTTTCGTACATTAACCCTAATCCAAATGTGCTATGTCACTTCCAGTTCAAAAGCCTTCAGTGACTTCTCATTGCCCTCCAGAGACCAGATTAAGTAGGTAGGTATTTAAGACTACTCTTCACAATTTTACCCTACCCCTCTAGTCGTCCTCATTAGTGCAGTGGATACTCCAGTGGTTCTCAAACTTGGCGATATTTTAAAAATACTGTTGTCTAACTCTTACTGTGCCATAGTTGGTATGCGGTATGTCATGGGCATCAGGATTTTTAAAACTCCCTAGGTGATTATAACATTGAGCAACTTTGGGGATACTGCTAATCTCCAATAATTGAGGCTACTTAGTATTTCCCAAATATCCTTGGATCTTTCACTGTTAAGGAGACTGCATATCCTTCCTTCAATGCTTTTCCTATCTCCCAATTCTATATTTAAGAAAGATCCATGCCACTTCTTCTAGGATGCATTTTCCCCTCCAATTTCAAAGAGTCTCCATTTCTTAAGTTCTTTCTTACATCAGGAAGAGCAAACCAAGAGATTGGTGAAGGAGCAGGAGGTTGAAAAGGATCTCTACGCTTTGACTATTTTTCATTAGTTTTCATAAGCATCTTAGAATTCTATCACACTTTTCCCTCTATCTTTAATTATAATCTTCAAAACAGTCACATCAGTATATCTTTTTAAAATTATTTCTTCTGCTTTTGCTTTTATATTTTTATCAGTTACACATTGGCACAGTTAAAAGAGTAGTCACCTCTTTCCCTCTCACCTATCTCCCCAGAGAGATGATTTTATGTCTTGAGCTAATTATTTTAATACCTGAGTTCGTGTCTATAAATAACGTATGTGATTGCTACTGTTGTTAGCTCCTCAAATTTTTATGTATCATCAGGTAAATTTTTTGCAATTGTGTTTATTTAGAAAACTTCGCCCTTGATATGCTAGTTTGTCTGGGTATAAAATTCTGGGTTGAAATAGTTTTTCTTTGGAAGTTTGAAGCTATTATTCCAATTACCTCTACCTTCTAGTACTGTCGTTGACAACTCACAGAATATTCCACTATTGAACTTTTTATTGGACCTCTTTTTTATCTTTAGAAAGCTAAAGAATGTTCTGTTTTTCTCCATGTTTCAAAATTACAAAATAACGTGCATTGATGTGGCTCCATTCATCTCACTGGATATTGGATGGTTTCTTTCAGTCTTAACACTCAAATTCTTGAGTCTGGGAAATGATCTTGAATTACTTTACAGATTATTTCTTCTCTATTTTTTCTATTTATTTAATCATTTTATTCGAATATTGGACTTTAGCATTGGTCTGTGTGATATAGTCCCTTAATTTTCAAACCACTTATCTCCTACTTTCCATCTTTTTTGTCTTTTTTGCTCCAGTTTCTAAAAGATTTCCTCACCTTTAACTTCCAATTCTAAGAATCCCAGCCTTGGGAGACTCAAGAATTTCAGTGTTAAGACTGAAGGAATCCACCCAGTATCCAGTGAGATGAATGGGGCCACATCAATGCACATTATTTTGTTGAGATAGGGTCTCACTACATAGTTCAGGCTGGTCTTGGACTCAGGGCAATCCTCCTGCCTCAGCCTCCCAAGGGCTGGGATTACAGGCTTGTGCCACCATGCTGGGCTTCTCTGTCATTATTACATACCATTTTTTATCTCCCTGCAGATACTAATAGTGGTTCCTTTTTTCCTTCTACACAGAATTTGTTCTTCAGACCCCTTTTTTCATGTTTTTGTTTTGTTCCCCTTGTTATGAATTTTCCTCAGATGATTAATTATTATTAAGACTGGGGAGCAAGATATTCTGTGATACATCTGCACCATAGAAATTATGCAGCAGTACTAAGAAATGAGGCCCTAGATGGTCATGGTCAGGAAATATTAAATGGGAAAAATCTAAGTGAAAACTGTGTTTATAGTATGCTACCTTTGGGGTAAAATGGAAAGGTAAATATTTTAATATTTACTTATATTTTCTGAAAGGAACAAAAGAAGAAAGATTATATACTAAGACATACGAGTACTTATGAGAAGAGAAAGTGTAGAGGAGAGAGAAGGGAGCTGGCTTCTTTATACCTGGTTTTATAGCTTTAACTTTGTAATCATGCAAATATTTAACATTATTGAAAAGTTATATTCAAGTTTTTTCAAGTATTTATTTCCAAAAATTGAAAAATAAGAGACAAATGAATTTACCTGTACATTAGATGCATAGCATAGCCCCACAAAAATTGTTTCATGTGACTTTAAAGTGCATTATTTTGAGGAATGGGATGTACCTATGGAAAAATTTTTAAAAGAATGCATGAAGATCTTGAATTTAATAGTCATTGTTACTAAGTAATGGTGGGATGCTATTTTAAAATATTTCCAAAAATATTACTAGGTATTACTAGGTAATATTTTATTAGTAATATATATAAATTATAATTAGCAAATAATTATAATTACGTTGTTTAGAACCAATTTCTCAGTGTAAGAGAAAAGAAATATAAATCAAAGTTTAAAAAAATTCTGTAATCTGAAAACTGAACTGGAAATATCAGTATGAACTCATTGCTTATTTTTTAGCTCTATTTATTCTTGGATGTAATACAGTTTGCAATAATAATGTGTACCCCTGGAATCCAGGAGGTTATCTCCAACACCATTTCTCTCTACATGAACACGAGATGCTTTAAAGAAAACCACTAATTCCAAGTCTGAGGCAGAAATATACAAGTTGAACATGGAACATTTTGTTGTTCAAGGAAAAAAAAAAAGCCACCAAAGAGTAATTGGGTTTTGTCAAAAGAGCCGGCAAAGCTGGGCATGGTAGCGCACGCCTGTAATCTCAGAACTCAGGAGGCTGAGGCAGGAGGATCGCCGAGATTTTGAGGCCAACCTGGGCTACATACTGAGTTCAAGGCCAGTCTGAAGTACAAAATGAGACCCTGACTCAAAACAAACGAACAAACAAAAAAAAGCTGGCAAACAACTTCAAAGGGATTTTAATTATTAAAAACAATAATTATCTTTCTACACTTACTAGCTAGAGTTCTTCTGTAACTAAAACCTACAATCAAAATCATTTGGTTACCCTGAAAAAGAGTTCATAAAAAAAAAATCAGGATAAATGCTCATTTTCTTCCATTTACCAGTTTCAGAACAAGTGAATTTTTTTAAATGAATTCTTGACTTTTTAAAATATTTGATGCCCTTTAATTATTGCAATCATTTTTCTTCTTGATGCTTTAATTTCCCCTTATTTGAAAAATGGGAGGCAATCTAGTCAGAAATATTAATGATGGTAAAACCCCTGGGAGGACAGATCTGGTGGTTTCTTTTGTATCCCACTTATCAGTCCCAGCATCACTACTACCTGGACAGCCAGAATATCATGTGCCTTCTGATGCAATGCAAAAACAATTACACAACACCACCAGCAAAGAATTCTTACCCCCAAAATGTTGGATCTGAATTTAAGCAAGCTTCTATAGTAGAGTTTCTTAACTGAAGAGTTTCTTTACAGGTAGAATTCAAGAAGTCTGTGAATTTTAATGGCAACACAATTATAATGTTTATTTTCACTAATCTTTAACTAAAATTTAGCATTGCTTTCGATTATGAATGTAGGTGGAAGCAAAGGAGAAATAAAATTATAATAAAAGCAGCACCCAAGGCTTTGTCAAAACTAGAAATTGCGGATTCTTTCATATTCCATTACAGTTATTGAGGAAGGAAAGAAAAGTGGGAGGAAGGGAGCGAAAGAGGGAACGATGGATTAAAAGATAATTGAAAAATTTAGAACACATGAATTCTGAATTAACAAATAGGCTGCAAGCTACCTATGAGCCACTAGGGTGAGTTGCCACTGACACCAGTCTTTGGGTCTTCCCTCTAAGCCTGGTCACATAAATTTTTCAGGAGCCAAACAGATGTAGGAGTATTAGATGAACACGTGCAATATGGTACCTTTGCCCTCGACTCCGCCTGGTGTCCCCCAGTCTTGAGACCTACTTTATTACTTCCTCTAGGGATTAAAGACCCCTTTGCCAGGTGAGGAAGGGACAGTGGAAAGCTGAGCTAGGACAGGATCTAGGGAAGCTGCTCTTCTTAAATAAACTTTCAACCAAGATTCCTTGTCTTTAGGCTCTTTCTTTACCCTTGCTTCCAGAAATACCTGGTAGTAATACTTCTTGAAACTTTTAGTGATTCTACCGTGTAAAATTAGCTGGCTCTCAGCATTCACCCTGCCAGTTTATCATCAGTTCTCGCATCTGCTGAGTCACTTCTCACTCCTCTGATAACTTTCTGGCTTCTGAGTTTCGTTGTGGTTTTTTGGGGTTTTTTGGTTTTTTGGCTTTTTCTGTTGCCCTCTCATTCTCCCTCTCTGTATGTCTTTCTAAAAAAATCCCTTCCCTATTGTTTAAGGGAGAAAATGGAAATTCCTATTCAATTCATGATTGTGTTCCATGTTCTTTTTAAATTGTTGAAAGTCCTGCTTTTGGAGGATGTGCTCAATAACATTGCTTCTCCCGATTCCACACCATCACCTCCGTTCCAGGATATGCTTTTACTCTGTAACACCAAGTATCTCTCCTGTAGGGCCACAGAACACAGGGCCAGACAAGGGATGATTTGTCAGGGCGACTGCCCGTGTTGTTCACCTCTCAGGAGCCCCAAAACATTATTGGAATGCCAAAAAAATTGAGAAGGTTGTATCTGCCAAAACTGAGAGATTTTTTTGTAGGAATGGGAAGTATATTTGGGAATGCCAATTGGTTTGAGGCAGAGGCAAACAGAATAGAGAGCCACTTCAAAGGACAAGTTTACTAATAACAGATTATTACTCAACTGTTTTCCAAAGAGGGTGGGTCTGTCAGATGGAGGAATCTGCTTGCATTAAGCGGAGTGTGAATTAAGTCAGAGAGCAATCCTATAGACCAAGAACAGGGGCTGCCATTTCAGCAGTCTTCCTCTCTTCTGCCTCTGCCTCTCTTCTTTAGACAGATTGAATACAGACTTAAAGAGCATAGATTTGAAAAATCTCCCAACCAGAGTATTGATGGGTCTCTACCCTCTGAGTCTGTGGCCCATCCCTTACTACATGATATCTTGAGGGCCACAGCTTTGCCCCACGTATCCTCCTATTTCTCACATGTGGTTAGTTGAGAAAATGTAAAATGTAAAATGTCTTCTCCCTGTAAAATGTCCAAGGACCCATTTAACAACCTTAGGCAACTGAAAACTGGTAGATAATCATGGGGACAGAGGCAGGCAAGAATCACTGCCAAAAACATCGATGAGTCAGGCGTGGTGGCACATGCCTGTAATTCCAGCACTCAGGAGGCTGAGGCAGGAAGACTGCCATAAGTCTGAGGCCAGCCTGGGCTACAGAGTGAGTTCTGAACTACATAGCAAGACCCTATCTCAAAACTTGATGAATACGAACAATTATTGAATTATATCATGATGACCACAATAACTACATGATGCTATGATATCTTCACTGGGTATAATGGTCATACTATACCCAATCCTATGTACCCAGATAGCTCAATCCTATGTAAACAGATAGCTCAACAAGTAAGAATGAAAACAAATCTTTAGATAGATAATCAGGAACACAGAGTACATTTTGTCATGCACCTCATAATGACATTTCTGTGAACAACAGACAGGGCACACGATGATCGTCCCATAAATTTATAATGGTGCTGAAATATTCTAATCACCTACGTATGTCATGATATTGTAGTGCAGTGCACTACTCACATGTTTGTGGCAATGCTGACATAAACCTACCGCACTGCCAAGTACATAAAAGTGTAGCACACACATTTATGTGTTGCACATAACAGTTAATGTTAATAGATGGCTATGTTACTGAATTACATATTTACTATTCTATATTATAAAATCTATAGTAATTTAATCATTACTGCTATGGCTTGTATCTAGATGTCCCCCTAAATCTCATGCTGTCATAGGTGGGACTTTGGGGAGGTGGCTGGATCGTGATGTGTGATGCTGGATTAGAGTGTGTGATATTGGGATTAAAGGTGTGTGATAACTAGATTGGTTTAGCATAGTCCTGGGTGCACATAATGAAAGCCCCATACTGAGTGTGGGTGCTACCAATTAATAGGCTCGTAACCTGGATTAGGATAGAAAGAAGGCAGGCTCACTGCTTTCTGCCTCCCGCCTGCTCTGCTGTGGACTGTCTTCTGTGATGCCCCTCTGCCATTGCTGCCTTGGAGCCAGCTGACTATGGGCCAAAATCTCTACAAACTGTGAGCTGAAATAAATCTTTCCTTCTTTAACTTTAGGTGTTGGGTACTGTATATTGTTTCAGCAATGAGAAAAGTAACTAAGACAATTACTTGAGAATATGCTTGTCTACTTATTTTAAAAGGTCACTGCAAAACTGTGCATATTACACTGGCAGCAGCCTCAAAAATCACATTATTACTGTGTCTTGATTGTATAAGGAGGCCACATCAAGTGACTGACCTATACCATATAGGTTTGTGTAACTTCCTTCTATGATGTTAGCACAGTGATGAAATTGCCTAACAATGCATTTCTTGGAACATGTTCCATCATTAAACAACACATGACTCTACATAAATAAATATCAGTTGACTTTCTGTAAAAGCAAGCACTTACAAAATGCTGCATATCAGAGGAAGTACAATTTCTTTTTTGTTCAACATTTATGTAGCATGATTTTTTAAAATCTTTATAGTAAGTTGATCTCAAAATTCTCTAAGAAGAGAACTGTCTTAGTTACTTTTCTCATTGCTGAAACAAAATACCTGACACCCAGGGTTAAAGGAGGAAAGATTTATTTAGCTCACGGTTTGTAGAGGTTTCAGTCCATAATCGACTGGGTCCAAGGCAGGGTGGCACATGGCAGAGGGGCAACAGTTCATGCACCAAAAGCAACGGGGTGTGGGGGGAGAGGGAGAGAAAAAGAGAGGGAAAGAGGGGGAGAGGGAGAGATGGAGAGGGAGAGGGGGAGGGGGAGAGGGAGAGAGAGACCCTCTTTTTGTCCCTTATATTGTATACAGGCTACCAACCCTAGGGTTGGTGTAGCACTTACACCCTTAATCGTAGCATCAGACCATGAATCAGTCACAGACTCTAGAAGCCCGCTCCCATGACTGCATGAGGCTTTGGGGGGACATTTACATGCAAACCATAACAAGAACTACTTTTTCTCATTTTACATTAAGGAAAATTAAAGGTTAAGCAACTTGCTGTGCAACTCACTGGTTAAAGAACTGAGACTATAAAACAGAAATGAGCTCAGAATGGGGTTGGCTGAGTTTCTTGGACTCTGAGCTCAGTCCATCCTGGATTGTGAGGCTGAAGAATGATGTCATTGGAGATCACTGGGGGCATTGTATATTATATTACACATTAGATATGCCTACAGCTGGTCTATACAACAGAAAAAAACTACTCTAAAGCAAATTCTGTCTTTCATTTCAACTTCAGTGAAGCTGATTCTTCTGTGTAATGTTCTCAGAATACCAACTCAGTATGTCACAGAAGTTACTAATCTGTCCTGACAGGACAGGAGGGGCAAAGTGAGTTACTCACAATCTAACCAACCTTGAAACATATACATATATCCCCTCACACAGATACTATAGAGATCTACCTTGACCTGAATATAGGCATCTTGCCTGCCAAGCAGCCTTGGCATACATTTGAAACCCTACAGGACAACAAAGTCTTAAGACAGTCAGCTGAGCATGTTGTCCCAGCCATGAATGCCTGAACTTGTTTTGCTTTGTTTTGTTTTCTATTTAGAGGTACTAGGAATTGAATCACAGGACCTTCACACAGAACGACATACCTAAACAATTTTAATTTTTGAGACAAGTTCTCACTAAGTCACTAAGTTGCTCAGATTGGACTTGAACTTGCAGTCCTCCTGCCTTAGCCTCCCAGAGTGCTGGGATTACAGGCATGTGTCACCACATTGGCTGTTTGGTTTTGTTTGTTTGCTTGCTTTTGGACGGGATCTGGCTATGTTGCTCAGGCTGGCCTCGAACTCCTGGGCTCAAGCAATTCTGCTGCCTTAGCCTCCCAAGTAGCTGGGACTATAGGACCTACCACCACACCCAGCTCAGACTTTTTCTCAATCGACATTTGACAGGTTAATAGTTTTTTAGAAAGTTCAGGTATATTCTGTTCCAAAGATCCTCCTTTGTTTGGCTTCTCCCTTCTTTCTTTCTCGGAGTATAGGAATCCTCCTAACTTGCTGCCACCGAAGACATTTCTGTCCATAAATTGCCTTTTTCTTCAATATTTCAGCACCTTAAATCTTGGCAGCCAGTTCTTGCATGCCAGGACTAGGCTTTTATGAAATAGATACCTACCTCCATAAAGAGAATGGCACATTCTCAAAAATGCATATGCAGAGAATAAACCAATGAACATGCTCATTCAAATTCTTACAGGTACCCCTCCACACAAGTGCGTGCACACACACACACACACACACACACACACACACTTACAGAGAGGTACTTTGTTTTAGCTCCCTCATTTTTTATGAGCACAGCTATTCATATTGAGTCCACCACCAATGCTCCCTCCACCCCTTGACCATGGCAGGAGCTGCCCCTCCCAGCCCCAGAGCCAGCCTTGACAGAGATAGATTTTTATCAATAGCTTTCACATTTACACTCTCACTACTTTCTACACCCACCTGCATGAGCTAATGCTGGTACCTCCATACCCTTACAACAGTAGTTCTCAACCAGAGATGATCTTTTTCCCGCAGTGGACATTTGGCAATGTCTGGAAAGATTTTTGATTGTTACAACTCTAGGGGGAGGTGCTTCTGGTGTATGCTAGGTAGAAGCCAATGGTGCGACTAGACATCCTACAATGCTCAAGTAAGTCTCCCACAGCAAAGAATTATCCAGCCCAAAAATACAGTAGTGCCAAAGTTGGGAAACCTTATCTTAGAGCAATGGATGGTTGTCCTGCCTTTAGCCACCTGCTAATAAGCTACCTAGAGATGCCCTGGTTTGTATCATGAGATCCCAACTTTGGACATAGCTACTTGGACTGGAGTGGGAAGGCACCTATCCCAGGGCAGCCAACTTACACACTGTTGAGTTCCCCCTGAGAAAAACTGCTAAAAAGCTGTTCCAGCAGGGACCACAGTGATTTGTTGGACCAGATCATTACTCAGCAATTTGACCTGATGGTTAGGGTGGAGAGTCATTGCAATGGGTAGTGCAAGAAAAGGATAAAAAACAATGAGAGAGGATAGAAACAAGGGCCATTATGGCTAGAGTTAGCTGAAGCCATCATGTATCTCTCTCATCAGATAGCGAGAGAGATAGAATGAAGGCAATTGGTTGAGAAAGGAGATGAGGTGATGGACAGAAAACCAGAGGGACTGGGACATCATATTACATGGTCATAAAGCTGTCGATTGTTATTAAGGGTCAGCCAGAATCATACTACTCTTAAGAAATATCCACTTTTTTCCCAATCTGCAGGAGGCCCAGCTGAAAGGCAGTTTCTGTGAACCTCTGAGTATAATCTGTATCTGAAATAGATGCAGTCTTGAGTTGAATTTTATCCCTCAATAAAGATATTTTGAAGTCCTCATCCTTCAGCACCTCAGAATGTGGTCTTGTTTACAAATACAGTTGTAAGTCACTTAACATCAGTGATATGTCCTGAGAAATGCATCATTAGGGAATATTATCACATTTGAACATCATAGAGTATACTTGTACACAAACCTGAATGGTATAGTCCGCTATACAACTAGGATATATGGTGTGTGTGTATGAGACTATGTAGTAGATATGTGAGTGGTGGGCCTGTATATAGAAAGCTAAATTATATTGTATGTATAATTTTAAATTTATATATATATATATATATATATATATATATATATATATATATATATATGATAGGATGCAACCAAGAGATGCAGCCAAACATGAGATATATGAGACTGCTGCCAGTATAATATGGCTTACTGCTCCACAGTAGACATTTTATGTAAGTACAAGTATATTCTAAAATAAAGACAAAAAGTATATTTTTGTATAGTAAATTCTTTTGTATAGTAAATTCAGAAACCAGTACAATGGCTACAATGTCACTAGGTGATTAGAATTTTTTAGCTCCATTATAATCTTACAGAACCACTGTTGTATATGCAGTCCATGATCATATTGCTTTTCAGATATAATTAGTTAAGATTGTATCATACTAGAGTAAAGTGGGCCTCTAATCCAATATGATTGGTGGTCTTATAAGATGACAATACAGGTATGGTGATACACAAGTGTAATCCCAGCATTTGGGAGGCTGAGATAGGAGGATTGAGAGTTTGAGGCCAGCCTGGGTTACACAGTGAGGCTCTGTCTCAAAACAAAAGGGAGGCCGGTGAGATGGCTCAGCGGCGTAAGCGCCTGCCTTGCAAGCGCGAGGGCCCGAGTTCGACTCCCAGAACCCACATACGAAAAAGGGGCCGGTGATATTGCTCAGTGGCACGGGTGCCTGTTGGCGCGCGAGGTCCTGAGGTCGTCCCCCTGGTACCCACAAAAAAAAAAAAACAAAAGGGAGGTGGGGGGAAAAGGAGGAGGAGGAGAAGATATGGTCATGTAAAGACATAGATATACAGGGAGACTGCAATGTGGAGATGAAAATTAGTGTTATATATACTAGCCAAGGATTGTCAGCCTCATCAGAAACTAGGAGAGAGGCATGGAACAGTCTCCCTGAGAAAGAATCAATCCTACTGAATCTTGATTTTTACCTTCTAGCCTCCAGAACTGTAAGAAAGTAAATTTCTGTCATTTTAAGCCATGCATTCATGGTATCTTGGTACGACAGACCTAGCAAATCAAATCAGATGCCTTTATCTACAGAAATGTAAGTATATTCCTGTTCCTGTCAGCACTTCAGCCCTGGCCCTGGACTTTATGAGATTCCAGGACTCTGACTCTCCCCTGACCATGCCTCTCCCCTTGGGGATGAAAAGTCCACTGGCACTTGGGGTTATGCCAACCAGACTCTACACTTTTTTTCTAATCCATGGTCTCAGTACTTAAAACCCCATAATTCCCCCATGAAATAGCTCTTTATCTGTTTTGAGAGCCTGATCAATCCTGTTTTTTTGTTTTGTTTTGTTTTGTTTTTTGTCTTGTTTTGTTTTCCTATGTAAAAAAGGACCAGTATCAAGGTAAGGTGGGGGAAGAGATATACCCCTTAGTGTAGAGAAATGGAGCATGAGAAGGATAAGCCTCAAAAGGAGGATGGGTGGAGAGTGTCATTAAGGCAGCAAAATATTCTCTGTAAAAAATTGCAGTAGTGCCACAGCCTCATAGACAAATGGCAGAGGTCCTCTTCTCAGTGGGGGTTCTCTCCACTCAAGTGTCCAGAAGGGAAAGGGCAGCTTCTTTGCCTTCTGTGGCAGCCACTCCACTAATTACTCTGGGTCACCTTCTTCCTTAGGTGGGTGAAAGTGTTGCAAGGCTCAGGAGGCAGAGGTTCGCTTGTGTGGGTTAAATGACAGCATTTCCAGCAGCAGCTGTGCTCCAGACTCCTCCATCTCAGGTACCACTAACTGCACTGCGCGAGGCCCTCTGTGGGTAAAGACTCCTTGGGGTAAAGATACATCTCTCAGCCAGTCATCCTCTGGAGGCAGCCCAATCAGGTCAAAGATTTTACCCAACTGGTCGGCTTCAGAGTTTCCACAGAAAACAGGCTTTCAACAAAACATCTCTGCAAAGATACACGCAACACTCCACATGTCCACAGGTGTTACGTAGTCACCAAAAAGTTCTCTGGTTTCAGGTCTTGGTAAAAGATGAAGTGGGTATGAAGAAAATCTAGGCCTTTTAGAAACTGGTGCATCACATCCTTGATGGTTTCAACTGGAAAGCCTGGTGGAGGTGTCTTGTCCAGATCCATCCTTAGGTCTTGGTCTACCTGCTCAAAAACTAGGGTCACCTTGATCTCCTGGTCAGTTAGGAAAGTGGCACAGACATCCATCAGCCAGACAACACTGGGATGCTCGAACACCTCCAGCCGCCTTAGTAGGCCACCTCACTTAATGTGCTGATGGGTAGGCCTCCTCCTGCTCCTCCTCCACTGGGGACTGTCACACTCTTGAGGGTCATGAAGTGGCCACTGTGGGGATCACGGACCTTGTACACAGTCTCATAGGCACCAACACCAGTTTCAGCCACTGGCTCATACAAAGAAGTAACCATTCTCAGATCAGGGAAGACCCTCACACCAGGCCAAGAGCTGCAGGGACAGCCCATTATCGGGGCCCCAGAGCTGTTTCTGCAGGGAACACCAGAGCTCGGCCTGGGGCAGCTGGACACTATGGGCCCAACCATAGACACAGGCTGCAGGCTAGAGAGGGCCTCAATCCTGGTTCTTAAGTCTGTCCTCCTAAAAGTGGACCAAGCACCAGCATGCCACCCTTTGGCCCAAAGAATGGCCAAGGGCCATCTGTTTGCCAAGAGTTGGGGAGCTGTGAACAGAACTTGGACTCGTGGACTGGGCTGTGGACTTGTGAACATGGACATGTGAACATTATTCTGTGAGACAGAGGTGCAGATAGGAACATAAATGGGGCAAGCTGTGGGCTGTGAACCTCCATCTGTACTCTTTCTTTGACCATGTAATAGTCAGGGGTGGGCATATACTTTTATCTTCACAGACCAGGATTAATGTCCAAGGAACGTGTCCTGAGTGTGTTTATTCATCACTGTTCTCTGTGTACTGCCGCCTCTTTTCTCTTCCTGTGTTCTGACCCATGCCCCTGTGGGTGGTGTTCTGCCCAATCAGTCTCAGTGATGGGGCCGGCTCCAGCTCTGTCCCCTTCCTCACCATCCCAGGAAGGGGATCTGTACCAGGCTTCATAAGAATCCCAGTCAACTCCTTGAACTGGAGCCCCCAAATGTGTCAAATTAGAGGTCAAAAATTCAGCTACCTACAGGGGCCAGGCAAATTTCACAACTGAGTGAATCTGGCCAGGTATAAATACCAGGGAGGGGTAAAGTCTGCAGCAGCCTGGCCCAGCCAGCCTCCTTCCAAAGTGGATCCAGCTAAGTGTTGCCATGGAGATGGTGGGCTTGAGGGAAAATATCTCGACATTTTTTCAGAGTCTGGTACATTTGATTTTATTACATGAAAGTTCCCATTCAACTAATTCACCAGATAAAACCTAGCCACAGACAAGCCAGATAGGTTCAAAAGTTTATTATCACTAGTAAAATTAAACACCTAGAACAGACCTATTAGTAAGCTGAGGCAAGCCTGGAGCTTCCCTCCATTTGGTTTTCCCTGACTTCACTGAACTCTAGCAAATTTGAGGAACTAATGGGTTTTCATGTGTTATCTTTTCCTCCTGATAGTGTCTTCCCACCCTCTTCCATTTGACCCCTATATCACTCATCTCTATCATCATTTCCCATGTGTAAGCCTGGACTGACCCATCTACCCAGACCCAGCCTCTCCATTTTCACCACTTCCTGCTCGCTGCTCCTTATTCAGCCTTGGTTATAGCTCTTTTCATCTTGTTTTATAAATGTTTGTCATTTATATAATACATGCCCCCAAAATCTAAGATTTTTGTCATGTTCTTTCTATGTTCCCAGCTCTCTGGCACTTAGCTGACAATCCTTGTGTAATAAATAAGTGAATAAACAGTATATATCAGTAATGAGACCAATGTCACAAAGCTACTAGATATAATTGCAAATTAGTATTCATGACAATAAGTTTATCATCATAGGAAATCAGGAGTGGGGCAAAATAACATGCAGCAGGATTGCATTGAACTGGGAAACTAATTCTCATGGGGAGGGAGAGGAGCAAAGGAAGAATACTCAGAAAATGAAACCAAAGCCTCAAAGGTGAACAGAAAGCCTGAGGTGGACTTGATGCGGTGTTGAGTAAGACAACAAATGAAATAAAGTGATTGAAACAGGTTCCTAAAGGGGGAACAGCCAGGAGAGGATTGAGTAGGGGCAGCTAAATCGGTAGGATGATAAGAATAAGAACGTGCTACCAGCCATCTTGAACAGCGCCACATTTGTAAAAGATGTTTATTCCCTATGATGATGTAATGATTGCTGTTTCTCTTCTTGGTCTTCAGACCTGGAAGGACATGCTTCACCAGGAGCTGTTCTTCTTCTCTTTTAGGTATGCCGCCACCGTGAGGCAGGAGTGTGCACCTACAGGACTCCCCAGGAGGCTCATGTTTTACCTCCAACCCCGCGGATGGGAACTGTACTCAAGCTAAGCACGTTCATGGATCCAAACTGAAAGACCTTTAAATATGACACAGAGATGTTTCTTTACATCAGCTGAGACCAAGCACAGGAAAGACCATACATTACAGTCAACCAGGTCCTCCCTCTCTAGTGCACATTTTTCTTCTTACTAATTTATAAATTCTAGAAACAAGGGTTTTATTCACACACACACACACACACACACACACACACACACACACCACCAGGGCCTTCCACACTGCAGGTACTTAAAAAAAAATCTCTGCTTAGTGAGTTTATATGAAAATTATATTTTCTAGTAAATTTTGTCTTTTTTTTTTCAGGAAAATGAGAGTAAAAATATGTCACCCATAAGCCTATCACTCTAAAATTGTCACTTTTTTTTTTTTTTTTTTTTGAGACAGAGTCTCACTATGTAATTCTGGCTGGTCTTGAACTCACTATGTAGCCCAGGCTGACCTTGAACTCAAAGAGATCCTCCTGCCACAGCCTCCCAAGTGCTGGGATTATGGACATGTGCCACCACACCCAGCTAAAACAGTCACTATTGATGCTTAGCAAGCAATTCAAAAGAACTAGATTTGCTCATACTCTCTATGAACCATTAGCTGTATGAAACAATATACAATAATATGGGAAAAGACATCTCAGGTTAAGCGAAAATCAATTCTATTTAGTATCATTTTTGGCTTTAAGTAACAGAAAACCCAACTTGGATTACCTTAAATAAAGATGCACTGGCTCATTGTTTTGGCTTGTATCTAGATGTCCCCCCAAAGCCTCACATGCTCGTAGGTGGGGCTTTTGGGAGGTGAATGGTTTAAGAGTATGCGAATATGGATTAAGGGTATGATAATTGAATTAGTCCACTAATTGGTTTAGCATTGTTCTGAGTGCGGGCAATGGGAAGCCCCACCCTCAATGTGGGTGGCACCAATCAATAGGCTTGTAGGCTGGATGGAATATAAAGGGACAGAAAGAAGGCAGGCTTACTGCTGCTGCTTTCCTGCCTGCCATGCCACAGACTGTTTCTCCTCTGTGATGCCAGCTGATTATGGACTGAAAGCTCTACAAACTATGAGCTAAATAAACCTTTCCTCCTTTAACTTTGGGTGTTGGGTATTTTGTCTCAGCAACGAAAAGAGTAACTAAGGCACTCACGTACCATAAAGCCCAGTGACAGTATGAGATTCAGACATGGTGTGCTCAGAGTTTCACTCTTAGGAAGATTCAACTTTCATGATGACATGATATTATCTGGAAAGGATATAGGTATCCCAAAATAAAGTCCTCCCCTTTATGACATTTGAATCTTTCAAGATATCCTTGTCAGTGAAATCCAGTCAACTAGCCTACCATGTGCAGAACCATGTCAGTCAGCCTTCTGAATTTTTCACTGTTATATATCACAAATCAACCAAGAGATTCCACACATTTGAGAAAAACCTATATATGAAAGGTATTTTTTTTAAATGACCCTATAGGGTATAGAAATGATTGAGGTTTCTTAAAAAAAATTAAGCACACATTGGCATTTACAGTCACTCCAAAGAAGCTGATATATATATATATACACGCTATATTTGAATATTTGTGCCTCTCCAACATTCATATTGAAACTTAACCCCTAATGCAATTGTATTAAGAGGTAGGGCATATAGGAGGTAACTAGATCATGAGAGCTCCACCCCCATAAACTTAATTAGTGACCTTATAAAAGATCTTAAGGGATTTGGTTGGTCCCTTTTCCCTTCTACCTTTCCATCATGTAAGGATGGAGCAAAAAGGAACCAACTATGAAACAGAGAAACCAGACATCAAATTTGCTGGCACCTTGATTTCAGATTTCCCAGTTTACAGAACTGTGAGAAACAAATTTCTACTATTTCTACATCACCCAATCTAAGCAATTTTATCATAGTAGCCCAAATGGGCAAAGACAATATTTCAAATAAGTTATTGAGATGAAATCTACATAACTTAAACTTTTCTTTCTTTTCTTTTTTTTCTTTCTTTCTGTCTTTCTTTGACAGGTCTCTCTAAACTAACTTGCAAGCTGGTCTTAAATGTACAGTCCTCCTACCTCAGTTTTTCAAGTAACTAGGAATACAGGTGTATCCCATCATGACCAGCAAAATTAAGTATTTTAAAGTCAACAGTTTGGTGGCATTTTTACATTCCCCATGTTGTTCAATCACCACACAGCATATTCCATAAGAATGGTAAAGAAGTATGTAGGATTCTACCTTTTTGATGGTTAAACGAGTACAAAAGATCTAAGGCCTTCAAAATATGAAGGTATGATGTTCAGTGAGATTCCAGGGGTTATTGCAGTGATAGAACTAGAATAGGCTGCACTGTATTTTTAAAAAGTAATCTTGGGCCAGTGAGACGGCTCAGCGGCCTAAGCGCCTGCCTGGCAAGCGCAAGGGCCCGAGTTCAGCTCCCGGAACCCACATACAAAAAAAGGGCCGGTGATATCGCTCAGCGGCACGGGCGCCTGCTGGCGCGTGAGGTCCTGAGGTCGACCCCCCGGTACCCACAAAAAAAAAAAAAGTAATCTTATAACAAGCATAATAGCTATAATTAAAATTCAAAGAGATAATGAGTTGAAAATGAATATTGCTTGAAACCAAATTAGCAAATTCAGAGACTAAACTTTACAAAAAATGAAAAAAAAACATGTTTTACCTATCACATCAGCAAAGATTTAGATTATTACATATGGAAAGAAATAGCATTTTTCTGTCCTGTAAATTGATACATTTTAGAGTTTAAGTTAGCAATAGTAATTCAAGTTTAAAATATTCTATTTTTGAACTCAGAACTTCCACTTCTAGAAGTTAATCTCAAATAACAATATAGAACCAATAATATTTGTTGCAGCATTTTTATTTAAACTCAGAAACAGCCCAAGCATCAATCAGTAATGAAATAACTTACTAAAAACCAAAAAGCCAAGAAGATTATTTCCATAAAAATCAGAAGCATGGATATTTCTAAAAGGTAAAAGGAATATTGTGGTTGGAAAAAAAAATGTCCAAATTAAAACAGGAAGTCAACAGGCTCCAAAAAGATATCTTTAAGAAGAATTATAGCTGAGCATGGTGGCACATACCTGTAAGTAATCCCAGGTACTCAAGAGGCTGAGGCAGAGATTGAAAGTTTGAAGTCAGTCAGAGCAGCTTAGCAAGACCCTCTCTCAAAATAAAATTTAAGAACTGGAGAAGAAGCTGGTATCAAAGCTTTGAAGAAGAAAGTTTTTACTTCTCTTACTGAGGAGGAAAAATTAACAATTTAATTAAAACAAGAAAATTATTATCTAAAGTATGGGATGAATTTGAGCAACATGATCATTTGAGAAAAAAAAATCCATACAATTTTCTAGGAACATTGTCCATTGAGGAGTCCAGAACCATAATATTAGAAGTACAGAAGAACACTTAACATCATGTCATAACAATTTGACATTATTTATTAATTTTAAATTTGTATCATCAAACCATAAACCAAGCATGGAGATTCAGTTATGATTTCTGAGTAGAATGTAAATTTCTTTCAACTGTAACAATGCAAATATAAAGGTGGAGCTCACAGAAACTCAGAAGTGAGAGGAGAGATGAAGGCAAGCACAGAAGAAAACCAAGAGACACTGGCAAAAATTGAGAGAGTAAAAAACAAATCACGTAAGAATAAAATCTAAATTTGTAAAAGCAACTAACAGAAAGAAAACCAATGATACAACTATGAAAAGTAATAGAAGAAGGAAAGAAGATGTGGGATGATATAAATTAGCTAATCCTTATTAATCATAGGCAATAGAAAATGTCTAGAGTTAATTAAGAATTAAGCATATAGAGAGATATAGATGAAGCCAAAAGAGCTAATCGAAGAAAAGCTTATATGTGATTGTTACTACAACATAAGAATGAGAAAGGAGAGGAGTAAGAACATCAAAGCTTTTTATTGTCTCTTTTGGCAGTGTTCAATTTTTTTTTTTAAAACCATTAACAGACCTGAATATGCAGACTAAAAGGAAATACTTATTGAAGAGGATTTTTTTTCTCTATGTATACCCACTGTGGGCATGTTCATGCCTGCTGCCTGTCACCATTCATTAAGTAGGCCCTGTTGCCAAGGATACTAGCTTTTCACTGATACCAAAAATAATGTTGAAGTCTGCTGTTTACCAAGCAACCTTTCTCATGAGCTATGACACCTTTCTGAACTATCTTTTGGCCCTGTATGATGCTGTCCAGCTATAGGAAGCTTGTGACACTGTGACCTGTGATACTGGTGAAGGGAGTTATGCCAGTCAACAATGCCCTGCTGTTCTTTTGTTACAAGCAAACCTACTCATGAGAACTAAATAAATTGTTTTATAAATTATATACATTAAAGTACATAGATGACGTCAACTACATTACTTTTTCCATACTTGCTTCATTGACCCAGGGGGCAAGGTGGGGGGACAGAGCAGGGAGATGACTTTTTTTTAGTTGTACTAAGGATGGAACCCAAGACCTCAGGTATGCTAGGCAAGTACTATACTACTGAGTTATATCTCCAGCCCTCTTTCTTTAAAAAAAATTAATTACACTGAGGTATAAATAATGTATAGAAAAATTCACAGGTCTTAAATATATGGTTTGATGAGTTTTGACAAATATATATACCTGTGGAACCAATTCCCCAGTCAAGGGCTATGAGAAATAAATTTCTGCTATTTATAAGTTCCCAATCTAAAGTATCTTCTTGTGACTGCACAAATGAACTAAGACAATATTTTTTATTTATTTGTTTATTTTATGTGGGTACCGGTAGTTGAACTCAGGACCTCGTGCTTGCCAGACAGGCACTTATGCTGCTGAGCTATATCACCAGCCCTATGTTTTTTAAGTAATATACTGAGATGAAATTCGCATAACTTAAACTTCAGTTTTTTGGGTGGTGGTGGTACTGGAAATTAAACTCCAGGAGCATTAAGCTACATCTCTGGCCTTTTAAAATTTTATTTTGAGACAGGGTCTTGCTAAGTTGCTGAAACTGGCCTCAAACTTCTGATCCCTACCTTACCCTCCAGAGTATGGAAACTTAAATGGAAACTTTCCTAAGCAAATAAATGAAATTAATTAAATATGTAAGAGATGTAGCTGAAATGAAAAAGTTGTGAGTAACTAAAGTAGCACCAGCTCCATTTTTAGATAATTTTTTCAGGGCCTCTAGAAACAAGAAATATTTGTGCTTTTTAAACATTTCACAATGTGTACATCAAATATGAAAATTTTGTATTTTTTATTGTATATCCAATATATTGATATCTCAAAGAAATTTACTAAAAACTTTCTGTGTAATCACTGAAAGAGATATCCTGTTTTAGCCATTGCTAGCCAGAACCAAACAACACAACCAGTTGTGAAGATTCTGAGGTTTTCCACCATGAAAACGGGTTGTTCCTGAAAATGAGTATGGCATGGGGCCAGTCTGGCAATGATAGCAATGGCAGAGTGGGGGAAACACGGAACAGATCAGAAAACCGGGCTTTCATCCTGGCTCTGCTGAATAATTCTGGATAACCTTAACCATTTCTATGGGACTCAATTTCCTTACATGGTAAAGGAGTTGGAATAAATGATCTGTGGACCTTTTAATGGTTCCAAAAATTCTGACCGAGAAGGGTCAATGAGAACTCTAAGAGAAGGCAGAACAGTCATCAGGATGACTGAAAAAGACAGCTTTTGGTGTGCCTGCTCAGCCCAAACCCTCCTACAATATTCTCTATCCACCCCAACTACAGGACACATGGCCTGAATCACAACTGTTCTCCCATGAAAAAAAGTGAGCGGTTGAAGCTAATGTTCAGAGAGAAGTGATACACAAAGGGGTCTCAGACAAGATCCAGAAGGGTGGAAAGTTTATTTTGCTGTACTATTGTACCAGATCAGTACCTGGGCCTAGTAGACCTTTATTAAATAACTGTTGATTGCTGAATTTAATTACTTTATATAGCTTCCATGAGATACTCCTGTATTTCTCTAATCACTCCTTTTTCCCCCCCTCCTCTTAAGCTGGTGCAAGTTAGCAGGAAGACCTATCAAACAGTATGGAACTCTCCCCTTCATAACCACCACTCACCTCACTACAAGTATATGCCTGGCCTCAGGGAAACAACACTAAGACTGAACTGCCACAAATTCCTGCCCAGAAATACGCAACTGGCATAGAAGCAGAATGAGTCAGTGGCACTGTACAGTTGTTACAGAAACCAGGGAGGTATCCAGAAGCTGACTGGCAACATGCTAAGATACAGGGAGGGAAAGTAGACAATGATGATTGAGAGATATCTCCACATATTCCTTTATGGACAAAATGTCTGTCCCCTGCCAATTTCCAATGTTGCAATCCTAACCCCCAATGTTATAGTATTAAGAGATGGGGCCTTTAGTAAGCAATTACATGATAAGGGCAGACCCCCTCTTAGTGGGACTGGTGCTGTTATAAAAATACATGAACTTGTTCTCTCTTCTTGCTCTCCACCACGAGGATAAAATGAGAAGATTGTCATCATAAACCACTGGAAGTAAGTCCCTCATCAGACACCTTCATCTTGAACTTCCTAGTCTCCCTGAGAAATAATGGTTACAGCAGCCTGAACTGAGACAGCTCCTTTCAATGAAGTCCTTTTTTCTCCTTTAAGCTATAAATTTCCCATCCCATTAGTCAAAGCCAAATGCAAACTTTTGTGAGTGGTATTCAGTCTTGACTGTGACGGATTCATGGACTTACTGTGAATCAAATTTTTTCTTTACGTATGTGTAGTTTCTTACACTTCAAGTGCACACGAATAGTTGTAAAAAGATGCATTAACAACAGTACATTTAAGGACGTCTCTTATTGAAACTGCTATTTTAGACTTAAGATTTTATTTATCTCACTGCCTTCCTACTGCTTCTACCCCCAGCTCCCACCTATCCTTCACGGAACTGAGCAATTACAGTAATTCATAACTATTTGAAGTCTAATTTACAGCCAGTAAAACTAAATATAAGACCCTTACACATTTTAAAAAGGTTTGTATTTTAATCTATAAATCCCTTCTAGGAGTTAAATATTAGTGTTCCTTGAGATAATTAATTTACCATAAACCAGTGTTATGGTGTACATCAAAACCATTAGGGCTGGACATGTATCTCAGTGGCAGAGCATGTGTTTAACATGCAGTCTCTAGCACCAAAAAAAAAAAAAAAAAAAAAAAAAACCCCACAAACAAAACCTCTTTGATTACCTCTTTTAAGGAGAGTAAAATCATTTGATCCCCAAATTTACAGAGTCTAGTACCGAACACAGTGAGTGATCCAAATTATGTAGGACCTTACAGGTCATGACAGAGACTTCAGATTTTTGTGGGATTGTTTTTTGCAGTACTGGGGATTGAATCCAGGGCTTTGGATGTATTAAGGAAGGGTGCTACCACTGAGCTACATCCCAAGCCCTTCTTTTTTTTTTTTTTGAGACAGGGTCTTGCTGTTTGTTACCCAGACTGGTCTCGAACCTGCTATCCCCTGCCTCAGCCTAGGATATCCACCATGTCTAGACAAAGTCATTAAAGGATTTTTTTTTTTTTTTGGGTACCGGGGGGTCGACCTCAGGACCTCGCACGCCAGCAGGCGCCCGTGCCGCTGAGCGATATCACCGGCCCCTTTTTCGTATGTGGGTTCCGGGAGTCAAACTTGGGCCCTCGCGCTTGCTGGGCAGGCGCTTAAGCCGCTGAGCCATCTCACTGGCCCGATTAAAGGATTTTGAAGCGAGCACTGGCATTGTCTGGCTTATTTTTAAAATAACAATCACTCTTGTTGCTGTGTAGAAAAAAATCTGTATGAAGGAAATATGGAGGCAGGGTACCAAAGAGTATACCAAAACGAATAGATACACATGTTCACTAAGAGACACAAAAATTTTCACAGCAACTTTATTCATAAAGACCACAAACTGGAAACAATCCAAATTTACATCAACATTAGAATGAATAAATTGTAGAACAATCATATAATGGAATACTACACACAGGTAAAACATGAACTGCTACTACATACAACATAGATTACTCTTGTAGACAATGTTGAACAAAAAACTGCGTATAATTATCCCATTTACATATAATTTTAAAATAGGCAAAACTAACTGATAACAATAAAGGTCAGAATAACAGTTATCTGTGTGTGGGAGAGGTATAAGTATCTCCCGGGGTGACAAATATTTTCTACCTTGATCTGGGTGGTGCATTCACAGGTATATAGAAAAATCCAGAGGTATACACTTACACTTGTAAACTTTTAAGTTTTATCTCAATAAAAGAGCAAAAATATACTGAAAAATGATATAGAGAGATACGATATGTTAACAAATAATGTTTGTCTTCCAAGTATGTATGGTTTTCCTCTGTGATGCATGGGATAATTTACATTCCTTCACCTGTGGCATGGCCAAGGGCTGTAAGGACCTACAAGTTATTTTTTCAGTCCCCAAGTGAGCAGCCAAACCTTGATGCTATCTGCTTTGTCAGCCTGAGTCATGGAATAAGGACAATTTAGAGCAGGGACCGGTGATCTTTTGTCTATAAAGTGCCACAAGGTAAATATTTTAGGCATATTAAAACTACTTAGCTCTGCCACTGTAAAGAAAAATCAACCATAGACAACACATACATGGACGAGGCTGTACTCCAATAAACTTTATTTAGAAACACATGATAGATTTTATCAGTGGGATGTAATTTGCCAGCTCCTTACCTAGAACAGTCCTTAGCCAAGCTGCAATAGACAAGCTGTCTGAGACACTAAGATTTTGTAGTTGTTACCTCATGGCAGCCTAGGCCATCCTGACACAGGAATTGGTTCCCTGTTTTATTTTTATTTTTGGTACTGGGAACCGAACTCAGGACCTTGTGCTTCCCAGGCAGGCGCTGTGCTTGGCTCCCTGTTTTAAAAAGACCAAAGAACTAAAATATTAAACACACTGGCTTAGTGATTAGTTGGCAAGGATCTAGGAAACTGCTATTGGAGGATGGAAGAAATAGCTTACACAGAGGCAGCTGCTATCATACAGAGGTGAAACTATCCCTTGAGATAAACAGGAAGGCAGATAATCTATTCTTTACTAAAGAAAATATAGAAAAATAAATTATTTTGTTGTTGTTGGCCACATTTGGCAAAATGTACAGAGGAGATTAACTCAGAAAGGAATTGGTCAGTTGTGCAGGTAGAAATGAAGAGAATAAAGAATTCATAAACTCAAGTATTTACTGGATAGTATGAGGCAACTTTTCAATTACAATAAAAATTAGAAATCCTTTAACCCAAAAGTTGATTAAAACCTAGTTCTGTGGCAAAGATGACTGTCACACCTACCATTAAGATCTCTGAATGAGTTTATGTGCTTCAGGCTAAAAAGTCCAATCAAGAGTATAACAACAGTTAATGCTTCAAGTTTGACAAAAGTAACTTAAGGAAAGATATTAAGGGTATGGCTCTCTTTTTTAAACCCAAAAGGCTCCTGTTAACTGGAAATTAAGTTCAGATATGCATGGGAACAAGCAAAGAAATGTAGCAAATCTAAAAGTACACATTAATTAGATATCACACTGGGTATCTCCCTTGGAGAGATGATGAGGACATTCTGCAGGTAGGAAAGTAAGTGAAATGAATATCTAGTAACCAGAAGGCCTGAGTCATTCTTCTAATATTCTGTTAAGTTTACTTACTTTTAAATTCCAGAAGAGTCAGAAATCAACTGTAAAGCAAAGTAACAAGTAAACAACGTGCCGTTTTCTCCTAGGGTTGATGCCTACAAAAGGAAAAATGGGTATTAACTTGTATGAGGCATTATCTTTCTCCAATATCAAATCTAACTTTTTGATTACCAAAGTATTATCTTAATTCAGTTTAAACAGCTGTCCAATCTCCTTCTCTCCATATGTAGGTTCCTTTGGAAATTAAAAAATATTAAGACTTTATGTCATGAATGTACTTAATATTACAAAGTAGATTTATGTGAGTACATCTGAGTTTGAGACCTACTCATGTTTATTAGGGAAAGTGGAAATCTCAGTTTTCTCCGTAATAACATTCACAATATTCCAACCACACGCTAAGCACTGCACTGAATTCTGGGAATAACAAGGTTCCTAGTCACAAAGAACTTAGCTTCACTTCTTAATTTATAATATGTGGCTAAGAACTACCCAGTGAACAGGCAGGATGACTGTAAAGGTCAAATGAAACTGTAAAACAGCTTCAAAGATCATAAAACACTACACACTTATTTATCCAAATATTTACTCAAATGCCAGCATTGTGCTAAGCATTAGAGATATAACAGTGAGCAAGACTTATTATGGTCCCTGCCCTTATAAAGCTTACTCTAGCAATGATCAATAAGCAGCAATAACAAGTGCTAAGTGTATGGCTGAGGAAGCACAGGGAGTATAAGGAATGCACAATTGGGCCACCTGGTCCAGAGGGCATCAGTGAAGGCTTCCTAGATGAAGTGGCATATAAACTGAGACCTGAAAGATGAATAGAAATTTGTATTTCATTCTAAGGGCAATGATGAAAGCAGTGGAGTGACATGACTAGACTGACTCAGTTTTTGCTTGGGCAAAGGAAACTAGACAGTTAGCAGTGATAGTGCCATCTATGAAAGAAAGAAGGAAATAGAGGACAAGCAGGTTTGGGGGCAAGATCAATGGCATGTTGTGGTACCTGTGAAACAGCATAAGTGGATTTACGTTAGCAATTAGGTATGACTTCGGAAAAAAATCTAGAAAGGGGATATGAATTTGGGATCTGCACATAGGTGGTAACTGAAGCAGTAGGAGGAGATGAGATCAGCCAGGGATATAATTCAAGATAGGGAAGGGCAATGAAGATCAGGCAGACTTGAAAAAGTTAATAAATAAAATCTTAAAAGACAGATACTTAAGGGAAAAGGGGCCTGCAAAGAATGAGAATGCGTGCCTGGAGGAGATTATCTCCTCAAAGCTAAAATAAAGTAATTGAGTATTTCAATGATTTTGACAAGCAGTAAGTGAGTTTGGTAGAACAGTCTGAGTGGCAATATGGGAGACAGGGAAAGCAAATCTTTCAAAACAATTAGTGGAAATGAGAGATATGGGGAAGTAACTGTTAAGAACATCAAGTTTTTTTTAAAAACAGTACTTATTTTAACTATATTCACCAATACAACAGGATCAATAACAAGTATATACTTAAAAAAAAAAAAAAAAGACTGTCATGCATCTACAAAATTACTTTATACAAGAAACAGTAAAATACACTTTGTTTTTCTACAAACAAGACTAGTTATAGCAAATTCCCCAGTGCCAAGGATCAAGTTTTAAATCCTTGGCTGATATCCCCACCCACCCCCAACACACAACTAGATGATGTAAACTAATTTTAATATCATCTTACGCAAAACATACTAGAACGTCACAAAATGTACAAGATTTCAATATTTGACGAACTGAGACTAGAAAGCAGAAACAGCTTCCAGGTCTTCCAATAAAGCATTTGCTATGAAAGACAATACTCGAAGCTACCAGGAAATTACCGGTAGATTATTTTTTCAGTTTTTCACTACATTGTTTTTTCAGATATTTAAGCTCAATCTTTGCTGATCAAACCATACTTTCTCCACACTTCTTTTTCTGCTCTAGTTATAGTAACAGATCCCCTTAATCTTGATCTTAACCAAAAGGCCAAGAAGTGATAGAACGCCTTAATCTGATTCAATATTAAACTGATTTATAAATGCTATTGTGAGCTCTTTTACTGACCTTAACCGCCAACTTTGGAATGTTGGAATTAGTCTTTCCTATCAAGGATTCCCTCAGTTTGTCCAGCTTGTCTTCAATTTTCTTCTACCGGTAATTTGACCTATCCCTTGAAATAAGCTAATGTACATGAGAAGGAAGGTCTACTGGCACTCTGGGAAAGAGTATTCTTTGTCATGCCAGGCTGTCCTGTGCACTGCATGGGGGAAGGAATGGTTAGGCTTAAATACCAGCAGAACCCCTTCCCCCCCAGTAAATAGTGACAACCAGTAAGACACCCAAAAATATTTCCCAGCATCCACTGCAAGGGTTACTACCTCTGGTTGAACCATGATACAACTTTGGTTCTTAAGCTCTTACAGCTTCTATTTAGACTGCCTAGGAACCAGGTCCTTCTAAATTCTGGGTTGTATCCTGGTTCTTCAAATTTACCACATTAGTGACCATGGAATAATGTGCTACAATAGTTAAGACAGGACTTAGTAGCACAACAGTTTTCAAATTGTACTTGAGAATATTATAAGTATTACAAGTATTATTTTTTCTTATCTTTAAATCAGTTTCACATATTGGACTTTGCACAGCTAACATACGTTGAAAATTACTTAATTACTGTTATGGCACAAAACCAATGTCTTACTAGAAATACAGAATTACTACAATCTGTAAGTAACACTGCTTCTTGAGATTTGAAAATTTTCTACCTGTGTACTGTCTTAACTATTGAATGTGTGGAGCAGTTTTAAATTCTAGAATAAACACACTTCCAGCAGCTAACAAAATCTGATACTGTATCATTTTAAAATAAAGTGTTTCTTTATCCAGGATTTCTTTATAAGGCCATGCATATAAAGACAAGCTAAAATATCTCAAACCTCCTGATTCTGAAGTGCAAAAATCTTTGTCTTCACCCTTTTGGTAGAGTGAAACTTCTGTCCAGAGTAGAAAAAAGAATTACTAACTGGCAATGGTTAAGATTCTATACTTACCACAGTCCTTTAAAAGGCAAGCTGATAAAACAGCCCCTAGTTGTGAAAAATTCATGGGAAATCCCAATAGTGATAATTTAGGAAACTCCAAATTATAGAAAGTCTCCTAAATCAGCAACTTAAAAATGATTCTTGCTCATCTGATTAAAATTTTGTTTAATTCCTATTAGTAATATCACTGGGGTGGGTGGGGAGGTGAGGAGAAAAATCTGTCAATATTTTACTTTGGACTAAGAAATGCTTTAAAAAAATAGTCTGAAACATTTTGTTAGACAAAATACCTCCGCTGTATGTTTGCATGATTTTCCTTTTCAGAAACTTGTGTACTATGAATTTCTGTAAATTGAATTAAATACATTTAAGGAGTTGACAATTTTAGACTAAGTATCAGAATTTTAACACTATATTAAAGTAAGAGCTAAAATTTTTGGCATATATCTTAAGAACACCTTAAAAACAGACTTCTAATTCAACTCACTATCAATACTAAACTTCATTAAAATCAATTATATCATAAAAAGTAAAAGACAATGACTATGCCATTAAGCTAAGTTCCTAAAGAAGCAGAATTCTCATGTTTCAGTCCCATGCTGCCATAGGAGATGAAAAAAAGGCAACTGTTGGAAGGATTTGAATTCTGATCCATTTCGAGGTCTTGTAATAAATTTGGTGTTTTCCAGGAGTCCAAATTAGTAAACTTGAAAAAAAATTTCTTTTAGAATTGAATTCTTGTTCCAGTGCTGTACAAGGACTTATGGATTAGATTCAATTCTTTCTCTCATAAGATCATCCCAACGGGGATCCATTTCAGTTGTGGCAACCCGGAAAAGGGCTTGAAGATGATCATCTGTCAGTGGCTGGCTCAACGTGTGTTGGTTTCGTGTCAAATATGCAAAAGCCTTGTCACAGATTTGGTTACTATCAAACAAGGATGCCACTTTGTAGGCAACCCCTTTAATAATTGGGTAAGATTCAGCAGGCAATCCAGCATAGAATTGTCCCAAGTCTTTGAGTCTGTATTCGTTCCAAAGGTTAGTGTTTGCCTGAAGTTTTGTTAGCTCCACCCTTACTGAAATAGGTGCATATTCAGGCTTAAAGTTAAATGGATTTGCAAAAAGTTCTAAGTCTTTTTTAATGAATCTGAGGTCCTTAAAATGTCTCTCAAAATCTTTTTGTAGACGACAGATCACCATTTGATACCTGTCAGGCTCAAATATTTTTTGATCTTCCTTAAATTGCTGTTTTAGCTCATCAACAACTTCGCAGAAGGCAGGAAAGTCTGTTAAATCTTGTTCTTCAATTTGTCTCTGAAACAAATTCAGCTTCCCTTCAAAAGTACAAATATGGTCAAAGGCAGTAGCAGCAAAGACTCCACTAATTTGCAGTTCTTCACTGAGCTCTCGAAGGTGGTCCATAATATCCACCAAGAAGCCAAAGTCACAAAGCCATTGCTTGTCTGTGAAATGGACCGTTGTTGCCCCTACTGAAACCAAAAATGCTTCTATTTCTTTTCTTAGTGAAAATATCAGTTTTAAAGTTTTCCCTCTTCTAAGCCAATTGTTCAGACATCGTCCATTGATCCTTTCACCATGCTCTGATTCAGACTCAGTTAGTAAAGGCTGAAATTCCGGTCGCCTAACACCTCTGGTCTTAATCATGACTATCCATTCAGATATGGTATTTATGATTTGATTAACATCTACATCATAAGAACTCAATAGTTCCAAGTGAAGAAACCCTGAATAGTGGATAACATTCCAACAGTTGGGGCTTACAGCCTTTTCCCTCATGTATGAGACAAGTCCTGAGTTCTCACCAATCATCCTTAACGTGTGAGTGGTGGTCAGTCCAACCATTCGCTGCAAGCTAAGCCCTGCCGTCTGCAGGGCCTCTAGAATTGCCGACATGAGCGCACCAACACTGAAGTGATGAGTCAGGTTGATTATGGTCAGAAGGTCTTCTTGCACCTCCAAATCAGAGTCCACGCCACGGATAAAGACGAGGAGATAGTTCTCATAGGCCACAAAGGCCTGGTCGTCCAGAGCAAGGGAATAGGCCCTAAAGTTCCTGGCTCGATTAAAAAGCTGACTGCGTAGATTATTGTCAATGCTCAGAATCCTCTGCCTTGTGATCTCCGGAGATAAATCAATGCCTTCCAGGACGCCTATGTGATCTGGCAGTACCTCTCTCAGAAACACTTCCATGCACTGGTACACAAAGTCCCCCTCACCCCAGCCGCGGCCCTTCAAAGCCAACAGGCGGCAGAGCCCGAGGCCTGCACGCGCAGCTTTCTCCTCAGGAGTGAGCACAGCGGCGATAGACAAATCGCCCTGCCGGAGACGCTCCACCAGGGCCGCGCGCTCCTCCTCCGTCACATACCGCTCGTAGAATTCGTGTTCGGCCTCATAGTGGCGCCTGACATCGCGTTCGCGGGTAGAAGCGACAAGGCGGTGGCACACCAGGCATAGAGCACCGTTGCCCTCCGGAGGCTCCACAACCAAGTAACGCTGGGTCCACTCAGGCCGGAAAACAAGAGCTTCGTCGACTTCCATCTTGCTCCTTTTGGGCGTCATCCACATTCTGCGGAAAGCCACAAGAGCACCGCAAACCTCAGAGAGGCCACAAGAAGAGGGGAGGAGCCGGCCTGGATAAAAGCACCTCCTGCGCTCTGCGACAGATCACCTCAGCCGGAAAACACCAGCCTCTTCTATGACACCTCCCTTCCTATTGGCTGGAGATTTCGCATTCTCCTGCAGCTCCTAGGAAAAAACCAATAGGAAAAGCGGACAGTGATCTCTATCGCGCACGCTCACATTCTTCCATCTGGTGGGCGGCAGACGCTTTAGGGCGGGACGAAGAGATCCAGAAACTCACGCATTTGAGAAACTTGACTGTCATATAAATTACCCAATCAATAGCTCCTGCTGGAGGGTGGCGCAGGATGTGGTAAGCTGGAGTGGAAGGAAGAACGTAGGCACGAGGCACTGAGATGATTGGCTAAAGGCACTTCCGCTGAGCATCTAGGGTTTGCCTGCGCTCCTCTGGCGCCGAAATGTCTCTTGTGGCGGGGGTTATTCGGCGGCTGGACGACACAGTGGTGAACCGTATCGCGGCGGGGGAGGTTATCCAGCGGCCTGCTAATGCCATCAAAGAGATGATTGAAAACTGGTAGGGAAAGTGTCGAACCGAGTTCTCTTAAAGGCTACGACGTAACGGGCCGCTTGTCTGAATAGCACCGACACACCTCCATGCCTGGGCGGAAGCGCGTACAGCGCATGCACCGAGCAGGGGAGGCCGCGGGCACCTTGGGCTAACGCTGGTCCTGCCTTCTCCCTTCCCTGGAAGCGAGAGTTTTCTGAGCACTCTCGCGAGACCTTTGTGGGCGTTTGGATTGTTAGTAGAAGTGGAGGGGTATATGTGGTATTGTTTTAATAGTGCAGTTAAGTGAAGAAGCTGCTTACAATTATGTATGCAAAAAGTACGAAATTAAAGGTACAAAGTATAAAAGCTTATGGTGGGAAAAATATTTATTCTTCAGAGGATACCATGTTATTAGTCTTATCATTCCAGAAATAATCCATAGACATCCAGGGGCACAGTTCCTTCTTGAGTTTCATTCAAAATAAATCGTTGGGGCCGGGGATGTAGCTCAGCAGCACAGCGCCTGCCTGGCAAGCGCGAGGTCGTGAGTTCGATTCCCGGTACCAAAATAAATAAATGAATGAATGAATGAATGAATAAATGAATATATATATATATATATATCGTTGGAGTTCCAGGACAGGATAATAGACTTTGGGCTAACTTCCGATATCTCTTTTGCCAAATTAGCGACCCGTCTAGTGATCAGCCTTTTTTTGAGGGGGGAGGCACATTGACGATACCGGACTTTATCAGGCTTCCGTCGACTCTGAAGCTTAAAGGTGTCACAAGCATTGCGGGGGGAAGAGGTTGAAAACGTGAGGAAAAAAGTGGATGTAAGGTTGTAAGCCTCAAAAACGAAAGAGCCCTGTAAGGAACCTAGGCATTCTTATGTCAGATCCTTTGTATTAAAATCAATTGCTGTTAATAACGTCCATACATTACTGGAGAAGAAAGTCCTCCAGTGAAGAATAGCAGGTTTGTAGTGAGATTCACTGGAAAAAATAAACCTATGGGGCCGCTGAGATGGCTCAGCGGCATAAGCGCCTGCCTGGCAAGCGCGAGGTCCCGAGGTCGACTCCCGGTACCCACATTAAAAAAAAAAAAGCATTCAGGGCAATGAGACTAAAAGAACAGTGAGCCAGGAAGGACCACAGAAGGAAAGGAAGAGAATTAGAAGGTAAACGAAATAAAGAGTAGGGAATCTCTGAATATTTTCTCCGTGTGTTTTGCCACAGTACTAGCAGTAGTAGGCTGGCTTTTCTTTCTACAATGTTAAAATGAACTGACTTAATAACTGGTCAATTACTGTACTGTGCCTGCACATTGTACAACAAAATTAAATAGTTCATGAATTATTAATTAAATAATTCTCCAGGAGATTTTTGTATGGAATCCATTTAATCGCTTTTAAATATATGTCAAGATGGCTAATACAGCTTCAGGGCTGGGGTTCCTGAGAAAGGTCTTAATATTTATCGAGTTATCTTATTTTTGAATAAATAATTTTCTTATTCAGTTGATAACTTCTTTTTCTCGTGCAGCCCCAGGCTGAATTTGTTTTCTCTGTAGTTGCTCTATGCTTATAGGCTACTCTTTGAAAGCACAAAAGATTTATTAACTCCTTAAAGAACTTTCTACATTGCCATTTTTTTTTCTTTACTTCATCATAAGTATATTTTCTGAAAGAAAGGGTAGTGGTAGAGAAAAACATTTAGCATTTTAAAATGGCATTTTATTAGAATCACTTAGGATCCAGAGGTTGAATAAAGTTGAAGTAACAGTAAAGTTAGTTGAAAATAAGAGGCATATGCCAAAAGGATCCTACTTATGCTTACCTTTTTTCCATAGAGGAAGAGAGATATTGCTGAATGTCCTATTGGAAATGATTGGTCTGCCTTTCTCTGTTACACAATATGTGAACTCATATAATGTAGACTTTTGAGCCTTCAATACGAAGGAAAAACGTGTTAATCTAGCACTTTTGTGTTTATTTAGAGTTTTTATTACTGTTTGGTCCATGTTAAAATATATGCATCAGAGTAGTTGGACACTAATGAATTATTTTCTTTCTTTGATTTGCCAGTTTAGATGCAAAGTCCACAAGTATTCAAGTGGTTGTTAAAGAGGGAGGTCTAAAGTTGATTCAGATCCAAGACAATGGCACTGGAATTAGGGTAAGTAAAACCTCAAGGGAACAGGATGTTCTGTGCTTTGTGTGATAACTCTGTAGGAAAAGCCAGAACCTTTCCCTATTCTGAAACTAGGCCTTTGTGGATGGGATTTTTGAGTGAAAAATCCAACTGTAGCAATAATTATGTATTGAGTACTTGTAGGCACTGTTCAGGAGATAGGGTAGTGATATAATACACAAATTTACTTTCTCTTTTGGTGCTTCTATTAGAGTAGTGGGGAACAAACAATAAACAAACAGGTACAATAAATACTGTAATATGCCAGGTGGCGTGAGAAACTAAAGCAGGGAGGAAGATAGGAGTGAGGAGTGACACAATTTAAGTTGAATGGTTCAGGAAGGCTTTAATATAAATATTTAAGAAGAGACCTGATGAAGATCAAGGAGCAAGTCACGAAACTGTCCAAAGAATGAGTGTTCTGGGCAGAGAGACTAAAGAGAAAGACCATGAAATAGAAACATGCCTGACATGTTTAATGACCAGCAAGGAGGCCAGTATATCTACAACAGAATGAACAAGGGAAGAGTAACAGGAGATGAGATCTGAGGGAAAACATGCAGGACGTTTAGGCCCACGGTGAAGTCTTTGGCTTTTACAGTGACTCTGATAGGATACAGCTAGGGGCTTTTAAGCAAAGTGGTACCTGATTTGGTAAGTTTTATAAAAAGCTCTTTTTCTGCTTTTTTTTGCTTTGTGGAAAACAGACTGCAGCTGGACAGGGTGGAAGCAGTGAGGAGGCCCTTGCAACAATCCAGGAGAGGCAACTGTGCCTTGGACTAGTTTGGTCGCAGTAAAGATGTAAGAAGCATTGAGATTCTGAGTTAATTATGAAGGCAAGAGCTCTCAACTTGCTGATACAGAGTATGAGAAGGATCAGAAATGATTTTTCAAGGTTTTGGCCTATGTAAATGGAAAAAAAAGTTGCCTTACTGGGGATGGGAAAGATTATGGAAGAAACAGGTTTGGGGCAAGATAGGCAGTTCATTTGGGGACATGTTAAATTTAAGGTCACTGTTAAAGATGTGAAGTGAAATAAGTCAAAAAAAAAAAAAAAAAAAAGGACAAATATATGATTCCTGTTATATGGTGTAGAATGTAGAAAGTAGAAAGTAGACTGATGGTTGCCAGGGACTGGGGGCTGGGGAGAGATGAAAAGTTATGACTTAATGGGTATAGAGGTATAGAGATTCAGTTTGGGGAAGATGAAAATGTTCTGGACATGAATGGTAATGATGGTTGCACAAGGTAGTGATGTAATTAATGCCACTGAACTGTAACAGTTAAAAATGGTTCGGTGAAAGTTTCATATGTATCTTACTACAATTTAAAAAGTTGTCTACCTGGACATGGTGGTACCCACTTGTAATTCCAGCTACTCAGGAGACTGATGCAGGAGGATTACAAGTTCAAGGCAGCCTGGGCAACACAATTGAGACCTTGTCTCAACAATGAGATATAAAGTCTGGGGATATAGCTCACTGACAGAGAGTTTCTTTAGCCTGTGTGAGGCCCTAGGTTCAATCCCCAATACCACAAAAAATAAAAAGTTATCTATAGATTTGAAGTAATATTTTCTGATTTTCAAAAAAGGCCATGAGTCTGACTGAAATTATCAAGAGAGTGAGTGTAGACAGAGCAGAGGTCTAAGGATAGAGAATCCTGGGTGATTCTAGTGTCAGGAGATGGGGACATGAGCTAGAAGCAACAGATGACACTGAAAGGAGCAACCTAGTAACAAAGGAGGATGTCAGGACAATGTGGTATTCTGGACATCAAGTAAGGAAGTTACTGCTAATTTAAAAATTCTTCTCCTAAGAGCAATTTCTTCCTGGATTAAATCAATGAAATGGAAATTCAGAAAGATTTGGAAAGGTCAATAACAATTATTTACTCACTCTCTGTGTCTACTAGAAAGAAGATCTGGATATTGTATGCGAGAGGTTCACAACAAGTAAACTGCAGTCCTTTGAGGATTTAGCCAGTATTTCTACTTACGGCTTTCGGGGTGAGGTAAGCTAAAGTTTGAAGAAATATGTAAAATATCTTGTAGATAACATTGTCCATCATTTGTCAGCATATATTTCTCAACAGAGGTAAATAAGCTTTGCCATTTTTCCCAGGTGTGGTATTGCAGCACTTGGGAGGCTGAGGCAGAAGGATCACGGTGAGTTCCGGCCAGCCTGGGTTACTTAGTGAGTTGGAGGCCAGCCTGAACCCATATAGACAGACCCTGTCTCAAAAAAACAGAAACGAACAATCAAACCAAGATTTGCTATTTTTTACTTGTTAAATACAGTGGTACCTTGATTCACAAACTTAATTTGTTCTACGATTTTGGAAATGATGGCCATATTTGTGTGGGAAAGATGGCCATGGTTGTGTTTGTCACCCAATGCAGAGTTTGCACACAAAAACAAAATTTGCCAAACACTTCTGTTTGTGAACCAAATTGTTTGCAAACACAAGTGTTCGTGATCAGTAAATTTGCATATACAATGCTACCTTGGTTCACAAACTTAATTCTTTCCATGATTCTGGTTGCAACCATGGAATTAATCTTGTGACCAAAATCGTGGAAAGAATTAAATTCATGAACTGAGGTACCACTATATATGCAAATTTTAACTTAATTTAATTTAGCTTTCCAAGGCTGTGAATTATTCATCGGTACTTAATATCCAATAAACTATTTTAAACCCTAGATGTTATATGTTGTGTGTACCCAACACCATCTCTGTAGCTTTTTTGGCAAAAACAAAAATCAAATGTGAATCATTTAGTCAATATATAGATCTAAATACCAACATATGGAAAATACAGGGGACAAGCAAGGGTGGTAAATGATACTAACAAAACTATATGACAAAAGACTGACAAAAACTACAGGGGGAATAAAGGATAGAGAAGGGAACTAAAACCTATAGATTAAAGAATATTTAAGAGATCTATGAAGTTGAATGTGGTAGCACACGCCTGTAATCCTAGCACTTTGGAAGGCTGAGGCAAGAGGGTTACAAATTCAAGTCTAGCCTGGGAAACTTAGTAACTTAAAAAGACCCTGCCTCAGAATTTCAAAAAATTTAGATGGAGCCCGTGAGATAGCTCAGCGGCATAAGCGCCTGCCTGGCAAGCGTGAGGTCCTGAGTTCAACTCCCGGAACCCACATACGAATAAAGGGCCGGTGATATCGCTCAGCGGCACGGGCGCCTGATGGCGCCTGAGGTCCTGAGGTCGACCCCCTGGTACCCACACACACAAAAAAAATTTTAGAAAGGGTTAGGGTTCAAGCCCCAGGACCACAAGAAAAAAAGTAGCCAGTGAACAAACTTCATTTAGTAGATATTACCTAGATCCTTATTTGAGTGAATTGTAACAAAAAACAAAAAAACTTTGAGATAAAGATGGCGAACACAGATTGGCTATTTGATGGTATTGAGTAGAAATTATTAATTTTCTTGATAAAAAAATAGTGTGGGGTGGCACATGCTTGTATTCCCAGCAACATGGAAGGCTGAGGCAGAAAGATCACCAACCTTGGCAATTTAGCGTTGAGGATTCATTCCTCAATTCTGAACAAAAAAATTGTGGAATTTTTAAAAATTTCTTTTAAGATACTGTACTGAAATATTTATGGATAAAATTATAGGAATATGTGATATAGAAAATAGGGAAAAAATTTAAAACTAAAATGGGATCCTCTATTTTTATGATTTAATTCCTTATGGATACCTTTTCATCCAATAACTGTAGGCCTATATAATTTTTTTTTTTTTTAATGCGGATATCGGGAGTCGAACTCAGGACCTCATGCTTGCCAGGCAGGTGCTAATGCCGCTGACCTATATCACTGGCCCCGGCCTATATAATTCTTGATGGGTACATACTATTCTATTATGAATATGTACTATATGGAGTTTTGTCAAGTGATTTCCTTTTGAATATTTAGGCTGTGCTTTTTTCCTGTTTAAGGCTCTAATGACTCTTCTTATGCATACACTGTGTTTTGTTATTTCCTTAGGATAAATTTACTGAAGTAAAAAATACACGTTTTTAAAATTTAGTAGTAGCTTTTTACTGCTGGTGGCCCACCAATTACCATAAAATTGATGGTTTAAAACAATACATATTTATTGTTTACAGTTCTTAAGATCAGAAGACATGGTTTTCATTAGGCTGAAATCAAGGTTTTGGCAGGGGTCTGTTCCTTTCCAGATGCCCTAGGGTACGAGAGAAACTGTTTAGTTGTTTTGAGGAAATGAGAGTAAAGGTTGGGGAGAGGAAAGAAGCCTATTTTCATTTTAGGCCTCTCTTCTGTTTTTAAATTTATGTATTACTTTAATTTTTAAAAATTAAAAGGCAGCTATGACCCAGTATCTGTAATTGGGGACAGTTTAGATCAAACCAAGATGGTCTCAAGGACTCTCTTACAGTAACCCCCAAATTGTTCCTAATAGGGATACTTTTACCCTGAGGCGGCCTCCGGTCAAGCTCTAGGAATACAGTTTCATCCTGACTTTGTAACCCGTGGATCATTCTCCAAGCCAATGGCCTCCTAGAGCCTTAGCCTAACTATGGATGGTTTTAGGGTTATTATTTCACTGTGATTAGACAAGGAAGATTTATTTAGGGATTTCTTTGTGCCAGCAGAGGTTCTAATGCTTTATATGTGTATGTATTACCTGTTACTCCCAACAATACCCCCACAGAGTAGATTCTACCATTGCCCTGTTTTACATGAGGAGACTGACACATAGTGATTAAGATCATGGTCAGGCACACACATAGAAAGTAGCAGAGATTCACCTAGGTACGTTGACTCCAGTCTGTGCTCCTCCCTATTTGTTCCACTGGCAAGGCCCTGTTGAAGTAGCAGGACCATTTGCTATGCCGTGTGTAGTGGCACTCTTTCTGTGGTATTAGGTACTGTTGTACTACTGTGCATATTTAATGTCCATCCTTACACAGGTCTCAAAATCATTTATATTTTTTGATGATGAAAGTTATGTAAAATTACAGGGATATCTAGCTAAGACCAAGTAATTTTTGAGCCTGAGAAATGTTTTTTGTTTTTCTTTATTTGGTTTTTATTTTTGAAACAGGCTCTCGCTCTTTCACTGAGGCTGGTCTCTAACTCCTATGCTTGATCAAGCAGTCTTCCTGCCTCAGCCTATAGAGCCAAGTTCCTTTTAATGAACCGAACCTGCCTCAGCTGTATAGATGCTGTCACACAGACCTCATTGTAGCACAGCTCCTGGCTTGCATGTTTGCATACTAATGATGATGTTCTTTTTGTAAAAAGAGATACAAATCCCAAGGGACCAGGAAACTAGTCTTATTTATAAGGGGGAAAAAAGGGGTCATAGGTTTTTAAACTTGTTTTAATTGAGTAATTTTAATTTTATATTTCTATACTTATAATTACTTATATAAAACAGTTTTGAGTAATAGTCTCTACCATCATGTATTTGGAATAACTCCATTATGTATTTCTGAAAGCAGATTTTTAAATTATTGGCAGATACATCATGCAGGATATATGAAGCATGCCTGCTATCATTTGGATCTGGAATGTCCCTAGTAGGCCTATGTATTAATGCCTTAGTCTCCCAACTTGATGCTACTGAGAGGAGGTGGAAATTTTAAGAAGTGGGGGGTAGTGCATGGTCTTCAGGTCACTGGGGAATGTGCTCTTTAAGGGGCTACGGCATCCCTTTCTCTTTTCTCTCTTTTGGCATCCCATGAGGTGAGTGGTTTTGTTTCCCCATGTGTCCCTCACCATGATGTGCTGCCTCAAAATAAGCCCAAAAGCAGTGGGACCAACTGGTCATGGACTGAACTCAAACCGTGAGCCAAAATAAAGCTCTCCCTTTATAAGTTGATTGTCTCAGGTATTTGCAGCAATAATGGAAAGCTAAGAATGCTATAGTTCTATCACCTGAATACCATTGCTGTTAATACATTAATGCTTTAGTGTGTTTCCTTTTTGACATTTTAATATAAGTTTTCTCTTGCTCTAGTGATTATGCTACAGGTTCAATTTTATATCCTTTTTTAAACATGTCAGCAAAGTGTTCATTGTTGCCACATCTTAATACAAAACGGAAGAGGTGATTTAGACACTTTTCCCTCAGCAATTTGTTTTTGTTTCATTCCATTTCATTTTCTTCCATAGGCTTTGGCCAGCATAAGTCATGTGGCTCATGTTACTATTACAACCAAAACAACTGATGGAAAGTGTGCATACAGGTATAGTACTGTCCTTTACGCCTATGTATTCATCCTGAAATGTACTTTTTGCCTAGATCTCTGAGAATCCTACCTAACCACTAGTGTTACCTTTTTTTTTTTTTTTTTTTTTTTAAGAGTAGGAAAGGTTTATTGGGGAATAGAAATAGCTCCAGATGGGGCCAGTGATATAACTCAGCGGCATAAGCGCCTGCCTGGCAAGTGTAAGGTCCTGAGTTCGACTTCCGGTACCTGCATACAAAAAAAAAAAAAAATAGCTCCAGAGAGATAGGAAGGGTATTTAGTAGGTTGCCCCAAGTCTGCTTTTTTGTTTATTGGTATATTTAGATATACATAATGATAACATTCATCACAGGAAGTTTGTACCTGTATATATCTTGCTTCTTCTTTTTTTCCCATTCCCCTTCCACTCTTCTTCCCCTCCTTATTTAAAAAAGCCTTGTTTCCATTTTTTCCTTCTATTCTTTTTCTTCTTCTCCCTTCCTTCCTTTTCCCCACCCCTCTTATTCCCTTCCTCATTTGAACATTTTCTTCCCATTTCCCAATATGTTGGTCCTTATTTATAATTTGATTTGTCATACCAGAGAAACAATGCAATGTTTAAACATGTATGTCCATTTTATTTCACTTGAGAGTATGGTTTCAAGGTGCATCGATTTAGCTAGAAATGTCTCAAGCTTATCCTTCCTTACAGCAGAGTAGTACTCCATTGTATAAAAAAACCCCACATCTTCTTTATCCATTCTTTGGTTGATGGGCATTTGGGCTGTTTCCAAGATTTAGTTATTATAAACCGTGCCCCTATAAATATCGGTGTGCATATATTGCTGTGGTATGATACTTATAATTCTTTCAGGAAGATACCAAGAAGGGGAATAGCTGGGTCAAATGGACGCTCTAGTTTTAGTTTTTTGAGGAATCTCTACATTGATTTCCACGGTGGTTGCACAGTAGTGGCAGTCTACACTGCCACCAACAGTGGAGAAGCATTCTTTATTCCTCCCAGCCTCGCCAGCATTTGTTATTGGTTGATTTCTTGATGACACCCATTCTTTCTGGAGAGATAGAATCTCTGTGTTGTTTTAATTTGCATCTCTCAAATGACCAGTGATGTTGAACATTTTTTCATATATTTGTTGTTTCTAATTCTTCATCTGAGAAGTGTTTATTCATTTTAGATGCCCATTTTTGGATTAGGTCTTTAAATTTGGGGGGGGGTCTGAATTTTTTGTTTGTTTTTTTTGTTTGTTTGAGTTCTTTATATATTCTAGTTATTAGTCCTTCATCTGAGGAACAGTTGGCAAAAATTTTTTCCCACTCAGTGGGTTGTTTCTTCACTCCATTGACGGTTTCTTTTGCTGTGCAAAAGCTTTTTAATAAGATGAGATCCCAGTTGTTGATTTTTTCTGGTATTTCCTGTGCGATCAGGATTTTGTTCATAAAGTCTTTGCCCACACAAATGCCTTTAGGAGTTCAAACTATTTTGTCTTCCAGCAGATTTAGTGTTTCTGTTTTAATATTTAGATCTTTGATCCCATGGTAAGAGATACGGGTCTAGTTTTATCTTTGGCATATGGAAATCCAGTTTTTTCAGCACCATTTATTAAAGAAGGTATCTTTCTTCTGGTGAAGGTGTTTGGCTTCTTTGTCAAAGATAAGGTATCTGAGTGTGTTTGGAGTTCTTTCTGCATCTTCTAATCTGTTCCACTGATCCTCGGGTCTGTTTTTTTGCCAGTGCCATGCTGTTTTTATCACAGGAGTTTTGTAGTACAATTTCAAGTCAGGGAGTGTGATGTCCCCTGCCTTGGCTTTGTTGTCCAGAATTACTTTTGCTCTTCTGGGTCTCTTCTGGTTCCAAATGAATGTTAGGACTTTTTTGTCTAATTCTGTGAGATATGCTCTTGGTATTTTCATGGGATTGTAATAAATCTATATAACAATTTTGGAAGTATGGCCATTTTCATTATATTGGTTCTTCCTATCCAAGAATAAGGGGTATCTTTCCATTTTCTGATATCTTCTTTGATCTCCTTTTTCAGAGTACTGTAGTTTCCAATGTAAAGATCTTGACTTCCTTTGTTAGATTGATTCCTAGGTATTTCAATTTTTTGGATGGTATTGTGAATTTCTCTTAGTGAGTTCATTATTTCTGTACAGAAATGCTATTGATTTTTGAGTGTTTACTTTGTATACAGCTACGCTACTGAATTTAGTTATTAAATCTTTTAGGTTATTATATCTTATTAGATCTCTTAGATGTCTTTCCGTGAAGCTTTTGAGGTCTTCTATGTAGTATATCATGTCATCTGCAAATAATGGTAATTTAACCTCTTCCTTTCTTATCTGTATTCCTTTTAGTTCTTTCTCTTGTCTAATTGCTCTGGCTAATGTTTCCAGAACTCTATTGAATAAGAGTGGTGATAGTGGACATCCTTGTCTTATTCCTGATTTTAGAGTGAAAGCTTTCAGTTTTTGTCCATTTAGTATGATGTTGGCTGTTGGTTTGTCATAGATGGCTTTTATCAGATTGAGATAAAAACCATCTATTCCAATTTTCTGTAGGGTTTTTATCATAAATGAGTGTTGGACTTTGTCAAGTGCTTTTTCTGCATCTATTGAAATGATTATATGGTTTTTGTCCTTGGCTCTGTTAATATGGTGTATTACATTTATTGATTTGTGCATATGGAACCATCCCTGAATCCCTGGGATGAATCCTACTTGGGCATGGTGTATGATCTTGTTGATAATTTGCCGCATTCTGTTTGCCAGTATCTTACTGAGGATTTTTGCATCTACGTTCAGTAGAGAGATTGGCCTATTGTTCTCTTTTTTGGTTGGATCCTTCTCTAGTTTTGGTATCAGCATAATGCTTGCTTCCAGGAATGAGTATGGGAGTGTTGCTTCCCTTTAATTTCATTAAAGAGTTTGAGAAGTAGTGGCATTAGGTTTTCTCTAAATTTCTTGTAGAATTCAGCAGTGAATCCATCAGGACCTGGGCTATTCTTTGTTGGTAGGTTTTCAATTACATCTTCAATTTAATTGACTGATATTGGTTTATTTAGAATTTTAGTATCTTCCTGATTCAGCTTTGGAAATTCATATGTATCTAGGAATCTGTCCATTTCTTCTATGTTTTCCATCTTATTAGAGTACAGGTTCTCGAACTAGGTATAGATGGTCTTCTGGATTTCTGCAGGATCTGTTGTAATTTTACCCTTTTCATTCCTAATAGCAGGAATTGTGTCTTTTCTTCCTCCTTTTTGATAAGGTTAACTAAGGGTTTGTTAATTTTATTTACTCTTTCAAAAAACAAACTCTTAGATTCATTGATTCTTTGTATTGTTTTCTTAGTCTCAAATGCATTAATTGCTGCTCTGATCTTTATAATTTCCACCCTTGCATGAGCTTTGGGCTTTACTTGCTCTTCTTTTTATAGAAGGTGGAAGTTCAGCATTAGGTTGTTTATTTGAGCTCACTGTGTTTTTTTTTTTTTGTTTTTTTTTTTTTATTTTTATTTTAAAGAGAACAAAAAACAAAACAAATCAAAAGAAGAACAAATTTTCAAACCAACATAATAGGAGGGTAACAATGGTTAATACATTACGTATTACTATCTTTAAGTTAGTTATTCAGGACACCAGACATTAGCATTCAATTGTCCAAACATTATTGACTCAAACCTTACTCTTCAATGAACTAAGTAAAAATGGTAGTGTATCTATCTTAACCATCTTATATATATATATATATATATACAATTTTTTTTTCCCTTTCCCTTCTTTCTTTTCCCTATTCCAGTCTCTCTATCCTTTTGACCAGTTTCTTTTTGATTCACCATGTCTATTGTACATTTTGGATCTTATTTACTCTTTCAGTTTCTCATACTAGAGAGATAATACGATGCTTACACATGTGCTTCTGGTTTATTTCACTTATGAGTATTTTCTCGAGTTGCATCCATTTACCTATAAAAGTCTCCAGTTTATCCTTCTTTATGGCTGAATAGTACTCCATTGTATAAAAATACCACATCTTTCTTATCCATTCCTCAGTTGATGGGCATTTGGGTTGTTTCCAAGATCTGGCTATTACAAATTGTGCTGCTATAAACATGGGTGCACATATATCGCTGTGGTATGATGTTTTTAATTCTTCTGGGAAGATGCCCAGAAGGGGAATAGCTGGGTCAAATGGGACCTCCAACCCTAGTTTTCTGAGGAATCTCCACACTGACTTCCACAGTGGCTGTACCAGTCGACACTCCCACCAACAGTGAAGAAGGGTTCCTTTTTCCCCACAGCCCCTCCAGCATTTGTTATTAGTTGATTTCTTAATAGTAGCCATTCTTTCTGGGGTGAGATGGTATCTCAGTGTTGTTTTAATTTGCATCTCTCGAATGACTACTGATGTTGCACATTTTTTTGTATATTTGTTTGCCATTAGTATTTCTTCATCTGAGAAATGTGTATTCATCTCAGATGCCCATTTTTGGAGTGGGTCTTTAAATTTGGGAGGTCTGATTTTTTTGAGTTCTTTATATGTTCTCGATAGTAATCCTTTGTCTGAGGAACAGCTGGCAAACATTTTTTCCCACATTGTGGGTTGTCTCTTCACTCTGTTGGTGGTTTCTCTTGCTGTGCAAAAGCTTTTTAATAAGATGAGATCCCAGTTATTGATTCTTTGGGATAGTTCCCGTGCAGTTGAGTTTTTATTCATAAAGTCTTTGCCTACACCAATGTCTCCAAGGGTTTTACCTATCCTACCTTCCAGCAGATTTAATGTTTCTGTTTTAATATTTAGATCTCTGATCCATTTTGAATTTAGTTTAGTGCATGGTGAAAGATATGGATCTAGTTTTAATCTTCGGCATGTGTAGAGCCAGTTTTTCCAGCACCATTTATTAAAGAGGCTATCTTTCTTCCAGCGAATGTGTTTGGCACCTTTGTAAAAGATAAGGTGGCTTAGTACGTCTGGGGTTGTTTCAGCATCTTCTAATCTGTTCCATTGATCTTCAGGTCTGTTTTTTTGCCAGTACCACACTGTTTTTATCACAGTAGCTTTATAGTATAATTTCAAGTCGGGGATTGTGATGCCCCCTGCCTTGCCTTTGTTGCTCAGAATTGCCTTTGCTATTCTAGGTCTCTTCTGATTCCAAATGAATTTTAGGATTGTTTTCTCTAATTCTGTGAGATATGCTGTTGGAATTTTGATTGGAATTGCATTAAATCTGTATAACAATTTTGGAAGTATGGCCATTTTCACTATATTGGTTCTTCCTATCCAGGAGCAAGGGATATCTTTCCATTTTCTGATATCCTCTTCAATCTCCTTTTTCAGAGTACTGTAGTTTTCAGTATAGAGGTCTTTTACATCCTTTGTGAGGTTGATTCCTAGGTATTTCATTTTTTTGGATGTTATTGTGAAAGGTATTGTTTCCCTAATTTCTCTTTCAGTAAGTTTGTTATTTGTGTACAGGAAGGCTATTGACTTTTGAGTATTGACTTTGTATCCAGCTACACTACTGAATTTGCTTATTAAATCTAGCAGTTTTTTAGTGGAGTTTTTGGGGTCTTCTGTGTAGAGTATCATGTCATCTGCAAATAATGATAATTTAACTTCTTCCTTTCCAATCATTATTCCTTTTATTTCTTTCTCTTGTCTAATCTCTCTGGCTAAAGTTTCCAGAACTATGTTGAATAAGAGTGGGGACAGTGGACATCCTTGTCTTGTTCCTGATTTTAGAGGGAAGGCTTTCAGTTTTTGGCCATTTAGTATAATATTGGCTGTTGGTTTGTCATAGATAGCTTTTACCAGATTGAGATAAAGACCCTCTATTCCAATTTTCTGTAGGGTTTTTATCATGAAAAGGTGCTGGACTTTGTCAAAAGCTTTTTCTGCATCTATTGAGATGATCATGTGATTTTTGTCTTTGGTTCTGTTAATATGGTGTTTTACATTTATTGATTTACGTATGTTGAACCATCCCTGCATCCCTGGGATGAATCCAACTTGGTCATGGTGTATAATCTTCTTGATGATTTGCTGCATTCTGTTTGCCAGTATCTTATTGAGGATTTTTCCATCTATGTTCATTAGGGAGATTGGCCTGTAGTTCTCTTTCTTAGTTGGGTCCTTCTCTGGTTTTGGTATCAGGGTAATGCTTGCTTCCAGGAATGAATTTGGGAGTATTGCTTCCCTTTCAATTTCATTGAAAAGTTTGAGAAGTAGGGGCGTTAGGTCTTCTCTAAATTTCTTGTAGAATTCGGCAGTGAATCCATCAGGGCCTGGGCTTTTCTTTGTTGGGAGGTTTTTAATTACATCTTCAATTTCATTGGCTGATATTGGTTTATTTAGGATTTTTAAATCTTCTTGATTCAGCTTTGGTAATTCATACGAATCTAGGAATCTGTCCATTTCTTCTGCATTTGCCATCTTAGTAGAATATAAATTTTCAAAATAGGTATAGATGATCTTCTGGATTTCTGCAGGGTCCGTCGTGATATCACCCTTTTCATTTTCAATTGCATGGATTTGAGTCTTTTCTTTTCTTTTTTTAATAAGGTTGGATAAGGGTTTGTCAATCTTATTTATTCTTTCAAAGAACCAACTTTTTGCTTCATTGATTCTTTGTATTGTTTTTTTATTCTCCAATACGTTAATTTCTGCTCTGATCTTTATAATTTCCTCCCTTGTACGGGCTTTTGGCTTAACCTGCTCTTCTTTTTCTAGAAGCTCGAGGTTCACCCTTAAGTTGTTTATTTGTGCTTGCTCTATTTTCCTGATATAAGTGTTTAATGCTATAAATTTCCCTCTTAGGACTGCTTTCATTGTATCCCATAAGTTCCGGTATGTTGTACTGTCATTATCATTCAGTTGTAGAAAGTGACTAATTTCTTCTTTAATTTCATCTGTGACCCATTGGTTGTTCAGGAGGATGCTGTTTAATTTCCATGTGTTTAGGGAGTTTTTGTGGGATCTTTTGCCATTGATTTCCAATTTCATTGCACTATGGTCTGATAATATGCATGGGATAATTTCAATTCCTTTGCATTTACTTAAGCAGGTTTTATGAGCTAGTATGTGGTCTATTTTGGAGAACGTCCCATGTGCAGCTGAGAAAAATGTGTATTCTGATGTTGTGGGATGGAACACTCTGTAGACATCTACTAAGTCCATTTGTTCAAAAGTTTGGTTCAGTTCTACTATTTCATTATTGATTTTCTGTCCAGTTGATCTATCTTTTTGTGACAGTGGAGTATTGAGATCTCCCAATATAATTGTATTAGTGCTTATTTGATTTTTCATGTCCTTTAATACTTGTTTTATATAGCTGGGTGCATTGGTATTTGACGCATATATATTTATGATCGTTATCTCTTCCTCTTGGATTGTTCCCTTTACAAGGATGTAATGACCGTCTTTATCTCTCTGAATCCTTCTTGGCTTGAAGTTCACTTTGTCTGCAAAAAGAATAGCTACCCCTGCTTTTTTCTGGGTTCCTGTGGCATGGAGTATTGTTTTCCATCCTTTGACTTTCAGTCTATGAATTTCTTTCTGAATTAAATGTGTTTCTTGTATACAGCATATTGTTGGATCTTGCTTCTTGATCCATTTCGCCAGTCTGTGCCTTTTGATTGGTGAATTGAGACCGTTAACATTGATGGTTAAAACTGATATGTATTGACTTGTCATGATATTTTCCTGTTGTTGGTTCCCACTCTTTGTTTTTCTGCTTTCTGGCTATTTAATTATTTGCCCTGCCTGGTGGATTCCTTCTGTTGGGGTTCCTATCTCTTTCTAGAATGTCCTTCAGAACGTTTTGGAGTGCTGGTTTGGTGGTCATAAATTTTCTCAGATGTTCTTTGTCATGAAAGTATTTTATTTCTCCATCAATTTTGAAAGATAGTTTTGCAGGGTACATCAATCTGGGCTGAAAATTATTTTCCTTTAGAGCTTGCAATACATCATTCCAAGCTCTTCTTGAATTGAGGGTTTGTGCTGAAAAGTCAGCTGTGATTCTGATGGGTTTTCCTTCATAGGTGATTTGTCTCTTCTCCCTAACAGCTTTTAAGATTCTGCCCTTCTGTTGAATTTCTGGGATCTTGACTATAATATGTCTGGCTGAAGTTTTTTTTTGATCATGTCTAGTTGGTGTTCTAAAAGCTTCACTTATAGGGGTGTCAAATTCCTTTTCTCTTCCAGGAAAGTTCTCCCTGATTATGTCTTTGAACAAGGTTTTAATGTCGTTGATGCTATCTCCTGCTTTTTCATTTATTCCAATTATTCTTAAGTTGTTTATCTTTGAGTCATCTAGCAGCTGCTGAATTGATTTTTCATGGTCCCTTGCTATTTTTAAGAATTTTTCCATTTCATGATCACTAATTGCAAGCCTGTCTTCTATATCTGAGATCCTGTCCTCGCATTGGCTTATTCTGCTACAAATACTTTCAATGGAATTTTTTATTTCTTGGATATCTGCTTGAATTTGCCTTATGGATTCCATTTCTTTCCTATGCTGAGCATTCATGGTTTCTATAGTTTTCTTAAGTTCATCTATTTTTTTGTCTGTATCAGCTATAGTGTCCTTAAGCATGGTCTTCATTGTAGACATTATCTCTGCAGTTATCTGTGAGATTATTTCTGTTTTAATTTTTTCCAGAACCTCATTCAGTTGCTTTGTTGTTACCACTTCAGATAGGCCAGGTGGGTGGCTTTCGGATTGTCCCACCTCGTTGCTCCCTAGGTTTGCCTTTGGTGAATTGGATGTGTGTGGTTGCATCTTGTTTAAGTGTCGTCTCATTTTTTCTTTCTTTAATTCCTGGGGTGATGTTTGCAAATTACCTATAGTAGGTTACTTTATTGCTAGTGTTTAAGATCTTTAGAAGATGACTACTTCTCTGCAGTATCTTCCAAGTGGAGCTTGCTTTTAGGTTTTGAGCTTTCTGCCAGATCCTACCTCTTCAATTCGTTGGGTATGCGAAGTTGCTACCTGTTTGGCCCAGTCCTTGATTCTTTGGTACTGTGCCACTGTATTTTCTGTGTCCCTTAGTCAATCTCAATCATGAAATATCAGGAAGGGAAGATGTTTAGAACAATTATTTCACATTTGGCTATAATGTTAACTAAAGCATCAAACACAGCCTAGAAAATGACAGACTGAGCTAACCAGTTATTTACCACTTTTAGCTGTATAGAGTTGCAGTTATATAACAAAATCTAAAACACACCAGAAAAATTATATGCAGTATACAAGTCCTATGTATGTCAATTTTTCCTTGAGGAGTTTAAATTTAAAATGAGTTAAGGAGGAAATAGAGTATTGGGAGAAGAGGAAGGAATTAGATGTAAGGTTAGAGGACCAAGAGGGATCCCACTAAAATTGGGACACTAGTGCAGAGGACAGGTGGTAAAAAGAGAAGGAAGGGATAAAAGGAAGAACAGATCACAACCACAATCACAAAGAAGTTAGAGGCGCTGTTTACACTCATATAAAAAACCAGAGAGAATAATGAAGGAAAGAGCAAATACACATACAGAAACAAAAACGAAGATAAAAACAATAAAACAGACAGATCAAAAATAAAACCCCACCAAAAAACAAAACAAAACAAAAACAAAAAAACCCTTCGCCAGAACAAAAAACAAATCAGTGAGAAAAAAATAAATAAATAAAAATAAAAATAAAAATAAAAAAAATAAAAAGAATCAGTTCCAGGTGTTGACTCTGTTGTAGGCAGGTACCTTGTGACAGAGTTCTGTTCTGTGCAGGTCCGTCCCAGTAAGCCAGGAGCGCCCTCTGGCGGGCGGTGAGCAGAGGCGCGTACTTTCAGGCAGAGACCAGTCTAGCTCACCTCCGCTCTCAGCGCCCTTTCACGATCCCTGGGCCTGAGAGGCTCAGCGCGCTGTCCGGAGCACGGGTTCCCTGCACTGGTTCCCGCCGCTCTGGTTTTTCGCCACGCCCCCCACAATGGCGCTGGGCCAGTCGCTCTCTGGCGCGGGACAGGTGTGGCTGAGAGTCCAGTCTCGTTCGCCTGCTGACCTCAGCACACTTTCGTGGGCCTGAGAGGCCCCGTGCTGTCCTGTCCGGAGCACAAGTTCCCAGAGCAGTTTCCGAGCCGCTCTGAGTTTCGCCACACCCCCCACAATGGCGCCCGGCCGGTCGCTCTCTGGCGCGGGGCAGCTGTGGCTGAGAGACACTCACCGCCGGTCAGCGCCGTTCTCCGCCGCTCCCCTGCCCCGCCGCTGTCTCAGGATCCTCCGTGGGGGCTCCCTGGGCGCCAGCTGCCACCGTGTGTCCGTAGAATTGAGCCTCCGCGGCGCTGCAACTCCCGGGATAGTAGAAGGTGCTCGCGTGCGGTCTGCTCCTTCTTTCCTTCTTCTTTGTTGGAAGTCACCCGTCACTGGTGCCGGGGGTCCCAGATTGCGCTTCAGAACTTTTCTGGGTTTCGGGGAGGCATCTCCCCCCCTCCTGCGCTTTCCGCGTCGCTATATTCCCGTGTTCCAATGGTAACTTTTAGAGAGAGTTTCGCTGCCTGCTTCTTACTCATCCGCCATCTTGAGGTCCAGCACACTGTGTTTTTCTTATATAGGAATTCACCACTATAAATTTCCCTCATAGGACAGCTTTCACTTTATCCCATAAGTTCCAGTATGTTGTAGTGGCATTATCATTTAATTGTAGAAACTGTCTAATTTCTTCTTTAATTTCATCTGTGACCTATTGGTTGTTCAGGAGGGTGTTATTTAATTTCCATGTATTTATGAAGTTTTTTTGTGTTTTTTTTTTTGCCATTGATTTCCAATTTCATTTCACTATGGTCCAATAATATGCATGGGACAATTTCAGATCCTTTACATTTACTTAAGCATGTTCTGTGAGCTACTGTGTGGTCTATTTTGGAGAAAGTTCCATGCGAGCTGAGAAGAACGTGTATTCTGATGTTGTGATGTGAAACACTATAGCTATCGACTAAGTCCATTTGTTCAAAAGTTTGGTTCAGTTCTCATATTCCTTTGTTGATTTTTTGTCTAGTCAATCCATTTGTGATAGTGGGATATTGAGGTTCCCCCATTACAATTGTATTAGTGCTTATTTGATTTTTCATGTCCATTAATAATTGTTTTATGTAGTTGGGTGTGCTTGTATTTGGTAGATATATATATATATATATATAAATGGTTGTTATCGCTTCCTCTTGGATTGTTCCCTTTACAAGGATGTACTCACCTTCTTTGTCTCTCTTAATCAGTGTTGGCTTAAAATCCACTTTGTCTGCAAATAAAATAGCTACCCCTGCTTTTTTCTGGGTTCCTATTACATGTATTGTTTTTCGTCCTTTGACTTTCAGTCTGTCAATTTCTTTTTTAATTAAATGTGTTTCTTGTATGCAGCATATTGGTGGATCTTGCTTCTTGATCCATTCTGCCAGTCTGTTTCTTTTGATTGGTGAATTGAGACCATTTACATTGATGGTTATAACTGATACATATTGACTTAACCTTGTCATGTTATTTTCCTATTGTTCCTTTTTTTCCCCTCTGTTTAATTACCTGCCTTGCCTGGTGGATTCATTCTGTTGGGGTTCATGGAATTGTAGTCCTCATTACAGGAAGGAAAGAAATAAAAACAAGAAAAGAACAACAATAACAAAACAACTAGAAACAGTGTTCACACTCGTAAAATGGGAGCAATCAAAAAAAGAAAAAAATGTCCACTTCGGGGCATGTCTGTTCTGTCATTGCTAGGCAGAGTGGGCAGACAGAGCACAGATCCATGTTGATTAATCCCAGCAAGCCAGCTGTAGATTTGTGGCAGTGTAGTGGATAATCCCAGCAAGCCTGCACCTTTAGTTCCACCAAAGTTCAGGCTGGTTTCTGACTGAGAGTACAACCCAGTTTGTTCAACCTGCAACACTCCGTGTGCCTCCTGCCAGCTTGAGCTTGGTTCTGCCTCACCCTGACACTGGGAGCCGCTAGATGGAGCCAGTCCACAGCTGCTCTGAGTTCTGAGCTCAGTTGGCTCCTCTCCAAGATGGTGACCAGCCCTTTCCTGGGGAATGTTTGAACCTGAATAACTAACCAGCCTCTACAGTCTGCTGAATCCACTGCTCTGTTCCACTGGTGCTTTTCTCCCAAGAGGCCTCTGGGGGTGCCAGTAGTCACCGTGCTTCTGCAAGTTTGAATCACCCCTCCTGTGCAGTGAGCCAGGGCTCAGGGAGAAAGCGCCACCTGGCACCACCACCGTCTGTGTTGAGGTCTCTTTCTTCACTCTCCCCATGGGCTTCATTTCTCACTTCAGATCCTTGCTGGGTCCTAGGGACCCACTTCCCTCCTTCTCTTCCTCACGTTGCTATATTCCAACATCTGGACACCAAATCTTAGAGAGACTGTTTTCTCTGCTATTCACCACTCTGCCATCTTCCCAAAATCCTAGTGTTACTTTCTTTTGTCTGAGACTTTAGATAATTTTTTTTCCTCCCTATGGATAAGTTGACAATCACAGGGATAATTATTAGGTGATATTCTTATTTCAAGATACTTAAAAGATACAGCATTACAAGTGCTCAGCAAGGTGTCTATTACACATAGGTATTCTAAGTAAATGGTAGCTGATGGTATTATTTCTGCCCATCTGCCCTTCAGGAGTATATCACTTTGGGCTGATTATTGGGCTATGGCTGGAATGCTGAAGGCTCATGGTTACTTCATTGGCTCCTCAGCTACCAGCTCCCAAGTGCATACCTGGGCTGGCATACCTCCATGAATGGCTGCTGGCTGGCTCTGGTACTGACACTATTTTCAGAGGCTGATGAATGGCCTTGGAACAGAACAAAAATGGGATTCAAGGAATCAAAATTACACCTCTGTTCTTATAAGCAGTGGCTATTCACTAGCTGAAGACAGGTAGGAATTCTCTTTCCTGCCCCCCCCCGCACAAATTTTTAAACATACAGGTTTTTTGTAAAACAACTACTTATGCCTATTTCCAAGTCTTCATCAGCAAATGTGTAAAGTAATGGAAGTGGGGGCATTTTAGAGCATGCAGCTGTAGTGCTAGGGGAGCCCTGGGATGTGCGAGGACTGGTATGACTACAGTCATCTCATCAGAGAGACAGTTGTGAATTAATGTCTTCCGAGGTCTGTTTCTTCAAGGGTCATATCATGCCCCACCTGGGATCCCTAGTGGCTCCTCTTCTATGACAGGATGAAATCAGAGTCTTCATGTTGGGAACCAATGTCCACATTCCACCCCCCAGCCTCTTCTCTGCACACATTCCCAGCTGCCATATATTCAAAAGCTTTTGTGGTTATGTGGTTGTGTTTTTCCCTTCTTAGCTGATCTTTCCTGCTATCTCCAACTGAAACTATAGCTCCTTAAAGCCCAAATGAATTGTTCTCTCTTCTCCAATATTTTTACCTACCTTCACTCCCACCCCAAGCTGAATGGTTCCTTCTCTAGATCACTTAATACATTATTCCATTATTGTGGTAAAAGTCTATCCCCTTGTAGATCTAAGACCTTTTTTTTTTTTTTTTAATTGCCAGGACTTTCAAAGGCCCAGCACCTGGTAGTTTCTCAATAAATGATTGCATAATTATAGAGTATTTTCCTGTTATCTTAGGCAGTTGCACAACTATTGTATAGTAGCTCAGAACTCAGCAACTAAAAAACAAGATTTGCTAGAACAAGATTTGTTTAAAAATTCAATTACAATGATTATGGAAATGGAAAATAGAATGGTAATTAAGAGAATATATAGTGCAGCTATTTTTTTGTGTGTGTGTGTGGGTACCGGGGGTCGACCTCAGGACCTCACATGACAGCAGGCGCCTGTGCCACTGAGCGATATCACTGGCCCTTTTTTCCGTATGTGGATTCACGGGAGTTGAACTCGGGCCCTCGCGCTTGCCAGGCAGGCGCTTACGCCGTTGAGCCATCTCACCGGCCCAGCTATGTTTAATCTATTATTAGTATAACATTCTTTATTTACCCTTTGAATAAATATCTGTATTTCTATTAGGTACTAACAATCTCATGCTTTTTCTGATTAGAGCAAGTTACTCAGATGGGAAGCTGAAAGCTCCTCCTAAACCATGTGCAGGCAATCAAGGGACCCAAATCACGGTAAGAATGGTACATAGGAATGTAAATTGGTGGAAAAGAACTTTGTATAGATATTGAAATAAAAAATAAAATTGGCTGTCAGCTTTCAAGTAATAATAAAATGAATTCTTATTAGTTAATAGAAGCCCAAGGATGTGAGCCTATAAGGAAAAAAGAAATCATTGGGTTTTGTAGCATGAGAGCCTGTCCTTATCTTTTGTAAGGGCCTGGGAGATTATTTATCAGAATGGCAGAAATCAATGCCAGACTAGAACATTAAGGTTGACTCCAGAAGACATGAGTTGGAGTCTGAGCCTGGTCAGTCAATGGTTGTGTGTCTGGAGGCAAGTCACTTAGTATCTCTGACCCTGCATTTTTTCGTCTATCGAATCGAACAAAGAATACCTACCTTAAAGTGTATTTTGTGGATCATTTGACAGTTTCTTTAGTTGGGAAGAAGTCCAATATGCTGCCTTATTTCTATAGCATTTCAGTCCCTCTCTCTTCTGTGCTTCCGTGTATCCCGCTGTCATGTTAAGCTTCCTGCCCCTCCACCCTTAATCCAAGCTAAAGTACATCTCCGTGAAGGCCAATCTAACCTTTCTAATTCCTGCGTATGATGAAGCATGCAGGAGGCAGAAATGAATGTGTGCTTTGCAATGCATGTTAAGAGGGAGCCTTACTAGGGTGACCACAGTGTCACTTCAAGGAACTCCAAATGATCTCAGAAATTTTGATTTTCCTTAGTTTGAAAAAATCTTTTTTTTTTTTTTTTGTGGGTACCGGGGGGTCGACCTCAGGACCTCGCGCGCCAGCAGGCGCCCGTGCCGCTGAGCGATATCACCGGCCCCTTTTTCGTATGTGGGATCCGGGAGTCGAACTCGGGCCCTCGCGCTTGCTGGGCAGGCGCTTAAGCCGCTGAGCCATCTCACCGGCCCCTGAAAAAATCTTTGAATGCCATGTGATATCGTAATTGTTTATACATTCATATGCATTATAGGCTCTTCTGAACAAGACTCTGCTTTATAATTTGTCTTCACAGGTAGTATGGTGCCCCTCCCCATCTTCTGCACTTCAGCTATTACTCTTGCTCTGTTGAAGAAGGAAGGGATCTCCCTGGAGTGGCTAAGATCTGGAAGGATGGGATCTGGGACCCTTATTTGCTTACGCAGCATTCATAGCAAGTTTTGAGCCCTGTCCCTCACTGACACAGGCCTGCAAACTGCTATATAAGCAGCACTGCACAGCCACTATTGGGTTTTAGTCTAGAAGGGCTCCCTCCTGTGTAGTGAGGCACCTGTGCTGCAGTACAGGCCCTGTTAAAGACTTGCTTTTGTATTCCTGTTAAAAAAAAAGATAAAATCTGTCTTCGTATTTTCAGCACAAAGCAAAGAGCCTGACGTAGAGATAACCCCTGGTACATAATTGAGAAGTTAATGAATCAGCGTGGGAGGCAGGAAAAATACCATTTAGTTCCTTTTGTAGTGTTGCCCTATCCCTTTCCTTTTCCCTAGTCAGTGCTTAGAATTGTGCTGTTGGTAAAATATCTTTAAATTCACTACCTTATGTCCCAGCTTTTGGTGGACAATTTGAGCCTTTCTTTCAAGTAGTTCTATGAATTTACAAGAAAATTAATTTCATAAATTCTGTTTACAAGAATTAACAGAATTCTGTTCTGTTCAGGTGGAGGACCTCTTTTACAACATAACCACGAGAAGGAAAGCTTTAAAAAATCCAAGTGAAGAATATGGGAAAATTTTGGAAGTTGTTGGCAGGTACAGTTCAAAATCTGGGAGTGGGTCTCTGCGATTTGTCATGAAAGGAATGTGTTCTGGTACTTGTAAATTAAGAATGGTTGCTGAGCTAAATGGCAAACAGCAGAACTAGCCTGTGTATTATTCTGGTCAGAGTTTAGTCATCACTTCTGAGCTTTTTCTCTTTTCCCAGGAAACAGCAGTTGGTCTCTGTGTCAGTGAGGGTTCTGTGGTGCAACCAAAACAAAATAACCTTAGCTCCTTGAGTTGAAAAGAAATTTATTTCAAGGCCAGGAGTTTCCAAGTAGAAAGAGGTGTGGATAGCTGCTCCTTGGAGAGGATAAGAACCAGGGTGGTTTCAGGGACTATTATAACCCAGCTCTGGTTATTTTCATTCTTTTCCTGACCCTGGTTTTGAATGTATCCTGGAAAGTGCATCCGATTGGCATAGTTTAGGTCATATGATCCCGTGCCCTTGCCTAAGAAGTGAAGACTTCTTGATTGGCAGTTTTATCTAGCATGCATCAGGTGGAATGGGATAGAGGTAGTTTCCCAAAGGAATCTTACAGACTGTTAGTAGAAGGAGGAGAGGGGATTCAAAGCAGGTGAAAACAACATTATGCCCATGGTAGACTTAATTTGTTACTACACTTGATTTCAGCATGGGCTCTCTGAACCCATGTGTCCTTGAGATATAATAGAGATGTGTTAACTGTTTTTTAGTATTTCTTTGAAAATCTAAAATGAATCAAACATTTGCTCATAATAAAATTACACAGACTTACACATCAAGTTTCTTTGTTTTTCCTTGGAAATGTATAAACCAGTGTCAGCCTCTGAAATCGAGATGTGATTTCAAAATACAGTGTTTAAATTTTTAAAAATGTGTTACAGTAAAAGACATGTTGCCTTTCATCCATGGCAATTCTCTTTTACTCTTAATTTTTTTTTTTTTTTTTGTGGGTACCGGGGGTCGACCTCAGGACCTCGCGCGCCAGCAGGCACCCGTGCCGCTGAGCGATATCACTGGCCCTTTTTCCATATGTGGGTTCCGGGAGTCGAACTCGGGCCCTCGCGCTTGCCAGGCAGGCGCTTATGCCGCTGAGCTATCTCACCGACCCTACTCGTAATTTTTTTAAAATTTAAACATTTACCATATATTTTGATCACCCCTTGTAGAAGAGTCCTAGCTGGCTGTCTTGGTTCTAGGTGTGATAAAATAAAATATTGTTACTTCATAAATGCATTTGCTGGACATAATCTTTCAGTTATTGGGGACCATAGAGGGAGTAGTAATGGGTATCAACCAACCAAGAAAAGACTAAGATATTGGCACAAGACTTAAAGGCAAGGAAGAATCTGGTGTTCAGGTTTCTGAAAGAGAATAAAAATGTGCAGGTTTGTTACAGCAAGCTTTTCAAGATGTCCTAGTGGCAGCCAAGCCCTTTTGGGACACTGTGAAAATAAAACTACAGGAGAAGAGATCGTGCTCAGATATCTTGAGTCCAGAGAGTAACCTGTTGAAAACAGGAACAGAGAGGACTGTTTGATTGAGTCACATTTAGCATTGCTATCTATGAAGTCTCTGCTAGTTTATTTTCGTGACGGTAAGATAGGGTGTACTAAAATATTTTTGTTTATATATAGCTCTGCTTAAATTGCTTAGCTCTACCAATTTACTTAACTAAAAGGGGGCTCTGATATCTCTTGTCATTTTGGAAGTCTTTGCTTATCTTTCATTTCATTTTTCTTTCTAGGTATTCAATACACAACTCGGGCATTAGTTTCTCAGTTAAGAAAGTAAGTTCTTGGTTTTTAAGGGATGGTTTTGTATTAGGAAAAGAAACAAGGAGATTTTTAATGATTTGACTGTGACAACTGTAAGAGAGAAAGTCATTGTATCTTCTTTTATCAGCAAGGTGAGACAGTTGCTGACATCAGGACACTATCCAGTGCCACAATTGTGGACAACATTCGCTCCATCTTTGGAAATGCTGTTAGTCGGTATGTTGATAACCTACATATAAAAAATATTTTGCATTCATTATCTTGATTTAACATCTAACTACATTGTTTTGGAATCTGTCAGGATACCACCTGCTTTAAGAGTTTGCTTTAATCAAATATGCAGATTTGTTTTCATGCTTCACTTTTTTAATGGAGTCATTATTTCATGTAATCAACACTTCCTGGGTACATGTTGTCTATTAGATGCTATGGTTGTAAATAAGCATGTTCTGTCTAGGTGTTTGTCTTCAAAATATTTATAATGTAAAATTCTGTCATCCTCCAAAACTTCTACTTTTCCTCTTATTTCCACTGTCATCACTTTAGGATTTCATTTATCATTCAGCTTTATTAACTGCCTCTCATATTCCAGGCTTTGTGCTAGAAGTCAGGGATATAAAGACAATTATTTTTGGCCCTCAAAGACTAGATTTGCATGTGTCACCAAGTCTTCATTATCATGGAAGGCCTAATAGAGAAACTTATTAGTATAGAGATTCCTTTTGGTGCTCCCATGTGCATGTAAACACTATCATTTCCATCAAAGATTCCCAGCTGCACATCAGGGCTTTACAAAGCCCAAAGTGACTGTGTCATAATCTGAAGGAAAGAATACTGAGACTCTTCCGTATGCCAGGCATGCATGAGGTGCCATGGATACACAGATGAATAGAGTATGAGACAGCCCCTGACTTCGCTTTCTGTGAAAATCTTGAAAAGCAACTGTCATCACAGTACCAGATTTTTACTTTGAAGAACAAATTGTTCATTATTGAGCCAAACCAAGTTCCCAACTAGGGAACAACCAATTTACTTTTAATTACCTTCCCTCATTAAGTGTAAATAAATGAATTTTTTAAAGCTGTGTTTCCTGAGTGAAGGGAGAACAGTATTCTACAGTGTAACATTTAAGAGCTTGACTGAATTTTTAAGACTCAAAACTAGGAAAATTCCTAGACTGTCAGAGGTTAGGAATCCCCAGACGCATCACTCCAAAGCAGGTTGCCAGAACACTGACCTCTTGAGACATTTTAAGGGTTTACTGATTCATTGTGTATGTGGAACTCAGCGAGCTGTACTTTTTACCCAGACACTCAGAGGTCACATTATTGCAGGTAAAGCTCCCACCATTTGTCCAGCAGGCCCTTAGTGAGGGCAGCTGTTCACTAGGTTCTGTGTATAGGTACAGTAGTAAGTAAAACAGAAACTATTCTCGTCAGAGGATTCTCTAGTTGGAAAGACACATAAGATGATTTGCCATTCATTAGCAGATTGTGCTTACTGCCTCAAAGGAAGACTCCTGGGCACGATGGGAGAATCATTAAACTAGTGGTGGCAAATCCATGGTATGCATGCCCTAGCAGGCTGTTTGTATCATTGAAAAGTTTAAAAGGTTCACCATCACTGCTCTAGAGTAAGAAGGATAGTCAGAGAGGGCTCTTTGAAGAAATAATTCTTGAGATATGAAGGATAAATAGGAACTAACTAGCTGTCAGTAGGTTAGAAGTAGAGGTCTTCAGGCAAAGGGACCAGCCCTTGGGAAGGCCTTCAGTCAGAAATAAGTATGATTCATCTGACAACCAGTTTTTCACCTTAACTTTCTCTCCCCAATAAACATTCTGGGCAGCCCCCTTTTGGTGCTATTCATTATAATAAAGAATTCAGCAGAGGTGAGTTTTTCTTGAAATCACATGTTTGGGATTTAGTTACTAAGATACATAAAGCTTTCAGCAAAATAAGGTCCCAGAGCTTGGGCTTATCATATTCCAGCAATGATAATAGAGCCTGGTGTGGAGCATAAGTACTTGAAAGCACTGACTGGTGGGTAAGTGGGTGTGTGTGGATGGGTATATGGATTGGTGGGTGGATGGACAGTTGGATAGATAGATGGACAGGCAGATGGGCAGGTCCAGAGGAACTCAATGAACAAGTCTCTGAGGTCATTTTTTTTTTTTTTTAACATGGGTACCGGGAGTTGAACTCAGGACCTCGCGCTTGTCCGCAGGCGCTTGTACTGCTGAGCAATATCACCAGCTCCTTTTTTTCCTTTATGTGGGTACCGGGAGTCAAACTCAGGACCTCACGCTTGCCAGGCAGGCACTTACACCGCTGAACCATCTCGCCGGCCCTCTGAGGTCATTTGACAGAGTTTATGGGAAGGAGCCTTGCGTTTTCTGATTCTTTTAGAATGTTTGAGTTTCTAGTATTCTCAAAAAGTCTCACAATTTCTCTTTTTTAACTAGAGAATTGATAGAAGTTGGATGTGAGGATAAAACCCTGGCTTTCAAAATGAATGGCTACGTATCTAACGCAAACTACTCGGTGAAGAAGTGCATTTTCTTACTCTTCATCAACCGTAAGTAAAAAAGGACTGAAGTGGGAGTATATACACAGAAAATTTTATGGAGCCCTGGAATTTCATGCCAAAGTGTAGTGTGATTAGGAAGAATTTCTAATTTTTGTCCTGTGAGCCAGTGCACCTTTCTTACCTGCTGGAATGAAGAGACTTAAGAAGCACTTCCTGAGCAGAGCTTTCCTCCGTCCTTACATTAACGGCTACCATTTGACACTGCACAGCAAAACAGAGGGCGGGGGGACCTTGGATAAAGACATCGTCATTCAAGTAAAGAAATTGAGTGCTAAGACCCTTAAAATTTGTCTTTCCTTTTTTTTTTTTTTTTTTTTTCTTTTTTTCCCCCCGGTACTGGAGATTAAGTTCAGGGCCTACACTGAAATACATCCACACATTTCCAGCCCTTTTGTTATAGTTTTTATTTTGAGACAGGGTCTTGGTAAATCATTAAGTTGCCTAGGCTGGGCTCAAACTTGCCATCCTCCTGCCTCAGTTTCCCAGAGTGCTGGCATTGTAGGCATGCACCACCACACCTGGCTAAGATTTTCTTTATAGAGAATGAAATTTATGACATAAAGAGCTGTTTCAGGGAAGCAGTTAACTAAATGAGTTCAGATTTTTCTCACATTTGTTTCCAGTGCATATCTCCCTGCTGATACACTGTTCGTACAATTCTTACTTACTAAATGCATACTATTTTGTATTGTGCTTTAAAACTTAATTATATATGGCAGGGTTTTGATAGTGAGAGCAACAACAAATAATTCTGCACAGAATTTGGCTTAATTTTCCATTTTCTGTACAGAAGTAAGATGCATCTTTCCATATTTTCAGTTTTCATTGTATTTTTTTAATCTTACAGGATCTTTATCTTTCTTTTTTTAAAGGATTTCATAATAACTTTATAGCTTTTGATTTGTTCGGTACCAGAAATAGTATATTCCCCCTTCCCACTTTTAGCAGTTAACCAGCTATAAATATCTAGTTATGCATGTTTTATAGCAGTTATTCAAAACAATACAGGAAGAGTGAAGAGAGAACCAATCATTTTATAGAGAGATTCTGTAAACTCATTTATATTAACAGAGGTTTTTCCTGCTACATTAGAGGGCCTTCAGCCTGATATATACAACAAAACTTGTTACATAAAAGGCTCAGAAAATGTTTTTCATTAATTTTTCCTAACCACAAAGAGTAACAGCTCTGCAACACATTTTGGCTGCAAAGTAGGCAAACGAAAATCAGTGTAAGTGTTGTCTGACTGTCCTGTGGCTGTTTCTGTTGGGGCTGCTTACCACAACCTTTGCATTAGCATCAGCTTATCTGTGCACAGTGTCAAGTTTCCAGTCACAAAGAGAGGCCAGGTTCTTATGCATACCTGCCCCTGAGTTACCTACACACTGCGCAGGCTCATGTAGGTTGCAGAGACAAGGAATACTCCTCTGGCCTGTCTCACGTTCAAACGTCTCAGCAGAAGGGCTCTAGCTATCCTTTTGCCAGGTGCCCACACATGCTCCAGGCCTGTGTGGTTAGGACATGTGTTACCTAGTACAAGGACATTATTGAAGGGGCTGTGGAAGTGGTGAGCACTCAAAGAATTACAGTCTCATCAGTAAGATCACAGCCACTCTTGTTGAAAATACGAAGATGTGACACATCCTTGGTTACAGTTACACAAGACAACAGATCATCAGCCAGTAGTCTAAAATCTGTCTAGAGCTAAAGGAGAACTGTTTCCTGAAAATAGATCTTCCTCTGCTTTTAGTTTTACTTCTCCCAGTCTTTATTGTTTCCTACCCTCTTCAAACCTGAGTCATTTGCTAAATTACCTTAAACGCACATTCAGCCATTTGTACTACCTGAAATTCTGGAAAACTCACTCTTCCCCTTCATTGCCCAGCATGGATACTCCATTGTTGGAACTCCCTGAGCAGAGTTAGCTGCTCTCTCATTGCAGCATTTAGTGCACACATCTCTGTAATAGTGGTAACCACGTGGGTCTGGAATTATTTACCAGCATAGAGTCTCCCAGCACTTGGCACGTGTGATAAATAACTGACATGTCTCTGCAGAATGAGAAATCTGAGACTGCAGCCTGGGCTGACTGAGGGGAAGGGACGTGGAAAGACAGAATTTATTACCCTTTCATCTTTTCTGCTACTTGATGAGAAGAGAAACTTCCAAGGCCATAGTGAGATGCTGGGAAGTAATAATACATAAAGGGGCACTTGTTCCTAAGCATCTGCTGTGTGCCTCACTCTGGAGGCCTCCTGTAGTGATTTCATAGCTTCGTAAGGATATACACCTATGACCTCACCCCTAAGGACAGTTTTTATCTGGTTACTTTCTTTTCGTTTTTTAGATCGTCTGGTAGAATCAACTTCATTGAGAAAAGCCATAGAAACGGTGTATGCAGCATATTTGCCCAAAAACACACACCCATTCCTATACCTCAGGTAATGTAGCATCAAACTCCTTACCCAAGACTTAAAAGAACAGAAATTCTGTCATGATCTCCTCTGTGAAAGAGTCTTTTGCTTTATGTGTAGCCTAACTATTTTTTTTTTTAAAGAGAAAAAAAGTAGAACAGAATTTCAAAACAACGTAATAGGAGGGTAACAATGGTTAATACATTGCATATTGTTATCTTTAAATTAGTTCCTCAGAGTACAAGATATCAGCATTCAATTGTCCAAACAATATTAGTACAAACCTTTCTTTTCAGTGAACTAAGAGAAATTAATAGTGTATCTATCTTACCTATCTTGTGTGTATATATATATTTTTTTCTTTTCCCTTCCTTCTTTTCTCCATTCCCCCATCCCAGTTTCTCTTTCCTTTTGAACAGTTTCTTCCTGTTTTACAATATCTATTGTACATTGTGGATCTTATTTACTCTTTCAGCTTCTCACACTAGGGAGCATAACTATTTTTGATTGCCCAGTGGTTCACTTAACTAATTTAGCCATCATAAATTAGCACTTGCAGAAGAAGGGTAAAATATCATAATTAAAAGTAGTTTTCATTTTAAATGTAGATTTGTTAACTCCCACGTGTATTCCTTTACTAGATCAAGTTATCACCTTGTTCTGTCTCCATATTATCAGGGTCTAAATAGAGGATAGAAACCACATAACACTTTGAAAAAAAAAAATTTATAAAAGAACTACAAATGGGATTAGAGTAAAAGGAGACTGGATGGTAAGAGGTGAAGTGACAGGGTGTGCAATTGCAGGGAACACCATTACCCCTATGGCTGATATAAAGTCCCTCAGCCCCTCTCTCAGCCCCTCCTGGGTTGAGATGGACCTTGTTGAAGAGGATGCGGCTATGGGTCACTGCATGGAGGAGAAGTCAGTAAGGTACTCCCCAGGTACTACGCTGAGGGGTTGCTGGGGAGAACTGCCCACAAGAAGGAGCCACATGGACCCAAACCTGGCACCCAGTGCACTTCCTCCTCCATTGTCCTTCTGTCACGCTGTACTGATAAAACCTCACATTACAAAGCTCCATTATCAGAATAAACAATGAAGGATGAATTTGGAAGGAGGGCATAAATTAATAGCTGGTACAGCCTCTGAACTAACTTTTGTATTACCTTTTAGTGGTAGAAAGTTCATTTTGATCTGTTCTTATTTGGATCCTCATAATGCTGAAAAGTAAGTAGGGGGCAGATTAATGGTTACCTTGTTTTTACAGATGAGAAAACATCCAGGGAAGTTAAGTGAGTTGCCTGAGGTCACATAATAAGAAATTCCACTAGTTCAAGAATGCTAATAATAACAGTATCATAAAATAAATGTGTCAGGTACATGCAAATTGCTTTTTATGAATTTAATCCCCACCATAGGTCTGTGAGATAGCTAATGCTGTTATACTCACTTTACAAATGAAGAAATAGGCAAAGAAAGATGATGTAACTTATCCAAAACTATAGTTCTTAAGTGGCAGAGCCAACATTTGAACAGCCACTTGGACTTGACCATAAGGTTTTGTCTGCTGTCATTTGGCCTCCCCAAATCATCTTGGCCACAGCATATACCATGTGTGGGTTTCCCCCCATCCTCCACAATCTGAGGTAATCGTGCTCTCTCGCTCTTTTTTTCCTGCCAGTTTAGAAATCAGCCCCCAGAATGTGGATGTCAATGTGCACCCAACAAAACATGAAGTTCACTTTCTACATGAGGAGAGCATCTTGGAACGGGTGCAGCAACACATTGAGAGCAAGCTCCTGGGTGCCAACTCCTCCAGGATGTACTTCACTCAGGTAGGGTGCATCTCCAGCTGGCTCTGTGCTACCTTTGCCACTTTGAAATGTGCCCTGTCAGATGTGAGAGCCCAGATTTTTGCCTTGTGCTTTAGAACTATCTTCATAAATATTATATTGATAATTTTCTTTCAGCACATTTACTTCTTTGAGCCTAATTGTGAAAGTATTATTGAGCTTGGGCCTGGAGTCATAAGGCCTGAGTTATCTTCCTCACTACCTCCATCTGGGACCTTGGGCCATCTTCCTAGGAAAATAAGCTATCTGAAAACAGAATAGGCAGCATCTTTAATGCCTTCCTTTCCATTAGATATGTCCAGGGGGAGGCCAGTCCCACCTACACAGGGAAAAGTGTAGGGTCCAGGCCCTGGGAAGCAGTAGAAAGAGTGGGAAGAACAGGGGCTTCAGTGTCAGGCAGACCTGAGTGACCAACTCTGTCACTACACTTTCCTGGCCTCCAAGTCTCCCTTAGTAAATTTGGAACTGATACCCCCCATATTTAAGGACAGTTACAAATAGGTGAACAGTAGACAGAAAATATCTAGTCCAGGGCCTAGCACTGTTCATCTTAAGACAACCAAATATTGATGCACAGTAAATCTGAACTAAATGCAACAACTGTACCTCCACTAACAATAGAATTCATCAGTAATAACACAGAGTTAACTAAAGATTAATAAAGCTTAATGGTTATACTAGTAAGGATAGAGGGGCTAAGGAACATGAAAATGAAGTAAAATTTGAAAAATTAAATAGTGGAAGATGAGAAGGAGGAGAGAAAAGTGAGGTAATAGGTCTTATTAAGGAGTAAAAAGAAATTAATAGAATTAGATAAAAGTAACAGGAAAAAAAAACAAGGAAAAAGCAAAATAAAGAAAAAAAAAAGAAAAATTAAAAAGGAAAAAACCCAGTGAAGAAACAGAAAACGATTGTCCATCTTCCCTTTTTTTTTGAGTGGTGAGGAAGGCACACAAAATCACTCGATGAGGCTGCTGCTATGGATATGTGAAATGGGGCTGAGGAAGCAGGTGGGGGAATGAATGATAAAACCTTGTGCCTAGAGCAGAGTGTTGTAGTAGGAGTAATAGTACTGGGCCCATAATCCAGGGTGTTTGGGTCAGAACCATCCTCTGCTATGCCTTAGTCCTTATCACTCCAGTCTTATGTTTGAACTATGAACTATTCAGTAAAATATGTTTAGCATTCCTTCTTGATTTGTTCTGCTAGTTAGCTTTCTGTCACTATGACAAAATAGTTGAGAGAAACAACTTAAAAAGAGGAAAGGTCGGGCCGGTGAGATGGCTCAGCGGTGTAAGTGCCTGCCTTGCAAGCGCAAGGGCCCGAGTTCGACTCCCGGATCCCACATACGAAAAAAGGGGCCGGTGATATCGCTCAGCGGCACGGGTGCCTGTTGGCGCGTGAGGTCCTGAGGTCAACCCCCCGGTACCCACAAAAAAAAAAAAAAAAGAGGAAAGGTCTGTTTTGACTGACAGCTTCAGGGTTTTCAGTCTATGGTCACTTGGCTCCGTCTCTGTACAGCAATGCAGAACTTCATGGCTGGAAACACATGGTAGAGCAAAGCTGGGAACCAAAGAGAGCAAGCAGTAGATAAATCCATTAATGAAGTGAGACCCCTCATGAACCAGTCACTTTCCAAAGGCCCCAGCTCTCAATGCTGCTGCTTTGGGAACCAAGTCTTCAACACATGAGCCTTTCAGATCCAAACCTAGTGATAACACTAGGCCACCCCCTAAAGAAGGCATAAAATAAGATTTCAGCTCCATGGCAGTGGTTTTTGAAAAGTTTAATGAATTTTCCTGGGTTAGGAAAACTAGGGGACTGATTTTTTGCCCCACACAGTTTCTTTCACTTCCTTATGGAGTTTGGAAGTTGCAGCCTGAGGGTGGGGAGTGGAAGAAAACCCTTGGCAAGGATTCTTGACAGGTGGTGTCCTGCTCTTCCTATCACATCCCAGCAGGAAGTGCATAGTGACTTGTTATGTCATTTTGATGATATACGTCATCACTGGCGACATGCTGATTCCTTCATTGTTCAGTTGCCCATCAATGTCTAGCTTAGTGGTTTCACCTGTCATTGATTACCATTACCTGAATCAGTTTTCAATAGATTGCAAACTTATGGTTTTCCCATTTTTTTCTGTGTTGACTGTAATTCTTCTGTATAGAACTTTATTTCATTTGTTGGAGCTATTTAGTTATCATGATATATGGTTCCCACTAGAAAAAACGGGCAAATGCTGAATTTTTTAGTTTTTAATTGCCAGTTTTCAAAGGTCTGAGTTGATGTGCTAGCAATTTACAAAGTGTTTAATGACTCCCCTCTCCTCTCTTCCTTCCTCTCCTTCCCTTTCTCTATTTCTTGGTATTTTTTCTTAGCTGTTAACAAAGTGGACTATTTTAATCTGTTCTGATTATTTTTCGTATTGTTACTTGATGTGGTTGGGATTCAGAATGTTTCTCAAAAGTCTCATTGTGTTGAAGGCTTAGTTGCTGGTTGTCTTTTGGGAAGTGATTGGATCATGAGAACTCTAACTTTCCACTGATAAGATCATGATATGATGGTATTTTGGGGAGATGATGGAAACAGGAGGTGGGCCATGGTTGAAGGGAGTGGATTATGAGAGAGCTCTTTCCCTCTCTTTCTCTCAACTTTCTGGCCACCATGAGGTAACCAGCTTTGCTCTACCATGTCCTTCTGCCAGGGTATTCTGCCTTACCTCAGGCCTACAGCAATGGAACCAAACAACTATGGACTGAAAGCTCTGAAACCATGAGCCAAAATAAACCTCTTCCTCCTTTAAGTTATTTATCTCAGGTGTTTTGTCACAGTGACAAAAAGGTGACTAACACTATGCTCACAAGTCCTTCTTTGTCCATTGGAAGCTCATTTCCATTGGTACCTTTGTCTTTCAACCCAATTACATTTTTCTTTTATAGTTCCTATGTTTCTGACAAGACAAGATGTACTTTCCCATCCCATGCTCTGGGTTGGCCATTTCTCCAAAGAGCTCTGGTTCACTTTAGTGGGGATTGGTGACTATAATCTGGGATCTGAGGTCCTTATTGCTTTTGGGTGTTCAGTGTTTTTATGCCTCTCCAGTGGAGAGAGGTAGAATGTGTATATTTAAAAAATAGACACTAGAATGGCAGTTGTCCAAGGCTGGTAGGAGGAGGAAATTGTAGGTTACTGTTTAATAGATACAGAGCTTAACTTTAGGAGGATGAAAAAGTTCTGGAGAAATATACTGGACATAATTGCACAACAATTTATATGATACTAAATACCATTGAACTCTCACTTTAAAATAGCTAAAATGGTAACATTTATGTTATATAAATTTTACCATAATAGAAAAATAAAATCCTTTTATAGCAGAAAAAATAGACAAAAATATGGGAATTTTACACTAACATTTACATTTTAAACTATTTTTAAGATTAACACTTTGCGGGCTGGTGAGATGGCTCAGCGGCACAAACGCCTGCCTGGCAAGTGCAAGGTCCTGAGTTCGACTCCTGGTACCTACATAAAAAAAGGAAAAAAGGGGCCGGTGATATCACTCAGTGGCACAAGCGCCTGCTGGCAAGCGCGAGGTCCTGAGTTTGACCCCCGGTACCCACATTAAAAAAAAAAAAATAGATTAACTCTTACTGAATGAATTTCATACTTATAAACCTTTTATTTTGTACTTCAAATTTTGGTCTAAATTGCTACCATGATAATTCTGCAATGATGATTTTATTTAGTTCTTTCTCCAATACTGCTCCGTTTTGGGACCTGGACTTCTATTCTTCACATTCTGAGCCTTGCCACTGTCTTTTTTGACACAGACTTTGCTACCAGGCCTTGCTAGTTCCTCTGGGGAGGTAGTTAAATCTACACCAGGTGTGACCTCCTCATCTACTTCTGGAAGTGGTGACAAGGTCTATGCTTACCGGATGGTTCGTACAGATTCCCGGGAACAGAAGCTCGATGCCTTTCTGCAGCCTGCGAGCAAGGCCCTGCCAAGTCAGCCCCAGGCCGATGACCCAGGGGGTAGGACAGATGGTTCTAGTTGCAAGGCTGGACAGCAAGATGAAGAGATGCTTAAAATCCCAGCCCCTGACGAAGTGGCTGGCAAGAATCAGAACATGGAGAGGGATGCAAACAAGGGTGCTTCAGAAACAGCAGAAAAGAGAGCATCCACTTCCAGCCCAGCCAACCCCAGGTATGCCTTTTTAGGGGACGTGCAGCTTGCCTTCTGTGTTCTTGAGTAAAACTGTCTTCTAACTGTGGCTTTCCATGAACCACTTGCATCTTCTCTTGCTTGACTTGTCCTCTGCCCCCACTGGGATAGTGCTATGGCCCTGTCCACTGTCTGCTTTTGATCATGGCTTGAAAGCCACCACCTCAGTGTCCTCTGAAATACCTTAAATGTCTTTGGTTCTAAATATTAGTTTAAAACACATCAGAAAAAAAGCAGATGTATCCTTTGTTTTTAGTAAAACATTTGAGAAAATCTCAACCCAAGAAGTGGCTGGGGAAAGAAGCTTGAAATAGATCTTTCATTCTACCCAAAGCTGTTGTCACCCCTTTCAAAAGAAGCACACTTTCTAAATCTAGTTAATAAAACCCCCTGAATTGAGCTAGTGGTGAAAGAAAAGGTGCAGGACTGATGACAGTAAAGACTCATTTAGTTTTGAGCATTTCCAGCATATGCTCTGTAGGTTCTCTAAGGACATTAACTTGCTGATTCTGTAGGTGGCTGTATTTAATGTGTACACGTGCTGAAATTGGAGCTCAAGGTGAAGTCATTTGCTTAAGGGTATATGTGTACTTACTGACTGACCACCAGAAATCCTTGCACTAAATGGCCATTTGAATTTGGATGAGTTACTTCAGTTTGCTCGTGTTTGAGTCATCCTAGCAAGACAAGTTCTAAGGATTTTTCCCAGAGAATAATAAAATTCATTGGTATTTATTGAGCAACTATTGTATGCCAGATACATACCGTATTTCATTGAATGCTCTTAAAAACTTGCAGAAGAAGCATTTCATTTGTTTATCCCTTGGGGAATTAAGTGATATTTACCACACCACAGTCAAAGATAGATAGATTTTTTTTTTTTTTTTTTTTTTTTTTTTAAACAGGGTCTCTCTGTGCAGTGCAGGCTCACATTGAGCTCACCCATCTCCAAAATGCCACCGAACTTGGCACAGTTAAAAAATTAAAAGGGAGAGTAATAATCTGCTGGTTTCCTTTCTCCATTGCAGAAAGAGATATCGGGAAGACTCTGATGTGGAAATGATAGAAAGCAGCTCCCAGAAGGAAATGACAGCAGCTTGTACCCCTCGGAGAAGGATCATTAACCTCACTAGTGTTTTGAGTCTCCAGGAAGAAATTAATGAGCGGGGACATGAGAGTACGTAAGTGCTAAGATGTGCCTAAATCTCTGAGGGCCTGAACTGCTGGCATTAAGGTTTTGGAACTGCAGAAAGCATTCGTGTTCTCAGGGTGGCAAGCACAGTGTGCCAGGCAAACCTCTCTTCCCGTACTAGCCCATAGCATCAGCAGCTTAAAAACAATTAAAAGGAGGAAGTATTTTGTTTTAATTAGAATTAATTGGCATTCTCATTAAATCATAGGAGTCAGAGTAAGGCAGTGATTTCAGTAATTTACAGTTTGTTTCTCGTTTAACATTGTGATGATCACCAAAATTCTTTCCCTGTGGACTGAATGGGATGTTCTACTGCTGAAAGTTCACAGGCTTTTTTAGTTCCTGGCACTACCACTTCTATTGTGTTACCTTACACCTGTGACTTAACCTTTCTGTGCTTAAGTTTTTCCTCATCTATAAAGTCAGATTAATTTTATTCTGGAAGACCATTGTGCTGATTAGAGATCAAATATAAATAAACACTGGTTACAGAGTAAGTAGTGAGTAGATACTAAATAAAACACTAGTTACAGAATAAGGAATCAGTAGATGTTTATATATCCTAAGACAAAATGCTTTTTAGACTACCCGATGGCACCTCTGCACTGAGTCTACATAATTTAGCTATGACCTCCCATTTTCATCTATTATATGTACCTACCTATTTTTCTCCTTCCTTCCTTCTTTCCTTTCTTCCTTTTTTTAAAAAAAAATTTTTTTTTTTGAGACAGGGTCTCTCTGTGTAGTTCACTCTGGCCTTGAACTCACCGTGTAGTCCAGGCTGGCCTCAAACTCATGGCGATCTTTCTTCCTCGGCCTCCCAGGTGCTGAGATTATAGTCATATGCAATCACACCCAGCCTACATTTCTTGATTGAAATAAATTTCAACACTACGTTATAAAGTGTGTCTTAAAATATAATTGTCTGGATTAATTTTGAAAAGGGAGCAAAGGGAGTAGTGAGGGAACAAGTCAGTACCTTCCTCACTAATCCTTAACCTTTTGAAACAGCTGCTCTGATGCAGTGGCCTCTTAAATATTATTTCTGTCTCAGTCACCACTTGTCTGAGCTAATTCAGAAAAGCCTTTCCCTGTTCATTATCTTCTCTTACCACTCCGGGCAAAAGATGCATACAGGGTTTCTCTCTACGCTTGAGCAGGATAAAAACTTCTGTGACTGAGTTTTTGCCAGTTTAAGAAAGATGCCAGTTGGCTTCTGATTTTTATTTCCATAAAGACTTGTTGTATTACTCTCTTCCTCCAATATTAACTTTCAAGTTGGGAGCATTGAAAGCTCTTCTAAATTTAAATAATATAAGAAAGATGGGCCATTTCTTGATTTCTTTAGCAGTCCTCCTCACAGTAGTTTTCTGTCCTACACACACACACACTCACACACACACTCTCACACATAGTTTTCAAGTGCAGTCAGGTTTAGGTCTTGCTAAAGCTAAAATGATTACATGTTATCTCATTTTTTTCTCTTAGTCTTGTGAGGGAGACAGAGCAGATACTGTTATCTTATATTTTAGATGAGGAAATGGAAGACAAAGTGGACAGGTCATTTGAAACATCCCAACAATCCAAAATAGGCCCAGAGCCAGGCACAGTGGTAACACCTGTAGTCCCAGCTACTCAGGAGGCTGAGGTGGAAGGATCACTTGAGTCTAGGAGTCTGAGTTGCGCGTGTGTGTGTGTGTGTGTGTGTGTGTGGGCGCGCGCACGCACATGCACGCACATGCATGCACCTTGTGGTTGTCACTGGCAGTGGGCTTCACACAGGAAACCTCACCCAGTATTTAAATGCAAAATCAGGTCACTGGCCTGTGCAGGACAAGCATACCATGTGATTCTGATCCCTTCAGCCAAAGTTGGTATCTTCACACATGGAAGGTGTCCAGCAGGACATGGAAGCTTCTACCCTGCAGATAATAATGAGGAACCAGAGAACTGGGTCTTTCCTTCTGGATCCTTCCTTAGATTTGGCTTTACTTACTCTTCTGAGAACAACATGCCGAGACCCAAGGCCTCCGTTGTGAAGTCAGATATGTGGTCTGGCTTTGAAGCACAGGAGGATTCTGACCCATTTTGCTCCTCACAGAATGACAGGGGAATGCAAACAGATTTCTAGGGCTCTGGGGACATTAGGATAGGAATGAAATACAGGTCTTTTATGTCCTGGTAAGAGGCATGAAGAGGCCTGGTGAAGAAGAGCCCTGTGCTGGGTAATTAGATGCTGCCCCCCTGCCTACCCATCCCTGCTGGCAGGGCTGCACTCCACTAGCTGTGAGTGCGTCAAAGCAGGCCATGAACATTCCTCATGGAAAATCTCTGACCCATTTTTAGTGGATTACACTGCTTTCTCTTTCCTCCAGTGCCTCATTATTCAAGGTTATTTGATGTTCTCCATCTTTTAAAATAATCATTTTCTGCCTACGCAGAACATCCTGTAGAGATATTGAATTTCCATTGGGAACAGAGGGGAACACTTATTCTAAAAATGAAGAAAATAAGCCTCTTTTATTGGGGTAGGGTAGTCACAGAGTTTACGAAATAGTATGAGAATTTACTTGTGTTGCCCACAAAGTTAAAGAAAAGGTATAGTGAAAACATGATGCACAGGCTTGTTGCTGTGCCTTCATTCTTTCCCTGATTTCTCCAACTCCTCCTCCACCCCCTCTTCTTTCTGGGTGGGTGATATGTTTACTTCTTTCATTAAAAATAATGATGTGGGGGGTACTGAGGATGTAGCTCAGTGGTAGAACACTTGTCCAGCCTATGCAAGGTCCTGGGTTCAATCTGTAGCACTAACAGTAATAATTAGATAGATAGATAGATAGATAGATAGATAGATAGATAGATAGATAATCGTATTTATAATATATATGTAGAATCTATAGAAAAAAAAGAATACCTGCAAGAACATCGACTACTTAAGAAACAGAACATTGCTGTCACCTTTGAAATACCTATATATCACCTCCCCATCCTGTCCCCTTCCCTTCTCCCTTAGTGATAACTACTACCCTGAATTATGTTATGATTATTTCCTTCATTATAGTTTTGCCAGCTGTACTTGTATTCCTAAAAAAATTGTTTAGTTTTGCAAGCCTTAAATTTTATACAAATGGAGGGGCCGGTGAGATGGCTCTGCGGCATAAGCGCCTGCCTGGCAAGTGCGAGGGCCCGAGTTCGACTCCCGGAACCCACATACGAAGAAAGGGCTGGTGATATTGCTCAGTGGCACGGGCGCCTGCTGGCGCACGAGGTCCTGTGTTTGACCCCTGGTACCCACAAAAAAAAAAAAAAAAAAAATTTTTAGACAAATGGAACTATACTGTACTTGTTGTATATGAATTTATACATAGATTCATCCATCTTGTTAAAAAGCTCTGGTTTACTTTATCGATGTAATGGATTCTACTGCATGAGTATACAGCTCATTCATTGTGTTGGAGGACATGTGGAGGACTCCTATGGACTCAGGCCCTAGTTCCTCACATCCTCAACGCTGCCTCCTGACCAGGAGTTGATCCCTGGGTTGGCACACAGGTTGGGAAGCTCTACTGCTAGGGTATTTTATATAGGAGAGTTACTTCTGGATCATAAAATGACAAATTGTTTTCTAAAGGGTCATATTAATTTACATTTCCTCCAGTGATGTACAGAAATTGCATTTGCTCTTTCTCTCCAGTATTTGATATTGTGGGACTGTCTTTACCAGTTGGTGATTGTGAAACAGTATCTGATGGTGGTTTTTATTAGTATTTCCTTGGTGAGTAATAATGGTTAGTAAGTATATTTCCAGTTAAGGGCCTGTTTTGAGTTTTTTACCTCCATTTTTCTGTTTTTTATTTTTTCTAACTGATTTGAGAGGTTACTTATATATTCTAGATAGTAATCAGTTACATGAAAATATCCTCCAATTTAGGGCTTATTCCTTTATGAACACTTATTTTATGAATAGAAATTCCTTGGTTTAGTGTAGGCAGGTTTTATCAATTGTTCTTTATGGGCTTTTCCCTGTGGTTTTTATGTTTGTTTTGGTTTTCAGGTTTTTTTTTTTGTTTGTTTGTTTGTTTGTTTTTTGAGATAGGGTCTCACTTTGTGGCCCAGGCTGGCCTCAGACTCTTGGGCTCAGGCGATCATCCCGTGAGCCTCCCAAGTACCTGGGACTACAGACGCACACCACTGCACCCAACTAGCTTTTTTTTATTTTTTTCAATCTTAAGAAATTCTTCCTAATTCTGTGATAATTAAAGATATGCTGTATGTAGGGGTGGATGGGTGTGTATGTGTGGTGCTAGGGGAAGATATGCCCTCATATTGCCTCCCAAAAAGCTTATACTTGTCTCTCACCCACCTGGAGTTGATTTGAGTATGTTGTTAGATTCTACTTGATCTTCTAATTATTCTGTTTTATAGTTGTAAGTTTATTTTCCCAGTTATTATTTACTCAGTTGTTCCTCTTAGACCTTTTATCATCTGCCTGAAGCACATTCTTTAGTGAGGTCTTTGGTGGCTCCTTTCAGACGGCTTTAACAAATTACCGTAGACTGGGTGGCTCATTAAACAATAGAAATTTGTTCTTATAATTCTGTAGGCTGAGGTGTCTTAAGATTGACATGCTGGCAGATTCATTGTATGGTGAACTGCATACTTCCTCATAGATGATGTCTTCTAGCTATGTTCCTACATGGTGGAACAGGCTTCCTGGCCCTTTGGGGTCTTTTCTGTATGGGCCACTAATCTCAGTTATGAAGATGCACCCTGTCACTTCCCTAAGATACCACCTCTTAATAGTATCACTTTGGGGGTTAAGATTTCAACACATGAGTTTTGAAAGGACACAGACATTCAGATAGTGGCAGTGGCAAACTGAGTTTGCCTGGTGTAATTCACCCTTATTTGAAAAGTAATTGTTGGATTTAGAATTCCAGACTAGCATTTGTTTTTCCTTAGAGCATTGAAGGTATTCTTCTGTTTTTTCTGATTTATCCTATTATAGTTGAAAATTCAGCCATCTGTCTTTTATTTTGTACTTAGGGGGTGACTTCTGTTTTCCGAGTGCTTTTAAGTTATCTTTTAATATCCTGCAGTACCTCTGCATGTCAGGTATAAGGTTCTGCTGTTTTACAGAACTGTGACTTGACATTTTTCATCACTTCTGGGATATTCTCAAATATTTTGTCTTCAAAGTCTTCAAATACTGCCTGCTTTCTCCATCCCTTCTGAAATTTAAGTGATGTATTTATTATCCTCTATGTTACTTTACATAAGCTCTTTTCTTTCTATTTTCTCTTTGCTTCTCTTTGTGTTTTGGATAACTTTTTTTTTTGAACCGGCAGTTGAACTCAGGACCTTGCACTTGCCAGGCAGGTGCTGTGATGCTGAGCTATATCCCTGGCCCTAGATAATCTCTTTAGATCCACCTTCCAGTTAATTACCTTGCCATCATTATCTAATGTGTTGTTATATCCATCTCAGTTTTAAATTATAGTTGCTACATTCTTCATTTTTATAATTTTTACTTGGTTCTTTTGGAAATCTTGATCATTTTTGATAGTGCCCTGCTGCTTTACTCATAGTTTTAATACCTCTAGAAAATACTGAACATACTTATTTATTTTTTATTCTTTATTGGTATTTCTAAGAAAACCTTTGCAGATCTCATCCTGTAGCTGCTTCTTAGTCTAGTTTCTGATACTTTATCTGGATTGAAGATGGATTTCTCCAGGAATAATTTACATTTGATTCTAACAGGGATATGGAAGAACAATCTGGTATCATTTCTGGTATCATTTTAAACTAAAATGTCCACTTAAGGTTTCCAGGCAGTCTACTTACTGTAAATTCTGGCTGCAAAAGCATGTGAAGACCAGTTTATGATTACACACTCTCGGAAGTTATTTTTTCTGTACTATTTGGCAACATCAAAGTTTGAGGCGGCATTTTTGCTTAATGCCATGTGAGGGAGAGTAGAGTGGGCATGGAACATAGTATAGTCCCCTTTTCACTCAGGGTGTAGCCCTTGTGATCCCAGCTTCACACATGGGGCAGTGTCTCCTGTAGACTCCCCATTTCAATCCATGTCTAGGATTCTGTCTTCCTTTTGCACACTGACAGAGCCTGTGAAAACTAAAGTTCATAACTCCTGAGATTTTTCTCATCTTTAGATAAACATAGCTTCAGAGCTGTCATTACTTGTCTAGGTTCCTGTTTTATCTTTGATTTTTATCCTTGTGTGTTCCATAATGTTTTAGAAATTTTTGTTGCATTTTAAACAGTCATGTGTTCTGCATTTGGTTTGTCTTCAGGAGGCTCAGTTCACACCTTTGCTGTCTGGTGTGCAGTTCTGGTGCTTGGAACTGTGGGGTGTACAGCAGTGTTGGTAGGGTTCCATTACTTAGTCGGTTTTTGTTTTGATTTTGTTTTCCAGCTCTCCGGGAGATGTTCCAAAACCACTCCTTTGTGGGCTGTGTGAATCCTCAGTGGGCCTTGGCACAGCATCAGACCAAGTTATATCTTCTCAACACCACTAAGCTTAGGTAAATCAGTGAGTATGTGAAAAAGAAGACCCACTAGGCTAGAACAGTGGTGGCGAACCTATGGCACGTGCCGCAGCGGGCTGTTTGTATCAATTGAAAGCTCTAAAAGGTTCACCAGGGCCAGTGAGGTGGCTCAGCGGCATAAGCGCCTGCCTGGCAAGCATGAGGTCCTGAGTTTGGCTCCTGGAACCCACATACGCAAAAAAAAGGGCCAGTGATATTGCTCAGTGGCACGGGCGCCTACTGGCACGCGAGGTCCTGAGGTCGAACCCCGGTACCCACACACACACAAAAAATAATAAATAAATAAAAGGTTCACCATCACTCTACAAGAAGAATGGTACAGGGCACAGGAAGCTGGGGAAAGCAGCATGAAATGGTTGGAAAGGGCACAGGCTTAAGAATCAGACAGATGTGATTACAAAATCAAGTTTGATCATTTTCCATTTATGTAACAATGAAGGAAGTTATTTTCCTAGACTAGGTCTCAGATTTCTCAACTGTAACTTAGGATATTAGAACTTAAACTTGGTAGGGGTTTTTGCAAGATTAAGAAATAACCTAAGAAACCTAGTCTCTCTAAGGGCTCAACGCTCAGTTAAATGTTGGCTGTGTCCAGATGTTGAAGGCTTGGTAATGTTAGAGAATTCTACTATCTGCTTTGTGCATTAGGTATTACACCTATTGGGGAGCCAAGAAAATCTGATGCCTCCTAGCTTTGGGAATGCACCACAGGCTTATTCTAACCACCAGACAAGCCAGTAGGGTTGATGAGCACATGAAGGGTGACCCTACAGAACCATATGCCTTGTTCATAACTGGTGATATTTCTGTTGTTTCCAGGAACCCTGGTAGATCAGTTCCTATCAAGTATAGAACCTATATTAAATATGTTCTCAAATAGGTAGTAGATATAGAAAGATTCTGCCACCTTGTGTGTACTTGACATCACTTACCTACTGTGGGTCTCTCCCTCCCAGCCCTGCTATGGCCTCAGAGTTCTTCTTGGCCTTGTGAGCATGGCAGCCACTATACATTGCTTAGACTTGGCACATTAGATAAAAGCCTAAAGCTTACTGTTGGCTCACATACCTCTTTAGATACTCACAATTCATTCTTCCAAGGCTTGGAAACCCTTTTGGTGTAGCTCTTTTCAAGTTCCATTGTCTGGTTTGAGAATCCTTGGGGTGGTGTAGTGAGCTATCACTTACTACTTTGTTAGGAATTCTACTTCCCTTGCTTTTTCTTTTCCAGTATATCTAAGTGCATGACTTCCAAGGCTCCAGAATCATGGTTGCATTCAGGTTTTCACCTCACAGATACAAATCCAGGCCATTCCCAGAATTGTAGCTACAGGTTGACCATCCCTAATGTGAAATCCAAAATGCTCCAAAATCTGGAAGTTTTTGAATACCAGCATGCTGCTACAGTAGAAAATTGCACACCATGAAACTTCGTTTCATGCACAGAATTTTTAAAAATATTATATAAAATTATCTTCAAGTCATGTGTTTATGTAATATATAAACGTATTTCTTGTTTAGATGTGGGGCCTGTCCCCAAGATAACTTATATCTATGTAAACATTCTAAAATCTGGGGAAAAGTGACTTACAGGTTTGGGTGGGGGAAATGGTAAGCAAACAAAATAATTCCCTAAGTTTCACCATAGGGTGTTAAAACCTCTTACAGCAACAGAAAGGTGGGGACAAGCCAGACTTACTGTTCAAACTTGTCTTTGGAGGCTGGCCCCACATCCCTGTCTGGAGGACTGAGATCTTGTTAGACTGTTAACCGGGTTCCATAGCGAGGCAGAACCATCCGTACGGCCCGTTTGTGTTTCAGGGATTACTTCTCCCATTTGTCCCTGTTTGGTAGGGTCTCAAACATGGATTCAGCTTTTTCCTAAGGTCACACTTTATTTTTATTTTCAGTGAAGAACTGTTCTACCAGATACTCATTTATGACTTTGCCAATTTTGGTGTTCTGAGGTTATCGGTAAGTGTATTGCCTCTTCACTTCTGAAAATTTAACTGATCATTTCTGAAAAGAGGATTCTATAGTATTTTAGTAGTATATTAAATTTTCTTATATATGCTGCATAAGAGTTTGTTTGTATATTTTGTATTTGGAGTTATTACAATAAAGTTTTGTATCTTTTAGCCAAATAGTCATTTGGTAGGCAACTTAAACAAATGTTACTATTATAGAAGTGGATATGTATATATCTACTAAAACTTGGAAAAAAGTAAAAATAGAAATAAACATTCTATAAAACCATGGTCAAAATACAACCTCTAGTAACAATTTTTTATTATTTTTGTGGTGCTGGAAATGAAACGCAGGGCCTTGTACATGCCAGCCAGGCACTCTGCTGTTGAGCTACATCTCTGTGCCCCTAACAGTTTTGGTCCATTTCTGCCGAGACTTTCAGTACCTAATTTTAATTTAGAGTAAAAAATCATACTACCTATCTTTAGAACTTTTTTATTTGACATACTCTATAAAAATGCCTACTAGAATTTTAAATTAGGGGGCCAGTGGGATGGCTCAGCGGCATAAGCGCCTGCCTGGCAAGCGAGAGGTCCTGAGTTCAACTCCTGGAACCCACATATGAAAAAAGGGCCGGTGATATCGCGGCATGGGCGCCTGCTGGTACGCAAGGTCCTGAGTTCGACCCCCGGTACCCACCAAAAAAAAAAAAAAAAAGAATTTTAAATTAGGATTGTTTTGAAACTGTAGATCAATGAGAAAAAATTGTGTTAGATTAATCCCTTAGTATTTCACATACTTTATGCTATTATAAATGGTAAACAATTTTTTAAATTTCAGTTTCCAATTATTTATTGCTAATATATAGACATACACATGAATTTTGTATATTGATGTGATACCTTGCACCTTTGCTAAACTTATTAGCTTTAGTAACATTTTTATAGAGTCTATTAGATTTTCTACATAATCATGTCCTCTGAGTGTAAAGGAAGTTTTGCTTCTTCCTGTCTAATCTGGATGGATTTTCTTTTTCTTGACTGTACTGGCTAAAACTGTCAGTACAATGTTGAGCAGAAGTGGTAAGAAAGGAAATCCATCTCTTGTTCCTGATCTTAAGAAGAAAGTATTGAGTCTTCCATCATTAAGTATGATGTTAACCACAGTGTTTTCATAGATGCCCTTTATGAGGGTAAGGAAGCTCCCTTCTATTCCTTATGTGCTTAGAGTTCTTATTTAGGAATAGTGCTGAATTTATTCAAATTCCTTTTCTATATCTACTATAATAATCATAGTTTTTCTTTTTTAGTTTATTAATACATACAGTATAATACATTGACTGACTTGTGTATATTAAACCAATCTTGCATTCCTTGGATGAACACTGCTTGGTCAATATGTACTGTCCTATTCGATTTTATTTACTAAAAGTTTACAATTTTTGCATCTATGTTCAAGAATGTTACTAGCATGTAGCTTTCTCATATTGTCTTTGTGTGTTTTAGTATTAGGATAATACTGTCCTTTTTTAATGAATTGGTATCTTCTTTTCCATTTTCAAAGAGTTTATATAGAATTGGTCTCATTATTCTTTAATGTTTGGAAGATTCATGAGTGAAGTCATTGAGACCTGAAAATTTTAGTGAGTGTTTTTGCTACAAATTCACTTTCTTTACTAGATACAGAGCTATTTAGGGTTATCTATTTCTTCTTGGGTAAGTTTTGATGGTTTTTTTTTTTTTTTTTTTCCCAATAAACCTGACCATTTAATCTAAGTTTTCAAATTTATTGGCATGAAGTTTTAGTATTTCTCTTCTTTTAGTACCTGTAGATTTTTGGTAGGATAACTGTTTCCTAACACTGGCAGTGTAAGTCTTCTTTCTTTTTAACTTGTTCTGGTAAGAGGTTTATTAATTTTACTGATCCTCTCAAAGAACTTTTTATTTTATAGGTTTTGCTCTTGATTTTTGTTTTCTATTTTGTTGATAACTGCTCTGATCTTTATTTTTTTACTTATTTTGGTTTATCTTCTACTTCACATTTCTTAAGTTGGAAACTGAGGTCACTGATTTGAAACCTTTTTATAGTATAGGTGTTAAGTGCTGCAAATTTCCCATAAGTACTGCTTTACCAGCCTCCCACAAAATTTGATACACAATTTCATTCAGTTCAGAATACTAATTTCCCTTTCATTTCTTCCTGTACCCACAGATTACTGAGAACTGTGTAACTTAGTTTTATCTCTTAGGAATTTACCAAAGATTAATTACTGATTTTTAATTAATTTATTTATTTTTTGTGGGTACCAGGGGTCGAACTCAGGACCTCGCATGCCAGGAAGCGCCCATGCCGCTGAGCGATATCACTGGCGCTTTTTTTCGTATGTGGGTATTGGGACTCGAACTCAGGACCTCACGCTTGCCAGGCAGGCGCTTATGCCGCTGAGCCATCTCACCGGCCCTTTAATTCCATTGTGGTCATAAAACGTACACGAAGCCTTTTTACACCCATTGAGACTTATTTCATATGTTCTGTGTGTACTTGAGAAGAATTTATATGCTCTATAATTGTTAAGTATCAAATTGATAGTGATGCTCAAATCTTCTATATTCTGATTTTCTACTTGTTAATTATTGAGAAAGGGATATAAAAACTCCAATTGTGAACCTACCAATTCTCTTTGCAGTTATCTTAGTTTTTGCCTTTAAATAATTCAAAGCTCTTTTGGGTTTATAAACATTTAAGATTGTTATGTCCTTTTGAGTCCCATTATGAAAGACAAACACTCTGCTGAATGTTTATAACATATGTAAAAGTATAACAATAACATCAGAAGAGAAAAAAGTGAAAGATATATATTGCATGTTATTTTTAACCATAGGTTTCATTTTTCTTCCCCGTATGATTTACCTGAAATGTCATTCAACTTATTCTACCCCCTTCTTGCTTTAATTATGGTTGAGGCAGTAGAAAGGATGTGCCCAGTTATTTTCTAGAAATATAAAATAAGTTGCATCCTTCAGGCTATGTAGAAGTACCTCCCCATGGATTCACCCTTTCTACCTGGTTGTAGGGGGTTTTTTGGTACTGAGATTGAAATCCAGGGATGTTCTATCACTGAGCTCCTTTTTTTTTTTGTTTCTTTTGGTTTTGAGACAGGGTCTTGCTAGGTTGTCCAGGCTGGCCTCTAAATTGGGATCCTTCTGCCTCAGCCTCCCATGTCGCTAGAATTATAGGTGTATGCCACTGCCCACCTACGGGCTTGTCTACCACATCTTTTGTTCAATTGCTCATTGACAAGAAAGAAGTTTTGAGGAGCCGGGGATGTCGCTCAGCAGTACAGTGCCTGCCTGGCAAGCGCTAGGCCGAGTTTGATTCCCGGTACCACCAAAAGAAAAAAGAAGAGGTTTTGTTGTGGATTGCTGTTGTGGTTTTTCACCTGCTGTTCTGATGTTGTTGTAGCTATTCTGGTAGTAGTTTTGTGGGAATTCAGACTCCATTTAGATACCTGTTAAGGCTTGCTCCTTAAGGTTCTTGCTCTTTCCTAGGAGCCAGCACCACTCTTTGACCTTGCCATGCTCGCCTTAGATAGTCCTGAGAGCGGCTGGACAGAGGAAGATGGTCCCAAAGAAGGACTTGCTGAATACATTGTTGAGTTTCTGAAAAAGAAAGCCGAGATGCTGGCAGACTATTTCTCTTTGGAAATTGATGAGGTATGGTGGCAATTCTTATACTTCTGTATAATTCTTTTTTTTTTTTTTTTTTTTTGTGGGTACCGGGGGGTCGACCTCAGGACCTCGCGCGCCAGCAGGCGCCCGTGCCGCTGAGCGATATCACCGGCCCCTTTTTCGTATGTGGGATCCGGGAGTCGAACTCGGGCCCTTGCGCTTGCCGGGCAGGCGCTTAAGCCGCTGAGCCATCTCACCGGCCCACTTCTGTATAATTCTTATACTTCCAGATGAATTCCATTCCTATGTGAGGACCAGAAGACTAGGCCTCCCCCAGAAGCAGCACGTGACCTATGACATCCTCTCCACCCCCATTTGCACTGCTAGGTTACAGAACTGTACTATCCTCCATTCATGCCACTTTTGTTTTCAAAGACCCAGACACAAGGGAGAGATGAGTCCCACAGTCCCTGTAGGCTGTAGTAAGAAAGACTGTGCCTTGCTCCAGTTTCTTCCTGTTACTCCTTGGTCTTTCGGGATTTTCATCCTGATGCAGTATTTGATTAGTGAGCAGATCCAAAGGGAAGGTTGTTCTGCTGCGTATCAGGATAAAAAGCTGTGCTGCTTAGCTCTTCTGTCCCCACTACCCAGCCGAGTACCTAGAATCCCAAGGTCTGAGAAAGCACTATGGAGAAATTTAGTTCGTTTTAACTGTAACAGCATTATTTCTTAACCCCTTTCTGACCATTTCCCCATTTACAGGAAGGGAATTTGATTGGATTACCCCTTCTGATCGACAACTATGTGCCCCCTTTAGAGGGATTACCTATCTTCATCCTTCGACTAGCCACAGAGGTAAATGATCAAGCATACTAAATGATCAAATAAACATACTAAGGGTATATTTGTGTGTGCTAGAGGGAGAGGGTACATGACCCTGCCTCCATCTGAACTATAGATGACAAGGGTAAACACCTGAATGTGCCGTCACCACCAATATTCATCAACAATACTTAGCAATCCAATGTAGTTTTAGTGCCTAAAACGCCACATTTCATTTTTTAGCCATCTGTGGCTCTGTTTAAAAATGAAAATGTTTAAAGCATTACTTGTCTTGAAGTATTGAAATCTTTGAAACAGGTAAATTGGGATGAAGAAAAGGAATGTTTTGAAAGCCTTAGTAAAGAATGTGCTATGTTTTACTCCATCCGGAAGCAGTATGTATCAGAGGAGTCGACCCTCTCAAGCCAGCAGGTACTATGGGAAGGGCCCCCACACAGCCTTTCATGTCACTGTATATAACAAGGTTCAAACACAATGGCCAGCTTTTGTTTTTCATTTATTTCCTCCTGCTAGTCTAGAACATGTACCTCCACACTGATTTTAAAAACTGTCAAATGTAGAAACACAAGCCATTATACTGAGAGCGGAACCTGAGTTAGATTATACAAGGCTGCTAGGTGTGTAGCTCCCTTTGTAGGCAATTAAATCCAAGTCTTCAGATTCTAGCTCAGGCCCCCAAGTCTGTTTCTCCCTTACATCTGACCACTACACAGGCTCTATAATTCCCCTTACAGGTCAGCTATCGGATACAAAGAGCCTGGGTTCCTAATGTTTGTCTAATCAGATGACAGTGTTTTTCAACCAACACATATTTCAGGGAAGAGGAGAGAAAGGTGTAGAAGTAATGTAAGAACCACAGGATAGCCACTTTAACACATCACCACCCAGTGATTGCTTACAGCCATCCCTTGAGATGAAGTGGTTCGTTCCAGTTTCATCCAAGAGGAAGCTGCAGGACAGGTGGTGCGCTCAAGGATTCCCAGAGCCTTTAGGTGGTAGAGCAAAGATTCAGTCCTAGGTCCCGTTGGCTACTTTTTCTAGGGAATTTCTCACTCCAGCGAAGCAGACAAGGCAGCACACTTACCAAACTGTGCTAAGAATATCTTTTTTTTTTTGAAAAGCTAGAAACATATTTACTCAGTGCAAATCCCCAGATGAAACTCAATTTAATACACAGAGAATTACAGGGATGACCAAACATGGGCGGATATTAAAGTTAAGGAATATCTTTTTGATTGGAAAAATATACTTTAAGGTAAAGACAGGTGACATTTTCTTGTACATGAGACAATGCTTAGAGAGGAATGACAAGGTAAAATTATCCTCATTTTTTTCCATCTGTGGAGCTTTTAGGAAAACACAGCAATTTGAATTTAGGTACTTCCAGCTGTTGCCATCCAGACACCAGTCAGGATCTGATGGTGTTAGATTCTGCTGCTATTAGCATATCCTCCCTGAACAGACAGACAGGTCCCATAGGAGAGAGTTCCAGAGCAGTGACTGCTTTTCCCTCAAAAACCTCATCCTGTGTGTTCAGGCCTATGGGCTCCCCAAAAAACTGGTATATAGAGGCTGCTTCCCAAGCTTTAGACCCCACAGCCCATTACAAGCAGCGAAGACTTTCCAGGCCCAGTGCCCATCCCATCAGCCAGGAAGCCAGTATGTGCCAGGAGGCTTCTGACATCTGACATGTGTATTCCAGAATGAAGTGTCTGGCTCCACTCCAAACCCCTGGAAGTGGACTGTGGAACACACTGTCTACAAAGCCTTCCGTTCACACCTGATGCCTCCAAAACATTTCACAGAAGATGGAAATGTCCTGCAGCTTGCTAATCTGCCAGATCTATACAAAGTCTTTGAAAGGTGTTAAATTTATGATCACTTACGGAATATGGGTGTTTCGTTCTTGTTTTGTATCCCAATGTTGTACATAGGATTTAAGGTTGAATGTTTGCACAAGTAGCACATCTTCATGCACAGTGGATTGTAAATAAATTGTCAGATGTGTCCTAACGTGATTTCATCTTAATTTCATTACACATGAAAATTTTTCTAAATCTATTTTTGCTTATTATATATCAGACTGTGTTCAAGAATCCCAAAAGAAGTCTGAAAGCCAATGGGAATCTGATATAGTGCTCTTCAGGCACCATTAAGAATTCTAAAAAGGTCTTGAAGATTTCCTAGATCATTTTCTAATTTGATTCTTCCCATATTCAGGTAAATTTCTTTTATTAAGCACTGAATATATGTGTCAGTTCAGATACCTATTAAAAGAAGACCTGAACAAGTAAGAGACTGTTAACATCAACTATTGAGAAAGGTTGAATTAAGAATCTGTATCTTCAGTAACGAAAGCTAATTTATTAAAGTAAAAACTTGAGGGAAGAAAATAGTCCTTATTAATTCTCTAACTGGTGTAAACTTTTTTTTAAGTTAGTCTACTCTCTTACTGGCTATGAGTACTAGCCACTTAAGAAGTTTGTAGGTATTCTTGTTCGAAGGATAATGTGAAATTATACATTTAAATTATAAGTGCCAAAATATGCCACCTTAATATCAGACTACATTGATAGGAACAAAGCCTTCAGCACAAGGAGGATGACTGCCTGTGGTTTTAAGGTAAAATCCAGGTACAGTGGTGTCTCGGTTCACGAACTTAATTTTTTCCACAATTTAGTCGCAAAGTGAATTGGATGAGAACTAAATCAAATTCAGTGGTTAGGCTCAGTGTTCACCTTATGGGGAAATGATTCAGTTCTCATCCAATTTGGTTTGCAACCACATTTATGGAAAGAACTAAATTCGTGAACAGAGGTAACACTCTAATAGGACTCAATGGAGAAAGTTCTGTGGAAAAGAACAAAATATGAGTGGAGCCATTTCATATGAAAAAAAGACTGGGACAACATAATGGAAGTGACGTATTGTCATGCTATAAAAAAGACAGGATCAGTTTCTGGCAGTTAAAATGCCAAAAGACTGAGGAGAGGCTCCGGGAGCCCAGGAGGAGCACAGGCCAAGTGCCCTTGAGTAGAGAGGGAGTATGGTTTCCTAGAGGAGGGAGAGCTGAACCACACTGTGTTAATTCCATTTGGGGGATGAGAGGCTAAATCTGCATTTCAAAACATATCCTCACCCATCACCAGCCACACAACTGTTGTCACTATTAGAAAATTTACAGGACACCAGTTCACTTCAGGAGATTGGTTTCCATATCTTTAAAATGAAGGGTAATTACTCTAAAGAAGGGAACAATTATTGGAGATTTTATTCACTTTTGAGTTTATTATCTAGTTTCAAGTCTAGTTGTATTATCTTAAATGGTCTTAATTCATTAAAGTTTTCCCCAATATATTTTCTGGTAAGCACTTTGAAGCTACATAATCACTTCCATTAAAACCACCTTGATTCTGACAGCAAAAGAACATCACAAACCCTGCAAAGTGGTTATACCTGTAACTTGATGATTTTAAAAACAAAACAAACCTCAAATTGGATAACTTTAGGTGAAATTAACAGTTTTTAGAAGAAAAAGTTGTATATTCCAGATTATTTTTCCTTGAGAGAGAAAAGAACAGCATGGACAGGAAGGATGTGGTTGCCATGATTTGCTTTTAAAGGCTCCTGTATCAAAATAAATGAGTCAGTAGCCAATCATGGTTGGCAAAAGTGTGTGTTTAATAGAATCTTCAGGCAGATCTCCCACCTGCCTGCCCTTCCCCTCCCTCCACCTCAGGGCTTGTCTGAGGTTTCATTTCACAAATAAGCAGCCAATGAAAATACTTTACAAGATACAGCACAGTGGATAGGGAAGACTAAGGACCCTACTCTTGCTTTAAGAGTAAGTCTTGGACTTCCCTGTCCCATTCAGTAATGCAAGTTTTATATACACTACCCATGTATTTTCCTAACATTTTCTTATATAAATTTAAGTATTTTACAAAAAAGGTTTTTTCCCTCCAAACATAAATTTGAGTGAAACACAGATTCTCCACCAGTGAAGTTGTTTTCTTCACTAAAATACGAATGCTGACAGGAAGGGTAAATATCTTTTGCCCACTGGAGGTCACTGAAGTCTGCACTGCACTGTGGAGAAGGCACTTGTGTTTTCTGAGGTCTCCAGCAAGTGTCTCAGTGAGCACTCAGAACTGCTGTCCTCCAGACCCCAGCCAAGGCCTCCAAGTGCCCAGTCACTGAGGCAGCTGGGGGGAAATGTTGAGTAAACTTGATTCCGAAATTATGGAAATTAAAAATAAAAACAGCATGGACCAGTTCTTAGTCTAGAATAAAAATACAAACAAAATCCAAAGCGTTCATTCATGAAGATTCAAACCTGCTTCATTCTCATAAATTATAAAATACAAAGGTGCCTGTTTTAATGACAAAACTCAAACAGTACTGAAAGGGATTTGTGTCGATATACAAAAAGAGTCAGTCTCACTGAGCCAGGCCCCTCAGAGCTGCACACAGACAGAAGGGTGACCCTCCTACTGCTGGGCCAGAAGTGCTGTCCTATTGGCCTTCATCTTCTCCAGCCGCTTGGCGAGGTGGCTGTTGGTCATTTCCATCTCCTCAATCTTGTCCAGTGCTGTTCTTAACTGGAGACAGGGAGAGACAGTCATTTTACATGGTCAGAAACAAAACTGGTACTATTTTAACTTTCTGGAAAACTGAAGCATTGCTAATTGCCTGGGACAGGCTCTTTCCCCATTTTAGTCAGCTACAGATGTGAACAATGATGTTGAAGACTGATTACTTAAATCACAGGACATACAGAAGTTGCAGAAACAGACGATCTGAAACAAAAATTAAAACTACTTTTTTACTTTTTAGCTTAACTGACCAAAACATACAAGTAAATGGCAATCACTGCATGTCCAAAACCAACCCAAGTAAGGAACTACACTGCTATTTCCTTAAGATTTGACCCACTATTAAAAATTTCTTACACACTAAAAAATTTTATTTCCAAAGGGTTTTGTCTTTTAGGACTGCACTGTCCCAAGAAGCATATGAAAGCAAGTACCTCTCGTTGTAGCTTCCTCTTTTCTGCTTTCAGTTCATCTTCAACTTTCTCAGCATTCTCAGCAGCAGTTTTGTATCTCAGCACCTGTCCCTCGAGCCGGCTAATCTATAAACATAACATTATCAGCTTCTAGTATTTGCCACCACTATTTGGTAGCCACGATGGAAATACAGTGTCATTACAGTTTCCAAGTAATCTAACACTAACAAATCCCTTAGGGTGAGTCACAGCTCTTCTCCAAACTCAACTATTATTTATAAATCAAGAAAGCTCCCCACAGAGGATTATAGCTGTAATCATTCCAGGGCCAATTTCCCATGTTAAATTTTATGATGACTATATTATAAAAGTGCCAAAGTAGCATTGTAGGAGGAAACTCACGGAGAAGTTCTTAGACTTTTGAACTGTACACTAAATGATTTTGTAATAAGCTATGATCTTGAATTCTCCTGAAATAGCTACAAAGAACAATTACAGCTACAATTTCCTATGTTTTCAGAGAAAATAGCCTGAAGTGCTCTACCAGGTGCGCTCTACTGGCTTTTCTATTTTATATGCAGCTCTTTTAGAAATTCAACTGCAGAAGCAGCCCACAGAAACCTAGGCACTCTTAGTTTTAGCCACTATCAATGCAGGAAGCAAATGTGTTTTAAAAAGGAATTTAAATCACTTGGTACCATACAGAAGTACTTACACTTTGCTCCAAAGTAGTTATATCCTGCTCTGCTTTTGAAAGCTTAAATTTATATTCACTTATTTGTCTATTGGCATCTCCTAAAACAGAAGATAATAATGAATTATCATCATTGCCCAGAGAGGAAGATCTGAAGCATCAGACAGTGATGCCCTCTACAGCATATAAAGGACTATGCAGTCTAAGATGACAAAACTAATACTCAGCAATCAGCAGCACGGGTTCAAGTTCAGGTTCAGGATTATGTACACTTGAAAAAGCTCCAGCACTTATGTTGCAACAGTAGCCACTGGATCAACACTGAGGCTAAGAATCATCCTCTACCCCTTGATATGTATGAGAACTTTGAAAAAAGTGCCCTGCCAGGGAGCAGTGACCCCTGCAAACTGACCTGCAGTCCTGTGGACCATGGAGTCTCAATCTCACAGGACTGGGCCCTCTGGTTCCATGAACCCAGCTCTGCACCTTACCATCTCTCAGGTTTTGCCTCTTCTCTCCCATTCCTCAAGTCCCTTCAAGACTCTCCTCATTTTCATTTCCATTTCCCTCCTTAGTACTTACAAGGTTTCCTAACCTTTGCTGCATTTCATTCTTTTTATGACATTTATCATGTTTTTTAAATACTGTATGTAAAAAAGGGGTCCTGTCTTAGCCTTTTAATGATTCTAATTAACTGCAGTACTGGGGATTTAACCCAGAGCCTTCACAGTGAACTGCATCCCTAGCTCTTCGTTTGAGACAAGCTGTCACCAAGCTGCCCAGGCTAAGCTCAAACTTGGGTGATCCTCCTACCTCAGCCTCCCAGAGGGCTGGGATTACAGACATATGCCACCACATCTGCCTTAGCCTTCTTAAATTAACTTCTGTACTAGCCAAATGCTTTGCACATAGTGTATGCTTCAATAAATATTTGCTAAAATAAGAGCTATTTGATAATATGTTGTGATAATATCTTATAGGTAGAGCTATAAATCATCTGATTTAAGAAATCATTTAGGTAGGCACAGTGGTACATGTCTGTAATCCCAGCACTCTGGGAGGCTAAGGCAGTAACATCACAAGTTTGATCCCAGCCTGGGCTACTCAGAGAGACCCTGTCTCAAAATTAAAAAGGACTAGGGGTGTAGCTCCATGTGAAGGCCCTGGGTTCAATCCCTAGTGTCACAAAAAAAAGAGAAGGAGGAGGAGAAAAGAAAAGTTAAAAATGAAGCTTACGTCAACAGGTGAATAAAGAAAATGTGGTGCAGAGATAGAATGGAATACTACACCACAAAGAAGGATAAATTTGAATTATTTGTAGGAATATGGATGCCCCTTGAGACCATAATGCTTAGTGAAATACATCAGACACAGACGCTTAAATAGTGTACGGTTTCTCTTATAAGAGAAACTCAAAGTATAAATAATTTAAAGAGCAAAATAAAAGTCGAGGTAGACCCTTTGTAAAAGGGAGGGGGAGCCAGAGTTGGAGGGAGGGAGGGAAAGTAAAAAGGATTAAGATGCCACATGTAAATGTACAGGCTCCCCAGGATGAATGTATACATTATGTATCACAAACGTACTAATAAAATAAATAGTTCAAAAATGATAGGGAATAAAAATTAGCTCTAAGAACCCAAATTTAACACAAATCACCCTCTGAAATGATAATCGAATCATAAGGGTTACAGAAGATGAATCAAATATAACCTACCAAAGGAAATACTCAAATTATCTAACTCAAGAACTTTTCTCTATTTCCACATGATAAAGGTTACAAGTATGTATATAACCTTTCCAAGAGATTTTAATTACGACAGTTACTGTCATCTTAAAAGTAATAGGGTTATAAAACCACCCCCCCAAAGCTAACTCCGGTACCGAGCTCTGTTCATGAGCTCTCAAACAGAAGGTTTAGGGTCTTGGTTTTGTTTTTTTTTTTTTAAATGTGGGTACCGGGAGTCAAACTCAGGACCTCGCGCTTGCCAGGCAGGTGCTTATGCCGCTGAGACATCTCACCGGCCCTTTTTTTTTTTTTAATTCTTATCCCCAGCAGTCTACTGATTATCAAAGTGTTCTGGCTCTTCCGCAAGGTATTGATTCCTTCCTGTTTTCAAATGTGTAAATCCCTTGACTCAGTCATTTCATGACTGAGAAATCCCATTCCAAGAACTGTGTCCAACAGCTAAAGTGCTGTCCAGAACCAAAAGTTGCCTGGGCCCTTTCCTGGCCTCCTGTGGTCCAGAGGATTTGATTTTCTCTTCACCATCCAGGTCCAGCCTTCCCACAGTCCTGCTCAGATCACTCATTTTTTCCTTGCTTCTGCAAAAATCATCTCTACAATAGCTATATGTCTCTAGGAAGCACTCACAACTAAATGCCAGCCCACTCCTCTTCAATTTGATTCTCTTTTTTGATTGGCCTGCTGCTCTAGGCCAATCTCAAATCTTTCTCCTGCCCTCTAAGACTTTGAAAACAATCGTTGTACTAGTTCAGGCTCACCATCATAGCTTCCTAACTAGCTAGTGCACCTCTGGTCATGTCCCTAGATGTCTTCACGTCTTCATCCACCCTCCACATCAAAATGATATTCCAGAACAAGATACTCCCTAAGAATACCATGAGGGTCCTAGCTGATATCCAAAACAGGAAGTAATACTAACCTCAAAAGCTAGTACTACTAAAAGCCTAATCCAAAACATCTTTTCTAGTCAGCCTAACTCAAATTAGATGAAAAGGCCATGGAACAGTCAAGATTTTAAAATCAGCTGCCAGAAATGCCACCATTAAATCAGAAAAATAAGTCTTCCCCTACCTGTACCTTACACATCATCACTAACAAAGGCTAACTATATATGGATGGCTGATGAAATATCTCAACTATGGGATTTAGTATGAATACAGTACCTAAAAATAACAGGTCAAAAATATAAAGAGAGAAAAATTACAATAATTTGGGAAAACTTGAGTAGACGCGACTTCACGTTGTGACCTTGTTTTAACATTCCATCTAAAGATTAATCTGGATTAAAAACAGTACTTCTAGGAAAATTCTGAAACTACTCAACAATAGTATGAGTCCCAAATTCCCAATTATCCAAGATAAATTCCACAAATTTTCATGAGAAAAGGTGCTACATGGCAATTTGAAGATGGCACATGAATGTGGAAAAGGACACTGTCAGGGCAAAAACATTTCACTATTTGCAAAAAGTCCCTGGAAATCCCTTTGCCTAGAAAGGGTAAAAGCAGTAACTTACCCTCTCACAACCCTGAAGCCACAAGCAAGGAGAGCCTCTGCTCAGCTGTACCACTAATGAGCCCTGCTCTTCCACACTAGCTGAGGCCTAGCTGGTCTTTTTAACATAGTTGTAGTGCCACAGGCTTTCCCTGTTGCTGGTGTTGAGGGCAGCTGGGAAAGTCAGTTGTATAGTTCCAATTATTTTTGTATACAGAAAATTTTCTAAAGAATATTTAACTAAACAAAAAGTATAACATCATGGATGTTTCCGTTTTTAGTAAAAGTAACGAAAATACCCCTGATGAAATGTCTCAACTATGGGATTTAGTATGAGTACAGTACCTAAAAATAACAGGTCAAAAATACAAAGAGAGAAAAATTGGAATAATTTGGGGAAACTTGAGTAGACTGCCTAGTGACTCTGGCAGCCTTCCCAAAACCTCACTCTGGGGACCCAGCTTATATACAGACAGGGACTGGCCTGTCCCCTAATACTTACTCTGCATTTCGATGAACTGCAAGTCTGAGCCATTCTGCAGTCCTGCCAGGTCACCTGCTGTGCCATCATTCCTGGAGCACTTTTGCCGTTCTTCCTCTAACTGCAGCTTCAGTTTTCTAATCTGAAATGGAAATAAAAGTCACCACCAAGATCCACTCTCTCAAATGAAGCAGATGCTTGGCCCAGTAGCCACATCAGGGAACAAGGCGGATCCTCATATCAGCCATACAAATCATTCATTCAAAAAATATTTTCTTAGGTGCCTACTATGAGACACAGGTTCTAGGTACTAGAGATAAGCTCTAAACAAATACTAAAATGATTAAGCCCAAGGATCAGGTGTCCTAAAAAAAAAAAACAGAGCCAGGCTGTACATGTCTCTAACTCCAGCATTTGGGAGGCTAAGGCAGGAGGATCACAAGTTTGAGGCCAGTCTGGGCCACACAGAAAGTTCAAGGCTGGCCTGCACTACACTGGGAGACCCTGTCTCAAAAAAGAAACAAACCCAAAAAAACGCTGTATTTTGTTACTTGTGCAGTTTATGGAACAGTACAGTATTTTTGCTACTTTTGTTACTAAAAATGGAAACATTCATGAAATTATACTTTTTGTTGAGAGATAAGTTAAATATTCTTATTTAGAAAACTTTCTGTACACAAAAATAACTGAAAATATACAAGTGACTTTCCCAACTGCCCTCAACACCAGCAACAGGGGTCTCACAAGGAAGCCTTGCACTGGGATTAAATCCATTCCTTCCAGAGACCTCTCTGTCCTTCTGACATACATAGGCTTAGCACCACTGCCTGCCTTAAGGGAACTAAGCCTTATCCCAAACACTGCTATTACATCCATTTCAAAAAATGTCATCCTCTCCTGCGCTGTTAGCACAAGGCTCTGTACAACCCATACCCTTCATTTACTAACCTTTCCTAATGCCTGAAACTCTTTCAATGAACTCTTTAGAGAGATCAGTCCATCACTAGCAAAACGTCTCCTTCCTCAGCCTCTTCTCAGTGCTCTAATAGAAACATGCCACCTCCTAAGAACAAAGCTTCCTCTGCAGCCTATCAAAAACTGGCTGTTTTTTAAATTCCACAGCCTCCTACCACTGACCCTGGGAATGGAATAGATGTCCACTTGCTTTCCTTGCTATTGCTGAAGTATTCTACCTCCATTCAGAAGCCCCAGTTCTTAATCTCATCTCTTCAAGTTATATACATTACCTCTCATCATTGCTATCATCCCACTCCATCACCATTTAACTTCCTGACTCTCAGTCCCTCAAGACTACTGTCTCAATTCTTGGTAATTTCAATATACACTTAAGTACAGGCTCTCTCCTTTAACTCAATTCTCAGTTTCTAGAAGGCTTCCCCTCTAAGGATCTTATTATCTACCTCTTCTTGCCCCCAGTCACTCACACCAAGCCATGTACTAGATATCATTAGATAACCACAGTCCCTGTACAACTTAGTTCCATGTATCTTCTCTCTAACCACAATTCCTCATCTTTCCAGACTGCTCTCTCTAGACCCTAACCTAACATCCTTCAACCCATTGATACTGTACTTCTAATTCACTGATTCCATCTTCCCACTGTGCCTTGGTATTTTTTGCTATGTCCTCTCAACTGTCTTTATCCATTTTAATTTCTAAGTCCATCATTATCATCACTCTCATACATTCCCTCAACTCCCCTGTCCCATTATACTTGCTGGTAAAATCTCTCTACTCATTCCATGCCCACTTTTACAGTGCTGAATATAACTGGAGATGCAGATATGTTAAATCCATAAACACAAATCTTTTAACATACCATATAATTCACTTCCTCATTATGTTTGTTTCTCTGATCTCTTTACACTAGAATGTAAGGTCCACTGGGGCAGAAATTTTTTTTGACTAATTTATTTACTTAAATATCCCAAGTGCCTAGAATAGTACCTGATAAATAGTGGAATTTCACAACAACTGCCAATGACTGAACAGCAGTGAGGGAGAAAATCAATAAAATTATTCAAGGAATTTTCCCAGAACTAAAGAATAGGGGTTCCTAAAATAGACAGAGGCCCAGTAATATGCATGAAAATTTCAAAACACATCACTGTGAATTTCAAAACAGTAGGGAGAAAGAAAATAGGATACCAGCTTCCCTAGGAAAGGGAAACTATCACATACAGAGATCAAAACTGACCCCTAAATCCTCAATAACCACAATGGAAGACAGAGAATAATGAAGAGAGAACTTTTTTTTTTTAATCTGAAGGAAATCATTGCAACCCAGAATTAAATACCCTTCCAAACTATCAACCAAATAAGAGGGTAAAATAAAGACACTTTCAGGACTGCAAGGTCATGAAATATTAGCGGCCCACATCCCTTTCTTCAGGAAGTTAAGGAAGATACAGAAAAATAAGAATAGATAAAGGAGGAAGGCACAAGAGACTAGGAAAAGGGAGCGCAACCCCTATTACAGAGACAAATCTCCATATGCCGAGGGGTAATCACGTCTCTCTATGGAAGCAATGATTTCAGAATGAGTGGAGTCAGATGCTGTAAGACTCATCAGATGGGACTTAGAGTAAAACTGACACATCTGAAAATACTAAGAATGGGTTTAAATTACTTTTTAAAACTCTGTGGATGCTGGGTGTGGTGGCACATGCCTATAATCCCGGCCTCCCAGCTGGGAGGCTGAGGCAGGAGGATTGCCAAGAGTTTGAGGCCTGCCTGGGTTACATATGAGTTAAAGACCAGCCTGAACTAGTGAGACCCTGTCTCAAAAAACAAAACAAAACTCTGTGGCTAAGTTATTGATATAAATAAATAAATAAATACATACATACATACATAAAAATCAGGCAAATAAAACAAGAAAACCTACAATATTAACTTTAGAGAAAACAAATAGTTGTGAAGGAGATGAATGGTGATCTTAGAATGTAACGTGGCTCCCCTGTGACTAGTGTTAAGAGAGATGACAGACACACTGGACTCATGCTGTTCCTTCATTACAAGTCCATGGGAATGGGAAGCATGCATGTGAGTGGCAGGGACAGAGGATGAAAGGCAGGTATGTCCTCATCTTCCACAGAGGACTGTCAATAGGAAATGCCTAAAACACAACAATCAAGAAGCAACATAAGCATGTTACACAGACAGTGCACATCAAGATTTTGCTAAAAGAACTAAATAGAAATGGTCAGGATTGAGGGAAGACAGGAGATTGCTGTCTTTACAACAAGCTTTATAGAACTAAATGTCTCAATAAAGTTTGTGTTCTATAAAATTTTTAAAAAGAAACACAAAATGTGAACTATCAAAAAGTAAAATAAAATATGAATTAACTTTTTAATTCTTTTAATCTCATTGAGTGCTAAGGTTTGAAATAAACACATTTCAAATTTGTAATGAACATTTTAATTTACTAACATTTAACATTAACTGAGTCTGGCAAAATTAGTAACACCTTCCAATGAGAAGAATGCCTTTACCTGTGATAGTAACTCTTCCTTTTCTCCAGCAAGTTTTCGTAGCCTTACATCTAAAAAAAAAAAAAGAGGGGGGGTGCAAACTAAATTTGTAATGCAGTAGTATATAAACAATTAAAAATAATTCCCCAAAGTCCTAAGTAGCAAACGTCTGATAATAGCTCTGACAATGAAAATAAAGGCTTTAATAGTATTACAGAAGAGTATTTAATTATCCCAAATGTACTTTCTACACAGCCAATATTTATTAGGGCACCAAATACATTTGCTCCCAAAACAGTGATTTTTCCACATAAGGATAAACTGAAGTGCAAAAGAGGCCGTTTTCGGGCCGTTGAGATGGCTCAACAGCATAAGCACCTGCCCGGCAAGCGCGAGGTCCTAAGTTCGACTCCCGGAACCCACATAAAGCAAAAAAAGGGCCGGTGATATTGCTCAGCGGCACAAGCGCTTGCTGGCAAGCGTGAGGTCCTGAGGTCAACTCCCAGTACTAACATTAAAAAAAAAAGGCCGTTTTCTTCTTTCAAAAAAATTGGAAGCTTTCACCAATAGACGGACAACTCAAATGCCAACAGCATTGGCACAGGCTTACACCCTTAGCAGGAGAGCTCAAAACAAGTGAAAGAAGACAGGGAATAAAAGGGCTGGGTGGGGGCAAGCTAGAGCAAAGAAAATAGAGGAACACAATACTGAAAGAAGCAAGTTCCACAAATGCTAGAGCAAAGAAAATAGAGGAACACAATACTGAAAGAAGCAAGTTCCACAAATGCTAGTGGGTGAAGAGAAGGGAACCATCTCAAAGATGAGGACAGCCGAGGGCAATCTGAAGCTAGGAAGCAGATTATTAGGGGTTCCTACTGGCCTGTGGAGAGAGTTGCTTCTTCCCAAGTAGGCATTAAAATAGGCCTATTGGGTTGAGGAGATACCTCTACTTCAGTAAAAAAAAAAAAAAAGCAGCTGACACCTGGTCTACCACTACCCACAATTAACTAAGGTTACAGCCAAATGTAAGTCTGATTTCTTCAGCACCTTCCAAACAGGCAAAAGGAAATACCCTGAACTGCCCATAGCCATCTACTCATTCCATTCTCTAGATCTTCCTTCTCACTCACCTAGCATCCTCTATTTTATCAAAGTGCTCTACAATTAATTACATTTCTAGAATTCTGCACATTAGTAAATGTGCTAACTTTTAAAATGTTTTGCAGCTTCTGCCACTGTTACAGTACCTCTCACACACATAAAAACAAAACAGAAAAGCAAAAACCATTGTTTCCTAATTAAAAAAAAGTGAGCTTATGATACATTATCTATCTGCTACTTTTTGTCTTCTACAGTAGGATTCCTAGTGGTAGCGATGGATGGGGACCTCTGTGGTTTCCTCAGAAGAGGTGTCATTAGATTCTCAAAGGTTTACATTTAAGAGGCCTAAATTTTAAGAGGCTTAGAAGCCCTTATCTGGGAGTTATACTCCTCTAACACCTGTCATGATCATATTATTTCTGGCCTTGAGAAATGTGGTGGCGAAGAGCTACTAAACCCTGGGATAAGTAGTGAAACAAAACCAGATGTTTAAGAAGAAGAACCTATAAACTTACTTGGAAAGTATCTTGCCAGCCCACAACTTCCCTAGGATGAGCATACTAAACTCTCTTTGCAAAAAGTTTGCATTAAGTGAAAAGCAGTATGTACAGAACCACTGTGCTTCCACTCTAGCTATGCTTGCTATCTTTTAATGACTCATACCCTGGCAAGATCAAGGATGTCTGATGAGAGCATGTCCAGATACTTCTTAAAGATGCAGGCAAGTCTCAGATGACTTTTATATGCTGTTTTTGTTTTCCAAGCTGGAATATAAACAAGCTGGAAGCCCAGCAACATTAATCCAAGACAAAATGCAACCAGTGTCTTACCTAGTGGCCCTTCTCCTGCTGACTCCAAGACCTGAGCAGCTTCCTGAGACACAACAGTAATGGCTCCAACCACTGGTTCATGATTGACATCACCATTGGGCGTGCCATCAGGGATTATAACTAAGCCATGTTTCTGTGTGGAAGAAAAGAAAAAAGAAAAAAAAAAAAAAAAAAAAAAAAAAAAGATGGCCCACATGGAATCAGGAAGCTCTGTGAGGTAATTCTGCAACAATGTGTTTGCCACAGGTAAAACCTAATTAGAAATATTATGTAGAAAATACCTCTGTGAAGGAAATGATTTACTGTACCATATCAAAATTGTATTCAATATAAGAAAGATGACAAGATGAAAGGAAGGAAGGTAGAGTAAAGCAGTAAGGGAGATCTGAGCTCCAGGCTCATGCTAACATACCTCTCCTGTCTTCACTGTCTCCTGAAGATCAGCCAGTTCCTCTCTGAGCATATCTCGCTCATTCCTAAGACAGGCAATGTATTCTTTCTGTTTCTCTAGGGCCTAGTATTAGGTAGGGCAGCAAGGGAAAGAATGGCACAGAAAAAAAGAGCAATTGAAAGGTAACTAATCCAAATAAGCAAAGATAAAAGCATAAAAAGCAAGGAAGCAGTTAAAAGCTTGGAAGCAAGCAATCAGGGGAGGAAACACAGTTATTTGTGTATGGATTACACATCTCCAGAAGAGGGTTTTAGTAGAAATTGGTCCCCATGCATAAATTTGGCAATACATGCTTATCACATCAAGCAGGAAGACAAATCTTTCTTTTCCAGTCAATGAAGAAAACAGGAAAAGAAAGATGAAGACAACAACAAAGAGTTCAAATTTCCTTAATGAACTCCTGAGTATATTTTCATTTGGTGAAAAAAAAAACTGATTTCATGTTTAACTAAAATAGTTTATTCAAAGATATACTTGACATTTTTAAATAAAAAATGGCTCTGAAACAATACCTAGTATACATGTTATTTTAATTAAATACTGGTTGTATGGCTGTTCTCCAAGTTGTGTGGCAAAATATTTAATACCACTTAATCCAAAAATAGCTAATCTCCAAGAGGATTCAACTAAGACTCACTTGGGTTTCTAAATACCTTCAAAATATGAAAAACAAAAATAAAACACTGAATGAAATAGAGCCCACCTATGGTAGATCACAGATTTTAGAATCAAGTTCTTAGGTCCTGGCACATGCTTAAATTACCTATGCCTCAATTTACTCATCAGAAAAAAACAAAGGATAACAGCAGCCCCCATCTTATAAATGGAGGCTGAAAAGAGAGCTCAGCATAGAGCATTGCCTGGAGTGCTTATGACCACAGGAGACATCTCAGGGAAATGAGTGTTTTTACTGGCAATTCCTTGCCATATCCTGAATCTCACAACTGCCAGAGCTTAGAAGGCAACGCCAAAGCTGGGACCTACTTTGGTCATCAGTGACAATCAAGTCTACTTAACTATATGATAAAATAACCCAGACTTTAAAAGGCATTACCAAGTCAAACAGTCCAAGCAGAAACCTTATAGCTGGGCTGTTTCAAAAAAGCCCTTCTCTACATTTTTTTCTTGTATTAGTGTTTTCTACCAGCATTCCTGTTAACTGAAGAAGTTAAATTACAACAGGTAACTCTGCTCAGCTTACTATGTTCAGAAGTGGGTCAACTACTTAGTTATCAATGGCTGAATAGTTTGGCAATTTTTCAAAATCATTCTAATCCTATTTGGCAAACCTGTAATTGAACTACTTGTCTCATCCTCATTTTACTGATCAGAAAATTAAGGCTCAGAAAGGTTTTTCTTTTGTTTTTTTTTTTTTTTGCACATAGTCTCAGTAAATAACAAGGCCAGAAAATGAATTCAGTTGTTAGTTCCAAAACCCTTGCATGTTCTTTTTTTATGTCACAGCCCCATACAGGCTGAATTATGTTCTTTATAGAAACTACAATGTCAACATCTAACTTTCCACAATTTGTACTCAAACTATATGTGTTTGAAGTCTACCTGTTAAAATGATACTTTTAAGTTTCTAGCAGCATACAGCATTTAAGGTATTGAGTTAGTATTAAAACTCTACTATATTAACAACAAAGGAAACATGAGAACAAAGCACAACAATACTTTCCTAACTGTTGACAGTCGCTTTAATTTCTGCTTGTTTAGGTATTTTGTTTACTGGTACTGCATGCATGGTTGTACAAAGCATCGCCACATGTAACTGAGCAAATGACCACTGCCACAACATGCTCTATATAAACAGTATCATGGAATATAAAAGACCCCTTAGGAAAAGACCAATTTGAAACTAGAAGTTCTAACAAATGTTAGTGCAAGACCTTTGCTCCCTCTTTCCGTGTCTGTAGCACTGGGTTTTATTTTTACATTCAGACTTTTTAATTTCATTTCCCCTAATTATAGACAGGAAAATAAAATATATCCTGTATATTTGTCCATTTCACCACAAAGTTTGAAAACTACTGAAATAACTTATAATTGGATCAAATGTATTCATGCTGGATATGAAATCCTCTGTATTACCTGACCATATAATCACCACCCTTGTGTTTTCATGCAACAATAGTTCTTAGATTTTTCTTTTTTAGGTTGAAAAGTGCATGTTTGTGGAGCTCTAAATAATTTTTTATTCCTGACCCAACCTCAAATTCTAGCATCAAGAAGCCAAATGGGTCTGTACAATGAGCTGAACTTTTGGGCAACATGTAATTGCACAGGGCACAAATATATTCGGAATGGGAATGAATTTGTGCTGGCTACCCAGACATATCCAAGTAATCATATACACATGTTCATAGCAGCATTATTCACTACAGCCAGAAGGCAGAAACAACCTAAGTGTCCATCAATGGAGACACATGGAATATATATACAATGGGATATTATTCAGCCTTAAAAAGTAAGGATATTTATTCTGACACATGCTGCAACATTAATGGACCTGAAGGGTATTATGATAAGTACAATAAGCCAGTCACAAATATAAAATTGAATATTATATGATTCTACTCATGAGGTACCGAGTAGTCAAACTCATAGAGACAGACAGAAACATGACTGCTCGGGGAAGGTGGTGGGGTGGCAGTTGTTTATAAGGAGTAGAGTATTAGCCTGGAAAGATGAAAATGTTCTGGAGATGGATGGTGATGATAATAGCACAGCAATGTGAATATACTTAATGCCACTGAACTGTATGTTAGCACAATTTTTCAAATTAAAAACAATTAAGGGGGAATGAACTGTTGTTACACAACAACTTGGATATATCTTGAGGGACTTAAGCTGAGTGAAAAAGGTAAATACAGAACATTATATATGATTTCATCTACATAACATTCTTAAAATGGCAAAATTATAGAAACAGAGAACAGACTAGTTCCCAGGGCTGGGGGAGGGGCAAGTACAGTAGATAAGGCTATAAAAGAGGTGATGGAAATGTTTTATATCTTGACTTTGTCAGGGAAATATCCTAGTTGTAATATTGTACCACAGTTTTGAAATATGTTACATTTGGGAGAAAGAGGGCAAAGGGTGTACATGATCTCTCTGCATTTCATATATGTAACTGTGTTTCAATCAAAAATTTTCTCCAAAAAATTTAATTTTAAAAAGTCAAAGCTTTGGGCCGGTGAGATGGCTCAGCGGCTTAAGCGCCTGCCCAGCAAGCGCGAGGGCCCAAGTTCGACTCCCAGGAACCCACATACGAAAAAGGGGCCGGTGATAGCGCTCAGCGGCACGGGCACCTGCTGGTGCGCAAGGTCCTGAGGTCGACCCCCGGGTACCCACAAAAAAAAAAAAAAAAAAAAAAGTCAAAGCTTTGAACACATGGTATAGCCATAGAATGAAAGGCTCTACTCATTCAAAAAATGACAAGACAATTGAAGAGCTGAGTAATTTGTCTTAACCATCAGCATGTATTTTTGGTAGCAAAAATAAAAAAAAAATAAAATTGTTTTGTTTTAAAGAACTATTTTATTGGACTGAGAGTTGAAGGTTTTACTACAGCAACTCTAAGAAAATAGTTTAAAATATTAAGACAACTATATGAATTAGAAACCTTGGATCTGCAGATCTATGCTAAAGGAAATTATGTAAGGGCCTAAAAGAAGCCCATTCCAGATAATGACTAGATTTTAACTATACAAACTGCCTACTTCGTGTCACATATTTTTCATGCCTCATTTTAAATTTCACAACTAAAAATTTAAATAAAATTAACAGTTCACAATTACAATTTCAAAACAGTGTTGCTCATTTACCCCCCAGAAAGCTGTGCTAGGTGTGAGTAGTTTTAGAAACTCAGTAACTTAAATAATGTAAAAGTAGCCTTAGTTCTTTAAATTTTTGGTCTATAGACTCAAAATATAATGTGGTTTTCCTGTGTGTCTATTAATGAGAGGAGAGGGTAGCTGAAGTAATAAAAAGAAATGGGTACTGCTGACCACCAGCTGGGCTTCAGAGCGTCCCTAACAATGGGAGGTATGATGCAGAAGATTCACTTTTGGGTATGTCTCTCACTGGTGCTCTTGGCGATCTTTGCCAACTTTTCTCTACACCACCCAACCTCAAGTAAAACAAGACTTTTCTTATTTGTTCTTTTGTTTCTTCGATTACAATCCTTCCCTGACAAGGTAAGCCTTTGGCAGATACATACAGTATTGAATGCTTCTGAGCTCCAGAGATGGGACTGCCAATCAAAGGCCACATGAGATAAGGACTGGAATTTTTTCAACATCCAGTATACTTGGAATCTACCTGCAGGGCTAAGCCCAAAAAGAGCTAAGAATATTTCCTTACCTGGGCCCCTGCTTTTGGGAGTTTTGGGTTTATAATTAAGAGTTAAGGTCACAGTTTGGTAACTCAGCCAAGTCTTACATTCCTATCCACTTCTATAATTAAACTAATTTTAATCTCTTCCTATTTTGTTCACCAAGAATTTATAGGATGCTAATAGCTTTTCCCTCATCCCCGCTCCCTATCTTCTTGGTTCTTATCCAAATTCTTGTAATATAAGTATACCAAACTACACACAAAAATTTGAATTAAATGCTTGTGGCTGCTTTTGGATAAGAATCCTGCGGGCATGAAGAACAACTTCCTCTGAAAGTTCTTACTTCTAGGTTTTACAAGCCCTGAGTTGGCTGGAAAGAAGAGTTCTTTCCAATCATAGTATCAGGTTTTCCCATGGAAGTCCCTGTCTTATACTTATTCATATTTCACACTGTATAAATGCTGAAGAAGACTCAAAAAGGACAGGCTTTTAGAAATCTCTAAGTTAAATTCTATTGGTCTATTCCTTGTAGATGAGCTTCTAATAAAAGCCCAATTTCATCTCATACCCCAATTTTTTTATCTTTCCAAAGAAGTGTCTCCTGGAGGTCAAACACCTCTTTTGTCATGGTGTCTATTTTCTGCTGCATGCGCTGATTCTCCTGCAGAGGAAGGGGTAAAAAAAGTGATAAAAGAACAGAAATAAAAAAGGAAGGAAGTTAAAAGAAGGAAAACAATAAAAATTGAAAACTTAAAAAAAAAATAGATGAAAGTCTGTGATAAACAGAAAAAAGAAACAGCGGTTTGCTAAAAGGAAAGATTATGTTCAGAGTCTTGGTGACATTAAGTCTTGCTGACTTGCCCTCATAAAAATAATTAAGGGAGGCCCAGGGGGTTTTCCTCAGTGGTAGAGCATGTACTTTTAGCATGTGCAAATCCTGGGTTCTATCTCCAGCACTGCAGGAAAAAAAAAAGGCAAAAGTAAGCAAGGAGACTGGGAATGAATAACTTCCAACCACAGCTATGTGGCAGCAAGCCAGACAGGGTTTCTGTATACATACAGCTCCATATGTATACTCTTCCTTTCATAGGGCTTTTTTTTTTAAACATGAAACAATGTATATTTCTAGAGGAATCTATAATAGCAGAATCTACAATAGCAAGAACATCCTAAATTACAAAGGAAAAATTGGTTTTTAGAAAAACTGGAATTTAACATTTAGTGATTCTCAAAGAACTCTTCTGCTTGGGCAAAGATGCTAAGTTTATAGTATTGCATACTTTTCCCATTCATACATTATCTGTTTTGCCATGCAATTTTCAATTCTAAACCAAAAAGTGTTATTTCTCATACTCAAGGTATTTCACTTCTGTGTAATCCTGGCTGCTAATATCTAAAAGATCTCCATAGTAAACATAAAAAACACTGAAAACTAAAGTTTTTAAAGTTTGTGTACTCTACATCCTGGGGCTTTTAAAGGAGCCACAGGTACAAAGAACAGAAATCAAGCATTATAATCCTCTTAAATGTAATATGTGAACAACTGGAACAGTTAACCCTCATTTAAGCTACTGAATTTGAGAAGCAGCTCCAAAAGTAGCTTTATTATTATCTGAAATCTTGAAAGGGAGAAAGCATTCATCTCAATTAGGAAAAGAAGTAGGAAGTGGTTGGTATATTGACACAAAAAGACAAAAGGACAAAAAAAAAAAAAAAAAAGATTTCACATTATTTTTTAAATAGCAGTAGGCTACAGAATTTAGATATGTTCCCTATCAGATGGGAAAAAATGAGGACAACGAACTCACATATAATCTGACAGATCGTTATCTGTATCTGCATTTAGCATCTATAAATTCTAGCTGTATGATTTTATTTTTCTTAAAAGTCATAAATACCAATTCACAAATAAAAAAGACAGTCATTTTTTTCCTTCTATTAAGTGGTTTTTATAGGTCATTTACAGTGAATGAAATTAAGTACTGCAGGTCTAAAAGGGAAGATGAAAAGGAGAGAAAGACCAGAGCCTGAGTTGCCAGGAATGTGGACAAGTGTGGTGAGCTATATCCCTTGGATCATTAAGAACTGGCCTTCCTAGTATCACTAACATGTCATCAACACTAAATTAATTAATGTTAGATGCCCTTAATAACCACACCTAGACAGTGGGCAGGATCCTCTTCAGACTTCAACTTCAGGAGGGAAAAGTACATTTAAAGAAGAACAGAGATACAGTTAGGCCCACAAAAATGGTAAATACTTTTTAAAAGGCCAGACAGGAGGCTGAGGCAGGAGAGGACTGCCTCGAGTTTAAAACCAGCCTGGGCTGTATAGTGAGTTGAAGCCCAGCCTGAATTATACAGCAAGACCTTGTCTCAAAAAAACAAACAAAAAAGTTGTTGGTGGACTAACTCCATCCCACTTAAGATATTACTAACAAGGTAGCAAAAACCTAAACCTTTATACTACCCAGCCTTCACCTTTTGTACATAAGATACAGCTCTTGACGATTCTTTTTCACGTAGCTACCTTAGAAAGGTATTTAACTGAGGAAAGTTTAACATTATATCTCAAGAATCGTATCCCAAAAAATGGCATTCACTATGTTCCAAAGAATAATGGTACTGTATCATTTTTCCTTTTGCCCATTTCCTCAGTGTCTTTAGTAGGATAAAGAGTGTGCTTAGGAATAAAAGACATTTAACCAAAGCTTCTGCTATTAAAGGGGGAATGTTTATAGGCCTGCCGTTATAGTTCATGTTTGAAAATTTCAGGAGACAGCCAAATGTGGAAAGAGAAGTAACTCTTTGTAGCATTTTAACTTTCTTCTTCTCCCAACACATATACAACTTCATCCTATCCAACTCATTTTTTTCAAAATTAAGTATTTCCATAGTTTACACACATACCTCAATAAGTTCATCTCTTTGCCGAAGGCCTTCTTTAAGTTCATCCATCTTATGCTGCAGCACACTACACATATGTTTCTGCCTTTCCAACTCCTGTTGTAAAACACAGGACATGGGACACAAAAAATGTGAATACACACAATACAACAAAGAAGCCAAGTATGACATCCAGAAATGCCCCTGAACTGCTAACTTACAATAACCTAGAACAACTGTATATTCAATGGAAAGGTTCAAACACTAAAATTTTCATCTTATATGGAATGAAAGGAAAGGAGAACTATGCAGGCATTTAATAAAAACTATCCAAAGTGCAAGGAGGGCCGGTGAGATGGCTCAGCGGCTTAAGCGCCTGCCCGGCAAGCGCAAGGGCCCGAGTTCGACTCCCGGATCCCGCATACGAAAAAGGGGCCGGTGATATCGCTCAGCGGCACGGGCGCCTGCTGGCGCGCGAGGTCCTGAGGTCGAACCCCCGGTACCCACAAAAAAAAAAAAAAAAAAAAAAAAAACAAAGTGCAAGGAAAAACTACTATGCTAGAAATGATGGAAAAATATAAACAAATTAAACTACATAAAAATTAAAACTTTTGAATGGTAAAAGACACCACAAAGTAAAAAGATAATGACAAACTACCAAAAACATAGTTTTTATCAGAAACAAATGGTTACTATTTCTCCATATTCAAAAATCTCCAAAATAAAAAAAAAAAAAAAACTAGCTATATAGAAAAAGACTAAAGAAATGGGCAGTTTACAGAAAAATACATAAAAACACCTCTGAATATGAAAAGATGCTCATATGAAGAAAAATGCAAAGTAAAACCATATTTCTGACTAAAATACTAGTAAAAGTCCAAAATGCTTACACAGGGGAATTCAGCAATATCACACAAAAACCACATACCTTTCAACCCAGAATCCCACTCTTATGACACTTTATTTGGTAAAGGTAAATTTACAAAAAATACGAAGTCTTAATGCAATACAGTATATTACTTTTGCTGGATTACTTAAAACACTGCAAACAACCTGAATGTCCATGAATATGAAGCTGGTGAAATAAACTGTCCACACAATAGGCTAACTATGCATGGTGAAAAAGAATGAGGATGATTTTTCTATACTACTATCAGAAGGTGATAAAATCAAGGTACAGAACAGCATGTATAGTATTCTACCATTTTCTAGGAAAGCAGTGATACAAATACCTATATTTAATTCACATGTACAGTATTTTGAATGATGTATGTACCCAGTGGTAGCAAACCTATGGCACACATGCCACAGCAGGCTGTTTGTTATCACTGAAAGCTCTAAAAGGTTCACCATCACTGTATGTACCTATCCTTTTTGACTAAAAATGGTTAATACATCTTCTTGGATTTAAAAAAATGAAATGGTAAACCATTAAAATTTTAAATTCCTTAAATGGAGGCAGAAAAGGATGAATGAATAAACAAAATGTAGTTTGTATATAGCATAATATTATTCAACCTTAAAAATAAAGGAGCTCTTATCACATGGTACAACATAGATAGCCTTGAATACGTTATGCTAAATAAAATAAGTCCGTACAAAAAGACAAATATTGTATGATTCTAATTATAAGAAGTACTCAGAGAGGTCAAATTCATAGATACCAAAAAATACAAACGTGGTTGCCAAGAATAGCGAGAAATGAGGAATTGTTTAATGGGTATAGAGTTTTATTTTTGCTAGATGGAAATTAGGGAGATCTGACGCACAACAATAAATATACTTAACACTAGTAAACTGCACCCCTTAAAACTGTTAAAATGCTAAATTTTATTTTGCATTTTTTATAATAAAAACTTAAAATGTAAAAAACAGTTCCTACATATTGAAGATAAAAATGCAGTGAAATAAATTGTATGTCTAGCTAGTAAGCATAAGAAAACAAACTATTTCAAGTAACTTTTAAAAGCAGTACTTTGGCTATACATAGCCTAGTGGCAAAAATAAAAGCCAAACCAAACCAAACCAAACATTTTTAACTATTTTCAGTAATTAAACTGATGTTAACATTGGTACTGTTATTCTGGGTCATGTAAAATAAAGCAATAAGAATGTAACATAACTACTATATCCCCAGTGACTCAGAACTAGGAATTATAAAGTGAGAAAAAGGAGATACAGATGTACAACAGAAGAGGTTAAGTAAAAATCCCTAAAGTTATAAATATAAACTGAAACTTAAGGACAAACTCCTAATATATTTTGTGACTGAAAACAAAAAACCCACTTATATATTTCCCAGATATAAACAGTGACCATCTCAGTAGCAATGAGCAGCCCTAGTACCTACAGTGCTCCACGAAAAGAGGACTAGGGCTCCTTGGACAAATGGCAGATTTAAGGTCAGGGAGAGAAAATGTACAAGATGAGAAGGGAACATCTCCTGTCAGAAAGCAAAAAAGCTACCATACATATCTGTATTCCTCAAAAGTACTTAGGAATCAATCTGAAGAAGCTCATTAGCCAAAAATGGGACAATTAAAAAAGTGAGACAACAAAAAGAATAAAAGCCACCATGCACTGAAAACATCAAATGTTTGAACTTATAGTTTCATAATATTTTAAAAAGAAAACAAGCAACTGGTCACTATGAAAGAATGCTAAAGAAATTTCCTAATTTTGAAAATTCATAAATAAAGGCAAAGAATCAAGTTTTCTCGCCTTTCCTATGTAAAATGTTTTACCTGAGTAATAAGAAGATTCTGCTTAAAGATAGACTTTATAAACAAAGCAGAAGAAAGTAAAAAGACAACCTGCAGGATGGGAGAAAAATACATATAAATTATATTTCCAATAAGAAATTTATATCCAGAATATATAAACACTTTTCACAACTCATTAATGAGACAAATAACCCAATTAAAACATGGGCAAAAGATCTTACAGACATTTCCCCAAGGAAGATCCCTCAATAAGTCCATGGAAATATGTTCAAAAATCATTAGTCTCTCAAGGACTAGCCACTAGAATGGCAAGAAGTGAAAATCAGATAATAGTAAGTGCTGGTGAGGAGACAGAGAAATTAGAACCTGCATACGGAATGTAAAATGGTACAGCTGCTTGGAAAACAGTCTGGCATTCCTCAACAGTTACACACAGATTTACAATGTGATCCAAAAATTCTACTCCTACATAGATAATTTAAGAAAAAGGAAAATATTATGTTCACACAAAACACTGCACACAGGTACAATTACAGCAACAACATTCCTAACAGCTGAAAGGAGAAACAACCCAAATGTCCATCAATACAAATGGATAAACGAAATGTGACATACCCATGAGATGGAATACTAATAGACCATAAAAAGGACTGAACTTCTGAAATATCCTACAACACGAACAAACCTGGAAAATATGCTAAGTGAAGATGTCAATCACAAAAGAACATATATGGTTCCATTAATATGGAAGTCGAGAATAGGCAAATATATAGATACACAAGAAAATCAGTGGTTACTTGGAGCTGGGAGTAGGAGAGGAGGGAGATAAGATGACAGCTAAAGGATATGTGGTTTCTTTGTGAGATCTTAAAAATATTCTAAAAGCGTGTATGGTGACAGGTACACATATATTTATACTACAAACCATTGAACCGTATACTTTAAATGGATGAATTGTAATGGTATGTGAACTGTATCTTAGTAAAGCTGTTTAGTAAGAGTAAATAGATCAGTAATAACAAAATCAGAATATCCTATTCCACAATCCCTAATGAACTATGAGATCTAAGCATCCAACTATAGCATCACAAAGAGAAAGTCACACACCTGGGCCTCCTAAAAGAAGGTAACTGCACCACCTTATGAAGCAGATGTGCCAGAAAGGCTAAGATTAAGCCTCCACACCTAACGTTATTTACAAGCACTAGACAGGGAAAGGGAACATGGTAAAGATGTTATGTGCATGAAATGTAAGACCAGGAACGTATTAAGTAATCTAGTTTCTTCAACACACAAATCCTGAGGGAGAAAAAAGGTGAAAGGGAACCTGTTAATTAAAAAGACTTACCTACGAATTTCAAGGTATAGAACTTATCTGGATCCTGATTTTTTTTTTTTTTTTTTACTATAAAAAGGAAAATCACCTAAGGTATTTTGAAACTGATAAATATTAACAGTGACTAAATATGTAACATGAAGGAATATTAATTTTTTAGGAAGGAAATGTTCTTTGTTTTTAGAGCCCATACTGTCTACTAAAATTCATATTAAAATATGGGGTGCTTAGAACTTGCTTCAATATGAGAGCAAGAGAAATGGGTAGGGCAAAACTGACAATAGGTTGACAGTGGTTGGGAACAGGTGGTAGGTTCATTAGGATTCATTATATTCCTCTGCATGATTTTTTAAATGCTTAAAACCTATAAGAAATATTTTTAAATGTCAAATAAGCTAATTCCCTATTAAAATACAGAGCTATTAAGAAGAGGATAATATACCTAAAACAATGCTAATTTTCTGTTTCTGAAGAAACAGTAGACACAAGGTTTAAGGTGCAGTTATTTTAATTCCAGCAAGAAGCACTAAAAATATTTTGAAATTTTTTATCAATATCACTGTTATTTTTGTTGAATGGGTCTTCTCTACTCTCCTCATCTGTTGCTATAATGAAATACACCAGGGTGGTTGGCCTCTTTGTATATCTACACATATGAACACTCTACTACGTAAGGCAATCCTGCTATCTGTTTGGAATGAGAGAGCTCAGGATGAAAATATGTTGGCAACAGACTCTATCTCAAAGCAGGCATCACAATATGTAAAACAGATTTTCAGGGTATTGAAAAAGCTTATAGATTCTAAGTTGGAAAAGTATTAAAAAATTTTAAAACCCTGTGCATACTAAGATATCTTAGAAAATGATAGGAAAAACTAAGTTGGTTAAAATAATCATAGATATTTTTATTTTTAAAAATGTTCATGGGCCGGTGAGATGGCTCAGCGGCTTAAGCGCCTGTCCGGCAAGCACGAGGGCCTGAGTTCGACTCCCGGAACCCACATACAAAAAAGGGGCCGGTGATATCGCTCAGTGGAATGGGCGCCTGCTGGCGCGTGAGGTCCTGAGGTCGACCCCCCGGTACGCACAAAAAAAAAAAAAAATGTTCAGGGATATTTGAGACAGTGAGATGATAACCACTTTAGTTCTGATCATTAAGTACTTAACATGAGATTTTCTTCTACTCTGTAGAAGAGCCAGAAATAGATATTAAGAATGTGTGGTGAGGCAAAAAAGGGAAACAGTGGAACTCTAGGTAAAGCATGATGGCTCAGAATTTCCAAAATTGGCCTACAGGACACAAGGAGAATCAGAGAGGAAACCACCTAGTATTGCCATGAAATCATACTTTTCAATGAACCACTATTGAGCCAACATGGAAATATCAGAGGCTGCTTGTTCACCTAGCTAGGTATGTCCTCCTTTCCTAACTTTTTCATAAAGAGTAGTATTAGGGTCACAGTAAAACTGAATGGGAAGTATAGAGCTGCTATGTACCCCTATCCCCACACATGCGCTATTGTCCCCACTAGCAAATACTGCACCAGAGTGGTACATTTGTTTGAATCAATAATTACATCATTATTACTCAAAGTTCAGTTTACATTAAAGTCCACTCATTGTGTTCAACATTATATGGGTTTCGACAAATGTATAACAACATGTACCCACGATGACAGTATGATAACAGAATAATTTCACTGCCATAAAAATCCCCTGTGTTCTGCCTATTCAACTATACCTGCCTCCCCCAAACTCCTGGAGAGCACTTCTAACACTTTTTGAACATAACCAAAACAAACTGAAAGATTGTATTTCCAGTTTTCAAAGAAAGAAATCCCTATAAAGACCACATTAATAATTCTGGCCTCTTAAAGATTATATAAACAGCTTCTCTCTCATTATTATGTTCAACATTTCCTAAATTATTTTCTAAATTTTCTTCATATGATCAATGGAATAACAATTCGTTTACGGCAACAACATCCGTTTGTCCCCTGCCTGGAACTTACAACAATACTTTAAAATGTCCAAGCCCAATATGCTTTTAAGAGAGCTTATTTGTTTTCTGCAGTTGTTAAATGGTAATTCTGGAGCCTGACTATACATTTTAACAATACAGCTTTTAACCTCTAAAGAAAATATCTGTCAATTTCTGACTTATGTCTCTATACCAGTTTGTAAATAACTGGTTAAAGACTTATTTTAAAAATGGGGGGCCAGTGAGATAGCTCAGCGGCATAAGCGCCTGCCTGGCAAGTGCGAGGTCCTGAGTTCAACTCCCGGTACCCACATTAAAAAAAAAAAGAACAGGGCCGGTGAGACGGCTCAGCGGCTTAAGCGCCTGCCTTGCAAGCGCGAAGGCCCGAGTTCGACTCCCGGATCCCACATACGAAAAAGGGGCCGGTGATATCGCTCAGTGGCACGGGTGCCTGTTGGCGCACGAGGTCCTGAGGTCGTCCCCCCGGTACCCACAAAAAAAAAAAAAAAAAAAAAAAAAAAGAACAGTGGGTTCTCTTAAGTTCACAGAAAAAAAAAGAACTATATTATCTGGAGCTTTGTGGTAGTTCCAGCCATTTAAACAGGAAGAAATAAATAATGTGCTATAATTGTCCCAATTAAAAGAAAATAAAGATAAAACCAGTTGTGATCTACTTTCAAGACACTAAAGGAGGACATAAGATTTTTCTTAAGAAAATAAATTTTTTAAAAAATTGATATCATATGGTGTTCTCCCAATTTTGTTGGACCATTCACTTTTGACTGATACATCATTCCCAAGCAGGCTACAATCATTTGGCAGAGGGGTGTACTAAGTATTAAATCCAGGGAGGCTGAGTTACATCTCTTTTTTAAAAATTTTATTTTGAGATAGGGTCTTGCTAAGTCACTCACAATGGCCTCAAACCTTCTATCCTGCCTCAGCCTCCCAAGTAGCTAGGATTATAGGCACATTCCATTGATGGGCTAACCCCATCACTTTTTAAATGGCAAGTTTTTATTTCTGACCCAGAAAATGGTATGACATAAGAAAAGCAATTACCTTTGATTTTTCTTCATTTTCTCTGTAAAATTCTGCCATCTGTTCCTCCTGTTCTTCAATTACATCCTTGAGGGTATCTACCTGGTATATCAAATTGTTCTTCTCATTGTCTAATTGTGCATTAGAAACCATAGCTTTCTTGTATTTCTCTTCCACTTCTGACAAAGACTCCTAAATAAAAAAGTAATCAGCTTGAGATCTAAAATAAATACATTTTATGTATGCAATGTAACAGGAATTTACAGCACTGGCACGAACACATGAAGATGCACTTTTGCAAAACAAGCAGTTTGGGAACTCCTTGTTCAGTAACATGCACATAAAACAGGAAGACAATAATAAGCCAATAATGCCTTTCTAGAAATTTATGTCCTCTCTGCTCCCCAGAAAATGAAGCAACAATGTAGCCTCCGAAAGATGAAAAGGTTTGCAGAAAATATATATAAGCATCAGAAAATGTAGAATTATTAATATTAAGTATTACTCTTGTAGTTTCTAATGAAGTGCCTGGTAGTCAGAGCACAGTGATAAACAGAAGATAGCCTCCCTTTACACAGGTACAGTTCATACACATTCGAATTCTGCCACTTGCTGGACTTGTCTGCAGTACTTTTCCACTGAGTATAATAATGCTAATGTGTATGTGTAACCATTTTTTTCAAGCAATTATTCAAATTTTAGTCATTTAAAAATAAACAATACAAAAATTAATGGTTTCTTTTTTAAAAACTACCACATAATGCCTGAAATGCTATACAGTGTAAAGTATTCTACCTAAAATAGCTTATGAGTTTTTTAAAATAACTATAGCTATTTCCTAGTCACTGTTGTTTAATATTTTTGTTTCTGAGGTAAAAAGAAAATTATTTCATATAAAAAAAAGAAACTGCTTCTGGCAATAAATTTTTACAAGCCAAGATCAGTGAAGCAGACCTAAGAATCTAGAACCCTTATTATAGTCAGTTAATTGTTGACAATGGTGTCCATATAATTCAGTGGGAGAAGAATAAATGACGTTAGGACAACTGGATACTCACAATGAATCACAGATCTAAATGCAAGAGCCAAAACTATAAAACCCTCCAAAGAAAATATAGAAGCAAAATCTTCATGGCATTGGAGTAGGTAAAGAGTTTCTTAGGCCAGGTGTGGTGGCTCACGCCTGTAATCCCAGCATTCAGAAGGCTGAGGCAGGAGGATCACCACAAGTTCCAGGCCAACTTGGACTACATAGTGAGTTCAAGGCCAGCCTGAACTACACGGCAAGACCCTGTCTCAAAAAAAAAAAAAAAAAAAAAAGTTTCTTAAGATACAAAATCAAAAGCACTATTGACCAAAAAGGGAAAACAGGCTTCATGAAAATTTAAAACATTCCTTTAAAAACTTTAAAATATGATGATCCAAATATTATTGCAAATGATATCATTAAGAAAATGGAAAAAAAGGCGACCCACAGAATGGGAGAATATATTCGTAAATCTTACATCTGATAAGTGACTTATCCAGAACATATAAAGGAGTCTTACAACTCAACAATAAAAGATATATACCTCAACTTTAAAAACAGCAAGGACTCAAATAGTTTTTGCTCCAAAGAAGATGCACAAATAACCAATAAGCACATGAAAACATGCTCAATATCATTAATCATTAGGGAAATGCACATCAAAATCATACAATGAGATGCCACTTCACATTCCCTAGGATGGCTATAATCTACAATAAAAAAGATAGGGGCAACAGTAGAGGGCAGATTTAGCACTGTATGAGGCCTTGGATTCAATCTCTAGCACACACACCCACCCCCACAAAAGAAAAATAAAGAAAGTATCAAGTGTTAGGATGTGCGAAAACTGGATCCCTCATGAATTCCTAATGGAAATGTAAAATGAACAGCAACTTTGAAAAATGGTTCAGCAGTTCCTCAAAATGTTAAGACAGAGTTACTACATGATCTAGTAGTTTTATTTGTCATTATTCATCCAAGAGAAACAAATAGATGCCTATATAAAAAACCATACACAAATGTTCACAGCATTATTCATAATAGCAAATCAAAGTAGAAACAATTCTATATATTATCAATTTACAAATGGGCAAACAAAATCTAGTAAATCCATACAATGGAGTATTATCCAGCCATTTAAAAATACCAATACATATTATAACATGGATAAATCATGAAAAAATTATGCTAAATGAAAAACCAATCAAAGAAGACCACGTATTGTAGGATTTCATTTATATGAAATGTCCAGAATAGGCTAGATTCTAGATTTCTAGAGACAGAAAGTCAGTAGATGCCCAGGCTAAGGAGGGAATGGGAAAGAATAAACGAGAAACGATTGCTAATGGGTTCCAAGTTTCTTTTTGGGGTGATAAGGATATTCTAAAATTGGTTTGTGGTAGTGGTTGCACAACTCTGTGACTATGCTAAAGACCACTGACTATGCACTTAATGTTTAAATTTTTATGGTGTGTGAAGTATACCTCAGTAGATACACACACACACATTTAGTAATGATTCACAAACCAGAATTGAGTAGATAGGCAAGATTTAAACAAGTATTGGGGACATTTAAATAAAATAAAGAATATAAGCAAAGTCAATACAATGATGCCAATATTATGGTATCTGAGAGGCTAATAGCAGAATAATAAGATTTTCACTTGAACAAAAACTAAACAACACAGATAAAGCAAAATTCTTCCTTAACCATGCTCCCTCCAGAAGAAGCAGTGCTATCAGTTTAGTGGAGTTCCTTTCTGTCTCATATATATCTGGATCAGTCATTGTTTAGAACTTCAATGTCCCTCACAGGCTCATGTGTTGAAGGCTTCATCCCAGTGCAGCTATGCTCAAAGGTGGGGACCTTTGGGAGGAGGGGGTTAATTCATGAAGGTTCTGACTGTAATGAATGCATTAATCCATTTATGGATTCATAAGTTAACAGGCTATCGTAAGGTGGTAAAACTTTAGGAGTAGGGCATAGTTGGAGAAAGTAGGTCATTGGGGGCATGCCTTTGAAGGGTGTATTTGGTCCCCAGCTCCTTCTTCCCTCCTTCCCTCCCTTTCTTTCTTTCTCTCTCTCTCTCTCAGCTTCTCAGTTGCAAAGAGATGAACAGCTTTATTCACCACATGCTCTCCACCATGATGTTCCGCCCCACCCTAGGCCCAGATGGAGCAAAGTGACTTTAGGCTGCAACCCCTGAAACCATGAGCCAAAAATAAACATTTCCTCCTTCAAGTTAATTTTTTTCAAGGATTTTCTCAGTGATGGAACTGTAACATGATACCCCACCTCTGTTTGTATTTTTAATACATCTGAATTCTTTTTACTTCCCAAGATGTGTTACATACGTGTACCAACTTCCCATAATAAATGTAATCGTTATAGTTAAAATTTTTGAATTTTTAAAAATCATACACTATACATTTTGTTCTATAGTTTGCCCCTTATTTTTAATGTCTTGGAAAGCTTCCAGTGACTAGAAATAGATTTACTACACTTTTTTATTTTGTACTAAAATTTTATGCTCCAAATTTGAAAAATTTTTTGAAGTATTAATTTTAGTAATTTTTAGATTGGTTTAGTTCTTCAATTTAGAAATGGAGGATCTTTTAGATTACTTACATTTTTTCAATAATATTTTACTGTATTTTCTGAAAAGTAGTACACACTATACAATAATATGGCATGTGGCAAACACTGTAATATTAATAAATGATCAACTTTTTTGAGTAAAGAAAGGATGGAGGGGAAAGCTCCAAAGTACCCCAAAGGCAAACATAATAATAAAGAATACCTCCAAATCATTTGATTTCTTTCCTAATACAATTACACAGGAAATTTTAATACAATGATATTTATTTGATGTACTGAATTTGTCCCCTTCATCCAAGATATTTCCACAACTTATGTCACTAAAACATTAAAAGGGTAACTGAATATTGAAGACTAGAGCAGTAAGACTCAAGGAGAGCTAGGTGCCACAGTACACACCTGTAATCCCAGTTATTTGGGAGGTTGAGGCAGGGGAAATCACAAGTTTAAGGCCAGCCCAGGAAATTTAGTGAGATCCTGTCTCAGGAAGGGAAAAGGAAAAGGAAAGGGAAAGGGAAGGGGAGAGAGAGAAGGAAAGGGAAATGGGGAAGGGGAGAGAAGGGGGGAAAGGATGGGAAGGGAGAAGAGAAAAAAAGGGAACGGGAAAGAGATAAAGGACTGGGGATATAATTCAGTGGTGGAGTAGCCTGGATTCACACCCCAGTACACACACACACACACACACACACACACACAATGATAATATCAACATCAACTAATTCTGTAGTTCTCCTGATGTTTACTGGAAATCTCTCATGGGGCCTTATCAGCAGCTTCTAGGCCTCCTTCATGGCACTCCCCATAGGTCTTCCTGCCCATTCTGATCCTGGGTTTTAACTATGAGTTCCTTATAGACACACTATCCTCATAAAGGTTTTGGCTGATACCTGAGATACTTAAATCATGCCAGGGAGCATGATGAAAGCCTTGCTTATAAGGTTCATGCTTTGTCATTTAGGTATATTCTGAGTTATCTTTCTCAATGTCTTACTTTCACTTTTTAAAAGAGTTGGTCATGTATTTTTATTTCAAATCAGTACACAATATTCAGAGAACCTTTGGTTTCTTCATAGTACTAGCCTTGAATGTCCTAACAAAACATGGAGAAAAGAAGAGCATAATAACCAAATGACACAACCAAAATGTCTAGCTCACACACTGGTACTGAAAACTGGTAGTCATTCTTACTAGAAAAGATATATCCCATTTAAATTTACCAAGGGGCCAGTGAGATGGCTCAGCGGCGTAGGTGCCTGCCTGGCAAGCGCGAGGGCCCGAGTTCGACTCCCGGAACCCAAATACGAAAAAAGGGCCAGTGATATTGCTCAGCAGCACAGGCGCCTCCTGGCACGTGAGGTCCTGAGGTTGACCCCCAGTACCCACCAAAAAAAAATAAAAAATAAAAAAAATAAATGTACCTCCAAATTCTTTATGACACTACAGACCTATGTAATCCTTTTTGATCCATGAGTAAAAAATTTAAACAAACAAACAAAAAAATAGGGGCCAGGGATATAGCTCAGTGGCACAGCACCTGCCTGGCAAGCATGAGGTTGTGAGTTCGATTTCCAGTACCAAAAAAAGAAAAAAATAGGCCTCCTGTTGACAGGTTCCTTCCTCCAAAGTATATAGTCATAACATTCACAGCTGCTTCTTTCTCTCACTTTAGTTTTAACTGAGTTTGGTAACAGAATTAGGCAATACATTTTCATTTAACTGGGAAGAACTTTAAGGTCCAATTCTCAATAAAGATATTATTAGAATATTTTTAGGTGTTTGCCCAATCTAATTTTTATGGCTAAGACACAAGAGACATGCAAATATTATATAAGTCTTAAAAACTGTAAAGTTTAGTGGTGTATCTTCTGCTGAGTATTCCAGAAATGCTACTAAACATTTAAACATAAGCAGAGATTGAAAGTTCACCTTTCCTATGCTTTGCCAGTTAAGCACATGCTTGAAAGACAAACACTGTTAGTAAAGCTATGTGCAGCGGGTTAAAAGAACTTGTGAAACCACCATTGCCAACATTTCTGCGTAAAGAGCATGCTTAGGCTGCAAAATGGGCCCTGATACCTTTAGTTCTTTAAGTCCCTGCATGTATCTCCCTTCTACATCCTGTATCTGGTCCTTAAGGTCATAGATATCCTGTAGGACATAGGAATGAACCATTGCATAAAACCATGCACAAACATATCTCAAGTCTAAAAGGAGTCAAATGAAAATACAACTTACTTTTATATATTCTGGACTAAAAGTAGGAAAATCAGAGTATAAAAACATAACTCTACCTCCCCAAATCTCTGAAAGGGGCAAACACATCAGATGAGGTCAGCTGGAGAAAGAGCTGGAGTAATCAACATAGTGTTAAATATTTTCTTGGCATTAATGCTGTTAAGAACAGCATTAGCAAATGGTGGCAGGGCTATATATGTAAAAATGCCATTTGGGGCATAACTTTCAAAATTTCATAAGTCACAAATCATTTTTAGCACAATATCTCACCTCTAACTAGTAAAATACATATTAAATTACTTGTACGAAAATTTACTGATTAATGCGTAAGCTTTAAAAAATATAATTATATATGAACAAAACTGCCTTTCAATGAATTGGTTACTGACAACAATTAATAGGGAAGGTTTAAACACAAAGTGTGAATACAAAGTCAAATGAGATATTCTATCCTGATGACACAATTTACAAGATGAGAAAAACACTTGCTTCAAGTGTTACCATAATTCTTCTAAGTGAAATAGCTCAAAGTTTAAATGGAAAATATTGTGTCTGACCTTGTTATGTAAGGTCTATTCTAGATACTCAATTTAGGTGAAATATAACTGCCACAGGGCCCTGAATACCATTCTATAGTTACAGACATCAATCATACCCATTTTTGGTATTATGCTTTCCCTGCTCCCTTCATTCCCTCCCTGGTAGATTTTTTACTCCTTGTTCATTCAAGAGGCATTTACTGAGGACTTATGAAGAGCCGGGTGCTAAGACATAAAAATCTCACCTCCTTCAAAGAGATCATTCATTCAAGGAAGAACAACAAGAAGCAAGTACTATGATAAGAGCAAGCTAAGTCTGAGGCTGGATGCCCCTGGCCTCGTGTCCTTTTCAGCATCTAAAGGCGAGAATTTGCTTTGACTGTGCACCCAGCACTTATTCTTGGTAAATTCCTACTAAGAGCTTAATAAATACTGACACCTTCAAAGTCATCAACATGCTGGCCTGGATCAGTTCTCCTTGTACTACTGTTTCAAACCTCTCCATCCTTCCCCTTAACTTCCAGCTCTCTTACTCAAAGCTTATTTCACAAAAAAGACTCCTATTCCTACCCCAGCTATACTCTTATTCAGTCACTACCTGTCTCTACCTCCTCCTCTATAGTGCCAGCAGTAGGACCTCCACTCTAGGCAAGTCCATCTACCTGAGCCCTGGCCTTTCCTCTCAGCCCTCAGGCAGTTTGCTCTGTCAGTTATTCTCACCTCTTCTTTCTCCACCCTATCACTACTGGCTCAATCCAATCCATGAAAATAATAAACAATCTTACCATTAAAACCTTTTTTTAATCTATTAATTTCTTAATTTCTTAATCTTTCTCTGTCTCTGTTTCTGTCTCTCCCATTTCCTGACCAACTTCCTGCTTCATGTATCTAATTCAGACCAAGTTTCTTGTATTTTCTCCCTTCTCAGTTTTGACTGTTACCTCATCCTCACTGTTCAACCACAGGATTACTGTTCTCCTGGGCTCTAATGCATCTTCTGAACTGTGGCCAAAGTTACTTTTAAGAATACAAATCAGGGGCCAATGAGATAGTTCAGCGGCATAAGCGCCTGCCTGGCAAACGCAAGGTTCTGAGTTCGACTCCCGGTACCCACATTAAAAAAAAAAGAATACAAATCAGATATACTGCTGCCCTATTGAACATACCACAGTTGTCAGGGTAAAATTTAATTCCTTTCAAGCTAGCTAGAAGACATATTGTGATTTGGACGCCTACCTCTAGCATTCTCTAGCATTCCCTCTTGCCCATCACTACTTCTGACTTCTTATCCTACCATCTGGCAATTTTATTGTACAGATAATGTTTTAGTTCTCTGAATATATCTGAGAAAGTTTACCCCTTCAACTTCTTTGCTTGATGCTTATTCTTCCTTCAAACCTCATCTCAGAATTTGTCTGTTCTGCAAAGCCTTTTGTTATCTCTTCTCCTAAGCTGAATTTAGATGGTGCTTTTCCAGATTAACTTACTCTATTCTTTGCTACTACCAGCGTATCACATCAACTAGTTTTACTGGTTTATGTCAATTTGTCTTCCCGGTAAGATAGTGACCCCTTGAAAGCCAGAATATTTTCCTGCTAAATTTCCAGTGCCAGACATTCAATTAACTTTGAACTAATGGAAGAAGGAAGGAATGAAAGAATACAACTTTTGTCATTACATTTTCCCATTCCTAACAGCAGGTTCCAGAAATAGACATTCAAGCATGTTTTTAAGTTCTCATCTTCCAAACAAAAGGGTTAATGAGGATGGAGACTCAACTAATGACCAAATAAGCTTTTCATTATCTTAAGTATTTCTGCTATACAAATAGAACTATATACTTCTATTACTATGAAAAACTGAGATAACTACTCAATCAGCCAAATAATATTATAATGGCTCAGAAGACTAATAATTCCCAGTCCCATATTTTCCATTTACACATGGTCAATTAATTCTGAGAGAATTACTTTTACATATATAATAAAGATGTTTCTTTTTTTGGCATTGGCAAAATTCATTCCAATACCATTAAATTTTCAAGAAAGAGAACCAAAAAAAGTATCTAATCTCATTCCATTCAGGCTCTAAAACATCCAACTCTAATTTTTGAACCGTATTTGGCATCTTTTTAAAAGAATTCATACTCCTTTCTAGTAATTCACACTAAATGATAAAAGTTCCAGTATAGTACAAGAAACCAAAAGACTTTTAAAAGCAAACCAAAAACTGCAGGTTACCCGCAATTCACTTAATGAGGTGTCTGGGTCTATTAAGCTGCTGGTGTCCCCACTTCCTCGTCTGGATGAGTTTCCACTCAGAGGAGTTGTTGCTGAGGCAGAATTTCGAGATGAAGGCTAGAGAAAGAGAAATAGACACTGCTGAATCTTTGCTTTGTTTGCTGTGGACACCAGAAATGGGGCAGGGTTGTGGAAGCAGATGTGAGCTTCAGAAGGACATATTAATACAGTACGGCCAAGTAGTTACCCAGTACAACTGATGGGTTTGGTTAGATTGGTTTGCGGGGAGGAAGCATCAAGAACAGAGACTAGGCATACTAAGCATAATTTCATTAACTCAAAAACCTTGTCAGAATCTAGAATTCAAAATAACCAAGAAGGAAGTAGTTTTTATGGGAGTTGTTTATTTTCTAAGTTCATCTTTGCTATATTTAAATAATACTCAGGAGGTAAGCACATCAGATTAATTAATTTAAAGCAGTTTCAGAACTGTATAACTAGGATGGTAATTAATGCTTCCCAATTTAGTTCCTAAAACTCAAGAATCTCTATTTTTTCCTAATACTTTGTTCATAAGTATGGAGATTTTATTTGCAGACAAAACCAACTATATTGTGTGTATCACTATAAATTTGGACTGCTCTTCCCAAAATCAGTTTAAATGTAAGATTATGTTAATGACTGATGAATGACGCAGATCTGTGCTATCCAATTATAGCCATTAGCCACATGCGTGTGCTAAGTGCTTGAAATGTGATCAGTACAAATTGAGATTTAAGCACAAAATGTGTAATTTGGAAAGCTTAGTTTGGAAAAGAAGATAAAAATATATCAATAATTTTTCATTTAGATTATATGTGAAAATAGTTTGGGTAGCTGGGTTAAATATTACTTTTATTTCTTTTTACTTTTTAGATGTGGCTACTAGAAAATTTAAACTTACATATGCTTACTATTGTGCCTTGCATTATATTCCTAATTGACAAAGCTGATCTTTCTTGGATATAACATAATACTAATCCTGAGAAATTATTTCCTTGACTTTCTAAAAAATACTTTTAGAATAAAATTACAAAGTTTATCACAAAAGCAACTTCTAGAGAATAGTTATTTTTCTTCAAGAAAGAATTTATCTAATAAAAGAAGAAAAAGCCCTCAGAGTTTGTTAACATCAATCCTATAAACACTTTATTTCCAGCATTTAATGGCTTCTTGGGATCAATTTCCAGAGAAATAAAAATCAAAAGAGCAGCCAAAAACTAAGAAGTGACATATAATAAGTGCAGTCTTTTCCCTTCCCAGGGCTTCACATGATTTAACTTCAGAGGAATTTTGAGGGGTTAAGGACAGGAAATAGATGAAGGGAGGAAGAATAAATCCATCAGACAAATTATAGTAATATAAAGAATGAACAAGTCACAGAAAGTAACTTTAACTGACCTTGGGAATTTAATTCCCGTAGGAATTTATATACCCACCCTTGTGTAATTTTCAGCATACTGTTTGTCAGATTTTTCATCCAACTAGGAAAAAACAGAGACAAAAATCAGGAAAGATGCTTAGTATGTTGATTTTTTTGAAGGGGAAAAAAAGAAGTGATCTCATTTCAGTTCTCCAAGTTCAATGATGTTTGGAACCTAAAAGTAGACATACTAAAACTGAAATAAAAGTTAAGCCACAGAAGTCAAAATGTCAAGAACTTTAATTCTTATCCTAAGGAAGACATGCAGTAAGCAAGCTGTGTTTACTGAAAAGCTTAGAACTTTTAGTTTTTTTTTTTTTTATGGTATTTAAAGCATACTAAAGAAAACTACATATAAATAAGTTTTAGTCTTACAAATGTCAATACAAAAAAATTAGACATATCAAAAGGAAAAGTCTGATAAAATCAAAAGCCAAAAGATTTAAACATTATTAGGACATACTATACATAAATAAGACTAGTAGCCAAAAAAGTTCACACTGGACTAAAACATGTTAAATAAATCATTAATGTATTTTCCTCATATCATGGATCTGTTTTATTTTTCAGTAATACATACACAAAACAAAACATTTAAATAGCACAGGAGTATGAGAAATAGGCTTCTCATTACTGTGCCATACGCTGATCTCCAGTCACCACAGCAACTACATTTTTTAAAAATCCTAACAGTAGTATCAAGATATATTTTGTATCTTCTTTTTCCCATTACCATATCTGAAAGTTTTGAGAAAGTACTTCATTTTTCTTTATAGCATTTATCACTTCCTGACACTATGATATTTATTCATTTGTTTATGGTCTGATCTGTCTCTCTAATATAACCCCTATACCTATGTGCTCTTTTCTGTATTTCTAATAACAAAAATAGTGCCTAGTATACATGACTCAAAATTTGTCAGATAAATGAACAAATGCATAATACCACACTGCACTTACAGACTTACCTCATTTAATAGTTTCAGAGTAACCTGTTACCTTGAGGCAGTTACCCTGTTAACTCAGGCCATAACTCAGTTAAGGTATCTTCTGCTGATAGGATTTAGGGTTCTTTCAGACAGTGTTTTAAAAAAGGAAGTACCTTAAAGGTCTAGTCCCAAAATCTGACTTTATGTTAAGGGAAAAAATTCAGGTGATAGATTTTGTTGAAGGCGGAACAATTACTAAATATCAGAGTTGGATCCAAATGCCTATTTTATGAACTCCAGTGTTCATTTACTTATATATACTATCCCAATTACCACTAGGAGTGGAAAAGTCACATAGAGATTTATTTAAATGCAAATAAAATATACCCAGATTCCAACTCTTAGACCAACCAGCCAAGCCCAATCTAGAAAACAGATTCCAAAACTTGCTCTGGTTCATTACTAAAACATGAAACATTTCTGCCTCTATTTAGATCACTTCATCCTAATGTCCTCATATTTCAAAGCATTTAGTGTTCTTTTTTTTTAACCTGACAGTCATAATGTTGATAAACACCTTCTATTACTAAAGGTTCTATACCAGTGATAGAAATGCTACTTTTAGACATTTAACTTTTTTGCTATTTCTTATTATACTCTCAAAAATAAATTGTTTTATTTGGATTATTTAAAACAATATATAAAATGTTTTACAACAAACAAATGATGACAGTAGATGAAAATTTTTAACATTGCCAATTACTGCCATAAAAGGAAATAATCCTCCCTCAAACATGCACTAGCAAAATGCACTGCCTAATATTCAATGTTTTAAAAACACACATACATATATGTGTGTGTGTATATATATATATATATATATATATATATATATATCAATAAACTACCTTATTTTCCTCAGTATTTCCAACCCAGTTAAAGACAAAAGCAAGCAGCATTCAAAACTAAAATATTCCAAGTCTGTCTGAAATCCTTGCTCATATCCAACTCTTTAAAAATGACTCCCAAACTCACCCATTTTTTAGTGGGACATCACCCTGGAATAATCTTAAATTTCAAAGGTTGCGTACTAAACTAGGCCATCACAATGTTGATTCTGCTGTTTTCACTATCTTCTGACAAATCCTAATTGTCGCAATCCAAACTGATCATGCGCCAAACTTCAAGAATTGTTAAGCCAGCGAAAATGCTCAGAGCAGCCATACTGCAGTCCAGTTATTTTGGCGGCAGTGACTTGGCCTGAGATTCTTCAGTTCTTAGTTCTGAGACTACACTGTAAAGCTAGGAGAAACCTGGTATGTTCTAAAAACCTCAAGGGATTTAATAGTGAGAATGTCTATATAGTTCTATTTACAATGACAAGCTAATGCTCATAATGATGACTAAAAGAGTATGCTAAATTCTACAAAGGCTTTTAAAGTGAGTTCAAATTTAATCATGTTTAAGGTATAAGAGTATAGTCCAGTGGTGACAAACCTATATACCACCTGTGCTGCAGCCGGCTGTTTATTATCACTGAAAGCTCTAAAAGGTTCGCCATCACTGCTATAGTCTAATAAGGTGTACTTATGGTGTAGTTTGTTCAATGTAGTCACTGGATCCTAACCTTCGGTTAACATCTAATTTATATATACAGGCTGAATATCCTTTATCTGAAATGTTTATAACTAGAAGTGTTTCAAATTTCAGCTTATTTTGGATTTGAGAATATTGACATACACATAATGAGCTATCCGGGCAAGCAGGGGTTGAGTAGGGGTGCCCCAAGTTAAACATAAATTCATATGTATAAAATTCAATTCATTCTTATATACCTTACACACATAAACTCAAGATAACTTTATATAATAGTGTTAGTCTGCCTGATTCCTGACTACAACCCATCACATGAAGTCAGCTGTGGGATTTTTCACCTGTGGTGTCTTCTCTGAGATAAAAATTTAAGATTTTGGAACATTTCAGATTTCAGAATTATGGATACTCAACTTATCCTGAATTTATAATGCTATTTAAAAATTGTTTGAAAAAAAAAAAAAAAAGATTCCCCAACCACAGAAGGGAAGAGAACAACAAACAAACAACTTTTTTTGAGACAGGGTCTCACTAAGTCGTTAAACTGCCCAAATTGGGCCAGAACTTGCAATCCTCCGGGGTTAAGCCTCCCAGAGTGTTTGGATTACATGGGTGCACCACCACACCTAACTGAGAACAATAAATTTTAACAATTTCCTAAAGCAAAACTTGATGAGGATTCCATTTAGAAATGAGCTTAATTATTACAGTATTTTCCTCTATTCTAGCTCAACCTATAGAACAGAAATGGAAGAAGAAAACAAGAAGCTAAAGCAACCATAAATATACATAACCTTACAGAATTAGGGTCTGGCACCCTTTTTCAGTACCTCCTTGCCCAAAAGTTATAAATGATGAGCCTGTAAGTATATATTTTATACACAGTGGAGTAGCCAGAAAGTTCTAAAATTCATTGTCAACATTTAAAAATTTGAATATTGCAAATGAAAATGCAATTTCCAGCTTATTTTTAAAAAGCAGGGAAGGGATCTATAAAGTCCATCCCTATACACACATCTGTGTATGGGAGGGGTATAATGGAGATTGACCCCTGACCCCAGGGGCACTCTACCACTGATCTACATCTCTGCTCCCCACCCTTCTTGAGACAGGGTCTTGGTAAGTTGCCAGGGCTTCAAGCTTGCAATCCCCCTGCCTCAGCCTCCCAAGTACAGACATAACATTTTGCCTGGCTCAAGTCTCTTTATTTGTCTATTATGAACTGAATTATAGCATACTCTCTAAAAGAAATACTACCTGAGAAAATTACTTGCTCTAGAGGGAGGACAAGCAAGTATTTTAAAAGCTTTGCCAAGAGGCAATATTAAGTATATTATATAAGTACTGTACTTACATAGCCATTTAAAAATATAAAAGCCAATGACTCTTAGGCTGTAAAATAATAAAAAGACTTGCAAAACCCAGTTCTAGAGAAACCTTTGATTACTGTGTTAAAAATGTATATGTAATTAGTAGAGGCAGAGATTTTACTCATTTTTATGCAATTACTAAATTGCCAAGAAACAAAGGTTAAGGAGAACATAACCACTAACTCAGAAATCATAAATTGGAGGCTCAGAGAAACAAAGTTTTTAAAAGAACAAATATACACAATAAATTTAATTGTCTATACTTATGGTAAAATAGAGTTATGAAGCAAAATAATGAACTTGGCCGTATTTCAGAGGAATGACTAGTTAAGTCAGTCTTCTAATTTTATATGCAGTGAGAATTACGATTCAACCCATGGCAAGGATGATACTGCTGCACAGCAAGATCTGAGAATCAAATATCTGAAATACTTAAGGATCACACTTAGAACTATTTGCAGCTGGGCATGGTGACGCACCTATTATCCCAGCTACGTGGGAAGCTACAGTAGGAGCGCTGCAAGTTCTACAGCCTCAGCAACTAACTGAGAACCTGTCTCAAAATAAAAAGAGCTGGCATGTAGCTCAGTAGTAGAGCACTTGCCTAGCATGTGCAAGCCCCTAAGTTCAAGCCTCTGTACTTAGATAAATAAAATTTCAACACCAGGCCTAGTGGCACACACCTGTAATCCTAGCTACTGGAGGGGCGGAAGCAGGAGGACCACAACTTCAATCCCAGCCTCAGCAACACAGACAGATTGCAAAAACAAAACTATTTCCTAGGATAAAAATAGTTCAGAAATAACTATTTTATATAATGAGTAAAGTGCTGATTACAAGTAGGGATCTCTTTATTTTAAAATGTCTAACTTTTCTAGGAAGAAATGCTGCCTCTCCTCCCTTCCAAAGTGCTTGACAATTAGGATAGTGTTTGTTCATGGGCAAAACAGCACTTATGCCAGCAACAGAAATGAGGTGTCACAAAAATGAGGTCTGCAGGTAGGTTCTAACTGGGGTTCCTTTATTAAGACAAATGCCCTAAGGTCCCTCTACTGACAGTCTACTCTCAATAGAGGTCCCAGTAATATGAAAGCAATAGATTGGCACACTTTTTCAAAGCAATGCTATAATCCAAATGTTTAAAATCTATTTAGATTCTTCCCATTATAAATTAGTGATGCTTTACTAAGTAGTATATTTTATTATTCAGCTTTTAAAGCCTACCTTATCACTTTATAGATTCACCAAAAACAAAAGGGGAAAAAATTTAAGATCAATCAGGAATATCTGAAAATAGGCTGAGTATTAGATAGTATTAAGGAATTAATTTTTTATTTCCTTAAGTATGAAAATAGCATAGTGTATCTGACAAATAATCTGTTCGAGATGCATACTGAACTAAATACCTGGAAATGATATGATGTGTGAGATTTGCTCTAAAACAATTCACAAAAAAGAAGGGAAAGAGAAAGAAACAGATGAAACGAAATCAGCAAAACACTGGTAACTGTTGAAGCTGCTAATGGGGTTCCATGATGGAAAAGGACATATTAGTAAATAGATTCCAAAACAACTGTATTTTTGTGTACATTCAAATAAATATTTCCTAGCCAGAAAATTAAGTTCCTAATTTTAAGTAGCTTTTGTATTATCTGTTAATCACAAGCCTGAAAGAGCATTATCACTCCATGCATTACACTCACACTGATCAAATCTGGGATAATGACGTCATCCACATCAGAGGCAACGCTTCCCCTACGACTGGTGCGACTAAAATAATCAGCAGCAGAAACCTTTCAGTCAGAGAAAATGAGATACTTTAACAGTTAAGAGAGAAGAAAAAGATAAGAACATCGGCCAATAGGGGGAAAGTTGTTTTCATTTTGGTATATGATAAAAGATCATGGGATGAAATAAAGAAACCTCTGCAATCAGAAAAGTAAAGTGGTTCATAAGCAAACTCACAACTCCCTTAAGTTCTTTTATCCATCTTAACTACAATTCTATGCTACAGAGATCATTTACTGCCTGAGGGTGAGCAAATCTCCCATGCTTAAGACACCTGACCTTCTCAACAGAGGCATTCCATTCTTAGGACAGTATCTATCTATAAAAAACCACTACCATATTTCATAAAATTTATAATTCATTATAGATACCTGTTGAGCATAAATATTTATATATAATGAAGTATGAATAATAAAGTATCTATAGGGTGTTTACTGCACCTTTTATCTAATTTCCACAATTTCACCTTTTTCATATTCCCCAAGAACAAGAAATGTAGGACAAAACAATAAAGGAAAGGAACCACACTGGCTCTTTTTCATTCCCCAAAGTCATCTAGTTCTTTTCCCACTTGAAGCTTTACCACTGGTCTAGTTCCAGTGGCAAGAAAAGTTCTAGGTCCAGCTCTTCGAGCAGCCGGTGCCTACACTTCAGATCTCGGCTCAGAAGTGAATTCTTCAGAGAAGCCTCGTCTGACCACTCTGCCCGAAGAGTCACCCATATACATACCCACCCTTCACTGCTCATTATCACTTCACCGGATTTTTTTCTTCACAGTCCCTGGGATTTTTCTTTTTTGTTCCTTTCTTTACAAGTTTATTTTCTATCTCATTCACTAGGATGAAGCTCCACAAAGTCAGAAATCTATTCTGGTTTACCGCATTATTCCCAGCACTTAGCACAGCTGCCACAAATATAACAGGTGCGCCATAAACGCTTAATTAATAAATTATTTTTACTTCACTCATTAGCTATTCCTCACTCAGCTGGCCACTCAGCTGGCCATTTACTTTCCTTCAAAACTCTTCTTGAGTAAAGGAATGCAGAAACGCACCCACAAAAACAAAATAGGCTTAACATTATCAAGTTCTGCTAAGGCTAACACAACCAAGCAATGATATTTTTATTCACAATAATAGTAACACAACTTGAATTCATATATACTAATATTTACTAGCACCCACCATCTCAGAATTTTGATAGTTTCCATATAATAATTCATTTAATCCATATGTTAAGCCTACCTACAAAGATGCATCTCCACTGTAAATATAAAGAAACTGCCATCCACACAACTAATAGGTAGAAGTGGATGCAAGCCCAGGCATTGTTATTTTATAAAGTCCCCACCCTTTCCACTCCACTGCTTTTCAAGGTACTCTGAGGTATTGTGGCTTGTTCTTTCTATTTCAGCTGTAAGCATGAGTACTAACAGGTTGGTGAAGGGACAACAAATTTTTTAATGAGATGAATTTTTGGCACCAAATCTCACAAACATTTGGTGTTCCCTTCCTCTATGAAAACTTTGAGTTTAAAATCTTTCACATAACATGACGTATTAAATACTTTGTATTTTTCTTAAAAGAATTATAGTCTCCTTAGGGTTCTTTATTCTAGCTTCAAGCTGACACACAATCCTTGACAATGTAATTATAAAACTCAGTTCCTTAAATGTAACAAAAATACCATCAACTCTTCCCAATCTCATAAAAGAATAACCTGGTGCCTCATTTCTTTGAGCACCCATACTCCACTCTTCAGTGCATCCTGTATTCTCCTCTAATAAATCTTTCTCATGTCTTTAAAAAAAAAAAAAAAACCTGAAATTCTATTATTTGTATTTTAATATAGCTATTTGTTGTCTCTACAATTATTAATTATTTGAATTCTGAGAGTCGAATTTCCTAATTTTTCCTTCAGTAACTTGTCAAAAAAAAAAAAGTTCACTGGTCTCAGATGGATAAACATTGCTTAAGCTTAAATACAACAGTAAAGAAAGCGATAAGGCTGTGTGATTTGTAATCCATAGGTATGAGTTTACAGTGATAGAAGCATTTTTTCACTTGAGAAAAGTAAAAACCTCAGTGAATGACTTTATACATATGAGACATGAGAGCATGTATTCGCAAAAACATGATATAAGGCAAATTATTCACATAAATAAATGTAAGGAAATGCTCATTTTTGTCAAATATAAATTTTACTTTCCAATAGATTTCACATGATCACACAAAGTTGTCACTTTAAAAGTCATCATATTTGTTTGCATACAAACCATGCTCACCACACTGTCCCTTCGCCCATGACTGGCACGATCAGAAGACACAATGCTCACGTTGTCATTGTTGATAAACTATAGATATTAAATGCAGATAATGAAAAAGATTCAACTTCACTACAGTCTTACTTGATTTTAAGCACATTAGGAAGGTTCTGAGAAACATGCAAACACTCTATAAGCATTATTACTGACGTAATCTAGTGTATGCCATTAAGTAGAACACCTGTTACAAGGTATAATAATGAGCTATCCTTAAAAAAAGAAAAAAAAAAAAAAAAGATATTTCCGAAAAGCACAAAGAAGAAGTAAAATTTTCTTTAAGTTAAACAAAGTGGGAAGCCTGAATGAACTAGCCAAAACTGGCTAGGGATATCATGCCTTTTCAACCTCTAGTCCCTATGGGACCCTATCTGGCGTCAATAAATATACTTCATGTTTCAGTTTGGGGAAAAAAAAAAAAAAAGAATATTTTTAAAATGAAATAATATATACCAAAGACAGAATTTCCTACCAGCAAGGACACTGAAGTAGTAATTCTTATTTCTCTTTATTCATCCCTGTTCAACTAGCTGGAATGTTTCTAGTGTCACCCTACATGGCAAGCCTTCTTCCTGCTTCACCAACAGAAGGCTCATCTTCAGTATGTATGGTTTAATCTCCATTCTGACATCACTAAGAAACCATTCTGGCATCGCTAAGATAGTAACTGTGAATCTAAGTTACAAATAAAGTAGGATCTAGGCCACTCACAACACATAGTCTTATACTTGATTGAAAATATATTATCAAATTTTGTTTGCAAGGGGCCACCACACCTGGGACTTTAAAAATGCTACCAAACCCAAAAATTGCCAACTAGAATTTTATTATAGGTTAAAAGTTAACTTCCTCCTTGTGTGTCAAAAAGCCTTTATATCCTTAAACATCCATGTCAAATCTTTTTTTAAATATAGAAGGGCATTTTTGAAAATTGCCACTTGGAAACAGCAGAACTGAACCAATCATAAATGTAAAAAAGCCCATATAACTCATCTATTCCAGCCTACAAAGTAATCTCTGATGATCAATAAGAAATTACTTTAATAATTTCTCCAGTTCTGACATTATTAAAGATAATGAGGTAGTTATTAAAGTCATCATTTGCCATTGGGAATGCAAATTAGTACTGATTATTTTGGTTGTCAATATGGTAATATATATCATAATTAAAATTAATGTTCTTTGATCCCATCATTTCATGATATACAATTTACCTTACAAATCTACTCATGTAAGCATACAAAATAAACTTGGATAAGAATATTCATCATAGCCAGGCATAGTGGCGCACGCCTGTAACCCCAGCACTCAAGAGGCTGAGGCAGAAGCACTGCCATGAGTTCAAGGCTAGTCTGGACTACACAGTGAGACCTTGTCTCAAAAAAAAAAAAAAAAAAAAAAGGTTTATCACACAATTATCTATACTAGCAAATATTTACAACCTGAATGAATGTTGACAGGGAGATGGTTTTCAAAATGCATTCCTATGCACTTATGGAATAATATATTGTCACTATAAAGATTGTGCTAATATGAAACTACCTCTAGAGGAATTAAACGGAAAAAGTAAGAGACATGGCTTGTTAAAAAAAATTAAGTGAAAAGAAGATGAAACAGTTCTGTATGACAGATACAGAAAGACACTTTAAGAAGATACTGGGAAGTAGTGTTTATGTTAAAAATAAAAAGCACTCATATACACAAAATATCTCTGAAAGGAAAAGAGGTTTCATCTGAAGATTGGTCTGGAGGCTTTTACTTTGGACTTAACTAATGTTATTTTTATAAACTGAAAAATAAATTTTAATACCCTAGAAAGATTAGGCAATTAGAACTGTCACCATTTTGTTTTCTATGCAACAATTTTTAAAACTTGGTTTTATTTCTTCTCCGTCTACCCCATGACAAAAGTGTTGGTAAGCAAGTGAAATGGCTACATGTAGAAAGACAGAATGAAAAAACAGGGTAGTCAATTCAACAATGAATTACTACTGCTGAAAACACAAGAAATTTCACACAAATAACAACTAAATATAAAAACTTGAAAATTTTCTATTGGCGATGGTTCCAGACTGGTTTAAGAAATTATGTGCTGCCGGGAGTGGTGGCACATGCCTGTAATCTCAGCACTTGGGAGGCTGAGGTAGGAGGGTTGCCATGAGTTTGAGGCCAGCCTGGGCTACACAATGAGTTCAAGGCAAGCCTGGACTACACAGCAAGACCCTGTCTCAAAAAAAAAAAAAAAAAAAAAAAAAAGTGCCGGTGAGATGGCTCAGCAGCGTAAGCACCTGCCTGGCAAGTGCGAGGGCCCAAGTTCGACTCCCAGAACCCACATACGAAAAAGGGGCTGGTGATATTGCTTAGCGGCACAGGTGCCTGCTGGCGTGCAAGGTCCTGAGGTTGACCCCCAGTACCCACAAAAAAAAAAAAAAAAAAAAAAAAATTGTGCTGAGTCATCAATTAATTAGTACTATACTTGATTTTGTGTGCTGAGGGAATACCATAATCCATGCACAAGAGTGAAACACAGCACATCCTCAATATTCTAACCAGTGCATACAGATTAATGACACACCAAAAGTGTCTATTTATAGCATGCAAAGAAACTAGACAGCTCACCACGGGACTGCTTCGGGCTGAACTTGTCCTTGATGAGTAATAACTGTATTCAGATGGCTATAAAGTTTCCAAGAAGAAAGGTTTTACAACAGTGAGCAACACCTTTTTCTTCTGGGAATACATTAGTGACCATGGACCTAACCTGACTTTTATTCCCAGGGTGAAGGTAACTCTCTGGTCTGGAACTCAACCTTACTCCCACCCTCAGGATCCAGCAGCCCTCTGAGAGGCGAGAACAGGGTTGTCCTGAGAAGAGCTGCTCAGACTTCTTCAGGAAGAGCTACTGAGCAACAAGAGGTTTCTGTACTTACTCCTCTCATACTTAAGCCATGATTTCAAGCAGGCCCTTTCATAAAGCTTGAGTAAGAGTCACAATTGGCTGAGTGAATAAATCACACCTTGTAATTACAATTCAGATTAAGTCACTTTTTCTTTGTAAGTAATCTGTGCCCTCTTATATCATCCCCCTCCTCACAACATCCCCATATAGACTTACAGTTCGAGAACCATAAGGGTTATATAATCCACCACTGTATAAAGATGCCTAAAGAACAAAAGAAATGCCATTTATCTATTTAGCAACAGGTTGTTTTGAAAATAACTTTTTCTTTTGTAGTACTCAGTTCCAAAAGTTTTGAAGAATGAAGACTGAAGGTATTAACATTCTTTTGTATGCAAATTGCTGAATCAGTCTCATAGCTTCAAACTCACATTTCATTACAATAGCACCAATGGTTATAGTATTTCTTCCACCATTACATTACAAAACTAAGAGAACTAAGATTTATTAATTTAGACTCTCAAAAGAGAAAACAGAGCAGAAAAAGAAACTGGGGTCAGAGAACATCCTGCTGATCGTTACAATAAAATTAAGTTATAAAATCTCAGCATCCCAGTCTACTAGTACAGGTCACAATACAACAACGGCTTGAAAGCAACCAAATAACAACTTCGCATACTACACAGAACTACTGCTTTAGCTTTCTAGTCAGCTTGCTTTATTAGAATACAGATTAACATGGTCAAGGTCACAGCTGTCCCAAAGAAAAACAGGACATCCCTTCCATGGGCAGCCATCTCACAAAAGTACATGTGGTGGGACCCATGCAAATCTACCTTCTTTGCAGGAAACAGATTCTAACCAACAGTCAGCAGTGTCTACCTCTATACAGGAATCCCCCATTCTTAAGGCCCTGAAGTTTTATACTTTAAGCACAGATAGCACATTCCGCAATATATGGGGCACTAAAGCCTTGACTATTATGGAGGAAAGCTTTTAAAACACAAAGCACCACGACTGTGGCCCCACAGCAGTACACACAGCAGAAGAGGAAACTATGAACCAGACTAGTACTTCTCAGCAGACCAGAATTTGGAGTAGGGGAAGCCTATGAAAAAAATGCATTATTAAACCTGAAGAAAAGCAACTGGTAGTTCTAAAGGCAACACACTCTTCAGAAAGTACTAACCCTTTTACTCTTAGACACCGCCAAAGGGTCACTGTAGAGGGAAGAAGACTGCTAAGAAAGAAAAAGGAAAATAAACAAAAACTGGTCTCAGCATCTTGACAGCAAGAAGCCTATAGTTTTATATTCCATAATTCACTAGCGTTTCCTGTCTGCTTAAAGTAGTTCAGAAACACATGCAGTAAGAAACATGTTATTAGAAACTTTGAAAAATATCAACCATAAGGGATAAGAAAGAAAATCATGTGGTACAGTTTTCTACAGATGTGTCTAAGTCCTATGGGTCTTTGAACATTATTGTTGGGATATGAGATGGGAACCTAAGAAAACATTGAGGAAAAGAGGGCCATGGCACTGAGAGTGTGGCAAATGGCAACCACGTCCCAGCAGTTCTTGTGATATTTTCACTAATGTCATGACAAATTCTTAATGGGTTTAGACTGGTTACTGGGGAACAGAGCTGAATTATAGCCACCAATACTCTTTTCCAGTTTAAAAAACTGGTACATCAAAACAAGCTGTGTATAAACTGCTTTAGTTTAATCAGATAAACTGTACCAGTCACAATGAATCCATGCATTGAAAGAGCATGGCTTTTTAAATTTTTTTTAATTTTTATTAGTACACATTTGCAGTACACAATGATTACATTCATTGTGGGGTGTTGGTACATGTACATAACACATCTTAATTTGTTTTCCTTCCCTTTCTCTTTCCTCCCTCCCCATCGCTTCATCTGTTGGTCCCTAGTGTGTTTTTTAAAGGAATAAAATATCATTTCCGGACGTCACCCAAGAACATAATTTTCATGTCTTTTTCACCAAACTTAATTAGACATAGAAAATAAGAGTACTGAAATTATGTGTGCAAGTTTTACAAGGTCACCGCCACCACCATAACCACCCCCCAAGTTCCAAGGTTTGAACCCAAGGCCTCACACAGGCTAGGCAAGTGCTCTCCATGGAGCCACAACCCCAGCCCTGAATTATTCTAAATGACTGTGTGCCATACACTGAATGTATGTTTTAAATACATATGTCAAATGCTTTAAAAACAACAAGAGAGGCTAACATTAAACCAACAATTACATTCTTCTCATCTTGTATACAGTTCATATTTTCATGTATAAACTTTTTTTAAAGGGTACCCATCTTATGAAATGTACAGGTGCCTACTGATTCACTAGTTTCATTGGAAGGCACACTCACATGGACTATATGAATTCAATGACCAAAAACTGGTATGTACACAGCCATTTGTCTATTAGTTACAACTAGTCAAAGTGCAAAATGGAGGATTAGAAATGTGTTAGAAGTGGATAAAACACTTGAAGCCAAAAAACTTTAGACAGACCCGAACGTAGTATGCAGAGGTAGGTTTGCTATGTCTAAGACTGCTGTAGTTCCTCTGATCAAAGTAGAGGCCACTCTGCAAAAAGTAAAATTAAACACATTTTTCTAGGTTAAATGTTGCTGACATAACACCACAGATAAAATCTGAACACATAAAGGCAAAATGTGATATTGCCAAATTTCCTTCTTCAAAACAATGTCTTCTAAAGCACTAGATTGATTATATTAAGAAAAGGTCAATGTAATAATTATTTCAAGTCTCTCAAAAAAGTACTAAAATTTAAATGTTTTCAAACAAGTCATTACTAATATTTTATTACTTTAAAAACAAGACAATAAACCGGTAGACAAAGAGAAATGGAAATAATTTATTCTCATTTCATACTTTATTTTTTTTATTTATTTATTTTTTGGGACATTTCATACTTTAGAATGTCCTTGAAAAATCTAGGACAGCTGAACAATTACCATTTTTATAATCCATCTGGCAAAACTACAGAAATATTTAGAGTTATCCAATCCCAAACTTCTCCTACTCCCATTATTTGTCAAAATAAACTGATGAAATTAAATTACAAGAGGGAGAAGGAGGGAGAAAGAGAAGGAGCACACACTAAATATGGTTTGGTATAAATCATCTATAGCAGGTTCATTTCTAATACCCTGTTTAAAAACAACAATTTTATACAGTGTGATTACTTGAAAGAGTGAGATTATCTATAAAATTCCCTTTCCAACATCTCTAACCATCATTTTTACCCAGTGTTAAGTAAATTTATGCAATCTCTGACTTAAAAGTCTTCTTTTTTCACTGCCGACCTTGCAATCAAGGACACTGTATTACCACCTCACCTCTACAATTCCTGGTCTTGCCTTCCTGGGTCACTCCCCACTCATATCCTCAACTAAGCATTAAGATTCATTGCTGCCCATAGCTCTCAATACAGAAACTGCCAAGGCCTCTGACTCATCTTCCTTCCATTACATTCTCCCTTCCCAGTCTCTTCTACCAGCCAACTCCTCCCAAACCCCCATCCCACCACTCCCATGGGGATCTTGAATTAGCAGGGAGTTTGGGACTACACTTCTTTTGTAAGTGATATGGCAGTATAACAGGAAAGAGGTGCTCCTAATGCCCCAAGAAAGTATTCTATAAACATTTTTCTCCTACAGAAATGTTTACCAAGGTGATCAGAATGGAAAGTATATTAATTACTTCTACAGTTTACTTACATTATAGGTTAAAGAAGCACAAATTTTGAGAATGAAAGCTATTTAAGACTGGTATGGCCCATAATATCAAACTAAATCAATTCAGAGTTTGTAAAACAAGGATGCATCTTCGAAAACCCATTCTTGAGGTATATTCCAAAGGACAGTTCATAAATGAAAATTCCCCCCTTAATGAGCTTCTTCTGATTAACTTACTAACCAACCTAACTCTACCCCCTTAGAATTAGGATTTGTTAATTTACCATTAAATCTTATGAATAAAAACAAAATTCCTTTAATAAGGTTCTAATGTATCATGTTTCAGTACCTTATAAAGTTTCAATAACATCTTAGGAGCATATCAAAATAGTCATAACTCTTAAATTACCTAAAGTAATCAGAAAATTATGAAATGACACACAGCAGAACTAACCAGTAGGTCTTTATGAGAACCAAAAGATCTTTTCTTCATTCCATAAGATTGACTATGAGAATGATTCTGGAAATAAATATTTTAAGTTAACTTTACTGAAAGCATAGTGAAGTTGTTAAAATAATAAAATTCACCTAAAACTAATGCACACAAAAGTCAGTATAAGATACAGAGCAGTCCACATGCAATCTATTTTCCATCTGTTAATAAAGGATTCATTGCCCTTGAATAGCTAAGATACGTGGCCTCTCTATACATCTTCATCCTTCCTCACCTCCCCTTGTGCCCAGCACCTAGCTTATTGTCTAGCCAGGTAAAGAAAACTTGATTAGGATTTAGAGCTAGGCAGAATGTGGAGACCTTCACTCCAAAATATAATGTTTCGATTTTCTTTTTCCAAAATATAATGCTAAATTCAACTGGTTTTAAAAACTGGGCCAGTGAGATAGCTCAGTGGCATAAGTGCCTGCCTGGCAAGCGTGAGGTCTTGAGTTCAACTCCAGGTACCCACATACGAAAAAAGGGCCGGTGATATTGCTCAGCGGCACGGGCACCTGCTGGCACGTGAGGTCCTGAGTTCAACCCCCAGTACCCACAAAAAAAAAAAAAAAACAACTAATGACTAGGCTTGGTGTTGGGTTCAGCAGTAGAATTCTTTCCTACTATGTATGAGGCCTTGGGTTCAATCCTCAGCACCACACATACACACGTATAAGACAAAAAGTTGAAACTTACTCAAATCCATCCAGTAGAGAAATCCGTATTTTGGACACAACAATTGCTACTAAAACTTCTGGACAAAAAGAACCAACCTTCCTAAGTAAAAGTTGATATTTATGTAGTTTAAAAATACATGATTTATCAAAGGAAGGAAAATTGAGAATAGTAAGGGCAAAAGTTAAAACATTTCCACCTTTGCTATTATAACCTACTTAAAAAAAACTTTTTACTCTCAGAGAAGCTTGCATGAAAGTTAGAAACAAAACAGAAAATATAGCAAACAGATTATGGAAACAAAGTTCAGCAAGTATTAGTTTTTAATGGACTGCACTTATTACTCAAAACTCTAGGACACTGAAAATCAACAATAAATGGCTTAACGTTCTTAATATCACACATTTCTCTAAATTGCACCCCATGATGTATCTCCTTTTGAGTGTACTGGCTCTGCTCCAAAGTGTCCAATGGGTTCTTCAATTAAACAGTGCAGTACCAAATGACTAAACACAAACTATAAGCATATTTTTAAACTGAATTCATTAAAATTATATCAAGGCCATTGACATATAAATAAAAACTAAAAATACACAACAGTAATAATCTCTACCAATGAGAAATAACAATTACCCCTATTCCTGTGATTCAAAATCACCTCATTTTCTAATTTTGGATTTCTATCTTATTTTCTTATAACAAACCAAAGACCAAACACTGTAAGATTTTTTTTTTTTTTTTTAATGTGGGTACCGGGAGTCGACCTCAGGACCTCACGCTTGCCAGTAAGCACTTGTGCCGCTGAACGATATCACCAGCCCTTTTCTTCCTTTATGTGGGTTCAGGGAGTCGAACTCAGGACCTCGTGCTTGCCAGCAAGCGCTTGCACCGCTGAGTGATATCACCGGCCCTTTTTTTCCTTTATGTGGGTTCCAGGAGTTGAACTCAGGACCTCGTACTTGCCAGGCAGGCGCTTATGCCGCTGAGCTACCTCACCAGCCCTGTAAGATTTTTTTTAAAGGCAGATACTGCTGTTCCACATGATTAATAACTGAATCACTGAACATACAGCTATTCACAATATTAAGCATTGTACATCTGGATTGTTGCTAGTCTAAGTTCACAGTCCTAAACTACCTTTGCTCTTTTTGTTTTTATACTAAATGTCAAAAACATTTCCAGTCTAAATAACTTGTGGCAAGCTTTCAAAAAAGTAATACCTGAAAGGTAACTTCTGGACAAAAGCAAAGTTCAAAGAATGCAGCATAAAACCATAAACACATCTGACTCATATCCAGGTACTGCTAATGTTCATACATCAAATACCAGGCTAAAAAATACAATACTTTTAATCCACAGCTCTTAAGTAAAGTTTTCTAAAATAACTGGCAAAGAAATACCAGAACCTCAAAATTGTATGGTAAATTAGAAGAATATTTAGGTCAGTGTTTTATGCCATCATGTTTAATTTTATAGAGGATAAGATGGTAAAGTTATTTTTAAAAGCAAATAATCAGGGTCTGGGGGTGTAGCAAACTAGCAAGGCATGTGCTTAGCATGAACAAGGCCCAGTATTCAATTCCCAGCACACACACACACAGAAAAAGGCAAATAATCTGATGAAAATTAACACCTAATATCTAGTTAAGACAAAACAGGAAAAAACTTAATTATATTTCTTTTGAACAATATTATTACTGACCTTTTAGGCTTATTTCTGGCAACATCTACACATCTAAAGCAGCTCATGAGTATACTTACAGATAGTAAAGGACTATAGTCTCCTATAAAATGCAAAACTTACCAAATTTTCAAGTTCACGCAGCAAGTTTTTAAAATATTGAGAGATTTTCCTCTATCCCACAGTAACAAATTTTCATAATTATAATGAAAAAATACTGGAGAATTAAAATTGTATTTTATTTATGATACAGATTTCATTTAAAAATCAATTCTGGTACTTTTATAGACATACTGGGTAAATACTTCCTTCTCAGTTCAATGACAGATTTCTTTGTTATTTACAGATTTGTTTTAATGGCTCCTAAATTTAGCCAAAAGTAGATTTAAATTTAAACTAACATTAGTTTCCTATACATATTTACAAATGACTGGATAAAAAAGTACGAAAATTTACACTATGAATATTATAATGGAAAGCAAAGAAAAATGTCATAAATTAAAAATAAAAGGGGATCACTTTCACAGCCATTGAGACTTTTTTTTTTTTTTTTTTTTTTGGTACCAGAAATCAAACTCAGGACTTTGTGTTTGCCAAGCAGGCACTTGTGCCGCTGAGCTATGTCCCCAGCCTGAGACTTAATTTTGAAGCCTTTGTTGACTCACTGTATGATTCTTTTCAAAGTATTTAAATAGAAAAATCAAAGTGTCTCCAGGGGAAATATGACAAATTTATAAAAGTTTTCCTCCTGAAAAATCACATACTGTATAATCCACTGATTATCTGAGATTTCCATAAAGGAAACAGCCTTAAAAAATCTAACTTTATAAGCAACTAAAATACTTATGATTAAAAAAAACAGTTTACAAACTTACTTTTAAAAGACAGTAGATTACAATCACCAAAGGGAAACAAAACAGCATGACAAACTATTTATGAACACAAACATATCAGTAACTAGTATGCCAGAACATACTGAGGTTATTATAGTATATTTTTATACACTGTACAGGTAAGAAGAAAATCAGAGTTGTGTAAAATTAACAAATACAGACCTTAACATGCGAGATTATTTTACTGATAAAAAATATAGATATAAATGTATATAAAGCATTATCACTGTGCAAATTAAAAGCATTGTTTTGAAGGTTTAAAGCAAAATTTTTTTAAGAAAAGACAGATCAGTGTTTCGGCATAACATGCAAGCCTTTAAGAAAATTTTCATTTATCTTGATTTACAACAATCAATGCTAAAACTCTAGGACATTCTATAACATGTTAATCAAAAAGTTAAACCATGATAATTCCTATGCATATGACAAGCACATATTTTTTCAAATAGCTCAATCTTTCCATGTAATAAAATTGTAATTAGTCAGGCAAACTCTAAAGCTATTTTCCATTTAAAAAAAAATTTTTTTTTTTTTTTTTTTTTTTGTGGGTACTGGGGGATCGACCTCAGGACCTCGCACACCAGCAGGCGCCCGTGCCTCTGAGCGATATCACCGGCCCCTTTTTCATATGTGGGATCCGGGAGTCGAACTCGGGCCCTCGCGCTTGCAAGGCAGGCGCTTATGCCGCTGAGCCATCTCACCGGCCCTTAAAAAAATTTTTAAGACATAAAAGTATGAGAAACCTAAAAGTGAGAAGAAAGCGGATGTTATTTTATAAAATCAATCTTATCTTGTGATACTTTTCTAAAATTAAAGGTTCTTGTACAGAAAAATTAGGCATATATTAGATGAAAATGATTTTAGAAATTATTTCCCCATAGCAATAATTTGAAAGAAAGCATCACTTTCTGATGAAAGAATTTTGCCAATATATATTTTTTTAAAGGCAATGGCATAAATGAACACTGTCAGATTGTTGATGCTGAAGAAAGCTCACACTCATAACCTTTGCTATTGTGGTATGCAAAGAACTTAAAATACAAACCCTGCGACTTCCAAGACTTCGAAGGGACAATGTATTCTCAACTTCCTTATAAAAACAAAAACAAACATAGTAAAAGTTTGTGAGTGACTAAATTAAGTTAATGAATAAAAGTATCAGAGGCAAGTTTATAGGTTATTACAAACCAGATAAGGACGATGATGACTGGACTGGTGGGAATACCTGGCCCTTTCTGAATCTTCCTGGGAAAGGAAAACATAATGTAAGTCAGTCACTGAATAGATAGTTGTTTATTGGAACAACGGAGCAAAAAACAGTTAACAGCACAGCAACATCTTAGAGCAAGCAGGTTTGAACAATTTAGCTTCAAAAGCTGAGCTTAGGGACACAGCATGCTTTTCTTGGAAAGAAAACAGAAATAATCCTGGCACTGTTTTTATTTTATCAGGTGTACAAATGTCTGATAACTTCTAGGTTGCTATGTATATTTGACCAAGAAAGCTCAAAATATTAAGATAAAAATAAGCAAGTACAATTAACTAATACATGTTGAGCTCAGTGTTAAAGGTAATGTCTTCCTCACTGGGAATGTTAGTTTATGCAAGGCAGGAAGAAATGTTTATCACAGATATATTTTAAGGAGACTGTATATGGCTTTTAAAAACACTTGAATTATAATTCTCAGCAGTCAGGAGGCTGTGGCAGGAAGATCTCTCAAGTTCAAGGAAAGCCTGGGCTACACAGTGAGTTCAAGACCAGCCTAAAGTACATAGCAAGAACCTCTCTCAAAATGATGATGACGACGACGACGATGATAATGATGATGATGATGATGATTTTGTGCTCACTATAAATAAGTTTTCTTTTCCTTTCACCACTCCAGTAGGAAAAGAACTGAAATTGATCCTGACTGTATGTTGTTAATATAAAGAACTACTTAGAAGGAAGTATACAAATATTTTAGAGTTGGTAAAGTTATCAAGAGTCCTGCCTTAATTTTGTAAAAAAGATTGATCACAGCCTTTTGCACATTCTAACCTTTTGCACATTCAACTATTAGCAATGAAGCATTAAAACCTGAGTTATGGGCTGGTGAGACAGCTCAGTGGCATAAGCGCCTGCCTGGCAAGCGTGAGGTCCTGAGTTCAACTACTGGTACCCACATACGAAAAAAGGGCCAATGATATCGCTCAGTGGCATGGGCGCCTGTTGGCGCGCAAGGTCCTGAGTTCGACTCCCGGTACCCACACACACACAAAAAACCTGAGTCATGTAAAGTCACATGGTTAGAGCCTAGAACATAACCATCTGCAATCATAAGGAATACCTGATCTTTCAGAATTGCAAAGTCCAAAGTGTTAAAGTAATTTAAATTGACTAAAACTCTACACTTAATGTCTAAATTCACTGCTATCAACATCAGTGGTATCTTTTCCAAAATGAATCAATGTTACAACATTCCATGGCAATCCAGCATGATCCTTACACAGGTGAAACAAACAGATGGGGCTCTATCCGACCATTTCAAAACAGAAACAGTAACTCAACCAAAACACCAGTATGATGCCTCATTTTTGCTATGATCTTTGAGTATATATTTTTTAATTCCTGGTTAATATCTGCTGTGTACACTGCTGCATTTGATCAAATTTGTCCTGAAGTCTGTTTACAACCACCAGTATGATTTAATGCTTCTATCAGGTGTTCTAACCAAGCATATGTCTTCCCTTATTCAGTAATGCCACAAAAGTTTGGGGGTGTATTTGTTAGCCCAACATACAGTTAAAGTGGTAACTAATTCTAGACTAGACAGCCTGATTAGTTTTTAAAGCACTGTACTATAGAGGGGAGTTAATTCTATATCCCCATATCCTGGGGTGACATTTAAGGCTCGATGCCCAATCTTCCATTTATGCTATCCTTTCTTTCCATTCTACAACCAAACAAGAGCACTCCTACCAAAAAAAAAAAAAAAAAAAATCTATCTAAGAGCACATCCCATCAATGATACGGCAGAGAGATAAATTCATATTTATTTTCTAGTATGTCTGTGATTTAAAAATTCTAAAACACCTTATTAAGTACTGATATACCTCTATACTTCAACAGCTTTTCTGTTTTGTTCCATTTGAAATGTGGCCTAAAAAGACTTCAGAAGATTACAGGGTAAAATGTAAATCCCATATAGAGCAGTTAATTTGAACACAGAATATAGTTTATCTCACAGTCATAAACTATACTTTCGATAAGCACTGTCCAATAGCATTTTCTGTGACAATGGAAATGTTCTAATCTGTGCTCTCCAATATGATAGCCCATGAGCCACATGGGGCTACTGAGTACTTGAAATGCTGGAAGTGAAACTGAAACATGACATTTTAAATTACATTTCACTTTATAGTTTAATTATGTACACATGGCTAATTGCTACCATATGGGATGTAATTCTCTAAACCTATATGAGAAATGTTCAGGTAAAACTGTAAGGCAAGTTTAAACCAAACTTCCATTACACCAAAAACATTCAAAATATGTATTCTACTAAAAGTCTACCAAGTAGCACCATTCTTATATAAAAAGGTGAAGCATTTCAGATAGTTTTAATGATTCCTCCTACATCGAGTACCTTTTACATAGTGGCAAGTGTGAGATAAACAGAAGGAAATCCTTGTAAAAAGACCCTGTTAATAACTTTAGAATTATTTTGTAAGAGCTTTAAGGGTCCTTAGATCTTTCTAATCTGATCTCTTCATTTCACAGTACAGAAAGGTACAGCACAGGATTAAGAATCTACAAGGTCATTAAGATGGGACCATTTTAATAGTCAACTTGCATTTTAAGCTCTCACCAAAAATGCTCCCCTAGGGAAAGAAGAGTTGAAGGGAGCGTAGGGGAATGGGGGAAAAAAAAGAATCAAGTTATATCATGGCAAATGTAACTCCCCTTCTAACTAGTATTTCCAATCAGTACCCTCGCTGCTTAAACTGCACATGTATCACAGAATTGTTTTCCAAATTTATTTATCTTCACGACTGTTATGGTGTGTGTCTAGATGTTCCCCCAAAGCCTCACACAGTCATAGGTGGGGCTTTTCAGAGGTAGTTGGATCTAGAGGGTGTGATGCTGGGATTAAGAAAGTGTGATGACTAAATTAGTCCACTGATTGGTTTGGCATAGTTCTGGGTGTGAATTATGGGAAGTCCCACCCTGGGTATGAGTGCTACCCACCCTAAGGGCATGTAGCCTGGATAGAATACAAGGGACAGAAGAGGGCTGCTGTCATCACTTGCTTCTTCACTACTTCACTGCTTGCTGCCTTCTGCCTGTCATGAACTGTTTCTCCTCTGCAATGCCCCTCTGGGCATGCCACCCTTCCTTGGAGCCAGCCAGCTATAAACTGAAACCTCTACAAACTGTGACCTACAATAAACCTTTCTCCTTTAACTTTGGGTGTTGGGTATTTTGTCTCAGCAACCAGAAAAGTAACTAAGACACCAGCCCTTGAACACAGAAATCAAATCTTAAGACTTTTAATAAATGCTTTTTTTATTTAATGTTTTCTGGTCTGTCCTAAGAACTATGCAATAAATTTTAGGCATTTTAATTTTAGAATCATAATGCATGATTAAATATTTCTATAGGAACTTTGCAAATAAATGTGATTTCTTTCATTCGTACAAAGTAACTTTAATGCACTATCAATAACACTAACCCAGTTACATACAGAAGACATAGTCAGTGAAATTTATTAGGCTAGCTTTTAGTTACAATGGCCAGTATACTCCAAAATAACAAAAACATACATGAGTCACTTAATTTTAAGTTACTAAATGTCTTTTATCCTTCTTTTCTAAAATGGTATCAAAATGAGAATAATGATGAAGTTTTAAATTCAAAGGTCATCACAGTCATAAATATTTTAATTATGGCTATACCTTAAAATGCTACTACAGAAAGGATTTCTTATGAAAGTTGCTTATCAGCAACTATACAGTAGTTATTAACCATTTATAAACCAGAGACTTGAGAATCTAATAAAAAATACTTGTGAGCATTTCCTATAAAAACACAATGCATTCAAAAGTTTGCATGAGATTTTCAAGCTTCATAATCTAACCCCCCAAGCTTAGTCATGTACCATGTCAAGAACTCCCACAAAAGGAGACAGTTAATGAACTTACCAACCTTGAAAAAAATTTTAAATGTAGGAGTCATTCACAATAACAGTCTACAGTGCTTTACAATTTGCTATTGTAGCTAGCAAATTTGAGAGTGGTGGCAAAGGACTTAAAAAGGAGCTGAGAGAGAATACTAAAAGCAATTTTCAGAGGGCACAGAAGAATGACTCGAGTCACATCTCAATGAAGACCCTATGAACTTAGTTTTTTAAAGGAGAGGGAGGAGGAAGAGGAAGGTGGAATTTGAGAGATAAAAGAACAAACCCATAAAAAGAAAAAACACATTTGTTTATGCAATCATTCTTGAGCAGAGGCATTCATGTGATGAAAGCAAGGCTACTGACCACAACTGAAAATGACTGGGCTCTAAGTACACATTTGGTCCACTACCAACAGAATACACACTCTCTGGCCCTTAGGTTCACAAAGGCCGAACACTCTTAATACTTTGCAAACTATTAGTCAATGTTTTACTTCAAGACTGCATTATTTCAACAAGTTATCACAACATGCAGGACAGGCAATCCTGGCCTACCAGCCACTTGTGAATTTGTCCCCATTTCCGGTCAAAGGAATGATGAGAGTGCTACAAATGCAAAAGTTTCATAAACTAAATAGTTTTCAACATACTGCATTCTCCAAAAATTCTTAAATCAATTATATATATATATACTTTCTCCAAAGAACAATGATAGTTGACTTAGCCATTCAAAACAGGAAATTTCTAGATTAAATATGTTCAATAATAAAAAGACACATGGTTCTTTGCAGTTTAGAGAACCATAAATAGAACTTACATTTAATAATAATCTCCTACTTATTACTTAGTATAATCTTAGAAGTATAAAAAAAAATACTGTAATATTTATATTTCTGGCCAAGAAATGTATTCAGTATTAGTGCTTAATACTGCTCCACAGGTGTTTCCCTTTGTACTAATACAATATCAAAAATATTTTTATGGAAATTTTTAGGGCCCAGTCAATGTTAGAAGAAAAGGCTAAAATCAGTATTTCATAATCCTTCAATTATGAGTTGTGCTGCTATTACACTGCTATGCATGTACCACTGTAATATGATGTCTTTAACTCTTTCGGGAAGATACCTAGAAGGGGATAGCTGGGTCAAATGGAATTTCTAGTTTTAGTTTTTCAAGGACTCTCCATACTGATTTTTCTGCTTTATTTTTCTGAAAACAAAATTAAACTGAAAATCTGTAAACTACTAAAAAGCATAAGAAAACTATAAAATCAACCATAACTACAGTGAAACCCAAGTATTTGATGGCAATCACTTCTTTCTAGTACTTTTTGATCTTACAGATGGATAATGGGTTTTGTAACACAAAGTTGGAGCCCTACAGATTTTATAGTTTTGATTTTTTTGTATTTTCTTACATGAATAAATATGTTTCAAAATTACAAGATTGAATAACTTCACAGTGTGTTACTACATAGGCATCGTAATTCAAATTCCAGGACATGTAGGTCTATACTAAATAACTGTCATCTCTAAAGATACTTCAACTAACATAAGAAGAGCATTTACAACACCATAATAATAACAATGAACATAGTAAAAGCTATATATGTTTGTTATTTAAAACAAGTATTGTATTTACTTTGCTGACATAAAATGATTTGTTAAAATACATACATCAGTTTAGAATATCCCAGTGTTTCAAACAGAACCAGATTCACATCAGAATTAAACCAAGTATTGGTTTTTTGGGGTGATGAGTAAGAAATTAGGGTTATTCCCCCTAAGTTACCTCTTTTTGTTGTCGTTCCAGTTCTCTCATGCGTATATCTCTTGCTTCTGCCCGAGCAGCACGTTTTGCTGCCAGCCTTGCCTCTGCCTGAAAAGTAATATAAGACTCAACTTTACAAAACAAAAACAATCTGTACACCAGATTTGAGGATAAAAAGCAAATAGGACATTACTTTCCAAAGGGGCTCAGGAGACAAGATTATGTATCAACAAGTCTGACTGACTTCTTCAATCAACCTCTATATATTGCTTCCTTCCCTAAATCTCTCTTCAAATCTGAGCCATTACCCTTAACTGCTTGCCTTGATTACACATTTAACATAGGTCACAGAGTGCATTACAAATGTCTCCAAACTTACTTTTCCCAGCATTTTTTTTCTCTTATCAATTTAGTCAAACTAGAAACTTCAAAACCAACTGCAGTTTTACTGTGGTTATTAGCAATATTCAGTATCCAAGTAACATAACTGACAAAGAGAATTCTCTACCACTGAGTATGTCAAACTCTGTTGCAGGTTCTCTCTCCCTCTCTGTTTCCATCTCTGTCCCACTCTCTCTTTCTCTCTTCCCCTCCTCCTCCCTATCTCTTTCCTTGAATTGAGATATAATTTACATATCATCAAATTCACTAATTAAAAGTATAAAATTCAGTGGTTGTTAGCAGTATATTCACAATTATGTATAACCATCACTACTAATTTAAGCTTAAAAAGAAACCCTGTATCCTTTAGTAGTCACTTCCTATTACACCTTCCCTCCAGCTCCTGGCAACCACTAATCTACTTTACATGTCTATGAATTTGCCTATTGTGGACATTTCATATACAGTAATTGGATTTATGCAATACAAACATTTCATCTCTTGCTTGGACTACTGCAACTGCCTCCAAATCCACCTACCTACCTCCATGTATCTTGATAAGAATCTGCCCTATGATTCAATTTTTACATAGTTTTAAAACTTACAAACTAGCTTTCCAAAACAAATGTCTGATGATGTCACTCAGCTGTCTAAAATCCTCCACTGGCTCCCCATTACTTATGGTTAAAGCAAAGGTTCCTTGGAATAGCACAAAGAAAAGGAAGAAGAGAGACAAAAACAGAAACAAGATTCCTCACAATCAGCTCTCCACCTTATCTCCCAGAACTTGCTCTACATGAACCAGACGCATACCATCTCTCTCTGTGCCTGAACTCTACCAAGTTCTGCTATAAGCCTCTCTTCAGAGTATCTTCTTGGAGGACATGCTCTCCCTTCTCTCAAATTCAGATAAAGTATCACATTCTATGAAGACTTCCCCCTTTCTCTTTCATCCAGTAATAGTATACACCAGTGATGGCAAATCTTTTAGAGCTTTCAATGATACAAACACCTGCTGCAACACGTGTGCCATAGATTCACCACCACTGGTATACACCCATTCCTCTATTGTGGCTTTATTACATTCTATAAAGATTGCATGCTTCTGTCACCCCATAACGTTTATGCTGCAGTGTCTGCTAAATAAGCAAATGAATTTTAGGCTATGGGCCAGAGTATCAAGGAAATGAGAAAAGGAATTAACTTGATATACCACAGGAAACTTAAAATACTGTATCTTCTTTCTGGTTTCTATTTTGTAGTGGTTTCCTCTGCCCTTGGCCACATCCTAACTCTATTCAGATTATTCCCTGTGATAATAACTACGGTAGTTGCTTCTTTCCATGTTGTCCTATTTGTGCCCAGTAAGAACAGATTTGGCATATGTTTAAAAGGGTCTACTCTGTGTAAGCAATTATGTTAGGTGCTGCAAATACAGAGTAAGATATGACATCTCTGCACTAAAGCAACTCACAACCAAAGTTGAGGGAGACAAACACATTTACGGGGAAGAAAGCATGCAGGAGAAATTAGTTTTGCCTAACATAGTCACCACTGGCTTCTAAGAAAAGGAGACAGCTTCAGAGTTAACTCCTATTTACCGTAATTTTGGCAGTTTCCCACTCTGCTTAATTGGCCTGCTGGTAGCAAAACATCTGCAAAATAAATTGTAATCTATAGACCTTAATCTATAACCACAGACATGTCCAGAGCAATTGGTATTCTCACACGAATGTTACACTGGTCTCTATCTTTAAAAAACCTATGCTCTACTTCAAGTCATCTGCCTTCTTTATCCCTGTAGACTAGACATCACTTTCTACTAGAGTTTGTATTTTATAGGAGAAGATTTCAAAGCTAAACTGTGCTTTAGTATTCAGCAAATACATTTTTAAACTGCAAAAATAACAAAACTTTCAAATCCTTTAAAATTTATAGCCACAACAATGACAGAATTTTCATTTCCATGTATATTAGTTTTATACCTACGGTCTCTCTTAAAAACCTAATTCAAAAATGCAGTTTCAGCCTGGTGGGGTGGCACAAGCTGCTGAAGCAGAAGTACCACAAGTTTGAGCCTGACCTGGGCAACTTAGCAAAACCCTATCTCGAAATAAAAAAGTTTAAAAGGGCTGGGGATGTAGCTCCATGAGAAGGCCTGGGTTTAATCCCCACCAGAAAAAAAAAAAAAAAAAAAAAAAACCAATTTCACCCTTCTGGGATTTCTCTGTGGCCAATTCTGCACAATCTATACTGAAACAGGACATCTCTAACAAAACCTAAATTGAAAACTGTTCAATCACTGAATCAATAGATCATTGATATCTACTCTTTAGTAAGACCTTTTCACAACAAAATGAAACAAAAACGGGTTTCAGAGACACACAGGCCCTCTTCTCTTTGTTAATTAGCCAACTTTATTCTGAATTCAGATGTTAGCTCTATTAGAGAGTGAGGAAGAAAAGACACTAAACCACAAGCTTTAAAATAGGGTATATATATATACACATATATATATATATATGATAGCTAAGATAATTATACTACTAATTTCTATTAGTTCATTGAAAAGAACAGTTTGTACTTATGTTTGATCAATTTTTCATGCCTGTCTGAGCAACTACTTTGAAGATAACAATACACAATATATTAACCATTGTTAATCTATTATCTTGTTTTGAAAGTCTGAATCATTTTTATTGTTTTTTCTTTTTAAAATAAAAAATAATAAAATAAAAATTTAAAAAAATTTTTAAATAGGGAATCAAGATGTAAAACTAGCGTATCTGCCTCTTTCTATACATTGCTACCAGGTGCCTGAAGTAATTCCAAAAGCAAGAATAGCAAGGAGCCAAGTCTGATTCCAACTCACTTTGCAGTAATTTGAGACCAGCAAGTACTATGTGATTATCACTGATGTTCTAGGACAGACTTATCAAAAACACGATTATAGTTACACATCTCAAGCTAATTATGCTATCCTGCTTGTTGTTGCTAGTGTTGGTAAACTTGAAACTGGTTATCTCTAAGAATAGGCAGACCCATGAGCATTTACACACTGGCTATATAACAAGTAACTACTGGTATTAACAAAATTAATTCCACTGAGCCACCCAATAGCCAGAAAATATACAAGGAAATAGTTAAGGAAGTCAGCATTTACATTAATAAAATTGGTTGCAATCCCTACACAGTAGCCTTCGTGCCAATTATGATTAGAATGGTGAAAACATGCTGAGGCAAGTACTAACATGCTTTTTGATTCAGAGGCTGGAAAATTACCCACAAAGATGACCATGCCAGTGGAACCCCATGCTTGATGCTATGGATTACATTCTAACACTAACTCATAAAACTGACAAGCGTGTGCATCTATGCCTCCAGGATGTCTATAAAATTGAGGGTACTGGCACAATCCCTACGGCCCCAGCAGAAATTGGTGGGCTCAAACCCAACATGGCAGTCACCTTTGTTTTAATTAATGTCGCAATTGAAGACTGTGTAAATATGAAGCTTTGAGTGAATCTCCTACTGGAAAAAATGTCTGTCAAAACATGGTAATGGGCTGGTGAGATAGCGGCATAAGCACCTGCCTGGCAAGCGTGAGGTCCTGAGTTCAACTCCCAGTACCCACATACGAAAAACAGGGCTGGTGATATCACTCAGTGGCACAGGCGCCTGCTGGCGCACAAGGTCCTGAGTTCGACTCCTGGTACCCCCCCCCCAAAATGGTAACATTGCTGGTGACAGCAAAAATGACCCACCATTAGAAGCAGCTGACTTCACTGCTCAGGTGATTATCCTGAACCATCCAGGACAAATCAATGCCAGCTGTACTCCTGTAGTGAACGGTCACACAGCATATAATGCTTTCAAGTTTGCTGAGCTAAAAGAAAAGATAAATCACTGTTCTGGTAAGAAGCTAGAAGATGGCCCTAAATTTCTGAAATCTGGTAATCCTGCCATCACTGATAGGGGATACTGGTGAACCCATATGTGTTAAGAGCATCTCTATCTTCCTTTGGGTCATTTTGCTGTTTATGAAGTGAGACAGACAGTTGCTGTGGGTGTCATCGAAGCAGTGGACAAGAAGGATATTGGACCTAGCAAAGTCACCAACTCTGCCACGAAAGCTCAGAGTGCTGAATGATTATTATCCCTAATACCTTGCACCCTAATTTTAATCAGTGGTAGAAGAATGGTCTCAGAGCTCATTGTTTCAATTGACCATTTAAGTTTAATAATAAAAGACTGGTTGATGCTAATAATGCACTGTAAAACCTTCAGAAGTAAACGAGAATATTCTATGAACTATTTGGTGTTTTGTATGCAGAAGTTTTAAGACATAAGTTTGGTGTTTCATTTTGGTTTTTTAGACAGGGTCTCACTATATATAGTTCAGCCTGGCCTTGAACTTGCTATGTGGCCCAGACTGGCAATCCTTTTGCCTCAGCCTCCCAAGTGCTAAGATCACAGGCATATGCCACCACACCTGGCTCTGCTTTGGTTTGTTTTGCATTGATGTTGCTGTTGTTGGTTGCATTATTAAATCAATACTTTTTAATGGAAATAACTTGAAACTCTGTCAAAAATTCTCAGACTCATTAAAACAGATCCAATGAGGAAGAAAAAAATAAACATTTCACAGCTAATGATGGTTATAATAAAAAAAAAATAAGCCAAAGCTAACTATTGTTAGCAAAATATGGAGAAATCAGAACACTGCTCATGCACTGCTACTGGAAATGTAAAAAGGTGTAACTGCTTTTTTTTTTTTTTTTTAATGTGGGTACCGGGAGTTGAACTCAGGACCTCGCACCTGCCAGGCAGGCACTCTTGCCACTGAGCTATCTCACCGGCCCATAACTGCTTTTACATAACCCAACACTCAGCTCTAGATATGTACCTAAAAGAAATCACAATGTATGTCCACATCAAATGTTCACAACAGCATTATTCCTAATAGTCAAAAAAGAAGAAATATAAGGCTGGGGAAGTAGTTTGGTGGTAGGGTGCTTGCCTAATATGTGCAACGCCCTTGGTTCAATCCCTACCACCAAAAAATACAAAGTAGAAACAACCCAAATCACCATCAACTGAAGAATGCATAAACAAATGTGGAATATACATAAAATGGAATATTATTCAGCCATAAAAGAGAACAAAACACTAACACAAGCTACAATATGGATAATCCTTGAAAACAGTTTGCCAGCTATGAAAGGCCAAATGTTGCATAGTTGTATCTATATGGAATTTCAAGAATAGACAAATACAGACAGACAGAACTAGATTACTTGACTGCCAGAGATAGGAGACAGCAGAGATAAGGCATGACTGTTAATTAAGAAGGGAGTTCTTTCTATACTAATGAAATGTTCTGCAATTAGATAACAGGTGATGATTGCACATCCTTGCAAATACACCAAAAAGCATGAACTATTCCAAAGGATGAATTTATTGAATCTGAATTGTATCAATTTAAACTTCCTTAATAGAGAAAATGAATGTATTTTTCAAAATGCCTATGCTAAATAAATACTAAAATGTATAAAACTCCAGTATATAAAACTTAATATGTAAAACAGGAGGAAAGAAACCTTAATAAACTAATAAGCTTGAAAAACACTATGTTAAACTTTTTTTTTTTACTAATAATATACACTGTGAATCTCAAAGAAGAGAATAGAATAGATAGCATTCCTGAGAGTAGACCACATTATTAAATAAAGCCAAACTAATATCTTCATAGATCATAGTCCAGGAATACACTCTGAGAAATAATGATTATGCTTCTGGCAATATGTCAGGGTCCACTTCAAAATGCACTAAATCTGTTAAAAGCATACTTTTGTTCTTCCTAGTTAAAAAATTAGTACTATCAGGATAATCTCCTAACAATTAAAACCCAAACTTTCACTGGGTATGGTGGTGCACACCTGTAATCCCAGCTACACTGGAGGTTGTCAGAAGGATCACTTGAACTCATGAGTTTAGGTGTAGCCTGGACAACACAGTGAGAAGCCATTTCAAACAAACAAAACGGCAAGATTACAGATAACAAGGAAGATGAGACTTCACACAATGTAACTACCAATGTTCAAGCACTTACTTAGCAAGGCCAGATGCTTATTTTCTTTTAATCCACAAAATAATCCCTTGAGGTACAGAAAGAATGAATAAATTGTCCAATATTTCCCAGCCAAAACATATAGAAGCTGAGATCCATATCTTAATCTTACTCTAGTTCATACTTTGAGCCATGCTGATATAAACTGTATCTTTATTCTCTAAATATGAGAGCACATCTTTATAGACAAAGCACAAAAGCTTACTTTGGGTGAATTATCCCAGGATTCTCTTTCTGTGAAACTGTACTATTCTGCTTCTTGTAATTCTTTGCCACTCCTCTACCCCAAATATAGACAATCTTTTTACTGTACAGTCTTTTTTCTTGCCTGTTTATTCCACAACTTCAATTATGAGCCAAAGACAATGACTCAAACTTAATATCACAAACTGACTTCTCTGCCAAAATCAAAGCTTACATTTCTAACATCTAATGGATCTCGTCAGCACTACCAACTTAAAAGGGAATGAAATCACTTCATCTTTCTTCCAGTGAAAAGGCTCTGCTTCCCTATTTTCCAATCTCTAGAAATGGAACCCTTCTCATCCCTGCTTAAACCCAAGGTCTCAGGACTTCTACTTCCTCACCAAGCTTTTACAATATCCCTTGAATCAGCCTTTAATTTCCAGCCCAACAGATTCCCCTCTCTTCCCAACAGGTTCCTACCACTTTGACCTAGAATACTTCAAATTTTCAGTTTCAGGACAGTACTTCAAGAAATTTCAGTTTATCCATGCTGACTCCCTTCTCCCCTTCATTGCTGTTATGAACTATACACTGTGGAATTACCTCAAACACCAAGAAACCACCAAGGTACAACGTTCCAAACTAAAATTAGTCATAATATACCTTATGGTGGCCAATACTGCAAAGCACCCCTAAGCTTTCCAAATTTTAAATTTGGATGTTGTAACTGCTTAAGTTAAATAAACTCAGAGAACAGGTAAAAATAGTGACACTTTGGAATCCTAGTGGCTTTCCAAACCAGAGGCTCATCTGAGGCCAATAGAGCCTATTATAAATCTTCCATCTATCCAGTGGATCTATGAGTAAGGAGGAACCTATCTGATCTGCTGGGCATTGTTCACTGTTTTGTCCAGTTAAAATCCATAAATCAAATTTCACTTAGGATTACTATCTAGGATGTAAAAAGATATGCTTATTAAAAAAAATTTTAAACCCATCATCTTAAAATACAGGGGCAGGAGAATTAACTATTTTGTAAACATATTTATATAAATAGAATTAGGTCCATTAAATAAATATACTTAATGTGTTGCATTTAATGAACTACTTAAGAATGGTTCTTGGGCCGGTGAGATGGCTCAGCGGCGTAAGCGCCTGCCTTGCAAGCGCAAGGGCCCGAGTTCGACTCCCGGATCCCACATACGAAAAAGGAGCCGGTGATATCGCTCAGTGGCACGGGTGCCTGTTGGCGCATGAGGTCCTGAGGTCGACCCCCCGGTACCCACAAAAAAAAAAAAAAAAAAAGAATGGTTCTTAAGTATATAAGGTACCATTTCGCTTAATTACACCTTGTAATGTATTTTTTAAAGCTTTTGGTTCTAAGTCAGGCATGGCACACACCTCTAATCCCAGCATTCAGAAGGCTGAGGCAGGAGGATCACTGCAAGTTCAGGCCAGCCTGAACTGCATAATGAGACCCTATCTCAAAAACAAACAAACAAACAAACAAACAAAAGCTTTTGGTTTCTGAGGACAAACATTTAAATTTTTCTGAACATAAACACCAACATATGTTAGTGTTATGGCTTGTATCTGGATGTCCCCCAAAGCTTCATGCACTTATAGGTGGGGCTTTTCAGAGGCAGCTGGATCTATGGTGTATCAACATGGATTAAGGATGCATGATAACTGGATTAGTCCACTGACTGGTTTAGCCTAGTTGTGGATGTGAATGATGGAAAGACCCATCCTGGGCCTGGGACGCACCAACCAATAGGCTTGTAGCCTGGGTGAGATAAAAGAGAAAGGTAGGCTTGCTGCTGTTGCTGCTTCCTGCATGTCCTGTCATGTAGTGTTTTTCTTCTGCCATGACCCTCTGCCATGGTGTCCTAACTTGGAGTCAGCCGACTATGGACTGAAACCTCTACTAACTGTGAGCTAAAATAAACTTCTGCTCCTCTAACTTGTGGGTGTCAGGTATTTTGTCTCAGCAACAAGAAAAGTGACTAACACAGGTAAAAATCTGGGAATCTTAATTAATCTTTTCCTGATTTCAAACCATTATATATTCCTTTTATAGAGATCATTTGACAGCAAAATATTCTTTTGGAATGAGAGAGGAAATCTAAGACTAATAAATAGACAATATAGGAAAAAGGAAACTTTGAATCTGAGATAACATCTAGCTGAAAGAAAATGTGAATGTGGAATCAAGTCAGCCACTCAGGAGACAGAGGCAGAAGGATTACAAACTAAAGGTCAACCCAGGCAACTAGTGAAATGAAATCTTCAAAAAAGGTAAGGAAAGCTAGGGATGAAGCCCTGGGTTCAATCACAAATACAGCCAAAAAAAAAAAAAAAACCTTTGAGGGGAAAAACAAGTGATGCCAGTAATGGCTAAGCCTTACAGCATAAGAATCTTTCCTTATTTCTGAACAGAGGAATAAATCAAGTGACAGATACTGAGAATAACACTGAATATCATGGAACCAGTGACCAGGCCAGGCTGTGCATGAGGATAAGGGGGTAGGGCAGTAGGCAAGGGGAGTACTGTCTCAACCATGTCTTCCACCCTCCTTTACCTTAATTCAGGTGTGTAAATGGGAAACACATGGAGAAAGGTCTGTACTCAACAGGAATCCACTGAATTCATTAACTAATGCCACCTGAAGGAATTCTAAATAACTAAACCCACAAAAACTTAGATTTCTTCTTTGAAAAGATTTGCCTAATAAAAACAGTGAGTACAAAGGAGGAAAGTTTTGATATTGTTAACTTAGTAGAAATAGAAAAACATTTACTTTTATTTTTTTTTTTTTTTTGTGGGTACCGGGGGGACGACCTCAGGACCTCGCGCACCAACAGGCACCCGTGCCGCTGAGCGATATCACCGGCCCCTTTTTCGTATGTGGGTTCCGGGAGTCGAACTCGGGCCTTCGCGCTTGCAAGGCAGGCGCTTAAGCCGCTGAGCCGTCTCACCGGCCCAAAACATTTACTTTTAAAACAGAAAAAACTACCATTTCATAGTAATTTATGTATTTTTGTGTACCAACACTGAAAATACTTTTAAATTTTAAATTCTGCCTCTTGTATATTTTTACAAACAAATCCAATTTGCACAGAACAATCTGAACCAAATACATAAGATAATCAAAAAAGTATCAAAATTAAGAAAGACTCTAGACATGACCTTGAAATGCTGGAGTTCTTTAGGGCTCAGTCCAAGGAATGCCTGCCTTCAACTCTACATTTTCTCCTTAGATCTCATCCACACTTATCAGTTCAATTACTTCTGTATGCTCACAAGTCTGTATGCTCACAAGTCTTAAATGTTTATCTGCAATCCAGATTTCTCCTTTGAGCTCATTACCTACATTCCCAAACTGCCTCTCCATTTAGATGTCTCACAGGTACCTTAAATATAACACATGCCAATATTCATGGTGTTCCCGCCCCACTCTTGTTTCCTACCATCTACTGAGATGCATAAACCAAAATGTTCCTTCTCTGCCACCCAACCATAATCACTCAACAAGCCTCTACTATTTACCTCTGCATTCCAACCCTCACTATCTTTACTTTCATTATCCTAAGCCAGGCCACTATTATTTCTAATAATAGAAATAATGAATAAATAATGAATCTCATGATTAATCTCCTTGCATCCACTAATGCCTCTCTCTCTGACAGAATTCCCAACCTGTAATAAATTATCCTTTTAAAGCACAAATCTGGTCCTGTCATACCTTAAACACAAACATCCAATGTTTTTCCCATTACTTTTAATGCACATCAAAATCCTAAGTGTACAAGTATCTATAGCAGGTCTCAGTCTCATCCCTATTGACGTTTGAGCCAGATATTTCTTAGTTGTGGTGCGCTGTACTGTCCACTAGGATGTTGAGCAGCATCCTTGGCCTGTACCACAAAATGCTACAGTAGCACACTTTCCTCATCCCACCCACTTCACTGTGACAATATAAAATGTCTTTATACATTGCCAAATGTCACCAGGGAACAAAATCATCCCCTTTATTGAGAACCACTGATCTATATTTCCTGGTAACTAATAACTCTCTAGCTTCTCTCCTCCATGTTGTCCAGGTTACTATCATAGTAATGTTATGGAAGGCACCATAATTACAAAGAGAATAGGACCCTAGTACAAATCATAGCTCTACCCCCCACCTCCCGTCTTAGTTACTTTTCTCGTTGCTGAGACAAAATACCCAACACCCAAAGTTAAAGAAGGAAAGCTTTATTTAGCTCACAGTTTGTAGAGGTTTCAATCCACAATCGGCTGGCTCCAAGACAGGGTGGCACATGGCAGAGGAGCAACAGTTCACGGTGGTGGAAGACAGCAAAAGCAACAAGCAAGGGAAGGGAGGAACAAGCCTCTTTCCATCCCTTATATTGTATAGAGGCTACTGGCTCTATTCCCAGCACTGGACCATGAATCAATCACAAACTCTAGACTCAGCCACCTCTGAAAAGCCTGCCCCTCATGACTGCATGAGGCTTTGGGGGGACATCTAGACACAAGCCATAACACCCCCCTTCTTAGCTAGGTGACCTTAGGCAAGTTACTTCACTTCTCCATGTCTGGAATTCAGCACTGATAAAATGATAAAAGGAAACCACCTCATAGGGTTGTTGTGAGGATTTTATTAATTTATAGTAATTAGCATAGTACCTAATACATCGTAATAGCTGCATAAATAGCTGCCGTTATTCCTTGAATTCTCCATACCACTGCAGCCTCAAAAGCTTGTCACACATTCCCTCTGCCTGGAAAAGCTCTTTCCCACATCGACAACTTCCTTCCCCTAAGAAATTCCATTAATCCTTCAAAACCCTGGTGAAACAATGCTTCGTGATTCAAGGAAGTCTTCCCAACAGTCTCAACCACGTCAAGTCTCCCTAGCACAGACCTTTTAATAAAAGTGTACTGCTCTCTCTAAGCACACAACACAGTTATAAATAAATATATCATGGTACTGTATTTCCTCAGTTAATGCAGTGATTGTAACAAACAGATAATCACAGTTTTCAAGACAAAAAATTACCATATTAAGTGTATATGAAAACTGGAGAAAGGATCCACTATATAATCATTTGTTTAACATTTGTTTTCCCTCTAGAAGCTAAATTCCATAAAGGCAATGACCACAGTAGTTTTGCACAATCCATATATTCCAAGCATAATACAGAAAAGGTGCTCAATAAATATTTACTGAATGAATGACACTAAAAATTCATGTTCTTTAAAAAAAAATTATATTCTACAATGAAAGGAAGTATTAACACTCACAGTTACTGCTAATTATGGTACCTCTGCATCTTTAAAAGCTTTTATCTCTGATAAAAGTTGTGGGGTTTTTGTTTTTGTTTGGGGAGGGTTGTTTTGTTGTTTTGAGGTACTGGGGTATAAAACCAGGGCTTTTGCTCTGGCTACATGCCCGCTCCTTCTGTTTTTTATTTTGAGACACAGTGTTGCTAAGTTGCCCACGCTGGGCTCGACCCTGCAAATCCTTCTGCCTCAGTCTCCCAGAATGCCCAGATTACATGCATCTGCCACCACTCCTGCCTTGACAAAAGTTTTTTATTCTTAATTTACTATGACCTAAAAATGAGTAAGTTAAAGTAGTGAAATTACTATGAGAAAATCAGTTCTGTCAAGGTATTATGGTTACCATTCCATAAAGCAATACTAGAAAGTTGCTTTTCAACTTAGCATAATTTAATATATTAAGCATAATTCTTCCCCTTGTATCTTTTTCCTCAAGTTGTTAATCTATAATCAAAAAACAGTAGTGCACACCTATAATTTCAGCTACTCTGGAGGCTGAGGCAGAAGGACCACAAGTTCAAGCCACAAACTTCTGGTTTTCCTAGATTCCTAGAATAGCTGCAATGGCTGTTACATCACTAGGCAACAAACTGAAAGCCAGCCAAGTACACATCAACAGATGAACATACATACAAAAATCAGTATGTATACACAATGGAATATTACTGAGCAACAGAAAGAAATAAAGCTATTTTAAAGATTAAAAAAGTAATGAAGTTCTGATACAAGTTACAACATGGCTGAATCCTGAAAACATTAAAGGGAAGCAAGCCACACACAAAGGACAAATACTGCATAATTCCATTTACATGAAACACCTAAACTAGACAAACTCATAGGGACAAAAGCAGATAAAAGATTACCAGGGGCTGAAAAGGAATAATGAAGAGTTATTGCTTACTGGCTACAGAGTTTCCGTCTGGAGTAATGAAAAGGTTTTAGAAATCAATAGTGATAAAGGTTGCACACATTGTGAATGTAATTAATGTCACTGAATTCTACACTTTAAAAAGAAAAGGAAATTCAAACATTCCAATAGCTACAAAGGTTAAATAGTCATGCAGCCTCCTTACGATTACAAAGTTACAAGTAGGTTTACACACCAAATATGTTTACATGTAGATTCTGCTTAACATAAAAATCTCAGGACACTTTATCTACTAGACTCCAATTCCTATAAAAGATCGTCAGTTTCTATGTCTGATAATCATTCTTTAGATTTAAGAGATTTGTGCATATGAACATCAATTTTTTGGAGGGGTTATGATCTTGAAAGAAATCACAGAATTTTAAAGCTAGAAGGAATCTCATCAGGTCCAAAACTAAGGAACACTGTGATGATTTCTTTTTGAAGAAATGTGCATAAATCATGTTTTCTTCATAATTACAGCTCTAAGCAAGGAAGGTAGTAACATTCCAGGTTTCAGTGATACCTTAAAAAGACTGCACAATATTTAAGAGGCCTTTAATTTCTTCTCAGAGGAATAGCTGCTACAGATAATATTCACCAAACTGACTATGCTAAGGCAACATAACTAGTTTCATTCCACACTCATCTTTCTCCTTTTAAGAGGGAGGCTAGATGCCTAAAGGTCCCCAATTTGATACAGTAGGTATGTGCTTTCAGATAATTTTCACTGAAAATCAATAGGCCTTCAAACTGGTCTTCTGACACCTTAATGGACTTGCTGATGACTCCTGACACCTGCTGCTCTGAGCTCTTCAAAAAGCTGTAAATGCCTGAGCTCCCCTAACAAAACAGCAACGTGTTTATTACAAACACAGAGGGTTTCTAAATCTATTCACATTCCTAGCCTTTACAGAGCAATCTTCAATCATTTCAACATCTTTTAAAGATGCACTCAGGTTTTGCAAAATGAAAAGAGTTCTGGAGACAGATGGTGGTGATAGCTGCACCACAATGTAAATGCACGTAATGCCACAGAACTGTATGCACACTTAATTGTCAAACTGACAAATTTTATATGTATTTAAGTGTATTTTTAAAATGCACTCAGTTCCATATTTACATGCAAATTATTCAATTTGTGGAATTTATGTCCTTTGTATCTTTCCATTCTCATTCTTTCCGGCTGTTGGCTTTTTCACCAAGTCCAATGTATGAAAACCTGAAAATATAACCAAGAAGAAAAAGATGCTTTTATTTATGGCATCCCCTCCCTATTTATTTCAAAACACATGTGAAGAAAGATGAATTAAACTCGTCAGATTTAACTGAATAAAAGAGAAAAAAAAAGATTAAACTGTCATTTATGTTATTAAAGGGAGTTTGTTTTTGTTTGTTTCTCATGTAAAGCAATATTTTTTTATCCCACTGGAGAAAATAAGACTGGGGACTATCAGTGCCAATCATCCAGTATATGAGTGGACAATATGCAAACAGTTATGAAGACAAAGGAAAGAAAAAAAATCAAAAAGAACATATGAGATAACAAAGCAGCTAAACATATTTCCTCTAGTTTTCAAAACTACTGTGTCACGTATCAAGCAGTCATCAAACAAAGTCTTAGATCTTAACAAAAATTAGCCCTTTCATGTTTTAGATAAAAAGCAGAGCCTTCTGGATTTTGTTACTGAAGTTAACATATTCAAAGCAGGGATGAAGCTCAGTGGCAGAGCCCTCTGGTTCAACTGCCAGTACTACCAAAATAAAAAAAATTGTCATATGCATATTCAGACTCTGAAGACAGAAATCAAAACCAGAAATACTGCCTTTTGATATCCTTTTATGGTAATAATGTTTATTATTAGTATAACTTTTAATATAATAATGGAATTAAGTTTAGTTATTTCATAGCAAAATAATAACATACAGGGAAGAAAATACCCTGGAAGTATAAAAAACTGACCGCTCAGGCTAGGATAATCTGTACATTTTGATTTATAATTCTCGAACCTGATTGGCCATCAGAATCCCCTAGAAAGGAGAAAGTAAGAGGCAGAGGAAGAACAGAGAGGCAGAAGGAGAAAAGAATTTAAATAACACTTTTCTGAGCTCAGCCCAGATGAAGATTTGCCCCATAAGTTAATAAGGTCTGGGAATCTACAATGTTAAAGCTCCCTAGAAGCAAACTATGGTAGCAAACTATGGTATGCGTGCCACATCCAGCTGTTTGTTAACACTGAAAACCCTAAAAGGTTCACCATTTCTACCCTGGAAGATTCTGATGACCAACCATGTTTTAGAACACTCATGTTTAAATTTTTCTTTTACAAGAAGAGTCTATTTTCCCTTTCTACCAGTCTTCTAACTTTCTATCTCTCCCCTACCACCTAGACCTGAGAACAGAATCCAGAAGCTCACATATAAACGCTATCACTAAGGTATCTCCCCAGCCCTTTTTTTTCTTTTGAGACATGATCTTAGTAAGTTGCCCAGGCTGACTTCAAACTCATGATCCTCTTGCCTCAGCCTCCTGAGTAGCTGGGATTATAGGCATGCCTGGCCATTTCCACTTTTTAATCAATACAATACCCTACTGCAAGCCTAAGAGTAAGGTTCACATGCATTATTTCTTTTATTGTCATAACAGTCCTGTGAGACAGAAAGACAGTATTATACCCATTTAACAGATAAGGGACAGAAGTTTAGAGAAACTAACAAAATTATTCAACGAGCAACGAATAGAACCAGAATTTAAAGCTGTGCTTATAGTCTCCAAAGCCCATCTCTCCTGGAAGCAGTATGGTAAAGCAGAATGAAAAATGGCTTTAAATGACTGAATTTGAGCCCAGGTTCCAATACCTTTACAACAGTTATCTCTCCAATGCACTTGTTTCCTCATCTGTAAATAAGGCTAATAATAATACCTATCCTGCCTTGCTCAAGATTTTTGAGATTCAAGATGTGCAAATACTTTCAAAATCATGAAATATCATCAAAAAAAAAAACAAGCTATTAATGGGGAGTTAGGAAATATTGACTGAGTAGCACAGTAATCAGTTAAATGCACAGACTTTGGAGCCAGACTTTGTGTTTGAACCCAAACCCTGCTATTTCCTAGTTATGTAACTTGGGGAAGTTACTTCACTTCTGTGCAATGGTTTCTTCATCTGTAAAACAGAGATAAAATAAAACCAATCTCAGAATTTTCCAAGGGTTAAATAATTAATGCATGTAAAATGCTTAGAATAATTTTTGCCACATAGTAAACACTAGACAATGTTGAGTGTTAGAATCCTACCCAATTTTTTAAAAGATGCACCACATTAAAAAAAAAAAAAAGTTCAAATACTTAATGACAGTACAAAAGAAGCACAGAAGATGCTGGCCCTTTCTTTCCTTATAAAAATCTGGATAAATTCCACCAATTCTGGAAGTAAACAATTCAGACAGTTTCAATTTTCAATCTAAACTATGTGGCTTCCAAAATGCTTCATTTGTGCATTTTCAAGTATCTTTTACATCTTTTTCTCTAAAAACATCTCACTGCTTTTTAAGATAATTTTGTTAAAGCAGTATTACACTTTTGTTATTAGTTTTTAGGTAATTTTGCTTCAAATACCCTTCTATATAATATTTGATGTCAATTCAAAAACTAGCTTTGAAGAGGAAAAATGTAACAACAACTAAATCGAAAGATTGTGAAATATGTCAAAACAAAAGGACACTAGTCCTAAATGAGTTATTTATTAAGAATAACCAAAAGGGCCAGGGATACAGCTCAGCGGCACAAGCGCCTGCCTGGCAAGCGTAAGGTCCTGAGTTTGATTCCTGGTACAAAAAAAAAAAAAAAGAATAACAAAGAGCAAGCAATAAGGGAATAATTCTCACTAAAATAATACAATTTAATGATGGTCTAAGCAATTCTTCTACCACATTGGTTTATGGTCAGTCTGCAGATCCAGATAGTTAGAATGACAAACACAGTAGGCACATCACTAAGAAATTCCAGCTGTAGGTTATTCTAAATATCCAATATACAACAGGAAATATTGCTACTGATTTAATAGATGATACCCCTTTCCCTGTTCAAAAAAAATTTTTTCTGAGATGCCAACAAACGGGGAAAAATGTCCCGAATGCTCTGTTACTAACCAAAAGAGTTAAAAAAAAAAAATCTCACTGCAATGTTTTAAAAATGCATAACCCACTGAGCATTTTTATAATGTAGTTATTATTTCTCCAACACTCTACCCTAAATTTAAATTCTGATGATTAATTATAAATTTCAATATACCAGGAATAATAATGGAACTCGAGTAACCCATAAAAATATAATGAAAAATTAATTTCAGATGAATTGAATAGATATCCAAGTATTTTTTTTATAATAATATGGTATTTTAGAGGCTAGACTAACATCTTGTTCACAGTAAATATGCTGAAATTGGCTCGATGAATATTTGTATCTGTCACCCCAGCATTTGCATAATACTCTCATCTGAACAACTCAGTTTTGAAAGAGTGTTTACCACACACACCTCTCTGGCAATGTTACTCAAAGCTTCATCTTCTGCAGAAAATCGATCTTTCACAGGTGTTCTTTTCCTTCCAGAACCAGGAGTCCCCATCTTGTGTTCCTAATAGTCTTTTAAATCTGAAAGTAACTTCACTTTGTGTTCAGGCCTGAAATAAACAGAAACACAACTTAGGATGTTTCTCTTTGTGCAGCTTTAATGCTCTTTTATACACTCAATTTTAACAGAGAAATATTTCTCTTTAGAGAAACTAATAACCAAATACCTTTGCCAAATTATCCCAATAAATTTCAGAATATTTAAATTTGTATTAATTAATAACCTCTTAATTTCACTAAGCTATCCACAACAACCTATGAGAGTGGTATATTATCTCAGAAAACTGCAGTAAGTAGCAATGTTCTTTCAAAGTTTAAAATTAATACAGCTATTTCTAAAATCTATTTCCATTCCAGAGTGAAAGACATTTCAGAAATGTCATTCAACATAAAGTTTAAGAAGAATGTTTAAGAGGTTTTAATATTCAGCCTTAAAGGTAGACAATAGTAACTTTGCTTTTTAGTGTAATTTTCAAAAATTCCAGTTAAATCACAATCACAATAAAATAACAAATGAAGTCTGATTATTCTACAATTAAAAATGTACACATATTCTAATTCTAGACATGTAAAATTAATTACATGGGAAAAAACAGACTTGGACGGGAAAACACCAATAGTTTAACAGTGAGTTCATTCGTTTGTTCGTTGAGATAGGGTCTTGCTACATAGCCTAGGCTGGCCTCCAAATCACGGCAATCCTCCTGCCTCAGTCTCCTGAATGCTGGGATTATGGGCATGCGCCACCAACCCTGGTAGTAATTTCTTTCTTCTTTTTTGTTTTTTTAGGAGAACGGGACTATGAATGTATTTTTTGCTCCCTGAATCTCTGAAATTTCAGCAGCATTGAGGAACAGAAGATACAACACTGTTCCTGAAATAAATATGAGCACCTGCCATTGTCCGGTACTACAGGTGCTGAAGGTAAGCATGATAACAAAACTGATGTAGCTCAACAATTTAAAATATATCTATGAATCTATATAATTATAATTATTAAACAGACCTATTTTATAAAAGAAAAGACAAATGCACCTTTCAGGATTAAAAATCAAAGGTGATAAAGGCCATTTAACCTTTCTAACGTGGTATTTGATGTTAAAAATTCCCATGACAGGGAATGTAGCTCAGGAGTATGTGTGTGCTTAGCACATACAAGGTTTAAGTTCAGTCCCTAGCACTGGAAAAAAAACAAAGAAGAAGAAATTCTCAAGTCTATCCTAAAAGAACAAGCTATATTAAAACCATAACTGACTTTAATGCACTAGAATTCACTTGATTCAAGCAGAATAAACCAGAAGTACTACACCCCAAAAAAGTTTTCTCCAATCAAAATTCAGGCCACTCTCATAATAGCTGATATTATTTACTACCCACAGTTATCTTGTTACATGTGTCAAACAGAATTAAGACTGATAATGGTTTATTACTTCATATGATCATTAAGAAAATAACTCATTTAAATGGACACAAAAAAACAAAAATGTACATCTAAAAGGAGCAGCTGATAAATCTAAGCCACAAATCAGGACAATTCCTGAAAAGCAAATTTTCTCAGAAGTCTCCAATCATTTTAGCTTCAGCATAATTTTAAAGATTATTCACTGAATAGTAATAGTACATACAAGTATTGGCTATATACTGAGAAAAAAAGCAACATGCAATACAGAATTCATTTTTAGACTGGAGTAGTAATTTAACTAATGCACTGTGGAACCACCTAGTATTTGTCCTTCAGCCAGCTTTCCAAGGACACACTAAAAGCCATTTCACAGAAACAGGAGGAAAAAAATGTAGACATATTCTAGTTCTAGACACGTAAAAATAATTACAAAGGGAAAAAACAGACTTGGCTAGAAGAATCTCAATAGTTTAAGAATGACTTTTTTTTTTTAGGAGAACAGGATAATGAATGTATTTTTTGCTTCCTCAATCTCTGAAATTTCAACAGCATTGAAGAAAAGGAAATACATTTTCTAAAAAATAATTAGACCTAGGGCTAAATTAATAAACTGGCCTTGGGTCGGTGAGATGGCTCAGCGGCGTAAGCACCTGCCTGGCAAGTGCGAGGGCCCGAATTCGACTCCCGGAACCCACATAGGAAGAAAGGGCCGGTGATATCACTCAGCGGCACGGGCGCCTGCTGGCGCGCAAGGTCCTGAGGTCGACCCCCGGTACCCACAAAAATAAATAAATAAATAAACTGGCCTTAAAGTGGATTGCACTGAAATTGGACACAATATGTCAGACAACTGAGACACACTATCTGAAATTGCTATTGATGGCATTCTTCCAAATGTACCTCTTTCTTCTCTCTCCCTATAATCCATTTTCCTTCTTCCTCAAGTAACACTGCCTCAACTAAAACTTAGACCTGGCACGATATCACTAGCCCATAGATTGTATAAAAAATTATCCTTTCTTAAAACTGCCTCAAAACAGAACTGCTTCAACAAGTACTACACTAGTCACCTTTGAGAGAAAGATGACCGAAAAGAGACACGAGCACAGGCTAAAAAATAGGAACCACTTCCTGGCCCATCTCCCTTGCCCTTCCTATCTAAAAAGAACCTCTAGGTATGTTTTTGACTGATTAGCCTTTTCAGTTGCATACAGGGCATATCAACCATTACCTATTTCAAAGAACAATCTAGTGCTTTTGAAAGAATTATATTGTTTGTATTCTGTAATCAGTCATCCTTTTCAGTATTAGAAAAATTAAAGATTTCCAGTTGCTATGTATCTATCTTGTAATAACTCTAGAACATTCTGTATTAAGGATGGAGGAAAAGAAAGGATCCTATCATAGCCAATGGAAAACTGCTTTTCAACAAAATGACAAAAATAAGGACGTAGATTCAAAGGAATCTCAAATAGATTATTTCCAGTTTTTGATCCAAAGGACTTTCAGATAGTTTGTATCTAAGGAGGTTTTCTCAAGACTACTCTTTCGGTATGTCAGGAATCCTGACGCGACTGAAGCGGTTCAAATCTACAGACACGCGGTGACTGCCGGCGCCCCTGGTGGCCTCCACGGAGGAACGCGAGAAGCAGTGGTGCAGAGAAGCAGCGGCCCTGCAGGACACACTGACTGGCGGTGAGTGCTGACAACCAGCCGTCCCGCGCGAGAGATCGACCAGCCGGGCGCCATGGGGGGTGGGGGCAGCAGCTGAACTTGAAACTCAGGGCGGCTGCCACTCCACCCACGGCTCCAGCGGGGACCTCTGTGGAGGAACGCGAGACGCCGCAGTACAGAGAAACAGCGGCTGTGAAGGACACACTGACTGACGGTGAGTGCTGAGACCCAGCCCTCAGGCTCGCAAGAGAGCCACTAGCCGGGCGCCATTGTGGGGGGGTGGGCAGCAGCTGAGCTGAGAACTCAGGGCGGCCGCCACTCCATCCACGGCTCCAGTGGGAACCTCCGCGGAGTAACGCGAGACACCGCGGTACAGAGAAGCACCAGCCGAGAAGGACACACTAACTGGCGCTTTTCTTCCTGGTATTCCAAGAATCTCCTAAGAGTTTGAAATACTAGCAATAAAGCAACCTACCATAGGCAATTTACAAACAGCAACCCAGGAATTAAACTAAAGAAAGAAAAAGAAAATGAGACGACACTTAAACAAGATGCAACCCCACACATCCAGTTCACCAAAGACAAACCCAGGGGGCAGTGAGGTGGGACAAACCGAAAGCCACCCACCTGACATCTCTGAAGTGGTAACAACAAAGCAGTTGAATGAGGCTCTGAAAAAATTTAAATCAGAAATAATTTCTCAGATAACTGCAGAGATAATGTCCACAATGAAGACCATGCTTAAGGACACTAGAGCAGACACAGACAAAAAAATGGACGAGCTTAAGAAAATGATGGAGGGCCGGTGAGACGGCTCAGCGGCTTAAGCGCCTGCCTTGCAAGCGCGAAGGCCCGAGTTCGACTCCCGGATCCCACATACGAAAAAGGGGCCGGTGATATCGCTCAGCGGCACGGGTGCCTGTTGGCGCGCGAGGTCCTGAGGTCGTCCCCCCGGTACCCACAAAAAAAAAAAAAAAAAAAAAAAAAAAAAGAAAATGATGGAAGCCATGAATGCTCAGCATAGGAAAGAAATGGACTCCATAAAGCAGATTCAAGCAGATATCCAGGAGAACAAAAATTCCACTGAAAGTATTTATAGCAGATTAAGCCAATGTGAGGACAGGATCTCAGACATAGAAGACAGGCTTGCAATTAATGATCATGAAAAGAAAGAATTCTTAAAAATAGCAAGGGACAATGAAAAATCAATCCAGCAGCTGCTAGATGATGCAAAGAAGAATAACAAGATTGATGGGAGTCAATGAAAAAGCAGGAGATAGCATAAATGACATCAGAACACTGTTCACAGACATTATAACAGAAAATTTCCCTGATAGAGAAAAAGAATTTGACGTTCAGGTAAGTGAGGCTTATAGAACTCCAATTAGCCACGATCAAAAAAAAAATCTTCAGCCAGGCATATCGTAGTCAAGATTCCAGAAATTCAACATAAGAGTAGAATCTTAAAAGCTGTTAGAGAAAAGAAACAAATCACCTATAAAGGAAAGCCCATCAGAATCACAGTGCACTTTTCATCACAAACCCTCAAGTCAAGAAAAGCTTGGAATGATGTATTTCAGGTTCTAAAGGAAAATAATCTTCAACCTAGATTGATGTACCCCACAAAAGTATCCTTCAAAACTGATGGAGAAGTAAAATACTTCCATGACAAAGAACATCTGAGAAAATTTATAAACACCAAACCAGCACTCCAAAATGTTTTGAAGGACATTCTAGAAAGGGATAACAAGGACTACAACTCCAGAAACCCCAACAGAAGGAATCCACCAGGCAGAGCAAATGATTAAAGAGAGGGAGGGAAAACAAAAATTAAAAGAGGGGGAGCCAACAACAAGAAAATAACATGACAAGGATAAGTCAATACGTATCAGTTTTAACGATTAATGTTAATGGTCTCAATTCACCAATCAAAAGGCACAGACTGGCAAAATGGATCAAGACGCAAGATCCAACAATATGCTGTATACAAGAAACACATTTAATTCAGAAAGAAATTCATAGACTGAAAGTCAAAGGATGGAAAACAATACTCCATGCAACAGGAACCCAGAAAAAAGCAGGGGTAGCTATTCTTTTTGCAGACAAAGTGTATTTCAAACCAAGAATGATTCAGAGAGATAAAGAAGGTCATTACATCCTTGTAAAGGAAACAATCCAAGAGGAAGAGATAACAATCATAAATATATATGCAACAAATACCAGTGCACCCAACTATGTAAAACAAATATTAATGGACATGAAAAATCAAATAACCACTAATACAATTGTATTGGGGGATCTCAATACTTCACTGTCCCAAAAAGACATATCAACTAGACAAAAAATAAACAATGAAATATTAGAACTGAACCAAACTTTGGAACAAATGGACTAAGTAGATGTCTACAGAGTGTTCCACCACACAACATCAGAATACACATTCTTCTCAGCTGCACATGGGACATTCTCCAAAATAGACCACATACTAGCACATAGAACCTGCTTAAGTAAATGCAAAGGAATTGAAATTATCCCATGTATATTATCAGACCATAGTGCAATGAAATTGGAAATCAATGGCAAAAGAAACCACAAGAATTTGCTAAACACATGGAAATTAAATAGCACCCTACTGAACAACCAATGGGTCACAGATGAAATTAAAGAACAAATTAGACAGTTTCTGCAACTGAATGATAATGACAGTACAACATACCAGAACTTATGGGATACAATGAAAGCTGTCCTAAGAGGGAAATTTACAGCATTAAATTCCTATATCAGGAAAACAGAGCAAGCACAAATAAACAACCTAATGGTGAACCTCAAACTTCTAGAAAAAGAAGAGCAGGCTAAACCAAAATCTCGTACAAGGGAGGAAATTATAAAGATCAGAGCAGAAATTAACGTATTGGAGACTAAAAAAAAATACAAAGAATCAACGAATCAAAGAGTTGGTTCTTTGAAAGATTAAATAAAATCGACAAACCCTTATCCAACCTTATTAAAAAAAGAAAGAAAGTACTCAAATCCAAGCAATTAAGAATGAAAAGGGTAATATCACAATGGACCCTGCAGAAATCCAGAAGATCATCTATACCTACTTTGAAAACTTGTATTCTAATAAGATACAAAATGCAGAAGAAATGGACAGATTCCTAGATTCGTATGAATTACCAAAGCTCAACCAAGAAGACATAAAAATCCTAAATAAACCAATAACAATCAATGAAATTGAAGATGTAATTAAAAACCTCCCAACAAAGAAAAGCCCAGGCCCTGATGGATTCACTGCCGAATTCTACAAGAAATTTAGAGAAGACCTAACACCACTACTTCTCAAACTCTTTAATGAAATTGAAAGGGAAGCAATACTCCCAAATTCATTCCTGCAAGAAAGCATTACCCTGATACCAAAACCAGAGAAGGACCCAACTAAGAAAGAGAACTATAGACCAATCTCCCTAATGAACATAGATGGAAAAATCCTCAATAAGATACTGGCAAACAGAATGCAGCAAATCATCAAGAAGATTATACACCATGACCAAGTTGGATTCATCCCAGGGATGCAGGGATGGTTCGACATACGTAAATCAATAAATGTAACACACCATATTAACAGAACCAAGGACAAAACTCATATGATCATCTCAATAGATGCAGAAAAAGCTTTTGACAAAGTCCAGCACCCATTCATGATAAAAACCCTACAGAAAATTGGAATAGATGGTCTTTATCTCAATCTGATAAAAGCTATCTATGACAAACCAACAGCCAATATCATACTAAATGGACAAAAACTGAAAGCCTTCTCTCTAAAATCAGGAACAAGACAAGGATGTCCACTGTCCCCACTCTTATTCAACATAGTCCTGGAAACTTTAGCCAGAGCAATTAGACAAGAGAAAGAAATAAAAGGAATTATGATTAGAAAGGAAGAAGTTAAATTATCATTATTTGCAGACGACATGATACTCTACGTAGAAGAACCCAAAAACTCCACTAAAAAATTGCTAGATTTAATAAGCAAATTCAGTAGTGTAGCTGGATACAAAGTCAACACTCAAAAATCAATAGCCTTCCTGTACACCAATAACAAACTCACTGAGAGAGAAATTAGAGAAACAACACCTTTCACAATCACATCTAAAAAAATGAAATAACTAGGAATCAATCTCACAAAGGAAGCAAAAGACCTCTACACTGAAAACTACAGTACTCTGAAAAAGGAGATTGAAGAGGATATCAGAAAATGGAAAGATATCCCTTACTCTTGGGTCGGAAGAACCAATATAGTGAAAATGGCCATACTTCCAAAACTGTTACACAGATTTAATGCAATTCCGATCAAAATTCCAACAACATATCTCACAGAATTACAGAAAACAATCCTAAAATTCATCTGGAACCAGAATAGACCTAGAATAGCAAAGGCAATTCTGGGCAACAAAAGCAAGGCAAGGGGCATCACAATCCCTGATTTGAAATTATAGTATAAAGCTACTGTGATAAAAACAGTGTGGTACTGGCAAAAAAACAGACCTGAAGATCAATGGAATAGAATAGAAGATGCAGAAACAACTCCAGACATACTAAGCCACCTTATCTTTGACAAAGGTGTCAAACACATTCACTGGAAGAAAGATAGCCTCTTTAATAAATGGTGCTAGAAAAATTGGCTCTACACATGCCGAAGATTAAAATTAGACCCGTATCTTTCACCGTGCACTGAACTAAATTCAAAATGGATCAAACAACTAAATATTAAAACAGAAACATTAAATCTCCTGGAAAATAGAATAGGTAAAACTCTTGAAGACATTGGTGTAGGCAAAGACTTTATGAATAAAACCCCCATCGCACAGGAAGTATCACAAAGAATCAACAACTGGGATCTCATCTTATTAAAAAGCTTTTGCACAGCAAGAGCAACCACCAACAGAGTGAAGAGACAACCCACAACGTGGGAAAAAATGTTTGCCAGCTGTTCCTCAGACAAAGGATTACTATTGAGAACGTACAAAGAACTCAAAAAAATCAGACCTCCCAAATTTAAAGATCCAATCCAAAAATGGGCATCTGAGATGAATAAACACTTCTCAGATGAAGAAATACAAATGGCAAATAAATATATGAAAAAATGTTCAACATCACTAGTCATTCGAGAGATGCAAATGAAAACAACACTGAGATTCCATATCACCCCTGAAAGAATGGCTATTATCAAGAAGTCAACTAATAACAAATGCTGGAAGGGCTGTGGGGAAAAAGGAACCCTTCTCCACTGTTGGTGGGAGTGTCAACTGGTACAGCCACAGTGGAAATCTGTGTGGAGACTCCTCAAAAAACTAGGATTGGAGGTCCCATTTGACCCAGCTATTGCCCTTCTGGATATCTTTCCAGAAGAATTAAAAACATCATACCACAGCGATATATGTGCACCCATGTTTATAGGAACATAATTTGTAACAGCTAGATCGTGGAAACAACCCAAATGTCCATTAACCGAGGAATGGCTAAAAAAGATGTGGTATTTCTACACAATGGAGTACTACTCAGCCATAAAGAAAGATAAACTGGAAACTTTTATAGGTAAATGGATGCAACTCGAGAAAATACTCACAAGCGAAATAAACCGGATGCACATTTGTAAACATCGTATTGTCTCCCTAATATGAAAATGCAATTTCACTGTGACTATTCCATTCCTTAGTCTTCTATTTTTACCTAGCTTTTACGTGGCTTAATCTTATACTGAGTAATATTTTTCTCCAAAAGGTGTTTGTACATTCTCTAATGCTTGAGTTTGTTAATACATAAGAATGTTTACTTGTCTTTAAAAAAAAAAAAAAAAGAGACTACTCTTTCACATGCCATGTTAATATTCTCACCTACTGCTTAATGGTATCAATCAACCTAAAGAACTGAATCTGATCAAGATAGGTCAGATTCAAAGTATGAGAGAAAGAGAGACAGAGGCAGAGATAGACAGACAGACAGACAGACAGAAAGACAGAGACTGATTCTATAATGGCTTAGATCAAAATGTATCCCTAAAGTCTCCTGTGTTTGAAAGGTGAGTGGATCATGGGGTTGCCACACTCTTCCATGGATTTATCCATTGATGAGTTCAATAGGTGAATGTGCTGTTAGGAGGTAGGGCCTGCTTGGAGGTGGGTCACTGACGGCATAACCTGGAACAATGCATTCCTGTTCCTGGCTCCTTCCTTCTCTGTCCTCTTCCTGACTGCCAAGGGTTAAACAGCTTTCCCTCACCATGCCATTTCTGCCTTGGAGCCAGCCAACCACAGATTGAAACAATGAGTCCAAACAAACTTCTCCTCCTTTAAGTTGTGGGTGTCAGGCTTTTTGTTTTTGTTTTTTTATGGGTACCCGGGGTCGACCTGAGGACCTCGCACGACAGCAGGTGCCCGTGCCACTGAGCGATATCACCGGCCCTTTTTTCGTACGTGGGTTCTGGGAGTCGAACTTGGGCCCTCACGCTTGCCAGGCAGGCGCATATGCCGCTGAGCCATCTCACCGGCCCAGGTGTCAGGTTTTTTGTCTCAGTGAAGAGAAAGGACAAAGACACTTTCCAAAATAGATTCATTAATAAGACTATCTCTTCTCCAATGAGCTGCTTATATAATAGATGTCTGAATCATTTATTTTGCCACATTTAAGTGGCACTTTATCATGAGACATGATTCACTGTTATAAAAACAGAATATGCATGTACTATGAGTATACAGCATTCTATATATAGCACACTTTGAGAGGGGAAAAAAAGCTGGGCATGATACCACATGCAGAGGCTGAGGCAAGAGTATCACAGTGAGTTCGAAGCCAGCCTGGGCTACATATTGAGTTCAAGGCCAGCCTGGACCACACAGTGAGACCCTGTCTCTAAATAAATAAACAACAGAAAGGCAGGCAGACAGATAAATAAATAAATAAATCACACTTAGTTCTATGCCTCTCTAGATCCTGATAGACCCAGTTCCTGTATATCATCATGGAGAATGCAAAATGTACATCTTTTCATCTGAGCTATAATTACAGTTAATGCTGGTCTGTACAATGAAACATTTGGTAGTTATTCAGACACAAATCCAAGTACAGTGTCCGGAATGGTACAAACTAGAGACTTAGAAACTGGAGTTGTTGCCACTGGACAAAATTTTAAATAGGAGGATCACTGTTCATCTGATTATACTCCCACTTGCTGTGTTGTCCTGCCCACAAGATTTGTCTTCTTCATCTACAAAGCAGAAGTAACAACTGACCATCTATGTAACATGGTTAATAGAAGGTTCAAATGAGTTAAGATAAATTGCAAGATATTTAATAAGCTATAAAGCACTCTATAAATATTTAAATTATCTTTAGTTATCACTTCTTTTGTATATTTCATTTATGAAATTGACAAAAGGACAATCCTTGCCCTTACTTATGACTTTATCCTTTTTTTTCCAGTGATGGGGATGAAACCCAAGGCCCCATACGTGATACGCAAGGGCTCTACCAACAAACTACATCCCGGATCCCTTGCCCTTTTTTGGGTGGGGTAGAAGGGTTATCACTATATTGACCAGGATTCCCTGAACCTCACAATAATCCTGCTTCAGTCTCCTAAGTAGCTGAAATTACAGGCAAGCACCACCATCAGGTGACAGATTTATACTGCTAACTAAACAAAAACATCCTCACGTTACTTCTTCCTACATGCACTATGTTATCACTAGCCATGCTGAGAATTTTTACTGAAGCATGGAACAATCTCGAAAAAGTCAAAATGCTTCCACTATAATTATTTTGGTATAAAAGGTATTTATATAATAAAGACAAAAGAAACAATTAAGGTATTTTATGATTACTCAAAGTCTATTATTTTTTTTTTTTTTTTGGTGGGTACCGGAGGTTGACCTCAGGACCTCGCGCACCAGGAGGCACCTGTGCCGCTGAGCGATATCACCGGCCCTTTTTTCGTATGTGGGTTCCGGGAGCCGAACTTGGGCCTTCGCGCTTGCCAGGCAGGCGCTTACGCCGCTGAGCCATCTCACCAGCCCTCAAAGTCTATTTTTGAAACTCCAAAGAATACAAGCATTTTGAGACTATGGCCTTAGTATGTTTTTAGTCCCCCTGACAGAACACAATTGACTTAGAAGGAAACAGACTAAATGGTATACTTAAAATCCATGCACATCATTCTAAGCAAATTTTATCTCAAAAGAAAAAAGATCTCGACACATATATTAAAGTCTAGTCTAAAACATTTAAGGTTGAAATGTACTAATAGCTGCTATAAAATATTTAAGGTTGAAATGTGCTGATAGCTGCTACTTACTTTAAAATGCAACAACAAAAGATGAAATGATGAAATCCACATGGGAAGTTCAGGGGTGTTTACAAGTACAACTCCTTCAATTTTGCTGTATGCTTGAAAAATTTTATAATAAAGTGTTGAGGAGAAAAAACTAACTGGTTAAGAATAGTGGATGATTAGGTGAACAAAAACATGGGACACTCTGGCAGGCTGAGGCAGGAGAATTGCAAGTTCAAGCCCAGCCTGTACAACTTAGCTAGACCTTGTCTCAAAAAGTAATAAAAGGTGTGTGGTGGCACCTGCCTGTAATCCTAGCACTCAGGAGGCTGAGGGAGGAGGATCACCACGAGTTCGAGGCCTGCCTGGGCTACATAGTAAGTTCAAGGCCAGGCTGAACTATATAGTGAGACCCTGCCTCAAAACAACAACAACAAAAAAAGTAACAAAAGGGCTGGGGATGCACCACAGTGTGAAGGCCTTAGATTTAATCTTTGGGAAGGGGGGAGACTACAAATTGCAATTTTTTAAAATTTTGATTTGAAAAAGAAAAAAAAAAGGCAGGGCTGGGAAGTAGCACAGTGATATAATGTTTGCCTAAGCATTCACAAGGCCCGGGGTTTGACTCCCAGTACTATAAAAAATGAACAAAGAAAAGAAGGCAGAGACAATTACAGCACTAAAGGATACAAACAGTTACATATACATCAGAAATTAAGATTATGGGCAGCCGGATACGGTGGCACACACCTGTAATCCCAGCATTCAAGAGGCTGAAGCAGGAGGATTGCTGTGAGTTCAAGGCCAACCCAGACTACACAAGCGAGTTCAAGGCCAACCTGCACTACACAGCAAGACCCTGTCTCCAAAAAAAAAACCAAAAAACAAAAAAACAGATTATGGGCAAAGTAGAGAATAGCTGAAATCTCTGAATCAGAAGGGTGGGGGAGGTTACAATTAAAGTTGTTAATTTAACAAAAATCTAGATGAGACCATTATATAAAAATGAATAGGGGGCCAGTGAGATGGCTCAGCAGCTTAAGCGCCTGCCCGGCAAGTACAAGGGCCCGAGTTCGACTCCCGGAACCCACATATGAAAAAAAGGGCCAGTGATATCGCTCAGCGGCACAGGCGCCTGCTCACGCGCAAGGTCCTGAGGTTGACCCCCGGTACCCACAAAAAAAAAAAAAAAAAAAAAAAAAAATGAATAAATCATTAACAAAACCTACAGAAAAAAGGTATATCCAGAAATTAAGAAAAGATTGCTCTTCCCCCATTGAACTGTTTCGTAACCCTTACCAACATCAGGCTGACCAAAAAAGGGTTTAAGCCAGGTAAAGTGGCACACACCTTAATCCCAGCACTCTGGGAGGCCAGGGCAGGAAGATCACAAATTCAAGCCCACCCTGGGCAATTTAGCAACTTAGCAAGTACTCGTCTCAAAATTAAAAAAAGTATTTTAAGAGGGGATGGATATGTAGCTCAGTTCAAAGGCTCTAGGTTCAAGCTCCACTATCATTTAAAGAAGAGGGGGGTGAACACTAAATTCTATTCCACTGATCTATACGTTTATCCTTAGGCCAATGGCATACCATTTTAACATGGCTTAGTAATAAATTCAAAAACTAGGAAGAGTGGGTCCTCCAATGTTTTTCTTGTCCTCTTAAGACTGGCTATTCTGGATCCCATATATTTCCATATAAATTTAAGGTTCATCGCACTGCTTTCTGGGGAAAAAAATGAAAAAGAAAAAGGCAGCTGGGATTATGATAGCAATTACAAAAAATCTATAGATCAATGTGAAGACAAGTTATATGTTAATATTAAGACTCCAATCCAGAAACATGGATTCTTTCCAACTATTTAGATCATCTGGCTCCAAAACATTTGTGCTTTCAACATGCAGGCGCTGCACTTCTTTTATTAAATTTACTCCTATGTAACAGGATCATTTTGAAGATCAAACAGATATGAAACCTTCTATAAATTGTAAAGTGCTACAGAAAAATGTTATCAATGATACCAAAAAACAAAAGCCCTGAAATCACAGAAGCAAAAAAAAAAAAAAGTGACAAAGAAAAGCTTGCATGTAAACTCCATGCCTTAATTTAGTCTTCAGTTGAGCCAAGGGTACATCAGGGATTTTACATTTTTAAACACAAATACCTGCATACTGAGTGTGAAGGCTTAACATTTCCAATTGACTAGATATTTAACAACATTAAGATGAACTGAAAATTCTCTTGCCTTATATCTGAAGTTGTTCTTCTCACCAGCCAGGATGAATTCTATTGATAATACTCATATTAGCTATATACTAATGTGAAAAAAAATAAAATTTTGAATATATTGCAACAAAAGAAAAAATTACATGAATACACAAGATCATCCCAATTTCATTTTTTTTTTTTTTTTTTTTTTGGTGGGTACCGGGGGTCAAACTCAGGACCTCGCGCTTGCCAGGCAGGCACTTATGCCGCTGAGCTATCTCACAGGCCCCCAATTTCTTTTTAACCTGTAATAAAACAAAATACAGAGAATGCGCAAATTAACAACAATAGCATTAGTAAGTCAAGGCCAGTCAGTACGATATAATAAATGACAGCATTAGAAAAGTCATGGGAAGCAGAAAACAGACAGGTTTTATATGCCTATTAGATAGAAAAAATGAGGAAGTGCCATATAAGCTATGATGGCAAATGTGTAAAACTGTACATACAAATAATGACAAAGAAAATATAAATTTTTTAACTTTTTCTTAATTCACCTTATCTAAAGTAAGTTTTTAAAAGGTGTCAAATTAAAAAATAATTATTGAGCTATTTCATAGTATGAAAACACACTCGTAAGAATAACCAATTCTGGCCAGGTGTGGTGGCACACGCCTGTAATCTCAGTATTCAGAAGGCTGAGGTAGAAGGATTACTGTGAGTTCGAGGCCAGCCTGGGCTGCACAGTGAGACCCTGTCTCAAATAACAAAAAAAAAAAAAAAAAAATTAAAAATAAAAAATAACCAACTGAAACTGTATCAATAAAATGATAAGGAGAAAAATCTGTCAAAGCCACTGCACAGTAGCACTATAAAAGCTTATTATAATTCAACTCTGGGAAAAACCACAATTTTCTTACAGATTTCATATTAGCCATCACTATCACATAATGGAATTCCAAGTAAATGGGAAACACACTGCAAACTTTGAATAAAAAAATCACTATCACGTTAACCTTAAAAAAGGTTATAAAATAAGAAATCTAACTCAAGAATCAAACGGACCAAAATTAAAACAAAAAAGCAACAATCCTTGTCCTCTAACTTCCTGGAGAAAAACATCAGCTTTCAAAGTGTACAAGTTTTATCAGAACAAAAGCATTTGAAATTTTCAGTATGCCCTGAAGACCTCAATGATTCCTTTCAACTATACACCTCACTCCTTGTAGGGGGTGGAAAGCAGTTACACAAAGTACCTTTGTTGAACACAGATACCAACACTTTTGTCATGTTGGTCAGGTGTGTAATTAAAATTTGTCTTAGGGCAAAGTAATGTCCTGAAATGGTAGACAAGATATAAAACAGGGGTATAAAGGGAAAAAATTAGTAAAATATAATGCAATAATAAAAGTATAGTATTTGGGAGGGAAAAATTAAAGAAGGGAACACAGCTGAGAATTCAGTTGTGACTACCTTACTGAAGCACCACACTCAATCTAAAGAAGCATGCATTGAGTTTTACTTTTTATTTTTTCTCTTTTTTTTTCTTTCAGTGCTAGGGATCAAACCCAGGGCCTTGAGCATGTTGGTCCAGCAATCTACCACAGAGCTACATCCCCAGCCTTGAAGTTACACTTTAGACACGGCAGCTCTCCCTATCCTTATCCACAGGTTCTATATCCTTGGATTCAACCAACTGTGAATCAAAAACATTGAGGAAAAAATTTATTTTTTCTTGTCTTTATTCAGAAAAAAATACAGCACAACTATTTATAGAGTATTTGCATTGTATTAGGGATTATAAGTACTATAATCTAGATATGACTTAAAATATATGAGGATGTATACAGGTTATAGGTAAATACTACACTTTTTTTTTCTTTTTGGTGGCACTGGCGATTAAAACCCTAGAGCCTTCACACTGAGCTACACCCTAGCCATTTTTTTTTATTTTCTTTTCTTTTAAAATCAGATTTTATTGATACATTTTAGATATACATAATGATCGCACTCCTCATAGAGAATCTGTACCTGTACATAATATAACTTGTCACTTTTTTAACCAGATTTTATTGCTACATTTTACACATAATGATCACATTCATTATAAAGAATTTGTACCTGTACAAGATATAACTTGATTCTTTTTTGTCCCATTCCCCTACCCTTCAACCCATCCTCCCCTCCCCATTTACAAAAGATTTGTTTCCAGTTTTTTCTTTTCAAATTGCTTTTACTTTTCCCTTCTTTCCTTTCCCCTGCCACCCTCCCTTGTTCCCCTCCCCATTTGAACATTTTCTTCCTATTTCACAATACGTAACACACATTTTGATCCTTATTTACACTTTCGGTTTCTCACACCAGAGAAACACTGTGGTACTTACATGTGTGTCCGATTTATTTCACTTAAGAGTATGGTCTCAAGGTGCATCCATTTACTTAGAAATGTCTTAAGCCTATCCTTCTTTACAGCACAGTAGTACTCCACTGTATTAAAAAAAATCTTTATCCATTCAAGAGTTGATGAGCATTTAGGCTGTTTCCAAGATTTAGTTATTACAAACTGTGCCTCTATAAACATGAGTGTGCATATATTGCTGTGGTATGCTGCTTTTAATTCTTCTGGGAAGATACCAAGAAGGGAATAGCTGGGTCAAATGGGACCTCTACTCCTAGTTTTTTTGAGGAATCTCCACACTGATTTCCACAGTGATTGTACAAGCCTATACTCCCACCAACAGCGGAGAAGGGTTCCTTTTTCCCCACAACCCCGCCAGCACTTGTTATTTGTTGATTTCTTGATAATAGCCATTCTTTCTGGTGTGGGATGGAATCTCAGTGTTGTTTTAATTTGCATCTCTCAAATGACCAGTGATGTTGAACATTTTTTCATATATTTATTTGCTATGTGTACTTCTTCATCTGAGAAGTGTGTATTCATCTCAGATGCTCATTTGTGGATTGGGTCTTTAAATTTGGGGGTTCTGATTTTTCTTTGAGTTCTTTCTATATTATAGATAGTAATCCTTTGACTGAGGAAGAGCTGGCAAAAATTTTTTTCCACACTGTGGAATGTCTCTTCACTCTGTTGGTGGTTTCTCTTACTGTGCAAAAGCTTTTTAATAAGATGAGATCCCAGTTGTTGGTTCTAATAGTTCTTGTGCAATCAGGGTTTTGTTCATAAAACCTTTCCTACACCAACTCTATCTATTCTCTCTTCCACCAGATTTAATGTTTCTGTTTTAATATTTAGATCTTCAATCCATTTCAATTTCAGTTTAGTGTACAGTGAAAGATGTGGGTCTAATTTTAATCTTCGACATGTAGAAGGCCAGTTTTTCCAGCATTATTTATTAAAGAGGCTTTCTTCCAGTGAATATGTTTGGCCCCTTTGTCAAAAATAAGGTGGCTGAGTGTGTTTGGAGTTGTGTGTGCATCTTCTAATCTGTTCCACTGATCCTTAGGTCTCGTGTTTTGGTTTTGTTTTTTTTTGTTTTTTTTTTTTTTTTGCCAGTACCATACTGATTTTATCACAGTAGCTTTTTAGTATAATTTCAAGTCAGGGATTGTGATGCCTCCTGCTTTGCCTTTGTTGCCCAGAATTGCTTTTGCTATTTTAGGTCTCTTCTGTTTCGAAATGAATTTTAGGAATGTTTTCTCTAGTTCTATGAGGTATGCTAACGGTACTTTGATCAGGATTGCATTAAATCAGTGTAACAGTTTTGGAAGTATGGCCATTTTCACTATGTTGGTTCTTCCTATGCAGGAGCAAGGGATATCTTTCCATTTTCTGATATCCTCTTCAATCTCCTTTTTCAGAGTACTATAGTTTTCAATGGTAGAGGTCTGTTACTTCCTTCATTAGATTGATTCCTAGGTATTTCATTTTTTCTTTGGATGCTGCTGTGAAAGGTACTGTTTCCCTAATTTCTTTCTCAGTGAGTTTGTTATCTGTGTACAAGAAGGCTATTGATTTCTGAGTGTTGACTTTGTATCCAGCTACACTACTGAATTTGGTTATTAAATCTAGAAGTCTTTTGGTGGAGTTTTGGGGTCTTCTATGTAGAGTATCATGTCATGCACAAATAATGATAATATAACTTTTATTTCCCTATCGTTATTCCTTTTATTTTTCTTTCTTGTCTAATTGCTCTGGCTAATGTTTCCAGAACTATATTGAATAAGAGTGGTGACAGTGGACATCCTTGTCTTATTCCTGATTTCAGAGTGAAAGCTTTCAGGTTTTGTCCATTTTGTATGATGTTGGCTGTTGGTTTGTCATAGATGGCTTTTAACTGATTGAGATAAAGACCATCTATTCCAATTTTCTGTAGGGTTTTTATCATGAATGGGTGTTGGACTTTGTGAAAAGCTTCTCCTGCATCTATTGAGATGATATTTTTTTTCTCCTTGGCTCTGTTGATAAGGTATATTACATTTATTGATTTGTGTATGTTGAACCATCCCTGCATCCCTCAGATGAATCCTACTTGGTCATGGTGTATACTTCTCGGTGATTTGCTGCATTCTGTTTGCCATTATCTTATTGAGAATTTTTGCATTTATGTTCATTACAGAGATTGGTCTGTAGTTCTCTTTGTTAGTTGGGTTCTTCTCTAGTTTTGGTATCAGGATAATGCTTGCTTCCAGGAATGAATTTGGGAGAGTTGCTTCCCTTTCAATTTCATTAAAGAGTTTGAGAAGCAGTGATATTGGGTCTTCTCTAAATTTCTTATAGAATTCAGCAGTGAATCCATCAGGGCCTCAGCTTTTCTTTGTTGGTAAGTTTTTAATTTGACTTCGAGGAAGGTGGTGGAGTGGCAAGCAGCAGAGAAAGAGCCTCTCTAAGATGTGCTGTCCGGACACTGGACTATAGCAATGCAAGGAAGAAAAGAAGGAAGGAAGTGGGTCTCCTGGACCTAGGAAGGATGTGAAGCAAGAATTGAAGCCCACAGGGAGAGCAAAGAGAGAAACTTCAACAAAGAAGATGAAGGTGGCGGGCAGTGCCTTCTCCCTGAGTTAGGACTCACTATGTGGGAGGAGTGGTTCAAACATGCGGACACCCACAGTGACTGATGGCAACCCCAGAGGCCTCCATGGAGAGATGCAGCAGTGCAATGGATGCCAGGGACTGCACCGGCTGGTAAGTGGAGCAGATTTGGCCATCCTGCAGGAAAGGGCAATTGGCTGGGAACCATCTTGGAGGGAGCCAACTGAGCTGGGAACTCAGAACAACTGCTGGCTCCATCTAGTGGCTCCCATCTGAGTTCATGCCTACAGAAGGTGTGCTGACTGCGGCAGGCTGAACATGTCGGGTTCCAGCCTCACAGAGAGAAACCTGCCTGAACTTCAGGGGAAATAAAGATGCAGGATCGCTGAGATTATCCACTACCCTGCCATAAAGCTACTGCTGACTTGCTGGGATAAATCAATACAAATTTGGACTCTGTCTCCACACGTTGTCTACCACTGACAGCAGAGACAGACCTTGAAGTGGACATTTTTTCCACTCTCTTCCTTTTTTTTTTCCCTTATCATTTGATCTTGTTTTTACGAGTGTGAAAGTGGTTTCTAGTTTTTTTGTGGTTGTTGTTCTGTTCTGTTCCTCCTTTTATTACTTCCTTCTCTCTTTCCCTCCTGTCTTCTGCACCAGTTTCCCAAAGTTTGGGCGATCCTCCTTTGTCCTCCAGCCTTGCATCTAATCACTTCCTCTTCTTCTATTTCTCTATATTTTCCCCAATCACTTTTAAATTTTCTCTCCTGAGGATAAAACTGCCATACTGAGAGCTTATTTACTGCATACAATTTTCTAGTTTGTTTTAGATTTTGTTAGATAACCACAAATCTAGTTCATATGGTTAAAGTGGCAATTAATGGTTACCTCAGTTTGTCATTTTCTAGGCTGTGTTTGATGCTATTGTTATTGCTGATTGTACCACTTTAGCCAAAGTGACATAAATGTTCTAACCAGCTGTTCTTCCTGGTATACCAATACTGTTTTGTATTTCTCTGTGTTTCACAAACTCTGTTCATCAAAATAAATGAATTATATAATTTATACATTAATTTATATTATAAATTAGTATAGATAGAACAGAGTCTTGAAAAATCTTTTGGAGCATTTTGAGGGGAAAACAATAGGTGGATAGAAAACAGCAGATTTTTTTAAAAAGAACTTTAACCTCCTTAAAAATAATGAAAACACAGAAAGGATACAATCATGATATAATACTTCGCAGGGCAGTGAACAATATTTATTTAGTTATAAAGAAAACACTTAAAATTTCAAAACTGTACTATTGCAGGGAGGGAAAATAGGAACATAATGAAGAAATACAACATAACAATAAAGCCACCAGGGCCAGTGAGATAGCTCAGCAGCATAAGCACCTGCCTGGCAAGCGCGAGGTCCTGAGTTCGACTCCCAGTACCCACATACGAAAAAAGGGCTGGTGATATCGCTCATGGGCACCTGCTGGCGTGCAATGTCCTGAGTTCGACCCCTGGTACCCACAAAAAATAAAATAAAAAAATAAAGCCACCAGTAATTCCTACCATCTAAAGATACTTCTATTTTAAGAGTATATGTATTTCTTTAAACAAAAATAGTAATACAAAATATGTGCTATTTCATAATCAGGTATGGCAAACAAACTCTAGGGTGGCTCCCCACCCTGATTGCCATTTACGGTGTTCATATTTTTGTGTAAGTACCTACCCATGCATATGGGTTGGACCTATGATTTCTAAACAACAGAATGTGATTACAGGATGTCCATCTCATGATTATGTTACATTGTATCCTTCCTAACAGATTACTGCAGAGAACTCATTTTAATGGCTTTATGAAATGGTAATTTTGATAAACACCATAGAACCAGTAACAACTGGAGGTTCCTCCTAAAAGTTACAGCAATCTTTACAAGTTGAAGGCTGCCTCTTAGAAGATTAAGTGATCTCTGGTGACAAAGGAGCCTCAGTGCTAAAATCATAAGAAAAGATCAACAACCTAAGTGATCCTGTTTGATTTTTCCCCATTTGAGTCTCCCAAGGAAGAACTCAGTCCAGTCAACATCGTAATTATAGCCTCAACACACTGACTACAGACCCTAAGCAGAGGACCCAACTCTGCCATTCTCAAACTCCTGACCCACAAAAAGATGCGAGACAATAAAAGTTATTCTAAGCTGCTGAATTTCTTTACTTACCATAAAAAAATAATGCACCAACTTTTAAAACAACAAATCCAGCAAGTCTGAAGATACAAAATCAACACATACACACACACACAAAAAAAAAAAAACTAGTTTCATTTCTATGAATCAATATTCCCTAAAGAAAATTAAGAAAACAATTCCACTTACACTGGCATCAAAATGAATATTTAGGAATAAATTTAACCAAAGAGGCAAAAGACAGACTAAAACTATAAAATACTGTTGAATGAAATTAAAATGACATAAACAAAAAAGACATTCCATGTTCATGGAGTGGAAGACTTAATACCATTAAAATGCTGCTATGACTTCTATCTAGATGTCCACCCAAAGCCTCCTGCAGTCAATGGTCGGGCTTTTCAGAGGTGGCTGGATCTAGAGTGTGTGATGCTAGGATTAAGGATATGATGCTGGGATTGATTTATGGTGTGATGCTAGGATAAAGGCTGCCCCACCCTGGGTAATATATAAGGGACAGAAAAAAGGCTGCTGTTGTCACTTGAGGCTGGTCACTTGCTTCCTTGCTACTTCACTGCTTTGCTGCTTCCTGCAATTTGCCTGCCATGAACTATCTCTCCCTTGCGATGCCCCTCTGGCATGCTACCCTTCCTTGAAGCCAGCCACCTATAAACTGACACCTCTACAAACTGTAAGCTACAATAAACCTTTCTTCCTTTAACTTTGGGTGGCAGGTATTTTGTCTCAGCAACAAGAAAACTAATTAAGACAAATGCCAAAATGACCCAAAGGACTGGAGATTCAATGCAGCTCCCAACAAAACTCCCAGAGACTTTTTTTATTTTTCCCCAATGAGATAGATGAAATTGGAAGTCAAACACTAGAACTTTCTGAAATGATAGAAACAGAAGTGAAAAAACAAGTGGACAAGGCTATAATAAATATATATAAAGAAAATAATATATATATAAAGAAAATAATATATATACATTATATTCTTTACATATAAAGAAAATAATCTCTCAGGTACAAAAAGAAATGATGCTTAAAATCAAAGATATTAGAGAAGACACAAATAAAAGAATAGATGAGCTTAGAAAAATGATGGAAACAGGGGCTGGTGAGATGGCTCAGCGGCGTAAGCGCCTGCCTTGCAAGCGCGAGGGCCCGAGTTCGACTCCCGGATCCCACATACGAAAAAGGGGCCGGTGATATCGCTCAGTGGCACGGGTGCCTGTTGGCGCGCGAGGTCCTGAGGTCGACCCCCCGGTACCCACAAAAAAAAAAAAAAAAAAAAAAAAAAAAGAAAAATGATGGAAACAAACAATGCCCAACATAGGAAAGAAACAGAATCCAAGAAACAGATCCAAACAGAAATCCAAGAGATTAAAACCTCCACTGAAAGTATATGCAACAAACTGAATGAAGGAGAGGACAGAATTTCAGATACTGAAGACAGAATTGCAGCTAGTGATCATGAAAACAAAGATACCTTAAAAATAGCAAGATACCATGAAAAAATCCAACAGCTACAAGATGACACGAAGAATAACGTAAGATTGACTGGGGTCAATGAGAATGCTGGAGACAGCACAAATGCCATAAAAAAATAATCTTCACAGAAGTAATGGCAGAAAACTTTCCAAGCAAGGATAAAGAATCTGACATACAAATAAATGGAGCACATAGAACTCCAAACAGCCATGACCAAAATAAAACTACACCAAGACATAATAATCAAGATTCCAGAAATTCAGCACAAGAACAGAATATTAAAAGCTGTCAGAGAAAAGAAACAGATTACCTATAAAGGAAAGCCCATCAGAATCACGGCAGACTTCTCAACACAAACCCTCAAGTCAAGAAGAGCTTGGAGTGAAGTATTTCAAGTCCTGAAAGAAAACAACTTCCAACCCAGACTGATGTACCCTGCAAAACTATCTTTCAAAATTAATGGGGAAATAAGATACTTCCACAACAAAGAACTGAAGAAATTTATGACCACCAAACCAACCCTAAGAAGAGTACTGAAAGATATTCTAAACAGAGATAAAAAAGACAATTCCAAGAACAAAAACAGAAAAAAAAAAAAAAAAAAAAAAAACATGCAGGGCAAGTACTTAAACAGAGGGGAAAAGCAGGGAACCAACACCAGAAAAATATCATGACAAAGATAAGCCAATACATATCAGTTATAACCATCAATGTAAATATCCTTAATTCACCAATCAAAAGAAACAGACTGGCAGATTGGATCAAGAAACAAGATCCGGGCTGGTGAGATGGCTCAGCGGCGTAAGCGCCTGCCTTGCAAGCGCGAGGGCCCGAGTTCGACTCCCGGATCCCACATACGAAAAAGGGGCCGGTGATATCGCTCAGCGGCATGGGTGCCTGTTGGCGCGCGAGGTCCTGAGGTCGACCCCCCGGTACCCACCAAAAAAAAAAAAAAAAAAAGAAACAAGATCCAACAATATGCTGCATACAAGAAACACATTTAACTCAAAAAGAAATTCACAGACTGAAAGTCAAAGGATGGAAAACAATCTTCCATGCAACAGGAACCCAGAAAAAAGCAGGGGTAGCTATTCTGTTTGCAGACAATGTGAAATTCAAACCAAGAATGATCAAAAGAGATAAAGGTTACTATACACTTGTTAGGGGAAAACTTCAAGAGGAAGAGATAATAATCATAAATATGTATGTAACAAATATGGGAGCACCCAACTATATAAGACAATTATTAACAGACATGAAAAAATAAATGATAACAGGAGACCTTAATTGTAACAGGACACCTTAATACCCCTTTGTCACAAAGAGACAGATCAACTAAACAAAAAATCAGCAAAGAAATATCAGAATTGAATGAAATCTGTGGACTTAGATGGTTTCAGAGCATTCCACCCAACAACATCAGAATATACATTCTTCTCAGCTACACATGGGACGTTCTCTAAAATAGACCATATATTAGCCTACAGAACATGCTTAAGTAAATGCAAAAGAAATGAAAGTATCCTATACGTATTATCTGACCGTACTGCAATGAAATGGAAATTAAGGGCAAAAGAAACAGAAAAAACTCCATAAACACATGGAAATTAAATAACACCCTCCTAAACAACCAGTGGGTCACAGATGAAATTAAACAATATCTACAACTAAACAAGAATGCAGATACAACATACCGGAACTTATGGGATGCAATGAAAGCAGTTCTAAGACAGAAATTTATAGCAGTGAAGTCTCACATCAGGAAAACAGAACAAGCACAAATAAACAACCTAATGTTGCACCTCAAGCGTCTAGAAAAAGAAGAGCAAGACAAGCCCAAAGCCCACACAAGGGAGGAAATTATAAAGATGAGAGCAGAAATTAACACAATGGAGACTAAGAAAACAATACAAAGAATTAATGAATCAAAGAGTTGGTTCTTTGAAAGAATAAATAAAATTGATAAACCCTTAGCCAACCTTATCAAAAAAAGGAAAGACTAAAATTCATGCATTGAGGAATGAACAGGGTGAAATCACTACAGATCCTGTGGAAATTTAGAAGATCATCAATACCTACTTTGAAAATCTTTACTTTCATAGGATGGAAAACACAGAAGAAATGGACAGATTCCTAGATATGTATGAATTACCAAAGCTGAATCCAGAAGATATAAAAATTCTGAATAACCCATTATCAGTTAATGGGACTGAAAATGTAATTAAAAACTTACCAACAAAGAAAAGCTCAGGTCCTGATGGATTCAATGCTGAATTCTACAAGAAAAAAAAAAATTTTTTTATGCGGGTACCAGGAGTCAAACTCAGGACCTCGCGCTTGCCAGCAGGAGCTTATGCCGCTGAGCAATATCACCAGCCCTTTTCTTCCTTTACGTGGGTACCGGGAGTCAAACTCAGGACCTCGCGCTTGCCAGGTAGGCGCTTATGCCACTGAGCTATCTCACCGGCCCCTCTACAAGAAATTTAGAGAAGATTTAATGCCAGTATTGCTCAAACTCTTTAATGAAATTGAAAGGGAAGCAATACTCCCTAACTCATTCCTGGATGCAACTATTACCCTGATACCAAAACCAGAGAAGGACCCAACCAAAAAAGAGAACTACAGGCCAATCTCCCTAATGAACACAGATGCAAAAATCCTCAATAAGATACTGGCAAACAGAATGCAGCAAATCACCAAGAAGATTACACACCATGACCAAGTGGGATTCATCCCAGGAATGCAGGGATGGTTCAACATCAATAAATGTAATACACCATATCAACAGAGCCAAAGACAAAAATCACATCATCATCTCAATAGATGCAGAAGAAGCTTTTCACAAAGTCCAACACCCATTCATGATAAAAACCCTACAGAAAATTGGAATAGATGGTCTTGATCTCAATCAGTTAAAAGCCATCTATGACAAACCAACAGCCAACATCATACTAAATTGACAGAAACTGAAAGCTTTTACTCTAAAATCAGGAACAAGGCAAGGATGTCCACTATCACCATTTCTATTCAATATAGTTCTGGAAACATTAGCCAGAGCTATTAGACAACAGAGAGAAATAAAAAGAATAAGGATAGGAAAGGAAGAAGTCAAATTATTATTATTTGTAGATGACATGATACTCTACACAGAAGACCCCAAAAACTCCACCAAAAGACTTCTAGATTTAATAAGCAAATTTAGTAGCGTAGCTGGATACAAAGTCAACAATCAAATCAATAGCATTCCTGTACACAAACAACAAGTTCATTGAGAGAGAAATTAGGGAAACCACACCCTTCACGACAGCATCCAAAAAAATGAAATACTTAGGAATCAATCTAACAAAGTAAATATCTATACACTGAAAATTACAGTCCTCTGAAAAGGGAGATTGAAGAGGGTATCAGAAAATGAAAAGATATCCCTTGCTCATGCATAGGAAGAACCAACATAGTGAAAATGGCCATACTCCCAAAATTGTTGTACAGATTTATTACAATCCCAATCAAAATACCATTAGCTTACCTCACAGAACTAGAGAAAAGATTCCTAAAATTTATTTGGAACCAGAAAAGACCTAGAATAGCAAAAGCAATTCTGGGCAACAAAGGCAAGGCAGGAGGCAGCACAATCCCTGACTTGAAATTATACTACAAAGCTACTATGATAAAATCAGCATGGTACTGGCAAAAAAACAGACCTGAGGATCAGTGGAACAGATTAGAAGATGCAGGCACAACTCCAAACACACACAGCCACCTTATCTTTGACAAAGGGGCCAAACATGTTCACTGGAAAAAAGACAGCCTCTTTAATAAATGGTGCTGGAGAAACTGGCTCTCTACATGCCAAAGACTAAAACTAGACACATATCTGTCACCATACACTAAACTAAAGTCAAAATGGCTCAAAGATCTAAATATCTTTAGAAACACTAAATCTACTAGAAGAGAAAGTAGGTAGACATCCTGAAGACATAGGTGCAGGCAGAGACTTCAAGAACAAAACCCGAACTGCACAGGAAATACTCCACAGAATCAACAACTGGGATCTCATCTTATTAAGAAGCTTTTGCATATCAAAAGAAATCACCAACAGAGTGAAAAGACAACCCACAGAGTGGGAAAAAATTTTAGCCAACAGTCCTTCAGACAAAGGACTTATATCCAAAACATATAAAGAATTGAAAAAAATCAGACACCCCCCCCCAAATTCAAAGACCCAATCCAAAATTGGGCACCTGAGATGAACACACACTTCTCAGATGAAGAAATATAGATAGCAAATAAATGTATTGAAAAAATGTTCAACATCACTGGTCATTCGAGAGATGCAAATTAAAACAACACTGAGATTCCATCTCACTCCAGAAAGAATGGCTATTATCAAGAAATCAACCAATAACAAATACTGGCAGGGGCAGTGGGGAAAAAGGAATCCTTCTCCACTGTTGGTGAGTGTAGGCTGGTGCAACCACTGTGGAAATCAGTGTAGCAATTCCTCAAAAAACTAGGAGTAGAGGTCACATTAGACCCCACTATCCCCCTTCTGGGTATTTTACCAGAAGAATTAAAAACATCATACCACAGTGATATATGTACACCCATGTTTACAGCAGCACAATTTGTAATAGCTAAATCTTGGAAACAACCCAAATGCCCATCAACCAAGGAATGGATAAAAAAGATGTGGCATTTTTATACAATGGAATACTTCTCAGCTATAAAGAAGGATTAACTTGAGATTTTTATAGGTAAATGGATGCAACTTGAGACCATACTCATAAGAGAAATAAATCAGTCTCATACGTGTAAACATCATATTGTCCCCCCAGTGTAAGAAGCTGAAAGAGTAAATACGATCCAAAATGTACAACAGATATTGGGAAATAGGAAGAAACTGTTCAAAAGGAGAGAAACTGAGATGAGGGAAAGAAGAAAAGAAGGAAGGGAAAAGGAAAAGTATTTAAATATATATATATATATATACACATACACATGTACATACATATACATATACATATACATATACATATACAAATACATATACAAGAAAGTTAAGACAGCTATACTGCTAATTTCTCTAAGTCCATTGAAAAGAAAGTTTTGTGCTTACATCATTTGATCAATTTTTCATGCTTATATCTTGTAATCTGAGCAAGTACTTTGAAGATAACAAGCAATGTACTAACCATTGTTACTTTCCTACTATATTGTTTTGAAATTTTGTATCGTTTTTAGTTTTTTCTGTATAAAATTTTTAAAAAATGGTGTAAAAGGGCTGGAGGTATAGCTTAATGGTAGAGTACTTGTCTGGCATGCAAAAGCCGAGTTCAATTTCAGCACTGCAATAAATAAATAAATAAATAAATAAATGGCTTAAATGATGGATTTTATGTTGTATATATTCTACCACAGTTTTTTTTTTTTAAAAAAGTGGTTAAGATGCTAAATGTTATCTACATTTCGCCATAGTTAAAAAAATAAAATATTTTGGGTGGATCACAAGGGATGAATTTGGCAAGACAAGGAAGACATGACCTTTTCAATTCTTTGTTCACCTAGACACAGCATAATCCACAAATTTTTTTAAAATTTCATGTAAAACTAAAATCTTTTTGTACCTTTAATCCTATTTTGGCAAGACAAAGAAGACATGACCTTTTCAATTCTTTGTTCACCTAGATACAGCATTATCCACAAATTTTTTAAAAATTTCAAGTAAAACTAAAATCTTTTTGTATCTTTAATCCTATAATCCTTAGATGGAATACTTAATTTAAAAAAAAAAAAGCCAACACAACATATATGTTTGCCAACTGCATTCAGTTTGTTGTTAGATATAGATGAGTTTAAGACATTAAACAGAAAAATAAATATCTTAACATCCTAATTCTCTGCAGACAATACACCCTATTAAATTTTTTTTTAAGTTAGAAGATTGTACCTAGTTGTTAAAATGTTTCTACCTGAAAAGTGGAGCTGTAAGAATAACAACAAAGTGTTCAGAACAAATAACTTAAATGTGTTTCTTAAAGCAGTAAACATTATATCAGAAACTAAAAATTTGGCTTTCATAATGAAAGAATACTAAGGCTTCAAAGTGAAAATACTATACTGGAAAAAGACAAAACATGCTTCTTTAATGGGGAGTTTAATATTCCCCCTCTGAAAAAATAAAACATGATCACAAGCCCTCTAAAGATTTTCCCACTCCTAACCATTCTCTGTCCATTTCATTTTTCATTTTTTGTTTTTCTAGGAGGGGAAGGCTGACCTTAGGAAGGGATAACAGAAAAAAACAGGTAATAGCAGCAAGGAAGAAGGAATAAAACTACAGTTTATTTTTTCTCCCATACGAAATCCTAAATACATCATCATCATAAAATATTAACAATCCAAATTTTTGAGGATAAGAAAAAACTAAATTTTCTGGAGTGGCAACCTAATTTAAAGCAAAAGAAAACGAAGCATTTGTGAATGTAAATTAAGCCTGCATGCCAAACTTTTCAAACACCCTTGACAGTTCAAAGCTGCAGTTAAGTATGTTGACATGAACTTTGGTCAAGGGAGAGCATAAGTTTTAACAGCTTTTTAGCCTAAGAAGTGAGATCAGCTAAAGAACTTTAAACTCTAGAGTTTCATTCACTAAATACAGAAAACATCAACGTTTTCATGAGACACCACATGGTCCAGGGAGACAACTCTACAAGGAAATAGCAGCTGGTAATAACTTAAGAGTAAAGATACAACTTCACAGCTGAGTGCTGACGCCATACATCTTATAATTCCAGTAGTTAGGAGGCTGAGGCAGAGGGATTGTGAGTTTGAGGCCAGTCTGAAATACACAGTGAGACTCTATCTCAAAAAAAAAAAAAAAAAAATTAAAGCAAAAAGACATAATTTCATGGTATTATACATGATATTCTACAGTTCTATGGAGAAAAAACAGAATGAGAATTTGGGAAGAACCTAATTTACCTATTTGAAATCAAAATAATCATGTTAAACAGCCCATCATTCCAAGAGTCTTTGTGATCTCAGTGACAAGTATAAATGAAAGCTATGGATTGAACTGTTACTTCAACTGGGGGTATGGCCTCCTTAAGACAATAACAGTAATGTTTCTTCCCTGTTATATAACATTTGACTGATTCTTGGCAAGTACTCTCATATAACTAGAACATAGTATCAAGGTCAGGACAATCCTATGCTCTTCCTTGTGCATATTTTTCTAAAAAACCTTTCCTCCTTAGTTTTCCTTAATCATCCTCTTTCCTTAAAAAAAAGACAAAAGCTGGATCCTAGGATATGTACACACTAAGCAGATTTTCACCCCAAAACTTAGCCTTAATCTTCTGAAGGCAAATGTTCCTTGTAACTCCCTCTTCTGTGGCTGACACTTTTCCTAAACCACAGGCCTTCCTGACTTGCAGTAGGGCCAGGCCAGATTACAGTTATGTGGCAGATTCTGTCAGGCAACCTTTGACAAGGCCTCAAAAATAGACTCTGGGCACCAGCCAGGGAAACTGCCACTCACAAGGTTTCAACTTCATCATACTTTTGACTCGCAGTACTAATTTTATTTTCCTCCAGTATCTTTTATTTCAAAAAGGACAAAGGGTCCTGTACCTCCTCCTGGCCATAAATGATCCATATTACATTGAAATGAATAATTGACAACTTAGTCTGCTCAAAAACACTGCAGATGGGCCGGTGAGATGGCTCAGCGGTTTAAGCGCCTGCCTTGCAAGCGCGAGGGCCCGAGTTCGACTCCCGGAACCCACATACAAAAAAGGGGCCGGTGATATCGCTCAGCGGCACGGGCGCCTGCTGGCGCAGGAGGTCCTGAGGTCGACCCCCCGGTACCCACAAAAAAAAAAAAAAAAAAAAAAAAAAAAAACACTGCAGAATAAAGACTGAATCTGTACCTCCTTCCTGCCTTGAGAAATTAATCCATCAACAGCACTCCGGATTGCAAAAGAACTTCTGGATCTCAAGGTCCACACAGGCTTGTTTTATTATGAATAGACTAGGAATGGAAAATAAAGGAAGAGAAGGTGGGCTATTTTTTTCTCTTATAACTAACAATATTAGCAGACTTCAGCAGGGCAAAATGTTAAACTATTTCAATGTGTTTAACTGACATAGAACATAAAATTATGAAACAACCTACTACCAGATACAGCCACTTAACTATTACCAAATATAAATGGTCTTACATGACATACTACTCTTCAGACCACATAGTTCTTTTACTAGTACAAATTAACCACCTGATACTCTAAAATGACCTAAATTGCCTTATCAAATACATTTACAATACTTTTTTTAAATGGAGAAATGGGTAAAGAATACAAAGTAAATGGGCCAGGCTTGGTGACACATGTCTGTAATCCTGGCATTGTGGGAGGCTGAAGCAGAAGGATCACAACAAGTTCAACTCCAGCATGTGCAATTTAGCGAGACTGTCTCAAAAATAAAAAAAGTGTTGTGGATGTCACTCAGTGCAAAGGCCCTGGGTTCAATCCCCAGCACCACCACAAAACTAAGAAAACTAAGAAATCCTTTCTAGCCAGATGTGGTGGCACACGCCTATAATCCCAGCACTTGAGAGGCTGAGGCAGGAGGACTGCCATGAGTTCAAGACCAGCCTGGGCTACATAGTGAATTGAAGGGCAGGCTGAACTACATAGCGAGACCTTGTCTCAAAAAAGAAAGAAAGAAAGAAAGAAATCCTTTCTTCTATATGCCTGAGAAAGAAGTTAACTTTTACTACAAAATAAAGCCCAACATATAACTGAAATCAATTTTCACAATTTAAGTCCCAAAACCTCATTCATAGTCACACACTCGAAAATATATTCCCTATACATAAACTAACGCAAAGACTTGTTTTACAGATTATTTGTTATAGAAGTGTTTGTGGAAGGTTAAAAACAATCTAAATGTATGTTAATAAGGAATGGTAAATTGTGAAAAAATGAACATACTATGTTCATTTACACCAGGCAAGACATCCAGTCTTATAAAAAAATGAGACGGACATATGTACTAACACAAAAATACCTCTAAAATATATCAAGAGTAAGAATGAAAGCTATAGGATATTTCTCCTAAACATATGTGATTATATATATAAAAATTTAGAGAAGAATATATAAAAAACCATTAACAGTGGTGGGTTAGATTAGAGAGTGGGATAAGGAGGAGCTAGGAGTTTGTAGCAGAAAGTAGACTTACGCTTTTTGTCATATTAACATTTTCTTTTTAAATATTTTATTTATTTTTAAAAGTCCCATGAGGGGCTAGGGATATGGCTCAGTGGCATGGTGCCTGCCTGGCAAGCATGAAGTCCTGAGTTCGATTCCTGGTTCCCAAAAAAAGAAAAGTCCCACAAATGTCTATTGAACCCATGAAGTCAGCATTCTCCATATATATATAGATATATATATATATCTATATATATACACACACACACATATGTGTATATATGTATCCATAGATATACACATGTATATATGTATGTCTCCATATATACATACATGTGTGTGTGTGTGTGTGTATATATATATATACACACACACATATATGCCTTTTCTTTCCTCTACCTCCATCTCTACCTATTGTTTTTCCTATCACTAAACTAAAACAAAAGCATACACATCTAGCAAGTCTCGGAGTCTCCCTAAGAAACAGAACTCTCTCTTGGCCCTCCCACCATCACCATCACCATCACCACCAAAATAAGTGTAGTAGAATACATAAAAAAGTATAATATATGACAAACCCAGATTTTAGCCTAGTGTCAGATTCTTTTTAAGTCTAGCCTAATTTATTGCAGGCTAAAAAGTTTTAATAGTGAAAATACAAAGTATAACACCAAAAAAATCATTTCCAAAATGTTCACTCTATTATCATAGAAGGGAAAATGAAGACTAAGATATTTTACTTATAAGGTAAATTTTGCTCAATTCCTTTTTTCTAAAGTTTTAAAAAGATGGGTTTTCATAGTGGTATAGAGTCTAGTCTTTATTTGCAAACTGGTAAGGTATTTCATTTTCCCAGTTAAGGAATCATCTCTGTTCAGATTCTCCCAAGAGAAAGCAACTACCTAAATGGAAAAGGCTATTAAATACCCTCTATTTTGTAGGCTCAATGCCTTTTAGATAGAGCATCCAGGGAAAGAGAGAAAAATTTTACTTTCTCTTAAATGATCCTCTTCAACACTCCTAGTGCACTGCAAAGAGATTATTTTCTTTCCTATACGTTACCAACTCTGTTCCTTTTCTACTAGCAACAGGGTAAACAATTCACAGAGCTATGCAAGAAATCACTCCCTCTCTCTTGCTAAATTCATTTCTAGTAAAGATTTTTTATTTTGAAAAACAGAGATATCTTGCCAAATATATTTTTCATTCATCACAGAGATGCTTAATCCTGACCAAACGTTTTCCTTACATATTTACCTACTCAAATTCAATTACGGTGGTTTCTACAAGGGATTTTCCAAACAGGAATCTTTGTTATAGGGAACTGAAACCAAGTCACTGTCAACAGAACAAAAATCAAAAACATTAGGGAATACTCTGAATGTAAGAGTGGATATCCAAAGTAAGATGCCAAAATTTAGTTGAAGAATTAAAGGAATTTCATAAGCAAAACTAACAGGATAAACTTGCCATCATTTTATAATTAACTGAAGTTCTTATAAATGAAAATCAAGGTAAAATACACTGAATTCCAAAAAGAACAAATAGAAAAACAAGGGTAAGAGGACCAAGATCTCCACGATTCAATGCTATTTTGCTCAACAACTGTTTGAAAGCCAAAAAATGATCAAATTACATTACAGCAATAAAAAGTTATTTCTAGTTTAAAACTAATCCATTCCAAAAATAAACCACAACTTCAATACACACTTTCTTCAATAACAGAACTTAATTAAGTCAATTATTCTACATTTTTAAGGATAGAATGGCAAAATGAGTGAGGCTGTCCACTCAAAAGACTACAGGTATTTCGTATAGTGCAAATTCTTTCAGTGAACTTTTTCGTACCTTAGTGATGGTAACTCTCCTTTCCCCTGACATTTATTTTGCTTCTAGACCCCTTCATTTATCTTCCCACATCTGGTTAAAAAAAAAAAAAAAGTGTAAAATCAGAACAATCCACTTAATAACTAACAAACTATCTTAAATCCAAGCATTCTTGCAAAATTTCAATTTTTTCCCTTATCATACTTCATGAAAATAACCATCCAGCAACAAACCTAACAAAACATTGTACAATTCCTATAAAATGAGTAAAAGCATCTAATTAAACAGGCAGAAATAAAACTTAGCTTTCCTCTATTTCAACTTTAAGATCTATATCAATGATTCACAAATTGAATGACCTAACTTCCTGAATGAATCATACTCTCTAAAATTCTTATTCTATATGAGTAATTATAATACTGGGTCATCATCTGTATTTGTTAAACAGCGCATGGTGTTGGTTAATTCTACAAGGCTTTCAAACCACCATAAACCTGGAATCCCTGCCAACTAATTCTACCTGCAACACTTTGCATTCTCCAACGACCGAACCGAACTTCTTCACAGATTTATCCCCAAAATAAAATACTATTTCTGGAAAAAAAAAATGTGATTTTAAACACTAAGAACTTATCCATACCATCCTCTCCATCTCCCCGTCCCATTACTGTATCCACACTGTCTCCCTATTGTGGCAACATAAAAATTACTGTATTTTGTTATCTTTACATACCTTGTTTAGTCAATCTACAGTTTTTCTGTTTAGGACAGAAACGCTGAGTCATTAAATAAAAACTAGGCAAAAAAAGTGCTAAAAGTTTAGAAACACTATTCCCCTAGCCATGTCTCAGCAAGCTTGATATTTGCATTTCCCACCGTGGGAAAAATAAGAGCAAACACTCGAACTTTTTTTCCCCAAGAAAGAAAAAAGTAGGCTTTTCTTCGGTCCTCCGTTTCCTGCAGGATATCCACAGCCCAGAGAAGCCAGGCCCGACTGAAGCGATATAACTCTACAATCTGGGTGTGAATGATGCCCCATATTAGTCAAGCACTAACCCTGAACCTCCTAGCAAACGCCTTTTAAACTGCGCTTCAGCGCGGGTCAAGGAGGAAGGAGAGAAAAACCCCATAAAAATGCTACGCCCTCCATCGGCCCGTCGCCGTATCCTGGGGCGCTCCTACCCAGACAACAACGGAGGGAGCTCGGCGTTAGGAACAGAAGGATCCTCGGGCACCCAACACAGAAAGACGGCGGACCGAAGTAATTTCTCAAACAACGGGAGTAACATCTTCCCCTGCGCGGAGGGCGGGCGCGCCTCGAACGATGCCCGCTAACGCGCATCCGGAGCAACCCGCAGGGGCGGCCAGTCCGCGGGAGGCCCGGGCCCCCAGGCGGAGTCGGCGGCAGCGGGGTCTCTCTGGGCTGCGGGGCCGGGAAGTGAGGCCCCGGCTCCCGGCTCCCCGTTCCCACCCGGCCGGCGTGAGGAGCGGCCCTTACCTGTCGCGGGGCGGGCCGTGGCGCCTCCTGGGAAGGGCCGGAGCGCGGCTGGCCCGCTGGGCTCTCGCCGGCGAGAGGCGAAGGGCGAGCGGCGCTGTGGCCGGACTCGGCCCCAGGTCCTCAGCTAGGCGGGCCCAAACGATGTGGTGGCTGCCAGCGTCGGCGGCCAGCCAGTCAGTCACGCCGGTGAGTCCCGAGCGGCACGGCGGGACAGCGGGGAACCACAGCCGGGCCAGAGCCGCAGCCGGAGCGGCGGGCGGAGGCGGCGAAGAAGGGGCGGGGCCACGGGGGTCGACGACCCGCTCACCCGGAAGCACTTGTAGCCCGGGCGGCTGGACAAGAGCTTGGATGAACGAGGTACCCCAGGCGAGATGCCCTGGGCAGCTACGTGCCTGCCTCCCTATTGTGCCACTGCGAGCCGCTGGGGTCGCGCGGAAGGGAAAAGAGAGGGCGCTGCGCGCGGCCGCCGGCAAGGCGGGGCCCAAGATGGGGCGGAGGCCCAGAACGGCTCGTGAAGGCGGCTCCGTGAGACCCACGAGTCGGCCTAGCGCCTCCCCCGGGCCGGTAGTGAGCATCGATACGTGAGCCAATTCACTGCTGCACCTGTCCTGGTCGCCTCTAAACTATCGGCGTAGTGGGTTTGGGTAAGTGGGCCTCAGCGGCTCTCTGTGGAAGGTGGGCGTGGTTCATCACTACGAACCATATTTCCAAAATGAATATGAATCTCTTAAAATGAGTTCCTGAGAATGATGCTTGGTGGGGTGGGGCCAAAGGAGTTTCGAGTCTGTAAAAAATTTGACAGGTGGGCGTGATGGTGCGCGCCTTTATCTGCAGCTACTCAGGAGGCTGAGGCAAGAGAATCACTTGAGCTCAGCAGTTCCAGGTCAGCCTATGCAACATATGAGACCCTATCTCACAAAAAAAAAAAAAAAAAAAAAAAAAACCCTGATAGATGCGAACCTGTCATTCATTCCAGAAGTATCTGTCTAGGCCCACCAGATTCAAGGTACTGGGAAGGTCCAGATCCTTCTCTTGGGAAGCTTGCCTTCTAGTGGAGACGATAGATTTAAACAAATTTTAAAAGGTTCTAGTAAGGCTCTTCTGGAAACACGGTGAGACGAATGATTTTGTGTGCAAGGCCTCTGTTTAAATAAGATGGCTGGAGAAGACTTCTGCGAGGAAGTGATAGTTGAGCAGCCTCCTGATGAAAAAAGACATGAAACGCTCTTAGACACAACTTCACATACAGGGCTTGCAGGTTCCAGAACCCCCTGAATAAGCCTCCAAATTCCATGTTAAGATCCTATCTCTAAAGCCTTCCAAGGCTGCCCACTCTACAATTTCAGAGGCATGCTTACTCTTAGAATTCATGTGGGATGACACTAATAATTGGAGTTTCAAGAGACAGAATTATACTCATCAGCCTTGAGAGACAAATTGTTTACCTTTTCACTGTTTCTCCGTCGCCGTTTTTTTTTTGGACCCATGAGTAGACATTAGAACTGATTTTTACCTAGGCTCCAAAAAGGCTTGATCTTCCTAACATTTTACACTATGTTATGATAATGTAGGGGCAGGGGATCCTGTAATAGGGAAAGATAGGATAAAGGCTTCATTGAGCTTTATTAAGATCAATAAGGAAACTTACTAAAAGCAGTTTCTGCCCTGTAGAGGTAGACTCTACAGTTAGGGTAACTAGAAGACAAAGGAGGGAAAAGTTAGCTAGACTTGGGAGAGGTGCCAGGCAACACAATTACCAGGAAAGCCAGCTCCCCTCACCCACCTGACAAAATGCATGCCACCTAAGGACTCTTATCTAGTATGTAAAACACACACACACACCTACACACATGTATGTATGTTCTCACTTTAACATCAGTAATAATGTTATACTAGATACATGTACACATGTCCCCTTTACTTAGTAAGTAAGCTGCCTTCCTAATAGGCCCTCCCCCTTTACTTACTCTTTATAAAGGGACAGAAAGAAACCAAAAGGCCAAATGGCCGGAAGATCAAAGACAGCCAAGGGAACTGATCACACAGGGACAAGTGCCCACCTGGAGCATGGGAAAGACACTAGTCCCCAATAAAAGGAGCCAGGGATAAAAGCTTGTGAGCTTTCAGCTCTGAAGCCCCCTACCACCTCATGGTAGCTATCTGTCCTCCCTCTTTTCCATCTCTTTTCCCAAAACCATCTTTTGTTATACTAAACTTTGCCTTTTTTTAGTTCTTTACTGTTGCTGCTGTGTTTAGAATTGTTGGAAGCTGCGTTTTCAGCAGAGCAATGGCACGGCGAGACATGGCGGGGCAAGCTGTCCACCCCTGGACATAACAATATGAATAAAAGGATTAATTTTATCCTTTGCTAAATCAATTGAATACAAAATAAAAAGCCTACTTGCAAGGGAAAGGATCTATTTAGTTATTAATGTGGTTTCAAAATAATACTAATAAAACCATTGTTTATTAAACATTAACTGCATAGTTAATGGAAGGATTGGATAATACTAGCTTTATAGTTTCTTGCCCTTTTCATCCCCCCCACCAGCCAATTATTTTGGCTTATGTCAAACTTTAAAAATATTTTTCAGTGCCTTTTTGGAAAAACTGTGAAGGAGCTAACTTTTTTTTGAAAAGCATCTCGTGCCAGGTACTTAAATATATTCTCTCTTCCAGTACTAGGACTAGCCTTGAGATGTAGGCATTATTAGACCCATTTTAGTAACAAAGGCATTGAGGTTCCAAAAGATTGTGACTTGCCTAAGGTAACAAAAAGCTAGAAAAGACAAATTTTGAACTCAGCTCTTTGTGGTGCTATGTTCCATTTTATTTCAAACCATGCTACTTTAAAAAAAAAAAAATGTTTTTTTTACATGAGGTCTTACTGTGTCACTCAAGCAAGCCCCAAACTTCTGGGCTTCAGTAGTTTTCCTGTCTCAGCCTCTCCAGTAATTAGAACTACAGGCATGTATCACTTTACCCAACTTTCGTTGTTCATTAAAAGAGAAAGATGAGTGTCCAGCCAAACAGATTCCTATATAGGCTTTAGGGTTTTTACTATGAAAATGTAACTTTAAATTAAAAAGTTACTCTTACTGGGCCAGGAATATAGCTCAGTGGCGCAGCGCCTGCCCAGCAAGTGTGAGGTCCTGAGTTCGATTCCTGATACCCACAAAAATAAATAAATAAAATAAAAAATAAAGTGGTAGGGGGCAGTTTTGGATCTTTTCTATATTTCTACTTCTCCCTCGTAATTTGCCATCTGTTCAGGAAAAAAATATGAAAATTAAAAAAAAAAAAAAAGAAAAAAACCTGCATCACTTAAGAGTTCATAATGTCATACATGATTTGAATGCTGCCAAGAATATTGTAAAGTATGACACTAGCATTTTGTCTTTGCAAGGGGTTCCTGACTAAATGCATCACCCTGAATTATTTCTTGGGCAATCTTTCCCTGCACATTAAATATTTCTGCCAAAAATATGTGCTCCCAGATCATTATGGAATATTCTGACATGTGAATATCCCCAGGTCTGTGTGAGCTAGCTGCTCTAGGGACTTAGTAATAGATGAAGGAAAATTTGGAAGTATTTACATAATTTTGAGGGATGAGGTAGTAGAATCTGTACATTTTTGTTTCTTTCATAACAAATTCTTTATACTTTTCTTTGATGATGCTGAGAAAAAAAATTTTTTTTCCTTTTTTAAAAACAAATACTGGGGCCGGTGAGATGGCTCAGCGGCGTAAGCGCCTGCCCGGCAAGCGCGAGGGCCCGAGTTCGACTCCCGTGAACCCACATATGAAAAAAGGGCCGGTGATATCGCTCAGCGGCACAGGCGCCTGCTGGCACGCGAGGTCCTGAGATCGACCCCCGGTACCCACAAAAAAAAAAACAAAAAACAAATACTAAAGCCGGTGAGATGGCTCAGCAGCGTAATCGCCTGCCCGGCAAGCGCGAGGGCCCAAGTTCGACTCCTGGAACCCACATACGAAAAAAGGGCTGGTGATATCGCTCAGCAGCACGGGCGCCTGCTGGTGTGCAAGGTCCTGAGGTCGACCCCCAGTACCCATAAAAAAAATACTAGCCTGGCATGGTGGCACATGTCTGTAATCCCAGCACTCGGGAGGCTAAGGCAGGAGGATCACTGTGAGTTCGAGGCCAGCCTGGGTTACAAAGTGAGTGCAAGGCCAGCCTAAACTGCAAAATGAAACCCTGTCTGAAAAAGGCCAAAAAAAAAAAAAAAAAAAAAAATACTGCCAGGCGTAGTGGCGCACACCTGTAAGCCCAGCCCTGAGGAGGCCGATGCAGGAGGATCCCTATGAGTTCAAAGTCAGTTTGGGCTACAGAGTGAGTTCAAAGCCAGCCTGAACTACATACTGAGACCCTGTCTGAAAAAACAAAAACAACAACAAAGGAAATACTCCTGGTTGTTGTTTTGACAAAATTGTCTTCTATAAACACAATATTATCTGTATACACCTCTGGAAACAGTTCAAACATTAAAAATAGGCTGCCACTTTTTAAAGTCTAATATTTGTTGGAGTATGTGTGGCAATAATTCATTTCTATTATATTTGATTTGATTCTCCTCCTTTTCCTAACTTAACAAATGTTAATAAGTTTGCCTGGGTGCTTATCTCAAATTACAAATTTATTTAACAATTTTCTAGGGTAATATAATTGAAAGCGATTCATTTATCAGGTTTTTTACTTTTACTATTTTTACTGATTCATGTCATTTCACCCAAATAAACCCATTTATACAAGCATGTATGTGTGGGGAGTTTTTGTGGGTTTGGGGGGTTGTGTTTGAGTTTTGTGGTATTAAAGATTGAACCCAAGCCTTCACACATGCTAGGCAAGCACTCTACCACTGAGGAACATCCCCAGCCTTTTTTCTGAGACAGAATCTCACTATGTAGTTCAAGCTGACCTTGAACTCACTATGTAGTCCAGGCTGGCCTCAAACTTGACATGATCCTCCTGCCTCAGCCTCCCAAGAACTAGGATGACAAGCATGCGCCACCACACCCAGCCCTGGTCCTTTTTAATTTTTATCACTTTTGAGACAGGGTCTCACTAAATTGCCCAGGCTGACTTTAAACTTGCAGTCCTCCTTGTCATGCCTGAACTGAGAGAGACTCTCTCAGCAAACACGCAGCCCTCCACAAACAACAGGAAACCACTAAAGGGCCATGCTGCCCTCAGCAAACGGAACAGATGGCCATAAAGAAAATTTAGGACAAGACATACAATCTCCCTGGCACTGAGAAGTCCTGTATTAGCTACATATCTGCAGTGACCATCCTGGGAACTTTGACCCCAAACATTCCACCCATATTCCTTGGGATTATAGCCCCACCCCTAAATCCTATAAAAACTTAACTTCTCTCCCGCTAGCTGCTGAAATTATTCACGATCTCAGCCTGTCTGCACCTAGACAGAATAAATACAGTCTTGCTCACATGAAGCTTGTGTCCGGGTGGTTTCTCATGCACCGTTGGTAACACTCCTATTTCAGCCTCCTGAGTTGCTGGAATTACAAGCATGTGCCACCATACCCAGCTGTGTGTGTTTGTTTGTTTGTTTGTTTGTTTTGCAGCAGGATCTCATTATGTAGGTCAGGCTGGCCGATTCTCCTGCCTCAGCCTCCCTAGTGCTGGGACTACAGGCATGAACCACCACACCTGACTCAGATATATATTTTGATATATCCTCTGACCGCTGAAATATTTTCAGAGATTGCCAAGGAAGTAAAAGAAAAAAGAATACTCATTTGGCTGGGGGGGAAATTTTTCTAAACACCTAATTATCCAAATGAGAATACAGTAATGTTTGTTGGGATACAAAATCTCACTAGGGTTAATTCTGTTTCTACATGGATTCTCCTAGCTAGGGCAGCTCACCCTTTATCCATCAGAGGATAAACAGTGGGAGGAAATGAAATGTACATTACTTTCTTCAGTCTTACCAGCAAGGAAAGTTTGATGAAAAGGGAAAATTGGGACTTCAGATATTAATTATGTATGCATGCCTAAACACAGATAATCAAGGGATGACTCTTCGACATTATATACTCATTGTAAATGGATAACAAAATGTTCTTCACATTTTGGCCCATTTAGCAAACTTATTCATCTGCTGTATACAAAGCACCCATTTGGGCACTAGAAAAACAGGGACAAAAAAGAGAATATTAAGCTATGTGCTGGGACATAATGCAAAGGAAAAAAAGAGCTGCAGGTCTTTCTCTCATGAGCTTGGGAAGGGAATCAATCTCATGAAAATAACTTCATAATCCTATAGGTGTTACTAAGAGTAGGTATGTGTCACCACGAAGCACAAAAGACAACCTAATAATGGGGTGTCAGAAATGGTATCTGGGAAGAGATCCTTCAAGCCAAGAGTTAAAAGTACCTCAGAGTAAAGTAGATGGGTAAGTGGGGAAAAAGCAAGGAAAAGCATTATATAAACCTCTGATGGAACCCACAGAGACCTAGGGACTGAAATGAGAGAGTTATTGTGAGATGAGTTTAAAGAGCTAGTAAGAGTCCAGTAGGGAGCATCTTAGAGGCTATGGAAGATTCTTCTGAAGTCAATGCCAACCAGCTAAAGAGTTTTTAGTGAGAGTGACAGAAGATATATTCTTAAAAGATCGTTCTGACTTCAGTACAGAGAATTCAAAAAAATTATGAGGTATGATCTAATGGTGAATATTTATTTTTTTTAATTATTAGAGTAAAAGAATATTATATCCCTCAAATGCTCCCTCTCACTTTCAACATGTTACCCATCATTCTTGCCACTGTCTAAAGCAATTCTGGAAGTCCTCTTTCATGAGTGTCTTTACCTGCGCTGTTGTGGCCACCTTGTTGTCCTGAATCAATTCAAAATGTTTACCTTTCATAGTTATTTTGGCCTTGAGAAAGAACCAGAAGTCACACAGTGCTAGAACTGGTGAATAAGGTAGATGACGATACATTGTAATATTTTTATGAGCCTGCCTTTTCTGTGAGATGATATGCAGAACCTCCATTCACCATATTTTTATCACACTTTGCAAAGACACTCATGAAAGAGTACTTCCAGAACTGCTTCAGAAAATGACAAGAGTAATGGCTAAGTGTGTTCAAAGAAAGGAATACAGTGGTACCTCGGTTCATGAACACTTTTGTTTACAAACAGAAGGGTTTGGCAAAATTTTGTTTTTGCTTGCAAACTCTGCATCGGGTGACAAACACAACCACAGCCATCTTTCCCACAGAAACACAAACATGACCATTTTTTACAAAATCAAAGAACAAATTAAGTTTGTGAACCAAGGTAGCACTGTATTTGAGTGGGATTATTAGCAGTGTGTCTTACTGCAATAATTTTTTAAATTTAAACATTCACTATATTTTGATTCTGCCTCATATGTCCTCTGGACCTACCATGATCCACAGCAGTCAACAACAATTGCCTATTTTTTTGTATCTTTCTATAGACAATATATAAAAAATATAAACACATAAGATATATAAATACATAAACACATAAGATGATAGTGCTATAAAAAATATTGGGATAGGGTAAGAATAAAAGAGTGGGGTGGGGTTGCTATTTTATTTATGGTTATTTTATTAACCATATGAAATTACTGACTTTTGTTTGTTTGGTTTATGGTTTTTGGTTTTGAAATGGAATCTTGCTGTGTTGCCCAGGCTGGTTTCACATTCCTAGGCTCAAGTGATCTGCTTCAGCCTTTCAAATAGCTGGGACAACAGGTGTGTGCTAATATGCTTCACTTAATCTTTTAAGATTATTTTTTTACCTCCAAATGATACTAGGTATGTGTGGTTCAACCTAGTTGTATAACATAAGGGTTGTATGGTTCAACTTTATACTGTACTTGGAAGGGTCCAAGAAGACCTCTAATGAGAAGATTTAAAGAAAAAGAATGGCAAACCACAGAAATACCAGGGGGAAGAGCATCCCAAGCCAAGGAATAGCAAGTGTAACAGCCCTAAAGCAAGAATATGCTTGCCACATTTGAGGAGCAACACAGAGGCAATGTGGCTGAAGAATAATGGACCAGAGGAAAGAATGATAACTGCAACCAAATTGTACTGTGCCTTGTAGACCAGGGTAAAAAATTGGCTTTTCCTCTCTGAATAATCTAAGCCAATATAGGGTTTGGGAAAGTGGTAGAATCTTTTTTTTTTTTTTTTTTTTTTTTTTTTTGTGGGTACCGGGGGTCGACCTCAGGACCTCGCATGCCAGCAGGCGCCCATGCCACTGAGCGATATCACCGGCCGTTTTTTCATATGTGGGTTCCAGTAGTCAAACTCAGGTCCTCGCGCTTGCCAGGCAGGCGCTTATGCCGCTGAGCCATCTCACCAGCCCAAAAGTGGTAGAATCTTAAGTGGTAGGTGCATACAAGTGATCACTGTAAAATGTTTTCAACTTTGCTATATGTTAGAAATTTTTCCTAATTGTGGGGAGGGGGGTATTGTAGCTTCTATACTACAAATAGACTGGGAGGAACAAAAATGAAATAGAAAAACTAGTTAGGCTACTTCAATAACTTAGGTAGCAGTGGAGGTAGTAAGAAGTACTGTAGTTAGATTCTGAACAAATTTTGAGCAAAGAGCAAGAATGGATCATAGAATAGATTTGAGGTTGGGCATGGTGGCACATAACTGGTAATCACAGGTACTTGAAGGATGAGCCAGGAGAACTGCAGAGCCAGCTTTGTAAGTTTAGCAGACCCTGTCTCAAATTTTTAAAATTTAAAAAGGGTGGGAATGTAGCTCAGTGTAAAGGCCCTGTGTTCAATCCCCAGTGCCACAAAAAAAAGTAAAGAAAAAAAGAATGTGAAATGTGAGAAAAAGAGTAATCAATAAATGTAATACACTGTATTAACAGAACCAAGTACAACAACCATATGATCATCTCAATAAATGCAGAAAAAGTATTTGACAAAGTCCAACACCCATTCATGATAAAAAAAAAAAACCTACAGAAAAGTGGAATAGATGGTCTTTATCTCAATCTGATAAAAGCCATCTATAACAAAACAACAGCCAACATCATTCTAAATCATCAAAAACTGAAAGCCTTCACTCTAAAATCAGGAACAAGATAAGGATGTTCACTATCACCACGCCTATTCAATGTAGTTCTAGAAACATTAGCCAGAGTAATTAGACAAGAGAAAGAAATAAAAGGAATGAAGATAGGAAAGGAAGAAGTTAAATTATCTTTATTTGCAGGTGACATGATACTCTACATAGAAGACCCCAAAAACTCAACCAAAAGATTTCTAGATTTAATAACCAGATTCGGTAGCATAGCTAGATACAAAGTCAACACTCAAAAATCAATAGCGTTCCTGTACACAAATAACAAACTCACTGAGAGAGAAATTAGGGAAACAACACCTTTCACAGTAGTGTCCAAAAAATGAAATACTTAGGAATCAATCTAACAAAGGAAGTAAAAGATCTATGTATTGAAAATTACAGGGCCGGTGAGATGGCTCAGCGGCGTAAGCGCCTGCCTTGCAAGTGCGAGGGCCCGAGTTTGACTCCCGGATCCCACATACGAAAAAGGGGCCAGTGATATCGCTCAGCGGCACGGGTGCCTGTTGGCACGCGAGGTCCTGAGGTCGACCCCCCGGTACCCACCAAAAAAAAAAAAAAAAAAAAAAAAAAGAAAATTACAGTACTCTGAAAAAGGAGATCGAAGAGGATATCAGAAAATGGAAAGATATCCCTTGCTCATGGATAGGAAGAACCAACATTGTGAAAATGGCCATACTCCTAAAATTGTTATACAGATTTAATGCAGTCCCAATCAAAGTACCATTAGCATACCTCATAGAACTAGAGAAAACAATCCTAAAATTCATTTGGAACCGGTAGAAACCTAGAATAGCAAAAGCAATTCTGGGCAGCAAAGGCAAAGCGGGGGCATCAGAATCCTTGCCTTAAAATTATGCTACAGAGCCACTGTGATAAAAACAGCATGGGGCCGGGGATATAGCTCAGTGGCACAAGCGCCTGCCTGGCAAGTGCAAGGTCCTGAGTTCAATTCCCGGTACCAAAAATAAATAAATAAATAAATAACCAGCATGGTACTGGCAAAAAAACAGACCTGACTATCAATGGAACAGATTAGAAAAGGCAGAAACAACTTCAGACACACTCAGCCATCTTATCTTTGACAAAGGGACCAAACACATTTACTGGAAGAAAGAAAGCCTCTTTAATAAATGGTGCTGGAAAAACTGGCTTTCCACATGCCAATATACCCATGTGTATCACCATGCAATAAACTAAAATTAAAATTGATCAAAGATCTAAATATCGGGCCTGTGAGATAGCTCAGCGGCATAAGCACCTGCCCGGCAAGCGCAAAGTCCTGAGTTCGACTCCCGGAACCCACATAAAGGAAGAAAAGGGCCGGTGATATGACTCAGCGGCACAAGCGCTTGCTGGCAAGTGCGAGGTCCTGAGGTCGACTCCAGGTACCCACATTAAATAAATAAATAAATAAATAAAAATAAAGATCTAAATATTAAAACAGAAACACAAAATCTGCCTGAAGAGAGAATAAGTAGAACTCTTGAAGACATAGGTGTAGGCAAAGACTTCATGAACAAAACCCCTATTGCATGGGAAATACTACAAAGAATGAACAACTGGGATCTCATCTTATTAAAAAGCTTTTGCACAGCAAAAGAAATCATCAACAGAGTGAAGAGACAACCCACTGAGTGAGAAAAAATCTTAGCCGGTTGTTCTTCAGACAAACTACTAATATCTAGGACATATAAAGAATTGAAAAGAATCAGGCCCCCAAATTTAAAGACACAATCCAAAAATGGTCTTCTGAAATGAATAGACACTTCTCAGAAGAAGTACAAACAGCAAATAAATACATGAAAAAATGTTCAACATCACTGATCATTAAAGAGATGCAAATTAAAACAATACCGAGATTCCATCTCACTCCAGAAAGAATGGCTATTATCAACAAATCAACCAATAACAAATGCTGGCAGGGCTGTAGGGGAAAAGAAACACTTCTGCACTGATGGAGGGAATGTAGAGTGGTGCAACCATTATGGAAATCAGTGTGGAGATTCGTCAAAATCTAGGATTAAAGGTCCCATTTGACCCAGCTATTCCCCTTCTTGGTATAGTCCCAAAAGAATTAAAAGCATCATACAACAGCAATATATGCACACCAATGTTTATACCAGCACAGTTTGTAATGGCTAAATCTTGGAAACAACCCAAATGCCCATCAACTGACGAATGGATAAACAGATGTGGATTTTTTTATACAATGGAGTACTACTCAGCCATAAAGAATGATAAACTTGAGACATTTATAGCTAAATGGATAGACCTTGAGACCATACTCTTAAGTGAAATAAATTGGACACATATGAATAAATATCAGATAATGAATAAATTGTCTCTCTGGTGTGAGAAACTGGAAGTGTAAATAAGAACCCAAATGTGCACCAGGGATATAGCTCAGCGGCACAGCCCCTGTCTGGCAAGCACAGGGTCCTGAGTTTGATTCCCAGTACCAAAAAAAAAAAAAAAAAAAAAGAACAAAATGTATAATAGATATTATGAAATAGGAAGTAATTCTTCAAAAAGAAAGAGTAATGGAGAAGGTGGAAGGGAAAAGAAAAAAATTAGAAAAGAAAGGATAAAATGGAAACAAAGCTTTGTAAATAAGGAGAGGAAGAGGGGTTGAAGAGGGGAAAGGAATGGAAAAAAAAAGGACTGAAGATACATCATATACAGGTACAAATTCTCTGTGATGAATGTGATCATTATGTATATCTAAATTGTACCACAAACTTAATTTTAAAAAACAGACTAAAGAAAAAAGAGTAATAGATAACACTTAAGATTTTAGATGAGCAACGGGAAGGATTGGGTTGCCATCCATCAAGTAGACTTTGGAAGGCAAGGCAGGTCTAGAAGATTTGGATGGAAGAAGACTTTTTTTTAAGGATATGGTGAGTTTGAGATCCTATTAGACATCTAAGCAGAGAGCTCAAGTAGACAATTGAATATACAAGTTGTTAATTCAGCCAGGCATGGTGGCGCATGACCTGAGGACCCTGGAGGCTAAAGAAGAAGGAACACTGCAAGTTAGAGACCAGACTGACGTACATAGTAAAAAGCCACCCTTACCTACATAGCGAGACCCTATCACAAAAAAAAAAAAAAAAACCTAATTGGTAATTCAGAGAAAATATCCAGGTAGGAAATACAAATGTATCAACCCACTTAAAGATTAGGGATACAAGCACCAGTGCCTTGAGAATTAAATGGAAATACAGTACTCAGTTTAGTCTAAACCCTCTTTTTTTTTTTTTTTTTTTTTTGGTACTGGGGATCAAACTCATGACCTCATGCTTGCCAGGCGGGCACTGTGTGTGCTGCCGAGCTATATTCCCGGCCCATAGACTAAACTCTCTTGCTCATGCTTTTGTTCTAGGCTTTTTTGGTTTGTAGATCATTATCAGTTACTTTATATTGCCATTCAGATTTTTATATGCATTTCACTGGTGTTCTAAAGGGTCTTTGTTTTGGGGTGTTTTTTTTTTTTTTTTAATGTTAGTCTTGTATTCCCAAGCAAATTATATGTGTTTTGAGGGAAGGTTTTCTTTGATACATTCTATAATACCGTGGCCCTAGAAGACATTTATAATGTTCATAGAATAAAATAAACTACACGAATATAGGGCTTTTCATTTCCTTTGTCTTTCTGAAGCATCACTTATAAGTATTTAATTTAGATACTTCTTGCTGACCTGTGAAAAAATATAGTTTTTAATCTCTTGCAACTCAATTCCATTTGGGGTCAGACAATCAAGGAGAGCTTTCTGGAATATGAAGAAAAAACCCCAGCTCGTCTCCATATTGGCTTTATATTCAGACTTCGTGTGGTAGCAAGACAGTTCTTGATAACCAGTTTTACTTCCATTGTTTTAAATCCAAGTACAAGAAAGAGCTCCTATGCAGTAGTCTCTATACTCAACTGAATCAATATACTATAGCTAGGAAAGTTCTGGTCTGTGTGACTGGCCAAATCTGAGACATGCTTCACTTCTGGTTCAGCCAAAGAACATGGACTATGAGAATGGTTCCCCAGAAAAAAAAATGGAGTACTGTCCCAAATAAGGAAATAAATACTGATGGTCAAAAAATAATGCTTCCCACACCAAGTAACTCAAAGATCTAATCATTCCTTAAGCTTTCAAAAGAAGTTAGTAATCCCATGGCACTCGCTTTTCTTTTGTTCTGTTTTGTTTTATTTTGTTTTGTTTTGCTTTGGTTTTGAGACAAGGTCTCACTATATAGCCCAGTCTGGCCTCAAACTTGGTACCTATGTGGCCCAGTCTGGCCTCCAGCTTGTGATCCTCCTGACTCAGACTCTGAATGCTGTGATTATAGGTGTGTGTCACATGCCTGGCTTATGGCACTTACTTTGAGTCTTTCCCAATTTCATGTACAATACTACATTTTCCCCTGAATCAACAAGCTGTCATAGATTTAGTTGTTGATGATGCACGAACATCACAAAAAAGTGAATACATTAGTATAAAAGTTAACCAGCTAGAAAGGTCAATATTTTAGCACATCACTTTCCAGGACACTCCCACCTGGTATTGCAAGTTGTTTCTTATCCTTATAATTTTTTCCTATTGTCAGTTTGCCTGAAACCTATTCATTTTCCCTCAGTGCCCTTGAGGCAGGGTGGCTGCTAAGAGGCCTGGGAAATCATTGCAAAAACAGAAGGCAGTGAATCATCTTGAGTACATCTGCTGCTGGGATATTTACACAAAGTAGAATCTTAAAAATGTATCTACAGATATGTCTGCTTTCTCTTCAGCTTCACTATTTCCTTTCCTTTTTATACCAACAAGTTATCTTTTGCACCTGATGTATGGTCTAACTTATAAAACATTTTTAACATTTTAGTTAAAAGTTTGCCACAGAATATGGGAAACAAATGTAAAGAGAATGTTGACTCCATTATTTTGGAATTTGGGATGGTTCCTCTAGTTGCTGCGTCCCTGGACACAAAACATAAGGCTCTGTGTTCTAGGATGTGCTTGAAATCAGTCATAAGACTGGCAGATTATCAAACCAAACTAAATGAATAGTTGTTGAAGTTACTCTTACATCCTGGAGCTGTGCATGCTGTGGAGTAGCCAGCTTTTATTAACAAACACAAGTCTGATCAGAATCACTGCTTTGTTGTCCTGTTTATCAGAATTTTATATTGTGGAAGTTGGATTTGGATCTGGTTACTTAAAAATGGATATAATAATGGAATAATCATGGAATATAACCATTGAAATTTCTATAATAGGATAAAATAACATAGGATAATGTTTACCATGTATTTGAATGTAAAAAGCAGGTTACTAAACAATATATCCCATATTTGTTCAATATTACATAAACAGAAAAATACTTTCAAAATATACCAAATGTGAACCTTAAGAAATGGAGTGATCAGTGATTTTTTTTTACTTTTCTAAATATTTCAAAATAAAGTATATTACATCTGTAATCAGGTGAATTCATTTTTATAGGAAAATGTTTATAATATTGCTATAGTCTATATAAATATATATATATATATATATATATATATATACATATACACACACACACACACACACACATTTATTTATCTCCTTGAACAACATAGCTAGCTACATATGTGGATCCCAATTTGACAAACCAATTGTAAAGGGACATTTTTTGAGACAATGGAGGAATTTGACTCTAGACTGGACATTACCTGATACTAAGGAATTAATTTTAATTAAGCACTAAAAATATTATCAGTGCTATAACGATAATGGTACTGTGGTGGTGTTTTTAAAAACAGTGTTTGTCTATTTGAAAAATATACTGAGTTATTTCTGAATTATTTAAAATGAAATTATATGGTCTCTAGGATTTCCTTCAAAATTCTCCAGAAGAGAAGGGGGAAGTTACAGACCAAAAGAAACAAGATTAGGTGAAAGTCGATAAGTATTAAATGTAAGTGATAGATACATGGAGGGAGGAGTAGAATGGGATATTAAACCATATTTTTTGTGTGCTTGAAAATGTCCATAATACTAAGTTAAATTTTAAGGAAATAAATAAAGGCTTTAGGGCAACTATTTCTACACCTGGCTTATGCTCTGGGGAAGTCTGAGTGAATGACTCTAAAGATTTATAATATGGGGGCCCTAAATTGGTGTTGGATCTACTCATCTAAATGTGTAATACTGAGGGAAGTGGCATCTCCTTTTCTCTCTCTCTGTCTCTCTTTTCTTTCTTTTTGGAACCACTGAGGAGATACACACTAGTGTCAGTCACAGTGAAGACACAAAACAATATAAGTCACTTCATACAGATGGCCTGTGTTTCAGCAAGCAAATCAAAGTAGTGGTAGCCATAGCTGGAGTTTGGGTCTGAGTTGGGCTGCAATTATTTCATTTAAAAAACAAAATGCTGGGCCGGTGAGATGGCTCAGCGGCGTAAGCGCCTGCCTTGCAAGCGCGAGGGCCCGAGTTCGACTCCCGGAACCCACATACGAAAAAGGGGCCGGTGATATCGCTCAGTGGCATGGGTGCCTGTTGGCGCGCGAGGTCCTGAGGTCGTCCCCCTGGTACCCACAAAAAAAAAAAAAAAAAAAAAATGCTTAACATTTTTTGGTATTTTTTTGGCTATTTGTCCTTCTTCTGAGAAGAGTCTATTCATTTTGGTTCCCCTTTTTTTGATTGGGTCTTTTATTTAGGGAAGTCTTTTTTTTTTTTTTTTTTTTTAGTTCTTTATGTATTCTATATATTGGTCCTCTGTCCAAGGAATAGCTGGCAAATTTTTTTCCCATTCTGTAGGTTGTCTTTTCACTCCATTGATTGTTTCCCTTGCTGTACAGAAGCATTTTAATTTGATATGATCCCATTTGTTGATTCTAAGTATTATTTCTTGTGCCACTGGGGTTCTGTTCAGAAAGGCCTTTCCTACGCCTATGTCTTCAAGACTTGTACCCATTTTATCTCCAGCAGATTAAGTGTTTCTGTTTTAACATTTAGATCTTTGATCCATTTTGATTTTAGTTTAGTACATGGTGAGATATATGGGTCTAGACTCAATCTTGTGCATGTGGATAGCCAATTTTCCAAGCACCATTTATTAAAGGGGCTATCTTTCCTCCAGTGAATGGTTTTGGCCCTTTTGTCAAAGATCATATAGCTATATGTGCCTGAGATTGTTTCTGCTTCTTCTATTCTTTTCCATTAATCCACATGCTGGTTTTTGTACCAGTACCATGCTGTTTTTAATCACTGTAGCCTTATAGTATAATTTCAAATCTGGGATTGTGATGCCACCTGGGATTGTATTTGTTACCAAGAATTGCTTTTGCTATTCTGGGTCTCTTCTGGCTCCATATAAATTTTAGAATTGTTTTCTCAAGATCTGTGAAAAATGGCATTGGTATTTTGATTATGATTACATTAAATATTTATGGGCTGCAATTATTTCAGACTTGAGACTTTATTAGACATAAAGATACTGTGTTCAAATCTTACGGGTGGCAATGCAAGTTGACAAGGGTATTTGCCCCTCGAGAGCATAACTTTAACAAGAGTATGCTTTGGAACATTATGGACTATCAGTGACATCAGGTCCCCAACTTCTACTGCTGCTAGGGTAACACCTTCCAGAAAAACAGCAGTGGTTAAGATCACTCTGATTCCTAGACATGTGAAAAAGGAGAGAAAGAAATGTCTGGATTTCTCACAATTAGGCATGGGGAACTTCAGGTGGCAAACCAAACACATCCCTATGGAGAGACATTATGTGTTCTTCAGCAGGTAAAGCAGTCTACTGATTACCCAGCTCTCGAATTGGATGACTGTATCATTACATTTTATGGAAACAACTCTGACTATGATTCACAGGTGTGACCGGAATATTCCTCCCACTCCCTTGTCCCTTGTGTAATCTTGGGTAGGTCATTCTTTTTAAAATTAGGGTAACATGGGACGGTGAGATGGCTCAGCGGCTTAGGCGCCTGCCCGGCAAGTGCGAGGGCCCGAGTTCGACTCCCGGAACCCACATACGAAAAAGGGGCTGGTGATATCGCTCAGCAGCACGGGCGCCTGCTGGCGTGTGAGGTCCTGAGGTCGACCCCTGGTACCCACAAAAAAAATAAAATAAAATTAGGGTAACAATACCTCGCCTATATACCTCCAAGACTGTTGTGAGGATCCTAAGAGGTAATATATGGAATTATAAATTTTGTGAACTATCTAATGCTATACAAATGTAAGGCATCATTATTACTGTGACTAACAGATTTACTTCAGGAAGCCCCTTATTTTTCTTTATTCTATGTTAACAATAAATATTGAATTAGTATATAATAAAATTAGATACTCATAAAACAACCACAGAAAATCTTATGTATGCTAAGATCATTATGCATTCTCTTATATTACATAGGAAGTCCTGGGAATAAGAAAATGCTTTACAGGTGTATCTTTGAATACGTGTTTATCAATTTAAGAGACAATAAATTACTATGTATTCTATAAATAATGCCTGTTATTTTATAATCTCAACTTCCTAAGTCAATGTTTCGTCTGTTCAATAATGTAGAATTAATCGGAAGATTAGAGTAGGGGTCAGCTGTGGCCTATGGAACAAATCTGGCCACCACCTGTTTTTGTATGGTCTGCAAACTAAGAATTATTTTGACATTAAAATTTCTTTTTAAATAAAAAGAAAGGAGCTGGGAATATAGCTCAATGGTAGAGACCCTAGCTTCTAGTGTGAGTGAGACCCTAGGTTCAATCCCCACTACCACAAAAAAAAAAAAAATTTTTAAATGAGGATATTTTGTGACACATCATAATTATATGAAATTCAAATTTCACTGTACATTTATTGGAACATGGCCACATCCATTTGTTTATGTACTGTCTATGAATAGAACAGCAGTTGAGCAGTTGTAAGAGAAACCAAATGGTCTAAAAAGACTAAAATATTTATTATCTCGCCCTTTGTAGAAAAATTTGCCTATCTTTAGGCCAGATAACTCAAAGAGGGAAAAAAAATATCTAGGGCCAATGATATGGCTCAGCGGCATAAGCGCCTGCCTGGCAAGCACGAGGTCCCAAGTTCGATTCCTGGTACCCGCATAAAGGAAAAAAAGGGCCGGTGATATCACTCAGCAGCACAAGTGACTGCTGGCAAGTGCGAGGTCCTGAGTTCGACTCCTGGTATCCACATAAAAAATAAAAAATCTAAGTTGCTAGCTCTCTTTTAGGATAAATAAACCTGAAACATGTAGACTCAACTGATGCACATGCAATATGAGAAATTCAAAGTTATGGTTTTAACATGCAATAACTTGTTTTAAACCAATTAAAAAACTTATTTATAAAATGTAATAATTAAAATATAAACAAATAGAATACAATTAAATACTTTAAAATGTTATAGTTTGCCCAATGATGGCAGCAAAGTAAAGAGAATAGGGAGTCTATAAACTCACTAACTGATAAATAGTAGACACTGACTCTGGCTAGGGGTAATGGGGAGTTTATTGGAAAGAGGGATCTTGAGTACTTCAAGAATTGAGGGAAGAGCAAAACATCATGACTTTTGGAAAGACAGAAAACTGGGGAGCTCTAAATCCTTATGGGTGGGAGATTTGAGGCCTGCTCTCAGGGCACATCTAGATACATCCGGATCCTTCTATTAGGGTTTCAATTTTGGGGAGAAAAATTGATGGGACCAGTTTATGACCCTGTAGCCAAGAGGATGGAATTGTGTTATCAGTAGCCTCACTGGAATCCCATGGATAGAACAGAAAAGGAACAAAGACGTGGTAACAAGGTTAAGGGATGTCAGGCAGATGAAAACCAAGAGATGTGCTCGCAGGAAGCTTGTTGATAAACACTGGTTTTAATCCCATCTTCACCACCAGATGGATAAACATTAGATGTCATTTTATTGGGCTTCAGTTAGAGGTACTTTTATTATACTGTATACTTTTGTAAAAGGAGGGGGCACAATTAAACCTGTCTGCCATAAAATTATTCATTGGCCAAAGAGATTAAAATTTTTAGCCTCAGAGTAATTTTTTTTAATTAACAGAGTATTTTCTGAGGATCAAGTTAAAATGTAATTGTATAGCTGGGCACACTGTCTCATACCAGTAATCCCAGCTACTTGGAAGGCTGAAACAGGAGGATCACATGTTCAAGACTAGCATGGGCAACTTGGTGAAACCCTGTCCCAAAATCTAAATTAAAAAAAAATTTTTAAAGGGTTGGGGTTGTAGATCAGTAATAGAGTACTGCCAGGTTTGATCACAAAGAAAAAGAAAGAAAGACATAATTGTGTGACTACTATTACCACTTCTATACAGCATGGTGCTAGAGGTTTCAACCAATGCACTAAGACAAAGAAAAATACAAGACGGGGGATTGTAAAGGAAGAGAATACTTACTGGTTTTTGTAGATGGTGTACATGTTTCTAAACGATTATAATTAATAAGTTAATTCAGTATGTCATTGGATGAAGGCCACTGTACAAAATTTCGTGTTATTCCTATACCAGGAACAAAACAGCAAAAAGAAAACAAAATGTTTAAAATGGTACCATGTCAAATTGTATCAATAGGGCCGGTGAGATAGCTCAGTGGCATAAGCGCCTGCCTGGCAAGCGCGAGGTCCCAAGTTCGACTCCCGGTACCCACATAAAGGAAAAAAAAGGGCCGGTGATATCGCTCAGCAGCACAAGCGCCTGCTGGCAAGTGCGAGGTCCAGAGTTCAACTACCGGTACCCACATTAAAAAAAAAAGTTGTATCAGTAAACATTTAAAATGTAGGAGTAAATATAATAAAAATGGGCAGTTTCCTCCAATTATCTATACATGAATGTAACCTAATGAAAATACCAGAAAAACAATTTTTTGGTACTGGGATTCAAACTAGAACTTCACATGTGCAAGCCCTCAACCCCTTGAGCTACACCCCCTGGCCCCTGAACTGAAGACTTTTGGTTGATACATTGTGTCAACTTGAGAAGTTTAGAAGCTTAACTAAGTGGCTCAGCAGGAGGCCAGGGTCCTCACTTTGTAAACACCCTGAGCCTGTGCAAGAGGAGGGCACTGAGATGGTGTGAGTGCTACACCGGCCCTAGTGGGGGTAGACTGCTTACAATGTAAGGGAGGAAAAGAGGCTCGTTCCCCTTCTTTTGGTTTTTTGTTGTTGTTGTTGTTGGGTACCGGGGGGTCGACCTCAGGACCTTGCACCACTGAGCGATATCACCGGCCCCTTTTTCGTATGTGGGATCTGGGAGTTGAACTCGGGCCCTTGCGCTTGCAAGGCAGGCGCTTACGCTGCTGAGCCATCTCACCGGCCCTCCCCTTCTTTTCTGCTCTTGTTGCTTTTGCTGTCTTCTGGCACCTTGAACTGGTGCCCTTCACCATGCCACCCTGCCTTGGAGCCAGCTGATTATAGACTGAAACCTCCACAAACTGTGAGCTAAATAAACCCTTTCCGTCCTTAATTTTGGGTGTTGGGTATTTTGTCCCAGCAATGAGAGAAAAGTAACTAACACAGCTTTTTATTGGGGAATTAGTTGGCTTGATGAGGTGATTCTAAAATTTATAAGAAAATGAAAAGGGTGAAGAATGGCTTAGGCAATTTTGAAGAAGAAAATGCCTCCAACTATGCCTCCAACTATGAAAATTGCTAGAGTGAACAACTGTCCTCGTTTGCCAAGGACTGAGGGATTTCTTAGGAGGCAGTACTTTTCACTTTAAAAAACTAAAAAGTCCTAAGCAAATTGGGACAAGTTGGTCCCCCTAAAATTTATTATAGAAATATATTTATTAGGACAGTGTGATGTTGTACGAATATAAGCAAATAAACCAATAAATGAAAGAGAATGGCATTAACTACACCAGGGTTTTCAAAAGTAATTTACATGGGGACCCTGGATACCATTTGACATAGCTGCCCATTACTCTGTTGACGTTCTTCTGAAAACGCCCCCGGCCACTGTGTCTAGGCCTCTAGGTTTTTCCTCACTCTCTATGTAGCTGACTGCTCACAGGTAGACACTCAAGCCAGGTGCAGTGGATGCAGTTGGTGTTCTGTCCAGATCTTCTTGACTGCCGCTGTGAAGGTTGGCTGCTAACAGGTCACTGCTGCCCCTTCCTTTTGAATTGCTTTGCCCAAAAATGCTTGAGAACTTATGCCCTCCCCTTGGAGGCAGCCCACATCATTTCTTCAGGGCAGGGGGTGGAGACTGCAGTGCCATTCACTCTCCATATCTCACCAGGGGATCAGGCTGAAACTAGGCTTGTTTGGCTCTGTCTCCTGTACTCCCCCACTCCTCCACTTGCACCAGAATCCCTCTACCTAGGGAACTGAGCTAAATCATTGAGCCTATAATATCTGCTTATCCCAAAGACCAGAAAACTTAGGCACACTGGATCAGAATCACGTGGGTGGCAACACAATCATCAGCCTCAGTGCTGAGTTTTTGGTGAACTGTCATTATTCATCTATCAGCTATCACTTTGATTTCAGAAATCTCCCGGGAACTTTCTAATAATCCCCTTTTATGTTTAAGTCAAAGTCCATTTCTCTTCCCTGCAACCGATATAACCTTAACTAATGTAATGGCTGAACCAGGCCTGACCTAATATGGCTTTGGAAATATAATCCAATGCTTTGTGGGATAACATCAGTTGGAATCCTGAGGAGAAAATTGATTGATTGCCCTTCCTGTTCCCTTGGAATCAGTAACCAGAAGAAGTGTTGCTGGAAATACTCCCCATCTTTTAACCCTCCAGGAATTTGCCTTGCTGGAGCGTTAATTTGTTACAGGGCTATGTTTCCCCGAGACCTTTTAAATTCACTGGAGGTAGGGAGGGCTAGATTCCTTCCAGAGACCATCATCCTCTCTTTGCTTCCCTTCAGGTCCAGGAAGCCTCTAACACTCTATGGACCTTCCTGTCCCTAAGGTGTGTTTTTCTGCATCCTCTGTTTTTTCCAGTCTGTGCTTGCAGAAGTATTTGCATACATGTCAAAAACGTGGCAGGAGGAGGGTGGCAGTGGGGGAGGGGTGATCAAATTTCAGATCACTATGGATTATAAAGGGTGACACAACACAAGCCTGATTAGTTCCGCTCAGAATTGTTCACTGATTCATCAGAAAATTGATCCTTCTGACCCAGACTGTCCCCTTTCAGTAGTCAAAGACAGCTTTTGTTTGAGCCAGTAATTTTACCTCTACAGCTATTTTTTTTTTCTTTTTTCTTTTTTTTTTTTTTTTTTGATAGTACTGGGAATTAAACCCAGGGTCTTGTAGGCAAGCACTCCACTGCTCAGCTACAGTACATCTCCAGTCCTTTAATTTTTATTTTTTTGTTTTGAGATGGTCTTGCTCAGTTGCTCAGGCTGGACTGGAACTTGTAACCCTCTTGCCTTAGCCTCCCAGGTGTGTGGAATTACAGGGGTGCACTAATATACCTGGCTCTATAGCAATTTTGTGTAGTTTAGCCCGAGACAAGTTTCTACTTGAGCTAAATGTAGATATAGCAAGATACTATTTAAGATACTAACCTACAGGGTTTTTGTTTTTGTTTTTGTTTTCGTTTCAGTCGACATTTCCTCCTCTCCCCTCCGTTCAAGTAGACAGGTAAACTCAGGGGAGAGACTGTAGAGCAAAGAGCAAAATGTTGATGAGTCTTTCTGGCTTCTTTCTTTCTTTCTTTTCTTATTGGTACATGTTTGCAGTACATAATGATTACATTCTTCTTAGGGAGTGGGTACATGTACATAACACATCATAATTCTTTTTTCATCATTCCCCCATCTCTCTCCCCCTTCCTTCCATCTCTCAGTCCTCTTCTCTTTCGCAAAAGATCTATCTCCCTTTTTCCTATTATCTATCTTTTATTTTGCTCTTTATTTATATTTTGGGTTTCTGAGAAACCATGAGATATTTAAGCTTCTGTGCCTGATTTATTTCACTTGATATTATGGTCTCAAAGTGCATCCATTTTCCTACAAATGACTCAAGTTTATTCTTCTTTATGGCAGAGTAGTCCTCCACTGTGTGTAAATACCACATTTTCTTTATCCTTTCATTTGTTGATGGACATAGAAGTTGCCTCCAAGATTTAGCTATAATGAATTGTGCTGTTATAAATGTGGGTATATATCTATCACTGTAATATGATGTCTTTCAATTCTTTTTGGAAGATAGCTAGAAGGGGAATAGCTGGGTCAAGGGAAATTTTCTAGTGTTAGTTTTCTGAGGAATCTCCATACTGATTTCCATAGTAGTTGTATTAGTTTACATCCCCAAGGTAGAAGGGTTCCTTTTTTCCCTGCAGCCTAGCCAGTATTTTTTATTTTTTATTTCTTGATGATAGCCATTGTTTCTGCAACTTCTGGCTCTTCCCCAAAGTCAAAATAACCATGAAAGGTAAATGTATGTATCAGCTCAGGACATCACAGTAGCCACAACAGGTCAACTAAAGATACTTACAAAAGAGGACTTCCAGAACTATTTCTGAAAATGGCAAGAATGAGGGGCTAAGTGTGTAAAAAGAGTATTTTGAGGAGGATTAGTGGAAATATGTCTTTTATTATAATAATTTTTAAGCAATTTAAATATTTACTATATTTTTTATCATACCTCATATCAGTGAACAAAACACGAAAAGATCCCCATCTAGGTGGAACTGACATTCTACCATGTGTGTGGCAGGGCAGACAAAACACAATAAACAGATTATATAAGATAATAAAAAGTTATAAGGACTACCAAAAAAGATAAAAATAGAGCGGGAGGTGTGTATCAGAAGGGTCAAGATGGGAGGAAATGGTGCAATTTTAAATGAATCAGTCAGGGATGGTCTCACTGAAAAGGTGATATTTGAGCAAAGACTTGCTACTCTGAAGGTGAAGGCAGGAGAATCATACATTTGAAGCCAGACTGGACAATTTAGCAAGACCTTATCTCAAAATAAAATTAAAAAATAAGGATGGGCATGTAGCTTGGTACTCCTGGGTTCAATCCCTAAAGCCACAAAACAAAATAAAACACATTGTCTCACAGCTTCTGTGGGCCAGGGATTTAGCATAGCTGATCTGGGTCTCTCATGAGGCTGCAGTCAAGATGTTGCACAGGGCTGCTGCTTCAGAACAGCTCAGTCCTAGTGTTTGAGAACCAGTCCCAAACTGCCACAAGATGGAAAAAAGACAGGCAGGCAGACCTAGGGTTGCACAAGACTGCAGTTTTATTGGGGGGACTTACTAATGGAAGCAAAGTCCTGGGGGGCAACAAGACCAGTTGGATCCATGCAGTTTTGGTCAGAAAGAGGGATATATTTTTTGGACACAGTTTCATTCAGAAAGAGGGATATATTTATGGGTTAGGACAAAAGTGACATCATCCTGCCTGGAATGTACCTGGTTTATCTAAAGATATGGTCAAAAAGCAAGTTTCCAGTTGTAAAGCCCCATATATGATTCTCATGGTTTATCTATTTATGGTTCACTGCAAAACTGTGCAGGAAAAACCAGGGAGGGCTACTCAGGGGAAATCACAGCAGTTACGATTCAAGATGGTTGTAGTCATGTTGAGTTGTATCCATTTAGCTGTGGTCACCTAAAGACTTGAAGATCAGGGACTCAATCAATCCTCCATATATAGGCAAAGAAGATTCCAGGCAGAAGAAAGAGCCAGAGGAAAGGCCTTGAGATAAGGACAAGAGCCAGAATGTAGAGAAGAATTTGAGAAGGGAATAGATATGACCAGGGAGGTTGACATTTGGGGTGTTGTCTTCTATTGCTGCATAACAAATTATCCTAAAACTTAGTAATTATTTTTAAAAACACTATGAGTGAAGCAGAAGAATTGCAGGTTTAAGGCCAAGTTGGGCTATGCTATGGAATGAAACTCCGTCTCAAAAATCAAAACAACATGGGCCGGTGAGATGGCTCAGCAGCGTACGCACCTGCCTGGCAAGCGCGAGGGCCCGAGTTCGACTCCTGGATCCCACATACAAAAAAAGGGCCAGTGATATCGCTCAGCGGCATGGGCGTCTGCTGGTGTGTGAGGTCCTGAGGTCGACCCCCGTTACCCACAAAAAAAAAAAAAATCAAAACAACAAAAAATAAAAAAAAAAAAAAAAAGAAAAGAGTGGATGATCCAAGAGCGAGCAGGACAGAACCTGCAAGTGTCCTTAGTGATCTAACCTCAAAAGACAGACACCATTGCAATACTTGTACACATCCTATCAGTCACACGGATCAGCCATGGTTCACTATAGACAGGAACAGTACCAAGGCATAGGTAGCATGAGAAAAGGATTATTGGGTGTCCACCTTGCACAATGACTACTACAGGTGGGGGCCATGCATGTCAAGGTTGTGAATCCTGATAGGATTAATTGGCCTCAGTGTTGCAAACCGAACTCTGATATAAATCTTCATGGGATCATTGGTATAACTGGATTTGCCAGTAGAGTTGTTTATCAGACCTCCAGTGCCGGCACATCTTTCTGTAGACTGAGGTTGGTGCTGAAAGAAGACTAGCAACATGGACAATTTTTGTGTGTGTGTGAGAGAAGCATAAACCAGCATAGGTTGAGGCCTACATGCAGTCTCATTATTGAGGCTATTTTAAACATAGACTGCCTCCCTTGGAAGGTATACAGTGGTGGAAACCCATGTAACAAAATGGAAGAAGCGTTGGTGATCAGAATATAAAAAGTGTGTTTATTTTTATTCAGAGCAAACTCCACACTCAGGATAAAATTACCTCTTTCTACTCCTAAGATATTTTACAATAGTAGAATATGTGCTTCTGGGAATTTTTAATTTTCCAAGTTTTGTGGTCATAAGCCTATAAAGACTTATACTGGTAAACACAACAGGTATTATAACTGCTGAAGATCTGAATCAGATCTGTGGAAACAACTAGAATTTTCTAGTGAATCACCTTTGAGGAATTCTCTACTGCTGCCATCTCGTGACCTCTTCAAGTAATAACAAGTAGAGTAGTTTTGGTTGGATGAAAAACCAAGGTTAAGAGTGTTTCCAGGATTCTGGGTGAATACATCCAAAGACAGGTTGTCAATTTCTTTAATTAATTAAGTTTATTAATACATTTTAGGTATACATAATGATCACATTCATCATAGGGAATTTGTACCTGTACCTGACATAACTTGATTGATTGCCAATTTCTTTACAAGACTATACCTATGGCTGGCTGCACGTGGTGGCCAGTGTTGGTGTAATCCCAGCACTCTGCAGGCGAAGGCAGGAGGAGTGCCAAGAGTTCGAGGCCAGTCTGGACAACATAGTGAGACCCTGTCTCAAAAGACCAAACAAACAAACAAACAAACAAAAATGACTCTACTTATGGTTAAAGCTTTGATTATTATAAAGTCCTTTTTGGAACTAAGCCAAATTTGCCTTAGTCCAATTTCTGTCCTTTGGCTACTTTCTATTTTTTTTAATATTTAAAGTCAGCTTCTTCTTTTATTTCCCCAAATCCTTTTTCTTCCTAGACTAAATATTTTAGCTCCTTCATTCTCCTTAAATGATGTGATACCCAGGGCGGCATCCTGCACAGTCTGAGACAGGGATTCTGGTGCAAGTGATTTACTGGAAGGGGGCTTGGGGAAAACCTGTAGGGCAGGGGACAGAGCTAAGCTAGGATGTGGGCTTAGCTGGAGATCAGCTGCAGCCTGATGCCATTGGGAGCTCTGAGGCATGAATGGCACCACTGAGTCTCATCTAAAGGCAAGTGTTCTGTCTTTTGTTTTCTTCTTCCTACTCCTCTCCCCAGGTGCCTCTTCCTCTTCCTCCTCCTCCTTTTCCTCCCCTCCTTCTCCTTTCCCTCCTTCTCCCCTTCTCCTTGTCCTCCTCCCTAGTAATGGGGACTTAACCTAGGTCCTTTGCATTGAGTTAAGTCCCCAGCCCCATTATTTATTTTGAGACATGGTCTCTAAATTGCTAAATTGACAGGCTGGGCTCAAACTTGGAATTTTCCTGCTTCAGCCTCTCAGAGTGCTGCTATTATAGGCATTCACCACCAGACAGGCCCCTTGTTTTGTATTCTAATGTCACTCAGTCATTGGCTCCAGAGATGATGGGAATTAAGGGTAATCTTCCTAAGTGAAGAGATTCTCATCTGGGCAAGGGCAATTCTCAGGAGTATTAGCAACAAACACAGCATGTAGGGAATGGGTACCCAGGAGAAAGGATCCATACGCCCTCTTCTAATATCCTATCTCAGTCCTTCTACTCAAGCTAGGACCCATATAGTGCAGATGTAGTCTAATGTGTAGAATTCAAGGGACCATTAAATCCTGTTCTGCTTAGCTCAGCATTAATACTGGGCTTTATTCAGATTGTGTTAATCTAAACCCCAAGATGTTTTTCACACAAAAACTGTTCCCAAACCAAGTGTTTTCCATCAGTGCTGTAGCATAGTTATACCAAAAGCAAAAGCACTTTTATTCCTTGAAAACTTCATGTTGCCATTTTGGGCTTACTTCTGGTCACCTGAGTGCCCTCTGAATCTAGACTGTGTTTTCTAATCCAGCAATGTCTGCTCTGCTATCTGCAATCTGAGTGAGTGTATCTCTTTGGTGACCTTCAGCTTCCCTGTCCTTTATATACCTGATGATTGTTCACCTCTTAACATCCAGCTCTTACTACTCCTGTCTGATGACTCTATTCTTTTGCTATCAACCTTTTCAGACCACTTGAAATTTTGGTTGAAAATGGCCAGTAGTAGGCCTGAGGCCAGGGCATCAGAGTGTCAGTCAAGCTTTAACAAAAACATGAGTCTGAGATAAGTAGACAGCCTGGAACCCAGGTGTGTGAGTAAGCAATGTGGGTGATCCATATAGAAAATGCAAGAATAGCAGCATAGCAGCCAGGAGCCCTGAGTCTTCCGGTAACTCAGCAGGAAGTGAGGAGGTATCTGCAAGTAATTTAGGGATATATTCAACCTGTATTCAGTTCATTTAAATGAGTTGCAGAGTAGTATGTGATTACTTTGAGCTTTGTAATTTGTAGAGAATTATCTTTGATAATTGTCCTAACTCATCCTCTAGGGTGATATATCCATGTATCCACCTGCAGCTCACTTTCAGCATCAGACTGAGGGGAAGTAGGCAGCATGATGTTTTCTCCCTTTCCATCAGCTCCAGTGTTCACACCTCTAATAGGCCTTGGGGTGGGGGAATTGACCTGTCCTCTCTGATCCTGATTCAGGTGTCGGGCACAGCTTTCTCTCCCCAGGCCTCCATCACCAGAAGGAGCCACCACTACGAGCAGTCCTGCAAGCATGTTTCTGTTTTCTGGTCTTGTCCAGAACTGGCAAACCCTTTCCCCCAAAGAGCAGTGGATGAAAAAGATCACCAAGAAGGGCATATCATATTTAAGAGTGACCAGGAACCACCTAAAATCATCTCATGTACCCCCAGAGATATTTATGTCCCACCAACCTTCGGGAAACGACAACCTGCAGCATGTACTCTGATGTGAAGAAGAATCGTCTAGTTATTTCACAGTACGTTATTCCATCTTCTCGCCCTCTTGGTCACTCCTGAATGGAAAACCTAAAACTTTGAGAGCAGTGAGACTGCACAGTGGAAACCACAGTAGAAACCTGTTGTGTTCATCAGCCCTAGTTCTATGTGTTCACAGGCTAGACTTTTTTTCCTATTTGAGCCACAAAGCTTTATATGCAGCAAGTCCTCTCTCATTGGTTACTCTGCCTACTGAGTTCAATAGGTCATTTACAGAGCTGGGATTTCTTGACTAAGCAGTGCAGACAACAGTATGACATCAAGCAAAGATTCCAGAGAAGAGGAGCAACTGGCATCGCATTCACTCTGAAAGCAGACACAAGTCACAAATTCCTTACCATTAGGGTTCAGACTGGGTAAGTGATTTCAAAGTCAACATGTCTGTCTATATTTAATACAGGTAATTATTTTTTAACTAGGCCAAAGAATTCAACTTACAAAAGGTTACAGTAAAAATTACTTTTCTCATCATTCTAGTTCCAGTTCTTTGCCCTGAGATAAAAGGTGTTATCAGTTTTTTGTCCATCTTTAATTATGGCTAATATTCACTGTAAATGTCAGCTGTCCCATACATATACTCTACTCATCATTTCTTTAAGCATGTCCTAGTGTCCTAGTTTAAAAAATGATGTGTTTGGGCTGGGGATGTGACTCAATGGCTTTGCATGCACAAGGCCCTGGGTTCAATCCCCAGCACCACACACACACACAAATGCTGTGTTCCTTTCATGTGACCTGTCTTTGTTTGAGTTCCCTTAAATGCAGAACCTAAAGCAAAGATATGGGTGCAAAGCAATTTATTAGGGATATGATTCAGGGAGCAAAAGCGAAGGAGTGACAAGATAAAGACAGAAACGATAACAATAAAGGCTATGACATCAAAGATTTCATTTGTGATATATTAAAACTGAAATGTTATTTATTTAGCTTGGTGCCATGGTGCACACCTGTAATCCCTGTTACTTGGAAGGCTTAGGCAGGAGAATCACAAGTTTGAGGCCAGGCTGGGCAATTTAGGGAGAACCTGTCTCAAAATTTTAAAAACTGGGGTTGTAACTCAGTGGTGGAGTACTCGTCTCACATATGCAGTGCTCTGGATTTGCTCCTCACTACTGTGAAACAGAAGTTATTTATTTGAAAAGAAATTTTTTTGGCTATCCAGTGAAGAAGTTAAGCAGGCAGTTGGCAAAAAAAGTAAAACTATTCACAATCAAAATGCAACAGAGGATTGGGTTTTTCAGCAACAGGTCTGTCCCCTGGCATAATATCTACAACTGCCCTGTCTTTCTCTCCCCTGGCAATTGATGTTAGTTAACAGGAGAGTGAGTATTCTGTCAGACTCCATTTAGAGTCCAGAAGATAAACAGCTAGGCTTTCCTATTGGTGGCAGCTGTTTTTTGTATGCTGAAACTACCCCTGAGATCTCTAATTGCATTAAAAAATGGTCCCAGATGCTGCTTTCCACAAACTTCATGCATATGTCTTCTTAGCTGTGTTTTCAATATATTAGTCCACAAAGAGGAAGCCATTACCACAGTTATTTATTTTTCATGAAGTGCTGTAACAGGAATCATGGATTCAGCAAGTAAAGCTGAAAGCCACATTAATAATGCATGTTAAGTACAACTGATAGGCACTCTCTTCAACTTGACATCATTGAGATTGTTAGAGCAAAGAGGCATATATGTGGCAACATGGTCACATCCTTTTCTGCAGGGACACTGGTAATGAAGGGACTGGCAGTGAATGTTTACTTTTTGGCTTAAATTAGTGGTTCTCCTTCACTAATGAGCAAAAATACTGTATGAGGGTGATTCTAATTTACAAGGTCTCCCTCCCTTCTTTCCAACGAATATTCCTTAAGCTCCTGTCATGTATCAGATAATGTTTTAGGTCTTGAAATCTACATGTTAACAGGCCTTGTAAATGTAGTTGTCTGACATTTTCTTTATCCAGCTCATAGCAGATGCTAGGTTGTGTTCATCACTAATGAGCAAAAATACTGTATGAGGGTGATTCTAATTTACAAGGTCTCCCTTCTTTCCAACATATTCCTTAAGCTTCTGTCATGTATCAGATAATGTTTTAGGTTTTGAAATCTACATGTTAACAGGCCTTGTAAATGTAGTTGTCTGACAGTTACTTTATCCAACTCATAGCAGATGCTAGGTTGTGTTCACCCTTCTCTGCTCAGCTCTGTGCTTCAGGAGAGGTTGGTCACAGGCCTAGGGGGCAATTCCTGATCTAAGGCGGTCATGGTTTTCCCATTTACCTTTGCAGGAATTGGCTTAGAGAAAGCCATATGATGTCATTCTGACCAGTGAAACTGAGAAGTCTGCAAGTGACTCCAAGGAAAGATTGTCTTGCTCCCAACAAAAGATATAGGGGAAAAGATGGTCTTTTCTTCTTTAGACATAACTGCATCCAGGTATGAAGCCTGGCACTAGAGGCAGCCACCATGTGACAGTAATGGGGAAGTAGCCTTACAAATTAGATGTGGAGCCTTGCTATTTGAAAAAAATATTGCTAAGTTTAAGTGCTATGGTGTGAAGCTTCCCAAGTGTGACAGAGTAGCAAGACGGGGGTAAACCTGGTCCTTGAATGTCATTGAATCACTGAATTATCCAACCCTAGAGCTGTCCTGTCCTAAGACTTCAGCCTTAGGATAGTAAATTTCCTTGTTGTGTAAGCTGGATAAGCATGGGATACTTTTAAAGTTTCTTATAAAACATTGAGTCCCATTGAGTTTGTGTGTGTGTGCTTTTGATTCAGGATCTAAGCTCTACATAATTTGCTATTAAAGAATTATAACATAATGTCTCAAGTGGGTTCCTTAGATGTGGAGCTTTAGACAAGAGTTCTAATTGAGGTCATATCCTCAGGAGAATCCTGTAGAGGAGAGAAAGAAAGAGGATGAGGAAAAATAAAAAAGATGGGCAAGGATATCATCTCAGACAAAGCCTAGCCTTGCCTTGATCCATGGGAAGGAAGTTCTGGAGCATTGTCCAAAATGGTAGCCATTTAAAATTTAATTAATTGAAAGAAATTAAAATGTAAAGCTCAGTTCTTTAGTTACATACCTAATGCTAAGTGGCCTCAGAAGTTCACAGGCAACATCATTAGCTGCAGCTACAAACTCACCCTCACGTTAAGGTATCTGGGCAGAGTACCAATAGTGAACACTACCCATGGTGTCTAAGCAGGGCTGAGCTAGAAGGCAGTGCTTCTGCTAGAGTTGTTAGGCAATAACCCTTCTCTGTGATCTGCACTGGGAATTCAGAATCCCTGGAGATTGCATCTAAGCAGTACCTTTAATCCCTGTCTCTAGGGTTCAGGTACATACCAACTGTATAAACAGACCTGATGAGCAGGTCACTCCAGAGATGTTCAGATTGCAGGGAAGAACAGTGGAGGCTCAGACAGCAGACTCTAAAAGAGTCAGATCCAATAAATAAGTCCTGGAAAAAGATGTTAGAATGTTGGAGGGATGGTGACTCTGGACAGAACGAGAACCTGCTTTTGGAAATTTCCCATCCAGCCATTGGCACCATAAAGAAGAAAATGAGGATATAAATTTTGTTAAGTGCTCGACTAGCTATAATAGATTTTCCTATATTTTATTTCTGTTCACTCTTTGGTTACTTCCTCATCTGACACCAATTTTGTAATGCCATCTTCTCTAAAGAGAATAGATGATTTGGTCTCTCCTCTTGCATGGTAGATCAAAATTTGTTTTATTATTATTATTACTATTACTATTACTATTATTATTGCTACTTTAGAAATATTTCTTTTTGCTTTATAACTTTACACTTCTCTATTTTCCTCCTTGGTTCCTTGATAAGAGATTACTTCTTGTCTAGGGAAAGTCTTCAGATAACACAGCCATGTGATCTCACCCTCCATAACCTTCCAATAGCTGCTGTCAAGACAGCTGGTCTAGCTCAGGTATAGCTCATGTCAGGTCCACACTGCTCTGTTCTCAAGTCGGGAGGAGTTGCAGGCAGGTGAAGGATTACAGGATGAGTTGGCCATGAGTCTGAGTTATAATCACCCACGAGCAGGAAGCAAACAAGATTCTCATTCAGATTCTTCTCTGTGGATCAAAGATAGAATCCAGCGGCTGATACTGATGGCATTCTCTTCATATCCCCTCAGTGCACACCAGTCCAATTTCCATCTTCTGATGCTTACAACCCTGCCTAGGGATTATTCCCTAGCCACTGAAGCCCACTTTGCTCACCTGTGTGGCAATCTTTCGGTGTCCAAGAATTATTACCCCCTATTCTTCAACCAAACATTAATGGAAGTCAGTATATGAAAACCAGAGCTCCTCACCCCTTGGGTGGGATACCTGAGCATGAACCTACACTGGTTCCAGTTTCCCATTATAATTGATCTCCAGTTTTCCCAATGGCAGTTGGCTTAACCATGCCTGTACCTCCTTTATTTGGCTGTCTTTCCTATGCTATGTCACTTCCCTTCCTACTGGGCTTCTTTGCCTCCTAAATGATCTACTTGCCTTTGAGTCACTGTCTCAGCGTCGATTCTGGGAGTACCCAACTAAGGCATACGATGAAGTCTTAGAGATGTGGACATAATGCTGGCAGCCTGCTGCCTAGCCTAAGCCTAGCACTGTCATTTGAGGCACAAAGACTGGAGAGCATGTCACTTCTGCTGTATGACTAGTTTAATTCCAGAGTGAAAATTATTAGCAAGTATATGAACCATGGAACAAGACATGCACTCCCATATTGTTCTTATCAGTTATAAAGTTGATACTGTGTCCTCCATCTGCCTGACTTCCATCTTTCCATCAGTTCCATCTCAACGGATTCAAAACTTGAGAGTGGGAGGTCATTGAGTCTCCCAAAACTGCAATAATTATGGTAGAAAGATAGGAATTTAGTATGAGCAAAATCCAAGAGATAGGCCAGAGGTTGTTCACTGGCCTCAGGGAAGAAACAAATCTGTAGACCCTAAAGGTGGAATGAGGTACTAGGCAGTGTACTAGAATAGGAATTCAAGTCTAGAGACAAGAAAGAAGCCAAATAATTGGACTGTATGAAGATGTTTAGGATGTGATCCTATTGAGATTAGAGTTCAGTTGCCAGAACTGGGTCATCATAACCAGAATGGAGTAATGTTACCCATGCTGATACATAGTTATGGAGCAAGAGCAGTCAGTTTCTTTCTTTATTAAGCTATCACTGGGCCTGGGAACAAGAGGCTGGGATGCAGCTGAGGACACGGAAACCTAGCTGCGGGCAGAATCTCACAGACAGGCTGGTACTGATCAATTTTGTCAAGCCACAGAGCGAAATGCTACTCTTTGCACCCTCTTCTCAAATTTTACAGACATGAGCCTTGAAAATCTTCCTACCTAGTTGTCTTTTTCATCTTCTCTTCAAGATTCATGAATCCTGAGGTTCGTGAGTATGAGCTGCTCTAAATAACTTCACATTTGTCCTGGTCCAGACAGGTTGCATTCCAGGTGAGTAGGTCAGGACTCTATCAGTTACAAAAGACAGAAACCTGACTAAAACCAGCTTAGGCAGAAAGAGAATTTATCATTTCAGATAACTGGGAGTAGTCATGGACTAGTTCAGTGGGTGGGAGGAATAACTACAGAATCCAGGGCCTCAGAGACTGGAATCATAGACTCACTGTCAATAGGACTCTATCCATCCTGTTCCTGACAGTTTATCTTTGTTTTTCTTCACGTGTTCATCTCATTCTCTTACTGCTCACAAGCCTTTACAGTACCTTGAATACCCCCAGCAGCCCAAGAGTCACATACTCTCAGTGTAACAATGCCAGCAGAAAGAGATTTGTGTATCATTTCCCTGGGAAGCCGTGGATTAGCACTGCTTGGGTATGCCCAGTACATGCCCCAGCATACAACAGACTATTACTGAACACTCCTGAATGAATTAGTAAGGCTATAATGACCCATATATCTAACAGCATTTATTGTTGTTAGTGGATTTTAGTTCCTTTACCTTGAGATACTGGTTAATACATACTTTTTTGTTTTTTTGTGGTACTGGGCATTGAACCCAGGGCCTTCACACTGAGCTACATCCCCAGCCCATTTTTATTTTTTATTTTGAGACAGGGTCTTGCTTAATCACTAATTCACTGGTTTGAGCTTGAACTCATGATCCTCCTGTCTCAGCCTCCCAGAGTGCTAGGATTACAGGATTGTGCCACCATATATAAGATTTATACACTTGTTTCTGAGAGATGTCTACTTCTGGTGTGTTGACAAAACAGTTTCAGAGCCTGCAAGAATGATAGCTTTGGTAAATTCAACAAGTTAATCAAATGCCACCTAGGAGGTCTCCTGAATAACAGTCTGCTCTACTTCCTCAGATAACCTCATGTACTATGGTGCTGATGAAATCAGCCTTTCCCTACTTGAATCTCTACACTGAGAACTTATCTATAAAATATATATATTTTTAAATTTATCTTCACAATATAAGAGTGATGTAATTATGATCAGATAAGATCTCACTGTCTCCATTTAATGACAGAAAGTTCAAGCATGCACTTGGTAAGTCTTTGTTGTCCAAGTTATATTTTCCAGAACATAAGCCCCTTAGGTGATCCATGAAAAGAGGTTCTGTGGTAAATTATGATTGAGAAGCCCCTGATTGAGTCACAATGCATGTTAGTATATGAAAGCTTCCGAAAGAAACTGCAGGTGAGAAACATACATAAACCAAAAGCCGTTTACTGTTTATCAAAAGGATTTTGTAAAGTTATTCGAGCGTAAATCTCTTACTTCTCCATATATCTTCTCTGTTCCCTCCTGCTTTCATGGAAGATCTGTCTCCTTCCACCTAAGGCCAGTCCTCCCTTCTGTTCCTGCTGCTCTATTCTCCTCCATTCTCAGGAGTCTCTGCCCTTCTTTATCCCTTTCTAGATCAGCATCTTCTCCTTCCAGAATCTTTCCCATCAGCATCTACACAAACTCAGGAATCTTCCTAAACCTTGCTTTCAGCATGGTCCAAGAACCAGCACTAAGAACCAGTATCACTAAAGATATCACTAAAGAACCATTTAAAAACATAGAATATCAGGCCTCACCCTTGGCCTGCTAAATCATCGAAATTTTAACAAGATCTCCAGGAGATCTGTATACAAATTAAAATTTAAGAAACCTTGCTCTAAACTATAGCCAGGTTTTTCTGATAAGAGTACAAATCAGATCTCACCTAACCTCTGCTAAAAACACCCATTTTCCTAGATTTTTTTTCTCCCTCCCATCTGTAACTGCTAACATTTCCAGAAATGAGCTGAAAGTCAACGTAGGGTGAAGTCATTCATCTCACCTTGGTGACAGTGTCTGACTCTTTGCTCTGTGAGTTTTTTTGTTTTTTGCTTTTGCACTGGGGATCAAATCCAGGGCCAGGGCCTCACACAAGCTAGGCAAGCACTCTACCACTGAGCTATGCTCCCTGCCCCTACCCTGTGAATTTTGCACTACATGAGTTGTACAGGTAAGAGTACAGAGTCAGCTTGTACAGGACTTTGATTCTTCTTTATTGCAGAGATGGCATTCATAGTGTGCCACTCATTTCCAGTTTGTTCTTAGTTCTACTCTCCATTCTTAATATCGCAAGGCACTGAATCCACAAGTACATTTTCAGGCCCTCTTGCAACTGGGGGCTGCCAGTGGGAAACACTGGTAGAAGGTTGAGGGTGGGAGAGGTAGTGTCTGCATCATAGTGATCCCACCACTATGGTTCCCATTCTGTTCCTGGGTTCCAGTAGCACCTCCTCCTCCTCATCTAAAGGGGTGGTAGCAACTCCCTGCTCTTGCTAATCTCTAGGTTGCATCATAATCCCATTTGGCTTTTGGTTTTTCCAACTCCTATGTAACAATTTCCCTAAACCTAGTTTGGGTTAGGTTTTCCTAATTGTCCCTGAGTGATGTATGGAGGTATTAGAAAATGGGGGATAGAAGGAAGAACATTTGCAAAATGGACAAATTCTACCTCGAAGTCCAGATACCCTAGGGAAAGTAGTGGAGACCAGGAGACGATGGCACTGTGTTGCTGTGTGTGAGCTCTTACATTGGTATCACCTTAACAACAATTTCCTTTGACAGCTAATGTCCTCTACTGTACTGGTGGGGTGGGTAAGTTTTATGAAGAGAGAAAAAGACAAGTTACAGAGGGTAACCTGTCTCTCTTCCCATGAGCAATTCTCTCTGGTTGTCAATAAATCACAAATCATTCAGTGCTGTGATCTAGTTGTTTGGGGTGAAGTTGAGAGGAGTCGCTTCACAGCAGAAACATCTCTGTTTGGAAACAAGATAAGGACAATTTCTTTTGGCTGCACCCATAACCTGTCTGGGTTGGGCAGCTGCTGAGTGGTCACAGTTGGCTGGGGCCTATTGTCAAGTGTCAGTATTTTCACAGTCAGCCCACGCTGCTGAGCTGTGGCACCAGTCCCTTGGCCCTGGAAGGACAGGCAATTCTTTCATGTGTGATAGAATAAGATACAAGAGAGACTATCTTTTTTCTTGCAGAGACTGTTAAAGCCGGTAGCAGGTCAGGATACTCTGAATACTGCTCTTTCAAATGGAGAAATAATAGAATTCTGGAATCACACACTTTTGGACTCATTAGAGATGGTAGTTTGCTGAGTAAGATTTTTGCAAGCTGATTCTGTAATGAAATGCAAGCCTCGAGATCTAAAATAAATAAAATGTATTTATTCAGAATATTACACAAGTGTTTGCGTATGTGGGTTAAAATCCACGACCCTGATAATGTCCCAGGATCAACAGGCTATGAGAATTGTACCATGTGTGAAGTGCAGACAATGTGGAGGCTGAGAAGTTCCGCAAGTAAAGATGCCCATCACTCCAGGTGCCTCTCAGTCTCTCCAAAAGTGGAATCTAGAACTGCCAGTCTTTGGGTGTGCCCTCCTGGGAAGCTGCCAGACTGGTAGATGGAGAGCAATGTGGTTGAGAATACTCTTGAGAGGAAGGAATGCTGAAGAGGCAGTTTGGCATGGGGGTAGGGCAGGTGGAGATTCTGGCTGAGGTACAGGCCCCTACTATCTGCCCAGTGTGAAGAGAGGGTGATGTCACACTCTTCTCCTGGCTGCCATGGGAACCATCAAGGGCAGCTGTGTGTTGTGGCCCCTGATAGAAGGGAGGACACACATTCTGCTTCTCTGAAGGTCTGTAAAGTGGAGCCATGACCATCCCAGACTCCCAAAATTTATCCTTTTCTTCCTTCCTGTGTTGAAAAGTCAAATCTGATTTTTTTAATGTCTCAATTCCCTGAGTTTTCCTCCTCTGTTCTTACAGGAGCCTAGCACTGAGAAACCCTTTTAAAGGTAAAAATCCTTAGCTTATTGTTGAAAACAAATGTCCGTGGTTAGGAAAAGGTCAGTTTAAAAGTATTTTTTAGTTTTAATTTTCTTAAATTATAAGCGTGAACTTTTAAAAACTGATAATGGAAAAAATATAGTTTACAATATGCTTCCCTTCTCCTAATAATAGTCAAGAGGATCTTTTGTTTGCTGAGTACAAAATCATCCTTGTAACTTCCTTGTGATGATTGCTTTGTCTGTACATTAGTTTGAGGTTAAGTGATATGCGTAGGTAGGAATGCAAGATTGGAGAGGTGGGGCAGAGAAAGCTCTGCCTCAGGGAAGCAAAGGCAGAGATGACCAAAGTCCTTGGACAGGTAGAGAAAGCTAAAACAAGCAAGGCTAAAGTCCACATAGGGGGATTAAGACAGCAACCCAAGAGGGCAGTGGGTAGGGTTGCATGGGTTCAAAAGAAATTTGTTTAATAAGTTATTTAGGGTAACATACTGTGCACAACACAGTATAAATTATACCCTTGTCCCTCATAGAAATTCTAGACTCTAGAAACTCTAGATACTACAGTAAAATATCAATTTTTCTATACGCTGTAGAAGACTCTGCTTTCTTTTGGAGATCCTGTTAAAGTTCTGAAATTCCTAATTTGGTTCCTGTTCTGAGATTTAGGCAGGAAGGTGACATTGCCTGCCCTTGGAGCTCAGCTTTTTTTTGATTATATAAAAGTATTTTATTCTCATTATAAATATTCAAAACATACAGAGGCATATAAAGTAAAAAATAAAAGTTTTCCCTATTTCTGCTTTGATTCATTACACTGTTCAGAGTTGACCTGTCTATCACTAATAGTTTGACATGTATCCTTCAATGCACCCTAAGCACTTATGGACACACACACACTTGATTGATGATTTGGATCAAAGTGAATCCAGGCTAAGAATAATTTTTCTCTAAAATTCTTTCTAAATTTTTTATTAGCATATATTTGTAATTCATCCAGTTTACAATCATCTTGGGAGTGACTACACGTCCATATTACAGGTTGTTTCTTTTTTTTTTAAATCCCCTTCCCCCTCCTTCCGCCTCCCTCTTGCCTGTCCAGTTCCCTTATCCCCTTTTTCATACTTGTTGATATTATTTGTCTTAGCTCATGTTATTGTATATAGTGTTTACATGAATTGGGGTTATTAGGTTCCTGTACAATGGCATATCTTTATTATTCTTATTTCCCCTTTCCCTCTTTCTCACCCCTCACCCTTGTTCCCTTGCACCACTTCCCTATTGTAAGAGATCCATGCCCTTATCCCTTTCTACCCATCCTTTATCACTTTCTTTGTTCGTACTTTGCCTCACTCAAATGAGTGATACTATTATGGACAGCTAAGTTAGGTAGAAATATTATAGGCAGACAGGAATAGGCCCTCAAGAGTCAGTGCAGAAGATGTGAATACATTACAACTGTGGGGGAGGCACATTCTTCAAGGGCCAGACCTCAAGACAAAAGATAGAAAGACTACACCCACATACTTCCCCCAGGGATGAACAGCAATAACTGATATTCTAAATAGGTATCCATCACCTTGGATGGGGGGGGCAGGAAGAGCCACTGACCTACCCCCTCCACAAAAGCTCCTGTTCTGTTCCATGTATGCTTGCTGCAAGACTTGCTTCCCCATTTGATCCCCATTTAATTAATATTACCTAAGCCATTATACTCATAATCTTATTGGTTGACCATAGTTTTGACCCACCTCATGCCCACCTTGTGATTTCCCATTGGATCAATGTTACCTAAGTGATTATACTTGTAATCTTATTAGTTGATTATAGTTTTTCCCACCTTAGAGCTGCCTCACCTTGTGGTTTTGCTTTATAAAAATTCCCTTGAAAAGTGGGGTCCTTGGCAACCCACTTGGGACCCCTTCTGTCTCTCTTCAACAGAAGCTTTCCTTCCCCAATAAATATAGTTTTCTTTCCCCCAGCAAGTAGATTCTGTTCTTAACCTCCATTGTTCCTATAATTTATTCTTTGATTTTAGAGAACATGAACTCATACCGGACATGTAGCAGGTTGGAAGTTTCTTTCCCCTATATCATTTGGAAGTCTTCCACCGAGATAATTGGATGGAAGTAAGAGTTTGCTTTTCTTTCATAGATTCTGGATTGTGACTTGTTTAAGTAATGAAAAAAATTTTTATGCTTCAAATTTTTATGTTATGTCTTTGTCCATTGCTTATAATTGCTTATGCTTTGTCTCTTATATAGTTTTGTTAAAATGATGATATTTTATTCTTTAGTGGGATATTTTATTCCTGTTTTGTATATGTTACATTTGGACTAGCTGCTAAATTTACTGGTGTTCCTTGCTTGACTTGTTAGACAACAGTGCTAGGAAGAGTAACATTAGCACGCCCCCCCAATGGAATTTAATATAAAATTCTGTAAAATGGGTCTTTTTATGAAATCTAGTTCATATTATAAAAATATACATGCCTATTAATAAACCATGGGACCCCTTCCACCAGTTAAAAGATGATAGGTCGGTGGCCATTCTTAAGACTTAGGGAATAGGTTTCACTGAGACAAACTGGCCTGATCCTTCTCTACACTTTAGAGAAAATGTTGAGCTTGTTTTGCCTCAGTTTCCTTTCTGGTCTGATCTCCTGTTGATCAGGAGACAATCTTTTCTGATCTTTCTCTACCACTTTGTACTTTACTTTTTGGAGGCATGTAAGTTTAAAGAGAGAGGAACTCTAAACTGCCCCAACCTTTTCCTGCTACCCAACAACTAATTTAAGCCTGTAGAAAATGAGCATTTGCTAATGCCAAAGATAGGAAAGTCATCTTAGATGAGGAATACATACCCTGTCTCTGGGTCAGATGAGACATCAGAATTTTGCCTGTCCAGGAGAACACACATAAAAGCCATGTACCAGATTAGTGTTCTCAGCAACAGTCTTCCTTGGGAGACTGAACCTGAGACCCTGTGGAAAGAACTGACTTGGTGAAACCAGAAGGAGCTATTTCTCAAAGCACCGCACTTAAGGGACTGAAACACATTTAAACTAAGGAAGAATTTTAAACCTTCTCTCTGCCCTCCTAGGTCTGGTTCTCATCATTTATGTGTGCAGGAGAGGAAAATACTTTGATAATAAGTTGTGGACTTTGAAACTTTTACTGTAAACTTATAAAATGCTATGTAATGATTTTTGCTTGGAGTTTTATCTACCCCTTATAGAACTTTAACAAACAGTGGTTACTCTGCCAGCTAGTAAAATGCTTTTAGAGCAGCTGCCACTCTTAAAACAGAGGACAGGTTTTCCCAGCACCTTCTGGTGAACCCCCATTGAAGCCAATGGCCAATGGAATGTTGACCAGACAGGCAGCTGGATTCCTTTCCAGAGACAGATCTCTGGTTGTGTGGAGCAATAGAAACTGAGAAAGCAACTGAGATGTCATGGCCAGGGCTAATCTCTGGCGGATACCCAAAAGTTCCTCAGTGGAAGCTGAGTCCCGACAGCCTGATGTGGGGAACCAGCAGAAAAACCTCCACTTATCTATTATACTTTTCTCTCTTTGCTATTAAGTTAGAAACCCCAATTTTTCTCCAACTTGTTGGTAATTAACTTTAGAACCACCTTGTCATTAGACTGCCCCTCCCAGAAATCAGGCTGAGGCAGCTTGCAATAACTGTTTGCCTTTCACAGAGGAAAACAGCTATCAGGGGAATGATTTATGTCTGTGCCTTACATATGCTAAGAGTAAGAAAGAGATTTTAGTCAGCCTTTATCATTCCTGCGCACATAGAAGACTAATAAATGTACATTTACTAACATGTGAATTGTGACTGCTAGGTATAGATATGTTTAACCTGTGAGCTTCAGAGATATAAAATTTTTGAATGGATTTTACCTTTTTTTTTCTAATGGATTTTAAAAAGTGTAGCTTTTTCTTGCTGCTAGAAAAGGCTTCCTAGGTGACTAGATAGATAACACAAGTGTCTTGGAGACTTCTTTGCCCTAGGACCCAGGGCAGAATCCCTCAAGTCAATTGTTGCTTCTTTCTATGTCTAGAGGTGCTCTCCTTTGCAAGCCAAGAACACTCCAACTACTCCAAACTCACTTTTTGGTATTTGCCCTCTTTCAAAGAACTAGAAAGCAATTGTTTAGTGCTAAGCAATGCTTCCTTCTTTAAACATGACTGAGATCAATTGTAACTTGTGCTTATAAAAACACCTACGGGAGTAAGTACATGAGCTCCCTGGGAAGATAAAATTGTGCACCAGTACAAGGTTGGATAGGCTGGTCAAATTTTATCTTCTGCTCTCTCCAGATGGTGTCCATTTGCCCTGGAGTGGAAATGACTTGAGGGATGCCGTGAGGGTATAGAAATCAAACAGAAATTAAAGGGACACTGATTCTTTCTTTTTGCATTTCAGAAATGAACTCAGTGTCAAAGTTTCTTGTTCCTTTGAAATGTATTCTTAAGTACTGGAATATGTTTGACCCTTACATGTTGAAAAAGAGCCATTTGATATTTTTCTGCACCTGCATATGGCCTGCCTACCCTCTAGAGCCAAAATGGAATACAAAGGGAAGTATTGATTATGATGCTCTTTCACAACTAGAATCATACTGTAGGAAAGAGGGAAAATGGTCAGAATTGCCTTATGTTCGAACTTTCTTTACTTTAAGAAATAATTCTTATTTGTGTTCAAAGTATAATTTATAAGCCATATGAGACTACCCATGTTCATATGTCCTTTCCTCTAAGTGACCTAAGACAGATCAAACAAGATCTAGGAAAGTTTTCAGATGACCCTGATAAGTACACTGAGGTCTTTAGAGGACTTACTCATACCTACAAACTAAATTGGGGAGATGTAATGTTACTCTTAAATCAAGCATTAACTTCTAATGAGAGTAGGCGAATGGTAATAATAGCAGCATTACAAGCTGCTATTACATTTGGGGATTAATATCATCTTAATTTTAGACAGTCAGAAGATAGACAGCCAGGGGAACAACCAGTTCCCACTGGAGCCCAAGCAGTCCCTACTCAAGACCCATACTGGCCTAACAGCCAGACTGGAGATTGGAGTAGGAGACATTTTCAGGTACATATTCTTGAAGGTCTAAGAGGGACAAAAACCAAGCCCTCTAGTTATTTTAAACTGTCAACTATCTATCAGGAGAACGATGAAAACCCCTCTGCCAGACTGGAGATTGGAGTAGGAGACATTTTCAGGTACATATTCTTGAAGGTCTAAGAGGGACAAAAACCAAGCCCTCTAGTTATTTTAAACTGTCAACTATCTATCAGGAGAAAGATGAAAACCCCTCTGCCTTCTTAGATCATTTACAAGAGACACTGATAAGACATATATTTATAGCTTCTGATTTGCTAGAAGGACAGATTATTCTTAAAGATAAGTTTATTACCCAGTCAGTTCCAGATGTGAAGAAAAAGTTACAAAAGATAGCTTTTGCTCCAGATAGCTCACTTGATACTTCAGTAAAAATTGCCTCCTCAGTATCTATAATTGAGACTGGGAGGAAACCAAGGAGAGAAAACAAGAGACCAAAAAGAAGTGGTTGCCTTTGTTTTAGCCTTAAAAAGAACAGACCCTAAGTCTTAAGAGGCCCCCTACACCATGCCCTGACTGCAAAGGTGCCACTGAAAGCAAGACTGCTCCCTGAGGCGGAGGCCCCAGAGCTCAGACTTGTCTTCCCAGCTAGTCTAATAAGACTAAAGAGCCCTGGGCACACTCTGCCTTCATGCTCTGGCTGGACTGTCATCTCTATGGAGGAGCCCCAGGTAATCATGACTATAGAGGGAAAAGAAACCATCCTATTGCTGAACATTAGCACATGTCTCTTGGTCCTTCACTTCAACTCTGGCCTTCCTTCCAGCCATCATACCTCAATAAAAGGAGTCACCAGAGAAAAGGTAACTCACGTGAGCTCTAACTGGGGTGACTTTCTCTTCACCCATTTGTTTCAATTATGACTAAAAGCCCAGTTCCTCTCCTGGGGAGAGATACTTTATCCTGTCTAAATGCTGTCTGTCCTAGTGCTCATGCTTTGATTACACATGTTCTAATTTCTTGGAAAAATTTTTTATTCTTGTCTAGAGGCTGCCAAACCCTAAGTGATCACGCAGATGAAACCAACCAGAAATGTACTACACTCTTTTTACTGGGATCCATCACATTGACCTTGTAGAGAGTGTTATATGACACATTGAGGCTTTAAGTAACTATACCCAGTAAGCCTTAAATGAGACCTCAGCTGGTCTCTCTCTCTCTCTCAAATAAAATAATAATAATAAAATTAATGAGGCAAGCTGCCCTCCAAAATTGGATGGCATTAGGCATTCTAACACCAGCACAGGGGGGTACTTGTGCAGTTGTGAAATCTAAATGTTGTGTGTACATTCCTGATCCTTCTGCTAATATCTCAAAAGCTGTTCAAAATATTAGACAACAGATTAATGACATGTCAGATTCTGAAATTCCCTGGACCTTCTCCTTATCCACTTCATAGGAAGCTATTACTGGCTCTTCCTAGTGGAAACCTTTGTTGTATTCATAACTATCCTATTGATCTTATTATTTGGCCCATGCATACTTAATTGTTTCTTTGGTCTTGTCTCCTCCAGACTTAAAGCTGTATGCCTACCCAAGATGAGAATGCCAGGTGTCTATTGGGGACCTTTAGATAGACCTTCTGCAGAGTATCTCTGACTGCCAATCACAACTACGACCCCTTTCAGCCTAAAGAAGCCAGAACAGTCATCACCCCTTGCTCCTCATGGCAGTTGGGGTACTTCTTCAGAGGGAGGAATATTGTCAGGTATTGTTAGCTAAGTTAGGTAAAAATATTATAGGCAGTCAGACAAGAAAAGGCCCGCAAGAGTCAGTGCAGAAGATGAGAGTACATTGCAACTGTGGGGGAGGCACATTCTTCAAGGGCCAGAACTCAAGACAAAAGATAGAAAGACTACACCCACATACTTCCCCCAGGGATGAATAGCAATAACTGATATTCTAAATAGGTATCCATCACCTTGGATGGGGGGGCAGGAAGAGCCACTGACCTACCCCCTCCAAGAAAAGCCCTGTTCCATGTATGCTTGCTACAAGACTTGCTTCCCCATTTGATCCCCATTTAATTAATATTACCTAAGCCATTATACTCATAATCTTATTGGTTGACCATAGTTTTGACCCACCTCATGCCCACCTTGTGATTTCCCATTGGATCAATGTTACCTAAGTGATTATACTTGTAATCTTATTAGTTGATTATAGTTTTTCCCACCTTAGAGCTGCCTCACCTTGTGGTTTTGCTTTATAAAAATTCCCTTGAAAAGTGGGGTCCTTGGCAACCCACTTGGGACCCCTTCTGTCTCTCTTCAACAGAAGCTTGCGCTTGCCAGGCAAGTGCTTATGCCTCTGAGCTATATCACCGGCCCTATTGTTGGATTTCTTAATGATTGCCATTCTTTCCAGAGTAAGATGGAATCTTAGCATTATTTTAATTTGCATTTCTCTAATGGCCAGAGATGTAGAACATGTTTTCATATATTTCTTGATCATTTGTATGTCTTCCTCTGTGAAGTGTCTGTTCATTACTCTTGCCCATTTCTTGACTGGGTCTTTAATTGTAGGTGGTTTAGTTTATCTGTCTATCTATCTATCTATCTATCTATCTATCTATCTATCTATCTATTTATTTTTTAGTTCTTTGTATATTATAGATATTAGTCCTCTGTCTCAGGAGTAGCTGGCAAAAATTTTTTCCCATTTTGTAGGTTGTCTCTTCACTCTACTCATTGATTCTTTTGCTGTACAGAAGCTTTTTAGTCTGATATAATCCCATTTGTTGATTCTTGCTACTATTTCTTGTTGGATTGAGGTTCTGTTTAGAAAATCCTTTCCGACACCTGTGTGTTTTACCTATTTTATCTTCCAGAAGATTTAATGTTTCTGTTTTTTTTTTTTTTTGTGGGTACCAGGGGGTCGACCTCAGGACCTCACGCGCCAGCAGGCACCCGTGCCACTGAGCGATATCACCGGCCCCTTTTTCGTATGTGGGTTTCGGGAGTTGAACTCGGGCCCTTGCGCTTGCCGGGCAGGCGCTTAAGCCGCTGAGCCATCTCACCGGCTCCTAATGTTTCTGTTTTAATGTTTAGATCTTTCATCCATTTTGATTTTCATTTAGTATATGGTGAGAGATAAGGGTCCAGTTTCATTCTTCTGCAAACAGATAACCAGTTTTCCTAACATCACTTGTTGATTGGCTATCTTTCCTCCAACATATGCTTTGGCCCCTTCGTCAAAGATCAAATAGTTGAATATGTCTGGTGAGATTTCCGTATCCTCAGTTCTGTTCCATTGATGCATGTGTCTATGTTTGTTCCAGTACCATGCCATTTTCATCACTATTGCTTTGTAGTATAGCTTGAACTCAGGTATTGCTATGCTGCCTACTTTGTTCTTATTGCCCAAAATTACTTTTGCTATTCTGGGACTCTTCTGTTCCATATGAATTTTAGGACTATTTTCTCTAGATCTCTAAAGTATGCTGTTGGTATTTTGAATGGAATTGTATTGAATATGTGTAACAGTTTTAGAAGTATGGCCATTTTGACAGTATTGGTTCCTCTAAAATTTTTAAAGACATTGCACCAGTGCCTTTTTCTTCTTTAACACATTAAAGTTAATTTTTGAATAGTTAATACATGCTTAGGATATGACTTAAAAAGATATGAAGTATGTAAAAGTAATTCTCACTGCTGATCCTTCCAGCTGCCTATCTCCTTCACTGGTGGTAACCATTGTTACTGGTTTCTCATTTATCTTTCCATTTATATTGCATAATATCTATGTCTACAAATATATATACACACAGATGTGGAACCATATGAAATTGCCATTTTTGAGGTAAAAATACTCAGCAATTTCATGATATTCAACATAACAAATATTTATGTATATAGTAATATAATTTTAATCACACTACTCATAACATACTGTATCACTGCAGTGCATGTTTTCTCACCTAACAACAAATCTTGAGCTCTTTCCACATCATATGCCTATATCTCATTTTGTACCTGCAAATTATTATGATTTAAATAGTTGGCTATTATTATTTTAAAATTTATACAGAGTAAAAATGAACTTTATTTTTGATGTGTAGTTCTGTGAGTTTTTGTTTGTTCGTTGGTTGATTTGGTTTTTGAGACAGATTCTTACTATGTATTTCAGGCTGGCCTTGAACTATGTAGCTCAGGCTGGCCTCAAACTCTCAGAGATTCTCCTGCCTCAGCCTCCTGAGTGCTGGGATTACAGGCATGCAACACTGCACCGAGCTCTGTTTGTTTTTGGAGTAGTTTGGATCAAACCCAGAGCCTTGTGTTTGATATTCTATCACCGAGCCACACCTCCACCCTAGTTTTATGAGTTTTAACGTACATTTATATGTGTGCATTCACAATAAGGAAACAGATCCACATAACCTCCAACAACAAACTGAAACAGGATACTAACCACTGTTCCAGGATCTCCTCCTAATGTTCCCATCGCTATGCTATGCCTTTCCTACACCTCAAGACAATAGTTTCTTTGACTTCTAATATATATTAGTTTTGCCTATATGGAATCATATAGTACATGCTCTTTGGTTGCCTTCTTTTATTCAATATTATGTAAGATTCATCCACATCATCTTTTGATAGAGCAGTGAATTACACTATGTTTCCTTATACTCTCTAGGATTTTTTGACATGCACAATTAAAAACAATCTTTTATATACATTGAGAAACTTTTTTCTGAGAGAAACTTTTTATATGGCTTTTGGAGTTTGTGCTATACTTAGAAAGGCCTTTAGCACTCCAAGATGACAAAAGAAATCCACTATTTTTTTCCATTATTTTAAATTTTTCATTTTTTTTTTTAAAGAGTAGGGAATGAATCCTTCAAAATTATCAACCTAGTATCCAAATGATCATTTACTTTTCACAGAAACTTTGTGTAGATCCTCGTTTTTTTTTTTTTTTTTTTTTTTGTGGGTACCGGGGGGTCGACCTCAGGACCTCGCGCACCAGCAGGCGCCCGTGCCACTGAGCGATATCACCGGCCCCTTTTTCGTATGTGGGTTCCGGGAGTCGAACTCGGGCCCTCGCGCTTGCCGGGCAGGCGCCTAAAGCCGCTGAGCCATCTCACCGGCCCAGATCCTCGTTTTATAGATAAAGAAACTGAAGCAAAGCAGAGCACAGCGGGTTGGGCCTGTAGTCCCTGCTGCTTTAGGGGCTGAGATGCGAAGATCACTTGAGTGCCTGAGTTTGAGACCAACTTGGGTAGCATAGGCAAAACTTGTCTCAAAAAATAAATAAATACATACACGCATGCATAAAAGAGAAACTGAAACATAAAGAAATTAAGTACTTTTCTCCCATCATGGGTAATAAATGGCAAAGCTGGGATTTGAACTCAGTCAGTTGACTTTAATGTCACTATGATTATTCATTATGCTACTCAGTCTTCCTACATAGGAAACCCAGTATCAATTTGAGGCAAACACTTCTCCCCACCACCACCACCCTTTTTCTTAATACCAGAACACAAACACAGTATCCAAATGTATTCAAGGGCAAATGTTTATTTAGAAGTCTGATTACCAAGTAGTTATTGAGTAAGGCACAGGGAATTTGACACCTCCTCTCCTATCATTTCATCAGCCCTTCTCTTTATTACCAAGAGATCTCCTTCTTGAAATAAGATTTATTTTTCAGTCTAGTGTTGGGTTTTGAGTCATTTTAAGTATTTCTAGGACACCTGTTATGGAAATAAATACAAAATGTTTAAAGTTAAATACAAAATGTTAAAAGTTAAAAGCTTTAAAAAATGTAGCAGGGTATGTCTCAGAGAAGAGAAGGAAGTATTAAACATATTATCCTTGGAGACAAGATAAAGGGCATGAAGCCTGCAGTCATTTTCCAGTTCTGCTGCCTTGATCATATGACTCTGGGCAAGAAGTTGTGTTGTTTTGTTTTGGGTTGTTGTTGTTTTTGCTTCTCTTTGTGACTGTTTGTCAAATGGGGGAATAACGCTAATAATGCAGCTCCTCACGAGAATTAAATTAAAAGTGAAGAAAACAATCTCTAAAGATAAGTCATTCCAGGCTGAAAAGTTGGCTAAATTCCAAGGAGAGTCATGGTCTAAGATTAGACTCTGATGTGTAGACCTTTCTTCCGTGGGAGGTTTTCCAACCATTTGTAAGTGTAATTTATATAGACTTACAGTATTCTGTTGCAAAAGTAAATATTAAAAACAGATTTCAAAGTATTCCAGTAAAATACATTAGAGCAGTGTAGTACCATAATACAAGTATTTTTTATCCTCCAGATCTTTGTTACTTGCCATAGCAAAAGCTGTGTCCCCCCATATATATATATTCTTTTTCCCTGATACAAGTGTTGGTATGTGAGAAACAATACAGCAGTTGTACTTTCCTTTTTTGTTTGTTTTGTTTTGTTTTGAGACAGAGTCTTACTATGTAGTTCAGGCTGGCCTGGAACTCTTGGCAATCTTCCTGCCTCAGCCTCCCAAGTGCTAGGATGACAAACATGAGCCCCTATGCCTGGCTAGCAGTTGTACTTTCACAGCTAAGGATTGTGCTCTGAATGCACAAAATAAAATCAATCTCTCTCTAGAAAGTACATACTGACAAGATGTTATGGTTTAGATCTAAAATTTCCCCCAAATGGCTCACGTGTTTGCAAGGTGACTGGATCCTGGGAGTTCTGTAGCTGACATGCTGGTAGGAGGTGGGGCCTGGTTGAAGGTGAGTTACTGGAGTAACTGGTTGGAGTATGACCTGGAAATTGTATTCTTGTCCCTGGTTGCTCCCTTCTCTCTCTGCTTCCTGGCTGCCGTGGGTTGAGCAGCTTTTCCTCTACCATGACACCCTGCCATCCTGTTTCTGCCTGTGACCCAGCTGATGATGGGCTGAACCCATGAGCCAAAATAAACCTTTCCTCCTTTCAGTTGTGGATATTGGATCCTAGCAATGAGGAAACTAACTAAGACACAAGGAAACTGGACTATCAATCAGAAAATAATTTTGGAGCAAAAACTTGGAGAACCTAGAGAAATCAATGTCAGTGGGAGTCTGTGTCTCCACAGTAAGGGATGTAGAGGCAGTGTGAATGGTGGTGTGGGGATAGACTTTAGAGCATGAAAGTTCTGAGTTCAAATGCTGCCTCTAATCATGCCTAACATGTGTTACTTTGGGTTTAATTCTTAACTTCTCTGGGCCATAGGGTTTTTATTTTAAAAATTTTATATAATAAAACCTGGTGTTTGTGGTATAGTTTTTTGGTTTTGACAAAACCCTAGAGTTGTATATTTACCACTATGATATGTGTATGTAAGCATGCATGCTAGGGATCAAAACTAGGGCCTCAGGCACACACTTTAGCACTGAGCGGCACCCTCAGCCTCCTTACTGATTTTCTTGTCAATTTGTGCTATCAAGTTCTAAATGAGACGTGTTAAAATTTCCAACTATAATTGGTGGTACTGGAGATTGAACCCAGGGCCTTCTCATTGAGCTACATTCCCAGCCCTTTTTCATTTTTATTTTTGAGACAATCTCACTAAGTTGCCAAGTTGCCCGGGCTGGGCTTGAACATGTAATCCTCCTGGCTCAGCCTCTCAGAGAGATTACAGCCATGCATCACCATGCCTTGCTTAATCATACGGATTTTGTTATAATTCATGTTTGCCTATTACAGTGAATCCTCTAGTGCTTTGCTGAGATGTGCTTTCGGGACTGGGATAGTCATTGCCCACTTGATAGTTGTGTTAGCTGCTGATGGGTCACACCCATCTGTTTATTGTCTTCAACTGAAGGAAGCTGTCTTACAAAAGGTTATTACATTCTTCTCCTTTCTCCCTACTCAAATTCCAACAAATCTGTAAGCAAACCTCAAAATCTGTTACTAGGGGAATGTGATTTATGACACATGGTATATCCTTTTCTATGCTTTTTCTATTAACCTGTGACTTTATATTTAAATTGCTTCTTGGGCTAGGATGTAGCTTAGTGGTAGAGCACTTGTATAACATCCTTGGGTTCATTCCCCAGCAACACACACACACACACACACACACACACACACACACACGGTATCTTATAATCAGCATATGGTTGGATCTTGTTTTTCTGCCTATTATGAACATCTCTGGCTTTTAATTGAGGTGTATAACCAATTTACATTTAATTTATTCTTTATATGATTGGGTTTAAGTCTACCATCTTGCTATTTGTTTTGCATTTGTCCTATTTCTTTTTTTTTTGTATATGCAAGTACCGGGAGTCTAACTCAGGACTTTGCGCTTGCCGGGAAGGCACTTACGCCGCTGAGCTATATCACCAGCCCGTCCTATTTGTTCTTTCTTCCTTTTTTTCGCCATTGCTGCCTGCTTTTCGATTCTTAGGATTGCATTTTACATATTGTATGGAATTTTAAGCTGATATATCTTTTATTTTAGTGTATTCATTCTTTAGTATTCTAGTTATAAATATCCACAAAAATATACATCTATAATATAGTCTAACTGGAACTAATATTTTATTTATTTATTTTTTAGTACCGGGAATCAAACTCAGAACCTTGTGCTTGCCAGGCAGGCACTGTGCCACTGAGCTACATCCCCAGCCCTCAAACTAATATTATACCACTTCACAAATAATGTAAGAGCCTCATAACAGTACATATACCTCCACATACCCACGTTTTGTCTTTCGTGCTGTTATCGTAGATTTGACTTTGTATGTTGTAAACCTCACAATATGATGTTATTATTATTTTTTTAAATGGCCAGTCAGGTTTAAAGACATTAAGGAGAAAAACAGCAGTACATGTTCACTCACATGTTAATTACTTTGAGAACTCTTTCTTCCCTCTTCTATATCTATCTGATATAATTTCTTTTCAGCATCAAGAACATTAGTTTTTTTTTTTTTCAGTGCTGAGGATTAAACCCCAGATCATGCACATGCTAGGCAAGCCCTCCAGCATTAAATTACAACCTCAGCCCATAGCATTGCTTGTAGTACAAGTTTGTGAGAAACAAATTTTCCCAGCCTTTGTTTTTCTGAAAATGTCTTTACTCTGCCTTTTGTTTTGTTTTGTTTTGTTTTATCTTTATACATGCTGGGCAAGTGCTCTACCACTAACCTAGTCTTTTAAAAATATTCTATTTTATTTTTGAGACAGGGCCTCACTTAGTTGCTCAGGCTGGTTTTGAACTTGTCATCCTCCTTTTCAGCCTTCTGAGTAGCTGGGATTACATGATGTGCCACCATGCCTGGCTTTGCTTAATTTTTGAAGGATATTTTCACTGGCAAATTTTTTTCTTGCTGGGCATGATGGTGCATGTTTGTAATCCCAGCACTCAGCAGGCTGAGGCAGGAATCTGAGGCCAGTCTGGGCTACATAGTAAGTTCAAGGCCAGAACAGAGTACATAGCAAGACCCTTTCTCAAAAAACAAAAACAAAAAATTTTGTCTTGCAGCATTTTAAAGATGTTCTTCCAAGCCAGCATGGTGCTGCACGCCTGTAATCTCAGCTACTTGGGAGGCTAAGACAGAAAGATCACAAGTATGAAGTCAGCCTGGGCAACTTAGTGAGACCCTATTTTAAAATTAAAAAATAAAAAGGGCCGGGGGTATAGCTCCGCAGCATGGCACCTGTCTGGCAAGCATGAGGTCCTGAGTTTGATTCCCGGTTCCAAAAATAAAAAATTAAATTAAATTAAATTAAATTAAATTAAATTAAATTAAAAAAAAAAGATGAGCTGGGGGTGTAGCTCAGTGGTAATGTGACCTTGGGTTCAATTCCCAATAGCACACACACATGCGCACACATGAAAAGTAAAGATGTTGCATAAAGTCATTATTTTTGTTGTTCTGTATATAACATTACTTTTTTCTATGGTTTTTAAAAAGGTTTTCTGGATGCTGAGAGGAATAAAGCAGCATACATTCAGTTCCCAAGGGAGACACTGAGGATAACAAATGTGAAATGACAAAGTCTACCATGAAATCTACTGTTGGAAGTCTAGTTTCCTTCTTTTGTGGTATTAATCTTGCCTGAATAACTCAGAGTAGGATAAATGTACAGCTAATAAATACTGAGTCCCCAAGACTGCTTGGATGGAGAAAGAGGACAGCCCAACCCTGTGGGAAAAGTGGAGCTTTCCTAAAGGACAGTTGAGAATTGCCTTGTAGAAATTAGAATGCTCCTGTAGAGAGGTGCCTATGGACAGAGCCAAGTGAACAAGTGTAAAGTCTGGGAGCTGATGATTTCAATTTCTATCCTATAAAGAAAACAACTTTTAGCTGGGTGTGGTGGTGTATGCCTATAATCCCAGCACTCGGGAGGCTGAGGCAGGAGGATCACCATGAGTTCAAGGCTAGCCCTGCACTACATAGTCAGTTCAAGGCCCACCTGAACTACATAGCAAGACCCTGTCTCAAAAAACAAACAAACAAACAAACAAACAAAAACACACACACACACAAAAACAAAAAACAACAAAAAACTTTCGCAGAACTTTTGAAGATTTGTTTTCTTGAACTATGAGAAAATTGTATTTAGCATATAGTTTAAAATACTTTAATATGTTCTGATGATTCCTTTAGTTTATGCTAGTCAGCTAATAAAGTTAGATGAAGCTGCACATCTTAAGTAGACTTGTAACAGAAGTAAAGAACTGAGGCCACAAAGAAATATGATATTTACCCCAAATTCAACTTGTTCCCCTCTTCCCTGTGGGTTCCCATCCTGCAGAGTCCCTTAAAAGTATAGCATCAAGGTACCAGAGAGGCTGCAGTCATGATTTCCAGGCTGAGACCAATAATAAATAAAAGAGTTGTTCCACGATGGAGTAAATAAAGATTTAGCAAGAATAGAGAGACATTGGGAAGAATGTGTAACTTGAAAGAGCAAGGAACAATCTATTTCCCCAGATACAATTAGAGGGAGTTGTCCCTTAAGGGAAAAGGAGAAGTTAATATCTGGGTGTGATATTGTGAAATATATATTTGGTCTTTATCCTGGATTCTAGCATGTAACTTTTGAAATCCTTGGACTCTCCAAAGGGACTTTTTGTATGCTAATGAGTTAGTTGACTGATGGCTGTCTGTCCTTAGGTAGTGTCAGGATGGGGAGTGGTCACTGAAAAGGCCAAGACATGATTAGAAGGTTGGGAGGGAAGACAGACTAAAGGTTGAGGTGATCACCAATGGACAATGATTTAATCAATTATACATATATAATGAAACTTCCATAAACCCCAAAAGACTGGGTTCTGGGAGCATCTGAATACATGGATGTTCCTAGAGGGTGGCATGTGCAGAGAGGGAGGCTTTGCCCATGCCTTGCTCTAGGCATCTGTTCTATATCTTTTGTAATGTTCTTTATAATGAACTGGTAAATGTAAGTACAGGGTTTCCCTGAGTTCTGTGCACTGTTCTAACAAAGTCATGGAATTCCAGTAGGGGATTGTGGAACCCTGATTTATAGCCAGCAAGTCAGAAGCACAGATAAAACAACCTGGGGCTTATGACTGGCACTGGAAGCTGGGGGCGGGGGGAGCAGTCTTGTGGTACTGAGACCTCGACCTCTGGGATCTGATGGTATCTTCAGGTAGACAGTATCAGAATTGAATTGAATTAGAGGACACTCAGCTGGTGTCTGGTGCATAATCTGGAGAACTGATTGGCCGGCTGATGGTGGACAGAAATTCCCACATACTTCCGGTGACCAAAGGTTACAAAGTATTTTTTGCTGTGAGAGTATAGGAGAACTGAATTTTCCTCATGTTCTACAGACTGGGTAATGAGTTTTACAATACAGTGTAAAAAAACTATAGTAACATATATATATTTGTGACTAAATTTTAACTTTGCTTTAATGTAAATAAATGAAATTAGAAGTAAAATGTCATTTGTCATCTTTCTGATTAGACAAAATTAAAAAAATGGAAAAGGGCATTAGAAATATAAATTGGTATACACTTTGAAGATCAAGTTGATATCAAGCATAAATATGAGACAGGTCCTTTAATTACATTTCTAGAGATCTATTATTTTCCATAGAAACATACAGATATATAAACCTAAAATTGGAGAAGAGCTATATGTAGTGATATGGAAATCTTAATTTAGAGTTTATAGTATAAAGTACTCTGTAGTTATTAAAAAGACTGAAATACATGTAATGATAGTCATTGCCAGGTACAGTGGCACCTGCCTGTGGTCCTAGTGCTTGGGAGGCTGAGGTGGGAAGATTACTTGAGCCCAGGAGTTCAAGGCCAGCATGGACAACATAGCCAGACCTCCATTTCAGAAAACAAAGAAATGATACTCATGGCATATTAACAAAAGCAAGATATGAAATATATATGATCTATTTATAAAATTCAACAACTGCATGCCTGTAATTCCAGCACTCTGGGAGGCTGAGGCATGAGGATTGCAAGTTTGAGTCCTACCTGGGCAAAGTAGCGAAATCCTGTCTAAAAAGAAAGAAAAAAAAAATTAAAAATGGCTGGAGATATAGCTCAGTGCAAAGGTTGTGCGTTCAATCCCCAGTACTACAAAAAAAAAAAAATTAAAACACAAATATATATATAGATAATTAAATTTATATATCTCTGTATTTCCATAAATACAGAAAAACTGAAAGAAATCAAACCAAGTTATTAATAGAGGTTATTTAGAGGATACTATACTTTTGTTTTTGTCAAAGTATACATTACTTTTGTAATAAAAAGATAAAAAATACAATGTGATACATTAACAATGTGTAAGGTAGTGTGTGGAGCCGTGGGGGTGACACAGGGGTGGGGGTGGCATCATGTGTGTGTTAAAGAATGCCCAAAAGAGGTGAGAGCAGCAGTGACCTAACCTTTTTTTTTTTTTTTTTTTTCATGTGGGTACCGGGAGTCCAACTCAGGACCTTGCGCTTACCAGCAAGCGCTTGTGCCACTGAGCCATATCACCGGCCCTTTTTTTTTTTCCTTTATGTGGGTACCGGGAGTCAAACTCAGGACCTTGCGCTTGCCAGTCAGGCGCTTACACCACTGAGCCATCTCACTGGTCCCACCACAGTCATCTTGAGGCCTCACCTGCCATGACTGCCCCTGAGTAACCCTGGTCAGTTTTTCCAGCTTTCTATAAATAACAGTATTATGGGGTATGTGCAGTTTTACAATTGGACCCCAGATTAACTCTTAACTCATTAACTCTTTGATATTAGCTTAAGATATCCCAGGTTCATTTCAGCTTGGATAAAGTCACTTTTATCCTGAGCATTATATATGTCCCTTCTTCTGACTCAAATTGTGGGTATCCGTTGGTCTTGCTCCCATGTAGGACCATGCTCTGTAAGTTCCCACTAAACTGAACTCTGTACAATTTTGGATCTCTCTCTCCCTCTCTCTCCCCCTCCCTCTCTCTCTCCCTTCCCCTTCTCCCTCTCTTTCTCCCTCTCTTTCTGTGTCTCAGTCCCATGGAACACTGGGGTTGGTTCTCACACCTGGACCAAGTTTTTCTGGAAGGATGCAGAAGATGATTTGTATTCAAATTTATGACACGCAGAATGGCTGAAGATTAATAATAACTTGTAGGTTTAATTGAGAACAGACAATTAGAGACTGTTAACTTAAAGAAACTTGAAGCAGAATAGGGCTGCTTCAACAAAATTATGTGAAATGCAATAATGTTTCAATCCTGTTACCACTTTCTCTTTTTCGGGTTCTAGTAAGGCTACCCTTTTCTTTTTTTTTCTACATAACTCGTCCTCTTTTGGTCTTTGTCTTTAAGTGATATCTTGGACAACTTATTTTTTTAAAAAAATTATACCCTGCTTTTTTATGTGGTACTGGGGATTGAATCCAGGGGCTCATGCATGTTAGGCAAGCACTCTACCACTGAGCTAATACCCTGCTATAGCCTGCTTTGATAGAGCCCACATTTATATAGATGTATACACACAAATATATACATACATATATGTAAATATAAAATTGGTGATCTTTGATGTATACTTGTGAATGCTAGGGTGAGGATGCATATTGGGCATTTGGAGCCTAGAGCAGCTGAAAGCCTGCTGAATATTAATTTTCTGAGTGATAAGAAGAAAACAGAAACTTTTGGTAATTATGTAAGGGTTCACAGTAAGAAGGAGAGGCCTTAGCCTAGGTGTTAAGATACTGTTGCAGGCACCACACTGGCTCTAATATGTTTTGGCATGGAGCTATGGAATTGTATAGAGTACTGCAGTTTGCTCCTATTATTGCTGCTGAGTAAAAATTGCTAAAATGTGGGTATCAGTATATAGACTGTCAGGAATGTAAGGCAATGTAAACAGTTTCAAATAATTTCAAAGTTGCTTGCATGGGTATAAGTATTCACAGGAGGCCAACATTCAGGGTTTTGGATTAATTGGGCATATAAGCATGAATATCATTTAGGATGATTGCAGGTATTAGGGGTAAATTTGGACACCACTAGGCTGTGAAACTTTCAATATCCCCAGTACCCTGACACTTAGGTTGAGAAAACAAAAAACAAAAAACAAAGCGAAATGCAAAAACACACCAAAAAATAAAAAATAAAAAAAAGCTTTTGAATGAATGTCGCAGTATGCAACCACGGGAGGAATGAAGGATGAAAAGATTACCCAGAGAGGAGACTTAGCTTAGTTCAAGCACCAAGAGGCCCAGAGGGGCTATTTCTCCACCAAGAGGGCCCAGCCATTAAGGAGACTCTGAGAGAAGGAAAAAGCCACCAAGCAGAGAGCTCTCTGACTTTTTTTTGAATATTAGTATAAGAGAAAAAAGCTGGAGAAAAAGCAGTTTGGGCCAGGTGTTGTCTCAAGGCTAAGCAGTTTTTCTTGGGAAAAAGGGAAGGAGATGGCCAGACACAACATGCTTTGCTAATCTAAACTCTTGTGTAACCATTCGATTCTCACACAGCCTGTGTGCTTTTGCCCCATAGTTTAACCATTCACTCCTCACAGAGCCTGCATGCTTTTTGCCCACCAGTTTAATTATTCTCACAGAGCCTGTGTGCCTTTTGCCTTGGAGTTTAATTATCTGTGTGCTTTTGCCCCACACTGTAACCATTACTCCTCGTATAGCCTATGCGCTGTTGTCCTACAGATTAATCATTCAATTTAATCATTCACTCCTGGCCAGATCCCCCACAAATGAATATGTGAAAACATATTATTTCAATGAGAGCAAGAATAAAGGTAAGTGATTGAGGTCTACTTCCAGGGAAAGGAAAGAGGACCCTCTGGGGAGCAGTTAGAATTATCAGGCCCAATAGATACAGAATTCTGAATGTAATCATTATGTACTGCAAACATGAAAGAGAGAGAAAAGAAAGGAGAAGGGGGAAAAAGAATTCTAGCCCAGTAGACGGTGCTTGCCTGTAGTCCCAACTACTGCGGAGCCTGAGGGAGGTGGATCGCTTGAGCCCATGAATTCGGACCAGCGTGGACAACATAGCTAGATCCTGCCCCACCTCCAAAAATACAAAATCTGAACCACATATAATGAACAGAAGCACACTATCGCTCAAGGTTTAGGTCAGGTTCTCTGGATTGCATTCTGCAATGTGGGCCTATCGCCCTTGCAGTCTCAGTATAAGCAGCACTCTCCTCGTTTGACTTTGGAGAGCTGAAGCCCAGGTGGGCTTCAGTGCCGCACTCAGGTCAGCCCTCCCTCCAGCTCAGAGGCACAACGCATATCTCCACAGCAACCGCTTGGAGAGCGGCTTCTTTTCAAGGACCCACGTTTGGGCTCGCCAGTGCGAGCGCGCATGTCCCGGCACCGCCTCCGTACTTGTCCTCTACGGCGCTCCGTAGGGCCCTCCGGGTGAGCTCCACGTCGGCCGCGCAAGCGCCCTTGGCCCGCCGTTCACCTGCTGCCGTTGTCGCCGCCGCCGCCGGGGCTGAATGGGGGGCCAAGGCCAGCCAGTGGCACCCAGAAGAAAGAGACGCGGCGGCGGCGACGCCGACACTCATAGGGCGAGTGCTCCGGTCCGCCAGCGAACTTCAAGAGGCGGTGGCGAGGCCCAGCCCCCGCAGTGCCTAGTGTAGAGAAGCCGCCTTCAACCTCACTACAGCGGCCGGGACTCCCCGGGCTTAGTTCCCTCAGGTCTCATCCACACTCAGGACTTCGCGCTGCACCATGTTCAAGAAACTGAAGCAAAAGATCAGCGAAGAGCAGCAGCAGCAGCAGCTCCAGCAGGCGCTAGCTCCTGGTCAGGTACGAAGGCCGCAGCTTTTCTCTCCTAGCTCCCGACGCTCTTGGACGTTGGTTCCGGCCTAAGAAGGGGGGGGAATGTTGCTCCGTGACCTTTGACCTTTAACCCCAGGACTCTTACCTAATCCGAGAGAAAGCTTTTAGGGCTGCCCAGGTCCTCCCAGACTACTGACCCGGATCCGCCATCCAAAACTCCGTCCCTGGATGGGATGGCCAGATACATCGTGACGTCAGACCTGAGTTTTCCCTAATCCCTGACTGGCATGAGGATGAATGCCAGGGGCTCGGGTGTTGCATGATTGCTGACCCATATCGGAGGTTCTCCCACCCATCCAAGATCCCAACCCAGGAGTGCCGGCAGCTGGGAAAACCCAGGCCCCTTGTGAAATCTGACTGAGATCCCCCTCTCCCATCCTAACGTGAGAGATTGGTTTGGAATGGGCATCTTCCCGCAGTACTCTGACCTGTCATTTTAGTCTTCTAATTACAAACCTTGGTTCAGGGGTGAGATCAGGGCATCGAGCCTTCTTGGGCCAGGCTGCTACTGGAGCAGTGAGACCTGAGAGTGGTGGCCAGCGTCCAGCACTCGAGCCTGTCACGAGTTAGTTCACATAACTTAGTTGATCTGGGACGGGCGGAAGGGCAGACAGTTGGAGACCAGGCGGGCCGGTGTCTGTCCACAACCCAGCTTCTGCCTCTTAAGAGTCTTGCTGCTTGAGAAGAGCGTCTGTTTTTCAGGAATGCTGTTGCTTTAGGAAATAAGTTTTCAGGAACAACAGGGCATGTTAGTGTTAATTTAAAGAAACAGTCTCCTAAGCGCTCACTGAATATGTTTTGGTCCTACCAACTAAGTTGAGGGCTTCTGCTAAATTTCTTCCCTGCCTTTATGAATCTCAACAGATTGAGCACAAATTTATGTTAATTTTAGTGTTTCTGGTCTTCGCCTGTGTTTCAAGAAAGGCTGTTTTGACTAATTTGGAGACAATTCTAGTTTTTAAACATAGCATGTAAACTACTCCATTGAGTTTCTTCTCGAAACTGTAAATGGAAGTTCTCTTTAAAGTTCGTATAGATTAAAACAGTGCTTGAGAGAAATATCAGAACATGACATTGAAGGCTTGTTTTCTTGATAAATGTTTAGAATTTAAACATTAAGTATTTTATTTTGCATACCCCATCTGCAATCTGTTTTTAACTTTATAAAACTACTGGTATTTATAAAACAAATAGAAACCTTAAAAGTGAGGTAGAGATGTGGAACGTAGGGAAATGTTTGTTCTTTTTTGTTTTTTCTTCCCCTTTGGTTCTGGAGTTGCAATCGACTCACATGTGCTATGCACATATATTTAGGAATGACTATAATACCATTGACTCACAGTTCTAGAAATTTAGCCAAAGAAAGTTAAGGATGTATAAATATTTAGAACATGGATTTACGTTAATTTTTTTTTAATTATAACATGCTAGTAATATAGAATGGTGAGGTTTATTTTGGGAAACTGGTATATGCATTTGACATCTTGCTTATTTTCAATCCCATTACATTCTTCTCCTTTTCCTCCCCCTTCCCCAAACCCCTTCTCTTTTCAAAAGTTAAAGGTTGTTTTAATAGGTTAAAAATTAGCTAAAAATAAGGGACAGCAGAGAACTGGTTAAATACATTGTTGTTAGGCAGTTGGTTGTTATGTACCTTACAAATGGCCAACGCTTATTGGGTCCTTCCTTACTATATGTCAGTCATTTTTAGTATTTTACTCCTAATCTTTAATCTCAAACCTGTCAGGTAGTTTTATTCCTTTTAGAGATGGAGTGAAGCTCAAAGATGCCTAACTGCATAGTGTCAGAAAAGTGCTATTAACACAGAAAAATACATGTTTTAAAAGATACTAATAATTACCTTGGAACATAAACTGGCATATGCTAGGACCAGGATTTCCATGGGCAGATTGGGATATTCCTGCTACCTTGTAGAACCCCAAATACTGGAATAGATTGCTCATTGTATTTGGCAGTTATTTTGGTCTGGGAATGTGTTTGGAGGGGCTACCACGAGTGCTTATTTGTTGTAAAAATTCTTAATCTCCTGAGCGCAATAAGTTTCCATTTAGTAGTCTGGATCTGTGGGTCTCTCTCTCTCACTCTGTTGCTGTGTGTGTGTGTGTGTGTGTGTGTGTGTGTGTGTGTGTGTGTGTGTGTTCCCCTATTGGAAAAAGTTGCTGTTGCCTAAACTGCAGGTGCGTTCTGTGAATGTTTGGAGTTAAGGCTACCTTTGCCTTGATTTCTCCACCGGTTTAAATTCTTTTGCCTTGAACTTGTGATCCACCTGTCTCAGCCTTCCAGAGTTCTAGGATTATAGGCATGTATCACTTCTCCTGTCGTCTTATGCACTACCAAAAGCTTTTAAAAGTTTAGGGTGCAAAAGATTGTTGTTTGTCCAACCTCCCGGTCCTCAACATTTGTTTCTCCTGAAACTTTCTAAATAGTAAACTTTGTTGCTTTGCTGTTTATTGCTTTATACAGTTTGTATTAGTCCATTATTCATTGCTATAACAAAATAGTCAAGGCTGAGTATTTTTTAATTTTAGCTCACATTTCTGGAGGTCCAAAGGCACTGTTTCTGTTCAGTCATGTGAGGGACCTCATAGTGATAGCATCACAAAGCTGGGAGTGCATGTGGAAGAGACCACATGTTGAGGCAGATGCTAGGGACTAGGGAGGGCCAGTCTTACTCTTCTATAATAACGCATTCTTGTGGGAAGTAACTCATTCTCTGAGACCAGTATTAATCACTTCCAAGGGTAATGGCCTAATCACCTTATAGGCCCCACCTCTTAAAAGATTCCACCATTTCTCATGCCACACTGGGGACCACTGGGGACCAGTGAATCTTTGAGGGATAAACCACACCCAAGCCATAGCACATTTTAAATAGTGTCTTTTCATTTCCTGGCAAGGAATTTATTTTTGTTTGTCTGTTTTTAAAGACAGGATCTCACTATGTTACCCAGGCTTGCTTGGAACTCCAGGACTCAAGGGTTCCTCCTACTTACTTCAGCCTCCTGAGGAGTTAGGACTATAGACATGCACTACCCTGCACTGCAGAAGATGCAGGTTTTTTTTGTTTTTTTTTTTAAGCAATGCTCATTGTTTTTTATTTGGAATATTGGTGTTGGAAAGTCTAGTGCCAGTCTGCTTCTTTTTCTGTTTTGAAGACTTAGAATCTTTCTGTTATGTCTTGTCTGAAATTTCACTGCAAACTGCCTTTTTTTTTTTTTTTTTTTTCTTTTTCTTTTTTGTGGTGCTGGGGATTGAACCCAGAGCCTTGTGCATGCAAGGCAAGAACTCTTCCTCTGAGCCACATCCCCAGCCCCTCAAATATGCTTTTTTTTTTTTTTTTTTTTTTTTTTTTTGTGGGTGCCGGGGAGTCGACCTCAGGACCTCGCGCGCCAGCAGACGCCCGTGCTGCTGAGCGATATCACTGGCCCCTTTTTCGTATGTGGGTTCTGGGAGTTGAACTCAGGCCCTTGCGCCTGCCGGGCAGGCGCTTAAGCCGCTGAGCCATCTCACCGGCCCTCAAATATGCTTTTGTATGGATTTCTTTATGCATTGTGGTTGACAGTCACCGGATACCTTTGTTTTTTTTTTTGTGGGTACCGGGGGTCGACCTCAGGACCTTGCGCGCCAGCAGGTGCCCATGCTGCTGAGTGATATCACCAGCCCTTTTTTCGTATGTGGGTTCCAGCAGTCGAACTCAGGACCTCGCGCTTGCCAGGCAGGTGCTTATGCCGCTGAGCCATCTCACTGGCCCTGGATGCTTTTAAGTATGAAGACTTATGTGCTAAAGTTCTTGAAAACTTTTAGACGATTTTCTGATATTGCTCTTTGTTTTTTCTCTTCTCCCCTGGAATTCCAGTTCACTTGTGCCTTTTTTTCCTCTTTATATTCTATTTTCATCTTTTGTCCTACTTTTGGAGAGTAGTTTATCCAGTTCTTAAATTGAATTTTTAATTTTGGCTATCCTATTTTTAAATTTCCTAGGGCTGTTTGTTATTGTCTTTGCTTTTTCATAGCATTGTTTGATTATTATGTATCTTTTATCTCCTGAGAATAATGTGGATTTTTTAATCTTGATCTTTTTTTTTTAATCTTTATTGACATTGTTTTTTCTAAATTTTATGTTTTTGGCTGTCTTTTTTTACACTGGGACTTTCTTTTCAAAACTGAGTGCTGTCAGCTATCTCATCATATTTAACGGTGAGGCACTAAAAATCTGATGCTATGTAGAAGTAGCAAGTAATAGAGACACACTGCTACCAATAGATGATAGGCTGTAAATTTGCTTTGTTGTTGGAGAAAATACAAACATGTCAGTAATTGGAAGTCTTTTACAGAGGTCACTCAATTTTTCCAGAGAAACATTCTGTTTTGGAAAGGAGTGAGGAGCCGTAATTCTACCTTCAACTTCTGAAAGCAGTGCTGAGGAAGGGGCTTTGGGCTTCCACTGAACTATGCATAGTATCACTTATGCTCTGTTAGCAACACATACCCTTTACCCCTAGTTCACTGTATTTAGTGTTGCCCAGTCTGAAGCCTCTGTGCCCCAGAAAACAAACTTCTGGTTCTTCATTGGCTGTATTGAGAGGAACTGGGGATCTGGGGATATTTCAGACAATCTTCCTGTTTTTGGTCCTACCTTTTCACTGCTGGATTTTGCATGTATCTTTTGGCTTAATCCCTAAGTCTTTCCAGGGTTCTGGGGATGAAAATAGGCTTGCTTCTTTTCATTAGCATTTCTTTCATTAGGTCTGTGGGGTTGTAAGCTCTGCCTCATCTGTGCTGAATTCTTTACGAGTTTTTCATTCACCTCCAATCTGCTGAAAATTAGTTAAAGTTTCTTAACGCTTGGGGTGGGGTGGTGGGGAGAAAGGAATATATGGTTCATCTGCCGTATTTAACTGGAAGTTTTCTTACATCACTTTTGGATGAGTGGATTTCACTATACTGAAGGACTGTTTTTGAGAGGTAGGCATTTATAACATAAGAGCAATATTTCGTTTCTGGCACTACTGTCTTAGACATCAGGATAAGAAAGGTAGTTTAAGAAGGACATGATGAAAAGCTAATATTTTTGATAATTAAAGTGTAAAGGTTATATGAAGAATTGACTACAAGTTACTATAACCCTTCTTTTAGAGCTAGGATGTCAAATTGGTTTGGCAGTGACTTTCAGCAGGGTTGGATGAGGCTTCTGTGGCTGTGTCTGTGCCATGACAGACTATCCATAGATTTGGAGGGAGGAATGAAGTGAATCATGTGTTTATTACACTTGTGCAAATGTAACATATCATCTATGTGACATAACTTGAGAACCAGGAAAAAAGTCAAAAGGCCTATGATCAGTGAAAAATGTTAATTAATCTATTTTTTATCGTCTGTTTTTAATATTATTAATAAGAAAACATTCTGAAATCCTTCATTTAGATATTTTTTATCCTTATTTTGTGTACAATTCCAATAAATATAGTTATCCAGTTTCTAAACTAGTATGGTGAATGCTTACTGTAAGTAGCATATTGATGGGAATGATAATTAACCTAGAAAATATCTTAGAAAACTAATCAATTTTAGAAAGTTACAAATTCAAAATATTTAAGCCTCACTGATACTCGAAAAGACTTGGAGATATTCATCGTATCTCTAACAACTTCACTATCTTAAATGATTCTATGAAACCCCCAGGTAATACAGCCCCTTGCAGGCTGATTAACATAGTATTGACTTTAATACAGGATTTCCTAGTAATATGAATAAATAAAATTTGCTATGTTTAGATTGTGTTTTTCAGTTTGGGCCTGTTGCTTTTTTAATTCCTATTTTTTGATATAGTTAAAAACATTAAATTAATTTGAAGTGTTCTAGATTGAGTTGATGGCTATGTTTCCCAACTTTGTTCTTACAAAGAGAATTTGATATGGTGAAAGCAGTTCAAGTGGGTTGTAAATCAGTGGGGTGGGACAGCCTTTTTATTTATTTAATGAAATAGGTCAGAAAATATGATATATCATAAAATTTAAGGTTATGAAACTCAGGGCTTCATATATGTTAGGCAAGTGCTCTACTGCTGAACTATATACCTCTCCCTAAAACTTTGTTTTACATGTGTTGCTGTGTGAATTGGGTGAAATAGTGTTATTATTTTTGTTATGAGTCCCAGAGGAATAAATCTGATAAATAGTCATGTAAAGAATATTGGGGAAGTGAATAAAGAAAATCATAATGTTACTGTGTTTTGGGATGTTGGGATCTCCTAGAGGTGGTTTCCAGGTTCTTTCCATCTTGAACAAAGAATTGAATGAAACAAGCAAAAATGGCAGCAAAGTTTCACATTTATTTGAGGTGGGAAAAATTAAAAGTGAAGGGTAAGGGAGAAACTAGCTCTGCAGAGTGAACTTTGGGCCAAGTAAAAGAGAGGAAAAATAAAAACCAAAATAAAAGTAAAAATATAAAACAAAGGTACACCCTGGGCACAGGGCAGGCTACTGTGAAGAGCCATGATAGTGAGCTCTTTATGCCATCTGTATCCTTTTATTTATACCATACATCATGCATTCTCTCGAGGAGTCTGCATATGGGTTCCTGAGAATTATTTGGCACATGTGTCCTGGGATGTGGTTTTGCTTACTTCCCCAACCAGCTTTGCCATCCCCTGCCTTTCTGCCTCAGTAAGACCCGTGAACTAACCCAGATCTTGGAGTACGAACCCAGGCAAGCTAAGGAAGCATTCTGAACTATTTTTTAGGAGATTGTGATAATATCTCTATTGCTTACCTTTCAGTTTGGTTATGAGGGTCAAAAATGATAAATTATCTGAAAGTATTTATAGTTATAGGACATTTACTTATTTAACAGTAGCAGTGCCTGAAATGTGGTATGCTGGGTGTTACATTTGCCTTAAAGGGCACATTAGTCCCTGTATCATGAACTAAGAATGTCCATTGTGATGCTAGTATACACAAGGTGTTGTGGCTGCACATAGGAAAACATTTGGAGAGATTAGCATGACATCTGAGTTTGTCGTAATGGGTAATGAAAAGCCATGGTACAGGGACAGGGAATTCAAGGCTTATTATTCCTAAAGGTGAATGGATGTTTTCTAATATTGCTAAGAAGTCACCACGACTTTTTTGGCTACTGATCCAGTTACTTCAAAGTTCTGTAGGTCAGAAATCTGGCAAAAAGCCCAGAAATCTGACTACAGATTTCTTGTGAGTAATCAACCCAAGTTGGTTCAGTAAAGCTTAAATATCTTGAAATGAGGATAGCCCATTAAAGATCTGGGTACCTGGAACAACTGCTGAAGTACAGTTTGTTCTCTATGAAGTGTTTTATTCTGTACAGTCTTAGCAATTCTCTCATATGATTGTTACTCTTGCAGCTCCAGAGGATAACCAACAAGCCATCAAGCCTAGGTTTTCCAAGTGGCTCTAATTTTCTGAGGACAGTGTGTTTTAGAACCTAGTCTTCAACTTTGTAAAACCCCATCACTTGATTTTGTCATTTTGTCCAGAGTTGATGAGACCTTCTGATTAGAATCATATGAGACCAAGTTGTTAAATCTAGTACCAGTTTTTCAAATTCACAGTGGGGTAGATATACTTTTCAAGTGATCAGAGCTTGCTGTCAAGGGTAGCCATTTCCTGGCATTTAGACATTTGGAAAGCTAAATTTATAATCGCGATTACTTAGACATGATGAAATGATAACAGAGAGAGTTGGTTAGGAGGTATTTATTGTAGTCCAATAGTGCCAATTACTTTCCTAATGTTTTGCTCTTCAGTAGGTTTTTTTTTTTTTTTTTTTTTTTTTGGTGGGTACCGGGGGTCGACCTCAGGACCTCGCACGCCAGCAGGCGCCCGTGCCACTGAGCGATATCACCAGCCCTTTTTTTGTATGTGGGTTCCGGGAGTCGAACTCGGGCCCTCGCGCTTGCTAGGCAGGTGCTTACGCCACTGAGCCATCTCACCGGTCCATTTTTTTTTTTTTTATATTAGCTTACATATAACCTCTTGTAAGTAAATACAAATGGAGCTTCTTCCCTCCTAGTGGCAGCCTTTGAAGTGTCCCCAGCCTTTGAAGCTGGTATGGTTTGAAAATTAAGGCTCTAGGTGTAGGAAGGGTTTATTAAATGCCCCTCAACTTTAATGAAAGTGGCTTCTGAAGTACTCTGAATGTTTGAGATTAAATTTCAGCCCTGGAATAAATACTGTCCTGTGACTATGCTTTCCCATCCCACAGTGTTGACTTTTTTTTTTTTTTTTTTTTTTTTGTATGTGGGTACCGGGGGTCGAACTCAGGACCTCACACGCCAGCAGGAGCCCGTGCCACTGAGCGATATCACTGGCCCTTTTTTCGTATGTGGGTACCGGGAGTCGAACTCAGGGCCTCGCGCTTGCCAGGCAGGCACTTATGCCGCTGAGCTATCTCACCGGCCCAGTATTGACTTTTAGCTATACATTTGCCAGACATTTAAACCATTGACAACGGCTTTAGTTTTATGTCACATTCACCTATTTTCTTGTTTGTTTCAAAGTCTGTCTGTTTTCTTCCTCCCTCCCTCCCTCCCTGCCTCTTTCTCTTTCTTTCTCTTTCTCTCTCTCTTTTTTTTTTCTCTCTCTCTCTCTCTCTTTCTCTTTCTCTTTTTCTCTTTCTTTCATACTGGAGATTGTTCTCAGGGCCTTTGCACCTTGAGCTACATTCCCAACTCTTTTTAAAATTTTACTTCTATTTTGAGACAGGGTCTTACTAAATTACCAAGGTTGGACTTGAACTTGTGATCCTCCTGCCTGAGCTTTCCAAAGTGCTGGGATTATAGTGGTACCTTGGTTCAGGAACACTTTTGTTTGCAAACAGTTTGGGTGACAAACAGAATCTTTTGGCAGAATTTTGTTTTTGTTTGCAAACTCTGCATTAAGTGACAAACATAACCGTGGCCATCTTTCCCACTCAAACACAAACGTGGCCATCTTTTCCAAAATTGTAGAACAAATTAAGTTCATGAACCAAGGGACCACCAGACATCATGCCTGGTTTAAGTTCTTATTCTTCTTGTTTTGTCTTGGGTGCTAGAGGATAGCTTATCCTTTAAGGTGACTTCTACGCATAGCTAATTTCAGTTTATCATGTGTTAGTGTTCTGGTTCATCTTTTAGAAAGGTGTGTGTGTGTTGGGATTCTTAGTTGTAAGCAACAGAATTCACTCTAGCCGTGTAAGCAAAAAGGAATTTATTAAAAAATATTTTGTCGCTGACGGAATTTTCATGAGGGTTCTATACTCTGGGTTACATCTAGCCTTCCTGGGAAGACTGCTCTAAAGGAAATATTGCAACTGCCTTAGCTTGGCAGGGGCATTGCACCTTTCACTGCACAGCTGTGTCTGCATGGCTGTGTGAGGCTCTGTCCCTGTGCTCTCCAAATGGTAAACTTTAATTTTGCGTGTTTGTTTTGTTGCGTTGGTCACTTATGACTCAAAGCTCATGTGGATGTTTGATGTAGCTCACGTTACCTGCCCTAGATTAAAAGAAGACTAAGTTTTCTGAGTTCTAATTTATTTATTTATAAGAGCTGTTTATAGAAAAAAGATTAAACTTTATCATGTTTTGTAGATCTTTCCCCTCCTCCCAATTAAACTGTTCCTTCAAATTACTGCTTTTGAAATAAAAAAAAAATTTTTCCTATTCACAGATTAAAGAGACTTTTGTATTTTTGTGTATCAATTAAAAACATTTAAATCTTTAATGTAGTTTATGTATGAAGTAACGATCTGATTGATGACCCCCATTTGGATGACTGCTTGTCACAACACCATTTATTGACCATCTATCCGATGTGAAATGTTACATTTATCATAAATATGTGCTTTATGTATGTATTATGTGTGTTTGTATATATGTATACTATTCTCATGACCTCATATTTCTAGCCTAGCCATAGCGGTATGTATACAGATTTGACAGATCAGAATTACATTTGTTCATTCATTCATTTGACAAATATTAAATCCCTTTTATGTACAGCCGTGTAGACTAAAAAAGGGTAAAAAATCAAGACATTCATTTTAGTGTAAGCTGAGTTCAGATCTATTTTGTTACAGGTGTGGGGGAGTATTGAAATTTTGGCTTTATACTTTAGGGTTTTGTTTTGTTTTATTTTAGCTCACCTTAGAATACTTTAAATTTTGGGCCCTTTCTTCTGAGGGTTTTTTGTATTGAGGATTATTATAGTCAGGCTGCCTTTCACAAAAAAGTATCCAGATGTGCCGTACAAGTAGATTGAAAGAAAGACTTTTGACTGGAGAGGTGCATTTAGAGTATTGAATGTTTAAGAGACCTCAAAGATGGAATTGACAACCTTTTTTTTTTTTTGCTCTTTGAGACAGGGTCTTGCTATGCAGTTCAGACTGGCCTTGAACTCACAGTGATCCTCCTGCTTCAGCCTCCTGGGTGCTAGGATTACAGGAGTGCACCAGTACGCCTGGCGAGAACCTTACATTTTTAATGAAGCTTAAATTTTGGAACCATTTTGTTTTATAGAAAAATTGCACAGATAGTAATGATTCCATATACCTCTCACCTGGCTTCAGTTTCCCCTAATATTAGCATATTACATTATCAGCACAACTTTATATATAAAGTGACATAGCCCTTAAAAACTTCCTTTAGCTAAGATTATAGTTCTCATTGGTGGTAAAGTTAGGCTAAGGACCCAGTAGGTAGCCTGGATCTTTTAGTTGATAACATTTTAGTTATTCTTTTCTGCTTTTCTTTTTTTCACTGAGTTCTTGGGGATGGACTGACAGGAGAACTACCTACATAGTCAGTTTAGTCTTCTAACTTGTACAATAATTTTTAAATCTAGGCTTCCTCCAGTTCTTCAGTACCAACAGGAACTAGGAGCAGGACATCTTCATTTACAGAGCAACTTGATGAAGTTATTCCCAGTAGAGAGGTAAGTTTGAAATTTCTTTTATAATACAGTGTTCTTCTCCACAAGAAAGTAACCGAAAATGCAATTGTACTGTTGATAATAAAAATGGGAAATTATTTTGATAGGTTAACTATTTCCTAGGTATTTTTATTATAGTACAGTAACATAGTCTTTTTTTTCTTTTCAAACAGAAGTTACACTTTTGTAAAGTGTTTCTTTGTGAACCTTAAATGAGAGGATAATATACTCTGTATTTAATATTTGAAGCTTTCAGAATAATTTGATAACAGTTCGTTTAATGTAGTCTCATGGGAAAAAGCTATGTGTTTTCAAGCTGGGGAGTGAAGATGAAAAAGTGACTTGACTGATTCTATGTAGCTAGCAGCTGGTACCAAAACTCTTTTTTTTCCAATATTTTTTTTTCTTTCTGTGAAGTGTAACACAAATAATGAGGATAAGATGTAAATATAAATCAGTGAATTATTGTGCAGTGAGTCTCCATGTTACCACCACCCAGGTCAAGAAAAGGAACACTTCTAGCAATCTGTGGTTCCTTCCTTCTGCTGAAAGATTAGAACCATCCTGAATTTTTTATATTTGCTTTCTTTCTTTATAGTTTTGCCACTTATGTGTGCTTTTTAAATGTAAACATTACAGTGAAACATTTGGGTTTTCTCAAGTCTGTGCTACTGTGAACATTATTGTGCTTTCTTTTGGTACACATGTACCTGTGTTCCTGTTTGCATATACTTTGGAATAGAATCATTGGTTCAAAGAACTTAACTAGTGCCAAGACTTTAGAAGATAATGCCTGGGCTGGGGATATAGCTCAGTGGCACAAGCACCAGCCTGGCAAGCACAAGGTCCTGAGTTCGATTCCCAGTACCAAAAAAAAAAAAAAAATGACAATGCCAATTATATTCCTGAATAGCTGTGGAAAATTTCCTTTCCAGCTATGTGTGGTGGAGCACACATGTAATCTCAGCACCCCGGGAGGCTGAATCAGGAGGATTGCAAGTTTCAGCCCACCACGGGCAACTTAGTGAGACCCTGTCTCAAAGTTACAAAAAAAAAAAGGCTGGGGATGTAGCTCAGTGAAAAGGCCTCTGGTTCAATCTCCAGTACTGCAAAAAAGAAAATTTACTTTCCCAATAGAAATTCATGAAAGTTATTATTGCTCTATATTCTTGTTAGTCTTTAATTCTGATAAGTGTATAGTCTTTTGTTATAGTTTCTATTTGTATTTCTCTGATAACTAAGACTAAATTTTTCATCTGTTCGTTGGGCAGTTGGCAATCTGTTCTTTTATGAATTTCTAGTCTCCTGCGCATTTTTCTATTGGATTGTCTTTTTCAAACTGCTTGGCAATTTTTTTTTTTTGTTTTTGTTTCATTGTTTTTTGGTTTATATCTCTCTCCCTTCCTTCGGTGGTGCTGGGATTAAATTTAGGGCCTTGTGCACGCTAAACACATACTTTATAGATTAGTTTAGAGAAACTTCATATATTACAAATCAAATTTTATAACTTTTTAGTACTACAAATAGTGCTATCACTGAACAACATCCCCAGCACATAGGAGTTCTTTTTTATATAGTGTAGATAGAAGTTCTTTATCAGATAGATGTTTTGTAAAGAGCTTCTTTCACTCTGGCTTGCATTTCTTTTAGTATTGTCTTTGATGAACAGAAGTTCTTAGTTTTACTGTACTCTCCAGTTCATTAATATTTAGTTTGATGGCTAATTTTTGTTAAAGAATTCTTTTCTTACTGGAGAGTATTTTTCTGTATTGTTTTACTTTAACATTTAGGTCTGTACTCTACTTTGGAAATGATTTTTCAGTTTGTTGGGAGATGGGGATTAAGTTTTATCTTCCATAATATGTCTACCCAGTTTTCCATCTTTTCCATATTGCTTTGGGGTTTTTTCCTTTTGTTTTGGGGTTTTTTGTTTTATTTTGTTTTTCTTTTGCAGTGCTGGAGATTGAATTTCAAGGCCTTGTACATGGTAGGCCAGCGTTCTACACAGAACTATGTTCCAAGCTCCTACTCTTTTTTTCAGAAACTAAGTATGCATATTTGATTGGCTTTGTTTCTGAGCTCTCTAATCTGTTCCATAGTTTCTCTTTCTGATCCAGTATCACAGTGTCTCAATAACTATAGATATATATTCCTGCCTTCAGTAGAGCAGGTCCTCCCATCTTGTGCTTCTTGAATATCTTGATTATTTTTATTCCTTTCCGTATAATTCCATATAAACTTTTGAGTCAGTTATTTTTCACAAAAACAAACTCAAGATAAAGCATGAACAAAACCTCTAAGAATTACAACTGAGTTTGCATTGGTTCTATAAATTAGTTTGGAGAAAGTCTCTTATTACAAGTCAAAATTTATAGCTCTTTTACTATTACAAATAGTGCTGGACCAGTGATATAGCTCAGCGGCATAAGCACCTGCCTGGCAAGTGCGAGGTCCTGAGTTCGACTCCCAGTACCCGCACATTAAAAAAAAAAAAATAGTGCTGTGGTGATCTTCATATATATACATTTATAATGCTATTCGTTTAAAAAAATTTTTTGGCAGTACTGGGGATTGAACCCAAACTCTTCACACTGAGCTACATCTGTACCCCTTTTTTATTTTAAGACAGAGTTTTACTAAGTCACTACATTGCTCAGCTGGGTTCAAACTTCTAATCCTCCTGACTCAGCTTCGCATTATTGCTGGGTTACAGGCATGTGCTACCATGCTTGGCCAACCATGTGCTACCATGCTATTTTTTCTGTAGGATAGATTCTAAGAATGGGATTCCTAGGTCATAGCATGTATGTAAATTTAGAAGTTTGGAAGATATTTCCAATTGTCATGAGAAAAGTTTACTTAAAATGAAATGAACCTTTATTTACTAGACACTGATGCTGTAATAAGTTAAAATATAGTATGTGTGTTAGCTTTCTGTTCCTGTACCAAATGCCTGAAATAATCAACTTATAAAAAGAAAAGGCTTATTTTGACTCATAATTTTGAGGGTTTCAGTTCATGGTCAGTTGGCCCAGTTACTTTTCGGGCCTGTGGTGAGGTAGCACATCATAGCAGGCATAGCGGAGCAAAACCCTTTACCCCATGGCTAGGACGTGAAAAAGAGGAAAAGGAAGGGGTTGGAGTCCTCCTATTTTCTCTAAGGGCGTTCCTCCAGTGACCAGAATATCTTCCACTAAGTCCTATCTCTTTTCTACTGTCTCCCAATAATACAGACTGGGAACTAACTCTTTTAACAATATATGGGACTTTGGGAGATATTTATGATCCAAACTATAGTAGTAGAGTTTTTGCTTTCGAGGTTAATGGCATATACACTATATCCTTTGTGCATATATTTAAATGATTTGACAAAGTTGTGTGACTGTATAGAGTCTATACATACTATCCTTGATGTCTTATTTTTCTGTGCTTCATTTGAAATATTACGTTTAAGTTTATGGTGTCAGGTATAATGTTTAACTTAGTTTATACATGTAACCAATTTGAATGAAAGCTGCAGGACTGAATAGTAGTTTCTACAATCTTTGTTAATGGCATCATTGCGATACTCAATATATTGATTGATATTATAGTTTATTGGTTTGTATACAGTACAGTTGAAACCCTGAAAATGATTTGTTATTATTGCTTTTTAAAGATTTATTTTACCTGGGGTGCTTTAAAACATTTTAATTTGGGCCAGTGAGGTGGCTCAGCGCAATAAGGGCCTGCCTGGCAAGCGCGAGGTCCTGAGTTCGATTCCCGGTACCCACATAAAGGAAAAAAAGGGCCGGTGATATTGCTCAGCGGCACAAGCACCTGCTGGCAAGTGCAAGGTCCTGAGTTCGACTCCCGGTACCCACATTAAAAAAAAACTTTAATTGAATATATCTGTGGTGGATTGACAATTGGTGGTCAACTTGTAAAACCCAGCTGAATTGAATCAGTGTGGTGCTGGGTGTGGAGGGCCCACCTGAGGACTGTTGCCAACAACATAAAAAGGAGAACTGGTGAGGAAGAGTTGGTGCTGTTGGTTCTCCTCGAGGAGCTTGTCACGCTGGCTTTCCTGATAGGAACTTGGCTGTTCTCATCGTTGGAGGAGCTCGGGACCTCGTTGTCACTGAGGATGGCTGTGGTGACTTTCAGGGGAGCTCTGGTCCTTACTCTGAGCGTCGCTTCCTGGCTCCGGGGTAGATCCCTCAGTCTGCTGGCACAGGTCCTTCATCCCGCTGGTGCAGACTTTCTAGCTTCCACCGCTGACCTTTGGGCCTTCCCAGTGCGGATCCATGAAATATCCTTGCATAAGACATTGTTGTGGGCTCTGGGCCTCTAGTTGGATTCATGGAGGCATTGCCATGGGCTCTAGGTCTTCAGCTGGACTCATGCAGGACACTGCTGTAGGATCCAGGCCCTCAGCTGGATTCTTTGGGTCTTTAGTGTGTGGACAGATTTCCTGCACTCTTTTGTATATGACTCTTCGGGTGACTATTACAAAATAACTCTATAAATTATGTGTCCTGTATTGTATTGTTTCCCTTGCAAACCCTGACTACAACAATATCTTTACAAAATGTTTTCTGAAAGGGATAGTTTGAGTGTTCTTTTAAAAAGGCTAAGTTAGCTGAAGGTCATTTGTTTGCTTGGGTGTTTGTTTACTTTGTGGTGCTGGGGATCAAATTCAGGGCCTTATACATGCTGAGCCACATCTCCAGCCCTACAGCTTATTTTTTATTGCTTCAGAAATTTCATTACTAATGATCCAGTATATGTATAGCTTATGTGATGGTTTCTAATAGAAAGACAAACTACTGTTATCAGTTTGTCTCCTTGCTTTTAAAGCTTTTCTGACATTCTAAAAGGTATTTTTTAACAACAAAGCAAAATTTAAAACTTTAATTCAACTTATTTTACAATATATAGAGGCCTGTCCAGTGTCATGTTTAAGTTGTCAATTAAAAGGACATTACATAATAATTATCTATCCTCTCCACTCCCGTGGTTATTAATTTTGTGAAACCTCTAAGATAGAAAGTACTTTGTCAGAGGTGGGACCTGGACTTTTTTTTTAATAGTGCAGTGACTGGGAATTGAACCCAGGACCTTGCTGGGTTCTTGTGTGCCTGCATGCTAGGCAAGTATTCTACCATTGAACTATATTCCCAGCCCATGTTTTATTTGTTTTTAAAGCAAAAATGGAAATTTTAGCTCTAAATATGACAATTTGTTCATCTCTGTAGTAGACAGTGGTACCTCGGTTCATGAACTTAATTCTTTCCACAATTCTGGTTCGTTCCATGATTCTGGTTGCCACCAAATTGTAAGCATATAGAATTGTGGAAAGAAGTTTGTGAACCAAGGTACCACTGTGTATCTAGAATACTTGGAAAATAGAAAATAGTATCCTTAATTTTCTGGTCAATTAAAGGTTTTACATTTTTTCAGCTACTGCTGAAAATCCTCATATGTCTACTTTCTTGTGTTAATAAATACTGTATTTAAGTTCAAGTAGGTGCATCTTTATAGGGGCATAAAAAAATCATCATTATGATAATATATTGAAAGCAGAGGAGAGTAAATTGAATTTGAGTTGATCCTGAAGTCATGTAAATTCCTAGCATTCCTTGGCATTCTCATGATTCCTTAATGACAGATCTGTCCAGATGACTGTAGCACTTTCTCCTGGTGATCCTAGGCATAGCCTCAGTATCCTTAAAATAGGACTTTTTTGTTGCTCAAGATGAATATTTTATTAGTATATATTAATTATGCAGAATAGTGGGTTTCATTGAAGCATTTTCATATGTGAATATAACATACTTTGATGATACCCACCTTCCTTTACCCTCCCCCCTCCCTTCCCCTGATTCTCTGAGATTAATCTTTTTTACTTCCCTAGATCTGGATTGCTTTAGACCACTGTGGAGTATGGGATCGTATAAGGGACTAACTAGAGCAAAGAAAACTACCATCCTCCTGCCCTCTGCTGCACTCTAATGGTTTTTAAATTGAGATAAAATGTATATACTAATTTAAAGTGAACAATTAGGTGGCATTTAGTACTTTCCCAGTGTTATGCGTCCATCACATCTATCTAGATCTATGACATTCTTATCACCCCAAAAGAAAATTCTACATTCATTAAGCAGTCAATCTCCATTTCCTCTTCCGTTCAATTTCTGGCAGCCATTAATGTGCTGTTTCTTTTATCTACTCTGGATATTTCATATATATGGAATCATATAATATGCAACAGTTAGTATTTAACTTCTTTTACTTAGCATTATGTATTTGAAGTTCATTCATGTTACCGAATATATTGGTCCTTCCTTCCTTTTAAGTGGCTGAATCGTTTTTATAATTTAAAAATAACTTTTTTTTGCATTTCTTATTAGTACCTGTTTGTGGTACATAATGATAACATTCATCATGAGGAATTTCTTATATGTACAGTACATAACACATCTTAATCCTTTTTCTGTCTTTTCCCCTCCCTTCCCTCCAGTCCTTCTTCCTGTCCCTATTTGCAAAAGCCCTATTTCCATTTTTTTCCTTCAGCTTTTTTTCTTTAAACCCCTTTTCCCTTCCTCCCCCACCCATCTCTTGTTTCCCTTCCCATTTGAAAAAGTTCTTCCTACTTCCTAATATCTATCCTTTATTTTGTTCCTTTTTTATACTTTGGGTCTTTCACACGAGAGAAACAATACAATATTTAAACTTGTGTGTTTGATTTATTTCATTTAAGATTGTAGTCTCGAGGTGCATCCATTTACCTAAAAACACCTCAAGTTTTTCCTTCTTCCTGGCAGAGTGGTACTCCATTGTATATAAATACCACATTCTCTTTATCCATTCAACGCTTGAAGGGCATATGGGCTATTTACAAGATTTAGCTATCATAAATTGTGCTGCTATAAACATGGGTATGCATGTATCACTGTGGTATGACTTTAATTCTTTCAGGAAGATACTTAGAAAAGGAATAGTTAAGTCAAATGGTACCTTTAGTTTTAGTTTTTTTGAGAAGTCTCCACACTGATTTCCATAGATCTAAATATTAAAACAGAAACAATCTGCTGGAAGATAACATAGGTAAAACTCTTGAAGACATACGTATAGGCAAAGACTCGCTGAACAAAATCCAGATTGCACAGGAAATATTACAGAGAATCAACAAATAGGATCACGTCAAATAGTGGTTGAGTCTTAATGATTTTTTTTTGAGAAAACAAAAAGTTGGATTTTGTAAGACCTGTCAGAGACTACTGAGGAGAGAATGGCTTTTGGTGTCACCTGGGTGAGCCTGGATGTACATCCTGGCTTTGCTGTTTGAAGGCTAAGGGTCTTTGAAAATTAACTTTTCAAGGCTTCAGGTTTTCTCATTTTAAAATGGAATAGTAACATGTTTCTTGCAGAGCTGTGGTTTTACCAATAATACAGCATATAAATCTCTAGCATGGTGCGTTTGTCATCAGAGGTGCTCACTACAGTATAGTAGGAGCAGCCGTGGAAGAGGGGAAGGGCTACTCCACTTACTCTCCTTACTCTCATCTGTGTTAGGAAGAGAACCAAATGGGGTCATGTAGAATAGGGAGGGTATTAGGGATGTTCTTTCTGTCTGTGTCTCTTTGCATATCGAATCTGTAAAGGAAGGATGGTTTCATTTTTCCTTCTATCCTACTGTCTCCTTTGCTGTCTTTCTGAGACCTTCTCACGGATTAGAGACCAAACTAGGCATGTCATTGTTATACGGGGAACTCATCTGTTACATTTTTTGTATTAATTTAATTTATTGTTACTTTTTGTTATTGTTGTTGGTTTGAGCAGGGTCTTACTATGTAGTCCAGGCTGGCCTTGAACTCACTATGTAGCCCAGCCTGGCCTCCAACTCACAGCAATCCTCCTGCCTCAGCCTCCCAAGTGCTGGGACTGCAGGTTTGTGCCACCAAGGCTGGGTGTATTGTTTTTAAATTTCAGAACTCAGTTTATTTTTTTATAAATTTTTTGGGGGTGGGCTAAAGATTGAAATATAGAAACAATGCTAGTTAATTAGTGGATTCTTTTCTGTATAGTGATTATCTGTTCATAAATACTGTAAGCATTTTAGTTTCTCTACATGCAGAGAAACAGTGTAGAGTAATGGAAGGGCTATAGGAGGGCATACCTTACCTTACTTATGACTTCAGGCAACTTCCTTAATTTCTTAGAGTTTCAGCTTCCTCACCTTTAAAATTCTGGTGATATCAGTATCACAGAGCTCTTATTTAGAGCAGGTAAAAAGGTGTTTTGTTTTGTTTTTAATAAGGGTCCCTCTAAATTGCCCAGGCTGGGCTCTACCTTGTAATCCTCAGTCTCGCAGAATACTGGGATTACAGGTGTGTGCCACCATGCCCTGCTTTCTTTTTTAATGGAATTGTTTTCTTAATTTCATTAATAAAACTAGTCTATATAAATACAATTTATGTTTGTAAATCTTACATCCTACAACCTTACTGAACTCATTTGTTAGTCTTAATAATTTTTTAGAGGATTATTTTGGGTTTTCTGTATATAATTTAATGTCATCTGCTTACTCTCCCCCAAATATAGGTATTGTTAAATCTTTCTTTAGTCTGTGCTTTTTATTGCATGTTCTTGTCTAATAACTGTGCCTAGATCTTTGAGTAGAAGTGGTGAGAGCAGATATACTTGTCTTGTTCCTGGTCTCAGGAAGAAAGTATTCAATTCTTTGTCTTTTCATATAATGTTAGCTATGGGTCTTTAGTACAGTACATCCCTTTGTAAAGTTGAGTAAGTTCCTTTCCATTCCTAGTTTACTGATGGTTCTTACCTTGAATCAGCCTTGGATTTTTGTCTAATACTTCCTGTGCCTTTTGAGGTGGACATATGTCTTTGTCCATTGTTCTTTTGGATATTGATGCATTGTATTAATTTTGGATGTTAAATCAACTTTGCATTCCTGCAGTAAATGTCATTTGATTGTGGTGTATAATTTTTTTTATATATTGCCAGATTTGATTTTTTTTTTTTGTGGGTACCGGGGGGTCGACCTCAGGACCTCGTGCACCAGGAGGCACCCGTGCCGCTGAGCGATATCACCGGCCCCTTTTTTGTATGTGGGTTCCAGGAGTTGAACTCAGGCCCTCGCGATTGCCGGGCAGGCGCTTAAGCCGCTGAGCCATCTCACTGGCCCTGATTTTTTTTTTTTTTTTTTTTTTTTGACACAGGGTCTTGCTTTGCAGTGCAGGCTAGCCTTAAACTCACTGTGTAGCCCAGGTTGGCCTTGAACTCATGGCAGTCATCCTGCCTCAGCCTCCCGAGTGCCGGGATTACAGGCACGTGCCACCATGCCGGGCTCCAGATTTGATTTTGCTAGTATTCTGTTGAGTTTTTTTGTGTCTTTTTTGTAAGAGGTGTTGGTCAGCAGTTTGCTTGTTTTGTGATCTCTGATATTGATATGAGGATAATAGTGTCCTCATACAGTGAATTGGGAATGTTCCCTTACGTTTTTTTTTTTTTTTTTTGTGGGTACCAGGGGTCGAACTTAGGACCTCGCGTGCCAGCAGGCAACCGTGCCGTTGAGCGATATCACTGGCCCTTTTTTTGTATGTGGGTTCTGGGAGTCGAACTCAGGATAGCGCTTGCCAGGCAGGCACTTACGCTGCTGAGCCATCTCACCAGCCCCACTCTTACATGTTTTGAGATGATTTGTGAAGAATGGGTATTAAATCTTCATTAAACATTTGTTACAATTTCCCAATGAAGCCATCTGATCCTGGGCTTCTTTAAATTATGAGAAGTATCTATCCTCCCCCCAGTGTTTTGATTACTAATCCAATTTCTACTTCTTATAAATCTATTCTGATTTTTTATTTCTCCCCTAGTTTTGATAATTTGTATCTGTTTAGGAATTTGTCCACTTCATTTAAATTATCTGACTTTAGTATATGAGTCATCATTTCTCTCTTCCTACTTCAGCTGAATGTTGGTTGATCTTCAATTTGAAGAACAAACTTTTAGTTTTACTTTCTTGTTGAGGATGCTGAGCATTCTTAGAACTGGAGCAACAAGCTAATGTTTGCTGACTGACTTTACTCAAGGCTCAGATGCCCTGGACTAAGCATAAATGCCCATGTTATGGGAAACTACAGTCTTTACAGAGGCCTCATGATTGAGACCTGAATCAGACCTCACATTGACTTAGTGACTGAGTTTGTGACAATCCATGTATGGTACAGTGAGTCCCCAACTTATGAATGAGTTCCGTTCTGGGAGAACGTTCATAAGTCAGATTCGTTTGTTAAGGCCAACAAAGTGAGCCTTATACACCTTTGACATAAATATACAATGTATATTGCTTTGCACTTCCTAGCAATCCTCTACAGATCACCACTGCTTTTCCTCTTGCTTCTGGACATCCTGGGCTCTGACTGAGCACAGTACTACTGTACACTATCACATTGTACAGTGAGCACGCAGCAGCACAACTCTGACAATGTCAGGCAGATATGTGAACTACTTCTGCAATGCATTCTCATCTATGAATGTTTGTGATGTGAGGTCTGTTTATATCTGTGAAAGTTTCCAACTCGAATGTTTATAAGTCAGGGACTTACCTTATTGCCATAAGATAGGAAGCCTAAAATGGGGCTCTGGGATTCAGGTTGACTGGATATGGAAGGATGGTTACAGAAGGAAGGTGGAAGATAATATTTTTCTCAAATTGAGCTTGTAAATGAAAATTCTAAAATAAACACTAAGAAGGCAGCCAGTAAAAAAAAAAATTGGATGTAAGTTTATTCCAGATTAAACTAAAATAATAGGGCAGTTTGGAAGACTTTAAACACTTTTCTTCAGTCAGACAAATGAAATAATAATTTTTTTAAAAAGAACAGGAAATTATTGGCAGAAAAAGCAGACTGGAAGCAAATTAGAGTAGGTAGATACGAGAAAGAACTAATTAAAAATTCTTTAATTAAAAAATGATATAGACACCTAAATCACAATAAAATTCAGAAATGGGAAATTAGGAAATTAAAAAAGAATACTAACCCCACCAAAAACAGAGATTAAGGGAAATAAGTCTGTGTGAGATATGCAGATTGAAATCCTTCAAAACATCTAGGAGTTTCAGTTAGTCTTCTATCTGAAGAGAGAATCATATATAACTTTACTTAATGTTAGTTCAGGCAATGGCTTCAGTGGCGTACCTCTTCACAGAAGAGGTGAATTAATTTCTTCGCAGTTTTGGGTTACAATTTGAACAGAATTTGAGAGAAATTGAGTTGAGATGGAATCTTAGAATATTTGAGAACTAATGCTTTTTTTTTTTTTTTTTTGTGGGTACCAGGGGTCGACCTCAGGACCTCACGTGCCAGCAGGCGCCGTGCCGCTGAGTGATATCACCGGCCCTTTTTTCATGTGTGGGTTCCGGGATTTGAACTCGGGCCCTCGCACTTGCCAGGCAGGCGCTTACGCCGCTGAGCCATCTCACCAGCCCAAGAACTAATGCTTCTTAACCTTTTTTTTTTTTTTTTTTTTTTTTTTTTTTTTTTTTTTTTTTTTTGTATTTTGTGGTGTGTGTGTGTGTTTTGGTGCTAAGATTTGAACCTAGCACCTTGTATATGGTAAGCATATACTCTACCACTGGTTTATACAACCAAGAACTGATGCTTGTGAGATTTTCACAGGCATACAAGGCAAATAGTAAGGACAGTTGGGTGGAAAGACTCCTTAGGCTTTAAGATGGCTGTCATTGGAGAATAATTTTGATATACTTTGCTTTTGATGGGGCTAGGCTCCATAGTGTAAATTTTTGTTTAGCAGCTCCTTTTCAAGTGGCGGTGAACATTTCTTTATGCTGTGTGCCAACATTTATATTTTTCTCTTAAAATTTCAAATATACTCTTTTCTGTGAAATTTTGTACTACTTACTTGTAATTTCATTTCAAAAATTAACTTTGGAAACCTAAGGAGTGGATTTGTATAGCTGTTAACTTAAAGTTAACATCCATTCAAAGAATGTCCTTTCTGGATGCCCCAGAGAATTAAGATTTTCAGCAAGAGAAGAAACTTGGATAGGATGACCAAGGCCAAGGCCAAGCAGACCTTTAGTATACTACTAGTACTAAAATTTAGAGTTTAATATCAAGTCAATTCCTGACTTTTATCCAGGGAGTATCAGTTATTAATATTATAATAAAAATTTAAACAATCTTTGTCCTATCTATTATTTTGGTGGTTTCTAGTGTAGGGCTGGGTAGAAAGTTAGTGAAGGCTGTGGTCAAGGTCCGTAACTCTGCAGTGCTGAGATGAAAAGTACATGTTGTCAAGCTTTTGCGCTTTTGCAGATATTTATTTTCAAATACAGGTTCTTTATTATGTAATACAACATTATTCAACAGATTTCTTTTTTTGCAGTACTGGGGATTGAACCTAGGGCCTTCACTCAGACCTATCTGCAGCTCTTTTTAATTTTTTAAAAATTTGAGACAGGGTCTCGCCAAGTCACTAAATTGTCCATACTGGGGTCAAACTTGTAATCCTTGTGTCTTAGCCTCCCGGAGTGCTGGGATTACAGATGTGTGCTAACAGATTCACTTTTTAAAGCTTTTATTTTGAAATTATTATACATACATAGGAGGTCATGAAAATTTGGGTGGAGATTCCCTGTTTACCCTTCATCCAGTTTCTCTTAATAGTAACATCTTGCTTAACTATAGTATATTATTCAAACAAGGCAATTGACATTGGCAAACTGTGACATCCACAGAGTTTATTCAGATTCCACTAATTTTACATGTGCTGATCCGGTGTGTGTGTATATGTGGTTCTGTGCAATTTTGTCATGTAGATGTGTTTAATCTCTACCATCGAAAAATTTTAATTATAACTTCTTATAGTACATCTAAGTCATGATTGTTAATATTTTGGTATGTGAATAGTTTCTTTAAAAAAAAGAAGCACAGGGCCGGTGAGATGGCTCAACGGCGTAAGCGCCTGCCTTGCAAGCGCGAGGGCCCGAGTTCGACTCCCGGAACCCACATACGAAAAAGGGGCCGGTGATATCGCTCAGAGGCACTGGTGCCTGTTGGTGCGCGAGGTCCTGAGGTCGACCCCCGGTACCCACAAAAAAAAAAAAAAAAAAAGAAGCACAGAAGACAAGGGCCGTGAGGAAAAAGGAAACCTTCTCCATTGCTGGTGGGATTGTAAACTGGTACAACTACTATGGAAATCAGTATGGAGAGTCCTCAAAAAACTAAAATTAGAGGTTCCATTTGACCCAGTTATTTCCTTTCTAGGTATCTTCCAAAAGAGTTAAAAGCATCATATCCTAGTGATATATGCATACCCATGTTTATAGCAGCACAATTTATAATAGCTAAATCTTGGAAACATCCCATATGCCCATCAAAAGATGAGCGGATAAAGAAATTGTGATATTTATATACAATGGAAAACTACTTTTCCATAAAGAAGGATAAACTTGAGTCACTTGTAGGAAAATGGATGCACCTCAAGACCATAATCTTAAGTGAAATAAATCAAACACAGCAAGTTTAAATATCACATTGTTTCTCTTGTGTGAGAAACCCAAAGGGTAAATAAGGAGCATAAAGGAAGATAGGTATCGGGAATTAGGAAGAACATGTTTAAATGGGAAGGGGACCAGGAAGCGGGGAGGGGGACAGGAAGGAAGGGAAAAGGGGAAAAAAGAGAATGGAAGGAAATATTGGAAACAAAGCTTTTGCTAACGAGGAGGTGAAGAAGGATTGAAGGGAGGGGAGGAGAATGGGAAAAAAAGAATTAAGATATATTATGTACCAGTACAGAGTCCCTGTGATGAATATAATCAGTATTATGGCAAATATATACTAATCAAAAAAATAAAGTTAAAAAAAAATTTAAAAGCACAGATGAGAGTATATTCCAAAAGTTACTGTACTAACTCCCCACAATGAATGTAATCGTTATGTATTGCAAATAAGTACTAATAAAAAAGAAAACCGAAGAATTAGTGTAATAGAATTTGTTTTTCAAACATAGATTCCCATTTCAAGTTTCTTCTGTACATATATTGGAAAAAATAATTTTGCATATAAGTACAAATAAATGCTTAAATTTTAAAATTTTGTCCTCCCATGCTGTCTTTTTGAATATATAAAAATGAATGGCTCAGTATTTATGAATCTTGTACAAAGGCTTTGTATTCTTTTACCAGTTTTTAAACCCACTTTATTGAAATGTGACATGTAAAAAGATGTACATATTTAATGTATGCTACTCAGTGAGTTTGGGGATGAGTATGTACGGTGAAACTATCCTTACTGTCAACATGATGATATATCCACTGTCTCCCAAAGTTTCTTCCTGCCTCCATTATGATTATTGAACACTTGATGTAAGATCTACTTTCCGAGAAAATTTGAAGTATACAATACCATACTGTTAGCTATTGGTGCTATGTGTATATAAGATCTCCAGAATTTTATCTTTCATAACTGAAACTTTATACTGATATGTATTATTTTTATTGGTATGGAGTTTTATACCAAATTGGAAGACATATTACTTACAGCATACATTATTGGTATGACAATAAGCAAGTTGGACTTTGAGGTCCTGAAGTGATCATTTTCATCTCCATTCTTGGCCTTTCCCAGCAACTTATTATTTCTATTGGTAGGGGGCGGCGGTGGTGGTGGGGATAAGGATGATGACGATTGTCTTTATACTGTTGTGTATGCTGTGTGGTGAGAACACTTTGCAACATGCTATTATGATTTATTTTTCATCATGTTTTATTTTTATACCTGTGCTTATTACACTGAATGAGACAGCTACTAGCCGGGATGATAGCAGAGCCTGCTTTTCTCTCTGAGTATACTATATTTGCTTTGGATTCCTCCAAACAGCCTAAAACACAGAGTGATACTGTGGTGAGTCCTTCCACCGCTTCCTGCATTCCCTTTGTGGGAAAGCAAAGTAATTTGGTAATTTTAGAAGCAAATCTCATGTTGCTTGTCACTTACCGTCTCTCAAAGCATCTTCAGTGTCACGTTGCTAACCCTGCTCTAAAAAATCAGAGAGTAAATTGCTGAGTTCTGGTGGCTGGTGTGCTTCCTGGTAGCTTTATAACAGCAACAAAATAATACTTTTCACTAATGTATTGAAGGCTGCCTTCATTTGGTCTAAATGCTTAAATTTTTTTCCTCAGGTGTTTGCTCATTAACTAATAAAAGGTGTGAATTGCTAAAAATTTTTTTCTACTATTGGTAGGAGGTCAGTCACATTTTGAGATGTGACCCACATTTTTACAGGAAAAAATTTCACTTTTGTGTAAGTTCATCGCTAAACAACATTAGCTAGGTAGATAGGTTCTACTATAACATAATTTTATGTTATTTTGTAATTACCTATAATAAATAGTTATATCTTATTTTATAATTACCAGTTTCCTGAGTATTAAACATCTGAAAGGAAATAATTATCAATTTTTTAACTGACTAAGTTCACATAGTTTTTAACTTCGTGTATAATTTCATTTTGGGAAACTGGACACTTTCCTATTAAAGTATCAGGTAAAATTATAATTTACCAAGTTAACATTTAGAAATATTTGCCCAATAAGGATAGCATTTAGTGTTAGATTAGATGCTGATCTAACTGGGGTTATAGTTATTCTAAACAATGGAACTGGTTTAATTTGTGTTAGGTAGCAGGTGATAAAGTAGAACATTTGTGTACTTAAAGCATGGAGCCAGTAAAGGCGCGGTGTGTACCTGACTAGTAGAGGTCTTCATCGTACGCTCAGTGTTGGAGAAGCGAAGTGTAAGCGTGAGAACGGGACATCCAGCAATGTCTCTGGGCAACGTGTTTCTCCGTGGTACTGGCTACCAGTAACACCTCACTGTTCTCAAAACTGACTTAGGAGTCCCAGTTAGAACTTACCAGTGTTATGTTTTATACTTCACATAGCAGCAACAGAAACTGTTTTTTAGAAAAAGCTGCTTGTAGACTTCTCTCTTTTATGTACAGAACATAAAATAATTTGTATGAAATACCTATTCTATTGTAAAAAATATTACTATGTAGAAGTGGAAGCTTTAGAACTACTTAAAAATTGACTGGACTAAAAGTCTTATTCAATCTTTATATTCTGTTAAAAACTTATTTCTCTCCATGGTACAAAGAGAAACCATAGAATAACCAACGTCATAATAATAATTTACCAAAGGTCAGTTCTATTATGAATTCACCGGATGCTGACTTCCTTTATTTCAGTTTTTTAAATATACCTCTTTAACTCGAATTCTAAAAATTGCTGTATCCTTAGTCAATAAAATAGAAATGCCAGGCGTGTGTAATCCTAGCACTCTGAGAGACTGAGGCACAAGGATTGCAAGCTTAAACCCAACCTAGACAACTTAGCTAGACTCTCTCAAAATTATAGAAAGGTTGGGGATGTAGCTCAGTCCCAAGATCCTGGGTTCAATCTCTAATACGACCTCCCCCTACAAAGTTGTAGAAAGATTGGAAAAGCGTGTAATTGCAAACACATTTGCAGGGAACTTATATGTGCTTTTAAATAAGTAAACTTTAAAAGGGTTTTCTTTTTATCTACAGATTTCCTCCAGTAGAAAGTATTGGTGACTTTGAGTATTGACATGTGTTGAACTAGTTCCTTAGGCTTCTTTCTGAAATAAGGCCTCTCAGGAAGGAAGGACTGCACAATATTTAACATGCATTTATTGAGGCCTTATTCAGGCAAAATGTTCGGTCCTGGGCACCAAGCTGAAAATATAGGCTCTTGTCTTCTAAGAAGTTATAGTTTAATGTGGAGACAAAGATGTCAACGTGTATTTATAGTTCAAAGAAATCGAGACTTTGTAGGAAAAAATATAGGCATAGGGATGGAATTGGCTGTGCCAGTGAGGCATGTGAAGCTTCACAAATGAAAAGCTTGTTGGAGTGGAAAAATGAAGAATTTACCCAGAAGGTAGAGAAGGCATTATAGACAGACTCTCAAATTGCTTCTAGAGATTCCTAATTTATTTATTTATTTATTTTATTTTTTTTTTTTTTTTGTGGGTACCGGGGGGACGACCTCAGGACCTCACGCGCCAATAGGCACCTGTGCCGCTGAGCGATATCACCGGCCCCTTTTTCGTATGTGGGTTCCGGGAGTCGAACTCGGGCCTTCGCGCTTGCAAGGCAGGCGCTTAAGCCGCTGAGCCGTCTCACCGGCCCGAGATTCCTAATATAAATGTACATGGAATATTAGTCAGTACTTCCCTTGCATTTATTTAGATTTATGTCCTGCATTTATTTAGATTTATGGTATAGTCTATAAATTAAAATATATGGTGAGAGGAGAAATTTTTAAATACTGTCCTGTGTGTGTTTGGTAGGGTGATATTTCAAACAAATGTAGAGAAACTTTTTTACATGGATTACAATCATGTGTCAATTCATGTACTTCAAACAGAATGTAGACCCCTTTGCCAGTCTTCCTCCTAACCTATTTTATGGGCCCTTTCATTTCCTTCATATATATATATATATATCTGTTTTGTTTCTTGCTATGTATTCTGGGCTGGTCTGGAACTTGCTATATAGCCCAGGCTGGCTCAAATGTTCTGCAATCTTCCTGCCTCAGCCTCCTGAGTACTGGGATTACAGACATGCACTACCACGCCTGGCCCTTTCTTCAAAATTTAATCATAGCTTCTCAGTATGCTGACTGGCTAAGAGAAAATTGTCAATCTCTATAGAGCATATTTAGTATTTTATAGTATGTAGTGTAGAACTTTTTAGGACCAGAAATCATTCAAAATGATGCATGCAACTTGTAATTATTTGAAATGGCAGCAAATAGGAAGATAGTTAATTTCTATGTTCTCCCAATCTTTCTTCCCTAAGTAACTTTAAGGAAGCTTTTGGACTGATAGAATTTTATAACATTTAGAGAGAGGAGAAAATACTTAAAAGTTTTTTGTTAATAAGTTAAACATATTACCAAAATAAAAACAGTAATAGTGGTATAAAAATTCTCTCCTCCCACCTCATATCCATCACCTAGTACTCAACAATTAATAACTCATTGCCATCCTGTTTTATTTATTACCACTAAAGTTGCCCACTTCCCTAACCACACCACTGCCAACCTCCCTACACATGCAGCCCACCCATCTTTGGCTATTTGGAGCGTATTAAAGAAATCCTATTCCAACTGTAAATGTTTTGGAATATATCTCTGAAAGATAAAGACTAAAATATATAGCAGCACATTTATTTCACCTAAATTTAATTTCTTACTATTAAATACCTAATATATGTTCAAAAATTTGAGAACAGTTTTGCCAAGCTGAACGCCTTCTCCACTTACATGTAAGACAAATTAGGTCAGATATTTGACATTTTCTTGGTCAGCTATAGAGGTAAGAAGTAATGTACTCTTTAACTGCCAAGTTCTTGAAACAGTGGTTAGTGCTGGTTTTGGTAGAATGGTTTTGCTTAAACCATGGAAGCTATTTTATTGTGAACTACTTTAAAAATGCTAACAAATTGTAGTTACAGTAAATTTTTTTTCATCTCAAAGAATCACGTACATTATAAAATCTATATGATGGAATCAGAATGTTGCTTAACTTGGAGCATTTGTCATAGCAACAGAACAAAACAAAAAGCTATTACATGTGGAAGAAGAGATATTTAATTATAACTTTTTCTGAAGGTGGTTATAATAATTCATTTAGATTGCTGGCTTCAAGTGAATGAGGCATTTCCATTCCTTGTTATCAGGATATTTTTCATAGCTTAGCCTGAATAATTTTAATTTGAATATGATTGTAGTGAACAATTGACATTACTTCTTTTTCTGGATAGTTTTCCCTTTGAGTGAGTTTTGCTAATTGAACCCCTACTGATTTTTATTGTGGGGAAAAAACTGGGGACATAATGGGAAAAGGTATGTGATAAGCTTGAATAAGTTTTGTTACATACTAATCTTTGCCATTTAGCAAAATGAATTTTCTAAAATACTTACCATATTAGTTTTGCCTTGCATGAAAATATTCAAATTAATGAATAATTACTAACTTTGCTCAGTATATAAATGGTCTAATAGGTCTTGGTACTTAGACTTTATTCTTAACAGTTTTAAAACTTTAGTTTTCTGTTCCTTTTATATTTTTCTTTCTTTCTTTTTTAGAATGCATCTACCCATGCCACAAAATCTCCCGACAGTGTTAATGGAAGTGGACCAGCCACGCCTCAGGTATGTTACTGATGTTAATATTAAAAAACAAGGGCCAGTGAAATAGCTCAGCAGCACAACTGCCTGCGTGGCAAGCGTGAGGTCCTGAGTTCAACTCCCGATACCCACATAAAAAGGGAAAAAGGGCTGGTGATATCGCTCAGTGGCACAAGCGCCTGCTAGCAAGTGCAAGGTCCTGAGTTCAGCCTCCGGTACCCACATAAAAAAATAAATAAATAAAAAATAAAAAACAAGTCATTTCAGAGTATTGGATAGCCTATACTAGTTATTAGCATGTGATTACATTGAAACAATGATGTCCAAACATTGATCAATATATATATGTAAGTAAAGTTTTGTTCATAGTTTCTTGGGGAAAAGTTTTACTTGTAAGCAAGATTCCATTAGCCTCATTTTAAAAATTAGTGACAGTTGGGCCGGTGAGATGGCTCAGTGGTGTAAGCGCCTGCCTTGCAAGCACGAGGGCCCGAGTTCGACTCCTGGAACCCACATACGAAAAAGGGGCCGGTGATATCGCTCAGCGGCACGGGTGCCTGTTTGCGCGCGAGGTCCTGAGGTCGACCCCCCCGGTACCCACAAAAAAATAAAAAAAAAAATAAAAAAAAATAAAAATAAATAAAAATAAAAATTAGTGACAGTAAAGTGAAAACTTTAAAAAAACAAAATCTGATTTTATAGTTGTAAAGGATTATGGAGATAGCCATATGGAAAGACATGTTCAATTGTATAATGTGGAAGAGGAGTATGAAGGAAATGAGTTTCCTTTTAAAGCTTGTTCTAATGCAGAGTATTTTACTATTAGAAAATTAAAATTATTCTTGATTTTAAAAAGTTATATGGACAAAGAATCAACAACTGGGACCTCATCTTATTAAAAAGCTTTTGCAGGTCAAAAGAAATCACCAACAGAGTGAAAAGACAACTCACAGAGTGGGAAAAAATTTTAGTCAATTGTCCCTCGGACAGAGGACTTCCATCTAGAACATATAAAGAATTGAAAAAACTCAGACCCCCCCAGATTCAAAGACCCAGTCCAAAAATGGGCATCTGAGATGATTAGACACTTCTTAGATGAAGAAATACATATGAAAAATAAATGTATGAAAAAATGTTCAACGTTGTTGGTCATTTGAGAGATGCAAATTAAAACAACACTGAGATTCCATCTCACTCCAGAAAGAATGGCTATCATCAAGAAATCAACCAGCAACGGATGCTGGAGGGGCTGTGGGGAAAAAGGAACCCTTCTCCACTGTTGGTGGGAGTGCAGACTGGTGCAACCACTGTGGAAATCAGTATAGAGATCCTCAAAAAGTTAGGATTAGAGGTCCCATTCGACCCAGCTATCCCCCTTCTGGATGTCTTCCCAGAAGAATTAAAAACATCATACCACAGCGATACATGTGCACCAATATTTATAGCAGCACAATTTGTAATAGCTAAATCTTGGAAACAACCCAAATGCCCATCAACCGAGGAATGGATAAAAAAGATGTGGTATTTTTATACAATGGAATACTACTCAGCCATAAAGAAGGATAAACTTGAGACTTTTATAGGTAAATGGATGTAACTTGAGACCATACTCATTAGTGAAATAAATCAGACTCACATGTGTAAACATCATATTGTCTCTCTTGTATGAGAAATTGAAAGAGTAAATAAGGTCTAAAATATACAATAGATATTGTGAAATGGGAAGAAATTGTTAAAAAGGAAAAAGGAACTAGGATGGGGGAAAGGGGAAAGGAAAGAAGAGAAAAGAGAAAAAATGCAAGTTAGTTATGCTATTAGTGTCTCTTAGTTCATAGAAAAGGAAGGTTTGCGCTAATATCAATTGGAAAAATTTTTATGCCTATGTCGTGTACTCTGAGTAACTACTTTAAAGATAATAATATGCAACGTATTAACTGTTATTCTCCTATCATCTTGTTATGAAATTTTGTTCTACCTTTTTTCCATAAAATAAAAAAAAAACTGTATTCCAAAGGTTAACACTGCAAAAAAAAAAATTATATGGAAAGTGAGGCTCAAGTGACAATTTTTGGACCCCTTTGAAAAAAGAAAGAAAATATAAGGATAGTAGTGTCTGAGGCGAACGTGTTTACTTTGGGTTCAGTGATGACTGTTCTCAGTAAAGCTTAAGGTTCAATTGAACAAATGTACGTTAAGTACCTAATTTGTAAAAAGCAATGTGGCAAGGATACAGAAAGAATATACAGTCTTTTCTAAGAGCATAAAGTCAGAGGTGAGGGGATGTGTGCTGCAGACATCATGATGGTAAAGATCACTGAGAGCTACTAACACATGTAAGGTACTATTCTAAGTGTTTTAAATGATTCCAACTCACTTAATCCTCATAACAGTCTTATTATAGTATTATGGTAATGCTGTTATTCCCATTTCACAGATGAACTCATCTAAAAGGGACTCTTCTCCCTTTATTTTCTTGTGTCACCACTCACCTTACCTATCCTTGCCATTTACCTTCACCCCCAGAAGCACAAGTTGGCTTGTAGGAATTGCATCTCCATTCTAGGAAAGAGGACAGGTCAAAGACAAGGATAAAAGGTGTAGTCTGTTAGGAAAACAATAACTGTCCCAAAAATTTGTGTCCTGTAGATTTTCTCTTACAGCGTATATTATCACACTTAGATGGCCCTACTCTTAGCCAAAAGTATCTGAAAAGAACTAATTAAAAAAAAAAAAACCCCTGGTTAAAATGTAACACATACAGAAAACTTTATTTATTTATTTACTTATTTATTTTTTAGGTGGGTACCGGGAGTTGACCTCAGGACCTCACGCTTGCCAGTAAGCACTTGTGCCGCTGAGCGATATCACAGGCCCCTTTTTTTCCTTTACGTGGGTTCCAGGAGTTGAACTCAGGACCTCGCACTTGCCAGGCAGGCGCTTATGCCGCTGAGCTATCTCACCGGCCCAGAAAACTTTATATTCATTTTATAAATATTCCTCAGAAACAGAAATTTCTAGCACCCTTGGAGTCCTTGTGGTCCCTTCTAGTCCTACCCCTCAACCCCAACAGTAACTACTATTCTGGCTTATAACATTACAGGTTAATTTTGCCATTCTTTAGATTTCATATAAATGGAATTAAAAGTGGGTACTCTGATGTCTAGTTTCTTTTGCTCAATAGTATATGAGAGTTATCTGTATTGTTGCTTATGGTATAAATCATTTTCATTGCTGTCTAGTATTCCATTGGTGAACAGGATTACTGTCTAGTATTCTATTGGTGAACAGAATGCCTTTTAAAAAAATTCCTTCTGTTGATGGAATTAATGATAGTCTTGAGTTTGGGTTTTTTTTTTTTTTTTTATGTGGGTACTGGGAGTTGAACTCAGGACCTTGTGCTTGCCAGCAGGCGCTTATGCTGCTGAGCGATATCACCAGCCCTTTTTTCCTTTATGCGGGTACCAGGAGTCGAACTCAGGACCTCACGCTTGCCAGGCAGGTGCTTATACCGCTGAGCCATATCACTGGCCCAAGTTTGGGGTTATTTTGAATAATGATGTTGTGAACTTTTTAGTTGTCTTTTGTTGATTGACCATATATACACATTTCCATTGGTATACACTTGGAATGGTATATACTGGTTCAAAGAAGGTGTTTGTGTTTAGTTTTAATATAAACTGACAAATTATTCTTCAACAGGAGTTGTATATTCCCATCAATACTGTGTATTTTCTATAGTTTTAATTTTAGCCACTTTGGTGGATGCAGAGCAGTACTTCATTATGGCTTTAACTTATAATTGAAAAGGTGAATACTTTTACCAGGCTGTATTGTTACACTGGGTATGGTAGAAGGGAAGTTGGATATCAGGTGATAATATTTCTTGATTATTTATCTCAAATCATGGTTTTAAGTATTTCACATATATTAATATTTATCACAAATATCTTAAAGGAGTATTATAGGTATCCTCATCTTACATAGGTAGAAACAGAGGCACAGAGAGGTTAATAAGTAACTTGACTGAAACCACATAGCTAGTAAATAGTAGAGCTAACACTTGTGCCTAAGAAGTCTGGCTTCATAACCTCTGCTGTTTGTTCTTATTAACCACAAGAATCTGCTACCTAAGCTTTGATGACATTTTTTTTTCTGTTTTAATCTCCTTTTTCTATAATAATTGTTAATGTTTACTTAGCATTTGCCACATTATAAGCACCTTGTGTGTATTAATTCATTCACCCTTTGTGGCAGCCATACAAGGTGGATGGTATTACTGTTACCATTTGTATCTTCATTTTACAGAGGAACGAATAGAACTAGTAAGGTTAAGGAACTTGCTCAAGCTGTGCGTGGTGGCACACGCCTGTAATCCCAACATTCAGGAGGGAGGCAGGAGTATTGCTGTGAGTTCGAGGCCGTCCTGGGCTCCACAGTGAATTCAAGGCCTACATAGCAAGAGCCTGTCTCAAAAAACATGAATGAATGAATGAGTGAATGAAACTTGCTTAAGATCATGTAGAAGAGTAGTGGTGGAGTCACGATTTGGACTTTGATAATCTAACTTGACAGCCCACAGGCTGAATCACTCCACATTAAAAATTTACTCCCAGGTATAGCTCAGTGGTAGAGCATTTGCCTAGCTTTTGCCAAGGCTCTGGCTTCAATCTCCAGCACCAAAAAAAAAAAAAAAGTTACTCCCAATTATAGATGTGGCCGTTAACGTTTGTTAGCCTATGCAAATGCGTTGTCTTTGACATTGTTCACTAGTTTCTGGCTGACCCTAAAATATCGGCTATTTCTACTGTTCTTCAAACTTGCTTTACTTGTTTATCCCAGGACAGTGGTGGTGAAACTATGGCACACATGCCACAGTGGGCTGTCTGTATCATTGAAAGATCTAAAAGTTTCGCCATCATGGTCCTAGGGCATTTTAGGGGACAATTTCTACTGTGAATCGAAAAGGACTTTTCACATGGGTCAGAAGTGATTGGTGATAAAATTATCAGTTAAGTGATTCTTAGAAGTGTTTGAGTATGGAGGTTTCTTCTCATTTTTCATGCCCCCCCCATTATGAAGGTAAAACTTACACACTATGAAAAAACAGAAAGTACAGAAAAATATAAAATCTACCAAAAATTCTACTGCTCAGAGATACTGTTACCCTGTTGGTATCTGTTCTTCATGACTTCATTCTAAGGGTGTTTGAAAGTACACATATAAATTGAAAATCGTATGTAAGTGAAAACGAGTTCACAATATACATATTGTTTTATAACTTGATTTTTTTCTCCCATGTAATAGTATACCTTGAACTTCTTCCTTCTATTTATAGTGTATCCTCTAGTAGTGAACATTCAGGTTGTTTCCAGTTTTCACTGTTACAAATCTGTGTGCATATGAAGGTGCCTTCGCATATTATCACTTACTTCCACATTGCCGTATACTACAATTAAATATCTAAAACCCATAATAAAATTTTTGATTTTTTATATTGTATATTAAAGAAAAAATTTTTGTTTTCCAGTAGTCTTTGACTACATATGACCTTAGTCTCCCCTGAGCATTTCACTTCGGGCATTTTTTTTTTTTTTGGTGCCATTAGAGATCAAACCTACCAAGGGCCTTTGTGCGTACTAGGCAAGCACTCTACCACCGAGCCAACCTGTTCCCCTTGGTGTCTTTAGATCTTCCCAAGTGAGGCACAGTTGCACTAATGAGAATGGGTTTCTAGGAAACACTTTTTAAATGCTGACTGCTGTGACCTGAACCAAATAAACCCATTTAGAGCAATTAGTTGAATTATGTTGTATTATTTTTCATTGTTAATTTAAATTAAAGAAGAGAATAGTTCTTGCTTATCACTATTTTTAACATCAGGCTTACTAATCTGTGCAGAGGGTCTCTAGCTCAGACTGTTCAAATGTTCTTCATGATTTGTTAATGCTTATTTTTATTCTCAGTTGACAGAGTGGTAAGTAGGGCAGCATTATATACCACCAGTCAACTTTGCCTGACATTCCCTTTTTAAAAAATACCCATCTGGGCCAGTGAGATGGCTCAGTGGTGTAAGCACCTGCCTGGCAAGCGCGAGGGCCCGAGTTCGACTACCGGAACCCACATATGAAAAAAGGGCCGGTGATATCGTTCAGCGTCACGGGCGCCTGCTGGCACACAAGGTCCTGAGGTCGACCCCCGGTACCCACAAAAAAAAAAAAAAAAAAAATACCCATCTGTTCATTACATATTATCCTCCCCTTGCCCTCATTTTGCTATTTTGTTGAGAGGAAAGATCAAGAATATCCATTTAGAGCCGGTGAGATAGCTCAGCAGCATAAGCGCCTGCCTGGCAAGCACAAGGTCCTGAGTTCTACTCCCAGAATCCACATAAAGGAAAAAAAGGGCCAGTGATATCGCTCAGCGGCATAAGCACTTGCTGGCAAGTGCGAGGTCCTGAGGTCAACTCCCAGTACCCACATAAAAAAAAAAAAAAAAAAAAAAAAAAAAAAGAATATAAATTTATACCAGGCATGGTGGTGCATGCCTGCAATCCCAGCACTCTGGAGGCTAAGGCAGGAGGATTGACATGAGTTCGAGGTCAGCCTGGGCTACATAGTGAGTTCAAGGCCAGCCTGATGTACATGGTGAGACCTTGTCTCAAAAAAAAAAAAATGAATCACCACTTGTTGTAGTCAGGGTTTGCAAGGGAAACAATACAATACAGGACACATAATTTATAGAGTTATTTTGTAATAGTCACCCAAAGAGGCATATACAAAAAGTGCAGGAAATCTGTCCACACACTAAAGACCCAAAGAATCCAGCTGAGGGCCTGGTTCCTACAGCAGTGTCCTGCATGAGTCCAGCTGAAGACCTAGAGCCCATGGCAATGCCTCCACGAATCCAACTGAAGGCCTAGGGCCCACAACAATATCTCATGCAAGTATATTTCACGGATCTGCATCGGGAAGGCCCAAAGGTCAGTGGTGGAAGCTAGAAAGTCTGCACCAGTAGGATGAAGGATCTGTGCCAGCAGGCTGAGGGATCTATCCCGGAGCCAGGAAGCAACGCTCAGAGTAAGGACCAGAGCTCCCCCAAAAGTCACCACAGCCATCCTCAGCGACAACAAGGTCCCGAGCTCCTCCGACGATGAGAACAGCCAAGTTCCTATCAGGAAAGCCAGCGTAACAAGCTCCTCGAGGAGAACCAACAGCACCAACTCTTCCTCTCCAGTTCTCCTTTTTATGTTGTTGGCAACAGTCCTCAGGTGGGCCCTCCACACCAGGCACCACACTGATTCAATTCAGCTGGGTTTTACAAGTTGACCACCAATTGTCAATCCACCACACAACTTAATAAAGACACTTCAGATAAAGCCCACTTAGATTCAGTCACACATTTCATAGCATGTACCCACATTTTAGGCACTGGGCATATAGTGGTGATATAGACTTCAAGGATCTTAGAGTTAAGTGGATGAATCCTCACAATACACCTGTGGGGTCAGCAGGGGAAGAGTGGCTTCCTTGTTTATTACAGATGTGCAGATTGAAGGAAAGTGACTTGGAGGTTATTGTACTGCCAGGTGACAGACCTGAGACCTACACCCTTCTCCACTGACTCCAGGTGCAGGGCTTCTTCAGAAATAACTAGTTGTCTTGTTTTTCTGGAAAAAAAATGTTTTATATAAAATGTCAGGATACAAATTGAATGTTTTAGAGCTGTTAGCAGATTATTGCTGTAATAGGGAATAATGGAAAATTAAAATGCGTGTATTTTAACCCACATATTCTGTTGGGTTTTGGTTGCAGTCAGGTGACACACAGAGTTTTGCACAGAAGCTCCAGCTCCGGGTGCCTTCTGTGGAGTCTTTGTTTCGAAGTCCGATAAAGGAATCTCTATTTCGATCTTCGTCAAAAGAGTCTTTGGTACAAACGTCTTCCAGAGAGTCCCTGAATCGACTTGACCTGGACTGTTCTGCTGCCACCTTTGATCCACCCTCTGATATGGAGAGTGAGGCAGAAGACTCACTAGGGAATTCAGACAGTCTCAACAAAGAACAGTTAATTCAGCGGCTGCGAAGAATGGAAAGAAGCTTAAGTAGCTACAGAGGAAAATATTCTGAGGTAGGAGCATGACTATTTTGCCTGTACAAAATGTTCTTTCCCTGTTCTATCATTCATGCTGCTGTGTTGGTCTTCTGTGGTTGGCTAAACTGTTGATTCCCTAGATACCCTGTTGCTGATGATGGGTAGGTTGTGGCAGTTTCTAGTTAGACTTTCAGTGGTACTGAGGCTCTTTGGCAAGACTTGGTAAAATGTTGAAGATTGTTGCCTGTAACCTTCTGGTTCTTGCATTCTGTGTCCTGTCATTCCTGGCCCTTTCCTTAAGGTCACTTGGACACCCAAGACAGAGGTCAACCTTTTTCCTGCACAAATCCCTTTCCTTATTCACCTCTAAATACTGTCTCCAAAAAGACCTTTTCTGCCAATCATGTCCCCTTAGTGCTGACTTCAGTTGTATTTTAGGTAGTCTGGTTTTCTGGCAGATTTGATTCATTCTTATTGTACCTACATTTAAACTTTAGCCTAAAATGAGTCTTTTATGTGCTAAACCCTTTGAGGATGACACACCCTGTTCAGTGTTAGGGAGGAAGTAGTACTGTTTCATTTATTTCTTCAGTCCTTTTGGAACGTAATACCTTCATTTCAGGTTTAAATTTATTGGTTGTTTTCTCTCGATACCCTTTTTGTCCTGTGCAGTAAAGCAATTTTTCCTCAAAAAAGCCTTTTGTGGAATAGGTTGTCCCTGGCTTTTTGTTTATCTTAATGTGTAATGCTTATCATCTCACAGTTTGTAAACTGACATCACAGTTAATTTTAATCAGTGAATACTAAAGTTTAGGGCTAGTATATAATGTTAGCCAAAACTTCTATTTCCAATTATGATTATAATATGGGTAGTTTTACCCTTACAGCCAAAACCAAACCAAAACAAAAACTTTGGTGAAATACACAGAATACTTTTTTAAAGGTATAAGATGCTGACAAAATAGAAACTATAAGCCTACCGTCTGAAGGCTGGCACACAGAGATGCAAATAAGGTATTAAAGCCATATATCTCCTGATGAGCTTGTGGAATCAGACATTTTTTTTCTTTAAAAAATTTTAAACTTTTTTCCTACCAAAGTTATTGATGGTCTTGAATTTTTTTTATTTATAATTATGTTTTCACTAACCCATATGAAGGTTGGGCAGCATAGTAAATTAGTATGTAAGTATTCCAGATGCTATGAAGTTTGTATTTATAATGTAGTTTAGTTTTGTACCATCCTTATGAAGTAGATGTTAATTAGCTCTATTTTATAGAAATGAGATTAGAGATTCATAAAGATAGATAACTTGCTGAAGGTCCCATAGCAGTTGTCAGAGTCTGGATTTGATTCTAAATCTGTTTGTTTCTATTATTCTGTGCTGTCTCAAAGTCAAGCAGCTTATAGGGAAAAAAGAGCCCACAGGCTTCATCTCTACTTCTCCTTGCCTCTGTTATTAACTAGGATGAACTAGTGTTATGAATAAAATGTAGTTCTTGAGTTACTTTTCCTGCCCACCCCACCTATTTTTTTGAGCATCGTTGTCCTTTTTGGTCTTTTGGTAATAAGAGGAGCGGGCTCCTGGTCTTAGGCAGAATTTAGGTTTTTGTATTCTTAAGTCTGTTGCTAGACTCATCTTCCTGCGCTGCCTGCCTCTTGACTTTCAAACATCAGTAGTGGCATTTGGGAGCACACAGCAGCTTTCCAAGAAAAATGGCAAGCCTCATAATAAGGAGTACTTACTCTTAAAGCTGCCACCTGACTCTTAAGAGACACTAGTACTGGGCCGGTGAGATGGCTCAGCGGCGTAAGCGCCTGCCTTGCAAGCACGAGGGCCCGAGTTCAACTTCCGGATCCCACATACGAAAAAGGGGCCGGTGATATCGCTCAGCGGCACAGGTGCCTGTTGGCCCGCGAGGTCCTGAGGTCGACCCCCCGGTACCCACAAAAAAAAAAAAAAAGAAGAGACACTATTACTTCTAAAGTAGGGTTCCAGTAATTCATTGGAGCCATGTGCTTAGTCTGTGGATGTGTAATGCTTAGAACTTACAGGTTTAAAAAGAGGGCCGGAGATATAGCTCAGTGGCACAGCACCTGCCTGGCAAGCACGAGGTCCTGAGTTCAATTCCCGGTACCAAAAAGAAAAAAAAAAAAGATTGTTAATCCATAATTTTATCAAGTTGTGTTGGGATGTATTAGGTTAAATCGCTCTTTAGGATTTGAATTACAGTTTCCATGTGTTGGTTATAAGCTTCTTTCCTCAGATAATTTGCAGAGCTATAGTGACAGATCCTATAACCAGAAGAAACTTTTAGAGATCAGTTATCTGGTGTAGTATGGCCCAAAGCAAAAACTTACTTGGAGAGCCCTTTAAAACACAGATTCCAGGGCCGGTGATATCGCTCAGTGGCACGGGCGCCTGCTGGCGCGCGAGGTCCTGAGTTTGACCCCTGGTACCCACAAAAAACAAACAAACAAACACAGATTCCAGGGCTGGTGAGATGGCTCAGCGGTGTAAGCGCCTGCCTGGCAAGCGCGAGGTCCTGAGTTCGACTCCTGGAACCCACATAGGAAAAAAGGGCCGGTGATATCGCTCAGCGGCACAGGCGCCTGCTGGCGTGCAAGGTCCTGAGGTCGACCCCCAGTACTCACAAAAAAAAAAAAAAGAAAGAAAAAACACAGATTCCAGGGCTGGTGAGATAGCTCAGCGGCATAAGCACCTGCCTGGCAAGCACGAGGTCCTGAGTTCGACTCCCGGTACCCACATTAAAACACACACACACACAAAGACACAGATTCCAATCTCTTTACTCACTATAATCCAATTCTCAATCAGTTAGTTTGGGGTAGAGCTCCAGAATTTCTGTTTCTAGCTAACTCCCAGTTATTGATAATAGTCTGTGACTACATCATGTAGTTTGAGTAGCCTTATGCTTTTAGGCAATATCTTAGTTACTTGCTCACTGCTGAGACAAAATACCTGACATTCACAAGCTAAAGGAGGAGAGGTTTATTTTAGCTCACAGTTTGTAGAGTTTTCAATCCATAGTCAGTTGGCTCCAAGACAGTGTGGCATGGCAGAGGAGAAACAGTCCATGGGGCATGGCAGGCAGGAAGCACAAGACTTTCTTCTTTTCCTTTTTTATTCCATCCAGTGTACAAGCCTATTGGTTGGTGCCATGCACGCCCAAGGTGGGTCTTCCCGCTTCAGTAAATCCATCAGCTATACCCAGAACTATGGTAAACCAATCAGTGGACTAATCCAGTATCACACCCATGATCCAGTTAGTCCCAAAAGCCTAACCTATTGAGTGCATGAGGCTTTGGGGGGACAACTAAATATAAGTCATAACAGGCAAGTTGGCTTCCATCCTTACCTATGAATTAGGTACTGAAATCTAAAGAGGTATGTACATAACATGAAGTCATATGGAGATTCAGTGTTGTATAGTCAAATTACATTTTACTTTTTAAAAATATATTTTCTATGTTATTTACTTGAACTGATATGCATTGAATTCGGTTGTATGTTGAAATGTCTAGAAAGGATTTTTCTAGGTTTGTTAAAACTTTTATAAAGAGATATTTTGAGTTTAGAATAATTAGTTGTATTTATTAATAACTAATATTATTGATGACTTTATTCTAGCTTGTTACAGCTTATCAGACTCTTCAGAGAGAGAAGAAAAAGCTACAAGTAAGTGATATATTGACTATGTAATTGAGCCATACATAATTGTAAAACTAGAAAATACTTAATAGTAAGATATTTCTAACCCTTTTTAAATTTTGTATATGATCACAGTATTTAACCCATTTCACCATTACTGGAGATCTTGATAAAGAGAGGGCAAATGAGATATCCTAGGGATTTTTACCTCTGTTGTGGAAGGCTTCCTTGAGTTACAGATCCCTACAGTGTTTAACAGGTTTGGATTTAAGGCATGTTTGCCTCTTTCAAATACATTTCCTAGCACTTCAGTCTGCAGGAAGTTTCTTCTTTGTTTAGTAGTAAAGAGATTACCAACATTCTTTCTTTAATTTTTTTTTTTAATTTTTGTGGTAGTAGGAATCAAACTGAGGGCTTTGTGTGTACTAGGCAAGGACTGTATCACTGAGCTGTATTCCCAGCCCAGACATCCAACCTTCTATTAATTTTCTTTTGTTTCTTGAATATACCTCTCTGATGTCTGCAGACATCTTTGTTTCTTGTCATTGTATCAGGATCTAAATGCAAAGCATCCTTTCTTCTAGGATAGCAGTTTTCCAAGGCTGCTGCTTGTAAAGCTCTTGGTTAAGTATATGGGGATTAAAGCTATTAAAGCCCTTCTGGGAGACCCATCTTGACCCCATTGTATCATCTTGTTTAGGGCCAGAAGTTTCCATCCAGATACCTCAGGTGATTACTCACACATCAGAGATAGGGAAAATGTCCACTCCAGTTCAAATGGTGCCATCGGTTTACTTTCTGTGGTTGTGTGTGTGTGTGTGGTTGTGTGTGTGCGAAATGTAGTCTCTTATTTGTAGAAGTTATTTTAAACAGTTCAGCATTTGTCCTATTTAAATAAGCTAATTATGTAACTAAAAAGTTATTTATTTGTAAAGTAAATTTTAGTAAAATTGATTTCCCCAAGTAATTTTTTTCTTTTCTTTTTCTTTCCTTTTTTTTTTTTGAGACAGGACTAGCAATATAGTTCACACTGGCCTTGAACTCTCTATGTATCCCAGGCTACAGTTATGTGCCACCACTCTTGGCTTGTTTTTTTTTTTTTTTTTTTTTTGTGGGTACCGGGGGTCGACCTCAGGACCTCATGCGCCATCAGGCACCCGTGCCGCTGAGCGATATCACCGGCCCCTTTTTCGTAAGTGGGATCCGGGAGTCGAACTCGGGCCCTTGCGCTTGCCAGGCAGGCGCTTAAGCCGCTGAGCCATCTCACCGGCCCTCTTGGCTTGTTTTTAAATAACTCTATAAATATTAATCCTGGCACATTAAATATAACATTAAACATTAAATTTCCTGGCTTTGATCTGGAATATAATCAGTTCTGAATGATAACATCAGTTATTTCTTGCAGGTTTGGTGTTCTAATTGTTCATAATAAATATGAAAATTAGATTATTACAAATAGAGTTTTAAATTTGGTTATATTTTCCTGAAATTAGGTCCTTCAAAGTGGGGAGTAGTTCTGACTTAACCCATTATCTTAATATTCCATAAATTCATTCTCAAAAGGTCACCTTGTTCCTACGTTCTGTGGGTTCCTTGCTTGTGTATCTATGAACTATGGATTTAAAAATTCCAGATGTGCATAATTCTAACACTAAGTGGCAGTAGAGAATTGTCATTTCATTGTCCTAAATATAAAAGATATTGGAGATAAAATTCAGTGACTTGCACTCTTTCCTGTGTGTGTACGTGCCCATGTGTGCCTATCTAAACACCTCTTTCTTAAGTATCCTTTCAATAGATCCAATGAAATTAAAATTATAAGTACTGCTAAAATTATTACTAATGCCAGTCATACTGGTTAACATTTATTGAGCTCTTACTATATGCTAGGCATTGTGTACTTAGTTCTTGTCCTTCTCTCGTGAAGAAACTGAGGAAGAGTGACTTGTTCATTGTTTCAGTGTGTAAGAGGCAAGTGGGAGGAGGGGGATCCACTACCCTGCAGTTAGCCTGCGGAGCATGTACTTCTAAATGCTGGACTTCAGTTTCTCACTTTTCTCAGCATTGCATCTTTATACATTTAAAAATTTGTATTTGAAGCCAGATGAAACCTGTGTTCATGGCTTTAAGGGGGAAAAAAAAGACTTCGGTTTTGATTTAGTCACTAACATGGCCCTCTAAAAACAAACAGGTCACATTCCCCTGATCAGAAACAGCTGTAACCCCGGCTACTACTTTTTTTTTTTTTCCTGAGGTAGTGGAGATTAGCCCTAGGGCCTCACATATGGGAGGCAGGCACTCCGCCACTGAGGTATATCCCCAACATTTTTATTTTTTGAGACAGTGTCTCACTAAGTTGCTCAGGCTGGCCTGAGAAGTTGCAGTTCTCCCAAGTGTCTGAGATTATGGGTGTGTACCACCAAGCCAAGGATATCTGTGTGTTTTAATAAATGTATAATATGAAACCAGGAGTGGTCTTGTCCACACAGATACCAAATGCGTACATGTGGCCAGCGGTAAGACAAGAGTTCAATCCAACGTCTATTAAGAATTACCCCCCAAAAGTACAGTGACATATTTATACTTTAATAAATGTATAGTTAATTATTTGACCACACTTATAGACAGAATGTAGAGGGCTTTTATAGCATCATGAATTAACTTTCAACAGAATCTCAACATGGTCTCATCCTTAACATATTTAGTCCTCTCCTCAATCTTCAGGTTATTTGGATAATCAGTTATAGTATTATTAAATAATACTTTTTAAAATTTGTTTTATATTACTGTGTTATGCAGAATTTTAATCGGCTTTCTTTTTTTAATTAAAGGGTATATTAAGTCAGAGTCAGGATAAAGCACTTCGTAGAATTGGAGAATTAAGAGAGGTAAGTTTTAGTGATTAATACTTTGGAAATAGTAATTGTTTCCTTTATTTGTCAGAATCATTATACATGATAGGATAATTTTATATGCACATAATTTATTATAGGAGTAACTGACCAGTCCAGCCTACAAGACTACAGATCACTCATAGAGTTTTTATTTATGTGGTTGGAATTCATGAAATAAAGATGTCTTGACAGACCATGGTTTATCTGTGTGAATAGTCTGTAGCAACTTCCAGGGCTAAAATGTCCCTACTGTATTTCAGGCTTCATTTTGCTTTTCCTAACCAGTAATCTTTTTGGTAAAATATAAATTTTATATTCATTGTACTTTGGGGGGCGTAATTCTTTTTTTTCTTTTTGGTGGGTACTGGGAGTCGAACTCAGGACCTCACATGCCAGCAGGTGCCCGTGCCGCTGAGCGATATCACCTGCCCTTTTTTCGTATGTGGGTATCGGGAGTCGAACTCAGGACCTCGTGCTTGCCAGGCAGGCGCTTATGCCACTGAGCTATATCACTGGCCCTGGGTGGGTAATTCTTAATAGAGGTTGGATTGAACTCTTGTCTTAACCGCTGGCCACATGTACCCACTTGGTATCAGTGTGGGCAAGAACACTTCTGGTTTCATATACAGTCTCAAGTTTGCCTGCTGTACTTTGCAGTCAGTACTTGCTGCCTTTTTCTAGTTCTTTTGTCCCCAGGGCCATCTGATATTTTATTGGTTTCCTCTACTTTATCCAGTACAGATCCCAATAACATACTTACTGGTATTAGTGCTTTCTTTCCACCTATTTGTATTTTGGTGTTTATGGAGACTATCTTGTTACTTATTTTTGTTATGAATGTTCTTCATTGCTCTTGGTTTGCTACTTTTTGTTACTTTAGTCCCCAAACAGGGTCTGGGGGAAGTTTGAAACAGGTGGCATTAGGGCAAATCAAAGTAAGTTCAGAATTGTATGTATTCTAATTGTATAATTTATGGAATTTATCAAAGATACATATGTTGTAAGGACAGATAGTTTAAAAAGGATTGGGTAATTTAAAAATTCTACAAATAGCAATTGAGAAATGCTCGTATATTTGTGAGAAGAGGAAAAGGAGAAGAAAAACATGGTAGTTTGGAATGGCTGAAATGTCGTGAAGACCACCGGCTTTGTTTCACAGAATAATCCTTTGTTGTTATTGTTGCCTGAATTAACTATCAGTATTAATCATATAGGAATTTCTTGTATGATATTATAAATTATTCTTATTGATATCACCTTTGATATCTAGTGTCTTCTAGTTTATTATTATTTCTAGTTTATTATATAGCCCATTTCCTGCTGTTTTTGAGATGATACAAAAGAGAGGTTATATAATTTACCACAATTCCCCAGTAATCCTTTAAAATATTCTAACTTTGAAAACCAGGGTAATTTATTTTTGTTATGTCAACAAGACCAAGCATTGACCTCTATTGTACAAATACTTTCATCTTTCTTTAATGAAAAATGGTACAGCTTGTTTTTGATTAGTACTTTAGCAGAATTAATACCCACTTTTAAAGTAATAGAGAAAGAACAAACCCTTTACTCCTAGTCTTCTATGATCCCACATTTCTAGCTTGACTTGGAAGACAGCTAGTATTCAGAGAAGCATTGCATGGGATTGAAAGTATGCAGTGAAAAGGTTAGGGGAAGTGAGGGTGTAACAGGTTGGTCATCCTCTTTTCTTTCCCCCTTTGTATTACTAGAATGCGATTTTTATGTTGTAAAAACTTCATTGAAGCACCTTTGCTTTTTGCTAGAGGGGCAAATAATGTGGCTTTTTTTTTTTTTTTTTTTTTTTTTAATGTGGGTACCGGGAGTGGACCTCAGGACCTCGCGCTTGCCAGCAAGCGCTTGTGCTGCTGAGCAATATCACCAGCCCTTTTTTTTTTTTTCCTTTATGCAGGTACTGGGAGTCGAACTCAGGACTTTGCGCTTGCCAGGCAGGCATTTATGCCGCTGAGCTATCTCACCGGCCCAATGTGGCACTTTTTCATCAGAGATTTTTTTCTGTTGAGCTAGCATCTTTTTGCTTACTATATATTTTTGCTCATTATCTTTCATTTGGAGAATGAAGGGTGTTAACAATAGATATATTCTATTTTGGTAAGAAATTAAATGTCCATGTTTCATACAGCAATGATAGATATGCATAGTAATGGAGAAGCAGACATGTTTAAAATTCAAAGAGTATATATTAGAGGTTAGGAATTTGGTTTTGAGGATGTTTCACTGGAGGGACATATGCTCAGGAAAACACAGCTGAATAAGAAGTGGACATCTGACTAGATGGCTAGGAACCCATGTGATATTTCACATTGATAGCTTTAGTAGTACTGGAGGATTATAGGTGTGGGGGAGAATAGGCAAAACTTAGTGCCAGATAGTGCTTTCTCTGTTTTGAAAATTAATAAATTTGAAACAGTTCAAGAAAAGGGAATTGATTATAAGTCCTTGAAAATATTTTTTAAGCGGAATTATTTTAGCAAATCTGTGAGGAGTGGATTCAGAGGAAGACTTGAGGTAAGAAATATCTCTAGAACGCTACTGATGGAAATTCACCATCAAAAATGAGGACTGTGGTTTCAATTGTGGAAAAAAAGTTGTAGAGAAAGTAATAAAATAATTTGATCACATGTAGGGATCAACAAAGATATATTAAATATTTTATGTTTAGGGAATTAGTGAGGTAGTGCAATAAAGGGTTTTTGGGTGGTCAATATAGTATTTTCTAGATGTCTAGCATTCTAAGGGAGTAAGTGTAAGGGTGAAACACAGAAGACACAGAACCAGGAGTTAGCCTAGAGGGACACGTAGAAGTCAGTAAAGGATAAAGAGGCATATAACCACAAGCCCCAAAGCCATGAAATGCAGGTACCTTCATTGAGGTGGTAATAATGGGTTGGGATCCAGAGCGATAAAGATTATTGAATTTTTAGAAATACCCTTTAATGAGCCAAAGAAAGTAGTAGCATTTTAAGTAATTTCAGAAACTAGGAATTTTCTTGTTTGATGATCATCCTTTTTCTGATGAGAAAGCATGTGATTTTGACTAATGGATGCTTCATGTATTGGGAGGAAGAAAACCATTCGCTTTCTATATGGTACATTATGATTTAGTTTTAGATCAAGTTATTGTAAGATAACACAAAGCATTATAATGTTTCAAAGTTTTATCTTTTTTCCCTTTTCTGCATTACTGTTATCAATTTAGCAATCATTACAGCTCCAGAAAATGTACATTTTTTTCTTGACTCTTCATAATCATTAAGGAAAAAGATTATTTGTTGGTGTTAATATCTTAAATGCTGATTATTCTCTAGTTGTTGCTGCCTTATCATAAAAGATACACAAATCTGTATTCATCATGTTGCCATCTTATGTTGAAAATCACTTATAAAATCTTTTGTTTTAGGAGCTTCAGATGGACCAACAAGCAAAAAAACATCTTCAAGAGGAGTTCGATGCATCTTTAGAGGAGAAGGATCAGTATATCAGTGTTCTCCAAACTCAGGTAAAAGAGTAAAATTATGGAATTTTTGTATTAAGAAAAATAAACTAGTTTTCATGGGCTAAGGGCACTGAATTTTTAATATACATTTACATTGTGTGTGTGTGTGTGCATGCGTGTGTGCATGCATGTGTGAAGTAGGGGAGGTGTAATTTAAAAAAAAAAAAACCCTTTTCCTCAATTTTAAGGATAACTTTTGGTTTATTGTATCTTTTTACTATATAACTGATAATAGAACATATAAAAATCAATTACATTGGGAATAAGCTTTTTGTTTTGATTTTTCTCCCACTGTAGTAAAACCAATATTGTTTACTCTATCCCCTTAATGTTTTAAAGAAAGTACTTCTGCCATAGTTTTATTTTCTTTCCCTAAATGAAGTACTTTTCTCTAGGTTTCTCTCCTGAAACAACGATTGCGAAATGGTCCAATGAATGCTGATGTACCAAAGTCACTTCCTCAGGTAGAACCACAAACTGAAGCCTTCACTAAAGAAGAGAACGTAGAGGGTGGTGTAGAGCCAGGAGGTAAGCTTCATTTTGTCAAAAGTTTAACTTAAAAACTAGAAGAAAGGCCGGTGATATAGCTCAGCGGCATAAGCGCCTGCCTGGCAAGTGCAGGGTTATGAGTTCGACTCTTGGTACCTGCATATTAAGAAGAAAAAAAAAAACCTAGAAGAAAAGAGAGATTCTGAGATGTGAGCTGATAGAAATAGGCTAGCATAGGAATAATCTTCCTTTGATCCTAACATTTACACAAAGATGCAGAGGTTTTTTTGTTTTTGTTTTTGGTTCTTTCTTGTCTTACTTTCAGGAAAAAATATATAATTGTACATAGCACCACATTTTTGTTACAATCAAAATTATTGTTACACTTTTTTTGGTAGCAGTAGCTAGACTTGATATAAACAGGTCAGTTTTTGCTCATTGTTAATATGCTAATTTTTTTTTTTTGTTTATTTTGTTTTGTTTTGAGACAGGGTTTCACTATGTAGTTCAGGCTGGCGTTGAACTCACAGCGATCTTCCTGCCTCAGCCTCCCAAGTACTAGGATTACAGGCATATGCCATGACTCTTGACCATGCTAATTATAATTATTCAGATATTTTAGTTTTGTTTTTTAACTGGAAAAGAATAAATAGCTAAATTTTATCTTAAAATTCCATTATTGCCCTCTCTATTTTTTGTCTTTGAGGTACATATTCAGGAAAGTTTCCACTTTTTATTTCCTAGACTTTTCTCTCAAAGAGACTTATAATAAACTTTTGGTCCAGTCAAAAGTAGAGTAAATTGCTGAGCAACTAGCTATCTGAGCAACTTCTAAGGGATCCTGAACTGCCCTGGAATGTGAAAATTTCACCCAGCTATGGGGAGATGCAGAAAGCTATACTTATCAGAACTCTTCTTAGGGAGAAATTAGAATATGGTTGGGAAGAACACTTTATTCATCCTTTCTGGATCAGAGCTAAGACAAAGATATTTTTTTATTTTTTTTCGAGACAGGGTCTCGCTATATAGTTTGGGCTGGCCTTGAGCTCACTGTGTACCCCAGGCTGGCCTTGAACTTGCGATGATCCTCTTGCTTCTGCCTCCCGAGTGCTGGGATTATAGCCGTGCACCACTATGCCTGGTGAAGAGGATAATTTTTAATAATAAAAAATGATTATCTAACTATCTTTAAGGGTAAATTCAATTAATGTTAGTTAATTACTGTGCCACTCCAGGATTGGGTTGAACCACCAAAGAAGTGAATGCACTACTAAGGATTTTCAGCAAAATATCAAATAAGTATTAACTAAGAATAGAGGTTTGGAAGAACATCACGTTATTAGCTGCCAGAGTTGTCCCCTCTCTTCTTGATCTGGCTCAGAATATAAACAAGTTTTTGTGTAATAAGACACTCCTGGAGTCAGGCACAGTGGCACATGCCTGTAATCCCAGAACTCTGGGGGGGCTAAGGCATGAGGATTCCAAGTCCAAGTCCTGCCTGGGCAATTTAGCGAGACCCTGCAACAAAATAAAAAGTAAAAAGTGGGCTGAGGATGGATCTTAGTGTGAAGGCCCTCAGTTCAATCCCTAGTACGCCTCCCTCCCATAAATAAACATACATACACATGTATACACACACACATACACACACACACACACACACACTCCTGGGGCTGGGAGTGTAGGTCAGTGGGAGAGGGTGTGCTCAGCATACGTGAAGCCCTAAGTTCAATTCCTAGCATTAAAAAAAAAAACAACAAACTTCTACCAACTAATAGACTAATTCTTCCTTGAATTATATTTCTTACTGACTGATCTGCTTATGCTGATTTATTGGTAGTGGGAGATAGAGCTTCTGCTAAAACACTGGAAACACTTCAGCAAAGAATTAAGCGTCAAGAAAATCTGCTTCAGCGTTGCAAAGAAACAATTCAATCACATAAGGAACAATGTACACTATTAACCAGTGAAAAAGAAGCACTACAAGAACAACTTGATGAAAGACTTCAAGAATTAGAAAAGATGAAGGTAAAAAAAACAAATGAGTTTTGTTCTGTTCAATGCTATAATGCTAGATCCACAGGCTCCAGCGTAGCCTGTACCTCTGAGAAAAGCCTTCTTTCATTCTCCATAGACAAGATGGAGAAAGCATCCTTGTTTGGGTATAAAGTGCCCTGGGCTTCATAGCATTTACTTTACTTCTGAGACTTCCTAGTCTAGTATTTTCTCCCACTAGACTTCCTCTGTACTTTTCTCCCACTAGACTATAAGATATATCTAGATTAGATGTTTGAGTTTTTATATGAGAATCTTTATTAGAGATGGAAATGAATCTTTAAAATTTTTTTAGGAGCTTCATATGGCTGAGAAGACTAAACTTATCACTCAGTTGCGTGATGCAAAGAACTTAATTGAACAGCTTGAACAAGATAAGGTAAAACAACAAACTTATGATACTAAAATTTGTCAGGTAGCCCTAAAATTCACTTTTGAAAACAGTTGGAAGCATTCGTAGTCCTGCTTTCCCAAATTATTGCAGCTGTTTCTAGGAAAAATCTTTAATTTTTCGATTTAACTACTACATTAGTTTTATATCGTATGAAGCGGCTTCTCTATCCATAACTTCTTGATTCCAGTCAGCACTTTAATCTGTAGATTTGAGTAACCTTTGCCAAGGAAATCTGTGTTTGCAGTACATACCTACTTTTCAGAGAAAATTTAAATTATTTATAGTGAAAGCATTCTAAATGAGAATGATTTCAGTATATTCTTTCAAATATTATGGGAAACAGATTAATGTCTCAAATTAGTTGCCTGGAAAATAAAGAAGTGATAACATGTATATTAACATAAGCAAAAATTTCTACATATGGATCTTAGAGTATATAAGGAGACTAGAGAATTGAGAAAAGGATGTTTTATCCTTGGCAGTTCGGAGTTGGAACGACAGTGTTGACCTGTCTTTTAACCCCAAGTTCTTGGGTCCTTTTTAAAAGCAGCTCCTAGTATGTTCCACACCACTTGTCATTTCCTTTAATATGCTGGTTATAGCTGTGGTATTTTATATATCTTTAAAACATAGCACTCTGTTTTTATAAAAATATAACCACATTATCATGATTACATCTAACAGCTTAATAATAATTTCTTTATACAATTTGATATCTAGTTTCGGATTTCTCTACATTTCTTTTTATGACTCATGATCCAAACAAATTTCTTTCATTGCAATTGATGGATCTGACTCTTAAGACTTCTTTTAATCTATAGATTCAAGTGTCCTTGCTCTCTTCCTGTTATGATTTGGTTTTTGAAGAAACTGAAGGCCCATGATTTTGTTTTGAAACTTTATTAACAATGTTTCCCTGACTTGGTTGTGATTTGTCTATTAATATTAGCCACTTGGAAGAGTCTATACTGTAAAGCAGGGCTCAGCAAACCCTGTAGGTAAAGTAATAATCTTTTTTTAATGTTTTATTTTTGGGGGACACCAGGAATCAAACTCACGACCTTGCGCTTTCCAGACAGGCACTGTGCCACTGAGCTATATCCCCGGCCTAATAATGATCTTTTAAGATCATAAAATAGCTGTCACAAAATCTGAACACATTTTCAAGAAATAATTTGACTACTCCATTTTTTTGTTAGTCCCAAACTATTGATTTATTATATAATAATTTGGTTATCTTTTTTCCCTTACGACCTTCATTCTAGTGTAGATTATCCACAGAGAGGGAACAGAAGCATCTAGCAAATTGGAGGAATGGGGTGCCTTACTGACAGTAAAAAGGAGTAGTGGTGGGACTACAGACAGTCACAGGAGGAAAGAGAAAAACCAGGTAGATCCATCCTGCAGTCTTGCTCTATCCACTGTGGCAGCAGGAACCATACCCTTTGAGCAGTCTCTGGGATAATCTGCATGTCACAGGCTGGCTCAGTAACTGTAGTTCATTATGATCCTGAGCCAAGTTCAGAAGGCTATGTTTTGTTCATTGTAAACTGATTATTAAGATGTGGAAAATTACAGCACAATTATAGAAAAGTTATAAATATTCCAACTAAAAATATGTTTTAATGCTTAAAAGATTAAAGTTACTATTAAATTTTCTTTTTTTTTTTTTTTTTATGTGGGTACCGGGAGTCGACCTCAGGGCCTCACACTTGCCAGCAAGCGCTTGTGCCGCTGAGCGATATCACCGGCCCCTTTTTTTCCTTTATGTGGGTTCTGGGAGTCGAACTCAGGACCTCACACTTGCCAGGCAGGCACTTATGCCCCTGAGCTATCTCACCGGCCCTAAAATAATTTTTACATTGAAAATATCCTGGTACCATGCCAGGTAATTAATGCATAGAGCAAAACATAGACTCTAGTCTATTTCATGAAACACTGAAATAATTCTTATGCTGTACTGAGGTAGAAATATTTTTTTATGCCTTTTGAATTAAGTTTAAGCTGTGCTATTGATGATGCAGTTTTGTTACACAAATGCTTTAGAGTCTGCACTTCTGTTCAGGGAATGGTAATAGCAGAGACAAAACGTCAGATGCATGAAACACTGGAACTGAAAGAAGAAGAAATTGCTCAACTTCGTAGTCACATCAAACAGATGACCACCCAGGGAGAGGAATTACGGGAACAGAAAGAAAAGTCTGAAAGAGCAGGTAAGAACTCAGGAGTTACTTGTTTTGTGATAGAGGTCAAAAGTCTTTTAAAGTGCCTTACCAATTTTCTAAAAATTAAATATTGATAAAAATGCTTAACTGTAGATACTTTTATAAGACAGCAAACTGCTCATTAGAGAAGGTAGGGGTAAGCAAACTATGGTCAGTGGGTTAAATCTAGCCCATGGTCAGTTTATGTACAGCCCTCAGGCTGAAAGTGACTTTTATATTTTTAAGTGGTTCAAAAAAGAAAAAAAAGTGACAGAGCCTGCAGGTTGCCTATAAAACAAAATATTAACATCTGGCCCTTTATAGAAAATATTTACTGACTATGGCCTTAGAGTATCAAAACTCAAGATTAAAATTTAAGAACTTAAATAAGTACGGTATGGTGCTTATTAAATAACAGCTACGTTCTAGTTGCTCGAGGGTGAGCAGAAAGCATAAAGTATAGTATGCTTCGAAGGGAATAATGAAAAATTCGTTGTCATATGTAATATGTCATAGCATTACATTTTGACACAATAAATGCTAGGCATAAAAATTAGAGACCAGCATAGTGTAGTGTAGTGTGGTGTAGTATTCAGCAAGGTGCAGTGTTGAGTAATGCTAGAAAAGGAGACATGTTAGAAAGAGGAGAGCAGAGTGAACAGTGTGTTCAGATCAGGAAGCTTGTGAGTTTTGAGTTGGGCCTCAAATAATGAGTAGGGTGGTCTTCAACACAGAGGTAGGGCCAGGACACATTTTAGTTGTTACAAGACATAAACAGGCACAGTGATCATTGAGGGTATGTGAATCAGCTGGGAATCATTTTTGCTAAAGTGGGAAAAGAAGTTGGGTTGTGTTAGAATCTTAAAAGGTGAGTAGCTGCATTTGGACTTCATATACAAGGCAATAGAAAACCAGTAATAGGAAAGCATAATGTTCTAGAAGCTATTTTATGCAGAAAAAAAATGAAGTGGGAAGTCAAACTTGGAAGCAAAGGCAGAAATCCAGGTTTGAGGGGCTTAGAATTTTGGCTGCTTTGATTAGGGTGGTGGTTCTGAGAAGGAGAGGAAAGGTAGAAGCTGTAGAATTCAGCATTTGATCAACCTGAAGGAGAAAAATGGAAATCTGTGATGATCTAAAGTTTTAATCTCAGAAGACTGGATGAATAGGGTGGAGTTAGAATAGGGAATCTAAATGGGGAAGTTAAAGATTGGAATCAGATGATGAATTTGTTCAGGTACTTTGAGATAATCAGAGCTTTTCAAATGGAATTGACTTGTAAGCATTTGAAATTAAGAAGCTAAACATCTTTCAGCAGTTATTAAGCTGGGGTTGATTTCTGCAAATCTGTAGGAAAAGCTGATTTCTCTAAAAGTTTTACAGTAGTGAGAGTAGCACCCACTATACTTGGCCCTTGCTGCTGCTGTAGCCACTATTAATACTACTGCTGGCCAGAACTTAGTTATTTTAGCAAGTCTTTATTATGAGTGCTTTACTTGTATTTAATTCTTATAATTCTTTGAAATAGTACTAGTGTTCTCATTTTACAAATAAGAAGATCTAAGAACGTAGAAGTTATATAATTTGTCTACATTCATGTGCAGAGTGTTAAGTATGTAGTCAGGATTTTAATCCAGGCATTGGGGTTACAGATTCTGTTCTTTACCACAGAGGTATTAAGTTTGGTAGAGACAGATAAATGAGAAAAAAGAAATTATCACAAGAAGTCACAGGAATTCTGAATATTATTGCAGGGGGGACGTAAGAGGTGTTATAAGAAGTAGAGAAGTCAGGGTGAGGACTTTGAATTTGATGAGTTGATTCCCAGGATACAGTTTTGAGAAATGATTTTAGAAACCAGATTGTAAGGTGTTCAGAAGAGAGATAGGTCTGGATGAGAGAGAAATAGTTGGTTGACACCATCTGTGTTGATAAAATTTTCTCCATCTCATTGCATTTTTTTTTTATGGATAAAGTGATGCGGGACCTTATAAAAGTATTCTCCTTAAACCCAAGAAAATTTCCCTTCAGAAAAAGGGTCTTGCTGAGTTGTCCAGGCTGAGCTCAAACTTTGAATTCTTTTGCCTTAGCCTCCCAGAAGACTGAGATTATAGGCATGTGTCATGTTCAGCTCAGGATGAATTCTTACCCTTACAGAGACTTTTAGTGTTGTTTTTGTTTTTGTTTGGTTACCTTTGTTAGTTATAGTCATTGCAAAAAAAAAAAGAACCCATACTGCGGTGTTAAGCCCCTCTCCATTAAAAATGTTCTTGCCTGCAATTGTGCAGAATGAATAAAATGTTCTGATTGGATTAAGAAAGTTTCCAGAGTACACCAACTTTCATAAGCACTGTTTTCCTTTCACTTATCTTGTCTTTGCTGAAGTTATGTGTTTTATATGATTGGCTGCATTTAAAAACTTGAATTAACTTAAAACATTCTTTGCTTTTTTATTGTCATGTTGTGTTTGTGCAGGAAATAAGCTTATTTCTTTTTATAGTATAAGCCTGATACACCAAAGACATCCAGTAGAACATATTTATTTGATGTTTGAAGAATCTTTAGTTTATGTGTTTATATAATGTGTAAGATTTATGCATTTTATATGATAAACCAAAATCACATATGTATTTAAATGTTTTGTTAGTTGCTGATAATTTATGTAACAGTTTTCTTGGAGTTTTAAGTCTCACAAAACATCTTATTTTTGTGCATCCACACATGCCAATAAGTGAATCATGGTGCCTTTCCCAAGCCTTGTATGAACAGGACTGGGGTAAGGGCTCCCCCCACCCCTTATCATGAGTACTTAGAAAAAGCTTTAAAAAGAAAATTCCATGTTTCTCAGGCAAAAAAACTATAATAAAAGTATGAATTAAAGTAGATTTTAAGTATGCCATGTGAGATAAGTAATATGTACATATTTCGGTACTAAATGAGTATCTGTTGGAAAAAATTATTACTTTAAATAGATTTTAAATTGCATTTATTTATGTTCCTGCCAGTGTTACCTTTACAGGAAGCATCAGCAACTGGAAGAATACATTTCTTTGGTGTGGTATTATACCTCCAATTAAATTAAATTTAATTAGCCTTAGCTCAGTGTTTTCCAAGATTAGCCTTGATGTTTTAAAGGTTTTCATAAATTTGTATTTAAGGAATGCACGAGAATTTAGATATATTTGTAAATTTTTGACGGTCAAAGCAGAGTTAGTTAATAGAATGAACCTTGTTTTATATTTTGGAAAGTGGCTTACAAATATTTCCGGTGCAAATACGGTATTTGTTAAATCTCTGAAGGCTCCAACGTATATGTATGCATTGCACCATTAGGTCTATGCCACTAGGTGGCGGTATTTTATTTTTATTTAAGCTATAGGCAGTACGTACCTTTCAAGCGTTTTCATCTTTGGAATCTCTTTACACTCTTAAAATTTATTGGCAATTTCATGGGCTGGTGAGATGGCTCAGCGGCGTAAGCGCCTGCCTGGCAAGAGCGAGGGCCCGAGTTCGACTCCCGGAACCCACATACAGAAAAAGGGCCGGTGGTATTTTCAAACAGCTATATTTATCCAGGTTCTAATATTGCTACTTATTATAGTAGTAATTAAAACTAAAAAATATGAAAATGTTGGATCCATTTAAAAAGTAACAGTTATAAACCTATTGTATGTTAGCATAAATACTTTTATGAAGTACACCTATATTTTCCAAAATAAAATCTGGTGGGAAGAATGGCTTTATTTTATAATTTTGTTTATCACATTGTTTGGTGTAATACAAGACAGCTGAGTTTTAATGGCTGTTTTTGCAATCTGTCGTCACATATTATTTTGGTTGAAATATATGAAGAAAATCTGCTCTGCACAGATACATATTTGGAAAAGGGAGGACTTCACAGATCCTCTGAAAGGGTCCCAGGACCCCCAAGATCTTTAGAGCACACATTGAGAATTTCTGCTCTAGATTTTTTAATTTATTCACAAAGGAGGTTTGGTGATACTTTTTTGTTGATTTTTCTGTTAACTTGCATTTTACTCATTTTATGGTGCTACCTACTTTTTAAAGTCTAATGCCACACATATTTTCATAGCTGCTTTTTTTTAAGGGCGGGTGGCTAGGATAAAGACATAAGTGTTGGTTTACTAATTCTTTATTTTTGTGTCATTAGCTAGCTTCTTAGGATTAGCAGTTAATTTGGAGGTTTGTAGTCTTTCCTCATTCTGCATCTTTGTTTATTCCCAGCAATGGGAGTAGAAGTGGTTCTGTTAGCTTTATTGTTGGAATGTTTTCTAGGACAGAGCAACAAAACAGTAATGCTGTGTGAATCATCAGAATTCTGGCATTTGTTATTGCAATTGATTGGGATGCTTAGGATGAGGAGAGGAAGAGGTGGTGGAATGGCAGAAACAATACTATATTATTAGCTTTGTCTATGAATTCTTTTATTTCCCTCCCCTCCTTACTGGTTCAGCTATCTTCTTCAGAAATATTTTCTGTATGTCATCTAATACCCAGAATATGATTGGCAAGTGGCAAACATCCAGTAAATATTTGATAAATGAATGGTTGGATTATTGAGCTGTAGATTGTCAACCTTTCTCATTTAATTCTTTTAAGTGAGCATTGTCCATTTTTATAATTGCCATGAATATGAGCAAACCTCATTTTAAGTGGAAAGTGAAGAGCTAAGCAATAAAAGTCTTGCCCTGTATTTTACTTAACTGACAGAGGACCATATTTAAGGTTGGTTAAACTTTTGCCTACAAGTATTTTCAAAGTTGTCTTTTTAGGTTTTTTGTTTTGTTTTTGTTTTGTTTTAAATAAAAATTGCCTGAGATACATTGAATTTTGCTTTGGAAGAACACAGTGTGTTCTTGCAACATCTGCGGCAGTTTGTGCTTAGCATTCCTGTCCAGCGTGAGTCTTGACTGGTTCTCCTGCACGGTCTTGCATGTCGGCAGACTTGTCAGCTGTGGTTGATGCATGCTTTTTTTCTCCCCATTCTTTTACCTGTTGTTGGTAATTGAAAGATAATTCTGTGGATATTCACAACATACTTCTTTAGTACTTATAATTATAGCATACTTTCACTTTGGAATGAGTGGGGGAATCAGTTTTAGAATATTACAGGTGTGGGTACCACTTTGTTTTGTGTAGTGACTATAGGGTCAGAGGTGAGGTGCTTCTGGCTACTAAGTCGACTCTCTCACTGTGTTCTTCTCAGATACTGAAATGGGAGTCACTTTTGGAGGCAGATTTCCTATGAAGGAGTGACTTATTTTGTGATAGTATAGTATCCATAATGGGTTTGAAATAATCTTTTATATATGTGTTTCTATATAATGTGCTTTAATGCTTTTTTATGGGTATTTAACATTTCCTTAAAACAGGATGGAGATTAAAAAAACAGTGAATTTTGATTTCTGTCAGAGGTATAATATGCTACATTTTGTTGACAGAAACAACTAGTAATCGATTGATTTTTCTGACTCAGTAAGAAATGCTGTTACTCAGTTGAGCTCGATCTTTATCAACATTCTTAGTTTTTTAAAATATTGCAAGGACTGTTTCTTAAATCCAGTTTTAAAGGTCGACTATTGATTAGCAGGAAAGTATTAGACAAAAGGAAGGGAATAAGAGTAGGGGGAAGGATGGTGTGAGGGAGGGGAATAGGAGGAATAAATATCAGAATACATAATGTGCATGTATTAAAATACCGCATTGAAGCATAGTATTTTGTAAAATTAATAGGCAGTAATAAAAATATTTTTTTAAAAGTTCTCTCATCAAGCGCCTATATTTAAGTTGATTTATCATCTGAGGGCAAATTTGGATGTTCCTGTTACCGCATTCAAGGAGTGAAATTGTCTTTTTTTTTTTTTTTAAACATGATAGAGGGTTAAATTTAGATAAAAAGTAAAGTACTATGGAGCCAAACTTATCCTCTTTTAATCATTATATGGTGGATAATCAGGTGACTTAGGAAAACTAAAACTATATTAGGATATTGTAAGCACACTTCATTAAGTGTGCTTAGCAAACTTAATTATTGGAAGGTTGTATCTAACTAGGAACTTAGAGCATTTTTGTTTTGAGAGATGAGAAAATTTATACTTAGTTTTATACTGTGCTGGAGTCTAGAATTTAAAAAATGAAAACAAAATTTACCTGGTATCGACTATATAAAGTTTTGTTCATTTTGTTTAATTGACCAAAGTTCTTCATTTAAACTCCAGAAGAGCATTATGACTTTTAGGTTCTCAGAGCCTGATTTAAGGTATTTCTGTGAAATACTTAGAAGATTAAGATTACTTGCTAAATAATAATAATAATGAAAAAGTGCTAAAGATATCTCAGCATTAAAAAATATTGTTATTCCTTTTCCATTTTTTCTTTTCCAGATTTCAGTCTGCAGCACAAACTAAGCAATAAACACTCTATTGTAGAATTTTTTCCCATAATCAGTCATTTTATTTTACCAATTTTTAATTGAGGAAGTTAATTTCATGATAGTATGATGAGTTATTTATGTGTGCTTGATATAAGAATTTATAGTAAAAAAAATAGCTAGTGCTCACTTCAGCAGCACATATACTAAAATTGGAATGATACAGAGAAGTTTAGCATGGCCCTTGCACAAAGATGACACCCAAATTCATTAAGCATTCCATATTTTCAATAAATCAAATACACAAGCTTAAATAATTCATGATTTGTCTTATATAAGAAACCTAAAATATAAATAAAGAACAAAATAAAAGATAAATAATAGAAAGTAGGGAGGTGGATCTTTTACAAAAGGGGATGGAACCAAGAGATGGAGGAAGAGGAGTAGGAGAGGAAGGGAATGAAAAAATATTAACAACACATTAAAATGCATTGTGTACAGGTACAAACTCCCCATGAAGAATGAGGTCATTATGTATTGCAAACATATACCAATAAAAATAAAAATTAAAAAATAAAACTATAAAAAGAATAGCTAGTTAAAAAACAATATTTTTCTTTAAACATTTTATTTTTCGGCATATTCATAGCCAAGGATTACCATCTTGGTAGTTGTAGGCAAATTATAGTAAATTTAGATTAAGAATCTTGAAAAATGACTTCGGCTAATTAATATTCTTTTGAAATTTATACCATATTTGAATATCAGTTTTATGTCTTAGGTATGTAAAATTAATGAATTGGATAGATTTTTTTATATCAAAGATTTATGGTTGCCATAGAAATTACTTTTTAAACTATTGAGCACTAAATTGTGTTTCCCAGTTGTTAACGGAGTTCAGCCTTTTGCCCTTTTCTATACCAAACTGAATTTACCACTAAGAAACTGCTTTAATAGGTGTTTGTCTTCAGGTATGCAATTCCTGTGCTGGTGCCTCTGTCTCTTAAAACCAGGCTATAATTAATAAAAGACTTTTTTACTGAGATGCTCTGGGTTGAGATTCTCATACTTCTTATACACCTAGGTCAGTGAACTGTCTTCCCTGAACATGTTTCTTGATGGCATTGAAAACCTTTCTTAAGCATTGACTTTTGCTCATAATCTATCTCTGTGTAATGGGAAGTGTTCTACTGTATGACAACTAAAGGAAATAGTTTAGCATGACAGTAGCAGTAGGATTTTCACAGGATATCATTATGCTAATAATGTGTGTATGTAAATGCATATATATATCACATGTACACACAAATCTGTGTACATGCACGTATCCAGTTTTGGTGCCAAATTACCCAACTGTCCCTATCTGATATTGTGGGATGCCAGATGAGCTGTTTGAGCTTCTTAAAGACCTGACTACTCTAGCTAAGGTGATTATTTTTGCTGGGCCTGAATTCCTACTTATTTCACCCAAGAACTCCCTGCTGGTAGTGCTTTTCCATACACCGTTGAATCGGTTAGTTTTCTTTTTAGTCAGCTGAAAGCAGCTCTAGCTTGAAACTTATACAAGTAGTAGGTTTCAGTTCAAAAGTACAGTACTTTTTTGGGAAGCTGATGTGGGAGGATGGAGAGGCCAGTCTGAGAAACATAGACTCCTTTCTGGGATGGGGTTGGGGGGAGGGAGACAAAAAACAACAGTACATTATTTAAATATGTCATTCAGTCAGTAAATGCTTAAAAAAGAAACAATCTTCTTTTTTATTATATGCTTGAGAAGATTTAAAGAATTGAAAGAATAGCTTTTCCATTCTTTTTTTTTTTTTTTTTTTTTTTTGTGGGTACCGGGGGTTGACCTCAGGACCTCGCGCGCCAGCAGGCACCCGTGCCGCTGAGCGATATCACTGGCCCTTTTTTCATATGTGAGTTCCGGGAGTCGAACTCTGGCCCTCGCGCTTGCCAGGCAGGTGCTTATGCCACTGAGCCATCTCACCAGCCCAAGCTTTTCCATTCTTAAATATATCCCTTTGAGTATACAATAATACTGCATAGTTATTGATGATAAATTAAAAACTATATAGCAAACAAAAAAGCAATTGAAGTTATGCAGTACAGAAGTAGGGATATGTCTTTCATCCATAAGGACATTGGTAGGGAAAGTGAGGAATCTTGAATAATACAGTATTTTTTCAAACTTCTGAGGTCAGACTTACATAAGCAGCCTTACTATCTTCATCCAGAATTCAACAAAAATACTGGTTGCAGTGACTGAACAATTCTTCTGTCTTTATCAAACACCTCAGAAGTATCTATTGGCTTAGAACAATTACATGTTTTTTAACCTGTCCTGCTACAGCTGCTCTTAGTTCCCATAAGTTGAATGTAAAACACTTTAGCTCAGTGATAATATTTCTTGAGATACTTGTTTTCTATTATTTTCATTATAGCTTTTGAAGAACTTGAAAAGGCCTTGAGTACAGCCCAAAAAACAGAAGAGGCACGGAGAAAAATGAAAGAAGAAATGGATGAACAAATAAAAGCTATTGAAAAAGCAAGTGAGCAGGAACGCATCAGTCTTCAACAGGAATTAAGTCGGGTGAAACAGGAGGTTGTTGACATAATGAAAGTAAGAATAATTCTGAACTGAAATGGTCTACAACAATTTTGAAACTTAAGTTTGTGTTTTTGGTGTAGTCTTTTTGTGTGTGTGTGTGTGTGTGTGTGTGTGTCTGTGTACCAGAAGTCGAACACAGGACCTTACGCGCCAGCAGGCATCCGTGCCGCTGAGTGATATCACCAGCCCTTTTTTTCGTATGTGGGTACCGGGGGTCGACCTCAGGACCTCGCGCGCCAGCAGGCACCTGTGCCACTGAGCGATATCACCGGCCCTTTTTTCGTATGTGGGTACTGGGAGTCGAACTCAGGACCTCACGCTTGCCAGGCAGGTGCTTACACTGCTGAGCTATCTCACTGGCTGTTGTAGTTTTTATAGGGAAGAGTTAATTTGTTTTATGTTTTTTGGTTTTTTTTTGTGGGTACCAGGCGGGGGGCGACCTCAGGACCTCGCACGCCAACAGGCACCCATGCCGCTGAGCGATATCACCGGCCCCTTTTTCGTATGTGGGTTCCGGGAGTCGAACTCGAACTCGGGCCCTCGCGCTTGCAAGGCAGGCGCTTACGCCGCTGAGCCATCTCACCGGACCTTAATTTGTATTTTAGACTTCATCTTTTTTTGATGTTCTAGATATAGTAAAAAACACTTTGATAGAGAAATTAATTTAATGTTTAGGTGATTTTCTGGATCCTTTTAAGCTTTGCTTTCTCTGCATTGGGCCATGATATGAACTGAGATGTACCTTACCTGGCTTGCTGACTTTAAGCTCCTTGAAGGTGGGCTGTTTAGCTGCTTCAGTAGAAAATCCTCCACAGGACATGGTCAAAAAAGTCTTTGCGTAATCTATGTGTAAGTGACTGAGAAAATTATTTGGAAAATTATTAGTCAACAAGTGAATTTACACTATAAGTAAAGTGTTCTATGAATTATTAGGAAAATGACAAATAGCACCACCTTCCCCCCCACAAATCAAGGATTTAGCCAGGCAATTCAAAGAGGAAAGTGACAGGTTCCTTATAGGCATATAAAAATGTTTTATCAGACAAATAAGAATTATGCACACTAGAATTACAATGATTATTTTTTATAAATTTGGAAAGATTAAAAAGTAAGATAACATCTTTCTGGAAGGTGGCATTTCTAATTCATTCAGATTGAATTGTCCTCCATAAAGTTTGTAGCAACCAGGCAATAATAATGCACATAATTTTTGGCCTGAGTAATATTCCACTTTGAAGACTCTATCCTGAGGATATTTAGATATGAGGCTAGGAGTGTAGCTTAGTGGTAGAGCACCTGCTTAACATGTGCAAGGCCCTGTGTTCAATCCCTAGCACTGCAAGGGAAAAAAAAAGAAAGAAATACACATATGAGCAAATATGTTAAGAACAGTCACAATTTGCAATGACAAAAACTAAACCTCTTAACATCCATCAGTAGGAGACTGATTATATCATGGGAAATTAGTATAGTGAAATACTAAGCAGCCTTTTCTCAGTCTGTTGTTTGTTGACTTTATGTTTTATTGTCTTTGCTTTTCTCATTTTTTTTTTTTTAATAATGGAGGAGATTTTCTTTCTTGGCAGTTGAATTCACTTTTCCTTAAAAATTCACTTTTCCTTATCTAGATTTTTACCCCCTAGTACTGGATATTGAAACCAGGGCTTTTGCACTGAACACATCCACAGCCCTTTTTTTATGTTTTATTTTGAGATAAAATTTCGCTGAGTTACTAATTTGTCCAAGCTGGGCTTGAACTTGCGATCCTCCTGTGTCAGCCTCCTAGAATTCTGGGATAACAGGTTTATACCACCATGCCTGGCTGCTATTTGGAATTTTATTCTATTTAAAAAAATTTTTTTTAAATATGTGGGTACCAGGAGTCGAACTCAGGACCTCACGCTTACCAGGCAGGCACTTATGCCACTGAGCTATATTACCAGACCCTCTGTGTAAATTTTGAGATCATTTTTAAACTTATTTTTTTCCTGACACTTTGATGCTTCCATTTGTTCATGGTCACATCTTTGGCCCAAATGAAATTTATTTGGTATAGGAGTGAGGTGAGAATCCAATTTAAACTGTTTCCAGATGACTATCAAGTAGTCACCACATGATTTAATAATCTACTTTTTCCCTCTGATATACTATATTATCTTTATTAAATACTAAATTAGTAAAGTATTAAATGTGGGTCTTTTTTCTGGATTTTCTGTGGCACTCCATTACCTCATCTAGCCATGTGCTATCTTTTGCACTACTATATTTACTCTAGTTTTATGACATGTTCTATTATTTGGTAGCCTGCTCTCACTACTTACTTTTTGGGAGAATGTTAGCTAATCTTGTATGTTTGTTTTGTCTAGTAACTTCTTCCCCTGTTCTGTTGGTAGTTTTGATTAACTTTTGGGTTTATTTATACTTTTGACATTTATGTAAGATTGAGTTTTCCTATCCAAAAAAAATGAGGCCAGTGACTCTTTAATAAATATTTCTTGCTTATAAAGCAAGACACAATTAGATTAGTGCAGCGGGGACAGCTTGGCCACAGTAAAGTGCCTTCTCTGACAGCATCCTTATTCCCCGCCCACTATTCTTCCTTATCAGGCCAGTGGGGAACTTACCTGCACATTGTGGAAATGGAACTTCAGCCTCATAGGCATCTTCCACAAGAGTAGCACTTCTTATCTTAAACTAAGAGAAAAATATTACTGGGTTTTCTTTGAACTGTTGTGGCCTTGGTGACTTTGGATCTGTGTGGGGGAATATACTCTAGTTTCTCCTCTTAACAAGTTATTAGTTTGGTTAAACTGTAATAAAGTATTATTTAGTTGTGGAGTTACATATTTTATTCTGGGTATTTTCACTTTATCTGTTTGACTGATTTTCAGAAATCCTCAGAAGAACAAATTGCTGAATTGCAGAAACTGCATGAAAAGGAGTTGATCAGCAAAGAGCAAGAATTGACCAAGAAGTTTCAGGCCCGAGAAAGGGAATTACAGGATCAAATGAAAGTAACTCTTGTAAGTACATATTTTGTTTTTGTTATAGCTAAACTTTACAGAGTTAATTAGCATCCCTCACCTTTGCCTTCTAACTTAAGGTTAGACCACTGGCAACCATGACCTGAGGACAGGAGGTAAGCAAAAAAAAAAAAAAAAGGTTGTCAGAGCTTGTATTCTGTGAAAATTAAATTTATTGATCTTCCATCAGTAAGGCTTTCATCAATTTATTTATCTATCCTTTCTACACTACCAGCAATCTGTAATTAAGAGGGAAAAAGAAGAAAGGTTAGTTAAACAGTGACTACATAATTTGGGAAGAAATGTCTAAAAATTCAATGGACTGAATGTATCCAGAGCTCAAAGCTTCCAAAGTTTGTCTGAGTTGCACTTTAAAGAAGAAAAAATAGTCAATCAATATGCTGTTTAAAGAATAAACTTACATTTTAAAAAATTTACTGAACTAACAAGATCAATAACCAGAAAAGCAAAGATTCATATTTTTGCTGAAAGATTTGTTCAACTGGTATAATTTGAAAATTTAAAACAAAAAATATTTTTCTTCAATTGTAAAAGCCTTGTATATACTATAAGGGATGCTAATACTGAAAATGTAGTTTGTTTTAATATGAAGTTGTAAAATAATACGTATAATTTTAAAATGTTTTCAGTGCAAAAGGATGAGAAACAGTCTTTAAAATTTTAATCTCTTTTCATACATTGTTTTCTTCATTCTTAATTGGGTCTGAACTTCAGGGAATTTCTAATAGCAAGAATTCTTGAACTGAGGTAACAAGTTTTCTAATCTACTTTGTGGGGCAAATAAGCACATGAATTTACATACTGTTGGGTTGGCTGAAGTATAGGAAATTAGTGTGTGGTTGTGAAATTTACACATCTATGGACATGTAATTGCATTTTTTGTTAGTCTAAAAAGGGAGTAGTTCATAAGAACTTACAGAAGTGTGTAAGAATATTAAACTATAACAGGACAGTACAAATTAAAAATAGGGGCAGGAAAACAAATGGGGCCTTGGAAATTAAGGAAGAAAGTGGAATTTAAGTGAAACTAGAAACAGCGCTAAAAAGCCTTTAATGAAGACCAACTGTGGGCTTTCATGCTGAAGCAACTTGGGGTCTTTGGAGCTGCTGGGCCTTAAACATTGACATTATTAGTATTGTTTTCTAGGAACTGATAATTTAAGATATATTCCAAGTAGAACAAGAAAGACACATATACGTGCACATATGTTTTCCACTTCCTTTCTTTTTGTTGTTTTGTTTTTCTTGTTTTTGTAGTGCTGGGTATTGAGCACAGGGCCTTCACACTGAGCTACATTCCCCAGCCCTTTTTAAATTTTTATTTTGAGTCAGGGTCTAACTAAGTTGCTAAGTTGCCCAGGCTGGATTTGAACTTGAAATCATTCTGCCATAGCCTCCCAGAGTGCTGGGATTACAGGCATGTGCTCCCATTCCCTTCCTTTCTTAATTCAACAGAGTTTAAAATTTCCTCTGTTACTTTTATTTGGATATAGAAAAATTGCATTTAAAATATATTTACGTGGGTGTGGTGGTTCACACCTGCACTCTGGGAAGGTGAGGCAGGAGGATTTCAAGTTTGAGCCCAGCCTGAGTTGGTGAGCCCAGTGACTCAAAAAAGGATTGAGCATGTAGCTCAGTGTAAAGGATCTGGGTTCAGTCCCCAGTAGTGCACACGTGCACACACACGTGCACGTGCACACACACACTTTATATTAAGCAATACAGTATATTGAAAATATTTAAAAAGAAATGTAATATGGAACATAATCATTCCTTAAAGCATTATGCTTCACCAGAGTATAATCTGAAAATACTGCTGTCAATAATCTATGTCTAAGCAATGAGTATAGATAAGTATTGTAATTACTTATTGTAATTAGAGTTCAATCAAGAAATTATCACTTAGGGAAGCCGGGCGTGGTGGTGCACGCCTGTAATCCCAGCACTCGGGAGGCTGAGGCAGGAGGATCACCATGAGTTCGAGGCCAGCCTGGGCTACATAATGAGTTCAAGGCCAGCCTGGACTACATAGTGAGACCCTGTGTCAAAAACCAAAAAAAAAAAAAAAAAAACAACAAAAAGAAATTATCACTTAGTTTGCTAATTTAATGTTAAAAGTGCTCTCTAGATCTTCTCTTCCCAAAATAGTAAAAACCTCTAATATAAATATGAATATAAATATTGAGACATAGTAAGGACAAAGAAGCTTTTCAGAACTCAGAGTGTGTTAGAGACCAGGTCATCTAAAAATGTAGGCTCTGTTTTATAGATATTTCCTTGATCTTATCCATGTATTCAGAAGTAATCTGATTTTGATTTGCTTTTCCATGTGAGGGACCCTATTATAATGAGATGTTTTTCACAAAGTATGTAAATTTAAAATCTAGTTTCTAGACCTAGTGTTGAAGTACCAATCTCCCTAAGAGGTGAGATAGCAACAATTGTGAGAACCTTCACTTTCAGCAGTGTTTTGTAAAACATTTTAAGTAATGGAAAAATAGACGTAATGGGCTTATTGGAACAGAACTTTTCATAGCAAGAGTAATTGTGGCAAAGCTATAGCGGAAAATAGCTTTAGTGCCTCATTTCTGCAGATGAGTGAGATGATGGTGTTGCCTGTCTCACAGGGATGGGTGCAGATCAAATGAAAAAATGATTCTGTGGAAATGCTTTGGGAATGCTAAAGATTTATGTGGGTTTAAGATGATATTGTTTCTGGCACAGGAAAAGAGTCAGTCAGAATATTTGAAGATAACCCAAGAAAAAGAGCAGCAAGAATCTTTGGCCCTGGAAGAATTAGAGTTGCAGAAAAAAGCAATCCTCATAGAGAGTGAAAATAAACTTCAGGACGTTCAGCAAGAAGCAGAAACTTACAGAACTGTAAGTTAAATAATGTGTAGGCTCCAGAGCTGTGAAATTATTTGTCTGTGGAGACCATTATTAGCTCTCCAGTCATATAGTGTCAGAGCAGCTTTTGTTTACTGGGTTAGATTTATGTATATATGTGCCCTTCATTTTTTTCTTTTTTTCTTTTTTTTTTTTTTTTTGCGTGGGTACCAGGGGTCAACCTCAGGACCTCGCGCACCAGCAGGTGCCCGTGCCGCTGAGCGATATCACCGGCCCTTTTTTCGTATGTGGGTTCCGGGAGTCGAACTCGGGCCCTCACGCTTGCCAGGCAGGCGCTTACGCCGCTGAGCCATCTCACCGGCCCCTGCCCTTCATTTTTAGATAGTGTGTACTCTTCATGAGTATGGGTTTGGACTCCATATTTGCTGCGTGGTGCTTCTGGTTTTGCCTTTTATCTAGCTGTATTTCCATCAGCCACTCATTCTGCCTCTTTGTACTCAGGTTCCACAGCATCTCCACTCCATTGCCCACTCACCCTCCATCTCTGGGAGTGGCCTCACTTTGTAGGTAGTACTTCTAGCATCTTCCTGCTTGTCCACCTTCATCTCACACCATGTCCTAAACATTATCCATTTTGTGCTTATGTCAGAGTTTAGTTAAACCAATCGCCTGCTTTTGTATTTAAGTTTTTCCCAAGTTTTCCATATTAAACATAGTCCTATAATGAACATGTTTATATGTGTATGTGTGTATGTATGTATGTGTGCCTGTGTATACACACACACACCCCTTAGTGTGCATATTTGTAAGGTCCTTTCCCTCAGCAGTATTTTGAATTGTGCTGTTTTGAAAATATAGTAATGCTATTTAGACTTAGCCTTTTTGCTGTGATTTAGACAGTGAAACAGTCACACTCCTTACCCACACTTACAAATTGTGCTTTATTTTTCCATTATTAACATTTATAAAAGGTGGCATAGTGGAGTGAAATAGGCACATAAGAGACCTATGTCTTATACTTGCTAGCTTTGTAAATTGTGCCATAGTTTCCTTACCAGTCACATGAAGAGGTTGGATTTTTTAGTTCCTTCTGACTTTCTATGGCTCTGCCTTACTTAGCTTCTTTACCTTCAGAATCAAAACTGATGTTTTTATGAGATAATAGTAATCTTTGGTAAAATTTGTGAAAGTACCTTTTTAAAGAAAATCTTCTAAATAATTGTGGGGTAGAAAAATCAGATACATTATTTTTCTTCTAATATTAAATTATTTAAGTAATAAAGTACTATACCATAACCCTTAAAATAAATATGGGGGAAAAATCCAATTTCTCACATATGTTACTATTATATATTGTGATTTATTTCTGTTTTGACTATTCAGTTAGAATGTTCTTGAAAGAAGTAGTTGAAATAGTTACCCAAATAAGTAGAAAACATCTAGAATTCTGAAGGATGTTAAAAATGTAATCTTTTCTTTATTATATGATTCCTTTAGTAATTCAGAATAAACATATTGCTTGTCATTTTAGTGTTTGTTATATAAAGTTATTTATCTGAATTTTAACCTTTAAGTAGGTGGCAGACATCATATCTGTATATTATTGCTAAAAATAAATCCATTTTCTTTAATAGAGAATTCTTGAATTGGAAAGTTCTTTGGCAAAAAGCTTGCAAGAAAACAAAAATCTGTCAGAAGATTTAGCTGTTCATTTGGAAGCTAAAAAAAATAAGCACAATGAAGAACTTACAATCATGGTTGAAAAACATAAGGCAGAATTAGAGAGCCTGCAGCATCAGCAGGATAACCTTTGGACTGAAAGACTCCAAATCTTAAAGCAACAGCATCAGACTGAGATGGAAACATTCAGAGAAAAGTGTGAACAAGAAAAAGAAACATTATTGAAAGAGAAAGAGAGTCTCTTCCAGGCTCACATAGAAGAGATGAATGAAAAGACGTTAGAAAAGCTTGATGTGAAGCAAACAGAACTAGAATCATTATCTTCTGAATTGTCAGAAGTATTAAAAGCCCGTAACAAGCTAGAAGAGGAACTTTCTGTTCTAACAAATCAAGCAGATAAAATGAATCAGGAATTAGAGGCCAGGCTGGCTGAACAGAAAAATCAACATCAGCAACAAGTTGATAGAATCATTAAAGAACAAGAAATATCTACCCAGAGAACTGAGAAGGCATTAGAAGAGCAATGTAAAGAAATTGAGATACTCAAACAGAAATTGTCAGCCAAGGAGGACAGTATTAGTACATTGCAGGAGGAATATGAAACTAAATTTAAAAATCAAGAAAAGAAGATGGAAAAAATTAAGCAGAAAGCAAAGGAGACACAAGAGACATTAAAGAAGAAACTGGTGGATCAGGAAGCCAAACTTACAAAAGAACTTGAAAATACTGTCCTAGAGCTTAGACAGAAAGAAAAGCAGTTCAGTGCCAAAATGTTGGAAATGTCACAGGCTAACTCAGCTGGAATCAGTGATGCAGTGTCAAGACTTGAAACAAACCAGAAGGAGCAAATAGAAAGTCTCACAGAAGTACATCAGCAAGAACTCAATGATGTCATCTCAAGATGGGAAAAGAAACTTAATGAGCAAGCTGAAGAACTTCAGGAAAAATACGAAATCCAATTACAGACAAAGGAACAAGAGATAGCAGAACTGAAGCAAAAGATCCATATATGTGGGTGTGAAAAGGAACAGATGAATAAGGAAATAGTGTGGCTGAAGGAAGAAGGCGTTAAGCAGGATGGAGCATTAAATGAATTGCAGGAACAGCTAAAGCAGAAGTGTGTTCATATGACTACTCTTTCACAAAATGAAACTGAACTCAGAGCACAACTTGAAAAGCTAGAGGTTGACTTGAATCATTCTTTGAAAGAAAATACTTCTCTTCAGGAACAGCTAGTTGAACTGAAAATGCTGGCAGAAAAAGATAAGTTTAAGGTTTCTGAGTTGACAGATAAGTTGAAAGCCAAGGATGAGGAATTCCAGAGCTTAAAATCTTTACATGAAACAAGTAAGAAAAGCCTAGAAGACAAAAGCTTAGAATTCAAAACACTGTCTGAGGAACTAGCATGTCAGGTAAATAGTTACTGTAAGAAAACTGAAGCTTTATTGGAAGCTAAAACAAATGAACTAATAGACATTTGTGGTGGTAAAACTAATGCCATTGTTGCTAGGATTTCTCATTGTCAGCACCACACAACTAAAGTTAAGGAGGCCCTGCTGATGAAAATTTGCAGAGTTTCTGAATTAGAAGCACAACTTAGACAGCTAACAGAAGAGCAAAATACACTAAGTACTTCTTTCCAACAGGCCACCCATCAGTTAGAAGACAAGGAAAATCAAATTAAGAGCATGAAAGCTGAAATTGAAGGTCTTAGAACAGAAAAAGAAGCCCTACAGAAAGAAGGAGGTAATCAGCAACAGGTTGCCTCAGAAAAAGAGTCCTGTATCACACAGTTAAAGAAAGAATTATCTGAAAACATCAATGCTGTCACACTGATGAAAGAAGAGCTTACAGAAAAAAAATCTGAGGTGGTCATTCTTAGAAAACAGCTAACTGATTTAAATACTCAGCTTCAGAATAGTATTAGCCTAACTGAAAAAGAAGAAGCCATTTCCTCACTAAGTAAGCAGTATGACAAACAACAACATGAGTTACAGGATCAGGTGCAAGATTTATCCTTGAGAGTTGATGCTCTGAGTAAAGAGAAAATTTCTGCTCTTGAGCAGGTGGATCACTGGTCTAACAAATTCTCAGAGTGGAAGAAAAAAGCACAATCAAAATTTGTACAATATCAAAACACTATTAAAGAATCTCAGTTGCAGCTTGAGTTAAAAACAAAGGAAGCTAGTGAAAAAGATGAGCACATACATTTATTGAAGGAAGACCTTGATCGGCAAAAGAAACAATTTGAACGTCTAAAGTGTGAAATGGAAGATAACAAGAACAAGATGGAGAAAAAGGAGTGTAATTTAGAGACTGAGTTAAAGACTCAAACAGCAAGGATTATGGAATTAGAGGATCATATTACTCAGAAAACAACTGAAATTGAGTCCTTAAATGAAGTTCTTAAAAATTACAATCAACAAAAAGATAATGAACAGAAAGAATTAGTTCAGAAACTTAAGCACTTTCAAGACTTAGGAGAAGAAAAGGACAACAGGGTTAAAGAAGCTGAGGAAAAAGTCTTAAGGCTTGAAAAGCAAGTGTCTTTCATGGAAGCTGAACTTGAAATTAAGAAGAAAGAATTAGAATCTGTGAATTCAAGTGTGAAAAGCAAAGAAGAGGAATTAAAAGCATTGGAAGATAAACTTGAGTTAGAAAGTGCCACAAAATTAGCAGAGCTGAAGAAAAAAGCTGAACAAAAAATAGCTGCTATCAAGAAGCAGTTGTTGTCTCAAATGGAGGAGAAAGAACAGCAATATAAAAAAGGTGTGGAGAGCCATTTGAATGAGCTAAATAAAAAATTGCAAGAAAGAGAGAGGGAAATTCACATCCTAGAAGAAAAACTTAAGTTATTAGAAAGTTCTTCACGATCAGAAATAGCAGAAAATGTGGCAGCATGTACTGAACAAAAAGAAGCAGATTCCCAAAACTGTGTGCAGAAGGCATATGAAGAAAAAATTAATGCTTTACAAAGAAGTTTACCTGAAAAAGAAAATCTGCTGCAAAAGCTAGAACAGGAAAAAGAGGAGACAGTTACATCATCTCATTCTGAAGTGCAGTGCAAGTACCAGGAGGTCTTGATAAAGTTAGAACATGCTGAAGCAAAACAACATGAGGGTCAAGTTCTTCAAGAAGAATTTGAAGAGAAAAAGAAATATTCCTTGATAGTATCTCAGCGTGTGGAAGAAGAAGGAGGTAAAAATAACAAAGGGGCAAAGCAAAACTGGGAAAATGTGGTTTACGATGTCCAGAAAACCCTCCAGGAGAAGGAACTAACCTGTCAGACGTTGGAGCAAAAGATAAAAGACCTGGACTCTTGTTTAGTAAGAGAGAAGGAGGTACATAGACTTGAAATGGAAGAGCTGATTTCAAAATATGAAAAATTACAGGCTTTACAGCAACACATCGATGGAAAAAATAAACTCACTGACGTTTTGGAAGACAGTACCGAAGAAAATTCCAAATCACATGTGATCCAACCCAAATTGCTTGGTAACTTGGAAGCCGAGCACAATGACCCAGAATTTAAATTAGCAGAGGCAGAGCGAGAAAAGCAGAAACTGAGCAAGGAGATTGTTAGATTGCAGAAAGACCTTCGAACGTTAAGGAAGGAGCATCAGCAAGAATTAGACATACTAAAGAAAGAATGTGAACAAGAAATGAAGGAGAGAATCAAGTAAGTGTTATTTCAGCACTCCTCTTCAATTATTTTTGTGTGTGTGTCTAATAGAGTTATTTTAAGTTATTTGGACGCTTCACCTACACAGAGTCTTAAATGTAAGCCAGACATGGTGGTATACACCTATAATCCGAGCTACTCGGGAGGCTGAGGTGTGATGCTCACAAGTTTGAGGGCGGCCTGATCAATTTCACAAGTCCTTGTCTCAAAATTTAAAAAAATAACTAAGGGCTAAGGATGTAGCTCAGTGGTGGATACCCTTGGAGTTGATCCCCAAGTACTGAAAAAAAAAATGTTAAACATAAATTCAGTAAGTTAAAATGCTGAAGAGGGGCTGGTGAGATGGCTCAGCGGCGTAAGCGCCTGCCTGGCAAGCGCGAGGGCCCGAGTTCGACTCCCGGAACCCACATACAAAAAAAGGGCCGGTGATATCGCTCAGCGGCATGGGCGCCTGCTGGCGCACAAGGTCCTGAGGTCAACCCGGTACCCACAAAAAAAAAAAAAAAAAAAGAAAAAAAAAAATACTGAAGAGAAATTTAAAAACAGGTTAAGATAAGAGGCAGTGTTATTCCATGACCATTTGAGGGGGAAAACTTTACCTCTATGTAAGCTCATAATTACTATCTATATATCCAAGCCACCATTTTCTTTTTGGTTTATTATTTTTAGTAGTAGCATATTATTATATAGCACAGGTGCCTGTGATGGAAATTTAAGGTGGGAAAAGTACTCTTCAGGCTCCAGACCACTCCCTAGGGCCAATCATGGTTTATCTTTCCAGAAGTTTTCTGTACTTGGAACACACACACACACATACCCTTAAAATTGTTTTACCAGTGAGATTGTACTGTATGAACAGTCTTGAAGTCCAGGTAACTCTTTTGCAATTTGTTTTTTGTGTGGCAGCAGTTAACTCCACATTTTTGTTACTCAGACAGGAGCAGGAAGATCTTGAGTTGAAGCACAGTTCCACATTAAAACAGCTGATGAGGGAGTTTAATACCCAGCTGGAACAAAAAGAACAGGAGCTGGAAATGACCATAAAAGAAACTATCAGTAAGTACAGCTTTGAATTCAATAAGGAATAAATCACAATCAGCAGAGACTATAGTTTAAGCTTATTCTTTTTTGCAGTTGTGATAAATGCTGTAAGTCATTAAGTTGGAGGAAAAATGATTCTTGTTCAAGAAAGTTCTCTACTAGATTCTTTAGAAAATTCTCTGCCCTGACCTGCCTGGCAGTGACTCAAGGAGAGCAGGAGCAGCTGAAAGAACCTGAAAGCATTAGTTAATAATTACCTTATAAAGATACTTGGACTCCATGAGAGGGTTCTTTTGATCATTTAATCACTGTAAGGTTGGATATATCACTAAGCATCTTGTAATACTTAACTGAATTTTGCTCAAATTAATTTGTAATGAGGGCTCTTAGTAAAAATTGAGATATAGGTATTCACTGTTGACTAATGTGTCTTCTTGTGTGTGTCCATTTTTATTAGGTAAGGCCCAGGAGGTGGAAACTGAACTTTTAGAAAGCCATCAAGAAGAGACAAATCAGTTACATAAAAAAATTGCAGAGAAGGATGACGATCTACAAAGAACAGCCAAAAGATATGAAGAAATCCTTGATGTATCTTATTTTTTTTTTCTGTTTTGAAATTTGGCTGTAATAGATTTTATAGAAGTGTTGAATTAGATTTTCTGTTTTTCCTATGTAGAAGGGTGCTTTGTTTTCTCTAGTTTTTGTACACTATTACCTAAATTAGTGCTTCTGTACTACATATATATTTATGAGTCTAATTGATTTCTGCCTGGATTGTACTTTTATGATGTCCAGAAAGTATAGCCTACTTGCTGTTATTGAACCAACAGTGAGTTACGGAGGGGAAGAAGAGACTCTCTTTTCCTTCTTCCTCATAGATTTCAGACTAAGCTGTGAAAGAACCAGACTAAGAATTGAGATCTTGTGCTTGGATAAAGTCTAAGTAATGGGACATTTAGTGTGTATATTTGAGTGTGGCTGCTTAACTTGGGATTTTTCTAGGAGAGCCAGTTAACTATTACATCTCTACTAAATTTGCAATTTTTACTGGTCTGGATGGGTTGGGAGGGCAAATTGAGAAAAAAATGATGAAATGCATTAGTCAAATGTTTCATATTTAATGCCAGGTTAGTTTAATGTTAGTTAGTTCTAATGATATTGCATTAACAGAATAAAATGAGCCATGAAGGTAAGAAAGACATGCATGCTAGTGAATACTTTGGACCCCAAGAACATTTTCAAATGTACAACAAAGTAAATTATTCTCAGGTCTTGTATTCTTTTGTTACTTCATTACTCCCAGCCTTATTTTACTATATGCCAAAAAGCATTTGGTGATTAAGAATGCCAAATTGGAGAGTCATACCTCAACTACTATGGTATGTCGTCAGCAGTAGACATCTGAGCTAGGAATAGATACTAATTATTATTTTAAATGTAATTGAAATGGCTGAAATTTCAGGATATGACACATGCCTATACTGTACATGCCACCTTTGTATAGTTTTTGAACTTTAAATCTCATTATGAAAAGATTTAGATAATTTCACTTTTTAAAAATACTTCCAGAGTATATACATGCTAAGTTGAAGAAAATATTACTTCCAGAGTGTTTAGTGAATGTTGGAATTGGAAGATACCTTATAGCTAGTTTATTTCTGCCTTCCATTTTTTGTAGAAGGAAAAGCAAATTTAGCATAGTTATTTACTTAAAACCTACATAGTGAGTGGTAGAACAGAGATTCTTCGTTAACTTCACATATTTCATAACTAAAGACTTTTCCCTAAAAAAAAAAAAAAAAAAAGAACTTTAAGAAGGCAACAGCTGTTTATCATGAACAATTAAGTTGGGGAGCTATATCCGCAGGGATAAAACCTTCCATCCTGCTGGAGTTCCCTTTTGTGAGCTACTTGACTGTCTCTGGGTGTGTGGAGTAGCACATGGTAGACTGTCCAAGGGTAATGACAAACCCGTGTGGTTATGTTGGTGAGGGATCAGGGAGACTGTAGACCTCTTGCGTGCTTCCTTCCTCCTTGAAGATTAGCTGTGTATTAGGGAAGTAGAGGAAATAGTCCTCTACGCTTCAGGTTCGGAATAGTAGAGCAAGTGGGCAGGAAGTGGAAGGTGGATAAGGGAATGGGGTGAATTCTTCCCCAAGATTTTTAGACCAGCACTATCCATTAGAATGTAATGTTAGGGCCGGTGAGATGGCTCAGCGGCGTAAGCGCCTGCCTTGCAAGCGTGAGGGCCCGAGTTCGACTCCCGGAACCCACATACGAAAAAGGGGCCGGTGATATCGCTCAGTGGCACGGGTGCCTGTTGGCCCTCAAGGTCCTGAGGTCGTCCCCCTGGTACCCACAAAAAAAAAAAAAAAAAAAAAAAAAAAAAAAGAATGTAATGTTAGCCATATTTTACAGTTTTCTACCATAGTAGCTACATTAAAAAGAAACAGGTGAACTTTATTTTAATAATACATTAACTAACTCAGTATAGCCCAAATAGTATCATTTCAGAATGTAGCCAGTATAAAAATCACATACAGGTGGCCCTCCTGATCTACTGCTCTTTTAACTTTGATTCAAACCAGCTGCTGATTAAAAATATTTGGGAAAAGAATTGTGTATGAACTGAAGCTGTATAGAATGTTTTTCTTGTCAGTTCCTAAACAATAGTGCGTAGCAGTTATTTACATAACATTAAGATTATAAGTCATCTCAGAATAACTCAAAATATACATGAGGATGTACATAAGTTATATGCATATACAACACCATTTTTTTTTTTTAATGTGGGTCCGGGAGTCGAACTCGGGCCCTCGCGCTTGCAAGGCAGGCGCTTACGCCGCTGAGCCATCTCACCGGCCCACACCCTGCTTTTATATTTCATCTCAATTCAAGCTAAGCACAGTTCAGGTGCTGCAATTCTAGAGTTTCTAGTGGCTATTGTATTAGCTAGCATATCCTTAGATTTTCCAGCTGCCAGGTCTGGAGCTGACTTCATAATTGTAACTTGCAATTAAATCACAGTTCCTAGTCAAACACTCCAAATACGTCCTCTGTCTTGAATTAAAAAAAAAAAAAAGTATATATATATATATATATATATATATATATATATATGTATGTATATATACACACACTTAAAAGACATATTAGCAATTTTTAGCAAACAACATACTGCTTTGATTCTGAGATATTTTCTCTTCATTCTCCCATTTCAAAATTTCTGAGGTTGGTGTTTTATATGGGATTTATATGTTTTATAGTCTATTTTCCTCTTCTGAAAAGCTGTTGTCATATTTGTGTTTTATCTCAGTGATAACATTGTAGGCTATATTTCTGTGATCTGTTAAAATTTTTATTTATTTATAGCAAATTTGAGCATAGAGACATTTTCCTGTCTTTCCTATCTTAGGTAATCTTATTCTCCAGTTCGAAGAAGCTACGGTAGAAACTTTGGCCATTCTTGATTCCCACTTCCCTAAGGTCCTCACACATAGGCATCCATATACCTTTTAGGACAGGAAATCTGCTTATATCTCCAGCACAATATTCAATATATAGTATGCTTTCAGGATGTGGGTTTTTTGTTGAGTCATATTTCATGTTCCTCTCCTCCTAATTACAGTTACTGCTGTAGTTTGGGCTACCATTTTTTATCTGATCCACCTCCTCCCAAAGTATCTGTTTTTTCCTGTCAGAATTATTTTTTATCTTGAAACAAAGGATGTGATCATAGTACTTCTCTTCCTAAATATGTCCGTTGTTCCAGGGATACCTCTTCCAGTTTAGTGTATGTTCTGGCTAAGCTCAACTTTAGCTTGTTCTTCACCATATTCTGCCTTTGCTTATGCTTTTCTGTGTGCATGAAGTCACATTCTCAAACTTCAGAAACTAATGGAGGTGTTGCTATCTTTTGGATTAAAAAACAAGTTTTAACTTTTATTTCAAAAAAAGTGGGATCATGCATTCATGTGGCTATATAATAGAAATTGGTATAGAATAGAAATTGCGTCCATAATGTTTTTTTGTTTTAAAGAAGACTAGAGGGCTGGGGATGCAGCTCAGAGATAGAGTATCTACCTAACATGAATTTTTTATAATTCCTGTTTTTCAGTGTTTTAGGTGTGGAAGCCAGGTTAATGTTTGCCTCAGTGGGGAGATATCTGAGGAGGCTAATTACTAGTGATTTCTGCTTTCCTTATGTTGAGAAAAGGGGTTTATTTGTTTCAACTAGTCTAAGAAAGTTTTATTATGACAAATGTTATTTAAAATTAGATTTTCCAAGTATCCAGTGGCTCAGTACCTTACTTTGTGTCATGGGGCCCAATTACCTATCTGTTTGTCTTTGAGAATTTTTTTGTTTCTGGAAAGTCAGCATCTATAAAATCAGATACCTGTTTGTGGTTGTTTTTCCTGTTAAGTCTCTTACTCAGCAAACACTTGTCTTCATTACTCAAATCAAATCAATATTCCAATTCCAAATGTTCTTTTAGCACAAACATCATTGCAAGATTTATAAGATTGAGCAGAAGTCTGGGTTATTCTGTACAATAAATTACAATAATTACCAAGACAGAGGAAAGACTAGAAGGATGGGCAGCAGCCTTTTACCAGGGCAATCAAAATAAGCGAGAATGATTTGTATGCCAGCTGTTCCAAGCAGGATCATTTGGCCAAGAAGTCACACATTATTTTTTTTTATTCAGCCTTTTCTGTTGTTTTGTTTTTTAAAGACAGTAATTATTATTATTATTTTTTTTAATTTTAGTTGAACGTTTTACCCCAAAGAACCACAGATATCACTTGGGGTAGATGGATAGATGTGCAGAAAACCAGCTGTTAACTTACACAGCCTATCTACAGGGAGTGAAAACAAAAATAAAATACCTCCACAACTAGTGATGAATAAGTTGCCAGGTGGCTGGACAGTGCTGCGTGTAAACATACCTACTACTTTATTTTTAACAAATATTTTCTGGAAATCAAATCCAAATGCAGAAAATGCCAGTCTTAAAACACAAGGTGTTGGGGCCAGGGATTTAGCTCAGTGGCACAGCGCCTGCCTGGCAAGCGTGAGGTACTGAGTTCGATTCCCGGTACCGCCCCTGCCAAAAAAAACAACACAAGCTAAGTATTACATATCCACAGAAGTGCTATATATCTCATGCTAAAACCTGAGAACCCTAGTTTAAAGGTAAACAGCTTGATGAAGTTTTTCAGATGAGAACCGAGAGAGTAAGAGTAAGAAAAATGGTATCCTGGGATTTGTGAGCAGCATTAAAAAGAGTTAAGAGTTAAAAGTGAGGCACGAAGGAAACTTTAGAGGATAGCAATAAATTAAAAATAGTACTGTGTGTCTCAAAAACTTATTTCTCCTATAGAAGTAGTTTGCTCTATACCTTGCTGCCTCTTTACAATGTTCTTTTGATGTTTTTAATACATAATTATTATTATTATTTTATTCTAAAGGCTCGTGAAGAAGAAATGACTGCAAAAGTAATGGACCTGCAAACTCAACTTGAGGAACTGCAGAAGGAATATCAGCAAAAGCTGCAGCAGGAGGAGAATGTTGGCAGTGATAATGTGAGAATTTTGAGTTTTCTGCATATTCTTGAAAATCTTGTCATTTCCATGCATTGAGTCGCCTAGTAATATTATATTTGTCCCATTTAATCCTAACAAAAACCCTTTGAGGAGATTCTTGTGTTACTTGAAGTAAGCTTCAAAGAGGTTGAATAAAATGTTCAAGCCCACACAATAAATGTTATAGTGGAAATTTCAATCTAATCTACCAGACTTCAAAGGCTAAAGTTTTAGTATGTCAATGCTTCTTTGTCTTTTCCATGGGGAAAAAATAGCAGAAGAAAGTGAACCTCAGGCTGGGCGTGGTGGTGCATGCCTGTAATCCCAGCACTCGGGAGGCTGAGGCAGGAGGATTGCTGCGAGTTCAAGGCTAGCATGGGCTACAAAGCAAGTTCAAGGACAGCCTGAACTGCACACTGAAACCCTGTCTCAAAAAAAAGAGTGAACCTCATAGCCCTGGTCATAGCCAAAAGTAGTCCATACCAAGTATAATATTTTTAATTTTTATGTTTTGTGCTAAAATTTCATGTAAAACTTATGTTCTACTTTATAGTATATTCTTAGTTGTAGCTGCGTAAAATTGATGGTTTTAGATGGTTCTATACGAAGCTTTTTTTCTCCTTGGTTAATTGACTAGATGGAGATGCAATGGGATGATTTTAGAAAATTGGACTGAATTAAAAGAATTGATGCTGTGTATGTAGGCATTTTTTTAAAAAAAAGAAATACATATAATTCTTAAATTAAAATTGATGCTGTGAAAGACTATGTTTAACTTGTGACTTCATGTCGTACTGTGCAACCCAACAAGTACACACCCACAGGACATGTGGATTCCAGTATGAGAAGGCTGACTTTAAACTATTTCTCTCTCTAAAAATGTATTCACTCATCCAGGATGGTCTTTTCCATAGCATGGTCATGAGGGCCTTGGGAAAGGGGGTAGGTACTGTTCATGACTTTATACTTCAGAGGATTCATTACACAATGTCAGTTACCAGATAGCAATTTTCTAGACAATTAATTCCATAGATCACTTACCCAAAATGCAGAGAAGAACCTTTATAAAAGAACTTTGCTATGATCTGCCATTTAGTAGATATACCTCAGTTATAAGCACTCACCAAGTTGGGCAGACCATTTCTCCTTTTACAAATAACTATTAAGTTAGTTCTGTTTATTTTATTTATGTATTTATTTATTTTTGTCCATTTGGTCATGATTTGGATAGATCAGATAATACTAAATATTGCTTCTTATGAGAAAATACATTTTACTAATAAACTTCTTAGTATTAAAATAAGTATTAATGTTGCATATAGTGGCATATTAAACAGTGTCAGGATCTATAGAGTACTGAAACATTATGAAATTAATATTTACAAGATTTCTGAGTCCTTTACCTTGTTTCATAAGAAAAGAAAGAAAATAGCCTTAATTTTTTGTTTCTACTGTAAAGTTTTTTCCATTTTATTCTTTATGAATCTTTATCCTTTTCCTTCTTCAGCACTGTTCAGTACTTCTAGATAACTTCTTGTTTTTTTCCCCTGAAATGGTCTCCCAATATGTTGTCCAGGCTTGTCTGGAATTCTGGGGCTCAAGTGACCCTCTCACCTCAGCCTCCCAAACAGCTAGGTCTACAGATGTGTACCACTGTTTCTGGCTTTTACATAACTCGAATTGCAAACCTATGTTGAGCTCCATGAAGAATAATTTGTGATGATGGATTCCTAGAAATTGTGCTTCAAGATTTCCCTAAAGGACCCATGTGCTTTAAATAGTTATTTGCTTAATTTTAAGAAATTATACAAATGATACATGAACATATTCTTTTTGTAAGTGAGTGAGGTAGTGCACAGGTATATGGAATAGACTCCTTATTGGGGTCTCCTTCCCTTCCTAAGTGGTTAGAAGTTTGGTGAATGACCTTTCAGTCCTTGTTCTGTGCTTACCTATGTTTGTGTGTAGATATTTTGTATAGCAGAATGGACCAGGTTTAAAAGAAAATATTAAAGTTACCTTACTTCAGACCTGACCTCTCCCTTAAGACTGTAAGAGTGACTTATTTCCTTGTAATTTCACATTACTTTATTTTATTATTTACTTACAGATTTTGTTGTATATACTAATTTTTTTTCTTTTCCATTTTTAGGTAACAATTATGGCACTACAGGTAGGATTAGCTCTTCATTGAATTTGACAGAAGTTAGTAAATCTTAGGAGCATTCTTTTTTATAAGTTAAAAATATAAAGAGTCTGTTTTAACATGGAAAAATTTCTCAAGCAGTAGAAAAGTATGTCCAGGCAATGATGAAACCCATATACATTTAAAATCTGACTTTTTATTTTTCTAGACACAACTAGCACAGAAGACAACTGTAATCAGTGATTCAAAGTTGAAAGAGCAGGAGTTCAGAGAACAGGTACAGGCTAATTGGTCTATTTTATTTTGAGCTAATTTAATTTGTGGTGATAAGTACTTGGATCTTATTTAGCCGATTTTTAAAAAGTTGGCTTTGAGCTTGTTCTGTGTTATATAGGAAATTTTATTTCCCAAATGTACAGATGCTAGGGGCTATCTCTATAAATTCAGGATCACATATGTTTAACCAAGAACATTTATACCCTATTATTTCTGGAGTTTAACATTTTGGGTAACAATTTCTTTTTGTATAATTTGTAATAACTTAAATTCTAAGAAAGGTTTCTTTTAGTTGACATCAGTCCTTTTTCCCAGTGCTTAAATTGTCCTTATTTAATATGATATGTTCTTTATTATCCATGGGCAGTGTATGTAACTTGGTTGAAATGTATATGTAGGGCCGGTGAGATGGCTCAGCGGCATAAGCGCCTGCCTGGCAAGCGCGAGGGCCCGAGTTCAACTTCCGGAACCCACATACGAAAAAAGGGCCGATGATATCACTCAGCGGCATGGGCACCTGCTGGCACGCGAGGTCGTGAGTTCGAGCCCCGGTACCCACAAAAACAAAAACAGAAAAAAGAATGTGTGTGTACATGCTACCAAGAGTGTAGCACGAGCGTGTATCATCAGTATGTGTATATCTCTGGTCGCGTGATCTGTAATGAAGTCTTTTTTCCAAACTTTGGAGAAAGTGGCTCAAGTGAATAGGCTGTTCGAACGCTAAATCTCGGAATTTTCCAGTTCTCTTAAAATACAGATAAAATATTCTTAATTGTTGAAACTGGGTGATAAGTGGGTACACGGACATTAAATGTACTCTCCCTTCCTTATTTGGTGTTTTTTTTGGGGGGGAGGGTTGTTTGGTTTGGTTGGGGGTTTTTTGGTTTTGTTTTGTTTTTTTTATGTGGGTACTGGGAGTTGACCTCAGGACCTCGCACTTGCCAGCAAGCACTTGTGCCACTGAGCGATATCACCGGCCCTTTTTTTCCTTTACGTGGGTTCCGGGAGTCGAACTCAGGACCTCCCACTTGCCAGGCAGGCACTTATGCCACTGAGCCATCTCACTGGCCCTGTTTTGTTGTCTTTTTTTTTTTTTGGTGGGTACCGGTGGGTTGACCTCAGGACCTCGCGCGCCAGCAGGCGCCCGTGCCGCTGAGCGATATCACCGGCCCCTTTTTCGTATGTGGGTTCTGGGAGCCGAACTCGGGCCCTTGCGCTTGCTGGGCAGGTGCTTAAGCCGCTGAGCCATCTCACCGGCTGTTTTGTTGTCTTTTGAGACAGGGTCTTGCTATACAGTTCAGGCTGGCCTGGCCTTGAACTCGCTATGTAGCCCAGGCTGGCCTCAAACTCGTGGCAATCCTCTTGCCTCAGCCTCCCAAGTGCTGGGATTACAGGCGTGTACCACCACGCCTGGCCCCCTTATTTGAATATGTTTGAAAGTTTTAATATATTTTAAAAATCCCATGTTAATATAATATTAATATATTTTAAAAATACCATGTTATATGGATATGCCACTTTTTGTTTATCCATTCATCAGTTGGTGGACATTTGGGTTGTTTCTACCTTTTGACTTTAGTCAATACACACACACACACACACACACACACCCAGGAGTGGAATTGCTTGCTCACATAGTAAGTCTATGTTTAACTTATTTTTTGTTTGGTGGGCCAAAGCCCAGATTTTGCACCAAGCTACATCCCCAGCCTCTTTTTTCGTTCTACTGTTTTAAATTTTGAGACAGGGTCTCACTAAATCACTTAGTTGTCCACACTGGGCTCAAACAAACTTGGCAGTTTTCCTGCTTCAGCCTCTCGGAGTGCTGGGATTATAGGGTTGTGCTTTCATGCCTGGGAAACTTGTTAAGAAAACTGTTTTCCAAGCACCTGTAACTTTTATATTGTATCAATAATGTATAAGGACTAAAATTTCTCCATATCCTCACCGAGTTTTTTTTTGTCATAACCATCTGAGTTAATATGAAAGAGAATATCATTATGATTTTATTTTGTATTTCTCTAATGACTGACCATATTAAGCAACCTTCAAGGTTGTCCTCTCTCTCTCTTTCCCTCCCTTCCTTTGCTTGCTTCTGTGGATTGAACCTGGAGGTGCTCTACCACTGAGCTGGGTCTCAGCCCTTTTTTTACTTTTTATTTTATTTTTTTATGTGTGTGTGGGTACCGGGGGTCGAACTCAGGACCTCGCTTGCCAGCAGGCGCCTTTGCCACTGAGCGATATCACCGGCCGTTTTTTCGTATGTGGGTACTGTGAGTTGAACTCAGGACCTCGTGCTTGCCAGGCAGGTGCTTATGCCACTGAGCCATCTCACTGGCCCCCTTTTTTTATTTTTTATTTGAGACAGGGTCTCACTAAGTTCAGGCTGGCCTTGAACTGGTGATCCTTCTGCCTCAGGCTCTCACATAGCTGGGATTATAGGTATGCAGCACAATACCCAGCTGTCTTTTTAGTTTTGTGCTGCTGTCCTTTGATATACAGAAATTTCTAAGTTTAATAAAATTCAGTTTATTTATTTTTTCTTTTATTGTCTGTACTTTTGGTTCCTATCTGAGAAACTGTTTCTTTTAATATTATTCTTTAATATTATTCTTTTAACATTATTTGCCTATACTCTGTCTTTACCATTAAAAATCTAGTGGATACAAGACTCCTTTTTTCTTATATATAGTTTCCATATGAATCTTATGATATAGTTTGAATATTTATTATTTTTAGATTCACAATTTAGAAGACCGTTTAAAGAAATATGAAAAGAATATGTATGCAACAACTGTAGCGACACCTTATAAAGGTAAGAATGATTTTTTTTTATGTCATGTAATCCATAGTTATCTCTTATTGGTAGATTTATGGAGGACTTATTTTTATCATTGTTATCTCTGTTCTTTTTTCTTGTATTTTAAATTAAGTTTTAATCGACAAATGAAAACCATACATTGTTTACATGATATTTTGAAATATGTATTCATTGTGGAATGGCTAAATTGAGCTCATTAATATTCATTATCTCATATATTTAACATTTTTTGTGGTAAGAATATATAAAATCTCTCATAGTGGTATTACATTTTTAGTATATGTGCTGCTGAAGTGAGCACATCATAGTGATATTAAAGAATATGTTGTTAAATATAGTCAAATGTTGTACAGTAGATCTTTTGAACTTATTCCTCCTAACTGAACTGTTATATCCTTTGAACACACTCTATACCCAGTTTCTGGTAACTACCATTTTATTCTGTTTTTATGAGTTTAACTTTTTTAGATTTCATATACAAATGAGATTATACAGTGTTTATCATCTTTTAGCTGGCTTATTTCATTAACATAATGTCGTCCAGGTTTAGCAGTGTTGTCCCAAATGACAGGATTTTTCTCTTTTTAATACTGAATTGCATTCCTTTTTGCTAGCTAATCTGTATTTGTTACAGTGAGTATGTTTTGCTTTATTACTTTACCAATAACAATGGGTTTTGAGGAAAGAGTGATAGTAATCTAAAACAAAAATTACTACAAAATTGTTTATAAAAGAAGAAAATACTGCAAGGTATAAGAGAAACTACAAGTTTTTACTTTATTCTCCAGTCTCCAAAGGCCCAGTTGACAGTTTATGTGTGTTTTTTCCAGGTTCTTCCGTATGTATGCAAACATTTATGTAACACACTACATGCACGTACACATAAATACTGTTGGTCATATGTTTTAGATTTTTTTTTACTATTATAATACTGTAATTGCTAATTTTAAAACAAACTTTAAGGACAAAATAATTTCATAAAATTCTAACATTAGAAGGGAAAGGATGACTTTCTCTGGGTTTGAGTAGAATATTCTCCTTCCAAAGCGTTTTAAAGATTAGCTTGAGTCTTTATGTAATGATCTTTGAATAGTCTTTTAACAATTACCCATGCTCTAAATTTCAGTTTCACTGCTTCCCTGTATTTAATACATAGTTTAATTTTGCTAAATGTTTTGTATAACTTTCTGCTTTCTCAAGGAAGACACAAGGACATCAGTCAAAGTCATTTAGTCTTTTTTTTTTTTTTTTTTGTGGGTACGGGGGTTGATCTCAGGACCTCGTGCACAAGCAGGCGCCCATGCCGCTGAGCGATATCACCGGCCCTTTTTTCGTATGTGGGTTCCGGGAGTTGAACTCAGGACCTTGCACTTGCCAGGCAGGCGCTTATGCCACTGAGCTATCTCACTGGCCCCATTTAGTCTTTTTTTAAAAGCTCTTCCATGAAATAACATGAAATGCTACACAATTTTTTTGCTTATATGTAGAGATTCAATATGTGCTAGGCAAGAGCTGTACTACTGAGCTATATCTTCAACACCTTTTTATTTTGAGGCAGGATCTTACTTAATTGCCCAGCCTGAGCTTGAATTTGTAATTCTTCTTCCGCATCCTCCCTGAGTAGCTGGGGTTATAGGCCAGAAGTATGCCTGTACAAATGTTAACTAAATAAAAGGGTTGCTTTGGACTCTTTTCAAACCACTCTTCAAAAAGCATAAAAATCAACCTAGAAACTTTCTATGCTCACTGCAGAGATGATTCTTGCTACAAAGACTGCCATAGCTAAGCCAATATTTGTGATTCTCGGCATAGAACTGTGCTGAATTAATGCTCAGCAGGACTTAGAGAATAGTCGTGATTCCTTTTGTTAATTTCAGTTGAAGAATTTCTTACATAATTTTTTTTAATTTTATGAACATGTATGTACAGTTTATTTCATAGCACACATATAATACTAAATGCCAACACTGTTACAAGCAGTTTGTATATCAACCCAAGGTACTTGGCGGAATGTCCACATTAATCTCTTCACTATGCTGCCTTTTTAATCAGTAAGAGTAAAATGAACACCTTCCTTTCAGGGAGAAATAAAATATTGTATGTTCTTTAGAAGCCCCTTTGTGCACCTCTGCGTATTATCTTTATCCCTCCCATCATACTGACCCCCCCAACTTGATGTTACTCATTATCCCTCCCATCATACTGACCCCCCCAACTTGATGTTACTCATTCTCCTGTTCTTTCTCATTATTAGCTGTGTATAAATCTTTGGCCAATACTTGGAGATCTTACTTGTTTTGGAGCTTTATGTAATACAATCATACTGTACAATTTTTAAATTTTTTCTAATGCATTTTTTATTTTTTGTTTTTTTATTAATACATGTTCTTATATAATGTTTGTTTATTTTGCTTAAGGTAAGGTTTGAGAGTCATCCATGTTGTGTATAGCTGTGCTTCACTCATTTCCATTATATTAATTTTATGCATTGTTGTTCATGTTAGTGTACATGTTTCCTAATAATATACATGTGAAAAAATTTCTCTGTACTATACAAGTAAGAAAGGAATGGTAGATGATAGGATGTGAACATTATTGTCCATATACCATACTGGGTTAAGCCATTTTTCTGTATATTTTGCACTAATTTCCACTTCTCTTAGCACAGGGTGAGTGTTCTCATCACTGCAGCTCCTCGTCAGTGCTGTGTATCTTAAGGCCCTTTAATACTTTGTTTAATCTAAATTTGGTATAATGGTATCTCATGAATTTCATTTCTGTTATTTGTAACAGATTTAGCCTCTTACGTTAGTTGTATTTGCTCATTCATTTTAGCTTTGTGTGTTTCTTTTTTGAAGGGCCTATTTACATTTTTTGTCCTTTAAAATTAGGTTGTCATTTCTTAATGATTTGTAAGTTATGTATGTTGCAAAGATCTTGTGCTAATTAATGTCTTCTTTCTCTGTTAATAATGTCTTCTTTTCAAACATTTTAAAATAGAAATTTTTGTACATATAGAAAAGTGAGTATAATACATAATGAACACACAGTTACACATCAGCCAACTTCAGCAGTTATTAAGACATAGCCAATCTTGTTCCATCTGTACTGCGATCTTTTTCATATTTGATCTACTGGCTTATTTTAAAGTAAGTTATTTCATACTTAAATATTTCAGTCAGAATGTATCTCTCTCCACATAGCATTTTTTAATAGTATCATTACACCTAAAAAATTCACAGTAATCCTTTAATATCATCAAATAACCAATCAATATCCAAATTTACTGTAGTCTCATTAATGTTTTCTTCTTCTGGTGGTAAGCAATTGGTTCCTACTTTACATACAAGGTATCTACACACATCCAAAGATAAAAATCAGTTCCAAGTGGATTAAAGCTTTAAAGGTGATAAGCAAAACAGAATTTTGAGATGAAATTTTAAAATTTTTATCTGTGTGTGTGTATATATCTTGTATGTAAAGTAGGACTCTAATTTCAAATTACTCCATCATGACCAAGAATGGAGCTTCTTATTCTTAAAAGTTAATTTTGTTAGGTACAGAATTCTAGGTAGCAAGTGATTTTTTTTTTCTTAGCACTTGGAATTTATTACTCTATTACTATAATATTAACTCTATTAATTTTGTTGTTGAAAGCTCTCTTGGTCTGATCATCTGATAATCTTTCTCCAGTTGGTAATATGTATCTTCTCTCTGATTGCTTTGAAGATGTCTCTTCATTGATGTTCTGTAAGTTCACTATAGTTTGTCTAGGTGTAAATTTACTTTTTCTATTTGGTATACATTGTACTTACTGCATTTGTGTTTTCTAATCTTTATTAGTCCTGGGAAATCCACAGTGATTTTTTTTCTTCAAATATTTCCTTTATTCTCATGCTATTGGATCTTCTCGTTTTATATTATCACTTAACCTTTTAAAAAAATATTTCATCTGTATTTTCTTCTGGGCTGAATTCTGAGAATTTCATCTAGTTCTTCAAGTTACTAATTTTCTTATGTAGCTCTCTGTAATATGTTATTTAGGCCACTCATTAATTTTTTAATCCCTCAATTACATAATTTTTATTTTTAGGAGTTATTTTTTCTCCTTTTTCTCATCTTGCAGGTCACTGTAGTTCCTTAACCATTGCTTATTTTTCTTAATACTATCTTTGTTATTTTAGAAGAAATTTTATTCAAATATAATCCACATGTCATACACTTCACACATTTAAAATGTCTAATGCTTTTATTGCGTTCAAAATTATATGATTATCATCATAATCAATCTTGGAACTTTTATATCACCCCAAAAAAATACCTTAGAACTTTTATTAGTCATCTCTCATTCCTTCCAGCCCTAGGAAACCACTGATCTTTTTGGTCTCTATAGATTTTGTATATCCTGGATTTTCATATAAATTAAACTGTAAAAAATGTGATTATCTGTGGCTGCCTATTTTCAGTTAGGATAATATTTTTAAGATCATCCATTGTAAACAGCACAAATAGTACTTCTTTCCTTTGTGGTTAATATTCCATTATGTGCATACATTTTATTCATCATTCATCAGTTGAACATTTTGCTCATTTCCACTTTGGGATATTATGAATAATTTTTGTACAAGTTTTTCTGTGAACTGTGTTTTATCTCTCTTTTAAACTTTGGAGTGAGGTTGCTGGATCATATGGTAACTCCGTTTCACTGTGTAAGAGATTTCTAGACTGATTTCCAAAGTGACTGTACTGTTTTATATTCTCATCAGTAGTGCATGAGGGTTCCAGTTTCTCTACTTTCTTGCTAACACTTGTTATTGTCTTTTTTTTCCATCCCAGTGGGTATAAAGTAGTATCTAGTGATTTTGATATGTATTTCCCAGATGGCTATTAATGATTAGCATTTATGTGTGCACACTGACTAGCCATTTATACATCTCCTTCAGAAAAATATCTATTCAGATCTTCTGCTTGTTTTTTAATTGGGCCATCTTTACATTACTGAATTTTAAGAGTTCTTTAGATACAAATCACTTATGAGGTAAATGATTTGCAGATATTTTCCCCCATTCTGTGGATTCACTTTTCAGTTTCGTGATGATGTCCTTTGAAGCACTGAAGCTTTTCATGTTGATAAAGTCCATTTTCTCTATTGTTTGTGGTGTTTTTGACTGTGCATTTGATGTCATACCTAAGAGTCTATTCCCTAGTCCAGTGACAAGAAACATTTTAGAGCTTTCAATGATAAACAGTTGGCTGCGGCATGTATGCCATAGGTTTGCCACCACTGTAAGGTCATAAAGGTTTACTCCTGTTTTTTCTTCAAAGAATTTTGTAGTTTTACCTCCTCCATTTGTATCTTTAATCCATTTTGAGTTAATTTTTGCATATGGTGTGAAATACGGTCCAGCTTCATTTTGTGTGTGTGTCCAGTTGTCCTAACACAACTTATTTAAAAGCTTATTCTTTCCATCATTAAACTGTCTTAGCAATCTTGTTAAAAAATCAGTTGTCAGTATATGTGTTTATTTCTAGGCTCTCAATTCTTTTCTGTCAGAGAGGATTGTCTGTGTATGTGTGCATGCGTGTGCATATATAATATTTTATATTTTTTGTCATTATCACAATGTCTTTTTTTTTCCTCAGCTCTGGGGATTGAACCCAGGGCCTCACAAATGCTAATCAAACACTTTACCACTGAGTTACATCCCCAGCCCCCACAATGTCTTGATTACTGTTGTTTTGTATTAAATTTTGAGATTGTCAAGCATGAGTCTTCCAACTTTGTTCTTCTGTTTCAGGATTGTTTTGACTTTTCTTGGTCCCTGAATTTCCATTTGAATCTTGAGATCAGCTTAATTTCTGCAAAGATACAGGGTGGCATTTTGATGGGGATAGGGTTGAATCTGTGTATATCAATTTGGGGAATATTGCATTTTAGAAATATTGTCTTCTAGTCCATGAATGTGGGATGTCTTTCCATTTATTTAGATCTTCTAAATTTTTTTCAATAGTGTTTATAGATTCAGAGTGTATACATTTTTCATTTATTTTGTTAAATTTGTTCCTAAGCACTTTATTCTTGTTGAATCTTTTATAATTAAAATTGATTTTTAAATTTCATTTTCAGATTGTTCATTGCAGGTATATAGTAATACCATTAAATTTTGTATATTCTTGTATTCTGCAAACCATTGAACTTACCTGTTAGCCTCAGTTTTTTAGTGAATTCTGTGGGATTTTCTATATGCAAGATCATGGCATGTGCAAACAGGTTATTTCTTTAGCACTGTTTCTTATTCTTTTTTTTTTTTTTTTTTTTTTTTTTTTTGTGGGTACCGGGGGGTCGACCTCAGGACCTCGTGCACCAACAGGCACCCGTGCCGCTGAGCGATATCACCGGCCCCTTTTTTCGTATGTGGGATCCGGGAGTCGAACTCGGGCCCTTGCGCTTGCAAGGCAGGCAGGCGCTTATGCCGCTGAGCCATCTCACCGGCCCTGTTTCTTATTCTTTAAACATTTCAAACATAGTTAACTTATAATTTGTGATAATTTTACTATCAGGATGTTTCTGAGACTTACATATGTTACCCATTGTTTCTGGAGATTCTTGCTCATGGAGGCTTATCTCCTATGGTGTGATTTTCTTTTTCTTTTTATTTTTGGTATGGGAAATTGCACTCAGGACCTCGTGCTTGCCAGGCAGGCGCTTATGCTGCTGGGTGTGGTGATTTTTGTTTTCTTTTAAAATTGAGAATTAATTTGAGTATAACCTCTTTGTTAATTTGAGTATAACTTGGGCATAGTTCAAGGCTTTTGACAGAGGATTTGCATTTGTTTCTTGTAGTTTTCTGGGGCATAACTAGTCTTCAACAAGTTTATTTTCTTAGTTTTACAACTTTGAGCCCTGTACCATAAGAATGGATCTGTGGTCACACATACTCAGGGGAGTCTTTTTTTTTTCTTTTTTTTTTTTTTTTTTTTACTGAGCAGAGGGAAAGACAGGTTTCCTAATAAATTGCCTTTTACACAGGCAGTGCCTGCTTTACATCAGATTCTGTATTTCAACTCTCCCATGTTGTAAGGGCCCTAACCTAGTCTCCGTTTTCTTACAAAAACTCCAGACACTCCCCAGATTCCCATCAGCCTGTCATTTACATGGTTTCATTTCCTGTGGTCCTCTGCCTTCCGTCTTATGATTGTGGATCACTTTTATGTAGTATCTAGTTGTTTCTTGGTAGCAAAGGGCTTGTCAGATGACTTGTACCATACTAGAAGTGGATTCAAGTACAGACCCTAGCTAGTGTATAGATGAATTTATTCAGATTAAAGTTTGTCATTGTGTCCCTTATTATATATCTGAACTATATTTATGCTTCACTATTGGGTTGAAATGGAACTTCATTAATAATATAAACTATTACTTTTTATGTGTCTTTAAGATGTCAGATCAAGTATTTTAAAATCACTACAATGGCATTGTCTTATGCACTTTCAGGTTATTTTATCTATCCTGTATTTCAAAATGGTTTTGAAAACTTGATTTAAACTAAGTATTTTTAGATTGGAATACTAGAAAAACTAGAACAATATTCTGAGGTACTAAATCCTTAATAAAATAAAAATAGTAATTTTAGTTATTGGGGAATATCTGAAGCCAACCACATAACATTTAGAAGAGAAATAGCAATGCTATCTTTGTACTACCCATATAATCTTCTAAAATTTTTCTGCCAGAAGGAGGAGGAGGAGGAGAAAAATGTGTGAGAAAGAAAATTGTTATAATTTTTGTTTTTTCTTCCAGTATACCAGTATGAATGTCTAGTGTGTATCTTTGTATAAGTGCAATTAATATAAAATCAGTGTCGGGCTGGTGAGATGGCTCAGTGGTGTAAGCGCCTGCCTGGCAAGCGCGAGGGCCCAAGTTCGACTCCCGGTACCCACATACGACAAAAGGGCTGGTGATATCGCTCAGCAGCATGAGTGCCTGCTGGCGCGCGAGGTCCTGAGGTCGACCCCTGGTACCCACAAAAAAATAAAAAATAAAAAATAAAATCAGTGTCTGTCTTTATTCCATTGTTTTTAATGTGTTTATTTTCTGAGTAAGAAGTAATTAGATTATTTGGTTATGATTTTACAATTTGATCTGTCTTTTATTTGACAGGTGGCAATTTGTACCATACTGATGTCTCGCTCTTGGGAGAACCAACCGAATTTGAATATTTACGAAAAGTGCTCTTTGAGTATATGATGGGTCGTGAGACTAAGGTATAAATCATGCTTGATGATTTGGTACAAGGCTCAATTTAAAAGGAAATATGTCCCCCTTGTAATACACATATTGATACCATATGTTTATTGGGAGATCATACATGCTAATAGTAGGCAATAGATGATTATGTTACTGCTCTTAGTTAACAAAAGTAAATTGGAACATCTTGCTTATATTTGTTATGTTTATAAAATGTTAATTTTTAAAGTGCTGTTGAATAATGTTAAATACTAAAAATTAAAATATCATTAATTTAAAAATAATTTGTGAGCCAGGTATGGTGACACACACCTGTAATCCCAGCACTCTGGGAGACCGAGGCAGGAAGATCACAAGTTTGAGCCCAGCCTGGGCAACTTGGCAAAACACTGTCTCAAAATAAAAAAGGACTGAGGATGTAACTCTGTGCAAAGGCCCTGAGTTCAATCTCCAGTACAAAAAATAATAATAATTTTTTTTTTTTTTTTTTTTTTTTGTGGGTACCGGGGGTTGACCTCAGGGCCTGGCGCGCCAGCCGGCACCCGTGCCGCTGAACGATATCACCGGCCCCTTTTTTCGTATGTGGGATCCGGGAGTCGAACTCGGGCCCTCGCGCTTGCCAGGCAGGCGTGTAAGCCGCTGAGCCATCTCACCGGCCCCAATAATAATAATTTTTGAAGCACGTGGCTGCTTTTCTTCTTGACTTCAGGTCTTAAAATTAGAAAAATTCATTTCAATGAGACTTTAGGATATTCTGGGTAGCATTGGAAGTGGTCATAATTAGCAGTAGCTTCTCAGAAAGATTTAGAAATATGTTGCTTTAGTTACTGTAAGAAAATCATTCCTATACATGGGGGATATTGATTGTTTTAAAATTACCACATGATGTAAGTAATAATATGTGGCTAATTTGTTTTCTAGAATATTACTTTTATTGTAAGGACCTTGAGTATAGAGTCTTACCTTTTTGTATCCTCTGCAATGTTTTTAAAAAGCCTTTTTAGAGATTTTGAATTGTATGTTTTGGAGATAATGTATGAGCCTTTACCCAAACAAAATTTTTCATTTTAACACTTTCTGTGTTTGATATTGTTACAATTATTTACTTTCATAGAATTTTACATTGTCTCTGTGTCTTGGCTAAGAATGGGATAGTGAAATCTCTGACCTTGGAAGCTATCAGTGTTTTAATATGTGGCTGTGTTGGGGGTTGCTGAGAGAGAATGTTAAGGCAGTTCAGGCATGGATTTGGCAAATATACTTAAAATTTAAAAAGCAAGCCCATAAGAAACTATTTTAAAAGAATATTGTAAATGTGTAGGTTTGAGATTCACCTAGATTCATTTGAATTCTTAATATCTATGGAAATTACATTTCATTGCATCAATTAGTTTTCAGACTAAAGTAGTATTTAGTATGATCATGAACATGTATCACAGGAAAGAGATGTATCAATTCACAATAATTCAGTGTCATTTTTTTCTTAAGAGCTCTTATTTTCCAAGGACAGCTGAACTAATTTTCTTTTTTTTTTTTTTTGGTGGGTACCGGGGGTCGACCTCAGGACCTCGCGCGCCAGCAGGCGCCCATGCCACTGAGCGATATCACCGGCCCCTTTTTTCGTATGTGGGATCCAGGAGTCGAACTCGGGCCCTTGCGCTTGCCAGGCAGGCGCTTATGCCGCTGAGCCATCTCACCAGCCCTAATTTTCTTTTTTTAAAAAAATAAAGTTAATAAAATATAGCTTTCTCTTATTATGTTCTTATTGGTTATAAAATAGCCGCCAGTACTGAGATCAGGTAGATAAAATTATCTTGTTGCATACAGATTAGGGAAGAGAGGCATAGCTTTAAAAAAAAAAAAAAGCCTCTCAGAACACTAGCTACCTCAGTACACAAGTGGATCTAAAGCTATGATGAAAGTGTGATTGCTAAATAAATTATTTAACCTTTCTGTGTTCTATAAAATAAAGAGACTGGCTGCCTCAACATGTTTCTTCTGGAAATAGTGCATGTTAGTGAGATGAGATCTTTCTGAAGTTTGATACCACCTCTCCCCCCAAGAAGGACCATAAGCACAACCATAAGATGCATTCTGGGGCAGTGCCAGTTCAGCCAAGTCTAAGCTTGTGCTTTCTGTGCCTTCCAGTTAATTTTAGGGTGTTTCTTGGGAGACAGCTGAAAGGGATATCCTGTGGCTCAACAGTCCCATCTAAAACCAAAGTGGAAATCCATATTAAGGAAGAGTGCTTGCTCCATCTTTATTTTCATTCATTGTACCTTTCTGGCTAGTAAAAATGAAGAGTAGTCTGTCATTTTGCCATCATATTTTATAGGTAAATACTGAGAATGGGTAACAGGTTTATTTACTGCACATTTATTGAGCAGTTAATTTCATGTGGCTGTTTATCACCATGATGGATAGTGAAATGGAATTTGATACCATCCCTAACTTTGAGTTCACCATGTAGTAAGAAAGTGGAGCTATTCTCAGTCAACAATATGATTAATGTGATGCAGAATGTAGTGAGCCTTAGTAAGGGCCGTAAGAGAAGTACAGTCCTAATATTTATTTGTGTAAGGCTCAAGGAGGACTCATGGAGTTGGTGGTGTATATATTGGGCTTTAAGCAGAGAAGATTAGATTTTGATAGATGAGCTCAGACAGGAGAGACAATCCAGACAGAAGGTCCAAGGCAGGAAATGGCATGTGGGTTTCTGGAATGACAAGTAATCTGATCCAGCTGAAACACTGTTCTGTGAGGTGAAAGTAATTCCACTTAAGACTGAACAGAGTGTGGAGGGCCTTGAATACCTATAGGTGCTATGGAGAGGGTAGCCCTGAAGTTTTTGAGCAGGTATTAACAAAATCAGAGCTCTTTTTTAGATATATCTTTTGCTCATTTGCATAATTTCTGTATGTTAACAAATAGTTTGAAATGGAGACCACGTTGTGTTTCAGAATGAGCCAAAGTGTTGTTTCATGTCTAGTAGTCTCTGTATGTCATTTCTCCTGTGTTTCTTCATCTGCTTTTGCATACAGAGTTCTTTGTTTTATGGGGCAGATGACCTTCCCTTCCCCTCCACTTCCCCCTTCCCCTTCCCTTTTCCTTCCTTTTTGCCTTCCCTTTCCTCCCCACCCCTTCCTTCTCTTCCCTCCCCTCCTTCCTTGTTTCCTTTACTAGGGATTGAACCCAGGGCCTCCATGAGCTATATCTCCAGTCCTTTATGAAAAAAAAAATTTTTTTTGAGACAAAGTCTCACTATGTCCCTGGAGTAGGCTTGAACTTGTGATCAAGACAAGTTTTTAACTGTACATAATATGCATAGTCCTATAGTATGAAGTTAAGTAAGCCTTTTTTCCTTCTGTGGTTGAACTTTTTTTTTTTTTTTTTTTTTTTTTGCATAGTTGAGATCCTCCATGTTATTACTGACACTGAAATTTAGGCTGTCTTCCTTTTCAGTAAAAGGTGTTTTTCATACTAAGCTACTTTATTGAAGAAGCCTCTCCCCGAGGAAAACCTCACAGGAGAGGCCCCTTCTGTACTTTGCAGGGTCTGGGGATATGGTATGTAGAGTAGACAGTCTGGTTTCTTTCCTAAGGTGTGGCAGGGAGTATGGGCATCTCCATTAAAGTGTTTTCTGACAAGCTTTAAGGTTTTACTTAATAATCAGCTGCAAATTCTGGGTCACTGATGAATTTAGAGTTGGGTTTATCATTTAATGTCTAGAAATGTGAAAAGACAAAGTTTTTTTTTCTTCTCTTTTTTCTTACAAACATCCTTGTCCATGCATGTATATTGGTTTGATAATGAATATAAGTGGACTTTCTAGTACTTTGAGCTTGATGTGATATTGAAATTAGAGAAATGTTCCCTATAACTGTAGATCCTTGAATTTTAGAGTTTTGTTACTCCCATAGTGTTCAGGAGGTTGCTTCAGTGTAAATAAAAAGAGAATACTGGAATGCTCACTCAGTATTTCCTGTTTCTCTTACCATTTCATGCCACATATATACTGGTTTCTAGAGTTCAGATTAGCACATAGGATTCTGTTCTATTTAGTTAATGTAAGTTTAATAAATGCTTTTATAAAATGCCTTAGAAATTCTTCAAGAACTAAGTTGTTTTAAATGTTATTTTTATTTGTAATCATCAAAATGGCAGAAGCAGAATTAAAAGGAAGAAATGAGTTGAAACTAAAATCCTGCTATGTGGGGTTTGTTTGACAAACAATATTAGTCAATTTGTTAGCTGAGAAATAAGTATTAGGAATACATGATGTATCTTGCCTAGGCTTAGTACATAGTAGTAATATTTTTAAAGTTCCTTTCTTTCCTGAAAATAATTATACTTTTTTTCTAACAATGTATTTGCATACCTTTGGTTAACAATATTGTGCCATCTTTTTCTTAATAACTTTCCCCATAACCCTACTCCCACTCCCTCCCCTACATGAAGAGTCTATGTAATCATGAACAAAGTGTTAGAGTCACTTTTCTGGGCTACTCTCTCATCCACTGTAGGAATCCCCAGGAAAGTACTACCACCTGACTTTGTATGTAAGCACTGAATTTGTTATCCTACTTATTTCATAAGTGGTATCTTCTTTCCTCTCTGTTTTCCTCAAAACATCTCATCTTGATACAAAATAGGGAGTTTCAGCCTTTGAGGAGAATTTTCCAGGAGCTTATGGGTGACACTCTGACTTACGGTATATTTATTTAGATCTGCACAATTTATGATCTTGTTTTGCAAGCCACCATGTGTAATGTTTTGATTCATCATGTTTTCTACCAAAAAAAAAAAAATCTTGTGTTTATTTAAAATGTAATTTGTATTTCTACTAGGCTAATGTGCTGCATGTCTTGAAAAATACCTATTAAGCATGTTCATGTTCATGCAGTAGCCCGTGTTTATGAGATATATGATGTGATTTAGTTAAAGCTGAATGGGGTGGGAGCATCTGATTCTGACTATTTAGGGCATATATTTTGGCAGTACATGACCTTATAGATTTCTGCAAATGAAAAGACTTTGAAAATACTGAGTAATAAAGTTTCATCCTAATAGGACAAAGGGTCAAGAGCATTAGATCTTTATGTAGCTTCATGCTATTGGAAACACATCTTAAAATAATATAAACCTAGATATTGTGAGGAGTCCTTTTAAATTGAAATTCAAGTTTTGGCTGTTACAGTATTTCCTTGACTAATACCTTCACATCATACTTCTTTGTTCGTGGCTTCCATTGAGAGCACTAAAGAATGCACCAGCAGAACATATCAGAATGGATTGAGACTTCATCTGTTTGACTGCTTATTAGTGATCATCTCTCATTTTCTCTTCTAGACCATGGCAAAAGTTATAACCACCGTACTAAAGTTCCCTGATGATCAGACTCAGAAAATTTTGGAAAGAGAAGATGCGCGGCTAATGGTAAGCTTTATAGTGGGTTATAGATAGAAGATGAATTTATCTAATCTATTTATATTCCATTTATAATGACTTTGAGTTGATAAAAAAATTAAAATTTTTCAGATCTTTATTGTACTGCAGCCTGAAAAGCAAGAGTGTAGTTACATTAAGAAAGTTTGGGTCAGTGACATGGCTCAGTGGCACAAGCGCCTGCCTGGCAAGCGCAAGGTCCTGAGTTCAACTCCCGGTACCCACATAAAGGAAAAAAAGGGCCGGTGACATCGCTCGGCGGCACAAGCGCCTCCTGGCAAGTGCGAAGTCCTGAGTTTGACTCCTGGTACCCACATTTAAAAAAAAAAAAAAAAAAAAAAAAGTTTAACCAAGGGCAAGTGTGAATGGATGCCTTTAAGGAGAAAAACAGTCTTATTTAATAGCATGTATGATGTTGATACCCATGTGAGCTATTTTTAGAAAGGATAGAAAAGGCATTTGTTCTGGTATAATTTTTTATACCAAATATATCATGATGTTTTATAGATTACAATTCCTTATCCTATTTTAATTAATTTACATATATGTATTAATTCTGGGTGAAAAAACTTAAGCATTTTTGATCTTTTGATACGTTATAGGGAAAAGGTAAGGAAACAACTAAATTATTTTAAAAACTTTCTATGAAATCAGCTGTGAAATGAAATACACACATACTTCATCATTTATGCAAAATTTCTCAAGTCTAACTTTTTTTTGCCCTGGCCTGGTCATTCAGTAAGACATGCACCATTATAGGCATAGTGTGAAGCTTGTGAAGTTTGTGGCCTGACCCTTGTCTCTTTCTGCCTTCTTTCTTGTCTTGATAGAGGCCTGTAGAGCCCTCCATACCTTCCCTTTAATCTCTTTACTTGTTTCATGATCCCAATGCTGCTTTTCTTTTCTCTGTCCTCACTAAAGCAAGCGAATACCTTCTCCTTAGTGGTGGATTAATGTATATCTGAATGTCTCCAGTAAGAAGCACTAAGTCAGTAAGTCCCAAAGCATCTCATTGTATCTTGGCAGTCATTGTTCCCAGAAAAGTGTTCTTGCTTATATTTTTTAGTGGTCACCTGTTCACTGTGTTATGTTGGATTCTGATCCACAGAGCTCCACCAAAATCTGGAGATAATCTAGCTGGAAGACTTTACTCTTGTTGGCCAAATACTTCCAGCATTTAGCCATTGACAAAGTTCCTTTATTCTCACCCTTTGCAGGGAGGGAGTCAGTCCAGAAGGAGGCCCAGTGCCCCAGGCACAATCTGACCATCTCTTCTTAGCTTCCTCCAGGTTGATCCTAGCATCCCTGGGCTTTACCCCAGTAATCCTTTGTGTGTGTGTGTGTGTGTGAGTGTGTGTGAGTGTGTGAGTGTGTATGTGTGTTGTTGTCTGTTACTGGAGATTGAACCCAGGTCCTACTACATGCTAGGCAAGCACTCTGCCATTGAGCTGTATCTCCAGCACATTGTTTTATTTTTTATCTTGAATAAGGTCTCACTAAGTTGTCAGGGTGGGCTGAAACTTATGATACAGGCATGTACCACCTTTCCTGGCGTGGTTATACATATTTTGATAAAGAAGTATATCCTATAATGCTTACAGTTCATCAATAGAGAAAATGTTTTAAATTATAACAGGCATCTGATTCTGTAAGCATGTAGTCATTCAGAGTAGAAATTTTCTTTCATTAAGTAAATAGCTGTCTTTGTGAAAATAAGAATCTCCAATGAATTTTAGGCTGTTTGGGACATGATTCTGTCATCATGGTTTAAAGAAATATTTTTAAGTGATATAAAGGAGATTTTATGTAGTTACTTATTTTTATCCTATGGCCTCTCTATTCTTTATTGTCCTGATGTTGGAGTACAGCAAACTGTCCTCTATCAGACTGCAGTTTATTAGAATTTATTGTATAGGATAGATTCATCCCAAATCATTGCTCCACAAATGCGGTAGGAAACATTGCTCTTCATTCCTTACACACAGGCTGTCTTAGGTTGGTTTATTTTGATGAAAAAGTAATCGAATTGATAAATATAGATAGTGAACCATGTACACACCTCTTAAGAGAGAAAAAATTTCATTTTAAGTTTAACTAACAAGAAATTTTCAAAAAAAATCAGATTCTATTCCTGAATAGAGTGGTATTCATTCTAAATAGGGATGGAATAGTGGCTGACTGATCCTTCCTGAAATGATTTTTCATCATAGGCTAATCTGCCTAAAAACAGTGTCCCACTTTTCTACTTCTTTTAAACAAAGCCTCATCCATCATTATCTTTTGCTTAATGATCAGTTACTCTTTTAGTTGTTAAGGGGAATATAGAAAAATTGAAGACACAGAAGACATGGTTGTTGACCTGTGGAATCTTAATTTTAGAGGGTAAATTCATATATATTCATTCATACTAAGTAGTATATACAATGACTGCCATATACTAAGTAGTATAATTTTAAAAATAATATAGATGCTTATGAAATTAGTTATGATGAGCATGAAGTGGGAAAGACCTCAGAATATGAGATGACTTAATAAATTCATCAAATTGAGTCACCTTTTTATCAGTCTAAGGAGATTCTTGGTACTTACCTGATAGAGTGACTCATGATTATTTTGTGTTATCTTTAAGAAAATTTCATTAAGAAAATTTATTGTAATTTGATGACAAATCACTCGTTGGAATTGAGAGATGTCTTTGTTATATAGAAATCTCCTTTTCACAGTTTCCCTAGAAATACATTTAACTTTTTTTTTTTTTCCTTGGAGTATTGGCAAAACATTTTGTTGGTGGTGGTAGTACTAAGGATTAAACCTAGAGCCTTCACAATGAACTATATCTCCAGTCCCTATTTAATTTATTTTTTTATTTTGTGACAGGGTCTTGCTAGTCACAAAGTTGCCAAGGCTGGGCTGGAATTTGTGGTTCTGTCTCAGCCTCCCAGAGTGCTGAAATTATAGGCGAGTGCCACCACACCCAGCTTTAGAGTGCTAGTAAAACTTAATGACATAAGCCTACATGTCAATTTTCTTGATGATTCCTTTGAAAGAAAAATTTTCTTCTTTAATAAAAATGTTTTGTTTTCATTCCCCATTCACTTGTCATTTTTTTACAGTTGATATGTTGACTTTATTTCTTTGTTTTACTTTCACTCTTATCCTTTGTGTGTGTTTGCTTGCTTGTTTGTTCGGTGGTTCTTGAGATAGAACTCAGCCTCCCACATGCTAGGCAAGTGCTGTACCACTGAGCCACAACCCCAGCCCTGTCTAATTCTTGATTAGTTCTTGCTCTAGACTAGTATTGTACTATAATGCCTTTTCATTTTTTGGAGTTTTTAAAATTATCAGGACTTTTGGGCATTTTTAAGTACAGAAGTTTTCCATTCTATCATGAGCTTTTCCCTTCACTTGCAAGAAGATGTCTGCAAGGTGGATTTGGAAAACATTCAAATAAAAATGACACATAGTAAAAAACACTACACACGAAAAATACGTATTTGTTATCATGAAAGGTATTTTTTTGAGACAGGGTCTTATTCAGGCTGGCTTTGAACTCATGGCAGTCCTCCTGCCTCAGCCTCCCGAGTGCTAGGATTACAGGTGTGTGCCACCACACCTGGCCATGAAATGGTTTTGACTCAAGTATTATTGGAATAAGGTAACGTGGGATCACTGTAACTGATGTTGCAAACAATTCAGAAACATTACATACAGAGAGTCCTTCATGATCTTTAACCTCCAGACTGTTTCCACATGCCAGCGTCATCTCTGTTAACTATAATTACAGATTTATGATTATTCCTTTATCACTTGTTATTTTATACAAATGAGTGTGCAACAATTTTTTTTTCACTTAGTATATCATATTCTATCTCATTGTGAAATGATCTGCCTCTTTTTAATGATGGGCTGAGTGATTATATAGATGTCTTACAATTTAGTTCACCAGTTTCCCCTATATTCCATTCATTTAGGTGATTTTCAGTTTTTTTAGAACTTACAAGAATAGATGCAGGGAATATCCATACATATATTTTACATACTTCTGCAGATTTTCCTATAAGATATTAACCATGTTGTGTTGTGTGTGTATTGCAGAACATTATTTTCTAGTTTGTCTTTTGATTTTGCTGCTTTTACTAACTTCACATTAAGATAATTAAAATGATACTTTGGAGTTTGTTCACATTATTGAGGAATAGACTCAGCTTAATAAACAAGCTTTCTTTTTGATGCTGCCATTTTAGAGCCAGTTATGAAGCTAATTAATGAATTTGGGTTATGGCAGTCATAAAACAAGGTACAGAATCTTTTAAAAAAGGTTTGCTACAGTGAAAACTATATTTGGGGTTGAGTTCCTTTAAATTGACATTTCGGTTGGGTCATTTCTGAAACTTTTCTGGATATTCTTGATAAAGAATTAGTGATGAAGTCGACACATTTTAGGAATGAGAATTCACGTTGCGTTTTAAATTTATTGATGTGTTTTCAAAACCTTTTGAGGATAAACTGAGGTTGTGTGTACTTTAATGGAATTATGAAATAAATATTTTTATAATGCAAATAATCACCCCCAATTTATCTAGCAGTTAAGTATGTACTTCAAATGTGAAGTATACCTTTCATTATGTTGTTTAAATTTTTAAATGAAAGTTGCAGGTAAAAACCTAGCTATATAATATTGTATTTACTTAGGAAGGGGGAGCAATTATTACATGTTCTTTATACTTTACCTGTACACTCTTGATTTGGGAAGATTTGAGAAAATTTGAAGTACCATCTGTTTAATCCAGTAAACTTCATATGTAACATAATCTGTTACAATAAGTCTTAAAACTAACCCATTAAGCTTTTTTTCTTCCTGGCTTTGTAGTTTACTTCACCTCGCAGTGGTATCTTCTGAGTAAACCATCAGTCTGTGCTTAGTTAGCATGTGGTGAGTGGAGAATAATATGTCTTGTGTCTTTTGTGCAAAAATTAAATGTATTGCATGATACTAACCATTTCACTGGAATTCTTTGGCTTTTGTTTAATGAACATATGATTATGCTATGGATTGATGTTTTTCTGTTGCCTTACATAGATTAATAATATATACATTAATATTCACCCAAAATGATCTTTAGATTTCCATTATTTGCTAAAATCATGCAATCAGATGCTTCTATTTTTCTCTTGTACAATAAGTAGTTTCAAATGAAGTTTTTTGTGTATAAATATTCTATTAAAAACTAGGTGATTACCAAAAATCCTTTTATAGAAAACTTTAAAAAAAAAAAAAAAAGGAATGTATTCAAATCCATAGAGGACCAGCTGAACATTCATTTAAATAAATTTGAATGTGCAGTGTACAAATTAAACAAAGATTGTGAGAGAGAAATAAAAAATAATTTTCTAGATTAAAGTGATATTTCATAAAATCAAGAATTAAAAATACTGTAAGGTTTAAAGGTAAGACTAATTTAAAATAATGAAAACTGATAAAGCTGATTAAAAATAAGTATTTTATTTGCTGGGATCATACAGTTCTACATAACACATTTATTTTGAGGATACTTAGCCTCCTGTAATTGATGTAGCTGTTTGGATTAACACATTATTACAGTGAAATGTAGCCATCTTAAAATGTTTCAATTGATTGTCTTCATTTAAAGCCCGTCTCCTCCCTTCCACATATTATTCTTGTGATTGATTTAGCACCTCTGTAAATGTTTAGGGTGTATCTTTACCTCATAGTTTGCAATAATCACAAGTTGAATCACAGTAGTCTTATTCATAATTAAAGATTGTGATTGTTGATTCAGCCAGTTTTCAGCTAATGGTGTAAAAGTTTAGAATGCTGAGGTACGTCACTTCTTCTTTTAAGCTTTTAGCTTTAAAAATCATCTATCCTTACAAATCTGATTTTAATACATCATTTAATTTGCCTATGTGATTTATCTAGAGCTATCTTGTTTCTATTGTCTACATTATAATGGTGGGCAGTGTGGTACATGTTTCCATTAGGTTACTTTTATAATAAATATATGAAAATTAAAACAATCCCATATTTAATTCATTGTCTTAATATTTTCTTTTTATATAATATCTTAAATATTGTATCACACTTGTATTATTGAAGTTAAATATTATCATTTATCACTGAGAATGTATGCAGTGTAACATTTCTGTCGATTAGCTTCTGTCTCCTCAACTTTTAGTTTGAAACATTTTAGACATAAGATTTGAAAAAACAATCATACAATGAATCCCCATATATACTATGCTTAGGTTAACCAATTATTAATATTTTGTCAATTTTTCTGTCTCATGATCTCTCTCTACACACACACACACCATCTTTACCCTCTGTAACATTTGGCAGTTACTTGCAAACATTGTGCTTACAAACATTGGACAATTCCAAATATAAACCAGTACTTTAAATTGTTTTTTTTTTTAAGAAAAAGGGCATTTCTCTGCATACCTGCAGTGTAATTATCACACACAGGAAATTTAATGTTCACATTATGGGCTGGTGAGATAGCTCAGCAGCATAAGCGCCTGCCCAGCAAGTGCAAGGTCCTGTGTTCGACTGCCGATACCCACATAAAGGAAAAAAAGGGCTGGTGATAATCACTCAGCGGCACAAGCACTTGCTGGCAAGCGCAAGGTCGTGAGGTCGACTCCTGGTACCCACATTAAAAACAAAACAAAACAAAACAAAACAAAAAAAAAACAGCTTTGTAATAATAATAATAATAACAACATTCACATTATACCAGGGGCAAGGGGTTTAGCTCAGTGATCGAGTACTAGCCTAGCATGCACTAGACCCCCTAGGTTCAATCCCCAATACCTCAAAGAAAAAAGTACTATTATCTAATTTATGATATTAAATTTCTTTCCCAGTTTTTCAAATAATGCCTTTCATAATTTTTTTTAAAATCCAGGATCCCCAAAGGTTATACATTGCATCTAGTTGTCATGTTTTTCTAATCTCTTAAACTAGAAAAGTTCTCCCAGTCCTTTCATCTTTTATGAAAGTGACATTGTGCCACATTGTCAAATAATTCACGAATTTTGTTTTCTCAGCAGCTCAAGCTAGGGTTTTAAAATAAAAATTGACAAAAGAATTATTAAATATAACAAATTTTTAAAAATATTTTCTTTAGATTCCTAGGGCCAACATTATTGTTGAGCAACTTTGTTTTGTTTTGTTTTGTTTTATATGCGGGTACCGGGAGTCGACCTCAGGACTTCACGCTTGCCAGGCAAGCGCTTATGCTGCTGAGCTATATCACCGGCCCTGTTGAGCAAGTTTTATAAATAAAATGCTATTAGGAGTGTATCATGAATAGTGAATCATATTGTTCATTTACAAATTGAGGAGACTTCAAAACTTCCCCCTCTCTACTAAATATATATGGCAAGTTTGTCTCTATTACTTAATCTTACTTGGTAATCTGTTTTTATGACATTTTAAACCTCATACTTGATCAGACTGCTAGCTTTTAGCATTTTAATATGACAGTCTCAGGTAGATTTTTTGCTTTGTTTCTCGTAGCATTTTTATTTTTTTATTTTTTTAAATTAAGTTTATTCTAGGGCCAGTGAGATGGCTCAGCGGCGTACACGCCTGCCTGGCAAGCGTGAGGGCCCAAGTTTGACTCTCAGAACCCACATACAAAAAAAGGGCCGGTGATATCGCTCAGCGGCACGGACGCCTGCTGGCGCGCGAGGTCCTGAGGTCAACCCCCGGTACCCACAAAAAAATAAATAAATAAAAAGTTTATTCTAGATGAGACTTAGCTTTTTACATTTAAATGCTGAACGTCTTTTGCTGCCATACATATCATGCTGGGAGAGTTGCCATATGTGGAAAAATCAACACCTTGGAAAGTGGGATGAGCTCTTTCTCCCCTACAAATCCAGTCTGAATAGCTGTCTCTTTGTGGGAGCCTTCCATGTGAGCATGGTGCTCCTGGATTTCTATATGGCCGTTGAGCATTCAGTACTTGCTGAAAAGTTGCAGCTCCAAATTTCTCTTTAAAAGCTTTTTCCCATGATTGCTGACTATAGTTTGTTTGAATCATTCCAAGAACCTTAATTTCTAGAAGATTGCATTAGGATTTAATATTTAGAATACCGCAGTGCTACTTGTTTACTGCAAACTTCAGACCATAGAATGCAGTTTTACTTTAAGTTGAAAAAAGGATCTAAAAAGTTGATCTTAAAATGTTGGCTTTTTATATTTGTATTTTCTTTCTTTATCCTCACTTGCTTTTTCTTTTCCAGTCATGGCTTCGATCTTCATCTTGAAGAAATGGGGAGAGTGATATTGGGCAACTGCTGCTTGGAAAACTGTCCATGTATGCTCATTCATTCAAGAGTGAAGCTGTCATTTAGGGGCCTTCTTTAGCCAGAGGCATAGAAAGATATGACATTGGCCCATAGATATATTGCAGACCGCTTTTAAAATAGATTTATTTCATCAGTGGAGAAATGGTGATGGTTTTTTCTTTTTTCTTCAGTTTTCTGTTGGGAAGAATTTTATGTCATTTGAAAGATACTTTGAATAACTTAACCTGATTTATGGGCTCAATTAATGTTCCTTTCTTTCATTCTTGTTGTCCCTCTTTTTAAAGAACTGCTTGCCTTATTTATTTTTAGGGTGATTTTTTTCTTTTTCTAAAGATCTGTGCAATACATTTTGAGGTGAAACTTAGTGGATTTTTTCTAACAAATTACAGCATTTAATTGACTATTACCCAGATTGATTCTTGAATATTTGCTAAAGACTAGTTCTTTAAGCTATGACATATGATAAATCCCAAATGGCAGTACCTCATTGTTTACTTAGCTTTTGTACTTATATTTTTCAGAGGAAAAAAATACTGTAAATTGTAAATAATCAATATAAACTATTGTATGTGAATCTGTGTTGGCGAGGTCATCTTGGAGGAGCAGATAAATAAAGTTTATTTACTATATAAAATTTCTTTGTGCTTCTTTCTAGGTTGAAATCTGTTTCAAAGTTGTTAAGAATTCCATGTTGTATGTTGGGGGAGGGTATAGTGAGGAATTGCCAGGATAGCTAAATGCTGAGCACTTGGAAATATTTTTTGTGTTCAAAATTAGTATCACCAAGTTAGAGTGTGGAAACAAATAGTCTAAGATGTCCATTTTAGGATTCTGCCAATTTGGGAATACCTCCTTTCTCTGGAAAAAACATTATTTTTTTTGTTTGTTTGTTTAGCAGTACTGAGGACTGAACCCAGGACTTTTGCACTGAGCTATATCCTCAGTCTTCTTTTATTTTTTATTTTGTGACAGGCTGTTATGGCTTATATCTAGATGTCCTCACAGAACCTCATGTACTCATGGGTGGAGTTTTTGGAAGTGGCTGCGTCAAGGGTGTGTGATAATTGATTGGTTTAGCATACTTCTGGGTATAGAAAGTGAATTTACTGAAGAGAGAAGACCCACCCTGGGTCTGGTGAGGGTGACACGAACTAACAGGCTTATAGTCTGGATGAAATAAAAAGGGGAAGAAGAAGCAAGTCTCTGCTTTCCACTGCCGCGCCATGAGCTCTTTCTCCTCTGCCGCAGCCCTCTACCATGCTCCCCTGCCTTAGAACCAGCCAACTAGACTTGAAATGTCTACAAACTGTGGAGTAAAATAAACTGTCTTCCTTTAATTTTTTGTGGGTATCAGGTATTTTGTCCCAGCAACAAGAAAGTAACTAAGACACAGGGTCTCACTGAGTTGCCTGGGCTGGGCTTAAACTTGTAATCTTCCTGCCCCAGTGTCCCAGAGTGCTAGGATTACAGGAATGCGCTGCCATGCCCAACTGCTTTGATTCTTTTTAAGCCTAGAAATTTCTGGACACCAAAATATGGAAATACTCAAAGGGCTTCATACAGCCTTCATATTCTGAAAAACTCAGTAAACAGTATGCTTAACTCTTAAATAAATACTTAACCTCTGCCCCAAGGTAGACTCTCGTTTATCCAGCCAATCTGGACCCTAGCTCTGGTGGTTCATCTTCTGTTGCAGTAGAGTGAAGAGTTCTGCGGAGGAGATGTACAAGGGGTTTACTCATACCCCACAGCTGACTCCTTTACTATTGTAAGAAGAAAGGGTCTTCTTTTTTTTTTTTTTTTAAATCATAGTTTCTTGAATTGGCAAAATTTTGCTCCTCTGAAGGGTTTCTGACAACAGATATGACTTGTCCCTTTTTTTATCTTTTCCTAGGGTAAAAGTGATGGCTTCTCAGTGAAATCCATGTGTAACTTCCTTCAATTTCTCCTTAACCCATGTATGGAGACAACTATATCAAGAGATCAAGGATCAGCAGACTTTTTCTATACAGTGCCAGTTGTTAACTATTTTTGTTCTTGTTGGCCATATACTTGGTGCTGCAACCTCAACTCTAATTACAGTGCAGAAGTAGCCATAGATAATGCAAACATGAATGAGCTGTATAATGAATGAGCATAGCTAGGTTCCAGTAAAACTGTATTTGTAAAAGCAGGTGGCAGGCTACATTTTCCTTATGTGCTATAGTTTGCCAACCACTGAGAAAGGAAACAAGTTGCATATTAAACATGGTGTCTGGAGGAGTGACAATCATTATATAGGAGTTACTTATTTTTCTTCAGTGCGAATGTGTAACGGCTCTTTCTGAAAAGAGTGCAGCAAGCTCATATCACCTCAGTGAAGAATAGTGATACTCTCTCAATATTACCTGTTCATTCCAGTGAGAAGGGTAAAGGATTACATTGTGCTCAGTGTCAGTACTGTAGGCCCATCTGGAACTTTTCCTGAAGGTCTCCAGTAACCATGTTCCAGGTTGATATCTAGGAAATGACAGACTTTTCCCGAAAGTAGTTACAGGTTTGTTTTGGGTACTTCTATCATCTACTCCAACACTTTGTGATGGCTGAGGATCAGCCCTAGGTAACAGAAAATGCTATGATCCCAGTATATTTAAATCCAGACACGAGCTTTGAAGCCAAGGCTGTTTCCAAGATATTGATACAGTAAATACATTGCCAGGAAACAAGCATTGCACTTTAAGCAGTGTTAGATGCTAATAGGATGTCACTTTAGTAAACTTCTTGGCAAAAATTTCACTGGAACTTGTAGGTACTGTGTTGTGGTCAGGTGCATGTGGATATTGTTAGAGAATGTCTTTATTGTTGACTATTGTTGAATTAGGCATTCCTAATTAAAGGATAAGAACATTTTCTGATTTTCTGATATGTAAGTGTGAGCTTTTTTCTTCTTTCAAAAATCATTCAGTCTTAAGAATTGTAGAGGGCCGGTGATATGGCTCAGCAGCATAAGTGCGAGGTCCTGAGTTTGACTCCCAGTACCCACATTAAAAAAAAAAAAAAGGAGTTCTCCAGAATACCCTATTAAGAAATCATTGTTATTGGCTTTGGTACATTCAATCACAGGAATATTTTTCTAATATTTGAAGAGCTGGGTGGATGAATAGGCTGTATATGGGTGGAAGAATAGGCAGTGTGTGTGTGCATACATGCATACATTTATGTTAAAATTCATATTGCCTTTGAAACTAGTTGCATAATGTTTTATTCCATGGATATGTTATTTCTGTACTGTGGAACACTTAGCTTGTGGATAATCACTTTCATTAAGTACTCTATGATGATTATGCCCTCTATAGTGTGAAAATACTTGAAAAAAACAGTCCAGAAGCATCCTGTTTTTCCCATAGCAGCCTTTGCTGCCAAACATATGGAAACATTTTAGATCACTCTGTCAGGTTTACCATTTCTGCTCATGTTCCATAACTGATGTATGGTGAAGACTCTGAGACAGTACTCAATGTGATCAAAATATATGGTGAGTTTAAATTCATTACAGTAAAAGACATTTCTATTAATACCCCCCAAATCCCCTTTGCTTTGAACACAATTGTGTTCTTGCTACTTTCTGATGCAGTTCTGTAAGTCTTTATGGGGTATCATCAAAACTATGGTGAACACTGCTACTAAGCGTCATCCAAAGGAAAGGCAGGCATGTTTCATACATCTCATGTATCAGACCTGGCACAGTGTGACTTCTGGCTCCTCAAAGTCAAAATGATCATGAAAGGTAAACTTTTCTTTTTTACTTTTTTTCTTTTTTAAGCAGAGACACCAACTGATATGAATGAGGCCAATGCCTTGGGAGAGAAACATGACTGTGGATGAGGCCAGTGCCCTGGGAGAGAAGAAAAGTCCCGAGAGTTGGCAGCCCCAGGGGAAAATAAGGGACCTGGGCAGCAGTACTGGCCCCAAGAATAGCCCATGGCTATTGAAAACTATAAAAAGAGAATGGGGTTTTACTCTGAAAGTGACTCACAGCAGGCTAGAGTTGGAGAGGAAACTCAGAGCAGCACCCATATTCTCACCACCAAGTGTTCAATCAGGTTCCATTTTGAGAAAAGGTAAAGACTGAGCCACAGAACATGTCACTTCAGAGTTTCCTGTGTTACTGTTCCACAGTGATTGGGTGAGAGACAGCCACAGGAGATAACCATAGAGGGGTGCAATCTGACATAGACCCCCTGAGGAGTTTAAACTTTGGCCATGAAGGCCATGAGTCCTGTCCTCCATAGTGAGAAACCAGGCCCAGTGAGTGGCTTTCAGAAGAGGCTGGATCTGGAAGTGTTGACATTAAGTCCCAACAATCTGCTTGAACCCCTTCCCTGTGGCCTACATCAAGCAGAGACTATAGGGCTGATTGCTTTTGCATCTACCAATGCGAGCAAAGACATGCCTTGAATGGTTGCCACAGTCTGGAGTGTACTGTATGGACAGAGGGACCCCTGGAACAAGGAGGGCATCTGAAACCCACAGGCTGTAAAGCTAGGTGGAGAAAATTGTGACATGCTGGATTCCAAGACTATAAATTTTGGAAAGGAACCACTCATTCAAAAAACAGGATTTTTTTTGACTCAGTTTTTCTTTTTTCTTTATTGGTTTTTGGGGGATTGTGGTTTCTCTCTCTCTCTCTCTCTCTCTTTCTCTTTTCTCCTTTTAACTTTTTTATCTTTTCTTAATTTTCCTTTATTTTGCTCTCTTGTTCGAGTAAGAAAAGTACAAACTAAGAGAAAAATGAAGGATAGGAGACAAGGGGATAGTTCTCTTGCAAATGGGAAGGGGTCCAGAGGACCAAGGGAGAGGAGTAAAGGGGAGCAGATGGGAAAATAGATAGAGTGAGGATATGCCATGTACAGGATCCTAGTAACCTCAATGAATGAAGACATTATATGCCATAAACATGAACTAAGATTAATAATAAGAATGAAAAGGGCAAGAGGAATTGAGGGAGGAAGGGAAGAAAGGGGATTTTAAAAAATGAAATAAGCTGTATTATGTACAGGTAGCCACTCCCCAAGATGTTTGTAAAATGCATGTACTGGTAAACATGTACTAATAAAAAAAATTTTTATGGGGCCAAAAATATACATTGGGGAAAGATAGTCTCTTTAATAAATGGTGCTGGGAAGATTGGATATCCTTATGCAGAAGATTGAGTCTAGACCCATATATCTCATTATGTACTACGCTAAATCAAAATGGATCAAAGATCTAAATGTTAAAATAGATTATACTGGAAAATAAAACAAGTAAAACTCTTGAAGACATAGGCATATGCAAGGACTTTCTGAACAGGACCCCAGTGGCACAAGAAATAGTACCAGGAGTCAAATGGGATCATAGCAAACTAAAAACTTCTGTACAGCCAAGGAAACAACCAACAAAGTGAAGAGACAATCTACAGAAGGGAAAAACTTATGCCAGCTATTCCTCAGGGACTAATATCTAGAATACATAAAAACTCAAAACATTAGACCCCCCCCCCAAGTAAAAGACCTAAATAATGGGCAACTGAAATGAATAGATACTTCACTGAAGTACAAATGGCAAAAAAATACACAGAAAAATGTTCAACACCAATAACCATGAGAGAAATGCAAATTAAAACAACACTAAGATTCTTACTCCAGAAAGAATGGCTATTTCAAGAAATCAAATAACAAATGCTGGCAAGGATGTTGGGGGAAAGGAAACTCTACGTGTTGGTGAGAATGTAAAGTAGCATAACCACTATGGAAATCAAAATGGAGGTACCTCAAAAAACAAAAACTAGAAATTCCATTTGACCCAGGTATTCCTCGTCTAGGTATCTTCCTGAAAGGGTTAAAGACATCATGTTACAGTGATACGTGCCTAGCATTTATACCAGCACAATTCATAATAGGTAAATATTGAAAGTGGTCTATATGTCCATCAACAGATGAATGGATAAAGAAAATGTAATTACATACATTGGAGAACTATTCTGCCATAAAGTAAGATAAATTTGAGTCACTTCTAGGTAAATTGATACACTTTGAGGCCATACTGTTAAGTGAAATTAATCAGACACACAAGTTTAAATATCCCATGGTTTCTCTTATATGAGAAACCCAAAATATAAATGAATAGCAAAATAAAAAATAGATAATAGAAAGTAAGGAGATCTTTTTCAAATGGGAAAGAGATCCAGAGATAGGAGTAGGGAAGGGGATGAAAAAAGAACTGAGATGTGTTATGTACATGTATCAGTTCCCCTCAAGGAATGTAGTCATCATGTAATGCAAATGTACTAACAAAAACTAAGAACTGAAAAAGGTGATTAAAAAAAAGTTAAAATTTTTGAATCAATTCAGGACATCAAGGAAGCACTATAGTGCAACTAAAAACATGAAAGAGGACTTCCAGAACTGTTTCAGAAAGTGCCAAAAGTGACGGGTAAGTGTGTTCAAATTGAGGAGTATACACCGTGTATACTCTTAGAACATCACCCTTTGATGCCAGGCTTCACCCAAATCTGAGCAGTCAAAAATGACTTGAAACAGCAACGCCTAAATCACACTCTCCCTGGTGGGGTGGCTGGAGGGTGGCTTGGGATGCAAGTAAGGTGTCCTTGAGCCACTGGTTTCTATTATAATACCAATCTCCTCTGCCCTTAATTCAGAATCCTGTTTAGTTAGGCTTGTGTTACTGTGTTCTTCACAAATGTTGAAAGTCCAAATAACATGAACATTGCTGCAATGACACTTAGTAATGCAGCCATTTAAAAATTTACTGGGCCGGTGAGATGGCTCAGCGGCGTAAGCGCCTGCCTTGCAAGCGCGAGGGCTCGAGTTCGACTCCCGGAACCCACATACGAAAAAGGGGCCGGTGATATCGTTCAGTGGCACGGGTGCCTGTTGGCGCGCGAGGTCCTGAGGTCGTCCCCCTGGTACCCACAAAAAAAAAAAAAAAAAAATTTACTATAAAATTTTTCCCTAAACCAACCTAAAGTACAGACACGGTTTCATATCATAATTGCTTATTCCCCTGAGCAATTTTGTTCACTCCTCTGCTTCAGGAAGACTTCTTGGTTGCCTCTCACTCAAATTAGGTCTCCTTCCATTTTTAAACTGGGCATATTCAGTACGTCCCTGCTCCTCTTCCACCACTCCATGTTGGGAGTGGAGAACAGGTAATTTGTCTTTAATTCTTAGGACACAAATTTGAGTGAAAATCTAATGTCTTATGGAATCATTGATGAGATTTTTGGGGCAACAAGGAAGGAAATGAATATGGTCCATTGTGCAGGTTGTGGTGGGTTTGATAATTGCTTCCAATTCTTCACTCCCTTCCTATATCTGGATTTTGCAGGCCTACTTTGTTATATGACATTGCACTTATATTAGAGTGAGTAGAATCTATTTCTCCACTGACACTGGGTTTGGCTGTGTGACTTTGACTTTGGTCAGTGAATTCTAAGTGGGCATGGGAGACCACATCTGAGCAGAAAGTTTAAGATCCCCCTGCAGTCCAGCTAATGTGAGACTGAGATATGGGTTGCTTCTTTTTCCTGGGACTTGGAGAAGTGAAGTCATATCATATGAGTGAGAAATAACCTCTGGTGGAAATCACTGAGATTTGGGCATTATTTGTTATTTAGCTTAACAATAGTGAAAGGTCACTAAGGTATTGTGCGAAATAAAATTTAAGTAGAAAATAAAAATAAAATTTAAAAAGAAAAAAATACTTAAGTGGCAGGATAACATAATTGTCTAATTTTTAGAAGTTTTACTACGATGTGTCTGGTATGGATTTGTGTTGATCTTGTTTAGGGTTTGCTTGGTTTCTTGAATCTGTAGGTCTTTTGCCAAATCTGAGAAGTTTTCAGCTATGATTTGAGTATTTTCTAGCCTTACTCTTTCTCCTCTCCTTTAGGGATTCCAATAACACAATGGTAAATCTTTTGTTATGGTCTTACAATTCCCTGAGGCGCTTTCTTTTTTTCACCTATTTTCTTTCTCTTGCTCAGATTTACTTCTCTCATTCTGGCTTTAAGTTCAGTAACTCTTTCCTTTGGACTATACTGTTGTTGAACTCATCTGTCAAATTTTTATTTCTGATTATTGTGTTCTTTAGTTCTAAACTTTCTTCTTGGTTCTTTATATCTCCTCTTTTTTTGCCTTTATCTTTTTGTTTATTTCAAGCATGTCTTTAATTTCTCAATGAAGCATTTGTGTGATGGCTGCTTTAAAATCTTTGTTTGTGGGCTGGTGAGATGGCTCAGCGGCATAAGCGCCTGCCTGGCAAGCGCAAGGTCCTGAGTTCGACTCCTGGTACCCACATAAAGGAAAAAAAAGGGCCGGTGACATCGCTCAGCGGCACAAGTGCTCACCCGGCAAGCACGAGGTCCTGAGGTCGACTCCTGGTACCCATATTAAAAAAAAAATCTTTGTTTGTATGTTCATTGGCCTATTAGTCCTGTTTTCAATCTGTATATATGATAATTAACTTTATAAGGTCTTATAAGATAAATAAATGAATCTGATTCTGGAAAAATAAAAGAGAGTGGAGGGAAGGGGAAAAAACTGAAATCTGTATGTACATGTACCAATTCCCTACCATGAATATAATCATTATGTATTGCAAACATGTACTAATAAAAGCAAAAAAAACCTACTATTATCTCAGTGTTGGTATCTATTGATTATTGTCTTTTCATCAAGTTGAGATTTTCCTGGTTTCTGGTATGTCCAGTGACTTTCAGTTGGTATGTGGATACGATGGATATTACAAGACCATGGATCTTATTTAAGCCATCTGTTTTAGCTGACTTCTTCAATACTGCTTTGGCAGAGGAAGGGCCCAAATGAGGGGACCTCACTATTCCCAGGTCAGGGTAGAAGTCCAGGTTCTGACTTGGCTTCACTGACACATGCAAGGTGAGGAGGGTCTCCTTATTACTGCTGGGTAAGGGGTAGAGCTTGCTTTCCCTCTAGTGTTCCACTGGTTCCACCTTGGTAGGAAGGATAGGAGTGCATTTTTACTGTTCCCCATGTTCTTGCACTGACACCATAAGAGGAATGACAGCCAGCAGGGTCTTTTTACCTCTGGGTACTGGTAACAGTCCCCTGTTCATCTTACACCACTACAGCAGGATAAGGAGGGGCACCTATTTGTTGTTGCAGTGGTAGGGGTTGTGAAAGTCCAGGATTCCCATATGGTATCCACTGACATGATGGAAGGAGGTCTCATTGCTCCCCACTAGGGATGTTCTCCACTAAAATTTTTCTGACACCACTGTGATGGAGCATTGGGTGCCTCCTTATAATTTGGCAGATATTTGAATTGTAGAGTGCCCATTCTACATCTGCTGGCATGAGTATGGGTGGGGCTAGTCCTTTCTGTGATGTTCGGCTGGAGTACAGCACTTCCTGTCAAAGTCTTCTGTTCTGCCAGGCTGCTCCTCACCTGGTCTTTTTTTTTTTTTTGTGGGTACCAGGGGGACGACCTCAGGACCTCGCGCGCCAACAGGCACCCGTGCCACTGAGCGATATCACCGGCCCCTTTTTCGTATGTGGGTTCCGGGAGTCGAACTCGGGCCCTCGCGCTTGCAAGGCAGGCGCTTACGCCACTGAGCCATCTCACCGGCCCTCTCACCTGGTCTTTTGGAGAGAAAATCTTTTGTTGGAATTTAGTTCATGTGCTTTTGTTTTGTCTGCATTCAGCATTTCCAGGTAGCTGCCTTTTTCCACTCCATTTCTGGGACCCAGTGGCAAAGAGAAAATTTGGGGGAATTCACTGCCCTGTCATTCCTTAGGTCTGAGGTCCCTAGCTGGTCTTCCTTCTCTCCATCTTTTAGGTTCCTATTTGTTTTATACATAATGTCCAGAGCTTTTAGTGGGAGGAAGAGGGAAAATTATGTCTAATTGTCCTCCCAGAAGTAGAAGTCTCCTATATACGTGATTTTATTTATTAAATTTAAAAATTCTATCTACTGTTAACAGATATACATATTTAAATATTCTTCTTAATAATTTATTTTAATTGATATGATAATTTTATGTATTTATTTGATACAGAATGATATTTTAATACATATGTATATGATGTATAATGATCAGATCAAAATAATTGGCTTATCTGTCACCTCAAACATTTATTATTTGTGTTGGGAACATTTTAATTCCCTTACTAGCTATTTTAAAATAGACAGTTATTGTCAACTGTAGTTGCCTTACTGTGTTATAGAGTATTAGAAATTATTTCTTCTAGCCAACCACACTCTTGTCCCTGTTAACCATCCTCTCTCTATCCCTTTACCCCTTCCCAGACTCTGGTAACTACTATTCTATTCTCTACTTATATGAGACTAAACTTTTAGCTTCCACATACTAAAGGAAAACAGTGTTTGTCTTCCTGTGCCTAATTTCACTGAGTATAACTCCCTCTAGTTCTGTCCATATTGCTGCAAATGTCAGAACGGCACTCTTTTTATGGCTGGATAGTAATATGGCTACAATACTATAAATAATATAATATATTTACCACATTTTCTTTATCCATTCATCCATCAGTGGATACCTAGATTGATTCCTTATCTTGACTATTGTGAATAGTGCTGCAGTCAATATACATGGGAGTACAGATTAGTTGTACACATTTTTAATCAATATATGAGTATATAAACTGGAAAGATACAGTTAATTCACAAGAGTGGTTGTAACTAGTCCTGTCTGTTCACTGTAACCCAGTGTCTATTTCCTCACCCTTTTGTAGACTTTTTTCATGGCGTCTAGTATTAGCTGCTCTTTGTACTTTTTTTTTTATTCATACCAAAACAAAAAAATCCAAGAGGATGAGAGCATTGTATGGTTCACTTTTATATTCTTAGTAACTAGAATACATAGTAAGCACTTAAACATTTATTGAATGAATGAAAGGAATGAATGAATATTAAAAGGGATAAAATGTACCAGTAATTCTCTGTAATTAAAAACAGTTTTTGCTGAGACTGGAGCTATCACCTCTTGCTCTTTCCACTGAGAAAGCACGTGTGAATGCAAAGGAGCCTGAGAAACACAATTATAGACAGAAACTACCCTCTATTTTAATTTACTATATAAGTCAATTAGTCACAAATATCAGCTTTTTAGGAAACAATTACTTGTGGCACGTATCACAACTGATCAGGACACCAGCTAGAAATCAATATAGCTGGAAAAAAGCCCTCTGTTTTTTTCATTCCTACTTTTCTAAATTTGTTTTTCTTTTGGTATTGAATCCCTTTTGATTTGAAGATTAGTTTAGGCCCAGAGAAAGAATCCGTTCAAAGAGATTAATTTTTTCTTTTGTTGGGGTGGAGGGCAACATTGCATGTTTACTAAGACTATAGGCTCTAGGACCAGTGTTGTGGTCTGAATATGTTGCCCATATTCCATGTGTTAGAAAGTAAATCCCTAGTGCAACAGTGTTGGGAGGCAGGATCTTTTAGAAAATGGTTAGATTATGAGGCCTGTGCCTTCATGAATGACTTAATGCCACTATCAAAGGGCTTTCAGGACTGGGTTCACTGTCTCTTGTCCTCCCACCTCCTGCCATGTGAAGATGCAATAAGAAGTCTCACACCCAAGCCGCTAATGGTGGTGGCACACCTGTAATCACAGTACTCTGGGAGGCTGAAGCAGAAGGATCACAAGTTTGAGCCCAGCCTGGGCACTTTAGCAGCTTAGTGAGACCCTGTCTCAAAATAAAAGAATAAAAAATAACAAGGGCTCAGGATGTAGCTCAGAGTGAAGGTCTTTGTTTCAACCCCAGTACTACAAAAAGAAAAACAAACAAACAATCAAACAAACAAAGTCCCACCCAGATTCTGGCATCTGATTCTGGACTTCCTATTCTCCAGAACTGTGAAAATTTTCTGTTCTCTATAAAGTATGCAGTCTGTGATATTCTGTCACAATAGCACAAAACAGACTAAGAGTCAAGTCTTCTGGGATTCAAGTCCTGGCTTGGCCATTACTCATTAGCCTGGGGATTTAACCTGTAACTCTCCATTTCCTTATCTGCAAAGTGGGAACAATAATAACATCCATTTCAAAGTGTGGTTGAAGATTGAATGGATACTGATAAAATGCTTAGAATGGGATCAGGGATATAGCTCAGCAGCACAGCACCTGCCTGGCAAGTGAAAGGTCCTAAGTTCAATTCCCAGTACCCCCTCCCCACAAAAAAAAAAAAAAGTTTAGAACGGTGCCTGAAACATTGTAAGGGTTCAATAATAGGTGGCTGTTGCCAGCCTCTTGTTAATAGTTTATAAGACTGAAATGATTAATTATCAATGCACAGGGATATACAAGGTAGATATACAAAGGGTGATAAAAATTACAGTGAATGTTTAAATTTTTAAAACCTCATTACAACATGCCATCTCAGCCCAGGTGGGACCCTAGCAACCCAGCAAGGCCCTGGTGGGGTGCACAGGATGGGCAGGCAAGATCAATGTAGTGGAAAAGTCTGAAGCAACAGTGAGAATATGAGCCAGCAGTTGGTAAGTTAGGTGAACCAGCATTGTGCTTTGGCACACAGACACACAGAATAGAATAGGGTGGGGCTGCCTTTTTTTTTTTTTTTTTTAATCAAAGGGCTCGGGGAGAACTCCAGCAACAGAAGACCAATCCCAACCCCCACATCCAGAGACCAAGATCAGCCCCATAACCAGCATAAATCCCACTGCAAATTTGGCTGCAGTACACATTTCTGGAATCTGACTTGGATTCTGACCACAGAACTATAGACAGAAGAGGAATTTTACTACTTTTACTTTTCTCTGTTTGTTTGGTTTTTCTTTTTCTGTCTGGTTGGAATTTTTTTGTTTGTTTTGTCTTGTTTTGTTTTTTGTGGTATTTGTTTTTGTTTTTCTCTCTTTTTTTTCTTTTTCTTTCATGACTTATATTTCTTACCTTTCTTTTTTTCTTCTACTCATCTTCTTCCTCTCTTTCCTCAACTTGATCTCACTTGATTTTATGGTACTTTCATGTGAGTAAACATTGTCTCTTCTTTTTCTGGTTCACTTCAATATTCCTTTGCTTTCTCTTCCATTGTTTCCCTCCTGTGTCCTCCAGGTTCCCAAAACTTGGGTGATCATCCTTTGCCCTCCAGCCTTGCTCCTACTATATTTGACCTCATTCATTTCCCTGTCTTGTCCCCTATCCCCTTTAACTCCTCCCTGCCCCATGCAGCAGGGTAAAATCATTCCACTAAGGGAAAAATCATTGCATACAAGTTCCCAGGATATGTTGGATTTTGTTATATAACTGTAGAATCTGCTCCTATGGTTAAAGGTATCAGGTTAGGGCCGGTGAGATGGCTTAGCGGCGTAAGCGCCTGCCTTGCAAGCGCGAGGGCCCGAGTTCGACTCCCGGAACCCACATACGAAAAAGGGGCTGGTGATATCGCTCAGCGGCACGGGCGCCTGTTGGCGCGCAAGGTCCTGAGGTCGACCCCCCGGTACCCACCAAAAAAAAAAATAAAAAAAAAAAAAAATAAAGGTATCAGGTTAATAGTTACCACAGCTTGTCAGTAGCCAGGCTGTTCTTGAGACTATAGTTATTGCTAACTGTACTACTTTAGCCAGGACATCATACCTGTTATAATCAGTTTTTCTCCCTTATATGACAACATTGTGATTGTATGGGGTCATAAGCATCACTGTAGTCCAGTACCAAAGGACTCGGTGCTGAGCCAAATAGACAGCAATTTCTCATCCTCAATACATTGGGAAGGTGGGTTCTTGGGATAGACACAAAGATCCAGAACCACCTACTTCTAGAAGACATCCCTGAGGGACAGACATTTCCTAGGGAAGCCTTGATACTAGGGATAAAGCTATCTACCATAAGAAATCTACAAGCACCAACACAGACAACAAAACAAAATAAAAAATAGAAAATGACAAGATGCAGAAGCAAAATGCAACCCTAGACTCCCAGCCCAATCAGGACAAGTCCAGAACACAATGAGAAAGAGGAAATCAGAAGCCAACCACTGGAACATTCTGAAATGATAGCAACAGAAGTGAAAAAACAAATGGAAGAGGCTATAGAAAAAATAATCTCTAAGGTGCAAAAAGAAATGATGACCAAAATGAAAGGCATTAAAGCAGACACAGATTTAAAAAAAAAAATAGAGGAGTCAGGAAAACAATGGAAACCATGAATGCCCAAATTAGGAAAGAAATAGAATCCATGAAACAGATCCAAACAGAAATCCAGGAGATTAAAATCTCCATTGAAAGTATATGCAACAGATTCAATGAAGATGAGGATAAAATATCAGATCTAGAAGACAGGGTTGTGGCTAGTGACCATGAAAAGAAAGATATCTTAAAATTAGCAAGAGACCATGACAAATCAACAGATGAAGCAAAGAAGAATAACATAAGATTGATTGAAGTCAGTGAGAAAGCTAGAGACTGTGCAAAAGCCATAAAAAAACCTCTTCACAGAAATCATGGCAGAAAACTTCCCAAACAGGGAAGAAGAATTTGACATACAGACAAGTGAGGCTTACAGGACTCCAATTAACCATGACCAAAATGCATGTACACCAAGACATACAATAGTCAAGATTCCAGAAATTCAACACAAGAACAGAATATTAAAAGCCATTAGAGAAAAGAAATATTACCTATAAAAGAAAGCTCATCAGAATCACAGCAGGCTTCTCAACACAAACCCTCAAATCAAGGACAGCTTGGAGTGAGGTATTTCAAGCCCTAAAAGAAAACAACCTCCAACCCAGATTGATGTACCCTGCAAAACTATCTTTCAAAATCAATGGAGAAATAAGATAATTTCATGACAAAGAACAGCTGAAGAAATTCATAACTATCAAACCAGCTCTAACTAGCTCTTCAGAAAGCTCTTCAGAATGCTCTGAAGAGAAAATGAAGGCCATAAGCACAAGAACACCAATAGAAAAAAAGACACCAAGCAGGGTAAACAGTTACATGGAGGGGAAAGACAGAACCTACAACAGGAAAATAACATGAAAAAGATAAGCCAATACATGTCAGTTATAACTATCAATGTAAATGGTCTCAACTCACCAATCAAAAGAAACAGACTGAGCCAGTGAGATAGCTCAGCAGCATAAGCACCTGCCCGGCAAGCGCAAAGTCCTGAGTTAGACTCCTGGAACCCACATAAAGGAAAAAAATGGCCGGTGATATTGCTCAGAGGCACAAGTGCTTGCTGGCAAGCGTGAGGTCCTGAGGTCGACTCCCGGTACGCAAATTAAAAAAAAAAAAAAAAAAAAAAAGAAACAGACTGGCAGGATGGACCAAGAAGCATGATCCAACAATATGCTGCATTCAAGAAAAACATTTAACTCAGAAAGAAATTCATAGACTGAAACTCAAAGGATGGGAAACAATACTCCATGCCACAGGAAACCAGAAAAAAAAAAAAAAAAAAAAAAACAAGGGTAGCTATTCTATTTGAAGATAATGTGAACTTCAAGCCAAGACTGACCAAGAGATAAAGGCAGTCACTACATACTTGGTAAGGGAGGACTCCAAGAAGAAGAGATAACAATCATAACTATATATGCACCAAATAGTGGTGCACCCAACTACATAAAATAAATATTAACAGACATAAAAAATCAAATAAGGACTAACACAATTGTAATGGGGTAACTTAATATCCCACTTTCACAATTAGATAGATCAACTAGACAAAAAGTCAACAAAGAAATTTCAAAATTAAACCAAACCTGTGAACAAATGGACTTAAGCATGTCTACAGAGTGTTCCACTCCACAACATCAGAATACACATTCTTCTCAGCTGCACATGGGATATTCTCCAAAATAGATCACATATTAACCCATAAAACATGCTTAAGTAAATTCAGAGGAATTGAAATCATCCTATGCATATTATCTGACCATGTGTAGTGAAATTGGAAATCAACAGCAAAAGAAACCACAAAAACTACAAAAACTCATGGAAATTAAACAACACCCTCCTGAACAACCAATGGGTCACAGAGAAAATTAAAGAAGAAATTAAACAGTATCTACAATTAAATGATAATGCCGATACAACATACCAGAAATTATGGGACACAGTGAAAGCAGTCCTATGAGGGAACTTTATAGTGATGAATTCTCACATCAGGAAAATAGAATGAACTCAAATAAACAACTTAATGTTGAACCTCAAACTTCTAGCAAGGAAGAACAAATCAAACCCAAAGCTCATACAAGAGAGGAAATTATAAAGATAAGAGCAGAAATTAATGCAATTGAGACTAAGAAAACGATACAATGAATCAATGAATTGAAGAATTGGTTCTTTGAAAGATTAAATAAATTGATAAACCCCTAGCCAACCTCATCAAAAAGAGGAAAGAAAAGACTCAATTCAAGCAATTAGGAATGAAAAGGGGGAAATCACAACGGATCCTGAAGAAATCCAGAAGATCATCAGTACCTACTTTGAGAACCTGTACCCTAGCAAGATGGGAAATGCAGAAGAAACAGACAGATTCCTAGATACATATGAATTTCCAAAGCTAAATCAAGATGATATAAAAATTCTAAATAACCCAATATCAGTCAACGAAATTGAAAATATAATTAAAAACCTACCAACAAAGAAAAGCCCAGGTCCTGACAGATTCACTGTTGAATTCTACAAGAAATTTAGAGAAGAACTAATGCCACTAATGCCAAAATTCTTTAAGGAATTTGAAAGGGAAGCAATACTTACAAAATCATTCCTGGAAGTAAGTATTACCCTAATACCAAAACCAGAGAAGGGCCCAACCAAAAAAGAAAACTACAGTCCGGTCTCCCTAATGAATATAGACACAAAAATCCTCATTAAGATATTGGCAAACAAGATGCAGCAAATCATCAAGAAGATTACACACCGTGACCAAGTAGGATTCATTCCAGGAATGCAGGGATGGTTCAACATACCCAAATCAATACATGTAATACACCATATTAACAGAGCCAAAGATAAAAATCACATGATCATCTCAATAGATGCAGAAAAAGCTTTTGACAAAGTCCAACACACATTCACGATAAAAACCCTACAGAACATTGGAATAGATGGTTTATCTCGATCTGATAAAAGCCATCTATGACAAACTAACAGCTGACATCATACTAAATGGTCAAAAACTGAAAGCCTTCACTCTAAAATCAGGAGCAAGACAAGGATGTCCACTATCACCACTCTTATTTAATATAGTTCTGGAAGCATTAGCCAGGACAATTAAATAAGAGAAAGAAATAAAAAGAATAAGGGTAGGAAAGGAAGTTAAATTATCATTATTTGTGGATGACATGATACTCTACATCGAAGACCCCAAAACTCCAACAAAAGACTTCTAGATTTAATAACAAAATTCAGTAGTGTAGCTGGGTACAAAGTCAACACTCAAAAATCAATAGCATTCCTGTACACAAACAACAAACTCACTGAAAGAGAAATAAGGGAAACCACACCCTTCACAATAGCATCCAAAAAAGCAGAATACTTAGGAATCTATCTAACAAAAAAGTAAAAGATCAATACATTGAATATTATAGTACTCTGAAAAAGGAGATTGAAGAGGATATCAGAAAATGGAAAGATGAATAAGAAGAACCAACATAGTGAAAATGGCCATACTCCCAAAATTTTCATACAGATTTAACGCAATGTCAATCAAAATACCACTAGCATATATCACAGAACTAGAGAAAACATTCCTAAAATTCATTTGGAACCAGAAGAGACCTAGAGTAGCAAAAGCAATTCTGGGCAACAAACGCAAGGCAGGGGGCACCACAATCCCTGACTTGAAATTATACTACAAAGCTACTGTGATTAAAAACAACATGGTCTGGCAAAAAAAACAGACCCAAGGATCAGTGGAACAGATTAAAACATGCAGAAACAACTCCAAACCACTCAGCCACCTTATTTTTGACAAAGGGGCCAAACATGTTCACTGGAAAAAAGATAGCCTCTTTAATAAATGGTACTGGAAAAACTGGCTTTCCACATGCTAAAGATTAATACTAGACCCATGTCTATCACCATGCACTAAACTAAAATCAAAATGAGTCAAAAATCTCAATATTAGAAGAGAAATACTAAATCTACTGGAAGAGAAAGTAGGTAGAAATCTTGAAGACATAGGTTTAGGCAGAGACTTCATGACAAAATGCAGATCGCATGGGAAATGCTACCAAGAATCAACAACTGGGATCTCATTAAAAAGCTTTTGCACAACAAAAGAAATCCCAACAGAGTGAAAAGACAACTCACAGAGTGGAAAAAATTTTTAGCCAATTGTCCCTCAGATGAAGGATTTATATCTAGAACATATAAAGAATTGAAAAAAAGCAGAGCCCCCCCACCAATCCAAAGACCCAATCCAAAAATGGGCATCTGAGATGAATACGCACTTCTCAGAGGAAGAAATACAAATGGCAAATAAATATGTGAAAAAATGTTCAACGTCATTTGTCATTTGAGAGGTGCAAATTAAAACAACACTGAAGACTGGTAATATAGCTCAGCAGCACAGTGCCTGCCTGGCAAACACAAGGTCCTGAGTTCAATTCCCAGTACCAAAACCAAAACCAAAACAAAACAAAACAAACAAACAAACAAAAAACCCACTGAGATTCCATCTCATTCCAGAAAGAATGGCTATCACCAAGAAATCAACCAATAACAAATGCTGGCAGGGCTATGGGGAAAAAGGAATCCTTCTCCACTTTTGGTGGGTGTGTAGACTGGTGAAACCACTGTGGAAATCAGTGTGGAGACTCCTCAAAAAACTAGGATTAGAGGTCCCATTCGACCCAGCTATTCCCCTTCTGGGTATCTTCCCAGAAGAATTAAAAACTTCGTACCACAGTGATACATGTGCACCCATGTTTATAGCAGCACAATTTGTAATAGCTAGATCTTGGAAAAAAGATGTGGTATTTTTATACAATGGAATACTACTTAGCCATAAGGAATGATAAACTTGAGACATTTCTAGGTAAATGGATGCAACTTGAGACCATACTTATAAGTGAGATAAATCAGACTTACATATATAAACATCATATTGTCTCCCTGGTGTGAGAAACTGAAAGAATAAATAAGGACCAAAATGTACAATAGATATTGTGAAATGAGAAGAAATTGTTCAAAAGGAAAGAGGGGGCTGGGGATATAGCTCAGTGGCTCAGCGCCTGCCTGGCAAGCATGAGGTCCTGAGTTTGATTCCCAGTACCAAAAAAAAAAAAAAAAAAAAAGAAAGAAAAAAAAGGAAAGAGGAACTAGGGTGGGAGAAAGGGGAAAGGAAGGAAGAGAAAAGGAAAAAAAAATACAAGATAGTTATACTACTAGTTTCTTAGTTCATTGAAAGGAAAGGTTTGTGCTAATATCATTTGGAGGATTTTTTATGACCATATCTTGTACTCTGAGTAACTACTTTGAGGATAATAATATGCAATGTATTAACTATTGTTATTCTCCTATTATTTTGTTATGAAATTTTGTTTTATTTTTTCCATTAAAAAAACCCTTATTATAGTAAAAAACAGACTGCCAGGAACAATAGGGTAAGTATGTTTGAAGCAAGGGGTAGTATTTTGAATATTTTGAGGGGATTTGTTGAACAAAACTAAAGCTGAGCACTCTGGTTATAGTTGGCCATGATAGCAGGCAAGAAGTTGAGGGCTGTGGCTACCACTGCCCAAAAACAAGGCCTGCCAATCTCAGGAAGACCTGATAGAAAACAGCCTAAGCCCAGACAGGTGTCCAATGCTGCCCAGAATGGGCAAGAGAAAGACCCACTTAAAAGGCAGGAAAAGACCACTAGGAGGTGCTTCACCAATCTGAGTGCCTTTACCAGTGTTCCTTCTCCTCCCCATGCCAGCTGGTCTTGAAAGCAAGATTGCCTTTCCGTTCCCTCTGCATCCCTCAGAGGATCCTCTCTGAGTGGTCTGTTCCCACTTTCTGTGCCCTCACTCTCCAGGCCTCCTGTAGAGAACCTGTGTCAGGCTGGACTCTGGTGTTTACAGGCAGAATTAATTGTCTCGTGAGCAGCCAGGACCTCTTTGGTGTAGGCCTGGAGGGCAGCCCTGTGTCTTTTGAAGACTCGGGATTTGCTGGGCCTGCAAGCCAGTGTTGCCATCAGTTGGCAGTGGCTATCTTGTCCTGAGACACCCAGGGCTCGTACAGCTCTGCTCCACATCCATAAGGGGCCTCACTGCCCAGGACTCCTGCCTGCCAGGGTTCTGTAAGAATGGACACGCCCACTGTCTTAGTCACGTTCCTCGTCATTGGAAAGTGTGGGGACGGTACTTGACACCCACAACTTAAAGGAGGAGAGATTTATTTTGGTCCACATTTCAGTCCATGATCAGTTGGCTCCAAGGCAGAATAGCACAGCAGAGGGGCCTGACTCACATCATGGCATCCAGAAAGCAGAGGGAGAAGTCGGGGAAGGAGATGCAGACTACCGGATCATGCCTCCATAGATGCACCTCTTCCAAGCAGACCTACCTCCTAACAGCACATTTACCTATGCACTCATCAGTGGACTAATCTGATGAGTATGTTGCCCCCATGATCTGATCACCTTCCAAAAGCATGTGATCACGTGAGGCTTTGGGGGGAACATCTAGTTATAAACCATAACCCACCTTGTTCTGCCTATGTCAAACATAGCCACTGGGATTTATCTTCTTGGTCCTTTCCTTTTACCGCCACTCTGTTTAGTGTCTGCTTCTATTTATTATATTCTTTCAGTGTTAATCTCATTTCAACTCCAAGGCTCCTTAATCATCATTCACGACCACCACCTTGGGCAGCTACCCCAGGGAATGGCCTTGGGATCCTGGGGCCCATCATAGCCCTTGAAGCTCATGGGGGAGGTAATGGGTTTGGTCCTGGGGGCTGGCCTGTGTGCTTGAGGCAGATCCTGTCAGTTGAAATGATCCTAAATGCACGTGGAACACTCTCCTGGGTCATGGCCGAATCAGAGGTGAAGCCATGAGGAAATGTGTGGAGCCCTGGATGTGTCTGCTTTTGGCTTCCAACCCCTGTGAAGTGAGGAGTCAGACATGAACTTCCTCCATAAACACAGAGGGGTCCACAGAGACTATCCATCCATTCAACCAGAAATGTTAAAACAAAAACAAAAACAAAAAAAACCTACAAAAACAAACAAACAAATCTCTATGCTTCAGCCTAGGGGAGCAGCAGCTGGGTTTTGCCCAGGTCAGTGGCTAGAAGAGTTGCCCATGAGTGATTTGAAGCTGAGCCTGTTCTCTGTGTGTGCTGTATAGATTCACACGACCTGAGTGAGACCCAAAAACAAAGTCATGCAGGAGCCTTACACAAGGAATTAAATTTACACCTTCTGGAACCTCAGAACTTCGCGAGAGCGAGTGAGAAGCTGCCCTATAGCGGTGGCTGCACATCCAGGGGGCTGGAACTCCCTTGGAGAATCACCCCACTGACCATGAGCTAGCAAGAAAAATTCCAGGTGAGGAGGGGGAACAAATACGGGAGAGGGAGCAGCAGCGGATACACAGAGAATTGCACTCTGAGTAAGACCACCTGTGAGAGACTTTAATATGGACACACAGAGGAAAATATAAGCGTTATTGGGACCAAAGAGAAGGAGCAGCACCTAGTGGGTCCTGCAGAAAATAAAACCTGATCTGAGCCCTAAAAGAAGAGTAGGTGGGAACAGGGAAGTCAGGGAAGGCACTCAGGGTGGCGGGAACAGCAAAGCACAGAGGTAAGTAAAAGCCAGGCTTGCATGCAAATGTGAACCCACAGCAAGTGAGAGCTGCTGTTATGGTAGGCAGCAGGCAGGTATAGGGACAAAGCCAGAGACAGATGGGGCCAGATGCCTAAGGCCACATATTCCTTTCTTCATCCTAATTTCCTAGATTTCCTCCTAAACTATAACAAGAGATAATTTCAACATAGTCTGTATGTTTTCAGTTCAAAGCCATTTATCTCCTCTGAAAGTTCAGAGCCAGTTTTTCCAGCCAGAATCTTGGAACAGCAGCTTTAGCCAGTGTGGATTCTGACAAATGAGATGCACATGGGCTGTTCCATTGCTCAAGCTAAAAGCAATGCCCAAAGCAATCTGGGCCTCTCTGAGGGGAAAGTAGGAGCCATCTGAAGTCAAGTTTGTTTGTTGGTGCTGTGTGCACCCCATTGCTTGCTGTCTGGGCCTAGGAAAATGAAGTTACAGCCAGCTGGCCTTAAGGCTCACAGACTAAACAGCTTCATAGGCAAAGATTTGGACCAAACTCCAGGCCTCTTGGCCCACTGCTCACGGCTTACTGAACTGATCCACAAATGGATCCACTTGCGAGATGTGATGTCTGTGCCACATCCAGCTGAAGGTGTGAATGAATGCACTTTAGCCAAAGGGATGACTGCAGACGACCCAAAGGGAGGAGGGCATCATTTCTATGCCTTCAGGAACGTATCAACTCCCTCTGTCTCCCTCTGCCCAGTTTTAGATTGTGGAACAATTGCCAAGAAGCTGGGGCCAATCCAGCCTCACTTCTCCAGCATCTTCCAGGGATTCATGAGTGGACTCCCAACTCCCACAGGCTCTACCACAGTGGGGGAGAGCTTGGTTTTTAGTGTGCAAGACTAGGTGCAGTCCATTAGTTCACCCAGAATGCTGGGCAGGAGTGAAGCTGGCCTCCCCTGTTCCCATGGGAGACATAACCACCAACGTTTGTCTCAGTTATCTATTGCCGCAGCAACCACTGCCTACCAAACTACCCAGAATTCAATGGCTTAAAACAAGCATCTGTTTAGCTCCAGAGAGCCTGTGGGCCAGAGATTTAAGCTGGACAATTGTGGTCTTGGATAGACCCCCCTCACGTGACCCCAGAGGTTGTGGGCTGTTGGCTAGTGGCTCACCTGTCTGTGATTTAGGACAGGCTCTGCTGGGGAACCTGGCTCTCCATGAAGACTCTCTGGAAAACTCTGTCACTCTTCTGGAGACTGGCTGGCTGTGTTCTCATGGTGCAGGTTGACGTGCAAGGGCAGAAGTGGAGACCTGTGAGACCCTTGTGAAACTCCTGCTAATGTCACAACCTGGGCCAAACTCAGAGTTGAGGGGGAAAGGCACCCTGTGTCCTGATAGGAAGAGCTCAAATGTCAGTCTAAGGAGTATGAATACAGTGAAGGTAAAGATTTGGGGCACTTTAAGCAGTTTACCCAAACACGTCTCCACTAAGTCTTCCACAGCTGCTACCAAGTGACTGAGTTCAGACATGACATCAAATCTGCTTTCCAGGGCCGGTGATATGGCTCAGCAGCACAAGCGCCTGCTGGCAAGCGGAAGGTCCTGAGTTTGACTCCCGGTCAAAAAAAAAAAAAAAAAAAAAAGGGCCGGTGAGATGGCTCAGTGGCATAAGCGCCTGCCTTGCAAGCGCGAGGGCCCGAGTTCGACTCCCGGATCCCACATACGGAAAAGGGGCCGGTGATATCGCTCAGCGGCACGGGCGCCTGTTGGCGCGCGAGGTCCTGAGGTCGACCCCCCGGTACCCACAAAAAAAAAAAAAAAAAAAAAAAAAAATCTGCTTTCCATTACAACTACAATGCATGATTTTCAAACTAGGTTGTGCAGAGCCCTTCAGTGAACTCTGCAGGGCCAAGGGTGTTTGAGACATGGGAGAGAAAAAAGGTGGGCTCTGGACCTTTCTTACTTGGTGCTGTTCCACTTTTATTTGTCTTATATATTAGGATTCTACATAAGTTTTTGTTTTAAAAAAAGATTCTGGCATTAAAAAATCTTTTAAAAGCTTTCTCTTGAATATATTCAGGTCAACAGGAAGATGCATGACTAGCACAAATTTCCTGGTCCCTGCTGAAGAGATCCTGCTCCTCTATGTTGAAGAAAGAACTTCCTGAAACCAGTGATTGTATGTTCTTTACAACTGTTTTGTGAATGTCGATGATATGTGAAAATTTTATTTTACAGCTAAATGCCAGGGAAAATTTTAGTATGTTTTCTGCTTTTGAACAATGAGAACCATTTTCGGTAGTATGTGTTATGTTTCTTTTTTCACCTTGGCCACCTGGAAGCTCTGTACCAAATTCAGGTCACAAGTTCAATAATTCTTAAAACCAGAATGACTTGGGGAGCTTTTAATATACAGATTTTAGCCCATGATAGACATCTACAAGGCATCTCAGACTTACCATCTTTTGATGAATGGTAACTCTGTCCTTCCAACTGCTCCAGCTGAAACCTTGCCATCATCTCTGACACCCCTCCTTTGCCCACACCACACATTTCAACCTGTTGGCAAACCCTATTATCTCTATTTTCCAAATGTCTGGGTTCTAGCTGCTTCTTTCCTCCATATTGCTAACCCGATCAAAACTACCATCATTTTTAAACTGAATTATGAAAATGGCCTCCTACATTCTGTCCTGCTTCTGCCTCTGACTTTAAAAATATCTCTTTTTTGGGGGGTATGGCAAAAAGAATGATCCTCCCAAAATGGAAGTCAGATCACCCATCCTCTATTCAACCTCCTACCTCACAATAGATGCCATGTCATTCTGGTAAAAAATGTCCTTTTAGTGACCATTAAAGCCCCACATGACTACCTCTTTTATGTCTTAGTATTCAGCTGCTTTCTCCAGCCTCAGCCATTCTGTTCCCTTTATAGTTCCTTGAGGCATGTTCCTACCCCAGGGCCTTTGCACATGAGGTTTCCTTCAACCAGAGTGCTCTTACACTGGGTATTATGTGTTGTGTTTCCCTCAAATTGGTCAGGTATCTGCTCAGATGTAACAGTTTTAGAGAGGTCATCTTTGGCTATTTTACAAAAATAAGTGGGCCCAAATTCTGCAATACTGATGATTGAACCCAGAGCCTTCACGTTGAGCTACATACCCAGCCCCCTTTTTAAGTATTTATTTTGCAACAGGGTCTCCGCTAAGTCACTAAATTGCCCAGGCTGAAACTGAACTTCTAATCCTCCTGCCTCAGACTCTCAGAGTGCTGGGATTATAGAAGTGTGCCACCAGACCCAGCCAGATTGCCACTTCTTAATGGGATGAGTTGCAAAGTCACACTGTGAAGTGGTGAAGGTACAGGAAGGAGAGAACCGTGGCTACCTTTACAGATGCTGACCATACTGGACCAGTGTACAAACACCCAGCTATGAGCGAGGTGGTGGTGGGTATTTCTGTGTCCATGAGTGGTTACATTTTCTGGTCTTCACAGGTCCTTGGTCACGGCTCCAGTTCACAGCAGTGGTAAGTTTCGTGGCATCTACTGCCTTCTGCCCTTGGGCCCAACGGCTGTGTCTCAGCTACGTGACCTTCTCTCAGAGAGGCTGCATGGAAGGTCTCAAAGACATGTTTTTGCATAAGAGGCTCCTGATCCTTCCAGTCAGCTGTCATAGCTGTGGCTTGTTGGCAATGCTTCAGCCATTCATATCTAATCCTGTGCACTGATTAATGGAGGTGGTTCCACTTTTATTGTCCCCCTGTGGCAGCCTGTCTCCCCAGTGGCTGGGGCAGGTCTGTGGCCATTTATGGGCAAAGCCAGAGCCCTGCTGTCCTCATTCCAGGACATGGTGGGGCTTGAGGTGTGGGTCACATCCTGCTCTGTGACCTTGGCCAACATCATTCTAACCTCCACAAACTGCCTCTCTTGTGTTTGTGAATTATAATGCTTTCTCTCTCACCATCATCAGTTTCCCCCTCTGGGTCATTGCTATCAGTGTACAAATGTGCTATCCTTGTTCCTATCTTAAAACATGATCTTTTAACTCCATATCTCTTGTATGTATTATTCCAGTTCTTTACTTCTTCTTAGAGATGAGCTCTTCAAAGAGATAACTGTACTTCATTGTTCCCAATCTGAGGGTTTCTAGACCCCTTAAAACCTCTCTGGTCAGGATCCATCCACCACTCTCCTGAGACTCCTCTTGGCAAGGTTGCTTACTGAGGCCAATGGTCATCCTGCATCCTGTCTGAGTCCCCAAGGTGGCCACTTTCTGCTCCAGAAACACTCCCCTCACTCGGCATCTAGGACGCCTGGCTCCTGTGTTTCATCCTTCCTTGCTGGTTTGTCCCCATTTCCCTGACCATGGAATGTTGGAGGGCCCTGAGTTTCAGGCCCCAAGCCTTCCCTCTTTCTAGTGCAATTCATCCTGCCTCATGGCTTTAAATACCAGCTCTATGCAATGACTGTCATATTCATGTCTCCAGCTCAGGTCTCTTCCCTGGTCCCCAGGATCACAAATCCAATTAACATCTCCACCAGGATGAATATCTAACCTGCGTCTTGAATTTAGCATGCCCAAGACTGAGTTTTGATTGTTTCCCAAACCTGCAAGCTTCCCTAGTGCCAGAGAAGGCTCACAGGTAGAGAAGCAGTGATACAAATAATCCTTGCTCATGGGAAGGGAACATGCAATAGGGGGATCAACAGAATCTGCCATTGGGATTTTAGCTTTTTATTCCCTGGTGTATCCTGCCCCTTAAACAGTGTCAGACACATTTTTATGAGGTATAAATGCTATAGTAGACATTGGACGGTTGTGGTCCCAGCATCCCTTTTCTCTTTTATGATCGACTTCATTCCTATTTTTCCTTGGGAAACCTCCTAGTTCCTGGGTATGGGCTCCCGTCACCTCCACCCCAAGGGCTTAATCCAATCAACTTCTCTTCTTCCCTCCCCTGCCTGTGTGACCACAGTGATCTGTTCAGGAATGGACACATGACCCGTTTTGACTCACTGAGAGAAAACTTGGTGTTGCTGAATGGTTTGTCCCCATTTCCCTGACCACGGAATGTTGGAACTCCCTGAGGCTGGTACAGCTAGTATTTAATACAGCTGGTATTTAAAGCCATGAGGCAGAATGAGAAACGGTTGTTCACTCTTTCCCTGAGTGATGTAGGATAAGGAGGTAAAGCCTTATGCAGCCATTTTGCAATCATAGGAAAGCTTGCAGCTTCTGGGTTGATTGCATAAGGCCCAAAGAGAAAGCCAGTAAGAAGGCAGAGAGCAAAGGGAGAGAATCTGATGTTTGGAGAAATCTTTTGGAGCTGCTTGATCAAGTCTTGCTTGAAATCACATCTAAATCTGGACTTTAACTGATATATCTAACAAAATTTCTTCATGTTGTGAGTCACTTGGATGTAGATTTCCTGTCATTTATAGCTGAAAGAGTCCTCACTGATTCTGTACCTAATTTATAGGATTGTTGTGAGGTTTAAATAAAATAGCACTTAGTGAAGCATGGCATGCAAATACCACTCCATAAATGGTAACCCATGTTGCTGTTATGATGGATTTGTTTTTACAGTTATGTGACTTTTTCATCTACATCTCAGCATTGGCATGTTTCTGTTACTCTCTTCCATATTCAACTCTCCCCCAAAGGAGGGAGGCTGAGGTCCTGCCCAGCCTCAGGCTCTCAACCACCAGGCTGGGCTTAACATCCTCGTTGCACACAACAGTGATGAACACTACAGTGAGATCTAACTCTTCTGATGTCTCATTTTCTCTTGTTTGGTGATATTTGTCTACTCCAAGCTTAAATGTTCTCAGCAAAGCACTCCAAATGCCTCTTTCAGGAACCGACATCCATACGAAAACAATGGCAACAAGAAAAAGGTGGAAACTTTCTAGAAGAGGCCCAGATTTTGAAAATGTGATAAAAAGGTTATTGTGTGTCCAGACTTTTCACACAAGAATTGGAGGCGATTTAACACAAGAATAATAAACAGAGGAAGGCTGGCTAATGCAGAGCAGATGGGCCTGAAGGGCAGAGCTAAGCATTTCAACATCTTCCCCTCTGGACTTCTGGACTCAAGATGACTGAGTGCTGGTTTCCTCAGCTAAAAATAAAGGTAATGCCCTTGGGGAAATCATAAATATGGCAGGTTTTATTTCTGTTTTTTTTTTTTTTTTTTGTTGGGTATCGGGGGTCGACCTTAGGACCTCGCACACCAGCAGGCGCCCGTGCTGCTGAGTGATATCACTGGCCCTTTTCTTGTATGTGGGTACGGGGAGTAGAACTCAGGACCTCATGCTTGCCAGGCAGGTGCTTATGCCGCTGAGCTATCTCACTGGTCCTGACAGGTTTTATTTCTAGGGTGGTTGGTGGACTAAAGTTTTCAAGAAGCTACTATATTATGTAGCCAGTATTTCGCATTCACTAATTTAATTCTGACCACAACTCCATATTAAACATGAGAAAACCAAGGCTCTGAAAGTGCGAGTCCCTCACTGGAGGATGCCCAGCCAGCACAAGAGCAGAGTCAGGATCAGTCCTCAGTCTGCCCCACTGCCTATACCATGGTTCTGCAAAATGGGATAACAGATGAGCAGGGAAAAGGGTCATGGCCAAATAAATTTGGGAAACACTGATGCATATGGATGTATAGACATACACATTCATACAGTAATACCCATACTTGGCATTCAATAAAATGTACATATTTAAAGAATGCAATTTGATAAGTTCTGACATATGTCTCTACCTGGGAAACCATCACTATGATCAAGGTAACCATATCCAACATTTCCAATTTTTCCTTCTCCAATTTTGTAATTTTTCCCTCCTACCCCTCCTGTTCCTTCCACTTCTGATCCCAGTCACTAATCTACTGTCTGTCACTGTAGATTTGTTGCATTTTCTAAAGTTTTGTATAAATAGAATCAGACGGTAGGTACTATTTTTGTCTATCTTGTTTTACTTAGCATTGTTATTTGGAGATCTACTCCTGTTAGTACATGCTTATTCATTTATAATGCTGAATAGTATTCCACTGGAAGAAAATGCTACACTTTTATCTGGGTGTGGGGACACATACTTCTAACCCCAGCACTCCGGGAGGCTGAGACAGAAGAATTGCAAGTTCTTGCCCAACCAGGACAACCTAGTGACTTAGTAAGATCCTTTCACAAAAACGAATAGGGAAAAGGCTGGGATATAGCTCAAGGTGAAGCCCTGTGTTCATCCCCAATACAAAAAAAAAAAAAAAAAAAAAAGAAAGAAATTAAAAGAAAAGAAGAATATGCTACAATTTGTTTATCTGTTCATCTACATATGGACATTTTGTTGGTTTCCAGTTTGGGGCTATTACAAATAAAGCTGATATGAATGTTTGTGATCAAATCTTTGTGTGATATATACTTTCTTTCCCTTTGGATAAATACCTGAGAATGGAATGACTAGATTATATGATAGGTACATAATTAACTTTTAGAGAAACTGTGAAACTGTTTTACAACATTTTACATCCCCTCTAGCAGTGTATGAGAGGTCCAGCTGCCCTACAACGTCTTCATCAGCACTTTAATGATCAGCCTTCATTTTGGCCATAGTAAGAGGTGTATAATCACCTTTTACTCAAATATCTTATAACTGTATTTCCCTGTTGACTATGAATATTATGTTCTCATGTGCTTGTTTGCCATCTATATATAATTTTTAGTAAGAGTTCAAATCTTTGGCATATTTATAATCAAATTTTTCTCTTTTTAAGAAATGGAGTTGGGCCGGTGATACAGCTCAGTGGCATAAGCACTTGCCTGGCAAGTGCGAGGTCCTGAGTTCGACTCCTGATACCTGCATAAGAAAAAAAAGAAAAAGAAAAAAGACATGGAGTATTGTTAAGTCCGCCAGACTGGCCTAAAAATCCTGGGCCTAAGTGACCCTCCTGCCTCAGCCTCCTGAGTAGCTGGGACTACAGACATGTGCCATCACACCCAGTGAATTGTTTCTTTTCATTTTCTTTTTTATTTTATTTTATTTTAAAGAAAAGACAAGACAAAACAAAACAAAGCAAAAAAGAACAAAATTTCAAAACAACATAATAGGAGGGTAACAATGGTTAATATATTACGTATTGTTATCTTTAAATTAGTTACTCAGGGTACAAGATATCAGCATTCAATTGTCCAAACATTACAGGCATAAACCTTTCTCTTCAATGAACTAAGCAAAATTAGTAGTGTATCTATATTAACCATCTTATATATAAATACAATTTTTTCTTATCCCTTCTTTTCCCCATTCCCCCATCCCAGACTCTCTTTCCTTTTGACCAGTTTCTTTCTGATTCATCCTATCTATTGTACATTTTGGATCTTATTTACTCTTTCAGTTTCTCACACTAGGGAGACAATACGATGTTTACACATGTGCATCCGGTTAATTTCATTTATGAGTATTTTCTCAAGTTGTATCCATTTACCTATAAAAGTCTCCAGTTTATCCTTCTTTATGGCTGAATAGTACTCCATTGTATAAAAATACCACATCTTTCTTATCCATTCCTCAGTTGATGGGCATTTGGGTTGTTTCCAAGATCTGGCTATTACAAATTGTGCTGCTATAAACATGGGTGCACATATATCGCTGTGGTACGATGTGTTTAATTCTTCTGGGAAGATGCCCAGAAGGGGAATAGCTGGGTCAAATGGGACCTCCAATCCTAGTTTTTTGAGGAATCTCCACACTGATTTCCACAGTGGCTGTACCAGTCGACACTCCCACCAACAGTGGAGAAGGGTTCCTTTTTCCCCACAGCCCCTCCAGCATTTGTTATTAGTTGATTTCTTGATAATAGCCATTCTTTCTGGGGTGAGATGGAATCTCAGTGTTGTTTTAATTTGCATCTCTCGAATGACTAGTGATGTTGCACATTTTTTTGTATATTTATTTGCCATTTGTATTTCTTCATCTGAGAAATGTATATTCATCTCAGATGGCCATTTTTGGATTGGGTCTTTAAATTTGGGAGGTCTGATTTTTTTGAGTTCTTTGTACGTTCTCGATAGTAATCCTTTGTCTGAGGAATAGCTGGCAAACATTTTTTCCCACGTTGTGGGTTGTCTCTTCACTCTGTTGGTGGTTTCTCTTGCTGTGCAAAAGCTTTTTAATAAGATGAGATCCCAGTTGTTGATTCTTTGTGATAGTTCCTGTGCAGTTAATGTTTTATTCATAAAGTCTTTGCCTACACCAATGTCTTCAAAGGTTTTACCTATCCTACCTTCTAGCAGATTTAATGTTTCTGTTTTAATATTTAGATCTCTGATCCATTTTGAATTTAGTTTAGTGCATGGTGAAAGACATGGGTCTAGTTTTAATCTTCGGCATGTGCAGAGCCAGTTTTTCCAGCACCATTTATTAAAGAGGCTATCTTTCTTCCAGTGAATGTGTTTGGCACCTTTGTCAAATATGAGGTGGTTTAGTACGTCTGGAGTTGTTTCTGCATCTTCTAATCTGTTCCATTGATCTTCAGGTCTGTTTTTTGCTAATACCATGCTGTTTCTATCACAGTAGCTTTATAGTTTAATTTCAAGTCAGGGATTGTGATGCCTCCTGCCTTGCCTTGGTTGCCCAAAATTGCCTTTGCTATTCTAGGTCTCTTCTGATTCCAAATGAATTTTAGGATTGTTTTCTCTAATTCTGTGAGATATGCTGTTGGAATTTTGATTGAAATTGCATTAAATCTGTATAAAAATTTTGGAAGTATGGCCATTTTCACTATATTGGTTTTTCCTATCCATGAGCAAGGGATATCTTTCCATTTTCTGATATCCTCTTCAATCTCCTTTTTCAGAGTACTGTAGTTTTCAGTGTAGAGGTCTTTTACAACCTTTGTGAGGTCAATTCCTAGGTATTTCAATTTTTGGATGTTATTGTGAAAGGTATTGTTTCCCTAATTTCTCTTTCAGTAAGTTTGTTATTTGTGTACAGAAAGGCTATTGATTTTTGAGACTTGACTTTGTATCCAGCTACACTACTGAATTTGCTTATCAAATCTAGCAGTTTTTTAGTGGAGTTTTTGGGGTCTTCTGTGTAGAGTATCATGTCATCTCCAAATAATGATAATTTAACTTCTTCCTTTCCAATCATTATTCCTTTTATTTCTTTCTCTTGTCTAATCGCTCTGGCTAAAGTTTCCAGAACTATGTTGAATAAGAGTGGGGACAGTGGACATCCTTGTCTTGTTCCTGATTTTAGAGGGAAGGCTTTCAGTTTTTGGCCATTTAGTATGATATTGGCTGTTGGTTTGTCACAGATAGCTTTTATCAGATTGAGATAAAGACCATCTATTCCAATTTTCTGTAGGGTTTTTATCATAAATAGGTGCTGGACTTTGTCAAAAGCTTTTTCTGCATCTATTGAGACGATCATGTGATTTTTGTCTTTGGTTCTGTTAATACGGTGTATTACATTTATTGATTTACATATATTGAACCATCCCTGCATCCCTGGGATGAATCCAACTTGGTCATGGTGTATAATCTTCTTGATGATTTGCTGGATTCTGTTTGCCAGTATCTCATTGAGGATTTTTGCATCTATGTTCATTAGGGAGATTGGCCTGTAGTTCTCTTTCCTAGTTGGGTCCTTCTCTGGTTTTGGTATCAGGGTAATGCTTGCTTCCAGGAATGAATTTGGGAGTATTGCTTCCCTTTTGATTTCATTAAAAAGTTTGAGAAGTAATGGTGTTAGGTCTTCTCTAAATTTCTTGTAGAATTCAGCAGTGAATCCATCAGGGCCTGGGCTTTTCTTTGTTGGGAGGTTTTCTATTACATCTTTGATTTCATTGGTTGATATTGGTTTATTTAGGATTTTTATATCTTCTTGATTCAGTTTTGGTAATTCATACGTATCTAGGAGTCTGTCCATTTCTTCTGCATTTTCCATCTTACTGGAATATAAATTTTCAAAATAGGTATAGATGATCTTCTGGATTACTTCACGGTCCATCGTGATATTGCCCTTTTCATTTTCAATTGCATGGATTTGAGTTTTTTTCTTTTCTTCTTTAAATAAGGTTGGATAAGGGTTTGTCAATCTTATTTATTCTTTTTTTTTTTTTTTAAAGAGAAGAAAAAAACAAAACAAATCAAAAGAAGAACAAATTTTCAAAACAACATAATAGGAGGGTAACAATGGTTAACACATTACGTATTACTATCTTTAAGTTAGTTATTCAGGACACCAGACATTAGCATTCAATTGTCCAAACATTATTGGCACAAACCTTACTCTTCAATGAACTAAGTAAAAATGGTAGTGTATCTATCTTAACCATCTTATATATATATATACAATTTTTTTCCCTTTCCCTTCTTTCTTTTCCCTATTCCAGTCTCTCTTTCCTTTTGACCAGTTTCTTTTTGATTCACCATATCTATTGTACATTTTGGATCTTATTTACTCTTTCAGTTTCTCATACTAGAGAGATAATACGATGCTTACACATGTGCTTCTGGTTTATTTCACTTATGAGTATTTTCTCGAGTTGCATCCATTTACCTATAAAAGTCTCCAGTTTATCCTTCTTTATGGCTGAATAGTACTCCATTGTATAAAAATACCACATCTTTCTTATCCATTCCTCAGTTGATGGGCATTTGGGTTGTTTCCAAGATCTGGCTATTACAAATTGTGCTGCTATAAACATGGGTGCACATATATCGCTGAGGTACGATGTTTTTAATTCTTCTGGGAAGATGCCCAGAAGGGGAATAGCTGGGTCAAATGGGACCTCCAACCCTAGTTTTCTGAGGAATCTCCACACTGACTTCCACAGTGGCTGTACCAGTCGACACTCCCACCAACAGTGAAGAAGGGTTCCTTTTTCCCCACAGCCCCTCCAGCATTTGTTATTAGTTGATTTCTTAATAGTAGCCATTCTTTCTGGGGTGAGATGGAATCTCAGTGTTGTTTTAATTTGCATCTCCCGAATGACTAGTGATGTTGCACATTTTTTTGTATATTTGTTTGCCATTAGTATTTCTTCATCTGAGAAATGTGTATTCATCTCAGATGCCCATTTTTGGAGTGGGTCTTTAAATTTGGGAGGTCTGATTTTTTTGAGTTCTTTATATGTTCTCGATAGTAATCCTTTGTCGGAGGAACAGCTGGCAAACATTTTTTCCCACATTGTGGGTTGTCTCTTCACTCTGTTGGTGGTTTCTCTTGCTGTGCAAAAGCTTTTTAATAAGATGAGATCCCAGTTATTGATTCTTTGGGATAGTTCCCGTGCGGTTGAGTTTTTATTCATAAAGTCTTTGCCTACACCAATGTCTCCAAGGGTTTTACCTATCCTACCTTCCAGCAGATTTAATGTTTCTGTTTTAATATTTAGATCTCTGATCCATTTTGAATTTAGTTTAGTGCATGGTGAAAGATATGGATCTAGTTTTAATCTTCGGCATGTGTAGAGCCAGTTTTTCCAGCACCATTTATTAAAGAGGCTATCTTTCTTCCAGCGAATGTGTTTGGCACCTTTGTCAAAGATAAGGTGGCTTAGTATGTCTGGGGTTGTTTCAGCATCTTCTAATCTGTTCCATTGATCTTCAGGTCTGTTTTTTTGCCAGTACCACACTGTTTTTATCACAGTAGCTTTATAGTATAATTTCAAGTCGGGGATTGTGATGCCCCCTGCCTTGCGTTTGTTGCCCAGAATTGCCTTTGCTATTCTAGGTCTCTTCTGATTCCAAATGAATTTTAGGATTGTTTTCTCTAATTCTGTGAGATATGCTGTTGGAATTTTGATTGGAATTGCATTAAATCTGTATAACAATTTTGGAAGTATGGCCATTTTCACTATATTGGTTCTTCCTATCCAGGAGCAAGGGATATCTTTCCATTTTCTGATATCCTCTTCAATCTCCTTTTTCAGAGTACTGTAGTTTTCAGTATAGAGGTCTTTTACATCCTTCGTGAGGTTGATTCCTAGGTATTTCATTTTTTTGGATGTTATTGTGAAAGGTATTGTTTCCCTAATTTCTCTTTCAGTAAGTTTGTTATTTGTGTACAGGAAGGCTATTGACTTTTGAGTATTGACTTTGTATCCAGCTACACTACTGAATTTGCTTATTAAATCTAGCAGTTTTTTAGTGGAGTTTTGGGGATCTTCTGTGTAGAGTATCATGTCATCTGCAAATAATGATAATTTAACTTCTTCCTTTCCAATCATTATTCCTTTTATTTCTTTCTCTTGTCTAATCGCTCTGGCTAAAGTTTCCAGAACTATGTTGAATAAGAGTGGGGACAGTGGACATCCTTGTCTTGTTCCTGATTTTAGAGGAAAGGCTTTCAGTTTTTGGCCATTTAGTATAATATTGGCTGTTGGTTTGTCATAGATAGCTTTTACCAGATTGAGATAAAGACCCTCTATTCCAATTTTCTGTAGGGTTTTTATCATGAAAAGGTGCTGGACTTTGTCAAAAGCTTTTTCTGCATCTATTGAGATGATCATGTGATTTTTGTCTTTGGTTCTGTTAATATGCTGTATTACATTTATTGATTTACGTATGTTGAACCATCCCTGCATCCCTGGGATGAATCCAACTTGGTCATGGTGTATAATCTTCTTGATGATTTGTTGGATTCTGTTTGCCAGTATCTTATTAAGGATTTTTGCATCTATGTTCATTAGGGAGATTGGCCTGTAGTTCTCTTTCTTAGTTGGGTCCTTCTCTGGTTTTGGTATCAGGGTAATGCTTGCTTCCAGGAATGAATTTGGGAGTATTGCTTCCCTTTCAATTTCATTGAAAAGTTTGAGAAGTAGGGGCGTTAGGTCTTCTCTAAATTTCTTGTAGAATTCGGCAGTGAATCCATCAGGGCCTGGACTTTTCTTTGTTGGGAGGTTTTTAATTACATCTTCAATTTCATTGGTTGATATTGGTTTATTTAGGATTTTTAAATCTTCTTGATTTAGCTTTGGTAATTCATACGAATCTAGGAATCTGTCCATTTCTTCTGCATTTTCCATCTTAGTAGAATATAAATTTTCAAAATAGGTATAGATGATCTTCTGGATTTCTGCAGGGTCCGTCGTGATATCACCCTTTTCATTTTCAATTGCATGGATTTGAGTCTTTTCTTTTCTTTTTTTAATAAGGTTGGATAAGGGTTTGTCAATCTTATTTATTCTTTCAAAGAACCAACTTTTTGCTTCATTGATTCTTTGTATTGTTTTTTTATTCTCCAATACGTTAATTTCTGCTCTGATCTTTATAATTTCCTCCCTTGTACGGGCTTTTGGCTTAACCTGCTCTTCTTTTTCTAGAAGCTCGAGGTTCACCCTTAAGTTGTTTATTTGCGCTTGCTCTATTTTCCTAATATAAGTATTTAATGCTATAAATTTCCCTCTTAGGACTGCTTTCATTGTATCCCATAAGTTCCGGTATGTTGTACTGTCATTGTCATTCAGTTGTAGAAAGTGACTAATTTCTTCTTTAATTTCATCTGTGACCCATTGGTTGTTCAGGAGGATGCTGTTTAATTTCCATGTGTTTAGGGAGTTTTTGTGGGATCTTTTGCCATTGATTTCCAATTTCATTGCACTATGGTCTGATAATATGCATGGGATAATTTCAATTCCTTTGCATTTACTTAAGCAGGTTTTATGAGCTAGTATGTGGTCTATTTTGGAGAACGTCCCATGTGCAGCTGAGAAAAATGTGTATTCTGATGTTGTGGGATGGAACACTCTGTAGACATCTACTAAGTCCATTTGTTCAAAAGTTTGGTTCAGTTCTACTATTTCATTATTGATTTTCTGTCCAGTTGATCTATCTTTTTGTGACAGTGGAGTATTGAGATCTCCCAATATAATTGTATTAGTGCTTATTTGATTTTTCATGTCCTTTAGTACTTGTTTTATATAGCTGGGTGCATTGGTATTTGACGCATATATATTTATGATCGTTATCTCTTCCTCTTGGATTGTTCCCTTTACCAGGATGTAATGACCGTCTTTATCTCTCTGAATCCTTCTTGGCTTGAAGTTCACTTTGTCTGCAAAAAGAATAGCTACCCCTGCTTTTTTCTGGGTTCCTGTGGCATGGAGTATTGTTTTCCATCCTTTGACTTTCAGTCTATGAATTTCTTTCTGAATTAAATGTGTTTCTTGTATACAGCATATTGTTGGATCTTGCTTCTTGATCCATTTCGCCAGTCTGTGCCTTTTGATTGGTGAATTGAGACCGTTAACATTGATGGTTAAAACTGATATGTATTGACTTGTCATGATATTTTCCTGTTGTTGGTTCCCACTCTTTGTTTTTCTGCTTTCCGGCTATTTAATTATTTGCCCTGCCTGGTGGATTCCTTCTGTTGGGGTTCCTATCTCTTTCTAGAATGTCCTTCAGAACGTTTTGGAGTGCTGGTTTGGTGGTCATAAATTTTCTCAGATGTTCTTTGTCATGAAAGTATTTTATTTCTCCATCAATTTTGAAAGATAGTTTTGCAGGGTACATCAATCTGGGCTGAAAATTATTTTCCTTTAGAGCTTGCAATACATCATTCCAAGCTCTTCTTGAATTGAGGGTTTGTGCTGAAAAGTCAGCTGTGATTCTGATGGGTTTTCCTTCATAGGTGATTTGTCTCTTCTCCCTAACAGCTTTTAAGATTCTGCCCTTCTGTTGAATTTCTGGGATCTTGACTATAATATGTCTGGCTGAAGTTTTTTTTTGATCATGTCTAGTTGGTGTTCTAAAAGCTTCACTTATAGGGGTGTCAAATTCCTTTTCTCTTCCAGGAAAGTTCTCCCTGATTATGTCTTTGAACAAGGTTTTAATGTCGTTGATGGTATCTCCTGCTTTTTCATTTATTCCAATTATTCTTAAGTTGTTTATCTTTGAGTCATCTAGCAGCTGCTGAATTGATTTTTCATGGTCCCTTGCTATTTTTAAGAATTTTTCCATTTCATGATCACTAATTGCAAGCCTGTCTTCTATATCTGAGATCCTGTCCTCGCATTGGCTTATTCTGCTACAAATACTTTCAATGGAATTTTTTATCTCTTGGGTATCTGCTTGAATCTGCCTTATGGATTCCATTTCTTTCCTATGCTGAGCATTCATGGTTTCTATAGTTTTCTTAAGTTCATCTATTTTTTTGTCTGTATCAACTATAGTGTCCTTAAGCATGGTCTTCATTGTAGACATTATCTCTGCAGTTATCTGTGAGATTATTTCTGTTTTAATTTTTTCCAGAACCTCATTCAGTTGCTTTGTTGTTACCACTTCAGATAGGCCAGGTGGGTGGCTTTCGGATTGTCCCACCTCGTTGCTCCCTAGGTTTGCCTTTGGTGAATTGGATGTGTGGGGTTGCATCTTGTTTAAGTGTCGTCTCATTTTTTCTTTCTTTAATTCCTGGGGTGATGTTTGCAAATTACCTATAGTAGGTTACTTTATTGCTAGTGTTTAAGATCTTTAGAAGATGACTACTTCTCTGCAGTATCTTCCAAGTGGAGCTTGCTTTTAGGTTTTGAGCTTTCTGCCAGATCCTACCTCTTCAATTCGTTGGGTATGCGAAGTTGCTACCTGTTTGGCCCAGTCCTTGATTCTTTGGTACTGTGCCACTGTATTTTCTGTGTCCCTTAGTCAATCTCAATCATGAAATATCAGGAAGGAAAGATGTTTAGAACAATTATTTCACATTTGGCTATAATGTTAACTAAAGCATCAAACACAGCCTAGAAATGACAGACTGAGCTAACCAGTTATTTACCACTTTTAGCTGTATAGAGTTGCAGTTATATAACAAAATCTAAAACACACCAGAAAAATTATATGCAGTATACAAGTCCTGTGTATGGCAATTTTTCCCCTGAGGAGTTTAAATTTAAAATGAGTTAAGGAGGAAATAGAGTATTGGGAGAAGAGGAAGGAATTAGATGTAAGGTTAGAGGACCAAGAGGGATCCCACTAAAATTGGGACACTAGTGCAGAGGACAGGTGGTAGAAAGAGAAGGAAGGGATAAAAGGAAGAACAGATCACAACCACAATCACAAAGAAGTTAGAGGCGCTAATTACACTCATATAAAAAACCAGAGAGAATAATGAAGGAAAGAGCAAATACACATACAGAAACAAAAACGAAGATAAAAACAATAAAACAGACAGATCAAAAATATAACCCCACCAAAAAACAAAACAAAACAAAACAAAACAAAAAGAAAAAAAACCCTTCGCCAGAACAAAAAACAAATCAGTGAGAAAAAAAATAATAAAAAATAAAAATAAAAATAAAAATAAAAAAATAAAAAGAATCAGTTCCAGGTGTTGACTCTGCTGTAGGCAGTTACCCTGTGGTGAGAGAGTCCTGTTCTGTGCAGGTCCGTCCCAGTAAGCCAGGAGCGCCCTCTGGCGGGCGGTGAGCAGATGCGCGTACTTTCAGGCAGAGACCAGTCTAGCTCGCCTCCGCTCTCAGCGCCCTTTCACGATCCCTGGGCCTGAGAGGCTCAGCGCACTGTCCGGAGCGCGGGTTCCCTGCACTGGTTCCCGCCGCTCTGGTTTTTCGCCACGCCCCCCACAATGGCGCCGGGCCAGTCGCTCTCTGGCGCGGGACAGGTGTGGCTGAGAGTCTAGTCTCGTTCGCCTGCTGACCTCAGCACACTTTCGTGGGCCTGAGAGGCCCCGTGCTGCCCTGTCCGGAGCACAAGTTCCCAGAGCAGTTTTCGAGCAGCTCTGAGTTTCGCCACACCCCCCACAATGGCGCCCGTCCGGTCGCTCTCTGGCGCGGGGCAGCTGTGGCTGAGAGACACTCACCGCTGGTCAGCGCCGTTCTCCGCCGCTCCCCTGCCCCGCCGCTGTCTCAGGATCCTCCGTGGGGGCTCCCTGGGCACCAGCTGCCACCGTGTGTCCGTAGAATTGAGCTTCCGCGGCGCTGCAACTCCCGGGATAGTAGAAGGTGCACGCGCGCGGTCTGCTCCTTCTTTCCTTCTTCTTTGTTGGAAGTCACCCGTCACTGGTGCTGGGGGTCCCAGATTGCGCTTCAGAACTTCTCTTGGTTTCGGGGAGGCATCTCCCCCCCTCCTGCGCTTTCCGGGTCGCTATATTCCCGTGTTCCAATGGTAACTTTTAGAGAGAGTTTCGCTGCCTGCTTCTTACTCATCCGCCATCTTGAGGTCTCCAATCTTATTTATTCTTTCAAAGAACCAACTCTTTGATTCATTGATTCTTTGTATTGTTTTTTAGTCTCCAATACATTAATTTCTGCTCTGATCTTTATAATTTCCTCCCTTGTATGAGCTTTTGGCTTAGCCTGCTCTTTTCTTTCTAGAAGTTTGAGGTTCACCATTAAGTTGTTTATTTGCACTTGCTCTATTTTCCTGATATAGGTATTTAATGCTATAAATTTCCCTCTTAGGACTGCTTTCGTTGTAGCCCATAAGTTCCGGTATGCTGTACTGTCATTATCATTCAGTTGTAGAAAGTGTCTAATTTCTTCTTTAATTTCATCTGTGACCTATTGGTTGTTCAGGAGGGTACTATTTAATTTCCATGTGTTTAGGAAGTTTTTGTGATTTCTTTTGTCATTGATTTCCAATTTCATTGCACTATGGTCTGATAATATACATGGGATAATTTCAATTCCTTTGCATTTACTTAAGCAGGTTTTATGAGCTAGTATGTGGTCTATTTTGGAGAATGTCCCGTGTGCAGCTGAGAAGAATGTGTATTCTGATGTTGTGGGGTGGAACACTCTGTAGACATCTACTAAGTCCATTTGTTCAAAAGTTTGGTTCAGTTCTAATATTTCATTATTGATTTTTTTGTCTAGTTGATCTGTCTTTTTGTGACAGTGGAGTATTGAGATCCCCCAATATAATTGTATTAGTGCTTATTTGATTTTTCATGTCCTTTAGTACTTGTTTTATATAGTTGGGTGCATTGGTATTTGACGCATATATATTTATGATCGTTATCTCTTCCTCTTGGATTGTTCCCTTTACAAGGTTGTAATGACTGTCTTTATCTCTCTGAATCATTCTTGGCTTGAAATTCACTTTGTCTGCAAAAAGAATAGCTACCCCTGCTTTTTTCTAGTTTCCTGTGGCATGGAGTATTGTTTTCCATCCTTTGACTTTCAGTCTATGAATTTCTTTCTGAATTAAATGTGTTTCTTGTATATAGCATATTGTTGGATCTTGCTTCTTGATCCATTTTGCCAGTCTGTGCCTTTTGATTGGTGAATTGAGACCATTAACATTAATGGTTAAAACTGATATGTATTGACCGATATTTGTCATGTTATTTTCCTGTTGTTGGTACCCCCTCTTTTTTTCCCCCTCTCCCTTTGTTTAATTATCTGCCCTGCCTGGTGGATTCCTTCTGTTGGGGTTCCTGGAGTTGTAGTCCTTTTTATCTCTTTCTAGAATGTCTTTCAGAACATTTTGGAGTGCTGGTTTGGTGGTCATAAATTTTCTCAGATGTTCTTTGTCATGGAAGTATTTTATTTCTCCATCAATTTTGAAAGATAGTTTCGCAGGGTACATCAATCTGGGTTGAAAGTTATTTTCCTTTAGAGCTTGAAATATGTCATTCCAAGCTCTTCTTGACTTGAGGGTTTGTGCTGAAGTCAGCTGTGATTCTGATGGGCTTTCCTTTATAGGTGTTTTGTGTCTTTTCCTTAACAGCTTTTAAGATTCTGGTCTTCTGTTGAATTTCTGGGATCTTGACTATGATCTGTCTGGCTGAAGATTTTTTTTGATCATGGCTAGTTGGAATTCTATAAGCCTCATTTATATGAAGATCAAATTCTTTTTCTCTACCAGGGAAATTCTCTGTGATAATGTCTGTGAACAGGGTTCTGATGTCACTTATGCTATCCCTGCTTTTTCATTGATTCCAATTAATCTTAACTTATTTGTCTTTGTGTCATCTAGCAGCTGCTGGATTAATTTTTCATGGTCCCTTGCTATTTTTAAGAATTCTTTCTTTTTATGATCACTAATTGAAAGCCTGTCTTCTATATCTGAGATCCTGTCCTCACATTGGCTTAATCTGCTACAAATACTTTCAGTGGAATTTTTGTTCTCCTGGATAGCTGCTTGAATCTGCCTTATGGATTCCATTTCTTTTATATGCTGAGCATTCATGGTTTCCATAATTTTCTTAAGCTCATCTATTTTTTTGTCTGTATCTGCTCTAGTGTCCTTAAGCATGGTCTTCATTGTGGACATTATCTCTGCAGTTCTCTGTGAAGTTATTTCTGATTTAATTTTTTCCAGAGCCTCATTTAGTTGCTTTGTTGTTACCACTTCAGAGATGCCAGGTGGGTGGCTTTCAGATTGTCCCACCTCATTGCCCCCTAACTTTGCCTTTGGTGAATTGGATGTGTGGAGTTGCATCTTATTTAAGTGTTGTCTCATTTTCTTTTCTTTCTTTAGTTTAATTCCTGGGGTGATGTTTGTAAATTACCTATGGTAGGTTGCTTTATTGCTAGTGTTTAAAATCCTTAGGAGATGACTAGTTCTCTGTGGTATCTTCCAGGTGTAGCTTATTTTTGGGTTTTGAGCTTGCTGCAAGATCCTACCTCTTCAATTTGTTGGGTATGAGAAGTTGCTGCCTGTTTGGCCCATTCCTTGGTTCTTTGGTACTGTGCCACTGTATTTTCTGTGACCCTTAGTCTCAGTCATGGAATACCAGGAAGAAAAGCTGTTTAGAACAATTATGTCACTTTTGGCTATAATGGTACCTAAACCATCAAACACAGCCTAGAAAATGACAGTCTGAGCTAACCAGTTATTTGCCACTTTTAACCATATAAAGTAGAGTTGTGGCTATATAACAAAATCTAAAACACACCAGAAAAATTATATGCAGTATATAAGTCCTTAATATGTCAATTTTGCCCTCAGGAGTTTAAATTTAAAATGAGTTAAGGAGGAAATAGAGAATTGGGAGAAGAGGAAGGAATTAGATGTAAGGCTGGAGGACCAAGAGGGATCCTGCTAACATTGGGAAACTGGTGTAGAGGACTGGTGGGAAAAATAGAAGGAAGGGATAAAAGGAAGAAGAGATCAGAACCACAATCACAAGGAGGTTAGAGGTTCTCTTTACACTCATATAAAAACCAGATAGCATAATGAAGGAAAGAGCAAACAAACAAAAACAAAAATGAAGACAAAAACAACAAAACAAGCAAGCAAACAAACAAAACCCTACCAAAAACAAAAACAAAAAAAAAACAAAACAAAAAACAAAAAAAAACATACCTTCACCAGAACAAAAAACAAATGAGAGAGAAAAAAAAAATCAGTTCCAGGTTTTGACTCTGCTGTAGGCAGGCACCATGTGGTGACAGAGTCCTGTTCCCTGCAGATCTGTCCCTGCAAGCCAGGAGCAGACCTTTGGCGGGGCAGTGGGCGGTAGCCTGTACTCTCTGGCGGACACCAGTCTCATTCTCCTGCCGCATCAGGGCACTTTCCGCGGGCCTAAGAGCCCTGGCGTCGTGCTGAATTTCACTGCCCCCCCCACAATGGCGCCCACAATAGCTCTCTCAGGTGGGAGGGCTGCGCCTCTAAGGCACTCACTGCCAGCTAGTGCAGTCCTTCACTGCTCCCCTGCGCCACTGTTGTCTCCTGTTCCTCTGCAGAGGCCCCCGGGGGTGCCAACTGTCACTGTGTCCGCAGATTTGAACTTCTGTCGCGCCGCGGTTCCTGGCACAGGGAGAAGTCGTCCACGGTCTCCTCCTTCCTCTTCGTGGAAACCACTCTTCACTCGCTCCGTGAGTCCCGAACTGCTCCTCAGAACTTTCCTGGGTCCAGGGGAGCCACCTCCCTCCTTCTTGTGCTCCCCCAGCCGCTATATTCTGGTGACCGAATAGCAACTTTTAGAGAGTTTTGCTGCCTGCTTCTTACAAATCCGCCATCTTTTCCATCTCCCCTTCTTTTCTTATCATTGAGTTTTGAGAGGTCTTTACACATTCTGGACACAAGTTTTTTTTTTTTTTTTTTTTGGTTTTAGTATCTGCCCTTGTGTTATTGACTATTAATTTTTTTTAATTTTGATTTTAAGTCTGGGTTTATATTTTCATTCTAATAGTGTTTTTTGAAGAGCAGAAATTTAAAATTCTAGGGAAGTCCAATGTATAGTCTACATTTCTTAAGTTTTATTTTACACTCTAAAAATTTTAGTTACGTTCTAGAAGTTTTCTTTGGCTTATCACAATTTAAAAATTTGCTCTTTGGGACTGTATTCTATTACTCAGCTTACACATTGAGTTTTTCACAGTTATCATTTTTAATTTAATTCTTACAATAAAAAACACTCAGAATGTTGCAACATGGTAGCCCTGCATCTCTCTGAGAATATCAATTATGTGCCTTAGTGCAGTCTAGCAACTCTACCTCATCAGGTATACATTCTGCACTTGGTCTTGCATGGAGCTGGATTTCTGCAGTTGTTCCATGATTCTTAGCTAAGAAATCATCTTTGTGTGTGAGGGTCCCTGTTACGTTATTTTTGATTACTGCGATCCACCTCCAGGATAGAGCATGAGAGTCAGACATTGAGCCACCAGGAGAAGCGCTCTAGGCTCTAGGCTCTCTGTCCTAAAGCTTCATATTCCTCACTCTTGCAAGGAGGTAGACACCTAGGTTGCTGCTGCCTAGTCCAAGGAGCCAGCTCCTGCTCAGTTAATTTTCTACCAGGAGCTCGGAGTTGTTCCTGCTCCCAGTCTCAGGTACCTCGATAGCTCTGAGTGTCCTTGGAGTTGTCTCTCATCTTCTACTTTTTTTTTCTTTTTTGAACAGGGAATCGAACTCAGAACCTTGCGCTTGCCAGGCAGGCGCCATGCCGCTGAGCTATATCCCCAGCCCCTCATCTTCCACACTTATGCAAGTTGTCTACCAGGGCAGAAGAGGTAATTCAGTGTAGAGCACTTGCCTAGCATGTATGAGGCTCTAGGTTCAATCTCCATCACTGCAAAAATAAAATAAAATAAAATAAAATAAAATAAAATAAAATAATAAAATAGTCTTCTCCCATGTGTGCATCATAGAGAAAATGATCATAGAGATCCTTTTAAAAAATCTGATTCCATTGCCTTTCACAAGTCAAGGGATTTTCAAGATTTCACATCCATACGGAAACCACTTCTAGTTTTCTGATGTAAATAAGTAGTCTCATTTATAGGAACTTCGGATATGGGGGGGCACTGTAATAATGCTTAGTCTGCCAGTCTGAACTGGACCTGTAGGTGAAACTTGCACCTGCAGAAGAATCCTTTGCTACTTGAAGGTCCATGCGTGCAGACCACACATGCCATATGCTGTCATGGAAGCTTGGTTTGCAACTCTGATGGTTGTATTTTCTTTGGGAAAATCTACTGAGGAGAAAGCATAGCCCTTTGAGACATGAAAATGTGAACATCCTTGTCCCTATTAAAAACCTTCCAGTGCCTCCCGCTGCCCTTTAGATGTAGCTTCAGGTGGTTCCACAGGCCCTTCCTGCTCTGTTTCCCACCATCTCTCCACCTGGGGTGGTGTCTATTCTCGTTCATATACTTGTAGAGGACACGGCTTTCCAAGGATGGGAGGGGTGAGAGGGGGAAGAAGGGAGCAAGGAGGGGGCCGTGGGAGCAGGCATTGAGCCCTAGGAACCAGCCTTAGTGCAAGCTGCCTCAGGCAGCCGAGAACACTGAACCCCATCCTCAACTTTACAAGTGTAGAGGGCTGAGGCTCCATTTGCCTTTCCTTCTCTTCATTGGCTTGTGGAGAAGACTACATTTTTAGTGCTGTAGCCTGATGAATTGACATGATTGTATGGGGGAGGGCTGATGCTCACAGGCACAGACAGATAAACAAAATCAATTGGGCTGTCTAGGTACTTCCCACAAAATGTTTTCAACACTAAATCAAGTTTATCTTTTAAGCGCATTTGAAATATGGAAATAATCTCAGACTGTTACCACCTGGAATGTCGTTTAGATAAGCTAAGAGCACAGAGGGCGGACATGTGGGCCTTGTCTGTCACGACTGGGCAGGTCAGCCTTCATAAAACTACTTCAAACATGAGGCCAATCTGGCCCACAGATTGGACAAATAGCTACAGTGTCTGTTGCTCATGTTTTGTATTTCTTTTAAAATGTAACTTCCGTTTGGGTTTGGCTGCTCCTTTGTCTGGCTGTCACTTTTGTATGTTTATGCAACTGTGAGGTGAATACTATTGTTATCATCTCTGCAGACAGAAAAAACAGAAGCCCCTGAGGTACAGCAACCAGCCCTGTGGCAGCAGTTGGTACACGGTAGATCAGGGCTTGAGTTCAGGTCTTAAGCCTCAGTCCACAGCTGGGTCAGTTCCTCACCACAAAGCCGTCCTCACCAGGAGGTGGCTTGGGACAATCCCCTCAGCTTCCCTCTGGCCTGAATGCAAGTCTACTGTGTGGCTTTCACCAACAACTCCAGCCTCTCATCCCCCAGACAAAGTGGTGTGTATTAATTGTCTATCACTGGGTAACAAATCTTTCCCAAACTTGTATTAATTTTCTATTATATGTAACAAAGATTCTCAAAACATGCTGTCTTATAACAATTAATATTAATTATGTCACAGTTTTTGTCAGTCAGGAATTCAGAAGTGTGTTATCTAGGTGCTTCTGGCTCAGACTTTCCAGTTGAAGTTAAGATACTGGCTGAGGCTGTGATCACCAGGTTTCACTGGGCCAGGCTCTGTCCCGGAGGTGCCTTCTCACACAACTGGCGTATTGGTGCTGCTTGTTGGTAGGAAGTCTTAGTCCTCTCCACAGGCTGCTTGAGTATCCTCACAACATGACAGCTGGTATGGCCTTCCCTATACTGAGAAATCAGAGAGTAACATATAAGTGGCAATGCTTTTTATGGCCTGGTCACAGCAGTTGTACAATATCATGATCATTAGAAAGGAGTCACTAAGTTCAGCTTGTGTTCGAGGGAAAGGGAATTAGTCTCTATCTTTTGAAAGAAGTGTCAGTAAAATTGTGGATCTGTGTTAAAACCGCCACAGGGCTGTATTTCCTGCCATTTGTGTGCACTTCCTATCATGGTGCTGTATTGCCTGTCACTCCCACCCACCCCACCATGGCCATGCACATTCTGTGTGGCTTCCCTTGTGTGAAACTCTATGTTCAGATGCCACAAGCGGGTTGGACCTTGAAGGGAAACAATAGAATTCTGGGGGGAAATGTCAACTTCCAATTACATGGACAGTGGGTTAAGGTGGGCACAGGACTGGGGGTGGGGAGGGAGACAGTCTATCCTCAACACATGTGTGTAGCTGGTGTGATCTATTTTTTTTATCTTGAAGCATAAAAGAAAATAAGCCACAGCTTCTTTTAAAATTTCAGTGAGGCAGCTTGAGGCTTCGCTTAGTCATCTCGAGGAATTTCTCAGGTTTTCCTCTGATGAAAGAACACACCAAAGCTTAGTTGTGTCCAAAACGTCTCTGTCCCTTCTGCCTTGCCTTTGGAGTCAGAACCTCCACCTGAGACCAGAGGATGCCCAGTATCCATGTGTGCCCCACTGTACTGGCACCCAGCCATGTGACCAGGCTCAGGGTCCTCCTGCCTCAATGGCTAGCACACACCCTTTCACAGTCACAGTGGTCCCTGTGGGTCTGTCTCCTCTCTCAATTACACCTCAACAAGTGTGGTCCAGCTCCGGATGCCACTGAGACAGATGTGTCAACCCAGCCCCAAGCCCAGGAGTAGACCTGTCTCCGGGAAGGATGGCTCTTGTCTCTGACTCGGGATCACTGTTCCCTCCTCAGCTCCAGTTCTGGGCAGAGCCTGGTCACCTGCTCTCAGATGAGGGACCTTGAGGCCTTCCCTGTCACTGACTTTGATACAGCACCATCCCAGTCTCCCCACATGTTTTTCATTCCCTCTCCATGTCTTTGAATGAAATTAATGCATCCAAGTGGTATCACAGTGTCTATCTTGCTGTTTCATGTACTTCTAGCAGAAGTAATGGGTGTAAACTTAAGGCACTTCTGGGAGAGGATGGGAGGGCTCTTTGGGGGTGGTACACAAAAGAAAGGGCTCAGAACTGCACTCTGAAAACTGAGACTAGAATCCCTGTTTACCAAGGTATCCTTCTCTGAACACCTCTGCACCTCCTCAGAGTTTGGGGTACCATGGGGAGCTGCTTAGAAGACATGGAAGATGCTAGCACTGTCCTTCCATTTCTCTTGAGCTTTATCCTTTGCCCCACCTCTCCATCCTGACTCTCCATTCCTAGTTTTCAGCCACATTTCACCTCAGCAGTGAACCTCTGATATGTTCAAATGAGTTTGAAGTCAATCTTACCCAGGTGTCCTCATGCGCGTGTGAGTGCCCGTACATTAGCGACACTTACTTTTCAGGGCACTTAAACCGTGCAACCAGCAGGTGGGACTTTAAGGAAATCGCTAAAGAAAACATGTCAGGAGTCTCTATCTGATGGTTCACATCTGGGATGTGGATTTGACAGTTTACTAAAGCCATTGTGGAGAGAACCCCGAGAATGGAAGTAGGATGGTGGGGGCTGCTGGTGAGGATATTTTTTGAGCCATGATTCACTCTCCACCTCTCCAAGAGGCCCACCAGAAGCAGCTTGGGCACTTGTGTTCTTGGACTTTTAAGCCAAGGAAAGCTCTAAAATGAGTACTTAAGGCTGGGCTTGGTGGCACACACCTGGAATCCCAGCACTCGGAAGGCCTCGGAAGGCCGAGGCAAGAATCGGAAGTTTGAGCCCAGCCTGGGCAATTTGGTGACTTAGGAGACCTCTTCTCAAAATATAAAATGGGCTGGAGATGTAAATTCAATCCCCAGTACTCCCCCAAAACACACATAGATACAACAAACAACAAAAACAACAATAAAAACGACAGCAGCAGCAGCAACAACAACAAAAACCACTAAAAAACTCACTTAAAAATGAAGTCTCTTAACAGGTATGGTGACGTATGCCTGTAATCCCAGCACTCAGGAGGGTGAGGCAGGAGGATTGCCGTGAGTTCGAGGCCAGCGTAGACTACATAGTGAGGTCAAGGCCAGCCTGAACTACATAGCAAGCCCCTGTCTCAAAAAACCAAAAGAAAGAAAGAAAAAAAAGCCCCTTTAGGCTGGAAGTGTCATTCAGTAGCAGAACTAGCATGCACAGGGACTGGGTTCAATGCTCAGCATCATTAAATAAATAAAGTCACTTTAAGATTGATGTTTTAATTTTTTTCTTTTATTCTAAATAGAACTAGCTATTTTAAAAGGAGTGGAATAAATAGCACAATAGTGTTAAATTGCTAATATATATCAGTCACTTCCTTGTGCCTCTCTAGAATGTGTTTTACATTATTTATCTTATTTAATCCTCACAGCAATTCTGAGCATGATCCCCTGTTTATAAATGGGGAGACTGGGGCCTCAGGAGGCTGAATAACTTCTTAAGGTCACATACCTGACATTGTGAACTGAATATGTAAATCCCTTCAAAATATACATGTTAAACCCTAACATTTTTCACTTTCTCTCTTCCAAGCAAGCCTACAGAATAGGTCAGGTGCACACACAGCAGAAGGCAGCTGTCTGCAACCCAAAGGGAATATCAGACCCCATCCCTGCTGGCACCTTGATCTCAGACTTTCTGCCTTCAGAACTGTGAGAACCTTAATTTCTCCTTAAGCCACTATGTCTGTGATAGTTCATCATGGCTCCCTGAGCTGACTAATATACCTGACAAGCTGCTACACTGGATTATGAGCACCAGAGCTCTCTTACTCATCACCATTGACTGCCTCCTAGAAACACAGTTGTCTTACATCTCAATAAATCCACTGTAAGTTGAAAATATCTTAAGTGGAAAATGCGGTTAATGCACCTAGTCTACCAAACATCATAGCTTAGCATAGCTTATCTTAAACACGTGCAGAATACTTACATTAGCCTACAGTTCAGCAAAATCATCTAACACAAGCCTATTTTATAATATAGTGTTGGATTTCTCATGTAATTTATTGAACACTGCACTAAAAGTGAAAAGCAGAAGTTGTGCTTCTGCACCATTATAAAGGCAAAAATCGTTAAACCATTGTAAATCAGGCACAGCCTTCATCATCATTTTTATATTTTTATGTTTTGGCAAGTGGCAGGCTAGTTTTTTTAGTTAATTAAGTTTATTGGTACATTTTAAATATACATAGTAATCACATTCATAATAGGGAATTTGTACCTGTGCTTGACATAACTTGATTCTTTTTTCCTTCCCATTCTCTGACCTTCCCTTCAACCCCTCTTCCCTTCCTTATTTACAAAAGATTTGTTTCCATTTTATCCTTCTTTTCTTGTTTTTTTTTCTTTTCCCTTCCTTCCTGTCCCCCTCCCCCCTCCCTAGTTCCCCTTCTCATTTGAACATTTTCTTCGTATTTCACAATATCTATTATACATTTTGGTCCTTATTTACACTTTTGGTTTCTCACACCAGAGAAACAGTGTGATATTTACACATGCGTGACTGATTTATTTCACTTAAGAGTATGGTGCCATTGTGCATCCATTTACCTAGAAATGTCTCTAGTTTATCCTTCTTTAAGGCTGAGTAGTACTCCATTGTATAAAAAAAACCCTCGTGTTCTTTATCCATTCATCAGTTGATGGGTATTTGGGCTGTTTCTAAGATTTCGGTATTACAAATTGTGCTACTGTAAACATGAGTGTGCATATATCGCTGTGGTATGATGCTTTTAATTCTTTTGGGACTATACCAAGAAGGGGAATGGCTGGGTCAACTGGGACCTCTAGTCCTAGTTCTGTGAGGAATCTCCATACTGATTTCCACAGTGGAAGTCTGCACTCCCACCAACAGTGGAGAAGGGTTCCTTTGTCCTCACATCCCCTCCAGCATTTATTATTGGTTGATTTCTTGATGATAGCCATTCTTTCTGGAGTGAAATGGAATCTCAGTATTGTTTTAATTTGCATATCTCAAATGACCAGTGATGTTGAACATTTTTTCATATATTTATTTGCCATTTCTATTTCATCTGAGAGGAGTATTCATTTCAGATGCCCATTTTTGGATTAGGTCTTTAAATTTGGGGGGGGTGTCTGGTGTGTTTGAGTTCTTTATGTATTCTAGATATTAGTCCTTTGACGAACAGCTGGCAAAAATTTTTTTTTCCCACTCAGTGGGTTCTCTTCACTCTATTGATAATTTCTTTTGCTGTGCAAAAGCTTTTTAATAAGATGAGATCCCAGTTGTCGATTCTTTGTAGCATTTCCCATGCAGCTGGGGTTTTGTTCATGAAGTCTTTGCCTACACCTATGTCTTCAGGAGTTCCACCTTTTCTCTATTCCAGCAGATTTAGTGTTTCTATTTTAATATTTAGATCTTTGATCCATTTTGATTTTACTTTGGCATATGGTGATAGACATGGGTCTAGTTTTAGTCTTTGGCATGTGGAAAGCTGACTTTTCCAGAACCATTTATTAAAGAGGCCATCTTTCTTCCAGTGAGTATGTTTGGCCCCTTTGTCAAAAATAAGGTGGCTGAGTGTGTTTGGAGTTGTTTTTGCACCTTCTAATCTGTTACATTGATCCTCAGGTCTGTTTTTTTTTGCCTGTACCATTTTTTTTTTATAGTAGCTTTGTAGTATAATTTCAAGTCAGGGATTGTGATGTCTCCAAGCTTGCCTTTGTTGTGTAGAATTGTTTTTGCTGTTCTAGGTCTCTTCTGGTTCCAAACAAATTTTAGGATTATTTTATCTAGTTCTGTGAGGTATGCTACTGGTAGTTTGATCAGGATTGCATTAAATCTGTATAACAATTTTGGGAGTATGTTGGTTCTTCCTACCTAAAAGAAAGGGATATCTTTCTATTTTTCTGATACCCTCTTCAATTTCCTTTTTCAGAGTATTGTAGTTTTCAATGTAAAGGTCTTTTACTTCCTTCATTAGATTCATTCCTAGGTATTTTATTTTTTTGGATGCTATTGTGAAAGGTGTCATTTCTGTAATTTCTCATTCAGTGAGTTTGTTAGTTGTGTAAGGAATGCTATTGATTTTTGAGTGTTGACTTTGTATCTAAATATGCTACTGAATTTGGTTATTAAAGCTAGAAGTCTTTTGGTGGAGTTTTTGGGGTCTTCTATTAGAGTATCATGTCATCTCCAAGTAATGATAATTTAACTTCTTCTACCTCGACCCATACAGCCAGCAGGGTCCTGAGAGGGAGCAAAGGGAGATTAATAAAATATAAGACACATAATAAAAGGAAATCTGGGACTGGGTAGGACCTGACCTTTCTGATGGAGAGGCAGCAACAATCCAGCATGACCTGTCTCTTTATACACAGTATAAAGGGGGGAATTGCATAACGGGGCTGAAAGTAGATGGTCTCAGTGTTTTGCTAAGAACACTGAAAGTGAAACATTCTCAGAGTTATCTGTGCTGTAGTTAACACAGAATAACACCAAGGCTGGACACCCGCTGGACCAGCTTTGCTCTAGTCCCAACAACTTGTTCACATGGCTCACCTCTGGTGCTCTGTGTTCTCAGGGCTGGCCTTGTGTGGTTGATCTCCAGCTCAGCTGCTTCCCACACACTTCTTTTCCTATCTTTATTCCTGTTATTTCTTTCTCTTGTCTAATTGCTCTGGCTAATGTTTCCAGAATTATATTGAATAGGAGTGATGATAGTGGACATCCTTGTCATGTTTCTGATTTTAGAGTGAAAGCTTTCTGTTTTTGACCATTTAGTATGATGTTGACTATTGGTTTGCCATAGATGCTGGCTTTTATCAGATTGAGATAAAGGCCATCTATGGTAGGCTACTTTTAATATGTAAATTAAGGTGAAAAATGTTTTAAAACTCAGCATTATGTCATGTGGGTCTACACTTGTTGTAGAAAAACATGGACCCAAAGGAAAACGCTCCACACTGAGGAGTTTGGAAGGCAACTTGTTCAGTAATGCCAATGGGCTGGGGGATGGCTTGAGTCCAAATCACCAGCCCACAGTCAGCTTAGAGTTCAGTTTAAATACAGTTTGCAAGCAGGAAGTACAAAGCTGATAGCAAGTTATTACATGATTGGTTACATGAATCAAGTCATATGTTGTCAGGCAGGTTTGGTCTTAGCAGGTTTTACTTAAAAGGAATTGTTTGTCATAAGGCAGGAACATTCTGGGAGGGAGGGGGTTTGAGTAGAGCGGATAGGGTTAAATGTGTCCTTGATTGGGCCAGTCTGTTCTTGGTCTATAGTCCTTGAAGCATGTTGGAAAAACTATATATTTTTAGGTAGGAGAAAATACAGACATTGTGGTCAGGTTGACCTGGCCAGCTATCGGGAAGACGCAGCTGGACGCAGACAGTCAAGGCTAACTGAGCTTTAGCAAGCAGTATGAACATATCCTGTCTCAATATAGGCACAGGCTATTAATTGATTTCTAATTTCTAATGTAAAATTTCTATGAATTTGCCAAAACACTAACATTAATGGTTGTTATTTAAAGCAGTTTCACTAAATTTAGATTTCTGGAAAAAAAATTTTTGAGCATGGAGACAGGTTGAAATGTTGCACCCAGTAACAATAGCTGGAGTTTGGCTTATAAAATACTTAAGTGGGAAAGCATTTGCTTAAATCTCTGCCTGCTATTATAGTTGAAGTTTTGGTGATAGTATTTGCCCTTCCCCTGAACTTTCTGAATTCCAAAACCATGTGGAAGTATCGTTTGTCTGGTGTACACACAAAAAAAAAAGTCAAGCAACTTTTGAACAATTAACATCAGGAAGCATATTTAGCTAAGGGTCAATCATTTGGCGAATGATTATCTGTGTGAGTGATCTAGACCCTTTTTATTTTCCTCTCCCCACTCTGAAAATACTTCAAGGAGCCATCTGGCTATTGACTACTTTCTTCCACATGTTGGCTGGTTCCCTCCTTAGCTCTCTTGGCAAAGTTCCTTCATGGGAAGTGGGTGTAGCCCCTCCACAAGGCCAAAGCTGTAGGCCAGGGCTTGTCAGGAGATTGGTAATGGTGGCTACCCTTGGCTCCATTTTCTTTCCCTGTCATGTGAGGGTCCAGTTTTCTTCTCCTTTTGAAAGCAGACAGCTTTGTGCACACCTTTTCTCATCTGCTTCCCTATTTTAAACAGGCTTTCATTTTGATTAGTGACTTCAGCTTTATGGAGGAAGCATCTTCTATATCCATTGCTGGCTATCTTAGATAATTCACATGATACAAAAGGAAAGATAGACAGGAAAACAACCTGTAATTCCAACTATTATTAACATTTAAAGTAAACTTCCAAATTTCTTTTTATGTGCATTTATGCACATAGATGCATGAAAATTTACATATACCTGATCATGCTGTATATGCTGTTAAAGAACTTGAGTTTTTATCCTGTATATGCTGCAGGTATCTTTCCTTGTGGGCATGTGAAATTGAATGCCATTCTTTTGTAAAGCATTCATGTCAGGTGCTAACTTAACTGAATAGTGGATATAGTAGAGCTTATATTACTTGTTCTTAGAATCTAGTTGTTAGGTTCTTTAGGGCTAATGCCAAAGAAAACCCAACTTTATGGCTAACACCAAAGAAACTCCAAGAGTAAGAGAGAATGAATGGACTTTGCAGTCCACACGTTTTTGGAGGGACTAGAACTATGAAGAGTTTACTTTGGGGAAGGAGTGTTCATGAAAATAGTCCAATCTTACCTTCAAATTCCAGAGTCCCACATTTACTCCAGCTCATCTTTAAGGATTTGAAATAACATGAAACTTCTTCACAGAAAAAAAAAGTATTTAAAAAATTATTCAGAGATTTAAAAAATCTTTCTGGTAACATGGCAGAATAAACACCTAGGCATCTGGAACTCTTTCTTGGTATAAAACACCTAAAAATGCTGAATTAAAATAAAAGTAAATAATAGATGGCTTGGCTGGTCAGAAATAGAATAAATATTCAGAGGTCAGAAATAATGAAACATTCTAAACTAGAGGAAAAAGTGAGTGCTGAAGTCAGCACTAGTTCTGGGTGTAACTGGACTTACGGGGATCTCATACACACCAGGGACAGCAGACAAAGCCAGGAACCCAAGGCTGGGGTATAGTCAGATTGGAGCCCCAAAATCCAGGGGAACTCGTTTAGTAGGTAATCTAGGATAACCTGACCCACAGAAATTGTCAGAAGTCTTGTTTCGGCCTTCACCCTTGGTAGGATGAAAAAAATATATAAATAAAAGGAAAATGTAGCCCTTGAGAATACTAAACCATAGCCTGTGCTGATATATGTATGGAAAAAAAATAAAAGCCAGACAAATAGGTTAAAGTGGCGGCAAATCAGTAGCGACTCAGACAACTGGCAGAAGCACACAAATATTCTAAACAAAGATAACATTCCACGGAATGATCTTCTCCACTTGCAATTCCTGCTTATTCTCTCTCATAGTGGCCTCTTTCCTTGTGTGTTTTGTAATCTCTGGCTCACAGCAAAGATTGTTTATCACCCTGTAATAGAAACTTAGCTTGAGGGCCAGTGAGATGGCTCAGCGGTGTACGCGCCTGCCTGGCAAGCGCGAGGGCCCGAGTTCGACTCCTGGATCCCACATATGAAAAAAGGGCCGGTGATATCGCTCAGCGGCACGGGTGCCTCTTGGTGCATGAGGTCCTGAGGTCGACCCCCAGTACCCACAAAAAAAAAAAAAAAAAAAAGAAAGCTTGATTAGGGAAAGTACTTTTCAGTATTTTGTATATTCCTAAATTCCCAGACCTTTGAGCAGTGTCTGACACACAGTCAACATTCAATAAATGTTTGAAAAGAATGAACAAAGAATAGCTAATGTTTACAGAGGATTTATCACATGCTGCACATTGTGCTGTGTTCAATATACATTGTTTATTTAATCATTATAGAAAACTTATGAACATTTTTACTGTTCATATCTACAGTTTACACTGAACTTTCTTTTTTTTTTTTTTGTGGGTACCAGGGGGACGACCTCAGGACCTCGCGTGCCAACAGGCACCCGTGCCGCTGAGCGATATCACCGGCCCCTTTTTCGTATGTGGGATCCGGGAGTCGAACTCGGGCCTTCGCGCTTGCAAGGCAGGTGCTTAAGCCGCTGAGCCGTCTCACCGGCCCATACACTGAACTTTCTGTGCCTTACTTTTGTCATGTATAAAGTAGGGGTGGGGTGGAGTGGGGGGAGGAATTTACAATTCTAAAATACAAAAGGCTCTGAGAAATGAAAGTTTTTCCAAAATAATTTGGTAGCAAAACCTTATTCAAGCTGGTCTAATACAATAGTTGTATTAGTTTCCTGTTGTTTCTATAACAAATCAGCACAAAGCTCGAGGCTTTATAAACACAGATTTATTTTCTCATCATTGCGAAAGTCCAAAGGCCCCTGGAGGCTGTGGCGGAGAATCCATTCTGATGCTTTCTCCAGCTTGTAGAGGCTGTTACTTGCTTGGCTGAGGACTACATCATTCTGATCACTCCTTCTGTGGTTACATCTCAGATTCTAACTTTCCTTCTTTATCTTATAAGGGCCTTTGTGATTACATCCAGGCCCACCTGGATAACCCAGGACAAATGCTCCGTCTCAAGATCTTGAACACAATTACACCTACAATCTCTTTTTGCCACATAAGGTCAGATATTGACAGTTTTGGGGACTAGGAAGTATATATCTTTGCAGGGGAGGGGCCAGTCTGCCTATTACAAGTAAGATACATGTTCTACTCACATATTTCTGTTTGTTTTGTGGGCTGGGTATGCAATATCTGGTTGTTAAGCTATCTTATCTTCTATACTCTGAAAAAAATCTCAATTCAGAAAAGCATCTACACCCAGGTGTGGTAGTACACACCAGTAATTGTTATGGTTTGTGTCTAGATGGCCCCCCAAAGCCTCATGCAGTTTTAGATACGGCTTTTTCAGAAGTGGTTTGGTACTGCCCTAATCCCAGTAGCCTAGATAGAGTATAAAAGGGGGAGAAAAATGCTGATAAGGTCCCTTGTTGCTTTGCTATTTTCTGCCCACCATGAACTGTTCTCTGCAAAGCTACCCTGCCTTGGAGTCAACCGATTATGCACTGAGAACTTTACAAACTGTGAGCTAAATAAACCTTTCCCCCTTTAACTTTGGGTGTCAGGTACTTTGTCTCAGTAATGATAGAAAAGTAACTAGCATAGTAATTCTAGCACTTTGGGAGGCTGAGGCAAGAGGATTGCCAATTCAAGCCCAGTTTAGACACTTTAGTGAGACTCTCCCTTAAAATCAGAAAATAAAAAGGGTTGGAGAAGTAGTTCAGTGCAAAGGCTCTGGGTTCAGTCCCCAGTTACACACACACACACACACACACACACACACACACACACACGAGAAAAACAGAAAAAAGAAAACAGAAACATATTTGGCCCCAAGAGTTTGGGCAAGGATACAGTACTTTATATATTACTGCCCTGATACGGGTGGTTCTTATCTTGCATAGTTCAGTGGCAGCTGAGATGAAATCTCAGCCTATGTCTTTCTAACTGGACCTCTGTGAGGTTTACCTGAGATTAAATGATCTTTAAAGTGTCAGGGTCTGCGCACCACCCAGTGAGGGTGACGGCCTTGCTCTCAGCTTTTAGCAGCATCAGGTCTCTGCAAATCAGCTTTCTAGCCACTGATAAGTGGCAAAGCCTCCACCTTGGGATCTGCCGGGATGAACTCACACAAAGCCCAGAAACACTAGCACTCATGAGGAAGAGCCAAGGCTGACGCTGGAGAGTCACTGGAAGAGCTTCGCCAAGTAGGCATTGGCATGTCCCCTCAGGAACCAGGGAAGGTCACTCCAGGAGAAAAGGGCCAGGTAAAGGCATAGCTTAGGACAGGACTGGGAAACCTTTACTTGACCACCTTCTCCACAGACTGGAAGAACTGTGTGTATTTTCTGTCATAATTTAAGGCTTTTGTAATGAAAAGTTATATTCTAGACCAGAAGGTTACTGAGCCAATCAGCTTATATTAAGAGCCTTAGAAACAAACCTAGCTTTTGACCTAATGGTTAGATATTTAGGAAATAATTGGAGGCAGACAAAAGCTATAAATCTTCTTTGTTGTTGTTTTTTGAGATAGCGACTCGCTCTGTAGTTCAGGCTGGCCTTGAATTCACTATGTAGCCCAGGCTGGCCCTGAATTCACAACAATCCTCCTGCCTCGGCCTCCTGAGTGCTGGGATTACTGACATGTTCCACCATACCTGGCTAAAAATATATATATTTAAAAGAAAAAAAATTAATAGACAAAGGAAGGAAAAAATCAGGCCAATTAATCTGAAGATTCTTTTCAAGGTTTATGAAAAATCAATGTTGTTTTCACCTCTACATTTAATAATTTCAATATTCCTCTCTGTAGTGGGGCAGGGAAGGAGCTCTGGCAGCAAAATCATGACTTCTTTTGCACTGTTATGGCAACAAGGCTCTCAACAGCTTCCAACACTACAGGAAATCAAACTTGTCTTAGAGACACTGGCAGCCTGAAGTGAGCAATAGGTGAGCTGGTAGTGCCATGCTGTTAGGGCAACCACTGTGGCTAACAGAAAACCTTCAGATTAGTTCTTGAGGTAAGAGAACAAAGGAAGGGAGGGCATTGGGTTGTCATAAAGTTGGAAAGAGGTGCAGTCTCAGGAAGCAAATCTTCATTCTGTACTGGCAGGTTTGATATAGGACGCCTCTCCACCCCTCTAGCTAGTCACCCTGGACACAGACAAGCTTATGCTGGCAACTACAAAATTGAGCTCACTCCTGACGTCAGAATATATAAATAACTAATAAATGTTCAGAGTTTCATGGCTAAAAAATGCTGCCCCAAGCAGCCCATCAATAGGTTTATTAGTGTCCCTGTTTCATTGATGAACCAAGACTACAGAGCTGGTCAGCTGGGATTTAAATCCTCTTCATCTGATGCCAAATCCTGTCATTTTCCTACCTCAGCATGGCACCACATGTTCAGGATCACAATGAAGAATCTGGACTTTCTCTCCTGTAGCACAGGTGCTTCCCAAACCTGATCACTTAACAAATTATGCAAAAGATGTCTGAAATACAGACTCCGGGGCCTCTCTCCTAGAGATTCTAACCCAGAGTGCTTTTTGTGAATCTGTATTTTTAAATGGTTGTCTGGAGTCTGACATAGAGTCAGGTTTGGGACTAACTGGTGAAACCAAAGACCAGTGCTACAATTTTTACTGATAGCACTTACAGGGCTTAGTTTATGAAGATGGAAATCAGCGTGTTTCCTAACCTATCTTACTGTTTAAGAATCTGTCAAAATCTATGGATCTCTCCCTAAGAAACACATAAACACATACACAATGTTACATGGGATTTTATTTGCTTTCCACTGCTGCCAACTATCACAAATATAGTGGTGGCTTAAAACAACAAAATTCACTATTTTACAGTTCTAAGGGTCAGAAATTAGACATGGTTCTCACTGGATTAAACGCAAGGTATCTTGGGGCTGTACTCCTTTCTGAAGCTCTAGGAGATAAGACATTGTAGTGCTTTTGCCAGCTTCTAAAAACTGCCTGAATTCTTTAGCTCATGGATCCCTTCCTCCATCTTCAGGGACAACAGTGACAGTGTAGCTTTCTGTTTCCATGGTTAAGTCTCTTTCTTTGATTACAGCTAGGAAAGGTTCTCTGTGGCTTTTTTTTTTTTTTTTTTTTTTTGGTACCAGGGATGGGGGGGGCACACTCTACCACTAAACTACATTCTACAGCCCCAGCTCCATTTTTAAATTTTTAAAGACAGGGTCTTGCTAAGTTGCCCAGGCAGGACTTGAACTTGCAATCTTCCTGCCTCAGCCTCTCAAAATGATGGGAATACAGGTATACACCCCCATGTCAGCTTGTTCTCTGCTTTTGAGAATTCACATGGTTAGACTGGTCTGTCCAGATAAATCCAGGAGAAAAGGGCCATCTCCCTTCTCATACTCCCTTCTCATACTCCCTTCTCATCTCGTCCCTTTTGAGTCACAACACAGGCTATAAAGAGCCCCTCCAAAAAGCAAAGCAAAGCAAAAACAGGGAAAATACAATTGTGTGGTCAAACTCCACAATAAGGAGAGGTAATTCAATAGGAATCTTAAATCTGAGTGACCAAATTCATAGAGATAAGAGGTAGAATGATGGCTGCTCAGGAACCAGGGAAAGGATTTGTTTTTCTTTTTGCAGTGGTAAGCCAAGAACTCAGGTCATCTTGCATGCCAGGCAAGGGCTCTACCTCTGCACTACACGTTCAGCCAGATGGGTTATAGTTTACTGGGTAGTTTGTTTTGCAAGATGAAGAGAGTTCTGGAGTTGGATGGTTAACTTTTTGTTATGTATGTTCCACCACAATGACACGTTGTTGGACTCCAACCGTTTTGATTCAGCAGGTCTAGAGCAGGACCTGGGGATTTGCATTTCTGACACGTTCGGAGAGATGTCCATACTGCTGGAACCACACTTGGGACATCACTGTTGTAGGGGACCAAGGCAATAGAATGCGGAGGGGCGCTCCCTTCCATGTGACTAATTATTGTTATTAACAACAACAGCTGGCGCTCACCGAGCGCCTCCTGCTTACACGTGATTTCACAGCTGCGTGCAGGATCAGAGCTGGGCAGGGCTAGAGTATATCTTCGTCCTTCACTGGGTTGCTTTGGTCCTTGATGTGAGTGTGAAGCTGAGAGGGAAAGAAAAAAGCAGAGAGACAGACCAGCGGAGCCGGCAAAGCACGTCGGAGCGGAGAGGGTCGCAGAGCCGCGCGCGCGGGGAGGTCCCCTGGCCACCTCCCTGCCCACCTCCCTGCCCAGACGGTGCGCGGGGCTCGCGGTCGGCAGGGGGCGCTGCCGTGCTGTCCTCCGCCGCCGCCCGCCCACCCGGGCCGCCCACCCCGGGGCGCGCCTCTTCACAGCCCGGCCCGGCCCGGCCCGGGAGCCGCTGCCTTCCAGCGCGCAGGCAGCTCGGCCTGACGGAGGACGCTGCTGCTCGCTGCCCGCCGTGCTGCTCAGCGCGAGCGTCCCGCCGGAGCCCGAGCGCACAGCCCGCGCCTCGCGAGCCTCGCGGGGCCGAAGGAGGGCGGCTGCCGGCCGGGGATGGGCGCCGGGGGGCTCCGCGCTTTGCTTCTGGCGCTGGTGGCCGTGGGGACCCCGGCGGGCGCCTACAACCTCGACCCGCAGCGTCCCGTGCGCTTCCAGGGCCCCGCCGGCTCCTTCTTCGGCTACGCGGTGCTGGAGCATTTCCACGACAACACGCGCTGGTGAGTGCCCGCCGCCCTCGAGCCGGTCGCCGCCGCCTTTCCGGCCTCCTCCCCGCCTCCGTCCCCGGGGGGCGATTTAAATGTCTCGGCCGGGAGGGCGCGGCGCGGCGCGAGGAGGAGGACGCCGGCCCAGCCCCGCCGACGTTCCGGCCCGCCGCGTGCGGGGAGCGCCCGGGGTCGCCCGACCGCGGGCAACTCGGCTGCCTGCGCGCCCCGCGGGCCCCGGAGACCCGCGGCTCTCGGGACCCGGTTCGCGTCCCCCTGGCGCTGGTGCCGCTGCGTGCAGGAAGCACAGTCCCCTGGAGACGGGGGTGGGAGTGGGGAATGGGGCTCTCCAGAGAGGGGGCCCCACGCACAGGCCTTCTGTGGAAGCCGAGCTGGAAGGCTGCGGCGTGCGGGGAAGGAGGCACAAGAGGACCCGCAAGTGACAAAGCCCGTGTGGCTGGTTCTTGGGGCAGCCTGGGCCTCATCTCACGTGTACCACCCGACCCAGAGACAAGCGCCAGAAGGGGCAGGAGAGGGACTTAGTTCTGTAGAGGTCGAGGAGTGTAGTTGCCCCTGGAGTCCAGAGGAGCGGGCCTGAAGAAAACGTGGGGGCTCCTCCTCATTAACATCGCCGGCTGAGTTACACAGTTCCAGTGCCCAGCTCCGGAGGAGCACTGAGGGGGTTGATGCCCTCCTTGGTCTCTTCCTCAGACGTGTTTACAGGAGGAAGAGTTAGACTGCGCCTGCTCCCTCTGTCCCCCTTCACGGTCACGCTTCAGTGTGGGCCCAGGTGTTCTGAGGGGTCCCCACTGTGGGCATCCTTCGGGGCGGCAGGTCGGACATCGCGATCAGTGATGTGTGTGTTCTCAGCATGGAACTCGGGGAGAGTCGCTGCTCTGAATCCGACAGAGGCTGAGGGAGAAGGGTGGGACGTGGCTGGGGTCCGCACACATTCCGGAAAAAGGGAACTCCGCCCAGGCCGGCCAGCTCATTAATAACAGTGTTTAGGAGAGCTGTCTCCAAGAGAACTCATTTTCAAAGTCCTTGCGTAGCTCTTGTCTAGCTCCACGTCCCGCTGCCTACATTCATCCCTGTTAAGTTTTAAGACGTGACTGTTTCGTCCTGCACTTGTCAAATCCCCTTTTTACAGAAGAGCAGGCTGAACACCTTCCCTGTGTTCTCCAGACTCCAGGTCCACTGTGGGCTTTGGATTTGGTACAAATGCAGCCTGGGCAGAAGCAGTTGGAGAGCACATCCCAGAATCCCACGCTGGGCTCCCGGGCTGTGTGACCTGGGCACCAAGCATGTGGGAAGAGCTGTCAGAAATAGAAGAGCAGCTCTGGGTAGGGGGCTGAGAGGCCCAGCCAGCAGCCGGGCTTTCCAGAGCGTGTGTGCGATCTGCCCGCTGCAGCTGGCTGCTGTGCCCTGCAGTCTTTCACCACTGGAGGGAGAGGTGGCCGGCCCCTGTCACCTGGACTTGAATGGACCACAGGTTAAAGCTTCCTCAGTTGGAAATAACTGGGGCCTGCTTAGTTTTAAAAAGAGAATGAGGAAAAGCTCTGTGTGAAGAGATCTGGCAAGTGCAGGAAAAGACAATGTGGCTTTAAACTTGGCACCCAGCTAAATTTTAGAGAGCCACTGGATGGTGATGTTTGGGCCTGGTCTTGTTGCCAGGAGAGGGACAGGTATTTCCGGGGTCTATGGGAACCCCTGCATCTGGACTGCTGGTCTTAAAAATGCCTCCTCCAGTTCTGATGCTGAGCAGCTGCTCTGTCCTGGAGTGCTTGTCCCTTACATGTACCCACAAAACTCTACTAAAATCTTTCTGAAGCAGATCCCTTTTCCTCCCACATTGCCTTAATTTTGTTTTTTATTTTTTGCCTCTCATTGATTTCTGTTCTCTTGATGCTTTTTTTTAAAAAAAATATTCTCTTTCCCCATTCTTTTCTCTCTTCCCTCTTCCTCCCCAAGATCTTGAATATATTTTCTGTGGATTACGATACCAGTCTAAGTGCTGTAGCCTTTGAAGCAAGAGACCTCTAACATCTCCTCCTCTCTTTTTTTTTTTCTAGAAGGTAGACCTAACTCAGGATGAATGAAATTTAAGCTTTGGCCTCTTATTGGCACAGGCCCCTACCAAGATTCTGTGATAAAATTTTTCAATACCTTTCTTAAAGTTCAGGCTCAATTTAAATGTATAAGATTCAAGTGCTATGGAAACAGCATCTACCATAGTCTCTACCTTAACTTTCAACTCTGCGGTTGGTGGATTGACTTAATGACTTATTGTTGGACTCTTACTACTGGGCAGTCTCTGTGTCTTGTATTTTCTAGGCCAATTTGAGGGGCATATAGTTTGTTTCCAGTTACTCAGAATTATAAATGACAGCTGGGGAACGCTTCCTTATAGCTAAATCCTTATGGACATCCTTAATTATTTCCTTCGAATCAATCCCTGGGGTTAGATTTGCTAAGTTAGAGAGGATGGAGGCTTTGAGGTGTTCTTTATTGTGCTACCAAAGTGCTAGTGAAGCTGAAGTGTGCACTTTAGGGAAATGCATTAATTTATTTAGGCACTGGGGTTTTGGAGTTGTTTAGCAAAATGCTGCTCTAGAGCACTGAAGAACATAGAATCCTATATAGGGGTGACTTAAAAAAGATCACAAATAGTCAAAATAGATGAGGAAGGAAAATGACTTAGACATGAAAAGAAGAAGTGTAGTGGAACTTTGAAAGGAAAAGATGACAACTGCTAATTAACCCTCATATCTGTGCCTTTCTTCTGGAAGAAAATTGTTTTTGGTAGCTCCTTAATTATTTTGTGATTGAGGACATTTGCTTCACGCTAATTAGCCAGCTATTTCTCAAGTTGTCTATAAGGATGTGTTGTATATAAGGTATGGAATGTGCTGGGAGGGGTGGGGAGAGCCCAGACCCCAGGCGGCAGAGCTGAGAGTTCCCATGTTGTGTTAGTCAGCTTTGTGTCCCTGTAACAAATACCTGAGATTGTCGACTTAGAGAAAGTTTGTTTTGACTCACGGTTTTGGAGGTGTCAGGTTTCAGTCCATGGTCTGTTGACCCTGTTGCTTTTGGGCCTATGGTGGGCCACACATCATGGTGGAGCCTGGGGAAGAACACAGCTGTTCACTTCATGGCCAGGGAGTGAAAAAAGAGAGAAAGAGGGAGGGGTCAGGGTCCAAATCCCCTTCAAGGACACAGCTCCAGTGACCTCCTCCTAGGCTTCAGCTTTTAAAGTTTCTACCACCTCCGATGGCACCAAGCTGGGGACCGGGCCTTTAACAAATGGGCCTTTGGGGGACATTCCAGATCTGAACCATATCACGTTTTCGGAGACCTCCACGTACACATCCCAGAGCATGTCGATGTGGTCTGTGAGTGCAGCTGGCACTGCTTTAATCCTGTAACTGGGTGTTTCTACTCATTCCCACACAAACCAAAACTGTCGTGACTGGGGGTCCCAGATGCCTGCGTAAAGAATGGGGTGATCTTGCTTTCTCAGCCCTGGTGCTAAGTCCTCTCCTGTAGCCATATCACACCGATGACAGAGCCCCAGATCTAGCTTCTCTTTTTCACAGAGCTCATTTGACAATGCCTCTGTCACCATACCCTGGGCAGTGAGAATTGTCCCCATGGCCGATGGACCAGGATGTGACCTGATGACACCTGTATCAGTTTGGATATAAACATGCAAGTGCATTAATTTTCCTTTTTCTAATGAGAGCCAGAGAGTGTCTGCCTACCCAGAGTGCTCATGTACCTCCCACCCCTGGGTCTGCTGGCATCCTTTGAACAACAGCAGTAGGTGCCAGGGAATATGGACAAAGCTGATTTCTGTCTCCTTCCCTAGCAGTTCCTCAGCTGCAGAGCCGACAACTGTAACACTCTGTGATATAAATAAATGCAGTCAGGCTAATGGGTGCCTCCTCCCCTCCCTCTCTGCCCCAGACGCCCTGGAGTTCGAAGTGGTTGGGTGCACTGACTTCCTTCCTGGCGGCATGCTTCCTGCCGCCTCTTCTGGGACACAGTGAGAGGGCTGTGCTCAGGTACAGAGCAAGTGCTCGGAAATGGAAGACGCACTGAAGTTTTGCTTTTGTGACGGTTGTTAAAACATCATTCAGTGGGGAATAGGAGGAAGTTAGGCCCAAGCGGAATGTAGCCTTGATTTGCATTCAGGTTGAGAATTAAAAGTATAACTGGCACTGCAAAATGGAACTTTAAACATTAGATTTTCTTTCCTTTAGAGACAAGTGACTTCTGAACTTCCTCACGCCTAGGGCATAACTGGTTACATCTTCTCCACCCAGATGAATGGACAGAATAAGCAAGCCCGATTTAATTTTCTTACGCAAAGGAGGGAGAGGTCTGGGTCCTGGAAGGGATGGAACTAACCTGAACATGAGTATTGTTCCATTGTATTCCTTCCTGTACTGTACCTTGCTATAAAAGACCCTTACGCACTTGTATGTGCTGAGTTGGTGATTTGAGGGAAATGGGCCCTTATCATTAAGTCCTTTTTGCTTTTTACCAAAATAAATGGCTTCCTTTGATTTGGTCAGCAGTGAGCAAATGAATCTGAGTGTGTGAACCTAAGTGGCCTGTAACAAAAGAACAAACTACAGTAAGTCCCTGATTTACAAACAAGTTCCATTCTGGGAGGTTTGTAGATCGAATTCGTTCATAATCCAACAAAGTGAGTGTTGTACAGTACACCTGTGAAAGTCTGCAACTTGAATGTTTCTAAGTCTGGGACTTACTGTAGACAATTCTGGTGAGCTGCTCAATGTTGTTACCCCAGCCAGATGATTGCTATTTAAATTAAAATGAACTAAAACTAAGAATTCAGTTCCTCAGTGGCACTAGCCATATCAGTAGCCACATGTGGCTAGAGGCTGCTGTCTTGGACAGCCCACAAGGAGAATATGTTCATCATTGCACAGTGTCTGCTGGACAGTGTGGGCTTAGAGCAATGACTTAGGACTTTTGAAAGGCTAGACAAGGATAAGAAGGAGATTTAACAAAAAGAAAAACCAACTCTTAGCATATTTGAGTTTCAAAACCAAAAGAGGGGTGCTGAAAGCTAAAACTTGCGGACTACTGAAGAAGTTATTTTTCATTCATAAAACTGGAGCGTCTGTTCTGTACTGAGGGGTAGAGATTCAAGAATGAAAAATCCACCTGAAAATCTGATGGGTGAGAAAATTGTAGGGAGGTGGCTGTCTTGTTTCTTGGGCAAGATGAAAGATACATTATGGGCTCCAGTTGGGGGATGTTGGTTCTCAGGCAGGAATGAATTATTCAGAGGGCTGGAGGAGAGATTCCTGTGCAAATGAAGGCTTTAGAAGAGGGGTTTTGGTTCTTCCATCCTCCACCTCTGGCCCTGCCCATCCTGAGGAAACACCCAGAAGGGGGGTAGCAGCCCTGCCTTCTTAGTCCTCCACGTGGACATGTTTGCTAAGTTTCTGTGTCCCATGTTGGGCTTGTAGGCAAAGGTATAGTTCCATTTCCTCAGCTGGATTTTCTGGAAATGGCATTCTCAGACCTTGTTCCCAGTCCTCACTCCCCCTGCAGAGCCTGGTCTCTCCAAATTCTTTGGAAGGGCCAGCTCATACGTGAGGCTGAGTTCTAAGGAGACCCCCCAAAAGCGTCTCAGGGCTTCAGGGATGATCCCCTGAAGATCCGGAGACTGGTGAGGGTGCTGTTTCCTGAGTTGGTGCTGAACTCAAGAGGCAGCTGTCTTGCCCAGGGGAGAACCTGCCAGGGCAAGAAGACAGACTCTTCTCAGCCAGTCATTAACAGCTCTGAGTGTGAGAGTGTGAAGGGCCGGGCCCCAGCCAGCTCTGATTCCCTGGTGACATGCTGTTGTTCAGGAAATGGTCTCCTTCTGATAACTTGTGTTATGATTTGTCTGGGGAAAATGTTTACACTTTTATTAAAAGCAGCCACAGTATTCTCTGCAGTCATCTCTTTCAAGGGAGTTGCATGTAATTTTAAAAATCAAAATTAATTCCATCAGATAGTGTTCGCTGGGCATCGACAAGAGGTCACAGCACAGTATTCTTCAGCTGAGTGTTTGACAAGCTAGTGAGTGGTTTCCAGTTTGCTAGTTAGGGATCAGAACATTACAGAGTTACACCCCAGACTGAGGGAGCAGTGCATATTTATTGGGGATTGTGTCAGTTTGCAGCCTCAAGAAGCAAATACTGCTCAGCAGTGTAAGCGCCTGCCTGGCAAGCGCGAGGGCCCGAGTTCGACTCCCGTATCCCACATACGAAAAAAGGGGCCGGTGATATCGCTCAGCGGCACAGGCGCCTGCTGGCACGTGAGGTCCTGAGGTCGACCCCTGGTACCCAAAAAAAAAAAAAAAAAAAAAAAAAAAAAGAAGCAAATACTAAGAAATGCAAGAGAATTGTTGGGGGTGGGGTGTAAGGACTATGAAAGAGAAAGGGGAAAGAAGCAGGCTTGGACAGTGGAATGCCATGGGCTGAGACACAGATTGGATTGATCCATCAACTCTGTGGGAACCACTGGGCAAAGGTGGTGATTCTCTGCCATGATCAGTCATTGACTGGGGCTACCTGCAAAGAGAGTAGCCTCAGCTCCCCATTGCAGCAGATCTGGAAGGGCTGCAGCTGGAGGCTGTCAGCTCACTGCCACCTGGCAGTTGACCAGCATGGGGAGTCCATGGCTGCCCCAGTGCCCCTCATGCAGGAATTGCCATGTCAGGAAGATGGGAGATGTGCTCCTAGGCCTGTGCTTGGGGCTGGGGTCATGCATGTCTGTGTTCATCCCACTGTAGTCAGTATGGAGAGTTAGGATTGACTTGGGGCCACTGGAACTGACTCAGAATCAGAATCCAGACAATTCTTGCTGCCAGCTGACTCTTAGGATGTCTCTTTCTGAAGTCAGAAGATGCAGGTAAGAGATTTGAGGCAGGGAGCTTGGCCTTGCGTCGAGCCAATGAGCTCTCTGAACCATAAATCTTTTTAGCCAAGTAGATTTGGCTACCAAAGCATAATAAATTGTTTTATCCCTACCTTCCTTTTTGCCAGAGGGAGTCTTAGGCAGCGGAAGTCCAAGACTGGGAAAAATCTAGAGTCTTGAAAATACAAGCTCACTTGGGCCCCAATATCTGCTTTTTAGGAGACCAAAAAGGACCTCTGTCATAAGCTTCAATTAGCAGCAGTGACAACAGCAACAGGTGGGACAGGCAATCTCCCAGGTGGCCTTACACACTCCAAGGGATGAACTGATGAACCGAGATGGAGGAAATTAGTTTTATGCATTTTTTGTGTGTATGTTCAGATATTTGGGACTACAAATATCCTCTCTCACACTGGGGCTGGAGCAGCCCTTTTGGTCTCCAGTGCTTCCTAAGTGGGTATTGGGAGCCAGGAGGACTAAAAGTAGATGCGGGGAGGGGGCGCATAGTAATAAAGCAGGCGCCATTGGAGATGGAATGCTCCGTTTCTCCAAGAACACTTGTCTTTTTTTTAGACAGGGTCTATGTTCTAGTCTGGCCCCAAACCATTACATAGTCCAGAACACCTTGAACTCACAGTCTTCCTGCCTCAGCCTCCCAGAGTGCTGGTATTACAGTACCATACCTTGCTCTGAGGATACTTGTCTTAATGCCAGGCAGACTTGATGTGACAGTAAGCCCTTTAATCAGGATCTGTGGGATTACAAATCCTAGAGTTTTACATGCCTCTTCTTGCCCTGTGGTCTTGTAGAGCCAGGGAGCCTGTGGGAGGCACACCTGTTATGAGTTGCTCTAGCTCCCATCCTGGGCTCCACGTGAGTCTGTGGGGTAAATCTACAGTTCTAAAGGGAGGTAGAGGTGGTGGTGAGAATTTTGTATCTATATGTACTATTTAATGTCAATTAAATGTAAAAGTATTGTCCTGTTTTTTGGGGGGGGTTGGTGAGGGAGGAAGTTGTCACAGGAAGCCAAAGGAAGGGCTTTTATTTTGCTCTCCCAGGGGTTTGTAGCTCGCTCTACCCCTGGGATGCTGATGTGAGCTTGATGCCCTCTGTTGTGGAAGGGCATTATCAGTCCTTTGCTGTGCTGCCTCCCCTCTGTGTGTGCCAAGACCGAGCTCAGGCCAGGACAGCAGCCTCTGAGGATTCTCTGACAGGGCAGCTGGGGCCCAATGCCACTCCATGGTGGGACTCTGCCTTTCCCAGCTGGGCATGGAGTCCGCCTGTTTCGCTCTCTGACAGAGAGTGTTTCTGTCATCCAGCAGTCTCTGGGATGGATTGCACACCTCTTTCTCCTTTTGTTTACTTCAACCTACAGTTCCCAGTATAAAAGTGATTTTTGCAGCCTTTGATGGATACTTTCTATGTGCTCATAGTCATCGAATGCAGTTGCACAGTTGTGATTTGAAGTCAGGCAGCCCTAATTTTAAAAAAATAAATTTATTTGTTTACTTACTTACAGTACTGGTGATTCAACCCAGGGCCTTGGCACTGAACTACATCCCCAGCCCTTAAAAAAAGTTTTTTTTTGTTTTTTTGTTTTTTTAATTTTGAGACAGGGTCTCATGGAGTCACTAAATTGCCCAGATTGGGCTCAAACTCAGGATCCTTTTGGCCCAGCCTCGCAGAATGCTGAGATTACAGGAATGTGCTGCCACATCCAGTGCTGATTTAATGTTAATCTGACTCAGGATCCTCTGTGTTGCTTTCTCCAACCCTATCCACCCCTTGACCAAGGAATCAGGGTCTTTAGGAGGAAGGAGAGATTCCCTGAACTGGTCACAGTGGTGCCTATCTGTAATCCCAGGTACTTGGGAAGCTGAGGCAGGAAGATCACAAATATGAGGCTAGTCTGGGCTACATAATGAGACCCTGTCTCAACATTAAAAATAAAATGGGCTAGGGAAGTAGCTCAGTGGTAGAGCACCCCTGGATTCATTCCCAGTACCACACATACAAAGGGCCCTGATGCTACTTCTGGGAGCACTTTTGTCTGCACTTGGCCTCATGGATTCAAGACTTTAACCTGCCCATCCCAGGATGCATGGCCCCCCAAACACTGCCCTCTGTAGTTTCCTTTTGTGTCTCATCACTACCCTGGAGGGGGCCATGTATTTTTTGTCTTTGTCCCGTGATCAGGGAAAAGAACATAAGGGGACTTATCCATGGTCACCTGGCAAGAGAATTGCTGGCCCACTTCTGAGTGTGACTCCATGCACACTCTTCAGGGCTGTTTCTGTTACCCAACCCTGCCTAGAGCCCTCAGTAAAAGTTTGTGGTCCTGGATGGTGATAAGATTTCCTTTGGGAAGGAAGGAGCTCAGGTGACTGCAGGAACTATAGCAGTAGCTCTCAGCTGCAGACTTGGATTAGATTGAGGAGCACTTAGTGGGTGACGGAGTTACTACAGATCAATTCCTTTCAGAAGGGGCATGCCCTTGCTTGATGATGTATCTGTTCTCTGTTATTACAGTTTTGTAACATAACAGACCGCCCTAAAACTCAGTAGCTTGAACAACTATCCTTTGTTAGCTTATGATTCCAGGGCTGACAGTTTAGGTTGGCTGTTTCTTCAGTTTTGAGCTGGGCTTCCTCGTGCATCTGCTGTCATCTCTGGGCTGGTTGGTGAAGCACAGCACAGGTGGCTGATTTCTACTGCCTGCGTCTTTTATTCTCCAGCAGGCTAGCCTGGGCTTGGACACATGGTGGCTGGGCAGGGTGCCAGGAGACAATCAGAATTAAGCTTGGTCCCTTGAAGCTTAAGCCTGAAAGTCAAGCCATGCCTCTTCTGGCCGATGTGAGTTGCAGGGCCTGGCCCTCTCAAGAGGAGGGCGAAACAGACTTCACCTCTGCATGGAAGAAGCTGCGAAGTTCTATTGCACAGGGTAGGGATGCAGGAAGGGTGGAGAGCTGAGGCCACTTTCCTAATGTTACTGGTGGTGAAATCTTCCTGGCCATTTCCATATTTTTGTGATGTCAGCTGATAGTTTGAATAAGTTCCTGGCTAGGACAGCAGAAATTGGTCCACAGTTCTAAGGATTTGTGAGCTTGTGGGTCCTGCCAAGAGTTAAAGCTGGGATAAGTGGAGGGCCAAAGTGTTCGGTCTACTACTGCCCAGCATTCTGACATTCCTTTGAACATCTACTTTGTACTACTCTAGGTGTTTTCTAAACATTCTCTTGTCTAAACTTCATAAGAATCCTTGTTAGGTACATTTTAATTCCCTCTGTTTTACAGCAGAGGAAAACAGGCTCTGAGTGGCTAAAAAACTCATCTGAGGTCACACAGTTGGCAATGGTGGAGGCAAAATCTGACATCCAACTTGCTGCTTGTGCACCTTACACTTCATCACCTGGGGTAACTAGCTCACAAAGTTTAGAATCCAGGTGGAATTATTAGATTAAAGCCCCTAGAAATCCTACTGCTGATAAACACCTGCCACCTCAGTTTCTTCAAGTGTAAGAGGAGCTGCTGAGACCTTTCAGGTTCCATAGCTCCAGTTGGCAAGCATTGCTACCTCTGTTCCTCCTCTGGGAAGGAAGGGTTCGGCGTGGTCCGAGGTGGCTCTGTAACACCAGCCTCCCTCTGCTGAAGCCTTAGTGTTTTATGCCCAGAGAGGGCTGTGAGTGATTCCTGGGGTTTCCCTGTGGTGGACACACAGTGATTGAATTCGGCTCATGTAACTGAAACATGGGTCCCTGGGGAATCTTTGGCTTTGGGATCAAATGCATGAAAGCAAACCTAATGGGTTTTAAGTTTGTAATCCCCAGTTGCTGTCCTGGATCTGGCTGTAATTTTGCCCTGCGGAGAGGCTGCTGTGGCATTTGTGGGGAGGGACGGAGCCTCTGAGACACTCTGGGTTCCTGGCCTTCCCTAGGGAAGCAGCTGTGGCTCAGCCCTTCCCTTCCTCCTGCTCTCTAGGGAAGACCTGCAGATTACTCTCAGGATGTGAGAGCAGAGTTCAGAGCAAGGACAGTGCTGTGCTGGAGCCTTTGCCATCACTTTGAATGTACACAGGGGACCAAGGAAGCTGCTTTGCTGGAAAAATAGGGGACACAAACTGCCGCACTAGGAGAAGGTTTGGGGGACACTGGAAGAAACTCCGACAGCCTGGGCTCAGCAATGTACTAGTGGTGTAACCCAGCATCTTGGAGTGGTACACAGGAGAAACTGCACACTGGGATTGCCTTGAGCAGGAAATCACTCTAATGAGCATAACTGACACAGGCAGATGAACAGATAGGTCCACATTTCCAAAAAAGTTTGTACATAACTCATTAAGAGAGGCAAACCTCTGAGTAACACTGCTCTAGCAATGTCAATGCTTTGGAAAATCAAGAAGGTGATTGAAATTCACCTTTTAGGTCATTTGAGCATGAGGAGGAGCAGAAAGGTTTCCTTTCTGAACCAGACTCCAGTCTGTCCTCTGATGGGCTGGAGCTTCCAATTCAAAGTCCTCAGCTCAGAGCTGCCCACAGAGCCTCCCTTGTGCTTTCTCAGGTGTGTTCACATGCACGAGCAGTTGGCACCATAGGGAGCTTTGGGTACCTGTTGGTTTCCTTTTCTCCCTCTGGCTGATGTGGGCTGGGTAGAGTATGGAGTGGGTGATACACCGTGCTGCTGGGGTACATGCTGCAGGTTGGCAGTTGCGGGCTGTGACAAGTCCCAGGTCTGTGCCTGATCGTCTGCTTCCCCTGTCTATTAGATAGGATTAATACTAGTATCTCCCATAGGGTTGCTGTGACGACTCAATTTGATGCCTATAGTGAGCCTAGCCCAGCACCTGCAGAGGCTGTCTGCTACACGCTGGTTCCTCTAATTAGAAGCCCAGAGTCCCAGGCTAGTGAGAGGGCTTTCACATGTCCTTGGAGTTTGTGGCAGCTTAAATTGGTGATGAGATAGGAGGGCAGCCTCGCTTCTCAAGGGTGATCTACTGTCTCCAAATGATCTTGGTTATTTGTAATTAGTGTAGGTAGTTATATACCACTTCTTGGAGTACACATTGCCCAGAGAGCTTGTCAGAGTGCACATTCTGATTGAGCTATCCCAAGTGGCCTGGGATTCTGCATGTCTATCAAGTGCCTGGTGTGGAGCACACTTAAAATAGCAAGCAGGGCAAACCAGCATCCTGGGGAGCCTGTTGCTAGAGACATTTGATAGGCAAAAGGCACATTGCCTTCTGAAGAGTACCAGGGAAGATTTTGGCAGTGGGTGTTTGAAGGGGTTGGGATGTCTTTTTATAACTCTGAGGACAATGAGAGAAAAAGCATATGGCATCTTTTCAGTGGCTTGTTCTGAACTCTGAGCCATTGTAATCTCTCAGGATCAGCCTGGCGAACTGCCAGCTGAATGGACTTCAGAAGAGCCACACTCGAGGGCTGGCCTGCAGCAGCAGTCTTCCTGGACGGTGGCCCAGGTAAAGAGCCAGCCCGGGCTGTGGAGGAAGTCACTATGTTCTGTAAACACAGAGATACAAGTACAGTGTCCGGTGTGCCACCCTGTGAGTGCCATGCACATGTATGCACACACGCCTTGCTTCTTTATCTTTATCTCATGCTTTATTTTCCATTGCACAGGATTTGGGAAAAATCTTCTCATCTGGCCAGCTGATTAGGAATTTGAACCAGAGGGATGTTATGAGGGTTCGAATCAGTCATTTTTGTTAGAACCATTGTGTACCTTGGGCTTGGAAGGAAATTATAATTCAGCAGGTCCCTTATCCTGTTTAGATTATGGTGTACATTTTGCCTCTCTCAGTCTTGGCTCAAGGCTAGGGGAAGCAGTCCCAGACAACTCAGCTGACCATGACCCTTTTCTGCTTGTATATCCTAGGAACCTGTCTGTGGTTTGGAGCAGTGGCACTACCTGAAATTTCTAGGGTTGCAATACCAACGTTGGGGACATGATAGAGGAACAGCATAGTGATTTCTGTAGGCATTTTCTAATCCTCGTAGGTGATAAATTTCCATTTTTTTTTTTTTTCTGGGACTTTTTTTTTTTTCAATGCTGAGGGATTGAACCCAGGGTTTTGCATATGCCAGGCAGGCTCTCTACCGTTGAGCTACATCCCCTCTATTTCTGGTGAATTTTATGAAATGAATTACAAATAGCAGTCATTTACTGCATTGATGTGCATTTGGAGTTGGTGGGCATTTTGGGACCCCACGCTGTGACTCTGGGGTTCTCAAGTAGATGAGGTATTTCATGCTGAGGACTTGACATGTGGAAAGGCTGAGGATGTTTCAGTAGTTTAGATATGTCAGATTGCTAATTCTTCTCACTTGTGAAAGCAACTGGCATTATAGAGAGCAGTCCTTAACTTGCCCCAGTGGCTCTAAAGCTCGGGTTTAGAAGCAAGGGGGAAATTGATCTCTTAATGTGGCTTTCTTCTCACTGTAGTTTTTGTTCTGTATGTCATTATGCATTTGAGTTAAAGCAGTCAAGGGCCAGCCAAATGGCCCTTGTGTGGGTGAGTAAGGCAGTGTGGTCTGCTTGGGAAAGCATTCACTTAGCTTTCCAAGGGGCTGTGGGTTCCAGCCCTGCTTCTGCTTGGAAATTCTGCAGCTGTGGCCCACCATGGTAAGGCTGGAGGATTGTGAGCTTCCCAGGGCTGTACAAGGGACTACAGGCCTGCTTGGGTAGGTTCCTTCACTCTTGGGGGGCCTGGCTTCCCTTCACATCCCAGTAGGGCATCTTGATAGAAGCAAATACAGTTCCTCCAAGACTGAATTGCAGAGAGATACTAGTTGTGGAAGTGGGTGGGCACATCTCTGTCTCTCTGTGTCCCCAGGGTTCCTTTGAGAGTTGAGCGTGGAGGGGTTGAGCACAGGGACAGTGAAAAATTAAGACAAGATGCCTATACCTACCCGTGAACCCTTACACCAGGCCTCTGAGCTGGGTTAGCAATGGTGTCCTTTGTGATGTCTTCCCACCTCTGTTGAAGTCCCCCTTGAGGGTCTCAGGTATCTGCTGTGTGGTGTGGAGGGCTTGTTTGCCCACTCTTCCACCCAGGCAGAGTGTTGGTGGGGCAGTGTCATTCTGAGGCCAGAGTGGGGGTGACAGGGTGAATCACTGAGACACCAAGATAGAAGTGGCTCTCAGGATAGAGGAAGGGGGCTGGGGCCAGCTGGATCCCCAGGGCAGCTGTCTAGGATCATTCTAAACTCTGCTAGGCATCTTTTCTACAGATACCTAGTGGAAAATCCATTCTATTCCAAGGCATGTGGGGGATGTTACATTTCATAATGTGCCTAATATGCTTGTACGGTGAATTCTGTTTCCCTTCCAGGCTGCTGAAGATATGGAGCGGCTCATGTTCTCATTGAGCAGTAGCTTGGAATTTTCTCCTCTTCGAACATCAGTGTAGATTTCCTTTAAAGTGTCATTGTACAAGACCTTTTCCAAATGGCTTACGCTGCTCAGCACAAACTGTGCCTGATTAGTGTTGTTTTGTATTCTCTGCTGTAGATCTTCAGCAGACTACTTTCCAGAAACAATGCATAAAACTGTGGGGAGAAATTAGTTTTGTAACACCTGCAGGGGACTTACTGCCATTCCCCACCATGCTGTAACCCTCCAGGCCCAGACCTGACTCTTTTGCCCTCTGGCATGCCGTGGTCTCTCCTTGAGGTAAGGAAGGGCCCTGTTGGCGATGACTGGCCCCAGGCAGCTCTGAGGTTCAAAATGTGGAACTTCATTCTTGGGCTTCTCAGAATACAGGTCACAGTACTTTGTGTTGGAATAGAGGATGCACGTTGTAATTCCTCCCTGCAGCTGCTTTCCCCCTCTCTCCCCTGTGTGTACATGTTGTATATATGGTGGGGTTGAGAGGAAGGGAGACAAGAGAAATGACATCTTTAAATTCCCAATTTTTATTGGAAGTGCTGATATCATATACAGTTAAATGAATTATGAATTTGTATAAACACTGGTCAGGTTAAAAACAAAAACAAAAAACTTTAGCAGTGCCTGTAGAAGGTCCCTCCTTAAAACACAATCTCCTCCCCCTTCCCAGGGGTAACCATTATCCTGACCTGTAACTCCATAGTAAACTTTGCCTGCTTTTGAACTTCAGATAAATGGAATCAGACCATAAATAAGCTATTGTATCTGATATCATCTGCTCAATATTATATTTCTGAGATTCATCTGTGTGGTTGCAGATGAATACTGTTCACTGATTTTTTCATCACTCTATAGAATTCTATTCCATATCCTATCACTGGGTGAAGCAGAGGATTGCCAGTTCAAGCCCAACCTGGGAAACTTTGTGTGACTGTTTCAAGAGTAAAAAATAAAAAGCCTATGTAGCTCAGTGCAAACACCCTGAGTTCAATCCCCAGTACCGCAAAAAACACAAAACAAAAAACCAAAAAAAGCCAAAAAAACAACCAAAAATCTTTCACATTACATTCCTACACCATGATTTACTTATCCACTCTAGCACTGATGGGCCTTTGGGTTTGTTCTTAATTTGGGGGATTACATATTCATTTTGTGTATGTCTCTTGGTAAGAATATGTATGCATATACGTGGAGTATATTCTTAGAAGTGGAATTACTGGGCTATGGAGTAGGCACACGCTCAGCTTTATTAGAAACCGATGATGAGTTTTCCAGAGTGGTTTTAGCAGTTTACTCTCCCACCAGCAGTGTGCAAAGGCTGCAGTTGCTCTACATCCTTGCCAGCATGGGACATTTTCAGTCTTTTTGTTTTAGCCTTCTAGTCAGTGTGAAGTGGTATCTCAGCTGGATTTATCTGGTAATTAATGTAGCTGAAGACTGCTTCATATGTTTATTAGCCATATCTATTAAAGTCTTTGGCTCATTCTATTGGTGTGTGTGTGTGTTTATGTTTATGTATGTGTATGTACTATTGCTTTGTAGGAGTGTTTTTTTTTTTTTTTTTCCATGCCAGAGATTGAACCCAGGGCCTTCTCACTGAGATATGTGTTCAGAATTTTTATTTTATTTTTTTATTTTGAGACAGGGTCTTGCTGAGTCCCTAAGTTGCTTGTGATTGGCTTGAACTTGTGATCCTCCTGTCTCAGTTGGGATTATAGACATGCAGCACCAGGCCCACTTGTATGAATTCTTTATAGATTCTGGGTAGGAACCTTTTGTTGGTTTTACAAGTTCCCAGCTATCCCTTAAGCTTTTCCTTCCCAGGGCCTGGTGCATACTAGGCAAGCACTTTATCACTGAGCTATTCCCTGAACCTTTATCCCTTAACCTTTGCTCTTTTCCTTTTTCTTTTTCTTTTTCTTTCTCTCTTTTCTTTTCTTTTTTCTTTTCTTTTCTTGTCTGTCTTCTCTTCTCTTCTCTTCTCTTCTTTCTTTCTCCCTTCCTTCCTTCCTCCTCCCCTTCCTTTCCTCTCCCCTCCCCCACCCCTTCTCTCCCTCTTCCCCCTCCCTTCTCCTCCTCTGTCTTCTTCTCCTTGTGTTCTCCTCCTCCTCCTCCTCTTTTTAATGCTGCTGGGAATGGAACCTTGGGCCTCACGTATAGTAGGCAAATGCCCTACCACTGAGTCATATATGCCTTGTCCTCCCTTAAGCCTTTAATGTACCTGGACTAACCCCCACCCCAACTACGGCATGTAGATACACAGTAAAATAATCTGGCTTCCCAATGAGCATTCAGATTGATCACCCACACCTGGGTATTTAACCATCTGCCTCTTCTTCTCTGGTATTGTGTTGTGACAGAATGCCTTTTCCTCTTGATACACAGGGTCCTCGTGGGTGCACCGAAGGCAGATTCCAAATACAGCACTTCAGTTAAGTCCCCTGGGGCCGTGTTTAAGTGCCGTGTACACACCAACCCTGACCGGAGATGCACCGAACTGGACATGGCTCGAGGTGGGTGGAGATCATTGCCAAGGTGGAAGTGGATTCTGCACTTTGCTCATTTTCTTGCTGTAGTGGCCTGATCATTTACCCACTTGTCCATCTGTACATTCATCATTTTCTCCCACAGATGTGTAATGAGTACCTGTTAGTGATTAAGCGCCGGAATATACTGGTGAACAAAACAGTCTTGTCATCCTGGGTCTTGAAAATCAGTGGTCAAAAGAGACATTAAAACAATTCTAGTTGAGAGAAGACCAGAGGGAAGGTGGGTATTTGATGGAACTTAGACTGGAGAGTCAGGAAAGGTGCCCTGAGGATTAGAAGGCTGCATAGTAGTTAGCTGGGAAGGTCTGAGAGGCAGAACCTCCCAGGATAGGGGTGCCATTTTGAAGTCCTGAGTGAGGACAGTACAGCTGGAGGGGTGAGTGGAGGAGGTTGGTAAGTGGACTGGGGCAAGATCACAAGAGCCAAGGGGGCCAAGGGGGCCAGGGTTAGGTGTTACATTTTTTTTTCTATCTATAGGGAGGTATTAAAAATTAATTTTAGGTTTCATAGTTTAAGTAGGGAAAGATATGATTGAGTGGTTGTTTTTGAAAGCTCACTTTTATCTCATGGAAAATACATGTTTGGAATCAGGTGGATATGGCTGGAACTTACTGGGACTGTCTTGTAGCTTCTTGGGATTCAAGTCCCTCACCCTATAAAACCAAAATCAAGATTATTTACAAGGATCCCCTTGAGAAGATTAAGTGAGATAATGGAGGCAAGTACACAGAACCATGATCAATAAATAACTGTTTTATTATAATTATCAGTTCAAGTTTTTAATTTCTCCAAAGTTTGTTCTCATCAAGATTATCTAATTATTATTATTATTATTATTATTATTATTAAATACAAGAGTCGTCATGATTTTCTTCAGCAGAAGAAAGGTGTCAGTAGCATTCCCTACTGCTACTCAGGACGATTGGTTTGAGAACTGGTTGTTACTGCATAAGACAAAATAAGACCTGGCTCCTGAATGTCAGTCAGTACACTGCTTCATTTCTTGAGTATCGCTATGAAGAAAATTGCCTGGATTAAGCAGCGTACATAGTTATGGCACTGATTTACATTTTGTTACAAGTTCCTAGAGTTGATTTACATTTTGTTGTAAGTTTCTTATTTCCTTACAGGTAACAAACATTTGAGCTGTGAGCTTTGCAAAGCAGCCAGCAGAGATCATTCCTCTACCCAACTGTGATTTCTCTCTTTTTCTTCCAGGGAAGAATCGGGGTACACCCTGTGGAAAGACTTGTCGAGAAGACCGGGATGACGAGTGGATGGGGGTGAGCCTGGCCCGGCAGCCGGGATCGGATGGCCGAGTGTTGGTAAGGTCTCCTGGGCATTCTGTGGAAAGGGCGTAGCTGGCACCTAAGTGTGTGTGACTCTAACCTGTTAGGAAGGTGGCAGGGCAAGGCTTTGAGGTTACCTGTCCTGCACTACTGCTCAGACAAATGGCTTATCTTTTTACTGTTTTTATCTGCCAAGTATTAATGTTTGCCCCATGGCGCTGAAATTTTTGTCATTGAAAAATGACAAAATGTATGGGGCAGGAAGTGTGTAAGTATCACTCATTCCATAAATTTTTTGTGTGTATAATAGAGATATAATAAATAGAGATATAATTTACATAAAATACACAAATCTTAAGATTGCAGTTTGGGTTTTGGCAATTGGACACAACTATATCACACTCCTATACCATGATATAGAATATTTCCATCATCCCAGAAAGTTCTCAGCCCGGTCTAGTCAACTTCCCCCACCTCTGAGGTGGCCACTGCTGTGATAGATAATACTATACATTACTTTTGCTTTTTCTAGAACTTCAAGTAAATGCATTCCTACAGTATGTGCTCTTTTGTGTAAGCTTTTTTTATTTTTTATTTTTTTGGCACTGGGAATTGCACTCATGACCTCGCGCTTGCCAGGCAGGTGCTATGTCGCTGAGCTATATCCTCAGCCACTGTAAGCCTTTTTTAAAGGAAGATATTTTTGAGATTCATTCATATTGCTGTTATCAGTAGTTCATTCTTATTTGTTCCTATATACTATTACATTTTATAAAATAGGTGCTTTTTTTAAAAAAAAGAGATAGGGTCTCCCTATATTGCTCAGGTTAGCCCCAAACTCTTGAGCTCAAGCGATTCTCCTGCCTCAGCCTCCTGAGTAGCTAGGATTAGAGGGATGTGCCATTGAGCCTGGCTTAGAATACGTGTTATTTTAATTAGTCACTATTTGGCTTCCAAAGTGCATATGATGTGTTCTGATCCATAAGGTGCTTTGAGGGAAAGAAGAAAGTCTTTGCTATTGAGACTCCCAATGACCTACAACTGTGCAGCCCAATGAGCTAGCCACCAGCCACAATTTAATTAAAGTTGTAAAAATTAAAAATTCAGTTTTCACCCACATTAGCCACATTTTAAGTGGTCAGTAGTCACATATGATTACCATGTGTTACATTGTTTTAGACAGCACAGAGAGAGAGCATTTCCATCATTTTAGAAAATTTTGTTGTTGTCTATTTTCCCTTTTTCTTTTAAATCTTTCTAGTAACTATAGTGCACAGCTTGGTGACCGTTTCACATGTGTGTGCTGCCCTTGGCTGCCAGTCAGTGCCGCTGTCCCCTGCACCCCCAAGGTAACTGCTATGACTCCATGGGCATCTTCTGCCATTGGCTTTTCTTGAAATCTGTAGGAAGATTTTTATTATAAAGCATAAGATCAAGAAGGGAAAATAAGTTAGCTGCTCCTTATTGAGAGCTTCCTTTGGGCCAAAGCTATAAAGCTGGAGGTTTTTATGTATTTTTTATCCCTAGCGAAATAGGTTTTTTCATGAGAATTTAAGTAAAATGGTTCTGTCCCTTTCTGAGGAACCCATTTTTGTACTAAACTTCTCTATGGCAAAAGCTACTCATCTGAACTCTGCCCTCCTCAGCATAGTTAAGTGTTGCCCTTTAGGCACCTTGGGAGGAAGGAAGCAGCTGAAAGCTGTGGCCAGCATTGCAGGGCCTCCCAACTGGAACCCACTGTAGATCCCGTTGAGTCCCCCATCCCCCCAAGCCTGCTGTTTACCTTGGATTTCAGTCCTTTAATCATTGTGGGGGAGGCCCTGGACCCTGACCAAGCTGTCACATCCCCTTATGCATGGTGGCCTGACCCCATAGATGACTGGATGACTTGGCTCCAGAATGGCCAGAATTCTTGTCTGCCATTTTGGGTAAAGAAAGAAGAATCTCAACATCTATAAAGCAAAGAGTGGCCTGAAGTTATGATTCAGAACAGAGAGAAGGGGGTGGACTGGTGGCAGCACAACACAAGATGTTCTTAAAGCGCTGAGCCTAGAGCCAGAGTTTGCTCCCATGAAGATATTTCTTCTTCTCTTCAGTGGGTAATGGTGATGTGGTGGCCAAGAACTTGTTGCAGAGGGGCAAGAGAGAGGGGTTCTGCCTCACTGCAGATAAATACGAGAAGGGGCTGTCTCTGGGGGCATAAGCAGCAGTGAAGGACACAAGGAAGATTTAGCCAAGGAAGCCAAGAAGGCAGAGCTGAGTATTTGTAGGTAGTGGTGCAGTGGATAATCCTGTCTGATTAATTGTACACAGAGCTATTTTTTCTTAAGTCTTGTGCAATAATTACATCACCCATCAGTAAGCCACTCTGTGTGGGTGCTGGAGAAGGAGAGGGGCACCTGGGAGCATCTGCTGTTCTCATTCCTTTTGTTCCCAATCATGACCAGAAACTTGTAACATACAGTGTATCATCTTGACCTTTTTAAAAAAGTATATAGAACAGTAGTATTAACTATATGCACATTGTTTTGCAACAGAGCTCTAGAGCTTTTCCATCTTGGAAACCCAAAGCTTTATATCCATAGAACATCTTCCTTTTCTCTTTTCCCCTGGTCCTGGCAACCACATTCACATCTCTATACTAAGAGTTTAATGTCAGATCTCATGTAAGTGGTATCCCAGTATTTGTCCTTTCGTGACAAGTTTCTTTCACTTAGCATAATAGCCTCAAGGTTTATCCATATTGGAGCATATGACAAGATTTCCTTTTCTTAAGGTGGAATAATATTTCTTGTATGTATATGCTGCATTTTCTTAATTCATTCACTGATGGGCATTTGGGTCGCTTCTGTCTCTTGGCTGTTGTAAATAATGGTGCTATAAATATGCATCTACAAATATCTTTTTGAGATCCTGCTTTAATTCTTTGGGTTATATACCCAGCAGTAGAACTACTGCATCATATAGTAATTTTAGTTTTTGAGAAACCTCCATGCTGTTTTCCAAAGAGGCTACATCATTTTTATATTCCCACCAGTAGTGCACAGAGGTTCCAATTTCACCACATCTTTGCAAGCATTGTCTTTTTCAGTGCTAGGAAATGAATCCACGGTCTTGCACATACTGAACACATGCTGTCCCAATGAGCCACTCCACCTGCCTGACCTATTTTAAATAGTGGCATCCTAATGGATGTGAGGCAGTATTTCATTATGGCTTTGGTTCGCATTTCTCACATGGTTGGTGATGTTGAGCATCTTTTCATCTGCTTGTTGGCCATTTGTATATCTTTGTAGCAATGTTTAAATCTTTGCCCAATTTTAAATTGGATTGTTTATCTGTTATTGTTGAGTTGCCCTTGTGTATTTTTTCATGGGTGCTGTCTTGCTAGGTCCAGCTTGTCCTAAATCCCCTCTTATTTGACTTTCCCGGCTCTTCCCAAGTTTAGGCTCTGCCTCCTCCACAGAGTCTGTTATGGGCTATCTTGAACAAGCTTAGCATCTTCCGTGTCATTAGGGATGCTACATTACATTGTTACCTTATACTGTGTGTATAATTTATTTTGTGTTTATGTGTTCTCCACCTTTTTATGGAAGTCACTTGGGGATGGAAACCACTTTTACTCTCAGTGTCCTGAGGACATCTGTCTTAGGAATAGTATCTGAAGGCATGCTTAAATAATGGGGACTGACGGTCAATGTTAAAATAATTAGAAACCAAATTAGTTGTCATCTTTTCTTGGTGGCTGATTCTAAGTGACTGCTAGAAATACCAGGCAAGATGCTGTAAAATGCCCCTGAGAAATGATGTGTGACAAGGTACACTGAGTGGCCACTCAGCCTGTATTTATATTTTTGAGGATGTTTATCCATTCGTATTTTCTTTAATGTCTCCATTCTCTTTGTCAAGCCTTTCGGGGGGGGCAAGTATTTGTTTAAAAATGAAAAATAGAGAGCATACGTTTTGTTCAGACACATTTTGAGAATTTGGGAGGTGCCTGGGGGTGTAGGGGTGAGATGTGTGTCTTCAGGGATAGCAATACAGTACTGGATTTCAAGGATGGGTTTGAAGAGGATAAGGTTGTGCACCTGCTTTGAAAGGGCATCTGGTGCTAAGTTCAAAGTAAAGAACAGATGGAAAATTTGAAAGCTGTGACGACAGAGTGTGAAGTGTCTAAGTGGCAGACAGTGTATGGACCAGCTCTGCCAAGAGCCAGGATGTCAGGCTAGTGGGGTAGGCAGACCTTGCCTTAATACCTGCATGTTTTGGCTCTGTGAGCATTTTGGCACCTTCTAGTTTGCCCCTGGGGAACAAATGATCCCGTTTACATCAGCCTTGAAGGCAAGTCCCTTCCTTTTCATACCCTCCTCCCAGGGTGCAGATGACTTTTTAAGAAATAGAGGAGGAAAAAAATCATTTCTTGCAATAACAACAGAACAAACCCAGCTCAGGCGCTGACTTTCTCTCAGGCCTTGGAGGACAGCTCACAGTGTTCAAGTCTGATGTTGCTTCTTTTGGTCAGAGTTATCGAGGGTCAGACAACAAGTAATTTAAGTTTCTAGATTATTTCTGAGTGGAAACGGTGTTCTCTGGCTCCATCTCTGCTGTTTCCTTTCTAAACATCAGGACTATCCCTATCTGCTCACCGCTTCCCATTAGTCCATTTTTTAAACCACAGAGTACATTTTTGCATTTACTTCTGTTGCTCTATTTCCTGACATTTTTGTGCATGTGAACTTTTATTGAACTATAACACACATACAGAAAAAGATCATAGATCATCAGAGTGCACCTCACTGAATTTTCATTAGAGGGACATCTGCTGAAATACATTCCCGGCACCCTGGAAGTCCCTTTGGTTGAGAGCCTCCTCTTTGGTTGGGAGCCCCTTTGGGGAAGTCTCATGGTATCCCAGCCTCACTTTGGTCCTGTGTCCACACACACACTGTTCCCAGTGGCCTGGAGCCGGGCCTGGCTGTGCGCCGTGGACCTAGAAGCCTGAGAGAGGCTCTGGCCGTCTGTCACGGCCAGTGCACATTAAGAGGGTGGAATGGGGACTGAGAGGCCTTTGTGGCTGAGCCACCTGGAGAAACTCAGAACCCACCCCCCAGGAACGATGTGCTGTATCCATACAACAAAAGAGCCTTTGAAATAAATTGTTCGTGTTCCACTTCTCTTTATTCCTTGGGAGGAAAAACAACCCTTCTTACTTGAAATATGTTAGATTCTAAGATTTTTGGTGGTGGTAGCTCCTCTCCTCATTTCTTAGGATGATTTGGAGGCTGAGTATAATTGAACTCAGGGCCATGTACTAAGGTAAGTACTCTGCCACTGAGCTGTAGGCCCAGCTCTGAGCAAGTCTTCTTGTTTCCAGAGAACAGTCTCCTTTTCCTGTTCTTCCCTGCTCTGCTCCCTTCCTCCCTCACAACTCATAGGAGAGATTAAATTAATAAAACTTTGTATTAGGTAGTAATAACTTAATAACTTGGTATGAACCTGTTATAGTAAATTATCAATACTTTGCAGAAAGTCCCTTAGACCGTGTTTTAAGGTATTAAATGGGTCAGCTTGATGTGAGTACGTAACAATAATTGCGCTGAGCACAATGTTTTCTTTCTGTAATTTATGTTCAGAGACCCTTTTTATTGTTTTTCCACGTGGACCCTGCCTTTGACACGTTGCTCTCTGACCTCCCACAATGCCTTAATTTTAGATTAATATGAAATACAGTATTTTAATCTTCTAGGAATTCTCCAAGGTCACTCCTGAACAGTTGATGGAATTTAAAAAACAAGCAGATACTATACTAGATGTTAACTGTAGCAAGGCCTTCCTGGTGTGTGCCTGTGCAGCCTGCTGTTAGCGTCGTGATAGACATCTGCCTCTTCAACCCAGAAGTGTGATAGAGCACGGTGAGCCTTCCAAGTCACAGGTTTTGCCGAGTCCCTTAGCTCAAATGCATTTACCCATGAATTAGACAATCAGTGATTCAAGTTTGTAAGCTATTTTCAGAGCCGAAAATAAAAAAAGTCAATTACATTTAGCCTTTCCTACTTGGGGGTTCTGTAACTGTGAATCAAAAACATTTTAAAAATTGCATCTATACTGTATATGAACAGACATTTTCCTTAAACTATACAGTATAACAAGTATTTGTATAGAATTTGCATTATAGTAAGCATTATAAGTAATATAGTGACAATTTAAGGTATATGGGCAAGTATGTGTAGGTTATGTGCAAACACTTCACCATTTTATATAAGGGATTTGATCATCTGCAGATTTTGGTATCTGAGGGGCATCCCGGAACCCATCCACTGTGTATACGAAGGGATGACTATAAATAGCAGTAAGAGGTGACTATCTGCTTAGTGGTATTTTTTAAGTTCCTGACCACATATTTCCATTTCTTGAGAAACATGCTATGTTAGCACAAAATAGTACCAAGTGGGGAGGGATGAAGGTGGATTAGAGTAGAAGGAGTAGCAGTAGATCAATTTCTGTTGTTAAATATTTTCAGACAACAGGTAGAGTGTAGGCAAGAGCAGCTTTCCAGTCATTCTAAGTGTGTCCTCTTTTGCTTTGGGTAGAGAGTGGCTTGTCAAGGGCCCTTGGGGCGTTTGGTTTGAAGGGATGAAGAGCAGAGCTTAGAAGGCAGTGATCTTATAGAATGTTGTCAGGGAGAGCCAGGTTTGGGGTGCCCCCTTACTCCCTGTGCCCTCAGGCATTGCATTCCATCCCAGGTGGTTACTTTAAGGTCCTGAGACCAGTGGGGAGGGCTGTAGGGACAATCAAGCTACCAGAGACTTGCTTCAGAGGGTGGGTTTTGATGGCTTCTCAGGCAACAATTAGGGGTCTTAGGATACAAAATGCTTTATAGTGAGACAGGACTCAGAAACTGTGGATTCGGGTCCTATTTGCAGCACATATACCAGCTCTGGAGGGCAGGCAAAGCCCTCTTGGATACAGAAAATAAGAGTTCTAAGGACACCTCCTCTGCCTGTCTTTCAGGGTTGCAGAAATCAGTGGCAGAGTATAGGAATGCTGAGTGTTAGAGCCCATGGAAACTGTGTCTGTGGAGGAAACCAAGACATTAAAATCTTGGATTATTTTAAGATTCAATATTTTAAGAAAATGCATCCACTGGCCAGAATGAGGTGAACTGATCCTAGAAGTGAGTGGGTTGTGCCCAGGAGAGGCAGGCTGGGCCGGGCAGAACAGGTGCCCTCCAAGGGAACAAGTGGGCTCCACATTAGCACTGAGGTTTGTGGACGTGTACAGACACCCACACACAACTGGGGCAGGTGTCACATCCGAGCAGGAGGCAGGGGCATGTTCTGTGGCGTGAAGGATGAGCCAGGTGTGAGTCCTGGCTATTGGCGCCTGACACATTGCCTTGTGAGAACTGCCCTGCTGCAGAGCTTCTCCTTGCAGGTTTGACCCCAGTCCTGGTGACTGGAAGCTGTGTGCTATGAGGCTGCTTTTGAGAGCTGGCAAAGGGGCTCCTCTGACCTTGATGGCTTCGTTTCCTCACATACACTACTGTAAGCTCTCACCCACCCTACGGACCCTCTGCCTTGGATCTTCCTGGTGGTCCCCACCCTCACTGTGTTAGCCCTTCTCTGACTAGCCTGTCAATCCCAGCCACTCCCTGGAACCAGAGGACTTTCTGGTGAGATGGAAATATTCTATGTCTTGCTAAGACTTTTGTGACAAGAGCATGGACATTTGTCCCTATGTGTTAATTGGTGTGTTTGAGATTTGTGTATTTTGCTGTATGCCAATTTGCTTCAATAAAAGAATCATCAGTAAAGCATTTACTGCTAGTGAAGGAGATGCACACAGAAGTGTCTCTGCAGGTAAAAACAGTTCGATAGAGCAGTTCCTCCCTTTCCTTCTCTCCTATGCCCAGCCATTCCTTTGAGCCTGTTGGTTGTATTTCTGGCGTGCATCCTAAAGCCTCTCTTCTCACTTCCACTGCCCAACCCTGATCCAGGCCAGGAGCATCTGACCTGGGGGCCTGGTGTGAAGGTGTGGTTGGGCAGGAAAGAAGGCAGCTTCCTGTCCCCTCTGCTCCTGTCTCCTCCTGCAGAACCACCCACACTGTGGCTCTTGAGGCTGACTTTCCCGCTTTCACTCCTCTGTCCTTTTAGGCCTGTGCCCACCGCTGGAAGAACATCTACTATGAAACAGATCATATCTTGCCTCACGGCTTCTGTTACATCATCCCATCCAACCTCCAAGCCAAAGGCAGGATGCTGATCCCTTGCTATGAAGGTGAGTGTGAATTAATTATCCTGCATCTTCCTGTTCACCTCTTGCCTCAAAAACCCCCCTCCTCTCTGAATGTACTTCCACCTGAACATTTTTGCCAGCTGCCCACATGCTACCAAGAGGCGGCACTACTTGTCTCTAGATGGGTTATGGTACCTAAGGCCCTGCCCAGGTAAGAGGCAGATGCAAAGAGGGCAGTAGTTCCACATCTAGCCTAGCCTTGTCTCATTTCTGTTTAGAGCTTATAGTGTTTACCAAGCTTTACAAAGCTTCAGTGACCAAAATTCACCAAACTTCCACCAAGTGACTGAACAGATTCCTTACTTTTCTGGCACTTCCAGATGCTATGGGGCCCTAGAAAACTTACTTTCTCTTTCTGGACTTCAGTTTCCCCACCTGAAAGGTTGAGGATTATCCCAGATAATCTCCCAGCCCTGTACATCTGATCATTAGGCTCCCACAGAGCTCCTGGCTGCACTGTGGACAGATGTCCTAAGTCAGGGGGAAGAGAAGACCCAGGATTTATAAGGCAACAGTGTGACAGAAATTTAGCACCCCCACACATGAAATCATCTTGTGACATCTGAGATCTGACTTTCCTTCCCATGCGGTCCTAGAACTTGGACAGATGTTGGAACGCTCCAACAATGCAATTTTAAGAGCTCCTCATTGAGGAGTGCTTGGGATCTTGTAAGGAAAATGTATCCTCTCAGGCACCCTGCTTAGAAATTCAAATGGATAGGCACTGGGGATGGTTGAGTCATTGCTATTTAGCCCAGTTGAAGTTGAACTCTGGGATTCAGACAAAGTGCTCCTTTTCTTCAGTTTGATAGCTTCTACTCTGGGTTTTCTTGGCTTAGTGCTTCTGAGCTGGAACCTGCTCCCTCTTTATATGCTGGAGTATTTCTTTTTTAATCTCCCATAATTTGTTTGTTTGGACAGAAGCCTCACTGGCCTGAGTCCACGTTGTCTTTGGGCTTCCCTGGCTTCCCAGGTTTCATATTTTGTGGTCATCAAAGAGGGCTCTAAGAAATGCTGTCTGGGGTCTGCATTGTTCCTGCCTTGTGGAGGTCCCTCCCTGGCTTTCTGGAACTCAGGTGGCCCGAGCCGGGTGGCCCCCAAGAAGAATCTCCCTGCAGAAGGCACAAGCCCTCTCCTGTGAGGGACTTTTACAATATTTTTGTCCTTCTTCGACTGGTCCATGCAGGGAAATTGAATTCTGGCCTTGTTTATCTCTGTATTTTCCTAGGCAGAAGAACAATTTCATCTTAAAAATAGTATAATCAGTCAGGGAAAGGATAGTTAGAGATACGCAGATAATGTGTCAAGACCATTCTGACTCCCCAGCTCCTTCTTCCTCTTTCCCTGGGAAGAAAGGGGAAGGCCCCTGGGACAACATGTTGGGAGCTCATCAGGCTGGAGAAAGTGAGGAATCAACAGGGACAATGGAGGCAGGGGTTACTGAAGCCAAACTCATTATGCAGTGGGACCACCACTTTTGTCTTTCAAAAAAATGATGGGTTGTGAAATGGAGACCTGTGGCTATCCCTGGTGGCTCCTCTGCGTACCATGTAAGGACCAGAAACTAAAAATCCAGCCCTTTGAAGAGGAAGCTGGGGTCAAATGTCCATGTCCGTGTCTCTACCCTCCATGGCTCACACTTCTAACTAACTTTTGTATAGCAGTTGTGGGGATTAGCAGTAGGGGGGTGTTGGTCTGGGGGCTTTACACATTCTTTTACTTAATCTTCAGAAAACTTGTAGAAAAGTTTTTTTTTTTTCAACTTGGATTTGATTATAAGTAGTTGATTTTAGAAGTTATTTCAGTAGACACCCATGGGAATGTGGGGTAGTGAGAAAGAGAAGGGAAGGCAGCCCATGAAGGATGTGCTACCTGACAAGTTATTGCCATGGGCAACTGGGACACAGTTGGGGGGGATCCTGGGGGCCCGCATAGAGCACACACCTCAAGTTACCCCACTGAAGTCTTCATCTACTTGGTGTCCTGTTGGGCCATGTGTATGTGGGCTGAGAAAGCCCCCAGGCACAGATGCAGATGGTAGCAGTTGGCCCTCAGACCGTGTCACAGTTACGGGGGAGGGTAGAAGGGAGAGGGTAGGGTACCCAAAAGCCAGCTTCTGTGTCTCCATTGTCCTGTTACAGGTGAGGAACCCAAGATTCAGAACCTAAGTCAGATGCCCACAGTCACTCAGATAGTAAGTGATAGAGCTGGCTTTTGCATTTTGTATCTGTTTGACTCAGCAAACCATTTATGTTCCCATGTTTAGTAGTAATTTCAGTTAGTTTCGGTGTTTCCAATGAAAGTGAGAATTAAAGGAGACCTTGTAAACAACCCTCACAAAACAAGAAAGGATGATGTCGAAACTGTCTTAAAGGCAGAATCACATGGTGTGAGGGAAGTGTGTCATTTTGCATGTCACTACTCTCCAGTCAGGCCGTCTTCCCTTCTTCTGTGCTGGTGGCTCTGATGTGATGTTTGGCAGGAACATGGATGCCTGTGTGAGCTGAGGTGATCCCCAGTGAGGAGAGGTGGCAGGCTCTGCTCAGGTCTGCTCCATGTGCCCCTCATTCACTTTAGAGTACATGAGCTTGAGCTGGGCCTTGCTGGGCAACGTGTTTCCACCCACTCTGCTCAGTGCTTCTGAGCCTGCAGCATGTCCCATAGAGCTTGCTGGTCTTCAGGGTGAAACGTGGAGCAAATCTGAGCTGATTTCCAGCCAGAGCCCACCTCAGTTAGCTAAGCCCCAGCCCACATGCAGTCGTACAAGTGAGAAATCCACCTTCCTATTGTTTGCTGTGGAGATTTCAGGCTTGTTATGCAATAATAGCTGACTGATATAGGATTCACTGTGGCCACCTAGACTCCTTGTGGGATGTGGCTGTGGGATGGGCCCAGGCCTTTCTGCTTTGATTGTTCCTTTACTTCAGGATGGTCACATGGTGTCAGAAAAGAAATTAACAACATGGTTTTGCCCCCATGCAATCGTCCCTGCCCTGGTCACACATACTTGCGTATCCTAACTTGTTTGATCAGTAAGGAGTGGGGGCTGGTGTGGCAAGTATTGGGGTACAAGAGCAGCCCCTTAGGAAACTAAGGGACTAAACGGAAAGTTTCTGTGTTCCTGGTTCTGTGACAAGAGATGGGCCATGGATGCTCAAATATCTTTAGATGCCTGCACTGGCAGGGGTCAGGGAAGGTGTGTGAGAGGGCTCTTGCCTGTGCTCTGTCAGCTTTAGAGATCTCCACTTCCCTGTTTTGTGGTCTAAGCTAAACTGACTTTGGCTCTTAAAGCAGCCATTATTTTATCTTAATGTGGAAAATCTCAGTGACTCAAGCTCTCTGTTCCAGGTGAGGATCACATTATAGTTAAACACAATGGAAGCATTTTAGTTTGACAAGACCTTTCAGATGTCACCTAGGCCAGCCCCTTGTCCGTATTGAGGTCCAAAGAGGTGATATTCCTGCCCAGCCAAGCCTGAGTTTTTCCTTCTTATTTGGTTTATTTACATGCCGCATAGTGGGGAGGCAGATAACATGATGACTGGAGTAGACTCAGAACCGGAAATGCCTGAGGTCAGATCCTGGCTCAGCCGCTTCTTCTTATTAACGTGAAACCTCAGCTATGTTTGACTTCTCTGTGCCTAACCTACCCCAAGGGGCTGTGAAGAGGATTGGCTTAACACTTGTGAGTTCTTAAGAAGTGTCTGGCATATGTCTGTTAAGCATGTGTGTGCTAATGTACTATGTTATATTCTAACTACTATATGGCAAGTAAGTGTTTGTTAATAATGATGGGGTGACCGGCTAGTGTCCCAAGAATAGAGTCCACTTAATTTTATTAAGTCTCTAGTAAGCACCAGATAGACAAAACCCAAATGACGCAGTCCCAGCTACCAAGAAGGGGAAACAGAAGTCCCAGCTGTTTGAAAGTGGCAGTGTATATGGGAAGAGAATTCCTGCCTGTGGTGTCCGACTGGGTACCTCTCCCCAAGGGTGTGAACTGCATCTGAGTACAAGGTAGTGGTTATGGCAGAATTATTTTATTTTACAGTTGGAAAAACTGAAACCCACTGTGGCCTCGAGAAGCCACAGAATGAAAAGATGGTGGAAACCCACTGTCGGTCAAAATGAGCACAGGGCAGGGGGGGGGTGCTGGCTCTGGGTGTGCTCCTGTGTGGTGGTGCACAGACCACAGAAGGCTAGCGAGCTTGGTGGAAGCCGGTTCTTCCACCCCCACTCTTTCTGTGGCTCCGGCTGGTTGCTTGGCCCTGCAGTGGGAGGGGGTAGTACCATATCTCCATCACATCCATCTTTGTGGGCTACTGTGAGGAACTCATGAGAAAACTCAGGTGAAATGCTCAGGAAGACCATTGGCTGTTCTGTAATTGGGACCTCACCATGGGCCTCATGATGGCCAACTGTGCTCTCTTCAGAAGGCTGGAATGTTGGTTGGGTTGAGGAAAGAACGTGGACACCTTTCCAAAATATCTAAAACTTTTGAATTTTTTTTCAGTGCCGAGGATTGAACCCAGGGCCCTTACACATGCTAGCAGGTGCTCTACCACTGAACCATATCCGCAGCCCCAGGCTTTTTAATTCTTAAAATATTGACTTTGATTTGGCACAAAGACCATTTTTCTCATGGCTACTCAGGTGCTTCCTGTTTCTAGTTGCATGGGAGAGGCTCCCACAATATCCTGTTGGAACCAGGAAATGTAGAGGGAATGGGAAATAAAATGGGTTTAGGACATAATATAAACTCATGGCACATACCTACCCTTCAGTAAATAGTTTGGTTTACAGTTGTCTTGTATGAGAGCAGCATCATTGCTCCTGTATGTTGTTTAGGTTGATCAGAATGTGTGAGATGAAGAGAGTTCAGTGAACAGTTTTGGGGAAAACTATCTGTGAATTAGAGTGAGTACTATTATTAGCCGACTCATATTATTTTAGGCCTTACAAAATTTAAGTCAGTGCATGTGATAAAACCAAGTACAAACTTTCCTTTCATCCTTGCCTTTGAGTCCACTGAGGCAAGAAGCCAGAGCTTGGTGGATGTGAGACTGTAAACAACTCATCTTTTTATTGTGACAGAAAGATCTCATGAGTATGGAATAACTTGAGAGCAGCTTGGCTAAATTAACAAGAAGTGTTCAAGATGAAACTCTGGTAAAGAAATGCCATTAGAGGCAATTATAGTACGGCTATAGTATTAGACTTTCAGGGTCTGGTTTCATCACTCATCCTTTATGATTGAACCTATATGCTCCTACTTTCTGATTTGGTGGCCTTGGGAAAGCTCTGTAAGCCTCAGTGTTCTCACCTGTAAAATGGAGAGATTAATATCTATTTAAGAATTTGAGGTATGTGAAGTGCCCAACACAATACCAAGCTCTGAGTGTATGCTCAATAAATGTAAATTTTCAAGTTATATTTTTACATATTCCCAGAAGGTATCTAACAAATAGATCCTACTTTAGTGAATATATAATGGAGGATAGAAAGCAGGGTATTACTAAAATGATCACACAGTTTAATAAGAGCTTTTGAAAAGATTCTAATTTACAAAGTACCTTTGAAGATTGCATTTGTACAATTTGTTTAGCTCCCCCTTTTTTGTACATGATCTAAGGTTTAACTCATGCCATGTTTAAATGTTCTTAAACTTGGAATTCTTAGGGTCTGAATTTATCAAAATTCACTATGCCTTAAAATCACCCCATTGATTCCAAAGATTTCCAATAATACCTTCTTTATTATTAGGGAATGGTTGGCATTTTATCCCTAATGTGTCTCTGCATTTCTTAAGACAGTGATCATTTCTAGGGAAGACAATAGATCCACTCATTAAAGTGTGAAGATTTTTTTCCTTTTAATGTTGAAGGCTGTGGCTCCATAGAGGATAAAAATCAATCATGAGGCATTTATAAATTAAAAGCAATTGAAATTGTGTTATGTTTTGAGAGAACATTAAGGGACTAAATTGATCCATTTAAAATTTCAGAACAGGCTTCATAAATTTTTATTAAATAAAGACCTCTACATTTACATAGGATTTTATGGTTTCCAAAGAGCTTTCATAAGTGTTATCTCATTTAAATAAATACAGCAAATGAAAACAATACTGTTCTGCATGGTGGCCAGTGAAGGAGGAGAGGGACCTGAGAGGGATTCAGGGAGGTAGCCCAGGGGGACCATCAGCTGGAAGGAGGCCAGGGTTCTCTGGTAGTGGCTCTCCAGACTCAAGGAGCCCCATCAAGCTTTTCTTTTGCTTTAAAGAACTTTCATCTTAGGCAAAAATGAATTCTACACTTCAAATGTGTTTCCATGCATTGTGTAGAACTATTAACTGCTTGAACTGCAACTGCTAATATTTCTCTTGCAGATGCCCAAATTTCATGAGTCTCTTCTAAAATTGCCTTCTGTGTGGTAATGGGTGTCTTGGGGTATGTATTTCTCTGAGAAATTAATAGATTCAGATTCACCTGATATTTATTGAACACCTATTAGGTGTCAGGTACTCAATATTTATAATCGTGCTGCATAATTTTTTTCAGTAATTATTCTCTCTGTTGTACAGATGAGAAAATTGAGGCTCATGGAGGTTGGTGATTAGGCAGAAGAGGAGTTGCTGGTCTTTGAAGTTCGGAGTAGGTGTTGCTGTAGCCAGTTTTTTCTATAGGGATGTTAGTTTTCTTTGTGATTACTGAGTACTGTGACTCATCACAGAGAAAAATCTCCTTTTATATGTTATACTTTTATGAATTTTTAGGACATTGACTACAGACTTCTTAAACCATGGTTTTGCTGTTTTGGACACAGCCTATAGACAAGTCTCACAGGTATAGGGCTGATGTAGCCCTTAGCCTGATAAAACATCGCCAGGATGCTGATCTACCTTATGTCCTGGGTATCTCTTTACTCCAAACATTTGGTTTTAATATCCAAAAAGCAGTTTGTATGTATTTTAGCACCAGTTATTTTGTGAATTTTTAACTTTAGTCACAAAATTGAATTTTACTCAGTTCTGAGTTCGACTTCTCACTGAAATGTGACTGTCCCATGGTCAGGATCATCTTTTTAGGGGGATGAAACATGGCATAACATATACTACATTACACATCCATGCATTATAAAGTGTCTGTAGGGTTTCTTACTGTATCTTCTGAAGTAGGGAGTTGGTAAATAGTTGCTAGATTCTGAATGGACGGAACCATTTAAAGATTACACAATTCTTGTATATTTTATTGATATAAGATACATAAAATTACCATTGTAACCATTTTTGAAGTGTATAGTTCAGTGGCACTAAGAACATTCACTTGGCTGTGTAACTGTCACCACTGTGCATCTCCAGAACATTTTCATCTTTCCCATCTGAAACTTTGTACCTGTTCAACACTGATTCCTCATCCTCCTGTCTCCCAACCCTTAGAAACCACCACGATTTCTCTGAGTTTGATTGCTCTAGGGACCTCATATAAATGAAATCATACAGTATGTGTGCTTTTGTGATTGGCTTATCTCATTTAGCATAGTGTCCTCAGAGTACATCCACATTGTAGCACATATCAGAATTTCCTTCCTTTTAAAGGCAGAATAATATTCTACCATAGATATATACTGCATTTTGTTTACCCATTTGTCTGTTGATGGAAAACATTGTTTTTGAAGGACAGAAACAATACCACTGGATATGTGCTTTATGAAGCGTGCCAGTGTGGCCCAAGCAGGTGGGAAGTCAGCTCCTGCTCTTCAGTGCTGACTCTGAGGCTAATTAGCTGTGTAGCTTGAAATAAATCACTTGCTCTCTCTGAGCAATAGTATCCTGATCTGTACAATCTTGGGTCTGTACAGTCTTTCCATGGGATGATAAGGTTAGAATTACTAGATTCTTCTATAAGTCTTCAGCCCTTTACAGCCCCCATTCCCACTTAATTGTAAGTTTCTGGCTGTGTGCAATTTGTTTTTGTTTTTACCACAGCTCAGTCACGAATTATTTTTATAAATTGTTCTCCCTTCCTCTCTAAACTAGCTATTTAGATCATTTACTTTTTTTCCCCCTTTTCCCATTTTGGCACTGTTTCCTCATAATGGAGGGTAGTTTTGTCCTTTTTTCACTTTTATTATTAGAGAGATGTCTGCCCACATGTGTTGACCCTAAATTGTTGTTTAATTATTAGTTAGATTTGCCATTCTTTGGTGAAATTCAGAAATAATTTAAAACTAGAAAGCAATTTCCCCCAAATATTTTATTTCATAACTAAGCTAAGGAACTGTGGAAAAATAACTTTAAAATAAGTGTGTTAAAAAGACTGATTCTGAAAGAGGAAATGTTCTCCAATGTGTAATAGAAAGAGATTATTAGGAAGAATATATACTATGCATGTACATATATATTTCCATGGGATGGTTATATCCCAGCATGTTAGGAAGAGCACAGGAAGTCACTGCGCCCAGTTAGGGGTCTTCTTGAGTGGATTAAAATCCATTAGTGTAGGCTCCATGCATCAAGTAGAGGACTGTGAACATTTGGAAACTAGTACTATATATTTTTTCCCTCTCTGCATTGCTTTCTGTTTGGGCAGGGTTTAATAAAAAAAGCAGTGAAACCAAGGAAAATACTACCATTTTTTGAATGGAGGAGCCATACAACTTAATGAATTAAAGTGTGTAATGCAGGCCAACTTAATTCAACCCCACCAACCTAGTTCCAGTTTCTCTCAGATATTTCTGGGTCTCCTTGTTCAACCTTATCTTTTGTTAACCAGATTTGGTGTCCTAAAATTGAACACTTAGGTTTATTAAAGTATCTGGGAGCTGCTGCACAGTCTGGTTTTCCATTTCTTTGAGGTGGAAAAATGTTTTATTCTGTACAGAGAGGGAGATAGCATTTTTCAGTCCTCACTTCAGTGCTGTGATCATGGGGGCATTTGTGGCAGAGTGGAAATGCCCAAGATCAGCCAACTGCTGGGCCCCACAGCCTTTGTGTTTGTGCAGGAAAAGTTCTTCCTGGGAACACAGTGGACTGGAGATCCCACACCTGCTCCTGGTACCTCCGCCCTGCACTTCCTGGACTTCTCAATGGTTGGCAGGTTGTGGGACTTAGCTTCTTGGGGTTGTCACATGTAGGGCAGCTCCTAGCTTCTCTACCCAACCCCACTCTCATAGCTTTGGTGGTACAGGCTGCCCTGCTGTCTCAGGTCTAGGTAAGCAGAATCAAGTTTTTTTATTTTAATCAAAAATTTTTGAGGAATATAAGTATGTTAGTATAGCCCTACATGCAGATGCCCTTTGGTATTTGTGAGAGATTGGTTCCAGGACTCCTATCATATAACAAAGTTCTTGGAGTCCCAGGCCCCCTATGTAAAATGGCATAGTCTGCATATAACCTCCCATGTGCTTTAAATCTTCTCTGGAATATGTATAATACCCTGTACCAATGTAGATACTAAGTAAATAGTTGCTATGCTGTATTGTTTAGGGATTAATGACAGAGAAAAAAGCCTATATATAGTATAGATACAATTAGTTTTCAAATATTTTCAATCCAAGGTTGGTTGAATCCATGGATGTGGAACCCAGGGATTTAGAGGGCCAACTGTATGTACATTTTGGAGGAGGGAGGGCTTTGTAACACTGAGTTGAATAAACTTATCTTTGTATTGAACTACTGTGATAGAACCAATTTTGTGATAGAGGACAGTATAATTTACCTGCAAGGTCACCTGGATGGAGAAACTGAAGATACATCTGGAAGGCTGTGGAAGGTTTGCAGTATGCTACTGTCAATCCAGTAGCACCAGTTGAGCCTTCCTAGAGTAGAGTTACCAACCTCCACATCTGCCCCTAATGTGTGAGTGCTGAAGATGGGATAGATAGAAGGATTAGTACTGGATCCTCTTCCACTTTGAGGGGGTTAATGACTTAGTCATAGAAGTTTCTGGGAGACTGGAACATGGCCTGTCCTCCAACTGGTAGTTGTGGATTATGGTTACCAGTTGCAGGCTCCACACTGTTTAATTTCTTGGTCTAGAGCATCTGGAGAAGGCAAGCACAGACCTGGGTTTCAGAAACATTTAGTGGGCTGGCGTCTTCTTCCACGTGTGTCTGAGGACTTCAGACCTCTGAGGTCTGAATCTGCTTACCTGTCAGCCAGCTTGGGGATGTGGAGTTACTGGTAAGGGCTTCCCCTTGCACATTTAGCTTGGTCCAAGATTGGAGTGCTCCCAGATTCCAGTAAGGCAATGGCCACTTCAGAAACTCCCGGCGCTCCTCCCAGGGTAGAGAACGTCAGCACAGTTTGGGGAGGAGACTGAGAAAAGCATTGAAGTTCTTGTATCTACTGTTTTTGGAGTCCCTGTCACAAAGAGACCTTGAAACTGCCTCAGAAGAGTTAAGATTCCTACATACTTCCTATTCATGTCAAATTTATGAATCTGAACTAGCGTGTTAGGCAACATCACTCAGCTCTTGGGATCTGAATTTCTTTGCATATTTCATTTTTTAAAAGAGTTGCAATGGGTGTTTAACCCCTAGATTTTGTGGGGGTGAATATGCTTTTTGCCAGACCTTCTAGGTTTAACACGTAATGCCTGTTTGGGTTGGGCATTTTGGTATTTCTTACCATTGTGCTGTTTGATTCAGGATTTATCATCAATCTGTGTTTCTTGCCATCATGCAATTTGATTCTGGATTTATTTCTTTGCACAAGCCCCCTACTCCCATCCCCCATGCAAGATTTTGCCAAAACAAGCGGTTTCATTGGTCACTGGGTTGCTTTTTCGCAGGCTGGGAGTTCTTCTTATAATAACAGGACAAGGTGGAAGGGACTGATTTCACCCTCTTCATGGAAGGAGAGTAACTCAATTGACGTTCTGCTGTAACTTAGCAGTTAATGGCCACTTACTGGAAAATGTTACTAGGCTCTGTGGTGAATGTTGTTAGAAACTGAGTTACTCTGTATATTTCCCCAGGGCCCATTTCTCCCTTAGCCTGGAGTAGACATGTGGAGCTACAGGAAGTGGCATTGTGTTGCAATCACAGCTTCATTGTTCCTCCATATTATTTATTTTGTATTTCAAAAATAATTATATTCCTTTTAATGGAACTAAGACTTGCCAAGAGCCCAGGGGGAGATACAGGGGTCACTGGGTTATGTGCTGGGTAGCTCCAGCCCGAGAGTGCCCAGCAATGTGAGTGTCACATGTGATTTGAGTCCCTTTAAACCTCCCTTGACCTTCTTGTCTTTACCCATGGAATGATTTCAAACAGTCATTTCTCTTGGTTTTGTAAAGTTACTTTGTAAAGCCTTTGACAGGCTGCAGAGGTGAAAGAATGTGAGTTTACTAGCTACATAACCCTGGACAATTCACTTAACCTCTCTGACGCTCTCAGTATTCTCAGTTGGCAGATGGGAGATGGGTTCCCAGGGGTGGGGGAATGAATGAAATTATGTGAATGGAGGCAAGTGACACAAAGTCTGGAATTGCTAAACCCTGATCAAAAGTTTCCTCCCTTTCTTCCTTGCCAATATAAAAATAAACAGCAGCAACAGAATGGTCCCATTTGTTGGGTTGGACTGTTGGAAGCTGCATGGCAGAGCAAGGGAGCTTCTCCATCAGTTTTCTTTTGGCCCAGGGAAATCTTTGCCCTTTCCTTTCCACACAAGGAAGACAGAGGCGTGTGTGCAGATTACACTGATTTTTATAGAGGTCAACTTGACTCTGAGCCCTTTGGAAGGAGTTAATTAAAGGAGGTCTGGGTGTAACAAAATTCAGTGGATAACAGTGTAACTACTTGCTGGGGCCAGTCCAAGATGCCCTTCTTCCTTAGTGTGTGGGTGGACAGCTTGTTTCTGGTGGATGGTAGGAAGCATATTGCCTCCAGCTGTAATGTCATTTTGGACGAGTTCGTCTCCTTCCAGAGGACTCCACACTGGGATGGTCACAGTATTCCATTTCTGGCTCACGTTTTCAGCTCGTTGGGCCCACTAGGGATCTCAGTCATTTCTGAAGTAAATGAAATAATTGTCACCAGCCTCCCACTTAATTACTGTGGCTGCTGCTCCTCTTTCCCCTTCATGAGCAGAGGAAGTCCTCTGGGGCACTTGGCAGCCTCACTACCTGATGGCACTAGAGCCTGGATGTTTGAGGTCTGGTGGATTCCACAGTCTTTCCTTCTGTGTCCCAGTCTGGACGGCATCCCTAGGCCCATCTCGCAGAGGTACTGGGGGAAGTGGGCAGCTTGCTTGCTGGACTGCACACACCACTGGCTCACATTGACATGTCTGTGGTTTGCTTCTCTTTCCTTCCTCTCACTCCAGAGTACAAGAAGAAGTATGGCGAGGAACATGGCTCCTGCCAGGCAGGGATAGCAGGCTTCTTCACTGAGGTAGGTATCAGCCATATGGGCATATCTCTTCTTTTCTTGGTCTTCATATCCTTACTTTCCATGATTTTGGTGACCTGTGGAAGTGAGACTTCTGGTGTTCCAGATACGCAAACTATGGTTGAGCAGATTCTGGTCCTCACATCATGGAAGGTTATTTAAACCTGGTGGGGGCACCAGTTGGCCAGTCCATTGGGCAGAGGGAGGTGGGCTGGAGATTTATATAGAGGTCAACTTGACTCTGAGCTCTTTGGAAGTGGTCGATTAAAGGGGGTGTGGGTGCAACAGTTGGGCCTCACTGGCAGGTGTGAAGATATGTCAAGCGTACAGGCATTGCGGTGAGGTCCTGTGAGACACAGTGCTATTTCTTTTCTCAAATTCTGAAGGACTCTGCCCTTCTGTTGAGCAGCAACATTTTTAGGGACTGTTTTCTTATGCGATTCTAATCTTTAAGTTTGCTCTTCACTCTTCATTCCACAAACATTTTTATGTTTGCCCGCTCTATGCAATGTTCCTTGTTAGGCTTTGTAAGTGTCACCATCAACCATTGAGTTGCATAGGCTAAACATAAAAAGTACTTTAATTCTAGTTCATCTAAAATCTTTAGTTTTAACCTCCAAAACATATTCCAAATGACAGATTTTCTTTATTACCACCATCACCTCCTGATCACCCCTGTACTTCTAAAAAAGCTACTAGAATCACCTGGAGATACACTGGCCTTGAGTTGGTCTCCCTCAGTCCATTTTAAAAAAAACTGTGGTCAGACATAGATAACATAAAATTTCCCATTTTAACCATTTTTAAAATATACAGATCAGTGACATTCACGATGTCATACAGCTATCACCATTGCCTAGCTTTGAACTTTTTGTTGTTGTTGTTGTACTGGGACTTGAAGCATGACTTTGCACATACTAGGCAAACACTCTATCATGGCGCTACACCTGTAGCCCAAGTTTTAGAACATTTTCATTGCCTCAACTTGTGTCCATTCTAGACCCCTACTGTGTGTTTTCTGCACACCAGCCTGAGGGATCTTTGAAGTCAAACCCATCATTCTGACTCTGTGACTTCTCACTACATGAGAGTTTAAGACCCAAATTCCACCTCTTGGTCTGTGGGCCTAATTCTCAGAGGACACTTCTTTCTTCTTCCTTCACTCCAAGATAGCAGAGAGCTGGAGGAGAGAAGAGAGCTTAAAGGGAGAAGAGATGGATGGTATCCTGATTTCTAAAGCTTTCTGAAGAATGTCCTTCTGAGCCTGGAACTAAACTGTTCACCTTCATTTCAGAAGCTATAGTTTAAATTTAGAGAGAAAATAGGCAGTTGGCAATAGTATTTAATCTAGAGCACAAAAAAGGAAAGGTAGAAAGTCAGAAATCTCATCCTTTACTCTTAAGCCAATAAATATGAGATGCTTCCTTCCAACCCCACCTTTAGTAATTCTCATGTCCATTAACACAGGTGTCATTTTAATAGCTGTACAGCATTCTGTGCTAGGCCCTGTGACTGGCACCCCCAATCATCTGAACTGTTGAGGCCAAAAACTAAAAAGATTCTTCTTTCAACCCCCTCTCCTACCATCAGCCACCAGCAATTCCTACCTCTCATGCCCTTAAAACCTGTCACAAAGGCATTCATTTCTCTCCATGTTCTTTACCACTCCACAAATCTTAGCCACAGTGCTTTTGCCCCAACCCACTGCAGAACCCTCCTGTTATCCTGCTCCACGCTCCCTCCTGACAGACAAGTCCCAGAACCATCTTCTACAAACAAGAAAAGTGTCATGGTGCTCCATGCAGAGAACTGCCCAGTGTCTCCTATCCACTTACAGTGAAATCCAGATGCCTTTTCTGGAATGGGTTCCCAGGCCCTCCTGCCTTTCAGCCTCATCCATTCCTTGGCCTCCCCTGACTCACTGCCGGCCAGACTCAGTGGCTGCTGGAACACGCCACACACTAACTGCAGCATTGTACTGGAGATACACGCGCATGCACGCACACACACACCTCTGTGCTTAAGCACACATTTCTTTAGAAGAGACATGTGGTGGAGTCCAGAGGCACTCAGAGTTCCACTCTTGATACATTCTGGCACATTGCCTGTTTACTAATTGACCCCTCCCCCCCAGGTCTGTCCCAGCATTCTCTTATGAACACTTTAAAATTTTATCACTGAAAAAAGAAATCTCATTTTATCTTAACGTCCCACTACTTGATAGTGTAATTTTAATCTCTGTTTCAAATATTGGCCATTTGTATTTTTCAGAAAATTTCTTGTTAGTTCATTGCTTTAGTTTTGTTGTGGTTATTTTATTAATTTGTGGGAACTTAGAACATTTTTTTTTTTGTGTGGGTACCAGGAGTTGAACTCAGGACCTCGCGCTAGCCAGGCAGGCACTTATGCTGCTGAGCTATCTCACCAGCCCTTTTAGAACATATTTTACACTAACCTCTTTTTTTTTTTTTTTGTGGGTACCGGGGGTCGAACTCAGGACCTTGCGCACCAGCAGGCACCTGTGCCACTGAGCGATATCTCTGGCCCTTTTTCGTATGTGGGTACCGGGAGTCGAACTCAGGACCTCACACTTGCCAGGCAGGCGCTTATGCCACTGAGCTATCTCACTGGCCCGTACACTAACCTCTTATATGTGTTGCAAAAATATTTTTTTAAAGCAGTTTTTTGCCTGTTTTCGTAGTGTGCTTATGGTGTCTTTATTGTACTGGCCCTAAACATTGATGCTTTGTCAAATCTGTCTTTTTCTTTCTGGATTCTAGATCTCTCTGTTACTTAGGAAGAGAAGCCCTCTCTAAGAATATGAAAATATCCATCTATATTTTCTTGCAGTACTTTTATGGAGTTTTTTTTTTCTAGTACTAGGAATTGAAATGAGGGGTTCTCTCTGCTGAGCTACATCCCTGGCTCTTTTTTAAAATTTTGATATAAGGCCTCACTAAATTACCCAGTCTGGCCTTAACTTGTGATCTTAGTGCATTGGCTTCCTGAGTAACTGGCATTACAGGCATCTACCACTACGCCTGGCTGTATAGGTTTTTGTTTTTGTTTTTAATTCGTATCTTTAATTTTTTGGTATTGATTTTTATGTTTTTTTTTTTTTTTGTGGGTACCGGGGGTCGAACTCAGGACCTCATGCGCCAGCAGGCGCCCATGCCGCTGGGCAATATCACTGGCCCTTTTTTCGTATGTGGGTACTGGGAGTTGAACTCAGGACCTTGCGCTTGCCAGGCAGGCGCTTATGCTGCTGAGCTATCTCACCGGCCCGATTTTTATGTATTTTGTATAGTGAAAACTACATTGTTTTCATGAATGTATAGTTGATTGTTTTGATACTGGTCTGTTAACTCAGTTTTTCGTATCACCATTGATTTCAAATACTATTCTGCCATTTCCTGACTTCACACTCTTCCTTCTCAGTAAGCATGTAGATTATGTAGCTTCCTTGGGTGTTGTTCCTCCAGTAGGTCTAGTAAAGTATGACTTGACTCAGTAGGCAAAAGGAATCACTGTGCATTCACAAGCAGGCAGCCTATTGGTATTGTATGAAAGGCTATTTGGGCTGGGTGCCCAGGCCTTTGGAGGGCCTGGAGGGAGGCCATGTAGGAGCCCATGATGTAGTTCAGCCATGAAGTAACAGGTGAGGCTAGATGACACATTAGTAATAAAATAGATTGTGAGGGTCAGAGAATAGGATGGGAGAATCAGGGGGCTAGGTTGCTAGGGCACTATGGGTAGAAGAAGGAGGTTTTGCATAAGGTTTCTGGAGAATGCTATTGTCCCTGCTAGAAAGAACCCCCAGGATGGGTAGACTGGCATAAGTATAAGATACTGGGCCACTCCTATAGCTGCTTCTATGGGATAAATAGGTGTAACAACTGGCCTCCAGCTTGAGCTGGCAATTTAGGTTTATCCTTTGCTGGTAATTCCGAGGGAATGAGTGTGCTCAGCATGGGGCAATGAGGAGATACGTTGCCATAGATGATGGGAGGAGACAGTTAATTCCTGGCAGAAATTGAAACTCATTGAGATGTTGATGGAGAACCAAGTGTATTAGTCAGCTTTTTGTCACTGTGACACAATATCTAAGAAAAATAACTTAAAGGAGCAAGAATTTATTTTGGCTTATGGTTTCAGAGGTTTCAGTCCATAGCTGGCTCCAAGGGAGAAACTCGATGGTGGATGGGTGTGCTGGAAGACAGCTGCTTATCATGGTAGCCAGGAAGCAGAGAGACAGGGAAAGAGCCAAAAAGAGAAAGAGAGAAAGGGGCTGAGGACAAGAATACACCCTTTTAGTCTCCAGTGGTGTACTTTCTTCAGCCAGGCTCCACCTCCTAACAGTCTGTTTAGCTATGAACTCATCAATAGATTAATCCATTGATGAGGTTAGTGCCCCATAATATAATCACCTTCCCAAAGCCCCACTTCTAAACACATGAGCCTTTGGGGGGCATTTTTGATCTAAACCGTAAAACCAAGAGAGAGCAAGAGTTTTGGGGAGGGAGATGTCATTGTGGCACCACTAGCCTGCAAGTCAGGAAAGACAAGGGGCTGTGTGGAAGGAGGGCTTGATAGTAGGAGCAGGAAGGGTAGAGGGGTGGATGGGAAGGGTAGGTGGCTGTGCAAGCTTGGAGCGATCAGAAGAATGAGAGGACCAGTTGAAATACCAGGTTCTGATATCCAGAGCCTGAGGGAACCACAGTGCCTTGGCCTTTTCTGGCTCTGTTCATCACAAATAGAAGTGGGAGATTAGTGTCGGGTGCCAGGAAAGGGGTAGACAGTGGTGAGTGGGAAGAGGCCCCTCCTGCCATTGCCCAATCCTCTGTCCCCAGCCCGCTTTCTCTTGGCCCATCTGGGCTTTGGCCTCTGCTTTGGTTCCCAGGCTTTTGACCTCCTTAAACAAAGGTCTTTGAACTTGCTGCTTCCCTCATTTCTGGAACTTCAGCTGCTTGTAACTGAGCAGGAAATGTGGCTAAAGGGGTCACACAGGAACTATTCCCCTCCTCTGCCCTCCTCGTCACTTAGGTTTGCCTTTGCTGTGAGCTGCTTTGTCCCCTCACAGGATAGACAGCTGCTTGCCAAGCTTCATGAGCTTTTTTGCCTTGCCCATGCTGGTCTAAAACATTCTGACCCAAGCTGCCTGCTGGATCTGTAAGTCAGTGACCCTGAGGTTATCAAAGCTCTCTGAGTTATGGAGACCACATGAATTCTAACCTCTCACTGAGGATAAGGGAGAATTTCCTAGGACCTTTATTTATTTTTGTAGACTAGAATAACAGAGGTGATAGATACTCCTAAGCAACAAGAGAAGAGCTGGGCAGCCCCACAAGTGGGGACATCTGGGTGGAAGTTTTCTCAGCATAAGCTTCTATCCTGGTCATGCCGATCTGTGGTATGCAGAGCAGGGCCCATGCCTTTGTTCAGGCCCACCCAGATGTCCCTGCACCTCTGGAGATGCTACTAATAAATGTATCTTGAGAAAAGGCCTGCACTGTGTACTCAGGGGCTTATGAATGTGATTTAGGGAGTGGTGGCCTTTGCTTATGGAGAAGCTTGCATTTATGTGTGTAGCATTAGTATTGGCCATTTCTTGGGTGATGGGGAGCTAAGCATTGATTGCATTTTCCTGGCACTCATGAACAGCACCAAGAAGTGTACATGTATCATCCATGCTGAATAGAAAAAGCCAAATGTAAGGGACTTCCAGGAAGACACTTCCTTCTCAACCCAGCCCTGAGTGTCACAGGCCCAGCCCCAGTTCATCCAGTTTGGACAGAAGCAAAAGGGGAGTGTGAGCACTAAAAGGAGGGAAAAAAAAAAAAAAACCCAAGAACTACTGTATTTATTTCAAAGGTTTTTAAGGAAAGAGATTGCTTTGCTTCTTTTGCACTGGGAATTGAACCCAGGTCCTTACACAGGCTGGACAGCTGCTGTACCACTGAGCTGCACCCCCAACTCAACGTTGCTTTGTTTTATCCTTTTTCGAATGTTTGAGAGGTGATGAAGAGTATGCCGGACATTAATTTCTCAGCTTTTATCCTGCATTAACTTACATCAGAAGTGGTATGCCCAATGCCTGGTGTTCTTACAAACTACTTGAAATGTTGGTTTATAAAAAGCTGCAGAGAGAGAAAGCACTGTGCTGTGTATACAGCTGGTACTGAGGATATCACTTACATTCTTTGGTGTCCTTTGTTTATGGGCACTGATTACAGGTTCCTTTCCAAGCGCAGGGCCAGGAAAAAAGTCTCTGTCCTCTGAAGAACTGACAGTTTGTCTCCCTCACACCCTCTGAGAACTAGTGTGGACCTACACTGCACAGGCGTGTGAGGAGAGCGAATCAGTAAGTGAATGCATGCACACGCTCTCCACTCGGTTTTTCCAGTGATGAGTACAGAAGGTGATCTATTTTTTTTTTTTTTAAACAGGGAGTCTCCTCTAAGAGTCTCTGGCTTAGCAATAGCAGCTCCCTTTGAGTTGTCTCAGAGGGTCATGGGGCCTCGAATGAAGTGTCTGTCAGTCATCACTTCTGGCCCATGCCTTTATGAGTTGTCAAAAATAGACCATCTTGGCTAAAATCCACCTGTGCTTCTTTCCTGCCACCTGTGCTCAGACCCTGGTCCCCAGATTGGTTACAGCACACAGGTGATTTGAAGCATTGCCCGTGTACTGCAGGCTCTGTCTTTCTCTCCCTCATTTTCTCTTTGGATGATTCTGGCTTTTGCAGACATTGACATCCTAGGAATCGTGGGGTGACCATGAGTTGTCATCACACACTCAGTATCTCTGTGGCGGGATCCAGCCTCCAGGAACTTGTGAGAAACCCACTGCTTCTGCTGGCCTGGAGCACTCCATTTCTAACATATACACCAGTGTTTGTGGTTGGGAGGGTGAGTGTACTGCAGCCACAAGGGACGTGTCCTGTGCAGTGTCCCTCATCTCTGCAAGCCTATGGCCTGCACCTGTGGGGTTTTGTGTACAGCTGAGGGGTTTTCTCTAGAAACTGTGCTCATTTTAACTTTTGAATGGACATTTTTCTAAAATGTCTTGCACATTTCCATGTTACCTATCCCCACAATGTTGTATAAATGAACTTTTATCTTTGTGTCCAGCATGAGCTCTAGATAGATAGATAATAGTGGGTACTCAGTAAATATTGTTGGGTAAAAAGTTTAATGATTTTGTTAGATAAACAATTTTTATTTCTTTTGGCAGTGTAGATACTTTAGAAAATATATAAAAAAGGAGGGATTCTTTGTTATGGAAGGAAAGACCAAAAACCTTAGCCAGGGGCATCTAGTGGATGCAAGGACTGCTTTCCTTCTCCTCACCCCAGCACAGCATCAGCATTTCAGTGCCTATAAAATATCATCTCACAGGCCTGTTTTGTGTTTTATGACATGACTTCCTTGTCTGTGTTTAATCACTATTCTGGAATTTTAAAAAATCAAGTGTATTATCTTTAATCTATATAATAAAATGCACCCCTTTTCTTTCTTTAAGTAATTTATTTATTTTCAGTGTTAGGGATTGAACCTAGGACCTCCACCAATGAGCTGTACCCCCAGCCTAAAGATATTTCCTTTTTTTTGGAGATAGGTCTCACAGGCTGGCCTCAAACACCTGGTCTCAAGAAATCCTCCTGCTTCAGGCTGCCAACTAACTGGGACTACAGGTGCCCATCACTGTGGTTGGCTTAACACATGCCCATTTGAAATACAGAATTTACAGAGTTTTGGTATCTATGTATACAATTATTCCCACCTCAATTAAGATTAGAATATTTCCATCACCTGGAGGTTTCTCACGCCCCACGTATAGACAGTTCTTGCCCTCTTATCCCAGGTAACCACTAGTCTGAATTCTATCACCATAGTATTCATTTTGCCAATTCTGCAACTTCACATGAATGGGATCATAAGATATACTGTATTCTTCCCCATCTACATTTTGTCTAGCTAAGATGTATCCACATTTTAGCTGGGCTTTGACACTGAGAAAGGGTTGGTTGAGCAGAGGAAGTCTGAGGGCATTGCAGGGATGGAGATTTAAAGAGCAGAGTTTGCTGAGAAAACCCCAGCTGGCTGAGAGTGCCCTAAGTGTGGAGTCCAAGGGGTAAATGGCAAGAGAAGAGCCCCACATAGCTGGGAGGGTGGGCAGTGCCGAATTTTATGGGAGCCCAGTGCTCCTGGAAAAAGCTATTTTAGAATTTTGAAAAATACAGAGAAAATAGACTTGGAGGATGGAAAGAAGGGATTCCTATAAGCCCATTGCTCGTTGTGGGCGGGGGAGAGAAACAAATATTTTTGGATTTATCTCTCTGGTCTTTGTGTGTTTGTATTCATGTTTTTTTTTTTTTTTTTTCTTTTAAAAAACATCAATAGCATGCACATTATGCGGTACATTTTTTTTTTTTTAACTTGACAGCACTTTGTATCTATCAGTAATGCCAGTAGGTCTTCTACAGTATTTTTAATGCTGCATAGAATTCTGTTGAATGCATATACCATAATTTAGAATCCACATTGTTAGATGTTCAGGGTGTTCCCATCTTGTTTTAAACTTTTTATGCAGATGATTAATCCTCTTGTGGGTAAAGTCATGTGGCTATGCCTGCTGACTTTCTTAGATAACAGAATCATTTTGAAGCATTTAGGATTAGGTGGTTTTGCAGTACAAACAGGCTGTCTGCCCTGTTGCAGATGCAGGGACGTTTTCCCTAATTTAAATGCTGAAAGCTGTGCCTTTTGCGTTCTTGAGCCTATTTTTAATAGTACTACAGTCTCTTGCTGCCTCTGGTCTCTTTCTAGTTTATGCCCTTCCCCTAGCTGGCCTCTTGGGTTTCTTGCTTTTGTTCTTCTCAGTTCGCAGTGGGTTGCAGTGGGCTACAGTGGTCAGAAAACCAGGCTTTAGAACCATTCCAGAGAACAAAGAGCAACTGAGTGGTTTCCCTGTGTTTTTTTGCATGCAGTTTTCGCAAAGCTGATTTTGGTCACTGCTTTATTTCTGATGTGCATCAGGCACCTGGAGTTAGTGGACAGTGGGGCTGGAGCCCAGGTTAGTTAAAGTAATGCTGTCTTTTCATGAGTATTATTCCCTGGAATTCTGTGGTTTAGGAAAATGTCAATTGTTTGCCGTTTCCAACTTCTTGGTGTGAAGTTGAAATTATGTACAGCCTTGTCTTGGATATGGTAGGGACCTGGTGTGTCACTCATTCTGTCCACTTGCTCAGTTATCTTCATGTCTTTAGTCTTGGTAATCACAGCCTTATGATAGATTCAAGAATGCCGGGGAATCTGGTGAAATATTTATAGGTAAGATGATGAAAAAATTGATGGTGAAGTATGTCGAATTTAATTTTGAGTTCTTTGTTGTGACTGTGGTGCTCACTGCATCCCCTAATCCATTCTTTAGCTTCCATGTTTACCTTCGGATTTCTTTCTGTAGGAGCTGGTGGTGATGGGTGCCCCAGGGTCATTTTACTGGGCTGGGACAGTCAAAGTGCTGAACCTCACAGACAACACCTATTTTAAACTGAATGATGAAACAATCATGAATAGGAGGTATACCTACCTGGGTAAGTAGCTGGGGAGATGACAGGTAAGAAAGGGGAAATGGAAGTCATTACCACCAAGTCATGAGTTAACTGCTTTATTGATGGGAAGTTGGCTAATTAGTTATTTTTTGCTAGAGCCACCTTAGCATCTAGCCACACACAGAAGGTAGGGAAGAAAGCAAAGGAGGGAACTGAATTAAACCTGAGTGATTCATTTAAAAAGCAAATAGTTGGAGCTGCTAGAGTAGCAATCATTTTATTTCCTCATTTCAGCAGTTACTGAAGTTCACATGGTCAGATCCAAACGAGTGGTGAAGGATCTTAGTTTTCCTGTGACATCCTTTGGGTGGGGCCTCTGCTGCCTGGTGACAAATCAGAGTAATAAGGACCAGAAATGATCATGACAGGTGGCATCCTAATGCTGAAGTTTAATTAAAAGCTCAGAAAATTTTCTCTTATTTTGGTAAAACTTTTTAGTATTCTGGAAAGATGATATACACAATTTAATGTAGCAGCCGTCAGGTAGCAGTCATGTTGGGACAAGGCCATACCCATATAAGAACAGAGATAGATGGTCTTTGTTTAGTATGTAAATAATTATTACAAGACTCAATTCATGCCCTAAATGCTGTACTTCTGGACTGAAAATAAAGCTAAATTTAGGAAAGCCTAGTAATGACAGAACAATGCTTTTTCACACTCACTGCTTATGACTTAAATCAGGGGAATACCCTGGTTCCTTTTTGTGTGGAGTTGCTGGACACTTCCTTGTTAGGTAGCAGTAGGGAGTTGGTGACTTGTCTTTTCCCTTCTGACTCCAAGTGGTTTGCCCAGTAGCACAGACCCAACAATATTTTTACTGAGTCTTTGAGGTGTTTGTCTTTGTGCTCATACTGCTCCTCAGTGCTGTCATTTATCAAGCATTTACTCTGTACTTGACTCTGTGTATTATTTCTTTTAATTCCTGAAACAACCTTGTAAAGTAGCTATTATAATGGTCCACATTTTATAGGTAAATAAACCGAGATACAAAGAAGTTATGTACCTGCCCAGGTCACATGTCCCATAGTAGCAAAATTGGGTGTAAAGCTCTGGTTTCAGATGAAGAGTTCAATGCTGAGCTGCCTCTCCAGTGTACACTGCTGAGACAACACTTGTCACTGGTACTGAAACCCTGATGAGGCTGCTAGCACCGTGAAGTGGGATTTTGTATCACATTCCCAGGACTTGCTGTGGTGCCTGGTGTATAAGTAAAAACTCAACATGTACACATTGAATCAGAAAATGAAGACAATGCGGAAGATGGCCTAATTTGGATGGTGACAGGACCTGTGAATCTTGGCGCTTGGGCTTTCTCCCTGTGTGCAAAACAGAGGCCCTTAGCTGTCACTCATGATACTTAGAGGCAATATGGACCACCAGTCTGAGAGAAGTCAGCCATGTTGGGAATCAAAATGGATCCTTACATGGTGAAAATTAGTGATATGTGTCATCACAAAACTCAACTTACAATCATAGCATAAAGGTTTGAGGGTGATGAAAAGTTTAAGGAATGTGTGGCAACCTGTCCAGGGTTTCTGCTGGTCAGAAGAGTGCTTCAGCTTGCCAGGAAGGTGCTTGGAAGGCAGGAGGTCATTTTGATTAAGCTCAGATGACTTTCACTTAGTTTCTGGATCCTTCTGTGTTCAGATTCTTGACTATCTGACTGGCTGTCCATCACGAATCCTTTGTCAGCTTCTTTCACCTTCTCTGAGGAAGGATATGATATAATGGTTAGCAGCAGGGACTATGGAGTCACACAGATTGGATTTGAATCTTGCTATGTGATCTTGGGGATGTTGTTTGGCCATGTTTTGCCCATTTCCAAATCCACGAAACAGGAGAATCAATCATAGCCTCTTCATAGAGTTGTTACATTGAAAGAAGTAATGACACCCACCCAAAGACATATATAAACTATTCATAGCAATTTTATTCATAATGGCCTCAATTTAAAAACAAATACCCAGGAACAAGAGAATAAAGGTGTGATATATTTATACAACAGCATATTACTCAACGATAGAAACAGACTACTACATGCAACAAGGCAAATCTAGTACATAGTGAAAGAAATCAGAATGATGACTACCTGTGTGGAGACCCTAACCAGGAGAGGCCATGAACGAATTTCCTGGGTTATGGTTCTGTGTTATAGTCACTTTTTTTGTGGTGCTGGGTAGTGCACCTAAGGCCTTGTACATGCTAAGCAAGTGCTCTACTGTGGAACCTTTATATTCACTTTATTGATGTGGGTGTTACGTACATGTATACAGACCCATTAAATTCTACACTTCACTTATGTGTATAAAAATTATATCTCAAAAATAGTATTTAACACAGTACCTGGCCCAGAGAGGACATTCAGAAAATACTCTTTTTTGTCCCGATGTCCTTATGAACATGCCGTTTTGTGAGATGAGCCATATAAGCAAGAGAAGACTGACAGATGCCATTTGTTCTCTGCTAATCTAAGTTCCCAGAATAACAGCAATATGATGTCCAGAGAGGGGACATGCTTGAGAAACTTTTTCCTCTGGTGTGTATTTTTCTGCCACGAGTGTCTTTACCAAGCCCGTCCTTGTTTCTACTCATGCTGTTCAGGTTATGCAGTGACCGCTGGCCACTTCTCTCACCCATCCAGCACTGATGTGGTTGGAGGAGCCCCGCAGGATGAAGGCATCGGAAAGGTGAGGAGAAAACCCTGTGCTGTGACACAGGGCAGACAGAAGTGGGGAGCATCTGCGCTTGTTATAGAGGTTTGCCAACTGACTTCCACCTGAATATTCTCATAGGTTGCTGGCAGGTTAGTGATGCAACAATGGGCCTGTGCCGATCCCCTTACAAATCACTTTTGAGAGTTTATTGTAAAAGCTTAGTCAAAATGTGAATACTGTTAACACTGTTTATTCTCTGCACATTCTCCTCTGAGACTTATGCAGTTGTTTTGGGGTGTGTGTTATTCTGTAAGACTATTCTTAATGGTGCCCTACCTTCCCCAAGCCCTTCCAAGATTTGGCTTTGGCTTCATGAAATCAAATTAGTCCCAGATATCTTTATTTTTTAAAAATTTTTTATTAACAATTTTTTTTTGAGACAGGGTCTCACTATGTAGTTCAGGCTGGTCTTGAACACACAGTGATCCTCCTGCCTCAGCCTCCCAAGTGCTGGGATTACAGGCGTGCGCTCCAGGAATCTTTAGAAGGCTTTTTTTGTGCCTGAATTCTCATTTATTTCCCCAGTCTTTTATTTTATTTATTTATTTATTTGTTTTTATGTGGGTACCGGGAGTCGAACTCAGGACCTCGCGCTTGCCAGCAGGCACTTGTGCCGCTGAGCGATATCACTGGCCTTTTTTTTCCCCTTTATGTGGGTACCAGGAGTCGAACTCAGGACCTCACACTTGCCAGGTAGGCGCTTATGCCTGCTGAACTATCTCACCAGCCCTTCCCCAGTCTTTTAGAAGGAAGGCTGGCTTGGGAGTATGTGGATCTGGCTTTCTCTAAGTATCTGCCCAGAATGTAGAACAGACCCCATGGATCTAGGGATGAATTCCTTGGGGAATCATGACCTCTTAGGGCCTAAGTTGTGGAGAACTATGCTTATTGATTATTTAGCTTCAGGGTGCAAGAACTCCAGTGCGGGAGATTGAGATGGCTCAGGAATCTGTTTTTAACAAGCTCTGTAGGTTGTCTGATGGGAAAGACTGAACAGTGGTGTGAACCACTCTGTGCCCTTAGGGGCTGGCCTGCAATAAAGCCTGCCATATCTTCCATGGCTTAGAAAAGTGGGAGATGGATTCTAGAGAGGCTCAGATGGGCTGAAATCACTGTTAATGGGAGATTTCAGCCAAAATATCAAGAGGATCATGGAGCTTAAAGAATCCAGCTGGCTGGTGTGATTGAAAAATATTTATGAGGGTCATTTCTGTGCATCTTCATGGGTAGGAGTCAGGAGCCCTTGCTCTTATTTCTGGAGCATGTCCCTCTCTCTTCTCTAGTGCTGATGATATGGAGAGAGGTCCTTTGAAAACAAAACCAGATAAACCAAGGCCGTAAACAGATGAACTTTTGATAACTTCAAGAAAGGGTTGGGTTTTTCTGAATCACATGAATTCCTCTAAGTGGCGGAAGGAGAAGCATTGTGCACATTGTTGAATTGATGGCGTCTTCCTGGGATGGGCTGTGTGCCACCAGCATCTTCATGGTGTCGGTAAAAATGCCTCTTCCCGGTTCACAGCAGTGCAGATGCTCTGTACTGGTGACAGTGGCTTTCATTTATTGCCAATTACAGAAAAACTCAATTTGATTTTATTGTTTCTCCTTAAGATAATTGTGATGATTGCATTGTCTCTGTCAGGTCTTAGGACAAGAATGATATTTATAACTGATAGAGGCAGCCAGAGGGAGTCCTGAATCCAGTTAATAAAAAAGAACATGAATATGCTTCTCTCAGTTGCATGGCCTGAGAGAAACTGGGGAAACTGGTCAGAGATGACAAAGTTACTGACTGTTCACATTCCCAGGGATTAGAACTCACACAGACTTGATCTTTAAGGACCTCAGAATGGACCTCTGACCTTCATTTCTGGTATCAGGGCACAGAACCCTTTATGCTATTATAGCTTTTCCTTGTCCCAGAGGAGGGTCCCCTACTCTGTTTCTCAAGAGATAGCCTTTCTGTAAAATGTAACTTGAAAAAGAACAGTGAAGTACATTTAGGAAGTTAAATGTCAATGACGTTCATCATTTAAATACCAATACCAAAGGCTCTGAAAATTTTGACAGGAAAGGAACTTATTTAATGTTTAACTTTGCATTTCCCAAGTTAAACTGATGTTCACCCAAGCAGATTCCTTGGCTATAATATTGTATGGAATCACTTTGGAAGACTTTTTTTTTTTTTTTTTGTCTTAAATGACCATCTCCACCCCTTTGCCTTATGTCTGTTAAAGCTCTAACTAACAGGATTGAAGAAACTATTTTAAGGAAGGAAACAGTATTTCTGAGAGTTGAATTGTTTGCTAATAATTTGGAAGCTTCTAGATTGTGTATGACTTCTATAAATTCTGTGGTTTAGGAGTAATGGAGGTAACTTTCACTTCAGGATTAAAGGACACTTTCCTGCGGAGTTGGTAATGTGAGAGTTATACTTACTTCATTAATATCAGCCAGCACAAGCACGCTTGCCATGTGCCTGGCTTTTAAATAGGACTCTAAGAGGATGCAGATAAGTATCTCTGGTCATTGCTTCCATCCTAACTAGATTTTTTTTTTCATTCCCTAGGTTTATATTTTTAGAGCTGACCGAAGATCAGGCACATTAATTAAGATTTTTCAGGCATCAGGTAAAAAGGTGAGCTTCTTGGAATAAGTGACTTTTTTGTGTGGGAGATGAGATCATGTGGGAGTCAGTTCCTCTTAGAAAACTGGCTTAAAGGGCCTACTTGTGCCCTATGTTTACATGATGGTTCCATCTGCATGCTGATGCCCTCTCTTTCTTAGCGATCTGTATAACCTGGGATTCATGCTCATTTTAGAAGACATCATGTAGCAAGATGAGTTTTTACATAGCCAAATTATAGTACAGCATTTAAAAAGGTTGTCACAGTCCAGATACCATCATCCAAATGCTACACGCTCTCTCCCTCTGCTTTTCTCTTCCTCTCATTTTTGTCCCCTTCTGTCTGTCTCTCATATGAACACATCTGCACTTCTAGAGACAGCAGGTACAGTTGAGTGCAGGTAGTAGATCCGTTATACATAGGTGATTACTTTGAAAAGATGCATGTAGATGACTGCTTCTCCTGGTCCCTGTCTAATCAGTGCACTACTGCCCGCTTTTCCTGTGTACTCAGTTCCTCTTAGAAATAGCTCAGGAGGCTGCTCTGCCGTTAGTCCTGGAGGAGGTTTATCTGCCTGTGTCATGTGCACCCTCTCCCTATTCTCCTCTGTTTCCTAAAGGTTTGTATCATACTATACCGTAGTCTAAAATTATGCCAGTTAGAGAGTCTTCTGATTAATAGGCAGAATTTTTCATGGGCCACTCAGCCCTGCACCCTTTAATGTGGTTTAGATCAGCAGGATGATGTGGCAGAGATTTGCTGCCCTAACGAGGCACAGTTTAGGTTGGGGGGATGTGGGGTAATTTGGAGGCTGGTTTTGGTAGAGGCCTTGTGGGCCCTGAGAAGAAGCATAGGATGCCTGAAATGTGGGAAGGAGACTCTGAAAGACAGGAGAATGCCCAAAAGTGATTTTATTTACCATTTCTGTGAGACAAGTGGGAAAGCAATTGTTTCCTTCCTTGGCCACATTTTCCCTGCCTCATTTTCTTCCTGCCTTGAGTTAAATCTGCCTTATGCCAGCCTGCAGTCATTCTAGGTTGTTAGGATGGTAAACCATATTCTGAGTTCCAACAATCTCACTTACGACTGGACCCTTTTTGTGGTTTTTTTCCTGCTTTTTTTGAGACAAGGTCTCACTATGTTGCCTAGTCTGGCTCTGAATGCCTGGACTGAAGTGATCCTCCTGTGTCAGCCTCTGGAGTAGCTGGGACTTCAGGCATGCATCACTGCAATTTTAGAAACCTTAATATTATGTGCATTTAGTGTATAATTGCCATAACCCTTAGAATTAAAAAAATGTAGCACTAAATTTCATTTTGCATTTCTCCTCGTAGTAGTTCTGCTTTCCCTGAGAACTGTGCTAGCTTGTGTTATTTTAACATTTCTAAAACCCCAAAGCAACAACATTGGGACTGGGAGCAATTTTGCAGAAAAGGCTTTCCAAGCACCCCTAAAGTTAGAAAAGAAATAGCTACATGCCACTTGTGATACAAAGGGTCCCAGTGAGCACAGAAAGCCAATACTCCTCGCCTAACAGTTCAGATCTTTCTCCAAAAAGCAATACATGAGTAAATGTGTCTACTGTGGAAACAAATGCCCTCCACATTTCAGATTATATGGATTCAAAAGCATAAATTTAAAAGATTCTGCAGAGTGAGCTGTGAGGCTTAAACACAGCTGTCACCCTATTTTCTGAGCATCTTCCTGTGCTTTCCTCTTCCTCCTCCGCCGTGCCACTTCTGCCCACCCTGCCACCCCTGCCCAGGACTGGCCCTATTAATGCCTGCTGTCCTGGCATAATTAGCAATATGATGGTGCCCTCTCTTTTTAAGACCCATGGATGATAACTTACCTGGCCACCACCTGAGCCCAACTTGGGTCAGGTTTTTAGGGGTGGATTTGAGAGTGGGTGATGGGAGGGGGATCAGGAAAACCTCCAAGAACTCCCTGTGCAAACATCCTGAGGACTCAGTGTGGTCAAATTCCAGGACCAGACATGCTTATCTGTCGGTTTGAATATTCTTATTGTGACAAGATATGTCAGGTTCCCTGAGGTGGAGACAGAAGGGCCCAGGTATTTTGCTCTCTAGCTCCATACCTCTGTGCCTTGCTTTACTTTAGGATACTTCTTTTCAGAACCTTTGCCTTGTCCTGTAGTTACTCTTCATCCTGCCACATCCTCCTAGCCCTCTGGCCTTTACTTTCTTCTCCCTCCTTTGATTTTGAAATAGGCCATTACCTCTCTTTGTCGTCTTATTCTGCTTTTTGCCAAAAGAAATGAGGTATTCTTGGCTCTCTGACATCTCCATTATCTCCTAGGAGAGGACATGACCCCAGACTTTCAAAGGATGCCTTTAGCTTTACCCCTGTGTCTGGAGCCACACACAAAGAGGAGGGTTCCAACTAGGCAATCATCAGTTTACTTCTGTTTTTGTTTGGCTAGTATTTGGTCAGATTGTATCTTGGCTTCTCATTAGGAAGGAAAAACACTAATAAAAAGCTGGTTCTGGTCTTTATTGATTGACATCTTACAAATAGTACCCTAAGAAATCATTAATATGTGTGCAATTCAGACATTAAATCAGACACACTTCTCTGTACTTTTAGGCTGATGGGAAGTTATGGTCAAGGGACCCTCACCCTAAAGCGTGTCATTGCCATATTGAGGTTTTATTGAATTAACTGAGTATGCGATGTGTTTGTGTTTCGAAAGTTAGGAAACTCCACATACAGGGATTTTTGATTTAACACCCTTGAAGATGCCAAGTTAAATAGACCACTGGAATGAAACAAATAATTCCTGTGGGGCTCAGCCAGAGAGAGCAGTGTTTGGCTTTGTTCTTTAGGGTCCTGCCTGTGTCTTACCAGTTTCTGTTCCTAAAGTTCGGATAGAGAGGTTGGCAAGGCCACTGGATTAGTGCCTCGCAGCTTGGTTTCTGTCCTCCCCACCCTCTACGATTCCAAACCTCTCCTGTGACCCTTGCGAATGGGCCATTGGCTTTGACATGTGACTAGGGAAGGGTTTCTGAGTGGCCACTCCAGTGCCAGCGTGAGCTGCAGCAAGTAGATTGGAGTGCTCCCCACCTCTCAAACTCCCCTGGGTCATCTGCCAGCACACTCCAATAGCAAGAGAAAATGCTTGTTCAGGTCGATAGAGCCAGAGCACTTCTATTTGAAAACATTTATTTTAAAACCATAGTGCTTTTTTTTGTTGTGTTAGAGGTTGCAAACTGGCAGCTTTTAGGGAGCATACAGCCTACAAAAGTTTTTGTTGGTCTGTACAGTATTAATTTATCATTTTTATTATGTATTAAGTTATCAGCATTTAAAAAATAGGTATTTCAAACAGAATTTTAGAGTTTTGGCTTTGCTTGGAGAATTGGACGGTTGGCTTCTGAGTCAGTCTTCCTTGTGGTGGCAGAGTTGCAGCTGGGTAGGAGCTGCTCCTTTAGCCGGGCTGTGGGCTCCAGTCTGCTGCCATCTCCACCATTCCCTATTGTTACCTAGACACTGGAGAAACATCACTTGCCACTGTAAGCGCTCTTGCACTGTTATTTTTTTCTTACACTTGTTTTACCACCTGCCTGGATCCCACTGGTATTTGGGCTTGAGATCCCAGATTTAAAATACAGGGTACTGGGTTAAGGTATGTTTAAAGAGCCAATATAACTGGCTCTGTTCCCTCATCAATCATATGACTTGTACCTTTTTCTGTCACTTTACTTAATGCCTTCCTAGCCAGTCTTTAGCTACACATAGGACTGGGGATAGATACTCTGTTTCCCCATGCAACGTTTATTTTCATGTCTCCTTCTGTTGTAAAATGTCTCATTCCTACTTGCTTGGCCTTGTCAAACGTGTGATATACAGGCACTTTTATCATGCTTTTAACCTGGATTTGTAACCTCAGCTTACATTTTTAAAAACAGTACCTTGTTCTCCAGGGATTAGCTTATTTACCTTCTCCTTATATGGGGCACCTGGAAGGGGCTTTCTGAGCCCCTTAGCGTTGGTCTCAGGCTGATGGAAGGCCCACGGGTGCTGGGTACTTCGCTGTTTGCTTGGGCATTCTGGTGGGTGGGGTAGCTTAACTGGTGCAGCCTTGGAGGGGCCAGGAGCCAGTTTTTCTGAAATGAGTGAGCCGGAGCACCCTGAGGGCCTTGGTGTGCAAGGGCAGACACTGAATACTTTGTTGTGACTCGACTTGGTTGCAGATGGGCTCTTACTTCGGCTCCTCCTTATGTGCAGTTGACCTGAACAGGGATGGCCTTTCAGACCTGCTGGTGGGCGCCCCCATGTTTTCTGAGGTCAGAGACGAGGGACAGGTCACCGTCTACATCAACAGAGGAAACGTGAGTATGATGAGCAGTGTGGGTATGGAGTATGGGGAGGGAGGGGCACTTGTCCAGCCAGTAGCAACTGAGCACCCTCTTCTGGATGCACATGGGGCCGCCTTACCCGGAGGAGGTGAAATGGCTTAATTCTTGCTGTGGAGACACTTAATGGTCCATTAGTGGGAAGTCATATACAGTGTCAGAACTGCGAACTACAGGGGCCAGGAAGAAACCTTCCTGACAAGTTTTTGAGCACTGACTGTGTACTAGGCACTGGTTTTCCTGCTTTCTATGAAGGTGTCAATGAGATATACATGTGATATAAAGGGTCTCCAGTTTTCAGATTAAGAAACTGAGGCTCAGAGAGATTAAGTTACATGGCCCAGGTCACACAGCTGAGAAGTGGTAAGGTTGGGATTTGAATCTGGCTTCAATAGTGGCATGCTTTGTCTTTATGAATCTGGCTTACAAGGTCAACATATATGGTGAATAATTAAATCAAAATTTATTGCAGTAAAAGACACATTACCATTAATCCCCTTTAAAATAACCCCCCTTGGTTCAAACACATTTATTCCATCATTTGTGCCACTTTCTGAAGCACTTCTGAAAGTCTGCTATTGTATCTTTACCATATGGTAAAAAATATGGTGAATTCTGCTGCCAAGTGCCATCCAATGGAACGGAGGCTTATGAAAACATCACGGTGTGACCTTGTTCACCTTGTTCACTGGATTTGGCACTGTGCAACTTGTGGCTCTTCCAGTCAGAATGACAGTGAAAGTTAAAGTTTTAATCTTTTTAGGACATCAGGACAGCCATGACAGCACAACTAAAGACCCTCACAAAAGAAGGATTTCTAGAACTGCTTCAGAAAGTGGCAAGAATAATGGGATAAATGTGTTTGAAGCAAGAAAAGGAGTATTTTGAGGAGGATTACTGGCAATGTGTCTTTTCCTGTAATACATTTTAAAAATTTAAACATTCAATGTATTTTTTGATCACAGAAAATCATATTTCACTCAACATATGGTCTTCATATCCATCCGTTTTCTTACAAATGACAGAATTTTGTTTTTCCTTGTGACTGAATACTCCACTATGTATTATAACACATTTTCTTTGCCCATTCAACTGTTGATGGTTATCTAGGCTGGTTTCATATCTTGACTATTGTGAATTGTGCTGAAATAAACATGGTATCCCTAGAGGGTATACCTAGAGGTACCCCTCTAGTATGCTGACTTTGATTGGTTAGGGTATATACCAAGGAGTGATATAGCTGGGTCATATGATAGGTCTAAGTTTAGTTTCTTGAGGAGCCTCATACTGATTTCTATAGTGGCTGTATTAATTTACATTCCTACCAGAAGTGTAGAAGGGTTCCTTTTCCCTCACATCTTCTTCAGCATTTATGGTTTAAAAAAAAATTTTTTTTTTTGTATTCTTGGTAATAGCCATTCTGATTAGGATGAGATGGAAACTTAATGTAGTTTTTTTGTTTTGTCTTGTTTTTATTTTTGTGTGTGTGTGTGTGGGTACCGGGGGTCGACCTCAGGACCTCGTGCGCCAGCAGATGCCTGTGCTGCTGGGCGATATCACTGGCCCTTTTTTGTATGTGGGTTCCGGGAGTCGAACTCAGAACCTCGTGCTAGCCAGGCAGGCGCTTACACTGCTGAGCCATCTCACCGGCCCTGTGTGTGTGTTTTTGAGACAGGCTCTGACTGTGTCGCCCAGGCTGGCCTTGAACTCATGGTGATCTTCCTGCCTCAGCTTCCCAAGTGCTGGGATTACAGGCATGTTTCATCACACCTGGCTCAATGTAATTTTGATTTGCATTTCCCTAATGCCTAAAGATGTTGAACATTTTTTCATATACTTACTGACTATTGGTACTTCTATTGAGAAGTGTCTATACATTTCATTTGTCCATTAGTTGATTGGCCTATTTTATTTTTTGGTGTTTTTAGTTCTTTATATATTTTAGATATTACTCCTCTGTCAAAAAAGAAGCTGGAAAAAGATTTTCTTCCATTCTGTTGGCTGTCTTTCACTTTTTTGGTTGTTTCCCTTGCTGTGCAGAATCTTTTTAGTGTGATGTAGTCCCATTTGTTGATTCTTGCTTTTATTTCCTGTGCTGCTGGAGTCTCATTCAGGAAGTCTTTGCCTGTACCTATGGCTTCAAGTGTTTCCTTCTGGTGGTTTCAAAGTTTCAGGTTTTATACCTTGGTCTTAATTTATTTTGAATTGATTGATTTTTTTTTTTTTTTGGTACTGAGTGAGAGAAAAGGATTTAATTTTAATCTTCTACATATGGATATCCAGTCTTCCCAGCACCATTTGTTAAAGAGGCTGTCTTTTCTCCAGTGTTTGTTTTTTACTCCTTTGTCAAGAATCAGATAGCTGTAGTTGTGTGGGTTTGTTTCTGCGTCCTCTGTTTTTTCCTTTGTGTGTGTTGGGAGGGGTTACTGGGGATCGAACCTGGGACCTTCCACATTAAGCTACATCCCCAGCCCTTTTTCATTTTTTGTTTTGAAACAGGGTCTTGATAGGTTGCTGAGTTGCCCAGGCTGGGCCTGATTTTATGATCCTCTTACCCCTGTAATCTCAGAGTGCTGGAATTACTGGCCTGTGCCACCATGTTCCACTTTCTGTGTTCCCTTTTGTGTTCTGTTGCATGTGTCTATTTTGTGTCAGCACCATACTGTTTTTGTTATGGTTTCTTCGTAGTATAATTTGAAATTGGGCATTGTGATGCCTTCAGCCTTTCTGTTTATGCTTAAGATTGCTGTTGCTGTTCTGGGTTTTTTGTTTCAATATGAATTTTGGGTTTTTTTTTTTTTTTCTAGTTCTGTGAATGTCATTGGACTTTTGATGGGGATTGCATGGAATCTATAGATCACTTTTGGTATTATGGCCATTTTAACAATATTAATTTTGCCAATTCATGAACATGGGAGGTTTATCTGTCTTCTATCTAATTTTTTTCAATTTCTTTCTTCAGTGTTCTGAAACTTTCATTGTAGAGGTCTGTCACCTCCTTGGTTAGGTTGATTCCTCAGTGTTGCATTTTTTTTTCCACCTACTGTGATTGGAATTGTTTTCCTGATATTTTTCCCCAGCTAGTTCCTTATTGGTGCACGAAAATTGATTTATTTTTTAAAGATGTCAATTGTTTATTCTGGGCAGTACCTTTTGATACCTGCATCCCCACTGACATTCTAGGAGTAGGGGACAGGCAGAAATGAAGTGGTCATTCTATAGATGAGAATAATGGACAGTCAGTGGCTGCCCACCATTTATATGTATAGGAGAATGAAGAAGTTCTATGACCCAACAGTCTGACTATGTGATCAAGTCAGGGGGTGAAATCTTGGAGCATGATAATTCCCCCCAGACCTCCTCTGAGCATGAAGCAACCATGTATGGCCTCCCGCTACCTCCAACCCAGTGTGCCTTAATGCTGTATGATTACCCTAAACTCCAGAGTTGTTTTTTTTTTTTTTTTTTTTTTTTTTTTTTCAGTTGAAACATATTCTATTTGATTAATAACTGTAAGGTAATGTGGAGGAGTGAAAAAAGTGATGACTCTGGAGTGGATGGACCTGAGTTTGAATTTTGGTTTTTCCAATTCATATCCTGTGTGACATGAACAAATAGCTTGCAGTTAGTGCCTCAGTTTCCTATCTTTAAAGTGGCAAAGTCCATAAATGAGGGGATGGATATACAGTGCTGGGTACACAAAAGGAATAAGTTACTTGTATTTATTTCCTCTTTCCCCTCATACTAATAGCAAGAAATCACGTACAGTCAGCTCTGTGGATCTATGGGTTATGCTTTCTCAGATTCAACCAACCATGTATGGAACATATGGGAGCAAAAAGAATTGTCTGTACTGACCATGTAGACTACTAATCCCTAAGTGATACAGTATAACAACTATTTGAATACCATGTACATTGTATTAGATATTATAAGTAGTCTAGAGATGATTTAAAGTACACAGGAAGGTGTATATAGGTTATATGCGAATACAATGACAATTTACATAAAGAATTTGAACACTTGCAGATTTTAGAATCCAAGAGGTCCTGGCACTACCCTCACAGACACTGAGGGATGACTCTTATTTGTATTTTGGGGTGGGGCTTTCACTGACTAAAGAAATCATCACGTCTTTATTGTTTTCAAGTTGAAAGTTGTGTTTATAGTGAAAGAGATTTGGTCATGAGAAAACCCAGACATTCATGGGACGGCTCATGTGTGTATGGTAGGTCCAGAGTGTCTCTCCACTGGGGAGGGTTTAGACATTTTTACTTCTCAAAACATCAGACTGCATTTTGGTACTCTGGTATTCACATGACCAGTGGTTGGGATCAGAATGGGTATTCTTGGGTAGTTTTTACTGCCACTGTACACCACTGACCCCTCCCCATCTGTGAGTTAGTGTTTGCTCAGGAATTTTGAATCTGAGCCATGCATGGCAGTAAGCATAGTGATTTATGTACCCCTGTCCAAATGGGGTGCCTGAATTTTCAGAGCTATGATCTCCTCTATCAACATGCACCTTGCAAAACAGCCTTATGAACTTGTACTGAAAGGCATAGAAGAGAAAAAATATGTTCTTGTTTAAAACAACTTCAGCAACAGCGTTATGCCATAAGGAAAGCTGAGGGGATACTGTGGGGACGTGTAGTAGGTGGGCTTGCTTGTCTGTTCAGTATGAGGACAGTGGCATGTAGTCATTGGCCAATGTGACACTCTCCTTGCCTCTGAAACACATCTCAGCTGTTGGAGACCTTCCTGCTGCATAGGAGAAGGCACTCATTTTGCCGTGAGGAGAGAGAAGTTTGAGTTCCTGTGATTCTGCCTAGGTGTTTCCTGTTAATGAGTATGATCTAGGAGCTCTGAGCTCTAGATTTAGATTTTTAAATTAAAAATTGTTTTTGGCTCTCTGTTTTCCTCTCCCATTTTTCCTTCCGTCCTGTTTCCCAGGGAGTCCTTGAGGAGCAGCTGGCCCTGACCGGGGACAGGGCCTACAATGCACACTTCGGGGAGAGCATCGCCAGCCTGGGGGATCTTGACGATGATGGGTTCTCAGGTGAGCAAGGTCTCCTCTGGAGTGCAGAGCTCCTCCAGAAGCAGCAGTCAACCCCATGTCAGAGTGGCTGCCCTCTGACTTTGTCCTCTTGTCATGTCCTGCTTCTGGAGCTCCTGGTCCACACGAAAGTCCATCAGCATTTTTATGGGGAGAGAGGAAACTCTTAGCGATGTTCTCCATGTGGACACCCAGAGCTGAGTGCTGAACCCGCTGGCATTTTGCTTCTGCACAACACTTTCTCGTCAGCTCAGCCCTCTTTGCTCTGCCTCTGCAGTGGAAGCCAACCTCAGGAGGGGTCCTCTGGCTTCTGGTGGCTGAGAAATTTGACGAGCGTTCTGCTGCCACCAATTCTTTTTGTTTCTGAGTCCTAGAAGCTCCATAATGGTGTGCCGTGTTTTGGGAGAAATAAGTGAGAAGAGAATTAGACATTTTTCCCCCAGTAGTGGTGGCTTTGTAGGTTCAGTATAGGGGAGGAGGTGTAAGGACCTAATGTCCACTTCTGCTTGGACCCCAGGATCCTTCACAGCCCATTGGCTTCTCCTCCGGCCTGTTAAATACCTCTTACCTCACTGTGTGCAGTGTGTAGACATTAGGGCTTAGGGGAGCCACATCCCCAAGGCTGGGGTTCTGCTCTTGCGCAGGCTGGGTATCTGGGCTCCTTTGCTACCTCATCCCACTGGCCACAGAGGGAGGGAAAGGGGGGAGGGAGGGAGAGGATGAACACACAAACCTCTATCTTGAGATCATGGGGATGCATGCTTTCTGCCCTTAAGCATACTTCTTCAGACATATGACTCTTACGAGAAGCAAAGGGAAAAAAGTAGGAAATACCTGGGCTTTGATCCAGGAGCTGTCATTTGTGAGAGTAATACTGATTTTTCTTTTTGGGGAAATTAATTACATTCTGTGCATTTCCTTTATCTAGGAATAGAGTTGACTTTCTCAGTTATGCAATAACCATTGTCTGTGGAATTCTCCTCTCTGAAAGAGATTAGGGTGGGATCTATCTATATCTATCTATCTATCTTTGCACTAAGCAATATCCCCTGCTCTTTTGAAATTTTGAGACAGGTACAGGGTCTCCTTAAGTTCCCCAGGCTTCCCCAGCCTCCCAGAGTGCTGGGATTATAGATGTGAACCATTACACCCAGCTTGTACTTCTTTATATCAGTGTTTCATTGCTTTTTATTGTGAGGATGAGATAGAAACTTTTCTGGGGTTGAAGTCTTCTCAGCTTCTATAACTTTCTTTTCATTTTTTTTCTCCTGCTAAGAGATCATGTGCCTAATTTAATGCTTAAATGATTAGCCAAGAATTTCTGGGATCAGGGGCCTCAGACATGATAACTGGAATTAAGGAATCCACACATATTCTACGTGGCATTTCTGACCCACAGTTGTTTTTCTCCCTCAGATGTGGCCATTGGTGCACCTGAAGAGGACGACTTTGCAGGGGCAGTCTTTATCTATCATGGTGATGCCAGTGGGATAGTCCCCCAGTACTCAATGGTAATTGGTGTGAGAATGACATGGTAACTGTGTATACATTCATTCAACGAACATGAATGCAACCTTCACTGTGCACCATGTTCTGGGGCTACCTTTACTGTGTACTATATTCTGTTGTGAAAACACAACACTGGGCTTGCCTTCAGGCATCTACCTTCTAGTGAAAGAGTAAAGCAATTGATATTACTTACTAAATATGAAAAAGTATTCATAGCATTCTGACATTGCTCACATTCAGGTATACATTTGGCCTACAGAAATAATAACCAAATATTTACTCAGAATTTGAGCTACTTGAGAAACTAAAGTTTCTCTGTTTGGTGTCTCCTTTACCGACCATCTATGTGTTAAGTCAAAGGAATATCATTAAAATATAATCTAGAGAGAGACTGGTCCACAGAGGAAGTCCTGAAAGTTATCATGGACCATTGTCACAATTGTCATCAAAACCCGGAGCTGGTCAAAACTGTAGCCTTGCCCCGGATTTGGGAACATGGAAGTGGTGAGTTCTGCTTTTTTGCTGTATCAGCTCTGTATTCAGTCTTGCTGATGGTATCAAGCCAAGCCCATGGGAGAAAAGGAAGTCACACTGTGGACAGAAGCATGGTCAGGATATTTGTGGACGTGTGTAGAGCGGCACTGGTCCATGTCTTTCTCCCAGCAGGTCAGTGACAAAAAGGGACAGCTCACGTGGAGAAATTTTCAGTCAGCAAATAGTTATTGAGCACTTAAGTGCTAAGCGCTTCCTTTATATTTACATGTATGTATTTATATTTTAAGTTTAATGAGCAGTATGTAAAAAGTACAGGTTCACTGTCTGCTGGCTACCTTCTCAGCTCGATGCCTTGCCTGCAAGAGACACTTCAGGGGGTGAGGGAGAAGGGGGCTGTTTCCTGAGGGTCTGCTCTGCCCTTTTCTTGCTGTGAATCTTCACAGCACCCATGTGAGGTGGGCACATTGATTATCCACTGTTTTTCTCTGAGGTACCTGTGACCCGGGGAGGGTATTTAACTTGCCCAAAGTACTAAGCAGCAGTCTGGCTGTTGAAACTTTCCCAGTCGGACTCCTGAAACTGCTCATAACCACCATCCTCAGCTCCATATTGGAAAAAGGCACACTCAAGGCAGGTCAGTAGGGAAACTTAGAGATATAGAAACTTATTTTGCTACGAAGTACACATACTCCAGGGAGTCTCTGTCCACATGGACCATCCTCTTTTCATTAGAAATAAGTATAGTAACATGAGAGCAATAAGCTCTTAAGCCATCCCAGCTGACATAGCAGGGGGAAGAGGCTTTGGGTACAGTGTGGGGCCCACATTGCCAGGAGCCACCCTCGTCTGGCATGCTGTTCCCAGTGTGACAAGCTGAAAGTCATCGGAGGACCTGGTGCTTGGGCAGAGGGCAGGGTCATTCTCCATACATCCTCCTGGAAGTTTGTTTTTGGACCTTGGAAGCTAATCACACAGGGGACAACCTGTGCAAGACCCCTGCTTCCCCTCCACCCAGGGCTCTACAGTGTTTTGTTTTGTTGCTGGGTGGAATCCCTATACAAAGCTGGAGTATACATTTTGTGGTTAGTATGGAGTGTCTCTAGTAGGAAGCGGGATCAGCAGCTGGACCGCCCTGCCTTTGTCAGCAGGCATGTTGGCTTGTCAGCTTTGACAAAGAAGTGGTTTTGGGCTCTTTAAAGAAAGAGAGACAGAAAAACAAGTATAAGTATACTTTTCCAAGCTGTTAATATATATATGATAAGGTCAATGATTTAAAGGGGAAAAAAACCTTTAATGATAGATCCTTCTGGGCCCTGGTCCTGGACAGAGTGAGCACTGTGTGTGGAAAATAGAGGAAGAAATCAGACACAAGTCTGGGCAATGTGATCGCTTTTTTTTGGCCCAGATTGGTATTATTTCTGCTGGATAAATGGTGAGATCAGGGCCTCAACTTCTTCCACATTACACTTTAACTCATTCCTTTTCCTTGAGTTTTCCATGAAGAGTGTTGATTTTAAGATCCCTGTGTGCCTGTCCTAGTTTGAGAGCCCTCAGGGCATATCATGACGGCCCCTGTGATCTTTCTGCTGCTGCAATGGACACTGCACATAAACCTGGTCAAGTGGAGGTTTTCCAAGGTTCCTGGTTTCCATTCAGGGTTATTAGCACTGAGCAGACTTATCTTCCTGGCTTTATAGCATAATGGCCTGCAGATGTCTGCGGATAACTTAAGCCTGCATCGCCACCACCAAATAGACCACCCCTTCTCTCTCCCCCAGTCCCAGACACTGCATACCTTAGAAATGCAAACCCAGGGCAAGCTGTTGCTGGTGTTCTCAGCCTTCAGAGCTGAGATGGTCTCTTCAAAGCATGGCTTGTAAGAAGTACACAAGCACACATGTTTGTTTAGATAGAGCCATGTGGGATGTGAGGCTTTGCCTGAGAGTAAGAAGCATTTCTTCAGTGTTGCCTACAGTGTTCTGATCTGTGCTTTGATGCACACATATTTCCTTTTGGATGTTGTAACTAAAGATGGCAAGAGGGGCTCTCAGGTCATTTCTTTTTTTTTTTTTTTTTTTGTGGGTATCGGGGGGTCGACCTCAGGACCTCGTGCGCCAGCAGGCGTCCGTGCCGCTGAGCGATATCACCGGCCCCTTTTTCGTGTGTGGGTTCTGGGAGTTGAACTTGGGCCCTCGCGCTTGCTGGGCAGGCGCTTAAGCCGTTGAGCCATCTCACCGGCCCTCTCAGGTCATTTCTGAGAAGGTTATTTGCAGTTATAAGCAGGGTGCAGAGTCCATGTGCAGATCCTGTAGAAACTCCTTCTGCCCACATTCATGAGTTCTCTGTAGGATGACTCAGTAAGGAAAAGCATAAGGAAATAAAGGCAAAATGATCCTGATGTCTGTAAACCTGGTTCTGTTGTGGGTTTTGCTTCAAGACATGAAAACAAAGCATGTCTCCTGCCATTCACGGTGAGAGCACTGGGAGGTGAGCCTCCCCACGGAAACTGGGATAAAGGTAGGGAGGAGCCAGATGCCAGACGCCACAAGCTGAGATTTTTCTGGTTCACGAAGTTTGGTGTCTTTGTGAAGATGTGTGCCACGCAAATGTTGATGCATAACTCTGCATGATGAGCGCTGGCTGTGCAAGTATTCTTGAACCAGTGCTGCCTGTGTTGATATGTGATGAACTTCATGATGCATAAAATACATGGATGCTAATGTGTGCCATGATAGTGGAGTTGTGGATTTGACTGGCTGGTTGAGGGCCGTCAAATAGGGAGGAGGTCAGCTTCAGCTGATTCTTAAGGATTTCCAATAGATTACAGAAGGTTAGGACTACAGAGTTCTGGATTTACTAGATAAAACTGTTTAATCCTGGTTGTGAAGTTTGGGAGTCTGTAGATTTCCTGGTTGGTTGACTGGAGGGGTAGTTACCACATGGCCATAATTCCAGTTGAATATGTTAATTATCTGTCTATGTAGAACAAGACCGTCGTGTGTATTGTGTTTGGTATCTGTTTGGGTACAGAGTTACAAAGTAAATATGCTTTGAGAGTTTTAGCCAGCTATACCTGAGTCAAAACAAAACAGAATCTGTTAGAAATGGAAGTTAAACTTTATCCATCTTGAACTTCAGCGTGTTAAAAAAAAAAAATCACACTACTCTGGGCAGATTTATTTGTTAGCAGTGAGCAGCAAAATTTTAAAATGATGAAATTTGGCCAAAGCAAATAATAATAAAGGAGGGTGTGGTCTTCAACTGCCTACTAAAGGCCTCCTGATCAAATTAGAGTTGCTTTTTTTTTTTTTCTTTCAACAGTTTAAAACCAAGCACCCTGGGGAAAGTGGGTTCAAACAGTGTCAAGTGCTTATTGGTGACTTTCTTTTCTGGTGATTCCATGTCCCTATGCTGTGTTTCAGAAATTGTCTGGGCGGAAGATAAACCCAGTCCTGCGGATGTTTGGGCAGTCCATATCAGGAGGCATTGATATGGATGGAAATGGCTATCCTGGTAAGCTGTTTTTCTTTAAAGGCACATGAGATAAAGATAGATATATGAGGTGGACTAATTTCTAGTGTGGTTAGCAATTATTTTCTCTATTTAGGATTAGGAAAACTCACACTGTAGGATGGGGTATTTTGCCTGGTGGTTGATTTTAAGGTATGGATAATGTTGAAGTTCATTTCTGAGTTTTAAAGTGATTTACTTTGATGGGTTTAAGTACCATGAGGATGGAATTTCATTAATTTTTGTGGCAGCATTTCTAATGGAGAAAAGAAAAGCATTGTCCATTTAAAATGATACATATTTAACATCTGATGCTGGAAAATAAAAGGAGGTGGAGGGAGTAGGGGAAAAGAAAGAAATTGAAATGTGTTATGTACATGTACCAGTTCCCAACAATGACTGTAATCATTGTGTACTGCAAACATGTACTAGTAAAAGAACAAGATACTATATATTTTGTTTGTTTATATTTAATTATACTCACATTTAGAGACTTCTTCCTCTTGAGTGGGAAAAGGAGCCACCCCTTTCCTCCTAAAAGAAAATTACAGAGAGAGAGATTTGGATAAGAAGAAAGCCAGGTCCTCTTGCTGACGTACAAACAGCCTGTCTGTGTTTGAAGCTGGCTGTTCTTCAGGGCGAATGAATACATTGTGGGGGTTGAGGCTAATTGAAAATGTGAAATTTCCAACCCAGACACCAGGTGATACCCAATTTGTCAACTTGACTGGGTAGTGGGATAGTGGTTCTTTGGGTGTTTGAAGATGGAGTGGAGTGAGGTGAGGAAGCAAAGGCAAGAATTTGAAAAAACCTCAAATCATCATGGAGTTCAGAAAACATTTCCAGGAATATATAGTCATCTTACTTTTTTTTTTTTTTTTTAATGTGGGTACTTGGAGTTAACCTCAGGACCTCGTGCTTGCCAGCAGGTGCTTGTGCTGCTGAGTGATATCACCGGCCCTTTTTTTCCTTTATGTGGGTACTGGGAGTTGAACTCAGGACCTCACGCTTGCCAGGCAGGTGCTTATGCCACAGAGTTATCTCACTGGCCCGAGTCATCTTACTTTTGAAGAAATATTCTTTCTACTTAAAATCTGTGAAAGCTAGTGCAATCCTAGGGCACCAAATTTTGTATTTTCTTATAGACAGAAGTTTTCACTTTATAAGCCAGGGAGAATAGAATATAAAAGGGTCAGTGCTGAAGCTTTTGCCTTAAGATAGAAATGGAATTCTCCTTGTGCTGGGCAGTCGGAGGCCATCTCCAAATAATATCTTTATGGAGTGAGCACTTTAAGGTGTGTAAAGCGCTGCCACATGCAGTGTCCAACTCACAGTGATGCCAGTAGGCAGGAAGGGAGGGGATGTTTCCCCACTTTATGGATAAGAATGCTGCACATCAGAGCAGGTTAAGGACAACTAGAGCCCGCAGCCCTGGGCAGGGACTCAGATCTCCCAGTGGCTCAGCTGCTGCTGTATGAATGCATGCTAAGCAGATGTGTTCGCATTTCAGAATGGATCTGAACTTCATTTCTTGTGTTTTTCATAAAAAAATAAATGATAAATTTGTCAGGTTCATTTAGTTTCAAACATGTAATCAGTTAAAGAATATTATTATTATTATTATTTTTTTTTTTTTTTTTGTGGGTACCAGGGGGACGACCTCAGGACCTCGCGCGCCAACAGGCACCCGTGCCACTGAGCGATATCACCGGCCCCTTTTTCGTATGTGGGTTCCGGGAGTCGAACTCGGGCCCTCGCGCTTGCAAGGCAGGCGCTTAAGCCGCTGAGCCATCTCACCGGCCCCAAAGAATATTATTGAAGAACCATAAAATTAATAAATACACCTAAGTGCAGAAATTCTAGGAGTACTATAATTCATGGATTTGCTGTTGTTTTCCCTTGATGAGGACATTATGTAAATCTTTTCATTTAGTGACAGATGGATTTAGACCCTCTTAGACTCAGATGTTTGGTTCTATGAACTATTAATGAAGCCCAATGGTTAAGGCATTTATGTTGAGAGGGGAAGGAAGGCAGGGAGCTATTGGATGAGTGAATACTTTACTTAGAAATAAATATTACTAAGGAGTGAGGGTGTAGTTCAATGGTAGAGCACTTGTCTTAGCATGTGTGAGGCCCTGGGTTTGATCCCTAGCACACCATAAAAGCAAAACAAAAACCAAACAGAAAACATTACTAACTAAACCTGTGTCTTAGTTTACCAAGCATTGCTTAGCTTGTCAAGTATTTTTTGTATATTTTTATTTAAATATCTGATTTGATATACTTAATGTTTAAATATTTCATATGTTTAATGATTATTTAGTGAATGTTACAATTAATGGCTAATAAATATTTTCTGATTTAAATATAAAATATTGGCAGCTTTGGAAGAAGGTCTTGGGGATAATGACCCCTGCATTGTAGGCAAGGGTGTAAAGACAGCCTGAAGTCTCATAGAATAAGGGTGGGAAGCTAGGATTCCCATAGGTGACAGACCCTAGGTCAGTGATGGAGAACCTTTTAGAGCTTTCAGTGATACAAACTGCCCTAGGTCATTTTCCAAGAGTTATTTAATTCTGGGTATCTCTATTTATTGTGCTGATATCAAAGAAAGGAAAAAATTGAAATTAAGAAAGCAAGCTACATGTATAAATTAAGACATGCTAATAACCAAATGTAGATAAAATACCTGAAGTTGATTTTAATAATATTTAGCCCAATATAGCTAACATATTATCATTTTAATATATAATCAATATAAAAATTATTAATTAGTTATGGTTTTAAAAAATTAGTTCTTTGAAATACAGTGTGTTTCTACAGCCTATCTCAATTCAGACCAGCCTTACTTCAAAGCTTTAATAGCCACATGTGGTAGGCTACCGTTTGGGACAATGTGGTTTTAATTCTTACAAAACCATGGTACAGTCCAGACTATGGCAGTTTGAGGGCTCCCTGACCTCAAGGTCGGGCCTCAGTTGCTGCAGAGTACCATGCTGTGTGGGGAGTGTTGTTGGTAGGCTTCCACAAGTGTCTGAATGCTGTGACTTATTTTTTTCAGATGTCACTATTGGTGCCTTCATGTCTGACAGCGTGGTTCTTCTGAGGTGAGATGCCTTACTCTTATTTTTCATGGGTGAGAGATGGAAGTCAGTGGCGGGGACGTGGGGCAGTAACTTACTGTCACTCATCTCTTCCCTCTGCCCTGCTCTTTGCAGGCTGGAGGTGCTTTACAAATGGAAATGCTGCTTTTATTTTCTCATTCTTATTATCCTCTATCCCAGACTTTCCACCTTGGGGGCCTTGAACAGCTTATTGGTGGGAGATGATAACTTCTGTGCTGCATCTAGGCAAGGTTTAGGGTGACCTGTCCTTAAACTCGAAGGCTGTTTGCCTTTGGCCATGAATAGCCCCTTTAATTTAAAGTGCAGTTATAAATACTGTTGTTTCCTTGGGTGCCTTGACATTAAAAGGGCTGGGAAGCATTGTACATCCTCACTTTTGGTTTCTACACCCAATATGCTTTCTCACCCAGTCCTCAACCCCCAGGAACTGGGAGCCTCCTGCCTGTTACACAGCTTTTCATTCCCTGGTGGCAGAGAAGAGGGATGTAAACTCTGTGCAGTACTCCTGGGAGCCCATGCAGTCTAGATCTCTCCTTTAGAGGCCAGTGGGCTGCCACCACCACTCATGAATCTTCTCCAAGTGTTTCTGTCTGAGTGAGTCAGAGGAGGCAAAATTACACTTTGGAGTGGGAGCCAACTCTTAGGTTTTGTTAATAACCTCGTGGCAGAATGTTCTAAAATAGACTAGTAGGATCTTAGAGCTGGAAGACATCCCAGAGGCCATGTGGTTCCCCGCCCCAGATTCTACTCAATTGGCCCTGCTTGCTGGAGTCTCCCCCAGAGGGACACACAGCTTCTTCTTAAATGAGGTGCCTAGCGGTGGGGGCTTAGTAACTTCTAAGGGAAACAGCGACTCCCAAGTGACTCTAATCATTGGATTTCTTAATTTTTATTTTTTATTAGTCCATGTTTGCAGCACATAATGATTACATTCATTTTGTGGAGGTTGTACATGTACATAGCATATCTCAATTCCTTTTTCATCCCCTTCCTCCTGCCATCTCTTGGTCACCCTCCCATTTGCAAAAGATCTATCTCTCTATTCCCTATTATGTATTTTCTGTTTTATTCTTTATTTATATTTTGGGATTTTCATATAAGAGAAACCATGTGATATTTAAGTTTGTCTGATTTATTTCACTTAACATATGGTCTCAAGGTGCATCCATTTCCTACAAATGACTCTAGTTTATCCTTCTTTATGACAGAATAGTACTCCATTATATATAAATACCACATTTTCTTTATCCATTCACCTGTTGATGGACATGTATACTGCTTCCAAGATTTAGCTGTTATGTATTATGCTGCTATAAACATGGGAATGCATATGTCACTGTGGTATGTCTTTAATTCTTTTGGGAAGATACCTAGAAGGGGAATAAATGGGTCAAATAGAATTTCTAGATTTTAGTTTTTTTGAAGAATCTCCCTACTGATTTCCATAGTGGTTGTACTAGTTTACATTCCTGCCAACAATATAGAAAGGTCCCTTTTCCACCACAGCTTCATCAGCATTTGTTTATTTAATTTCTTGATGACAGCCATTCTTTCTAGAGTAAGGTTGAATCTCAGTGTTGTCTTAATTTTCATTTCTCTAATGGCCAGAGATGTTGAACATTTTTTCATGTATTTATTGGCCATTTGTGCTACTCCTGAGAAGTGTGTCTGTTCATTTCAGTTGCCCATTTTTTGATAGGGTCTTTTATTTTGGGGAATCTAATTTTTTCAGTTCTTTGCATATTCTAGATGTTAGTCCTCTGTCTGAGGTATAGCTGGTAAAATTTTTTTTCCATTTTATAGTTTGACTCTTCAGTCTGTTCGTTGTTTCCTTTGCTGTGCAGAAGCTTTTTTTTTTTTTTTTTTTTTTTTTTTTTTTGGTACCGGGGGGACGACCTCAGGACCTCGCGCGCCAGAAGGCGCCCGTGCCACTGAGCGATATCACCGGCCCCTTTTTCGTATGTGGGTTCCGGGAGTCGAACTCGGGCCTTCGCGCTTGCAAGGCAGGCGCTTAAGCCGCTGAGCCGTCTCACCGGCCCTGTGCAGAAGCTTTTTAATTTGCTGTGATCCCGTTTGTTGATTCTTGATGTTATTTCTTGTGCACTTGGGATTCTGTTCAGAAAGCCCTTGCCTATGCCTATGTGCTCAAGAGTTTTACCTATTTTATTTTCTAGCAGATTAAATATTTTTGTTTTAACATTGAGATCTTTGTTGCATTTTGATTTTAGTTTAGTATAGGGTGCTAGATATGGGCAGATAGCCAGTTTTCCTAGCATGATTTATTAAAGAGGTTCTCTTTCCTCCAGTGTATGTTTTTGGCCTCTTTGTCAAAGATCAGATAGCTGAATGTGCCTGGGGTTGTTTCTGCATACTTTATTTGTTTTCCACTGATGTACATGTCTGTTTTTGTGCCAGTATCATGCTATTTTTATCACTGTGACTTTGTAATATAACTTGAAATCCAGGATTGTGATGCCTTCTGCTTTGCTCTTGTTACCCAGGATTACTTTTGCTCTTCTGGATCTCTTCTGGTTCCATATGAATTGTAGGATTTTCACTGTAGTTCTGTGAGTTATTCTCATTGCAATTGTATCAAATTTGTGTATCAGTTTTGGAAGTATCACTATTTCTACTATATTGGGTCTGCCTATCCAGGAATAGGGGATGTCTTTCCATGTTTTTTTTTTTTTTTTTAAATTTTAGAGAGGAAAAAAAAACCAATAAAAACAATGGTACAAAATTTCAAAACAAGATTGTAGGAGAGTGACAATGATTAGTCCATTGCGTATTGTTATCTTCAAAGTAGTTGCTCATATTACAAGATATAGGCATTAAAAATTGATCAAACAATATAGGCAGAAACCTTTCTTTTCAATGAACTAATAGCAATTAGTAGTATAACTATCTTAACTAATATATATATATTTTTTTTTTCCTTTTCCCTTTCTTCTTTTCTTCTTTCCCCCATCCCAGTTTCTCTTCCCTTTTGAACAGTTTCTTCCATTTCACAATATCTGTTGTACATTTTGGATCTTACTTACTCTTTCAGCTTCTTACGCTAAGGAGATAATACAATGCTTATACATGCGAGTCTGATTTGTTTCACTTATGAGTATGGTCTCAAGTTACCTCCATTTCCCTATAAATGTCTCAAGTTTATCCTTCTTTATAGCTGAGTAGTACTCCATTGTATAAAAATACCACATCTTTTTTATCGATTCCTCGGTTGATGGGCATTTGGATTGTTTCCAAGATCTAGCTATTACAAATTGTGCTGCTATAAACATGGGTGCACATGTATCACTGTGGTATGAAGTTTTTAATTCTTCTGGGAAGATACCCAGAAGGGGAATAGCTGGGTCGAATGGAACCTCTAATCCTAGTTTTCTGAGGAGTCTCCACACTGATTTCCACAGTGGCTGCACCAGTCTACATTCCCACCAACAGTGAAGAAGGGTTCCTTTATCTCTGTAGTCCCTCCAGCATTTGTTATTGGTTGATTTCTTGATAATAGCCATTCTTTCTAGGGTGAAATGGAATCTCAGTGTTGTTTTAATTTGCATCTCTCGAATGACCAATGATGTTGAACATTTTTTATATATTTATTTGCCACTTGCATTTCTTCATCTGAGAAGTGCGTATTCATCTCAGATGCCCATTTTTGGATTGGGTCTTTGAATTTGGGGGGTCTGATTTTTTTCAATTCTTTATTTGTTCTAGATAGAAGTCCTTTGTCTGAGGGACAGTTGGCTAAAGATTTTTTCCACTCTGCGAGTTGTCTTTTCACTCTGTTGGTGATTTCTTTTGATGTGCAAAAGCTTTTTAATAAGATGAGATCCCAGTTATTGATTCTTTGAAGTGTTTCCCATGCAGTTTGGGTTTTGTTCACGAAGTGTCTGCCTAACCCTATGTCTTCAAGATTTCTACCTACTTTCTCTTCTAGTAGATTTAGTGTTTCTGTTTTAATATTTAGAACTTTGACCCATTTTGACTTTAGTTTAGTGCATGTTGATAGAGATGGATCTAGTTTTAGTCTTTGGCATGTAGAAAGCCAGTTTTTCCAGCACCATTTATTAAAGAGGCTATCTTTCTTCCTGTGAACATGTTTGGCCCCTTTGTCAAAAATAAGGTGGCTGAGTGTATTACATTTATTGATTTGCATATGTTGAACCATCCCTGCATTCCTGGGATGAATCCCACTTGGTCATGGCGTATAATCTTCTTGATGATTTGCTGCATTCTGTTTGCTAGTATCTTATTGAGGATTTTTGCATCTATGTTCATTAGGGAGATTGACCTGTAGTTCTCTTTTTTGGTTGGGTCTTTCTCTGGTTTTGGTATCAGAGTAATAGTTGCGTCCAGGAATGAGTTGGGGTGTATCGCTTCCTTTTCAATTTCATTGAAACATTTGAGTAGTATTAGCATTAAATCTTCTCTAAATTTCTTGTAAAATTATCTTTCCATTTTCTAATGTCTTCTTTGATCTCCTTTTTCAGAGCACTGTGGTTTTCATCATAGAGGTTGTTCAATTGGACTCTTAACTATAGAATTTGACTCTAACTATTGAATTATTAAAGAAGCAGAATATCCTTGAGGTTGAGTTTGGCCTGGGTTCAGATTCTGCCTCTGTCCTTACAAGGTGAACTTCCTGGGCAAGGCCCCTGACTTTTCTGTTCCAGGGTTCTCCCCTGTGAAACAGGATAACAATAGTACTTACCAGAACCAGTGATTTAGTATGTGTTAAATGCTTGGCTCAGTGCCTGGTATAACTGCTTAATAAGCATTTGCAAATCTTAGGTAAATTTGGTTGTTTGCTTTGCTAAAGTTTGGCTTTCTTGTCTTTTATCTTCCACACAGCAGCCCTTCAGTATCTGAAGATGATAGTTGTGTCCCCTGGTGATAATAACTTCACTAAGATCCAGCCTCCCTGCTTCACTTTAAGTATACCCCCTGTGGTACTGGATTTTCACTTTCTTTATCACTTTTTCCTCTTGAGTAGATGACTTTCTTGGCTCCAAATGATGGAGGTTTGACTTGTGATGTGGATCACTCTAACTGATGCTTTTGTAGTGTTTGCACTTTCTTCATATCCTTAGCAGTGCATGTGGATTTGTAAGGATTGCGCTCAAATACAACACATCCCTTGTCTTTCCACAGTTGAAGACAGGCCCTCCTTTCAACACTGGGACAACTGGTTTAAGGTCTCTCATGTAGATTCTGCCTTGTCATCATTCTTGTATTTCATCATCTTCCACCTGTGAGTGCCAACCCAAAGGGCCTTTTCTTTTTCTCACCTTCATGGTGATATTCTCTCCTACATGGATGGACATGTAAAGTGAGGCAATTGTGCAGTGAGTGGATTGGAGACCTTGGTATCCAGCCTTGCATGAAGGGTTGAGTCTGGTGAGGTGGAATTTAACAGGGACAAGTGTAAAGTTTCTTGAGGAGAAAGCCAGGGAGAACATTAATAGAGAGAAGAGGTCTAGGATAGAAGCTGGTGAGTTCCACCTGGACAACAAGGCCAAGAGAAGCCCCAGGAAGAGCATGAGGCCATGCCAGCTGGGGAGGAATATGTGGTGGATGGTGTGATCACATGAAATCCATCCCTTCATTTACTCAGCTAATGTATCCTGACCTGTTGAAATGTAACTTATATACCTGTTAGATCATGGGGATTTGCAAGAAAACATGGCAGACCTAGTCTTTGACCTAATATTCTAACCAAGGAGCCGTACACAAGTAGCTAATAATGCAACTAGTGTTTAGTGAACACCTACTATATGCCAGGCACTGTCTAAGCATTTTACATACAGTCATGGTCTATTCCAGGAGGGCAAGGGACCAGGGAGAGCAGAGAAGGTTTCAGGTCATCACTTAACCACAGGGATACCTCAGAGAAATGCTTCATTGATTTTGTCATTATGTGAACAGTGTAGTAGTATATACTTAAACTAAGACAGCTGTGTTATCACCAGGTGATATCATCACAGGAGATTACCATGGTATGAGTGCTCTGCCTTTGATAGAAATGTCATATGTGGTACATAACTATATCTTCATTCTTTCATGTTGTCTTTCTGTATGGAGGCATAATTTGCAGAATATAAAATGTACCAGTTTTAGTGTATGACTCAATGAATTTTGATCAATGTAGACTCCTGTGTGACTAATACTTCATTAAGATAAAGAACATTTTTGTCACCTCTGAAAGTTTCCTCATGCTCTTTCTAGTCACCCCCCCAATAGATAGGCATTGTTGTGATTTCTGTCATCATAGATCACTAGGACTTCACATAAATGGAATTATATTGTATATACTGTTTCTGGCTTCTTTCACTCAACATCATGTATTTGAGATTCATCCATGTTTTTGTTTTATTCTGAATATGTTATGGTTTGTTCATCCTTTCTGTTCCTCACAGAATGTGTATTAACCCTTAGTCTCCTAACACCTCTGTGCCTTAGATATTGTTAGCCCCATTTTATGGGGAGGAGACCACAGATACGCAGGTTTTATTAACTTAGAAAAAGAGATAATTCCAGGTGATGCTGTGAGAGCAACAAAACAGGGTCATGTGGTCAGGGCATGGGTGTCGAGTTTAGCAGAAAGGGCCCAGGGAACCCTGAGTCCTGTCAGAGGTGGCAGTGAGAGGTCAGTTGTGCCTTTGACTCTAGAGAAATGATGGAGCAGAAGCCAGATGGCTGTAGGTGGGTGAGGGAAGAAGCAAGCAAACAGCGAATCTTCACTACTTTCTAGAAGCTAGGCTGCTAGGGAGCAGGTACAATTGGCAGGCATTTCAAGGCTAGGAGGCTCTGCAGCAGGGGTTAGGCCAAGAATGTCTTTAAGACCTTCTCTTATCACCTGAGTCCCTGACTGTCCTGGAAGGGATCAGAGGTGGTCACTCTGTCCACATGAACCCTGATGCTTTGACCCTATTCTTCCCTTGGAGCCTAGAGAGGTTAGGAGACAAGAGGGAGGAGAGGGAGGCTGCTGCTGTTGGAGGATGAGATTGGAAACAGAGATGGAATCTGGCACACAGGCTGGGGTGGGGGTCCCAATGTAGGAAGAGTCAGATGAGGTTCAATATGGGATATACGGGAGGGTGAAGCTGGGGATGACTACCTCTGGTCTATTCTAGGAGGGCAGAGGACCAGGGAGAGCAGAGGAGGTTTCAGCGCTCAGCAGTAGACCTCAGGGAAAAAACAAGAAGGGATAGGCAGAGGAGTCATGAGAATGTCTGAGGGCCAGGCAGCTGGGACATCTACAGCTACGTTGGTTGATGAGCTGCTGGGACATGGCTGGACAACAGGAAACAAGGAGGCTTGGAAACTTCAGCTGACTAAGTTAAGTAGAGGGCTCAGGCAAGGCCTGGCTGATGGGCAAGTTAGTCAGATTTTTGAGTTGCCTCTGATTATGGGTGAGATCAGGTATGTAGGTATGTCCTGCACTTGTTGTATTTGACTATCCCAAGGAATTTGACTATCTCAGAGATATGTGGGTAGGAGTGCTTTGGGCTGTAGCTGCAATAAAACCCAACCAAGAGTGGCTTAAATTGTGTGAACATAAACAGGTTTCCTGGAGGTAGGCACCCCAGGACTGGTTTGGTAGCCAACAGTATCACCCAGGATGTAGGCTATCTGTCCACCTATCTATGCCCTACAAAAGGCCAGCGACATTTGAGCAACATGTCAAAGGATACCCTGACTGCTCTCATTATTTACCTGGGAGTAGAATGTGAGGATCTGAGCTGTCAGCCATCAGAAAAAGCAGCCCAGCTATCTGCTTCCTTTAAGTCTTGAAAGTGCTTGTGCTGCTGTCCTTGGGGCCCTTCCGCTTTCATCTTAGAGGTTGGCACACCAGTTAGTGGGACTGTGAGAGGCCAGCTGCTGCCCCAGGCATGTGGGCTGTCCCTGCTGTGCCCTCAGGAAGTTTTCTCAGGAGGGCAGGTCCTGCATTAGAGCAATAGGCACCTGGTGCCATGCCATTGTAGGCCAAAGGAAGTGATCAGAGAAGCTTATGAAAGATTTCTGGGCTTTTCCTCCTCCAAAAACAATACCTGGAGTGGAAACAAAAAGGTTTGAGAGAATTGATGTGACAGATGTTGGAAGGAGATGTACCTCTGAGGGCCCGCATCAGGCATTTCAAAGGATTCTGTTTTGGCAAACTTTGTCGAGGTCATTGTATGTGGACTGCTCACTTGTGCCTCTTGCTTACCTGGCTCACTGATCTCTCTGAGCAGGCCCTGGGGCTGAGGAGGGACTTGGGCTTTTCTTCTGTTCTTGGAGCAGGCTGGTCAGGGGCTGCAAGGTGGGGCACTCCTTTGGCTTAATCTCCTGGCTCCAGTGAAGTTTGCACCTACTTAACAAGGGTTTTGCACATCTACTGTCCTGGGAAAGTGAAAAGGAATGTGCTTGGATTCCAGATCCTGGGTGTGGGGTGCAAGGGGTGGGAGTGATGGTGGGGGTGGGGGTGTTGCTGGCAGGTTTGGAATATAACTGTTCTCCTTAGTGGGGAGTTAGGCAGAGGTGCATCTACAGAGCTGGAGTCAGAGAGAGGGGCCAGGGGTCCTCAGGAAGCTTCTTGGAGGATAGGACACTCAAGCTGGCTGTTGAAGGTCAGTGGGGCTTTATACAGTGCCTGTTGGCATCTGTTCAGTCACAGGGACCAGGAGTAAACTATCCACTTTCTAGGTTATTTCTAGGATCTTCTAAGGATAAATCCAGACCAAAACCAAGAGACCAGGATGTTGTTTTCTTTCAGGCACCATTGTTTGACTTCCTTTTGCCATAGAGCCAGCTTCACAGTTCCACTGCCCTGGTCACAGCTGCCCCTCTGTTGACCCTCCTGTCCCAGAAGTGGTGGCAGCAGCAGATTTCCCCTCAGCTCATCCGTGCTGATTGTCTGTTCATTTCCTTTTCACTCCAGCTTTTCCTCAATGCCTTTTTATTTTGGAGTGGTTGGTCACTTCTCATCTGCCCTGTCACCCTCTGCACTTCTGAGAGAGCATTTTACACAAGTAAGGACATTGTTCTCAAGCTACTAATGCTCCTTAATCTTGTTATGCCACCCATGGCAGTGGCACCGTGAAGGCCGGGGCAACTCAGAGGCCAAAATGTCTCTTTGTGAGGCCTGGGGGAAGAAGGTTAAGCTGTAGCCTAGGTTGAATCTTCCTGAACAGATGTTTGCAATGAGCATAGAATGGGGTGATTCAGTCTCAGTGGTTTTTTTCTGACTGCCCCAGGGGAATCCCTGTGTGCTGTCCATCCATCAAGAACAGGGGGATGGTCCATGTCAGCGAAAGGAGTGTGAATGCTTGTTAGGTTTCACTTGGTCCTGAGGCCAGGTGGGTTGATTTCTTTTGCTCTTGAAGTTCTTTCCTGTTAGCAGCTGTGAATTGATAGAAGTACATGAGGTGGAGATTTGGCCAACTTGATGAGAACTTTGCAATTTGTGCTTACAATGGCAGTGAATGCTTTGGGAGATATATGAATGTGAGGTAGTTCTTGAATCATGGCTTCTGTTTAATAACTCCTCCTAAATGCATTCAGATCTCTCCAATAAAATAGAAATCAGAAATTATTTAGTGATTTTAAATAATTGCCCACTATCTGGTAATTCCTTTATGGCTTCAACTAGATATGTCTTCTTAACAGCTAACTTGCCTTTATCACTGGGAAGCTAACCATTCATTTATTAGGAAATGTGCTATTTTTAAAACCAGAAAAAGTACATAGAGAGCACATTAGTCCTTTTCTCTTGGGTTGTTTCCTACTTTATTTAAATGTTGGCTGAAGGCCTGGGATTTCTCCTATCCATATAGTTTTTTTGTTTGTTTTTGTTTTTTTATTTTAAGAGCTGTTCCTTAACATGACTAAGTCATCTTCTGCTTTTACCCTACAGGGCCAGACCTGTCATTACAGTGGATGTCTCCATCTTCCTCCCAGGCTCCATCAACATCACAGCGCCTCAGTGTCATGATGGTCAGCAGCCTGTAAACTGCCTGAATGTCACTGTCTGCTTTAGGTTCTATGGCAAACGTGTTCCAGGAGAAATCGGTAATGAATCACTGAGTCAGGGCTCAGGATACCCATCTTAGCTGGAGTAGGATGGCAGAATGGTGGACAGCTGGGGATGTATTGGAGTTCCCTCTCACTATGAATCCCAGCTGGCTCTGTCCATGGGCTGGGCACCCTTCCCTCTGACTTTCCCCCCTTCTCTTTCCTGCCCATCTGCATGTGCCAAGTTTCACACATCCTTGAGCTCTAGGACAGATAATGTTGGACCCCAAGCATCCTTTCCCCAAATGTGTGTGGACCGAACTGAAATTCCCTAGACCATGGGTAGGATGGGTCGTTGGACTGGTGGGAATGTCATGCCTGGAGCCCAGTCCTAACAGAATGCTCCATGCAGTTAGAAAAATGAAGTGATGGGACTTTAAAGGCTCTCCCTTGAGCCTTACTGTGGGACCAGGATGCAGAGTCTTCACAGGCTTGGGTTTTCAAAAAAGGGGGTCTCTGCTTTGGGAGCTCAGAGAATTAAAAAGAGGCAGGTAGTAGCTGTCCCGGCTATTTCTCTGGTGAAGGCCCACTTGCTATCTATCCCACCTCCAGAGACTGGATTAATCCCCACAACAAGATAGGGTCAGTGTTGATTAGAACTCATAAGAGTACTTGAAGGATATGAATCTGGAGCATTGTGCAGATTAATAGATGCTTTGTATTTACTTGAAAGGCTGTATTTTCCAGCAGCTATTTCTCATTATCTCCTTCATTATGTAGGACATCACAGTCTTAAAGAAAAAGGGTTTCTGATGGTCCTGGGACTCATATATCTTTACCAAATACCAGCTCATGATGTAGTTGGAATCCATTGACAGAAATTTTCAATGAATGATTAAATATTCTTTTTATTATGGTGCTGGGGATCAAATCCAGGGACTTGCCCATGCTAAATGTGTCTACCACTGCAGTACACCCCTGAGCTACACCTCCAGCCTCTGGATATTAATTTTGGTGTGTAGAAATTATTCTAGAACACTAAAAAAGCAAACAGTTCATGGTTCATGTGTGTGTTAATTTGAAAAATATTTATTGTGTGTCTTCATGTGTTAGGTACTAGAAATGTCAGTCCTGCCCTCAGAGAGCTTCTAAAGGGAGTTACAAAGAATGTCTACTGTTTTGATCTTTTGGGGGATTGAACCCAGGACCATGACACTGAACTACATTATCAACCCTTTTTAAATTTTGAGACAGGGTCTTGCTAACTCAGTAAGTTGCCCAGATGGTGTTTGAACTTGTGATTCTCCTGCCTCAGCCTCCCAGAATGCTAGGATTGCAGGCATGCAGCACCATCCCCAGCTTACTGTTTTGATCTCAAATCAGTATGCAAAGCCTTCAGACTCTTGGTCACTGTTGTGGTAAAAATGAAGATAAACTGGTAACAGGGACAGAGAATAAACTGAAATGCAAGTTTGAGCAGAAGTGGTTTCAGAGCTTGAGATAAGTGGTAGAACTCGCTGATGTGAAAGTTCATTAGCTGAGTGAAGAGATACAGGGGACTCCTTTGATTCCCCGCCTATGGCCCTTTCTGGGGCCCCAGCCAGGCATTGGCCTTTCACTGACCACTAAGAGGAATTAGTTTGAAGGCCTGGGCTCAGCCATGAACCTTGAAGTAATGGAAGAGAAAGGCTATTGGATGTCATGTTCTTTTGTGGGCAGTGTGAGCAAGCTGCCTGGTGTCCAAAGCTAGGTGGTGACTGTCCTGCCTGAGTGTGCATCTGCCATTTAGGTTACTTCCTTATCATCTGTCTGCCACGTGGATTCATTGATAAAATCAAATGTTCCTTTATACTCAAAGGGAATCTTTCCTCACATTTAAGAATCAAATTGGGGCTGGGGTATTGCTTGGTGGTAGAGCGTGTGCTTAGCATGCATGAAGCGTTGGGTTCAATCCCTGGAATCTCTTCCCAAAAATCAGGTTTAGAAGGCACGATATCCAGAGAATTTGGGTGTCAACTGGACTACCGTATCTTCGATATTTTCCTGTCAATTTCCATGGCTTATAGGAAAACGAACTATATCTCAGTCTTCGGGAAGAGGGGAAAATGCAGAAAATCTGCCAGAAAGTGGACTGGCAGTGTAATGGGAAGTCTGGGGAGGAAAAAGTGGATGACTATTAGGAAAATGAGATGAAGGGAAAAAGTGGCTTGTCAAGAGCTGTATAGCTTGACTGGGGGTGGGTGTCCTAGAGTTCAGCACACAAGTAACATCGTGGTTGTGCAGGTTTCAGATGATCCGGTCTCTAGACTCCAGATGGAGGAAGGATCGGGGCACCAGCAACTATATTCTAATGAGCCTCCAGGTCGCCTAGATTGGAGACCACTGGTCAAGGTTATACTTGGGGTTAATCAATTCCTTGAGATTATGAGAACCTGTGGAACCTGGAGAAAGACTCCTGTGGAGCTGGACTTAAGCCTCTGAGGAGGGAGCACTGGCTGGGGCTGCTGGTCACTCTGAGGGGGTGCAGTGAGGCTGATTTGGGGAGTGAGGAAGGAAAACTAGAAATTGGAGTTAACTGTTGGTGGGACCGGCTGCTATGAAAAACTGCTGCTGGCTAAGTGGACAGAAATAGGAAGTTGCTGGGAAGGAGCAAAGCTCTTCTCCTTCAGCCTCACAGTCTCCCCCGAGCTCTCTATATTTGCAAAGGCTCATAGGGAGCCATTGGCAAAACAGAAAAGAGGTAGGTCTGCAGGGTCCCAGTCTGTATTAGTCAGCTTTCCTGTTGCTGGAACTAAATATCTGACACTTACAATTTAAAAGAGAGAAGTTTATTTTGACTCATGGTTTCACAGGTCTTAATCCATAGTTGGCTGGCTCCAAGGGAGAAACCTCATGGCAGAGGGCATGGTAGAAGAAAACTGCTCAACTCATGGCATTTGGGAAGCAGAGAGCAAGGGGAGAAGCCGGAGAGGAAGGGGTCAGGGCCAAAATATAGTTCCCAAATGGGCCACATGACCCACTTCCTTCAACTGGGCCATACCTCCTAAGAGCCCATGCCGCTGTGAACTCATTAATGGCTTAACCCACAGATGAGATTAGTGCTCTCACAATCCAGTCACCTTTTCAGGAATCTCTTAATAAAGTTAGTTGACAACAAGACTGACTGGCATACAGCCCAGCATCACAGCAGAGTACAGAAAGGTGGGTTGGGAGCTGAGAGACAACAGTTTCCTAAACCAGCACAGCAAGCATCCAGTCACCTTGGGCCACTGAAGCATTCGGGGTGCATTTTTACTAGACTGTTTGCATGCAGAGAAAATTTTCTGAGCTGCTTTTGGTCTCTCGAGGAGCATGGAGATGGGTTAATGAGAGAAATCCATGTTATTTTGGGTTCTTCAATCAACAGATAGTTATGAAGCCTTACCAAGTGCCAGACACTCTGCTTAGCCACAGGCACAGAGCACAGAGCACGGAGCACAGAGCTTGCATTCTAGTGGGAGGGAGGCTCATTGGCTTGCTCTTCTAGACACGTGCTGAGGCCCTTGGTGGAGCAGGCACTGTGTGCTGAGTGCTGGCACGCAGACACACATTTCTCATTCCGACAGTAGGCTGCCTAAAAGCAGGCTTATAACATATTTAAGCAGTTTAAAATGAGAATTCTACCTATCCCAAAGAGTACCCTTAATCACTTCATCCTTGGCCCAGAGCTGCCTAGGGCCTCTCAGGGCCTCCTCTGGCATACAGAGGCTCTCCCCTTACCCATGGGCTGTAAGCACTGGTCGGCTGTAAGTATCTGCTCACTGGTCAGACTGAAGCCTAAGCTTGCGTGTCCCTCTCTGGAGGGTGGGAATAAGGCTGGCAACTCTGGACTCTCACCAGAGTGCTAGGTGAAAAACAGGAAGGTTTGATTGAGTGCCCTCTGTTTCCGTGACTCTTGGACCGCCTGACAAAGCTGTGAGCAAGAAAAGGTGCCTAGGGCCGGTGAGATGGCTCAGCGGCTTAAGCGCCTGCCCGGCAAGCGCGAGGGCCCGAGTTCGACACCCGGAACCCACATACGAAAAAGGGGCCGGTGATATCGCTCAGCGGCACAGGCGCCCGCTGGCGCGCGAGGTCCTGAGGTCGACCCCCCGGTACCCACAAAAAAAAAAAAAAAGAAAAGAAAAGGTGCCTAACCTATCTCTGGACAAGCCGTTGACTCCAGGTCCTGAGAGCCACACTAAGGTCACCCACACCAACAGCAGAAATAGGGTTGAAGCCAGGAAGCTTGTCCCCAGGTCCCTTTTCTGCTGTTAGGGGTGCATTTCTGCTCAAGAGCATTTGTGTTCTCTGAGCTCCTTTTGGTCCTTTGAGAAACATGGAGGTGGGATAATGACGGAAATCCACGTTATGTGAGGAAAGGGGTAACCTAGTCTAGTAATTAATACTTAATTCCTCGGGGAGAATTTAGGGAAACTAGTAAAGTGGAAATATCCTTTTTTCCCCTCTACTGGGAAGCTCAGAGTAACTCTGGAAGGAAAATTTGCTAGTAGAATTTCACAGCTGAAGTCTTGTTCTGATGGAGAATAGGAATGATTCAGAACTGACTGGGAGAGGCCAGAGCCAGAGTTGATGCAAGACAGCTGGTCCCCTCCTGGCCCAGGCTGGTGTGGGGGGGCCCTTGGGAACCAGCTGGGGGCAGGGAAAGGAGGTAGCTGAAAGCATTACTTGGGGCTGATCAGCTTTTCCATCAACATGACATCATTCGACATGGCATGGACACAAGCTGTGAGAAGGAAAAACGTGAAGATGTGAAATGTGCTGTTGGAGCAGGCCCTAATCAGAACCAGTACCTTTTCCCAGACAGGGGATGGTTGGGCCGGCTTGCATTAGGGGTGGCTGCAGCAACTGGGCAAGCCTGAGGGGACCCCCGCAAACCAAGCAAGCCAACTGGCTGCTTCACCGTTAAGTCCTCCACTTTCTAGGAGCTCCTTCCCAGCATGCTTGGAGACATGGATGGGTGCTGTTTAAAACTTCGTTGGAGCTCAGGGCTTCAGAATGATCTGTATTTCTCCTTACCTCTGGCAGCTATGAGATCCTCCTCACTCAGGCAGGGTCTCGAATCTTGCTTTCTTTTCGAAAAGACAGTTTGATACAGAACTGACTTCTTTTTGGGTAATTTAAAATGTCGAAATAAATGTTAGGTCAAGGAGGACCACTAAGTAGACAGTTCTGGAGAGGAAATGCTTCCAGAATGATTGTCCTTAGTAAATTGGATAATTTAATCTGTCTGTGATTGTGTATTTCAGCACTTTAGAAAAATCTAATAGGTGAGTGTGCTGGCATGCACAAACCCTGCCTGCAACAGACAGCAGTTGCTTCATCCTTGGCTCAACTTCTGTGAACCTTTCTTCCTCCTTTGAGTTTCAAGGGAGATGTATTGTGTCAGCGGTTCTGTAGTGGATGGACTGTGAGGACTAAAGGTGGTGCTTATAAAGTATGCACACAGTGCTAGGCACACGTCAAAGGCTGAATTCATTCCCTTTTCCTGACTTGCCCTGTGTTAACTTGAGGGCAGTGAGATAGCAAGGGTAGGCAGCTGTAGTAGTTGTTACTCTTCAGAGAAACAGAATAGGGTGGAGGGAGTATGAATGAATATGAACTGGTTGATTTTAGGAAATTGGGTCATGAGATTCTAGAGTCTGGCAAAGCCTGAATTCTGCAGGGCAGGCCAGTAAGCTGGAGACCCAGGGAATAGTTGAAGTCGCAGCTCCAGTCTGAAGGCAGGCTAGAAGCAAAGTTCTTGCTTTTTGGAAGGAACCTTAGGGCTTTTTCCCCTTAAGATCTTCAAATGATTGGATGAGGACCACTTGCAGTATGGAGGGTCATCTGCTTTATTCAGTCTACTGATTTAAATGTTGCTCTCATTTAAAAAATATCTTCATAGTACCTGGGTTGGTGCTTGACCAAATATCTGGGTACTGTGGCCCAGCCAAGTTGACACATAAAATTAGCCATCCTGGCAGCCCAATAGAGGGTGTGTACTGAGCAGTTACCACTGTGGGCAGCTGGAACTTAGATCTGCTGGGGAAGCTTGGGAGTCCGCACAGAAGGTGCCTCAGAGCTATGCCACCCCAAAGGGGAGGGAGCTGAGTTCCTCAGGAAAAGGACTGCAGGTGCTGGCAGTAGAGAAATGATGGTAAAGGCCAAGAGGATGTGAGTGGAGGATTGATACACTTGCTTAATATTCCTGTGTTCCTATCCACCCAGATCTTCTCCAAGTTCAGCCAGCTCCTCTCTGGCAAGACAGCTTGGTTCTGCTGTTCCCTCCATTGTCACCATTTCTGAGGGACAGCAGCTATGTTTCTGTCACCTGGGAGGAGGGCTAAACAGGAGCCTCCAAGGAGAGGCTGTCCAGCCACCGCCACTCCAGCGTCAGTTTACCCAGCTAGCACCCTCTAGCTTATCTCCTAGCAAAGTGAATCTCCAACCACAATCTTGCTTGCCAGGACTCTGGTAACTCACTTCATTTTAATGTAGCCTTTGTTAGTCCTGAGCTGTTGCTCAGGGAAGTTGTGATCAATAGAAAGTAAATTGGCCAGAGTTCTCAATTTCTGCATGTGTTTGGTTCTGCTATTTCTACACTCAAAAAATAGGAGTGTTGGGTCAGTTAATGTAAAAAAAAAAAAAAAAGCCCAAGACCCAGCGTGTAGGTGTAGCCCTGTAGGAGAGAGTAGTAGAATTCTTTACCCTGCTTTGTAGTGGATGGCTTTCTGGTGTGGAACAAGTCTTTTCCCTTTTGGTACCCCAGTCCCCTCATCTTAAAAATGAAAGGTTTGAGCTAGGTGGCCTGTAGTATTGCCTTAAAGCTTTGACAGTTGCAAGTCCACTCCACTTCCACCTGACTGGGGTGATGTGTAACACTTCTGGGGACATGTGTGTTTTCTCACATAAAGCACTTTCCCATATGCTTTCCTGTATTCTTTTTTTCTTCAGGGTAATGTTATCTCCTGTGATTATCCATGACCCTTGTCCTTCCTGGTAAACCAGCCTTGCCTTGGAAATCAGCTGTTGCTGGAATAAACCAGCTGGGGCAGATTTCCCCCCCTGGTCAGGAATCTACCAGCTGGGTTTGGCAAGAGCCCTGGCATGGCAGCGACTCAGGGAAGCATCAGAAAGATGTCCAAGCACAATCCCAGGAGGCCTGTCCATTCCATGTCACCTTCCTCTCTCCCTGTCCAGACCACCCCCAGGGTTTGGTCCCTTTGATGTTGAAAGCCAGAGCCATCTCTGCTGCCTGACTTCACTTAGTGAAATGCCAGCAGGCATGGGGCTGCTTCTATTGGTGTAAGGATGTTGGCTTTGAAGGGCCAGGGGTGTGGAGATGAGTGGGAACAGGGTCCTCCTCTTTCCTATTGCTCAGCTAGCTCATCTGGTTATTTTAGAGACAGAAGTTCCTGTTCTCTCACTGTAAAAATGCCACATTCTCTATATCCACAAAACAGTTAAGAAATAAAAACGGTTACAGAGGGCTGGTCTCTGGCACAGAAAAGCAGTGAAATAGATCTGTTGATGCTAAAGCCACATTTAAGCCAGGTGTGGTGGTGCATGCCTACAATCCCAGCATTCTGGGAGGCTGAGACAGGAGGATCGAAAGTCAGAGCCTAGGCTGGGCAACTTAGGGCAACCTTGTCTCAAAATTTAAAAAAATAATAAAATAAATTAAAAGGCCTGGAAATGTAGTTCACTGTGAAGGTCCTAGTTTCAATCCCCAGTACCACTAACTCAATCAATTCATATAGACCAAAACATATTGTTATATATCTGCTTACAAACTCTGAAATAATGGAGGTGAAACTTTTGGAGTTTATCCAGTATGCATTTGACATTGGAACCATCGATTTTTTAAGTCCCAAATGGTGTCTCATCAGTTCTGTCATCTGGCATTACATGTTCAGATGTAGGCGATGGGTTTTTCTTCTTGGGAGTGGACTTCAATCGCCATGGTCATGGTTTTGTTGGAAGAATGGGCATCTCAAAGTATTTAAAATGATCACCATGTACAGCTCCCTGGGAATGGAGTTAGTCCAGCTTCTGAGAGCCAGGCATGTGGGCTCTGTGAAGGCGGGTTTTTGCACATGTTGTTCGTCGTTATTTCCCCTTGTGCCTACTGTGGTGCTTGGTATACCATTGGTGCTCAGTACATCTGGACCATGACCTGGCATTTGTGAGGTGATGTAGAATTATCAGAAGTGATTGCTCCCCTATGTTGGAGGTATACAGCAGTGTTTGATAGGAGTCAGTACCACATGGCACCCTGATCACCTCAGCTTCTCGAACATTGTATAGGTTTGCCATGATGTTTATTTGTCAGAGTACTGGCCTGTGTTGGTATAAGTAATTGTCGATGTACATGTTGGTGGCTCCATTGATACCTCATGATAGCACAGAGTTTAAGTCAGGGAGAACCAGGACGGATAACACACAGAGCGTCATTGGAAAAGCAGGGAGTGTCCTGGTTCTCTCAGTTCTGTGAGCCCCTGGCTGCATGCTCCCATCTGAGGAGGTCTCAACACGGGGCTGCTGACCTCTGGGGTGGAGGGCCAGGTACCCTGTGGTGGGGAGCAGAGGTGGCCTCGCCACTGTGTGTCTGTCTTTGCTGACATCTTGACCTCATTTATTGGCAGGTCTGAATTATGTTCTGACGGCTGATGTGGCCAAAAAGGAGAAGGGCCAGCTTCCCAGGGTCTACTTTGTGTTACTGGGAGAGACTGCTGGTCAGGTCTTGGAGAAGCTGCAGTTGACCCACATGGAGGAGCTGTGTCATCACTATGTGGCCCATGTTAAGGTCAGTCTCCTCTTTTTATCCTCAAATTCTGATCTCTTTAGATGTTCATTTGGAACTAGCGGAAGTTACTTTTACTGTGCATTACATATGCTCTGACTTCTCAAATTCTATTTTGTAAGGAAGAAAATATGCATTTCTTCCTCTTCTTTTAAAGTGGGGATCTGACAGCACTTTTATTTATCTTATTGTGTGGGTCTCAGCTTCCAGGGGCTAGTTCACCAGTGATGCTTCCTGACTTTGACTTGTTTCTTTGAGAAGTTTCTCAGTCTTTCCTCTCTGTTAGGCTCAGTAGTCTTTGGAGGGAAGAGCCTCAGAAACATGTGCCTCTGGGTCTGCAGTGTTGCTGGATCTCACTGTACCTGATCCCTTTCTCAGTGGTGCATTACATATTAGCTCATGGTCAGAGTTAAGGCATTCAAAAAGTGGTTGGACTAGATTTTCCATGCTTGATTACTTTGTTTATTTCAGGAGGCCTCTTTCCCCTCTTACTCTAAATATTAAACTTTCAAAATTTGTTTTCATCTTGAAGTTGTTTAACACACTTTCCTGCTAATTCAGGAGGCCATGCTTGGATTAGCTGCAGAGCGGCCTCTGTGCAGAGTGGGAATCCTGGCAGTCGTTGCTGCTGCAGGAATGGTCAGCCACTGACCAGCCAGCAGAGCCAGAGGGCCAGGAGGTGGAAGGACCGCATAACCCAGGCCACACGGTGGGTGGCATGATGGGTCTTACAGTCACAGAGACCTGGTATGTATCCAGCCAAATGAGCACTGGGACATCTTTGTGTCTCAGTCTCTGATTCTCTACAATGGATGTGGTAATACCTCCTTGAAAATGGTCATAAGAATTAAACATTACATGATGATTATGCTTAAAAGATCTTGCATGGAGTCTCGTAAATAGCAGAGACTCAATAGTATTATTACTTGGTTGGGCTGTACATAATTGCCAATATTCTAACATTTTTTATTTACAAAAAAGGCAGTTTTGTTTGTTTAACTTAATACTAACCAGTGGATTTGTAGCCAATAATAAAAATAGTCTGTAGATTAGAGATAAAATATCTTTCTATTATTGCATTTTTGGTGCCTGAGCAGGGGAATGACAGCTGCTTCTGGGCTATATGTAGGAAAATGCCCCTACATCTGTGGCACTTGGCTGGCCCAGAGCCTGTATGTCCATGCCCTTGAGATTCTTTTCAGTGGGGCTGGGCTGTATCATCTGCCAGAACTCATGCTGGGGCCTGCCCAGACCAGCTGACCTAGGGCTTGAGATGTTGGCCATTTATAAAGCTGTCCACACTTGTGTTAAGCCCACCAACCCCTGCCCTTGTTGGTCTTAAATTCCACTGGCTTGTGGGTGCCCCTGGGAGGTGTGAGGCTGCTCAGGACAGGCTCGTGTGCAAGCACTGCCAGGCCTTTGAGTGACTGTCCGTGGGATCTTCACACTTGCAGAGCACAGGGCATCTTCTCGTGTGCTTCCTTGTGCTAGATCTGTTCCACCCAGCCTGCTTCCCTTTGGAATCTCTGCAACTTCTTGTCCTTTGTTCATGGCTACCTTAGTCCCTACTGCAAAGTGGGGTGTAGAGAGGCCGCCGGCCTTCGTAGAGTGCACTCAGGGAGCAGCAAAGGGGAGGTAGGGGCTGAGGTAGGGATGTTTCTGTGGGAGCCGCTGAGAGCTACTGGGGTAAAGCAGGACTTCCCAGGCAGTGTCTTGATAATTCCTGATATCTCGGGTTGCCAGATTTAGCAAATAAAAACATAGAACCCCTAGTTAAATTTGGATTTCAGATAAATATTGAATGCTATTCTTTAGTTTAAGTACAGTAGTTCCCCTTTACTCATGGTTTTGCTTTCTGAGGATTCAGTTATTCAAGGTCAACTGAGGTCTGAAAGTATGAAATGGAAAATTCCAGAAATAACATTTCAAGCTTGGTATGATAGTGTACACATGTGATCCCAGTACTCTGGGAGGCCGAGGCAGGAGGATCACGGTTTGGAGCCCAGCCTGGAACTTAGCAAGAGCCTGTTTCAGAAAACCAAATAACTAACAAAAATTCCACCCCAAAGAAAGAAAACACACTTCATAAATTATATATTTTAAGTAAATTTTACTATAGTATATGGTTGGACTGTGCCTAATTTATAAATGAAACCTTACCATATGTATATATGTATAAGAAAAAAACATAAGGTTTGGTACTCACTACATTTTCACATATCCATGAAATACGAAATATCCCCTGTGGACAAGAGAGGACTATGGCATGTCCCAAAGGAACAATTTGTTGTTTACCTGAAATTTACTTAACTTGGCATCTTAACTTGGCAGATTCAACTGTAATGTTTTCTTACATCCCAAGTGGCCCTTCTCCACTCAGTCAAAACCTGTCTCCCCAGGAGAGAGATAAAGATTTTGGCGGGAAGAGTCCAAGGCTGAGAACAGGGCTCCTGTACATTTAGGAAGAGAAGGGAAGAAGGCCTGCTGCAGAGAACTGGGACCTAGAGTGACTGGATGTAGTTATTGGTCAGCCATGTTTCTCATGTAAGAGGTGGGGGTAGTGGGATGCACCTGGGAGAAACGTAACTCTGAGGCCTTTATGGTTCAAGAGCCTGGCCTGGTGGCACATGCCCGTGATCTTGGCACTTTGGGAGCCCAAGCAGAAGGATTGCAAGTTTGTGCCCAGCCTTGAGTAACTTAGTGAGTTAGCAAGACCTTGTCTCAAAATAAAATATAAAAAAAGGCTGGAGATGTAGCTCAGTGGGAAGGCCCTGGGTTCAATTCCCAGTACCACTGAAAAATACAGAAAGAGAAAGGAAGGAGAGGAAGGAGGGCAAGAAGGAAGCAAGGGAGGGAGGGACAATATTACTATTATGGAATAGCAGAATGGCCAATGCTTTACAGCCACGAGGAAAGTTTTTCCTACTAGTTATTGTCAGGGCCATAGCTAAGGACCTGGGTGAATGGTAGTGAGTATGAGCATGGGCAAATGTTGACAAGTTAGTTAGCTGTCTACAGTGTGGCCCAGCTGGCCAAAGAGGGCACAGAACGGCTTGTGGTTTACTGGGTTGTGGGAAAACAGCTGTGAGCTGTGGCTTAAGTGGGGGCTGAGGCCAGCAGCAGGGGTGGGGGAAGGAAGCTTGCAGCCAGCCACCTCCCAGAGTAGAGACTGGGGACTGAGAGCTGTGAGTCAGGGCTGAAGCGCATGAGATGGTCTCTACTGCAAGGGCTGGCTCTCAGCTTCATAGACAAGTCATGGAAGATAAATAAAAGTGTTCTGGCTTATCACACACCATATGGCCAGCAGACAGTGAGGCAGCCATTGGGGCCAAGTATGTTTTGTTTAGGCTGTCTTTAGGTCTATTTTCCTTTTTCCTTGAATCCTATTCCAATCTTTTTTTTTTTTTTTCTTTTTTTCTTTTTTCCCCCTAGAAGTTTTTGCTCCATATATGGTGGTAAGTTATCTATTGCAGAAGCCTGCTTGGACTAACACCTGCCTCCCACGCTAGCTGTGTTATATCCTGCTTTGTTCCATTCACCACCGTGGTGGAGCCTCCCAGAGGTCCAGAATTTTGTAATAAGCTACATCCTCTTTCTCAAGGCCTGACTGTGGTCAGCAGTGCTAAAGCAGATCTAGTTGCTTCCTTGGCCTCTCCCCAGATTCTCTATGCACCCCAACTTATCTCTGCCTTTCCCCCAGGTCAATCCAGTTGGGGGGATGCTCAATTGGGCTGGAGACCTGGTAAATGTCATGGTTGCAGGTGAAAGCCCAGACACCTCCCCTCAGCCTCAAGGTTTTCTCTCAGGCTTGGCATCAGTTTGCCTTTCTAGCCTCATCTTCTATTATCACATCACATGTGCCCTGGCTCCTGCCATGAGCTGTTCTCTGTCCTCCTAGAACCTGCCTCTCATGTTCCCTGCCTTGGTTCATGGATTCACCCTAGCATTTCTGGCTCTTCAAAATCCATCAGAGGCCTAGTTCTTGTGACATCCATGTAAGACCACTTTCTACTTGCATGCTTTCTGCATTGTTTTGGTCATAAGCATGAACCTCTTACCTATTTTATTTCATATTTCCTCTTTAAATCAGCCACCTTTTAGTCTTAGTCCAATAAAATGAAACAGAAGCATTATGTCCTTCTGTAAACAGAAAACCAATTTTCTGCCCCAAACAGAAAGGAACTGTGAAAATAAACACATTGATGACCAGTAGCATCATTGAATTCTAGCTGTATTTCATCCTTTGCCAGTCTCTGGCAGGAGTGGTCTGCCCTCCCTATGTGTTAAGAAGGGAAACGACATAGGGGCACCACAATGGGACCTTTTCCTCAATGCAGGCAGAAGAACTGAAGGGGAATAGCTTCAAGTATGAGGGTGCTGCTATGGAGCCATGCCTTCATGCCCCTGGGAAGCCCTGGCCAGGCTGTAAGTCGATCATCTATGCCTTGCCTCTTCTGGCCTCCTGTGGGTATGCCTGTTCTTCAAAGCCTAGTCAATCCTCAGGTCAGGGCCAACCACTGGTGTAGGCCCCAGGGGAGCCATCTTCATCCCCCTATTTTAGAGCTGGCTCCATGCTGCCTGACTTCTGCTTTGGGGTGGCAGGCACAGAACAAATACTTGTCAAACAGAACCCGTGGGAGTGGCTAATTGGCTCAGCTGGAGTTTAGGGTCACAGGGAGCTTCTGATGTGGAGTGGAGCTTGCTCACCTACCTGTGGACCATCTGCTGGGAAGGGATGAGAAGGCAGAGAGGAGAGTTTTGGATGAATGGTACATGCTGAGGAATAGACACGAGTGTCCTGTCATTACTCTGTCATTTTCTGGCTTATGTGTATTTACCCAAATGACAACTGTGCTGCATCCTCAGATCCTGCACAGTACCTGGAAAAGGTGAACCTTGTGTGAGATCAGGTGTTCACATTCAACAGGCAAAACAGCAGCCTCTTCAGGAAACCACAGTGTCAGTTTTGAGTCTTATGCAGGCTTGGAGGGAAAGCCTAGGCGAAGCTGAGTATGAGGTCCTTACGTCATTCCCTCCTGTGTGGATCAGCGACACCCTCCAGAGGCCTGCAGGAAACCTTTGTTGAGCAGAACCATGCATCAGACACTGTCAGAAGAGCCAATAACAGTGATTAATGTTTAAAAAAAAAAAAGCACTCTCCACCAGACAAGGGAATATACAGGCACTTTGGCTGTTTTGAGAAGCTACAGATGTTCGTGGTATTGCTCTTTTATGTTCTTGAAGGGGTTTTGAAGGGATTGACTCTTAAATTGCTGCAGCCTGTTTACTTGTGGGGGCAGGTGTTCCTACTGACCTGGTGAAAGGCAGGAAGTCACAGTGGCCACTGAATCTTCTCAGAGATCACATCTTGGGCTCTGCCTGGGTGTTTGGGTCTATTTCCATCTTCACATCCCACAAAAATGTCTGAGGCCCCTAGCTTTAGTTATGTTGTAAGTTGTGAGGCTGCGTAGTGGTAGGATCCATGGAGTGCTTTAGAGGAATTAAAGATTTCTCTCTTTCTTGTTTAAAAAGCAGATAAGGAAGGAAGATTAAGTTGTACTGAATAAGAGCTCTGTGTGAGAAAGAGAAAGGTAAACATCAAAGTTTCCTTCCTTATCTGAAAAATAATAAAATCTCTTGGTCATCTTGATAATTCAGAGAAATAGCTAAAAAGGTTGTAAGGTTTGGCAAGAAGGCATACAGATGTGAGATGTAAGAGGTCTTCTTTAAACTTTCTAAAAATTGGTAGAATATTCACGTTAGCTACGCTGTTGCTCTCCCAGAGGCAACCGAGGTTCCAGTTTCTTATGTGTCTTTCAAGAGCCTGTCAATCTAAAAAGCTGTGTGGGAAGTTTACGAGCATGGTAGCATGCTGCGTATATGCTGTTGTAAAACTTAATTTTCCTTTTAATATGGCCAAGAGAAGAATGAATTAACAGATCTTGGTAAATCTGTACGATGGAATGCTACTCAGCAACGACAAAGAATGAACTGCCGATTATACAATAACATGGATTACTTTCAAAAGCACTTTGTGAGGTGAAAGAATAAGACACAAAGGGCTACCTGCTGTCTGATTCCATTATATGACATTATGGAAAACCATCTAAAGATCTGAAAAGTACATCTGTGGTTTCAGGAGGCCAGGGATTGATTAGGGGAAAGGTAGCAATGATTGCCTTCAAACAGGAAAGAGTGGACTTTCTGTGGTGATAAAAATATTTTAGATTCTGATTGTGGTAGTGATTGTATGACAATAAATTTGCTAAAGCTCTTTGGAGTGTACATTTAAAATTAGTGTGTGTGGGCCAGTGAAATAGCTCAGTGGCATAAGCACCTGCCTGGCAAGCGCGAGGTCCTGAGTTCAACTCCCGGTACCCACACACAAAAAATAAATAAAATTAAATTAAATAAAATTAGTGTGTGTTATTATAGTATATGTAAATTGTATTTCAATTAAACTTATTTTAAAAAATATGCCTTGGAGTTTTTTCCTTGTTGGTCCAGGTAGAATTTCCCTGTTCTTTTTCACATCTGCATGATATTCTGATCAAAAAGTGATCTCTCAATGTGCTTATTTGGGGGTCTTCTAAATGGCATTTCTAAACTGTACTTGGAGCTTATAGACAAGTAATCTCAGTTTGCTTCTCTATTGAGTGGGTCAAATTCCCTTTCTAGAAGATTTGAAATCTGTTATGGAAAGGGGGACAGAAGTAGTATCCTCCCCTGCTGTGGTCAGCTCCTCTGTTCTGCCCTAGGTCTTAGTGTTCTGAAAGGAAGTTTGTTAGAACTCCTGAGAGGGCAGCACAGAAGGTCCTTGTGGCCTCCGACGTAGCTTGGACATGTGTGTGTCAGATGACAAGCCTCTCAGCCGTGGGGAACTGAAGAAGTTCCAGGAAAACTTACCTTGACTCCTGCAGTTAGGTCTCTGCCTTTTGCAGTCTCTCCTGGCCTGTAGGTAGCGTAGGTGGCCTGAATATTCAATAAGGGTGCTGTAAACCAGGGCAGTGGAACAGGGGAAGCTGGGATGTTTGAGAAGTCACCATTATCAGTGGTAAAGCTGCTCATATGGTAGTCTCTGGTCACATGGATGCCACTAGCGGACTGGGAAGCTGGACTTTGGAGACCGTGCTGGGAAGTCACTCCACTGAGTGTAGGTTACCTTGACCATCTACTCAGGGAAGCTGTGTTGCACATAGCTGGTAAGCAAATGGGAATTTTCAGCATGTGGTCTGACATCTCCCAAGAACACTGTTTGACCATTGCTTTCTTTCTTGGATGAGATAAAAGGTTCTTAGTCTTCTGCATTTGAACGATGCTATAGGGGGCGTTGTGATTAGCGAAGGAAAGCACAGTAATTTGAATTCAACAGCCTGGCCACCTCAAATTCTTTTTTGGAGTAGCGTTGGTATAAATAAACAAACATAGAGTGATAGCACACTGTACTAGTTTTATCATATACTAATTTGTACTTTATATGAGGTGAAGTTTGCCAGTTGTTGTGGGTGAAATTTTTATGTGAAATGGTTTGTTTGTTTACTTACACTGGTTTTATCTATATATACTGTTGATGCCTTTGTAACACTAGTGTTCTTTGAAGTGACACATGAAACTGTGCTATCGTACGTTTTGTCTTTATCTTTTTTTTTAATTTTTTATATGGGTACCAGGGGTTGAACTCAGGACCTTGCACTTGCCAGCAGGCGCTTGTGCCACTGAGCGATATCACCGGCCCTTTTTTCCTTTTTATATGGGTACCGGAAGTCAAACTCAAGACCTCGCGCTTGCCAGGCAGGTGCTTATGCCGCTGAGCCATCTCACCGGCCCTTGTCTTTATCTTTAACATGCGATTGTAAAGGATTACAACAATGCCCCCACTTCAGACTTTGAACTTACATGTACATTATAAGGGTATTCACTTCAAAGTAAACACTTTCTAGTCATTCCTATTTTGAATTCTTTCGTGGAATACTTATTCACTTTTAGTTTTGGCAAATCTTTATTCTTTATAGAGAAATTTGGGTTTTGGAAATAGCCACATTTCTCTGTGATCCTCCCACAGTATTCCGTGATAATAATGGAAGCAACTAATGCTAGTTAACCGTTTAGTACTTTTCAGTCATTGCCAGTTACTACACATGAAGTAGTTACTGTCTTCTCATTCTATTATTTAGGAGACAAGGCATACAGGAGTTAAGGAATTGTCCAATACTTTATGGCTTACAAGTAGCAGACCAAAAATGATAAAAGCAAGTCTGGGCTTTTAACCATTGCACTGTACCACTGCTCATGTAGATGAGCTATGACTAGTATGTGTTGTATGCCAGATAGTCTTCTAAGTGCTTTACATGGATAGAAGATCAGTACTGGTTCAGGGTTGTAGAACTAGTGAGAGGCTTTACTGCTTCCCCATAATAAGTCCTGGGAACATGTGTTGAGCATGTGGCTGCTGAAGGTGGCAGCTTTTGGTGGTTTATATTCTAAGCAGTGGTGTGCTGTTAATGCTTGTAGGTGTGGGGGCCTGACTTGAATCATTTTGCCAGTTTCCCTAGTATAAATATTCTCACCATAGCTGATTTCAAACTACCAAGGGGACGTCACCAAATGTACAGTTAGGAAAGGATGTATACATTGAGACCATAATGTTAAGTGAAGTAAATCAACACACAAGCTTAAATATTTCATAGTTTCTCTTATATGAGAAATCCAAACTATAAGTTAAGAGCAAAATAAAAGATAATAGGAAGTAGGGAGATGAGGTGAAGGGAGGGTGAGGGAGAAGAGGGATAGCAAAGAGGGATAGAAGAGTTCCCTCAAAGGGGATAGCAAAAAGGAATTAATATGCATTATATACATATACCAACTCCCCACAAAGAATGTAAGCACTATGTACTGCAAACATATACAGTACTAATAAAAATGATGAAAAAAAAAGGGATGCACAGTAGCACACTGTGGAATGGTATTCCCAGTCGATCTCAGTAACCTCAAGAGGATAGATGATAGTAAAATAGTAAGGAAGTTATGAGTTTTGAGTATTTATGACCTTTATCTTGATAAACTTAATTGTAAGCTTATTCAATTTAACTTTTGCTGATGGCCTGCAGACTTTCTGAAAATTTTAACAATTGGTTCTTGCAAACCAGTTGCAGAAAGCTCCAGTTCTCTCTCTCTGTTGTGTTTGTTAATTAATTGGTTGGATCTCTCAAGTCAAGCCTTACATGCAGCTGTTTCATTATCAGAGTCTTTTATCCTTCTTGTTTCCTGTGGCTTTTCAAATTGATGAATAATATGAAAGTAAGTTTGTGGGGTCAGTTTAATCACCAGACCACAGCTTTTATTTTTGTACATTTGGTTCCAGGGTGCTCTGTATTTTGACTGAATTTATTGATGGTGTAATAGTTTCCATTTAAAATAACAGAAAAGATTTTTATTTAAATGTTTTGTGATCTTATTCCTTACCCCTCATTCCATGTATCACGTTGAGATTCTGTTCACCAGCCCTCTAGTAATTCACTGCTGATTATTTTGTTTGCTTGGAGGAATACAGGGGGTTTGTGAAGGGCTTGTATTACCTCCCATAGGACTGTTTAAGGTGTGGAGATTTCCTCACTGCCTGAATTTGACTTTGACCTGGTCCTGATTCGTGCAGGGTGAAGTGACTGTTCTTTGAGTCATATTTGGTCTTCCTGCTTGGTGACTTGATCAAATAAGACCTAAGGGCTGGTTGATCTTGCCCCTGTCTTACCTATTGCTTTAATCAGAGAGAGCCTACAAATGGGCCTAAATTGTACCATTGTTCTATTAACTCAAGGTACACTTTTAGATACAGTGTCTGTGCTGGATTACAATATTTTTTTCTCTCCTCTTTTGCCTATGATCTTTTTTTTGTACTTTATTTATATAAAGTTTTTCATACAAGTGAAACAATGTAATATTTAAACTTGTGTATCTGATATACTTCACTTACATTATGCTCCCAAAGTGCATCCATTTTCCTACAAATGATTATAGTTTATCCTTTATGGTAGAGTAGTACTCCATTGTGTATAAATACCACATTTTTAAAAATCCCTTTATCTGTTGATGGACATATAGGCTGTTTCCAAGATTTAGCTGTTATGAATTGTGCTGCTATAAACATGGGAATGCATATGTCACTGTGGTATGATGTCTTTAATTCTTTTGGGAAGATACCTAGAAGGGGAATAGTAGGGTCAAATGAAATTTCTGTTTTTATTTATTTATTTATTTTTGTCTTTTTGAGACAGAGTCTCACTATGCCATTCAGGCTGGCCTTGAACTCACTTGGTAGCCCAGGCTAGCTTTGAACTTGCAGTGAGCCTCTTGCCTCAGCCTCTTAGTGATGGGATTGCAGGCGTGTGCCACCATGCCCGGCTGTTTTAATGATTTCCATAACGATTTCCATAGTGGTTGTATCAGTTTACACTCACACCAACAATGAAGAAGAGTTCCTTTTTCCCCACAGTCTTACCAGCATTTGTTTTTGGTTGATTTCCTGATGATAGCCATTCTTTCTGGAGTGAGATGGAATCTCAGTGTTGTTTTAATTTGCATTTCTCGAATGGCCAGAGATGAACATTTTTTCATATATTTATTGGCCATTCGTATTTCTTCATCTGAGAAGTGTCTATTCATTTCAGATGCCCATTTTTTAATTGGGTCTTTATATTTGGGGAATCTAATTTTGGGGGGTTCTTTATATATTCCACATATTAGTCCTCTGTCTGAGGTATAGCTGGCAAAAGTTTTTTTCCCATTTTGTAGGTTGTCTCTTTACTCTTGGTGGTTTCCTTTGCCGTTCAGAAGCTTTTTAAATGTTATCCCATTTCTTTATCTTGGTATTATTTCTTATATAACCAGGGTTGCATTCAGAAAGTCTTTGCCTACACTTATGTCTTCAAGGGTTTTATCTGTTTTGTCTTCCAGCAGATTGTTTCTGTGCCATCATTCTTTCCCTTGCCTTCTCTACTCCTTACTGAGACATTCATCTCCAAGTCATTAGGATTTCTCTGGCATACTGAGTCCTGTGTGGTTCAAGGAATAACAGTCCTTGGCATCACCTTTTGTGTGGTAGCTGGTCCATCTATCTGTGGAGGTCCTCACCCAGACCTCCTACATCCTGGGTGCGCAGACTGCAGGTTTGGAAGGAGTCCTGGCTGTCTCTCTCCTCCCAAGTTGGAGCTTTTCTGCCTGAGACATGTCTAGCTTGATGTGGTAGGGTCAAAGATAGCCCTGAATGGAGATGGATTAGTTGAGTACACTCAGCCCTGATATGTCCTTACACAGGCAGATAATGGGCTACCTTGTTGGACATCTGGACTGTCCCCATGGCTGGTTGCAGAGGCTGGAGTGAGTGACCTTCATGGCAGGGCTGATACTGAAAGTCATGTTTTTGGGTGGGAATCATAAGAGAAAGTGAGGAGAAGCCAGCTCCCCACTGTACTGTGTACCATGTTAAGACAGGACATAATAAAAACACTGGCTAGAGGCCTGAGCTGTTGTCTGGGTAAGAATGGTTATGTGGATCTGCCCAGAAAACTCTTCTAAGAGAAGATTGGGACCAGTTAAGATTTTCTGCGGGTCTGTAATATCTCAAACTTTCGAACTTGTACTTCTCTCTCGTGTGGCTAAGTCTGTGGTGGACAGCCCATGGAAAGGAGAGGAGGCCCAGAAGCCTTATCATATGGGGTAAGAGGACCAGCATATCTATGAGGTTTGATGAGATCGCCAGGGGAGTGAAGGAGATAGAGAATAAAAGGGGAATGAGGCAACCTAATGCCGGAAATAGCTTTTCCTCATACTCCCCGAACTGCAGCTGGGTTCCAGCCATCATGTCTGCTTTTCATGCAGGAAAGTCAAGTTTGAGGCCCCTTTAAAGAGTCTCCAATGGCTTGCACTTATAACTCATTGACCTTTATATCTTAAAGGAGGTTGGGAAAGTCTAAATTTTAGCTGGTTATTATTCAAACCCTATCAACATGGAGTTTTACAGTCCTACAGAACTTTCTGTGACAATGCAAATGTTCCTTGGAGACCTATTATGAAATTGCCTTTTAACATAGAAAGGCCTCCTTCCTGATGTACTTGCTCGTACCGGGTGGAGAGATTCCTCTGCACCTCAGCATTTGTGAAGTGCATGAATTGCAGTGCATTTTCTGCTTAGGATGGCATGGGCTAGGCTGGGTGGGACCAGGACTCTCTGGTCAACCACCCCGTCTTAGGCAAGCTGCTTCACCTTTACTGCTGAGCATCAGCTTCCTCTGCTGAGAAAGGGAAGGCTCATAAGAATTACAGTGTTGACTTCTTAGAAGGGGTCTGGTAACATTGGCTCTTTCTTCTCTCCTCTGCCCCACATATCTTTTACTTTATCTAACTGGTCTGCATTTGAAATGGGCCAAGACTTGTTTCATAGGTGTTCGGAGGATTTTTATAATGATTAGAAGCAGATAGTGAAAAGAAAATTGAAAGCAAAGAGCAAATAAAAAGTCTACATTGGAAGAGAAGAGGGCAGATGGTAATACAGCTCTTCTGCCAACATCTTTCTTCACTTGGAGCCAAGCAAGTCAGAGCCTTTCAGTTGTCTCCGTGAGCCAGTTTACAATGACTCCACATGTGGGAATGTGCCCCCCAGGAGCCTTGATACAGCTCTTGATACAGCAAGTCTGTGGTGAATTTCTAGTAAACTCCTCCTGGTGCGGCGAGTGCTTCGGGTCCTTGGACAGTGAAGCAGGGAGCTAGAAGAAATGGGTTCCCTAAATTACAATGAAGAGTGGGGGACAGAGACCATCAGCTGGCCATTTGTCTAGGTTTGAGAAGTGAGTGGGCCTTGAAGGAGGTCTTTGATGCTCCCCCATACTGGTTTGAGCCTCTCATCAGGGACATACAGCTGTGTTTCCAGTCAGTAAATAGATGAAGACTTCATGGTGACCTCAAGCAGCGCACTGGCTCCTGCTGGTACATGTACATAAAGGGCATGCCCCTCACTGGAGCAGTAGGGTGGGCTGCAGTTCCTTCTCTACTCACTGTGTCTTGCTTGAAAGACAGTGTTGTCAGTGGACAACTTAGCACAACTCTTTCAGCTTCATGGGAGGGTTTTGGACACAACCACATTACAAGTCTCTTTCCTTTCCTCATGACTAAGAAGCTCCTCAACTATAAGATCTTATGAAGTAGAACATTTTTAGGTGGTTTTCCTTCTCCTTGCCTTGCACCCATCTTCTTGGTGTAAAGGGAGTAAGAGAAGCCAGGCTAGAGCTTCTGTGGGTTCTTCCTGCATTTGCAGGAAAATGGTGGCCTCCATACTTTCTTCCATAGCAGGTTATGGTGGCACCAGCCTCCTGGTGATCTCTGTTTATGAGGATGTAGGAGGTTTGTTTAGGAGGGCAGAAAGGTTCTATTGCCTAAAGAGAGCCACAGAAGCTCCTGCTCTGAAGAATCCTACCCCTTTCAAGGAGCTTCTGGCAGGAGGAGGCTTTGGAGGTATCACAAGACAACCCAGCCGCAGGTGAGAATTGGGATAAAGCAGGGTCCAAGGGATAGTCTCTTCATATGCGTCCCAGGAAGTTTATGTGAAGAGGGTGACAGGAAGTTGCTTCCTTTTTAAGATGTGTTAAGTGCTATGTAAATAAGAACCAGAGTTTTAACAATGCAATACTGGCTATCTTTTATTGAGCATTTACTATATGCTAAATGTTTTACATGCACTTTCCATCCTTATCAATAAGAACCCAATAATGTGTATAATAAATACACACAAAACTACATGCATCAGAATTATATAGAGGAATCTGAGATTTAGGATGTATAATTTACTCAGCATCTCATAGCTGGTGAGCAACAAAGCCTTGGGTTGGAATCCCTTCTGGCAACTAAAGAGTTCTGTGACCTTGAGCAGATCATGTAACCTTAACCTGGTGGTGACACGGATAACATGGCGCTGTTATCACTGGTCATATGGGGAAGGGCATCCTCTGCCTGGGGACATTCTTGCTGGTTCTCATGTCAGTGGAGAAGGGAGCCACAGCTGCTCTTGTGCCTCACTGTACTGTCTCATCTGTTCTGTGTCAAATGGAAGCCTAGTGTGGGCCTGTGAGCACAGAAGGCAACGATCCTAGGGACTAGAAATTCTCTCCTCCTGTTTGATCTGCCCTGTCTGTCTTTAGACTCAAGAGTTTAAGAAAGAACCACCCTCTTCTGTGGCATTTGAGGGTTGGCTTGTTCAAGCAGGTTGTGTCCCATTCACATTTGGGATGCCGTCTCTTTGGGTTTCCTCCCAGGTCTTTCTCCCTACCCCCACCCAGGCTTCTCTGCTTTCTGTTTGCTTCTGTACACACTAGCACTCCAGTGACCTCTGCTCAGGTGTGGATGGAGTGGTCCCAGTTTACTCCCATGGTCCCAGCATAATCATTAATAATCCCCCCTCAGTGTTCCAGTTTGGATGACAGTCCATTAATTGAGCACTTGTTTTGTGCCTACCACTGTGCTGAGCCCTGCGGCGATGTGAGCCCCAAGACACACCGTCTGCTGGGGCGTCTGCTCTGAATGTGGTGACCAGGCAAGTCACACTTGCCTCTGCCTTCCAGACCGCTTGCCTGGGCTGTTGATGCTGCCTTCAGGACCTCTACGTGGGCAGGGTTCCTTCACTCTCCAGAGCCAGCTCCCAGGATGACTCCCTCAGGATGATTGCCTGCTGCCCTGATCCTTGGTTCTTCTCTGCTACCCTACTCCTATGGCAGCTGGACTGTGGGCCTTCTGGCTCCCAGTTTCCTCAGACTTCAGCTGTATTAGTACCTTCTTCCTGCCTGTATTTGTGTCACTTGGTTCTTTTAGGAAGGGAGGTAATGACATTCAACAATGTCAGCTTGGGCTATGCCTGGGCGTAGGACCCTAAAAATATTTATTAAATGAGTAGGTTCAAGTGTTCTCTCTTCCTTACTGTTCGTTTCTAAGGACAAGGAAAGAGTTAACAAATTAGATTTGAAAGGAGAAATTTTTGTCTTTCTATTGTAATCACTCAAACTTTTCTGAACTTAAAATTTGGTAGACATAACCATTTTGGGGTCGTTTACAAGGGAATTGCTTTCTGGATAATATTTCTCATTGGGTATAAATGTAATATGGGAAAATACGGTTAACACATGTTAACCCCCCAGGATTGGTGTGAGGATGAGAGAAACCTCACATATGAGGTGCTAAGCTCTGCACACTGGAAGATAATGCAGACATGCAGTAAATTCTTCTGTGAATCTAATGAGCTGGAGTTTCCAGGCGAGTGTCCTTGCTTCCTCTTGTTAGCCTTTGTGATCTTGGTTTTTGTTTGTTTAATAACAAAAGAAAGACCCACCAAATAGTGATTTGGAAGTCCTGTGTTCTCCATCCCACGTGTCTTACTTACCTTGCCTCAGAGGGAAGGAGGGCCTGACTTGAACAGTTTCAGGAAGTGGTTCAAGGCTGTGTTACCTTTAATAAAACCACACAATTGCCTGTGTAGAAGGGCAGCTTGCTGGCTTGCTGTGGCCCCTCATGGCAAGCAGTGAGACCCTTATTCCTGTGAAGGGGAGCTACACCCAGGTCCCAACACCTCCTTTTTACCTAGGGTGAGGAGCTGTTCCCACAGGGGAAACTTGAGAGCAGCACTGTCCAGTAAGATTCAAACCACATACGTAATTGTGAATTTTGTAGTAAAAAGTGAAAAGAAGCAGTTAAAATTAATTTTAATAATACATGTATTAGTTTGCCATGTCAGAGGCTACAGACCAAGTGGCTTAATCAAATTTATTTGTTCACTGTTCTGGAGGCTGGAAATCCAAGATCAAAGTGTTAGTATGTATGTATTAGTCAGTGCTTACAAGAGCTTGCAGGGCAAGGCTCCTCAAATGACTGCACATGCTCTGAGTCAGATTCATTGCAGGACACAGAAATTTATAAGATTGGCCTACAGTGGCTGCCCACAGAGTCAAATGGAGAAGAGTGCAAAAGATCTGCCCACGTGATAGAGATCCAAAGGATCCAGCCGGAAGCCTAGAGCCCACAGCACTGTCCTTCCTGATGAGTTCACATCAGGAGGCTGAAGGATTTGCGATGGAAGACGGAGGGGTCTGTGCCAGGAGGTCGAAGGGTTGGCACTAGAAGGTAAAGAGTCGGCGCTGGCAGGCCGAAGGGCCAGTGCCGGAAGCTGAAGAATCTGCGCTGAAAGCTGGGAGACAGTGCCCAAGGAGAAGGTGAAGACCAGAGCTCCTCTGAAGAGATCAGCCAAAGCTTCTCTGAGGAAAACCAGTGCAATGAAGCTCTTCCAAGAAAAATCAGCTGAAATTCTTCGCTCCCATTTTCCTTTTATACCATTCCGACAACAATCCTCCATAAGTGGGTCTTCCATACCCAGAACCATGCTGACTCAATTCAGCTGGGCGTTCCCACTCAAATTGACAGTCAGTCAACCACCACACAATAATTTCTTTTAAAACTTTTCTCCTTGACTTGCTATGGTCACCTCTTCATGGTGTGCCTCATGTCTCTCCTTTGTGTGTGGGCACATCCTGATGTCTCTGTGTCCAAATTTTCTCTTCTTATAAGGGCCCCAGTGAAATTGGACTAGGGCCCACCCTAATGGCCTTTTTTCTATTTAATCAGCCCTGTAAAAACCCCATTTCTAAATGTAATCACAATGTTAGGTATTGCAGGTTAGGACTGCAACATAAGAATTTGGAGAACACAATTCAGCTCATAAAAACATATGTTACCAAATCCATTATATCCAGCCTATAGTTAATATAAAAATTATTAATGAGATATTTACATTTTCTTCTCTGTTAGGACTTTGAAATCTGGTATGTATTTTAGCCATATTTTACCTGCGTACCAGGTACGTGTGGATAGCGGCTATCATATTAGGGAGTACCGATCCAGAGCCAAACCTCCTCATCACTTTTGGGGACCTGGGGTTGGTTGCAAGGAGGCCTGAGAGGAGAAAGATAGATAGATGATGCATTTCCCGAGTCACCTAATAGCAAATGTGTACCTTCTATCAGGTGAGTTTCTGAGAAACGTTTCAATATTATAAAACTTGCCTTTGCACATGCAGAGGTTAGGAAGTATAATTCTGCAGCTGGGGTTTCTGTAGCCCACATTTCATAAGCATGATGATAAGGGTAAGAAAAATCTTTTCAGTGTTTCAGCAAGCCTGGCAGAGGTCACAGTACTTGCCATGTAACTGCCAAGGAGGTGAGCATTGTTGCTTTCAGTATACAAATTAGTACCATTTGTTGGTGGCCCTGTGTGGATCACACTTTCTGCTCAGCTTCTGATGACACTGTAGGAACTCCTGGGGTCATACCTTAGAGGGATGAGTCTGAGTGAATGCTTACCAAAGTCAGGGGATGGAGAGGTCTGGGGCTGGGTGAATTATGGGCTCAAGTATATGCCTTCCAGGAACTCCTTTGTCAGCCCTGTTAACACTTTCTCAAGATTTTGGAAGGTGCAAGGAAGGATGAAGGAAGTGAGCATATTGCTGGTTGAGTGCTTCCTGTGTTGATATCAGGGCATACACATTTCCTGTGTGCCACAAATAACGCCTTCCACCTGTGTGGAATGCCTGGGAAATGCAGCATTGCTTTCCTTTCCTCAACCCCTCTTCCTACAGCTGTTCTGCTGGTGGGATTTCTCCTATTCTCAAGCAGGCAGCCATAAATAGGGATCTGGGGCCCATGGCAGATATCACTTAGCTCTGGGTCATCTGGTTGTGGGAAGACTCCACTGTGTCTGGCAGCTCATCCAACACTGTATAATATAGATAACTCAAAATCTCTTCCCTTTGCTGAAGGAGAACCCACCTCCATGTAATCACCCCTTCCCTCCTGCAGTATTTCTGCCACTCCTTAGCAATCACAGCCTATCTGTCCCCTTGCCCCACCCCCCACTTCCTGTTTCCCCCAGGGTCAGCATCCTGAGTTCCTTTGGTTCTGCAGTTTGTTATTCTTTTTTATCCATATTTGTTATTTTATTCCCCTTTTCCTCTCTGGTTGACCTTTTAGACAGTTTTCTCACCTCTCTCTGAGAAAGGTCAAGGAAAATGAAGAAATTCAAACCAACTAGTTCTGCTCCTCATCACCAAGAGAGAAGATGTGTGGAACAAGAAGTTAAATGGACATTTTCACTTATTTCCTCCCTGGAATCATTGATATAATGCTATCACTTGCCTGATTGTCCTGCCACACTAGCAGTTACACATTGGTCTGGGTTAAATAGTGATGTTTATTCATGGGACACTCCTAAATGGCATTTGTTCCCTCTTTACCCCATATTCTCCTTTTTCCGCCAGCCCTGTTAAAGAAATGTTAGCATGTAGCAGTTAGTGTCCTTTACCTGATTGACTAATGAGCCAAAAATCCCACAAACTTGGGTTATCACCAAGGTAGTACTGGCAAGAAATATACATGGATTTGAAGAGGCCTGGATAATTTTTAATAATAATAAAGCCATAAAGAGTTCTAAAAGATTTTAAGATGCCCGGCACTAGGGACTGTTTCATTTGTCTCTATGTACCCAACAGCAAGCAGAGTAATTGATGTTGACTAATTGCCCAATAAATGTTCACTGGAAGCTTGAAGATGCTGGATTATGTCCAAGATGAACATATGCTCAAGATATTATACTAGATGTTTTACAATATTAGCTATTATATTAAGTCAGCGATCCATTGTGTGTTAATTTTTGTTCATAGTCCAAGATATTCTTTCTCTTCTCCTCCCCTTCCTCCTTCTCTCCTCCTCTCCCTCTTCTTCCTCTTCTAGGAGGATCAAACTAAGGGCCTTGCATATGCTAAGCAAGTGCTCTCCCACTCAGCTACAACCCACCCTCCCCAACCCCTTGTTCAAAATATTCTTGAACAGTTGTGAAAAAATATTGTTTGATTGTCATTGTGGGTAGACTAATACCTGACATTATGTAATCTGTTGGGCAACTTGGAACACTGTTACCTCAGATCTCCTAAATTTTAAAGTTGGTATCAGACAGAGCAGCTAACAGTCCCCTCTGCCCCCTACGAATTTGGAATTCTCATAACAAAATCTTGGGCTAAAGCAATGTATTAATTCTTAACCAGCCCTCCCTAGGGGACTGTGGTACATACAGGATTCAGCCCCCACCTGGCTTCACTCTGATCTACAGGGGTTCTCACCCCACTACCCCACCCATCCCCTGTTGAATGTTTAAATTCTTTCTCATTTTCCCATTGCAGTAGTTCTGCATGGAGCATCCTTGGGCACCGGAATGTCATTTCTGGAGGACAGTTTCCCAGCCTTACCCTTGCTGTATCAAGTTTATAGCCATCGATGTTCCTTTGTATGTTGGCTTTGGTCACTGGTGCTATTCTCTAACTTCAGCACACCCAGCTGAAGTCCTGCCTCATAGGCAGCAGATGCTAGGCTTGGCTTGGCTTCTCATACCTTTTCTGTAACTATGTGGGGTTTTGTATCCTGCATGGTGTTAGCAATGCACCAGCTGATCTTTTCTTTGGATTAATCTTTGATGAGACTCAGGTCCCTGTTTTAAACATCTGATAACATAAAGAATATTATTATTTATACCAGCATTTTTTTTTTTAATGTGGGTACCGGGAGTCGACCTTAGGACCTCGCGCTTGCCAGCAGGTGCTTGTGTCATTGAGCTATCTCACCGGCCCTATACCATCATTTTTTAAAGGACGGTAACAAGTTTTATGTCAAAAACCAAAGTAAAGTTCCTTGTTCAAATAAATTTTGGAACAAATTGCATTTAACATAACAAATTTAACTTTGGGCAGGTTTTTTTTTTATTACCTATAATAAAGAAATAATAATTTGTATTGATTGATTGATTGATTGATTCTGGGATGGAACCCACGGCCTTGTGTGTGGTAGGCATGCATTCTACCACTGAGTGACCTTTTTAAAGAATTCTCAGCTTAAGATTAGTTGATTTTCAGCTACCTTTAGCCTCACTTTTGCAAAACCAGGTAGGATAAGTGCTGGAGTTCCTAAAATGGATTTATTAAGTTTTCAGAAAATCTCAATTGCAAAGGAAAAACATCTAGACTGCTTTTGTATATTCATCAGCTGTAGCATGTTGCTAACCCAGCTTGTCCCTTAGAAGTGACTGTCTCGTGAGGCAATGAGTTTCTTTTCCCAAAGACATTCAAGCCTGAGCCATAGGACTCCTGTCCCTAGCCCTGAGGGGGGCTTGGATTAGATGCTCCCTGAGTATCTTACACCTTAAAAATCCTGTGATTATCTTAATTGCTTTGTCATAGTTTGCAGCCAGCTTTGTTTAGCTATGTATCGCATGACATTCGTGTTGATGTAGCTGCCAAAGTAATCACTTTCCTGAGCTTTAATCTAAGTAGTTTGAGAGAGATGTTGGATCACACAAATGAGGTTAGCGCTCCTAGACTGACAACAAATCAGTTGAGGGTAGAATTGAGAGAAGGGGAGACATTCCTGGGAATGGAAACAGCACATGCAAATTTTCTTTGGGATGGCCTTTGTATTTACTGTATAGGAGGCACTGAGAAACTTTGTTCTGTGTGACTGGGTCTGTGGGACAAAGTAGTGATTGAGTATGAAGCTGGATTAGGCTTCGTCTGTAACCTTTGCTGCTACAAAAAACTGGTCCTACTGAGGTTGCTTTGAGAATGCCTGTCACTGAGTCATGGCAGTGAGAGGTTTCAAACTGAAGATCCCCTCGCTGTGAGAAGCTAGCTCCCCTGAGATACAGTTGGTCAGTGATTTTGCCATGCTTTGAAGCAGCTGCCTTGATGCCCCAGGGCTCCATTCTTTCTGTCCTGGGTTTGGCCACCCCTGGCCCTGACTCACCATCTTCTCAAGGGTACAATAAAGACCCATTTGGATATTAGGTCTTAAGTGCTTGGCAGTTTTTGCTAAATAGTTTTAGAGTCTTATGGCCTATTCTGGTTGTTGGTATTCTTAAGTGTCTGTTTATTTATTTATTTATTTATTGGTACTGGGAATCGAACTCAGGAGCTTGCGCTTGCCAGGCAGGTGCTATGTCACTGAGCTGTATCCTTGGCCCTGGTATTCTTTTTTTTTTTTTCTTCTTTATGTGGGTACCGGGAACCAAACTCAGGACCTCGCGTTTGCCAGGCAGGCGCTTATGTTGCTGAGCTATATCACCGGCCCAAGCCCTGGTATTCTTAAATGTTGATTGTCAGAAAGGTTCATAAATTAAATCTTGGCTGGGTGGGACACTCGGGGATTGTAGTGGAAGATTATGTTGCTGTGAAATGCAAAGAGGAATTTGGAGACCAGGTTGTCTTGCAGGTTTCTTTTGAACCATGGAGAGGTGTGGTATTTCTGGAAGTGGATAGATTTGGAGTGCTTCTGTGTAGCAGACGCTCCCTTCTCCACTCTGTTGCCCCTTGATATTAGCTATCAGACTCTCCTGTGGTAATTCATTATAAGTCCAATCAAGGAATGTGTGAGGTTCCCAGGAAGGAGACTCTATGTATGTAGTTGGCCTGAGTGATGACCACTGGGAATATTTGTACTTTTTTTTTTCCTCCAAGAACTTTATTTTTTTTTTATTTATTTTTTTTTTTGTGGGTACCGGGGGGACGACCTCAGGACCTCGCGCGCCAACAGGCACCCGTGCCACTGAGCGATATCACCGGCCCCTTTTTCGTATGTGGGATCCGGGAGTCGAACTCGGGCCTTCGCGCTTGCAAGGCAGGCGCTTAAGCCGCTGAGCCGTCTCACCGGCCCGAACTTTATTTTTTTAATGCACATGTTTATGACACATATTTCATTCAGCTGGAGAGTTTGATAATACATGTATTGCATCTTGATCATTTTTATTCCTCTTTGCCCATCCCACCTTCCCCAGGTCCCTTTCATGGTCATTAAAATATGAAAGGCCGAAGAGCAAAATGAAAGGTTATCTTTACATCACTTTTTCCCATTGTCATTTTTTGTCTTGGTGGGGAAAATGTACTTCCCATCAATAAGCAGATATGTGTGGGAGGAGCTTTAGGGGTGCTAGACCCTGTGCCAGGGCTCAAGAAGGGGACAGTCTAGTTAACCATGTGTATGATTAGTCATACAGAAGGTCATAGATTCAATGGTGTGCTCATAACCCCGTCCTGGAGTACCTGGCTCTTGGTGGTGCCATTGCACTAGTTCCATCGATAACCTCTCAGGGTAAGTCTGATCCTCCCCATGTCTCCTGGTCCCTGCTCTGCATCAGATCCAAATCTGTGCTGTCCTTTGTGTAGCTGTGTGACCTTGGGCAAATGACTTAAACTCTCGTGCTTTGATTTCTTCTCTGCAAAACAGGATGGAAAATGGCACCTACTTGCAAAGGTGGTTGTGTGTATTGAGTGGGAGAGGAGGCATGTAACAGGGGGCACCTAGCAAATGCTCACTAAAGATTGGCTGCCATGACACTGTGCTGGAGCAAACTTTGAGAGCTTCCTTCAGTTGCCATAGGTACAGAGGTTCTTATTTTATTCTCTTTCCTTTTTTAATAGCAAAAGGGAGATAATAGTATGGAATGCAGGGAGTAATTAAAAAATAGTTCAGAAGTAGTGCTGGATGAGAACTTATGAGAACCTACCGATGAGAGGTATACAGAAATAAAAAGCCCAAATTCAGTGAGCCAAATGAGGGCACAAATGAGGCTGTTTCTGTGCATGCTGAAAATATATCCAGGAGCAGTGGGCCTCTTGTTAATCAGGCCTGGCCCTCCACAGCTGCTGAAGAAACTGAGTCTCAACAGGCCAGAAACACCTTTTCTGAGAAGAAGATGTAGATGTCAGGTTGGTAATATCTTGCTGGCTTGAGCCACACCAGGGGTACCTGCATGACTGTCCCACCGGATGGCTTGTACCACTCGTGGTATAAATGGATATAATCACTTTTATTAGCTTTTCTACTAATAAAATTAATAAAAATCCTATAAATCGACCAAATCTAGGTAGTTGCTTTAATTTGAATAGTTATTGCCCAAATATAAATATTGACTAACACTATTCATACCAATTAAAAATTACCACAATAATCAATAATTTATTTCATTAAATTAAAACATTTATGTTTGAGAATAATTTAATAATTCTCTAAATTTTAACATGGAAGTCTTACAAGTACCCCCATTGCTGGTGTATATAATATGCATTTACAACTGCTGTGTGACAAATTAGCTGTATTATAATTTTTTATACCACTTTAATGTTTCCCTTGAGGAACTGTAGTATGATGACATCTGGTCTGCTAAATCAATGCCTTTCTTTGCATTATTGTAATCAAAGACCCTTTGAGGAGTAGTACAGGCTGTCTGATGGGACAGTCAGGCACCACCAGTGGTGGTTGAAGCCAGTGGAAACAACTGAATTTAAATCAGAGCCACCCAACACAGAGACATATGAATTACAGCCCCATCGTGAATGTGTTAAAATGGAAGAATAAGCGCTGGGATTGGTGGAGTTTCCTCTGCACTTTAGTTTCCTCACCTGTAAAATTAAGGTGAAGGAAAAACCTGTTTAATAGGATTGCTCTGAGGACTAAAGAAGGTAATCTACCTTGTGCAGTTAGACCTGCTGTCCCTGGCACTTGCAGAAGGAAGTCAGTGCATTGTAGTTATTACTGCAAGCCTCGAGGTGTCAGAAGGCCTGTGAAGTATGGTGTTTCTGCATAGATTCTTTTAGGAATAGAGTTTTTAGTTTTCTCTCCTGTCCAAGATCATGCTTTGTAGATGTCATCAATGTGTATTCTAGAGGACGTCAAATGAAGGGAGAAGAAATAGTGCAGTTCTAAAATTCGTTAAGCCTCATCGGAATTTTTACCCATCACTGCTTTTATCATCACTTCTCATTCTAATTTTCCAGTAGGTTTTATAAAGCATTATGGAATCATAAATCATATATTGAAATGAAGATGTGTATGATTTTGCAAGGCCTCACCTGTGATGTTGATGATATATCTTACCTCCCTAGCCTCACACTAGACTTCTTTCAAATTTAAACCTTACAGTGGTCTTATTAGATTCTGTTAGTCTCTTTTAACAGTTTGTACAATGAAGACTTTAGAGAAGTGACTGCCCCAGGCTCCACCTTGGTTAATGATGGAGGTGGGATTTTAACTTTGTCTGCCTCTGGGACACCTTGTTTCTAGTGTGTGTAATGCTTGACTGGTTTGTTACTTTGGGTTCTCTTTATTGAAGGATGCTGTCCCCATTACTCTTGATCTATAAGGAAACCATCACAAAACTTGAGGGTACAAAACAAACCATTTTATTTTGCTTGTGGATTCTGTGGGTCATTTAGACTAGGCACAGAAGGACACTGGGCTTGTCAGTGTTCCACGACATTAAGCACCTCAGCTGGGGAGGTTCGACCCCAGGGCTGGAATCACCTGGGCTGTCTTCACTTTGTGTCTGGCAGGATCAGGAACCTCAACTGGGTGTGCTCCCTATACATAAGCTGATCTGGGCTTCCTCAGGCACAGCAGTTGGGTTGCTAATGAGAGTCTCAGCAGGGTTGAAATGTAGGGCACCTTTGTGATCTAGTCCCAAGGTCATACAGCCTCCCTTTGGTGTTTGAGATATCCATAGATTGCCCAAATTCAAGGGGAAGGCATGCAGATCTTGCCACTCAGGGCAGAGTGTCAAGGTCAGGTTATAGGAAGGTAAATGAGGAAATGTATTGCTACATTGGAAGAAGAGAGTATGAGCTGTGTGTTCGAGGCCTAGGGAGGCCCTAGGTGAGGATCCTCAGTGCAGGGTCAAGTCAGTTTGGATGTATGTGGTCGGGAAGTAAATGAGGATGGGATGCTGGGTCATTCATTCACCTCACCAATACTTGCTCTCTTTTTGAGCCAAGCAGAGTAAGCAGGGCACGTGATCTAGTGGTGCTTCTGACAATCACTTCACATGGGCGGTCCAGGACTCCAGAGTATATTCTCATCTGTTGAAAATTTGATCTTGCTCAAAAGTATTTTAAGGTTTATTTATATTCAGTATGGCCCCCACAAGGTCCCTTTTACTATCTAAAATGTGAGAAGTTCATGTCAATGTCCTGTCTTGCTTATATTTAAGTCAGATGGGAAAAAAATTGGCACTCAGAGAAGATGGGTTGTAAAAGTTTATTTTACATTGATGTGAAGTTTATTTTTAGTCCTGGTATTCTTCATAGGGTAGGTATTTTAAGACTGTTAATAGTGTATTTCCTTTTCACTTGCCACTCCCTACCAGAATGAGCTCTCTTATTTTTGAATCATCTTCATGTCCTCAGAATATCTAATTTCAAATAATGGTTGGAGAAGCTCCAGGTTAAGTACAGAGTAAAATCCTATTGCTTTTTGACCTTTGGGTTAGGATCAAGTGTGGTGTAACAAAGCATCAGTCCCAGGAGTCACCTTTGTTGAATTTTTTTCCTATTATTCTTTCCTGTTATTCCATATTCATTCAGGTCTTGCAGCCAAGGATTGTAACATTAAGATCCAATCTGAAATTAAAACTTATGGTTTTAACCAGTAAACTATACAGCCGTTGAACTCCCACTGGGATGTGTTTACCTTTTCCTAAACTTCCTGAGTTGTCTCCTTCTAGTCCCATGGTTGATTTCTTATTGAGCCTTTGGAAAATTCCTTGCCATTTCCCCTCAGACTGGGAAATATTAACTGTGACCGCTCAAGGCACAAGCGCTGCGGCTGTGGGGTTTGCTTGGCCCTTCCGGGTAGCACAGGTCTGAAGTCATGTTGGGAGGGCTGGTCTGTGTCGGTGGTGGGCCCTCAGCAGGATCTGAGCCTCTTGGCCCAGACTCCAAAGTAGGAGCATGTTCTCAGACCTTCCAGAAGGCCCCACCCTCGAATTGTCTCTAAGGGTCTTTTTAATCTGTGCCCTGCATACATTACCTTTGAGGCAGTTCTTCTGAGGGGACCCTTGAGTTGAGGCTGGTAGAGAGGATGTAGAACAGCTATACAAGTTTGTATTTTGATGTCTGGTGATTAAAAAAAAGATGTCCATTGGCAAAAATCTTGGTGGTAAGGAAGTTTATGTAGCCATAGACTGCTTGCCACCCCAGGGTACCTGCACCCCATGCCACTTGTGTGGCACATCCTCATGCACCCCTGTTCAGCATAGCAGATTCTAGATTGTCCTATTGCTACTGTGGATGTAGCTCAGAGCACTGTGAGGAAGAGCAGCCCCCAGTCACTGGCTGGCCAGGGTCAGCAGGGTGTGACAACATATTCCACTACACCCTACTCCCTGGAATTCTATTTAGGACACTACTTAGTTTAACTTTCTCTTCTGTCTCCTATTTAGGGGAAAATGAAGGTAGTAAGAGTTGTAAAAGTAGCAATAATGATAGCCATGATAGCTAGTGCTCATTATACTTGGACACTATTTAAGCTCTTTATCTAAGTTGTCTCTGCTAATCCTTGCCACAGCCTTGTGAAGTTTGTCCTGTCATGTTCCAACTGGGAAACTGAGTCCCAGAGCAGAAAGTGACTTTGCCCAACATTTCATAAGCAGAAACCAGGTAGAACACAAGCCCAGTTGGTTTGACCCAGGAACCTGTGTTCTACTTTTTGCTCTGAATGTCTTGGTGGGGGCTGGAGTAGGGGGAGACAGAGACAGACACAGACAGAGACACCTGAGTGACAGAGGGCTGCATGGCTGTAGGTAATCACACCCCTTGCATGTCTGCTTGCCCAAAATTGGGCTATTTGCAAAAAGCTTTGATCACTGTGAAAACAAGTTGTTAAAATCCAAAGGACATACTGTTGTGATGGTAGACCAAGGTTTATAGTTGAGGTGTATTTGTTTGCTTTTGTTTTTGTAGTATTGGACATTGAACCCAGGGCATTGCACATGTTAGGCAAGTGCTTCAGCACTGAGCTACCTCCCCAGACCTGTTTTAAAATTTTATTTTGAGACAGGATCTTGATAAGTTGCCCAGGCTGAGCTTGAATTTGGAATCCTCTTGCTTCAGCCTCCCAAGTAGCTGTGATTACAAGGGTGTGCTATTCATTACACCTGGCCTCATCTTTGAGTTTTGAGAAAGCTAACTTTAGACCATTTATCTCAAGAAACAGACCATGAGTCAAGTCAAAGTCCTCTTCTGGAACCAGTGTTTCTTTTTTTTTTTTTTTTTTTTTGTGGGTACCAGGGGTTCGACCTCAGGACCTCACGCACCAGCAGGCGCCCAGGCCGCTGAGCGATATCACCGGCCCCTTTTTCGTATGTGGGTTCCGGGAGTCGAACTCGGGCCCTCGCACTTGCAAGGCAGGCGCTTACGCTGCTGAGCCATCTCACCGGCCCTAACCAGTGTTTCTTTAAAGTGATGAAAGCGTCAACTGTGCCCCACAGAAAGCTTACTGCAGGATCAGGAGCTAATGGAGCTTAAGAGGCTTTAATTCTGCCATTGTGCTTGGGAGGCTGAGGCAGGAGGATTATTGCAAGGTCAGAGCAAGCCTAGGATACATAGGGAGTTCAAGGCCAGTGTGAACTACAGTGAGACCCAGTTTCAAAAACAAACAGAAAAAAAAAAAAAATTCTGCCGTTGTGTATGGAGCACTTGCCCTGGGTACTACTGGTCTCCAGGGATGTGGAGCTAAACAAGCTTCTCTTCTCATCCTCAAGGACCTCATCCTGTAGAAGGACACAGCTGGTGATGAGAAGATGTGCCAGAGCCCTTCTGATAGTGGGCATATAGGGCTGAGAAAGCAGAGGTCATAAAATGATGCATTTGGCCTCTGGGGTAGCCTTTTCATGTTTTGTAATGGTGAGACTCAGCCTTCCTACAGATGTGCTGTCAGTATGGTGTCCTGATTTTTTCCCATTAATAGGAAGAAACCAGGCTTTTGATGAAGCAGTTACACCTAAGTGTTGAGATCTTCACTGGGTCATGAGAGATTTCAGTTATACCCCCTGTGAGGGGATCAGGAGATATCCTGCCTGGGAGCAGAGGTCAATGTAGGAAGAGACTAAGGGGAAGACTCTGGAACATGCAGGAACACTGTGAGAGCCATAGCCCAGTGTATGTACCCTGGCCACTATTCCTGTGACCAGACACGGGCCAGCCCTGCCCCTCTGAGGCACATTCTGGGATTGTCCAGTCCCTGGGCTTTGCTCCTCTGATGTGGTGCAGGTGATCAGTGGAGTGGGAAGAGAAGAGAGGTGAAGGCCACATGCACAAAGGTCAGTTTCTTCCTGTGGTGCTGCTCATGACATTGACGTGGATGAGGTGAACATTCCTGTGTGGCTTCCTTGTGGGAGGGAATGCCTTGAGCCTCAGTTAATTGCTTCAGCTTTTCTAAGTATAAAAGGAATCTGTGAGGCGGGGGATATAGCTCAGCAGCACAGCATCTGCCTGGCAAGTCCGAGGCCCTGAGTTTGATTCCCGGTACCAAAAAAAAAAAAAGGGAATCTGGCTGGACATTGAGTGACTGTAATTACAAAACCCAAATCTTGCTTTTGGCCTCATCTGAGCCAAGGGTGGTATTCACACTCTTGAGAATGACAGCTGGGAGAGCTGCAGGCCCTTCAGAGGCAAAAGGCAGACATGGGCTCTCTGGAGGCCCATCAAATGTGACTGCACAAAGCCCAGAGACCAGCTATTTCTGCTTTGGGTGTATCATCCAAATAGGTTTTTCCAGCCATGTTCCATTGCACTTTTGAAGTATTCTTTAAAGGCATAAAGGAGGGGAGTGGATGGTGGCTGGAAAGGTCAAGTCCTTTTTAATGACTTCTTTAATTTTGGAGTAACAAGGCCTCACCCCACCCCATATCATGAATAGCTTTTCCTGCATTATTGTTTTCATTTTATTTTTAATTAAGCTGTGATATAAGAGGAACAATTAACAAACCCTTCTATTTTCACATCTGCTGTGAAGCTTTATAAATTTGCCCTTTGAAAGATGGCTAAGTGTACAGAACATGGGACCTCTAAGTAGATTTGTGGAAACACAACCACATTTTTATTTAGTCTTGAGTTCCCTGGGAGAATAAATAGGTCCCTAAATGATCTACTTCTAGGTCTTTTTTCCTGAAGGGTTTCTGCATTATCTTGTGCTGTCATCTTTATGTTGAATTGGAAAAATCTGGGATTCTTTACCACTTGATCATTATTTACTTTTAAAAATAATGTAGTTTTAAAGAATTCTGGCGATTTAATCTCAATCCCAAATATGGTGTCTAGTAAGGAAAAAGATATTTAATAAAGTCGGTATTTTTAGTTCTAGGAAGAGTTTTTTGGAGGCGTGGAGGGGAGCTACAGCTAAGAGCTGGTTGAAATGTTCTGTTGGCAAAGGCACTCCTGTTACTTTTGCTCGTTAAAAACTTGTATTTCCCATGGAGGAGGGGAGTTTGATTTTGGAACTTTTAATTGTACTGCTTAGTGTTACTGAATTGTAGTTCCTTGCTGGGAAATTCTGGATGAGCTCATTTCATAAGGAATTACATGTCTTATGAGCCAGTGTGCTGTAAGCAGAAGGGAAGCTGCCTCCTTTAAGAGGGCCTGCATCCTCAGAGGGACATGGAATGCCCTGCTGTTTTTGGTGGGAAGCATCGAGGCCAGTCTGCATTGGGATGGATTTGCAAGGACAATGACAGGTGTCCTCCTTCAGCCTTGCCTTGGCATTCCCCAAGGGAGTTCTTCCTTTTCCCATCCTTGGCTCCCCATGGTGTGGTCATGCTGTGCTGGTTCCTTGATCTCAGCTGTTTTTGTTGCATCTGCTGGCTTGAACAGGCGATACTATTCTCTGGGTTTCCTGGCCCACTACTCTGATTTGTATTTACGTAGGATCAGAACTTTTTCTTGGCATCCTTTAGTCCTAAAAAGTTAGGGAAGAAAGAAACTTGCCTCCCATATTCCAAAATCTCAACACATGCATAATAGTTCTTCCCAAGTCCTCATCTGTGTCTGTGCCCAGGTCCTGGGGAGGCTGCAGGGAAAGCTTCATCATGGTGGGAAGGAAGAAAGAAGGGGTGTTTTCTCTGCGTTACTCTTAAGGTTTAGTCATGTGCTGTCAGAAATCTGTCACCTAGGACCGAGAAAGGGAAGCAGGAAGGCAGGGTGAGGAGGCACAAGGCTGGTTTGGCTGATAACTGATGAGCAGAAGTTGGAGCCTTTTAGGGCAGGAGACCTGACCACACCTCAGGGTTCCTTCCATGGTTGTTCCTAGGCATTCTCAGCAGCCCCACAATCCCAGAAAAGCTCACTCATCAGTCCCTCTGTCTCTTGACTCCTCTTCTAATGACTGCATGGTGCCGTACTCTTTCAGACCAAGTTGAATCACAAGTAACAGAAAGCAAAAATAAGAATTTTAAAAGATGGAGGTTTATTGCGCTCACTGGTATGGTGTCTCCATAGTCATTAACGATCAGGACTGGTATGGTGTCTCCATAGTCACTAACGATCAGGACTGGTATGGTGTCTCCATAGTCATTAACAATCTAAGATCCTTGTCTCTTTCTCTCCTGCCATTCTCAGAACACGGCTTCCAGCCTCAATGGTAGGATAACTTAGTAGGATTGTTGGAATTCCAACCATCACATCCAAATTCTAGATTGGAAAAGAAGGAAGAAAGGCAAGTACAAAAGAATACATCTCGCAGCTACTTTGTCTCCCTTTATGGAGTTTTCCTGGCAGCTTCATAAGATGGTTTCTTCTTACATCTTACTAACAGGAAAATGTTCCCTTTTGGCTAGGTACATTGCAGCCGGGAATAAAATTGAGTTCAGTTAACAGTGAAAAGTGGAGAATGTATATTAGCCGTGCAAATGGCAGTCTGTACCATGATCTAACTTATATGAGGTACCTCATACGTGAACCTTATCATATCCTGCTGAGAATTCTAGTCATTTATGTATTTATATAAGATACAAGAGTACATGTGATGAGTGGATTTATAGCCCATCTTTGTTGAGTGAATCAGATTTAGCCCCTGCCCCTCATGCAGGGCCTTCAGTTACAAGTGATTTCTTATGAAGCATTTTTTAAAAAAGCACAGTACTTCTTACCAGAGGACTTTTACAAGTTAGCAGTTTAATACATCATTAATGATAAAGGTTTTTACGAGTTATCCAGAAAATTGGGAAAATAATTCTAGGCCATGAAAATTAGGAGTATTGTTACATACCAAGTTTTACTACCTGATTCCAGGTGCTAGAAAAACAAGACAGAAAAGTTTCACTACTCATCAGTATCAGTAGATTGTTAGGTAAAGATCTTTATTGGGAAAAAATTGCCATATTTTACTGTCCTATTTGAGTTTAAACTAACAATATAGAGGGATCAGAGATGTCTGAGAAAACCCATGTTAGTACTTCACATTTGTGAGAGGGCAGGGAATCCTGGAAATCTAGTTACATAAATGTACATTCCAGGACAAGAAAACTCAGTGGATGGAACACACCAGGGTGGCTTGAAAGAAGGGCTTTCCATTTTGCCCTTGGAGGGAAGAAAACTCTGACTGTGCCATACATCTAGGTCATCTTAGTCGGAAAGTGTCTTTGATGAGCCCTTACCATGTGACCTGCTGATTCACTTTGTCCATTAAGTGGACAGTTACTAGGTAACTAGGGACTGCAACTTCTGGGGAGAGATAAGAATCACTGTTGGCCCAACCCTCTGGCTTTGGAAGTATAACAGTTCTGGCCAAAAGCAGAGGGAGGATTACAGCTATGTTTTGTAATTCTGTTTTAAATGTCAGTCATAGCACCTGCATCTGTTGTTTCATCTTCCCCATTGTTTCTTCTCTTCCTTCCCTTCTTTTTCTTTCTTACCTTTTCTCCTTTTTATTCCAGATGTGCTCCTACATGCATCCATTCTGGTTTCCTCAAATCAACTTAGGCCTGACCTTTGGAAATACATTAATGACTAATCTGGGGCTGTCTTCCATATTTCTGTTTTTGAATCTTGTTAACAAGAACTAGAAGGTCAAGAAGAAAGAGCTTACAGTTTAAAAGAAATGGTTGTAAAATTCTGGCTCCATCACTCTAGAGTGTGACTTTAGGCAAATTGTTTTACTTCTCTGAATCTCCTGAACCTCATCTATAATTGTAATTCCTACTTCAAAGCGTTGTTAGGAACATTGGACAAGATGATGTATAAAGAAAACTCAGGGAGATAGATGAAGGCCAGATTGAGCTGGTGTATGCAGGCCATGCTAAGAAGTTGGAATTTACTTAGGTGATTTGAGAAGCAGGGCAGTGATATGATGTGATAAATGTTTTTTAAAAGATCACTATGATTCTAAAGAAAGTGCATTTGTGGGCAGGGGGTGGACAAGAGTGTAAGCAGGCAGCCCACTAGGACAGAAGAACAATAGACAAGGTGGCTGGATTAGTGTAGTCAGAAAAGGGACAGGGATGCAGTGTGTCTGAGGATCTTTTGTTGGAGTAGGAATAGCTAGAGTCTTAGATGTAGAAAGGAGAGGAAAGAGGACATACAAGCACGCATCCTGGGTTTGGGTTTAATTGTGTGAGATGATGGTGGTGCCTGTTGGAGAACACTGTGGCAGACTGTGCATGTGGATGACACCCACAAAAATTTGGCTGGCTGGATGAGAGTATCCGGAGGTGAGAGCAGCGCATGTTCCTGGTTCATGTTGGGTGACGAATGTGGTAGGCAGGCCAAGTTCCACCTCTTCAAGAACTTTGAAGTTCTTGTGGTCCAACCATCACCTCATTTTCTTCTTAGTACTTGTTTGCAGTACATAATGGTTGCAGTCATCATGGGGAGTTGGTACATGTAAATACCACTTTTTTTTCACCCCCTCATCTCTTGGTTCTTTTCCCTTTCTAGAGGGCAGCTTCTAGAATCAATAAGGTAGTATTAGGTCTAGAAAGCAACCTGAGAGCTTTAGGGACCCTCAATATCTACCTTGTTAATACCTTAGATGGCACTAGTGCATTCCTTGCAGGTTGGTATTAAGAGAGTCAGAAAGAAGTAAAAACTAGCCCAGATAGGGTTTGGGATGGGCTTTGGCATCTGAGCAACCTTCTCAAAATCTGGATGCTATCACTCTGTTAACAGGCAGAGCCAGTATTCCCCCCCCCCAACGCCGCAGGGAATTGCAATTAGTTATATATCTGTATGGTTGCTGCAAAGTTGGGTTTTGTACCACAATGAATAACACCGTCTTGAAGGTTTTCCAGGTAATCTTTGCTCTGGTTCTTGTCTTTGGCCTTTTTTTTTTTTTTTATTTTTTTCCTTGAGAGAAATCAGTTTGGTGACAGCATCTCCTCTTCCTGTTCATAATTCAGATTCTGGAAACAATTAGAAGCAGGCAGCTTCCCCTCCAAGGAGGAAGAAACCCTTCATGTGTTTTATGAATACTTGTATATACCTAAAATAATGACAATAGCAGCAAGTGTCACAGTGATAACTTTGTACTTAGGAAATTATTGTCATGAAGTTAGAGAATAGGTAAAAGTCTTTGGCAAATGTGTAAAGTATATTTCAGAGAGAAAAAGAGAGGCCAGGATTTATAGAGTCTAAAAATAGCAGTTGAAGTGCAGCTGTGCTTAGCTTGTCAGAGAACCTGTTGAGTCGAGACAGGCAGGGGATTTTATTTCTCTGGCCCTGAGGTCATTTGTCTTGTTTAAGAAGGGGCAGCAAACATTTCCAAATAGGGATTGATTTTTAAGGGGAGGAAGATGGCTGAATGCAGATGGTATTTCTTGTTTTCTGTTCTCAGTCTTCCTCCTCCTCTTCAAGCCAAACCCACTTATAGGCAAAGTGGGGTTCAGTTTTCTCAGAAGAGTCAGTGGGAGCCGCCTGGGTGGCAGGATTGCAGATATACTGGTAATATTGCTTGTTGATGGCACGTTTGATGCCTGTTAGTCTGAGATCGTAGTGGGTTCTGCATAAAGCTATTAAGCTGAAGTAAATCCAAAGTTGAAGAAAAAGCAGCATGACTTCTCCAAGATTGACTGAGTGAAGCCTGGACCTTATTTGTCCCATTTCTAGTCAAAGATGACATCTTTTGTCTTCCTCCTGGCCTAAGCAGTTCTCAGGCTTCTATATAGATGGACCCCAACTTATGATAGTTTGACTTTCTGTAGTGCAAAACTATATGTGTTCAGCAAAAACCATGCTTTACATTTTGAATTTTGATAACTTCTCAGGCTAGTGGTATGTGGTCCAATGCTCAATCATGATACTGGGCAGCCACAGCAGGACACAGCTTCCTGCCAGCAATGAGCTCATGAGATAAACAGCCAATACTCTACAGTGTAGTGTGTTGCTAAGCTAGGATGTTAATTAGGTTAGGTGTATAAATGCATTTTTTATTTAAAGTTACTTTCATCTTAACATGGGTCAGAATATAAACCCATCATAAGTTGAGGGGTGTCTGTGCTTAAAAACACGGGAATGCCAGCATCCCCAAAGTTTTCAGTTAGGAGGACTTCAAACCTCCTGACCTTCGATACTTACTGAAGCCATGTTTGAAATGAATTCTGTTCCTGGGGGAGTGCCAGAAGTGATGCTATTAATTTATGCTATTAATTTGCTTCTAGGCCAGACAATGAAAACTGGTGGCCCCCAGGCCAGATCTCACTCACCATCGTGGTTTTTGTTTTTGTTTTGTTTTTTGCCTGCAAAGTGTTGGCTTATACAATTGCCAATATTTAAAAACTAGAACATTTTGTTTGCAAATCTTGATTTCTCCATTCTCTTCGGGTGCTCTAAGATACATCCTTAGTTTACACTTCTTCCTCTAAAAGGAAGTGCATAGGTCCTTGTCTTCCCAAAGGTAGCTTCCTCAGAGATCATGACGAGAAACATGCTGTCCTTTGAGGATAACAAGAAAGGGCTTAAATAAGTTGCCCTATTAGAAAACACCTGCATGTGCACCGTGAGCACTGTGTAAGCAGTAGCTGTTGTCAGCAGCAGCAGCAGCATGGTGTTCAGTCCAGTGTGTTTTTGGTGAGCGTTCTGTGAAGGGCTTTGTTCATGACACAAACCCAGTGTTTCATGAGACCCAGTGAAAGGCAAATCTATCAGATCTCAGTGCCAGGAAATAGATGCCCTTTTTCTGAGTTACTGCCTCAGCTCTACCTTACTTATGCTGTAAATCTATCTGCACTAGCAGTTGGAAAGTTCAGAGTTAACTATGTAGTTTATATATGGCAGGAAGACTTGCATTTGGTTTATTGATCTCTTGGTTTTGCATGCCATCATTTGCTTGCTGCTATGCTTTTTCTCCCTTGCTTTTTTCATTGTGGGCATATTTGTAAGCAGCCTTAAATGCTGTTTCTACAAGGCTAGGTACAAGTTAAAAAAACAAAACATCTGTGCCTCTGAGTAGAGGTTTGTCATCACTGTGAGTAGACTTCCACATCAGGACAGGTACAACAGAGGATACATGTGCCACTGTTACTTCCTCCCTTACTCCATTGCTTAAAACAAGAAATGTGACCCAATGCAACATCTGTGGGGTGGTGAAACAGAGTTTGTCTCTAGTGAGATGAAGTTCAGGGCCAATGACAAAAGTGCCTGAGTAGCAAGTGGGGATAGAGGGTAGATGATAAATAACCATTCAGTCTGACACAGGCCGGATATTTATTTTAAGAAGTAAGGTTGGACATACTATTTGTAGTATCTGGTATTCTCCACTTCACCTCCCTAGATCTATTCTGTAGCATTATTTTTCCTGCTTTGTGCACTAATAAGGTGAGTTTCCCCTCACCTTCAGTTGGGTTCAGTCAGAGTGAGCACTGGTAAAGAGGGTGGAAGAACTGCCCACAGGTTGATGGAATCATCACCCTTTGAAGGCCATAGCTTCTGCCAGGAGGTTAGTTCTGATTACTCAGCGGTTCTAGTGTTCCCTCCATCCCTTGCTTACCACCCGGGGTGGTGGTGGCTCCCTGCTATTGCTATCCCACAAAAGAGCCTAATAATTGCTTCACTTAATTCGGTAAGGGGTAATTAACAATACTGCACCTGACTCAGAAGAGCAATGAATTTGTTTATATAAGTAGGAAAGAAGACCTCCCACATTTTAATTTCCCAGGTAAGTTTGAGAACCATCAGAGTATTTCCCAGACTTCCCTGCTAAAGATACTATTTTGTTAAAAATTCAAATTCTGAGTGATTCTGATATACTGGGCCTGGGGTTGGGCCTAGAATTCTGTTTTTAGCATGCATCCTTTGTAATTCATATTAATCATGTGTGGAAGGCACTGGACCTCGCTAATGAGTGTCACATATTGATGAGGAAAAATCCAGTCATGATGATAGTGAATAAGAATATGTGACATTTAGCGAGCAATGTACAGATCACTGGAATTTTGTATGTATTGTCCCATATAACCACCCTTGCCCTTTCAGGGTTTGTTTTTGACTAAATGCTACCTGTACCATTGTTACTTTACCAGAATTGAATGGGAAGCATAGTATTAGTAGATTTTTGTTAAATATCCTAATTAGTACCAGATCCAAAGATAGAGAAATTGTCATGTTATGAACATGAAAGTACCAAGCAAACAGCCCACACTTCCAAAGTCACTGCATGTTTTCTTAATATTCTTTCAGCTCACCCCATGTCTGGATCGTGCAAGAGGCATTTCTAGAAAGCTTGGAGGACAATTTTCTCTGGCCAGTGGCTCTAGGCAGACATTTCTAGGCAAGGGCAATTCTTGTGAGCTGTTCTCTGGAGAGGAAAACCATGTTCCCTCCTAAAAAGACCATGCTGGCTTACTCATCCTTACAGGTTATGAAGTCTCCATTAAGAATGCCATTTCATTGTGATTGTGACCTGAGATTTTTGGGAGAAGACTCTTAAACTTTATTAATGTATTGGGGAAACCATCATGTTATTAAATTTTAATTAGAGTTTCTGGGCAGCTTGGGCTGCCTTATAGATCATCTGGTTATTACTCGTGTGGCCCACTGAGGAGAGACATTTTTTTTGGCAGAGCTGGGTGTTGAGTGTTCCATTTTTGTATTGTCCTACACATGCTCTTTGTGACGTATAGTTCCCTAACTTGCTTTTTATCCCCAATCCACACCTTCTCCTTCTGCCTTCTGAAAAATCTATGACAGTGTTGAGTGAATAAACGCAAATCCAGGGGTTTGGAGGGACAGGAGCTGTGATGGCCATGTATTTATCACTTGCACATTTCCATCATCTGTGGTGACACCTTGGGTTGAAGCCGATTCAAAAGCTTCCCTAATTTAGTGTATATTGCATTGTGTGTGTGGGAAGATAACATGATATCCATTTTCTCTTTCTGTATTGACTGAGATTCAAGCTGGACTTAGTTAAACCAATAACAGTTATATCAAAAGTGGTCTCTATGTCCCAGAGTAGGGCCATGATGGGTATTTGAGACCTTTCAGGCCAAGAACCTTGAAAACATGCATTCTTTACTACTGAGCTTGCAACTGTTTGCCTACGGTCTTGCGGCACTGCTTTAGGAGAATACATTGATGTCCAAGTTATAACTCCAGAGATGAATTATTCCAAGCTTTTTGCTTTTTTTCTTCCTGAAAGACAAATGGACTTTTACACTATAGTATTGAGGTTCAGTTCAAGGGCAAAATTGGATCACTGGGGACTGGAAGATTTCAGAGTGCTTTGTCCTTTGTAATGTCCAAACCAAGAGCCCATCTGTCTGTCCACTCTCCTCACATCCACCCATCCACCCACTCATCCATTCATTTGTCCATCCATGTACTAATCCCTACAGTGCACCTGACACTGTGTTTACATTGCTAGAGTCACAGTGATAAAGGTTAGTAATAACAGCTATCATTGATTGAGGACCTTCTATGTGCCAGATAGTCTCTAATCTTCAAAGCAAGTTTGTGAGGTAAGAATCATATCTTCTATTTTAGGAGAGAAAAAGTTAATGTACTTTATCTGAGTCACCAAGCCAGGCATAGTGGAGCAGGCCTGAGGCATCTTTGTGACATAGGACTAGAGCAGCATTTCCTTCTCATACTTTGGGTTATCATGTGTACATCCTGTAGTGGGTCAGAACTGAACAGGCCTCATCTGTCACATCTTTTCTTCTTGAGATATTTTCCTTGAATCAGTGAAACAGGGAGAGGAATCAGCTCTCATTTTTCTGCTTTGCCCTTTACAATCTCTTAGAAACTTGATGTTCTGTCTGAATTCACCCTGTCATTTTTATCAGTACAAATGGAGGTCCATTCAGTGGCTATCTAATGTTTAAATGTTGCAAACATTTAAATGTTCTGTCTTCTTTCCTTGACAGTATACCTTTATAATAATCTGGGAGGCCAGCATTGAATTTGGCTTTCTCAGGCTTTTCAGAGTTTAGTGCATTAGTGGACAGCTTTTGGAGAGCTGGCCCATGTCCTACTCCTCATTTTCCTTTCTGTCTGGCTCCTGAGCACACATGTGAATGGCTTGGCCAGGACAGTCAGGCATGGATGTGGATACTAATGCAGGCTCTGCCTACCCACCCTGCCAAAAGGTTGTAGGTGGTTCCTTCATTCCATAGGCTTCCACCCTTTCATGAACCCTAGTTGGGTTGGGCTGTTCCCCTTGGAGCCAGGACCTGTCCTCAGGTTACCCCAGGCCCTTTTCTCCAGGCTGGCTTTATCCTGGTGAGCAATGATAGAGGACAGGAAGCCAGGAGGAAGATATTCCACGGCTGGGTGGAGGGTGGGGTGGAGCACAGCTGGGTGAGGGTGTGTGTGTTCGGAAGCCAATGGGAAGGAGGGTTGGGTTCTTGTTTTCTAACTGGCTCCCCATTATGGCTGTCCCATGGGGTTTCAGTGCTCAGCCTGAAGATGCATTTTTCCTGTGCATGTAGTTAAGCCCTTAATGTTTAGCTACAGCCACACCAACCCTCATTTTGCTTATAACTGTGGTGTAAACATAAGCCCTAACACCTTTCAAGAGATATCCACGCTGCTCCTTGGCATAGGTCTGGAAGGCCTTGCCTGGGCCTGGGCAACTCTCCTGGGGGTTTTGCCAAAGTACAGATGGCCCCCTTTGCAGCTCTGCAGGTGGTCCTTGAGGGGAAAAGAAGATAGTATGCAAGGCGTTCTTTAACCCTGCTTCCAGAGGCAGAGATGAGGGCCAGCCCCTGGGTCAGAGGGTTTCCTATTGAGTCAGAGCCTCCGGCTGACATGCCCATTCCCCACCCCTACATCAACTAGATGCAGAGTATCCTGTAGTGTTGTTTCTGGAAAAACTCTGCCAGTGGAAACCCTGACTCCCTTTGTGCAGCCCGTTGTTATCAGTGTGGCTCAAGGGGAGGAAGTCCTCAGCTTTGCTGCCCTGCAGAGGGGAGGGTCTGCCCATGGGGCAGTCTGCCTTCCACTAGGTGGTGCTGAGCTGGAGGAACTTTTCATGCTGCTTCTCCTGCTGTGGCCCCAGGGCCCTGGGTTTGGGGGGTAAACAGAGGACCTCGACTCTGATAAGTATTAGCTTTGTGACCTGGGAAGGATCTATTTCTCTTTCTATTCCTCTCCCTCCTTTGTTTCCCCACCTTTTTTTTCATTGTGTATGTGTGAAAAACGAAAGCTATTGTTTATTTAAAAAGATCATTTGCCTAATGCCCCTGGAATTTATTTGCTGGAGCATTTTCCATTTTCATATTCTGTTCAGACCTTGGCTGCAACTGGGAGGTTATGTAACCTGGGATGGAATAGATCTCATTGGCATGTGGGGACCCCAGTGTACTTCACCCTTAGCCATTCCTGCGACAGGGTGAGTGCCCCCTGGCTGTATATTTTACTGGGAGTTGGAAGAGCTGATAGAGGAAGAGTTGACAGTAGTTAGAATGGAGTCAGAAGGATGATTTGTTTTGGGGGCCGAATTCTTAAATCTGCTTTGGGGCTGCCTTCTCTTCCTAAGCTATATACTTAGAGGTAAGTTCTGCCTCAGGTACGAAGCCTGGGCCCTTCCCATCACCCTGTCTCTGGATGTTAGCAAAAAGCCTGAGTGTTGTTGTTTGAACCTTGGCAGGATTTAGGAAATGCTTCCTTCTTGGGCGGCCTCTGGAATTTGTCTGCACATTCCTGCCATCCCCAAAAGTACTGGCCTTGAGGGCCACCCTTCTACCTGATTCTAGCATGAGGTCCCTTAACTTCTACTCTGAAACCTTATCTGGGTTTACATAGAGTTGCTTTGACAGGAAACAAAGGAAAAGGGGTATTTTCTTGGGTTATGGAGGGGTGAGAGTTTAACTGACTCTGGACTCTAAAAGGAAACAAATATACAGAATAGATTTTTGAACCTTAAATTTAGACATGGATGGGTTAGGGTGGGCTGAGGAGGGGGGCATCTTCCCTCTACCTTCCCTCTCTGCACCCCCATATTGGAAGAATTCTGTGTTCCACCTTCCCTCTCTGCTTCCTCGCTGGCATGAGATGTTTACTTTCCACATCATGTCTCTGCTTGAACACGCTGGTTAGTCTCACTAAGAGCAAGGCAGCCTGTATATACCTGTATTAACACAATGTAACAAGTAAGTCTTAATTCTCTTTTGGTGGCTCAGCCCACTAGATGTTTGTTCATTGCTCAGGTATCAGTCAAGCAAAGCTTTTTCTCCCTGGAGATATTCTTCCACATGATGATTCTGGGACTCAGCATTCCTTCCATGGCTGGCTCTGCCATCCCTTAGGGCCACAAAGTCTCTGGGTCCCTGGGGACAGGAGGAGAAAGAGTCAGGAGAGAAGGCATACTCACTCCTTAAATCCTCCTGACTGGGAATGACCCACATCCCTTCGTGTTGTGTCCCATTAGTGAAAACTAGTCACATGGCCACTGCTGGCCTCAAAAGAGGCTAGGAAATGTGGCCCCAGACTGGACAACCATCTCAGTGATAATGTCATGGGGTCAGGGTAGGGGATAGAGAGAAGGGCACATACTTGAGAGATGGTGAGGAGGTGGGATGAACCGGAAGTGGAGATTGAGTGCATGTGAAGTGATGAAGGGAAGTCAGGAGACCAAGGTCCCATTTGGAGGACAGGGTGGATGGTGGTGTGATTCAGAGAAATGGAGCATACAGGAAGAGGGGCACATGTTAAGAGGGAAGATTGCTGTTGGTCATGTGTCCTCCGTGGGCTGGGTGCTGTAGGTATGCTTTATGAATCCAGGAAGAAGCAGAAATGGTACTAAATGAACTTGGATCTCCTGCCAGTCCCTTGGAGGTATAGTTGAGAAAAACTTTGGTAGCTGTATTCCATGGCCTGAAACCATAGCACATATTGGGACTGTATACATCAAGTGTGCAAGTACAAAGATAATACAGTACTAAGAATAATTGGAGAAGAAAGCATAATCAGTGGCCTAGTGTCTTAGCTCAGGCCACTATGTTAAAATACCAGAAGTTGGGTGGTTTATACAATAGAAATTTATTTTCTCACAGTTCTGGAGGCTAGGATTCTAAGATCAAGGTATTGGCATGGTTGGTTTCTGGTGAAGGCTCTTTTCCTTTTGTATAGTTGGTCACCTTCTTCCTGAGTCCTTACATGTGAGGAGGGGAGAGGGAAAGAGGGAGAAGGAGAAAACAACCTCTCTTTTGCTTCTTCTTATAAGGGCACATATCCCCTTGTGACCTTATCTAAACCTAATCATTGCCCCAAGAACTCATTTCCAAATACCATCACAGTGGGGGTCAGGGCTTCAACAGATGAAATTTTGGTGAACACAGTTCAGTCCATAGCATCTAGTAAAGGATGTTTCCCCAGCATGGAGCCCTCTTCAGTGTTGGGGTATCATCTCTATGAGCTGGGGAAAGAGGTGAAGGCAATCAAACTGGTGTCCTGGCTCATCTGCCTCAAGCGAGGAAGATGTCTGCTGTCTCTGTGCTGACACAACTGGAGGAAATTGGCTCCCAGGTTCCTTACTCCTTTTCCTTGGCTTCAGATTCATTGCTCAAGGATTGTGATGCCAAGGTGAGGTAGGAGCTGGCATTACTCAGGCATTTCCAAAGAGGAGGAGCCAGCTGAGGGTCACACTTGGGGTTGCAGGCACACAGGCCACTTTGCCACTGGGCTGATCCAGGCTGCTTCCACCAAATATGGTACTGAAGGTGCCAAGGGTGCCTGGAAGCCTGGGATCAGAGCCCCAGGAACTATCTGAGAATTGGTTCAGCAGCAGGAGTGAGATGTGCAGGAGCTTTGCAGGTAGATGGGAGATGTGGTCAGGTCTGGCTGTCTAAAGGTCAGACTAGAAGCCTGCTGCTCTTGTACCAGGAACAAGAGTAAGGGCACCCCTTGAAGGGTAGGAACCTGAGGACAAATATCCCTGCTGGGGTGAGGGGAACCTGGGCAGAATGACAGGGGAGTAGATGGCCTAATTCCTAGCTGGGTCTCCCATTGCTGTTGACAAACTCCTTCACCTCTCTTCTCTTCCTCCTGTTAAATCAGAAGACAACTGGATGATGAGAACCAATACCTGATGGTGTCCATGGACCATGGTATCACAGCACACAGAATTTTTTAGAGTAGGGATGTCACTGTTGAGGATGTTTTGTTTTCTTTTTTAGCCTCTAGATAAAGCATGCAACAAGATATTGGAGGGGCTATAGAGTAGAGGGTAGGGGCACAAACATGAGAGCCAGATGGCCAGGGCTGAGGCAAGACTCTATCACTTATAAACTGGACAAGTCACTTGGCTGCTCAGTGCTTCCGTGTCCCCTTCTGTAAGAGGTAGTAACAGTACCCAGCTCCGAGGGGCATTTTGAGGATGAAATCAGTTCATATTTAACACAAGCTTAGAATAGCACCTGGCATATAATGAAGTGAGTGTTAAACTTTTTAAAATTTAGCTGAGCAGTGGGTATAAACACAGTGGTATTAACTCATTCTCCCCAGTCTTCTCCCCCCAGAGCCTCCCATTTGCTTTGCGTGAAGACCTGCGTCCTCATGTTGCACCCTCACATCTGCACAGTAATGATGATAATTGTCTCTAATACAGTTTGGAGATTTTGTGTATGAGAGTATGTTGCTGCTGGGGAAAGGGACAGGAGTAAAGATGGCTTCCAGGTGCCATGCTTACTTTGGGATTACGTTGCCTTTAATCCTAAAAAAAAAAAAAACAAAAAAAAACCAAAATGGAACAAAGCCCCAAACCCCGAGAGTTGGTGATACTATGTTCATTTTACAGGTGAGAAAGCTGAGCCTCAGAGTTACTTTAGAAAGCTGATCCAGGGTTTCCATGTAAGTGTGAGATTCTTACTCTTCAGCTCTAATGATGAGTCAGAGTGCTTTCTGTGGGAAAACAAGGGACAGGTCAGGGTCCAGCAGTGGTTGAGATAGCAGAGGTATGAAGCTACTAGGTGTGATAGCAGGGGATGCTGAAGCATGTGCCCAACTTAAGTGAAGCTCCACAGGATGTCCTGGCAGTGCCAGGGAGTGGAGTGGTGGAGAGTATGACCCTGGGCTGTAGGGATTGAGGAGAGTTCCCCTCATAGAACGTGTGGTATGGAGCAAGGTGTTAGGTAGGGGAGGAGAGGCTCTTGGAGTACAGGACAGGACTGAGGAACAGGTGGGCCCAAGATCAATATAGTTAGGGGAAGTACTGAAACCTTGGGGGCTGTCATTCCACCAGGCAGAGGCATTTAGGGAAAATCAGTGTTCTGCAAATTAGCATCTGACTTCCAATCATTTGGACCATGTTTCAGAGTAATTAGTAAGTAAAACAAACATATCTTTCCCAAAGAATTGTGTGATCTACAGGCAGTCTTATCCTATAGTGTTGTAGGATGATATTTAAAGGACATGTGTAATGTTGTTGTTGGCCTTATTTCACATTTGGGAAATTTTTGACACCAGGAATTCCTGCAGCAGTATCACGATTGAGAAAAGGCCACGTTGGAAGAGGAAAGCAACTGGTCTCCAAATATGTGGGAGGAACTGGGGGCCTTGGGGCTTGAGTTTTGGGTGCAGCAGGATGGCAGGGCCATCTACACCAGAGCAGAGTCAGCCCCCCTCAGTGGCCGGGGCTACCACCAGGCAGACGGTACTCTTGACGACATGAGGGCCAGGCCAGTGGGGAGAAGAAAATATCGTGAGAAAAGGCCATACCAGCAAGAAATGCAGATGGCAGGGAATGCTGATGGTGGGTGACCAGATCGGGGTCTGAAAACTATAGTAAAAACAACCAAAATTGAAAGCAAACAGACTCTGAGTAGAGGAACTTGCTTTCCCTGTCCAAAGTGCACAATTCAGAAAATACCAGAGAAGCATAAACACGACAAAACAAATTCAGCTACTTAATCTCTTTATTTTAGTAATCAGAAGTAGCACTAGGAATGCAGTAGGAGCTGAGTTAGATCGCCATGACCTCACTTGGCCTTTGCTGTGTTCGAATGACTTAACTCCTTCTCCATTCCATTCCTTTCCTGGTGTGGTGTTTGGGTTTGCCAGCATGATGGCCATGTATGTGTGAAGGAAGCTCTAGGCAGCTTCCTGCCACCCAGTTTTTAAGAGTGTTCTCTTTGCCCTGTGTGTTGTAGTGGAAATTGATTTAGCCTTGTTTTTCCTCTGAAGTCATAGATCCTCGAGGGATGTTAAGGCCTTTCACAGCATGACCTCAGCTTACCCTGACTTCTGGTCTCCCTTTGTTCTGCTATATTCAAGCCAAAGTCCTGTATTCACTCTCCCCTGTGCCCCAAACATGCCCCATGCTTTTTTACCCTTCCTAGTAGGCTCAGAGCAGGAATGGTCTTCCCCACCAGCAAGTCAGTGGTAGAGAGCAGCCAGGCAGAGCAGGAGGCCTGTGCTGGATGTGGGGATCCTGAGACAGCAGGAGGTTGGGACCTGGGCAGTTCAGAGTCCAGAGATTAGGCGTTATTAACCTCTACCTCAAGAGGTCTCTATTGATGCTCTGTTCTCCATACAACTCTGTGATTTGCCTCCTTAGAGCCTTCCTGCCTTAAAGTGGTCCTTGTCCATTCTGACCTCCCTTTAGGACTACATGGGCTGAAAGCTCTTTCTTTTCTGCCTACAGTATCTTCCGCCATGGGCAGTGAGTGCACTCCTTCCCTAGGAGTCCACAGAACACCCCCCCCCCCCACAGACACACACATTCCCGCATTTGCGAGGAGAGGCTATGTAGCCCAACCCGTCCTTTCCTCTCTTAGCCTACAGTTGTTGGGTGAGATGATAGGATATATTACAGTGTGAATGCGATTTTAGTAAGTGGTACTAAGAGGTTGAAGTTGTCCATGGTCACTAACTGTGCGTCTGTGGAAGGGAGACTCTGAGTATGACTTCCCTTTGGACCCATGATGTGAGATCCCTCTCTCCCTCCCACCAGTCCTTCTAAGACCCACAAGCAACTTTGTGAGGTGCTAAACCCCTTCCTTCATACCTCCTAGCCTTAGAGAGAAAGGCAAAAAGTGGTTCCTTTCTTTCTGCCATGCCTCCATCTTCCCTTGGAGACTCCCATTTTCCCTCTGTGACATCTTTGCTAAGCAAAACAGCTCTTAAACCAGACCTTATCTGCTCCACGAAGATCTTGGGGTAGGGAGGGAGGAAGGGTGCAATGTGAACAGATAGAGCAGCTCTCTGGAAAAGAAACTCCCTTAGTCTGAAGGATAAGGTCTGGCCAGGAGGATAAAGATAATGGCACAGCAGCGATTTCTTTGTCACCCAATCAGATATTATTCCCAGAAGGCAGTGAGGGGACATGGAGATAAGGTATAAACATTGGAATTTACTTTTTAACATTCCAGGAACATGGGTTCTCATTGGTAATTCCCTAGAAGAAGCATATTCCTGAGGTAGTGTCATATGACCTCGAGAAGTACTTACAGTTAGGAATTTTTCTAAGGATTCTGGATAGAAAATGGATAATTTCCAGACACCATGACTTCTGACCTGCAGTGTAAACAATGTTAGGCTTTATTTCTAGTATTAACAAAACTTGAATTCTGTCAACCCAGACTTTAATGAAATTCTCACATACTTACCAGAACTGACATTTCTTCCTTTAATCAAAATCTTAAAGTCGAAATTGATAGCTTTATATTTCTGAAAATAGAAAAATAGCCATAAAACACTGTTTACAAAAGCACGTTTATTGTTGCATCTCATCAATTTATTCAACTAACATTAACTGTGGACTTCTGAGCTAGTAGCTATTTGAGGAATTGGAGATACAAAACTGGGTGGAGCAGTGAGGTCCTTACCCATTATATTGCAGTAATAGATGCACATGTACCTCAGAGCAAACTCTGAGGATCAAGTGAATTTCTTTAAGCATAGTATATAGTGGTAAAATACAGAAATCACTTCTGTTGCTACTACTCTCTATTGAGGGTTCTTGCCAATGTAATAGAAGAAGAAAAATAACTTAGTTATAAATGGTGGGGAGTGAAAGATAACACTGTCACCATTTATATTATCTACCTAGAAAATCTAACAGTAACTGATATGCTATTAAGTTAGTAGACTCCAGCAACTTAACATATGTAAAAATTAACAGCCCACCTGCATACCAGGACTTAGTAAGAAAATTTAATTTTAAAAATTATTCTTGGTAGCAAATGTAAACTATCTAAGAATAAACCTTATAAGTGGGTAAGATCCATATAAAGAAAACCGTAAAATTATATAAAGAACTTTAGGTATTTGACTCAATAAGGAGATATACCATATAAGTCTATCAATTGACCCTGGCCACTATTAAATAAGATTTTTTAATGGAACTTGACAGGCTGATTCTGTAATTTCTGTGTAAAAGAAAATGTATAAAAGGTGTCAAATATTTAGATAAAAACAAAAGTAGAAGGGACTTGCTTAGGCAGATATCAAAATACATTATAAAATGTAATTAAAACCACACTTAATTGGTACAAAAATAGAGATAGATTGTTTTTCAAATCTTGGAAAAAAGCTAAACTGTTCCCTAAACATTAACATAAGTGCCTATCAATTTTGGGAAAATAGTCTGATCTCTGTGCCATTCACAAAAATAAATTTCACATGCATTTAAGATTTAAGTAAAAAATCAGACTATAAAATTATTAAAATCAGTATATTCATGGACTTGTTATGGAGAGGTCATCTTAAATGATATAAGGTAATATAAAGAAAGATTGATACATCTAATTGTTAAAATCCCTTTTATATGATAGATGACATCAAGTAAAAATGACTAGCTGAAGAAAAGACTAGTAGACAATATATACAATAGGTAGAGAATTCCTAATGAATATGAATTTTTCATTCATATCGGCAAAACTTTAAGAGATTAACAATAGCAAATGTAGGTGAAAATGTTTGTATTTAATTGTTTTGAGAGTATCATTTGACTGCCATCAAATGTTTTAATTGTTCATATCCTTCAACTTTTTGGTATTTTTTTCTTTAGACATATTTGTACCATATTGTTTACAGTGGGAGAAAAATCGAAATCACTTAAATGTCCAAAATTGGACAATTGTTAGATGAGCTATAATGGACTAATGCATGGAATGTAATATGCAGCAGGTAAAAAGAATGTCCATTTATCAATAGAGCAAGCTCTAGAGATGCTATTTTGAGAATGCGAAAAGCAACATACTGTTGATACTGTTATTTGCAACTCATGCCAGATTTTGCTCCTGGAATAAAGGATGCCATCCTCCAGCTTCAACTGTTGGTGGATCCTCACAGAGAATTAAGGCTAGGCCTCTTGGTCCAACTTGGGCTAACTCCAAAAGGTCATTCAATCTTTTGGACTCTGTTTGGCTGAGGTTTGAGAATGTGTTACAGCCGGCCTTTCCCTCTTCCCAGTCCTGTTTCACCAGTGTGATCCTAAGGGTACTGCCTAATACACTAATCCTCTAGCACACTAGCCTCCAATTTAGGGTTTCCCTTCCCTGAAACCCATGTTGCGATAATGGAGTTGTAGAGCAATAGACACAGTTGATGCCATTTATATTTAAAAGTCCCCACAATGCTACATACACATATATGAATAACATACATTTTTAAAGTTCTATATGGCTGGTAACAGTGTCCATATAACTGGAGGCACCTGGAAGGAGCAAAGAAGAGAACTGACCTTATATAACAATATAGTTCTATATTTCTTTTTTGTGGGGAGGCACCAAGTTTTTTTGTTTGAAGGAATGGTACAAATGAGAGAACTTAAGTGAACATTTTGCCACAACTTGCAGAAAGGGTAAAAGTAACTCCTACATTCATGTACTGTCTTCATGGGCAAGGAAGTCATCCCTGTGGCTATAGGGATGTCAGCCCAAGGCTTAGCTCTCACCATTACTGTCTCTCAAGGTGTGCTTGCCAAAGAGATACTCTGCTATGTGACATTGGAGGCCTCTATCTTGTGCAAGTTGGCCACAGGGTCACTCAGTTCTTTGATAGAGGCACTTGCTCATTTAAGTAATAAATCTCGTGGGGTCACACAAGTGGCCAGTTTGTGCAATTCCAGTAATGACAGATTCACACTTTCTTCCCAAGTTCAGTGCACACTCCATTGCATTCAGCTTCCTCTCCTGTCCTCGCAGTCTGGTTTCTTGATCTTGGTACTCCTCCAAAGCCTGTGATCTCAGCCACCACTCTCTCATGCTCTCCTGTGAGGGTAAAACCCCCTTCCTAGATTTCTCTGTGGATCACTCCTTGTCTCTTGTTCTAGACCCAGGATGTGATGGTCTGGATTCAGCCAGTGACTAAGCATGCTCTCCCTTGACCCAGCCTTTCAAGTCTCCTACTTTTTGAATCATATGTCCAGCCTTCAACTGTCTTTAAGGTCTGGGTCTCATTAAGTGAGGCTTATGTTGCCAGTACTTCTCTCACCCAATTTGGATGGTTCTATAGTCATGTTGTTTTAAGAGGGAAGTGATGTGATCTTTCCTGAGAACTAAGGGGTGCTATTAAGCTTTACATGGAGTATCTTGAGGTTTCCTTACCAACAGGTAGGGGTCATATAGAGTGCTTTTGCTTCAACAAACATTCAGATGGGCCCCCTTCATCCCGAGTGTTGGAATCTGTGGGATACATATTCATTCACATCTCCTCCCTTGTCCAAGGAAAGAACTAGGGCTCACAGAGGCTAAATTCCTCCCCCAAGTTATCACAGCCGAAAGGATTCAAGCCCAGGGACTCTAACCCTGAGCCTGGCTCTTCCCACCACTCTGTGCTACCTCTACTTTGTCTTGTTGGTTTGGGGAAGGGCAAGGAGGGCGTTCGATACTGGATGAGGGAATCAGTGCAGGCCCCAGGTGAGGTGTGTCCCCCACCGAGTCCTAACTGAGTTTTCTTAGATCTAATGTTGCAGCTGAAAAACAGACTACCTGCTTCAGCTAGGAAATGGAAAGAGGATAAGAATGGGCAAGGTTTCTTTTGGTGCTGGTTCAGTTGTAGAACATGTCTGAGACACCTGGTGTCCTAAAATATTTTTGCTTTAAATAGTGAAGGAACAGGGAGAAACTGATGGCTGAATATAGATATTATAGTAGACTCAGAGATGCTAAGTAGTATGAAGTTAAACCTCCTCATCTAGTTGGGCAAATTTTTCTAGTTTTCAATAATTCCTAATACTTTGTGTCAACTTAGTTACAGAGATAGATCATTCTAGTGATCAAGCGAATTCTAGAAAGAGATTTATTAGAAATGAAGCTGTCTCTTTTGTTGTGCTTTAGAAGCAATTTAGAAGACTCTATACCATCCTGCGTAATAAGTGGAGAGTAGCAGAAAAAGATTCCTTGTAAAATCAGACATATGAGCTAAACATTTAGGAAAACCTTACCCATAGAAGCAAATGTTTAGCTGGAGGGTTTCCACACTGAGGGCTTTGTGTTGCTTTTGGGAATGGTGTGGAAATCACGTGTGACTCTAGCTCTGCTCTGTGTTTAATTATGATTCACCTTTACTGAATGTCCTGTCTCTTTTCTTTACTCACCATTGAACAGAAACCTGAAAGATGTAGTTTTTGGCAGATATCCTTGGTAGGGTTCAATATTTCTCACTCCACCTCTTCAAGCCCTTGAAAGTAGAACTAGTTTCAGAAAGTGGAAGGAATTGTGTAGAGGTTCTCAGATGTCCAGAGGGGCTGTGCTGGGGCCCATCAGTGAGGCCTGGGAAAGGCATTCAGTTGTTCATCCAGTTCGTCTGTCCACTCATTGAGTCCTTGGACAAGCTGGCTCTCTAGAGGCCACTGGAACAGAGATGATCACTCTTCAAGGGCTTATCACCAAATAAGAATGGCAGAAATGGTGATCATGTGATAGACGGGTAGTTAGAGACTGATGGTTAAAGGTGCTGTGAAGGAAAAGTCCAGGGTGATGTGCTTGATAAGGGGTCAGGCATTGCCGACAGAGGGAATAGCCATGTTTCAGAGGCAGGGACGGTGTTCAGAGAGTGGTAGGGAGGGCCCAAGGGGCTGCAGTTTGGAGGATGAGGGGCAGGGTGGGAGGTGATGGTGGAGAAGTCTATGAAGCAAGTTTCTGCTGGGTCTGGTGGGCTGCTCAGTGAATGGGTTTAGTTGGATAAGCTTTGGGAACCTGCTGAAGGGTTTCCAGCCATGGGTGGTGTGGTTTTATCAGCGTTTTGGGAAGATTACCCTGGCTTTGGCCCGGAGAATGGACAGCAAAGTGACAGGTGAGCAAACGGGGGCCCTGTGAGCAAAGCAGGAACTCTGTTGTCTGCCCTCTCAGCCCACCATGGGACTGGAGTGAATTCTAATTCTGCCGCTGCCACGTCATTACTGCACCACTTTGGGCAGGTCTCCTAATCTCTCTGGCATTCAACTGTTCACCCCTCATAAAACAGGGACAAGTATTTTCTCATGTCGCTTGTAGAAGGAGTAAGTATTCATAAAGTCCTCTATAAACTTGGACCATATGCTTATCTGAGCTGTCACGTGATTCATTTTGAGAGAAGGTGGGCTCCTGCAAGGTGGAAAAAAAATCACTCAGCTGCCCCTGTGTGAATGGAGTTTTGTTACAGCCTGGAGCTAAAAACTTTTGTTTCTTTACTGCCATCAATGCCTTTCTAAGGGAAGGCGGCTGGTTGAGAACTCAAAAAGTGTGGTCATTTATGTAGTCATTTACTGGGGTAATAGCTTGGAATGGTTGAACCTTTTTTTAAGCTTCATGTCTCTGCTTAACATCTGTGGGTGATGCACAAATATGATGCAGTGTTTGTGTGACATGCTGCAAACGTGAGGAAGCGTGAAGGAGGCCTGTCACTCCCTCACTAATAGGAGGCCTCATGCTTTTAGCACCCGATTAGTGGTGATGGCCATCCTGTCCTTTAGGTCAGGGTGTTGCTGTGTATCTTGCCTTAAGTGCCTCAACATTCTTCAGGGAATATCCTATAATACTTCTTTTGGATTTGAACAAAGCAAGTCTCTTTCATCATGTGTGTGAGCCATGTAGAATCCTTGTGTTGTGAGGAAATACTGTGTTTCAAAGGCAGGCTTCTGTGTGCCACCAGCAGATACTGAGATTTGATTCCCTGTCATCTGAAAGGGAGGGAGGGCTCCCTGAGAAACCAAGTGAACAATGTAGGTGGAGTGGTGCTGGTGTGGTGGGGTGTGCTGGATGTGCCCTGTTCAGTACAACAGCTACTGGCCACATGTGGCTACTATGCATTTGAAACATGGCTGGTATGACTGGAGAACTGAATTTTAAATTGTGTTGAGTTTTTAATTAAATATTAAATTCATGTGGCTAATGGCTACTGTGTTGGACAGTACAGCTCTAGAGGAATTTTTTTTCCCCTTGCGCAAGATCCCTCTTCTGAGTTCTAAGGATTATGTGAATCTGTGAGCTGACAGACTCCTCTCATTCCCACCAAGATCATTGGTAGGATTCCTGTGTCTCCCTTTTTTTTTTTTTTTTTTTTTTTTTTTTAATATGCAGGTACCAGGAGTTGAACTCAGGACTTTGCGCTTGCCAGGCAGGCGCTTATGCCACTGAGCTATATCACCGGCCCAATGTCTCCCATTTTTGGAGGAATGTTGTAGCATATACTTTTTGTTGGATGGTAAAGAGGGTCACGTTTGCCATCTCAGTCCTCAATGTGGGATTAAAATGTTGTAAAAAGGAATCACTGAGAAAGCAGGGGACACAGACCCCTTCCAAATGCTGCTGCAAGTTCTGACTTTCTCCTGTTTGGTATCTTTGGGTGCTCTGCCGTGGCTGTGGAGGGTAGCAAGGTCCTCCACTCTTGCTGTTTAATATTGCCTCTGGCAAATGCATTTGAAAGGCAGTGGTTTCTGGGCACCTGCCTGCTTCTTGGCCTGTGAAAGACTTCTGAGGAATTGTGACCATGTGCAAGACCATACCAGCAGCTGGGCTTGTGGCTCCCATCATGTTCAGGAAAGAACTCCGTGTTTGTGCATCTTAGGAATGAGAGTGTTCACAAGGCCTTCGATGGGTGGGGAGTGGGTAGATGAGCTAGCTAATGGTGCTCTCTAGAGCAAGGAGAAGTCCAAGATGACTCTGGTACAGATGGAAAAACAGTGGAAGGACAAAAACACTGGCCTCAACATTTTTCTTGGTAGTCTGAGTGAGGAAAAAAAGATTGATGATGTGCCCAAGCTTGGTTGTAGAATGAGTGTAAATTGAGAATGACATCTGATTCTCTTCTGGAACTCAGTATTTGGGCAAGCCTTGTCTCTTGACTAAAGCATACGCATTCAACACAAAGGAAGCTAATTACATTTAACACAGGAAAAGATACTAGAAAGATGACAGATGAATGTCTGATGGCCAGCGGCATAGTTTTTTGCAGGGTCTACATTTAGAATATAACTTTTCCAGGGAAGAAAGGGATGAAAATATCTGGTTCAGCCTGCCTATCATACATAGTAGTGGGGTATGCAAAGCCTTTGAATCCTGTAAAGACAACACTATTGCCCGGAAACAGCCTGGGAATGAAGTCAGGGAAGTGGGAGCCATGGTAGACATGGTCATGTGAAAGGACTGAAGGTTCTTTTTTTAAAAATTCAAGTTGAACAAGAACCATCTTTAACTGGGGGTAGTCCTGTTCACCATTAGTGGCCATTCCTCAAAGCTGTATTTGTTCCGGTCTTGATGGCCAAGCATGAGAAAGCCAAGCAGGGATTTTAAATTATAGGTGATTGTCAGAATTATAGCTAGGATTTTTCCTGTATGGCACATTGTTCACATTCTGGATTTGAGCTGATCTACTACTTATGAGCAGGTAGCCTGAGTAGGTATGGGAGTATCTGTATGCTCGTTTTGGCCATGTTTTCAGAATATGCTTTTAAAGATTATGGTCAAATTTACTTTGGCTGTGGAGAGTAGTGACTTATAAAAGCCTCAGTCATTTATGTTTCCCTTTCTAATATAAAGTGTTATTAATTTACCCACTTAAAAGGTTAAGATGAAAGAGATCATATAGTATTTTAGAAACATAAAATTTAGCTACTTCTACTAACAGAAAATGGTATATGGAATAATAATACAAAGAAAGAGGTATAATAGAGAGGACCCCCCTGAGGAAGACTTACAAAACAAACAATAGCTTTGTCATTATCTTTGGATCTAGTCATATGAGGAATGCTGGTTCATAGACTCCAGATAGTTCACTGGAACTGTGTGAATTATTGTAGACAGGTTTGTCCTTGGGGCCCCCAAAGGTTCATTTGTATTTGTGAATTATTTAAATGAGTTGGACCTTGATACAAATAGTGCTGCATTAAGGTTTCTAGCGACTCTTCGCTAGCCCCAAAAAAGGCTTTTACTGTGCTTTTCAGTGACATGAAGTTAAAGACATAAGTGCTGCTCTATATGGGAAGCAGGATGACTCTTGTAGCGGGTGTTTTGCAAGGTTGTTTCTTTGAGGTTTCGTTGAACATCAGATTTGGATAACCTTTGACATAGAGGCTATAAGTCCTGGTGTTATCTGCCTCAAAGCGGGGGACGGGGCCAGTGAGATAGCTCAGCGGCATAAGCGCCTGCCTGGCAAGTGCCGAGTCCTGAGTTTGACTCCCGGTACCCACATATGAAAAAAGGGCCGGTGATATCGCTCAGCGGCACGGGCGCCTGCTGGCGCACAAGGTCCTGAGGTCAACCCCCAGTACCTACAAAACAAAAAAAAAAGATGGACCCTGGACCAGAACTCCAGGGTCCTGCGACCCTGATGTGTCCTGAAGGACATCTGCCCTCAATGTCATGCTGCACTGAGGTATAGGTCGACATCCCCCAAATATGTGGCTCCCCCAAAGTAAGCGATGTGACATCCTTACTTTTTATCCACTGAACAGCGCATTCTTGACTACAGTAATGCAGTTAGTCCTTTCCCTGCCCTTCCTGTGAGAGGGGACGTGTGCTGGACTTGTCTGGCTCCCTTTTGTTGGAGATGCTCAAAAAGTCATCCTCCCTCATGCCTCCCCTCTCATCCCTACCCCTTCACACACTTCCTTCTGTTGAACACTCCACCTGTCCCTTAATAGGGAAAGATTTCTTTTTCCTTTGAATTTTCATGGTACTTCCTGTCTTTAGGCTTAGATTAGAACTACTTGCAAGCAAGTCTTGTCTAATCCAAAGAAAAAATTGTAAGCATCCCATGAGGCAAAATGATGTTGGATTCACCTTTGTAAACCCTAAATGAGTATTGGTTGAATGACTGAATGATAACTAACACCTATGTAAGAGCGCTGTGGTGCCCATGACACTTTTAAAATTATGCATTACAAAATGTAGGTGTTTCAGTCTCGTACTACAGAGAACAAGCCACTTCATGCTTAATGATGTAAAACGGTAGCTATTTTATCATACTTATGGGTTCAATGGGTAAGTGATTTGGGCAGGGCACGAGGGTGGCTGTCACTGCTCCACATGCTGGGGCTCAGCTGGGTGCTGGAGAATCTGTGTCCAGTCAACTTCATTCACTCAATTGCCATCTTGGCAGGGGTGGCTCAACTGGATCTGGCCCTTCCGGCTTGGGAATCTCTTCATGCAAAAAGTATTAGCCTCTCTTCCTTGAGGAGAGAAGTGTCCTGGTCACATTGCAGAAGAGCACATTGGCTGGGAGAGATTTTGTAACCATCTTTGGAAAATACAGTCTGCAAAATTAGGTAAATGCCCAAATGAGTGGTACCAACAGTGATTGTTACTGGGTGCCAGAGGCACTTGGGGAAAATGTCTGGAGGAGAGGATACTGGGATTTACCTTGAACTTAATCAGGGATGGGGGAGAAGTGAGAGAGAGAGGGAGAAGGATCCCAGGCAAGGTTAATAAGTGGAAGTGAGCAGCCTTGTTTGGTGGTAAGGAGATGGACAGGTCTAGAATAACTGGCTGACTAAAAAGCTTAGTGTGTTTCTTACATTAGATTTCAAAATTTTGAGAATAGGGCCATTTGATATTATATTTACCCATGAGAAAAATAAGTTTTTTTAAATTTTCTAAATTGCTTAATTAAAACTTATAGTTCATCTTAAATTTATACAAAGTTCACATTTAATGGCCAGTTGGTAAAGGAAAATTGGCTTACCCAACTAGAACAGGGAGAAAGGACGGGGAGCTATGCTAAATAATTTTTGTTCTTTTATTACTTACTGGCAGAGATTCTGGAAATACAGTTGTTCAGAATATTCTGTGATTCCCGACACCATTAACAGTTCCTGGGATTATCAGTAAACCATAACATGATACAATGCACAGACTTATTCTGAGCCTGAATTTCATAATTTGGGTGGGGACACTTATGCTGAGATTCTACCAGATAGCCTGTTATAGTCAGTAAATAGTACCTGTAGCATATAGTTAGTCCTGAGCATTGGTGATCAATCAGTGTTAGTTGAATTAAAAAATAACCAGATATAAATTCGGAAGGAAACAAAATGAATGGAGGCTTCATTGAGAGTGTTCATTTGCCAACATTTCAACCCTTTCCTACCAAGAAAGAGCCCAATGTCTGTCCTTTATTATTCAGTTAGAATCTCACATTATCTGATAAACCCAAAAACTCTTAAGTAGGAAATATAATAAATAGTATCTATTAAGTGGTTTAATAATGTTTTTTGGATAAGTATGACACTACTTCTTTTAGCTAAAAGATGTTTAAAGTAGCCAAGGTTAAAAAAGAGGGAATATTCCAAAAGAAAAACAGCACAGATGTGCAAGATATGTATACTGAAAGGAAGTAATAGTGTAACAAAGAAAATAAAGCTTTAGGTGAATGTTTAGTAAAATGTTTATACATATGTTGTACATTTACTATACACACAGCAGCCGTCTACTGAAAAGCTGCCTTTCTTAGGAAGAGCATTTTCAAAACTCACAAATGCCTTCCTGGTAGATACATGTCTACTTCAGTTCACTTAAATCTCAGCAAATGTTTATTGAATATGTACTCTGTTCCATGGACTGTGCTTAAAGACTGGGCATGCTGAAATGAATATGAGGTGGCCCTGCACCTGAACAGCTCATGTAGTTGGAGAGGAGCTATGTTAGCCAACAAATGCCATTTACTGCTTCATATGTCATCTAAGAAGGATGCAGGGCAGTGCCAACAAGAGGAATAAGTCATTCCCAGGGAAAGGAGAGCTTCAAGAAGGGATTTTAACAATGAAAAGTGCCTGTGGAGGTGTAGAAAGAGGAGGACAGAGAAAGAATTAGATCTAGCAGCCATTGATGACTTAGTTAAAACCGTAGAAATGGTACCGCAAGGAGAACAGAATAGACTATAGAGTGAGCAAGTTTTGATGAAATTACTGAAATTTTGGTGACATTATTTTACAACACATTTTGGGGAGGTACTTCCTTGCTAAGTTGCATATCATTCAGAACAATTGTGCTGTTTTAGTTAGCCCCCAAGCTGAGCAAATAGGCCCACTGTGGTTTGAGTAACTTGGAAATCTTGTGAGGTCAGTGTTTTGACTCTCCCCTTCATTTCAGTCACGGTTCAGGATTTTTGCACACCACCAAGGTCTAGGGGAAGCTTCTTGGCTTTCTGAATACCCTCGCTTGGCTCATGAAGCAGCAGGTCTGCCCTGGGAAGGTCAAGGTCCTTTCTGTAAAAGACTAAACTCTATGTGCAGCTCATAGAGCCTGATTTCTCTGCCCTTCCCCTCCTGCGGGCTCACACAGTGAAGCAGATGCTTTCCTATACATCTCAGCATCGAAGTGGCTTTGCCCCATCCCAGCCTGAAACATCTACCCAAGGTCAAATTCCTAAAACCCCAGGGGTCCTGGAGTGATTCTGAGTCCAGGCCCTGAACCTGTCATAAAATGTAATGGACGGTATATTTTTAACTGCTGAGACCAGAGAGTTCATATAACCTGTGAAGACTGAAACAACATAATGTTTTTCTGCAGCTCTGAAGCATGTTATGAAGCGTTATGAATCCTTTACTACAAAGACACAGGGTCTTTACCATTTCTGTGCATGAGCCCCTGGCAGTTGGGAGATTCATATAGATCCCTTCTCAAAAGAATGTTTTTAAGTACGTATGATAAAATACATAGAATTACAAAGAAATTCAATTATATTGAAATGCAGTTATCAAAATATTTTTAAAACCACATTTGTGATATAGTAATAAACCTTTTTATTAGCACATTAAATAATGAGATCTGAAATTTTGAAGGATCAGTGAGCATAAAATATATTTCAAAGTCTCTACAATTGTGATATGTAAAAATATCTGAGATTTCTATTGATGACAGGATTTTAGGTCTTTCTAATACTACTTTGGTTTGTTGCCTAACTTATGATGGAAGAAAATGCTAAATTTCAGTTACAAGTTAATAAAAAAATGTAAATTTTTTTTTCAATCCCAGTTCACATACCCCCCGTGAATGCTTTACCTAGGTTAATAACCTCTACTTTAGGGTATAGTTTTGATTGGTAGTAATAAAATTAAGAGGTCTATCACTTATATGTGACATATAATAATAGACCAATTCTTCAGGGTTGAAGAGCTCATTATTAATTTTGTTAATACTTTAAGCCAAGCTCCGTTTGTCCCCAAATTTGCCCTTGGTCAAGGCACCGACAGTGACTGTTACATAGCGGAGTCTCCTGATATCTCTAACTTTAAAACTAGAGGTCTAAGTGGATATGGAATGAGCTGCCTTGAGAATCTGATTTCTTCCCCACAGGCCACCATGACCTTACAGTTTGCTACAGAGACAAATCATTACACCATATACCGTGCCCTAACTGCTGGTCGTACAGGTCAGAGTCTGAATAGGAAGAGTTTGTCGCCTGCAGATCAGTGTCTCCTGAGAGCAATCAGGGCCTAAATGGGTCACTTTCAAGGCCATTTGTGGTCCTTACAACCCTCAGACTTATTTCTTTCCTGGTATCTTTGTTACTTTTCTCATTGCTGAGATAAAATACTGGACACCCAGGGTTAAATGAGGAAAGATTTATTATAGCTTACAGTTTGTAGAGATTTAAGTCCATAGTTGGCTGGCTCCAAGGCAGAGCACCATGGCAGAAAGGCATGGCAGAAGAGAAACAATCTATGGCAGGGCAGGCAATAAGGCAGCCAGCCTGTCTTCCATCTTTCCCTTTATATTCCATCTAGACTACAAACCTATTGATTGGTGCCACCCACACCCAGGTGGGGTTTCCCATTACCCACACCCAGAGCAACTCTAAACCAATTAGTGGACTAATCCAATAATCATACCCTTAATCCATATTCACACACCCTAGATCCAGCCACCTCCGAAAACCCCCACCTATGAGTGCATGAGGCTGCGGGGGGACTTCTAGATATAAGCCATAACAACTGGTAAGAGGCTGGGATTTGCAGGAGTCCATGGGGCTGAGGAAGGCATCCCTCTTCTTGGTTCAAAGACTTCCCTGGCCACAGCTTCCCTCTCTGATCCCTGCTGCATTCTTAGTTTGTCTTTCTCTCTCTCTTAGAGTCTAGGGTACAGAATAAAAAAGGATGCTAGCCGTGGTTTTGGTGAACCCCTTTGCTTCTTTGACACCCAGCTTCATCTCTACAGTGAACATTGTTGAGGTGGTCAGTAGCTGAGGGTAGGATGTTGAGAAATCGGGGGCTCTGCCTTTCCCTACCTCCAACAGTGCATATATTATCTATATATTGTGAGTGAAGAGAGTGTTCATATGTGGTGTTTCTACTTCCAGTTTTTTGTAACACTCAATTGTTATCTGAGGTCAATTTCCCAAGGAGTAGAACCTGAGAGAGAGAGATTGAAGTTCACACAATTTATGGAGTGGGCACTCTCTGGATGAGGCAAACCAGAGAAGCAAGTTGGGGCAGGAGGAGGAACTGAACAAGCACATGCTCTGGCTGGAGTCAAACCTCAGATTCATCCACTCTGGAAGCTCTGGAGCATAAGTTATACCACAGAGTTGTCCCACCTAGAGATGGAGGGTCAGCTTTTTCTACCCGCATGCAGCCAGTCATTGCTGGGGGTGGCCTGGTGGGAAGGCGTGAGGAGTATAACCCCTAGGTGAGATTGCTCCCATTTGACCAAGGACAGTTCCCTTCAGAAGAGGCAGTTGGCATGCAAAAGGCAACCAGCATGAGGTTGGAAAATGGGAGCCCTGGGGAGCACTAGCCCTGTAAGGAGCCTGTCCTCATCCTTTCCCACCCTCATCAGTCCCTGGGATTACCTCAGGCGTTCTTTTCTTACTGTAGCTTTGAAGATTCACGAAGCTCCTTCCTTTGGTTCCTGAGGTTCTGAGGCCTGGTTCTAAACTGCTTTCCCTCTGCGTCTGCTGGTATTCCCTGCCCCTCACTCTGTGGTAGTGATGATGGTGGTGGTGGTGGTGGTGGTGGTGGTGGCACAGCCAGCCTTCTTGAGGCCCTAGAGCTCTCCAAGGTGCTCAGTGTCTATTGGGTCTAATCTTCACAACTGCCATGCAAGGTTGATTGTATCAGCCCATTTTATGTATGAGAAAACAAGTTCAGAGAGAGTAAGTGAAGGTGCTAAGATCACATAGTATGTAAGACAGAGCTGGGCCTCCCTCAGGGCCAGGGACTTTCTGATACCAAAGTACTTGCTTCTCTCTTGTCACGATGTCCCCATTCCTCAAATGGTAGCCATTAGATCTCCATATTATTATTCTAACTGATACGATGGCTCCCATTCCCATCTCCCATCAGCCTGCTGATCTTATAATTTCCCTTCCAGTACCACCTCCTCTCCAAGTACTATTGATTCTCCAACTCCTATCCTTTGCTTTCTTCCCTCATCAGATTCCCACAGTCTTTGTATGGGCATCTTCTTGTCTGCATTGCTATTTTTGTTTTCCTCTTTCATGCTTGCCTCCTTTCTATCATCCTGTGCCTTACATCAAAAGAATCAGGTGTTGGCCTAAGGCAATCCCACTGCGCTTCCTCTGAAGGCCAAGCGAATGTCCACTTTTCATACTCCCGCCACTTTCCCACCTCACACACCTGTCATCCAGACCTGCCTTGAGTACCTGGCTGCTGCTGCTGCTTTCTACCCTTCCTGATAGGAACATGCTCATTACTGTCCAGGAGACATGGGGTGCTTAAGGCAAAACAGATCTCTTCCTATAGCCACAGTTATTATCCCTGCCTCCACAAATGCTAAGACAGAAGCAAACCATTCCCCAAATATCCAGATAGATGTTTTATCTTTTAAAAAGAAAAGGCATCAGTGAAGGTTGTGCTTTCACAAATAGAGTAATTCATGCAGATATGTTAATTGGAGCATATCTGAGGCTTCTTTACCCTTCTTGAGTGGTAATGATTGCCAAAGGATCATATGTGTCAAATTAATGGTGATATCCATTAATGTAAAATGATAATTGCATTTAAAGTTATATGTAGTCATATTTGAAATCTCTAATCTTATTGAGAAACTTTCAGAAACAAGATATACTGATTTACTCACCACTTATTTCCTGTTCTCATGACAGGATTTCTAGAGTTCTTTTTGAGTTCAGCTGTTTTTGGAGCTTTGACTGTCAAGTCAATGTTTATAATTGAATGCCTACAAAGATAGAGCTTTGTCTCTACTTTTCCTGATGTACATCCTGTCTTGGAAGATAATTGCTGTCAGCAGTGCTTTTTATAAAGTTTTGTTTAAAATTATTTCTAGAGTTTTCTCTCTTGGTTTTAATTTTGCCTGTTTGCTTTCTAATTTATAGGATTGTAAATAAAACTACACTTGGCCTCAGTTTATTTTCTTGTATAATGGGAAATAGCTTCTTGCTACAAGCACAGTTTACAATAAGGATTCATTTAACAATAGGACAGCTTTGATTTTCTTATAAAAGTTATTGTAAAAATTACAGTGAAGATAGCAGTAGCTACCATTTATTGTTTTCCTATAGCATGCTAGTCATTATGCTAAGTATATTATGTAATTATAAATGTTACATCTTTCACTGTGTCCTGTATGTCTCTTAGGTTATTTCTGAATTTTCTATCCCTTTCCCTCTCCATACTTTGATATGGATATTTCCTGTTGACTTGCCTTTTGGGTCACTGGTTCTTCTGCTGTGTCCAGTTTCCAGCTGAATATAAACTCTTGTCTTCTCAGAATTTTATTTTCTGCCTTCCACTTCGTTTCTCAGGCTCATAGCCCTGCACTGCTGTGGAATTGCTGGATGCCAATGTCAATGTCACATTGCCTCAATATGCTTCTTTCTCTTTTGGAACCTTGGCTCCTCAAGCCCTGGCTACTTTAGTAGCTTTGAGCTCTAAATTTTGTCTCCACAGATTTCTAAGATTGCCAGAAACTCAAAAAGTTGACATTTTATATTTTTCCTTACTGCAGTTCTATAGTTTGAACCCAGGGTCTTTGCACTGAGGTACATCCCCAGTGCCCCCTTTCCATGCCCTCTGTGAAATACATTTTTGAGCCAGGGTCTTGCTAAGTTGCCTAGGCTAGACTCAAATTTGTGATCCTCCTACCTCAGCCTTTCAGCATGCTAGAAAAACTTGACCTTTTAGCCACCATTTCAGGTTCAGTTTCACAGCCTCTCATCCCACACTGCTCTTAGATCTGAAAACACATCCAGGCGAAAGTGCTAATAAATGTTGCAGTCACCTCCATGTTCTTTTCTTCTCTTCCTCTTTCTGACTCTTGCCTCTGAAGTCCTGTGGTCTTGATAGTTCCTTGATGCTTTTAAATAGGTGTGTACACATACATTCATGTGTTTGTATATCCAGCTTTTATAGTTGTCAGTGGGAGGATAGATATTTAGTAAGTTACTCTGTTATTACTAGAAATGTAAAACCCTCCATTTGCTTTTAAAAGAATCTTCAGACTTATGAGAATTTTAAAATAGCCTGTAACATTTTAACTGCCATTCTAATTAGAGTCATGTGTTGCTTAACAAGGATATATTCTGGAAACATAGTGCTGGGCAATTTCAACACTGTGCGAACACCATAAATTATACTCACCCAGACTAAGATGGCTATAATGTCACTGGACAGTGCACTCTTAATGGGGCCTCCTTCATGCATGTGGTCTGTTGAGGGAAATGTCAAGCTGTGCATGACTGTATTATGATCATAGAGATCATGGAAATGATGTCCTACTTTTCGAGATTTCTCTTTTCTAGGAGTGTCTGCAAGGGCATCATAGGCTGAAGTGGTGAGACAGAACAAAAGGATCACATCTTTGGGGGGAAATAAAAGGCCTCTTTAAAAAACGTAGAGGGCCAGTGAGATGGCTCAGCGGCTTAAGCGCCTGCCCGGCAAGCGCGAGGGTCCGAGTTCGATTCCCGGAACCCACATACGAAAAAGGGGCCAGTGATATCGCTCAGCAGCACAGGCGCCTGCTGGCGCGTGAGGTCCTGAGGTCGACCCCCCGGTACCCACAAAAAAAACAAACAAAAAAAAAAAACCAGAATTTTTCCCAAAGCAATTATCTGGCTTAATGCTAACTGCTTATTTGTTTCCTTTCTTGATTTTTGCACATGTAAAGTGAGGCCAGCTCTTTCTGTTTTCATTTCACTTGGCCCGTGTTACTACTGGTGACTGAGGATGAGAAAAACCCTTTATTTTTTGGTGGAGGAAAGCAGTGATGGGTAGGTTTCTAAGTCACATGGCTAGGCAGTGGGTACCAACCATGGTATTCAGGTCTAGCTTACTTGGGGTTACAGACTGAAGGGTAGAAACACATTACTCCAGGTGTTCCTCCCAAACAGTAGTGAATATCTTCCTTTGGCCACATAGATGGGCCACCCTTTCTCTGTCCCACTGCTGTGTCCTGACTCAGGACCTCATTATCTTTCCCTGAACCACTTTAGCTGCCTCCTTTCCCCAGTCCTACTTCTATCAATCTACTTCCATGCTATAGCTAGAGGGATCTTTCTAGAACACAGCCTCTAATATCATTTTACCCACCTCCCAGTTCTCCCTAGGTTTTAGAATGACATTTGCATGACCTGCAAGGCTGCCTGGGACCTAGTTTCTGTGTGACCCTCCTCTCCCCTATTCCTGCCCAACAGCCTGACTTTCTCACCTCTAGGAGTCATGTGCCATCCACCAGACACCCTGTGCCCTCTGCACACTGCTACACCAGCTGGGCCTCCTACCTGCTCTCTGGATAGTGTCCTTCTGACTTACATCTTAGCCCAGGGGTGCCTTCTTTGGGAAGCCTACCAGCCCTGTATGAATCAGAAGTCCTTGCTTTGTGTCCCTAGAGCCTTCTTCGTGCTGGTGCACATTGTGCGGAATTGTCATTGCTTGCCTGTTTCCCCTGAGACTAATAATTGACCGACGGTCTTTCATGTATGCCCAGAACATTGCCTGGCATGAAGTAAGCACCCAATAAATTTCAAATGCATCATATGTTAACTTCCCTATAATACCTCAGCCACTGCCAACTCTGCTACCAGTCTGGGTGTTCTCTGTGAGGGATCCTTCAATTTTCAAAGCAGGAGACTCCTGTAGAATTTTAGCAGGAAAGGGTAGATTCTAGCCTTTAGTCAATAAGTGGGTTTTCAACTTTAGAAGTGTCAGTTTGTAGTGGTAACTTTTTTTAGCAGTAAAATTTTAGCAACCATAGTCTGTGCCAGAGCCCTAGGCGTCCCTCTTTTGCTACTTTTGCATCCCTCCACTTAATTGCTGTGCTGAGCAGAGGGAAGCTGTGCTTCCAGACAAGAAAAGGAAACCACTAATGGAGCTGCTGCTTTTTCTCTGCTGTCCTGAGGAAGACAGCACAGTATGGGAAGGAGGGGCTGTCCTTTGGGGGTGTTGGCCTGTTTCTGATCACTTTGCCCTCCTCTGCCTCCACCCACGCCTCAGTGTGGTTTGAGTTCCTGTCTGCCCCAAGCTACTGGGACATGTGATAAGAAGCTGCTTTCCAAACGCCTTAATTAAAACAGGTTCATGCAATCTTTGCCAGAAAACAGCATCCGTACCCCTCAATGTGCAATTGCATTGCTTGTCCAAAATAAGATGCGACATGACTAAGGTTTCCCTCCTCAGCGGTCATGGTTTGCTGGCCACACATTTACAAATAGCCTTCCATTTTAGCCTCTCTTTCCTAGTTATTTGTCATTCATTCACCTGCATTCCCCTGTGTGAAACATTCCTCTCCCCCTTTGCTCTATATGCTCTTAGGTAAACAAGTAATATTTTAGGTCGATGACTAGAACCTAAAATGGTTGGAACAATTTTTAAATAGTATTTTATGGACAGCAAGGAAAATGTTACTGCTGGTTCTAAGAATAAGTCTGGTTCCACTGCTCTACAAACTTTGAGGTGGAGGACAGTTTATTTGAACTTCTGTAGCTCAGTTTCCTTCTCCGTAAAATGGGGGCAATAATCTACTAGCCTACATGTTGTGAGGATTAAGTAAGACAACGTCTATGAAGAAGAGTTTAGCCCAGTCCCTTAATCACATCTAGTAGCCAGGAAGTGGTAAGTGGCTGCTGCCTCCTGCTCCCATTATCCCCCTCCCGAAGTAGCTGTGTAGTAACTGACTTACTTTGACATGAAGGAGTTAAGTGCAAAACCTTGAGATAGTCTTAAAAAGTGCAATTTATTTGTAAACATATTAGAACTTCTTTCATTTGCTCATTCATTCTTTTCCATACCACCAACAGACTTTAAGTTCTGGTTAGCAGAGTCAGCAGGCAAGGAGAGTCTGGATCCCAGGCATATGCCTTACTCCTGGAAAGGACAAGGGTCCTAAATGTTTTTTCCTAAAATCTGGAGTTCCAGAGCATTTTCTGGAAGTAGCATGACCAGAGGCTCCTCCATTACTCTCCTCAGAAGGTCCCATATTTTACTTATGCAAAATAATTGAATATACTTCTGAGCGAATGCTTGGCTGAACACAAATATACATTATCTGCTAGTCACTCAGGTTCCTGCCCATGAAGCCGTCTGTGCCACTTTGCCCCATGCCTCATATCCTACGGCTCGGCAGCTACAATGTGGCCACATCTGCCTCCTGTCCCATGTCCCCTGGCTCTGCCCTCCCATTTCCTGTCCTGGACTGCTGCTGGAGAGTCTAACCCACCCTCTGGCATCTCTGAGTGTGTTCTACTTAACACACACTCTGAGGAAATACAGGGTTCCGTGGCCCAATAATTTGGGGCCACACCCCATTCTTAGAGGTAATTGCAGTAAAAACAGAAATAACAAGACAGAATAAAATCCTTTTTAACTCTGTTTAAATTGATGTCCTCTCAACTTATTTAATTGTAGGCTCTTTTTTTTTTTTTTTTTCACCCTAGCCCCAGGGAACTGAGATTCCTAAAACCCCTCTTGGAGAATGCTACAGTCTGTGGATGAGCTGCTGCCCATTTGCTTGTTAAAGTTAACTGAGCCCAAACGTTGGTCAGTGAGCACATCACTATGGTAATGCACTGTGTGCCATTTCAAGAGGAGATGGTACAGACATTGCTGATCTCCAGGATGTGTGCTGAGTGAAGAGAGCAAAGGGCATGTAGGCTGAGCCCTTGCTTGCCTGAGTGTGTATATGCTGGACAAAGACCCAGTTCCCCGAAAGTGGCAGGAGGGTCTGCCTGTAGGGAGGGGGGCTGGACGTCTGGGATAGGTGGAAGCAAACTCTTTTCTTTATGTCTCCTAGGGCGCAAAGAACTTTCTACTGTTTTGAACAAAACACTACTCTGCTCCTGTCACCTCCTGAATTCACAGAGAGAATAGCTTGAACTCCAGGGCTCTGTACTCATGCATGGCCCAGACCTTACCCTCTGCTGCCCCACCCCTCAGCCTCTCTTGTTTCCCAACAAGGCCACTCCTACTTTCTTGTGCCACCTCCACCCCACATCTCTCTCAATGACAGATACAGGGGCAGAGGGGACTTGATCATTGGCACTGCTTTCCTTTGCCACCTCTCAGATAGCAGTCCACCCCTGGAGAGAACATTGGCCCTTGATGTGGACCTACCTCTCAGCTTTACTCTTGCCTCTAACTCTCAGCTGTGAGATCTTGGGGCCCACAGTCCCCTGGAGGCAGTGACACTGTGTGGGAAGGCCAGTAACTCCAGGGTTAAAGATGAGACTTGAAATCTTTACTGGCCCTGTGCTCTGGGAAACTTAGTCTTGTAGCTTTCCTTTCCTTTTCTGGGCAGTGGAGTATAATACACCTTAGCTCACACAGGGCTTGGGCATGTTGCTTATCTTTCTAGAACACCTGACATGGGCCTGGCATCTTGTAAGTGTTCTTCTCTTCCCTCCCTCTCTTTTCCCTCTGTGACTATCAGTCTGCCATTCCCTTGGGTTCTAAAGTCTTTGAGTTTCAGAGGAAAGAATACAAAGCCTGAAGTCTTATTTTTATCTCTGGCTCTGTAGATGACTAACCCTGGGGAGACGCTGAGCCCCCAGTGTTTTTGGGTCCCTGGCTCTGACACAAAATCTATAATCTCTATGCACAAGAGCTTTGGTAATCAAACCACTGTGAATGCAAAGGGTTAGCAGTGAGTGCAGATTCTCTCCCACCCTCTAACTGCCTTCTAAGAATTTTTGGAAGATGAGGAAAATAATGTCTTCCATATGCTCAACTGAAGATGATTTAGCACTTATGCAAGGTAGAATAAAGAAGCCTCACCATTAGCAGAATGACCCCGAGACAAGATGATAATGGCCCTAGGCCTCACTTACCTCATCTCAAGTATGAAAGCAGTAAAGCCCCACCCTACAAACTAGTTGTGAGGATCACGAGAGGCAAGTCGTGCGGAAGGCCTTCGTAAGCTGTGAAACTCTTCACAACTGTCAGCTGCATCCGTGGTTAACTTGCCTGTTTATTGTTACAGCGGAGGGTGCAGGACGTCATCAGCCCTATCGTGTTTGAAGCCACCTACAGCCTCGGAACACATGTGACTGGGGAGGAGGAGAGGGAGCTGCCAGCTCTGACACCAGTTCTACGCTGGAAGAAGGGACAAAAGATTGCCCAAAAGAATCAGGTGAGAACATAAAAGCTATCACCTGGGATTCAAGGTGGCAGGTACACATGGCAGAAATAATGACCCAGAGTAATGGCCAGGGCTCACCCCTCTCTTTTTTGATCTACAAAATGAAGAAATGAATGATTTCATTTTCTCTTAACTACCACAGGACCATTCTCAGGCTAGTAGGGATACTAGAAAATTATAATTCCTTTAAGGTCATGAACTGGTCTTCAAACTTGTCTTCTGTTCCTAAACTGTTTCCAGAGCTTAGATTGGTACACAGTAGTTCCTCAGTGACTCTCTATTGGTGGGCGGGTGAGTGAAGTAAAGAATGAAAAACTACAGCTTACTGAGTTGGTGGCTGAGTGAATTATACCTGACTCAAGTGTCCCTGGAAGCCAGACCACCCGGGCAGGTGCAGGTGGGAACCCATCCTGCTCCCCATTCAGCATATTCTGGGATGTGTTGCTGTGTAGGAGCTTTAGAATGATGTTGGGGGGCAGGGCATGTAAAGTAGGAGTGAGCCTATGGACTGATTCTGTGCTGCAGCAGTGCTGACTTGTCTGCCCTGAGCCATCTATGAGATGCGTAGTGCTCAGATCAGGAAACACTGCTTTTTGGCTTTACCAGACTTTGGCAAGGTAGGGGCAAAGCTGTGGAAACACCTGCAGCCCCCTCTCATCATTCTTCAGCCTGCTGTGAACAGAGAGAAAAACTAGCAAATCAGTGACCTGCAGATGAGAGATGTAAATAGAGCCACAGGAAAGGGTTTGGGATTAGAAATGTCCATTCAGGTGTTTAAATAGGTAGTGAGGTTTTCAGCAAGGCATCTCTGTTTTCTCCCGAAGTGTCCCTCACACTGCCTTTGTTTGGGCTCCCTAGAAATAGAGCCTGAGATGGGGATTTGGGAGCACATGGACTCATGAGGCCATGCTCTGGGGGAAACTTATGAAGGAAGGGTAAAGGGCTAACCAAGGATGTGGTCTCAGCTAAGGTCTAGATGGGGGATACTGGAACATAAATCACAGCAGGCCTGTCCTCTCCTTGAGGCATGGAGGCTGGTCTCTGTATCCTCATATTGGTCAGCTGTTAGCTGGCCATGGGTGAGGAAGAGGAGGGTGTGCAGCACGCCTTGAAGGGAGGTTCCTTCAGCTGAGGATAGTTCTCTGGGGAAGGATGCAGATAGGCCTGCCTCCATGCACATTGGCTGGGGAAAGGCTGGCAGTTATCAGTACCCATTGCACTTGAAGACACGAACTAGAAGATACTGCCTTTGTGACGCTGCTTTTGATTTAAGCATGAGTTTTTTTTTCTTAAGGAACTTAATTTTATTTTTTATTATATTTTTTATTAGTACATAATGATTACATTCATCATAAGGAGGTGGTACATGCACATAAAATACCTTAATTTTTTTTAACATCCATTTCCCTTCTCCTATTGGTCCCCTTTCAAAGCACAAAGCAGTCCCCCTGGAAAAGTGGTCTGCAAGTCCTTCGGGTCCCTAATAGCTTGGAGCAGGCTTGGGTGGAATGAGGGAAGCGGTGGGAGGACACAGGCTGTCTCACTGGGTCAGACAGAGTGGAGGGGCCGGCCTTGGGATGAGGTATGAAGAAGGCAAGGAAGAGAAGAGCAAGAGGATAAGATGACTTCTCTGTTGAGAATTAGAAATTGGTGTCTTATTCTGACAGTGAAAAGGGGAGAAGAGGTCAGGCTGGGGAGCCAGTAAAGCATAGTGTTATGACAGCTGCTAAATAATGAATCCTCAGTCCTGATATTACCCTGCTTTCTAAGGAAAAAATCTCACTGGCCTAGTAAACGTAACCATGCTTGTGTTGTGCAAGTGGTATAGGGACTCACTTCAGAGTCCTCTGTGCTTGTCATATTTCTGAACTGAGTCAGGTCGTTCCCACCCTGTAAGCATCTTGCTAGCTCTATGTGTATTTCCCACAATGAACCTGACTCTCACTTTTAGATCAGATGGCCTGATGGGGGCCAGGGATGCAGGGACATATTAGTATCAAGATGCTGTTCTTGGCCACTTTAGGCTTGAGATCACTGACCAAGCACGAATGTTTGTGTCTATACCTTCTGAGACCCCATTGCAAGGATTATAAAGGAATAGTTTGGAATGGGGAGAACTGTGGAGAAGAGGCAACAGCTAATCAGAGAGCCTGGTAATTTTCTGGAGTGTATGAAGAAGAAGGAAGAGTGCTGGTGGGTGAATTTGGAATACGTAGAGGTGCTGGCTTCCTGTCTGCTTGTGGAATCAGAGAAACTGTAGCCTGAACCAGGCCAGCAGTTACAGAGAGGAGCAAGGATGAGAAGTAGGGATAAAAACATGGTGGGAGGAGAGTATTAAGTGAAGTTTGATGTGTGGAAGAGATGTCCTTCCACTGTTCCCACCTCTGCCTACCGCAAGTACACAAATTTACAAGCAGCCTAGGCAGGCAGTTGAGTAATTTGTTTTCTAAAGGGTTGAATGAACTGCATCAGATAGTGTGGTTGAGCTGTTTCCCTAGACAAAAGCCTAATCTGGCATTTGAAGTTTCTGTCACAAGAGGTAGATTTCCCTCCTTCCATCCACCCAAACTCATCCATAGACTTTCCAATCAGCAGTTTTACTATGTCCTTAAATATGAATGGATAATCAAGGGAAATGGAGATCAGAGGAAATGTGACACATGGAAAGAAAGATCAATATAAATCTAAGTAAGTAGAATAACTGAAGGAAACAAATTATTCAGGGACTAAAATAGATTATAAATTTTGTAAAAAGAAACGCTTAAAGTCGATGCAAGAAGTACGAGGAGATTGAAGAATATATTTCATTCATTAGTGCATGGATGGAATTCTGCTTTAAGGAAAGAATCAGAGAAAAAGGAAAGAGTCCTGAAAATCAGAAATATGATTGCAGAGCCAAATTTTCAGTGGAAGGATTAGAAGGTAATGGTAAGAAATCTCCCTGTAAGAAGAGCTAAAAGACAAGTAGAAAAAAAAAGAAAGCTAAAGGATAATGTACAAGGTTCTATATCCAAGTAATAAAAATATAAGGAAAAGGAAAAAGACAAACTAAAAGAGAAGAAATTATGAGAGATAATAGATAAATTCCCCACAATTAATGAGACAGTTTTTTTTTTAATTTAAAAGGCCTACTAATGAACAAGCAAGATAAACCCCAATTATTATACACACATGATTTTGAATTGTTACTGCTTCCAACAGTAGGAAGCAGTTTCCTTCCAACTGAAGGAAAACTCTAAACATTTCCAGGACAGGAAGTGCAGGATGGTGATAGTGGAGAAAATATGCCAATTTACAACAGGATGAGAGTTGGACTGATTATCCATTTGACTCTTCATTAGCAAGACTAGAAGCTACACTTAGATGAGCTAAGCACTTCAGAGTTCCAAGGGAAAGTGATTTTGAAACTAGAATTTTATTTTTAACCTACCAATCAAATGTGAGGTAAAAATAAAGTCACTTTTCAGACAAGCAAGGACCTGGAATGTTTACCTCCCTAGAAATCCTTACAGGGACATTACCTGAGATGCACTCCAACAAAACAAGAGTGACAACTAGAATGAGCAAAGCATGGAATCCAAGAAACTGTGGCACCAAGTCCCAGAAATGTAAGGAGAAGAAATCCCAGGATGATCACTGTGGAATTCTAAAAAACAGGGTATTCATGAACTTACAGTGGAATGAAGCCAAGCAACAGAATGATGAGGAAGTGGCAAATATTCATAATACAGTATATTTTGAGTACTTGTATTCCATGGGTAAGAAAAAAATAAAGGCAGTCAAAATTTCTGAAAGCACAAGTTTGAGCCCAGCCTGGGGAACTTGGAGAGACCCTGTCTGAAAATTAAAAAAAAAAAAAATAAATAAAAATAAAAGGCCTAGGGATATAGCTCAGCAAAGGTGCTGAGTTCAATCTTCAGTACGCAAAACAAAACAAAACATTTTTGGAAAAATAGAAATAAGGTCACTTTCTTTTGGTTCAAATATAAGGCAAATTAAAATGTGGGATTTGGAGCAAGTAGAAGAGTGTAAGGAAGAAAAGGACCTTGATGGAAGGACATTATCCCTTAAGTAGAAGTTAAATATTCCTGGATTTTAATTCTGTCTCAATACATAGAGAAGAATAAATAACCATGACAATTGTCTTGGCTCTACTAGGACAAATAGCCATGTGGCCATAATAAATTAGCACTATTTATGGTTTTCATTCTTTACAATTAAGCCAAAACAGAGGTGTGGTGATAGTATAAAATATGAATGTCATCAAATTTGACTGTATCAAGGTAAAAGAAGAATGACAGCAGTTCTCTTAATGCCTCGTTCTCTCAAATTGGTGAGTCAAGTGATATCCCAAAACTTGATGAAACAAGAAATAGCTGTTTATTACTTAAAGTTGCAGAGGTCACCAATAGAACAGTGCTTCTTAAAGTGCGGTCCATGAACCAGCAACCTCACTCTCTCTTGGGATCTTTGAGAAATGACAAGTATTGGGCCACCCAGAGCCACCAAGTTAGATATTCATGGGGTGGGCCCTGGCAATTTGTTTTAACAAGCTGACTAGTGATTTCGATGCAACTAAAGTTTGAGAACAACTGCAGTAGATAGCTAACAGGGGTGATTTGCCTGACAAAATTAGGCAGGGGGAAGGGAAGGGGTCATTGTGTAAATAGATAAATTCTTGTCTCTCAAGGCAGGAATTCAGTGAGATGATGTCTAAATCTGATAAATCAAGGAGTAGTTGTATCATCATATTTCCTAGAGATATGGAAATAATCACCAAAGAAACATAAACAGACGTGTGTAACAGTGGCTTCCCTGTGAGAGAGGGACTCAGAATGGGTGGTGTGCGGAGGGGGTGGGTGGGTAATTTTTTAACCATGTGATTCTTTGGTGGAAATTAATATAAAAGAAAAATATTGGTGTTAGATTGGGAAGATTGTCCAGCAGCCTAAGAAAAACTCTGGGAGAGCAATTCTTGCTGACTCTTCTTTTCCTGATTATGAAAAAAAAAAGAAGATAATTTAATGATATTCCTCCATGTGTTCTCCAGATGTTGGCTTAGTTTGAGGGGAAGAGGAATTGAGAGCTAGGCCCACTCCAGCAAGCAGAGCTGGTTTAAACCAGAACTCAAGGGCCAGCTATACCACCTCAAGCTCAGTTAGTACATGAATCCCTCCTCTTTGGTCCATTTCTGCTGCCAGCCCCTCCTTCAGGCCAGGCCACCTTCATTTGCCTCCTAGTCCAGGTCACTTGCCTGCAAACCACCCCACTGGCCTCATTTTGATGAGGTCCACAAGATCGTGTGTGATGGATGGGGCCACTGCCTCTCAGCATTGTTCAGTACCACCCCCGGACTGCACACCCACTGCCTTCAAACTCCCCAGGCCTTTTCCTGCCATGGGCCCTTTGCGCATGCTGATTGATACCTCGTCTGTAAAGCTCTTTACTATGCTTTCCTAATGGCAGTTTTTCATTTTTTAGGTTTCAACCTAAATGTTCTCCTCAGAGAACCATCTCTCTTCTACTCAGGATCTCGCACTTGCCAGCAGGCGCTTGTGCCACTGAGCGATCTCACCGGCCCTTTTTTCCTTTGTATGTAGGTACCGGGAGTCGAACTCAGGACTTTGCGCTTGCCAGGCAGGCGCTTATGCCACTGAGCTATCTCACCAGCCCGGAAATAGCAACTTTTGAAAAATGAAACATAAGACACAAAAGATCCCAGGATGAAAATCATGGGGTAGGAGTTCCAGCCTTAGGAGGTAGAAGGTCCTTCGAGTAGTCTTTATGGTTGATATTAAAAGCTGGGGATGGTAGAGGAAAATGAAATGTGGCCCATAATAGTTCATCTAGTCCCAGGTAGATTTTAGAAGGGTATTGGTCTATGGTACCAGGTGGAGCAGGGTCTCTGTTTTAGTCTGCTTGTTATTACTATAACAAACTGCCTGAAACAGAGTAACTTATAAAGAATAGAAGTTTATTTAGCTTATAATTCTGGAGGCTGAGAAAGTCCCAAGAGCATAGTGCTGACATCTGCTCAGCACCTGGTGAGGGCCTTCTTGCTGTATCTTAGCATGGTGGAGGACATAACATGGCAAGATAGAACAAGTCTGCATGAGCTTGAGTCTCTTAGAAAGTCACTGATTCCATCAGAGGTCCTGACTCCCAGGATGTCTAATCCTAATTATTTCTCGAAGGCTCCACCTACAAATACATTAACATGATTTTAGGGATTAAGTTTTCTGTGTTAGATTTCCCATTACTGTAACAAGCACCAGAGATTAGTCAACTGCTTCACAGTTTGGAAGGTTTCAGTCCATGAGCAATTAGCCCTGTTGCTCTGGGCCTGTGGAGGGGGCACAGTACATTGCAGCGAGAGAATATGGTGGAGGAGGCCCCTTCATCTCTTGGTTGGGAGCAAAAAAAGAAAAGAAACAAGGGCCTGGGTTCCCAGTGTCCCCTTCAAGGATGCACCCCTCCCCCTATGACCTGACTTCTTCCAACTAGGCCCCACTTCACTACCTCCCGGTAGTGCTAGGGTCAAGCTTTTAAAACACGGGCCTTTGAGGGACACTTATCCAAACCATGACAGCTTCTAGCACATAGCCTCACTGAGCAGTCAGTCATCACAGGGGTTGAACTGGATCACCTGAAGGGTATTTTTAGGCAAAGGGTGCAGTTCTACAGACTGCCAAACTATGGGATACACCAAAAGATGCCAGAACAGAAGAGCTTATCGTTCCCAAACTTTCCCAGAGGCATGAAGCAAAATTGGTGCAATATTTGTGTTTAGAGGGAGACAAACAGAGCTTTTTTTTCTACCATAATTGCAAAACCTAAGAGGACAATTTGTACAGACCCTGACATAGAAGGAATCTCATAGCTTTGATTTAATGAAGTACTTATCTTTCATTTATTCTTGAGGCTGTGATATTATTGAGAAAGCCACAGTGTTTGTATGACCCGATTTGAAATACCAGGCAATGTGCCTTTTCTTTTCTTCATTTTGGCTGAGGCTGAAGTGGAGCTGAAAATCCAGGGACCACCCTGCACTCTGATAATATATTACAAGCAGGGTAGCATTGGGTTCTGGAAAAGGAAACCAAATTAGGAGGGAGAAACCTCCATGTTCAAGACATGGCAGCTATACAAAAACTTCTTCATGGACTGAGCTACATGATGAGGGTTACCAACATGAATTACACATGGCTGGGCCTCTAGGAACTTATGCAGGATGATGGGAGGAACATTAGTTCAGAAATGTCACTGCTGTCATCCAGGCAGAATGCCACGCCCTAGGGGCAGAGACCCTCTGTGAAGTCATGTTGCAATCAGGATATGTCTTACTCATTTTAGCCTAAAATATCCTCGTTTGTTCCCTGTGGGGTGGGATTTGAAATGCATTTACTCCCATCCAGTCCAGTTGTCCTACTTTTCTCAGGCATCATCCTGGGACTTCATTGCCATAGCAACCCTATAAACAGATTCCAGTCCATGTCAATAATTACGTTTTTGTTTTTTAAGTGAATATCACCAAGTCTAAGAAATTAGTCTTCTTTTGAACATGACAGCTGGAAATAAGAGTCCTCCTTCCTGTTAGATGAGAAGGGAGGATTTTCTAGTGCAGATTTGAGTAGGAGAAATGGGTCCCCAAGGCCTGAGCACCTGAATGACTTTCTTTCTGAGGTCACCTTCATCCAGGAGCAGCCACTGAACTGCCAGTCCCTGAATCATACGTCCCTAAAGCTGCCCTGGACTTCGTGGCCATGGCATTGTAAGAAAAGCACAGCCAAGCACAGCTTCTGTGCTCTGGAACAAAGGTAAATGCAAGTTGAGCTGGATTCATTGTTTTATCTTGTGCCCCCCACCCCATCCCTGACCTGACGGGAATGAAGAACCCAATAGCCAAATATACTAGGATAGGATTCAGCAAACTACAGCCCATGGATCAAATCCTACACTGCCTGCTTTTATAAATAAAGTTTTAGAAGGAAGGGAAAAGAAAAAAAATATATATATATACACACACAAAATAGTTAACGTAGATACACTACTAATTTCGCTTAGTTCATTGAAAAGAAAGGTTTGTGCTAATATTGTTTGGACAATTGAATGTGGTATCTTGTACTCTGAGTAACTAATTTAAAGATAACAACATGCAATGTATTAACCATTGTTACCCTCCTATTAGGTTGTTTTGAAATTTTGTTCTATTTTTTTTTCTCTTTAAAATAAAAGTTTAAAAAATAAATAAATAAAGTTTTAGTGGAATACATCCATGCCCACTCCTTTACGTATTGTCCATGGCTGTTTTGGCTCCATGAGAGCAGAGTTGAGTAGCTGTGACAGAGACCAAATAGTCCACAGCCCTAAAATATTTACTTTCTAACTCTTTTTTTTTTTTTTTGTGGGTACCGGGGGGTCGAACTCAGGACCTCGCGTGCCTGCCAGTAGGCACCCGTGCCGCTGAGCAATATCACCGGCCCTTTTTTTGTATGTGGGTACCGGGAGTCAAACTCAGGACCTCGTGCTTGCCAGGCAGGTGCTTATGCTGCTGAGCTATCTCACCAGCCCTCTAACTCTTTTCAACCAGTCTGTCAGCTCAGTTCTAAAAGAAGTAGAGTAGGAATTGATGATAAAATAGAGAAAGAATTTCCAAAAGAAAGCTGTATTTCCCAGGGAAACCTGAGGCAATGACCAGGGTGAAGAAGGAGGCAGCAGGAAATCTACCCCCATCAGACTGCGACTGAGGAGGCAACTGCACATCCATTCCTCAGCTCTGGGAAAGCCTGGGGCAGCAGACAGTCATCTCCTAAAAGGAGGTTTCAGCCTCCTGTAACCAGGGAGGATTAAGACACGATCAGTCTTCATGTGAGATCTGTCTGCATATACTGAAAAGGTTCTTCCTGGTAAGTCCACAAACAGGCTTTTACCAGTCAGCAGGTTGAGGGTGGAGAGGGGCAGGAGACTGATTCCAAGCTGGATTTGAATTTGTCTGACTGAGGCAGCCAAAGTTATGTTATTCTGCTTTTTAGGACTCCATGTGTAAGTGAGATCATGCAGTATTTTTATTTCTGTGTCTGGCATATTTCACTTACCGTCATGCTTTTCAAGTTCATGTTGTAAAAATGGCAGAATCTCTTTTTTAAGCCTGAGTAATATTCCATTGTACAAGTTGGGATTAAAAAATATGGTTAGTGTTTAAATTTCAAAAATTTTTGTTACAATAAAAGACACATTGCCATTAATCCTCCTTACTTCACACACCCTTATCCCATCACTCTTGCCACTTTTTGAAGCAGTTCTGGAAGTCCCATTTCATGAGTTTCTTTAGTTATGCTGTTGTGACTGCCTCAATATCCTGTATCAATTAAAAATGTTCACCTTGGGCCAGTGAGATGGCTCAGCGGTGTAAGCGCCTGCCTGGCAAGCTCGAGGGCCCGAGTTCGACTCCCGGATCCCACATACGAAAAAAGGGCTGGTGATATCGCTCAGTGCCACGGGCGCCCGCTGGCACTCGAGGTCCTGAGGTCGACCCCTGGTACCCACCAAAAAAAAAAAAAAAAAAATGTTCACCTTTCATGGTAATTTTGACTCTGAGGAAGAACTAGAAGTTGAATGGTGTATTATTAGGTGGATGAGGATGCACTGTCATGTTTTTATGAGCTGCCTTTCCATTGGATGGCACTTGACAGCAACATTCACTGTATTTTTGATCACATCTTGTAAAGACACTCAAGAAAGAGGATTTTCAGAACTGCCTTAGAAACTGAAAAGAATGATGGGATGTGATCAAAGTGAGAGGAAGTATTTTGAAAGGAGTAATGGCAATGTGACTTTTCCTGTGATAAATTTTTAAAAATTTGAACATTGACCATAGGTTTTGATCAGCCCTTGTATAAACACAGTCCCCACCTTACAATGGTTGGGCTAATGATTTTTTCACCTTTATGATGGTGTGAAATTGTATCCATTACAACCATTCTGTTTTCACACTCAGTATAGTATTCAACAAATTACACAAAATATTTAATACTTTATTATAAAACAGGTTTTGTGTTAGATGGTTTTACTCCACTGTAGGCTAATGTAAGTGTTCTGAGCATACTTACGATAGGTTAGGCTAAATTATGATGTTATGAGGGTTAGGTATATCAAATACATTTTTTACTTAGAATATTTTAAATTTATAGTGGGTTTATCAAGACGTAAACCCCATCATGAGGCAAGGAGCATCTGTATATCCCACAATTTCTTTACCATTTGCTTATTGACAAGTTGTCTCTGTATCTTGGCTATTGTTAATATTGCTGTAGTAAACTTGGGAGTGCACATAACTCTACAAGCTACTGATTTCATTTTCTTTGGATATCTATCCACCAAGAAAAGGAATTGCTTGATCTTATGGCAGTTTGCTTTTTAATTTTCTGAGGAGCTTCCATATTATTTTCCATAATAGCTGTACCAATTTATGTTCCCACCCTCAACGTACAAGGGCTCCCTTTTCTCCACACCTTAACCCAACACTAGTTATGCCTTGTCTTCTTGATAATAGCCATCCTAACTCATGTGAGGTGATCTTATTTTGGTTTCGATTTACATTTCCCTGGTGATTAGTGATAGGGCTTTTTCAGCAGAAACCTGGAAGGTCAGAAGGGAGCAGGATAGTAGCTCCAAAGTGCTAAAAGAAAAAACCTGCCAACCAAAAATACTAGACCTAGAAAACTTGCCCTTCAAAAGTGAGGGGGAGATAAAGACCTTTTTCACCACTGGGCCTGGTTTATAAGAAACATTAAAAGGAGTTTTCGTTGAAAAGACTCTAAACACCAATAACAGAGTATAATGAAGTAGGGAACTCATTGGTAAAGGCAAATATGTAGACAAAAACAGAATATTTTATTACTGTAAAAGTGGTGGGTAATAATTTTCACTTCTATGATTGTTATCTAAGTTTGTTAAAAGACAAAATAACTGTAACTAAATTATCTTAAGGGATACATAATAGTAGCAGTAAAGTGGGATATCAAAACATGTAATGGGGGGCCGGTGAGATAGCTCAGCAGCACAAGTGCCTGCCTGGCAAGTGCAAGGTCCTGAGTTCGACTCCCGGTACCCACATAAAAAGGAAAAAAGGGCCGGTGAGATCGCTCAGCAGCACAAGTGCCTGCTGGCAAGCGCGAGGTCCTGAGTTCGACCCTGGTACTCACATTAAAAAAAAGTGTAATGGGGAGAAAGAAAACTGGAGTGTTTTTAATGCAAGTAAAGTTGTTATGAGCTCATAACTATAGGATATTTTATGTAATCTTGGTAATACAGAGATGTCTTAGAATTTACACAAGAAAAAGAAAAAAATCAAAACCTATGAATACAAAAGAAAAAACTAGCATGAAAAAAGACAGCAAAGAAGAAAAGGGGACAAAAGAATTACAGACATATAGAAAACAGTTAACCAAATAACAATAGTAAATCCTTACCAGTACATTAAATGTATAGACTAAACTCTCAAATCAAAAAATATGCATAGTGACCGTATGGATTAAATCCACACATACACACACATAGGCAAGATCAAATTGTATGCTATCTCTAAGAGCCTCACTATTGAACCAAGGACGCATATAGAAAGGGAGAAGATTATATAAATGGTAATTCTGCTTTTGGAAAGCAGAAATGACTCATACTTTATCAAAATAGACTTTAAGTCAAAAATATCTCTAGAGACAAAGAAGATCACTCACTACCCAATAATAAAAAGAAGATATAGCAGTTATGGACATATATGCACCCAACATCATAATACTGACACATATAAAACAACTGTTGACAGATCTGAAAGGAGAACTTGACAGAAATACAGTAATAGGAGATTTCAATACCTCATTTTCAATAATGGATGGAACATCTAGACAAAAATCAATGAATAAATACGAGACTTGACCAATACTGTAGACCAAATGGACTTGACATACATAAACAAAAGTTTCAAATCAACAGGAAGACACACATGCTTTTTTTAAGAAGTGAACCAGGAATATTCTCCAGGATGGATATGTTAGGTCACAAAACAAATATTAAGAAAGTTAAGAAGATTGAAATCATAGCATGTATTTTTTTCTGACTACAGTGCAATAAACTGGAAATCAATAATAGCAATAAAATGGGAAAATTGTGAGTTTACAGTTTGGCAGGGCTTGGTCAAGGAATTTCATCTCTGCTGTGCATAGTGCCTATCAGCTGGAGTGTTTCAATAGAGTTTCAGGACCCCCAAGTCCCACTTCTATATTGACTCATATACTTGACCCACAAGTTGATGTGGCTGTCAGTAGCTGTCCATATTAGCCTTTCCATGGAAAGCTGGGTTTCCTTGCCACAGAGTGGTCAATTTCCTCAAACAAATGCCCAAAGAGAACTAGGAAGAAGTTCTGTTGCTTTTTATGGCCTTGCCTTGTAAGTCATTTTTTTTTTTTTTTTTTTGTGGGTACCGGGGGGTCGACCTCAGGACCTCGCGCGCCAGCAGGCGCCCGTGCCGCTGAGCGATATCACCGGCCCCTTTTTCGTATGTGGGTTCCGGGAGTCGAACTCGGGCCCTCGCGCTTGCAGGGCAGGCGCTTAAGCCGCTGAGCCATCTCACCGGCCCGCCTTGTAAGTCATTTAGCATTATTTCCACTGTTACTACAAATCCTCACAGATTCCTTATAAAGTCACTTTGTAAGGAGAGTGATGGGAGATACTGTGGCATTGATTCTTGTAAAATATCATCACCTACACAGAAGTAAATTCATATCTACTCTTTGGCTCCATTGTTTTTTCATTTCCCCATCAAGTAGGAAACCTCATGATGTTTACTCGTTTGCACTGCTGAAGCTGTAAGGGGCAGTGGCAGGAGAGAAGAAGGGTGACAGAGGTCAGGAGGGCAGGGGCTAGAATTCACACTGTATGTCACAGGATGGATTCAGGTCACAGCCTCTTCAGTTCTTCTCTTCTTACTCCTGCCCCCCCACCTCCATGCCACCCCCAATGCCTGGAAGTCAGGCTGTCTCTTGGCTGTGAAGTGGGAAAGGTACATGCAAGGAAGGGACTGTAACCAAGGGGTAGATCTGGTTTTGTGGGGGCTGAAGCTCATATAATTGATGGTGGGCAGGAGATCTTGAAGAAAAAAATGAAAAATTATGAATACAAATTTAGCTTCAAGGCCTCACTAGAAGTCAGGTCAGCAAGGGACCTTCAAGCTTACATTCCATCAGCTTAGTGGTGAGGCCACCTTTGGTGCCTTTATTCTAGTCCTGAAGCTCACAAGGCCTTCCTTTCCTCCTGCCGGAGACATCAGTGCAGTCCCTATACTCTCTTCCTCTTGTTTTCTCCCTGGCTGAGATGGAAAGCAAAGCACAAAAGTCTTGTATTGAAATCTCTTGGAAATTTGGCTCTCTCCTTGTCCTAGTAGTATCCAAAAGAACATGGGAATTTCCTCTTTATGCCCAAGACTTCCATGATTTTCCGCCATAATCAAGGAAGGGAATTTGGCTGGGACACTTTATTCTTTTGGAAATGTGGCACAGGAATATAAATTTCCATAGGCAAAATTACCCTGTCTGTATGAGTCTAGACTGTTCATTGGCCAACAAATCTGCTGGAGTCCATGCTAACACCCTGAGAAGCCTCCTGGACTTATTCTATGAGAAGGAAACAAACCACCTGGAACGTAGTATGTGTGGGTAGGTGCGTAGAAGCTCACAAACATGGGTGGTGACAGCAAAGAACTTTTACAGTGAATAAATTATAACTAAAAAGGGAAAGGAGTTCTTCTGTCCAAATCCTACCAACATGATCAAAGCCATCTAACAATAGTGAAGCATCTCCATCATCTGGAGCATAGGGAGGCTACAGTCCATAGGTAAAAACATCAGAGAGGTGGATACCAGACTGAGGGAAGCCCCCGTATACTGCAGAGGGAAGAAGCTCTAACTCCTGGCAAAGTGCTGCTCCCTGATTCCCTGGCTGTCCTCTGTGGATAGGCCAGAGCTCAGGCAAACTTTCTGGAAATGATGTGGGTTTTGGCATGCTGGGCACTAGGTGGGGCTTTGATTGTGGAAGTCCAGTGTTAGTTAGAGAAAAACACTATTTTCTACAAAGTGTTGGCTGATTCACTCAGAAACTGGAAAAAAAAATCTGTTCTGTTGTGGGACCCTCAGTCTAATGGCCTGCTTGGCTTCCACATTTCCTTTGGGAATAAAACTTCAACAGGGTCCCATCTCTCAGGCAGAATATCTCAAATGTAGATTTTTATGCCTCGTCAAAAGAACAAGTTGGAGAAGTGATCAGACTATAGTCTAATTTTTTTTTTAAATGGTGCCAAAAATTTATTTGAAAAGTGAGGGGTGAAGGTGTAAGGGGAAAACTGGCTCTGCAGAGTGAACTTGGGCCAAAGAAAAGAAAGGATAAAAGCAAAAATAAAAGTACATCTTGGTCTAGAAGATGCAGAGTGGGCTATTGTGAAGAGTCGCAATAGCCTATAGTCTAATTCTTGACACAACTGGATGATCATTTCCATCTGACAGCATCTCAAAGCTGTTCTTAGATAAGCACAGCCTGAAGGGACACTTGACATACATGCTTTCTGAAAAAAACTCCTGAGAAAGTACTTCAGTAGACTGAGAAGTGATTCAAGTAAGGATGGACTGCTGAGATCCAAACACTGTCAACCTGGGCTTTTTTGGAGCCTTAAGAAGATTCCTGTTCCTTCCGTGCAGGAAGCTGACTTCTTGGAGGTGGGAAGACAGCAGTGAAAGTCCAGGGAACAATTCCCAAGGAGGGGCTTGGCCCTTATTTACTCATTTGCCACTAAATCCTAATCTGACCTTCCTGTTGTGTCTTTCACAGACTGTCTTTGAAAGGAATTGCCAATCTGAGGATTGTGCCACCGACCTGCAGCTTCGGGGTAAACTGTTGCTCTCCAGGTATGTCAGTGTTCCTTTCATGATATATTGTTCTGAGAAGCTCACTTTTCTTGACTCCAGGTCCCAAACCTGGATATTCGTATTTCCTCACAAAAAATGGTAAACAGTGTTTTCGTGGGTTTAAAACAATATGTTAAATGGAATGTGGTAGCACATGACAATAATCCCAGCTACTCAAGGAACTGAGGGAAGATGATTCCAAGTTCAAGACCAGCCTGGGCAACTTAGTGAGACACTGTCTCAAAATAAAATTTATAGTAAAAGAAAGATAGGGGTGTAGCTCAGTGGCATAGAGCTTGCCTAGCATGCGTAAGATCCTGAGTTCACTACCCCCGACAAAAATTTTTCAAAAGATATGTTATAAAATAATTTTAACAACAGCTATTATTTGGGGGGTATACTTAGTTTTTGTTTTGGTGTGTTTGAGATAAAGTCTTGCTATGTTGCCCATGCCACCCTCAAATTGGGATCTTCCTGCCTCAACCTCCAAAGTTTCTGGGTTTGCAAACATGCAGTACCATGCCTAGCTGATAGTTTGGGTCTTGTTTGCAATTTTACATATCTCACAGTGAAGCTTATATTTCTAATTTCTGTATGTATTTGTGTGTTGGGAGGGTATTCTATGTTTACTCATTGATTAAGTTGAACCCTATAAGATTGCCAATATTTGACTTTTTGAAATATATTATTATGAATTAACATTATTATATAAAAATTCTTTTAATTTTTCCCCCTTATACTTCACAGTGGTGTCTGCTTTAGCAACAAGTAATGTTTCTGTGGCAGGAGAGAGGCAAAGGAGAGGGTAGGCTGTCCTGATCCAAGCAAACAGACCATCGCTTTATTATTTCAGGGTTTCCTCCCACGGTATGTGAATCCCCCAAGGCTAAAGGTGAACTCTACAGAGGTCTTCTGTTTCCTCTTTTTTTTTTTTTTTTATGTGGGTACTGGGGGTCGACCTCAGGACCTCCCACGCCAGCAGGTGCCCGTGCTGCTGAGCGATATCACTGGCCCTTTTTTCATATGTGGGTTCCGGGAGTCGAACTCGGGCCCTTGAGCTTGCCAGGCAGGCGCTTATGCCGCTGAGCCATCTCACCGGCCCTCTTCTGTTTCCTCTTTGCCAACCTTTTATTTCAGACTTCTTTTAGGATCTAGGTATTGATCCTGAATCATTTTGCCACATTTCAGAGAATGGTTTCCTTTTGTAATAATTCCTTCTGAAGATCATGTTAGCCTCCATAAAATTTACTACCATTTTTCAAAGCAATCATCAGTTTTGATAGTTGTTTTGTAAATGCCATAATGTGACCCCTTTTTTTTATTTTTGAAACTGAGAGTTGTTTGAATGGAATAAAAGAAATGTCCCATTATGAACCAGTGTCTCCACTAGAACACTTTACTTTTCATGATAAATAATCTTTTATTCATCAAAGGAAAGTAATACACTACTATGATTCTTTTTCTTCTATTTAAATTTATTAGAGGAAGGTGATGTAATGTCCCCCTCCCCAACACACATATACTCCTGTAAACCACTTAAATAATTAGCTTTACTTTTACTCAGGAAAGAGTGGTAGCACATGTTTTGCCATGCTTAGAGTATTACTTTAAACCCATGGAGCAGATAATAGAATTGTTTAACATTAGGAAGAAGGGCCTCCTGAGATAATTAGAGAAACTAATTCTAAAGACATTTCATAAATTATTAGCTTATTAATTTTAATTTTAAGTAGCTCTTCCAAAAAGTACTTTAGGGAAAAAAGTAACAATAAATGAAAATATATGGATTTATTTTATCTTGAGTCAAACTGTAAATGCTGAAAATTTATTATTTTTTTTTTGTGTGGGTACCAGGGGTCGACCTCAGGACCTCGTGCGCCAGCAGGTGCCCGTGCTGCTGAGCGATATCACTGGCCCCTTTTTCGTATGTGGGTTCCGGGAGTCGAACTCAGGCCCTCGCACTTGCCAGGCAGGCGCTTACGCCGCTGAGTCATCTCACCGGCCCTGAAAATTTATTTTGGATCATAGAAAACTTCATGTGGTGGGAAAATACTCACTTGAGCCAAAATTAAATATTAAGTTGGGATAGTCCTGATACTCGTGCTACTCATTAATTGATGGTCAAATCCATCTCTATTGAACTGTGCCTTTTGTGTATTAAGTTGTAAAACTCAAGGCTTATGGTCAGTAAAGCAATTTATGGTTAAAGCCGCTTTAACTGCTCTAGCTTGGCTTTTCAAGTGTGGTCAGAACCAGATTTGCTCTGTGAACTCAGTAATTGATAATACCAGAATAACTAGTGTGGTTGCCAGGGCCCAGACTCATGTATCAGCTAGCTTTTGCCCCCTGAAATGCTGCATAACAAATTACCCCAGAATGCAGTGGCATAAATAGGCATCATCTATTGTTGTGGATCTACAGGTCAGCTGAGGGTTGGCTGGATTCTGCTGAATCTTGGCTGACTTATTCATGCATCTGGATTCAGTGGAGGGTAAACTCTATGCTTGGGTGGCTCAGTTTACCTCTGCTACATGTGTCTTTAATTGTTCCTCTGGAACCAGTGGGTTAGCGTGAGCATGGTCTCACAGCACAGTGAAGGTGCTTAAGGATAAGCACAAACCTGCAATGGCTCCTAAGCCTAGGCTCAGAACCGGGTCACTGTGACTTCAGCCTTATTGTATTGGCCATAGCAAGTCACATAGCCAAAACCAAAATCAGGGAAAGATATTTTCTGCCCCTTTAGTGAGAGGGAACGACAAAGCCACACAGCAAAAGGTATGTAATATAAGGAGGAGTAACGAATTGGGACCAATGATGAGATCAACTACAGTAGGTAAAGAGCAGGGCAGCATGTCTCTCCTCCTGATGTCTTTTGAGGGCTGTTTTAGCCTTGGTTGCAATTCCATTTTCCTAGAACTCAGATGTGAGCCCCAGGGACTGGATGAGATTTTCTGAACCTCAGATGAAAGGTTCTTCTTTACTTTTTTTTATTTCATGACAAAGAATAACAATAATAACAATAGTTATTACATTGTATATTATTATCTCCAACGTAGGTACTCAGTACAAGACATAAACTGCAAAGATTCTTACAAAAAAGCAACAGGTAATAACACAAACATCCTTTTCAACAAAGACAAACAAACAGTATAAATGAAACAAATTAGCATATATATATTGAAATGTTTTTAAAACAATGGAATATGTAATTAGGGAGGTACTTGAACTTCTCCCTACTTATTTATCCCTCTTATATTTTGCTCTTTATTTGCATATATATATATATATATATATATATTCATATAAAAGAAACTGTGATATTTGAGCTTGTGAGTCTGACTTATTTCATTTAACATTGTATTGTCAAGTTGTATCCATTTACCTATGAATGTCTGAAGTTTATCTTTCTTTATGGCAACATAATACTCCATTGTATATAAATATCACATTTTCCTTATCCATTGATCTCCTGATGGGCATATATGCTGTTTCCAAGATCTAGCTATTATAAATTTTACTGCTATAAACATAGATATGCATGTATCCCTGTAATATGATTTTAACTCTTTTAGGAAGATACCTAGAAGGGGTATAGCTAGGTGAAATGGAATTTCTACTTTCAGCTTTTTGAGGAATCTCTACACTGATTTCCATAGTGGTTATAGTAGCTTACATCCCCACCAACAATGTAGTAAAGTTCTTTTTTCACCACATCCTCATCAGTGTTTACTATTTTTAGATTTTGATGATAGCCATTCTTTCTGGGGTAAGATGGTATCTCAGTGTAGTTTTCATTTGTATTTCTCTGATGGCCGTGATGATGAGCATTTTTTCATGTCTTTATTTGTATTTCTTCACTGAGAAGTGCCTGTTCATTTTGGTTGCCCATTTTTTGAGTGGGTCTTTTATTTGGGGGGGTCCAATTTTTTTTGAGTTCTTTATATATTCTTGATGTTAATCCTCTGTTTGTGAACTAGCTGGCAAAAAATACTTCTCCCATTCTATAGGTTGACTGTTCACTCTGTTGGTTGTTTCCTTTGCTGTGCAGAAGCTTTTTAATTTGATGTGATCCCATCTGTTGATTCTTGTTATTATTTCTTGAGAAGCAGTGTTTGTGGACCAAATGCCTAAGCCTTTCCTTAGGATGAGTTATTTCCTAGGAGGACCCCTGGTCTCTCAAAATAGCTTCTTCTCTGGATCCTCCACTAAAGAACCCTTCATTACACTCTTGGGCCTGTAGTTATTCCCACAGGAGTCAGCAGAGAAATGTTCATTGATAATTGGTAAGTGGAGATATGACGCTAACCTGATTTCAGTTACACTGGATTTCTCCTGACTTGGAGCGTTCACTCTTTAGAGTCAGTAATGATGGGAGGGAAGGCACAACCCACAAACTGTAGTCTCTGGATTTGTTTGACTGATATAGTGGCTTGAACCAGAGGTGAGCTGCTTCAGCCCATTTAACTCTCTTGATTCATTATTGCCTGGAATGGGATGTTCATTCCTTCATTGTTCACAAGTTCTGAGCACTACTGCAGAGTGAACCATATGGGGGACCTGCTCTCCTGGTGTGCAGGGTCTGGGAAGGAGAGACCAATGAGACAGGATGGTGGTGGCGCTACCTGGTCAGTGGGAGAAAAGAGGTGGGTGAATTCTAACAGGGCAAGTGAGGAGGACTCAAACACTCCGGACAGAGGGGAAACGTGAGCAGAAGTATGGAGAGCAGGACTCTCATGGGGGACCACAGATGTCTGGAACAAGCGAGGTGATCAGGAGAACACAGTGAGAGGTAAAGCGGGAGAGAAAGAAAGAAGCTACATTGTGACATGTCTATGAGTTTGGGCTTCACCTTGAAGCCAGAGGAATGGAGCAGAATGTCAGCATAGGTGCATAAACCTAATAGGAGTATAGCTAGGCATGCTCAGGGTGAGAGGACATTGAGGTGGTGTGGGTCATTTGGTCTCCTCTACTCAGTGAGAGCAAGTTCCAGCTGAGTCCTGAGTTTGCCTCTCTCTACCCATCTCAGTTTGTGTTTGTGGAGCCGCTGCTACTTGTTTCGGCACAGGAGCACCCATGGCAGAGCCGGAATTTCAAGAGATGTGGTGTTGACCTCCACCATGGTGTCTTCCCAAGGTTTTCACTAGGGCAATTTGGACACAGTTTTTGCCTTTCATGCTGTCTTTAGAACCTACTTCTCATGTGGAGTGTGACCTCACTGAATGAAGTTAAAGCAAAGTAGTAACAGGAAGATGCCTCTGATGACTAGATACATGGTGGTGTAAGGTGCTGTGACTAGAGGGAGCTGAGTACTCACCAGATGGAGGAGCTTGTGTCTGAAGACAGAGGAAAAGGCATCTGGGAGTAAGAGGGTCACCAGGAGTGGCCAGGGATTAAGACAGGAAATGCTGTCCGTGACCATGACTCATGCATGTTCTAATTTTTCTCCCCAGAGAGTGAATTCTGACAGGAATGTTGTCATATAAAACATTCAGCTCTTTGGTTAAAAAGTTCATGGTCTTTAATGGGTTTGAGCATCATTCTAAAATATGCCATTTCCAAAATATCCAGAAATAGGAAGGAAACTGTTTAGATGGTTTAGATGGTTTCTATTAAAAGGGGCTGAAAATTACATTTGTAAAAGGATGCAGCTATGTTTTGTATTTTTGAATACTCACAGTGCTTGAGAAAGCATCACGTGTGATTAGGATAAAGAAAAAGAAAAATAGACTATGGCAGTTGAGCTAAAAAAATTTTTTTTTGTTTCTGATGCATCCCGTCAGAGATCAGTAGAGCATCTCAGGGCCTCCAGGCTAGCAACCTTCAGCCTAAAAAAAAAAAAAAGAAAAAAACTTTTAGGGAAGGTGAAAAGATAGTGGAATATTTGTATCGTTAGAACTATCTCACAGCCACATATAATTGTCCTATGGCTGTAACCTTGATGACGCTGCTTTCATGAAAACTGGGTGTGAAGTGAAGTGCATTTCCCAAAACCATTGGCAAGCTGGGAAGTAGCGGGCTCTATCCATGAAAGAAAGGCCAGCTTTCTGGAGGAGGACCATCTCACTCTGTAGCTTATTTATTTGAAACAAATTGTTGTCCTTCTCAAAAATGGGTTGGAACCATTGAATGTACATTGCAGAGTAGAAGTGAAGGTTGTCTTATTTTGTGAAGGGGAAGAGCACCTTGTTTACTGAACGCCTACCATGCACTGGATTCTCTGCAGAGTACTCGGTACACATAAAAACACTGTCATGTCCTGCCAGCTGTATAATTTTGGGCAAGTTGCTTAACATCTCCATGGCTCTGTTTCTGCCTCTGTAAGTTGAGAAAATAATTACAGCCCCTTAAAAGCCCCTTATTTTGAATATTTAACACTTTTATACATATTTAAGTACTTCTTAAAGTGCTTGGCATGTTGTAAGCCCTTGGCAGGTGAGAGCCAGAACTATTTCATATAAGCCTCTCAACAACACTGAGAAATAAATATTATTATACTCTGAAGTGAGAAGAATATAGAGGCTTGGAGAATCCAGGTTGCTTTCTCAAGGGCTCATGTTATGGGGAAAAATGAAAGTTGGAAATGTCTGATTCTACATTCTGCCCTTTTACTGTATACTGGCCTTAGATGCTGCTGGGTTGAGAGATCAGCTAGCTTTGGACCAAAAGTACCAAGGCTGGGGACCTGGGGTAGGGGGGAATCCTCTTCTGTTTGAAAGGACAAATTTAAAGGGGAGGTGGATGACTGAAAAATCCATGATCAGAGATGGCTTCCTCCCCTTCCCGTTCCCCTTCTCATGCACTGTCTGAGTTGGAGGCCTGGGCAGTAGTTTTTCCCTCTGGAGACATGAGCCACCTGCCCTTCTTGGTTGGCAGCAGACCCTGCATCAAGTTAGCACATTCTTTTATCTGTGTAGGTTGGCTTTTTTTTCCTTGGAGAGCCTTATATTTGACTGTGAGCTTATTACTGGCCATGTTAGGAGGTTCTTTGCATGTAACATCATCATCATCATCATCATCATCATCATCATCATCATCATTACAATTTCATGAGGGATGGTGAGTAGGAGCTGATCAGAAGCTTGGAAAACTTGCCCTTGCCAGAACATTAGCCATGTGATTTTTCTTCCTTCAACGTTTGCACCAACTCTGTATTTTTACTCTGAAAAAGTAAAAATACGAAAGAAGTTTGTTGATTGGGAGCAGCTGTCTTTGTGGTTATTCTTTCTGGAGTCTGTGGATATAGGAACAGTTTTCTCAATGGTATATTCTTGGAACAAAGGCAGAGTGCTCCTGCAGCTGGAACTTTCTGAATGAGAGCTGAAGAATTGCTTACCCTCCCCTCCTCTGAGAACACATTTGCCCTAGCTATGATGTGGGTTTCCCAAAAGGAGGCAGCAGAGGCTTCACCTCACATTCAGAAGGACATCAAAGGTGAAGGACATGTAGGTGGCCTCCTGTGGTAGGTACCTGGCTGAGTATGAGATGGAGGCCCCAGGGTAGGTGACCAGCAGTGTAAGACAACCAAGGAACGTTCACACCTGGGAAGAGGTATTGAAAGTGACATACCTTCCAAAGAGCCTGGCTTCTGCTCACCTGACAAGAGGTGACGTGGTACTGGTATACTCCTTTATTTAACAAAGACTGGTGGAACACTTGCTGTAGATGTCCCCAGCCTGGTGGGAGTAAGCCAGGACACAGCACTGCATCATGACCTCTCAGTTTAGACATGCAGGCTAGTCATTGTGATGATGGCAATATGAAGGATTTCAAGGGAGGAAGCACTTCACAAGATCTGAGTGAGAGTTCCTCAAGAAGCAGACACTGAAGCAAGGATTTGAGTGCAAATACTTTATGTGAAAAGTGAGGACTTCTTCCCATGAACTTCCTGGGGATGCTTTCATTCCATGTTTGACCCAACACCCAACATTCTCAGGACTGGCAACTTTATTTCAGTGCATCTTTCTGCATCTTACTGCCTTTCCCTTTTTTCTGCTAAGCACGACAGTATATTACACAAGTGTAGAAGGACTTTTGCTTTAGAGAAAACCCATGAGCCAAGAATAGAGCCAGGAGCTCTGTTCCTGTTTCTATGAGGACAGCAGCAAAGGCAGATGAGGGTTGGGTCTCAGCCCATCTCAGATGGAGAGAATAAGACCCCTTGATCCCTACATGATCCTGGGAAGACCAGCGCCAAGCCTGGCCGTGCAGCTGGAACTAGGAGGCCTGGCTATGGCCCAGCCCAGAGAGAGGAGTGCAGTCTGTAACTCTATGATGCCTCCTCTGTGGTCTTAGAGTCCCAGGCTAGCTGGAAACAAGTCTAGTGCACAGGTTCTTTGAGGTTGGTGGGTTTTACATAGGTACTTGAAGCCATGGCATTTCTGGAGCAGAACAGGAAGTTAGCAGGCAGAGACTCAAGTCACTTATTTGAGATCGGAAAGTTGAATGGCAGAGACAAGAAAAACACCTGGTGGGTGGCTCCTGAGTCCCTGTTCCAGCAGTATGACCTGTGGTCTGTGTCTTTAAATAGCTGTTGTGACTTGGGGAACCTAGCCTATCTCTAGATGAAAATGACTTTTGGAAATTCCTGTTGCAAGGAGGATCTGATTTGTGGTTTCCTGTATGTGAGGCTAGGGACGGGGGAGCTGCCACCCATGGAACTGACCCTTTTCCTTTGTTGAGCAGGCTCAAAATACTGAGGGAGCTTTTTAGCTCCCCCACCCAGAACATATTAACAGCTGAAATCTGTCTGACAAAGAGTGTGTTTCAGGGACAGCCCTCTCCCTACTGAGCAGACACTGACCAAGATTTTCCAGCTTTTACTGTCTGGATGATTGGAAACTCCTTAGAGGGATGTGGAAGGCAGGACTAAAGCAGTAACCATGGCAACCACAGAAAAGCCTGGTGGTGGGCCTTTTTCCCAAAACACTTGGGAAGTCTGGATCTACCTTGCTATGTGCCTAATAAAATTTTATTTGGTAATATTTTTATTTGCTTTGAAATACAGCCAACTGAGCAGGGCATCGTGGCACACACCTATAAGCTCAACACTCAGGGAGGCTGAGGCAGGAGAATCACAAGTTCGAGGTCAGCCTGGGCAACTTAGTGACTTAGCAAGACCCTGTCTCAAAAAATAAAAAAGGGCTTAGATGTACCTTAGTGTGAAGGCCCTGGGTTCAATACCCAGTAACACACACACACACACACACACACACACACACACACACACACACACATGAAAGAAAAAGAAATAAAGCCAACCATTAGAGATTTTCTGTATAACAATCTTTCCCCCAGGGTCAAAATAATATGACAGTTTTACTTCTGAATGGACCCAAGAAAAGGACCTATCAAAAGAATAAAACCACTGGATCTCTCCCTTCTCACAGATGGGACCCACATTCTGATTCTTTACTAAAATTTTTGTAGTTTATTCAGTGTCACTATATTCATTGGTCTCTTGCCACTAAACACTAGACTCACCTGTTGTGTAGCAGACTTGTAAATAAAGACAAATATCAAACTTGTGCAATGTCTTTGTTTTCTGCAGGCAGTCTTCCCTGACACAGGCTCTTCTTGTTATCTTGCACACACCTTCTCGTTAGCATCTCTTCCAAGTTTGTTCTGGGCCACCTCTGATATAACCTCAGGCAAATCACAAGGATACCCTGCTGAGTTTCTACTGATGAAAAGCCAAAGACAGCTGTAGCCAAGGAGAGGCAATCCTTTTTCTTTTGTCCAGAGTAGACCCTGACCCCATCCCCTAGAGCCAAAGGTGAGGCTTACATTTCACACAAAGTGCCCATAAGTCATAGTTCACTGCAGTTGCCACGAGATAGGAGGTATCCATAGAAGACTTCTAGATTTTATGAGTCTTCTTTACTGAATTCATTCCAGATGATCTGCATCCAAATGAGAGCTGGGCGAGTGCTGTAGGTGCTTCACCCAAATCCCTTAGCCAAGTGCAGGTGCACCATTCCCTGCTGTCATGTTGACAGCAAACTGCTCATAGATGTCCCTGCTCTGGTTTGGAGAGTCACTCTTGCTTTGCCTGAGAGGTTATATCCCCTGGGAGTATCCCTCAGCCAATGGCTGGCCTGGTTTTGGGTACAGAAGTCCAGTCCTTTATCTCAAGTGCAAGTTAACTCCATGACACAGGTTAGGTGCCAGAACCAGGTCAATGACAGACATTACCCAACACCACAGCCTTGCTCAATCTGCTTCCCTGGCTTTCCACCAAACTACCCAGTCCCTGCCACCAGTTCTGTGTCAAAGGAACCCATCCTGAGACACTAGAATTTGTACCACATGTTTTTTCTGTCTGCTCCTATCTTTTTTTGGCCAGGCAGGCTGATTCATTCTTAGAACTCTGTGTTTCGAAAGGAAATCAAGTCCAGTGTACTTCTCAGATGTTAGTGTTGGGACAATTGCTGATGGGCTATTTGTCCTCTTGAAATTGGTAAGGTGATTGGTGTTTTTATTTCTAAAAATTGGGCCATAGAATGATGCACTGGGGGGCCCTGCTCTGTGGCACTTAGGTCTTAGAGATTGTTTCTGGACATTTCTTCCCTGAGACTTTGCTTTCAAAGTGGATTATCCAGACCCAAGGGATAAAGGAAGAAGGACACCCTATGAAAGATGGCTTCCACTGCAAAATGTCCTTACTGGCCAGAAAGAGTTTCCACTGCTTAAGGAAACACAGGCTGCTCAGTCGGAATCATCAGCCTGCCTTGCCAGAATTTCTGGGCTGGGTTTGGAAAGTTTTCTGTGATAATATGATTTGGATGAAGGGTGGATGCCATTGTTTCAATTAACAGTTACATTTCTTCAAGGCAAAAAGAAAGACAAATTTCAAATATTTTTATGTTTTTCCTGATGTGGAAGAACGCAAACCATTTGACCTCCTAAGCCAAGAAGAAAGAATTTCTCATTTGTGTTCCTCCCTACTCATGCTCCCCAGGTTCAGGTTAGAAGATGGCTCATTGTTAGTCTTGTAGTGGTAGAATTGTGGTAAAGGAAACCAGCTAGATTTACTGACATCTTGTTATTCACCTTGCAGACATGCCATTCCTACCTGTCCTTCTGGTGTCCAGGGCTGAGCTCATGCCCATCCCTCCCCTATCCATCCTCCCATCAGAGCCTCTCTGTCATCGTGAAACCAGTTTTTTGCTACTCACCTTCCCACAGGACAGGGGCTCGTAATCTGGGGTCCCTATCTGTCCCCTTTTTGGTCTGTGCATGGACTTCATGGAGTCTGTGAACTTGGATAAGAAAACAACTGCAACTTTGTTTTCACTAACTTCAAACTAAAAATTAGCATTTTATTGAATTATGAATATGAGCTACAAACCATAGTCACCTGTGACTGTCACAAGTAGAAGTCAGCTTTCTTCAAATCAAGTTAGAGTATTGCAGATATTTCAAAATATCATTAACATTCACCCCTACTTCAAAGTTATGGTAGTTACTAAATCCACCACCGTATCTTATTATTTAGTATGTTATTTTAAAAGGGAGTATATATTGTTTTACTACACATTTGTTTAATATAATTATCACTATTTTGTATCATTAATTTCTTTGTAAACCTATTTTTCATATTTTGCATTTAATATGTTCTGGATGGCTTGGACCACTGGTGGTAGAAGTGGTACAGTCATACGTGGGACAGTTGTGCATGTACCACCAGTGGTTCAAGCTGCCTGGCAGTGAGACCTACGAATTACAGCCCCATCGTGAACATGTTAAAAGAGTTATTTTGAGAAGGGATCCTTTTGCTTCACTACACTGCCAAGAAAGTGTGGGGGCACAAAAATAGGTTAAAAACCTGCGCTGTCAAAGTTTTCTCTTCGATACATATGAGAGGAGCAAATGTTTTGATCTGCTTTCTGGAGGAGATGAAGTGTTTTTATTACAGTGTCTAGAACTGGAAATTCATTTTATTTTATTTTATTTTATTTTATTTTATTTTATTTTATTTTATTTTATTTTATTTTTTGGAGGTTAAGAGTAGGAAAATATATTGGAGAAAAGGAATGGGGAATAGGAATAGCTCCTGAGAGGAAGGAGGGGTCCTGAATGGGTTGCCCTGGAAATTCATTTTAAGGATGTGGTCATTTTTTTAAAAATGTTGGACAAACTTAGAAGCCACTTGAGGAAATGTTCCCCTTCTGTGTGACTTATCAATGATAACACTAATTATGAAGTAAATATTCATTTCTTATTCCTCATTCATTAATGACACAGGGAACTCCAACAGAGCTTTGATGAGCTCAATAAAATAAGTGCTTTGAACCCAGTGCAGAGAAGCTGGCATTGTGGTCTATGTAGGCAGCCACGCTGTGGGCAAGTCACGAGCCTGCCTGAGGTACTGAGGCTGATGACGTGTGCCATTTCTACCCTCAGGGACAACCAGAGAGCTGGAGACAGAGGTGGAAAGAGCTGCTTCCCTCTCTTCTGCGGCTGCCTCCCTTTATAGGAGAAAGAATGCAAGGAGAAAGTCCAAAGAGGCTTGTAGTTTCAGTGTATTTTTTTTGCCTGTGACTGCTTACATCTTGTTTGGTTCTTGAACTAGAACCAGGGAAACATTGTGACCCCAGCAGAGTTACCTGTTGAGGGACCATGGAGGCCCTCCTGGTGTGGGTTCTCTTGAGTTGTCTGGCTTGCCAGTTGCTGTGAAATGCAGAGCAGCAGCTTGCATGCTGAGTGTGGCCAGATGAATGGGCAGCATGTGTGGCATAGTATGGCAGTGTACCGTTGCTGGGTCAAGTCATGCATCATTACGAGCCATCCCTGTCCTATGACATCAGACCTCTGTGAAGCCCACAGATCTGGGAAATTCCTTTGCTCCCCTCCCAAGTATTCTTTGTCCTTAATCCGGTTGTTACAGTGAATGAACCTGATTTGTTCCAGATGTCCTAAGATTTAGTGACGCCGGAAACTGCTCCTTAAAGTAAAGGCTGATGAGGACTTGAATTCCTCTGTTAGCTGGAAACTAGTATTTCTTTTCACAGTCGCACAGATGGGGCAGGAGGAGGGAGCCAGAGATACCTAGAGGGACAAGGAGGGACTCCCTGGCTTGCTATGTTTGCCTTGTTAGAAAGAAGATGGTTTTTGAAGCAAATACTGATTTTGCCATTATGTGAGTCATTAAATGAGCCAGAGCTACAGCTGAAGTCAGCAGGGACATAGGTATATTATTTTTTAAAATAACATTTACTTTAATTATCTGAATATTGCTAGAGGAGCCACTATGTTGACTCAGATCACCTTAGTACTTTTCTCTTTCACTTTATTACCATAAACCTGGCACAGGTGGAGATATAAGGGAGGTGAAGGTGTTTCTGCCTTCATAAAAAATGGGGTTTCAAACCAGAAATTCAGTTCCAGGAAGCATTTTCCTGACACAATGTAATCTTAGTGGGTATCTTACAGAGGTACTTACTTCTGACCTCTGGCTAGAGCTGATACCCACGTGGGTCTGTTTTATGTGATTGGAAGAGGTTTATAGAGTACAGTGAGATGTGGAGACACTATATGGCATAAGAACCCACTGCTGGAGAAAGATAAAATGTATATATACATGTACATAGCATATTCTGTTTAATGATATTACTATTGGCTTATGTGGTATTTGAGGATATAAACAATAAAAAAATTAAAGTTATATAGTAGCTCCCCTTGTCTTCAGGGGATATGTTCCAAGACTAATAGTGGATTCCTGAAACCATGGGTAGTACAAAACTTATAACTATGTTTTTTTTCCTACCCATAGATACAATAAAGTTTAATTTATACATTAGGCACATTAAGAGCTGAACAAGAATAAAAGTGAAATAGTGTGATTGTAGCAATGTATTGTAATAGAATTGTCAGCATCAGTATTCTTATACTTTGGGGCCATCATTAGATAAAACAAGTGTTACTTGACACAGCAATATGATATTCATAACTAAGATGGTAGCTAAGTGACTAATGGGTGGGTAATACATACAGTGTGGATATTCAGGACAAAGAGATTCACATCCCAGGAAAGATGGAGTAGGATGACATGAGATTTCATCATACTACTCAAAATGGTTCTTAATTTAAAACTTATGAATTGTTTGGTTCTGAAATTTTCCATTTAATATTTCTATTTAATATCTGTTGGCTGTTGGTAATTGAAACCATAGAAAGCAAAGTGATAAGTAAAAGAAGACTACTGTATTTAAATTGTGGATTTAAAAGAAAAGCAGGAAATAATTAATGTAGACCATTGCTATTCAGATATTTTCAAGTGTATTCAGAAGCAAACAATTGTCCAGATAGATGCTCATGGGAGTCTGGGACTAACTGAGCCATCACCCTGAAGATTCGACTGATGGTGGGCCAGAGTTCTGGGGTGTGTAGCCAGGGAGATCCAAAGGCAGGGCAGCTGGAACAGAAGCTCGGGGGTTGACAGGATAGGATGGGATGGACATATTAGAGAAGCAGACAGATTCTGCTATGGCACTAAACTGAGCAAGGGGATGCATGTCACGTGGAATGAAGTGAAAGAACCTGGAGCTGGTCAGGATGAGGAACATCAGAAGGGGTAGAGCAGGTAGTTCAGGGCTGAGGCTGTAACCCCAGGAAGTTGCCTGTGGTTAAGTGGGGTGAGCTATAGGATAACCGCATGACAAGAGGAATAATATATTAAAACATAAAATAAAATTAGATTTGATTGCTTAACTCTTGTTAGAATTATACCGTTTAGTCCAGTATCTTTTATACTTTTAAATATGTATTTCATTTCTCTCATTCTCTTTTTTCCTTTCTCCCTCCTTCTCTCCCTCCTTTCCTTCCTTCTCTCTTTCTCTGTTTCTCCTCCTGCTTTCCTTTTCTTACTTTCTTCCTCCCTCCTTCCTGCTGGAGATCAAACCCAAAGTCTAGAGCATGCTAAGCATGCACTCTACCACTGAGCTGTATCTCCAGCCCCCTTTTGAATATTTAGTATTCTTTTTTTCTTTCAACAAAAAAGGAAGTGCTTTTTATTTTGGGGTTCTTGGTTAGTAAAATAAACCTCTAAATAATCACCACCTTTTAAATCAGGAAGGTTTAATGATTTTTTTATAGCAGTGAGAATTGATTTCAAAGTAATTTGTCATTTTAATGAAATATATAGGAATTCAACGTAATTGGCAGTCACCAGCTAGAAAGGGACAGCAAGACAAAAATAATTTCCCATCCCTGTGGGAAGGAGAAATTTTGAAGCTCACTCTGGATTATTCTATGATCACTAACTCTACTGCAGGCTTTGGTGTATTTTTAGCTTTGCTTGTCTGGAATCTTGTCACTCAAGAATGACTGTGGTAAGTTGGAGAACAGTATTCTCCAGTTGAGAAAAATGGACTGAGAGTCTGAAAATATGACATGCCACTCTGCTCACCATCTTTTTTCTGTGGCTCACAGAGGCTGACTGCAGAAAACTATGTTTCCCAGGCTCCCTTGCCCACAAGCGTCCTGTTAAGTCCAACCAATGGTGAGAGTGGAGTGAGGGAAAGAGAAGTCAAGGTATTTCTTCCTAACCCCTCCCGCATCAAACAGCATCCATTCCAGTGGCTGCTATCCCTCTGTGGTCTCAGCTTATACTTGGAAGTCCCAGCTCCAGTCATCCATCTTCTCCCTCTGCATCCTCTAGCTGTAATGGTGTCAGTTATTCTAGTATCTGGTTTTCCTCATCTCTCTTTACTTTTGCTGGCTCTTCTTACCCATTTGAATCCCTTCTAGTGAACTAGCTGGACCCTGTCTGATACACAGTAGGTTTTAGTCCTGGTACTTAATGCCACTAGGCAAGTTAGTACCACTTGTTAACAAATAAATTAACAAGCTACTTACTTTATTTAGTCCTTAGTGTCTTCATCTGCAAAATAGAGAGGAAGTTGATCTGTTATTGATTCTCTGGTACCTTTGGCTTTGAAATCCCATGGGTCTCTAAACTTTGACCTCATGATGCATGTTCATAAAAATGGGTGTATTTTTCTATCTCCATTATGGAGACAGTTTTTATTGTTACTTATCCTTCATAGTACCCTGTATACAGCCTTTGAAGATGGCATTTACCCTGGCATATTACTACTAAAGGCTGATGTTGGCAGTTTTATTCTTTGATATAAATACAGAAATGTTGTGGTTTTGAGAATGGAATTTTATATTATTTTAATGGATCACTAAATTTCTGTAAGGAGGAGTTGCCACTGTTGCAGAGGAAAGGTTCCAATCTAGCTCTTTGAATGGAAATGCTTCTGCAAGGAATCCAGGGGCTTTTGAATAACTGTCAAATGCAAAAGGAGTTCTCATCCCCTCCGATAATCAGAAGCTGAGGAGTAAACACCATAACAACATTCTGGGGCCAAATGGTACAAACACGATTGTACCCTGGAGGTATCTATAGCTACCTTCTTAGGTTGGGTAGCTGAGATTGGTCTTTTACTGAGTGCATGCCCTGTGGAGAAGGGCTCAGACATTTGTACTTGCAGCCATCTCTGTCTTCTCAAATTGATCCCTAGTCAGTCTCCCTAAAGTGAATTGCCCTGAGGACACACCAAAATATGCACCCCTCAGGATTAGCAAGGGTACTATTAGCACATTAGTTTAGGGCAGGGCACATTAGTTTAGGGCAAGGCACATTAGTTTAGGGCAGTGGCAGTATTTACAATAGTCACCAACCTGCACAGCGTGGGCGTACCTACCTTTAAGAACAGTTGCCAGCTGTAGGTAGCTGGTGCAGCTCTCCTGACGTTCGGAGTACCCACACTCACATTTGGCAGAATAGTGAGGACTATGTGGACTGGAGGCATCAGTCAAAATTGCAACTATGGTACCTGGGATGTGTCCTTGTGAGAGTGGCTTGTGGTCATAAGGATGGAGTAGGGTTTATCTAGAGGGAGCCTGGGCCCCTCTTCTTCAGAGATAACAGAACTGACTGATGAAGTCTCCTGCGAGGAACAGGGCTTACTCACTGGGCCATTCTCCTATTCAGAAAGCTGGAACAGGAACCCATAGCAGGCAATATCAGTGCTATCTATGCCTTTTTATCCATATCCTACATTCATGGCCTGCTGCCCAGCTACCTGGAACTGCATCTCTGCTACCTATGCCTACCAGGTAGCCAACCAGATGTCCCACAAGTAAATACTGCCCCCTGCGGCTGCAACAGCCCTCAACCAATGACTGCCTGGAGTCAGCACATAAATATTCCTTCACATCACAGATGGGATAACTGTGCTCTGTGGTTTCTCAGAGTGTCCCAGCAAGGTCAAATTCTAGGTGCCCAGAGAGGTAACTGGCTTGATGTTACAGCCCTTATTGGTTCCCTGTCCTTTTGTTTCCCCCTTCTCTACTAGGGTTTTGTGGAACCACCTCACGAATAGATGACTTGCTCTCAAACCTCTCTCAGTGTCTGCTTCTAGGGGAGCCCATGTTAAGACATTCCTGCTCCCTAGATCCACATAGCTTGCATTCTTTTTCTCACCACATCACATGTAACACATGATGTTCACTTGCCAGTGTTACAATGGTGGGCATCAGATTTTGGTGAAACATAAACATTTTGCGGTAAAGAAAAGCTCACATGGTACACCTATCCCTTTTTGCATTTCACAGTATTCACTGGAGCATGTGAGTTTTGGGAGAAAATATTTTCAATTTTTTTGAAGTGCTGGGGATTAAATTAAGGACTTCATGGTTGCTAGGCAAGCAATGTTAAAATAATTATTGAGATTTTTACATGCTTTTATGTGCGTGTATGTATGTGTTGTCTTTGAAATCTGATGTATATTGTGCACTTAATTCAGACCAGTCACATTCTAAGGGTTTACATGCCGTATGTAACTAGTGGCTGCTGTACTGAACAGCACAGGCCTAGAACATGAACTTCAGAGTGGTCCCACCTCATAAGCAAGGGAGCTGGGGCTTCCTTATACACCTGTCCCCATCAGTCATTTGTTGAAGGATGCTGCCGGGCGTATCAGGGGCTACTTCTTTTTTTTTTTTTTTTTTTTTTTTTTTTGGTGGGTACCGGGGGGACGACCTCAGGACCTCGCGCACCAACAGGCACCCGTGCCGCTGAGCGATATCACCGGCCCCTTTTTCGTATGTGGGTTCCGGGAGTCGAACTCGGGCCTTCGCGCTTGCAAGGCAGGCACTTAAGCCACTGAGCCGTCTCACCGGCCCAGGGGCTACTTCTTAGGTACTTTGCAGACCTATAGAGAAGAGCCCTCCAGCAAAGAGATGGGGCTGCTGGTAGATGGAATTGTAGCTTATGGAGGGTACAGAGGTAAGGCCCCAAAGACAGGAATGCAACCACCAATAACCTACTACAATTTATGATGTCTTTACTTTGGTGCCTGATTATTAACAAATTGCTTGTTATGTACCTTGCATTGGTGACTCAAGGTAACAATTTCACTGGCTTGGAGGATCAACCTAAAACCCTGCCATTCGAGATTCAAGGGAATCTGTATGCACCCTAGTATTCTACTCGCCTCCCGCTAATCTTATTGCTAAGAATATACTTTTCCTGTTCCTACCACCATCCTCTGTTCATGTTTTTTTCTCCCTTCCTGGAAGGTACTTTTTTTTTTTTTTTTTTTTTTTTTTTTTTTGCCTATCCATATACTTCTTGTTCTTTAAGACGTAGTCCAATTCCTACTTCTTGCAGGGAGCTTCTTGTGATATTTTTGGTCTACACTGATTTCTTTCCCCCTGAGTTTCTCTTGCATCTTATTCTGCACCTGTTCCTTTGGCATATCTTATCAACTTATAGTATATCTCAGGGGTTAATCTCTCACCAGCATGCATTTGAGAGATACCAGCAATCCCCACTCCTTCCCTGTGGCTTTAACACCCATCCTGTAATTATTCATGTGACTCTCCATTGATTTGTTACTTTGCATCCATATCCCTCATAGCCATCCAATGAGCAATTGTGATTGTATGATTTACTCATGTTTGTAATTTTAAGCTCTGGAAATTGAAAAGGTTTGATAGTCAACAAAGAACCAAAATAGGAGATTGCCCATGAGAGCTGCTAGAAGTATTGGGACTCATCCTGAATGTTTCTGCAGATTGCAAGGAAAATTGTCAGGAAGAAAATTAGGTACCTCAGCTAGCTTTTGTAGATGACACCTTCCCAATATTCCAAGTATTCTAAATGATAAGGAGACAAACACTGTTTCATTTCTACTTTTTTTATAGCCAAGTGAGTTTTATATAAGTTGTGTACTGTTTATTTGTATTTTTTATGCTTTCAGAGCAATAGGAACAGGGCAAGGAGCATTGGAACAAGATTTAGAACTGCCTGGCTCTGCCACAATCTGCTGAGTGGCCTCAGGGATGTTATTAAACTGTCTTTATCTGCAAAGTGATGACCCAGATGACCCCCCATACCAGCTGTCAGACTCCACATCTGATTTTATGTCTGTCCCTTTTAAGGATGGAAGGCATTGTTTATGATTTTAAATTGCAGGTGCTCTTTACCTGTATAATTTGTATCATTGCTTTTATGACACACCGTTAGGGATATCTGTGATTTTGTTGGATGTTGAATCCTTGCTGGAGAATGCTGTCCTCAGTTCTGACACTGCTTCACAGTGTCCTGTCTGATATGATTTCTATGAATGGGAACACTATGGAGCATGTATATGTGTGTAATATTTTATCCATTCATTTGTACCCAAACATTGGGGTTGATTCTACACTTGGCTATAGTGAATAGTGCTGTTATGAACATGAATATACAAGTATCTCTTTAAGTCTGTGCTTTTAATTCTTTGGGGCTATTTACCCAAACGTGGGATTATGGAATTATATGGTAATTCTACGTAATTTTTTTAGAAACTTTCATATTGCTTTCCAAGTGGTTCTGTTTTACATTCCCACCAACAATGTACAAGGGTTCCAATTTCTCTACCTCCTTAACAACTCTTATTTTCTGTTGTGTTTTTTTAGTGTGTGTGAAGTAGGAAAGATAGTTTTTAAAAAGTACTGGGTGAACAGATAAATGACTGAGGAGGTAGGTAACAAGGAAGGAAGGAAGGAAGGAGGAGGGAGAGAAGAAGGAATAAAGAAGAAACAGATGGACTTTTATAATCGCCTTAGACAGTTATACTAGTTGTCACTAACAAATACAGGTTTGGTTAGCAAATACAGTATCAGTAGTAATGGAGATGGTGTTTATAGTTAACTAGGATGTGCTTGATCAACACTTGTATTAGCATCCTTTATTCAGTATAGATTTATGCCAGCAGCAAAAGAAAAGTATGGTATTTTATGGCAGGTAGATTCTAACCATAAATTATTTATATAATATCACAGTTTATATCTTTAATACTTTAGGAGTCGAAAGTAATCCAGTAGAAACTTTTTATTATTATTTACAGTACTGGGGATTGAATCCAAAGAGTGCTGGGCTACATCTCCAGAATTTTATATTGAGATAGGGTCTTGCTAAATTGCTGGGGCTAAATTCTCCTGCCTCACCCTCTCAAGTAGCTGGGTATAGCCACCATACCCAGCTTTGAAAATTACAGCATCATTAAGCTACTTTTAGTTTCTTCCTATTGAACTTCAGAGATAATTATCTGGATAGAAGTGTGAAAATTCCCTTTGGTGGCTTTAGTAATTCAGCGTATGTGACTGATATGTAAATATATTACATTTTCCCACTAAGGAATTTTGAGTGGTTATTGTAATATAGGGTGACAAATGGAGTAAGAGAACAAGTTCTACAGGGATTATGAAGCTTTACACAGCACAGCTACCAAGTTATCACCAGTAGTGTGTGACATTTGGAATAGTGAATGAATTAATGATAAACTACACAGTGGTATCTCTTTTTGCAAACTTAATTCTTTCCACAATTTTGGTTGCAAACTGAATTGGATGAGAACAGAGTCAAATTCAATGGTTAGGTTCAGTGATGAACTTAAGGGAAAATTTGATTCAGTTCTCATCCAATTTGGTTTGTGACCAAAATCATGGAAAGAATGAAGTTCATGAACCAAGGCACCACTGTATATGAATGCAATAACATCTTCAAAATAGCTGCTCTAAGATATATTAGAATAGAATTTTTAATAATAAGTCAGTGATAAGTTTTCAGAAGGCTGTTTAAGTGCTAGAAGATGTAAGCTTTATAGAAATAGTTTGGTTTGTATCTTACATGGACTATTAGTGATGAGAGATCCATGTAGAAAGTAATATGACTCAATTAAAAGTCACAAAATGAGAGAATTAATAGGAGAATGAATTTATCAGAGAGTGAAATTCCTTGAAAATTGAAAAAATTGTTCTTCAGTGAATAACTGGGCACCCATGGAATGTTTGTCCCACCAGCTGTCCCTGATGATTTTACTCTTTTGGCAGAGCTGTCAGGGATCTTGTCTTCACGGAATCCTGTTCTTTTCAGATGTCACTAAAGGTATTTCTCGCCAAAGTCCTTCTTGATTTAGAAGGAGTTTATTTAAGAGCTGTAACTTGTACAGCCTTCATCCTCAAGGGAGTTTGGTGCTAGTTCCACCTCAGCCCCTATGTGGCTGGGTGACCTCACCTGTAAGGGTTTCCCTCTCTGGGGCTCAGTTTCTTCCCTGCAGAACATGGAGGTTGAGCTGAAGACCTGTTGTGGACATTACTCATTCATTCAACAAGGGTTCATGAGCACTCCTAAGAGAGACCAGCCTCTCTGTCAGTTTCGCTGAAAGATTCAAACCATCAGGCACAGAGGTTTCATGCCACACATTTCACAGGTGGTTTTTTAATTTATTGAAGAAGAATCTATTTTCAAGAAATTTCATTCCCTGAGAAATTTTGTGCTAGATCTAATACTGTCACTGGGAGTCCAGTGGTGAGCAAAGCCAGGCAAATGTTCCTGCCCTTTGGTACAGTATTTAGGTTCTAGTTAGAGAGAAAATCCCCAAAGAACCACAGAAATAAACATGTGGCCATAGCCTAGTTGAGTGCCATGAAGGGCTGATGGGAGCACATGGGGTGGGGAGGTTTATTTCACCCCTGCAGGGAGATCAGGAAGGACCTCTTAGGGCAGCAACAGGCAAGGGGCTCAAGAAGTGGCAGTGATGGAGAGGAATGAGCTTTGAATGCATGGAAGGTACTAGGTTCTCATCCAGCAGAGTGACTTGGCTGGTCACTGTAACTCTTTGCCTGTGATTTCCTCATCTTTAAAAATGGGACTCACATCAAGAGCCCTTCACAGTTACTGTAAGACTTCAGATGGATAACATGTTTGACAGTACCCAGCATGATGCTGGCAAAGTACAACTTCATTTCATTTCTAAGAATAACCCTGGAAGTAGAGATGTACTCATTTGGTAATAGATTTTTAGCTGGGAAGAAGGAATAAATACAATTCTGAGGCTTCTTTTAAAAAGTTTGTGTCTACATTTTGCCCTGGAAGATGCTTGGCTTCCCTTAATCATGAAGATATATTTGAATCACTTAACTATGAAACCCCAGGAATAACCTTGCTGTATGATTAAGTGACAGAGGCCCAAGGTTTGGGGACTGGCAAAAATTTAGATGTCCCTGGCCTGACCCCTTGACATTTGTACTTGAGAGAAAGAGGCTGGTTATGTGAACAGTACTGGAATGAGAAACATCCCCTACCCCATGATCCTGTGCTCATCTGTATTGTCTCTCTACTTAGTATGCCATGGAAACAGGACACTCTGAGGTGACTGCTGCTTGTGTCTATACAGTTCCTTCTCCAGATAAACGTAGGCTGGTGCTCTCTCATAACTCAAGGCCTGACGATTACTCCTTTAATCTTACAAAAGCAAACAGGAGGACAGAAATAACCCATCAAATGTTTAAAACTAAAATGGCCAACAATAATAAATAATCACTACAATAGCTTGAGGTCAGGGTCTTAATTTATTGGAGGCTGTTCAAGAATTTGAAACTCTTCTCTAAATTAATTTTTTACATCTTGTTTGGATCCTCAGAGCTCTTGCTTCCAATCCAAGGCCATCAGATTTCTCATTGTACTTATTATTCTTGCTGATGTGCCAGATATGCAGAAGACTGAGATTCCCTTTCCATAGATGGGTGATGATTCCTCCCCCATAATTTGTATTTCAAAGTACTGCAGCCTGTTGAGAGTTTCGATAGTTCTCTTCTCTTTCATGCTGTATTAGCTGTATTAATGGTTGGAAACGACAAAAACATGTGCTGGTTAGCTTAAGCAGAAAAGGAATTTATTGGAAAGTCTTCAGTACAAAGGCCTGAGATACCAACATGGGCAGAAAATAGGGGAGGCCAGGCTTCGCTCAGGATGCCATCTCTGGGCACTCAGTCCTCCAGTAGCCACCTCAAATAATCTCAGAAGGGCCTTTGTGCAACCCTCAAAACTCATAGCCCCATGTAGGAGCATCTGGCACACATTAAGGTCACTTGACCACTCTTAGATCACATGACTGCTGTACTTAGGTGCCCACACCCAAATGACCATAAAGTGGAGGGAGGGTCTGCCCTCTCTTTGTTGATATTCTCCTCCAGTCTGTCTTGAGAGTTCCCCAAGCCAAGAAGATGTCAGGATACTGAGTGACCAAAAGTAACAACTGCCTACTATGCAAACCCTCACTCATATGCTTCATCATATCTTCCAATAACTGAGTGGCCACCAATATGAATTTGTTTTTTTCCAAAGTTCATATCACATAGTAAATCATCAATCGCATGTACATCTGCATTGTTATCCTCCTCCTCGTCTCATTCTCATCACCCTCATTGTCCTTGGCCAATTTACTCCCTTATTCTCCTGGGCTACCATTTCCTTTCATCTCCTCACCCATCAAACCTTTACCTTCCTTCTCCCCATCCCAGTCTCTGACTCTGCTTCTGTTTCATTGCAGAATGGGAGCAATCACAAAGGAGCCTGTGTGTTCTTTCTGCCCATGCACCACAGCATCTGCAGGGTGACTTATGCTCCATTTTCTTCCCTCCCTCTTGCCTTTCTATTTGCTCATCAGACCCCACTTGGTAATTGTTCCTGTCATATCTTCATTAATTATTTCTTTTGTGGGGGATCCATTGCATTACCATGCAGATATACTATGAGATTTCCCATCTTTATTTTATGTTATGTTATGTTATGTTATGTTATGTTATGTTATGTTATGTTGTGTTATATTATTTTATGTTATTTATTTTTATTTTTATTTTTTCTTTTATTCATTTAATTTTATTTTATCTTATTGATACTGGGAATCAAACTCATGACCTCATGCTTGCCAGGCAGGTGATGTGCTGCTGAGCTATATCCCTGGCCCAAGATTTCCCATCTAAGGAAAAAAAAAAAAAAACAAAACTCCTTTGAGTACTCTTCTTCCACTAGCTACCATATTATTTTTCTGCTCCTTTATACAGGATAAAAAACTCTCCCAGATAGTTGTCTATACTCACCATTCCCACTTATTCTCCTCCTATGTCTCTTAAACCTATTCCAGTCAAGCTTTCACCCCATGATTCCCCCTACACTGTTCCTGTCAAGGTCACCAATGACCTCCAGATAGATAATTCCAGTGGCCAGTTCTTTTTCAGTTTATTTTGACCTATCTGCCATGTTAGACAAAGCTGGCCACTCCTTCCTGGGAATTTATTTCCTGTCTTCACTGAGATACTATCTCCCTTGGTTTTTTTCCTACCTCCCCAGCCTCTCCTCCTTGGTCTCCTTTGCCGCACTGTCCTCACCTTAGGCTCCTAAATGTGAGACCACTTCTGTATCTACACTCATTCCTAGCATCCTGTCTAGTAAGTTCTGAATGTACATCTCCAGCCCTGACACCTTCAGTTCATGCCTCCAACTGCCTCAGTATCTCCTTTAAGATCCAATAGTCATTTGGATTTTCTCTGGTAAGCCTTCTCTACCCACAGTCTTCTTTTCCTAAACCCTTCCTATAATCCCTGAGAAAAAGCTGTTGGCTCAACCTTCAAAATATACCCAGAGTGTGACCTCCCCTCACTGCCTCAGCTGCCCTGCCCTCTCTGAGCTGTCTCACACCTGGATTATTGCAAGAGCTTCCTCTTCAGCCTTCCTGCTTTTCCCCTCAGTGTTCTACAGACTGTTCCCCTCACAGCCAGCGCAAGTCTCTCTCAGTGTGCATGCTGGGTCACACCACTCCTTGGCTCTGGACCCTGCAAGGGCTCCTGTTTGGCTCACAGCGGAATGCAGGTGCTGGCCCACAAGGCCTTGTGACATCTGCCAGTCCCACCCCTTCACCTATCTAAGCTCATCTCCTCTTGCTCATTCCTCTGGCCTTCCTGTTCCTTGAACACATCAGATGCACACCTACCTCAGAGACTCTTCCTTCATTGGGCACCATATCCTGCATATCTTGTTCCCCTTCTTTTTCTAGGTGCTTACTGAGAGGTCGCCTCATCAGTGAGACTTTCATGATCACTGTTATTAAAATCACAACTCACTTTCCCTTTAAATGTGGCACTTCCTACCCTCCTTATGTGTTCTCCAATATGATATTTATAAAATAAATATTTTATGGTGTATGTGTTTTCTGTCTTCTAGGGCTACAAGACATCTCTTTTGTTCACTGCTTTTTTCCTAACATGTAGTGACCAGAATGTTGTAGGTGCTCAAAAATAACCAAATGAATGAATGAATTCCATGGATAGATTATTAAGTGTTACAGTTTTGCAAGTTTGAAATAGAGGATTTCCTTTGAGCCACGTAAGGGTCTAGTGTTAGGCAAGGCAGAGCCTTGTGTTTTAGATGGACATACTGAGGCTCATGGTGCCGACTGCCCCAGGATGTGTGCCTGGTTGGTGGAGTTCCTGGGACTTGTAGTTCTGATCCCAGTTTCTGCCCCCACCCTCAACAACCCTGATGCTTCATGTTATATTAATATAAGCCTCAGAGTATTAATTGCAGTTTATTTTTCATTGCAGTATTGATGAGAAAACCCCCTATCTAGCTTTAGGGGCTGTGAAGAATATCTCCCTAAACATCTCCATCTCCAACCTTGGGGATGATGCCTATGATGCCAATGTATCCTTCAACGTGTCCCGGGAGCTCTTCTTCATCAACATGTGGCAGAAGGTAAGGAAGACATCCCTGAAAGAGAGCTTCTGCTCACTTGCTGACTTTCTTTATAGCTTGGAGTATGCATTGGTTCTACAAAGACTTTATAAGGAATATTGGGGATTTTTAGAGTTTTTTTTTTTTTTTTCATCCTGGACTTAGCATATGTTAGTACAGCCAAAGAGGCAGCCATAAACACCCTGGATTAGTGTTGGTATCTTGCATTGTCTCCCTTCCCTTTCCTCATGTGGACCCTTCTGCTATGGCTTTATGTCTGGATCCTTTTCCAAGTCGGTACAATTACTGTCTCCAACACATTCATGTTCTACAAGATTCTAGTTTTAGTTGTTGTGAAAAATTAGTAAGAACAGACAGATCACTGCTTATCATTCTATTATCATCAGTAATATACTTTATGTTTTGTATTAGATAGTCATCTATATCGGCCTACACTTCGACATATTTATTTATTCCTGCTGTATTCAAGTGAACTGAGGAAATCAAATTATTCCCATGAATTGAGTGAGGTATTTTAAAATGGACTGATTTATTTGAATGAGTCAAGTATAGATAGCGTGACTCAAGAAAAAAGAAGTTGATGTTATCTCTCTCCCATGACACCCCTCAACTTTTGAGGAGGCAGAGGAGCAGGCTCCTCAGCAGGCAGCCAGGAGCAGTGAGTGGACTCACACAAAGCCCAGTTGCTCTGTTCATGCTGCTCAGATGGGAATTGTTGCAGCTCTTCACAGTGTTTACAGCATTGAGCTGTGGTGCCTTGGGCTCTGTGTTAAAGGGAACCAAAAATCACTTTCACCTTGCCCCTCAGCACGTTTTGACAAAACTGTGCCAGGCTCAACTGTTTTGACAAAACTGTGCCAACTTTTCTGAGCCTAAGGGGCAATGGAAGTGCATAGAGCCACCCAGAATGACAGTGCTCCAAGAACTTTCCAAGAAGTCATCTCAAACTCTCTGCTGTTTGATAGCTCTCAGAAGCCTCTGGGTTGCAGGCCACAGAAGCAATCAAAGACTGTAGGTGTGGGGAGAGGGGTTTACTTAGGAACCAGACCTAGGTAATTCAGCTCTATGGTAACTAAAAGGAGGTGGTTAGTAACTGGGTCATTAGGCATACAGCCTCTTCTCACTCAGGACCTATGGCAGAGATTTCTGTGGCCTCAGGCTTAGAAATAGCTATCCTTTTCCTGGGCATTTTGGGTTTATTTGTTTGTTTTTTTTACCACAGACATAGTCTGTGGCTGACTAGACTTCATTCTCACTATCAGCTATTAGAAAGTTCAGAGCTGGCCTCTGTCAAGCTATAGGACTTGGCATGTTATTTTATAAACCAAGTAGCTTCTTGCATCTTGCTTTGCTTCCCTTCATCATGTTTGTCTTCTTGGCTTGATAACTACATAATCTTCTGCCATATAGATATGCTATAAATCACATTCAAATTCCTCTAATTACATAGGCAGATTATTTATTTATTAGTTTAGAGACTGCATAATAATCCTCCATATGGATATTATGAATTGCCTACAAGTTCTTCTTATTAGATATTTAGATTATTTCTAGTTTTTAAATTTTCTTATAGATAATATTATGATGCATATATTTTATAAATATTAGTATCAAATGATCATATCCTTAGTTCTGTAACTGTTCAGGGGATGGGAATTACCATTTTGACCACCCATTATACACCAGAGACCTCATGTACATCTCCCCATTTCGTCTTCCCCATGGGATGCAGTGCATATGATTTACTGATGAGTCCTCTCAGGAGAAGACAATGGAGGAGGCAATATAGGGAAAGGGGAAGAGGTGTGTTATCAGGTCAAATCTAGCCTTGATCTGACATATGGGGTAGAAAGAGGTTGGGGGACTTAGCAGACTCACCCCCCACCCGAAGTTACAGAGGACAGCATATTTTTCTACCCCTATATCATCATTGGCCACATGGTCAAGGATGGTGAGTCGAAGAGGCTCACCTTTCTGGACGCAGAGGCTCTACTTGGTCAAGGGCAAAATACTTGAGAATGACACAGGTTCGAGTCTCTAGTCACTGTAGCTGACTATGGGGAACATGGATGTTACAGTTGGGCAGAAAGTTGACAAGGTGTCAGGGGCCCTTTGAAATGTGAACATTACTATAGAATGGTGGCAGGGCACAAAGACATCATGAAGGTGTATGGAGGCAGAACACCCAGAAAAGCAGATGAGCAACATGACCCCCAGTGCAGTAAGAGAAGGAATGATAAAGAAACAAATTCCCCTTCCCTGACAACCGCACTGCAAGGTTGATCAATCAGGGATATAAGTGGCTTCACGCAGATCAGGGCAAGTTTCTAACAGCACCTATGCGGGGAGTGAGGTGCAGTGAGTGGTAGAGAGCTCACATAACCTGTTTGGCAATGCACAGACCTAACAGAACCAGCATGGGTCCTACAGAAAGATTCTGACACATAAGAAAGAACAACTCCAGTTACAGATGGAAAGCATAACTTTTTAAAAGATTATTAATAGAGGACCGGTGAGATGGCTCAGCGGCGTAAGCGCCTGCCTGGCAAGCGCGAGGGCCTGAGTTCGACTCCCGGATCCCACATATGAAAAAGGGGCCGGTGATATCGCTCAGCGGCATGGGTGCCTGTTGGCACGTGAGGTCCTGAGGTCGACCCCCCGGTACCCACAAAAAAAAAAAAAAAAAAAGATTATTAATAGAGAACAAGAGTAAAATTTCCAGAGCATCCACTTCTGTCCTTAAGGAAACTCAAGGAAAAAATGACAGTGAAGGATTAGATAGTTGAACAGTAGAAAGGATGAAAATGGAATGGACTGGGAGGCAAACAGAAGTACAGGTTGTGGGTGGGATAAGGAAATGTTCTAATGAGACCGAGAAAGCAGTGGCAGAATCAAAGTGTGTATGATGAGCAGGAAAGAGCTGCAACAGCAGGACAGGAATTAGATTCATTGTTGTGGAGGTGTATTTGAGAAGATCCATGAGAATTTGGAGAAAAAGAACAAACTAATGAAAAAAGATGGCGGTAAAGACTATAATATGAAAGGTGGGAACTGGAGAATCAACAAAGAGAAAATGGTTCAAAAAATACTGGAATAGAAAACATGAGGAAATACTACTCCTTGGATGTGAAAGAAAGATCTCCATTTCTTATATGTCTGCTGCAGATATCAGGCAGAGCTATTAAAAGCACTTCAATGTTTATACATACATTTATGAAATTTAATTTTAAGGATATGAAAATTATGGTATGAACACTTGACACAAAACAAAGAAACCACTTTTCTAGAAACTGTTCTACAGTATTAATTAGAACAATTAGAACAATATACTTCTATGAATTCAAAATTCTACAACCCAGCCAACTTGCCCTCCATTGTGAAGTCAAAATAAAGATATTTTCAGATATGGAGTTCATACTCTACTGACTGTCTTAGTTTGACTTCCCCCCAAAATAGACCCTGGTGCAATGACTCTGTGGCATGGGAATGGATGTGTTCAGACAGCAATTATTGAGTATTTGCTAAGTGCCAGGGGCTATACCAGCCACTAGTAGTCTCAAAGACAAGATCTATTCCCTGTTCCCAGGGAGCTCATAACTTAAGGGCCAAAAGCATGTCATCACATAATTAAAGCACAAGGTGCCAGCTGCCCTACAGAGGTGCTGAAAAGCTTCTTTGAAGGAAAATATGACAAGGTGATGCAAGCCATTACTGCAATAGCTAGTCCCATGTTGAGCAAAATCCTTGAGTAAATCCTTGGGGCAGATGGGTGAACCTCAGAAGGAACTGCTGTGAGCAGGGGATGTGAGCTGGGGAGAGGCAGCCCTGTTTATGTGGCTGGTGCAGGCAAGAGTTGGGCTGAGAGGCCTGAGGAGAGCAAGGAGGGCTTCCCAGCAGAGTGGAAACAGGCTACCCTGTGGGACAAAGGCCAGTGACATTTCTGGTGGCGGGGTGACAGAACATTTTAGCAAGGCTGATGCCTGCTGTTCTAAGCTTGTCAGTTCTCCAGCCCTCATGAACAACTCATGTGACTGAGAGGGTATGGGGGGAGAGTGAGTGAGTGTGTAACTCAAAGGGACTGGGCCCACATGTGCATCTTCATGGTATTGATCTGTTCCATGGTACATGTGGAAACAGACATGGACACGACAGTACAAGCTTTAGGCCAGGTTCAGAGGGCTCATACCTGAGTTCAGGCACGAAGGGGAGGCAGCTGTTTGTGGTGGAGTTACAGAGAAGCTGTACCAGGAGAGAAGGGAAAAATAGCAGAATAGGCTCCAAGAGGATTCTTCCACACAATGTGAGATGTCATCTTGTTCTGGGACTCCCAGACACTGACCTGGAGGCAAGGAATTGAGAGCAAATTGATTTGATGCAAGAAACAATGATAGGGCAGCGAAACAGACAGTAGGAGGCAGCAAGTGAAAAGTGAGCTGTTAAACCAGCCACAGTGGGCAATAGGATTAATCCTGCAGGACAATTCTGGAGACAGTATAGAACACATCAAGGAGGAGGGAGTTGTGGGATTTAACATCTCCTAGGAGGCCATTCCCCAGTATTTCTGCCCACCAGGTGCATGGCCAGAGAGGTGGCCTCAGGTGTAAAGGTGCAGATCCTGGTGGTTGGAAGCAGCTAGAGCACCCTGAAATGTGTAAGTCATGTGGTTGTGGCTCGCCATCATCTGCTAGTGAGCAGCTCACTTTCTAGGCTCCTCAAAGTTGCAAGCTGGCCTAATAGATACTCTCTGGGGTTCTGGTGCAAGAACTAGTGGTAAATGTCCCACAGTCTACAGGGATGGGGCAAGGCAGATGTGTAAATACGTGAAAAGATCCAGAGATCCGGCAGTAGAGAAAGGTGGAAACTATGGGAAAATGGAAGGTTCCAGCCTCACCCACAGGGTCAGCTGCTGCTCCAGCAGCACTCAGGGGTCACAGAGGGAAGGGGGAGTGAGGACTAATGCTGCCAGATTCTCTATTTTACAATGAAAACAAGAAACTCACATTTATGTGAGATCTCATGACTTTGGCAGCTAATTAAAATGTTTTCTGAACATTGTATGAACCAAGCAAAACATGTCCACTGACCGCATCCAGCAGCAGGCCACCAGCCTGTGACTTCCAGCATAGCTGTTTACCATATGTTCTAGTCCCATTCTCTTGCCTGCCTGTCTGTCACATGGATCTGCATTTCTGGCAGAACTTTCTGTCTGCCGCCATGTTGCATGTGATGTCCTTCCCTTGGCAGCAGATAAACCAGTCACATAGATTGGAGTTAAGGGGCTTCAGGCATGTGTATGCATGTTTGGGGAAGGAGAGGAATGGAGAGGGTTAAACCAAATGTGTCCATGGAGATTTTAAAGTCAATTTTGTTTTGAAAACTATTTTGACTGCAATATTTATATTTTGCTACGATTACAAGAAGTATCTAAGATGGAATTTGGATTTAGAAGTAAAATAATGGCATCCAGTGTGGAGTAAAGAAAGTATGGCTCTGGCTCCCAGAAGACATGGAGTTGAAATTTCAATTTCTTTCTCTATAAAATGCAGTTATGGTGAGGCTTGAATGAGGCCTACACCAAGCTGCTTGTACATTATGTATGCCTAGCATAGTAGGCCTCTGACTCTCCACCCTATTCAAGTAGACTATTCATTTACTCAGAAAGTATGTAGGAGGTCCTGACTTATGATGGTACAAAAAGATACATATTCATTAGAAACTGTTCTTCCAGTTTTGAACTCTGATCTTTTCTTGGGCTAGCAATATTTAGCAGGCTGCACTCTCATGATGCCAGGCAGCAGCAGTGACATCTTGTAGGAAGAGCCAAGAAACTGTAAAGAGGAGAGGGAAGTTGGAAGTTAAGATTCACTGCTGGGACAGCCAGAAGAGGCAGTAAGGAAGAGGGATGTTCATGAATTCAGTGGGGGAGAATAGAGCCTCTCCTTGCCATGCATTTGCTAGCTTTCAGAGCACTTTGAAACTACTTGGTACTCAGCATTGGTTCACTGTGGGTCCCTGAATTTGGCTGAGAAGTTATGGTATCTTTTGATCTTGAGAGACTGAAGTAGGGGGATGGCCCCTATGTTCTTTTATTTCCTCCCATGACAGGACCTAATGTGGGAGGTGTGCCAAAGTTAGAAGGGAAGCTCATTTTTGCTGGTTTGGAGGAGTGAGTTCTTTGAGTGACAAGGCAAATTGGGGTTCCAAGTTGGTTTTGGGTCAGTGTGTATGGCTTTCAAAGACTTATTTTTTATGACAATGACATCAAGGGTTTGTAAGTTTGTTCTTGTAAAATGATTCTTCCAGTTTATATCTACCTGTCTCACATAAAGGATATTCCCTTTCTCTCAGGAGTCTCTTTCCTCACTTTCAAGGCAAACTGCTCAAGATGGTGCCAGGCAATAAAACTGATCCAATTTCTAGTCTGGATAGAGGAGGAAGGATTTACATACTTACATGTTTACATACCTTTATATTTGAGGAAGCGCTTGGCTCAGCCTAGACACAAGGTTCCCCACAGAAACCCATGCATGTGAACAGGGCCAGGTAAGTCATGGGAGCTGGGAAATGAACTGTTGCATATCAGAGTGGTTGGCAGGCAGGATCACACATCTGTCAGTGTGTGAACAGATTGCAAATAGCCTTTCTGTTCTCTACAGAGCTGTTATTCAGCACAGGGACTGATTTCCATTGTGCTCTACTTTCTCGAGTGTCTCTTGTCAAGTTAATAGTAGCCCCCAATAAAATACAGTCATTAGATGTTTATAGTCATATTGGCCTGGCCATTAAGATGATGAAAGAACTTTCTGCTTGCCCTTGTAAGAGAGCCCTGAGGGTGGATATTGATACTCAGAAAATAATAAGTCTTTTCTGCCTCTTTCCTTTGGTTAATCCAGTGCCCCAGCCCTCTGGTGACTTTATCTTGAACTTCCTGCACTATGCCAGGCAGAATCCCCTCACCTGGCTCTCAGCCCAGCTGAGGCTCTAAAGCAGCCGCATGCTCCTTCCCTTGCATTGTTGGTCTCTCAAGCCCAGTGTTCTGTCAAAGGTAAATTCTGCATTCGCTAGAGACTCTTCAGAGTTTGAGTTTCTTTTGCAGACCCTGACCTTCAACCTTAAGAGGACAAGAGAACGTGGCGGGGAGCAGGGAGCTTGAGTGCAGGTTTGTAATTTCTCCTGGACTGCCACATGGATTTTTGCTCGTGGCTCTTGCCTTGGTGTTTTCTGGTCCAGTAGTCAGGGAGATCCTAGCACAGAGTGAAAGCACTTGAGAGAAAGCACGGGCCCTTCCTGTGGTGGCCAGCACCAGGAAGTGGTAGAGAAGCCCAGATGTCCATTTCAAATCACAGAGTGGCCTTAGTGTTCTGTGGCACGGCTCAGTTTTCACGAATATGAAAAGCTTCATTTGTGTATTCACTGCATTGGGAAGGAAGGCTTCGTTTTGATTTAGAAATGTCAACAGAGCTGTAGCTGTGACAAGGATCAATTAAGACTGTTTCCCAGAGCCACACAGCTTGGACTGATCTGTGATGGGAATTTAGAAAGCAAATATGTTAAACCACTGGGTTTTTTTCCCCTAACTGTAAAACAGCAATTTAATAATTTCCTCTTTTAAGGAGAAAGATGGGGGAGTCCTGGCTTTTAAATGTTTTTTATGAAGTAGCACAGCACCTCTTTTTTTTTTTTTTTTTAAGCCATGAAAGTTAACTGGTAAGCTAAATCAAATAAAAAAATAATAATAAAAATATAGATGTCTTAGGCTGGGTTTCCTTGGAGCAGACGCTGAGATGAGAATTTATGTGTAAGTGGTTTCTGAAAGACATGTTCCCAGGGGAATCATTCAGGGAATTCAGAAAGCATGACAGGGAAGGATGTGATCCCGGGCATAGTCCCTCAGAGCATGGCCTCAGTTTGGTCCTGTGGGGAAGCTCTGATGTGGCACTGTCTCATCTCAAGGCCAGAAAACTGGGCTTTTTGCCTCCCACAAATAGCAGGCATTGGTTACGAGCCTCATAAAGAAGAATGAGAGTCCCTGGTGCTTTCTACCCTCAGAGTGTGGGATGTGAACAGGGTAGCAAGATGGTCATATAAAGGGGCTCCAAGGGGATAGGGGTCAAATACTGAAATTGTTCACTAGTACATTTCCCATAACTGGTTTCCTTCATGTTCTAAAGGTTATATTAAACGCATGTTGACAGAGGTCTGTGAGCTCTTGACTCTTACTCGCATTTGCACACAGGGTATTTATTTTACTTTTTTAGTACATATTTGCAGTACATAATGATTACATTTATTGTGGGGAGTTTTTACGTGTACATCACACATTTGTTTTTTGTCCTGTTTTCCCCCTATCCCTCCCTGCTCTCTCCAACTCTTGTTCCTGTTTCCATTTGAAAAAGATTGCCTCACTTCCTATTATCTACATTTTATTTTGCTCTTGATTTATACTTTGGGTTTCTCATATAAGAGAAACCATGCAATATTTAAACTTGGCACACAGGATATTTCTGCCAGCAACTGATTTGGGGTATCAGTATATATAGATGCCCGTGGAGTTTAAAAGAGAACATGCGCGCATAGCTAAAATCTGTTACAATCCAGCTTGCCAGAGTGTCATTTCATCCCTTTCGGGCAAGACTTACAGATAGCCCACAGTTTCCATAGCCCTAATGCATTGTTCTTATTGGGCATTTGAGTGTAATTAGTGACCCTGTCCTACTCTAGTAAACAAGCGAGTTTTAAAAATCAGTTGGGAATATGTTTGGCTCCATACAACAGAAAACTGTTAGCAGCTGATCCTAATGAGATGTTAATTTTTCTTTTGTAGTAGTAGATGGAGAGGTAGACATTTCAGTCATGGTAAGCAACTATCTGATGCTATCAGGACCCAGTTTCTTTTGTCTTAGTTTCGGCCTGCCTTCACATGGGTTTTCATCCTCATGGGTGTGGCTTCTTGGTTTCCATTTCCAGCACTATCACTGCATTCCAGGTAGGATAAAGAGGAAATACCAAGGGCAAGAGGTCTGCCCTATTTTAAAGAACTTTCCTAAAGCTCCACTTTGCATTCTCCTTGTACATCTCATTGGCCAAAACCATGACTGATGGCCACCCCTAGCTGCAAGACAGGCTGGCAGATAAGTTTTCTTAGCTGGGCACGTTACCATCCCAAAGTCATGGTTCTGCTTACTAGGAGAAAGGGAAGAGTGACCCTTGGGAAATACGAGCAGAATCAGCCACAACAGACACCTGGGAGAGGTACTTTGCAAGTGTGTCACTTTGAGATGTACAGTAGAATGAGAGCAGGATGGAGAACAAATCACAGGTAAAAGACCAGTACAATTGCTGTCTTGTCCTTTTCTCAAGGTGCTTTCAGGATCTGCTTTCATTTTTATTTTTTATTTTGAGACAGGTTCTGGCTAAGTTGCCCAGGTCAGGTTTGAATTTGCAGTCCTCCTGCCTCAGCCTCCCAAAGTGTAATGTACCACCAAACTCAGCTAGGATTTTTTTTAAAGTGTCCTCATGAATACCTGTTGAGGAGGTTTAATTTGGCCACAATCAGGTATAGCAGAGCACCTGGTCTGAACCAGTAGGTGATCTGATCCAGGTCTTATGTTATCAAGCACTACACCATGATCAACTGTAACATAATCTCTATCTGTCCATCTTATCTGACATGGACATTTCTTACATTCACAAGATGAAGCCATTCCAGTGATGTCAATGTGCTTGGATTTTGGATTCTAATAGAGGTTCCTCAGTTCCATACTCAGGCCAATTCATGAAAGAAAGGCCAAGGTCCAGTAACCCTCATCCTAACTCTTGGATCTATGTTATTTCTAGCCCCTTCCTCACTGATCTGTTTATCAGTCTCTGTGCTCTCTCTAATTTGTCATCTTCCTTCATAAAATGTAGAATCGAGGCCTTGAACTGGGCTCTGGTGAGCCCAGCATGGAGTTCTATTGTCCTGAGTCTAAATGCAGTATTTCTTCTACTGTGATAGCTGCATCACACCTATATTTATTTTTTATGTGTTTCTTCTGTTTGATTTTGCTGGTCTTTTTATGTTATTTGGAAGTTTAATCATGCCATTTATAGCCTTGCTACTCAGAGTACGGTCCATGAACCAGCACTGGGGTCCCTTGGGAGCTGGTTAAAAATGTAGAACCCAGCCAGTTGTGGTGGTCCACACCTATGATCCTGGCACTCTAGGAGGCTGAAGAAGGAGGATCACATGTTCAAGCCCAGGCTGGGCAACTTAGCACAGACCTGTTTCAAAATAAAAGGACCAGGGGTCCAGTTCAGTGTGAGGACCCTGGGTTCAATCCCTAATACTAAAGAAGAGGGAGAAGGAAGAGTAGTCTTCTCTCTGGACCTACCAGTAGCTCTTAACACAGTTGTTTCTTTCCTCTCCTCATCTTCTTTCTTTACCTACTCCCTACCTCCCTTTTTTCTTTGTTTTTTGTCTTTAATAGCATTTTAAAATTGAAGCATAATTTAATTTACATACAGTAAAGTGCATACATCTTAAAGTGTATAGATCAGTCATTTTTGCATATGTCTACACTAATGTAGCCACATCCACATCAATAAACAGAACATTCCCCATAGAACATGAGAGTCCCTCATGCTATTTCCCAGGCTACTCCTCTGTCCCAGAGAGATCATTCCAAGTTTTATCAGCATAGTTTCCTTGTTTTTAATTTTTATATAAAATCATATAATAATTTGTACTCTGTCTCACTGCTCTTACTCGACACACTGGTTTTGAGATATGTATATATATATATTTTTTTTAATTGCTGTGTGGAATTCCCTTGTCTGAATATGGCACAACGTGTTTGTTCATTATCCTGATAATGTGCATCAGAGTTGTTTCTGTCTTCTCTACTATGGATAAAGATATTTACTTTTTTTTTTTTTTTTTTTTTTTTTTAATTTGAGTACCGAGAGTCGACCTCAGGACCTCGCACTTGCCAGCAAGCGCTTGTGCCGCTGAGCGATATCACTGGCCCTTTTTTTCCTTTATGTGGGTTCCGGGAGTCGAACTCAGGACCTTACACTTGCCAGGCGGGCGCTTACACCACTGAGCCATCTCACTGGCCAAAGATATTTACATTCTTGAAACAATCTTTATGCTCGTTTTTTTTTGGATAAATACCTACAAGTATAGTTGGATCAAAGGGCTAGGGTACGTTAAGCTTTATGAGAAGCTGCTTAGTTGTTTTCCTTATCACTGGGACACAATACCCAAGACCCACAACTTGAAGGATGAGAGGTTTATTTTAGCTCACAGTTTCAGAAGTTTCAGTCTATGTTCGTCAGGCTTAAAATCAGAAATAGTATGCTGGAAGTTCCCCGGGTGGCAGCCAGGACATGGAGAGGAAGGGGAGGTCCTAGGGAGGGAGCTGTACCCTTCAACATCCCCAGTGCCCTGCCTTTTCCAACCAGACCCCATCTCCCAACAGCAAGTCAGTAACCTCCCAAAAGTCCTGTCCGTGAGTGCATGAGATCTTTGGGGAATATTCTTGATCCAAACCACAACACCTGCCAAATAGTTTCCCAAAGTAATTCTATGATCTTATTCTCTCACCAGCAGTGTGTGAGAGTGCTGGTTGCTCAGCTTCCTTACTGACTCGTAGTATTGTCAGTCTTCTTTATTTTAGCCATTCTGGTGAATGTGAAGTCATATTTCATTGTGATTTAGATTTTCATATCCTAGTGTTCATTAACACTTTTTCTTGTGTTTCTCAGTGATTTGGACACTTAGTTTGTAAAGTCCCTGTTCAGGTCTTTTGTCCTCCTTTTTTTTTTTTTTTTTGTGGGTACCGGGGGGTCGACCTCAGGACCTCGCGCGCCAGCAGGCGCCCGTGCCGCTGAGCGATATCACCGGCCCCTTTTTCGTATGTGGGTCCCGGGAGTCGAACTTGGGCCCTCGCGCTTGCCGGGCAGGCGCTTAAGCCGCTGAGCCATCTCACCGGCCCCTGTCCTCCTTTGTTCTAATGATGCTTTCTTCTTCTGTACTCTGGGATACCATATACCGCATTCCCTGTTTCTCTGGGTTCACGGGCCACTCCTTCTGTGCTCCTTTCTTTGGGTCCTCATCTTACCAACCTTTTAACACTAGAGAGCTCCAGGGTGCAGTTCTTTTAATCTGTCTCTTCTTTCTATCTCTACTCCTTCCCTGAGTGAAGTCATTAAATCTCATGACTTTCTGTCCCTGATATACTTGCAATTTCTGCATTTCCATCTTCAGTCAAGAGCTTACCAGAAATCACAGTCTTGGATATCACACTGCCTCTTCAGCATCTCCACTTCATGTCTAACTGGTTTCTCACACTTAGGATGTCCAAAATGGGATCCTTATCCCCCTGAAACATCTTTCACATTTCCTATCCCTCTCCCCTTTGCCCTCTACTTTGTAGCCATGATGGCCTCATTGGTGTTCCATGTAACACATCAAGCTTGTTGCTGCCTCAGGGCTTTTGCACTAGTTTTCCTCCCACTCTCTTATTTCATTTTTGTCTCTACTCTGTCACCTGATTAAAACCACCCTACCAGTCCAAATGTGCCTATCTCAATTCCTTTATTCTGCTTCTCTGCATAGAACTTGTTGCCATCTAGCGTACTGTTCATTTGTTGCTGAATCTCTTAGTCCTGTTACTGGAATATAAGCTTGATATAACAGGGAACGATTTATATTTACTGATTCCTACCTAGTAGCTACAGCAGAGTCTGTTTGTAAGGAGACCTCAATATTTATGGAATGAAGAAATAAATGGATAGATGATGGACACTTCTAACTTTATATGTTATGATTACTATCTTAATTATCATTAAGTTTTATGTTGTGCTACTAATTTTAAAGGCCAGTTCTTTTTAAACAAAGTAATGGTGTGAAAAAACAAAGTAATGGTTTGGAGAAATATGTTAATTTCTTCTCTCTTTAGAAAGGAACGCCATCGGGAATCAGAGAAACTCTTCCCCGACCTGGTAATAGTGTCTTGCTGTATAGCCTTAGGCCTGAAGGATGACTTAAAACCTTTGATGGTGAAACTCATCACTGAAGGGCAGCCTTGTACCTGTATCTTTCAGAGCAAACAAGAACAGATCAAGGCTATGCTTGCACGTTCCCTGCACCCTCTCTTATTTGAAGACAGTATCTCTTTCCTACCAGAGCATAACTTTGTCCACATGAGTTCCTGCGGTGGCCCCAGGTTTGCAGGCTTTTGGTAGTGCTCAGATGTGAGCTATATAGTTCTTTGGGCTTAAAAATAATTTGTGGTATGGGCTTTTTAAAAGAACATCAGGAAACACCCCTGTCTTGGTTGGGTTTCCCCAGAAGTAAACCATGAGACAATAATTCAAGTGCAAGGGTTTGTTTGGGATCTAAAAATGAGAGCGATAAAAGAAAGCAGCTGAAGGACAGGTTAGCAAGCCAGGCACTACTATGGATGGCTGGACTTACTTCCTCTGAGGATCTGGGTCCATAGAACAAGCATCTTAGAGTTCTCCTGCCTAAGGGCAGGGAGTGGACTGGGGTCCTTATCCACCAACTCCCATCAGTCACTGATTGAGGGATGCTCTTTGGAGCATTAATTAGCCCAATAGTGAGACTAGATTGGATGAGGCTGACATCTTGTCAGATATGCTTTCATTCTATTGATAAAAAGCCTTTCTTATCTGAGGTTTTGTGCTCAAAAAGGAATGGTGACTTCTATTAATATTATGTCTAATATCAAGTCCCTTTATTCTGAAACAATTACTATTTTATACATATTCACATGGTACTTGTGTTACTTATATACTAAAAACATGAATTTAAGAAGTTTAAGTTGAACCATATGCTACTGATACAATTGCAAGTCAAAGACAGCCAAATGTTGGCAATTTCTTGTGGTTCAAACAGATTTTACCATTTATCTTTGAATGTAAGCCAAATCAATTGAATTTTTCATAAGTCTCAGAATGCTTTCAGTACCTTCAAAAAGCAAACCTCTGATTCACAGATCAATAGGCTAGCACACAAAGCCAATTACGTAAGGAATTTAAATTTCTTTATGTTTACTTTGATTTTCATTTGACTTTAGTTTGGATTTTTTTCTGGAGCTACACTTGCACTGGTTTTCCCAAAAGAGCAAGGGTTACCAAGCCTGAGGTAGAGATTAGGGCTACTCATGAGAGATTTGATCCTAGGGTCCAGTTAGCCAGTGTAGCCAAGAATGTTGTTGTTCCTCCTGATCTCCTACAGTCTCTTTCTGCCATTGTTGCCCTCTGTCTGTGAACACACACACACTTTGGTTTGCTTTTAACACTCTGCACCTGTGACTCTTCTTTGGGCACTTGACCTCAAGCTACTGGAGGTGATTTACCTATAGTCATGAGCAGCTGTAAGTCCCTGGACTTGGGTAGCCCTTCAGGTCTGGTACAGAGGTATGAAAGCCCAGAGCCACAGGTCAGGCCAGCTCTAAGTGTGACCCTTTGGGGACTTTGGACTAGATCTCTCCATACTTGGCTTCCTCCCAATCTCTATGCTGTATCCTCTACTACCTTGCTGTCCCTCTTGGAGACACATATCTTGTACATCTTTTGCTTGTGAATCCTCATCTTAGAGTCTGCTTCTGTGTACCCAGAGCCAAAACAGTCCCCTTTTTAATAAGTTGACTTGATTCATTATAGCCGAAATTTCCCAAATTGCTCATCTGACCAATCAGAATTTTTTTGTGACCACAATCATTTCCCTCAAATAACTCTATTTGGAGTACCTTATCTTTATAATATAACCTAATATAAGTCTACTTTGTAAGTATTTGTTCTGTAAGATTATTTATTTAGAAAAGGCCCAATGTAATTCAATTAAATCTCTAAGTTTTTTTAAATTACAGCTTTTTAAATGAACTATTAATACTTAAAATATTGATATATTAAGCTGTTATAGTTTTTATTTTGACCTTTTAATAAAATGAATTATATCAAAAGTTCTACTCCCTGCTTGGTCATTGTGTATTATTATTTAAATATGTTGTTGGGTTGAATTTATTAATATTTTACTTGGTATATTTGTGTCCTTAGTCATAAACATGATGTGTCTTCTTTGATTTCTTACATGGTCTTTGTCAGGTTACGGTGTTAGACTTTGCTAGTGTTTGCAAAAATAAAAAGAAAGCTTACATTCTTGTTCTGTGTTCTGTATGTGACTCTCATAGTTGCAGTAGCAGGCAACTGGAGCCAGCCCTAGTCAAGCACTTAGTTGAGTACCAGACACTGTGCTCAGCACGCACTTGTTATTTGCATGTTTAATACCCAGAACAACCCAATGAAGGATGTCCCAGTATGGTCTCAGTTTTCTTGATGAGGAAACCAAGGCTTAGCGAGGTTAAGGAAGGCACAGCTGGTAAGTGGTAGAGCCTGGGATTCAAGCACAGGCAGACCGACTCCAGTAAGCTCTGCTGTATCTTCTTTGCATAAGGAGGCTTATTTACATGTCTAATGGAGTGTGTTGGCTACTCACATGGCTTCGTGACCCTCCAGAGTGCCAGGTGCTTCATGAATTAAATCTTTCTTATTACATCATCACCTGTGTTTTTGTGCAGGAAGTGGTAGGCAAGGAAGCATAGATGAACTTCCTAGGGCAACTGTGATATGTCTGAACAAGGCTCTCTTCATGTCTCAAGGATATTGGCATACAGAGCCAATCCCTTACCAGGCTTCCCCCGAATGAGCTTTCCTTTGGTGCCTGTGCATCTCCACAATGGATTCTGAGAAGCTGGTAGAAGTCTTGCTTTTCAATTTTCCTCTCTAGAATTAATTTGTACTCAGGTGAACTCAAATAAGGGGAAGATCACACATGAGAACTTTAACCTTAAATGGAGTGGGAAATGTGAAAGTAGAACAGTCCATCCTGTCTTCCCATCTGCCTGTTAAGCATTGGATGGTTGGAAGAGTAATAAGAAGTGGAGTCACATCTCTTCAGATGACTTAGATTTTCTTGCTCTGTCTTGGACTCACCCACCATTGTCCCAACTCAGGTCCAAATATAGTTGGGGAAAATCCAAATCTCCTAACTAAATACATTAGTGAACTGTTAGGTGCCGATAGCCTTGTACTATTGGTACAATTGATCTGAAGCTCTTAGAGACATCAAGGAAATTTGTAGACTGTGATTGATTATATCACAGAACAACTGAAATCCTGTGATATGCTCTAATGTCCTAGTATGCACTATACAATGGAGTGGTGCTGAATTGTAGAGACATCTGTGGTTTTCATGGGGTAAAAGCCTTATTTTCATACACTTTTATTCTAAGAAAAGTCAAAGCATTTCTATCAATAAGAGACTGAATTAATGACATGGAGTCCACAGTTTGCATGGTTCAGAAATAGGCATGCAGGAGGTAATTTACCTATATCTTGGAGATCTAAAAGAATTAATCCTCCTCCTTACAAGTGCTGAAATTACAAATGAGAAGGTACATGCTTAGATAGTACATGGCTTGATGAAGAGTAGGATAACAGAGCCATTCATTCATTCATCCAGTCAGCCAGCCAGCAAGCGTGAATGTGGCTTTACCATGTGTTAGGAATAGGAGATATGTGAACATAACACACGTAGGCCCTGCCTGCTTACACCTCATCAGAAAATTAGATCTGAAGAAATTGTGGTGTGGTAAATAGAACATGCTTGAGTGCCAGGGAAGATGTGCATGTGCATTGTGGCAGGCATTCAGGGAGAGAAAAGATGCTGGGACCAGGAGGAACACAGGCTTCTGCAGGAAAAGACAGTACGACTTAAATGGAGTGAATGAGAGAAGAGGCCTACACCCATGCTGAATACCCAGGCAGGGGCCAGAGAGTACTGGCCTTATGAGGTCTGTGGTAAGATGTCCGCACAAAAATGGGGAAGGATAGTGTATGTATGTTACATCTTCTATTTTGTCTGAATGTTTGAGCATCCAAAATGTTTATAAAGTGCCTTAAAATGTTTATGGACTTATTATAAAACTCTAGCTGAACAATTAACTCTGAAGAAGAAAGGGCCCAAAAACACAAAAACTCAAAAACTCAAAACTGTACTTCATGAAAATAGAGACTGTTTAATCGAGACCAGAATTGTCACCATAAAAATGCATTTACTCATTTTGTCACTGTTGATGGTCGTTACCCAGTGGATGGACCCAAGCTTCAGTTTGAACCATGTTATAGGAGGCTAGAATCTCAAGCTGTAAAATACCTAAAAGTTTATATTCCACAGATGGAACAGCCCCTGGTAAAGGAAATGGTCCATTGAAATTACAAAGCCAAATGGCATGTAAAATTGTTGGTCCTTATTTTAGAAAATCAAATTTGGCTTCAGAATATTTCCATCTTTCTTGAACTTCTTTGAATGTGTTGCTCAGTGTAGGGAGACATGGGCAGTCCTCCCAGTCCTTGTTTCCCAGCTCTGGGTCCATGAAGTGCTCTACCTGCTCATGGTATCTGTTTTCTAGCCAGTTCCACTGTGCAGTATTAGTTTTGGCTTTGGGAAGTGGAGTTTCTATTACTTGGCTAGAAGTATATAGCAACCATTTTATTTCGTGTGTGCCTTATGAATTAACTGGGCAAAGAGAAGAAAGAGTATGTATATTGAGCATGTGGTGTTTTTTTTTTTTTTTTTTTAAGCCATGATTCACCCAGATTTCCTAGACTTCCTCTGGCCCAGCCAGAGTGAACTCACACTTGCTGCTTAGTTCTCCAATTTATTCATCTGGAATAAAGGAATGTTCTAGAGGGGGCCAGATCCCATGTAGTATCTCTTTTTCCCAAAGTCATTCATTCATTATCTTCCTGATGGGGGCTTTAGGATGGGGCACCAAGAAATGGAAAGATCAGTTGATGGCACAGCAGTTTCCCTGGGATGGGTGTGCCATTTGGGATAAAATGGAGATGTAGGGTGGAAGTGAAACTTGAAGTTTGGCTTTGTAGAGGAAGGACCCAGGCAAGTTTATTTATTACACTCTGGCTTTTTCCCGGCCCCTGCACACACCCAGGCTGCTCTATGAAGACTGTCTGTGAGAATCTTCCCTGCTGGCCCTTCAAGCCGTCAGGATGCCCCTCCCTATCTGCTCTATCTAGACATTTTCCTTTCCCTCTCAGTTGGACAGACTTCCCCAAATGCTGTTTTTCAGACTGTTCCTTTTCCTAAGATTCATTGACCTGAGGGCAAATGGTGCCTGACATTTGCAAAGCCTGAAATGAAGACATAGGTGCAGGTGGTTGAGTAGTGGTCCCAGGAAGAGGAAGAGAAGCCAGCATGAGGCTATGTTTTTGAGGTCACTGCTGTTGGTGATGGGATCTTTTGAGAAGTGTGTAGAAAGTCACCTAAAATGTTTGCCTGAAGGAAGATTCATTCACCAGCTTCATTCCCAGTTGATTGAGGGCTGCTTCCAAAGGAAAGGTTGGTCCTACCCTGGCCAGAGATACAGTTGAGTGTGAGTGCCCTGGAACTGTCTACAGAAGATAGTACATAGCTGAAATCCAAGCTGGGCTGGGAGGGAGAGAACAGGGCATCTGAGGCTTATGCTAAACCCATTTCTGACTCTTCCTGAGCCTCCCACAACATCAGTTCAAACAGTAATTTTTTTGTGCCATTTTAGTAGAAGCATCAGTCATCTTCTTTTCTAGCCATCACCAATTTACTAGGATTTTTCATAAGCCCAAAAGGAAAACAGCCTGCAATAGTGTCTCCTTATCCATGGTTTCATTTTCTGTGAGTTTAGTTACCCATGGTCAACTGCAGTCTGATAATATTAAATGGAAACTTCCAGAAATAAACAGTTGATAAGTTTTAAATTGCTCATGCCATTCTGAGTAATGTGATGAAATCTCACACCATCCCACCCAGAGTGTGAATCATCCGTTTGTCCAGCTTATGCACACTGTCTCTCCTACCCATACCTCAATAGTAAGCCATCTGGATTATGAAACCTAATGTGGCAGCATCACAGTACTTATGTTCAAGTAACCTTTATTTTACAGAATTATGGTCCTAAGGGTTAGAGTGGTGATGCAAAGGAGGAACCAATGCAGAAAATCCAGAAGGGCAGATTAACTCTGGTCCTATGTGATAGTGCTGCAGGACATATAGAAAAAGTACTATAAACAGAATGTGTAGGGTGTGTTACTATTTGCAGTTCCAGGCATCCATTGGGTATATTGGAATGTATCCCTTATGGATAAGGGAAGACCACTGTATATACCAAGGAGAGTTGGATAGGTAGGAGTTTGTACTCTAGAAAGCGGATGAGGGCCGGTGAGATGGCTCAGCGGCATAAGCGCCTGCCTTGCAAGTGCGAGGGCCCGAGTTCGACTCCCGGATCCCACATACGAAAAAGGGGCCCGGTGATATCGCTCAGCGGCACGGGTGCCTGTTGGCGCGCGAGGTCCTGAGGTCGTCCCCCCGGTACCCACAAAAAAAAAAAAAATAAATAGAAAGCGGATGAGTATGGGTTTGAATCTAGGCATTGTCTCTTCCTGATGGTTTTTGAAACTAGATATAAATTAAGAAAAAATTTAAATGTGAAAATGTCTGAAAAGTGAGAATATTTAGCTATGTTGTTCAAGAAGTTTTGAGCTAAACAAATAAAACCCAGACTTCAGAGAAGGTAAATAAGGAATTGATTTACTTTAATCACAGTTCCTTCTGTTTCAAAGTGATTCATACTGAAATCCAAAGAAAAAATCTTCCTAATACAGTTCAGTGAAATTGAAATAAAAAAATAAATGTGCTTTAATAATTTACAAATAGTTTAGGGGTAATTTTACCAACAAGCTCTTTTCTGTCCAAAGAGGCTCTCTGAGAGTGGTTGCACCTTTAGCAGGCAAGGAAAGAAATTTCTTTGAAGGAGTTTATGAAACACCTCCCTTGATTTTATTATGTTTGTGTTCTTCTTATGTTTCTTTTTATTTGAAGTAGTGTCAAGTATTTGAAGATTTGGGGACAATAAATAAAATTGATGACCATTTTTTGGCATCCATCTTCTGAATTGGTATGTTTTTCTGTGTTCAGAAGTTCATTCCTCAGTCTCCAGGGGACCCAATGACAAAGTGAAATGAGGCAATGTCAGGGTTTCTTGTGCACATTCCACATCTCCCCAGGCCCTGTCTTCCCTTCTCTTTGGTAGGTGAACTCCTGTGATCTCAGCACTCAGAGCCTGGTTAAGGCCTGTGCTACTTACTGTTCCACTGTTTTCTTTCCGCTAATATTTTCTTCTTTCGGTATCAGTTCTGCCTCTCCCCGGTACATTAATGGAGAAAGGATGGTTGACCTTAGCATCTTAGGAATTAGAGTATGCACAGACAGGCCAAGGCTGCTGCTTCCCTTAGCTGGCAGCACAGGCTCTGTAAAGTGCATGGGTGGGTGACTGTCTTCCTGGCTACCCCTTTCTGAGTGCTTCCTACAAGCTAGGTGTGCCCTAGAGAGCTCAAACATACTTTCACACTTCATAGCAAATTTTTATCCATAATGACAAACCACCCTAAATTTTATTGGTGTCATACAACAGCCATTTCTTATTGTTCATGACTCTAGGCATTAGCTGGGTAGTTTTTTGGCCCTGCACCAGACTTGGCTGCTTGTCTAACCTTACCCATGTGTCTGTACTTAGCTGGCAGATCATCTGGAACCCAGCTGTTGTCTGGGGTGGGGGAGTAACTGAACTGTGTGGTTGTCATCCCTCAGCAAACTAGCTGTGGCTCATGTATTTTTAGCAGGGTTCTAAGAGAGTGAATAGAAGTTCCAAGGCCTCTTGCACTTAGGCTTGGAGCAGGTATAGTGTCACTTCTGCGTTCAATTGGTGAGAGCAAGTTATGAATCCTGCCCAAATTCAAGGTGGAAAAATCAAAATCCACCTTGTGGTGGGAATAGCTGCAAAGTCAAACTGCAGAGATGCATGGACACGGGAAGGAATGAAAGTGGTGTTCAGTTTTGCAAACCATCTACCACAGCCTCTGAGAGTAGGTAGGATGATCCCAGTGTTTCTCAAACAGAAGCTATTTTGTTCCCCAGAGGACATTTGGCAATTCTAGGAGAAATTTTTGGTTTTTACAACAGGGCAATTTTACTAGCATCTAGTGGATAGAAGCTGGGGATGCTGCTAAACACCTTTAGTATACAGGAAAGCTTCCCACACAACAAAGAGCTGTCCAGCCCAATATACCAGAGATATCAAGGTTGAGAAACCCTATTATCCTGTTTCATACATGAGGGAACTGAGGATCTTATAAGCTCCTTAAACTGAAGAGGCCAGTTTCAACATTATCTCCACTCCCTTCACTACTAATCATATTAGCATCCCTCCTGTGCACTTGGGTACATCAGACCACTTTTGCCTAATACCACTTAAGATTTAATTTGTCGGGCTGGTGAGATGGCTCAGCGGCATAAGCGCCTGCCTGGCAAGCGCGAGGTCCTGAGTTTGACTCCCAGTACCCACATACCAAAAAAGGGCCGGTGATATCGCTCAGCGGCACGGGAGCCTGCTGGTGCGTGAGGTCCTGAGTTCAACCCCCAGTACCCACAAAAAGAAAAAAAAAAGATTTAATTTGTCTATGAAGCAGAACCATGTAGTGGCTAAGAATAAGGTCTTGTCACTGTACTTCCTGTCTTAAATCTTCCCCCATGTCTACCAGCACTTAATACGTATTGGACATTAGATGAGTTCAGTGACATCTCTGATCTGTTCTCAGTTTTCTTAGCATAAAATTGACCTAATAATCTTGAGCTCAGGTTTTCTGTGAGGAGTGAATTATATACTCATTTAGATGCATACCTGGGGCATTATAGGCTGGTGCTGGCCTGGCATGTAGATCTGGCTTTGAAGAAAACTGATTTTTTCTCCCAGTAAAGTAGTAAGCAAACTTCCTAACTTATTTCCCAGCCTGAGAAGCTTGGGACATGGGACAGATCCTTTGTTAAGTGTCCCAGGGCAGACTCTGAACCATGGAAACCATCTTTGAGCATTGCCTTTTCTTTCAGAACCTCTGCCAAGGCATGAAGACCAGAGTCTAAATGGGTCCAGCTGAGCAAATCCTTGCTTTGTAAATGATGTGAGAATGTGAATGAGGAAGAATAAGAGCTCATTGGCAGCACCTGGGGCAGCATCCTTTTCCAGTTGGTTGGCAGAGAGTGGGTGGGACTGGAACTCACTGTAGCTAGATGGCACAAATGCTCCCCTCACCTACAAACCCATCTTTTTAGAAAGCCTTGGGCCTTCTTGTGTGTGTGTATGTGGGGGGGGTAGTCTCTTTTCTGTTGTTATATAGAACACCTGAGACTCAGTGATTTATAAAGGAAAGAGGTTCATTTTGGTTCATACTTCTGGAGGCTGAGAAGTCCCAGAACATGGTGCTAGCAAAGACCTTGGGCAGCTTCATTTGTAGAAGAAAACATAAGGGCATGCAGGCACAAGCAGAAAGAAAGGGGCTGGAACTCTCACCATAGCTAACCTGTTCTCCAAAGAAAGCTATTAAAGTATTTGTGAAGGCTCTGCCCCTCTCCAGCCCAAACACCTCCCACTAGGCCCCACCTCCCAACCTTCACTCTTCATCCTTAATTTGAGAACATTATGTGGTAGGAAATGCTGCACATCTTTGTGAGAAGATAAGTTCTGGAAAGTCTGGAGTCGAGTGTGAATCCGGTGTTTCTAAAGAATACTCCTTGGATGAGGCTCCCATTGTGACACTAGGAAGAGGAAAAGTTTCTATCTGACCTCTTTCTTGTGATAGAGAAAACCAAGTATAATGTTGTATTTCCTGTTCTGGGTTTGTTTTCACAAACAAATGTTCTACCACAGGAACAGTTTAGGTATAGTCACACGCATCATCTCAGGGGACACTCATGTTAACCGCATGGAGTCGGGATTACATCTCCATTTTATAGAGGTAGCAGCTTAGCTCAGAAAGGATGTGATTTCTCCAGAACACAAGGGTAGTAAATGGCAGAGTTGGTCTGATGACAAACTTCTCTGTTTGTCATCCTGTCTCACAGTTAAGGATAGAACCTCATTGCTGACATCAGCAAACTTACATCTTGTCAGGAAATAAATATCCTCCCCAAATAACTAGAAAACAGTAAAAGATAATGTGGAAGGCTGAGCACATTAGTGTGGTTTGTGTGGGAGAGAGTCTTGATCCTGGGCTCTCGAGGCTGTCATCTCAACATCAGGCAGAAGCAAAGCCTCCTGGCTTTGGAGTAACCTCTTAGAGATGTCTGAGGTCTGAATGTTCGAGATAGAGTCACTGATTCTTTATTTCAGGGGTGACCATACAATCTGTTAAGCTAGGCTACTTTGGGGGACTGAATGAGGACATTACTAATAATTAGCCTTAGAATATTAGGCATAAAGTGGGATGGTCCCAGGCAAATGGAGGATATGGTCACACTACTAATGACCAAAATACATGCGGTGGCTCTGCAGGCTTCCTGGAGAGGCCATGAGGTGCAAGGCTGTGGCCTTGCATCCAGGTGATGTAGACCCCTGTTCTTCCTCCTTTGCACTTTCTGACCCTGGGTCTCTTCTTCTTCATCTGCGTAGCAGCCCTAAGGATGCCTACTGATTAGTTATTTGCTGTTGCATAACAAATTGCCTCAAAACCTACCAGCTTAAAACAAGAGACATTGATTATTCCTTCTGGTGGGTCTAGAATTCCAGGGTTGCTGTGGTTCAGGGTCTGTCATGCAATCCAGTCAGGAGGTTGGCCGGGGATGCAGTTGACTAAAGGTTTCTCACATAGCTGGTAAGTTAGTGCTGGCTATTCGCAGGAGGCCGTGGCCTTCCAAGGCTGGGCAGTACAGTCCTGAATATTGATGGACAAGGACGAAGCTTGATATCCAGCAATGCTAAGCACTCCTGCTGATTATGTAGGAGCCCAAGCCACCTTCACAACTTGAGGGCCTGAAGACAAAGGTCAGCTCTAAGGCTTCCAAAGATATAGGTTGCTCCTCAGTGAGGTCCAGGTGACCACAGAGGACCCTACCTCATGAGGTTCATACTTCTACAAGCATCATCTTGAAACTCTCTGGTCAGCACTTTCATCTCCCCTTTAGTGCTTGGAGCCACCCTCGCTGCTTCTCTCTCTCTCACTCAGGGAAACTGTGCCTCAGAAATGTAGCACAAGGCCTTCTCCAGAGGGGTCCTCCAGCCTGCTCTGCTAGGTTCTGTCAAAGGTTTCAGAATGCTGTGGGGTACCTGTTTTAACTCTTTTAGTGGTAAACAACAGAAACTGGCATGAGTGAACACAGAATATGTCCACAACTGAAAACCTAGGGTTGGCTTTGTCCATAGCTCCCTGTTGGACCTCCAAAAGTTGTCACAGTGTTGTGGTCTCTATCAGCTTCTCTTTCCTCAGGGTGATTCTGATCTTCCTCCTTTGCTCATAGTAATGCAGAAAGACATTCTCTCCACCCCAGCTCCTAGCCATAAGTGCTGTGTGGCCATCTTAAGTGTCCACTTAAAACTCTAAGACATGACCAGTAGCTCTGGAAGTGACTGGGTTAAACCCCACTCGCTAGAGATAGTGGTATGGGATGACTCACCAATGGGAGATAGAATTTTGATCTCTTTGCTCAGAAACCCTTTGTAGAACTCAGGCTCCTGGACAACTAAAGTGAGAGTTTTTGCTGTCAAGAAGTTATTTTGACCTTTTCTTTGAGCCTTTCAATGCTGCTCACGTGTAAGATTTAAACACAGAATTCTTTCCAGGTGTCATTTTTTGGCAGTTAAAAAGCATATGCTGAGGAGATGCAGAGTTGGTGCTCCTTCCTCCATAGGCCCTCTTCTAGAAGTTTCCAGCTAAGAGTCTGCCTTTTGTCTCCAAATACAGCAGAAGGCAGTGGATGGAGCCACAGAGGGAGGTGGGAGGAAAGCCTCAAATTAAGACGAGAAACAAGCTCCTCAGATAAGCAGAAAGTCCAAGCTTTGAAGCAGAGTCTGTCAGGCTGGGTGGATATGGGAGGTGCTTTCAGTCCTCCCTCATAAGGTCATGGAGCAGAGCAGGGAATCTGAGCCTCATGCCAAAGAAAGGTCTCTGCTTTTTATAAAGTCTGTTGAATTTTCTTCACTAGGGAGCAGCTGGTTGGGACCCATAGATGGGCACACTGGCTGTAAGCAAGGGGTTCCCAGGTCACTTGACTTGTGATCACAATGCCATTTCCATCTGGGCTGAGGAGGACGGATGAATCTTCCAGGCCAATGAGACACCATTTCAGCTCTTTATTTCTGGTCGGAAGCCTCATGCAGGCCAGAGTCTGTTTTGTGACTTAAAATGCCATGCATAAAACAGTTCCTTGCCTGGCAGAAACACTGTTTTGAGCTGCAGGCTTCTGTCTTCCGCCTGCATGGTGCAAAGACAGAGTGTGGCTCTATAGTAGGTCCTGGGTAAGTTGTCCGCCATCAGCATGGTCTCTGGGCCAGCCAGGGCCAGACACATGCAGAGGCTGTTGAGTCAAGCTGACGTGGATTAAAATCCTGGTTTCAGACAATTTGTGCCCACCTTGACAAGTTGCCCAAAGTCTTAAAGCTTTGTTTTACTTAACTGTATAGTGGGAGTTATGGAACCTACCCCACAGTGCTAGGATTAAAAATGGTTCAGACATAAAGAATGTACAGGTTTAGTATCCTTTATCTAAAAGGCTTGGTACCAAAGCTGTTTCAGATTTCAGGTTTTCAGATTCAGGATGCTCAACCTGAACTCTATAAATGTGTGTCTGTTCCTTCCTGCTCTTCAGCATTTCCTTACCACACAGCCATTGTAAAATTAGCTCTCCAGCTTTTTTAGAAGGTGAGCAGGAGACAACCTAGGAAAATGTCATAGCTGGTGTCACAGTGATAGCTGGTGGCCTGTGAAGGATTTCCATTCCTCAGGGGCAGAGGGCTCTGCAGACCTCCCAGCATCCCCTGCTCCATTCTGGAGGGGCACTCCAGTGTTCACTTGCTCATCAGGCCCATGCCCTCCCTTTTCCTGTGACACTGTTCACATGGGTACAGCCCAGGAAGCTACTTCCTTCCTAAGGGAAGGAAGTGTTTCTCAGAATCTAGATCAGTGCCACTCGAAGTGTGGCCTCCTGATGACCAGCAGCCATATCAGTTGATTAGAAAAGCACACTCATTGGCGCCTGCTCCTGAGTCACAAACTCTGGAGTGAGTCTCAGAAGTCTGTGTTTTGAGGGCACTCCAGCTGACGCTGACTGATACATACCGAAGTGTAAGAACCACTGTGCTACAGGCATGTGATTGCAGGGCAAACAAAAGAAAACCTCTGCCCCAGGTACTCTGAAGACCCCTTCACATGCCAGAACTAGTGAGGGAGTTTGCACTCTGAGGTCAGACTGCCAGACCTGACCTCTCGCTCTTTGGCAAAGTTGCTGTGTGACCTTGAACAAGTTCCTTCATGCTCAGTGGGCCTCTGAATCCTTATTTGGAAAACAGAATCATCATAACATTTGCTTTGTATGGTTGTTGAGAAGCATAAATTTGTTCATTCCTAGCAAAATGCTTAGACCAGTGCCTGCCACGTGGTCAGAGTTCAGTGAACATTAACTCTGTCACCTTCATTTTCAGGCAGTGCATTTGGGTTTAAAGTCTTATTTTGATGATGCTTTGAACAGCTAAATGCTTACATCTACCAGTTACCGTAGGTGCTAGAACAAAGAAAAGTTGAACAATAAGAACCATGGTGGCAGCCCCCAGAGTAATCCTTTATAGAAAGGATTCTTAATCCTTTAATATATAACATAAGGATTCTTTAATCCTTTTAGAAAGATGCGGTAGGAATTACTCTGTATTTTACAGAAAGGTACTTGAGATACTACTTGGTAAGTGGTAAAGCTAAGATTTGAACTAAATCACTTAGAAAAAAAAAATCATTGAATAATCACAAATTGAGTTTCCAGGGTCCATTTTCCTTCCCCCTGGGAAACTAAAGAGAAAAATGGCATTAGCCTGCTATTCAAAGTCTCTCCCCACATTCTCTGGAGCCTGGTACAGGCAGTGAGAGAGCTGGCCTTCCTAATATGAAGAAAGAGAAAACATTTAGGAATGATAATTAAATGAATTCATGTTCAAGAGGTGCTTAAATGGATTAAAATCAATATGTAGTCAAGTAAGTGTGCGAAGCCATGTTAGCTGGCTTCCTTAATGTTTCATGGGTGGTATTCTTTGTTTTAAAAGAATCTAGTGCAGCTCTGCCGTACAATGGATGTGGATACAGAGGCAGAGAGGATGAAGGTTTACAAGTCCTGGGAGGCCATCTGCTCAGAGTCTGGCGCCAGGCTGGCGTGGCCACAGCTGAGGCACAGAGAGAAGAGGGAAACTGCGTATTTCTGTGATGGTCTCTTCTGCCTGTCATAGCCTGAGTTCCCTAAAATCAAATCCTGAGACAAGATATCTTGTAAAAGCAATGTACTCAGATGTATTTCTAGGAGAATGGGGAAGTAGGAACTGGGAAGCGAAGGAGGCCAAGAAAGAATGTGATATCAAACAAGTCCTCAGCAGAGAGAAACAAGGTGGGAGAATTTGGCACAATCCTGTGTATAGGTCATCTTTCAGAGTATCCCTGTCAGGAACAGGGAGCATGATTAAGTGTCCTCCCAAAGGAGTGGAAATTTCTAAGTGCTGCCATCTCTCCATGTTCCCAGGCAAAGAGGGTTCAGCAGCTCACAAGTCATCCTCCAACAAAAGACATGGATGCTAGCATTTGGGAAGCCAGTGTACATGACCACAAATGGTAATAAGACCTGTGGGGATGCTGAGGGAACTCTGCCAGCATGGAGACCTGTCCTTCCCACACTTTGACCTCAGAGCGATGGTGTGTAGTCAGAACAGCCATCTGAAACAGAACCAAAAACCAGTATGGGAAGCAATACATGAAAACACTTATAAGAGGAGAAAAAAGAACGAGCAAAACTGTTCTATGTGGAACACACATAGAAAATGACATACAGAAACACAGAAAATATTGATGAATCAATTACCACTACGTGATCAGAGCCAGGAATTCATAAATCAATCCAGTTTTCTCTCCCCAACAACTAAGGCAGCCCCTAATGTAAACCAAGTTCAGAAACATACTGGTTCTTAGGCAGTCTTACGACTCTGTGACTCAGCCTTTTTTTGAAGGACCACAAAAAAATCATTAATTTCCTACAAACAACTCCAGCAAGATTGAATTTAAAACCTAGTCATTAAAACAACAAAAAGCAACCCTTACTATTTATATGTGCAAGTAATTTTAAACAACTAGCTAATAATCTGTAAGTGCCGAAGCCAAATATAGAAGAAAATCAAGTATTCTTGAAAACAAAGTCCATCTCCCTGTGTTGTCTTTAAACATACAAAAAGGATACATAGCTTTAGCTTTTAATTGTATTAGTGGGTCTTTCTTAATTTGGTATTCCTGTAAAACTGTTTTGCAGTTGTTCTAATTGTATATTGAGCAGTGACATTCTTGACATTGGGCTTTTCCTTGAAATGTATGCAATCTGAACTCCCAAAGATGTAGCCTGTGCTCCCTTCTCATGGATGTTTCTAAAAGCTTGAGCCCTCAGCTGGTATATGATTGTTACATCAGCTGCCAAAGCAATTATTTTATGTCTGATTGCTATAGTTTAGATCCAGAACACCCCTTAAAAGCCCATGTGTCAAGGTCTTGGTCCCCAGCCCATGGCACAATTGGGAAGTAGTGGAAGCTTTAAGAGATGTGCCCTAGTGAAAGGGCGATTAGATCACCGGGGGCATGCCCTTGAAGGAATGTTGAGACTCCAGCTCTCTCTCTCTCTCTCTCTCTCTCTCTCTCTCTCTCTCTCTCTCTCCCTCTGCTTTCCTGACCTCCAGCTTTGTCTCATTACACACACGCTGCCCTGCTGAACTGCCTTACCCACAAGGACTGGACCAAATTGGCCATGGACTAAACCCTCTGAAACCATGAACCACTCAAAATCTTTTAAGTTGGTTAACTCAAGTGTTTTGGCACAGTGACAGAAAGCTGACTAGCATGCAGGTATTTAACAAAAATGCTTGCTGAGGATAGGAATATGTAATTGTACCTCCATTCCTGGTATATGAGATCAGTTCAATTATATCTATTGAATAAATTTGTGACAGCACAAATCTATGCTAGCCACAGGTTCCTATTCATAGTGTTTGAGTCTGCTAGATAAAGTTTTGAATAAGTGGATTCTCAGCTGCATCACGCAGTTTATGAATGGTATTTTCTGGTATCAATTATAATAGCTTTTGACCTATGTGTTCAAATATGAGCTAATTTCCCCCACTAAAATGAGTACTGGTATGACTCTGGTAGACCTGGCTTGCATTCCATCATTTAAAGAACTTGTAGACATTTTAGTTAGTTAAAAGGAAGCTAAAACAATGGTAATAATATTGAGTTATAAAATAGGACTTACAGGGTGGGGCTAGGGAGAACTGATGCTTGTCTTATTTAGGGACCCACAGTTCAGCCCCTTGTGCAGTTTACCCAACCACTCAGCATTCTTCTTACCAGTTGGTCCTTATCCCTGCTTCCAGGCTGGCCTCTTCATGGACCATGAACAGTATTGCAAAGGCAAATAGCCCATTGAAGAGTGTCGTGGCTATGCAATATATAATTATTGAATGAGAAAAAAAAGAAAGGAAAGTAATATGCAACAGACAGCATACGTGTGTTGCACATCATAATTATTCTATAAAGGCTTTTTCTTATTGAGGCCAAATAAGAAACATGTGTTTAATGAATAAATGAGTGATGGGATTCCCACAGTGGTAGTGGCCTGTGGGCACCAGTATTGCAGGTAGCCATGGTCTCTACAGTTGATGTTTCCAAGCCCCTGAACTGGGATCTTGGTGCGTGGGGCGCATGTCATGTGAGATTACAGTCTGGTGATTTACAGGCAAGGAGAACCATAATGGCACAGGTCCTCAGTCTTCACTAGAGTCATTGCCCGGAGAAGGCATTATTTTTTTTCCTTTTACACACTGGGTCTGAATTCCTTAACCTCCAATTGGTAGTGGTTGCAGTATCAGTGTTCCACAGACATGGAGAATGTTTGTCTCCAGTGGTTCAAAGTCCAGATTCTGCTTTAAAGAATGCCATATTGATGGGTGGGGCCTGCAATCTGCATCTTTAACAAGCCCACCAGGTGATTTTACTGTTGTTCAATTTTCAGGGGTTCCTATCTTAATACATATCAGAATTGCCATGGTTGGGGTATACCCAACCATGTTTTGATGTGATGGGACCACAGTGGGACTCCATTTGGATCTTTTTTACCAAGTTTCCCCCAGGGCCGTCATCATCATTTTTCCACCTGTGTTATGCAGATTGGAGAGATGCCCTGTCTGGTGGTTCACAGGCTCATCCCAGGATATAGGGCTGGGTGAAGGCAGCATGCACCAGGTTTCAGCCCTTACCCTCAGCCATGTCTTGTGTGCAGTGTACAACCAGCAGAGATGTACATGGAGTCTCTGCCTCCTTGGTGGTTCCAGTGCACAGTCCTGGTTAGGAATCAGTGAAGATTATTGGTTGTTAATAAACTTTGAAGGCTGTTGAATAAAAATAAAGTCATATGTTAAGATTTGTCAAGGGCAGCTTATAGAACAGATCTGGTGGAGGCTACCACAATCAATTTTAGAACATTCTCTTACCTAAGAAAGAATTTCCATGCCTCTTGGCTGCCATCCTAAATTCCCTATCAAGCAACTACTAATCTACTTTCTGTCTCTCTAGATTTGCCAATTTAGGACATTTCATGTAAAGGACTAGTTTATATGAAATGGAATAAGTCCTTTGTGACTGGCTTCTTTCACTTAGCATAATGTTGTCAAGGTTTGCTCGTGTTGTGGCATGTGTCAGTATTCATTCCTTTTCATGGCTGAGAAATATTCCATTGTGTGAATATACCACATTGCATTTTTTCGTTCAGCAGTTGATGGACATTGGATTGTTTCCCTTTGTATTAAAATATGTTAATTTAGAGTCCTTTGCTCACTAAACATTGCCTTCTCAAAAGCAGATTATCTGCCTGTGTATCTCTTCTGTTCTATCTGGTGTTTTGTAGATATTCACTAGATGAGTAAGTGAATGAATGTATAGCTGGATAATGCCTAAGTCTGCCCAAGGGAAACTTTGAGTGTGTTCTCCATGTTCTCTGAAGATGGACTCCATGGGCCTTGAGGTCCAAACAGTCAACAAAATGGTCCATCCTCTGCATCCCTGCCCAAAGGTTCTTTGGCCCACTGTGTTCGGAGGGTACTGTGCTATCCCAGAGCAGGCATCGATACGAGTGCTTGCTTGTGGGGCTTCATTCAGTGGGAGGTCCTTGTGGTCATAGGTATGCACTGTGTGTTCATTTTTGATTCAAGAGTGTCATTGCTTGTGTTTGTTCTGACTCCAGAACTGTCCATGCCAGATGCTCAGCTAAGAATGCACATTCAGAGCCTGAACAAATAACAGCAGACAAGGCATTGTGCAAATGTGCCACATGAGGAATGTAGTGCAACAGCTGAAATCTGTAATGTAAAGTGTTCACATAAGTCTTTCCCCCACACCCATATGTATTCAAAACCCCATGTCATGTTCTATAGGGAGATTGGGGGAGGAGGTGAGTGAGGTGCTGGTCAGGGGACAGAAGTTAACATTTAAAGAGAACGTGCAGAGAAGCAGTTGTAAGCACAGGCTTTAGGAGGAATGTGCCCACTCAGATCCCGGGTCCATCATTTGCCAAATGGGAAACCCAAAGCAAGTGATATAACTTCTTCACATTCCAGCTTCCTCCTTGTAAAATGGGAACAAAAAGAGGAGTTACTGCATGAAGTACTCGGATAATGGGTTTGAAACACTGCCTAGCACATAGCAAGCCCTTCCTGAGTGGGGATCATGCAGGCACTCTGTCCTACACCCATCATCCCTGGCAGTGCAGCAGTAGTCTTAACCAGCAGGTGTCAGAACTTCACTTCAGAGGTGAGAAAATCAAGGCTTATAGAAAGGATGGTAAATTTACATGGCGGCACATGTCTGCCACATATCTGAACAGTCATCAAAGTTTGGATGCTAACGCCAAAGTCTGTGCACTTCCTAAGCTGCAAGCCCATGTGCCTTTCTTTACCAGCAGGAATTTTATGAGCCCAGCACCAAAGGGGGCTCCTCTGCGAATAGGATTGCTCTAGTGAAGCTGAGTTTTCATTAAGGCTGAGTTATCATTAAGTGGGGCTAGTAAAGTATTTTCTGGGAATAAATCCTCTTTCTGTTAACTCTGGGCCGGGTTAGTAGAACTTTGCTACCCTCTGACAACTTCTACTTACGGAATTTGAGATAAAGCACTTACCAAGTTTACCTGAATTCTAAATCAACTAAGAGGCCTCTCTTCCTCTTAGTTGTCACAGGGGTCACTTCTGCTGTGTCTGGAGGAAGGAAGGGATCTTAGAGGGACACCACCAAACTGACAGCCAGACACAGAGACCTGAGGGTCATCTTCAGTGTGACAAACATACATGGGAGCTGGAAAATGAGAAGTAAAACTTCACACTCCACCTGACACTAAGAGTAAGCCCATTATAGACCTCACAGATTTTCTGTTCCTGAAGAACACTTCATTGGTGGTCAAATAAGGCTCTCCTCCAACCTGAAATTAAGTGCTCATATGAATGAGAGGAAGGAGGCTGGAGGCCAAAGAGGTCCACTAACTTCATTATCTGATTCTTCCAACCACTGCACGTTACGAAGAGGGCTGGAGCCTGGCTCTACTGGCCAAGCTCCCCGGGGTGGGACAGCCAAGGTATGTCTGGAAAACAGAAGGGCTTTGCCAAGGCAAGCATCACTCATGCCAAGCAGACCAGCAAATGAGCTGCTTCTTGTATTCAGTCCCTTTAAATGAATCTTCCATGAGCCAAGGACTGTTCATTTAATAAATGTAAACTCAGGGACTACTAAGTACCAAGCACTGAAAATACAGAAGCAAATATGCACAAACCAAGTATGCTTTTCATCATTTTGTTTTTAAAAAATATTAATTAATGATTTCCTGATCCTAAAAGTAATGTGCATTGGTAGAAAATTTAAATTGAATTACCTATAATCTCACCCTGTGATAGTATTTTATGGCATTGGCTGCCGTTCCTAGCCAAAGAAAATGGGACTGGGGAAAAGGCCGGTTAGTGAATCCTCTTAAAATAGGGTCCAAGATTTCATAGTAAAAATGTTTTTAAGGTTTTGATTGGGACCCTGCTTGAAAAATGAAACTAAAAAATTGCAAAAAATAGTTATGTTTAATAGCACTTGTAGCACTGTAACTAGAATTGTCAAAGATCTCTTAGAACCAAGGTAAAAGCTTATTTTCTTTGTTAGTGTCTTTAACTACAATAACTGTGCCCAGCTGGGCATGGTGCACATACCTGTAGTCCCAGCATTCTGAGAGGCTGAGACAGGAGGAGCCCACCCTTGGCAATTTAGTGACTTAGGAGGACCCTGTCTCAAAATTTTAAAAAAGATTAGGGATATAAGTCAATGCAAAGATCCTGGGTTCGATCCCCAGAACTGAAACAAAGAAGCAAACAAACAACAACAACAACAAAAAACTGCTCTGATTTCCAAAACAAAAGAAGGAAATGAGAGCTGGGTAGGCAGTTTCAGATGTGAATTTTCCTACTATATCATAGTTTGCCCGCCATTTTTGCTTTTCTTTTTAGTACAATCACAGAAGTATTGGTTTTACAATGGCTTATTTTCCCCAAGGGCTTTCACTGATCTTGTTTTTTTTTAATTTAAATCTTTGTCTTCTGAATCATCTTAAAGTGTTATTATCCAGGATGATTTTGACTTCCTTAAAACCAAATTGAAGTAACTGCCAGATCCAGATTGACAGTGGCTTTGCGGAGGTTTGACCAGTTTTCCAACATTCCTTTTGTGAAAGCCTTCATCTTTTGCAGAAGGTTTGGCTTTCTCTCTGTTAAATTTGCACTATATTTGAATTGGATAATCAGATTTTACACTCTTGGCAGTCAGGGACACTGGATGTGTAGATAGCTGAGTCTCTTACAATCATGAGCTTTGCATAAATGTTAAAGTTCTCTAAAGTCACTGTAAGCAATGATTGGAGCATGGAAGGAGCCAGGACAAAGCAGAAGCCCAGTCCCTTCAGTCTTTCTCATATACATCCCAACAGGTACCGGACGTGAGGCCGGGATAATAAGCAACCCTCCACCAAATACACCTACTAACATGATTCCTAAGGCTAGGGGAAAACTAAGTTTAGCTACATCTCCTGAGAACTGATTTTTCATTAAATTTATTTTTAAAATTGAATTTTATTTTTTAGTTAAAATATTTTAAATTCTGGGTCTCTCGGTGACATAGGGTGCCTGCTTGACTACTAGCAAGATACATGGCTCCACAGTGACCCTGTTTTTTAAGGTTATGCGTTGGATGTGACCTAAAATAGGAGAACAAAGAGGTACCAGTGTTGCCTTGAGCTAAAGTGTTCCCCTAATGAGGGGAGCTATATGAAATTTATAAACTGCGGTTAGGACAGTTTTCTCTTTTTTAGTGTAGATGTAAGCAAAATTAATATACATAAGTGTATTCTCTTTGTTTCTCTTCATTGCCTCTGTCCACCTGGGAGCAAATGCCCAGCACTTTCCAGTGGCTGTGGGTACCAGAAGCCTCCCTGTGAAGAGTTGTAGTCTGGGGTTGGGTTCCCCAGAAGCAGCACCTGAGATGGGGATTGTTGTGCAAGTGATTTATTTAGGAAGTGACCTTGGAGAAGAGGCATAAATGAGGCCAAGCAAGGTAGAGGAAGTTGCTAAACAGGACTGCAGACTCAGCTGATATCTGCTTCACCCCAGGCCTGTAGGGAGCTCTGAACGTGAACTGCACAATATAGTTGGTTCCACCTGGAGACAAAAGGGGTGTACTTTGGTACCCATGCTTGCTTTGGAGAGTGTTGTAACCCCCAGGCAAAATGCCCCCCATGCAGCTGGGGCGTGCTGAACCTGTCTCAGAAAGGGCTCTGGGGGAGCACCAGCACCATCTACAAGGGGTCCTCATGTGTGCCAGAGCCCACACTCTGCACTGCCTTCTTGAAAATCACAGCTGTGGTTGGAGAGAGGGGGATAGAATTAAAGCCTCAGTGTGCAGAGTCCAGCCTGAAATAGCCACAGTGGTAGCCTCTCCTTACCCTGGTACTCATCCTCACCCTGGGGAAACTTACAGGTAGGCAGATCGGCCTCACTGCAGTAGAAAGAAGTGAGGCTGTGGAAAGAAGCCCTCCTTAACTTAGTGTGATATTCTTAGAACTTACCATTCTTAAGCAAGATTTTGAAAGGCAGAATTAGGGGGTGGGCTTGGGAGAAAGGGATCAGAAAGATGACTTGGTTGCCTTTTAGTTAGAATTTAGGAGGCTTGCAGTTCATCTATGGCCCAGCCCGGGTTACCAGGCCAGGCCGAGGGTTTGGACCAAAAATATTAGCTCAGAATGGACAGTGGTTTGTCCTATCCATTTGTCTTCTCAGGGAAACATAGGAAGGTAGCCAGCTGGAGGCCTGGGGGCTTGGTCAGGGCTCTCCCAGCCCACCATAGCCCCAGTGAGTAGTGTCAGAACTGCTGCAAAGGATGTGATAGCCTCATTGCATCTACTCTACACAGCTGTCTTCCCTGCAGCCTGCCCATATGTTGGTGGTTTCTGTCTTGTAGGAGGAAATGGGCATCTCCTGTGAGCTGCTGGAATCAGACTTCCTCAAATGCAGCGTGGGATTTCCTTTCATGAGGTCAAAATCAAAGGTAAGGAGCAGAGCTGAGACACTTCCTTGGCCACAGGCTCCCAGCCCTTCCCATCAGCCATTTAACCAGCAACTGTCCCCCTCCCACCTCTGCATCCTACAGTGGCCACTGAAGCTCTACATGCAGTGGTGTGGTCCCTTCCAGAGAGGCTGCATTCACATGGTTTTATTCTTTGATGCACTCTATGTTCCCTTTTATGGTTAATCTTGTTTGTCAACTTGATTGGCTTGAGAGACACTGAGAAGATTGGTAAAGTACACTTCTGGATATGTCTGGGTAGATCAGTGTGGGGGGTGATAATCTTGTGGACTATATCTGGTCCATATTTCTTCCTCTCTGGTTCTTCCCCTGCTCTGTGCTTCCTGGCTGCCATGAGTTGAACAGTTTTCCTCTGCCATTCCACCATGATGTTTGTACCTTGAAGCCAGCTGGCCATGGACTGAAACTTCTGCAACCATGAGCCAAAATAAACCTCTTCTCCTTTAAGTTGATTTTCTCAGGTTTGGTCACAGCAACAAAAAAGCTGACTAAAATATCCCTCAAATGGGGAAGTCACATTACAGACTTCTTGGGCAAGCAGCATTTGATTGGTCTTCCTAAAATGTCTTCTTCTGGGACATTCCATGCCACAACACAGGAAAAGCTGTGGTGTAGGCTAGTGACCCACAACCCTGACTCTGGAACTCCCCGGGACACAGAATTCTCTGGATACCTCTCAGAATTCTCAACCACAAATAACTGTATGCCACTTGCTTTTGAAAAGTAAAAGAAATAACAGTGACTTTGGTGTTTATATGAAGCTCAAACAATAATGTGGTACAACATACCCAGACTTTCATGGAGCATTTAATGTATGCTGTGGTTACAAGGAGGTAAGAAGATGGTTTAGAAGATTAGCTTTGGCAGGCAAAACTAGAATCTAAGAGACCAGGTCTGTCTTTTGAAATGAAAGCTATTGCCCCTGGTGAGATTTAAAGGAAAATTAATCTCCTTTGTCTGCCTTTTTTCTACCTAAAAAAGTAAAATCTTCATTCTTCTCTCCTGCCTGTGTCATAGAATCAAATCATTTTAATCTCTCAGGCTTTTTGGTCCCAGTACCCAGTAATTGTTTTGAAAACCAATGGTAAGAACAGTCTAGTGAGATAGGAGATTTGCTCATTTCTTAGCAAATCACTCAAACTCACCAGCCCAATGAATGTACCTGCTCCCTATCACAGCAGCTATTATGTACTGATTCCTTAGCCATTTTCTGGCTCCATTCCTCCTGTCCACATTCACCCCAGGAAAAGGGAAACCTTGAGAAGTGGTTGCCCTTAGGAAATGGATCACACGTATCTGGCAGAAGACAGGTCATGTCCCATTAGTCTCCAGGTGGGTGAGGCTGGGGTTGAAGGATGAAGACCCTGAACCATGGACAGCTGTGCCTATAGTAAAGCATGTAGTACCCACCCACAGATGTAAGTGTAATATTTTGAGTAATAGAAAATAGACTCGATGGAAAAACTTTTAAGTTGCTATTTCATTATAAAGTCCACCCAAATCGAACCTAGAATATGTCTTACTATCTTTGGTGGAATGTCAAATTTTACTGAAATTTATTAACCATTAAAATAGTCATGGAACCAACAGAAGTATGACTATTAGAATGTTGAGATTTTTTTTTTTAAAGCTGGCAATGGCACTACTTTTCTCTCACATGTAAATGTGAAGAACTATAGCAAATGGAGACATGGGAGTAGAGGGTGAGAAAGCCCAAGTCACCCAGAAGAGACAGGGCCCCATCTGTCTCCCAGCTCCTTTCCCTGTCCTTCAGACCCTGGGGTTATGAGGCTCTGGACCATCTGCTAAACTTCATGACTATACTGTTGGTTGTCTGTATGCTCTGTCACTCATGGTCAACCTGCCTGGTCTCAGGCCTTCATCTCTGACTTTGACTTCTTGCCAAATCATTTGCCCCTCACCTTAGAGCTTTATCTTTACTGTGTCTAATTCAGATCTCCTGCCACGTCTGACTCTACTGAGAAAAAACCCTTGATTCTCCCCTTCTTTGTGTCCTCCAGCCATACTTTCTGCCTGACTCTGTGCCCCACCCTCCCTATAAACTGACAGATCCACTGCAATAAAAATTTCTGTCTAGAAAGGGATGTCCATGTCCACTGTAGATGAGAACCAAATGTAATAGTCCATATTGTCAGTTACTCTCATGTAGCATTCAATTCAGTAGAATCCAGTGTTGCAAAAATCAGACCATTGCCTAGAATTTGTCATAATGGAATCTAATTTAGATATATAAAGTAAGTCATAGGCTCTCAGAGCTTGATGAAATTTAAGAATTATTTTGTCTGGCCTCCTCTTTTTACTTAAATGCAAAAAGATTAAGTATCTTGACCAAGGTCACATACTTTGTGGTAGATTCTGGTTCTACAACACCCACCCACATTTTCCTCTCATATTCCCTTACATACCTGGCATATATATGATGAGAAATATTTGTTTAGGGCACTGTTACCAAAACACAGGATACTCACCACTGGGATTCATGCACTAAGATGATTTTAGGTGCTTCGTAGAATTATTTTGGGTGATGCACATGGACATAGCACTAAACAACATTGACTTCAACAGAAAGAAAATTATTACTTTTTGCTTAAGTCACTCAGACTTCTATAACAAGCTACCAAAGAATGAGTGACCTAAAAAAATAGACATTTGTTTCTCAGTGTTCTGAAGGCAAAGGAGTACAAGTATTAGGTGCTGAAGATCGGGTTCCTGACAAGGGCAGTCTTCCTGGTGTTTAGGCAGCCACCTTTTCTATGTGTGTTCACATGGCCTTTCCTTGGTTATGTGTATAGAAGGAATGGTATCTCTGCCTTCTCTTTTTAGGAGGGTACTAATCCCACCACGAGAGCCTCACCCTCACAATCTCATCTAAACCTAATTACCTCCCAAAGGTCCCACTCCAAATATCCTCACATTGGCGGTTCAAGCTTCAATGTGTGAATTTGGGGGACACAGAAACATTTAGCCCATAACTCTTGAACACTCTATCCATCCTAACCAAGGATGTAGAAAGTCTCCAACAGTGCTAGTCTATCTTTAACACCTCCCTTTCACCTGCCAGTCTCACTTTTGAACAAAGACAGAGTGGACTTTAGGCTCAGAGGCCTCAGTAGCCTACAGAATTTAACATTGTTTAATAAACTTACTGAAAGAGAAATTAGGGAAACAATACCTTTCACAATAACATCCAAAAAAATGAAATACCTAGGAATCAACCTCACAAAGGATGTAAAAGACCTCTACACTGAAAACTACAGTACTCTGAAAAAGGAGGTTGAAGAGCATATCAGAAAATGGAAAGATATCCCTTGCTCCTGGATAGGAAGAACCAATATAGTGAAAATGGCCATACTTCCAATATTGTTATACAGATTTAATGCAATTCCAATCAAAATTCCAACAGCATATCTCACAGAATTAGAGAAAACAATCCTAAAATTCATTTGGAATCGGAAGAGACCTAGAATAGCAAAGGCAATTCTAGGCAACAAAGGCAAGGCAGAGGGCATCACAATCCCTGACTTGAAATTATATTATACGGGCCGGTGAGATGGCTCAGCGGCGTAAGCGCCTGCCTTGCAAGCGCGAGGGCCCGAGTTCGACTCCCGGATCCCATATACGAAAAAGGGGCCGGTGATATCGCTCAGCGGCACGGGTGCCTGTTGGCGCGCGAGGTCCTGAGGTCGACCCCCCGGTACCCACAAAAAAAAAAAAAAAAAAAAAACGAAATTATATTATAAAGCTACTGTGATAAAAACAGTGTGGTACTGGCAAAAAAACAGACCTGAAGATCAATGGAACAGATTAGAAGATGCTGAAACAACCCCAGACATACTAAGCCACCTTGTCTTTGACAAAGGTGCCAAACACATTCACTGGAAGAAAGATAGCCTCTTTAATAAATGGTGCTGGAAAAACTGGCTCTACACATGCTGAAGATTAAAACTAGACTCATATCTTTCACCATGCACTAAACTAAATTCAAAATGGATCAGAGATCTAAATATTAAAACAGAAATATTAAATCTGCTGGAAGGTAGGATAGGTAAAACCCTTGAAGACATTGGTGTAGGCAAAGACTTTATGAATGAAACCTCAACCGCATAGGAACTATTAAAAGAATCAACAACTGGGATCTCATCTTATTAAAAAGCTTTTGCGCAGCAAGAGAAACCACCAACAGAATGAAGAGACAACCCACAACGTGGGAAAAAATGTTCGCCAGCTGTTCCTCAGACAAAGGATTACTATCGAGAACATATAGAGAACTCAAAAAAATCAGACCTCACAAATTTAAAGACCCACTCCAAAAATGGGCATCTGAGATGAATACACATTTCTCAGATGAAGAAATACAAATGGTAAATAAATATACAAAAAAATGTGCAACATCACTAGTCATTCGAGAGATGCAAATTAAAACAACACTGAGATACCATCTCAACCCAGAAAGAATGGCTATTATTAAGAAATCAACTAATAACAAATGCTGGAGGGACTGTGGGGAAAAAGGAACCCTTCTTCACTGTTGGTGGGAGTGTCGACTGGTGCAGCCACTGTGGAAATCAGTGTGGAGATTCCTCAAAAAACTAGGGTTGGAGGTCCCATTTGACCCAGCTATTCCCCTTCTGAGTATCTTCCCAGAATTAAAAATATCATACCACAGCGATATATGTGCCCCCATGTTTATAGCAGCACAATTTGTAATAGCCAGATCTTGGAAACAACCCAAATGCCCATCAACTGAGGAATGGATAAGAAAGATGTGGTATTTTTATACAATGGAGTACTATTCAGCCATAAAGAAGGATAAACTGGAGACTTTTATAGGTAAATGGATGCAACTCGAGAAAATACTCATAAGTGAAATAAACCGGATGCACATGTGTAAGCATCGTATTGTCTCTCTAGTATGACAAAGTGAAAGAGTAAATAAGATCCAAAATGTACAATAGACATGGTAAATCAAAAAGAAACTGGTCAAAAGGAAAGAGAGACTGGAATAGGGGAATAGGGAAAAGAAAGAAGGGAAAGGAAAAAAAATTGTACATATATATAAGATGGTTAAGATAGATACACTACCAATTTTACTTAGTTCATTGAAGAGTAAGGTTTGTGCCAGTAATGTTTGGACAATTGAATGCTAATATCCTGAATTAGTAACTTAGTAGTATTAATAACTTAGTATCCTGAATAACTAACTTAAAGATAATAATACGTAATGCATTAACCATTGTTACCCTCCTATTATGTTGTTTTGAAAATTTGTTCTTTTTTGATTTGTTTTGTTTTTTCTTCTCTTTAAAAAAAAAGAAAGAATTTAACATTGTTTGTCTATGACTACCTTCTCTTTAGGGCAAGTGGTTCAGGATTCCCACCTATGATAATGACATAAATTGTTCTTTTAAAATAATCTTTAAAGTAACAGACTAAGGCCACAAAAATGTGAAATAAATATCACAGCTGACATGATATACGATGTGGCTAAATTGGGAAGATGATGCAAGTGAAATTTAGAATGTCCTGGTTTAAGAGTTCAAATATGTCACTTCCTAAAGGGAATCTCAGTGGCTGAAAAAGGACTTGGCTTTGCTGTGAAAGCTGTGTGTTGGTATGACAAGCAGAAAGATATACATAAAAATGAAGTTTGTCAAGCAGATGAGCTTCCAGGGGTCATAAAATAGAGAATGTTGTAGCCAGTGTAGTTTAAGTGCAGCATGCGTACAAGTGCAGTATGCGTACTGGAGCCAAATGTCACTTTCTTTTTCCCTAGTATGATTTCAGCATAATCTTTGATACAAGCCACCTGTCTGGGGAAGAGGAAGTTCTCAGCTTCATTGTTACTGCTCAGAGGTAAGGGGGACCCAAACATTTTTGTCAAAGATAAATGATTCATGGGACTAGGAAAGGACATGTTCTGGTCATAGTTTGATGATTCCCAGAATGCTGAAGAGAGAGGGACATTTACTCAGTGATAAAATCCCAACTGCTGAATAGTATCAGATCTTTTGGGGATGGTGATTATCTAGTGATTATCTGCTTGCATAATCGTCACTTCCAATTGAACTGGGAGGGGCTGGGAGTCAACTAGTTGGAGGTAATGATTCTACAGCTGAAGAGAGACAGGGCCATGGAGGTGAAGTTGTTCCAGTCCAAGGTCAGTTCCTGCTTGGCCATATGTTTCCCAAATGAGATAGATGTTCTCTTTGGGTTTTCAGGCTGAGTCAACTGCTTCTCAGGTATATGCAGCTGCACCTCTTAATGGAGAGGAGAAGGATACCTGCTACGAGGTCCTGACTAAGCTGGCTGGTAGAGGCCCCCAAGTGATGCTCCTTGAGAAAGAGATTGTCCTGAAAGCTGGGTGAACAGATAGGGAAGGGGATGGTGGGTGGTGACTCTGCCCTTCAGGAGTGTGAATAGCTGCAGATATCTGAGATAGCCTTTGGGGAGTTATGAGATGCCTCCTTGAGCCAGGATTGACTCATGTGTTGAAGCAGCATCTAGGTAGCAACTAGCTGATGGCTAGGATGCAGGGGGAAGCATTCAGGTGGGTGAATAAGGAGATACAAACTTTCATGGGGTAGTGGTTAGACCTATCAATTTAAAATTTTACTTGGAAATGATTTTAAATATAACAAATGTTGTAAGAATAATGCAAAAAGAAAAAAAAAAACTCCTCTATACTCTTTATCCAGATTCATCCAATGTTAACATTTTGCCTCATTTACTTTTTCATTCTCTTTCTATATATAACTTTTCCTTAACAATTTGCAAGTAAGTTGAAGAAATCATGCCCCTTTATCCCTATATACTCAGTGTACATTCCCAAAGAATGAGGCTCTTAAGTAACCACAGTATAGTTATCAAATTCAGGAATTTTTACATTGATGGAATGCTGTTATCTAATCTACAGTTCATGTTCCAGTTATGCTTATTGGCCCCAGCGATATCTTTCCAGCCACTTTTTTACTGGTTCAAAAGACTTGATTATTTTCTGTTTACCTTATTTTCAAGATCTCATAATTCATGTTCATGTAAAATATGACTGTGATCTAGTAGGAACACATGCAAAGTATAGAGAGGGACTCCATACCCATGGCTGGAACCCAGGAGGGCTTCCCGGGGGAGGTGACGCTGTAGAGGAGTCTGTTTCCAGGTTGAGATACGCAGGCAGTGTGTCCGCAGTACAACCTGCTGCGCTCATCCATGTGAGTGGTGGCATGGGAATGAATGGATATTCGTGGGCCATCTCAGAGGAGGCTGGGGAGTACACAAGGAGTATACACTTCTCCTGCAGTGGAAGATTGGGTGGGAAGTGAAGCCAGTTATGGTGGCATGTGCCTGTAATCCCAGCCCTCTGGGAGGCTGAAGTAGGAGGATCACAAGTTCAAGACCATGCTGGGCAATTTAATGACTTAGCAAGACCCTATCTCGAAATAAAAATAAAAAATTAAAAGGGGGCTGAGGATGTGGCTCAGTGCAGAGGTTCTGGGTTCATTCTCAGAACAAACAAAAGAAGAGCCTGAGCTGGATCCTGGGGACAAAGTTAGCCTCAGAAAATCTGAACCATATTCCTATAGCAATGAGGAGCCACCAAAAGTTGCTGAACAGTGACCCAAACCAACAGCTTACCCACAGGGCATATGATAGTCCAGTTTAATGTAGGCGGTAGATGCCTATTCAAATTTGAATGTTCTCATTCTCCTGCCATTTCTTGGGTCCACTGCAAACTCACCACTGATGGGCAGACCTTGCCGTGTGCTCTCTCAGTCTTTCAGCACCTGGGGCAGCCACTGCTCCTGAGAAGGAACATGACATGATGACAGGGAGAGGATTTCCCTTCTCAAAAAGAGGAAACTGCCTGCTTCCCAGCCTCATTTGTGACTAGTCATGGGGGTCAGAGAGGGTGATGAAAGATCCGCCTGTTAGAATAGCCTGTCTGTAGGCCAGTGGTGCCCTGGTCTTAGATGCACATTGACATCATCTGGGGAGCTTTTTTTTTTTTTTTTTTTTGTGGGTACCAGGGGGTTGACCTCAGGACCTCGTGCACCAGCAGGCGCCCGTGCCGCTGAGCAATATCACCGGCCCTTTTCTTGTATGTGGGTTCCGGAAGTTGAACTCGGGCCCTTGCGCTTGCCAGGCAGGCGCCTATGCCGCTGAGCCATCTCACCGGCACTGGGGAGCTTTAAAATGTCCTGAGGTGTGGTTCATGCCTCCCCCACACATACATACAACATCCTGAGATTCTGACCTAATTAGTCTGGGGCAAGCACTGGGCACTAAGATTTTTGAAAAGGCTCGTTACATGATTCTAATCAGCAGCCAAGCTTGAGAGCCGCTATCTGTGTTCCCTTACACTGTGCTGGGCACATTATCACTTGATAAACTTCTGTTGTGCACCTCCTATTTACAGTTGCAGTGCTAAGTGTGGACCACATAAGAAAATGCTAGTAACCTAGTAAGTTCAAGAATACCCCCTTCTGTACATTAATATTGTTTCACAGGCTCAGGGGAGACCTCATATTTTTTAAAGTTAATTTTATTGGTACACTTGATATACATAACGATAACATTCATCATAGGGAATTTGTACCTGTACATAATATATCTTGATTTTTCTTTTTTTCCCCATTCTCCTCCCCTCACTTCAACCTTTCTTTCCCTCCTTATTTACAAAAGCTTTGTTCCCATTTTTTTCTTCTAGTCTCTCCCCCCACCCCCATTTGAACATTTTCTTCCTACTTCCCAATATGTATCATCCATTTGGGTCCTTATTTACCCTTTCAGAGAATGTTCATAGCTGAAATAACTAAATATACAAATTTCTAGTTTCTTGAATCACAAATGTGAATGAGACCACATTATCTTTTAAACACACACTTGGATATTTCAGGCACTTGCTTCTTTTCAGGCCTTGGTGGAAATCTGGCCTTCCTGCCCCAGAGGCACTCGCAGCACTTGACTCCTGGGTACATTGGGCAAATCCTTAAAGCTCCTTATCTTGAAAGCCACAGTTAAACTATCAGTTGTTCTTCCGTCACCACCCTTGGAAGGTCTCTTGCCTACTTGTAGATTTAGGAGGTCATAACGCTGAGACTAAACAGTGTCTCGAGATCTCTCCTCTCCATGGCCTCGAGTCTGGCTTTGCAGACCACTGGAAAGCATCCCAGCAAGTGGGTATGCAGGATGGTGGGAGCCTTTTGAAGTTTGGTCTCTTTATCTCAACTGTTCAACTTGGCTTGTTCTCCAGCCGTTACCCGATGACAGATGAAACCACTGAGCCTGAGCTGCCAGCAGCCACAGGTGGCTGGACAAATGGCAGACAAGGGTAACTCTTCCATCAGGAGCTGATTACTCAGACCTGGCAGGATGCTGGGACAGGGGACAGGAGGGAAGGAGGCCAGGGTGATGCCATCTTATTGGCAGAGGGACCACCTCTGGTTCACCCATGTTTGTGATTCCTGGGCTTTGACTTCCCTCCCCATTGGAAAGGAAGGGTAAAGAAGTTAGGTTGGGTGGGCATCTGGCCCTGCTGTTACACTGATGTCATCCCGCCCCAGGGGTAGTGACATGACCCTAAGGGGTCAGAGACACCCAGCACTATTGTTTTAGAACAATAGGAGAGAGGAGAAAGGATGTGGGAGCTATTTAAGTATTATTTCCACTCAGCACTTGCTGGGTGGGAGAGGAAGACAGTGGGGTGGTGGGAGGGAGGGCACAGAACAGGGAGGAGCTCAGCAGGTGCTCAGTTCAGTGTGATGAGGAGTGGTCAGGATAAACAGTGCCTGAACCTCAGCAGATCTGAGGAACTCTTATGTTCCATCCCTGAAGGGTGAACTTGGTATCAAGAGAAGGAATCACAGTAGAAAAAGCCCTGGTTTGGAGTCTGACTGAGCTGGTTGGAATCTCAGCTCTGACTGACTTGCAGGAGGGCCACGACCTGTCTGAGCTGCTCCTCACCTGTCAGTTGTGGTCTTGCCTGGGGATACTGTGAAGTCACTGCAAGCTCATGCTGATAATTTCCCAGCATGGTGCCTGCACACAGAAGCCACCCAGCAGCACCAGCACTTTGTGTTCCCCTTTCCAGAATCCCTGTTCTCTGCTTTTTCCCCCAAGGGAGGGGATGTCTTGGTGAGAACTGTTCCCACCAGAGTCTGTGGCAGGAGTGTCTGGGGGATCTATCATGACAGGTTGGCCATGGCCTCTCCTGTGCTTGGCTGTCCACGGAGAGTGGGTGAACCTTCCAAATACCTGCAGAGGCCTAGCAACTGCCCTCCTGGCTACAGTACCTCACTTGTCCACTGTCCGTGGAACAAGCCCATACAGAAGTAGCATCCACAGTGGATGCTTCATCCATAACCTCTCAGCACACCCACTGCACAGTCTCGCCACCCTTCCAAGGCTCTGCCCAGAGCCCACTCACTTGCAAGACAGGAAGGGAATTCATGTCCTCTCTTTCCCTCTGCTGCAGCAGCTCTGTAGAGTTAGTGGACAAAGGCCCAGCTCCCATGGCCTCAGATGGGGAGGCTGAGACATATGCTGTACATTGTCTTCCAGAGTCTCCCAGTGAGACAGAGCCCCAGCTGCCTCCAGTTCTAGTCTCCCAGATGACATGTCTTTGTTGGCTTCTTTCCCTTCCTAGTCTTCCTCTCCACTCTCTGGGGTCACTGCCTAGATAACCTACTTGCCCCAACATCTTTGTGAGTGAAACACAAATAAGACAGTTGAGTACCTGCTGTGCCTCTGCACAAGAAACTCTGGTACCAGAAATGGAACCAAGGACAGATCAGGTGAGGCTGCCCTTGGAGAATGTAGAGACTCACTGTAGTGAGGGACAGCGAGCCTCTGGACAGCTTGTGTGGGCCAGTTACTTCATTTTCTCTCCCTGCACAGTGGCAACGTGGAGCACTCTGAAGCCCTGCTTGACAACACTCTCATACTGACGGTGCCTCTGGTGCACGAAGTGGACACGTCCATCACTGGGTGAGTAGCCCAGCCCAGGCCTGAGTGGCCACAGGGTTGCCCTCCAGTTGAATGCTTTGCTGTTTTGTGTTTGTATGTGTCTCCAGCCAGAAGCAGTGGCCTTGCCACTCCTTTCCTCCCAGCCTTGGAAGGCAAGATGAAGCCTTAGCTGCACCCTCCTCTTTCTTATTTCTCTGTCTTAGTACCCTCCCACCTGGTTGGTGACACCAGAAGTTTGATGACAAACCTTATAATTTCTTGAGCGTTCTGTACACCTTTATATGCATCCTTTCTCACCTTACCCCATTATAATGCCATAATGGTGGCTGGAGTGTGGTTCTTGGGATTAAAATCTCAGCCAGAGGTTATTGCCAGATGTGTTCCAACCTTGGCTCTCAGGAGGGCTACCCTTCTGATTAGCTTCACAGTTGGCACTGGCTTTGTGTTTTTCTGTTACTTCCTTCTACAGAGCCACAGATGGTTCTGCCTAATGTCTGTGATGACCTCGGATGGTTAGGGAACTATCAGGGTGGCCACATTGTCTGTACAGGTGAAGACCACAGCCACACAGTGCTGCTGGTGTTGTTGGAAAGCAGGATTGCAGGCTGTGGTCTTCAGAGAACCCAACAACCCAGGTCAGTTTTCAGCCAAAGCCCAGGCTAGAAAAATGAGAACTCAATTCCTGCTCCCAGCTTCAGCAAACAGAGAACATCGTGGAAAAAAAATTTTTGCACAGTTGGTTTAGATCAAATGAAGAACCATCGAATCTTTGACCCAAATGCAAGCTGAACTTTCTGGAGGTTCACAGTTTCTCATTTTTCATTTTTCAAGTGCTTCTGGGTCTCCTCCTCAGCTAGAAGAAGGAATGTTGATACATTTGAGAGGAGCCATGCCTACAATAGCTCCTTCCCTGCTGGGAGCCAGGGGAGTGAGTGGCCTTGCTTTCCTGTACTTGAGCTCTTGGCATTTTTCATCACATTTTCTAGACATGAGGCATTGGTGGAATAGACTTGCAAATTAGCATGTATTTGCCTCTGTTCACAGCTCTATTTTTAACCATATGGTTTATTTATTTGTCCTATCCAAGAACAGTGAGAATATACTCAGAACCAAGCCCTATCCTTGGGGATAAAGAGAAAACACCTCCCACACACATGTGATCATGTTGTTAGGCCTTGGGAGACCTCACTGTGAGGTGCTAACAGGCCCTAATGAAGCCATCAGGTAAACAAATGAGTCAACCTCTGATCTTTCCAGGAACCCAAAACAGGGTGAGTTTAGATGAACCAGTTTTTGACATTTGGCAATGCTGGGAACTCACTGCGTTACCAAAATAATGTGCTTAAATTGAAAATAGTTGGGTTGCTGTCTAGTGGGACTCGGTCCCAAAAATCTCAGCCCAGTTGTGCTCAGGTAAGTAGACTGCTTTGAGCATCTAAGATTCATTGTTTGTGTGGGAGTCAGTAGGAGCTTTGTTCCTTTTCAGGGGTTTGTTCACAGCAGCCAGATTGAAAGTATTGCTACAAACTGAGCCTGAATTCTTAAGGGAGCCACTGCCTGAAATCTGAGGGAAAATGCCATCATTGAATTGACTTGACTTTCAGATACCTAGTTTTTAGTAATCATGGTAGTCTGACAAGTTTAAATTAAATTTTTGAAATGAATATATGTAAGGGTAAGTTTTGGGCACCAAATACATAATTCATTTGCATTTATTTTAAAAGTTTATGGGCCGGTGAGATGGCTCAGCGGCTTAAGCGCCTGCCCGGCAAGCGCAAGGGCCTGAGTTCGACTTCCGGAACCCACATACAAAAAAGGGGCTGGTGATATCGCTCAGCGGCACGGGCGCCTGCTGGCGCGCGAGGTCCTGAGGTCGACCCCCGGTACCCACCAAAAAAAAAAAGTTTATTATAAGCTTCCTTGGTCCACAGAATGTTTTTCAAATGACAAAACATAAAATGTTTAGTTTTATTTTACAGGTTTGTTTGTTTGTTTGTCTTGGGTACTACTGGAGAGTGAGCCAGGGGCCCTCACACTGAGCTATATCCCCTAACCCTTTTTTAATATTTTGAGACAGGGTTTTGTTAAATTGGTCAGACTGGGTTCAAACTCCCCATCCTCCTGCCTCAGCCTCCCAGAGTGCTGGGATTACAAGGCATGTGCCTCAATGCCTGGCTTTATGATCCAGTTTTTAAAATGGTTACCATAGCTTTGATTGTTAAAACTTCCTTATTTTAGAAATTTAAGCCCAGTACCTAGGTACCTAATGTATATGTAGCTTAGTGATGCACTCTAAGGCTAGAAGACAAACTAGAAATGTCTGTTTAGAAAATAGACTGGCTAGGGGCCGGTGAGATGGCTCAGCGGCTTAAGCGCCTGCCCGGCAAGCGCAAGGGCCCGAGTTCGACTCCCGGATCCCACATACGAAAAAGGGGCCGGTGATATCGCTCAGCGGCACGGGCGCCTGCTGGCGCGCGAGGTCCTGAGGTCGACCCCCCGGTACCCACAAAAAAAAAAAAAAAAAAAGAAAATAGACTGGCTAATCCCCTCAAAGGAAAGAGAAGAAATAGTACCAGAAGGTAAACATTTGGTGGGAGACACTGCAGTAAATACAGATAGATGTTTGTGTTCTCAGGATAGCAATGACTGTGGGTGCTTGACTGTGGTTTGGGATGACAATATTCATGCTTTCCTTTTCAGAATCGTGTCTCCAACTTCATTTGTGTATGGTGAGTCTGTGGACACATCCAACTTCATTCAGCTGGATGACCTGGAGTGTCATTTTCAACCCCTCAACATAACCATTCAGGTACCCATACCTGGAAACCACCTCTGTCACTGAGTGCTGACAGAAGGCCCCATGGGATGTGTCTCCTAGTGAAGGGCAGCTAAAGGGCTAGCTTGTTGCAGGAGAAACCCTCCCCAGTCTGGTTTGCTGGTGTGTGTGTGTGTGTGCAGACCACACATGCAGACCCTTGTACTTTCCACACCTTGGAAGGAGAGGTACACCAAGATGAACATCAGCTTTCCCACCAAGACCTCTGTATGGCTGAGCCAAGGCCAGCATCCCAGCCCACATGGTCCTATAGGAACCCTTTTTGTTCTCCATCATTCTCCATCTTAGGGGCAGGGGAGCTTTGGAGGATCAGTTGTATCCCATTCCTCTTGGGGTTTCCATGCTAACTGAGCCAAGACCCCACTTCTCCCCCAGGGGAGCAGCCTTTGGGAAGTGCAGCTTTACAAGGCAAAGCAGTGTGTGCTGATGTAAACCTTCACAGGAAGAAGTATGCTGCTCCCTCACTGAGCTGGGGCTGGCTCATCTCAGTCCCCTAAGGTCACCTCCAGCAGGTCCACTCAGTGTGAACTGTGGACATCATGAAGAACACTGTCCCTTCTCTTGATTATAGGTTGTAAACTTTTTCTGAAAAGGCCTAGCAGGTAGGTATTATAGGCTTTGTGGGCCATGCAGTCTGTGTGGCACCAAGGCAGGCATGGAGATTACATAAATAAAACCTTAGCTATGGACACTGAAATATAAGTTTCACATAGTTTTTACATACCGTAAAATGTTATTACTCTTTTGATTGTTTTCCCAACCATTTAATGCTGTAAAGTGGCCATTCTGAGCTCACAGACTGTACAACAGGAGATGCTGGGCCACATGTGGTCACAGTTTGCTGACACCTGCTTTTGAAGTGTGAACTCTCTGGCCAACTGTTCATCATGTGACTTTGTGAATGTAAAACGAGAGGAACCTCAACATCATCCAGTCCATGCCCCCTCCCCAACAAACAAACAGGGGCATATAGGCCCAAGTTAGAAAGGACATGCAGAATAAAAGTCCTAGAGTTGGGTAAAGTGTGGCTGGGGCCAGCATTGCTCAGTCATTGCCTAGACTCACATGGATCAGCTCCTGGCCAGGAGCTGTGGATAAAGTAAGGAAAAGTGGCCCATTTTACCCATAGTGCACTGGAACCCACATCTCTTGCTTCCAGAGCTTTTGCTCTGCCTCTTTCATCCTTCCCTGTGGAGAAGATGGTTTCCCACTCTGGTATTACTACTATGGCCAAATAATGAGTATTTTATCTCCCTGTGGCTTCTCCTAAGTGGACTTAGAGAATGACAAATAATGATGGGGTGAGAGTCCAGAGAATGAAGCAGTAAAACATTTGTTGGCTCTTGCAAACAAAGGTCTTCCTTTCTCCAGCATTCTCATAAGCAGGAGGCCTCCAGAATCATGATGGATAACACATGTCCCCAGCTCACAGAGGATGTGCCTCCTGACCGCTAAGCCCCATCTGTCACACCCTGCCCTTGATTTACAAGAGAGGGAGGGGAAAAATGGGGTTAGGGCTTATTTTGGAGACAGTAGGGTGATGGCTGTGAATCACACCTCTGTGTTTCTGAATTGCTTCTCAGAGTTAGTTTATGTTTTTCCTTTGTGTTTTGCAAGTGGATAGAAAACAGATAAAGACCAGATGGATTTATTTAATTTTAGTCATTTATACTCTTTTTTAAGAGTTTTTGAGGTGTCTTGCAATAAAAGAAACAGTCAAGAAAATTATTTAGAAATGACACAAACATTATTTAGAAATGTCACAAAAAATGACACAAAATGACATGTGTTTGTGAAGAGGGTACAGGTGTTGAAAGGAGGCAAGTGGAGAAATAGTAATTACACAAATGCTACTGAATATTGTGGCCTGCTGAAAAAGGAAGGGAGAGGCAAGGAAGAGAAAGGAGAAAGAAAGGAACCTAAGAAGTTGTTTCTTTAAAGGTATTTTTGCAGGGAGCTTAAAATTTGGTGTTCAGGCAAATAGTTTTCTTCACATCTGCCCTGAAATATGACCCGGGCTAGTAAATTGGACCGTGAGGAATGAGTGATTGGCATGTTCCTTTGATAAACTGCTCCATGAGCCATTGCCTGAAGAAGTACACAGCTTTCAATGCAAGACTGAGACAGTCAGGTGGGTCTGAGCGATTGATAGTACCTGCTGGTTTTTGGGAGGACATACTTGTGTGTTATCAATGCCCATTGTTTCCTTGAGAATTCTCTGATAACTCATTTTCGGGTATAATTGTCATTCGTGGGAAGGTCACTGACCAAGTAGGTGGTAATAATGACCAGAAGGTAGAGATAGTCAGGGAGGAAGAGATCAGGCATATGGAGAGACTCTCTGTGTTTCCACATTCCAGCAACAGCATTCCTGAAGAAGAACATAAGACTTTGCTTATGAACGGATTTTTCTGTGTCTTTTAAAATCTGTTATTCAACAAGCTACATAATTGTTAAAGGACTCCACTGCAAATGCAGATGGGACAAGGGCAGAAATGGCTACTCTTGGCCCTGCTGTCTACATTTGTTTTTTAACAATGGTACAGCAATTTGTTCACCATTTGTAGGATTTGGATGTTTTTGTATCAGAGGTCAAAGATTTCCCCACCTGAAAAAGAGTAAGGGAAACTAATGCAGATGTCACACATAAATATTTGCAGAAAATCAAGTGTTAATATATTGTTTAAAATAATATGGTGGCCGGTGAGATAGCTCAACAGCATAAGCGCCTGCCTGGCGAGCGCAAGGTCCTGAGTTCGACTTCCGGTACCCACATATGAAAAAAAGGGCCGGTGATATCGCTCAGTGGCATGGGTGCCTGCTGGCACGCGAGGTCCTGAGTTATACCCCCGGTACCCACCAAAAAAAAAAAATAAATAAATAAAATGAAATAAAATAATGTGGTAACACAAGCTCTTCCAAGCCCCAGGCTCTGATGAGTGAAATCAGTTAAATGAGATCCTTTTCCCCTCTGCTCACCTCCACTCATGCTTTGATTGGGATTTCCCAGACATGTGAGGAAGGTTCTTTTCAATTCTGTGCTCTCATATTTCACTTCTAATTAGTTATTTCAATTGTGGTTGGATATTCCTTCCTTTTCTCGTGTCTTGGGGTTGTTGTTTTTGGTTAATTTTGTTCTTTTTGAATCAAGAGTTGGCTCATCTGCTCTATCATTTTTAATCTATTCCTTGAAGCAGAACAAACTGTTATAATATAAAGACAGTGTTTTCGAGAGAAGAGTTGGCTGGAGCTTGATCCGCAGACATTTTTTCATATGTGAAGACCTGGTTAGATTTCCAGCACCCCCTCCCCTTTTTTGTCCCTGCTCTTTTGACCTCAACTTCAGGGATGCTTTGAGTCTCTGAGTTCTTTCTCTACCCTCCAGGCTGCGAACTAGCATTTCATTTCTTCCTCTCCCATTTATCTATTCACCTTTTTTAATTGACAAATTAAAGTTGTGCATATTTTACTAATCTTTTAAAAAATGTCTTCTTTGAGCCCACACTGTAAAGTTTACCTATTTAAAGTTTACCTATTTAAAGTATACAGTTCAATGGTTTTTAGTATGTTTAACGTTGTGCTTTCATCATCATTATCTAATTTTAGAATACTTCCATTACCCTCAGAATAAACCCCATGCTTGTGAGCAGTCATTACCCCTAAAGACCTACCTTGGAGCTCTTGCAGGTTTTGCTTCAGACCACTACACTAATGCAAATATCCTAATAATGTCATACAATTTTTTGTTTCCCAGTTCATATAAAAGTTATGTTTAAACTCTACTATAGTCTATCAAGTGTGTAATAGCATTATGTCTGAAAATGTACATACTTTAAGAATACTTTATATTGCCAAAAAATGCTAACAATCGTCTCCTCCCTCAGTGAGCCAGGGTTTTTTTTGCTGGTAGAGGCTCTTGCCTCGGTGTTAATGGCTGCAGACTGTTCAGAGTGGTACTTGCCAAAGGATGGCTGTGGCCGTTTCTTAAAAGAAGACAGTAGTGAAGTTTGTCACATTGATAGAGTCTTTTACAAAAGATTTTTATATTTGATATCATTTTGCCCACAGTAGACCGTCTTTCAGAATTAGAATCAATCCTGTCTAACACTGACACTCCTCCAAGTACTAAGTTGATGCCGTAGTCTAAATTCTTTGTTGTCATTTCAACAACATTCACTGCAGTTTCATCGTGAATAGATTCCATCATAAAAACACTTTCTTTGCTCGTGTGTAAGCAACAGCTCATCATTGTTGAAGTTTTATCATGAGGTTATAGCAGTTCAGTCACATCTTCGGCTCTGCTTCTAATTCTTGTTCTCCTGCTATTTCTACCACATCTGCAGTTATTTTCTCCACTGTGATCTTAAACCCCTCAAAGTCATCTGTAAGAGTTGGAATCAATGTCTTTCAAGCTCTTGTTAATGTTGATATCTTGACCTCCCATCATGAATTATGATTTTTTTTGTGGGTACCGGGGGGTCGACCTCAGGACCTCGCATGCCAGCAGGCGCCCGTGCCACTGAGCGATATCACTGGCCCTTTTTTCGTATGTGGGTTCCGGGAGTCGAACTCGGGCCCTCGCGCTTGTCAGGCAGACGCTTATGCCGCTGAGCTATCTCACCGGCCCTGAATTTTCTTAAAGATGATTCTTTTTTGGTTTTCAATTCACATTCCCTAGATCCATCAGAAGAATCACTATCTATGGCAATTATAGCCTTATGAAATGTATTTCTTAAATAATAAATCTTGAATATCAAAATTACTCTTTGATCCATGGGCTGCAGAATGGATGTTGTCTTTTTTTTTTTTTTTTTTTTTTTTTTTGTGGGTACCAGGGGGTCGACCTCAGGGCCTCGCGCGCCAGTAGGCGCCCGTGCCGCTGAGCGATATCACCTGCCCCTTTTTCGTATGTGGGATCCGGGAGTCGAACTCGGGCCCTCGCGCTTGCCGGGCAGGCGCTTAAGCCACTGAGCCATCTCACCGGCCCCGTGGATGTTGTCTTGAATGGCATAAAAATATATATATATCATTGTACATCTCCATCAGAGCTCCTAAATGACCACATGCATCGTCAGTGAGCAGTAAAATCTTGAATCTTTTTTTTTTTTTTTTTTTTTCTGCCTGAGCAGTGGGACTCAACAGTGGGCTTTAAATACTCATTTAGCCATGTCATAAACAGATGTGCTGTCCCCCAGGCTGTGTTGTCCCATTTATAGAGCACAGGCAGAGTAGATTTAGTATAATTCTTAGCCATAGGATTTACAAAATGGTAAATGAGCCTCAGCTGTAACTTAAGTCACAACTACATTAACCCCTAGCAAGAAAGTCAGTGTGGCCTTAGCTTTGAAGCTAAGCACTGACTTTTCCTCTCTAGCTATGAAAGTCCTAGATGCCAGCTTCTTCCAGTAAAAGGCTTTTTCATCTACCTTAAAAATATGCCATTCATTGTAGTTACCTTCAGCAGCGATAGCTAGATCTGAATAACTTGCTGCAGCTTCTACCTCAGTATTTACTGCGTTGCCTTACACTCTTATGTTATGGCAATGGCCTCTTTCTTTTTTTTTTTTTTTTTTTTTTTTTTTTTTTTGTGGGTACCAGGGGGACGACCTCAGGACCTCGCGTGCCAACAGGCACCCGTGCCACTGAGCGATATCACCGGCCCCTTTTTCGTATGTGGGTTCCGGGAGTCGAACTCGGGCCCTTGCGCTTGCAAGGCAGGCGCTTACGCCGCTGAGCCATCTCACCGGCCCAATGGCCTCTTTCTTTAAACCTCACAAACCAACCCCTGCTAGCCTCCAACTTCTCTCCTGCAGCTTCTTCACCTCTCCCAGCCTCATAGAATCAAAGAGAGGGCCTTACTCTGGATTAGGCTTTGGCTTAAAGCAGTGTGCTGGTTAGATCTTTTATCCAGACCACTAAAATTTTCTCCATATTAGTAATAAGACTGTTTTGCTTTCTCATTATTCATGCGTTCACTGGAGTAGCACTTTCATGTCCTTCAGGAACTTTTCCTTCGTATTCACAACGTGGCTAACCAGTGCAAGAGACATAGCTTTTGGCCTGTCTCAGCTTTGGACATAGCTTCCTTACCAACATTAATCATTCCTAGCTTTTAATATAAAGTGAAAATTATGCAGCTCTTCCTTTTCACATGAACACGTAGAAGCCATTTATTTCTTGCCTTTTCCATCTTCTAGAGGCTGTGTGAATTCTTTGGCTTATGGGTCCCTTCCATTTGCAAAGCCAGCAATGGGTGGTTATAGCTCTTGATTCTGAGTCTTCTGCTCCCTTGTCCCTATGTAAGGGCCCTTGTGATTATGTATCTGGATAATCCAAGATAGTCTCTTATTTGAAAGTCATCTGGTTAGCAACCTTAATTCTACCTGTAACCTTAGTTCCCTCTTGTCATGTAACATAACAGTCACAGGTTCCACAGATTAGAAATGGACATCTTTGAGATCATGTTTTTCTGCCAGTCACACGCCTTCTTCTCCCTAAGCCTGTCTTAATCTACTTTCTGTCTCTATAGATCTACTCATCTTTATCTTTCTCCTTTACATTCCATGTCTTCCTTGGTTTTCATGTCCATCCTTTGCTGTCTCCTTATTCTTTATGGTCTCTTTATGACCAACATCTTTCCCCTCATTTCTTGGGATATGACTGGCTTCTAGATACAGAATATGAAATGGATGGTAGAGAGGAGAAGAGAGGTAAAGTTTTGTAAGACCAAATGCTGGAACAGGAAAGAGGTGCACAGATGTCATCAAAAAAATATTAATAATTAAGTAGGTACAAAGTGCCTAGAAATTGAATAAGCTGGATCACGTAGTAAAAACATCCCTTTCTGTAAACTACAGATCACTTGGTTTTGAGGTTAACTCATTTGGTCTTTTAAGGTTTCTATTACCTCAAACTATAAAAGGAAGGAGGTTGGACCACATTAGTGGTTCTGAGGAGGTGGGTCCTGGGCCACCAGCACAGCAGCAGCTCCTTAGAAATGCAAATGCTTTAGCCCCACCCCAGACCTGCTTCAGAAACTCTGGGCATGACCCCACCAACCAATCCCACACCTCTCAGCACCAATCTATACAGATGATTCTGATGTTACGCTAAAGTTTAAGATCCACTGGACTGGATTATTACAAATTCCCACCTAATAACAGTCTGTGAGTAAAATTCTAGCCATTAAAAAATCAGTGTAGGGGGCCGGTGAGATGGCTCAGCTGCTTAAGTGCCTGCCCGGCAAGCGCAAGGGCCCGAGTTCGACTCCTGGAACCCACATACGAAAAAGGGGCCGGTGATATCGCTCAGTGGCACGGGTGCCTCCTGGCACGCGAGGTCCTGAGGTCGACCCCCTGGTACCCACAAAAAAAAAAAAAAAAATCAGTGTAGTCTTAATAGGAAAAGAATAAGAAAATGCTAAAATTGAATAGGTAATTTGAATGTGTGAGATTTTTAGATACCCATTGGAAGGATTTCTATTTTGTCAAACTTTCCCATCATTTAATATGTCACTTCACCTGAAGTCGTGACTGAAATCCAAATGCTAGAATTTCTGTGTATGAATCAAAGAATCTGAGAGTACATATTACATGGCATGAAATAAAAGTCTTTTATTTTCACTGAAGCTTGCTCTGTGTTCCACACCCACAGGTCTATAACACTGGCCCAAGCACCCTTCCTGGATCATCTGTCAGCATTTCATTCCCCAACCGACTGTCACCTGGTGGTGCAGAGATGTTTCAGGTCCAGGAGATGGTGGTGAGTCTTGCATTTGTTTGCTCTGTTGCTTCAGCCTTGAGCGAGCCGCCTATTCAGATTTTGTATTCCACCCACCCTGACATCCGCTCTGAGCGCCCAGAGAACTTAACCCATTATACCCCTTGGAAACATCTGGAGAAGACGAGAGACCTATGATACCTTAATTACTTATTGAGACAGTTTGGTTAATGCCATAAGAAAACCTCCACCGGGGTGGGGAAGGGCTAATTGTGAACCTGACTCCTGGGAACTCCTGGACTGCCTCTGGGAACCCCAAGTGACGCTGTAGTCCTATGTGTGTCTGAGTGCACTTCTCTGAGAAGAGCCACATCACAAAGTTTCTCAAAGGGACACTGACACCCAAGGATAAAGGATTAGTGTGTAAAGACATAATCATAGGTTGAAATTCAAGTTTATATGTGCAGTATGTAGCTCTGCCTGACCCTGAGTCAATGATGGATGACTTTGTCTCAAGGTAAGCGTGATGACCAGTGTATATATGGCCATTGCTGCCTACCTCCTCAGAACATTCTTTTTGGCTTCTAAGACATCACGTTTTCCTCATTTCTCCTTTCTCACTGACTTTTGTCTTCATTCACCAACCTCTAGAGAGCCCATAGCCAACTTCATTCTACACCCCACCTCTAAGATGTCGTCCATACTCATGGCTGTAAGTGCCATCTGTTCCGATGATGCCACCTGTTTCTCTCCATCTCAGATCCCTCCTGTGAATTCCAGACTTCGGTAGCCAACTACCTTCAGGACGTTTCTATCTAGATGCCTCATACGTCAATTGTATACAGAACTGAATTCCTAATAGTACCCTTCTGTCTTAGTCCATTTTTTGTTGTTAATAACACAATACCACAGACTGGATATGTTTTAAAGAATTTTGGCTCATGGTTCAGGAAGTTGAAAGTTGATGGACTTCATCTAGTGACAGCCATCTTGCTAACAAAGTCTAAGGCATCATAGGGCAGTGTATGATAAAACAGACAAGATGTGTGTGTGTGTGTGTGTGTGTGTGTGTGTGTGTCTTCGTCCATCTGTCCTTTGGTCTCTTCCTCTTGTAAATCTACCAGTATTCCATCATGGGGTATTCCACCCTGATGACCTTATCTAATCCTAATCACCTTCCGAAGGCCCACCTTCTAGTGACCCACCATTGTCATATTAAGCTTCTACCCTCTTCATACCTTCCAGTGGAGAGTGAACATCAACATGAGTTTCACCATACCACCTTCCAAACCTGCTTCTCCCATAGGCCCATTATTTCACCAAATAGCATGTCCATCCTTCATGTGTTCATATCAAAAACATCAGGTCATCCTTCCTTAATTTCCTCTTGTTTTGTAGACTTTATATCCAACCCATCAGCAAACTTAATATCTCCTTCTTCACAACAAATCCAGGATATTACTGCTGTTGGCATTTCCACTTCCAGCCTGCTGGAGTCCAAGACCCTCTTGTCTGTCACCTAGTTTATGGTAGTAGCCCCTCACTGGTGTCCCTGCTCCTGCCCTGGCCCTTTTCAGTTTACCTTTGACCTTCCAGAATGTAAGATAATGACACCTCTGCTCAAAACCTTCCAGTGGCTTTTTCTCTCACTGGCCCCCACAGTCCGTTGTCACCTGTCACTCTCTGACTTCATCTCCTCCTGTTTCTCCACTCTACTCTACTCTACACAACCACTTGGTAGTCCCACATTCTTCCACCTACAGAATTTTGACCTCTATCCTTCCTCTACCTGGAATGCCCATCCCCAGACATGCACATGGCTTCCTCCCTCACCTCCTTCAGGTGTCCACTCAAATTTTATCTTGTCATTGAGATCCTCCCTGACCAGTCTCTTCCCCAGCACACCCCATCACCCTTTCCTGTTCACATTTCACCATTACCTCATCACCAAGCTGACATCCCATATATTTTCTTGTTTGATGAGTTTAACTGACTCCTTCCCATCCCTTTCAATATAAGGACATGGATTTCTGTCTGTCTGCTCACTGCTATGTCTCCAGGACCAAGTGTAACTCTTGGCATATAACATAGGCTTGGTAAAAATTTGTAGACTGGAAGAATAAATTCATAGTAGAAAACTGAGTTGTCTAAGCAATTTCAGGAAAAATACTGATAACAATCTCAATAGAAATCCCTTTGCTCAGTGATTTGAGTTTTGCTTGCTGAGAAATATTTAATGTGTCCACTGTGAGTCCTGTTACCAGCGTGCTCTGGGAGTCCCCTGTGTATCAGACTTCAAAGGACCAGGTGTGAGGGTGCTGCCTCCTGCTGAGCCCCTGGGGAGGCTGGGGGCATGGAGCTCAGGAGAGTCACTGCACAGGAGTCCACATCAGACCGTGTTGAAAGGATCAGGAAAGCACTGCTCCTTATGTGGCCTGGGGAGGGATAGACAGCAGGTAAGGACAGTCTCTCCATAGGTAGCTTGAATATAAGACAGCAGGGCCATGGTATGTGATAGATCTGAGTGCAGAGTTAAAGAGGACATTGCCCACAGCATGGAGACTTAGCATCCTGCCATGCAGTTATGGTTTCTGAGATCGCTGTCCTCTTGGGTCATGTGGACTGGGAATCAGAACCATGTGAATGTTGAATGTAGAAATGGTCACTCTGACTGCTTGCCTGCTCATTCAATTATGTCTTTCACAATATTCCATTCATGTCCTGTTGTGTGCCCCTGTTTGTGAGCTCTGTTGAGCTGTCAGGGAATTCTACAGTGTTGTGAATCAACAACACACCATGGTTTGAACTTGGCACGAGGTTAGAAACCACATATACCTGTCCTTTCTCTCTCTCTCCTTCTCCCCCTTATTCTCACTTCCCCTTCCCCCACCCTCCCTTCTTCTCACTTGCTATGTTTTTTGATGCTGGGGCTTGAGCTCAGACCCTAGCGCTCTATTACTGGACTACGGCCCCCCGCCCTCCTCTTTAAATATTATTAATCATACTAACTACTCCACCTTATCCCCCAACATCTAGGAGTGTTCTTCTCACACAGCATGCTAAGACTGGTTCATATAAATATCTGCAGTCTTGTAGAGAGACTGTATTTCCTGTAGGCAGATTGATTTTTAACCAAAACAGTGGTCACTTATTTAGGTTCCTCAGATTCTAAAGGTATCTCTGAACAAAGCTTACCCCTTTTTTTCGTATTTACTGATTATCAGGCCAAGGAGAAAGCACTGGAAAGGACTTTGGAGCACACTTATAAATGTGCATGGAAGGTTTAGAAGTGGTTTTCCTGAACATTTGCAGAGCTGATGGTCTGTTAGTCTAGCTGAGTAGACCCTCAGACTCCCAAATGGTGTGAGCTGGCTGCAGTCTGCTGTCTGTGCACTCAGAGACAAACCCTTAGGATTTTCAAAACTATATTTAGAATTTTCATAAAGTCTGTGATAGAATCCTCAAGGGTACCAAACCAGGTGAACTGACGAGCCCATAGCACTTGCGTGTTATGGACAAGCAGACTTATGGGAACTCTCACTAGGCAAATAGTGAAACCCTGTGTCCTCATGGACAGTCATCGCCAGAGGCCAGAGTGCTGATGAGACTGGAAACGATGAGCAGATGCACAGTGTGCTGCAGGGATGAGGCAAGAGTCCCAGCTGCTTGTCTCAGAGGCCTGAAGCTCACACATCCTTCACCTTCATGCCCAGGGTTGCTGAGAGCAAGTACATCCTGCAGTTCAGGCAAGTTTCCAGCCCTAGTCCCTCCCTTACTCAGCAGAGCACATGGTACTCTCCTCTTTGGCATTCTAGAAGTTTGAATGGGGCAGGGCTTTCATCTGTGGATTTGGGTGGCTTAGTGCTAGTCATTCTCCTTCGGAGAAACCAGCATTCCCTGTTCTGGTGGCCTTCCCTCCTCACCCCTACTCCAAGCCAGCACCAACAGGCTACTGAGCAGCCAAGCACCCACAGGGTATGTTAAGCCAATTGCATCCCAGAGACAAATGACAGGCACAGAAGGGTCCATCTGTCATTCTCAGAGTATTTTTGTTCCTTTAGCTGTGCCCTCCACATTCATACTGCCTGTGATCACTACATAGAATGCTGGGGATAGATTTGCTGGCTCTGCGGGCCCTGGGCTATCCCGCCTTCAGCCTTGAGTCTGGTACACTTTTCTTTCAGTTCAGAGTTCATTCAGAAGCCTGTGGGGCTGTTGTGTGGGTCTCTGGGAAGGAGTGACCTTCCAGGTTTCACCAAAGCATGGTCTGTGCTTATGAGGAGCCCAATAAGGTGAGACCACTCCATACTCTCAGCTTTAGTTCATGATCTTCTTTCCTTGTGCTAAATAGTCCCAAATCCCTCTGCTGTGCTTGTGTTTTGTTTAGAATCAGAGCCATCATGGTGGCCTGAGGAGAGACCAAAATCTCCATTGCTTTCTGCCTTCTGGGGTTGTGTGGAGCCCTGTGGGGACACAATTAACTACTCACAGCACAGACACGTGTGGGTGGGCCATTGCGGACCCAGTGTCTATTAGGAAGCTGGTTTGGAGTGATTCAGAGAGAAGAAAAGAATGACAGATAATATTTCTAGTCTATCTAAAATAACATCTTTACCAATGGGTTAGAAACTTGAGGGATTTTCCGGTATTATAATGCGAAAAGAGAAAAAGCCAGTTAAATATATTTGTTTTTCTTTTATATAATAATCTGGAATGAAAATCCAAGGTAACCTTAATATATGAGTTAGAAAGCTGGAGATAATGGACACAAAAGCAAGCCATAAGTCAACCTGTTTTGGTTAAGAGTTTATCTGCCAGTTAAGGATTTGATTTTAAAAACTTTAAATGTGTAAAAAGTTTAAATGTAACTTAGTAGAATAAAAACATTATAGATGTCTAACCCACTAAAGAAGTATTTAAAACAGAAGAAAAAAAAAATTTTTTTTTGTGGGTACCAGGGGTCGAACTCGACCTCGCACGCCAGCAGGCACCCATACCGCTGAGCGATATCACCGGCCCTTTTTTGGTATGGGGGTACTGGGAGTTGAACTCAGGACCTTGTGCTTGCCAGGCAGGCGCTTATGCCGCTGAGCTATCTCACTGGCCCAGAAAATTTTAAATAATCCTGAAAAAGAAAGCACTCATGAAGAAAAAAATACATATATGTACAAAATAAGATAGCAGAAATCCAAACATATCAGTAATCAAAATAATTATGACTAGCTGTACATAATGAAATGTTCCTGTAGGTACCTGTAGTCCCAGCTACTTAGGAGGCTAAGGGAGAAGGATCTCCTGTGTGTAGGAGTTTGGGTGAGCCTGCGCAACATAGCAAGACCCCATCCCAATGATAATAATAGTAATAGGATTAAATTCCCTAGTGAAAGAAACTCTCAGGTTGGAATTTTTTAATCCAAACATAAGTAATGTGAGACATACCTTTAAAAATGAGTCAGATGTAAGGCATCCAAGAAAAGATAATGCAAATGCTAAAAGGATAAAAGTATAGCAATATTAACAATAAACAAAGTAAAATTGAAGCCCCCAAATTAAATAGGGCACAAAAGTGTTTCAGAATGACTAAAGATATGCATAATCCACTGAGAAATTGTAACATAAATGAACTTTTAGGTAACCACAAACTTAGTTATAAAACATACAAAATAATATTGAATAGAAATACAAAGAAAAATGGACACATTTCCCTCAAAAATCATCACACAAGTAGGCAGAAAACAGTGGGTGTTTGAATAGTGCAGCTAGAAATGTAATCTCCTAGATGCATATAAAGAAACCAAGACAGAATAAGTCAGAATGTCTGCGTTTCATTAGTGCTTCCCTGCCTACCAGCTATGGGAACCTTAAAGCAGTTACCAAAGCTCTCCCAGCTTATTTTCCTCATCTATAAAATGGGCTAATAGTAAGTAGCACAGTAGCTGGCTCACTTGTGAAGACTGAAGCAGCTAATGTTTATAGAGCAATTAGCAGAGTTCCTAGCACATAAATAAGGAATTGCACATCCTTTTCACACATGTAAACATTCACGGTTTATACATATTACACCACAAAAACAAATCTCAATAGAACTATAGCGTCAAAGTAACACAGGCCACCTGCTCTGACACAGTGCAATAATCTCATAAAAGGTGAACCAAACAACAACAAATATCCACTTGAGAATATTTAAACACCATTTTAACTAACATTTTATTTTTATTTCGCTTATTTTTTTTGGTACTGGGAATCGAACTCAGGACCTTTTGCTTGCCAGGCAGGTGCTTGTGCTGCTGAGCTATATCCCTGGCCCTTAACTAACCTTTTAGTTAAAGAAAAATCAAAGTTGAAGGTATGAACAAATAAGAAATGGAAGAAAACTTGTTTGTATCAAAACCAATGGGATGTAGACAAAACCTACATTGAGGAAAGTATTGATGCTTACATGTAGAAAAGAGGAAAGACTGAAAGTAAGAGAACTAAACTGACAATATTAAAGGTGAGAAGGGGACAGTAAAATAAACCCTGAGAAAGTAAAATGAGGGTATGATTAAAGACAAAGCAGAAGTCATGAAATAGAAGAAAGAAAAGGATTTCACATCAGTAAAACCAAAAGTTGGGTTTTCTAATCCAATAAAATAGAAAAATATATAGGAAACTTGATCAAAAAATAAAAAAGAGTGGTGATGCCAAAAAGCAACACTAGAAATGATAAAAGAACCATACTCATATAAAGATGTTTAAGGTATTTTTCCTACAAATGTAAAAACCTAGTAAGATATGGATGAAGTTTTGTTTTTTTTTTAATCTAAATCAATGACCTTGGGAAAAAATAAGAGTAGACAAAGTTCTTCACCTTCAAAAAGCACGAGACTCGGGCCGGTGAGATGGCTCAGCGGCGTAAGCGCCTGCCTTGCAAGCGCGAGGGCCCGAGTTCGACTCCCGGAACCCACATACGAAAAAGGGGCCGGTGATATCGCTCAGTGGCACGGGTGCCTGTTGGCGCGCGAGGTCCTGAGGTCGTCCCCCTGGTACCCACAAAAAAAAAAAAAAAAAAAAGCACGAGACTCAGGTAGCTATATAACCAGGATCTTCCAGGCGTTTAGGAATGAATGATTCATGTTGTTGAAGCTGTTCCAGAGAGAGAGAAAGCTGCACAACTAATTCTAGATCAGCATAACCCTGGCACAGGAGCTAGAAGTGGAAAGTGGGCACAGTTACAGAAAATAAGGAAACTAAGCCAAGCTAACTTTGAAAACATACCAAAATAAATAAATGTTTGCATGCTGATTCCTATTAAAAGAAAGACGTGTTCTGGTTAAAGTAGGATGCAGTTCTGGAGTGCTAGTTCAGTTCTCCACGCAGAAATTGACTAACACACTTCATTCTATTAACAGTAAAAGAAAGAACCAGGGATTAGGACAAATAGGCAGCAATTTCTCATCTGCAACAAATTGAAGGGGTAGGATCTTGCAATAGTCTCAAAACCCAAAAGCCAACTACACCTGGAACATCTCTGAGAAGTAGTCATTTCCTAAGCGTTCTAAATACTAGCAATAAAGCTACTTATCATAAGCAATTTACAAGCATCAACCCAGGAATTAAAATAAAAAAAATAGAAAATGAAAAGACACACAACCCCAGACTTTCAGCTCACCAAAGCAAACCCCAGACTTCCAGCTCACCAAAGGCTAACCCAGGGGACAGTGAGGTGGAACAATTCAAAAGCCATCTACCTGGACTCTCTGAAGTGGTAACAACAGAAGTAACAAACCAGATGAATGAGGCTCTAGAAAAAAATCAAATCAAAAATAATTTCTCAGATAACTACAGTGATGATGACCATAATGAACGACATGATTAGTGACTCTATGGCAGATACAGATTTTAAAAAATAGAGCTTAGGAAAATGATGGAAAACATGAATACCCAACATAAGTAAGAAATGGAATCCATGAAACACATTCAAACAGATATCTAGGAGATTAAAAATTCCACTGAAAGTATATGCAGCAGAATGAGCCAATGTGAGGACAGAATATCAGATAGAGAAGACAGGATTGTGGAGCAGGCCCACATGCCCCGGCGGAGGGAGTAGGCCCCACTCACCCTGGTGGAGCAGGCCCCATGCAATAGGACACTTCCCTGAGAGGCCCCACAGAACCAGCAGTTGGAGACTGAGACATGACCTGGACTGGGAGAGTCTTATGCAGTCAGAGGCAGCAGTGAGAACACAAGACACTTTCCTGAGTGGCCCAACCCACAGTCATTGGCTGGTGAGTAAAGCAGAGTGGTGGTGCCCTGCGGCCAGTCGCACACAGTAGCAGCTGGAGGGCAAGACCACCATTTTATCTCAAAGTGCTCTGGGGCTAGAATTCCAGCAGCAGAAGAGCCCTGGGGTTGCTTCAGTGCCAACATCAGGCGTGGAAGGAGGGAAGGGCTGTCCAGTCACAATAGACAGGCATTTGGACAACAGACTGGGGAGAACCTGGCTGAAAAGTAGGAGCTGGAACCCAGACTCCAATCTGGCAAAAGCCAAAAGCCAGCCCTTAGCCATAGCTACAAAGGACTAGAAGCAACCCCCCTGGCCTATGACAGTAGAAGGGCATCGCCCCCCCTTTGTCAAAAGGCACAAGCAGGCAAGAGGCCTTAGCTGGTGACAGGACAAGGGCACCTCCTGCCACTTGCCCTGTAACCCACAGTGCAAGCAAGCAAGCAGCCTTGGGCTGAATAAGGGCATCACCACCTGCCCAGTTACCAACAGGCAAATGACCTTGGCTAGCTGCAGACGAGGGCACTCCACTTGCCCTACCACCACCTGGTGTAAGAGGAGTCAGCAGTGTGGCCAAGATCAGCCCCACACTCAGCAGTAATCCTACTCCAGACTTGGTGGAATTATTCAGTACAGATTCTGGCTTTGATAAGGGAACTAACACCAAACTGAGGACCCTGGAGGAATTTTTTTCCTAATTTTTACTTGGTGAGGTTGATTGTATAGATTTTGTCTTTCATTGTTTGGTTTGTTTTCTCTGTCCTGCCTCTTTTTTTCCTCGCTGGTCTTTCGATATTCTCTGAGATTTACATTTGAATGAACACTTTCCCTAGTCTTTCTGTTTTGCCTTGAAATTCTTTTGCTTTCTCCTCCATTCTTTCTCTCCTGTCATCTTCTCCAGCTTCCCAAAATTTGGGTGATCATCCTTAGTCCTTCAGCCTTGCTTCTACTGTGTTTCTCTTCAGCTATTGCTGTTTTGTCCCTTATCCCTCTTAAATTTCCCTTCCACACAGGATAGCATTGCCCTACCAAGGGGAAACCCACTGCATACAAATTCCTGGTCTGTGTTGGGGGTTGTAATATAACTATAGATCTTGCTCCTATGGTTAGAGATCACAAATTAGCAGTCACCACAAATTATTGGTTTCTAGGCTATGCTTGATTATATTGTTAATATTAATTGTACTACTTTAGCCAAGATACCATACTCATTGAAATCAGTTGTTCATCCTTGTATGATAACACTGTGATAATCTGGGGTCACAATTCCCATAGCCCAGTACCAAAGGACTGAGTGCTGAGCCAAATAGATAGCAACATATCATCCCTAATAAAGTGGGAAAATAGGATCCTGGGACAGACACAAAGACCAACAGCTAGCTACATCTAGAAGACATCTCGGAGGAATAGACATTTCCTAGCAAAGCTTTGATACCAGTGATAAAGCTACCTAACATAAGAAAAATACAGCAACACAAAAATAAACACATTAAAATAAAAATATAAAAAATGACAAGGCACAGTAGCAAAATGCAATCCCAGACTTCCAGCCCACAAAAGACTAATCCTGGGCACAAGAAGATAGAGGAAAACAGAAGCCATCCACCTGAATTCACTGGAATGACAGTAGAAGAAAAAAATATATACATGAGGCTATAGAGGATATCAAAACACAAATAATCTCACAGATAAAATATGGAGACAATGACTATAATAAAGGACTTGCTTAGCAAATCTAGAGTAGACATAGACAAAATAAATAGAGGAGCATAGAAAAATAATAGAAACCATGAATGCCCCAACATAGGAAAGAAATGGAATCTATGAAAAACATTCAAATAGATATCCAGGAAATTAAAAATTCCATTAAAAGTTTGCAAAACTGTATGAAAGAACGTGAAAATAGAGTATCAGACCTAGAAGACAGAATCATGATTAGCGATCACAAAAAGAAAGATCTCCTACTAATAGTGAGGGACCGTTAAAAAACAATCCAACGACTGTAAGACGATGCAAAGAAGAACAACTTAAGACTGATTGGAGTCAATGAAAGTGTAGAAGTCTGCACAAATGACATAAAAAACCTGTACAGAGAAGTAATAGCAGAAAACTTCCCAAGCAGGGAAAAAGAATTTGACATATAGGTAAGTGAGGCATATAGAACTCCAATTAGCCATGATCAAAAATTTCTACATCAAGGTATATAATAGTCAAGATTCCAGAAATTCAATACAAGAACTGAATATTAAAAGCTGTTAGAGAAAAGAAACAAATTACCTATAAAGGAAAGCCCATCAGAATCATAGCAGACTTCTCAACACAAATCCTCCAGTGAAGGAGAGCTTGGAGTGAAGTATTTCAAGCCCTAAAAGAAAACAGTCTCCAACCCACGTTGATGTACCCTGGAAAACTATTGTTTTAGTTACATTTCTCTCATTGCTGAGACAAAATACCCAAAGCCCAAATTTAAGGAAGGAAAGGTTTATTTAGCTCACAGTTTGTGGAGATTTCAGTCCATAATAAGCTGGCTCCAAGGCAGGGAGGCGTGGCATAGGAGCAACAGTCCATGGCGATGGAAGACAGCAAAAGCAACAAGAGCAAAAGGGGAAGAGAGCAAGCCTCTTTCCCTCCTTTATATTGTATGGAGGCTACCCGCCCCAGGGCAAGTGTAGTATTCACACCCATAATCCCAGCCTTGGACCATGAATCATAACAAACTAGAAGCCCGCCCCCATTACTGCATGAGGCTTTGGAGGGACATCTAGACACAAACCATAACAACTATCTTTCAAAATTGGTGGAGAAATAAAATACTTCCATGACAAACAACACCTGAGGAGATTCATGACCATGGAATAAGCACTCCAAATGTTCTGAAGGACATTCTAGAAAGAGATAATAAGGACTACAACTCCATGAACCCCAACAGAATGAATCCACTAGGCAAGGCAAGCAATTAAATGGGGTGGGTGGCGAACAACAGGTAAATTACAAGGATAAGTCAATACATATCAGTTATGACCATTAATGTTAATGGTCTCAGTTGACCAATCAAAAGAAAAAGACTGGCAGAATGGATCAAGAGTGAGATCCAACAACATGTTGCATACAAGAAACACATTTAATTCAAAAAGAAATTCATAGACTGAAAGTCAAAGGATGGAAAACAATACTCCATGTGACAAGAACCCAGAAAAAAGCATGGGTAGCTATTCTGTTTGCAGACAAAGTGGATTTCAAGCCAAGATTCATTAAGATAGACAAAGAAGTTCACTACATCTTTATAAAGGGAACAATCCAAGGGGAAGAGATAACTATCATAAATATATATGCACCAAATAACAGTGCACACAACTATATAAAATAAAGATTAACAAACATGAAAAAGCAAATAAACACTAATACAATTGTGATGGGGGACCGGAGTACCCCACTGTCACAAACAGATCAACTAGGCAAAAAAATCAACAAAGAAATACCAGAACTGAACCAAACTTTTGAACAAATGGACTTAGTGGATGTCCTCAGAGTATTCCACCCCACAATATCAGAATACACATTCCTCTCAGCTGCACGTGGTACATTCTCCAAAACAGACCACATATTAGCTCATAGAACATAATTAAGTAAATGCAAAGAAAATTATCCCATGCATTTTATCAGACCATAGTGCAGTGAAATTGGAAATCAATGGCAAAAGAAACCAGAAAAACTTCATAAACACATGGAAATTAACACCCTCCTGAGCAACTAATGGGTCACAGATGAAATTAAAGAAGAAATTAGACAGTTTCTACAATTAAACAATAATGCCAGTACAACATGCTGGAACTTATGGGATGCAATGAAAGCAGCACTACAAGGGAAATTTTTAGTGGTGAATTCCCATATCAGAAAAACAGAGAGAGCTCAAATAAACAAGCTAATGTTGAACCTCAAACTTCTAGAAAAAGAAAAACAAGTAAGCCCAAAGCTCATACACGGGAGGAAATTGTAAGGATCAGAACAGAATTTAATGTGATGGAGACTAAGAAAATAATACGAAGAATCAATGAATTGAAGAATTGGTTCTTTGACAGATTAAATAAAATTGACAAACCCTTAGCCAAGCTTATCAAAAAAAAGGAAAGAAAAGACAAATTCATGCAATTAGGAATGAAAAGGGTGAAATCACAACAGATCCTGCAGAAATCCAGAAGATCATCAGTACCTACTTTGAGAACGTTTACTCTAATAAGATAGAAAACACAGAAGAAATGGACAGATTCCTAGATATATATGAATTACCAAAGCTGAATCAAGAAGATATAAAAATTCTAAATAAACCAGTATCAGTCAATGAAATTGAAGATGTAATTAAAAACCTACCAACAAAAGCCCAGGTTCTGATGGATTCATGGCTGAATTCTACAAGAAATTTAGAGAAGACCTAAGGCCTCTACTTCTCAAACTCTTTAATAAAATTGAAAGGGAAGCAATACTTCCAAACTCATTCCTGGAAGCAAGCATTACCCTGATACAAAAAGGAGAGACGGACCCAACAACAAAAAAAGAAAACTACAGGCTATTCTCCCTAATGAACACAGAAACAAAAATCCTCAATAAGATATTGGCAAACAGAATGCAGCAAATCATCAAAAAGATTATACATCATGATCCAGTAGGATTCATCCCAGGGATGCAGGGATGGTTCAACATATGTAAATTAATAAATGTAATACACCATATCAAGAGAGCAAAAGACAAAAATCACATGATCATTTCAATAGATGCAGAAAAAGCATTTGACAAAGTCCAACACTCATTCATGATAAAAACTCTACAGAAAATTATAATACATGGTCTTTATCTTAATCTGATAAAAGCCATCTACGACAAACCAACAGCCAACATCATACTAAATGGACAAAAACTGAAAGCTTTCACTCTAAAATCAGGAACAAGACAAGGATGTCCTCTATCACCACCCCTATTTGATACAGTTCTGGAAACATTAGCCAGAGCAATTAGATAAGAGAAGAAATAAAAGGAATAAGGATAAGAAAGGAAGAAGTTAAATTATCATTATTTGCAGATGACATGATACTTTACATAGAAGACCCCAAAAACGCCACCAAAAAACTTGTAGATTTAATATCCAAATTCAGTACTGTAGCAGGATACAAGTCAACAATCAAAAATCAATAGCATTCCTTTATGCAAATAACAAACTCACAGAGATTAGGGAAACAACACCTTTCACAATGGCATCTGAAAAAATGAAACACCTAGGAATCAATCTAATGAAGGAAGTAAAAGACCTTTACATTGAAAACTACAGTACTCTGAAAAAGGAGATTGAAGAGGATATCGGAAAATGGAAAGATATCCCTTGCTCTTAGGTAGGAAGAACCAACATAGTGAAAATGGTCTTACTACCAAAATTGTTATACAGATTTAATGTAATCCCAATAAAAATACCAATAGCATACCTCACAGAGAAAACAATCCTAAAATTTATTTGGAACCAGAAGAAACCTAGAATAGCAAAAACAATTCTGGACAACAATGGCAAGGCTGTAGACATCACAGTCCCTGACTTAAAATTATACTACAAAGCTACTGTGATAAAAAAAAAAAAAAAAAAAAAAAAAAAAAAAAAGAAAGAAAGACCCAAGGATCAACGGGACAGATTAGAAGATGCAGAAAAACTCCAAACACACTCAGACACCTTATCTTCAACAAAGGGGCCAAACACCTTCACTGAAAGAAAGATAGCCTCTTTTAATAAATGGTGCTGGAAAAATTGTCTTTCCACATGCTGAAGACTAAAACTAGACCCATGTCTCTCAACATGCACTAAACTAAAATCAAAATGGATCAAAGATCTAAATATTAAAACAGAAACGCTGAATCTGCTGGAAGAGAGAATAGGTAAAACTTTTGAAGACATAGGTGCAGGCAAAGACTTTATGAACGAAACCCTGATCACATGGGAAATATCACAAAAAATCAACAACTGGGATCTCATCTTATTTTGAAAAGCTTTTGCCCAGTAAAAGAAATCATTAACAGAGTGAAAAACAACCCACAGAGTAGGAAAAAAATTTTGCCAGCTGTTCCTCAAAGGACTAAAATCTAGAATATGTAAATAATTCAAACAATCAGATGCCCCCCAATTTAAAGACCCAATCCAAAAATGGGCATCTGAAATGAATAGACACTTCTCAGATGAAGAAGTAGAAACACCAAATAAATACATGAAAAAAAGCTCAACATCACTGGTCATTCGAGAGATGCAAATTAAAGCAATGCTGAGATTCCATCTCAGTCCAGAAAGAATAGCTGTTATCAAGAAATCAACCAATAACAAATGCTGGTGGGACTGTGGGGAGAAATGAGCCCTTCTCCACTGTTGGTGGGAGTGTACACTGGTGCAACCACTGTGGAAATCAGTGTGGAGATTCCTCAAAAAACTAGGACTAGAGGTTCCATTTAACCAAGGTATTCCCCTTCTTGGTATCCTCCCAAACGAATTAAAGTATCATACGCCAGCAATATATCCATAACCATGTTTATAGTGGCACCATTTGTAATAGCTAAATCTTGGAAACAGCCCAAATGCCCATCAACTGATGAATGGATAAAGAAGATACAGGTTTTTTTATACAGTGGAATACTACTCTGCCATAAAGAAGGATAACCTTGAGACGTTTTTAGCTAAGTGGATGCACCTTGAGACCATACTCTTAAGTGAAATAAATCAGACACACATATTTAAATACTGCATTGCTTCTCTGGTGTGAGAAACTGAAAGTGTAAATAGGGACCAAAATGTATACTAGATATTTGGAAATGAGAAGATAATGTTCAAATGAGAAGGGGAACAAGGGAGAGGCAAGGGAGAAAGGAAAGTAGGGACAAGAAAAAAAGAATAAAAGGATAAAATGGAAACAAAACTTTTGTAAATAAGGAGGGGAAGAAGGGTTGAAAGGAGGGGAGGGCAATGGGGAAAAAAAGTATTAAGATATATCATGTACAGGTACAAATTCCCTATGATGAATGTTATCATTATATATATCTAAGATGTACCAATAAAATTTAAAACCTCAAAAGTAAAAAATAAAAATAAAGAGTTAAAGGGATGGCCATGGTAACGGTCAGTAGGTGGCTAAGCTTGTGTTTGCTCTTAACCACTGGCTGTGCAGCCACCTGCAAGGCCTCTGCCATCATTTTGGCTGGACATGCAGCTGCCCACCAGCTCTGGCATCACCTAGAAGCCAGAAATGTGGAAATGCAGAATCTGAATCTTCACCTCCACCTGCTGAATCGGGATACGCATTTTAACGATGTCTCTGGGTGGTTCATCTGCACGTTGATATTTGAGAAGTCCCCGTCTAAAGCATGATGCTTAAATCTCTCTGCACTTCCATTTCCGCGTCTGCACAACAGTGATGACTGTCCTTGCCACATGAGACTATTGTGGGGATTTTTTATCCACATGTCCATTCATTCAACAAATACTTTACATCCAGAACATGTCAGGCACTGGGTTACTACACAGAACAAAACAGACAAAAAAAAAAAAAAAAAGTAATTTCCAGCCCTTGTGTAGCTTACCTTCTGGTGGAGAAAGACACGCAGTAAATAAGTGAAACGTATATTACGTAATGGTAAATGTTATGGAGAAAAATAGGGAGGCAAGAGGAAAGAAAATGGGAAAGGTTGTCATTTTAAATAGAATGGTCGGGAAAGGTCTTATGAAGCTTCATTCAAGGTAGGGAAACTTAAAGTGATCTAGCAGGAGTTTGTAATGAGATCTTCTTGTGTTAAATTTGTGTTTCCTGAGAAGACTCTCCCTCTTGACTTTAGCTCTATTTGATTTCTGTCTTTGGAAATGACAACCCCAAGATAGCCCATGCCCTGTGGTGCCCAGGCTGGACATCCAGAAGTCTCTGTGTGCTCCTTCACATTCACTCCAGGGCAGTTTTCTACCACATGAAGAGTCACCTATTTCTCTGACAAGAGCAGTTGACAGTTACACTGATTTTTAAAGCCAGCACCTTTCACATGAGAAAGGCCATGTTTTGATTTAGCCATGCTTGAAGGAGAATTGCCTCGAGAGGGCTTCTGTGCAGCAGGCTCTGCTGCAAGCTGAGACTCAACCTGTATATGAGCCAGACCTGGCTGTTTAACCCAGGATATAACCTAAAATAAAGTTGAACAACTTACATTTCTTTCTTATCCTTCGCTACTGTTCACTGTCATGAACACATGCATTTCCCCCCCCCCGTTACCCTGTTTTTATTTTCTATAGAAATTCAAGGACTTAACCCTGTACCGAACTAGCTCTTTGAGTGAGACTTTCCTTCTAACAATAATTCAAGGTTAGAAGCCCCTCTCTAGCAGGAGGAGATGGATTTACAGCCCTTGGAATGGCTTTGGTGGATTATATGATCTAACCATCCTCTTCTGGGCAGAATACAATCAAGATATCTCCCCCATACAACAGAGCCAGATTTCCAGCAAGTTTCCTCTGTTAAGCCAGTTTAGCATCCCTGAAATCCCATCGTTATGACTATCCTTGGTCCTTCATGCTCTGATTTCCCCCCGATATCTTTTCTTACCTGAAATGGAAAACAGTTGCCTAGTTCCCTCTTGTAAAGAAGTTGAGCCATTACTTATTCGTTCTTCCCCCTTCTCTGCTAAAAAAAATACAATTCCTTTAATTCTCTTTTTTCATCCTAAGACATCCTTTTTTGATTTCTTGACATTCTCTGAATAATTTAAAAATTCAGGGCCGGTGATATAGCTCAGTGGCATAAGCGCCTGCCTGGCAAATGCGAGGTCCTGAGTTCAACTCCCGGTACCTGCATATTAAAAAAAAAAAAAAAATTCAAAACAGTACTGAACACTACACCCTCTCCTAATCACAACTTATTATTCACACCATGAAGACCTAGTTTACTATTGAGAACTTTAGTTGTAGTAACTTCTCTGTGCTGACACACAGTCCTCATCATTTCTCTATGTAATGCTCCAGGACATCCAGGAGAGTCTCTGTAAAAATGATAACAGGGAGATCTGTAAGGAACCATAAGGTAAAACCCTGCTTTTGCAGGCCATTTTCTGTACTCTCCCCTGCCCCCGACCTTACCCCTGACCTTGTCGTCAGCTACTCTGGACCATGAAGGCTGCTAAACACATCCACCATGTACTTCCCTGGCTCCTGACCTTGCTAATGGCTTCTCTCTTCCCTCTGGCTGTGGAAAGACTACTTACCCAAGACCCAACTCACACATCTTCTCTTCCCTTGTGCTTTCCCAGATGCCTTCCCAGATGGTCCTGCCTCTGCTGAAGATCCTCTTCCCTCAGATCTTTGCATCGAATAGGTCTGAGCCCAGGGTTCACTTTCTCAATGAGTCTTCCCTGGCTCCCTTCCGTAAAGTTGCAGATCCCACCACTCTCAGTTCCATTTTTCTGTGTGTGACTTTCTTTGTAGCACTCATCACTATCTGAAATTACTTTTTTTTTTTTTTTCCTGAGACAGGGTCTTGCTATGTAGTTCAGGCTGACCTGGACTCACTTTGTATCCCAGGCTGGCCTCGAACTCATGGCGATCCTTCTGCCTCGGCCTCTGGAGTGCCGGGATTACAGGTGTGCGCCTGGCTGAAATTACTATTTTTGATTGTCTGTATGCTTCCAGATTAAAAATACCATGAGAGTAAAGAGCATGACCTGTTTTCTGTGCATCCCCAGCATTTGGTGCCTTGACTGTAGTGTGTGCTCAGATAAACGAAGGAATTGGTTGCCCACATTCTGTTAGGATCACAATCTGACCTATCTCTTTCTGCTTTAGGATAGGGGTGTATACTTATCTACCCTGCACTGTGTCTAACACCTCCTGTGTCCTAAGAACCTGAGAAATTTGCGCTGAATTGAAATCCCCAAGTAGTCTCAGTTTGAGAAATTCCCTTAACTCACAGCAGAAATTGCCTTAATTTCAATGTGAAAATAGAAAGACAGATGACAGAAAGACTTTGAAATGAGATGTAATCACTTATCATAAATGAAAGCTTCTAAGAGCAGACTTACACTCCACAAACTTTGGTCAGACATATCCCCTCCACCACCATCCGTATTCAAATCCACTGATCTCAGCAATGGCCCCACACTTTTTTTTCTTCTTTTTGCACATGTATGAACATGAGTTGAACAGTCATGTTCCTGCAATGGATCAGGATTTGTTGTAAATTTTTTTTTTCAACAGAAGCCAAACCCTTAAAAGAGGGGAGGTGACTGATTGAATGCTGGAGCAAGAGTTACATTCCTAGGGTGTCGGTCAGTATGAGTCTGGCCAGAGGGAGAAAGTGTGTGTTTCTGTGCTCACCACACCCCCTGGAAACTGGGGACAAGTGCCAGCCTGGGCTGTCCATGCACAGCGCAGGTCAGAGGCTGCCCTTTAACCCCTGTGGACAGGGAATAAATCAAGCCAGCAGTGCCATCTCCCTGCTGACCCGGGTGCCTGGCCTTATCCAGGAGCCTGAATGTCTTGTGCTCACAGCTGTTGTGCCATCTGGAAGCAGTAAGGCTTTGCGGCCAGCGTGTGGGCCATTTGGAATGCTGATGCTTAGGTGCCTGGTGTTTTCTGCTCTCCGATGTGAATAGGCCTTAAAAGGTGGTGATTATGCAGTTGACTTTCCTTTGTTCCTTAAAAGCAACATGACACAGAGCCCTGCCAGTGCAGGGCTGATGGGTTGTTACTGAAGTTGATAACAGGAAATTTCACTGAGGATCAGAGCTCATCGGCCATTGCTGAGAAACACATGGTTCTAATTTAACCTGCTGAGGACTAATTGTGTATGCTTTGGAAACATAAAAACAGGAAAATGACTTTCTGACGTGAGCACCAAGTTTCTTATGACCAAAGAAACTGCCTCAACATCATTAGACACTGAGTAGTTTTCTCCCCAGGTGTTGGGGAGCCAACTTCACTTACTTCTCTTTAATTATCTAAATTTATGAAATGAAGCACATTTCAGGCCTCCCATGAAGTCCCTGAAACCTTAGACTTAATGAATGACATCTAGGTTTCACTTTTCACTGTTCTGGTGAATATCCTCTTAGAAAATAGGGTTAGAGGTAGATAGATGGTGATGCATGAATACAGCATCCAGAAAAGTACTGTCATTGATCTTTTGATAAAGGATAATAATCAAACAATTCGTCTAATAAATGCAGAGGCAACACAGTGAATCCTTTAATGTAAGGTGTATATGAACTTTGCTCTTAACTGTAAGAGGGGGTCCAAAAGCTAGAACCAGAATTTAAATAACTGATACAATTCCAAGTCTATGTTGTGTCCCATACGGGGGTTACTGTCTCATTCATTATCCAAATCAACAGACCATTCTGCTTCCAAAATGTATCTTTTCTATGGAAGGAAAGCATTTTTGGCATGCATGTCAAGTGCTCAGATAACATATTTATGTCTCGCTTTTTCTCAAAAGAAAATCTGACCACATCTGGAAATTCTTTGGTGTCACTGCTTCTCTGAAACTACTTCCCATCTGTATCACTTTAACTCCAGTAAAGGCCATCCTGGTGCTTGTGAAAGGCGCTTCATCTGGGCCTTTCTCTGATTAAATGCAAATGAATTCTGTTTTACAGGGAGCCTGGTGTGGCCTGCACTCTTGACTTTCTAGGATGTTGACCTGTCACCCCCAGAGAAAAAAGGGATCAGGGGCAAGGAGTGAGGACATTGCTTTAGTCAAAACCCAAAGCTGATGTAAACAAAATTTATCTACTTTTATCATGAGGTTAAATTATTTGTAAAATGGCAAATGGACAGAGGTCAGCATTGTGCAGTGGGTTGTACTCACCCTATGTTCTGAAACACTGAGACTTTGCCCCTTTATTTTCTATTTCAGTTTTGATTTTGGTAATACCCTGACTTTTCAGACCTGATGCAGCTTTTCACAGTGGCAGTGGCCTTTAGGACAGGGAAGGGGTTTGCACAAGCACGTATGTTATTTAGAAGATAGTTTTCAATTAGAAGACATCCAAAGTTAAAGTTATGGTCTTTTCAGTTCAAAAACAGAACTCTTTGAGGTCTTTATTGACTTGGCTCTTGATATGAGTACCCAGGCCGGGAAGGACTGTCCAAAGCCTCCTACTACCATAGCTCAGGTTGTGATCATCAGGATGTTTTTCCTCTTTGGATTTTTGTCTCTTTGTATAAAACACATTGGAACCTTCAACTATACATAGAGATGATTATCAGAAAAATTAGAACTTGCCAAACTGATAAACAAAGAAGTCTCTTTTACAGAGCAATGGAATGAATTGTTCTTCAGGAGGAAATGCCAACTGATGCCTTTAAGAACTCTCCCTTACCCTGAAATAGTGTGACATACACAGTTGTGTTCTCAACTTTTGATTATATTGCTAGGATAAAGCTAGGTATATTCACAATAAGAAACCATCTAAGATTGTTATTGCTGTCTGTGGCCTTATGTTAAACAGCATCATTGCAATGGAAAACTTTGGAGCCTGAGATTTTTTCCCCCATAGGTTATTCTGGATCTATTATTACAAAGGCTTGAAGTGAATGGTAAACCTGAAAATATTTGTCCCAAAACAATGCCATCTCTTACTGTTATTTGGTCAATACCAAGAAGCACTTTATAGCCAATTAAAGCAGTGTGATTTAACATGAAATATGATATGAAAGGCTCTGTATAAAGCAGCTGTGAATTTTGCAAAGTAGAAAGTATGCAGTTATTGCGTTTATCTTTCTAGTTTAAACATCTTGGGTCAGCCTAATTAAGCAATTGGTATCATTTCTCAGTCATTTTTATAAGTACTAATCTTATTTCAAACCTGGGAATCCTAAAATTAATATCAGCACAGCCATCGTGGAAAATGTGAAGCCTCCCGTGGCAGAATGGGACATCCTGCCTTCCTTCACCGTGGTTCTCAGAGTAGACAATTGGTAATTGAATTACCAGGATATGCATTCAAAACATTCTCTGGGGTTCCAACCTCAAAGGGCGTGTGAATTCAAAGAAGCAGGCAGTAAGTCAGTGGGCCAGCCATGTTTACCCAGTTGCCATCAGCTGTGATTATGTAACATGATATGGAAAAGTGGCCCAGGGTTGTAACAGAACAGAAAGTCAATGGTTAACAGAGAAATGTGAGCTAACATGAAACACATGTTATTCAACAATGATCCTATGACCCCTTTAATCTGAGTCAATTCAGCAAACATAGCCTTTAGATCGGACTTTACTGAGGAACCGTGTTGGTGATGACTCCAGCCATGGCTCATTTGACTTTGTTCCTCTGCTAATTCAGTCTCCCCTTTTCCTCTTATTGGCTGTGCACTGTGTTCAAGGGACACCAAGCTGAGACATTTTGGTGATTCTCCCCCTTCCTGAAACCCCAGTCAATTGGAGTATAGTCAGGAGATGGGGCTGATGTCGATAGAAAGGGGACACCTATAGCCTGTTGAAGATATAATACCACATGCCTGAGGTAAAGTTAGTTCCTTAATCTTGAGACATGTTCATTTGCCTGACTCAAATCAGATTCTCCTATGTTGATGCAAAGCCTTCCCTGGCTTGCACAACTTTCTAGGTACCATCCCCATCCACCCCACTTCTCAGATTTGCTTACAACACCCTTGTCTTAGTCCGTTTTCTGTTGCTGTAACTGATTATCACAACTGGTTTTTAGTAAAGAGCAGAGGTTTATTAGGCTCAGGGTTCTGGAGGCTGGACGTCCAAGAGCGTGGCGCCATCATCTGGTGAGAGTTTCTTGCTGCACAGTAACATGGCAAAGGACATCACATGGGAGACAGCAGCCAATCTAGCAGAGAGCTCACTTTTATAACACCCCCTGATGACCCATTAATCCTTCAATCCATGTGTGGATTAACCCATTAATGAAGACAGAGCAGAGCCCGCAGAACCTAATCATCTACCTAGAATCCCACCTCCACTTAACTGTCAACATTAGAATTTGGGGAATTAAGCTTCTAACACATGAATTTGGGGGACACAGTCAAACCACAGCAGCCCTCCTCTGTCCAGGCCTCCCTCTCCTGCCTTGTTTCTGGCCAGTATCCCATGGATGCAACCCAACATCCATGCAGTGCTTACCCCATGTGGAACTCCTGGGGTCTCCAGACTCAAGTCTCCTGTGCACATGCTGTTCTCTTTTCCCTGGATTCTCTTCCCACTCCTCTTCCCTCTCTAGGGATTCTCTTTATCCTTGGAGTTGCATATGAAGTACCATCTTCTCTGAGTCAGGACTGCAGATCATGATGGGACTGACTTCCTGGTGGAGGGGAAACTTGTAGAAAAGATTTATGCTTATAACAGGAGCCCTGCTGCGAGGACTGAGAGTGGATAAATGGTGATGTGGCAGTCAGGGAGTTTGGGCTGCAGTGTGTGGGACAATGGCTGTACTGCTTCGATGCAAGGAAGATCAGTGCGACAGGGAGCATCCTGATGGGGACTTTGGAGCTGTGTTTCTCACATATCCTGAGCTTATAGGTACATACCAAGTTACTTAACCTCTCTGGACCTCAGTCTTCTCATCTGTAAAATGAAGGTGAAAATTAAGGAGACCGAATCTCACAGTTTGCCTGACACACCTCTGATAAGTGTCTCTGTTTTGCTGTTCTGTTTGACTCCCTACCTTCACTGTAAAAAATGTCCCAGTTTAATAATAGAATATTATTCAGCCATAAAAGGATGAAATACTGTCATTACTTATGGCTGAGCCTGGAGGACATTGTAGTAAGTGAAATAAATCAGGCACAGAAAGACAAATACTACATGTTCTTACTCAATGTGGAAGCTAAAAAGCTGATCTCACAGAAATAGAGAATAGAATGTTGATCACCAGAGCCTGGGAAGGGTGGGGGCAGAGGGGCTAGAGATAGGATGGTTTACAGGACAGAGGTACAATTAGATAGGAAAAACAACTTGTAATGTTCTGTTGCACAGTACGATAACTGTGATTAACAACACTTAGTTGGATATTTCAAAATACCTGGCAGGGAAGATTTTCAATGTTTCAAACATAAATGATAGATGTCTTAGGTGATGGATAAGCTAATTACCCTGGTCTCATCTTTACAATTGTATGCATGTATTGAAAAGTTGTACTGTACTCCACAAACATGTACAATTATATGTTAATTTAAAAAGGTTTTTTTTTTTTTGTGGGTACCGAAGGTCGACCTCAGGACCTCGTGTGCCAGCAGGTGCCCGTGCTGCTGAGCGATATCACCAGCTCCCTTTTTCGTATGTGGGTTCCGGGAGTCGAACTCAGGACCTCGCACTTGCCCGGCAGGCGCTTATGCCACTGAGCCATCTCACCGGCCCCTAAAAAGTTTTTTTTTAATTCCCAGTTTAGACAATAAATTATATGGTCACCATACTGATAATGGTGCTGTCTGAACATGGGCATCGTAAGGACTCAGCATATGCTCTGGCTGTCAGAATAGTGCCTCATGTTAGCTAGTAGTCACCCTTTTACACCTGAACTCAGAAAGAGCGGAGCACATAAACAACTAGAACTGGCTCCCAGGGTGAAGTGCTTGTGACATGAGACTGAGAAAAAGGACCAGAGGACTTCTCTAGGACAGGGCTGTTTTAGGGCTTCTCTGTTCTGTGAACTGAGTGAAGAGTGCACTCTGTCTGTCTGTCTGTCTCTGACCCCCACAAACAACTCTTACAGGTTCTTAATGGAGACCCCTCTCCTGAGCCTACCACATGGACATGGTTCCTCCAAACCCTTTATCTAACCACTGTGAACTATAGAGTTTGTAAACGCTCCAGGCTTTCCTTTTCCACCTTGGGGCAGATGATAGTAACATTAAACAAAGGGGCAGCTGCTTTTGTCAGCATCATGCCCATGGTGTGAACCCAAATTCATGCTTCAAAAATCACTATTTCATGAGTGGAAACCACCTAGAGTAAACAGGAACATCCTTTCCTAGACCTGAAACCTTGGCAGCTTCTGATCATGAAGTCTTTCCTGACCAGGGTTGTCCCATACTGCCACCAAGTCTCCCTGGGCTGCCACAACCAAGGCTCCTGACAATTTCCTAAATCACCACCATATCTTGGTTTTAACTTGCACAATGTTTTCTTTGGGGTCACAGTAGGAGGAGGACAGATTCCAACAACAACAACAAAAAATCCAAAAAACAAAAAAAACCCTCAATGGCTGCTTTGGCAGAATTTAGCCTTGACTGTGTTGTGCATTCTCTTGTCCTTGTTTGTGTGGTTAGTAAAGTCCTGTTGTTTGAATTCCAATTGCCATGGACCTTTTCCAGTCCCCAGGGGTCCTGGAAGATAAGCAGCCATGTCATGGGAAGTATTTAGACTCAGTCTGGGAAACACATAAGAAGTGAGTGGGCAGAATGAGCAGGGGGCAATAGCCACAGTGTCCTCAGCCTGCCAAGGAAATAAGGCTGTTGATCACTAGCTGGATGGTGTTTGGGTTGTCTGCAATGCACAAAAAAAGCATTACCTCCTCTTGCTTTTGAGCAAGGAAGATCATTAAAGTTTTGGGGGTAAGTGGGCCAGCAATTCTTTATCGAGGTAATATGAGATTAGGTGACCTGTTCTCCAAAGAAAATCCACAGATAGTCCTTGAAGTGTGGAATTAGCATCTGAGAATCGCCATCTAGGCCAGTGTCCTAATTTTATGGTTGAGGAATCTGAGGCCCTGGAGAAGCTGAGTATTAGGCAGCAGAGTAAAGCTGCAGCTGGGGATTATTGAGTGTTCATCAAGAACGTCTGTGCCACAGAATTCCTTCACTGGATTCCAGATGCTGCCAACAGCCAACCACGTGACAGTGGACAAGTCACTGAACTTGGGGCGTCTGGTTCCTTATCTGTCAGCTGAACCCTGAGGATCCCATGATCTTGGAGCCACTTTCCAGAAACAACATTCCAGGGTGCTCTGCTCCCTTTCCAGCCTGCAAAACAGCACAGAACAGCCTCGCCTTCCAAGCCACAGGCACTGGACAGGAGTCTTTTTTTTTTTTTTTTTTTTTTTTGGTCACAGTGGCAAAGATGGTGCAAGATGGAGGGCTCTGGGGTTCCCAGACTTCGAGGCTGGTGGCCCCTTCTCTTTGGCCTGGGTGTGAACAGAGAGGGATAGTTCCTCTTTGCCTCTGCTTCTCTCTGACTCCTGCTGCAGTGTCCACACTCCAGAGCCAGTGTAAGGACATGGTAATGTGCAGATCTTTGCAGCTGAGCAGAGTATGTCCCAGTCCGGCTTTGCAGTCTCCTAGCTAGGGACCTCTGCTTGTCATTGCCTCTCCTTGCCTCCCAGTTTCTCCATTTGTGAAATGAGGATAGGAATAGCACCTGCTTCATGGGGCTATAGTGAGGACTGAGTGTTAGTATGTGGAAAGCACTCAGAGCTGGCATACAGGAAGGGCGTAGGATTGTCAGGTGTTATTATCATGATGATCTTATATCTACCCAACACACAGAAGAGTAACTGCCTTTGATGACCCTGGCCAGGGACTGAGTTGCTGGATTCTAGCTGGTCTGACTCAGATCCATGCAGCACCCAGCAACCTTCAGGCTCCCTTTGAAATGGGACCGCCCTGAACCTCCCAGAAAAACATTTTCCCCAACTAAATGATGCCTGTGTAACCACAATCAGGCTCAGATTTTCATTTGCCACAGACTCCATTTCAACTTCTCTTCTCCAGATTCTACTGGGGAAAGGGGGGCTTAAGTGTCATGTGGTATCACATCACTCCATCATCACTTCCCTGTTCACAGGCCGCCCCAGGAATTCTCCTTAGAAGAGGAAGACTTCTGGGCCTCTCTGTACCTCTGGATTTGACATTGAGGTTTTGTTGTTTCTTACTTCCCTTTCCTGGCCACTCCCAGCCCACTGCCCTTCTCTGCTGGCATCTGTGGCATGATAACAGCACCAGCTCCTCATACCCAGACGACATAAATGAAGCTGACTAGGTTGGGGCTTTTCTTCCTCTCCCTGCCTAGAAACCCCCAGCACAGAGCAAGGAGTATCTCTGATCCCTTCTCTGATTTTAATTAGGGATGGATGCTTCCTGCAAGACTCAGAGTTCTGTTTCTATAGATTCCAGACCAAATGTATTAGGTGGCGAGGCCTGGTGGTCTTCACAGGGATATGCATGCCTGAGGGCTGTACAAGACCATCTTCCACAAGTCTGTCAGCACCTATGCATCCAGAGGACAAATAAGGAAAGTGGAGCCCCACATGGTGCAGAGAGAAAGATGGTGGGAATTAAGAGCATGGCCATGCTTATCCAGATTCTCATGATGTAAATGCTTTCTGTCTACCATGTTCTGTATTTGCCCAGATATAGGTCAACTTCCAATTAACACAACTCCCACTTCCCTGATGAAGTAAATTTAACCTTTTTCTCTTCTCTTTTCTTTCCCTTCCTTCCTTCCTTGTTCCTTCCTTCTTTCTTTCCCTTCTTCCCTTCTTTGCCAACTTAATAGAAATCAGAACTGTGGCTGCCTTTGAGGTGAGGGGTGAGAATAGACTGCAGATGGGCCAGAGGGAATTTTCTGGAGTGATGGGCATGTTCTGTACTTTCATTAGGGTGATGGTTACTGGGTGATCTTATTTGTCAGAATTCATCATAGTGCACTCTTAAGATCCGTGCACCATAGGGAATGTAAATTTTATTTCAATTTAAAAATGTTAGGGAAATGAGTAGTAAACCATCTACACATAATATTTAAATTAATTATATAACTGCATACTTAAAAACATACAGAACAATACATTTATTTATAATACTTTTTCTATTCACATTTCACAATTTAAACATGCATCTTCTGAGATCAATGTATATTATTACTAAGCCACTTTTTTTAGTCAACACTTTTCCAGAATATGTCCTTTTCAATTGCTCTCACTTATTTGAAATGCAGAATCTTTTGAATCCATATTTGATGCTGAAATTTTATTGCAACCCACAAATATCCATTTGTACAACATTGTAGCAGTTGTTTTTCCCATTTGTCTTCTAAGTGAATATTCATGATCCTTATCACATAATGTATGTATTGCTTTCTAAAATGAGCTTCAAAATATTTATCATAATGTTTCATAATTATACCCAAAGAATAGTCACCAAATCTGCCTTAAACTTCATTGCTTCTTTTCCACTACTCCCTCTTGTAACCTCTAAAATTGTCCAAAACCAATGTTAATTGAGACCATTTCAGGCTGATGTGTCTTCCCCAAGTGTTGTAATTCAAAGAAAGTAATTCAGAGTATCCCAAATTATGAGAATGTTTAAAGGACAGCTCCCAAACTATGAGATACTTCTAAAGGCAACATTCCCTTTTCTAATAGTTCATTGAAAATGTAAAACTTCATCTTATTTATTTTCAGGCATATGTAGTAAATCCTAGAATTTATTCAGACCAAAGATAAAATAGAGATTAATTTAGCAAATTTTGGTGGTCTCATTTTATAGTTCATTATTAACAGATGGACATTTTTAAGTTAGGAGTCTCTTTATGTAAAAACTTTAAACTCCCTACCACAAATGAGAAATTCTTGAATAAATTCAGAAGCACTATATTTTAAAGCTAGTAAAGATTAAGTAGATGACTGATTAGTAATGAGACTGTGAACACAATTCCAAATTATGAATTCCTAATTGTTAATTGTTGGGTCTGACCTTACATCTTGTCCAGTCTTCTGCTACAATCCATGTGATAGGATGATACACAAAGAAGACTTCTTTTGCTCAAAACTTCCTCAATATAGATGTCAAAGAATGTTGTTTTTAAAGAAACTAACCTTGCTGATAGAAGCCAAATGAGTTACCTCACCAAGAGCTCACAGGGTGTATTATTTCTTAACTGGCTCAGTACAGTGGCTGTCCTATTTTTTCATTTATTTTCTTTCTTGGTAGTAGAACGCTAGTTTTAAATAGCATCGTACGTGGTGGATACTCTAGTTGGAACAGAGAAGGAACAAAGATGAGGACCACAGCAGTGCTTGATACCCTTTCTCTCATAAGAAGGGCTCTTCCAGCGTTAGCAGCCCCCAGGTGGCTCCATGGAACACTCTGAAAGGTGCTGACAGTGGACCATGCATAAGGTCCATTCACAGATCTTCAAGTGTTGGAAGTCCTGAGCTCCAGAGGGTTCTTGAGCTTGTGTTTGTTGACAAGTGTCTCATTTTCCTCATCCAGACAGACAGCATCAGTGCCTCTCTGAGAGAATTGCTCTGATGTTTGTAAATGTGCCTGGCAAGCATGAAGTACAGGGTTTGTTTTATTCCTTAAGTCTTAAAATTTCCCAGTCACATCTCATTTGCATGTTGTGTGCCATCTCATCTGTTATGTAGGGACTTCAGATGAACATTTTGTATTATTTGCCCATTTTGATGTAAGAACTTCTACCTTAAAACTTCTCAGCCAGAGCCAGGGATGGTAGGATACCTGTCGTCCCAGCTACTCAAGAGCCTGAGACAGGATTGCTTGAGTCCAAGAGTTTGAGGCTACCCTGGAAAACACAGCAGGACCAGTCTTTAAAAAAAAAAATATGTGCACCCATGTTTATAGCAGCACAATTTGTAATAGCCAGATCTTGGAAACAACCCTAATGCCCATCAACTGAGGAATGGGTAAAAAAGATGTGGTATTTTTATACAATGGAGTACTACTCAGCCATAAAGAAAGATAAACTGGAGACTTCTATAGGTAAATGGATGCAACTAGAGACCATACTCATAAGTGAAATAAAGTGAACGCACATGTGTAAGCATCGTATTGTCTCCCTAGTGTGAGAAACTGAAACAGTAAATAAGATCCAAAATATACAATAGATATGGTAAAACAGGAAGAAACTGTTCAAAAGGAAAGAGAAACTGGGATGGGGGAATGGAAAAAAGAAGGAAGGGAAGGGGCTGGTGAGATGGCTCAGCGGCATGAGCACCTGCCTGGCAAGCACGAGGGCCCGAGTTCGACTCCCGGAACCCACATACGAAAAAGGGGCCGGTGATATCGCTCAGCGGCACGGGCGCCTGCTGGCACGGGAGGTCCTGAGGTCAACCCCCGGTACCCACATAAAAAAATGAAATAAAAAAAAAAAAAAAAAGGAAGGGAAAAGAATATATATATATATATATATATATATATATATATATATATATACAAGATAGTTAAGATAGATATACTACTGATTTCACTTAGTTCATTAAAAAGAAAGGTTTGTGCTAATATTGTTTGGACAATTAAATGCTGATATCTTATACCCTGAGTAACTAATTTAAAGATAACAATATGCAATGTATTAACCATTGTTACCCTCCTGTTATGTTGTTTTGAAATTTTGTTCTATTTTTTTTTTCACTTAAAAAAAAAAAAAAAAGACTTGTCAGCCATTCATGTCCACTAGCGAACAGACAGAAGTAAAAAGGAGAATTTGGGCTCTACAGCTACTGTCTACAACAAGAGATTCCTGGATCAGGGATTCCTGTTCTTGGGACTGACCACTCTGACAGGCCTCTCTTCATTTCAGGTGGGCCAAGAGAAGGGAAACTGCTCTTTCCAGAAAAACCCAACCCCCTGCATCATCCCTCAAGAGCGAGAAAATATCTTCCACACCATATTTGCTTTTTTCACAAAGTCTGGAAGAAAAGTCTTGGTAAGTATTTGCTTAGTGGCTGGGGTAACATGGGTGGTCTTTTCTAGGAAGGCAAGTCTGAAATTAAAGGCCAGTTTTCTATTTGGTATTTGTTATTTCCCAAATCTGGCTTTCATCAATTGACTTATAAAGTCACAAGGACTGTGGTCAACTCCTGTTTTTCAGCTTGAGGTTTCAATCAAAGTGTTAAATTTATATTCCATTTCCTTTGCCTGGCAAGGGAAAAGCATTTGCAGCCCATCAAGCACAGAGTGAAATATTTCCTCAACTAGTATGAATCTAAAGCATGATGGTTCTTGTACAACCACTTTGGAAAGTGCTGCTACACATAACAACACAAGTAAATCTCATAGATGTGATACTGAGTGAAAGAAGGTAAAGACAGAAGGAGACGTACTGGAATATTTCACATATATAGAGTTCAGAAACAGCAAAATCTAATCAGTGGTCAAGACAGTGTATGATTTTTAGTAGACTATCAACAGGAAGGGGCCTAAGAGTACCTGCATAGGGGACAGAAATGTGTGTCATGATCAGGGTTGGTGGTTCTCCAGGTATAAACATATGTAAAAACATACGTGCTTGTGAGTACACTTAATATTTGTTCTATTTATTAAATATGTTATACTTCAGGGATTTTTTAAATGAAGGTATTGAAGATGGAATCATAATGCTTTTTCAAAGCCTCCATTTCTTGTGTCTTTGGTTACATTTCTCTAGCTCCCTATTTCAGTCTGGGTACATTTCTCTTACATTTATTGTGTCTTTCCTCACTTTCTTCCCTGGTAGATGGGCACAACTATTTGCCATTTGAAAGATTTGAATTTTCTTCTTCCATTGTGAGGATGGTATATCTGTTTTTAAAAGCCCGTGGAGTCATTAGGTATAGTGGTATCTACCTGTTTGATGATACAACTCTGTATGTGTCTGAAAATTTCACCAAGTGAAACATAATAAAGATACACAAATACAGAAGAGAATAATTCCTCTTTTGCAATCTGGAATTTACATTTCTCTTTGGTAATTCGTGTTTTCTTGTGCAAGAGTCACATGACTTCTTAGCCTCTGATTTACATGACAAATGACCATGAGCCTGTAATTCAAGGACTGTATGAGGCTGAAGCAGAGGATAGCAAGTTCAAGTCCCACCTGGGGAACTTAGTGAGACCCTGTCTCAAAATAAAAAGGTCTGGGGATATAGCTCAGTGCAAAGGCCCTGGGTTCAATCCCCAGTACTGAAATTTTTTTTTAAATCATTAAAGTGTATTTGCCATTGCACAAGCAGAAATTACATAATATAGAAAATCTATCTTATATTGAAAATGCATAGGAACATTATCAGAATATGGGGATGTGTTTCTGTTTAGGAACAGTTGGGCTTTTTTGTGAAATCCAACTTTTGGTAGATTAACCATGGAGAGCTGCTTTCTCCAGTCTGACGCCAAAGCATGCCTTGGCACCTATCAGGCAGGAAATCCCTTGAATGCCCTCTTGTGGCAAGAAAAGATAATTACATCTTTCTTCCTTTTTTTTTATTTTATTTTAATTTTATTCCCTCCTGGTGCTGGGGATCTAACCCAGGGCCTCCCACATACTAGGCAAGCACTCTTCCACTGAGCTGCATCCTCAGCCTTTCATCTTCCTTTTGTCTTTTCCTCTGCCTGGAATCACTTTAGTCACCAGAACAGAAGTTCTAGAGTTTGTTGCTCTGTAAATGGCTGTGGATTTGTCTGTGTTCTTAATACTGTTGGATAATTCCAATTTTCCCCTCAGGACTGTGAAAACCCAGGAATGTCTTGCCTAACAATACACTGTAACCTTAGTGCTCTCACTAAAGAAGAAAGTCGTGCAATAGACGTTTACATGCTGCTGAACACAGAAATATTGAAGAAGGTAGGTTCTGAGGACCAGCACTCGGGCTTCATTGAAAAGTACCTGAATTGGTTTCCTGCTGATACTTTGGCTGCACCTTTTGAAAGTTTTCTGGCAAGGATCGCTGGCAATTCCCCCAGATGCAGGGGCGGGGCGGATCAATGACTTGCTACTTAAAGTGTGGTCTGAGGACCAGCAGCATCACCTCGGTTTGTTAGAAATGCATCATTTTGAACTCCACCCCAGAGCTGTTGAATCAGCATCTTGAGTTTGTCAAGCTTCCCAGGTGTTTTGTTTGCACATTTAAGTTTCTCATCTTTCAGTTTACATCAGAATCACCTGAAGATCTTGTTAAAACTCAGATATTCCTTGGGGTTGGAGTCTGAGATTCTTCAATTCTGACAGGCTCCTAGATGCCACTTTTTCTAGTCTGGAGGCCATGTTTTTCATTAAGGGCTGGCAAACCTTTCTGTAAAGGCCAGTTGGAACTATTTTAGGTTTTATAGGCCATACTGCTCAGCTTAGCTATTGTATTGTGTCAAAGAAGCCATAAGCAACACTCATAGGAATACGCATGACCATATCCTAATAAAACTTTATTTACAAAAACCGGCAGAGGACCAGAGCTGACTTATGAGTCCTAAGTTTGCTCACCCCTTGTTTAGATGACCCCTTGTTTCACAAGAGCCCAACTATTGAACCTCAGGTCACTTTGCTATTACAAGTTTACCAAAAGTGATTCCAAAAGTTTATCAAAAAATACCTCAATTAGTAAGTTGGTGTCCCTTAAAGAATTGTATAAATTTATTATTTAAGAGCTGCTGAGTCTGAGAAGCCATTTCCAACAAGACACTATAAAAATAATTGCATGTGAAGATAAAATATGCATGTTTGCCACAGAGATTCTATTTATTTCCTTTGGAGACTAAACATAATTAATATGTATAAACCCATCAATTGGTGAATGAATATCCTTAGAATAGTCATTTCATGGTTATTTTTAAATTAGACACATCAATAACCTGCTGACCTGAAAAGATGCAGGCACTGGGAGATATTTTTTCCCACTTTCTGTAGCTATTGCAGCCTCCACACATCTGTGAAGAGCTGGGTCCAGCTCCAGCTTCCTGGATTTGCTCTAGGGAGAAACTGGTTTTGGGAAGTTGGGTTCACACACAGTGCTTTCTTAGGGTCACTCTCCTTTATAAAGGACAGTATTAAAGGACCTGGCATTAACTAGAGCCCCACTGATGTCCTCTGCTTCCAGAAGGGAGACTGGAAGCACCATGTCACAAGGAATCCCTTTATGCATGGGTCCCCAGGTCAAGTCGGAGGGCCCGTGATTCTGCACACTTACTGTTCTGCCTATTCTCTTGATAAAGGGTATTGCTAATGTCTCCTTTCTCCTCTATCCATATGGCTTCCACTTGCAGTTCAGTTATATGACTTAATTTAACTGTGTGTAGCTCTGCAGCCTGATTCTTCTGCATCTCTTTCCCAGTGACCAGTGGTGACCCTTTGCCAAGGAACATATCCCACCAACTGATGTCCCTATGAGTCAGCCACACCAGTGGAGCCCCAGACAGGAGAGCAGAAAACTGTGGTGTCATATAGAGTGCTGGAGGCTCATTCTCCAAGTGCCTTTCCAGCAGAAGCTCCAGGTGCAGAGGAAAGCCTGAAACAAAACTGATCTGGAAGCCAGATGGGCCCCCAGCTGCTCCTGGAACTGAAATGCTGAGTGCTGGTCCCCTGACGCCAGCTACTGCTTCCTTCAGGGAGTTGATCCAGATGGTCCCAGGGGTCATCATGGCTTCCCTGAGGATATGGAACAGTGCCAGCCTCGTGGTTGGCCTGGACCAAGAATTGTGTTTATTTTTCTTTTGACCTCAAGGTCTGGCCCATACAAGGAAATTCGAGATTTTATTGTTTTGACCTTAACAAGTTTTTATTTGAAATATAAAATCTGATTTTTTAAATCATTAGAGGATACAGATTTCCTTGAAAGTATTCTTTTTATAGTCTACAAGGCTTTCTTCACTGATTCTACAACCACCAGGGATCTGTTCTATGCCAGGCTCCTCATATGCTTGGCCTTTAACTTTGGCAGTTGTCACCATCATCATTGTTAATATCTTAAATAATGATACAGTGATTATTGATGATTGAAAATACAGTATACCCTGGTACAGTACTTAAAACCACAATTTTATAAAACTTGAATTTCTAAAAGAAGCCATGCATGTGGTGAATGCGTATCATCTCAACTACTCAAGAGGCTAAAATAGGAAGGTCACAAGTTTGATCCCTGCCTGGGCAACTTAGCAAGACCCTATCTCAAAAAAAGTAATTAATTTAAAAAAAAAGAAAGGGCTGGAATGTAGCTCAGTAGAGTGCTTGCCTTGCATGTGCAAGGTATGGGTTCCATACCCAGTACCACAAAATAAAATCTCTGAACAGATTGTTTGCATGCAATATTATTTTAGCTTAATGTGAGTTTACTGGAGCAATTCCTTTGAATTGCTTCCTAGAAGCGTTTAAATATATTTTGTTGGTGGGGTATAAAAAAGGAGGATTGGGTGATCAGTGCATACTATATGCATGCATGGAAATATTACACTGAACCCCATTAATGTGTGCAATTAATACATGTTTAGAAGAAAAATATTAAATATGTTTATGGTTGTTTAGAAAAAGACAATAGGATTGGGGGTATAACTCAGTAGTACAGCACTTGCCAGAGTTCAATCCCCAACATCACAAAAACAAAAAGAACAATAAATTGTTATATAACTCCCAGGTACAGTATATAAACTAGGATCCCCATATTCCATCCAAGAAAACTTTTGTGATTTCTTTGATGGAGATTAACAAAAGACCCTTCTGGAATTTTTGTGAAGAAAGAGTCCTCCACTTTCCTGTTTCTTTGTGGATTTAGCCAAAAATGAGTGAAAGCTAGCATTTGAGTGTGAGCCTCTGAGTTTATTTTCTGTTGCTATAACAAAATACTAATGACTGGGAAATTTATAAAGAACAGAAGGTTATTTGACTTACAGTTCTGGAGGCTGAGATTCCAAGAGCATAATGCCAGCATCTACTGACATGTGGTGAGGGCCATCTTGGTGCATCATAAACTGACATGAAGGGCACTACATGGTGAGACAGGGCAAGCATGCAAGCTCAGGTCTGTCTTCCTCTTCTAGTAAAGCCATTAATGTCATCATAGGGACCCCACCCTCATCACCTCATCTAACCCTAATTACCTCCCAAAGACCTCACCTCCAAATATTAACATATGATTTGGGGAGATAAGTGCCCAACACGTGAATTCTGGGGGACACTTCCAAACCATAGCAGCCTTCTTGAGTGACAAGCAAGCTGAATTAATGCAGCGGGTTCTTACTGGCAGGGCCCTAGCCACTCCCACGGGAATGCTGAACATTCTGTTCTCTGCCTTCTATTTCCACAATGCAAGCCAGGCGCCTCTCTGCTCCATAGTCAATGGACACCCTCTGTACCACTGGCTTGAGGTTCTGGCCCTTCCCTGGGCCATGGTTTGCCAATCCCTGTCTTTTTCCACATTGCATTTCTATCCCTGCTTTGGAGCAGTTTTCTTGTTATCTGGATCAGTGGCTTTGAATCAGTGCCCACAGCAAGGCTTCTGCCTGCTTCTGCCAGTGAGTACTTCTTCATAGATGTGCCCCTGCCCCCAGTCCTTTTTGTCTTTAGGCTTCATTTATAAGTTAGATGTTTTCCTCTCCTTCACCTCTCCATTGGGTACTCTCTTTAATGTTCAAAAATAGCTATTTTGACCCAAAATAGCTCCATTTAAGAGCAAACAAAGAGTTAAAAGCAGCTTATGGGAAGGGTTTGAGGGTTGTGGTCAGGGCAGGGAGATGCCTATAAAATGGAAATCAGATGCCTTCTACAGAATGCCAAGCCTAGATTTGTTGTACACAGTTAAATGGCTTTATTTACCCTCAACTCTTTGTGAATACATCAATATCAGTATTTCAATATCTGGCTCTTCCCACAAGGAAACCACAGTCCATAAGCTCACACGTGTTGATCACTGGCAACTGTAGTTGTCCTGTATAGTTGTCCTGTATCCACCATGATCTGAAAGAATGCTCAAGGGAGACAATGGAAATCATGTTTATGTGGGTCGCTTGGATGGGGAAGTTTCTAGTTCAGTGATAAAATTTTTGTCTGGTGTAGTCTTGGAATATCAGTTCTGCCTTTCAAGGAAATATCATTGTCTTTGAAAAATCTTACAATGAGTTGTATTGTTGTTTCTTCCGTAGGACAGTTCATCTGTCATCCAGTTCATGGCTCGAGCTAAGGTGAAGGTGGACCCTGCCCTGCAGGTGGTAGAAATAGCCAATGGGAACCCAGAAGAAATGGCGGTGAGTCAGCCACCCTGCTACAGCCCTTCTCAGAGACCAAGTAAAGCCGAGTGATTGGAGATGTGGAGCTGGAATTTGAGAGGGGATAGTCTCTGAGCCACGTAGGCTCTGTGGTAGACCCCAGACCATACTGCCTTGGCTTCCAGGCCCCCATGGAGAGCTTCTGCTGTTGTTCTTGTTGTGCTAGCATTGTTCTTTAAGATGCCACTGTGTGGGAACATTTCCTTCTGTGATTGGTCAAAGGAAAAATAGTCTGGAAGTACCCTCGATGGGACTTGTTTTTCCTTTTTGAAGCCAGAACTATTTTTATCTTTCTTAGACCTTTCTCTGAAACCTCATCTACCTTCCCAGTCACATTATTCTGTGGATAAACACTGGGTGTCCCAAAAACAAGTTGTTTGATTAACTTGAAGAGGTCACATCCAAATTGTCAAGACCTAGAACCTTGTGTCTCACTCCCACCCTGCCCACTTATCCTCCATAAGATGCAGTTGGCAGGCAGAGCTCAGGGACGTGGGAGGGTGAAGCAAACTTCAAGGCTTACCTGTGGGAGTGAGGGAAAGGCTAGAGGTGAAGTGTGGCTTGCAGTTCTGCGTTTATTCTTGCCATCCATTGTTTGAACCCCACATTCAGGTCTTAGGGGAGTAGAACTGCTCAGAACTGATTTGCCAGTAAGCTGTACTATGATGCTTCCTTTCAGCACCTCATCCAGAGAACGTACCTTCTCAAGGGAGACTTACCCTCTCATGGAAGAGTCAGTGTTAATATGGCAAATTTACAAAGTGATGAATTCGTAAAGATTATATATTTAACACAAAAATAGTATGTTAACTTATTTTCTGAAAATGGAGATGCTACATGTTGAAATACCAGGATGCAGATTTGACCAAATCCCTCTCTTTCAAGACCCTGGCTGGGAGAGATTCCTACAGAAAACAAATCCTTTTCAATTTCAGTAAAATTTCAGTCCTATTCCTGGTTTTGGTGACCAAGAGAGGAGAGCAACCATAAGTCCTGGATGATAAAGAATGCCTAAAAGGGTGAGGGCTGGCAATGTGTGTGAAGGGTCAGGCATCCCACACTCCATGCGGGGGTGGTGTATGGGCCAGCTTACTTGCTGCTGGACAAAATACCTGATAACTGCAACTTAAAGGAGAAGAGCCTTATTTGGCCATAGTTTTAAGAGGTTTCAAGCCATGATCCTCTGGCTCCAAGGTGGAAACATCATGGCAGAAGAGCAGAGCAGAGCAAAGGATTAGTTCGTGGCAGCTGGGAAGCAGAGCACAGGGAAGGCATGCTTCTAGTGACCCACCTCCAACTGGGCCCCACCTTCCAGCAGCACATTCAGCTGTGGATTAATCCACCAATGAGTATAGCATCCCCATGACCCAGTCACCTTTCTGGGAGTTGTTCTGTCCAATCAAGTTGAAAATTAAGCTTATTCGTCACTGATGAAGTGTCAGAGGTAGACCTGGACTCCTCTATTCACCTGATGTACCATCCATCCAAGTATTTGTTTTAATAATAGAAATGATAAGAAAAATGTTCAAGTCTTTCACTACTTAGGCTTAGTTTTTTTCTGGCAGGTCAAGTATTTTCAGTTGGCTTTTGTGTTTTTGCCCCTTCCTTCTGGCTATTTAACTACCCGTTCAGGCCTTCACCTGGGAAGTGAGAGGAGGCAGTGGTTCCCTGTTCATTGTCATAGTTCTGATTAAAGTTATATAGAGTGAAGTATGTATCTAACCTCAGAGGTTTAGAATTTTCTGGTAGACCACAGTGTGAACAGTTAGAGCCAATGGAAATAATTAACAGGTTTCCTACAGGTGGAATCTCTGTGTAGATGGGAACAAAGCACGGGGCACACTGCCTTTTATTAGAAGAGTAGGCTGTGGAGCCCAGGAAGACATTGCTTAACATCCTGTTGTGTGATTCTGAGTCATTTGTCTTCCCCTAGGATACTATTTCCATCAATTTCTGTTTCATTCTGAGCATGGGGATGATAGTTTTATTATTAAGAGTTCTGAGGAATAAGCTAATTTTTTGCCATATTCCCAAGAAAACATTAACATGTACAAGAATCCCACAATACCCTCCTTTCCATGATTACCCTTTCAGTCTGTAAGCTAAGATGAAGTTCTGCAGTGTGTTCTCAACTTTCCTGGCAGGGAAAGAAAATCTTTTATAAGTAGGAAGGTTTTCGTGTTTAGAACAAGCACATTTTTCCCTACATGATTCTTCTGAATGCCTGGCTTTCTGTCAGCCATCCATCTGAAGGGGAATTTTCATAGAGGCTAGCCACCAAATTTAAATCAGGCCCAATTTCACAAGATTTCAGATTCAGCACTGAGTTGCTATGGCCTTAGAATGAACAGGAAGTGTACTTGTTTCTGGTATCCAGCAGGGTATGGGTGAAAAGAGGAAAACAGTCAGATTTTTTACCACGAAGAGTACATGGTGGTAAATTTGACTGCTAGGGAAATCAGAGAATTCTCCTATGCTTCTTTGTATCTTTTATACAATGGTACAAGAGTGTTGTACAAAGCATTTGGGTGAATAACTAGAAATATGTATTTGATTCTTAAGGCATTTGCCTTGTGTGTGATAAACATATATAAATATTATATATACATATGTGTATATATACATATATATGTATACGTATATACCTTGGTTCACAAACTTAATTCTTTCGACAGTTCTGGTCGCAAACTGAATTGGATGAGAACTGAATCAAATTTCCCCATAAGGTCAACATTGAACCTAACCATTGAATTTGATTTGGTTCTTATCCAATTCGGTTTACAGCCAGAATTGTAGAAAGAATTAAGTTCGTGAACTGAGTTACCACTATATATATGCAAAATCTCCAGGCCACTTCCCAGATAGCATTGTAGCACATGTTGAAGACCAACCAAAACAAGCCTGTCTAGCTTCATACAGACCCACAACTGAGAATTGCAGGTGGTACCTGTGTGATTGCAGAATCAAAGTGCTGGTTTGTGAGGTGCCAGTTACATGTTTAATTTCATATTCATCCCAATCCTGCTTACTTTTCAGGGAATGAGTTAGGAGTAAAAGGGAAAAGGACAGAAAGAACTGGTTGGGGTCCAGAAATATCAATATTTATTATGTAATTTTTATATAAAGTGTAAGGGAAATACTGGCCCTCATGGAGGGGAGTTCTTCCCAGAGAGGCACAGGAGATCCCTTCCCCATGGTTTCACGTCCCGTAATTTCAGTTACCCATAGCTGACTACAGTCCAAAAGTATCAAATAAAGAAATTCCAGAATTAAACAACTCATAAGTTTTAAACAAGTTTTATCATAGTGTATTGTTATGATTGTTCTATTTTGCCATTAGTCATTGTTGTTCATTTCCTATGCCTAATTTAAAAAGTAAACTTTATTATAGGTATGTATATATAAGAAAAAAACATTATTTATAAGTTTTGATACTATCCACAGTTTTAGGCATCTACTGGGGATCTGGGAACATACCCCCTGAGGGTAAGGGGGGACAGATGTAGTACAGAAGGAAAATATGAATAGGCTCCAGAAATGTTTAGCCCTATTCATGCAGCCATTAAAAGGCATCAAAAGATTTGGCAAGCAGGACTTCCCCTGACCCCTACATTGGCTACTGAGGCCCACAAGTGAGGCAAAAGATTCAGTATCTCATATTTTTTTAAAATTTTTATTTTAAAGAGAAAAAAAAATAGAATAAAATTTCAAAACAACATAATAGGAGGGTAACAATGGTTAATACATTGTGTATTGTTATCTTTAATTAGTTACTCAGAGTATAAGATAACGGCATTCAATTGTCCAAACAATATTAGCACAAACCTTTCTTTTCAATGAACTAACAGAAGTTAGTAGTGTATCTATCTTAACTATTTTTATATATATAATATCTTTTTCTTTTCCCTTCCTTCTTTTCTCTGTTCCCCATCCCAGTTTCTCTTAACTTTTAAACAGTTTCTTCCCATTTTACAATATCTATTGTACATTTTGAATCTTATTTACTTTTTCAGCTTCTCACACTAGGTAGACAATATGATGTTTACACATGTGTATCTGGTTTATTTCACTTATGAGTATGGTCACAAGTTGCATCTATTTACCTATAAAAGTCTCCAGTTTATCCTTCTTTATGGCTAAGTAGTACATCATTGTATAAAAATACCACATCTTTTTTATCCATTCCTCAGTTGATGGGCATTTGGGTTATTTCCAAGATCTAGCTATTACAAATTGTGCTGCTATAAACATGGGTGCACATATGTTGCTGTGGTGTGATGTTTTTAATTCTTCTGGGAAGATACCCAGAAGGTGAATAGCTGGGTCAAATGGGACCTCCAATCCTAGTTTTTTGAGGAATCTCTACCTAGTGCCAGGAGGGGATCCAGTACCAGGATGCTGAAAAGGGACATCATTCTCCTCTAAAGTGATCTGTAGTAGTGAATCTCAGTACCAGGCCAACCAAGCTTGGGCTCTTCTTGGAGCTCTCATCTGAGCAAGAATCTGTTCAGTCATCCAGACCATTTTTTGGTAACAGCTTCCTGGGCAAACTACAATCTCAATGATAGAATTTGAAAAATCTCTGTCCAAAGATGGGTGGGAGTGTGTGTCCTTCTTGCTTTGTTTTCTTTTAAGACATAATGTGCTTGAATGAGTAACGCTTCCTGGCCAGTTTGATGGGGCAGATGATTGGGACCTTCTGCCATAGAAACCATATGTCCAGAGAGGCATTTGTTTCACTCATGTATCACACTGCCATCAGTGGCCTTTGTCCTACATGTGGGGAGGAAAGCTATATATAATTTTAAGATGTCTGCAGATCATCCACTTTTCTCCCAGGCTGAGAACCACGAAGTCCTTTCCTCTAGCGAACAAAGGGGTCTCTGATAATTGGGGAGAGGAAATTACTTGCCTAGGACCTCACAGGGGCTGAGCCATGGATGGTATGAAATTCTAGACTCCCAGCTTGGTGCTTCTTCTCCTCTACCTGGCAGCCACTCAGTCACATGGGAAGGCACGGAGCCATCCTGGATGAATGAGGCTAGACAAAGGCAAACTGTCCCATATGGAAAGAAAGAACTGACTTGTTTTAAAGCTGCCCAGTGCCTGTGGAGCCCAAGCAGCTCCTTCAGACCAGACCTGGCTCTCATCCCAGCCAGAGCTTTCCCTTCTCAGTCTAGGTTAGACCCCAGCACACAGCCTAGTTACCACATGCCTGCTTTTACTTCCAAATAAACCCACCCAGTGAAGCACTTGTGGTTCAGGACAGTGTGTTCCCACTGCGTATTCACTGAAGCCACCTAGATTCAATTAGTTCTCATCTTTTGGGCTTTTTCCCTTGCATCCCCTCTTTGGAATCAGAAAAACCTACATTTGAATTGCAGGTTTATCCTAACTGCATGATATTGCAATCAGATAAGCTCTGTAAGCCTCAGTTTCCTTGTCCATAACGCAGGAAAACTGCTTTCTGCTTCCTGGAGTTGAGAGACTCCAACAGTATCAGCTTGAAGCTCCTAGAACAGTGGTGGTGAACCTATAGCACACATATTTCTGTGTTTTACTTTTAAGACAAAAGATGTTAATGTATGTGTTGTTTTTTTCTAAACTAAAACCTCAATATTCAGGTTTAATTGCAGTGTTGGCACTTTGTGATAAATAAGTGGGTTTTGGGTTGCAGTTTGGCATTTGGTCTCTAAAAGGTTCACCATCACTGTCCTAGCAGGATGGCTGCACATGGTAGCTGTTCAATGCACCCTCAGTGTCTGCATTGCCCCTTCCTGCTGTGCCTTAACGCTACCCCAACTAAAGGCACAAGCTGCAGTATCTCCACCGGAAGGGGCGTCTTTCTTTTTTCTCTTTTTTTTTTTTTTTTTTTTTTTTTTGTGGGTACAGGGGTCGACCTCAGGACCTCGCGCGCCAGCAGGCGCCTGTGCCACTGAGCGATATCACCAGCCCTTTTTTCGTATGTGGGATCCGGGAGTCCAACTCGGGCCCTCGCGCTTGCCAGGCAGGCGCTTATGCCGCTGAGCCATCTCACTGGCCCAGGGGCGTCTTTCAACACAGCAAAGATTAATCCAAAAGATGCCATGTATCATTGCTTTGTTTTAGATGCAAAGATTATAATTTTATTGTCACAAGTTAGACTGTGACTTGTGGCCAAGTGTAGTTAAAATTATGTTCCAGATAACAATAGTTTTTCTTTCTTGAACCTTAAGTTACATTGTGATATAGGATGAAAAGGGTCATTAGGTCATCATCACCCCCATCCTGTTCCATCAGCAACAGACGGTGGGTGGATCTTTCTTCACTCACCACTCCCACATGTGAGAATTAAGCTCTGGCTGTCAAAAAAAACTCTGCTTGAGAGCTACCCCATTATAGTTTGCAAACACATGAATCATGTTTTCTAATGGTAGCTGTTTGTTGATAAACCTCCAGTATTTATTGGGGGCTTGATAAAGGTAGGCACTGTCCTGAGTTCTGGAGATGCAATGAGGAACAAAACAGACATGGCCCTGCTCTCCCAGAGCTGACTGAGGAGGCAACAAGGAGAATAGTCAGCGAAAAAGCAGACAGGTTTTATTTCCAATGGAGGCTAGCCTGAAGGAACAACCTGCTTTGGATTGGGAGCCAAGGGATATTTCTATAAGGAAGCTAAGACCTAGAAGGTGAGAAAGAATGAGCTTGACAAGCATGATGGCATCTTCAATTGGGTATCCCAGTTGAGGAAGAGGAGGAGAGCTGTATGAAGATCTAAATATCTTGGCCTTTTCAAGCCACTGAAAAGCCGAGGTGGCAGGAATGTGATGAACAGTGATGAGAGAGCCAGCACTGAAGACATAGGCTGTGCCATGTAACACCAGTGGACAGTTAGAAAGGGAAACTTCTGTTTTTCAGCAGGGAATGGCATGATATAATGCATATTCTTTAAAAATCTTGGGCCAGTGAGATGGCTCAGTGGTGTAAGTGCCTGCCTGGCAAGCACAAGGTCCTGAGTTCAACTCCTGGTACCCACATAAAGGAAAGAAAGGGGCCAGTGATATCGCTCAGTGGCACAAGCACCTGCTGGCAAGTGCGAGGTCCTGAGTTTGACTCCTGGTACCCACATAAAAAAAAAAAAAATCTCTGGTTAGGGGCCAGTGAGATGGCTCAGCAGCATAAGCGCCTGCCTAGCAAGCACAAGGTCCTGAGTTCGACTCCCGGAACCCACATATAAAAAAAATATCTCTGGTTACATATGGATGGTGAATCATAGGGTCAAGGGTGGAGATGAGCTGGTGAGAATGCTGTGACAATCACCTGGCAAGAAGAAATGATGGCAGAGGAGATGGAGGGAAGTACAAGATTTGTATCAATAAAGATGTGGCACTTTTGTCCTGTGTAGGGGATATCTGTAATGCTGTTGGGGAGGAATCAACACTGTCTTGTAATAAAGCCTGTGCATGGTGTATCAACATTGGCAGCAGTGACTAGTGGCCCCCACTGCATCAGAGATGGATAAGAGAGGGTAGATCAAATGAATAGCCCCCCAACTCTAAATGAGTTTCCTGTCATCTCATGACCATTATCATTATGTTCATTTGTTTGTTTGTTTTACATAACTCATTTCAAAATTGAAATATGCTTTGGCTGAATCAGGTGTGGAGCATCTAGAACTTCCCCAGTTTCCTTGGTCTCCAAGGAAGCCACTGGTATGAAAGTTATATTTTAGTGCAAGGTGGATCAACCCATCAAATTCTTCTACTAGACACTAAATATACCCCCAATAAATATGAACCAATGAAATTTTTGTCCTCAAGATTTCCACAGCACCGAACAGGTAAGCAGATGCACACACACATCCATGGACAGACGTACACGAGCACACACACAGCCTTGCATCACAGTGTGATGATGGGCTCAAAATGCCTGTGCCGAATAGGCCCAGACAGCTTCATGGGGGGAGCCACCCCCAAATGAGTCCTGAAGGCATCGTCTAGGTGGACAAGAGAAGGAAGGTCAGATACTCCAAATGAAGTCAGATGGTGTCTTGGGTTGGATTCTCAAAAGCACATCCTGAGATGAAGGTGAGTGCAGAGGTGGTATATTAGAAAGGTGCTCCTGGTGAGCCCCAGAAAGAAGCAGGGTGGGGCCAGGATAGGAAAAGGATGAGGGAGCTTGAGTGAGATTTCAGGGGATATGTTCACCACAGCCTGACCCTGTGGAGCAATCTGGAGCACAAATAGCACCAGAGTTTGTCCTGCCATGAAGCAAGGGAGCTGGGCTTTGGTACTCCTGTACCTGTGGGTCATTGACAAGGGGCTGCCCTTCGGGTCCAAAACTTCTGGGCACTTCCCCTTTCCTCCATGCATGCTGGGGGAGATGGTAGCTAGCAGGGTAAACATACAAAGGCTGGGGTTGGACCTACTTCCCCACAGAGGGGAACAAGGAGGATCTGGGCAGAGAACCAGACTTTGCTACATATGGACCTATTCTCTAAACCTTGGATTCTCTGCTCTGTGTCTTATTAGTAGGCTGAATGATTTGGCTGCTTTAAATGTGCTAGTAGCTGCTCAATTCTTGTGATGTAATTATCTCTGTCACGCTCATAATACCTCTGTGAACTAAGTGTTATTACCTCCATTTTCTATTGAAAAAATCTGGGGCTCTGGGAGGTGAAGGGACATACCTGAAGTCCTTCATCTCATCAGTGGAAGAACCAAGACTGACTGCCTGGTTTATCCATTTGTGAGCCCTGAGTCTTCTTTAATACTTTACTTCGTGACCTATGCTGTCCTGTTGCCCAGTGCCCCCACGTAGGGAACCCCATTCTGAGCAGGCAGCAGGAATCATAGAGTGATGCACAGCTGACCCTCTGTCTTAGAGGTGACCCTTAGCTCCAGTGCTCCCAGAGCACATCGTGTTCAGGCTTAGTGGTCTGTTGATTGTGGAACTCTTCCCCTTATGGCCTGATCCTTACCTAGATGCACAGATACGCAGTCAAGAGAATTTACACTCACTGGGGACCCTCTGTTGCTTGAGGTAAATGAGCTGAGTTCCACTTCTCCCTTTGAAGAGAGATGGTGAGTATCACCAGAGGTAACAGATATAAAACCTCTCGGCAAAGAGCTTGGTGCATAGTAAATATCCTACAAATGTGACCTGTCTTTCATAGCAAATGACTTAGCAGCACCCCATCTCTTCTCTTTGCAAATTCTAACTGAGCAAGGGATTTCTGAAACCCAGCACCTCAAGGACATGAGGGCATGTTTGACATCTCTGTTTATCACAGCGCAGACTTACAGTGTCCATCTTGCCAAATGCATAGTTCATTTTCTGTTCATTTATATCATCTCCATAAGTCTCTCTGTGCTTTTTGAGCTGTGTCCTGAGAGCAACTGAAGGCATGGTTCGGCTGGGAACATTTCTTCCAGCCTCTACAGCCCTTTCTCACTCCTCCTTCACCCAGTATCCCCACTGTCTGTTAAATGTGATCAGAAGCAGGTGAAATTGTCATTTTTATGTCCCAGATGTTCTTTGCTCTCTTTTTATTTTATATAATTCCTACTTTCTGTTGAGACAAGTGTGTGGTATACACTCCTGAGAGCATCTTGCCATTGTAATTGACCTTTCAGCCACCTGAGACTGGGCTTGAAACACCTTCTCTGGTGGTACTGCCTGGCCTGTGCCTCCCATCACTGGAGGCCTCTATCCAGCCTACCCACATTGTGGTCATGTTTTCAGGTCTTAGAGAAACCTGGGCATTTCCAGGTATTGCATTAAGCATATTTGCAGTGGTCAAAACATAAAAGTTTCCAGAAACACAGGAGCAAATCAGCTGCTGTGGTTTAGGTTTAGCTGCCTCAGGCTGGAAGTTGGCTCCTGGTCATTCCCCTACACCGGCTTGCCAACCTCAGGTACATTAAACTTGCAGCAGCAAGCAGGGTGCCCAGTGTCTGGCCTCCTCAAAGGCTTTATTAAGACAAAGCCTCATGCTCTGCATTTTCTTGTATTTGATTTGTAGGCATCCAGCCCATAAGCCCTCCAGCTGCAGTCCATAGCCATGCCATATTTTATCCCTTGGCTGGTCAAAGTTTTTCCTCTTTCATCTTCCTACCCTTATAGCTGCTTGTCTAAAGCCAACAGACATCTCCTCATCTTCAGTCTTTTTCCTCCTTTCATTCCACCTCCTTCCTTATTGGAAGCATGAATCTATCCTGGGGAAATTATTTCCTCTGCAACCCTCTCTCTCGAACTGTTTGTCCCTTACACTTCCATATCCAGTTTTTCTTTCTAATCTATATTCTTTCTGCACCCAGAGTGCTCTTTATAAAATGCAAATCATACCATTCCAGTGCTCTAAAGCCCTCCATTAGCTTCCCATTCTGGTTGAGAAAAAACATAATTCTTTTGTTGTTGTTGACGAGTTCTCACTATGTTACCCAGGCTAACCTCAAACCCTTGTACTCAAGGGATCCTCCCAGCTCAGCTTCCTCAGTGGCTGGGACTACAGGCATGCATCACCATGCCAAATTAAGTATACAGTTTTTTTTGTTTGTTTGGTTTTTTTGTGGTGGTGAGTATCAAACCTAGACCTTGTACATGTCAGGCAGGTGTTCCACCACTGAACTATACCCTCAGCCCTTAGCATGTAATTCTGAATTCCAGCTTTTCTTGTCTCATCAGCCTCATCCAAACTTCTTCCTATGGCTTCTTGTTTGTTCTCTTTGTTCCAGCCCACTAGCTGATGGCAGTGTCTCACCTCTGCCCAAGTGCCTTTGCACATGCTGTTCCCTCTCCTTAGGATGATCTTTCCTCTCTGACTAGGTAATTTCTGCTTATCCTTTACGTTTCAGCTCAGGAAGTTCCTCAGGGAACTCTTCAATTACAGTGTTGTACGTGTGTGTTTGACGGAACTCTGAGGGCAGGGATGGGCTGTGTTACTCAGTGGTGAGTCTCCGCAGTGTCCGCACATAGCAGGTGCTACACACACATCTGTTGGATGGATGGACAATCAGAGTGGATGGGTGAACTGATGGACGAGCTAATGGACAGACAGTTGGAAAGGTGGATAGACAGACTGATGGCTAAGACTCCTCCAATGGAAATAACATTTACACATATATGTTGAAGTAGAGAGGGAAAAAAATCACACTCAGAGACTCTAGCTTCAAATCCCATCATCTCTTTTGATAGATCATGTTCATGCATCATCTGGTATAGCAGAAAGGATATTGAATTTATTAATTTGCACATTCCTGAATCATGTGATAAATCACTATATTCAGAAGACAAGAATATATGCAGTCAAGCCATAAGAATGTGCAGTTTCCTGGAACTCATAGAGTGAAAAAGCCTTAAAACTTGGACCATGATGTATTCAGCTGTAGTTGTGAAACTAAGTTTGTGGAGCCCTGGCTTCCCCTGAGTTGGGTCAGGGTGTAGAGGCTGGTGTAAGAGGAAAACGGGTTAGGGGAGGGCTTAGCAGCCGGGCTTGACAGCCCACCTTCTTTACAACTAGAGAGTTGCTACATTTTCTGTTTTGTACACTGCGCTTCTATAGTATATTTTACTCTGCTAGAAGAGGTTGAAAATTGCTATGTTTCAAAGAGTCAGAGAATGATTTGTTCTGCTGCAAAGCGGGGGATTAGAAGAGGCTTCTTCGAATGGGGAGATGTTGAAGAAAAGTCTCAAATGTTTTACTTTAGCCAGGTTTGATGGCACAGGCCTGTAATCCCAGCACTCAGGAGCCTGAGGCAGGAAGAGTTCAAGCCCAGTCAGGGCTACATAGTAAGTTCAAGGCCAGCCTAAACCACATAACTAAACCCTATCTCGAAAAACAAATCTCAAGTAATACCTATTTACTTTTAAAATTTCTTACCATTTTCCTGAAACTCTTCTATATATTAAATTGATATTTCTGATTTTAAATGTAGTGGTTTAACATTTATTATTTCCCCCACATTATTACCATGTTTTCAGCAGTGTTAAAACTTGGAAACCAAGCAAATCGGTGATTAGAGTCCTTTCATTGTCATGCTGGAGCACACCCTAACTCCTTTCTCCTCAAGTGGTCCTTGGACAAGCAGCAGCATGGTGGACTTATTTGAAAAGTAAAAGCTCAGGACTCTCCTCACTGATTCAGAAACTACATTTTAACAAGATTCCTCGTGTGATTCTTATACACAATAAGCCTTAAGAAGCACTGGTTTAGCAGACTTGTCAAACTCTAGAGGGCTCAGATTCTGTGATGTTATATGTTAACTTGTAGAAGACCAGTAACTCATAAATAAATGACTCTTACTAGTAAAGACCAAAGTAATTTTTGTCTGACCAAGAATATAATCCCAAAGGGTATGTAGTTTATTACTCTGTAGGTATCAGCCAATTTTGTATATGATTTAGTAATCTGATTTCAACATTTTTCCCTCAGTGACTACACATTTTTTCAGGCTCTTCTTTGAACTAGCTTTATCATCCTGCTGATTCCCTAAATAATGAATTATACAAGTCTTTAGCATACATTCAATATATATTTATATGAGCTGTATTTTCAACATGTTGAAAATTACACTTTGATGACCAAGCTTTTTGTCACCATTTTTCATTTTGTGAGTACCATAATTTATCTGTGCCCTATTATTAGACATTTAAGATATTTCTGATTTTGCACAATATAAATTATTTTGCATTTAGCGTCTCTGGTTATAAAACATTTTCTGTTTTTCTCCCTTTTATTATGATTTTTCCTGCCTTTGATTATGTTTTCAAGCACAAATTAGTAGGTCAAATGGTATGAACTTTTTTTTTTTTTTTTTTTTGTGGGTACCGGGGGGGTCGACCTCAGGACCTCGCATGCCAACAGGCACCCGTGCCGCTGAGCGATATCACCGGCCCCTTTTTCGTATGTGGGATCCGGGAGTCGAACTCGGGCCCTCGTGCTTGCACGGCAGGCGCTTACGCCGCTGAGCCATCTCACCGGCCCAGTATGAACGTTTTTAAGATGAGCAATAATGGAACCTGTCAAATGGGCCAAGATGTAAGTGCATCCCAAGTGGCAGAGGCAGCCTGCAGAGGGGCAGGGACCCCAGTGGAGATGTCTCTACTGGCTGGAATGCGAATACATGACCTGGAAAAGGCTGGAAAGGAGGGAAAGACCATGCTGTAAAAGGCCAAGTATCCTGAGTTAGACACACTGTGTAAAAGGAAGCCAGTGATAAAGTAAGTTGGGAGAAGTGACTGATGAGACCTTGTTTTAGAAAGACAACAGCAGGGAGGCTCTCAAAAGCTCTTCAAATAGTGTGGTTTGAGCAAAGATTAGCCCTGAACTGGGGCTGTAACTGGGGATAGAAGCCAGAGGATGGAGAGATGTTTAGAGAGGCACAGAGGCTCGACTAGGGTCACCCAGCTCATTAGTAGTGGAGACAAACCTGATAGTGTATCTTGACTTCTGTTCTATTCTTGCTGCTTGCTATTCTTCCCTTTGTTTTTAGCCTAAGATATGACTTCTTAGAACTTGAAAAGACTCAGATGATGTTACTAGAGTTATGATGTGAGAGACTGGGCTCTAACAAAACAGCACACATCCAAAAGGATGAGCGACATCACTAAAAAATGATAAAAAATGAAGCACACATTCCAGGCAAGTGACAGTGGAATTTGCCAGACTAAAGTGTAGCAGCTACTCTGTCTCTGTATCTACACAACCAGACCTCCAACGTGGCTTTGCCTGCCTGCAGATCTCCGTGTCCCCGGAAAGTCATCTGCATTAGCAGAGGGGCTAGACTTTACAACTATATAATGCCCACTGAGCTCTCAGCCTGGCTCAACAATTCACTGTCAGTACAACCAGACTCTACACAATTTCATGGAACCATCATGTTTCTCTGTCAGACCCCCATTTCACAAAGGAAGAAGCAGAAAGTAGTGTCCCAGCTTCTCCAGGTCCCACGAGGGCTGGCTTCAGCTGGCCTTCCTCTCATGGTTTTAGTGCCTCCAAATTCATCAGGACAAGGCAACATGAGAAATTCTGCGTGTGGGAGGGGTTATTTGATCCACAGCAAGAACCTGAAGAAATCTATCTGCCTTTAAAGTCAGGAATCACTAATCTGAACCACATAGAATGTAGTGGTTTAGGAGGACAGATTTTAGAGCTCTTTTCTATCCTCCCACCTCCCACCTCTACCTCCAGATGTCCTTTCCTCAGATATACCTTTAATTTGAAAATCACTCTTTATATTATTCCCAGACTGGAAATAACCTCAGTGCCCATCAGCAGTAGCATGGATAAATAAATAGTGTTATATCCACAGAGTGGACTATGAAATAGCAGTGAGAATTGACATGCTACCAAAAACCTTCCGAACATAATGCTAAGAGAAAGTAACCATACACAGAAGTCTCACAGTGTCCCGTGTATACAGAGCGCAAAAGCAGGTGATGCTAATCTTGGCCGTTAGAAGTGATGGTAATGGTAACCCTCGGTGGGGTTGTGCCTGGAAGAGAGGGTGAAGGGAGCTTCTAGGGAGTTGGTCACATCCTGTTTCTTGATCTGGGTGCTGGTTTCGCAGACACCCCTCCCCCACCTACAATTCTTTTTTTTTTTTTTTTTTGGTATGTTTGCTTTACATGATATTTTACATTCATCTTAGGGAGTAGGTACATGTACTTAACATACATTGATTCTTTTTATTCACCTTCCCCTCTCCACCTTCCTCCCTCTCCCTTCCCTCTCCGGATCCCCTTCCATTATTATTATTATTATTATTATTATTATTATTATTACTATTATTTTAGTTCATGTTTGTGACATACAATAATTACATTCATTGTGTGTAGTTGGTACATGTATATTACACGTCTTAGATTGTTTTAAGGTGCTGGGGGCACAGTGCCTGGGGAGGGCTTAGAGGCAGGCTCTGTGAGATGGAATAGCTCAGGTCATGGGAAAAAGGACTCCACTTGGGAAGCTTAGTTAAGCACCCATTCATTGTCTGTTCTTCCAAGGCTGAGCCTCTCGGGGCTTCCTCACTCTCCTCCAGCTTGCTCCACACAGGGTTTAGAGGGTAGTAGAGTTGTTTCTCATATCTCCTGGTCGATTCCAGAATCCTCCACACTTTACCCCCTGCAGACAGACCACACAGAGGCCCTAGAAGAGGCTGGCTGGAGCTGCTGGCCCAGGGTCTGCCCAGAGTCTCCCGCTCGCTTGTCATCCCAGCAAGAGCTAGTAAGCACTAAGGAGGGTTGCGTGTGCTACAGGGTGACACATACTGAAACGCAGCACAACTAAGAACTCAGGTGAGAGGTCAGCTCAAGTGCAGAACTCCAGTCTGCAGAAGGCTTCATACTCAAAAACCTTCAGGAAGAATCTAAACAACTACTGGCTGATGAAGTTAGAGCCAGAGAGCCGACTAGAGAAAGGTATAGATGTGAAATTCAGCCCTGAGGCTCTCAAAGCACAGTTCAAGCAGATAGCATGCTGGGATGGTGTTCAAAATTACGAGGCTCGGAACTTTCTAAGAGTAGTGGAGCTGGAGGATGGAGCCTTCTTCTACCAAGCAACTGCAAAGAGCCACTCATCTCAGGGCTTATGAAGACTGTAAAGGAGCCTTACCCAGACCACATCCCCATTATGACCCATCCAGCAAGGAGGACAACTCCAAATGGTTCATGGCGGATGTACGATTTGTTCAGGTAATGAAGCGTTTCATCTCCTTGGCTGAGCTTAAAACCTATCACCAAGCTCACGAAGCTACTGGTGGTCCCTTAAAAAACATGCCTCTCTTTGTTCTCCAGAGACCCTCAGTTCAGTCCTTACAAAAGAAGAGTTTGATTTTATTTTGAGCCTTGTTGTAGTTAGGGTTTGCAAGGGAATAGATTTAATACAAGACACATAATTTATAGGATTATTTTATAATATTCACCCAAAAAGTCAAATACAAAAGAGTGTAGGCGATCTGTCCATGCACTAGAGACCCAAAGAATACAGTTGAGGGCCTGGATCCCACAGCAATGTCCTCCATGAGTCGAACTAGAGGCCTAGAGCCCATGACAATGTCTCATGCAAGTCTGTATCAAAGATCTGCACTGGAAAGGCTCAAAGTGGTGGAGCTAGAAAGTCTGCACCAGCGGGATGAAGGATCTGTGTCAGCAGGCTGAGGGATCTGCACTGGAGCCAGGAAATGATGCTGAAGGTAAGGACCAGAGCTCCCCCAAAGAGAATTGTAGCCATCCTCAGCGACAGCGAGGACCCGAGCTCTTCTGACGATGAGAACAGCAGAGTTCCTATCAGGAAAACCAGTGTGACCAGCTTCTCTAGGAGAATCAACAGCACCACCTTTTACCCTCCAGTTCTCCTTGTGTGCTGTTGGCAACAATCCTCAAGTGGGCCAACCACACCCAACACTACACTGATTCAGTTCAGCTGGGTGTTACAAGTTGACCATTAGTTAATCCACCACAAGCCTGGAAAAAATGGAACCAAGTTAGCTGAGGTAGTGTTGCTGGAATGGATAAGCCATTACTCCAAAGAAGGCAAGCTTTTATAAGACAAAAGAGGGCCGGTGAGATGGCTCAGTGGTGTGAGTGCGTGCCTGGCAAGCACGAGGTCCTGAGTTCGACTCCCAGTACCCACATAAAGGAAAAAAAAGTGCTGGTGATATCACTCAGCGGCACAAGCGCCTGCTGGCAAGTGTGAGGTCCTGAGTTTGACTCCCGGCACCCACATTAAAAAAAAAAAAAGACAAAAGAAACCATGAGAAAGCTTGCTTATAATGTCACCTGGGACTATGTACATAGGTGGTTTTGTGTACTCTTTTAAGTAAAAGATTTAATTTTTTTTGTGGGTACTGGAGTTCAAACTCAGGACCTCACGCGCCAGGAGGCACCCATGCCGCTGAGCGATATCACCGGCCCTTTTTTCGTATGTGGGTTCCAGGAGTTGAACTCAGGACCTCACGCTTGCCAGGCAGGCGCTTATGCTGCTGAGCTATCTCACTGGCGCAAGATTTAATATTTTTAAAAAATCTTTTAAATTTCCTTTTCCTTCTCTCCCAACCCTTGGTTTCTTGGTCCCCTTCCCACATGCATAAGATCTACCTTCTTGTTTCTTTTTATCAGTCTTTTATTTTACTGTTTACTTTTTTTGTACTTTTAATTACTCAAATGAGAGAAACTGTATGGCATTTAAGCTTATGTGTCCAACTTATTTCACTTGACATGTTTTCAGGTTACATGCATTTTCCTACAAATGTCTCGAATTTATCCTTCATAGCCAAGTAGTATTCCATTATGTATAGACCCCATTTTCTTTACCCATCTGTCTGTTGATGAAAATATAGGCTGCTTCCAAGATTTAGCTATTATGAATTGTGCTGCTATAAACACTGATATGCATGTATTGCTGTAGTATGGTTTGTTTGTTTGTTTGTTAGCTTTTTTTTTTTTTTTTTGTGGGTACCAGGGGTCGACCTCAGGACCTTGCGCGCCAGCAGGCACCCGTGCCGCTGAGCGATATCACCGGCCCTTTTTTTGTATGTGGGTTCCGGGAGTCGAACTTGGGCCCTCGCGCTCGCCAGGCAGGCGCGTACGCCGCTGAGCCATCTCACCAGCCCTGTTAGCTTGTTTTTTGAGATAGGGTCTTACTATGTAGTTCAAGCTCAGCTTGAACTCAATATGTAGTCCGGGCTGGCCTCAAACTTGTGATGATCTTCCTGCCTCATCCTCCCAAGGGCTGGACTTATAGCCATGCACCACCACCCGGCTGATGTCTTTAACTTTTTGGAAAGACAGGGGACTAGCTGGATTGAATGGAATTTGTATTTGTAGTTTTTTGAGAAATCTCCATAATGATTTTCATAATAGTTATACTAGTTTACATTTCCACCAACAATGTAGAAGGGGTCCTTTTTCACTGAAACCATGCCAGCAATTATTATTTGATTTTTTGATGGTAGCTATCCTTTCGGAAGTAAGATAAATTCTTAGTGTTGCTTTAATTTGCATTTCTCTAACAGCCAATGAAGTTGAACATTTTTTTCATGTATTTATTTGCTAATTGTATTTCTTCTTCTGAGAAGTATCTATTCATTTCAGTTGCCTAATTTTGATTGTGTCTTTTATGGGAGGGACTTTTTTTTTTTACTTCTTTGTATATTCTAGATATTAGTTTTCTGTTCAAAGTATAGGTGACAAAATTTTTTCCCATTCTGTAGGTTGTTTCTTCACTCTGTTGTTTGTTTCCTTTGCTGTGAAGAAGCTTTTTAATTTTATACAACCCCATTTGTTGATTCTTGCTGTTATTTTGTGTGCAATTGTGGTTCTGTTCAGAAAGTCTTTGCCTACACATGACTTCAATAGTTTCACCTATTTTATCTTCTAGTAGGTTAGTCTTTGTTTTAATATTTAGATCTTTGATCCATTTTTAGTGTAGTACATGGTGAGGGATATGGGTCTAGCTTCCATCTTCTTCCATATGGAGAGCAAGTTTTCCCAGCACCACTTGCTAAAGAGGCTATCTTTCCTCCAACGAATGTTTTTGGCTCCTTTGTGGAAGATCAAATAGCTGAATGTGTCTGAGGTTCTTTCTTACACAGATATTTAACATTCAGTATGTGAAAATTCAATGAGCTATACACTTGGAGTATGGACAGAAACTTTTCTCTATATATATTAGACTTCAGGAAATAAGTTTTAAAAACTAAAATGTAGCCAGCCATTCGCAACTTCAAAAAAAATCTCCCACAAATGATAATGATGCTAACAGAAACACACCTCTTTTGTCAGGGTGGGCTCTGTACCTGGAGCTGTGGGAGGGACTCTACATTCATTATTCCCGTCAGTCCTCTGGGAGGTACTGTTCTGTTCTTGTTTCACAGATAAGAAAACAGGCTCAGAGAGGTAAAGTACCTTGCCCAAGGTCACCTACCTCGTGAGTTTATCCTGCACAGCAGCCCCATTTCTATTCCTAGAAATACCTACTGTGTTTTGAAAGCAATTTTCTCTCATTTGTCCCAATTAAGAAGTAGATTCTGGTGTGCACAATTTCCCTTGACGTAAAGCTCTGGATCTGGGATCTGCACATGAGATTGTGGTAGCCCGTCTGTCTCATAGATGTCTGTTCACCCCACCCCACCCCCTGTGTCACACACACTCTGCTATGCTAGCTCTGGGAATTGATCAAGAACATAGAGATGGTCACATTTTTCCCCCTTGTCACCAGGAAGTGACAATAAATAATCCATTTAATCAGCAGATAGTCTATAATGAAGACTATCAGCTAGATGCTCTGCAGTAGTGTGTCTTAGTTGTTTTTCTCCTTGCTGAGATAAAATAGCTGACACCCAAAGTTAAAGGGGGAAAGGTTTATTTAGCTCAGTTTGTAAGATTTCAGTCCCTAATTGGCTGGCTCCAAGGTAGGGTGACATGGCAGACAGGCATCCCAGAGGAGAAACAGTTCATGGCAGGAAGAAGGGACGACCACAGCTCTTTCTACCCCTTATGTCTTACCCAGGCTACTCAGGGTGGATCACACTCACACCCTTAATCCTAGTGCCCTTGATCCTAGCATTGCATCATGAATCAATTCCAATGTCACACACTGTAGATCCAGCCACCTCTGGAAAAGCCCCACTTATGACTGCATGAGGCTTTGGGGGTACATCTAGACACAAACCATAACATAGTGGTAACACATTCAGATTTGAAAGTTTTAGGTCACTAGCCTTTGGTTTAAATCCTGGCTGCACTTAAGCCACATGATCAAGTGCCCTGTCCTCTCTGGACTTCCACGTCCCCTTCTCTAAAATGTGGGTTGAAGACCTCATGAGGGTGATTTATGAATTAGAGAGTGCAAGAAAAGCACGTATAGAGCCTGACTGAGGAACATTTGATAAATGTTAGAGATTGAGAGCCAGGCCTTCCAAATGGAAAATAAGCAGTGCTGAGCAGTATCAAGTCCAGATTGTGCCCAGTCACTGCCTGGCCTTGAGCATTAGACTTGAGTTGGTACGTGAACATAATACATTTTAATTCTTTTTTTCATACCCTTTCCCTCCCCACCACTCCTCCCTCCATCTCTTGGCCCCTTTCCCTTTTGCAAAAGATCTATTTCCTATTATCTTTTATTTTGCTCTTTATATTTTGAGTTTCTCATGTAAAAGAAGTCATGTGGTATTCAAGCCTTTGTGTCTGATTTATTTTACTTAATATTATGGTCTCACAGTGTATCCATTTTCCTACAAATGACTCGGGTTTACCTTCTCTATGGCAGAGTGTGATATTTTATGATCCTTTAATCAGGGTTGTTGTCATTACCACCCTTTCAAGACCTGGCGCTTGGGTTTCACGTTTTCACTTTTGCATTGCCTCCTAGGTAGTCTTTGAGGCCTTGCACAATCTGGAGCCCCGCGGCTATGTTGTGGGATGGATCATCGCCATAAGTTTGCTGGTGGGAATCCTCATCTTCCTGCTGCTAGCAGTGTTGCTGTGGAAGGTGAGTGTCACAGTCACAGGTCCTCATGGAATTTCTACCATAGATGTCCAGCTCTCCTGCCTCCTAGAGTGGGAGCACCTTGGAAGAGCTTCTTGTTGGAGCTTCCTTAATGGTACAGGTACAAGGGAGGACACTGTACCCTCCAAGCAAGGAATGGAGTCTTGGCTCTTCTTGAAGCTATTTACCGCCTGAGGATGTGGGCTACTTTACAGAGAGACAGAGTATGAAAACAAAAGTCTCAGTCTCCTCTTCTCTTACTTAACACTAAGAAGTTACACCAGTCCTGATGTAGGGTGTTGGGAACCTAACTTCAAAATAAGCTTGAGGGTAGATAACATCTTCAGTAAGTGGTTTCCTATTTACTTGAATAAACAGTAAGAAAGGGAACTCAAGAGCAATTCTTTCTTCTTTCCCTTCATGGGAATAGGAGTGATTTCTGCCCAGAAGACTGGGCAAACAGGGATGGCTACAGATCTAGAGCAGTGCCTGGGGAGCTTCAGCATAAGCTCTCCCAGTCCCATGTGGGTCACTCTGGCTGACCCATCATGGGGGTAGAATTGCCCTGCCCCCATCACCAGGGCATGCCTATTCATTCTCTTGTCGTGCCTCAAGTATCACTCTTTCAAGGACAAAGGGTATCTTCACCCAGTCGTCTTTGCCTTATGCTCCCCAGTATCAGATGTCATTTTACTTCAGACCCTTTATATTCACATATGTTGGTATCAGAGTTATTATCTGATGAAGGTCTGTCTCTTCCACTGGGCAGTGATGGTTCAGGTGAGTGAGATGCATGTCTGTCCTTGTTTCCACTTTGTCCCCAGCTCTAAAACAGCACCAGGGACACTCCTGGGACTTTCTAACACCAAAGCCTATGTTTCTCCAGTGTTTACAACTCATGTGCAAATAGTAACAACCTCTGGCATTACTATGGATAGATATCTTATGCTCAAATATTTAATTTCTTTGGGATTACCAAATAATATGCATGTATTGATCAAACATAATGTATTAATAAAGGAAAAAGTTGTAAAACACTCAGGAGTTTACATCCCAGAAATAGCCATGATGAATGTTGTATTGTCTCTTTTTCAGCCTTTTACCTGCATATATAGACATAAACCAGGCAGTGAGGACCAACGTATTTTTTGAATAGTGTGTTAGTTAAATTTTCCAGTACTATACTCAATACATTTTAGGTGAAATGCCTCTAAATCTGAAGCAGTGAGTTCAGTTATTAATCTGAAGAAAAAGTATAATAAAAACATTTCATAGTAAGAAATCTAGAAACATGCAATAATAATGTGTTTATTGTATTTTTCTTAGATTAGCAGTTGGATCCATTGCTTTAAATTATAGCTACTTTGCCTGAAAAGGTGTCTGGAATTTGAAGAAATGTATATTGAGTATGTTACTTGAAAATAAGTTTACTTACCAGAGAAATAAAAAAAAAAATAAAAAGAAAATAAGTTTACTTATATTCCTCTGATTTTCAGACATCTTACCTGCTATTTTGTAACCTTTCGTTCCCTGAAGACAACACTGTGAGCATCTTTCCATCCTTTGTCCATTTCCAGCTGATCTTTAAGCTGCAGAGTATCTGCTGTTTATCTTCACAGTGCCCTATTGTTGGAATTTAGGTTGTTCCTGGTTGCACACTTCTTATAACAATGCCACAATGAATAACCTTGGAACCAAATATTTTTACAAATCTTTCATTATGTCCTTAGGATGAGACACTAGGAATGGAGTCACCAAATCGTTTATTTCATATTGCAAATTGCTCTCTAGAAGGATTATACCAATTCACCCTCCCACTAACAGTGTGAAAAAAGTGTTCCTTTTCCTGTATAATTGCCAACAGTGAATATCATCTTTTTTTTTAATCTGCCAATTTGTTGTTTATTTATACTGTATTGTCAGATTATTTTCTCTATTCTCGGATTCCAACTCCTTCCTGTTGAGAGGGCCCCTGGTCTGTTGGTGGAGAACAAAGCCTGCTCAGTGTTTGGAATCTGAAAAGACAGGCTTTTTGCTGAGCAATGAAGGCTTTGGGAGGAGTGTGTGTGTCTGTTCCTTCTGCCTTTATATGGCCTCGTGAAAGGAGAGGGTGTTCCTTCCTCTTCCATGGCTATCTGTGTGGGACCAGATGGACAAGCAGGAAGGCCATGCCCTGCTACCCTTTGTGGCCACCCACCCACTTCTGCCTCTCAGAGGTGTCTCATCTGTGCGCACTCTTCTGCCACCTCCCACCTGCCATCTGCTTTGCTTTGCTTTTGTCGTATTTACTTAAAGAAAGCATGGTGGCCAGAACCCTGAGTTTACCAAGCTAGTGGGATCCAAAATGCCAGGACCTGAGAAGCTAGGTATCACTCTCTGTGAGACTGACAAAAAAGAGGGTGACAGCAATCAGTGTGGCCATTAAGGGTCACTTCATATGCCTTAACACAGACAAGGTCTCACTTTGCAGAAGAAAGGTTTGAGGAAGCTGTCTCGTCAGGCTGCATGGGTCAGGCTGCTCTGCTAGTCCTCAGAGAGCAGTTTTTCCTTCTAACACTGCAAGCCTGCGTACTGAATACTCATTCTGACCCAAACATTAGACAGTGCACTAGGATGCAGCAGGAACTATGTCCCTGCCCTGTCCTTGAACCTTGGCCTCTTAGCACATAGGCTGGTAATGTAACGAGGGAGATGAATGCTGTGCAGTAACTGCTCTGGGAAGGAGAAGGCACCATGGATTCCCCCACACACACACCATCCCCAGTGCAGAAGGAAAGGCCACTGGTACAGTGCAATGGAGGAGAGCTCAGGTTTGGTGGGCTGGGTGGGCTGGCCACTGTGCACCACAGTCTGGCTCCTCTGTGCCAGCTGTGAGACCTTCAGAGAGTTCCTTAGCTACAGTGACCCTCAGTTTCCTCCTCTGTAACAAAAAAGGCCTTTACTTCTAGCTTAATATGCAGATATTATGCAGCAAAATACTCTGCACTTTGCTTAGCACATAGAAGCCCCCCAGTTGAGATCAGAGAACTTTTCGCCAGTGAGATATCATTCAGGTCTGAATTTGGGTTTGGTTTGAATATTCTAGGCAGGCAGGGGCAGAGGGATGGATATTCTATCCAGAGGAAAGAGGTGAGAAAATCAGCAGAGTTGTGGGGATTAGCTTGTGAGATCTGCCACAGGAGACAGCCAGTGTCTGCAGTGAGACTGTCTACTGTAGTCACACTGGTCCTGCTGACCAGGATGAAGCAGATGCATGTGAGGTTTGTAAGCAGAGCAGTAATGAGACCACGTCTGTCTCAGAAGAGATCTGTGACATTTGGGGATAAGGGCAATCACCATGGTGCGGAGGAGGAGTCAAAGTTAGAACAGGCAGGGTTTGGTGAGCAGTTGGACTTGAGAGGTTAAGCAGAAAGAAAGAGTAGCAGAATCCCTGATTTTAGCTCAGACAAAGGATGGCTGCCCTTGAGGGTGGGGAAGGAGAACTGGAAGGCATTTTGGAGGAAGAGGGGCTTGGTGTTGGGCTTCCCAATTGTGCGGTGCCTACAGGACCCCAGGAGATGGGTTGGGCTTAAAACATTCCCAGTCACCTTTGTCCAGTAGGGGGAAGGTTAACAGAATGACATTTCTGTCACCTAACAGGCCTGGGCAGCTTTCTCTTGTTTCCAGAGTGGTGCTTACTCATCTCAGAAGCCATTTTTCCCAGTTACAGAAAAAACAGATCCATTCACAGCTGAGATAGATAGATAGATAGATAGATAGATAGATAGATAGATAGATAGATAGATAGGAAGGATTGCTTTTCTTTACAAGCCCCTTTTCTCTACTTTTCTGCCCAACTTTGTCATGCTTCACCCACTGGCTGGCTCTGTCCTTCTCTACACACAAATACCTAAACAGCCTCTAGCCTCAGACACAGAAGAGTCAGCCACCTCTGATTCCCAGGTCTACATGTCTGGGAGGGAGATCTGTGTGGCCCAGGTGGAGTCAGTGTCTGCTGCCATCAACTGTGGCTAGAGGCAGAAGTTGGCAGGGAGAAAATCCACCTGGGTTGCCCAGCTTGGGTCACCTGTCTCTCACAGACCCCAACAGCTCAAGGTAGAGTGAGAGAAAGGTGCAGGATGGCAATATTCTACCTAGACAGAAACTAGGCAGATACCCCAAAGGGAGTCATTCCAACAGGATGCCATGGTTGTTGGTGGTGCTGGTCCTTAAATTGCAGGCCTTTATATCATCCCAGTCAGCTATGCTGTGTAACAAATTGCCTCTGAATTTACTGGCTTGAAACAACCATCGCATGATATCTTACAAATACATGGATCAGGGTTTCAGGAAGGTTTGGCTATTGAGTCTTCTGCTCCACATGGGACTGAGTGGGTCTCTTAGTGGAATTTACCTTGTGGATATGATGGTGTTCAGAGTCCAAGACAGCTTCCCTCACATGCCTGGAACATTGGTGGAGATGGCTAAAAGCTGGACTTAGTGGAACTGTCCCTCACCATACAGATCCATACCATTCCATACGGTCCTTTCAGCAGAGTGATCTGAATTTGTGTGGTGGCTGAGGCTCCAAGAGAGCACACCCAGAGCTGCCAGTCCCCTAACAGGCTGTCCCAGTGCAGGCTCAGCATCTTCCACCACATGCTGTAGGCCAAAGCAATTACACACCAGCCCAGGTTCAAAGAAGGGGGAAACCACCAAGCTTCTCAATGGGAGAAATGGTAAAGGCTTACAAGATGTTGAGCAATATGAACAAAACATTTTTTAAAGTCACTGTTAACAAATGAAGAGTCACCTAACCAGAAGTTTCATTCTGTTATAAAATAAATGCAACCTCATTTCTCTTCTATAATGTCATAGATAAAATCACGATTTAATTCCTTTGGGGAAAAGAGCAAATCTGGGCAGTGCATTGTGGGGATTTGGGCACAGCTATATGGGAGTAAGGAGCTAGGCAGAGGGGGTTATTTAGAAAAAAAATTTTCTTAAAGGGCTATCTACATAATGACTTCATAAGAGATTTAAAGGGACAAATGAAATACAGAATTATTTTAAAGAACTACATATTCCTAACACTTCAACTACAGCTCTGGTTCCTGTGTCCACAACCTAAGAGTGACGTGTTATGTGTAGTGAATGGAGAGCCAACATCACATTGACAGTACAGTGCATAGAAACCTTTGATTAATGGGCCTAAATACTGCAGCCCAGTATTTAGCTTATATGGGAGGTCTCAATGGTCCTAGCTTATTACCACATTCCATATACAGTTCCCTCCATTTCTGTCTGGGGAAGCCACTAAGTGGCACCCAGTTGCCACAGCTGTCCAGGGAACACTTCAGTGAGGGCATGTGAAGACAGGTGGCCAGTGTTCATGTCCACTTCCCAGTATAGGCCACATCTCTTGAATTTCCTTTTAAAGTAGCTCTTGACATTGCTACCTGTGGTCACTTGCCACTGCCTTGAACTCATGAGCCAAAAGTAGTTCTTCTAAAAATGTGTCATGAGGGCCAGTGAGACGGCTCAGCGGCTTAAGCGCCTGCCTTGCAAGCGCGAAGGCCCGAGTTCGACTCCCGGATCCCACATACGAAAAAGGGGCTGGTGATATCGCTCAGCGGCACGGGTGCCTGTTGGCGCGCGAGGTCCTGAGGTCGTCCCCCCGGTACCCACAAAAAAAATAAATAAATAAATAAAAATGTGTCATGAATCATGACATGTTACTAAGAGCTGAGGCAAGCAGCTGGCTGTGTGGACACATTCACAATACCACACAGGCCTGCGGGTCTGCCTGCTTTACACCTGCAAGATGGTTGATGCCTTCATTTAGCAGACAGTGTTGGGTCCCTACCAAGTGGCAGGCCCTGGGCAAAGGGACAGAGACAAACAACAGAGCCCTCTTACAGTCTTGAAGACCACTGAGAAAGGCAGTTTATTGACCAGAGGGTGTGGCTAAGGGGGTGAACAGGACTTGGCCTGGGATACCAGTGACTGGCCCCTGGAACATGTGCCCATGGGTCTGCTCATTGTTTATCTAAAACAGAAATCCCTTTGAGTGTCACATGTGCCTTCTCCAAAGCCAATTTCAGGGCTCCTGCCTCTGTGCCTAGCCAGCCCAGACTCCCCTCTGCTTCTGCCTTGGCCTCCTGCAGCTCCCTGGGGACTTTCCAGGAGGCCCTGCTGGCATCTCAGGTGCTCTCTCCTACTTGGCGGCAGCAGGCCTTGGCTCCCACACAAAATCCACAGTGAGGCCCCAAGCTAACCAGAACCTTCTTCAAATACTAAAATGGATCCTAATCAGGCTTCACAAAACTGAGATGTTAGCAGACACTGGGAGCCATAATTTAAACTTTAGATGTGAGGATTACAGTAGCCTGCCAAACCACTACACAGGAAGAAAACTTCGAAATATGAAACTCTTTCAAGGGAAAAAAAAATCCAAATGAATCCCTTCTTTCTTCAGCTCGTGACTGGGTTTGAAGATGCCAGCCAGGTGCCTCTTCAGAAGGCCTGTTTATAAGGAGAAAGTTTAGTTGTTCAGAGGTACAGCAACCCAAACAAGTCTGTATGTGACTTGTGCCTTTAAGAAATGCCTTCAACTCATTACACCAGACTGAGCCTCAAGGAAAGACAGCAGAGATGTGGGGGCGTTTTTCCATTCACAAAAAGATCACCCCCTTCCCTCCCCCCCGACCTGTTCCTGTTGTTTGCAGTTTGCCAAAACACACAGACCACCCCTCAGCAAAGGAGAAACCCTCCTCTACTGGTCTCAGCCAAGGATGCTCTTTTTATCTTCTCTCCTGCTTGACCTTTTTGCAAGCCGAGATAGCTTAGAGCACATGAAGTGACACTGCTTTGCCAGCCCTGTAGCCAGACTCTTCCCTGAAAGCCCAGATTTGTTTATGCGAGTGGCAAAGAGACAGGCTGCAGCATGCGCTTGCTACCCCTCAGACAAGGGCTGTCTCAAGCTCTCCATCCGCTGGGACCATTCCAAGAGTCTGCCACATTAGAGCTTTCTTTGGACTTATGGTTTTTATTTGAGAACAGTGCTTCTGACCTCAGACAGAAACACTTAGAAAACTTACCTCTGAAAGGCACAGAGAAAGTACAGTTTGGCAGCCCCTCTACAAGTCATTGGGGTTATCACCTTGCCCCCAACCGTGCTGTGAAAACCCATTCTTGCTTCTCCTCCAGAAAGAAAGAAACCACACAGACGTGTACATACATGCACACCCCTCTCACCACCTCAATCAAAACCATGTGTCAAAGACATGCGGTGGGGCCTGTTTATGTTTGGAAGTAAATATTAGTCTAATATTGCATTGTCGACATCTCCAGACAGAGACATGCTATGTAAATAGTCAAGTAACTGCAAAGACCCATAAACATGAGGCCTTGAGTTAGTCCAGAGGAAGCATGTGTCCAAGGACTTGGCATAGCTGCCCAGGACCCTGCCCAGGGGGATGCCAGTAAGGGGCGGGGCATCCCCCAAGAGACCAGCTGCACTGGCACGGTCTGCCAGTCCCTCCATCCTGAAGTGGGCCGGGAAAGTAGAGCTGCTGTCCAGATCTGGGTCCCTGAACTGGGTCAGGCCTCACCTCCTCCTGGGCCTCCCGCCTCTGGCCGCACCCAGCTGACTAGGGGCATTCAGGGAGAATCTGCTGTTTCCCTAGGAGTTTTCTGGCAGATTTTTGATACAAGATGTATCAAATTGTGTGGTCATCAGGGTTCAAGGAACTGCCCTTTGGGGCTGCAGCACAAAACCACAACCAGGATGCACAGTGCTCTCAGCCTCCAGCTAACAAAGCTTGGCTTCAGTTTCCTTCTCTAAAGTTTCTGTGTTTCTTCTGCTACAAACAGAAGAGCTATAAACAGAGCCTCTTGCCCCTCAAGTAGCAGAGCAAGCCCAGGAAGATTCCAGAAAAAACTCAGGAAACCATCAACTCTATTGGATTGGAAGTGAGTGTGGGGCTGCTTCCGGTGCAATTTAAACTCATTAATCACTTCCTGGCAGCCTTGGTGTAGGCTCAGATGGCAGCAAAAACAGATTTGCCTAGCACATCTCGAGGTTTCCCCCCAAATACTCATGAGTGCTAACAAAGGCAAGCATGTATGCCCCAGGAAGACCTGAAGGAGAGAAATGTATTTCAGGGCTTGTTTTAACTTAATTGTTAAGAATTTTATAATTATGCTTTACAGTATACCCATACTTTAATATAAAAATTAAAATTCACATATGGGTACTTGAAATTTTCTTTGAGGGTAGATCTGAAGTGTTCCCACCACACACGCACACACACACACAATTGTTACTCTGTAGGGTGGTGAGTATCTTAGTTTGATTGTAGTAATCATTTCACAATGTATATGTGTCTCAAAACATCATGTTTTGCACTTTAAATATTATCAGCCATGCCTCAATCAAACTCAGGGATTTTTAAAAACAAAACACATCATGCTTCTGATTCTTTGCCTATTAATTATTATTAATTTCTACCTGTAACCTTTTTCTACCTGTAAACCTAGTGACTAATTTATGCATCTTTAACCATTTGGGCTCTCAGCTTATCAGCACATCATCTTAATTATGGCCCTTATGAACTGTCTGTCATAAATTAGGCTATCTCTCCACAAGCCGGCTTGCATATTTTTATGATGTGAAGGTGGCTAAAGGAAAGGAAGGAAGCAGAATTTCCACTCAGTCATCACTGAAGAGTGAGTTCCTGGTTCCCTTCTCAAGGGTTGAGCTTTGGAGTGTGCTAACTCACAGAGTACCTAAGAGTGGCTGCACAGCAACTGTGAGATGCTGTGACAAACGGAAGAATCTTGTGGGCCTCCTTTGGCATGTGGATTAAGAGTTACTAATTTAAATCAGGTCCCTCTTAGGTAAGAGAACTACTTATTAGATGATCAAATTCAGAGTCATCATCTTTAACGTTACTCAAGAAGTGATGAAACCTTGCTAAATTTAGTTTTTTACTGCCCCATTCATAATTGAAATTATATTAGGAAATGTTAGGAAGATCTGTTCTTCATTTATTGATTTGTGTTTATTGAGACCTATTGAGAACTTAAAGGATGCCATGCTCCTTTTTGTTCTTGCAAATTTAGGTAACTTGTTGTCATAGGTTGTTCAATTTGACTTTTTTTTTCCTAGACAGGGTCTCACTATGTAGTTTAGGCTGGCTTCAAACTCCTGGTCTTATTACTTCAGCCTCCTTGACTTTTTTTTAAAGGATTAATGTTTTTGCCATTTTTGATGAGGTCCTCAAATAGTCACTATGTTACCTGAGTTAACAGTCCTGGACTTACGTAGTAAGACCTCTCTCTGACACTTACGCCTGGTCAAGAGCTTCGGCTTCTTCCTTGCCTACTTTCCTTATTGGTAAAATTGAGATTAAAACCCCATAATCCAAAAACTTATAAAAGTTAAATAAATGAACGTAATTGCATGTGTCTTGTGAATTCAAAAGCCTCATTCTTATTTAAAATGTACTATGTTTTACTTTTTTTTTAATTGAAAATTAAACTTCAACTTTCCAAAAATCTTTGAGAACTGTTAACATTGCTCAAGAATGCTGTTTTTTATCCCTGCTTTGTGTGAGTCTTGGGTGTATAGCTATGTGGCCTATGACTGGCAGCCCTGAATTTTCTCTGGGGAACAACAGAAAAAGCTACCATCCTATTTGAAGGCTGGAAGAGGTCTGAGGCTGCCCTTGATCCCTAAGACAGAGACAACACTGGGGCTCAGAGCCAGAAAATGTCCTGCCCCATGGCCCTGGGGCTACTTAGTTGGAGTTTAATTAGCCTTTGGACTGTATATATCTCTTCAGAGTATACTGCTATGCACCAAGCAGGCCTGGGATAATCGTTGGTAGACCTGTGCTCTCTGTCAATGGGTACTGTATCCAAGCCAAAACCAGGCTATAAACCAAGGCACAAGGGTGACGTGTTCCTTTCTGAAATAATTAATTTGATTATATGAGATACAATATTAGTTTCACAGGCCACCATTAGACTACATGGCATCCTTGTGCCAACAGCACTCCCTTTGTCAACACCCTTTACTTTCATCTGTCAGAAAATTTAAAACAATGTACTGATTTTGTTACACACTCTACTGCCATCTGTTGGGAAACAGTTACAATAAATTATACATCTATCATATCTGTGATGTGAGGAGCACCCTAACCCCTTACATGCAGCGCACAGCCTGTACTGCTGTGTCCAGGAGAATGTATTATGTTTTAAGAAATGATGTTTGAGTTCCAAAGAAAACAGACGTAGATCAGTGGCAGCTCCAACCTCCCATCCAGGAGACCACACACAGGCTGTGTTGGGAGAAGGCCTCTTGAGGCTACAGTGCTGCAGCAGAGCATAGAACTTCAAAGGCAATTTCTGAGAGCCACTCAATAGGTCCTGTTGGGGTCGTGATGTTCAGGCCTAATGCTGATGCCATTCCACTAAGCATCCAAAGAGCTTGCTTCTGGATCCCTGCAAGAGATGAAACTTGTCACCGTGTTGGTAACAGGGCGATATCCATAAAAACAAGAGCACGTGAGAGCATGTGCATGTGTTTATTCAGATGTTTCAAACCCTCCCTTGGATTTTACCTTGGTGGTTTCTCACACTCTGTACCAAATCCTCACACTAGCGTGGCTATCAGTGTGAGCCAGCTTTTTTACTTCTTAGGATCCACAGAACAAGGTGCATTGATGCCATTTATATCTAGGACCCTCTAGTTCACGCAGTGAGTCAGCAAAAAAATGTCAGGTTCTGTACCAGTTAACTTACGCTGCATAACTAACCACCCCAGTGTTCAGCGGCCTAAACAGAACAGCCATCTCTGTAGCTCACAGTTCTGTGTGCTGCCTGTTTGGACTGAGTCAGCTAGGCAGCTCTTCACTCTCTGCTGGGCCCCCATGTTCATCTGCAGGGAGTTAGGGCTTGGCTGCTCTCGGGGGGGCCTCAGCTGAGGCTCTCCTGTCTTTCAGCAGGCTGGACTGAGCTCTCTGCATGCAGGCAGGGCAGGGTTCTGAGAAAGTAATCAGAAATGTGGACAGACACAGCATCACCTCTCTTATATCTGATTGTCGAAGGCTCAGTGGAACTTCAAGGCTGGGGAAGTAAACACCACCTCATCATGGGAATCGCTGCAGGCACACAGTAAAAAGGATGGACCCGGGGCAAAGAAAGTCATGGGCACTTTTGCAGCTTATCACTGATACTCAGTACAGGTGAGATGCTGAGTACTGGAAATAAAATGCACAGATCTTGCCTTCAAGGAGTCCTAAGACAAATGCAGAAGATAACACAGAAGCAGACTACGAGTCTGTTTGATTTGTGCTGCAGTAAGGATATGTTCTCTGGAAATAAAAGGAAGTCGGTTGGGGTTACTGAAACATTACTCCATCACCCACAAACATCCAGTCATTCTTGCCCAGCCAGCCACATCTTTATCTCTAAAGAATACTTCAAGCAGTAGTTTCTTAGTGAAACATTTCTACTGAGTCTTACTCTGCTTTTTTGGTCTTCTGTGGGTGTGCTTTGGGGTGACAATCGTGACTTTTTATAATTATCTAGATCAAGCCATGCCTCCTTTCCACATCCCTTGCAGAGTAGAGAAGGGGTGGGAGGCGGTTAGAGTGTGAGGTTCTGAGAAATGTGCTTTTAGGCTGGAAAGAAACCTCCAGGGCTAAAGACACCAGGAACTCAGTGTGTATTTACAGGACTGGCCTTGAGGATCAAAGCTCAGAACATAAGACTTCTTGCCAGTTGTTGTAAGAAAGCTTCTGTTCCCTTTCAGTCATTCAAACTGCAGTGCCTTGTTGGCCCCACCTAAAGCAGATGCTCAGAGTTCCCCTGGCAATATGGGTGGAGGTACCTGGTAGCTCCTTTGACAGTTCTTATCCTTAGCTAGGTCAATAAATCACCTCCTGGTGGGGGGTTGGTAGGAAAATAGTGTAGCAAGACAATTCCTGATCACCTGTTTTCTTTACTTGAAAGGAGCTGATGATCATCAGGGCAAATACTGTGGTTTGGGTGCACAGTATGAGTGTGTTCCCCAAAGACTTGTGTGTTGGAAGCTTGGTCCTCAGTGTGGTGATATTAAAGGTCCAGAGTCAGTGAGGGCCTGAGTCAGTGAGAGCACTGCACTTGAGAGGAATTATTTTAGTGTTCATGGGATCCTGGTTAGTTCTTGCAAGAGAGTTGTTACAAAGAGCAAGCCTGGCTCCTTCTCACTGTCTGCTTCCTGTCTTGCCACGTGAGCCCTCCCTCTTGCATGTGCTTCCACCATCTACCACGTCACCCTTAATAGATGCTGAACTAACGGTGCTACCCAATCTTGGACTTTTAGCATCCAAAACAGTGAGCTAAATAAACCTTTTTTTCTTTGTAAATTATAGAGACTTGGGCATTTTGTTATAGCAATAGAAAACAGAATGACTATCGAAGCTTCTCACTGTCCTTGACTTATAGTAAAGAAACTGGAGGACAAATATATAACAAGGGTGTTAAAAGTACTCAAGAGAGCAAGATTGGCTTTATGATTTGTTTAGGGCATGTTTTATATGTACATTTACTGTTGGCTGCAGTCTACAGAGATTGCTAGCCATGGGTGCTTTCAAACATGACTGTGGGAGTTATAAGCTAATGATATTCTTATACCATAAACCTGCAGTGCAGAAGGTCTGCCAGCAGATCAGGTGTGTACCTCGGTTTGAATTTTTCTATTCAAGGGAAATTGAGTCAAGGATTTGAGGGCAAGAAGTTTATTTGGGAGGAGAGCTCAGAAAATATTCATGAAGCAGGAAGTGAGACAGAGAAGGCAGGAAGCCAGTAAAGGATGTGTTATCAAGTTGGTTACCACTGCAGGCAAGCTCCACTGGGAAAGAACCTGCACTTCAGAATTCTTCCACCCCAGGAGAGAGGGAGCCGGGATGTTTATACACCCTCGATGGCCAGTCATGTTGAAGAGCAAATGCAGGGAGAGATGTCTGGCCTCAAGAACAGAGGTTCCTAATGCTGGTGAGCAAAGAACGAGAGATGCCAGGCCTTCCTGAGAATAGGAGAGAGTGAGCTTTGGGATATAAAAAGGTGCAGTAGTGCCTGTGATGACCGAGAAAAACTAGAAACTAGAAACTTATCATATGTGAAGTCACAAGACCAAATCCAACACCAGAGGAGGGGGCAGAATTTTCAGAACTAAGCTAAAGGAAACTACCATCCTGAATCAGGATGAATTGTCAGCCCTAGTGAATCCATGCTGCTGCTCTGCTCACAGACCCCACGGGTTCCACAGGTGTGAGAGAAAGATCTGTATGACAGCCATGTAGAATGTAGACCTACAGATGCTTTAAAGAGCCTATCATGTCAGAGCAGTATTTATCAGATTGGTTCACAGATGGCTAACACCTCCCAAGATATTAATAAGTTCATTAAAAACCAAATAAGCTCACAAAATATCAGGCCCCTGGGTTACTTCCCTACCTAGAGTTATCAGATCCTTTACTTTTCTGCTGTGCATTACAAATCTCTGGAAAAAGAATACATCTCTCCCTGTACTTACCCTTATTTGGCCATGAAACCTTTTTTAAATTCCCAAGCACCTTTTTTTTTTTTTTTTTTTTTTTTGAGACAGGGTCTCACTATGTAGTTCAGGCTGGCCTCAAACTCACTATGTAGCCCAAGCTGGCTTTGAACTTATGGCAATCCACCTGCTTCAGCCTCCCAAGTGCTGAGATTAAAGGTGTGCATCACCACACTTGGCTTCCCAAACACCTTTGAATAACTCAGTTGGAAAATACTGTACCAAAACCATTTTACAAGGAATGAACAACTTCTCACAAAAGAGCCTGCTAGAAGTCCATTCATTTTGGAAAGTGGCTGTCTGTAATGCTTCTCTTGCCAGTGTGTTTTCTAAAAACAGTCTGACTTGAGTTCTCCAACCCTTCCAAGCCCTGTGAGGGGAGCTCACAGCTAGTCATAGGCCAGGCTGACTTGGAATCAAAATAGCTGATTCTCCAGCCTTACTAACTCAGCTCCACCTCTTTCTGCTTTTCAGATGGGCTTCTTTCGCCGAAGGTACAAAGAAATTATTGAAGCCGAGAAGAACCGGAAAGAGAACGAAGACAGTTGGGACTGGGTCCAGAAAAACCAGTGACCTGCCACACCAGTCACATGACCCAATAACTAGCCTGTTGTCCTTGATCTTTGTATCTTCCATATTTGGAAGAAAAGAATCTTCTCCAGATTTTTCGGAGGCCCCACTGATGCTGTTCTCTTTCTCATTCTTTCAAGCCCGGATGCCAGCCTGAGGCAGCCACTTCCACCGGCCAGGTCACATGACCAGAGCCACCACCACTTCCTGTTTAAAGAGAACTCTGAACTTTGGAAAGCAAGCTACAGAGCCGAGCAATATTTATGGATGCAAGATGCGTGGTCAACCCTCAGGGGAAAACTGTTATCTAAAAGTATTTTTATAAATATAAGCCTTTTATACTGATCATGTCTTTATATTTGTATCAATGATTTATTTCTATTAAATAGTTATATAATTCACTCAAGCACTGATATCTGGCCTGAAATCTTGGAAATACATGCATTTATACTCAAATTTTAAAGGATAAAAATCTTGTACTTTGGAACTTTCTGTTCAAAAAGACTTGCAGATAAAATAAGCTGAAGATACTTCATGAAATGAATCCACCATGCTGGCAGTACTACAGCTAAACTAGATATGGCAAGACCCCAAAGAGATTTCACATTTTTATTGCCTGGAGTCAAGTTTGGAGTCATGTACTAAGGAACTCTTAAGTGTTTTTTCATATGTACCTTTCATTGGAAGATTCCCAACAGGAATTTGGATGGAAACCCTGATTCCTAGCAGCAAGTCTGCTCTGCATCACCTTTGTGCAGCATACATCTCACCCTCCTTCTACTTGCGTTGACAGATGAAGGCTTGGAGCAATGCTACGTGGTCATCTGGTAAACTTCAGAGTGGCATCTCATCCTGGACACCAGAGATTAGTGTTCACACCCCACAAAGACTAAATCAGCACCTCAGTCCCCCTTCCCTGCAAAGACTTGTCTAAATGCTGTGTGAGGCATTGCCTTTTCATGGTATTTTAGTTCAGAGGTCTCCATTTCCCTTACCATTTTTGTAGTCCCCAGTGAGTGATAATTGCAAATTTCTTCCTAGAGATGACTATCCAACCTGTCCTTTTTATTATTCTTATTTTTTAAAGTGTTTTAGGTATGATTCCAAGAAGCAGACCCTGAATCAAAGATTTGTGTGCAAGAAAATTATTAAAGTGTTTACCAGGGGATACCAGTAAGAGAGTAGAAGAGGAGAAAACAAAGTGAAGAAACCAGGCAAATGTGCTCATTTCAGGGAAAGTCCCACCAAGGGTGGCTTCAGCCTGCTTACCTTTGAGTGTAAGTTATATCTTGGAGTTGTCACAGCCTGAGGCAAGGGAGCTGGGCTTTCTTATTCCCACACCCAGGGGAGATGTAAGCTTTCTGCTTTCGATTCCTACTGCCAATATGGCTCTCTGTACAAGAGAGCTGCAGGTGCAACCCCAATCTGGGAGACACAGAAACAGTGCAGAAAGAAATGATGCATAGAGATTTAAGCAGAGCACTGATGCCCTCTCTCCCTCCCACCACCACCCCTACAGGTGTGAATGATGAGTTATGGCCTTCAGTATTCAAGCTATTTGTCATTATTGGGTATCAGACATACTGTGCTGCCTGGTTTTGAGTGCAGTGTGATTTTCTAGAAGGTGATGAAGTGATGGATGTAGCATGCTCACCACTGCATCTGGCCCTTAGTGAATACTCAATAACTGTTAACAGCTATGGCTGCTGCTCCACTGCTGGGTAACCAACTAGTAAGGCAGAAAACATGGGGCTAGGCTCAGGGTCTGACAAGAGTCTTAATGCCTTATTGTAGCTTGCTAAAGCCCCAGCTACATACAGATGGCATCAACTGGGAATGGAACAGTATACAAGACAAGAATCTTCCTTTTTTAATGTCTTGTTTACTGGCTAACATATTGGATGTCTGTGAACATTAGGTGCTGGGCAGGTGCAAACTTGGCATGGAGGATATGTCTTTTGGTTTATGCAGCTGAGTCTTCCGCATGAAGGTGATGAATATGTCCTGCTTCCATCCTTGGTGAACATGAGGATGGACAACAGAAGACATGATCCAAGTTAATCCTAGAAGTCAGGGATATTGCTTCTAACTGTGGAATGTAAGCATAGGAGTCACTACAGTGCAGGATCAGGCAAGAAATGAGTTCTCACCCAGTTTGTTTATAAGTTTTATCCAAAGCAATAGGAGAAAGTCTTGGCTGTAGTTAGTCACTCCTTTAACAGCCATACCCTGTTGGGACCCCTGCTGTGTGTCAAGCACTGGGCAGATGCCAGGGGTTCCCAGAGAACACTGCAGGCACAGCGTGCCTCCGGGTGGCAAGCCCTCGCACAGTGCGCATACAGTATGGATTCCTTTATGGGACTCCATTTACACCTTTCCTTTGCTGGAGTCCTATTAATAATGTCATGTTTTCCTTTAGTAAATCATTCAGGATCCTTAGGTGGTAAACTCAGGACAGCTCCCTCAGCAGTTTTGTCCAAATACATTGAATACCAGTAATCTGCTTTCTGCAAGGAGTGCAAATACATGGGAGACAGTGTAGAATGCCACAGTTCTGCTAGCCACAGAGCCACCCCCACTGAGGACAGGGTGGATTCTAAATGGTAGGTCATGTGAGTAGTCCCTTACCCAGGAGGTCACTAAGACTTTACAGGACTGTTCTTAAGAAAACTGAACTTGACATCACAAGAGAATACTGGAAACCACCCTAGGGATTTATGGGAAGGACAGTGTCTCTGCTTAACTGAGTAGCAGGTGAACCTTAAGAGACAAGGAGTAGCCTTTTAGCACAGAGGTAGAGGGAGTCGAGCATATTGAGGGAGCCCTCTCCACTTGGGCAGTTCCCAGAAGCCCTCAATAGGGTCTCAGGGGAAGCAGACAGGCTGGGCCAGTGTGTCTATGTTGTCTCTCTAGATTATTCCTTTAAAATGCCCCCCTTTTCAAAAATGATTCCCTTATGCTTAGTTATGTAGGACTCAAGAGAGTTTGGAACACCCCAAGTGAGCCTTGGACCTGTCTCAAAGAAGAGGCCATGAAGCTCAGAAGCAAAGGGACACTAGGAATAGGGATCAGGGTCCACTGACTTTATGGTAACAGGCAGGCACACATCCAGACTCTTAGCCAATGAGGTGGGGACAGAGGCAGTGCTTCAGTAGACCTCTCTCAGCATCCTAGTATTCAGAGACTTGGCAAACTAGAAAGTCCAGGAGAGAGTCCTTCTCCAAGAAATGATGGGTAGCCTTAGTCCTTGAGCCAAAGACAAGGGGGTTAATAAACAAAAGCAGCAGCCCTCCAGGACACCTGAGGCCTGTCTTCCACACTTGCAGAAATACGGCAGATCCCTGTGTGCTCTGTATTATCCCCAGCATGGTGGGTCTTGAAATGTTATCCACAACTTTCATTTTTAGATAAGGCATTGTGCCTAAGTGAACACAGTTACACCTGATTACCTGTGAAATGTACACTTGGTGAAATGTATGCTTGACTCCAACTTCCCAGAATTTAGAGGAGCCGCAAAGAATCACCATGGGGTGAGAGGTGTTAATTAGGATGCAGCTCACTACTACAGTGCTTGTGTGCAGCTGTGGGGTCCATCCTCAGCACCACAATCAAATTTCTGTTATTTGGGGGAAAATGGCCCATTAGTGGACAAAAGCTAGAAGGTGCTCCAAGTAGAAATGCTGCAAGTATGCAGAATTTTAGTTGATGTTTTGCTTTGATAATAATAGGGCAGTGATATGCACAGTGGAGAATATTTTCTGAAACAAAGAACAGCCGAAGGAAGGATACAGAACCAGTAGGGCCAAAATGAACCTAGAATGTCTTCTGATTTTTCAGCACATAAGAAACACATTTCCCAAGACGGTGCAATGCTTTATAGCACACTGATCTAAATTTCAGATGTTTTAAGGTATTGTTTGTGGTGTTAATTCTAACATGCATGGTGTAACGGCAGCATGAGTTTAAAAGCTTTAGGAGTGAGGAATGGCATGACAGGCACCCACGCTCGCTGCACCTCCAGGCTTCACTGAGGCATCTTGTACACTTCTGCTGAGGAATTCTGGTGGGAGGGGTGTCCTCATGTTGTCACCTGGAGTAAAGTTTATGTAGTCACTTCTAATTCACTTGCACTGTTTGGGAAATGCCAGGTTTACAAAACTACATGTTTGGAATAAAAAATGGCTACAAATGATTCAGGAGTTTGGTCTGTAATTTCATTGCTAGTAAGAATTTTATAAGGTGTGGAATATGGGGTTCTAGTCAGTGTAATATAACATGAGTCTTCAAGAGCATGTCGAGGTCCATCCACTTCCACAAGAACAACCCACTCGACGCGGCTGAACTGTCCCTGATCCCTGACCGCCACACCAGGGCCACCATCTTCTCTGGGTATGACCTGCCTGCCCAGGACTACACCTAGAATCAACCTGGAGATTCCAAAGGGGAGGATGTCTTATTGTTAGTAGACACCTTCCCATGTGTCCACCAATCATTAACCATTTCTCCAGAAGTTTTTTGGCAGAAATCTTAACATTTAAGATACCACATTTGCTTAGATTTTTAATCTCCATCTGCCTAGTTATATCCTTATTATTATGCCAAACATAGTACATTTGTGTGTGTCTTTTTGTCCCTAGATACGCCAACAAGGATCATTCTATTGTTTTTTTCAAGAACCAGCCTTCAGCTTTACCAGTCAAGTCTACTAATTTTTGCATTTTATTTCATCAATTAAAGCTTTTATATGTATTAAAATGTCCTCTACTGCTTTTATTGTTAAAAGTTTATGTGCACACACACCACATAGTATAGAAGAGATATGAAAAGATCCACACTAATGGATTAAGAATGGTTGTCTTTAGGTATGTATGCTGTCAGTGTTTTTGCTTTACATTTTTTTTTTGCTTGTCTAAATTTTAGTTTTCTATGGTGAGCATATATTCTTTTGTAACAATGAAACATATGCAAATTATTTTCAAATAAAATTATATCTGGGAGAGTATGTATTGCCAACCTAAAAGAGATCGCAGATTGTAGGTCTGGGAAGAATGAAATGTGCTTCAGCAAAGGGCATGGATAAGTCTGACACTTAAGGGGAGGGTCCAGTGAGTACCTTCAACCATTTTAATTTCAGATGCTGCCTGGTGTAACAAACCTGCCTCTATCACTAATGCAATAAAGTATGTTTTTCTAAGGTCACCTAACCTGTTTCCCTAAGCCAGGAAAAGACCTTGACAAACTCTAAGGAATAAAAAGAAGCAAAATTAGGAGGAAGAGAAACCATCTATTAATAAAGTTAATAAACTCCTGCTTAGGAGTTTTGCAGTTTACTAGATGACCTTGCACCCTTAAAGTCTCTATCAGTTACTGTGTGTAGTAATGAACTAACATAACTGTTTACAGCTCTGTCTGTGTTACCAAACTGGCAGCCTTCCATCAGCAGAGTCACCTGTCCCGAGGTTTGTGCTGATCGACTCTGTACACATGCAAATAAGTGTGTGTCGTGTGGTCACCAGCTCTGTGCTGAAAGCCACAGGCCTGCTGCCAAACCTGTGTCAGCTTGGTCTAGACCAAATTATTTCATACTTTCACATGATTCTTCAATAACTGAAACGTTCTAAAAATTAAAACAAATCTCAGTAGAAGTTTAACTATTGGGCTTTGAAGACACCAAATTGGTGAATAAAAGGTATTTATTTTTATTTTTTTTGGTGGGTACCGGGGGGACGACCTCAGGACCTCGCGTGCCAACAGGCGCCCGTGCCGCTGAGCGATATCACCGGCCCCTTTTTCGTATGTGGGTTCCGGGAGTCGAACTCGGGCCTTCGCGCTTGCAAGGCAGGCGCTTACGCCGCTGAGCCATCTCACCGGCCCGAATAAAAGGTATTTAATAAAGGATCTCAAGGAAATCTTTCTTTGAAAAAAAATGGCGGATTTTAAGAAAAAATGAAATTATCTCCAATTCCACATCTATTCAGAACCCACCTTCTCAGGAAGGTATTTGGTTCTATACAACAGAAAACTCCAAAATAATAATGGTTTAAGACATAGATGTTTTTTCTCTTTTTCACACAAAAGACCAGATGTGAGACATCAAGTTCTGGTACAGCAGCTTCATGGATCATCAGGATACCAGCTCCAATCTTTCTCAGCAAGTGATTTCCACCCTCAAAGTTGCCTCATGTTTCCATCTGGTTACTGGAGCACCAGCCATCATGTCCACATTCCAAACCAACAGTAGAAGAGGATAAAATAGCACATCCCCTTCCCTTTTAACCAGCCTTCCTAGCAGTTCTGTCTAAATTGGCCAGAAAGAAATCATATAGATGTACCTAGCTACAAAGTAGGCTAGGGAGTAGTTTATTAAAGACTGAAAGTAGCGTTCATAGTAGAGACAGCTACTCTTACCATACCCACTGTGTGTATGATATTCAAAATCTTTAGTTGCCTTAAGACCTAAATAAGTACCCTTTAAATCCTTAAATCTGACTGGTTATGCAATTGTAAAACCTTGTTGCGGGGGCTGGTGAGATGGCTCAGTGGTACAAGTGCCTGCTGGCAAGTGCGAGGTTCTGAGTTCAACTCTCGGTACCCATATTAAACAAAACAAAACAAAACAAAAAAACAACCTTGTTGGGGGTGAGAATCTCAGGTGTACAGTTCTGGGAGACCCAGTAAAACTTAGAAAATGAGGTAGGAAGAACTGGCATCTTGTGCTTTCTCATAGCTGAAACTATGAGTCTTGAAGGATTTTTAAATGAAACATCCATGTACATGTGTGCAGAGCAGCAAGACACTGCAAACAGGCCTGAGGGCACCAGCTGACCTCCATGTCCCTCAGAAGACCCACAGATAACCCGGAGCCTCCACCACAGGGTCCTCCCACAGCCTGGGCTGCCGATGACAGTGTCCTCCCACCCAGGGGTTATGATGGGGGGACCTTCCCTTTTCTCGGACGGCCTTATACTTCCTTGAGACCTGCTGTAAAGTTTTTGTGTATTTCATATTTAACCCAAAAACAGATTCTTCTTTCATTTAATAGAAGTTCCTTTTGTTAAAGCAACAACAACAACAAAAAATAACTTTACAGTACAAACTTGGCTAATCTTATTCATGTCTATATAAAGCCATTTCTTGTTTTATGTTATTTTTCTCTTTTTTGCCCCCAACCCCTATTCACATTCCCTCCTCCCAGAGGCACCAAATCTAATGAATGTATGTCCTTAAAATGGATCCATGTCATATTGTCTATTCCATTTAAATGGTTTTAAGCCTGAGAGCTTATGCTGTCTTTTTTTTAAAAAAGATGAATTCATGTCACTGAGCTTACATCTAATTCATTGTTTCTGGCCACAGCACCAAATTCTACTTTATGTTTCCACAGCATTTTGCTTCTCCAGCCCCTCTGAAGGGGACTCTTGCTATTTCCACCAGGCCACTGCAGTGAGCATCCTCTCCCATGACCACTTATGGGCTTGGTACCTGTGATGGATGTTACACATCAAGGTGGCTGGTTACCTTCTCATTGTGCTGCCAGGTTCTCTCTCAACCACAGAGTGGGCATTACCAGTAGCAATGCATGTTCCCATATCCTTATCCAACGTGGGACTATCTGACTTTCTCACCAATCTCACATGTATGAAGTGTTGTATCAAGTTTAATTGGAATGTATTTGCTTGTCTCTCCATATTCTTAGCCACCTGATTCCCTCTTCTGGAATCACTTTCATCTTCCTGAATACTCCACTGATTCCCAAAATGATACATCATGTGACCTCCCTGGCCACTTCTCAGCTGGTTCCTACGCCTGTTCCCAACCTCTTAGTATTGGAAGAGCCACTAAACTCAGGCCTTGGAGGTCCTCTCCATCTACACTCCTTGAGGATTCCATTCAAGCTCCTGACATTCCCCCATGTCTCCACCATGGCCCTCATTGCTGAATCCTACACTCACAGGTCAGCCGCCTCCTGATGCTCACTCGAGACAGAGGTCTTTCAAACTGACCTGCTGCCATCCCCATCTCAGGAAACAGCAGCTCTATTCCCCTGGTGGTTTTGGCAAAAAACCTTGTACTCATCTTCAACTCATACCTCTCCCACCATACATTCAATCCATCAGAAATTCCTGCTGAGTTTACTATAAAAGTAGAGACAGAATCTGACCGAGTCTCACCAGCTCCACTGTGATCTCTTGGCTAGATTATTGTGGGAGTCTCTGTAGTGGCCTCCCTGCTCCTTCTTCTCAATCTCCTCTCTGTTCTAAACAGCAGCCAGAGGGTACTGCTGAAATGCAAGCCTGCCAATCGCTGTCTCACTCAATGGAAGCTACAGTCCTTCCTGGCCCCTTGTGACCTGTACATCCCCTTACTTTGCTTTGTTCATGGTGTATAAACAGGGCCCAGAACAGTATGTTGCACAGATCAAGTGCTCAATGTGTATTTGTTGAATTAACAAATTTAGATATTCCTTTCCTAACTTCTTAAAATGAATGCTTAATTCAGTAATTTTGTCTTTTTTATCTATAATGTTCATAAGGCTACATTTGTCATCATTCCATTGCAAATATTTTCTATGTTCTTTCATGATTTCTTCTTTGAATTACTTAGAAGTATATTTTTTAATTTCCAAACTTAATTTCTTAATGAGTTTTTTTTTTCTAGTTTGCTGTTTATTTTTATTTTTCAAGTTAATTGCGTGATGGCTAGAGATGGTGATTTGTATTACTGCAACCATCTGAAATTTGGTAAGACTTACTTTATGGCTCAATAAATAGTAAATTTTCACTTTTGCTCCATGAGTGCTTAGGAAAAGTGTATACCCTGCCACTAGAATATGCATCGTTCTATAGATGTCCATTACAGCAAATCTTAATCCTTCCTTGTCCGCCTGATCTATCAGTTACTGAGAGAGGCGTGTGGAAATCTCCCACCTTCAAGTGGAGGGGGGCTAGGGCACAACACAGTGAGGGCAGGAGGTATGCAGACTCCCTGCTGCCCAGGAAGAGGCATGTTTGTGCTAGAAAAATCACAGATCATGCTCCTGCAGAAGAAACCCACCTGCCTTTTATAGGGCCAGTAAGAGTCTCCTTACAAGTAGGAAGTGGGGTAAAAGCTGAACTCAAGTGACAAATGTTCAGGAAAATTATACAATGGGAACACCTGTTACTAGGACTTAGATTCTTAGGAAAATAAGGCCATGAACTACACTTTCTCTGGGTATTAGAGATCGCTGCAGTGGGTTTCAGTCTCCTGCCTGGGTTATGGTGCACGGTGGGAAAGGAAAGAAAGAGCAAGCATAGCAGGGATCTGGGATGCCCAGTTGCTCTCTTGGAACAAAAGGCCATAAGGCACCCAGACCCTTGGTATTTATTCATTACATCTAGTCAAGGTCAATGGGTGAAGGGCAGTGGGTGTTTCCAGGAATAGTAATGGCAACTAGACTAAGGTGGGCAAGGAAGATCAAAACATTCTTACAGGGACAAGAGTTTCCCCAAGTGCCTTATCCTCTTTAGCAGGTCTTATCTTGCCCTGTGAGTGCCACAGCACTTATTAGTCCTAGGGCTTCCAGCTGTCACCAGAAAAGAGCGGGGAGTTTCCACATGCCAATCTGTCCCAAAAGGGCAGGACAAGGACAAGCTTGGACGTCCCTTAGGCTCAATTTATAATTTGCAGTCCCCAACACTGGGGCAACAGAGAACATCTGGCCCTTTACCTCATTGTCTGGCAGCCTTGAGGAGCTTTCAATAATTCAGAAACAATCCTATTTTCTTCACCATATCCATTATGGCTATGGGTTTTTCCTTATCTCCTCTTAGTTCTGTCCATGTTTCCCTTTTTAGTGCTGAGGTTATTTTGTAATGTACTTAAAAGTTTAGAATTAGTTACCTTTCACAGATGAAACTGAACATTCCATTATTATGCAGTGTTCCTTCTTTATCTCTAGTAATACTTTCTTATCTTAAAATCTGTTTGGAGTAGTATTGGCATAACATATCTTCTCCATCCTTTTACTTACAACCTTTCTATTTCTTTAAGTTAGGATGTGTCACTTGTAAACAGAATATTGCTGGGTTTTAAAAATACATTCTAACAATCTCTGTCTTTTTGCCAGAATATTTAGCTTATGTATATTTGTTAATAGTAAAAATACTGTACTGGACTTCTGTCATCTTATTTCATGTTTTCTTGTTTTATCTTTTTACATTTTTTCTCTTTCTTTTCTCCCTTTTTACATTCCATTCTTTCCCCTCATTATTTCTCTTTTTTTTTTTTTTTTTTTTTTGGTACCAGGAAGTGAACTCACAACCTCGCGCTTGCCAGGCAGGCAATGTGCCGCTGAGCTACATTCCCAGCACTTATTTCCTCTTCTTTTATCCTTTAAGCAGATATCAGATATTCTAGAACTTGAAAAATTACCAACACACTTCTTTAACATACCATACTCTAAAATTATTTGCCATCTTTTAATGTATTCTAATTTACATTTTAACCACAGAAATTGCTTTTATTGTTTTCTGTAGTAATGTTTGTCTACATTTGCTTGCTCTAAGTGGCTTCTTACAAATGATTCCTCCTAGGATCTTTTTCCTTATGCCTACTATGTCATATGGAATCTCCTTCAGTGAGAATCTGCTGATAGCAAATGTTTCAGTTTTGTCTTACCTGAAGCTGTCTTTTGCCCATATTTTTGACTATTTGCTGGTCCAGAGTTCCAGACCAGCAGTTGTTTTCTCTCAGTGGATAGATGTATCATCTGGTTTTCTTCTTATTCCTATTGTTACTACTAAGAAGTCACTAGTCAGTTAATTTGTCACTCCTTTACAAGTGATCGGTCATTTCCCTTAGGCTGCTTTTAAGATTTTGTCTCTGTTTTTTGTGCATTATACTTCCACTTTGATATATTAGGTGGACTTTTATTTATTCTGCTTGAGATTTACTGGGTTATTGTGGCTTGCTGTCTTTGACCAGTTCACTTTATCTCTTTTTTTTTTTATTTTTTTTTTATTTTAAAGAGAAGAAAAAAACAAAACAAATCAAAAGAAGAACAAATTTTCAAAATAACATAATAGGAGGGTAACAATGGTTAATACATTACGTATTACTATCTTTAAGTTAGTTATTCAGGATACCAGACATTAGCATTCAATTGTCCAAACATTATTGGCACAAACCTTACTCTTCAATGAACTAAGTAAAATTGGTAGTGTATCTATCTTAACCATCATATATATATATACAATTTTTTTCCTTTTCCCTTCTTTCTTTTCCCTATTCCAGTCTCTCTTTCCTTTTGACCAGTTTCTTTTTGATTCACCATGTCTATTGTACATTTTGGATCTTATTTACTCTTTCAGTTTCTCATACTAGAGAGACAATACGATGCTTACACATGTGCTTCTGGTTTATTTCACTTATGAGTATTTTCTCGAGTTGCATCCATTTACCTATAAAAGTCTCCAGTTTATCCTTCTTTATGGCTGAATAGTACTCCATTGTATAAAAATACCACATCTTTCTTGTCCATTCCTCAGTTGATGGGCATTTGGGTTGTTTCCAAGATCTGGCTATTACAAATTGTGCTGCTATAAACATGGGTGCACATATATCGCTGTGGTACGATGTTTTTAATTCTTCTGGGAAGATGCCCAGAAGGGGAATAGCTGGGTCAAATGGGACCTCCAACCCTAGTTTTCTGAGGAATCTCCACACTGACTTCCACAGTGGCTGTACCAGTCGACACTCCCACCAACAGTGAAGAAGAGTTCCTTTTTCCCCACAGCCCCTCCAGCATTTGTTATTAGTTGATTTCTTTATAGTAGCCATTCTTTCTGGGGTGAGATGGTATCTCAGTGTTGTTTTAATTTGCATCTCTCGAATGACTAGTGATGTTGCACATTTTTTTGTATATTTATTTGCCATTAGTATTTCTTCTTCTGAGAAATGTGTATTCATCTCAGATGCCCATTTTTGGAGTGGGTCTTTAAATTTGGGAGGTCTGATTTTTTTGAGTTCTTTATATGTTCTCGATAGTAATCCTTTGTCTGAGGAACAGCTGGCAAACATTTTTTCCCACATTGTGGGTTGTCTCTTCACTCTGTTGGTGGTTTCTCTTGCTGTGCAAAAGCTTTTTAATAAGATGAGATCCCAGTTATTGATTCTTTGGGATAGTTCCCGTGCGGTTGAGTTTTTATTCATAAAGTCTTTGCCTACACCAATGTCTCCAAGGGTTTTACCTATCCTACCTTCCAGCAGATTTAGTGTTTCTGTTTTAATATTTAGATCTCTGATCCATTTTGAATTTAGTTTAGTGCATGGTGAAAGATATGGGTCTAGTTTTAATCTTCAGCATGTGTAGAGCCAGTTTTTCCAGCACCATTTACTAAAGAGGCTATCTTTCTTCCAGCGAATGTGTTTGGCACCTTTGTCAAAGATAAGGTGGCTTAGTATGTCTGGGGTTGTTTCAGCATCTTCTAATCTGTTCCATTGATCTTCAGGTCTGTTTTTTTGCCAGTACCACACTGTTTTTATCACAGTAGCTTTATAGTATAATTTCAAGTCAGGGATTGTGATGCCCCCTACCTTGCGTTTGTTGCCCAGAATTGCCTTTGCTATTCTAGGTCTCTTCTGATTCCAAATGAATTTTAGGATTGTTTTCTCTAATTCTGTGAGATATGCTGTTGGAATTTTGATTGGAATTGCATTAAATCTGTATAACAATTTTGGAAGTATGGCCATTTTCACTATATTGGTTCTTCCTATCCAGGAGCAAGGGATATCTTTCCATTTTCTGATATCCTCTTCAATCTCCTTTTTCAGAGTACTGTAGTTTTCAGTATAGAGGTCTTTTACATCCTTTGTGAGGTTGATTCCTAGGTATTTCATTTTTTTGGATGTTATTGTGAAAGGTATTGTTTCCCTAATTTCTCTTTCAGTAAGTTTGTTATTTGTGTACAGGAAGGCTATTGACTTTTGAGTATTGACTTTGTATCCAGCTACACTACTGAATTTGCTTATTAAATCTAGCAGTTTTTTAGTGGAGTTTTTGGGGTCTTCTGTGTAGAGTATCATGTCATCTGCAAATAATGATAATTTAACTTCTTCCTTTCCAATCATTATTCCTTTTATTTCTTTCTCTTGTCTAATTGCTCTGGCTAAAGTTTCCAGAACTATGTTGAATAAGAGTGGGGACAGTGGACATCCTTGTCTTGTTCCTGATTTTAGAGGGAAGGCTTTCAGTTTTTGGCCATTTAGTATAATATTGGCTGTTGGTTTGTCATAGATAGCTTTTACCAGGTTGAGATAAAGACCCTCTATTCCAATTTTCTGTAGGGTTTTTATCATGAAAAGGTGCTGGACTTTGTCAAAAGCTTTTTCTGTATCTATTGAGATGATCATGTGATTTTTGTCTTTGGTTCTGTTAATATGCTGTATTACATTTATTGATTTACGTATGTTGAACCATCCCTGCATCCCTGGGATGAATCCAACTTGGTCATGGTGTATAATCTTCTTGATGATTTGTTGGATTCTGTTTGCCAGTATCTTATTAAGGATTTTTGCATCTATGTTCATTAGGGAGATTGGCCTGTAGTTCTCTTTCTTAGTTGGGTCCTTCTCTGGTTTTGGTATCAGGGTAATGCTTGCTTCCAGGAATGAATTTGGGAGTATTGCTTCCCTTTCAATTTCATTGAAAAGTTTGAGAAGTAGGGGCGTTAGGTCTTCTCTAAATTTCTTGTAGAATTCAGCAGTGAATCCATCAGGGCCTGGGCTTTTCTTTGTTGGGAGGTTTTTAATTACATCTTCAATTTCATTGGTTGATATTGGTTTATTTAGGATTTTTAAATCTTCTTGATTCAGCTTTGGTAATTCATACGAATCTAGGAATCTGTCCATTTCTTCTGCATTTTCCATCTTAGTAGAATATAAATTTTCAAAATAGGTATAGATGATCTTCTGGATTTCTGCAGGGTCCGTCGTGATATCACCCTTTTCATTTTCAATTGCATGGATTTGAGTCTTTTCTTTTCTTTTTTTAATAAGGTTGGATAAGGGTTTGTCAATCTTATTTATTCTTTCAAAGAACCAACTTTTTGCTTCATTGATTCTTTGTATTGTTTTTTTATTCTCCAATACGTTAATTTCTGCTCTGATCTTTATAATTTCCTCCCTTGTACGGGCTTTTGGCTTAACCTGCTCTTCTTTTTCTAGAAGCTCGAGGTTCACCCTTAAGTTGTTTATTTGCGCTTGCTCTATTTTCCTGATATAAGTATTTAATGCTATAAATTTCCCTCTTAGGACTGCTTTCATTGTATCCCATAAGTTCCGGTATGTTGTTCTGTCATTATCATTCAGTTGTAGAAAGTGTCTAATTTCTTCTTTAATTTCATCTGTGACCCATTGGTTGTTCAGGAGGGTGCTGTTTAATTTCCATGTGTTTAGGGAGTTTTTGTGAGATTTTTTGCCATTGATTTCCAATTTCATTGCACTATGGTCTGATAATATGCATGGGATAATTTCAATTCCTTTGCATTTACTTAAGCAGGTTTTATGAGCTAGTATGTGGTCTATTTTGGAGAACGTCCCATGTGCAGCTGAGAAAAATGTGTATTCTGTTGTTGTGGGATGGAACACTCTGTAGACATCTACTAAGTCCATTTGTTCAAAAGTTCGGTTCAGTTCTACTATTTCATTATTGATTTTCTGTCCAGTTGATCTGTCTTTTTGTGACAGTGGAGTATTGAGATCTCCCAATATAATTGTATTAGTGCTTATTTGATTTTTCATGTCCTTTAGTACTTGTTTTATATAGCTGGGTGCATTGGTATTTGACGCATATATATTTATGATCGTTATCTCTTCCTCTTGGATTGTTCCCTTTACAAGGATGTAATGACCGTCTTTATCTCTCTGAATCCTTCTTGGCTTGAAGTTCACTTTGTCTGCAAAAAGAATAGCTACCCCTGCTTTTTTCTGGGTTCCTGTGGCATGGAGTATTGTCTTCCATCCTTTGACTTTCAGTCTATGAATTTCTTTCTGAATTAAATGTGTTTCTTGTATACAGCATATTGTTGGATCTTGCTTCTTGATCCATTTCGCCAGTCTGTGCCTTTTGATTGGTGAATTGAGACCGTTAACATTGATGGTTAAAACTGATATGTATTGACTTATACTTGTCATGATATTTTCCTGTTGTTGGTTCCCACTCTTTGTTTTTCCCCTTTCCTGCTATTTAATTATCTGCCCTGCCTGGTGGATTCCTTCTGTTGGGGTTCCTATCTCTTTCTAGAATGTCCTTCAGAACATTTTGGAGTGCTGGTTTGGTGGTCATAAATTTTCTCAGATGTTCTTTGTCATGAAAGTATTTTATTTCTCCGTCAATTTTGAAAGATAGTTTTGCAGGGTACATCAATCTGGGTTGAAAATTATTTTCCTTTAGAGCTTGAAATACATCATTCCAAGCTCTTCTTGCCTTGAGGGTTTGTGCTGAAAAGTCAGCTGTGATTCTGATGGGTTTTCCTTTATAGGTGATTTGTCTCTTGTCCCTAACAGCTTTTAAGATTCTGCCCTTCTGTTGAATTTCTAGGATCTTGACTATCATATGTCTGGCTGAAGTTTTTTTTTGATCATGTCTAGTTGGTGTTCTAAAAGCTTCACTTATGGGGCGTCAAATTCCTTTTCTCTTCCAGGAAAGTTCTCCCTGATTATGTCTTTGAACAAGGTTTTAATGTCATTGATGCTATCTCCTGCTTTTTCATTTATTCCAATTATTCTTAAGTTGTTTATCTTTGAGTCATCTAGCAGCTGCTGAATTGATTTTTCATGGTCCCTTGCTGTTTTTAAGAATTCTTGGGCCGGTGAGATGGCTCAGAGGCGTAAGCGCCTGCCTTGCAAGCGCGAAGGCCCGAGTTCGACTCCCGGAACCCACATACGAAAAAGGGGCCAGTGATATCGCTCAGCGGCACGGGCGCCTGTTGGCGCACGAGGTCCTGAGGTCGACCCCCCGGTACCCACAAAAAAAAAAAAAGAATTCTTCCTTTTCATGATCACTAATTGCAAGCCTGTCTTCTATATCTGAGATCCTGTCCTCGCATTGGCTTAATCTGCTACAAATACTTTCAGTGGAATTTTTGTTCTCTTGGATATCTGTTTGAATCTGCCTTATGGATTCCATTTCTTTCCTATGCTGAGCATTCATGGTTTCTATAGTTTTCTTAAGCTCATCTACTTTTTTTGTCTGTATCAGCTATAGTGTCCTTAAGCATGGTCTTCAATGTGGACATTATCTCTGCAGTTATCTGTGAGATTATTTCTGTTTTAATTTTTTCCAGAGCCTCATTCAGTTACTTTGTTGTTACCACTTCAGATAGGCCAGGTGGGTGGCTTTTGGATTGTCCTACCTCATTGCCCCCTAGGTTTGCCTTTGGTGAATTGGATGTGTGGGGTTGCATCTTGTTTAAGTGTCGTCTCATTTTTTCTTTTTTTAATTCCTGGGGTGATGTTTGCAAATTACCTATGGTAGGTTACTTTATTGCTAGTGTTTAAGATCTTTAGAAGATGACTACTTCTCTGCAGTATCTTCCAAGTGGAGCTTGCTTTTGGGTTTTGAGCTTTCTGCCAGATCCTACCTCTTCAATTCGTTGAGTATGTGAAGTTGCTACCTGTTTGGCCCAGTCCTTGATTCTTTGGTACTGTGCCACTGTATTTTCTGTGTCCCTTAGTCAATCTCAATCACAAAATATCAGGAAGGAAAGATGTTTAGAACAATTATTTCACATTTGGCTATAATGTTAACTAAAGCATCAAACACAGCCTAGAAAATGACAGACTGAGCTAACCAGTTATTTACCACTTTTAGCTATATAGAGTTGCGGTTATATAACAAAATCTAAAACACACCAGAAAAATTATATGCAGTATACAAGTCCTATGTATGTCAATTTTTCCCTGAGGAGTTTAAATTTAAAATGAGTTAAGGAGGAAATAGAGTGTTGGGAGAATAGGAAGGAATTAGATGTAAGGTTAGAGGACCAAGAGGGATCCCACTAAAATTGGGACACTGGTGCAGAGGACTGGTGGTAAAAAGAGAAGGAAGGGATAAAAGGAAGAACAGATCACAACCACAATCACAAAGAAGTTAGAGGCGCTGTTTACACTCATATAAAAAACCAGAGAGAATAATGAAGGAAAGAGCAAATACACATACAGAAACAAAAACGAAGATAAAAATAATAAAACAGACAAAACAAAAATAAAACCCCACCAAAAAAAAAAAAAAAAAAAAACCTTCGCCAGAACAAAAAACAAATGAGTGAGAAAAAAAAATAATAATAAAAAAATAATAATAAAAAGAATCAGTTCCAGGTGTTGACTCTGCTGTAGGCAGGCACCATGTGGTGACAGAGTCCTGTTCCGTGCAGGTCGGTCCCAATAAGCCAGGAGCGGCCCTCTGGCGGGCGGTGAGCAGAGGCCCGTACTTTCAGGCAGAGACCAGTCTAGCTTGCCTGCCGCTCTCAGCGCCCTTTCACTATCCCTGGGCCTGAGAGGCGCAGCGCGCTGCCCGGAGCACGGGTTCCCTGTACTGGTTTCCCGCCGCTCTGATTTTCACCACGCCCCCCACAATGGCGCCGGGCCAGTCGCTCTCTGGCGCGGGACAGGTGTGGCTGAGAGACCAGTCTCGTTCACCTACTGACCTCAGCACACTTTCGTGGGCCTGAGAGGCCCCGCGCTGCCCTGTCCGGAGCACGAGTGTCCAGCGCTGTTTTTCTTTTGCGCCACTCTGAGTTTCGCCACACCCCCCACAATGGCGCCCGGCCGGTCGCTCTCTGGTGCGGGGCAGCTGTGGCTGAGAGACACTCACCGCTGGCCAGCGCAGTTCTCCGCCGCTCCCCCGCCTCGCCGCTGTCTCAGGATCCTCCGTGGGGGCTCCCTGGGCGCCAGCTCTGACCATGTGTCCCTAGAATTGATCTTCTGTCGCGCTGCGATTCCTGCGATGGTAGAAGGTGCGCGCGCGCGGTCTGCTCCTTCTTCTTTGTTGGAAATCACCCTTCACTGGTGCCGGGGGTCCCAGATTGCGCTTCAGAACTTTTCTGGGTTCCGGGGAGGCATCTCCCCCCCCTCCTGCGCTTTCCCGGTCGCTATATTCCCGTGTTCCAACGGTAACTTTTAGAGAGAGTTTCGCTGCCTGCTTCTTACTCATCCGCCATCTTTTTCCCCCCTATCTCTTTAAATATTATCTCTCTTGCAGTATCGTTTCTTTCCTAACTCTGACTAAATATTCAATCATCTCACTCCTTCTTGGCTCTTTATCTAACATTCCTATTTCTTCTCATTGTCTATCTGCAGCATTCTGGAGTAGTGTCTTTTCTAGCCTATTTTGTATTAAACATATTTTCAGCAGGATTAAATCTACTTTTAGGTCTGATTATAAGGATTTTAATTTCAATTAGTATAGCCTTATGTCTAAATAATCTAATTAGTTCTTCAGATATGGTTGGAACTTTTTGTATTTTACTGTTCACTACTTTTAACTTCAAGTTGATTTTATTTATTTAAACATAATAATCATAGCTTCTATTTGTGTCTGATAAGGACAACAAACCTTTTATCAATTTTTTGCTTTCTGAACTTTCCCCCCTGATTATCTCACTCATTGGCTTTCTTTCCTTTTGCATGTGTTTACTGTTAGCTACTTATTTTCCTTGGAAAATAATTTATGGTAATTCTTTGATGCCTAGAATAAAAATGTGTTCCTATAGAGAACATTTGCCTTCATCTGTGCCTGGCATCCATTTGGGATCATAATGTAAGTTTTTATGGACCGCTATATGATATGAACAACTAATCCATGTCAAGGCCAGCTGTGGTTGTTTCTTCTTAAGGATAGTATTTCCATCACCACTGTTACCTACCCCGATACTCTGCTTAGCACCATGACAAATTTCCTTGAAGTCTCTTGGTCCTCCAGGAGTATTGGCAGGAGTGGCATTTCTATTTCTGGCTCACTGTTACATTAAGGTTATAGCCTTTTGAAGTGCCATTTAGTGGGCTCCTAAATCCTGCAAAGCCATGAAAACCAAAGCTCAATTTCGTTAGATTTGATGTATGCTCATAACTAAAGTGACTGAAGCTCACGTTATGCTTTAGACCTAAAATGTCCCCCAAAAGTTTCATGTGTTCAGAGCTGGGGCTTTTGAAAGGTGATTGGATTATGGGGACATTGTATTTATTAGTAGATTAATCCATTGATAAGTTTATAGCTGAACGTGCTGTTAGGAGGTAGGGCCTAGTTGGAGGAAGTAGGGCCTAGTTGGAGGAGGCAGGTCTTATCCTCGGCTCCTCCTTTCTTTCCTCTATGCTTCCTGGCTGCCAGTGGTTGAGTAGCTGTTCTTTGCCATGCCCTTCTATCATGCTGTTTCTACCTTGGAGGCAGCCATCCATGGACTGAACTCATTGAAACTGTGAGCCAAATAAATCTGTCCTCATTTAAATTGTGGAGGGGTGGGTATTTTATCCAACTGACTGGCAAGTGACCAACAGAGCTTTCTACTTATGTCTTTGCATTACCACCTTCACTCAGGTTTTGGCTTGAGAATTTCATACTTTTGTTATCTCTTTAATGCTTTTAAGTATATGTTGTTTAAAACATTTTATTCTTTATTTTTAGTGTATTGTTGATGTTCTTGAGAGGACTGATCTAACTGTATTCCTGAAGCAGAAGTCTAAATATCTACTTTCCACATATTTAGTGCCCTTATCAGTGTGTATATATGTGTAACATTTTTATTATGAAAATTTTCCAGTATACAGAAAAGTTTAAAGAGTTTCATGTTGAACAATTATATATTCATCATCTAGATTCTACCATCAACATTTTACTATATTTGCTTTGTCATATATCTATACTTCTCTCCATCTATTCATGTCTTATTTTTGTGTATTTCAAAATAAGTTGCAGATACATTTTCCTCTGAACATGTTGTTTCATATGCTTAATTCAATTATATCTTTCATTTCTATATCTTATATTTTTTAATCTACTTGAGAATTTAAAAAATTCATCCCTGCACGTATATTTAGACTTTTACTTCTTTAAGCATATTATACTTAATTATTTTACGACGTATATATTATTTCTAAGAACTGATGTCCTTGGGGTTGTTGTCTGCTTGTTTCTGTTCTCAGGCATGAAACAGTTTATGCCTGTTTCCTTCATGTTTTATAATTTGTTAAACGTAAGCTGCTCATTCTCCCTAGAACATATCTGTGGGAATTTGAGATAGTTTCCTCCACAGAAGATTTTCATTTACTTCTGTGAAGTGCCTGAGAAAACTAATAATCTCAGACCATTTTAAACTAAATTCTTGCCTTGAGGTTTTTCAGACCACCCAGGTAGCATGTAGTAGTCAGCCTGCAGACTGATATCAGATTCAGGCTTGAGGCTGTGAGTTCTCTTGGGAGGATTTTTTCTCATCTAATCAATACCCAGATTCTGGTTTGGCAACTTCCTTGGTAAACCTTGGGAGTAGATTGGTCATAGGTTTACTTCTGATTCATCCTTACACTAATGACACAGTTTTTTGGTGCCCCAGGTTTACGGAAAAAGGAGTCTCTTCAGATTCTCCTCCTTGAGTGATTCCAGGACTGTGTCCCAAGTCCCCATTCCACATGATGTTGTAAAATCTGGTGCCAGAGTTTGCCCACTTTGGGAATGTTTGCCCACATTCTCATCCCCACTTTAGTGCTTGGCTTGCCTATGCCTCATTTTCTTGCCATTTCATCAGTGATTTTTTTAAAAACAAATATAATATTTCAGTTTTCACTTTTAGATTATTTCAGCCATAAAGTCAAAATAGAAGTCTGTACAGAAACTTGCGAGAAACTTGTTCTGTGAATGTTCTGCAATACGAGCAAACGTTTCTAGTAAATTTTGACTTGATAAATGAGCGATGTCTTGCAATATGAGTAGTACATGACACTGAACATCACATGATCACAACTAAGCCAATGGTTCTCTTCCTTCCCTCCCTCCACATCTTCCCCCTCCCCATGGGGTTATAGATGACCATCTTCCAATGGCAAGTGGTTATGGAGGAGATCTTGTATGCAGAGGAGGAGAAAAGGAAGAGGAACCCCTCACTTCAGATGAAATTAGGGAGATGTGTAAAATGTGGAAACTGCAAAATTTTATAGACAAGCACCACCCAAATAAGACTGTAGCAGTGCGAGCAATAAATATGCTTAACAACAATGCAATGTCACATTTCCGTGGAATTTTCAAAAGGAGGCAAAAGCAAGTGTCATTGGATAGGTTTCTTGTTAAAGTTGCATGAAAAGAAAAAGATTCCATTGAACCAATAAGTAGTAGTGATTCCATTAGTGAAAATCATCCTACACAATAACCTTTCTCTCTCGTTTCCCTCACACCAGTCATGAAGGTTTTCAAAGGTAAGTGCAGGTTAATGTGTTTATTTTTCTTTTTTTTTTTTCACTATTATTTTTTATTATATTACAGTATTTAAATCATTTTTGTATGAATATTTTTGGGTTATGGAGCAAATCATCTGAGTTTTCATTATTTCTTATGGGGAAATTCGCTTTGATATACAAGTGCTTTAGATTACAAGCATGATTCCAGAATGAATAATGCTTGCAAACCAAGGTTTTATTGTATTTTTCTATATATCTGACATATGTCATAATTTTAAAATAATCTAACAAATAGAAAGTCTACTAATTTTCAGTATGAAATAATTCTCATGTACTCTATTAAGAATTTCCTCAGTTAAACTCTGACTTACATATTGTAAAACCTGATTATACAGGATTTTGAAACCAAGAAGATGAGAAGCCCTGTATAACATTTATAAAAATTATTTATTCTCTCTGGGTTTTTCATTTAAGTAGATCTGCCTTTAGATGAAGGTCTTATTAATGACACTTTGCTGTTGATTATGTAGCTATTGGCAGTAACTATATGTAGTAAAACTTATATTAATTGTTTGTTGAAACTTGTATGAATATATGAGCTGATGGAAATAAGAGTCAAATTAAAATCCTACTTGTCAGTGTTTAACATGAGCAGCAATAATTACTAAGATAGATTTTCATGGTGCTCATGTAGCTAGAGCAAATATTGTAAACCCAGACTTACTAGAAATTTGTAAGAAGGGTGGAATCTGAAAAAGGTGCAAAGCTGCAGACAAAGATATGGTCTTTCTATACACCAAGCTAAGAAAGTCCACCTTTATAGAGGCCAAATAATTTCTTGCTCCTTGAAGGCTCTGGAGACAATATAACCATACAGTATTTACACAGAGCCATGGGGGCTGTGCTGATCTGGCTCTCTGAGAACATGTATTTCGGGATACCAGTTGTCTGATGATGTGACACTGTTCCTACGTGAAATTCTTCTTCAAATAGTGGCTGGTAGTCAGATCTACGAAAGGGTGCTAAAGATCGAGCAGAGGTGATTTGCACGGTTATTTTTTCATCCTTAGACTTCTCTATCCTCCCTTGGTACCTGGTAGGTTAGCTACTTTGAAACACAGGAATCACAACATACACAGTATGCAACCCAAATGTAAGCGGCATAACTTCCTGAAGGGATCTCATTTTTCCAGAGCAGGAGGTGGGTCTAAGACATTATCTTAGTCTCCATTCCTTTGCTGGGACACCATACCTGACACAACTTCAAGGAGAAGAGGTTTACTTTGTCTCATAGTTTTGGAGGTTTCAGACCATGGTCAGCTAGCTATGAGGTGAAACATCATGGCTGGAAGGCATTATGGAAGTGTGCAGCAGAGAGGAAGCAGACAGACACAGAAAGAGCCAGAGAAGAAGGGCCAGGGACCAGGTATAGTCCCCAGTGTATGCCCCCATGTCTCACCCAGACACACCCAGAGGTGTGCTTTACTCATTTACTGGGCATCTCTCAAGCCAATCAAGTTGACCATCAATATTAGTCATCACAGATACTAAACATTAATCATCAAAATACATAGTAACCCCTTCTACAATAGAAATACGATAGCTTATTCTGATAAATAGTGATTGTTATGGACTCTCCATCTAAGGGCTTCCCCGGATATTTGCAATATCAAATATTCTATCATGTTCACAGGCTGTGTCCAAACCTGCTGACTGATGGTGTATGAGGTACAGTATGGGGTGTGGGTGAGAGGACAAGCTCTTCAGATCATGGGAGAATGGCCAGCAGGAACAGCAGAAGGCTACAGCCACCAGGGACCTGGAGGACAGGCAACTGGCAGGGAGGGGTTCTTGTCAAGGGTGCCTGCCTGCATCACTTGCCATGTTCTCATCTAAGTGTCCTTAGGAAGGTGTGAGGACCACTGCCATAGCTTCTTTGTCATGGTGTAAATGATGGCTTCCTTTCATCAGCGAAACGCTCCCTTTCACACCTGTTCTTCAGTCATGCAGAGGCCACACCTGCAAATTCTCTGAGGTCCCTTCCAGAGATGTTCTAGGCTTATATAAGTGACTGCACATGATTTTTTTTTTCTTTGTTTCCATTTCTCCTTAACAGAATTGCCTGCTTTATACTCTGTTCAGCATTATGTATTTTCCACTTAATACTATATCTTAGAAGTCATGTACATGTACTGACTCCACACTGGAATGTAAACATTATATACTGCAAACATGTACTAATAAAATACAATTAGAAATCATTCTCATGATTTTTCATATCTGCATAGTATCCCACTGTGTGGATAAACAAAGGCAAAGGTTTGTAAGTAAACATTTTATTGGAAGTACAATCTCAGAGAAGCAAAAGTGAGGGGGAAAGGAATGTGGAGCAAAGAAAGGATAGCAGATAGAAAAAGGTGTGCTATGAACTGACCACTGCTCAATTAATTAATTACAGATCGCACAGGCTGAACTTTTGCATCTCACAGTACATCTGAGATAAAGGTAATATATCTCCTGGTTCTCCTCCGTCTCCTGGACCCCTATGGTCAAAATTTGGTTCAACACAAGTTAACTATACAACACTTCCAGGATATAAAGAATATAGTGAGCTCCTTCACAAGCTACTGGAGAGTCAGATGCCATATCCTGTGTCATGAGGCTTTGAGTCCAAAAGTGTTGAGAAGTAGCAGCACGGGGGCAAAGCCCTCACAGTCACTGCAGGATACAACAGAACCCACAGAGAGGTGCTGCCTACAATGATGAGCCAAAGACCCAAAGATGCATCTCGGAGGACCACGCAGAAAAGGTATCTGATACAGGGCCTCGTAGGTGCAGCCCTGCAGTGGCAGTGGATGCATCTGACCTTGATCCTCCAGCTCCAACTTTCATGGCCTCTAAAGTAACTACTGACAGTCATAGCTCTCACTGTAAAGCTTCCTCTATCATTTCATATGTTGCTTGTGAATTTGTGAAATTTGTCAATTTAGGGAGGACTTGGAGCCTCCCAGAGTAACTCTCCAGCCCCTTAGTAAACTGCAGCAAGCTTTGATAAACATAATTTGCATTTTAGTGACCTCTGGAAACGAACAAAGTTCACCAACATGTCCGTGATTGGCTGCAAGTACCTCTCTGCTCATTCAAAAGCCAAAAGGGAATGCCAAAGGCGAAGGCAGCTCTGTGCCTACGAAATAGTATAATCTGGCTACCGACTGTCCCCTAGTGGTCAGGACACATCAGTGCAGCTTTTCTAACCACTTAAAAAGTGTGTAGATTTGTGGTGTTCATGGGAACTGAACATTTATCTTCCTAAAACTTTACCTACGTAATGCTGAGAGACAACAATAATCAAGAAAATAAGTTATGCAATTAATGGGAGCTATGGGCAAAGAAAAGAAGGCAACCGTGTTTAAAACTACTTCAACCATAAACTTATAAAAGCAATTGTTAAATGTGGCATCTGTTTCAACTTGCAGAACTCTTGAGAAATTGAGAACTATGACGAAGCATATGACATGATCCATTTGAAATGGAACTGTGCTTTATGCACCAGTTTTTATATCATTGTCAAGGAGATTCACTCTTCCTTGTCAAAACAGTGGGTGAAATGCTATTAAATCAATAAGTACATCTTGGCTGCATTTTCTCTATTTCATTGCAGCTACTAAAAAATGTTAATTTTAAATACATAAAGGCAACAAAGGAATACTTTGATTCCAAGATATTTACATTCTTCTTGTGGTATTTAACATAGATTTCATGACATGTCCGTGTTCATCTATGTGTGTACAAATCCTTAACTGTATGCTCTGGGCCTATCCATTTAAAACCATTTTCATTCTGTGTAAATAATATTTCACTTTCACAATATGTCCTTAAGCTGTGGCATACTGGAAGCACCAGAATTTTGAATAAAAAATGTTAAAATTTGTTTTTATCAGATATCTGCAAGAGTGTGGCTTACCATTTGAGAATTTCTTTATAAAGATGGTGACTCCATACAAACCATTGCGATCCCAGGAAAAATTATACTACAGACCAAAAAAGGACAAAAGACAAGTTATTGAGATATACACACTTCTAAAAATATTATCTACCATATTATTAGTTCTAATTATTCCCTGGGTTCCCTAATTTAAAATATTTTGTATACTATGACAGATACAGATCTGCACATCTGAGTAACAGCACTCTGTTTAAAAAATGTTTTAAAATTCATTTTACATTGATCATATGCCATGGGGCAGACTCTATACAATATATGATGTCTCTGTTATTTTCTGAAGACTTCCTGAATTTGCATCTCAATAGTTTAAAGGCCTTGCTTTCTATCATTCTGGAACCATAGTTACTTGATAAATTCTTTGCCAACGAAGATCTCCCTAACTGAGGTACTTAATTTTTTTTTAATCATAAAGCATCTGGTGGGCTATCCCTTATAGCATGGGCATCACTATTTTGTCTTGGAATCTACTCTTTCTCCCACTGGGTGAAGTGTTTTATTAATTGTCAATTTGTAAAGGGCTCTCTGGGATTATCTGCTGCAAAAAAATAGGAATGGAAACACATTTCACTGTCCTTTCTGTCAAAATAAAATTAGAAAGTACATTATATATCATCTTCTAGCAAGAGTGGATGAAAATTCCAGTGCGTGACCTGGAGACGCCATTATATGGTTGACATAGAGGGTCTTCGCTTGATAGTTGTGGTCTCAGGGTTTGATGCCTTCCTCTATTGCCATTTAGTATAACAGTAGTTATCATAGGTGGTATTTATAACTACATATATAACTACATATATATTATATGCATATGTATAAATATTTGGTTTAAAATCTACTCCTCAGAATCAGAAAGAGAGAGACTTAGCATTTTCCCTCCTATACTGTCCTTGCCCAGTTTCTTTCTTTTTTTTTTTTTTTTCTTTTTGTGGGTACCAGGGGTCGACCTCAGGACCTCGCATGCCAGCAGGCGCCCGTGCCACTGAGCAATATCACCGGCCCTTTTTTTCGTATGTGGCTTCTGGGAGTCGAACTCAGGCCCTCGCGCTTGCCAGGCAGGCGCTTATGCCACTGAGCCATCTCACCGGCCCATTTGCCCAGTTTCTTAAGCACAACTTCTCCCCATTATTTCTTTGGGGGGGCTGTGCTGGGGCTTGGACTCAGGGCCTTCCACACTCTAAGCACACATGTGCACACTGAGCTGCACCCCCAGGTCTTCCCTTGTTCTAAGTGCATCCAGATTTTCTATATCCATTTGCAAGTGAATACGATACAATTTTTTTTGTATTTATACACAAAAGCTAGCCTACTATATACACTATTCTTTACTTTGTGTTTTTCCCTCTAGTGCATAGAAACCATCCTTATTCTTTTTTATAACTATAATATTTCATTGTTCTAATGTTTGGATAAACCATAATTTATATAATCAGCCTCCTTTTGAGGGAAATTTATGTTCTTTCCAATCTCTTATTACTACTGCAGTAACTGATCCTGTACATTATCATTTTGCCTATGTGTAGACATACTGTAGGACAAATTTCTAGAAATGGAACTGGGAGGACAACTGATCAATGGATTTTCATCAGTGTAATTGTGACCGATATTGCCAGTTTACCTTTTGTAAGAGCTGTACCACCTGACTCCCACCCAGAGTGTGCTGCTTCTCTATGATATTTTCAGTATCTCTCTGGAGATAGAATTCATTTTGATCATTTCTTGTCTATCTATAAATATTCATTCACTGAACAAATATTGACCTAGTGCCAACTATGCTGCAAGCCTTCCTTTAAGGCTCTGGAGACACAGCAATGAAAAAAGCAGACATAAATCCCTTTTATAACATTTATCTTGTGAGACAGAAAAATGGATGACAAAGAATGGGTATGGAATATTCTTTCCTGACATTTAAAGGCAGTGTCACCAACTCAGATGCCATGCAATCACCGTAAATATATAAAGTTCATGGGTGAGCAATCAGAGGAAATGTGGAGAACTGGGTAGGACTGGAGGCACCTGGAAAGACTGTAGTCACTACTGACTACACTATTAGGTCATATGGAGAGAAAAGGCCCATGTTGACAGGGCTTCCTAACATTCAAGAAAAATAAGAAATCCAGATTTTCATGTAATGTTTCCACACTTTAAATGTTGGGAACTAATTAAAAGACTTTAGAACACTTGGAGGACAAGTTATTTTTTCATAGGCATAGACAATTTTTTTTTTTCTTTTGAGACAGGATTTAGTTACATAGTTCAGGTTGTCCTTGAACTCACTATGTAGCCCAGGCTGGCCTCGAACTTGTGACAATCCTCCGGCCTCAGCCTCCCAAGTGCTGGGATTATAAGCGTGCACCACCATGCCTGGCAGGCATAGACAAATTGATATTACACTTTGTATAGGAAAATAAGAATATTTCAAAAAATAAAGTGATTTTTTGGATTGGAGACCAGCCCTATTACACATTAAAATATGTTATAAAGCCTCTGTAGTTAAAACAATGTGGTACTGTTGCATGAATAGATGATCCAGCAGAACAAAATTAGAAGTCCAGATGTCGACCTAAGTACATATGGATAATTAATGTACAATAGTTTTCTTTTTTTTCTTTGCAGTACTTGGGATTGAACCTGGGGCCTTCAGACTGCTACATTCCCAGGCTTTCTTTTTTTTAATTTTTAATTTAAATTTTTGCTTATTTTTGTTTTTGTTTTCTGAGACAGAGTCTTGTTATGTAGTCCCAGCCAGCCTTGAACTCACTGTGTAGCTCAGACTGGCCTCAAACTCATGGTGATCTTCCTGCTTCCGCCTCCTGAGTGCTGGGATTACAGGGGTGCGCCACCACGCCCAGGTGATTTTTAATTTTTTAAACTTTAGGACAGGGCCACTAAAGTCACTGAATTACCCAGGGTACACTTGAACTTGTGGTCCTCCTGCCTCAGCCTCCTACAGTGCTGGGAGTACAGGTATGTACCACCAAACCCAGTTTAAAGATAGCATTTTAAATTATTAAGGCAAAGACTGACTTTTTAATAAATGGCTGGGACAATGGGCAACCATGGAACAAAGATAAAGCCAGATCCTTGTCTCAAAAGAGAGAATAAATGGAGCAGAGTCTACATTCCTGTTTCTTATCATCTCTCTTTTATTTTGCTCTTTAAATTATTTATATTTGGGGTGGCTCATATTAGATAAATCATTCAATATTTAACCTTCTTGTCTGATTTACTTCACCTAGTTATGGTAGACTGTGGAGTTGGGAAGGGGACTTGGGGAAGAAGGAAGAGAAAAGAGGAGGGGGAGGGGAAGAAGAAGTAAAAATGATCAAGATGTGATATGTATATACTAATCCCCCAAGATGAATGTAATTACTATGTATCACAACATATACTAATAAAATTTTTAAAAATATAAATGGAGCAGAGATCTACAATGACACCACACAAGTATTAGAAGAAAACATGGATGGATTCCTGGGAATCTGGGAGTATGGAAAGGGTTTCTAACTATGAGTCTTAGGGCATGGCAAAGCTGGCTGGGGAAATAGGTGTGACCTGTTAATTACAAAACCCCCGACACATGCACAGAACAGTTCCCAAAGTTCTGCACGTGACCTTCTCCGGAGAACTTGAGCAGGTTTTCTAGGCCAATAGGATGGCCTAGACCTAATGTCAGCCTGAGGCATGGTATCCCAGTACTGCCTCTCAGGACCCATATGCAGAAGTTCTCAAAGGTTTCCTCAAGATGTAGATGGCATATAAGGTCACAGTGGCCAAGAAGAGCTCACTAATGTGGCTTTCATCATGATAGCCCACCCTGTGTCCCCCAGGGTGTACTTTTATCTTGCTTTTTCCTCTTCTACTCAGCCCAAGCTCACTCTGCAAAGCTAGTTTCTCTTTCACTCCTCGTTTTTAGTTTTTCAAATAAACTATCACAATTTTTTTGCTCATTTCGGTTGAATTATTTGTTTGAAATGAGAAGAACCTGGAATCCAGCTCCAGAAGGAGACCAGGTAATGTTTATTTGGCAAGCCACTTTTAGAAGGAGACTACCTGGTAACAAAACTTCAATGGCAATAAAAGAACAGATTAATTTACTACATAAGACTAAAAGGATTTTCCTTGGTCAAATATACCATAAAATCAAAAGGCAAACAACAAGATAGAAGAAAGTATTTTCAATCTATGTCACAGATAAAGAGCCAATATCTTGAATATAGAAAAAACTTTTTTAAAAATGAGAAAGGCAAAATTTTAAAAAAAGAAAGATGGGCAAAAGTAAGTAATTTAATGAAGAAAAGATTAAAACAGGCCTAAACCTACAAAAATGTTTAAGTCACATAAGACAAGTACAAATTTAATCTATGTTGAAATATGATTTTTCTCCTAGCAGATTGTCAAAATGTTGTAACACAGCAACATATTCTATTGGTAAGGCTGTGGGAATAATATAGATAGTAGGATTGGGGGCTACTGGGCCACTCTCCTCCACTTGCTGCTGGACCAGTCCTCTCCACTCACCTGAAACAGGGCAATGCCCTAGGGCCAAACCCCTCTCCTTTGTCCTAAAGCTTACTACCCAGAGGCAGAGATAAGACAATGACTCATCCCCACCAGCTTGCCCTGGAAAATTCCAAAATCCCAAGCCAGGATGCTTGTACATGTGAGCCTCCTGCATGACCTACAGTAACCTTTCTTCACCAGGAGCTCACTGCAAGATTCATGCATATGGACTACATCTCATACATCCACTTATAACAGAGTGAATTACGGGAAAGGATATGCGCAATAGACACAGCTGGCGCGACTCAGCACCCCCTCAATCACGTTGTCAATCATAATCTAGAAGACTCAAAGGGAGGCGCCCTAGACCTGGCACGACATTTTAAATCCCTAAACCCAATGCCCTCGGTGTGCCTGTTATTTTCTTTTCACTAGCACAAGCCCACTGGCTCCTCACTTACTGGTGCCTAATTAAACTTTGCTGCTTTTTCCTTACTTTCGTATACTACTCCAATTCTTTGTTCTTCATGCGGAAGGACTAAGAACTTGTCCCAGACCCCATCACTCTGTAACAGGGAAGGAGGCACTCTCTGACTTTGCTGGTAGAAATGCAACAGTGTAGAACGTTTTGTTTACCTTCCACCCATCATCCAGAAATTTACCTTTAAGATCCTCCTCCACCAACAGAAAAAGTAGTTATTGCAGCATTGTTTCTAATGCAAAATTCTAGAAACAAACTAAATGTTGTATCTAGAAGAGTGGCTGAATAAACTACGATAAATCTACAATGGAGTATGTACTACAATGGTTAAAAAAAGAGGAAGACCTCTATGAATTGTTATTTGGAGACTACATAGTAAGAGGAAAAGGTACAAGTGAGTATTGTATGTTACTTTTCGTAAAAAAAAATAGTTTATGTAACTTATGAATAGGCAGCTAGCTAGGGAAAGTGTCTGAGATAGAGTTGGGTGATCAGCCACATTGATAAGAATTAAAATAAGACTAGGCAGTGAACTAGGATTTTGAACCAAGCATAAATTTCCTCAGGCAACTTGGAAGGCAGCCCCTTCCTAATAAGTTCTGAGTTTGAAGGAATTTAAGATGCAAAATAACCAGTTTTTCTTTAAAATCCCAGTTTCCTTTAAACCCTACCTGCTGAATAAATAGGTAGAAAGCCTGAATCCCATCTGGTCATTTTAAATGGACAGAGACACCTGTGATAGGTGGCCACTCCACAGTTGAGCAATTCCTACACTCTGCTTATCCATAAAAAGTCCCGGACTGAGGGGCCATGTGGTGACCAACTTGGGACCCCTCCTGAAAATCCAGAACCTATTGTCTCTTCTTCCAATAAATACTCTAACTTCCTCTTTTTGTCTGTGATTTTCACTCTTTTTTTTTTTTGTGTGTGTGGGTACTGGGGGTTGAACTCAGGACATCGCGCGCCAGCAGGCACCCCTGCCGCTGAGCGATATCACCGGCCCTTTTTTCGTATGTGGGTACCAGGAGTCGAACTCAGGACCTCATGGTTGCCAGGCAGGCACAGAGCTATCTCACCGGCCCGATTTTCACTCTTTGATATCATGAGACTACAAACTCAATTTGTACAGAATTAACTGTTTTATGCAAGAAATGAGACATAATAATATTTACATGTATCTGCTATTTGTACAGAACAAAAACAAAACAAAACGCAGAAAGGATACACCAGAAACAGACTGGTGAGTTGAAGTGGTAGGGCAGACACAGGGCAGAGAGGATGGTGATGGGGCTGGGGTGAGGCACCAAGGGCAGTGATGCCTCTCCGAGGACACCTTTCTGTGTAGTTCTTTTTTTTTTTTTTTTGTGGGTACCAGGGGTCAACCTCAGGACCTCGCACACCAGCAGGCGCCCATGCCACTGAGCGATATCACCGGCCCTTTTTTCATATGTGGGTTCCGGGAGTTGAACTCAGGACCTCCCGCTTGCCAGGCAGGAGCTTATGCCACTGAGCCATTTCACCGGCCCTCTGTGTAGTTCTTACTTTTGGAACCATGTTAGTGTTCCATTAACCATTAAAAAAAAAAAAAAAGGATAAGGAAAAAACACTAAAATAAAACAAACAAACAAACATACAAAAATGACCCTAAGTTAGGTCTAGAGGAACTAACTCAACTAACATATAAATAAATATTTTGACAACTGGCAAAGAGAACTGTGAACACATATTGAACTTAATTTTGGGGTGTTGTTTATTCGGGTGTTGTTAACAATTCTGAAGCTACTTTCTGATCGTTCTAAGATTGAGTATAGGTATAAATAATATATTGTAGGTAATGAGAGCCAGTTTCTCAGTATCAGAGAAGGGAGTTATAAAGAAGGTAAGAGGGAAGGATATAATGAGTCATGTGGCATTATGAATTTGAGGTATCATAAACTCATGGTTTTAGTAGGTTGAATATAGATAGATGATTAATACAGATGTAGAAAGATAAAGTGATAGACAGATAAATTTATACAGCTGTGTCTACCAAGTGAGCCTAGAACAGTGATGGCGAACCTTTTAGAGCTTTTAATGATAACAAACAGCCAGCTGCAGCATGTGTGCCACAGGTTCGCCACCACTGGCCTAGAATCAGTGACAGTGCAGTAGGAATGAGCACATCTAGTACCCAAATCTTGATTTCTAAATACTGTACTATTCTTCACTAAAAAGAACCAGGGCTCCTTTGGAGAGATAATGATTCCAGGGCTGGCGCAAAGAAAGATAATATGAGCCTGGAACATCTTGTTACACCAGAGAGTAAGGAAGAGCTTAAAAGAGAATTAGGATGCGCCAAAAGCACATAAAAACCAACTCAATCAAACTTCTCTGACCAAGAAAACTGTTGACAGTAACAGTAACACTAGAATGTAAATGCTTGATGAGAGTAAGGTGTCAAAATATCCCCCCTTACACACACACACATACAATGCCTTTCAATTACAAAGGAAAAAATAGAAAAGGACAAAATTTGCATCGGAGAAACCTCAGAGACATTGCCTTAATCAAAGGATCAAAGTTAACGTCACCAGTAATGCTGCAAAACAACACATGCCTCTTCTCAGATCATGCACTGGTGAGGCTACCATGTCGCTTGTGGAACTGTCTTGCTAAAAATATACAACCTAAATCTAATCATGAGGAAACAGCAGACAATCCATAGTACAGGATATTCAACAAAATAACTGGCTTGTATGCTTCAAAACTAGCAAGATCATGGAAAAGAGAAACTGTTAACCTTAAAGGAAACCAAAGAAACATGACAACAACCTTAAGTTGGACCTTTGACCAGGAAAAGTAAATTTTCTCTTTTGCTTTAAAGAATAGAGGGCCGGTGAGACGGCTCAGCGGCTTAAGCGCCTGCCTTGCAAGCGCGAAGGCCCGAGTTCGACTCCCGGATCCCACATACGAAAAAGGGGCCGGTGATATCGCTCAGAGGCACGGGTGCCTGTTGGCGCGCGAGGTCCTGAGGTCGTCCCCCCGGTACCCACAAAAAAAAAATAAAAATAAAAAAAAAAATAAAGAATAGAATAGGTCAACTGGTGAAATGAGAATAAAGTCTGTAGATTAGATAGTAACTGTGTATCAATTCTAATTTCCTGGTTTGGTCATTACATTGTAGTTATTTAGGAGATTATTCTTGTTTTTAGGAAAATTTTGTGTTTAGGGTAAGTGTGCAATCTGCTCTCAAATGGTTCAAATAATCTGAGGAAATAAAAAGTTAATATTTGGGGAATCTAGTTAAAACATTTATAAGAATTCCTTATTTTTACAATGCTTCTGTAAGTCTGTAATTATTATTATTTTTTTAAAAAAAGGGGGCTGAGAGTGTGGCTTAGTGGTGGAGCACTTCCCTAGCAAGACATTTACATGGTCTCAAAGTACTACCCCCAATTCTTACAAAATGCCTTTCATTTTGCATGAGGTCCTGCATTCAAACCCTAGTACTATAAGTAAATAAATAACAAACAAACAACAAAACATTCTGAGAGTCTGCATTATACAAGCAAAAACAGAAAACAACAACAACAGCAAATCCTGTTTGCTACCAGCATGGGCTGCTGGGCTGGATTCACTCTGGGTTGCAGTCCCTGGTTTCAAGCTGCTTTTCTTAATTTGATTTTGAGTGAACTCTTGCTGATAACAACCGGTGCTAGTGTATGCTTTGCTGCATCTGGAACTTTTAAACTGGCTTACAGCCAGTGAGGAAGCAGAGACCTCTCTTATATAAATAATCAATTTGACAATAAAGCAGTTAAAATCTGAAGGCAGCCCTAGTCCTCAGGGATGGAAAACAGCGGCTGTGGTCCAGTCTTCCCTCGCAGAAGGCCTGCATTTCATTAGCTGCCTTGGAGAGGTGTGAGCAGTTTGGCCTCTTGTTTCTGGTCTCAGCCATACACAGAGCTACATGGGGCATCTCATAATCTTTCAGAGCTCCACTGTTGAAGAGAAAATGTTTATAAATAATAGGAAAAAAAGAAACTGTAAAGTGAATGAACAAAGTTATGGAGGAAGGAAAGTGGATCTCAACATTGGAAAGAGAAATGTTGTTCTTGGCATATTGAGTCAGTTTCTGAGTAGGAAGGAAAAACCAAGTGAGTAGCGGGGCCTCCTTCAGGGATCCTGTGCAGCACGTGGAATGGTCACACCTGAAGGTGCAGCCCAATCTGCCAGAGCCAGGAGCTGTTAAATCACGCCCCCTCACCCTTCCCTGCCAGCAGTTGCTCTTTCTTGTTTATTAGTAAGTCCAAAGGCCAAGGAGAGCACAGACCAGGAGTACCAAATTCAGAAAAGGAGGCACCCTTAGGATCTGGGTTTTGGGGGCAGGAAAGTTACTCAAGGTAGAAAGAAAGCAACAGCATTCTTGACAAAGGGAAAGACATTTGGACAAAGAAGAAGCATGATAGATGTAATTTTGAGCCTATACGTTAATCTTTTGCTATTTCTTTCTCAGGTCTAAGGATATCAACCAACAGATACACAGTGTGTTTTGCTTCCTGGGGCCATGGAGGCCCAGTAAGCACAGATCTAGTAGATTCTGGGTTTCAGAGCTCATTATACAGAATGCATAAAAAGTACCCATCTCAGCCCCTCACCCTGAGCTATTTACCCCAGATAAATACATCTCCACTCAGCCTGGAAGGTTTTGTTGATTATTATGTTTAACTCAGAATAATGTCTAAATTTTTGACAATGCAATCTCTTCTCCAAATAAATACAATCCTTTTCCAAGTCATCCTACTTTAAGTACAGTGTATAATGGCAGGAGCCTAGTTAAGCTTTGGAAACTCTCGGAGCCAAAGATCTACCTGAAATCTTCAGCAGCTGCTTCCTGGATGGAAGGAACCCGAGACATGAGGCCAGTCATTGCAATCTCAGCTCTTTTTTTTTGGTACCGGGAATCAAACTCATGACCTTGTGCTTGCCAGGCAGCCACTGTGCTGCTGAGCTATATCCCCAGCTCGTCATCTCAGCTCTACACTCTAGTGTGTGCCTGAGCAAGCCACTTAATCTCACTAAGTCCGTTTCCTCATCTGTAAAATGGCATTGTTTATTTCTGTCTCACAGAAGGGTCATGAAGACTGAGTCCCTGACAGGGCTTTACACACCTCTAGATACCTCAGGATCTATCCAAAATGGGGAGGGAGATCTTCTCTACACCTCAGGAAATATCCCCTTCCTCACGGCCCTGATTGGACCGGGGCTGAATGGACCACCTCTGTCATTTGTGATGCAAGAGAACAAAGCAAAGCTAATTTTATATGCTGTGGGTATTTTCTTCATTCTATCCCATCTAATGAGGTTGAAAGTCCACCTTTGAATTTGAAATGATCAGATTCCTTGGAATGTTGCATTAGGAAACAATGCAAGGGAGAAGCAGGCCTGACTCCTGGGCCATGTCCTACTACCTCTTTCACTGACATGTGAACCCATGCTCAAGCATGTGGACTCTCCTCTAGCAGATATATTCAAACTGCAGCTTCATCTACTCCACTCTGGAAATGGCCAGCCTTGGTGACTCCACACCAAAGTTATGGTCTACCCTCAAGAAACAGATCCAGTGAAGAGATGTATGCGTTTTAGAAGGGAGTTCAGAGCTGTTTAGATAGCAGCATCTAGAGTCCTGGATGCCTAAAGTATGTGCTATAACAGGGTTAGTGCAGACTGCAAGCAGTCACCTGCCCTTGTGTCCACAAATTCCTCATCGAGTGGAGAAAGGGACAGCTGGACGAGAATTTGAATGAGGTCCTCTAAAGCACCAGGCCCAGGGCAAGAGCCCTTCTTGCTCGGATCTAGAGATAATCCAGGGATGGGATTGGACATCTGATCTGTAAAGAGCCCAACCACTGACTGGTCAGCAACCTATGCAGTGGCCTGGCACAAAGAGCTCTGCCCGGAGGGGATGACAATGAAGAGTAGACTATATTTTCCAAAAGAAGCTACCCCAACATCTCCATTCGCATGTTCTTCCATTACCTCGCCTTGCTCCTTCAAGAGGTAGAATCTATTTTTCCTTCCCCTCAAACACAACCAGCACTTTGTGATCGCTTTGGTGAATAACATGCAGAAATGACACTGAGTAACTTCTGATATTTGATTATAAAAGATGACATGGTTTCCACCTGGGACTCTTGCTCAGAGGACACTCCTCCTTGCAACACTCACCTACCCACGACTTGAGGAAAGCTAGGGCACTGGAGAAATGATTCAAAATATTGGTTTTATTATTACAGTATTCAGGTATGGTGAGGCCAACATATCAGGATATGACTGCCATGGAAAAGATGGTTTGTTACATGCATGGGTCCTGCGGAAGCATCAGAATTGGCTGGGAAGCTGGAGGACAGCATGGTGAGAGCTGTTACTGTACTTTCCATGCAAAGGAATAGGTGAGGCAGGGTATGCAGATTCAAGATCAACCAGTTTAAATCATTTCAGTGGGCTCTGCGGTTTATGGGTAGTCTTTAATTATTTAGGGTGACCAGGGCAGAGGAAGTGGCCCCAGAGTGTAGGAGCCTGACAAAGGAAGTGGTACCTGTGTGGCTCTGGATTGTTTTGTTTGCCTATGAAAGTCACCCCCACAGGTGACTTATGTGCTGTCTCTAGGAATCAGCCCTGTAAGGGGCAGTTCTCCAAGGTCAGGAAGACTGCAAGATGTCAAAACATCAGAGAATAGAAAAGAAAAGGCATGGCTACTACAACTATATGTAGGTTTCCCAGTCAATAGCCCAAAGGCCTTAGCCAACAACCAATATCAACTAGGACAGTGGAGAAAGTGAGTCTGCAGATGACTTCAGTGCCCAGCCTTCACCAGTGAGGCAGGGATGTGCTACCCACGCCAAGCCCTGCCCAAACTGTAGACTCGTAAGCATATTGTTTTACTTTTCCTTAAGGCACTAAGTCTTGAGATAATTTTTTTACACAACCATAACTTGAAAAACAGTAATGAAATAAACAAAACTTCCCCCTCGTCCTTTTCTAACTTAAACTGGGACTTAGAAAACTTAGTGAGTTTTTAACAGAAGACAAATGGTCAGATCCAAAGAGAAGATGCAATGGAAGATGCAACTTTGTCACATTTATGACAAATACCTTGTGATGAATAACAGGAGTTCCAGGCTAGAGTGGCCCTGGCCCTGAATGACCCAGCTTCCTGAGCTCAGCTGTGGGACCTGGTCATCCTGAGGACCACCAGGTGGTAGGTTTCTCCATGGCTTGAGCTGGGTACCTGTGAGGCCCTAGATGTGCAGAGATCCCTTCTCCAGAGCCCTCATGCTGGTCCTTCCCTTCAGATTACCATTCGCTTCAGCCTGGAGACTGTCAGGTTTGGCTGCCCATGTTGTCCTGCTAAGGCTTGGTGTACAGCAAGCAGGGAGACCGAGTTGCTCTTACGTCCTTCATTGCTCTTAGCAAGAACTATAAGGGATTCGTACAGACATAAATGTCAAAGAGCTTCAGGAACTCTCAGGATCTAGCCAAATCCATACAGAATGGTTAAATGGTTCTAGGATATCCAAAAAAATGTCCCTAAGGAAATTTGGTTCTTTTTATTAGTATATATTAGAGATATATAATCAATATATTCATTATGGGGAATTGGTACATATACATATCACATCTTGAGCCTTTTTACTTCCCCTCTTCTTCTCCACCCTCCTGTCATCCTCTGCCCCAGATCTCACCATCTCCTCAAAGTCTATCTCTCTATTTCCTGTCATCTCTTTTATTTTGCTCTTTAAATTACTTATACTTGGAATTTCTCATATAAAAGAAACCAGGTAATATTTACCTTAGTTTTATGGTCTTGAAGTGCATCCATTTTCCTACAAATGACTCAAATCTATCCTTTTTTAGGTCTGAGTAATACTCCTATATATGTATACGCAACATTTTCTTTATTCATTCATCTGTCAGTGGGCATATAGTGTGCTTCCAAGGTTTACCTGTTAAGATTTGTGCTGCCATAAACATGGGTATGCACATAACAATGTAATATAATGTTTCTCACTTTTTTGGGAAGATATCCAGAAGAGCTACAGCTGGGCAAAAGGAATTTCTATTTTTAGTTTTTTGAGGAGTTTTTTGAGGAGCCCATACTGATTTCCATACTGGTTGTACTAGTTTACATTCCTACCAATAATATAAAAGGGTTCCTTTTTCCCTACAACCTTGCATTTGTTGTTTTTTGAGTTCTTGATGACAGCCATTCTTTTTGCAGTAGGATGGAATCTCAGTGTTATTTTGATTTGTATTTCTCTAATGGCCAAAGATGCTGAACGTTTTTTCATGTACCTATTAGTAATTTGTACTTCTTCTTTTGAGAAGTGAGAATATCCAGAAATTTTACTTTCTTGGTCTCATCTCCAAGTGCAGACCAGGACAGGTGCCCTGTTGTGTCTGGACTCATTCGGAGGCTTTTGGACAACAGACCATTATCTTTATAGTATTCCCTGGAGAACCAAGGCACAGAGACAGGAAGCTGCTTGTCCATTGACGAATAACTTGACAAAGAAAAGACTAAGAGAGGACCTCCTCAGCCCTGCGCCCCTACATTCCTCCTTCTCTGGCACTCCTCCCAAGCTGGCACTTGGCTGAGGATCACAGGGAGGGGCCACTGTGGCACCACATGGTCAGAATCAGACTGGGTGAACAGTGACAGTTCACTGGGGTTAAGAGCCCTAAGACTGAATTTAGCACATATGGTGGTAGTGAATAGTGTGTACAAGGGGACCTGAATGTGTGTTTTAGGGTATTTAAAGAAGGGCGTGTGCAAGTGTAAGAGATAAAGTGAAAGTGGTCAGGTGGGAGGAGGGATTTCCCCAGAGGCCCAGCCCTCTCCTTCCCCAGCCCTCTGGGGAAGTCCCGGTGAAAAGCAGAAACTGACCTTAAAAAGCTTCCTTGCTCTCATTTGCAGTCACACACATGAGGAAAGCTGTCCAAAACGGAGAGGGTGAGGTTGGGTTCAAGGGCAGCTGAAGGGGTAGTGTAGTGCTTGTCAGTGCTGACACGTGGAGGGCCAGAACAGGGGAGACAGAGTGGGAGAAATAGGCAGTTCCAACGTGAAAACCAGCCTGGGCAGAGACAGCCTAGTCACGTGTGTGCCCTGTGTTCTGACATGTATATGCGCCTGTGTACAAATAAGTAGCTGCATGTGCCAAGATGTGAGTCTGTGGTCAGACCTGCCTGACCAGGGCCCCACCTTTGGGAATGGTGCCAGTGGAGGTGCTGCCACAGGCGGCCTCCTGTCAAAGCTGATGCCAGAAATGACTTGAGAAAGAAACAGGTTTTCAGGTGGGGCTGCACACACATGCACAGCACGCATGACTATGCACGTATGGCTGCTCTTTATCAGCAGCCTGGGGATGATGGGCAGTCAGATTTACTCTGCAAACTTTGTCTAGGTCTGGTCTGTCCACCTCAGCCCCAATGCGGCCTGTGAAGGCACAGGCCAGGAATGAAGGGCCAACCAATGGCTGGGCCAGAGCCCAGGGTCTGCGGAGCAGGGGTGAGAGAGCCCATACAGGCCAGCAGCCAAGCAAAAGTAGCCCCCATCAGCCTGGCCAAGTAATAGCTGGTACCTGAGATATAGAGAAGGCATTAAAGGGATCATCCATACGGGGGCCAAAAGTGTAAGGAGCTCATTGGCTCCAGTCACCAAATCAACTTCAGACTCTCTGCCCTTTCAGGAGCCAAAATCACTCCTGGGCTGAGGGTACCCAGGGCCTGCCCACAATGCTCCAGGGGCTATTCCTTCGTAACAGGGCTTCAGGATGGGACCATGTCCTCTCCTCACCCAGGGCTCTCAGAGAGTACCTGAGTCAAGAGTCATGTCCACTTTTTACACCCAATTTCTCTGGGTAAAGCAGGAATTTTTGAGGTAGTAGAGAAGACAGATGAGTATTCTTTTCCAGGATGCCTTCCTGAATACCAGAAATGTTTCATCTCAGCTCCAGAGCCCCATAGTTTTTCTCAGATCAGCAGGTATCTGTCAAATTCACCAAATGCTTCCTGACCATCAACTTTATACCCAATGTCTTTTTTTTCTCTGTTCTCAGGAGTCTTGGATAGCTGCCCCTTTCCTCCTTCACCAGTGGCCAGCATCCACTGTTCCTTTCCAACTCCCTCCTCCAAGACTGGCCACCAAGTGGGACACATCACTCCAATTCCCCTACTTTCTACTGGCTACAACAAGCACATAGGCACTCATATCCCCAAGGGATTTTCTGTAAACACCTTGGGAAAACAGAGTAGAAGTGAAAACCATGACAGTTGGGTAGAGCAGGAGACACTGGCTATGGTACACACCAAAGACCTAGCAGGTAGAGACCTTTCACATCCTGCTGGACATGAAAAGGACCTCACAACATATATATTGGCCACCAGGGGGCAGGTTACACTTGCTGGACCACTGACCCATTCATTGAAAGCCTTATTCTTGGAAGTGAAGTGTATGTGGGAAGGCTGTGGTGTACAGGTCCCACCTGGGGACAAGTAGACAGCATCCCTGGGGATGAGGGCTGTGAGAGAAGATGAACAGGAAGCTCCAAGTATGAGTGGACATAGGCACTTGACTGGAAGAATCCATGTGTGATGAGGGGTGTGGGTCTTAGTAAGGAAGGATCAGAATATGGAAGGAGCAGGGGTGTTAAGGGCAGAAGGATTAGCTGTTGGTGGTCCCTTTGGTATAATGTCCTGAGATGCCTTAGAGTGGGAAGACAAGGTATCTTGAGGTATAAGACAATTCTGGTCTTCCTAACACCTTGATTTTCTTAGTCCAGCTGGAGTTCATATCTGCCTATGGATCACCACCTCCTTGCCTCAGCTATGCTGCTCCCAGACTATTCCAGCCTTGTGGAGGACCACCTGGATGACTCTCCTTGAAAGAAGAGCAATTATCTCCATTTTGGCTAAACCTGGTCCTATTCCCATGTACCGATATGTACAGAGCTGGCTTTTCCTTATCCCTTCCATTGGTTTTAACCAATGCAAATCGGTCCCGCCGAGGTGCTGATGTGTAGTCTTTCAAGCAAGGCAACAGGTCAGTGTTTCCGCACCCCTGCAGCTCCCAAAACACATCTGTGAGTCCGGTGTGATGGAGAGCCGTGCTCCACACTGTCGGCTGGGATCAAGCCTCAAGAAAGAGGCTATGGACTTCCCAGGGCATCAATTACACATCAGAGCTGAAGCACTGACCCCAAAACATTAGATACTATCTTAAATCGTGTTATGCACATTACTCCTGCATATCCTTCCCTCTGCATAGTGCAAAGGTGATTTCAGGCCACCCACCTAGCCCAGCTCATAGTACTCATGGACCTCCCACCATTTTCACAGTCACTCATCCCCGAGCCACTCCCCTCCTTGAGAATTAATAAAATCTGGGTTCGGCCCTGGGTTAAGGCCTTTGTTCCAATAACCACCATCTTGGCTGGACTTAGGACCCCTTGGCTCCCCACAACTATAAATATGCCTTAGTGTCTTTATTCTTGCCCTGGGTTGCACTGGAAGTGGTAGATTGGAATTAACTCGCTAGAATTCCAATAATTTTTCCATGGGATTACAAATATAAACTTCCCGCACCACAATGAAGACCAGGAAGGGCTCACTATACAGCCTGGCATGTAACCATGCTTTTTTACATGTGCTAACAGAGTCTCCACTACTTTTAAGCTGGTTCGAGTTTTCACTTCAAGCTACAGTTCTGCACTAGTTTATTTTTTTTTTTTTATTTCTTTATTTTTTTATGTGGGTACTGGGAGTCGAACTCAGGACTTCGCGCTTGCCAGGCAGGCGCTTGTGCTGCAGAGCTATATCACTGGCCCTTTTTTTTTCACTAGTTTCTTAAGTAGTATCTGTTTCTTGTTTAAGAAATCATCTGTGGTTCCAGATTACCCACAGGTTAAAATCTAAACTTAACCTGGCCTTCAGGACTCCAAACTCTTCCTCCATCATTGCGTCCTATTGTTCCTTGGTGCAGCCTTCTCTATGGCCACTAGATGGAAAGTGCTTTCACCCAGAAAATTGAAGCCTCTGAAAAATGACTATTAATATCATCTTCTCTTTGGTGACTCCCTGTATTGTCAGACAAGTAAACTAGCTCTACTCTCTTCTGTCCTCTGATTATTTCTCTACCTGCTCATTAGGCTATGGGGCCCTTTGAGTGCTTTGTACATTGCATTTGACCCAAGGGAGCACACTGAAGGCATGTGACGCATACTTGGTGTGGGTGTGGTTTGGCCTGCCTGGGCTAGAGCAGGCTGCTTTGGAGCTTTCTGCAGATGCTGGGCCTGGTGCCCAGTAGGAGAGAAGGGCTGCTGCCTGGAGAAATCTCATCCAGGTTCCAAGGTGACCCCAAGAAAGAGATCTGTGGATGGATTCCATTGTGTATCCACTTGACTAACGACCAGAAATCTTCCCTGATTCTACTTGTCTCCTTTCCCAAGCAACCAGCCGCCCTCAGTCTTGGCTCTGGAAAGAAGGAATTGGAAAAACTGAACCACAGACCTATGAAGCTACAGTAAGAAAAAGAGACTAAGAGACAGACTAACAGACACACAAAAGTGAGAAAAAACAAAGCAGACCAAGAAACAGCCTGGAGGACAGATTTAAAGATGGAGAGCATGCAAGGGCAGGTTGGGAGTGCACAATCCAGACAGCAACTCAGAGGTCCCTCAACTTTCTACTTGGGCACTCAAACCAGAAACTAGACCATTTTTTTCTGGCTTGTCTCATTACTCAAGCCCAACTTGTGTAAGACTTGTCTATCCTTTTTCCAAAACACACTGGAGTGTGTCCATCCCTCTCTATCCCCACTACTACCACATCTCCTTTCTCTATCGATGCAACATCTTCTGTGAGTTTCCCTACTACATGCACTGCCCTTATCCATTCTGTTAGTCAAAAAGAATTTTCTAAACACCTATCTGATTGTGTCATTTCCATATTCCCTTTCCTAAATAAAGCCCCAATGTGTATCTTGGTTTATGAGGCTTTACTTCATCTCAATCCTATCCGTCAGCAAAGCCCTAAACCCCACCATCACAATCTTTTATCTCAATGCCCAGTGTTCCTCACTCAGGGGCAACCTGTCCCTGTCCTCCCCATTAGTACACCTAGAGCAGTTTTACCCCCATCTTCCACCCATCCCTTCCCATACTAGAGCTTTACTCCAGCACTCTACTAGAGACTCCAAGCCAGGATGCCCTCACCGTTACATTCCATCTTCCTGTTTACTCCTATCTTGATTCCTTGGCATTCCAGTTATTGCCTGAGGGCCCCCTGTCCTTGGCATCCCAATCACCGCCTTTTCACTCTGTGTAGCACTTTCTTCTGAGGGTCATGGTGTTTCCTATATCTTCCATTTGTTTTCTAAAAAAAATCATCCTCCAGTTTTCTTTTTCTTTCTTTTTTTTTGAGACATTGTCACACTATGTAGTTCAGACTGGCCTGGACGCACTATGTAGCCCAGGTTGGCCTTGAACTCACGGCGATCCTCCTGCCTCGGCCTCATAAGTGCTGGGATTACAGGCATGCACCACCATGCCCAGCTATCCCCAGTTTTCTACTCAAGGAATTATATTTAAATAAAAATTAAGTTAAAGAAAAAATTAAATCTGTCCTTGTACAGGTGGTACAAAGACACTGTATGATGGGATTCTGTGAAACATGACTTCCAACAACACTTTGGTGCTCTGCCCAGATCCCCCTGGATCCTCTTTACTGTTTCTGGGCCTCTCTCTCTGGGGCTTGGTGTGTGTTGGGCACCAATCACTGCCACCTGTCCTCAGATCCCTGGGGCCACTTTACTCAAACTATCAGAGAGTTCTAAAGTACCTGGGGCTCTAAAGGCCCACCAGGACAGCCCTTAGTCATGACTGGGTGTCAGTCCTTTGACTTGTGTTAGAAGGATAGCTCAACTCTTTAATCCTCATTTTGGACAATGTTGAGATTCCTAGCGTCTAGAATAAAACTTAATGTACCAAAAGGACTCAATAAATACTTGTCGAGTGAACAAATGTAGCTAGTTAATCCTATCCTTTGAAATTTCCAGAGTTTTTGTCATGCTTAGGCCTTCTTACACAAGATCAAAATACATTTACTGAAGTTTGTTCTGATATTTTTTCATATTTAATTATTTGCTCCATCTTGAATATGCTGTAATAACCAAGGTAAAGATACACTTTCTCCTTATGGTTAATTTTCTCGACAATTTTTGAATCTTTCCTCCATTTGTAAAGCCAAGATACTATGTTTTAGCTAAAACTCTTTGGTGAGTGAGGTATTATGCAATCATTTATAGTGATAGTTACAATGATTATGTCACCATGTGGAAAAATGCTAACCTTATCATTTTAAACATTTTTTATAGCTATATAAAAATTTAGTTAACCTATGGGCAAGGACAGGAGAAATGGCAGAAGATAAAGATTAACTTAAGGATGGGATAGGGCTCTGGGTAATGAAGATTTAAACAGCATATGGAATGGAATAGGACTTAACAGATAGAAAGTTGTCTTTCTGCTAAGCCTGAGACAAAGACTTTGGTGAAGATAGGGGATTTTTGGGAGGTGATCTCAGGAAACTGGAAATGGTAGAGAATTCACGTGAAGGAATATTGTTACTGGAAGGTCCTGGGGAGTCGCTGCTACAGAAAAGGCTAAACAAGAAAGTTTCCACAAATGAAAATCACTTCCTGTGGCTTCATATAGTACAGTGTTGAGTTCTTTATAGGCTTAGTTAAGGGAACAGTCCCTTTGGAAGTACCTCATTTAACCCCCCTCCCCCATCTAGGCTTTAACCTTGTGATCCAGTGAGTCCAAATGCTCCCTTCGTCTTGTCCTGGCTGAGGCAGCAGAAACACTGATCTGTGGTTATCCAGTGTATGAGAATCGTATCCCCAGGCCCTGGCCAAACAGCTATCTCTGGAAGATCCCCCTCTGACCCCTTAGAAGTCAGTACGCTTTTTTTCAAGTGAATTCAGAGAACTTCGGAGCTCACCAGGTCCTAGGCCAGCCACATCCTCATAACAAATGAGAACATTCTAAGTGAGACAAGGTAAATCCTGAGCACCATGGGGGCCCTAATTGCACTTGTACAGGGTTAGAGAGGTCATGCCCTGGAGTTTGCCTTCCTAACCAAGTGCATTTCACCTTTTATGGCTGTCCCATACGCTATTCACTGGGTCTCTGTGATGGTCTTACAAGAGCGGCTATCCATGAGTGAGCACACCTCAAGGGCAACAGGCACCAGCGCATCCCCTAAACTCAGGCAGTGTCAGGATGTCACCTGAAGTCTTGGCTTTGGGGCCAAAACGACCACCTCTTGCCTAACAACTACCTTTTACAGGAGCTCCGCTGAGGTGCTTTCCCCTTGCCTCAGCCACAGGAGCCCAGTCCCAGGGCTGACCCCACACAAGGACCGGCGCCGGATCCACCAAGCATAGCCCCGAGAGGTCTTGGGGTGACCACCAGAGGCGCTCCCCAAAGTATTTAAAACTCTAAACAGGCTCACCGGTCCGTCAGCGGGCAATGCAGCCTGCCTGCATTCAGCTCCAGGCTCCGGTGGATTGAAAGTGAGAAAGACCCTATTGACCTCGTCTCCTGGAAGCCACCAGGCCGGGGAAGGCCTGTCCCTGCCAGCCCTAAACCCTGGCTCCAATCTGCGGGCGGAGACTAAACGCTCCCAGCCAGACTGCCCGCTCAGCCCGGCCCACTTACGTCACACCCCGCGGGCCCTCTCAGGCCTCCTCGACTGGTGGAGAGCGCGCACGAGCGCTCCCGCCCCACCCCGAGCCCGCCCCCTGCCGCACTGCCCCGCCCACTGGCTGAATGCGCTGCGAGGGCGGGCTGCGGAGTGTGGCCTGCAAGTTGAGACGCGAAGGCCCGGGCGCCCCAAGGCTCAGACTCTGAGACTGAGGGGGCACTTTCCCGTCACGCCCACGCGCTGGCCGTCGCCCCAAGTCTGACAGCGGCCCGGTGCCCTGCACATGCAGTTCTTGCCCAACGCGGCCGACACAGGCCCCTTCCGCTCCTCAGCCCTCGACTAGCCCCCTAGCCGCAGAGCACCCGGAAACGCCCGTTGCCCGGGATCCCCTCGGAGTCTACAACCCACATGCCAGGAGTCGGTCCTCGAGGACACGCAGACCCTGGGCCCGAACGCTGACGCGAGTTCCACCGATCCTGGTCTGCAGACCCTGTCCGCGGACGGGTCCGCCGGGTTCCACTGAGCCTTCCCGGGCGCCGGCCGGGGACCTCTCCGCGGGCCGTCTGGTTGTGAGCCCCACGCACGTGGCTCCTCCGTCCCGCGCCAGGACGCCCCTCACCCAGCACCCCCGTAGCGTCCCCGCAAGTCCACCGCCCACGGCTGGCTCCTCAGATCCCCGCAGTCCTGCTCCTGGCGACCTCGCCTGGGTCCCCGTACCGCACTAAACGCTACCCCACGCCCCTCGGCCCACCCCCCCCAGCCCCAGACTCTTTCACCTCTCCCCCTCAGCACCTCCGACGCTCCCGGCACCCGATCCCTGCACCCCACCCATCTACCCCAGGCTCCACCCCCCGCCCCCCACTCACCACCTCTGTCCCGGCCCCGCTCCCCTCTCCCCCCGGGCAGGCAGCGCTGGCGGCGGCGGCGGCGGAGGCCGTTCCCCGGGCCCGGACACACCCACCCGCCCGCCCTCCTCGCTTCCCTCCCTTCCTCTTTCCTTCCCTCCCTCTCTCCCGCCCGCGCTCCTCACTCGCTCCTTCCCTCGCGCCGCCCGCCCGCTCCCGCTTCCCGCCGCGCCGGGCCTCCCGCCCCGGCTCCCGGTGCGCGGCTCTCCCGGGCGCGGCTCCGGGGTTCATGGTGACGAGGCGCTGGCCGCTCGAGCCCAGCGGCGGCGGCTGGAGCTGGGGCCCGGGCCCCCGCGGCCTCTCCGAAAGCGTGGGGCCGGGCGGCGGGCGCGCCCAGGCGGCGGCTGCGAGCGCCCCCCCGCGCCGCGCCCCCGCGCGCCCCCCGCGCCGCGCCCCCGCGCGCCTGGCTTGCGGGGGGCCGGGTCTGCTGTGGGCCGCGGCGCCACGCACCCATGGACTGCCCGGCCATCATCACCCAGGTGACCAACCCCAAGGAGGACGAGGGCCGGGCGCCTGGCGCGGGCGAAAAAGGTGAGGAGGGGCGCGGGCGGCTGCGGCGGGGGGCGTGGGCACATCTCGCGCTGCCGGAGTTCGCTGTGTTCGCTGGCACTGGCCTGGGGGAGGGGTGCACCCGGCCAGGAGGGTGCGTGGGTGTGGGGTGCGCCTGGAGGAGAGAAAGGCTAGAAATGTGCGTGTGCTGGTTGAGCTAGGGTGAGTGTGCATGTGCTGCCAGAGAAGTTGTGATCAATCGATTGTGTGTGTGCGCGCTCGCGCGTCCCTCGTAGGTTTTGGGGGGCACCTGGCGGAGTAATTTTAAGGGTTTGTATGTGCCCCTAACAGAGGTTGTGAGTGTGCTGTACATCTGACAGGTCGTGAATGCGTGTGCTTATATGTTATGTGTGTGCACACACCGACAGATTGTACGGGTGTGAGGGCACCCAACAGAAAGCGAGTGCATGTTTTCCTGACAGGCTGAGAGTTTGTGTATGTACCTTACGTGGAGGTCTGTGTGTGCCCGATTGAGAGGTCATGGTGTGTGTGTGCAGGAGCTTGAGCATGCAGAAAATCTGTATGTGTGTTCACTCCTGACAGAGTTTGTGTATGTATGCCTGTTTGTGTGCCTGTACCACACTGAATGTGTTATGTCCCTCCACTTCGAGGGTGTATGTAAGTACTTAAACAATGAGGTTGTGTGTGCATCTGCATGCCTGACCATGAACCTGTGTGTGCAGATGTGTGTGCCTGCCTTGTACCAGACAGTGAGGCCTTGTGGCTGGGTATATTTAGTTGGTTGTGCAAGCTCTAGAGTGTTTGTGGGAAGGAGGGACAGTGCCGAGCTATCCTCCCTTCCTTTTGGGCTGTTGTCACAGGGCCACCATTCTGTTGAAGAACTTACAAGGCTTGTCCAGTCCATGACCCTTTTAGAATCCAGCTCTAACAGGCACTTGGGGAGCCCTTAGGATGCCAGGAATGTCACCTCCCTGAGAGCTGGCCAAGGGCTCAGCCGGTACTGTGCTGCTGCGCCTCATTTGGTTTTGGCACATTTTGGCCCCACTCCCCCTCTTCTGTTTCATTTTTCTTTGTGTTTCTTCCCCCCTCCCCCAGATCAGTGTCCCCTTCTCTCAGATGTCCTGCTTATTGTCCCTCTGGTGTCCTGAGGTTTGGACAAACTGTTTTGAAGGGCCAGCCAATCTGGCTTGTTTTGTCAGGTGACTAAAGCTTGCCTCACTCACTTTCTGCCATGTTCCTTGGAAACGCCTGGACCCACCAGGACCCCAGTGCCCTTTCCAGGCCTGACCTGGCCACAGCAGACTTGAGCTTCCATACTTGCTCTGCCAGTGACTGAGGAGCAGCAGCCCCTACTAGGAAGCGGAATGGGGATGGGAGGAACACTTTACTACCTTTTTCCAAGCAGGGATCCTTGAGCAAGGAATCATCAGAGTAACTGAGGTTGGGGATTTGTCAATCATTTGTGCTCTGAATACTGTCAGCTGTTGTATACAACATTTATAGACTTTTTATTTTTATGTAAGAAATTGAAACTCCCAACCAGTTTTCTGTGTCCTACAAATGAGCTAAAAAATTCTGCAAGAGGGTGCTCCAGATGAACTCCATGTCTCCCTGGGGCCCAAAGGGCAGCACCTCTGAAGGCAGTCTCAATAGGGACTGAGAGTTCTTGGGGCCCTGGCTGGGTGTGTTCCCTCAAAAAGGGTTTGGTCGGAGGTGTCAAGGAGGCCTGCTGCCTGTGCTTCTGTCTGTGGATTGCTTTTTGTGATGTCCTGCCAGAGAATCCTTAGCTCTTGATTGTAGAGGTGTGGCATAGAACAGGGAAATATTTGTCAGCGCCTCAGCCCTCCTGCTGCCCCCACTTGACTCCAGGAGCAGGCGCTTTGCCATATTTTCCTTTCCTCCAGCTGCTAAGATTTTTAAAGCAAAGAGACAATCTATCCAGAATTCAAACCATGTGTACATATGCAAGGAGCATTCTATTCAACTTGTTTACATTTCTTTTCATGATAATCTTTTAATCTCTTTAACAGCCAGTTTTGTTTTCCAGTGTCATATTGATTGGTCGTTAACTGATTAAGGAAATTCTTTACCTGCTATCCCTGGGTGGGGTGGCTAGCTAGTAGATTTTTCTTCCTGCAGCATTAAAATCCTACTCAATTGAGTTTTTCACTTTAAAAAGTGAATATAATTTCATCTGTAGTGTGGCAATAAACTTCACAGTCAAATTTTGAAATAACTTCTTCAGATTAGTGAACCACTAAACAGGTTCAGTGATGCTTCTAACTTAAGTATGTTGATTTCTTCAGATAAGTACAATATAATTTACATAATTTTAAACTGATATAAACATCTAATCATTTTGTTTTAAAATGTTAAGCCTGGACTCTGGAAGTTTTTGTGGTAGGAAAGAAATTATTGGTTTTAAATGTTTGCTTTCATCATTTATTCTGTAAAATAGGAATAATAGTGACCACCTCTAGAGTTTGCTGTGAAAGTTAAAGGAGATGATGTACGTTGAGGACTGTGTCTGGCTCACCAGTGTGTCACTATTCTGTGAACCCCTTTTTTGGTGTACATTCACAAAGAAAGTACAAAGTATGGGCTGAATTACTTGGCACATTGCCATGTGGTATGCTCCATTTAGAGATGACTGTCACTGTCAGCCTAGCCTGTCATGTGAAGTTTATTTCTTACGGTTGTGTTTGATTTGGTTGACAGTATAAAAATGCAGAGATTAATATCCCCATAAACTTAACTCCACGTATTTTGCTTTCTGGAAATTTCTTTTACAATCAATAAGCAAAGAAGTTAAATAGTATAGTAGAAAAGTAGATAAGAGCTATGAACAAGAAAGTTATGGAATGGGCTGGTGAGATGGCTCAGCGGCGTAAGCGCCTGCCTGGCAAGCACAAGGTCCTGAGTTTGACTCCCAGTACCCACATAAAGGAAAAAAAGGGGCCAGTGCCTGCTGGCAAGCGCGAGGTCCTGAGTTTGACTCCTGTTACCCACATTAAAAAAAAAAAAAAAAGGAAGTTATGGAAGAGCAAATCTGAAAGGCCAATGTATGTATGAAATGATGCTTCATTTCATAAGAAACCTTTTCATGTGTCAGCTTGGTTAAACATTTAAATAATTGACAATATTCAAGGTTGATAAAGGTTCAGGAAATGGGTACTCTTAATAGATTTTTGTGAGCAAATACAATGTATACAGATTTTTATTTTTTATTTTATTTTATTTTATTTTTTGTGGGTACCAGGGGTCGGCCTCAGGACCTTGCGCACCAGCAGGTGCCCGTGCCGCTGAGCGATATCACTGGCCCCTTTTTCGTACGTGGGTTCCGGGAGTCGAACTCGGGCCCTCGCGCTTGCCAGGCAGGTGCTTACGCCGCTGAGCCATCTCACCGGCCCATATACAGATTTTTAAACAGTAATTCACTAAGGAACTAGGAATGCATTTGGCTGCAAGTAACAGAAAAACTAGATTTACTACAGGTTAACCCAGTAGTTTATTCCTCTGGTATAGTAAGCAGTCTGGGGGTAATATGCGGCTGGTTTCAATTCAGCACCTTCTTGATATCAGGGCCAATGTCACAGTGATTCTCTTGGATTTCTTTCATGTTGTAATATAGTTATAACCTCTCCAACATCACAACTACTTTCAGAGCAGGAAAAAGCGACAGTGCCAGTTAGTATCTCTCCCTTTTACCTGGAAAGCAAAAAACAAAACAAAACAAAACACATGAAAGAAAACATTTCCAGGGATTGCTCAGAAACTTTTGTTCATGTCAATTGGCCAGAACTGGATAACTTGGTTTCTTCTAGCTATGAGCAATGTGAGAAAAGTAAGTTTGTAGCTTTTCCAGCCTTTGTTGGAGAAGGCAGAAGAAAAGATGAGAAATGATAAGAAACGGGTACTGGTTCAGCCAGCCCGCTGTGTTGGCTTTACCTTCAGAGCCCCAATTCTACTCTTAAATTTCTGTCCTAGAGCAGTAACCTCGTTTGCACTCAAAGAAACATATACAAGGATTTTCACTGATGGCAGTGTTGTTGACAGTAGCAAAAATTTGAACCGTCCTGTGTCAGCAGCAAACAGTCAGACTGTGGTACAGCAGTTCTACAGAATACTGCAAGACTGCTGAAAAGAAGGAGTTAAAATAGATGTAAACGTACTGACATGTAAATTTCCAAGGCATTTTTAAAGGGAAAGAAAGAATTTGAAGAATGATATAAACAGTATGATCCTGTCTTTGTAAAAACTGTAACACACACACACACACAACTGTATGTAAGTGTAGAAATACACAAAAAACAATCTGGAAGGAAATACTCAGCTAACAGCAGTGATTATCTCTGGGGAGAGGAAGGGGAGGGAAGTGAGAGAACTTTGCCTTTTTGTTTCAATATTAATGAAAATGTGTTTGTATTTTATAGATGAACTTTTTAAACTAAAAAGGGAAATTTCTCATAGCTCTTTGGAGAGCAAGAAATAATTTGAGAGAATTATGCAGTAATAAAACAAAACCAAGAAACCTCAATTGATATGCAGTATTAGCAAGAGCATATCAACACTAGCTAAACAGTTAATTATTTTGTGAGCTAATACATTTCCCAGATGAGATTTCTGCAGGTAAGTTGCTTGTATAGATATTCTGGCCTAAGGTTATAAGTGTGTTTTCCCCAAATGTTTGTAACACTTAACCTTAAGTCAAAAATCTTTTAACTTTGAGGCATGAACAAAATTACGGAAAGAGAAGACTCATGGAAGCAGTAATGATTTCAGATGACAGAACAGATTTGAAGCCGATTCAGTTTGATTAACTTTTTTAAATTAAACTTTTTATTTAGAGACAACTGTAGATTCACATGCAGTTATAAGAAATCACATGGAGATCCCTTATACTCTGTATCCAGTTTTTCCAGTGGTAACGTCTTACAGAACTGTAGTATGTATCACAATCACGATGTTGACATTGACATAGTCAAAACACTGAAAAATTCCATCAGCAGAATGATCCCTCATGTTGCCCTTTAGAGCCAAACCTACTTCCCTCCCATTTGCCACACCAATGGCAACGACTGATCTGTCCTCCATGTCTAAATTTTATCATTTGGGGAAAGTTATCTAACTTGAATCAAACAGCATGCAGTACTTTGGAATTTTTTTTTTTCCCTCTGCATGATTCTCTGAAGATTCATCTAGGGCAGTAGTGGCAAACCCATGGCACACCTGCTGCCATTATCACTGAAAGCTCAAAAAGGTTCACCATCACTAATCTAGTGTGTTGGTTGTATTAACAGTTTTTATTTGCTAAATACTTCAGTGACATAGATATACCACAGTTTGCTTGACTGTTCATCCTTTGAAGGACATCTGGATTGTTTCTAGATTTGCGGTACTATGAATAAACCTGTTATAAACGTTCATTAGTGTAATTGCTGGGTCGTAAGGTGGTTGCATGTTTACTTGATTTAAGAAACTACCAAAATGTTTTCTTGAATAAATATAACGTTTCCTTTCCAACACCAGTGTATTAGAGATCCAGTTTCTCCACAGTCTCATTTTTGATGTTGTCACTTTTTTTTTTCAGCCGTTCTGATAGAGGTGTAGTGGTAGCTCATTACAGTTTTAATTTGTATTTCCTTGATAGGTAATCATGTAGAACATCTTTTCATGTGCTTATTTTCCTTCTGAATATATTATTTGATGAGATTGCCTTCATGTCATTTGCCCGTGTTCTAATAGGATTTCTTTTCTTTTTCAGAACTGTTTTGAGAATTCTTCACATACTCTAGATATTAATTGTCAGTTGGATATGTGGTTTGCAAACATTTCTTGTATTTGATAACTTGTCTTCTTTTCAGCAGTGTTGTAGAGCAAAAGCTTTTAAATTTGATATTGTACAATTTATAAATATTTCTTTTTATCAATTGTGCTTTTGTTGTCAAGTCTAGGAACTCTGCCTGGTGGCAGGTCCCAAAGAGTCACTTCTATATTTTTTTTCCAAAACTTTTATAATTTTACTTTGAAGTACAAAATATATTCTGAGTTTATTTTTAAAAATGAAGCCGTGAGAAGTTCCACTCTTTCCCTTTGGGTGTTTAGTTGCTTCATCCGTATTTGTTGGAAAGGCTGCTCTTCTTCCTCTGGATTTCTTTTCTGTCTGTCAGTTATCAGTTGGGCATGTTTGTGTGGGTCTGTCTGGGGGTTCATTTTGTCCAGTGGTCTGTGTGTGCCTGTACCATAGAGTCAAGTTTTGAAATAGGGTAGACCGATCCCTCCATCTTTTGTTCTTTTGCAGAATTGGTGTAGCTGTTATACATTTCTTTTTCCTATACGTTTTACAGTCATGTTGTCCACAGCTACAAAATGTCTTGCTGAGATTTCGATAAGAATTGAATTCAGCCTGTAAATCAGTTTGGGGAAAATTGATGTCTTTACTACATTAAGTCTTCTGATCAATGAACACAATATGTCTCTTCATTAATTTATATCTTCTTTGATTCTGTCATCAGGATTTGTATGGTTTTCAGTAAACAAGTCCTATTAATGTTTTCTTAGATTTACATCAGAGTGTTCTCTTTTTTAAAGCAATTTTATTTTTTTATTTTATTTTTTATGTGGGTACTGGGAGTCAACCTGAGGACCTTGTGCTTGCCAGCAGGTGCTTGTGCTGCTGAGCAATATCACCGGCCCTTTTTTTCTTTTATGTGGGTACCAGGAGTCGAACTCAGGACTTTGTGCTTGCCAGGCAGGCGCTTATGCTGTTGAGCTATCTCACCGGCCCTAAAGCAATTTTAAATGGTGTTGCATTTTTTATTTTGATGTCCACTTGTGCTAGTATGTAGAAATACAGTTGACTTTTATATACTTGTATTCTATGACTTTGTCAAGCTCAGTTATTAGTTTTGAATAGCTCACTTATTAGGCAGACACATCATCAAAAACACTTGTATTTCTTCACTTCTGATTTGTATGCCTTTTATTTATTTTTCTTACTTTATTGCACTGACTAGAACATCCAGTAGTGTGTTGAGTAAGATTAGTAAAAATACACATCTTCTTCCCAATCTTAGGGAGAATAATTCAGTCTTTTAACGTTAAGTGTAATATCAGCCATAATAAGGTTTTTGTTTTTCTTTTTTTAATAGCTTTTTCTATCAGGTTGAGAAGGACCCCCCCCCATGCTCCAAGTTTTCTCAGAGTTTTTATCAAGAGTGGATGTTGAATTTTGTTGTATGCTTTTTCTGCCAAAGATTTTATTTAGTCTGTTAATATGATAGATTATACCGATTTTTGAATATTGAGTCAATCTTGCATCCCTGGAACAAACCTTATATAGTTGTGGTATATAATCTTTTCTGTATTTTGATGAACTATATTAGGTAGTATTTTGTTAAGGAATTTTATGTCTCTGAATTTTTTGGTCTGCTGCTTTCTTTTTTTGCGTTGTCTTTACCTGGTTTGGTATCAGCCTCATAAAATAAGTGGCAAGTGGTCCCTCCTCTTCTGTTTTCTGGAAGAGATTGTGTGAAATTGGTGCTCATTTTGTAGAGAAATCATTTGGGGCTGGAGATTTCTTTTGGGGGAAGTTTTAAAACTACAAATTCAATATTCTTAATAGTTGTAGAGCTGTTCAAATAATCTTTTATATTGGGGAGTTGTGTCCTGCATCTTATTTTTTGTCTTGCCAGAGGTTTCTCAATTTTCCTAATCTTTTTCAAAGAAGTATCTTTTTTTTTTTTTTTTTAATATGCGGGTATCTGGAGTCGAACTCAGGACCTCGCGCTTGCCAGGCAGGCGCTTATGCCGCTGAGCTATATCACTGGCCCAGAACTATCTTTTTTTATTGACGTTATTGCTTTTGTTTTCAATTTTATTGATTTCTTTTAATGTCTTTGTTTACTTCCTGCTGCTTGATTTAGTTCTAGTTTACTCTTTTTTACCTAGATTCTTAGAAGGAAGCTCAGATGATTGGAAACTTTTCCTCTTTCCAAATATATGCATTTAGTGCTACAAATTTATCTCTAGGCAGCTATGGAGCTGTGTCCCAGAAATTTTGATACATTGTGTTTTCATTTTCATTCAGTTCAATGTATTATTATTATTTTTTTGTGTGTGTGGGTACCGGGAGTCGACCTCAGGACCTCCCAACCTCAGGACCTCGCGCTTGCCAGCAAGCGCTTGTGCCACTGAGCGATATCACCAGCCCTTTTTTTTCCTTTATGTGGGTACCAGGAGTTGAACTCAGGACCTTGCACTTGCCAGGCCGGTGCTTATGCTGCTGAGCTATCTCACTGGCCCCAGTTCAATGTATTTTTAAATAGAATTTATTTTCAGAGCAGTTTTAGGTTCACAACCAAACTGAGCAGAAACTAGAGTTCCATATATTCCCTAACCCCATAAATGCACCTCTACACTATCAACATCCTGCACCAGAGTGGTGCATTGATTACAATTGATGAGTCTACATTGACACATCATTATCACTCAACATCCATCCAAAAGTATACATTAGGGTTCACGGTTAGTGTATATTTTAATGAGTTTAGACAAATGTGTAAGGATGTGTATCCACTATCATAGTATCATACTGTGTAATTTCATAGCCCTAAAAATCCTCTGTGTTCCACTTATTTATCTTTTTCCCCACCCCAACTCCTGGCAACTGTTGATCTTTTTATTGTCTCCATAGTTTTGCCTTTTCTAGAAGGTCATATAATTGGAATTACATTATATGTAGCCTTTTCAGATTAGCTTTCTTTACTTATGTAGATTTACATTTCCTCCATGTCTTTTCGTGATTTGATAGCTTTCTTTTTAGTGCTGAACAGTATTCCATTATGTGGTTTACTTATTTGTTCACATACTGAAGAACATCTTGGTTGCTTCTAAGTTTTAACAAGTGTGAATAAACCTGTTATAAACATCTGTGTCTGAGTTGTTTTTTTTTTTTTTTGGTGCGGGCATCAGGAGTCGAACTCAGGACCTCGCGCTTGCCAGGCAGGCACTTATGCCACTGAGCTCTATCACCAGCCCTGTGTCCAAGCTTTTGTGTAGATGTAAATTTTCAACTCATTTGGCTAAATACTAAGGAGCCTAGTTGCTATTTTGTTTAGTTTTGGAAGAAACTGACAAACTATCTTCCAGAGTAGCTTGCCATCTTCAGTTTTCAGAAGTTTAGGTATGTTATGATTTGGCATAGATTTCTTTGGTGTTATCCTATTTCTGGCTCATTCAGCTTCTTGGGTTTATGTCTCTTGCCAAATTTGAAGATTTTTCAGTATTATTTCCTTGAGCACTTCTTTTTAGGCCCTGTCCTTTCTCTTTTCCTTATGGGATCCCAATGACACCAGTATTAGATCATTGTCCCACAGGATTATCAGTGCTGACTGTTCTTTCCCTTTTTGTTCTTGCAGTTCTTTGTCTCTGTTGTTCAAATTTCTTTTGTTCTGTATTGATTTTTCTTTGTTTTCTCCATTTTGCTTATTCTGTTATTGAGCCCTTCCACTGAAATTTATATTTCAGTTATTGTATTTTTTAGTTCTTGATTTTGATTTGTTTTAAATATACTCCTAATTGCTTGTTAAAACATATTTATTATGGCTGCTTTAGTGTAGCATCTCTGTTGTCTTGGTGTTGGCATCTATTGAGTGAGTGTCCTTTTTCATTCAGTTTGTGATTTCATGGTTCTTGGTATAGTAAGTGAATTACAGTTGAAAGTTGGACATTATGTATTATGAGACTCTGGATCTTATTTAAACCTTCTGTTTTGGTTGATTTTCTCCAGTATGGCTCCAGCAGGGAAAAGGAAGCACTACTTTGTTAATTGTCAGGTGGAGGCGGATGTCAAAGCTGTCCCTTGGCCTCTCTTGACTTCCTGCTGGACACGGGAGGGAGTTTGGCTTCCTTGTGGTTTCTGATAAGCTGCATAACTAATGAGAGTGGTCTCATTACTACTAGGAATGGTGAAAGTCCTGGCTATCCCCAGGTTCCTCTGACACCATCCCAATCGGAGATGGAGCACTGTATTGCTGGGTGGAGGAGGAAGGCCAAACAGGCCATGTAGTCTCCACTTACACTGCTGGGAGAGGAGAGAGGTTATTCCCAGCCTTCAGGGATGAAAATGAAAGTCTCTGCTCTCTACTTGGCTGTCTTTGAGACCATTCCAGCAGGGATAGTGGGGTACCTCATTATAACCCGGTGAGGGTAGAATTCTTGGTACCCTTTAGGTGTTTGCTGGCATGGGTCGGGCGGGCCCACAGATCTGTGTATATGTGTGTAGTGTTTGGCTGCAGTAGAGCAGTTATTGTCTGAAAGATTTCGGTTTTGCTAAACTGTCCCTTTTCTGTCCTTTCAGTAAGCTTTTGTTTGGACTTGTCTGACACTGTCGGTTTTTTCCCCTATAGTCAGATTCTTCAGCTCCAAGTCTTGATTCCATAAGGCAAAAAGAAAATTCAGGAAAATTATTGCCGTATTGTTCCTCAGTCCCCAAGGTCCCTAGCTGATCTATCTTCTCTCTGTTTTTCAGAGCTTCCATATATATATAGTATCCAGGGTTTTTAGTTGTGCTTAGTGGGAAGAGTAGGAAGAAGTATGTCTACTACATCTTCCTAGAAGCACAAGTCCCCTGATTAACTTTTAGATCCATCTAAATTAAATATTTTGAAGAAGACTAGAGTTGGAAAGTTGTTATTTTAAAGGCTTATTTTAATATTGTGCTAATGACCAGTGTAAAAGTGAAATTCCATTAGTATTTTGAGAATCTTAATTGTCCCCTGAAAAGAGAAATGATAATGAATTCATTGTGAAATTAAGTCTTACATCAGTAAGGCTTCAGCATCAATTATTATTTAACCAACCTTAAAAGGATGCATTAATACACTTTGGCCTTAACACCAGAATTTTAGCTTCAAATTCATGAATATCCTAATTTAAATGCATTTTTGATCTGCTGTTCTGTTTGATTGGCAGGTATGTTTAACCTCATAACTCTCGTTTTATTTCTCCATTAAGAAAGCCTCTATTGGGCCGGTGAGATGGCTCAGCGGTTTAAGCGCCTGCCCGGCAAGCGCGAAGGCCCGAGTTCGACTCCCGGATCCCACATACGAAAAAGGGGCTGGTGATATCGCTCAGCGGCACGGGCGCCTGCTGGCGCGCGAGGTCCTGAGGTCGACCCCCCGGTACCCACCAAAAAAAAAAAAAAAAAAAGAAAGCATCTATTTAAGTAAGTAAAAATATCTTCTGGAGTAAGCACAGAGGAACTTATCTGGATTTAGTGCTCATGGCCACCAGACAGGGCTTGCTGTCCAGTGACAGGAAAAATCTACTTTCAGTCTACTGCCTGGGAAGTAGGTCTGTGGGCTCTAGAAACTTGCCCTGGCTACGTACGCTCTGAGAGCATCCCATGTTGGGGAGGAACCCCATTCAGATGGCAGGACCAGGTTTTCAGAAGAGACCACATAACTTTATATCCTAATTCCAAGGTCAGTGGCTTTTTCCCTGTTAGTATTATTGGGGGAGAGGGCAGAGGGAGGGGATTGTATCCCCAAAGTACTAGTGGGTTCATAGGCCTTTTAGCCAAAAACTGTCAAAAGACAGGAAACAGCTGTAGTCAGAAATGGTTTCAGATACACACCCAGATGGACACACACACACACACACACACACACACACACTTTTTACTAGCTTTGCAGTTGTATATGGATGGTACCAAGGCCAGCAGCATTTAGCTACTGAAAAAGGGAACAAAGGAATTCTCTTGGATAATACTACTGCATACTTTAGAACTTATTTTCCAAATCTTTTTTTTTTTTTTTCCAAATCTTAAATGCTGATTCATCACACTTTTAAAATTCAGGATTTCATAGTGACCAGTCTTTCTTTTAAAAATCTTTAATTATTTTCTTTGTCATTTAACGTACATCCTATTTTCAAAGAAATGAGAAACATATCTAGTCCTTTGTTTAAAACTAAATTAAGCAACTATTTGTCTTTATGGCTCTGAAATGACATCACATCATGGAGCAAAGTCTCAGGAACTGCTGGTAGCATTGGGTTGGGCTGTGAACAAGTATTTGGAATCAGGACTGAAACACTAGTGGTATAGTCCTCTGAAACATGGCCTAATAAACAGTAGTCTTTATGGGTGCTAAGGATTATGTAATCATGTAAGGAGCAGCTCATGTTGATTCTGAGTAGCTGCTTTAAGTTAAAAACTGAAAGGTTTCTTTGTCATTAAAATTTGTATAAAGGCTCTTTGCCAGAATATTCCAAAATCCTGGTACACATTTGGCACATTTAAAAATTGAAGAGAAGTGGCTTAACATCTGATGACTGATGCTTTCTTACTTTTCAGAATTGGTATTTAACCTAAGCTTTCAGTGTTTCATAGTGTCTTGAAGAACAAATTGTACCACCCTCAACGTGGCTTGAATAAATGTAGCCTTTTAGTACCAATAAGAATACTGTACTTTAAATTCTTTCTCTATATTCTTATCATCACTTAGTTTTTATGCTTAGCATATCATAAATTTGTTCTAAGTGTTTGGCTCGCTTAGGTCAGGAACTATGGATTTCAGTTCTAAGGACTTTAGTCAGGACCTCGTTTTTTCCCCCTCTTTTGAGGAAATAGAAGAAAATATTCATTTTTGATTTGGTTACAACAGTATATTTTATAGTGGTCATGAAACAAGTGTAAAATTTGCATTGCTGCTAATTCTTGTCTAATGTGTAAGTACCTTTTGATGAGTGTGAATTTTTCTGTTCCACAGGAGACATTGTATCACTACCATAGATGTGATTTCTTTCCTTGAATATTTTTAAGCTTAATGTATTTATTGAGCTAAATTTGCATAAAATAAAAATCATTGTTTTTGGTTTAGCCCAAGGTTTTGTGATCTTTGACAAACTTACACAACTGTGTGACCAGCACCTCAGTGGAGGTAGAATGTTTCTGTCACCCTCTCCCCCGGTATTCCCGTCAGCCATGTAGCCAGTCTGCATGCTTGGCAGTACTTGGTATAGTCTGTCTGTCTGTCTGTCTTTCTTTCAGCCATTCTAGTGGTGGTTAATAATATTTTCCTGTATCTTTTATTTCCTAAACCTTTGATTGTGCTAAGGTGTTTTTTTTTTTTTTTCTTTTTTTCTTTTTTTCTGCTGCTGGAGATGGAACCTAGGACCTTTCGCATGTTAAACATGCACTGTACCACTGAGCTACAGCCCAAGGCCCTGATGGTGTTATTTTTTTGTGTGCTTGTTTGTCAAGTATACAACTTCTCTGGTGAAGTTAAAATTTGTTTTTAAATTAGATTGTTTGGACTGTTTTTGAGGGTTTTCTATGTAATTCTGGATATAAGTAACTTGTTGAATATTTTCTGGAAATATTTTATCTTTTTATTCTCAGCAATGTCTTTTTTTTTTTCAAAAAAATTTTATTGTGTACAAACGCATAAGATAAAAATTTACTGTCCTATTTTTAAGTCTGCAGTTCATGGGTATTAAGTACATTCATATACATATATATCTTTTATGTGGGTACCAGGAGTGGAACTCAGGACCTCGCGCTTGCCAGCAAGCGCTTGCGCCGCTGAGCTATATCACCGGCCCTTTTTTTCCTTTATGTGGGTACCAGGAGTGGAACTCAGGACCTCGCACTTGCCAGGCAGGCGCTTATGCTGCTGAGCTGTCTCACTGGCCCACATTCATATTTTTGTATAACCATCACTACCATCCATCTCCAAAGTTCATTGATATTGCAAAAGAAAAATTACCTATTAACCAATGATTTCCCATTTCTCCTTTACCCCCAGTATATGATAACTACCATCTTGCTGTCTGTCTCTATGAGTTTAAATACTCTAGCCACCTCAAATAAGTGAAATCGTATAATAATCATCTTTTTGTGTCTGGCTTGTTTCACTTAGCAGAGTGCCCTCAAGCTGCGTCCAGGTCGTAGCATGTCAGAATTTTCTTCCTTTTTAAAGCTGAATTATATTCCTTTGTATACACACATTTTGCTCATTCATTCATTCAGTGATGGGCATTTGGGTTGCTTCTATGTTTTAGCTGTTGTGATTTACACTACTTTAAATCTGGTTTGTAAACATCTGAGTTCTTGCTTTCATTTTTTTGGGGAGTATATACTCATAAATAGAATTGCTGTACCATATAATTCTATGTGTAACGTTGTGAAGACCCTCCAGGCTGTTTTCCACAGCATTGCCACCAACACTACACAAGAGTTCAAGTGTCTCCACATCATCACCATACTTGTTACTGTCTGTTTTTTTAAATAGTAATCATCCTAAGTTTGGTGAAGTCCAGTTTATCTGTTTTTTTGTTTATGTTCATAGTGTTGTGTCTAAGTTATCTTTGCTTAACCTAAGGTTACAAATATTTTCCCTTGTGTTTTCTTCTAGAAGCATTTTGGTGGGTGAAAGGAGGGGGGATTATGTTATTTCATTTTGGATTAATTTTGGGGTAAGATATGACGTATAGGTTGAGGTTTATTTGTTTTGCATATGGATGTCAAATAGTTTCTGCATCATTTACTGAAGACCATCTTTTCTTCATTGTACTGCCTTTGAACTTCTGTTAAAAAGTCAATTGACTCTATACAAATGTATGTCTATTATGAACTGTGTTCTTAAATTCTGATAACCTTCCTAAATGTGCAAGGGTGTTAAGCTTAGTATAGTATCCCCTCTAAAGTAAATTTTTGGTTGAGATTTAAGCAGAAGAGAAGATAAAGGAATTTTATAACTTGTCAGAGCAGATTTATTTTTTATTTTGCAATGAGAGGGATTCTGAAAGGAAAATTTTAGAACTTAATCTATTCTTTTTTTCCCCTGTACTGGGGTTGAACCCAGGGTGTGCTAAATGACATTTCCTAGCCCCGTTGTTGTGACTATTATGTAAGATAGGGTCTCACTAAGTTACCCAGGCTGCCCTAAAACTTTTTTTTTTTTTTTTTTTTTTTTGGTACCGGGAGTCAAACTCAGGACCTTGCACTTGCCAGGCAAGCGCTTGTGCTGCTGAGCTATATTCCCGGCCCTGCCCTAAAACTTGTTATCCTCCTACCTTAGCCTCTTGAATAGCTGGGATTACAGACATGTGTCACTGTGCCAGCTTATCCATTCTTTATTTTAGGAATTTACCCAAGCAGATTTTGTGTGTCTTTTTTCAGGTTTACCATTGAGGTTAAGAATTTGTTCTAATCTTGAGTATCTGTATACAAAAAGTCAATACAAGAGTATAAGATGAGATAAATAAGCATTTGAGTTTAAATATAGTTATACAATAGTATAAAAATAGTGACTGTCTTGATAGGGTCTAAGAAGAGGAAGGAATCAAATATCACTGGAACTGATATAAATGTGCTCAAGCCCCAGCTCTTCAGAGAGGGCCTGGGTTTTGAGGACATGGACACCATTCACACTGTCCACAAAATGTCTTGAGGTAAAAAGAAAGTAGCTGCATTGCCTGAAACAAAAGAGAGCAGCCACACTCATTATGGCAGTGCCTTGAGTTCTGTTGCCATCAGGTAATTTAACTTTACTGAGAAAAGTTTCCTCATCCGGGAAGTGTGACCACTTCCTATAGAGATGACAATTCTGTTTGCCACCAACTTCAAGGCATCATTTAGAAAATAATAGATGATCAGAGTCTCAGAGATGGCTAAGACTGGGCAAATGGGTAGTATTCTTTTCTACCTCTTTCTGTTTTGTTAGGACCCTCATTCCAATCCAGTTCTTTTGCCATGTGGCTGCTAGAGGTGAATTTCTAAAGTGCAGCTCTGATAATGCTGCTGCCTGATGAAAGCTCTTTCTCAGTGGCCCCAAAATAAAACCATGGAGTTCCATAGACTGTAGCCTTTCATGGACTTATCCAAAACTGCTTTTTCAGCCTCCACTCCAAGAATCTTCTTCTGTGCCGTAATGAACTGTGGTTGAGCCCAAATGTGCATGCCGCACTACTCTACTTATGCACGTACTGGTTCTTCTTCCTGGAATACCTTTTGCTTATGCGCCTGGTGCATCCTTAGTAATCCTCTAAGACCCAACTCATGTCACCTCCTGTTGACACCTTAGTGCCGTGTTTTTGCAGGATACAGTAAGCACAGCATAATATTTAAGGGCATGGGCTTGGGTCTGAATTCCAACTGCATAACTTATGAGTTTGGTGAAATGTTAACAAGTTACTGAATCTTTCTGAGCCTTGATTTCATAGTAGTAAACAGCTCATTTACTTATTATGAGATTAAATTATACATGAAGGGCATTTCAAAGTATTCAATCATTTAATAAACACCATTATTAATCATTAATAGTATTTCTAATTCATTTATTCATTAAACATTTGTTGAGTACCACTACGGTGCTATTCAGTGGTACCAGGTGCCTGGGATGCACATATGAATGAGACCTGGCCGTTGTACTGAGTTGCTGGAGTATAGTGCTCTAAGAAAATAATTTGCAAAGTGCCACTGAAGCTAGCATTATGACCACTATGTGCCGTGTTCTTTACACGTGTATTCCATTTCATCCTTCGGCCTCTTAAGATGTTGATATCATTATCCACATTGTACAGTGGTGGAAACTAAATCTCAGAAAGGTTAAGTGACTTGCCTGGATGCAGGTGTGTACCTTCCAAATAGTACAGCCAGGAGTTGAACCTAGTCTACCTGACTCAGTGTTGAAAGGAAACTTGAGCAGTATCTGGAGAATATCTCAGGCCCTTTCGGATTTACATATTGAAAAGTAGCACCTGTAGTTTTTCAAAAGATGACTCTCTTTGCTTCTGCCATAGGCAGCATATTTAACAGGATAAATTCTAAGGCTTGTCCTAGATGACAGGCCACATTTTCTTATAGTGTGTGTGATGTTCTGTTACTTATATAACAAATCCTATTTTCTTGAGTCTTGCTATTAACTCTTGACAGTCTTCATGTTCACTTGTGTACTATGAATACCAGAAGCAAGAAAAGTTAGAATTTATAGTAAAAGTTAAGAATCCAATAGCACATATCTCTCAAATTCTGGAAGAAGTGATAGGCCTCCCTCTTATCACTCACACTATTTTTAGGTGTATAACTAAATAAAAGTGGAGCATCAGGATGTTTTTAGAAAGGAAACATGCTAAGGAGCCTCTTAAAGGTGACTGACTCCCATTATATTGATCAAAATTCTTAGTTGCAAACCATAGAATCTACTTAGAAAAGAGTTTGTCAGAAGATTTTAGTGGCTTGTAGACCTCAAATTTCAGATTTGGCTGTTTCACACCCAGGAGAAATGTTCACCTGCACCCTGAAACTATTATAATGAAATACACTGCTGCCCCAACCTGCTCATGATTCAACCTAGAAACATGAAGTAATTTCATTATTAGAGATAAAAGAAGGCTAATTCTTATGGCCTATTTGATTCTCTTTAGGAATGTGTTCTTTTGAGGAGCTAAACAGAGATCTATTTAGAAAAATCATGTAAAAACAAAATCCTAGATAAACTGAGGCATGTTCATTGAGATTAAAAGGAATAAACTATAGTCACATCTGTCAACATGGCTAAAACTAAAATGCGAAGCGTTGAACTAAAAAGTATGTTCCATAGTAACATATATGGTGTGATACTATGCAAACCAAGTTTGAAAACATGTAAAAATAGTTTCTGTATAGTGTATTTGTGTCTTTAATGTATTGTCTTTAATGAGAGATTTTCTTGAAACAAATACAATATAGGATTTGCTAGAGCTAGGTTTTTAGGTAACCCAAATATATATATATTTGTTAAATTTATTTTCTGTATTTCTCTGTGTGTTTAAATTCTCCATAATGAAAAATACTAATCCTGGACTCTAATTGGATATTAGAGTAAATTTTTTAAAAATATTGCTTCCTTTGGATAGGGATAAATTCAGAAGAAGTAGTAAAAATGCAGTTATTGCATTTAGTTGATTTTTTTTCCCAACAGGAAAATATCTAGGAAGATAGCCAAAAATTGGTAATTGAGCTCTCCAAAGGGGGTTCAGGTGATCCACAGTGCTAGCTAAGGCTGTTCAGGTATACAAACTGGAACCACATCAGAGGACAGTCTTAATATGTTCCTTTCAGGTGACCTTCCAAAGAGTATTGTGGGGGTTTGGTCTGGAGCCAGGTTGACTTTGTGCATAGTGCCAGCCATAAAATGGTTTTAAATGTTCTGTTTACAAATGTGTAGCCAGATAGTATGGGCATTAGCAAAGGAATGGTTTGCTTGATTTGCCAGTTCTACCCTGTTATCATGGGAATTTACAGTGGGAATAAAGTAGTTGCAATGTTTGGTCCTTTATATTAAGCAAAGCAAAATTATACTGGAATATGTGAAATGCAAAATGAAGAGAAATCATCTTAAAAGAGATTCAGATTAAAGTATTTCATGGCCCCTGGCATCCCTTACACAGAAGCCTCACTAAAGCTTTTGCTTGGTGGGATTTCTATTTGGACTGGGTTCTGGTTCCTCAGGAGTCCAAGCTGCTTCCAGCATTATTTCTTTAGGGCGACAATTTTTAACCTGAAGTCCACAGATCCCGAAGTGGTCCATGTACACAAAATTCAGGGAGTCCAACCTGGTTTGTTGGGACATGCCTATAATACCAGTGCTTGGGAGGCTGAGGCAGGAGGATCACTGCAAGTTTGAGGCCAGCCTGGGCTACAAAGTGAGTTCAAGGCCAGCCTGAATTGCATAGTGAGACCCTGTCTCAAAAAGACAAAAAGAAAAAAGAAAAAAAAAAAGAATTCAGGGAGTCCATGAACTTGGATAGAAAAATACATTTAACTTTCATTGACCATTAATGAAAATTTAGCATTTTTTCTCAGTTATGAAGATTGGTACCTATTCTGTGTAGTATTTGATAGTGCTGGTGACTTTGTCATCATGTTCAAAAGAGATTGGCTGGTGGTTTTCCTTGTGGGGTTTTGGTGTCAGGTTTATGCTGGCCTCAAAAAGCAGATTGAGGAATTTTATTTTCTGGAAGAATTTATGTAAGACAGTGTTCTTTCTTCCCTAAATATTTTGTAGAATACTTTGGTGAAAGCCTTTGGGGCCTGGAGTTCCTTTGTGAAAAGGTTTTCAAGTATTGATTTAATTTATTTAGTGGATACAGGACTGTTCATACACTCTTATTTCTTGTATATGTTTTGGCAAGTTTCTTCTTCCTAGGAATCTGTCCATTTCATCTGCATTTTCAAAGTAATGAGTGAAAGTTGTTCAAAATATCCTTCCTTTAATGTCTATAGAATCTATAATGCTGTCTTCTTTTTTATCTGACATTTGATAAAAACTGTAAACATTAACAAAACTCTGAGTTCTTAAAGGTTTAGGGGAATGGTCACCACTGATAGTCTAAATTAGTACAACTTTTCTAGAAGGCTGTTATTACAACCTTCTGTTATTACAACCTTTTGCAGTGTATATCAAACATGAAATGCTAGTATATTTTATCTAACAACCTCTTTTAGAGAGATTTGCCATAAATAATTTCATAGATACAGAAGTATCCAACATAGCATTTTCTACAGTAGGGGAAAAAAAAAATCAATCAACCAATCAACAGGGGACAAGGAAGTAATTATGTCACTTGCACTCACTAAACTACCTTGTACTTAGTTGAAAAATGTAGCATTGACATGGAAAGTGGTAGGAGCACATTGATGGTTTTTCAAAGCAGGTTACAGAAGAGACTACACAGTGCAGTCTCTTGACTGGTTTTGTGTGTGTGTGTGTGTGTGGTTTTTTTTGTTTGTTTTTGTTTTGGATATAGGATCTAGCAATGTAGTTCAGGAATTTACTTGAACTCACTACATAGCTCAGGCTGGCCTCGAACTCGCAGCGATCCTCCTGCCTCAGCCTTCTGAGTACTGGGATTACAGGCATACACAGCCAAAACTGGCTTTTGACTGTGTTAAACTGTATACATACTTCTACATGTGAATGTATGCAAGGAGGATAATTTGTAAGTGTGATCACCAAAATTCTAATAGCAGCTACCTATGGGAGGTAAAATGTGGCATAATAGTTTTCATTTTGCTCTTCTGTATTGTTTAAAATGTTGCATGAGGGCTGGTGAGATGGCTCAGCGGCATAAGCACCTGCCTGGCAAGCGCGAGGGCCCGAGTTCAACTCTCGGAACCCATATATGAAAAAAGGGCCGGTGATATCGCTCAGCGGCACGGGCACCTGCTGGCATGCGAGATCCTGAGGCCGACCCCGGTACCCACCAAAAAAAAAAAAAAAAAATGTTGCATGAGTATGCATCATTCCTACAAAAATAGCAAAACTTTCTAAAAAGCTTGGCAAAAAAAAGATGAGAGTCATAGGAGAGGGGAGTACCACAGCGTTTTGTTGCCTAATGGGGAGCAGCCAGGGAAGGAAGGAGTTTGAAGCTATAAGAAAGAAGGAATAATCATTTGAGTGAGACCCTTAGGAAGAAGCAAGGGCTGGGACTCACACATAGCAGTTAGTCCTAAAGAGGCAAGGTGCCATTTCTTCCCAGAAAGGAGAAGATGATTGGAGATATGGAGAAGTTCAGAGCTGGAAGAAGAAGAAATGAGAGTGTTCATAACTCATGGCTCCCGATTTCTTGGTGAAATCAGAGGTAAGATCATTTACTAAGAGTAGGGACAGTGAGATTAGAACAGGGGTTTTGAGGAAAGTGGTAAGGGTCTCTAACAAGCCAACAGAGAGTATGAGAGATCTTTCTTAGGGTGTGGACACCTGACCTGACCAGGTGACTTTACTGGAACTGTAAATCCTGTTTTTCTTTCTTTTTTTTTTTCTTTTTTTGGAGACAGGGTCTCCTATTAGTCCAGGGTGGTCTTGAACTCACTGTGTAGCCCAGACTAGCTTTGAACTCATGGCAATCCTCCTGTCTCAGCCTCCCGAGTAAACCCTGTATTTGTAAGGGAGCCTAACAGCATGGCTTGGCTGTTTATCTCTAGAGGGAGAGTTTCATGAGTTCTGAGTCAGGGAGGACACAGAACACTTAGCAGAGCTTCCAAGGATGAGAGAATTTGGGATACTGATTAGAGGGATTGGCCTCAGAATTGAGGATGTCTTGGAGAAAAGTGAATTAGAAAGCATACCAGCTACTGGATATTTAGTAGGAATATTCATATCCAAGAAGCCAAAGGCTAGGAGTTCATGGTCAAAATGAAGTTTGAAAGTTTGAAATGTTACTAGTTTGTCAGTTACTAGTAAAGTCAGCTGGGGAGTAAAGGAACAGTGATAGAAATTGGGAAGGTCAGAGGTTCCTGATCCTGGGAGGTTCTGTAGTCTTCCTCCCAGGTTGCTGATAGGTGTTGTTCTCAAAGAGATTTTGAGGCAGGTACTTTAAGGACAGAAATAACGTTGACTCCTCAGAGAAGGCTTGATAAAGAAAGGTGGAAGAGTTCTGGACTATCACTGTAGAATAGCAAGGAGTTCGCTGGCCCTCTCTCCCAGGCCCAGGCCCTAAGCCTTTGGAAGAAGTCTTCTTGGCGCTAAAGAGCAAAACTAGGTTTGCAGCACAGGATGCTAGTGGCAGGAATAGTCTGAAAAGGAGAAAGCATGATCTGCAGAAGCCTCTTAGCAAAGGGACAGGTAGCATGAGGTAAAAGTGAGTGAGGAAAAAGAAGAAAGTGAATTCTGGAAACAGACTGGTGGGAGCAAGGACTGAGCTGCAGAGGGCTGGAGATTTTTTTTTTTTTTTTGTGGGTACCGGGGGGTCGACCTCAGGACCTCGTGCACCAGCAGGCGCCCATGCCGCTGAGCGATATCACCGGCCCCTTTTCTGTATGTGGGTTCCGGGAGTCGAACTCGGGCCCTCGCGCTTGCCGGGCAGGCGCTTAAGCCGCTGAGCCATCTCACCGGCCCAGGGCTGGAGATTTGTATGCAGATTTTCCAAAGGAAATGCTGAACTGTATATTTCTTTTTCTTATCATACAGAATTATCTGCTTACAGTAGAGCTGAAATTACAGACAGGCTTAAGCAAAAAATAAGTAATCAAAAGAATCATAAGAACAACCTACAATCCTAGGGTCCCAGACATGTTCTTCCTCTCCAGTTCCTACTGCCATAGCTTCAGGTCTCAGAATAAGCCTATCCTCTGGCTCACAAGTGTCTCTCCCTAGCTGAGCCCCCATGTCTACCTGAACTGCCCTCCCAGCCTCCCTGTCCCCTCATTAGGGGTCTCTTTCCTCTCCGTTGGATGTCGTTTGCCTTAGTATGATGAGCAACCCTCATGCAGATTCTCCCAGCTGTCAAGGCCCAATACCCCACACCAGCCCATGCTGATTTTTGTTCTTCTGTGTACCCATCTGACTATTCCTTCTAGGACTTACATCAGTTCTCTTTCAGTAAATGCTCAAGTAGGACACACAGGATTTAGGAACTAGTCCCCTGATTGCACTGAAGAGGAACCTGAGATTCAGAGAGGCTAAGGGACAGCCCTAAAGTCAACAAACACAAGCCGTTAGTACTGCTGAGGTTGGAACCTCAATTCTCAGATCTGAATGGTACTTGTTGAAATGAAATTACTTCTGTAATACATCTTTTCTTTGATGCCTACCCAGGAAGCTATAGAGAGCTAAAGCAATGATTATTATTTAGAGGACATCAGGATCACCTGGGCATATTTCTACAAATCCAATAGGGAGAAACTCCAATTCGGTATTGTAATTTTAGGGTAGGATCCAAGTATCTGCAGAAACAGAACAAAACACAACCCCCCCCCCATGATCCTAATATAGGGAGTTCTCAGATCACCTTTTTTTTTTTGTTGTTGATTTTTGTTTTTTAATTTCCTGATATATGGATGCTGTTCAGCTTTTTGGAAGCATTCTCATTGCAGGAGTAGGTCTGGGTGACTCCACACTCAGATTCCCCTCCAGATACAACAGCCACAGCTCAATGCTACACCTGTGTACCTTCTCAGGCTTACACTAGCACAGGCCTAAACTGTCATCTTTCTAATTACTAGGGAATTCTAGAAGCCAAAGTATTTTTCAAAGTACTTTTAGTCATACCATAGCAAATACTGAGTGTAGTGGAATTCTTGTTGGAAACCCTGCATTTTCTCAAATATGTGTGAGTGCCTTCTCACACTGGGTGTGAGATGCCCAGCCTTGGTAGCCTGCCAGCTGTTGGCACCACAAGACTCCCAAGTAAAGCAGACACAAACATGTGACCAGAGCTCACCAAACCCAGCAAGGCAGCCCTAGCCAGGAAGAGGAAACATGGTTTGTGTCATGGCTGAGGTGAGACTCTGAGGCTGAATTTATGTCTCAGTATCCCCATTTCTTTTTTTTTTTTTTTTTTTTTTTTTTTTTTTTGTGGGTACCAGGGGGTCGACCTCAGGACCTCCCGCGCCAACAGGCACCCGTGCCGCTGAGCGATATCACCGGCCCCTTTTCCGTATGTGGGATCCGGGAGTCGAACTCGGGCCCTCGCGCTTGCAAGGCAGGCGCTTACGCCGCTGAGCCATCTCACCGGCCCAGTATCCCCATTTCTAATGGCATGACTTTTGGCTTTTTTTCCCCCTCATCCATAAAATAGGAATAAAAGTCATAAAAATAATTATAATAATTATATTATAAAAATAAAAATATATTCAACATAGTCCTGGAAACTTTAGCCAGAGCAATTAGACAAGAGAAAGTAATAAAAGGAATTATGATTGGAAAGGAAGAAGTTAAATTATAATTATTTGCAGATGACATGATACTCTACACAGAAGACCCCAAAAACTCCACTAAAAAATTGCTAGATTTAATAAGCAAATTCAGTAGTGTAGCTGGATACAAAGTCAATACTCAAAAATCAATAGCCTTCCTGTACACCAATAACAAACTCACTGAGAGAGAAATTAGGGAAACAACACCTTTCACAATCACATCTAAAAAAATGAAATACCTAGGAATCAATCTCACAAAGGAAGTAAAAGACCTCTACACTGAAAACTACAGTACTCTGAAAAAGGAGATTGAAGAGGATATCAGAAAATGGAAAGATATCCCTTGCTCTTGGCTCGGAAGAACCAATATAGTGAAAATGGCCATACTTCCAAAACTGTTATACAGATTTAATGCAATTCCGATCAAAATTCCAACAACATATCTCACAGAATTAGAGAAAACAATCCTAAAATTCATCTGGAACCAGAAGAGACCTAGAACAGCAAAGGCAATTCTGGGCAACAAAAGCAAGGCAGGGGGCATCACAATCCCTGATTTGAAATTATACTATAAAGCTACTGTGATAAAAACTGTGTGGTATTGGCAAAAAAACAGACCTGAAGATCAATGGAATAGAATAGAAGATGCAGAAACAACCCCGGACATACTAAGCCACCTTATATTTGACAAAGGTGCCAAACACATTCACTGGAAGAAAGATAGCCTCTTTAATAAATGGTGCTGGAGGGCCGGTGAGATGGCTCAGCGGCATAAGCGCCTGCCTTGCAAGCGCAAGGGCCCGAGTTCGACTCCCGGATCCCACATACGAAAAAGGGGCCGGTGATATCGCTCAGTGGCACGGGTGCCTGTTGGCGCACGAGGTCCTGAGGTCGACCCCCCGGTACCCACAAAAAAAAAATAAAATAAAATAAAAAAATAAAATAAATGGTGCTGGAAAAATTGGCTCTACACATGCCGAAGATTAAAATTAGACCCATATCTTTCACTGTGCACTAAACTAAATTCAAAATGGATCAGAGATCTAAATATTAAAACAGAAACATTAAATCTCCTGGAAAATAGAATAGGTAAAACTCTTGAAGACATTGGTGTAGGCAAAGACTTTATGAATAAAACCCCCATCGCACAGGAAGTATCACAAAGAATCAACAACTGGGATCTCATCTTATTAAAAAACTTTTGCACAGCAAGAGAAACCACCAACAGAGTGAAGAGACAACCCACAATGTGGGAAAAACTGTTTGCCAGCTGTTCCTCAGACAAAGGATTACTATCAAGAACATACAAAGAACTCAAAAAAATCAGACCTCCCAAATTTAAAGACCCAATCCAAAAATGGGCATCTGAGATGAATAAACACTTCTCAGATGAAGAAATACAAATAGCAAATAAATATATGAAAAAATGTTCAACATCACTAGTCATCCAAGAGAGGCAAATTAAAACAACACTGAGATTCCATCTCACCCCAGAAAGAATGGCTGTTATCAAGAAGTCAACTAATAACAAATGCTGGAGGGGCTGTGGGGAAAAGGGAACCCTTCTCCACTGTTGGTGGGAGTGTCGACTGGTGCAACCACTGTGGAAATCCGTGTGGAGACACCTCAAAAAACTGGGATTGGAGGTCCCATTTGACCCAGCTATTCCCCTTCTGGGTATCTTCCCAGAAGAATTAAAAACATCGTACCAGGGCCGGTGAGATGGCTCAGCGGCGTAAGCGCCTGCCTTGCAAGCGCGAGGGCCCGAGTTCGACTCCCGGATCCCACATACGAAAAAGGGGCCGGTGATATCGCTCAGCGGCCCGGGCACCTGCTGGCGCGCGAGGTCCTGAGGTCGAACCCCTGGTACCCACAAAAAAAAAAAAAAAAAAATCGTACCACAGTGATATATGTGCACCCATGTTTATAGCAACACAATTTGTAATAGCTAGATCGTGGAAACAACCCAAATGTCCATTAACCGAGGAATGGATAAAAAAGATGTGGTATTTCTATAAAATGGAATACTACTCAGCCATAAAGAAAGATAAACTGGAGACTTTTATAGGTAAATGGATGCAACTCGAGAAAATACTCACAAGCGAAATAAACCGGACGCACATCTGTAAACATCGTATTGCCTCCCTAGTATGAAAATGCAATTTCACTGTGACTATTCCATTCCTTAGTCTTCTATTTTTACCTAGCTTTTACATGGCTTAATCTTATACTGAGTAATATTTTTCTCCAAAAGGTATTTGTACGTTCTCTAATGCTTGAGTTTGTTAATACATGAGAATGTTTACTTGTTGTCTTTAAAAAAATAAATAAATAGATTAAAAAAATAAAAATAAAAATAAAAAAATAAAAATAATTCCTACTTTCCAGGATGGCATAACAATAAACTGGTGCATGGAAGGCACTATAAACAGTGTTTAGTACGTAAGTGCTCTGTGAGGGCTTGCTATTATAATTCCTGAATTCCACGAGAAATGATGAGACTCTAAAGAGAAGACTCATTGTGTTACATGGGTACCAGTCTAGGAGTTATCAATCCCCTCTTGATTGTGAGAACAAACATCAGAGGAATGACTAACAATGTGGTAATAGCTCTTCACAATGCTGCCTGGACCTCTGAACGCAAAACATGCTAGGTATTTGCCAGTGAGAAGGTCAAGGCTTGCATAATTTAAGAAATATACAGCAGTTTCACATTTTGTGATTGGACAAGGTGGCATTTACATAACAGGATGCAATCACAAAGATGAGCAGAACCAAAGGTGGGGAAGAAGGTGCTTTGAAAAACAGTGTTAGTGCTGGGTTGAAGGGTTTAATGGATGAAGGACAGGCAGCAGCTACAGCCTTCATAAAGTCTGTGTTTGGGAGATCCAGGCATGCTCTGTGCCATTATACACTTCGGCTTGGCATCAGGGAAAACATCTCCTGACATTTACTGTCAGCTAACATCAGTGGGAGGGATGAAAGTTTGACTTATATTTGCCATATTACCAGTGTTTTCTTACTCCTTGGTAATATTTTTTAAGCTAAAAGTAAGATTACATCAGCCTTTAAAATAATAGAAAGCTCAATTAATTTCTGAAAATAAATGTTTTATCAAATTCCTATAAAGCGCTCAACTTAGATTGTTGCCAAAGCATTGCCTTCCTGTATCACATTGCCAAGTTAGCCTTCCTTGATAACTCAGACGTAGAGGTGCCAGTCTCCAGATTCCAAGCACAGGAGAGCCCTAGAAGGGTGCTGGGAAGCAGTTTCCAGTTTCCAGTGGTTTATTTCTGTTTCGGAGTAGAGATGCAAGTGTGTGAGCACTCACCAAGTAATCCTGTGCGCTATCCACTGAAATACTTAGACTGCCCTGTCTGAGTTGTACAGTACCTCTTTAAAAGGGACTGACTGGTATAAATAAACTACTTGGTGTTTGTCTCAACATAATGCTAAAATTTTTAGAAAACGGAAAGCCAGTTTATTTCTTGAACAATCGTGAAGGCCAAGTATCCTTATCTCTTAGGAGTGGCCAAAATAGTTCAGGTGTTACCAAAGTTTTTTGGAGGTGATACTCAAACTGGGGGCCTTTAGACGCAGGAATGGGGGCCATGCTCCAGGGGACTACAGCTGGCCGGGCCTGGCTGAAAGCTTTGGCTCTGCCTCACACTTAGTAACCTGCCATTTGCCTTAGCAAGAAGCGGCTGTGGAATGAATCCCTGGAAATAGTTGAGACCCAGGAATGTCTTGTTGAATTGCAATCCATAATCTTACCTCTAGGTCTTTCAAAGTAAGTATTTTTTACTATTTACAAATGACAGCAAAATTTGGAATGAAATTTTCTTTTTCATTGCTGCCTATCCAAGCAGTGTGGGAGATGAGAATGCTAGCTTAAAGGCTGGGTGATAGGCAGTGGGCAGGAGGCCTTAGCTAGCTGCAACTTCCATTTAATCGTGGACTTTCTGCTCAGTGCAGGGGATGTGTTACACTGTGCTGTAGAGGAAGGACAGTGACAGTAACAGTCTTGCTGAGCATATGTATGTAAGGCATTAGTTTGAATGCCAAACTGAAATTTTACATAATGAAGTTTTTAAAAAGTGATTTAGCATATTTGAGAACAAGAAAGAGATCTTACAAAATAAAAATATAACTTAATTTTAAAATGTCACAGAAGGGCTAGAAAACAAAATGGGGAGTTTCTAAAAGGTAGAGTGAAAAAATGAAGAGGTAGAAAATAGGGGAGAAATGATAAAAATTTTAAATGGCAAATCCAGGAGATTCAGTATCTGGCAAATAGGAGCTCTAGGGAGAAAAAACACAAAATAGAGGACAGTTAAAGAAAATTAAGGGGCCGGTGAGATGGCTCAGCGGCGTAAGCACCTGCCTTGCAAGCGTGAGGGCCCGAGTTCGACTCCCGGATCCCACATACGAAAAAGGGGCCGGTGACATCGCTCAGCGGCACGGGCGCCTGTTGGCGCGCGAGGTCCTGAGGTCGACCCCCCGGTACCCACAAAAAAAAAAAAAAAAAAAAAATTAAAGGAAGAAATTAGAGAAAAGGAAAGGAAATTAAAGAAATAGTACCAAGAAATTTTCAGAACTGAAGGTCGAAGATGTTTTCAATCTACAGCCTTGAACCATGAGTGAAAAAATTACCTGTACCTAGGCACATTAATCAACAGAGCTCCAGAAATCATAAATTATAAAAGCTCTTTGAAGGGAAAACTTGTCACAAGCACAAATGAAAAATCAGAATGATATCAGATTTATTAACATTAAGGAAACTAGAAGTCAGAAAAAAAAATTCTGAGAAATTATTTTCCATTTAGAATTTTATACTTAGCCAAACTTTCAAGTATGAAATAGATCAGAGACATTTTTAAATCTGCAGGGACTCAGCATTTTGCTTTCTGTGGATCTTTTTCTACAAAATAACCACTATAAGCCCTTCACCAATATAAATAAAAAAGAGGGAGAAACAGAACCCAGAAGGCAGGAAACCAACAAGAGGAAAACAGCTGAGAGAAGCTTAGTCCCGGTGGTTTGTAAAATAGGCCCAGCTCCATTGATTTTACAGATGATTTGGTATTCTTGACCCTTTAGAAAGTTGTATTTACATGTATAGTATTGATAATTAAGGTAGAATACTTGGAAAATTTTGAATATAACTACACAGAAAATTAAACAAATGAAATAAGGGACAATTCTAGTGATGGCGAACTTTTAGAGCTTTCAGTGATACAAACAGCCTGCTGTGGCATGCGTGCCACAGGTTCATCATGACTGAACTATCTCTCTAAGAAAAAAAATTGTACAAGGAAAAAAATGTAATAAAATTATTTGGCTTTTTAGTGAATAGTGCTTCATTATCATAGTTATGTAAGGAAAGGAGAAATATGATAGATTGTATAAAATCTAAAATGTAAATGATTATAACAGGAAGTTAATAGTTGAAAGATAAAATAGTACATCAAGAAATGGTAATACAGTATTAGCATATTATTTGGTTAAGAAAAGCTAAAGATGTTGAAAGTGTTTGTTTCAGACCAGTATTTTTTTTCCAGTAATTTGATTTGTTTACTATGATAAAAATGAAAAATAATTTTAAAATTAAAAGGTTAAAAGTTTGACTGTTAGTAGAAAACTCAAGCCTATATCATCCAACAAGCTTTTGCCACCACAGGCATCCCCATTGTGGTGGATGCAATCAAAGTTTTGACCAATGTACATCTGTTTTGAAGTTCCCTGTCACTAGATGTCCTCTCTGCCTGTTGGCAGGTGTCAGGGCTGTCGCCTGCCAGAGTCATATCAAATTTCAGGTGGGGTTATAAGGCTGAGTGATGTCATATACCTCATAACAGGAAGGGAGAGAAGAGGAAGGAAAGATGAAAGGAAGGAAGGAGAAAATTTCCTTCATAGATGGATTTAAAAAACAGCTTACCACTTTGTTATTGAGACAACTCCAGGAAAATTCTTATCTGAAATGCACCAACCAGCCAAGTATGGCATCAGATGACAAGTCTACTTCTTCACAATTTGCAGCTTGCCTGTTATGAGTCAAGAGTGTGCCTTTAGGCCCACTCCAGGGTAGTTAACCAGTGGGCACACCAGGCTCTGTCATTCCTGCTTCCACTGCAAGTTGGGGTTGGATGTGGTACTGAAGATACCAGGCTGATCCAACACAGTGATCATTCTAAAAAAAAAAAAAAGAATGGAGCAGCTTTCTCTCCATCCCTACCCTTCACCCAGGAGTGACCTCTCTATCCATCACCACTGTTGGCTTGCAATACATTATCATAAGTGTGGGGCCTACATTAGACTGGACTGATCCATGTCGGGGCTCTCTAAGTCTAGTTATGATTGGACCTCCCAGACCATAGGATATTTAAGCAGCCATTCACTTCCCTGTCAGCACTGTATGAAAAAAGTGATTGTAACTGTAAGAGCCTTTCTGCTCCTACACACAGGTGTGCAGGGCAACAGGCCAGCCAAAAGCTAGGGCACAGCTGTCCATGGAGACATCTGCATTAAACCCAGACTGTCCTTTTCTCCTGTGGCCTTAGAGTGCCATTTTTACAGTAGAAACTGTTGTACTGAACTGAGATAGAGAAGACCCCTTGGACTTTCAATTAGTTATTTAACTTGCTAATGGAAGCATTTCTCTTTGAAAAGAACATGTATTTAAGCTAGTGAGTCACTTTAAAAATCTTGTTTATTACAGAAATAATGCATGTTCGTAACAGTGTGAAACAATACAAAAGTATGTTCTGAAAGGAATGCCCCCTACTCTAATACTGTCCATGGAGAAAAAAGATGGTGATTATTTATGTCTGACTGTGCAACTCTATATGATATATATGTGCTTGTATGCATACAACCTGTAATATATACATGCCTGTGTACCTTCACAAATAGCTATAAACATTCATATATTGCTGTTCAGCAAAAATTAGATCAGTGCAACTGATTTTTTCTGTTGACATATATTACAGATATCTTTTCATATCATTACTTACAGGTCTCCTTCATTCCTGGGAATATTCTTTCTACTGATGCACCTTGATTTGTCTAAGCAGCCTTTATTGATGAACATTTAGATTCTCTCAGTGGTTGAGCTGCAGCTCAGCTCAGATTCTAGATCCTGCATTTATGTACTTTGTGATCATTAACAAGTTATTTAAACATTCTGTGTCTCAGTTTCCTGATTTATAAACTGGAAATGAAACTCTTCTCACAGTATTCATACAGGAAAAGAAATCTAAGTGAGATAATACTGTATTTCCCCCAAAATAAGATTTGACTGGGAAATAAACCCTAGCATAATGTTTCACTATGCTTCTAATATAAGCCCGACTCCCAAAATAAGCCCCAGTTAAGAATGGCAGCCAGGGGCCGGTGAGATGGCTCAGCGGTGTAAGCGCCTGTCTGGCAAGCGCGAGGGCCCGAGTTCGACTCCCGGATCCCACATACGAAAAAGGGGCCGGTGATATCGCTCAGCGGCGCGGGCGCCTGCTGACGCGCGAGGTCCTGAGGTCGACCCCCCGGTACCCACAAAAAAAAAAAAAAAAAAAGAATGGCAGCCAGGCAGATGCATTTAGTATATCCGTTGCAACACCCGACAGACATATTGAATTATAGAATAATAACATTAATATAGATAATGAAATATAAATACATAATATATTGACATTAATACTTAAAATAAATGATAATATAAATTATAATTATTTGTAAAAACCCAAGTGGGTGCCTTTGGATGAGAAGTAAAAGCCAATGTAAACAGATGAACTTGAGACTTATAGCTAAATGACTAATCGCAGTACAGACACAACACACGGATAATGTGTGCACTTGATAACGAACAGATGTGGTTGTGTCTAATGTGGATCGACATAATTCAATACATCATGTAACAGATGTACTTATTGCACTCATGTGAAATAAAGGAACGTTTCCTGAAGTTTTGTGCCTGCAATTTCTCATTGCTGTTGTGTGGGCCATCATACTTAAATGTCATCATTTTTGTTGCTACTCCTGTCTCATTAATCTTCATTTAACACTTGATTTAATGGAAACTTTGTGAAGCCTAGCCTGCAAGAGGTCGTGACTTGGGTGAAAAATTGATGGGATAAAATCACTAATAGCTGTGTTGCCAATGCACTATGAGTAGGCTACATGAACCAGAAGTGCTCATTTAAGGAGAGCTTTTTCACTGGAATTGAGAGATTGGGGCCAATAAGTCAACAGGAAATGAAGTTGCAAGAAATTCAGGCTGGAATCCAGGGTTTGGAGAGTTATGATGATGTGCCAAAAGAAGATGACATGACTATATTTGAATAAGTGGAGATTTTTTTGTACATGAATAAATGAATTAATGTACATTGTTGTACAAGAAAAAGTAAGACATCCCCTGAAAATAAGCCCTATTGCATCTTTTGGAGCAAAAGAAGACCCAGTCTTATTTTCGGGGAAACAGTACATATAATGTACTTAATGTATTATAATAATGATAGCTCTCATTTATTAAGTTCTTACTATTAACTAGGCCTTTTAGGTAAACAAATGCCACACTGTGCTTTAACCTAGAACATACTTTCTAATATCTGTAAAGGCAAGTGCTCCTTCATCATCATTGTTATTAAAATGGTATTAGCTATTAGTCATTTACTTTCCAGATGAGTTTTAACATATTCCAAATGGAGCCATAATTTGTATGTCTTGTTGCCAGGAGGCTCTGAACCACTGGTGGTACATACATGACTGTCTCATCAGGTGGCATGGGACAGTCCCATTGGGTGGTACAAGCCACTCAACAGGACAGTCATGCATGTACCACTGGTGGTTCAAGGTGGCTGGGATGTGTTAAATCAGTTGTCCGTCTACCTCCCTTAAATATGACAAGTTTTTTTTTTTTTAATTCACTTGGAATTTTGAGTGGTGCCTCTACTTTTGACAGTTCCAGGACTCCCAGAAAGTCTCTTGGATTTGAGTCACAGAAAACTGGTTGCTCTCATAATGTCCGTCTAAGGCCACATGGCCATTTAAACTCTGAGCAGCTGCAACGTCCCTATCTATAAAGTGGGAGAGCTGATCTTACAGGACTGGAGGGCTAGTATAAGAAAAACCTGGAATACTGCCTGATAACTAGTAAATAATAAGTATACTTGCTTCTGAGATGAGTATTTTAACTTTATTTCATGGTCTTTTGCCATCACATCATTTTTAGTGGCAGCTAGACGGCATCTTCTGTGAAAACAGTGTTTTGTTTTGTTTTGTTTTGTTTTGTTTTGTTTTGTTTTGTTTTGTTTGAGACAGAGTCTCACTGTGTAGTGCAGGCTGGCCTTGAACTCCCTTATGTAGCCCAGGCTGGCCTCGAACTCACTGCAATCTTCTGCCTCAGTCTCCCAAGTGCTGGGATTATGGGTGTGCATCACCATGCCTGGCAACAGTTTGTGTAAGAGCAAGAATAGCAGTGAACATGCAGGATGAAGTTTGAGGCTCCCACTTCCTGTGCAAGGCAAACTGCACATTCACAATCAGTGAAGATTAGCCAAGAAGGGAGTAAAGGGAATTGGGACAGACTGTTCTGTTATGCCGGCATGTGCCACCAACCATGGAGGGGACTTCCTGTTGCAGGACACAGCTGACCTTTGGAGAGTCACTGTCTGGGTGAGGCTGCCCTTTCACAAGACAGAACACAGCTGTTGTTTAGATGTCAGAGGCTGAGTTTGGCAATCAGCTTGGGATGTTAACAGTTTGGAAAACAGTCTGCCTCTAGGTTTAAGGAAAGCCAGAAGAAAAGTCTGAAGGGAATCTCTGTGTTCCCAACAGGTTGTTTGGTAATATTTCTTTGAATGAAAATTAACAGCAGCAGCTTTAGAAAGTATTAAGAGAACTCAGAAAGGTTGGTGCAGATGTGCAGGACATCACACTTCCAGAGCTCTCGGGGAGATATTCCTGGACCAACAAGTCCAACAAATGTGCTAATTCAGGTTGAGATTTCTAATGCAAATATTGATTCAGTCTCAACCTTTGCAGTTAATTCTACAATGTGCATGTGTCCTTTCAGGATAACTTGGTCTTTCTGTTTTATTTTTTCGTGCCTAATCAGTTGCCTACCCTTCATTTTGAACTCTTAGCAAGGTGGATTTTTCAATGGTCAGCTCTACATTCTTTCTCTAGGTCTGAATAATGTTTAGAGGAATAAGTGCAACCACTCCTCCATTTTATTACTGTGTAATTGTGGAAAAGGGGGGAGAAAAATTGGCAGACAGGACAGTTTAGATCAGGAGACCTTAGCAGAATGTAAATGATTCTCCAACTTAGATCAGATCTAGATCAAATCACCTCAAAGTAACTTATTGCCTAGTGTTCAGTATTAAAGGAGAAATTGAAAGGAGATTGTTTTGTTGATTTTTCTCTCTAGCTCACATATTTTGAATTACTGTTCAGTTTGAAACATGTATTTTAAAGTTTGTATGAATTGGTGTGCAAACTTGTGTGGCTAACTAACTTTTTGTATAAGATAAGTTTTGACTAAGAGATTTGACACAGTTAATATATATTTATTTTACCTTCATTCTTTTTTTTTTTTTTTTTTTTTTTTTTGTGGGTACCGGGGGTCGACCTCAGGACCTTGCGCACCAGCAGGCACCCGTGCTGCTGAGCAATATCACCGGCCCTTTTTTCATATGTGGGTTCCGGGAGTCAAACTTGGGCCCTCGCGCTTGCCAGGCAGGCGCTTACACTGCTGAGCCATCTCACTGGCCCCCTTACCTTCATTCTTGAGAGATATTCTCACTAGATATAGAATTTGGGTTGAAGTTTTTTTTTTTAATACTATTTTCTGGCATCTCTGGTTTTTGAGAAAAAGAGTAGTCACTGAAATCATTATTTTCTTTATGTTATAGATAACTTTTCTCTGGCTGCTATCAAGATTTTCTTCTCTTTATCTTTAATTTTCTTTTTCTTTGGTTTCTGTATGCTTATCCTGCTTGGAGTTCACTGAGCTTCTCAAATCTATAAATTTATTGAACATCTTATTCTCTGTGTTCTTCAGATGGCACAATTTCTATTAGTCTGTCTTTTAAGTTCACTGGACCCTTTCATTGTCATCCCTGTTATGCTTACCCAGTGCTTTAAAAATTTTCATGTATTTTATTTTTAAATTCTAGAACTTGCAGTTATATTTCTGCTTTTCTGCTAAGGTTTCTCATGTATTTTGTGCATTCCTATGTGCCATTGAACATAATTATAATAGCTGCCTTTAAAATTCTTATTTGCTAATTGTAACATCTGACTTATCTTTTTCTTCTTTTCTTTTTTTGTTTTAAGTTTTTTTTTTTTTTTTTTTTTTTTGGTACCAGGGGTCGAACTCAGGACCTCACGCACCAGCAGGCGCCCATGCCGCTGAGCGATATCACTGGTCCTTTTTTCGTATGTGGGTACCGGAAGTTGAACTCAGGACCTCATGCTTGCCAGGCAGGTGCTTATGCCACTGAGCTATCTCACCAGCCCTGTTTTAAGTTTTTTGAGCAAGGGTCTTGCTATGTAGTTTGGGCTGTCCTTGAACTATCTAGCCCAGGCTGACCTCAAACTCGCAGTGATCCTCCTGCCTCAGCCTCTCAAATTCTGGGATTATAGGTGTAAACCACCACGCCCAGTTCACCTGAGTTAGCTTGAGATCTTTATTATCTTTTTTCTTGAAAAAAATTGCTTGTCCTATTATATGTTGAATAATTTTGGCTATTTTGGGTGTTGTGCATGGTATATTGTAGAGATTCTGGATTCTCTTTTATTCCTTTGTTTGTTTGTTTGTTTCACAAACTCTGTCCCTTAGATAGCTCCTCAATTCTTTTAGTGTATGTGTTGCCGAAGCGAGCACAACTCCTCAATTCTTGGCAGTCATGTTATCATTAGCCAAGTTGGTTAGATTCTGCCCCAGGCATGCATGATTCAGAGACACTCAGAGATTTGGGCAGTTTTTACACATATTTTGGGCTCTTCTTTTCTGCCTCTCTCTGGATTTCTACTTTACTTTTCAATGGCAATGGTTATCCTGAAATCTGTCCACAAGGATAACATGCTTTCTTTTTGGAATTTTAGCACCCCCAGCGTAGCATTGACTCACTGCACCAGGACATATCAGGAAATTGAGAAACACATCTACATCTTTTCCTATCTTCCAAGTGTCAACCCCCTCCAGAATCTACTTACTTTCTCCAGTTCCTCAAGTAGTTATGTTTTATATTTTGTTTAGCGTTTGTAGTTGTTTTCTCCAGGAGTATCAGGCCAGCCTGGCATACCTCATCTATAGTGGTAGAAAAAAAATCAAAAGAGGAAGTTCCCATAGAAAAGTAAGGGTTACTTGGGTGTATATTACAGTCAAACAGTAAATGCACACTTAAGATTTGAGTACTTCATTGAATGTAAATTTTAGCTCAAAAGAAAAAAATTAATATTGAGCTGTAGTTAATGACAGGCATGCTAAATTGTTTAGGGAAAGTAGAATTGTATCTGCAATTTACTTTGAAATATATAAGCAAGATTAGGGAGATTGATGGATGACAGAAGAATAGATACGTTTATAGATTTAGTGATAAATCACATATAGTAAACTGTTAATGATAAAGTAAGTGCTGTATAGTAAAATGTTAATGGTAGAGTCTAGGTGGCTTTAGGCATGCTTTGTTGTACATTTGAAAATTTCCATTAAACATATGTTTAGAAGTGAGGAAGAGGCTGGTTTTTAATTCTGTGTATAGAGAATCACTGAAATGCAATTGGTTGAGCCCTCATTGGGCTCTGCTTTTATTAACAGACAAGAAAAATGTGTTATGAACACATTTATTCTCAGTTTCTTGAGAGCTACTATAATCAAAGAACTGTGGGATAATTAATGTGAATCAAATGTTTTCCTTGCCCTCTGGAAATCTGCAATCTAATGAAGGATATAAATCAAAAACACAAATATTGAGTGCAGAGTATAATACAGCCACTCAGAGAGGTGCAGATATGCTAGTGTATTGTTCAGGAGAGTAAGAACATATTAGGCATATCAGTGGAACCATGGAGGCTGCATGGAGGAGGTGGTGTTTTAGGGGTCAACAGGATAGAGGGCTTCAACAGGGAGAGGGTAGCCCAGGTGTAGAAAGGAGCCTATGTAACTGTTTGGAGTGATGTGGAATAGACCAGGTTTGGGTTTATTCAGAATAGGTGGGAGACCTGTGTCTTTGAGCAAGGGTGGGAAATAAATGCCTTAACATGTAGTTATTTACCTGGTATCTTGAAATGCAAGAAGCCCAGGTGGGAGCCTGTTGCCCACTGCCTGCTCTTTGAGCCTTTATTCCATGGCATTCCCTTGGTAGGGTGCCTAACTGGCTGTGACTTGAAGGAGCTAGGCTTGAATATCTCCAAGGACCTCCACAGCTCTTCGATTATAGAATTCTGTGATAGGATGACTACTAAGAAAAGTTGTTTCTTAAACAGATGAAATGTTTCCTCCTTTAAATATGCTTTGTTCTGTTAGCCAACCCATCTTTGTAAAGCCTGGATTGTACTGTTACATATGTTATGAATTCCATTTTCAGAGCATCAGTGTTCATAAGCTGTGGCCTTGTGGTAATGTTGCTTTTCACAGGTGCACCATTTCAAGCTGCTACACCTTCACACTATGGGAAAATGGCCAACCGTGTTATTAAACCAGATGTGGATTATGGGAAAGTTTACCGCCTTTCTTTTACAGGAAGACTCTGTAGCTTCATATCCCGTCTGAATAATAATAACAACATTGGATTGAACTTTATGAAATTCTGTTTTGTCAGACTAAGTTCAAATGTTAACAATAGCACATAGTCTAACCTAAGAATAACAATGTTACTATTGCTACTGCTGTCTACTGAGTATTTATTATATGTCCCATGCTGCCTTAGTTACTTTCTCTTGGCTGGGACAAAGTACCTGACACCAACAAGTTAAAGGAGAAAAAGTGTAGTTTAGCTCACAGTTTGTAGAGGTTTCAGTCCATAGTTGCTGGCTCCAAGGCAAGGAAGTATGGCAGGGGGGAAATAGTCCATGGCATGGCAGACAGGAAGCCGCATGTTTTCTTTCTTCTTTCCCTTTTTATCCTTCCAGGCTACAAGCCTATTGGTTAGTGCCACCCACATCCAGGGTGGGTCCTCCCTCTTCAGTAAGTCTGTGCTCCATAACCAGAACTATCAGTGAACTAATTGCATGAGGCTTTGTCAGGACATCTAGATAGCACATGCTAAGAGCTTTACACAAATGCTTTCGCTTATTTCAATTGTATTAAATGATGTTATCCATTTCTGGCTTGATCTACATTCCATTTGGTCATTTGGTAGTATTTACTGAAGATGTGCTATGTGAACACACAACAACGAATAGGAGAGTTCTTGCCCTCATAGGCTTTACTGTTTAGTGGGAGGACAAATGATGAAAAACTGAACAAAATTTAGTTAATGAAGTATAGATTACAGTATACTAAGAAAGAAGTGAACAGACAACTCTGATAAAAAGTATTGGGGTAGATCTAGTTTTGTGGATGGTCAGAGAAGCCTCAGGAAGAGGTGCTTCTAAGTAGCATTCTAGGGCAAAGAAAATAAATAGATACTAAGGATTTGCAGTAGGAAGATGTTTGGCATGATTTGGGAGCCAGGCAGATCCCAGTGAGTGACTGAGGAGGAAAGTAATTTGAGCTGAATTTGGAGAAGTAAGCAGGGTCAGATTACTTATGGAGGGCCATACAGGCCCTTTTCTTTTAGATAGGTAGGGGTCGAGATATTTTAGAGATTTCTAGAGAGAGGTGCTAAGTAGGCAGTGAAATCCTGGGCTGGAACCCAGAAGAGCAGTCTAGATAGAGATGTAAATTTGAGAACCGCAGCATACAGATGATATTTAAACTCATGAGACCGAAGGAACTGTCCTGGGAGAGAGAAGAAACAGTCCTGAAAATTGCCATCATTTAGTTTGCAAAGTGACTTCAAGCCTTCAGTAGCAAGCCAGAGACCTTGCCTCTCAGTAAATCTGTTCCTGATGTCAGGGAGCCGTGCTGCATCTCTAGTATGGTGTCACTGTCACCCACCACAGGGGTCTGATCCAAGGGGGAGAACCACATTCAGGAGCTGCGAACTCATGACCTAAACTATGAATGTCCTGTAGTCCGAGGCCAAAACAGGAACAAGTTAGGTTTTTTCCTCTGGTGTTTGGTGGTGAGAAACTGACAGACTATTCTTTTGGGCACTCACCATGGTGACAAGTCAGGCTTTTTTTTTTTTTTTTTTTTTTTTGAGACAGGGTCTCACTATGTAATTCTGGCCTTGAACTCACTATATAGCTCATGCTGGCATAGAAGTGATCCTTCTCCCAAGTGCTGGGATTATAGGCAAGTGCTACCATGCCTGGCTGCCAAGTGTATTTTGAGACAAGTCTAAGCCCAGAAAGGCTAAGGATGAGCTCAAGACAAAAGCACGAAGGTCAGAAGCAATAGCAGAGAAGGAAGTGAGGAGGCCAGGACGTCACAGATGCACTAAGAGAAGCAAGGACTCATGGGCCCTTGGATCCTGAACTCTCCTGTTCTGGTCCCAGGACACACAGGCAGTTGCAATGATGTATTGCAAACTAAGGTATAGTTGTTAAACATATAGGCTCTGGATTTCTGTTTTTTTGAATGTCTGTCTTAGCTTTGTTACTCTCAACTTTGGGTGAATTACTTACTTTCTCTTGGCCTCAGTTTCCTCATCTGTAAAATGGGGATAACAATGCTACTTACAAGTTTAAATAGGTAAGAGCTTTAATCAGTGGCCAACACATTGTGAATGCTCAAAAATGCTAGCTGTTGTTTCTTTAAATAACCTAAAGAATTGCTCTTCCTTGTAGCCAATGCGGAGACAGGTATTTCACTGAAGTATTTGTGAGCTGGAAGTTTGAGACTCAGAGAGATTAAATAACTTGGTTAGGACTTTTAACCTCAGTGATAACCACAGCTTCCTATGAAGATGAGTTTGTGCTGCCTTCAAGTTACATCGTTGAATTATACCTCTAGTTAGAACCAGTGAAGTGGAACTGTGCTAGAGACAGAAAGGCAGGCTTAAGTGTACGTGGGGGTGGGGCTGAAATACTGTGGTAGAGAATATTATACTTCTCCTCATTTTGTGGAAGTTGTTTGGGGGTCATCATGAGAGGGAACAAAAGGTAATAAAATCAGGTTGAAGGACTAATATGAAAAATGTGTCTAACCTCTGAACCAGTGTTCTTTAAGAGTATGATCAGCAATTCTTCAAATCAGCTTTGAAGTTTTAGGATGTTATTTATTGGGATTAGTAAGGATAACTTTTGACAGTGAAGAAAATGCTAAGCTTCTGTTGATGTAAGGGTTTGAAGAAAGGAAGGGAAAAGTGTGTTTAATGACAGTGTGACACTGCTTTAAAAATTTATTTATAAGGACTTTTCTTATAAATCTTATAAAATATGGAAAAGTCATCCATAATGCAACAACTTAAAGATTTTAGCCATTCTTAGCTTTTTAAAATTTTTCTTCTTTTATCTACATGTGTATATGCATGTACATATAAGGGGCTCCTGATAAATACACCACACATAAAGCTTACTGTACCAGCTATTTTAAAAATTATTTAACTTTAGTGGTGCTGGGGATCCAACCCAGGGCATTACGTGTACTGGGCAAGTATTCTACCACCTAACTAAGCCCTCAGCCCCTATACTTTTTGCATATCATCAGAGTTTCCCCATGTTATTAAAAATGTTTTGAGAACATTACATTTAATGAGTGCAGAATATTCTTTCCATTTTGAAGATATAGTATCACTTTTTTACTAGTACTTCATTAGACATTTATGTTGTCCTCATTGTTTTCCAGTTACAAAAGTGGCACTATCTGTGTTTTAGGAGAGATACTTCTGTTTCTGGGAAGGAGAAATTGTTTGCCAGGGTGCCAGGTACCTTTAACTAATCCTGGCCAGCCTCCTTAGGGGCTCATGTGTTCCAAAGGGATCTGGGTCTAGGTTGAAGGGATAAGAGGAGAAGACTTAGATCTGTTGATCATGTCAGGGATCATTCTGGCCTCTTTGTCTATGCTGTTCTTCCCAGGGGACAGACAGACAGACTGTGAGAATAGGAGTTCATCTCTGGGGACAACCCCTGTAGAAACATTGTTAAACCAGAGGACTTAGCTAGTCCTTTCTTGTTCTTTCTTCCTGAGAAATAGAGATACTTCTTTCTGAGTCTCCATCTACACGTGGTCTAATGTGCTAAAACAGAGTGTCTTTAAATGGCTTGGACCCTACTGGGCCCAATAATAATAGTACTAATAGCAGCCAATATTTACTGAGCGTAAGTTATCATGTGCTTTAATACAGTATCTTGTTAAATTTGCAAACCTTATTCTGAGAGCAAGTGGTAGTGTACCCAACAGAAGCAAGCAAAGTGTGCTCTAGAGTTCTGCAAATCTGGATTAAAGTTGCAGCTGTACCACTTATAAGCAACTCTGTGATACAGACACGTGTTACTCATGGATACATTTAGCTGCAAAAATTAGAAAACCCAACCAAGAGTGATGTATTAGTCCATTTTCTGTTACTATAATGAAATACTTGAGGCAGGCTAACTTTATAAAGTAAAATCTTTATTTAGCTAATAGTTTGGGAGACGGAGAATCCAAGATCACGCAGCCCTATTGGTTCAGCTTCTGATGATGGTCTAATGACAGATGACATCTTGGTGTGAATGCATATAGAAGCAAGAGATCACACTGCCAAATAGAAAACCCAAGAAGGCTGATGTCCTCCAATACTTTTGAAGGATATACCCCATTGACCTAAAGACCTCTCACTAAGCATCTCCTCCGAAAGGTCCCACTACCTCTCACATTGCAAAGCCTCTAACTTATGAACCCTTGGGAGACAAACTGTATCCAAACCATAGCAAATGGCTTAAACAAGTAGTTAGTTATCTTTCTGACATGAGAATTCTGGAGAGAGCCAGTCCAGTGTTTATATGGTGCCATCAGGTACCCGATCTGTTATCTTCCTACCTGGTCTGTCATGGACATGTGGCTTTCATCTTTGTAAGTCCAAGGTGACCACTGCATCCTGAGGCCTTTTCTTTAAGTGGTCCAGGCAGGAAGAAGTAGAGAAGGAGGAAGGAGCAATCCCTATATCAGAAGTGCAAAAGCTTTTTTCAAAACTTGCATTGGCCAGACTGTGTCACATGATCACGTAGCTGTAAGCCAGGGAGAAGTTTTAGATGGGCACACTAAAGAAATTAGAGTTCTGTTAGGAAGGGAGAAGATGGAATGTTCGATGGGTAAGCAAGCACCCCTCAATGTCTGTATCCACAAGTTATTTCATCTCTTTGAAGCTCAGTTTTCTCCAGTAATGATAGCTCTAGCCAGGCTCTTTCAGCTTAAAACAGGTATACCTCATTTGCCTCAGGGAATGGGGTCTTCTTGTGGAAATCTCCAGGGACATAGGGAAACTTGGCACAGGTCACAGCAACAAACAGTTCATTTGTCATAGGTCTGTGTACCCCCCAAGCAGACGCATTTGCACCTCATTTTTTAGGATGCCAGGAGCTCTGGGGACCTACCAACATTCCATCATTTTAGAATTGGGCATCTATGTCTCCCTATCCTAGGGATCCTTCTAGTTGTCTTTGCCCATTAATTCCTCTTACTTTAACTCCTGTCTCTGTTGTCTCACCCAAACTACTATCTTTGCTGCCACTGCTATATCTCACATTCAGATTCCCTCGCTCAAAAGACAGTGTCTAGATCAGTCAGTGACCATCACTGAGGAACAGTGCAGCCAGTCTGATACCAGCCTGCCCCATGGCCACAGAACACACTGTGGTTGCTTTCTTCTATAGAGGCCTGTGGCTGTGGCAAGTGCTCACCGGATTCTACATCCTCCCCACTGCATTACCACAGAGTCTCAAATGCACAGTGTTGCACAATTCAAGTGGGCACTGTCCACCTTGAAACCTATGTGGTTTGTGTGCCAAGAAATACCATCCCTCTGAAGTTGAGCTCCTCCGTGGGCCTCAGGGGTTTGAGAGTGAGAGTGGCGTTAGAGAGCCAAGCAAAGCCTTGGCCAATTGACTGGTTTACCAACCCCAGGGTACAGTGGAGAGTGTGGCTTGTATGCAAAGATGGAGGAGAGGACTTTGGAAAGGGCAGCCAAAAACCCACTCCTAAGGCAGACTTTGTCATTAGAAAAGGAAGCTGCTGGTGGTGCATCCTTCTTCTCAAGCTACCAAGAGGTAAGGGTCACTTGTCAGGAGAAAGGAGGGAATGTGTGTGCACATACTTTGAACTGGTGGCTCACTTAAGAGGCCTTTTTGTTGTTGTTATTATAGCTGCTGCTGCTGTTACAAAACAGCTTTAAACCCTGAGGTGTGAGGCTAACTTTAGAGGTTGGAGCAAGGGTAGTGGGAGAATTTTTGGCAAAACAGGACATGAGAACTTGTATTCAGTGACCTGGGATAAGGTCATTAGGAAAACTGATGCATATGGCTCATCTTGTCTCTTTAGTAATGGTTTTATGTTATTTGTGTAATTTTTGACTCAGAGTGAGAGAGTACATCTGTGCCCTTGGGTTCAAATGCTAGAGGCAGGCAAGGCTGTCCTTACTATCACAAGGGTTACCTCAGGACCATCCAGGCAAACAGAATCAGCAAAGGATGTGTCACACCTTGACACACCCCACCAGATTCCTCTCAGTTTGGGCTTTGAAGTGGCTGTATAGTACCAGGAGTAGGCTCAGAGCCTCTTGGGATGAAAGCCCCGTAATCCATCTTCTTGTCCATCCTGCCTTTGTACTCCTTCCCAGAGAAGCAACAATGGCTCAGGGTGCTGCCCTGCTACTGGGGCTGAGTGTTTGCCAATTCCATGTACGGATGCTTCTGACTGGTGCCAGGTCTCTAAGCCAGCCTTCACTGCCACTGCCACTGCCACTGTCACTAGGTTACTTATTGACTGAAGAAGCCCCTGCAAGGGCTATAACAGTTTAGGCAGAAAGTAACCAGACGGCACTACCTTCCTCACAAGATCCCTGTCACATATGTTGTGGCTTCAGAACTTTTCCTTCACCAGTCCAGGGATGGAGGGCTGGTTAGCATGTCTCCTTACCATTAAGTTTATAGCTCTATGGGCTGACTGCCTGTCAGACTGCCAGCAGAATAGCCCTTCATTGAAACTTTGAACTTGATTTTGTGACATTTGCAATGTAAGCAGAGAAGAAAGCTAGATTCCAGAGAAGAGCTGAGCTGGTTATGGGTTATCTGTTTTTGGCTGTTTAGCACTAATTCCCCTGGGGGAGTCTGTACTTTGTCCCTTCTCTGGCTCCCAGGAGCAGTAGTGGAATCCATCAGGCTTCAGAGGAAATGACCCCCCCCCCGTGCATTTGCGATCCCGGGATACCCATTTCACCCAGGCTTCACAGTGTGACGAGCTGTGCAGAAAACAACAACAACAACAACAACAACAAGGCTCATTGACAGGTTGTGACTCACCAGAGCAGTGGTGGGGGACCTGTGTGAGGGATGAGAGGGCCCCTTCCAACTCCCTGGCCAGAGAACTACCCACCCCAGACTCCCAAAAATTGGCACCAATGGGTAGCAGTCTCTGAGACTAGACCCTGGGACTAGTACAGCTCACCCTTGTCTATTGCTCAGCCTCCTTTTCATAGAAAAAATACATCTGTGGCTGTTATGGCTTATATCTAGATATCCCCCTACTGGGTCTAGGGCATGTGATCCTGGTATTAAGAGTGTGTGATACTAAATTAGTACACTGATTGGTTTAGCACAGTTCTAGGTGTGGATAATGGGAAGGCCCACCCTGGGTATGGGTGGCACACCCAAAAGATTTGTAGCCTTGGTGGGATAAAAGGGAAAGCTACGCTACTTGCTGCTCACTGCCTCCTGCCTGCCCTGCCATGGACTATTTCTCCTCTGCCGTGATCCCCTGCCATGCTGCCCTGTCTTCGAGTCAGCTGACTATGGACTGCAACCTCTACAAACTGTGAGGCAAAATAAACCTTTCCCCCCCCTTTTTTTTTTTTTGGTACTGGGGATCGAACTCAGGGCCTCACATTTGCCTGGCAGGTGCTGCACCGCTGAGCTACACCCCTGGCCCAACCTTTCCTTTTTTAACTTGTGTGTGTTGGGTATTTTGTCTCAACAACGAGAAAAATAACTTAAGACAATGGTCATGAGTCCCTTCCTTACCATGTGTTCAAGACACATTTCCCTGCTGCATCATGCAGACCTGGTCTAAAAATCTAGTCTGAGGAGGTCATTTTTTGGTCTATCCTTGCATCTGAACTGCAGTATTACAGCACCCTTCTAACTAGGCTTCCTGCTTCTGCATCTCTGCCGCCTCATCCTGTGCATCTCTTCAGTGTACCTGGCTAAAATACGATGCAATCTAATTACTCCTCTGTTCAGAAGCTTTCAGTGTCTTTTCATGGCCTAAAAGAAATAGAAGAAAGTGGGAGAACCCTCTTTTGTGATTTGACCTCCACCTGCCTTGCTAAATCTCATTAGTTGTTCTGCCCACAGCTCCACACACAGGGACGGAGGAAACATTTAGAGATGGTATGAATGAATATAAAAATTAGGGAGCTGAACAAGAAGAGTTCTCTGGTGTTTTTGATTTTTATAGTTATAGAGCTATCATGCTATTATCTGTATGAGATTAATCATCAATATTTTGTTCACAATTTTCTTGATACAAAACTGTTATCCAAAGAATTGGGAAGCTTGCCTTACTTCAGAAAGGGGGCAAGGTTGATAGATAATACTTGTATAAGGGAAATTGAGAGTCAAAAAATGTTTTGATCTTTCATTTTGAATTTGTAGCTCAGATATGCCTCACAAAATATCTCAATGATTCATTCTTTTTTTAGCCAGGAGTTCTCTAGTCAAATTTAAAAAGGCTTGCAAGAACATGTGATTTCTAAAATATCCTGGAGTATTTTTCCAGGCCTGGGCAAGTCATGGGTCAATGCACAGCTATTTCTGTAAGTACTTAGGGTAGGAGAGCGATAGTGGTTCATTGAAGGCCCAGGGTCTGGTTGTCTGAGCTGGACAACTGGGTTTTTGAGTGCTCCCTTCTTTCCTCCTCTTGCAGCTGGGCATCTCTGTAGAGCTCCAGATGTGTTCCCCAGACCTATTCCTGCTGTAAGGTGTTTTATTCTGTGCTGTAGTCCCTTTAAATTGTGTGAGCCTTGACTCCCAGGTCAAAGGCATAGCACACAAGTATGAGCTGTACTTGGGGAGTAGCTCAGGAAGAGTGTAAACTGTACCATGAAGAGGTAGCTTTGAAATACACCATTCTTAAAGTAGAGATACCCCCAAATTCTAGCTGATGTGAAGTTCTGTTATTTTTCAGGGCTTGAGTCATGCTTATAGGAAAAGGTATCCTTTAATCAAATGGAGAGGAGTATCAGCTGGCAACCAAGGATTGGGTTCCCAGCTCAGCTCTGCAACTCACCCATTGATTTTCTGGGCCAGGCCTCCCTACCTCAGGCCCAGTACCTTTCAGGTCAGGGTGTTGTGTTAATTAGTTCTGTGCTGGATGTTTTCTGTTTGCCCCTTTCACTCTTTCCAACCCTCTTAACCCTCTCCGTCCCCTGGAAACTGACCTGTAGGAATGTATGCATGGGCTTCCTTGCTTCCTGGCTCCCAGTTGCCAAGGGGGAGCATGAAGAGTTCTGAGGAAGCACTGATTCTCCTGGTCCCACCCTATGGCATCACCAAAGATCTGGGATCCTGTCAGGCAGCCCTACTGCAGGTCGCTGTGTCTCAGGTCCAGTGGCCTCTCCTCCCTCACCCTTTCAGTCCCAGGGGTGTAAGCATGCCACTGTTACTAGTCCCAGAGCACTGCACGCAGGTCCCCTCTATAAATGGCCCCCTTATTGGACACTCCTCAAATTACTCATTTTGAGAGTGCTGTTTCCTGCCAGAATCCTGGTGGATAATGTTCCTAAGATCTTTTCGAGCTCTCTAAAGAGATGACTGTACACAGGGGAGGAGATGACTGTACCCAGAGGGTTGGGGCTCCCATTTTTCACCAGTACCTCCCTGATGGTTCATCGAGATCCTAGGAGGGAGGGCCTGGTTGAAATACTATCTGTAGAGCCAGAATCCCTAGGGTAGGCATGACCAGTGTATCCTGGTAGGCAGACTGTTAGAGCCTGATGTCCAAAGTGTACTGCCCACTCTGGTGGGGGGAAAGACCCAGGACAATCAACTACCACCCCTTTTTGCCCTTGTGATTTTGGGCAAGTTGCTTTACCCTTTGAGCCTTACCATCTTCCCTCCTAACCCCAAACTGGTAATAACCACCATGGTCCACACACAGTGGTTATGAGGTGCAGGTGAAGGTGTATGGACCTGCTTTGTTTAGTGAAAAATGAAGACTTACAGTCATATGCAGCACTTATAGTGGTGGGGGTTAGAGAGCGCATATGGGCCAAGTGGAGCGACATTACCCCTGGCCCTGTTTCTGCTAAAACCCTGCCTCCTTTCCTATTCTCTGGTATGTGTGTATGTTGCTGAGACATATGTGACTCCCACAGTGTCAGCTTTAGGATCAAAGCATGATATCAGAGGTACCAGATTACAAAACCACACCAGCAAACAGCCTTCTGACATCTTTGGAATTTGGATCCTGACCTTGAGGGTCTTATGTGGCCATTTATGGCCCTTCTGAAAGCACCTGCTTTGAAATAGGTCTAAAGGACACATATGCTTAAATATGGCGTGGTTTCTCTTACATGAAAACCCAAAATATAAAGAACAAGGTAAAAGATAATAGGAAAAGGGGAGATAGATCTTTTGCAAAAGGGAAGGGGACCAAGAGATGGAGGGAGAGGAGAGGAAGGGGATGAAAAAAAAGAGATGTGTTATGTACATGTACTAACTCCCCATGAGAAATGTAATCATTACATACTGAAAACATGTACTAATTTTAAAGAACAGGAGAAAACCCCAACATAGGTCTAAAGGAAGATGAAGGAAATTAAAGATACTTTTATACATTCTTCTTTTTTTTGCACCAGGAATTGAACTCACGACCTCGCACTTGAGTTATATCCCCGGTCCTATACATTCTTAATTATTAAAATTAGCATGGGAACTTTAGACATAATGGAACACATTCTTGAAAACAGCGTGTCTCATGCAGTTTTCTCTTAAAAAATAAAGGGACTCAAAGAACTTTAGTCTTACACGCTTGACACTGTTGATATTATATTAGGCTCTCTGTAAACAGTACATGTGTGTTTCATGTGCAGAGTAAGTAGGGGAGTTAAAGGAGAAAACAAGGGAGTGACAGGCCAGGGTGGGAGAAGTCACAGCATTAAATCCCTTGAGGGATGCACGCCACAGTGTATTTATTATACAGACATTAGGAACTGTGCACATAGCAATGTGGATGAATCTCAAGAACAATGCTTAGTGGAAAAATAAGAATGAGATGCATAAAATAATATTTTCATGAATTAAAAATAGGTGCTCATAAAAATACAGTGCATACAGTACTTTGTGAACCCTGATACAAACATAAAGATACACACTTCAAGCACATTATAAAGTTTGCCCGGGGCTGAGGGGGACGGAAGTGGGCTATAGGGATAAAAAGCAATTAAAGCATAAATACACAGAGTTTTTACCTCAATAGTGACAGTGATGTGCCAGGAGTTCCTGGCACGTGGTGAATGCAACCCCCTGTTCCTGACATACAAAACAAATAGAAAGTCCTCAGGTTTTTTAAGAAATCAGAAACCTCCTACTGTTCAGTGTGGCTGGTCTTCCCTATAACCCTTCATGTAGCAGCTAAACCACAAGTGGTTAATGGAACAAAAGTATGCTTTGTAAGGTCGGAACACAAACACAGCACAAATGCTGCCTAGAAACCACATGAAAGATGGGATGCTGTGAGCTGTCCTTCAGGCTTCCTTCTGGAAGCTGACCACCTGGGAACACCCGCTAAGTGGGCGAATGTCTATCACAGCAGGTTAGGGTATTCCAACTGTGGTTCTCTTTTGTTTAAAAAACAACAACAAAAACTATCCAGTAGAAAGTGAAAGCTATGGTCAATGGATGTAAACCTACAAGAAGAGGCTGCATAAAATATTTTGAACCATATGCCTGCTCCATCCTCTTCTTTTTTTTAGTGTATTTCTTTCTAGTCTTGTTGTTGTGGGTAAAAGTGACATTGCCTGTCTACATAATCACACTTTACATAAACCATATTTCTGCATCCTTACCCCTAATTATTCTTTCCTAATGTTGTGGTGAACTGTATTTTTTCAATTTTCTGTGTAGACTCAGTCACCATCATTTTTAACAGTTGAGTAATATTTTATTGACTACATATTCCCACATTTATTAGCCATTTGTCCTTTGTATAATGTCTTAGTTACTTTCTCATTGCTGGGAGAAAATACCCAACACTCACAGGGTAAAGGAAGAAAGGTTTATTTTAGCTTACAGTTTGTAGAGATTTCAGACCATAGTTGGCTGGTTTCAGTGCAGGGAGGCATGGCAGAGGAGAAACAGTCCATGGCATGGCAGGCAGGAAGCAACAAGCCTTTCTTCTTTCCCTTTTTATTCCATCCAGGCTACAAGCTTGTTTGTTGGTGCCACCCACACTCAGGGTGGATCTTCCCTCTTCATTAAGTTCACACCTAGAACTAGGCTAAACCAGTGAACTAATCCATTATCATACACCCATGACCCAGTGTCACACACCCATGATCCAGTCATTCCCAAAAGTCCCACCTATAAGCATATGATTCTTTGGAGGGACATCTACATATAAGCCATAACATTCCACCTTGACCCCCAAAAGACTTACATGTATCCCTTTATGCAAAATGAATTTAATTCATCTCTAAGAGTTGCCAAGGTCCCAATAGTTTCAGTACTGCTGAAAACTCCAAGTCCAAATTCTCCTCTGAGATTTAAGGCAAACTCTTAGCAAGCCCCTGTAAAAATAAAAAGAAAGTTAAACACTTCTAACATACAATGGCACAAGATAAACATTGCTGTCCTAAAAGGTACAAATAGGGGGAAAGAAAAGAATAGGGCCAAAGCAAGACCAAAATCCAGCAGGGCAAACATTAAATCCTGTAGTTCTATGTCCAGCACCCAAGGCAATCTGTGAACTCCAAAGGGCTTGAGTGGCCCTGCCCATATGGCACTGCCAGTGGTTGTAGTCCTCATAGCCTGTCTCTTGGGTTGGCTTTGTTCACTCCTTGCTGCTTTCCTCAGATGATCCATGCTCCTGGCTTCTGCAGCCTTCTTGGGTCTCTGCTGTACTTCGGGTTTCACACTCACAGCTTCACACACTGCCCTCTCAGGCACAGTGCCTGGCCTTCCAGGACTTCTTCTGAAATCTGGGTGGAAGCCTTCCTGACCCTATAACTCCTCCATTCTGTATGTGCCTAAAACCAGGACCATGTGGATGACCCCAGAGTCTGCTGGCAGCTGGTGCAGTGGCCAGAGTTCCTTCTCTCTTGACTGTAGTGGTTGAGTGCCTGAATTTTGCTGAGCTCTATGAACTCAAACCCCAAGGAACAAATTCCTTAGGCCACTGCCATTCTGGAACATGGTGCTGCCCTGGGGCTCTGTTCTCAAAGCAAAACACCTTTGGAATTTTGAGGCTGCAAAGGATGGAGTCCTGCTGATTCTTGTGATATCCTCAGGGCATCTTTTCTATTGTCCAGTTCTGAAGTACTTGGTCTTTTAATGCTAATCTTTTCAGCAAACCGGTTTTCCTCTGCTCCATCTTTGCAGGTTACAATTTTACCAGACCTTCCTTTCTGGCCAAACTCAAAACTTTTAAAATCATTCTGCTGAGCCCTTTGTTCTTGATTCTCAAGGTACAGCTGGCTAAAAACCCCTAATAATAGCCATGCCAAAGCCTCAACATTAGACTGCCTTGAAATTTCTTCTACCAAATTAATTAGTCCACTACCCTTAATCTTAGTCTCTGGCAAAGCCTTTAGACATAAGCAAAATGCAGACAAATTTTCTGCCAGAGCATAACACACATGGCCTGGAGTCCAACTGCCAATGGAGTCTGTTATGGTTTGTGTCTGGATGACCCCCCCAAGCCTCATGTGATCATGGGGGATAGACTTTTCAGAGATGGCTGAATCTAGAGTTTGTGATTGGTTCATTATCTACTGCTGGGATTGAGGGTGTGAGTGCTACACCTGCCCTAGGGTGGGTAGCCTGCATACAATATAACGGGGAAAGGAGGCTCACTCCCCACTTTTGCTCTTATTGCTTTTGCTGTCTTCTGCCACCATGAACGGTGCCCCTCTGCCGTGCCACCATACCTTGGAGCCAGCTGACTATGAACTGAAACCTCTACAAACTGTGAGCTAAACAAACCTTTCCTCCCTTAACTTGTGGGTGTTGGGTATTTTGTCTCAGCAATGAGAGAAAAGTAACTAAGAGTCCTTCTTCCCAACTGAGACCTCTTGAGGCTGGTCTTTTCCAGCTGCATTAGTGTCAGCATTATGGTCTTATGTGCTCTGACCAGAATCTCTCATGAAGCTTGGTTTACAGTATTCCAGGGCTGCTACTCCAGCTGCCATCTTCAAACCTTTGCTAACTCTTTCCACAAGTTAGCTCCAAAGGCTTATGAACCATGTGGCCGGGTAGTGTCACAGCAGTGACCCCACTCGTTAGCAAAGTCTGTTATTTCCTTATTGCTGGAATAAAATACCCAACACTCACAAGTTAAAAGAAGAAAGGTTTATTTTAGCTTACAGTTTGTAGAGGTTTCAGTCCATAGTCCGTTGGCAGGGAGGCTTGAAGGCAGGGAGGCATGGCAGAGGAGAAACAGTTCATGGCATGGCAGGCAGGAAGCAGCAAGCCTTCTTTCTTTCCCTTTTTATTCCATCCAGGCTACAAGCCTATTGGTTGGTGTAATCGACACCCAGAACTATGCTAAACCAATCAGAAGACTAATCTAGTATCACACATTCATGGTCCAGTCACTCCCAAAAGCCCCGCCTATGAGTGCATGAGTCTTTGAAGGGACATAAGCCATAACATGACATTTATGCTGATTTCTCTTTATTCCACTTGTAAGCAAGACAGAGACAAATATACCCATGTTGCATCTAGCTTCTTCATATTTTAAATTTTTTTTTTTTTTTTTTTTTTTGTGGGTACCGGGGGGTCGACCTCAGGACCTCGCGCGCCAGCAGGCGCCCGTGCCACTGAGCGATATCACCGGCCCCTTTTTCGTATGTGGGATCCGGGAGTCGAACTCGGGCCCTCACGCTTGCCGGGCAGGCGCTTAAGCCGCTGAGCCATCTCACCGGCCCTTCATATTTTAAATTAACCCCTCAGGATACTAAGGAAATGGAATTACTAGGTAAAGAACTATGCAAAAGCACCTGTGACTCTTGTTGCAGATTACTAAATTGCTTTCCAAAAGAACAGTAGCAGTTTACACTTCCACAAGCACTGTGCTCTGGTACCAGTGTTGTACAGTGGTACCTTGGTTCATGAACACTTCTGTTTGTGAACAGTTTGGTTCACAAACAGAAGTATTTGGCAGAATTTTGTTTTTGTTTGTAAACTCTTCATCAGGTGACAGACACAACCACAGCCATCTTTCCCACACAAACACAAAAGTGGCCATCTTTTCCAAAATTGTAGAACAAATTAAGTTCATGAACCAAGGCACCACTGTATTTTCTAAGTTCTTAATTATCATTATAAGAGCTAGTGTATGTTGATTGTATTTTGCGTTTCTTTGGGGTTTCTCTTCATTTTTTAAAAATTTATTTTAATGTATACAGAAAACAAAAAGTATATGTATTCATGGGGTACCATGGTATGTTTCAATACATGTATACATTGCATATTATTTAAATCAGGTTAAGCATATTTATTTCCTTAAACTTATATTATTTCTTCATGGTGAAGGCTTTCACAATCCTTTTTGCTAGCTTTCGAAATTGAAAGTTCATTACTGTTGTCTATGTCATCCTATTGTGTATGACATATCATACTTCTTGTATCTAGCACTTTGTAACTTAGCATCTATAGATCAACCTTTCTTCATCCCCCCCGACTCTTCCCTGCCTCTCAACTTCTATGAGATCATCTTTTTTGTATTCAACATATGAGCGAGATTATTTTTGCACTTCTTTTTTTTTTTTTTTTTTGTGGGTACCGGGGTTTGACCTCAGGACCTCGCGTGCCAGCAGGCGCCCATGCCACTGAGCGATATCACCGGCCCTTTTTTCATATGTGGGTTCAGGAAGTCGAACTTGGGCCCTCGCACTTGCCAGGCAGGCACTTACGCCGCTGAGCCATCTCACCGGCCCCCTGCATTTCTTTGATTAGTAGTAGAGTTCAAATTTTTCTGGGTTTGTTAGAGATTAATATTTCTGCTTATATTACTATTGATGATGGTCTTGGGATTTTCTTTTCAATTTATGTAGCCTTTACCCAACATTGATATTTAGTCTTTGTCATAATTTTATTTGCCCCTTAAGAATTTTTGGCTGGGTGTGGTAGTGCAACCCCAGCACTCAGAAGGCTGAGGCAGGAGGATCACCTCGAGTTCCAGGTGCCCGGGATACATAGTGAGTTCAAGGCCAGCCTGAATTGCATGGGGAGACCCTGTCTCAAAAAAATAAATAAATAAATAAAAATTAAAAAATAAATTTTGAAGCCAGGTGTGATGGCATACACCTATGATCTCAGCATTCTGGGAGGCTGAGGCAGGAGGATCACAAGTTTGAGCCCAGCCCGGGCAACTTAGTAATTTAGTGGGAGCCTGTTTCAAAATAAAAAATAAAGTAGGAGTGAGGATATAGCTCAGTACAACAGCCTGGGGTTCAATTCCCTGTACTAAAAAAATTTTTTTGAAGTTTTACATTAAATGTTTTTATGTTTTTCTTTATAAAGAAACTGATACTAATTCATTGGTACCTATTTTGTTAGCTAAATAAAAATCAAGATACGCTTTTGGCTAAACTCAAGAAAGAAATTTCATAGCATGGCATGATGATGACAGATGCATCAAATTAGGGGCTTTGAAGGTAGACAAGGCCAGGTTCCAATCCCTACCCCGGCTAAGCAGATCACCTGAGTGCTCTGGACCTCATCCTGAGTGCTATGGAAATTATGATACCCAACTTCTTCCAGTTGTGACATGGGATTACAAAGAAACAGTGATGCATAGAGTGGGTGCCCAGTAACCAGGCTGCTGCTTGCCCTGCAGAGCCTAAGGCTAAGCGGGGTGGTCAAGTGGTTGGTTTAGAGAAATAAGCTGCAGCACTCACCCCTGACTGCCCGTGGCCTGCCCACCACTGCCCTGTAGCTGTCTTGTTTCTTTCCAGGAGGGAGGCCCAGAGACAGGCAGTGACTGTGCCTCCTGCCAGTAGTTCTCAACAGTGGAGCTCTTGTTCTAGCATATCTGAAACCAGCTTCCTGTTTTTCCTGGTGTGGTGGTGTTCTTTTAATCAGCAGCAGGAGAGAAAGAAATAGTTCTGGATGGGCAGCCCCAGTTCCCTAATCCCCTTGTAGGGAGCAAGTCTAGACCTTTCTACCAGGGACTCTGAAGTCATGGAGCTGTGCGACCTTGATTGAGCAGGGTCATGGTGCCAGTTCCCACACATGGGCGGGGTCGGGGTGCGAAGTACAGCATATCACTATTGCCTGTAATTCAGAATTTGTGATGCCTGTGAACTAACCCTAATGGATTTTAAGTGTAAGCCTGATTAAACATTAAACTTTATTTCCCGCAAGGTGAATGTATCACACGTTCTTTTTCTCTTCACGTTCTTGAAAGAGTGGTTAAGACATGGACACTGGCGTTAGACTGCCTGGGTCCACATCCCAGCCCCACCACTTATGAGCTAAGTGACTTTGGGCAAGTGACTCTTACCTTTCTCTGCTTCAGTTTACTCATCTATAAAATGGGAAGAATAATAGTAACTACCTCATAGCCTTATTGTGAGGATTAAATGAGGTAATGTGACTAAGGTAGTAATAGTTTGGGCCCCATAGTAACCATACAATGGCTAGCACATGGGCTGAAGATTTTACTTGCTAAACTCTCAATTGAATCCATGTCCTCAGAGACTAAATCACATTCTTTTGGTCAGAAATCTGGATACTCATTTTAAAGATAATTTCTGAAAATGGGAAGGGGATCTAGAGATTGAGGAAGGGCGGAAGAGAAGGGAATAAAAAGAGTCAAGATATGTTAAGTATGTGTATCTACTCCCTAAGATGACTCTAAACATGTGCTGCAAGCATGTACTAATAAAAATAAACATAAAAAAATTTGCAGAAATAGCTCATCAGAAGTAGACAGTACAATTTATGAATGAATAATCTGCAAGAATATATTATATGTATTTCTTAAAAGTTGTGATGTATTATAAAATTTTCTTTTTATCTGCTTTATTTTTAAAATTCAGGGGGAAAGTTGTCTTGCTGCTGAAATAAATGCCCTTCTGTCCTAGGGAAGCATTCAGAAGCCAATTGACTCCATTCCATAGAATAGGGCCAGGTGATGAGGGTTCAGGAGTGAGCTCACCACCTGTGAATGTAGTTCCTGCCGCCTGGCAGAGTGAGAGATGGGTGACAGGTCTTCTCAAGCTCTGGCTGGTTCCAGGGTTGATGCTCCTGCTCTGCTGTGGGAAGTCATGCTTCTGTCCCTGGTTTATAACTATGAAGGGGTTTGTTAGATGAAGTGGTTTTTCTGTATATTGCAAGCATACTAGTAGAGGTGCAGAGTTTAGAGTGAGCGTGCATAGTCATTTAAATCACTGTATGCCCTCAATTCCTCCAAAGCAGTTTTTCAAAAAAGATTGATTTGATGTACTGCTACCCTCCGGAAATCAAAGTAGGCGTGAGCCCTGAATGAGGTTACAGTGACTGCTGTGTTCACTTTTCCACATTGCGGTTTGCCAAGTTGACTGAATAGTAAGTTAGAGGGTACTATTCTGTACGTTTCATAAATAGGGGAGATCACAGCTTTAAGTGATAATTTGCAGAGCATTTGGAACTTTAGAACTGAGTCCAGGCTGCAGAGGGATGCCTTTCCTTTTGGGAATTTTGAGAGAGAATTCACTGCAGGGCCAGCAAGATCTGGGAAGGAAGAACTTTGAAAGAAGTAGAGCCATTCAGCTTGAATTTAGAAGGCTGAGGGATGAAGGAATGATGAAGGCCACTTTATCCAGAGTGCATGTTAGCTGTTTTCTAATCCCACCAAATACCTAACAAAAAGAACTTCGGGCAAATAACAGAGATTTCATTGGAGAGAAGTCTTTATTTGGTTTGTTTTAACATTGTAGTGAGTTTCCAAGTCAGATTTCAGATTCTTACTGAGAAGGGCAACAAGAGAGGAGTACCAGCAACAGTCAGGAAGGGTCCAAACACCTGGGTGGCAGGTGTAAACCTCTACAGAGACAAGGAGGAGCAGAATTCTGATATGCTTGCAAGTCAAAAATTGTCCTTAGAACAAAAGTTAGCATATTCATCTGTCACTTTAGAACAACTGGATTTATGGTGCCTTTGGAGGGGGTGGAGGGACCCCACAGCCCCTCTGGTGGTGTCCAGAGTGGTTGTATGACTGTCCCACCAGAGAGTGACTGAGAGTGATATGGCTCCCCCTGCAGAGGAGGAGTGCAGCTCCTTCCTTCAATCACCCGGACCACTCCTTTCTTCCAGACAGGTATTTTCAGGCCTAAAGTGGTCTGGAATAGGGCTTTGTAGTACCTAACCTCTTGTTGGTTTTGAGGTCATTTCTTTATAGGTAGTTTTGAATTAAGGAGTCCCTGGATAAGGGGCAGGCTCAGTTCAGTAAGCCAACTAGGTATTAGCAAGGTTATAGGTTACCCAGGCAAAAGATCATCAGAGGGACCCTGTGCCTTCATGATGGGAAGAAAGGGAGAGATGTCAGTGGGGGCCAGGGGTGTGTGTGTGTGGTACTGAGGAAGGACATAAGAGCCATCTCTCTCTTTAATAATAATAAAGTGCAGTATTAGGAACCCAGTTGTCATTTTGAAGGACATCTGACACTAAACAAGTGGGTCTTGACTCAGGATTTTACGAGACCCCAAGCGTTAACAACTTCTTGTTCTATAAATATTTATTGAGCATCAACCACACATAGACACTGTGTGATAAACCTTGACAAGCCTAGTTTGTTACTCCCATTATCTGTCCTGTCTTCTTCGTCATCATAGCCAACACTCAGCTCTAGTATGTTGTCCACAATGGCTTCCGCTTATTAAATAATTACTGTGTGCTGGATGCTGTCCTAACTGCTTCATATACTTTATGCCATTTAATCTTCATAATAACTTTCCTCTCGCACACACGTAAGGAAACTGAGGTTCAGAGAGATTAAGTAGTTTGGTTAGAAACTTGGTAAGCCTCTAAATGAAAACAAAAATTTTAAAACCTAGCTCTACCTGATTTATCCACTGCCTTATATGCCTTCTAAATGGGCAAACAAGGCAGGACTCAGTGTACCATATCATCTATACTCAGGTGGATGGAATGTTTTGGGTTAGAATCTGTAAATGACAGGACATAGGGCCTACTCCTGGAAAACAGAGAAAATGGTGGTTTTGGGTTTGGCTTTTTTTTTTTTTTTTTTTTTTTAACATAAACTCTGTGTGGACAGAAAAGCTGACTTCAAGAAGACAAAATCCAGTTGGGCATAGTGGTGCATGCCTGTAATCCCAGCACATAGGCAAAGGCAGGAGGATTACTGCAAATTCAAGGCCAGCCTGAACTACATAGCAAGACCCTGTCTCAAAAAAAAAAAAAAAAAGAAAAACCAGACAAAATCCTTTAGTGTCAGAAATCATGGTTGGGTGTGGTCACAGCTGTTTTAAGAATAAAACAATATTTTTTTATTGGTGCGTGTTTGTAGTACATAATGATTACCTTCCTCATGGGGAGCTGGTAATGTACATAACATATCTTAGTTCTTTTTTTTCATTCTCATTCTGTCCCCTCCCACCTCCCTCCATCTCTTGGTCTCCTTCTCTTTTGCAAAAGACCTATCGCCCTATTTCTTATTATTTTTATTTTACTCTTTATTTATATTTTGGGTTTCTCATATAAGAGAAACTATGCCATATTTAATCTTGTGTGTCTGATTTATTTCACTTAACAATATGGTCTCAAGGGGTATCCATTTTCCTACACATGACTCAAGTTTATCCTTCTTTATAGAAGAGTATTACTCCATTGTGGATAAGTGCCACATTTTCTTTATCTACTCATCTGTTGATGGATATGTAGGCTGCTTCCTAGATTTAGCTATTACAGATTGTGCTGCTATAAACATGGGTATGCATGTATCACTGCAATATGATGTCTTTAACCCTTTTGGGAAGATACTAGAAGGGAAATAGCTGGGTCAAATGGAATTTCTAGTTTTAGTTTTTTGAAGAATCTCCATACTGATTTCCATAATGGTTGTACTAGTTTACACTCCCACCAACAATGTAGAAGAGTTTCTTCTTCCCTGAAGCCTCACCAGCATTTATTATTTGATTTCTTGATCATAGCCATTCTTTCTGGAGTAAAATGGAAGGTCAGTGTTATTTTAATTTGCGCTTCTCTAATGGCTGGAGATGTTGAACATTTTTTCATGCATTTATTGGGCCATTTGTACTAATTCTTCTGAGACGTGTGTATTCATTTCGGCTGCCTATTTTTGGATTGGGTCTTTTTTTTTTAGTTCTTCTCGATGTTAGTCCTTTGTCCAAGAAATAGCTGGCAAAATTTTTTTACCATTGTCTTCTCACTCTGCCGGTTATTTTCTTTGATGAGCAGAAATTTTTTAATATGATATGATCCCATTTGTTGATTCTTAGTACTATTTCTTATGCAGTGGGTTTTTGTTCAGAAAGTCTTTGCCTATGGCTATAACTTTAAGAGTTTTATCTTGCAGTCATTGTTTCGGTGTTAACATTTAGATCTTCAATCCATTTTGATTTTAGTTTAGTGCATGGTGAGAGATATGGGTCTAGATTCAATATTCTGCATGTGGATAGCCAGTTTTTCCACCATCATTTGTTAAAGAGGCTATCATTCCTTCATCTTATGTTTTTGATCCCTTTGTCAAAGATCAGATAGCTAAATGTGCCTGGAGTTCTTTGTACCTCTCTCTAGTTTGTTCCATTGATCCATATCTGTTTTTGTGCCAGTATCATGCTGTTTTTATCACTGTAGCTTTGTAGTATAACTCAAAGTCCAGGATTGTGATGCCTCCTGCTTTGCTCTTGTTCCCCAGGATTGCTTTTGCTATTTTTGGTCTCTTCTTGTTCAGCATATATTGTTTGGGTTTTTTGTTTTGTTTTGTTTTGTTGTTGTTGTTTTTGTGGGTACTGGGGGTTGACCTCAGGACCGCGCGCACCAGCAGGCGCCCGTGCCGCTGAGCGATATCACCGGCCGTTTTTCGTATGTGGGTTCTGGGAGTCGAACTCGGGCCCTCGCGCTTGCCAGGCAGGCACTTACGCCGCTGAGCCATCTCACTGGCCCATGTCGTTTGGTTTGCTGGAAGATTATTTTGCTTTTGGGTGGAAGTGAGAACTGAGGAGACCCTGCAGATCTGAAATGTTTATTAACAGGTTTATTCTAATTTCAAATCAGAATCTAGTGACATGGGCCAACTACCTCATGGTATAAAGAAGAAACCAAGACCCAGAGAGGGAAAAGAACCTTGCCCACAATTACGTGGAAGATACAGATGTTACTTCAGGAATCCAGAAAATTGGTTTTCCTTCCGCGAACATCACTATACCTCACTCACTTTCTGGAATTTCTCTTTTATTGCTTTGTCAGTTCTTTTACCAAAGTGACATTTTCTTTTTTTTTTTTTTTTTTTTTTTATGTGGGTTCCGGGAGTCGACCTAATAAGGACTTTGCGCTTGCCAGGCAGGCGCTTATGCCGCTGAGCCATCTCACCAGGCCCCAAGGTGACATTTTCTTAGGAATTATTGCGTACAGTAAGTTTCAGTAGTCACTGGAACAAGTTTATTATTGGTTTTTTGTATTTCCGCATAAATTTTTAAATTAGCTTGTCTGTTTCCTGTTTCCACAAAATAAGCAAACAAGAACTGTTTGATTTTCATTGAGATTACATAGAATCTGTAGACCAGCTTGGGGGTATGGACATCTTTACAATGTTGAATCCACAAATTCATGAAAATACATATATCTCTCCTTTTATTAATGTCCTTTTAAAATTTGTCCAAATGACCTTTTGAAATTTTCTGTGTAGAGGTCTTGCATATCTTTTGCTTTTGATGTTAGTGTATATTACAGCTTTTTTTCTTTTCTAAATGTTTACTGTATTTTTAGACTAACCTTGTATCTCCTAACTGTTAGTTCTGGAAATTTACGTGAAGATTTTTTCAATGTGCAACCTCAAAATATCTGTGAGGGGTTTTTTCATCCCTTTCTTCTACCTCTTTTGTTTTCCAGTATGATGTTAAATACAGGCAGTGATGCAGTCTTTCCTGTCTTGTCCTTGATCTCAGTAGGATGCCTTCAATATTTCACCAAGTATGGGGAGTGCTATAGTTATTTATAAATATCATTTAGCAGATTCAGGAAGCTCCTATCTAGTCCTAGTTTGCTAAGTGTTTTATCATCATAAATCATGTTGAATTTAATCAAATTTATTCTCTGAATCTATGAATATGATCATTTGATTTTCTTCTTTATTCTGTTAATGTGACGACTTGCATTCCTGCAATAAAACAAAGTTGTTAATGATATATTATCATTTTTATATATTTCTGGATTTAGTTTCCTAATATTCAGGATTTTGCTCAGGAGGAGGAGTTTTTACTATAATTTTACTTTGGTGGCCTGTGTCACATTTTTAGGCCATAGCTTGGTTTGAATCAAAATGACTTGGGAAATACACTCTTTTTGGTCCTCTGGAGGTTTTTATAGTATTTTATTTCTATCTAAAGAGTATTTAACGTTGGTATTATTTATTCTTTAAACATTTGGATATTTTCTCTCACTATTTTGATGATAGTCCGGTGTCTTTGGGCCTTTAATATTTTCATTAAGAAATAGTCAATCTTACTGTTAATTCTTTTATAATAATGTAAACCCCCCTCAACCTGCCCAGCTGCTTTTAAGATTTTCTCTTTGTCTTTCTTCTGAGCAGTTCCTGGTGATGTGCCTAGGTATAGTTTTATTTTTATTTATCTTTTATGAAGCTCGTTCATTTAAGATCTTGAATCTGTGGAGGTCCCATTTGACCCAGCTATTCCCCTTCTGGGTATCTTCCCAGAAGAATTAAAAACATCTTACCACAGCGATATATGTGCACCCATGTTTATAGCAGCACAATTCGTAATAGCCAGATCTTGGAAACAACCCCGAATGCCCATCAACAGAGGAACGGATAAAAAAAATGTGGTTTTTTTTTTTTTTTTTTTTTTTTTTGTGGGTACCGGGGGGTCGACCTCAGGACCTCGTGCGCCAACAGGCACCCGTGCCTCTGAGTGATATCACCGGCCCATTTTTCGTATGTGGGTTCCGGGAGTCGAACTCGGGCCCTCGCGCTTGCAAGGCAGGCGCTTATGCCGCTGAGCCATCTCACCGGCCCCAAAAATGTGGTATTTTTATACAATGGAGTACTACTCAGCCATAAAGAATGATAACTGGAGACTTTTATAGGTAAATGGATGCAACTTGAGAAAATACTCATAAGTGAAGTTAACCGGACACACATGTGTAAACATCGTATTGTCTCCTTAGTGTGAGAAACTGAAAGAGTAAATAAGATCCAAAATGTACAATAGATATGATGAATCAGAAAGAAACTGGTCAAAAGGAAAGAGAGTCTGGGATGGGGGAATGGGGAAAAGAAAGAAGGGGAAAGAAAAAAATTGTATATAAGATGGTTAAGATAGATACACTACTAATTTTGCTTAGTTCATTGAAGAGAAAGGTTTATGCCAGTAATGTTTGGACAATTGAATGCTGATGTCTTGTACCCTGAGTAGCTTATTTAAAGATAACAATACATAATGTATTAACCATTGTTTACCCTCCTATTATGTTGTTCTGAAATTTTGTTCTTTTTTTGTTTTGTTTTTTTTCTTCTCTTTAAAATTAAAAAAAAAAAAAAAAGATCTTGAATCTGTGCTTGATGTTCTTCTTCAGTCTTGAAGAATTGTTGTTGGTATGTTTTCTGTACAGTCTCTCTTGTCCTTAACTCCAGTGACTTATCTATTAGACCTTCTCACTGCATCTCCATGTATCTTTTACCTTCTCATCGTTATTTTTTATCCTTTAGTCTCTCTGAGTTTCAAAAAAGGTAATTTCATTTGGCCTATCATTTTGTTCATTAACTTCCTCTTCAAACTGTAAACTGCTATTACACCTACATATTGAATTCTTACTTTTAATTATTTTTAAGCTCTAGAATTGCTATGTATTCCTTTTGCTTTTTTCTGTTTCTACTACCCTGAGAAACTTTTCCATTGTACTTTTTACCACTTTGAATTAAGTGTGTTTTTTAAAATTCCACGTTTTATAGCACTTTCATTTGAGCCCTTATGAGCTATTTCAATTGCCTGTTATTTCATTTGGAATACATTTATATTGTCTCATATCTTCATATACAGATACTTTTGATTAAGTGCCAGATATCATAGATGACAATTTACAGAAATAATCTGAGGCCTTAGCTGATGTGATCTTCCTTTAGTGAGGATTTAGACTTGTTTCTGGCTGGCACCTGGGGTACCAGCAAGCAGGTATCACTGTAATCTAGTTTCCGGGATCGGGAGGGCTTCTGTACCTGTGAGAACCAGTCTGCTCAGGGTATAGTTGTTAAAGAATGGGACTCTGGTTTTGTCTGCCTAGCTCTACAAGCTGTCCTGAATTGCTGCTGCTCAGCTTCTCAGACTCAGCTAACTCTTCCAGAAGTTGCAGGCATTCCTTTGGGAACAGTGTCCCCAGATTCCAGGCTTATCTCTCTAGATGTCTCTCTCCTAAATCTTGGTCCTTAATTATTCTTTTTTTGTGTGTGTGTGGGTACTAGGGGTCGACCTCAGGACCTCATGCGCCAGCAGGCACCCGTGCCGCTGAGCGATATCACCGGCCCTTTTTTCATATGTGGGTTCCGGGAGTCGGACTCGGGCCCTTGCGCTGGACAGGCAGGCGCTTATGCCACTGAGCCATCTCACCAGCCTCTAATTATTCTTTACTACCTGATGATTCTCCTTAACTTCAGGGTGAGCTTTAAAAATATATTCCCACCTTTTCTTATTGTTCTTACTGGAAGGATTAGTCTGAATTACCTAGGCCAACCTTATTTCAGTGGGTTTGAAATGTGGTGCTTCAAAATATGACATTTGAAAATAGAATGCAAACCAGGCGTGGTGGTGCACGCCTGTAATTCCACCAAATCCATTTGATCCCACCACTCAGAAGGCTAAGGCAGGCGGGTTGCCATGAGTTCAAGGCCAGCCTGGGCCACCAAGTGAGTTTGAGGCCAGCCTGAACTACATAGTGAGACTCTGTCTCAAAAAAAAAAAAAAGAATGCAAATATCTAAGGTCATATGGGAGTAGGATGTGCCCTTAGAGCACTGTGCCTGTTGTCCTTACAAGGAGAAGATAAGAGACACAGAGACACAGACACACAGGGAGAAGATGGCTATGTGAAGTAGAGGAGAGATTTAAGTGATACATTTCCAAGGAACGAAGGATTACAGTCAGACATCAGAACCTGGGAGGGACAAGCAAGAGGCATATCCTACCAACAGCTTGATTTCAGACTTCTAACATTTAGAACCATGAGACAATAAATTTAAGTCCTGCAGCTTGTGGGAATTTAATATAGCAGCCCTAGGAAACTAGTACAGTGCTTCAGAGTGTACACCATACTTTCCTGTATACCACGTTGGTGTTCGAGGCAGGAGATGGTGCTAGGTGGGATCAGAGTTAGTGAAATGGAAATCCAGATGAGGCTTCAACACTCTGGTGCCATACACACTGGCAAAGTTTGGATGGCACCTAGGTGTCTGGTTTCTTTCTACTCAACTGAGATGTCACAATTATTTAGCTTTTAAGATAGAATTTGACAGGGTGTGAATAATCTTGTTAATGTAAAGTAGGTCTCTTATGTTTATATGCAGATTAAAAGTGGGCCAGAAATACAGCTCAGCAGCACAGTGCCTGCCTGGCAAGCACAAGGTTCTGAGTTCAATTCCTGGCACAAAAAAAAAATTAAAAGAAAGCATTTGTATATTCTGTTTAATATTTATTACACATGTTGTGCCCTAAAGTGTTACTTACATTGTAATTATTGAGAAAATTATTTGCTGATGAGTTGTCTTGAATTATGCACTCATATATGTGAGTAAATTTAGACTTTATTAAGTTGATGTCATATAAATTGAAAATGTACCAGCAAATACCACATCAGAATGTACTGATACAGTTTTATTATTAAATGTTTCCATTTAGTATACAGTGTCAACCCAGCCATCAAATTTTTGCTTAGAACTTTTAGAAGCTATAAGGGTAATCCCTAACCCTCTGCTGCAACCAACTACAAGCTATGAAATCTTCATTATTTAATTCAACCTTAACTTAAGCATACAGGTACTAGGAATATGGTGTTGAATAATACATGAATGAATGAAATATAAAAGTCATTGCTACTTTGTTCAACAGCAGATATTTGAGAAAAGAGCTGGATGAGCCAAGCCCAAGGGCATAGTAGGAACTAGGAAAGAGAAGTCTAGATGGGAGTTTTCAGGGAAGAACTTCAAGTTTCATAGCACTAGTTCTTTTTTTTTTTTTTTTTTTTGTGGGTACCGGGGGGTCGACCTCAGGACCTCGCGTGCCAGCAGGCGCCCGTGCCACTGAGCGATATCACCGGCCCTTTTTTCGTATGTGGGTTCCGGGAGTCGAACTCGGGCCCTCGCGCTTGCAGGGCAGGCACTTAAGCCGCTGAGCCATCTCACCGGCCCCATAGCACTAGTTCTTAAAAGGTAAGAATGAGTAGGAGGTAAAGGAGGCCTAGGGGATGCTAATTGAGGGGAGGTGGGGAGCAGATGCTGAGTCAGGGAGGAAACTAGAAGTGTACACAAGAGTGCTCCAGGAGGAACACAGGCTGAATAGACTCGGTTACATGTATATTTACTCACTGAATAAAGGAATATGCTCCTGATCTGGATTTAAGTGATAGTTTTTTTAAAAAATCTGGTTCTAACCAACTCTGATACTGCAGAGGTCACTTCATTTCCCTGTGCTTTTATTAAGGAACTCAAAAGTCTACCTGGTGTCAGGAGATATCTCAACATCTAATTTATTAGAGCCTCTTCCACCTCTGAACAAATTGTCCCCATTGCATTTCTCATCAAATCAACGCATTCGCAGACCCCATCAGACAAGCTAGGGTTCTTGTGGCCTTATCTGTGATATTTCTCAAGTTTTCTTGCATTTTGTGTATTTCTTAGAGCTTTTTGGCCTGCCAATATTATTTGTCTCTAGGATCTGGGTTATTTCTAGAGAATTCTCCTTTCATTTGATCCTCCTAATCACATTCTGTTTTCTTATCTGTGGGTTATCTTAATGGTTCCCCTATCAGATATTCTCTTGACTTAACATGATCATTGACTTCAACTGGATAGAAAAAATCTTACATGGCCTTACAGTGACAGTAACTGATTTCATCCTTTATTTATGGTAGGGTTTGTTTTTTGTTTGCATTTGATAAAGGACAGTGGCTGGAGCTTGGAAGCAAATTAATTAATTCACTCAATAAACATTAAGAACTGCTTGTAGCAAGGTCAGAGTCATGAAGAAAGCACTGTTCCCTGCCCCCAGGGAGCTCCCACTGTATGAGGAGAATCAGACCCTATAGGAGCACTAGGGAATATTGTGGGAGTAGTGGGGACTTTTATTTCTAATTCAATTCATGGCGATGGGGTTATTTATCATTAAAAAATTATATACAGTTGGTGTTAGATGTCTTTATATGACTTACTGCTTAAGAAAAGAATATCCAGGGCCGGTGAGATGGCTCAGCGGCATAAGCGCCTGCCTTGCAAGCGCGAGGGCCCGAGTTCGACTCCCCGAACCCACATATGAAAAAGGGGCCGGTGATATCGCTCAGCGGCACGGGTGCCTGCTGGCACGCGAGGTCCTGAGGTCGACCCCCCGGTACCCACAAAAAAAAAAAAAAAAAAAGAATATCCACTGATGTGAGTGTGTGCGTGAGGTATTGGAAATTGAACCTAAGATCTTCACACTGAGCTACATAACCAGCCCACTTTATTTTATTTTATTTTATTTTATTTTATTTTATTTTATTTTATTTATGTTTTTAATTTTGAGACAGGGTCTCACTAAGTTGCCCAGAACTAGAACTTGTGATCCTTCTGCCTCAGGCTGCCAAAGTGCTGGGATTATAGGTGTGCAACACCACACCCAGTTTGATGTTTTAAAGTTTGATAACTATAGTAGACCCTTTACCATAAACTCCCTTGGAAAACAGCATTTAGGGGTCCTGTGAGCAGAGGACCCTTGTCTTTGAGAAGTTACTGTAAGATGAGAGCCCCCATTTTGCGACATTCACAACATCTTCTTCAACATAGAATGTAAATCTTTCCCTTCTCTGCGAAAAAAAAGTATCAGAATTTTGCCTCAAGTTGATAATTAACATGACATGACACAACAGAGTGTCTGAATATATTTTCATCTGCATCTTTATTTTAAAAGCGAAGTGTGAGATAGAAACCGGAATAGGAATAGGTGGGGCAGGTGTTGAGAGCCATTTCCGAGAGGAATTATTTAAGGGTACTAGGTGTTTTCTAATCCATAGTCAAGTCCTAGAGAAGCTGAGGGATTAGTGGGAGGCTGAGGTTCCAAGAGGTGGAGAGCTGGTTAGCAGGTCTGAGCCTGCAACTCAGGAAGGACCTGCAGGGATAGAATGGGAAGGGGGGCCAGAGCTCCTCTTCCTCAGGAAAATGGGGCTTCTCTTGGATTCCAGGAGCTGTGGTTGGCAGGGCCCTGGGGGAAACAAAAGTCTTCTTTAAATGAGTGATCCAGATGTCCACAGCACAGTGGGAAAGGGGAGCTGGATAGAGTAGTTAGTGGTCTAGAGAGCTAATTTAAGAGGATGGGGAGTTAGGGAAGCCCTGCAGGTGATTCCTTTTCTGTCTTTTGCTGGGGGTTTATATTTCTTCTGGCTATTACAAAAAACCACAAACCCAATGACTTAAACAATACAGATTTATTCTCTTACACTTTGGAGGTCAGAAGTCGAAGCAGTCTCACTGGGTTAAAGTTAAGGTGATGGCAGGGCTAGTTCCCTCTGGAGGATCTGGGGAAGGTCTGTTTCCTTACCTTCTGTAGCATCTGGAGGCCACTTGCATCTTTTGGCTCATGGCCTTCCTCCCATCACTTCCCCCTCTTACTTGCATCTATCTCCTGCTTTTTCTTTTCCATTTTTGGCTCCTTCATAAAAACCCACGCAATTACATTTACGGCTCACCTGGGTAATCCAGGATTCTCTTCCCCACCTCAAGATCCTTAACTTAATCAAATTTCCAAGTTGCCTTTGCCATAGACAGTAACATTCAGAGGTTCTGGGGATAAGGATGTCTTTTCGACGAGCTGTCTTTTGGAGGGAGCATCATTCAGCCTTCCATCAGGTAAAGGGGATTGTTCCTCTGAAACTGTTCAAAGGAACAATTTCTGGATGAAAAACAGGGATTCGGGGCCGGTGAGATGGCTCAGCGGCGTAAGCGCCTGCCTTGCAAGCGCGAAGGCCCGAGTTCGACTCCCGGATCCCACATACCTAAAAGGGGCCGGTGATATCGCTCAGCGGCACGGGTGCCTGTTGGCGCGCGAGGTCCTGAGGTCGTCCCCCCGGTACCCACAAAAAAAAAAAAAAAGAAAAACAGGGATTCGTGGTGTTTATTTGAGGTCTTTGAAGCTACGCTAAGGTGTCCTGTCTAGGGGTTCAGCTGGCCTGGTCTGTTGCCATTGGTCCCTAGACCTTCTTTCCAGCAGTTGGACTATTCTGTGGTATGCACCAGGTCTGGCTGAGGCTGAACACTGTGGGGACAGCTCTTTCTGCAGTTGGCTTGTCTGGGGCTGGGAGCAGGAGTGTGAGCTGCTGCAGCTGCCTAAGAAGGAAATAGTGCTTCCCCTCCTTTTAATTTGCAGCTTGGCTTGTTCTCTAGCTTTGCTCCTGCTCCAAGCAGCCATGTTTCCCCCAGGCTACACAACATCTACCTTGATGGTTTCATCTCAGAAGGGACTGCAGAGTCCCTACCAGGTGCTCTGCAGGAGGTATGTAGGAATCCCCTGCTCTTTCCCACTTGGACCCACAGATGGTGAACATCCAGCCACTAAGGGCATTTTCAGTTTAGAAACAACCTTCTAGGGCCAGTGAGATGGCTCAGCGGCATAAGCGCGTGCCTGGCAAGCGCGGGGGCCCGAGTTCGACTCCTGGAACCCACATACGTAAAAAGGGCCGGTGATATTGCTCAGCGGCAGGGGCGACTGCTGGCGCATGAGGTCCTGAGGTTGACCCCTGGTACCCGCAAAAAAAAAAAAAAAAAAAAAGGAAACAACCTTCTCAAGAGTAGGAGTTTCCCTTTTGTTAGGGAAGAATAGCATCAGGTTTAAAATGATATATCCACTTTCACCTCTTTGTTGCAGAGTTTTCAGTAACTCCAGGGGATTTAACATGGGCATGTTCCACTGGCTGTATAGAATAGGGCAAGTGGTTTGGTCTTTTAGCTGACTTAGGCATAAGATTCTCTAATAATTCAGCCTGGTTCTGGTCTCTTCCCTGTCTGCAAACCATCTGTGAGACCTATTTCCCTCAGCATTTCCTCAGCCCTGTGAGTTAGGGTCTAGCCCATCCTAAGTCTTTTGTATCAGCCTTTGGGTTGAACCAGTGCCCCCACGGGTCTGTGCGAGCGTCAGCAAAGCAGTCCCTTTGTGACTGGGATGTGTGTGTGTGTGGGAGGAGTGAACCAGGAGAGGAAGAGCTAAGCAGCTATCCTCCTGTGCCTGTGCCCACTGTAGCTGCCTGTCCCAGGACTTGCATGCCCACTGTTTTCTTTTCTCTCACATCTTCTGGAGTGGGCACCACAGTGTCCCATCCCCTGCTTCCCCCATATTGGACTTTAGCCTCTGATTTACTAAATGATCTGCCTAAGAAAAAGATGTTAGAGACTTCATGCTGTCCAGTTTCTTTACATGCTCCGGTTGGATGAGGGGCACCTCCAGCTGTGCTTGGTGACCTTCATGGCTGCAGCACTCTTGTCACTCCATAATCAGGACAGAGAACAAGAGTATGAGAGATCAATGCCTGTGCTGTCAGATTTATGCAACCCTTGTCAGAATCAACACCCTCAATGTTAGAGACTGGATCATAGGTCCTTGGATGTGTATCTGTCTCCTCCTACTATATTTTGGAAATTTCCTCAAGACAGGAACATTTCCTTATTTGACTTTTTAATCTTTTAGTACCTAGTTCAGAACCTGGCACATGGTTGCTGTGAGAAAATAAGCCCAACAACACCACCGTACACACATTCACACCCATATACACAGTGTGAGCAACTTTTGTGTTGACATTGAACTCTCTTGACTTTTTGAGTTTACCCCCGTGGTAAGAGGGCAGACCTATAGGGAAGCAGTTGTAATACCACTGCTGGTCATCCTGGGACAAAGACTCAGAACTATTTCTTCTTCCTGTGTCTAATGTCTTGGCCTCTGGCTCTGCAGAGTCAGATGTGCTTGAGGACTTTGTCCTAGGTCATGGAAATGAAGATCTCAGTTTGTGGGAGGAGGGCTGGCTGGGGTCAGCACATCCAGCAGCCCCTGTAAGTTACTCTGCATTTGTTTCCTGCATACTCTTTCAACTGAAGGCTTGCACTTCTGTGGAGCATGAAGGCAGGACCTGTCTATAGACTGAGCCTGAATGATCTGGAAAACAATATTGTGAGACTCTAGAGGTAGGGGTAGCAGTGAATGGTAAGATTCCTTAAGGGAAGATAGGTGGCAGAATGGCTTCATCCCACGGGGATGTCCAAGGTGGGATGATGAGGTTGTGGTTTTATTAAAGGAGCTAGCAGATTCCTTACAGGAGGTGCCATATAAATCTTTACTAAATAGATATCCATTCTTTCTCCTTGCACATATGGCTTTGTTGAAGTATGGGTTAATCAGGCCTTATGGGCCAGCATGGACACCTCATCACTCTGTCACGTGGTATTTATGGGAAGTAGTATTCTAGGTTCCAAACAAGTGGTTGCCAACTGGCTTGTGAACATAGCCTGCTCACAGTAGGTCTTTTTTTCATGAGGGCTGCCTTCAAGGCTGCAGCCCAGTCCTGGCTCAGCCCACAGGCCCAGCAGGAATATTCAGGGCAGTCAATATTCAGCAAGCCAGGGCAGTGTTTTGGACAGTAAAGGTTTAGTTCACCAAGCATCCTCTCTGACCCTCTGTTGCCCTATCAGCACAGCCCAGTGTGAGCCGTGAAGAACCACCAAAAGGCTGTGAGCAGGAAAGGGGCCTAGTCACAGCTGCATTTTAGAAAAGATCATTCCGGGCAGGACAGACTTGTAATCAAACTGTTGCACAGTTCCCAGGGAGGGAGGGACTGTGGTGTGGGCCAGGATGCTGGCTGACCAGATGGGGAGAAGAGCCCAGGCCTGGTGGCAGATACAAGAGGAAGAGTTGATGTGGTTTTCATATTTCTGGTGTTCTTAGAATGACATTGAAGTTGTCAGCTAGAGAGAGGAGCCTTGAGCTCTTCTTTTGGGAAACCCTAAAAATGCTTTGAAATCTTGCAGAGAACTACCATCCCAACTGATAGTTCAAGTGCGTTCTTAAAATATCTGATCTCCTTGGCAGAGAGGAGCTCTGTGTGGGAAGAATCACATGGTATTTCTTATTCCATGTGCAGTCCCCAACATGTGCTAGCTGTTTTGAAATATGTGGTTTATGCAGTTTTATCTAGAGAGTTTTCATGGGGTCATTTGTTGATATTTTTTTAAATATTTGTATAGAGGTTAATCCTAAAATGTCCTGATGGAGGAACAAATAACTTTATAACATTTCTTTAAACCATTTTTCTAAAAAGTCATACTTGGGGCTGGTGAGATGGCTCAGCGGCATAAGTGCCTGGGCAAGCGCGAGGGCCCGAGTTAGACTCCCGGTACCCACATACAGAAAAAGGGCCGGTGATATCGCTCAGCGGCACGGGCGCCTGCTGGCGCACGAGGTCCTGAGGTCGACCCCCGGTACCCACAAAAAAAAAAAGTCATACTTGTAGGAATTCAAATAGTATAATTAAAAATTGCAGACTTTTGATGGTGATATTTTAACATGAATATTTCCATCTGAACTATTAATGTTAGCTAATTGGTACAAACGCACTTTCCAAATACTGCTTGCTTTTCTGTTTTTTTGTTTTTTTGTTTTTTTAAATAACACACTTGTAAACCAATGCAAAATCTGAACAGCAGTAAATCATTCATTTAGGCTATCCGAAAACTATGATAGTAGAAAGGGAATGACACAAGATACAATTTGATGATGTTGTCAGAATTAATCAAAAAATATCTGTGCATATGCATGAAAGGAGATACGTGTTTGCATCTGAATATTGCAAGCAAAAAACTTCTACTCTTGTTAAAATAGGAAAGAATTTTTTTGCTTTAAAACTGCAAACAAAGACAGTAAGCCTCTTGTCATATGACATTCTGACTATCCAACGTGGAATTGTCTGCCTTAAGATTCTTACAAGAGGGCTGGTGAGATGGCTCAGCGGCATAAGCGCCTACCCGGCAAGCACGAGGTCCTGAGTTCGACTCCTGGAACCCACATAAAGGAAAAAAAGGGCCGGTGATATCGCTCAGCGGCACAAGTGCTTGCCCGGCAAACCTGAAGTCGACTCCCGGTACCCACGTTACAAAAAAAAAAAAAAATTCTTACAAGAATTCAGAGTTCATTGTGATTTGTAGTAAAGCTGTTTCCATTATTTAGTGTAAAGAGAGAAGAGTACTACGTATCTTGTTTATATGATGAAAATAAATTCCTCTAAGCCTGCCATTTGCTCTTTTGTCCATTTTGGTTACTGTCCCATGATGGGAATACTGTTTATCCATGTAAAAAAGGAAATTGAAAGGGTTGTGAAGTCCAGGGGCTGTTGATATTTAAGACTGAAAAACAGTGATGTGCGATACAGTGCCAATGGCTTTTACTTTTGCTTGGTTTTATAATTGCCAGCTTTCCCAGTGAAGATGTACAAGAGGACACCCTAAGAAATTACAATGGTGGGTAACATGCAAAATGTCCTGTGGTTCATGTTGATCTTCCTGCTTCCACAACTGGAAAATGACAAAAGTAAATATTTGGGACCAGCTTTATTTTGGTCAGACAAGTTCCAGTCTGGTTTCTAAAATTAAGGATTCTGTGGGATGCACGTGGCTTGGGGCATCCTGCCGGAGAACTTTGTCTCAGAGATGTGCAGTTCTCTCCTTTGTTGTTGCTTGCTTGGAAATGTGTATTTAAACCTCGTCTCATGTCTATCTGTGCAAACCCGCTGTGATGGTAGGAAGGCTCTACCCAGCTAATTTTGGAAAGCTTCCACTGCCTGCCCTCACCAGATGATGAGGCTCTGAGCCTGCCGTCTGTCCTTCATATACTGCCAGGCAAATCTTCCAAGAGCACAGCTCTCATCTTGTCCCTGTCCTCCCTCAAAGCATTCACTGACCCCCTTCCCACTATCTTCAGGCTGAAGGTCCTTCCCACTGTGGTCTTCCCTGATGATACATCCTCTGTCATCAGCCAAACTGGCCTCCTTATTGCCTCCTAAACACATTATAACTTTCCATTTCTCCCACATAAACATCTTTCCCTACTCCCTCTGTTCATCCTTCCAGGCTTAGCTGCAGTCCCACCTCCCCAAGGGATACTGTCCGGTGCAAGGGAAGGCTTGGTTGTCCACTCTATTTGTCTGCACTATCCATCGCTACCTTTCCCCCAATACCCAGTTCAAAGAAGGCACTCAGGAAATATTTCTGACTAGCCCTGCCTTTTAGCATCAGGTTTGCCCCTCCTGGAAGCTGTTCTTGTCCTGGAAAAGCATGCCCTCCCAGGATGTGGTTCCTGGGCTTGTCCTTTTCCTCCAACCAGATTAATCCAGCCCTATGTAGAATGTAGCACTGAATGCTGGGGCTTTTTGGGAGGGGGTGGGCTTGTACTAACAGGGCTTCTTCACCTCCTGTCGTAGTAGAGTAGAAACATGCAGGGCTTGCTTTGTGGTCCTGTGACTTATGCACTACAGAGGTCCCACCCTTGTTTTAATACTCTACTGCTGCCCTCCAGAAATCCTTACTTTTTGAACAAGGGGCCCTACATTTTCATTTTGTGCTGAATCCCATGAATTATGTAACCAGTCCTAGGAATGGAGAAGGTCCTGACAGATAGGTGGGGGTGGGAACATTATGGAAGGAATGCTGGGTGGGGTACATGTGGAAGCAAGTGGAGGCACGAGAGAAGGAGAAGTAAAGAAGATACACTGGGTATGGAGTACCTTTCCTACAAAGGATACAGTTTTCCCATGTAGAAAGATAAGAGTGTTCCTCAGGAGTGGTGATTCCATGGGACCTGAGTTTGGTCCTAAATGGCCTTATTAAAGTTCTAAGCCAGTGAGCCACTTTATGACAACAACCTTCCCATGTCACTTACAAGAAAAGCCATGTACTTCCAGTGGCTTGAAGGTCCCACCTAGCCTTTCCCTTGGCCATTGACCTATTCTACCACTGTCCCCTCCATACTCTGTTATAGCCATGCAAGTCTCCTTACCGGCCTTGAACACTCCAAGCAAGCCCCACACAGGGCATATGGCTGCCTCAGCCTGGGTCACCCTTCCTCCTCCCAGCCTTTGCTTAGATGTCACTTTGTCAGTGTGGTTTTCCTCAAACACCGTTTAAAATACGCCCCTCCCCCGACACACATACACCTGCTAACCTCTTCTGTGCTTTACTTTGATCCACAATACTTATTACCACATGACATACATTTTATGTTTTTATTTATTGTCTCTCTTCCTATAAGAATGTAAGCTTTATGAGGATAGAGATGTTTATAAGTTTGTTCACTGCTCTATTCCCCAGTTCTTAGAACACTACCTCGACACATAGTAAACACCAAGTAAATAAGCATTGGGTAAATTCACTACCGTATGGGAAGGTGAGAGGAGGGCCAGTGATAGCTGGGAAGAGGTCTGTGAGGTCAAGGGGAAAGTCCCAGAGAAGACAGCAGGGAAATAGACAGGTAACACACAAGTGGGGGCTAAGACTAGGAGAGCCCAATGAGCTGAGCAGCTGGAGTGAGGCAGAAACCTACATCAAATCCACGGCAGGAACTTAGAACAGCAGCTATGGGGGATAAAAATCATAGATGGCTACTAGCCCAGGCAAGAAACACTATCATTTCTTCGTTCCTGGTACTGCCATGGGCCCCATGTCATTGCTATCAAATAAGTGTTTGATTAAGGAATTAATTTTGGTTTGGGCCTAGATGATGTCATTCTGTGAAAGGGATTGAGAACTCACAAGACATTCTTTGAGGTGATTATATTTCTTTTTTTTTTTTTTTTTTTTGGTACCAGGAATCGAACTCAGGACCTTGCTCTTGCCAGGCAGGCTCTGTGCCACTGAGCTATATCCCCGGCTATATTCCTTTTTTAAGACCTATTTTTGGTATGACTGGATAGAGAGCAGAATGTAGATAAGGCTCTATTTTATTACAAAGCCAACTAGCAGTAGAGTACCCAATTTGTTGGCATACACTTATAATTAGTAGTCTTCTATAGTCTTTTCTATTTCTCAGGCATCAGTTGTAAAGTCTCCTCTTTGATTTCCAATTTCACTTATTGGTGTCTGCTCTTTTTTTCTGAGTTTAGCTAAAGGTTTTCAGTTTTGTTGATGTTTTTGAAAGAGCCTACTCAGTTTCATTTTTTTTCTTTCTCTAGTTCATTTATTTCTACTCTAATGTTTATTTTATTTAATTATTTTGGTGGTAGAGGTTGAACCCAGGGCCCCACACATTCTGAGCATACATTCTACCACTGAGCTATACCCTCTACCCTCTAATATTTTATTTCCTTTTTTCTGTTAACTTGGCTTAGTTTGTTCTTCTTCTAGTACCTTCAAATGTAAAGTTAGGTTATTTATTTGAAATATTTCTTCTGATGTAAGCACTTAGGCTTTAACATTCCTCTTAGTACTGATTTTGCTGCATCCTTTAAGTATGTTGTGGCTTTCTTTTGTTTTTGATATTATTTTAATTCTCCTTTTGATTTCTTCTTTGCCCTATTGTTTGTTCAAAAGTGTATTATTTCATTCCCACACCTCTATGAACTTCCCAATTTTTCCTCTGCTGTAGATTTCTAGTTTCATTCTGTTGTGGTCAGAAAGGACACTTGGTGTGGTTTCACGCTAGTTAAAATTTTTAAGACTTTTTTTATGATTACATGCGCTCTATCTTGGAGAATGTTCTGGATGTACTTGAGAAGAATGTGTATTCTTTATTGGTTGGAATGTTCTGTATGTATCTCTTAGGTCCATTTGGTCTATATTATTTTTCCAGTGGTCTGTTTCCTTATTTATGTTCTGTCTGTTTTATCCATTACTGAAAAAAAGGGTTTTGAAATCTATTATTGTGTTGCTGTTTTTCTCTTCAGCCTTTTCTTTTTGTATTTGGATACTCTGATGTTGGGGGCATATATTATTTTTATATCTTCCTAATGACTTTACCCTTTATCATTATATAATATCCTTTGTTATGACAGCTCTTGATTTAAAGTCTCTTTTGTCTGGTTTTATACCATTTGCATGGAAAACTTTTTTCATTCTTTTGCTTTCAGCCTGTATGTGTCCTTACATCTCAAGATACCCTTGTAGACAGCATATAATTGGATCTTGGATTTTTTCTTCACTCAGCCTCATATTATGATTGGGGAATTTAATCCATTTAAGATCAAAATAATTATTGTTAGGAAAAGACTTACTATTGCAATTTTGTTGTTCTTACACACATCTTTTGTCCCTTTTTCCTTCCTTTTTGTCTTCCTATGTGTTTCATTGGTTCTTTGTGGTGACATGATTTGATTCCTTTCTAATTTTTTATTTGTTTGTTTGTTTATCTTCTCTAAGTATTTTCTTTTTGGTTGCTATGGGGATTATATGTAGCATCTTATAGTAATAGTAATCTATTTTAACTGAAAAACAAGGCCACTCTTCATCTTGGCAGTTTTTGTTTGTTTGTTTGTTTTTTGAGACAGGGTCTCGCTGCATAGTTCAGGCTGGCCTTGATTTTGTGGCGATCCTCCTGCCTCAGCCTCCCGAGTGCTGGGATTACAGGCATGCCCTACCACTCCTGCCTTGGCACAGTTTTTAAGCATAAGGTACAGCAAATGGATTTTTTTCTTTTTTGTTTTAACTTTAATTACTTTAAATATAATTAACTAGAATTAGTAGCTATATATTTTGTGAGTCTAATGGAACTAAATCCCAGTGGTACTTTTTTAGACCTGGATGAAGTAACTCTTGACATTCATCTGGAAGTATAAAGGGTTAGGCTAGCCAAGAAATTATTGAAAAAAAGTACTTAAGGTGATCTAGTGCTATAAAATATAAAGCTATAAATCTGTAGTAGCAAAATTTTGTTTTATTGGCACAAGTAGGGGAATAAAATAGAATAGGATAGAATAGAACAGAATGCCCAAATCAGTGTATGGTGATAAATTCCTCAATATGTACTAGGATATTGGAATAATCCTTTGGCAAAAAGACTAATTCGTATGTTCTGTGTACCAGAACCAATTCCAAACAGATAAAATACTTGCTTTAAAAGACATTTACGGGGCCGATGAGATAGCTCAGCGGCATAAGCGCCTGCTTGGCAAGCGCGAGGTCCTGAGTTTGACTCCCAGTACCCACATACGAAAAAAGGGCCGGTGATATCGCTCAGCGGCACAGGCGCCTGCTGGCGCGCGAGGTCCTGAGGTCGACCCCCGGTACCCACAAAAAAAAAAAAAAAGAAAAGACATTTACACCAGATGTGGCGGTACACGCCTATAATACCAGCACTCAGGAGGCTGAGGCAGGAGGATCGCCATGAGTTTGAGGCCAGCCTGGGCTACATAATGAGTTCAAGGCCAGCTTGATCTGAACTACATAGTGATTGTAGGAGCTGTTCCTTTCCAATGTGTTGGCCATTTTCATTTTTCCATGTTTCTGTCATCTTTTTCTTCTTTTCTTCCTTCCTTTCTTTCTCCTTCCTTCCTTCTTTCCTTCCTTCCTTCCTCCCCTCCCTCTCTCCCCGCCTCCCTCCCTCTTTCTTTTTTTCATTATCTATTATGATGTGCCTCTTTCGTACCAGCATGTTTCTAGGTTCACAGACTCGGACATGAACAAGATAGGTCAGCTTCCTGTATCTCTGCAGCCTACCTTCCAGAGCTTGTCCAGACCGCATTACAGAATGAAAGGGCTGGCACTTGTCTGAGATGCTTCATCTAGTACTGACCACAAACACTTCCCCATATGTCTTCATAAGGCTCGTTTCTCCTAGATATACAGTATTCTCTTCAGTTGCTAAGCACTGATTTAATTAACTATCCTTGCTTTTTACATGAACACTTCATGGTCTTTGATACGTTCCTCTTCTGCTTTTCAAATGGATTGTTCCAGTTTATAGAGTGACCAACAACATGTGACTGTCAAATCCTCACCACTGTTTTTATCATTTCTGTTCATTCAATAGGTACAAAACTGGGGCTTGTTGTTTAAACATTTATTTATTTGACTACTGTTAAATTTTAACCTTTACTTTCTCTTCAGTGCACTGTTTAAATCCTTTGTTCTGTTACTTATTTTGGCTCTCAAGTGAAAAACAGACTCTGTATAGTGATGGGTAAGAGCTCAGATTCTCGATTCACACAGACTTGGTTTATATCCAGCCCTGCTACTTAGGAGCTTTGTGACCTTGGCCAGAGGGGTCCAGGGAGGTATGAGGTAAGGAGCAGCATTCTCAGCAGAGGAGCTCTCCTGGGAAGTGAGAGGTTGGTGGCCTGGTGACAGAGCCTGATGGTTCACCCAGTTTGTGGCTTCACAGTAAGGCCGCCATTGAGTATTGCTGGTTCATTCTGAATTTTCAAATATATGACTTTTGGAGTGAAGGCAAATGGCACAGGGCCTCAGATTCAGCTTCTCTCTGGAAATGAGAACTAAACCCAGAAGAGTGTTGAACAGAGATAAGAAAGGTGATAGGAAAAGTGGGAGCTCTGGAGCCTGGCTACTCTGGCCTTGAAGCCGTAGTTGTGAGGATGTGCTCTGAGTTTGTGTTTTCTCATGGGAAAATGGGGTTATCATGTCTGCACTGTACACTGTGAAGACCAGAGATTATTTATGTCAAGGGCTTTGCAGAAACAAGGCAATCAACAGAGGACTGTCAGGTTGGACAGCAGATGGGGGAAATGCATCCTAGAAAGATGCACTCAGTATTCCTCCTGTCCAGCATTTAGCCACCAATGCTGTTGTTTCTTCCACAGTTTCTCACTGGTAGAGGGGCCACAGCTAGTACTGCAAAGGTTATGTGAGCTTTTAAGAGGATGTTACTTTCACAGAGTGTCCCATAGAATTCCCTGGGGAAATTTATCACATGGAAATAAAACAGGAACTAACTGGATATCTGAAAAGATGACTGTTTTAGGGACTAAATCTTTTTTTCTAGAAGAGGTTGTTTGGGTTCTTGGCAGCCACATCTGCGTAGTCAGTGCCCTGGCCTCTCCCCACTCCTAACACTCCCTTTTTCTTCCAACAGAGTAAAGTTGTATTTGTTGACCACTCTTTCAGGGTGGGAAAGGAATGTAATGTATGCATAGACTGCCCAGAATTTCCTGTTAGACACCCATTCCAAACCACGGCTCTGGGATACATTCCAGAGATAGGAACCCAATTCTAGGAGAGAAGAAATAGTGCATTCATTTAAATGTTGGCCTCTGAGAAGAACTCACTCTTGCTCCTCTTAAAAAAGATAAATAAATAAAATAAAAGTTGTGTAGCTTTTTCCATAATGATATAGTTGTGAATTCAGCTATAAGTTCTCTTTAAGGTTGTAATGTTAAGGAAAAGAATTCACTTAAGAATTTCAGTGTTTGGTTTTATAGCTTTCACAGCATTCATATTCCTACTGATTCCTGGTACAAGGAATATTTTTGGTGTTCTTCTGTAAATACTTGGACAGTGTAAATCTGCTATTGATTACTTTGTTAATTCTGCTCTTGTGACAAGAAAGAAGCTAATTTCCAGGGCAGGATTTTGGTACTTTGACATGTTACTAGGAGACTTGGTACATTGTCAGAGGAAATCAGAGATAGGCAGTAGTTAAAACAAAAACAGATTTTATTTAGGACTGTTACATTAGGGGGAAGAGACCTCAATCTAGAACCTGGTTCGATTCCCGGTACCAACAAAAAAAATAGAAGCTGGCTCAATCCAAATATATCTTGGATAAGTGGGGATTTAAGTGGGGATGGAGGCCAGTAGAAAGAAAGTTATTGTGAAGAAACATCAGGGGTAAGGGAGGATTCCTGCTAAACTGCCCTTAACAGTGTTCCTGGTGAAGAAAGGCCAGGGTGATGAGACATCATCTGGGGGAGGGTGAAAGGTGGTGACACCAATTAGATATCAGAAGAACTAAAAGAAGATTCAGAGGCCTGACTTAAGTTTGAGTAAGCAAAAGCTCTTTGCCAGTGTTAAGTCAGTTTTCTTCTGAAAATCGTGCTGAGTTTTTGGTGCTGGTTAGAGGCTGGCTTCCACACTGTAGAAATTAACAGTAAACCTTTGTTTTCTATAGCTGCTAAGATGCAGTTTCTTCACTTGGAGAGAAATTTGAATGATTAGAGATGGATTTACAGTGAGTAGCAAACATTTCATCTACATTCCAGGAACTCTGTTCTTCATCCTGGACTACTTATTGGTTGTGTGGAGGTGTGGATGTGTGGGGGCAGGGGACTGGGGTTTGAGTAAGACCAGAGATAAGGACAGAAGAAAGCTCTGTATGGGAGGGTGGGGTATGCTCAGAAAGGTAAGCACGTGGAGCTCTGAATGGAGGGAGATCCTAGAGATTTTAGTTCTTAAGCCAGGGATTAAAGATAGTTTCAAAGTCTCCCTACATCTTGACTCTAAATCACGTTAGAACCAAAGACTGCAAAGGTTATAGTTACGTGACATTGACAGTTTCACACTAAGTAAGAAATTCTGGTTGTTTGAGGACAACATTTCAATTCTGGGTACTAGAAAGAAGCAGTAAGGTCAGGAATTACACCCACTCAACCTACGCATATGCCACTCCTTTGTGGCTTTTCTCTATTCGCACAAACATATCTCATACCTTTGATCATGTGCTCTTCAGACTAATGCTCATGTCCCCCGAAAGACCAACTCCACTGTCATCATTGGTGGACTTCCCCTGTACCTTTCATGATTTGAATTACAGTACTTTCTAACCCTATTTAATATAAAATTTCCTAGAAGGAGCCTGAGTCCTAGGGTTTTATTTTAAACCTCACATGTGGAGCTGCATTTTATTGCTTGCTTGGTTTCTAATTATTATTATTATTATTTTATTTTTATTATTCAAAGAAACTTTCACTGGATAGGAGATAAAGCTCAAAAGAGCTGCTTAATGTTCTCATTTTAGAACTCATATAACCATATCCCAAATGGATCTGCCCTACATGTTTTCTCTTAAAGCCAGGCTGTTTTGGTGAGAATGGTTGTCTAGAAACAAGCTAAATTTTCAATGTTCACAGTGAGATACTGTTCTGTACCTAAATCAGTCATGATTTTTTTGTTACTCTATTTTAAGCTTATGGTAGATTTCCTCTTACATGAGTATACATATTTTTGCTCCATCCATACAACAATCCTGTGAGGTAGGTATTATTATTCCTATATTACTAGTGTTGCTTAGGTAGATAAAGTCACCCCAGCTAACAGGTGGCAGAACTGGGACTTTAACCCAAGTGCAACTCCAAACCCTTTTCTCTTTCCATGTAATTTACAAGTACTTTTCAAGTCAATTTCTAAATAAAAGATTCTACCCTAGGCACTTTAAATAGCCTATAGGTCTGATTTGCAAATACCTTGAACCTTTGCTCTAGGTTGATAACTTACATTAGTCATAATTTAAAATTTAATCTCAGTGGCTCAAATTAGAGTTGAAATAGTGACATTCCCAGTACAGTGGTACCTCGGTTCACAAATTAAATTCTTTCCATGAATGAATTCTGTGATCAGCATTCACAGAACCTTTGCTGTTATCACTCCCATCTTGTACTCCTTGCCACTTCTTTGATCTCCCAGATATCTCATGTCCTTTCTCACATCAGGCCCTTTATGCATGGCTGTTTTTCCACTTCCCTGCTTTCCCACTGCAATTTAACTCTTAGCTCCACTTAATAGACTGTTCTTCCAGGATGCCATTCCTATGCCTTCTACCCCCTCCCTGTTCTACCTCCTTCCCAATTTGGACTGCATGCCCTTCTTTGGACCCCAGAAGTACCCTGTACTGCCCTAACTAACAAGACTCATTCTGTATCCAAAATGCATATTCAAGTAGTTGGCCTACTAGACAGGAGCCTTCTGAAGTAGGGATCATGGCTATGTTATCTACCAGGTTCTTCACTGCCAAGCATAGGAGCTTACATTTTTAGAGATGAGTTTTTCCATTGAAAATAACATAGGGCCAGGGATATAGCTCAGTGACATAGCGCCTGCCTGGCAAACGTGAGGTTGTGAGTTCGATCCCCGGTACCAAAAAAAGAAAAAAAGAAAAGAACATAAACGTGGCTTATATTGGTTTAGGAGTAACAGGGAATTCGTTGTCTCTTATAACTAAAATTTTCAGAAAGATCTGTTCTTCGTAAAATCTTTTCAGTTTCAACTCTTTTATTCTCAGCTTTAGCTTCACGCTCGTAGGTGCTTCCCACTGGGTGCCAAATGTGGCTCTCAGTAGCTCTAGGCTCATGTTCTACCACTTTGGGAAATCCAATGAAAAGAGGACATCGCCACTGGCTCTAGTTTGAATCCCAGAGTAAACTCTGCCTGGCCCAAGTGAATCATACAGTCAGGCCTCGGTAATAGATGGGAAGTTGGCAAAGTGTGAATGGTTCACCACAGGAAAATTGAGGAACTTTTACCAGAAAGGGTAATGAGTTCTGGCAGGCCAAAATGTCAGATGTACACTACATTTCCCATTTGTAACTGGTGCTTTCATGATGCCGGCTTCTGCTACTGGCCCACACTATGCTCAGAGAGACCAGGGAGGTAGTTGAGAGGCTTCCCATCTTGTCGTTAGGATCCAGGATTCACTTGGTCTAAGAAGAAGGCAACTGTCCATGTATCCACTTCAAGGCACCTCATTCATAGACACTCTCTAATTCTAGTGCTGGCAGGTGAGAGGTTTCTAGTTCTGGAGGGATAAAGAGAGGGACGTACGTGTATATGAGTGGGAAACAGGGTGGTTATTTTCTGGGCCGAGGTTGACACCACATCCAGAGCCTAGACAGAAGTTTTCATTTCAGGAAAACAGCTGTGTGCCTGGTTTTCCTCAGCATCACACTGTCCCTTCAGTGGATACCCAAGGACAGTGGATGAAGCCCCATGCCCAATATCTCTAGCTCTTCACAGCCTTCCCCAGGGTTTCTGCTCCATCCAGGTCTATGGAGGAAAATGAAGATAAATATTAGATCACCTCATCTGCCTTTGCTGAGGATCTCCCTTTACTCACTCTATGGGGCATCTGTGCCCATGACCCAGCCAACTATGTGGAGAAAACAGCTTCTGGGATCATCATGGGCATATCTTCATTAGCAAGACTGAGGAAGAGGAAGAGGGTGGTTCTTCTGCCAGACCTATGATGGGCTGAGCCTTGGAAAAATGGCAGCATATAATGACCTAGTGGAGGATCCAGCATGTGAGACTGCTGGGTCTTCTGCCACCGTCCTATGGCCTTCCTTGTGTGGTCCTCCTCAGTGCTCCTTTCTGATGCATAGCTTACAGCAAGGAGTCCCTGAGATCAGATGCAGACAGGACGGGTACAGCAGTTAGCAGAGGAGAGCTAAGTGTAGCACCAGAGGGAAGAGAGAGAGGGGTGGGGAAGGCAGAGTGGATATTCTTCCTCTCAACTTGAGATCATTGTTTTTTTCCCAAAGGAAATAGCACCCAGCAGAGCTCTTTTGGGTACTCAACTCCTCCCTTTTCCTTCCCTATCTCTTTATCCAGTGTTTAGAGCAATAGAGCAGAACTATTTCCTGGGATTTTTGAAGTTTACTTTTAAATTACAGTTTATGTCACTAAGATCTGTTACAGCAAGTATATCTCCCAGTTGTTAGATGTGATACCAGGGTGGGGGTGGGGGGACTGTATGCCCATAGAAGGCAGCCTTGATCCAGGATTTACCAGCAGAACTGCTATTCTTTTACCAAGCAAAAGCTTTTAAGAGACTAAAGATAATAATAACAATTACTAACACTTATGTAGTGCTTTCATAGTAATGGATAGTGTCCTGAATACTTATAATAACATTTAACTCTGTTACCCCCATTTTTCAGATAAAGTAAGTGAGGCTCAAAAAAGTCCCATACTATTTCTTTTTTTTTTTTTTTTTTTTTTTTTTGTGGGTACCGGGGGTCGATCTCAGGACCTTGCGCGCCAGCAGGTGCTCGTGCTGCTGAGCAATATCACCGGCCCTTTTCTCGTATGTGGGTTCCGGGAGTCGAACTCAGGCCCTCGCACTTGCCAGGCAGGCGCTTACGCCGCTGAGCCATCCCACCGGCCGCCCCCCCATGCTATTTCTGATTGAGCCAGCATTCATATCCATGAAAGTTGGCTTCCAGGCCCACATTCATAACCACCACACAGTCTGATAACTTGGTGGGCTTTACCTGGGCAGATCATGTTGAGAAGTATTTGTGTGTAATAACAGAAGGACAAGTCAAGAAGCCATTGCAGTGGTTCAGGGACAAAATGATGAGGGCCTCTGCCTGGATAAGGCAAGCACAAGGAGTTTTTGAAGACAAATTTAAGAACTGTTTAGGCTGCCCGGACCAACAAGTTAATGAGAGAGAAAGAGGGATAGATGTTTAGAGTAGGAGATTAGTGCTTCCCTCTGGGTGAAGAGGGGAGATGATGAGCTCCATTTGGACATGCCAAGTGGGAGGCACATGGGAGGCATCTAGAGATGTCCAGCACCTGACTTGAAAAGTAGGACGGAGGTGTGGTCTGAAGGCATCATTCAGTCATACATTGATTTGGGAGTTCAGTGGCCAAGGCACAAATCACTTCCACTGGAGGGAGTGGTGAAGGCTGGGAGAGGTTGGCTTTGATCCTTCCTGTGAACAGCAGGGATGCTATGAGAAGTGGGGAAGTAGGGGGAGAAGGGATACAGTGTGATGAAGAGCCTACTGCCAAAGAAGGCAGGAATGAGGTGGGGAGGTTCTGGGTATAGATAGCAGTAGGAAGGTTATCAGGGAAATACAACAGAAAACTTAGAAGCGACTTTTGATGACTTCCAAGAAATATGATAAAAGTGAAAATCTTTATGAAATGTTTTAGGCTAATATTCGAAGTTGCTACTCTTTTAATCTTCCAAAGTAATTTTTAAATATATATATATTTTTATTAGTATGTTTATAATACATGATTACATGCATTGTGGGGAATTGACACATGTACATAACATCTCAATTGTTTTTTCTTTTCCTTTTCCCCAAACCCCCTTTTAAAAAAATTTTCTTGGTGCACGCCTGTAATCCCAGCACTCAGGAGACGGAGGCAGGAGGATCACTGTAAGTTCGAGGCCAGCCTGGGCTACAAAGTGAGTTCAAGGCCAACCTGAACTGCATCGTGAAACCCTGTCTCCAAAAAAGAAAAAAAAAAGGAAGAAAAAGTTCTGCCAGCATTAGATTCATTCATTTATAAATCCTTATCAAGTCAATTATCATAAATACAGATTAATAGCCAGACTAACAGGCCAAAAAAACACAACAATTATACTAAGTCAGGGTATACTTTTGGATACATTGTCCATACTGGCTTTTTCCTCAATAACTTTTTTCCTCAATAACTTTTTTCCTATTGTCCATCTTTTATTTTGCAGTTTATTTGTGTATTGGGTTTCTTGTATAAGAGAAACTGTGCAATATTTAAGCTCATGTGTCTGATTTACTTCACTTAACATTATGGTCTCAAGGTGCATCCATTTTCCTACAAATAACTGGAATTTATCCATCTTTATGGCAGAGTAGTCCTCCATTAAAACCACATATCCTTTATCCTTTATCCATTCATCTGCTGATGGACAGAAAACCTACTTTCAAGATTTAGCTATTATGAATTGTGCTGCTGTAAACATGGGTATGCATACATCACTGTGGCTTGATGTCTTCAATTCTTTTGGGAAGATTCCTGGAAGGGGTCTAGCTGGGTCAAATGGAATTTCTACTTTTAGTTTTTTACCAGTTTACACTCCCACTGACAATGAAGAAGGGTTCCTTCTCCCCCATAGCCTTGCCAGCATTTGTTGCTGATTGATTTCTTGATGATAGCAATTCTTTCTGGAGTGAGATGAAATTTCAGTGTTGTTTTAATTTGTATTTCTCAAATGGCCAGTGATGTTGAACATTTTTTCATGTATTTATTGGCCATTTGTACTTCATCTGAGGAGCATCTGTTCATTTAAGATGGCTATTTAATGATTGGGACTTTAAATTTTTTTTTTTTTTTTTTTTTTTTTTTGGTGGATACCAGGGGTCGACCTCAGGACCTCGCCTGCCAGCAGACACCTGTGCCACTGAGCGATATCACTGGCCCTTTTTTCATACATGGGTTCTGGGAGTCGAACTCAGGCCCTCACGCTTGCCAGGCAGGCGCTTACACCGCTGAGCCATCTCACCAGCCCCGGGACTTTAAATTTTGAGGGTCTAATTTTTTTGAGTTCTTTATATATTCTAGATAATAGTCCTTTGCCTGAGGATTAGCTGGCAAAATATTTTTCCCATTCTGTAGGTTTTCTCTCCACTCTATTGGTGGTTTCCTTTGCTGCAAAAAAGCTTTTTAATTTGATTTCATCCCATTTGTTGATCCTAGGTATTATTATGCAACCACAGTTCTTTTCAGAAAGTCTTTACCCATGTCTATGTCTTCAAGAGTTTTACCTATTTTGTCTTCCAGCATATTGTTTCTGTTTTAATATTTAGATCTTTAATATATTTTTACTTTAGTGCATGATGAGATATATAGGTCTAAGTTCAATGGTTCAATCTTCACCATGTGGATAGCCAGTTTTCCCAGCACCATTTGCTAAAGAGGGTATCTTTCCTCCAGCAAAAGTTTTTGGCCCCTTTGCCAAAGATAATGTAGCTGAATGTGCCAGGAGTTGGTTCTGCATTCCCCATTCTGTCCCATCGATGTACAAGTCTGTTTGTATGTCAATACCTTGCTGTTTTATCACTGTAGCTTTGTAGTATAACTTGAAGTCTGGGATCGTGATGCCCCCTGCCTTGTCCTTGCTGCCCAGAATTGCTTTTGCTATTCTAGGTCTCTTCTGGTTCCATATGAATTTTAGGATTGCTTTCTCTAGTTCTTTGAAGAATGCTATTGGTATTTTGATTAGGATTGCATTAAATCTGTGTAACAGTTTTGGAATTATGACCATTTTGACTATATTGGTTCTGCCTATCCAGGAACAGGATATCTTTCCATTTTCTAATGTCCTGTTTGATCTTCTTTTTCAGAGTACTATAGTTTTCACTGTAAAGGTCCTTCCTTGGTTGGGTTAATTCTTAAGTATTTCATTGTCCTTGTTGCTCTTCTGAAAGGTATTATTTCCCTAATTTCTCTCTCAGTCAGTTTATTATTGGTGTACAGGAACACTATTGATTTTTTAATGTTGACTTTGTATCCTGCTGTGCTACTGAATTTGGTTATTAATTCCAGGAGTCTGTTAGTGGAATTTTTGAGGACTTCTATGTAGGGGATCATGTTGTCTGCAAATAATGATAATTTAATTTCTTCCTTTTCTTTCATACCCTTTTCTTTCTCTTTTCTAATTGCTCTGGCTCATGTTCCCAGAACTATATTGAACAGGAGTGGTGATAGTGGACATCCTTGTCTTGTTCCTGGTTTTATAAGAAAAACTTTCAGCTTCTTTCCATTTAGTATGTTAACCATTGATTTGTCAGAGACGGCTTTCATCAGATTGAGATAAAGACCTTCTATACCGGGCCGGTGAGACGCTCAGCGGCTTAAGCGCCTGCCTTGCAAGCGTGAAGGCCCGAGTTCGACTCCCGGATCCCACATACGAAAAAGGGGCCGGTGATATCGCTCAGCGGCACGGGCGCCTGTTGGTGCGCGAGGTCCTGAGGTCGTCCCCCCGGTACCCACAAAAAAAAAAAAAAAAAAAAAGACCTTCTATACCTATTTTCTTCAGGGCTTTTATTATGAATGGATGTTGGATTTTATCAAATACTTTTTCTTTGTCTATCGAGGTGATCATGTGATTTTTGTTCTTCTATTTATATGGTGTATTACATTTATTGATTTGTATGCATTGAACTGCCCTTGCATTCCTGGAATGAATTCTACTTGGTCATAATGTATGATCTTTTTGATGATTTGCTACATTCTGTTTTCCAGTATCTGATTGAGTATTTTTACATCTGTGTTCATTGAAGAGATTGATCTGGTTCTCTTTTATGGTTGAGTCCTTCTCTGATTGTGAAATCAGGGTAATTCTTGCTTCCAGAAATGACTGGGAGAACTGCCTCCCTTTCAATTTCATTACCCACTTACTAATCTAATTATTGAAATATAGGATGATCACAGGGTGTGGTGGCACACGCCTGTAATCGCAGCACTCAGGAGGCTGAGGCAGGAGGATTGCCTCAAGTTTGAGGCCATCCTGGGCTACATAATGAATTCAGGACCAGCCTAAACTACATATTGAGACCCTGCCTCAAAAAACCAAAAAAAAAAAAAAAAAAAAAAGATCAGAAATTGCATTATTTTTTCATTAATTTTTATAAGATAATATAAAAGGAAATATGAAAATAACAATTTTATCAAATGTATTCAATAATTTTTCTGTGTATGGTATATCTTAAAATATTCAGTACACAACACAATGTAATAATCTGGTCCGTAGTATCTAGTCCTTTTCCACATTCTTTTTGCATTATTGTCTTTCTTTGAACAACACACTTTACACTGTCACATTGGCCTTTCCTTTTTTTCTGTGGGTGGTATAATTTCAATACAATGTCTATCCACTAAATGTAATGGTGAAGACATTGATGATGGACGTCCTGGTTGGTGTTTCACTATCCCGTATTTTTCAATTATTTGGTCTGTTAGACCTAATCTAAATTGTAAATGACTTTTTGAACCCCCTTGTTTTGAGTAAATAGCAAACAAGTTCCATATTCTTTGATCCAGAAGGGGCATAAGTATTTTATAATAATATTTTTTCCTCACTTTTTGATTACAGGACAGCTCGTTAGATGTTGGTCAACTCTGTCAACACCACCCATAGAATTATTATAATCATTGACCACTATTGGAATTTTTTAGTTCTGTTGCTTCTTTCAGGTTCTGTCATTTCTATATTATAAATAGTTGACAATAAGGAGACGTCTTTTTATTTCAGAACACAGACTTCCTCTCTGAGATGCTAATATGTCTCTTTTTTTCAGTTTTTTCTTTTGCAGATCTTTAGGCACTTCCTTCCTATTCAGTCTCAGTGTCCCAAACATGTCCATTTTGTATTGTAAAAGAATATCACTGAGTCTGGAGAACTACAGAAATTATATCTAATGTACTTACAATAAGACTTTTTATAGATTATAGCACAAAATTATAGGTTATTTTTTTACAAATAAAGTAAACACGAATTAGTAAAAGCAAATAACCAGGTCTTATTATTAGAGTTCACTAGAAGCAATCATCAAAGGTGAATGCAATGTTCTAAATAAAAAGTATGCAAAAAATAGTTGATATAAAACAAATAAATAGACATACAAATGTATCTCATGCAAAAAAGAATTGACTAGTTGAAATGACAACTGCCCAAGCAATGCTCATGGTTGGTTAGTATGTAAAAAAACACACTGCCCAAGTGATGCTCAAGGTAAATTGTTAGATGGTTAAAGAGTTTGAGGAGTACTGGCATTAGATCTTCTCTAAAGTTCTTATAGAATTCGGCAGTGAGTCCATCGGGACCTGGGCTTTTCTTAGTTGGTAGTTTTTATTAATTCTTCAGTTTCACTGACTGGTACTGGATTATTCAGTATTTTTACATCTTCCTGGTTCAACTTTGGTAGTTCATATATATCTAGGAATCTATCCATTTCTTCTGAATTTTCTTTTATTAGAGTACAGATTTTCAAAGTAGTTGCCAATGATCTTGGCAGAATCTGTTGTGATTTTGCCTTTTTCATTTCTAATTGCATGGATTTGGGTCTTTCCTTATTTTGGTAAGAATGGCTAAGGGTTTGTCTGTTTTGTTTATTCATTGCTTTTTTTAGTCTCAATTTCATTAATTTCTGCTCTGATCTTTGTAATTTCTTACCTTGTACTATCTTTGGATTTAGATTGTTCTTGCTTTTCTAGGACCTTGAGGTACATCATTAGATCATTTATTCGAGCTCGCTGGTTTTCTGATGTGAGAATTAACCACTATAAACTTCCCTCAGAGGTCTGTTTTCATTGAGTCCCATAGGTTCCATTATGTCCTGGCATTGTAATTTGGTTGTAGGAACTAATTTCTTCTTTAATTTCATCCCTGATCCATTGGTTATTCAAGAGGGTATTGTTGGGCTGGGGATATAGCTCAGCGTCACAGCGCCTACCTGGCAAGCACAAGGTCCTAAGTTTGATTCCCAGTACCAAAAAAAATAAAAAGAGGGTATTTTTTAATTTCCACATGCTTGCATAGTTTCTGTGGTTTCTTTTGCCATTGATTTTTTTTTTTTTTTTTTTTTTTTTGTGGGTACCGGGGGGTCGACCTCAGGACCTCGTGCGCCAGCAGGCGCCCGTGCTGCTGAGCGATATCACCGGCCCCTTTTTCGTATGTGGGTTTCAGGAGTCGAACTCGGGCCCTCGCGCTTGCCCGGCAGGCGCTTATGCCGCTGAGCCATCTCACCGGCCCCCACCATTGATTTATTTTTAGTTTCATTACACTATGATCTAATGTATGGGATAATTTTGATTCTTTTGCATTTACTTGTGCTTGCTTTGTGGGCTAGTATGTGGTCTGTTTTTGAGAAAGTCCCATGTGCTGCTAAGAAGAATGTGTATTTTGTTGTTGGAACACTCTATAGATATCTATTAAGTGCATTTGTTTGAAGTTTTGGTTCAACTCTGAAATTTGTTTATTTATTTATTTATTTTGGTCTAGTTGAACCATTCGTAACAGTGGAGTATTGCGATTATATTAGTGTTTATCTGATTTTTAATGTCCATTAGTGTATATTTTATGAATTGGGTGTGCCAGTATTTGGTGCACATGTTTATAATTGTTTCCTCTTCCTGTTGAATTGTTCCCTTAACCAATCTGTAGTGACCTTCATCTCTTCTGATTTTAAGTCTTAACTTAAAATCTACTCTGTCTGAAATCAGCATAGATGGGCTGGTGAGATGGCTCGGCGGCGTAAGCGCCTGCCTGGCAAGCGCGAGGGCCCGAGTTCGACTCCCGGAACCCACATACAAAAAAAGGGCCGGTGATATTGCTCAGCAGCACGGCGCCTGCTGGCGCACGAGGTCCTGAGGTCGACCCCCGGTACCCACACACACACACACAAAAAGCATAGTTACTCCTGCTTTCTACTAGGTTTCTGTTGCATGGAATATTGTTTTCCATTCTTAGATTTTTAATCTGTAAGTTTCTTTTTGAATTAAGTGTGTTTCTTGTATACTTCATATTGCTGGGTTTTGTTTCTTGGTCCATTCTGCCAATCTCTGTCTTTTGATTGGGGAATTGAGGCCATTTGCGTTGAGCATTGTCACTGACAGGTATTGACTTATTCCTGTCATTGCATTACTTGTTGAGTAATTGCATTACTGTTGCTGAGTTTCTTGTTGTTGTTGTTGTTTTGTTTTGTTTTGTTTTGTTTAGCTGCTTGTCTGAGCAGGTGTATTCATTCTTTTGATTATTGGCATTGTTGGCTTCATCGTCTCTTTCCAGGATACCCTTGAGAATGTGAGTTTCTTGAAGTACTCTCTGTCATGGAAATACCTTATTTGTGTCAATTTTGGAGGAAAGTTTGCAGAATACATAGTTGGGGTTGGAAGTTGTTATTTTTTAGGGCTTGAAGCAGATCACTTCAAGTCCTCCTGCCCTTTAAGTTTTGTGTAAAGAAGTCTGCTATAATTCTAATGGATTTACCTTTATATGTGAGGATTTACCATTATATGTGTTTCCTCTTCCTCCTTCTCTTCCTCCTCTTCCTCCTTTTCCTCTTCCTCTTCCTCCTCCTCCTCTTCTTCTTCTCCTCCTTCTTCTTCTTTTCTTTTTTTGCTTGTTTGTTTTGTATTGAGGTTGTGGCCACTTATAGTGCAAAGACTTTGTTGTTAGCATAGAGATCTGTTTCATTGTTTATCAGTGATGTACTTTGGGCTTGGATAACTATAGTCCTTATCTCAACCCCAAGATCTAAACACTCAATGGTTAATTTGGGAGGACAGGATGCAGTGCAGTTAGCTCAACAACCAAGTTCTCTGGGAATGCACTCTAGTATTGTTAATGTCACAAAGGTAATCTGAATGTTGGCTTATAGGAAAATAGTGACAACTATATGACCTTCATAATATCAAGCGAATCAGCTACAGTAGTGTGGGTCAAGATAATTTGGATATTAACATACCATAAGAACCAACTATATACCATTGTTAACCCTAGAGAAGAAATCCATAATTATGGTGTAAACTTTAAGACAACCCAGGTATTGACTTATAGCTATTATGTACTAAATGTGACAGATATATTTCTGCTAATGGTAGAAAAGAATTCAACAATAATTTTACAGAGTGAACTATCAGAAGATTAACAATTATTAACTCTATATCTACTGTTAAAGATATAGAGTTTGGGAATGGGCAAATGCAAGAGGAAAAATTTGAAACTTTAAACCACAGTGGTACCTCAGTTCATGAACTTAATTCTTTTCACAATTCTGGAAAAGACAGCCACTTTCATATTTATGTGGGAAAGATGACCACAGTGGTGTTCGTCACCCAATGCAGAGTTTGCAAACAAAAACAAAATTTTGCCAAATGCTTGTTTCTGAACCAAAGTGTTTGCAAACAAAAGCATTCGTGAACCGAGGTATCATTGTATGTAAGAAGAGAGAGAAGTGGTACAAAGGATCTAATTGGGGAGTAAAAGGATGTTTATAGAATTAGGTAAAGGTAAGAGACAAAGCTGATGTAAAATAGATCAAAGAAAGGAGAGAGGAAAAGAAAAAAAATTTTAATGGTAAAGACTGGATAAAACATTTTCACAGGGACCGTGACCACTCTTGATCATTCTGGACAAACACAACTACCCTCTGTTTCCCAGTTTATGACTACTTGATAAACAAGCCCATCTCCAGCCAGGGACCCTTCTTTTAGGACAGAGTCCCCCAAAGACTAAGGCCATTATTAATTTTTTGTGTCCAACAATTGAAAACAGGTGCCAACACTATACCAGTAAAAAGCATTCTGTTCAGCAAAGTCACTTTAACACTCTCTTACAAACCAGTACCCATGAACAGACTCCCATCCAGATCACTCTTGGGACACAGAGGGCAGGCACAGCCATGTGAACTTGTTTTGGGGTAGGACGACCTTGGGGACAGACAGGGAAGTAGCACTAACCTGAGTGGAGGGCCACCATGGGGCAGGGCCACTGCTATGTCTGAAGATGAAGTGAAACAAAGCTGCCATGGTGCTGCTGATGGCACCCTGGGCCCCACTGCATGTCTGGGGAAGGACTCTCCCATGGTGGCAGGGTTCCAGGGCATACAGAGCCTGTGTCCAATGAGACCATCCAGGTGAGTCAGGCTGCCCATTTGAGATGATAGCTGGGACAGGGGGGCACACAATGTGGCCCAGTTCTGGCGACAAGGCCTGAACTCAGGGACTGGTTATCCAGCCCAAGGATAGAAGCCAGCTGAGTAGAGACAAGTGAGAACTGGTATCACCTAGTGGGCACTTGGGTCCCCTGAGCTGGCCACAGAGCACTGCTGTCCAGCTTGAGGTCCCCAGCTCCTCAGCTGCAAAGAGCTGGGCTCAGAGACCTAGGGGACCAAGTGTCTGTAGACTAGAGTCTCTAGATGTGCTGGCAGAAGGGCTGATGCAGAAGCAGGAGGCACTGGGCCCTCACCAGCAGTAGGTGCTCTTCCTGCTGGGTGTTGCTGTGTTCCAGGGCTTGTGCCGTGCTTCTCTGGTGCTGAGCCCTGAGCAGCATGGAACATCTCAGAAAATGAGCGTAGCCGCTGTGAGTCTGGAGAGCTTCTGTGTTATCACTGTGTCTTGGTACCGAGACTTCTGGGGTGGTTCAGTTGCTCACATGCCTGACAGGTGGATTTTCCTGGTGATGACAGAACCAGGCAGCCAGAGGCACACCCGTGCATTGGCACGAACAGCGCCACAGGCTACTGCCTGCTCAGTGCTTCTTCCGTGGGTGGCACTTGTGGTGGATGAAGCAGGAACTATAGGCAAAGGCTTTTCCACACTCCTCACACTCATAGGGCTTCTTGCCTGTGTGTGCTTTCTGGTGTTTCAGGAGGTTAGAGCTGTAGTTAAAGGCCTCTCTCACCAGTATGAATTCTCTGGTGTTTAGTGACAGCAGAGCTGTACCAAAAGGTCTTCCCACACTCATCACACTTAAAGGGTTTCTCTACTATGTGAACTCTGATAGCTAATGTGATCTGTCTTGTGCTTAAATAATCCATCCACATTCACTACACTCATAGGGTTTCTTCCTTTGAAAGGGAAGAAACATAGGAACCCCCTCAAAGTCATCTTTAAATAAGGCATCAAAGAGATGTACCTCTTGCTCAGGGCTGAGTCAGCTCTTTGTGGTGTTTTCTGGCCCTTGCATGTCTCTTGTTTGGCCTTTTCCCACCCGATGTTTTTTCTTCTTTGAGAATGGCCTCTTGCACAACTGCTTCCTCCTTTGGGGCCTGGGTTGTCTTTTTCCTGCCTACAGGCTTTTCCGTCAGTGATCCTGGGAGGCAGGAAGCACTCTGGAAGGCAAGAAGGGCTGAGGGCTCAAGATCAGGGGTTTCCTAAACCCTCTGTAACTCTAGTCCAGCAGGGGTGGCTTGCCACATCCTGCGCGTGCAGCTGAAGGTCTGCTCCAGGAAGATGGCACCTGTCCTCTGATTGCTGGTGGAGACTAGGGGTCATGAGTGCCTCCGCCCCGAGGTGCAGATGCCCAGTCCAGCATCGTGGGTTGGGGGAGGGCAGGAGAAGTATGCCCACTTTGCCTTAACCCACCCAGGAAAGAAATTATATAGGGAGTAAAAATGAGAGAGAAAAATTAAAAGGGAGAAGAGGAAAAAATAAAGATTAAAAAAGAAGAAAAATAGATAAGAAACAAGGAAGAAGGACAAAAGAATATTCCCAAAGCCCCAGTAAACTTGTGAAGAAGAAAGGGCAAAAAAAAAAGGAAAAAAGAAAAAATCCAAAACAAAAAACCCTAAAAACAACACGCACACTCACAAAAAAACAGAAACAAAAGAAATTTCTCTGTTATTTGAAACATGTGGTTTTCTTTCAGGATCTACAGTTTTGGGGCCTTATCCAAGTCAAGACATGTCCCTGCTCCCACTGGTAAATAAAGAAGGCAGTCAGACCCCAGATTCGTGCTGGATGCAAGCACCAGCAGGCAGTAGGATTAAGGCGAGAGCACCAATGCTGCAACTTTCAAATCCAGAACAGTTCAGGCTACACTTAGCTTCTGGCTGTGGGGCAGGGCCAGTGTCCTTTAACTTAAACTGCTCAGGCTGTTTCCAACCTGACCACAGCTCCCTGGCCACAGTAGTCTACTGTGGCTGTCTCTCACCCATTCACTGTGGGGATGTAACACTGGGACCCCTGAACTGAAACTGTCTCACGACTGCTCTGAATCCCAAGTTCAAACAACCAACCCCTTCCTGGAATGGTGTCCAACCTAGCACTCTTTCCAGGGGATATGACGGGCACTTAGTCTGGAGTCACTCACCGCTGTTGCCTGTTGAAAGACTCGAGGGAGCAGAATCCCACACTTTCCCTACAGCTCACAGCATCCACTGGTCCTTTCCACCACCACATTTCTTTCTGAAGCCCTCCGGAGTCCCCAGCTTTTACTTGGTCTCTATAGATTCAGCTCCCCTTTCCCACGAGCCACGAACCACAAACCAGGAGCCAGGAGCCAGGGAGGAAGTGCAGATTGGCCTTTCCCTTCTCCATGCTGTGTTCTGTGTTCTGTATTCTTCTGTAGGTTTTAATTTTCCTGTCAGATCCTTCCTGGTTCCCTGGGATCCACTTCTCTTCTTTTGTTCTTCCCCAAGTTGTCTAGATTCAGAATCTCTGAGAAGTTGAGTTGTTGCTTACCACTCCACCATTTCCCTGAAAGTCTCCAAAGTAATTTCTGAAAGCAGTGTAATAAACATATGCCTTGAATGATCTTTAATATCCTGAAAGACCTTGTTCCTGTATTCCTAGGCCACTTTTTCAGTGGAATCATTTAAGGAGAAAAGAAGGTGAGAGACAAGGTTTTGAGAGCAGAGAAACACATTTGTGTGCGCAGGGAGGTTAGGTGGTCAGGTACATTCTACTGGTGAAGAGACACTTCTCTGGTATCTCCTTCTCACATAGCCCTCCTCTGATTTTGAGGTTGGTGGGTTTGTTTTGTCTGGCCCAGAGTGGGTGTGGGCCACATGGACTAATTGCAAGGATTAAAATACTACTTTCTGTTGCCTGGTTTGTTTGCTTCATAGCTTGAAGTGAAAAGGCATAGAATAAGTCTGAAAGTGCAGGTCACAAAATTGTGTCACAAAGTTGCTGAAAGAAAATTTAACAAGGGGCCGGTGAGATGGCTCAGCGGCATAAGCGCCTGCCTGGCAAGTGCGAGGTCCTGAGTTCAACTCCCGGTTCCCACATACGAAAAAAAAAAGGGCCGGTGAGATTGCTCAGCAGCATGGGCGCCTGCTGGCGTGCGAAGTCCTGAGGTCAACCCCCGGTACCCACAAAAAAAAAAAAAAGGAAAATTTAACAAGATTACTTACTGTTCCCCTATTGTTAAATTACCAATTATATAATTGCCATAAAATGTTTGGAAAATATAGAAAGAAGAAATATAAAACACTCATAGTCTGACAATTACTGTTAATTTTGACACATTTCTTGCCAATTTTTTCCCAGTGATAATCTTTTTATTGTTTTGCATAGTTACAATTAAATCAGATCCATGTACAATTCCATAGCTAGCTTTTTTGAGCTAATATCATAAATATTTTTCCATTAAACTATGGATTTTAGTTTTTTCAAGCAAAACTCTTTTAGCAGTTTATGAGCAAATCAAGACCCTTCTGGATTGTACCTGGTGGAGAGGTAGCAGCAGGATGGATGGAAAGTGGTAGGGTCCTGGACCCAGACAGCCTACATCTTAAGCCCTGTTTATTTTTTTTTTTTTTTTTTTTTTTTTGTGGGTACCGGGGGGTCGACCTCAGGACCTCGCGCGCCAACAGGCACCCGTGCCGCTGAGCGATATCACCGGCCCTTTTTTCGTATGTGGGTTCCGGGAGTCGAACTCGGGCCCTCACGCTTGCAAGGCAGGCGCTTACGCCGCTGAGCCATCTCACCAGCCCAAGCCCTGTTTAAAAATGAATGCTGTGGGTGGCGTGAGGCTCATCCTGGTCCTGAGGAAATCCTTTTCCTCACCGTGCTGTATATCGAGAGTAGCAGACCAGTCCAAGAGTGATTAGAAAATTAGAAAGGCTGGGGCTTCCCAGAGGTCGCTCCAGGACCTAGAACTAACCTCATTTAACAGAAGGAGACCTTGAACCTCCCACAACTGTGGAAGGGAGACCACTGCAGCTTCTTCATTTCTTTATATTAAGAAGGGAAAGTGTGATTGGCTGCCATTTCCCTTTCTGGTCGTGATGGCCTTCATGTGACTCAAGCTAACTTACTGACTGCCCAAGCTTTTTTTGCACCTTTGATATAGTAAGTAATCATATGGTGGAAATTATAAATAACTTACTTGTTCCAAGTGTAGGAATTTTTTTTAGTATATAAGTTTGTTAATTAGTTATGGGGAAGATTGTGTGGTCTAAGATAAAAATGGGATCTTGGAAAATTCTTTTTTCAGATTGCACAGTGTGTCCAAGACATAAACAGTTTGTTTACTTGCAGAGAAATGTGCTGTCAGCGAGGGGAAATTCAGGTTTTTTTCTGCCCTTGGCTAAATTATTTGAGTGTGATATAAAAATTAAAACTCCCAAAGTAACAATGATACTATGTAACCAATCATTCATATTAAATACAAGTTTATTGCACTGCTTTTCTCTCTATTTGGCATGCTCCCTCCTTCTTAATTAGACCTAAATTGTTTCAGGATTGTCATCAGCATGGCACATGGGGAAATCACACATTTTGGAAACAGGTCCACTTGGGTTTGAATCCTGGCACTAGGAATTACTGCTTGTATCTTCTCAGCAGTAATATAGAAGCAATAACATGTGTCTCCTTAGATAGCCATGAGGATGACATGAGATGAAGCTTGTAAAGCAAAGTACCTAGAGCATTGGCCCTGGGTCAACAGTGGTTGTTGTCTCTTACCACCATTGCTGTTGGCAGGCCCCCAGGTCTTATGGCCCTAAAATTAGGCCACTAGTACTCTGCGTTATGTACCTAAAGATTCATGAGGAAGATAAAAGTAGCCTGCTTGCCCAGGGATTTATGGTTCAGAAGCAATCTTTAGTGAGTGAAGATCTTAAATTCATTCTTTCTAGGCTCCTTTCTCACACCCAGGCTAGAGACCATCCATGTCTGCAGAGTTGCTGGAAAAAATGATTTTCAGACTTTCCATGTGAATGTATTTGGTTTTGCTACTTGCACAAGAAAATCCCAAAACTTTTAGCTAAGGTTTTGTGATCTCACAAATCACTCACAAGTGTACAAAAAGAGAAATCAAGCCAGAATTGCTGTTGGGGAGAGATAAGTTCCAGCAGTTATCATGTAGATTTAAATCATTTCCCCAGAATGGTCCCTTGCCTGTGGACTCTGCATAGCACTGCTGACCCACCCAACCACGGTATGTGGAGAGACAACCCCAGCTGCATTCCTAGGCAAAATGCTTCTGCCCCTCCAAGTTGTCAGTCTCCTGCCCTGAGGTGTGTTTCCCACCTATGCCAATTTTTACTGTTTATTTCTGACTTGTAGCAGCTTGTCTTAAGCACTGGATAAACAGAAAGAATTCATCACTCTGTCTGGTGCCTTAGTCCAGGACAGGCCAGGGCACAGTATTACCCTGGATCTCACGAAGATGGGCCTTGCCCTGCTAGGCTGAATGTGCTTCGTGCCACATCTCCTGCTGTCTCAGCTTTAAGAGTAATGGAAGCCTTCAACCCTGAGCTTGGTTGGTCCAGGCCTCACCAACTTCTGACAAGTGACTGAGTTTAAGAAGGGGATTCCTTTGTGCCTGTACCTATTTTATTTCTTAATCCATGAAGATGATTATTTCTATAGTGAGCAGTGAGTGTCCGAGAACCTCAGTTCAGGATGACTCTTTCTTGATACCCATAATGGAGAGGTGCTTCTTAGGGAGTGTCAGGTCTGATTTGTGCCTAGAAAGACGTTTGTTTAGAAGCTTAGTATGTGGTGGGAATACTTCATCTGCTGGATTCAGGAGTGCAGATGCTGAAGGTGGTCTAGCTAACAGGCAAGCAGCCCTCACTGGGCTGAAGTCAGGGGGATTTTGCCCAGCCACTTGTATTGGACTCCAGGGGTCCTTCATCTTATTCTGAGCAGGCTCCCTGGAATCAAGGTCCTGAGGGGCAGTTGTACATCCTGATATTCAAATTGCATCAGTACATTCTGAGTGTGCTCTGTTTCTCTTTGCAGCTTCCCAATGCAATGTCAGCTTAAAGAAGCAGAGGAGCCGCAGCATCCTTAGTTCCTTCTTCTGCTGCTTCCGGGATTATAATGTGGAGGGCCCTCCATCCAGCAGCCCCAGTGTGCTTCCGCCACTGGTGGAGGAGAATGGTGGGCTTCAGAAGGTCAGTGCTGATGGGGAACTGTGTGCTCAATAAAACTGCAGCAGTGGCACATTTGTCCTATCTTTGACAAATATTGCTAGTAAGAGTATGTGACAATATGTATGCAGCCATTTAAAGATTTAAAATTATAAAAATTAATGTGTTTTAATAACAGAGGTCTCAGGCATTTAACAACTAAAGAATATGTTTGATGGAAATTATAAGAGTCACTTCACATTTTCCTGTGAATATAAAATTGAATGCATAAAATAGAGAATTAAAGAACCAGTAGTGGACACAGAAATAGACAAAAAGAGATAGACACATGTAAAAGAGCTAACAATAAGTATAACTGAGTTTGAATTTGTCAATAACAAACAGTGTACATTATATATTCTTTTGTGTATAACAAATAAAAAATGTGACATTGTCACAGTAGGTCAAAGACTAGAATCCACCCACATGCTGTCTAATAGACATAGCGGAAACAAAGTGACTCAGAACATAAAAAGGATAATCAAAAAGAGACATCAACCAAGTGTAAGAAAGAACAAGGTTATAATGTTAATCTATCAAAATGAAACTTTAGGTAAAAATCATTGAAGAGGTATGAGGAAAGTCAAGATTGAGGACATGAAACTATGAGCAGGGAGATAGATCTTTTGCAAGTGGGCATGGGACCTACAAAGAGAGGGAGGTGGAGGGAAGGAAGGCGAAGGCAATAAAAAGAATTAAACATGTACCTCGTCCCTAAGATGAATGTGATCATTATGTGCAGTAAACACGTACTAATAAAAAATAAAATAACTTTATATCCAAAATAACAAGAGTAAAGGACATAAATACATAATTCACAAAATAAATACAGTTGGTCAAACATGAAAAATATCAAAACATGAGAAAATTCAAAATATATGGAAAATGCCAGCGTGGTTAATAAATACAAATTAAAACAGAGAGATACCCTTTTTCTTCTATCAGATTATCAAAGATGTCCTTGAATATAGTATTTGCATCTGGCATGGGGTGGTGGGAAGGAAAGTAGATGATATAAATTGGTTATTGGTGAAAGCATAAGTTGATTATACCTGGCCTGAGGAATATTTGGCAATATGATCTTAAAATCTTAAAAATGTGCCTATTTGTTGATGTAAGCAAATTGATTTTATAATGAAATTTTATAATTATGAATGTGCAGTGATTTAACCATAGGATGCCATCCAACATAAATTATCATACTTCACAATTGTAAGAAAGTCCAAGTTGAAAAATGGGAATCTGAGATGCCTCCTAGGGAAAAAGCAAATGGAAGATATAGATGAGAACTGAACAGATAACTCAGGACATCAGCTATGAGTACAAAAGTAACTTGTAGAACTTAAAAAACTCATGGTTTCTAAATATAAAAATTCAGTAAATAAACTTGAAAAAAGAAAAAGAACAAAAACAGTCACTCCTAAGAACTGAATTAATGTTCTAGAAAAGCAAGTGGAAGAAATATCTTAGAATTCAGATTAGATACACAAAGATGGAAATTGTGAGGCAGGGAGAAAGAGGCATCTAAGGGGGCAAGCATACAAATAGTGGAAGTTTCGGAAGGAGAAGAAAAGGGGTATCGCTCGGGTATAGCATTAGATTGCAGGAGAAAAAAAATAGAAGAAAAAACTTTTAAGTTGAAAAAGGTAGAATCTGCACATTGAAAGAACTCACCAAGTCTACAGCAACATTGAGGGGCAGTGCATAGAGCACTTGCCAGATATATGCTGTTGAAATTCTGAAATGTAAGGATAAAGAAAAAACCTTGTGAGCCACCAGAATAAATTATTTTCAAAGAAAACAATTATGTTAATATCCAAATTTTCATCAGCAACCCTAAATGCCAGAATACTGTGAAAAAATGGTTATAGGCTACTGAAAGAGAAAAGCAAAAATTTTGTGCTTAAGACAGCCTTGGGCCAGTGATATGGCTCAGCGGCATAAGCGCCTGCTGGCAAGCGCGAGGTCTTGAGTTTGACTCCCGGTACCACATTAAAAAAAAAAAAAGACAGCCTTTATCTGTTGAGGCAAAAGAAGTGTATTTTCAGACATGTAATGTTTCAGAGAGGGGCCAAAAATTAAAATCTTGTTGAGATTGATGTTATGATAAAACCATAGGAAATGTAGGAATAAAAATGATTTAGGAATAGGAAACAAGTAGCCCAGCTGAAAAATAGATACTCAGAATTCACTGGAGAAAAGAGAAATAAACACAAAAGTGAACAAACTGTCAAAATTAAGGAAAGGAAGTAAGAACAAATAACGGATAAATAGTAAATGTAACATAAAGTATAGACATAAAACCAGCCAGGCATGGTGGCACACGCCTGTGATCCCAGCACTCTGGGAGGCTGAGGCAGAAGATTACAAGTTCAAGCCCAACATGGGCAATTTAGCAACTTTAGCAAAGCCCTGTTTCAAAATAAAAATAAAAACGGGTTGGGAATGTATCTCAATCCGAAAGCCCTGGGGTCACTCTACCCCTCATCAAATAGGCAGAAAACCAAGTTTAATGAACCAAATTCTGCCAACAAAAGAACAAGACTATCAGATTGATTTCCCAAAATGAGGTGTATGCTATTTCCAAGAATGCACAGGTCATCAGATAGGAATGATTTTGGCAGCAAGTAAAAGAAAACTGACAGTGACTTAAACAATTAAGGGATTATTTTACTCCACTAAAAAGTGTGAGTCATACCTGGATGCGATGTGGTGCACATTGGTAATCCCAGCTACTTGGAAGGCAGAGACAGGAGAATTGCAAACCTTAGGCCAGACTGGGCAACTTTTTTTTTTAATATACGGGTACCGGGAGTCGAACTCAGGACCTCGCGCTTGCCAGGCAGGCACTTATGCCACTGAGCTATGTCACCACCCCATGGGCAACTTTTTGAGATATTGTCTCAAAATAAAAATTAATAAAAGGACTAGAGCTATAGCTTATGGTAATGCACTTGCCCAGCATGTGTGAGGCCCTAGGTTTGATCCCAGGTATCACAAACAAAACAAAACAAAAAACAAACAAAAACTGCCCAAGTCAGGCAGGTGCTAGGGTTGGTTTAGATTCCTGATGTCCCTTCTCATCAAAAACCCGGACTTTGGGCCGGTGAGATGGCTCAGTGGTGTAAGCGCCTGCCTTGCAAGCGCGAGGGCCCGAGTTCGACTCCCGGATCCCACATACGAAAAAGGGGCCGGTGATATCGCTCAGCGGCACGGGCGCCTGCTGACGCGCGAGGTCCTGAGGTCGACCCCCGGTACCCACAAAAAAAAAAAAAAAAAAAAACCCGGACTTTTTCTGTTCTTCTACGTTTGGATCTTCCCACCCCACCATCCTTGGTGTTTGCATTCCTCTTCGTGTTTTATGTGTAATCTCTCAAAGTTGCAGCTTGAGACATCAGACCTACATTCACAAGAAGGGAGAAGGTTGCACTCACGATGTCTGTTCCTTTAGTGGAAAGTCAGCGCTTTTACAGGATCTCTAAGAGACCCGTGCTTATATCTAATTACTAGAACTTCATCACGTGGCTACTGGGGTGGGGAGGTGGGGGGCACCGAAAGGGAAGAATTTAGTTCAGCATATTCCTGCTCCAAACAGAATCAGAGAGCTTTCACAAAGGAGAGAAGAGGAGTGACTAATAAGTAGATGTGCTAGTCAGTAGGGGCTTAATTGTGCTTCAGTAACAACCTCAAAATCTAAGAGGATTAAAGTAGTGCAAGTTTATTTTTCCCTCATACTACTTATCATGGGTTGACTGAGCCTTCTCTGTCCAATAGAAATATGTTTGTCACATATGTAACTTAAATTTTTCTACTGGCCACATTTTAAAAATATTTTTAAATATGAGTGACATTAATCTTAATAATTTAACCCAATATATCGAAAATATTATTTTAGTGTTTAATAGAAAAATCATTAGTAGCATAATGTATGTTCTTTTTTTCTTACTAGTATGTTGAAATTGGATGTGGGTTTTATACTTAAAATACATCTTAATTTGGGCTAGCTACACTTCATGTGCTCAATAGCTACATGTTACAAAGAGCTACTATATTAGACAGCATAACTCTGATCCTGATTTATGGCCCTAGACTGAGGAAGGCCCCATCTTTTTGCTTCCAGTATTGTCACAGCAGGAAAAAGGGAATGCGATAAATCATACTAGTTCTTAAAATGTTCACTCAGAAATAACATACCTCATTTCAACTTGTTTTATTGGACAGAGCAAGTGACCTCTAACTTCAAAGGCATAGTAGAAGTATAATCCTACCATGTGCACAGAAGGAAAACTGGAATCATTTGGTAAACAGTGTAGATAGATGACTGATAGTTTCTGACACAACTTCTAACATACTGTGATTAAGGAAAGTAGAAAATAAAGAAATGGCCAAAATGTTCAAGACAGATCAAACAGAAAGAAGCAAGAATTTTAATATAAAGGCAGTGTTAATATCAAACCAAGCAGAAGTCAAGGTCAGAAGCATTGCACAGGATAAAGAGGGATATTTTACAATAAAAGGTGTAATACGTGAGGGGTGTAAGACCATAAGCCTTTATAAAATCAACAGTGCAGCCAACTGCAAGAAGAAAACTGTTTAAGTGTGATAAAAATCTGTCTTCTAAAAATATACAGCAAACACAGGAAAATCATTGGTAGGTTGTAGTAGGATAAAACCAGAAAGTGAAACAATTGGTAAAAATATGGAAAAGATACAAAATTAATCTTATTTGCAGATGACTTACTTGTTTACATAGACAACCCCAAAAGACTCTACAGAAGTTGATTAGGATCATTGGAAGATTTTGATAGACTAGCTCTTGTTTAAGAAAAAAATGTGCCGTTCTTCTGAATAGGGAGATGCAGTTCATATGGAAGAAAAAAATGTCAAAGAAAAATTGAGAAAATTTTGGAAAGAAAATAATGAAAGATAACTTGGAATTGGCAGATACTAAACCATCCTCTACATCAATATAGAAAATACATCAGTAAAGTACGTAGGGTGATATTACACTGTGATCTGTACCTCACACCCCAGACCCTGATATCTGTCTCAATATGCTGTCCTCATGCCCTCCCTCCCCGAACTTAAAAGTTGTTTCCATAGGGAATTGCTATTAATGAAGGGAACATAGAGGAAGAAAGAAAGAGAAGAACCACTGCCTTCATGGTAAAAGTTATTTAATATCTGCCTAGATGAAATGACACAAGGAAATGCCATCATGCCCCAGAAGATTTCCTAGAGTACACAGCCATCTCTGTCAGGGGATAAGTGCCTTTACAGGCACTTCCTTTGGCAGAGCTGAGCTCACTTGGACTTAGTGTTATGGACTTCTTTCATGAATTTGTCACAAAAGCTTTTTCAAGAACTAAGTCAACTGTGAGATAACTTAGTTAAATCCAAAGTGGGAGTGATGCATTATTTGCATGACACTTGACTATTCATTGTGTGAGACCAGACCCCAAAAGAACAGCCAATGTCCGAGAAGAACAGCTAATTCCCAGAGAAGGATCCTCTGCCCCTGCACTCAGTTTGGCCAGTATCCATAGAACACAAAACCCAGGCCCAGTACATATGGCAACGGTTCCTAAGCCCAACTCTATTGTTAAATTCCAGGCATCCTTCACTCTGAACTCAGCATGCCACAGGAATAGGGAAGATCGTGGACAGAATGGGACAGGCAACCTGTAGGCCCCATCTACTCTGCATATTTATTTTGCCCTTGAGAAATGAGGATTTGAAGCCTTTGCATTTCAGACTGCTGCTGTGGCAGTGGCTGGGGTAGCAGTCATTGTTACCATCATAGTCACAACCTGGATTTGCAGGCCAGTAGCCTCCAGAGGCTAAGAGGAGCAGTCACGCAGATGGCAGACACCACAGAGAAGATAGTGAGGACTGTGTGAAAGCACACAAAAATACATGCATACCCCATGGATGCACATGTGTGCACACACATGCACATGTAAACCTCGTGGGTAATCTTCAAGCACAAATATCTGTAGATAAGCACCTATGCTTGCTCATTGTCAGTGTTTTGTCATGCCCTGAAGATGTGCTCTTGTGATCTCGGTCATCACTGATGTGCTCATCTCTCCGTCAGAAGTATGGTTCTGAAGGTACACTTGTGTGTAAGGACTGTCTGCAGTCTCTCACTAAAGCAGTTCTTCCCAACTGGGGATGAATTTGTCCTCCAGATTTATATTTGGCAGTGCCTAGAGCCTTGGCTGACATTGCTGGCAGGGGTTCTACTGCAGGTAGAGTTCCAGGATGCTGTTAAACCTCCGGTGGTATACAGGACAGTCCCAACACATTCATTTGACCCAGAGTGTCACTAGTGCTGATCGAGGAACCCTGCTCTAAAGTAGTCCAACAGGCTTGGGAGCTTCTGGCTAAAATCTTGTCCACCAAGGGCAGTGACCTGCTCCTGGGTCAAAATGTTGGGAATATTATTATTTAGGACCTTCTGAAATTCTGCACAAGTTCTTAGAATCTTGGATGTGATTAGATTATAGCTTTGCCCAGACTAATGTCAGAAGGCAGCTTGAGTCCTTAAAGTAAGCCCCAAGTCTCCTGACAAAGTAAAGAGCCTAAAGATCATCTCGAGAGGAAATAGTAGTTGCTATTAACATGGAAGAGGCAATGACTAGAGCCCAGAAATAAACAGGAAGATGCTAAGTGTTTCTTAGAGTGAGAGCAGAGCTCAGACAAGTATCAACCATCTGCCATTGCCAACCATCAAATTTGACCTTCACGTGAGACTCCTCACTGGTCACCCTCCCTAGTAACAGTGGACATATCTTTTCACCAATCCTTCAGTGTTGAGGTATGAAGCAGTGTATCTGAAAAAGACAAAATACACAAAATGGAAATGCTCAGTAAAATTTATTCTTTTATTAGCATTTATTGGCACAAAAATAAGTTTCTGTCAGCCGAGTTTGGCTGGCATTCAGAGATAAGAAATTGGCCGGAATTTGGAGCTGAACTTCCTAGTGGCCTGAATTTTCTTAATGCTCCCTATGAATACAGGTTCTGTTATCCTGTGTTCAGAATCACTGCCATGTCTGTGACCAGGGTGGGAACTTCTTGTACCTTGCCCTGTCCCCTCTTCCCTGTTCTCCCCTAGAAGAGGACCTGGAGTGACCAGGGTATTCCTTATAATCAGGCGAACTTGACAGTCTTTTCAGGGAAATACTTGCTTAAAATAAGAAACAAAGCAGTTATTAGAGGGAATCAAGGATCGAAGTAAAATGTGAGCTTTCATTTTTATTTGTAAATGAAGAATTAAATTTCTGAGAGTAAGGGAAGCACTGTTTCAATAAATAAGAAGGCCCAAGCCTCAGGAGCCCAGCTTGTGCTGTGGGGGGAGGGGGAGATGGGAGGCAGCAGGAGCCTCAGGTCCTACCTGTGGAAGGTCTTTGGGTTCCTCCTCCTCATTAAACACCTCCAAGGTAGGACGAATGGGAAGTCACATGATTGCTGTGTTGGAGAGTGCTTAGAAGTTTCTTTTGAGAATATGATCTCTTTCTCCTCAAACCTGACAATGATTTTTTTTTTTTTTTTTTTTTTTCTTTTTCCTCAGGGTGACCAGAGGCAGGTTATTCCTATACCAAGTGTATGTATTTATCAAATTTTTATTGAAACATTCATAGAATTTGTGGCTTTGGGCCTAGTAATGTAAAAAAAGATAAAACAAAATGTTCTTGCTTATGTTGAGTTTTATCATGTGATATCAACAGCTCTGTTTTGTTAAAAAGAAGAATGAAGCTACACTTTAAACTGCGAGCAGGAAGTTTTGTACAGAGATCATTTCCTTTCTCAGGAACAGCAGGCAGTGCATCTAATAACCAAATTCTTGTCTTCCTTTCTGTCTGGGAAAGGCCTCCAAGTCTTAATAAACTGAGGTAACCTAGAGCTTCCCTGCCCCGCCTTAGCATCATTTCCCTAACTCTGTACATTGGGAGAACTCCATAGATTTCCCAGACAATGGTTCTTTGCAGTAGATTCAGTCACAGTGGATTAAACTGAGGTCCTGCTTGTTTAGTGGTATCAATAGTGTGGCTGTAGCTCTGATATCAGAGCAATTACTCTTAAGTAGCCTCCCTGAAATTGTATGACCAGCCTCACTCCACAGCCCAACTGTTCTGCAAGTGCCTCAGCTAGGCACTCCCTGGCCCACCCCACTTCTGTTTTCAGTCTTGGAACTTAGGAGAGAAACTGAACCGGTGCTCTCAGCAATCCACTGTCCACCGTCTCCACTGTTTCTTTTTAGTTATTTTCTTCATAGCTAGAACAAAATACTGGACACTTGTAATAAAGAAGTTTATTTTGGCTCATGTTTCAGTCCCTAGTCTGCTGGCTGCAGGACAGAACTAGCAGAGGAACATAGTGGAAAGGAAGCAGAGGGAGTGAGAGGAGGAGCCAGGGAAGGAAATAAACCCTTCCTGGCTATGCCCCTATAATCCAGTCACCTTCCAAAACCCCCACCCATGAGTACATGCGGCTTTTGGGGGATATTTAGATATAAACTATAACATTTCTCTTCCCTCTGCTCAGCCAGCAGAGCCGTTGAGCTTGAGGCTATGCAGCCAGCAGCAGCTGGGGACTGACTTCCAAAGGAACTAACAGTGGAGAGGTCCATCAGACAAGACCTTTCAAACAGTCCTACATCCCTAGGGAAGGATTTAGGTTTCCAAATAGGTCCATAAATTGACATTTTAGACTATAAAGACTATGATTCAGATTATCTGATTAAAATCTGGTCATTTTTCTTTCTTAGGACTTTAGAACATCCAAGAGATGCAGCAATCCTGCATTGAAAGGAATAGGTTTTAACACTTCAGTAGTGTGTGCCACTTACAACTAGCTCAAAAAGTTTTGAGATTTTCATTTTTCTCAAAACTTTAACTCTTACTTGACTTGTAGGTTGCAGGAGTTTGTGTAGTGATCCTGCCAGCGTGCCTGGGGACTGAGCTGTGTTGGGGGAACTGGTTTGGTGTTGGAGGAACTGGCTTAGATCAAAAAGAGTGGTCAAGCAGTGCAGGCAGCATCTAAGACAGTGTTTGAGGGAAGTGTCCATTGGTGCTCACCAGAGGGCTTTCTTTTAGCTTTGGTACAAAGTAGTTTCATATACAGAGTCCACCAAAAAAAAAAAAAAAAATTATACATCAGGAAAAGAAAAACTTGTATAAATATGTTAATACTAAATTTATTGAGACATCATGAGATTAATACGAATTATCTTTGGCCTCTACAATTACAAGAGATGCTCATAGTGGTGGCCATTAGCTTCCAGACATTTATTAGTGCGGCAAACAGCTGCTTGGGTAAGTTTGGTCATTCAAATTGCTGCACATGCATTTTCAGTTTGTTCTCTAAAAGCCAGCAGTGTAGTGTGTTTTCTACAATACACAGCATCCTCGAGGGTCTCCCATACACCATCTGTTGAAAAAAATGTCATACTATAGAGTAACACCATCTGTTGAAAAAAAATCATACTATTTTTCTTTTTTTAAAGTGTGTATACATTTTTTTTTGGCAGACTATATATTTTTTCTACCAAGTTACCTATGTTAAACAAGTTACAGGTAGTATCTCCCCTACTCTTATCCCTCTCCTTCAATACCACTGCAATTGTCTTTTCTCAGAGTTAATTCACAGCCATCCAGAAAGTTAAGTGCCAAATGAAAGCATTTGCTGGCCAGTATAAACCCACCGAGGAAATAGACCCTTTTCCTACAAATGGAGACCAACTATATACAGAAATTCCAGAATAAAGTGGACAAGGAGAAGGTTCATTGTGTAATATATTTGTGTTAGATTAATAAACTGCTGTCTCCTACATGTGAGACACTGGGTTAGGCCATACAAATCTTTGAACCGTCTACAAAAAAGCAGAACCTTACGAAAGTAACTTTCATCTTTGAATGATAACCTGCAGAAAAAGCAGTTCTGCTGATGGGCACAGTGTAATCTCCACTACCTGCTTAGCCTGTAGGACTGAACCCAATTCCATCTGGGGCCAGCTCAGCCCTGGAATTCAAGTCTTGAGATCCCCAGAAAGATCTGCACCTACCTACCAAGGCCCCAAGTCACATAAGCAGACTGGTCCTGGCCTTGGGCCAGAGGAGGATCTGGTCAGTGCTTGAAGCACTTGAGAGCTTGGGGTGCTACACTACAGAACCAGAAATCCATGCTGGTGCTGAGCCTCCAAATCAGGGCCTCCAGCATTATCCATGCCCTGAACGCCTTATCCAGGCCCTGAAGATGAAGGATGCCTCTGAACCGCAAGTACCCAGAGCAGCTCTAACGAAAGTCCTCCCTCTCTGCTTCTCACTTCCCCCATGTTTTTATTCACATGCTACTCTTCATATGTGCATAGGCTTAATCTTTAAACTCTTTCCTAAACAATTCAAGCTCATGGTTAATTTTAAAATGCTGAAATATTAAAGTAGAAAGAAAAAATCCTCCAACTTATTCTCCCTGCTTAGAATAACTACTTTTAATATGTTGTGTCTTTCTCAAAAAATTTCCAAACGCAAACATATTGACACAAATGAGATCGTGTGGTAGCCACCATTCTGCAAATTGCTTGTTGTTTTAACAAGATGACTTGAACATCTTTCCAAATATTAGTGCATATATATCTGCCTTGTTGTTTTACATGTCATTGAAGGCATTTACTTTGTTTCTACTTCTGTGCTATTACAAAATACTGCTCTTAAGAATGTTGTTGTACTTATGTGTATATGGAGTTGTGTGATAGTTTTGTGTGATCAGATCCTAATTGTAGAAATGCTACATCAAGAGATCTATTCTACATTGTTGGTACAGCAAAGCCAAATTGTCCTCCAAAGACCTATGCTTAATTTACATTCCCATGAAAAGCCTACAAGATTGCCCCATTCCCTCACTAGAAACATTTATCACATGTTTTAATCTTTGCTATCCCAAAGTAAAGAATGATACGGATTTATTGCTTTGAATTTGCATTTCTTCATGAATATCAAGTTTTTCACAAATTCATTGACCACACCTTTTCCTTCTGCCCTCTTCATCTAAATTTTATATACTGTGTTTATCTTTTTAAATGTTAAGAAAATTAGTGCTTTTCTCCCAATTTATTATATATTTTTTCACCTTGTGTGTAATCATTTTGGCCACAAAGAAATTTTAATTTTATGTAAGCAAATGTATTAATTTCATGCTTTATGGCTCCTAGATTTTATGCTTAGAAAGATCTCCCCGCTCTACAACTGCAACCCATTTTTCTTCTAATATTTTGATTTTTTTTATTATTAAACGTCAGTCTTTGATGTAGGAATGCAGTTGGTGGAAGGTATGAAGTAGCAGTCCAGCATTTTTTCTTTTTTCAAGTGGGTACTCATTTGCCCCAGCACCATTTATTAAGCACCAGCACCTCTTTGACATAAGTATTTAAAATGGCATCTTTCCCTGGACTGTTGAAAGTTCCAGTTAGTAGCATTTGTTTCTGACCTGTGTGCTGGGATTTTGGGTCTTCCTCCTTAGGAAACTTCATGAGCTGTTGGGCAAAGGTCAGGTATTGAAGAATAAGGAAAAGATAATGAGATAGAAAGTTTAGACATAATCAAAGTTCAAGTGGTCATGGCTTGAGATGTGTTCATCATCTAAAGGCTGGTATTTGAATAAGAAATGCCACAGAAGCTGTTCCCACACTCTCATTAAAATCACATCCCACCTTGGTGATCACAAACTCAGTGTTGGTGATGTAGTTCAGCCGTAAAGTGCAAAGGGAAAGGAATTTGTTTTTAACACTTAGGTTTCTTTGCTACTTGCTTAAGCCTTGTAGTAAAGCAGGAATACACTTTATTCCACAAAAATATTATGAAGAACATAGAAGCAGAGGAACTGTTCTAGTTAAAAACAGTCTGGAGTTTCGCACATTAGGCTCTGAGGTCTCTGCCTGAATTCTGTGGCTTGGGGGAACACAGTGTGCAGACCCCAACCCTGAGAAATCTTGTAAGAAGATAATCATCTAATGTACCAAAACAAGGTACTAAATCTTTAAGGTTTAGGAGCGTTTGTAGGGCAGGTACTCCACAAAAAGTAACTTTAGTGTTAACTCTTCACAGTTGCCAGGTTACTGCCAAGGGTACGAAATTTCAGATTATCCCAGGAAGAAAAGTACCGTGAATATCATTTTTGATTCTTTGGTGGCAAACCATGGTCCTCTCTCCCATCTACCATAGATTTCTGCTTCCCTACTCCCTACAATGTTCTCTGTGTGCATTTGAGTAAGTGACTTCACATTTTAAAAAGGCCCTTCTAGACCATAATGATATTTCTCTTATTCTTGAGCTTTAATGATGGACTGAGAGAAAATTTGTTTGAGGACATTTTTGAGTTTATGATTTAGGCATCACCAGAACAGATCAATTGAAATAATAAAGCACTGTTGTAATTTTGTAGCATCCTTGCATTGCCCAGGACATGGCTGACCAACAGAACTTTTACCACTTAGACTGAGGAATTTGCATTTAATCTAAAGATAGGCTGGGCCAGGGATATAGCTCAGTGGCACAGCGCCTGCCTGACAAGCACAAGGTCGTGAATTCGATTCCCAGTACATACGTACATACATACATACATTAAATAAAGGCAAGCTGTCAGAGAAGCTGCGTGCATTTGAGAAACGGAAATAATAGACCCTTCCTTGCCCATTGCCCCCCAGCCTGGTCTTCGTAGCACAAATGTAAAATCAATAAATTGTCTAGGAGAATTCTTACCCTTCCCAGTCTTTTTTCTCTTTGGTAGTACATGAGAATATTTTCCCCTTTTAAATAAAAGAATATAAAGTGTGGTTTAAATATGCTAAGAAAGTAATTTTTATTCTCGGGCTTGAAAAATAACTGAGCCACTTTGGGCAGATTTTTGATGTTTTCAGATATGCCAGAGATAAAATTTCTAGGCTAGCAGTTAAATTAACAAATTAAAATGTTGTTTCAGTAGTACATAAACGAAGGGGAAGAACTGCATAGGTATAACTAGACTAAAAAGAAAGGGCATAGAAAAGGAAATTATCGGTGTTTTACTCTTGCATGTCTGTATTCTTCACCATGAAAATGTGTTTTTCTTACATAATTGTTTAATAAAAATTTAAAAATTTATGCTGGTCACATACAGTCCTCTGTGTTCCCTTAAGAGCTGATTATGCCCTGCCTTTTTTTTTTTTTTTTTTTTTTGTGGGTACCGGGGGTCAACTTCAGGACCTTGCGTGCCAGCAGGCGCCCGTGCCGCTGAGCGATATCACCGGCCCTTTTTTCGTATGTGGGTTCCGGGAGTCGAACTCAGGCCCTCACGCTTGCCAGGCAGGCGCTTACGCCACTGAGTCATCTCACCGGCCCTAAAACACTTTTTGATATAAACTATTTGCAAATTTAATTTTATAAAAACTAACCTGCTGATTCACTACTTTATTAATGAAGGAGAGACTCTCTTCTACATCCCAAAATTGCATTCCAGTCTCCAAGGCACATCCCACCTCCCTTGCCAGTGCCGCAGGGTCAGGGAGGACTGCTTGGCCAGCTTTAGTTAGAGCTGAGGGACTTGAAGGCCTTAAGGGTTTTTTCTGGAGGGCATTAGAAAAGAATGAAGCACATACGCTTACTAGAGGGAGACCCTCTAGAGTTTGAGTGTTATTCCCTACAAATAGCCTCTTCTTGGACAGCCCCTCTTTGTCCTTTCTTGTATCATTGCACTTGCAAATTTACCTAAACTGTCCACTGCCTGTTTATGTTCACTATTGAATCAGCTAAAGTCCAAAATTAATCTTTGATCATTGACTAGTGTTCAGTTTAAAGGAAAAATAAAAAATAGAGGAGCCTGCCACTTGAAAGAGAATACTTCTTGATTTCATGGTTTTTTTTGTCTTACTTGATAAACTAAATTGTCCATTCTTCAGTGGCCAGGGACATTTTCTTGTGTTTTGTTTTGTGTCAAATATTAAACACAGTTTGACCTTGCTGGATAGAAAATTAACTGTTAACACTGAATATGCCACAAAGTAAACTAAAATATTTCAAATCATTTCTGGAATGAGGCAAGGCCCAAAGAAATAAATACTCTAAAACTGAGTAAGGCTGGCTGAAAATACCTAGCATTGTATTAACTCTTTATGGCTTTTCCATCACAAAATCGGAGGCAGTTACTCCAAGAACATGTAATTGGATTCTCTGGTTAACACACACTATGTGGATTAAAATTTAACTTTCAGAGACACAGAATCCAGAGAGTAAAAATGTCCCTTCGTTTAGTATTAGACCACAGTGGGGCAGGCACAGGCATGCACTGTACTTTGACCAGTTTTAATTCTGTTTGCATGGCTTGAGGGTAACTTTTGGGTTGGATTTTGTTGGTGTGTCTATAGTTTCTCTTAAAGTGTTTGAAAATGTCAGTCACTAAGAAAAAAATACATAGCTCTAAAATTTACATACCACAGTAAATTTCAGATAAAATATGACCCCAGGAAATGGGCCTGCATAGTCAGAGTAGCTATTAAACATGCCTTCTTGTGTAATCCATTTTAATAATAACAGACACTCTATATGTGCCAGGCCAAATGCTGGGTGTTTACTGCCATTGTAACAACCTTTCATGGTAGGTATTATTATCCCAACTTATGGCCCAAAAAATGCCAGAGCTGTTACTGAAACTCAGTTTTGTCTAGTGCAAAAGCCCTCATAGTAGTCAATCTCCTAATGGTTTGGTAAAGCTTCAGTTGCAAGCTACATATTACTGTTGTTCTTAATAAAAATTATATGATGTACTTTATCAGGTATTTAAAGGTTTGCTTTCATTTATACCCTCATTAACATAATATAATACAGTGATAATGGAATTGATTTGTCTCTTACATAGAGGTAATAATATTTTTTTCCCTCTTTAGCCACCAGCTAAATACCTCCTTCCAGAGGTGACGGTGCTTGACTATGGAAAGAAATGTGTGGTCATTGATTTAGATGAAACACTGGTGCACAGTTCATTTAAGGTAAATCAACATAAAAAGCACTCTGTGGTCTTTGTGATTTGATAACAATTGTAATAAAAGGAAAAATAAAAAGAATAAGACCAGCTAGGTGTGGTGGTGCACACCTGTAATCCCAGCATTCCATAGGCGGAGGCAGGAGGATCACCTTGAATTTGAGGCTAGCCTGGGCTACCTAGTGAGTGAGTTTAAGACCAGCCTGAACTACAAAGCAAGACTCTGTCTCAAAAAAAAAAAAAAAAAAGAATGACATCTTGTGGTTGTTAGTATGATTTCAGTCTTCATAAAGTAATTCCAGTAATAGCTGATTATTAACCCAAGTGAATATTAACTAAAATAGTTGAATATTAACATTTTAATTTAGAAAGGACAATGCTGGGGCACCAAAATCACTGAGACTTTGTTTTACTTACGAGGTTTGAGTTTTCCAACACTAAACCCTGTAGAAATACTTTTCGGGTACACAGATAATCACTGTCCCAGGACATATTTGTCAAGGTAATCACAGTACCTTGTGTTCTATTGGGAGGGGCAGAGAAAGCACTCTTGGAAATTGTCAGGCTCCTTGCTATCCTAGATATGTTCCCAAATCAGTTTTTGAAAGATGTGCAACTCTGAAGTCTCCTGGGGTTGGTCACATCTGAACAGATTCAGCCATTTATTCTGATTATTTTCATGACAAGAGATTGCTGTGGGATTTTATATGCTTCACAGTTAAGTGAGTTCCCACTTTCATGCTTTCCCGCATGAAGGGTGTAAAGCTGCAACAGTGTCAAAGTGAGCATCAGTCTTCCTTGTCCCTTCCCCACTCTCCCTCTCCTCAATAAAAATGACGAGTTACCAAAGGGCCTCCATGCAGGAAGAGTGGTGGCTACACTATTAAGAAATGAGGTAATCATTTTTTAAAATGGAATAGTTTAAAACAGGCAAGTGATGAAAAAGTTTGGAAATCAGGTATTGGTGCGTTGAGGAGAAGCAGCAAGTGTTTAAGATCCTGGTCCTGTTTTCCTTATTTTTGGCGATGGAACTGCTCTACTATTGCTGGCCAGTTATACTATGTTCCTCTTTTATCCCCAGCCTGGGACTTCCCTTACTTTTCTGAGAGACATGAAAGACACCTTCTGTGATGGGCTGTGTGTCTCATATGAACCCTTGTCATTCCTGGCAGGTTGTATGACAAGCAGAAGACCCATTAAATTTGCCTGAACACCTTCCTGCCAGAAACATCCTTCTTTGTGCCTACTACTCACTGAACAGAGACATTCTTTGACAGGACAAGGCCGGGAGGTTGTCTTTGAGTCCTTTGGAAAATGGAGAAGGAATAACACTGACCTCTAGCAGTGAGAAATGGCCTCATTCTGGTCCTGGAGCATGCGGGGACCTCTTCATTCCTCAGCACTCCTTGGGCTGGGCCCTTCCACTGTTGGTCCTGGGGCCACAGAGGCCTTGTTTCCCAGCTCATCTCTGGACAACATTGGAAGCATTTCCTTCCTCATGGGCAAGTTGTTTGGGCTTTTTTTTCTAGTTCTTGGGCAAAGCCATTCAGAGCAAGGATCAGTTGCTATTGCACCATAGAGACCTTCCTCCCAAGTAGCTCTGGGAGTGTGGGTAATGCTGGCCAGACTGCCTGAGGTTACTGAGGGTTCCTGGCTCCACAGGCTGAGCCTTGGCAGCTACTGTGTCTACAGGGCCTGCTCAAAGACCATCAGTGCCACAGCTATAAACAGTGTTTCCTCATGTCTTCCCTTCCCTAGCCTGCCTACATTTGGAAACAGAATATTCTCTAGTGTATGGTGTTTAATGTTCGGGCATTTCAGAACCTTCTGAGAATCTGAAAGCTGTGAACCCCTTCCCTTGAACATGTGCAACTGTAAGAAACACAGGTTTTCGGACCCCAGGTTAAGAACCCTGCCTTTAGCGTGCCCTCCTTTACAGCAGCATGTGAGGTTAAGAATGGTGCTTGCGGCCAGTGATATAGCTCAGTGGCATAAGCGCCTGTCTGGCAAGTGCGAGGTCCTGAGTTCGACTCCTGGTACCCGCATATAAAATAAATAAATAAAGCATCTTGTAAAAAAAGAGAATGGTGCTTGCTGAAAACTGGGGAATGGTTGTATACTTTGTAGAATATTATTTCACAATTCAGTGCCCTGTGAGAGTTTCTTCCTTCAGTCTTTTATTTTTTTTTTAATGTGGGTACTGGGAGCCAAACTCAGGACCTCACACTTGCCAGGCAAGCGCTTATGCCACTGAGCTATGTCACCGGCCCTCTTTTTCTTTTTCTTTCTTTTTTTTTTTTCCTTTAGCATGATTCTGTAATTCATTTGTAAAATTATAAAATATTGAGCCCATCCTTGGCCTTCCAATCCTGAGTAAATAAGTTATATTCTTAAACCTCTGTAGCACTCTTACAACTGACTGTTTAGTAGTGGCTTTACGCCCTAGCATTTTCCACATTTTTTGAGTGTACATATCAAAGAAGAATATTTATATGTAGAGTAATACAGATCCCAGTTCAAAGTCTGACCAGACTTCTTACCCCACAAGAAGAGCACCTCACCAGTGACTGCCACACACACCTTCCTCTTCCTTCTGTCTCTCCTCTTGTCCCAAAGGTTTCCAGGCTGATTATTTTGTTGAGCCTGTTAATTTAAGTGATCTTCTACTAATTTGTGGAATTCCATTTAAAACCCAATATAAAGTCTATTTTTTTTTTTTTTTTGTGGGTACCGGGGGTGGAACTCAGGACCTTGCGCACCAGCAGGCATCCATGCCGCTGAGCGATATCACCAGCCCTTTTTTTGTATGTGGGTACCAGGAGTCGAACTCAGGACCTCGCACTTGCCAGGCAGGCTCTTATGCCGCTGAGCCATCTCACTGGCCCCTAAAGTCTATTATTGAAAATACAGTTAAAAAAAAAAAATATGGTGACTGTGAAGAGTCATTTGATTTTTAAATGTTACTAGTATTGTATATGAGTTATTTTCACATTCTGGAAGTTTCTGGATGTGTTGGGTATTGTGTTCCTTAGAGCAGAACAACAGAGAGGGCTGGTTATCTTCCCCACCCCAACCTCAGGGCAGGAGGAGATGGTACCAGGCTACCAGTCAGGGCCTAAGATCAGATTTTCACAACTGGATGGAGCCTTGGGCACTCGTCAGACCCCTTACTATAACTGTGGAAGAGAGGAGATACTGAAGACCAGAGAGAAGAAGAGCCTGCCCCAGGTGGAACCCTGTGGCCTCCAACTTCACTGCATGTGTATTTGGCCCTGCTGTGGGTCGCGTGCAGTGTATCTTCTGCCTAGCCACCCACACTGAGGGGCCAAATTCCGGTTTGTCTTCCCAGTAGCGCTGGCTTCTAGCCATTTGGCTCTCACCTCCCCCTGGTGGCCCAGCACTGGTTCTCAACCCGTGAGGGCTCTGGGCAAGAGTTAGAGTTTCTGAGGAACCCCATTCTCTCCCAGGCTGTGCCACCTTTTATGGTTGAGGCCAGGCAGGTGATCGAGAGGTTGGACCAGGATGCTGGAAACATCACAACGTTCAGAAAAGAAAAGAATATGCTTTCAGGGAACTCAGGTTCAGCTCTCCTTCTCCTGAACTGTTTTTTCAAATTATCAAAACATTGGTCCAGACAAGCCTTTTTCTTGCTAAAATTTCCAACTTTATCTTTTTCTTTCAGATTATTAATTGTAGTTTCTTTTCTCTCTAGCCTATTAATAATGCTGATTTTATTGTTCCGGTTGAAATTGATGGAACTATACATCAGGTAAGAAATCAAAGCAAAATTTGAGTTCCAATGAGCATTTTTTGTTTGTTTGTTTTTTTGAGGCAAGTTTTCGCCATGTAGATCAAGCTGGCCTTGAACTCACTATGTACTCCAGGCTGGCCTCGAACTCACAGTGATCCTCCTGCCTCAGCCTCCCAAGTGCTGGGATTACAGGCATGTGCCACCATACCCAGCTTGCAATGAGCATTTTTAATTACATTTCCTGTGAACTTCACTTCTGAATTCTCATTTCAATGATAATTTTATTCAGTCAAAAAGAGGCATATTGTGTGTAATAAATACAATGATTTTTCTTTTCCCCCCACTCACTTGAATTTGTTTTATACTGAACTTATAAGTAAAACTATATCTTCATAAATATTAGATCTGTTTGCAAGTCCAAATAGTTCTTTGATTTGATGGATTCTTTCAGAAGTTTCTGTATTCCCAACTGATTAGCTTGGTGGTCTAATTAATTGTAATTGTTCATGTAATTGCTTTCGGCTGGTCTCCTGGCAGGCAGCAGGAAAATGCCACAACTCCCTCTTTTATGGTGGATTCTTGGGAAAAGGTGTCCACTTGTAAGGCCAACTGCTCCAGACTAATCTTACCATTACTGCATGGTTTTCTCCAGTGAATCTTCAGCAAATACTTAACCCCAAAGGAAAGGGGGAGGGGTATGAGCTTTTAGATCAGCAGATTACTCTGAATAAATATGCCATAGTCAACTGGCATGCATCATCTTTGTTCTTTCTGATTTTTTCCTTATCTGCACGAAGCTCTTCCATAAATAGTTGTATTTATGAACACATTGGAAACATTGTAGGAAAATTAGCCTTGGAGATTGGGGGAGCTTTTGTCAGGTTTTATACCGGGATGATCTCACCATTTTCTTGTCAACTCCAAGGTCTTAAAGGGAAAGTATCTGTCCTCATATCCCAAGAAAGAAAATCTCTCTTGATATTTGGGCCACAGCAAGATGTCTTTCCTGAATAATGTCAGTAGTCTTTGGCTCTCAAGTTCAGGGCTTTGGAACTGTCTCAGCCTTGGACATCAGATGGTCTAGTCACCTCATTGCCCAGATAAGGAAACTGAAGCTCAGCCAGGGAAAGGGTTGGCTCAAGGTCATACAATGGGAAGAATTAAAATGAAAATTCCAGTTTCCTGCCTTCTGGCCCAGAACTCTTTTCCTGATACTCAGATCCTCTGCTTCTCCCCTGCCCCCTCTTTGCTTTCTGCCCTGTTCTCCAGGGATCCTGCCAGAAAACAGTCCCTGGGAAAAGCAGTTTTATCCATAGCACCTCCATACTTTATCCTTTTAAAAGCCATCATGGAGCCACTACTGCAAGTACCTGGGCATTTAACATTTGCAAAAGTATCAACTGAATTAAGTCAGCATCTGAGAACCAGTTAGGCTTCTGCATTTATTACCTTGGCTCATGTTACAGAGTGCTTTTGAGGAGACAAAGAAGAGCTGCCCAATGGCATGGCAAGCATTAAGAGAGAAATTAATCCTCCAAACCATGTAGTTGTGAGCGTGACCAGCCTGCAGGAGCTGCCCCAGCTCTCCCAGCCTCCCTCTGACTGCTTTGATTCACTTGGTGATGGACACCGCAGGTCCCAGGGCTGGGGTCGAAACCCTCCTGAGGGAAGGAAGCCACAGGCGCCAAGAGCAGGAGGACCAAGGCCCTGGCGAAGGCCGTGGCCTCATTCAAGTAATCCAGGATAGGCTGTGCAGGTCCCAATGGGCCTATTCTTGGTTACTTGCACGGGGACGCGGGCCTGGACGCCGGCATCCGGGCCCAGGACCCTCCTCTCTGCCAGAGGCATCAACGCCAGAATTCCCAAATCAGTCTCTTTTCCTTTGCATGTAGCAGAGCTTGCTTTCAAAATAATACTCCTGGGGACGCAGGAGCACAGGCCACACCCATTCACTGGCACCGGCACCAGCACCAAGAAGTCTCATGGGCAAAGTAGGAGCTGAGAGCCCCTGTAGCCACAAGCCTGGCCCTGCCTTCCACCCTCCACCCCATCCTCCCAGCTCCTCACAGCTGTTGACACCCATTCTAGGCCATTCCATTCCCCTGGCCCCTCCCTCCACCCTCAGCCATAGACCCATGCCCACCCCACTCTTTTGGCTAGTCATGAGTTTCCCACCAGTTCTGATCCTTCTTAGTGCTATTTCTGGCTCACTGACAGTATTACCATGTAGAATTCCTCTGCCAGCAACCTGTCCTTCCATGTGGTGTGGACCACCCCCCCCATATTACCCCTCTACTACTTCTACAGTTTATCCAACCTGCTCCATCTGCCATTTGAGGCTCCACGTGTGTTCACTGCAGTATGCCTGACCATATTTAGCCACTTCCTTTCCAAACCCCCACCTGCCCATCTTTTTTCACTGCCTTGGATGGCTGGGCTCTAGCCATTTTATAACATGTCAGATATTCTTAGGCCTCCAAGTCTCATGCTGGTACTTTCCCCTGGTTGGAGGCTTGCCTCTTTTCATCCTTATTGGCCTGGTGAAATCTTACTCATCCTTTGAGGTCCAGGCCAAATGTTCTCTTCTGTCATTTCCTCCCCCTTGAAAGGGGAGTTAATTATCTTCAATTTATCCTCATGCTATTTTCATTATGCCATGTTCACTTCTACACATTTTTGCATGTGTCTGCTCTAGACTGTGAGCTCTTCAAGGGCAAGGCATGTGTTTGACTCATCTGTGTAACTGCATCAGGCTGAGCATAGAGCTACAGCTCAGTAAATATGTTGGATTCAATTTTAAAGAGTGATTTATTTTTGTGAAGTGACTAATTTTAGATGGAATTTATTCAGGCTTTAATTGGTTCCTACTTCCTTCTACTTCCTCTGTTTTCTCACCAGCTTTGCTTTCTCTCCCATCTCCCAGTCTCCTCAGATTTCTTCAGGCTCCATAGTCAGGAACCCATGTGTGAGCTAAAGCCTGGGTGCTTTATAGCCCTACCTGGCTTTACCTGGCCTGGTCAAAAAGGTACACAGAGCCCAGCCATTCTAGAAAAGGCACTCTGTCCCCGTCTGCTCACAGGCCCCTCCTGATGGCTTATTTCTAGGTCCCAGGAGGAGGTTGGTTTCACATCCCCTGAAATGTCCATACATAGCCCTTACAGAGTAATCTTTATGGCGTCAAGTAGGTGTCTTCCCTAGCTAACAAGGGAGACCTTTTTGTAGCTTTGCAAAGCCTGTGCTTTTTTAACCCCAGGCCTTCTGGTGAGCGGGAAGTACCATTCAAAGGTGGCAGCTGGAGCAATCCCAGACCTCCTTGGAAGTCAGCCAGGGCCAGACCTCCAAAAGGACAGCACCTAAACCACAGTTTGACCCACACCAGGTGCCAGGAAACAAATGTGCAAATGAATGAGTGGTTTCTCATAAACATGGCACAACCATTCCACTCACTGACTCAAAATTCTGAAGACCCTCAATACCACATTCAGCTTCTCTTTCTCCTTTCGGAGGGTCATCTGCACTGAACTCAGACCTGGAGCGTGATCTGAGGAGTATTGCATCTGACCATACAGTCTGGGCCTCTGCATGGCACCCACAGACCTGGCTGCAGGAGGCAGAGACTTTTCTGGCAATTCTTCCTACAGTGGGCATTTGGGCCCAGGCATCCCCAGCAACTGCCATGCCTGATCAGCTTGCTGTTTCTGCTGTTTGCAGGTGTATGTGCTGAAGCGGCCACATGTGGATGAGTTCCTGCAGAGGATGGGACAGCTCTTCGAGTGCGTGCTCTTTACTGCCAGTTTGGCTAAGGTGCGTCCTGCTCCCTGCTGCAGACTCACAGCCTGGCATCCCAGCCCCTCTACTGCTACCCCCGATCTGTCAAGAGCTCTTTGTTAAGGTGGGGGAAGCTATTTTTATGGTGACAGGTTCCCACCCCAGATGGGATGTATGGAGGCCATGTGTACACTGCCAGTCTGAAAGGCTTCTGGTTACCATGGTGACAGGGAGCACTTAGAACAAATGTTCCGTGAAGTTGTTGTACATGGAGGCTTTTGAAGTTAGTTGTCCACAGACAAGGAAATCACAAAAATGTCCAGTGTGACCACAGAAGAATGGCTGCATGCCATAAGCACACAGGACCCCTCTCATCCACTAACCAGATGCTGGAGGCGCCTGTGTCTTTGGGTTTAGTTTACAAAGGTTTGTAGGAAAAACAAATGAGAGACATGTGTCAATAGTCTCCCACAGTCATAGGCTGATGGGGGTACTGATTCTGCCCTAAGTTGCTGTGCGATGTCAGATAGGTCACTTGTGGCACCTCAGTTTCTTCTTTAAGAGGGGGTAATTCCCACATCTCGTGGAGTTGAATTAAATGAAGTAGCACATGGAAAAGGTTTAGCATAACACCTCACTCATACTGAGCAGTTACTCACTGAGCCAAGTTCCATGTACCATGCTGGGCACTGTCAGAGAATAAGTGCACCTAATGTTCAGTATTTAGTATCATAAGCATTAGTAGTAGTGAAATCATTCAGCTATGTTTTGGTCTTACATCTTAGTATGAATCTCTGACCCAGAGTCTACACTGGCTCTGGCCAAGTAGAGTGGGTTTTTGTCCTTCTCCCACTGTTTAAGGAAACTGGCAGGTTCCCAGGCCTCCTGATAAAGTTTAATCTCCCCCTTCACAGGTGTAACGAGGTGCTGTGCTGTGTTCAGGGCAGGCAAAGCGGGCTCTTGCTCCTCCTCCAAGGCCATTGCCATGGCCATCTCCCAAATCCTGACTCTCATGGGGCCAACAGCTTCCACTTATGAGTGGCACCACCACTGTCTCCATGGGCACCTTGGGAACTCTTGAATGGCCCCCAAAATTAGTTTTGTGGGGCCTAGGTTAAGCATCTTCTTGTGTTCAGACCTACTCCAAGGAATCATGCAGCCGCTTCTCTGTGTGTTGGGGCTTCTGACTCTGGGGTCGCCGGCACAATTCTTTGCTGGCTGGGCATTCCATACTGGGTCCATATCTGTGTTGGCTGAGGTGAGAGAGAGCCTACCATACAGCGTCCTGTCAGTGTCAATACCAGGCTGCAGACCATGAACTGCTGGGGAGGGAATCCAAAGCCTGGCCTTATTTTTGCGTATAAAAAAAGAGTGAGGCCTCAAGGAAAATGTAGTCTTCCCCAGTGGGTAATCTTTAGATGAGTGGTATCAAGACAAATTATATCTGCAGCTTAGATGGCTCTTCTCAAAGTGCTTTGGGATGCTGAGGACTCTGAGTAATAACCAAAGAAATAACCAACTGGAAGATGGCACCAGTGCAATAGACTGAGAATTGTTTTTGATTTGGCAAAATTGAAAACACTTTTCCTTGGCATTATTCCCAGTATTCACTTAAACATCTTTGTTGGGTTTCTCTTCCTGGACTGCTCCCACCTGCCCCTCCATCTGTCTCTCCAACCTGCTTGTCACTTGTTATCCCAGCCTGGCTGAGCCAAGTTAGATCCAAAGTGCAACCTCCCAGCCGGTTTCCTCCCTGATGCTATGTTCTGCTGATGGGTGGTCACTCCTCCTGCTCTGGGATCTGGGTTCAACTCAGTTCCCTGCCAATAGCACTGATGCAGCAGGCTTCCTTGCCTGCTACCCAGGAACCTCAAACTGTGCAGGAACCCCACACCGACAGATCCCTTCAATATCTGCTTCCTTGTCATATGTCTCGTCATGACACCCACAGCAGATATTTACTTTATACCTCCTGTTTCAGGATGGTACTAGACACTAGGAATTCAGCAGGGGACAAAAGAGACAGAATCCCTGTGCTCCTGAGGCCCACATTCTTCACATTCATCTCTTTGGCTGGAGTACCCAAACTCAGGTACTTCCCTGAAAGATGAGTGTTATCAACACCAGTGTCTATGATTATGATGAAATTAACCATCTTTTCCTGTCCAGAATGAGCCCCATATAGCCCACCCACATGGCCCTTGGCTAATCTCACCAGAATAGTGACCAAGCACACACCCTACTTGGTCAGTAGGAAGTACAGCTGTGGCAGGACTCTGCCTCCCTCAGGATGCCCTTGGGGAGGAAAGTACTTTCCCATGGACTCTGCTGCTGTGTTCCACTGCTGGTCTTCCCAATATTGCTGTAGGTTCTCTCCACCTCCCTGACAGAATCATGGGCCCTTCATGATTCCTCAGGTTTGCAGGACATGGCAGTGAGGAAAGTGGGCCCTACTGCAAGTGCAGTGGGTAGACAATGAAGAGTTTTAAGCAGGGGAGTGATATGATTGTGGCCACTCTGACAGCTTTGAGGTAAAGGGACTGGGAAAGAGGGCCAGCAGGAAAAGGGAGCCTCTCAGGGTGGAGACCAGAGGCCTGCCCTACTGTTGGGCAGTACAGCTAGAGAGATGCAGATGGAGTCAGGATATTTTTGGAGATGAAACTGACAAAAATTTCTGATGAATTAAATGTTAGAAAAATGGAAGAATCTAGTGCTCCCTTATATATGTGGCATATAACCAGGATCCTAAAACACTTGGCAGTTATTTAAATCCCTTTTTTAAAAAGTTGTCTGGCTCTTGCTGTAGTATGTTAGGTGCCTGACCTTCATTGTGTCACCTCTCCAGTATGCAGACCCTGTGGCTGACCTCCTGGACCGCTGGGGTGTGTTCCGGGCCCGACTCTTCAGAGAATCCTGTGTTTTCCATCGCGGGAACTATGTCAAGGACCTCAGTCGCTTGGGACGGGAGCTGAGCAAAGTGATCATCGTTGACAATTCTCCTGCCTCATACATCTTCCATCCCGAGAATGCAGTAAGTAGTCCCAAAGAAGGAGCTGACAGGACTCCATCTGAGCTCTGTCTTGCCTTGCAAGCACCACCTTTGAATACCTATGTGAATTCTTTTCCTGGTACAGTCCCAACAAGGCCACATAGCAGCTGCATGACACTGGCCAAGTTAATTAACTTCACTGGACCTCAGTTGTCTCATCTGTCAAGTAGGAACTCTAGGAACAATCTCGTAAGATTGTTAGAGGATTCAGTAGGTGAAAAGTACTTAGAATAGTGCTTGGGGCTGGTAAGTACTCAGTAAGTCCATGTCTTCTTATTAACACTTGTAGTGTTGTAGAAAAGGTTTGTTTTGTTATTAACTCCTCAGAGCTAGCCGCTGCCCAGGACTTCATGATCCCTGTTGACTCGGGAGGTGTGGGTGATCCCTTCAACAAAAATATTTCTGAAACAAGAATGAATAAAACGTTTCAGTAAGGTCTTCAGATAAGATTGTCAGTTTTACTACTTAAAAATGATATCTGAGAAGCACACAATGGGAACACTTTCTACATGAAACTCCCTGGGGTGTGGCAGTGTCTCAATGCCTACTTACCAGGGCAGCATAATTGTCAGAGCAGGGAGTTGATACCTCCCACTCCCAGGAGAAAAGAGATCAGCCGGGCCCACTGTTGACCACTGACTGCTCCGGTGTCGCCACACCAGGCTCAGCTCAGGCAGTTTCCATGGGGAGCCTGCCTCCTCCTAGGCACAGGGTTCTCAGACTCAACAAAGCCTCCAGAAGTCTCTTTCTTAAGTCCATTTACAAGAAAGAAAATGAATTCAAACTAGATTCTGTTAGCTAGTGTGACATCATTATTTGACTAAATACTCAAAATGTATTATATTTAAATATGTTCATTGTAATGAGTAAATCAACTCAACATGATACATTTGGCAATGTGTCTAACAGATAAGGATTATTTTTTAATCCATTACCACATCCAGTACAATTAATTTTCTTATATTGTCTAATATCCATGTTGTATTCATGTTGTCCTCATCATATAGAATATTTTCTTACATTTGAATTGTTTGAATTAGGATCCAAAGAAAGTCCATAAATTGCTTTGGTTAATCTATCTTGATTGTTTTATAATCCTCATATTTCTTCTTTTCTCCCCGTTTTTAAACTTATTTGCCATTTAGTTTTGAAGATTTGGTTCTTTGTCTTGTGAAAATATCCTACATCTTGGATGTGTCTATTTGTTGCCTTATGGTGGTATTTGATTTTCCTACCACCCTATACCCTCTAGCTAAGTAATTAGGCCTCTGTTTACTGCTTGATTACATGTAGGTTCATTGTTCTTTTTCTCTTTAAGAAAATGTTTTGCATGAATATATCATAGATACTGAGCATGGTGGTGCATGCCTGTAATCCTAGCACTAAGGAGGCTGAGGCAGGAGGATCGCTGCAAGTTCAAGACCAGCCTGAACTACATAGTGAGACCCTGTCTCAAAACACACACACACACACAAACACACACACACAAGAATATATCATAGATGATATTGCATACATCCTACAGAATCATATAAGGAAGCATATGATGTCAGATTGCCCCATTTTAAAAGATTTAAAGTTGATCATTGGTTTCAGCTGTTATTAGCCTGATCCAGCCATTGTAAAGATCCCCATAACTTTTCACCTCATTTATAGCAGTTATTAGTGATCATTGCTTGTATCCACCATTTCATTAGGAATTGAAAAATGGTGATTTCTAAAACCTGTCATTCTTTCTGCCTTTATTGACCAGAATTCATAGGTAGGTAGGTAGGTAGGTAGGTAGGTAGGTAGGTAGGTAGGTAGGTAGATAGATAGAAGGCACTGGTGCTCATTAACTATTTGTTTACCCTAAAATACAGTTTGAATGTCTGAATAGAAAGGCAGGATATAAAAGTCTTAGTTGTTTTTCTTTCATTCTGCAGTTTCAGAATAATGAGCTAGTGTTCTGGCAATCTCCAGAAGGAGCCAGTGAATTTTAGTGTCATATGAACTCATACGTTTGTTACAATCCAATCCATTTATTACTCTTTTAGATGCTTAAATGTTTACCTTTGAGCCAGAAATCCCCTTCAGATAACTTCCTTGCTGTTACAAGACATCTCAGGCTTGGGCCTGGGGGCGTAGTTCAGAAGTAGAGCACATCCTTAACATTTAGAGGCCCTGGGTTCAATCCCCAACATGAAAAGAAAGACCTTCCAGGCTCTTCTTAAACATTTCTTGCTTCAGGGCTGCAATTGGCCATTTTTCTGCAGAGCTTGCTTCCTCATGGCAGAAATAGTATTCGGAGACCACAATTTGGATGGGCTTTCATTGCTACTAGGATGTCTTTTAGTTCTACCCATACTGCAGGTCAGAGTTAAACGATACATATATTTTGAAAGAAAACTAAATCATAAATTCATGCTGGTTTTTCCAGTTTAACATGAAGGTAACAGAGTTTTCATTTAACTTCTTTTTGTATTTAAATCTTTCTTTTATGCTGAAATGCTTGATTCCTAAGGGTGTTAACATAATTACAAATTTGAATATGGTATATTTTTAATAATTTCAAAATAAGCATACTAATATTAATTACTGATGATATAAATTGAATGCAGCTTAGAGTTTTTTAGAGAGCTGTACAGTCAGGCACCATGTTTTAAAATCACTTAATCTCTATGATCATGTCACCAGCTTTAAATATACTTAGGTTCACTTTTTTTATTGCCTTTGCTTAATGGCTTTATTTTAGTTTTAATAATGGCTTTATTTTGATGTTCATTTCAGCACCAAAACTATCAGTGAAGATACATAAGTCTTTTGTCTATTTCTGCCCTCCCCCATTCTCTCCTCTTCCCCTAGGGGTGCTCATTTTTCTGTTAATCTTTACATTGCTTATTTTTCAAAGTTACATAATGAAGTGTCGGGCGTGGTGGCACACGCCTGTAATAACAGCATTTAGGAGGCTGAGGCAAGAGGATTGCTGCAAGTTCGAGGCCAGCCTGGGCTACATAGTGAGTTCAAGGTCAGCCTGAACTACATAGTGAGATCCTGTCTCAAAAAAAAAAAATTACATAATGAATTTTTATGTTTGTAAACAGTCTTTAGGTTTGTAAATGGGCCAAAATACTTTTTTTTTTTTTTTTTTTTTTTTTGGTGGGTACCGGGGGAACGACCTCAGGACCTCGCGCGCCAGCAGGCGCCCGTGCCGCTGAGCGATATCACCGGCCCCTTTTTCGTATGTGGGTTCCGGGAGTCGAACTCAGGCCCTCGCGCTTGCCGGGCAGGCGCTTAAGCCGCTGAGCCATCTCACCGGCCCTGGGCCAAAATACTTTTAAACCATTTTGAGTTCCTTGAATTTCTTTTTAAATTTCTTTTTTGCACCTCTGGGTGCTACCCATCTGACCATCATACCTTACTCCTTGGCCTAAACCTAAGGGGAAATCCTGCCTTTGCTTGTGGCTTCAGAATGCCCTGAAACTTTATACTTCTACTTTTCCCTGCTAAAGCACAGGAAGAAATTCTCCACTTCTGTTTGCTATGTAGCATAGCGCAGTGATCCTAAGAGGAAGCCTCCTGTGCCCAGAGATGGGCTCACGATGTCCATGGCTGGCATGTAACCTCTGGATTCATGTACCCTGAAGTACAGGAAGCTGATTTGGTGCAATAAAGGGAGTTTTTTTGAAACTGACAAGTAAAAAGGCTAGTTCTCTGCTCTGGCCATCTTTTCTGTGGCTGGAAAACAAAATAGGCAAATGCACACAGGCTGGAAATACTTTGCCTTCCTGAGTCTCCCAAATCATGTAGCTTTGAATTGACCTTGGTTGGAACAGAGGAACAAATAAAATAATGATGATGATGATGATGGTAGTGGTGGTGGTGGTGATGGTGATGATGATGGATTACTAGTTACTAGTCCTTCTTTCCAAAGAAAATGATAAAAGCCCAGGGACACTGTTAAGTTGGGAACATCCCATCCCTTGGATACAGCTCTGCTGCCTCTTCCACGCACTGTCTTTCAGGTGCCTGTGCAGTCCTGGTTCGACGACATGACGGACACAGAGCTGCTGGACCTCATCCCTTTCTTTGAGGGGCTGAGTCGTGAGGACGATGTGTACAGCATGCTGCACAGACTCTGCAATAGGTAGCCCTGGCCTCGGCCCCTTCTGCCTGTGCACTCTGGAACCTCTGGCCTCAGGGGACCTACCTGGCCTCAGCTCCCTCAAGCTGATAGTGAGGAGACTCCGTGCTCCAGGCCACAGGGTGAATGTGGCCATGCCTACCTGATTTGTTTTTAAGAACAGAAACAACTATTTTAAAAAAAAAAACTCTTTTAACAAATTTCATAAAGGGACATGCATTTTACTGGATTTGCTTTTCTTAAAACATACCAAAAAGAAAAAAATGGGGAAAAAAAAAAAGCTTGATATCTATCAGACTTCTTTGAACTGTCCTCCCCTCCAAGCAGACAACCTGTCCCCTTCTGTCACAGCTCGGAGCAGCTGACCCGACTCAGAATCTCTTTCCTACAGGATGAAGTGCCTTTTTGAATGTTATTTTAAGCTGAGAGTTAATTTTTCTATACAACATATTTCTGACATCTTTTAGTCTTTTATTGTCTTAGATACTCTAAGAAGATGAACATGACAATTTTCTAGAGCCTGTTAGTGTGTGTGTGGACGGGCGGGGGTTAGTGAGGGAGGGGAGTGAGTCGTAGGAGCCTGTCTCCCAACAGGTGCAACTTTGCTCTAACCACCTGTGGCATGTTCCAGAGTCAGGCTCCCATTGATATGTGGGGTTTTTTGTGACTGTCCTTGTCCGCACTCATTTATAACCCATTTTGGAATGTATCTGCAATTGTGTGGCTCAACACTTTGGGAAAAAATAGGTTATTTTATATTATGATTTACGATGGTGACAAATTTGTCTTGAGGTCACATTTTCCCCTTGAAAAGTGACATCACGTCACTTCTGCTTTCACACTACTGCCATACTTCTGTGTGTTTTTTGTTCAGTTCTTATTGGTTTTGGTAGAACAGTTACAAGAAACCCTAAAACCCTTGAATATATATTTTTTAAAAAGCCTGTTTATTGATTTTTTAAATCTTTCCTCTCCAAAAGCTGGATACACATGGAGCTGTTTGGGAATTTTCTTTGCTGCTACCACGCTGCCACCAAATGGAATTGACCAGCGGCTGTTAACACTGTTCCTTGCCACTGTGCCTATGCTCAGAATATGCTCACTGCTAAGCTACAAACTTGGACAGGGTCAGAAACAGGTGTCCCACCCCATTGCAGACTGTACCACCTGTCTCCCTTCCCTGATACTGCTGCCAGGAATGCAAAAGGGCCAAAGCACCACACAGGTGTGGTGTTAATTTTAAACTGCAGTCAGCATCAGGTCCTATGATAAGCTGGCTGTTCTCTCTGGAGAACCTGTGACCTCAGCCAGGCACCAAGCTGACATGGCCCAAGTTCATCCCCTGGTCTTCTTCTTAGAAGCACAGCCTGTTTTGAGCCTGAGGTTGGGTAAGCCGGTCTAGATGTGAGACTTATCACTCCAGACTAGGAAGAAGGGCTCCTCCTCTGAGCCTGGGCTCTCCTTGCAGCCTTTCCCAGTTTGATGTTTAAGCAGTGCATGTTCCTTGTTTGACAACAAGACAGTCTATAATAAAGTATTGCTCTTCAAAATAATTAAAAAGAACCCTTTTAGGTTGGCACCATTGCCTTAGCCTTCTGTGGGTTGGGTCTCAGCCAGGGATCTGGTGGGAGCGACTGGCACTACCAAGACTCAAAACTGGAGGTCAAAGTAAAATTTGTTTTCCTTTTTTATTGCTTTCATTCACAAAATAATGAAGCCAGCTGCCAATCACATCCTCCCAACAGCACTTTGGTCTGTGGACTCCTGTGCATTTAGAAGAGAAATATTCAGGGGTTAACAAGGTCTCCAAATATTTTGAGTGTTCCAAACCCAGTAATCCACATGCCAATGAAAATAGACATTTCCCCTTGCTAGGCATTACCACAGATGACAATTAATGGCAAATCTGCACATGCCATAAACCTTTATTTGGGAAACCAGTCATTAAATGACCCCGCTGCCTTAAATGTCTTGAATGTTGCAGTCAAGTGTCTGTTGTGTGTTGATGTCTAAACAGAACTAGGCCCTGATGAGAGCCTTAGACCTTCACCCATGCCTGCTTCTGTGTTGGCATCACAGAAGGCTGACACAGAAGAAGGGCAGAGTGGATGAAATTCTAGAATGTTTCAGGGGAAGCTGGCCTAGGAATAGTGTTCCACTTCTGACAGGCGGAGTGAAACACGTGGCAGACTTTAGCCAGACCCTCACCTACTAGTTCCCGCATCTGTGAGCACCCTTGCAATGCCGTTGCACTAATCCATTGCGGAGCTGATAGGGAGGGAGCCCAGTCCCCACCACCACAGACACAGAACGTCTCGGGAGGGCCGCCAGAGCCTCTGCGATCTGTGCACCTTATTTGACCACACTCCAAAATTCCGTTTTGATTTTAACCCTTGATTCTGCTTTATGTACATAATCAAAATATCTATATCTATATATTTTTAATCATCTACATGTAAACGAAGCAATAGAATTCTAACATTAAGGCCAAGAAATGAGATAAATGTTGAGGGTTTGTGTTTCTTAAAGGTAAATACGGGTATTGTTCTTGATTCTTAACTTTTATTAAATTGTGGGCTTTAAAACCTAATGAAGGGCCGGTGAGATGGCTCAGCGGCATAAGCGCCTGCCCAGGCAAGCATGAGGTCCTGAGTTCGACTTCCGGAACCCACATATGAAAAAAGGGCCGGTGATATCGCTCAGTGGCATGGGCGCCTGCTGGCGCGCGAGGTCCTGAGGTCGACCCCTGGTACCCACAAAAAAAAAAAAAAAAAAAAAAAACAACTAATGAAACCTATTAGCTACTCTCTGTGCCATATATTTGCCACATTACCAAAATACTCCAACTCTTTAGCCAAAAGAGAAGTCTGACCTCCTGAGTTTCCATGGTCCTCTCAGTACCAAGTTAAAATGTAGTCTTCTGGACGAGTGTGCTTTACATTAAGGTATGGGACAGGATTCCTTAGGCTCCTGGGCTCCAACCTACCATGATGTTATCACATCTCTAGCCAAGCCTTGAGTTGGGGGTAACAGAATTCCTGATGATGGTAATGCTCCGTCTTCCATTTGCTCTGGAATCCTATGTGTTGGTCTGTAGTTTCACACACTAGCTATTTGTAAACAATGTATTTGTATACTAATAAGAAACACCACCTGTCATGGTTGATGGTTAGTGGGGAAGCTCCTTTGACATGGTACAGTTTTGATGAGATGTCTTTGAGGACATGAGGGTGCCCTAATGACACCGACTTGTCACGGTTACAGCATTTGAACTTTGCATATAAAAAAGAAGTCTGTAAGTCTATAACTCAGCATTGTTTTATAACCCTGTATTTTAAAGATGGTTTTTTAATAAAATCCAGAAACACACAGCCCTATGGTCAAACACTCGTTTTGTTTGTGCCTCTACTTTTAAAGGTGCTGTGCTGGACAGTTGGCATGCCATGGTTTGAGAAGAGTGGATGGCTTGATATACTTGGAGTTACCTGTGCAAAATTGGCTGGTGGCCTCTGTTTCTATTTTACTGTAAATCTGATCATGTCTGTTCCTGATCCATTCTCGCAGGAGCTTCTCAGCAGACTGATACCGCCTCCCAATAGTGGAGATGTTGATGTCTAGTAGTTATGGATGTCTGCTAGACATTCGAATGTGATAAACAATCCAGCATTACTTGGGAAATACTACATGTGGAATGTGCACGTTTCCAGGGATGAGTATTGTCAATCAAGAGGTTTGCAATGATTTCCTTCCTGCCAAAATAAACACATGAAACTGCACTCTCTTGTGGATGGACTGCTTCTCCAGTGGCAGTGCCTCTTTCCTGCATTCTCTGTCCCCTGCACAGTCTCATGATAGCACTGGCTCTCCTGGGGTCCCCAGTTCTGGAGATCAGGGTATATGGGAGTTAGGCTGCAGGACCCCAGGAGCCATAGACCATGACTAGGGGCAGCTAAAAATCCATCCTGCCCAAGTTTCCTGTCACCAGAAAGGTAAGAGTTTTGGCCCCCTGGCTTCCTCTCTCCAGACAAAGCAGTCTGGCTCACCATCTTCACATGATGACGCCAGCCCTACCAACAGGCTTCCAAATACAGTAGGAGAGACACTTACCCCTACTCCGTAAGAGCCACAGGCATTGTGTGTGATGCCTAAACCCATAGCCTTTAAGCACAGTAGCTAAGGTGTTGTGATTACCAGAAGCAGCAAGACGAGGAATGTAAGACTACGGATGTAGCAGATTGTTTTCTCACAGTGAGACATCCTGTAAGCATCATCCTCAGATTGCCCCTGCGTTCATGAAGGTAAGAGAAACTGCAAGGCTCCTGTGCTTGAGACTCCTGGCAGGGACTTGCTTTGCCAATCTCAGAGCTCATACCTAATTCAGATGACAGAATACCAGTATCAACAATCTCATCAGGTAGATCTTATCCTCATCTTGTGGATGAGAAAACCAAGGACTCTGAGACAAAGCTCTGCAGTCTGCTCTATCATGGGATACTGGGTTTTGCCAGCATGTATAGTCGGCCCTCCATATCTGAGGGGTCTACATTTTCAAGTCAGATGGACCGCATGTCAGAAATATTCAGGAAAAAAAGTCCATCGGTCTTGAACATGTATAGATTTTTTTTTGTCATGATTCCCTGAACAACACAGTATAACAACTATTTACATAGTATTTATATGAGGTATTATAAGCAAGAGATTGTATGCAAAAACTACAACATTTAAGGGACTAGAGCATCCATGATTTTGGAATCCAAGGGTCCCCAGTTCTGGAGAGCAGGGTACATGGGAGTTAGGCTGCAGGACTCCAGGAGCCACAGACCATGACTAAGAGGGTCCTAGACCAAATCCCCCGCAGACACCAAGGAATAACTATACATTCATCCCCAACCACCCAGAATAGATAGTCTGCTGTGCCCTAGGTACCCTCTCCTTACAATGGAGCAGGTGGCCCACCAGAGGGAAGTCAGTCCAGCTTCCTCCTCTGATTCTGACTCCTTGGCTATGTTCTCTGCCTGCTGTCTTTTCTTCATTCTGCTTAGCCCTCTCTCTCCCTCCTCTCTTCTCTGGCATCACCCCCATAGTCCCACCTGCTTCACACCTTAGCATACAGCAATAAATGGCTGTAAATTGTGGCAGCCCCAAGACTGAGGTATCCTAGAGAGAGTCCACAGATGGGAGGGAAGGAAACCAGTCACCAAGAGTGCAATTATGAGGGACTTGGGCACACTGAAATTTCCCCTCCCAGCGTTTTCCAGTTTGAGCATAGATCATCTCTGTTAGAGCACCAAACAGGAGGAAGCCAGGAGGCTGGGAACCATGGCACAGTATCTGGTGGCCAGTCTGTTGAGCTTATGAATAAGTAATGCACTGGGCATGTGGTAGAGTCCCCAGAGTAACTGGGGGTGATTGAGTGTTGAATCCCTTATGCTGTGCCAGAGATACCAGTAGCTGTGAATCTGCAGGCTGCGCAAAGCCCAGAGCCACCAGCTGGCACAGTCACCAGCCTGACCTCTGAGAACAGATGAACAGCCCCATACACCAACCAGGTAAAGGACATGTGCATCCCAGCAGTGTCCACCTAAACCTCCATTACAGCTCAGTTCTGGTGCGCACACTCGAGCACACACACACACACACACACACACACAATCGCCTGAGGGCTTTTAAAGATAGATACTGCACACCCCGGTAATCCCAGTATTTGGGGAGGCTTCGTCAGGAGGATCACAAGTTCAAGTCCTGCCTGGGCAATTTAATTGAAACCACATCTCAAAAAATAAAAAAGACTGGAGATGTAACTCAGTGCAGAGGCACTGGGTTCAACCCTCAGTTCAGTAACAACAAAAACAGATCTCTCGAGTCCACTGCCACCACTACTTAAATTCAAACCTCTGATATGGAGCCCTGCATCATGCATTTAAGTGCCACAAATGATGTAAATGTGCAGCCAAGGCTGAGAACTGCTCTAACTGGCTACAGGGAAAGGGCAAGCTCCTCAAAACTGCTCCAGGCCTGATGCCCAGGGATAGCAAAAGAGATATGAGCAGGACTTTGGAGGATTGATATATGTTGCTTTCCCTGAAAGATCTGTTGTAAATGTTCATTGCTGAAAATTAGGGAAATCCAGAAAACAACAGAAAGCCTCACCTGGGCACTGGGAGCCTTTCCCACAGCAAGGGGGAGGAAAGTGCCTGATAAGAGCCCTGGTTGGCTGACCGCACTCTATTCTCATATGGAAGTGGGGAGCAGAGTGGATACCCTCACTGCACCCTAGAGCCCACAGTACAGTGTCCACCAGTAGCAGCATCCAGTTGTGTTCCCTCCCTGAGACAGTGACTGTGCTGACCCAAGCTGTGTCCTGATGGTGGGCCACATGCCCCTGCTATGGTGGGCAAGTCAGCGATGTCTCCTGGAAGGCTGGTCTTTGGTCTGTCCCAGCACTCTAGGGTTCCCACGGTGTCTTCAAGGTGTTCTTCCCAAGAGGAATGAGTCACTGCCCTGCCTGCAGCCTGCAGTCAGATGTGGGAGCCCTGGGTGCTCTGCTTGCTTCAGGGGAAGGGCCAGGGTGACTCCAGGCAGTGGGCCCTGGGGCCCCCGTGTCCATGGGACTCCAGGAGTGGCAATGTTCTGCATCTGCTGGGGAAGGGCTAAGATAAGTTCTGACACCAGGGCTTTGTGGGAGCTGGAGCTGGGACACCTGGAAGTGGAGCCTGGGGTGGTGGGGTCCACCTGGGGCCACTCCCTCACCTTGGTCAATATTGACAGGGAGTGGTTGGGCCTTAGGAGGTAACTGCACATGGACAAAGTACCTCTGGGCTCTGAGAACCTGCTAGATCAGAGTTGCCAGGGTCACATGAGAGGTCAGTGAGATGAGGGATTCAGCGACAGGATCATGCTAGCCAGGCAATCCCAGCTCAGAGACAGTCTGACTCCAGGACTAGGGTGGGGAAGTAGGATGTCATGACAGGGTGGTTGAGCAGGGGAAGAGGCAAGAGTTTCCCTTCTTACTCTGAGGAAGGAGAGAGGGAGAGGCTGGCCATCCTACATCCTCATTCTTGTAATGTTTGTGAACTTACCCTTGGTCTTAGTGCGCTCTCTCAGAGCCATACCATGATAGTCACAAGCCGGAGATTATCCAAACCAGATATGAAGGGCCAGACCCCAGAATCACCTGCCATCTTTCTTGGGCTTGGGACCACAGGTCATGGGGTGCAGTAGTTCTGTTCAGGCAGTGTCTTCTCCATCCCAGGGACCCAGAGGATTTTGAGGGGAGTGAGCGTGGAGCAGTCCACTAAGCAGTAGAGGCTAGACTGTGCTGGGGTGGGGAGATCCTGCCCAAAATGGGGCTTGAAGGGGTGTCATCTCCCTGGCCTCTCAGAGGAGGAAATGTCAGCTCAGAAAGAGCCCAAGAATCATCTCTAAAGTCACTTAGCACTGGAGCAGGGACTGGAACCTGATTCTGGAGAAGGCAGGGTAACTGCTGTAGCTCAGCTGTGAGCCCTGCTTAGGGCCAGAGTCCCACAAAGGGTACACATGTGCACGCACACACACACTCCACCGAGCCAGGCACAAGCCACAGGAACATAGCAAATATTTACTAAGTAAGTAGAGTGTACCAGCACTGTTCTAGACACAGATAACGGCAGTGTACCCACAAGGAGCTCACATTCCTTCTGGGCTCAAGAGTATAAACAAGGGCCGAAAAGCTAGAATATGAGACTGGGAAATGACTGGGGAGGGAGAGTGTCTGGGTGAAGGTAAGTGGTGCACCTGGATTGAGGCCTAGATGCCACAGAAGTTCAACCAAGGGAGGATCCGAGGAGAGGCCTCTCGGCTGGGAAACAACAAAAGCAAAGCTGAGACCAGAAGGAACTGGGTGTCTTCAGGGAAGACAAAGGACAAGAACATTGCTGTGGAGGGAGTGACATCAGAGGCAGCAGGAGGGAGGTGTGAGCAGTCTGAGGCTTCATTCTAGCTTTAGCCTGGAAGCTTTGCAACAGAGGCAGATTAATTTGACCAAGTGTCAAATTCTGAGGTTAGGGGCTTCACTCTAGCTGGTCAAAATCAGAAGATGGAATGGTGGAGAGGAGGATGGCGAGTTATTATATAATGGGTGCAGTTTCAGTTTTTGCATGATTAAGCCTTCCAGAGCTGGATGGTAGTGGTGGTAGATGTCCTTAATGCCACAGAGTTGAATATTTAGAAATGTTTAGGATAGTAAATTTTTTTTTTTTTGTGGGTACCGGGGGGTCGACCTCAGGACCTCGCGCACCAGGAAGCGCCCGTGCCACTGAGCGATATCACCAGCCCCTTTTTCGTATGTGGGTTCCGGGAGTCGAACTCGGGCCCTTGCGCTTGCCGGGCAGGCGCTTAAGCCGCTGAGCCATCTCACCGGCCCTAGGATAGTAAATTTTAAGCGTAGTTACCCTTCCAAATCTGCAAGTTCCACATCTGTGTATTCAACTGACCTTGTATTGAAAAATATTTGGGTAATAAATTTTGTCTGCACTAAACATGTACAGTTATTTTTTCTTTGTCATTATTTTCTAAACAATACAGTATTACAACTATTTACATGTATTTACATTAGATTAGGTATGAATAATCTACAGATGACTTAAAGTATGTGGGAGGATGTGTACAGGTTATATGCAAATACTACTTCATTGTATATAAAGGACTTGAGCATCCATGGATTTTGGTGTATCCATGGAGATCTTTTACAATTTTTTTAAAATTTTGGGGGAAAAATGCCCCTTTGGCTGCTGTAAAAGGATGAAAATTGAGCCAACGAGGCCAAGAGACAAAGAGGGTGGCCCGTGCCACCCACTAGCAGCAACAGGCTCCTAGAGCAGGGCGGGAGTCAGGAGGACTGGCCAGGTCCCATGTGGAACTAGCCCCACTCTGGCCAGTGGCTACCCTGTGAGTGTGAGGGAAAGGAGGGAGACAGGCAGGCTCCCAGTTCCTTGACCATGTTCCTGAGCCTCAGCAAAGGCAGATCTGAGAGAAGCCTGAGGTGGACGTGTCAGGAGAGATACACCGGACAGCTGGGTGGAGGAGACTGAGCCTGGGGGTGGGGACCAGGAGTGGGAGTTGGAGTTAGGAAAGACACTAGCATTCCCATGGCATTCACACCCTTGGGACTGGAACTGGGAAGGAAACTAGAAAAGAGACAGCAGCTAAGCCCTGAGCTCTGCACTGCTGACATTTAGAGGCCCCACAGGAGACAGCTGGAGTGAGAGGGAAGATGGTGGCAGAACCAGTCCCCGCTGATGACCTAGGAAAGAGCCATTTCCAGGGAATGTGGGAACAGAGACCTGTAGAGTGGCAGAGGAGGAAAAAGGAGTGAGCAAGTAGGAAGAAATGAGGACCCAGAATTTCCTGGGCATGGGGACAAAAGAAGACAGGTGGGATATGCACAGGCAGAGCCAGACACTGTTGAGATAAGGACAGGGTCACAAGTGGGGATCAGATGGGCACACTGTGACACAGGAACACACAGGGCCTAAGTGCCCTGTGATGAAACCATCCCTTCACACAATGGGACCCACAACAATGTCAGTTAAACACAGGCATATACTGGCTGTAGATCCTACTGAGCCAGTTTCTAGAGTCTCCCAGTGACAGGGACCTTTATGGGGTGAAGACTGGGCACAGGGAAAGGGTTTGGGGCCAGTGGGCAAGTGGAAGCAGCGTGTTCTGGCTGGGAGGGCCTATGATGGCTGAGCCTGGGCTGGGCCTGAGGCCTGTGGCCTAAGGTAAGGGGAGGTTTGGGCCCAGGAGTTTGTTTCCAGTACCTCCTGCACCCCACAACCTGGTGGGAGAGTAGGGGAGGGGTAGCCTGAGGTGTGAGAGAGGTAACTTCCCTACAAGGGCTAGACTGACCTCTCCCACAATGGGTATCAGGGCTCCCTGGGGAGGGCTCTGCTGGGCAGTGAGCCCAAACTGGGAGGTGTGGTGGAGGGGAGAGGGAAACACCTAGAAGGAGCCTGGCCACCTTCCCCCATCTTTTGCAGTACCTGGATCTCAGAGCCTGACCCAGCACCACCTCCCCTACCCTGTTCTGCTTTCTCCTGAAGTTCTCTGCAATGCCCCCAGGGAATCAGAGGTCAGGAGCCCAAGAGGCTCCCAGAGAGGGAAATCACAGTATACTCCACATTCCACCTCTTAGCCCAACCCAGGCTTCTATACACTGCTTTCTCTGGCCACTAGTACCCAGGAAATGAGCCTGACTGGCCTTGGGGAGAAGGCTGGCTTCTAGACAGCTCTGTCAATATTTGTTGACTGACTAGTGAATTGATTAAGTTTGACTGTCCAGCCCTCTGAGCACTAAGGGGTGGGGCGTGTCCTGCAAGGCGGGAACTGGGATTGAATTACAGTAAGCAGAGCCCAGCCCCTTGCCAGGCCCAGCACTGCCCACAGGCAGGGCGAAGGCACAGGAGCAGTTTCTAGCAGGTAGGCCTGAGCGAGAGGGGCTCAGAACTGGAACAGTGCGGAAGGGAGGGCTGTTCCAAGTCCAGGGTGGGTGGCACAGAGTCCTGGGCTCAGCATCACAGAGCAGAGGCTGGCAGAACTGGGGGACAGTGAGCAGCTCCTGCAGGTAAGAGGACTGGTGGGGGTGGGGCACTTGTGGCTCCAGCCCAAGAGGAAGAAAGTGGGAGGTTGTGTGACTGTTACACTCAAGAGTCTGTGTGCCTGAGCCCCCTCCCCAACAGGAAAGAGGGGTTGGTTCTTTCCTCCCCTCCAGCAGGCAGCCCCCTCTCTCCGAGCTGAAAGTCGAGCATAGTAACATCAGGATCTGCCCCGTGCAGGTACCCAGTTTCACTTCCAAGGAGGAAGTAAGGCAGGGCTCACTGCAGTGAAAGAGGGGCATGGGGGGGCGGTCCTGGGGACAAGAAGCGGCACTGGGAGGGCAAAGGGGGCCTTCAGAGGAGGAAGGGAGCAACCTGGCAGGGAGGGAGGAACCTAGGTGAGAGAACGAGATGGGAGGGAGGGGCTGAAGGAGGAGGAGCCTGCGAAAGGAGGGCCACTGGGAGAGAAGGGGTACCAGAAGAGGAACTGGGCCTCTGGAAGAGAAAGAGGGCACTCAGAATGGAGTGGGCCCCAGGGAAGAGAAGAGGCTTGCAGGAGGGAGAGGACACGGTAGGGGTCCCCACTACAGGTGGTTACAGAAGGGAGTTTCACAGGGGAAAGAGGCGACATCAGTGGGTGGGAGGGCTCCTGAGGCTAGGAGAGGTACTCAGGGGAAGGAGGCCCTTGCGAAAAGGACAGCTTGGAGGAAAGAGAGGGTGTTAGGGAGCCAGGAGACCCCAACTCTTTGAAGATCCCTTTCCCCCCAACTGCTTTCAAACCCAGTTGGAAACAGTGAACACAGTGACTTGGAGATAGGGCCTCGGCCCTGGCAGCCTGGGAGTCTGGCTCCCTGAATAGAACTGGACATCAGACACCTTCCCAGCACCCTAGCAGTTATGCTGCCCCCTCCCAGTGAAACCAGCTTAGTCCCAACTTTCTGGCCACCAGTTTGACCTTCCTGTCCCATATGGGACTCTGGCTGCTACTATCCCGAGGCTAGTCGGTGGTCTTCCTGTTCCTCTGCGGCTGCTGTACATGGGTTACATCCCACAGTTCCTGTCTGTCTAAGCCTCTAGTCACTTTCTGCCTAGTTCCTAGTCCCTGCCACTGTTCACTGTTTCTGCCTGTCACTCAGTGTTCTGCTGCAGGGTCACCATCACATGTCACTACCCACTATTCATGGCATCAGGTTTTCTGTTGCTTTAGATCACCATTTTGTGGCCACAGTGTCTGCCCATCACACCAGTGAACTATTAACTGTTACAACTATTCTAGGTACAGGCAGGGTGCACGGTAACTCCCTTCTGCACTCATGTTCACTCAGTTGGTCACAGGGCAACATACTTCACTCATTCAGCATCTACTAGTACACACCTGTAATCACAGCACTCTGCAAGGCTGAGGCAGAAGGACAGAAAGTCCGAGCCCAGCCTATCACAAAATTTAGAAAATATAAAGAAGGCTGGGGTGTAGCTCAGTCTCAGCACTGGGGAGGAGAAGGGAGAGACAGAGGGAGGGGGGAGAGGGAAAGAGAGAGAAAGAGAGAAAAAAAGAGAGAGAGATCCCTGCCTTCAGGAATCTTCTGCTTGATGTGGGACACCAAAACCAACAACATTCATAGTGTTCGTGAGGGTCTGGGTGAGGTGACTGTGTGCTGTGATGACCACCTGCAGCTCTAACCACCAGGCAGGACTGCCCCCTGGCCACCCTACCCCACAGCCTCACATATTACTCTGCTCTGACCAGCCCCTTTCCCTGCCCACTGTGTACTGCGTGTTGTGAGTTCACCTCCAGGGCCGGGACAAAGGAGTAGGAATGAAAGCTACTGTGTGCCACCATGGAGCTGTGCCTCTGATTCTGCAACATGTCCCTCTTCTTACCCTGTTACCCCTAGTCATGGAGGGGCAGCCCAGGCAAGGGTTACTGCTGTTGATATGACAGGACTGCAGTGCATCGGGGAGAGGAGAGGAGTCACCACCACACCAGGGCCACCTGAGTGAGACACTCAGAAGGTGACTTCTGCATCTACTCAGCCAAGCAACAGCAAGAAGAGAAAGTTGCTGCTAGAGGGATTCAGGTTAATTGTAGAAATAACCTCACACACGTTCCTGAAAGAGTGATGCAGGGAATTCTTAGGTAGTTGAGCATGATGTGCTGAGATGTAAGAAAATCAACAGACCTGAGAGTCCCTGTGTTCCCCAGGTTTTGCTCATTCCGTGTTTCTCTCCCTCTCCTGCACACTCAGAATCACAGAGCGCAAACTCAAGCTAAGTCTCTGTTTGCAAAGCCTGTGGCTATTTGCAGAGCCTGTATGTATAGAGTTCAGCCCTGTTTCAAGAACCCATCAAGGGCGCTTATGCCTCCTTTGCCCAGCACTCACATCTGCTGAGGCTGTTTCTTGCTGTAAAGTTTGTCATGATCTTCAGAGACAGTCCTTGGGTATAGAGTATGTCCCAGGTTTATGGAACTTTGTCTTCACGGCAGAGCCTGGCTGGTTTTGCCCAGAGCCTGAGCTATTTTCAGAGTCTAGGTCTCTTTAAACAGTTTGTACCTATTTCTTTGTGTATAAAATTTGCTTGTTTTGTGGAAGCTGCCCGTATGCACAGCTATCCCTGTCTACAGAGTTCGTCGGTGTCTTGGTCTGGAACATCTCTTTCTGCCTAAAGACATTTCACGGTTTGCCAAGCGGTTTTCTGTTTACACTACCTGTCCCTGTCAGCAGAACCTGTCTCCTTTACAATGAGTGTTTCTGTCCCCAGACTATGTCCCTGATGGCACAGCCTCTTCTTTTTTTTTTTTTTTTGTGGGTACTGGGGGTCGAACTCAGGACCTCGCACGCCAGCAGGTGCCCGTGCTACTGAGCGATATCACCGGCCCTTTTTTCATATGTGGGTACTGGCAGTCGAACTTGCGTTTGCCAGGCAGGCACTTATGCCACTGAGCTATCTCACTGGCCCACAGCCTCTTCTCTTTTGTCTGCAGCCCATGTAGCACCTATGGCATTTTATGTGACCTTTGCCCATTTGTACAGCCTCTTGAAATTTCCCTGGGTAGAAATTTCTCTGTGTCTGCTTTTTGGGTTTGTTCCAATGAAGAGTTTATCATTGTCAGAGGGGCCTGTGTCTATTTGGGAGCACTGGCATTAGTCTGTAGAGTGTATCCCCATTTGCAGAGCCTTTGCCTGGCTGTATACTCTATTCCATTTGCATGTGCATCTGTTAGCAGAGACTGTCCTTATTTATTAAAGCCTTTACCTGTTTCTAAACTCACCTTCTTCTATAGAGCCTGCATTTGTTTGCAGGACTTACAGCTCTCCACAGAACCCCGCCCTACTTTACACTCTTGCATGTCTGGAGCAAGTATACTTACACACACAGCTGACCTTGCTGCTCATTCAGCAGATCTCCTCCTTCTTTGGGGAAGCCATCACTGTTACCAGAGCCTGTCTACTTGCAGAATCCATGTAGGCTTGTAAAACTTTACCTATCTGAAAAGACCCTATCTGTGAATTTTCTGTCTCTAGGGACTGTGTCTTTTCACAGCCCAAATACAGAGACCATGGTCATTTTCCTGGCCTGTTCCCATCTCCCTGTATGCAACAATTGAGTCTGTTTACAGAGGCTATTGTGCATACAAAGCCTGTACATGTCTACAGAGCCTTTGGCTACTTCAAGAGCCTGCCTCTGTCTTGGAATGCTTTCATTGGCCAAAGATGTAGCACCTGTTCGCACAGCTTGTTTACATATGTATCTGTCCATATCTGCACAGTCTGCCTCTTGTACAGGGTCCCTGTCTTAAGGACTTGTGTCTATCCACATTTGCAGAGCCTTTCCCAGTCTGTAATTCTCCTACATGCCTGCAGAACCTGTGACTGTTTGCAGAGCCTTTGGAAGTGTTCACAATCTTCGCTTGCTCCCTGCCTGTCTGAATTTCCCTCGGTGGTGCTTGTGTCTGTTGGCATAGGCTGTCCTTGTACGCACAGATGGTCTCTGTCGACAGAATTCATTTTCATCAGAAGAACCTGAGCTGGTTGCAACTAGGGAAGCTGTCCCTGTTTGCAAAGCCAATGCCTGTTTGCAGAGCCTTTTTCTGTCGACATAGCCTGTCATACTCAGTTGGTTCTATATTTGTTTACACAGCCTGATCCTAACATTGTCGGGAAGACCTATGTCTATTTGCAGCTCTACCCTTGTGTGCAGAAACTGTCTTTGCAGGATTAAGTCCCATTTCAAGAGGCTGTCCCTGTTTGCAGAACCTGTCCCTGCATGCTGGATCTGTTCCTCTTTGCAGAGCCTTTGCTTGTCTTCATAGATACCACTGTTCACAGTGACTGTCCTTGACTGCAGAGCCTGTGTCTGTCTGCATAGCCTGTTCTAACTTCCTGTCTGTTTGCAGAGGTTGTTGCTGGCTTCCATTCCTGCCCCTGCACAGAGACATCAGCTCTGTTTTAAGAGCACACCTACAGACAAACTAGGTCCCTAGTTGCAAATCTCTGTATGCTGGTACTCAGTACCTATCCTGGTTTGCTGACATTGGCACATTTACAGAGCCTTCCTAATGAATGTCATGTTCTGTGATTGTCTTAGTCACTTTCTGGTCACAGGGACACAATCAATACCTGACACTCATAACTTACAGAAGGACAGATTTATTTAGGCTCACAGTTTCAGAAGTTTCAGCCCATGGTTGTCAGGTTCAAATGCAGAAATGGCATGGTGGAAGGGCCTGGTGCAAAGGAAAATCTGCTCACATCATGGTGACCAGGAAGCACAGAGAGAAGGGAGGAGCTGGGGAGGGAGATACACCCTTCTAGGTCATTCCTCTAGAAAGCATGACCAACCTTTTAACGGCACACTCAGCAACTAATCCACCAATGAGTATAGCCCCCCACGAGCCACTCACCTTCCAAACACATCAGACTTTTATGGGACACCCTCAGTGTAAACTATAGATTTTAGACTTTAGAGAGCTGCAGGTGGGGAGAATTCTTGTGAGGAGCCCAGAGTATAGGTGGCCATGGGTTGGCTTCCAACATAAGGACTCTGGCTCTTGTTCTTTGTTTCCCCTCTCATTCTTGCTTAGCCTAGGATGGACATTAACAAAGACCTCCCAGCCATCGACAGCCACAGAGACCTCCACATATGGATCATTGAGGTGAGAAGCACAATCAGATAGTCAAGCTGGTGACCTGGAAGAGTGTGAGGTCTCCAAAACTTGGCTTTTCAAACCCTCAACTCAGTGCTCTCTCCTCCACCCTACCCATGTGGGGGTCATGGGTACAGGGGATCTCTGAGTTGTCACTTGGTGCCCTCTTCTCCCAGAACCTGAAGATGGTGCCGGTACCTGAGAGGGCTTATGGGAACTTCTTCCAGGAGCGCTGCTATATCATCCTCCATGTGAGTCACTTGGGGAGTCTGTCTGAGGGTGTGACATAGTCCAGCGCTGGAGAGGCCAGGGTGCCTCTGCCCTGGGGAGAGGCGAGCTGAGAGCTCTAGAATCCCATTCCACAAGTGGGCTGCAGCCTTGAGGCTGTTGAGCCCTGCTCTGCATCATCTCCTGTCACCGAAACACCTGCCTCATGTCTCTTCAGTGACCCTCTGGACATCCTCTGCCCCCTTCCCACATACACAAACACCTGGACCCTAGGTTCCCCAGAGTCCAAAGGCCACACAGGAAGTATCCAGTGACCTGCACTACTGGATCGGGAAGGAGGCAGGTGCAGAGGCCCAGGGAGCCACGGATGCCTTCATGCAGCTCTTGGAAGAGGCACTGGGTGACCGGATGGTGCAGCATCGAGAAGCACAGGGCCATGAGTCTGACTGTTTCCACAGCTACTTCCGTCCTGGAGTCATGTGAGTGCAGGTGGGAAGTGAAGGACAGAGGGCGGAGTCCATGCTTAGGAGAGGCCATCATGGGGTGACTATCCTTCATTTGTTAAATGTAGTGTGTGTGTGTGTATGGGGGGATTGGTTGAGATCCAACTCATATACCATACAATCCACCCATTTTAAGTTTGTGTTGATTTGTAACAGGCTTTTGCAGCCATCACCACAATCAGTTTTAGAAATTTTCATCACCCTAAAAAGAAGCCCCAAACCTCTTAGCGGTCATTCTCCATTTCCCTCCAGCACTCCTCTTCCCCTTGCTCCAGGTGACCACTAGTCTACTCTGTATCTATGCATTTGCCTATTCTGGACATGTCTGCTAAATGGAACCGTACAATGTGTGGTCTTTTATGGTTGTTTTCATTTTGTATACTGTTTTCATGGTTCATCTGTGCTGTAGAATGTTTTATTAACTTATTTTTTTTTGTTGCCAAACAATATTCCATTGTATTAATATACCATATTTTATTCATCTATTTATCACTTAGTGGGCATTTAGGTTGTTTCTACATTTTGGCTGTTATTGATAATGCTGCTGTGAGCATTTGTATACACGTTTTTGTAGATAAATTCTTTCATTTTCCTTAGGTATGTACAGTAAGTCCCCAACTTACGAACATTTGAGTCATGAACTTTCACAGATACAAATGGACTTGCATTACAAACATGTGTAGATGTGAATAAGTCTCGGAAGTAGCTCACAGTCTGCTAGACATTGTCACAGTTGTGCTGTATGCTTACTGTACAGTGCAATAGTGTACAGTAGTAGAGTGCGATAGTGTACAGTAGTACAATGCTCAATCAGAGCCCAGAATGTTCAGAAGCAAGAGGAAAAGCAGGAGTGATGTGGAGGGGACTGCTAGGAAGTGCAAAGCAATAGACATTGTATATTTGCGTCAAAGGTATATTTGTATATTTATGTCACTTTGTCAGACTTACAAATGACTCTGACTTATGAACATTCTCCTGGAATGGAACTCGTTCATAAGTTGGCAACTTACTGTACCTAGGAGTGGACACCAATGTTGCATTGAGCTTGCTTTTATGTTTCTGTGCTGGTAGAAGTGTCTCTTCACTGTAAATTGCTTCAAATTTTAAAAAATTAATAATTGCAATATATTTAGGTTGAACATAAGCAATTGTCAATATTTGACCATTTCTGTTTTGTATAGTTGAGCCTCATATTTGCAAATAGTGTACCATACACAGGAACACATGCACATAAGTATATGCACATACAGGAACACACTACTCCTTATACATGTCTACCTGAAGATGGACACACTTACATTATATACATGAATGTTTATGCCCAGCTACACACATATATGCTGTCACCTGCTTCTATGTATTCATATCTAGATTCACATGGGTAAACATATACACACTAATTGTGTACATATGTACATGCATGTGATTGTGTCCACATCTCGACACATGGATAAACAAATGCATATTCAAGCCTCATGTGTGCACCCATGTACTTACACATACATGCATTCAAATCTACTCAAATGCATGTATTTAACAGGCATATGGTATCCCCCATGCATCTATGTGCGTGTGCTCATGTCATACTCATTCCTGCATGTGGCAGTGTGTTTCTACATGGGACCCTGTTCCCTCCTCAGCTACAGGAAGGGAGGCCCAGGATCTGACCTCAAGCACGTGGAGACCAACATGTACAACATCCAGAGACTGCTGCACATCAGAGGGAGGAAGCACGTATCTGCTACAGAGGTGAGGGCCACCAGGGATGCCACTGACCTGTGAACAGAGCCGGGGCTGGGTGTAGTGAAGTATGACGAAGTGTGGAAGTTGGCAGGCAGTGTGCTGAGGGCACAGCTGTCAGCATTCCCAGGTGGCCTATCTTGACTGAGAAGAGAGAAGGCAGAGCCCGGCTTCTAGGCTACCTGGACTTTGTTTCTGCATCTGTCTCCCCAGCACATTAACCAGTTGCACAGGTGAGGCAGAAAAGATTTTGCACCTTATCCTTCTCAGCAGGACCATGGGAGGTAGCGTATCTGGGGAGGGTGTGCACAGTTCTCACACATATTGTCAGTGTCACTTTCACGCCCTGTCTCTTCCTGTCATCCCAGGGGCTTCTCTAGTCCATGAAATGCTCTTGTACAAATTAGCACAGAGTGCCCCATACTTCCCTCTGTCAGGAAATGAATGGAAGATACCGATCATGTTAGAGTAAGACGTGCTGCTGCCATCTGGGCAGGATCTGGTGTAAAGACCATTCAGGTGTGCAGTGTCTACAGTGTAAATGGTGAGCCTTTGGCTACATATATATTACAGTCCACACAGGATGTGGCAGCCCTGTGACACACAGACAGTACCATAGAGGCTCTGCACTGTCACCCACAGATCCAGTGATCATACATCCTTGGTCATGCAGGGACACCATGCGACCCAAGGTTTTGCCTATTATCCTGGCATAATTAGAGTGCCCCTCTTATCCTCAAAAGTGTCATTATTTGAATAACTACACTTATCCATGGGTACACACTGTTCCCACAGAGGCACACATATACTGTCACTATGAGCACACACACTTGTTCATATTTGATACGTGTATGTGAATATGTACACACAGATAAGCAGATAATACACCCCACTATATATGCACATATGTGTACATATGTACAGTTACAGACCTGTATTACCTCCAGTCACACATGCTGAGGGATGCATACAACACAAAATAACCCTCAAGGGCACATGTGGTTACACAGACACATGCCTACACACATTACACACACACCTGCACACACAGGTGACTTTGCAGTCGCACATACACCTTGTTACACAATAGCTTCGTGCACACATGTGACACACTCCAGCTCTTCTCCCCTCTGAGTGCTACTGGTATACACCTGTTTCTCTCCCTGTCCCTCCTTGGCTCTGGCAGGTGGAGGTGTCCTGGAACAGCTTTAATAAGGGTGACATCTTCCTGCTGGACCTGGGCAAGGTGATGATCCAGTGGAATGGGCCTGAGACCAGCATTTCCGAGAAGTCACGGGTCAGTGTCTGCCCTAGGAACTGGGGGCACCTGGCTTGAGGAAAGGCATGGTCTTTTCATGGCCCATTCTCTGGCCACCCCAAGAAATGGGCTGGGCCATCCACAACTCAGGAAGCACCTACCAGATACAAGTTCAGACCTTGCACTGGTGGTAGCCTCCTGGATGCTGGAATGAGGGAACACCTGTTTTCCCCTTCCCTCCTTTCCTGCCTCTGCAAGCTGAGTAGTGACAGAAAGGATCTGGGATGGGCTGTCTGAGAGGATGGGGGGACGCCTGGGAATCCTTGATTGTAGGTCATCTCCCACAGGGCCTGGCCTTGACCTGTAGCCTCCGGGACAGGGAGCGTGGTGGTCGAGCACAGATTGGTGTGGTGGATGATGAGGCTGAAGCCAGTGACCTCATGCAGATCATGGAAGCTGTGCTGGGCTGCCGAGTGGGCAGCCTGCGGGCCGCTATGCCCAACAGGAGTATCAACCAGCTGCAGAAGGCCAATGTTCGACTCTACCAGTGAGCACAATTGGGGGAAGAAAGGCTGGGTGGGACAGTCCAGGACTGCTTGTCCATCATTACTGCAGTAGCACAGTGTCTCTAGAAAGCCCTCCAGAAAAATCAGGTGGGTTTTTGGGATGGATCAAGTGGGACCTTGGGCCCAGCCTGTGTTCTTGCATGACCATGATGTGTGGCAGCCTTCCTGAGACCCATTGTACAGAAGGGGAACTAATGCCCTGTAGGGGTCAAGGAGCCACTAATGCTCCACAGCAAGGCAACAGATCGGGGTTCTAGCCCCATGCCTTCCGTCTCTGGATATGTGAAAGTATTAAAGGGGGCTAGGGTAGAGCACTAGCTCTTTAGCAGGGCTGTAGTGAGGCCCTGGGGCCCAGCCAGGGAGGGACTGGGTAGCCCAAACCTGCATGCCTGTCTCCCAGTGTCTATGAGAGGGGCAAGGACCTGGTAGTTCAGGAATTGGCGACCCGCCCACTGACCCAGGACCTACTGCAGGAGAAGGTGAGGAAGACCTGGCCCCAGAATCCCCACCCATCCCCACCCTGCAACCCCAATCTAGTCTGAACTATGCACTGACCAGCCCACCCTTGCTCCTAGGACAGCTACATACTGGACCAGTGTGGCTTCAAGATATATGTGTGGCGCGGACGCAGGTCCAGCCTCCAGGAGAAAAAGGCTGCCTTTAGCAGGGCTGTGGTGAGGCCCTGGGGCCCTGTCTGAGAGGGACACAGCATTGTCCTGGGGGCTGATTAGGGAAGCAGCCTGCCCAGAAATCTGGCAGGGAGTAGCCTGCCCTGGGCCTAAGGGAGGAAAGGCCTTCTCTGCAGTTCTAGCTGGGAAACATCGACACCCTGGGGTCTAAGAGGGGAGGGAGCCCTGCCGTGGGATCCCTGACAGAGTGAAGACCAGATTTGGCACCTGAAACACCATATCTATAAGGGGCACGTGGCCTCACCTGAGTCTGGGGAGCCTCCTGTAGGGCGCCCCTCCTTTTTGGAGGGGGCTTGCTGAGGGGGCTCTGATCCGGGTCCGCGGGGACTGTCATAGTCGGCTCTTCCCTGAGCTAGGACTCAGGGCGCCCTCAGGGACCTCAGAAAAGTAGTTAGTGACAGCATCGGCTTGTTAAATGGGTCAAGAGCTTGGTTAATTAACATTTCTCCGAGCTTGGCTGTTCAGGCAGTCTGAGCGGGAAGTCCCGGGGACCGAGCGAAGCAGAAGGCCCTAGAGCCGCGGGTCTAACAAAATCCCCTGTCCCAGGGCTTCATCAAGGCCAAGGGCTACCCGACCTACACTAGCGTGGAGGTGGTGAACGACGGCGCCGAGTCGGTCGCGTTCAAGCAGCTCTTCCGGACGTGGTGCAAGGATCTGGGCAGTAAAAAGCCGGGCGGGACGGGTGAGCACACGGGACTGAGCTAGGCAGGCGGGACCTGGCCAGAGGGGGTGGAGCCTAGCCGGAGCGGGGCGGGGCCTGGAGGGAACACGCGGCGCCGCAGGCTGGGTGAGCGAGCGGCGCGGGGCCGGGCCGGGTGCAGAGGCGTGGCTGGAGGCCTCGAGAGCGAGCGGGGCGGGTCCCAGAGTCTTGGTGAAGGTGACGAGTGGGGCTGGGGCGGGGGCGGGGGCGGGGACTGGAGCTGAGAGTGCCACTAACACCTCTGCCCCACCTTCAGGTAAACTGATTCAGGTAAAGCTGGATGTGGAAAAGCTACACAGCCAGCCTGAGCTAGCGGCCCAGCTCAGGATGGTGGACGACGGCTCTGGGAAGGTGGAGGTGAGGGGCACTGGCTTAGCAGGGGGAGATGTGTACACGGGTAGGCAGGCATGGCAGCTATCTAACGTGACCTGGGTACAATCACGTCCACACACAGTCGGGGACATCTATGTACATGCACATACTCTCCCTTACAGCTAGCTCATACCCTGTCATGCCTAATCGTTTATAGCCACGACCACTCACATAACAGTCATAGACACACAGCACAGTGTAACACTTGGACACTAATTGTGCCCTGTTAAGACAAACCCGAGTGACAATATGGACCCAGATACACCTTGTAATTGTGCAGTCACAACCAGGTGTATAACTGCAAACGTGGAATTGCACACACTGTACATCACAGATGACCACAGTCACACACAACCGTCAGCCCACGGGTACGTGCCAACACATAATCTATCACAACCCCCACACTCAGCTGCCAACGCACAACGTGTCCTAAACTGTCAACCATTCATATGGTTTCAGACCAGAGTTTGAGGGGCTGCAGGGTTTGGGGTCCACTCCCAGTCTCCATACAGTGCAACGCTGTGCACTGACTTGTTGGTGGACCTGTAGGTAGAGCCCTTAATTCCTTAAGGCCTCAGTTTTTAAATCCATAAAATAAGGACAGAAACTGAGGCCCATAAAATGAGACCATAACTCCATAAAATGAGGTCAGGTCCCATTTGGCCTCAGGGCTGTTACTGGGAGGCTCTGAGATTATGGGTACAGGACTGCTGGGTCCCAGTTCTCAAGTTAAATTGAGGTTGGAGACATACGAGCTTCCTTCTACATTTGCCCCAATATGGGTGGACAGAGGTGGTGAGTAGGGAGAAACCTAGAGAGGAGGAAGGGAAAGGGCAAGGGGGAAACTCAGGGAGAGAGGAAGATGGGATGGGATTGGATGGGTAAGGAGGCTGGGAAGGCAGCAAGATGAGAGAAGGCAGAGGTTAAAAGGAGACAGGGTGGAGGAAGACAAGGGAGAGGGGAGGGTATACAGAGAGGAATAAGGGGGATCAGGAGAGACAGGACAGAGAGAGAGGCAGGCAAATGGAGGGGAAAATAAGGGAGGCTGCAAGCCCAAAGGCAGATGCCTGACAAGCAGAGAGGGGTGGAGGTGGGGTGCTGAGCCAAGAGGCCTGACTGCCAGCTAAGTGCCACTCTTGGTTAGTATGTTGTCTGGGTCAGCCTCTCCTGATAAAGTCAGGGCTTTAGATGCCCTAGTCTGGAGAAGCTCCCTTGAGAAGCTCTCAGGCTGTGTGTGGCTGAAGGACACCAAGGCATTGTGTTCCTGCCTGCTGAGGCAAAGTGCAGTGGGCATTGTGATCCCCCATTTGCATATAGGAAAAACTGAAGCATAGGATGGTCTCACTGCCCCCCTGTGCAGACTAGGGATTTGACTTGGGTCTGCAGGCTCCAAAACTCATGTGTGGCTCCCCACAGGAACAAGAAATTACACTGACAAATGCGAGGAAGTGATTGTGCTTCAAGTCTTTAAGCAAGCTTTGCTTTTTTTTCTTCTTTTTGTGGGTACCAGGGGTCAAACTCAGGACCTCGCGTGCCAGCATGCGCCCGTGCCGCTGAGCGATACCACTGGCCCTTTTTTTCATATGTGGGAACTGGGAGTTGAACTCAGGACCTCGCGCTTGCCAGGCAGGCGCTTATGCTGCTGAGCTATCTCACTGACCCAAGCTTTGCTTTTTAAATGACACTTGAAAGAAAGAAGGAATTTTCCCCAGAGCTCCTAGGCTTCACTGCCACTCTCACTCCTGCTGCCTGGCCTGAGCAGTAAGCAGCTGTGCAGGGACCTGTGTGCCCCTCTCCAGGGCAGGGGCTGGTGGGGTCAGGATTGGGGGTGGACGTGGGGCAAGGGTTGGGCCATCTTACAGTCTCCAGAGTCCTCACCACTTGTCTACCCAGGTAGCATCCACAAACTCAGAGTCCTGTTTGAAAGCAGGCAGCACAGGTGTGGGGTCTGTGGGGAAAGGGTTACCTGCAGATCTGGCACAAAGCATGGGGAGGGCACCAAGCTGGGTGAGCACTGTGTGGATGCCCACACAGATAAGAAGTGTCTAAGAGGCCAAGGAGAGCTTCTTGGCTGGTGCATACTGGCAGGCTGGCTCAGGTAGAGCAGATACCTGTGCCCACTGGTCCTCTACTCCTCAGATGTGGTGCATCCAGAATCTAGCCAGGCAGCCTGTGGACCCCAAGCAGCATGGGCAGCTGAGCTCAGCCAGCTGCTACCTTGTCCTGTACACATACCAGAAGCTGGGCCGTATCCAGTACATCTTGTACCTATGGCAGGTGCGCTGGCCTGAGGGAGTGGTGTATACCTTAAAGACCAAGAGCTGGGATCTGAGAATGAATGGGACTGTAAGCTTTACCAGACCATCACCCCTCAATTCCCACAGGGCCACCAGGCCACCGCAGATGAGACCAAGGCCCTGATCTGCAATGCTGAGGAGCTGGACCTCATGTACCAGGGAGCCCTTGTGCAGGTGCATGTGACCATGGGCAGTGAGCCCCCACACTTCCTTGCCATCTTCCAGGGCCAGCTGGTGGTCTTCCAGGTAGGGACTACTCTGCCACTGTGGCGGCAGCTTCACCAGTCTTCCGTGTGCCTGTGGCCTTCCATCCACTTGCTAAGTATCTTCTCTTCAGGCTTGGGGACAGCTTTCCAGCCCCTGGTTTCCCAGTGCTTGTCCCAGGCCCAGAAGCTCCAAGGGTGACCCCCACCTGAGTTTCTTCCCCTGGTCCCAGGGCTAGGCACAAAGCAAGAGCACAGGCCAGGAAGTTGAGCCATGTTCTACCTTCAAGGCCTGAACAACTATCCTGACCTCTCAGAGATGGGGTGAGGGATCCATTTAGAAAGAGTCCAGAAGACAATGGTAGCCTGAGCTCTAAAGCAGTTGGTTCTCATGGGACAGAGTGGCAGCCCCCAGGAGCCCTTGCCTCAACCTAAGGCCCAGCCCTCTTCTAGGAGATCACTGGAGACAATGGGAGGGGGCAATCAGCACCCACGAGGCTCTTCCATGTACAAGGCACCGAGAGCCACAACACCAGGACCTTAGAGGTGCCAGCCCGTGCCTCATCCCTCAGCTCCAGTGACATCTTCTTGCTGGTCACAGCTGACGCCTGCTACCTCTGGTTTGGGAAGGTACATGCAGCACTGGCCACTTGACTCACAGCTGGGACAGTGGTGTTACACTGGGATGGGTCCCCTCCACTGGATGCAGGCTTCCAGTTTAACCAAAGATAGGCCAATGAGGGTTAAAGGAGGAAAGTGATAGGTGGACCTGGGAGTCCCCTAGGGCTTGGCACAAGCTGCCTCCCCTTCTTCCTGCCTTGAACGTCAGGCATAGCCCTTCCAAGTCTCTTGGGAGAGCGGGGGAGGCCTAGTCTACTTTGCTGGAATTTTCTCTGATCTTTGGCATGAACCATGATTAACCACCAATCCTGGGAGTCCCATCTGTGCTCTGGATCCAGAGAGGCTTCCATATCCTGTGACCCTGAACAGCAGGGGAAACTGAGGGTTGGAGGGGAAGAAAAGGAGATCCTTTGCTCATACAGGCCCCGGTGGGTGGGATGTAGGATGGAGGTAAAAGCATGCCTCCTACAGGGCTTATCCAGCTCTGTGTTTGCCAGGGTTGTAACGGTGACCAACGTGAGATGGCGCGGATGGTGGTCACTGTCATCTCCGGAAATAACAAGGAAACTGTTCTGGAGGGTCAGGAGCCTCCCCACTTCTGGGAGGTGCTGGGAGGCCGGGCCCCCTACCCCAGCAAGAGGTAACAAGGTTGGGAGGAAAGTATTTTTACACTGAGGAGGAACTGAGGCCCAGAGAGTGTGGGTCACTAATTAGGGTTGCATGGAGAGCTGGAGAGATAGGACTGGAACTGATGACTCCAGCCCCCCCCGCCCCCCGGGACTTAGGAGCCCACACTTCACTTTCCCATCCTGGGTGACTTGGATCAGGACGCCCAGGCAAGCAGGACAGTGGTGCCCTCTGCTGGCAGAATCCACTCCCTGCATTGTCACTGTTCTGGGCAAAGTACCAGGGGCAGAGTGAGGCCTCCAGGGAAGAGGGAGCTATGTCTCAGGGCTCTTGATGTGTCTGTGGGACCTGTCTTTGCATCACACCCCTCCCCAAGTCTCCTGAGCTCAGTCCCACTATCCCCTCACCCAGTCTGTTTCCTTCTTCCACCCTGCACCCGAAGCCAGCTCCCTGTTAGGAGAATGTCCAGGGGACCCTCCCATCCCAGCTCAGGCCCCACCCCCTAAGCAGCTACCCCCTTTCCTAATGCCAGTTTCTGGGAATGTCACAGGGCAGCTTGTGTCACAGCTGGCTGTGGCTAGACAGATCACCTGATCTGCTTTCTCCATTGACAGAAAGGGACCCTGCAACCCAGAGAGCAGCAGGTGCTCCTGGAGGAATGATGGGGTGGGTAGAGCTCAGACCCCAGGGAAACTGCTTCCCTGTCCTGGGCTGGGGGCCCCTTCGAGGAGGGCCAGTGTGACCCTGTCTGTGGAGGAACAGCACCCTTGACTCTCCTCACAAACTTGCTACTACTCGTGCTGACCAGGCTCCCTGGGGAGGCCTCCAGCTTCCAGCCTCGACTGTTTGAGTGCTCCAGCCAGATGGGCTGCCTGGTCCTCACAGAGGTGGTGTTCTTCAGCCAAGAGGACCTGGACAAGTATGACATCATATTACTGGACACCTGGCAGGAGGTAATGCAGCCACGCTTGGCTGGCTGGGGTGTGATAGGGATGTGTCTGTATTTGTGCAACTGGGTGCAAGAGTTTAGCCACCTGACTCTGTGTGTAAGACTGCGAGTCTGTGTGATGGTAACACCATGGCTGACTGCAGCTGTGCGGCAGTGGACCGGGATGAGTCTGTCTCCGTGACAGCAGCGATTGCAGGAAACTATGCCTCGCGTTGGGACTTGTGTGATTGTGACCGAATGTGTAGTTTTAACTGTGTACCCTCAGACTGTGATCCAAATGACTGCATGCCTGTGGCTGAACATGAGTCAGTGTCGAGTGAGTGACTATACGTGGAAGGACTGGCCGTGTATCAGTGTATGATTCCGTGTGACTGCGCATCTGCCTTTGTGTATATGGCTGTGTGTGAGACTGACCACAGTCACACTGTCAGTGACTGCCATGACTGGGTGGTCCAGCAACTAGAACAGGCCAGACTAGTTATAACTGGCGAGACTGTGGGGGAGGGGAAACCATGTGACCAGCTGCGGGTGTGCCTGAGTGACTGTGTTTGTGTCGGTGCAGTTGTCTCTGTGACTTTACAATGGTATAACTGGCTGGCTGTGTGTGACTGCTAATCAAACGCGGTTGCTCGTGTGTGTAGCCATGTGTTTGACAATAGTGAATAACTGTGTCTGGCTGTATAGCAACAGATGATCATGAGTCTCTGTCAGGACATCTGTGTGGGGTGTGTCTGCGGCTGTGGGCTCTCATCTCACCCAGAGAAAAACTCAAGCCCTTCCTACGGCCCCACCTGACCAGCCAGCCCCGGCTCTGACCTGATTTCCTCCTACTCTCCCCTTGCTCTTCTGCTCTAGCCTCCATGGCTCCCTCGCTGTTCCCTGAACATGTCAGGCACCCCACCACCTCAGGGATTGTTACTTCTTCGCTTTCTCCCTAGACAAACATAATTTGCTCCTTCATGAAAGCTGTACAAGGGCAAGGATTTTGCCTAGTTTTTTCATGGTTGAATCCCCCGTGCCTGGCACACGATGGGCACTAGGTAAAGCTTTGCATGTTGCATGCATGCCTGTGCATTCTTTGTGGGGAGGCTTGCTGGGTATGTCTGATTGACCAGGGATGCACATAAGAGGTCTAAGGCCATCCGACAGACCGGGAAGTGGGAGGGGGTGGTTGGCTCCAGGCAGCCAATCCACCTGCCCAAGGCTAGGCCCTCTCTGTGGCTCAGGTCTTCCTGTGGCTTGGAGAAGCTGCAGGTGAGTGGAAGAAGGAGGCGGTAGCCTGGGGCCGGGAGTACCTGAAAACTCACCCAGCAGGGAGGAGCCTGGATACACCCATCGTGCTGGTCAAGCAGGGCCATGAGCCTCCCACCTTCACGGGATGGTTCTTCACTTGGGACCCCTACAAGTGGATGGTGAGTGAGGCCTGAAATGTCCAGCCCCACTCTAATTTGGGGGAGGGGGTACTGTTCTGGTGAAGGGCCACCAGCACATATGAGGGAGACCGAGTTTCCTTCTCAAGTCCCTCCTGGGTCCCCTCCTGCCCCAGCCCTGATAGTTGCCCTGATTCTCACCCCCAGAACAACCAGTCCTATGAGGAAGTGATGGAGGGCAGCCTGGGATCAGGGTCTGCCATCTCTGAGATAACTCGTGAGATAACTGAGATAACGGTGAGTACGAGGACACCTGGATTCCCCCACAATGGTCTGGACTTGAATGGCATGGATGATGGTGGACAGCGGCAGGGGCCAGGCAATGGTAGGCAGCAGGGCTGTAGTTGGGGGCAAGAGGCCAGGGGGTTCAGTGTGGCCTCTTTGTGGGCTGCCTATTCCCCATCTACCCCAGCCTGAGGCCCCTCTCTGGACAGGAAGTCAACAACCTTCAGCCATCCCAATGGCAGGGCAATAGGAGGACAGGTCCCTCGGCCCTTCTGGCCCTTAAGGGCTCCCGGGACAGCTCACAGATGGAGCGGGAGCTGGGCCCCAGCACGAGTACCAGGATCGCCAGCACCAGGACAAGTGCCAGCAGCTGTGTCAGTGACACCTGCTCGGCAGTCAGTAGGAATCTGCCCCGGGAACGGCTGATGCACCAGGCTGCTTCGGACCTGCCGCCGGGTGTGGACCCCGCCCGCAGGGAGGTGAGCACCCAGACCCTGCCACTCACTGCCCCTGCACCAGTATATCTATCTACAACTGTGCTGGAGGAGCAGCCTTGGAGATGTGTTCTAGATAGGCGCTGGGCAGACAGATGCGGGACAGTTTGGTGCCGATGACACCTCTGGGTGGGATAGAATTCTGGGCTCCAGTGACCGCTTCCCTGCATCCACTCCCTCCCCACCTTCCAGTTCTATCTCTCAGATTCTGACTTCCAAGATATCTTTGGGAAATCCAAGGAAGAGTTCTACAGCATGGCCAAGTGGAAGCAGCAGCAGGAGAAAAAAAAGCTGGGTTTCTTCTGAGCCATGGGGGAAACTTGCTTTCACCCCCACTTGGAGCACCCATCCCCCTTGTCAATAAATGCTGGTGGCCTGCACCACGTGTACCTTCAAGCCCAATCACTTGGTGAGTTCCCGTCTCAGGGAACAAGGCTCTGTGACCCTGCAGGCTGTGTCCTCCACAGAGGGGTTTGCTTCTTGCTGCTCTCTCCAGACAACCCCATGAACATGGGGAAGGGACACACACACACGTGCTTCCCAGGGGACTTTCTGTGTCCAGGTAAAGAGATCACAAGTCTTACTTTAAATGTGATTCTTATAAAAACTCTCGACCTAAGGCTGGCCAAAGGGTGCAGAGGGCCGCAGTGTTCTTAACGGAATTAAGGACAGTTGCAGGCACTGAGCCAGCTCCAGGGACCCCACAGAGGCAGCAGCATTGACAGTATGTTAGAGCTAAAGGCAGTTCAGGGGCCCCTGGCTCAGTGCCAGAGGTTGGAGTGGCTACACCAGCCCTGGCTCCAGGTGTGGACACAGGGCCTGGCCCACCCAGGGCAGACCCCACTGGACACCCCAAGCGTCAGTCCTGGAGTGTGATCTTCACAAAGAGGGTAGCTGATGGATGCTCATCTCCGTTCTTAGATAAGAGGTGGATGTGGCGGTATCCTGGCAGGCAGATGGGCAGGGAGGAGAGTTCCAGTTACTCAGGGAGGATGTGCCACAGCACAGCCAGTTCCAGCCCAAAAGAAGCCAGGCCCTGCCTCCCCGACCGTGGTCATCCACACACCCCAACAGACACTCACCCTGCTTAAGGCTGTGCCAGGGGATGGTGCTCTGGCCAATGAAGTCGTTCTTGGAGGAGGCATCATAGTCCTCCACAACAAAGCGGACAAGGGCAAGCTCAGGCACAACCACCTCGAACTCAAACTCTGTGTTCCACCATGGGTTGAAGCCTAGAGGGACAGGCATCACATATCAACAGCATGGACATCAGCTCCAGGAGCTGGGCCCAGCCCAGACCCAGCACATACCATTATTAGTGATTACAGCAGTCTGGCGACTGGCCATGTCCCGGCCCACACCATGGATCTCCACTGTCACCTTGGGGTCCACAATTGAGTTCTTATTCTTGTTGACTTTTGGCAGCTGCTGTCCTGAGATGACCTGAGGAAAGGTGGTGGATAATTAAGGGTTCAGGAAAGGCAGAGAGGGAAAAAGGAGGACCATGGGCACCTATCCCTCCTGGATCTGGCCGTACCTTCACATTGAGCCTCTTTGGAGCCCACCAGGGCCCTTGAGTCAGAGCACGTGCATTGAAGGTGGTGTTGAGGTCTCTCAGGAAATCAGGCTTCAGCACATACCCACAGGCTCCATTGTCCTGGAAGCGGCCCTGGTACACGTCCATCTCTGGTCCAGGTGTCTGGAAGTTAAGGGCCACTACAGGCAAGACACAGAAGTCACAGACTGTGGGCTGGCTTCGAGGCTCTAGAGCCCAGCCTGCTCAGCATACACTGGGGTCTAGGGTCCCATGGTGAATCAGAAGCAGAATCCAATATCACCCAATGACTACTGCCCTCCTTCCACCTTAACTTGACCCACCACACTAACCATGCATACCATTTCTGGTGGTAAAACTCCAAGGACCAGGGTGCTAACTGTGCATTTTCAGACACTGACTTGCTGGTAGGGAGATATTTCCAAACAGTTTACCAGCTCCATACACTCCTGCATCTGATCCTGGTTAGGTCCCCAGGCCTCGTATTGCAAGGCTCCAGGCCCCTGGCCTCAGGACTGAATCCCTCCTCCAGGATCCTTGAGCCCCAGCTGGCCCATACCGATCTGGCAGCCCCCATTCCACATCTCCACAGGGCTATAGTTGGAGGAGTCTGTTCTCCATCCAGCTGGATAGATCCTGCTCAGGTGGCCCACGTTGTGGCGGACAAAGCTGTTTCCTGAAGGGAAGTGTGGTTCAGTCAGCAGTGGGGCCCACCATAGCAGGGAGAGGCCAGCACCAGCCCTGGCCAGCCCACAAGGTCAGGCAGGTGGGTAGTACCCTCTGCATGCAGGAAGGGACTCACCTGACTCTTGGAGCATTCGGAGAGCACGGTTCTCAGAGAAGGATGCCATTTCATAAAAAGCCTGCCTGGAGAGGCCAGCATCGGAGAAGCCCCCAAAGTGGACACTCTTGCAGTAAATGACCATGTCAGAGAGCTCCTGCACCAGCCTGAGCTTGTCCTCCTGGGGGCCGTGGGGAGGCCCGGGTTAGAGCCAGGGTTGGGCAAGGTAGGCAGTGAGAGCTAGAAACCCAGACACAGAGAGACAGTGGGAGACAGACAGAGAGAAGGGGCAGAGGGTCTGAATGGCAGCCACAGAGAAATGAGACAAGGCGAATGCCCCATGGGTGTGGGGAAGGCCCTAGGTCTACTCCGCCCCTACAGCTCCCCCTTGAACCTTGGGCTTGTGCTGCACCCGGCTCCTCACGGCCTCATCCTCCATCTCAGCAGCCTCATCTTCATCTGACACAGTGGCCTCAGGGCCACCTTCCCCTTCAGGGGGAAGCAGCCCCCCAAGCTTCTTTCCCTTCAGCAGGATCTTCCCCTTCAGTTGCTAGGGATGGAGGGGCAACTGGTCAAGGCCCACCTGGCCTCCCAGCCAGTCTCCTGCCCTCTCTTCTAGGCACCCTCCCATGTACCTCTGGGGAAGGTAGGTTACTGGTAACTCCGTCCAGTGGCTGGTCCAGCAGCATGGGCCCCAGGATGGCATGCAAGTGTCGTGCCATCACGCGCTGCTGCTCCAGGCTGCAGTGGTTCTCCAGGGACAGGATAACTGGGTAGGGGGAGGCCTGGAAGCCCAAAGGCATGTTAGAAGGGCTTGCTGCCCCTGCCATCCCCTCCCCACCTGCAGGGGCATGCCCACCTTGAACGCATAGTCCCGAATGGCCCTGAGTACATCACAGAAGAGGATCTTGGAAGTGAAAGTGTAGCCATGGTAGATGATCGGCTCCTGGTTGGGCCCATCCCAGCAGTCAAGCTCCAAGCAGCGACAGCCTTTGCACAGTGCCCTGTGAGTAAGGGTGCAGCTAGGATCCCCCATGTCCTGTCCTGCATCCCACCAAGGCTCCCACCCCCAAGGCTTCCCTGGACCACACCGGATGTAGGCTTCAGTGCTGCTGGGCCCAGTGAGCTGGTCTTCCAGCAGGTAGGTGTTGTGTGAGGAGGATACCAGGTAGTGACTGAGCGGCTGGCTCATGTCCTGATAGACTCGCCGGTGCATCAGGTTGAAGGCGTTCCCATCAGCTGATAGCAGGTACATCAGGAAGCCATCCTTGGTCATCTGGTGCTGCGCCTTGCCTGGGAGGGAGGAGGTCGCCATTGCCGGTCAGTGCTGGTTGCCTCCAGAAGCAGGAACCCTCTCCTCCCTCTGCCTGCCCATCCCCAGCTGGTTCTCAATAGCTCTGGGAAGCAGAAGTCTGTCTCCAGCCAGACTGTGGTTTCCCCAGAGTGAGGCCCTGCCTCCTCCTCTTCTGTCCTCACACTGAGAGGCCTCAGAGAGCAGGGTCTCATCTCCTTCTCTGTGCCCCTAGATGGGAGCCCCCTCTATGACCAGGCTCCATCTTTTCTGTGCTGTCGCATCTCAAAGCTGGGCCCAGAATGGACTCACAGAAGGAGGTAGGAATAGTGTGGCTTTTCCAGCCACCTCTTTTTCTATTTCTTGGGGAGGGGTCCTCAAGGCCCTCTGAAATAGGAACAAGAGGGAAACTGAGATCCAGAGAGGAGCAGTGATGTTGGAGTCCTGTCTCCTATCTGCCTGCCTTTGCAGGCCAGGCGAGCACTACCCAGGGGCCCTGTGGCTGGTACCCCTTCTCTCTGGCTGCAGTATCCTTGGGGTTCTCCCAGCCATGTGGCCCTGGGACCACCAGGCCCTCACCAGTCTCACTGGGCTCATAGCGCTCGATGAGGGACAGAGCCAGTGTGGGCCCTGCCTCCTCCTCCCTCTGTTGGTGCTTCAAGAATGTCACTAACTGATCCACTGACAGGGTCTCCCCTGAGCCCGCAGCCTCTGCAAAGGTGCAGTCAATATCCACTCGCTGGGTCAGCATCTTGTAGAAGACTTCAATCTCCTCGTCCTCCAGGGAATCTGTCTGGGAGCGGTCACATTCCTGCAAAGCCAAGACAGCCAGGTGGGCAAGGCTCAGAAGAGGCCTGGGGCAGGATCAAGGCTCCATTGCCACACAGACCCAGCCTCACCCTGAAGATCTTCCGGGCATAGCTGTCATCCACTTGGATGTTAAGCTCCTTCAAGAAGTTCTGCAGCTCCTTGAAGCTCATCTTGTTGTCCTTGTTTTTGTCAGCTTTCCGCAAGCAGGAGTGAATCCAGCTGGGCAAGAAGTAAGGAAAGAACCCAGGAGCCCTGGTACCCACATGATACAGCTAGAATGATGTTCAAGCTGCAACACCTGGAGACACTGTTCCCTGCGGGCCTGTCTCATTACTGCACATTTACCCTGGTGGCCTCTCTGGAGATAAGGAAAAGGTTACATCCTATCAAAGACTCTTTCTATTTGATGATTTTCAAATCTTTCAACTTTTTGAAAATATTTCTTACTCTAAAAAGGACTCACAATAGACAATTTAGAAAATAAAGAAAAGTAAATAAAGCAAACAAATCCCCCACACTACCATCTATCCTAGCATAACTACCACTAACATTACATACTTTGTTTATAGGAAACAGAAAATTTTCAGACATTGATCAGAAGATGGAGCCATCACATGCAAAAACAAAGCCTGGATCAAGCAGTCATGATCGAGACGTTTCAGCCCCCACCTCTTCCTTACTTCTGTTCTCCCTCCCTTCACGCTTAACCTTGAGGAACTAGAGAAGGAGGAGCTCCACATACATTCTTCAGAAACTGGAGAACAAGAAAAGATAATGAAACCTCATGAACACCATAGAAAAAAATGATCGCAGGTTTTAAGAAGAAATCACAAAGGAAACAGCATAATTGATGCTAACTATAAACTTTTTAAAAACCTAAGGGGCAAATAAAGGAAAAACAAACCATCCATCTGGCAGACTGAGGGAAACATTTGCAGCAAAGGTTTGGAAGAATTAATGAAGAAGGAAGCAATATGATGACCCTAGTAACTAAATGGTGAAATATAAATTGACCCTTTGCAAACATAACAGTATAATACTCAGTGGAGGTGAAGGTGCGGTAAAAGGGGACATTCTTCATCTGCTTGGGAAAGGTAAACTGGCACAATTTTAGGAACGACATCTGGCTACAGCTTTAAACCGTTGCTATGTTTTGGATCTGGCTCACCCCCAAGGTTCATGTATAGAGTCTTAGTGCCCTGTGTGGAGATGTTGGGAGGTGCTCAGGTCAATTGAAGGGGTGCCCTTGGAGGGGACTGTGGGGTCCCACACTCGCACACATACTGCTGCTGTTGGCTATGCTGCCATCCTAGAACTGAGTTTGAATCTCCAGAACTGTGAGCTAAACAGACCTTTCTTTACAAAGTTAGTCTGCCTCAGATGTTTGATTATAATAACAAGAAAGGACTAAAACAACATGTGTTTCATTTAATTCCACTTCTAGGAATCTATTAGTAGGAAAATATTCCTAAATACCAAAAGACTCCATGAATATAGTTTTTGGCAGTGTTACTTAGAGTAATGAAAGATTAGAATAAAATTTTAACACTACAAGAATAGATTTACAGTTTATACTGCATCTACTCCCTGGAATATTACAGTCACTACAGTGTTTATGAAGACCATACTGACAAAAGGAAATGATTATGATACAATGTTACATAGCAAATGAATTACAATGCATTAGCTTCTCTACTTTTGGCAAAGGCATCATTAGACAAACTGAAAGGCAGAAAAAAAAACTAGGAGGAGAATGCAAATATCGGCAGTTTCTGGAGGAGGTGGGTCTTATGGATCTTTAAAATTTCATTCTGATATGTCACATATTCCAAAATTTACATATATATGGAAAAAATAATTATGGCAGAATGCCAGGTGAAGCAATCAAGTTTTGAGTGCACCAGCCAAGCCCAAATTTCCCATGCTTAAAGCCATTCGGCAGGAGGGACGGCTTAATGAGCTCAAAATCTGTGCAGCAGGACTCTGCACAGGGCATGAGACTACCAAGAACAAGGCTGTGCAAAAGCGGTGGCTATGACAAAAAAGCCACAGAAATGGGCTTTGAAGAAAGCCCCAAACCAGGCAGGTGGGATCTTGAGAAATAACCATTTTAAAGTTTTCTGAATGCTCAAAAACACCCAGCAACACAACTAATAGGGTTCAAAATGAGCTGGATATACACTGGCAATGAACAGTCTGAAAGTAAAATTAAGAAAACTGCTACTTACAATAGTATCAAGGGGCCAGTGAGATGGCTCAGGTGCGTAAGCGCCTGCCTGGCAAGCGCGAGGGCCCGAGTTCAACTCCCGGAACCCACATACGAAAAAAAAGGGCCAGTGATATTGCTCAGCAGCACGGGCGCCTGCTGGCGCACGAGGTCCTGAGGTCAACCCCTGGTACCCACACACACACACAAAAAAAAGTATCAAAATGAATCAAATCATTTGGTCTTCCATTTAAAGTGCAAAACTTAAACTCTGAAAAGCATAAAACGCTGTTGAAAAAAATGAAAGAACATGTAAACAAATGTGTAGACATCCATGTTCATGGATCTGAAGATGTGATATTGTTATGCTGGAAATCCTCTCCAAATTGATTTACAATCCCTATCAAAATCCTGCTGGCTTTTCTGAAGACACTGAGAAACTGACCAAAAAATTTGTATGGAAATTCAAGTAACTTACATCACTTTTAAAAAATCCTGATAATGAGCCAGGCATGGTGGTACATGCCTGTAATCCCAGCACTCGGGAGGCTGAGGCAGGAGGATCAAGGTTAATTTGAGGCCAGCCTCCACTACATAGAGAGACCCTGTTTAAAAAAAATCCTGATAGTGTTCTCTAACTTTCTATACTGCTAGATAAATTTCTGTGCATATGATTATATAGTCACAGCTGAACAATTTCCATTAAGGATGTATCGTACCAGTACTTTACTCTTGAGAAATGCAGAAACTGTCCCTTGGTATTCTCCTCATAATCACAAAGAGCTATGTGGTAACAGAATTATGATGTGCTGAATCAGACTTTGATAGTGAAAACCTGCAGCAGAATTTCCATCTTAAAATGACGCCAGGGCCGGTGATATAGCTCAGTGGCATAAGCGCCTGCCTGGCAAGCGCAAGGTCCTGAGTTTGACTCCTGGTACCTGCATGAAAAAAAAAAAAAAAAAAAAAAGAAAGACGCCATACCGGACACCAGGAAAATACAAGGGATTTCTGTGATTGAGATTCAAAGGGATTGCATTCCTATTTTCATACTCATGATGGATAGAAACTTAGTGTTAAATGTATTCATTTACCTATTTTTAGTTTCCTCATTTATAGCTTAATAAAAGGCTTAGTTTGAAATGTAAAAAAAAAAAATTCAAGGAACCTAGAATAGTCAAATCAACCTTGAAAAAAAAAGGAGAACTCAAATTTTCTGATTTCAAAACTCACAGTAACTTTTAAAGTTACATTAACTAAAATATTGTGTACTGGTATAAGGAGAAACATATAGACAAATGGAAAATAATTCACAGTCCAGAATAAACCCTCATATTTTCAGTCAGCTGATTTCTGACAAGGTTACCAAGACAATTCAATGAGACAAAAGTAATCTTTCCAACAAATGGCACCAGAACACCTGTATATCTGCATGCAAAGAGAAAAGAAGCTGGATATCCTACCTCACACGATACATGAAAATTAGTTAATATGGGTCAGAGATTTATATGTAAGAATGAAAATGGTAAAACTCTAGAAGAAATATGATTCAATGTTCATGATTTTGAACTAGGCAAAGTCTTCTTAGATATATCAAAAAGCACAGATGAGTTGGGCATGATGGCGCACACCTGTAATCCCAGCACTCAGGAGGCTGAGATGGGAGGATTTCCGTGAGTTCGAGGCCAGCATGGTCTATACAGTGTGCAGCCTGGACTGCAGTGAGACCTTGTCTCAAAAACCAACCAAACAAACAAACAAAAAAACCAACCAAAAAAACAAAAACCCAAAAAGCACAAAAGAAAGAAAAAGAAGTAAAATTAGACTTCGGCAAAACTAAAAACTTTTGTGCTTCAAAGAATATCATCAAGAAAAAGAGAATCCACAGAATGGTAGAAATTATTTGCAAAGCCTAAGAGACTTATGAATTTGCAATTCATAAGAGACTTGCATCCAGCATATACAAAGAGCTTTTACAATGTAATAATAAAAAATAAATAATGCAATCAAAAATGGGCTAAGTATCTGAATAGATACTCTGAATAGATATCTCTCCAGAGAAAATATACAACAGCACATGAAAATTTTCAATATCACTAATCATATAAAGTGCAAATCAAAACTACAATGTTAACATGGTAATACCTCACACTCATTAGGATGGCTACTGTAAAAAAAAAATTTGAATCTCTTGTACACTGTTGGTTGGAATGTAAAATGGTAAAGCTGCCATGGAAAATATTTTGGTGATCCCCTAAAAGAAATTGCAGATAGAATTACCATGATCCTGCAGTTCTACTTCTGTATACATACTCAAAAGAACTGAAAGAGAATCTCATCTCAAAGAAGTATATGTATGCCCATGGTCATAGCAGTATTATTGACAACAGTCAAAAGGTAGAAGAAACCCAAGTGTCCATCAATGGATAAATGAATAGATAAGATCTGCCATATACATATAATGGAATATTATTTAGCCTAAAATAGGACATCTAACACATGCTACAACATGGATGAACCCTGAGGACATAATGTTAAGTGAAATAAACCAGTCACAAAAAGACAGGTACTATATGATTCCATTTATCTGAGGTACCTAGAGGAGTCAAATTTAGAATGGTGATTGCCATGGGTTGGGGCTGAGGTAGGGGTGGGGGAGAATGAGAGAGAAGTTCTTTCATGGGTACAGTTTCAGTTTTGCAAGATAAAAAGAGTTCTGAATGTTCGTTGCACAACAATGTGAATATACCTACCACTATTGAACTGTATATTTATGAATGGCTAAGATGGTAAATTTTATTTTATGTGTATTTTATCACAATTAAAAATAAAAACAAGAGATCCATTTAAAAAGAGCCTAACAACAAAAATAAACAAAGAATCTAAATAGATATTTCTCCAAAGAAGATATACAAGTGAGCAATAAGCATGTAAAGATACTCAACACCATTTGCTATCAAGAAATGCAAATCAGAACCACAATAAAGTAGCCCTCTCATAGCCACACAAATGTCTACAACAATCAAAAAATTTTCAGCCATATAAAGGAGCGACCAAAGACCACAAACAACAAATGTCAGTGTGAAAACTGAAACCTTCATATACTGCTGACGGGAATGTAAATCGGAGTAGCTTCTTTGGAAAACAGTTCAGCAGTTCCTCAAAAGGCTAAACATAAGAGTTACCGTATGACCTGGCAATTCTACTTCTAGGATCCACTCAAATGAAAACAAATGTCCATACAAAAACTTATATTCCACCTGTGATCCCAGCTACTCAGGAGGTTGATGCAAGAGGATCTCAAATTCAAGACCAGCCTGGGCAACTTAATGAGACCCTCAAGAAAAAGGCCTGAGGTTATAGCTAAGTGGTAGAGTGCTTGCTTAGCATGAGAGGGGCCCTGAGTTCAGTCCCCCTCCCCCCCGAAAAAAAAAAAAAAACTTATATTCAAATTTTCACAGCAGATTAGAGGAGTCCAAAAGTGGAAAGAGCCCAAATGTCCATCAACTGATGAATGGATAAATAGTATGTGATAAATCCCTAAGAACAGAATATTATCAGGCAATTAAAAGGAATGAAGCATGGATACATGCTACAGTGTGAATGAATATTGAAAACATGCTGGGCGAAAGAAGCCAGTCATGGTAGGCTGTATGATTCCATTTACATGGCATATCCAGAATAGGGAAGTATATAGAGACAGAAAATATATCAGTGATTGTCTGGTGCTTGGGTTGAGGGGAAATAGGAACCCTGCTAAAAGGTAAGGGTTTCTACTGGGGGTGATGAAAACAATCCTTGGGATGGTTGTACAACTCTGTAAATATACTAAAAAGCACAGAATCAAATTCAAGACTTTAAATGGCATATGAATTATATCTCAAGTAAATTGTCATTAAAAAGGGCACAGGACCTGGTTCCACCCTCATCCATATGTGACAGAAGCCTGAACTTGGAATCATAAACTAGTGTGTGTCTGTGCAACTAGATTTTGAAGTTACTTTATTTTAAGCCCATAGGCTTTCCTGAAAACTAGGCCCAGGAAACATGATTGCTCCCCAAAAAATGGCACAGAAAGGAACCATGGCCTCCCAACTCCCAGAGGGAAAATACATAGTAACTCCAGAAAACATGACTACAGTGTCCTTCCTACACTGTAGGACACTGAAGCAAGGTGCTCTCCTCAGCCTCCCCAAACTCCTGTCTCCACACTGCTTAGAGTGGGGCATGGGGAGACTCATAGCTGCCTAGCTGCCTGGCCTTGGGTCAGAGTAAAAAAGGGTCCATGGACCTCACCCGTCTCCTTTCTCCTGTGCACTGAATTGTGTCTCCTCAAAATTCATATGCTGAGGGCCGGTGAGATGGCTCAGCGGCTTAAGTGCCTGCCTGGCAAGCGCGAGGGCCCAAGTTCGACTCCCGGAACCCACATACGAAAAAGGGGCCGGTGATATCGCTCAGCGGCATGGGCGCCTGCTGGCGTGCGAGGTCCTGAGGTCGACCCCCCGGTACCCACAAAAAAAAAAAAAAAATTCATATGCTGAAGCCTGAACTTCCAATGTGATGGTATTTGGAGATGGGGCCTTGGGAGGTAATTAGTTTAAATAAGGTCATGAGAGTGTGGCCATCATGATGTTATTGTACCTTTATAAGAGAGACACCAGAAAGCTTTCTGTCTTTCTTCCTGCCATGTGAGGACACAAGATGGTAAGCCATCTGCAAGCCAGGAAAAGGGCCCTCACCAGCCTCTTACCACACTGATACCATGATCTGGGAATTCTAGCCTTCAGATTGAGAAAATAAATTTCTCTTGTATAAGTCACTTAGTCTGAGGCAGTGGTGGTGAACCTTTTAGAGCTTTCAATGATACAAACAGCCCACTGTGGCACATGTGCCATAGGTTCACCACCACTGGTCTACGGTATTTAGTTATAGCAGCCCAAACCGATTAAGCCAGCTTCCATATTCAGATGCCTGAGGGACAGCTATAGGCTGTCCACAGGCCAAACAAGAGGATACTGCTGCAGCTTCTGCCGCTGGTCCATGGAACCTGAGTGGTGGATGATCTTGCGTAGACCCTGCACCCAGTGCTGGGCATCGGCTGGCGATGGGGCAATGAGGTCTAGTGTATTGCGCTGGTCCTTGAAGACAATGGAGAAGCACCGGTCCTCGGGCACGTCACGGGCAAACTTCTCCAGGCCCTCTGTGCGGTGCCCCATCCGTACCTCTTGAATGTCCTCAATGGAGACTGCAAGAAGGGAACAGTGAGGGAGGGGTGCAGAGCATGGTGTAAGGGCAATCCCTGCCCTTGACATGGTCAAGGCCATAGTGGAGGAGGCACAGATTAGAGTCACAGCTTGGTCCAGGGCTGAAGCCTTGAGTCTACGGAGCAGGCAGACAGAGGAGAAGTGACAAAGAGGAAGGAGGAGGACAAGGACTGAGGTGAAGACAGAGCATGAGACAATCTCAGAGGGCAGAATAGAAGCACAAAAGGAGAGACAGAGACCTTAGGGTGACCAAGAGACCTAGGTGACCTTGGGGCACCTAGGACCCCAGGCTAGCTGTCTCCGTGGCAAAGGGAGCAGAGCCCCTGGGAGAGGACTAGGACAGGGCAGGGTTTTTAGGCAGAGACAGGGAGAGATCAGACATGTAGGCTCCTGATTGTACTGGACATTGGGCCTGTCCCTCCCACAGCCATGAGAGGCTCCAGGCCCCTCTCCTGACCTACCCACAGTCAGCCCTGGCCTTGGAGTCTGGGGACAGAGGACCAAAAGCAGAAGGAGTGGTACTTGTGTGAGATCGTGGACAAGGCCTTGTCTAGTGCGTGTCTGTTGTGCTGACTTCATGGAGCCCCTTGGCAGAGGGCTGCAGGAAAGAAATCCCGGCCCTTTGGAGTCTGAGAGGCAGAGTGGAGGCAGTCCCTCAGGGGTCTGAGAGATCATATTGTTCTGCCCTTGGCAGCCAGGGGGAGGGCCCTCCTGTCACAGCCCAGCCTTCCAGGCCTTCAGGGAGAGACAAGACCCTATATACCCACCACTCCCACCCTCTAGTGTCCTCCGGAGCCTGGCTGACAGCCAGTGCCAGCAGCCAGGCGCATACTAAACTGCCCAGCAGCAGGATCCAGGCTCTGCCCTGCTGCACCCCCATCCTGAGCCGTCCTCACTCATCTGTCCTTGGTCATAGACTGGCTGTGGCTAAAAGTCCACTCTGTTGAGTGGGACACGTGAGCCCTGAGCCATCTGGGGTGCAGATCATAGTCCTGCCTAATCCCTCTGTGCCCCACTAGGCCCCACACTGGGGAGCTGCAGCTGCTCTAGGCTGGGAATGGAAACAGGAAGCCCGGGCCATGGAACCTCCAGATCCACACCCCTACCTCCCCAGAAGAAAAAGTCCAGCTCCCTTCACTGCTGATAAAACCTGTCCATCTGGGAAGCTGTCAGGCATGGGCAGAAGGGGTGGGCTTGGGGGAGCAAGAAGCAGAGCCAAAGAGAAATGGGGGATGCTCCACTCCTTCAGTGAGGTAAAGTACAGTTGAGGACAACTATCTCACAGCTCACCCAGAGAAGGGAAGCGGCAAGAGACCTGTCTCAGATGTCTCTGATCTGGAAAAAAGCCTCTTCAGGCCACATTCCTTACCTGAGCACATCTGGCTCCCAGACCTCCTGGTTCTGTTAATCACCCCCTCAGGACACAGGCCCTCAGCCGGCCACGCATGTGTGCACTGCCCCCTCTATATTGGGTCTCCTGCTTGAAATGCACTTCTTGTCCATTGCTCACAACTGTCCTAGTGTGAGGCTCTTATCCTGCCAGCCCAACTGGGGGTCTCCTGCCTGGGTCTGGCTCCTCTCCCTGCCCCCTCACCCATCCACCTCCAAGCTCTAGGCATACACTGGTGAGCCAGGATATGTACTGGCAGGGGGTGAACTCTAAGCATGAGATCCCTGTTCCCACCATGTCCCTACTGGTCAGCATCTAACAGGAAACCCACTATCAGGGCAGGAGCCCAGGGAAGGACACTGTCTGGCGCCATAGGCAGAGGCAAGGTCAGGGGTCATTTATGTACAGTGAGGCTCAGGGTGGTTTGCTGAGAACACTTAAGAGCCTCATCTCTTCAGACCCTGCCTGGCCCTGCTCAGAAGTCTTCATAGCCCACAGCCCAAGGACCCATTCAGGTTCCCCTCATCTGCCTTACTACTGTCCTGCCTTACCACTGTCCTGCCTTACCTTGGGCCACACCACAGACCACAGCCTTACCTTCTCTGGCTTCTGCCAGGGTCCTGAGGCTTGGCAGATTCTTCCTGGGTAAAAGGCACCCCCCAACACACACACACACATACCTGGGTCCGAACCTCTCCTTCCTCGTGCTATGCTTTTCCTCTACCTAGGGTCTGTCACTGTGTCTGGTCTCATTCCCACAGACCTGCCAGTCAGCTTGCCCTGCTTCCTCACCCACCCCTAGTCCAGGGTGAGATGAAGGGGCAAGGGTTTTCCAGGGGTCTGGGCTTTGGGAAACCCAGGTCTCAAGGTCCTATCTGCATTGTCCAACTGAGTAGTCACCTGCACCTCTCATTATTTAAATACAAATCAGCCAAAACAAGATGAAAAACTCACTTCTTCAGTCACATCAGCCACATTTCAAGGGCTCAACAGCCACTTGTGGTTGGTGGCTTCCATACTGGGCAGTGTAGATAACATTTCTGGATTACACTGGTCCAAAATGTTCCCACTAAGTAAGAGTGCAGAAGGAACACCCCATTTTACAAAATTTTTAGGGAACTACTGCATTAAAGGGCAAAAGACAGCAGAGATTTCTCCCTAAGGCATTGCAGGACATACACTCCATTTGCTGCCCCAGCCTTGGGTTCCTGGGCCTTTTCAGGAGTTTCTGGAAAGCCCTCAGGCCCATATCCTTGAAGGAGCACCCCAGGCATGGGCTATCTCTGTTTGCTCCAGCTCTGCTCCACCCCAACCTCTTATGGTTCCAGTCCCATGAGGATCTCCTCCTGTGGCCCCACCTCACACCCGGAAGTGCCTTACCTGCCTCTGGACTTTGGGCCTGGCTTTTGGCCTACCACACCTGCAGTGCTAATCCACCCAACTTGCCTCCTTCCCACATCTGCGTGGGTAGATGCTTGTGAGTTCAGGCAACCTGTCCAGCTCCCTCCCTGATTTTGAGCCTGGTTGTCCCCATCGGTTGTCATGGTTGTGTATCCCCAACCCCAAAGAGTTTTAGCACTTGCGGTCTTTGTTCCTCAAGTCCCATCTCCAACCCACTTTTGGCCTCAATTTCCCTAAAAGTGGTTTAACCAGCTCCTCTTCTGACCCCAGCCAGGCTGTTTCCTCATTTCTGGTCCTGCTTGCATGAACGATCAGGCCTTTTTTTCCATCTGTGGTCATGGACCATGATGGATCCCCACCCTACCTGCACCCTGCCCCCTTCCCTGTGGCCCAGAACACTCACACAGCTGGGACTCTGGGGACCTCATGACCTTGCGGGACTCCTGCCAGATGGTCTTGCAGTCCTCCTGCAGCTTGTAGAAACGTTCTCTTCGCCATGAGCTGGACTTCACCTTCAGGAGCTGGCTGCCCTTGAGTAGGGCCTGTAGGTCCTTGTCATCTTGCAGGCCTAGAGGGCCAATACTAGTAAGAGACCACCTCCTCTATCATTGTCTCTGCTGCCTTCAGTTCCACACTGGGCATGCCCATGTCTGGACCCTCTCAGAGCCCATTTTTGTGAGCCTCATCTTCAGCTCTCTGCATACTTCCCCCTCCACCCACATTCCAGCCCCCTCCCAGGGCCCTGCCTCCTCCAGGGAGTCTTCTCTGATCACCAGCTGAGGTGTCTATGCAAACAGCAGGACAACTGCCAACCCAGGACCACACTTACCCACTGTGACCTGCCCACCCACAGCTGAATGGGCAAAGGAAGGGCAACTAATTCAGGATTCCCTGTTTGCTGGAGGATGAGGACTCTAGGAAATAGGCTCTAAATGATGAGGTGGATTCCTCCTGGTCTCACACAGGGGTCAGAGTGAACTGAAGGAAGCTGGTACTAAAAGATCAGGCAAAGCAGAGAAGAAGAGCAGACATAGAGGGTGTGATGCTTTATATCTCAATATCCCAAGAGCCTCATGTACTCACAGGGGGGCTTTTGGAAGGTGATTGGCTTACTGGGGCTTATAGTTGACTTGCTGTAAGGAGGTGAGGTCTGGTCGGAAAAGGCAGGTCCCTGGGGACATGGCCTGGGAGGGTTTCATTCCCTCCCTGGCTCCTCCCTTCCTTCTCTGCTTCCCATCACCATAAGGCAAGCAGCTTTTCCTCTATCACGCCCCTCTGCCATGCAGTCTTGCCTTGGAACCAGTGGACTATGAACTGAAACTTTTATAAACTGTGAATAAAAATAAACCTCTTCTTTAATTTTTGGGTGTTGAGTATTGTGCCTCAGCAACAAGAAAATGACTAAGACAGATGGAAATGAACCTCAGTGCACTAAGGAGCTAAACAACCTCTCAAACATTTGTGCCTAGGTTTCGGCATTCTTTCTGACTGGCTGTGTGTCCTAGGTAAGTGACTCTATGGGCCAGGGCCTCTGCTTTCCTGACCATAAAGTGGAATAATAATAGCATTCATGTCAAAGGGGAGTTCTAAGTTTAAACGAGATGATGCACAAATCAGTGGAGGTCTTTTTTTTTTTTTTTGGTACTGGGTATCGAACTCAGGACTTTGAGCTTGCCAGGCAGGCGCTGCACTGCTGAGCCATGTCCCTGGCCCTCAGTGGAGGTCTTGAGGCAATGGCAGTTGCAGCTCTTGGTATTGACACTGTGGTTGCTGTGGGACCCTTTTGTTATCCCTGCCATCCCTCTTCCCTGCTTCTCCCACCCCTGACTAGAGTCTGCTTGAGTAGGTCTATGATCTTTGCTCTCAGAAGAGAACAGTGAGGCCATCGCAGCTTATATTTAGCCTTCTGGGATGCACCTGCCTCTTCCTACCCAACTGCCATCTCTAAGAGCACTGAGTCTGGGACCCCTTATGGCACAGCCCTTTTAGAAGCCGAGGCAGAGCCTACAGGGAGGCCAGAACCCTGGCTACTTGCCCCACCTCCAGCTCTTTTGCTGCTCTCAGAGCTGCAGGCTGCTCCGAGGCATAGGCTCCCAAAGATGCCCAGGCCCTGACAGGAGGCACCAAAGGGACACCAAGCTTGATCCCTTCAGGAGGCCTTGCTCCCCAGCAGACACTGTACCAACCATGATAAAGAAGACCCTCACCTAGCACCTTAATAATCCATCAGTGTAATACAGACATAGATACATCTATAAGGGTGTGTGTGTCTTACCCTAGCCATGTATAGTCCAGCAGGCAGCTCTATTCAGAGCCAACTGACCACTTCAACTCTGTTCTCAAAACTATGTAGTCAACCAGGAATCTGTCTTGCTGTTCCAGCAAAGCGCTGGCATCAGGGAACCAAAGGTCCAGTCTGAGGGTTTGTGCCTAGGCCTACACTGGGGAGCCCTCACAAAGCCATAGCCTTTTTCTTTTCTGAGCCCAGATCCCCAACCTCTGATATCCTCTCCTATTTTATCCATTCTTCCTGCCCCCAGCTAGCCTGCTCCACAAATCTACAGGGCCCACAGGACCTTCTGGACCACTTTCCTGGGCCTCTGCCACTACACCTTCTCTGTCTTTCCCCAATGTTCGTACTTCCAGTGAGGACTAAAACTCATACCATCCACTCTCCTATGGCTTTAGGCAACTTCTTTCCTTCTCTGTGCCTGTTCTCTCATCAGCCTTGGAGTGAGAACAGTCCTTGGAGATGATGGTCTGATGTGAGCTTCCCAAACCTTTGTCATAGATCTGTCTACCCACTTCCAGAAGACACTCTGCCTTAGCATGGGCATTTTCCCTTCAGCCCAAGGGGAGGCATAGTGGAGGAGAAAGGGGTTCACACAGAATATTCCAAACTGTTGGCTGTATCAGAGGGGCCCAGCACAACGGGGAGGGTAAGGGATTTCCCAGGTTGGAAGGCGAGAGAGCCACGTCTGGCCTCTGCTGGGAGATTACACTGTCCTTTCTGTGGCTGAGGTACAACTGGGAGGAATATCTTACCATCTGCCAGCACCCCACCCCCTAAGCTGGCACACATCAGGGCAAGCCACGGCTGACAGGTCAGATGGGAATGGGGGAGGTTGTCAGGAAGTAGAGGCTGACCTCCACCCTCCTGTTCTGGAAAACACCACGAAGGGATGACATGCTTATCCTGTCCTGGAACCAGGCTGCGACCCTGTCTGTGGTCAGGCAGAGATAAGCCCCAGGCTGACAGGGCTGCAGGAGATAGACCTCAGTCCCAAGGTGGGATATGCTAATCCTGGAAAGGTGACAGTCACTGCTTTCTGCACCACTGGGAAACTTGGGCAGGTGCCTCCATTTCGTAGCCCTTCTGTTTCCAAGGCCTCTGGGCTGCCTGTCCATCTGCCCTTCTGCCCTTCTGCCCTTGCTCCCTGAGCATGCAGAGTCTGTGGGCCTCTTCATCCAGCCCCACTCACTCAGCTGCAGAACCTTCTCCTCTGTAGGAGGTTGGGGAGGGGCTCTGAGCTCAGGAGCCCTGGATTGATGCTATGGCTTCACCAACCTGCTCAGGTTAGCTGCCCAGGGAAGTGGCCAGGAACAGGGCATGGAGGGTGCTTCTGGTGCCAGTGGGAAGCTACAGGGTGTCAGGAGACCTTCCCATTATGCACTTGTCCCTAAGGTGATGCATAATGAGGTCACACTGGGTCTGGGATCCACGGCAGTGCATAGCTACACTGGAATATCATCACAGATACCCTGACACATGCCACCACACACAATCACACAATGTCAGACATAATATTGAAGAGATAATGAGCCACACTACACCCCCAAACTATACAATGTCACATGGATTTGTACAGTGTTACCCTTAGTCACACATAGCCACACAACACACAATGCCAAAGCATCATTATTATGATAATGATAACAGCAGCCACCATAATAATAGTTAATATTTAAATAAGATATTCTTCTTAGCACATGTATTTAATCCCTCAACAGCTCTATAAGGAAGGCAGAATCATTATCCCCATTTTACAGATGAGGAAACTGAGGCTAAAGGAAGTTGCATGGTAGAGTTAGGACTCAGAAGCAGGCTGCCTGCCCACAGGGTCAGGGCTATGAAACATTACTTCATGCAGCCACAACTCCAGGGACACCCTGCTACTGAGTAATAGCATTAAAAACCCCACATAACACAAATGTAACACAGAATGACAGAATAACTCAGTCACTTTGGGTGGCCCACTGCCACATCTGTCACACAGAGTAGCAGTTGCACAGAATCACAGTGGATCACTTATCATCACAGTGGGTTATGTGCAGACACCTTGGTGCCACAATGTCACACACTTGGTTACACACCATTACACAGCAACATCACTACACAATGGCCACACAGGACCACATGCGTGACAGAATCAGGCAGCACTGGATTTCACACTGTCACACTTGACACATACAGACATACATTTGCACAGCGTCACACTGGGGCATACACAGTCCTGCAAATCACCTCATGGGGGTACACAGTCATCCCAGTTACACTCCGGGCCACATGTCCGGTGGTGCCTCAGAAATCTGTTGGCAGATCTGGTTTGGGATGACAAAGGGTGGTGAGTTTTGGATGGGCTGAGGTAGATCAGAAGGGGTAACGAGTCCCTCCACTACTCTCCTCCACGTGCCACCACTGCAAACATAACCCCGCAGAAAGAAACAAAGGGTGCAAGTCCAATCAAAAGTAGGTGGCACCCGGGGACAAGTGGTCCCAGCTGCCTTTCCAATCCCTCAGTGTCCCCCACACCTCTTACCCAGCCTCTGCCCATTGAGCGCCGCCACCTTCAGGCTCTGCTCCTGCAGGTAAAGCTCCCTGGAGCGGCTCCGGCTCCGGCCCCCCAGGCACTGCATGGTGCTCTACAGGGCTTCTGCCAGGGTGAAGCAAGAACCGGGACAACGCGGTCTCTAGAAGCTTGCCTGGGTCCAGGGGGCGGAACCGCCCAGAGACAGCGGTGAAAGGGCAGGGCTAGATCCGAGAGGAGAGGCGGAGCTGCAGTCCTAGAGACGAGGCAGCAGAAAATCTGGACAGAAAGGGGCGGGGCCAGCCCCGGAGGGGCGGGGCGGACGCTCCCCGAGGTGGGCTAGAGCCGAACGCCGGCGGGGGAGGGTGGGAGTAGAGCCCAGTAGGCAGGGCAGAGGTGGGGCCGGACTAGGGAGGCACAGTGGGGCAAATCCATAGCCTAGGAAGCCTGAAAGCCGAGCGGGGAGGAGGAATCGAGCGAGGGAGGCGGAGTTCACGCCAGGAGCCACCGCCCGGGAGGCGACGTGGTGGCAGAACACATCCAGGAAGCAGATCGGGGCGGAGCCAGGGCCCGGGAGGCGAGACCCGGAGGATCCCGCGCTGGGAAGGCGTTGTCCCGTCAGGGAGGGGCGGAATCTCAGCTTCGGAGGCAGTGCCGGGCGGAACCTGAGCCGGGAAGTCCACCACCCGCTCCGTGGCTGGCCGAGGTCACCATGGGTGGCAGTGGCCGCGGGAGGTGGAAGGAGGATAGAGCTGCGGAGGGAAGTTCCCGGTGGGCTGTAGAATTTAGCTGAGAATCGAATGCGGCGGGGCCAGGCAGAGCTGGGGACTGAGGCTGCGCCAGGGAACAGAACCCACCAAATATATATTTTAATGTGAGTACCGGGAGTCGACCTCAGGGCCCCGTGCTTGCCAGCAAGCGCTTGTGCCGCTAAGCGATATCACAGCCCCTTTTTTTCCTCTATGTGGGTTCCCGGAATCTAACTCAGGACCTCGCGCTTGCCGGGTGGCGCTTACGCCGCTGAGCTATCTCACCGGCCCCACCAAATATTTTAACGTCAATTATTCAACGAATTCATTGCGACATAGGTTGCAATAGGCTCACTTTGTGAACCTTAGGCAAACCTGTTTTCTTTCCTCAGTTTCCCCACCGGAGTGGAGTTAATCCCCAGCGTGTCCCCAGATGCAAATGGAAGTCTTGGGGAAAAAAATGCTGACCTTAAAAGAAGCCTATTAACTCAGGCTTGCCTTTATGAATATAGATGAGAATGTCAGTAACTGTCCAAAATTGTGCTGCCAATGTGCTTGGGGTAACAGTGGGTCCTTTCATGTACATCACAACTTCCCTTTCATTCACCCAGCAATTATTTATTGAGATCCTACTGTGTGCCAAGGTCAGGACACCACCCAGGAACCTGACTCACTTCTCTCTTTTACTCTCTGCCTCTGAAGAGTTCCCCGATTGGCCTCTCTGAAGCACAATGAGTCACTAGCAAAGCCAGTTTTTGGCGCAGAAAAGCATGGCAATAATAACAAAAAACCAAAGTGCAGAGTGACTTGCCTAAGGTCACACCACAGAGAATAACCAGCAAGGTATGTTAGTGTAGATGAGCTGAAATATGGACACAGAAAAGCAGTTCTTCATTTGGAGTGGGAGGCACAGAGTGTAAGGTTATTCTGTGTTATAGAGAAACCACTCAGGGGTTCTTAACTTGAACAAGGACCTCCAAAAGATATGTGGATAGAATCGCATCTCAATATAACTTCCTTCCTTTGAGTTTTTATGTGCTTTATTGCATGCATTTAAAAACATGATCCCAAGGAGGTCCATATGCTTCATCTGATTGCATACACACACGCCGAGGACAGACAGCTCTCAAACAACTGAGGGGTTGGGGAGCTGGCCATCTCTTGAGGGGACTGGCTTTTTGGGCAACCTAGGAGTCCTAAGCCCAGGGTATGTTTTATCTTCTCAAGATCTGTAAAATATGTATTGCTATCCCATAGATGAGAAAACCAGCCCAGAAAGGCAAAGGGATTACACAGTAAATAGAAGCAAAGCCAGATTGGACCCCAGGTCTCCTGGGGCCAATATGAGGTCCCTTTACCTTCCATTTTCATAAATGCCAGTTCTTGAAGTAGGTCAAGAGGGACCAGGTTTACAGGAAAAGTTAGTGGCAGTGAATGTGTTCCGCGAAGGGAGGGTCCTGGGAGATGATGCCATTTCAGGCACATCTGAGGACCTGCTGGAGAAGCTAGTCCAAGCCTAGCTGAAGTATGGAGAGCAGAGGAAGTGGGTTGGGGGTGGGGGAAGAGGATGGAACTGTAGGATCAGTTGGAGGGCTTCAGAGGCACCAGAAAGTGCTCCTTGGTTCCTGAATCCAGTTCTGACTATATTTTCCCTGGCTAGGGACTACCCTATGGTGCCCCAGCATCTCCCAAGGAACTGACGATAGCAATGCACAGGGCATCGTAACTTGGGGAGGAGCATCCTATAAGAACATAGCACTCTCTGGATACCAGATGCTATTATAAACTGCTTTATATATATATTACCTTATTCAATCTTTACCCCAATCCTATGAAGTAGATGGTGTTTAGCCTTCTATTTTACAGATGAGGAGACAGAGACACAAAGAAATAAAGGGATTTGTGTGACATGAAAAAGCCAAAACTGAACTCAGGTACTTTGCCTCCAGAATCAATACCATTATACAACATTGCCTCTGCATGCACATTGGGTGAGGAGAGAAAGGTCATCTCATGTCTAGGTGAGCCTGTAAATCCCCAGTAAATGGGGAAATCAGCAGGCACTCCCCCCACAGACCCTCAACTGGCCAAGCCTGAGAGTGTGATCCTGCAGCACATGTCCAGTGCTGTGGGATCTACAGTGTGAAAAGACTCTCCAACGGAAATGTAGACAGCCTGGAACAGCACAGGGCATAACGACCACCCCTTCCATCACCAACTTTCGTTGGCAGGTTCTTCCCTATCTGGTCTGCAGTGTGATGAGAAGGCAATTAATGGAGGTAATTCAGGATGATGAGCTAGAAGCAGCAGGCCTTCAGAGAGAACAGTATGGGGTCACAGTGTTCATGCCAGCCCTGCAGGAAGGGCTGGACTGAGTCATGCATTTGAGAGGCTGGCCCTACACAGGATGAGCCAGGGTGGCCAACCCCTGGCACCAGACTGGGAGGCTTTGACTGAGCCTTCATGTGTCTTCCTCCAGGGGAAAGATAGCAGGGCTGCCCACAAGAGAAACAGGGCAAAGGTGCAGACACCCAGGATGGAGACCATTCTAACAGAAGCCGAGGCTGCCGCTTTGTCAGAGGCAACTAGAGGGCTTTGAGGAAGTCTGTGTGTAAGGCAGGCAAGGAAAATGTGGAAGTCTGCATGGTGGCCTCCACTGTGGTCCTCTGAGCACCCAGCTCCCTTCCCAATGGTCTGTCAGGAGCACTAAGGATGCCTCTGGTCTGAAGAGAGATGGAGCAAGAGAAGGGGCAGGGATCCCAGGACCCAGCTGGAGAAGGTGGCTTTGACAAGTCCTGACCTGGTCTTTCTGGGCCCTGGGGACGTACTGAGAAATATAAACAGATTGGGGGCTGGTCAATGGGCACATCTTTCGGGGGACTGAAGTGAAAGTTGGAGGGCTCTGCCCTTCTCCTCCCCATCAATTATCTCCATGAATGGTTTAGATGGACGGGCTTTGGACACTGAAGTCTCAACCCCCAGGGCACTGGAAAAGACAGGGATATATAGTTAAGCAGTGATTGGTGCGAGAGGGGCAGGGTTTGCTGAACTGGCAGATGATCCCGGGGGACAGGAGGGCAAATCTTCCCCAAGTGTGGGTGAGTTCCCGGCCTGAAGCAAAGACATGCCAGGTTGCTCCCCTCCGCTCCCAGAGACCTCCAGACCTTGTAGTCAGGAGCCCACGTTCCTCTCTGTTTCAGGGACAGTAAGACGAGGAGCTGACCCAGATGGGAGGAAACAAAGCTCGGCTGGACAAAGGATGCAGCAGCAGGGAGCTGGAGCTGAGACCTGGCCGGACCCGCCAGGAAGGTCCGCTGTTCCTCCCGGTTGGCTCAGGGCAGTTAAAGCTGCTGGGTCCGACCTCCGCCAAACTTGCACACCTCCTCGCCCCACCCTTTACGCCCTCACCCCGCCACACCCGCGCGGCCCGACGCGGTCCAGGCACGCCCGCCGCCTGGACATTGAGGAGCCTCCAGGACGACCCGGACCGGCTGGGAGAACTCAGTCTTTCGTGAATGCGGTTTCCTCCCTCAGCCCCTTCGTGAAATCTGGGCTCCGTGAAACCCAGCTTTCTGTGGCCAGAGTAAGTGGGAATGCCCGAAAGGGAAGTCTGTAGACCCGCACCGCTCCCTGACCTCGCGGACCAGATGTGGGGACAAGTCTGGGACCGCCCAGGGTGGTGCGAGGAGCCCCGACGAGCTGAGATTTCCTCAGTGTGGCGAAGAGGTTCACAGGCGGCCCAGGACTGCAGGATCCCCCGCCCGCGCGAGCCGGGCACTCACCGTGCAGGGTCAGGAAGTCGCGGCCCGGGTCCATGCCCGTCGGGCGGCGCGTAGGTGGGCGCACGGCGACACTCAAGTGAGCAGGAGCAACACGAGCAGCCTCGGGTGCGAGCGCAGCGCAGTGCGGGTACCCGACTGCGCCGCGGTGGGAGGAGGCCGGGGTGGGCCTGGGACACCGCCCCGCCCCCCGGGCCTTCCAACCCGCTTCTCTCCCCGCCCCCTCCTTGGGACTTGGGAAAGAGTCAGAGCCCGGGGCCTGCAACACCCGCCAACCCTGGCCGGGGCCAGTGGGTGTGCCCAGGCCAGAAATAGTCAGATCCCTCTCCCTTCCTCCGCCACCGCTTCCCACAGGTCGCAGGCCCTGTTATTACCGCGGGCCTCCAACCCCAACGCCCTGCCTGGGGGTGCCTGGCTGTGCCGGGGTGATGCTGGAAAGCATCCGGCCTCATCCCAAGGAAAGGATCACTAAAAGTCCGATGCCAGCCGAGTTGCTGCGTAAGGAGCCGCTGCATGTAGGCGTGTGACTGCAGCTCCCCGGGGTGTCTGCTTTACCTTCTGCGAAATGGGTGCGCGGGCACCGACTCTTAGGGAGCTGGACCTGGTCCAAAGGAGAGTCCCTTAACTCTTGCTGGGGGATTTCTAACCCCGGCAGTGCTTTCCGTGGGGGTGGGGTAGCAAGCAGGAAGCTCACTTTTGAGCCCTTTATGCCTCAAAACCCTAGTGATCTGCGCAGCAGAGGGAGTAGGACCTACTCCCTCTCTTGAGTGGCCTCCCATCGGGACTATCTTGGCGAGGGGCCCCTACATGGACACAGCCCTTCAGTTCTTGAGACCCAGAAACTCTCCTTATGGGGTGCTCAGATATCCAGGAAAAGTCCAGGGATCTTGCTGCCAGTAAGTCCAGGGAGCTTCTAGGGAGAACTGGGCTCTAGTTGTCGGGAACCCCTAGGGGCCTTCCGGGATCTGGGTACTGTTTCGTGCAGTGAATTTAACCAGGCCTCCTTGGCTGATTAGGAGTCTAGGAGAAGTTAGTCGGACCCTTCCTGGAGGAAGGAGGAGGCTTCGCTCATCTCAACTCCTTCTCTTCTGGGTGCAACCAGAACTAGGTGGCATTGGTAAAGGCTGTGAAATGGCTGCAGGGCAGTCTTCTGGTGTTGCGAGTTGAGGGTGGAGTGCAACATTTTGGAGCTTTTGAGAACACTTCCCTGCTGTGGAAGTCCCCGACCCCCAGGGGGGCTGGCCCTTTATCTCATGCTCAACCCTGGTCCTGCACCTTAGGGTGGGACTTCTTAGTTGCTCTTCCACAAGCTGAGGATCACACTCTGTGTTTGTTGAGGAATGAAGAATTCCACACCGGCAGGCCTCACTTTGGACGCCCAGCCCAAGGGTGAGGAGGATGAGGGATTCCCTTCTCTGCTTTCACCTGCCCTCCGCCCTCTCACCTAAGCCCTACTTTGCAAGGGCCTCCCTGAGTCTTAGAGCCTCCCACCTAGATCTCTGACACCCCTGGCGCATGCCAGACTCTCTCCCCAGCAAGTCAAGCCTCCTCAACCCCAACTCCTCTTCCCAGGCAGAGACACAGTGAAATTCTGACCCAGTAGTTGGCACAGCTTCTTATCTGTCATCATTCCTACTTCACGTCCTTTTCCAGCTCTGAGTCCTGCAGCACCTCACCCCCCAAATAGGGCATTACCTAGGGCCCTGGCCTCTCCCTCTGCCCCATATTCCTATCGTGGTGGCTGCAGCAGGCTCTTCAATACACTAAACTTACTTCAAACAGACCCTTTTCTGGCCTCCTGCCCACGCATAGGAGCTGAAGCCTCCTCCCTGGCCTGGAGTTGTTGGGCAGGATGGGCATGGCTGACTCAGAGCTGGCCCTTGCAGTCAGGTTCTGCTAGAAATGGAGGCTGGGCCACACCCTACTCAGAGCTTCGCTGACCTGTGGGGTCAGCCCTCACTGCAGTCCTCTGCCTCTCCCTCTCCATCTGTCTGCCCTCCTCTTGTTCACAGACTGGGAGGCATTCTGCTCTGTGCTGTGTGCTGTGACTGTACATCTGTGTGTGCTGGGCTTGGTGGCAGGGAAGCGCAGCCAGACGCTTTGTACTGAACCACAAAGTTGCTGGATTCTTCTCCCTTTGCCCTTAATTCCCAAGGCCTTTTGTGTGGGCTGGGCCCTGGCGAGGCTTCTAAATTACCCTCCTCAAAACCCAGCTTTCAGTCACCTCTGCAAGATGCCCTGGGAGCCTGGTGACTCATAGGGCTCTGTGGCAGGCTTAGTTTGTGTGCACAGAGGGTCCAAACATGCCCAAGACTGGCTCTCTAATGGCAGAGTTCCAGGCATCTCACCACGCCCAACCTGTCCAGCCAGGCTTCAGTGTCTCAGAGGAGTGAAGAGGGGGTTTCTGAGATGACTGGGGCCAGATAAAAGCGACCTAGTGCTGGGGTCAGTGCTGCCTCAAGTCACCCCCTGCCCCCCCTCAGGCCCCGGGAGTGGGTATTATCAACCCAAGAATGCCAGCTTTCAGGATGGTCAGGCTCCATGTGGCTTAAGGGTTGGCCCTGACCAACCCCTCCCTTGAGAAATTCAAACCTAGCGCTCCTCAGTAGGTGAGGTGGCTGAGGTTTATTCTCTCCCCTCCCTACATTTACAGACTCTGTCACAGGAACTGGGAGTGAAGAGGCTGTTTCAATCTTGGCTCTGCAGCTTCCTGCTGTGAGACACTTCATTAGTTTGAGCTCTACAATCAGGAGATACCATCATCTTTGGAATAGGCTGAAATAACACATGTCAAGTACAATATCTGGCACAAATAAATACCTACTGAGGGACCAGAGCTAGAATTCTGTCTCCTGAGATCCATGCCCTTCTGGCCTCCTCTCCATGTCCTGCTGTCCACAGAGCCTCACCTAAGCTCCCTCCAAAGGGTCCTAGACCCAAGTCCAGTGCATTAGGAGGAAAAGTAAAGGCTGCCTCTCCCTAGTGGGCAGCTCTGACAAAGGCAGTGCCCTCAGACCATGATGGAAAAACATTCCTGACCATGTAGGGACCCAGGATGCCACAATGGACCCCAAGATTGTGGGGACTCTTGGTAATCTCAGGGGAGGATGGCATTACTTAGGGTTACTTTTCCATAATTATATTTGGGGATTTCATTGTGTATTCATTTGTAAATGTAACTCTGGGTCTTATTTCACTGTGGATTAAGTCTGGGCTGGGCCTCCTCCCCACCTCACAGGCAGATGTAGTGTTTGGTGAGCAGGAACAGTCAGAAGATTTGCCCTTGGGCCCTTATCTGAGTGAGGAGGCACATTTAAAGAATATGTGAACTGACAAATACACCAAAACTCCCTTTTGAAAACTGTTCTGCTATTTTGCTTATTATTCAACAAATATTTATTGAGTACCTATTGTGTACTGGGCACTGTTCTGGAGGCTTGGAAGTCATCAGTGAACATAACACACAAAAAACCCTGTCATCCATGGAGCTTGAATTCTAATGGAAAGGAAAGAGACACTGTCACAAACATAAGAAGTGAATTGTATAGTGTATTAGAAGGTGATAAGGAAATGAAAAAAAGTAGAGTAAAGGAATCCAGGCATGGGGCAGGGTTAAATTTTAAATAGCTTGGCCAGGCTGGATCTTATGGGAAAGGTGACATTTGAGCAGACTGGAAGGAAGGGAGAGAGCAAGCCCCTTAGGGATATCTGGGGGAGAGGACTCCAGCTCAGGGACCAGGCAGCACCAGTGACCTGAGGCAGAAGCATGGCTGAGAGTGACGGGGAGTGATAATGGGAGAAGACAGAGGTAAGGAGGGCCCTGGGCCCTGGGAGGAATGAACAGCATCTGGAAAGTTTCAAGCTGCAGAGGAACATGATCTGACTCATGTTTTTTTTTTTTTTTTTTTTTTTTTTGTGGGTACCAGGGGTTCGACCTCAGGACCTCGCTAGCCAGCAGGCGCCCAGGCCGCTGAGCGATATCACCGGCCCCTTTTTCGTATGTGGGATCCGGGAGTCGAACTCGGGCCCTCGCGCTTGCAAGGCAGGCGCTTACGCCGCTGAGCCATCTCACCGGCCCACTGACTCATGTTTTAAGAGGATCCCTTTGGCTGATGGAAAGAGAAGCCAATGTAGAAGGACAAGTACTGAAGCAGGGAGCCAGGGAGGAGACTCACATCGTCAGTCCTTTGAATGGGAGTAGATGGTGGCTCAGACCTCAGTGGCAGGACTGGAGGTTGTGAAAAGTGGTGGGATTCTGGAGACACTTTGAAGATTAGAGCCAACAGAGTTTACTTGCCTGGGGGGCAGGGCTATGAGGACAAGAGAGGACTTCAGGGCAACTCCAAGGTTTTGGCCCTGGGAACTGGAAGGATCAGCTGCCATTCACTGAAATGGGGAAGGCTGAGGAGGAGATGGTGCTTTAAGGGAGGTGTCAGTTACAAGGTGAATATACAAGTCTGGAGTTTAGCAGAGAGATGTGGGCTAGGGATAATTTGGAATATGATTCAAAACATGTTCAAAATACCCATAAGCTCTCACATACTGCTGATAGGGAGTCTACTTTGCCATAATCTTGCTGGAGGGCAATTTGGCAGTATTTCAGATGCCAAAATGTACACACCTTTGGCCAAACAATTCTGTGATATCCCACAGAAACATCGTATAGCTATACAAAATATGCACAAATATGAATGAAGTTGCTCATTACAGCATTATTTATAGTAGCAGAAAAGTGAAAAAAAAGCAGTTCTCCATGTTAAAATAGAATATAGTAAGTGAAAAAAGCAAATGACAGTACATGTTATATATACCATAATATAACTTATGCTCTTTTAAATATTAAAATGGCTTTATACATATTAGTATTTTTACAGGCAGAAAAAGTAGCTAGAAGGATATAAAGATAATCCAACAATCTGGGGGAAAAGACTAATGAAGGACACTTTATTCTTTGTGTACTGTGGAGTTTTTGTTTGTTTGTTTGTGTGTTTGTTTGTTTTAACCATGATGATGTAGAAGTTTTGCAATTTAAAAGTAAAAAAAATTTAAAGGTCAAAAATATGTGTGGATCCTAAAATTTATATGTAACCAGAAGAAACCCAGAATATCAAAAGTAATCCTGGGTAATGAGAACAAAGCAGAAGGCATCACAAGCCCAGACTTCAAGTTATATTACAAGCTACAGTGATAAAAACACCATGGTACTGGGACAAAAACAAACATATAAATCAGTGGAGCAGAACAGAGGCTGCAGAAACATCCTCAGACAATTCAGCTACCTGATCTTTGGCAAAGGGGCCATTTGAGGAAAGATAGCCTCTTTAGCAAATGGTGCTTGGAAAACTGGCTGTTCACACACAAAAAAACTGAATCTAGACCCATAAGTCTTCCATGTACTAAAATTAAAACCAAAATGATTCAAAGATCTAAATACTAAAACAGGAACATTTAACTTGCTGGAAGATAAAATAAGTAAGACTCTTGCAGACAAAGACTTTCCAAATAGAACTTAATTGCACAAGAAATAACAACAAGAATCAACAAGTGGGATTATTTATTTATTTATTTTATTTTATTTTTTTTTGTGGGTACCGGGGGTTGAACTCAGGACCTTGTGTGCCAGCAGGTGCCTGTGCCGCTGAGTGATATCACTGGCCCTTTTTTCATATGCGGGTACCGGGAGTGGAACTCAGGACCTCGCGCTTGCCAGGCAGGTGCTTATACCGCTGAGCTATCTCACCGGCCCCTATATCAAATTTAAAAGCTTCTGAATAGCAAAGGAAACAAGCAAAAGAGTGAAGAGTCAACCTATAGAATGGGAAAAAAAGTTCTGCCACCTATTCCTCAGACAGAGAACTAATATCTAGAATATATAAATAACTCAAAAAAAATTAGACCACCCAAATAAAAGGCTCAATCAAAAGTGGGCAACTGAAATTAATAGACACTTCTCAGAAAAAAGAAATATAAATGGCCAATAAATCATGAAAAAATGTTCAACATCTCTGGCTGTCAGAGAAATGAAAATTAAAACGACACTGAGATTCCATCTTACCCCAAAAAGAATGGCTATCATCAAAACATCAAATAATAACAAATGCTGGTGAGGCTGTGGAGAAAAAGGAACCCTTCTACATTGTTGGTGGGAATGTAAACTGGTACAGCCACTATGGAAATCAGTATGGAAATTATTTAAAAAAAAACTTAAAATAGAAATTCCATTCAACCTAGCTAGTCCACTTCTAGATATCTTCCTGAAAGAGTTTAATACATAATATTACAGTGGCATAAGCATACCCATGCTTATAGTAGCACAACTCATAAAAGCTAAATCTTGGAAGTGGCTATATGTCCACCAACAAAAGAATGGACAAAGAAAATCTGGCATTTATACACAATGAAGTACTGCCTTCCTAAAAAGAAGGATGAATTTGAGTCTTTAGTAGGAAAATGGATGTACCTTGAATCCATAACATTAAGTGAAATAAATCAGACACACAAGCCTAAATATCATATGGTTTCTCTTATATGAGAAACCCAAAGTATAAATAAATTGAAGTACAAAATAAAAAACAGATAATAGGAAACAGGGAAATACATATTTTTTGCAAATAGGAAGGGGACCAAGAAATGGGGGGGATGAGGAGGTGGAAAAGGGAAGGGGACATAAAAAGAATTAAGGTGTGTTATGTACATGTACCAACAACCCAATGTATTCATTATGTAGCACGAACACGTACTAAAAAAGTGTATGTTGAACCCAGAGATAAACAAACAAACGAACAAACAAACAAAAGTTATGGGCAGCAGAACTGTGGTCCTAAAATGAGGAGAGCATCTAAGAAGGAATTGCTGTTGTATGCAGGTAGTTCCCATGGGAAGGAAGGTGGTGAGTGGTTCCAAAGGTGACCTGGCCCTTTGTTACTAGTGCAGAGCCAGAGCCACTCATTTGTTCAGTTAATCAGATAGCAGATAGATTGAATGCCAGATACAGCAGAATCAGAAATGATTTGAATTTGTCTTAATATCTTTGTAAAGATCAGACAGATAATAGCAGAACAGGGACAAGAGGATGGAGATGGGAGACACACAGAGATGAGAGGAAAGTGAGTGTATCAGTCAGATGGAATGGGCAGTGGCATCAGATGAGGATTGATGCAGTGGCCATTGCCACTGAAAGGATGGGAGGGTTGTGAGTGACTTGGACTGGACAGTGTCACTGTGCAGAGGGGCTGACACCAGAGTGGGAGGGGTCAGACTCCCCATGACATTCTCTATGGCCATCTGGAGGGGGGAGGAAGCCAAAAGTAACAGCAAGAATCCAGTATCCTTCCCTTCTTTAGGATAGGGAAGGAGTCCAGGGAGCCTCCAAGTGTAGAATTGGTCCTGAAAAGATCACCCAGTTTGGGGAGGCTCACCCCTCACATGAGAGCAATGCAGGCTCACCAGACTGTCCCATTTCCCTTCCCACACACAGCTCCTACTTGTCCAGTTGGGGACTTCATGTGTGTGGAAAACTAGACAAGCAACCAGCTTGCCCACACTTCCTCCATACCTACCCCTCTCCCCCACCATAGCTACCCCTTAATGCAAACACCATCATCCCTGGCAGGAGGGCATTAAAGAGGCCTGCACAGGATATTTGGACAAACACCTTTGGGTTCTCAGGTACATGAAATGAAGGCACAGGACACAATACTTTGGCTGTATGGTCTTCTTCTCCTGTGGGAGAGGGTACAACTGGAGGACAGCCAGAGCAGGCCCCTTTCAAGTACATAGTCCAAAGCAGGGGCCCTGGTTTCCTAGTATTCAGGACAGAAAAGGTACTGAAAAGGACAAATGAAGGAGGCAGGCCCAACTGTGAGAAGCGGAAGTGGCCCGGGTCTGTGGGAAAACATCCTGGGACTCATCTCAGGAAGTGGGTTTCAGGCTACAAGGCGAGCAAACACACCCCTGAGTAGAAAGTGGTTATGATGCTATGAGCAGATGCCATGGTGTGCTGATGACAATGGTCAGTGTGACACCAAGATGCCACCTGAGCAAGGGCAATCCTTTTCCCCACCTCAGTGCATGATATAATCACCCATCTGATTGCATACACAGGATACCTGAGAGTCATTTTAGGTCCTTCTTTCTCATTCTCCATCATCCACCAGTAAGTCTGGTCAATTCCACTTTTTAGATCTATGTCTAATCCATTTCCCTCACCCTCATGCAAGCTCCCTTGTCTCTTTCTCGACCTGTTCCTAATTGATCTCTTGTCTTCCATTATTTTCACAGCAACCAGTAATCTTAGTACAGTAACATAAAGAGCTGACTATGACATGCCCCAGGTTAAAATGCTTGATGGCCCTCCTACCCTCCTCAGAATAAAGTCCAAGTTTCCTAATGTGGCCTAGGTCCCACCTGTTTCATTCCTCCACCTTCAAACACTTTACATTTCACTTCTGAGTTTCTTGCAGTTCCTTCCACATGCAGCCTTCTCTCCCTGCCGGTGCCCTCTCCCAGCTTTGGCACACATAGGTCCCTCTGCATGACATGCCCTTTTCCCCTTCTTCTTTGGCTTACTCCGACTCATTTTTTTCCCACTTAAAAAAAACAGGTGTAATTTACATACAGTAAAGTCCATCCTTTCTGTGAGGTTCGACATATCTATACAGCTGTGTAACCACTACCACAATCAAGATACAGAACAGTTGCATGTCCTCTATCCCTCGTGTCCCTGTGTCAACTTTAGTCCCTGTCCCCTGCTCCTGGGAACTACTGATCTGTTTTCTGTTTTGAATTTTCTGGAAAGTACTCTAAATGGAATCATTCAGTGGATATATCACTTTTTGGGATGAGTTTTTCTTACCTAAGCATAGCAAAATGCATTTGAAATTCATCTGTGCTGTTGTGTATTTCATCGAAAGTCTTTTTACTGCCTGTAATCACAGTTAACTTGGGAAGCTGAGTCAGGAGGATTCCAATTTCAAGGCCAGCTTGGGCAACTTGGAATTTTTTTTAAAGGTCTAGGCATGTAGCTCTGTGGTAAAGTGTGCTGGGTTCAATCCCAGTACTGGAAAAAAGTTCTGTCTCCTTTTTATGATTAAGTAGTATTCAATTGTATAGCTGTACTACAGTTTATCTATTTTCTCCAGTTTTGGGTGATTATGAATAAAAGGCCATAAAAATTTCTGTACAGGGTTTTGTGTGCATGGTTTTCATTTCATTTGGAGAAATCCTTCTCCGTGAGGTTGCTGTATGTTTAAATATATAAGAAATGGCCAAACTGTTTCCCAGAGTTGTACTAGTTTGTATTCCCATTCACAATATATGAGAATTCCAGTTGCTCCATATCCTCACCAGCACTCGTTTTGTCTCTTGAGTAAATTTAAGTAATTTATTTATTTAGGCCATTTTACTAAGTGTGTAGTAAATCACATTGTGGTTTCAAGTTCCACTCCCTGATGGCAATGATCTTGTCAATGATGTTGACTCTACTCACTCTTTTTTTATTTTTATTTTTTATGGGTACCGGGGGTCGACCACAGGACCTCCTGGGCGCCCGTGCCGCTGAGCGATATCACCGGCTCTTTTCTCGTATATGGGTTCCAGGAGTCGAACTGGGGCCCTCGCGCTTGCCAGGCAGGCGCTTACGCCGCTGAGCCATCTCACCGGCCCCTCTACTCACTCTTTTAAATCTCTACCTGGTCTTCACTTTTTCCAAGAAGCTACTGCTCGCCACAAAGACTAAGTTCTTGTCCTCCTTTGTGGTTCCATGACAAACAGTTACAGTTATCCCCACTTTGGCCTTACTACAGCTTTGTGTCATACACAAATAAATGGATGAAGGCAGGTAATCAGAACATGGCTTTGCAATCAGACTGGCTTGCTTGCATCTTAACCTTGTCTGCATAGATACCTCATACTCACTAATCTCACCTGTAAAAAGGGTAACGGTGAGGATGGTAGAATTTACAATGAGGACACCAAGGTCACAGTGGAAGAGGGAGGCAAAGCGGAAGGGGCGGCGCCAGAAGCAGAAGTGCCGCCAGGAGTTAGCGGCGTCTCAGTTGCCATGGAGACCAGGACCCGAGAAGAGCGGAGGTCTGAGGAGTCCGAGACCTACGAGTACCAGGGGACAAAGTGGGCGCGGATCTCGCGTCTGGCCGGGTCCAGTAGCTCCGAACAGTTCAGTAGGACGTCCTCCTTGCCGTCCTCCCTCGCCTACTCCGAGGTCTTAGGCTACAGCTTCGCGGCCCCGCCCTGCAGCCTCGGGTCGTTGGCGCAGCCGCAGCACCTGGAGCCGCAGCCGCTGCTTCCGCGCCCCTCCTCGCTGCTCACCCAGGACATCTCGCACTTGCTCACTCGCGTCTTCCGCAACTTGTACTCGGTAGAGGTGATCGGCGAGGACGTGAGCGCCAGCTTGATCAAGGCCCGCGGCAGCGAGAATGCGCGCCATGAGGCGTTCGTGGACGAGCTGCAGCAGGTAACCTTCTCCGCAGCCCCGCCTGGCGGCATCGCCTGTGCGGACGGAGCCCTTGACCCGGGACCGGCCGCAGGACTCCGGTCCCTGTCAGCCTTGGCCGGTGTCCCTGCCGTAGTGGACCCGACATTGAAGTAGAAAGACACTAAACAAGTATGCAGATACACACAACTGTACACAAATGGCATGTATCTGTAGCGCCGATCTAATACACACATTATATATTGCATATACAGTATGATAAAATGACTAGGGTAGACCGCTGAGTAATTGTTCCCTGGAGGTGATAAGGCCAAAAGCCACCCTCTTCTTTTGGGGTGCTTTTGTATCACAAGCCACAATCTTGACTAAGACACTCATGCCCAGATTTTCGGAAGCACTCTCAGGCTTGGAACAGCAACTCTGCTTCCTCATCTGTACAGGCAGGAAACCAACTGTCTTGGGCCCTCTGTGTTGAAGTTTTCTCTGCCCAAATTCCCTTCAGTTTGAGGTCACACCACCCCCAACCCACTGTCTTACCCAGGGTGCCTCCTGCCTCTCGGATGGACCTCTTTCTTCTGTGCTTTTTCTGTCTTCTACCTGCCTGCCCCTTAAGTGACATGCATCCAACCCCACCACCCCAGCTTCATTCGTTCCTTTATTTAACACGTTTATTGTCTACTGTGTGCCATGTTGTGTTCTGGGCAGTGAGGATTCAGCAAGGAATGAGACAGGTGCGTGAGTGTACACACACATGCAGCCTGTCCTCTGTAGCTTACAGTCTAACTGGGGTACTTAGACTTTAACATAGGCGTCTCTGCAGTATGTGAGATAGTGGTGGGACTAGCCTTACCCCACCATAGGTTATAGGCTCCTGAAATCCAGGGAGGGCCCCTGCGTGGGACCCATTGCACTGTTCTTTCGGCTGCCACATTCACTTTGCTAAGACTTCAGCCAACGCAGGCCAGTCCTTGCTCTTGAACTTCCAGCTACCTACTCCTTGCCTTCATTATATTATCATTCGTATTCCGTCAAAATACTTTTAAGAGTCTTTTCCACTTATTTGTATCTTCCCTGACCTCTCCTGCTAAAATGTAAACTCCTTGAAAGCAGAAGCCATATTTGATGCATTTCTCTCAAGTGTACATAGTAAATGCACAATAAATCTTTTAATGAAGTAAGTGTCTTTGAGGTTCTGTGAGCTCTAGGAATACAATAAAGAACACCATTCCCCTGCACAAACTGTCTTTAACATTACCTTTACCAGTGAGCTCTTTGCTTCTTGCCTCGAGAATTCTGAGCTGTAGCTAGGGAGTGACTTCGTCTCTGAACTGGGACCTGGGTGGCCCCACAGGTAATGTGCTAAGTACCTACAGATAGTGTGTTTGGGTTTCACTGTGTGGATAGCAGTTCTTTTGCTATGAAACCATGAAACAGGGTACCAAGCTTGGTTGTGTTACTGATCTTACTGTGAAACTTTTAGTTCATTTTCTTCAATGGGTCTCAGTTTTCACCTCTGGTAGGTCAGACCAAATGACTGAAATATTTCTCTGGCTGTTGTGCACTTCACTGGAAGTCCTCATGTGGGGGTGGGACAAAGTAAAGCTATGGGAGCTCACCATATTTCTCTGCATTTGGTCATCCACCTGCCAGATTCGGGAGCTCTATAAGCAGCGGCTGGATGAGGTTGAGATGTTGGAGAGACATATTACTCAGGCCCTCACACGGGCCCTTGCTGAAACAGAGCGAGTCTCCAACCTGGCCCAAACACATGTGCAGGACACCTCCATCAAGTTGCCTCCAGGTGTGTATAAAAAAATGCCTGTATGCCTGCTCCTGCTTCCCTGCCTTCACTCCACTGCCAATTCTTTTTTTCTCAACACTGGGAGAGTAAGTTGCAGACTTATGTTTCAGGACCACAAAGCACTCGCTGCAGTGTGCACAGTATCTTCAGAACAGGAACACTCTCCTAGGTAAACAACATCCAGCCCTCCAAGCCAGGGAATCAGCACTGGTGTGACACTGGTTTCCCACCCACAGATCACCATGGCTCTTTCTGCTCCCTGACCTAGGACACTATCCAGGATGTCATGTGACGTGTATTTGCCACACCTTTTTCTCTGACTCCTTCATTTGCAGAACTCCCTTGATATCTTCTTGTCTTTCATGTTTTTGACAGTTCTGATACGCCTTTCACTCTGTAGCATGGCTCGTCTGATGTTTCCCTATAATGAGACCCAGGCTCTGCGTTCCAGGCAGCAGCACCCCATAAATTATGCTGGGCTCAAATCACTGTGGTACACTGGGAGCACAGGTGATGCTAATCTCCATCACCTGGGTAGTTGGTACCTGCCAGACTTCTCCACAGTGTCTTCCGATTACACTAATATCTTGTTCCTGATAAAAGTTCCATCACCAAGCCACCACCATTCACTGGAAATTCTTTTAACTACCTCAGTGGTGTTATTTTCTTTAATCAAATGATTTGTTGAAAAAATTGGGTTGTTTTTCCTATAGTCTGGATTTAATTTATTTCAGCATTGTAGTGTCATTTAACTTGTTCTTATAATCCCTGTATTTTTTGTACAGTGGTACTTTAGTTTGCGAACTTAATTTGTTCTACAATTTTGGAAAAGATGGCCATGTTTGTGTTTGTGTGGGAAAGATGGCCACGGTAGTGTTTGTCACCCAATGCAGTTTGCAAACAAAAACAAAATTTTGCCGAATGCTTTTGTTTGTGAACCAAATTGTTTGTAAACAAAAGCATTTGTGAACTGAAGTACCACTGTAAATTGATAATTAGTTCTAGAGACTTTATGCAGTTTGTGTTCAATCTTTGTGTGTATGTATGGGAAGATGGGCAAGACCATTTCATAGGCGGTGCTATATGCTCCTCTGGAGGTACATGATATCTGGTTGTTTCTTTAGGTGATACTGATAGCCTTTTTAATTTTTAGCGGCTGTAAATTATAATGAAATGCAAATAGTAATAGCAACTCTATCATTCTTTTTTTTTTTTTTTTTATGTGGGTACCGGGAGTCAACTTCAGGACCTTGTGCTTGCCAGCAAGTGCTTGTGCCGCTGATCGATATCACTGGCCCTTTTTTTCCCTTTATGTGGGTTCCAGGAGTCGAACTCAGGACCTCGAGCTTGCCGGGCAGGTGCTTATGCCGCTGAGCCATCTCACTGGCCCTATCATTCATTTTTATTTGTCAGCTGAAATACTTTAAGAGAAATTTTTTGGGGGCTGGTGAGATGGTTCAGCAGCATAAGCGCCTTCCTGGCAAGCGCGAGGTCCTGAGTTCGACTCCCGGAACCCACATACGAATAAAAGGGCCGGTGATATTGCTCAGCGGCACAGGTGCCTGCTGGAGCGCGAGGTCCTGAGGTCGACCCCCGGTACCCACAAAAAAAAAAAAAAAAAAGAGAAAATTTTCAACAACTACTCTGATTACCCTCTGGTATGGGTAGGATTTCTTCTTTCCCTTTACTTGCCAGTTTTAAAGTAATGAATTGGTTCCCCTATCTTCCACAGGTGACCAAGGAGGTTTGTTTAGTTGTTTAGTGTCTTTATGAGCATCTGGATATCATAACTACAATTCTATTATTGTCTTTACTGATGCTTAAATTGTCCTACCTTTGACCAGCCTTTTTAAATTGACTTTTGACTCTTGACAGTCAGCTGTCTTTGAAAACTTCATTGCTTTTTGGAAGACTAAGTCATTTCTGGCTTGTCCTGTGTATACCTGGCCTGGAATCAGCCATTTCTTCAAGACTTGGTTTCTCCCCACTTCCTCCAGAGTATTTGATATACATTTCTGGATCCCTAAAAAAATCATTTTGCAGTACAAGCAGAAAGTAGCACATTTATGGTTATGATGCCTATCATATTTGTGACCTACAGGGGGGGATCTAGAGAGAGGGAGAAGTGAAAGACATAATGCCTTTCAAAGGCATTTTTTTCCTTTTTTTTGAGACAGGGCCTCACTATGTAGTCCAGGCCAGCCTTGAACTCACTGTGTAGCCGGGTCTGGCTTTGAACTTGCCATCCTCTTTCCACTGCCTTCTAGTGCTAGAAAGGCATTGATGCTCATGGAGGCCTACTAGGGACCAGATGCATGCTGGATGAAATACTTCACATAGTTTATCCCACTGAATCCTTCCAACAACCTTTGTGGTAGGTTTTCTGTCCATTTTCCTGGTGCAAGAACTAAACTTAGAGGAATGCTTAAATAATTCCTCCAACATTCCGCAGCTCATTAAGGGTAGGACCCAGATTTCTACTTGGGTGTCTCCAGTCATGGCCCATCTTTTTTTTCTGTTATAAGGATTGTTGACCTGGCCTAGAGTGCCCGGAGTATTGATGACTTCCTTAGGGTGTGGCTGTGAGTTTGAGGCCCTATCCTTTGTCAGACCTGCCACCTCTGAGGCTGAGGTCCAGTTCAAGAGTGAACACATGGTGCAGATTCCATAGCTCTTCCTGTTTTTCCCTCCACTACAGCTGAGGTTAACTCCCAGAACTCTTCCATCAACTGTGGTCCGGCCAGTATCAGATAATATGGATTTCAGCAGAGATTATTGCTGGCATGTTCTCAAGTGGCTTTATTGATTGCTTCATGTCCTCTGAGTCCTGGGAGTCAAATACTGTCCTGTTTTTAGTAAGATTTTTTCCCCTTAGAGATCAGGGGAGATTAAATAGTTAATCTTGTGTTATTGTTAAAATATGTAGAGCTGGGAAACAAAAACTAGTTAGGAGAGTTTTTTATTTTTAATTTAATGCAATTTGTTTTACTTTTTACCCAAGATAATGTTAAGTTATGATTTGGATGTTACTGCCTGGTGTATTAGCCTTTTGCTGTTACTGTGTCTCTTTTATTTCAAAAGTAGCAGAAGGGGCCAGGGATATAGCTCAGTGGCACAAGCACTTGCCTGGCAAGCACAAGGTCCTGAGTTCAATTCCCGGTACCCACCCCTGCAAAAAAAAAGAAAGCAGAAGTAGAGACCTCCATCCAGCTCCATGGATACCTGCTTTTCAAGGCAGGGTGAGATGACCGCAGGACCTCTTTTATAACTTAGATAACTAGGGGTGAGGATATTCGCCTACAACTTTGATTATTTGAGGCACAAGATAGCATTTTTCTGTTTGCTAATACAAATGTCACATGGTGGAAAGCATTCATGAATTTTCCAGTCAGGGAAAAAGTTCTTTTATTCCTGTCTCTTGCTGGTAACTTGTCGCTGTTACCTTTTTGGAGAGTAAAAGTAGCCAGTCCCTTGCAGAGCCCAGCTGAGGAGACATGGCATCAATGTACACTCTTCCCAGAAAGAGGAAGTTGATCACAAGGCTAGTACAATGAGCGTTCTATAGGTCCAGGAGTGATATGGAAAGACATTCTCCAAACATCTGATAAACAAGCTGCCCCAGCTCCTGCAGACATACCTCCTAACCACCCCTAACCTGGGGGAGGACTGTGGAGAGAATGGTATCAGAAGAGAGAGGATACATCTTGTCACATGGCCATTGCTCTTATCATTGGGATATTTCACATAAGCCATCAACAAAGTCCTTGGGAACTAGGTTAGATTGTGTCAACTTGGCAGTGCTGCCACTCCCTGCCAAGGTCTCTTTTGCCAAGGAGAGGTCAGGGACTACATTTCCTGGAGGAAAACACCTCTCCATTGTGGTTCCAAGAGACATTTGCTGAAGAGAGGCCCAGGGTGAGTTCTGGAAGGGCAGACCATTAATCTTGAGAATCAGTAGCTGGGAGATGATTCTGTGCCTATCAATTTGGTTTTTTTTGTTTGTTTGTTTGTTTTTTTGAGACAAGGTCTCACTGTGTGGTTCAGGCTGGCCTTGAGTTCACTTGTAGCCCAGGCTGACCTCGAATTTACAGTGATCTTCCTGCCTCAGCCTCCTAAGTGCTGGGATTACAGGTGTGTGCCACTATGCCCGGCATCATGCCTGTCAGTTTTGAAGCAGCTCCCAAGTAACTTCCTGCTTCAGTGCTGCTAACTGCCATTGTTAATGATGGTTCCCCAGACCTTTTCTCCTTTAGTCTGTAATCCCCTACATTAAAATCCTTTCTATTTGAGATACGTGAAGTGGTTTTTGATTTCCTGACTATTATAGTAACTAAGCCAAAACTCAAGAGTTCTCAGTTAGCATGTACAATGGGGGAAACAGGCATTCTTCACTTGTCTCCTCTTCCCCCTTGGTCATAGGAGACCTTCAAAGGGAAAGACCATGTGACAGCACTGTGTCTTAATATACTGTGAGTAAATTGAGCAAACATCAAAGTTTGAAAACTCCCAAGTTTTTCACTTAGCCTATTTGCTTCTTTTTATCAAAATAATAAATATATATGGTTTAAAAAATAGTTTAGACAAACTTTTAATAAAGTATAAAAAGCCTCCACTTGCACATGTTGTTATAAATTGGTCCAGACACATAGAATGTACAATACCAAGAGTGAACCATAATATAAAACATGGACTATGGGTGATAATGATAGATCTGTCAAATGTACTACTCTGACAGTGGATGTCAGTAATGGGGAGTGTACCTATGGGGGTGGGGGAACATGGGAAGTCTCTGTGCCTTTCTCACCATTTTGCTCTGTTTTAATAAAAGCTTCCATCTCACCACGCCCAGCCTCAGTCTACTTGCCAAAGGTAGCCATTTCTAGTTTTCATTCTTCTGGATACCTCTACATAATGTTATGTATATGGTATATAAATAATATGTCTTTACTGTTATTTCTTGGCTCACCAACCATAGCCATTATCAACTTCCTACTCTATTAAATGAGGTTTTCTCTCTTACATGTCTTTAGGTTGGTGGGTTTGGCTTATCTAGCTGGGCTTGGTTGGCTGAACTGGCTTCGAGCTGTAGGTCCTGCTGAGCTTGGCTCCTTGCTGTAGGTTGGGCTCAACTCTGCTTCACATGAATTTATGCTGGTGTCCAAGATGAAGGGGCAAGGAAGCACTTCTCTGATGATGGACAATGTTTAAGAGGGCAAAGTCATTATGTAAGCCCATTTCAGATCCTGCTGACACTGTCCAAAGTCAAGGGTGAAGAAGTGTACCCTGTCTCTAGTAGGGGGAACTTCAAAGTCATATTTCAAGAACTTGTGTTCAGGGAAGGTGAAGAGTTCGGGTCACTTATTCCAGCTACCTTATGTCTCTTAATTCTATTTTGTTATAGGTCTTTCTGTGCATCACAGTATTTTAGCTCAAGTAATACCCAAACACAACCCAGTGGTTAGCCTCTTTTAAGTGGCTGATAAATGCTGTTTAGTTCCTTAGATCTCAGCACTACTACAGGGTTCTGAGAAGGAATTGCCTTAGATTGTTTAGGCTTGGAGGATGAAGTAAGTTTAGGTTCAGCTTCTGCCACATCAATCTAGCTTTAAATGCTTTTGCCCTCCTTCCCCTCTGTGTAGTGAAGACTCTCTTCAGGTGGTGTGTAGACAGCGAATTGCTACAGAAGCATCATTTGATCTGCCCAGAAGATTACTACAGTGAGACAGTGCCATTTCACTCTGCACCCAAAGGTAATGTGTCTACACCCTCAGAGCCCAGATATCATGCCAGAGAAATTACTTAGTAGCAGGGCCAAATCAGCCACCTTTACTGCCATTTCTTGTCCTTAGAATTTTCCCTCGTTTAATTTTTTTTTTTTTTTTTGTGGGTACCGGGGGGACGACCTCAGGACCTCGCGCACCAACAGGCACCCGTGCCGCTGAGCGATATCACCGGCCCCTTTTTCGTATGTGGGTTCCGGGAGTCGAACTCGGGCCTTCGCGCTTGCAAGGCAGGCGCTTAAGCCGCTGAGCCGTCTCACCGGCCCTCGTTTAATTTTTATAGTAACGATTGGGAGGGTCACATCTGATGTGCCACTTCCTTGCTAGCTTTCCTCATACCCTCAGGACAGAAGTTCCAACTCTTCCATGTGGAATATGGTGCTCTTGTTAGCTGCCCAACACCCAGAGATCTGTAAAAGTTCAGATGTAGCTGAATGAACCAAGAGAGGGAGGGACTGGAAACATAGAAGAGTAAGGGGTAGAGGCAGAACATGGGCAGGGACTTCTCCATACAGGAAAAGAGAAGCTTTTCTTCCACTGAGAATGGAGGGAAGGAAAGATTGGGAAGCAGAGAAGTGTGTGTGTACTGGGCCAGTTTCCAGTGATCAGGGAGGCCAGATCTTCTGAGAATGAGTAAGGCGGGATGCTGTTTGGTAGGCTTAAGCAAGGAGGCAGGTTTTGAAAGAGTTACTGCACTGACAGGGAAAAATCACCATGGGTCCTGTTGTAAAGCATCGGGATTACCTAGTGATGCCAGGCCTGAAAAACAAGCAGACTTGAAAGACAAGCAGACTCAGCAGGACCGTTTGTTGATCTCTTTGGAGCTTAGAAGGCATGTGGGGTGAGAAGATTGGAACCCAGATAAGTGAGAAAATTGTGAAGGAAGTGACAGGTGAATCAAGTGTCTTGGGATACCAAGCCACTTAGCATTTTACAGCTAGTTGGACACTCACTATCTAATGTAGGTAAATGAGGATGGACCCAACATGTACTGAGGACTTACCAGGCACTGGGCTAAAAAATGTATGTGGGTACCAGTTTCATTGCATTCTTGCTAGCAGTGATTTTTCTCATTTAGCCTTGGGGGATGATCTTATAGGTATAAAAAGCTAATATAAATATTGATTCCTCATGTAAGATTTTTACAAAGGATGTTCACAACTGTGGTGTGTGTACATGCGTACGTGAAAATGGTCCACTCATGTTCTTTGACTATGTTAGAAAATTGAAAGATATTTTAATCCTTTAGTCCTAGGTCTCAAATGCATGGATTAAGTTCTAGTATTAATTCGTATGCTGAAGAGCAATTACATCTGGTGTAGTAAATTGTGAGAGTTTATTATTATTACTGATATTTTGTCTTTTTTTTACTTTTTAGACAGGGTTTCACTATGGAGTTCAGGCTGGCCTTGAACTCAGAGTGATCCTCCTGCCTCAGCCTCCTGAGTGCTAGGATTATAGGCATGCACCACCATACCTGGCTAATTGTGAGAGTTTAGTCTAAAATAACAAGTTGATTGTGGCTTTGGTGGTTTTATTTGGTTCACTTCCTTACCTTGTTACTGTCACTCAATTTGTTTCTTCGGTGCCATAGGCGCCTTCCACCCTGGATGTTCAAAACTGACGTTCACTTGTGAGAAGCAGTCCATCCCAAGGGCAGAGCTGGACAAAAAGCTTGCAGTGTCCTTCAGGGAGAAGCTTCCCACACTTGAAGATGAGTTTGATTATACTGTGGACAGCCTGATATGGGACACAACTCCTGAGGTTGAACAAAGGACCAAAGAAACTGTCAAGGTTGGTTCTGAAGCCTGTACACAGCACTGTGTGTGCACTGGGGGTGGGGAGTGGTGTGGAAGGAGTTCAAATGACACAAGAAGTTGCGATGAATACCCGGCAAATAGAGTTTCCACTGGCTGGCTGTGGGTCATGCAGTTGGCTAAGATGTCAAAAGACACAGTCCCTTGCATGTCATTGATTATGTTTTTGTGTGTTTAAAAGAAACCAAGTCCACCGAAGAATAAAAAACGGATAAACTACTTACGAGTGCCACAGAGAGAACTGAAGCGATGTCAGCTTGCTAGAATGGAGAGTCACAACCACTTCCTAAGAAAACCCCAGTTTTTTCCTCCTGACACTCCACATGGAGACAGGTCTCTTATTTTTCCTCCAAAGAAGCAAGCACTGATAGGAGAATTTTCAAATGCAGAGCCAGAACAGAGGTATGTTTTTCCTGACTTATACTCTCAGAAAATCTGACCCTTTATAGTAAAACCCGGAAGGTCCTGAGCCTGATCTGGCTATGGAGGCTCCTGGACATTTTTTTTTTTTTTCTTTTGTAGTTCTGGAGATTTAACCCAGGGCCTTCACATTGAGTTACATCCCCAGCACCCCTTCTTTTTCATTTTGAGACAAGATCTCTTTCTAAGTCACTAATTTTTGTTGGTGGTGAGGAGGGCAGGGTAGCAGTATCAGACCAGATCTTCAGGTCACCTACAGATGTGGCCTTTAGACATTCCCCAGGGTCCTGGGCTTATGCTTTTCTAACCTTTCAGGGTCAGAAATAGGGCAATAGAAAAATAGGGGTTGGTATTGGCCCTTTTTGTGACATCTCAACAATCTAGGTCAAATGGAGGAATCTTTTATAGGGTACATGGTTATACCATGTACTCCTTCCGTGACATTCATATGTCTGGGATAATAGCAATGTTTAAAATTTGATTAGTTACAAATAATTAGTGTCAATTGTGACTTCTTAAAAAGAGAGTGCCTTTGGCTTATTTCAATAATTGTCCCGATAAGGTGAATGAGTTGATTCATGGGCTTGTAATTTTAATGGACTATTAATGCTTCTTTATTAGACATTTGATATCTTATAAAGGAAAGACTTAATATGTGAAAATAAAAACTGTATTAAAGCCCACCTAACATATTTATGTTTAAGCTTTCAGAGGTTTTCCTATGTGTATTGGAAATTTTATATTTAGCTACATATAATTTCACAAAGATTAGATCATGGTTTAAGATTATTTTGTAATCTGCTTAAACAAAAACAGTGAAAAAACTCCAAGGAATGCTATATTGTGGATATCTTTGATGGCCTGGATGTGTTTATGTTTGTATTATTCAATCACTGCATGGTATTTGTTGTATAGCTGAAACTCAGTCTTTTTCTCCCCCTTTCCTCCCACAGTTGTGCTAATACTCCAGTGTTCCTAGCTAAGCCATCAGTTGTGTTTTTCACAGATTATGAAATTGGACCAATTTATGAGGTAGAAATTTTGATTCATTAAAGATCTTACCCCATTTCCTTTCTTTCTTTCTTTTTTTTTTTTTTATATGTGGGTACTGGGAGTCGAACTCAGGACCTCACGCTTGCCAGGTAGGTGCTTATGCCGCTGAGCTATATCACCGGCCCCCCATTTCCTTTTTTATTTAAAAAATCTTTGTTAATTCTGAGCCATATACAAAACTAGGGAAAAGATGGTAATAAACCCTCATAGACCCATCACCCAGCCTCAGCAGTATTCTACATTGTGCAAATCTGGTTTCGCCCATTACCACCCCTATAACTTCTCCGTGTGTGTGTGGCCCTTGCCCATTCATGTGCTGGGGTGTTGTAAGGGATTACCCACACAGCGTGCTATTCTTCTTCAGTTAATGCTATGTAAGCATCTCAAATAGTTAAGGACTTTTAAAAAACAACCTTAATACTATACTCACACTCAGAGATATGAACAGTAATTCATTAATGCCAACTGATATGTAACTGTTATGGTTTGTGTCTAGGTGTCCCCCAAAGCCTCGTGCAGTCATGGGGCAGACTTCTAGAGTTTGTGATTGATTCATGGTCTAATGCTGGGATTATGGGTGTGAGTGCTACACTCGCCCTGGCGCGGGCAGCCTGCATACAATATAAGGGAGGGCAAGAGGCTTGCTCTTCCTCTGCTCCTCCATTTTTGCCTTTGTTGCTTTTGCTGTCTTCCTCCACCGTGAACTGTTGCCCCTCTGCCATACCACCCTGCTTTGGAGCCAGCTGATTATGGACTGAAACCTCCACAAACTGTGAGCTAAATAAACCTTTCCTTCCTTAACTTTGGGCGTCAAGTATTTTGTCTCAGCAATGAAAGAAAAGTAACTAAGACAATAACCATGTTTGATCTTCCTCCATTTGATTAATAAGTCAATTGATTTATGTGAGTCAGAATCTTAACATTGCATTTGACTAAAAATATCTCTTTATTCTCCCGTAGTTGAGAACAGTTCCTCCCCCACACTCTCCTTTTCAAAAAATGCTATTTATTTGTTGAAGAAACTGTAATTTCTTATTGTGGTGACATTAAACATGTTCCTTTAATCTACACGTCACCCATAAACTGGTAATTAGTTAGAGAAGTTTGGTTGGATTCAGGTTCAATTCTTTTTCTCCTTCTTTCCTCTCCCCTTCCTTCCTTCCTTCCTTCCTTCCTTCCTTCCTTCCTTCCTTCCTTCCTTCCTTCTTTCCTTCTTTCTTTCTTCCCTCCCTCCCTTCTTCTCTCCCTCCCTTCTTTCCTTTCTTCTTTCCTTCTTTCCTTTTCTTTGGGGTGGGGAGGTCTCATTATGTTGCCCAGTCTGGACTTCTGGGCTTAATCAATCCTCCTGCTTCTGTCTCTTGAGTAGCTGGGACTATAGCTTTACACCACTGCACTGGGCTTCATGTTTTTTCTTTTTATCAGAAGTACTTCTTGGTGATGCTGATTATTTCTTACGGTACTATGTCAGGATGGAGCATATCTGCGCTTCCTAGTGCTTACGATGAATGGCTGCAGGAGTTGTTAGCATAACTTATCCTTTATAAAGTTCTTATCAACATTTCATTTAATGGGTAGCAGCCTTAAATGATTGTTGTGTACAACCAGTTTTTTAAAAATCAGAGGTTACAAAATGGTATTTCTAGTATTGTTATTCCATCTACATTTGTTAGCTGTGATTTTCTATTTTAAAAAACTTTCTCTTAAATGTCTCTTCCTATCTCCTTTTTCCTATACTCTGCTTACATAGTAGTTTATCATTTTGATTCTTCCTTTTTCCCCCTTTGGAGCCATAATCATATATCTATATCACCCCTCCTTAATCTCCTCTGTGCCTTAACAGTTTATCCAGAGGTTTCTCCAAGTGAGATTTCCTTATACCTTCTCCCAGCTTTTTTCTTAATGCTGGCCTCCCACCATCCTGGGGAATCAGGTGAAGATCAAGTTTAGCAGTTGCCAGCTCCACTCACCAGCTGCAATGGCAAATGGACCTAATAACAACAATGTCCTCACACACACATGGATTGTGCTTTACAGTGTAAAAAGTGTATGCATATCTGTAATATTTAGAAACTTCTCAATCACACATAGCAAAATCAGACATATGTATCAGTTCTATATCCTGAATGTTAAAGAAAACACTTCATTTATTCTTTGAATTTAACAGTATCTTGTGGTGCCAGAATGCAAGAAGTGCTAAAAAAGAAAGAGATGGGTGGTTGGGGGGCATTGCAGAAGGACAGAGTTCCCACTGTCCAAAGTTGGAACAACTCAAGCAACAAAATAAATAACGATGGCATTAGATTATAACCCAAGAAATATCCATGAGTCCATATTGATATAAGTAAGTGCATGAGTAAGCAAGTAAGGGAGAAGGGACTATCTTTGTTTCAGAAGAATTCTGATTAATAAAGAAAACAGAAATGTAAAAATTACTATTGAATACCACAGCAATAATTTCTTCAGGCAAGAGTGTTCCAATGGATGCTAAAATTAGGGGTACAAATTTCAGCAGAAATAATTGCATAATCTACCCCCAAATATTTAGTAATTATGAAAAGAAAAATATTAACTGTACAACAGAAAACCCTGGTAGATACCACTTTAAACAAGTGATTAAAGTTAACATCACAACTAATAAGACACGTCAGCCCTATAGACTGCTAATATAACATAGTGAGAAGAGGACCTCACCTCTATGATTCTTTCCAATAATGTGTATCTTCAATTTAACCATAAGAGTTGAAGGACGTACTACAAAATAACTGTCCAGCACTCTTAAAGGTCTCACAGTCATGGAAAATGAGGAAAAGCTGAGGAAGGAATTCTCACAGATTGAAGGAGACTAAGAAGGAGAGGATTTAACAATAAAGGCTTTAGTGTCCAATGCGGTATCATTCTTGGATGTCACTTTCACATGGGCTGTATAGCAACATTTAAACCTCCAAAGGTCAAACAGTAGAGGAGGGCAAAATATACAAGGGCAATTATAAATATTAAAAGAAACATTTGGATTCTATTTTGTACACAATTTTTTGGTTAGTATAGGTCTAATCAAAAGAATACATCTTAAGGATCTGTTTGTCAATTTTAGTTCAGTACTTGTTTCTTTTCTTCTTGAATAACTGATTATTTTTCATCCTTTGCGAAGTATGGATTTTGGTACTATAAAATGTGTAGACTTCATTTTGTTGGTCAGTATTCAAGGATACGTGCACTGTTTAAAATCCCTCTGGATAAGGAAATGGTTATTCTACCCTAAACTAAGGCATTTCATCTACTCTCAGTGTTCATTTTGATTCTGCAAGGATCTCACATTTGCCCAGGAGGAGCCTCAGGAGTTGTCTCTGTATTCTATGATACAACCTAGCATTGTTTCAGTGCTTGCTCAAACTCCAGCATCATGAGATGTTCCAGGTTCACCCTACATACTTTTTTCTCTTTCAGTTCTGGATTCAGTTTTCTAGAAGCCCTGGTTTCTTTTAATAGGGAATGAAGTTTTGAAACCAAGAGCTGTGCACTTGGTCTGCTCACTGGGGTATAATTGCCTCCAGATTTTTTCAGCAAACAGGTGGAGAGAAATGCCATTTTCACAGATTTAACCATATACATGAATATGTGTGCATGTGTGTACATGTGTGTACATACACACATGCACACATATGTATACATATGTATATAAAATTATGAGTTCATATGATAACTCTAATAACAATTGTAGTTCTACAGACCTTCCTTCATTCCATGCTTGTACCTCCCTTGTCCCACAGTCATCAGAAGAATCTTGGAATAAAATGCTTTTCTAGAAGTCCTTGTTTCTGGGGCATTTTGGTGAGCTTCAGGGACAGCTCTCCGGGCTGACTGGGTGGCCAGTTGCAGGATACTAAGCACTTACACACCGGGAGGCATATATCCCTGATGTCTTATGTTCTGATACTTAAGAACATTATTTGTGATTAAGAATACTTGATTGGAAAAAAACAAACAAAAAAGTACTTGAAATGATCGTTTATCCTATGGTTTTAAGAGCAATTTTCATTAGTGTCTCTTCTAATATATTGGGTGTTCTGGTTTCTGTAGCCATGAGGTAAGTTGATTGAAGTTGATTAGTAGTGAGTGTCAGATAGCCACCTGCCTGCTGAGCAGATAGGACACCACAGGGATAGTTTGTCTCTGCTCTGTAGTACCTGGCCTCAGACAGAAGATGGGAGTGAGAGTGGAGTGGGGTGGAAGTATCTGAAGTCTCATTCGCTCCCATGTCTTGAGGTTGATACCAGCTTTCAGCTCAGCCCTCAGCTTCCCTGTAGGCCTCTCCCTAAGGCTTTTCCACATTGATCAGTTTGGGCTTCCTCTGAATACAGTCACTGGTTTCCCCAGCACAAGCCTCTCCAAAAGGGAAGGCAGAATGTAGGGACACACAAACCCCTTATTGACTGGGCATGACAAGACTAGAAGAGCATGTTTGACCAGAAATATTGCTGTGGCCATTTTTGGAAAATACAGTCTGCCATAGTCTATTATATGGATTGAATTACATCTCGTGAGGCCTCCTAGAAATGTACCTTTTGTCTGTTGCGCTGTGTACATAGCAGTTATTAACCAGCTACACTATAAAGTTTAAGCAACCAGCCAAGATCAGAAGATGTCAAATTTTCAGTCTTTAAAAATTTATGTCCCATAAATGCTTTCTCAGGAAGCTCCCAGTGAACATTCTCCCTGAGTAGACATGAGTAAACCAAGAAAGAAGAAGGCACGAAGTGTGGAAATAAGAAGTCCAATGCAGACAGTGGTGAAAGAAACCACAGGTTAATACTTGTTAAGGGATTTTGTAGTTACTGTTGCTGGAAAACCAATTTCGCTGAAGCCTAGCTACCATTTTATCATGCTTACAGATTCTTTATGTCAGAAATTCAGATAGAGCACATGGGAGTGACTTGTTCCACAATGTTTGAGATATAGCTGGAAGGAGTCAGTGCTGTGGGGTGACTTGAAAGTTTGGGAGCTGGAATTTTCTGAGGCATTTTCTCTCACATGGGAGTTGATGCAGATGTGGTCTGCCAGAGCACCTAGACAGAGTTCTCTAAGTGGCCTGGGCTTCCTTACAGTGTGGTGGCCTCAGGGTTATCAGACTTTTTACATGGCAATTCAAAGTGAGAATTCTAGCAAGCAAGATGCATCACTTTTTATGACCTAACCTTGGGAGCCACACAGCACTGCTTCCTCTGCATGCTGTGAGTTTTAAGCAAGTCACTAAATTTGGCCCAGATTCAAGGGGGAGATATCTAAACATCATCTACCTTTGACATATGGGAGAAGTGCCAAAGAATGCGTGGGTGTGTCTTAGAACTGCTACAGGCTTTATCGTACTTGATAGTTTATTAGCTGGTGTAGCAGGCAACTAGCCAAGATTAGAAAACATCACAGGGCTTTAGGAGAGGTTAATTTATACAGGTGGCCTTGATAAGATTCCCTGATACATCTGGATGTCTGGGGAAGAGATTTGTAGAGTAGTGGAGGACTGAATTATTGATAAGTACACAGCAAGTACAATAATTAGTTGATTATTAGCCTCAGGAAAGACAAAAATTGTACAAGGAAGGGAAAGGAATTGCAGTACGTCTTCTGGTCAACTGACAGTACCTGTAGTGTAAATGTTAATTCTTGATCTAGCCAGGAATATGACAGATAGGAAGGGTATGTTATGGGTTGAATTGGATATGGGTGAGGGAAGAGAGAATATCCATATTATCTATCCATAATTAGTGTTAAAACTGAAGAAATAAAAGTAGTGTGCTATTTGGAGACATGGAAATTAATACCAAAATAAGGGAGAAAAACCGTCCTTGGAGAGTGGGAGGTGGCAGGGTGGAGTCCAGGGAAAGGGGAAGGATTTCTATTTTCAACATCTCGTACAACTGTCTGCCTTTTTAAACTGTGCGGCTGTTCAACTATGATGAAAATAGCTTGCAAAGAACTTTCCACAAAAACCAAAACCTGAAACAGTAGGCATAGAATAATTTTACAGCTTATGCTACCAAACATTCAAGCTAATCTTTATTTTATATAAATTATTTCAGAGACTGGAAAAAGAGGAAACCATCCTCATTATTCTTCTGATATTGCCCTCACACTAAATTAAAAACCATGAGTCAGTCTTACTTAAGAACATAGGTGCAGAAATAGTAGGTAAAAAGCAGGAAACCAGATCAGGCAGGAATTAAAAAAATACACATACAGCCCCATGAGTAACTTGGGAATGCTAGGAATGTCTTCACTGGGCAAGGGGAGGGATGGGGGTTAAAGTGGGGCTGAGATGGCAGTTGGCTGCCCTAGCCTGTGATTTTCCTTTCCAAGGCTTCCAGGGCTGTTAAGGAAAGCCACCCAGTCTTCCCCACACTCCTTCTAATTACCACTGCCCCAGACCTTGCAGCCACCCAAGATACCACACATCGCTGCCTAACTATCCACCTTCACCTCAGTCCAGCTGACCACTGGTGGGAGCATTTATAATTGTGATGCCACCATACCAGGGTCCTCATACTTACTTCCTGCCTGCTGGAGTTCTTCATTTCCACCACACTGGTGAGTAAGTGAACTCCAGAATCTCATCCTAAGAGTCTTCTGGGTTAGGACCCTTCTGGTACTGACTACCATAGTTCAGGTTCCCCATAAAGCAGAGCCTGAGATAGTAAGATTATTTACTATCCTTTACAGTTCAAGTGGGGCAGGAGGGAAAAGAGATGGGAAGGAGAAAGAGAGAGCTTGCATGAGAAGGTATTATTGAGCTGACCACACTAAGTGTGGGACATCCCCTAATAAGCTTATAAACCCGTGGCTCTTGCCTTTCATTAGCTAGAAGTTTTCCTTGTGTGGCTGGAAGCCAGGCATGCCTCAGCTGACATGAGGAGCAGCTGCTTCCTGGAACACATCAAAATATAATGACGACAGTGGCTATAACTAGCTCTAGTGAGGGATCAGTGCATACTCTTCTAGGGCTGGTCCATGCGTGTATGCAGACCTAAAGATAGAAAACTGAGTTTAATCTCTTGCCATACTCCATACTCCCAACCAAGTAGTTGCCAGAAAGATCTCAAGGTAAAAGAACAACACTGTTAGGGAAAACAAACAAACAAACGAACAACATATAGGAAGTGTGGAAAGATTTTTTTAAGACTGAAGCACAAACTATAATTAGCTGACACATTTTATATGAAAATTTTAGAAATGGCCTGAGTGGAGTAGCTCAGAGGTAGTGTATATGCATAGCATACATGAGACCCTGGGTTGAACACCAATGAAATCAAATAAATATTTTTAGAAACTGTCTATCAAAAGATAATATAAGGGCCGATGAGATGGCTCAGCGGCGTAAGCGCCTGCCTGGCAAGTGCGAGGGCCCGAGCTTGACTCCCGGAACCCACATACAAAAAAAGGGCTGGCGATATTGCTCAGCGGCACGGGTGCCTGTTGGCATGCGAGGTCCCGAGGTCGACCCCCAGTACCCACAAAAAAAAAAAAGATAATATACGTTTATAAACTTGGAGATGTTTATAATGTCTACCTTATAAAGAGTTAATATCAGCCAGGTGTGGTAGCACATTCCTATAATCCCAGCACTCAGGAGGCTGAGGCAGGAGGATTGCCATGAGTTCAAGGCCAGCCAGGGTACATAGTGAGTTCAAGGCCAGCCTGAACTACATAGCAAGACCCTGTCTCGAAAGAAAAAAAAAAAGGGCCAGTGAGATAGCTCAGCAGCGTAAGCGCCTGCCTGGCAAGTGCGAGGACCTGAGTTCGACTCCTGGTACCCACATAAAAAAAAATTAAAGAGTTAATATCGAGGCTATATGAAGAATTCTTATAAACCAATAAGAAAACAAACTATACAGTAACAAATGGTAAGAGGATGTGAACAGACAATTTATAGAAGAGAAAACCCAAAGAACAAATAAACATATGAAAAGATGCACACCATCATTAATAACAGAGAAATGAAAATTAAAACCAAGAAATGGCATTCTCTGAATTTTGGCCCGGTTCACAGATGGCTTGGTACAGTAGGTTGTGATGGAAAAAACAAATTTAAGGGTTTGGGGATCTAGCTCAGTGGTACAGAACTTGTCTAGCATGCACAAGTCCCAAGATTCAATCTCTAACACTGCAATAAAAAGTTTTTAAAAAGGGATTTAAATGCTTATTAAGGAGTATGTATCTGAAAAGTATGAAGATATATTTCACGTTTGTGTAGATGTTATCTAATGAGTGGCTGGCAGAGGACTTCAAATGTATATCTAATGTTTATTTCTTAAGCTGGGTAATGGAAACATGGCTTTTATTATATTATAATTTGTACATATTTCTGGTATATTTCACAAAATAGAAGCAAATGATGTGTGCATACTTTGAGCTCCTCTCCTTTGCTGGACACTTCTCTTTTTTGCTGGTGGGCGGTGCTGTGGAGTTAATTCCAGGCCTTGCCCTTAGAGGGAATTTCTGTCTGCAGCAGGGAGAAGAGAAGATGGGGTTTAATGAGAGCTGGATGGGTTGAGTGATAGAGAGAGCCCCAGTTACAACACAAGTGTCTGGGCCTATGAAAAGAAGGCCAGAAGTGATATGTGGGAGAGAAGACAACAAGTGAGGTGAAGTTGGCAGAACTTTAGAGCTGGGCTCAAATCTCAACGCAGCAGCTAAGGATCTTGCTTCGTCCTCAGGCTCGTCAGTTGTTAAGTAGAAATAGTTCCCATCTTTCTCGGTTTTGAGAGCCATTGGGGCACAGAGGCGAAGCTACATAAATTGTATGGTTAGCCTTCTGTTATTCGCAAGTTCCACATCCATGGATTCAACCAACAGTAAATTGAAAATATTTACAAAATCCAAAAAATTCCAGCAAACAACTTGAGCTTGCCGTGTGGGGCACTCTGGTGAATCCTCATGAAGGAAGGGTGTGTAGGTGGCCCTGTCACAATAAACCACCGCTTCACTTTGAGTGTGATTCACCTGGAGTCTCGTTGATGTCCTGGTTAGGCTCCTAATGTTTATCTGTATTGAACAGGTACAGATTTTTTCCTTATCATTATTCCCTAAACAGTATAATAGAATAACTATTTCTATAGCACTTACGTCCTATTAGCTATTATAAGTAATCTGGAGATCGTTTAATGTATCGTTTAATGTAGTGCATAGGTTATATGGCAGAACTGTACTGTTTTTGTAAGAGACTTGAACATCTGTGGACTTGGGGAACCTGCTGGGGTCCTGGAACCAATACCCCCTGGATACTGAGGGGCTGTAGTTGTTATTTTAAACAATAGGACAAAGAATAGGTCAGATCTACTCCTACCATTATTTTTACTTTGTATTTTAGTTTATACTATGGAATCTTCTCCAAACAAACAAAAGTATAGAATAGCATAATGAACCCCCATGTTCCCATCATTAATTACACAGCTTTAATGCTTACCACCAGGGGCAAAGCATATTTCATTTATACCTCTTCCCCCTTTCCATATTACTTAAAGTAAATGCCAGACATCATAGCACTGTGTCGTTTTTTTTTTTTTTTTTTTTTTTTTTTTTTGAGACAAGTTCTCACTATGTAGTTCAGGCTGGCCTTGAACTCACTATGTAGCCCAGGTTGGCCTTGAACTTGTGGCGATCCTCCTGCCTCAGCCTCCTGAGTGCTGGGATTACAGGCATGCACCACCATGCCCAGCAGCACTGTGTCCTTAAATGTTGCTAAGAGAGATCACCTTTCCTTTTCGGACAGATGGTGATCACATTACAGAATACCACTGCATCCAGCCGCTACCTGCGAGTCCTCCCGCCTTCTACTCCATACTTTGCTCTGGGGTTGGGTGAGTTCAATGAGGTATCTTTTTAGACAGCCTCAAAACTATGTGATGGGTTAGCTGCAGTTACTGACCCATGAAGCCCTGATGACTCTGCCCCTGTCTTGAGCTCACCCTCTTCTCCCTCACCGGTTGCTGGGGACCTGCCCTCCTCCCAGTGAGGTCCCACCATCTTGACAGCTCGTCTTTCCTGATCGCCTCCCTCCAGGACTGGTTCTGCAGTTCCCCCTCCCCACTGTCACTGCCCTCAGTCAGGTCCTCCCCAGTGCTCACTTCATCGTGCCAGTCTTCAGCCAGCCTTCCAGCTTCCTTGCCAGTGTTTGTCTCAAGAACAACTCCAGCCCTGTCACCCTGCTCAGAAATCTCAAAGGGCTCTGTGCTGCCCATGAGATAAATCCTGAACCATAGAGCCAGGCATAGCTCTCCCTAACCATTCCAGATGGGCCATCTCACTCCCCTTTGGGCACTGATGTTTTTCCTGGAGACCCTGCCCTATAATAAGTCTGCCCCCAGCACACCTGGTGGTTCTGCCATTTGCCTGACCTTAGCTCAGAGGCATTGACTAATACAGCCAGCCCCAGCTGTGCTTGCCCTCTGAGGCAGCTGAGCCCAGCCCTGGTGAGTACTGGGTTCCCATCCTCATCGGTTGCTTTTGTCACGCACAGGGATGTTCCCAGGAAAAGGTGGAATGGTGGCTCCTGGAATGATCTGCCAGTACACTGTCCAGTTTATTCCTGACTGTCTTGGGGATTTTGATGATTTCATTTTAGTCGAGACCCAGTCAGCTCACAAGCTCCTGATCCCCCTGCAGGCCCGGAGACCACCCCCTGTGCTGACCTGTGAGTTTGTGTTACACCTTACTCAGGGATCCAGTCAGAGTTGGAGAGTCCCCATAAGGACTGTTTGCCTCTCAGGGCTTCTTGATAGCAGCATAGAGCTTGGTCCTCTTGGGCAGGGACTTCGAGGTCCTAAGGAAGAACCTGCTAGCTGCTTGAGCACCCTCTCCCAGTGTCAGGTCCTAATTTTCCTGTTTGCGTTTGGAGTTCCCAGTGGAAGCTGACTCAGCAGGGGAGGAGGTTGCAGCCCAGCTAACCCCAGCACAAGTATTGCTGGCTTGTGAACACCTCTGAGTGGCCTGTGCTACAAGGAGGCAAGGAAGACATGCCTGGGCACTCTGAGGAGCCCATGGTAGATGTTGCCTCTGTGGCTGTGGGGGTGGCACCCTTGGAAGAGGTGCTTCAGCTAAGTTCCCTCAGTGATGGGCCTCTTCAGCTGGGCACAGTAGAAGTTGGGACTGTGACCCTCCTTAGTTCTGCCACAACCCCTGGGGTCATGCTGGTCTTGGCTGAGTCCACAGTGGCTACTGACTCTTACTGCTCTATCCAGGAGTGGATGGAGTCCCATGGCACTACTGCCATATGGCCCAGCAACAGCCTGGGCAGAGCCCAAGTGTACAGGGGTCAGGCCATGTCCCCATTCATTCTGTCTGCTCTGGGTGCTCAGCTGGGACCCTTAGATCATTCCACAGCTGCTCTGAGCTCTGGCTGGACTTCAGGGGAACAGTGACAACAGGACCCAACCTCAGTGACATGTCTTCTTACACATCTTTTCTGTGGCTGCAGTGTCACCAGTGTTGGACTGTGGTTACTGCCTCATTGGAGGAATAAAGACGACCAAATTCATCTGCAGAAATGTAGGCTTCAGCACTGGCAAATTCTACATTATGCCCAAAGAGATCTGGCCGCCAATAAGTTTCACAGTGAGTGGACATACACTGATACCTGGAAAAACAGCAAATCCATCAAAGGAAATAACCCCCTGGAGGGAGTTGCTAGGTAGTTCCATGATTGGAAACACTGAAAAGGAGAACGTTGTTAACTCTGTATCCAGCTGCCAGGTCCCAGTGAGAATGAATATGTAGGGAGTCTAGGATGTAACTCTGGTGATTGCCACTAACACCTCTTTGACCCTAGGCAGGTGTATCACCTCTCTTACCCTTCAAGGCCAGGCTCAAATGTGACTTCACTCATTCATGCAGTCCATCATTATCATAACAAATGTCTGATTATATCAGAGGCCACAGATTGGCAGCTCTTTGGCTGAATTTTGTTGGTATTTATTTGGCAGTGCTTAAAAACATTTCTGAGCCAAGCTTTAAAGTGGGGAGGTTTCATGTATACATCTGCAATTCCAGTCTTTGGAAAATTGGAAGCTGTGCAGGCCTGGGCCAGGACTCACTATGACCCTGTTAGCTGGGGCTGGTAGGGCCTGTGTGCTCTGTCCTGTTGCCTGGGCTCCACCACTGCCAGGCAGCCCCGGCCCAACACCACTGGATCATCAGCATACATGGATATTTATCTTATGGTAGGGAAAATTCTCTGAACCCTTATGTCTGGAAAGCTTGTACTAGATTCAGAGGACCGCATATTCTAAGAAACGCATTTCACTCATTTCTGTTACCTGGCAGGGTCTTATAGGCCTAGGTTTGTGTCTCTGGCATACTCAGTGGCTTCCTTGTAGGGACTGGGGCTGCAGCTCTGCTAATGAGATGACAGCTGCCCTCATGATTCAGGAGCTCACTGTAGCCAAGGGTACACTGGTAATGGAGGCAGACATGTACACTAGCACCACTGACCCAGGGTGCTGAGGAGGAAAAAGAAGTTGTGCTTTGGGAGAACGTTTTCACACTTCCTGCTTTTGTCCCAAACACTTGGCAATGGTATTCTTTGCACCTCTTTACAAGTGTTCTGTGACTTACTTGTCCTTAACCTGCACAACTTATCTGATGCTTGGCAAAGGTCAAGTAAATGTGTGCTGGATGAATGAGCACAATGAGTAGTTTCTTCATTGACTTGGAGCTAGATGATCCTTAAGATCTTTCAAATAGCAAAACAGATATTTGGAGGAGAGAAGATTTTAATTTGAGTCCTGGATCTTATCATTTTTTGCACACCATTGTATACATTTCTGCTTTTCTTTAAGACTGTTGAAAGCAATGGCTTTGTTGGACGACCTCCCTTTGGAATCATGCCTTCGATGTTCGAGCTGGCCCCAGGGTGTTCCATATTACTGGAGGTAGGTGGCTAGACATTGGCATATATTCCCTCCTTTTTATGATTGCTTATGTCTCTGCCCTCAGCTGCTGCATGAAAGCATTTGCTTCTGTATTTTCATTACCCAATATCTACTCCCATCCCAGGTCCCAGCTTTAGTGGATTCTAGATAGGTGCATAGTCTTGCATTCTGCAGGGTGATCTCATTTGACTATCTTATGATCTCTCTCACAAAGCAAATACAGACAAACCTGGCATTTCCATGAAGTCTGAATGTTGCTTGTCCATATTGTTAGCTTGGAAGTGACCCAAGGAAACAAAGAAGGTAGCAACAACTCTTTGGGAAGCAGTGAGAGAACTGGGGAGGTTTCCCCCTTTGCATTTATTATATATTTTGTTTATTAGTTATTGGGCTTGTGTTTTAAAATTTGTTCAGATTTCCAAATAATAAATAAATTCAAATGGTTAGAAATCCAAAAGACGGAAATAGGTAAGCAGAGAAGTTCTTCCTTTCCTCTCTACTCCTTCCCACCATCCCAATGGCCACCCACACCCTGACCAGTTTTCTGTGGGCCCTTCCAGGGATATTTTAGGCTAAATAAGTGATGCTCATGGGTTTTTCTTTCCTTCATTTCCATTTTTCTTTCACATAGAGTTGCCTGCTCTATACTCTGTTCTGCACTATGTGTTTTCCATTTAACACTGTCTTAGAGATCATTCTCATGGTTTTTACAACTGCATAGTATTCCACCATGATGAACCATAATTTAGCTCATTAGTCTCCTACTGATAGGTATGAAGATGTTACAGCTTGTATCTAGGTGTCCCCTCAAAGCCATATGCATTCATAGGTGGGGCTTTTGGGAGAAGGCTGGATCATGAGTGTGTGATACTGGGATTAAGGGTGTGTGATAACTAAATTGGTTACCATAGTTCTGATTGTGGATAATGGAAGGTCCACCTTGGATGTGGGTGGCACCAACCAATAGGCTTATAGGCTGGATGGAATATAAAGGGACAGAAAGAAGGCAGACTTGTTGCTTGCTGCCTTCCTGCCTGCCATCTATGAACTGTTTCTCCTCTGCCATGCCACCCTGCTTTGGGGCCAGGTGACTATGGACTAAAACCTCTACGAACTATGAGCTAAAATAAACCTTTCCTCCTTTAACTTGTGAGGGTCGGGTATCTTGACCCAGCAATGAGGAAGTAACCAAGACAGAAGTTTTTTTTTTTTTTTTTTTTTTTTTTTTTTTCCTGATCTTCAGCTATTTCAGCAAATAACTTACACATACATCATTCTATCCAAGTATGAGTCTGTCCATGGTATTTAGTCTCTGAAATGGGTTTGTGGATTCTGGGGCTCATGCTCTCTTAATGGTGAAACAAGTTGCTAAAATCCTCACCATGTGCACTATACCAGCTCATACCTCTAACAATATGTAATGATGCCTGTTTTCTTACACCCTTGCCATACAATGTGTTATCAAAATGAAAATAATGACTACCATGGATGTTTTTAAGCATACACAAAACTAAAGAGAACAGTTTAATGATCACTCTTGTACTTATTTCTCAGCTTCATCAGTGAGCAGCTCTTGGCCAATTGTATTACATCTACACTCTCCATCTCCTTCAACCAACTTCCACCCCAAGTCTCTAGATTATTTTGAAGAAAATCAAGATGTAACATCAATGCATTTATTAGAATCAAATTAGACTGTTGTCTCATTCCATATTCAAAATTCAATTCAAAATGGATTAAAAGGTTATATATAATATTTGAAACTAAAACTACTAGAGGAAAACGGGGAAAGCTCTAGCACAATGAAAACATTGATAGCAAGAATGAAGTGGAATTACTAAAAAGCGTCTACACAGCAAAGAAAACAATCAACAGAGTAAAGAGATAACCTGTGGATAGAGAAAATATTTGTAAACCCTACAGCTGATAAGGGGTTAATATCCAAAGTATGTAAGAAACACAGAAAATACAATTGCAAGAAAACAATCTGGTTTTAAAAAGGGCAAAAGATTTGTATAGACATTTCTTAAAAGAAGACATACAAATGGCCAAGAAGCATATGAAAAAATGTTCCATGTCACTCATCAGGGGAATGTAAATTAAAACCACTATGAGAGATGTTGTATCTGTTAGGATAGCTGTTATCAGAAAGATGAAAGATAATAAGCACTGACAAAGATGTGGAGAAAAGGGAACACTTGTACACTGTTGGTAGGAATGTAAATTAGTGAAAATAGAAAATAGTGTGGAATTTTCTCAAAAAAATTAAAACTAGAACTACCATATGATCTAGCAATCCCACTACTGGTAATACGTACAACGGAAATGAAATCAGAATGTTGAAGGGACATCTGTACTCTCATGTTCATTGTAGCAATAGACAAGATATGGAATCAACCTAAGTGTCCATCAATGGATGAATGGATAAAGAAAGTGTGATGTATAGATATGCAATAGGATATGGTTCAGCCTTTAAAAGGAAGGAAATTGTGTCATTTGCAACAACATGGATGAACCTGGAGGATGTTATGTTAAGTGAAGTAAGCCAGGCACAGAAAGATAAATATTGTATTATCTCACTTACCTGTTGAATCTTAAAAAGTAGAACTCATAGAACAAAGAGTAGAACAGTAGTTACCAGAGACTGAGGGTGGGGGAGAGTTTTGGGAAAAAAACACTGCTAACTTTGACAGCTAACTTTGTGCTCTTTGCCAGTATGATGAATGAAAAGCTGTTCTTCTGGGTGGTCTTCATTTACATTTCTTTTATTAGGAATAAGCTTACATGTCATTTGTTTCTTGAACTTTCCATATTCTTTCAACATATTCCCTGCCTTACTGTGGGAAGCAAAAGGAGCCTAGGTGGAAACCTCTGGTCTTTGGGGTGAGCTAGTGGGGAGGAAGAGGAGAGGAGGGGAAGGTAGAGAGCAAAGAAGGGTGCATGTCTGACAACAGGAGGAGAGGTGGGAGGGGGCTTCTGAGTGGGGCTGACAGGGTGCCCTTTCTCTCCTTCAGGTTTTGTTCTTACCAATGAGCCTGGGAAAGACAGAGCAGACCTTCGTCATCCTGTGTGACAACTGCCAGATAAAGGAGCTGGGGATTGCAGGTGGGCTTGCATGTGCTCCTGGGTGGGCTTGGCTGGCAGCAGGGTGTCTGTACTCACCCTGTGTCAGGGGGCACACTGAGGATGTGGCAGCCTCCAGGGATTGCGCTATAGTTTTCAGTTCCTTGCTTTGGTCAGAGCCAAGCCAGTGAGGCCTCCAGTACAGTCCAGGGAGTCCTGCAGTGAGGGCAGATGGAAACCTGGGGTGAAATCTTTCATTGTTTCCCTTTGAAAGTCACTTTGCCCTCTGAGGAATTGCAAGTGACTCACAGAAATCACCAGAAGCACCTCAAGGTTTCTGTAAGGTTGGAAGGTGCATCCTGCTGAATTGCCCCAAGATGCCCACCCACTTATCCTCTCTCCTCTTCTTTCTATCCTCCTTTTCTTCCATTTGTCCGTCCAGTTTCACTTGGCAGGCATTAAACTGAATGCCTGCTATATATGAGGTTCCCAAAATAACCTCCTTTCTGGCTGTGAGGAAGTGAGGATATGAATGTTGTGCTAATGGCCCTGTTTCCCCTCTGTGTACATGTCTGGGGACTATGGTCAAGGTGGGATCCATGTGGATGATGGCATGAGTCCCCTAGGCACCTTTGGCTACAGTCCTGACTTCAGCTTAGTGAAACTTCACTAACCTCACTACCCTACTTTGTCAGGAACAGGGCAGCTCATTGCTTTGGATCTAATCTATGTTTCTGGTGAAAAAAGTCAACCAGACCCTGGAGAGCTCACAGACTTAACAGCTCAGCACTTCATTCGATTCAATCCCGAAAATCCCCAGTCCACATCAAGGAAACAGCTGATTATCAGAAATGCTACGTGAGTGGCCCTTGTGCACATACCTCAACATGCATCCCTTCTCCTGCCTCACCTGTTCCTGAGTTCCCAGTGAGGCAGGAGCATCCTTCCAAGGCCAGGGGGATTCTAGGCCCATGATAGATCCAGATCAGATGGAAAGATCTAGATTCACACTCTCCATCTTGATGGCCACTAGCCACATGTGGCTATTTAAACTTGAATCAATTAAAATTAAATAAATTTACAAACAAATTTACAAATAAATTTCCTCAGTGGCACTAACCACATTTTAAGAGCTCAGTCACCACATGTAGCCAGTGGCTGCCATATTGGAGATTGCATACAACAGCTGTAAATCACTTTGCTCCATTCTGAGCCAGGAAGAGTTTTCTAGAGAGGTCAAGTTGCACCAGTGCCCTGATGCTGGGGAAGCTATCCAAGTCCTGGGACAGAGAGATTAGGTCTATGGGTTCAGCCTTCACTGTCATTTACTTCCTGACTACCCTTTAAGCACCACCATTCCACCGGGACTGACCTCAGGGAGCTCCCAGCTAGGGCTTTTCCCTGTTGTCAGACATTACATAGGCTTCTGTGACCCAGCATGACAGGTGGTACTTGCCTGTCATCCCTCCTCCATTGACAACTTCCTGTCAGAAACGTGTGTGAAGTCTGCACTTCCTACTGCCATGGAATTGTCACAGTTCCTGTGGGCAGCCAAGCACACTTATCTTTCTGGACACAACTGTCCTGGGAATGCATAGCTAGAAACAAGATCCAGGAGGGGTGGATATGGCAAACTCTGGACACTCATGTGGAAGAGATACTGTAGAAGGTTTTCCTGATATCCAGTTTAATGGTTAGATCCCTCCAGTTTAATGGTTGGAGCATGACTTCTGGAGTTTACCATTTCTCTTGATTCATTACAACTCCTACTCCATCTCTGGTAGATGGAAAAGAGGGGGCTCTTTTACATGGTTTCCAGTTTGGACTCCCTGACCCACCTGCAGTCCCTTGCCCAGATCCTTCTATGCTCTTCCATGGGAAGGACTTGAAGCTTGACGTAGTCAGTTTCTATTTATTTGTCTTTTTTCTGCTTACTCCTGTAGCAGGGCAGGCCAGGTATGGGTAGGAGGACCTGACACAATTGGGACATAGCTTCAGATCTGCTGTCCACTGTCATGGTTGTCCCCACAGGCATGTGAAGCTGGCCTTCCATTGGCAGATCATGAAGCCCAACCTGAAGCCTCTAATGCCTGGAGAAACCTACAGCCTGGACAGCATCAAGTACCACCCTGACAGGGAGACTGCCTTCTCCATCAGGCCTGCAAAGGGGGTTCTCCACCCTCACACAGATCACGAGTTCATCCTGAGCTTTTCTCCTTACGAGGTTAAGAGGGTGTCATGTTGCTCAGCTACACATGACTGGACCATGATATCTTGGCCCCTCTGTCTATGTTTTTTAATGACATTGAAGCCATAGCTGGGCCTGGCAAGGCACCTGAGCACTCTAAGTCCAGCCTTTAGCTAAGAATGTCCCCAGAGCCTATGCCTGCTGTGAAGGATGATGAAACTCATTTTTATGGTCCTGATCCCATGTGCGTGCATTAGCAGCAAGACCCCAAGCTTGTCTCCTAACCCTAGTGTCTTCCACAGTAATGTTGTGTCAGAGAACATTACCACTTCACCCATCCCACAGCAGCCTTTACACAGAATGAGGCTCAGGCTGCCAAGGGCCTGGTTAGCACAGGGCCAGTCTGGGGCCTCTGTTAGCAAGACTGGGACCCACATGAGCGTGGGTGCCCTTCGGGGCTCACTCCAAGGCCAGTGTCAGCCTCAGGGGTCTCCCTTCCTGCCAGAAGGCAGGGCTGAGGTAGGCCTGAGTCATGGCTCCTGTCCTGACAGTGGCCTCACTTTCTTAGGGTGTGAAAGAGGTGGCGAGGACGTGGCCCAGTGTTGTTTGGAGGGCCAAGGGGGGGAGGGACTCCTGTGACAGTGCCAGTTTTCTCCAGGCGGCCTGGCTGGAATGCATGCATGTTTTCAGTGTGCAGTATTTGTCTTGCAGCTGAGGGGTTTCCACAGTGTTCTGCAGATGGTGCTGGAAGATATCCCTGAGCCCGTAAGGTGAGTAGGGCCTGGACCTGGATTTGGGTGGACAGCTGGGGATGCTTCTGTGGCAGGTCCCAGGCCCAGGGTGGGTGATCACCCTGGCCCCAGAAGGCTTTGGGGGCCTCAAGCATTTGTATCTTGCCTTGGCAACCTACCCCAGATTGGGCTCAGCATATAGGGAACAGAGTTGGCTGGACTTGCTGGGAGAGCTGTGGGTCACCCCAGGAAGCATAGGCTGTGCCCTAGGCCCATTGCTTCCCTTGGACAACTGAGCTCATGCTGCCTGGGTGGTGTTGAATACTAGGAGAATTTTGCCTCGTGTTCAGGGTGGGTCTCTTGTCAGCCTGGTGCACAGATCCCAGGCTGCAGGCTGCGGTGTGGCATTGGCTGATGATTCTGATTGTAGAGGGCTTGGGAACCACAGACTTTAGGTCTTTTCTTGTCAAGATAAAAGACGTGATACAGAGACAGAGACATACAGGGATGTGATGCCAGGCTGTGTTGTTTTCTAGCTCACGGTGGGTTTGTCTTCAGCTCACAGGTAGAGAACCCGGAGGACTACTCATACTCTGTGGAAGACGTGATTGTCTTGGAAATCGAGGTGAAAGGCTCAGCAGAGCCCTTCCAGGTTCTCTTAGAACCATATGCCCTCATCATCCCAGGGGAGAACTACATTGGTGTCAACGTGAAGAAAGATTTTAAGGTAGGGCATAGCCTCTTCCTTGCTCAGCCTGGCTGAGGAGGTGATGAACTGTAGGGAAGACAGAGCTGGAGGGGCCATTGCAGGGAGTCTGAGGCTGTTCCCAGGGCCCCAAACCTAATGTTGCTTGCACAGATGCCTGGGCCAGGCATGTCTTGTCTTATTTTACCAGTGTTCCAGAATCCTCTGAAATAGGGCTGTGGAACCCTTCCCCTATTCACAGATCCTTGGCAGGATATGGTACCCACATCCCTGCAGCATGCAGCAAGTATGCTGTTGTGTTGGGAAGGCTGCAGCTTTGGGTGGACAGGAGTTAACTGGGAGTAGACTTTTGGTGAGCTCATGATCCTACTCCATTTGACAGGTACAGATTTGATGTGAAAGGGCAGCACTGGGGCAGCCTGGATGGGTGTATGTTTTTCAGATGTGGAACAACAGCAAATCACCTATCAGATACATGTGGGAGAAGATCAGTGACTGTCACATCATTGAAGTGGAGCCCTGCACAGGGGTCATAGGTACCTGGGAACTGCAGGAGGGTGTGATCTGCCCCAGAGGAGTCATTAGAAGAGGGGCCTGTGGAAGGCCCTTGGTGTCTTGCCATCAGCTCCAGCCAAGGCCTTCGGCATGTGCCAGATGAAGTGAGCAAAGGCTGGACATCTGGTCCTGACCACAGGAGACCGCCCCGCTTCTGTTTTTTCTCTGTTTTCCTCTTTCAGAGCCCAGTGAGGTTGGGGACTTTGAGTTGAACTTTACTGGGGGTGTCCCTGGCCTAGCAAGCCAGGACCTGCTGTGTGAAATCAGGGACTCGCCCTCGCCAGTTGTGTTACACATTGAGGCAGCCTTTAAGGTTTGTGGGTGGCGGCTGAGCAGCGGGGGGCCCAGGGAGGTGGCAGGGGGTAGGACATAGAGCCCACTCCTAGACAGCCTAGTGATACGCTCCTCTGGGTGTCTCAGGGGCCTGCCCTTGTCATCAATATCTCAGCCCTTCAGTTTGGTCTGCTCCGCCTGGGGCAGAAAGCCAGGAGCTCCATCCAGATCCATAATGTCAGCCAGCTCCCAGCCACGTGGCACCTGAGGGAGAGCCCAGCCTGCCTGGAAGAAAGACATGAGAGTGTAAGTTGGGCACTGCTAGCTCCCACTGTGCCACCTCACCCACGAACACTTAACCTTGGGTTGCCTCTGAACTGCAACCCTTGTGCTGTGCGTGCAGATCACAGCTCTGAGGCTGGAGGTGAAAAGCCTACTGCCCCCTGTTGCCCACCACATCCCACCACTGAGACAGCACCCTACACAGCTGAGTTTATCCCCCAACCCCAAATTAGCAGGCATTTCCTGTTCCCTTTTCTGCTGTTGGATGCAGAAGCAGGACTGGCTTTCTCTCTCATCAGAACAGCCTTAGTCAAGGGGAAAATGGGCAGCTGTGTTGGTCATGAAGCCTCCAGGGTTGTTGTTGCTAGGGTCATGTTCTTGCCCTGAGGGCTCACCCAGGGTTCTGATTCTCCCTGGGATGGTACCTGCCTTTTCAGTACCTGCCAGCAGGTGGCGTCTGGGCACAGGCGTGTGGCCCAAACCTTGAAAGCTTGAAAAGGTAATTCAAGATTTGTTTGCATCTCTTAGCTGTGTCCTTGCCAGCTGAGCTTTGACCCAAATTCCAATGCCTGAGCTCTGGCAAGCACACAGAGCCTTCTTTTTCTATGGCAGCGCCAGGGAGGCTGAAGCTCAGAAGCCAGCAATCACAGCCTCCTACATCTGTGCCTTGGGTCCTGGGTAGCGGTAAGGGAGGGAGAGGACAAGTCCGGCCACATGGCACCTCCAGGTGCCTGATCTCATGGAAAGGAGAGACCAGATTTCTTCCTGAGAGAGCTCGTTGTCCTGATCTCATGGAAGGGAGGGACCAGAGAGGGATCACATCTTGTCCAGTGTGACCTTTTGATGTCCAGTGGCACCCTTATTAGCTTGCGTGGTCCCTCTGGGGCCCTAGGGCTACTCATTTGGAGGAGTGCCCCTTCTCTCACCAGGGATGGGAAGGATGGAATGTAGAAAGCCCTCCCTAGCTGTAGACAGTTTTCTTCCTAAGTTTTTTTTCCCCTTCCAGTCTCTCTTTGTCTGGGTGTCTAATGTGGGGAGGGACAGACTTATGGGCTGAATAAGTCCATCCTGCGAGGACGAGGGGATGGGTAAAGGACCATGTGGGAGGAAAGGAGAGAACTGTGGCTATGTGGCAGCTTCTCCCATCCCCCAGGCTGGTGACCTGAGGGCTCTCCTTGGTTGAAGCCGTGAGGGTCCTGACCCAGACCTGCTCAGAGGGCCTCTGTACCTCCCTGCCATGGCTCATAGGCTCTCCTCCTGGAGCTGGAGCCTCCACCTGCCTGGCCAGCTCTCCCTGCTCCCCTGAGGTACCTCCCTCTGCTTTCTGCCTCTTAAATGGGGCCAAGGCATGGAGACCTCTTTCGTACTTATTCCTCTACTTTGGAGGCTTGGTGTTTGTCCTTTTAATCCTGAGACCCTGGCCCAGCTGTGGTCCCCCACCTGCTTACCTCCTTTGGGGCTCCAGGTGGCTCTGTGAGAGCCAGGGGTAGCTTGGTGAAAGCCTTGCGGGCATGGCCAGCCCTCAGTGCCTGTGCCATCCCACATGTTGTTATTCCTCATCCTCCTCATGCATTAGGTATCACCCTTTGACATTGAGCCTTCGAGTGCCCAGATTCACCCTCTGGGGGAGTGCAGTGTGAGCATCACCTTGGAGGCCTTGCACTGCCAGAGTCTGCAGACTGTACTGGAGCTGGAGGTGGAAAATGGGGACTGGAGGTATGGGGGTTGGGGTGGGGGGGTGGGAAGATTACAACAAACTGTGCATATTCACAGTCTATTCATGGCATGTGCAATTGTGCCTATATATAGAGACATTTCTGAATTTAAAACTATTGATATATGGCAATTCTACAAAATTTGGAAATTACAGTAAAGAAAATTATAATGACCCATAATCCATTATCTATAAATAATTTGCAGGTAATGTTAGTGGGTTTATTTTTCTAGAGTGTGTGTGCTAAAGCAATGTAAATTAGTATAATCACCTTAAAAAACATTTTACTACTACCAACTAAAGTGAAACAGGGCCGGTGAGATGGCTCAGTGGCGTAAGCGCCTGCCCAGCAAGCGCAAGGGCCCGAGTTCGACTCCTGGAACCCACATACGAAAAAGGGGCCGGTGATATCGCTCAGCGGCACGGGCGCCTGCTGGCGCGCGAGGTCCTGAGGTCGACCCCCCGGTACCCACAAAAAAAAAAAAAAAAAGTGAAACATAATAGTGGAAAACTAGAAACACCAATGTTCATCAACAGGAGAATGGACTCACAAAATTGTGATGTATTTAAATGTACACATACTATTATACCCTGGGAAGAATACCCTGGAAGTTTTGAATATACTAATATTTATTTTCCTTCTTCCTCTTCTCCCTCCTCTACTCTCCATCTTTCTTTCTTTCTAGTGGGAAATATCTCACGTATATAAAAATAGAATAGTGTAATAAATCCTCCTGAACTCTTCACCTACATTCAGTAATTATCAACTCATTGCAAATATCCCCCTATCCAGTTTTCCCTAGCCTTGCCCAAATTACTTTGAAAGAAAATATTTTGTTAAAATGGCTGGTGGTGATATTTTGTTTCTGAAGCTGGATAGAGTAGTACGTAGGTGTTCTTTTTATTATTATTCTTTAAACTATGTATTTAAGGGGTATGTATGTTTTGGACTTATTTGTGCATTTATTTTGAATTTATTATAAAAACATTCAGATGCTCATTTAAAATCTTTATGGATACTGTAGAACTATCCTCCCAAAAGAATGACATTTTACACTTCCACCTGCAGTGTGTAAGACTGCGTATTACCCCACATTCTCACAATGACAGATATTAAACGATGTTTTACACTTTGACCATCTGCTGGGGAGCAGAGAATACCACCAACGTCTTGTTTTCTGTTCCAATCATTTCTTCACTGATCCTGCAGAGCACTCTTTGATATGAGGCTAAGTTTTTCTTCTTTATTAGTTAGCTTTCTTGCCACTGAGACACTGAGACACAACAGCCATTGCTTACAGGAGGAAAGGTTTAATTTAGCTCACGGTTTCAGGAGATTCACTACCTGGTTATCAGGCTCCGAGGCAGAAACCTCATGGCCAAAGGGCATGGTGGAGTAAAGCTACTTAGTTCATGATGGTGAGGAAACAGAGTGGGAGAACAGCACCAGAGAGGAGTGGACGAGGGACAGTGTATAATACCCAAGGTCATGCCTCCATGACCTACCCAGACACACACCCAAAGCATACTTTACTAATGTACTAGGCATTTCTTAATTCATTGAAGATGATATATCATGATTAATGGTCACGCCTTCTATGAATTCTTATTTCCTTTCCTGTCCTGCTTCTGTTCTTTGTTCTGAATGGATCTTGTATTATTCAAAATGTTTACAATTACCGGTGATGGAAACAGTCTTGACTAACTTGGGAATAAAGGAAAAAGCTTTTCGTCATGTAATCAGGCACTCCTTCCTGTCAAATCCAGCAGCTGAAACCTCTTACTTTGTCCAATCTTCTGCTTTCTCTCATTCTCTACCCTCCTTCCCTCTTCCTTACCTTCATTCCAGCCTCAACTCTCATGTCTGCTTCTCTTTGTTGGCCTGCCTTCCCCTGTTGGTGAGGGCGCTTGGCTGCTCTGATTGGAGAGAGGCCCCTCAGAGATCTAGGTTCTCACACACCCACCTTTACAACCTTAGTGAAATGGGAACAACTTTTCTCTAGAGATGGGCCCTGGTTGCTCCTCCTTGGGTCATGTGCCCACCCCTTAGCAGGCAGGATGGGGATGGGGAGCTGTCTCTAGAGGAAGCAAGTGGGAGAGCTTCCTAGACAATACAAACAAGGGCTGCTAGACCTAGACAGTACTGCATGAATTTAACTGTGCCTCTCATAGTTTCCCATTTCTTAAGTGGTTTTACTCATTCAGGGAAGACGTCCTTGGCCTTGCAGCTCACTAATTCTCTCTTTGGTGGTATGTCCTTATTTTGGCAATGAGGTATGTAAATTTCAGGGTTTTGTTCTTGGGTTGTTCCTTTTTTATAGTATTGTAATCTGTTACTGTTTTATGGATGCAACAGCCTCCCACATTCCCCCCAAGGAAACTAATTTCTGTTTTTCTCAGGTTTTGGTCTGGAGCCCTTCTCCTTTCCTTGTTGGCTTTCTTCTACATCTAGCAGTGTTTGAGTGGAAGATCTAGTTGATTTGCCTGAGGAGCTGGTGGTGTATGTTTTCTCTGAGTAAGTGGGTGGAGATGTGATGAGCACCTCTCTTACATGGAATGAAGTGTAGGAGAGTGTGTCACCCTCAGGGCACAAATGCTCCAATCCCACAAGAAGAAGGGGTCTTAAGGGAAAACAGTCAAGTCAAACAGCAGAGGAAGTCCAAACTGGTCAGCTACACAAAGCATTCCACTCCTCCATTCAGAAATAGGAATGAAGGAGTAGGATTGGTTTGGTCATTTTTCCCTGTGACAGTTGAGAGAAACAGGATTACTGCAGGCTCCACCCTGACCTCTCTCCAGCCCTACGTACATGCTCTTCAGTAGGGCAAATACTGCTGCAGCCCAGTCTTCATGTGTTGCCCTGACCTCAGAGGCTGGGCGCTGAACAGCCCACGCGGGTCAAGCTCCCAGCGATCCTCGAGCGTTTTGCAGCTGTTTCCACACAGCCCACTCCTGTCCCCTGATGCTTTTCATGCCACTGTTAGCACTTCACTTAACCTGTGCAGGGCCTTTTGCTCCAGGGGTTTTAAGGAGCAGTTTTGCTGTTCTCTGTTTTATCAGTTAATCTGATCTCATCCCCCCTCATACTGGATTAACACTATATTTTCCTTCCCTCCCCCCTCCTCTCTGTCTCTCTCTGTCTTTGTCTCCATCTCTGTCTCTGTCTGTCTCTCTTGCTGGGGATTGAACCCAAGGTTTTACACATGTTAAGAACGTGGTCTACCACTGAGCTATACCCCTAGCCTTTTAATCCTTTATTTTAAAAATTTCACACATAGTGTGTATGCTGGGTTTGACAGTTGCCAGTCCTGGCTATGCTCTATCCTTCTTTGCCTGCTTTTCTTTTTGGCCATATCCTCAACCACACCTGTGATTCTCTGTCTTTTTGGTGGCAGTCATTAAAGAATGTGAAGCAGCATTTCACCAAGAATTTGCTTTGCACTTTCCTTGTGGAAAATGATGTCGAGCATCTTTTCATGCATTTATTGCTCACTTGTGAATTCTCCTTGGAGAAATAACAATTGAGATGCTTTGCCTATTTCTAAAAGTAGAATTGTCTTTTTATTATTGAGTTGTAAGCATTTTATTTTATTTTTTTATTTTTATTTTTTTGTGGGTACCAGGGGTCGACCTCAGGACCTCGCACGCCAGCAGGCACCCGTGCCGCTGAGCAATATCACCGGCCCTTTTTTCGTATGTGGGTTCCGGGAGTCGAACTTGGGCGCTCGCGCTTGCCAGGCAGGCGCTTACACAGCTAAGCCATCTCACCGGCCCAGCATTTTAAAATGTATTTTAGATACAGGTTTTTTACTAGATGTATGCTTTTCAAAAATTTTCACCCATTCTGAGGATTGGCTTTTCACTCCCTTGATAGTTTCTCTGAAGTGTAAAAGTTTTTAATTAGCCCAATTAATCTATTTTTCTCCTTCATTGCTTATGTTTTTTGGTGTCATACCTAAGAAATCATTGCTTAATCCAAGCTCACGAAGATTTCTCATGTTTTATTCTGAAAGTTTTATAGTTTTAGCTGTTACGTTTAGGTCTCTGATCCATTTTGAGTTAATTTTTGTGTATGGTGTGAAAAGGGGGACTAATTTCATTCCTTTCCATGTAGATAACCAGTTGTCCCAACAGTATTTCTTAAAAGACTATTCTTTACCTGTTGAACTGTTTTTGCACTTTTTTTTGTTTGTTTGTTTTGATTTTTGGCTTTTTGAGGTAGGGGCTTTCTATGTAGTCCAGGGTGACCTTGAGCTCACTATGCAGCCCAGGCTGGCCTTGAACTCGCAGTGCAATCCTACTGCATCAGTCTGCCAGGTGCTGAGATTACAGGCCTGTGCTGCCATGCCTGGCCCATGCACACTTGTCAAAAGTCAGTTGACATAAATGTGAGGGTTTATTTATGGACTCAGAATTCTGTACCTTTTATCTCTGTGTCTATCCTTATGCCAGAACCATATTGCTGATTTCTATGGCTTTATAAGTTTGGAAATTGGGAAGTGTAAATTCTCCAACTTTTGCTTTTCTTTTTCAGGAATGTTTTGGCTCTTTCGGGTCCTTTGAATTTCTGTATGAATTTTAGAGTCAATTTGTCAGTTTCAGCAGGGAGCCAGCTGGGGTTTTGATAAGAGAGCGTGTTTTGTCTGTAGATCAGTATGGGAAGTGTTGCCACTTTGACAACGTGGTCTTCCTGTCCACGATCAAGAAATGTCATTTGTGTAGGTCCTTTTTCCTTGCTTTAGTGATTTTTTGGGTAGTTTTTAGTATATAAGTCTTATACTTCTTTTATTAGAATATTCCTAGGTATTTTTTGTTGTTTTTGGAAATAGAACTGTTTTCTTGATTTCTGATTTGTCTATTGCTAGAGTAGAGAAGGAAAAATATTTTTGGATATTGATTATATACCCTGCAACCATGCTGACCTCATTTATTATTTCTAGTAGATTTTTTTTTCTTCCTTTTTCCTTCCTTCCTTTTTCTTTTTCTGTTTTTTTTTTTTAATGAGATAGGATCTCGTTAGGCAGTTTAGGCTGTCTTTGAACTCGCTATGTAGCCCAGGCTGGCCTCAAACTAGTGGCAATCCTCCTGCTTCAGCCTTCCTAGTGCTGGGATTTCAGGTGAGCGCCACCACGCCCAACCATCTAAGTTTTCTGAAAAGAAGATCATGTTATCTCCATACAGAAACAATTTTACTCCTTTTTTTTCAATTTCTATGCCTTTTATTTCTTTTTACTGCTTAATGGATTTAATATTCTAGTACAATGTTAAATAAAAGTATCAAGAATATATCTTAAAAAAATATATCTTTCTCTTGTTCCCCATCTTAAAAAAAACACATTTATTTTTTCACCAATAAGTATAATGTTAGCTGCAAGTAGATGTTCTTTGTCAGTTTGAGAAAGCTCCCTTCTATTTCTTGTTAGCTGATTGTTGTTCTCATGAAAGGATGTTGCATTTGTTCAAATGATAATGCCATTAGTATCCTTTTTTCTATTAACATGGTATTTTACATTGAGTTTTGGACATTCATTTCTGTAACAAACCCCTTTTGGCCATAATGATTTTTATATGTTGCTAGATTTCAGTTTCTTGTATTTTGTTGAGGACTTTTGCACTTGTATTTTTTTTTTTTTTTATATGCGGGTACTGGGAGTTGAACTCAGGACCTCGCGCTTGCCAGGCAGGTGCTTATGCTGCTGAGCTATATCACTGGCCCTACACTTGTATTTTTAAGAGATACTGATCTGTAGTTTTCTTCTGATGTGTTTGTCTAGCTTTGGTACCAGAGTAATACTGGCCTCATAAAATGAGTTTGGAAGTATTTGCTTTTCTCCTATTTTGCTGAAGAGTTTGTAAAATTCTTCAGATGTTTGGTAGAATTCACCAGTGAAGTCATCTGGCCTGGGCTTTTCTTTGTATTAACTTTAAAAATTACTAACTGAATTTCTTTATTATAGGTCTATTTAGGTTCTCTATTTCTTGTTTACTTAGTTATGCTAGTTTATATCACTCTTAAGACTTGTCCAGTTTATCTAAGTTATATGATTTCTTGGCACTCAGTTGTAAATATTTTTCACAGGTAATCCTTTTATTTTTGTGTATTAGTCATTGTACTGTGGCTGGGGCAAAATACCTGACACCTACAATTTAAAGGGGGAGAGGTATATTTTGGCTTACCATTTCAGAGGGTTTAGACCATGGCCAGCTGGTTCCAAGGCAGAAACAGCATGTTGGAAGGGCACAGCAGGAGAAAGCTGTTCACCCCATCTTACCCCACTGTGACCAGGAAGGAGACAGAGAGAGAGAGAGAGAGAGAGAGAGAGAGAGAGAGAGGCAGAGACAGAGACAGAGACAGAGAGGCAGAGAGAGACAGAGACAGAGAGACAGAGAGATAGAGAGACAGAGACAGAGAGACAAAGATAGAGACAGAGAGGAGGAGAGGATAGAGAGAATGAGGGAGAAAGAAGGTAGGGGAGAGCCAGGGACAAGAACGTACTCTTCTAGGTCATGCCCCCAGTGATCCAACACTTTCAACAAGGCCCACCTTCTAAAAGCTCATTCAGCTATGAACACGTGGATAGACTAATCCACGGATGAGTAAAGTGTCCATAGGGTCCAATTAGGTCCGGTTGGTTTATACCGCTATGCTATGCTATTCAAGTCTTCTGTTTCAATTTTGTCTTCTACTTAGTTGTTCTTTCCATTATTACAAGAAGGTATTGAAGTATCCAGTGCTTATTGTTGAATTGTCCACTTCTTGCTTCAATTCTGTCAGCTTTTGTTGCATATATTTTGGGGCTCTATTGTTAGATACATACATGCTTATAACTGCTATGTTTTTTTGATAGATTCACCTTTTATAATTATAAAATATTATTTGTTTATGATGACAACTTTTTAAATGTGTATTTTATCTCATGTTAATACAGCTACTACACCACTCTTTTGGATACTACTTGCATAATACATATTTTTCCATCCTTTTACTTTCAACCTATGTATGTCTTTAAATCTAAAGTGTCTCTTACAAACAGTGTATAGTTGGATCATTTTTAAAAATCCACTTCATCAACCTCCACCTTTTGAAAAGAATTATTTAATCTATTCCTGTTTAATGTTATTACTGATAAAGTAGGATTTACATTTCCCATTTTGCTATTTGTGTTCTATATGTCTTTTGTCTTTCTATTCCTATATCCTTCCATGATTGCCACCTTCTATGTTAGATATTTTCTAATATATGGTTTTAATTCTCATGTTTCTTTTACTTGTTTCTTCAGTTTTTATTAGTACATGCTTGCATTACATAATTCCTTGTGGGGAGTTGGTACATGTACATAATACATCTAAATTTTTTTTTCATCCCCTTTCCCTCACCTCCCACTCTCTTCCCTCTCTCTCTCTTGATCACCTTCCCATTTCAAAAAGATCTCCCTACTTCCAATTATCTATCTTTAGTTTTGCTCTTTATTAATATATCAAGTTTCTCATATAAGAGAAACCACACAATATTTAAGCTTGTGTGTCTGATTTATTTCACTTAACATTATGGATTCAAGATGCATACATTTTCCTACAAATGACTCAAATTTATCCTTCTTTATAGGAGAATAGTACTCCATTGTGTATAAGAACCACATTTTCTTTATCCACTTATCTGTTGATGGGCATATAGACTGTTTCCAAAATTTAGCTATTATGAATTGTACTGCTATAAACGTGGGTATGCATGTATCGCTATAACATAATGTCTTTAACTCTTTTGGGAAGATACCTAGTAGGTGAATAGCTGGGTCAAGTAGAATTTCTGCTTTTAGCTTTTTGAGGAATCTCCATACTGATTTCCTTAGTGGTTGTGCTGATTCACATTCCCACCAATGATATAGGATTCCTTTCCCCCTGCAGCTTTGCCAACCTTTGTTACTACTTTATTTCTTTATTTCTAAAATAAGATGGAATCTCAGTGTTGTTTTAATTTGCATTTCTCTAATGGCCAGAGATGTTGAACATTTTTTTCATGTATTTATTGGCCATTTGTTGTTCTTCATCTGAGAAGCATCCACTCATTTCTCTTGCCCATTTTTTTTTTTTTTGTGGGTACCGGGGGTCGACCTCAGGACCTCGCGTGCCAGCAGGCGCCCGTGCCGCTGAGCGATATCACCGGCCCTTTTTTCGTATGTGGGATCCGGGAGTCGAACTCGGGCCCTCGCGCTTGGCAGGTGGCGCTTAAGCCGCTGAGCCATCTCACCGGCCCTCTTGCCCATTTTTTGATCAGGTCTTTTATTGGGGGAGTGTCTAATTTTTTTGAATTCTTTATAAATTCTAGATGTTAGTCCTCTGTCTGAAGAATTGCTGGCAAAAATTTCCCCTATTCTATAGGCTGTCTCTTCACTCTGTTGGTTGTTTCCTTTGCTGTGCAGAAGCCTTTTAATTTGATATAATCCGATTTGTTGATTCTTGGTACTATTTCTTGTGCCATTGTGGTTCTGTTGAGAAAGCCCTTGCCTATGCCTATGTTTTCAAGAGTTTTACCTATTTCATCTTCCAGCAGATTAAGTGTTTATATTTTAACATTTAGATCCATTTGATCCATTTTGATTTTAGTTTAGTATATGGTGATCTATATGGGGCTAAATTCAATAATCTGTATGTGGATAGCCAGTTTTCCTGGCACTTTTTATTAGAAAGACTATATCTTTCCTCCAGGGTATGTTTTTGGACCCTTTTTCAAAGACCAAATAGCTTAGGGTTGTTGCCTAGTGTTGTTTCTGCTTCCTCTATTCTGTTCCATTGACCTACATGTCTGTTTTTTTTCTTTTCTTTTCTTTTTTTTTTTGAGACAGGGTCTCACCATGTAGTCCAGGCTGGCCTCAGACTCACTATGTAGCCCAGGCTGGCCTCAAACTCATGGCAATCCTCCTGCCTCAGCCTCCCAAGTGCTGGGATTACAGGCATGTACCACCATGCCGGCTACATGTCTATTTTTATACTAGCACCATGCTGTTTTATCATGGTAGCTTTATAACATAACCTTCTAACCTGAGTTGTGATGCTTCCTGCTTTGCTCTTATTACCCGGGATTGCATTTCCTATTGCTATTCCAGTCTCTTCTGGTTCTATTTGAATTTTAGGATTGTTTTCCCTAGTTCTGTGAGGAATGTTGTTGGTATTTTGATTGGGGTTGCATGAAATCTATATATCAGTTTTCTTTTTTGTTCTACAATCAGATTTTATTGGTACATTTTAGATATACATAATGATCACATTCATTATAGAGAATTTGTTCCTGTACATGATATAACTTCTTTTTTCCCCCATTTCCCTACCCTCCCTTCAACCCCTCCTTCCCTTGCATTTACAAAAGCTTTGTTTCCATTTTTTCCTTTTCTAATTTTTTTAAACTTTTCTCTTTTTTCCTTCCTCCCTCCCTCCTCCTTTGTTCCCCTCCCCATTTGCACATTTTCTTCCTATTTCACAATAGCTATAATATATTTTGGTCCTTATTTACACTTTCAGTTTCTCACACCAGAGAATGCAGCATTTACACAGGTGTGTCCGATTTATTTCACTTAAGAAAATGGTCTCAAGGTGTATCCGTTTACCTAGAAATGACTTGAGTTTATCCTTTTTTATGGCAGAGTAGTACTCCATTGTATAAAAGAACCACATCTTCTTTATCCATTCACCAGGTGATGGGCATTTGGACTGTTTCCGAGATTTGACTATTACAAACTCTGCTGCTATAAACATGGGTATGCATATATTGCTGTGGTATTATGCTTTTAATTCTTCTGGGAAGATACCCAGAAGGGGAATAGCTGGGTCAAATGGGACCTCCAATCCTAGTTTTTTGAGGAATCTCCACACTGATTTCCACAGTGGTTGCACCAGTCTACACTCCCACCAACAGTGGAGAAGGGTTCCTTTTTTGCCACAGCTCTTCCAGCATTTGTTATTGGTCGATTTCTTGATAATAGCCATTCTTTCTGGGGTGAGATGGAATCTCAGTGTTGTTTTAATTTGTATCTCTCAAATGACCAGTGATGTTGAACATTTTTTCATATATTTATTTGCCATTTGTACTTCTTCAACTGAGAAGTGTATGTTCAGATACCCATTTTTGGATTGGGTCTTTAAATATGGGGTCTGATTTTTTTGAACTCTTTATATATTGTAGATAGTAGTCCTTTATCTGAGGAACAGCTGACCAAAATTTTTTCTCACACTGTGGGTTGTCTCTTCACTCTGTTGGTGGTTTCTCTTGCTGTACAAAATCTTTTTAATAAGATCCTAGTTGTTGATTTTTTGTGATATTTCCTGTGCAATCAGGGTTTTTTTCATAAAGTCTTTGCCTACACCAGTGTCTTCAAGAGTTCTACCTATTCTATCTTCCAGCAGATTTAATGTTTCTATTTTAATATTTAGATCTTCGATCCATTTAGATTTTAGTTTAGTGCATAGTGAAAGATATGGGTCTAGTTTTAATCTCGCACATATGGAAAGCCAGTTTTTCTAGCACTATTTATTAGAGAGGCTATCTTTCTTCCAGTGAAGGTGTTTGGTTCCTGTGTCAAAGATAAGGTGGCTAAGTATGTCTGGAGTTGTTTCTGCATCTTCTGATTTGTTCCACTGATCCTCAGGTCTGTTTTTTTAGGTCTGCCAGTACTGTGCTCTTTTTATCACAGTAGCTTTGTATTATAATTTCAAGTCAGGGATTGTGATGCCCCCTGCCTTGCCTTTGGTGCCTGGAATTGCCTTTGCTATTCTAGGTCTCTTCTGGTTCCAAATGAATTTTAGGATTATTTTCTCAAATTCTGTGAGATATGCTGTTGGAATTTTGATCTGAATTGCATTAAATCCATGTAACAATTTTGGAAGTATGGCCTTTTTCACTATATTGGTTCTTCCTACCTGAGAACATGGGATATTTTTCCATTTTCTGATATCCTCTTCAATTTCCTTTTTCCGAGTACTATAGTTTTCAATGTAGATGTCTTTTAGTTCCTTTGTTAGATTGATTCCAAGGTATTTCGTTCTTTTGTATGCTATTGTGAAAGGTGTTGTTTCCCTAATTTCTCTCTTTGTGAGTTTCTTATTCATGTACAGGAAGGCTATTGATTTTTGAGTGCCGACTTTGTATCTAGCTACACTACTGAATTTGGTTATTAAATCTAGAAGTCTTTTGGTGGAGTTTTTGGGATCTTCTATGTAGAGCATCATACAAATAATAATTTGACTCCTTCCTTTTGTATCCTTATTCCTTTTATTTCTTTTTCCTGTCTAATTGCTCTGGCTACTGTTTCCAGAACTATATTGAGTAAAAGTGGTGGTAGTGGACATCCTTGTCTTTTTCCTGCTTTTAGACTGAAAGCTTTCAGTTTTTATCCATTTAGTATGACATTGGCTGTTGGTTTGTCATAGATGGCTTTTATCAGATTGAGATAAAGACTGTCTATTCCAATTTTCTGTAGAGTTTTTATCATGAATGGGTGTTGGACTTTGTCAAATGCTTTTTCTGAATCTATTGAGATGATCATATGGTTTTGTCCTTGGCTCTGTTAATATGGTATATTACATTTATTGATTTGCATATGTTGAACGATCCCTGCATCCCTGGGATGAATCCTGTTTGTTCATGGTATGTGATGTTCTTGTTGATTTGTTGTATTCTGTTTGTTTCCTAGTATCTTATTGAGGATTTTTGTGTATATGATCATTGGGGAGACTGACCTGTAGTTCTCGGTTTTGGTTGGATCCTTCGCTGGTTTTGTTATCCAGGTAATGCTTGCTTCCAGGAATGAATTTGAGAGTATTGCCTCCCTTTCAATTTCATTGATGAGTTTGAGAAGTAGTGGCATTAGCTGTTGTCTAAATTTCTTGTAGAATTCAGGAGTGAATCTGTTAGGGCCTGGGCTTTTCTTTATTGATAGGATTTTAATTACATCTTCAATTTCATTGACTGATATTGGTGTTTTAGAATTTTTATATCTTCTTGATTCAGCTTTGGTTTTTCATATATATCTAGAAATCTGTCCATTTCTTCTGTTTTTTCCATTATATTAGAATACAGGTTCTCGGAGTAGGTATTGAGGATCTTCTGGAATTCTGCAGGATCTGTTGTGATTTCACCCTTTTCATTCTTAATTGCATGGATTTGAGTCTTTTCTTTTTTTGATAAGGTTGGATAAGGGTTTGTTGATTTTATTTAATCTTTCAAAGAACCAACTCTTTTATTCATTGATTTTTTGCATTGCTTTCTTAGACTCCCTTGCATTAATTTCTGCTCTGATCTTTATAAGTTCCTCTGTTGTATGAGCTTTGGGCTTGACTCGCTCTTGTTTTTCTAGAAGCTTGAGGTTCAACATTAATTTGTTTATTTGAGCTTGCTCTGCTTTTCTGATGTGGGAATTCACTGCTATAAGTTTCCCTCATAGGATTGCTTTCATTTTGTCCCGTAAGTTCTAGTATGTTGTATTGGCATTATCATTTAATTGTAGAAACCATCTAATATCTTCTCTAATTTCTTTCTTCCTTCCTTTTCTTCTTTTTCTTTCTCTCTTTCTTTCTTTCCTCTCTTTCTCTCTCTCTTTCTTTTTGTCTTTTTGAGACAGGGTTTCACTGTGCAGTTCAGGCTGGCCTTGAACTCACTTTGTAGCCCAGGCTGGCCTTGAACTCACAGCGATCCTCCTGCCTCAGCCTCCTGAGTACTGGGATTACAGGCATGTGCCACCACACCCCACTCTTCTTTAATTTCATCTGTGACCCATTGGTTGTTCAGGAGGGTGTTATTTAATTTCCAAGGGTTTATGAAGTTCTTGTGGTTTCTTTTGCTATTGATTTCCAGTTTCATTGCACTATGGTTTGATAATATGCATGGGATAATTTCAGTTCCTTTGCATTTACTTAAGCAGGTTCTATGAGCTAGTATGTGGTCTAATTTGGAGAACGTTCCGTGTGCAGCTGAGAAGAATGTGTATTCCGATGTTGTGGGGCGGAACACTCTGTAGACATCTACTAAGTCCATTTGTTCAAAAGTTTGGTTCAATTCTAATATACCATTTTTGATTTTTTGTCTAGTTGATCTGTCTATTTGTGACAGTGGGTTATTTAGATCCCCCAATATAATTGTGTTAGTGCTTATTTGATTTTTCATGTCCATTAATATTTGTTTTATATAGTTGCGTGCGCTGGTATTTGTTGCATATATATTTATGATTGTTGTCTCTTCCTCTTGGATTATTCCCTTTACAAGGATATAGTGACCTTCTTTGTCTTTCTTACTCAGTCTTGGTTTGAAATCCACTTTGTCTGCAAATAGAATAGCTATCTCTTGCTTTTTTCCAGGTTCTTGTTGCATGGAGTATTGTTTTCCATCCTTTGACTTTCAGTGTATGAATTTCTTTTTGAATTAAATGTGTTTCTTGTATGCAGCACATGTTGGATCTTGGTTCTTGATCCCTTCTACCCATCTGTTTCTTTTGATTGATGAATTGATACCATTAACATTGATGGTTATAGCTGATATGTATTGACTTATCCTTGTCATGTTATTTTCCTGTTGGTGGTCCCCCTGCCTCCGTTTAATTGCTTGTCTTGCCTGGTGGATTCATTCTGTTGGTGTTCACGGAATTGGAGTCCTCGTTATCTGTTTCTAGAATGTCCTTCAGAACATTTTGGAGTGCTGTGTACTGTTCATGGATTTCCTCAGGTGTTTTTTTTTTTATCATGGAAGTATCTTATTTCTCCATCAATTTTGAAAGATAGTTTTGTGGGGTACATCAATCTAGGTGGGAGATTGTTTTCTTTTAGGGCTTGAAAATTTTTTTTTTGATCATGGCTAATTGGAGTTCTGTATGCCTCACTTTTCTGTATGTCAAATTCTTTTTCCCTGCTGGGGAAGTTTTCTGCCATGACATCTGTGAACAGGTTTTTTATATCATTTGTGGTATCTGCTGCTTTTTCATTGACTCCAATTTTATGTTTTTCTTCTTTGTATCATCTGTCAGCTGCTGGATTGATTTCTTGTGGTCCCTTGCTATTTTAAAGAAATCTTTCTTTTCATGATTATTAACTGCAAGCCTGTCTTCTGTGTCTGAGATTCTGTCCTCATATTGATTTATTCTGCAGATACTATCAATGAAATTTTAGTCTCCTGGATATCTGCTTGAATCTGTTTTATGGATTCCATTTCTTTCCCATGTTGGGCATTCATGTTTTCCATCATTTTCCTAAGCTACTCTATTTTTTTTTTTTATCTGTGTCTGCTCTAGAGTCACTAAGCATTGTTTTCATTGTGGTCACCATCTCAGTAGTTATCTGAGAAATTATTTCTAATTTGATTTTTTCTAGAGCCTCATTCATTTGCTTTGTTGTTATCACTTCAGAGAAGCCAGATGGGTAGGTTTCAGACTGTCCCACCTCATTGCCCCCTGGGTTTGCCCTTGGTGAACTGGACATCCAGGGTTGCATCTTGTTTAAGTGTCTTCTCATTTTCTATTTTTTTTTAGTTTAATTCCTGGGTTGATGCTTGTAAATTGTCTATGGTGAGTAGCTTTATTGCTAGTATTTAAAACTTTTAGGAAATGACTACTTCTCAGAGGTGTCTTCCAGGTGTAGCTGGGTTTTGAGTTTTGAGTCTGTTGCAAGATCCTACCTCTTCAGTTTATTGGGGATGAGAAGTTGCTGCCTGCTTGGCCCAGCCCCTGTTTCTTTGGCACCAGCCCACAGTATTTTCTATGACCCTTAGACAATCTCAGTATTGGTGTACCAGGAAGAACAGCTGATTAGAACAATTATGTCACTTTGGCTAAAGTGGTACAATCAGCAATAACATTAGCATCAAACACAGCTTAGAAAATGACAAACTGAGGTAACTATTAATTTGCCACCTTTAACTGTATGAACTAGATTTGTGGTTATATAACAAAATCTAAAACAAACCAGAAAATTGTGTGCAGTAAATAAGCCCTCAATAAGCCTTCCCCTTTGGGGAAGAAAATTTAAAAGGGGCAGGGGAAAAATAGAGAATAAAAGAAGAGGAAGAGATTAGAAAGAAGGCTAGAGGACAAAGATGGATCACATAAACTTTGGGAAACTGGTGCAGAAGACAGGAGGGAAAGAGAGAAGGAAGAAATAAAAGGAAAAACAGAACAGAACAAACACAAAAAACTAGAAATTGCATTCACACACCTAAAAACAAGATCAAACAATGAAGAGAAAAAACAAGCAAGCAAAAAAACCCCCAAACAAACAAATTAATGGAAAAAAAAAAAAACCAAGAAAAGATAGAGAGAAAAATAAAAAGGCCACTTCAGGATTTGTCTCTGCCATCACTGGTAGACAATGTGTGGAGGCAAAGTCCAGATCTATGTTGATTTATCCCAGCAAGCCAGGAGTAGCTTTATGGCAGGGCAGTGGATAATCTCATCAAGCCTGCACCTTTATTTCCCCTGAAGTTCAGGCGGGTTTCTGGCTGTGAGGCTGGAACCAGACCCATTCAGCCTGCAGCAGTCAGCGCACCTTCTGCGGGCACGTACCAGATGGGAGCTGCTAGATGGAGCCAGCAGTTGTTCAGAGCTCAGTTGGCCCCCTCCAAGGTGGCTCCCAGCCAATCATTGTCTCCTGTGGGACAGCCAAATCTGGTCCACTCATCAGTCAGTGCAGTTCATGGCATCCACTCCTCTGTTGCACTGCTGCATCTCTCTATGGAGGCCTCTGGGGTTGCCAGCAGTCACTGTGTGTCCACATGTTTGAACTGCTCCTGCCGCGCAGTGGGTCCTGACTCAGAGAGAAGGTGCTGCCTGCTGCCTCCTTCTTCTTTGTTAAAATTTCTCTCTTCACTCTCCCTGTGGGCTTCGATTCTCACTTCAGATCCTTCCTGGGTCCAGGGGACCTATTTCCCTCCTTCTCTTCCTCGAGTTGCTATATTCCAGTGTCTGGACAGCACATCTCAAAGAGGCTCTTTCTCTGCTGCTTATCACTCTGCCATCTTCCTGGAAGTCTTCAAGCACAGGTTTCTAGATTACCTGAATTTCTCCTGGTAGCTTCACCAAAACTATATTACTGGAGTTCTGGGGGGCTGTGGTTTCCAGAGATTCTTTCCAGTTTCTTGGTGTCCAGAACAAAGAATTGGACAAAACATGAAAAAGATAGCGAAGTTTAAATTTATCAAAGGTAGGAAACGAAGTGTGCTCTGCAGAGTGCAGCGTGGTCCACTAAAAGAGCTGCTGGTGGCCTATGTCAGTTTTCTAAGTATGGTCATTTTGACTATAGGCAGACCCAAGTCTGCCTATCCAGGAACAGGGGATATCTTTCCATTTTCTGATGTCCTTATCCATCTCCTTTTTCAGAGTACTGTACTTTTCATTTTAGAGGTCTTTCATTTCCTCAGTTAGGTTAATCCCTAAGTGTTTAATTTTTCTTGATGCTAGTGTGAATGGTATTGTTTTCCTAATTTCTCTCTTGGTGAGTTCATTATTGGTGTACAGAAATGCTGTTGATTTTATTCTGTTGATTTTACATCTTGTGACATTGTGGAATTTGGCTATTAATTCTAGGAGTCTTTTGATAGAATTTTTTGGGTGTTCTATGTAGAGCATTGTGTTGTCTGCAATAATGATAATTGGACTCTTCCTTTCCTCTACATATCCCTTTGATTCTTTCTCTTGCCTGATTGCTCTGGCTAATGTTTTGAGGACTATGCTGAACGGACTCACAGTTTTAGAGACTTCTGTCCACGATAGGTTGGCTCCAAGGTAGGAACATCATGGTGGAAGGTCAAGGCAGAGGAAAGCTGTTCACATTGTGGTAGCTGGGAGGCAGAGCAGGGGAACAGTGTCAGAGATTAAGGGGCCAGAGACCAGATATAGTCCCCAGGGTCACAATTCTATGACCCTACTGGATACACCCATAAGTGTGCTTTACTAATCGGCTCTTAAGGCAATCAAGTTGACAATCCTGCTTGACTGGTACAAGAAGGGTAGTAACCATTTGAAACAGGCCCAGAGTGTTCTCCATACAATTTCTCTTATACCTATTTCAACTTTGAGCCATTATAAATGGGATTGTGCTTTAAATTTGTTCCTACCTGTTCATTGTTAGTGTATAAAAATGTGGTTGATTTTTATGTGTTGATCTACCCTGGATTAGTTCCAGGAGGTTTTTTTTTTTTTTTTTTGTGGGTACCGGGGGGTCGACCTCAGGACCTCGCACGCCAACAGGCACCCATGCCGCTGAGCGATATCACCGGCCTCTTTTTTCGTATGTGGGTCCCGGGAGTCGAACTCAGGCCCTCGCGCTTGCCGGGCAGGCGCTTAAGCCGCTGAGCCATCTCACCGGCCCTTGTTTTTTTTTTAAGGTAGATTCCTCAGGATTACATAGTGATCGTGCCAGGGACAGTTTTATTTCTTCTTTTCTGATCAGTATGCCTTTTATTTCCTTGTGCTCTAGCTACCTGGCTGTGTATGCTGAGATACAGGAGCCCCACGTGTACCTGCAGAGCAGCCAGGTGGAGCTCAACAGACTCTACCTGGATGTGCCCACAAAGTCGACACTCATGCTCATCAACAGCACGCTCCTCCCCACCCGGTTCCACTGGGGAAAGGTGAGTGAGCCTGCACTGTTGGGCAGCGGACTGCAGCCTCAGCAACACAGCCCCACGTGGCCCCTCCAGGGCTCCCAGGAGAGATTTTCAGCTTCTGTCCCACAGCTAGTCCCTCCCTCCACAGTGTCCAGAAAAGCTCAGCTCCACAGAGGAGCAGCATAACTGGCCAGGCATTTCGTGGCCCATTCCTTTAGGGAATCCCAGGCCTCCACCTATGAAGGGGTTTCTGGTGAACACAGCTAGAGCCTCCAAGCCAGCATAGTCTGCAGCTCTTCCACATAGTTGTTGGGAGCCCAGTTGTGGCGCTGCCCCTGTGGAACTTAGTGCTGTGGGAGATGGGGCCACATCTGTGTGCATCAGTAGCAGCTGCCCTCTGGTCCCATCACTCTGGGCCTCCCAGGACAGCTTATTGAGTCCAGCCAACCCCCTGACAGGTGGTGAAGTCCATCCAGGGATGGGGAGGAGGGAAGGGACCTGTGGTTTATCCTAGAGGTGAGCTCCCAGCCCTGTGTGTCCTGCTGTGGCTCCTAGTCTGCCAGCTTCCAGTGAGCACTCTGTCTGGGTCCTGGTCCATTCTGGGAGCCCTGTAGGAGACAACAGTTACACTCCTGTTTCTACCAGCTCCTGGGAGACCAAGCAGCCTTCTGCACAGTGACAATTTCCCCTAGGCGTGGCCTGCTGGGCCCTAGTGAAGAGCGCCAGCTCATTTTAGAGTTCACGGCTCATACGGAGGTGAGTAAGGCAACATGTGGCCCAGTGACTGGGAAGGCATCCTGCCAACAGGCTGCATCTGTGTCTCCAGGGAGGTCCTACCTCAGACTCTGCTCTAGGTCCTTGTGGATGGGGAAAGGATATCTTTCATTTCTGACTAGGGTCCCCTACTTTCTAGAGACAAAATGGCAAAGAGACTAGAGCAGGCCTCTATGTGCCTTGAGATGGTTTAGCCTTCTCCAGAACACACTCTCTGGCCACTGGGAACCCAGATTTCCAATTTGCCTAGAGATCTAGGGCAGAGCTAGGCACTGTGCTGGGTGCTACTAAGGCAGGCTAACTGGTGGCCAGGGTCCTCCCAGGAGAGTCATAGCTATTCCCTGGAGTGGCCCGGAGGGAAGCCATCAGGGCTGAACATGCTCAGTACTTGGGTGGTTCTTCTGGGAGGAGAAACTTCTTCCTTGCAGATACTTGCAGATTTAGGTCCCAGTTCCTCACTGGCAAACATGGGGCCCATGCATTTTCTTACATAGCTGAGCCTGAGCTCTTGGATGACAGGGAGATGGGCCCAAGCCTGAAGTGAAACAGACCCCACTCAGGAAGGGTTTGGTGTCTATGGTAGCAGCTTCATCAGAGAGAATGTGCAGCTCTCCAGGATTGCTTTGAGGGGTCTTCTTTCCTGCAGGCATATTTGGGGCAGCCCCAGAGAGCCATAGAGCCTGTGGAAGGAACCAGGCCTCTGGGGGTAGGGTGTTAGTTGACAGGCTGGCTCCCTGGAGGCAATGGAGAGCCCTTCCTCAGAGGCCACCCTGGAGAGAAGTCAAGGCCTTCATGTTGAGCTGCCCACAGCCACCACTCAGCTGTGGAAGACCATCTGGGCCCATCTTCCGAGGCCCTAGCCTCCGTCTGACTCTCGGATGGGCTTTCTCGTAGGATGAGCTGACTGATCTGGCCCTGCCTTGTCATGTGTCAGGCATGAAGAAGCCACTGGTCCTAGGCATCTCTGGGAAGCCTCAGGGACTACAAGTGACCATTGCCATCTCTGCAGAGGGTTCTGATAGCAGGTAAGCCCAGGGAAGAGGCAGCCATACAAAGGACCAGTGTTGCCCTGTGTTACCAGTTCACTGCCACCTGATTCCTGGAGCTGGGGGAAGGCCACAGAGTTGTTGCAGGTCCTCACCACTTCCGCAGGAGCAGATCCCTACACCTCTCCCCTGCCCTCTGTGTGGTCTTTCTACATGCACTAGGAGGCATGGTGTCCAGGCAGGTAGGAGATGGCAAGGGACAGGGCTGTGGGCTTTGGGCTCATCGAGTTTCACAGCAACTGGCAGACATGCTGGTCTGCCAAGCAGGGACAGTTTGTGTAGAGTTTGAGGCCTTTTGGGGGCATAGTAGGCAGACAGGAAGGGTCTGCTAGCCCTGTGGAGGGGAAATCAAGGATATGGCCGGTTTCTGGGCACTCTCACTGTGGGTGACTCTCTGAGAAAGTCCAAGGATGGTAACACGGTGCTCATGGGCGTGGGGCAGTGTTTGCAGCACAAAGCAGTGGCCAGGCCACCTGGAAGAGCTCCACCTGGACTTTGGCGCGATGGTGCCACTGAGGACCTGTGTGAATCGCCAGCTCATCCTGCATAATCACTCACCAATTCAGACCCCTTTCACCCTCAAGTTTGAGTACTTTGGGAGCCCCCAGAACAGCCTGAGCAAAAGGACCAGCCCGTGAGTCTTGTTTCTTTGAAATGTCCTTCCCAGGGCAGATGTGGCCAGGTGGGGTTTATCCTGTTGGGGTTCTTGGTGGCTTAGGCAGCCAGAGGCTGGTGAAAGGGAACACCTGTGATTTCACAGGTAGATATGGGAAATGCAGAAACAGATGGCTCTGCTGCCCACCCCTCACTCTCTGAGGAGGCCTGTGAAAGAGGCTGGGGTTGTGGTCCCTTCTCCTCAGCGTGGCCTCCTGAAGCTGTCTGAGGCAGCCAGAAGGGCCTTGTATGAGGGAGAAGTGACTGACAGAGGACACAGTGGGTGGAGGTGTGGGGGTGAAAAGGCAGGAACAGAATGTTCCAGGGACATTGGATCGTGTACCTGGGGTGATGTGGAGAGGTGAGGTGAGGAAGAGATGCCGAAGAGCTACAGCAGAGATCTGTAACTCTGAGTTGCTATGGTCAAAGGCAGAGGCAAGACGTGGAGCTTCCTACACACACACACACACACACACACACACACACACACACACACACACACACACACTAGTGGTGTGCCAGAACCAGCTAGTACTGGCTCAGGAGAGCCAATTTTTAAATATTCAGGAATTTTTGCAAGGCTGTAAATTAAAATTAGGCAGGGTAAAATTGGCAAAAACTGTAATTTATTTATTTATTTTTAAATATTTTTATTAGTACATGTTTACAGTACGTGATGTATCCATTCATCATAGGGAGTAGGTACATGTACGTAACATATCTTGATTCTTTTTATTCCCCTTTAGCTCCCTCCCTCCCTCCCTCCCTTTGTCTCTAGATCCCCTTTCCCAATTTTCATTATTGTTGTTATTATTATTATTTAGTTCATGTTTGGGACATATAATGAGTACATTCATTGTGGGTAGTTGGTACATGTACATGACACATCTTAAATCTTTTTTATAATCCCCTTCTCCTCCCCCTCCCCCCTCAGTCTGTTGATCCCCCTCCCATGTGCTAAAGATCTATCTCCCTGTTTCTTTTATCAGTCTTTTATTTTGCTCTTTACTTGATTTGTACTTTGGATTTCTCATATGAGAGAAACCATACAGTATTTAAGGCCGTGTGTTTATTTCACTTAACATTGTATTTTTAAAGTGCATCCATTTTCCTACAAATGTCCTGAATTTATCCTTCTTTATAGCCAAGTAGTATTCCATTATATATAGATACCACATTTTCTTTATCCATTTGTTGGTGGATGTATAGGATTCTTCCAAGATTTAGCTGTTATAAATTGTGCTACTATAAACATTGTTATGCATGTATTGTTATAGTATGATGTCTTTAACTCTTTTGGGAAGATACCTAGAAGGAGAATAGCTGGGTTGAATGGAGTTTCTATTTTTAGTTTTTGAGAAATTTCCAGCAAGACAGACTGGAAATGGGCCTGTTGCAGAAGTTTGGGCAAGATGTAGGGACACAGGCTGAGTTTGCATCAGAGTCAATAAGGCACAGAGCCTGGGACAGGGAATCCCTGCCTCAGAGCCCTCCGAATTTTTTTTTTTAGCAGGTGATCACTGCAACTTAGGGGGTGGTCTGCACCTGGGGATGCTTTGGGCAGCAGGGGTACAGTGGGAATAAAGACCAGGAAAGGAGGTGAAAAAGAGACTTGACCAACCCCTTCCCTTAGGAAGAGCAGGCAGGCCAACCTTCTTCTAATGGGCACCATGTAGGATGCTGTTTACCATGGGACATAGCTCATGTCTTGGGATAGGCCTGGTTACTTTGGTGCTGCTTTTTTGTCTCTATTTGTAAAGGCCTGACTTGTCTCCTGCCCTGCTAAAGATGGCACATATACAAGAGCACTTGGCCAAGCGAGAACAGCTAGGTAAGAAACATGGCCAGCACTGGGTTTTGCGTGATCTTCTTAGGGTATGGGCCAGTAGCTACCAGGTGGGGGACTGAGACTATAGAACCCCTCTTTCCCATTGTGGTCCCCAGAATGGCTGTGTTAGTCAGCTTTCTGTCACTACCCAAATACCTGAGAAAAGCTATTTAAAGGAAGATTTGTTTTGGTTTATGATTTCAGTTCATAATCAGCTGGCTTTAAAGCAGAAGCATCATGGTGAAAGTGCATGTGTGTGGAGGAAAGTTGCTTATCTCATGGCAGCTAGAAATCAGAGACAGAGCAAGAGAGCCAGAGAGAGAGGAAAGGGCTAGCACGAGAATATACACCTCCAGTAGCCCCCAGTGATCTTCTTCCTACAACCGGGCCCCACTCGTAACAGCACACTCAGCTATGAACTCATCAGTGGGTTAATCTATTGATGAGGTTGGTGCTCCCATGATCTAATCACTTTCCAAAATCCCCACCTCTCAACATATGAGTCCTTTGGGGTCATTTTTCTTCCAACTATAACATTCTGCCCCAGGCCTCCAAAAGCTCATATCTGTCTTATTATGCAAAGTGCATTCAACTCATCTCCAAGAGTAGCTGAGATCTCAACAAGTCCACCATTGCTCAAAAGTCCAAATCCAAAGTCATCTGTGAGACTCAAGGTAAACTCTTGTAAGTCCCTGTAAAAATCTCATTACACATTCAAGATACAATGGCACATGGAACTGGGTAAACTTTCCCATTCTTAAAGGAAGGAATGAGAATAGGAAGAAATGGACCAAGTAAGGGGGTTCCATTGCAGCTTTGGCCTTGCTCCCACACCTTCACAGTTATCCTCTTAGGGGCTCCTTTAAGGACCATGATCCTGTCCCACATTGCCTGGCCTTCTAGGCCTTCTTTTGAAAACTGAGTAGAAGCATCTGTGATCTCATAACTCTTGCATTCTACATACCTACAAAACCAGCATATGCAGACAATGCCAAAGTCTGCCACCAGCTTCAGCACTAGCTAGGTCCCCTTGGACCATGGTTGCAGTAGTTTCTCAGTGTCTGGATAGCTGAACTTGGAGAAAAACTTCCTTAGTGGCCTCCAGTGCCAAGAGCGCTCTGGGGCTCTTTTCTCAAAGCAAAGTCCTTCAAAGGAATTTATACTTTTCTACCCTGAAGCCCATGATGGGTTGGGTCTGGCCAATTCTTCAGATGCCCTCAGTGCATCTTTCCTATTGTTTTAGTGCAAAATACTTGGTGTCTTTTTAATGGCACTAATCTCTTCAGCAACCACTCCTTTGGCCCCAACTGTACATGTTCATCTTTTCTGGCCAACCAACACGTTTTTCAGATCTTTTGACTCTGATTTTTGCTTCTGATTCTCACTGTGAGTCTGGCTAAAAACATCCACCAATAGACATGCCACACCCTGAACATTGAACTGGCTTGAAACTTCTTCCACCAGGTAAACTAGTCTGTAACCTTTAATCCAGCATCTTACAAAATATCATGACATGGAAAAAATGTAGCTAAATTCTTTGCCCTAAGGTAGTATGCATGGCCTTTAATCCAATTCCCAACAGAGTTTTCATTCTCATCTGAAACCTTGAAAGCACAAATTTTACTGTCTGCATTCCTATCAGCATTGTGCTCTTCTGAGCTCCAACCAGAGTCACCCATCATGCTTTGCTCTCTGAATTCTAGGGCTTTACCAGCCTACATCTCCAAATGTTTCCAAATTCTTCTTGCAAACCACTTCTAAAGGTTTCTGAATCACGTGGTTAGCTATCATCACAACAACCCTCCTTGTCTGGTAACAATTTTCTGTATTAGCCAGCTTTTTATCACTGGAACAGCTTTTTATCACTAGATATCACTAATATCTGACATACACAATTTAAAGGAAAAAAGATTTGTTTTGGCTAATGGTTTCAGTCCATGGTCAGCTGGGTTCAAGGCAGAAATATCATGGTGGAAAGGCAGAGCAGAGAAAAGCTGCTCACATCATGGTAACCAGGAAGTAGAGTAAGATCCAGGGAGAGGGGAGGGGCCAGGCATAAGAATATACCCTTCCAGGTTACCCCCAATAACTTACTTCCTCTAACCAGACCCTAACTTCTAACAGCACATATAGCTATTAACTCAGCAATGGCTTAATCCACTGATGAGATTAGTGCCCCTATGATCGAATCACCTTTCAAAAGATCCACCTCTGAACACATGAGCCTTTGATGGGACGTTTTTGATCCAAACCATAATAATGGCCATGGCTTTCCATGTAACAGTCCACTTCGCTTGAATGAGGCCATTTTCCTGCTGGGACATAGTTTCATGTACAGGACCTGGATTTGATTTGGGTTGGGTGGTGGATCATAAGAGAGGATTCCCACTGGGGCCTCACCTTTCAAGAGGTAAGACAGGTTGGTCAAGCAGGGCACTGAGTCAGGACCCCTGACCCTTTCCTGACAAAGGAGAGGCTGTAGGGTGGCTTGTATGGGACAGTACATTGCTTATACTTGAGGGTTTGGAACTCACTCTCAACTCCAGGGCCCTGAATCTCCATTCCTGATTCTTCCTCAGATTTTATGGAAAACATGTTATCTCATGGGAAAGGAGCGGCTTTCTTCCTCCATATTTCCCAGGGCATGCTGAGGGCCTACCAGAAGCTGAGCATTGAAATCACAGGTTGTGCCAACATGTGGGGCGAGTACTGGGACAGCCTCATTTGTATGGTAAGGGCACCCAGGTGGGCATGTACCTGTGGATTCCTCTTTTCCAACACCCAACCTTCAACCCTTCAAAGCTTACCACGTTGCAAGGTGATGGCCACTGATCTTGGGAGGGGCATTCATAACTGCTGCAAACCTCTGGGATTGAGGCTGCATGGTTTAGGCAGGACAGATCCCTATGAACAGTAGAGTTTTCTGTACCTTTTCCCATGAGATTCAGGGCTGGGACCCCAGCAAGGACACAGGAATCAGTAGGCTGCCTGGCTAGGTCAGGACCTGAGTCCTGGAAAAGGGAGTAAGGAGTGGAGGGATAATAACAGCCTCTCCATGTCATGCCTTTGCCTAGCCCTCTGTGCATTCAGTTATTTACCCAGTGGTCCATTCATTTATTCCTTTATTCAGCAAATATTGGGCCCTAACTGTGTTTGCATTCCTGAGCAGGTACTGAGGGGGATAGAAGGATGAATAAGGTAGAAGATGGTGCCAGCAAGGAGCTCTGAATTTACTGTGGAAAGATGAAACATGCATATATTATCCTACACTGTTTAGTTGTTGAGTAGAAGATTTTTATGAACTATTTAGTTAATTATAGTAGATATTTATTTTAAATTGTATTATGTGTTACAAGTGGTTGATTATGTTAATCCACAAAGAATTATTGTATTTAAATAACAGTAAGGGGGAAATAAGTCATTCCAGGGGGCAAAGGGTTTGAATAGGCAGTTCAAAGAAAGATAAATCCAGCCAGGTGTGGTGGCGCACACCTGTAATCCCAGCACTCAGGAGGCTGAGGCAGGAGGATTGCTGTGAATTTGAGGCCAGCCTGGTCTACATAGTGAGTTCAAGGCCAGCCTGAACTACATAGTGAGACCCCGTGTCAAAAAAAACAAAAACAAAAAGAAGAATCCAAATGGCCAATAAACATGAAAATATGTCACCATCACTAGTAATTAAAGAAATGCAAAGTAAAGTGCTTCTGAGCCCAGTGGGTAGAGGTGCTAAGCACCCACCAGTCCTTGGAAGCACTTTGGGAGTGTGGTAGGTACATATTTCAAGTGTTCCCAAAGAGAGAAGTAGCTTAGTGTATAAATGACTTCATACTGGGTTGCCTTTTCTTCTTAGAATTGCATAATGGGGAAGGCAGCTTAATGATTTGTGACCATCAGTAGAAGAGTAGAGCACACCATTGGACTAGGTTTCCACAATAGAATTCTGTATAGCCCATGCCATAATGCTGTAAACCCATCTAAGTAAAATTATCTAATTAAGATAGAAGGGAAGGCTATTAAAGAAAAGGATGTCTGGTCTGCTTCCCTTTTATACCTATGACTAAAATGGAAACAAGGATGTAATTATAAGTAATTATCACATTCTTAATTTTTTCTCTAAAAATAAGCAATCATTTTAATTACCAGAGGAAAATTATAAGATTATTTTCATTTAAAAGATGCAGAAGTTTTATCAAAGAGGTTAGGAAGGACCAGAGACCCTCAGACTGGGAGATCCATGTAGGCAACATGTTGAGAGAGCAGAGATGGCTGAGGACAGGGAAGCCAAGAACAGGGAGTGAGGTGACCTGGGCTGGGGTGTCTGGAGTGGGAATCTGACAGTGAAGAGTGAGGCTGGGCCCAGCTGGGACCAAGTGTGTGGGCTGGTTTGACAAGTGGAAGCTTTGCCTGGAGGAAATGCAATGGCAGCTGGTGAAGGTAACAGAGGGCCGGTGTGTCTGCAGGTGGGAAACCTGCCACCAACAGTCATCCCAGTGCACATGGCAGCAGTGGGCTCCCCCATCACCTACCGCACCGCTGACTACTTTCAGAAGGAGCCTATCATCAGGTACCCACCCTCTGCCTCATCCTCTGCTCTTTGATGGTTCCTGAAACCCTCTGGCCTCTGGTCTGGGCTGTGCATGCTACCTTGTTGCTCTCCACCTGGCTCAGGGCCACCTGCTGCCACCTACAAGAAGGCCCTGGGACATGGCTCCATCTGTGTGTCTCTGAGGGCTTGGGGTGTGGTGCAGAAGTAGTGAGTAGTCAGTGTGGAACCCCAAGGCTTCTCACACAGATGAACTGGGAGTAGGCCAATTGGCACAGTTTGGGAAGCAAGGGATGGATTGCCATAGCAGTGAGAAGCCCCAGGTTACAGTCTATCAGATACCACATGGGGAAGTTCTCTGGCCATGGGCCTCTGTGTTGCCAGGGTGATGACAGGCCACTGTGGTGCCCCCTCCAGCCCAAGCCCCTACCCAGTGCTCTTCTCTGAAGTGTCTCTGCCTGTAGATGTGTGCTGAATCTGGTCTCCTGCCTCAGGTTGGGGACCCACATCTCTGGAGGAGACACAATCAGCCAGACTCTTCGCCTGTACAACTTCAGCCCTTGTGGTGAGATGCTCACAAGATAAAGTGGGGTGATGAGCCTGGTGGGAAGGGAAGATGGTGCTGGGGGAGCTGATGGCTGGAGCAGGAGTCCAGGTGGCCTGTGGCTACTAAGGAGGTCCCCTGAGGGCCAAGGTTGGGAGGTGACCATGCCAATCTAGGGTTGTCAGAGAATCCTTGAGGACAGGACTCATCCTTGCCTAGCCTTGGGTCTCCCAGTATCAGTGGGACTGTTGCAGAAGCCAATACTGAACCGAATGGAAGACTCTCTGCACCAAGGAGTTGGAAGGCAACTTTATATTAACGCCGGCGGGCTGGTGGGAACCCGTTCTATTCCAAATCACCAGCCCCGGCTCAGAGCAAAACAAAGACTTATATACATTTGTATGCAGAAGGTACAAGAGCTGATAACAGGTTATTTTATAACTGGTTACATACATTTGGTCCTTTGTTGTTAGGCAGTTTTGTCCTGGGCAGGTTTTGTTAGGGGGAGTTGTTTATCATAAGGCAGGACAGTCTAGGGAGGGAACTGGGGCTGAGCGCATGAGTAAAATCAAGCATGTCCTTGGCTGGTCTAGTCTATCCTGAGAAGAAAGTCCTTGAAACAAGATACGTTTACAGGCTGGGTAGTGCACTGGGCTATGTTATCTATGAGTTGCAGCTAGCTGCTGGATTGAGGCTAGCTGAGTCTAATTGTCTAACAATGAGACAGGCTAGGCTAGCATAGCTTGTCTTGGCATAGTGTCAGGCTGTTAGTTTCTAAAATTTCTATTGCAGGACCACAGAGACTTGTCATCAAGGTTATTGTTCCTAGGGACAGTATTTCCAGAGGACTCCTTTTCTTATTAGTTCAGCCAGCAGGACCTGAGCTGATACTGGGTGTGCTGTGCAGGGGCTGGGTGTTCAGAGGGAGCAGGACAGTGGGGTCTCTGCCTAGGGCTTCTGTCCTGACTGTGGTGCATTGAGGGCATTGAGTTTGTGTGGGAAGCCAGTGTGCTGGGGGATGCATCACTGACCTGGAGAGGTGCACAGAGGCGGAGTCTGGGGAGAAAGGTAAGCCAGTATGGCCTGGAGGAGCGATTCTGAGCCAGCTGGAGGCAGCTTGGAGACTTGAGGGGAGTGGCACAATCAGCCTGGCCACAGCAGAGTTCCTTGGGGAGCATTTAAGGCATTTTGAGGCTGGGACTCCCCTGGGCCTGTTCACTGTTAAGGGGCAGGGCCTGGCACTGACATTTTTAAGTTCCTTGGATGAGTCTAAGGCAGGTGCAGCCATAGCAAATAACGACTACTTTTTGACGGCTCATTTTCAGCCTCTAGATCTGTGCAGTTTTGAAAGTGTGTTGCAGTCTACCCTCAAATTATATTTTTAAAATCAGTTTCTCCTTGCATTTTCAGTAGTTTTGCTTTATATTTTTAGCTAGTCTGTTGTTAGAATTGCATTTGAACATTGGATCTTTTTTCACAAATTGAGTCTTCTATCATCCCACATCATTCCTTTGTGGCCCCTTCAGTGCTTCTGGCATTAAATCCATATTGTCTTATATTAACTTTGTTACCTTTGATGTCTTACTGGTGTTCACCTGGTATCTCTTTACCCATCCTTCTATTTTCACCCTTTATGATGACTTTGATGTATGTTTTGGATTAAAAACAGACCACTCTGTTTTTGAAAAATACAACTTGACATTCTCTATGTTTTCATGGGAAAAGTCAGCCAATCTATATATTTCTTCCATCTTTTTAAAATTTACTTTGCAAAGTATTTTTTTGTACTTTATTCTTTTTCTGTGATTTTATTCTGTTTTCCCTCTGTTTATTTTGGACTTTCTCTTTGCTTCCCTTCCCTCTAGTAGTTCCCTTCTGTTCCTTAGGCTCATAGTCACATGCACATTTCTTTCTCTATTAAGTGAGATTGTCCACTGGACTTCAGGGTACAGTGGTCATTGGTGAGCATAGTAAGAGGCAGGCACTAGGTAATAAGCATAAAAAACACAAGATCAGGAGTGTTGGGTGTTGTGCTCACCAGGTATTGTCCAGGGCAATGCCCAGCCCCTGGCATTGTAAGATCTAAGCAATCAAATGTTGACTGGGAGTGGGTGAGAGATGAGCACAAGGGGGAGGAGACTTTGACTAATTTGTCCTGGGAGCTTGATGTGAAGGGGAGAGAGGGGCACTGAGGAGGTGAGCTGGCAGAAGGAAGCTTGTACGTAATGGGGGAAGCAGCTAGACAGGGTTCAAACTGGTGATATAGGAAAGAGGGGATACTGGACATCATAGGACCCAGAGAAGCAGGGCATGTGCCACACTGAAGGCAGGAGAGGCAGACAGGGTAGCTGCAGACAGATGTGTAGGTTTGGGCCAGGACTTCAGGACACTTCTGGGAAATGGGGTGGGGGCACTACTAGGCATCAGGAAGCAGGTGGAGGTGTTAGAGGAGATCAGGGATGACTTGACATTGTCATGGTGGGAAAGGAGGGCAATGTGAGGCCTAGTTTAGGTTGGGGACAGATGTAGGGGGTAGCCATCTGTTCAGCTTGGAGGACTTTCTCCAGCGGTGCCCAAAGGGATGATGCTGTTCAGATCATCCAGAGTTAGGCTTTGCCAGATGGGTGGAAGAATGGTAGCCAAAGGGAGATAGGAGGTTGCTAGCAAGGCGGAGGTTGAAATGATGGACTCTTAAAGACTAGCCTGGTTGGGGAAGGAAGTAGAAGCAGACAGGGGCTGATGGATAGAGGGGTGAAGATAGAGGGTATGGGATTGGGGGGGACCAGCTCTCAGCAAACTGGCCAGAGACAGAGGAAACTGTGAGGTGAGTGGAGTGCCTGAGTTTGTGTGCACACAACAACCTGGTCTTGTGATCATGAGGGCTTCAGATGATTAAGCCGGGTGGCATAGCCCTACAAAGACTTTTTTTTTCAAACATGAGCATTGCCTGGGGGTGTTATTAGACAGTGAATCTCCTCTTCGTGCTGAGTAGGGGAAAACAGGTTGGTGGAGACCAGGGCCGACTCGCCCCTCTTTCCTGTTCCTCCCTCACATCTACCCCAGACATCCGCCTGGATTGGGAGACATACATGCCAGAAGACAGGGAGGACAAGCTGGTGGAGCTGCTGGTGTTTTATGGACCACCTTTCCCACTGAGGGACCAAGCTGGGAATGAAGTCATGTGCCCTGAGATGCCCAAGAGCAGCGGCTTACTTGGGCTCCTGTCCCCCTCCAATGTGTCAGAGACCAGCCATGCAGCTGCTGCACTGGTGAGCAAGGGTGCAGGGGCGGACAATCTGGCCACCCAGGGCCACTGACTTGGGGCCTCAGTAACTCCTTGGCAACAGGTTGAGGGCCACGCCAGTGCCAGTGATGGAGTCACAGAGCACATCATCTCAGTCATCCTGCAGGAGTATGAGGGGGTGCCTGCCCACCACATGTTCAGTGTCAGCCCCAAACAGATGGTGAGTCAGGCAGGGGTGAGAGAGGCCTCATGGAGTCTGCACTAACCTCCCCACTGGGAACAGGGCAGTTCTGAGGCTGCTATGTCTGTGCCAGGTGGTCCCCGCTGGAGGCAGCAGCACCATCCACATCTCTTTCACACCCATTGTGCTCAGCCCTGACACTCTGTACAAGGTGGAATGTACTGGTTACATCCTGGGCTACATGAGCTTGGACAACAAGGTGAAACCTTCTGGCCTGGGGTAGGCACGGCCACTGCTGCTCTCTGGGTGGCACACTGCCCACTCAGCCCATGGACCAACAGTGATCCATGATGGATTTGCTTTGGTAGGAAGAAAGAGATATTCCAGGGAGGAGACATCGGCTGCAGGACTTCGCTGTGGGACCCCTGCGACTGAACCTGCATGGTTTTGTGAGGCATGCACAGTGAGTTGGCTGGGCTGCCCCATCCTCCTCCATCCCTGGAGGAGTCAGATAAGAGTTCACAGAACCTAAGGACAGGAACAAGAGGGAGGAAGAGCCAGCAGGGGAGCTAGGGAAAGACTGGGCAGAGGCCAAGTGAAGAGAGAAAAGGTGGTCAGGAGGCCCTGGATGCCTGGTAGCCTTAGTGGTATCTGTTGCTGGGTAGGCTGAGTGTGGAGCTGGATGACAGCGGCAGCATGGAGTTCCGGTGCCGGGCCAGTGACCTCATCCCTGACCAGCCCTGTTCTGGGGTGAGTGTGCTGCCACCCCTGACCCTGCAGGGTTTACCTGGACTTCATTTGTGCCCTTCAGGGACACAGGCCTTGCAGTCCGAGTACCCCCCACCCAGGTGAGAGGTGGCGGCATTCCTACGTCCTTATCTCTGTGCCTGCCCAGGTGCTAAGTGAGCAGCTGACCACCCGCCACCTGAAGCTGATCAACACCACAGAAATCCCACAGTACTTCCGGCTCTTGGTCTCCAGGCCCTTCTTGCTTTCTGAAGATGCAGTTAGCCGGGGCCACAGAGTTGGCTCTGGCCAGAAGCAGCAGGGTGAAGAGGAGACGGCCTCAGTGAGCAGGCAGCTGGTACTGCACCCACAGGAGAACATGCTGGTCAGTGGAGGGGTCCTGGCCCTTGTTGCGATGCACACACTCACACATGTGTACAGATGGCATGAATGCACCTACTCCAGGTGCCCTCCCACCAGACACACCAGCAGCACACACAGACCCTCTGCGCGGTGACTCACATATACATGGGTGGACCAGACCTAGTGCACACAGCCACATGTGTGCAGGAGCACAGCCAGACTCCTCTCTGTGTTCTACCGATAGCCAGGCAGAGGCCACTGTGAGCCCATCCCCTTCATGCCCAGACTCCCTCCCTTCTCATGTGCTCTCACTCAAGGGTTTGTGCTCAGATCAAGGCTGTCCCTGGTTGGATTGCCATAAATGTGAGGCCCCCTAGGTCCCAGGGTGATTCCCCCATCTTTTGACAGGGCGTCAGTGATAACAGGAACTTGGATTTTCAGAGATGGAGGGGAGGGTGGGGTTCTGGGAATGTCAAGGTGCCAGCGGGAGCTATGAACTTCTGGCACTGGAATGGAGATGAGACTCAGAGGGCTTGTGGGGTTTGTTGTGTGCTCACCCCTATCTGCACAGCGGCTCCCAGGGTGGATACCAGCTTGCCAAGGACAGCCAGCCAGTCTGCGGCCCAAGCCTCTCTTCTACCTCTCCTCCTGCCTCAGAGGCCCTTTCTCCTCTTCTTGCAGGGCTTCCCTCTCTGCTGATGCTCCCTAGAGCTCCAGCTGGGCTCTTGCCTCAGTCTGCACATTCCTGGGTCATCTTATTCACTTCCAGAGTCTCAGTGAGCAGCCACATTCTCTCTTTCAAATGTGTCCTTCGCTATCTATGTGGTGAGTGCCTGCCACCAGCTAGCTGACGGAACTCTCCAAGGATCTCCTTGTGGAGGCAGCGGGGACAGGCACAGATCTGCAGCAGACAGCAAGAGCCCCCTTGACCTCACTGCCTTGGCTCCTTTCTTCAGATAGCTAAATGGGGCCAGGGGAAGGTCCAGAACACAGCCTGCGGTGTCTTCCATCTGAGGTCCTCCAGGAGACCCTGGGGTTAGCAACCAGGATTTTAAAAATCCCGGGCTGGGCACGTAACCCAGTAGTAGAGTACTTGCCTAGCATGCATGAGGCTCTGGGTCAATCTTCAGTACCTCCCTCAAAAAAGAAACATAAAAAGTAAAATAAAAATCCTTGGGCAGCTGGGGAGGCCAAAAGGTTCCTAGAATAAGCTCGTCACATCATGGTGGTGCATCTCACTGTGTGTGTGCAGCAATGCCCAGCATCTGGTGTCTGATGAAAATTCTCCTCTCAGTTCTTCACCCAAACTCAGCCTGCGGAACTGAATTCTCTATCGCCCTTGACACCCTGTCCTGCCTCACATCTATGCCTTCTCTTTATAGGGGCATTTTTATCTCAGCAAATGCCACCCCCATACCCCATTGCCCAAGCCAGAGCCCTGGCCACCTCATCCTGGAGTGCCTTCTCACTGACCAGCCACCACGTGCTATGGATGCTCCTATGAACTCTCTCTCAGTACTTCTCACTTCTCACCTCTAAACACATACCTTGGTCTAGGACAATGGTTTCTAAGCCTGGCAATGTATTAGTGGCCTTTAGAAAAGTTGTTTCAAATACAAGCTCTTAGGCCCCAATTCTAGAGATGAGAAGGTCTGTGCTGAGGCCCAGGAATACAATTTTTTTTTTTTTTTTTTTTTTAGGAATCCAATTTTTAGCAAATGCCTCAATTGATTCTGATGAGCTAGCACCAAGGAACTGTCTTTGGGAGCCAGGAGCCCCAGCCCCATCCTGTTTGGCCTAAGTTCTGGTCTTGGCCTCCTGACTGCTATCTTTAACCCACTTGAGCTTCCGCCGCCCACGTCCCCAGTGGAAGGCAAAGCTAACTCTGATGCCCCTACTTCAAACCCATTGTAGGCCCTTGACTGTCCTCAGGATAAGGTTGCAGTCCTTCCTTGGCCTTATAGGGCCCAACCTCAGCCTTGATCGTGCTGGGTGGAAAAGGCCGTTTGCTTGTCATCTCTTCCCCTTTAGCCTCTCTGACTCCTGAAGGCAGGCAGCACTCAACTTCTGCAGGATCAGGGTGCTTAGTACAGACCAGGTGCGGGCAGTGCTTGTGGGATGAGTGCACCAGGCGGGGGCGCTGCTAGGCCAGTCTGGACCCTGCAGGCTGTGTGAGCAGAGCTGAGCGGGAGGGAAGCAGGACATAGCTCCAGGGGCTGCAAGTGGCCCTCCTGCCCTCAGTGGCCTGAGATGATGCATGGCAGGCAATTTCTGCTTCTGCACAGGTGAATGTGTCCTTTTCACTCTCCCTGGAGCTGCTCTCCTACCAGAAGCTCCCGGCTGACCAGATGCTGCCCAGAGTGGACATTCGGCAGAGGTCGAGTGGAGAGAAGGACATGGTGTTCACTCAGGATCTGCTCCTGGAGTTCACCAACCAGACCACTCAGGCAAGTGCCAGGCTGCCCCCAAGGACCGGGGTGGGCTCTGCTGTGCTGGGGATGAGAGTGAGATACCAAAGCGAGGAGACTGGCCCCTGCCCTCAGGGTGCAGTCTGCTGGAAGAGGCCCTGTGCACTGAGAGAGGAAGGTCATCCATCCTCACCTGTCTCAGAGAAAAGTGAGGGGCTGGAGGGCAGGAAATCCAGGAAGGCTCCCTGGAGGAGGTGATAGGTGAAGCCTGTGGACCGATAATCAGTGGAGGAGGGAAACCGCTTTAACAGACCCAGACTGAGGGAATAGCCTGGAGGTGGGGATGGGGCAGTGAGTACCTGAGGCAGCTGTGAGCACCAGGGCGAGCTCTGCAGGCCACAAGGTCATGGTAAGTGCTATGCAGCCCAGGGAGGCCGGAGCCCAGCTGGCACTGCAGGTGTGGGCTGTGAAGGAATGGCCTGGGGGAGATTCCAGAGGCAGAGCAAGGGAGGCAGGGCACTTCAGCCCTGAGCCCCAGCAGCTTCTGCATCACAGTGGTCAAGGGTGCTGCCAGGGCTGCCAGAGCTGGAGTAGGGTGTGGGGTGGGGACCTGAGGGCCAGGGCAAGGGCAAGATGGCCCAGGGCCCAAGGAGCTGAGGGCTGGGTCTTGGGCTCCATGGGAAGGAAGAGGGAAGAAGGATGCAGATGGAGGGAGGTTGACCTACAGGAGAGCTGAGCACAGAGCTCCACAGTGGGGAGGGTGGCCTTCTGGCCTGTCACCTGTGGCTTTTGATGGCAGTGCCAGCCTCCTGCTACCTGCTGTGCTGTGAGTCCCCTTGCTCAGATTACTGCCATGGGTCCTTGGGGCCAGCAAGATTCCCTGTGTCTCAGTGTCCCCAGCTAAGATCCCCACCACAGTGGACAGCGTCACTCCATCCCCTGCCAAGTCAAAGGCTCTGTCCCCCAGGTGGTGCCCTTGCAGGCCATCGTGGCTGTGCCTGAGCTGCAGCTCTCCACCAGCTGGGTGGACTTCGGGACCTGCTTTGTGAACCAGCGGCGGGCCCGGAAGGTCGATCTGCTGAACCTGAGTGGCTGCCAGAGCTACTGGGCCGTGCTGATGGGTATGTTGTGCCCTACTACCTGCCTGCTCGCTGCATCATGGAGGCTGAGCTAAGCCTCCCAGGAAGGGGCTAATGTGTCCTCTCCCTGCAGTGCCTAAGGGCTGGCACTACCTGTCATTCCTGCAGAGATGGCCAGTCCCCAATGCCAAGTGGTACCTGGGTTGCCCTGCCCTGTGGTGCTAGCAAGACCAGAGGTGACACCTGAGAAGCAGGGCAGGTCTGGGGTCACATGGTGTCTTCCAAGACAACACAAGGAGCCTGTGTGTATCCTCCTTTCTCCTCAATGCAGGACAGCAGGAGCCAGACAAGAAGGCAAAGGTCTTTGGGGTCTCCCCAAGCAGTGGGCTTCTGGAAGCCCGAACCACCAATGCTCCCCCATCCTCCATCACCCTGCAGGTGTTCTTCACTCCCAGGTACAGCCTCTCCCAGACTCCCTTTCACTAACCAAAGGCTGGCAGCCCCTGTCCAGGGCACTCCTGACTTTAGCCTTACCTGCTGCCATAGGAACACCAACCTGTATGAGTCCACATTGGTGGTGGAAGGTGTGCTCGGTGAGAAGACCTGCACCCTGAGGCTGCGGGGCCAAGGCTCTTATGATGAGAGATACGTGGCACCTCACCAGCCCTGAGGCTCTGCACACCCCTCAGCTGCAGCCCCAGGTGAGGGAATAGACATGGCCCAGGGCTGAGGAGAGGTCTGCTGGGTCACGGCATGGACTGGGTGGCTCTGAACAACTCCTGGGAGGGAGGAGTCCTCTCCAGGGCAATGGTCTCAGCCGAAGCCTGAATCATATGTCCCCAGATTTAACACAGAGGAGAGCCCACATCACCAAAGAGACTATGGCAGTTAAGAATCGCTACTCAAGAGCACAGAGAAGACCAATGAGGCAAGATCTGGACCTTGGAGAAAAACACACCACCAAGATAAGATAACAGACATTTATTCTGTCCATTGCATCCCTCATCTGCAAAAACATTCTCCTCCAAGAGTTACAAGACTGACTGTGGCCTGGGTAACCCATGCTGACTTTGCCCTAGGTAGGGGCCCTGATAGAGGTGGCACAACATCCCCACTCACTCCTGTGTGGTATTATCAGTGTTCACATTTTCCAAATTGCTTGAAGTTCTTGATTTGCTGAATGTGCCATGTGAATTTCCTTCTTTAGTGTCCCTCTCTGTCAACCAGAACAGGATTGTCTACATAGCTCCCAGGCCAGGGCCTCAGTTCCCATGGTACTCAAAGATGACAGTGGCTCCTATTCCAGTCCTGATGCACATGGACACCCCTCCATATGCCATGTGGAAATGATACTGCGGTGGCTTGGTAGAGTCATGCTGGGCACAGGCCCAACAACCACTCCCCTGACAAGGCTGCTGTCTTGGACCAAGAGCCTCCTGGACACAAAGGATATAAAACCAGCAGACCAAATCTGTGGGAAAACGGTTCCCCTGAGTGTCCATTTAGGCACACGCTCAAGATGGCAGATTCCTTTTATAGCCAGAGTTGCTCTCCAGGCTGGACCTCAGAAGGACACAGATTATACCTCTACAGTTCAGTGTCCGTGTGTGGGTATTCACTTCTCCAACCCTGAACTTCACAGATCAAGGCTTGGGCATCCCCCATGACACCCAACACTCCATAAGGTTTAGACTTACCTCTTCTTATGACTCTTGAGCTGATTGAGCGTCATGATGACTTGTTGTGTCCCTGTTCAACCCAGAGCCACCGAAATACCCCAGAGGGCTCAACTTCTTGGGGGAGATACCAGCTTCTCCATGCAGTAGGTGGTCAAAAAGAAGCCAGAGCAGCAGCTGGAGCCTCCGTCCAGCCTCTTACACCACTCGCCTGGTTGCTCCCTCTGAGCTGCCAAGGCCCAGGCAAGGGGAGAGACAAAGGCTCACCTGGCTTGCAAAGGCCTCATGATCTCAATGATGTCCACATCATTTATTGTCAGCTGTGCAGCGAAAGATGGACCTGAGCTGACAGTGGCCCCTGGGCAGGGCTGTGGGTCTCCCTGGGCTCTGACCCATGCTAAGGCCCACAGGTGCCCAGTGTGTCTGTCTCTTGTGGAAGGGTAACTGTATTCCAGCTGTGGGGGTCATGAAGGCCTTGGGAATGGGGTGTGGGCCTGCCCCACCTTTACTTTATAACACCCATAGGGCCACCCCCAGTGCTTTCCTGAGCTTCATATGCAAGGCAGGAGGGGGATCCAGGTCTAAAAATTGATGGGGCCATCTTACCTGCCTTTGGCAAAACTACAAGGATGGGATAGGAAGGCCCAGTGCCCGTGATGTCAGGTGGGAACCCAACCACCGCAGAAGACCTCAGGACCCTGAGGATGGGGAGGCCCAACTCTTTTGCCTTGGACCTCTGAGCGAGCAGGATGGCTGCCCTCCCATCACTCACCTGGCTAGAGTTTCCTAGGGGTGAATGTTTGGGACAAGGAAGTATCAGGGTGGGGCACCCCAGCCCTCCCACTGCCACCTTGCTCAGGGTCCAGGTTGACTACAAGCTCCCAGAGCAGAACAGCCAGCATGACCTTGTCCCAGCCCAGCCCAATCCAGTCACACTAACTGTGAGATCCAGACCTTCTGTAGAAGCTAGGATGGCAGATCTATCATATTTCTGTCCTAAGACTGAAGGCCTCCAACTTGGCTGGTGGCTCCCATATCCAGTCACCAAACTGCAGCCAGTTAGAGAAGATTACTGAACAGAGGAAATTCAGGCTCATCTAGAGAGAAGATTCTGAGACACTTGTGTGAACAGTCATAAGACCTGAAGAGCCACCAACCACAATAATAGGCCCCTTTCTACCTCCAGCTGGAGTCATGAGTCTTGCAAAGCCCTCATGGGAGCTGTATCATCAGAACTGCTCCACCACAGACCAACTAGGTTGGCCTCACAGCCTTGTTCTCCAGCCTTTCTGATGTTGCTCCCCAAGCAGCACTCACTTCTGCTGGGAGTTCAGTGCGAAGGCATCCTACTTCTCCTGGGAAAGGCCAAACTACTCAGTTCTCTGAGGTCATCCTAGCACACAAACAGCAAACCAGGTGGGCATGGGTCAGGCATCCTGCAGACTAGGCTGGGCTGTAGATCTGTGCTTGGAATTTTGTGCCACTAGGGCCAGTGGGAGGGAGGCCAATCCAACCACAGACAGTAGTGAACACTGCGGAGGTGGCAATCCATGCATCCAGGGTGTGGACACTGGAAGTTGCCAATGCTGGCCAGATCCTTAGACACTCATACCCCAAAGACATCCTCTCCAAGGAGGGCAGACTGCATGCAAGGAGTGCTGTGGGAGTTTACTCCCTAGGTGAGCTGCTTCAGTATGGAGAGGAGGTACAGGAGTGTTCGGTGGGTCTCTAAAGGGCCCTCCTAGCCAGCTTCTATATGGCTTTCCAGGATGTCCCTGGAGATACAATTTGTGGAGCAAGGCTATGTATTGCCACCTACCAACTTCAGTCTTCTCAGATATCCTTTGGAGCCAGAACAACCTTTCTGGGGTAGGGGGTGTTGGCCAGAGCTCAGGGACACTGGCTACAGAACAAGATGCTAGACAAAGGCAACATACAGTAGTTCCCTTGCTGTATCTGACAGGACCCTGCATATGTAGGGATCAAAAGCTCTCCCTGTCCTCTCAACTCCTTAGCCCACTCTGCTGGTAACATTGACCTGGCTTTGATACTTTAGTGGGGGAATGAGAAGGTGGGCTATGTTTGAAATGCAGAGGCTCAGAGATACCTGAAAACATTGGAAAGGGAAGCCAAGGGCAGCATCAAGTGTCATGGCCAGATTCCCTGCAGAGCAGTTGATACCCAAAATGTAGAAGGCTAAGATTTGGCACTGCCAGTCATGGAGATGAGAATGTTGCTTGTCCCTACTCCAGGACAGGCAGAGAGCTGAGGGGCACAGCCATAAGGAGCAATGGATGGGCACTCACCCCATAGGGATCAGACAATCTCTGGCCTTCTCATTCTCCAGCAAGCATGAAGTAATATTTCCAGGCCTCCTCTCTCATCCAGGGTCATGGACTCCATCCTGGGGAGGAGAATGAAAAGAGGATGGATCTGAGCCCTCAGGAATGTTCAAGGATGTCTGGAGTATGGCAAGAGCTGGAAAATAAGCAGAGAGCACTTGGGGTGTCTCTAGGCTTCTGAGAGGCCCTGGAGGATTTGTGGGCAGGAAGGCAGAGCTGAGATTGCAGGGAGGCAGAGCTCTGTCTCTGCCTCCACCCAGGACAGAGGACTGCACTGTCCATGCTCCTAGGCCCAGGGTCACACATCCTAACAAAACTGCTGAACCAGCTAATTACCAGTTCCTTAGGAGTGCAGGACACACACCCAATGTTCCTGTGGCCTGCTCTGAGGCCCTCATTTGTGGACACAAGAGAAAAATACTTTAGAGTGAGCACAGAGCTCAATCCAAGACTTACCTGACCTGCATAGACGTGACTTGTGATAGATTGAGAGGAAGGAAAGATGGCTGGTGCACAGGGTCAAAAATGGCCGGAGGGACAGGATACAAGGTCTCCAGAATACCAGACCAACTTGGCTGAGTGCTTTCCTGACCCCAGCACCAGTATGAACTCTTTTTCAGGCATGGGAGTGCTAAAAACAGTGACAGATTTGTGATACAAGCCCCATGATATTAGATGTGATTGTGGTTCCAATTAATGCTCTTATGACAGAGCCAAGGTAGGTATCTCCTTTTATGATGAGGATACTGAAGTTCTTGGTGTGGAGGAAACTGCAGTTGAGAGTGGACTGCTATTTAAGCAGTTTGGCCCCAGAACTCACTAGGACCTCAGATTCCCTGGGTGACTCTGCATGCCGAAACCCTTCAAGATCATCATATTGTGATGTTCATGTCCTCCTGCCTCAGGTCCTTAGTAACATAGCCACCTGGTCATTAACCTGCTTGGAATCCAAAGCTGCCTATGCAACTCATGAAGGCTTCCAGACCTTTTCAAGTTACAAGCTGAGGTGCTTACCATAGTGTGCCCTACTTGCTCTCCCTAGGTGTCACAGGAACAGGAAAGCTATCAAAGGGCAGTCTGGTCAGTGCCTTTGACTCAGGAGCCTGCATGTCTGTAGACTTTGGCTGTCTTCCAACTGAGACATAGGTCAGGACAACCCAGTGACAGTCATCCCAATCTGCTAGGGCCAGCAAGTCTTTTAGTCAACACACACTGGACAGAGGATATTCAAGGCAGCAGGAGCTTCTTGTAAGAACCTGGGCTGCTTGTCTTCCATGTGTGCCAAAGCCTCCCTCAGTCTGCCTGTGCAGCACCAGACACCTCCAGCCTGGGCTCTAGTGCTCTGCCCTTTCCCGGAGGGACTGGGAAATGCTTCCTCTCTGGATCGTGCCCTGCAGACAAAGATGGAGCCTCTGTCTAGGTGGAGGTTACAGTGACCAAATAACCAGATATCTTACCATGTGCCTCAGAACCCAGTAGGCAGCCAGATGTTTCCAGCTGGACACCATGCTGGGGAGAAGAGGACAGACAGCCTAGTAAATAGTAATGAGTTGTCACTGCCTTTAAGGAATCAAAATAGGCTCTTCACTTTCAGCAACATTATTTCTTAAAACTGCTGAACCAGTTAAAAAGGTCACACAAGGAAAGTCATATGCTATGTGTTCCCACATATTCTGCCCTGAGAGATTTCCATGAAAGAAAGCTAAGAGGACAACTCTCCTCCCTCATCAGTGCTGAGATAGGATCCATTCTCAAGCAGCCAGATCTGGGGCCACTCTTAGGTTGCATTTGAGGGAACCCACTCCCAGCCAGATGCTTAGACAGCTAAAGGAGAATCCTTCAATCATGGTCCTTGTGAACCGAGGAGAGGAACATTAGTTTGAGCATCATAGTTAGTTAGTAAGCTCCAGCAAACAGAAAGTCTTACCCACAGGCCATGCCAATGTCATAAGACCCATTTCTTATTCCACCTGCAACAGAAGCATTTCATAACCATCCTTGATCAGAGTGTGTGTGTCCTGGGAGCAGCAGAGCCCCTTACCCTCCTGCTTTCTATTGTCACTGAGCCCAGCTTCAGAGACAGAAGATCCAGAAGTATCTCCATAAGCCTTGGAGCTCCTGCACTCCTTGTGTGCTCAAGAGCCCTTGCAGCAGTGCTTACGGCTCACTTAGCAGCCATTGGTGTTACCCACACCCATGGGGGAAGTAGGAGGGGCAGGATGGAGCCCAGTACACAACCCAGTCACAACTTACCAGCTATGTTGGCCACTGCCTGCAGCCCAGATGAGCACTGCCTATTGACAGTGGACAAAGGCACAGTCTCTAGAATGCCACTGCAAGAGAATTTGAGGTGACGGTCAGACACCTGCCTGCCAAGCTTTTATAGAAAACAGGCCTGTAGTCCTGGGACACATTACTTCCCACATTAGAAGGTGCACACCATGGGAATAACCTGCCAGTTCTGCCTCGGTGAGATCTAGGAGATCAGGGAAGGGGAGCTACTGGGCAGACCCCATCTCTGTAGGCATTTACTCCAGAGGCCCCACAAACGCACACCTTTCCATCCTGTGATTCTCCTGAAACCATGGCAAGGGAAGCCTGTCTGGGGCACATGGATTCTTCCTTCTCTCCCTCTGAAGATTCAACCATGAAAAACAAACATCCATTTTCCCCAGAGAAGAGAGAAGTTGGCTTTTTGCTGGGACAGGTCTCTAGCACAGAAGCCACATTTTAAGTATAAGCCCTGCGAACATTCTCACCCTGAGCCTTACTAGTCACCTCATGGCTGGGCCTTCCTGTTCCCACTGGGATAAAGATCTTTGTTGGGCACCATTGTTCTAACACCTCTTGCTCTAGGGTGTTCCAGGCTCTTACACTGGGCCCATCCCTGGAAACTAGTGGGTCCCCTCCCCAGGCCAGGTAATCTGCCTTTGCTGACAGTACAAAAGCCTGGGGACATTTTCAGGCCCCCTTTATGCCACTCTGGGAATGAATGTACCTTGGTGATTCCGGGGTGCAGCCAGGTTTGTAAACCCGTGCTAGGGACAGAGCCAGACTACGCAGGGACTTTTGCAGGTAGATGGTTTCCTAGACCTTTTGAACTCCTCCCAGGTACCCTAATTTTATAACATCTGGTTATTACCTCTTCATCTAATCCAGCAAGATTTTACCAAATACCTACTGAGCACAGGACACCTCCTGTAAGATGCTGAGGTGCTTAACATTATTGTGCCCTAGATGAAGCCTGATCAACACACAGAAAATGAATCCACCAACACAGACTAAAGTAGCAGGGCCAGATGGCACAGCCAGTGCACAGGGAAGGTCATGGGTAGTTTCAGAAAGGAAAGTCTCTCATTTTAAACCTTGGAGCTAGTAAAAGCCTTGCCCGAATATTGAGAATGTTTGGACAGAGTTTACCTAGGGGAGAAAGAGGGTGTTAGGACAGCATTCCCAGGGGACAGAATGAGCACTGCAGGGACATAGCAGGCAGACAGGCTGGTTGGAAGAGGAAAAACGATGGTGGGAAAGATGGTAGGAGATGAGGCTGGATGATAATTCTGGAGAGAAACTGACCCTGAACTGCTGGCTAAGCACTCTGAAACTTTCAGATCCTAGAGCTTTTGTATCTTTTTCTGTCATATCACTGACTAGTCATGTCATTATTTCTAGACCATGGAGCTGGAAGCATAAGAGTAAATAGGTCTTGCATCTACACATGGAAGTAATTTAAACATGGTTTTCCCACCTTGGGAGTGTGTGTGCTGTTGGCCAGGGCTTATGCCAGCCTCCCTCTGTTCCAGGGTTCTACTCAATGCTCAAGTTTCTGTTGGATGGGTCTAGAGTTCCCAGTTTGCTCAACAAGCAAATAAGCAATGCCACTGTTTGGTATGGTTATATGGTTATTTAAACTAATGAATCAGGAGAGTCCACACTTTAAAAAAGCAAGGCACAAGTTGGCTTTTGTTAAAATCAGTCCATTAAGAACCTTTGCTCCAGTCCTACGGCCCTGTGTATCTTTGCTTAGTGCCTGTTAATATCCCAGCCCCCAAAGTAGGAAAAAGGTTGTGCCCTCAAGTTCAGGGTTCTGAGGATTCTGGTAACCTCAATATCTAATGTCCAACTAGATCCTCCGCCACCCACTAGCTGAGTTCCTTGGGGATGGGACCCACTTAAGAGTCACAACAGCCAATTCAAGAGTCAGAAATAGAAAAGATTACCTCAGAAACTGGGCAATCTGGGCCATGGTGGCCCCAGCCCCAGGCTGAAGTACATTTCCTATGAAAAAAAAAAAATCTTTATTCAGTGCCTCATGGTGCTTTCTGGGCATTACAGTATAGCTGTAAGTATCAGAGAGAAGACACTCCAGGAACTCTTTCTTCAGGAACTTGAGACCTCCATGGGCTCACTTGAGTCACTGGAATTTCAGGGTCTGGAACAAGGGAGCCTGCCACCCTGCCACCCAACGGCTTGTTCTGTTGTACAGTGGCCCTAGTGCTGGAGGATCCCAAGCCAGGTTGCCCACGCACCTGCTCTTCAAATCAGTGCAAACTATGCATATAGCCTGCCCTTCAAGGTAGGGCCTTAGATGATTTTAGGGAAAGAGGAACATATGCAAAGCTCCAATCCAACAGAAGTGGTCCTATGGAGGATGGAAATGAGATTCTGAAAATGCATATTTCCCAAATGTCCTCTTCAAAGCCTCCCTGACTCCAGAGACAAGGGACTGTTATTTCCCACCCAGTGGTGGCATCCACTGGATGTAACTGTGCCCTGTATTATGTTGTTATATTTTAAGAGTAGAGGTGTAGGGATGGTAATAGTGTTGGACTGCAGGTCAGGCCCTGGGTTCACGTCCTAGCTGTTAGGGCCATTTCCCTGGGTCTCGATTTTTCAATCTCTGAGGGCCATTCCGATGGTGTTACGTTCCTATCGTGGCATAGGTAGGATGGTAGGGAACCTTGGTCTCCTGCCTCCTATGGTCTTGAAACCCTTGTAGGAATGGGCATTCCTGCTTTCCATTATATTTAACAAGCAGCATGTGCCTGCAGGGGGAACAATGTGTCTGGTGTTGGGGTTAATTAGACTGGCTCTCAGAAGAAGCTCACATTCAAGACGGCGGAGTCCATCACAGGTTCCCTCAGCGAAAACTGGGGGTAAGGATGTGTGGAAGAAGGACCTGGACGGATGTGAAGACCAGGAGGGCCCAGCGCAGGGCGTGGGTGGAGTGCTTACCTACGGAGATGTCTCCCAGCTGTTCCGGACTCAGCTTCACGTCCTGGAGAACCGCGCTCAAGACGGCTGACAGAAGCTCATCGGGGGTGGTGTCCTGCAGGGGACGCGCGGCGGCGGTGAGCCCCACTCCCACATCCCCACCCCAAGGGGACAACGTGACTACAGCGCGGGTGCCGACCGCCTTAGACCCCGGGGGAAACGAGCAGATGGCCGGAAACCAGCCCGCACAGGGACACCTTCTCATAACCGGAGCTCTCCCCGAGTGGCCTCACCTTGAAGCCGCCGCGGCCCGCTCGGCCGATGGCCGTGCGTCGTCCGTGCACCACCACCACGTCCGCCGCTGCAGCCTGCGGGGAGCCGCCCAGGCACTGCGCAGCCTGCAGCGCGGGACCGGACTCGGGCCGGCCGGTAGGGTGGCCCAGCACCACCTGCATCCTCCACATCGCGCCGCTGTCCGTGTGGACCCACCTGGGGTCTGGAAACTGACCTGGGGGGATTAAAAAGGGTCTTCCGCGGAAGCGCACGATGGGCGTACAAGGGTCCCGCCCATCCGCCGCAGCCAATCAGAAGAAGATATACACGAGGACACGCCCCCGCAGGCAAGCCCGCCCTCCAAAGCCCCGCCCACGGACACCGCCCATAACGTCAGTCCGCCCAAAGCCCCGCCTACCCTGGCCTTCCAGGCTCAGTCAGGGGTTGGCCTTGCTGAAGCCCCGCCCAGGAATGCTGGCCGGAGGCTTCACACCTTTCCCAGCCTTTGGCAGCTAAACTGGAGACAGGACTCTAAAAGTGGTGTTGATTTCTCTAAATAAACCCCGCCACAGCCGGGAACTGCTGCTCCAAAGTCCTGTCCCCTGCTGCTGCCAAACTGAAGTCGGGGCCGCTAGGATCCTCGCCCAACGATTCCTGCAGTGGGTGGAGTAGGAGGTTGGGACTCTTAATTCCTGTTTCTCCTTCCTGATCGGTTCGGCAGTGCCTGCCTTCCCAGCACCAAGCCCGAGGATCTGAATAAATTTCCGCGATGCTGAGTCCTCCTCCGATCTAGTCACGCTGTCCCAGGAATTTTTTCACTTAAGAGTCCATTTGGGATCTTTGGATGCGCAGAGAATGTATTTTACGAAGGTGCCACATTGAGACAAGCTCTCTAACTGGAGAAACAACATCTCACATTTTTTTTTCTTTCTTTCTTTCTTTTTTTTATATGGGTACCGGGAGTCGACCTCAGGGCCTTGCGCTTGCCGGGCAGGCGCTTATGCCGCTGAGCTATCTCACCGGCCCATCTCACATTTCTTGTACAAATTTTACACTCCTTTGGGAAGAATGGATTAGACCCCTGCACACACTTCCTACCCTGTGGGAGGGCTCTCTACCAAGGCAGGGGACCGTGATTGGCTCTTACAGGTGAATAATAGATACCTGTTTAATGAATGAACGAACTAGGTCTAGACTGTGTCCCCAACCCTAAAGAGCAAGGCCAAGTGTCCCTTGCCTGCCAATGACAGGGCCATGTGATTATCTAAGATCTGGGAGAATAGTGTTAGGTTTGTGGCAGACGCCAAAGAACAGGCTGCCCTGTGAATTCTAACCCTAGGGAGTAGGCAGGGCCACCATGCGCTCAGACTCCCGAAGACAATGTGCCAGCTGACACTGCCACCTCGGAGTGCATAGATGTCTCTTCCCCTGTTCTCCTCCTGGCAGGACTTGTGCTCTGTGGATACCCAGGAGGGAAGATCTGGTGCCTTCTACCCTGTCCCCTCCCCACCATCCTCTAAGGCAGGATCACATGAACCCTGCAATCCCCAGTGGAAGGAATGTGATTTCATCAAAGAGCAAGCCTGGTTTCCCACAACTCCTGAAGCAGGGTCGTAGGACTCCTGACTTCAACCCTCACATGCATGTCGGTTGGATTTCAACATCTAACCAACTTGACACCTTGAGGGCAGGGGTTGGACCCCCTGCCTATTACTAGATTGTTGGATCTGCCTGGGCTAGTGATCTGCATTGTGTCTGTGTTGTGTAGGGGTCTTAGTTCTTGGATCCTCTTCAAGAAGATTTGTGAGGAGATCTCTGGAAAGAAATTCAAAGTTAAAAGTTGTGTGTTTAGCAAGCCAGTTCATTGGGAAACAAGCATAATATAATTTTCAGCAAGTATGTTTTAAAGGACAGTATACTTCTAAGAAGGGAAAGTGGGCAATGCTACTTCCACACTGGTGCCTCGTTGCCATCTCACATCCCCCTTCCTCCTCTTCAGAGGGCAGAGAGGGAAGCGAGGTGAATGCTACCAGGATATCCCACCTTGAGTCTGAGTCTCTAATGGGCCCTGTGAAGTTAAGGTTAGTACTCAACTTACCTAGGGAATTTGCAAAGCATACTCTGGGATGTGTCTGTGTAGGTCATGGACGTGTGACTTTGAGGCTATATCTGTTCCCTGACCCCTCTCTTTTCAGCTGTGTTCTATTCCTCTGCTGCCACGAACTAAGCAGCTTTGCTCCACCATATCTTTCCGCTATGACGTTTCTGCCTTGGGGCCAGCCAATCATGGACAGAATCCTTTGAAATCATGAGCCAAATTAAACCTCTTCTCCATTGTGCTGTAGATGTCAGGTATTATGTCCTAGTGATGAAAAGCTGACCAATACAGCCCCCCTCTCATCTGTATCTTTGACTCCTCCCAGGCTTTGCCCTCACGTTTAGTAGTGACAAGTCCCCAAGAGCCTGCTTGAGCAGCAGGGGCTGCTTTTCATTTCTACCTATGCGGGCACACCTCATGCTGTGGGGGCTGGGATGGCATCCCTGCTTCTGGCGTATCCATTAGATCTGGGCTCTGGGGCTAGGTCACCAGGGTGATGTCAGCAGGAAACTTCCTCTCAGGGCCACCCACAGAGATCTACCCTGACTGCCTTCTTTGCTGACTAACAGTGACCACAGAAGAACATCTTGCCTCAAAAGTTGTGGGGTGTGACCACATGCCATCTTGCTCACCCAGACACATATAAACATGTACATCACACACACACATACATGCACACATCGCACATGCACACACACACACACACACACACACGAGTCACCTGAATATAGCTGTAGCTCTCAGGATCAGGTGGGTGGGAAAGTCCCACCATCCAGGGGCCCTGATTGTCTTTCTGGAAAATAAAGGAGCATCTTGAATTTTCTTTTTCTCTTTTCCCTAGTCACTGAAAGCAAACTCTGGAGAGGTGCCAGCCTGCCAGCATTTATACCTTCAATTAAATGCAGGTGGAGGAGGAGGAAGCCTGCTTGGATTTGCACAGCAGATTTTCTCCCTCCTAAGGCAGTCTTCAGATTCCCCTCAAGTGAGAAAATATCGTGGTCCTAGGTCTCTGCACCCCAGGTAGACTCCAGGGCCTACATCCAATAGAAATTGGGTCCCTTCTCTGCTTTGCCTTTGGCCAGGATGGAACAAGGTGCTTTCCTTCCATGTCTTGGGAAGGAATGGAGACCACCCTCTGAATGATCGTGGTGCAGTCCTTAAATGCCATGCACCTGGTTCTTTTTGATATTGGCCATTTAGAACAATTTAGAGAATGCTTTATGTACTTGGTGAGAATTTCAAAGACATAAGTGAAATGCCCATGTTTGTGATTTGTCTTTATGTGTCCTAGGTTTATAATAAAGCCCATTGTATTTTGGGATTATGTGTGTGTGTGTGTGTGTGTGTGTGTGTAAGGGCTTGGCACCAGTAAGCTAGAATATGACTTTCCCAGTAGGGGGATTGAGGTGGGCTTGGCAAGGGTTTCCAGATAGCAGGCCTCCATCTTAATGGTGCAGGCCTCAGCAGGACAGCAGGAAGAACCAGGAACACTGTCTTCAGCTCCTCCTTCTTCTCCCTAGGCTGGGACTTCTCTGGGTTGTGCCATGCCCTGGGTCCTGGCTTTTCCAATGACCATGGGGTGCTCTTCTAAGCTCTGAGAATTCTGCAGGACCCTGCTCCAGCCACACATCCCTTGAGGACTCAGCTATGTCCCTGATGTCTGTGCATATCTGTGTCAATCCAATGCTACTGGTGTATTTTAAGGAAATTGTTGATTTTTCACTGTTTACTCTGGCAAATTTGAAAGATATAAACAAAACCCCCCAAGCATAATCCTAACCTCAGAAACAAACTCTAGTGACATTAAGAGTGCTCAGACATCAGTGACTGCTGTTTTTCCCCATGGCTGCTGCTGGTGCCCTGCCCTGGCTTCTGGGCCACTTAGCTGCTGCGGGCTCCCATTCCTGGTTATTGGCCCTCAGGGATGTCTGGAGAGATCCTGTGTACTCAGGAGAGCCCCAAAGAAGGGGGCTTTCCTCTCCAGCATCCCCTGGGGGAGCACAGGCACAGTGTGACCCTGGGAGTACACCTGGTGCTGTCCGTGGTTAGAAACACAGTGCTAGGCATGCATAGGGAAGATTTACTGCTGGCATTGTCAAAGGCAAAGGAGGAAATTTTGGAAGGGAAACCATGTGTAAAATTGAGGCCAAAGGAGGTGTGGTTGCTGAAGAAATTAGTGCAATTAAAAAGAAGCCAGATATTTTGAAGTGGGACAAGAGTCTTTAAGGGTATCTCTGGAATCAACAAGACATTCCCTGTCCCCATGCAAGCTCAAGAGTGCAAAAGTATAAGTCTTTCATTTGAGAAGAAAGTCCCTGGGCCCCAAAAAAGGCAACCTAGGGAGTTGTGTCCCCAGGAATCTTTCACCGTGATCAGACATCCAGTCTCTCAGAGACCACTGCAGCCATCTTCTAAGGGGATCAATCTACTGCTTGATCTGGTGGCAGACCTTGGCATTGCCCACATGGTACTAATTTTTCAGGCATGAAGAATGTAACATTTGTAGTGTTATGGAGGCTTTTACCCAGATTTCAAAGGAAGTCCAGAGAGACCAGGCATTGTGTCACAAGATCATTGTCCTGTTGGGAGCCCCTGAAAGAGTGATGCTTGAAGCTGTGGGAGTAGAGCAGAAGCTTTAGTTGGAGATACAGGAATGTGGAATATCTGCTGAGGAAAGCTACAGGCAGCAAGGAAGCCAACTTAAGAGAGAGGTCATGTGGGTTGCAATCAGCAAGGCCATGGGGTGGGGTGTCTCAGTCCTTTGGAGCTTACATCTCACTACCATGTGACCTAGATGCTAGACATGGAACTATAAGGCTTAATGTTGGTTTAACTGGGTTTGGTCATGCTGAGGTGTAATTCCTTTCTATTCCCCTATTCCTTCCTGGGAATGTTTTCCTGGTGCCATTGTGCATGTAACTTGCTTTTTGATTTTTATAGGGGTTCACAAGTAAGAGTTTGCCTTGAGTCTCAGAGGAGATTTTGGACTTGGATTTTTGAACAATACTGAAACTACTGTCATTGAGGAGGAAGGGATTAGTGAATAGGATAGTCATATCATGTTAAGTGAAGTTATGACTTTGTTATGTGTTTATTTTGGAAATTAAGCATAGTTTAAATAGATGTTATTAAATGTTAAGTTGATAATTAATCTTGATTGTCAACTTGACAAAATTAAAAGACTCTTAGAGAGCTAGTTGGAATATGAGAGCATGAATCTTATCAATGGGTTAATCTGTTCATAAGTTCATAGGTGAATTATCTATGAGGAGGCAGAGCCTAGTAGGAAGGATGGAGTCAAATGGTTGTGACCTTGGGGACTACAGATGGTCCCTGGGCCCTTCCTTTCAGGGTCTTTCCAACCTATTCTGTTTCCCTGACACCATGAGTGGAGTGGCTTTACTCACTTTGCCCTTCCTTTTTTTTTGTGGGTACTGGGGGGTCGACCTCAGGACCTCGCGTGCCAACAGGCACCCGTGCCGCTGAGCGATATCACCGGCCCCTTTTTCATATGTGGGATCCGGGAGTCGAACTCGGGCCCTCACGCTTGCAAGGCAGGCGCTTACGCCGCTGAGCCATCTCACCGGCCCTCACTTTGCTCTTCTGCCATGATTTCTCTGCCTTGGAATGAAACCTCTGAAACTGTGAACCAAAATAAACCTCTTATCTTTTAAGTTTTGGGTGTTAGGTATTTTGTCTCAGCAATGGGAATGCTGACCTATGCACTATATGATCTAGCAATTGAAAACAAGGATTGAAAAGATATATGTACATCCATGTTTATAGCAACTTTATTCATAATAGTCAAAATGTGAAGGCAGCTCAGTAAATATCCACTTATGAATGAATAAACAAAATGTGATGTATGAGGTGAGAATAAAAATACAGTGATTATTTAAATTAAAATTTATTATTTTTTAAAGTCACATTTCCATTAATCCCCCTCAAAATATATTTCTCCTTGCTTTGAGCACACTTATCTCATTCTTTCCACTTTCTGAAGTAGTTCTGAAAGTTCTCTTCTGTGGGTGTGGTTAGTTGCCCTGTCATGGCTTGCTTGATGTCCCGAATCAATTCAAAATGTTTATCTTTGATGATCATTTTTACTCTGGAGGAGAGCCATAAGTCACATGGTGCCAGATTTGGTGAATAAGGTAGATGAAGATGCACTATAATGTTTTTACAAGCTTGCTTTTCTTTTGAATGGCACACAGCAGTAGTAATCACTATATTTTTCAATCATACTCTATAAGGACAGTCATAAAAGGCAACTTCCAAAGCTGCCTCAGAAAGTGGCAAGGATGATGGGATAAGAGTGTACCTTAGTTACTTTTCTCTCATTGCTGAGACAAAATACCCAACTCCCAAAGTTAAAGGGTGAAAGGTTTATTTGGCTCACAGTTCGTAGAGGTTTTAGTCCATAATTGGCTGGGTCCAAGACAGGGCGGTTTGGCAGAGGAGGATCCTAGAAGAGAAACACTTCATGGTGGGCAGAAGGTAGCAAAAGCAAGCAAGGAAGGGAGAGGACAAGCCTCTTTCTATCCCTTATATGGTATCTACTGAGATTAGGGAGGTGCCAAACCAACCAGTGGACTGATTTAGTAATCATCCACCCTTAATCCGAGCACCCTTAATCCTAGCATTGCACCGTGAATCAATCACATGCTCTAGATTCAGCCATCTCTGAAAAAGCCCTACCTATGACTGCATGAGTCTTTGGGGGGACATCTACCCACAAACCATAGCACTGTGTTTAAAGCAAGGGTGAGTATCTTGAGGAAGATTCATAACAATGCATCTTTTACTATAATAAATTTTTTAAAAATTTAAACATTCACCATATAGTTTGATCATATACATACAATGAAATATTATTCAGTCTCCAAAAGGAAGGACAGCCAGACATGGTGGCACACACCTGTAATCCCAGGACTCAGGAGGCTGAGGCAGGAGGATTGATCTGAGTTCGAGGCCAGCCTGGGCTACATAGTTAGTTCAAGGCCAGTCTGAACTGCATAGTGAGACCAAAAAGCCAAAAAACAAACAAACAAACAAAAAAAAAGGACACTGCAACATCGATAAGCCTTACATTTAGTTATATAAGCCATTCACAAATGGACAAATACTGTATGGTTCCACTTACATGAGGAATCTAGAGTAGTCAAATACAAAAAGACATAATGTAGAATGGTGATTGGCAGGGACCAGGGAGGGAGGAATGTGAAGTTATTGTTCAATGAATAAAGTTTCAGTTTTGCAAGATGAAGAGAGTTCTGGAGATTAGTTGTATAACAATGTGAATATACAAAACACTCGTGAACCATACCCTTAAAAATGGTTGAAGAGGTACATTTTAGGTATATTTTCCACAATATAAAAGAGACATTCTTGGGACAACTGGAGAAATTTGGGAGTTAGATGATGGCAATGAATTATTATGAATTTCTCTAAATATGATAATCACACAGTGGTTATATAGGAAATCTTCTGTAGCTGTCAGTGAATAATTCTATATTATATTGATATAAAATGACTTATTCTGGGATTTCCTTTTAGATACCGTGGTGGATTAACTAATGGTCAACTTGTAACACCCAGCTGAACTGAATCAGCATGGTGCTGGGTGTGGATGGCCCACCTGAGGATTGTTGCAAACAGCATGAAAAGAGAATTGGGGGGAAGATGGTGTGCTGTTGATTCTTCTGGAGAAGATTGTCACTCTGGTTTTCCTTATAGAAACTCAGCTGTTCTTATCGTCAGAGGAGCTCAGGTCCTCGCTATCACTGAGAATGGCTGCGATTCTCTTTGGGGGAGCTCTGTCCTTGCTCTGAGTGTTGCTTCCTGGATCCAGTGCAGACCCCTCATCCTGCTGGCATAGATCCTTCATCCCACTGGTGCTGACTTTTAGCTTCCACCACTGACCTTTTGGCCTTCCTAGTGCAGATCCTTGATTCAGACTTGCATGAGACATTGTTGTGGGCTCTAGGCCTCCAGCTGGACTTGTGGAGGACATTGCCTTGGGCTCTAGGTCTTCAGCTGGACTTGTTCAGGACATTGCTGTGGGATCCAGGCCCTCAGCTGGATTCTTTGGGTCTCTAGTCCATGGACAGTTCTCTTGAACTCTTCTGCATTTGACTCTTTGGGTAAATATTATAAAATAATCCTATAAATTATGTGTCCTGTATTAAATTGCTTCCCTTGCAAACCCTGATTACAACAGATACCCAAGCAAATTAGGAGAGAAAAATTTGAAGGGGTAGGTAAAGTAAATGTGACTGTGATATTATTAGTTGTTAAATTGGAGGTTCTCTTAATTTTTGCATGTAAAATTTTTTCATAATGTATTAGTCACTTTCTTTTCACTGGGACAAAATACTTGACACCTATAATTTAAAAGAGGAAAGGTTTATTCTGGCTCATGGTTTCAGAGTGTTCAGTCTGTAGTCAACTGGATCCAAGGAAAAATAGGAATGGTGGAAAGGCATGGGGGAGGAAAGCTGCTCAACCCACAGCAGCCAGGAAGTGGAGAAAGAAGAAGAGCCAGAGTAAGAGACATACTCTCCAAAAGCATGCCTATAGTGATCCACCTTCTCCAACTTGGCCCAACCCTTAACAGCACATTAAGCTATGAACTGATGAGCTGATAAGAATAATGCTCCCATGATCCAATCACCTTCCAAAAGCCACACTTCTGAATACATGGACTTTTGGGGTACATTTTAGTTCTAAACCATAACACATAATAAAAAGAAATTTTATAACTTGAGAAGTAAAAGTATTGTTGCTACTACATTAGGATAAATGGTTCTCTTGCTAAATGTTCTAAGGCAAGTATTTTATTTTTTTGTTTTGTATTTTTGCAGTGTTAGGGATGAAACCTGGGCCTCTTGCGTGCTAGGCAAGTGTTCCATCACTGAGCTGTATGTCCAACCCTAAGTTAAATCTTTTAAAATCATTAACTACAAAGGAATGAAACAGAAAAATAATCTTTTCTTACCTAGGTGGGGAAGAGGAAGTCATGTTTGATAATATATTCCCAGACATTTGAAAATTTTGCCTGTGACAATTGGCTGATTTTAAAAAATCATTGATTTTAAGGCTTGAAAAAAGTGTTCTACAAATATTTTCTTCCACTCAAACTATTTTCTCTAACTCACAGAGACCCTCAGAAATATAGGGGTTGAAGTCAAGGACCAGACCCACTGACTATGGACAAGGGGAGAAGTACCACAGTGCACTTGCAGTCATGCTGGGTGCCTCACACATGGCCAACGGGGAGCGTGGCTCCTCAGCCAGCCAGGGAGGCAGGAATGAACACCCTTCCTCACAAAAGCACAAGCAGCCTTTTGATGGGCAGAGAAATCTGTGCGGGGGACTGGAAAGTGGTGAGCAGTGAATAGCTGGAGGATGCTTGTTCAAACTGGGCTGGAGTGATATGGAATTCCAGAAGGTGTATTTAAGAGTAACAGAGCAGATAAGACCATTGGGTTGTCAGGTGGGAGAAGAGGGAGCTAACATCACTTTAAGGGAATACTGTCTCTCCCAGCTGCTGTTTGCTGAGTGATACGGGACAAATGTTCTAAAAGTGCTGGGGACTTGTGGTTCTGGGACAATGTGGAGTAAACACACTTTTCACTATTCCCGCTACTATATACAGTGAAACATCCTGGACATTATTTATAACATAGCAGAATCTGAAAGGGGGAGAGAAGGAGATGGAATGATTAGGGACTCTGGGACCTGTGTGATGACATATCGCTTGCTGTCCTTCAGTTATCTTTTTTCTTCACAGACTTCAGAGTACACTAGAGAAGGTAGCAGCCCAGGAACTAATAAATATGAAGGAAACAAGGGGTCTATGCCTCAAGATGTTGACTTTCTAGGATTATATCAGCAGGCTCCCCTTGCCCTCTGGTTTGTCGTTGGGTTTGGAGCATATGTGGCACCACAGGAAGAGCAGAGAGCAGGAAGAGAATGAAGTCAGGGTATTTAGCTCTTCCCTTGTGGTTTGCTGAGGACTGACTAGTCCTCTGTATCAAAGCAATGATACACAGAGACTCTCTTGGGCTGTGTCTATTTTAGTTTCACTTTTTTTGTTTTTTAGTTCATTCACTGTATTGTTCATTTCTAGGATTTATAGATGTAATCTTTGAAGTTCATGTCTTTGTCATATTATTTCATCTCTAAACATTTTAAACATGTACAGAGTAATTTTCAGGGAGTTCTATCACCACTAATTCATTGATGGAAGCCCCTTCATTTATCGCTTCTGTTATGTCCTTTCCTTTCTTCATATGCTCAGTAATTTTTGCTTGCAAGTTCATTTTCATTGAGGATCATCTTACCTAGAACATTCTGTGAGTTTGAGTCATGCATTGTTGTGGGAACCTTGCTAGGAACTGGTTTAGTACTAGCTACTGCCAAGACCTTAGCAGGGTTCTTGGGTTTTTAACATTTGTTGCTGGACTTGATGCTTGCTGTTATGGAGCTGAATTTTCTATCCATTTTTGGTACATCTAGCTCAGTCCTGAGCTGCTTAACAATTATCAGTACAGTCCTTCGTAAGAAGCTTATGCCCTTCGGTACATTGTGAGCAGTATCCTACATAAGGATACAACTTAGACAAGGAGCTGGGTCCCACATTTAGCCTAAGGCCAAGGAAGCAGTAGAAATATAAGAGCAGCTCAAAGATGCAGATAAAATAAGCATTTCACACAGTGAGTGACCAGGAACCAAGGAAATAAGAGTCCCCAAATTCACAGGCATCTGTGGGGACCATCACAAGTCACAGGGTTATTTATCTCTTTGCACATGGAAAGACCCTACTGTATCATAAAAATATCAATTTATGGGAGGGAGAATTAACAATATATAATTTCATATGTTTTGGTATTTGTAATAGTTAACTGACTGTGTCAACTTGAGTAAAAAAATGCAACTAAATTGGATCAGGATAATTCTGGATATGGAAGACCCACCCTAGGGACGATTGTTACCAGAATGGTATAAAAATGAAATGAAGAAGGAAGAGTTGTTTCTATCTCTTTGGAGGAGCTCCAGTCTTCACCTTAACCTTGGACATCATCTTCTGGCTTCCAGCACCAACTCTTCAGCCTCTGGCGCAGATCCTTCAGCCTTCCGTTGTAAGGGAAAGTAAAATTTCAAGTAAAAGCCTGCCAAGAAAGTCCACCAAGAATGCCCGCCAAAAACCTAGTGGACATGTCCAGGCAAGCCTGATAACAGGACATTCCTTCCTTTGTGTGACCCATTTTACTGCCTTTGTGTAACTGATGGCCTTGCACTGTAACTTGAGATGTTTAAACTCCCTTGGCAACCCATGATGTCACCCAACCCTCCAATCATAATGTGCCAAATCTGCCTTTGTACCTCCCCACATGCTTTCCCCATAAAAGCCCCGAAACCCCACTGGGTGGGGCTCTGACTCTTTGGGAAAGATCTCAGTCAAGCCCACCACTGTAATAAACTGCCTCCTTACCCTTCTTGATGCCATTTCTTCCCATGTTCGGTCTGTTTTCTGTAACACCATCACAGACCCTTTGGCATCCTGATACAGACTCACACAGGACACTATGGTGGGCTCCAGCCCTTCGACTGGAACCTTTGGGGCTCCAGCATGGAGACAGACCTTTTACACCCTTCCACACCTGATCCTGTGGGCAGCCATTATAAGCCAATCATGTAAATTCTTATATGTTTGTATATCTTGCATTAAATCTGCTTCTCTAGTAAGCACGGACTGATACAGTATAACATTTAGGGGCTAGGGATATAGCTCAGTGGCACAACACCTGCCTGACAAGCACAAGATCCTGAGTTCAATTCCTGGTACAAAAAAAAAATTAGTATTACACTAACATACCTGTATGATGAGAATGTGAGATCAGTGTCCTAGCTGTATGAAAACTGACAAGAGTTTTCTGTCCTCCTTCTCTCAGAAGCTCCTAGGATTTAGACAGAACCTACTCCCTTCAAGCTCATGATCTTCCAACAAACTGTGAGAGAGTGGAGAGGATAAGGCAGGCTCTGACCTCAGGAACTCATCATCCATGGAGAGAGGAGCCTGACACTGGAGTTTCTCAGTGTGGCTATTGATGGAGTCTTGGCCCTGTCTGGGGAAGTCCTATGTTGAATGGGAAAAGCAGACTCACCCAGGACAGTAGGGACTGTAAGCTGGGGTGTGTAGATTTACTCTCAGAGTGATGGAGGTCAGAGGCCAACTAGGCAGGAGCCATGAGGAAAGCATCCCCTAGGATGAGGATTGAGAAGGGTAACCCTCAAGGTCATGCTTATTTGGAAGTATGAAAAGAAAACGGTGGACAAGTCTGTGCAGTGGGACAAATGGGAGTAGTTCTCCTATTTCTTTACATCTCACTCTGTCCAGAATAGTGCATGAAGTGGGGCTTTGAAATCTGTCCTCGGCCTGTACTTGAACTAAGACCCCAGTGTGGTGTCAGATGCCTGGTTGATGGCAAGGTACAGAATTGATCTTGCTCTACCTCTGGCCAAGGCATTGCCTACCCCATTCCTACCCCATTCCAAGAGTTCCTCTCTGTGAGAGTTTAGCCAAAACTGAGGAGTCTGGGGAGCCTCTGTGACTCCCTTATTCCAGGCCAGGGCCTCTGGGTTCTCCTGACACTTCCAACTTGACCAAGCCATCTTAAGAGCAACATGATACCTTTATTAGAATAAATCACAGCCTAGCATCATGAGAGGGATCATTTTTGGATCTTGAGGGCTTGCTTCAGAGCAGGATTGACACTGGCCCCCTCCAAGACAGGGCCTGGAATTTATAAACATATCCAGCCACTCAACTCTAACCCACACTGGTCTGGGGGCCTGGCCCTCAGGGAGCCTGTCTGTGAGCTTCCTCAGGTGCAGATTGCTCCAAGGCAGTGTTAGAGGAAATGTCCACATCCAATCTCAGAATCTGGGCATTGAGAATCATGTTCTTTGCTGCTTCCTCAGACATATCAGATGTCGAATCGTCAGCCATCGTCATCTCCATGGCATCACTGTTCATCTTCCTGGAGGTGTCTTCAAAGTTCTGGGCCATCTCTCTGTGGAGTCTGAGAAAAAGCCATCATTGGGGCTGCTTTCCCAAGAGATGAGCTCTTTTGCTCCTGCAAGTTCCCAGCCAAGCTTTGCCATCGGTCTAAGAGGGACACTCATCTCCAGGAGCAGGCAGGTTCCATCTCCCAACTCCAGTCAGACCCTTCTATTTTCTATTACTTTGGAATATGTTTCACCACCTTCTTCACTAGCACTTAGTACTTGCTGCAGCTGGACTTTGTGCCAACCACTTTATGTGGGTTTAATACTCTCAAAAATCCTGTGGGGGAAGAAGGCTGGATTACATGACTTTATTTCTTTGTGCCTCATTTCTCTCATCTGTAAAATGGGAATAGCGAGCAGCTCTATTTTGCCTTTGCTTGGTTTGAGGACAAAGTAAGGGAAGGCATGTATAGAACAGGCTTGACATACAGTAAGCTCAAAAAATGTTGCCTGGGCTGGTGAGATAGCTCAGTGGCATAAGTGCCTGCCTGGCAAGTGCGAGGTCCTGAGTTCAACTGCCGGAACCCACATACAAAAAAAAGGGCCTGTGATATCGCTCAGTGGCACAGGCACCTGCTGGCACATGAGGTCCTGAGTTCGACCCTCAGTACCCACAAAAAAAAATGTTGCCTATTATTACTGTGTTATTGCATTTTGCAAATGAAGAAATTAGTCTTCAGAGATATGAGGTCTTCCCAGTGCATACACTAGGAAACGGTAGCACAGAAATAGAAATCTAGAAATCCAGGCTGTTTGATCCCTGGGGTTTGCACTGCAGGGACTGGTCCTAAACACTCCAGGACACCTGCCTCTGGGCAGCTGGATGCACAATCTGAAGGAGAAACACAGACTCAGGAATGACTGGGACTGGAGCTCTTGCTCACTGTCTGCCGAGATTGGCAGGTCCTCTTTTATCAGCCTCTGCCTCAGCCCCAGTCACTCAAGAAGCCAACGGTGAGCAATTCTAAGCAGTGTATACTGACAATGGAGCCCTGTATGCTCCAATTCCATGACCTGCTGTGTGTTCATTGCCTAGGGCTCTTGAAATGCTGGAGGTATTTCCAGCCCTTACCTTCTTCCTTTCTGAGTGCTGAGCCTCAGGAGCTGGGTACTGAGCCCTCAAGAAGGACAGGCCTCTGAGCAAGAACTAGTCCTATGGTTGGGCCCAATATTTCACTCACCTAGTTTTCGGTGAATAGATTATTCCTGAAGTCCCAGACAACAGTGGACATTTCCCAGAGGGTCTGCAGAGAGAGGCAGGGCCCAGGGCAGTAGATAGAGGAATATTTCACATGTGACTACCAGATCTACTTCTGATGTGTGTTGGAACCAGGGGGAAGAAGGCTGCCTTCCTTCCTAAACAAGGATGATTCCCCTGGACAGCATGCCCTCCACTCTCAGACCTCTCAGTGGATGAGGGAGTATGTTTTGGGGTTCCCTACGTGGCACCTGCTTCTTAAGGTCTGGGGATTTTCAGGGTTTACAGGGGTTCAACTTCAAGATGTCTAGTTCAGGGGCCACACTGGGGAGCTTCGTAAGGAAGCAAGGAGGCTGGTAGCAAGGTGGTTTGGATGAGAGTCACAGTCAGGCTCTACTTCCTCCCTTTGTGCTCAAGGATTACGATGCAGCACAGCCAAACAGGTACCTTCATGATGCTAGAGAGGGCCTGCCTGAAGTGAACGTTCATCCCAAATTCTCTCATTTTAAGGGTCAGTGTAAAATAGATGTAACTGTCAGTAAACCTGGAATGAAGTCAGGACACACACACACACACACACACACACACACACACACACACATGGCCAGAATAGACAGAGACAAAGAAGAGAGGGGCAGGGAGGAGGGAGAGATGCACAGGGACCTCTGTGATGTGTTCCTAGGCCTTGCTCCTCTTGCAGCCTGCCTACTTCCCATTTCCTCTCAAATTCATGGCCTGCTCACCAGCCCTAGATACTCACAATACACAGCCCATCATCAAGATCACCTTGTGGAGGTGCCTATTGTAATAAAAATCTAGGATGGATGCCTCAATCACCATCTCTCCAGGCAGCTGCAGCTAGAGCACAAGCTTTACAAAGAAGGCTCAGGGGAGCTTGCTTTTCCCTTCTTCCATGTAGAACCTCATAGAAAGTGTCCTATATGAGAAACAGGCCTTTACCATACTCCACATCTATGGGGGCCTTGATCTTGGGCTTCCCAGTTTCAAGAACTGTGAAGAAAAATTTCTGTTTATAAATTATGCCATCTAAGGTATTTTGATATTGTAGCCAGAACAGACAGACAGCAGGCAAAACCTTCGTCACACAGTATACTTTGGGAGAGGTGGGAGATTGTCCTCTTGGCCCCAGAGGACACTGGACCCCAGTTCTCACAGATGGGATTGCTCCATTCCCGCTGCAATCTGCACTTGAAGATAAGGAAGGCTGAGGAAGCGAACACAACAGCAGGAGCAGGGGCTGAGGACAGACCCAGGGGAACAGAGAGGAAGTTCTCACAGTGATGAGGAGAGTCCCATCCCCCAACCTCACCGGGCAACACAATAGCCAGAGCCAAGGAATGACCTGGCTTTGGGATGTTTATGGAATAGGTGTTAACAGGAGTGGTTTTCAGTGTGGTCAGCTGACCAGCAGAATCCGTATCAGTGGGGAACTTGTTAGAAATACAGATCCTTGGGTGTACCCCACCCCTGCAGACATGGAAACTCTGGGGAAAGGTCCAGCCACCAGTGTTTAGCAGGCTCCAGGATGATTCTGATGTTCACAAAATCTGAGATCCATCCCCACGGTTATCAGCCAGTTAGCTACTCCTTGGGGTTTCCCCTTAGCTTTTTAGTAACTCTTCCTTAAATAGGGAGGGATAATCAGAGATCCCTGGAAATTGAAAAAAAACCTCCCAAATTTAAGAGGATCCAATATAAGCAAACAGAAAGAGTGATTGAGGAAGACACATATGCAGGGAATCAAAAGGAAAAAACAAGAAATTCTAAGTTGTATCCCGAAGAACAATTGAGAATGTTTTGCAATTTTATATTAATAAAGATACAAATACTGTTGAGAAAACAATCAGAAAATAAGAGTAGTTAGTGTACCAGCTAAGTGAATCTTTCTGTCCCCAAATTTTAGCTGAAATAATGAAGTCCCAAAGATGGAAACAATGGATAAAAACCTTGAATTATAGAGATAGATTTGATCATAAAGAGGGCAGGACTTATAAAGAAAAACATAGCAACACAGCCCAGTGGGGACTTTGCACCTGTGCAGGCTAGAAACTCCAGTTCATGGAAGTGAAAGATTCTTGAATAAATCTCCTCATGGCATCATGTTGCTCTCATCTACTGTAGCCAGGAGAATAGAGTCCTGGCAAACTCCTTAGATAGATTCTGGGGCTGCCCTCTAGAAAGGGAGTCTGCCCTCTCACTATCTGGCTGGTCCGCTGACTCAGATGCTTGAGGGCTTGCCCAGGTACACTAGTCAGTAAGATAGCTTAGGAGAGGGCTCATCTGTTTCCTGAAGACTGAGGTCAGTCCACCCTTCCTCAGCCTCATCTCTCTTACCTTTAACACTGACCATCCCCTGTTCTTGAACCCTTGCCTTTTCGTACCCTTTCTTTCTCTTGGTTTTCTGCCCACTTCTCTGGAAACTCTTTGAGGGTTTCCTCCATAGGGGAAGCAATGCTGGGGTTTCAGAGGCTTTGCCCAAACTCCTCATCTCATCTAGATGCACCTTCTCTGGGAAAAAAACCCACCCATTCCCACACCCTTCATCTCTACCCATCAGACCCTGGCCTGTGCACACCTGGAACTTGCTTGCTTACCAGATGTAAAAGATGAACAGGAACATAGGTGCCCCACCCACCAGGAACAGGGGTTACCAGTGGGGAAGGCTGTAGCTGAGTCCCATCAGGAACAGGGCGCCCACAGAGATAAAGCAGTGCTCCAGCAAGATGGCGTGGGCTCGGTGATTGCCCACTAGCCATTCAGTGGCTGTGCAGAGGTGAAGTGGACAAAACCAGGGTCAGCTCAGAGTTCAGGCTGCCCCTGCACCCAGCCTTCTGAGAGGCCCCTGCCCTGTGCTGGAGACCTCAGGCTGGGCAAAAGATTTTTCTCCCTGTTCATGTTCTTCACTAGGCCTGAGACACCACTCAAAACCACACAGAGTGCCTTTGTGCCCCCCACAATGTGCATCCCAGGTTTTACCCAACCTCCCTGTCACATAAATGGCCTTCTATCCTTTCTTACCTGGCTGATCCCTCTATGCCTCCTGCCTGATTATGATATCTAATAGAAAAGACTTCTAAGCATTATGCCACACATGTGGCCAGACACACGAGAAGGCAATGAATCACTGCCCTTGCTTTAGGTGCATTCATGCTTTGGCCATAGAGGCCTAAGGGTCTGTGGAGGACCAGCTCCTTCTGGATGGGCCCTGGCAGGCTCCCAGTAAGAAAAGTTTCCCTGCTCAGAAATCCCCAGCACAGTAGGGATCTCAGGTATAAGATTCTAGTCATTGAAGCTTCTGAGGTCAGGAATGAGCGTATGTGCACTGGGGCTTTGTCATCACATAAGCCTGGGTTGAAACCTTGGGTCCTTACTTCTCTGTGATGCTGGGTAAGGTGATTAACTTTCTGAGGTACAAATATCCTTCTCAACTAAAGGAATAATAGAATAGTGCATACTGAATAGAAGGTTGTCCAGATGAAATGATCCAATGCAAATAAATTGCAGGGTTAGTAGCTCCCTTAGGCTGGGGTCGGTGAATGTCAGCCACATGGGGGTCCACAAGGGGCATGCAGGGAGAATATGAGGGATACAATGGAAACAGAGTGGAGGGTGAGAAAGATAGGCATTCTGAGTGCTGGTGCTCTGGCATCTCCAGGCTAACCCTGCACTTCTACCTTCCCTGCTCACATACTGACAGTGTCCTCTTGGCTTCTGGTAGGTTCCCGCCTGCCCATCTTATCGTGCTTAGGCTGAACCCTCTCCCTGTTCCCTGAGACACCCTAGCCCCCCACTTCCACCTTCTGCCCTGCATCGCTGCTCCCATCCAGCCCTCTCCCTTGAGGCCCAGTGTCACCTAAACACATACTGCTGATTGTGTAGCCCATCACTGCCTGGGAGACAAGGAAGCAGAAGAAAAAATGCTGGTGAAGGCTACTGGCAAAAGCTGTTCTGAAGTTGAAGATGGTCAGCCCCAGCAGTGACATCAGGATCGCAGGGTAACGGCCCAGCCTCGGGTGTCAAGGTAAGGCTGCATCAAGTGCTGGACCTTCCTGGGCCAGACCTTCAGCTGTCCCTGGGACCCTGACAGCTCCTCCCTTAGCCTCCTCCACCTTGAGGCTCATTAACTGAATGCTGTCCAGGAGGAGGTAGGGTGTCCCCAGGACTAGTGGGAACTGTAGAGGACTCACGTGTCATTTATGAACCCGAAGACGAGAGACCCTGTCAGGAAGCCAGCCATGGATATGGACTGTAGGCTTTCCTCAACTGGCTCCTCGCCACACACCAGGTCAAACTGGGGGGTTAGACACGGGGATTCACTATAGGTCTCCAGCCAGGCTCAGCTTTTTTGGGTGCAGAGACAGAGCTGGCCCAGGTGGAACCTTGAGGCACAGGGCATGCGGGGAATGGGCAGGTAACTGTGCCCAGGGTACCTCAGCTCTGTTACCTCTGTACCTGCCCTGCACCCAGGTGACAGCCCAGTCTCTGAGAGAAGGACCAGAGGCACAGGCCAGGAAGGGGGAACGTAGGTGAGGGAACTGAACAGAGATTTGAATTACTGAGGGCCCAAGGCTGGGCTCCAACCTGGAGCTTTAGATGGGCAGGTCTGTGCCAGAAAGGGCCCAGGTTTCACTTCAGGTTGCAAGGTCCTATGAGAGACACCTGAGAGAAGCTGACTCCTTCCAATCCTTATTTCTGTGAGTTTAGAGGGCAGAGCCACAATCTCAGAACCAATTCCTGGGACAGATGGCCAACCCTGCCACCTTATCCCCCATTTTCTACTCTACCTTCCTGGCTAAGGCAGGCAGGGCCAGGGGTGGGCAACAGGAGCCCTAATTTTCTGTCAAGGCCAACTTTTGCTGGGTGACCTCAGGCCAACTGCTACCCTTCTCTAGCATATGTCTGGGCCTATGCCGGTAGCTACAGACAACCCAGGATGAAGCACAGCTCATTGATCAATGATCGAGTTTTGGATTTAGGATAAATCTACCCATCTTGGCATGTAGCAGTGTGGCTGAGGCCAAATTGGATGACAGAATCCAAATCCCAAGGCACAGGCAAGTACCTGAGGCATGTCAGGAAACTGCCATTGCATGCTCAGGGCAGGGTCAGATTCAGCTGCTCAGCCTCTGAGAGGTTGGGGCCCACTGCTAGAATCCAGGTGGTGTTACAGCAGCGCTCTTGGTCTGTGAACACAAAGTACTCAGCATACATGAAGCCCAACAGAATGCTGCAGATGAAGACGAGAGCTACAAGCCTCCGCTGGAATTTGCCAAATTCCCCCATTGCATGCAGGATGTTGACAAATTTAACACCCTTGTTGTTTATAGTCTTCAACAGCATTTGTAGGGTTCAAGGATGAAAAGGCACTGGTGCTGTCTGTTGCTTCAAGCTCCTAGAACCACGGGATCTGAACTATGCCTTGGAGTTCTTTTCTCCTTCCATCTGTTGAAAGAAATGATGCAACTCAGCTTCCTGACATCACTTTCAAGACATCAGATATCAGCGTGGGTGCCACTGGCACAAAGTGACTTCTGGCTTGGAACAACATGGATTTCATGGTTCCCTACTTTCTTTCTAAAGTTCCTGAGCTCACATAATTTACTTCCCATCCCACTTAATCATCCTTGATTTTTAGTGCAATAAAGATTGTCAATGTCTTAGAAAATACTCTGCTGTTGTCCTGAATGATAAAGCTCTGAGAAACTGTCTTTGAGCTTCCCCCACAGCTGAAATTGTTTGTACACACACAGCCATTTGCAAAAAGTAGCAGAGGTCTCCAGGGACCTTTCTTTTCAAAACAAACAAACAAACAAACAATCAAACATCTGCATCAGGAGGGCCCAAGAACTGGAGCCAAGCAGCTGGAAGCCTTGATTATAGAGCTAGGCACACAAGGCTGAAATTTAGGGCTTCAAAACCACAGATGACAGAGAGTGGCATAGAGCCAAAGTGGAGAGGCAGCAAAGGGGGAGGAGGGAGGTAAGCAATACTGATAAACATAGCACTTTGGGACAGCAGGAAAGAACAGAAACTGAATTTAATGCTCTGATTTGAGCCCAGGCCCTCAGCATACTTAAAAAAAAAAAAAAAAAAAAGTCCTGGCCCATGGCATCCCTTGGCCACGAGCAGAAGTAGAAGCAAGTTCTCCCTGAGGAAAACGTCTCCCAGTTGAGCTGTGAGACAGTCACAGATCAAGATCAGGCATAGAGATTGTGGTCTCAGAAGGCCACTCTGAGAGCCAACAGAACCCAGAGAAAATAGACTGGCTGCACATATTGGAAATGTCAGATATAGAATAAAAGGCAGCTAGCATAAGAACTTTTAAAAGTTGTCATTACGATAATGAAGGTATAACAAGAATCAGGGAAAAATAGATACTTCTGGAAGGAAGACAGTGAACTTACAAACACGAAAATGGGTAACAAGCTGTTGTTGAAATAAAAACCCTAAAGGAAGGTTAAACAGATTCAACATAAAGAGTCAGTGAACAGGAGTATACAGCTGAAAGGTGAAAGAGAGGTAAAGAAGGTTTAACATGGGTCTGACTGGAAGCCCACAAGGAGAAATGGAAAAGCAATAAATTTGACAAGACAGGAACGATACATTTTCTAAAACTTGAAAAGCATGAATCATCAAGATTCGTAATAAAAGACTTATTTCAAAGCAGATGAATAAAAAGGCAAACCAGGGCTAGAAGCCACAGTGGCCAGTGACAAAGATCTTGAAGCACCACTAGAGAGGACACAGATCACTCCAAAGGCAGCTGCAGGAGTCTCGGCAAATAAAGTGTGCGAAGAACGTCTCCGAATTGTTGGTAGCAGATTGCAGTATAGCCAGTTGTATACTAGGGTTGTATACTCAGCAAATTTCACCAACTGAAGTACAAAAAAAGGGGAGTTATAATCAGAAACTGATAGAGCACACAAGCAGGAGACCTGATCTAATGGAACTTACAAAAGATACGGAAAACGGTCCCAGGAGGACACCCTGAGACACAATAATGCTCAGCCAAAATGGTAAACATGTAGACAAATTCAAATAGTGGTTGATGGTATTAATAAGAATACTTTCAAAATATGGAGTTGAAAAGAGAAAACCGTGGGCCATTTAAGTCAGGAGAGGGAGCAGCAGAACGAGACTGTCCTATGATCTTCCTGTTTTGTTTTCATTGTTCAGGTGGGAATCAACACTTTGAAATTACATCCGCAGGACAAAATTTCAGGAATAACCACTGCCGTCCGGCCCACAAATCCAGGCGGCTGGCTTTGCTTTGCTCCTCTCCGGGGCCGCCTCCTGTCCCGTCCGGTTTTCCCCTCGGCAGCGAAGGCGACCGGCAAGGGGCAGATGGCGCAAGGGCCCCGGGAACCCCACACAGACAAGCCCGGCGGGGTCCGCGCCACCGCCGGGGCCGGGCTGAGTCTTCGGCCGGGCGCTCACCGGCTCCGGCGAGGCAGCGGGACGGGTCCGAGGGATGCAAAGTGCGGAGGGCGCCCGGGTGACTCTCACTCCTAGGGCCTCCCGGGCCGCGGGCCTGCTCCACGCAGGGAAGCCCCTCTCCGGTCTCCCTCTCGGCGCAGGGCGCTCCAGCCCGCTGCGAAGTTCTCTCGCGATGCGGGGCCGACATCCACCAGACGCTGGAGGGCAGCGGGCGCTCCCGGCGGGCGGGCCCGGAGCTGTCCCGGCTTCGAGACCCTGGACTGTTCCGGTCGCCGCGGGGTCACCCAGGTCCCAGGTCCCAGGTCCCGCCCGGCCCAACGAGGGTGGGGGTGGCGCCGTCGGCAGCCGCGGGGACGCGGGACGCAGGCTCCGCTGCCGCTGCTGCTCCTGCAGCCGCCCGCGCCTCTCGCGGCGGTTTCCTTGACGCGAGGCTTCCCGCTCCCGAGCTGACCAGCGCCGCCCCGCCTAGCCCCGCGTCTGCTCGGCCTAGGTCCCGCTGCTTCTGATTTATTGTAACAGAAGGCCCAGCGGGGTCCAGCAGCATCTGCGTTTTTCACTGTCTATGCCTCGAGCCTGGCCCCAGAGTCTGAGCTCCTGCTATTCCGAGGAACAGGAAGCTTGACACAGGCAGGCAGAGACCACAAGAGGAAGCGCATACTTGGATGCAGGTGAGGGGAGGAGGCGTTGGCTGAATAACAGCCTCCCGGAAGATGTCCACACCTAATCCCCAGACCCTGTGAATATGTCCCTTTACGTGGCAATGGGGATTAAAGCTGTAGAGAAAACTAAATTTGCTCATCAGATTTCTTCAAAATGAGGAGACCCTGGATTATATAAAAGGACACAATGTAATCTCGGGTCCTTAAATATGGAAGAGCAGGCAGGAGGGTCAGAACCAGAGAAAGGTATCTTAAGAAATAAAGATTTGCTCCGCCATTGTTAGTTTTAGAAGGACTTCATGATCCAAGGATCACAGCAGCCTCTAGAAGCGGCACAAGGTAAGGAAATGGAGACTCCCCCAGACCTTCCAGAAGGGAATGCCTAGTGAGACCAGAACTGTAAGGTAATAAAGGTTGTAAGTCACTAAATGTGTTTGTGTATTATAGAGGCCCTGGGAAAACAACATGGTGTGTGCGTATAGGGCTAGAGGGGCAGAGGTGTGTAGAGACTTCCAGGGAGGGAGGAAATCCGCTCTCCTCAAAGAGATTTGGTTTCTAGGCCAGAGCTAGCCTGTCAGCCTCCCCTGCAGAGTGCCCTTCAGTGCCCCTAGCACCCGCTGAATACCAGATAGTCTGCGAGGCCCTGGAGTACTCCTTCCATCTACCGACCCCAAAGATCCTCTGCCAGGTGGATAGGCCCCGGGCAATGGTGTCTCAATATACAGAAGAGGAAGCTGAGGCCTGCAAGAGCTATGGACAGGAGCAGCACTCTACCCAAGGGCAGGAAATGGCCAGAAGCCACACCTGAAGACTCATTTTCTGAGGCAGTCTGCTCTTTCTACAGACTTCCCAGTGCCAGACAGGCCCAGGGAGGCTCCCGTCTGCGTCTGTACTGGGAACACTGACCCACAATTGCTGGGTGTCATCATAATTGCCATCCTCCCTACCTGGAGACAGGACTACAAGCCAAAACCAGGGCCCGCCTGGCCACCGTCCAGGCCCAGCCAGACACTTGCAAAAAGAAAGAACCCCTGAGTTTTATTGTTGGCTGGGAGTTGGTGTCACAATGGGATGGGGAGGTGGTCTGGGATTGGTCAGAGTGGCGTTCTATTCCATGGGCACAACTGACCTCAGTCCTAGGAACAGAATGGGGCAAGGTGGGTTGTGCAGATTGCCACATGAGCCAGGCCAGTGGCTTTGTGCCAACTGTTTCCTATCCTTGGAGCACCCACCCTTCTCAGGTGAATCCTGCCCTTGCTGAGGGAAATTCTCCTATCCTTCCAGATACCACTTCATTGTCTGCTATGCTTCAAGCCTTCCTGATCTTACAGCTGAAACAGTTTGTCCCTGCCCCATACACTTCTGCTCTGGCTCTGGGACATTCCCCTGCCAAACAGCTTTGGTCAGAGCTGTCTGTCTCTGACCCATTTCCCTATGAAGCTCCTCTGCTAGTTTGTGGGAACAAGGCTCCAGTCTTCTTGTTTGGGGTGTGGGGTGGAGATCAGCATAGGGTCGCTACCAGGCAGACCCTGGAGGGGAACTGAGGGACGCTTGCTAGTGACAAGGAAGCTCTGTAGCTCTGAGCAGCCTGAGCCCAGCATCTGAGGCCCCTCGTCCCCCTGTTCAGCAGCAGCACCTGCTTCCTGAGCCTACAGGAAGAGAGCCCCCTCCTCCTCACTGCCACCCAGGACATGGCCTAGGGAAGCTGAAACAGCCGTCCAGAAGGCTGGGACTTAGGCCTACCTGAGTCTGATTGGCAGACCCAGCATGTACTCAGGATCCTGGCAAAAAGGATTCAAGACAGGGCCGGCGAGATGGCTCAGTGGCATAAGCGCCTGCCTGGCAAGCGCGAGGGCCTGAGTTTGACTCCCGGAACCCACATACAAAAAAGGGCCGGTGATATTGCTCAGCGGCACGGGCGCCTGCTGGCGCGCGACGTCCTGAGGTCGACCCCCGGTACCCACACACACAAAAAAAAAGGATTCAAGGCACCAAGATACACTGAGAAAAAAAAAAATTGGAAGTATTTGCTATATTTGAAAAAAGCCACGAATGAATGAATCAATGGGAAACCTCCTCACTGCTACTCTACATCTTACTATGGCTTCAGTTGTTGGTTTCTGTATGATGACAGGTACCGAAAACGAGGTGCAGTGGATGAAAAGAAAAACAACAGAGATAAAGTTATGGGATGGGGGCTACAGCCTCTAGGACTGAAGCCTTGATCAGAATTTTTACTGGCCTTTTATTAGAGCCTTTACTTTACAAAAAGCAACAATGGATATGGGCGGAGTGTAGTACAGATAAGTGGAAACATACTTGTTTAACTATCCCAGTGACCATATTTGGCTATGTCTGGCCTTCATGTTTATTGTTCTTTCAGACACATCTTAGCAAAGCCTCTTGTGCTGTCCCAGCAGCATTCCACCGGGACTAAGGTCCTGTTTTCATTTCCTTAACACTATGCCTTTGCAAGACTTCCTCCAGAACAATCATGTGGCCTTGCAAAGCACAAAGTCTCTCGACTAACTAAAGGTTAAACAAGTTTAGGTTAATTTATGACTTTTTCCTTCCCCACATTCAGTCACTTTTTAGAGCTCACTTCTCTTGATGTCTGGGTGGCAGATCTTCTCTCCCTTTCCAGGCCTCCCAGGTGTCTGCACATCACCTGAGCAACTGGTCCCAGGTCCCTCAGGCTCCCTTGAGTTTCACAGACTTAGCAGTACTGCTGGGGACACAGGCATTGAGTAGGTGGCACAGTGAGGACCCAGCAGTCATCAGTGAGGCTGATAATAAGTGCAGGGAGCGCCCCTTTGCTCTGGTTACAGGACATGCTTGTCTCCAATCTGAGCTCTGGGTGGAAGAGAGCCCAGCAATGGCTGAGACTGAATGTCCCTTAGCTCAGAGAGGGGGAGGTGCAGAGTTTAAGCAAACACAGGGTTTCTTACACACACGAGTTTACTGGGCTTATGTGCTTACTGGTTACAAATGTTAATTTTCTTTCTAAAATATCAAGAGGTTATTTCTGTTTCCCTTGATGAGAAATTGAGAAAACTAGTAAATATCAGTGTCTTTCCACTCACCTAGGCTGAATGCTCAAGACACATGGTTACCATTGTCCTTATCTCTAAGGTCAAAAACCCAGGAGGTTGGCAAGCAGGGGCCAGAGAGGCTACCACCTCCACCCTCCAGGGTCAAGGTCAGCCCCAAGGAGGTCCTGTGCATGTCCTAGGGACCTAGAAGCTGGACTTTTCCTGGTCCCAATATGAATGGTAGTGAGGGTCTGTCCAGGCCCCTGTATAGGCAAGTGGCCTGGATGGTCTGTGGCTGGCACCAACCTTGGCTCAGTAGAGAGCCCTTAGCTGGCACCTTGAAGATCTCTGTGCACAGGAGAAACTGCAGAAGGAGATGAATTCTCTCACGTCCAAAGAAACTTGGAGGCAAAAGCAAATACAGTTCACCAGCTTGTCTGATGCCCAGGCTCTTTGCTCAAGGTAGGGGAAAAGGAGAAGCCAGGGAAGAAAAAGACTCTCCTCAGCTGCTCCTAAATCTGAGTGCAGAGGCAGGAACAGAGGGAAGGATCTCTCTCCCACAGTGGCATCACTGCCACTGCATGCAAGACAGCTCTGTCATGAAGCAGAAGGAGAGGTTGAGGGATCAGTGAAAGATTTGGTGGTGGGGAGTTTGGGGAGCTGCCACATCGTAGCTCCTGTTATTTCTGAAGGAGAAGGAGCTGTCAGGAGGAAGAAGACCAAGGCATGCAGAGTGGAAGGTAGAAATGGTCACATGGGGGTGAAAAACAAGCAGGCTAGGAAAGGCAAGTAGTAACACCAGGCACTTCAAAGATCCAGTTGGAGTTGGTGACAACAAATTTATAGAGAAACAGACCTACCTGGCATGTGACTCTAGCAATGACCAGTCATCTGGGGCTCAGAGATGGAGCAGGAAGATAGTTGGGCTCACTTACTGCTGTGGTTTTGCTAGCTGGGCACAACCAAAGGTAAAGGATTAACGTGTACAGCATTAGCAACCAAGAGAAATGATCTCTATCTCTCAATAGAAGTTAAAAGGATTTCTCCATCCTCTGAGTAGAGAGGACCAAGGGAGGTAGGGAGACCATGAAAAGGTGAACAGACCAGAGGGCCCAGTGAGGATAAGGATGGTACTATAGAGAGAATGTTTGTTTCCCCACTACCTTTCTATATTGTAGCCCTAACCCCCAGTGTGATGGTAGTTACAGACGGGGCCATAGACATGATTAGATAAGATCATGAGGGTAGGACCCTCTGGATGGAATTAGTGTTCTTATAAGAAGAGACAGAAATTTGTCCCCATGTGCAGTGTTATGGTTTATGTCTGGATGTCACCCCAAAGCCTCATGTGGTAATGAGGGGGCGGGCCTTTTGAAGGCGGCTGAATCTCGAGTTTGTCTAGAGACAATTGGTTCATTGTCTAGCGCTGGGATTGGCGGTGTGAGTGCTGTACCTGCCCTAGGGTGGGTGGCCTGCATACAGTATAAGGGAGGGAAAGAGGCTTGCTCTTCCCTTTTTGCCCCTTTTGCTCTTGCTGCTTTTGCTGTCTTCTGCTGCCATGAACTGAAGTAGCTTCAATTTATGTTTATCATTCTTTAAAACAACTAGTAAGTTGTTAAGACATATATACTTCTTGTTTGGGCTTAATTACTTAAATAATAAGTTAGGCATTTCTTTTGGCCAAGCAGTGCCATGTAACGGGACTGACACACTCAGGCTGAAAATTCGGCACCTCTTACAGATTCTACTGGCTGCTTCCTGACACACAGGGCCTCTCCCTACAGTCCCTGCACCCTGCGGCCACTTGGGCCTCTCCAAGTTTCCCATCTGGCTGCAAAATCCCCCTGGTGCCACCACTCACAGGCAATCAGAACATTAGGGAGCATTTACACATGCCTTCTGATTAGGATGGAGGAACATACACAAATGGAGACAGACAGACACACACACAGACAGACACACAGAAAGACAGAGAGTGTGCATCTGGCCAAGCAGTGCCAACCCCTCTGGAGACCTATAGTCAGCCTCACTGACAGACTGGGAACCAAGTGAAGACAATATTCAGGTCCCCACAGCTCTACACACTTCTGCGCTGTGCACATGGTTGACCCCCCTTGCTGAGCTGTGGGTCCCTCAGGGAAGTCCCGTGCCCCTTGCACACATCTCTGCCCCATCCCTGAATGGTGTGGGGAAGTCGCCGTGTCAGCTCTCGTCTAGCTCCACCAGCGCACAGAGGCCTGTGAACACTCACTGTGCAGGATTCTGAGTTACGTGCTTTGCATGCATTGTCTCTCGTGATTCTCACAAGCAGCCTTGACCTATTGCTATATATCACAGAGGGAAGAGAAGCTAAGCAGCCAATGCTCATTCCCACTGCTGGATGGCAGCTGTTGTTGAGCCATCTCTGTCTGACACAGAGATTGAAACTGAGTGAAAGGTAAGAGAATGTTTTCTGAAGATAAATAAGTGAATTAATAAACTAAAGCCTACACTAAGCTAAATAGTCAGTCACCATCAGTTCAATAACCTTTAGCAAGAAATTAGCTAATCCAGGCATCACCACTGTGGTCATACTTCTATTCTTAAGAACAACTGTTCATTTCTAAGGACTTTCAATGTGTGTCAAATGGTTAACTGCCTCCAGGAATGAAGGAGGGCAGGACAGGGGACTTAGCTGGTGTTCTGTCCAGTTCTATCTAGTTTTGTTTCTGTCTAGAAACTATAGATTGCTTTTATAGAAAGATACCATTTAAAATAAATAAAAATAAATACAGGCCAGCTGCTGCCAACCCCAGAAGTCAGAATTGAGTGGCCCTGTGTGACCTTTAGCCTGCTAGCCAATCTGTGTCTTGGTTTCCCATGTGTAGGAAACAAGAATAAAATGTCCTATGTAGTATGACCTGACAGAACTAAGGAATTCCCACCTGCAACTTGCTTAGCTCAGCTGCTGTTGCACAAGGAGGTTTCAGTGGGCCAGCTGGGGTGAAGCATCAGGCCCTGCCATCACGGTCTGCAGAATTCTACCCTCAATTCTTGGAACACTTTGTACCAAATCTTCTTCCTCCTGTATTCCAAAACTGTCAATGACTCCCTTTGTTCTCTAGGAGGAAGTCCAAAGACCTTTGAAGAGTTGACTATCACTTATTTCCCAACTTTTGTTATGTCAGCATTCCTCAGATATGTTGGGTATTTTTGTGCTTACAGACGCTAATGATGGCTGTTCCCTCTGCTTATCCTTCCCCCTATTCTGACCTCTCCTTTTGTCCCAGAACGGATCATGTTGCTGCTATATATTGATGCTATTTTTTCCCTGGCTCTTCTGACATCCATGTGGACAGGGCCAGGAGTCAGGTTTTTCTTTTTCCAAGGGTGGGCATGCAGAAAATACTACATAGGTAGGTTGAGAAGGAGAAAAATACTCTGATTTTCAAGGGCCCCCAACCTATGAGGAGATGTGGTCTTTCATTTTCAAATTTATATGGCTTATAATTCAGTTTGAGTGTGAAGCTGCTGGTCATAAGGAAATCTGGGTGTCTTCCCAGACAGGGCCTTTGGATTGGTGTACAGAGCCCCTGCTCACAGCTGGTGAGAAAAGGTAAATCTCACTACAGGGGAGCTCTGCTCTAGAACAGAGTTTGGTACACGACACACAGAATACCAAAGATGTGTATTTTCTTGGGAGTCACAGTCCTTGCAGGGTGGAGGAGGGAGGAATGTCATAGGGTGGGTAAGAGGTCTGAGGTCAAACCCAGTCAGCACAGACTGGGTTGCTGACTGAGGATAAAGAGAGGCCTTGGAGAGCTGTGAACAGTCTGTCAGAGAAGCTGAGGTCAACACGGGCTTATACATCTTTAAGCAGATCCATAACAATTTGGGCAATATAATCAAGTGAGTTGCTCTGAGCAATGGTGTCATCTGTAAATCTTGTTTCCTGATAACTACCACAACAAACAAATCTAAATCTCCATCTGAGTATGTGCTGACAGTTTTTGACACCTATGTAGTGACTGGATTAGTGGACTCTAGGAGTTTCTGACAAGGCAGGGAAAGAGGATTATGAGCTATTACAAGGCTGAGTAAACACAAATAGATGTGTTTCTAGTCAGGTTTTGGGGGGTGTCTTTATTCTTATTTAAAAATGTGAAAGAGAAGTGGGTGCCTGCAGTGACACACCACTTACTTTCTACCGCTTGCTTGCTTGCTGACATCTGGGATGATTTCAGAGATGATCTCTCTACTATTGAGAAATCTACCAAGAACAAACAGAAGCCTATTACTCCAGAGCCTCTGAAAAGCTGTCCCTTGACTAGAAGACTGTCAAGTCTGTGAAGTGTAGTGTTCTGAAATCACACAGAAAGGCCAAAAGAAGGCATTTGACAAAGCAGTACTGGCTGCCCTGGAATCTCCAGAATCTGAGAATAGCAGTAGGTGTGTGCTGGCATTTAATAATGTACACCTCAGATGGGAGTTGTGACACATGCCTATAATCCCAACAGTCTGGGGGGCTGAGGTAGAAAGATAGTTTTGAACTCATTGTAGTGACTTAGCAAGACCCTGTCTCAAAATAAAAAAAATAAAAAAGACTGGGGAAGTGCTCAGTGGAATACTCTGGGTTTATTTTTCAGTACCGAAACAAAAACAAAAAGCACATCTTTCCGACTGTGCCTTTTCTCTCTGCCCTTCAGCAGATCCAGGAGTTGATGGAAGTCATGAAAGTGGGTAGAATCTGTTTTGCTCCTCCTCTTTTTAAAAATGTACTATATATGTGACTGTAGCTTTCAGGGATATTTGTTTACCATTTTCTGATCTGGGACTTTGCCCCTGATCTGCTTCCTGGCTACCACAAACTAACAGCTTTGCTCCATGAAACCCTTCTGCCATAAAGTTTCTGCCTTGTAGCCTACTGACCATGTACGGAATCTCCTGAAACTATGAGTTAACCACTTCTTACTTTCAGTTGTTGTCAGGTACTGTCTCAGTGATGGGTAAAGCGACTAGTATACAGCCATTCAGCTATGAAGTTATCAGTAGATTGACCCATTGATGAGGTTAGGACTCATGCATTCATCTTTCAAAAATCCCACCTCTGCCTTAGACCCATGTAAGAGGCATTTTATATCTAAATCATAACAAGGAAGCAAGTTTATGCAAGGCAGATCTGCAAGCAGGATACTGTAAAGGCCACCTGTTGAAGGCAAGATCACTGCGTACCTCAGACTCCTAAGGTAACATGCCATTCCCATTGCCACCTCCAAGTGACTTATCCAAAGCTATGAATGCTATGTAAAATCATCACTCTGAAAGTTGGAAAGAGTGATTAAAAAGAGATTACAATTAACTTACCAGTAATTACCCAGAACAGATTTTCACTGTGGTAGGTAGTATTGACTATGTACACAATAGATCAACAATATTCACTGAATGAGTATATCAAAGAATGCTTTAGAAAGAGTTGAAAGAAAATGAGTACTCCTCATTTTTCTTAAGTAAACATTATTATTTAATGTTTACTTTCAAAACACATAAAGTAAATGTACCTTAAACAATTTCCTAAGAAAATAAGTTAAACACCTATTTAACATTTTAGCAGTTTCAGAATGGCGCGTACTCTTTGCGATATTTTTTCTTCATTGTGAAGGGGAAAAATAAGTATTTTTTTCTACAAGAAATTTTTATTGAGCTAAAAAATTAACACAGAAATTTCACCACAATTAATATGTGCTATAGTAACTTTTATAAAAAAATATGAGGAAAGTTTCCATTCTTTTACTCTGAAGCTACTTTAGAACATTACTATCATGGTTCTATACATTGAGACAGAGGTTCAGCGTGCTGCATGAACCATTATCTATGAAAAGTTTGATTTATTATGTGCCCTTTGTTGGTCTCACACTTCCAAATACAGTAATATGTCACTATTTTTGGAAAGTTATATATATATATATATATATATTCAGTAGTAAACCTTGAAATAAGAGTTCAGTGTTTTTCACAGACTATTTTTAATGGCAAGCGTTCATGTTCATTATTGCTGTGACAAGGTTAACCTTCCTTAATTTATAAAATATAATTTGCTAATGTTATGATTTAGACCTAAAGTATTCTCTCAAAGCCTCACGTATTCAGAGGTAGGGCCTTTGTATGGTGATTGGACAATGAGAGTGATATACTTATCAGTGGGTTAATTCACTGATAAGCTCATGGCTGAATGGGCTATTAGGTGGGGCACAGTTTGAGGATGTAGGTCACTGGGGTGGTGTCTGGAGGATCTGTCTCCCAGGGTCTTTCTACTTCTACTTGCTGGCTCTCATGGGGTGAACAGCGTCCCTCCACCATACCCTTCTGCCATGCTGTTTCTGCCTTAGAGTCAGCGGATCAAGGACTGAGACCGTGAAACTGTGAGCCAAAGTAAACCTTTCCTGCTTTCAGTTGTGCAGTTTGTCCCAGCAACAAAAAAGTGACTAATATACTAAATTCCAAAGCAAAGTGTCTTCATTACCAAAAGTGTCTACACAGTGCCCTCAGCAATTACGTTATTCCAATTATAATCATCTTAAGAGATACAGCTTATGAGGGGTGAGCATAGTATAGCTAATTGGGGAGAATAATATGAAGACATAATCAAAAGCTAGAGTTTTCTACGTTGATTTCTGGAGAAATTTGTGTCTTAACAGTTCTGTTATTACTGGTCTAAAACCAGAAAAGAAAGTTTGTATAGTTAGCTCAAGTGTAATGTGAGTTTTCTTTTTCAAAAATGAAAAAATAATTTCTTGAGCAGTAGAATGAAAGCTCAATATACTTCACTTCCCTTACCCTACTAAAAAGCAAAAAATATGATAGTCCGTATTAAGACATTGAGTAGAATACAAAAACTCAAAGAGAAACATTCTGATATAATTATTTTAGATTCTTTGAAAAACTCATGAGTGAACTGTTGCTTCTAGAATAATATCTTAGTGGCTTTAACAGATTTGCTATTTAACATTATTATCTCCTAGACAATATTTAGTATTTTTAGCAAAGCATAAAAATGTTTAAACTCATGAAGAGGAAATGAACCTGATCAAGGTCCCTGCTTCTTGCCATGTGGGTTAGGTCTGAACCTAAGGCAACTACAAATTCTTAAAACAGATATCACAATTTTCTTTAAAAAATGGAAGATTCTAAAGGTAAAGATATTCCCTGAATTTAACCCCAAACTCACTTTTAAATTTCAGCTATGTAAGATCTTTTCACAGTTTTGAGTAAGTTTATTATCATCATCTATACAAGCTTTTAGAAGAATATCATTCAGAATAACAAATTTTATACTTAAAAGCCCACACATGCTTTTGCCACCCACATAGGTTGTAATTCTGCACAAAATACAATTTCTCTAAGGTTCGGTATTTTCTACCTCATGCACGAGGCAAGTGCTCTGCCCTCAATGCTTGAGCAATAAATAATTCTTAAACATTTCTGAGAATTTGGATACAGGTATTTGGGAAGTATTAAAAAAATCTCAATGACTAGGCTAGGCTATACCTCACCAATTAAAGCAGGATATTTGGAGCAAAACCAGGTATCAGTAATTTTAAAACTTTCCAGGTAATTCACTATACATTCAAGCTTGAGAATCAGGGCTTCAGAGAACTATTATAAAGATTAAGAAAGAGAATAAGTGTGAAAATGCCCTGGTCAGAAAATGCACCTTAACTCCTGCAAGAACTGAGCCCCCAGGCAAATCCTGGACTGGACAACCACCTCTGGTCACAGGGTAGCATCTTAAGGCTGGGTTGGCAAACATTTACTGTAAAGGGCCAGAAAGTAAAGACTCTGGCTTTGTGGGCCATATGGTATCTACTATAACTCCTCAGTTCCACTATGAAAAGTTGCCATAGATATCTGTCAGCCAATGACACGGCTGCATCCTGACAAAAATTAACTGACAGGTGCCCCAGATTTGGGCTTCAGGTCCTGTTGCACTCCTAGATTTCAGACTGCTGGCTGGTATCTGGAGGTCTCTCTAGTGACAAACGTGTCACACCTGGACATTCTCCCTCTTCAGGAGACAGGTGCATAGCCCCAGGAAACTGAAGATGGGGGTTGGTGAATTAGGTCTAGGGGAGGGCACCTAGCTGGTATTCCATAAATGTCTGGTGACAAATACATCTTGGAAAAGACTGGCCATGGAAGCTTATGGGGAAGAAAATGAGGTGCACAGAGAGAGTTGCCTCTGGGGGGCCTGTACAGTGAGGCACAGAACTGGAGGCTAGGACCTGAGTCACAGCAAAGCAGTGAGGAGGCAGCTGATCTGACTGCAGATATGCATAACAGAAAGCAGGACAGTGGGGGAGTCTTGGGTGCAAGTTGCATAATGGAATTATCAAGGAAGGGCAACGAATTGGTGTACCACCTCTGAGAAGGATGACAGAACAATAGACCTAAAGGCCTAGTGTTGACTTGAGTTCTTGCTGCAGTCAGTTATGTGAAGAGTGAATGACCTGGCGTGGGTGGCATACTTTAAACCGTACCTAGTTCTTTGCAGTCTCTGTAAGGTATATTCACAGAACGTTAGAATTATGGACTCAACAGAAGAGCTACAGAACTAGATTTAGGGCCAAACTTCCACAAAAGATTCCAAAACGGTCCCACATAATTGCCCTGCTATTTGGGAGCTGCTGTACACTTGGGAGTCTCACTGCTTTGCTGTGACTCAGGCCAGCAGACAGGTGTTGAGCTGCCTTCTTTACCTCTGCTTTGACTTAATATCTTGCGCAGCTGCATCAGAACCAGAACTAATGCTTGTTCTCCGTCAGCAGTAAGGTAGGCATAAAGTGCAGGCTGTGGATTCTATGTTGAAAAGGCAGCAGAGAGTTTCAGGCTGTGTGGAGTAAGTTTCCTGAGGTTTTGTGTATTCCTAAATGACAGATGTTCACTATAACCTACATTTTTGAGTAAGGTTTGTGCCAATAATGTTTGGACAATTGAATGCTAATGTCTGGTGTCCTGAATAACTAACTTAAAGATAGTAATACGTAATGTATTAACCATTGTTACCCTCCTATTATGTTGGTTTGAAAATTTGTTCTTCTTTTGATTTGTTTTGTTTTTTCTTCTCTTTAAAATAAAAAAAAAAGAATATATATACATCCACAAAAAAAAAAAAAGTTTGAAATAATTCCGCACAGAAAATTTGTAAAGCCACAAAGAACACCCATCTCTGTCCACCCAGATTCCCCAGTTAGCATATGATTTGTTATCTTCTTCCCTCCCCCTTATCAATAAAGACAAGTTTTCCCTGAGACTGTGCTGCAGATGGGATGCAGTTTACCCCCAAATGTCAGCATGTGCTTCCCAGCAAGGGCTTCTTCTCCCATGACCACGGTATTGTTATCAGGTAGTCTCCTAGAAATGGCTCACCAATGAAGTTACTGGGTTTTGGGGGTGCTTGCCTCTTAGTTTCCAGGTTTCCAAAAAATGGTGACAAAGGTTATTTGAAAAAGTGAGAGTAGAATGTAAGGGAAAAATATCTGCTCTACAGAGCAAACTTGGGCTGAACAAAAGAGGAAAAATTAAAAACCAAAATAAAGTACACCCTGGGGGATACAGGGTGGGCTATTGTGAAGAGGCACGATAGTGAGATCATGGTGTCTGTGTCCTTTTATGCCATCTACATCTCTTGGGAACCTGCAAGAACTTCTACATAGGGGGTCCTGAGATATATTTGCTGTGTGTATCCTGGAATTTGGTCACGCTTACTTCCCCAACCAGCTTTGCCACACCCTAATTCCTGCCTCAGTATCATCGTCAAAGTCAGAGAATAAAACAGTGATGATGTTTTATAATCTATAAACCTTATTAATGTTTTGACACTTGTCCCAATGATGTCCCTTATGGCAAATATAGGAAATGTTTTTCCGTGGTCCAGTTGCCAATCTTTAATCACATGTCAAGTCCTTCTGCCTAGAATAGTTCAGTCTTTGTCTTTCATGATGGGCATGTTTGAAGCACATGGACCATTTACCTTGTAGAATGTCCTTCCCCTTGGATTTGTCCTGTGTTTTCTGATGACTTTGGTGGAAACTACAGAAGGCATCGGTCCTTGAGTTCTATGATATTTTTTGTCTCTTTTAGGTGATATTACTTTTTATTAGTTGGTTAAAATGGTGACTATGTGGTTTCTCCACTGTGAAGTTACTTTTTTCTCCTTTGTAATTAAGAATTTTCTGGAGAGACTCTTTGAAGCTACGTAGACAACCTGTTTTTTTTTTTTTTTTTGTGGGTACCGGGGGTCGACCTCAGGACCTCGCGCACCAGCAGGCACCCCTGCCACTGAGTGATATCACCGGCCCTTTTTTCGTATGTGGGTTCCGGGAGTTGCACTTGGGCCCTCGCACTTGCCAGGCAGGCGCTTGCACCGCTGAGCCATCTCACCGGCCCAGACGACCTGTTTTTTGTCAGTTTTACCCCACATTTAGTTTTGTAGGTGACTCTTTTTTCTAATTCCAATACCAAAAGAAGAGTTTTGCCTTTTCCATTTATTATTCGTTTATGTAGTATGGACTCACCGATACCTGTATGTTCAGCGGGTTCTAGTTCGTTACTTTTCTCATTTACTGGGATGCTCAGATTGTCCCAGTTTTGGCCACTGGGGGCCATTCAAGTTGCTCTTGGGTCTTTTTGACATCCTTCATTTGTTAGCACTTCCTTTGCTTTCTGGCAGAGCAAACTCTTCCAATCTCATCCTGTACATCCCTTGCCTTAGCTGTGGAATACGTTCTTTTCCCTACAAGTCCTGATTATTTTGTGGAGAAGCTTTTGGAAAGCAGAACTGGAGTGCTGCGTGTGTGTATCGTCACTAGTGTACTGTAACTTCTAGGACCTTTCAGCAGAAAGCTAGGAAACAGATGTGCGTGTACGTACACACACTCGCCATCTTGTAGCAACTCCCATACCTGTCAATGTATTAAAAATCAATTCCAGTTCAATACCATACAGCTTATTTTACACTTTCATATTTGTAACAACTTCCCCCTTTTAAAATAGAAACATGGTTCTTGTTATCATCAATATATTTTCTCAGTATTTTGCTCAGTTCTAGAATATACTAAAAGTAGCCTCAGAATTGCTAATCCATAATCACTGTAAAAACATACTGATTGGTCAAACAATGTATTTGTCTACAAGTCTTTGATTGGTTTGAGGCTATACAGTCAAAATACTGTGTTCCAAAATATAAATGTGAAAGTGCTATATGAAATTAGACTTTCCAATTCTTAATTTTTCATTTGGTCATGATTTTAATATGTTTTAACATTTTATTTGCCCGACATAGCTTCTCACTACTCATTCATTTCTTTTAGGTTCATTTTTTTTTCTTTCTTTTTTTTTCTTTATGTGGGTACCAGGAACCAAACTCAGGACCTCGCGCTTGCCAGGCAGGCGCTTATGCCACTGAGCCATATCACTTGCCCTCATTTTCTTCTTTTCACAGTACAGTTTTTAAGAGTTAAGTGACAGGATGTGACTGGAAAACTCAATTTTTTGTGTGTGGAAAAATATCTTCATTTCATGCTCCCTCTTGAATGATAGTTTGGCTAAATAGAGAATTCTGGGACAAGAGTTATTTTCTCTCAGAATTTTTTGTTTGTTTTTTTGTTTTGTTTTGTTTTTTTGAGATAGGGTCTCGCTATGTAGTTCAGGATGGCCTTGAACTCACTATATAACGCAGGCTGGCCTCAAACTCACCGTGATCCTCTTGCCTCAGCCTCCTGAGTGCTGGGCTTATAGGTGCGCACCACCAGACCCAGCTCTCGGCCTTATTTGATTACATGCTGGCTTCAACGTTGTGATTAGGGAAATGGTTGCCAGTCTACCTGCTGTTCCTCAGCAGGGGATCTGTTCCTGGGGGTTGCATGTAAGAAGTTTCATAACAACGTGTGCAAGTGAGAGACAGGCGGTATTGCTTAGAATTTGAAAGAGATGGTTCTTTTATCTGAAGATATCAGTCTTTGATACTGGAAAATTGTCAGCCATTATTTCTTTGAATATCATTTCTCCTACAGGCTCTCTAGTCTCTTCAGGTAAGCTCATATATTTGTATATATATACTCATTTGTGTGTTTATGTATATGAGGGTTGAGCATACCTAATCCGAAGCCCAAATTCCAAAAGGCTCCAAAATCCAAAGCTTTTTTGAGTGCCCAGGTAATGTCGCAGTGGAAAATTCCATATCATGAAATTTAGTTTCATGTACAAAATTATTAATAATATTGTATAAAGTTGCCTTCAGGCTATCTGTATAAAGTAGCTATGAAAAATAAATGAACTTTGTGTTTTAGACTTGGGTTCCATCTCTAAGATATCTCATTATATATATAAAAATATCTCAATATTCAAAAATTCTGAAATGCCAATACCTTCGGTCCCAAACAAGTCAGATAAGGAATATTTATCAACCTGTACTCAGATATATGTATATACATGCACATACAGTCTGAACCTTGCTATCCTTGAAATGTTAATCTTTCTTTCATAATTCCATCATTCATTTTCATGTGTTATATTCTGAGAAATTTCCTCAGTATATTGCAGAGAGATAACAGCACATACTCTGCAGTCAAATTGCATCAGTTGGAATTTGGGCAAGGTTACTTAACCTCTGATTCAGATTGGTTATTTGTTAAACAGAGAAAATGAGAGTGCCATCCTCATAGGAGTACTGTGAGAATTAAATGAAATTATATATGTTCAGTGTTTATAAGAGTGCCTGGTACTTGATGAGGTAATAAATAGCAATCTCTCTTTCTGTTGTTGGTTCTTCTTCTTCTTCCTCTTCTTCTTCTTTTTGATTAGAAATAATATTTATTATACCCTCCCCCATGTACATGTTACTTCTCAGGAACATGAAGATTTATCCCTGTCATCAATTACAGTTTATAGAAAATAATTCATCCTGTTAACAATATATTGCTAACAATATATTTCTATCATTTTTAAAACAGTAGCCATTTTATTTTTCCATGTCAGTTCAAGAATAGTTTTATGGTTTTATCTTTTGGATCAAATCAAGACAATCTTTGTTTATAGGTGACAATTTCCTGACAGAGCCCCCCCAACAACCCCTAAAAAATTCTACATTCTAGGTGATAGACTTTTCCTGTACATTCAGCAAACTTTATATTGAAAAAAAGAATAATTGAGATAGGCATTTACTCTCGTGCACAGTAACAAATCTAGCTGAGCCTTTACACTTTGCTTTGCAATGTTTATAAAATAAATTATCTCTTATCAAGTTACAATAGTAATTTATTAAAATGCAAATATGAAAGCTATACACTTAATTCACTGCAATTTTCTTCTTTTTAATCTGTAATTAAAACAGCACCATAAAGATAAGCTTCATCCCAAGATCTTTCCCCTTTCCCTCAGCTATCTGTCTGAAAGCTGAAATCTTCTCTCAGATCATGTAGAGATATATTAAAAGCACAGGAAAAAAATGTTTTAGCTTGTTGACATAATGCCCTTACATCTCCTGACATAATGACCATATTTTAAATTTAAAATGTAAAATCAGAGTTAAAGCATCATTGAATTTATACGTACATTAGTTAATCAACAGTGTCCCCCTGACTCAGAAGTTCCCTAAATTGATGTCTTCTACTGGTGTCCTCTTTGCTTTCAGTAAGTTTGTAACAACTCAGTAAAAAAATGTGCTTATAATAGGCTGCTGGTTTAACTTTAGAATTACAAGTTTAATATTGGGCTATTTTCAAATATAGAAATGCTATGAGTGGTAATATGAACTATTAATTTTGTTTCCCATTATAACAGGTAGAAACTCAAATAAAAATTTACAAGACTAATGTGAATCTATATACCTACGTGTGGACATATACATGTATATATTGAACCTAACTAAAGTTTTATGAGCAATACTAACACAATTTTGGTTACACATTCCTAAAGACTTAATTGTTTTAAAAGATATATGTTATAAAAGAGGCTTATGCAAAAAGCAAAAAATTAGAATCAACATGACCTTTGAGGTTTTCAATATTATTTCAAAAAGCTGTTTCTATACCCCACAGAAGAAAGCTATGCATTGGTTTATCTTAGGAAAAAATATAAAAAGATAATGCTACCATGTAAAGAATTCAGAAAACTATAGCTGTATATTCCATAAAAGTCATAACCACTTAAGGTAAATTGCAATATGGTTTATATCATATTACATCATCATCTCCTTTCCTCTTTTCCAATGAGAGGGTTCATCTTTTTTTTTTAAACTTACTTAGTTACTTGTGCCACAGAAATATCAAATCTCAGTAACAACAAATTAATCAAGATTACAAAATAAGGCATTCTACTCATGTCATGAAAAATAACAGGTTTAGTGGACTAAAGCAAGTTCTTAACATTTTTGCAATTTTATATCATCTGAACATTATATACAAGGCAATCTTCATCAACAAATCAAATTAATTGTTCTTTTCCAGGGAAACAGAAAACATATATAAAATCCTCAACTTTGACTGTTTCTCCCAAACAGAAGCCTATCTTATCTGTTTAATAAAGCCCACTATTAGAAGCATGTATGAATTTGACTATACAATTTATAAGTTTGTATATCACACACTAACTGATTTTTCAAATTATAGATTATATCTAATTTGATAAAATCCCCATAGTGTTACTCAGGGAAACAAACAAACAAGTAGACTCAGAACACACACACACACACACACACACACACACACACACACACACACACACACACAGGTAAAGCAAGTGTGTGTGTGTGCACACATACATGCTAACACATGCCAACAGTTTCCTTAAACATTAATTCTTCAGAAAGGATAAAAATTCTTTATCATCAAGCTGCAGCATGTATATAAGGGGCAGAATTACCTTTATTAGCATAAGGTAAGAATCTGAATGAACTTTTAAAAATCCAATACCTTCAACCAAAGATTTTAACAAAGGTGAACTCTAAAATATGTAATTTTTTGAAACTTGGGCTTATTGAGTGTTGCTTAAACAAAAATTGAGGGTAAATTCAATATTCTATTGTCTAAATATTTTAAAGCAGTGGTTTTGTCATAATCAACAGGTAAATTGCATCTAATGTGGGTCTTTTGATACCTCTTGTTTTAAGTTTGTTGTTAGATAAAGTTCTTCACAGTTTAAAATATTGTTAAGAAATATATTTATGTATAACTATTTACATACATACTATGTGCACAGTCTATGTATCTTGATGTATTCATAAACACTGACTATGTGTGTATCAGCAAGATACTCCACACATATGCAAGGAACCCTGAATACATACTGGTGTGGACTGTGAAATAGTTTCCCAAAAATGCATAGAAATAACAAAAGAGTATTATTATGAATAATTACAATAAAATTTTAAAAAATCTTATTTACATAGTACCTATCTCCCAAGAGGTAAATATGCTTTTACAGACATTTTTGGTATCTCTGTGATGTGGGGCATTGGGGACACTATCAATTCTCACTTTCTTTTCTTTTTTCTTTTTTTTTTTTTTTGGTACCAGGAATCAAACTCAGGGCCTTGTGCTTGCCAGGCAAGTGTTTGTGCTGCTGAGCTATCCCCAGCCCCCAATTCTCATTTTCAACAACCAAGTAACCTGCCCAGGATCATCAAGTTTAACAGTGGCAGAGTAAAATACATAGAAATCTCCTAGCTCTCCAAATCTTCAATTACCAGATCTAACAATTTTTTGGCAACACCAAGACTTTCAACATTCAACAGTATGTCTATCACAAAGGATTAATTTCTAAGTCTTATACTTGTGATTGTGCATTATATTTATACCGTAGAGAGATCAAAAAGGATTTTGGTTTTGGCATATGAAAAAGTCTAACATTCAGTGTGATTATAATTCAGTGTAAATTCTTCAGTTTAAGTACGACACAGCTGATTGGTCTATTAGGGAGGTGCGATTAATATCTAATTGTGGCTGAAGAGTTCTTAATCCAAACAGCTATTGCTTGATTACAGAGATAGCCTAATATCTTGTATTGTCTTAAAGGTCTTTTCTTTCTCCACATATGATACACACATATAAATAAGCATTTTAGCACAAAATATACAATTAGTTTCAGTTCATGTTCAAATGAACAAAGGCCTTAAGGATGAACCTTAAAGGCCAAGAACTCCTCAGAATGCGTGTTCTTTAAAAAGTGAAGATCTGGCAACTTTAGAAGTAGTTTTGTAAAAATAGAGGCCTCATTTGGATGGTTTTTCATTATTAAGGTCCTTAGTACATGAATCAGGGTTTCCTGCAAAGCCTCCACAGAGCTGACATTTTCTATTCCTGATCGATCTACAGATACCAGGACAACTGTTGTCAATAAACACCTCTCTTCATCACTCAGCTGGAGGGCATTTAGCTTTTCACTAACTTTAAACATATAGTTTAGCAGGTCCCCTTCTCCCACTGAGTGTAAGTCATCCACACTGTACTTCTTTCCACTTAGAAAGGTGACAGTACGCTCCTTTGCATCAAATAATGCATCAAATAATCACTTGCGTTAGATAATCATTACATAGAACCCCAGACAGACATGACCAGAAGTGAACCTACCCATGTCACGTTATTTTAAAATGAGAATAGTACAGAACAAGGAGAGAATACTGAAAGCTGTAAGAGAGAAATGCCAAGTTATTTATAGCGGCAAAACCAACATATTAACTCCAGACTCCTCTGGAGAAACTCCAAAGGCCAGGAGGGCATGAAATAATGTATTTCAAGCCTTGAAAAAAACCCTGCCAACTTAGATTACTATATCCACCAAAAGTCTCCTTCAAAATCAAAGGAGAAATAGTAATCTTCCAAGATATGCAAAAACTAAAGGAATTTATAGCCATCAAGCCAGAATTATAAAAGGTACTTAAAGGAATCATACACATAGAAGAGGAAGAATAGATAAACTACTGATAATTGGAAGAAATTAAACATTAGAACAACAAAAAATGAATTAGTGCACAGTTTAAAAACAATAACTCTACAATAACTTCCATAAGTCTATAATAACTATGAATGTAAATGGTTTTAATTCTCCACTTAAAAGACAAAGGCTGGCAGACTTTATTCAAAACAATATCCAACTATTTGCTACCTGTAATAAATACACCTCATCAGCAAAGACATATACAAACTGAAAGTGAAAGAGTGGAAAGCAATATTCCATGCAAATGGAATTCAAAAACATGCAGGAGTGGCTATACTCAGGTTTGACCAAGCAGACCTCAAGACAAAATTAGAAGACACAAAGAAGGACACTACATATTGATGAAGGGAAAAATCTACAAAGAAGATACAAAAATTGTAAATATATATATATGCACCAAATATTGCTTATATAAACAAATACTATTCAACATAAAGGTATATGTAGGTCCCAATAAAATAATAGTGACAGACTTAAATACTCCACTCTCAAAAATAGATATACCACCCAGACCCCCCCAAAAAAATCGACAAAGAAGCATCAGAGTTAAAGTACACCACACTTCCAGGAAGATGATGGAGTGGTGAGCAGCAGAGACAGACCCTCTCCCAGATTCGGTGTCCAGATGCTGGAATATAGCAATGTGAGAAAGAGAATAAGGAGGGAAGTGGGTTCCCAGGACCCAGGCAGGATCTGAAGTGAGAGTTGAAGTGCATGGAGAGAGAGAAGAGAGAGACTTCAATGAGTAAGAAGGAGGTGGCAGGTGGCACTTTGTCCCTGAGACTCACTGCATGGGAGTGGTGGCTCAAACCTGCAGATGCATGGTGACTACTGGTGACCTCAGAGGCCTCCACAAAGAAACAGAGTGTAACAGTGTAACAGAGAAATGGACACAACAGACTGCAGTGGCTGGTGAGTTATTTGGGTTCAGACATCCCCCAGAAGAGTGATTGGCCAATAGCCGTCTTGAACTGGGGCCAAATGAGCTCAGAACTCATAACATCTGTAGGCCACCTCCATCTAGTGGCTCCAGTGTCAGAGTGAGGCTGCTGAGTTAAACCCAGCAGGGAGTCAAGTTCAAGCTGGCAAGAGGTGCATGGAGTGTTACAGGGTGAACAAATTCGGTTCCAGCCTCACAGCCAGAAGCCAACCTGAACTTCAGTGGAACTGAGGGTGCAGATTTGCTGGGATTATCTAATACTCTACTGTAAAGCTACGGCTGGCTTGCTGAGATTAATCAACTTGGATCTGGGCTCTGTCTGACCACATTGTCTACCAGTGACAGCAGAGACATGCTCTGAAGTGGACATTTTTTTTTCTTATTTTCTCCTTTTTTTTCTTGATTGTTCTTGTTTTCATATGAGTGTGAATATGTTTTCTAGGTTTTGTTGTTGTTTTGGGATGTTCTTGTTTTTATTTCTTCCTTTTCTCTTTCCCTCCTGTCTTCTTCACCAGTTTCACAAAGTTTGCATAATCTTCCTTCATCTTCCAGCCTTGCTTCCAATCTCTTCATCTCCTTCTATATCTCTATTTTTTCTCACTAATCCCTTTTAAATTTTCTCCTCCAAGGGTACAGTTTCCATATTGATAGCTTACTTGGTGTATACAATTTTTGGTTTATTTTAGATTTTGTTATTGTGTTAGTTACTTTTCTCATTACTGAGACAAAATACCCAACACCCAAAGTTAAAGGAGGAAAAGTTTATTTAGCTCACAGTTTGTGGAGGTTTCAGTACATAATCAACTGGCTCCAAGGCAGGGTGGCATGGCAGAAGGGCAACAGCTCATGGCAGCAGAAGACAGCAAAAACAACAAGAGCCAATGGGGCGGGGGAGAGCAAGCCTCTTTTCCTCCCTTATATTGCAAGCAGAGTACCTGCCCCAGAGTGGGTCCTCTACACACTAGGATGTAGAACTGCTGAGTCACCTAGTTAAGCTTCTAAACTTCTCAAATTGACATAATATGTCAACCATTACAGTTATATAACCACAAATCTAGTTCATACCATTAAAGGTGGCAAATTAATAGTTACCACAGTTTGTCATTTTCTAGGCTGTGTTTGATGCTATTGTTATTGCTTATTGTACTACTTTAGCCAAGGTGACATAATTGTTCTAATCAGTTGTTCGTCCTGGTATGCCAAGACTGAGATTGCCTAAGGATCATAAACCATACTATAGGGCAGTGCCAAAGAACCAGGGGCTGGGCCAAATAGGCAGAAAATTCTCATCTCCAATAAGTTGGAGAAGTAAGATCTTGCAACAGACTCAAAACCCAAAAGCTTGGGCTGGTGAGATGGCTCAGCGGCATAAGCGCCTGCCTTGCAAGCGCGAGGGCCCGAGTTCAACTCCTGGATCCCACATACGAAAAAGGGGCCGGTGATATTGCTCAGAGGCATGGGTGCCTGTTGGCGCATGAGGTCCTGAGGTCGAGCCCCTGGTACCCACAGAAAAAAAAAAAAACCCAAAAACTACCTACACCTGGAAGACATCTCTGAGAAGTAGTTATTTCCTAAGGGTTCTAAATACTAGCAATAAAGGTACTTGCCACAACCAATTTGCAAGCATCAACTCAAGAATTAAAAGAAAAAAAAAAAAGAAAAAAGAAAAAGAGAATACACTTAAACAAGATGAAACCCCAGATGTCCAGCTCACCAAAGGCAAACTCAGCAGACAATGAAGAGGAACAACTTGATGCCCACCCAACCGTACTCTGTGAAGTGGTACCAGCAGAAGTAACAAAGCAGATGAATGAGGCTCTAGAAAAAACTCAAATCAGAAATAATTTCTCTGATAACTACGGAGATGGTGACCATAATGAAAGACATACTTAATGACTCTGGAACAGATACAGATTCAAAAATAGAGGAGCTTAGGAGAATGATGGAAAACATGAATGCCCAACATAGGAAAGAAATGGAATCTGTAAAACATATTCAAACAGATATCCAGGAGACTAAAAATTCCACTGAAAGTATCTGCAGAATAAATCAATGTGAGGACAGAATCTCAGATGTAGAAGACTGGCTTGGGGTTAGAGATCGTGAAAAGAAAGATTTCTTAAAAATAGCAAGGGACCACAAGAAATCAATCCAGCAGCTGATAGATGATGCAAAGAAGAATAACATAAAATTGATTGGAGTTGATGAAAAAGCAGAAGATAGCATGAATGATATAAAAAGCCTGTTCACAGATGTCATGGCAGAAGACTTCCCTGGCAGGGAAAAAGAATTTCACATACAGAAAAGTGAGGCATATAGAACTCCAATTAGCCATGATAAAAAAAATCTACACCAAAACATATCATAGTTAAGATTCCAGAAATTCAACCAAAGAACAGAATATTAAAAGCTGCTAGAGAAAAGAAACAAATCACCTATAAAGGAAAGCCCATCAGAATCATAGCAGACTTCTCAACACAAACTTTCAAGTCAAGGAGATCTTGGAGTGAAGTATTGCAAGCCCTAGAAAAACACAACCTTCAACACAGATAGATGTACCCTGCAAAACTGTCTTTCAAAATTGGTGGAGAAATCAGATACTTCCATGACAAAGAACATCTGAGGAAATTCATGAACATGATACCAGCACTCCAAAATGTATTGGAGGACATTCTAGAAAGAGATAAGAACTACGACTCCATGAACCCCTAACAGGATGAATCCACCAGGCAAGGTAAGCAATTAAATAGGGGAAAAAAAGGAACCACCAACAGGAAAATAACATGATGAGGATAAGTCAACACATATCAGCTATAACCATCAAGGTGAATGGTCTCAATTCACCAATCAAAAGAAACAGACTGGCAGAATAGATCAAGAAGTGAGATCCAATAATATGCTGCATACCAGAAACACATTTAACTCAAAAAGAAATTCATAGAAGAGGAAAAAGATGGCGGATGAGTAAGAAGCAGGCAGCGAAACTCTCTCTATAAGTTACCATTGGAACACGGGAATATAGCGACCGGGAAAGCGCAGGAGGGGGGGGGGAGATGCCTCCCCAGAACCCAGAAAAGTTCTGAAGTGCAATCTGGGACCCCCGGCACTAGTGAAGGGTGATTTCCAACAAAGAAGAAGGAGCAGACCACGCACGCGCACCTTCTACCATCCCAGGAATCGCAGCATGACAGAAGCTCAATTCTACGGACACACGGTGACAGCTGGCGCCCAGGGAGCCCCCACGGAGGATCCTGAGACAGCAGCGAGGCGGGGGAGTGGTGGAGAACTGCTCTGGCTGGCGGTGAGTGTCTCTCAGCCACAGCTGCCCCGCGCCAGAGAGCGACCGGCCGGGGGCCATTGTGGGGGGTGTGGCGAAACTCAGAGCGGCGCGAAAGAAAAACAGTGCTGGACACTCGTGCTCCGGACAGGGCAGCGCGGGGCCTCTCAGGCCCACGAAAGTGTGCTGAGGTCAGCAGGCGAATGAGACTGGTCTCTCAGCCACACCTGTCCTGCGCCAGAGAGCAACTGGCCCGGCGCCATTGAGGGGGGCGTGGTGAAAATCAGAGCGGCGGGAAACCAGTGCAGGGAACCCACACTCCGGACAGCGCGCTGCACCTCTCAGGCCCAGGGATAGTGAAAGGGCACTGAGAGTGGCAGGCGAGCTAGACTGGTCTCTGCCTGAAAGTACGGGCCTCTGCTCACCGCCCCGCCAGAGGGCCGCTCCTGGCTTACTGGGACCGACCTGCACAGAACAGGACTCTGTCACCACACGGTGCCTGCCTACAGCAGAGTCAACACCTGGAACTGATTCTTTTTATTTTTTTTTTAATTTTTTAATTTATTTTTTTTCTCACTCATTTGTTTTCTGTTCTGGTGAAGGGTTTTTTTTTTTTTTGGTGGGGTTTTATTTTTGTTTTGTCTGTTTTATTGTTTTTATCTTCATTTTTGTTTCTGTATGCGTATTTGCTCTTTCCTTCATTATTCTCTCTGGTTTTTTATATGAGTGTAAACAGTGCCTCTAACTTCTTTGTGATTGTGGTTGTGATCTGTTCTTCCTTTTATCCCTTCCTTCTCTTTTTACCACCAGTCCTCTGCACCAGTGTCCCAATTTTAGTGGGATCCCTCTTGGTCCTCTAACCTTACATCTAATTCCTTCCTATTCTCCCAACACTCTATTTCCTCCTTAACTCATTTTAAATTTAAACTCCTCAGGGAAAAATTGACATACATAGGACTTGTATACTGCATATAATTTTTCTGGTGTGTTTTAGATTTTGTTATATAACCGCAACTCTACTTTATACAGCTAAAAGTGGTAAATAACTGGTTAGCTCAGTCTGTCATTTTCTAGGCTGTGTTTGATGCTTTAGTTAACATTATAGCCAAATGTGAAATAATTGTTCTAAACATCTTTCCTTCCTGATATTTCGTGATTGAGATTGACTAAGGGACACAGAAAATACAGTGGCACAGTACCAAAGAATCAAGGACTGGGCCAAACAGGTAGCAACTTCGCATACCCAACAAATTGAAGAGGTAGGATCTGGCAGAAAGCTCAAAACCCAAAAGCAAGCTCCATTTGGAAGATACTGCAGAGAAGTAGTCATCTTCTAAAGATCTTAAACACTAGCAATAAAGTAACCTACCATAGGTAATTTGCAAACATCACCCCAGGAATTAAAGAAAAAACGAGACGACACTTAAACAAGATGCAACCCCACACATCCAATTCACCAAAGGCAAACCTAGGGGGCAACGAGGTGGGACAATCCGAAAGCCACCCACCTGGCCTATCTGAAGTGGTAACAACAAAGCAACTGAATGAGGCTCTGGAAAAAGTTAAAACAGAAATAATCTCACAGATAACTGCAGAGATAATGTCCACATTGAAGACGATGCTTAAGGACACTATAGCTGATACAGACAAAAAAATAGATGAGCTTAAGAAAACTATAGAAACCATGAATGCTCAGCATAGGAAAGAAATGGAATCCATAAGGCAGATTCAAGCAGATATCCAAGAGAACAAAAATTCCATTGAAAGTATTTGTAGCAGATTAAGCCAATGCGAGGACAGGATCTCAGATATAGAAGACAGGCTTGCAATTAGTGATCATGAAAAGGAAGAATTCTTAAAAACAGCAAGGGAGGGCCGGTGAGATGGCTCAGCGGCATAAGCGCCTGCCTTGCAAGCGTGAGGGCCTGAGTTCGACTCCCGGATCCCACATACGAAAAAGGGGCCGGTGATATCGCTCAGCGGCACGGGTGCCTGTTGGCGCGCAAGGTCCTGAGGTCGACCCCCTGGTACCCACCAAAAAAAAAAAAAAAAAAACAAAAACAGCAAGGGACCATGAAAAATCAATTCAGCAGCTGCTAGATGACTCAAAGATAAACAACTTAAGAATAATTGGAATAAATGAAAAAGGAGATAGCATCAATGACATTAAAACCTTGTTCGAAGACATAATCAGGGAGAACTTTCCTGGAAGAGAAAAGGAATTTGATGCCCCTATAAGTGAAGCTTTTAGAAAACCAACTAGACATGATCAAAAAAAAACTTCAGCCAGACATATTATAGTCAAGATCCCAGAAATTCAACAGAAGGGCAGAATCTTAAAAGCTGTTAGGGAGAAGAGACAAATCACCTATAAAGGAAAACCCATCAGAATCACAGCTGACTTTTCAGCACAAACCCTCAATTCAAGAAGAGCTTGGAATGATGTATTGCAAGCTCTAAAGGAAAATAATTTTTGACCCAGATTGATGTACCCTGCAAAACTATCTTTCAAAATTGATGGAGAAATAAAATACTTTCATGACAAAGAACATCTGAGAAAATTTATGACCACCAAACCAGCACTCCAAAATGTTCTGAAGGACATTCTAGAAAGAGATAGGAACCCCAACAGAAGGAATCCACCAGGCAGGGCAGATAATTAAATAGCAGGAAAGGGGAAAAACAAAGAGTGGGAACCAACAACAGGAAAATATCATGACAAGTATAAGTCAATACATATCAGTTTTAACCATCAATGTTAACGGTCTCAATTCACCAATCAAAAGGCACAGACTGGCGAAATGGATCAAGAAGCAAGATCCAACAATATGCTGTATACAAGAAACACATTTAATTCAGAAAGAAACACATAGACTGAAAGTCAAAGGATGGAAGACAATACTCCATGCCACAGGAACCCAGAAAAAAGCAGGGGTAGCTATTCTTTTTGCAGACAAGGTGAACTTCAAGCCAAGAAGGATTCAGAGAGATAAAGACGGTCATTACATCCTTGTAAAGGGAACAATCCAAGAGGAAGAGATAACGATCATAAATATATATGCATCAAATACCAATGCACCCAGCTATATAAAACAAGTACTAAAGGACATGAAAAATCAAATAAGCACTAATACAATTATATTGGGAGATCTCAATACTCCACTGTCACAAAAAGACAGATCAACTGGACAGAAAATCAATAATGAAATAGTAGAACTGAACCAAACCTTTTGAACAAATGGACTTGGTAGATGTCTACAGAGTGTTCCATCCTACAACATCAGAATACACATTTTTCTCAGCTGCACATGGGATGTTCTCCAAAATAGACCACATACTAGCTCATAAAACCTGCTTAAGTAAATGCAAAGGAATTGAAATTATCCCATGCATATTATCAGACCATAGTGCAATGAAGTTGGAAATCAATGGCAAAAGATCTCACAAAGACTCCCTAAACACATGGAAATTAAACAGCACCCTCCTGAACAACAAATGGGTCACCGATGAAATTAAAGAAGAAATTAGACACTTTCTACAACTGAATGATAATGACAGTACAACATACCGGAACTTATGGGATACAATGAAAGCAGTCCTAAGAGGGAAATTTATAGCATTAAATACTTATATCAGGAAAATAGAGCAAGCACAAATAAACAACTTAAGGGTGAACCTCGAGCTTCTAGAAAAAGAAGAGCAGGTTAAGCCAAAAGCCCGTACAAGGGAGGAAATTATAAAGATCAGAGCAGAAATTAACGTATTGGAGACTAAAAAAATAATACAAAGAGTCAATGAAGCAAAAAGTTGGTTCTTTGAAAGAATAAATAAGATTGACAAACCCTTATTCAACCTTATTAAAAAAAGAAAAGAAAAGACTCAAATCCATGCAATTGAAAATGAAAAGGGTGATATCACGACGGACCCTGCAGAAATCCAGAAGATCATCTATACCTATTTTGAAAATTTATATTCTACTAAGATGAAAAATGCAGAAGAAATGGACAGATTCCTAGATTCGTATGAATTACCAAAGCTGAATCAAGAAGATTTAAAAATCCTAAATAAACCAATATCAACCAATGAAATTGAAGATGTAATTAAAAACCTCCCAACAAAGAAAAGCCCAGGCCCTGATGGATTCACTGCCGAATTCTACAAGAAATTTAGAGAAGACCTAACGCCCCTACTTCTCAAACTTTTCAATGAAATTGAAAGGGAAGCAATACTCCCAAATTCATTCCTGGAAGCAAGCATTACCCTGATACCAAAACCAGAGAAGGACCCAATTAAGAAAGAGAAATACAGGCCAATCTCCCTAATGAACATAGATGCAAAAATCCTTAATAAGATACTGGCAAACAGAATCCAACAAATCATCAAGAAGATTATACACCATGACCAAGTTGGATTCATCCCAGGGATGCAGGGATGGGTCAACATACGTAAATCAATAAATGTAATACACCATATTAACAGAGCCAAAGACAAAAATCACATGATCATCTCAATAGATGCAGAAAAAGCTTTTGACAAAGTCCAGCACCTTTTCATGATAAAAATCCTAGAGAAAATTGGAATAGAGTGTCTTTATCTCAATCTGGTAAAAGCTATCTATGACAAACCAACAGCCAATATTATACTAAATGGCCAAAAACTGAAAGCCTTCCCTCTAAAATCAGGAACAAGACAAGGATGTCCACTGTCCCCACTCTTATTCAACATAGTTCTGGAAACTTTAGCCAGAGCAATTAGACAAGAGAAAGAAATAAAAGGAATAATGATTGGAAAGGAAGAAGTTAAATTATCATTATTTGCACATGACATGATACTCTACATGGAAGACCCCAAAAACTCCACTAAAAAACTGCTAGATTTAATAAGCAAATTCAGTAGTGTAGCTGGATACAAAGTCAATACTCAAAAGTCAATAGCCTTCCTGTACACAAATAACAAACTTACTGAAAGAGAAATTAGGGAAACAATACCTTTCACAATAACATCCAAAAAAATGAAATACCTAGGAATCAACCTCACAAAGGGTGTAAAAGACCTCTATACTGAAAACTACAGTACTCTGAAAAAGGAGATTGAAGAGGATATCAGAAAGTGGAAAGATATCCCTTGCTCCTGGATAGGAAGAACCAATATAGTGAAAATGGCCATACTTCCAAAATTGTTATACAGATTTAATGCAATTCCAATCAAAATTCCAACAGCATATCTCACAGAATTAGAGAAAACAATCCTAAAATTCATTTGGAATCAGAAGAGACCTAGAATAGCAAAGGCAATTCTGGGCAACAAACGCAAGGCAGGGGGCATCACAATCCCTGACTTGAAATTATACTATAAAGCTACTGTGATAAAAACAGTGAGGTACTGGCAAAAAAAAACAGACCTGAAGATCAATGGAACAGATTAGAAGATGCTGAAACAACCCCAGACATACTAAGCCACCTTATCTTTGACAAAGGTGCCAAACACATTCGCTGGAAGAAAGATAGCCTCTTTAATAAATGGTGCTGGAAAAACTGGCTCTACACATGCCGAAGATTAAAACTAGACCCATATCTTTCACCAGGCACTAAACTAAATTCAAAATGGATCAGAGATCTAAATATTAAAACAGAAACATTAAATCTGCTGGAATGTAGGATAGGTAAAACCCTTGGAGACATTGGTGTAGGCAAAGACTTTATGAATAAAAACTCAACCGCACGGGAACTATCCCAAAGAATCAATAACTGGGATCTCATCTTATTAAAAAGCTTTTGCACAGCAAGAGAAACCACCAACAGAGTGAAGAGACAATCCCCAATGTTAGAAAAAATGTTTGCCAGCTGTTCCTCAGACAAAGGATTACTATCGAGAACATATAAAGAACTCAAAAAAATCAGACCTCCCAAATTTAAAGACCCACTCCAAAAATGGGCATCTGAGATGAATACACATTTCTCAGATGAAGAAATACTAATGGCAAACAAATATACAAAAAAATGTGCAACATCACTAGTCATTCGAGAGATGCAAATTAAAACAACACTGAGATACCATCTCACCCCAGAAAGAATGGCTACTATAAAGAAATCAACCAATAACAAATGCTGGAGGGGCTGTGGGGAAAAAGGAACCCTTCTTCACTGTTGGTGGGAGTGTCGACTGGTACAGCCACTGTGGAAGTCAGTGTGGAGATTCCTCAAAAAACTAGGGTTGGAGGTCCCATTTGACCCAGCTACTCCCCTTCTGGGCATCTTCCCAGAAGAATTAAAAACATCGTACCACAGCGATATATGTGCACCCATGTTTATAGCAGCATAATTTGTAATAGCCAGATCTTGGAAACAACCCAAATGCCCATCAACTGAGGAATGGATAAGAAAGATGTGGTATTTTTATACAATGGAGTACTATTCAGCCATAAAGAAGGATAAACTGGAGACTTTTATAGGTAAATGGATGCAACTTGAGAAAATACTCATAAGTGAAATAAACCAGAAGCACATGTGTAAGCATCGTATTATCTCTCTAGTATGAGAAACTGAAAGAGTAAATAAGATTCAAAATGTACAATAGACATGGTGAATCAAAAAGAAACTGGTTAAAAGGAAAGAGAGACTGGAATAGGGAAAAGAAAGAAGGGAAAGGGAAAAAAATTGTATATATATATAAGATGGTTAAGATAGATACACTACCAATTTTACTTAGTTCATTGAAGAGTAAGGTTTATGCCAATAATGTTGGACAATTGAATGCTAATGTCTGGTATCCTGAATAACTAACTTAAAGATAGTAATACGTAATGTATTAACCATTGTTACCCTCCTATTATGTTGCTTTGAAAATTTGTTCTTCTTTTGATTTGTTTTGTTTTTTCTTCTCTTTATTTTTATTTATTTATTTTTTTTTTTTTTGTGGGTACCGGGGGGACGACCTCAGGACCTCGCGCACCAACAGGCACCCGTGCCGCTGAGCGATATCACCGGCCCCTTTTTCGTATGTGGGTTCCGGGAGTTGAACTCGGGCCTTCGCGCTTGCAAGGCAGGCGCTTAAGCCGCTGAGCCGTCTCACCGGCCCTTTTCTTCTCTTTAAAAAAAAAAAAAGAAATTCATAGATCGAAAGTCAAAGGATGGAAAACAATACTCCATGTGACAAGAAGCAGGAAGAAAATAGGGGCAGCTATTCTACTTGTAGACAAAGTAGATATTAAGCCAAGACTGATTAACAGAGACAAAAGTCACTACATCTTTGTAAAGGGAATAATCCAAGAGGAAGAAATAACAATCATAAATATGTATGCAACAAATTCCAGCAGAGCCAATGATATAAAACAAATATTAATGGACATGAAAAATCAAATGAGCACTAACAATTGTAATGGGGGACTTCAATAGCCCACTGTCACAAATAGGTCAACTAGACAAGAAATCAACAAAGAAATATCAGAACTAAACCAACCTTTTCAACAAATGGACTTAATAGATGTTTACAGAGTGTTCTACCCCACAACATCATAACACAAATTCCTCTTTGCTGCACGTGATATGTTCTCCAAAATAGACCACATACTAGCTCAAAGTACATGCTTAAATAAATGCAAAGGAATTGAAATTATCCCATGCATATTATAAGACCATAGTGCAATGAAATTGGAAATCAATGGCAAAACAAACCATGAGAACTTCATAAGCACATGGAAATTAAATAGCACCCTCTTGAACAACCAATGGGTCACAGATGAAGTTAAAGAAGTTATTAGTTTCTACAATTAAATGATAATGCCAATACAACATACCAGAACTTATGGGACAGAATGAAAGCAGTCTTACGAGGGAAATTTAAAGCAGTGAATTCCCATATCAGAAAAACAGAGCAAGCTGAAATAAACAACCTGTGAACCTCAAGCTTCTGGAAAAAGAAGAGCAAGTCAAGCCCAAAACTTATATGTGGGAGGAAATTATAAAAATCATAGCTGATATTAACGTAATGGAGCCTAAGAAAAAAATACATATAATCAATGAGTGGAGGAGTTGGTTCTTTGAAAGATTAAATAAAATTGACAAACTCTTAGCCAAACTTATAAAAAAAAAGAAAAAAAAAGAAAGAAAGAAAGAAAGAAAGAAAGAAAAGACCCAAATCCATGCAATTAGATGTGAAAGGGTGAAATCACAACAGATCCTAAAGAAATACAGAAGATTACCAATACCTACTTTGAGAACCTGTATTCTAATAAGATGGAAAACACAGAAGAAATTGACAGATTTCTAGATACATATGAATTACTAAACCTGAATAAAGAGGATATAAAAATTCTAAATAAACCAATATCAGTCAATGAAATTGAAGATGTAATTAAACACCTACCGACAAAAATGCCTAGGCCATAATGGATTCACTGCTGAATTCTACAAGAAATTTAGAGAAGATCTAATGCTGCTACTTCTCAAACTCTTTAATGAAATTGGAAGGGAAGCAATACTCCCAAATTAATTCCTGTATTGGCAAATGAAGCAGATCATCATGAAGATTGTACACCATGACCAAGTAGGATTAATCCCAGGGATGCAGGGATGGCTCCACATACACAAATCAATAAATGTAATATACCATATTAACAGAGCCAAAGACCAAAACCATATGATCATCTCAATAGATGCAGAAAAAGCTTTTGACAAATTCCAACACCCATTCATGATAAAAACCCTACAGAAAATTGGGATAGATGGTCTTTACCTCAATCTTATAAAAGCTATCTATGATAAACCAACAGCCAGTGTCGTACTAAATGTACAACTACTGAAAAGTTTCACTCTTAAATCAGGAACAAGACAAGGCTGTCTACTATCACCACCCTTATTAATATAGTTCTGGAAACATTAGCCAGAGCAATTAGACAAGAGTGAGAAATAAAAGGAACAATGTAGGACAAGAAGTTAAATTATCATTATTTGTGGATGACATGACACTTTACATAGAAGACCCCAAAAACTCCACAGAAAGACTTGTAGATTTAATAAACAAATTCAGTAGCGTAGCTGGATACCTTGTCAACACAAAAAATCCATAGCCTTCCTGTACACAAATAACAAACTCACTGAGAGAGAAATTAGGGAAACAACACCTTTCACAATATCATCAAAAAAAAAAAAAAAAGAAAAAATCCTAGGAATCAATCTATCAGAGGAAGTACATGACCCTTACATTGAAAACTTCAGAACTCTGAAAAAGGAGATCAAAGAGGGTATCAGAAAATGGAAACATATCCCTTGTTCTTGGGTAGGATAGTGAAAATGGCCATAATTCCAAAATCATTATACAGATTTAATGCAATCCCCATCAAACTTCCAACAGTATATCTCACAGAATTAGAGAAAATAATCCTCAAATTCATTTGCAACCAGAAGAAACCTAGAATAGCAAAAGCAATTCTAAGCTACAAAGACAAGGCAGGGGGCATCATAATCACTGACTTAAATTTATACTACAAAACTAATGTGATAAAAACGGCATGGTACTGGTAAAAAACAGACCACAGGATCAATGGAACAGATTAAAAGATGCAGAAACAACTCCAGATATACTCAGCCAATTTATCTTTGATAAAAGAACCAAACACCTTCACTGGAAGAAAGATAGCCTCTTTAATAAATGGTGCTAGAAAAACTGACTTTCCACATGCTAAAAATTAAAACTAGACCCATATCTTTCACCATACACTAAACTAAAATAGAAATGGATCAAAGATCTAAATATTAAAACAGAAACACTAAATCTTCTGTAAAAGAGAATGGGTAGAACTCTTGAAGACACAGGTGTAGGCAAAGACTTTAAAAATAAAACCCAGATTGCATGGGAAATATTACAAAGAATCAACAACTGGGATCTCATATTATTAAAAAGCTTCTGCACAGCAAAAGCAACCACCAAGAGACAGAAAAGACAACCCACAGTGTGGAAAATTTTTTTTCCAGCTGCACCTTAGACAAAGTACTACTATCTAGAACATATAAATAATTGAAAAAATTGGACCCCCTCAAATTTAAAGACTCAATCCAAAAATGGGCATCTGAAATGAGTAGATCCTTCTCAGATGAAGAAGTGGAAATGGCAAATAAATATATGAAAAAGTGTCCAACATCACTGGTCATTCAAGAGATGCAAATTAAAACAAAACTGAGATTCCATCTCACCCCAGAAAGAATGACTATTATCAAGAAATTAACCAATAACAAGTGCTGGAGGGGCTGTGGGGAAAAAGAAACACTTCTGCACTGTTGGGGGAGTATAGACTGGTGCAACCACTGTGGAAATCAGTGTGGAGATTCCTCAAAAAACTAAAACTAGAGGTTCCATTTGACCCATCAATTTCCCTTCTTAGTATCTTCCCAAAAGAATTAAAAGCATCATACCACAGCAATGAATGCACACCCGTGTTTATAGTAGCACAGTTTGTAATAGCCAAATCTTAGAAGCAGCCCAGATGCCCATCAACTCATGAATCAATAAAGATGTGGTTTTTTTATACAATGGAATACTACTCTGCCATAAAGAAGGATAAGCTTGAGACATTTCTAGCTAAATGGATGGAGCTTGAGACCATACTCTTAAGTGAAATAAATCGGACACATATGTTCAAGTTACTCTGGTGTAGAACCTGAAAGAGTAAATAAGGACCACAATGTATAATGGATATTGGGAAATGGGAACAAAATGTTCAAATGAGAAGGGGAATAAGGGAGAGGAGAGGGAGAAAGGAAAGAAGGGACAAGAAAGAAAATAGAGTGAAAAAATGGAAACAAATCTTTTGTAAATAAAGAGGGGAAGAAGGGTTGAAAGGAGGGGAGGGAAATGGGAAAAAAAGAAGAAAGAAGATGTATTATGTACAGGTACAATCTCCCTATGATGAATGTTATCTTTATGTACATTTAAATGTACAAATGAAATAAAAAGTTAAAAAAGAATAAAGTACACCATAGATCAAATGGACTTAGAGTATAAAATATTCCATCCAACAATTACAGAATACACATTCTTTTCAGCAGCTCATGGACTATTCTCCAAATAGAACATATTTTACACCATAAAACAGTCTTAACAAGTACAAAGTGCTGAAATAATATCTTACATTTTATTAGATCATAATATAATGAAACTAGGAATCAATGGCAATAGAAACTACAGTAACTATACAAACACATGGAGACCGAACAATCCACTTTTGAATGAACAGATGGTCATTTAGAAAATCAGGGGCAAATTAAAACATTCCTAGTATCAAATTAAAATGGAAGCACAACACAACAGCATACGTGGCATACAGCAAAGACAGTTCTAAGAGTGAAGTTTACTGAGTGTATATACCAAAGAATATAAGAGATCTCAATTAAATACCATAATGGTGCATCTCAGAGTCTTAGAAAAACAAGAGAAAACCAGAACCAAACTCAACAGAAGGAAAAGAAATAATAAATAATAAATACACAGGATCAATGAAACAGCAAGTTGGTTTTTTAAAGATTTATAACCCCATAGCCAAACTAACTAAAAGAGAGAGAGAGGATCCAAATCAATACACTTATAGATGAAAAGGGGATGTTGCAACAGGAATTGCTGAAATCTAGAGGATTATCAGGGACTGTTTTGAAAATCTATATTTTAATAAATTGGAGAATCTAGAAGAAATAGATAAATTTTTAGACACATATGACTTACCAAAATTGAACCAAGAGGACATAAAAAAGCCTAACCAATAACATCAATAACAAGCAATGAGATGGAAGCAGTAATGAAAAGTTTTCCAACAAAGAAAATCCCAGAACCAAATGGGTTCACTGCTAAATTTTACCAGGTTTTAAAGAAAAGCTAACACTAATGCTCCTTAGCCTATTGTATGAAATAAAAAGGAAACTAATGCTTTCAAATTCCTTCTGTCAGGCCACTATCACCCTGGCACCAAAACTGGACAAGGACAGAACAAAAAAAGAAAACTATAGACCAATATCTTTGATGAACATAGGTACGAAAATCCTCAATAAAATACTTGCAAAACCTAATTCAACAACACATTAAAAAGATACACCATGATCCAGTTGGTTTCATTCCAGAGGTGCAAGTTTGACTAAACATATGTAAATCAATAAATATAATACAGCACATAAATAGAATCAAGAATAAAAAGCACATGATCATCTCAATCAATGCAGAGTAAGCCTTCAACAAAATTCAACACCCCTTCATGATAAAAGTCCTGAAGAAATTAGGTACTATAGGATCATATTTCAATGAGGTAAAGTTTGTCATATATTTGACAAACCCCAGTCAACATCATTCTGAACGTGGAAAGACTGAAAGCATTTCCTCTAAAATTAGAAATGAGAAGAGCATGTCCACTCTCACCACTCCTGTTCAATATAGTACTTGAACTTTTAGTTAAAAGTCAGAGCAATTAGGTAAGAGAAAGAAATACATAAAAGGTGTGGAGGACCACCTGGATGACTCTCCTTGAAAGAAGAGCAATTATCTCCATTTTGGCCAAACCTGGCCCTATTCCCACTTACTGATATGTACAGAGCTGGCTTTTCCTTATCCCTTCCATTGGCTTTAAGCAATGCAAATAGGTCCAGATGAGGTGCTGATGTGTAGTCTTTGAAGCAAGCGACAGATCAGTGTTTCCCCACCCCTGTAGCTCCCAAAACATATGGTTGAGCCTGGTGGGATGGAGAGCCGTGGTGCTCCATGCTGTCGGCTGGGATTGAGCCTTGAGAAAGAGGCTATGACTTCCCAGGGCATAGAAGATTACACATCAGAGCTGAAGCACAGACCCCAAAACATTAGATACTATCTTGAATTGTGTTATGCAGATTACTCTTTCTGCATATCCTTCCCTCTGCATATTGCAAAGGTGATTTCAGGCCACCTACCTAGCCCAACTCATGGTACTCAACATACTTCCCGCCACTCTCACAGTCACTCATCCCCGAACCACTCCCCTCCTCGAGAATTAATAAAACCCGGGGTCAGCCCTGGGTCGAGGCCTTTGTTCCAGTAATCACCATCTTGGCTGCACTTAGGACCCCTTGGCCCCCCACAACTATAAATATGCCTTAGTGTGTTTATTCTCACCCTGGGTTGCTCTGGAAGTGGTAGATTGGAATTAACTCGCTAGAATTCCAATAACTTCTCCATGGGATTACAAATATAAACTTCCCGGACCGCGATGAGGACTGGGAAGGGCTCTCTATAAAAGGTATATAAATAGGAAAAGAAGTCAATTTATCCTATTTGCAGATGATATGATCCTATAGCTAGAAGACTTTAAAGGCTCCACCAAAAGACTTTTAGAGCTGATAAATTCAGCAAGGTATCAGGATACAAAATCAAAATAAAAAATTAATAGCTTATCTATATACTTATAATGAACTAGCTGAGAAAGAAATTAAGAAAACAGTTCCACTCACAATAGCTTCAAAAAATTAAATACCTAGGAATCAACCTAACTAAAGAGGTGAAAATCTGTACAATCAAAAGTACAGAACCATTAAGTATTCACTAGGAATGGAAAGCCCTCCCATGTTCATGGATTGGCAGAACAACATTATTGAAATGACCATATTACCAAAAGTAATCTACAGATTCGGTGCAATTCTCATCAAATTCACATTATTCACTGAGCTAGAAAAAAAACAATCCTGAAATTCTTATGGAAACATAAAAGATCCAGAATAACACAAGCAATTCTAAGCAAAAATAGCAAGGCTGGAGGAATTACAATATCTAATTAAACTTATACTACAAAGCCATAGTAACAAAACAACATGCTACTGGCACAGAATAGACATATAGGCCAATGGAATAGAACAGAAGACACAGAAATAATCCCACATGACTGTAGCCATTCGATTCTTGGCAAAGGAGTGAAAAACATACAGTGAAGAAAAGACAGCCTCTTTAACAAAATGTGCTGGGAAAATTGGATAGCCCCATGTAGAATATTGAAACTAGATCCCTATCTCTCACCCTACACAAGACCAATTCAAAATGGGTCAAAGACCTAGGTATAAGACCTGCAACTTCTAATTGCTAGAAGAGAACATAAAGGAAATACTTGAAGCTATAGGCACAGGCTAAGACTTCTTGAACAGGACTCTAATAGAATAAGAAACAATAGCAAAAATCAACAAGTTGGATAACATCAAATTAAATATTTATTCACAGCAAGGGAAATAACAAACATAATGAAGAAACACCCTATAGAATGGGAAAAAGTCTTTTGAGAGAGGATAAATATCCAGAATTTATAGAGAACTAAAAAATCTTCACGCCAAAAAATCCGATAGCCTAATCAATAAATGGGCAAATGAATTAAACAGACACTTCTCAAAAGAAGAAATATAAGAGGCCAATAATATATACAAAATGTTCAATGTCTTTTGCCATAAGGGAGATACAAATCAAAACTACACTGAAATTCCATCTCACCTCAGTCAGACAAGCTATCACCAAGAATATGAAAAAACAATAAATGCTGGTGAGGACATGGGAAACAAATGAACCCTTCTACACTGTTGCTGGGAATGTAAATTCATACAGCCATTATGGGATCAGTATGAAGATTTCTCAAAAAACTAAAAAGAAAACTACCATATGACCCAGCAATACCACTCCTTGACGTACACATGATGGAATTAAAGTCAGCATACTAAGTGTGATTGATAACTACAGTGAATATTTAAATTAAAAATGAATTATATTTTTAATGTAATGAGTCCTCCTCACTATACTCCCCTTCACTTCAAACACACCCTGTCATTTTGGACCCTGTCTGAAGCAGTTCTGGAAGTCCTCTTTCATGACTGTCTTTAGTTGTGCTGTCACAGCTGCCTCAATGTCTTGAACTGATAAAAAATGTCTACCTTTCACGGTCATTTTGTCTTTTTGGAAAAGCCAGAAGTTGTACAGTGCCAAATACAGTGAATAAGTTAAATAAAGACACACTAATGTTTTTAAGAGCCTGCCTTTCTGTTGCATGGCACTCAGCAGCAGCATTCACCATATTTTTGGTCACATCTCTTAAAGACATTCACAAACGGAGACCATCAGAACTGCTTCAGAAAGTGGCAAGAACAATGGGATAAGTGGGCTCAGACCTATGGGTTTTTTCCAGTTCTATTGTATAGTGTCATAAATATGGTTAATAACAAAAGACTGTACATTTTAGATTGCTGAGAGTAAATGTCAAATGTTCTCACCACCATAAATGCTAAGTATTTGAAGTGTAGGCTATGCTGAGTAACTTGATTTAATTATTCCACATTATATTCGCAAATCATATTACTTTGTACCCCATACATTTGTACAATTATAAATCGCCAATTTATTTTTATTTTTACGTATAGATATTAATATCTAATAGTGTGGGATATAAATTACTAGAGGAAATAAAAGTATGCAATAAGTAATATTTGCTCACTATTTGAACATGCATGACTGGTAATTAGATCATATCTTAATAAAAAGTTCCACTTGAACAAAAAATTAAATAGAACAAATAAGCCGTAATTTTCAATAGAAAACTTGGCTATCAAATTTGGTATTTAAAAAGTGTTCCAAATAGTAGAGAAAAGGCCAGAAATTTAAAGTCATGCTGTCTACAAACATGTAATTTTAATTCTTCCTTTCTAGTGTGGATGCTTTTTACTTCTTTTTTTTTTTTTTTTTGTGGGTACCGGGGGGGTCGACCTCAGGACCTCGCGCGCCAACAGGCGCCCGTGCCGCTGAGCGATATCACCGGGCCTTTTTTCATATGTGGGTTCCGGGAGTTGAACTCGGGCCCTCGCGCTTGCCTGGCAGGCGCTTAAGCCACTGAGCCATCTCACCGGCCCTACTTCCTTTTCTTGACAAACTACTCTGGCTAGGAATTCAATTATTATGTTAAGTAGAAGTCCTGAGCCTGGCTGTCCTTGTCTTAGCCCTGATCTGAGAGAAAATTTTTCTGTTTTTCACTACTGAATTTGATGTCTTTGTGCGCTTTTCATATGTGACCTTTATTATGTTGAGGTAAATTCTTTCTATACCTGTTCTGTTGAGAGTTATCATAAAAGGCTGTTGAATTTTTAAAAATTTAGGTTGTTCAATTTTTTAAATAGATGCTTTTTCCACATCTATTAAGATGAACACTTGACTTGTATCATTTATTCCATTAATGTGTTGTGTCACATGGATTAGTGTATGCTGAACTATGTGCACCCCAGAAATAAATCTCACTTGGACATACTGAACGTTCCTTTTATGTGTTGTTGAATTCAGGTAAACTGTATTTTTTGTTTTTTTCTTTCTTTTCTTTCTTCTTTCTTTCTTTCTTTTTGGAGAAACTTGCACCTATGTTCATCAGGAATATTGGCCCATAGCCTTTTAAAAACTTTTTTTTTTTTTTTTTGGAGTATTTTTTTATCTGGCTTTGGTTCCAGACTGATGCTGGCCTTATTAAGTTTGAAAGTGTTCCCTCTTTTATTTTTTGGAGGCTATTAAGAAGATTGATGTTAACTCATCTTCAATGTTTGATAAAATTTACCCTTGAAGCCATTGTGTCCTGGGCTTTTCTTTGTTGGGTAACTTTTGATTACCAGTCCTACCTGTTTAGCGGTTATTGTTCTGTCAGGCTTTCTTTTTTTTTTTTTTGTGGGTACCGGGGGTCGACCTCAGGACCTCATGCGCCAGCAGGCGCCCGTGCCACTGAGTGATATCACCGGCCCCTTTTTTCCTATGTGGGATCCGGGAGTCGAACTCGGGCCCTCGCGCTTGCCAGGCAGGCGCGTACACCGCTGAGCCATCTCACCGGCCCCAGGCTTTCTTTTTTCCTTTGAGTACCTGTTGGTAGGTTGTATGTTTTTAAGAATAGCTCCATTTCTTCTAGGTTGTCTAATTTATTTGGTAATCATTCATCGTAGTCTCTCATGGTCAGTAGTAATATCTTTTCTTTCACTTCTGGTCTTATTTATTTGTTTAAAGTTTTGCTCTTTTTTTCCCCTTAGACTAGCTAAAGGTATGTTAATATTGCTTATTTTTTCAAAAATCTAACTTTCCTTTACTGATTTTTTTGGTATATATATATATATATATTCTCTGTTTCTTACAATTTGCATTATTTTCTTCCTTCTGCTAATTTTCAGTTTAGTTTGTTTTTTTCCAGTCCCTTTAGATGTAAACGGGGTCGTTTATTTTAGATCTTTCTTCCGTTTTAATGGAGGTTATAAATTGCAAATTTATAACAAAAGAAAAGAAAAGAAAACCACTCTGATGCTTAGGGTAATCCAGGCTGCCATTCTCTGCTAACCATGGTAATTTGCTCCCATAAAATCAGAGAGAAGTAATGAGTAGAATAACAGAGTTTAGTGAATCAAGGAATCGCTCAGGTTTGTCATGCTTCCTGCTGCGATGATTCACAGTAATGGTGGCAGCAGATATGAGATACGCATTCGGCAGAATGAGATTCGCATTCTAGCATGGATGAAAGAGCCCACGTGCAAAGTCAGAGAGACCTGGATTCAGCCCTTGTTCAGCTCCTTTGTAGCTCAGTGACCTCGAGCAGAAAACCACCTCTCATATCCTCGTGTTCTCACTTGTGAAATGGAGGTAGAAAAGAGATTGCCGCTTAAGGAAGTCTTGAGGAATGTCTTGAGATATTCTGTGCCTCACGTACAGGCGCTCGGACACTACAGTTGTGGCCTTTCCTATCGTGACAGCTATAAAATCCAAACCTGCTATACCTGGACTTGTCTGCTTGTAACGTTCCTTAGCTTTAAGACTTTTCCGGGATTGAGTCCAGGAATTCTTCAGGGTCAAGCGTCCCTGGCTTCATTTCTCGAGATCCCAGCGGGCTTTTGTGTTTGGTGACATCTAGTGGTTGGATGAGGCGGTTGTTAAAGCTGAACACAGTCTCAGCTGTGATGTCCGTGCCCTGCTCCACCTACTCTGATGCCAGGATTTGTTCTCCTCTTTTAATCCGAGGTGCTGACAACAACTGACATCCAGTGTGTTTTAAATAATTATTTTTAACAACAATTTTTAGTGTTAAACGCACAAGAGTCATAGCAAGTGGCAGCCTCCTTGACCCTTAAGAGAGTAATATTTCTGGCTCTTTGGAAGTGGCCTAGAACCCTGTAATTATACCTGGGTGATTGTGTGCACTTGGCTAATCATCGTGCATCATAATGGCCACAAATCTGTGGCTAGTGCAACTTAAGGTAGCAAAATAATTGAAGGAAAATTCCAATGGCTCTTTATTAGGGGTTACATTAAGCTCAGGAGAACAGGAGGTTATAGTGTGGACATTGACCATTTCATCTCCCTGTATTTGAAACAATCAGGTTCCTATTTGACAAATGCAGTGATTTCCATGATTTTGGACTGTTTTCCAGTTGCAAAAAATTAAAAATCTGAAGTATTAGTTACATTTGCGTGTGTGTCCCACTTTACTCATAAGTTATTTTCTTTGTATTGCATACACAAAGAAAAATTTTGAAATAACAACAACAACAAAAAAGCAAACATAAATACAACGTAATGTTTTCCTCCCGTATCTCAAGAGTTTGTTGCAGTGCTCCTTGGACCATTGTCCCCCTTTGAAGAGTACTGGTTTGTCCTGATATCCGGAGTCTTCTGGGCTGGCCCTGTGGCTCTGGAACACAATCTCTGCCCCAGACAATCTGGTTTACTCCTATCTCCTGTACTTACTTCAGGTTGTCCCTTCTCCCTGCCTTGGCTTATACTATTTCACCCTCTTTCCTCCTAAACAACTCCAGATCCTTCAGTTTTAGAAAATCCTGGAGATACCGAGGCTCAAGAGAGAGGATTCCTGTGCAGTTTAGAGGATGGAGAAGGAAGAAGATCCAGGTCCCACAGCTCATTGTTTATTCATTCAATGGCTATTTATTGAAGATGTGCACAGTGCTAGGCACTGAACATGGCTCCATTCTACTCTTGGAAATGCTTAGAGGTTGGTTAACCTGGATGTACTACCATTGATGTGTTTGGAGGGTGGATTGACATTTGAATAAATAGATTATTTCTTGTCATGGTTTGTTTGGAATAGCTTGGACTCTGGAATCAGGCATGTCTTGATTTTAAGCTTGCTAAAATGACTAATGTCTTGTATGACTTCAGGCAAGACTTTGTCTTTCTGAGCCTTTGTTTCTTGCTAAGGTCTACTTCATGAGAATGCTGTGTAGAGCAAAGGGAATGATGTAGGTAGGATCACCAACTCATCCTGCTTTGCTCAGGACATTCTTGATTTCAACCCTGAAAGTTCTGCATCCTAGTAACCTAGTAAGTTTCAGGTAGACTGGAATTCTTGGTCACCTGGAGAGTCCTGTCAGGTAGTGAATGCTCCATTAATGCTTGCTTCTGCCTCCTGCTTCACTTTCCACATGTTCTCTTTTCTTCCCTCCTTTCATTTTTCCCCCCTTCTGCTTTTTATTTTAAGAATTCTGACTTTCTTCTTAGTTGAGAGGATAGCTTCACAGTGCTGAGAATTTTTTCCTCAGAGGTATGCATTTTGCTAGGAGATTTTATATTTAAAACCAAAGGAATAAATTTATAATAATAAAATTATAAACACAGCAAGGGGGCTGTTTCATTAATTCTGCAAGGTTTATTGAGTGCTTGCTATGTACCAGGCTCTGGGGCAGGTGCCAAGGATACTTCAGTGAATAGAGAGACCCATGCCTGCCTGCCTGCTGGTAGCCTTGTTTGCTGGGGACCATGGCATTACATCATGAACTCTCAGGCAAAAACTCAGGCTCTCATTTGTCCTTACACTTTTCCCATTCCTCACCAAATGGAGTATATCTGGGGAGTGTTGTAAAGCACTGTTTTTCAAGATTATTTTTAGAACTAAAAGAACATAGCAGTAAAAGACTCACTCAGAATTTAGAAGAATTGCCAGACCATGATACCAGGGTCTGCTAAGCCATCCCAGAGACTTCAAAAATACCCCAGAATTCTCTCTGGGGGACTTTGAGTCCCCTTTGGGGTGCGTGTGTGTGCGTGTGTGTGTGTGCAAGCGCATTTGTGCGGCGGGGAACCGTGGCCGCTATCAGTAAACGCTGATGGCGTTCTTGACCCTCCATTCTGGTCTGATACATGGTGTTTAGAATTGAATCAGGAGGCAGCCTGGAGAGTCTCTGTGACTCTGTGCAGGGTAGATACCACCAAGCAAAACGTCTGGCCTGAGCCATGGTTTTGTCCTTGGAGGTTAGATTGGGAATAGAGAGTAAAGATTTTCTTAGGGCAAATGATCATCTGTTCTTGGGAATGGAACTTTGCTGGTTGTCCTGAATAGTCAATAATTTAAAGAGCTCTCTCTTTCTCCATGCACGTGTGCGTGTGAGTATTTGTGTGCCTGTGTAGGGTGTGGTTAAGGCAGGCAGTGCAGGGCACTGCTTAAGAACCAGAATAGCATTCGGTCTTAGCTCCACTAATACATAATGTGAAGCTTAGGTAAGATGTTTAGGGCCTCAATTTCTCCATCTGAAAAATGAGAATAACTTTGTTAAGCTTTTGTAAATTTATAGGTTAGTTAAAACCAAACTATATCATAATAGTGTAACAGGCATTTTCATATCCCTTCATCAAATGTATCTTCAAACAGCACTATTATGGCTTGTATCTAGATGGCCCCCAAAGCCTCATGCAGTCGTAGGTGGGGAGTTGCGAAGGTGGCTGGATTAGGATGTGTGAATGTGGATTAAGGTGTGATACTGTGATTAAGGGAGTGGATAACAGAAGCCTCACCCTGGGTGTGGGTGGCATCAATCCATAGGCTTACAGCCTGTATGCAGTGCCCCTCTGCCATGCCACACTGCCTTGGATCCAGCCAATTATGGACTAAATTGTGAGCCAAAATAAACCTTTCTTCCTTTAACTCCGGGTGTTGGGTATTTTGTCTCAGCAATGAGAAAAGTAATGAAGACAAGCAATGTTAAATTAGTTTGCTATGGCTCCTGTAAAGAAGTTCCACAAAATGTCTGGCTTAAATCAAGAAAAATAGATTGTCACCTGGATGTGGATTCTGGAAGTCTGAGATTGAGACATAGGCAGTCTGCATTTCCTCTGAAGGTGCTGGGGAAAGCTATTTCTCATCCCTTCTCCTTGCTTCTGGACTTCACTGGCTGGCGGCAGCATCTTTCTGATTATCACCTGACATCCGCGTGTATGTGTTTCTTCACCCAGATTTCATTTATATGGACACCAGTCCCACTGAAGCAGGGGCCCAACCTACTGAAGAATAGCCTTACAGTAATTTCACCCAAATGACCTAGGATTAGGAGGATTAGAACTTCAACATATAAATTTTGGAGACACAACTCCATTCGTAACAAGTATCTTACATTAATACTTGGTAACAATAAAAATTAATGCTGGGGTGCAGCTCAGTAGTACAGTGCTTAGTGCACACAAGACTCTGGGTTCATTCCCAGCACCACACACACAAAATAGTAATATATATGTGTGTGTGTATACATATGTAATATGCATACATATATACATATGTATACATATATATATTTATTTATTTTTCCTTTTCCCTCCCTTCTTTTCTCCTTTCCCCCATCCCAGTTTCTCTTTCTTTTGAACAGTTTCTTCCCATTTTGCAATATCTAGTGTACATTTTGGATCTTATTTACTCTTTCAGCTTCTTACACAAAGGAGACAATACGATATTTACACATGCAATTCTGATTTATTTCACTTATGAGTATGGTCTCAAGTTGCATCCATTTACGTATAAAAGCCTCAAGGTTATCTTTCTTTATGGCCGAGTAGTACTCCACTGTATAAAAATACCACATCTTTTTTATCCATTCCTCGGATGATGGGCATTTGGGTTGTTTCCAAGATTTAGCTATTACAAATTGTGCTGCTGTAAACATGGGTGCATATATGTCGCTGTGGTATAAAGTTTTTAATTCTTCTGGGAAAATACCCAGAAGGGGAATAACCAGGTCAAATGGGATCTCTAATCCTAGTCTTTTGAGGAATCTCCACACTGATTTCCATAGTGGTTGCACCAGTCTACACTCCCACCAACAGTGGAGAAGGGTTCCTTTCTCCCCACAGCCCCTCCAGCATTTGTTATTGATTGATTTCTTGATGATAGCCATTCTTTCTGGAGTGAGATGGAATCTCAGCGTTGTTTTAATTTGCATCTCTCGAATGACCAATGACGTTGAACATTTTTTCATATATTTATTTGCTATTTGTATTTCTTCATCTGAGAAGTGTGTGTTCATCTTAGATGCCCATTTTTGGATTGGGTCTTTGAATTTAGGGGGTCTTTTTTTTTTCAATTCTCTATATGTTCTAGATATAAGTCCTTTGTCTGAGGGACAGTTGGCTAAAATTCTTTTCCACTCTGTGGGTTGTCTTTTCACTCTGTTGGTGATTTCTTTTGGTGTGCAAAATCTTTTTAATAAGATGAGAGTCCAGTTGTTGATTTGGCACAATTCTTGCTGCCCTCGAAGGTGGCACCACGTGTGAGTGTGCCCAGCATTTGCTCTTGTATTCAGCAGGCCTTTAACAGTCCCATTCCTATCTTCTTTCACCGTGCCTAGGTCAGTGCCTTAAATCTTCAGTGCTTGGCATAATTTTAGTGCTTGATAAGTATCTGTAGATGAATAAATAAACAAATGAACAGAAAGGTGAATCACTTAATGACAGGGACATGTTTTGAGAAATGCACATTAGGCGATTTTGTCACTGTGCAAGCATAGAATGTATTTACATAAACCTCCACTTAAATGGTACAGTTTACTATACACTGAGGCCGCTTGGTGTAGCTTATTGCCCCTAGGCCAGTGATGGTGAACCTTTTAGAGGTTTCAGTGATAACAAACAGGCTGCTAAGGTGTGCAGCATGCATGCCATAGGTTCACCACCACTGCCCTAGGCTATGAACTGGTACAGCACCTTACTGTTCTGAGCACTGAAGGCAACTGCAGCATAAAGATAGATACAAAGTCACCAGGCGATAGGAATTTTTCAGTTCTATTACATATAATCTTTTTTTTTTTTATTTTAAAGAGAAGAAAAAACAAAACAAATCAAAAGAAGAATAAATTTTCAAACCAACATAATAGGAGGGTAACAATGGTTAATACATTACGTATTACTATCTTTAAGTTAGTTATTCAGGACACCAGACATTAGCATTCAATTGTCCAAACATTATTGGCACAAACCTTAAGTATTACATATAATCTTATAGGACCATTGTCATATATGTGGTCCATCAGTGACTAAAAAATTCATGCAGTCTGTAGTTGAGTTTCTTTGGAAATTATTGGGAATTCAGCATAAACTAGCTTGGTCGAAGAGGGCCCTCCTCTCCCCTCCCTTCCCCTCCCCTTCTCTCCCCTCCCTTTTCTTCCCCTCTCCTTCTCTCTTTCTTCCCTTTCTTAGAGCAGATTTCTTCCGTATAGTGAGGAGATAAAGGCCAGTAGACCCCAGATCTTTACCCCGGGAATTTTCCAGGCAGAGTGTAGAGTAGGGTAGAGTACAGTACAGTAGAGGGCTTGTCACCAAGGAAGGACTCTGATTATGCTGGGGAACTAGGTAGAAGCCTCCCATCCTACCACTGCAAACCATGTAGATCGAGAGATTACAATCCATTCCCCTAGAGAAGCAGTACTTATTATGGCCACTGTGGAAATGTGTCCTGGGCAGCCACCCCAACCAGCGCCACCTCCAGCAATGAGGACTGGAAAAAGTAAACATGCAGGACACATCACAAAGTGGTGTCTCAGTTACTTTTCTTGTTGCTGAGACGAAATACCTGACACCCAAAGTTAAAGGAGGAAAGGTTTATTTTGGCTCACAGTTTGTAGAGGTTTCAGTTCACAGTCAGCCAGCTCCAAGGCAGGGTGATATGGCGAAGGGGCATCACAGAGGAGAAACAGCACTTGGCAAAGCAGGGCAAGCAGAAGTCAGCAAGCAGCAAGCAGCAAGTGATTGCTTTCTGTTCCTTATATTCTATCCAGGCTATCAACCCTTAGGGTGGGTAGCACTCACACCCAGGGTGGGCCTTCCCATTACCCACACCCAGAACTATGCCAAACGAATCAGTGGTTTAATTTAGTAATCACACGTTCTTAATCCCAGCATCACACACTCTAGATCCAGCTGCCTCTGAAAAACCCCACCTATGAACACATGAGGCTTTGGGGGGACATCTAAACACACCCATAACAACTGGTATTGGTAGCTAATAACTGTCCTATGCTTATTTAATTATTTGACAACTATTTATTAAGTGCCTACCACATCCCAGGCTGTTAGCCAAGCCAGTTTTGCACTTTATTTTTGTCAGGTTTTACAGTCTTGTCAGGTATGTGCAGTAATATCTGATCAGTGAGGACAATTAGGGGTAGGAAGTTGAGGTACCTTGTCCTGAGTGACCCCAATAGCAAGTGGCAGAGTTAGAATCTGAGTCAGCTAAGTCTCTGGAGAGTTAGAATTATGGGTTCACTACCCATGCTCTGTGACCTTGGAAAAGATGCTTGACTTCTTGGTGCCTCAGTCTCCTTTTTCCGTGGTCAGTAAAATAGAACTGTCATGGGACCTACATCTCAGGTTGCAAGAGTTGATGAAGATAGCATGTGGACAGGGCTTGTCACAGAGCATCACTTGGAATAAGTGCTGAATACATACAGATCACTCTTTTTTTTTTTTTTTTTTGTGGGTGCCGGGGGTCGACCTCAGGACCTCACGTGCCAGCAGGCGCCCATGCCCCTGAGCGATATCACCGGCCCTTTTTCCGTATGTGGGTTCTGGGAGTCAAACTCGGGCCCTCGTGCTTGCCGGGCAGGTGCTTACGCCTCTGAGCCATCTCACTGGCCCAGATCACTCATTATTAATTTCCTGTTTTTATAAGTATTTTGTTATCATATTTTCTTCAAATTCTTATACCTTTGTCAGTGCCTGAAAGTGTTATATGTACAGCAAAGGAGGCAAATGGGTAAGACTTGTGGAAAAAAATATTATCTGGGAAGAGATCATCAGGCAAAACACCCTCACTGTTATGGACTGAATATGTTCCCTTCAAATCCATATATTGAAATCCTCTCCCCTGAGTGATAGCATTAGGAGGTGGGGGCTTTGAAAGGTGATTATGTCATCTGCGCCCTCATGAATGGGATTAATGCTCCTAAGAAAGAGATCCAATAGAGACTCCTGCCTCTTTTCACCATTGAAGACACAGCCAGAGGTGGCATCTAAGAACTGCGAAGCAGACTGTCACCAGACACTGAATCTTAACTTCCTCGAACTGTGAGAAATGAATCTCTATTGTTTATAACCCACCTGTCTATGTTGTTTTGCTATAGCAACTGTAACAGACTAGCACAGTGGTAGAGGAGAGAATCCATGCTAGATCCTGAAAACCTAGGAGGTAGCCGGTCTGTCTGCTAGTAGGATTCCTGGTGCCCAGGTGCCTGGGTGGGTTGGGAGCTGGATGATCTGACATTGCTTGGAAAAAGCCCAGTACTACAGTCCCTGAGCCCTCAGATCCAGGACTTCTTTGTGCTGCTGCTGGGGGTGTGTGTCCATTTCCCTCCCACTCAGAGCCATTGACGGGGACAGGAGCCTTTTCTTTTGTCCTGCTGAGCTAGGGTTCTGTTATTATTGAACTTTTAGCATTCCTGGCTATATTTATTTAGCCATTGGTCTGAGGTTTCCTCTTGCAGCCAGTACTGTGTAGAAAGTGGCTAACTCATGGCATTGACAATGACTATGTGAATGGCCAAAGCCACTCAGCAAATGTGATACATTTTCATTTGCTGGCCAAGAATTTAGGTCATCCTGTGGCCACACAGACCCTCGGATGCCTGCAGGCTCAGCCTTGTGGATTCTCAGCTGCCTTTCTCAGCCCACTCCTTCTCATCCCCTTCCCATTACAAGTCCAGACTCATCTTCTGCTTGCTGTCCCTCTTCCTTCCTTCTTTCCTCACCCTTCTCCCTTTCTTTTTCCTCATTCTCCTCCATTCCTCTCCTATTCGCTTTCTCTTCTTTCTTCCTAGCCTCTTCCTTCTCTCTCTTTCTCTTCCATTTCTCCCACATCAGTAGTGGCAAATGGCTGATTTGGCTTTTCATTAATTGAATTCCTGGCAAATAGAACCAATTGATTAATAGAGACGGATGAAAACTATACGTTGGCCTCTCACCATCTCACCACTAGGTGGCATAGTACCTACCCTGAGCACATTAGACTGTACCTGCCAGATTGTCACTAAGCAAGCAGACACAAAAACAGCTCTTTTCTGTTTTGGGAGCCTGTGAAGTCACAGCCTTCTGTGCTTCAGCAAAAGCCTTGTATGAGAGGCTTTATAATCAGATCACACAGAAGACAAAAATTAGAAGACAAAGGTGGGTGTCTTGGTTACTGTTCTTTCATTGCTGGGAGAAAATACCTGACACCCAAAGTTGAAGAGGGAAAGGTTTATTTAGCTCATGGTTTGTGGAGGTTTCAGTCCATAATCAGCTGACTCCAAGGCAGGGTGGCATGGCAGAGGGGCAATAGTTCATGGTGTCAGAAGACAGCAAAAGCAACAAGAGCGGAAGAGGGGAACAAGCCTCTTTTCCTCCCTTATATTGTGTGCAGGCTACGCGCACTCAGGTGGGTGTAGCACTAACACCATCTCCGTGCCCTCCTCTTGCAGAGGCTCAGGATGTTTGCAAACTGCGGACCCTGGTCCCCTGCTGAGTCACTTAGTTAAACTTCTAAACTTCTCAAGTTGATACAATGAATAACATCCTAGAGAGGTAAAGGCATGTCCTCTACACCCTAGCATGTAGAACTGCTGAGTTACTTAGCTAAGCTTCTAGACTTCTCAAGTTGACACAATATATCAACCATTACAGTGGGAGAGAGACAGGATTCAGTGGGATTTCAGACCCATGACATTGTTAGGCTGGTGGGCTCCCTGGGTCCTTAACCCACACTTATTGGGACGGAAGGTCTGCTTCATTGTTCTTCCAGCTTATCAGTGAAAAATTATTTCTAACATCTCATCTACTAATTAATGATCCTCTAGAGCAGATTCATATAGAGATGTTTGAAATCTTAGAGGTGGCAAAGTCTAGTTCAAGCCTCTGGTTAGAATTTACCAGATGCTGAGCCTGCCCAGGGTGTTGATTGTTGAAGAAGGAAGATTATTTAAGTTAAATGGTAGTTTTTGTCAGGGAGATGCTCAGGTGTCCTCCTGTTTGAATGAGTACTAGCAAAGCCGCCTTCCAAGAATGGGATGTTTATTTTCCAAGGCTAAGTCCTCTCCCATGAGCAGTGGGGTAGGGACACCCACCAACATGTTGATAATTTCAAGATACTAGGCTGAGGATAAAGCCATTATGCTCCACAAGGCCCCAACATTTCTCTGTTATCCTCCTCAGGGTTTAGGGGAAGATGCTGTGATTGATGCCCACAGGCAGAGTTTGAATGGATGCCTCCATCTGGCCCTGACAGCAGCGAAGTGAGTGAGCGAGCTATCATTTCTTTCTGTGTTTCCTGTGGCTGCCATAGCCTTGGGCATAAGTCAGTGATTGCACAGGGAGGGTGTCTTTCCTTGAGTTTTTCTAGAAGCAGACCCAAAAGGAGAACCAGAGTAAGTATTTTTATTTGGGAACTAGAAGGAAGTATATTACAGACATTGGGAGTGTTGTAGGATGCAGGAAGGGAAGGTGGCTAATAAGATCTAAGGGATGAGGGATCTGAGTACAGAAGTACCCCAAGGCTCAGGGAGGTGAATAGTACTGGTTAAGATGGGCCACACTGGGCAAAAGTTTCGAAGAAGCCTTGTAGTATGTGTGGGTGGATGCAGTGAAGATGGGTTTCTTGTTCAGGCACAGTCCAAAGAAGGTTATGTGAGCCCTCCTTAGCCCTACAGCTTTCACCCCTGAAACTGTGGACCCTTAATCAGAGGCCAAGAAAAATGAGGTGGAGATGCTTCTTCCCTGGTTTTCTGGAGAAGCACATGAATAGCTGAGCATTATAACCTTTGCTACTCTCAGTCGCTGGACCTCAGCAGAGCTGGGAAGAGGCAATGGTGGGGATGGTTGAAACTAGACTCAGATACGACAGATTCCAGAGAAAAGATTGCAGGGTCCTCTGTATCAAGATCACCACAGTAGAAAGCCAGCTATCTTGGTTCCACCTCAGACTGACTGCATCAGTAAGATAAACTGTATGAAGCTGCCATTTAGGAATGTAAACATGGGCAGCTGTGGCCCGTGTCATTTGGTGCAATCTAAGTAGCTTCTCTCGCCAGTGGGAATCTTTATAACCAGTTTCCCAGGTAATTCTCATGCTTGCTGAAGTGGGAGGTGGCTCCCTTCCCATAAATCTGAGTTCTTAGGCACTAGGTGTCACTGCCTCTCCTGGAAAGGACATTGAACCCAAGGAAACCCAGATACAGCTCTCACAGTAGTCAGGGAATTTTCTCTATCATTTCTGGGGTGTTCTAGAATATGTTGACATTTCTTATACACCTATTTGGAGAAGAAACACATTTGGAGAAGAAACACAGTTCAGGAAACTTAGATACTTTTGACTTCACTGGCCCATTCCAAATATTTGTGTCAAACATATATGTGGGTGGAGAGATTATCAAGCTCTCTGGTGGGAAAAGATGCCCCCTCTTTTGTAGCTAAGCCCCTGACAGAGTTAAGCCTCTTTATGGAGTGATTGTTTTACTAGACAATGAGGAATTACAAACCTTCAAAGACCTTGTTTGCAGGCTGTGTACCATTCCTCCTCAAGGCATCTTTGAAATGCAAACTTTTTCTCTCAGCAAACTCCAGGCATCTCAGCTTTTCAGGTAAATGCTTCAAGGAAGCAAACCCACTTGAGTTCCATGGGGCTTTTTGACAGATTAATTATATTGATTACCGGCTGTTTGTTCGCCTTCTTGGCCACCTTTCCCTTCTTAGTTTCTATTTGCTTTCTCCAATCATCACAGCAGTCAGGGCTCTGCCTTGAAATAAACAAATGCTGATTCAACACACCACTGCATAAGTTGACTGGAAAACTGTCTGCTTTTGTAAGGAGTGGGCCAGTGATGGGCTTGCAGGGCCTGGCTGGAATTCTAAATTTCTTTTCTTTCCAATGGGTATTAGGAGTTCCTTTGGGGCCACGAGCTCTGATGTACCCTGAATATTAGCAGATACTCAAGTTTGCTGTATGTGGCAATATGAATCCACACCTGCTCTAGTAGAATCTGCTGCTTAGAAAGCCCTTCCCAGACCTTGTCATGGTCCGGAGGAGTCCACATATGTAATCCAATAAGAAATTCCAATCTACCACTTTCAGTGCAACCCATGGGGAGAATAAAGGCACAATAACATATCTTCAATGGTGGAGAGCCAAGGGGGTCCTAAGTCCAGGCAGAACAATGGCTTACTGGAACAAAGCCCTTGACCCAGGGCTGAACCTGGGTTTTATTAATTCGTGAAGAGGGGAGTGGCTCTGGGATGAGTGACTGTGAGAATGGCCAGAAAGTATGTGAACGCTGTGAGCAGGGCTAAGCAGGAGGTGAGATAGCACCTCTGCTATATTTAGAGAGAGAGAGAGGTATGCAGAAAGAGTAATCTGCATAACACAGCTTGAGGAAGTATTATGTGTTTTGGGGTCAGTGCTTCAGCTTTGATGTGTAGTCTTCATGCCCTGAGACATCACTTTCTCGAGGCTAAGTCACAGCCCACAGCACCGCATCACTTGGCCTAGCTCATGCATACTAGCTGGAAGCTATAGGCGGGGCATCACTGACCCGTTGCATTGCTTTAAAGACTGCACATCAGCACCTTGGCTAGATCCATTTGCATTGTTTGCATTTGCATTGCCAATTGAGGGGATAAAGAAATATCCTAGCCAGCTCTGTACATATCAATACACAAAGTCAGGGCCAGGTTTATCCAAAATGGAGACAAATGCTCTTCTTTCAAGGAGAGCTGTCCTGGTGGTCCTCCACACTGCTGGGGGCAGCCAAGATGCCCAGTCTTGAGTCTCCATTCATGGGCTCATTATGTGCCATGTGTATAGCTTTGCTTTGAGGGAGGCCTTAGCTTCTCTTCATCTCATTGTCCCCATCTGTACAATGGTAATAACAGTGACAGGTATTTGTTGAATTCTTAAGGCACCAGGAATGATTGTAAGTAGATTATTACGAGTATTATTTCTTTTAATTCCCTCAGTGGTGGAGGCTTAGAGAGGGAAATGACTCAGTTAAGATCAAGAACTGGGGAGGGCTCTCCAAGGTTCACGGTTACACCTGGCTTGGAGGCTGTGCTATCTCAGAGGGGTCATTGGGAATCACTCAAACTTGATTTTTTCAGATTGTGGAATCCTCTATAGGTCCTGGTGGCAGTAAAGCCTTGCTTTCCCAGATGTGGTGGAGAGTTCTAATCACAATATTTGCATTACAGTGGCTATGCACAGACCCTGGTGCAGCCACCCTGTATCAAATCCTGTTTTGCTAATTTGCTGTGACTTTTGGCAAGTAACCTGATGTTCTGTGCTTTTCTTTCTTCACTTGCAAAATGTGGCTAACAAAAATAATACAGCATTTTTCATTAGCATCCATATTTGCAAAATCTGCAGTCTGAAATGCTTCAAAATCCAAAAATTTTTTGAGCACCAATATAACATCACAAGTGGAAAATTCCACACCATGAAATATTCTTTTATTCATAAAATTATTATAAATATTGATAAAATTGCTTTTAGGTTGTATGTATAACATGTAAATGAAACATGAATGAATTTCATGTTTGGACTTGGATCTCACCCCCAAAATATCTCACTATATATATGCACATATTTTAAAATCTGAAAGAAGTTGGAATTCAAATTCCTTCTGGTTCCAAGCTTTTTGGATAAGGAATACTCAACCTGTGTCTATCTCACAGGATTATTACAAGGACTGCAACAATTTTTGCTTGTAAAGTGTCGAAAATAGTACCTTGCACATCGCAAGCATGGTGTGTTTGTGAAAATATTTAGTTGCCCTTCATAAATAAACATGCAATTTCAGATTTCAATGTCTTATTTAGCCTAGCCTAGGTTTTTGTGGTCTCCTAATCTTAAGTGGAAGCTATGGTTTTAATACCAAATAGAATAATGAAACTAGACTAGGAGTGGGGAGGGATTCTGGATCTTGTGATCTATTGCCTCTCACTTTAGCAATTAAGAAGAACAAAGTCACAATAAATAGTGAAAATTAGAACAGAGGGTATGGTTTTTGTCAATAAGAATGTTCTCATTTTAGAAAAAAATGGTAGAAATTAATCTTACGAAAAGCTCCCCCCTACTGAGCAGAGAGCCCTTGATGGGCTTATCTATGGGTCTTTCAGCGTGAGCTTCCACTGAGTGGTTTTTGGTCCCAGTTACTTAGGGGAGGGGGAAGTTCAAGTTGCTTGTTGGTTCAGCCCTGGAAGGAAGCATTTTCTCATACTCAAGGTTGGAAAGCAAAACTCAGTACCGGAGTGAAGAAACGTCTGTACTGGGGAGCGTGAAAGAAATTGGACAAAGTAAGTCCTATTAGGAACGAAGAAGTAGAGGTGTGCTTAGACTTACTTTGCCTTCAAGGGCTGGGAAAACTGGCCCCTACCAGAAAGATGCTTCAGATCAGCCTGAGACTTTTTCAGAGCACGGTTATTCCCAAGTTAGTGCATCTTCTCTCTTCCTGTTGTTTATGCCCCTTACCTGGACGAGTCCCAGCCCAGCTCAAGAGCCTCCAGTGATTTCTGGGCTAGTTCTTGGCCTTCTGCCCCCACAACCTGACCCTATGGACCCCAGTACTTCCCTTCCTATAGCAATCTTGCCCACAGCTGGCCTGGGTACGGCCAGACTTGCCACAGATTAGATGTGACACTTGAGTGGAAACCAAAGAGAATGTTATCCAGTGAATCAGATTATTAAAAAGGATTGTAAAGATGATGATGATGTCTTAAGGGCTATGATGGGCACTATCTATATTTTATGAGTAATCTTTCTAACAACACATTACTTCAATTTTGCACATAAGGAAATGTGTCAAATGGACATATGACTCGACTGTCATGGACCTAAGATGCATCTATGTGTATTGAACACTAGGATGCAAGTTTACCGTTGTTTGCAAAAGGGGGCAGGGAAGAGGTGGATAAAGGGAAGAGATGGAGGAAGTAATGAAATGTTAATAGTGATACTAAGGTTAGCTACCCTTTATTGAGATTTTTTGAGTTTCAATGGATGGTGCCAAACTCATTCTGGTTGTCTATGTGCCATATCTTTTGACCACCACATCAACCACATGGGGTTGGTGAGGATGATCCCAAAGTAAACATTTTCTTTCTCTTTGTGGGGCCATCAACATTAAATCATAAATTGGCAAATGAGCTTCCATTCCTTTCCTCACCAGTTACTGAGCACCTAGTACAGTCACAGTGCATGAGTGCTTTTGCACAGTCCCTTCCCTGATGAGTTTGTTCAGTTAGAAATGGTCCAGAAATCAGGGGGCAAAGGTTATGATTGGGGTGAGCCTTGTTTCCTGAAGGGAGGAGCAGAGGACAGGGAGCTCTGTGGCGACCAGCACTGAGATGCGAGTTCTTCCGAGAGCAATCTTGTAAACTAATGTTGAGACTGACAGTATTTACTGCAAATCCATATGCACCAAGTTCTTCCTGCACAGTATCTTATTTAATTTTAATTATGACCTTGTAAGGTAGAACAGAAGAGGAAACTGAGATACAGGGAGGAGGCTGATGTTAGTCAGTGGAAGTACTAAGGTTTGGACTGCTTGAGCCCTAAACCCAAATCACTGGTAGGACCCCTTGACAGCCTCCTGTCTTCCCTGTCCCTCTCTGACCTGAGAAGCCTACCCCAGATGTGGGGCCACTCAGTGTATGAGCCCTGGCTCTCTCCTCTTCCGTGGGGTGTGGCATGCCCATGGCTCCTGGTAGAGCACACCCAGAGATACTGCGGCCCCATCCCAACCCTAAGCTGGTGCTTAGGCCTTGGTGTAGGAAAACTTGTCAGCCTCCAGCATGGGCATTTATTAGTTGTGAGTGTGCTCTGCAGGCCAGTGCTGTAGCTCAAGGGCTGATATCAAAATAAAAGGTAAGCACACAAAATGGCTTACCATTCTTTGTTTTTCTAAATAAAATAAATCTGGCATGACATGTGACCCTTCCCTTACTTGCCAGAAAGGGTAAGATATTCAGCCTGGTTTATTTTTTCAGGCCTTCCCCCCAACCCTGGGTTGTATGAGAAGACTAAAGTGTTCACAGGGTTCAGGAAACATGGGAAGCTCACCAGTGATCTTCCTCAGTCTCTCCTATGGTTCCCCATAGGCCTCACGGGGCTGGTTTCTCCTGGGGCCTTTTCTGAGATCTGGGTGCTATGGACCCACTGTCTTCTGCAGTGGCCCTTCCATCTCCACAGGGAGAGAGGCCCAGCAGCTACCTTTCCCTTCATTGCTTGTACTGGACTATCTATCCCTCTCCTGAGCCAGGCCCCCGTCCTCTCCAATGCTCCCTGGGGCCTCTCCCCTGTACGTACAAGACAGCTATAAAGGCAATATATTCTGCCTGGTGGAAGGATACCAGACCTCAAGGACAAAAGTCCAAGGGTGTCTCTCATTTTTTATTATAATCATAAATAAGACAATAACCACCAATGTTTATTTCCTTCCCTGTATGTGATGTGTGTGCATCATGTCACTCAGCTTCACTGCCATCTTTATGGCATAGATGCTGGCATGGTCATCTTCCTTTGCAAGCAAGGAGAGTGGAGTGTGACCAGGTCAAAGAATGTGTGTGAGGTAAGTAGTAGTTTTAAGTTTCAAACCCTGGCACTCGGGCTCCAGAAGCTGTGCTCTTGACTTCCTGGCTGGCTTGGGACCATTCAAAGTGACTCTGCATGGCCATCCTATCCTATTGTGTTGTTGAGCCTCTGTGTTATAAATAGTGAATCTTTGTAAAAGTTGACCTGAGCCTGTACCTAATAAAGATGCAAATGAATGTTCTAGTAGAATTTGCTGAGAGTCTTCCAAAATAGGATGTGCTAGACCTTAGGTCTACAAGGTGGTGGCATTACCATCTTCTTGACTGATATGATAGTTTGCAAAAATTCTCATAAATTCTTTCCTGCTCTGTTTCCATGCTTTTGCAATGCGACTTTGTAGCTCCTTCCTTCAAAAAGGTAGACTCTACGTCTTTGTCTTAGGCTGGCCTTGAGGTTTGCTATATCGATGGTATGTTATGTAATGCATGGTGTGTGCATTCTCTCCCTTGAAATGCTGCACCGTCTCATGTACAAGCTCCCCTAGCTTCCCCTCAGATAATACATCCAAGGCTCAGTCTCTCCCATTACCATAACTGAAACTACTAGGCGACTCCCAGAAGCAGAGCCCTGCTCACCAGTAGTGGTGAGCTATTGCATGAGTAAGGGAGCACCCCTCAAATATTCCAACCCGAGTTTCCAACCCTTAGAACCAAGTGGTAAATAAATGATCATTAGTTTCAGTCACTAAGTTTTGGGGTAGTTTGTTATGCAACACAGTCTACCTGATCTGCTTGGCTTTAAGTCATACCACTTTATCCCAGAATGAGGTGATGAGACTCAAGGCAGAACAAAGGACAGCTGTGTGACAGCCACTTTTCTCCTTCCTCAGAGTTCCCAGAGAATGCATTGCACAGGTTTGAGTCACAGACACATGGTGCTGTGATTCTATTTCCGAACACCTTGATGACAGCCAGAGTCTCTCACCACCAGTGAGAGCTGAGATCTGGTCCCTGCCTGGCACTAGCTTGCCATGTGTTATTCAATTATTGCCTCAAACAATCAACCTGCAGTTCTTTTCATATTTAAGCACGTGGGACAGAAAGATAAGCTTTCTAAGATTTCTCACATCTCTCACAGTTCATGACTCTGTGAGCCATCACTGCCGTGGTGGTCATTCTGTTCATGCTGGATTTGGACAACTTATTCTTGACCACTGGAGTGGCACAAAATGATGAAATAGTTTTTTTCCTTTCTTTTTTTTTTTAACCATCAGCATAAAAAAGACTATAAACTGGCTAGTGCAACTGTTAAAAAACCCTTTCACTGATGATGAAGCAGTGGATGTCTTAACTATAAAAATACACATTTGGGAAGGGAATACTCAAGTTTTGTGACATCAGTTGGTATTCTCAAACTAGAGGATTTTATGAGCTTTTCACTGAAATTTGCAAAACGACATTGTTTTTGGCTTTTGTGGTAAAGGCAGCCAAAACGTTTGGCTGGGCGGATTTCACGAACTCTGTGAAACGTATTCATTTGCTCCTTCACTTATTCAGTGAGTGTTTACTGAGCCAGAGCCTGTTCTGATTCTGGGAGTAGGAACTGAACAAGACCGACAAATCCCAAGCCTCAAAGAGCTGACAGTTCGGGGTAGAGACAAATCCACAGTTAAGCATTTGTTAAGAGAGAGATTAACACTGGATACATTTTCTATGAAAAGATAAACACATGCTTCCTCGACCCTTCCCACTTCTCCGCGCAGTGTTGTGTTCATTCACAGATGCCAGAACTGAGTGGGCATCAGCACTAATGGGAGCTCATCTCAGAGGGATCAGGAATTCAGAAGAAAATCCTGGGGTGTGAGAATGAGGAAGAAATTACGCTTGACAGTCCAAAACTGAGGGATAGGTTGGATGTGTGGCTGTGCTCTGGGGATATCAAATGCGGCTTTCTACAGGTAATTCTGTGTAGAAAACCAGTTTACAAAGGGATTGAAAACTCTAGGGTCTGCTTCTCTCTTGGGTGTCTGGCCAAGTGTATGTATGATGTTGGAGGTATCTGACTTTCTGTTTCTCCATTTGTATAAAAGGAATTATAATCAGACTTTCTACCTCCCTATGTTGTTGGAAGGTCAGAAGAAATGATATAAACAAAAGCATTTTGTTAAAGTTATTTTGCAACTGGGCTGTGTATTTACCGAGGGCAAGGGATTATGTCTTATTTATTTTCCCAGAGCCTGGCATATCTAACTGCTCATTAAATGATGGTCCAATATGCCAAAGAAAAAGAATAAAATTGAGGGCTGGGGAGATGGCTCAGTGGCATAAGTGCCTGCCTAGCAAGCATGAGGTCTCGAGATTGACTCCCAGAACCCACATATGAAAAAAGGGCTGGTGATAACTCTCAGTGGCACAGGCGCTTGCTTGCAAGCGCGAGGTCCTGAGGTCGACCCCTGGTACCCACAAAAAAAAAAAAAAAAAAAAAGAATAAAATTGAGTTTTCCAGGCCTCGATTTTTTCATTTTGCTAACAAGACTCACATGTATAGTTATGCTAATGTGCACTGTACGAGTGAACTTGGCTGAAGGGAAGAAAACTCAGGTGTCTACCTGCCAAGTCATGGTGCCTGGTATGAAGGGAGGGGTGACTTTTCTTATTTTCATGAGTACTTTATGGTCTAGCAGTGGCCCTCTCTGAAAATAAAGGAGTTGGACTCTTGCTGCTCAGGAACTTTGATTTACTCATTATGTGCTGGGGTTGCAGAAGGTTTATACTTTTAGAAGTCTCCAGGGGACTCAGGTTTTCCTCCTTGTCACCCTCTCATTGATGGTTTCTTAAGGCCCATCCCACTCTAATAATAGGTGATTTTAGTTACATTTATATTTCTTGCATTTATTTCATATGTAAACTCTCTTTGCTAATGAACACGTGTGTTGCCATCTCGGGATTTTTTTCCCACCTTTCCATCCGTTTCCTTTTGGCAGAGAACATCAACGCGAGAATGTGGAAAACGTTTCAGTTCATCAATCAAGAAAACCCATGTCAAGCTAAACACACAAACAAACAAAACCCCTCAAAATTCCTCCATAAAAGCTGTCTGGATTTTTTCCTCTCAACCTCCAGCACAGGTGTTTTTCCAGACTCAAACAGCAACATCAGGTCATATCAAAGACAGCAGGGTCTTCAGACTTCACAGAACTTGGGAGACAAAAGCCTCAAGGTGGAGCTCACCAGGGTGCCATTTAGCATGTCTGCCTTCATTGCTTTCTCTCCTTTCTGCAGCAGTCAGGATCAGAGCAGGAGGAAGAAACTGCGATCACTTGCGCAGGTGAAGTTAGCCACGAAGTGGGGTTTCTCAACCCTAGTGCTAATTGTATCTTGGGCTGGAGAATTGTGTGATGCGGTGTGATGTCCTTTGCATTTCAAGATGTTCAGCAGCACCCCTGGCCTCTGTCCAATAGATCCCTGTAGCACCCGCAACCCCTGCCATAGCCGAGAAAACCACAAATGGCTGCAGATATTTCCAGTGCCCCTGGTCTGCAAAATGACCCCTAGATGAGAAGTACTGTTAAAAGCACCCATCTATAATTCTATAGGGACTGACTATAAAGGAGTAACAAGAATGCTGAAGAATTCCACAGGGCTGAAGGAGAGTGTTAAAGATCCCCCACCCACCCCAAGCCAGGATTTAGACCGTATTGGAGAAGCTATGGCTGAAGTCCACCGAACAGGGAAGTTCTGAGGTTCTCTGGGTTCCCCAGATTGGAGCTGGTCTATAGCTACAAATAGGAGACAACTTCTGAGTGGAAAATGGAGGCAGAGACCCACAAGCCTGAGATACCCCTCACCCTTCACATGCAGGCGGGCAAGGCTGGGGGCTGACTGCTGGGGTGTGTGTGAAAACCACAGGATATTCATCTTGGGGGTGTCACTGGTTCTCCATGGGAACAAGTGTCCATGACTTCCCCCAATGTGCTTCTGTCAACAGCACTCATGAGCCCGGAAGTCGAGTGTAGATGAATCTCTAGAGCTGCAATGTTTCCCTACTGCTCTCTACTGACAATTGTAGCATCATGCCATTTTCAGAGAAGTATTTTCACAGAACAGGCAATGAATGATGCATTTGGAGCTAGCAGAAAGGCAATAAATTGATGACTGGCATTCCCTTGTATGTGTGATCCTCAGAATCATTTCTTAGTATGAACTGTACCCACTTGGTACAGTTCTGGAACTTAGTAGATACGACATTACTGTTAACAGGATGACTGAATGAATTCATGAATGAATTGCACAATGGATGAAAGAAGGGGCTGTTTTGGAAAAAGCATTTTACCCTGGCTTAAATTTTAGTCACAGCACAGCGAATGACAGTTTTTACTTGCCATCCTTTCTTCCATCTTCCCACTAAATTTGAGGTTAATTGAACAATCCAGTTATATCTTTCCAACACATATCATTGATCAATTTGATAAAATTCTGCTAAATAGCAGGAACATTTGGTGGAAAATTAATTAAAATAGTTCAAATTGATCATTTATTGATGGTCAAAAAAGCATGGGACTGGCATTTCTTTTTAAGAACAAAGTATAAACCAAAGTATTGCTAGTTGCCAAATCAGCACAGCTGAACTGTTGCATAGAAGGCTAAGACCATGAATTGCATGAAATTCAGAATTAATTGTGACTTAAGTGCCAAATGGCTAATTGCAATGCAGTAAGTTACTAGTAAAGGACTAAGTGACACTGTGAGAGGACTGTTAGATTATTGGATTGTAATTGATTAAAAGTTTTGCTTGGAACTTGCCTCTGTCCCCTCTGGAGCGGAAGAATAAGCATACACTATGCTTTGCTTGTGTGGTTTAAGGAATAATAAACAGAAACTGAATGTAAAAGTGCTTTGAAAAGTGGAAGTATCATACAAATTTGAGGCTTTTCTTAGTTTCTGGGCTTTTAGAAGATTTCTAGATTAAAAGTGCATTGGAAGGGCCGGTGAGATGGCTCAGCGGCGTACGCACCTGCCTGGCAAGCGTGAGGGCCCGAGTTCGACTCCCGGATCCCACATACGAAAAAAGGGGCCGGTGATATCGCTCAGCGGGCACCGGCGCCAGCTGGTGCGCCAGGCCCTGAGGTCGACCCCCGGTACCCACACACACACACAAAAAAAAGTGCATTGGACTGGGAGTGGAAGTGCTGAGAATCTGCAGTTGTCCCTCAGTATCTGGGGGATTTGTTCTAGAATCCCCTGAGGATACGAAAATCTGTGGGTGCTCAGGTCCCTCAGATAACACAGCATGGTATTTGTGTATAATCTATGTACACCCTCCCATATAGTTAAATTATCTCTACATTACTTATCAAACCTAATACTATAGAAATGCTCCATAAATAGTCATTATACTGCATTGTATAGGGAATGATGATAAGAAAAAACTCTGTATATACTTAGTACAAATGCAGTTTCCCCCCAAATATGTTCTACCTGGGCTTGTGTGAATCCTGTGGATAGAGGGTCAACTGCACTTCCATTTTCTAATGGAAGAAGCCACGAAAATGAATACTTTGTTTTAGCATCATACATATCACATCTACTTCGAGTATCCTCAGATAAGTTTGCCCATCATATCCCTCTACCTGTGATTCTTTCCTTTCCCCCTTTCTTCCATTATCCTATTAGGTTGATCCTATTAGGTTGATGCTCACTTCCTGGAAGGGGTGTTCTCTGACCTCCTGAACTGGTCACGTCTCCCAGTTACATGCTTGTGTAGACCACATCTCTCCTGTATAGTACTGACCGCTTCAGGGCTTTTGCATGTCCCTGTGGTTATTTGATTAATGTCTGTCTCCTGGAGTAGGTTGTAAGCTCCGCGGTGGCTGGGACCACTTTGGCTTTGCCATCAGTGGTTTAATGGCTATCCCCTGCGTGAATGAAGGAGTGCAATGAATGCACACACATTCTAGAGTTGACTAGTGGTTGCTGGATTTTGATGTGTTGGCCAAATTTTGAAAGAAATAAGTGATCCTTGGCTTCCTGAGGGTAAAGACAGCACAATAGCACTGGAGCAGTGGAGCAGCCTTGGCATCCAGCACCATTTCTGCATATGGTAGGAGCTCGACAAACATCTACTGCAGAATGAACACTGGAGTCAGAGGTCTGCAATTTGAATTTGGTTTCCAAAATATTCTGGCTCAGCAAACTTGGTGAAGTTCGAGCCTGCTGGTGAGGCAGTGTTATGCAATAGGATGAAAGTAAACCCCACAGGTCAGCTTTGCTTAATCCAAATCTCCATTTCCTGAACATGTGACCATATGTTTCACATCACTATTCCCAAATATGCTTATGCATAGACGTGACTAGTATCGCAATTCCAGGATAATTTCATAGAACATATTAGATATTGGCAAATATTTGTCACATTTCACTCTATGAGTCTCCATAACATGGGGATAGCGTTACCTCTCAGTTTTTTACTCTCAATTAAGTTCATATGCATCGAGTACTTCGTAACCTGAGGTTCAAGACAAACTTTCCTTACTCACCTTTTGGTGTCAAAAGAAAAATAGGTACAGAATCAGCGTTAGCCACAAGGTGGCACTGTGGTAACAGCTCTGATTTCGGGGGCTCAGTTTAACAAACCAACACCTTAACAGACCTTTTAAATTTGAATCTTGAGGTGAGAAAAATGGGTTGCATTTTAGAGGGGAGCATTGTCATATAATGGAGCAATGTCTGTTGTAAATGATATTTTAACATCCAAGGCCTTTCTCTGGAGAATCAGGAAGGAAAATTTTAAAACATCTCTGTAGATACTTACTTGGAAACAAGAATTTCAAGAAATAGGTAATTTTTTTCTCCTGGAGTTTCATTTTATTTCATCAAATATTCTGGCAATTTATGCTATATTTAAGAAAAGCATCTTGTGTCAGTTAATCTGACTCTGATTACCTATTTCTGAATTGCAGACTACTCCCAAATGCAATAATTTTAAACAGCCTGTTTATTTTGCTGGCAACTTTGTTGGTGTTAGGAATCTGGTAAAGGCTCACCTGGGCATTTTGTTTTGGTCCTCTGGGCACGAGTGAGGGCAGCTGAGGCTGGAGGACCCACACGCAGGATGGTTCTTCACTCCCATGTCATATACCCTGATGCTCCTTGGCTCCCTTTTTCACATGGTGTCATCTGCAGAGTTCTTCAAGCGGCTTGGGCTTCTCAGAATATGATGATCTCAGAGTCTTACCATTTCTCATCTGGTTTTGGCGTTCCAGAGACCAAGGAAGAAGCTGCTGGTCTTCCGGAAGCCCAGATGCAGAACTGGCATCTTATCACTTCTATCCTATGTGCTGGTCAAAGAGACCAGTCCCTCATCTCCAGAGGAAGAACAAATGGACCTCCCCTCTTGGTGGAAGAGGTGTTCAAGAATTTGTAGCCACCTTCAATTTGCAAAAGGTCTGGAATTTGAATTTGGTTTCCAAAATGTTCTGGCTCAGCAAACTTGGTGAAGTTCGAGCCTGCTGGGGAGGCAGTGTTATACAATAGGGTGAAAATAAATCCCACAGGTCAGCTTTTCCTGATCCAAATCTCCATTTCCTGAGCATGTGACAATGTTTTGCATCACTATGGCCTAATATGCTTATACACACACATGTAAGTAGTATCAAACTTCCAGGAAAATTTCACATTAGATATTGCTAAAGGTTTTATCCCCAGAATACTTAATGAAATAAAATGAAACTCCAAGAGAAAAAAATTATAAATTTTGATAAAATTATGTTGTGATAAAGCAAATAAGAGCTTTTGTCCCTCATTTACCTATTCCTTAAAACATTAACAACAATTCATGAGAAATGGTTGGAGACTTGACTTTTACAGTCCGACATCACAGAGCTGGTCCCTCTGTAGTGTGAATAGCAATCAGCCAATGGCCTTGGACAGTTCATCTTGGGACCCAGATCTATAACTAGGAAACTCTGCCCAATGATATGTCCCTCTGTTTGTTGCTTGCTGCAAGCATCTTCAGCAGCACTAAAATAAGCGTACAGGAGATTTTCTTAAATCACAACTGTGAATCCGTGCCTTAGAATCAGGATGGAAAACTGAAAGCAGATGTCAGCGGTAGTGTGTGAATTTTCCAACGTGGACTAGTGCTGGGATAATTTTAGAAAAATATGAGCAAGAGGAAACAATTACAGTGTAGATACTAGGAGTGTTTGGGATAGAAATTTTCAATAAACAACTTTATACTGATCAGTGATCTAGTACAGTGGTGGTGAGCCTATGGCAAGTGTGTTACTGTGTTTGTCTTTTAAGACAAAAGATCTTAATATAGAGTTGTAAAACCTCAGTATCCAGGTTTAATTGTAGTGTTGGTACTTTGTGATAAATAAGTGGGTTTTGGGATGCAGTTTGGCAGTAGGTCTCTAAATGCTTCGCTATCACTGATCTAACTGATAGTGTTTGATGGGTTAAACTTGTCCCTTTAAGAAGGATAATTGAGCCAGTGGGAGTTGAAGTCCTTCTCTTCTTACTGTGGTAATAGAAAAGAAGAAAAGGGAGGTGAGCTGCCCCAATCTGTGATAACAGGCTTAGGGGAGAAGGGAGCTGAGAATTTTCTCCAATCTTCAGGAACTTTGGGAGGCAGTATGGTGATTGAGGATGAAAAAGCTGACTCTGAAATACTCAAGCTGGAGCAGAGTTTGTTCCACATTCATGTGGCAATCAATAGTGCAAATCATTTTTGTATTGACACATGTCTCAAATCTAATGTTTGCCTAATGACGAGAGCTGGCTTTCCTCAAGAGGCAATTGAACCTAAAAATGTTTGCTTAATGATGGTGGCTGCTAAGTCAAGATAAAATTGAACCTGAAAAAAAAAAAAAATTAAGAGGAACATTCACAGTGTTCACATAGATCCCAAGGTGACTTATTTATGTCTTTTAATGCCATTTAGATGTGCTGAGGCTCCAAAAGGATGCTGTTAAATAAGAAGCTACATATGTCCCTAGTTGCTGAGTCATCCCAGGCAAAGTTTCCACTCTGCTGCTCCTTCTTGGATGTCAGAAGGGACATTCAGGTACCTGTCATTGTTCTATTGTTTCATCTAGAGTACTATTTTCATTATTTATATACTATGGGTTATAATCCTCAATGAATAGACTTTCTTATGTCATTTTCATAGCAGCTCTAGGCATTAACTGGGAAAGTGGTCATTTGTCACTAAAATATGACTTGGTCATTCAAATCCCACATGGAGAGGCTATGTTTACATAGAAACCAATTGTCTCAGTTTTGATGGTTTTTGGAGGGCTTGACTTGATGTAAAAGATGAGTTGAATTAATCATATTTCTATAAGTTCTTAAATTTTATATAAACAAGGGAGAATACATTGGAAATCACTTTTTTCTGAGATTGAATCTGGTTTCAGTTTTATCTTAGCCCAATATTTACCAGTTCGTGGCTTCACATAGAATCAAAACTCTCATTTGTGTTGAGTCTCATATCTTATTTGTACAGCTCCTGTTTCTTATGAAAACCCCCAAGCATTTTGTGGAGTCTTGGCAGTCTTGGGCTCATGAATAAATCTGGTCACTTGTACAGCCAGGGGCTTCATGAAATTTTGGCTTCTTTTGGCTTCTGCTATGGTTTCCTGTATGCTCCTGGGGGGGGGAGGGCTGCCACTTTTAGCCTGGCACAGCTGTCATCTCTACAGCTGTCTCTCTTTTCTTCTGCAACCAGGCCTGGGAGCTTCCTCAGTTTGCAAACTCTGTGTGATGTCTCCATGAAGTGAGGAGAGAGCTGCTTTCCTCTTTTTACAGTAAAGTTTGCATCCAAGACAGCCCACTGCTATCTTGCGAGTGCCCCCATGCTGGCCAGTGGGAATCAGCTCTTGTAGTTGTACGTATCCTCCTCTCTCGTCAAGCAGTCGTGGTGTGAGGGGGCAGAACTCAGGACAAGTCAGAGTGAGAAACAGCCTGCTTCACATGCAACCTTCTGTCTTGATTGCTCAACACTTGCCTGGTTGTGGTTGAGTGACAGAGAACAAAGTTTGGTTCCCTTTCCTCTCCTCTAACTATATTCTTATGGCAATTGACTGGTAAATCCCTTGCTCTCTCCTTCTTTCACTCTCTAGGTTTCTGCTCTTCTTTTTTCCCCTTCCTTCAACAAATATATATGAAGTAACTCCATGAGACAAAGTTCTGATCAAAAGAGATATTGGTGGAGACCCCCAAATCCTTATTCCTTTTGAAATTTATATTAAAAAATAAGCAAATAAATAAGAATATATGCTAGATGATAGTAAATGCTAATGAATAAAACAAGACAAAAAGGGGGGCTAGAAACTGATGGGATGGGAATGGGGTGGGGTGGATTGCTATTTTAAATAGGACCTAAAGGAGATGAAGGAAGAATCCATGAGGCTCTCTAGAGAAGCACATTCCAAGCAGAGAAACAGAACATGCAAAAGCCCTGAGGCAAGTATGGCTGTATCTTAGGGAGCTGAAGAAGGCCAGTGTGGCTGCAGAGAAGTGAGCCAGGGGTGGGGGAAGGAGATGAGATGAGGCCTCTGACTTTGACTGCAAGTGAGATGAGGGTCACTGAGGAGATCTGACTTCTGATTTCACAAGATTGCTCTGGCTATTGTATTGTGAGTAGAATGATGGACACAAAGGATAGATGTAGAGAGATTAGTTCGGAGAATGCTTCTATGGTTCACTTAAGAAATGATGAGAATATGGACTGCCACGTCAGTGGGGGTGGAGGAGAAGTAATTGCCTTCTATCTCTTTTAAGTGGAGTCATGGAGGTCACTGACGTCTTGGTTGCATGAGAGAACAAAATGCCAGAAACACAGAATGACTTCTGGCCTGCATCAAGGAAAGTGTAGCCTTTAACTCAGATGAGGAAGACTGTGCAAAACAGGCTTTTCGAGTAAGGGCCTGGTAGGAAGGATGGGAGCTCAAGCTTAGACATATCCACTTGGGGCTTCCCACCAGCTTTCCAAGTGGACAGACTGAGGATGTAGCTGGTCATCTAGTCATGGAGTTTGTGAGGGTCTTGTCCTCAGATGTACTCTTTGGGTTTGTCAGCCCATTTAACACCATGCAGGAGGGAGTGCATGGGTAGAGAGGTGGCCAAGGACCAAGCTGAGGGATATAGCAGTGTGTAGAGCCCACAAGGAAGGGAGATGTCAAAAAGGATGATATTGATTAAAGGTACCAGGTAGGTGGCACAGAACTAAAATTCTTGAAGGTATGAGCAGCTAAATCAAAGGATTCTCTCATCAGTCGCAAAGGCACAGATTTTACTGACCAGGGAGGCAGTTGCATAGGGGAAGTATCCACAAGCTGTGGTTCACAGGACAAATCTACCCTCGCAGCTGCTTATGCAGATCAAGTTTTATTGGAACATAGCCATATCCATTCATTTTTGTACTGTCTATGACTACTTTTGTGCTACAAAGGCAAAGTTAAAATTTTAGCCCAATGCTTGACCTTTGGGGAGCAGTAAGGTGCTGGAATGGAGACTACAAAACCTAAGATATTTATTATTTGGCCTTTTATGGAAATATTTTGCTTATCCCTGGTGTAGAGGAAAGAGTAAAGAACCCTAAGATCAATCAGATGTGGGACCAGTTTCCAGCTTTCACACTTACCAGATGTTTAAACTAGGGCAAGTCGCCCAAATTTTGTGAGTCTGTTTTCTCATCTTAAAGAGGGAATAATAATGAAATAATATATACTCAAAGAATCTGAGAGATAATAAAGAAGTATGCTCGGTCTTTATCCCTGGTACCTGGCACAGAGCTCCTAAAACCCCTGGTATTTCCTGATTGATAGGAGTGTCTTTTGTATCCTAATGAGGAAACCTAGCTTGGTGTCAGGTTCCTAAGAGCTTCTTGATAGGGACTGATTGCCAGAAAAACCAGCCTCCTAAATGGAAGGTGGGAACTTTCAGCTCCATCCCTTCCAGGCAAGGGAAAGGGGCTGGTGATTGAGTTTAATCACCAATAGCCATTGACTTAAGCCATCGGGCCTGCATAATGAAATCTCAGTGAAAAGTGGAATGATGAATTCTGAGGACGTTTCTGAGCTGGTTAAAACATCTAAGTCCAAGTCCACGGAGGCAGAGACTCCTATATTTGGAATGTTTCTAGACCTCACCACCTGGATGTACCCTGTATAATATTAAATCATATACATTGTAATAGTAGGTATAGCACTTTACTGAGTTCTGTTTGCTGTTCTAGCAAATTATTAAGCCTGAGAAGGGACTGAGAGAACCCCCAAGTTTGGGGTCTTCTGGCTGAAGTGAGGGTAGTCTGGGAACCCCATGTGCAGCTGACATCAGAAATGGGGAGTCATGAAGACACCCGTGGTGTCTGTGTTAATTCTGCATAGTGTCAGGATTGAACTGAATTGTGGGGTACTTGGCTAGTGCTAGAGAATTTGAGGATTGGTATTGGAGTGATGTTTTTGATGTCAGGGAAAAAACAAACAAAAAACCCAAATAGAGCCAGTGGAATACTTGGCTCACAGTAAAGAGTTTTGTACATTATGAAAATTGGCTCATTTAACTCATTTTATCCTTACAACAGCTCCCTTGTAAGAGCAAAGTTACCAAATAGCAAACTTATAGAAATTTCATAGCAGAAATTAGAAATCAATTAGTAGCTTCTGCCTAAGCTCATGCTGCCTGTCATATAATTAGACTCAGTGAGCCTTGACTGTCTGTGTCCAGCTGCAGCTTCTAGATAACGTGCAAGGTCAGCCTGGCTGAGTCCAGTTGTGATGTGTGTATTTTCCTCTCCAAAATGATATGTTGATAGTTTCCAGCTTGCTTCAAGTACTTTGGGCCTGGAGCAGACTCGCCTGCTCAAGGACACATTGAACTTTACCTGCTCAGCTCAGGTCCCCTCCTCTCCTATCCAGAATTTATGAACAATTTCTTTTAAGTAAGATTACTTAAAATAAGCTTGCCTGGCAACCTATGATGTCATTCATGTAACCAATCATGTAATAACCTGCAATCATCTTGTACTTCCTGCTTGCTAAAATGTATTTAAGCTGAACTCTAGACTGACTCGGGGCTAGTGATTTGGACTTGGTTCCCACTAGCCTGCTGGCATCCCAGTAAAGTTGCCTTCCAGCCTCCTCAGTGCGGAGCGTTTTCCTTTCGGTTCTGGTTTGTTTTCTCGTCCGCAACACCCTAAGTTAGATGCTGCTGTTATTTCTTTTTAGTAGATAAGGAAACTGAAGTAGAGAGAGGTTCAGGTGCTTGACCAAGCTCATATAGCTGATAAGTGCACACTACAGATCAGGGCACGTAGATCCCTGAGATTGTGCTCATCCTGGTCTTTGTTGTCCCAGTCTTACGATCATTTCAGTTGGTTCAGGGAGGCTGGCATCTGGAAATGGTTGAATCAGACACAGAAGCTCATCACAGAACATGATTTCATGTTAAAATAATTTGATATACCTGTCCCTAAAATAGGTACTAGCCTTAAAAGAACAAAGTTATAAAGGACTTGAATTACTCTCACTTTTGGTCTCTAACGGGTGAAGTGTGGAAGTGTGGCAGCTGCACACTGCTGGACGCAGAGATACCCTTGGGTTTAACAGGCTTATGAAGAAGTTCAACGTCTGAGAACAATGTGTCCCTGTCAAGTCTGTCACATGTCAGAAAAGGGCACTGCATGACCAGTTCCGTTTGCAGAGCACATGACAAATGGGTGTGTGTGCCTTCCTTCTTGGGTAGGCTGAAAGAGAAACTTGCTATTTGCTGGTGGCATCCCATAGAAAGAGGGCGGGTGGGCTCTGCTGGCAGCCCTGCCAAGCAGTTGATATGAATGCACAGCCACTTATCACTCCAGACCAGAATGTTGCCAGACTTGCATGGATTTGTAAGTAAAAGACTTCGAGAAGCAAGAGCCAATGGAGCAAATGAGCCTCATCAGCCAGTGATAGGACTTTAAAAAACCTGGAATTGGGCTGGTGAGATGGCTCAGCGGCGTAAGCACCTGCCTTGCAAGCGCGAGGGCCCGAGTTCGACTCCCGGATCCCACATACGAAAAAAGGGGCTGGTGATATCGCTCAGCGGCATGGGTGCCTGTTGGCGCGCGAGGTCCTGAGGTCGACCCCCGGTACCCACACATACACAAAAAAAAACCTGGAATAAATTACATAAGACTACCAATTAATCACATTCTGTGAACCCATTTTATTTCATATTCCTCACAAAAGTCCTAAAAGTATTGGGTATTAGGGTGACCAAGTGTCTTGATTTGCCTGTGACAGTCCTAGCTCTGCTTGTTGTCTTAATGGAAGTATTAGTGAAAGGGCTGCTTTTCACTTCCCAAAGTGCCTTGGGTTGGACAGTAAATTATATGGTTACCCGAGACCCTATCTTTATTCTCTGGAGGAGGAAAGTGAGGAAATGGAGAAAGTAAATGATTCACCCCAGGTCACCGAGCAGTAGGCAATAAAGCTGGATTCTAACCCAGCCAGCCTGTCTTTGATGCCCAAGTCATTTCTGCCAGAGTCTTCTGTTTCTCCATATAAGGGAATAAACACATCTCCCTCACAAGTAGTCCATTGAACAAAAACTCATTAGAGTGGACTGTTATTGTTTTGAACAGTCTTGGAACTCCTTGGAATGACATTTAAGTAATTAAAAAAATATATAAATATATATAACCATTGTGATGTTAGCAAATCTTGGTACTTTGAGGATAGATTTCATTTTTGGAAATACCCTAATCATTTTCAGAGCCAGATTTTGTAAATAAGGCAGGAAAATATGCTGGGGAGTACCAGTTTGAACCAAATCAAAGCTTGAGTTTGTATTGTTAATAAATTGTTTATTCGTTTGCTTGTTTGGCTGGTAAAATTGGCTTTGAAAAAAAAATTCTCACAGAGCCATTCTTCAGATTGTTTGAACAGTAACAATGTCATTTGAATGGATTCAATTTCTCAAAGTACATTATTTACCCCTAACTCTCCTTTTTATTTTTATTATGCCTGGTAGATGTGACATATTGTGTCTAGTCCTCTGTTGCTAAGTTTGTATATTTTGGGATGAGAAAAGGGCTTGCCTAGGTGGTTGAAAGTTCTGACTTTGGATGAGGAAAAAAAAAAGAAAACCATTTCCCCACAACTCAGGTTTCTGTTAGCTAAATTGCACCACGTTAGCACCATGTTCCAGCAGGTGAATTCTATAGGTTTTACTATTTTTAAAATAAAAAACCCAGGTAATCTGCATCTGTAGTGCTTAATACTTGTGTTTGAATTCCTGATAATAGTTTTGGTTGGGCTTATCTATTAAACACAATCATTATATATTATTAACTCTAATTTTTAATTTACAAAGTAATGTTGATTTTATGTTTTCTTTAAGTTCAAATAACCCAGAGAAGGATGTGAGTCAGGTATTATCAACCCACATTACAGGGAAGGTAAGGGCTCTTTGCTTGTGGCTCCTTCCTTCATCTTCTAGGCCAGCTGTGTAGCACCTTTAAATCTCCCTTCCTTTTTTCTGTCTTCACATTTTCTTCTCCTCTGTAGTTAAATCTTTCTTTGACTACACTTAAAAATGATACCCAGCAGTGCATTTAGAGCTCAGCTGTGTAATCCAGGAGAATCAGTCCCTCTTAAGGTCCTCAATTTATCACATCTATAAAGTGCTCTTTTTTTGAGGGAGGATAATATAAGAAAATAGTCACAGGTTCCAGGTGTTGGAATGGTGATATCTTTTTTGGGGGGGTATTATTATTCAGTTTACTGCAGTCTACCCTAAAAGATTTCCATCCATCCCACATACAAAATGCATTCACCCAACACCTCCCCAAAGCCTCAACTTACTACAGCATCAACTCCAGTCCAAAATGTCATCTAAATATTATCAGTTCCAAATTTCATTATCCAAATTATTTAAATTGGGGGTAAATTAAACTCTTGTTCAGATCTATCATGAGGAAAATGTCCTCTCTGGCTATAGACCCATAAAATTAGAGAACATGTTTATCTGCTCTCAAAATACAGTGGTGGGATGGGTGTAGGATAACAATTCTACGACTGTCTCGACTCCAGAAAGGAGAATACGGAAGGGAGAGAGGAGTCACTGATCATAAGCAATTTAACAATCCAGCAGGACAAGTCCTATTAAGCTTCAAGGTTTAGAAATAATCCCTCATGGATTGTGTCTCTGCTAGTTCAGCCTGAAACATCACCCTGGGAGTCATTCTTCCTTTCTTTTAAAATAATTATGCATACAACTAAATAGTTTCATGCGCCTGTTTCCTGTCTGTAGAATTTTGGACGTTTAACAGCTTTCCTTCGTTTTGTCCACGTTTTCTCCCTTTTAATGTAAGCCCAGCTGTATTTCTGATAACGACACTCTGTAAATCCTTGTTACTCTCTGGTGTATGTGACAGGGACCCACGCCATTCACATGAGGATGCTCCACAGATATTTCCTGGATCAGCTAATCTCTTCCTGGCTTCTACTGAGGTGGTTGAGGGCATCTATGAATCACATGTCTAATCTCTTTAACATTAGCCAAAGATTCTCCAAAGTGCTTTTGGATTTCTCTCCAGAGGATGATTTCCTGACAATGAATCTCTTTACATTTTTTGCAATCTGGATAATTTGAGAATTTCTCAACTCATTAATCCCTGTTTTCTTTCTGCATAACAGTTGTTTCCTCATTTCATCTCTCTCCTTTCATATTTTACTATAAATGACAGGGAGAAACTAGGCTGCACTTTTGATACTTTGATAGGAATCTTCTCAGTTAAATATCTAAGTTCAAGAGTTACAGATTATGCTTTCCAGACCATCGGAGGATACATGTCATCCTAGTGCTCTGCTGCTATGTAACAAAGATGACAGAATAACATGTTTGTCCCTTCCTTCTGATACCTTGCCAACAGTCCTTTAATATGCATATTTCTACCAACAGTCTACTGAGGCACTCTGGGCATTTTCTATCATGGATCCAAAAATTCTTCCAGTTCTACCCATTATTCAATTCCAAAGCCATTTCCATGTTTTTTTGGACTTTATTGCAACAGGCACCAAAACCTGTATTTGTTTCCAATTGCTCCTATAAAAATTACCACAGATTTGATGATTTAAAACAAGATAAATTTATTCTCATGTAGTCCTGGAAGATAGTATTTGACATAATTTCACTGGGCCAAAATTTAGGACTGCACTCTTCCAGGGGCTCAGTGGGAAAATTCATTCTATGTCTCTTGCAGCTTCTGGTGACTGCTGGCATTTCTTGGGTTTTAGCTGCATCACTCAAATCTCTGCTTCCATCATCACATTGATTTTCCTATTCTGCATGCACGTGTGTGTGTGTATGTGTGTGTGTGCATGTACATGTATGTGTGTGTGACATCTCTCTCTGCCTCCCATTTATAATATTTTTGATTGTGTTTATGGACTGGCTGGATAATTCAAGGAGTGGGATTATAAATTAGTACAATCACTTTGGAAAACAATTTGGTACTGTTATGGTTTGAATGTTTTGTTCTTTCTGAAATTCTTGTATGTGTTGGAAATTGAATCCTCAATATATTGGTTTTGAGTTGTGGAGCCTAATGCAAAGTGTTTAGATCCTGAGGGCTCTATCCTCACAAATGGGTTAATGCTGCTATAAAAAGGGCTTTCATGAATGAGTTTGCTGTCTGCCTTTCTGCTATGTGAGGACCTAGTATTCCTCTCTCTGGAGAATGCAGCAATCAAGGTACCATCACGGAAGCAGAGAGATGAGGTCCTAACCTGCCTGTGATTTGATCTTGAACTACCCAGCACTGGAAACTGTGAGAAATAAATTTCTATTCTTTATAAATTACCCAGTTTGTGGTATTCTGTGATAGCAGTGGAAAGTGAACTAAGGCAGGCAATTTCAGTATCTACTGAAATTGATTACGCACACGCTACATAACCTATAGTAGCTTGGTCCCAACAGGAATGAGAACACTTGTTACCAAAAGATGTACAAATGTCTGTAGCAGCTCCATTCAGGTAGCTGGGGACAGGGAAAAAAATCACATCTACAGTAGAGTGGATATTATGTATTTGTGCAAGAAAGTATGATATAATCAGGCAAATTAACTACTGTTACATGCCACGGGGTGGGTGAGTCTCAGTAACATTGTGTTGAGTAAAAGAATTTGAGCAGGATGGGCCGCTGAGATAGCTCAGCAGCATAAGTGCCTGCCCAGCAAGCGTGAGGTCCTGAGTTCGACTTTCGGTACCCACATAAAGGAAAAAAAAAAGGGCCGGTAATATCGCTCAGCGGCACAAGCGCTTGCTGGCAAGTGTGAGGTCCTAAGAATTTGAGCAGGAAAGAACACACCTATGTGGTTCTGCTTACATAAAGTTCAAAGCCAGGCAGACCTAACCTGAGATGAGCATGCAAGGGTATTTAGGGAAGAGATGGGGAAGGGTAGAGACCCAGGGTCCTGAAAGGGGCTTCTGGGTGCTGGGCAGAATTCAAGTTCCTGATCTGGTGTATAAGCAGGTTCACTTTGTAAAACTTCATCAAGCTCTACTGTATCGATTACACTCTTCTGTATGTATTATATATTAAAATTGAGTTGGTGAACATTAAAAGAGTTTGTTAAATGAAATACACATATTTTTTCAAGAGTAACTCAGCCCAGGAAGAAATGCCCATCTGGATCAGAGAGCCTGCTGCACTGAAAATGTAGTGAATTATCATGCAACTTTTGAAAGTACATTCAGGAAGTCTCAGTAAGTTTGAACATGATTACTTCTTGGTTCTTGACATTTTACTTGATTTAAGGATTTTGTGGATTTGTCTTCTATACATTCTGCTTTAAGTTGCCTCAAGGCTTCTGCTTGTATAATTAATGGTACCTTCTGGAAATGTTGCAGTAGCTACAAGGTCTGTCCTTTTTTTTTGCATGGCCTGCTTAGGTTTTTAAGGTGCAATTCTATTTAAAAGACAAGAGAACCAGAACACAAGAGAAGTAAATACTGTACAGTAAAGAAGTGGGCTCCTTCTGGGCTCCTTCCTGGAAGAGGTGGGGCTGGAATCTCTTTCTTTACCCCTCCTTGTTGTGACACCAATCTTTAAAATGCCACAAAGCATCAGTGAACTTGATTTTTGCCAGAAGTGTTTAAGAAGAGGGGGTGTTCATTTTGCTTTTGCCCTTTTATATTATCTGAGTTAAAAATCTTCATTGTCTGAGGCATGAGAGATGGGGAGTAGGAACAAGTTTCATTCTCATGACCTTCACATCATGGCATTATAAAAACTCTTCAATTGCAGGCATTTGCCTTGCTATCTTGTTTCCCATTGAGGGAAAGCAAAGAAAGAAACTCTTGAAAGTTCGGCTGCTTACACTGAATTACAATGGGTGGAATTGTAGGATGCATTTAAATAACCAGCACTGGCTGGTAATTGGGCTCTTGCACACCATGAATTTGTGCTTGTAGCCAGCAAGCTGCAAGGGAAGTCTTTCTCATGAAATAGCCAAGAGGGGGTATGCTAGGAGGGAAGCTAACAGGCACTACCAGTAATTCTGCAGTACATGAAATAAAACTTGGATGCATCAGCTGCATTGAGTTACTCCTTTCCGCCCCAAGACAAGTGATATTTTTGGAGGCATATTCAGCTATTTGAAAGAATGAGGGATTATATAAAATGGTAGCAACTGGTCATTTAAATGCCATGTTTGCCATTTGTCTTAAAATATATAGATCTTGTAATGCTTAAATATATTATGTATAATACTATAGTTATATACTGTAAAATATATGTAATTATAATACTATAATACTTGCAAGAAGGAAATAATTCATTGTGAAGCCTGAAGACCTGGATTCACATAGCTGGTTTTGTTTAGCCGGTTGTGTAAATTTGGGCCACTTTTTTGCTTTCTATTTGCCCCTGTTGCTGCCTCTGCTACATGATGGTATTGTGCCTACATTAGAATAGTAGTTAGGGGTAATATATAGTAGGCGTTTTTCCTCTTCTTGCACTGTAAAGTTGTCTTTGCAGTAAATCTGAAACAACTACTGTCTGGCCAGCTGAAAGAGTCAGGGCAGCTGCAATGGTGACCTGTGCTTCTGTGTGTTCTTAGTGCTTCTAACCCCAGCAAGCAGCAACCCTCCACAGTCATCTGTGAAGATTATATATCAGATTTCATTACTCCTAGGCTTACACATCTTTTCTGGGTTTCCTTTGCACTTAAAATCCAAGCACTTTGTTGTGATCTAAAACAATGCCCCATATGGCCTGGCTCCTACCTGCTTCTCTTATTCCATCTGCTATGGTTTGAATGTTTTTGTCCCCTCCAAAATTTGTGTTGAAACTTAGTCATAAATGTAATCATATTGAGAGGTGGGTCCCTCAGGAGGTGATTAAATCATGAGGTTAGAACCCTCATGAATGGGATTAGATAGGATCTGCTCATTCCTTTGGCTCTTCTGCTTTCTGTCTGCCATGTGAGGACACAGATTTCCTACTCTCAGGCAGATAGTGTTTAAGCAGCCATCTTGGGAGCAGACAGTAGACCCTCATTAGACACCAAACCTGCTGGCACTTTGATCTTAGACTTCTCAGTCCCCAGAACTGTGATGAATACATTTTTATTCTCTGTAAATTACCTAGTGTTATGGTTTATTTCTGGATGTCCCTGTCAAGCCTCATGCACTTATGGGTGGGGCTTTTGGTAGGTGATTTGATCATGGAAGTGTGATATTTATTTAGTCCACTGATGAGTTTATAACTAACCATGATGTTGGGAGGAAGTGGGTCACTGGGTTGTCTGTCTCTTCCTAGCTCCTCCCTTGATCGCTCTCTCTGCTTCTTCCCACCAAGTCATGAACTGTTTCTCCTCTGCTATGCCAGCCTGCCTTGGAGCCAGAGGACTAAGGACTGAAACCTCTGCAAACCGTGAACCAAAATAAACCTTTTCTCCTTTCAATTGTGGATGTGGATATTGTGTCTCAGTGACAAGAAAGTAACTAAGACACCCAGTATGTGGTATTTTGTTATAGCAGCACAAATAGGCCAAGATGATAACCAACCTTGCAGGTTGCTAACTACCGGAAGAAATCCACAGCATGCAGAGGTCCAGTTATTAACCAACTCTGGCTCTTTAGCATATCTGGCAATTCCATCTATTATAATTCAGTATAATTAGCTGAACTTTAAAGAGAGATATCAAGGAGTATCTGCTTCTTAAAGTAATGCTGAACCTTTGCTCAGTCTCTCTGCTGTTCATCAGAGAAGATCATGAGCAAAATGACAGCGGAACTCCATGTGCTTAACACTTTGATCTTTATGAGTGAGAGAAGAATGGTGTCAGTGGAGTGAAAACTGGTAACTCTGCCTGCAGATCTGGACCCTTGCCTTCAGAGGGCTATGAGATGTAATAGAGAAAGCGCTGGTGAGGTCAGAGGACCTAGGGACATGGGCAGTTCCAAAGTCAATGCCTCTGGCCAGTTAAGGACAATTAAACCTTTTCCCCAGACATTTCTCTTTCCCTGTGGCTTCATTTAATGTGAATACTTAGAAGCCAAATAGTTTACAACCCACCAGGCAAAAGAAAAATAAAGTGCTATAAGGAGTGAATTGTGCTTATCAAATTGTGCATTGCGAAGAGTTTAGATAGTCCTGTGGCAAGACAGAGCGGTCTTCATAGCAACTCCATTTCATGTCGCATCGCTCTCAAGTGTTTAAGGGCCAGACAGAGCCTCATACTCTCTCCTCCAGGCCAGGCAACACTTACTTGGCATGCTTTCATTAATTCAGACTTTAGAAAAATCATTCGTTTGTTATTCATACGCAGAAAGAGTTATCTTTGTGATGCTTAGAGAAGGGAAGGCTGCTCAATCTTTTTTTGTGTGTGTTGGTAGATTTATTTATTTTAAATTTTAGTTCATTTTGAGCAACAGACAAAATTTGTAAAGTCAGGGAGTATTTTGCTTCTTATTTATATGATTATATACACACATATTACAGAATCTAGAGACTTGGTCCAGAGTGGCTTTATTCTGGGAGAAAAATGGGAGAGTTCTGGGAGGGAATATTGAGTGTGTATCTTGGGGGCACTGGTTGGGTAGGAGAAATATTAATTTGTTGGCAGTTTAGTTTCCTTTTCGTTTTTCTATTTTCTCAAATATGCTGCTTTTCCCATGTATTAGAGTGGAGATTATGAGCAAAGCTTTTGCTAAATACAAGTAGTTTTTTTGAACTACGTTAAAGATAGAAGTCAGAAGAAAGGATTTTTCATGAGTCCAATTTGTTTTATTTAAAAAGAGAAGGAAGTTTTCCCAGGAAGCATGTACTTAGTGCCTGCTAGATGCATCGCTAGAAGCAGTCATTTTTTTCCTTGAAGTCATCATTATTTAATACTCATCCTTGTGGGTGACAATTTATCAAATTACTATTATTTAGTTCAACATTGTACTGTAAGCATTTTCTCATGCTATTAGATATCCCTGGAAAACATTTTAGGTGATTATATCATGTTCTGTTACATGGTCCAACTAACCATCCTTTGAACACTTATATTATTTTCTGCTACATAAGCAGTTGTTTGCCTCTGACAATTCTCATTAGGTAAAATTTGAGTAATGAGATGCAGAACCAAGGAGTGTGCCTAGTTTCAATCTTGACGTGTCACTCCTCCGGGCAGCCATGTATGAAGATCTCTTTTCCACAGTGTGCTCTTAGACTTGCTTTTGTTTCAAGCACACTTAGCCACTTGGAGAAAAGGAATAAGATGCCTCAGGATACTGGGCTTTGGTCATCATATATTATGTTACTTTAGATAAGAGGCTTCACTACCCCCATCTTCACTTTGCTTGTTTACAGAATTGGAGCAGTGACATTGGCTTTCTGGGTTGCTGGGGAACTCAGTAGTAATTTAGGCACTTTGGATGACTCCTTCCATTTAAATGTAGAAACAGGTATGGGATAATGTATAGGAATTAATATATGTAAAAGAGTTTGATTAACTTTAAAGGGATATAAAAATATGAAGGTCTTTTATAACCTAAATCTCAAAAGTTTCCTTGCCTCAAGAAAATGCTGCTTCAGCTTTGGGGACAAAGAAGCAGTAAATGGTGTCACTAATGAGAATGAGAAAACATACATTTGGAAAAAGCCATTAACTTTAGGGTTTATTGTTTAAAGTAACTAAAGCTTGACTAAATCATCACATTAAAAAATAATACATTCTTGTCTTGTAAATATTATTAGTTTTCATAACTAGTGTTTCCCATTCCAAGAAGAGGGCAATGGTAGTATTTCTTATTCCCTTCCCTGTTAGGGCTTCTCTGACAGGACTCAAGGGCCTTAGGTAATTGAGCACAGTTTCCACCTCAAGTTTAAAAATCTTGATTTCCTTGCTGATTTGAAGCATACTAATGCTTGGCATTTATTTTTCCTTCCTCCTCCTGTTCTCTTCAATTAACAGGGGTAAGAATCACCAAAATCCCATCAGCCAGAGATAGTCACAGCCAATATTTTGGTGCATTTCATTGCTGATTTCATTCAGATACACTCCCAAGTACATATGCAGAATATATTAATAGGATTGGGTTTCACAGTGTACAATTTATTTACTTATTTATTTTTGGTATCAGGAATCGAACTCAGGACCATATGCTTGCCAGGCAGGCGCTGTGACAGTGTACAATTTAGAACTTGAATTTTTTGCCATTTATTTTATGTCTTGGACATTTTGTTACATCTTTAAAAATTCTTCCAGATTATGGTTTTCCATGGCTGTGGAGTGTTTCCCCCCATAGGAACATACCCCAGTTTATTTAACAAAACCTTACTATTAAGACATTTAACTTTCTAACTATTTACTATTATAAATAAATAATAAATAATAATAAATAATAATAAATAAATAAATAAATAAATAATGTTACAGTGGGTATTCCAGTATAGAAATAACTGTAGGTATATCAAAGGAAACACTGAATTAGGTGACAAGGATATTTTAACACTTCTTGCTACTTGCTCCAGACTGCTTTCTAGAAACAATGAATATCTTCACCTTCATCAACTATAATGAGTGTATCTGTTTCATCCAATTCACACTTATACTTGATATTATCTTAAAAATCCTCCTTCCCCATTTGCTGTGAAAATATTACCTTTTACATTTTTTCCCCTCTGATCTCATTGAGGTTGTACATTTTGCATGTGTTCTATGGCTCCTTTATATGTCATGCCCCTAATCTCCTCTCTTTTCCCGGCCCCTGGGGGTGACCTGTGGGATTCAGCCCCTGGGGCCCAGGAGGAGATGGAGGGAGGAGAGAGGAGTGTAGGACCAAGGTATTTATTTCTGACTCCTTTCCTCCCTCTGTAATCACCTGTGTCAGAATCCCAGGTCCTTCCAAGGTGGCTCACTCTACTCAACTCTCTTTCCTTCCATGTTCTTGGACCCACTCTCTCTTTCATCCCTTTCTTTGTTCCTTTGTAGACACTACTGTTTTATTTATTTTTGTGGGTACTGGGGGTCGACCTCAGGACCTTGCGCGCCAGTAGACGCCCGTGCCGCTGAGTGATATCACCGGCCCTTTTTTCGTATGTTGGTTCCGGGAGTCGAACTCGGGCCCTCACGCTTGCCAAGCAGGCACTTACGCCGCTGAGCCATCTCACCGGCCCCCTGTAGACACTATTGTTAATCCAGGTGCCTGTACTGTCCCTTGATTTGGAATGAATCCCTGTCTTAGTTACTTTTCTCATTTCTGAGACAAAATACCCAACTCCCAAAGTTAAAGGAAGAAAGGTTTATTCAGCTCACATTTTGTAGAGATTTCAGTTCATAATCAGCTGGCTTCAAAGCAGGGTGGCTTGGCAGGCCAACACAGAGGATAATAGTTCATGGCAGGCAGACTGTAGCAAAGCAAGAGAGGGGACAAGACTCTTTCTGTCCCTTATACTGTATGCAGGCTTCCTGCTCTGGGGTGGGTGTAGCACTCACACCCTTAATCCCAGCATTGGACCATGAATCAATCACAAACTCTAGGTTCAGCCACCTCTGAAAAGCCTGCCTCCCATAACTGCATGAGGCTTGAGGGGGGCATCTAGACACAAACAATAACAATTCCTTTATGAAAGACCCACCTCGAATTGTCCTTGGGCATTGCATCTATTCTTACTTGGGACTCTGACTAATAAACACAATCATATTAGTACTTGCAACAGGCTGTGGCATAGACAGGTCATCATCTTGTTTTTATAAGTCATGAAGTTTAGGTCTAGAGAGAGGATACTCTATCTCCTACTGATTATTCTGGGTTGTACTGACAGATGATGAGGGCCAGTGAGGTTTTATTGGGATTTTTCAGGAAGGGTAATTTCAAGCATTTAAATTTGATCACTGTTTATATATCATCATCAGTGCTTTGCTTGTTATTGACAACTGTCTTCCAGAATCTGCCATTTTATTTTGTATAGCTGGAACATGAGGAGAACATGGACTTGTTGATCAGGCAAAATAGACTCACAATCCCACTTCCCAGCTGTATGAACCTGAGGAAATTATTTAATACCAGTAAGCTTCTGTGTGATGGTTAATTTTGTGTGTCAGTTTGACTATGGAGTGCCCAGATTACCTATTATTACTATTATTATTATGAGGGTATTTCCTGATGTGATTAGCACCAGTGGACTTAATACAGTAGATTTCTATACCCAATGTGGGTGGGCATCATGCAATCCACTAGGGGCCTGAATTGAACATATTAGTGGAAGAAGGATGAATTCATCCATTTCATGTCCTCCCTAATTCCTTGAGTTGGAACATGGCTCTTCTGTCATTGCACTGGCATTTATGCCTTCATATCTCCTGGCTCTCAGGACTTTGGATCTACATTAGAATTGTACCACCAGCCTTCCTAGGTCTCCAAACTGCAGATGGCAGTTTGACGAAGACTTCTCAGTCTCTGTAATCATGTAATTCTTTATAAATGTCTACACACACACATACACACACACACAGATGTTCCTTAATTTATGATGGAGTTATGCCCCAATAAGCCCATTGTCAGTTGAATATACTCTTAATATGCCTACCGAACAGTGTGGCTTGACCTAGTCTACCTGTCATTCTGATTTTAATCGTGGTCTAAACTGACTTTTGAGGACTATGGCAGAAAATGAATATGAGCATGGTAGCTCCACACACAGGCCCAATAGGTATTGCCAAGATCATAAAGACAAGAGGGTAGGAGGAGTTGCCTCTTGTGCTTCCTCATAAATCCCAAATATTTAAGATAGCGTCAGCACATAGTCAATGCTCCATAAACATGGTTGACTCTATCAGGGGTTGTGAGACCACCACCAGGTTTGATGACTTACTAGACAGAGAACTCGATAAGGTGTTATGCTCATAGTTAAGTTTTATTAAAGAGAAATAATACAGATTAAAACAAGCAAAGGAAATTGGTGCATAAGGTAGAATTCAGGAGAAATAGGCACAAACTTCCATTTCTTCTCCCAATCAAGTCATGTGAACAACACCTAATTTTCTTGACAATAATGTGCAAAAACATATATGAAGGGTTCCCAATCAAGGAAGCTCACCCAGGCTTTGATGTTCAGGATTTTTGTGGTGATCAGTCAGCTAAGATGCACAGCCTAAGTGACTGATCTTATCTATTTCTCTCCATCCTTGCAACCCTCAGAAGTCAAACTGATGCAGTATGGTTCAGAGCCCCAGGTGAACGAAAGCAGGCCTTTACCGTGAATAATATTGTGAGCATAAACACTCTGGCATGGTTCAAGGCTCCTGTGATAGAAACACACACTTACTGGACAAGATAGTCCAAGAGATTAGTGGTTCTCTCCCAAGAGCAGCAAAGGCCAGCCATTTCTTTGGAATGGTAGCATCTGAGCATCCCAAGCCTCTTGAGTCTACTGCACAGGCTGAGAAGCCAGGGATCTTTGCATCTTTTGCTCTCTCATAAATCTCAAGTATTTAGGATGATATTAGGCACAAGGTGTATGGTTGTATTAGGATTTTCCAGAAAAACAAACCTTGACTATGTGTGTGTCTCTCTGTGTATGTGTCTGCATGTATCTTATATGTATGGGTTTATTGGTTCATGCTATTGAGGAGTGTTCTGGAACCAACTAGCCTCAATGTGTAAGAACCAGCCCCAAGATGCCATGTGACCAAGCAAAGGGAGACAGACAGATTTAGGATTACACAAAGTGCCATTAATTGGAGGACTTATTGATGGAAATGTGATCTGTTTGGAGGTAAGGCCAGTTGGGTCCCTGCAATTTGGGTCAAAAGGAGAGCATCTATATGGATTAGAAAATAAAAGGGATTTCATGTTAACTGAAGTGTACTTGGTTTATTTTGAGCTAATATAAAAAGAATCAGACACATTCCTGGAACCAGGGACCAGTTGTAAAGCTCTATATACCATCACAATGGTTCTATCTATTTACAATTTGCCAAGAAACTGCAAGAAAAAAAAAACTAGGGTTGCTATTGTAGTTTTGATAGTTATGACTCAAGATGGCTGCAGTTACATCCAGCCTAATCCATACAAGAAGACCCACAAATTCAAAATCTGCAGGTTAGCCTGGAGAGGGAAGAGTTATAGTGCAGTTCCAAGGGCAATCTCCTGGCAAAATTCTCTCGCTCTCTTAGGAAATAGTCTTTTTTTAAAGTCTCAATTAACGGGATGAGACAGCATTGGAGAGGGCAATGTGCTTTACTCAAAGTTCACTGATTAAAATGCTAACCTCACCCAAAAAAAGTCTTCACAGAAACTTCTGCAACAGTGTTTGACCAAATATCTGGGTACCATGGCTTACTCAAACTGACACATAAAATTAACCATCACAGTGCTCAATAAATGTTGGTGACAAATGACAGACCATTAATATCAACAGAGGCTGAGCAAAAATTACTTTATTGATGAAGAGCTGAGACCCACAATGATAGCTACTTACTCACTACCATGTGGGGACAGTGTCAGTACCAGAATTAAGTTTCCTAACTGCATTTATCTATCCACCTCAACTAGTCTCAGTCATTCTTTGGAGGTCTTTGCAGTTCAGAACATCTTCCCTTTGCCCTCTGGCTGAGGTCCCACCTGTAGCTAGTCAGTGCCTCTCTTTCATTCCAGCCAGACCTGTCCCTTTCTACTTTCCTCATTTCCTGGAGCATTGCCCACCCTAACTCAGAGAAGCCTAGTTTATTGGACTGTGCGATAGATTTTTAATGAAATGGTACCCTTGTCTTTTCTTAGGAACAAGTTGATAGTGGTGAGAATGGTTTTTCTTGTGCCTTGGAAAAAATAGGCATCAAATAAAAACAGTGATTTTCTCTATAACTAAATCAGTCAGCTAATCCCCTAGGCTATTGAGGTAGAAGAATCTGAAGGAGAAAAAAAATAGAAAATATTTTCAGCAGGATAATTCACAGTGAATAAGACAGCGATATATTCCAATGGATAACGGAAATTAATTCAATATTTCATGTAAGGGTAGAAGAGTTCATATCAAATGTGGTCCCCAGGTCCCGAATTGAAACTATAATAATTTCCTCTTTTTCTACTAGAGAAAACACTCCATAGTGAGGTTATTGTTATTGCTTTGTCTTTTATTTATTTATTTTATAAAGAAACGCTTGGAAATTTGTGTGTTATTGCTTTTCTAAAACCCTCAGTTCAGGATTCTTGGGGATACTTGTGTCACTAGAACATTTCCTACTTAGAAAAATTGAAATGTAAAATGTTTCACTGAAACAGATAATTTCACATTACATTCTAGAACTATGCTTGCGACTGAAAATAATTCCTTTGTTGGTCAATTGGTCCTTATCAGTGGTGGCCATGGCCAGAAGCACAGAGCACTGGGGTTGGACCAAGACTTTGGGACTATAGGGACAGTGATCGGGAAAGTCATGAGAAGGGTGACCATACCTCTTGGGTTTTTAGGTGCTGTTGGAGCTGTCCTGGTTCATGCCGAGGGTACCCTACTATGTGGCTTTCACATCTGCCATTGCCTCAGCATGGAGTGCTTTTCTCCCAAATCTGTGGTTGGTTACCTTTTTAATCATTTAGGTCTTGGGTCAAATCATCATCTCACAGATACTTGTCAATTGCTATCTAGCACAGTAATGTTTTTCATTTCCCTCATAGCATTATTTCAATTTGAGTTATCTGTGTACTTATCTGTTTTCTGACTCCCTTCCTTGCCATGGTGCCCCCCACTGCCAGGAACTCTGCCTAGCCAACAGTATGCTCTCATTGAGAATGTGTGACTCATAAAAATGAATACATGAATGAATGAATTGAAAGGTGCTGAATGAATAGTTATTAGAATGCTAGCAGTGACAAACTTTTTAATGTCCGTGGCTTAATTGAATCAATGTTTATTTTTCAGAGAGAGGTGTAAGTGCAGCAAATGATGTGGTGTAGTGGGGCAGGGAACGAAGTCAAAGTTTCTCTCCTCCACAGAGCCATTCAGGGCCCCAGGCTGACAGAGGATTTGGCACTTCCAGGACCTGTCTCTGTTAGACATTGGCATCCAGCCAGTGGATGTGGGAAGAGACAGCACAGAGGAAGTGTTATAGTCCAGGACTGGAAATAGCTTACATCAATATTGCTCCATATTTTCTTTTCCTTCTTTGATGTTTTGGTAACTGCTTCCCAGCAGCTGCTTTATGGAGGAAAGCATGCACCTGTGGCCGACAGCTAGTCACATCTGTCTCTCCTGCTACAGCATTTGGTGCCTAGTTCTACCACCACCACCACCACCACCAGCACCATCACTGCCTGGGGAGCTCCTTGAGGACACAGTCTGTCTCTTTCACCAGCCTGAGCTATGCCACCAGGCCATATTGAATGAACCATCAACCACCTCTTGATCCCAGACTATATACGGGTCACCATTCAGACATAAACCTTAACATAGTTTAGAACCAAGAAGTGACTCTATTAAGACCTAGAACTCTATAAGATTCAGGGCCCAGAATCCTGTGTTTTTTTGAAGACAGTCTGACCTCTCACTCCATCGCAGTTCCCACAAAAAGCAGAAGATGGCAGAGCAAGTTCTGAAGTGACTTTTCCTGTCTCACAAGAGGCAGAATACAATAAATGACTCAAAAAAAATCGAATATATCAACTCAAAAGCTGTGCAAGGAAATGGCCCCCAGCCCCATATTTCAGGACTTTCATTGTGTTTTGCCCCTTGGAGAGCCAGGAAAGTCACCTCAGAACATGGTCTTCCATCCTCCTATTTCTTCCAGAGATAGAAAATAATGTGCCGAGTCACCCAGCATATTTTAAACTCTTGTAGTTCAGGAAAGCAGGGAATCTTCGAATTGAGACCACTGACTGTTGTCCCAAGCATCCCTTTTTAGGGCTTTGATTTTTTTCAAAGGGCCCAGACTTACGTCCCATCACAGAGGGTGTGTGCATAAAGGGGGTCAGTCACATTGATTATCACAAAGGTGCTGATTGGCTTTCATTGCTTTTCTCCTCATTGTATATGGAGCAGTTTTTTTTTTTTTTTTAGAGAGAGAGAAAAAAAATAACAGTAAAACAGAGTTTCAAAACAGGTTATGGGCTGGTGATATAGCTCAGCGGCATAAGCGCCTGCCTGGGAAGCATGATGTCCCGAGTTTGACTCCTGGTACCCGCATACAAAAAAAACCAAAAAATCCCCCCAAAAATAAAGGTTAGTAGGAGAGTTACAATAATTAATACATTGTATATTGTTATCTTTGTAGTAGTTATTTAGATATAGACATGATATCTTGTCCAAACAATATAAGCACAAACCTTTCTTTTCAATGAAATAAAAGAAACTAGCTGTGTAACTATCTTAACTATCTTGTGTATAAATATATTTTTTTCTTTTTCCTTTTCTTCCTTTCCCTTTTCCTCCATCACAGTTTTTCTTTTCTTTTGAACAGTTTCTTCCCAATTCACAATATCTATTGTATATTTTGGATCTTATTTACTTGTTCAGTTTCTCACAGTAGTGAGACAATATGATGTTTACACATACAGGTCTGACTTATTTTACTTATGAGTATGGTCTCGAGTTGCATCCATTTACCTATAGAAGTCTCCAGTTTATCCTTCTTTATGGCTGAGTAGTACTCCATTATATAAAAAAAACCACATCTTTTTTATCCATTCCTCAGTTGATGGGCATTTGGCTTGTTTCCAAGACTTAGCTATTATGAATTGTGCTGCTATAAACATGGGTGCACATATATCACTATGGTATGATGTTTTTAATTCTTCTTCCCACAAGGGGAATAGCTGGGCCAAATGGGACCTGTAATCCTAGTTTTTTAAGGAATCTCCACACTAATTTCCACAGTGTAGACTGGGTGCAGTCTACACTCCCACCAACAGTGGAGAAACATTACTTTTTCCCCACAGCCCTGCCAGAATTTGTTATCGGTTGGTTTTTTGATGATAGCCATTCTTTCTGGGTTGAGATGGAATCTCAGTGTTTTAATTTGCATCTCTCGAGTGACCAATAATGTTGAACATCTTTTCATGTATTTATTTGTCATTTGTATTTCTTCATCTGAGAAGTGTGTATTCATCTCAGATGCCCATTTTTGGATTGGGTCTTTGAATTTGGGGGGGGTCTGATTTTTTCAGTTCTTTGTATGTTCTAGATAAGTCCTTTGTCTGAGGGACTGTTGGCTAAAATTTTTCCCACTCTGTGGGTTGTCTTTTCACTCTGCTGGTGATTTCTTTTGTTGTGAAAAAGCTTTTTCATAAGGTGAGATCCCAGTTGTTGATTCTTTGAAGTGTTTCCCATGCAGTCTGGGTTTTTTTTCATGAAGTCTCTGTCTGCACTTATGTCTTTGAGATTTCCACCTATTTTCTCTTCCAGTAAATTTAGTGTCTCTTACTTAATATTTAGATCTTTGATACATTTTGAATTTAGTGTAGTGCATGGTGATAGACATGGGTCTAGTTTTAGTCTTTGGCATGTGGAAAGCCAGTTTTTCCAGCACCATTTATTAAAGAGACTATCTTTCCTTCCAGTAAACATGTTTGGCTTCTTTGTCAAAGATAAGGTGGCTGAATGTGTTTGGGGATGCATCTTCATCTTCTGTTCCACTGATCCTCATGCCTGTTTTTTTTTTTTTTTTTTTTTTTTTTGCAGTACCATGCTGATTTTATCATGGTAGCTTTGTAGTATAATTTCAGGTCTGGGATTGTGATGCCCCCTAACTTGTCTTAGTTGCTCAGAATTGCTTTGCTATTCTAGGTCTCTTCTGGTTCCAAATGAACTTGAGGAATGTTTTCTTTAGATCTGTGAGGTATGCTAATGTATTTTGATTGGGATTGCATTAAATCTGTATAGCAGTTTTGGGAGTATGGCCATTTTCACTATGTTGATTCTTCCTCTCCAAGAGCAAGGGATATCTTTCCATTTCCTGATATCCTCTTTGATCTCCTTTTTCAAGGTACTGTAATTTTCACTGCACAGACCTTTTACATCCTTTGTTAGTTTGATTCCTAAGTATTTCATTTTTTTAGATGCTATTGTGAAGGGTGTGCTTTCCCTAAATTCTCTCTCTGTGAGTTTGTTGCTTGTGTACAGGAATGATACTGATTTTTGAGTGTTGACTTGTATCCTGCTGCTTACTGAATTTGGGTATTAAACCTACAAGTTTTTTGTGGCGTTTTGGAGTCTTCTGTGTAGAGTGTCATGTCATCTGCAAGTAATGATAATTTAACTTCTTTTTTTCCTATCTTTATTCCTTTTATTTTTTCTCTTGTCTAATTGCTCTGGCTAATGTTTCCAGAACTATATTGAATAGGACTGGTGATAATGGACATCCTTGTCTTGTTCCTGATTTTAGAATGAAAGCTTTCAGGTATTGACCATTTAATATGATGTTGGCTGTTGGTTTGTCATAGATGGCGTTTATAAGATTGAGTTAAAGATAATCTATTCCATTTTCTGTAGGTTTTTTTTTTATCATGAATGGGTGTTGGACTTTGTCAAAAGCTTTTTCTGCATCTATTGATATGATCATGTGATTTTTGTCTTTGGTTCTGTTAATACGGTGTATTACATTTATTGATTTGTGTATGTTGAAACATCCCTGCATCCATGGGATGAATCCTACTTGGTCATTAAGTATAATCTTCTTGATGATTTGTTGCATTCTGTTTGCCAGTATCTTATTGAGGAGTTTTGCATCTATGTTCATTAGGGAGATTGGCTGTAATTTTCTTTTTTGGTTCCATTCTTCTCTGGTTTGGGAATCAGGGTAATACTTGCTTCCAGGAATGATTTTGGAAGTACTGCTTCCCTTTCAATTTTTTTAAAGCGTTTCAGCATTAGTGGCATTAGTTCTTCTCTAAATTTCTTGTAGAATTCAACAGTGAATCCATCAGGGACTGGGTTTTTCTTTGTTGGTACATTTTTAATTACATTTTCAATTTCATTGGCTGATATCAAGTTATTTAGAATTTTTATACCTTATTGACTTAGTTTTTGCAATTTGATTGTTTCTAGGAATCTGTCCATTTCTTCTGTGTTTTTCATCTTATTAAAATATAGGTTCTCATTGTAGGTATTGATGATCTCCTGGCTTTCTGTGGGATCTGTTGTGATTTCCCTCTTTTCATTCCTAATTGCTTGAATTTGTATTTTTTCTTTCCTCTTTTTGATGAGGTTGGCTAATAGTTTATAAATTTTATTTATTTTTTCAAAGAACCAACTTTCTGATTCATTGATTCTTTGTATTGTTTTCTTAATCTCAATTGCATTAATTTCTGCTCTTATCTTTATAATTACCTCCCATGTACGAGCTTTGGATTTGATTTGTTCTTCTTTTTCTAGAAGTTTGAGGTTCAACGTTAGGTTTGAGCTCATTCTGTCTTCCTGATGTGTGAGTTCATCAGTATAAATTTCCCTTATAGGACTGCTTTCACTGTGTCACATAAGTTTCAGTATGTTGTATCTGCATTATCATTTAATTCTACATACTGTTTAATTTTGTCTTTAATTTCCTCAATGACCCATTGGTTGTTCAGAAGCATGTTGTTTAATTTCCATGTGTTAATGCAGTTTTTGTGATTTCCTTTGTCATTGATTTCCAGTTTCATTGCACTATGGTCAGATAGTATGCGTGGGATGATTTCAATTCCTCTACATTTACTTAAGCATGTTTTGTCAGCTAATATATGGTCTATTTTGGAGAATGTCCCATGTGCAGCTGAGAAGCATGTGTATTCTGATGTTTTGGGGTGGAACACTCTGTAGACATTTACCAAGTCCATTTGTTCACAGGCTTGGTTTAATTCTAATATTTCTTTGTTGATTTTTTGTCTAGTTGATCTAGGGACTGGGCAAATTGTCCATGCCATAGAGCTGGTATCCAACCAAGTTGATGTTAAACTTTCTTAGTCTTCTTATGGAAATTCAGGTGGTTGGGCTCTGTTAACATCAAGGAAACCCTTTTCTCTCTGTTACACATGTTTCAAAGGTGTGTTGTTGTGATCATGGACCCCTATCTCAAAGAAAGCAGCATGGCCTGGATCTTCCAAGCTCTGGCTGCTATAACAAATTACCATTCTGGGGGATGCACATTCACTCCATAGCATTCTGCCTCTGTCCCACCAAAATTCATACACCTAATACAATCTTTCTATCCCAGCAGCCCCCAGAGGCTTACCTCTTTCCAGCATCAACACTGAAGTCTGAAGTCTCATCTAAATAACAACCAAATCAGAGATGCGTGAGACTCATCCTGAGGCAAAATTCCTCTCCTGTGAACCTATGAAGCCTGCTCTTCTATCCTCTATCCATTACTAGTCTCCAAAGCCACATCCATATTGTTAAGTGTTTGTTGTAACAGCACCCTACTCTTCAGCTCCAATTTCCAAACAGAGTGGCTTAAACAACAAATATATATATATATTTTCTCATGGTCCTGGAGGCATCCAGCAGTTTAGCATCTGGGGAGGGCAGCATCCTTATTTGTAAGTGGGTGCTGCCTTTTTTCTGTGTCCTCAAATAGAGGGAGGGAGGAAGGAAGGGAGGAGGTTGAGAGAGGGAGCTGCAGAGAGAGAGAGAGAGAGAGAGAGGCAGAGAGAGAGAGAGAAAGAGAGAGAGAGAGAGAGAGAGAGAGAGAGAGAGAGAGGGAGAAAGAGAGAGAGACTTACTCATAACTTTTCACATACAGGTACTAATGTCATCACAAGGATTCCACCTTCATGACCTATTCACCTCCAAAGTCTACACCTTCAGGTCTCAACATACAGGGAAGTAGGATTCAATATGAATTTGGGGAAATACAAACATTTAGTTGAAACTCATACAGATAGTATACAGACTTCCAGGACATATCAAAGTGCCACTGTGTAATGCATAGCAATTCACCTCATTGCCCTGAGCCTTACCCACACACCCCAGAAAATGCTAAAGTAACATCTATCTTCAAATTTTTACCCAAATTAGGAACAAGGGAGTTAAGGTAGCCATTCCAGTTGCCATTATTGTAAACAATAGATAGCGACAATGACAAACTTTGTTGCACACAATGGCTATTTCACCGTGCTCATAATTTCTGTGGAGTAGAGACTTCTAGAGTATAGCAGGGTGGCTGCGCTCTGCTCCAGGGTATCTGGGTCCACTGGTAAGAAGACTCCAGTGGCTGAGAGTGGGAATCTTAGGCATGTTTCTTTACTGAAGTGGCTAGTGCCTGGCTGGGATGGCTCAGCTGGAGCATTCCCTGGGTGTAGCAGATTGCTTCTCTGTGTGGACTGAGCCTCTCCCAGTTCGATGGTTGTGTTCCAAGAGAAAGCATCTTGCAGAAAATCATGTCAGGGGAAACAGACAGAGGCTGGGAGGCCCTATATGGTCCAGACTTGGAAGTTTTGAAGTCTTTTTTTTTTTTATGTGGGTACTGGGAGTCGACCTCAGGACCTCGCTTGCCAGCAGGCACCCATGCCACTGAGTGATATCACCGGCCCTTTTTTCATATGTGGGTTCCAGGAGTTGAACTCGGGCCCTCGTGCTTGCCAGGCAGGCGCATATGCCACTGAGCCATCTCACCGGCCCTATATGATGGACTTTAAAAGGTGCTGTAGCACCATTGAAAAGAATAAGAAACCCTACTTAAACTGCTATTTTTATTTAACTGTTGGGACATAACACTGGGTTACAACAACACATCCCATAATTTTCTACTGTAGATTTGTATGTTGGCATAATAGCAGCTGGATGTGTGTCTCAGTAGTTGTGTTTGGGGGATACAGGAAGCAATCTTCATGTTTACCCACTTAGTGCAACAAATGGCAAGGTGTGTGCATGTGTGCAAAAATGTCAAACTGGGATTTTTACCCACATAATGCTCCATCTAATAGGCTTTGTGTATGTTTACCTGAGCATCATAGGGTGTAAAATACATCCACATCACTGTTCTGTTCTGTAAACATGTATTTTATCATAAATGGAATGTGGGTGTGACTCACAGTAGCTGCACCTGGGGAAAGGAAAAACCCATCTGTGCATTTACCCACTTGGCAGATGAATGGCAAGGTGTGTACAATAGATCCAAAGCAGCAACAGGTGAATCTTACACATGAAACGTTCATTGCTAAATTTCTGTGCATTTAGGATTTGTTTTTTTAACAAAGCTGTCTTTTGATTTTTCTTGTAGAAGTAGCCCCAATTCAGTACAATGGCCCAAGAAAAACCAGATTTGCAAGTTTGGAGGAGGTCAAAAGTGAATCATCAGATCGTTCTTGCTTGAATGATGAAGATGATAATGACTTTGACATTGGCCATGTGAGCCAAAGTTCCTGTGACAGTGAAATGGAGCAAGAATCAACTGATACAGGCACAGGAAGTGCAGACGTCCTTGATTCAAATGATGAAGAAGACAGCAAGTTTGTACATATTTTGTTTGTACATATTTGACTAGTATAAATGGTACAAAATTGTCACGCAACCAAATGGAAAAATCCAATGTTAGAAGTAGGTCTAAAAATATAGTGAGGATCTCTTGGATGGAATGTCAGCACTGCCATTCAATGTTGGAAATTGTTTGTAACAGACAAAATGCTGTTGTGAAATACACAAATGCTGAAATACAAATAAAAATGTCTATGCACCAATAGCCATACTCAATAAGTGTTTATTATGACACCTCACTAAATGAAATGAAAGCATTCATAGGTCTGCTGTACATAGCAGGGCTTTCCATTGGTAACTGCAGGAATGTAAAAGACTTATGGAAAAGCAATGAATGTGGGCTTGAGGTTTGTAGGATAATGATGACACTGAGAAGGTTTGGTTTCCTTCAAAATTGCCTGAAGTTTGATGACAAAACCACCCACCAAGAAAGAAAAAGAACTGATAATCTGGCTGCTATTTGCTCATTGTTAGAGAGATTTATGGGTAATTGTCAAGCAATTTACACACCATCTAAATACATGACTATTGATGAACACCTTGCAGCATTTCATGGTCATTGTAGCTTCAGGCAATATATTCCAAAAAAATCTTTCAAAATATTTTATAAAAATTTTTACCCTTGTAGATGTGAGGACTTATTATGCTTTCAATTTAGAAATTTATCCTGGAACTTAGACACCAGGTGTTTATTCCTATAGTAATAAACCAAATGGTGTTGTGAACAGACTTGTTGCTCCCATGTCCCAAACTAATTGGAATGTGACATTTCACAGTTGGTTTACCAGTTTACAATTGATGTTGCATTTTCTAACAGAGCACAAATTGACCAGTGCAGGAACTGTATGCAGAAACAAAGCAGAATTTCCAAAAGATATATTGCAATTTCAAAACAGAGAATTGTATAATACAACCTTTGGATTTCGGAAAGATACAACATTGACTTTGTATATGGCAGAGAAAAACAAACTGGTACTGCTGATGTCAACATCGCACCACGATGGAAACATTGATAGGGAAACCTTGACCAAACAGAAGCCTGAGATGGAAACTTTCTACAACAAAACCAAAGGCAGAGGAGATGTTGTTAATGAGATATGCAGCACTCATGATGTCACTTGAAACACAAAGCATTGGTCAATGGTTTTATTTTACTCAATCCTAAACATGTGTGCCATAAATAGTTTGATAGTTTACAAAGAAAATAACAAGTACAAAATATCATGGAGAAATTGCCTTAGAATATTGGAACTGGAACTCATAAGAGATCATTTACAGCAGAGGAAAAACAAAATGTTTCTGCCCAGGGAACTATGCAAAAAAATTGTGGAGCAAGCTGGTGAGCTCATGACAGGTGAACAGGCAGGCTCAGCATCACAAAGACCTACTATGACAACAGGAAAACCAAGATAATGTCAACTGTGCCCTACAGGAAAGGACAGGAAGACAAACCATATGTGCTATCAGTGTGAGTGATACTTGTGTTTGGAATATGCAATTTTCATGTGTGAAGGCTGCCTTGGGTGTGACAGTTGAAGCAAAGCTTATTTCTGTGGTGGACTTTTGTTTGTACTTACATTGTAGTTCACATAAGTTTTTATTTCTGATGTAATCTTTTAGGTTTTTTAAGCAAGTAAACAACTGATGTGAAAATGTTGATATCTATTCTAAGCACTTATTTATTACATATTTGATATTTTATTTTATTGATATTTTATTTTCCTGCTAAGTTCACATTATACAATATAGCAGGAAGATGCTGACAGAGCAGGAAAACAAGAGAGGTGACAAGAATGACCTGCCACATAGGAAAGGAAGCCTAAGCACATGTGCTATTAGTGTGAGACGTGCATGGAGCAGACAGTTGTCATGTGTGAAGACTGCCTTGGGTGTGACAACTGAAGAAAAGCTTATTTTGTTGTAGATTTCTATTGGTATTTTCATTGTAGTTCACATAGGAATTTATTTGTGATGTTATCTTTTAGACTTTGTAAGGAAGTACACAGCTGATGTGAAAATGTTGATGCTTATTCTAAATGTACAATAGATATTAAGAATTTATTTTATGTTCCTGTTAACTACACATTGTATAATATTATAAGAACCTCCTGACAAAATAGCAAGACCAGCAAGATGTCAAGTATGTCCTACAAAAAGGCTAGGGAAGCAAAACACATGTGCTGTCAGATTAAGGGATACTTGTGTATGGAATGTGCTATTGTCATGTGTGAAGACTGTTTTAGATGTGATAATTGAAGTAATGATTATTTTTTGTAGAGACCTATTAGTATTTTCATTGTAGTTCAGATAGGAATTTATTTCTGTTGTTATTTTTTAGACTTTGTACACCAAAAAACAGTTACTATTGAAAATTTTGATGCTTTTTTATAAACACTCAAAAAATTAAAGATTCAATAATTTACTTTTTGATTTTTTTCCTGTTAAGCACTCATTGTTTAATGTAATAAAACTCATAAAAGTAAAATTAATAGTTCATCAATAGAAATATTCTAAAAAATAAACGTGGGTATTATACACCCACGATAATGTGCCTTTATGACAAAATTGGTGTTATGCCCTGCAAGTTTTAAATATCTCTTATTTTACATATGGCAAGTGCCAAATAATTTAAAACCTTTTAAAAAATTAATAAAGCATGACCACATACAGAAAAGTACACACACACACAAATATACCACCTCATAAATATTCATTAAGCAAATCCATATGTAACTGTAGGTCAAGAAACAAATAGAACAGCAGATCCTGACCATAATTGTCTCAATTATAATCCTTTCTGTTCCTAATGGTGACAAAGAGGCTGACTTCTACAGTAATTGTTGTCTATGTTTTGTCTAATTTCATGTAAATGAAATGATATTGCATGTGCTCATATGCATCTGAATTTTAATGTTTTGCTTATCAATATAAGGTTTGTGAACGCCACTCATGTTGTAAATGTACTTGTGGTTTGGTCATGTCATTTCTGGAGAATGTTCCATTGTGTGAATAATTATTTATCTTACTGTTGGTAGATGTGGATTGTTTCTGATTATTTGTAGCAAATAATGTTGTTATGCACATTCTTTAATATATTTTTGTTGTTTTTGGCTGTGCATTTTTCTTAGATGTCATCTACAAGTATGTGTTCAATATAAGAGTTGCAAACACACTCCTAGAGAGGGTTCTACTGGTCAATATCCTCACCAATACTTGGTACTATAAACTTTATTTTTTTAAATTTTAGTTGTTATGCAGTGGTACATTATTGTGAATTTTATTTGTATTTTTGATTACAAATGAAGTTGATCATATTTTCACATTTATTCGCCATTTAGATACACTTTTTGTGGCAATGTTTACTCTAATCCTTTTCCTTTTTTCTATTTGGCTTATCTTTTCCTTGTTGAGATACAATATAGGGTGTGTGTGTGTGTGTGTGTGTGTGTGTAATGGCTTAATAGGCAGATGGTGTTTATTCATTATATAATGATACATTTTCTATCACCCTGTAGTTTGCCTCTTTACTTTCTTTTCCTTAATGGTATTTTTTTGTGAATACTTTTGTATGCTGTCTCCTTAATTGGACATTATACTATAACACACTGAGCATATTCATGTTGCATTGACAGCTATGGTTTGTTCATTTTATTGTTACATAGTATCTCATTGTTCATGATTCTAATCTTGTGTAATCCATTTACAAAGTATTTTACTGAATGGTAGCTGCTTTTTATAATCTTGTGTGTGTGCTCTTTGCATATGCCAGGGTCTATAGAAACCTTACTGTATTATCTTCTAAAAGCTTTATTGTTTTGCTTTTCTGATTTATATTAGGAGTCAGAAAAGTATAGCTATGAAGAAAAATCTAACTAATGACTTGGTTTGTAAATAAAGTTTTACTGGAACACTGTCACAGTCATTTGTTAACATATTGTTTATGGCTGCTTTCATTCTGCAACCACAAAATTGAGTTGTTCTAAGAGAGGTTATATAGGCTGTAAGGCTAAAATATTTTCTAATGAGTTCTGCAGGAAAAGTTTGTCAATTCTTGATTTAGATCTGTGATTCAGAGAAGAGATGATTTCAGCCTATAGGATTTTCATAGTTCGGCACCATAGACCTTACCTTGCATGGGATTTGTCAGGCTAAGCAAAGCCATGTGTAAATTAACTAAACAAACACTTAGAACCTAAAGTGTGCCAGATGTTATGTTAGAGATAAGAGGCTCATACATAAAGAAGACTTTATTTCAGCTCTCAAGGAGTTCCCAGTCTAGTACGGTGGCCATGCAGAGAAAAAAATAGCTGACACTGTAATCCACCAACACCATGATCACATGAGTGCTCATGCATAGGGTGGAGTGACAGAATGGCTGGGCGAATGCAGAGGAGTGGGAAAAAAATACCATTTTTGGCTTATTAAATATGACTAAGACACAAGTAGCAAAAAAAAAAAAAAAAAAAAGAAAAGAAGAAATACTCACTTTAATGTGAAGCCACACTTCTTTGTTTTCAGCAAGCCCCACCACACATCTTGCTGGGAGGGATGTCAACCCTGGTCATGGTGCTCATTAAATTAATCATCCTGATAATTATAGGGTCTCAGAAATAATTACTAATCAGTCCAAATAGAGAGCTGCTCCCAGGATTCATTGAAATGCAACTAAGATAAAGTTGTTAATTCTGCATATATATTTGAAGGAAGATATATATATATATTCCCCCTTCCCCATTAGGGCTCTTGACAGCTTCATCTGGCATCAGAATGGCAATTCAGTATCCCTCCCTCCCTCACTGTTTTAAAAACTCTGCATTTTGAGATTAAGTGGTGAGGTATTTGAAGTATCTATACATAGGAGAATTTCTCCCCTCTCTCAGTAGATGGTAGATTGACAGATATTAGAAAGGCACTGGTCAGGAGATTGCAGTTATGAAGTAAAAGCACTAACAGAGTCAGCTTACTAAAAAAAGATGGGTGAGCATGACATGTTTTATGACAATCTAATCATTAAACAGTGGTCAAAGCCTGTGCCCTTCACATTGAATGATGGATAAGAGAATTCTACATATAGTAGTAAAACCCAAGTTAAAGTATAAATATTATTTCATTTATTAAGAGCTCTGATCTCCCAGGCTTTTGCTATTGCTAATATTCTATTTTCATTTCGGTGTTTTCATAGTTTTGCTTTTTTTTTTTTTGTTAGTACCGAGGGTTGAACTCAGGACCTCGCGTGCCAGCAGGCGCCCGTGCCGCTGAGTGATATCACCAGCCCCTTTCTCGTATGTGGGTTCCGGGAGTCGAATTCGGGCCCTCGCACTTGCCAGGCAGGCGCTTATGCCGCTGAGCTATCTCACCAGCCCTAGTTTGGCTTTAAAATACCCAGATTCCTTATTTTGCTTGATTTTTATTAACCTTGGGCAACTAGTATTCTTTTTGTAGACTCTCTCATTCCTCATGCTTTTTATCTTTTTTATCCATAAATTATAGATGAAAGGCCCTGTGTTTTGCTTAATTGGAATAACTGAGGTGGTGAGCAGTTTGGGACCTGAGTCATGTGAGATTCCTACTTTGATCTTTTTCTGAAAGTCCTTGGGTTGGGATAATGCTCAGCTAGAAAGGAAGTGATATCATCACATCATGTATCAATTACAGGGTCAGAACAATGACTGGTCCATGTTATTTAAAACTCCATCTACCCTGTTCTCATTTCTTTGTCCATGCAATATTGTTAGATTGACTTCCCACTGGGGAAGTGTTCCAAACTGTAACTTCATACTCCTTTTTAAAAGTATAGAATGGGGTTTTGGGGAAGATGCTAGCATTGACCCAATGCTGTGTGCCAACGATCAAGTTAGAAGCATTTAGAGTGGAGGTTGGCAAATTTTTCTGGTGAGGAACAGAGAGTCAGTCTTTTAGTCCTTTTCACAACTGCTCAGCTCTATCATTGTAGCATGAAAACAGCCCCAGACAATGCACATTATGCAAACAAATGGGCTTATTGTGTTCCAATGAAATATTTTTTTCCCCACAAAAAGAGGCAGTGGGCTGGATTTGGCTGGGGTGTTGTCTGTAGAATCCAGATATTGAGTACTGGCCTGGAAGGGTATGGAAAGTTACCTGCAGCAGCCCTACAAATGGAAACCCATGGCTCCTTCCTCAGGATGAATGGGCCCCTGCCTCCCTTCTTCCCTTCAACCAGAGTAGCACAACCTTACATTAATTTATATTATGGGGGTTTGCATAAGATTTCACTTGAGCAAAGGGTTTCTTAACTAGTTCAAAATGATTTGAAAACACTCAATTCTTTTCCAACTTTACAGTTCAAAAGTGAGATAAACAGAAGCCAATTTTCTGCTCTAAATAGTGCATTTAGTTATTGTCAGAGCTGGCACTTATTCTCAACAGCGAGTCTCAGATTATCGATTCTAACTATACTAGTGCAGGATCCAGGCCATCAAAACTCCCACCAAAGTCTGATGTCTGTTTTATTTATTTTTTGAATCATTTACCCTCATGAGCAATTTGTGAATGGATATAGTCATAATTTTAAGAGATTGTATAACATTTCTCTGGAGTAGGGGAGAGTCCCAACAATTATTACAACAGATTTTGAATGCATGCTGTATAACTTTATCCATGTGACTGTCCATATGCTCATTCATACCTCAGATCATGGTTAAAAATGGAAAGAAGAAAGAAAAGAAAATATCTATAATGTAAATTTCCAGAAGCTGGTTGTAGCCAGTTTTTATTTTACTGCTTCATATAGATCCACCCAGCCATTATATTTCCTTAAAATCTGTTTGCCTCAAATACAAAATTGAGTGAATTTTAAGTAAATTTAAAAATCTATGATGCTTTTGTCTTTGATAGAAGAAATTGCCCAGTTGCACATCAGGGAAAGTCATGAGCTGAAGAGCAGAGATTTGTCTAGTTGTACATGTCCAAATCTGCTCTTTTCAGGACCTGGTGTCCCAAGTCAGGGGAGCTCTAATCAGTTGAAGGCATGCATTTACCCAGTCTCTCACAGGAGATTTGCCTGGCAGCCACCCCAGAGCCCATTATAGAAATTCTCTTAAACCTTCTAAGGGAGGAAAGTGCCCAAATCAATTTTTAATTTGTATCTCTTTCTCCGAATATATCATAATGAGACCTTAAACAAAGGTCATTTTAGAAAGGACCAGAAGTGTTTTATTCAGTTATAGCAAACAATTTTTCTAAACTTTTGGACTATTTTTATATGTTCTGTTTATTTCGAAGAGAAGAGAGAAGTTAAATAATACAATAGAAAATTCTGTTCTAGACAATTATAAATTTTCCTTCCTCCTGTTAAAAAGACCATTGATTTACATATGGAAACCTAGAATATTTTTCTGCTACTTTATTTTTTGGCACAGGATGTAGTATTTTAATATCATCTCTTCTATATTTTGTTTTGGCATGAAGGATCCCTTTGTATTCTTGAACAACTATGTGTAAGTCAACATATTAAATTTGTCCTATTGGAATTCCACTGGGTGTACATGTGTATATGCAGTGTGTATGCATTTATGTAAGTAGCATGATGTGTGCACATGTAGGTAGTGTGTGCACGTGAACATAGTGTGTACATGTACATACACACATGTCGTATGTGTATATAATATGTACATGCATGAGTAGTGTGTGTGCATATATATATGTAGAATGTGTGTGCATTTTCTCAAGGAAGTAACATCCAGTGAAAAAATCAGGGATTTATTTATCTTTGTTTTAAGACCACAGTATTATTTATGTAGGAATAATTATGAGCCTTGTGAAGGAAATTTTAAATATTTGTCCGATGGCTTTTTTATATGGGCTATTGCTATTTTTTTTTTTTTTTGTGGGTACCGGGAGTCGATCTCAGGACCTCGTGTGCCAGCAGGCACCTGTGCCGCTGAGCGATATCACCGGGCTTTTTCTCGTATGTGGGTTCTGGGAGTCGAACTCAGGACCTCGTGCTTGCCAGGCAGGCGCTTATGCCGCTGAGCTATCTCATCAGCCCGGCTATTGCTATTTTGAAATTGACTTTTAGTTATAGAAGAGTTTTAAGAGCATTAAAGAAAGTACTTAAATCAGAGGGGAAAATATCACCTCTATGTCTTGATGCCTTATAATAGAAGTTTGGATATTTTCATCCTTTTCTCAGTGTTACATCTTGTAGCGACAGAGACTTTTGTTTCAGAATTCTAGGGAATTCATTGAACCAGGCATCTCCCCCACCCTCCATCTGCCTGGAGCCATCTCAACATGACCTGGGTGGATGAATAAGAGTTTAGAAAGCAAATATGAGGGGATGGGCAATATGATTTGATGAGCATTAGACAAATGGACAAGTCTAGAAGCCAGACAGATCATGACATTGTTGGCAACCCAATAAATGTCTTCTAGAGCTAGGTAGAGTCCTGGAGTGGAACGGCAGGAGTTGAGATAGGAAAGAGATCTGGATCAGATTGTGAAGGGCCTTAAATATCATGTTCAGGAATGAAGCCTTGGCTTATTAGACAGGGAGTGGGTGGAACCCCTGTTAGAAGCACCTATTGGAGCCACAACTCATGGTCTTCAGGTCTGGGGACAAAGCAACCTATAAGTTGTTATGAGCAGCCAAGGAGAAGGCTCAGCCCAGCCAACGGGTAGTCACAAAAGAAATACCTGTTTTCCGCCTCACTTTCTCCACTTCAGCACCATTCACGAGGAAAGCAGGAATGGAAAAAAGCCTGCTGCTCTCCCCACATCCCTCTTTTGAGCTCCTGTTTTAGTCCGTGCTTGAGTTGTGGTTTGGATGTGGTTTGTCCCCTAGAGGTTCATGTGCTGGAAGCTTGATCCTTAGTGTGGTTTAGTCGAGAGGTCAGAAACTTTTTTTTTTTTTTTTTTGTGGGTACCGGGAGTCGACCTCAGGACCTCGTGCGCCAACAGGCGCCCGTGCCGCTGAGCGATATCACCGGCCCTTTTTTAGTATGTGGGTTCCGGGAGTCGAACTCCGGCCCTCGCGCTTGCCAGGCAGGCGCTTATGCCGCTGAGCCATCTCACCGGCCCTAGGTCGGGAACTTTTAAGAAGTGGATCCTAATGGGAAGTGATTAGGTCTTCAAAGCCACCACTCTCTAAAGGATTAATGCTGGACTTGGAGAGTTCCTTCAAGAATGAGTTGTTAAAAAAAAAAAAAAGAAAAAAAAAAAAGAGCAAGTCTGGCCAGTGCATTGCTGTGAGCTCTCTCCTTCCTGCATGAACTCCCACCATGATGACCATGTTGTTATGCAGCCAAGAGGTCCTCACCAGCACACTGGAGGCATGCTCCCAAACCAGAAATGTGAACTAAATAAACCTCTTTTCTTTATAATATATGCAGTCTCAGGTATTTTGTTATAGCAACCCAAAACTGATCAATACATTTGAGGAGGGAATAGAAAGAGGTCAGCCGAGAATTTAGTATGAAATTTATGCTTTGACATAAACATGACTGAGCCTGAAGGAGCAACCTGATGGTTTTAGTAATCAAAAGTGACTGACAAGTCATGAAAAACTTGTGATGTTGATGTTGGAGACTTTTTCACAGAAGCAATAGCAATTCCAGTAATTTTACAGAGGACAGTAGATGGCATTTCCTAGACAAGATGAGCGCAGTTCATATTTAGGTTCCAACTCCTAATTAGGACACTTCCTAAATAGACTATAGTGAACACTGATAAGAAATTTAATACAGATGGAGAAAGAATTTCTAGGAGAGAATAAATTTTGAGGTTTCTGTATTTTCAGGAAATTACTATTTCTAAGGCCTAAATGAAGATTTTAAAAAAAATGAAGATAATATGGTTACTTATTACTATGCAGAAGATCCTTCTGCATTTTGCTCAATTTTATAGTGTAATAATGTGATTTTGTTGTCTTATGATCTTAATAATTTAAAAAACTCTTTCCCCATTGAGTTGAAATGAATGTTTTAGTTTTATTAGTTTTTCCTATTATAACTGTTAAGAACTCTTCCTTCCCCCTCCTTCTCCTAACCTGATGAACACTTCAAGTACATCTCTCTGTGGATAAGTTCTTAGTGGTTGTAATCTATCAAGATGTTCTTTTGCGATTATACTAAGAAGCATTGTTGATTAATCAAAAATGGAAGGAAAATAGGAAGGAAGAAATAAAAGGAAAGAAAGCATGCCTATGGAGATCAGAATTAAATGGTCAGATTAGATTCTTACTCAGCATAGTTCCAATGGGGTGGCTGTCACTTAAGGTAAGGGGACAGTTGCCTCAAGGGATTGTCCCTGGATAATCAGCATTTTGTTCATTTTTATTTCAAGGGAAAGAATGGATTGTAGAGGTAGAAAGAGAGAGAGGGATGATTCAATAAGTGTTTTTGATTTTTGGCAGTAAAGGGGGATAGTAAATAACTCCTTGTTCCACACACATGTGCATGCCCACACTGAGAACTCATTTTGATTTAAATTTTTACAGAAAGGGAAATTTTTTTTATCATGAACACTTCCTTAAAAAAGAGCATTAGTAATACTAAATAGAAGGTTCACATTGATGCCATTAAATATATGTAGTTATTAGAATTAAAATCATTCAGGCATTGCCTCAAATTATCTCTAGTACCACTACTATGGTACAATTGCTGTGAGAGAACTGCTCTTACCAGCTTCCATAATGCAGCAAGTAAAAATATATATGGTATTAATCTTGCTTCTATTGTTGTCAAATTTTGAATAGAAGCATTAAATCCAAAGTTAGATTCATCAGTCATCACACCGGAAATGTTCCTGACATCCATTATGAGCTCCACAGTTGATTAGCTCCCTTGATTAAATACTGGTGCTGCTGATGGGAAAATAGGAGATGAGCCCGCCACCCTAGAGAAGAGAATTCCCAGCTTGGTGTCTCCCTGGAGTTAAGCAAAGGGAAATGGAAAATAGGAGACAAGAGTAGGGCTGCCTCAGGAGTCAGCAGTCCCTGAAATGTCACCCATGAGTACAGACTGCTCAGTAGGAAGGAGTGGGGCAGAGTGGTAAGGGATAACCTTAACCGTCATTAGAAAAGCAAAACCCAGTGTTGAACAAAATCACAGTGTCTGATGTGAATAACACCTGATTGCTGACATTAACCAAATGCCACCTTTTTGGACTGCAGCATAAAATGATGTTCAAATGTTCTGCCAGTTTTTTTGTTTTAGTTTTTTAAACAGCAATTTTCCTGAGAGATTGGAAAAATGAGAGGAGACAAGCTGATGACATTTTGATTGCAGGTCCCATTCAGAAAGGCATTGTGGAACTTACTGCTTAACAAAGAAAAAAAAAAAAAGTTCCAAACAATGAATTTGCTTCCTTGGCAGATTTTTTTTTTATTTTAAGAAAAAGTATAAGAAATCTGCTTTGAGATGAATGATTATTCATAGTGTTGCTCTCCTCTTAGACTTCATCTGTGAAGCCTTGAGCCAGGTGCTCCTGGCTTTTTTCTCCATCTCCAGTGTTCTCTGTGATCAGCATCTCACTCTCTACTGGGGGATGGCATTCCCTTTTTCCAGCTTCACCCCTTTTTTTGGTATCTGTCCTACCTCCTTTGGCCTTACTTTCAATTTGTTTACAAGATGCTTTACCAAGTTCTCTGAAAGTGGCACTTTGCATTTCATAGATTAATTGAATGTTGAATGAATGAAACGACTGGATATATGGATGGGTGGATGGAGGAAAGATGAAATGAATGGATGGATCACTAAGGGAAACAAAAATATTTGTGATTTTACAATATTTTACATGAGACTAATAGAGATTTTGTGATCTTGAGAATATTATAATGAGTCATGGTATTGGTTAAAATATATTTCTCCCTTTATTCTTTGTCATTTTCCTTTGAGCCTACCCTCTATTTTCCATTAAAATTCATGTATAATATTGGGTGCAGCTTCACATGTAGACTGATTAGAAGGGAACTAGAGGGACAGTTTCATTTTAAACTTATGACTTACTTTTTATCACATCTTGAGATGTCACATAAAAATTTTATGGGACAGTACTGATAAATTGTAACAATATAATAGCAAAAGCCTTTTTTTTTCATTTTTTTTAAAACTTCTTTCTTTGTGTTCCTGACTATCCTTAATACTTATGTTAGAGGGTTGAAAAAAATTGTTTTCTCATTTTTTTCTGTATCCCTTTTTAATAGAAAAAAATGAGAGGGTAGTTAAAATTTACCCCCAAAGCTACTGAAATAAAAATAATCTATCTTCCAAGATAGCTCTACAAGTGTTCTTTGAAATTAAATGGACTGTCTTGAAAACAGGATACTAAACTTTATGCCAGTTTCTTATTCATTCATGGATATCATATCAGTTGTGCCTCCTATTATTGCTTTTGTAAGTGCTTTGTTACTCTGAAAATGATGCTTAAAACATATCATACTCTAATACAGTGTCTGTGAGGAAACAAACATGGTTTATTTGGGTAAATATGGATACTCATACCTTTTCTGCATTTTCTGGCTTGCATTTGTGTTATGAATATGATTATACATGTATATACACAGAGAGATATCTGATAATAAAACAGCATGAGTGCTTATATATTTTAGAAATGGTGGAATTAAATTGGAAGGTGAAGCAGTAAGAGAGTGAGCATTATGTCTTTTTTAATTTATTTACTATCACTGTCATAACTGGAATGAGTTTATGACCAGAGTGGTATTAGGTATTGGTAAGAAAAATACTAGGCTATGCTGTAATAGTGAATAAACCCAGGCATTATAGTGGTGCAACATATCAGAAGTAGATTTCTTACTTAGCCTTTATTATTGTGTTAACTGTAATATCTAGAATTTGTGATTTCTTATTACTAGGAAGAGAAGAGACAGCTCAAGCTAATACATCATTTCTTATTTGTGTCAGTCTAGAAGAACCATGTACCATGACCATTTATCGTTCATTGCCAAGAGCTTATCACAGGGTTCATACTCTAAGCTTGAAGAAGGCTGGAAATATAAGGAAGCCCCTAAAATAATTAATTGTTTTGTCATATGTTATATTCAAGCCATGATCCTAATCTTAGCCTGGATCTTCTACAGAACTTGGGACGATATGCTAATCCTTTTGTGTTTCCTAGCTTGAGCCACGCATCATTTTGGCACTCACTCCTATAACTAGGAAAAACCCTTCCTCATTCCAGTATTCTGCTTCTATCCCACCCATCCCATATAAGGCAGGGTTTTGGGAGGAGGAGTGGTGTTGTTCATTAACTCAGTTTTCTCTTCATAAGAAGCAGCATGTAAGTGGTTTTGTCTTTGTTTTTCTTTTATATTTCTTCCAATCTCCTGAAGAAAGTGAAGGGACTGGCTCATTTTCTTCCTTATCTGGGAGTGAAAGGGGAAAGATTATGACATGAATGTTAAAAATTATTCCACATGACTATAATCAACAAATGTATGCTCCATCTATTGATCTATCCATCGATTTATCCACACAGATTTAGTTGTACCAGGTTAAACATAGGGACCTTGAAAATTCAAGAAGAATCTCTTTCACCTTGGTAGCGTTTTCTGATGACCCTTCCCCTTGGACAGATGAATTGTCTTGCCTATTTGTTTTTGTTAATGTTTTTAAAGTGTGTTCACTCTGCTAGATTACAGCTTCCTTAAGGTTTAATTCACCTGTACATCTCCAGCATCAAACTATAATCTGACTTGGTTGGGGTGCCTCAGATATATTTGGGGTGCATGAACGAATGCTTCTTTTCACCTAGCCTCATATTTGGCTTAGAGCTGAATCTGTAGTTATGTAGCCTGCTCACAGCTTTGTCCCAGGAAGTTCTTTCCACCCTGAGGTCCCTGGATTCAAGAAGTGAATGATTCTGGTGGTCACTTCTAGATGTTCATACCAACAGTTAGTGACTGTTGTAGGCTGTTGTAGGAGTTTGCTTATAAAAGGATCCTATTTTATTGAAAGCCATCTTTAGCCTTGGATAGGATCTTAGAAAAAGATGTACCTGATTCCTGGTTTCTTCATGTGCCTCTTTTCCTTTGGGTCACTTCCAAGTTGCCCCTTGGCCATTCTGTTTCTCTGGTACACAAAGCTCCTACATTTTCATGGTTGGACTTATCACCTCCATGTCACCACTTTCTATCCCTTGCCCAACGCCAGACCTGTATTTGCAGCTTCTACCTGGACATATCAGGATATTCTACCTAAAGTTCAAGGTCAGTGCATTCCAAAGAGAATCAGACTTCTCTATTTCTTCTCTGCTTCCTCACTCACTCAAACTCAAAGTCTCAGAATTATGATCTCCTTTTGGTCATTTTTCATCCTCCCATTTCCTAGTTCATCATCATTGCTGTCCCTTCTCCTCCTTGAAGCCTCTCCCAGTGGCTTTCTTGTCACCAAGAAAGGTTCACTTGAAATTTGGGTAGCCCGAAGAAGAGATGCAGAGCTGTGGACTGGGTTAAACATCTTTTATTCTCAGGTGCCACTCAGCCGTGTGCACTCGTGACAGTCCTCAAGCCCCTCTTGTGGCTCCCAGCTGCTCTTAGCTGCCAATGCACATTCTCTGTAGTCCTCAGCCATTTAGCCTCCCTAGCCCACCCTAATGGCAGTCTACAATTGTACCAAAATATACAATAGCGGCCATGTGCCTGCCAGTAATGACCTTGGTTATGTACCTATACCGCCCAGCGTCGACCTTAGCTATTGAAGTTATCTATATTGGGTATCAGGAGATGCGTCTGTGCTGGAGGAATTCTGGTGGAACAGAACCCACTGCCTCCCAGATCCCCTTCCATTCACAGTCTGAACCAAAGTGTAGCTGTCTTAGGGTTCATTTTTCCTTACATGGCCATCATTTTATTTTTATTGTCAGATGTTGGTACCCTCTCCCTTGTACGTTTTTACTGTTTAACTCATCTCTGTATTTCCATTCACTTCTAATTCTTCCTGTTCTTCCTAGGAGTCCAGCTGTGATATTTCTAAAACATCACTTCACTGATGTAATATTACTGCGATATTACTGATATTACTTACAATGCTACCACAGTATCAGAAGCTCTGACTGTCTCTTTCCGGCCTCGCCTCCTTTCTTGCACATTTCAGCCAGTCTTTCTTTTCCATTTCTTTTCTTAGCTCATATTTTTTCTTTCACATGGAGATAATGTTCCTCAAATCTCTATATGGCGGTTTCTAGCTACTATTCAAGCGCTAGTTTAAATCCTTTTCTTAGTCTCTGCAGTGACTATCAATCTACAGCTCCTTCCTACAACTCCAGCTTAGATGTGGCAAGTAGACTTCAGCTGAGGAAATAAACCCAAGTGATTAATAATACAGTACCTGGCTTCAGAGTTGTCTTGAGAAGAACTCTGAGGATGCAGTTGGCTCAAAGGTAAAGCTTGTCATGTTCATTAGCAATGTCTGTTTCGGTCATTAGAAGGAGGAATTGAGGCATTCACATTGCTTAGGTGCTTTCTCTGAAATACCTTTGTCTTGTGTGTGTAACATCAGTTGCCCTGGTTGGTAAGTTCTTTAAGCATAAATTGTATCCTGCTGAATTATATACCCAACACCTTGAGTTTACCTGCACAATGTCCTATGATCTTTAGACATTCCAAAAATGTTTATTAAATAAAGCCCCTAATGCTCAAAAGTGCTATTTAGTTACATAAGATTAAAGAGCTGTGGACCGGCAGTGATCTCATTGATTCAGCTGGTGTTGTTATGCTATAGCGTCTGCCCCTTTAAGTATCAGTTTGTTAAGGAATCTGGCTGTGATGACAGGAGAACCCCTTCTGCACTGTTACCTTTGGTGATAAATGAGACCAGGCACTACTGGATGAATGGGTGACATCTACTGCTCCAGTATTGTCTGTAATGGAATTAGCTTTTGGGTAGCACTGATGAATTCTACTTTTAGGCTTCCTTTCACAGACCAGCAAAGCAAGTTGTCAAATTTTAAATCCTTTAGCCAAAGTTAAAAGCCAAAGCCTGACTTGAAGCACATTCAAAAGGAAGGCATTGCTGATTTAGTGATCCTTAAAATGTCCCAACCACTTAGACAATTAAAAACCTGTGCAGATAACTATAAAATTATACCTTCTGCCTTTTTCATTCCTGATAAATGACTTAAGTATTTCAGTTATTATGATGACATAGTTTTCACAAACTACCTTCTCCTGCTCTCCCTCCTTTGAATAGATTTTGTCTGGTGAAGTACCTAGGATTAGAGAATATCATAGATGGCATCTGTCCAGCCAAGACCAAGCTCAAGAACAGATCTCGGTGATCCTGTACTCCATACTTCTGTCATTACATCCAAGTACACATTTATTTTTTCAGTGGTTACGTTCCACTAGTGTCTCATGGTATTGATGAACACCTGAAATTCTTCATCATTAAATGCTACCTTATTTCATATTTGATTTGTTTACCCTCTTTCTATTTTTCAGAAAATCTAGCCCGGATGGCCTAGTGATAAAAGGGAAATTATTGGGATTCATCACCAAAATGTTTAGAGAGATGTAAATGTTTGGTTTAGGGTGGCAAGCAGTGTCAACACATTCCATTTCCCCCCTTTATCCTTTAGTTCCTGTGTTTTGCCTACATTCTCAGATAGCCTCTCCTCTCATGGGACCAAGATGGCTGCAGGATCTCTAGTCTAAGTCATTCCCAGTTCAAGTTGAATAGAACAAAGAGAAAGCAGCTCTTCTTGAAAGGTCCAGTGTTTAAGTCCTGGAGTTCACTCTGATAGGACAAACTTGATCATGTGGTTATTGCTGAACCAATCACTATGTCTTAGAGGACGTAGGAGCTGATTGACCAGTGTGCTTCAGTGTTGGAACTGGGATAGGGACCATGTGTACTGAGCAGGAGAGGACATGGTTTCCTTAAAAGAGATCAGGGTCCATGACCAAAAGGATTGGAAGGGTGCTGGGAAGACCCAAATTAATGAGTGTTCACTGTAATGCAATTATACCTTAAACTTGCTAAAGGCAGAAATTATGGCTTATGAAATTTTCAACACTTCCATCCTGCCTATAACAAATGACATAATAAATGTTTAAGAACTACTTGACTGAATTAATAAAAAATGGCAACAAAATGAATGAATTTGAAATGGTTTAATCTCAAAAATGTCTTGTCTTTCGATGCATTGTAAAATACAGCCCAAACTAACTAAAAGTGTTAGTTTTCTCATGAAGGACAATACAAATATTAAAAATTTGGTATGTCATTACAAGGGTATTATTGCTCTATAGCCCTAAGAAGGAGATATATGTCTCATGTGCAGATAAAGAAACATATTTTCATCTAGGACAAATGAAATGAAAACAGAGCTTGATTGACAGCTGAGTACCATTAATAATATCTTGAAGGTAGAGAGCTGCTCTTATTTTAAGTATCCCAGAGAAATTCTATCAGAAGAATAAATACTGTCTGTTCAAATTCGAACACTTCAGTTGTCTTTTGCTAAAGTAGTTGTTTTTTTAATAGTCACATGGCAGCTTTTATAAGCATATTTAAATTTCTACATAAAATCTGAATCTCCACTAACTCCAATACTCTCTTCTCTATCCATTGAGGATCCTTTATTTGACACAATGTTGTGTCTGATGTTGTAGGTGCCCACATCTCCTTGTCTTTACCATTTCATTGCATTCTGGTCCAATTTCTAATCTCCATCCCCATTTATCTGTCCAGTGCTCAGTCTTGGCTTCCAGAGCATGCTTGCCTAGCAGGTGGAGAAGACTAGAGATTAACACCCCACCCTGGGAGCATCTTTCAGACAATGACTGGCATTGGTGGACAGAACTTTGAAAGGGCTCTTTCTCATCCTCACCAGAATGAATTGGAAATGTGTCTATACTGTATTTCAAAGATTCATCAGTATTAAGTTCTGGTTGTCTATCTTTCTAATTTTCTTGATTACATATTTTCTAATGGTTTTCTTCCCTTCTGTGCTTTACTGACTCCTTCCCTGATGTTTCCTGAGTTTACCTCCCAGATAAATTGTTTACATTTCAGTCTTGTCTCAGGGGGTGCTTCTAGGTGAATCTGAGCTATGACAATTGTTTTCAAGGAAGTTTTTTCAGTCATCAGCAAAGAGTAATTATAGATTCTTCAATTACAGAGGCAGCTTGAGGAGTGAAGACCAGGGCCATGTGCTCCATATTGCTGTTGGGTAACAGCATGAGCAATGGTGTTGAGGTCTCAGCATGAGCAATGGTGATTGAGCAGGGGTGAAGAACTGATTTTTTCTACAGCATGGGAATGTACAGCAACCATCGCAGTCAGTCAGCATTTTTGAATGGATATTCCTGGGGAGGAAAATCCATGTGGGAGAGCAGTGTGGCCTGTGGTGTCCCAGAGCTAGGATGTGAACCCAAGCATTCTTGCTCTGGAGATCTGGCTGTGACCCAGAGGTCAAGAAAACTTCTGTAAAGGGCTGGACAACAAATGCTTTAGACTTTATGGACTATTAAATCTCTGCTTTAGTATCATGAATGGAACGCTGGGTAATACCTGAACAAATGAGTATGGGTGTGTTCAATAAAGCTTTATTTATAAAAACAGATTTGGCCTCGAATTGCAGTGTGCTAACCCTTGATCTAAGTCCACTGCTTAACATACTAAAAGCTTGTTTTTGGCTAAGGGAATCTAGACATGTGACTTATGTGTGGATTTTGTGACAAGCTGCACCTCGATGGTAATCTTCGTGTATATGGGAGAGAAGGGGTGCAAAGAAGAGGGAAATTGGTGTATACTTTAGGAGCTAAGGTGGAAGGGAAAGGAATGGGCAGGAATGAGAACAGCAAGTTCAAGCATGACACTTTTCTTGAGAGAGAAAGGTGAGAGAAAGAAGTACTAAATTCTGACCAATATTGTACGGCAGCTATAAGTAGAAGGAATGGATGTAAGATATGCCATAAAATTCAACTTTATAGGACGCAGGCTTTATAGCACATGTTGTAGCAGCCACATTGAATAAATGTATGTTTTTCATTATATTTTTATTACACATTTAAAGCACATTAAGGCACAACTATCAAAGAAGAAAAAATAGAGAAACTTTGGTTTCATAAGTAATCACATCAATTTTAAGGAAGGCTATATTTTATGAAGACAGGAAAGATGCATGACTGTTGTCCTTCTCAGTTTTATACTAACTCATTCTTCTTCAGGGAACAATATTAATAGATGTTTTGCTACATTTGTCTCCTGTGGAGGGAACATTCCCCCCTCTACTGTGTGTGTGTGTGTGTGTGTGTGTATGTTTATTCATTTATCTTTGAGTTGCAGGTAATTGGTTGGCTTTCCTAGTCAGTAAAAATTCTGCTTTGTTGGGACTTGGAAAAAAAAGAAGAAAACCATTTCAAGAAATTGTAGCTTGAAATTGTTTGTGGTTCTGAGGAGTTGTGTGATATCCAGTGGTGTCTGAGAGTATTTTAATTCTTAGTTTCTGGGCTAGGCAGAGTTGGTCAGACAATCGTGAGGCTGGCAGGGCTGCCACACACTGTGTGAGCTTGCACGTTATTACACAAATGCACCTGGGGCTCAAATGTTGGCTGTGCTCTGGCCTCAGGCCCTGTGCCCTGTGACTGCCAGGAGGAAAGTCTTCCTTTACTCCACTGACTGAGCTGTGGTCTTTTGGGCTGCCTCTGCTCCGAGATGGTGACCTTTGCTGATTTATGTTTTCCAGAGTTGAGAGTGGATGTGGGGCTTTGCACAATTGTGTTTAATCACATTTGGGATGCTACTGATTGCACAATACACCACTATTTATAAACAACTAAGAAATGCAAGATGCTGTCAATCAAATCCTGATGTACCATTGATTGTAAGACACATCAAAGATGTTAAAAAGTGAAAAATATTCAATGTATTAATTTGTTGAGATTGTGCACTTTCCTTTGATTTGCATAAAGTACCACTTGAACTAGCTGCCACCCTGTAAGGGTGAAGTAGGCAAGTCCCAAGAAGGTGGTACCCACTAGGTTTTGTCTATGTCTGGGGATGAACAGCCTCAGCAACCTCTCTCTGTTCTCCTAGAGCAATGGTGGTGAACCTATGGCATGTGTGCCGCAACTAGCTGTTTGTTATCATTGAAAGCTCCAAAAGGTTTGCCATCATTCTCCTAGAGAGTCACCTCGTCAGAGTTCCAACAGAAGTAGAACTGTGGAATGAATGTTAGAGATGAAAAGGGACTTGGGGAGCATCTTGTGCAATGATTTTCAACTGGGGGGGCAGTTTTGTTCATCAGTCTGGAGACATTTTTTGTTGTCACAGGTGAAGTGGGGAAGTGCTTTTGGTACCTACTAGTAGAGGCTAGGCATGTGGCTAAACAGAATGAGCTGGACTCAAGTGTTAATCGTGCTGAGCTGAGAAGGCTGGATATGGTAGGAGGGTGTGTAGCGGGGGTGTGAGAACCCAACAATAGTCAGGTTAAATGGGGTTCAAATCTCAGCCTTATCCCTAATTGGCTGTGTGGCCTTGGGAAAGTTAATTAGTCCTGGTGAGCCTCAGTTCCTACTTCTGTAAAATGATAATCACAGTCTACTTCAGAGGGTTGTTGAGAGCATTAGATAAGATAATTAAGGCAAAGATTGTAAAGATAACACATCAATGAAATCTAAATTCGAGTGTAGCTGAAAACACTTTTATCTATATGAACTAAGTTAACAGAACAATTCTGAAGTAGATATTATTATGTTCACTCTACAGATAAGGAAACTGAGAACACTGAAATCACTTGCCCCAAGTCATTCATAAGCAAGTGGTGGAACCAGGATTTGAATCTAAAGCCTGTGTTCCTGCCCAGTGCTGCATAAGGCCTCAGGAAAAGCAGGCTACCGACAGAATTGTAATTGACATTACCTAGCCTGAAACCACTACTCATAGATGGCCCCTTGGACCCCAGAAAAAGGTAAGGCCCCCTTGTTCCCAAGGGGGGGGTCCTCAATTCACCTTCCCAAGATTGCACAGAGAGAAACTAGTGGAACCAGCCTTGAGTCCAGATCTATTTCGCTCATTTCTCCTGCTTTTCCCACTTGAACATTCTCACCTATTGCAGAAGGAATAGGGGATGGAGGAGGAGAGGGCTTACCTGGAAGATTGAGAATTCATGGGAGGCTGCAGGGAGCGACATCTGGATCCCAAGATCCCTTGTCCTGTCCCAACCCACCCCCCATAGAAGTGCTAGGTGCAATAACAAGAATACACAGAATACACAAGCCATTTGTAGGGCTCTTGCTTATCTGCTGTTTCATTTACTTTTTCCACTCACCCTGGGAAAGTGGGCCTGGCAGACACTATTGTGTGAAAGAGAAATGGAGGAATCAAGCAGAAAATTTGTCTAAGATAGAGCAGGGTGAGCGGTGGAACCAAGATCTGGGACTTGGTGTCCCTGGTCCAGTGCTCTTTTCACAAAATCCAGGTGTCTCTCCTTATTTTCTTATGGTTGCCTTCTTTACCCCTCACTCCTCCTCCTCATTCCCTCCCCTCCTATGCTGGCTTCCATCCCTGCCCCAGCTGTAGATCTATTACCAGGAGGATGATTGGATCTGGGTAGGGCCCGGCATCACAGCAAATAGAATCAACTTATTGCACTTACCCATCCCAAACTCTGCATTGACACAGCTGTAAACTGAATGGTTACAATGCCCAAATAACCTGACAGTCAAGACAAGTATACTGCTGAATGCCAGAGGTGCAAGGAGTAGACAATCTAAGAGGAGGAAATCTGAAACTTAGTCCCCGGAAATGAATTTGTTGCTCACTCTCCACTATGACTTGAAACCATGCCAGGGTCTGGGACTGAATCAGCTGTGCGGGTGCTGAGGAGTTTGTGACTGGGCAGACTTGTTTCTACTGAACACCTTCAGCCTGACTTAAGAAGAGCAGGGATTTATCGAGTCATCTGACTAGAAAATCAAGGAATGTCATGGCTTTTTTTTTTTTTTTTGTGGGTACCAGGGGGACGACCTCAGGACCTCGCACGCCAACAGGCACCCGTGCCACTGAGCGATATCACCGGCCCCTTTTTCGTATGTGGGTTCCGGGAGTCGAACTCGGGCCCTCGCGCTTGCAAGGCAGGCGCTTACGCCACTGAGCCATCTCACCGACCCTGTCATGGCTTTTAAGTATGGCTGCACCCTGTATCCGGTGGCTCAAACATGGCTACCAAAATTTTTCTCTGTCTTTAAAGTTTTCCTTTTTCTTTGTTGTCTTCTCAGTTAAGCTCTTCCTAATGGTAACAAAGGTAGCTATGAGCAGCTCTAGATTTATAACCCATCAGCCTAGTGACCCTAACAGGAAGAGCATCATATGTTCAATAAAGCCAGAAAAAGTTCTTGGTTTTCTCTTATTGGTACTGGGTAGGTCATGTGTTTCTCCAAAACTAATTGGTATGGGGTGGGGAGGTGTGGCTTCATTGGCCTGGCTTGAATCATATGGCCATCCCTGGAGTTGGGGAGATGCATGGAGTCAGAATCACAAAATATACTAGTTGAAAGTAAAAGAGGTGTTGAGGCCTCCTACCAGGCAAGGGATTGTGGACATCCTCCAAAGGAGCTGATGGCTATTATAATATCCTCCAGCCTCAGTTTCTTTAACATTTCCTTGAGAGATTATAATATGGTGCATTCAATTTGAATAGTGTTTCTTGTTTAGTTTGATCACCTCTCCTGGTGAATAACTGGAGAAAACTGGATAAACTTTTTTCCCATTATTGGTTTTTATGTCTTCAGCTGTATAATACAACATCATGAGCCTCTTTCCAATCTAGAAATAAAGTTGGAGATATTGTTTCCTGAGCATCTATTGTGTTCTGGAAGCTGGGTTTATGTTAGAGTGGAGATTTTTTGTTTCCCTCCTGTCCTAATCCACTGTGGATCATATAATAAAATAGCACAAATGGAGTGACTTGGAAACAACATAAATTTATTTCTTATAGTTCTACAGGCTGGGAAGTCCAAGATCAAGGTGCTAGAACAATTAGATATTCACATGCAGAAAAGGAAAAGAAGAAGGAGGACCTTGGTCTGTACATCATTTAATGTTAAGTGGAGGGCTATACAAATATAAATGCCATTTAGGTCAAATTGGTTGACAATGTTATTCAAATCTTCTACATAGTTACTGATTTTCTATTTAGTCGACTAATTATTGAAAAATATTAAAATCTCTGATCATATTAATGGATTGATCTATTTTTCTTTATAATTCTATCAACTTTTACTTCATGCCTTCAATTTTATTATTAAGTGAAAAAAACATTCAGGACAGTTAAATAAGACTTGATAAAAGACTTTTGTGCCGGCCCTGGTGGCGCATGCCTATAATCCCAGCACTCAGGAAACTGAGGCAGGAAGATTGCTGTGAGTTTAAGGCCACCCTGGGCTAATAGTGAGTTCAAGGCCAGCCTGGACTACACAGCAAGAGCTTGTCTCAAAAAACAAAACAAAAACAAACACTTTTGTTATCCCTAGTATTTTTCTCTGAAATTAACTTTCTGATATTAATAGAGTCACTTCATATTTCTCTTGATTATGATTAGCATATATGAGGCATCTATCTTTTAATTTTTAGTATGCTTATGTCTTTTTATAAAATTTAAGCATGATTTTATCTTTTTTATTGTAGGTAGAATATAGTTATGTCTCGAATTTTTCTCCAATTTGCTAGTGCCTACATTTTCATTGGGAAATTAGGACACTTACACTTAATGTAATTATTGACTGGTTTAAGATTAAATTATCATCTTGGCATTTGTTTCCTATTTACCCCATATTGTCTTTGTTCCTTTTGTCCCTCTTTTTCTGCCTTCTTTTGGATTGAACTTTTTTATTTTTTTGGTACCGGGAATCAAATTTAGGACCTTGTGCTTGCCAGGCAGCCACTGTGCCGCTGAGCTATATCCCCAGCCCTGGACTGAGTTTTTTTTTAAAGAATCTACTTTATATCCCTTTTTGGCTTATTATTTGTAACTATTTTTTATGAGATATGTATTTGCTCCTTAGTTTACAGCATGTGTCTTTTCTTACTACTTTCAAGTGATATAACTCCACTTCAAGTATAAAATTAACTTATAGGGTCATACTTTTGCTCCTTCCCCCCTGACCTTTGGGCTATTATAATCACACATTTTACTTTTACTTTTTTTTTTTTTTTTTTGAGATAGGAGCTTTGTCATATAGTCCAGGATGGTTTTGAATTCATGATCCTCCTACCTCACCTTCCTGAGTTCTGGGATTACAGATATGTGCCACCACACCTGGCTATTTTTCTATATGTTTGAAACTTCACACACCACTTTTGTTTAAATAATTAGGTTTTTTTTTTAATGTAGGTACCGGGAGTTGAACTCAGGACCTCGCGCTTGCCAGCAGGCGCTTGTGCCACTGAGTGATATCACCGGCCCTTTTTTTCCTTTATGTGGGTACCAAGAGTCGAACTCAGGACCTTGTGCTTGCCAGGCAGGTGCTTACGCCACTGAGCTGTCTCACCAGCACCCCCCCCATTATTTTGACAGGATCTTGCTCTGTAGTCTAGGCTGGCCTTGAACTCACTATGTAGCCCAGGCTGGCCTCGAGCTCACGACAGTCCTCCTGCCTCAGCCTCCCAAGTGCTGGGATTACGGGCGTGTGTTACCACTCTCAGCTTGCTCGTTTCTTTTTTTTCCAGTTGTTTATTCTCTATATTTCTGGTTTTGACAGTTTATGTTGCTTTATCTTTAGTTTACTAATATTTTCTTCTGTAAATGCTAATTTGCTATTAATTTCAACCAGTGTACTTTTCATCTTGGAAATTATAATGTTTATGAACATATGTAGTAAAATTATAATAAGTATATTAATGTTCTTATTTGCTGATTCTAACATCTCTATTAGTTCTGTGTTGGTTTTGAGTGAGTTTTTTCATTATAAGTTTAATATTTTTGCTTTTTGCAAACTTGACAATTTTTACTAAACATCAGATATTGTGAATTTTATCTTATTGGGGCTGAATATTTTTGCTTTTTTTTACATCTTTACATTTTGTTCTAGTTAAGAAACAGGTTTTTATTCCTTTTGCATTTTGCTTTTCAAGATTTATTAGTCAGTAAACTCTTTCAAGGCAGAAATGTGGGGCACTGTAGGGCTTACTTTCTTTGTTTCCAGTCTATCAGTTATTATTTCTGTGTTAGTCAGCTGTTTGCCACTATGACCAAGATACCTGATGTAAACAACTTAAAGAAGTAAGTTTATTTTAGTTCACTGTTTCAGAGATATCAGTCCCTGGTCAGATGGTTCCATTGCTGTGGGCCTGAGGTGAGGCAGGACATCGCGGCAGAGCAAAGCTGGTCACTTCCGGGCAGCTGTGAAGCAGAGAGAGGAGGAAAGAGCCAGAGAGGAGAGGGCTGAGAACCAGATGTACCCTGCAAAGGCACATCCCTGGGGGCCTACTTCCTACAACCAGACCCTACCTCCTAGTGGCCCATTCATTCATGAACTCACCTATTGCTGCATCAGTGCCCTCATGATCCAGTCACCTCTCGAGGCAACTCCCCTGAATGTTGCCACACTGGGGATCAAGCCCTCCATAAGTGAGGCTTTGGGAAAACAGTTTATTTCAAAACCACAACAAATGTCCTTTTGTGCCTGTTGCCCAGGATTCTGAACTCCATTGTTTCATAATTTCTTTCCCTTATTTTGGTTATTTCACGTGGTAAGGTAAATCTGGTCCCTGCTACTCCAACTTGATTGGAAGAAGAATTGAGGTCCTACCTTCCAGATAATTTTTACTTCTGTTCAGTATTATGATTGCTATACTACTTATAGACCAGGAAGTTAAGAGGAAAGTAATATAATGGCAAAAGTATTCCAGACACGAGTGCTTTTCTGAGAGTGAACACAAGTAATCAGGAGAGTGATTCATGAAGGGAAACAGACCACAAGGTCGGTTGCTGGTGACCTGTCACTTAACCTTCTTTCCCTGGGAGACAGGTTACTGCCTGATCAAAGCAAAGCAATTGTCGTCTTCCATGTCTTTCCAGAACATCAGTTTTTCTCCTTTACTGTTTTTAAAACCATTGATTCCTACCTACAATAGGTTTCTATAGATTTTGACCTCCTTATGGATTAACCCGAAAAAATTAAGGGTTATCTCATTCAATGATGAAAATATAGACTTCTGTCTGTAGAAAATACTATAGAGAAGTAAAGACATTTCACCAGTGCTTTTGCTGCAGTGCTGCCACAGGACCTGCTGTCACGCTACTGTGTGATACACCGGGAGGCGCTCAGGCCTGGAGGTAAGAGGCCTGTGGGCTTGGGTTCCAGCCAGGCTAAAAGTTTGCAGAGGGACTTGTCCTGGGCCTTTATGATGTTGGCTTTAAAATGGGGATAAAAATACCCCAGTTCATCCATTCTTCTGGGTCACTGAGAATAATTTTCCCAAAGATTATGGTGACTCGTAATCACAGATGTGGGTTAAACGCCAAACCTAAGACGGTTATTTTTGAAGAGTCTTTCCTTTAGATTAGTGAGGTGTAAGTGTCAGTTCATCTCTAGAAAGAAAACGTTGTGTGAGATGCTGGACATGGGATATCTTATCAGAGGAAAAGTCTCAGGCATAGTAGGAGACCCAAGGGCTGGGCATTTAGACAGAAATGGCTTCTGTAGCTTGACATATTTATGTCCTCTTTTATTTCAAAGCTCACAATTTGAGCCCAGGTTTCACAGCAATAACCATGAAGGGGTCTGGAGCCCATCCCTTAGTCAAGCTAAACTTCCATCTGTTTTCCTTGTTTGAAGTACCTTGACTCAACTCTTTCAGTCCCTCAAGAACTGGCATAGTTATCTTGAGGGAAGCCCTTCAAATAGACTTAGATGTTCCCTCATCTGTTTGTCTCCTACTCTTTGCGCTGTTGATAAAGAGCTTATCGTATTACAGGACAGTTATTCTTTTTTTTTTTTTTTTTTTTTTTTTTTTTTAAAGGACTTGCTTTATTGGAAAGGTAGACTTTTTTCTTTCTTTCTTTTTTTCTTTTTTTTTTTTTTTTAATGTGGGTACCGGGAGTTGACCTCAGGACCTCGTGCTTGTCAGGCAGGCACTTATGCTGCTGAGCCATCTCATCGGCCCAGGACAGTTATTCTAGAATATTTCTTGCTACTTTACTACATTTTCGGTCTTGCAAAAGCTAGAAGAAATCAAATTCTTCTTAATATCTCAAGCCATTTGATCCTGAAACCATTTAAAATAGCTTTCATAGATGTATTTTTTAAAGAAAACTTTGATGATTCATTGTATTACTGTAGTTAGCTTTTCATCGCTGTGACTACCTGAGAAAATCAACTTAAAGGAGGAAAGAATTATTTTGTCTTACTGTTATAGAGATTTCAGTTCATCACAGCTGGCCCCCAGGTAGAAACATCATGATGAAAGGGCATGGTGGAGGAAAGCTGCTCACCTCATGGCACCCAGGAAGCTGAGAAAGCAGGAAGAGCCAGAAAGAGAGAGAGAGAGAGAGAGAGAGAGAGAGAGAGAGAGAGAGAGAGACAGACAGAGAGACAGAGAGACAGAGAGACAGAGAGACAGAGAGAGACAGAGAAAGGAAGGAGTGGGAGACAAGAATATACTCTTCCAAATTATGACCTCAGTGACCTACTTCCTCCAACTGGACTCCACCTTCTAACAGCACATTCAACTATTAAATTACCAATGGATTAATACATTGACAAGTTAGGGCCCCATGAACTAACCGTCTCCTCTGAGACGTTTTTGATTGAAACTATAACACTCACCTGATTTCAAAGATTCTTAAGACAATGCAAAATGAGATACATTAAAATAAAGGTCTTTCACTTGCTCAGGTTGGAAGCAGCATCTCTTCAGACCTGTGTTTGCTATGTAGATGCACACATTCAGCTTTTTAAGAAAGACTAAACAGGTTCAAGATTTACCTATTCCACAACTTACTTTATTTGCTGAATATGTTTGTTGTTACATTTTAATATTTCATTTTAAAAGCCTTACTTACCAATTTTCCTATTGACAGACATCTTTTTGAAGCTTTTACTCTTAAGTAAAAGGATATGAAAAATTATACTTGAAGATTGTCAATCTACTTTCCAAAAAATTGCAAGTATTGCTTCTACATGACTTAGAAAGACTTGATTTAGTCTCTCTCTTTTTAAAAATTTTTATTTATTTTATTTTTTTACCAAGATAATAAAGACTCTAAATTTCAAAATGAGCAATTTGAAGGCATTTAGCTTTCACAACTGTTTCTAAACAACTTTTCCCCCATTTTAAATCTAAACATCTTAAGACACAATTTCAAAACATTTTGGATATTAAACTACTTTATTTTCTAAGTTTGCTGATGAGTTGAAATTTTTTGAAAGTGATTTTAAAACAATTTGAAATGTTCCAAAATAACTTCTAAACATTTTGAAGTACTTCAAAACCCACAGAGCTTTAAAAACATATTTATAAACATTTAAATAAAAGTGATTACAAATTACAGATAAAGAACATCGTGTTCATTTAATAGCTAACTTCATCACTGCAAGTGTTTTTTGCTTCCAGATTTTTATCTTCTATGTTTAGAAAATACATTTAAAATATTTTAGTTCATTTTCATCACAAGGATATGGGCTAATTATTATTCTATTCTCTGCCTTTCTCCTATCTGGAATTGAATTCTCTTTCCTTCATTCATTGAAAGAATACTTTTGAGTGCCTACTATAATTACATTGTACTATATTAGCTACTAGTCCACACGCTAGGGGCACAATTGTAAATAAGTGACAAAAATTCCTGGGTCCATGGAGCTTGCATTCAAGCTGGAGAGATAAAATGTACGCAAATTAATTAAGTAAAATATTTATATTATATTATGGTTTGGATCTTATTGTCCCTAAATGGCCATGTGTTAAAGGCTTTGTCTTCAACTGATGGCACTATTGGAAGCTGGCAGAAGCTTCAGGAGGTGGAGCCTAGTGTAGGGATGTGAAGTCATGGGGGGCATGTCCTTGAAGGGGATATTGGGATCCCCCTTTGCTTCCTGGAAGCTATGAGGTGAGCTTTCTCTGCCATGTGCTCCTTGCCGTGATGTCCCACCTTGCTGCAGGTCCAGAGCAAAGGGGCCAAGCAACTAAGAAGTGAAGCCTTTTCAAGTGAGCCAGGATAAATCTGTTCCTTTCAAATTGCTTATTTAGGTATTTTCTCACAGTGATGGAAATCTAGCTAACACAGATAATGGTAAATTCTGAGGAAAAAAAATAATTAAGCAATGGAAAAAACATAGAAAGGGTTAGCGACAGTTCTTGCAATTTTAGATAAAATAGCCAGGAAGGGACTCCCAGAACTTAACTTTTGCATAGAAAGATATTTGAGGAAAGGGCATCTACAGGTGAGGAATAGCAAGGACAAGTGTCCTGAGGTATGAATGTGAATGTGCCTGGGGTGTTCAGGAACTTCCAGGAAACATGTGGCTGAAATCAAGTGGGAGAGGAGGTCAAAGAGATGGGGGACTGGAACAAATTATATGGAGTCTTACAGGGTCATTGAAGGGATTGAGACTTACTCTCCAAGTGACATGGGAGGCTGTTGGCAGGTTTGGACTTTGAGTTATCTGACTTACATTGTGGGGGGATCACTCAGACTGTTGTGTTGAGAAGTATGGGTAGCTGAGCATAGATGCCTGGGGATCAGCTAGGGACTAGAGCAGGAACTCAGGTAGCACAGTGGAGGTGGAAAGTAGGGACTCCATGTGGAGTAAAATGAAGGAATAGTAGAGAAGGTTTACAGATGGGCCAGTTAGGAGGTATGAGGAAAGAGAGGAGGCAAGGCTGTTGGGCTGAGCAGCTGGTTGGATGCATTGCTGTGCCACACACTGCAGTGTAAGTTAACAAGAAGACTGTGGGAGGATGGTGTGGAACTGGACATCAGATGTTGGTTTGGGACATTTTATACTTGAGAAATCTATAGATATCCAAGTGGAGATGTCAGGTGGGTCGCTGTATATACAAGTCTGAGTTTAGAAGCAAATCCATGTCTGGAAATGTAAATTTGGGAGCTGTTGGCTTATAGGTTGAATTTAAAGTCATGAGTATGGATGAGATCACCAAGCCTGAGTGCCAATATGAAAGAAAGGAGATCCAAGACTTGGCCCTGGGATATATCAACATTTGAAATTTATGAAGTTGAGAAATAATCAGAAAAGGAAACTGAGAAAACCCTGCTGGGAAACCCAGCTGAGGATGTTACATTCTGTCAACCAAGTCAGGAAGCATTTGGAGGGGCAGGGAGGACAAACTGACACGAGCATACATTCTGTTACTTTTATTGTTCTTAAATGAGAATCACTGTGCATTCTTAAGTTTGTTGAGATAATTGGCATTTAAATCTTTCTTTGAAGCCAGAAATGCTGATTCATTTTCCTATGACTTACAGTTAGCAATATAGCACCTGGGTAAAGTCAGAACCCCATAACTGTTTGCAGCGCAAAAATTACTGTATTTGAAAACAAGCAATTTCAGTCTCAGAGGCAACACATATTGTAGTCAGCTGTTGTGTAAGCATCCTGAATTGATTTAGGACTTTCACAGATAGACAGGTTCCTAATACAAATCAGTACAGTGTTCCTCACCATTGTTCAGTCAATGAGCCTTCCAGAGTCACTTAGGCATTGCTATACATTGGGAGGAAACGGGGAAAGTAAATAATGGAGTACTAAGCATGGCTGTCTAGTTTATGTTTTGTGAAAGGTCAATGAAACCAATCACTATTGCTTTTTATGCTCATTAAATATTTTGTACAATCAGTTATTCACTTTGTAAACATAGGTAAATGGCCTACTATGAGTTCAGAATGGGACAATATACTGTAGAGAGCTACAGTTCTAACCCTTGGTTCCCTTCCTTGATAAGTTATTATTTAGCCTGGTGTCTGCTACAGTCTACAAATATCCCCCTTCTCTTTTCATGAGCAGGCATCACTATTTCATTGTTGAACTCTATACTGCAGATCCTAAAGGGATTCTAAAATTCTTCTGTAGGAACCTGCTAATAAATGGAGTTGGTGTGTGAGATGAGCACTATTTACTATTCCATTTACTGAATTGCACAAACTGAGTGCAATGTATCAGTTAGAGCAAACTGGAGAACATCCAGGAGAAATGGAAGCCAACTGCCTTTCCCTGTAAGTGGGGCACTGGAAAAGGAATCAAAAGCAGTGGGTTCAAGTACCTGTTAGTGGTGAGGTGATTTAGGGTAAGTCACTTCAACTTCTGGCACTTTCCCTCTCAATAGCTTTTATGCGGATGAGAATTTTTACAGCAGCAGTCTTTTCATATCTGGGAGGTCAGATTAGAATTAGAGGTTAATATTTCTCCTACTGAAATTTGTGTTGCCAAACCTTCACTGAACACTTATTCTATAGTAGGCATTCTGTTAAAGGACTTTATCTGTACCAAGCAATTTATTTATTTATTTATTTTTTTGTGGGTGCCGGGGGGTCGACCTCAGGACCTCGCGTGCTAGCAGGCACCCGTGCCGCTGAGCGATATCACCGGCCCTTTTTTCGTATGTGGGTTCCGGGAGTCGAACTCGGGCCTTCACGCTTGCCAGGCAGGTGCTTACACCACTGAGCCATCTCACTGGCCCCTGTACCAAGCAATTTAATCTTCCCAATATCCCTATATTATTATTAGTATTAATATCTCATTTGACAGATGACGAAACTGAGGCACTGAGAAGTGAAGTGATTTCTTGGAGTCCCACAGCCAGTGAGTATGTGAGTTTGAGTCTGCACCCAGGCTGTCTGACCTCCCAGATGATTCTAAAGTCCACTTGCTAAATTGGTGCACTGTACTGAGACCATTGTGGTTTTTATGCTTTTAAAAAGAAAGCAGCGTTGCTTGGGTTGAAGCCAGGGACATAGAGTGCAAGAATCTGGGGTATCTCATTGGCTCCCCAAGTTCACTGCTTCTGAGGCATCTTTGTGGAACCTGAGGCATCTAAAAAACAGCCAGAAAACCTCAGGGCTGGAAGGTCTCTCTAGCTTTTCATCTACATTCTCCTTGCACATGACTAGTACAGCAGCATGAAATATCAGCATTAATCCCTCAACCCTCAAGGGGACCACTTAAGTTATAGATAGTGCTAACTTGAATCCTGGAGTTACAAAACATAGCAATTAGGAAGTGATTCTTTAAGACTGCCAAGAATGTTGTTTGTGAAGTTATTTGAAATCTTAGCTCTGTGGCCCAGGGGAGACATTTTTCCTGGTCTCTGTGTTCAGGGCATCTCTTGAATACTGGTTTGCTTTAGCCTTATGGGCCATTAATCTCAGAAACCAGAGCGGCTTTCTTGACATATTGACTTCTAGAAAACTCAGAGCCAAATTAGTGGCACAGTCCTAGAGAGTTTATTTCATTTATTCATATCTCTAAATCACTTTCTTTTCCTTTTGTTCCTGTTAATTTAATTTATTTTTCTGTGTCATGTGCATTTTTAGATGCCATCTTAAATCTCTTTTGGAGTAGGGTGGGCTATAAATGAAGAAAATTATTCTCTTTAAAAAATAATTTTGGCAAACGACTGTAATAATACTGGGCTCCTGTAATTAGCTTCAAGTCTTGGATGGATGAGTTTTTCATTGTTTATTTATTTATTTATTTATTTATTTATTTTTAAGTGGGTACCAGGAGTCGACCTCAGCACCTTGCGCTTGCCAGCAAGTGCTTGTGCTGCTGAGCAATATCACCAGCCCTTTTTTTCCTTTATGTGGGTTCTGGGAGTCAAACTCAGGACCTCACCCTTGCCTAGCAGGCGCTTATGCTGCTGAGCTATCTCACCAGCGCCTCATTGTTTTTTTGTAGCACATTAAAGTTCACATAAATGTAGAACCTAATCTTGCTAGAGGTGAAAGGAAATAAGAACATATTCAACCACTTCCAAGTTGTTACATAGTAGATAGGCCAAAGTGGATTGGAAGCGTCATTATTCAAAATGAAGAAATGAAAGCGAGACAGCAGAAAGGAAAGCAATCTCCAGAAGAGAATTCCTATGCATTGAATCCTTATCTGGTGCTAGAGACTGTATGGGGTTTGTTATATATATTTGATTATTTTAGTCTTCATTGCAAACTTTTGGATTATCATCCCCATCTTACTGATAATGGAACTGACATTCAGTGAGGTTAAAGGAGAGAGTCAAGAATATGGTAGTTGGATGTTTCAGTTGGTTTCCTACATTCATCTATATCCACAGCCATCTCTCTCCTGGGGACTGCAACTTCCTCTTTGAGCTTGCTGCCTGAGCTCTAACACTTTCTACAACTTATTCTTTTTTTTTTTTTTTTGTGGGTACCGGGGGGTTGACCTCAGGACCTCGCGCGCCAGCAGGCGCCCGTGCCGCTGAGCGATATCACCGGCCCCTTTTTTTTCGTATGTGGGTTCCGGGAGTCGAACTCGGGCCCTCGCGCTTGCCAGGCACGCGCTTAAGCCGCTGAGCCATCTCACCGGCCCCTCTACAACTTATTCTTTATGTGGCAAAAATGACAGCAAATTGCAATTCTGCTCATATTACCTACTTAAAATCTTTCAATGACTTTCTTTTGTCCTGAAGGTAAAGACTAAACTCTTGAACATGTCATTATGCTGCATAACTGATAACTTCTAATAACTTCTCCAGTCTCACCTCTGACCACACTCCTCTTTTTGTCTCATCCTCTGTTGCAGTGAATACCATGCATCAGAATTATCTATAGAGCTTGCCAAAACACAAATTACTATATTTCTGTCCCCCAAAGATTCTGAGTCAGTAGGTCAGGATAAGACTTCATAGGTACATTTCTGATACTTTCCTAAAGGATACTGATGCTGCTGGCCTGAGGAGCACAGTTTGAGTATCTTTCCCTATTATATTTTTGTCTAATAATGAACTGTCCATCATGGCCAACAAACTTTTCTATAGAAAATACATAGTAAACCTTTCCAGCTTTGCAGTCTATCAGTTTGGTCTCCATCTCAATTACTCAACTCTGCCTGTACAGCTCTGCCATTGTAGCATGAAATCATCCACAAAAAATGTGGAATGAGTGTGGTCATATTTTAATAAAACTTTATTTATAAAAGCAGACAGCCAGTGCATCCCAAATCCCAAATCATAAGCTATAGTTTGGGATAAGCCATCTTCCTCCTGACAACAGAGTCACGCACATGCCATTTGCCACTTTGATTGGAATGTTTTCCTTTCCTTATTATCCTTGTTAACTGTTTCTTAGTTTTTGTCCCTCATGTGAATCATATTTTCCTTTTATCTTTCTGAACTCCTTCCAGGCATTCATAGTATTATTCATCCATTCACTAATTCAGCAGTTATTCATCATAGGTCTTCTAAGTAATAGGCACTATTCTAGGTGCTAGGAATATGAGAAACAGCACACAAGATTCCCATTATCCCGGGACCTCCCTTTTAGAAGGGTATACAATAAAGAGATAAACAAATATAAGTTAAATAAGATCCACATGTAGACCTCATCAGTTGTGGAAATCAGCTCCATTTTCTAGACGAGACCCAGACAGTGTTCATTCATCAAATTCTCTGGGTGGATATCTTCCATGCTATGTGGTGATCAGTTCCTTAGGAACAAGATTGTTTCCAATCATCATAATGAAGGGAAAGTAGAGGTTTTGCAAGTCTTTCTAAATTTAAACAGTCCTCTACTTGTCTTAGCTGCTGCTGAAATAATGGATCTGAGAAATGATAGTTTAATGGTGTATGTTTAGTCAGAATTTCAAGGCCCAGAGTTACCAGGAAATATTTTGAGTTGATTTGTCTGAAGATGTTCCTGGGTAGAGTTTAATGAGATTACACTTTTTTTGGTGACACAGTTCAGCATACTTTGCGGGGTATCTTCCCATATCTGTTTTCCCTTCTCCCACCTAATGAAAGTACAGTTTTTGTTGAAGATTCTGTTACCTACAATAAAGGCATCTACCTGCCTCCTTTTCAGTGAGTGTGGCCATGTGTCTAAGATCTATTGAATGGGCAGGATAAGTAGAAGTAGTACACACAACTAAACCATGTGTTTTAAGGGGAAGAGTACATACTATCCTTTGCCTTTCTCCTGCCCACTGGTTAGAATAGGGATATAATATCCAAGACTCCAGTAGCCATTTTGGACTTTATAGAAGAGGTCACTTCTGGATGGTGACAGAATCCGTTGAGATTTCTAGTACTGTTGTATTTGCCCTGGATTGGTCATCTCCAGAAATTTTGTAGGAGAAAACAAAACCTTCTTAGTCCTAAGCTTCTCTTTATTTGTGTTTGAGGTCACATATAGCAAAACCTAATTATAAAGAATACATTTGGATTTGGTGGAGCCGCTGAGGTCTGTGGAGACTGAGAATAAACATAGGTGGTTATTTTTTGAGTCCTAAAGTTAGATATAGTCATAATGGGAACTGTGTGAGTACGTGTTTCAAAATAAAATTTATTTTATTGCTTGTTTTTATTACAGAGCAATACATGATCATTTTAAAAAGAATATAAAGGCCAACAAAGAAACAAATGAAAATGAAAGTACAACCATCATTCCACCCAGCTAGATCAGTTCATAAAATAGTGTATTAACTTTCATTAATACATAGGTATTTCAAGGGGGACAATCTCTTACAAATAGTTTTAGAACTGGATTTCTTTTAGCTTAATGTTTTCTAAACATCATGCTATATTAAATAATATGATTTTGCATTCAAATTTTCAATGGGTTTGTGGTATACCTTTGCATGGCTCTGTCATAATTTATTTCACCAAATCCCCATAGCTGGATATTTAGGTAGTTAATGACATTGTGATGAACATTTTTGTTGCTAACCCTTCAGCAGTTTTTGGATTCTTTCTTGAAGATAAATTCTAAGCTTCAGTACTGGAGAGCAGGGTGAGTTTTCAGAGAAGAGGAAAAGGGAGTTGGGGAGTCTGAGGTCAGTGCTGACTCATAGACTGTATTACTGCAGAGTGGCCCCAGGGACTCAGGAGCATCAGTGATGCTGATTGGCCAGGCCTCAGGCATGGCACCAACATAGCCGGGCAGGAAGCTGACATCCCTATTGCTATAGGCATTGAAGATGGTGGGGTGGGGGAGGTGATTTCCTGAAGCCGGTGTTTCTCAAACTGTGGTCCTTGAACACTGACAGTACTACCATCACTCAAGAAGCTACTAGATGCAGATTAGGCCCATTGATCTGTGCTTTATCTTCCTGGCAAATTACTTGCTTGCTAAAGTTTGAGAACCACTGCTCTATGGAAAATAAAGATACCATTACCCAATAGAAAATAATGGCTTCCATATGGAACAAAAAAACAAAACAAGCAAACAAACAAAACCCAGACACTATTAAAATTTAAAAATTTTCTTCTACTAATATTCTATACAGGAATATAAAAGTTATTTATAATTAATTTTATACATAGATACTTTCTCACCTGTAAGCTGCCTGCTTCCTGAAGGCAGACAGGGCGTGCTATTCAACTTTGTTTCCTCATAGTACTAAGCACAGTGCCTTGAGTACTGTAGGTGTGCTGATGTCATCCATGGGCACCCTCCTGTCCCCTCCCACATTTCTCCATTCTACTGTCTTCACCCAAAGGTGGATGCCTGTGTGCAACATTGGTGATACCTGTATCTTCTGAATTCTCAGTTAGTTTTGACAATTGGAGAGTCATGGCTGGTGTGTGTGTGTGTGTGTGTGTGTGTGTGTGTGTGTGGTGAAAGGATATCGAAGAGCAAGATTGAAGTCTCTACTCCCTTGCCATTTCCCTGAGCAGGCCCTTCAGAACAACTGTATCACCCTACTCACCATAGGTCACTGTTTAAAAGCTTCTACTCTTGGATTCCCTCCTTCCAGGGTTGGGAAGCATTTCTTCCTTTGTTCCCCTTGGTTTGAGGCCTGTGTCACCTTTACTGTTGCTATTGCTTGGTGTCCACCACAACCCCTTGCTATTGCTCTATCCTGCACATTTTTAAACTGTGCCTTTTAAAGAATTTATAAGGAATGTGCCATCTTTGATGTTGAGATCTGATTGACAGACTCAACATCTAGCACACATATGATAATGAAATCAGTACATCTCCAGAAATATTTTTTCTGGTTGAAAACAAAGTATACACACCGGTGCTACCTATTATACAAGATCCTTTGATGACTTCTTAGAAGATGAACATCTTAAATCCCTATTTACCTTGCTAAGAAAAATACTTCTAAAATTTTTCTAAAAAATTGAGGGACTTATTTTACTATTCATATTATTTTAAGCCATTGCAGAGGAAGAAAAGTGGGATCTCCTCCAACTGGCATTCATAGTGACAACTTGAGCCCTTGGCCTGCAAAAGATCCCAAGGAATATGTGTATTTGTGAAGATGGGCAATAATTTATTTTCTAAGTTAATTTTTCAAACTTATAATGACATAAATTTAAGGTACTTTGAGTTATATTGTAAGCCAAATAAATTAGTTTCAATCTTGGAATGCATAAATTATACCTTGGTATTTAGGAAGAGAAATGCTCCCCGTTGGCCACTGATGGGCCCCCACTCTGAGGTTTATAAATCAAGTATACAATTTGAGAATAAAACACTTTTTATGAAACGGAATGTCAAGAGCTCCTTGTTAAATTTGCTGTAGCAATTAAGTTCTCAGGTGAGAAAATGCCTCTTTTTCAATGTTTTATTAATTGTCATTTAGTACTCCATTTATAGGAGCAACTCTTCATAGTAAGTACACATTAGGGTGACTTTTCACCTCCATTTAAATGAAAAGTTTGAGAGGAGGAATTGGTTGCTGTCTACCAGCTTGAATAGCAATGGAGAGTGGATCAGCTCGTTTGTGGAGAAGAAAGAAGAGGGAAGGATTGCAGTGTGGGCGGGCTGGCTGGCTGCCGGTTGATGTTCTCTAGGGTGGCCCATCACTGGGGTAACTGTCTTCACACAGCGTTGGCCTTTTCTTGTAAATCATGATTCTGGCCCTTGTTTCCACTTAAGCTTCATTTTATTTGATCACAACTTTTGCATAAAAATAGTCAGTTTTATGTCATTCACCTTGCTGTGAAGCATAAAGTATGATGAAGAGAGAGAGAGAGAGAGACAGACAGACAGACTGAGACTGCTATAAATATGACAGTCTTTGGCTTCTGTAATCATTCCAAAGAAAATAGTTGCAATGGAGGAGGTTATTTCCCTCTGGAATAAGGAGCTCTGAGTTTGGAATCATACAGCCCTATATTTAAATTTAGCTTTTTACAATGTCCAACTATGCACCCTGTATAATTTTCCTTAAGCTTTAGTTTCTTCACTCTTTTTGACTAGAGATACTGCCATTCACAGGGAAAGTGTGAGGTCAAATGAGTGAATTTCATATGAGTGAAATTGCTTCATAGGCTGCTAGGAAGACATCTGTAATTGAACAAATTGTGCTCATTTCTTATTGCAAGAAAAGTAATAGATCCACGGGAAACTGTAAGAGGGTGTTAGAAAGGACTTATACGGGATTTGGCCTTGTGTCAGATGGTTTGGGGGAGTGTGTAAGAAAGTGGGGCTTTGTTCTGGATTGGATGCTGTTGAGCACTGAGGCAACTCCAGGAACCTGTATCTTAGTAAATCTTACTAAGATTTACTAGACTAAAGTGAGAAAAGGCTGTAACTCATAAAGAAGCAGCAGTTACTCACATTAGTCAGAAAACGGGGATGCGTGGCTAATTTTGTGGTGACTTGGACAACCTTCACATTTCACTTGTGTTCAGATATGATTAGAGTCATCTTATTTTCATCTGGAGCTGTCATGGTCATGGAGTGGTTTGTCTAAAGCTGATACCCTGTGATGTTCTGTTCAACAAAATATCAAGGTCTAGCTAGTAAAGCCAGGCCAGCTCTTAGACACCAGTGACTGCTGCTTTTCCCCCTTAAGCTTATAGAAAAGTGGTATGGCTTATATTTGCAGTTATACAGGTACAAAGCTGGTGCTTCTTCTGTGTGCATGTATGTGTGTGTGTGTGTACATATATGCATGCATGAGTTCAAGCAACACTGTATTTGGCTATTATCACCTGGTAAAAGCACTTTTCTTTCCTCCCTTTCATTTATTTATTTGTTTGTTTGTTTATTTATTTCTTGCAATGCTGGGGATAGAGCCCAGGGCATCACACATACTAGGCAAGTGCTTCATTATTAAAGTACATCTCCACCATCCCCAAAACTACATCTTTTAATAGAGAAATTAAAGTGGTTTAGTAGCCATACTAGAGACACAGCGTGTCCTCACTGAATATTTCTTATTCTCAAAAAAATCTGACTACCCACTATCTCTGTTTTGTTCAAGGTGGATCTATCCTTTCATTTGTCACAGCTGGATACATCAGAGCTTGGGTCTGATCACCAGATCCATAGGACGAACTGTGTCTCAGGACCTTGCTGCGTAGCTTGAAGTGTTGTCCTGGACCAGTCTGATAATTCTCGCATAATTGGAAAACCAGGAAATTGAACTACCTAATGATGGGGAGCAAAAGGCCATGAAATACACAAGGAAGAAAATGTATGAACTGGTGTATAAACCAACATAATTAAGATAATTAAACAAGAGAGAAGCAGTTAAAAGTGGAAAGCCCAGATGGATAGAATAACGAGAACAGAATAGAAGCCCGGAGAGAAGTAGAGGGTCCATGATCAAATGACTGGATACAGAGCTTTCAGGGACTGACGGCTTCCCAATTTTAGCCAATTGTAGGCTGGACCACAGTATGATAAATTCCTTTTTTGTGAACTAGCTCAAACTGGCACACGTGTTCTGTAACACAGCAGTAAGACAATTACTGCCATATATAATTATGTTTAGTGTTACAGACTTATGGAACTGTGGAAATCCTCTGGTTTTGTTTTCTAGTTGAGGAAATTTTGTGTAATAAAAATGAAATTACTCACTCAAGGTCCCAGAATAGGTTGGACATGGCATGTGAAGGGAATGCATGAACATATCACACTTCTCACTAAGGACAACGATCACCTTTGGAGGAAGTCTGCTTTCTAAGTCCTTCAAATACACGGAGTAGGTATCCTATATGGGATGAGAGCACTAGAAAAACACCCCAGATCTTCTGTGGTATTTTCACCTTGCCTAGCTCCTCAGGCATTGCAAAAGTTTAATGAGTTTACATATGTTGAGTCCTCCCCACAGTGCTTGGCACAAAATAAATGGTACCTAAAAAACTTGGTAAAAAGCTATGGTTCTAACTCATTTGTACTAGAATTCAGAGTCACCGAGTCATGGTAGCCAGGCTTATTAGGTTCAGCTGAAAACAGTAACCAAAAAGTATGGCCAACAGTACTGAATTGAGAGCACCTATGCTCTCAATTTCACATAAATGAAAACTATCTTACTCTGCTCTGTCACTTTCATAGGTTGAGTTACCAAGAATAGCTCCTGTCACAAACACAAATGCTGCAATGACTTTCCCCCATTTTTTAAAAAGCTGTAGAACACAAAGTTTAGAGCAGCTGAAGGATGTAGAAAGGTGTTCTCCCTGTAGGGAATGGTGTGAGAACCCAGAGCCCTTGGAAGTGCAGAGAAATGTGCCAAGGTGGAATGAACTTTCCTAACTTTACTGTTTCATCCAGCTGTTCATACCTAGGAACTTAGAAACAAAGGGCACTCTTTCCACCTGGTGTGAGTGCAATTCTTCTCTGTCTAGGCTTAATGTCACCAGTGTGATTAGTGCCTGTATCCAGGAAATTGTTCTCTCTACATGCAACCACCCTTCCCATTCATCTCTGTCTCTGCAAGTGAGAAGAATGGCAGGTTGAGGTTGGAGAACATTCCTGTAATAATGAATACAGCCCTCACGGGTACCACTGAGCCCCCAGAGCAACAGAGGTGGGAGAGATGTTGTGAGATTTTCCACACTGCACTGTATGAAGTTTATTTCAAAAATTCCTTTGAAAGCTTAAAGTATGAATTCCCCGTAGTTTGAAGAGGGCCCTCTGAAAAGCCATGGATTCCAGATACAGTGGTATCTTGGTTCAGAACTTAATTCTTTCCGCAATTCTGAACGCAAACTGAATTGGATGAAAACTAAATCAACTTCAAAGGTTACTTGCTGCCTACAAGCAGAGTCAGGCAGTTCTGGGTTTGGGAGGCAGGCTGCTTGCTGAACACAGTCAGGCATTGCTCCAATCTGACAGGTACACTTTGTTTGGGAGGAAATTTATTTTAATAAATTGGCTCTTTAAGAAACTATCTATGTGAACTGAATGCTTAAATTTTCTAAGCTTTCTGACAATCCTGAAATGAATATTAGGTATATATTTAAAACCGTTATGCTTTAGATATTTATTTTTTCAAAGCATTTATATTCACATGTTAAATTCACTTAAGAAAAACCCATTGTTAGCTTGAATTCTTATTTTTTTTCCCATTTAAAGCCGTAAGAACTTAATTACAAAATAAATTTTTGGTTGCTATTTCATGTCAAACGCTCAAAATTCCTGTTATATAGCCAATGTTCTTTTTTTTTTAAATCCTTCAACTAAGATGGAATATATATTATATTTTTATTTATAATACACAGTAAGTATAGGTTTGGAATTCATACATAGCGTATCTATCTGGAATCATAAAATCAATGTGAATATTGAAGTCTTAGTTTCCTATATTTGGTGCTGTTAAGATACTCAAGTGACAGTGAATCATGTTAAGTCACAGGGTGCTCTAAAGAAGAAAATATTTTCAAGAATTTTTTCACATAAAAATCATTTGAAAAACATGTAACATTGCCAGATAGTTAATTTCCTTATATTTTTATTGATACTGTTGTTGATAAAGCAGTTTATTGCCTGTGTGTGTGTGTGTGTCTTTTGTGTCTGGGTGTGTACCCTTTCGCAAATGTATTTTTGTTTTAGGTAGCTAGAAAGCCTACTGCCCATTTCTGAACTGACATCTCTACAATATCAGAATTTATTCTATATTATATGTATATTCACTTACTGAAATGATTTGACCCTTCTCTCATGGTTTAAATCATTAATCTTTATTTCATGAAATCAAGCCAGAGAATTGCATGACATCTTTGTGATATTAATAGTATAGATTCATTGCAATAGGTTGCTTTGATCTTCTCTTTTAGGTGAATCTCTTTATCTTGCCAACATGACCTTCTTTTCAGCCTGCTCTTACCTGAGAAATAACCCTTTGTTATTCTTTGGAATTTTTCCACTCTCTGTGGCCTCCAGTGAATTCATCATTGTTCAGACATTTAGCTTTGCTTCACAGAAGAATAGAAGTATTTTTTTTTTAACAAGTGTCAATGTAATTGCCAAAATACAATAGCAACTGTTAGCTAATCATTATATGTGTGTGAAGCAGGCAAAATCTTTTTAAAATAAGTGTAGGTTTGTTCTCCAGCAACAATAATTTAGACTCATTTTTTCCCCATCATTCCATGCCATGCCATGATACTAAAGCTTGACCTAAACTTCTGATAAGAGATGAGAAAAAAAGAAATTAGACATTAGTGAGAACCACTAGACTGTGTGGAATGAGTGTGAGCTTTAGTAAAATTGGATGCTTTTACATACCTGTGCCATGGGTGGGTCCAGTCTTTCTCCATAGCCAGCATCAGTGGACTGAACATTAGATGGAGTTTTCCATGATCAAAGTGGACACTTACTATGTGTGGTGACCTTGAAGAGTTTTCTGAACGCCCTTTCTGTGTTTGCAGTATTTCCCATATGAATTCCTCCCACCCAAAGTGGGAACAAGATGTCTATTTTTTCGGCATAACTTATTACTAAGTGAATTCTCATAATTTAGGCTCCACCAATAAGATGCACACACAAAGTGGGCAGTTTGTGTAGTGCATGCTTTTGGCAGTTGTGGGAGAAGATGCATCAGGTTTTGGGAGACAGTTCTTGGGTGGGGATTCCTGATGTTCAGGGCTTAACCATGGACTGAGCTATGGTGTGATTTTCACTGGGGCAGTTCTGAAGTGTGTTTCATGAGGCTCACCTAATTACATAACCTTGCAACCACCCTGGAGACTCCGAGCTGCTCAGTATCCTCTGATCTATTGTGTCTTTTCCAAATGGCATGCTCAATCCAACATATCTAGGTATTTCTACTTTATGGAAAGTTGAATATGATTCTTTAATGGTAAAACACATAAAGGATCAATTTTGATGAGAACTTAAAGACTCTTCCAAAGGGTTTTAGCAAACAACAACCTTAGTCAAAGGTCTAATTAATTACAGCAATTATAACAACTTCCCACTTGGGACAGTCTTTTAGCCAAGGGTCATAGACTAGATGGAAAGTTTTCTCTCTGACTGTGGACTTTCTAAGGTCATTTTCTTAGAGGATCTACCCTTTATTTGCCAAGATATTATTTTATTTTGGCAGTCTTTGTCTATAAACATAACGCAGGCAGCAGAGTTGTGCAGCGGAAGCATGCTGGGCCCGTATGTTTATAAACATACAGATCATGGGAATATATTCTGGGAGTTATGTCTTTCTGTACTTTTAGTTCAATTTCTGAGGTATGAAGCTTCTTGTTTTCACTGACATAATCATTGCTGCTACTGTCTGGTGTTTCATGGTTTTACACTTGGGTCTTGCTCTCAAGGTGCTCCTTTAAGTCGTCCACCTCGGAAGGACACAGCTCTGGGCCATCAGAAACATCTTGGTGCATTACTGATTGGTTGCACTTTGCATTTTCCTCCTTGGTTGTGCTAGCCTCCGAGTCCATGTGTTGGTCTGGGTGATGGACCGTGTTAACCAGCATTCCATCCCTGAGCTGCCCTTGGCTTCTTTTCCTGGGTTTTACTTTCTCTTTTTTGGTTATCTGCCTCCCTAGAGTGTGACCTGCTTAAGGCAGCAATTCAGCCTTGGCTCCTTCTTTGGCTTCAAACTCAAGGGCAGCGCTGGAGACATGCCCAGTGCTTGCAGAGGTATCACAGCCCTGGATGCCCTGCAGAACCCTTTTCTTGGCTGCGTAAAGCCAGAGACATTGATGTTGTCTGACAGTCTCTCTAATCTTGCTCTCTTCCTTGGCTACACTGATTAGGAGTCAAACCCATCCATTTGGTCTTCCAATGAGGCCTGGTTTTATACTCAGTGTCACATCTCTGGTCTTTTATATGATTGTTTTGCCAAGGTTTATTATGGTGTTTGGGTAGCTTCTTTGGTCTTTTAGAGCATGGTCCTTTTTGGGGGCCTCATAGAACAACAGATTCATTTAAAAATATTTTTTTCTATTTTCTCTTTTTTCAATAGGTCTCATTTATTCCATAGCTTCAGGACTATGGACGAAATACTTGTGCATAGTAGACTAAAGCCACATTGTTCATACTAAATAAAATATAATGTATTATGAACAAGATAAATAGAAAACTTTAGCATTCTTTAGATTTCACCTATTTACTCTAAGATTAAATTTGGATATGTACAAATAATTGCATACAAGTAAAATACTTATTCAACTATTAAGCTACATAAATATGAATATCTGAATGCCTAGGAATACTCTAAACCACAGAATATCAAAATTTGAGAACCAGAAAGAACCTCAAAAACTTCTTATACTATTTATAAAAGAATTTTATCCAGAATATAAAATTTTTTAAATAATTTTATAAGAAACAAAATCAAACAGTAAAAATGAACTAAATATTTAAACAGACACTCCAGAAAAATATATATCAACTGGCAATAAGATCACAAAGAGACAGTCAGAATAATTATTCATTAGGGAAATGCAAATTAAAACCATGGTGCAACAGCCCTACATACTCACTAAGATGGCTAAAATTGAAAAGACTAACAATATCAAGTGTTGATAATGTGGAGGAACTAGAACTCTCCTGCACTGATAGTGGGAATATAAAATGTATGACTGTTGGGAGCCTTTTTCTTACTGCGCCATCAACATGGCGTGGATAGCCTGCTTCCTATCAGCTGATCAGCCTATGTTCCGCATTTCTATGTTCCCTTATTAGGGAAGGTTTTGGGCAGCGGGCGGATCCCTGCGGCGGCGCCCAATGGGTGTGCTATTCGTGGCAGAGGGTGATTGGAGATGGATTCCTATATAAGAGAGTGCCCGGGGGGAAAGAAAAAGAAGAAGCTGGAAGAAGCTAGCTTAGCTTGAGAACCGGCTTGGGTGCGACTTCAGTCCCTGTACAGCGTTAATAAATTGTTAATAACAAGTTCCACTTTCGTGTGTTCCTTGCTGGCAAGGGTGCGCAACAAGTGGTGGCCCGTACGGGGAATGAACTCGCGACCTTAGCGTTATCAGCACCAAGGTAGGTTTCGTTTTTACTCTAAGCCGATTCTCCCCAGTGAGGGAGGCCGCCGATAGAGCGGGATTCTCCCCAGTGAGGGAGGCCACCGATAGAGCGGGAGTGGATCCACTAAACCTCCAGTTAGAGAGGGGCGGCGGGTGTGCGGGGAATTGCTGTGAAGATACTGCGCTCGACGCAGGTTTCATTTTTACTGGCCCGGCGCAACTTAAGCGCCGGCCAAGTTTGAGGAAGTATATCTGCCTATTACCACTGGAGACTTTTTTGACAACTCATCTATAAGTAAGGTTTTGGGTGTTCAGAACTTGAGTTATCCCAAAAGTACCAATTTAAAACTTAGTCCTCCCTTTACGGATAAAAAAGGGAAGAACGTGGTTGTTGGAAAAAGAAAAAACAGGACAATGGAAAAATGAACTGAAACCTTTCACCTGAAGATAAGAGTGTATTTAAATTGCAGGAGATCCCCATTTTTTAGTCTTGACATGTCGTGTAGTTAAGTTACTGGATGCAAGGACTGTGATTGTAATATTTCTTTTAATTTGATTTTAATGTAGTTTTTAGATATGTTTGTAATCAGGTTAATTGGTCAAAGTATTGTGGTTTTAACCTTGAATTTTGATCACCCTTTGTATATTTTGCTTTTGGTGCAGAAATGAATGCAATAAGAATTGTATATGTGTAATTGTTATATTAATGTAAATCTGAATAGATCAACACATGTTAACTTTTCACAAATCTGCCACTAGAGACCATTGGTTTAAGGAAATGTGTGTGGTTATCAAGTTGACCAGGGGTGGATTGTGGTGGATTGACAACTGGTGGTCAACTTGTAACACCCAGCTGAACTGAATCAGCGTGGTGCTGGGTGTGGAGGGCCCACCTGAGGACTGTTGCCAACAACATAAAAAGAAGAACTGGTGAGGAAGAGTTGCTGCTGTCGGTTCTCCTTGAGGAGCTTGTCACGCTGGCTTTCCTGATAGGAACTTGGCTGTTCTCATCGTCGGAGGAGCTCGGGACCTCACTGTTGCTGAGGATGGCTGTGGTGACTTTCGAGGGAGCTCCAGTTCTTACTCTGAGCGTCGCTTCTTGGCTCCGGGATAGATCCCTCAGCCTGCTGGCACAGATCCTTCATCCCACTGATGCAGACTTTCTAGCTTCCACTGCTGACCTTTGAGCCTTCCCAGCGTAGATCCGTGAAATATCCTTGCATGAGACATTGTTGTGGGCTCTGGGCCTCTAGTGGACTCATGGAGGCATTGCCATGGGCTCTAGGTCTTCAGCTGGACTCATGCAGGACACAGCTGTAGGATCCAGGCCCTCAGCTGGATTCTTTGGGTCTTTAGTGTGTGGACGGATTTACTGCACTCTTTTTATATATGACTCTTCGGGTGACTATTACAAAATAGTCTGCCTCTGGTGTTTGTGCCGCCTGCGGCGACGCCGCCGTAGGGATGTCGCCATGCTCGCTCAGGCCATTACAGCTGTGGATGCTGGTACATCTCCCCAAGTATGGCTGGCTGCCGTTCATTCGTAGCCTATGCAGGATGTAAGGCTAGCCGCACTGCACAGCAGTTGCCCTCGGGGTTGAGGGGACTGCTGGAATGCACGCTCGTATGCATGTGGGTCTGCTCCAAAGCCCCACCCCTGTGAAAAGGGAGCATTGCCAATAGGGATGAAGTAGTATGAGCCTGGCCATCTCATGCTATGTTAATCCGCTTGGCGTTTGCACAACAGGGTACGGGCCTCTACATTCTCCTGCTGTTGTGCCATTTAAAATTAATTAATTAGGGGGAGATGTTGGGAGCCTTTTTCTTACTGCGCCACCAACATGGCGTGGATAGCCTGCTTCCTATCAGCTGATCAGCCTATGTTCCGCATTTCTATGTTCCCTTATTAGGGAAGGTTTTGGGCAGCGGGCGGATCCCTGCGGCGGCGCCCAATGGGTGTGCTATTCGTGGCAGAGGGTGATTGGAGATGGATTCCTATATAAGAGAGTGCCTGGGGGAGAAAAAAGGAGAAAGAAGAAGAAGCTGGAAGAAGCTAGCTTAGCTTGAGAACCGGCTTGGGTGCGACTTCGGTCCCTGTACAGCGTTAATAAATTGTTAATAACAAGTTCCACTTTCGTGTGTTCCTTGCTGGCAAGGGCGCGCAACATATGACCACTCCGGTAAACGGTTGACAATGATTTTTAAAAGAATTCAACATATACATTCGTTTCCATAGGACCTAGCTATTCCACTCTTAGGTACTTACCTGAGGGGAAAACATGTCTGCATAAAGATTTATACCTGTATTTTCATGATAGTGTTATTTCTAATAGTGTGGGTAGAAATGACCCAGATAGGTATTAACAAGTAATGGTGCCCTCATAAAATGGAAAACTACACAGCAATGAAAAGGAATTAACTACTAAAATCCATACTACGTGGGTGAATCTCTAAATTACTATGCTGAGTGAAAGGTCAGATCAGAAAAATGGTACATAATATATGATTGCACTTACATAAAATTCTAAATGTGCAAGCTCTTGTTTAATAGGGTTGTGTTTAAGGTGAGCCTCAGGTAGGAGTTTGAGTTCTCAACTTCAGCTTTTCTACTTTTCTTGCATCCATACCCTTTTGCCTGTAGCTTTGCAGTGAAGTGGTGAGAGTCTTACTTTTTGACTCTGGGTTTGGCCTTGAGACTGACTCTACACAATGAGATACTAGCAGATGTCACAAGCAGAGGTTCAACTTAGACTTGGGCATTGGTCCTTTCCCCTACTGCATCTTCACCACTGCCAAGAGAACAACACACTCAGGTCAGCCTACTGACCTCAGGAGGAAGGTGAGAGAAATACAGGACTGCCGAGTGTAAATCACCTCACCCCAGCCAACCTTCATACACTGGAGAAACACAAAGTAGTTTCTGTTTTCAACTACTCAAATTTGAAATGGCTTGTTACATAGCAAAATCTATCTGATTCACTGGAGTACTATGTCTGATATAGTAGGGCACACACAGAGATAATATTGAGATACTAGGGAGAAGGTCGGGAGTTGGAGATCTGACAAGGATAAGAATAGATACAGGAGGTCAAAGCAGGTGAAACAGGATGGAGTCCAGGTTAATGTCAAACATTGGCTTTTTTTTTTTTTTGTGGGTACGGGGGGGTCGACCTCAGGACCTCGCGCGCCAGCAGGCGCCCATGCCGCTGAGCGATATCACCGGCCCCTTTTTTGTATGTGGGTTCCGGGAGTCGAACTCGGGCCCTCGCGCTTGCAAGGCAGGCGCTTAAACCGCTGAGCCATCTCACCAGCCCCAAACATTGGCTTTTAATATATTTTTGGTGGACATTTCCATGGATAGGAGAGATATTCATAAAAGTGACCTGCATTGGGATAGATAGACACTGTTTTGAGTCAACCAGGATCAGGTTTGATGACATTTTTTTCAAAGGGGGAGGAGAGAAAGAGAATAAAGAAAAATAGAGCTGGGAGCAAACATTTAGCCAAATAAATTAACTAATTAAATTTGAGAATTAATTAATTAGTGGAAACCATATGTCTTACCATGTTGCTTATCTACTTGCGATAACAAAGTAATGTTTGATATAAAATGCATGAGAGACCTTACTAAATCACTGGGCATGTGGTATTTGGGCTCGTAGTCATGGGTTGTATATTTACATATAGGAAATTCTTAAAATCCTTTTAGCTGTTAATTCACTTACTCTCATTATGTCAAATATACTTCAAGCTTTTATGCATCCTCATGGAGCTGACAGTCCTGAACAAGAATGAATCATTTGATTACAGTTGTTATAAGGGCTAGAAAGGAGAAGTGTAGCAAGCTCGTCTATGCTTAAAAATAATGGGTGCTTATAGTTTGTGAATCTGTAAATGTTTGTTTCACAAGAAAATTGTATTGAAATTGAAATTTGAATGGTGTGAGAAGAGCAACTTAGGCAGTAGAAACTGTATGTGGAAAGGATCAGAGGTCCTCTGGAAGACATATGGCTTATTTGAGAAAACAAAAAGTCATTTGACGGAAAAATGAAGGAAAATGGGCAGATGTCTTATCAGGTATGGCAGGGTTAAGAATTTGGGTTTTATTAAAACAGTAACTGAAGTGTTTCAAGGAAGAGAGTAACATATCAGATTTGTGTTTTTTAAAGATTACTTTGGTTATAATATAGAGAATGCATAAAAAAGGATAAAAATGGAAGATGGCTCTTTTTTTTAAGAGTAGGAAAATTTATTGGAGAAATGGAATGGGGAATAAGAATGGGGGAATAAGAATGAGGGAATGGGGAATAAGAATAGCTCCTGAGAAACAGGAGGGGTCTGGAATAGGTTTCCTGGAAGATGGCTCTTGCAGTGGTCCAGGAGAAAGAAAATATTTATTTGGACTCTGGTGGTAATAGCAGATTGCTTTTGATGAATCCTAGAGATTCTTTTTTTTTTTTTTGTGGGTACCGGGGGGTCGACCTCAGGACCTCAGGCGCCAGCAGGCACCCGTGCCACTGAGCGATATCACCGGCCCCTTTTTCGTATGTGGGTTCCAGGAGTCGAACTCGGGCCCTCGCGCTTGCTGGGCAGGCGCTTAAGCCGCTGAGCCATCTCACCGGCCATCCTAGAGATTCTTACAAAGTGTGACCAGCAGATCTTGACATCATTTGGCATGTAATGGGTAAAGAAGGAAGAAATTTTTCTGTAACGTTTCTGTTTGTAACAACAAATTGTGCTATTCATTGAGATGGTGTGGGGTACTAGTTTAGAGAGAAAATTATAATTGTTGGGAATTATATCAAGAGTTTAGCCAGGCATGGTGGCACACACCTACAACCCCAGCTACAGGAGGGTTAGGATGATGAGGTAGGAGGTTTACTTGAAGCCAAGAATTCAAAGCCAGCCTGAGCATACTTGTAAGACCCTGCCACAAAAAATCTTAGTTTTATGTATGTTGATTTTGAGGTAATTGTGGTATATATAAGGGAAAATGTCAAGTTGACAGTCGTCCATATTGTTCTGTAGCTCAGAGGAGAGGCCGGAGCTGGACACATTAGTTTGCAAGTCACTGGAATAAAGATGGTAGTGGAAGCAGGAGGGAAAATATAAAGCTTAGGGCAAAGGTTGTAGTGACATTCTTGGGGACTATCCATGTTTAAAGGAAGATTAGTGGGCAAAACAAGACTAACAGTGAAGAGGGAAACTGGAAGAAGTTAGTGGCATGGAAACAAGTGGAGAGTGCTACTGAATGCAATGGAGAAGCTATGCAGCTGAGGCATGAGGCTTATCTATTGGAGTTAGCAACAGGAAAGTCACTAATAAACTTGGAGAGAGCCACATGGCAAGATGGAAGCAGAAGCCAGATTGTAGTGCGTTGAAGATGGAACAGAATGTAAGAAAATAAAGAAGTAAATGGCTGATTAAAATGAGAATACATTCTCCAAGCATCCAAAATTTCTATTTTGGCTAAAAGTGAGTTGATGTGTGTGGTAGTAGGAAAAAAAAAAAAAAAAAAAAAAAAAAAAAACAAAACCTGAACAAACCAGCATGAGCTGAAAAAATGTCCATAGATAGTTTAGGAAGTAAACATAATCTTCGTCTATGTAACTAGGAAGTAATTTGTATTGGCTCCAATTTCAAGAATTCATGAGTTGGATAGTGGCTTTGCACAAAACTACCTTTAATTTTGTTGTGAAAGAAAGGTGTATTAGTCAGCTTTCATTACCATAATGAAATACTTGGCACAGTCTACTTATGAAGAAAAGAAGGTTATTTAGGTCTTAGTTTTGGTCGTTTAGTCCAAACAACTTAGCATGGGTCATCAAGGGCACCCGTTGGATGTATCACCTCAGGGTAGTTGGCAGAGGTGGAAGCATATGTAGGAGTAAGTGGAATACACCTTGATACCAGGAAACAGAGAAGGAGGATCAGGCTTGCTTTTTTAATAACAGCTGTCTCTTGGGAAGCATTAAGGGAGTCTCACAAGAATTTCCTCACCCCCCCATGACCTAAGGACCTCCCTCTAGGTTCCACCTCTTAAAGGCTCCACAGCACCTCCCTGGACTCTGAGGACCAAGCCTCCAACCACATGGACCCTTAAAACTAGGGCACAGGGCAAATAATATTTGTCCTCGTGTAAATAAAATTCAGGGGAAATGGCTGTTACATTCAGGAGGAAATGGGTTTAGCTACATATTTATGTAAGAACATTGATTTGATGTTTGCTTCATTGTGTACAAAGTGCCATAAAGGAAGAATCCTAGATACTATTTTCATAACTGTATTTTCAATGCCTCAAAGAGCGTTTGGTACAGAAAGGTAGTCAATGACTATTTGCTAAAGTGAGTTGCATCTTCATATTTTATGAGCTATTATAGTATTCAGAAGTGACACAACTGTATCTTGGCAAACAAATTCAATGCTGTCCTGACCCTTGTGTATGTGAGTAACTCAGGCTTGACATTTTACCAACAAGCCCAAATCAGAAAGGTTATACTGCTGTGGAAAACACGACATTGAAACAAGCTCAGCACGACCTAGACTGAACCAGATGGAGTTCTGCTTTCAGGAAGCCTTGAGTAAATAGCAAGTGAGTAGAGTATTACAAGTGTAATTGTTCGCATTTGCTGGCAAACCCTTACTCTTTCCAGCTGCCGAAGGGAGCATGGTCAGAATGTGAGTGCACAGAGCTGAACGGTACCTGAGGCTCCTCGAAAGGTTAGAAATCTCTCCTGAGACTTCTCAGGATGCCAGCAAGAATAGGAGAGAAGTTCGGTCTGGCTGTAGGAAGTGCTCTCGCTTTTTACTTAATCAGAATTTGCGTTGTTTTCTCATTACGGTATTAAAATGTGCATTTTGCTTCCATGTGCTGTAGAAATAACAAAGCCCCATAACAGTTGGTTTTATCTGTAGCACCTTCCATCTTAGAATCTCTGAGGATCTCATAAGCTGATAATGTTCTTTCCAGATGAGCTATTTTGTAATCACGTTACACATGATTGTTTAAAATGATTATTATTGTTTCACCTTAATATAAAAAGATTTACTTGCCAATTGAAAACCCAGTTTATCTAGGAATGCCTGTGTTAACTGCCTGTTGGCTCATCAAGGTCAGTGGGAATCTCGAGACTATGAAAAGCAAATATTAGTCTGTGTTTTTTTATATTTTAAGAAAAAGGGCTCCATTTCCACGTATGGAGAAGAATTTTTCTGTTTTACCTTAGTAGAGTATAACAGGCAGAGGAGGGAAAGATGAAGTAGAGAGAGGGTACTTGCATGGGGAAGATACAGGTGGGAAGATAAAGGAGACCTAAGGATGCACCCCCACCCCACCCCAATGGTCTAGAATTAGAATCTGCTTTCCAACGGCTGTGAAGACTTTTTTGTCTGAAATTCCCACTACCTCATGGATACCAGCTTTCCTGTGTTCAGACTGCTTCTGAGTAAATGGCTTCCAGCCTACTGTAGTGCCTCTATTCGTCACCTAAGGCAGTGACTGATAAATATCCAGACTCCTTTGAGGTGAAACATCTGGTGACATGATGCTTCTCTTTTCATCTTTGTTCACACTCATATCAAGCCTGTATTGTGTAGATAGATGTCACATTTATCATTAGCCGTATGTGAAGTGTGATCAAAATACACAGTGAATGTTTAAATAAAAAATTATTCTAGTAAAAGACACATTGCCATTAATGCCCCCTCAAAATAGTTCCCCTCACTTTGAATGAACTTATCCCATCATTTCTGACACTTTCTGGAGCAGTTCTGCATGTCTTCTTTGGTATGTGTCTTTAGTTACTCTTATGTGGCTGCTTTGATGTCCTAAATTGATTCAAAATGTCTACCTTTCATGATTATTTTGACTTAGGGGAAAAGCCAAAAGTCATATGGTGCCAGATACAGTGAATAAGGTGGATGAAGACACACCATAATTTTTTTTTTTTTTTTGTGGATACAGGGGGCGTTGACCTCAGGACCTCACGCGCCAGCAGGCGCCCATGCTGCTGAGCGATATCATCGGCCCCTTTTTCGTATGTGGGTTCCGGGAGTCGAACTCGGGCCCTTGCGCTTGCCGGGCAGGCGCTTAAGCCACCAAGCCATCTCACCAGCCCACACCATAATATTTTTATGAGCCTGCCTTTCCATTGGATGGCACATGGCAGCAGCATTCACCGTATTTTTGATCACAATTTATAAGGATACTCATGAAAGAGAACTTCCAGAACGTCTCCCAATAATGACAAAAATGATAGGATAAGCATATTTGAAGTGAGGAGGATTATTTTGAGGCAGATTAATAGCAATGTGTCTTCTACTGTAATAAAATTTTTAAAATTTATATATTCACTGTATATTTTGATTTTATCTCATGTAATTACTTTTCTATTCTGAAATCACCTCCACTTCCTCAGTAAGATGATCTTCTAAATGATGGTCAGCAAACCTTTCTCTATAAAGGCCAAACAGTAAATATTTTAGGCTGTGTGAGCACATGATCTTTGTTACAGCTACTGAAGTCCACTGATGTGATGCAAAAGCTGCTAGGTACAATGCATAGATGAGCAGCTGTGGCTTTGTGGCAATAAAACTTTATTTACAAGAAGAGGGAGTGGCCTAGATTTGGGCTGTGGTCTAGATTGTTTTTATCACCTATTTATGCTACTAGAATGTAAGCTTTGTCATTACTACTGGAAGGGAAACTTAATGGGGACAGTGATTTTATTCAGGTGTACCCCAGTGCCTAGAATAATGGATAGCTGATAATTATAGAATGAATGAAAGGACTTTTTAACAATGATCAGGGATTACTTCTGAAAAGTATGTGGGCTGGGCTTGACAGCTTTACATATCTTAGAAAATAAAGGATGAAGGGAATCTCTCTCTCTTTCTCATTGTCTTCATATATATATATATATATATGACTATAGTTATATAGTTACTTATATATTATATAATTAATATATAATATCATATAAACACAGTTTTTTCCCAAGACAGCATCAGCTTCTAAACATTGACCATTTTTTTACTGGTACTGAACATTTGTTCACAGAGGGACCCTTCATCTGCATCTGCTTCTTCAGTTTTGGGAAAACCGTACAGTATCTTCAGAGAGAGTTGTATGCGTTTCCTAGGGCTGTCATAAGAAAGTTCCATAGACCAGGCAGCTTAAATAACAGAAATGCGTTTTCTTTCCATTTTTAAGGCTAGAAGTTGAGATCAAGGTGTTAAGTAGCTTTGTTTTTGCTGAGGTATCTGTGATTATCTTGTAGACGGCATCTTCTTCCAGTGTTTATAGATGGACATTCTTCTCTCTGTGTCCCCAGTTTCCTCTTCTTATAGGACATCAGTCACATCAGATTAGGACTCAAACTAGTGACCTCTTTTTACTTTAGTTTCCTCTTTACAGACCCTGTCTTCAAATATATCAACATTCCGAGACACCGGTGTTTAAAACTTCAACATGCAGATTTTTTTTTTTTTTTTGTGGGTACCAGGGGTTCGACCTCAGGACCTCGTGCGCCAACAGGCACCCGTGCCGCTGAGCGATATCACCGGCCCCTTTTTCGTATGTGGGATCCAGGAGTCGAACTCGGGCCCTCGTGCTTGCAAGGCAGGCGCTTATGCCACTGAGCCGTCTCACCTGCCCAACATGCAGATTTTTTGAGGGACACAGCTAAACTCAAAAGGGATCCTCTCCAGAGTTTTGTGTGTTGCAGCCTGGGTTTCATCTGTACGATGTTTGCAAAGTGCTTATAAGTCTGAAACTGAAGTCCTTTTGCACTTGTAACGTCTCACGTTTTACTTTTTGAGTTTCCTCCTCCCTAATTGGGGGAACATCATGATGTAGTTCTTATTGCATTGTTTTTCTGAACCACAAAACTTATATGCACATCTTTAGAGATGAAGGCTGAACTGATTCTTTTTCTAAAAGCATTTCATGGAGTTGACTGGGTAAGGATTAGGATGTGTCAAGAGATTAGATTTCAGCTCTTACAACAAAAATATCGGTATTTTATTGGCAAGAGAAATGGGCTCCGTGCTCTGTCCTGCTCTATAGCTTAGTGACGCATGCTGCAACAGACTATTAAAGCAGTCCGTACAGCAAGGAACAACTCAGATTGCAAGATTACACAGCACGTCTTGACTGGCCGGGCTAGTCCCAGACTTTATAAGTCAGTGTTTCATTAGGGAGGACTTCGACTAGGTAGCTGACAGACAAACCAGCAACTCTGAGGTAAGGAAAGATTCAGTAAGAAAACATACCCTCTTTGACCTTGACGTAAATCGAATCTGTCATGGAACACACAGTTGAGCTCTCATCTTGTCTGTTTGCAGCCTTGCTCTGTGAACAGCCCACCAGATATCTTTCCATTCTCTCTCGAATATTGAGTGACCTTGGAAATAGCCTAATCTGTCTTGGCAGATTGAAGATAGAGAAAACAAGCAGGGCAGACAGACCTGCTGGTTCCTGCTATTGATCAGTGCCTTGAATGAAAGCTCATTATGAGCTGGAGAGATGTCTCAGACACATGTGTCCTGAGTGAAAAAACTCAAAACAGACACTGACAGTGAGAAGAAGTGATAAAAACAACACACACACACACACACACACACACACACACACACACACACACGTGCGTTCACCCCAGTAACCTTTGTTCCAGTCTTGGGTTAGTTTATTCATGATCCTTGGCCACTTTTTTCCAATTACATCATCCTGTAGTCTAAAAAAAAAAAAAAGATTCTTTTCTAAGTATCAATTATATTGCCCAATCTATGACCCTACTTTTTAAAGTTAGGTCCAGAGGGATGAAATGACAGCCCGCGATCTCACAGGGATCTTGGCAGCTCGTGTGACAGACTCAGCTGAAACCCAAGTTTTTTCTGCCACATTTGGCAGGTTCTCCCTGGCCTGACATGTTGTAGCAGGGTTCAGGCATAGCTCTCGTGGCAAGACTGTAGGTCCAGGAAGACTAATAGAACATCCGGGAAAGATTCCAGACCTGAAGCAAACACACATGGGTCTAAGTCCAAACTCTGACCCTTTAGTAGACACGTGAGTTTGGGCTGAGATAGACAAACTAATACTTACTTACTCTCTTGGAGTCTCTGGAAGGGTGTGACTTTGGCACCTATGAACATACGTGTAGGTACTCGCTATATTACGTGTCCTCTGTTCACACTGAGTAATGTGTAGCCAGACCAGGCGGGGCAGATCAAAGCTCTACGTTCATGATTAGAAGGAGCAGTAGTATGTTAGTCAGGGATCTCCAGAGAAATAGAACCTATATGTATGGGAGGAGTGGGAGAGGGGAGGGAATTATTTTTATTATTAATTATTTTTGGCTCACGCATGTGTGGAGGCTGCTAAGTCTGAAATGTGTAGAGCAGGCCATGGTCTGGAGACACTTGTGGAGTCTGAAGACAGTCTGGAAAGCAGAATTCCCCTTCCTTGGGGGTAAAATATGTCCTTTCTCTTAAGGCCTTCAAGTAATTGCATTAGGCTCACTCATATTTTTTAATATAATCTGCTTTACTTGAGGTCTACTTAAATGTTAATCTCATCTAAAAAAACCTTCAAAATCAAATAATATCACATTTTATGTCATGTGGAGTTTAAATAAAGAATGATAAAAGAGTAGAAGAGATATGCAGTATATTAACCATTGTTCTCCAACTATTTTGTTATGAAATTTTTTTTCATAGAAGAGTGTTTTTTTCTATTTTCTTTATTAATATCTACTTATATTACATTAAAATTAAAAATGAAATAAAAAAAGAAAGTAGAAGGGAAACTATTAGAGAAGAGGAAGGGGATCAGAGGGAGGGAGCAAGGGGAGGAATAGTAAGGAGATGAAAATAATCAAATATTTATGTGCATGCATGAACATTACAAAATGAAATCCACTATTCAGCGTAACTAATGAGCACTTAATACCTTTATAACAATATCAAGACTAACCTTTGGCCAAACACAGGGTATCATGGCCTAGCCAAGCAGACACATAAAATTAGCCATTACAAGTGGAAATTTCTAAAGCGTGGAGCGTCTGGGGGACGGAAGCTGTGGTGCACTAAATGGGAGCACACGGAGGGGCAGTGCGGGAGTCCAGGGGCCGGAGAGGCAGGCAAATGTGATGCAGCCCCAAAATGCTAGGACTGTCGTCCTAAAGCACCCATTTTGTTGAGAACCAGATGTATCTGTGAGGCTTGAATGGGTGCAAGAGTTCTCCCTTCTCCTCATCTTTGACCAGAAAAAACATAAAGGAAAAGAAAGGGACAGAAATCCTCTTCTTGCCACTTCTACTCTTCTCCAAACATTCCCATCCTTTTTATGCTCTGATTCCCTTTACTACTCCTCCCCACTCTCTACCCCTCACCACCGCTTCCTGGTCAAGGAGCGGCACCATTTCCAAGTAAGTGCCTTCTCTGTGTGCACAGACCTCATCGCTGCCGCATTAGGATAATCCAGCCACAGCCTGGGTCCAGACAGACATCAGGATAGGGGACGTGGATTCTATCTGTAGGGATTCGTGTCTGCCTGAGAACTGCCATGTGCTCTACCTGCTGTCTATTCATCTGTAAAATGCCATTTCTTTTAAAGGTCACAGGCTCTGCTGATTTCTCACTGTGTGTGTGTCTGTGTGTGTATGTGTGTGTGTGTGTAGCAGTAACAACTGTTTACACAATAGATGGTTTTAATAAGAAACAGTTCTGTGCAGTCTTTTTCAAGGAAATAGAAAGGAGGCATTTTCTTTAAGGATCATACAAGGATATGTAAGCTATCAATAATAATTCTGTTTATTATGTGTTGCCTTCTAACAGTGGTTTTGCCCCTTTTTCTCCTTTCATCTTTCTTCCCTCCTTCCCCTCCCTCCCCTCCCCTTCTCTTCTCTTCTTTTCTTTTCTCTTCTTTCTCTTCCCCTTCCTTCCTTCCTTCCTTCCTTCCTTCCTTCCTTCCTTCCTTCCTTCCTTCCTTCCTTGTATCAGGATACTTCACAATGTAATGGTACAACAAGCTTGAGCAAAATAAAAATGGGCTTACTACCATCTTTCTACTTTAAAAGAAGTGTGTCAAAGATATACCTTAAACACATGAAGTTATAAATGCATAGTTACAAATTATGGTAAGTGCTATAAAGGAAATTTTAGAGAACACACAGTCCTACTGCAGGGGAATTTGATCTAGTATGTGCTGTGGGCTGATGAAGAAGGAAGAAGAAATGACTTAGAACCAAGAGCTGAAGGAGCAAATCAATGCCATTGTGGTCAGAAAAAATGAATAATATGATTTCAGGTTTCTTTTAATTTTGAGATTTGTTTTAATGTTGAGATTTGTTTTATGCCTTAATATATTGTCTTTCTAGAGAATGTACCATGTACTAATGACAAGAATTTTGTTCTGCAAGTGTTGGATGAAATGTTTTGTAAATGTCTATTAAGTCCATTTGATCTACAATGTAGTTGAAATCTGATGTTTCTTTGTTGATTTCTATATGAATGATCTTTTTGCCAATGAAAATGGGGTTTTGAAGTTTTCTGCTATTATTTTATTGGCTCCTATCTATCCTTTCAAATCTAATGTTCTGGTAGTAGGTTAATATACATTTATAGTTATTATATCTTCTTGTTGTTTTGTTCCTTGATCATTATATAGTGATCCCTTTTGTCTATTTTAATTTTTTTTGTTGTCTACTTAGTGTGATATAAGAATAGCTGTTCCTACTTGCTTTTGGTTTTGATTTCCACAGAATATCTTTTTCTATAATTTCACTTTCAGTCTGTGTGGGTCTTTACTGGTGAAGTGAGTTTCTTTTAGGCAATATATCCTTGGTCTTGATTTTGTACCCATTCAGCCTATTTGTATGTTTTAGTTGGGGAATTTAGTTCATTTACATTCCAGGTTGTTATTAATAAGGAAGGACTTCTGCCATTTTGTTAAATTTCTTCTGTTTTGAATATCTATTCATTTTTATGTTTTGGTGGTTGTTATGGTTTGTGTCTAGATGTCCCTGCAAAGCCTCATTCGGTCATAGGGCTTTTTTGGAGGTGGCTGAATTTAGAGTGTGTGATTGACTCATAGTGCAATGCTGGGATTAAGGGTGCTGGGATTAAGGGTGGGTGATTGCTTGATCAGTCCACTGATTGGCACTGCCCTAATCCCAGTAGACTGGATACAATATAAGGGACAGAAAGAAGCTTGTCTTGCTCTGTCATTGTTTTTGCTGTCTTCTACCACTATGAACTGTTGTCCCTCTGCCATGTGCCACCCTGCCTTGGAGCCAATGGATTATGGACTGAAACCTCTAAAAACTGTGAGCTAAATAAACCTTTCCCCCTTTAACTTTGGGTGTCAGGTATTTGTCTCAGCAATGAGAAAAGTAACTAAAACAGTGGTTTATTGTATTGATACAGTTCGATTTTTCTTTTCTTTTCTTTTTTTTTTTGTGCATCTGCTCATGTGTTTCCATAATGTGTTTCTCTCTCTTCTGCTTTTGGAGATAGGACACTCTTTTTTTTTTTATGTGGGTACTGGGAGCCAACCTCAGGACCTTGCACTTGCCAGCAAGCGCTTGTGCCACTGAGCTGTCTCACTGGCTTAGGACACTCTTAAGCATCTTCTGTAAGTCTGATTTATTGATGACGAGTTCCCTCAATTTTTGGTTTTTGCTTATTTTATTTTTATTTTGCCTTCATTTCTGAAACATACCTTTTCTGAATATAGTATTCTTGGTTGATGCTTATTTTCTTTCAGGACTTTTAATGTCACTCTATTTCCTTCCTGCCTGTAAAGTTTCTGCTGAGAAATCTGCTGTTAGTGGAAAAGGGGTTCTCGTATTTGTGACTTGGCACTTTCTTCTTTCTAATTACACAGTATTAAAATCTCAAATCAGCATGTTTTTCTTAATTTTTCTTAATTTTAATGATTGTATAAGACAAAGTAAAACTTGAAATATCAATTTAACCATTTATACTTGGAATGTGTTTTAAAACTTTACTTAAAATAATAAAATATATTTGCATAGGAAATTAATTTTATTCACCTAAGCTCTAATGTGATTCTTTTTTTTTTTTGTGTGGGTACCAGGGGTTGACCTCAGGACGTCATGCACCAGTGGGCACCTGTGTCGCTGAGCGATATCACTGGCCCTTTTTTCATATGTGGGTTCTGGGAGTCGAACTCGGGCCCTCACGCTTGCCAGGCAGGTGCGTACGCCGCTGAGCCATCTCACCGGCCCTCTAATGTGATTCTTGCCTTTATTTAATTTAGATCAGCATGAAAAATATTATGTTGTTGTTGCTGCTAATCAGGAAAAAGGGAAAGAAAGGAAAATCTTAACCCCCATGTCTTGTTTTTCTCTTTTAGTCAAGTAATGTTAAACAAATAAAAACATGCCTTTATATGCTGAAACACTGTAAATATTATGCTACTCAAGCTGCCATAACAAAATACTGCCTATGAAATGGCTTAAACAACATAAATTTGTTTATATTTTCCCATTTCTGGAGGCTGGGAAGTCCAAGATCAAGGATCTGGCAGGGTTCAGTTTTAGGTGAGAGCTCTCTTCCTGGCTTAGAGATACATGTTTGGAAGAGAGAGAACGTGACACACTAACTCTCCAAAGTTTCTTTTACTATCGTTAAAGTTTAGTTATTTAATGCAGCCCCCATCTCCAAATATTATAATCTGAGGTATTGGGGCCTCACCATGATAATTTTTGGGGGAGTAGGGGAGCACACAAACATTTAGTCTAAAGCACAGTAAAACCTCATTCTTTCACAATAGCAAATGCATTTCGCAAGTGTACATTTAGTCACTGACACCGCAGAGCAGTGGCAGTTCAAGTGTAAGTCTTCTGGACTCGCAATGGGTGTCAGGGATCCAGGTAATCCACTGAAATGCCGCTTCTCTGAGCTCCTGGGTTAAGTTCTGCTCCTCTATTATTTACGTTCACAGGGCTCAGAACCTCACCATCATCACATGAATTCCCATAATTAATGGTTAATTTCCTTCACTACGGGACTCTAAGTAAGATTCACAAGTGCGGTATCAGAATACAGTGCTGTTCTTGAGTCTCCATGCTGTCTCCATTTTGGGCGTGTGTTAGTGAAGTGAATGCTCAGTCAAGACTCTAGGCTGCTGCGGGGACCTGACAAGGAGATTGTTAGACACCAGTAAGGAATCCGTATCCTGAGAAAGAAGGTAGTTTCAATCTTCTTGATTTATTTGACAAATAGGGAAACCAAAGCCAAAATCCAATAGAACACATTAGACCCACATAGTTGGTATGTAAGTACATATTGGAGCTCATTCAGGCTTGGAGGTTTTGTTCTCCAACCTAACCTCAGGCAGCTCCAAAGTTCAGATCACAGACAGTGAGCAATCTGTTTCCTTGGTAAAAGTGGTGGCCATGGTGGCAGATGGAGCCTGCTGGCTGAGCAAGAGCACTGGGGTTTCCAGTTTAGGAACACTGACATTGATACTGAGTGTCTCTGTTGTGTCACCAAGATTCTAAGCCTTGAGTTGTTTACTTGTTTCTTTGTTTATCACCTTGTTAATTAAAAATCCACACCTGCCCCTACTACTGAATTGAGGCCTCCAAACATTGTTGGCTGACTTTGGTGGGACAAGTTGTCTTTGAAAGGAACCACGAAAAATTTCCAAGAACTCCAAAATCTACAATAACTTTCTAGGATCATTTGAATGGACCCGTTTTCTCTCTGTATAATTCTCCAATTCTGTATATGCTTGAAAAGAAAGCATAGAGTCTACATGTAAACCTTAGAAGAAAGAAATGTAGCATTGCTTTTCAGATATCAGAATGCCATTGGAATAGTCTGAACAGTGAAAGGATACACATTCCTGAGTCCTATTCCCAGAAACTTACTCAGAAACTTTGGACTGGAGTTTGGGAAACTGCCTTTGTCACTGCACTCAGGTGACAAGAGACAGTACCATCAACCACACCTACAGCAGTCAGGTCATCTAATTCTATGGTTTGGATGAATGCCCCTCAAAGACACATATGTCAAAGGCATGGTGCCAAAGGCGACACTATTGGGAGATGGTGAAACCTTGGGACGCGGGGCCCTTGAGATGTATTGAAGCCCTTTGGGAATTGCCCTCCAAAGGGACTGTGGGTTATCTCATCCTCTCTGTTTCCTGCCTTGACATGTGACTATTTGCTCTGACATGCTCCTGTGATTGTCAGAATTGAATTTATGCAGGTGCCATGTCACTGAACCTCCAGAACTTTGAACCAAAATAAACTTTTTTGAATTCACAAGTAGTCTGTCTCAAGTATTTCATTGCAGTGATGGGAAGCTGACTGATACACCTGGTAAAGTACAGATTCCCTTTCAGTGGGTCTGAGGAAGGAAGCTGAGATTCTGCATTTCTAACAAGCTGCAAGAAGGCACACATGCTGATCCTTGTCCTACACTGAGCAGCAAGGATGTAGAAATGTCACTAATGTGACAGTTGAGTTAAGGTTCTAGAATCAGATGTTCAAGGATTTGAATCTAACCTGTCTCCTTACCGTGTGACCACCCTTTCCCAGACCCCAATGCCTCATGTATCAAATGGGAAATGATGCAGAAATCAAATGTGACAATAGTATAGGTAAAGCATTCAGTGTGTCATTTGATATGCTTTTAATCTTCCATGAATGTAAATTCCCACTATGTATTAATAACAAATCCTACTAATTCAGTGCAAATTAGTCACAGTCATTTGTTTTGTAATCCCTGTCATTTTATTTCACTCATTTCGTTTCTATGAGAATTGAGACAATATTTCCATATCTATCATTCAGCACATCTGGAAAAAGAAAATAGTTGATTCCCTACCAGATATCTAGTCTATGCAGAGCTATGAACATAACACATCCTTAATAAGATGTTGTTACACTAATGAACCAAGACACCTGAATGAAGAACCAACTCATTTCCCATGGCTCCAGATGTTGGTCATTACGTACACAGAGCAAGTGCGCTCAGACTGGATGGATACCATTCAAAACTGAAACTCCACCTACTGAAAATTTCTGCTTGCATATTGCTTGACATCACAGGATTTAGTGTCTTATGGATCTGTAAAATGGTCTGGGTTTCTTAACACATGCAGTCCAAGTATATCTAGCGATGTAGTAGTCCATTGTTCTGTTATGTGCAAGTTTGCTCAGATGTTTTAGGTTTATCTTCCAAAAAGCAAAGGCCCTGAGGACAGGGTGCTGTTTAATTAATGGGAAAATATTGTAGCCTAATAGGTAAGTCCTGATGCTGTGTGCTTCTGTAGATTTCGGTTCAAATACAGCCTCTGCCACTAAATAACTGTTTGACCTTGGGTAATTTACCTAAGCACTCTGAGTACTAATTTCCTTATAGCTTTAACAGTAGCACTCCCTTTCCCAACTGTCAATAACTTTAGTATCATTGTAACTTTAATATCATTGCCCCATTGTAAGCAAGGCTAGAGCCAAGTGTGTGCTTGTCTCTATAAGCGAACTCTGATGGTTTGAGTCATTATCATGTACCTGGTCCATGTTTTAACTCACAGTATAAATTCACATTTAAAATTTAACTTCTACATTGACTGCTGGTGTTTGAGGGAAAAGAACTTCTAATGAATTTTATTTCCTTTTAAAAGAATGTTGTGCAAGAGATCCCTTAGTAGTGAAACTTTTGTAGATCATCTAGGCAATGAATCTCTCAAATGCAAAACCAACATCATTACCTTTTCCCATATGCAATTAAATCTCCTTATTGGCATGACTTTACCCCTATTTTTCAGAGGAGACACTGAAGCATAAAAATGATAAACATTTTCCCTAAGGATAGCCAGGTCGTGCGTGGCACTGCATGATTTGAATCCATGTAATTTGATCCTAAGGAGTCTGTCTTGAAATGGCCTTTGCTACACTACAAAGTTTCCTCTCAGAGCTATTGTTATTCTTTTATTATTTTGCTATGAAATTTTGTTTTTTCATAAAATAAAACATATTTTTTCTAACAAGATATTAATTTTTTGAACTAAAAAGAGAAGAGTCAATGACTAGAGTTAATTCCAGGAGCAGAAATTTATCTTTCTGCCTACAATAACTGGATGAATTAGAAGTTGTGTGTGAAACGTGGTATTTATGTTATAATGTATGTACATAATATTGGCACTATAATCAATGTCTAATTACAATTAATGTCTATTGTCCTGATTATTTTGCAAACATCCTCATCTACATGAAAAGCCTTTGTGATTCAAATAGTAAGAAGCAGTTTTCATGAGTTATATTCCCCAAATGGTATATCTGGTGATCCAATCAAAGAGCAAATTTCAGCATGTATGGCTAAAGCCAGCAGAAATATCAGCAGCTCCCAGCTCTGAGGCTCAGAGCACAGCTTGAATGATTGATTCATTCATTCATGTTTTCAATCTCTTTTGACAGATCTCATTTTCATTTTTTGCATTTTCCATAAATATCTGCAGCTTGAATGAGTAGATGATTACCCCCTTCCAGACTCAGAAAAGTTGCATTTATTGCTCCGTGGCTGTGTTTTTGCTCCTGTGTGGCACACAGCTAGTCACACTGACTGTTATCTAGTGGGTGCAGTGGAATGGGATTCAGTTTAGTAAATACTCATTTGCACTTCTACTATGTGGCAGGACCATGTTGATACATGGGATGATAAAATAAGGATGGGGCTGAGGAATGTAACTCCGTGATAAAACACAAGCTTTGCATGCACAAGGCCCTTAGTCTGATTCCCAGCACCAAAAACATTAAAAATGAAAGTAAAAATTGCAGCTGTTATGGACTGAATTTGTCCTCTTAGCCTTGCAACTGAAAAGGCCTTTAAGGAGATATCTAAGTTAATATTCTGTTGTTAGAATACCTGGGATTGTGTAATTTATAAACAAAAGAACTCACATTTCTAGGGGTTGGGGAGTCTAAGATTGTATGGCTATATTTAGTGACAGCCTTGTGCAGCTTTATAACATGGCAGAAATCAGAAGCAGAGAGGGGACACGTACTTGGCAGAGAAACAGGGGACCCTTCCCCCCACATATAACATTCTCTTGGGAAAGGCATTAACCCATTTCTGAAGGCTCAACCCTCATGACTTGATTCCCACTAGGCCCCACCTCCCATCACTTCCACAGTAAGAAATTTTTTCCAATGCATGAACTTTTGCGGGATGCCCTCAACCATAGCAGAAAGTAATTCAGGTTAAATAAGATCATGAGTTGTACCCTAATCTGGTAAAACTGATGTTCTTATAGGGGAAGGAAGAGACACCAGAGCTCTCTCTATGTCTATACAGAAGAACGGCCATGTGTGGACAAGTGAGAAGATGGCTGTCTATAAGCCAAGAAGAGAGGGCTCATAGGGAACCACCCTGCTGGTACCTCGATCTTGGACTTCTAGCCTCCAGAACTGTGAGAAACCAAATGTCCATTGCTGAAGAAGCTACCCAGTCTGTGGTGTTTTGTTATGGCAGCCCCAGCAGCTAATTTATTTGGAAAGACCACTTGGAGTGAGACATGGCTGGATGCTGAGGATAAAAGAGGCATGAGCTATGGAGGTTCCTGTCCTTGAACAATTCATCAAATATCCAAGGAGATAAATACACATTCAAGTCCCAGAGTGCAGAACAATGCAGCTAGGTGGAGAGAAGGCTTGGATGGAATTCATATGGATGATGTCTTTCAGTCTGGGTAAGGTTAGAGGGGAAGAAAACAAAGAGTTTCCCACAGTTCAAAGCCTACCCTTGGGCTTGTCTGCTTGATCTTGTCCCTTCTAGCTGCGTTCTTATTAGACAAGCCCTGTTCAATGCCCTGCTATGATTTGGATAAGTGTTCCCCAAAGGCTCATGTGTTGAAAGTTTGATCCACAGGTCATGGTGTTACTGGGAGGTGGTAGAACCTGTAAGAAGTAGAACTTGGTTACAAGTCTTTTGGTCATTGAAGATGTACTCTTGAAGAGGGTGTTGTGATCCTGACCCCTCCTCTTTCTTTTTTGCTTCTTGGCTGCCATGAGGTGAAGGGCTTGTTCTCCTATGCACTCCCAACCATGAAGCCTGCTGTACTACAGGCTGAAAGGCAATAGGATCAAGTGACCATGGACTGAAATCTCTGAAATCATGGGTAGAACTAAACCTTAACTCTTTGTAAATTGAATATCTCATATTTTTGTCAGAGTAACAGAAAGTGAAAAAATGGCAGTGAGTCTAAACATTGAATTACAGCCATCTATGGCATCTTCTCCACACAGGCATCATCTTAAAGTTTGAATTCTGTCATTAGACTTTTTATAGCTTGGAATATGTAGCTGGGAAATTTGAATTTACTTTTTTCCCCTTTTTTTACTGAGTGAGAGGGTGACTTTTATAATGAATGCTCAGCAATGGGCCACTGGATAGAATTGTAATAGCTTGAAACAAACTTTTCCCTATAAATAATTTCCTGTGTGATCCAAGCCATTTTTCTCTTTAGAACTGCCTGTTTGGTGGACAGGGATGCTGTGTAACACCAGCCAGGATCCCAGACTTTGGGGTTGGATGGGCCAGAATGAAGAGTCCTACATCCATGGCTCACCAGTTGTGTAGCTCTGGGTTAGCTACAGAATCTGTTAGTGTCCCAGTAATCAGCTAGGAAGGATGGTCATAGTACTCAGGATTAAGTGAAAAGGTACCTGTAAATGACATGCCTGGCATATGCTAACATTTAATAATCTGTTTGTTTTGTCTTTTTTTTTTTTTTGGTACCGGGAGTCGAACTCATGACATTGCACTTGCCAGGCAGGGGCTGTGCCACTGAGCTATATCCCTGGCTTGTTTTGTCTTATTGTTTGGAGAAGGCTGGCCAAAATGTAAGTATTACTATTATGCAACCATTGTGACCTAGGGCAGAAAATATGTCAATTTAGCAATCATCAAAAGATGACCGTGTCTACTTCACAAGATTTTCATAAGGACAAAATATAATAACACAGACCTGTGTCTGGATTGTACTAGGTGCTCAGTAAGTGATAGTTTTCTTCTCCTTCTTATCAAAAGCAGATATTGTTTATAATTTGATGCATAGATTAGTAGCCGTTATTCACTCTGACTCTGTGTGCGTTAACCCCTCAAAATGGTAAGGAAGAGTCCATATTATCAAAGCTTTTTTGGCTGTGAGACCTGCAAGCCATATTTGGAGCCATATTTAAGCCATATTTAAATTTTAATTGTTATTAACATTCTACTTACTTCCAAGTCCAAGATGATATTACTGAAAATACAGCAACCACAGGTGTTATGATTTAGATCTAAAAGTCCTCCAGAAGTTTCATGTGTTCAGAGGAGGGGCTTTTGTGAAGGCGATAACTCATCAGTGGATTAATGCACTGATGACTCTCCACTGGTGACTTAATAATTGAATGTGCTGTTAGGATGTGGGTCCTGGCAGAAGAGGTGGGTCACTAGGGACATGACCTGGGAGGGTGTGTTTTTGCCCCCTGTTCCTCCCTTCTTTTTCTGCTTTATGGTAGTCATGGATTGAGCAGTTTTCCTCTGTCATATTGTTTCTCCTTGGAGCCAGTGGACCGTGGACTGAGCCCTTTGAAACTGTGAGCCAAACAAACTATTCCTTAAGTTACGGGTTTCAGATATTTTGTCCCAGCAAAAGGAGAGTGACTAATACAACACATTTCTGGTATAATCCCTTAACTTAGTGTAAGCACTGAAGTACCCTGATGTGCTCTATTAAAATAATTTGTTTAATAGCTACCTTGTATACAAACTCTGGTAACTGTCATTAAACTGTACACAGTCTACTCAGGAGCAGGCTTGTAAAAAATATCAAAAATTGAAATAGGAGTGATGGACCATGTGACTTAGTTATTTAACTTTTATAAATACTGAGTACCTACTCTGTGCCTAGTGAACCCCCAGTCATCTTCAACTGGTCCTTGTTATCAGCTCAGAAATGAATTCTTTTTGAAAACTTCCCCAGACCATTCTCCTCATGTTCCCCTTCCACAAGTACAAGGTACAAGTCCCTGCTGTAAAGGTCTACAGGATTCTGTCCTTTTCCTTCTTAGGACTGATCTATGTTTCCTTGCTCACCACTGTATCCTCAGCGCATGGATCCTGGCACATAGTAGGTGCTCAGCACAGACAGTAACTGATTGGCTGTGCATAGTGGAGTAAGCTGTGCCTTTGCTGTGTGATGGCACAGATTCCATGTGGGAAGGCTATTGGTAACAACAACAAATAGAGGATTTTGACCAGTTCTGCTTAGGACAAAGCCCCTTTCTCACAGGAGAGTCTTGGGACCAGGATGTGGCCTACTGAATAGTAATTCTGGGAATTTAGAAAATTGGTTGGAACGCATTCTTCTTCCCAGTTCTAAGCTAATGAAATAACAAAATTCAGAGTTGGAGAAAATGTTTCATAGCCAGTAGAGGGAGCTCCACCATGCAGAAGTCACTCTGGCCCTTGTTGGAAAAATGGTGTAGGGGTCATAAACTTCTCTTTGTCTTCTTAGAAGAGAAAATCTCCGAAATAGGAGGGACCAAAAACTACGTGATCCAATTACCTTCTTAGAGCCAGATTCTCCAGAACCAGGACTATTAGTTTGCTGCTCTTCTTTCCACCCCATCCTCTTTCCTCACTGAGTTCCCTTTTCTCTTTTACTTATTTATTTATTTATTTATTTATTTATTTATTTATTATATTTTTTTATGTGGGTACCGGGAGTCGACCTCGGGACCTTGCACTTGCCAGCAAGTGCCTGTGCCGCTGAGTGATATCACCGGCCCTTTTTTTCCTTTATGTGGGTTCCAGGAGTCAAACTCAGGACCTCATGCTTGCTGGGCAGGCGCTTATGCCACTGAGCTATCTCACTGGCCCCCCTTTTCTCTTTTAGCAGGATACTCTTATGTTGCTTAACAACAGGGCTATGCTGAGAAATGTGTTATTAGGCGATTTCATCGTTATTGTAAACATCATCGAGTGTACTTCCACAAATCTAGATCATGTAGGTCAATCACTTGATGTGACCTTTTGATGCAGTAGAGACACAGTAACATTGAGATGTATGGAACCGCTTCCAGCAGAACATGCTGCACTGTTTTACAACTTATTCTCTTTTATAGGAAGAAGGAATACACTCTAATGATAAAAATAGTATAGTAAATACATAAACCAGTAACATAATTATTTATTATAATTACCAAGTATTGTGTATTATGCATAATTGAATGTGGTGTACTTTCATATGACTGGCAGCCACTAGGTTTTACATCAGCATCACCATAAACATGTGAGTAATGTCTTTTGCTATGATGTTACTGCACCTATTATGTCGCTAAGTGACAGGAATTTTTCAGCTCCATTATAATCTTGGGAGGCTACTGCTGTGTGTAGTGGTCTGTTGCTGACTGAAGTGTCATTATATGGTTAGTGCCTGTGACTATAGGGTACCTGCCAAGTGCCTGGCTCTGAAGTTATAGAAATGAACAAGACAATCATGTACCCACCTTTTTACTTCTCTAACCCTGGCACTCCTGCAGGGGTGTCTCCTCTCTCTATGATCTGCTCTGACTGTTCAGATGTTTTCTGCATTGAATCAGAGTCTATTCTCTGTGCTATCTATACTGTGAATCCTGTTTCTGCTTCATTGGAAGTGGCACATAGCAGGCTCAGAACCATCTGGGTATTCTGCCCCAAATCTCCCTTCAGAACTTGAAAAAAAGTGATTGGGCCCTCTTTAGTCCTTTAGTTTTCATCACTATTTGATCCTTATCTTTTTGAGGAATGAGGTGGGCAAGGAACACACAGTTGATGTGACAACACAGAATTTAAAAATCAGCAAAATTGGATTTTGTTCTACTTGTAGCACTTTCCCCTCTTCCAAAATCCTACCTTTAGAGACTCAGAAATACTGTGCATAGATTTTGGCACATGGTAACAGTTAAAAAATTGTGTTGTCTTACAATTTAGGGAAGAGTGGCCAAAATGTAATTATTACTATCATGCAACCATTGTGACCTAGGGCAGAAAAATATGTCAATTTACCATTCAACTGAAGATAACAGTGCACATTCACATGTTTTTTTTATTTCCACATGATTTTTATAAAGAAAAACACAGTAGCCTTGCTGGGGCTAGCCACACAAAACCCTCAAATCCTGTGTCTATTTACTAGGAAGTATTGAGGACTAAACAGAGAATATTTCCCTAAGAGATTAGCAGTTTCAAAGTAGAACACGGGGGATACCGAGTATGACCCAAGAAGTTCTGTCGGGGTGTAGGAACAGTTGGGACACTCAGGTAGGATTAAATTAGGGTCCCTTTAAGAAGCAGAAAGGAAATAGCCTTTGCGTCTCAGCAAGCAGCTGAGCTGACAGCTTGTGGTTTGAGACCTGCTTCTGTGCAGTTATCCTGAGCTAACAGTCTGCGGTTTTGACACTCTCTTCTGTGTAGCTGCACTGCCCCACGTAAGCCCCTCTTTAAGTAGGTAACTTCTCCCCTCAAAATTCCTGTATTAGACCACCAAACCTAGCCCCTAGCAACAAGTCCAATAACCAATCAAGTAGTGACCCTCAGAGGGGGTGGAGATGGGACCCCTACCCCATAAAACAGGATCGCAGCCCCAGATTCAGCAGTGAACCAGGTTGGGGAACTCCACTCCTCTGAGGTGGCTGTTTACCATTTTTTCTTGCAATACCTACAATAAAATTACTTTTGTTTTGCACTGGTCTTTTCTGACTCCTCTTCCTCTTTCTATGTTGTAGAGAGAGAGACAAACATGGCAAGGGTGAGGCTGGGGACCCCTAAATCCCAGACCCACTGGACGTAACAGAGGAAAATGGCCTTGCTGGGCAAGAACAGAACCAAACTAAAATAAGGAATCACCCAAACAACTTAGAAATCAACAAGAGAGAACCTGGCTTAGGCTGCTATATGGCAGCTGCTAAGTTAAAAAAAAAAAAAAAGGTTGCATTTCAATAATGAATGAATGAATGAATGAATGAATGAACGAATTGCTTAGCATATTCCAAACTTCCTGACAAACTAAATTCTTAGGTTCTGAGAGCATATGTAGACAAATTCATTTGATAATTTGCAAGGGAGTGTGGAAAGGGAGAAGAGTGCTAGATGATGAAACAAGAAGTAAGCAGATGGGACAAATTAATGGGAAATATTTCAATGATGATCAAGTTTATGGTGGTAAAGAGGCTAAAGTTGGTGTGCTAGTTCTTGTCTATTGATAATTCTTGACTGCTGAGAAGGATTGTGACACTTAATTTTGGCTCAGTTGAAAATGATTGACTAGTAATATCTGCCTTGGGTCTGGGAATGGGCCATGGTGATTACACATGTCCATGATTTGTCATCCCTGAATAGTTCATAGAAAGGAAAAGATTTACATAAGTCACATATCAAGTTACTGGTAAGGAGTAGCTTGATAATATGCAAATACCTTAGTTTAAATCCTTATTTCCACCAGATTGACCACTTCCAACACCTGACTGTTCAAGCATATTTTAGGAGCACATTAAGATTCTTCTTGTTGGGTGAGACAGAAGCAGTAGCAAGAAAATTTCTTCTAGGAAGAGAATTTCTTCTAGGAAGAGAACTTCTGAGATAAGGTGACAAAGTCATTGATGTAGTGATTATGTGCAGTTTGCTTGGCCCGCTTGAAGGCCTGGTAATTCATGCAGTATGCACTGTTCTGACTTCCTGAATCCTGGGGAAGTTTGGGTCCTGGGTAGGATGGGCTGAGGGTTGTGAGCTATACAGAAGCAAGCAAGGCATAGGTCAGCGGACACTGTATGAGAAGGTCAGATCCTATATCAGAAGTGAATGGATGGACCAGGTACTAATTTGTTGTGGGTGGGAGGAGGACATCTGGGGCAATCCTGAAACTAGCAAGAAGGGCTGTTTTTGTTTCTTCCTCGTAAGAAGCCCCGTAGAGATGCTTTCCAGAGTGGACAGGAATATAGAAGCAGCATTGGGGGGTCTTCCCTCTTTCCTTTTCCTTTCTTCCTTCCATCAACTGAGTGTCCACTTTGTGTAAGTTAACATGATTACTGGGCTTGCTGATGCAGAAGTGTGAGAGAGTGTCTCTTTTATACCTTTGTAAGAGTGCTGAGGACTTTAGGGATACCATATTCGGTGGATTTTTAAATTACTATTGTTTTTCTTGTTTACTGAGGGGGAGCCCTCCCCCCCAGTTCCTCAAGAAATGTAATGGGGATTTGCATTTGTGTTAAAACTAATCAGAAGCTTCCTTGGCATAGATGACCAACTCTTTTTGCTTTGGACAAGTTAACTAATCTTTCTGTGCCTCAGTGTCCTCAACTGTACAAATGGATGGCATCTGGCTCCTAGGTTGCTGTGAGGAAGAAACAAGAGAATATGTGTAAAACATTTAGATTGGTACCTGGTAAGTACAGCATATGCAATAGCTGTTTTCTAACTGACAAATAAAAATTGTATATATTTATATATACAACATGAGGTTTTGTTATATGTATACATTGTGGAATGGTCAAGTCAAACTATTTAATATATGCATTACCTCATGTATTTTTTTGTGGCAAGAACACTTGAATTCTGCTCTTCTAGCGTGCATCAGTTATTATTGCCCTGCACACTTGAGTTTCATATCTTACACTGTGATTTTTTGCCTGTTTGTTTTATATTTTTTGAATAATTTATACATAGTATGCCCCACAGAGAATATGTAGTGCTGTGAATAGGAACAGACATGTAGAAAAGAACAAGATATCACCTCATTCTGAAGCTGAACATTCAAAACCTTTGAGAAAAAACTTCTAAATCAAGAATCAAAATATTCAATTTCTTGGTAGCACAGCCACAGATTAGAGTAAGTACTTTGTAGAATAGAGTAAATTGAAGAGCCTTGGAATTCTAGAGGTCTCAAAATTTGGCTTGAATGACTCGGAACATAGTTTGAGGGGCCAATTGTGCTCATATTGAATTCTCTACCTGGCAGATAATGAACTGATAAGAGGCTTTTCTGGCCACTGCACTTGTGGGTTATCAGAAAGACCCAGGTTCCCAGTGAGGACCATAGCCATGTTTACCGCCGGCTGTACGTCTGGGTCAATAGCTGTATATTGTGTAGGAGGTTGGCACATTGCCAGCTGATTCTCAAGGTGGCAAGAAGACCTTAGCTGATACAATATTGATCTCAGGCCTGTTGGTGTCCATGGAATTCAGGAGTGAGTTGCAATAAGACAAGCTTGTATTTAGTTTTCTAGATAGTTGCCATCCTGTTAATTTCTCTTTGCATGTAATTTGGCCTTCTGATCTCAGAAAACACGTTACCTTTCTTACAAAATGGACCTTGATGGAACCATGTGGGAAGATGTATTCAGGGAAAGACAGCACAGGAGGCCCCTTTGTGCCTTTTAATGATCTGTTGTTAAGTGCTGCTGGGGACAGAAAGACTCAAGGTGGGGATGGTGAAGACAAGTTGTAACTGAGGCCATGTGTTCACTAGATTGACTCATAACACAGTGAAATATTACAAACGTTAAGTAATCAAAACTGATGCAGGAGGAAGAGTTTAAATTAGGTGCAGAACACGCTCCCTGTGTCTTTGAGGCTCTCAAGGTGAGACTGTGCTGAGTACAAATTAGAAGCTTGTTGTACTTTGTTTCCTACGTATTATCAATTAAGCCTTTTCCAGAAGCAACAGCACAGATGGTGTTTCACTTAGTTTTATAGGGTAGTCTTCTACCCTTTACTATAAGAGGAGATGAGAGCAGGAGGCAATCATAAGGCTTTCCTTATTACCATTTTGGTACTTTCTTAATGATCCTACTTTACTTCCCCTGTGTCTTCCTGGGTTCGGAGGAAAGGAACACTTTCCCCCTCCAGGTTATCTACTCAGTCCTCAATCTGTACTCATTTTTGACAAAAGCTACAGCGCAGTACCATATGGAGTGTTTTTAAAGAGCCAGCCCTCCAAACTAGACACACATCTACAAGGTAAATATGCTTGCTGCCATACAAAATGCTGTTGAATGTTACAGGATGCACCTAAATATTCACATCTGCTCTGGACTGAATTGTGTGACCCTCAAATTCATATAGTGAAGACTTAGCCCCAAAATGATGATATTTGCAGGTGGAGCTTTTGGGGGAGAGAATTAAGTTTAGATGAGGTAAAGAGGGTGAAGCTCTAGTGATGGTATTCATATTCTTATAAGAGACACCAAAGAACTCTATTTCTCTCCTTCCCTCCCTGACCCTCCCTGCTACTCTGTCTGTCTCTATGTCTCTCATGTGAAGAAACAGCAAGAAGAGAGCTACCTGCAAGCCTGGAAAAGGGCCCTTTCCAGAAGTGACTCGTGCTAGGCCTTGACTTTGGACTTTTAGCCTCTAGAAGTATGAAAATATAAATCTCTGTTGTTTAAGCCACCCAACCTATAGTATTTTGTTATGGCAGTAAAGCAGATTAAGATAGCACCTTGTGTGTATATGAACTTAAAAATAGCCTAAAATTGAAACTTGCTAGTGGTAGGCCAGGCTGAGTGACTTCTAGCAGATGGAAGGGAATAAGCAACTCTAACCGAAGGTCTTCCTCATCTTCAAAAATTTTCCCACCTTATGTCACAGTGTCTTAAATTCAACCATTGTAGGCAAATGGAATGAGTGGATACATCTTGCATTTTGGGATTCTGATGATTGTCCTCTTTTTGGTTCCCTTCCCTTTTATTTTTAAATTCAAATGTGAGGGGGGCCGGTGAGATGGCTCAGAGGCGTAAGCGCCTGCCTGGCAAGCGCAAGGGCCCAAGTTCGACTCCCGGAACCCACATACGAGAAAAGGGCCAGTGATACCACTCAGCGGCACGGGCGCCTGCTGGCGCGCGAGGTCCTGAGGTCGACCCCCGGTACCCACACACACACACACAAATAAATAAATAAAAAATTCAAATGTGAAAGAAATACAAGTACATAGTTAGCAAACAAACCACAACAATAACACAAATAGATATAGAGTCTCTCTCACTCTAGATCCTAAGACCTTCAGCTTGCTTCCCCAGAAAAACCAGGTTTGTCAGTATTTGTGGGTTTGTTTCAGGTGTTACATGCATGCATAGAAGTTTCTATACTTAAAAAAATGGTTCCAGAGTGGGAGCTGGTGAAACCTTTAAAAGGGGGGCCTAGTGGGATGTCTTTAGGTCATTGGTAGCATTTGCTAGAAAGGGATCTGGGATCTCACAGTCTCCTCTCTTCTCCCCTCCTCTCCTCTACTCTCCCCTTCCCTCCCCTTTTCCCCTCTCCCCTTCCTTTTCTCATTTTTCTCCTCCTTCTCCCACCCTTAATCCTAGTGCCCTTAATCCTAGCATTGCACAATGAATTAGATTTAGTTACCTCTGATAAAACCCCACCTATGACTGCATGAGGCTTTGTGGGGACATCTAGACATAAGCCATAAGAGTACCCCTCATCTGAAGGAGGTACAAGGGGACAAAAGGAGGCTGAAAGTGAAGGTAAAGTATGTCAAATAAAGGATTCAAAGTCTTCCTGAGGATTGGTCAATATGAACTACATGGATAATGTAGAAACTCCGTATAATGTCAGTTATATCTTGTCACAATCACCTGACAAATCCTTTTTCATATTTCATGCATAATCTTTTTCTTTTTTGTGGGTACTGGGGGTCGACCTCAGGACCTCATGCGTCAGCAGGCGCCCATGCGGCTGAGCGATATCACCGGCCCTTTTTTTCGTATGTGGGTTCCAGGAGTCGAACTCGGGTCCTCGTGCTTGCCGGGCAGACGCTTACTCCACTGAGTCATCTCACTGACCCTTCATGCGTAATCTTAAATGTGATTTCATCAAGGGTTCTTCCCCAACTGCTCTTTCTAAAGTAGCTTTTCTAGCAGCCCTAAATAGAGGGCTATCACAACTTTCTACATAGCTGTAGGCATAATTTCCTTGCATTTGTATTACAGAAACGATACTGATTTTTGCATTTTATAAACATAGAAGTATCAGATAATATTGAAATTTTTCAAAATATTACCTTTCCTCACTATCCAAGATTTTGTCATTTGCTGCCTCTCACATTTATCGTCATGCTAGCTAGACCCTGAGGTCTGTGAATACAGTGACTAGGCCTTATTTGATTTCATATCCCCAGTGCCTAGCCCAGGCGCTCAAGGAACATGTCTTAAGTAAAGAAAATAATGCAGCCTGTAGTGGTAATCAAACTATGAGAAACCTAATTGGTAACCAAATGTGGTCTTCTCCATCCTTTTGGGATTCAGTGCTGTACCTGTGAGTACATACAATCATAAAATCTCACATGTACAACTTTTGAGGACCCCTCTGTGGGTACACTCTATGTCCATTTTCCTCTCTGTGACTTTATCTTTATGGCTGTAAAATACCAGATATGCTAGCCTTTTATTCAGCATTCTGAACATGACCTCGAGGGAAGGGAACACTAGATACAAACACCAACTACTCTTACAGTGGTTCAAATGGTTGTAGTCATGCTGAATCTAGCAAGATTTGCACCAAGCAAGAGTAGGCTGACCACTGATCTTGTTTTGTACCTAAAAGGATAAGGTCTGTGGGTTTCTCCAGGGCTTTCAATAGGGTCAGAGAGGATCTCCAATGAATTGATCTTGGGTAGAAACCTTATTTTGGACTTCTATCTGCTCATCTCTGGAAACAACTCAGATTCCCAGTCTCACTTGCATTTTGCTCATATGAGGGAGAATTACTCCCTGCATGGTCCCCTTCTTTTTTTTTTTTGTGGGTACCGGGGGGTTGACCTCAGGACCTCGCGCGCCAACAGGCACCCGTGCCGCTGAGCGATATCACCGGCCCCTTTTTCGTATGTGGGATCCGGGAGTCGAACTCGGGCCCCCGCGCTTGCAAGGCAGGCGCTTATGCCACTGAGCCATCTCACCGGCCCGTGGTCCCCTTCTATAAGCAGAATATATCAAAGAAAAGTAACTACTTATCTTTCCTTAGTACAGTATTTTTCTAATATTTCAATATTTTCTCAATATTCTCTTGACTTAATACCTCTCCCAACTGATTTCAAATTTTTGAAACTTGGAAGCAATTATGAAGACATTTTCCATCTTATTTAAATATTGTCAATAGACTACTTCAGAGGACTTGATATCCAGATTAAAAAGGGGTATGATTTTATATCCTGATGAATTTATGTTTTATTGATTGTATTTCAACAGGGTTTTTCAGAAAGTTATATTTCCAACTTACTTTTACTGAGTCATATGGGGATTTTCTCATATCCTTATGAAGTTCCTTTTCTTGGCTTTTCATAATGCCTTTGATTGAGCTGACTGAGAACAGCCTCCCCAGTTGGACTATTATGTTTGAATCCGTGCCCTTAAATGCCCAATATGTTAAAGCAGAGTGGTGGTACTGGGTAGAGGTAAGGTCTAGTCTAGAGATCATTTGGTACCTTTGGGGTGTGGCCTCAAAAAGGATTATGAGAATCAAGTTTCTCCCTTTTCCTCTTTTGCTTCCTGGCTCCTGATGTGGGCAGTTTGCTTCACCATGCTGTCCACACCATTCTCATTTGGCATTCCCACCAGAGGCCCAAAGCAATAGGTCAACCCAAACTTGGGCTGGGGCCTCCAAAAGCATAAGTCAAAATAAACCTCTTTCCCTTCATGAGTTAATTATCTCAGACATTTTATTACAGTACTGCAAAGCTGACTAGTATGTAAACTATTTTCATATCTTCTCATCATCCCTGGTATGTGGCCTCTAAGGCAGAAAGAAATATAATGCTAAATATTTAGTTTATTATCTTTCTGAAAGTCTCTTTTTTTAGTTCTGCAGGAATAAACAAATTGAGTGAAATGATTTCTGAACTACTCATAATATTGTATGATCCTAAATTATTCTAATTCTCACTGCTGGAGAGAAAGTACATTATTTTAATTCATTAAGAAGGCAATAATTGGGTGGCTCCATCACTGCAGGAAATGAAACAAGAAGTCACAAAATCAAAGGCAAATAAGATGCCTAAATAGATCAAGCAGAAATGACATGTAGAGTGTCACCGCTTAGGCAGTTGTTACTAAGATATGCTGGCTATATATATGACAGGTAGCTATAGCAATGTAGGACTTATTACTTTCCAGAGACCAGAAGCATATGATTTTTTTCTTTTTTTTGTCCTTATACATTTACAATCAGGAATTCCTTCAGACTTTTGGGAAAGTACGTAGCATGACTTTCTACTCCTAGGCATGCATGCTGGATGGTATAATGGTTTGGAGATATAGTTTTTAATCTTTTTAGTTATATTAAATCCTTAAGACATTTGGTCATGGGGAATGGCTATGGGTTTGCCAAGCAGTCAATGGGGAGAGGGGCATGTGACAATTCACACAAAAGACATGTATGCTCAGGTTAGCTGGAGATGAACATGATGGGGTTTTAGATGCCACCAAAACATGTAAACATTGTGTTTTAAGGAGGAAGGCCCAGGATGGTTTGTAAGGAGAAAAGAGTTGTGGTTAGGCAGGTGATTTAGAAGGGCTACTTGGGCAGTTGGGTGGAAAAAGGATGAGGCTGTGAGGAACTGGAGGAAGGAGACTGTTGGGGGGACTATTGCTGAAGAGAGATGAGAGGGCTACAAAGAGAACTCACAACAGAGCTTGGAATCACAAAATTTAGTGACAGGTTGCCTGTGAACAGTGGGAAAGGCGGGGAGAGGAGAGGAGAAGAGAGGACAGGACAGGACAGGACAGGACAGGAGAAGAGGAGGGTGGAAAGGTGAACAGAAAATAAGGGGGAAATGAAGAAAAGGCAGGCCGGTGAGATGGCTCAGTGGCATAAGCGCCTGCCTGGCAAGCGCGAGGGCCCGAGTTCGACTCCCAGAACCCACATACGAAAAAAGGGCTGGTGATATCGCTCAGCGGCATGGGCACCTGATGGTGTCCAAGGTCCTGAGGTTGACCTCCGGTACCCACAAAAAAAAAAAAAAAAAAAAAAGAAGAAAAGGAGCAAAAAAGACTAGGGTAGTTCCAAGATGCCTACCTTTGGTAAATATTTGGCTGAATTAATCCATTAACCTTGCTTTTCTTTATACATACACATTAGGTATTAAACTACTAGATTCCAAAGAACACCTCATCATTTTGCTCATTTAAACTTTAAAAGGATAATTTGCCTAATCAGATTAAAATACATAATGACCAACTTCTTACTCTTACCATAGCGTTTCTTTCTTGTCCTTTCACTTGCCTCTAATAGTTAAGTCCTTTGGTTCAGTGTTTGTTAAACAAAGGTTTATGGAGCCCTACTCTGTACCAGGCATTGTTCTTTTGGCTGGGGATATCATGGTGAAGAAAAGAAAAAGAATTCCTTGCCCTCACGGGATTTCAATGTTCCCATTTGAATCTCAGATATTTAATTAACTTTTTTCAGTTAGAGTCTGGCTTGGGCATTCCACACCATCACTCTGTTTTCCTTAGAAGCAAATGGAACTAAAACCTACTGAGGAAGAAATCTCAACCCCAAGTCACTCTTATGTTGCTTTTCTACCAAAGAGCCTCATTTATCACATTTAAGACTCAGAGCCTCTCTGTTGCCTTTGATGTACATAATAATGAGGAATTGGCCCCAAGTTCCCCGCAAGAGCACAGAGATAAATTTGTGGCTGGTTATTTCTCTAGTAGGAGGTGAAAATTCTTCTTTAAATGAGACAAGGAGAAGTTTCTCTCATTTCTTCTTCCATTCAACTGGGAAAGAATTTTGTTTTGTTTTGTTTATTTTCAAAGTTCTAACTTTTCAAAGACCTTTGAATTCGGGGCTGACCTGGGAGCAGGAGGGCGGTTGCTCTAGATGTTAGACAATCACAGAGTTGGCAGAGAAGGGAAGCATGGGGGGATGCAGGGGTGAGATGTGTGTTTCTCAACAAACCGCAGCACTGGGCCCCATGAATGTTGTAAATGTCTGAGGAAAACACAGTATGATGAGCTGAGGGGCCTGCTGCTGTCCCAGGCACCTGATGAATTTAGAAAGCATTTTTCTATTTCCCTTAATGTTTCTCTGGCAAGTTCCATCTCATTTCTTGCTTTAATGAGGACATTCTTTATGCCTCAACAAAACCCCTACAGTTAGAACTTAGGCCCATTACCTCCACTGCTCTTCTTTGCTAGGATTGCAGTGGGAGGCAGTGAAGGAGGAGCTCCCGCCAGCTGTGGGCTCTCTGGAGACTGTCATCCACCTGTAGGTAGCCCTACCCAGAATAACAGCCTCTGGCTCACCTTGTGATGGAGACAATCACACCTCCTTCTCTCTCTTATGCCCCCAGGCACCCAGATTGTGCCAACATGATGTGTGCACTAAGAAGGCAGCTGGGTTTATTTTGGTTCATTGTAATTCAATGTACTTTTGCTGCACACTGTGCTAACCACCGACTCAGAAGAGTGGAGAAAAGTAGTATCCTGTCTGTGGATCAGTCACGGATAGAAAGCTCCATCTCCACTAGAGAAATATGTAAAGTGCAATGGCAAGACAGGAGGAAGAGCAATTAATTCTGCTGAGAGATGTAAAGCAAGGTCGAGCAAGGAGGTGACATGGGAATTAGGATTTTAAGGATGACTGCGTTTGCCAGGAGATAAAGAAGGGTTGACATTGCAGGATGAGAGAATATGAACAAGCACTAAGAGGCCTGACAGAACTGCTGATGTTCAGGACTATGGATTAGTTAAGAAACTAGTGTGTCACCTCCATAATGCATTGCTGGCACTAATGAGGGAGTGTTTCAAATACAGATCTGAGTCCCAGGCAGTGGAGGAGATTAGATTTTTTTTTTGTGGGTACTGGGGGTCGACCTCAGGACCTCACGTGCCAGCAGGCACCCGTGCTGCTGAGTGATATCACCGGCCCTTTTTTCGTATGTGGGTTCCGGGAGTCGAACTCAGGACCTCGCACTTGCCAGGCAGGCGCTTACGCCACTGAGCCATCTCACCGGCCCCTAGATTTTGAGTCTAAAGAAAATCAGTGGGTTTTAAGCAGTTGAAAAAAGGAATTGATTCTGGTTTTAGAAATATCTCTTTGGTAGGAATGTGAAGGAATGTAAAACAGAGAATTGGAGCAGGGAGCCTATTCATGAGATTATTACAATAACACAGGTGAGTGGTGATGTAGATCTGGGCTTAGGCTGCATCTTTAGTTTGACCATCTCTCCTGAATTCGGGTCTCTTTCATCCAACTGTCTACTTGCCTGTTCTCCAGTGTCTAACAGGTATCTCACACTTCACATGTCCCAGAAGTCTTGCCCTCCCTGCCACCCACCCACTCCACACTGCCCTCCATGGCTCACTTGATGGCAGCATCACCCTATTAGTTGCTCAGGACTAACCTTGGAAGCTGCCCTTGATTTTTTCTCCTCAGTACCCCCATTTAGCCAATTGTAAAATCCCACCGACTCTGCCTTCTTCTTCATCATTCACTCCTCTCCTTCCCTGATGGCCTTCTCACTATTCCATAAACACCTCTGGGCCACTCTGGCTTTCCTTTAGGCCTCTCCTCCAGCTAGTCCTGCATCTGTTTCTCTCAAACATTCCCCAGGATCACTTCCTCAACTCCTCTACATCTTTCCTTTAACATCATTTTCTAAGGGAAGGCTTACTTTGTCTCCATATCTAACACTGCAACCTGCCTTTCCCCAGAGCAGCCCAACTACTTATGTGACTCTTTTTTTTATTTCCATAGTACTTAACACCTTTTAGCATGCTATATAATTATATGTAATTCATAACTATTTTATGCATTTTTATTGTCTGTCTTCTCACACTTAAATGTAGCTCTGCAAGGATAGAATTCTTTTTCTGATTACTTACAACTATATCTCCCCTAGAATAGCACCTGGCTTAGAATAAGGACTCAGTAAATACTGAACAAATGAATGAATGAATGAATGAATGGGCCATTTGCTGGAAAGAATGGTAGATGTAGATTAGCAGAGTAGAAATTGCAACTCTTGACATTCTGTTGGCTTTGAGGATGGAGCAGAGTAAAGAACAAAGAATGATTCTGGGATCCATAGTTTGGTTTGATGCCTTTACTTGATATGGGAAAGGCAGGAGAAGAAATATATCTGGGAAAATTTATGAGGTATTCTTGTGTCTTGGTGAGTCTGAATCTTGTGCAATGGCCAAGTTCAGTTACTTGGCAGACAGATTTTGCCTCACAGAGAAGAAGACAGGTTGGAATTTAAATTTTGATTTTAATAGTCACCAGCTATGGAGTAGATGAGATCTCCCACAGAGAGATAAAAAAAAATGAAAGAGTAGAAAGTGATAGCAAGATGCTCAAGGACACCCATCTTATTTATGAGGCACACTTAGGTGAAGCCAGCATATGCTAGTCAAATCCTGGGTGTACAATTTGGTCTCGCTGGCACACTTGGACATGTTTTTGGAATCTGGATATAGATAGATTGAGGCAAAAAAAAAAAAGAAAAAAAAAGAAAGAAAGAAAGATGGAGGCAAAAAGTGAGATGATAAAAAAAGTTTTGTTACATCATCTTGGTTGATTCTAAGATTTTTTTGGTTGTTTCTTAGGACTTAATGTCCTCTAATAGTCCCTAATATCCTCCAACTACTCCTGTACCAGCCTTCTTCTTTTTTTTTTGTGGGTACCGGGGGGTCGACCTCAGGAACTCGTGTGCCAGCAGGTGTCTGTGCCACTGGGTGATATCACCGGCCCCTTTTTTGTATATGGGTTCTGGGAGTCGAACTCAGGACCTCACGCTTGCCAGGCAGGCACTTACTCAGCTGAACCATCTCACCGGCCCTATCCCACCCTTCTTGAATCTTTCCTGAAGCATCTGCCTGAATATTTAGGATGATATTTATCTCAAGATGGCAGATAACAGAGCCCTAGCGCAGAGCATTAAAAGCACCAGCAATTGTTTTCTTCACTGAGTTGTCATGAAGGCTCCTGTCTACAACATTTGCATTTCACTTTCCATGATCCCTTTGAGGTAATTTGCTGCAAGGCCTCAGATTTCAATTTCTTAGAACAGTCAGAGACCAGAGAAATGAATTTTGCATGTTTACTTGAGTTGATGATGCTTGTTTCAGCAAATGACTGTTTAAGGAATTCTAACAAAAAGCTATTTTATTTTTCTTCTTCTTCTTTTTTTTTTTTTTTGTAAGAAATTTCTCAGGAAGAAGATGGCAAACATATATGCAAGGTTCTATATTCACTTTAGAAACCAGTGCTGATTGGCGGAACCTATTTGGGCTTGCATTTAATCATCACCCCTGCTGAGAACCAGGAACCCTCATAAATGCCTAATACTATTTGAAGCTGTTGTTAAACTGGTTATAGCTATTTTGCAAGTAGCTTTTGGGAATGTTTTTTCTTCCTTAGTAGAGAGAGGATTTTATGGCTATCATGGCTTTTACTTTCAAGGAAGTTCCTCAGAACTGTTTGAGCTAAACAAGCAATGCATTAGGGCAATGATAGTGAATCTTTTAGAGACCAAGTGCCCAAACTGCAACCCGAGACCCACTTATTTACTGGAAAGTGCCAACACTACAATTAAACCTGAATACTGACCAGCCACGTGGAAGCTCAGACAAGTTGTGGCTGAGTCCCAGCACGTGATGTCATCACCTCGTGCCACTGCTCCTTTCCAAGCAAGTGCATAGCCCCTTTTTATGCTGTTATCTGATGCTTGGCTGCTGCAGCAATGCTGAGGTGACTTGGCTTATGTGCAGATAGAGAGGGCTCTGCATGTCTAATGCAGCACAAATGGCACAGGTTCACTGCCACTGCTTTAAGGTGGTCTTCTACAGCATCTCCCTTTTCTCTTTGGTTGCCTTCTAGAGAGTCAGTAGTGCTACAATGGTGCCCTCTGTCTTCCCAGGATAAGTATAGATTGTATAAATGGGCAAATCATGTGCTTGGAGTCTGTCTCATGATGAGAGAAGTACTGGTAAAAGTGACAGTGTTATCGTTGCTGGTGGTAGTGGATCTATGTGTTAGTACTATAATAGTGCTGTATAACAGAGACTCCAAACACAGCATCTTAAAATAAGAAATTTATTCTTGCTTACCTGTTAGTGGGTGCCTACTGCCTGACTGTGGTAAGCTGGGTCGGGCTGGGTGGTTGTGATTTTATAATGCAGATCCTGACAGACCTGGCTGTTCACTGTAGGTTGGGCTTAGGGTTATTCTACAGGTAATCATTACAAATCCCAGACTAAAAGAGCAAGAGCTTTGTGGGAGAGAGTGGAAATTGTCATAGTGATGACAGAAGTATGAGGATGCATTCGTCAGGCCTCTCTGGAGAAATAGAATAAAATATATATTTATAAAATAAGTGGTTTATTAGATTTGCTGGCATAATCACAGAAGCTGAAAATTCCATGGTACCATTTGCAAGATGGAAAGCTGAGGAATCCAGTAGTAGCTTAGTCTAAAAGGCTGAAAGTCTCAGAATGGGAGAACAATGATGCATCCTCCAGTCTGAGGCCAGAAGCCTGAGACTCCCCTAAACCCCCAATGCTGCTGATGCACATCATAAAGAACGAAGAACCCATACTCAGGATATGTCTTCCCCACTTAGCTTGCTGATCCACATGCCAATTTCCCTGGAAACACCTGAAAGTTTCCTTTATCAGTTCTTACACCCCTCAATGCACCCAAAATTAACCATCACATAAAAACAGTAGGATTGTGATGTGTTGTGTACATGTACCAAGTGCCTATGAGGGATGTGATCATTATATACTACAAACAGGTAGTATATATGAAAGGGTCCAAGAGATAGAGGGAGGGGAGAGAAGAGAAGGGAGGAGAAAAAGGGATAAAAGAGAATCAAGATTTGTCATGTACAAGTACCAACTCCCTATGATGAACATAATCATTATGTACTTCAAAAATGTACCAATAAAAAAGGAGGGAAAAAATAGAAAACAACATTAACCATCACAGAGGACAAGTTACACTGTACAAGTCTCTAATATGTCAAGAGCGTCTACATGCCATTAAATAAAAAAGTAACATGGTGAAGCTCAAACTCAAGAAGTGTAATCTGACCATTATGAGAACAAAGTCAGGTGGCCAAGGCTAACATTAATCAAGGATATAAATATATTTCTAAGACAGTAAATTTCAAATATTTCACCATAAAAAAGCATAGGTAAGTGCAGTGATGGATATGTTGATTAGCTTGATTTAATCATGCCACAGTATATGCATATATTAAAACATTGCATTATACCCCATAAATATATACAATTATGAGTTATCCATCAAAAATAAAATCGACAGTAAAAATTTAAAAAGTGCATTTTCATGTGGAGAGGGAGTAGGAAATGTATATTTGCCAAGTATTATTTTTATTTACCACACCATCTGTTACTTGAGGGGCATGTGCAATGTCTCAGCTCACTTGGCTATGTATTGGCTAGAACTTATGGGGTTCCTACTATGTGTCAGAAACTGCACTGAGCACTGAGGTTATTATATTGAAGACACAGAGGAATTTAGGAGACAATGGATCCTAGGATCCTGGTAGGGAACCCATCCAAAGTGTTATCTTACTGATGGGCTGTAGAGAGGCACATTTGATCTTGGGGTCTAGAAGGGGGAGCAGTTTAAGGTTTTTGGGGTCTCATATCCTGGGGGCAGTGAACATAGTGACATTTCCCATATCCAAGGTTCTAAGCTCTTGACCTTCTTAGAAACACTGGGCAAGATTTTTCTGGTCTAGAAAGAATACATAAATGGGACCATAGGTATAGAAAAATGTAACATAAGTGTGTCAAGGAGACTGAATGCTCCAGATAAAGACTAGAACAGGGGCTTACTATATACAGGGATGAGCTCTCATGACTCTGAGATCCCCAGAGAGACTGCTGCCATTCTAAAGAATTTGAGGACTTGGTTCATTCAAATAAATGGAATAAGTGACCCAGTTAGAACCTTCGAGAACCCATGGAAATGGTAGATAGCTAGATGGTGGAAAAACAAAACCTCTTATGTATATTTTATGCAGTTATGATTGATGTATCCATGTAAACTTGATTTTTATCTGCTATGACTGATGTGCAATGGAATCTATGAACTGACTCTTATATGTATTTCTGGAGGCTGCTTATTGCATAAGAAAGGAATACAGCTAAGTAGACAAATGTTTCACCTACGAACATCAGTGGAGCACAAAGTGTTAAAGCCTATTTCAAAGAGGAAAGCTCTTTTAGAGGATTGAGAGATTGGAAAGTGAAACAATAAGTGGAGAAGGAAGTTTTCATTAAGTCTTTTAGCAAAGAGATAAGTAAAGCTTGGTGAGTGCCCCAGGATGACAACAGTCATTATCAAAATATAATACGCAAATATGACTAAAGCTGCATTATTTTATTGACTTGCTTAGTATTGATTAGATGGCCAATTTCAAGTTTCAAAGTTTCCTTCATTTGGGCTTACAAAGTCCAATATTGGCAGCTAAGTTTTATAAACTTTTGATGTTTTATGTTTGACTCCATAGATAGAGTGGGCAAGAAGAAACATTGCAGAATCTGTTATGCCAAGTTATTTAAAAATGTTTTCTCTATGGCAATGGATTTTAGAGCCATCCTTATATCTCTACGAAGTATTTACCTTGTGGGATTTTCTGAAACACAAATTCAGAGGTTATTTCCAAAATTTATCATCTCATGGATATGTAGAGCAAACCACAGCATAAGAGCAAAATCCATTCAACCTGTTTTTATAAATAAAATTTTATTGAAACATAACTCTGCCCACTCATTTACATACCATCCATAGCTATTTCTGTACTATACAACAAAACTGTGTTGTAGTGACAGAGGTCTTATAACCTTCAAAGTCAAAAGAATTTACTCTCTGGCTTTTTATAGAAAAAATTTGCTGAGTCTTGCCACAGGGAGTAGACTGGGTACATCAGCATACATGTAATCTGAGGGTATGAGGCAGAAACTCTTGCTTGTAAATAACAGGATTCTTTCTGGAGTCTAAGTCTGGAAAGTCTCAGGGGTAGATAGGACTTCAGTCATGGCTGAATGCATGGGTTCAAAAGATGTCATCAACTCTCTCTTATTCTCTGTCTCTTGCCTCTCCTTTCTGTTATGTTGACTTCACTCTCAGTCAGATTCTCTCTAAGTGGTAGAAAAGATGGCCACCCAGGCTTATCTAAGGTTCTTGGCTTTTAGAAGTGCCGAAGAAAAGAGAGTCTATTTCCCCTCGTACCTATGGCAATTCCTATCCCCAGTCCTCATGACTCAGACATAGCTTGGTGCTGAGTCCTGGGTTGGTTACTGTGCTTACAGGTCATGGACTACACTAAGCATATTGTGTTGCAGGTCCTCTCTTCACCTATGAGAGGAGGAAAGAAGGACCATATGTTTGACATCCCCAGAGCTAGTGAAAAAGGAATTCTCAATAAGAATCAAAGGGAAATTAAGGATATCTGCAAAGTTTGCAGACAGCTAGAATCTGAGAATTCTTTGGGCAGTTCATATTTATACTATTTTTCTTCTCATTGTGATTTCTTCCAGCTGCTTAATTTTCCATCTTTGCTCTATCTTGCATCTGTCTTCTTCTATTATTGCTTTGCTCCAAACTTCTCAGGAGCTCTGTTCTTTCATTCCCTCCAAGTTCATATATAGGGCATGGCTGCATGGTACAACCTTAATGCAGGCATGTAGTATCTGAGGGCAAAGATACTCAGCACAGAATAGTAGAGAAACTTAAATTTAACACCAGCCATTCCTCCTGAAAAGACTTATCAGACATAAAGAATTTTTTTTCCTAATTCTATGACATACTCAAGCTCCAGTTCAGAAAAATATTCTTGGTCAATTCTCTCCTTTAAGACTTTTTCTCTCACTAAACTCTAGACTCTCGCATCCCAAAATGTGTTCATTTCTTCCTTAGAATATAAAAAAGGAATAAAGCTAAGTAGAATATTTTTACACTCTCTGCCCTACTTCATGTTAGGCTTTGGAGTAACTTATACCCCCGAATACTTTTAAGGAACTTTGTGAAGCAAAAGTTCATCCCTGCAAATCATCAGCCTTATAATACTAACAAAAGTTTTCAAAGTATTGTGCCGTTGTGACAATGGTAGTAGTTACTCTAACATGGATTCATTGTACTGACCAGAATAAACTCCAATAGAGAAAGGGAGGGGCAGGAAGGGGTTGGGGAAAGTTTTACTTGCTTTCACGTGTGTATTATTTTTTATGGTTAGAAATTACAGCATTCATAAATAGTCTTTCCTAAAAAGAAATCTTTCTTTCATTACCAGAAAAATGCATAAGGTTCATCTAGCCAAAGTCAGGCATCATGTGCCTCTCTTTTATGATAAGAAGGGACTATCTCAGGCAGCTACTGGTCCAATAAAGTGAGAGGCATATGGAGAAGTCCTTAGTTAAATGTACAATTTAGGTTCAAGTCTAGGAGTCCAGAAAACACAGAAAAGACCAACTGAAGCCTAGTTGTCCCGCAAAGTGAAAAAAATGTTTTTTTTTTTGTAAATGACGAAATCTTTATGAATGGGCATCATACAATATTGTTGTATTTATACCTTACTGATGTGTTTAGGATGAGAGCAGATCCCATTCATGTCCAGAGATCTTTTCCTTTAATACATCACTCTTTCCTCTTATCTCTAAAGACACTTATTTTTGTCTTAGAATATTTATGCCTTGTCTTTCTTTCTGTTATGTGACTAACAGTTTGAGAGTACAGAAAATTCATCTCTCTCATGCCCTTTCAGCCTCTAGAATAAATTTTTGTACCTTGTTGCTGTTGAATAAGGATTTTAGATGAATGGTAAATTTGAGCCTCAAATTAGACAGCCACTGCTATAGTTTAAAGCTTGAATGTCCCACAAAGGCCTATGTTTTAGAAGCTTAGTTCAAGATCTTTAAGAGATAGATCTAGTGGAAGGTTTTTAGGTCATTGGGAGTTGCCTTTAAAGGGAATTTGGGATGTCATTTCCTTCCTCTTTCTCTACTTGCTTCCTGGTCATAAAGTGAGATGTTTTGCTCCACCACGTGCTTCTGCATGGATTTTCTGCCTCAGCACAGGGTCAAAGAAATGACACTAATTGATCATGGGCTGAAATTTCCAAAAGTATGAGACAGAATAAATATTTTGTCTGTGTAAATTTATTTTCTTAGGTATTTTTCACAATGACAGAAAGCTGACTAACACAGCCACAGATGGAATTTATGTGCTGATCACCTGCTGGTAAATAAATATCATTGGTTCCAGATGGGACCAGGTGAGATTTAGGAATGGAATAGCAAAAGTCTATCTCCCTAATAATGATGGAGCTTAGACCTGGCAACAGAAGTTTTAAGTGAACCACAGTGATTTTCTTGTACTACTAATGATCTCACCATTATTTCTCTCTAGTATATGGTGAAAGGTGATTTTAGATTCATCTGAAAGGCCTTTGATTATACTAAGTGAGTATATTAATATGGATATATTTTATGGATAATACCTTCTGCCTTCCCAAGAAAAGCTGTTCCATCTGCTGAGAAAATTGGGGAGCACTGTTGTCCATGCTACTTAATTCTTTTCATTTCCTGGTTTCAGACAAATAATGTCCCTTAAATTTCCAAACAACATGACATATTGGTATGTAATATGCTGCTATACCTGTGTTGCTCTGTGATTTCTGGTGGCATTTATCTATTCAAACAAAAATATGTATCGCAGTCTAAAAATGGAAAAAAATACAAAATAAGACTGTAGTACCTTGCTTATTTACAGAGCAACACAAGAACAAAGTATGTGGCAAATCAAAGTGAAAATATTCGAAGTTAAAGATAGGTGGAGGTGGAGTGGCTAAAAAAAGGTCAACCCACCCAGAACATTGTGTGATGATTCTTTGTACTGAACCTGAAATAACTTTGGCTGTTTTTAGTGAAATGACAGTGAAAGTAGGAAAAGGCTATTTCAGACAAAAAGGCTCAAAATAGGGCTGTGATCATTTTTCATCACACGATACCAGAGGGAACAGATGTGGAACTCTCTAGAATGTTTAAACAATTTCTGCCTTGGCAAAACCAAAGGACCTGGCAGGACCTCAGGAAAGAGAGAATATGAGGTAGTTTTAGTATCTGACCAACATCCAAAAGGATATTAAATATGTCTTCGTTAATGTAGGTGAAGACTTTCTGGAAAAGGTCCATATGAACTTCTATTTGCAGGAATACAGGGTGGGAAAAATGCCACTGTGGCCCTTTCTGTGATAGAAAACCCTCTGGTTCTCCATCCCCAGAGTCTTCAAAGATGGAGTTTGGTTCCAGGTGTATGATAAATTTCTGAGTTAGCCATTGCAAAGAAGCCTCCTGGAGTTGTCAGAGAATCTTGGTGTAAGCTCTTTGGTTTACTTGTCTGTGTCACAACATGATTCAACTCTCTGATTTCACTGGAGTCCAGCTTCTGTCCTTCAGCCTTGCAAATCCAGGAGTTCATTCCTATTGGTGACTCATGGGGGACATTAATCACAGAGATATTGAGCCATTCAAACCTTCTTGCAAATATATGAATTTATATGGGGCAACTAAGGAGTGCTCACTACGTGCCAGGCATGCAAGAGTTCATGCTGAAAGCTGGGATGTTGCAGTAAACAAACTAACCTTTCTCTTCTTTGCTTCCTGGCCATAAGGTGAGTGGTTTTGCTTCTCCATTTGTTCTCACCATGACGCGCTGCTTCACCACAAGCACAAAGCATTGGAGCCTGTGGTAAGCCTAAGTGAATGTTTTCTTTTTACAAGCTGATTTTCTTAGATACTTTGTTGTAGCAACAGAAAGCACCCAAGAACACATGCTAAATACTTTTAAGATATACTATGTATTTCTTGTTTTGACTAAGGCAAGGTTAGCTTCTCTGACTGACAAGTCCTGCTGTCTTAGTGGCTTAATATGCTAGTTTGTTTCTTGAATATTCTTGTGTCTACCTTGTGAATTTGATTGATGGACCTCCTCCCATAAATTAGTAAAAGACCAGGTTGCCTTCTACTTTCAATTTTGCCAGCCCCTAGAGCCTAAAGTCATCTGCTGGATCTTCTACATCAGGAGACTTGTTATGTGAGTAACTGTGGAACATTCATGGAGGTCCTTATGGGCCAGGTCTAGAGGTGGTGGATACCATTTCTGCCCACAGTCTGTTGGTTATAACTGCATCCCATGATCCCATTTATATGCAAAGAGGGCTGGGGAACATGGTCCCTGGTTGAGCACAGCTCTGTGCTGTCCAGAGGGAACATACTACTTAGTCGAAAGCTAGGCATTTTACTGTAATCATTATAACACGTCTGAAATAACATAAGAGACTCCAAAAGCTGGTGTGACTTACATGAGTGACCCCCTCAAAAGGGCAGAACTAAGATTTGTACCCAAGTCTCTGGTTTTCAAAGAACACATTGACGCTGACACATAAGGAAGACTTATTCCTTTTTGCTCCTCATTCTCTTATTTCCAGATTGTAAGAAATAGCTCTCATCTCAGCCTCACACTACTTACCACACTCACTAATACATCTGGAACCTTGCTACAAGCATCCCATTCTTTCTAGGTTGGTCTGCTGTCTCTGAGCATGGCCAAACCCATTATCCCACCTGTGGATAGACGTGCACTCTTTCTCATCGGTTCCTTGGCCTTGGCATATTCAGTCCCACAGTGGATGCTCCTGTGGTTTATGCCTGGAGGACCATGGTGCTTAACAGTTGTGGGTCTGCTTTTTAGAGTAAATAGAGGTGGGGGGGCATTTGATGCACATTAGTGTGACTTATTTTGACAAAGGATTGGAGATAGATGTAGAGGAAGAAAACGGGAAAAGAAACACATTTTTCTTTCCCATCATGAAATATATGCCAATCAATACTGGGAAGAGAACATGGAAGGGGAAAAGTAGGTACCTAGTTTAATCCATTGCAGTTCCAAGAAGGAGCACTAGAACTAGCAGTCACTGTGGGCTTTTAACTTTCATGTAATAAACCACCAGTGCATTTATTTTTTCGGAGAGCACTCAGTGCCCCTATGTTTCATGCTGTGGAAGATCTGTCAGAGGGTCTTTTTTTAGTTAAGATCTCAGATGACAGTCTATTTGTGGAGATTAATCAGCCATACCAAAAATGACCACAGGGGACATGTGCCGCATCTATGAATGCTGTTGGTGATAAGACAAGGGAGGGATCCATGTGGACTGAAGCAGCCAGTCAATACTTCTGGAGGAAGAAGAGCTTGCTTTGAAGCTGGCAGTTGAGATGGGATTTAAATAAAAGGGAGAAAGGATGGCAGGGCATTTCTGAACAAGACAAAAGCCTGAACAGAGTCACTGGGAATGAAAAAAACACAGTGCGGGGCTCAGTTGGAATGGAAACAAGACCTGCCTGGATACAGCCCTGGCTGCAGTTGGGGGAAGAAATCAGGCTAGAAGGGGTCAGAGGATGTACCTTTGGGAGGTAAAGGGGAGTTTTCAAGAACAGAGAAGTGGGTCATACTGCTAATTATTCTTCTCTGACAGGTTGGAGGTGGGGACCAAAGGTTCAGTTAGAAAACTCTGGCCTGTTCAGGCCTGATTAGGGCTGGAGGGCCAGAATCTAGAAAGAGTTATTTACATTATTTTCACTTCAACCCTTGTCATTTTTTTTAACCTTAATTTATCATCACCACCACTACTACCACCCCTGTAGGCAATGCCTTCCTTGGATAATTCCCAGTTCTCAGAGCATTCATGCATGTGGTGTAATCCTAAGGAATTTTCAAAATGTGACTAAGCTTGAACCTATGTCCAGCCATTTGGGTGAGTGCAAAACTTAATTAAGTTTGACTTAACAAAATCATGATATATGATATGTCTGGCCTTTTAGCCACTTGATTACCAGACACCAGAGCTAACTCTGGTAGCACACTACCTCCATCTTCTTTCATGTCCCTTTGCTAGTTTTGATTCCACTGCTTCCAGATACTTTTCCTCTTGACTCAATTTTGATTTTCCAGGAGATGGACTTGAAGGCATGAATTTGCAGCAGAAAGTTCATTGGAAAATACTCTTGGGACCCTTCCTGCAAGAGAGTGAGGGAGGCAAGGGTGGCAGAGGGAAGACTTTCACACAGTGCTGCCGCAGGGAGCTCAGGTACAAAGACAGCACTTTGGAGCTGTTTGAAGGAGGCCGGGGGACCAGGCCTTGTGCTCCACACTGACCAGCACAAGATATTACCATCTCTAGCAGGAGAGGGGCGCGACCTTGAGGAAGCCTGCTCCCCTGGGAAGGGTAGTTCCTTGTCAGTGTTGCTGCTGAGGAATGAGAAATTTGGATCTGAAAGAAGGTCTGGGTATTTTGTCTGGGAACTGTCCAAGGAAGGCATTGCCTGGGTATCAGAAGATCTGAAAAGTACCTGAGTATTTTCTGCTAAATAACAAAGAGACTGGTAAGGGGTTGAGCCTCAGTCACTGGTTCTCTCAGAAAGCTTGGAAGTGACTGAGAATTTACATTTCTCAGGAAAAGCTCTAACTATGACTGATATAAACACTTCAGCTTCCTTTATCCCCATAGGGATGATTCTGAGGTATGATCCACACTGTCTTCCACCCCCCCCCCCCACATTTCCTTCCATTGGAGGGATATTTTGTGATAGTCCACTTTTATTTGACTCCTTACTTTCTGGGTTCTACTTACCCACTACAGATCTACTGATTTTTCCTGGAAATGTTTCATAACACATCATGTATGTCTGACTTTTCAGCTTAGTGTTATTTATAGTGGAAACCAAGACAATTTTGTGCCCTTTGGGTATTATATTAATCAGCTTTTTGTCACTGGGAAAAAATACTCAATATACCCAATTTAAAAGAGAGAATGGTTTATTTTTCTTGTGGTTTCAGAAACTTCAGTCTATGATGGGCTGCCTCCAAAGCAGGAACGTCATGGTGGATGGGTGTGGTAGAGCAAAGCTGCTCACTTAATGGTGAAAAGGAAGCAGAGAACAAGGGAAGAGCACCCATGAGAGACACACCCTCCAGCTGGGCCCCACTCTGACTGGGCCTCACCTCCTAACAGTACATTCAGCTTTGAACATCAGTGGATTAATCCACTTATGACTATTATGTCCTTGTGATCCAATCACTTTTCTAGGAGTCTCTCAATCCAGTCAAGTTGACAATTAAGATTAACTGGAAAAGAGCATATTAGATAATTTCTCTAAGCTTCAGTTTTCTTCCCACAAAATGAGCATAATAATTAATTTGTAGAGTTATTGTGAAAACTGAGAAAATACTCTGCACAAAGTAGTATAGTCGACTCTCAGTGGGCTCCACATCTGAAGGTTCAGTCAACTAAAGGTCAAAACTATTAGAAAAAGTTGTATCTATCTTGAACATGTACAAAGTTTTTTCTTGTCATTATTCCTTAGGCAATACAGTATAACATGTATTTAATAGTATATTAATTATTTATTTAACTTTTACATAACATTGACATTGTATTAGATATTAAAATTGTCTAGAGACAATTTTAATTAGGGTATGCGTGACTGTGCATAGGTGATATGCAAATATTCTGCTATTTTATTTGACATTTAAGCATCTGAGGATTTGGATATTTGCTGGGGAGGTCTACAGATACCATGGGGCAATATTACTCTAAAAAGAAAGCTATTCTTACTGGTAGAGTAACACATGGTGTAGAAGAGGATAACAGATGGTCCAGCATTCTGCCTAAAGGGGGACAGATTTGCATTCTCTGGTGCTGGATGGAAACTCTTCCTTACACCCACAGCCTCCTTTCTAGATGGTTTCAGCTTCCCTCAGAAGCATGAGCCACAAATAGATTGCTAGTAAGGGGCTTTACAGTGCTGTCTGCATTTATTTTTTTTTAAGTGTGAAAGGAGGAAATCCCTAAAGGAAAGATGCTGAGTGTTCTTTTGAATTTCTGTATATTGAGTGCCCTGATTAGCTTCTCCTCATAAAGCACCTCTTGAGCTAATTAAATTAACTAGCTATGAAACTTGGGCTCATTTTCACATGCCACTCAAGTGGAAGTACCTCATATTTAAGAACATAAATTTCAAAAAATTTAACCATGTTTTTTCTGAGGATACTAGTGGTTGGGCTTTCCTTAGTGGCAAAAAGCAAAAGTTCTCTTCATCTCAGGGGTCACATCTCCTACCCACACGATCTAGCTTTCCTGCACCTTCATTATAAACGGGGCCCATTGCTCTGCTCACACAGCGAGGAGCAGGGACAGAAAACCACATGCGGCATTCCCCTTGAGAGATTCAGAGATTCATGACTGCAGCATACCCCTTGGTCACAATCCTCACACTCAGCTGCTCACAGTAAGTCTGCATGGAGACTTGAACTTGCCAAGGGGGCTCTGCTTGGTTGATTGTAACTGCCTGACAACCTGCTTTACAAAGGATTCTGAGTTTTTGGGGGGCTTCAGTGGGAAAGAGTGCAGAGATTGCTAGCACTGTCTGCTATGGATATTGGATAGGAGATAAGAACATGTGTGTTCCAGTTTGGACTAAAGTTCCATATTTCTCTAAAGGTTCTGCAGAAATTTCAGTTTTCCATGGGTATGACTTCCCTACCACTTCTATATGTTACTATATTACATATTGAATGTTGTGTTTTATATATATGATTTGATACATGTGCAATTATTTATTATATATTTTATTTTTAATATATATGGGTGTACTTGGGATATATATGTAAATTTATACAGCTGCTTCTTGACTTATGATGTGACTTCATCCTGATAAGCCATCATAAATTGAAAATATTGAAAGTTAAAATATGTTTGAGGCATCTGAACTACTGAACATCTGGCTCTGCCAAGACTACTTTAAGCATACTCCAAACACTTCTGTTTGCCTGTAGTTGGGCAAAATCATCTAATACAAAGCCTATCTTGCAATGAAGTATTAAATGTGACATATAAAGTATTGAACACCTGTATTCCAAAACAACCCCTGCAACATAATACACTGTGATTGCAGGGCTGACTGAGAGCTGCAGCTCACTGCTTCTGCCCCATATCACAAGAAAGTCTCATACTGCGAATTCAAAATTTGAAGCATAGTTTCTCCAGCATGTGTACCACTTTTATGCTATTGTAAAGTTGAAAAAATCCCAAGTCAAGCTGTTGTTATGTGAGGGATGATCCATATGTATGTATTGGAATCCAGAAAAAAAGAGAAATACACATAATGTCATCTATCAATATCCCCTTTAACCTTCCAAGGGCCCATTCTCAAGACTAACTCAATTGCAAGCTAAAATTATCATTACTTACGATATGTACTACTTTTCACAGATTATTCAGTTTCTCTGTGACTCAATTTCTTCATCCATGAAGCAAAAGTAATGAAAGAGTCTACTGCATGGGGTAGCTGTGAGAACTAAATGAATGTTGAATATGCAGTATTCAAAATAGAGCCTGGCACAGAACTAGAGGGAGATATAATAGCTGTTATAATATTAAAATCATATTTGTGTATTAAGTACTCATGGTTTACCATCAACAAATATTCCACGGAGGTTGCTTTTTGATCTCTACAGATGTCAGTGTATCTCCCTTTTCCATGAGGAGGAGAAAATAGTTTTAATTTTGATGATAGTGCTGCTGATTTTCTACTGAAGTTTCTAGGCCATGGAAACCTTGCGTAAGAGGCTGCTTCCACAATTACTATGAGGCCAAGTGAAGGAATACACTCTGACAATGAGCTTCAGTATTTTGGGGTAAGGCCTAGAAGATGAAATTACCTTAGTTTTTCCTCTTTTTACCATCATGTTGATGGCATGAGGCTATTAAACATGACTTCTTTAAAAAATGTAGTTTATATGGTTTTCCTGGTTTTAAATATGGGGAACCTTGCATTTGCAAAGCATTACAGTATCCAGGGGGAAGTAAGGGTTGGGTGTCAGAGAGAATTGGATTTGAATCTGAGCTCCACCATGAGCTGTCTGTGAAACTGTAAGCAAAGTTACTTGAGCGTCCATTTCCTTAGCTGTAGAATGGGGCACTAACTGTCCACGGCCAGTTGTGTGTTTCTGCACCAGTGGTGCCTCAGAGCTTATAGTTTGGAGAGGGTTGTACTTCACAATGGTAGTCTTGAGGTCTTGCAAATTTCTGAAGCGACTTCTGAATTCTCAAAGATGTAATTAAATGATAGCTAGGTGGACTCAGATATGACATATTGTATTTGAAGCCTTTGAGCATTGAAAAACCTGGACGGTGATTCTGTTTGGATTACAAACTCAATCCCATGCAGGACTGGCCTCCGTTGCCTGTACAGTGGTTGATTTCTGAATAACAGAATCCCTTTTCTCACAGAAACAACATTAGGTATGAGTTAGCTGGTTCAAGTAACCTACAAATGCCCATGCAACATATGAGCTTCTTTGGATATAGTGTGTAAGACTTTGCTAGGTTTACATCATTTTCAGTGTGCTGGGGCTTAATCCAGCTCTGTCACTAATTTTGGGATCTTAGCTTCTGTAAGCCTCAGCTTGCTGATCTGTAAAATCAAAATGAAAATGCCTTTTTTATGTCGGTGTTGGGGAGACTAAGTGATGTCTGCCCTGCAGTAACTGCTCCATCAATCACAGTTTTGCCTCCTCCTCTATCACTCCTTATTCTTATTAGAATTAAATATATTATTTTTGTGGAAAATGACTTTGAAGTTAACTTTGGACTTCAGGAACCATCTCCCTGCACCCTATTGCTCTAGAACCAGTATGTCCCCAGGTCTTAGTCTCTGATGGTAGCGCTCACTACCAAGGAAGATGTCCCAGAGAGCCGAACATGGTAGAGGAGTAGAATGAAAGTCTGTGTGCTTCAGGATGCAGAAGTTGTAGGTGATCTGGCTAGTTAAAATGTCCTTTAGGGTTGAATCTGAGAACCATGCAGCTCCTCTAACACTTGCTTCCTCCTTCTCTAGCCCAGAGACTGGTTGGCCTCCTCCCTAACCCTCTGTGAGAGTCTTTTCAACTGCAGCCACAGAAAAATAACCTAAAACTTTCTCCCTACTCTCCTCTTGCAAGCACTGTATTCATTCAAGTTTTCCTTCAGTGGTTTTGTTACAGTTTTAAAAGCACTGGAGGGCTGGTGAGATAGCTCAGCAGCATAAGTGCCTACCTGGCAAGCTGAGGTCCTGGGTTCGACCCCCGGTACCCACAAAAAAGAGAAAAAAAAATAAATAGAAACATTACTGAAAAATTTTACCTATGGTAAAAATCACTCTGTGAGTTTCAACAAATTAGTTTGAGTTTTAACAAATGCATAGACTCATGTAAATACCATGAAAGTTTAGATACAGACCCCCCCCCCAAGTTTCTCATGCTAACCTTTTATAACCCTTATAATATTTTATAGTCTTGGTAAAACCTTTCAGGCCAGAGGTAATTAACTCCTACTTGCCTCTTCTGTTTTATTACAGAGTCTTAAGAGAGTCCCTTAGAAGATGCTGATAGACTACAGAAGACTGTCATGTGAGAGCTCATTGCTTTTTAGATTTTCAGAGATCTTCCATGGGAGCCATTCAGGAATGAGGGCTTCAAGGCAGTGGGGTGCTGGGGGCAAAAGGCACAGATGGATCAAGGAGACTACTGGGGCCTAGATTAGGGGAGATAGTGGTACCAAGGAAAATTTGTGAGAATTTTTCTTCCCCTGCATTCTCGTCACACACAAGTCTGTCACAAGAAACTCAGGACAGCAATGGAATGAGTTGAGAAGCAAAGATTGGCTCAAAGCAGAGGGTATAGGAGAGGAGAGAGGAGAGGAATATTCAGTTGCTGAACTGGAGGGCAAGGAGGAGTTTCAAGGCTGTTTCCTGCAAAGGCTTTCAGTAGGAACCTGTCAGGATTGTATGATAGAAGATGGAAACTCCCCTGCTGCAGCCCTGCACCTATGCCTAGGTGAGGGAGCATGGCTTGCTGTCCTGGTGTCTACCCCTCTACCCCCTGCTTTGGACCCCTCAGCAGGGCATTCTTGAGCAGGGCCCAACCTGCACATTTTTTGGCTGACTTAAAAGAATCAGAAGTGTGTGTTTAATTAATCATTCCCCAATTACCCAGCATTGCAGAGCTTTTGCTGAATAAAAAATTATTTGTTGAAAATATATCAGCTTCAGCCATCAAACTTTTTGGCAGAAATATTAAAAATGTAGGCAAAGTTTTCCATTAGGACACTAGCTGTCCATATTTCTTGATGAGATCTTATTATTGAACCTGAGGTAAATGCTTGTACTTCAGTAGCTAGCAGCAATTCTCTGCCTTTGTGTTTCAAATCTTAGTGAAAAATCCCAAATGTCAAAATGTATGTCACTCTCTAAATAAAATTTTATACCAGAGAATGGGAGGCATGTTGCCGTTGAGTCATTGGATGTCACAGCTGACAGGAATACTGATGACTTGAAGGAGCAGGCTGATGAAGACGGAGGGCGAAAGTGGGAATACTTTGCCAGGCATGAGATTTTAGATTTGTGTCTGGCAGTGTTGAATTTTCCTTACTTGCTCTTGTACCACCTGCAACAAAATCACATTCTGGATCAGAGTTCTGCATAATCAGTGGTGTGAACCTATGGCACGCATGCCACAGCAGGCTGTTTGTATCATTGAAAACTCTGAAAGGTTCCCATCACTGGCATAAGTCATCTTTGTGCTGGTGCAGCATCCTATCAGTAGGAAACATGGACCAATATTATCACTAGGAGCCACAAGAGAGGTTAAATGTTTTAAAGGTGATAATTTCATTTTTTTTTTTTTCGTGTGGTACTCAGTGACAGCTCAAATTCGAGGCATATAAAAGTCATTCAGTACACAATCTATTAAGTGATAAATTGCATACATATGATGATGCCATATAGCAAATATTTTCTTTAATAAATGGCCCATCATAATGTTCTTTTTTTCATTGTTTTGCTGGTAGATGTGAGGCTTAGTAGAAACAGGTAGACTTTGCAACTTTGGGTTCAAATTCATCTTTTCTCTGCCTCTTACTATTTGTGTAGCCCTAGGGACAACCTTAGTACAGGAAGATTTTATGAATCTCAATTTTCTCTTTTGTAAAATAGGGATAAGTTTATTTTTATAGGGAAGAGGATTCAAGGTAACATGTATGAACGAACAGGATGGTAACTGGACTATAGCAACTGCTCAATGAATTCTAGTTTCCTTTCTTTAATCGCTTAGTATTTTCTGGGAAGAAACAGTAAGGTAGATAACTCTTCTCATAAGATATTATAAAGCAGATATAGCCAAAAAATGGGGACAATGAACTGTGATAATCATATTAGGCAATTCATCAAATACTTTTATACCTTCTCTCTGTAAGCACACAACAGGATTGTGTTTTTCCATATCATTTTAAGTTACAGGTGGTCATGCAACTTAATTCGGCTAATGAAGAATGACAAACCATGTGAGAGTGGATTGAAGAATCAAGGTGTAATTTGCCACATTCTTTTTTCACTTTGCCCATGATTATGGTAGCACATATCTAAAGTAATGGCGATGAGCAAAACATACCTACTACCAGTGGACAGTATCATGAATAAACATATTTTTTGTGTAAAGACACTGAAATTTGAGAGTTAGTTGTTATCACAGCATAACCTAGCTTATACTGACTGATACACAAGTGAATTATTTGGTCAGATTCATTGATTTGATCCTTCCCTCCTCCAATAAGAACCTTGTAAAAGCATTAGAGGAGTAATTCTTTGATTTGATTCTACCACAATGATTTAAAAGTTTGGAAAACTGTTATATTTTTGTTGTGGCTTCATTAAAGACTACAGGTATTTTGGAATATCTGTCTCACCAGAGACTATGTCAAAGATAGGATGTTGGAGAGATTTGCTCCTCACATTTTCAGTTCCATTCATAGGTACAGATCTGCACAGTCCAATACAGCACCACTCATTTTAGATGGCTTTTACATTTAAATTAAATGAAATCCGACATTCAGTTCCTTAGTCACACTAACGACATTTCAAGTGCCTATTAGCTTCTTGTGGAAAGCACAAATATGGAACATTTCAATCATTGCAGAACTTCCTATTAGACATTCCTGATGCAGGCAATTGAAATTCTCTCAATCATATGGAAAGTTCTACATGTTTGAATCCTTCCTAAACAGATTTTTACCCTTTAAGGCTTTCTTCCCCAGAAATTAACTGGCCGCTGCATCTTGTCTTCCAGTTGGGCACCCTTAAATGCAAAGAAAGAGAAGAAGATTGCCTTGGCTTTCCAAAAAAAAAATGTTGTCAGTATATTGTCAATTGTAAGTGCCCATATAATTAAGAGTATTACTGGTAGTGTTTGAAGTTAGAGGTTAATATTGTCTTTTTACAAAGCAGACTAACCCTACAGAAATAAAGGGGCAATTTGGAAAGCAGTTAAATGTTTGTGAGGATAGATGAATTCTTATTTAAACAAATGGCCTTTCCTATCAGGCAAGTGTTGTTCTCTTTTTACATCGAAGTTTACAAGTCCTGTGGTTTGAATAATAATTTCTTATACAAGGTTAAACAGGATAACGTGTCTCAGTCAACATTAAACTTGAGAGTAATTATAGGTGTATTAATCAGATATCCTGAGTGATGCTGCTGTAACAACATCAAGGGGTCAGTGAAGAAGTCAACAATACTTTTTTTCACACTCATGCACGTCATCTGAGGGTTCTGATAACCATCTAAAGCAGTTGGTCTCCATCTTCCACAATCCAAGCTGTCTCTTTGTTTCAATGTGAAGCCTTTTTCTTAATCAGCATAGCAAGAAAGGAGTGCTAGAGTGTATATTCCATCAGATGGGTACACTGGCTTGAAAATGGCACATGCTGCTTCTTCTCATAACCTATTGGCTAGCCTTGGGCATATGGTCCATCTCACATGAGATATCGAAATCAGGGAAGTGTAATCCTTTCCATGAATGTATAACAAGAAGATAGCTGGAAATAGTGCACATTAGAAGTTTCTACCACATATGGGAGCTGCAATTTTTAAACCAAATACATTAAACATGTGGGTTTCCAGATAGCCAAATGGCTGATGTTTTCTAGAACAATGTGGTATATTTCTAATATGGTTGGGTTTCCATAATTCCAATTTGATGTTTATGAGAGACAAAGGACTGGTTCTATGCTTTCACAAACCAGAGTTTTCACTTCTATATCAAACTCTAATCCACTGCCATATTCTGTGGGGGCAACTAGAAAAAAGTGCTAGAGCTTGTGCCTTTAATCAAATTACTTAACATTTCCCTGTGATTGTAAAATTAGATTACTCTTTGTCTCTCTCAAACACTAGTTTGATTCCTATAGATTTTCATGGCTACTATAGCAGTTCTGAGACAAAGATCTTCTGTACATATAGAGGACTCTAAATATTATTGGGAATTCAAATTTTCCTTGTTCTCTGCACCATCCACAGGTGCTAATGTTCTTCTCACCCTCCTACATCCTACCCTCTTTTTCTAAGAAGTTTGACTTAATACTCTCAAAAATAGTATCAGGTTATTTAAAATCTGGCCTATGGGGGCATATACATATAATAAAATTTGTCCTTTTGAGTTGTACAGTTCTGTACTTTTTGACAATTATATGTAGTTGTGTAAATGCCACCACTTTTGAGATGTAGAATACCTCTCCTAAAATGTTCCCTTTACCCCTCTGTAGTCAATCACCTCCCATCCTATTCTCTGGCTATACTGATTTCTTATTATCTTGCCTTTTTCAGAATGGCATGTATATAAAATGATAGAGTATGAAGTCTTTTGTCTGGCTTTTTCCTACTTAGCAGTTGTCTTCAAGATTCATCCATGTTATTGCATGTACCAACAGTTTTTTTCTTGTTGTTGAGTAGAACTCCATGGTACCACAATTTATTTATTCACCAGTGATAGATAATATGAGCTTTTCCCATTTTGGGGGTGCATAGTTAGAGGAGAATTATGCTGTTGTTTGGAAGATGGCTGGGTTAGGAAAAAGGCAAAAAACTAAGTTAGTGACTGTGGATAAAGTACATATATATTAGAAAAACTGAAGCCAGACTCTATCTCAGGAAGATTTCTATATGTGGGGAATTCAAGGCTTACATGACCACTGTAAGTAAGGTTGGTCAAAAGTCAGGCTAGAGACCTAATGATCTCAAATTGGACCTCTGACCCAGGTGACTCTCAAAAGCTCACCTGGAAACTTCAGAAAATTTCTTCAGTCTCTGGGAACATATTCCAGGTGTCTCAACTTGTAAAGTGGTCAGTATACGGCTTCCCAACCTGCAGCTTTAGTATCATCACAGAACTTGTTAGAAATATATTTTCTCAGGTTTATATCAACCCTCCTGAATGAAACTTTGGGCATGGAGCAGTCTGTATTATTATAAGTCTTTCAGGGTATTTTGATGCACAGTACTTGGGGAACTACAGGTCTGAGGGATATGAGGTGTGATCAGTATATACAGTTAATGTTTAAGTTTAAAATTTTTGTTACAGTAAAAGCACATTGCCATTAATCTCCCTCAAAACATTTCTCCTTGTTTCAACACATTTATCTCATCATTCTTGCCACTTTTTGAATCAGCTCTGGAAGTCTTCTTTCATGGGTATCTTTATGAGGTATGATAAAATGTACTGTGAATGCTGCTGCCGTGTGCCATCCAATGGGAAGGGAAGCTTGTAAAAAAATTACTGTTTGTCCTCATCCACCTTATTCACTGAATCTGGCACTGTGTGTCTTCTGACTCTTTTTTTTTTAAAAAAATAATGACCATGAAAGATAAATGTTTTGAATCCATTCAGGACATCCAGGGAGCCAGGACACCACAACTAAAGACACTCAAGAAAGAGGACTTGCAGAACTGTTTCAGAGATTGGGTGATGGGGGAGTTGGGAGGGAGAGAAGGAGAAGGGGAAGTAAAAAAATACCAAGATGTGCTACGTATATGTACCCATTCACTGATGAATATACTTGTATTGGATTACCAAAATATACTAATTAAAAAGGATAAAATATCAAGAAAGTGGCAAAAACAATGGGATAAGTGTGTTTGAACTGAGTGGTTGAATTTTTAGGAGGAGTAATGGTAATGTGTCTTTTACTGTAATATTTTTAATTTAAGCACTCACTATATTTTTAGATCACACCTTATAAGTACGGGATTCCCAAAACACTGACCCAAGCCCTACTTCAAATCTCAAGTCCACCCCTTCATGTACATGCCTCTGCCTTCCAAATATTTTCATTGAAAAGTCTAACCAGGAATCTCTTGTGAAAGAAGATTATGGGAAATGAGGTTTCTCAGCTTCTCTGTTTACATTCAGAAGAAGCTCAAAGAGGGTGGGAGTAATAGTTCATAGTAAGTGACTAATATGACCTGAGAAAGTTTATAGAGTTGACAGGAATTTTGAGTAATGGATATTGGCCAAAAGAATAGTAAGGCATTTGCTGTTGCTTTTAACTTTAAAGCCAGGTAATCACTTTGCCTGGTTAGTTAGCACTTCACTGAATTTTATCTAAATGTTGCTGAATTTACATGTAATATATGTAGTAGCTACTCTTGAAAATGTGCTATTTATTTCCACTTCTGAGGCAATTATAGATTCCCAAACAGAGGCTAATTTACTGTATGAAATGAAGTAAAGCAGTTCCTGGTATGTGTGAAATTCAGTTACAATACATCTGTGGTTTTTCTCTTCATAGTTTAAGCCAAAGAAAAAGGTAAATAATATTTAAGGAACTTGTAAACCAAGTGTGTAACCATTTTGCACAATTCATGGTTTTATTTAATGAGCTTCAGTACCATAGGATGAGAGTTGCTCCCAAAGGGCCTCAATAAACTAGACTATTGAACAGAAATGCAGAATGTAAATTGGTTTTTAACTAAAATCATTCTGCTATTACTTTTTATGGAACCCATAATTTCTGGTAGAGAGCAGGCATATAGAAAACCGTTATTATGGAAATGCCTTGCGGGATTTGACCAACTGCATTTGGATCGTGAATGAATACTTCGAGAGTTGATTTGTATGCTGCTGCTGGCTGTGTAGGACTAAATATATGCCACATGGTTCTTAATAATGCAGCTTTCATGACTTTGTAGGTTCCATGCACTATCTTTTGCCTCCATTATGCTCATATTTATTTACTTACAATTTTAAAGTCAGGGGAGACTTTTTTTTTTCAATTACAACCTCAGAGTAGATCTTTTCTTTGAGAATGATGGTAAGATATATATATTTTTTTGTGAAAATAAACATGGAAAGGGGAAGATGAAACACAGGATATCATTTTCCTGGCTGAGTTTTTATTCTTCCTTTGTATTTCTCCAAAGATGCTGTGGACTTTGGAAGTCAGGGTGAGGTTGATTACTAGATCAATCCTTACTGATCTGATTTTAAATATTGCTTGTATGTATGCTGATGATTCCCAATTCCCAAAGTTCTAGATGCAAATTTTTTTCTGTCTTCTGGACACCTGCATCTGGAGGCCTCAGAATCAGTGTGTTAGACCAAATGAAGTGGTCTGCTTTCTAGGCACCATGCTTTAATTGTTATCCTCTCACATGGTTTTGAGTGCAGCATGTGCTTAACAAATTCATATTGACTGGAAAAGAGTGGTGGCGACAACAAGCTGTTGATCAACACAAAAGGGGGAGCTGAAGAAGATAGTCTTTGATCTGTGGTGTCTGTTGTAGCAAGCTTGTCATCGTCAGAATGCATTTTTAGCCAACAGCTTTATGACTACTCCAGGGCTTAATTGTAAAAGTAGAAGGCTGTGTGGTACATTGGAAGGACAACTTGCTTCAGCAGTTATGTGTTCACAATCTGACTCTGCCAATTAGAATTTAACAACTTCATCTATGCTGTTAAATTGGGCTAATAACATCCATCTTGCCAAATTTTGGGGAAGTTTAAAGTTGCTTATGTGTATAAAGTGCCTACAAAGATGGTTGGTCCTTAGTAGATGTTTGCTTAATGATCAGTAATGTCACACTCTTTAAAATTTCTACGTACTCTGATTCCTCCTAAATTAGGATTCTAGTCCTTTATTCCACTCGTTCCTCACAACTTCTCTGAGGATTAGATATGACTGTGATCTCCATTTTGCAAATGGGGAAACTTAGGTCAGTGGCTTTCACCTTGTAGGTGGGCAGCTAGACCAGTGAAATACATTTTTTTCCTGATAATCCTTTGTTCATTCTACTTTAGACTGTCAACACTTTCTATATACCCAAGGCAGAATCAATTAATGTTTTCTTCTACTAACAAAACTCCTTAAAATCACTCTACATATGCAGCATTTCTAATGCTTAACAAGTTGTATAGGGGTTTAATTTCCAGTACTGTAGCAGACTTATCTCAGTGTGCATGTTGTCTAGCACCTAGTAGGTACTCATTGTAGGTTTGTTGAATTGTTGAAGGAAAAAGTCAGAATGAAGCAGAATCAAAAGTTTCCCTTAATTAAAAAAAGGAACTAAGAGCACTGTTTGGCTTATTATTCCAGAGCCAGCATGGGAGCTAACAAGATAGGAAGCATCCATCTGCAAGAAATGCACACAGCTCGCCCCACTGAGAATGTTAATTATGTTTTTAAAGGGAGATGGGGAGCCCCGGTCGCTTTTGGCACAAAGCAGTGGGGAAAGAACAGGCCAAGGGAAGGAATGCTAAATAACTTCTCCAATTTGTGTTGCAGCTCTCTACTTTGCTTTACTGATACAAGCAAGAATGCCAAACTTAGCTGTGAATCTGTTTTGTAGCAGGTTACACTTGGTCGTGAGTGGACTTAGAACAAGTCCTTGACCATCTGAAAAAAGAATGGCACTTGAAACGGGGATGCCTATAGAGATGAGTGTTGTCTGATTTGTGGGCTATTTGTCCAGCCTTGAAGGATTTTACCTGGGTGGCCTCAGGATGCCAACATGAAATTGAATGAAAGCCTGGATTCTTCAAAAGGTGCATTTGTGTGCACTTTGTGGCAGAGATCTCTAAAGTCAAATCCATGATTTTTTTTTGACCAGGGGTTTTATTCTTCCTAAAGTCTTCTTCCCCAGGTGAGGATAAGAGAGCCCTTAGAAAATGTACAGTTTGAGCTGCATGGGGTTATGAACGAATTCCATTCATCACAGTTATGAGCAGACATAAGGGAGATTTCTGAGCTTGACACCGTGCTCAGTTTAACTGTTCCTCTGTGCAGAAGCATGGAGAGATGTAAGGCCACAAAATCTGTGTCCCCTGTCTCAACATTTTCTCCTGTGAATTGCCTGGATATCTCAATATTTGATCACAAATGATACAGGATCACTCCTTACATCCTTAATTTATTGTTTTAATCATCCATTATGCATTTTCAATTTTAAGCTCTATTATATTAGTGGAAATCTGGGCAAATATGGGTTCCATATAATGCAACTACAACTCTACAGAACAATATCTTTTAAGAAAAAGTCTGTCTGGGTGATTTATTGTCTTTTTCTTGCTTAAGTGAACCAATAAATGGCACTGGAGCAGCAGGACATCCACATACTAAAATATCTAGACAAAAACTTTACACCTTCCACAAGAATTAACACAGCCAGATTAACACAGTACAATGTGCAAAGCTGTAAAACTCTTTGAAGATAGGATAGGAAAAAATGTAAGTGACCTTGAATTTCACAGTGACTTTAGGTTCAACACCAAAACGTGATTATGAAAGAAAAAACTGAAAAGTTGGACTTCAGGTCGGGACCCGAGACTGGTCTGAATGACCAGCAGTATTTGAATAAGTGTGGGAGTACAGGAGAAGTATTCTATGTGGGCAGAACTATGACTTCTAGTACAGAGGTTGGAATTTGCATGGTAAGAAAAACCACACCACCTAATACCTAACGTGATGTAGGTTCCATAGAAGATGCAAGATCTATAATTTATTGTTTTTTCAGCCTCTTTTCTTATTTCAGTCCTCTTTTTCTCTCTGTGGACATAGATGGTGTCATGCATTTGAGGCATTGGACTGAACCCTAAATTCTTAGAGGAATGCAAATAAAATGTTTTCTACCCCAAGGAAGTAATAAACCGACAAAAGTGAGATTACCTAACTTCTAGGTATATTTATGTTATCTACCATTTGTCCATATATGTCTGGATGAATCAATCAGAAAGTTATCTTTATATTATCTATCATTTTCTTATTATATCCATCTACCTAACAACCTACCTACAAGCCCCTTCCTTGTTACTGTGGAACACTTGAGAACATGAGAGGTGGAAAGAGAAAGCCATGGTTGTTGAGAGAAGGCAGAGATTGATGCCAGCAAAAGAGAGATGAATAGCAAAAGCACAAACATTTATATTGGGCTGACTGTGAGCTAAGCTATGTTTAAGGGCTTTACATGTGTTAACTTATTTAATCCTTGCTGCTATTCTATGTGGTAGTTTCTGTGTCAACATGTATCTCTCTCCCGACATCTCTTGGCTCAGTTTTCCTCTGTCTTGGCTGTATTCTTAGGGAACTCTGCAGAGTGGTGACACAGTGACAGGGTTATCCTGAGCTCACTGGAGCCTGAGACAGCAAGAAAAATCAATATATTCCCAATCCTTTAATACTTTATGTAACTATTTGATATATTATTTATCATAAGTTTTTGCATTATTTCTTATTCTGAAAATCAAGAATTAATCTGTTGCTTATCTTGATTACTGAGTTTTTGGGTAACTTTCCTTATATTCTGCACCTAAGCAAGTGTCTCACCCACTTCTGTCTCGTTCTAGCTGTGAAGAACCACTCTCGGCAGTTCCAAGAGAATCTCCTTAACATAGTTCTGCCACAGGGCTGTGGTTGGCCTGGCATTGGTGCCATGCTCATCCCTGAGCCAGTCACAATTGTTAAGAGGAACAGAATGCTTTGATTGGACTCTGGAGCTGGGAATGGGATCAGCCCCTTCCCTACTTCTGACAGTGTTAGAGGAGAAAGTAGAACCAGAAATGGAGATTTTCATTTGATCCATTTGTTTGGGGAGAGGAGGTTGCATTCAGAAAAAGGAACTAAGCAGGTTAGGAAATGCTACGCACAAATGTGGCTTCCAGCTTCAGAATGATTTAGCCAAAGTTAGGAAGACCATCTTTTATGCCTTCACGCTGATCAGTCATTTGCTGAAGTCTGGCAGTGATGGAGGGCAGCAGCTATGTTTGGCTGAGGACATTCTTTAAACAATAGGACAGCTGTGAATTGTTATCAGCCAATATACACATTGGTTAGGAATGGCTAAATGAGCAGTAAGGGTTCTGGCCAGGGTACTACCAGGGGTGGTCCTGAAAGATACAATTACCAGAAATGGATGCTGGCTAGGCATTCAACAGCTTTTCTCTGTATTTACTCTTTAGCAAAGGAAGCAAATGTTTGCCTCTTAATGAAATATGTTTCAGTGAAACACACACACACACACACACACACACACACACACACACACACACACACACACACACCCTTTCTACTCAAAAGCCAGGCAGCTTCCTGCTGCCTGGCTAATAAGTAAAAGTCTTTATTTAGCACAGAGTCAACAAGCAGTGCTGCTCACCTAAGCTCACCTCTCTGCTTCTACACAACCAACATGAGTCACAGAATACCAGTGACACAAGTTGGCAGTGCATGTGTAACCCCAGGGCTGGCATGACAAAATAGCATTATCATAAGCAAAATGGATTTCTTCCTTGACTGTTCCGTTAGGGGAGGTGTCACAGCCTCTAGAGGCTACATATACCAAGAAACTGCACTGTGGAGTGAGCTGAAGTTGAGGAAAGGAAAGAAGAGACTTGCTGTCAGCTGTGTGCCATGCCAGGGAGCATGCATAAATGCTCCTTTGTCAGCGAGGGGGCCCTGTCACCCTTTCATTAGCTGTAATTGAATGCCCACAGAGGCAGTAATTACAAATACCAGCTAGGCCTCACAGGCTCATCTGTCTTTGTTTATCATCAGAGTAAGGGTATTGATCGTTACTAGGGCTTCACTTTCTTTTGCATAGGGAAAGGGAAATTGGATTAATAAGGCCTGGCACGTATTGTGTAACACATGCTTGCAGGGAGGACAGATCAGAAGTACTGAGAAACGGCAAGTGCTTGTTTCCTGGGGTGTCCAGGCTGCTAGCACTCCTGGGTACTTCATTTGCAGTGGCTCATGCTCAAATCCCCTATCATTTTAGCATCCTGGCTTCTGTTGGACTGAACAGAATCCCAGGGATACAAAGCACACAGAGTATTTCTCCTCTTATGCCACTTTTCTGCAGGTGTCCTCAAAATAATGGCCTGGGAATAACTAGGTGGGAATAACTCATGGTTCTGAAAGGTGATAATTAAAAGGGAACAGCTAAGCATTTAACCAGCTTTTGGTGTAAGAACTGTGTCAGAGTAGCCAAAGAACTGTGAAAGAGTTTGTCCAGCTAATCAGTGAATAGAAAATTACAGAATTAGAACAACAGTTCTCAAACCATGAGGGATGCAGATCAAAATTACCTAGAGGGTTTGTAAACAGATGTGGGACCTCAGCCTGGAGCTTTTGATTCAGTAGTTCTGGGGTAGGGCTGGAGAATTTGCATTTTTTTGCAAGTCCCCTGGTAATGCTGATATTGCTTGCCTGGGGACAACCACATTTTGAAAGATGCTGGATTATAGCTTCACTGTTTTGGAAACCTTAATGAAACTGATTTAGGCAGTAATCATAAGTAGCTATTAATGTTTCAACTCAGAAAAGAAGGTAATGGACATAAGCAGTATGTGCCTCCTGATGAAAGCACACAATACCACCTATGGGGAATTCTTGTTAAAAATATTGATCTTGGAGCAGTCAAGCCAGATCTGACTATCAGTTTACAGGAAATGCAAGGGGCAAGGAACCAAATGAGACAATGTCCCCACACGGGTACACACAGTAGAGTTCTGACTGTGAGAAACACTTGAAGGCAGACAAGTGAGTTTCTGTAGGGAAGAAATGAAGGAATGTATGATTTCTAGGAAACTTCAGTCACATGATCCCAGCAAAATCCCAGCAAATGAAACTGTTGGATCCTGATCTGATCCAATAAACTGTGAAGAAGAAAACTGTAAGACAAGGAGGGAAATTTGAAAGGGGAACAGATATTTGATGACCTCAGAGAGTCATTGTTACCACCTTTAGTCTACACATGCTGTTTCCTTCTCAACTTTAATTCCCAGTTTGAATGACATCTTTTCAAATAAGTTTTCTCTACCTTATCCTGGCAGCTCCCTTTTCTCTATGTTAGCACCCTGTTTGTTTACAACATAGACCAGACCACTAGCTGTAATTATTTATTGTTTTATTTATTTGATTTATGTTTCTCCTACTAGACTGTAAACTCCATCAGGCCCACATCTCTCCCTTTATAAAAAATTTATGATATTTTATTAGTGCATGTTAATATTACATGGTATTAAGATTTATTTTGGGAAGTTGGTACATGCATTTAACATATCTTAGTCATTTCAATCCCATTACCTATCCCTTCCCTTCTCCTTCCTGCTGACGTCCTTCCCCATCTCCAGAAATGGTCTTCCTCCTGGTTTCCTATTCTCTCTCTCTCTCTCTCTCTCTCTCTCTTTACTTCTATCTCTATCATCTCTATATTAATTTTTTTAGTTTTTTTCATTTAAGAAAAAAAATGATATTTAACTTTTTGAGTCTGACTGATTTCACTTAACATGATGGCTTCTAGTTCCATCCTGCATTTTTCTGCAAATGACATTTCCTTCTTCTTTACTGCTGAGTAATTTTCCGTTGTGTATATACACTACATTTTTTATCCACTCATCTGTTGACAGGCATATAGGTTGTGTCCACAGCTTAATTCTTGTGAATTGCACTGCTATAAACATGGATAGGCATAGATCACTATTAATTCTCAGTTCTTTTGGGAATATGCCCAGGAGTGCTATACCTGAGTCAAACGGCATTTCTATATTTAGTTTTTTGAGGAATGTCCATTCTGATTTCCATAGCGGTTACACTAGTTTTCATTCCCACCAACAATACAGGAGCAATGTAGGAGGGTTCCATTTCACCCACATCCTTGTGAGCATCTAATGTTTTTTATACTTGATGATGGCCACTCTGACTAGTCTAAGATGGCCATGTCTCTCAGCACTGTCACTTCCCCAGAGCCTAGCATATGGCTAGGAAAAAACTAATTGAACACAATGACTATTTCCTGAATGAATGTCGGTAAAATATGAGGGTTTGTTAATGTTTTTAAATTTGTTTCCCATATTTCCTTTTAACTAAATTTCATCTGACCTATAAAGTAGGTGGTATATTATTTTTTGTGAAGTTAAAGATATCAAGTGATTTTTCCAGTGTCAAAATTTGTGTGGAATCAGCATAGCCAGGATAAAACTGTCTTTTTTGATTCCAAATCTGATATTTCTTTCTCAACACGTTTTCATTCGGAAGTATCTGAACATGTAGAAAATAGTCATTTTGACAGTTAAACATACTTGATGCTCTTGGCAGAAAAGAGAGTGTTGTGTTATTTCTCTTTATTCATAGAGGCAGAAGAGCACTCAACAGAGATACTGCCCATTAGGGTGAATGAAACGTGGACATGGAAAACTAGAATTTTTGGAGTGGGTTGGTTTGCCCTCCTACCTTGAAGAGCACCACTTTAGCTCCCTTAACTATGTTGAAGTGTGGTTGGCAGCTCATTTCTCTCAGCATATTAACTGTTCAGGGTCTCTCACCCCTCAAACATTTCCATCTTTGCAGCTATCATCACCTCTCTCTGTGTCATCTCCATGTCCATTTCTACCTCTGTTATCTCTACCATCTCCATTTCTATCTACCTCTGTCTCTAGTTTTATTGCTCCATCTATTCTTAACTTCATGCCTCTCCCCAGCTTCTACCACATTGCTTTCTGCTCCCTCTTCACAGCAAAGCTTATTAAAAGAGTCGTCCACAAATGATGCTTTTAATTTCTCACTGCCTATATTTCCCACCATCCATGCCAATTTCATTTCTCTTCCCTCTATGTTGTTCAAACTGTCTTTGATGAAATAACCAGTATTGTCCTTATTTCTGGACCAAGTGGTCTATTCTCATCTTCACCCCAAAAGCACTGGACCCTGGCCAGTACTTCCTCACTGAATTATTATTTTCTTGGTCAGGGTCCTTTAGTTAAGATCAATTAACTGCCATAAGAAATAATCATAAAATCTCAGTGGTTTAACACAATGAAAATCGATTATACTCTCCATTGTTAAAATGAAAGGGATATGAATAGGTAGGTTTTTGTAGGAGATTTTTATGGGGTGTGCTTGAAGTAAATCATTTCCATCTGGGGTCGGTGAGATGGCTCACCGGCTTAAGCGCCTGCCCGGCAAGCGCAAGGGCCTGAGTTCGACTCCTGGAACCCACATACGAAAAAGGGGCCGGTGATATCGCTCAGCAGCACGGGTGCCTGCTGGCGCGCGAGGTCCTGAAGTCGACCCCCCGGTACCCACAAAAAAAAAATCATTTCCATCTACATTCCATTTGCTAGAAATCAGTCAGTGGCCCTTCTTAGATGCAAGGGATGCTAAGAAATGGATACTTGGCTTGGCACCTTCTTCCCAGAAATAAGTGTACACTATGCAAATGAGTCTCAGTCATAGAAGGAAAGGCAGGTAGATGCCAGGTTATGTATGTGTGCACCCTAGTCTGCCCCAATCATTGTACTCCCTCTCCTTGCTCCATCTCTGCTTTGGGCAATGGAAGCCACTCTCCCCACCTTCTTTCTCCCAGTGGAGGACTTTGCTTTTTTATTAGATAAAGATTTCATAGGGATATCCAGATCAGTTTTGTACCTGGATATTCTCTAGAAAATAAATCTTTTTATCCAAGCTGGTCTTTTACAAGTGCGTAGAAGAAGCCTAATTGTCCTAGTACAGGGGAACTTGACTTCTTCATGGAAAGCATGTTTTTAATGGTTTTAACTTTAATGAGTACCTCGTGCTCCTTGCTTATGCTGTATACTCACTGGGATCATGGAAAGAACATCATTATACAGCATTGAACCAAAATTCTGCAATTCTTTTTACATTATATGGGGGGGGCATGGGAGAGAAAGTGTTGGAGGGAAGGAAAAAGGGAGAGAACACAAGAACATATAAATATAACACGTGGACAAGAACTAGCTTTATTACATATGGATGCTCAAGGCTTTTTATTTTAATATGCTCATAAAAACCACAACAGCCCTCATCATGCTCCTTTTTATCTGAGGAAGAATTATTATATGACAGGGCTCTTGATAGCCTTCCTGTTTCATCATAGTGGCTGGCTCAGAGTCAAGCATTTTCTGGAGTTTGCCTGGGAAGTGATAACGACCTCACAACAGGCAAGTTCTTTGCATGAAGAACCCCTATTCGCCCCCACCCACATGGGATTTCTGGATAGATAGTGCCATACTCTGCTTGACCATAACCCCACTCATCCCTTGGGCAAACTCTCCTTTGCACATTACCCAAGTTTCCTCTCTTGCAAACATACTTTACTGTAAAAGGTTTCATTGATAGGGGATAGCCTCAGTATAAGATCTGTATCTATTAATGATGAGAGAAATTCTTAGAGTGCGCCACTGTCTCTCAGAATTCTTGAGAGAGTAGCATCCCACATCATTCACAAGGATTGCATGGTAGTTCCTGAGGTGGTGCTCTGCAGGGAGCAGGGTGTCTTGGAATTTGCCAAGGTCCATATCTGGCTGTGCTCTCTTTGTTGTAGAATAAGTCAGTTGAACAAATATTTATTCAACATTCAATGTCCTATACCTAGTGCTAGAAAACTAAGACTAGAAATATTAGGTAAAATAACATGGTGGGTGCTATTCAAGACTGAAGAGCTTAACTCCCCACTGTTGTGAGTGCTACTGGCTGGCAGCTTTCAGCCTCACCCATCCTCAGGCATTGACTTGGCCAGCCAGATTTGCAGAATGCATAGGGTAGCTGTCCCCAGTACCCAGTTCTGCTTCCTCCTCTGGGTGTTCTCAAGGTACTTCTCAGTGCTCTTCCAGCATGCCAATCTCTATCTTGAACTCTACTACCTGGGGAGCCCAACCTGAAACAGTGCTATGGAGAGGCTCTCTGATGGAGGAACTCACAGTGCGGTAATAGAAACAAATGCTTTAATAATAACTGTAATCTGTCATGTAAGTGCTGCCCTCCTGTAAGAATGGGAGCCAGCATTCTGAGGACAATGCAGTTCAAGCAACCTACCACTGTTCTCTTATTTCTTTCCACTAAGACAAAGAAGAATGAGCTCTATCCCGAGTAGGAATAAAGATGTGGAATAGTGAGTATTTTGCACAGACAGGATGGGAAGATGTTCAAAGGGGTATTTATTCTATTATTTTTTTCACACTGTCTCTTTCTTTACACTTATATAATGCCCTGATTTTTATTTCAAATAGTGGATGGGCTTTCAACAACTCCCAAGTAGATATTACATATTCTACTGAGGAGCAAAAAGGCCAAATCTGAAGTAATGGGTTTTGGAAGATCAATAACCAAGTTGTTCCCAGACTTGCTGAAGCAGGTTTTACATTTATAATGTTAAAAACAAAAGACTCAAAGAAGAAAAGTGTTCATCTTAAGAGAGCTAGATTGTATCATTAAACCTTTATTTAACCTGATGACTTTGACTTAAGAAAATCAATGGAGACTTCTTACTTGTAAGAAAGAAAATTTAATATTATATGAACAAATGTTTATTTATTTATTTTTCTATTTCCATATGCAGTTCCTTTGGTGGACCCCTGCCAAGCTCATTTTCTTCCAAATGTTTAAAGTTGCAAACTTTTAAAAACTGTTAATGTTTTACATGAAACAAGATTTTAAAAGAACTTAAAACTTGAAAAAAAAAAACAGGATAACCTCAGAGGATATGAAATACCCAGTGTTTTGAATTTAAAAGCAGTTTATGCAGGTAGAGGGGGTAAGGGATCTGAAAGCATTTTTAAATGGGTATAATTAGGTTCAAACTTGTTCCTTTGGGAGACCAAGATTTTTCTGTTGAATAGTTTATTTGATCGGGATTTCACTGGGCAGCAAAATATTACACTACATACTTTGAAATGACCCAAAAAGTCTCTTTGACTCATATCTCTTTCTAATTTAATCAAATTTTAATTTATATAATCATCTGTCAGTTGTGACTACAATATTCTGTTTGTTGTCTGTGGGAACAGATAAATCTATTAGGATGTGAAAGTTACTGGTTACCAACCTGGAGTCAAATCTGCCAGCACCAGGGACACCTTAAAATTCTCCTTCTATTCCCATTCACTGATAGTTATTTTAAATGTCCGAATAACCATAAATACAGTTTCTTTTTGTTCTTTCTTTCAAATTTAGCTGTATGGTCCTGCAGTTAGTGTGCAGAAGAAATTTCTGACCAGGATTGAATAAAGCTGGGTTTAGTTGTAGGAAATACAAATTATTCTGACTTCATTTGAAATAGATTCAAGGAATTAGGTATCTTCATTATTACTGGAAGGAACCCAGTGGAATCCAGTTCAAGGGTAAGCTTTCATATTATTCTTAGGGCTTAATAGGCATTGCAGCCACACAAGTAATTTGAAGAGCAAGGGAGAAAAATGAACTAATCTTAGTCTTTTGGGGGCTTCTATAGCAAAAAAATATAAACTAAATAGAATTTTGTTATTCACAGTTCTAGGGACTAAAAGGTCCAACAAGCTCCTTAGAGATCGTGTGGCTGGTGAAGACTCAGTTCCTATTCAGAGAGGATACCTTCTTGCTGTGTCCTCGCATGGTGGGAGGGACAAAGGTTCTCTTTCTGGCTGCTTTTATAAGAGGGCTCTATTCCCAGGACCTAATCACCACCTTGTATATCCTAAGACTGTCACTTTTAGGATTGGGATTTCACCATATGAATTTTGGGTCAATAGAGACATTCAGGCCATATAAATCCTTTAATGGGTAAGAGAAAGGAAAATATAACTGGAGATACTTCTTTCTTAAAGATTGTTTTTGTTCCAAAACATATGACACAGAAACATGAGTAATCTGGTTACTATTTTATATGACTAAGCTATGAGAGAGGAGTAGGGTGACTCTTTGGCCTGAGAACATGTGACTCAGCTGTGTCATCATCATTTGTACAAGTGGAGAGAAAATACAAGAGCAAAACTTAGTCATTCCAATAGGGAACAAGGATTTTTCCAGACATTTTTGAAGAGAAAAAATCATGGGGTTATCATGGTGAATGAGACATGGTAATAAAAGGAAATAGCACTAAAAGATATTTTTTGTGGTACTTGAGAAATGAAAGTAAAGACATCAAGTTACTGTGAAATTATGCTTTGGTTATTGAACATTTTCTCAAGGCTTAATATTCTAAGCTAGATTGTGTGGATTATGGTTCTAAAATTGTCTTAGCCACTTTTCTTGTTGCTGAAATACAATACCTGACAACCACAACTCTAAGGAGGGAAGGTTTATTTTGGCTCACACTTTGTAGAGGTTTCAGTCCTTACTCTCTTGGCTCCAAGGCAGGACAGCATGGCACAGGTACACAGTGGAGGAGAGCTGCTCATGGCATGGTGGTAGGAAAGCAAGGAGAGATGAAGAAAGAAGCCAAAGAGGGAGACAGACACTTCCTAGCCACCCCCCCCCATGACCTGCCTCTTCCAGTCAGATCCCACTTCCTAAAGCAAGTCACCAAAAGCTCCATAATTCAATCACCTCCCAAAAAACTCACCTATGTTTGATCACATGAGGCTTGTGGGAAGCATCTAGATATAAATCATAACATTCTGCCCCTGGACCTCCAAAGACTCATGCACATCTCTTTATGCAAAATGCATTTAGTCCCTCTCTAAGAGTTGCCAAAATCCTAACAGTTTCAGCATTACTGAAAAGTCTAAGTCCAAAGTCTCCTCTGAGTCTTAAAGCAAACTTTTAGCTGTGAGCACCTGTAAAAATAAAAAAGTTAAATATTGTTGACATATAATGGCATTGGATAAACATTCCCATTCCAAAAGGGAGGTACAGGGGGATAGAAAACAGTTGGATAAAAGCAAGACTGAAGCCCAGCAGGGGAAACATTAAATCCCATAGTTCTATGTCCAGCATCAGGGGCAAGTTGTGGCTATGAGATGTGAAGTCCAAAGAGCTTGAGTATTCTTACTTTTTTGGTTTTCCTTGGGATTATAGCCCTCATAGCTTCTGTCTTGGGCAGCTTTACTCACTCTGTGGCTTTCCTCAGGCATCCCATATTCCTGGCTTCTTCAACTTCCTGATGTCAGCACTCTGCTTTCAGCTTTACTCACAGCTACATGCATTGCCTTCTCAGGGGCACACTGCCTGGCTTTCCAGACCCTTCTGAAATCTGAGTGGAAGCCTTCCTGACTCCACAACTCTTGCATTCTGCATGCCTACAAAACCAACACTATGTGGATAATGCCCAGGTCTGACTGGCTCCAGCAGTAGCTTTTTTGCATCCTAGCTGCCGGAGTCTCTGTGTGCCTGTATGACTGAACACTGGGAAAGGAATCCCAGGAAGCACAGGTGGTGGTTCTAGGTACCATGGGGCTCTCTGCTCAAAGCAAAATCCTTTGATTTTTCTGACCCCTGAGTCTGTGAAGGGTCAGGTCTTGCACATACCCTCAAGCCGTTTTTCTTTTTTTTTTTTTTTTTTTTTTGGTGGGTACCGGGGGGTCGACCTCAGGACCTCGCGCGCCAGTAGGCGCGCGTGCCACTGAGCGATATCACCGGCCCCTTTTTTGTATGTGGGATCCGGGAGTCGAACTCGGGCCCTCGCGCTTGCCGGGCAGGCGCTTAAGCCGCTGAGCCATCTCACCGGCCCTCAAGCCGTTTTTCTTACTGTCCTGATCCAAAGTACTAGGCTTCTTTTAATGCTAATGTTTTTAGCAACCAAGCTCTCCTCTGCTCCAAATTTGCTGGTCCCAACTTTACCAGAGTTTCCTTTCTGGCCAAACCTAAAACTTTTAAAAGCATTCAGCTCTGCCTTTTGTTCTTGAGTCTCAATGTAGAGCTGGCTAAAAGCAGCAAGCAGTAACCATGCTATAGCTTGAACATCAGACTGTTTTATTTTTTATTTATTTATTTATTTATTTATTTATTTATTTATTTATTTATTTTTTTTTTTGTGGGTACCAGGGGTCGACCTCAGGACCTTGCACGCCTGCAGGCGCCCTTGCCGCTGAGCGATATCACTGGCCCTTTTTTCATATGTGGGTTCCGGGAGTCGAACTCAGGCCCTTGTGCTTGCCAGGCAGGCGCTTACGTGGCTGAGCCATCTCACCGGCCCCAGACTGTTTTAAAATTACCTCTGTCAGATTAATTATTCTGCTATCCTTAATCTCAACTTGTCACAAAGTCTCAGGACATGAGCAAAATGTAGACAAATTTCCTGCCAGAGTATAACACACATGGTATGGAGCCCAAATGCCAGTGGAATCCTTCTGTAACTGGCACTGCAAAATGGAACTTTAAAAGTTAGATTTTTTTTTTAGAGTTAAGCAATTTCTCAAAATATTCCTCCTGCTGAGCACATCACCAACAATTCTTCCTTGCAGCCTAAAAGCAGGGACAGAACGTGTAGATGGCATCCCCAGAAGGCTGGAGCCCAGGTTCCTTTCCACATAAAAGAGAAATGAATCAAAGATGGCTGAAAGTGATGGAGCAGATGTGAATATCTTCATTATTTCTCTGCCCTCACCAGCTGAAGATGGCTGGAAATGATAAAGCAAGTGTTAAAGCTGTGTGTTCTGTCTGTACTTCCCCTCTCCTCTGTCCCTTGCTATAAAGGACCCTTACCCACCTGTACAAGGGGAGGTGGTGATTTGAGGCAAATGGGCCCTCTCCATTTCCTTGGATGCTTTGAATAAATCCTTTTTCCTTTCTTACCCAAATGTATGACATCTTTCGATTTGGTCAGTGGTAAGCAAACAAACCTAAGCATTTGATCCTGAGTGGCTGCTAACACTTCTTTCCAACTGAAACCTCCTGAACCTGGTCTTTACCATCTACATTTCTGTTGGCATTCTGGTCTTCTGAACTCTGACCAGAATCTTCCGTCAAGCTTGGTTTACAGAATTCTAGGGCTCCTTCTCCAGCCAGCATCTCCAAACCTTTCCAAATTCCTCCCATGAACCAGTTCCAAAGGCTTCTGAACCACATGGTCAAGCAGTTACAGCAACAATCCCACTTCTCCGGTACTAAAATCTGTCTCAGTTATTTCCCTTGTTGCTGCGGCAAAATACCCAGCACCCACAAATTAAAGCAAGAGAGGTTTATTTTGGCTCACAATTTGTAGAAATTTCAGTCTTGGCAAGCATTGCTTTTTATTATTGATACTAGCCATTCTAAATGGGCTAAAGAGGACTCTCGCATAGTTTTGATTTATACTTCCTTGGTGGCTAAAACTATTGAGCATTTTAATATATTTATTGGGCATTTATATTTCTTCTTTTAAGAAGTGTCTATTCAGATCATTTGCTCATTTTTGACTGGACTGATTTTTTTTTGCTGTTGATGACAATTTGATTTTCTGTAGGTTGTCTCTTAACTCAATTAATTGTTTCCTTTTCTCTGCAAAAGCTTTTAAATTTGATGTAAACCCATTTTTGCTTTTGTTTCTTGTGGGTTTAGACTTTTATCCAGGAAGTCATTTTGTGTACAGTATCTAGAAGTGTTTGCCCTGTGTTTTCCTCTAGTAGTTTCAGAGTTTTACACTAAAGTCTTTCACCTATTTTGAATTGATTTTTGTACAGGTGAGAGACAGAGGTCATATTTCGATCTTCTGTATGTATGTACCCATTTTCCCCAGCAATATGATGAAGAGGCTGTCATTTCTTCAATGCATTTTCTTTTGTTTGTTTGCTTCATTGTCCACAATCTAATGGCTGAAGAATCATGAATTTATTTCTGGGTCCTCTCTTTGGTTCCACTGGTCTACATGTCTGTTTTTATGCCAGTACCATGCTGTTTTCGTTACCATGGCTCTGTATTATGTTTCAAAATCAAGTATGGTGATACTCAGTGTAAATTTTTAAGCACTTTCCAGCTCAGTGTAAAGTTTTAAGCACTTTCTTACTTTCAACTCTGTAAGATCTGCGTGCTGGGGTTGGTTACTACTGTGGGTTGTTGCATATAGCCCTCTCAGCTGATAGAACAGAGAAGATATGTATGCTAACCTGTATATGTGCACATACCTGGAAATATTTTTTGTGTGTAAATATCTACATATACTAAACTAAAGTTCATACTGATATCTCCAAATTTAATTCATTATCATGTGGATCATCCTAGCCTTCTTTTCTTATTTATCTGCAAACTCCATGTTAGTATTAAGAAACTTGCCCCTCTCCCTGCTAGAATAGCTAGTACCTCCTGCTATTAATTTACTTAGTTGTTTCATTTCACTATACATGTATAGCTATATTGGAATTGTTAATCTGTGCTAAATGTAAAATAAATTATTGAATGGAGTACAGAGATTTTAGACAATTTATTTTGCATTTAGCCTTACAAATTCCAGTTATTTCCAAAGTTACTTAGATCAGCACCTCTTTCCCTTACACCTTTCAGTGAGGTTGCTTCATACATTTGTAACACAATTAGATTGTCACTTTCTCTTTTATCTTGAAATCTACATTCCATCTCGTAATATCTAATCAGTTAAATAATTTTTTAAATGTGCAACATGAGGATCTAGTTAATAAAATTGTACTGGGTTAAGTCTTTTTGTTAAATAAGTAGATTTTAGATGCCCTTATAAAAATAAAATAAGTATAGGAGGTAAGAGTTACTTTGATTCACTATAGTTACAATTTTACTGTATGTATCCCATCATAACATCATGTTGCAAACTTAAAATATGTGCAGCAACATTTATTTAACAATTTGTATATATTAAGGCTCACTCTTGTGCTATACAGCTCCTTGGGTTTTGACTAATATCTAGTGTTAGGTGCCCACCATTACAGTATCATGTGGAATGGTTTTACCACCCTAAAAAGTCTCATGTGCTTCACCTGATCAACTAGTCTCACCTCCTGAAACTTTAGAAACCACCAATTTTTTTCTTATTGCTTTAATTTTGTCATTTCCAGAATGTTATATAATTATAATCATATAATATGTAGCATTTTCAATGTGGCTTCTTTCACTTAACAATATGCAATTAAGATTCATCTATGACTTTCCATGGTTTGGTAGCTAAATTATTTATATTGTTTTATGGATGTATGGTGTGTTTATCTGTTATGGTTTAGTTCTAAAATGCTCCTTCCCTCAAAGTCTCATGTATTTAGAGGTGGGGCATTTGGAAGGTGATTGGATCATGAGGACGCTATACTCATTAGTGGACTGATCCATTGATGAGATCATAGCTGAATGTGCTCTTAGGAAGTGAGGCGTGGTTGCAGGAGGTGGGTCAACGGAAGGGTGTGTTCTTCACAGCTCTTCCTTTCTCTTTTTCTCTTTCCTCTGCCAGGCCTTTCCACCATGTCATTTCTGCCTTGGAGCCAGCCTACTATAGACTGAACTTTCTGGAACTATAAGCCAAATGATGTTTTCTTTCTTTAAATTTTGGGTATCAGGCATTTTGTCCCAGCAACAGGAAGGCTGACTAATACAATGTTCATGTAATATATGGATATAGCAATATTTGTTAACCTGTTGTACAACTATTGAGGGACATCTTGGTTGCCTTCAGATTTTGTTGGTTTTGAATATAGATGCTATGAAGGTTCACAAGCAAATTTCTGTATGTTCAGAAGTTTTCAAATCATTAGCTTAAATGCTTAGCTAGGAGTGTGATTAGAGAGTTGAACAGTAAAACTATATTGAGCTTCATAAGAAACTGCCAAACTTTCTTCCAAAGTGGCTGTACCAGTTTGCAATGAATGAGAGCTTCTGTTATTCCAAATCCTTACCAACAATTGGTGTTGAGGGTTTTGTTTGTATTTTTAAAATCTTAGCAATTCTAAATGGTATATTTTGGTATCACATCATCATTCAATTTACAGTTCTGTAATGACAAATAATACTGAGCATATTTTCATACATTTGCTTGCTATCTCTACATGTTCTTCAGTGAAGTATATATTAAAATCCTTTGGCTCAGTCAACTTTCCCAACACTGTTTAATTTCATTTGTTTGTTACCATGGTACTTGTATAATTTTATATTGACAAAACCACAAAACTTCAAGATGAACATGCACTGAGTTGGAATGAGTGGGGAGAACTAGTCTGCTTGGAACTTACAGATGTGAAAAGAAGAATAGGTGCTGAAACCTAGTCTTCTGGGGCCCAATGGTAAAAAGGACATGAAGGCATTTAGTTAAGATTTAGAAGGTTCTCTTGGTGGTCCCAGTGCTATCTTTCCCCACTGTAATTGTATTCTGTGACATTCGTGATCCTGTTTGTCAGTGAGGAATCACCTGTCCATATATTCAAGGGGTCAGAAGAACCATTCTGGGAGCTTATCATCTTGATGGAAGACCTAAGCTATTCTGGGATTTGAGCTATGTCTCATGAGAAGATTTCCAGAACTGAGACAACCATTTTGGTGGTGTAAGCACCGACCTTCCTTTCATATTTGTAGAATTCTAGTGTTTCTTACATCTGCAGTTCTAGCTTGATGGATTAGCTTGCTTAAAACCTGGCAAGTCTGTTCAAACTCTCTGGCAGTGATGCAGGCTACAGCATTGTCTAGAACACGGCTTGGGTGGTAAAGGAAACTCTTGGCATGTTGCTTCCTTCTGACTTGTAAACAATAATTAAATAGACTTATGCATCCTAATTCTGCTCTTTGATTTCCTTCTATCAAAAAACATAGAAGAATTTTGCTTCTGGATAATAAATAACAAGAATCGCAACACTCTGCATTTAGACCAAATGAGCTCAATGAGGGCGTACAATTCTTGCAATTACAGTTTTACTGTTTCGCATATATTCACAATAGAAGACGAAAACAAGGAGGCACAAACTTCTTGCTATGCTGAGAGTGTGGAGCTCATAAGAAACTTTGTAGGCTGTCTGGTTATCAGACTATTTGGAAACCAGTCTGTCTTCTGTTTGTTCTGTGGCCCTGGATGAAGCCCTTGTATCTCTGGGCATCGGTCCTGTTTTTGAAAGTGAATAAGTGGAGGCAGATGATATGTGACTTTCTTTCAGGTACCAAGTGTGGTAGTAATGATAATAGATTCCTAACATGTGCTGCAGTCTGTATAAAGGAGAGAACAGAAGAAGTGGTGGTGAGGTGCTTATGAGACTTTTATCGACTCCAGTCAGCAAGCAGGGGGTACCCAAGAGCGTATTTACCAAGTAGACATACAGCTCGGTTTGTAAATCAAATTTGTGTAAATCGAAACTTCCTTTCCTATTGACACAATTTCAGATACGTGTTCCCTTGAGAAACCAGTGGGTCCTAGAGAAAAAATAAAGATTATGTTCAAGGATACGGTTTTAACAGCAGTATTTAGGGGTAACATTCTTAAATATATTTCTGATATTATCTCTGGCACTAAATTGGATTTGTGGTAAGGCAGCAAGTTTTTCAGTTTATGAAAATGATTGTTTCTTCTGGTTATGTACTTCGATGTTTTGATCTTTATGGAAACTGTCACCTTCTAATAATATGTAGTCAATATTACCACATTTATCTTCCCAAGATGGAAAAAGGAGGATGATGCATGCAGCCACAGAATGACTGGACTGGAAAAGCCCTCAGAGATCATTGAGTTCTTTTGTGCTGATAAGAAAACCAAAGTGAGAAAGATAGAATTATTTGTACAGTTATAACACATACGTTGCATTGGCACTACCATATAATGTTATTCCTGAAGCCAGTAGCGAGAAGCAAAGACTGCTCAGAATCCAAGTAATAAAATGCACACAATAAATGGAATTATCCAGCAGAGGGAAGAGACTAATAGATTATATATAAATGACTGGTAATTTAGAGATATCTAATCAAGGTGACCTGTATTTCTCAACAGACAGAACAATGACCATAATTTAGTAATTATATTATAAAGAAAAAGTTTGTAAGAGATGGTTATGGTGGAGATATGATAGAAATCCAAGAACTAGATATTGTGTGAAGAAAATTTTTGCAGTGGCAAAAATAATTCTTATTTTAGGTCAGAGATAGTCCATGAGTTTTTACAGGGCCCTGTTATGCACACGTGTTTTCCATCCCGTTGCTCTGAATAGGCACTTTCCCAGTATTTCTGTCTGCAGTCCTATTTCTGAGGGCTCTGTACCACATAGGCCTCCCTTCAGGACCACATCAATTATCTTTTCCATTTATGGTATTGCTAAAAGCAAATGTACCATACCAACTACTTAAGATCTTTTAATTAAATTGATTATTAAATAAAAGTATCTTTATTTTTGTGGGAATACTCTATGAATATGCAGAAATAAGGCCCAGCTTTCAATGGCTTCAGAGGCAAAGGTGTATGCAAACATTGGCCATGTTTGATATTTTATGTGTATTTGTTACTCGGTTACTGGTACAATCTTTAGAATGCAGCAAGAAGGGCAAGTACTAGCCCTAGTACTCCAATGATGAGGTGATATAAGGATTCATCATCCTTGGTCATGGTGAGGTCAGCAGATTTTTTTTTTAGTCCAGAGTTATAATTTCTAAAGATGTCTTTCAAAATGACTCTTGGGTGTTTACTCATTGGTCAGTCCATTGATGCTGTGGCATTACTCATATTTCTCCAGTTGCTCATGAATGAGGGAATAGGATGGTGACAAATCAGCTACTGATGAGTCGTTGGGCAGCAGGAAAAAAAAGACAGATACTTTGAGAATTAGCCTCTCAGATGTTATAGGAGGTAAGAAATTAAGATGGGTGAAGAAAAAAAACTTACCTGTATTTGAAGGGGAAACTACACATCTCTTTTTTTTTTGTTTTTTACTGAGCCATTCCTCCCGTATCTCCTGGGATCAGGGTGATGTTCATGATTTCCGGAGCATATCGTGCATGCCATCCTAGGCGCGTCGAATTGTCATTACCCGTTCCTGGTGTTCAGCATTTGAAATATAGCTTTCAGTCCATAATAGGAACCTTTCGATATCTTGGGCTTCTGAACTGAGAAGGAAGGACTCTTGATGGAGGACTAAAAATTCTAGTGATAAGAACAGTGTAAACTCCATTGGGAGTCAGCATTGTTGTATAGACCACTTGCTTCCACCTCTTATGTTTGATTGACAGGAGTCAGCCTTCCCCTGACAGTAGTACCTTAGGGACTTTGACCAGGAAGAGGCTCAGGCCTTGGATTATTATGGTCCATCCACTCAGGGAGGCCTCTTAGTAGAAAACTTTGTACTTCTCTTCACAAAACCTCTCTTCGGTCTTGTTAGACTTTTCATTCAGACCATCATCTTCCTCTTTCCCCTGACTTCTCATTCAGACTTCATTTTTGACTTATGCTGCCAATCTGCTTATACAGGCAAATTTATTTCTAAGTCTAACTCTGAATGTCAACCATTTAGTAGCTTACCCCATCTATCTACACCATCAGAAATTCTTCCCAGATCTCATATGTGTATTTACAGGTTTACTCTTACAGCTTGACACTTTGTATCTCGTTAATTTTCAGTAACTGTTAATTGAACAAAATGAATTAATATCATGGAAAGAACAAAATCAGACAGACAAAACTTAGGCTAAATAGCTGGTAGATGTGAAGCTACCACATAAGCCACAGTTTTAACTTCTAGAGGAGGTGAAAAAAATGTGAGGCAAAATGGGCAGGAGAAGGAGAGGAGGAGAAGTAATACCAAATTTGACTTTTGTAATATTTTATCTTGAATGATTGGTTGATTTTAAATTTGAAGATGATATGCCTAAGTATACATAGATTTTTAGTGTTCTACTTGTTGTTTTCTGAGATTCTTGATTCTGTGGTTAATTGTCATTAGTTTGGGAAAGTTCTTGGCCATTATTGTTTTACACATTTTTTTCTTTCAGTTTTAATTTTTATTAATCAAAGTTGCATTGTACCTTTTGAAACTATCCTACAGTTCTTGGATGTTTTATATTGCATTTTAATTATTCTTTTTTCTTTTTGCATTTCAATCTGGAAGCTTGCGTTGCCCATCTTCGACCATGCAGATCCTGTCCTCACTCATGTCCAGCAAAGACATTCATTTCGGTTGTGAGATTTTTTATTTCTAACATTTTCTTTTGATTCTTAGAATTTCCATCTCTCTGCTTACATTTTCTGCCTCTAATTTCCCCTTTTAGCTTTGAAAGTTCACTCAGTGATGATAACATCTGCTAACTCAAACTTGATACTCAAAACCAGGTTTGATGGAAAGTTCATAGAATGTAGAATCAATGGGTTTGGATCTGAGTCCTAACTCTACTGCTACTGTCTTGTTACTAGGGACACATTCCTTAACTTCTCCTATTTGTTATACTTGCACTCCCAGAAATGAAGATGAACACATATACCTATGATTCCTGCAACAAAATTAAATCCAATTACAAATGTGAAAATGTGCTCTTCAACTCTAGAGCTCTGTAGAAATTTCCAGTTTTTAATGGCAACATATTCTGCTCCCTTGGAACAGGTGCACAGGTTACAGATTCATTCTATTTTAAGAATACATTTTCTCTCAGTGTTCAAATGTGCTCATTCTCACAGTAAGCATATAGATCTGATTATCAGCTTAATTTCTTAATCTGTGTCCTGGGATAGTTGCCTAGGAAAACTTCCTCTACTTGTAAGCTAAAAAATGGAAAGTTAGAAAGCTGTAGGCTCTCAAACTTAAAACAGGAGTCAGTGGAGGAATCATGACTTTAGATACTGCAGAGGTACACCAAGAGCCATAGTTTTGGAAAACAAGAGAATTAAAGCCTAAGAAGAAAGCGTATCATATATTTTCAGAAGACTCACTAATCTCAAATTACCTTCTGGCTGAATGGTTTTATTTTGTGAAGATGACTTTTCTCTGCTACTTTTAACTAACTCCCTGATTTTTATCTTTAACCCAGCTCCATTATGGTTGAGACTAAAATTTCTAGCTTGCAAACAGTAAGTGAGAATTGTGGTCACAAATCTAATAATGTACTTGAAGTTCCAATGAGGTGATAAACCTTTCCTCACAGCTTGAGTTGATTGTTTTATTTGGTCATAAAGTTTGTGGCTTCATGTTAATATTTATATATTTCTACCTTATCTTCCTTTTTTATCAAAAGAGTATTAGAATCTAAGAGGGGCATGAATGTGTGTTTGTGTGTAAATTTGTGTGTGCATGAGCATATGTGCATATATGCATGAATGACAAAATTGGCATAATATAACCATAGAAATTCTTTCTTTCAACCTTCAATTTGGCCTCAGAGAACTTTATGTACCAATATACCATCTCTTAAGCTTATCTATCCTCCTAGAGAAATGCATGTGAGGTTGGAGAATAAATCAGCTTTTTTATGCACCATCAGAGGACCTAGAGAAACTGTTTTGTATGTAACAAGTGTTAATTAAGCAAGGTGGTCATGTAATCTCAATCATTTAAACTGGGGCATCTTTGTCCATAATAACTTAAGAAAAACAGAGTGAAGCAGACTGTCTAGAACAAACGAGGATGTATGACTACACTCAAGAAACATTTGTTGATCTATGAGCTGAATCCAATTTTCATCCTTTGTTAAATTTTTTCCTCAAGACTCAGTGAGACACTCAAACTGCCACCCCAAAATATACTTCATTGGAATAAGAATGTGAATCAATTTTTATGGAGCCCTATGTGTTAACTTTATCTCATTTAATTCTTACCGTGACCCTCTGAGGTAGGTGTGACTATTTTTCTTCATTTTATAGAAGAGAAAACTGAGACTTAGAGATGTTCAGTAACTTTTCCAAAATTAAGGAGTTAGGTTTAGAGTGGTGGCTATGGATTTTGATTACCCAGATTTGAATTTCAAAGCCAAATGATCATGAAAATTCTTGCTCAAAAATATCATGGGCATCAATGGAACAAAACAAAACAAAACACACTGTAATTAATCCAAAGTACTTGAAATACTTTCTATTGCTTTGAACACATTTATCTCATTGCTCGTGGCAATGTGTCTTTTACTGTAATAACTTTTCTTAAAAAAAAGAAATATTCACTATATTTTTTGATCACTTCTTGTACTTATGCAACCTCTCCAAAGCCCCTAGATTTCCATTAACTTGTATGTCTGATTTTAGTGTCAAGGTGTAGGGTTATCTAAGAGTATATTTGTGGTGTGCAAAGATGACTTGTGGACTGCCACATTGAAGAGTAGCCTAGAGGCATGTCAAACTTTGAGATGATCTGTTGTTTTCTCTATTGTCCAAGATTCTGTAGTATCTAAATGATCAAAGACTACTCTTGTCTTGCTCAGTGTGAAAAATAGTATACTTTGGTAAAGATCAGAAATAAATGAAGATTAAAATATTCATGTTCTTTCAAAGAACACTGTGATTACAGACACATAGTGAAGAAAGGGATTGCTAACAACACTTTACTACGTATTCCCTGTAATGATAAAATACTCCTATGAGTACTAGTATTTTATTAAAAATGGCCCAGATATCAAAAATTTAATGAATGGATGAAACTTACGATTGAATATTTTTCAAATAAGAAATCTACAAACACCTTGAAACACAAGTCAAATGTAAATTTATGAAATTATAAGTGCTATACAGACATTATATTTGTAATATAAAATATTAGCCATACTGGGTCTGCAATAACCTTCAAGTTCATTCTTCAGTCCTTTTGATTTCTCTCTCCTCGCTACCCTTATGGGCTGTCTCTGCCCGTCTTACGCATCTTCCCCTAGTTTTGGTGAAGCTGTTTGCGTGCTTTTCAGGTTTCCTCCTCCTACTTCATTTTGATAATGGTGATGAAGATAATTTTGATGACATTTGGTGCTATTGCTATTAGGATTTTAAGAAAAGTTGGAAGGAATAGGGAGAATTGCAGGAGCTGAGTGACATAAAGGAGTTGAGTGAGTTTATGGTGAAGGCATTGCAGATGGGAGTGAAGAGGCAGGGAGAAGGAAGGCAGTAAGGACTGAAGAGAGGACCAAGAAAGAGGAGAAAGTTGTTGACCTTGTCTGAAATAATATTATCACACTAACAAATTCCAGGCTTTAGTATGTAAAAATAGCAATGTGTGTGTGTGTGTGTGTGTGTGTGTGTACACGTACATATATTGTGCTGGGGATTGAACCCAGGGCTTGATGCATACTAGACAAATGCTGTGAGAAAACCAAAGGAGAGCTCTTAAAGGTGATGAGAAGGTGAAGTGGTTCTAGATCTTAGGTCTGGAGGAAGAACATGGTGGTAGGATGTTTTATGTCTCCGTATTGAGAGAAGAAAGAATCCAGAATTGGCATTCCCTGATTTCTGATCTAGCATCAGAAAACAGTGTAGGAGGGTAGAAATCCCTCACCCACCTGAACAAAAGTCCTTCTGACAACTTTAGGTGGACCAAAACCAACTGCAAGTGGGGCAGATTGACAGTTTTGCCAAAAGCAAGAGATCACTTCTTTGTTTGCTGGGTCTGGATCTCCCCTTTTATAACAAAAGATGCACAGAAAATGTCAGCAGAACTGGCAGAAGAGACTCAGGTACACAAGCTGTCTTATGTAGGAAATTTCCTTATTATTCCTGCAGGCTCAAGTCTATCCTCCCAAGTCCAAAACCCCAGGTTGGCAGGAGGAATAACAAACAAGAACAACAAAAATATCCAGTTGTAGCAAGTGACCCAGGGACCACAGAGGTCAGACAGAACCTCAGCATCAGCAGCGAAATCAAGAAGACAAAAATAAAGCCACAAATGTTCTGAAAACTGAAATTCCATTGAGACCAAGACTTGCAAAAGTAGGTTAATGGGCTGGGGATGTAGCTCAGTGGCACAGTGCCTGCTTGGCAAGTGCGAGGTCCTGAGTTTGATTTCTGGTACCAAAAAAAAAAAGTAGGTTAAGATCTTTGTACTAAACCTGTATGGGTACCTGCTTGATAAAATAAAAGACTTACATAGAATCCAGTCTTCTAACATAACGTAGTATCTAGCTTACTTTAAAACTCATCTGTTGTACTAAGAATCAAGAAAATTGTAACTTGAATGAAAAAAAATAAAGGCAACTGACACCAGTAACAAGAAGAATTACACATTGGAATGATCCCAGTGGCTGTTAAAGCAGACATTATAAACATGCTTCAGCAATCTATTAAAATTTTCTTGAGATAAATGAAAAAATAGAAAGTCTTGGAAAGAAATGGAAGTTATAGAAACAAAAATATAGAACTGAAAACAACTGCAAAAATCAATACTTGTTGAATGGGATAAGTAACAGAGTAGAGGATAGAAGCAGTGAAGTTGAAACAGAATAATAGAATCTATCTAATCTGAATCAAAAGCAAAAGAGGGCTGGAAAAAATAAAGCCTTAATGATCTGTGGGTCAAAAACAAAAGATTCAATATTTGTGTTATTGTAATCTCGGAAGGAGAAAAGAAAGTGTGGATGAAAGATGGCTCAAAAAAATAGTGGTTGGAAACTCCCCCAGTTTGGCAAAAGACAAATCTATAGACTTAAGAAATTGAGTGAGTCACAAACAGATAAACGCATGCCAAGATAGATCCTAATTATACTTTTGAAAACTAAATACAAAGAAAAAGTACTGCGAGTGGACAGAGAAAAGCAATGCATTGTATAGAAGGAAACTCTAATTCTCATGATAGTGGATATCTCATCTGAAACTATGGAGGCCAGAAGAAAGTGATAGAATATCCTTTAATTATGGAAAGTTCAACTGTTAATTCTAAATCAATGGAACTATACTTCAGGAATGAGAGGGAAATTTAAAAATTCTCAGATAAAGGAAATGTGAAACAGTAAAAAATTTTCACTAAAGTCTTACCTGAAATGTGAAGTAAAGGAGGCTCTTCAAAATAAAAGGAAGAAATAAAAGTATCTTGTAGTGTCAGGAAGGACAAAGAAATAATTTAAAGAATAGAAATATTAGTACATACAATAGACTGTCCTTTTCCCCAGAAGATTATAAATTAGCTTTAATAATTGAATTATAAAGTATAATATTATCTCATACTGAAGACAATAATATCTAAAAGTGGGGAAGTTAAAATAACTTTAATGAAAGTGGGGTTGCTATTCTTTATTTGAAGTGGTAAAATGTTAATGCTTAAGTGGTAGAGTGCTCTAAATCACATACACATAATATCAGTATACTCATACATTGCTGATGGCAATGTGAAATTGTGTAGTCATTCTGGAAAATAATTTGACAAATTATTTATAAAAGTAAATGTGAAAAGACTGTATGATCCAGGGAATGCACTCTTAGGTGTTTAGCCCAGTGAAATAATTTTATGTTCATACAAAAATCTGTAACTGAAGAGTCATAACAACTTTATTTATAGTAGCCGCAAACTGGAGAAACACCTAGAGGTTCTTCAGTGATTTGAATGGCTCATCAAACTGCATACTATGGGACAACTCCTCAGCAATGAAAGAAAAAACTATTGACACCTGCAGGAAATTGGATGAATTTCCAAGGAATTAGGCTGAATGAAAAAAGTACATCCCCACACGTTATTTAGTGCAATGTTCTGTTTATATAATATTTTTGAGATTTTAGAAACAGAACAAATTAGTGGTTGCAAAGGGTAAGCGTTATAGGTGTGAGAGGTTGGGAGGGAGGTGATTGGTTATAGTTGTAACAGATCGACACAAGAATCCCTGTGGAGCTGGAATTTCTTAGTATCTTTCTTATGCTGTATGCACAAAGCCTTAGAGGCAAGAAAATTCTATGGAACTTCATATACACACAAGCAAATGAGTACACCTTGGCAGATTTGGGGGACTGAACTGAGTCAATATTATCCTCATTGTGATATTATACTAGAGTGTACAAAATGTTACCCTGGGAAGATACTGGGCCGACTGCCACATAATCGCTTTGATTATTTCTTACAACTTGTGTGAATCTATAATGATGTCAGTAGAAATTACAATTAAAATTAAATAAAAAATTTAAAAAGCATGGATTTTAATTAGTACATTTCCAAACTAGCACAGGTTGCATATCAGTTATCTGAAACACTTGGGACCAGAAGAATTTTAAGTTTCAGATTTTTTTCAGGTTTTGTAATTTTTACACATACTTAATAAGATGTTTTGGAGGTAGGACCTAAGTATAAATGCAGAATTTGTTTATGTTTCATATATACATTATCCATGTAGCCTAAGAGTACTTTTGTATACAATTTTTAGTGCACCCGTGTTTAGACTGTGATCCACCACAGGAAGTCAGGTGTAGAATTTATGTGGTGTCGTGTTGACACTCAAAACGTTTCAGATTTAGGAACATTTTGGGAATTGGATTTTGGATTAGAGATGGCAAGAATGTACTGAAAATTAGGATGGGAGGCACTGCCTAAGTCTGGAGTGTTGGAAATATGGTGGGGATGAGGGTGTGAGGAGGTCGTTGAAAGGTGGTGGTAAGATAAGAATGGTAAATGAAAGTCTGATTGCAAAATATTGCACGTTAGAGTAGATTTTTATATAGTAGGCAGTTAATAGCCATTGCAAGCCACTAAGCAAGGCCAGAAATGGAGTGGAGGGAGGTTGGGGACTTTTATGTGTGTGTAGCTTATTGTTTGTCTTGATATAGTAGAAAGGACGCTACAACATGGATTTAAAAGGCACTTTGACCTGCCAACTGTTTTTTGGCAAGTGATTGAATCTATTTTACACTTTATTTTGTCAGCTATCAATTGAGCAAGAACTATCTCTGGACTATTTTATAGAGACTGTATGAGGCTCAAAGATAATTATAAGCACAAAATCTTGTATTAACCATGCTGTGCATTTTTCATAAAATTAAAGAATATTGTCACAAGTCCGTGTTTCCATGTTTCGATTAAGATTCTGTTTTATATTGTCAGACCTCACACCATATATAATATGCTCATTAATAAGTGATTTGATTATCTATTACATTAAGTCGTTTCATTTAGGTTATTGAAAAGTATGCAGTGCCAATACACAGCCAGTTTTGTTTCCCTCTTGTGACACTAACATATGCAAGGGAACATTTGAGTTTAAAGAAAATTAAAAGAATTCATCACATTTTTCTTTTTTCACTGGAAAATTTCTCTGCTCTGATTTTTCACTACACTGCAGTGAAGTTCCATAAGAGTTACCCCATCACAACAAATGTATGTTGCTTATTTCCATACACAACAGATTATGCTTGCATTAACATCCCACCTGCTGCATTTCTTTTCTAGTTTTTATTGTTTATTTATTTATTTTTTTGTGGGTACCGGGGGTCGACCTCAGGACCTCGCACACCAGCAGGCACCCATGCCGCTGAGCGATATCACTGGCCCTTTTTTCATATGTGAGTACCGGGAGTCAAACTCAGGTCCTCGCGCTTGCCAGGCAGGTGCTTGTGCCGCTGAGCCATCTCACTGGCCCAAACTTTTTTTTTTTTTTGTGGTTACCGGGGGACGACCTCAGGACCTCGCGTGCCAGCAGGCGCCCATGCCGCTGAGCGATATCACCGGCCCTTTTTTCATATGTGGGTTCCGGGAGTCGAACTCTGGCCCTCGCGCTTGCCAGGCAGGTGCTTACGCTGCTGAGCCATCTCCCTGACCCTCTCTTCTAGTTTTTAAAATTCTGTAAATTCATATCTTTGCATGTTCTTGTTATATAGAATAACTCCCACAAACAATAGAAATATAATCCATATTTTAAATTATTAAGTAATTTTAGTGCAAATAAAGCCATATGTAAGATAATCACATTGAGAAGATCATTTTCTATGTTTTATCGTCTACAGTTTTTTCTTAATATAGTAGTATCACTATCTTTGTCTTACTGTCTTGGTTCATCCTGTTGCTCCTGTCTCCCTGTTCTGTAAAATTAGGTGTTTTCTGTTTATGCTCACTTGGTGGGAATCTCAGCTACTTCTTCCATTGAATGACCCTCAATTCTCTATAATTGACTGGCCTTTTCCCCACATATTAGACTATTATAACTTCTGCCAGATATTTCTACATGGTTAGCTACAAAGATGCCATATTATACGCAACATTCTGTTTTCCCCTCAATCTTCCAAATTAGCTTCTAGCCTTTAAGGCATCAGTTTCTCTCAGAGCTTCTGCTCATCCATATCTGAGACTTCAGAATTATCTTGGACTTGTCCTTCTGCCTTGCATCATCATTTTCAGTCATTCATTGAGATCTCTTTGTTTATCCTTCACTCAGTCTTCCCACTTCTTTGTTCTCTTGATTATCGGTATTATATCATAGCACCTATTATTGCACACCTGAACTGTTGCATGAGCTTCTCAAATCTTTTAACCTATTGCTATCCCGCTAAAGTGTTTTCACTGCCTGCCACTATGATGCTCAACAATTTCAATGATCTCTATTATCGTTACAATAAATTTAAGATTCTCTGATTGGCTGTGATAGATTGGATTATTCCTTCCAATTCTTCACTGCCCACAATTGGATTATAAATCTCAGCCATTTTTTAGTATGTCTGCATATAAGCAGAGTATACCTTACCATTCCATTGTATTGACATGGTCATGTGGCTTGCATGGTCTAAGGGCAGGTAACTGGGAGTGTTGCAAACAGAGGTTTGGTTACATGGCTCTCCTCTCTGTAACTACCATGAGAAGAGCATACCACAGAATCCCTCGTCCTTTAAGCTGGAGCTGCAGAATAAACTTGTGCCTGTGAACCTGAGCCCAACCTTCAGTCTGTGACAGACTTTGCTGATCCAAAGACCCAGGAGTGAGAAAACTAGAAATGAATTTATTGTTGTAAACCTCTGGGACTTGAGAATTTTTGGTTACACAGCATGTTGATTTCCTGTAGTAATTCTACATGAATATACTGACATTTAAAATTTCTACTGCCTTCTCAGCCTTAAATTCTCCTCTGCATGTGTGTATGCTTCACACTAGTAAAGTGGTCTCTGTAAAATGTTAATGTGTGCCCTTCATTTTTAAAATTTATCATTTTCCTCACCTTTTGATCTTTTACTAGTCTTTCAAAGTTCAATATCATTCCCCTTCAATTAGTTTTTCTCTGATAAGCACAAGTCATTGGAAAATTTCCTTTCTTGGAGTTACTTATAAGTTTGTACCCGTAGCAGGGAGCTTGACTATTTCCTGAGGGCAATAGGCTCTCTTGGGAGGACTTTAAACAGGGCAGAGTGGTCAGCTATACCCCAAATGCCTCTAGAGCGGGGCTGAGCAGTGAGAACGAAATGCCACTTCTAATATTTATCTTCATGCTTAGGGACCTTTCCGTATGTTCACATTTTCTTCTTCTGCACAATTTATGCAGAGAACTGGCCCAGCCTGATGCATGACACAATGCTACCTGCCTCTCTAGCTTCTTCCCCCAACCCCTACAGAGTTACGTGGCTTCATATTAGCATATTCAATGATGTCTGCTCTGCAAATGGATTTACATTTGTAATTATATGCAGGGAAAAACAAAATATAGGGATAGAGTATAAATTCTCTTCTCAGATGAAAATGTTTAATGTTGTAGTGTGTTCAGATACCCAAGGAATCGAAAGTCAAACTGGTGGACTTTTTTCTTCTGTCTGAGAATCACGTTCTGTTGACCTCACTAAATGATTGTGTGATGGTTTGCTGTGTGCTGCAGAGAACCTTGGTGATGTCATAACCATTTCTCCTTGGTCATTTTCCCAATGATTTGTTGTTCTCAACAGTATTAATTTACGGGGGTGTAATAGGTTGTAATTAATCTGTTCAGACATTCCTTCCAGTTCCTGGGGCAAAGTCGATGGCAGAGGTGTCAAAGGAGAGCGGAGTACATAATGAGCAGAGGAAATTTAAAAAGTACTCAATAGTTCTTTATATATTCAATAGCACAATAGTCCAATGGCTGTGTGGACAGATCATTTTATATTCCTAATTATGCATTTGGCCATTGTCTTCTTTAAGTTATTTGAAAGCAGATAAAACAGCTCATCTAAAATAATTATAATTACTATAATAAGGCAGACCACCAAAATAAATTATCTAAAGATTTTGTTCATTGAACAATGAAGATGATTGTGCCTAATAGTATGTATTGTGGGATATCTCCACTGATCAAAATAAAATTAAATAGATTAAAATTTTAGCACAGAAAGGTTAAGTGGGACAAAAGGTAGGAGTTTCAGAACTAAAGTTGTTACTTGTTGAACATTTATAATTTTTGCAGCCCTTTTTGTATTTGGAGGTTTTGTTGGAGAACTATCACTCATCCACTCTTATCTCATGTAACTTAAGTTTCACCAGTTCCCTCCACTCTGAAGCTGGGGCCAGACTGGTTTAAACCAATTGTCATATCCCATCCCTTTGATCTTAGTTACCAGTATAGGGTAGGCAGACGGATCAAGACTGACCAGTGATCATTAGACCCAAGACTTATGCTTGATCATTGTGGGGAGAGCAATGCTTTGGGAAACAAAAAGAAGGTCTGGAGCTATGGATGCCACTTTAAGACCAGGGGGATTGGGCCTGTATGAGAAAGAAATTACAAGAGGAGAAAAGCAGAGTTGAGCTCAGAGACAAGTCAGAGTTTTTAGAAAGTCATTTGTACTACTTATCTTAAGCTGAGCTGAGCTGTTAGTCCAGATTCATCTTTATTTAGAAATCAAAACATTTTTCATTTCCTCAAGGGAGATTCGGTTTTATGTCACTAGCAATCAGAAGACTTCTAATTGATACAGGTATTGACAGACTAGTGCTGGCTTTCTGCACTGGGGGGACCCACATTTCAGTGGGGAGACTTTAATCTGGTGTGGAGTCTTTGATTTGGAGTAAGTGACATTCCAAGGTCCCTTTTCATGCAGTGATTTCAACCTCCTATTCTACTGATTATTTAATTACAGTTTTGAACTTTATTTATTTTCTCAACCTATTTTTCTAGTTTAACTTTTCTTGTTTTATAAGAGTAAATTTTGCTCACAGACCACTAAGATTCAGCACCCTGTATATTTCCATTCTTAAAATCTCACCCAATACTCAAATGAAAGGGAGAATCTTGTTTTAACAACTTCTACCATATTCTCTCTTTATGTTCTTCTTTCCTTATCCAAGCTGCTCTGCCAAATTTAATAATCGGTTTTGTGACTATATTATAAATCTTCTCTAATGTTCTTCTTTATTATAGTACATTTTAATCTCTTAGCTTCAGGATTCTTTCCTCTCCTGGGCTGATGAGATTTCTCATATATTTAAAATGATTCACCTGCTTTACTAGTTTATTATCCACCACTATATATTTTTCCCACTGCCCTCAAAGATCTATTGCTCTTTATACGTAGATATTGCCACATTTATGTTCAGGCTTTTTAGAAATTGTTATGGTATAACTTCCTTTGCTAGCTCTTTTTGGGGTTCACATAATGTTGTAGCATTGCCGTATGAATTTGTGAACAATTCAAGAACAATTATTTACCCTTTCATTTCATAATCCCCATCCATGCCCAAAACACATACATACACAGTCACACATGCACATTCATATACATCTATCATTCCAATTTTAAAATTGAAAAGCAGGTTCTCTTTTTATTTTAAAGAAAAAAACTATAAAAACAATGGTACAAAATTTCAAAACAAGATTGTAGGAGTGTAACAATGGTTAGTACACTGCATATTGTTATCTTCAAAGTAGTTGCTCATATTACAAGATATTGGCACAAAAATTGATCAAACAATATAGGCACAGAACTTTCTTTTTAATGAACTAATAGCAATTAGTAGTAATTATCTTAACTATCGTGTGTGTGTGTGTATATATATATATTTTTTTTCCTTTTCCCTTTCTTCTTTTCTCTTTCCCCCATCCCAGTTTCTCTTTCCTTTTGAACAGTTTCTTCCCATTTCACATTATCTATTGTACATTTTGGATCTTATTTACTCTTTTAGCTTCTTACAGTAGGGAGACAATATGACGTTTACACATGTGAGTCTGACTTATTTCACTTATGAGTATGGTCTCAAGTTGCATCCATTTACCTATAAAAGTCTCAAGTTTATCCTTCTTTATAGCTGAGTAGTACTCCATTGTATAAAATGACCACATCTTTTTTTATCCATTCCTCAGGTGATAGGCATTTGGGTTATTTCCAAGATTTAGCTATTACAAATTGTGCCATTATAAACATTGATGTACATATATCACTGTGGTATGATGTTTTTAATTCTTCTGGGAAAAAAAAACCAAAAGGGCAATAGATGGGTCAAATGGGATCTCTAATCCCAGGTTTTTTTTTTTTTTTTTTTTGTACCGGGAATTGAACTTATGACCTTGTGCTTGCCAGGGAGTTGCTGTGCTACTGAGCTATATCCCTGGCCCTCTAATCCTAGTTTTTTGAGGAATCTCCACACTGATTTCCATAGTGGTTGCACCAAACTATATTCTCAACAGTGGAGAAGGGTTCCTTTTTCCCCATAGCCCTGCCAGCATTTGTTATTGGTTGATTTCTTGATGATAGCCATTCTTACTGGGTGAAATGGAATCTCAGTGTTTTTTTTGTTTTTTTGTGGGTACTGGGGGTCAAACTCAGGACCTCGCATGCCAGCAGGCACCCATGCCACTGAGCGATATCACTGGCCCTGAGCTATCTCATTGGCCCAATCTCAGTGTTTTATTTTGCATCTCTCAAATGACGAACGATGTTGAACTTTTTTTCATATATTTATTTGCTATTTGTATTTCTTCATCTGAGAAGTATGTATTCATCTCAGATGCCCATTTTCGGATTGGGTGTTTGAATTTGGGGTGTCTGATTTTTTTCAATTCTTTATATGCTCTGGATATAAGTCCTTTGTCTGAGGGACAGTTGACTAAAATTTTTTCCCACTCTGTGGGTTGCCTTTTCACTCTGTTGGTGATTTCTTTTGATGTGCAAAAGTTTGTTTTAATAAGGTGAGATCCCAGTTGTTGATTCTTTGAAGTGTTTCCCATGCAGTTTGTGTTTTGTTCATGAAGTCTCTGCCTACACCTATGTCTTCAAGATTTCTACCTACTTTCTCTTCCAGTAGATTTAGTGTTTCCATTTTAATATTTAGATCTTTGATCCATTTTGACTTTAGTTTAGTGCATGGTGATAGACATAGGTCTAGTTTTAGTCTTCAGCATGTGGAGAGCCAGTTTTTCCAGCACCATTTATTAAAGAAGCTATCTTTCTTTGAGTGAACATGTTTGGCCCCTTTGTCAAAGATAAGATGGCTGAGTGTGTTTGTAGTTGTGTCTGCATCTTCTGATCTGTTCCACTGATCCTCAGGTCTGTTTCTTTGCCAGTACCATACTGATTTTATCACAGTAGTGAAAAGCACATTCTTTAGACAAATGTTCTCTTCCTTCTCCTCTCGTCTTTGTGCCTGGAGGTCCAAATTGTTCTCTCATTACTTGTGTAGATCTTTTCCTCTGTGAAAAGTTGAGTCAGAACCTAGAAATGTCATTGTTTTCTGTCCTCTGCCTCTACATATTGGGAATTACATAAATCCAAGAAGTCAACTCCTCCCTACTTAAAAGGCCTCCAAAAAAATTCAAAGTATTCCTTGGGGGTCTATTTTAGTGTTTTATTGCTTGTTCATTTTCTGTTTTCTTCACCACTTTCCTCCACTAAGAAGAGCAATTTCCTCACTTATATTTTATGCCTGGCGTGTCTGTCCATTTCTTACCTCCTCCATTGGCTCACATCTTTGGTCTAGTTCTGAAATATAGAAGCATCCTCTAAACACAAAGTGTACCTCAGTAGGGAGGATCACACCCAAGTTTCTAAAATTCAATTGAATATATCAACTAGGGTATTCCCTGGTGTGATGGTTAAGATTAACTGTCAACTTGATTGGCTTGGGAGCTGCGAAGGGGATTAGCGAAGCGCACTTCTGGGTGTGTCTGGGTGGGTCATGAAGGCTATATCTGATCCCTGGACCCTTTCTGGCACTGTTCCCCTGCTCTTCTCCCTGGCCACCATGAAATGGGTAGCTTTGCTTCACCATGCCCTTAGGCCATGATGTTCCTGCTTTGGAGCTAGCCATCTATGGAATGAATCCCCTGAGACTATAAGCAGAAATAAGCCTCTCCTTCTTTGAATTGTGTCAGATATTTGTCCAGCAACAAGAAAATGACTGATATAGAAAATTGGTATCAGCAGTGGGGTTGATGTGACTATACCTGATCATGTGATTCAGAGGCATTTGGAACTGGTTCGTAGAGAAGTTTGGTAAAGTTTGGACATGCAGGCTAAGAAGTCCCATGATGCTGTAAGAAGATGGGTGGTTCTGGCTGGACCTCAGAAGACCAGAATGCTAATAGGAAAACACACAGTAGAGGCCAAGCTCATGAGGTTTCAGATGCGAATGAGGACTCTGTTGGGAATTGGACTTGAGACTACTGTTCATACTCTGGCAATAAATTTGTCTACATTTCACCCATGTCCTAAGACTGTAGGAGGTGGAGTTTGTTAGATATTTTGTCCAACAATAGGAAAGTGACTAATACATGAGGAAATCTTCAGCTTTCTTCTCTCTTTGCCACTCAAAGACAAGTTTGTTTGTCCTCCTGTGTTTCTTGCTTCACTTAGTGGCCCAAACTTCAACCTAATTATTCTGTCATGACACCTGGATGGGATCTTTGACATCTCCACTTCCTCACACTACCTCCCATGACGTGCAATATGTACAAGGTCCTGTTCTTTTCCTCAAATGTATTTCCCATCTACTCCTACTTTTATGTTAACTTCATCTAGGACAAGTGCCCCATGCTTTCTTACTTGGTTCCATTGCCTTTGACTTCTTGCTCCTCCAGTACATCATCTTATTCTGGTACAGTGGTCAGCCTAAAATAGAGATCTTACAATGTGGATTTCCTTCTTAAATGCCACCAATAACTTCCCGTTGCCACAGACTAAAATCAAAGCTTTCGGCATGACAGTGAAGTCTGGCTTCAAATTTATGTGGTACATAATTTACAGTACAGGCTTCTGATCTCCACTATTGTACAATTTGGTGCAGACATTAGGAACCCATGCTTGATGTCATACAGACCTGAGTTTAGATTTAGGGAAGCTTCTTACTAGTTGTCTGACACGGGAAAATCTCAGTTTCTTGAAGTCTCTATTTCCATAAAATGGGAACATAACTACCTTTCAGAGTTTCTATGATTAAACTCAGTGCTGTTTGTAAAGCAGTAGCACATACCTGATGTTGCTTGCTGCTGTTATTGTGGGCAGTACAAGATAGTTACCATCAGTGTGGCCTCTGAAGTCAGTAGGCCATCTCTTTCTCTGCCTCACTGTTTGATGGCATGGGTCAGTTACTTAACTGCTCTTTACTGTGGCTTCTTTATCTGAAAAGTTGGGAAAATAATCATAATTACTCATACAGCAGTTGAGAGAATAAAACTGGCTACAACAGAGAGTGTCTGGGCCATGCTAAAATACAGTAAAAATATTCTTGAGCCAGTTAAATTTCTATTCCTTTGTGCAGAGTGCTCCAGTCTTCATTTTCTGTCTGTCTGTTATGAATTCTTAGCTCTTTTGTGCCATTGGTCTGTTTGTCATCTGGAGAAATCTATTCATCTTTTGCCACAATAAGATTTAAAAATTCATAAGGTAAAAATCCATAAATTTACAAAGAAAACTGAACATATTTAAAAATACCTAACAAAATTAAAATAGCTAAATTCGTGAGTCAATAATATATGTCCTTTTTTATAATGGGGGCATTAAATAACAAGATGAAACAATTTGCCTAACAATTGCTGTTGTTTAAAGGAGTGACGAACATAAATATTTTGATTATTTGCTGTAGCAGTGATATGACATAGGAGGACCTGAGAATTCGCCTGGTAAGAAAATCATAGGTTTGGCTAAGATCACTGTGTATGGGGTTTACGTTAGTGACTGAAATACATGCTAATTTTCAGAGACTGGTTAAAAAAAATATGTACTTTATTTAATTCATAGATTCCACCTAAAGGTCGATGGATTGCAAGTGAAGGAGTCCTTATTTAGATCTTACATCTGTTTTAAATCTTAGATCAGATGCAACTTCAGAGAAAAGTCCTTCCTAATACCACCCAATTGAAATTAACCTACTTTTGTATCCTTTGTGGCAATTTTGTTTGGGGGCGTTACAGGCCCATGTGTTTTGCTGTTGTTGTTGTTTGTTTGTTTATGTCCTGGCATGCTGCTCTTAGCTTTATCCCTATATGTGCTTTTCATCAAGAGTCTCAGGCCATGTCTCACCCTCATGCTGGCATGCTGCCTGTGACCGGAAAGGCAATAGTTGGGTAGAAATGTAAAGATGCAATAGTGTCTATTACTTATCTCTATTTCCTTGACTGCCCATTGCAATATAAAGCACAGTATTTCTGAGAGTATAGCTCATTTCATTTTAGTATTATTTGCAACACTGGCTATGCTGATGGGAGTGACAAATTACCCCTCCAAAAGACAAGTTCTAACCCCATCTGCAGTCCCTACTCAGCAGCAATTTATATGACAAGCTCTCTGAGTTTAGGCAAATATCCTGATATTTTAGTTCAGTTTTTCTGACAACAATTTCTGCCTTATGGAGTGCATATGTCATCAGAGAAAATCAGCTTTCCAAGCTTCCCGACTACTGTAGGAGCATAAATTTCCATGGTGAGCTTGAAATGCAAATTATGTGGCTTGATCCTCTTCATAAAGATTTGCTTGCACCTGGTAGCCATCTTTACTGAGTTTTGAGGAATAGGGAAGAGAAAGAGAGAGGACAGAAAGAAGAAAGAAAGGGAAGGATGGAGACAAGGAGGAAGAAAAGATGGACTTTGTTTTGTGCCTTGTTGTTTACTTGGAACTGGACAGATGATAAACTTCCTTTACTCTTGTATATTATAACTGGAAGAAAATAAATCATAAATATTTAGTTTGAAAAGATGGCAAAAGTCTGTGTCACATATTCAAAACTTGCTTCAGCAGTTGCTATAGCACTTGTTTAGAGAATTTTTTTAATCCTTAGTGCTATTGCCAGTTTGGACTGGATAATTATTTTTTGCAGTGGTTGGTTTTGTATACTGTATGTTGTTTAGCAGCATCTTTAGGCTATACACTATACATAACAGGAATATTCCACCTCTCAAACTTGCCATCTATCCCCTGGAAAGGAATAACACCCACCAAGTCCCCATAAAAAGTCACCTACTTAGAAGAATAATGAACATCTATGCCATGGTCTGGCTGTTTCTTTTCCCCCCGAATTTATATATATTGAAATTCCAACCTCCAAGGTGATGGCATTAAAAGGTGGGGACCGGGGCAGGTGAGATGGCTCAGCGGCTTAAGCGCCTGCCCGGCAAGCGCGAGGGCCGGAGTTCAACTCCCGGAACCCACATATGAGAAAGGGGCTGGTGATATCGCTCAGCAGCACGGGCGCCTGCTGGCGCGCGAGGTCCTGAGGTCGACCCCCCGGTACCCACAAAAAAAAAAAGGTGGGGACCTCTTGGGAGTTGATTAGGTCATGAGAGTAGAGCCTTCATGATGGAGTTAGTGCCCTTATAAAAGAGCACTAAAAGAGCACCAGAGAGCTGCCTACCACAGGAGGACAGAGCTAGAAGGCACCACATCTGATCACATGAGCCCTCACCAGCTACCAGATCTGCAGATAACTTGATTTTAGACTTCCCAGCAATGTTCACAAACTAAGATTCTATTTATGTATTTATATACATTGTCTATCTTGATCTTTACACAGCTAATAAAGTGTTATTATTATCTTCCTCATATAGTTGGGAGATAAGGTTCAGTGAAGTGAAGTATACCGCAAAAAAGGGAAGTGCGATTGAGTGAATGTTTCCTTCCAAAATTCGTGTGTTGAAATCCTAACCCCCAAAGTAATGGTGTTAGAACAAAGAGCCTTTGGGAGGTGATTAGGTGAAGAGTTTAATGGCCTCATAAAAGAGGCCTCAAAGTGCTACTTTGCCTTTTGTATCCCCATGTGAGTACATAACGCAGTGAAAAGACTGTTTATGAACAAGGAGGTAGATCCTAATGAGACACTAAGTCTGCTGGGACTTGAATATGTTAAATAAATTTCTGTTGTTTATAGTTCACCCAACCTATGGTATTTCATTATAGCAGCTTTATGGTCTAAGGCAGGAAAGTAATCCAAAGAGATGGGAAAATAATGCAAATAAGGTAGCTATTACTTGATGTGGTTGAAGGTATCAGATTGGATACAACAAATATGTGGCACTTGTTCAATTGTGTCACTTTCTCTGTCCATAGCATGTAAAACTTATTAATCATGGTACTCTAACTTAAAGAGCCAAAACAGCTATTCTGGTCAGCATTGCCAATAGACTGAAATTGGCAAATCATATAAAATGCACCTACAAAACTTAGCTTCAGTCTTCTAAAAAAAAAGGTTTTTCACAGGACTGTGTACTTTCATAGGTCAGAGACCACTTACCTCTGTATTCTCAAGACATAGAAGAGGTTTGTAACATCGATCTTCAATAAATATTTGTGGAATTAATGTGACACTTGAAATCTCACCACTCATGAGTCAGGCCTTAAGATATAGCAAGGTTATCTTTCTGTGTTCTCCTTTGAATTCATATACTCTTTAATAAAGTAGTGCCTAGGAATAATAACTTTATAATAACAGAGCTGTGGAACTTTAAAAGTAAAACCATAAAGATTATTTATTAGATAAGGAAACTGAAGCAGAGAGGAGAGAAAAAAACCTGTCCAACATAAATTATGAACCAAGTCCAGATATAAAAGAAATCTCTTGAAGCCAATTTCTTGTGCTTTTTTTTTAAGTGTGTCATGTATCATTTAATACACATGAACACATCACTGCCTGTTTCCTATAGGAAAGGAGGGTCCTGGCTAATTTGAAAGACATAGAAGGAAGTAGAGGAATAAGGAGTGAGAAGAAACTAACACCGTAAGGCAGTGGGAAAAAACACAGAGAAAATCAATATGGAAATGCTTCATTTGTTTGAGTTCATTTAGTAACATGTAGTTGAGAAATCATTTCTTACATCATTTTATTTCCATTTGAGTCTTCTAGAGTCACATGAAAAACCCTTAAAAATAATATTTTTTTAAAGAGCCAGAGACATTAACATTCTGAAACACAAGTAGCGATGAGCAAAATGGTGGAAAACTATATGGGAGATTTGTGCTTATGACAGACAGCTCCAGAGCCTCTTCATTTAGTCATCTTACAAAGTCTTCAGCTCCATAAATATGTTATGAGCATCTGCAATGTGCCTAGCTTTGTGCAAAGTATATACAGTATCCAGTCAGACATGGTCCAGTCCTCTAAAGTATTTAATGTAATGGGCGAAGATAGACACACAATAGGAAATGATGAAATAAAGCATCACTTATGGTGTGAATGAACTGATTACAAATAATATAATTTCTTAGAAGTTTTATGAAATGCTAAAGAAACATAGCCAAAGAATCAAATCATGCTGACAGGGCAAAGCTGCTTCTCACAAGAGGTAGCGTTTGGTTTGTCTGAACTTTGAAACATGGAAATGGGAGAGACATCAGTAGGCATGGTGGATCGAGGGCCTCAAAAATATTTTCCTCTATGTTAAAAACAAAATTACAACAAATCTAGTTTTGCAGATCTCAGTGGGCTTTATTTAGGATTCTGGAATCAGACAGCAGTCAGGTGCAAGTGTGGTCCAGAATGCTATGCCTCACTAAATGAGCAGGTTGTATTTATAGCTAGAAAAAAGGAAGTGGCAATGAGGTAGAGATAGCCTGATTGGTTCCAGCTCATGTCTATCTTATTTGAACCTGTTTTGAACAATTGGCCACTTCTTATTGGCTGAGACTCTGCTACTTGTTAGAACAATAGATTACAGTCTGTTCAGGCATAAAGTTATATTACAGTTCATTTATGCATGCAGAAACATTTAAACTACTTACAATATGTACAGAGGCATCTTTAAGCTAAACTTAACATCTATAAATAATGAAAGCATTTGCAAAAATTAACAGAATCAAATTTTAGAACTCTAGAAATAACTTGAAACCTCTAGGAATCTGGAAATTTCATGTAAGAAAAATGGAAGAATTTCAGTAAGAATGGAAAGTATGGTGGTGTTTCATCTTGTCTTATTGCCCTCCCCATTATCCCAGCACTACAATGGCCTTGTAAACTAATAGCTCATTTTGGTGATTAAAGCCAGAGTTCTGGAAGCCACTAGAGGAAGCATAATAGGGCTGGAGCTTCCTCAAAATTCTTGTCACAAGGAATTATCATTAGATCTGTTTGGTGGTTTACTGTAAGACCCTACCTGTCTCTATATGACTAGAATTTGAACTCACCTAGGACAAATAGCATCTTCTCAGGAGGAATTTGTTAAAACTATCAGCAGCATTTGGTTAACATTGAAGCTGCCTGAAGCAGGAGATAACAGTTAAAGTAAACAAACAATAGGCTAATCAAAAAAGTTAAAATGAAAACCTGGGGAATTAGACATCTGTAGGATTCTTTAGAATGCTCTGACATATTCCTGGGAATTTAAAATTCCATGCATTGGATATTAAACACAATTAAAATTCACATTTCTGGCTTCACCAACACATTTTGGTTGATCAATATCTACCATACTGGAAATCACAGAACTTTCCTGTTGAGACAAGGAGATAGAGGGAAACTGGAGCACAAAGGACATAGGACTAATAAAATCTGCTTTCCTAAGATCAAAAGTCTAACAACAGTGGCCACTGCATACCTTCATTTTCATATGCTCACCAAGTTTGAATATGGCACCAGAAGACACACATCAATGACGAATTGCCCATTTCACATGTCCACCACAGGCTGCATATAAGCCTCTGGATTTAGGTGCTTCTATGATATCTTCCTTCTTGGAACCCTTCTTGGTTAATGAGAGCTTTTCTTTGTTCCTTCTAATTAACCACACTCAGTTCCTTCCCCACTACCATTTGTGAGCCTCATTCTTCACCATCTGCAGAACAAGAACCCAGAGGGAGGAGTAACTTGGTTACACTATCACCACAGAATGTGACATTTCTGGCTTAGAGAGATGACTGGAGAAAAAAAGAAGGCTAAGAGCAACAGTAAAGATACCTTTAAAAGTCTTCCAAGTTAAAAAAAATTAAATTCAGAAACCTTCTAAAAGTTACTCAACAATATTTGCTATGGGGCTGCCTACCTATGATAATAGTAATAGCAAAAACAATAAGTTTAATGGCAAGGTCTCTGGAACAATAGTGCATATAAGGGGTGTGTTTGATCTAGCTGGACATTTTCTAAGGAAGTGAACCCTGCTCTGACATTTAAATGATTAAATTGTTAAGTAAAAGATTAAGGAATGAATGATGCAAAAAGAACAGTTGCCATTGAGTTTTTGCCACTCTGTTCTTTCTTGTATGGATGGTCTGCCCTCATGCTGTTGGGTATACTTCTTTTCCTACTTTGACTTGGGCCAAACTCACTCTGCAGATCCTACCTTTAATAAAACTTTGCTACCATTTGTGCTTGTCTTGATCAATTCTTTGCCCAGGACAGAAAGAATCTGGAAACCACCTCCAAAAGGCAACTCCAGGACCCCAAAACCCAATAATATACCAAGGGTCAGCAAACTGTTTGCTGGCAGTCTTCCTACTCTTTGGATTTGTATGTCAAGTGCTGTTGGATCACAGTCCTGCCTATTCATGTACTAGGTGTCAGTGGCTGTTTGTGCATTACCGTGACAGAATGGAGTAGTTGCCACAGAGATTGTTTGGCTTGCAAACTGTCTGGCTCTTTACACAAAAGTTTTCTGATCCCTGTCTGTTCTGTGCCATGCTCCATAAGTACTAGTAAAGATTTGGCACTTATTCTATGAGCGAGAGAAGCTGGTGAAGATTTTCCATTTCAGAAAGATCACTCTGGCTGCACAGAGATAAAAGACAAATGAAGAGTACATGCCCCAAAGGAGCATAATGTCCAGTGGGAATTCACTTTTATCTCTCAAATTGGCTGCTTGCTCCTTTCATGTGGGAGATGACTGACTTATTCATTTATTTTTTGTTGCTGCTGTTAACTCCCTCAGTGCCTGCAAGTGCTGAGGAACAAATCTTAAGTCCTGTTGACCAATTTCATTAGATAGCTTGAATGTATAATAGTTCATGTTTACCACCCTTAGGAACTTATTTTGTGTACACTTCAAGGATCAAAATACTGTGATATCTGTTCTATTTTCAACAGTTTCTTTCTCATCTCAGTTTTGTTTCTCACATAGAACCTAGAGCAGTAGGAGGCAAGCCCTTGGCCACTCTGAGTAGCAGGAGAGAATGGAGAGATTACTCTTATTTACCTTCCCAACATGAATAGGACTCTAGAAAAAGGCACTTCTGAGTTCTGATTTGCCCTGTCCAACAGAAGGAACCTGGGATGGTTTATCTTCAAGGTTTCTCTAAGCTTGAGCATCCTTTAGTCTTTAGAGTTGTACAACGTGACAAAATGGGGACAACTGACAGGTCTTTGGATTATCTGACTTAGCTCCCTGAGTCTTCATTTTGTATAAATAGAGCTCTTCTTACATCATACAAAGGCCAAAGTTGATGAGAATGTTGGGGGAAAAAAGTTCAGTCACAAAAGGGACTTTCGAAAGTATGCGTTGTTTCAGGTTTTACATACTTTTACTGCTTTCAATTTGTACAGGTAATTGAATAGCAGCTTTAATGAGACCAGTCTTTTCTACCAGCCAGGGATGATTGTGTAAACTGTGGCCCTACCAGATGGTTAACTTGCTTGTCATGTTATGAGTTGGTAGACTTCTGATAAGCTGAGAATCCAGTTCTGAGAAGTGGGGTTTCTATAAAATAACCATGATGAATGGGAATACAGTACCACTAAATCCACAGTGAAACTCTAAAAAATGTTTTGAGAAAGTGATGGGTAGTGTTTTCTGGAGGAGGTTACAGCTTGGTGTAGTGAAAGAAGGGAAAGATTTAAGAGTAATTAGCTTTAAGCACCACCGACTTTCTGCAGTGTTGCCATCTTTTGGCAACATGCCTGTCACAGAAGTGTTTGTTGGGCCGGTGAGATGGCTCAGCGGTGTTAAACGCCTGCCTTGCAAGCGCGAGGGCCCGAGTTCGACTCCCGGAACCCACATATGAAAACGGGGCCGGTGATATTGCTCAGTGGCACGGGTGCCGGTTGGTGCGCGAGGTCCTGAAGTCGACCCCCCGGTACCCACAAAAAAAAAAAAAAGAAGTGTTTGTTAAACTCATCAAAAAACAGTTGGTAAGTTAAGCAATTTAATGGATAGTACTAAAGTGAAAGTATTGTGAAGCCAATTCTGTAACGTTTTGTGGATATTCTTGCTTGGCATCCCTTTCTTTTGATTATTATTGAAGGCAGTCAATTAAAATAATATTCTATGAGGTTGTATTTTATTAGGTGCTGTGGAAAAAGGAGAAGCAGTGCTGACTGCAGGGGCATCCATTTGATACAGCTGCACAGGGCCCTGAACTTGGATTTATGCTCTGCTTTTGCTGTCCTGAAATTCTTAAATTTTGGACAAGAAGCTCTGATTTTTTCATTTTTATAGGACTCTGTAAATGATGCAGTTATTCTGATGGCAGATTCTGTTTCTTTCCTTAAGGAGCTAACAACTTGGTGCTTTTGAATCATATGGGGACAGTAAAGTAGCAGCTTGCTTAACTGTTCTGAGCCTTGGGTTCTTTTCTTTGGGTAAAGATGGGCTGGGGACATAGCTCAGCGGCACAGCACCTGCCTGGCAAGCAATGTCGTGAGTTTGATTACCCATACCAAAAAAAAAAAAAAAGAAAGAAAAAAATATGAGAGAATATAATGTCTATGGTCTAAAGACAGAAACCAGACAAAAGAGTAAGGTGATTACCACAAGTAAACAGTGGAGACAGGATATCGAAACTTCCTCTCATGCTTGTCAGTCCATTGAGAAAGGACTTTGTAAATAAGGCTTTCTGCTGAGTTCAAGATGCAATTTTGCAGAAGGCTGGTGGCTCATACCTCCATTTGTTAGAGACCTCAAAAGCATCTGGGTGTGGTGAAAGAGCATTCTATGGAATATAGGTGGATTGCAGTAGAAAGACTGACAGGAAGACACATCAAAAATGGGAACTACCATGAACTAGCAAGGCAGGAGTCAGGCTCATGAAACCTTATTCAAACTCCAGAGGTAAGATGTTTTTCAAAATTCAGAATTTTTTGTATTTTTAGAAAATTAAATGATGCATGCTCTATGGATTATATGATGTCCCTCGAGCATGTCTGGGCTGTACCTCATCATTAGTGTGTTAATTTCTTTGTGGTGAAATATATATAACTGCTCATGCCAAGTAAGAACATTTAAAAATATTACAGTCAACTCAGATCAAACATTGTCACCAAAGGTCAGGGAAAATTTCATCACAAATGAACTATAAATTTTTAGTGTTTCGAGAGTTTGGATTTTGAAATTTTGGAAAGGGAATTATAGGCCAGCATCAAACAAGAGACACATAGTTGGTCACTAGTACTCAGAAGAGTAGGGACAGTTCAGATGTTTCTCAAGGGAAACTGACTTGGGCTAATGATTTGTTCTGATGGCTTGTCAGGAAGCACCGGGATGGCTCCAGAACACAAACACACTATAGTAAAGCCACTGGGAGACTTAGGGGGCAAAGCCATAAGCATCCATTCCCAACATCTCTCTTAGCAACGTTCTTGCTAAGAGAGATGCTGCGTTCTTTCCACTACTACTGACTTGGCAGCTTCTTGAGCACATGGTCTCGCTGGCTATGTTTTCACCATGGAAAATAACATTTTCAGAACTGGCTGTCCATAGAATTCATCTGTCATTTTCCCTCCATTTTCCTCGTATGATGGTTGGTACATGTACTCACTATTCATTTCTAAGATGGGTTTCAAAAACCTTGACCAAATATCCACCCTCTTCATTAGCACCTTTTCGGTCCTTAGACTAAGTAAAGCCAATAAAATGGATCAATATATACATATCACTATGGACTGATTTCACATATTTATATCATGCTGTCTACTAACTGTGTTGTTAGAAAAAGAACACTCCTTGGCTTCAGTTTCCTCATCTGCATAATAATCAGATAGATTAAATTGCTCTTCATGACACCTTAGTTAAAAATGGGAAATTCTAATTCTAATGTATTGATATGAACTCATGAGGACATAGCTGAATCTGTTTGTTCATATTTGTTTACCCAGTCCCTAGCATAATGCCTGGCATTTTGGAGCCATTCAGTAAACATTTGTTGAATGAATGAATGTTTGAAAATATTTAGCTTTTGAAAAATTAGACTGTATATTTTATCCATGCAAAAACTGCAGCATTGGAGTTGTAAGTCAGCATTTTCCAGGAGAATATGGCCTCAGCAATGAAGGACATTGAGTTGAGTAGTATAGAAGTTGGAAAGGTAATATGGTTTCCTTTGTATGGTGTTTACCAGCAGATAGGATCTCAAAATCTTGCTAATGCCAGCAAGATTCTAAGTCTGAAATCTTGGAGTCTTTGGGGGGGAAAACGTTAATTGCTGTTACAGTACTTCCTGTCTATCTTCTATTCAATAACATATACGCTCATGATTCTGTGACAGTGTCAAACCTATGTTCATTAATTTATGGGCACTATTGGCTTCAACTCCAACTTCAGGTTTCCCTTGCAATTTGGCCATGAAAGTGGGCTTCCTTTAATATGTGTCACCCTACAAATGGTCAAGAATAATCCTGTCGATCTATTAAGTAGCCTCTTTCTCTTTCCCTGCTGTAGATGTTTTGATCTTTACCTAAGATTACCTTTTTCGAGAGAAAAGATTCCTTCTCTAGTGAGGGTCAGGAATAATAATATTACCCTAAAAATCTTTGAAGTAAGTCCATAAGGTCCTTGCCATTTAGGAGATGTTCCATCTAGTCTGTTTATAAAGCAGTTCTGAGACAGAAAGAAAAATTTGTGCTGTGTCCCTATTTGACACCCAGTCACTAGACTACAATGACTTTTAAACAGTGTTAAATTACCAGTAATATAATGTGTGGAAGGCTTTTTTATCTCTGAGAAGCAGATCACTGAAACTCATCAATAAAACTCCAGGGTCAATTTTATTTTCCAGCTGGGGAAATGTTGACATCGCCATAACAGTACCCAGGGAGGCCTGATTGTACTGAGGACAAAAAGCTAGACATTGTGAAACAGGTCACTAAAGTAACAATATCCACCCACGGAGATCAGGCGGGATGCACATCTCCCTGCTTCATCTCCAGACAGGAGACTGCGAAAGTAATAAGGTGGAAACAGACCCATGTGACATCCTCTCTCCTTCTTCCCTCCACCTGCCCTTGTCTGCATCGCTAGCAGAAACAAATTCTCCCTAGCCTTCACAATTATCTAATTAACATTTTAAAACAGGAATCTGATCATGCATCCTCCTGCTTTTACATGTGTTATTATTACTTTTTATGTGACTGCCTCTGCTATGCAGTTACAGAATCAGGCAGTAGTGACTAGAGAGGCGATTACAGCCTATCCTGCCTCAAAAGCTTGTTTCCTCTACCATTATTGTTTAGATCTAGAGTGTCCTCCAGAAGCCTTGAGCATTCAGAAGTGGGGCTTTTGGAAAGTAATTGGATATAGGGGTGCGATAGCTGGCTTGCTATTAGGAGGAGGTGGGGCCTAGTTGGAGGCAGGTTGCTGGGGGTGTGACCTGGAAAGGTTTATCTCCCCTGCTCCTCCCTTCCAAATGCTGTCTCATTGCCATGTTGCCATGAACAGCCTTCCTCTGCCCCGACCCTTCCACTGTGCTGTTTTTGCCTGGAAGCCAGCTGACCATGAACTGAAAACGTGAGGCAAGATAAACCTCTTCAAGTTGTGGGCGTCTGTTGGGGATTGTGTCCCATCAATGAGAAAATGACTAACATACCACCCAAAATCATTCCATACTTTCTTAACTATCAAAAGAAAATGAATGCAATTTGAAAACTGAAGTATTTTGCAAATAAATTATCATTCCCACATCCTACCAAATTACTAAAGACAAGAAACACATTATCTTTAGTTGCCTTAAAGTATTTGACACCAAAACTTCTACCCCAAGCATTTACAGCAGTTCCAGCCAACACGTGTCGTCACTCAGTCATATCTGAAATGAGGCCACCAAGAAAGTTCCCTGATCCAGAATATTTCAGTATGTTTCAGAGATTTCCAACAAATTATAGAAACTGTAAGGGTAGGAATTTTGTCTTCGTGATCAATATCCTCAGGCTTAGGAGTGTGACGTGTACAATGGTAACTCAAGTATACATCCAATAAAAGAAGATCTGTTAATCATAGTAATAAAGTATAATTAATTAATTTAATACTTATTAAGCCCTTTGAATGCAACACTTTTTGGAAGCACTTCTTTGTTAACTTATTTAATTCTTAGTGAGATGAGGGAAGTACTATATTCGATTTTACTGATGAGGAAACTGAGGCATGGACAGATTAAATGAATGCTTATGATAGCATTGCCAATAAGAGATAGCACTGGGATTAGGATGTCGTTTCTTTTTCTAAATTCATTTTTGTTAGTATATGTTTGCAATACATAACAATTACATTCACCTTGGGAAATGTTGCTATTTCTTAATCTCCCCTGGTTGGTTTGCAAGTCCATCTTTAGCATCCAGTCAAGTAATCCAGTGTTTTTTGGAAGACAGGATATTGTAGCCATGACAATAAGTTTTTCTCATTTTATCACCCTGCATGACTCTTTATTCTTCCCACACCTAAGAACCTACAGTAAAGAGTAAAAGTCTTTTTCCTCACACAAATATTGGGGGTTCCTCTTCTGTGCTGTGAATTTTCTGTCATCAACTCCTGTGAGTAGATGTCTGCTGGTGTTTAAGAATCAAAATATAATCTTCCTTTTCTTTCCAAGTGGAGAGCTAGCCAGTGAGGAGTTGGAAAGATCGAGACTGGAATATGCCCTTTCTCGCCCATTGCTTTAGGTATGTGTTAATAGTGAGGCTCTTTACTTGGAGCCCCAAGTTCAACAAACTGTGCCAGCTAGTCAAAAGGAGTGCTGCAGCAACTAAAACCCCTTCTGCTTCCTGCCTGGAAACCTGATTTGTGGGATATGCAGTTGGAGACGTGGGCCAGCACCAGTCATGCTAAAAGAAGAGGGAGACTAGGAGCCAATCCACACATGTCCTATTGCTTATTTTACTTTTCTTTCTAGGGAGAAGCAAATGGGGTGTTGAGTGGAGAAAGGACCCAACCCTTTTCCAGGAAGGGCCCTCCTTCGACATGGAAGGGCACCAGCAGTGGGACTCTGTCCTCCTCAGGAACACAGAATCATAGAACATGGAACAGGTAAACTCAATATTTAGACAAGGTGTTTTTAGTCCAAAATTGCCCTAATAGTTTAGATGTGTTGTAGTCAGGGTCTGCAAGGGAAACAATACAATACAGGACACATAACTTACAGGATTATTTTATAGTAGTCACCAAAGGTCAAATACAAAAAGAGTGCAGGAAATCTGTCCACACACTAAAAACCCAAAGAACCCAGCTGAGAGCCTGGATTACACGGCAATGTCCTGCATGAGTCCAGCTGAAGGCCTAGAACCCATGGCAATGCCCCCATGAGTCCAACTGGAAGCCCAAAGACCACAACAATATCTCATGCAAGTCTATTTCATGGGTCTGCTCTGGGAAGGCCCAAAGGTCAGTGGTTGGAAGCTAAAAAGTCTATGGCAGCAGGACGAAGGATCTGTGCTAGCAAGCTGAGGGATCTGCAGCAGAGCCAGGAAGCGACACTCAGAGTAAGGACCAGATCTCCCCCGAAACGTTCCACAGCCATTCTCAGCGACAACAAGGTCCCAAGCTCCTCTGACGATGACAACAGTGGAGTTCTTATCAGGAAAGCCAGCATGACAAACTCCTCGAGGAGAACCAACAGTAACGACTCTTCCTCTCCAGTTCTCCTTTTCATGTTGTTGGCAACAGTCCTCAGGTGAGCCCTCCACACCTAGCACCACGCTGATTCAGTTCAGCTGTGTGTTACAGGTTGCCCACCAGTTGTCTATCTACCACAAGATGAAAACATACTTTAAGTCATGGGATCTTTACCAATTGAGTAAATGTCCACTCAGCCCCTGGGAATCAGTCCATTTTCTTTCAGTTGCTGTACTTAGGTGTTTTCCTTCCAGTGATGAAAAATAATGCTTTGATTATGATCAGGTTGAACTACAGGAAAAGGATGATATTTAAGCATTTTGACCCACCCAAAGTGACAAATTTATATGACTCTCCCTTAATTGATATGCTCACTACATTCTGCAGAATATTTATAAGAAAATGAGGAAGAGAAAGAGAATGAGACTCACAATATTAGTGAATTAACTAATCAGTGATAATTCATTATAGGTTTAGATAGTAGAGAAATTATAGAGTAAAAGAACCACAAAAATTAAATTATGGAACCAGAGCTTCAGGATTGACCTTTTGAATGCTTTATTCAGTTAGGAATCTTTGGTTACAGGAGGTTGAGGGAGGAAAAGGGAGTGTATGGTAGGAGGTAAGTTACCAGGGAAGAAATTGGGATCTGTGATAACGGAGAGGGCAGAGCACATATTATGTTTATCCACAGTTGCCCATTAGCACCGGGTGCTAAGACTGCCCCTGCTTTCTTCACAGGTAGAAGGGAGAGAAAAGAGAAGGAAAGAGTTTTAAGACAGGAATTACTAAGTTGATCAGCAGTTCCTGGATGTCTCTGAGACCCTCTCAGGGATTCTGAATGGCCAAAATTATTTTTCCAATAATATTAAGATGAACTGTGCTTCCTCAGATGAAGAAATACAAATGGCAAATAAATATATGATAAAATGTTCAACATCATTGGTCATTCAAGAGATACAAATTAAAACAACACTGAGATTCCATCTCACCGCAGAAAAAATGGTTATTATCAAGATGTCAACAAATGCTGGAGGGGCTGTGGGGGAAAAGGAAAACTTCTCCACTGCTGGTGGGAGTGTAGAGTGGTAAAACCACTGTGGAAATCAGTGTGGAGATTCCTCAAAAAACTAGGAATAGAGGTCCCATTTGACCCAGCTATTCCCCTTCTGGGTATCTTCCCAGAAGAATTAAAAACATCCTACCATGGTGATATATGTGCACCCATGTTTATAGCAACACAATTTGTAATAGCTAAATCTTGGAAACAACCCAAATGCCCATCAACTGAGGAATGAATAAAAAATATGTGGTCATTTTATACAATGGAGTATTACTCAGCTATAAAAAAGGACAAACTTGAGACTTTTATAGGGAAATGGATGCAACTTTAGACCATACTCATAAGGGAAATAAATCAGACTCACATATGTAAACATCATGTGGTCTCCCTGGTTTGAGAAACTGAAAGATTAAATAAGGTCTAAAATGTATAATAAATATTATGAAATGGGAAGAAATTGTTCAAAAGGAAAAAGGAACTAAGATGGGGGAAAGGGGAAAGGACAGAAGGGAAAAGGGAAAAAACGCAAGTCAGTTATACTAATAGTGTCTAAGTTAGTTCATTGAAAAGGAAGGTTTGTGTTAATATCGATTGGAGAAATTTTTATGCTCATATCTTTTACTCTGAGCTACTACTTTAAAGATAACAACATGCAATGTATTAACTATTGTTACTCTCCCATTATTTTATGAAATTTTGTTTTACCTTTTTTCCATTAAAAAATGCAATGTGCTTTTCTAAAACTGACATTTGCATTAACTATACCAAAGTAATGGGATAAAAGTGCTGGCACTTCAGTGGCACCAAATTATTAACAACTCTGTTTTTTATATTGTATCTTTTACAAGAATAAAGATCAGTTTTACTTAAGAATGTTCTTGATGAAGTAGGACAGTTAGTAATGGTATTAGATGCTCACCCTTGCATATTATACTATTTGAGGAAAGAAGAAACACACTTGAAGTCTTTCTGTAGCAGACCAAGTATGGTGGTGGTCTAGAGGGATAGCATATTGGCAGTTGTTTGAGCTGTGAACAAAATTAACTCTTTTTTTCACTGAACATTGTTTTCATCTGAAAGAATAGACAGAGTATAGTTATTTAGACTGGGGCATTTGGAAGACATTTTCTTTAAAATGAATGAGGTAAGCTTGTCACTCCAAGAGAAACAACTGACAGCAACTGTGGTGAATGATAGATTCAGGTGTCTATACAAACCTTTTCAGAATTTTGTGCCTGAAGACTTTTCTTTTCTTTGTTCATGTTTATAGAAATACATTATATGCAATGTTATTATTTTATTTTTCATTTTTTTATGTGGATACCAGGAGTCGAACTCAGGACCTCGTGCTTGCAAGCAGGCGCTTGTGCTGCTGAGCAATATCACCAGCTCTTTTCTTCCTTTATGTGGGTACCGGGAGTCAAACTCAGGACCTCGCACTTCCCAGGCAGGCGCTTATGCCACTGAGCTATCTCACCAGCCCATTATTTTAAATAAATTAATAGTCTTTACATTTCTTAGCTTTAATTTTAGGCATGGAAAGTATGAAAGATATATGTGTCCTATAAATAAATGGTCTTTGGGAGGTCTTTGATAGTTTTTAAGTGTAGAAAGATGTATTGAGTTTAAAAGAGACTGAAAATGGATGATGTGAGACAAACTGTTTTTCCTCTGAATAAGCTCTCAGGCATTTTGCTAGCCAACTTTTTAACATTATCTTGGAACTTCTTTTTTATTATAAATTGACAATTTATAATTGTATAAAGTTATAGGGTATGAAGTCATTTTATGATTTATGAATATGAGGTGGGAAAATTAAGTCAAGCCAGTTAACATATCCATCACTTTTCCTTTAGTGGTCACATTTTGGGAAAGGCTCACATTCCTAGAACTCTCTGAGTTGTGCGGAAACTGAAACAGTTGGCCACCCTACATTAGAACCACCCAGCAGAACCCCAAGAGTGCATGGATAGACCACTATTGATCTGCAGACCACAGTTAAAGGAATACTCATGAAAGTAGGCACCTGATTCCTGATCAGAAAATAAAAACTACTGTAGCTCTCCTACTAGTAGTGGGCTTTGGAAAAGGGGTTTAAATGAAATCAGGGATTATTTGCAAAAGAATGAGTAGATGAATGTCTATTCCATTTCATCTATATTTATACTTCTCCCTATGGGTGTTAAAACTAGCTCAGTAGTTAGCACTGGTTGTTTTGTTAAGAAAATTATTTCTTTTCAACTCCACTATTGGAGGTTATTATGTCAATAGGAGTTTCTTTTAAAATATTTATAGTTTCAAGGAAATATTAATAAACTTAGTCAGTAATTCACTCAAATGAGTATAGAGTATATTAGCATTATGAAATTTTCACTTAAGAAAAATAGTATTTAATTTCCTCATGTTTTTTAATTCAGAAATTTTTATCACTTTTATTGTTTATAATTAATATAAAAATACCATAACAGAAAGAAGAGAAGCTATGTTAATCCATACAAGCTGCTCATGTGGGAGAATATAATATCTCACCCCAAATATATTTCACTGGCATATTTTGAGTTGATTATTCAGAGAAACTGCAGACCTCTGAAGCCACAGAAATGGCTCTGAAAAGCTGTCCTTTTGTAAAGAGAAATTTATACCTTTCTACATCAGTGAAGCAGGCAGACTCTTTTCTATCTAATATTCTCCCATCTACCAAGAAAGGCCTTTCAATAGGCAGAAGAGATAGGGGTTTAAAACCTGGCCCAAATAGAAAGGACACAGGTTTCCTTCTGATGATTACTACCTAGGAGGCTTTATCCACATAAAAGGACATCCCTTATTTGCTGCATTTCCTTTCCTGACCCTTCATTAACTTGGTTCACAATTTCCCTTACCTTATGCTCCTTGTGCCTTTCTGTAGCTCAAGATGCTATTAATGAGGCCCTTCCTTGGAGCCTCCTTCTTTGTGTTCAGCTCCTGCATTTCTGCACATTAATAGATTTGTATACTTTTTTCCACTGTTTATCTCTCTATTGCCAGTTTATTTTATAGACTAAAATTATTAAAACTTCAGAGAGAAGAGAGAAAATTTTAAACTTCCCTACACTTGAAAGATCCTAAATTTCAGACTTTATTTGTTTCAATGTCTATAAGGTGTACAATTAATTATATCTGAAGAGGTATAATAAAAGCACTGACATAAATGAGGTGAACTCAGGGTTTGTTGGGAAAAACATGGGCTTAAGAGTCTTCTAGAAGACATGGATTCTAGTCTTGGCTCTGCCACTTACAGCCATGGGACCTTGAGCGAGTTACTTGTGTGCTTCATGGTCCTCATGTGTCCTCCAGTCTCATAGTGACTTGGAAAGAATAAATATGATATGAGCACATCAGTAGTCAGGGACAGTGCCGTGGGCCATGGTGAGCAGGGCAGGCCTGAAGGGTGAGGATAGTGAGAGTCAGATAGGAGATAGTAGACGCCCTAGAAAGATGCAGCGACTGTGGACCCCAGCAGGAAGTGGGCAGGGAAGTCAGTCCTTAGGCATCCTTTTTCTCCTGTGCCCACCTCTTCTGACAGTGCCTCTCTTCAGCCAAAGCCAGTTGGAATCGAAGGGAGAAGAGAGCTTGGCAGTGTAGCAGGCCTTGGATGTAGGTCTCCCAAGGCATGGAGAAGGCCAAAGGACTAATCTAGGAATAAACACAACACATGCAGCACAGAACACTTAATTAGCTGTGATTCTAGAAAATAGTTTGGCACTTCCTTATAAAGTTAATCATATACTTACCATCTGAGCCAGCAAACCATTCCTGCATACTTAACCCTCAAGAATGAAAGCTGATGATCATAAAAATCTTTATGGGAAAGTAGATGGCAGCTCTATTCATAATCACTTCATACTGGAAACTATCCATAAGTCCTGTAGCAGGCAAATGGTTAACCAATCTATAGCACATACAATGAAAGACTACTCATCAGTACGAAAAATTAAACTATTGATAAGACTACAACAGGAATGCATCTCAAAGGCATTATGCTGAGCGAGAGAAGCCAGTTTCAAAAGATTATAGATCATACGATTCCATTTCCATGATATTCTTGAAAACATAAAACTATGATGGGGAGGAATGGATCAGTGGTTACCAATTGTTAGGGGCAGAGAAGGGGGAGTTTTGGGGAATGATAGAATTGTTTTGTGTATTGATTGTGATAATGATTGCACAGATATATTTGTATATTAAAACTCATTGAACTGTACACCCAAGTAAAGGTAATTTTTGCTATATGTTACCTGAGAAATAAAAGAAAATGAATGTATGGGAAATATTGTAGACAGAAGCCACAGTGATAAATGTATTCTTGTAAAATATTGACAATCTGTTTATCTGAAGATTGAATTTAAGGAAACATCAATTTAAATTGAAATACATTTTACATGCAGAAATGCCCGAATATATGACATAGTATAAAGGTAGCATCCTTGTTAGTGGGCTGCCGATGACAAGGGAATATTTGTGTAGTGGGATGACAAGTAACAGCTGAAGGGCTTGAGAGTCAGAAAACAACTGTTTCTAGAGGGACATAAAAGTCAGGGTGGAGTGCAGGGGTCTGAAAACAGAAAGCAAAAGCAGAAATTCAGTCATCGAGCCAAGGACAGAACCTGCAGGTGAGAAACCAGATCACAGGTTGCCTGTATCATAGGGCTCAAGGCAAGAGATTTCAGATTTTGGCATTTGACCACTAAATAAGAATGAAGAGGGGAGCAGCATTACTTAGGTCTCAGGTACAGGTGAGGGAATGAGACAGAGCTGGGTTGGACTCCTGGCTCTGCCACCTTCTAGCTTATAACCTGGGACAATTATTCCTTATCCTTTCTCCTGGACACAAAAGGGTGAGAATAACTCTCCCACTGCAGTGCAATGAAAATTAAGTGAAATCATATTTGTAGCAGTCTCAGCCAGTTGTGTTGCCCAAAGGAAGTGCTCAGTTAACAATAAAAGTAAATTACACAAAATATGACAGGTCACATCAAGATGTGAAGCTCATGGACTGGCTGTGTATTTGGGAAGTCATTTCACCTTGGTAAGTCTCGACTTCTAAGCCTATAAAATGGCTATAATAATTCCTACTCCATGGGATTTGGCTGAGAGGGTTTCATGGAAATAAGAGCTATAAAAATGCTTTGTGAACAGATAATTACCATTCAAATGTATTTCCTTTTAGGTCAGAGCAGGACCAGAAGGAAATGTTTCTTCTTGCTTAGCTGGGTTCTGAAGATACAGAAAACATTATATCCAGGTTGAGTTGATTGTCAAGCTTTGTGGGACCAAACACGAACAAGATGATTAAGAAAGTTTAGCCAGTAGGTGCAAAATAAATTTGGCCATGAGGAAATGGTGACATGTTTTTTTTGTTTTGTTTTGTTTTGTTTTGTTTTGTTTTGTTTTGTGGGTACCGGGGTTTGACCTCAGGACCTTGCCAGCCAGCAGGCGCCTGTGCCGCTGAGCGATATCACCGGCCCTTTTTACGTATGTGGGTTCCGGGAGTCGAACTCGGGCCCACGCGCTTGCCAGGCAGGCTCTTATGCCGCTGAGCCATCTCACCAGCCCAGGTGACATAATTTTTAAAAATTATGACTGAAGATCACCTTTGGGGGTAAAGCAGCTCAAAGGGAATTACAGTACATAATTAGTAGCCTGGATTCTGCAGCTAGAAATTGCTATGTGAATTTGGGCCAGTGGTGCAAACAGGATGATTTTCAGAGATTCTTAACTCTGACCTTCTGCCACCTGTCCCACACTTTTAATAGGATTATCCACCCATACCTTTACTTCTGTAATGTTTTAATGCCTCTCAGGAGAGTAGACAGATTCTACATCTTTATCTTGTTGATTTAGTATTTGTCCAGTGATTCTTTTTGGGCCTTGACAGATTAGTGGATAAAAGCATAGGTTTTAAATATGCTTGCGGAGTGAGACTGGCTACCTGAACACCTGACATTAGTCTTGAGAAGATCTTGCCTCAGGTAGTGTAATGGTCGATACATTGTGTCAACTTGAGAAGTTTATAAGTGTAACTAAGTAACTCAGCAGTTCTACATCCTGGGGTGTAGAGGACATGCCCTAGGGCTGCTGTTTATGCCCTAAGATGCTGTAATGGTTGATTCATTGTGTCAACTTGAGAAGTTTAGATGCTTAACTAAGTGACTCAGCAGGGGGCCAGGGGCCTCACTTTGAAAACATCCTGAGCCTGTGCAAGAGGAGGGCAGGGAGATGATGTGAATGCTGCACCCGCCCCAGGTGGGTAACTGGCTTACAATATAAGGGAGGAAGAGTGGCTTGTTTTCCCCCTTTTTGCTCTTGTTGCTTTGCTGTCTTCTACTGCCAGAAACTGTTGCCCCTCTGCCAGGCCACCCTGCTTTGGAGCCAGCTGATTATGGACTGAAACCTCTACAAACTGTAAACTAATAAACCTTTCCTTCCTTAATTTTGGGCATCAAGTATTTTGTCCCAGCAATGAGAGAAAAGTAACCAAGACAGGCACCTACTACATTTTCAGTTCAATCACAAATAAATGACATGTGAAACAGACCTGAAATTTAACCAAGGACCTAAATTATTGCCAACCCAACCCTTCACGTGATCATTTGAGTGAGAAATAAATATTTGTCATCCGAAGTCCTTGAGATTATTGCAGCAATAAGTAACTTAGCATTACCAGTTTCTTAACTTTATCCTCAGTTTTGTTCTTTGTAATATAAAATTAGTAATGGTTATTGCCTGGTAGGACAATTATCATCAATCAGTGGAGTGATATATCTAATGTACTTAGTATGGTACTCAACACCAAGCAAGATAGCAGTAAATGAAAGCTACCGCTATGAAGGTAGAGAGGGATTAGGAAGTGTTTATCATCTGGAGTCTCTATTTCCTCATCTGTGAAATGCATATACAGATACTTGGCTCTCTCCTGCCTCTCAGAGGAATTATTAGATTTGCTATAGTTTTGAATTTGAATGTCTCCAAAGGACCAAGTGTTAAAAGCTAGGCCCCTGGCCCATGGTGCCATTGGGAGGTAATGGAACATTTGTGAGTTGGGGCCTAGAGAGAGGTCTTCAGGTCAACAGAGGCATGGTCCTGAAGAGGAATATAGAGCCCCAGACCTCCTTATTTTGCTCTTGGTCTCATGATGAAGTGAACAGTTTTGCTCTTCTATGTTCTCCTACCATGTTGTGCCATCACAGAGCTGAAGCAATAGGACCATCCAGTCATGGACTGAAACTTCCAAAGCTATGAGCCAAAATAAGCTGTTTTTCTTTATAAGTTGACCACCTCAGATATTTGTTAAAGTGATGGAAAGTTGACTAACACAGGGTGACATGAGTGATGGATATGAGTGGATTGCTGTCCATGAAGAGCTGTCCAGGAGTTAGGAGTTACTATTCTCTCTATTATAAAGAACCCTCTCATGAGTTATTTATCATCATCTCCAAAGTAACAAAGTTATATAGGGAAGAAGGACAAAAGACATCTTTGCACAGAAGGATATACTAATAAACTGATCACTCTTAAAATCCATCCTCACTCAGACTTCTCTCTTGACTTAATATAATTCTCTTTATATCCACAATGGCAGAATCTTTGCTGGGTTGCTCTCAAGCATCTGACAACACAGCCCAAATATATTGCAACTTAATTACAAAAGAAAACTTCTAACTTGAAAAAGATACAGGATTTTTCTAAGATGAAAGGGATGATGGAGAATTTCTTTAATCACATGCAAAATAATTGACAAATGATGATCTGACAGCATTAGGCCAGTGAATAATTGAAGAAGAGAAAATCGGCAAGGCTGATGACATGGTAGGTTTTGAAAGAGAATATTTTGATGATTTAAATATCAAAGGATGCAGGGAGGCCAATGCGGGAACTGATGAAATCTCAAGATTTTTTTTTTCAAAAATAACCCTCTTTGGGCCGGTGAGATGGCTCAGTGATGTAAGCGCCTGCCTGGCAAGCACGAGGGCCTGAGTTCGACTCCCGGGACCCACATACGAAAAAATGGCTGGTGATATCGCTCAGTGGCAAGGGAGCCTGCTGGTGCGTGAGGTCCTGAGGTCAACTCCCGGTACCCACCAAAAAAACCCAAAAAACAAAAAACAAAACCCTCTTTATGGCTATGCACTGAAGGGTGTCATATGATGCCATCATGTAATTCCTTTGGAAAGTGGCCTCAAGAAAGCTTAACTGGGCCAGGGATATAGTTCAGCAGCACAGCGCCTACCTGGCAAGCGTGAGGTCGTGAGTTCAATTCCCAGTACCAAAAAAAAAAAAAAAAAAAAAGCTTAGCTGTTTGTTAATTTTAATGATTGGGAAGTAGTTGAAATATCTCCTATGCTTTTATTACATAACAAACATATTTTCATAAGCTTTAGTTTTATTGTCTCAAGATAAATTTTTTTTTTCTAGGAAATTTTGGTTTTCATTTTTGGTGGTCTTTTCTGCCATCATTTTTTCCATGTGTATTCAAGATCCCTACTCATTATTTCCTCCTCCCTTTCAGGCCCATAGTACCCTTGAATCTGTTCCTTGTCTAGAGGTTTCAGGATTGAAGCTTCTAGTAGATCGGTGAAGGAAGTGAAACATCAGCCCAGGGTCCAAAAGATAGTCATAACCATTTCGGAATGAGTTATTTTATGTTACTGTCCTAATGGATTTTTAAAACCTGCAACAGACTAAACTTCTTGCCTTGCTGAGCTTCTGTCTGACTGGTCAGGAGTCATAGCTTGGAGCCTTTTCCTCTTCTGTGAAATGAGAATGGTAATATTTATCCTGTAGAAACTTTATGTGGATCAATGAGATCATATACATTAAAGTATGTTAAGCAATCTTTGCATAAATATAGCTGTTATTTCCTTTTTTCAATTTTTATTTATTATTAGTACATGTTTACAATATAATGATTGTATTCCTCACGGGGAGTTGGTACATGTACATAACACATGTCAATTATTTTTACACCCCTTTCCCCATCTCTTGGTCCCCTTTCTTTTTGCAAAATATCTGTCTCCCTATTGTCTATTATCTATCTTTCATTTAGCTCTTTATTTATATTTTAGGTTCCTCATGTAGGAGAAAGCTATGATATGTAAGCCTGTGCATCTGATTTATTTTACTTAACATTATGATCTCAAGGTGTATCCATTTCCTACAAATGATTCAGGTCTATCTTTCTTTATGGCAGAGTAGTACTTCATTGTATATGGTGATCATGAAAGTATTCTGCTAAGGTAATTCTCTTGCTTCCATATCTCTAGAATTTTCCTCCAGTTTTTCATTTGTCCTTTGTCCCCATAGATACATATTCTGGAAAAATTGTCTTCTTTTTAAGGTTTATTCTTCTATTAGGCAGTGTGGAGGAAGATCTGCCTTATAATCCCATGAAAACTTGAGCTCACTAAGGAGAGGAGGGACACAGAAAAGAGAGAGCACCCAGAGTTTTTATCTTTGGTAGACTCTATGTGACAGTATTTATCAAAACCTTTTATATCATTTTCATCTTTGTTTTATTAAACTTACTTTTAACTGATATAAAAACACAAAATTGTACATACTAGTGGGGTACCATGTGATGTTTGAATACACTTATATACCATGTAATGTTTAAATGTACCTCCTCAAACTTTATCTGTTTCCACCTTTCAAATTGCCCCCTGCGGTTGGTAAGGCAGAAAGAATCCATTTTTATTAATGAGTTGAAGTGATGTTTCTAGGGGCACTACTAGCTAGTAGCAGATCCAGCATTAGAATGGAATACTCTCTCTCCTGTCACTGCATTGCTGATCTCCCATCTCAATTTCTCTGAATACTTTTCTGTGTCTCAGGATTTTTGTGCTGTGTTTTTGTGGCTTCCAGCTGTGAGATGATATACCTCAGAGCAAATAGAGGGGGAAGGGAAGCTCTGTACCATGGAGCTGCATCTCTGTTCTACCCCCTAGGTCCCATCCATCACTTGTGTCATTGCAGAAACCCTGCTGATACATGCCTAGCAAGAGTGAGAATATATAAATAAAATAGAAATCAGTCAAAGGCTGATTTACCCTAACAAAAAGTGAATTGCATTTCTCAGGCATGTGGGCAAAGTGGGGTTGATTAAACATAAAACTTTTCCACAAAGGGGGTGGCATAAGGGGGAACTCAGCTCATTCATGTTTTGAGAAGGAATTCTGCAAGAAGTACAAGTGAAAGTCATCTCTGCTTCTGGTAAGTTAATCCGACTATCTAGTTATAGGATGCTGATGCAAGCAACATGGAGGCCATTACTTGATCCATGTCCCATTATCTAATATGTCATGAGATCTTGAGGTTTCCAAAACAGAACATGGAATGTGAAATCATGCAAGTGGTAATGGGGTGGTTTGTCCCACATTTGTTCATGTCACTAAGTGTTGACAGAGATCAATACATTCTTTTGAAGATGGTACCTGGAGTATTGAATGTTGTTACGTCTGAATAGCTGACTGGTTTCTGTGTCTAGAGAAGAGTGAGTGGGAAGAAGATCAATAAATTAGTAGCTGAGGTTAATATAACTAACCTCTTTGATGATACATGGGCAATCTAGAGGGGACACAGTAAAATACTATTCATTGCCTTCCATTAGAAGAGGAACCGAGGACAGAGAACTGATTGTCTCTCCCGAGGATTGAATAGGAGTGAGAGGGCAGGGATATGATTTGAATGTGGAGCTTCACTTCCAAATTCTGAATTCCCTTTATTATATTATGCTGTCAGACCTACTCTCATTATGTTTACTTTTTATCATTGCTTTCTTATTCCCTCCCTTTGCCCTAGGGTTTGGATTGTTATTGTTGTTTTGACCTTAAATATCATCCTGAGCATTATTGCTGAGTCTCTGTGAATCTCGCATTACCAGCACAGTGCTAAATGCATGATCATGCCCCAAAGATATATTTTATTAACAGAGTTTTTGTTAGCCTAGCTTTTTGTTAGTGTAATACCTGTGTTTGACTCTTTGAAATTACCATCCATTTATCCATTGAATAATTTAATAAATGTTAGCTGAGTGCCTCTTGGGTCATAGAAATTAATCCCATGCCCTCCAATCAATCACAGGCAGTAGGTAGAGAAGACAAGGCATTATTTAGAGTAGAAAGTGTAAATTTTGGTGAACTACAAGGAAATACACTAAGCAAAATGTCCTGCCATTTTTGTTCCATGCCTGAAACTCTTGCATTGTTGCCTAAGTTCCTTTACCTCCAAAGAACAAAGGGCCAAAATGGAAACAAGCACAAATTGTATTTTGAGATTGTATTAGCCAGAAAGACAGAGGTATAAGGTGTGTATATGTGTGCACCTTTGAGAGATATAGATTTAATAAATGGGGGGGAGGAAGGAGGAGGAGGAAGAGAGAAGAGGAGGGGAGGGGAGGGGAGGGAAGGGAAGGGAGAAGAGAAAAGAGAATTATTTTTAGGAATTGTACCATGTGATTATGGAAGACTGGCAAATTCAAAACTTGCAAGATAACCTCGTAGGCTGGAGACTCAGGAAAGAGTTAGAGCCCAAGTTCAAAGTCAGTCTGTTGGCAAAATGCCTTCATGCTTGGATGAGTCTCACCCATATTATGAAGGATGGTTAGCATTACTTAACGTCTACTTATTAAAATGTTAATCTCATCCCCAAAACACCTTTAGAGAAACATCTGAATTAGTGTTTGACTATGTATCTGGGCACTAGGATCCAATCATACTGCACCATCAAGGACTCTTTCTAACCACGTGGGTTCACCTGCAGGTACAGATTCGCCTCACCAAGAAGGAACAGTATCTCTTTATTCTCATCTCCATTCTCCACGAGCCCTGCCCCACCAGAAACACAGGAAGCCCCCAAAACGCCAGCATCATGAGAGTAAGCATATAAATTGTGGATTATTAAGTGCTGTAAAGCAGTTTGGTAGTTTAAAAGTCTTTTTGTTCATGTTTAACATAGAAACATTTCAGAAACAGAATTGTGACCTGGGCAGTGTATGTCTCTGCATGTGTACTCATAGCAAAAGGAGGTACAGAGTCTGATCGCATTCACAGAAAAATTTAAACACGCAAATATAAAGTTTGTGGATAATATGAATAAAAGTGTATGTGTAAAAGAAAACCGCACATTCAGGAGAGCAAATGCCCCTGAAGGGCAGGATGGTGAATGGGTGTTATAGAACAGTCCTTGGGGTCTCTGACCTCACTTCCTAGGTTTCCTTTCTTCTTGTTTCCAAAGGGTCTAAGACGACAAAGGCAAATGTGAAGATTTAACAAACTTAAATAAAAAACATAGCTGTGTTTATTTCTAATACAGCCAAATAGCTCTTCTATTAGATAGTGAGTCTGAGGGTGATAGTTTTATCATTTTTTATACTTTTTATATGCTGTAAATATTTGGTAATACAATTGTTAGTGCATCTATTTTTTTCCCTCAAGAGTCCATGGCAAAGGTAGGATGTCCAGCCCTTCTTCTCAACCAGCTGCTTTATTTACCAAGGCCCCAGACATACACACGAATTATAGTGTCTGATTAGAAAGACTCCTATCAGAAATGGGCTGGGAAGGAGAGATGGAACCGTTCATCAGAGCAAAATTCCATCAGAGCTCTGTGTACTAATCTATTCCTGCTGGTGAGCCTAATTTATTTAATGCCCAGCAGTCAGTCTTGAACATACCAGTGAAGACAGGTTATGTAAACGTTCCAAGGAGAAATCTGGAATAAGTAAGTAGTTAACCCAAGTCTCTTTCTTTTGAACCCTTCTGAAGGCCCAGACAAAAATGAGTGCCCTATATTAAGAACGAAGCCCTCAATAAATTCAGTAAGCAGGGTACAGTATTATGTACATAATTTTTGTGTTAAAGTACTGATACAACCAACTGAACTAGGGTATACACTATATGATGTTATTTCTAATTGTATTACTCATAATTTCATATACGTAGAATTATGGGGGTTACATATTCATTGGATAACCAGAAATATGCCACCATTTTTTCAGTGGATTATTGTATTCATTTTTCTAGCAATACTAATGTGAGTCTTGAATTGCTCTCTCATAAAATAGATTTGAAAAAAACACTAAAAATGGATTTTTACAACTGACAAATTTTGATTTGTCACTCAGAGGAAACAAAAATATTTCCAAGATGGAAAGGAAGCGGCCTGATTCAGAGGAAAATTAATTTATACTGATATAAAATTCTAATGAAAGGCAGGAAGTTCACTTGGTATGTGCCTTTAGCCACATTGAATAGAAAGTAGGAGTAATTCAAAAGCCCTGCAGATAGCACTGGTCTATGGGAAGCTATTAGCAGTTTTCCAAGTAGCAAGTAAAGAAGATTGATTTTAATCACGCTAATTGTGTATGTACTTGGGGGTCATTAACAAAGAAATACTAATTGCTTATAATATTACCATCTAATATTCATTTATCCAACAAATATTTATTGTGAACAAATTACTATGTCCCATATTGAGGATTGAACTCTGAGCCTTGTGCATGCTAGGCAAGCATTTACTGAGCTGTACCTCAGTGCCCAGATATTCTTAGATATTAATGGTAAGATGGTAAGTAAAAACCAACCGAGCTTGCATACTTAAACCTGCCCTGGTAGTGGTTGTATAGTCACAAAACAAATATAAAATTAAGTCTCTCAAAAGTGCTATGGAGGAAAAAGAGAAAAACACTGAGCCTGTAATTCAGAAAAATTAATTAGGGAAGATCAGGATGGCTTTGGGCAAGGGAAGAAGACCAGCATGGCAACAGTACATACTTATGCAACATGTGTTTATTGAGCAATTACTACATGATGGACAATTTTCTTGTCAATTGGGATGCTTGAGCAGACAAAGACACATGTCCTTGAAGAGTTTATATTTGGGAAGGGGGCCAACAAGAGGAACTGTAATGACTAAGTTACATAGTACTGTAGAAGGTGATAAGGGACATGGACAAAAGTGGAGGAGAGTGAGAATTGTGCATTGTTCTGGGTTGGAGGCAAGTTGCCTTTCTAATCAGTGATCAAGGCTGACCTCATTACTAGGAATGAGTTATAGCCTGAGCATGAAGAAGGGAGCTCTGTATATTCCTGGTGAAAGAGTGTAGAAGGCCAAGGGTGTTTTTCTCTGCCACATGCTCGTGCTGTGATGTGCTGCCTCACCACAGGCCTAAACAAGTGGGGTCAACTCATCATGGCCTAGAACCTCCAATGCAGTAAGGCAAAACAAACCTTTTCTCTTTATAAGCAGATTAGCTCAGTTATATTGCCATAGTGACAAAAAGCTGACTAGTACAGATGGCCATCTTTCAATTATACTCTGAGAATGAGGCAATGGGTTTGGCTAATGAATCGGATGGTGGGTGAGGACAGTCAGACATTTATTCAAAGTTTCAAGCCTGAGCAATATGTCCTAGAATCAGTTCAAGGGTGGAGCTGCCTTGAACTGATTCTAGGATATATTCAGGATGAAAGAGCAGGGCAAAGAGGCAGATCAAGGGCTCATTTCTGGAGATGCTCTGGTAAGATTTCTATGATATATCCACATGGAAATGCCAAGTAGGCAGTTAGGAGAAACTGAAGCCAGAGACTGGGTAAATCATCTGAGAAGTTTCAAGGCCAAGGCAGGAAAAGAAATGAAGCAGAGGCTAACAGAAGTGGGGTCAAGAAAAGGTTTCTTTTTGTTTTGTTTTGCTTAATTTGGAAAAACAGTGGGAGGTGTGCACAGATGGAGATGAACATGGTGAGTAAAGATACTGAGCTGTTAGGGGGAGGCCAGACAGAGAAACCTAGTAAGACATTCCAAGGAATTGGATTTTTATTAGAGTAGTGTGACAACAAAATTAAGGAGAGCAGTTTTACAAGAGCAAAATTACATTTTGTACAGATCCCTGTGGATCTTTTCCAGGGCAAAATGGATTGGAAATCAGCCAAAACATTTGCAGGCAAAATATTTAACGTGTACCTAGGAATGTGCTTGTTAACTCATTTAATCCATACAATGAGCCTTCTGATGTCCCATTTACAGCGCAGTATTATGAGGCTCAGAGCTGTTCAGCAACTTGTCCAAATTCATTATGCAACTAGTACCTCAGTGACAGCCAGGTTTGGAACCTAGGCTATTAGGTTCCAAAGTCCTGGTCTCTGCCACTATGCGCTACCAGTCACAGATTTATTTAATTTTTAAATTGGAAGGGCTCTTAAGAAGTGCCGAGCCAAGCTCCCAGGGGAAACAGAATTTGAGGCATTCAGAAGCAGTGGCTTGCAAATGGAATCATAGTTTAAATGCACTACGGGGAGGTTGGTATTTAAAGTTCTATTCTGAAAATCCTTTGTAAAGTCAGGAATCCTTTTGTAAAGCAAATAATCCACTCTCCAATTTAGCTGGGGATAAAATGCTGTTCTTCAAACATCAGATAAATCTGTAAAAACTAAAAGAGGCAGTAAATGTTATTATTCAGGGAGAGGAGCTGTGCTAAGGTGGCATGGAGAGAAATGGGAAGAAAAGGAACAAAGGAACAGAGTTGTTGGCTTTGCATAATGGAGGCAGTGCTAGCTTCTAGAAGGCCTAGATGTTATAGTTTAAAGGTTTGCAGTCATTTCACCAGTAAGGAGTCTCAGTTTCTACTTGGTTGAATCCATGAGCCACGGGGAGGACCAAATGCTACTGTCTCTCCAGTGTTTATTTTTCCATCTGAGAACTGCTCTTCCAGCCCATCTCCACCAGGTGCATCTCATGGACTTTAAATCACAAGGCTTCACTTGCCCCTAGTCCCTTGATTGGTCACATCACTAGGTTTGACTAATCAGAGCTGGGTGTTCTTCCTATGAGCTATAAGAACAGGGTAAACTTGGGACTAAAATCAGTCAACATGCATTCACATGAAAAAAGACTATATGAGAATAAATATAGATTATGGAAGATAGATCCCATCTGAGTCATTTTTCTCATCACTGGGACAAAGTACCCAACTTAGAGGAGAAGGGGTTTGTTTTGGCTTATGTTTTCAGTCCATGGTCAGCTGGCTCCAAGGTAGCAAAGGTATGGTGGAAGGGCCTTGGTAGAGGACAGCCGCTCATCCCATGCCAGGAAGAGGGAAAGAATGGAGAAGCCATGGACAAGAATACATTCTTCCAGGTCTTCCCTCCAGTGACCCTCACCCAACCAGACCCCACCTCCTAACAGCACATTCAGCTACTGAACTTACCAATGGATGAATCCACTGATGAGTAGAGTGGCCCTGTGATCCAATCACCTTCCAGAAGCCAAACTAGGAACACATGAGCCTTTTGGGGGACATTCTAGACCTAAACCATAGCAGCCAAAAATGGAAAATAATTAAAGCAATGCCCAGGTGATGTTGCCTGAAGTACAAGGCCAGACATACCTAAATCCAACAAGATCTTCCCCTTTAGATTTTATTTTATTAAGCAACAAATTCTCTTTGTTTGCTCTATATCTCAGGTCTCACATCTAAAATGAGGATGGATAATAATACTACATACCTTACAGCAGGTAGCAAGGACAACTGTAAATATTGAGTGTAAAACACTTGAAGTGAAACCTAGAGCATACCAACTAGAGATCGCTGCGTAACAAACTGCTCCTAAATTTAGGAACTTAAGAACAACCAATTTTTTAGACCATGATGCTGTGGGTTGGCAACTTAGCCTAGGTTCTGCAGGGTGGTTATTCTAATCTTAGCTCATACATCTGATATCAGCTTTGAATGGCTCATCCTGTCTCCATGTGCCCTCACACCCTGCATTTGACTTGCCCATATCCTTTGTTCCATGGTAGACAGAGTCCAAGGAGAAGAGTGGAAGCATACAGTGTCTCTTGGGGCCCAAGCTTGGAGCTGCACACCATCTCTTCTGCATTCTAGTGGATTTCTTCTCATAGGCTCTTTCCATGTGGACACACGGAAAGCAAATCATAAGGTCAGCCCCAATTTAAGAAGCAGGGAAGTAGGTTCTACATTTTCGTTGAAGGAGCTACAGTCACATTGCCAAGAATGTGAATAGGGAACTATGAATTATTATGTCCACCTTTTTTTTTTTTTTATGTGGGTTGCAGGAGTCCACCTCAGGACCTCGTGCTTGCCAGCAAGCGCTTGTGCCACTGAGTGATATCACCGGCCCTTTTTTTCCTTTATGTGGGTACTGGGAGTCAAACTCAGGACCTCGTGCTTGCTAAGCAGGCGCTTATGCCGCTGAGCTATCTCCCCGGCCCTGTCCACTTTTTTTATAATTAAGTTTATTGGTATAATTTAGATATACATTATGATCACATTCATTGTAGGGAATTTGTACCTGTACATGATATTTCTTAGTTCCTCTTTTTTTCCCATTCCCCTCCCCTCACTTCAACTCCTCTTCTTCTTATTTATAAAGCTTCATTTCCTTTTTATCCTTTATTTTCTCATTTTTTTCTTTTCCCTTCTACTCCTCCCCAATTCCTTTTTCCCTTTGAACAATTACTTTCTATTTCACACCTATTATACATGTTCGTACTTGTTTACCCTTTCAGTTTTTCACACCAGAGAGACAATGCAATGTTTACACATATGTGTCCAATTTATTTCACTTAAAAGTATGGTCTCAGGCCTGTGAGATGGCTCAGCGGCATAAGTGCCTACCTGGCAAGCGCGAGGTCCTGCGTTAGACTCCCAGTACCCACATAAAGGAAAAAAAAGGCCGGTGATATCACTCAGTGGCACAAGCGCCTGCTGGCAAGCGCGAGGTCCTAAGGTCAATTCCCGCTACCCACATAAAAAAAAAAAAAGTGGACATAATATTTCTTTTTTTTTTTCAATTTTTTAAAGAGAAGAAAAAAAACAAAACAAATCAAAAGAAGAACAAATTTTCAAACCAACATAATAGGAGGGTAACAATGGTTAATACATTACGTATTACTATCTTTAAGTTAGTTATTCAGGACACCAGACATTAGCATTCAATTGTCCAAACGTTATTGGCACAAACCTTACTCTTCAATGAACTAAGTAAAAATGGTAGTGTATCTATCTTAACCATCTTATATATATATATATATATATATATATATATATATATATATATATAATTGTTTTTTTCCCTTTCCCTTCTTTCTTTTCCCTATTCCAGTCTCTCTTTCCTTTTGACCAGTTTCTTTTTGATTCACCATATCTATTGTACATTTTGAATCTTATTTACTCTTTCAGTTTCTCATACTAGAGAGATAATACGATGCTTACACATGTGCTTCTGGTTTATTTCACTTAGGAGTATTTTCTCGAGTTGCATCCATTTACCTATAAAAGTCTCCAGTTTATCCTTCTTTATGGCTGAATAGTACTCCATTGTATAAAAATACCACATCTTTCTTATCCATTCCTCAGTTGATGGGCATTTGGGTTGTTTCCAAGATCTGGCTATTACAAATTGTGCTGCTATAAACATGGGTGCACATATATCGCTGTGGTACGATGTTTTTAATTCTTCTGGGAAGATGCCCAGAAGGGGAATAGCTGGGTCAAATGGGACCTCCAACCCTAGTTTTCTGAGGAATCTCCACACTGACTTCCACAGTGGCTGTACCAGTCGACACTCCCACCAACAGTGAAGAAGGGTTCCTTTTTCCCCACAGCCCCTCCAGCATTTGTTATTAGTTGATTTCTTAATAGTAGCCATTCTTTCTGGGGTGAGATGGTATCTCAGTGTTGTTTTAATTTTTTTTTTTTTTTTTTTTTTCTGTGGGTACCGGGGGGTCGACCTCAGGACCTCGCGTGCCAGCAGGCGCCCGTGCCACTGAGCGATATCACCGGCCCCTTTTTCGTATGTGGGATCCGGGAGTCGAACTCGGGCCCTCGCGCTTGCCGGGCAGGCGCTTAAGCCACTGAGCCATCTCACCGGCCCAGTGTTGTTTTAATTTGCATCTCTCGAATGACTAGTGATGTTGCACATTTTTTTGTATATTTATTTGCCATTAGTATTTCTTCATCTGAGAAATGTGTATTCATCTCAGATGCCCATTTTTGGAGTGGGTCTTTAAATTTGGGAGGTCTGATTTTTTTGAGTTCTTTATATGTTCTCGATAGTAATCCTTTGTCTGAGGAACAGCTGGCAAACATTTTTTCCCACATTGTGGGTTGTCTCTTCACTCTGTTGGTGGTTTCTCTTGCTGTGCAAAAGCTTTTTAATAAGATGAGATCCCAGTTATTGATTCTTTGGGATAGTTCCCGTGCGGTTGAGTTTTTATTCATAAAGTCTTTGCCTACACCAATGTCTCCAAGGGTTTTACCTATCCTACCTTCCAGCAGATTTAATGTTTCTGTTTTAATATTTAGATCTCTGATCCATTTTGAATTTAGTTTAGTGCATGGTGAAAGATATGGATCTAGTTTTAATCTTCGGCATGTGTAGAGCCAGTTTTTCCAGCACCATTTATTAAAGAGGCTATCTTTCTTCCAGCGAATGTGTTTGGCACCTTTGTCAAAGATAAGGTGGCTTAGTATGTCTGGGGTTGTTTCAGCATCTTCTAATCTGTTCCATTGATCTTCAGGTCTGTTTTTTTGCCAGTACCACACTGTTTTTATCACAGTAGCTTTATAGTATAATTTCAAGTCGGGGATTGTGATGCCCCCTGCCTTGCCTTTGTTGCCCAGAATTGCCTTTGCTATTCTAGGTCTCTTCTGATTCCAAATGAATTTTAGGATTGTTTTCTCTAATTCTGTGAGATATGCTGTTGGAATTTTGATTGGAATTGCATTAAATCTGTATAACAATTTTGGAAGTATGGCCATTTTCACTATATTGGTTCTTCCTATCCAGGAGCAAGGGATATCTTTCCATTTTCTGATATCCTCTTCAATCTCCTTTTTCAGAGTACTGTAGTTTTCAGTATAAAGGTCTTTTACATCCTTCGTGAGGTTGATTCCTAGGTATTTCATTTTTTTGGATGTTATTGTGAAAGGTATTGTTTCCCTAATTTCTCTTTCAGTAAGTTTGTTATTTGTGTACAGGAAGGCTATTGACTTTTGAGTATTGACTTTGTATCCAGCTACACTACTGAATTTGCTTATTAAATCTAGCAGTTTTTTAGTGGAGTTTTTGGGATCTTCTGTGTAGAGTATCATGTCATCTGCAAATAATGATAATTTAACTTCTTCCTTTCCAATCATTATTCCTTTTATTTCTTTCTCTTGTCTAATCGCTCTGGCTAAAGTTTCCAGAACTATGTTGAATAAGAGTGGGGACAGTGGACATCCTTGTCTTGTTCCTGATTTTAGAGGGAAGGCTTTCAGTTTTTGGCCATTTAGTATAATATTGGCTGTTGGTTTGTCATAGATAGCTTTTACCAGATTGAGATAAAGACCCTCTATTCCAATTTTCTGTAGGGTTTTTATCATGAAAAGGTGCTGGACTTTGTCAAAAGCTTTTTCTGCATCTATTGAGATGATCATGTGATTTTTGTCTTTGGTTCTGTTAATATGCTGTATTACATTTATTGATTTACGTATGTTGAACCATCCCTGCATCCCTGGGATGAATCCAACTTGGTCATGGTGTATAATCTTCTTGATGATTTGTTGGATTCTGTTTGCCAGTATCTTATTAAGGATTTTTGCATCTATGTTCATTAGGGAGATTGGCCTGTAGTTCTCTTTCTTAGTTGGGTCCTTCTCTGGTTTTGGTATCAGGGTAATGCTTGCTTCCAGGAATGAATTTGGGAGTATTGCTTCCCTTTCAATTTCATTGAAAAGTTTGAGAAGTAGGGGCGTTAGGTCTTCTCTAAATTTCTTGTAGAATTCGGCAGTGAATCCATCAGGGCCTGGACTTTTCTTTGTTGGGAGGTTTTTAATTACATCTTCAATTTCATTGGTTGATATTGGTTTATTTAGGATTTTTAAATCTTCTTGATTTAGCTTTGGTAATTCATACGAATCTAGGAATCTGTCCATTTCTTCTGCATTTTCCATCTTAGTAGAATATAAATTTTCAAAATAGGTATAGATGATCTTCTGGATTTCTGCAGGGTCCGTCGTGATATCACCCTTTTCATTTTCAATTGCATGGATTTGAGTCTTTTCTTTTCTTTTTTTAATAAGGTTGGATAAGGGTTTGTCAATCTTATTTATTCTTTCAAAGAACCAACTTTTTGCTTCATTGATTCTTTGTATTGTTTTTTTATTCTCCAATACATTAATTTCTGCTCTGATCTTTATAATTTCCTCCCTTGTACGGGCTTTTGGCTTAACCTGCTCTTCTTTTTCTAGAAGCTCGAGGTTCACCCTTAAGTTATTTATTTGCGCTTGCTCTATTTTCCTGATATAAGTATTTAATGCTATAAATTTCCCTCTTAGGACTGCTTTCATTGTATCCCATAAGTTCCGGTATGTTGTACTGTCATTATCATTCAGTTGTAGAAAGTGACTAATTTCTTCTTTAATTTCATCTGTGACCCATTGGTTGTTCAGGAGGATGCTGTTTAATTTCCATGTGTTTAGGGAGTTTTTGTGGGATCTTTTGCCATTGATTTCCAATTTCATTGCACTATGGTCTGATAATATGCATGGGATAATTTCAATTCCTTTGCATTTACTTAAGCAGGTTTTATGAGCTAGTATGTGGTCTATTTTGGAGAACGTCCCATGTGCAGCTGAGAAAAATGTGTATTCTGATGTTGTGGGATGGAACACTCTGTAGACATCTACTAAGTCCATTTGTTCAAAAGTTTGGTTCAGTTCTACTATTTCATTATTGATTTTCTGTCCAGTTGATCTATCTTTTTGTGACAGTGGAGTATTGAGATCTCCCAATATAATTGTATTAGTGCTTATTTGATTTTTCATGTCCTTTAGTACTTGTTTTATATAGCTGGGTGCATTGGTATTTGACGCATATATATTTATGATCGTTAGCTCTTCCTCTTGGATTGTTCCCTTTACAAGGATGTAATGACCGTCTTTATCTCTCTGAATCCTTCTTGGCTTGAAGTTCACTTTGTCTGCAAAAAGAATAGCTACCCCTGCTTTTTTCTGGGTTCCTGTGGCATGGAGTATTGTTTTCCATCCTTTGACTTTCAGTCTATGAATTTCTTTCTGAATTAAATGTGTTTCTTGTATACAGCATATTGTTGGATCTTGCTTCTTGATCCATTTCGCCAGTCTGTGCCTTTTGATTGGTGAATTGAGACCGTTAACATTGCTGGTTAAAACTGATATGTATTGACTTGTCATGATATTTTCCTGTTGTTGGTTCCCACTCTTTGTTTTTCTGCTTTCTGGCTATTTAATTATTTGCCCTGCCTGGTGGATTCCTTCTGTTGGGGTTCCTATCTCTTTCTAGAATGTCCTTCAGAACGTTTTGGAGTGCTGGTTTGGTGGTCATAAATTTTCTCAGATGTTCTTTGTCATGAAAGTATTTTATTTCTCCATCAATTTTGAAAGATAGTTTTGCAGGGTACATCAATCTGGGCTGAAAATTATTTTCCTTTAGAGCTTGCAATACATCATTCCAAGCTCTTCTTGAATTGAGGGTTTGTGCTGAAAAGTCAGCTGTGATTCTGATGGGTTTTCCTTCATAGGTGATTTGTCTCTTCTCCCTAACAGCTTTTAAGATTCTGCCCTTTTGTTGAATTTCTGGGATCTTGATTATAATATGTCTGGCTGAAGTTTTTTTTTGATCATGTCTAGTTGGTGTTCTAAAAGCTTCACTTATAGGGGTGTCAAATTCCTTTTCTCTTCCAGGAAAGTTCTCCCTGATTATGTCTTTGAACAAGGTTTTAATGTCGTTGATGCTATCTCCTGCTTTTTCATTTATTCCAATTATTCTTAAGTTGTTTATCTTTGAGTCATCTAGCAGCTGCTGAATTGATTTTTCATGGTCCCTTGCTATTTTTAAGAATTTTTCCATTTCATGATCACTAATTGCAAGCCTGTCTTTTATATCTGAGATCCTGTCCTCGCATTGGCTTATTCTGCTACAAATACTTTCAATGGAATTTTTTATCTCTTGGGTATCTGCTTGAATCTGCCTTATGGATTCCATTTCTTTCCTATGCTGAGCATTCATGGTTTCTATAGTTTTCTTAAGTTCATCTATTTTTTTGTCTGTATCAGCTATAGTGTCCTTAAGCATGGTCTTCATTGTAGACATTATCTCTGCAGTTATCTGTGAGATTATTTCTGTTTTAATTTTTTCCAGAACCTCATTCAGTTGCTTTGTTGTTACCACTTCAGATAGGCCAGGTGTGTGGCTTTCGGATTGTCCCACCTCGTTGCTCCCTAGGTTTGCCTTTGGTGAATTGGATGTGTGGGGTTGCATCTTGTTTAAGTGTCGTCTCATTTTTTCTTTCTTTAATTCCTGGGGTGATGTTTGCAAATTACCTATAGTAGGTTACTTTATTGCTAGTGTTTAAGATCTTTAGAAGATGACTACTTCTCTGCAGTATCTTCCAAGTGGAGCTTGCTTTTGTGTTTTGAGCTTTCTGCCAGATCCTACCTCTTCAATTCGTTGGGTATGCGAAGTTGCTACCTGTTTGGCCCAGTCCTTGATTCTTTGGTACTGTGCCACTGTATTTTCTGTGTCCCTTAGTCAATCTCAATCATGAAATATCAGGAAGGAAAGATGTTTAGAACAATTATTTCACATTTGGCTATAATGTTAACTAAAGCATCAAACAGAGCCTAGAAAATGACAGACTGAGCTAACCAGTTATTTACCACTTTTAGCTGTATAGAGTTGCGGTTATATAACAAAATCTAAAACACACCAGAAAAATTATATGCAGTATACAAGTCCTGTGTACGTCAATTTTTCCCCTGAGGAGTTTAAATTTAAAATGAGTTAAGGAGGAAATAGAGTATTGGGAGAAGAGGAAGGAATTAGATGTAAGGTTAGAGGACCAAGAGGGATCCCACTAAAATTGGGACACTAGTGCAGAGGACAGGTGGTAGAAAGAGAAGGAAGGGATAAAAGGAAGAACAGATCACAACCACAATCAGAAAGAAGTTAGAGGCGCTGTTTACACTCATATAAAAAACCAGAGAGAATAATGAAGGAAAGAGCAAATACACATACAGAAACAAAAACGAAGATAAAAACAATAAAACAGACAGATCAAAAATAAAACCCCACGAAAAAACCAAACCAAACAAAACAAAAACAAAAAAACCCTTCGCCAGAACAAAAAACGAATCAGTGAGAAAAAAAAAATAATAATAAAAAATAAAAATAAAAATAAAAATAAAAAAAATAAAAAGAATCAGTTCCAGGTGTTGACTCTGCTGTAGGCAGGTACCTTGTGACAAAGTCCTGTTCTGTGCAGGTCCGTCCCAGTAAGCCAGGAGCGCCCTCTGGCGGGCGGTGAGCAGATGCGCATACTTTCAGGCAGAGACCAGTCTAGCTCGCCTCCGCTCTCAGCGCCCTTTCACGATCCCTGGGCCTGAGAGGCTCAGCGTGCTGTCTGGAGCGCGGGTTCCCTGCACTGGTTCCCGCCGCTCTGGTTTTTCGCCACGCCCCCCACAATGGCGCCGGGCCAGTCGCTCTCTGGCGCGGGACAGGTGTGGCTGAGAGTCCAGTCTCGTTCGCCTGCTGACCTCAACACACTTTCGTGGGCCTGAGAGGCCCCGTGCTGCCCCGTCCGGAGCACAAGTTCCCAGAGCAGTTTTCGAGCCGCTCTGAGTTTCACCACACCCCCCACAATGGCGCCCGGCCTGTCACTCTCTGGCACGGGGCAGCTGTGGCTGAGAGACACTCACCGCCGGTCTGCGCCGTTCTCCGCCGCTCCCCTGCCCCGCCACTGTCTCAGGATCCTCCGTGGGGGCTCCCTGGGCGCCAGCTGCCACCGTGTGTCCGTAGAATTGAGCCTCCGCGGCGCTGCAACTCCCGGGATAGTAGAAGGTGCACGCGCGCGGTCTGCTCCTTCTTTCCTTCTTCTTTGTTGGAAGTCACCCGTCACTGGTGCTGGGGGTCCCAGATTGCGCTTCAGAACTTCTCTGGGTTTCGGGGAGGCATCTCCCCCCCTCCTGCGCTTTCCGGGTCGCTATATTCCCGTGTTCCAATGGCAACTTTTAGAGAGAGTTTCACTGCCTGCTTCTTACTCATCCGCCATCTTGAGGTCCTCCCATAATATTTCATAGTTCCCTATTCACATTCCAGCATTTGTGCTGTCTCCACCCTTCTCATTGACCCTAATCAATCTTATGTTATTGTTCTTTGCATCATCTTGTGGCTGTGGGATTGATTTTTCATGGTCTCTTGCTTTTTTGTAGATATCTTTCTTTTCATGATCACTAACTGCAATTCTGTCAAGATCGTATATTCTATCCTCTCCTTCATTGAATGTGTTGTATATACTTTCAATGGAGGTTTTAATCTCTTGGATTTCCATTTGGATCTGTTTCATAGATTCTATTTCTTTCCTATGTTGGGCTTTTTTTTTGTTTCTATCATTTTTCTAAGCTCATCTACTCTTTTATCTTTGTCTTCTCTAATAACTTTATTTTAAGCATCATTTCTTTTTGTATCTGAGAAATTATTTTCTCTATAGCCTTTTCCACTTGTTTTTTTCACTTCTGTTGCTATCATTTCAGAAAGTTCCAGTGTTTGACTTCCAGTTTTGTCTATCTCATTGTGTTCTGGGCTTGTTCTGGGGGTCTGGGGGTCTGGGGCTGCATTTTGCTTCTGCATCTTGTCATTTTCTATTTTCTCTTTTTTCTTTTCTTTTCTTTTCTATGTTGATGCTTGCCAATTTCTTATGATAGATAGCTTTATCACTAGTATTGAGGCTTCCTTAGGAGATGTCTGCTCCTCAGGGATGTGCTCTAGATGTAGGTAGTTCTTTATAGCTATCCCAAGAACCTGCCTTCCCAATTTGTAAAGGATGCAAAGTTACTACTTGGCTCAGCACCCAATCCTTTGGTATTGGGCTCTGGTGTTGATTATGGCCCCATACTATCACAGCATTATCATACAGGGAAGAAAAACTGATTATAGTGTGTATGACATCCTGGCTAAAGTAATACAGTTAGTAATAACAATAGTTTCAAGTACAGCTTAACTACTGACAAACTATGGTAACCATTAACCTGCTACCTCCAACCACAGGAGAAAACTCCAAAGTTATATAACAAAATCAAACATACACCATGTACTTGTAGGCAGTGATTTTCCCTTTAGTGGAGTGGTTTTACCCTTTTGTGGGTGGGGGTTTTAAGATGGGTAGGGGACAGGATAAAGTGATGAATGAGGTCAAATATAGTAGAGACAAGGCTAGAGGTCAAAGGATGATCACCTAAGTTTTGGGAAACTGGAGGACACAGGAGGGAAAGAATGTAATAGAATGTGGAAGAGTAATCAGAAAGGGAAGAGACAGTGTTTACTCACTTGACAGTTTAAATTCAAAAAGTAGTTGAGGAAGGAGAGAAAGAGGATCATTAGAAGAAAATGAAAAAGTAAGGTAAGAAACCTAAACAGTTAAAAAAGAAGGAAGAAAGAGGAGAATGGAAAAGGAAAGAAGAAAAGAAAGAAAAAAAGTAGACCTAAGAGAGAGAGGAGAGGGAGAAAAACAAAACAAAACAAAACAAAACAAAACAAAACAAAAATAACCACAAAATACTAGACAAAACAAGATGAATTCCAAGCAGACAGGAAAGGGGTAGCCAATCAGACAAACAAGGGAGAACAAAAGTAGTAAAATACCTCTGGTGTTTACTTTTCTGTGATAGTGTCCATGTCAGATCCCAGAAATGTGCTGTGTACTCCAGCCAAGTTTGGCATGGGAATTATGGTGGGTATGGAGCTGATCTTGGCCTTTGTGTGTGGGGGCTGGGACTGGTTTTCCGTTGGTGGAGTTCTCCAGAGCCCAGCTGCTGGCTCCTTGCTGCTGCTTTGGACCGTTCCAGGTTGCTGGTCTCGCTGATTACTCCACATACTCAAGGCCGGCTGTCCTGGTTCTCCTGGTTCTAGTCAGACCATCTGCCAAAGGCATGTGTGCAACCACGCGCCTGGCCAGTCCTGTCCTGTGTCTCCGGGTTCCGGTCAGTCTGCCTGCCAAAGGCGTGTGTGCACCCACACACCCAGGGCCTGGCCTGTCCTGGATCTCTTCAATGTAGAGATCTTTTACTTCCTTTGTTAGATTCATTCCTAAATACTTCAATTTTTTCAATGCTACTGTGAAAAGTGTGGTTTCCCTAATTTCTCTCTCAGTGAGTTTGTTATTTGTGTACAGGAATGCTATTGACTTTTGATTGTTGACTCTGTATCCAGCTATGAAATTGGTTATTAAATCTAGAAGTCATTTGGTAGAATTTTTGGGGTGTTCTATGTAAAGTATCATGTCATCTGCAAATAAAGATAATTTAAATTCCTCCTTTCCTATCTTTACTCCTTTTATTTCTTTCTCTTGCTCAAGTACTCTAGCTAATGTTTCCAAAACTATATTGAATAGGAGTGCTGATAGTATGTCCACTTTTTCAGTCTCCTACACTGGGTATTCAATATTTCTCACTGTTATTATTATTGTTTGAACTAGTTAATTCAGTTTTTACTACTTCTGGTATATATTATCACCCTGACATTAGACTTTTAAAAAGTTTGTTAGAATCATCTTTGTTTTTTCTTGAATTTATTGAAACCCAGATATACTTTGCTTTTATAGATATTAGTTTTCCTTCTAAAAATATACCAAATGATACCGTGTCTGCCATTAAGAGTATTGCAAAAGTGAATGGGTGTAATTGTTCATGTTTTAAGTAATATTTTATGTGCTCAGGAAGACCTTAGAAATTATCAAGTTTTATTGATCAACAAGATATGATGGAAATTATGGTGAATATTTAAATTTTTAAAAATAGTACATTAAAATACACATTGCCATTAAATCCACTCAAAATATTCCTCCTTTCTTTGAACACACTTATCATTCTTGCCATTTTCTGAAGCAGTTCTAAAAGTCTGCTTTTGTATCTTAAATTATGCTTTTGTGCCTGTCTCTGTGGCCTGAATTGACTCAAAATATTTACCTTTTATGGTCATTTTGACTTTGGGGAAGGGCCAGAAGTTACATAGTGCTACATCTGGTGAATAAGATGGATGAGGATGTACTAAAATGTATTTACACACATGCCTTGCTGCTAGATTGCACTTGGCAGAATTCACCATATTTTTTTATCGCACCTTGTAAAGACACTCAAGAAAGATGATTTTTCAGAACTGCTTCAGAAAGTGGCAAGAAAGATGAAATACATGTGCTCAAAGCGAGGGAGAGTATGTTGGGGAATTAATGGCAATGTATCTTTTACTGTAATACATTTTTAAAAATTTGAACATTTCACTTAATATTTTGACCATACCTTGTAGTTTATTTATTTATTTATTTTTTTGGTGGGTAGCGGGGATCGACCTCAGGACCTCGCGCGCCAGCAGGCGCCCGTGCCACTGAGCGATATCACCGGCCCTTTTTTCGTATGTGGGATCCGGGAGTCGAACTCGGGCCCTCGCGCTTGCCGGGCAGGCGCTTACGCCGCTGAGCCATCTCACTGGCCCCCATACCTTGTAGTTTAAACAGTCACTTATTTGTTTGCAAGTTTATTTTCATTAGTTTACATTTTGTAATTATTTCTATTTCTTCTTGATTAGTTCATTTTTAAGTGTTTTAGATTTGAAGGGGAAAATGTTGAGGTGATTCAATTCTTATGAATTATATTTATCCTTTTGAGGAATAAACACTGTAGATTTTTATGCTTATTAATTCTTGATTATAGAGAATATCAAGTTATGCAAGGTGAACAATGAATACATTTAAATAATTACTTAAACAAATTCCATTAACACTGTTAATACCAATTTGATTATTTCTAAAGATATTACCAATGATTAGTTTTTCTGTTTCTAAATCCACCTGAAGATTAGCATAAGCCTGTCCCTTTGTTGCTATAAAGACAAGGTATGTGTAAAGGATGTCTATTTTTATTTTTTGTAGGAAAGTAGTGCTTTGATCTAAAATAAAAGGGATTTATAGTATATTCATGATATCAATATATCAAGAATAAAATTGGTAATGCAATTTCCCACAGTAACTACAAATGAACAATGCCTCCATTTTCAGTCAATAATTATGGGATGCCAACTGTTTGCCTCAGTATAAAAGTCATTAACAGCCTAAAGTAAAAGATAGATTGCTTGCTGGAGTGTATTTATAAGTAGCAATGCTATTATCATGCAGCATTAGCTGAAATCTCTTTGTTTGGACTGGACTGGATATTACCTTTTGTTTGCATTGGGCTGAATATCAATGTTGCTGATTGGTAAACTGAGCCTTGACTCACACATTGAGGCACATCGGCCTATGAATTAACTGATTATCAGCTGCATAACAAATTACTCCCAAATTTAGTACTTTAAAAAAATAATGTTCTGACTCTTGGAGTGTATCTGGGTTAGGTGTCCAGAAGCAGCATGGCTGTGGAGTTCTGTATCAGGATATCTCCTTAGACAGCAGTCATTTGTCAACCAAAAGTGCAGTAATTAAAAAGTTGACTCACTCAACCTTCACCCATTCAAATGGTTGACTCACTCAAACACCTGACAATTGGTGCTGGCTTTAGAGGGAAACCTCATTTCCTCTCCTTGTGTGTGTTTCTATGGGGCTGCTTGAGTGCTTCCTTGTCATAATGACTAGTTTTCCATGAGACAGCAAGCCTAGAGCCCAAGGCACAAGCTGCACTGTCTTTCATGACCTAAGCTTGGGAGGCACACGCCTGTCGCTTCTACTGTGCTCTGTTTACCAACGTGAGCCATCCTGGTTCAACATGCAAGGCGAGTACAGAGTGTATGAAAACCAGAAATCAAGGACCATTTGTAGCTGTTTTGGAGACTGACTGTCACAGGCTATTATCAAGTGACAGTAGAATACCTGCTAAAGCTTTACCAGTCATCTGAGATATAGTACTATATTATATCATATTTACTAGGGACATCTTGTTCCATTTATGAGTATAAAGCCAGTCAGTTACATCTGCAGGGCCTATGGCTTATGCTTGTTGAGTCCTTTATTATAATACCAGCAATCTTAAGGCTGTCTTTTCCAGAAGAGTCCTGACCTTTTCCGCTCTTCCATTAGACATGATACCTTTCCTACAAACTGTGGAGTCAATAACATTTTCATGATCTTCTCAAAGTTAGGGATTTTTCAAGAAAAGAAAATATTCACTCATAAATTTTATTAAAATATCTAAAATGCTACAAAATCCGAAAGTTTAAAAATTTTTTCCTTTTTATTACTGCCTATTAATTTTTATAGAAGATTGAGTTCAATGCATATATTTTGGTCACATCTTTACCCCATTAACCTCTCTTACATTCTTCTCCTCATTCCCCTTATTTCTTTACTCTTGTCTAGTAATAGTCATTTCATCTTTTTCTTTGATTAGCAAGCTTCAGATTTTAGAGCATAACCAATTCAGATTTTTGGACTAGGGGAAATCAGTCAGTAAACTTCATGCAAATATTACAAAATAAAAAAGAAATCAAACATCTATAGCATTTTTGTTCCAAACATTTTTGATAAGGGACACTCAACCTGTAATTTTAATAGGTTCAGGTATACCCCTCTCCCTCCAGCTTATTATAATCCTTTCTCAATATCCTCAGGGGTGTGGTTAAGAAAAAAGATATATCTTCCCCAGATGTGGAGGACCACCTGAATGACCCTCCTTGAAAGAAGAGCAATTATCTCCATTTTGGCTAAACCTTGCCCTATTTCCATGTACTGATATGTACAGAGCTGGCTGGGACTTATCCTTATCCGTTCAATTGACTTTAAGCAAAGCAAATCAGTCTAGCTGAGGTGCTGATGTGTAGTCTTTGAAGCAAGGTGACAGGTCAGTTCTTCCCTGCCCCCATAGCTCCCAAAAAACATATGTGAGCCAGGCAGGAAGGGGAGCCATGCTCCACACTGTGGGCTGGGATCCAGCCTCAAGATAAGAGGCTACGACTTCCCAGGGCATAGAAGATTACACATTAGAGCTGAAGCATGGACCCCAAAACATTAGATACTACCTTAAATTGTGTTATGCAGATTACTCCTTTTGCATATCCATCCTTCTGCATATTGCTAAGGTGATTTCAGGCCACCTACTTAGCCCAGCTCATGGTACTCACGTACTTCCCACCACTCTCACGAAGGTATCACCAGCAGCAAAATTTCCCTTAAACTTTTTTATTTTGAGATAATGACAGACTCACAAGAAGTTGCAAAAATAGTACAGAGACACCAATGTACCTTTACTCCAGCTTATGAGGCACCATCTGTAACTCTAGTTTATTATCGAAGCTAGGAGACTGACATTGGTATAATACCATTAACTAAGCTATACACCTTATTCAACTCTCAACATTACCAATTTTGCATGTGTGATAACTGAGGTTTATTTCAATCACTTATTTCAAATTCTCCTTGAAAGTTATGGTCATTAGATAGATTTATATCATAAATCATTTACATTCATAGTCATTTTGCCCTTAGTGACAAATTAGTAAACAAAACAAAACAAAACAGAAAAAACATTTATTTGACCATTGTGGCTAAATAAGACTCAAATATACTTTTGATTATAAAGTTTTACTTTTGACTACAAACTGTGTGTGTGTGTGCGCATGCGCAAAGAAAAAAGATGACCTTGAGGTTGTGACTATTTGTTTTAGGCAACTTGATATGGATGTTGAGAAGATCACAACAACCAGATGTGTGCATGACAATCTGTATTCCTGCTACCAAACCCTAGTGATTGAAAACATGAATGTCTGAGAAATGTCCCATATTTTATCTTAGTTACCTTTAAAGGCAAAAATTCTAATATAAAATAAAATTAAAAGTAACCTAGAAGTTAATTCAAGATCTGGGTGAAATTGGCTTGGATCCCTGCCAATTAATGAATCTGTGGGAGTTATCAAGATTTCAGTGAATTCTTCAAAGATAGTAAATGCTCTTGTTTTGTTTGCCTCCAGGGATTCTATTTTCACACATGTCTTCCTATGCTTGTGTATATAATTGGATCTAAAAACTCCTCAGTTTTTCTGTTTTGAAGTATTTTGAGAACTTAGACTGAGTACAAGGTTTTAGAGGGATAGTAGAGAGGTATTAACACTTGAACATAAAGCAACATTAACCTTGAATATTGCAATTTTTTTTCCTAAAATTCTTTGAAGTCAACCTTCTGCCAATGGTTAACCAACTTCCACCTCCATTTTCTCTTCTTCTCATTCATCTTTCATGCTTTTGGGAGGAAAAATACATTATCCTTCCTTTTCCTTTTGCCCTCCTCAGACATTTTGGTTCTAATCCTTAGGCTTATACCACCTACTCAAGTAGTTTTAAATGATTTCTCAACAAGTTAAATCCTTTCACTGAGATAATATCTGGTGCTAAGCATTAAGATGGAGTGACATATTGCTGTTAATCACTATTAATTTTAGTACATATTAATGATTCATTTAGCTATTTGTCTTTCCAATGTCTCTAGTTATTGAGAATTTTTGAAACTCCTTTGAAGGTTATTCATTACCTTTACATTTCTCCTCATTTTCTTACCAGAAGGTACTAGACTGTGCTTACTGTATTATATTTTTCAATAACGAATGAGCCAATCTTTGCTGTGTCTTAGGTAGAGGTCCCTCCTTGTATCTGAGAGCTACTTTTACTTCATCTCTTAAGGTAGGCTAAACAAGATAGGCCTTAAAGTAGGCAAACTTGCCAAACATATTCACAAATGTTGAATCTTCAATTTGGAACCACAAAATTAGAGGGAATAGTAGCCACTAAAATATTTCCATGTAAGGATTTCAATTTTGGATATCAAGCTAGGGATATGGCTCAGTGGTAGAATGCTTTCCAAATAAGTACCAGGCCCTGGATTCAATCCCTAGCACCACAAAAACAAACAATATTAGGTATCAATTTACTTTGCTGGTCCTGTCTTCTCTTTTACTTGTTGACTTCATGGTCCCAGTGCCAGCCAGCATTTTGCACAGGGTGGGAAAATCAGCAAACATTTGTTAAATATATAATGGGAGGAAGTATAATTGTCCCTTGGTATTTTCAGGATATTGATTCTAGGACCTCTATGGATACCAAAATCTGTAAATACTCATGTCTTATAGAAAATGTGTTAGGATTTGCATATAACCTATGTGTACCTTCATGTATACTTTCAAAAATCTAATAATCTCTAGATTATTTGTAATACCTAATATGATGTAAATGTTATACAATAATTATTTTTTTCAGTTTTTATTTTTTATTAGTATACATATGCAGTACATAATAGTAACATTCCTTGTGCAGAGTTGGTGCGTGCACGTAACACATCTCAACTCTTTTTTCATCCCCTTTCCCTTCCCTCCATCTCTCCCCCGCATCTCCTAATCCCCTTTCATTTGAAAAAGATCTACCTCCCTATTTCATATTATCTTTGTTTTATTTTTATCTTTATATGTGTTTTAGGTTTTTCATATAAGAGAAAGTATGCAATAGTTAAGCTTGTGTGTCTCATTTATTTCACTTAACATTATGGCCTCAAGGTACATCCATTTTCCTACATGACTCAAGTTTATCCTTCTTTATAGCAGAGTAGTACTCCGTTGTGTATAAATACCACATTTTCTTTATCCATTCATCTGTTCATGGACATATAGACTGCTTCCAAGATTTAGCTATTAAGAATTGTGGTGCTATAAATGTGGGTATGCATGTATCACTATAATGTGAGTCTTTAACACTTTTGAGAAGACACCTAGAAAAGAAATAGCTGGATTGAATGGAATTTCTAGTTTTAGTTCAAAGAAATCTGCATACTGATTTCCATAGTAGTTGTACTAGCTTACATTCCCACCAACAATATTATACCATATGGTATGGGAGTAATGACAAAGTAAAAAGTGATGGTACATGTTCAGTGCAGATGCAACTTTTTTCCCAAAATATTTTAAATCTGGGTTTGGTTGAATCCAGAGATGTGGAATGTGCAGATACAGACAGCCAGATGTATACATTGTAGCAAACAGATTGTTTGATAAAGTTTCGAGAAATCATAAGATAGACATTCTTTGGTTTGCTCTCTCCTACATTGACTCTTGTGTGATGTAAGTAACTGATCAGCTGGTGCTTTGGAAAGCAAGCTCATAATATGAACTGGATATTTGTATCATACTTGCTGCTATGACAGGAGGAAAGAGTAATGGATTCAGTTGCTCAAGAAAAATACTGCATCACTTAATATCGTTTCATCAAGCTGCTGTCTGGAGAGCACTTTACACCTATCCTTTGCATGCAAAGCACAAATCTAGGGGAAAAAACCCCAAAGCCTTTCCTTTTCTCGCACTGCTAAAATGCTTTTTAGTAAAATCTTATGCAGAACTGAGAGTGGGTGGGTGGCACACATCTACTAGCAATGTCTCATACCACCTCTTATCAGCACGTTGTTGTCAGGTTTGTGGAGGAGCCAAAGTTGTGGTGGGCATAGTTTCACTGCTTGTGTAGACCGAAGTGACAGTCTAATGTGATCAGGGTTTGGACACTGGGGATTTTTCCATATTGAAAGAGATTTTCTAAAATGCTGACTTTAAGCTGATCTTTGGGGAAGGAAATTGGATCATACCAGGCCCAGGTGGTAAGCCACTCAGGTGTGGGGTGAGAAGACTGGTGTGATAAGCCTAGCAAACCCCTTCTTTGGGGTTTACAAAATACAGTCACCTGAGTGCCCCTACCCATGTATCTGAGTGGGGCTGGCCATGGTTCCCATTATTTCAGAGTGGGTATTAAATAAGAGATAGTTTCTCACTTTTCCCTACTTCCTTTACTTATTCACCTATTCCTTCATCCAGTACCCATTTCTGCACTATTTAGCAAACACGGTGCTGGGCATTGTAGATGCCACACCAGAAGGCCCAGCATGGTTTCTGTCCTCTTGTTGCTTATAGTGGAAGACAGATCCAGAAATGGATAGCTGGAAGGCAGGATGGTATATGTGATGAAGGAGCTGGTGTTCAGCCTCTTATGGAGCACACAGGAGAAGCATGTCCTATAACAACTTACAGGATACTTCATGGAGTTAGTGAGTTGTAAAAACAAGGAGTCAAGCAGCATTGAACCAATGTGGTGGAAGGGATGTGTGACCCAGTGAACAAGAATAGCATGGCATACATGGAGTTATTGAGCAATGTGCAGCTGGACTATGAGGCAGAATGCTAAGAGATGAGACTAGAGAATATGGAGGGGTCAGGCTGTGAGGGTCTTGTAGTTATGGAATTTAGCGTGTACTTTACCTTAAAGGATATAGGGAGTCACTGAAGTGGCTTCAGAACTCATTCCCTAACATACCTAAGAGAGAGTGAGAGGCATTCCCATGTCTTAATACACCTGGATCACTTTAATATCATTGAAAAGGTACACCAAAAATTTACCCTTTGTGTTTTCAGAGTTGCCTCTATCAGTTCCTCAATCCCTTGTTGATATAGTCAAGGGGAAAGTTATTACCAACTCTTCCAAAATTACCAGGACAAAATATTGGGGACCACTTCAAGACATTGGTACAGGCAAGCATTTTCTGAATAGGACTGTAAAGGTACAAGAAACCAAAGCAAGAGCTGACAAATGGATTACATAGACTAAAAAGCCATACACAACAAGGAAAACAATCGAAGTGAAGAGATAACCTACATAATGGGAAAAATGTTTACATGCTAAATTCATCTGACAGAGGGTTAATCCAGAATATAAAAAACTCAGAAAACTTAATGAAAAGTAAGTTAATTTAAAAATAGGCAAATAACTTGGGTAGACACTTCTCCATAGAAGAAATACAAATTACTATATATATATATATATATATTGCTCAATATCATTAGTTATCATGGAAATAGAAATCAAAACAATAATGAAATGCCATGTCAATTAGAATGACCTTTATTAAAAAATTCTGGCAAAGAGGATGTGGAGAAAAAAGGAACTCTCACATATTGCTGGTGGGAATGTAAATTAATACAGCCACTATGGCAAACTTGTATGACAATTCTTCAAAAATTAAAGGCAGAAATGCCATGCACTACAGCAATACCACTTCTGGCTGTCTGACCTAAGGAAATGAAATCAGCATAGCAAAGAGATATCTATATGTCCATTTTTATTGTGGCACTAGTCACAATAGCTAAGATATGGAATCAGCCTAGATGCCCACTAACCCATGAAAGGATAAAGCAAATGTGGTTTATGTACACAATTAAGTATTATTCATCCACAGAGAAAAATAAGTACTTTCATTTGCAGCAAAATGGATGGAAATGGAGGACATCGTGTTAAGTGTAATAGGCCAGACACAGAAAGACAAAGTAACACGTTTTCTCTTAAAGAAGTGTATCTCGAAAAATAGTGATTACTAGGGACTGGGAAAGGTATAGGCTATTGCGGGTGTTTAAAAGCATGGTTGAATATGATCAGTGCATAATGTATACATCTATTGAATAATACACCGAAGCTCATTACTATGTACAATTAATACATGTTGATAAAATTGAAAATAAAAATGCTTGCAAATTAGTCTAGCAAGTATCTTCTTTTATTTTTTTGAGAGAGTCTCACTATGTAGTTCAGGCTGGCCTTGACTCACTGTATAGCATGGGCTGGCCTTGAACTGGCTGCAGGCCTCCTGCCTCAGCCTTCCAAGTGCTGGGATTACAGGTGGGTGACACTATGACCGGCTTATCAAGTCTCTTTACATGGACATTTTGAAAGGTTTATATTTCAAGACAGTTTATGCCTTTTAGTGGACTGTGCTTGATGGGATTACATAAAAAGCATTCAGCCTAGCAAGAATAATAATAGTGGCTCTGTATGGAAAACACACAAACATCACACGTTTGGAAGGCACAGTCAGAATGCTAATGGAGCCATCAACTCTCAGATGCCACCTTCTTGAAATCTGAGCAAGGTGAGCAGTGCAGCTAATACCATGTGCCTCCTCCTACATGATTGCAATTAACATTTTATCTGCCCTATGCTTCAAGTCAAAGCTTTAGCACCATTCCCTGGAGGGAGAGGTAGGACCTTAATTACAGAACTGATCCTCTTATCTACTGCCTGCTGTATTCTGATGTCACCACCTCTGAGCTCCAGAGAGAGGTCACACTGATCCTTGGATGTTGTGTGTCTCCAATGGAATATTTTAATTTAGAGACTTAGTAAGTGACTCCATCAATTAAGACTGACTGCACTTGCAGCAGGCTTGCTGGGGCACTGCCAGAAGCTTTGATTCATTTCATTTCTTACTGACCCAATCACACAGTGGAGGAATGGCCAACATTTCAATGGGCAGTGGAAAGCAGCCAGAAGTAAAAGGAAGACAAATGATTGAAGATTTTAAAGGGTAGGTAGGGCTGGTATTTGAAATAACACTATATATGTCATGCTAGTTAAATGATGGTGCTTGGTGGGGGTCCAGGGAAAGAAAGGTATATTATTTTATAGTTTGTTAGCAACTAATAAATCTCCATCTCAGTGAATTAGCACAGGTCAAGTTTGGATTTTGCTCAGGTAAAGCTCAGTGCAAGTAAGTGGAAGTTTTCTTTTTGATTTTTAGGTGTCCAGATTCTATATCGTTTGACCCTACTAGCACCATTTGCTCTAGAAGGGAAAGAGTGGAGCAAGGTGGTACCTTTCAGAGGATGACATTAGAGCCAACTATTTCTTCCTGAGGTCAGGAGCAATCCTGCAACTCACCATGGGATTGAGTTTGCAGAGTTATACATCTAGAAAAGAAGAGTTGAGGTAAGAATGAGGTGAAAACATCCAGGTTGTCTAACCATGAGCGTGGGAGTGGACATTAAGAGTTAGGCAGAGTAAAAACCTATCTTTACTGAATGCATGAGACCCTGTACACTGTACAGTGAGGTTATAATGGGCTCATTCCTTTCCCCCAATTAAAAATTCATGTACTTCAATAAGTCATCCAGTTGTCATAACAAACTCCAAGGAGACAGCAAACACCAGGCCTGTGGGGGAAGATTCTGAAGCCCCTTCTGGCTTCAGAAAGTAGCTCTCTACTCTAATGCTCAGTGGTTCTTTGGAATCAACATCACACATTCTAGTCTTTGCAAAGAGGTGCTGAAACTAATGACTCACCTCCAATATTATTGGACTCGGAGCATAATTTAGAATATTGTTTTAGTGGCAACATCATAGCTGCTTAAAATGTGCAGTAACTGTTATTTACATTTACTGCTTGGTTATTATCTTGCTCATTTACAAAGAAAGTGGCTAGCTATCATCTCCGGCTTTCTTCTGGAGTAAAACATGAATAATATTTGTTAAAGTTTGTACTTCAGATTTAAACATAACTGGGCCATAATGGCTGGCTGCCATCACAAACAAGCATATGATTTGCATGTCTAGATGAGCACATAAGAGCTGCAAATGAGGATGACCTCACAGAAAACCTCACTGTGTCTCCCCTCCATCATGAAGCATTAACAATCATCAGGAAAATTGATTCATAACTAAACATCTTATTGAAGAGTTAGGACAGGATAATATACAGTTGCCAAAGTGAAGTTTGATATGGAATTTAAATCTTATCTCTGACTCAAAATACTGTGTTTGCAAATGCACATTGTTCCTTTTAAAACTCTCTTGGAAATGGAAAGAACAATTTCTGAATTAATGGACACAATGGGAATTTTCTCCTCCCACTGGCAATTTGTAGTGCATTTTTATTATTGAGTTATTGGGCCTATGACTTCTCTTTTTAGCACCCCCATTGCCTTCCCCAGCAAGGAAACTGTGTTTGTATTCCATCATATTCTTAAACTTATACTTTTATTAATTTTGAATGATTCTAGTGGAGCATGTCAGTAGTTAATGACAGGATTATTCATGAGCTAAATGATTCTGACTCAGGAGAGCACCCGGGCTTCTAGCCCTGGTGGAAGGAAACAGAGGTGACAGCATGGCTCCCCAGGGAAGTACGTTGTTTATTTTAATTTCTTCATGAAAACATTTCCTCAGTAATCTGACTATAGAGACTTATTGGGGCCTGGGCCTAAGGTCCTCTAGTTTAGGAGAGGTCCCTGCTGCAGACATTTGTTATGGCAGTATATGTTTGTGCATGTGTGTGTGCATATGTATATGTGTGTACATGTTTATCTCTGCCATTAAATTCCAAGTGGCAGACTGACTTTGATATCTCAAGGGGTACATGCTCGGGGTGTCAAGAAAACTGAAGAGCCTCTCCAAAATATTGTAATATATTTGGAACTATTTTAATACATGGAAGAAAATATCCAAATAGCCATTGTACTAAGTACAATCCAAGAACTGTCTTGAATGCTCTCATACATCTTTTCTGATTTAGTGTTTGGATTGTCATGTGGTTCGGTTAAAGTATAGACCATAACCTGGGCATTGCTTGAGAGTCTGAATGTCTTACTGAGGACTCTGTCAGTGGCCTGGCTTCATGATGTGAGCCAGGCAGTGATATGGTGAGATGAGGGAAAGAGAGGAGTGTGCATGAAGAATACCAAGGCAGAGCTGGAGGCTAATCCTGCTATGGTTCCTTGTGTACCACTAACTCTATTTTGGGTGAAAAATCATAATACTGTGGAGGTAAAGGCTTATAGACCGAGAGTCAGAGGTGCTGATTTCTCTGTTTAAAATTGACCTGATTTCGGTTTGTGTGTCCCTCAAAAGTTCACTTTGGAAACTTGGTGCCCAATGTGGTCGTAAAAGATGGTTTAGAAACTTTCAGAGGTGGTGACTAAATCAATTAGGGAAATGTCTTAAAGGGATTGTGGGACTTTCATCCCTTTCTGTCTTCCCGTTTCAAGGTGTGATCCTTCTTCCCACTTGAACTCTGCTACCGGCCATAGGGCCCTCACGAGAGCTGACGCTATGAAATCTGGAATTTTAGCCTCCACTACTGTGAGCTAAATAAACTACCTTTTCTTCATTAAGTAGTTGGCTTACATTTCTTCATTACAGCAATGAAAAATGGACTAATACAGTGATGTAAGACCTCAGGCTCTTCACTGCAGTCCTATGTAAATACTGTGACTTCCTCATCTACAATTTTGTCCTCTTTCCCTCATTGGTTTTTGGAGAATATCTATTGAGAGACAAATAATGAAAGCATTTTGAAAAGTAAAAAAATGTTTGATAGCATAGGTGCTAAAATTTCGTAAGAGTACAACTTGTACCCTCGGAAGCCAAATCCTGTACTGCAGCAAATGTATAAAACTTCCATTCTTAGGCAATTTTTTAGGAAATATTTTTGTCTCCCCTGTTGTACAAAAATGGATGTGATTTCAGAATTGCATTATGCCAGGGGAATTTTTTCTGAAATGATTTAAAAGATGAAGAACAGACCGAGACTAGACTACACCTGTTCTTTTTTTCACACAAAAATGCACGCGTGCGCACACACACACACACACACACACACACACAATGAGAAGTTATCTGAAGGGATAATTATAATTAATACAGATCAGATATCTTGCTCATTTAAACCACTGATTTATGTAACAGAACAAGTGCAAACCTGGGAAGTAACATTGTAAATAAGAGAAATAATTTCTAGTCAGCATTGTGACAAATGGTCAGAACAAATATGCACCTTGCAGTTTACAACCCTTTATTATGAATATCACTAAGCATCTAGTTACTTATGTACCAGAAATAGGGAGGATGCCTGGAATTTTCCAACTTGTTTGAAAATAAAAATGGGAATCAATTAGGAAACTTTTTGATTATATATGACATGGATAACTTGCATCTTCCTCCTCATTCTTTTTACACACTAGAAATAATTCATAAAGGTGATACCAACTAAGAAAGAAAAAACCTTGGAGAAATCTAGCCTATGCTTTTCCTACATGGATAAAGGTACTGTGGCTTGCTTACAGGAATCTGAAAACAAGAAGAGGTCTTGAACTGTATGGCTGAATTGTGTGACTGGCATATTAGAAATGTTCAGTAAATCCTTGTTTAATGCTAAACCTTAAGGGGAGTTTTCATAGCATAACTCAATCAAATAAGAAAATTATAGACTTGACCAGAGCTACAGTGATGCAAATTCAAGTCAAGAGATCTGAGTTTTTAATTCCTAAAATCATGAGCTAAATTAAACTTTTCTTCCTTTGAGTTGTGGGTGCCAGGTATTATGTTTAGCAATGGGAAAGCTGACCAATACGACTTATTTTTGGATCTCCCTGTTATTCCAGCATTACGGTATTCTCTATCAGTTGGTCATACTGTGACCATAACAGAATGCCCTAGCTTAGAATTCACTTTCATTCACAAATATAATTTCTTTATATAGAAAGGAAAATGATTCACTTGATCATTGTACATGTGAACACTTTCTGCTAGGAATCATTGAGGGTACCAAAGAGAGCTTTTTTAATTTTTTTTTTTTTTTTTTGAGATGGGGTCTTGTTATGTTGTCCATGCTGGCCTGGAAATCCTGGGCTAAAGGGACCTGCCTGTCCAGCTTCTTAAGTATCTGGGACTTCAAGCATGTGGTACTATGTCCAGCTTTCCAGAGAGTGCTTTCTTAAGACCAAGTATAATTCCCAAAGTTCCATTCATTTCCACCACCATTTTCAGACCCAGACCTCCATAGACTTTCACTATGACTAATTGCATGAGATATTCGGATTTTCAGTATCATGTAGAAGTGATTCAATCGAGATTTAAAATTTTACATTTATTTGATAGATTATTTTTTATTAATGAAAGACAATGTTAACTTTTTTCTTTTTAACACTCTTAACTCCAAGTCTGGACGAAGTAGACTCTACCTGATATTATCTGGGCTTTCAGGGTATATATTTCCAGGAAGAAAGAATGGTTTCCTTAGGCCAGTCTTTCTTGAACCTAAGTCTCAGTGCTTCTTGCATGAAAACTTCTATGAATCCAGTTAAAAATGTAGATTTTACAGCAAACCTAAAGAATTAGAACAACCAGGGTTGGGACTCACAGATCTGTATATGTAACAGGTTTTCCAGGTAATTCTTAACCATGCTAATATTTGAAAACTTCCATTGTGGGTCTCAATAGAGTCCCATGTGAGTAGGGTCTCATGTTGTAGAAGAAACTGATGATGGAGGAGGGGGTGATGATGCTCCTCTAGACTAGAGAGGATGCAAGGGGAGGTTCTGATATTTCTCAATAGTCACACAGAGGATTTCATTTTCTTCTCAAAAGATCTCTTTGGTTTATCTGCTGGTCACCTTCTGCCCCTTCCTGAATGTTGGATTGACCCAGTACTGTGGGCCTAATATGTGTGGGGTGAAGGAGTAGATACAGGAATACCAGAGTACACTGACTTTTTGGTTTTAGGAGAGCATCTGCTTTGCCAAGAATTACCTTTCCCTCAATGTCATTGAAGCTTTACAGATTTCATCTTGTTTAAGAAACACATCAGATGTGACTGTAACTTGGTGGGTGCATGTGGGCTACATAATGTACTAAAACCCTCTGTATTAGCTGTGATATAATACTTTTGACTCTCTTACCTCATATAAATCCAATATAATTGCCTCTTTCCCATCACCACTCATCCCATAGTAAGGAAAAACTTCTCTCCCCTTAATAATGTTCTAAGTCTTTCTTCTCAACTCAGGAAAAAATGCTGCTTGATTACTCTGGTTTCCATAGTTACAGTCCTAATTTCCCTCTAGGTCTGTCTTTGGGTGTAATATGTTTAATCTGTAAGTGAGCTTTTCAAAATTTCATCTGGTACATGTCATGAGGAAAAAAGACATTAGAACATCAAAGCAGCCCTCCTTAAGCTTAGTTTCAAAGAATAATCACTAGCATTGCTCACTGTATATTTAAAAAAAAAAACCTAAAAAATGGATCTTGCTGAATTTTCCCATCAGTTCTCTACACATCCCTTTCTTCTTTTCCTGGATATTTCAGCCTTCTCTTACATGTATAAGTTCATTTTTTTATGTAATAAACTTCTTAGTGAACTTCTTAAATATTTCACAGAGCTTCTAATCTTTATTAGCAGTTAAATTGTCTTCATTTTGATTTTTCCTCTTTGCTGAGGTTTTTTCCTTGCCTTTCCTTTCCTCCCCTCCTTTCTCCTCCCTTTTCTTCCCCCCTACCCTGGGTGAAAATGTATTGTTCTTACAGTACTCTGTGATGGCCCACCATTAGCAAATTTTTCAGTGTTTTTAAATTGCTATCTTCAGTCTTTGGTTATTGAGGCAATCAAGAGACCTAAGTTATTTAGGGAATTCCTTGGGGATTGAATTAGAAACAGTGATTATTTAGTGTTCTCTCTCTCTCTCTCTCTCTTTCTCTCTCTCTGTCTGATGTAATCTGGCCCTAACATGTTTCTTAGAAAACATCTCAGTTGCCAAAGAGAGTTTTTGCCTTGCAGGATTCCAACTCACTCCACAGCATCAAATTTAGAAATACAATGTGAACTGACATTGCCATTCCACAAAACAAAGATTATTTAGTGACTTAGGTACTTACCTGTTTTCTTGGCTACAAGATTGTCAGCCTTAGCTGGGTGTGGTGGTGCATGCCTATGATTCCAGCACTCCAGAGGCTGAGGCAGGAAGATTGTCGTGAGTTCAAGGCCAACCTGTGCTACATAAGTGAGTTCAAGGCCAGTCTGCTCTTCGTGGCAAGACTCTATCTCAAAACAAACAAACACAACAACAACAACAACAACAACAACAAAAGATTGCCAGTCTTGTTTTTTGTCTATCTACTCACCAGCTTAATTTAAAGAAGTCAACTACTGATTTGAAAAGACAAACTGAATGACAAATTTATGGGTAATCTGGGCATGGCATTTGGTACAAAAAGAATTTGTTGCTATCCTGGCCAGAGGGAAATGAGATTCTGGAGTTCTTTAAGGAGAAGATGTTTTAGCAAAAGCACAATTGAAATGATTAATGCAGTCATTTGAAAACAACTAAGATTTTTTTTAGCTCACCTTGTGTCATTACAGATTTACTTATTCATGCACATGGGCAGAGTCAGCCTGACAGACTTATCAAACTATGAAAGGCAGGCAGTAGAAGGCTTTTTAGTGCTTGATGAAGCATAAATTCAAATGGAGCAAGATGAGTAAATTCATTCTTGAAATTTATAAATAAATGCATTAAATGCTTTGAATATTTAATTGAGTGGCTCCTAATAATATTTGTTGACACAAAATAATAAAGTATAATGGGAATAATCCCTATGAGATGTCATTAATGTAAAAAATTTTGGAAGAAATGATGGGCTTTAGTAGCTAATAATAAATATGCTGCCCTGAATAAAATAGCATTTGATGAGTGAGTATTACAAGCTACTTTTGGGTAAAAAATAAATATAACTTGGCACTGTATATTCTTTGATACTTTATTTTTATTTTATTTTATTTTTTTTTATATGTGGGTACCGGGAGTCGAACTCAGGACCTCATGCTTGCCTGGCAGGCGCTTATGACACTGAGCTATATCACCAGCTGATACTTTATGTTTAGACTGTGGAATAACTTTGTTCACTGTGTCCACTCTGGATTGTTTAGTGTTAGAATATTAATTTTAAAGACAACCTCAATTACATATAAAAGAGCTATCTTTGAAAAAGTACCTAAAAATTCAATATCCTAAAAAATACCAAATGATTGTCTCTGAATTAATTAATCCAAAAACAGAACCAATTGTCTTTCCAATCTGACTAACTTCATTAAGCATTTCAGTAATGATAAAAGACCTTAATATTTTCTGCATAGAAAAAAATATCTGTAATTGGTGAATCCAATAACTGAATTTTCCTTGCATCTGTACTTCTAGCCAAGAGAATATATTATTATCGAGTTTTAACTGGGAGAGACCTAGAACCTCTGTCATTCTCATTTTTAACACGGTGATACAGCTCCAGTGTAGTTGACTTTTTTAAAGTTCCTGGTGGCAGAACTTTTCAGAAACTTGATCTCAGAGGAATAATTTGGCTTATTGGAATTGTCTGAGCTCCTGCCATGTCCTGAAGCAGTCTGAATCAGCAGAGGAAGAGTAAATTACTTTCAGTGTATTGAAGGTTATCATATTTCTCTGAAAACTGTAAATCTGAATATGTGATAAATTTCTAATTAATTAAACATAGGTTAACCAAAAGAGCTGTTCTCGGGCCATGATGGATGATGGAGAATCTTTGTGCTTTCTTGTTTTACTATGGATCTATTCCCAGTAGAAATTTCTCTGCACTTTCTTCTTTGGTAATATTTACAATCTTATTTCACCGCTTTTCTGAAGAGGTTTGCTTTTCCCCTTTTCCAGTGTGAGCCATTGTTGACCTTTTGCATACACAGCATTTAATGAAGTCTCCAATCTGCTAAATGAACTAAGATTCAAACACTGGTCATTCAGGTGGTTGGAAAGGGAACTGTTCAGCTGGGTTATGACTCAGATCCCCAAACAATCTGATATCTGAAGCAATTGGAAGCGGTCGCATGTAATCTGCAATGTTCTTAAAGCCGTGTCTTCCATTCTGCTTTATGTCAAGATGTGCAGTTTCTTAATAGCCCCTGAGATAGTAGGGTTGATTATCTCTTGAAGCAATACTTCATGAGTTATTTAATCAAGTAAACAGAAGTAGAGGCAGAAAAAAAACTTCAACATATTTTGCTTGTGAAAACCATATTTATGAAATAGTTTTGAAATCTGTGTAATTTTATTGCCATATTATAAGTTAATTGAGTTCTACATTACTTAGAAAGCACAAACTTGTTATAATGTTGTGTATTACCACAAGGATTTAGGTATACTCTGGGTCAATTATGGCTGCAAAAACTACCAGCACAGAAAAGACTGGAGTATTAAGTTTGAAATAAATGTGTTCTGTTCTTATTTTTAGAATTAAAAATGGCCTTCATTGTTTCTCATCCAAGAGAAAGAAGGTCTCCATCTTAAAAATAGACTACAATTTATATCCTACATTACTCTAAATGTATGAGTAGAGTAGTTTCCAAGATTCATGCCTTTTCTACAAGTCTCAGAATTAAATTGTATATATTCTTTCTAGACCATTTATTTCTCAATTAATTTTCTAACCAGGCTGTCATTTTAGATATTAAATACACCAGAAATTGTTGGCTGATCAAAGACAAACCAATCTTCCTTTATTCAATAAATATTTACTGAGTGTCAAATATCTGCTAGTTCTTGAACCATGCAGTCAAGATCTATGAAAGTCCAGTTCCTTTCCTTAGAGAGCTTACAGTGGAGAATAAAATCAGCCAAGAGTAATGGTGGGAAAGACAAGAACCATAGAAAAGGACATCATGCTCTCTGGGTGAAAGTTGAGACAAGTATCACCAAAAGCTTTCTGAATGAAATGACAACTAGGTAGAACAGCAAATGGCAAATAGAAAGTGTTTAACAAAAGGGTGTGGTATGTGCAAAAGTTTGCCAGGTGGAAGGAACAACATATGCTTAGGGCCACATGTCAGAGACTATATATGAAAAATATAGTGTTTCAGCAAGATGGGAGGTTAACTTGCCTTGAAGGAGCCAAAAGAGGTAGGCAAAGGACCACATTTTCATGACCTGGTTTTTCTTACTAAACATTTTGGATTTTATTTTGGGGGCATAGGTTGCTCCTGACAGTTTTAGGGTAGCATGATCAAACTGGTGACATATCCCTCAGCTTAGAATGGATGGAAAGGACTAGGATCAGAGACAAAAGAAGACAAGGAGGTAAAAGATGATGATGGCCTAAATAGGAATAAGAATGGATTTATGTGAAGGTGGAGCTAAGGAGAATATTCAGGTGCTGGGTAGAACACCTTGGTAAACAGTTGGTCCAGGAACATTTTGGAAATATGGTAGTTATTGACTTAAAGTTTGGGGTTTCAGTTTGAATTTTCAAGACATCACGTGATATTCCTCGGAGAAAAGGAGTATGATGCCTCATTTAATGATGCAGTTAAGACACACCCACATGACGTGTGTGCATATGTGTGTGTGTGTGCATGTGTGTGTGTGTCTTAGCTGGAAACAATAATCCCAGAATATACATATTGTGGGTAGAAGATAAAAGAGCACATGGCCAAAATTTAGAAGGCAAGGAAATCATCTAGGATGAACTATTAAAAATTGTATACTGGGGCCGGTGAGATGGCTCAGCAGCGTAAGCGCCTGCCTGGCAAGCGTGAGGGCCCGAATTCAACTCCCAGAACCCACATATGAAAAAGGGCCAGTGATATCGCTCAGCAGCATGGGTGCCTGCTGGCGCGCAAGGTCCTGAGGTGACCCCCGGTACCCACAAAAAAAAAATTGTATACTGAGATGAGGGGCAAAGCACGTAGCTGTGAGGATCAGATGGACACCTCAGGAAGCCTTACTCATTGCTCAGCAAATTTAGCTGCATTTCCTTGACAAAAAGTCCAAGAAGTGACTGGCCAGTGCTCATGATTTAGCTTAAGCCCAGAAAGGTCAGAAATATAAACATTACCATTGACTAGTAGTAGTGACATTATGGTATATGAATTTTGGTTCTCATTCATGGTTCCTGGCACATACTTCCCTCCCAAATGGTAGGCCATAGGAACTGTAATTTCTCCTCCATGAGGTTAGTCCTAGATATTCTACTCTTCCCTCACCATTTTGTCATGAGCTGGCCATAAAGAAATTCTCTGACCTAATCTTGTCCATGATTAGTAGGTGCAAAACCCCTCCTTATTCCAGAGGGTCCTGATCTATTCATTGGAGGGAGGAATGCTGAACAGAGAGGACAAGAGAAATGCTAAAGCAAACAGGGCTTGCTGGTATTCTCATCAAGTCTATTAGCATTAGATCTACAACAAAATATTCATCAGTACCACCAAAAGACAGTTTTGAGAGCTTCTGAATTGCTGAATGCATGGAGATTCCTAGATGGAGGTACATCTGAAGAGGACATGGAAGCTCCATGCTCATCCTTCATACCTTACCCTGTGCATTGCTTCATCTCTCTCCTTTGTCATGTCCTTTACAGTTGACTGTTGAATATATTTCCCTGTGTTCTACAAACTGCTCAAGCAAATTAATTGAACCTCAGGAAGAGGGTTATGGCAACCTTGATTCATAGTCAGTTGATCACAAGCCCTGGAGCTCGTATTTAGCATCTAAAGTGGGGGGGAAGGCCAGGCTTGGGGACTGAGTCCTCAACTTATGTGTTCTGATTCTATCTCCAGGTAACTAATAAAATAATTAAATTGAGTTAGAGGTCTCCCAGGTGGGTTGCACATCTGGAACAATGCTTGCCCCAGTCTTCTTGGGATTATATAATTCTTCTGTGTTGATTGTGATATGAGAGTGGAGGAAAAAACAGGCAATTTTTTTCCAACAGAAATGTGATATACTCTGGCCAGGGATATAGCTCAGCGGCACAGTGCCTGCCTGGCAAATATGAGGTTGTGAGTTCAATTCCTGGTGCCAAAAAAAAAAAAAAAAAAAAAGAAAAGAAAAGAAAGAAAGAAAGAAAGAAAGAAAGAAAGAAATTTGATGCACTCTGAATTAAGCACTTCATAAATATTTATTAATAGTGATAATATATCCTGAAAACTTCCTGGATGGAATGGTATTGGTATAGATGGTTTGATAATCCTTAATTTGAAAATCTAAAATCCAAAATGCTCCAAAATCTAAAACTTTTTGAGTACTAATAGGACATCATAAGTGGAAAAGTCATGATTTCATGCACAAAATTATAAAAAATATTTCATAAAATAACCTTCTGGCTATGTGTACAAGGTATATATGAAACATAAATGAATTTTGTGTTCAGACTTGGGTCCCTCCCCCAGATATCTCATTATGTATATATAAATATTCCAAAATCTGAAAAAAATCTGAAATCCCGAACACCTGTTCTCAGGTATTTCTGATAACAGATGCTCAATCTGTGTAAAATCTTGGAGGGCACCTGAAAAAGTGCTAAGAATCAGAAAGAAGCATTCTAGGCGGAATACTATTTTAAAGAACCATGTTCTTAATATTAAAAGAATTCTTTGTGTGTGTGTAAAGGTTGCTTTAAAATAAGTTTAAGGGGCTGGTGAGATGGCTCAGCGTCATAAGCACCTGCCTGGCAAGTGTGAGGGTCTGAGTTCGACTTCCGGTACACACACACACACACACACACACACAATAAATAAATAAATAAATAAATAAATAAAATAAGTTTCAGATATCACCAGCAAAATAGACCTTCAGAAATCGTTTCAAAGGTTTAAAAAGTTATTATGCACAATCAGTTACCTATAAATTTGGAAAAGATCACTGAAGTAATGTTGCACAATAGTTGCAGATACAGCTCAGTGCAGGGATAAGGAGTTGCCTCTGAGATGAACTGGTTGAACTGATATGCAGACTCCTCACTTTCAGGCTATAATCCCTCAGGCAAGTTTCTTATAGTCTCTGAGATTCAATTTCCTTAGCTGTAAGAACAAGAAAATAGCAATATTGAACTCATAAGATTGTTGTGTAAAATGCCTTGGCAACTTCTCTATAGACATTAGCAGCCTCTATTGTCATGTTTTTATTATTCCTAAACTATTATCCATGGATCAATTGGTTCAGAATCTGCAGGACAGATTTTGGGAAAATACTGATTTTTGATTCCCCAACTGCAGGATTTGAAGTTCAATAAATCAAAGCTAAAACAAAGAGGTAAAAATCTGCAAAACACATGGACTGCTTTGGAATCTATTGCACATTATAAGTGAAGAAACTTGACCAGAGAAGTTAAGTTACTCACCCACGGTGACACAGAAAAGGAGAGAGTCGGATATAAGATCCCAGTCTGATCATTATTAGTTTCAGGTTTCCCACCTTGTCATCCACCCCAAACTCTCTAAGCTTTTGAAGGCATTGTTAGTTAAACACAGTTATTACGTATGGAATATAGGCACTGTGTTAAAGGAGCCACAGTAAAAAATGAAATTAATTTACACCCATCAGGAAAATTATGAAACTAGAAGGAATTTAATCTCAGGTGGTAGAAATGTAAGTATGTCTAAAATGTGGCATAATTGTATCAGAATATGCTCCTGAAGTGCATAATAAGCCTAGGTTGACTGGATAAATGTTAGTCATAATTCTAAGGGAGTATGGTAAGAACACACTGCTCTTTAATAAATACCCAAAATGAAGGAGCTTTTTAGCTAGAAATACCTAACTAGATACAGCAGACTAACTACGCAGGTTATAATATTGATTTCAAATGACACTTATAGAAGAGAACATGCATTCGATTCACACTGTTATATTATATATAAAATATGTCTAGCTATGTGTATGTCTCTGTATACTCGTCTTGCTATTAGAGGAAATGTTCAAGAAGAATATTAAGAGGGGTTTTAATTCTTTTTTTCTTTTCTTGGATGGTGGACTAGTTCTTTCCTTTCCAAGCCTATCTGATTTCAAAATTTTCATCAAAGCTATTTTGTATAAAATGAAAAGTGTATGTTATATGCTTTTATTCATTGTATAGAAGCTACTTGAACAAATTTTCCTATAAAGTGTTTCTGGCTTAGGAGGAGTCACTAGTGTGTGGCATGTGGTAGAAGCTTATTGAATTATATTTGGGTGAAAGGGTAAATGAACAGATAATCCTGTGCACATACTGAAATTATTGGGAGGAATGGTGTGGACACTAAGAACTAGGATCAGGGAAGGTGGCTCTGAGGACATAGGCTGAATGTGCAAACAAAATATCTCCTCTAGGCCTTCCACCTAGGTGCATCAGCTCATCTCAGCCACCTCTCTGTGTTGAAGGATCACTTTTCCAGGAGAGAAGCTCTGCTACCCATGATCAAGGTGGCTACCTTGAATAACAGTCCCATCAAGACTGTATCCAATGGGGTGGAGAAGATTCTTCAGAAGACAGCTTAGGCTACTTCCCAGAAGAAAGGAGAATAGATGCTGGGCAGGAAGAACCTTCAGGAGTCCAATACATCAGTGAGGATAAAACCCTGCCTTTAAACTCTAAAATAAAAGGTAGAGATATTGATTTTATTCCAGTCAATTTTTAAATGTATCTGGAAATTGAGCTATCCCCACGGGAGCTGTAAGCACTGACTAAAAGATAGCATGGAACAGCAGCAGGGCTAGTCCTTGGGCAGTCGTGTTCTATCTGTGCTGTTCATGGTAGATGCTAGGAAGAGCATCATATGTTGGAGAAGATTGGGAGGAGGCCAGAGAGTGAAGTGTCAAGGAAACTTCTCACTTGAAAAAGCCAGAATAAGGGAAGACTCTAAAGCTTCAGTGGGAGAGGTAAGTCTAATCTGTACTGGGTGCTGCTCAAAGACTAGCAAGTGGGTTTCAGAAGAAAGCATCTATAACTCAACTTTTAGAAGCATTGGACTTTGCAGTCAGACCAACCCATGAAGAATGCCAGCTTTTAACCTGTCTGGCTATCTAACCTGGGACGAACTACATACTCTCTCTAAATTTGAAATTTCTTATCTCTGAAATAAAGATATTTACAGCCTAATATGTCTTATGAAGAACCCATAAGCTGCTGTTCATAAAACCTAAAGCTCTGTGCCTGCCATAAAACTAGCATCTCATATAGAATAACTGTTTTTATTAATTGATTCTTGAAGTGGTATGTTTTGATTATGGGAATGTTAAGTAGACTTTGGATGTGTCCCATCATTGGAGACTCAATAAAAGCGAAGTATGTCTCTGATCAGGTTTGAACTTGGTAATGCCTAAGGTCCTCCTTTATGATTCTGATGGCAAAATAGGACTGTGAATCCAAAAAAAAAGCCTAGAAACAAACTTTCTTTGTAATGAAGAATTTATTATTTTAAAAATTCTATGGGTTATGGTCCATGAGGAGAAATAAATGCCTTCTCTAATTCCTGCATGCATCACTTTAACTGATCATTCTGGGATTAAAAGGAACCAAGCAAAAGATGTCAAGATTTCAACAAGTTTCTCATGATTCATCACCATGTAATGAGAAAAGGTATCTGCAAGAGAGGCAACTAATAATTTTGAATTTTTCAGTCATGATTTTCAGAGACATTTACGGGGACTATTTGATATGTGTTAATTATCAATACTCCTGATTATAGATTATTCAAAAGCCCTACCTGAATCTGAGGGACTGTTAAATTTGCTTTGCTCCCTTTTCAGGCACATGAAAGCTTAATTGCAGCCTCACCCTAGTCCCACATGAGGTGGGCAGCTCTTGTTTTTGTTAGGTACCTCTCAGTGTGCATGGATGTTGTAACCCTCACTCCCAGAAGACCAGGACATCAGAACGAAACGAGTTTCTTCAGTTTTTCTCCTTCCTATCATTTCTTTATGAAATATTTTAAGCTTTCAGAAAATTTCAAGAATAATAAATTCCCATGTATCCATCACACAGACTTTGCATTTTATCATATTTGCTTTATGTCCTCTCTAATTTATTTCTTTAAATAAATAAAACATTGCAGCTAGAGTTATGGCCTGCTGTGAAGAATTCTTACCGGTAACCAGAAATTAGAAGCAAAACAGTGAAAAGTATAGCTGTTTCAACACAGACTGTTCAATTTCCATTGAGGAATAAAGTACATACACACTTTAGAGCACTTCCTATGTTGCTATGCCTAGTACTTTCACATATATTCAGCAGTTTATTGGTAAACTGGCCCTCAGAGGAAAAGAAAGCGCCTTAGTATTTAATGCTTGATTTCTGTGGTGTGTAACCACACTCACCATGGCTTACTTCAAGCCATCAATCACTTAAGTGGCTTGCAAACTTTCGGAATGGTTAACAATCTACTTTTCTGAGCCAGTACAGAACTAGCTGCAGCATACAACTCCAAGTATTTTTGAGTACCAGTTATGTGCTGTGAGTGTTGCTAGGACAGTAGACTTTCTTACAAAGCAAGGCTTTCAGATGGACTCTCTTCCCGAGAGATTTAGATAGAGTTACATGCAGTGCAATGACACATTTACAGCACTGGTCTCACGAGATTACAATTTAGCATGGTAATTCCTATCACTTAGTGACGTAGTAGCCATCATGATGTCATAGCACAACACATTACTGTACTAACTTTCTTGTGCTGATGCTGGTGTAAACAAATCTACTGTGCAAGCAGTTCTGTCAAAGTAGAACGTATACAATTAGGTACAGTGCATAAGACTTGATAATAAACTATTGCTATGGTTTGGGCCTAGAGAATGCCCAAAAGCCCATGTATTAATGGTTTGTTTCTCAATATGACACTACTGGGAGTGGTGGAGACTTTAAGAAGTGAGGTCTAGTGGAAGGTATTTGGGTCATGGTGGAGGGAAGCCCTTGAAGAGGATTGAAGGAACTGGTCTCTTCCTCTCTGTCTCTTTTGTCTCTTGGTCATGGGGTGAGTAGTTTTACTGCACCACACACTCCCCTCCATGAGGGGCTCTCCACTGTGACAGACCTCACCATAGGCCCAAAGCAATGGGGCCACCCTGCCATGGACTGCAACCTCCAACACTGTGAGCCAAAAAAACCCTTTCTCTCTATAAATTGGTTCTCTCAGGTATTTGTTGGTACCTGTAATGGAAAGCTGACTAATACAACCATGTTACTTATTTTTATACTTACTATACTACACATTTTATCCTCATTTTAGAGTATTTTCCTACATATTTAAAATAGTTTCCTATAAAACAGCAGCCATGTTACTCCAGCAGCAGCCTCAGACATCTCAGGTTTACTGCATCTCTTGATTGCATCAAAGGCATCATCAAGTGGCCACACCAAGTGATTGAGCTCTACCATCTAGGTGTGTGTTTCTCACAATGGTGAAATCTTCTAACCATTCATTTCTCAGAACACATCTCTGTTTTAAGTGGCACAAGATAATATTACTGTCTCCAATTATGGACATGAAAGCGAGGTCCTGTGGAGTTAAGTGCTGCAGAGGAGGCTGTTTCTAACATGCCCTTATTCCCTTGGCTTTAGCCATATCCATGCTCACTTCCATCTACTTGTACCTCGAACATTTTCCCTGAAGGTCTTTCTGTTTTCCTGAGCTCCTGTGCCTGTGAGTAGCTTGCTGTGCTAGAGAATCTAGGGAATTAGCATCTCCTGGGAACTGATATGAGTGAGTTGGTGGATAAATCCTCCATCTCCTTCAGCTCTCACATGGGATAACCCTAATGATGCCCTACCCTGGATTGCCCAGCAGGATTAAGCTCCTGGGATTAAATTCCTTTCAATGGTAACAGAATTTAACAAGTTTCTTTACCAGCTGCCTTCCTTTTCTGTCTCCCCAACTTCCTTACTGCATTTCCTCCAATCACTTCCTGTATACACCACTTGCTCTGGAATCCTGGCCTCAGGGTCTGCTCCTGGGGAAGCCTAAACTAAGACAAGCTCCTGGCTGGTGAGATTCCAGAGCTTTGCGTACATTTTCCACCGACCACCCTGCTTCCATTCGCTCATTTTTTTTGCCATAATATTTTTAGCTCCACAGCTAAAATGCCACTGTCTTGGGGATGGGGAGGGGTGATGGGTGTGTGAGAGCTGTCTCCCTCCCACCTGGGCCTCTAATCTCTCTCTGTGGGGAATGATCAGAATGGATATCATTAAAGTCTACAAAACACTCCAGACAAATGCCAGCTTTATTCCTGGTCCAAGCATTAGGTTGAATCTGGCCTACCAGGTGTTGGACTGAGCTGACCTGGAAAACTAAGAAGGGTGAATGAAGTCATTATTTGCTCCTCACTTGTAAATCATAGCCCAGAGTTACATTGACAAGCCACGCTCATTTCTACCCTAGCCTTCACTCTGACCCTGTTGCTTCCTTCCCAGTCCCATTCAGCAACCCAAAGCCACAACCACTTCCCTAAAAAAAGGCTGCCCAAGCCCTGTAATCCTTTCCGGAATCTCACTGTTCAAAGCTGCTTTGCCTGTCATATGCTCTTGAAGCCGTGCCTACATCTCCCCTACTGCACTTGTTACTATTGAATTTCATATTATTTCAGTGCTAACTTTATGTCTTTACCCTGAAATACTAAGGAGCCCAAAAGGAAGAATCTGTGTTTTAACTTCCCAGGAATCTTTAGCATCTAACATGGAGTCTGGTACATAGTAGATGCTCTAAATACTTTTCAAATGAATATGTAGAAGAGAAAAAACGTGAAGAGTAATTTTGTTTGTGCTTATGTTTGGTGTCAACCTCAGATGCTCACTCCATCCATGTTCTTGGTCTTCATGTCTCCCCGTGACTTACTGTACTTGAGTGGCTTTAAATATTAGAGAGCACCTGCTCCACAAGATGCATAAACTCAGGTACTCTGCAGTCAAAAGTCTGGGTTCAAGTCCTAGATATGGACTCTGTCGTTCTGCATGTGTCACTTTGGACAACTCACTACAGCTCTCTGTTCTTTAATTTTTTTCATTTGCAAAATGAGAGAGAGACTACCTAGCTTGAAAAGTAGTTTTGAGAAATAGTGTTGAGGTGTAAATTGCTTACAGTGATTGACGCATAGTAGTAACATCAGCACAGTCATAGCATCCATACAATAAGTAGCAAGTAGGTAGTTCACATTTAACTATTAGTACCTTTTAAAAATTAAAAATAGGAACTACGCTTTTCCTTTAAAGAAAACACATGCTGCACTTGTGCCCAACCTTCAACCCTCCTTTTATTTTCCCCTATTTTTTTTGAGTGAAGAGATTTGTCTAGGGCCACTTATGAAATATTTAACATAGCTAATGTGTGTAAGTAACAAAGCTTCCTTTATTTTTTATATTTTTATTATAACATTTTTAAAAAGAGGGGAAAACAAGCGGGTGTCAGGTTGGACGTGGCTGCTACGCACGTTCCAACATCTGCCCCTGCGCCATGAGCTGCCCCCACCAGCCTCTTGGCTCCACCTGCTCTTCTCTGTCTCTGTTGTTGAAGCTCCCGGTGCCCCAGATGTTTTCAGTATGACAGGGAGTTATCTGTGCCTGGGCCCAGAATGTTAGCCACCTAGAGTGTTTTCATTTTTACCTCTGGGAACTGATTCTGCTTTATCCTTTAGTGGTTCCCTTTCCCTGGGCCCTTCTCTGATATGAAACAAAAACAACAAAACAAAAACAAAACAAAACAACCCCAACCACTCTCTCTCAAGCAAGTGAAATTTTCTGATTTAGTTGTTTAATTTATCTCCGCCCAGAAAATCAGCACTGTGAGAGCACCAAATCCTTGCACCCCACCCCTGACTAGGCACCAAGGAAGATGTTGAATGATCACCTCCTGAGGTGGCAGATTCTGTGGTTCCCATGTTGTTGGGGGATGGCCTCCAGCCTCCTCCTTCCCTGTCTCGGCCACATATGGGCCCAGACACTTGCTCTCAAGTCAGGCTCGCACAGGCCTGGAGCCCTGCCTGCTGCTCTCACATTTGGGAATCCCACTGAACTCCTACCTCAGACCCTCCCATGCTGCTCAGCATACTCGCCCTAAAATAGCAAGGGCCAACCTAATCTTGCCCTCTCTAACTCCTACTTGTTCAATGTGCTTCAGCCTTACTTTCTTTTGCTCTTCAGACATGCGAGGGTGTCCCTACCTCAGGGTATTTTGCTTGATGCTCCTGCCCAGAATGCGAATCTGTCATTCAGTGCCTCAGTAGGCTTTCTCCTAACTTATCCTTTGGCTCAATAAAACCTTCCCTCATTGCCCCCCCCCCATGTAACATGGTACTCCAAGATACTTTTACTAACCTATGTTATTACCTGTATTTTTTTTTTCTTTTCATAACTCTTAACCACTGTTTGAAATCATCTTTTTAAAAAAACTTCTACTTACTGCCTCTCTACATATTTCCTTAACCAGATTTTGTACTTGTTAGACTAGGCAATTTTGCCTGACTTTTTATTCATTACTGTGTGTTAGTGTCTGGTACAATGTTGGGTATATAGTAGGCACTTAATAAATACTTTTTGAATGAATGAATGACAAAATATCATTGATGTAAGTAAAGTAATATGCTTATCCAACAAATCCAGGTGCTTGCCTTTATGATATAAACTGCAAATTCTCTCAGCTCTTCCTCCTAGGGACAAAATGACTCTCTCTGGAATGGCCATCTTCTGAGTTGAGTTTGAAGTCCCATTTGGACCCATGGACCCTGACACTTCTGATACAGACACAGTTGTATGGTTTTGTCTCGGGGACCAACACTGGGGTCACTTTCCTACTTTTTTTCTCTTTTCTGGGTCTTTCCTTAACTCTCCAAACAATTTCAGGAGGCAGCCCACTGTGAACTGAGATGCTGGCAGATCCAGGTTCAAATCAAGCCTCTTCCACTTTGAGCTATATAAGGCCTTGCACCAAGGGAACTTTGCCCCTCTGAGACTCAGGTTTCTCACCTGTAAGTACTGTAGATACTGCAGAGGGAAATGGTAAATACTTATGTCTTCCAGCATCATGATGAGGATTAAGAGGTCATACACAGCAGCAAATGCATGAAACAGTTTTAACCCTTTGGCGGTATGCTGCACTTTTAATTTGACTTCTCTTTAAGTCCCTGTATTGTTTCTGCTCCACAAATATTCACCCTTCTTGAAACCACAGCTCATTCTGGCCAAGTCACTGTGCTTGAGCTGCTGAATGAATAAATGGCCCTGCATCATTTTTAGTAAAATGTTGGAGTCTGCAGAAACTGTATATGTGAAATGAGCAAAAAACCATCTGGAGCAAAGAGTTAAGAACTATTGCTCTCCACATCATCTCATCAAAAAACCAACCTCAGAATTGTCTTTCATAGCCTCCCTAGTGGGAAGGGACAGATTCTGACCCTCGTAGATGCCCAATATCTCATGGTGTCAGTCCCAACTCTGATGACACATGTTGAGTTTCTGCAGAAATATTCTGATGGTATTACAACATTTGCTTCACGCAAACCCATGGAAGAAAAAATAAACCCATACTTGAATAGCAAGGGTACATCTTATTTACTGAGCAGCCAGGCCACAGTGAATCTGAGACTCTCAATACCTTCTCCCGGGATTTTCCTAGAACTGAGAGTGCAGACTTGCTTGGCTTAGACTCAGTCTTGATTGCTGCCTTGGGATCGCAGTAGTGAATACTAAGTCCCACCCCATTTTCTTTGTCTTGATGTAAATAAGGTAATATGCTTATCAAACAATTCCAGATGCTTTTCTTTCTGATATACAGTACATTATAATTCAGCCTTCACACATTTCAAAGGTTTGTCGTCACTCACTTTGCTAACAGGAATTTGAATAAAAGTTAGATAGTCCTTTAAGAAGATGGAAGCAAGTATAGGAAGACAATGTAATAAAATATTCAGATATAGGCATTAGAATTTATGGGGGATAGCAAGTGGTTATTGCTTAGTGCTTGTCTCTCTATTCATTAAGTTGGAATAAAACCCAGTGGTGTTAAGTAAGCTATTGTTTAGGAACCAATGATGACTCATCCTCCATGCTGGCTAAACTCTTTGGAGGAGCTTGAGAGCATTTAGTAAAGCTGTTTACCTGTCACTGGCCTTTCTTTAATTTCTTGGTTATGAAATGATGTCTTTCCAAATGCCCCATGAAAAGAAATTAGAAACAGAAAAAGACACATTGTGTAAAAGGGATATAAATCATGCACATTCTAGATACACAACTGCATTGAGAATATCACTGTTCCATGCTAATTGCTTTATTATGGATAAAAAGCTTTATGATTGAGTACCTAGGACAGTCCTAAGTCATCATTGAATGTGAAAGTCTACTTCTGCCTCTAATGACTTTTTAAAAAATGCCACGCAGTGATAGAAAACCTTGTTTGTGGTAAGCATTTCATGCAAATGCATCATTGAACAAGAAAGTATATGAATTTCATGTTTCAAAAATGGATTATTGCAAACTTTTGTTCTGGTTGCTTAATTCCATCTTGGTAGAAAGCCCTTCTTTAAACCCATAATCTCCAGAGCTGAATTGATTGTTTTCTTGTGGATGTTCTACATCCTGTTTATATGTACATGTAGGAACATCATTGTACTGTATGCTATGCCTGTTTAACAAATCATCCCCCTCATAAAGTAGGACTAAAACTAACTTGTATTTGTTATTGCACCATTTCTATAGATTAAGAATCTGGGCATGGTCTATTTAAATCCTCTGGGTCCATAAGAAGGCTTAAGCAAGCTGTTGGCTGTGATTAAAGTATCATTTAGAGGCTCAACTGTGGTGGTTCTGTTTCTATGTTCAATTAAGAGATTTTTTGTTAAGATTATAGAGGCCTCCTTTGGTTACCTGCCATGTGGGCCTTTCCATAGTATAGTTTGCAGTGTGCTGTCTTACATCAAGGAGAGCAAGCAGGATGACCAGATAAGGGATATAAGCAAGTCTTTCATTACTTACTCTTGTTAGTGGCATCCCATCATGTTTGCCATATTCAACTTACTAGAATCAGGCCACTAGGTTCATCCATATGCAAGAGGAAATGATTACCCAAGAACATGACTACTATGATCCAGGGCTCATTAAGTGCTATCTGAAGTATTGCCTGTCATAAATGCCTAGAACAAAAATCTAAAATTATAATGAACCTATGATGCTTCTCTCTAGATGCCAATCAATGATTCACATAGGTAAACACAGTATTTTATGATATTTGCTCACATAGACTTAGATTACAGACTGGGTTTCAATTTCTAACTCTTTAATGCAATAATTGTAAGAACTGGGTAAGATATTTAAGTCTGCCTCTAAAATGGAGAAATTTCCTACCTCATAGGGTGGACAATGTAAATTTTGCAATATGGTACTTATTTAATAGTAAGTAGTTAGTAGTGGTAATAGCTGTAGTATTTGGTGAGTTAATTACAGCGAAGGTGAACAGCAACAACAAAAAAGTGAGGCAATGATTAAATCCAAAGAAAGCAATCAAGTTATACAAGGACAGTGATGGATTAACTGCAAGAATTTACTATGAAAAGGAGCCATATAGTCATACCACCGAATAGTGGTCTAACCAAGAAGTGTACTATGACTATACCAGAATAATAAGCAGGACAGTGTGTGTATGTGTCCTGGTACGTTTCATGGGCGTTGTGAAAAATAGTTTAATCTTCAAGTTTTCATAATACTAAGTCAACAGATAATACAAATAACTCTAAAATCAGTAAATTACAAGTATTTATATAAAGAATGTGGAAGTAAATTGTAGAAGAATTTGCAAATGGTTTGCTTTGGGGAGTCAGGATCAAAGATAGGATGAATTGAGTAGAGAATTTTTCTCCACAATTTTGTGATGTTTTAAGTTTTAAACTTCTTTCAATTATTACTTCTTGTAAAATTAAAAGTTAAATTATAAAAAAACAAAATATAAATGTAAAAATATTAAAAATAATTTCACAGATTAAACCCTAATCCCATGTTTTGAACACAGCTACTATTTCATGTTATAAATTACTTTCCCAACTTTGTCAATATATTGTTGTGTTTTTACATGGTTGCAGTTATGTCATTCATTATTTTGATTATATTTTCATTTGTTAATTTAGTTTATTTTTGTTGTGTGTTAATAATTTGCTGATGGATCGTACTTCTTCATGATTAAACCTTTAGATGGCTTTCTGGGATGATAATAAGAAATATATCCTTTGTTCACATGGCTATTTTTTATTTATTTGTTTTGCTTTTCTTGAAGTATTTATTAAAGCAGTAGAATGACTACATTAAAAAGAGGCAAATTATGTTTTGTTACTATGTATTATATTCCAAAGAGTATGGTATCAAGATTAAATACACACCATAGTTCCTAAGTTTATCCCATGAAGTCAGAAGTAGCTTCGCCCTAGCAAACTGGTGGAGCAGACATAAAATGCACAAGAGTTAGGTCAACAGCCTGTTTGACGTTGAGTGAGACATTGCTTCCTAGTTAGGAGTAGTGATATTTGTGAGTTTAATAGTATTAAATACTACTTCGATATTACTCACATTTGCATTTTTGGTTTGCTCAGAAGGGCAATGATGATTTCATGTATTTTGTCTCAAGTGAGTTGCTTATAGTCATTTTTATTAACATTAACATTTTTTTAAAATTATTTTTTTTTATTTTCTGTGGGTACCAGGGGTCAACCTCAGGACCTTGTGCGCCAGCAGGCGCCCGTGCTGCTGAGCGATATCACCGGCCTTTTTCTCGTATGTGGGTACTGGGAGTCGAACTCAGGACCTCGTGCTTGCCAGGCAGGTGCTTATGCCGCTGAGCCATTTCACTGGCCCCAACATTTTTATTTTAAAAGAAATTTTTATTGATTTCCTCAGCATGCACTTGGTGAAAATGTGTTTTAAAAGGTGGGGTTATTTTTTTGTTTTCCTTCTTTCTTTCTTGCAACACTACCTATGTTCCTTGTTCTGTGTGCATCTTTCTGTGCCCACAAACCTAGGAGGCATCTCTTCCATCATGTCTGTGTGAAGGGAGTCTTAGGGCTGTGCAGGGCATAGACTGCTATTGCATGCACCACATCTGTCTCCTCTCTCTTCATTTTCAAATCACCTACAGAGTAAAATACATGAAATAGGCATCGAAGCTGTGTCCTCACCCCATGGCAAGAAAAAATCCATGAAGCTTGGGATGAATAGATGTAACAAGGGAATAGAAATGAAAAGTTAACTGTCTTAATTTATTTTTTGTACTCTGATCATGAAAGAATAATGGCCATGTTTCCTTGCTCCTTCTCAAAGGCTTCCTAGAAGAAAATGAAATTAAGTATACTTTTGCCTGAGGAAAGGGTTTCTGAAAGAAGTTCAGGCTCATTTCAGGAGAGGTTTAGAGTTTCTAAGACTACAGCAGAAAAATGAAGATGGCCAGTCCTGACATCAGTGTAGCGTAGTGCTCTGCATCCAGGTAGTGTCCAAGGGGAAGGCAGGTCCTCCAGGATGAGACTGGTCGTTAGCTCTGCTGCATCAAAGTTCAGTAGCTAACGCGAACATAAAGGGTATGAGTGCTGGAGGCATTTGGGGCTTCTAACTTCGAATGAACCAAATGACCTTGAACAGTAGATGCTGAAGAGGGGCTACGGTACAGTGAAGACCAAAACCATTCCTTCAAATTTCTTATACAGAATTAACCTCTTTGGGTTGCCTGTGGCACAGAGCAGAGAAACAGAGCTTCACAGATAGTCAAGAAATGACCCCTTAACTACCCCTCCTAACAAATGGAGCTGGGTCCACTTTTTTGTTTTTTCTTTTTCTTTTTTTTTTTGTGGGTACCGGGGGTCGACCTCAGGACCTTGCGCACCAGCAGGAGCCCGAGCCACTGAGCGATATCACTGGCCCTTTTTTCGTATGTGTGTTCCGGGAGTTGAACTCAGGACCTCGCGCTTGCCAGGCAGGTGCTTATGCCACTGAGCTATCTCACCGGCCCTGGCTGGGTCCACTTTAAAAAAAAAAAAAAACAAAAAAACTTCCAGGCTGGGTCTACTTTAAAAAAAAGTATGATGTGGTGTTCATTGTTGCAAAGAAATTTCCATCTCACCTCACAATCTTAGAGAGATATACATCAGTCCAGAGGTAAGTACAATATGTAAGCAGAATACAGAATGATAACTAGAATGTTAGCTCTAGAAGTACAAGGGCCACTTATCTCTTATTTTGTGCCCTGATACATTTCTTGGATGAATAAGACACTATTTGAGGCACTAAGTCCCAAAGTACGGGGCTCTTCATATGGCCAATTAAAACAGTAGCCCTATTAAATGTGTTTTTAAAAAATCCAAAATCTTATGAGAGTCAAATAATTGACAAAAATTGGGAAGAATGGAGAGGTCCCTGGAGGTTGGCTCAGGACTGAGCTTACTCCGTGACCTCTTGTGCTTGTCTGCCTTTTCAGACCCCTCACTTCTTAGCGCATCCACAGAGAACAACTCTCTCACCGCACATGACAAAATCTGGCTCATTTCTGAAGTCTCCCTTACTCTTTCCAACTTTGCACAGCCTTGTCTGAAGTAATCTGAGCTGGTCCTTACTCTGACATAAATCATCAGTGACAAATAATACAAGACTTTCAACTTAGTGGTGGATAACTGGCTGGAATGAGCTAGTTTAAATTCAAGTTGAAAGTTCATGTAGTCCAGTAAAGAGAAATGAAAGTCCAAGAAATATTCTAGTGCATTCTGTCACTGCTTTTGGTCAACATATAATATTAAAGTCAATTATCTTTTTTCTTGTAAATGATATAGATAGCATAATTATTAAGAACAAAACTCTAAACTGTTCAGAACTGATCTGTGCAAATGATCTGTATGACTTTGGACATGACTGAAGTTCTCTCAGTCAGTTTTTACATCTGTAAAATGTGAATGAAATGTTAATTAAAACACTTAGCATATTTCTTAGAGCATGCTAAATTGATAATAACATTTATACTATTAGTATTCCCTTTCATAGAGACTAATTCTCCTGATTTTTTACCTGTTGATACACAGCTGGGACTTAGTCCTTCTTTCTCCCTTGTCTTTGAAGCCCAAATTTAAAGAAGGGAAATATTTGTGCAAAGCGGGTGAACTAAAAGCACCCCAAAAGAGAAAAAAACCAAAGCATAAAGCCATAAGTTATTGGCTAAATGAAATATACACACACAAAGAATGTTTACCAAACCTCCCTACATGTAAATGTGGTTCCATCACCAGGACTCTAAATATGCAATTCCCCATGGCTTAGGCTCACAACTTTTAGCTCTAATAGGCTATCTTCTGGGATGTGGTTTGAATGTGTTATGTACAGTTTGAAAGAAATATAGAGCTACTTTTGTTTTAGAAAATGAAAATACATAACCAACATCTGGCCCATTAATAACCTTGATCACATGGGGCAAAAACAAATTCTCAGATAAATTTGAAATCCTATAAATATTGGTGAAGCACTAAACTGATTCCAAATTAGTTGAGTTTCTAAGGTCATAAAATATTTTTACTGCTGCCTTTCCCTTTCCAAAATATCCAGCTGGGACCCTGCTCATATATTCAAAGACTATCCACAATCTTCTTTTAAAGTCAATATGATTTTTATTTGTAGAGGATGGATTTGCATTAATGTTCTATTTCTTCTAGTTGACATAGCAGAAATCAGTGATCACATTTGTATCACGCATTAACCCTATTACAGTACTGGAAACTTTCTTGAGGGCATAATGTTTTCCCTTTGTATTTTAGATGCCATTTTCTCCTCTACATTCAGGTGTGGCTTTAATCTGGGAGTGTTGTTTTTTCTGTACTCAAGAGTCAGAAGGGTCGGTGAGATAGCTCAGTGGTGTAAGCACCTGCCTGGCAAGTGCGAGGTCCTGCGTTTGACTCCTGGTACCCACATATGAAAAAGGGGCCACGAAAAAGGGACCGGTGATATCGCTCAGTGGCACAGGTGCCTGCTGGTGTGCGAGGTCCTGAGTTCGACCCCCGGTACCCACAAAAAAAAAAGTCAGAAATAATTGCTTTTACCAAGTACTTTATACTTTGTAAATCATTTCACATCTTTTATTCTTTGTACTATAACCACTCTTTACAATAGGTATCATTATCTCTTGATGAGGAAAACAAGATTTAAAGGTGTTGGATCATTTGTTGAATAATAAAAAGTGGTAAGGCCGAAAGTCAATCCCAGATCTCAGGACTCCTAACCTTATACTGTTTTCATAGTTATGGAGAAGGGAAAGTTTTGGGTAACAAAGATTGACTTCATTTTCTAATGATTGTGCTGTGGGCTCCTCCTTAAAGAGCACGGCTGTAGTGTCTCTTCTCTGCCTTAAGCAGCACGGTGCTCAGTTCCCATGGTGGCACTCTCTTTCTCCCTCCTCATATCCATCTTAGAAATAATTTCCAATCAATTTTCCAATCAATTTTCTTTGTTTCGGTTCCCCACAAAACCACGCCTGAGATGAAGTTCAGGGCACAAGTTGTCTATGTAGGCAGTGATTCCAGGTATCACAGTGAAAGACTGAAGTGGTGAGACAGAGGAGAGAGAGATCCATCAATGATTAACAGTGGGCAGCCAGGGCTCGCTTTCACGAGGTGTCCTTGGTAAAGCCCAGCTCAGAATGCTGCTATCTCTCCATGGCTGAAGTCTGTTCCTGAGGCTATAAACTTTCCATTTTATCCTGTACAAGGGATGACCATGTTCCTGTGGCTACAGAATGTCCTGAGGCAGACACAGGGCAATTGAGGTAGAAAGTCATGAGCAAATATGATTATTGTCCACTAATGTTGCAGTTCTCACCTCTTTCTGGGTGAGCAGAGGCAGTCGGGTGTGGGGTGAAGGAGTACTGACAATGTGAGCTATAACTATTCATTTTTTATTTTGAATTCAATACATTTGGTAATCCCTCTTTCAAAGTATATGGTAGCCTCTCTAAGTCTTGATCATAAGTGACAGAAAACCAAGCCCAAACCATAGTTAACAACAAAAGAAATTTCCTGGATGCTGTAGAAGGAAAGCGAATTCAGGCAGGGTTGGCTGTACTAAGTCATGTCCATTTTCTCTGTATGGTGCTTCTGTTTTCAGAAAGGGCTTTTCATTTGCAGTCTAAAAATGGTGACTAGCAGCACTTGGTGGTGTATCCTTCTAGGTTCATGTCTAGTAAAAGAGTGAACATTTTTTAGAATGCCTGACAAAAGTCATTGAGATCAGATTACTCTGGATCACATGCCTACCCTGGAACCAATCACTATGGCCTAGGGAAGGTGATTCTGCAATTGTTTTAGGTATGTGTCATTTATGACACCTCAAGTCCAGATTCTATGGGCTAAAGTTGGGGAAAAGTAGATCCCAAAATAAAAATTGAGGCTACCTCTTATAGGAGGGATAGCAGATGCTGAGAAGCCAAAGTAAATCCTCTAGGGGAAGCTGGGCTGGTGCCACATGCCTGCAATCCCAGTGCTTGGGAGGCTGAGATAGGAGGATCTTGGGTTTGAGGCCAGCCTGGGCTATAAAGCAAAATCCTATCTCAAAAATCAATGCTAAAATAAACAAAAATCCCCTAGTATAATTACATTTTATCATTTAGATTAATATTTAAGTTCCTATCATATCTTGAAAGGATTTTAAATGTCAGAAAATAGAAATGAGAGGGGAGTGTGGTGGACAATACTCACTACAGTAAAGCTCAAGGGATGGAAGGCCCTCCCCCCTCCATGAGTTCCTTGGTTGTGTGTGCAGGGAACCCAAGCCCAAGGTGCACCCATACGATTCAGATGGAATTCAGAAAGAATTCCCCAAGCACATCCAATTTTCAAGAATTATATCCTCTGTTAACTGCTCCACCTCTAAGTTCCTCTCCCTTTATTCTCTTCTCTGAGTGAGTAAAATAATACCCTGTACTCCTTACCTACTCCAAAGAGAATATTAGCAGAGAATACGATGTTTTTCGTTTATGAATTCATCCATACTTTCCTCCAGCGAGTTATTTGATCATGATTTATTGACTGCCTTCCTCTGTGGTGCAGAGGAGGCAAAGACCAGTCAGAACAAATATTTTCTTCCAAGGGGCTGAAAAATCTAGAAGGAGATCTCATAGGGGAAACAAGTCCTAAGATATATATATATATGAGGTGGAATTGACCCATGCCTTTAGTCATGAATAAATAAATTCCTCTTCAGAAAAAAATGACTCCTGCTAGCTGGACTGGAATCAAGACAGAATCTGATGGAAGAACAGGAATAATTAAAATTACAAAATGTTTACAATTTGGAGTACTTGAAATGCTAAGCATGATTGAAGTCTTTATTTCGGTAGGTTAAACATAACTATTTCAAATGGTAACTCTTGGAATTCATATTATTCCAGATTAGAGCTAATGCCTAAACTTGTTCTTTAGGAATGTGCTTTCTCTGTGTTACCACAGTGAAAATATCTAATTTAGTTCTTATTTAGTCTGATGTGGTCCCCGTAGGACAAATGTCAGTCTTTATTCTCCAGCAAGGACTTGATGCACTATACACAGATGAGTTGGGAGAAAAATGTAGCTTGTAGGACACCTGCCATCCTACCCATTCTGGAACAAATTAAGAACGCTGACATGGAGATAAAGTTAGATTTTTAGTTAAGACCTAAGAGCCAAAACAATGACTATCAAAAACAAAATATAGCATTAGAAAACATAAAGTTCTGAAGCAGACACTGCAGTTTATTTCTTTATGTACCTGCCCCTACTGCTAGTTCAAGGCCTGGCACATGGTAAAGGATTATTGAGTGAATTCCTGGCCTATCTTTGAGGTTACAGCCATTGATGAGGAACAACGTATGCCATCAATAACCCCTGCTCTTCTGTAAACTTCTAGAGGACAAGGACCCGAACTAACTGCTGTTTCCTATGGAGGGTACACATTGTTTCTTCATGAAAATGAAGGACTAAGTATATTTTCTACTACAGATCTCAAAGAGCTCCTCAATTCTTCATAATTTGAAGGCATTATATTTTTAATTCTGTGTCTCAGGGGAATATTCTTCAAATGGGTCTCAGTGTTCCTGCACCATAAAATTAAAAGGTAAGCAGAGGGAAGATAGCATCTACTGATTTCATTGGAACTTTTGTGAGTAACATGAGATAGCATAGGAAAAATACTAGCAGAGCCCCTAGCCTATAGTATGTGCTCAGATCTATAAACACGGTCAAATATTTTCATACCTAACTTTAGGTTGTGAATGACATTATTCAAAAACACATGGCTGATGACTTTGAAACTTATTTCTAGTTTCTTTAACTTAAGCTACTGCTGGTTTTGCAGTTGGAGACTTGGAGAATTGTTATGGTTTGTGTCTAGATGTCCCCCTAAAACCTCATGTGATCATGGGGAGCAGGCTTTTTGGAGGCAGCTGAATCTAGAATTTGTGATCGATTCGTGGTCCAATGCTGGGATTAAGGTTGTGAGTGCTACAGCTGGCCTAGGGCAGGTAGCCTGCATACAATATAAGGGACAGAAAGAGTCTTGTCTCCCTCCCCGATCTTGTTGCTCTTGCTGTCTTCCACTGCCATGAACTGTTGCCCCTCTGCCAAGCCACCCTGCCTTGGAGCCAGTGATTATGGATTGAAACCTCTACAAACTGTGAGCCAAATAAACCTCTCCTTTTTTAACTTTGGGTGTCAGGTATTTTGTCTCAGCAATGAGAAAAGTAACTAAGACAAGTAGACTAGCAGAGAATCTCAGTTCTCCAGAGAGAATAGTTGTGGTAAAGATCTGAGTACCATTAGGTGTTTCTGTGTCACCAGGAGATAATAGGTGCTGTTGGTGCCCCATGTAGGGCCTCTTTACTCAGCCTGTGCCCTCTTCTGTGCTGGCAGGATTGGCTGCTGACAAGTGACAACTCTGCTCTTCACTGAAGCATTATCTCTGTCACACTGCAGCTTTCCCATCTGGAAATTCCTGGACATTATATTGCTATATTGTACCCATCTCTCCCAATAGACAGTGACATCTGTCAATGACAGGTATATAAAAGGTCCCTTTGTCTCAAGTTAAGGTGACTCTGTGATGTCATTTGCACTCCAGAGCTCTCTGTGTTATCAGGCTTAGGCTCAACTTTAGCAGAAACCTCATCTGTGCTGGGCTTCTTCCCTGCTTGTTCTGTGGCCTTACTTCCTATGGGTTTTGCCTGAGAACTTTCTCCCAGGAAGCATCCCTCTTTCCATCTCTACTTCTAGGGATACCAAACTAAGTCAGGAATAAACTGAAGACACAAGAAAGGGGAAAGCTTTATGTATGCTGTAGGGGTAAAGAGAAATCTCCTTCCCTTGGCCCCAAGAGGGCTCACCAAAATGAACTGAAAAAAGACAGATTGATTGGAGATATTGATTAACAATTACAAATTGATTAACATACAGTGAGGCAGTCACAAAATGTGATTACCCACTAGCCTGACATGATTCAGAAGCTTCGATAACCCTCTCCATAAAGAGGGGGATAATGGGAAGACAATTTTAGGGGGATAGTAAATGATTTTTAGGGGCGCTCCATGGGCCTGAAGAACATATGGTAGCCTGGAATAAAATCTTTTGGGCCCACAGAACAAACAAAGATTATAAATGATTTTCTGTGGGACAGAAGTAGAGGACAATGGTGTGTGACCAATCTGTCCAGGTGTGAGGATAAACCTCAGTATTTTTTCCTGCAGTATGAGTTTATTCTTCCCTGGTTAATGAAATATCAGCAAGAAGACTGAGGGCAGTGATGGCCCTCTTTGGCAGATCTGGTCAGGTAGATAAAGAACATTGCAGAAAGTCTCTCCCTGTGGGGAGTAGGAGCCAAAGGAAGATTACAGGTATCCTGAAGCTGAGGCAGGTCCTAAGGCCATGATGGGAACCTTTAAGAGCTTTCAATGATACAAACAGCCTGCTGCGGCACACATGCCTTACGATCGCCACCACTGTTTTGAGGTTTCTCAGCATATTAAAGTCCAGTCTTTGGGGTATGGCTCTCTGATTCCCAATACTGGTTTTAAATGAAATGCAATGTTTTGTTAATAATGGCAGCTGCCATTGTTATATGGCACAGTTTGTGTAGTGTCTCATGTAAGCGTTCTTTCAAAATAATTGTGTTAGAGAGTTATATTTCCCTAGTTTTGCAATAAGAAGAGAAGATCCAGGTTTTATTAACAAACTTGGGTCAGCTCATGACCTCAGTCTTCTGGCGCAGTGCTTGTATTCTTTGACCTTGACACCTCAGAATCTCTCCTGATGTACATCTTCAGTCTTTTGAAGTACTCGTTTTGTGAGTGTAGAGTCCCTTGACATCGATTTGCCATTCATTTCTAACCATTTGAAGCTGCTGGGTCACCCTGGATTCCTTTAGAACAAAAAACAAAATGAAATAACCCATTTGAAATATTTGACTCCATTCAAATGTCAGAAGTTTATTGCTTTGGGCGGAGGCCATTACAAAACTTCCAGACCAAAGACAAACAGTTGCAATACATTCTACAGGAAAGGTTATGGTATTTCATAGAAAACCAAATAAAAGAAAGTTTCTGCATATACAAATAAACAACTTCTGAGAATTTATTTTTCAGATAGATGGTGCCAGGAGAAACTTGCTGTTACCTCCATGTCTGTGTCAGAAAAAGTGCCTAACATTTAAAAATATTAACTATTAAAACATATACTTGTTAATATTGTCACTAAGATATTATTGGTTTGGCTCTCAATAAATCTTATACTATGGTTTTCAGACTTGGGAAATAATATTTTACTGGGGTAGAGGAAGAATGTAATATATATCTTAAGAGCAGATGGCATGATTTTATTTATATTTTTAATGATTTCTAGATAATACTGCCTCTAACAAAGTCATAGCATATTTTACCACCTCTTTCATGTAAATGAATGTGGCATGTTAGTCAAACTATTCAAAGGGAGAGATAAAAAATTTAGGACTTTGTTTTACATTATAACACAGCCTTGGAGAGTAGAGTGCAAGAGAGTGAGACTGATCGGTTTAGAGTAAATGATTAAAGGAATCTTTACTAAATTCCTATCCTTCCATTTACTTGGTATTTATTTATTTATTCTTATAATATCTCTTCACCATAATAAAGGATAGTTAGCCCTTGCTTTGGTATATGGGTTCTGAAATGTTACCTGTTACATTGTTGAGTAGGATAATAATTTGAAATGTTAGCTGGTGTGGGAATTTTTTCCCAGTAAATAAAATCCCATTGCCTTACCAGATATGGCAAGAAAATATCTATTGATTCATGATATGGCTGGCACAGCTCCAGCAACACAAGGTTAAATCTTATTTTTGAGTTTTTTTTTTTTTTTTTTTTTTGTGGGTACCGGGGGTCGACCTCAGGACCTCGCGCGCCAGCAGGTGCCCGTGCCACTGAGCGATATCACCGGCCCCTTTCTCGTATGTGGGTTCCGGGAGTCGAACTCAGGCCCTCGCGCTTGCCGGGCAGGCTCTTAAGCCGCTGAGCCATCTCACCGGCCCCTATTTTTGAGTTTTAAAGCAGACTTTCACAATAAATTGCAGATAGAGAAGCTTTGAAAGACAAGGCCTTTCAGTTGCAAGAATATGATCTTTCGGACTTCCAAGTGCACAGGATCCAAGGCATGAATTTTCAACCATAAACAATTAGGGGGAGAGAGCCACTTCCCTGTGCCAAGCAAGCTTTTCCTGCTCCCTGCAACTAAATAATGAGCCCATAAGAGAACACTGGTTTGAACATAGTGGTGTAAAGTCATCTCAAGAAACAGAAATACAAACTCCACCTCCACTTAAATGAGGGGATTGCTGAAACTTCAAATCCTGATCCAGGTAGAGAAGCTGACCAAAGAAACAGGTTGGGCAGGGACGTGTGTGGGAGGAAATGGTTATTTTAAGATATACAGATCTCAGAAAAAGCCTGGAAAGGATAACTCTTCAAGCTGAGGGAGCAACATTTTGATGTGAAAAACAGAAGTTCATTGGCGATAAGATTCGGAAACAGAAATGCAGTTGACAGATGGAGTGGCCCTGAATTCATTTTCAATCTGAGAAATTAAGGAGGGTAGGTCTAAGCAAAAATCACAAAGAGTAGCCATATTTGTACAGCAGTTTGTCACTGAGGTAGTAGAAAAGGGAAAATTTGTATTATGAATATATTATTATGTATCATGGCCATTTTTTTTAATTAGTTGGAAAGATGTTCAGAAAAAACAATCTCATGTGTAAAAAATGAGTCAAGCCGGATACATTGGTGCACATTTATAGTCCAAGCTACTCAGCTGGTGGAGGCAGGAGGATCACAAGTTCAAGGCCAGTCTGGGCAACATAGCAAGACCTTGTCTTAAAGTTTTACCAAGGGCTGGGAATGTAGCCAGTGGTAGAGCACTTTCCTAGTGAGAGGGAGGCCCTGGGTTCAGTCCCTGTAGGAAACCAACAAAACAAACAAACAAACAAGCACAAACCTTGGGTCAAAGACATGTTGCTGCTCACCGTTCACCTTTGTAGTTTGTTCAGGAAAACTAACATCCTTCGCAGAAGAGTAAATCAGATGGAACCAACACACGACTATGAAAAGATCCTACAGGGAAAAAAAATCAGGAAGAAAACTGGATAGACAAATAATAGTTAAATATTTGGGGTGGATGTATAATGGGATCCATGGTAATCTGCCAGCATGACCCTGAGATAACCTCTGTCTGCTCCCTCCCACACAGTGTACAGGCCATTCTCCACTGCAGAGTTCTGACAATGGGCTGTGAGGTAAGAACATAGATTGGAGGACCCCAAGCCAGAGTACCTTGATCTGAAGCTGCTGAAGTAGGAAACCTCACAGAAATCTCTTGTACTTACTATTGCCTGAGAGTTGTACTGTAGAAATGGCTGCCAGGGCAGGCAGAAGCGGAGGAGGCCACACCTACCTCATGGGTACATTTCTGGCCCCAGAGACTCACAGGAGAGCTAGGTACTGTATTTCCCATCGCTCCTACTAAGAGGGGCACAGAAGTGGCTGAGTGAAAGCTAGACCCAGATAGGCCTTGCTATGTTAACAGCTTTGGGTAAGTGTGACCAGAGGCTGGACGAAACAATGATGTTTCTAAGGATCCCCAAACAAATAGATGATGACCTGCATGTTAGGGCTCTCCAGAGAATCAAATCAATGGGATGTGGGGTGTGTGTGCATGTGTGTGTATGCACGTGTGTGCATGTGTGTGTGTGTGTGTGTGTGTGTAAAGGGAGGGAGGAGAAAAAGACAGCAAGACACAGAGACAGATAAAGGCAGAGGGAGATTAAGACTAATTTTAAGAAATTGGTTCATTCAGGAAAGTCAAAATCCTGTGGAGAAGCCAGCAGGCCAGAGACCCAGGGTAAAATGGTGCTGCTCCTTCGGTCTGACGCCATCTTGTCTGGAAGCAGAATTCTCTTTTCCTTGAATAAAGTCAGTCTGTTTTCTCTTGAGCCCTGATGGAATGAGACCCATGCACATTATGAAGGATAATTTGCTTACTAAACATCTACTGATTTAAATGTTAATCTCATCTAAAAATATCTTCACAGTGATATTCAAGCCATATTTGACCAAATATGACCTGGCCTGGCCAGAGTGATGCAGAAAATTAGCCATCAAGACCCCAAACCAAATATCAGCTTATTTTGCTTCACCTGCTCTCTACAGGCCTTCTCCAGATCTCTGGGGTGATATAGAGACATATACTGGTTGTGTGGCATCCAGTGGATAGGGGTTCAAGAAAACATTTAATTGGGCCGGTGAGACGGCTCAGCGGCTTAAGCGCCTGCCTTGCAAGCGCGAAGGCCCGAGTTCGACTCCCGGATCCCACATACGAAAAAGGGGCCGGTGATATCGCTCAGCGGCACGGGTGCCTGTTGGCGCGCGAGGTCCTGAGGTCGTCCCCCCGGTACCCACAAAAAAAAAAAAAAAAAAAAAAAAAAAAAAAAAAAAAAAAAAGAAAACATTTAATTGCTGGGTGTGATGGTGAATGCCTGTAATCCCAGCACTCAGGAGGCTTAGGCAGGAGGATCACCATGAGTTCAAGGCCAGCTGGACTACATAATAAGTTCAAGCTCAGCCTGAACCACAAAGCATGATTTTGTCTAAAAAAAAAAAAAAAAAGGGGGCGGGGGGACCGGTGAGATAGCTCAGCAGCTTAAGCACCTGCTGGCAAGCACTAGGTCCTGAGTTTGACTCCCAGTACCCACATAAAAAAACAAACAAACAAACAAAAAACAAGCAAGCAGGCAGGAATTTAACTATTGGGAAGTTGCCTGTCTAGAGCAGCCAGGTGTATGAACTGACTCCTGTATGAGGCAATTTGTTGTACTTTCGCAGGGTCTCACCTGCCCTGCTCCAGCCCTTTTGCATAGCAAAGCTCTCCAGCATACGTCCTCTGTACATCTCCCCAACAGACTTAGTTCCCCACTTCTTTATGCTGCTCATCTCTTGTGCCTCTGATACTCAGCATTCTACAAGCTCTCCTTTGCTGAGGGCTTTTCCTACCCACCCTCCCAGGGCCTCCAGGGGGACTGGACTCCATTGGTTGTCAGTTGTCATCTACTTATTCAGGCTCCTTTCATCAGCTTCCATCTCTTCCCTGTCTCATCCACCCCCACTCTTATTCCTGGGGTCATTTCCCAAATAAATTATAGGTAAATTATGTGACTTCAAATCCTTTTCTCAAGATCTGCTCAGAGAAAACTCAAACCAAACAAGTAGACCTCCTATGTTGTCATTGTTATTCACTTAGTAGTTCCTTGATGCAGCCAGTGTGAGAGATTTAAGTTGGGTACAGAACATTTGAAGGGCTGCATGTTATCTGAGAGCTGCTCTCACCATCTTTCTCATTTGCTCTGAGTAGTCATTGTAACATGTAAGCATAAACTTTGGTTGTCATTCAGACTATGCCAATGTCAGAAACTACATACACATCCCTACACTAGAAGAGGTCAATATTTAAGATTTTTGTAGTAGAGTCTCATAACCTATGCACTGTATAAACTTAGATCCCACAACCAATTATTTTAAATAAAATAAATGACACAGGACTCAAACCACATATATCCTTCTTTTCACTCATTCTATAAATTCAATAAATATTTATTCAACATTCTAGAAGCTGAGCACTTGACAGTGAATCTTTTCCCTCCTGGAAAAACACACTGGAAAGGTGACATTTAAGCAGACTCCTGAAAGAGACAAAAAGGCAGGTATGTATGAATATAGGGGAAATTCTAGTGAAGGAAATAGCAAGTGAAAAAGCCCTCATGCATACACACACATTTGGAGTATTGAAATGTAGACAGGAGGTACGTGAGGCTAGAACAGAACAAGTCAGGAGGGAGTAGCAGGTGAAGTCTGGGAGGTGAGGAGGGGGCAGGCAGCAGATCATCCAGGGTCTAGTAATGATTTTGACTTTTGCTCTCATTATGATGGGAAGTCACTAGGAGATTTTGAGCAAGGCAGTGACGTGAACTGTCATGTAGTTTCAAAGAATCTCTGGCTGCTGTGTGGGGTAGAATAGGAGAAAGATAGAAGCTTGATATATTTGGCATGATTGGAAATGCACTCATTGGCCATTAATCTGTGGTATTATTTAAATAGTAAAAAAAAATCTTAGAAAAATAAGCCAATAGATTCTTTATGAGAGAAGAAATAAGCCCCTTGAGTATACTATCAGATAATTTCTTTCTCAACCAGCAAGGAGCTTAATTGCACAGTAACAGCTGAAGACCATTGTTAACTAAATAAAAATTTCAATTAAGAGACAGGAAGATCCAGCCATGAAAAGGTCAAGTTCTCATGGGGAATTTCTTTGCAAGCCAGATGTGAGGCTCTGCTTATTTTCAGAGTCATCCTATGCTGCAAGTGAAATGAGGGTTTATGTTTCCTCCCAGCATCTGGAAATTACAGGACTCCAAGCTTGGAATCTGGAGATCTGGGTCCTCACTGTGACTCTGTCACACCCTTGTTGAGTAACAGCTTCTCTGGCCTCTGCTTTCCAAGTTTGTACACTGTAGGGGTGGTATTGCCTCTCTGATGAGGCCTACTCTAGGGCCTGCTGCAGCAATGCATCTGAAAATATGTCGAGCTTAGAAAACAGCCTTTACTACAAGGGTATGTCATTAATTTTGGCTCTCAGTTTATAGAGGTTTCAGTATGTAATTGGCTGGCTCCAAGACAATGCAGTGTGGTGTAGGTGGGTGGCAGAGGAGAAAGAGCTTATGGTATGGCAGCAGAAAGTAGAGAGATTAAGCAAAAAAGGAGAGAGAGATATGTATACCTTTCCAGGCAAAGCCCCCGTGAACCCCTTCCTCCAAACAGTCTTCAGCTCCCAAATCACATTTAGTTATAAACTCATCAGTGGACGAATCCACTGATAAGTATCACACCCCTAAGATCCAATCACCTCCCTCAAACCCCACCTATGAGTACATGAGGCTTTGGGGGCACTTCTAGATATAAACCTTAACAGTTGTAAATTAAAAAAAATAATAAAATGATAGTTATCATATACTTTGTATTGTACAGCAGTGACAAACTCTGTGCTCTCAAGATTCAGAATAATCATATGAACACATCTAAATCATCATATAAAAAGCAACAAGCACAAAGGCTCAGAGGTGGTTAGTGCCATGTTCCTAGTTGTGTGGATAGAAGAAGTGGGGATTGTAACCTGGACAAGTTTCTCCAGTGCACCGCGGGGGATAGCACTAGATGTGGTGGTCAGAGAAAGGCTTTCTGGAAAAGCCACTTGGGCTACAACCTGAATGATTGGAAGGAAGACATGTTCATGTCTGGGGGTAGGGGTTCACGGTGGAGAGGTTGCTATTCCAGGAGTCACTTTAGTAGTTGTGTGATTGATGTAATTGTGCAAAGCAGTTGGCTGGAGATAGCAGTATAACAGGTACACCTGATGCTCAACCTGTATCTCCTTGGCCCACCTCTGAGTTACCTGCTGGAGAGGTAGGCAGTTCCCTCTAACCGCCCTTAAGCTTCTCACTCCAACATCTGCATTGGTCAGCTTCTCGACCTGTGGGCAAGAACTCCGTGATTGATGGGTGATCAGGAAAGCAGGGGAGTTAATGGCTCTGGGAACTGCCCTCGATCAACTGGAGACCAGTGCCAGGACAAATGCCACAGCCTCTGCTTCCTCTGGGCACACAATCCTGAGGTGCGTTTCCTCCAGTTTCTGGGCAGGTCCCCAGCAGGACTGAGCTCAGGTTGCCCACAGTGCCGACCCTCTCATTCACAGCGTTTTAGTTTGCTTGGGGCTATCATAACAGTACCACAAACCAGGTAGTTTAAAGAAAAGCAATTGATTTTCTCCCAGTCCTGGAAACTAGAGGTCTGATATCAAGGTGTTATCAGTGTGGTTTTACTAAGTTTGTCTTCTTAACTAAGGGATAACATTTCCCCGTGTGTCTCCACCCAGTCTTCCCTCTGTTGGGCTTTGCGTTTTCATTTTATCTTCTTACAAGGACACCAATCAGATGGGATGAGAGCACTCCCATATGACCTCATCTCACCTCAAATGCATCTTTAAAGGTTCTCTCTCTTAATATGGCTACAGTCTAAGGTACTGGAGAAAGGGACTTCGGCATGTGAATTTGGGGAACTCTCTCTCCCATCTCTTTCTCCTCGCCCTTCATTGTGTCTGTGGATCCTCTCCTACATAAAGTACCTGGTGCCAGTTATTGGTTTGGGTCAGCTTTGGAGGAAACCAAACAAGACAATGGCCAGTTGTAATACTACGGCAAGGGCAAATCCACCTAAAAGCATTAAAATTCATTTTAGAAAAATATAGCAAATATAATCAGAATATCGTGGAAAAACACTTCCACAGTTCCAATCTTGCTTTTCACAATCTCTGGGCTAGAGATTTTTTAGCTCCTGATGTTATTTTCTGTGGGGTGTGCGTGTGTGTGTGTGTGTGTGTAATCCTTTGAAATGTAGAAAATATGCACCATAGAAAGCAAAAAGGGAAAAGTTATCTGTGTTATAATTCTTTCCCTTGAGGCTTTATGGAGCCTCTTACATCTTATTCCAAGAGCATGACTTAACATTTTAGTTATGCACAGGCTTAGCTACTCAGAGGCATGTTAGAGCTGGTGCGCCAGGCTGCGCTGAACCCTGTGGCTTTAGGCTGAGTGATGGTGATTCCTTGCTCAATACCTTGTTTTGGAGTGTGGTGCCAGATTTTCACACGAGAGGGCATTGCAGCTACAGAAAAGAGAGAAGAGGTGTCTTTCAATACCCAAAAGTATTGAATGAGGAAGCTTGCTCTGCCCAGATTGTATTTCAGGTTGAGATCATAGATACCCTTTTTTTGTATTCCAATATGAATTTCACCAATCACGCCATGTTCAGGAAGCTGGAACTGATGATTGGATTAACGGATCACCCCTGGATCAGGAGGGTGATTTTCAGAGACAGGGCCAGGTTGTACTGATAACACCTCTTTCCCAGTGCTGCCTTCCCATTAGAGCTGGCTACAGGGAAGTGGGATGGGGCGCGGACTTTGAGGAGGAAAAAAATCACAGTTTGAATTTTGGCTCTGACACTTTCTGGCACTTGGAGATTAAACAAATTGTTTAAACTTGATACAATCCAGTTTCCTAATCTATTAAAAAGGAAAAGTCAACCCAGCCCAGAGAGATGAATAAAGGGTCAAAATTTTGTGAATTTTGAGGGATTGACCACCACATAGTGGAGGGAGGTATTGTTTTTAAGGCTGATCATATTAGTCTACACGTTGTAAAAACCCTAGAATAGGTCTCTTACTCAAAAATGACTTCCTTGATGTGTGGTATATTTCCTAAAATTCCACTACTGGATATCAATTTATTTGGATGTAAATGTAATATATATCTTTATATATATATAAATAAATAAATAAATAAATAAATATATATATATATATATGTATGTATGTATGTATATGGGGAGAGAGAGAGACAGACAGACAGAGATTGATTTCCTGCATGAGACTGGCTCACATGATGATGGAGGCTGAGGAGCCCCACGGTCCGCTGTCTGTAGGCTGAGCCCTAGGAGAACCAACAGTGTCAGGCTAATCTGAAGGCCTGAGAATCAGGCGGGCACATGGTGTGAGTTCTGGCCTGAGGGGAGGACAAGACTGGTGTTCACTGAGTCACATATTCATCCAGAAATCCTCACAGATATACCCAGAATAATGTTTAACCAAATACCAGGGAACCCACCAGCCTAGTCACACTGAAGTATAAAATTAATCATGTTTGCATTATTGATATATGGTTTCAAGATAAACTTTTAGATAAGGAAAGAAAGACTAAATGTAAAAGTTTTCTAATTTCATTATAGTAAGGTAAAAGCATAAATGTCAGAATTTTGGGTGAAAAAGTTGAGAGGAGCTGAAGAAGAGAGGATGAGTATTTATATTTTCATCTAAGACATGGCGTAGACACGAGAAAATACTAAAATGGTGCTATGCTTTCCTTGTGCATATTATTATGATTAAAAGGATTATTCTTTAAAGTCAATCAGTGTGTATCTAGAATATACACTCAGTGAATGCTGGGTGTCATCATAATTGTCATTAGTGAGTGAAAAGCTCATTGTCAGATTTTGGGGTTTCAATGGTAAGAAAGATTTGGTCTCTGTCCTTGCAGAACTTAGAAACTGGTGAAGGGGAAAAAGAAGAGATTGAGGAGCTGTGACACAAAGATAAGTGTATGTGAAGGGCAGTGATGGTTGTCCCTCCTTTTGTCACCCAGTGAGTACTCCTATCATTCTTCCAACTCAGGTTCATTGCCACATGATTTACTTTGATATTCAATGAAACAGACAGCTGTTTATTTAACCATCACCCATTATCTAGTGTCTGTGGGACCTATAAAACTTGCCTTTTACATACCTGTAATCCCAGCACTCTGGGAGGCTGAGGCAGGAGTATCACAGGTTTAAGCCCAGCCTGGGCAATGTAGTGACTCAGTGAGACCCTGTCTCAAGATAAAAATTAGAAAGGGATGGGGATGTAGCTCAGTGCAAAGGCCCTGGGTGCAGTCCTTCATACTGCAATTAATAAACAAACAAACAAACCTTTCTTTTTTTCTTGTGTACATAATTTAATGTTTCCCCAATCTTCCAGGCACTGTGATTTATATTTCTGAATTCTTCCAAATATATGCACTATTAAGAGTATTTGGAATCTCAAAATACCAGGCAAGCCAAGGTTTGGCCCCTGTAGAAGAAGCTATAAGAATTTTTTGGTGTTCTTCATTATATCACACCTCAAGATGATTGTGATCTGGTGATTTTGAAGCCAGAAGGCCCTTGCTTTGCATTTGCTTCAAATCTATGCACTTTAAAAAATACCATGACATTTTGATTCTGAGACAAAAGTCAAATGCCAAAAAAAAAAAAATCCTCTTTACAAATGTGAGTATTAAAAACTTAATTTATAAATGCAAACAAGACCAGCTGCCAAGATGCCAACACAGTTACCTAGTTTGCAGACTTGGAGATTATAAGCAACATCCCTCCTGGCTGCTCCACACCTGTGTGTTTGTGCCTTATCAGAGATGGAGAAAGCTGTTGCAGAAGGGAACCTCCGTTGCCATCCTTTCCTGTCTGAATCCCTAAATGCAGCTGGTGGGCTTGAGGTGACAGTTCTGGAATTTATTAAGAGGGAAACAGGAAGTCAGATGTTTTATGGTGCTTCAGTTGTTCTGCATGTTTAACACATGTGTATCATTTAGAGAAGTGCTCCTGAGCCTGCCTTCATCCGTGAGGTCTGATTGGGACTGTCAATCACAGTGTCCACTCTGCGGCATGGCCCACTGTAGTGAGCATCTGCTCAGATTGTTCCAGACGCTGTACCCTCCTTCTCTGGGAACAGAAGGGTACCAGAATGGATGATTTCAGGATACCAGAGGATCGGAGGAAGGGCTTCCTGCCCCCTTTTTCAGTACTGGCAATTGAATCAAAGGCCTTTGCACTGAGCTGCATCATTTTTTGGAAAGTTTGAGACAGGGTCTCACTAAGTCACTAAATTGCCCAACCTGGGCTTGAAGTTGAGATCCTCCTGCTTGAGCCTCCCAGAGTTCTGGGATTACAGGCAAGCACAACCACACCCAGGTGAAAGAGCTTTGTTTTGTTGGCCCTAGAATAGTGCATTGAAGATTGTAAGAGTTCAATAAGTAACAACAGGATGACTCAAGTATTGATCAAAAGACCGTTTATAGATTTGTAAAGGAAGTTATAATAGATTCTTCTCAAAGCAGTTATTAAGCTAGTGGGAGTAAAGTTGAGAGCACTGAGAGCCGCGTCTCCTCCTGGAAAGACAGTGTGTAGAGTGCATGGAGGAAGAGCGGAGAAGAGCTGGGGTGAGAGACTTAGTCCTGCTCTATTGCCTGCATCTTAGCCTTGCTTGAATTTTCTGTCACAGGCATTAGGAAAAATCTATCTTGCTTACTAATAAAACAATTTTTCTTAGTACATGTGTGCACTACATAATGACTACCTTCATCATGGGGAGGTAGAACAAATATGTAACACATTTTACTTCTTTTTACTTACCCTTCTCCTCCCCTTGCTCTTGGCTATTCTTTTTATATTGCTATCACATTAGCCCTATGAAGTGGGAGGAAAGACCATGTGTAAAAAAATGAGAAGACAATCATGACAAATAAAACATGTTTTCCAGAGATGCAGAGGTAAACCCAGATTTCCAAATGGGGCTCTTACCTGTGCCCAACAGCCACTCTCAGTCAGTGCCTGGAGAGAATGCAAAGGCTCATTTTAAACACTTCTGCCTCCCTCTGCCGTCTTGCCGGCTCACTGTGCCATATGGATTTTAACCCTCAACTTGGGTGGGAGGGACACAAATCCTGGTGGTTTATTGAAATGATAGTGAGTAACCTGTTATAACAGAAGGATAAACAAGAGTTTGGAGTGCTAGGTCCTTGAGGTGGTTAGCCAATAATTCCATAGCTCCTCTGGCCTTGGGACCACGCTTCCTTCCTGCCCCCAGCAGGCATTCTGTCTGTGCCCCTCTGCTCAGTTGTATTGGTTAGCTCTCTGGGGAAACGGGGATGATGGCTCCTCCCTCAGCTGATCCTCCAAAGAGGGCTTTGAATCTCAGACAACACCATCAACTTTTCACTTTCTTCTGCCAGCAACCCAGAGACCCAAATCCTTCCTGCAACCAGAATGGTATATCCACACGTGTGTGCACAGGGCACCAGCCAGTTTAGGTCCCCAACCTCATGTTATTCCCACGTCTTCTCAATCTTTGCTAGTCAGACTCTGCCCTCACTAAACACTCGATCGCTCCTGAATACAATTTTCTGTGGCCTGTTCTACCTGCTCCACACCAATCTGTACCTGAACTCAGTTCCTTAACTTTGATATTACCCCTAACCCATTTATAAAGTCCTGTGTGCATGGCAGGAGGCTCTGGAAGTTAGAGGCTCTGGAAGATCCTTATATCAGAACACCCACAAACACATTTAATACACTAAGTTATCCTTTTTAGAACTTTTAGACCATCCCTCATCTAATACCTTCACTCCCTTTCTCCAGAATTCTCTTGTCTCTCTTAATTTTGTACACCCACATCATGTTTATTTTTTCTGCAGACCTGTTTGTCCTCTCCTGATCCTTTCATCAATACCTTACTTCCCCAAAAAGACTCCAAAGGAAAGGTTCACTTCCCTTCTAAGATGAGTCCTGATATCTACTGTTTGGATAGTCATTCCCACTGTACCACCAATGTATACTTTAATTGACAGATTCAATCTTTCTCCCTCTCTGTGTTTGCATCCATCTATACATATATATTTATGCATGTGCATAATCTACCTGCATACATTCACATTATACACCTGGTTTAAGTATATACCTTTTTGTTCAAGTACTTTAACATTGGCATATTAGAGAGTTAAGACAATATTGATTTGCACATTTGCTTGAATTTTTTTCAATTGTGTTATTCATATTAAAATAGTGTCTGCACTTATTCAGAGGCTGTGAAGTGCTACAGTATTATAGAATTATCTTGAACTCTAAGATATAATAGTACTTCTATTTTGGGCTCTGAGATCACTAGAATTATTGAGTTAACATGTGCTTAACCAACCTGATAGAACATCACTCAGTACCGAAGGTAGACAAGCTGGCCCTGTGTGTTCTGATGCCCCTGTGGAGGTGGAGTGACTCTTAATGTCTGTTATTGACCTGCCGCAGGGGTCAGCTAAAAACGTATTTAATTTCATGGTCAGCTGGAGTTATGTCTCCTAGGGAGTCATGAACATAGCCCCAGAGTCTCACAAGACCATTTGATAGCATTATAAAAATACTACAAGATAATAAGGTTTCTGGAAATGACTAACTTTTGGAGCATATAGATATCATCTGAAGTAGTCTATCTACACAAGTCTGACTTGTTTGGTAGAAAATTCATCAATTTCTTAATTACATATGAGTATAAAAAATCTAGCATGAGGAATTATTTCAAAATCATGCAAAAGTAGAACAAAGGTTTTTTTTTTTTAAACTCGATTTGAGTTTTTTGAATTTCAGTTGCTAAAAAAAATCATCTTTCTTGTCAGTGAGGCAGAGTGAAAAATACCCACCTAGATTTAAATCATAGTATGGGGTTCAATAGTTGTGTAACCTTAGAAATGCCCTCAGCATTTCAAATCACTAGATTTTCATTACTAATCTTAAATGGTTGTCCCTCAATCCTTAAGGATAATAATATTTAGCTTGAAGGATTGTTTGAAGGAGAAAGTAAGGATTCTATGCATTCAGGTGATAAGCAAATGTCAGTGGCATTCATCCCCATCAATCTTCCCACATCTCTTCCTCTTAGCTTGTCCATCTATGTGTAGAATAAGTACACATAGGATGAGGACTTGATAGAATATAGAGCATTTCCTTTCCCCCAAATTATAGGGAATTATGGTAGAATTTTGGCACTCTTTTCCTGATGGCTGGCTTTTTCATTCAAGGTCCAATCCATAAAACAGCAGGCTGCCAGGAATTCATGAGCAAGAACATGATAGCAAGTAGTAGGAAGTGTGTGGGAACATGCAAAAGCCAAGTAGAATGGGAGGCATCTCAGAGGGTAGCAGCTGCAGGAAGCCACTGTCATTCTGAGCCTTGAGGAATCAACAGTTGGGGTTAGTGTTACCAGAACCCCGGAGCCAGGGCTGCTCTCTGTGAACCTGAGCTGCAATGGAGGCACAACCACTGTTGGAGATACAGCTCATGACAGAGACAGAGGGAGACAAATACCTTGGCTTCTCCCATCGGAGCCTGCTGCTGGCCTAACCTAACTAGATACCACTTTGCAACGAAGCTAGCGAAATGTTGTTTGTATAGTTGTCCCTCACAGTAGAAGGCAGAGCAAGAGAAAGACAGAGATGGATTAGCGAGCAAATAGGCAAAGAGGAGCAGAACAGTCAAAAAAATGATTTCCTCTTCTTTTCTTACCTCACTTTCTGCTTCTGAGTAAGGTTAATAGTTCAGTCAGAAAATTTTGCCTTAGATGATCACCCCTCTGAGTTTTTCTATGAAATTTTCCCTTACCAGTGGGCCAATGCATGGCACTACCTATGAGCAAAAGCATACCAGTTAGCGAACATATGTGCAGTACCTTTTTTAGCACCTGTTATCACTAAGAAGCCAAAGTCGGGACCTCGAGAGATGTGTACACAGGATCAACTGGTTTTCATGGAGGCCAGTAGGTAAGTACATTGACAATGTCATCTTGCTGATTTCTGCAGTCCCAGGTACAGAAAGAGGATCGCCGTGTGTACGAGACTGAGGGAAAAGACCCTGGCATATACTGGTGGAGAGAATAGAGAAATTTCATCCAATTTCTTAATCATCCAAGAATAAGTCCTGGCTGTTTGGGATAATTACTGGAGGGTAAAAGAGATGCTCATCCATGATTTAAATCATGTACAATCCCTGCGTAATTTAAATCTATTTATCAACTCTTTGTTGAGTTTCTATTATGTGTTCTCAAGCGCCTCACTTGTAGAAATCAGCAGCTCAGTCTCAACTCGTGTTGCTATTATTGATGGTATTAAATGAGATCATAGAGAAAGGGCATCTGGACCTGAGGTGTGATCAACAAAGACTTCACTGATTCATGGAGCTGAGGAGGAGTGCACTAGGCAACAAGGGGAAAGCTTTCTAGGCAGAGAGAACAGTGGGAAGAAATGTTTGGAGAAATGGAAGAGAAGATATAAAATTTACTAAAACTATTCTTGCTTTGCAAAAGTTTGGGGCTCATTGCTGACCCTGGTTATATGAAGCCATAGTAGGATTGTCAGATTAAGCAAATAAATTCAAGGGCATCAAGATAAATGTGAATATCAGAAAATGGGAAGTATATTTTAGTGTAAGTATGTCCCTGCTATATTTTATCCAGCAACAGTTAACCATAGGTCTGATCATAGATAATATTTTACATACCAAAAATCTTAAAAAGAGGGAAAAAAGTTATGATGCTTAGCCCTAGGTGCTTTTTCAAAAGTAGCCCATCCAGATGACATTTTTTTTTTTTTTGTGAGTACCAGGAGTCAAACTCAGGACCTCACGCTTGCCAGGCAGGTGCTTATGTCGCTGAGCTATCTCACCAGCCCCAAATAACATTTTAAAAAGAGTAGTTGACAAACTTTGTATGTAAAAAGACAGATTTTAGGTTTTGTGGTCCATATGGTCTCTGCCCACTCAGTTCTACCTTTATTATATATAGAAAATGATGCATCAGTGAATGAACAAGGCTGTGTTCCAATAAAATGTTCTTTACAACAGGCAAATTACCCTCTGTCATGGTTTGCTGACCTCTGCTTTAGAAGTTGGTTCAGAAAGAATTTTCTTCCTTGTTGTGAAAAGTTGTTGTAATTTAAAACCAAAAAACAACAATCCAATCAAAACATGGGAAATGGTCCCGAATAGGCCCTTTGCCAAAAAGATATACAAATGGCCAATAAGGAAAAGGTGCTCAACATCACTAATCAGGGAAATGAAAGCAAAATCCCTATGACATACTACTTTACACCCATCTGGATGACTATTTTTTAAAATAAAACAAAATTAAAACAAACAAGAAATAACATGTTCGCAAAGGTGTGGATAAACTGGACCTTTTGTGTGCTGTTGATGGCAGTGTAAAATGGTGCAGCCACTGGGGAAGATAGTATGGTGTTTACTAAAACATTGAACATAGGCTTTTCATATGATCCATAAATTTGACTCTTATGTGTCTACCTAAAAGATTTGAAAACAAAGACTGAACAAATATCTGTACATCTATATCCATAGCAATGCTATTTCCAGTAGATGAGAGGTGGAAATAAACTAAATGTCCATTAATGGATAAATGGATAAATAAATGATGTGTAGTACAAACACACACAGAGGAATATTATTCAGCTTTAAATAGAAATGAAATTCTGATATGTTTCACATGGATGAACTTTGAAAACATTATGCTAAATGAAATATGCTAGTTAAAAAGTACAGTTTCTGTGGTTCCACTTGTATATGGAGACTAGAATGGTCAAATTCATAGGGACAGAAGTAGAGATTATCAAGAGGGTAACTTTTCATTCTTCCTGAAGATTACTGCTTAATGTGTATGGAGTTTCCATTGGGGAAGAAGAAAAAGTTCTGGAGATGAGTAGTAATGATCTTTGCACAATAATATGAGTATAATTAATGCTGCTATACTGTACACTTAAAAGGATAAAGAGAACAATTTGTGTGTGTGTTTGTGTGTGTTTGTGTGTGTGTACATATATAGTGAGGACTGAACCCAGGACCTTTGCACTGAGCTACATACCTAGTTCATTATTTTGAAACAGGGTCTTGCTAAGTCACTAAATTACCCAGTCTGGGCTTGAACTTGGATCCTCCTGCCTCAGCATTCTAGAGTGCAGGAATTACAAGTGTATACAACACCCTTGCCGAGAATAAATTTTAGGTTTATATATTTCACCACAGTGAAAAAAAGCTACTTACAGAAGTATACCTGTGTATTTTTTTCTCTTGTCTAATTGCTCTGGCTAATGTTTCCAAAACTGTATTGAATAGGAGTGGTGATAAAGGACATCCTTGTCTTTTTCCTGATTTTAGAGTGAAAGCTTTCAGTTTTTGACCATTTAGCATGATGTTAGTTGTTGGTTTGTCATAGATGACTTTTATAAGATTGAGGTAAAGACCATCTATTCCAATATTCTGTAGGGTTTTTTTTTTTTATCATGAATGTGTGTTGGGCTTTGTCAAATGCTTTTTCTGCATCTATTGAGATGATCATGTGATTTCTGTCTTTGGTTCTGTTAATATGGTATATTACATTTATTGATTTGCATATGTTGAATCATCCCTGCATCCCTGGGATGAATCCTACTTGGCCATGAAGTATAATCTTCTTGATGATTTGCTGCATTCTGTTTGCCAGTATCTTATTAAGGATTTTTGCATCAATGTTCGTTAGAGAGGTTGGCCTGTAGTTTTCTTTCTTGGTTGGGTTCTTCTCTAGTTATGGAATGAGGGTAATACTTGCTTCCAGGAATAACTCTGGAAGTACTGCTTCCCTTTCAAGTTCTTTAAAGAGGTTCAGCATGAGTGACATTAGTTCTTCTCTAAATTTCTTGTAGAATTCAATAATGAATCTGTCAGGGCCTGGGGTTTTCTTTGTTGGAAATTTTAAATTATGTTTTCAATTTCACTGGATGATATTGGTTTATTTAGAATTTTTATGTCTTCTTGAGACAAGAAAAAATTAAAAGGAATAAAGATAGGAGAGGAAGAAGTTAAATTATCATTACTTGCAGATGACATGATACTCTACATAGAAGACCCCAAAAACTCCACCAAAAAACTTGTAGATTTAATATCCAAATTCAGTAGTGTAGCAGGATACAAAGTCAACATTCAAAAGTCAACAACATTCCTGTACACAAGCAACAAACTCACAGAGAGAGAAATTAGGGAAACCACATCCTTCATGATAGCATCCAAAACAATGAAATACTTAGGAATTAATCTAGCAAAAGATGTAAAAGATCTGTACAGTGAAAATTACAGTAACCTAAAAAAGGAGATTGAGGAGGATATCAGATAATGGAAAGATATCCCTTGCTCATGGACAGGAAGAACCAACAGTGAAAATGTCCATACTCTCAAAACTGTTGTACAGATTTAATGCAATCCCAATCAAAATACCATTAGCATACCTCACAGATCTAGAGAAGACATTCCTCAAATTCATTTGGAACCAGAAAAGAACTACAATAGCAAAAGCAATTCTGGACAACAAAGGCAAGGCAGGAGGCATCACAATCCCAGACCTGAAATTATACTACAAAGCTACTGTGATAAAATCAGCATAGTACTGGCAGAAAAAACATACTTGAGGATCAATGGAACAGATTAGAAGATGCAGACACAACTACAAACACACTCAGCCACCTTATCTTTGACAAAGGGGCCAAACATGTTCACTGGGTGAAAGATAGCCTCTTTAATGAATGGTGCTGGAAAAACTAGCTTTCCACATGCCAAAGACTAAAACTAGACCCATGTCTATCATCATGCACTAAACTAGAGTCAAAATGGATCAAATATCTAAATATTAAAACAGAAACACTAGATCTACTGGAAGAGAAAGTAGGTAGAAATGTCAAAGACATAGGTGTAAGCAGAGAGTTCATGAACAAAACCCAAACTGCATGGGAAACACTTCAAAGAATCAACAACTGGGATTTCATCTTATTAAAAGTTTTGCACATCAAAAGAAATCACCAACAGAGTGATGACCACCCACAGAGTGGGAAAAAATTTTGCCAACTGTCCCTCAAAGGACTTCTATCTAGAAAATATAAAGAGTTGAAAAAAATCAGGCCCCCCAAATTCAAAGACCCAATCCAAAAATGGGCATCTGAGATGATTACTCACTTCTCAGATGAAGAAATACAAATAGCAAATAAATATATGAAAAAATGTTCAGCATCATTTATCATTTGAGAGATGCGAATTAAAAGAACACTGAAATTTCATCTCACCCCAGAGAGAATGTCTATCATGGAGAAATCAACCAATAACAAATGCTGGCAGAGCTGTGGGGAAAAGGGAACCCTTCTCCACTGTTGGTGGGAGTGTTGACTGATACAACCACCGTGGAAATCAGTGTGGAGATTCCTTAAAAAACTAGGATTAGAGATCCCATTCAATCCAGCTATTCCCCTTCTGGGCATTTTCCCAGAAGAATTAAAAACACCATACCACAGCAATATATATGCACCCATTTTTATAGCAGCACAATTTGTAATAGCTAAATCTTGGAAACAACCCAAATGCCCATCAACTGAGAAGTGGATAAAAAAGATGTTGTATTTTTATACAATGGAATACTACTAAGCTATAAAGAAGGATAAAGTTGAGACTTTTATAAGTAAATGGATACAACTTGAGACCATACTCATAAGGGAAAGAAATCAGTCCCATACGTGCAAAAATCGTATTGTCTCACTAGTGTGAGAAACTGAACAAGTAAATAAGATCTGAAATGTATAATAGATATTGTGAATTGGGAGAAACTGTTCAAATTAAAGACAAACTGTGATGGGGGAAAGGAGAAAGGAAGAAAAGGAAAAAGAAAAAAACATGTATACACAAAATAGTTAAGACAGTTATACAACTAGCTTCTCTTAGTTCCTTGAAAAGAATGTTTTGTGCTAATATTATTTAGACAAGATATCATGCCTATGTCTTGTAGTCTGTATAACTACTACGAAGACAGTACCCAATATATCAACTATTGTAATTGTCCTACTAACCTGTTTTGAAACTATTTCATTGTTTGTTTCTCCTTTTTCTCTTTAATGTGAAAAGAAAAAGCAGTATACCTGTCTAATCATGAACTACTCAAAAAACAACAAGTCATTTTGAAAACATTCTTTTTACTGCCAAAGTGGAAATAATGGTAGGTTATAGTTACTTGAAAAAAATTCCAAGAAATCTAAATATGTATAAGGTATGTAATGTAACAAAACTTAAAAGAAGATTGTCGGGCCGGTGAGATGGCTCAGCGGCGTAAGCGCCTGCCTTGCAAGCGCGAAGGCCCGAGTTCGACTCCCGAAACCCACATACGAAAAAAGGGGCCGGTGATATCGCTCAGCGGCACGGGCGCCTGTTGGCGCGCGAGGTCCTGAGGTCGTTCCCCCGGTACCCACAAAAAAAAAAAAAAAAAAAAAGAAGATTGTCTTCACAGGGCATGGGCAAATTATGCCTCACAGTCTCACTGTTAAACTTTCTCTCTCAGATACTATGGGAAAAGATTCTCTGCAACTTCGCACACAGACTATTGACAAGCCTGGGCAGTTAATTCTTGTCCCTGTGTTGAAGTGAGAAGCAACATATCCAGGTCACTGTGTCTAGGTCAAGCATGTCTGGCAGGTGGTGGGATTAGGGAAGGGTGTAATTATCCTGGCCCTAGCTTTCAAGGGTTTTTGAGTATTGTAGAGAAAACATGCACAAGAATATTCTCTAGCCATAGTAACGGCCAGATGCCCATACATTGCCACTGTCCTATCACTCACTTTGTGTTCTTCCCAAACACATCTGCCTCTTTTTCTATCAATTATCAATGTTTTGAGTTATTTGTTAATCTATTTTAAGTTCTGCTTCTATCCACAGAGGTTCACATGTTTCACAAAAGCATGATAAAATGGAAATAAAAACCAGGATCAGAGAAGAAAGACATTAGGTGGACATGGTGCACCCTTGTAATGCCAGCACTTGGAAGGCTGAGGCAGGAAGATAATGAGTTTGAGGCCAGTGTGGGCTACAGAGCATGGACCCTGTCTCAAAGGAAGAAAAACAAAGAGACAGGGAGGGAGGGGGGAGGGAGAGAGGGAGGGAGAGAGAGAGAGAGAGAGAGAGAGGGAGACTGACTCTGACTCAGTGATATTATACACCTGCATCTCCAAATATCTTTTTAAATATATCCTCCCCAAATCTTAGTTTCTTTTTGTATAGCCAGTATGAGAAAACTTCCTTGAGTCCTTGCAAGACTGATTTTCCAAGGGGTTGAAATTACTTAGAATCATTGCTTTTGACCTTTTTCAATGGAAGACATAACTGTAAGTGGAATTTAGAGATATCATTATATAAAAATGAATTTCATTTGTAGTAAATCAAATTAAATAATTTGTCTTCAATATATGCTAGATGCATGGCCATTGACAAAATTTTATGTATACTGAAAAAAAGCTATTTTGGATTTATTGATGTACTTGGACAAAGTGCTTCCTATTATGTGATAATTGATCCAGATATATAATATTAATACAAGATAAACAAATGGTAAATGCACATATACATACATACAGCCCTTATTGTATGATCCTTTTTCATATAAATGCAGTTATGCTCTTCAAAATGTTTTCACCATGATCTTTGAAATGAAAACTTTCCTTTCCAATAGTAACTTTTAAAGCTTAATTTTTTTCAGATGAAAAATAAGAATCACCTTGTGTTTTACTTAGTTACTTCTCTACCCACTTTTGCTTCTTTTTGCTACTTGTTTTATGCCCCTAGCATTGCCCCCAACCTGCCTCCCCTTCATTCCTGCCTGCTTGCAGTAACCATTTTCTAATGCAAATCTACTCCTGCCACCCCCGCTATAATCTTCAGTGACTGTCTGTTGTTTCCAGTCTAAAGTTTCAATCTACTGGCTGGTCAGATCTGACCCTCATTTGCCTCTCTGGTCTTCTCTTATATCATATTCCTACATGCAAGTTTTCTGTATGCAGAAAAACTCACTTATTTCCCTGAAGTTCGATGCACCCTCTTGCACCAGGCTTTGGCTCGTGTTGCTTCATCCATTTGTAATACCTTTCTTTTTCCTGTCTACCTGGTTAGTTCCTAGGAGCATATGTACTGGAAAGAGATCAGACTTTGTATTGAGCTAGCTGAACTAATGAGCTTGTCATTTAATGTTATGTGCTTCTGTTTCTTTGGCTTTTCTTCATTCTTTTTGTTTGTTTTTGCCATACTGGGTACTGAACCAGGGCCTGGCACATGCTAGGCAAGAACTCTACCACTGAGCTACATATGTAGGCCTTTTTTTCCCTTTTGTTTTGAGACAAGGTCTCACTAAGCTGCATCAGCTAACTCAAACTTGCCATCCTCCTCCTCAGCCTCCCTAATGGTTGGGGTTACAGGTGTATGCCACCACACTGGCTCTTGGTTCTTTCACCTGCAAAATAGCTTAAAAATACCTGCTTTGCAGGGGTCTTATAATTAATAAGAAAAACACTTGGAATTTAGCAGTAGATATTTTATAAATACTTGTTTTTATTACTCAAAATATTGTTATTAGTCATACTGTTAACATTATTTATATTGATGACTCTAGTGATGTCATTTTTCTCTAAAGCATTTTCTGGCATCTCACAAGAGGATTGACTTTACCTACCTATACTTGTCCTGGAACTTGACCACCCTTCCCTGAGCTATTATCCCAGTATGCTGGAACTGCATATTCATTTGTCTATTTCCTTGCTGGACAGAGAACAGAGTCGAGAAGGGAACTATCGTTTTTTTATCTCCACATGTAAAAATGAGTTAGTGTTTGAATGAAAGAATTCCCTGGTTCTACTGGGTTTTGTATAACATCATCCAAATGACTAGTGATTACTAGTTCAGAAATTTTATCTGAACTAAGGAGATGTCAGCTTAGTTATTTTTGTCAAACTACAGAGCCATTTATGTGACAGTGCAGGACGTAATTCAAGATGGCAGAACAAAGAGATGGTGCCATCATTATCCACTGGCCCCCAGAAGCCAGATAATGCCTTTAATTCCTTCTCCTCCAGAAGCCAGGTAACTTTTATTAGCAATAAATTGCATTTGTCAATCCTGTGCCTTAAATACATCAAGATTCCTTAATGCATTTAGAATAAAATTTATATATCACACCATAATAAATGCTAATCTTATTGACCTCAACTCTGATCTCTTTTCACCCCTTCTTGCCCAATATTCCAGCCCCAGTGAGCTGCTGTCAGTTCCTTGAATCACTAGGCCTTTACACATAGCATTTCCTCTACTGGATGTTCCCGTACCACTTAACCTGCTGCCTTGTATTTGATCTCCTTGTAAATGCCACTTCCTATAGGCTATCTTTTCTGACATGTTAGGCTAGTCTGACATGTTAGGCTAATCCCCTGACTCGCTGGCTGCCCCTAGAGGCTCTGAACTTACCCAGTCCCCACACCCATTGTTCTTTGTGGTGATGTATTATCGGATAGTTATTCTCTTGGCTAGACTGTAAGCTCATGAGGACAGGGATCAAGTCTGTTGGTTTCACCACTGGACCTCCTTAATGATAGTAGCTGATATATAGCAACGAGTAGATATTTGCAGAATGAACAACTTCTAATGTTTTGGAAAACTATTGCTAGGAACTGTGCATTTTCAAAGTGATAGCCATCTAAAAGTTTTATTTTGGGATAAAAAAAAGTACATTTCCAAACAAAGATGGCCACCATTGTTTTTCTGTCATCACTCCCATCAGGACCTTGCAAGCCGTCTTTGTTTACTCTTATACCTGTCCAGTTCCTTAGGCAATAGGGTCATATTTTCTGATCAAAGTGATGAATCAGTGAGAGAAGCTTTTGGCACAGTGTACACGCCACATGGCTACAAGGAAGGCACAACTTTCCAGGTTATCTGGGGTCTGTTAGTGAGCTATGAGACACATCCATAGATCTTCCTTCTCCTCTATTCTCTTTGAGTTTTCTGTAACCCTTTTCCATATATATACATGCCTCTATTACCAGATGGTTGAAGCAAGGCAAGTAAGATTAATTAAGCAACAACTTGCATTACTTTTCTGGCTGTAGTGGAGATACAGAAAGAAAGAGAGAAAGAGAGAAAGAGAGAGAGAGGTTGATAGACTGATCAACCATGGTGTAACGATAATGTACTTCATTTCTCATATAGTTTATTTTTACTAGTTATTTTTATCTTGGAAAAATTTTAAAATGATTTTATAGCAACACTGTCCTTCTTGCCCCATTTCCAGAGACAGTCATGGACTAATGGTGGTATCTTTGTGATTCTTTAGAAGTATGGAGAAACTAAACATGACAGACTCTTACATATTTCTAATTTTTCCTTTTAATGTCTGTACTTATCATTTCTCTTAACCAGCTTTCATTCACTTAATGTATCATATTTCCTCAGAAAATCAAGGCTCTTTGTATTTAGCTGGTTCTCCCTCCCAAATTATTCTACCTGCAGGTGCCAGAACAATTTTCCTGATTCATAGCCTTGCAGATGTTGCTTAATTGATCCAAAGCCTCCAGGGGCTCCCAAATACCTATAGGATGAAGGCCAAATCTCTTAGCCTGACAAGAGAATTCTCTAGCTGGATAGTCTGAGCCTCTCTCATTAATTTCTGTGTTTTTCTACGTACATTGGTTGAGTGCCAACTGAATGCAAGGCTGTATGGTAGGGAGACTATGACAAATGTAAACATGGTTTCAAATAGCTCACAAATTTGAGATGGGAAGCAAATACTGAATCAAATAACCATGATGAAAGGGAGAGAACAACATAATTCTAATTGTGAGTGTGTGTGGAGTGGTGATAACAGAATTTGGTGCTTGTAACACAGTAAGTGCTTACTCAGTGCAATAGGTGCACACACGACTGATGATAAGACTGTAGTTGTTCTCTTGAGAGATTGGTGTGAAAGAAGGGATTTCAGTGGGCCCACAGTACAGGTTGATACAGAAAGAAAATATAATCACTCAAAGAAGATGTGGGGTGCTGTGAATCTGAGGTGCCATGAGTGGCTGTCAATGGAGATGGAATGTGGGCAACCATGAGTGGAGGCTCATTCACTGATAGAAAATCAGGAGGAATACCTATGAGGAGAAGGGGGTGAAAGATGCCAATATAGGTTCCATTCTGATGCAAAGATGCTTCTAATAGAAAAAGAGATATCAAAAAGAGTTTGAGGATAGGTGATTTAGACAACTCAATTTTGAGGACCCACTGGGATATTTCAAGGAAGATGTCTAGTGGTTGTGTAGGGAATGTGTAAAAGTTTGCTGGAGTGGCATTTAAGTTGCAAATTGGAGACTTTAGTTTGGAGACATGGCTGAATCATAGGTGAGATCGCTTGGGGAGAGAGTTTGGAAAGAGAGTCACCTGCTTCTCACTTCTAGGACCCTTTGCTCTAGGCCAGCATTCTGTGTCCCATGCCCACCAGGGGCTGCTTTGCTCATGCTATCCTCTGCTTTTCTTGACTAAATACACCTTATTTCTTGAGTTTTTCAAACATTTCTTCACCATGATGTATGTACCAGATACTTGGCTAGGCATTGTGAATTAGGTTACAGAAACAGGTCCTTCATCTTCTAAGAAGTTGTCTTTAAGATCTTGTCCAAGACCTAGTCCACACTGACTTTCCCTCTAGCGAATGTTTGGAACATGTACTGCTCCATATTGAACATTTAGTCCAGGGAATGCGGGCATTTGTACTTATCTCGTTAGGAATGTGCCACATCTGCCCATCTATGCAATGGGATCATTGAGAATAGACACTCATTCTCTGGTTTGAGTCCCCCAAAAGCCATGCACAATGCTTTGTACAAAGGTGGTACTATTTTGAAGGCTCTGTGGCTTGGTTGTTATTTGCTAGTTTCGTCTCCTTCCCTCATCTCCATAGGCATCAATTATTACACCTTATGGTTCTCATTTGAAGACTTAAAAAGTAGATAAAAATATGACTTGCTATGACTGATAAATTATAGAGACAATTTTAGTGGAGAACACTTCTGCTCACCTTGTCATTCAAAAGAGTTTAAGTGCTTTCTGCCTTCTAAATATGTGGAGATGCTATAAACAGTGAAGTGAAGAATGAAGTGATAATTAATACTTAAGTAATTAATCACCCAGCTCAGTCCATGGTGAGTAGTTTGGTAGAGTCGTTCATGGTAAAATCATTTTGTTTTTATTATTGTGACAATATTTTAAGAGAAATCTGAATTGTCCTGAAGATTTCTGTGGGTTAGGGATTATGGACTCGTAAACCTGAGATCTTGAACGACAGTAGGTACTTGTCTACCAGAGGGTAAGTGGTTTCTTCTCCAGGGCCAATTGTAAGTGACCAGTAGAGTTTGCCAGGGCACTGTTAGAAGAGGGTATAAGGTAGAGTTTGTGGTCAGTGGGAAAGTATCTTAGTGGAATGTGCCCATCACAGGTAATAGTGGTAAAGGCGTGTGTTTACCTTCTTGGGAAACATCCTCTTTGTACAGATCAAGGAATTAAATCTTAGAATATAGAAAATTTCAACAAATAAACATTTATTAAATCTTACTATTGCCAGGTAATTTGCCACATAATGTAAGGTTCCCTTCTCCTAAACACCTTATTGAGAAGGAGGGACTTCAAAGCCTTTAGCACAGTGCATATTATAGAAAGTACATTTACATTTCTATATATTTTCACTTGTCTGAGACAGAAGAAAAAATGTTCTCATGCATTTATTTTCAGCTCACCCACTTAGCAAGCAATTGAATGTTGATTTCTTAACCTAACAACCTAAATATAGTTACTTTTCACACCTTTTGATTTTTGCAAGCATTGCATCTCCCCCAGGAATAACTTCACTCACATTTTCAAGTACGCATATCTCTGAGTCCCAAACCTAGATGACTAATATTGAGACTTTTGAATTTCAAAATAAGCAGAAGGTAATTCATGAATTTGTTCACTTTTTCCCCCCACAGCCTCAAAGCATTCTGATAGACATTAAGTCTTCAGTTATCTCACACTTTCATATCCCAAGAGTGTTTTTAGCTTGGACATTAAATAGTCTGATGCAGATGGTAGAAGAATTCTGGCTTTAAATTTAACTTTTAGTTGTTTTAGTAGGCATGGTCCAGGTATACAGCAATGTGATTAATGGAGCATCTGGAATTAGCCATCAGGTCCATGAAATTTAGGTGGGTCTGTTTAGTTGGATCAGTGCTCAGCTACAACTCAGGGGAAAGAACTCTGTGGAAGACACACATGTAAGGTCAAGTCCTATCTCTTGACTGCTGTATTATTTTGGCAAATCCTATTTAACTTCTGTTTCTTTAGCTATGAAATATGGATCATCATGAAGCATACTCCTAGGGATAGTATGAAAATTAGTTAGATATCACAGTGGAGATCATATCCAATTTTTCTCATCTATTTTGTTCTCTTATGTATTAACCCCCACCAACTTCATAAATTAAGTCACCATCATGCTATTGTTTGCCTTAATTTTGTACATTAACTGGGTGGTTCTTCTACATTATGTTATGTTGATCATGGTTATCTGGAGACCTGGACTTGAAGCCCCCAAATTTCACTTTGTCATATTCTGTTGGTTCAGGTTTTCACACAGCCAGCCTAGATGCAAGGGGATGGAAAATAACTTCACTTCTTTTTTTATAAGTATTATTTTTTATTTAATTTTACCTCTTAATTCAAGGAGTGACATGTCAACAAGGAGAAGAAGCATTACTTGACTCACTTTTGGGTACTAGCTGTCACTTTATTACATTTAGAATAAAATCTGAAATCCTTACCATGGCTTTTTGGTCTTTGTCTACCACCGCCTCTACCCTCTCTCTCTGGAACTTATGACACCCCTCCCCTGGTTCCCAGATTTAAAAAACCAGGTTCAGAATACCTTGATTCTCCCATTTCTTTGGTGCCCAGTATCACAGCTGGCAAGGAGGGGTTCAATAAATATTGATTAAATACTGATCAAAAGGTAAGTTAACTGAATTGCCATTTTAAAATCTCTCCTAGGGGTTGATAAATCTGAATTTGAACTCAGTATAGCCTTCAGAGCCCAAATTATTTCTGTCAGTCCAGAGCCAGGTATGGTGGCTTTGGTAGCATCAGTGTCAGGTCCAAAAATTAGAGAAGTGGAGTAAGGTAAGGGGTGAAAGTTACAGGTCCATTTTCATAATGGGATTGAAGCTGGAAATAAGATAGTTACTCTAACTGACAACATTTTATATTAAATGCTACAGTTGGTTTGATGTGGAACATCTGTTTAACATCACATACAAAATAAAACTTTCTCTCTGACATTTTTGGCACTGAAGGTTCCTAGAAAATACTGGGTGATCAACATCCTTTGAATATTAATGAAGCAAATTAGCTCCAAAAATGCCCTACTGTGTCTCAGCTCCAGGAGCCAACATGACTCATTAAACTCCTGTTGATTAGAAATGTTAAAGAATATTTTCTTTCTTTTCATTTTAATTAAATATATTTGACAGGCTTTCTTGATTCCCAGTTGGCCAAGACTCCCAAAATGTGGCCTGAGAGAAGAATGGCACTGTCTTCTACAGATCTTGCAGGCCTGTACTGGATTTCATTATTTCCTAAAAGACCCTATAAAATAATCAGTAAGTTTTAAGACAAATGAGATCCAAAGTTTTGTTTCTGTTTTTTATTTTTTGGAGAAACAACAGCGAGAAAGAAGCAGATATGTCCTACATGATTGCAGGCGAGTGGTATGAAGATTATAAATTGAGTCGGGCTGGTTAACCGAGTGTAATAATAAGATGTAAGTAGTGTTTTTTTTTCTCTTTCCCATGGCTGGGACAAAATACCTGACATCTACAAATTACAGGAGGAGGGGTTTATTTTGTTTCGTGTTTCCAGTCCATGATCAGTTGGCTCCAAGGTGGCAATGACATGGTAGAAAATCTCAGCGGAGGAAAGCTGTTCAACCCATGGCATCCAGGAAGCAGAGAGAGAAGAGAAAAGCCAGGGATCAGAATGTACCGTTCCAGTTCACACTGTTGGTGACACACCTCCAACCAGGCCCCACCTCCTAAAGCACATTAGGCTACTAAAATTATCAATGGATGAGTCCACTGGGAGAACAGTGCCCCCATAATCCAATCACTTTCCACACACATGGGCCCTCTGGGGGATATTCTAGATCTAAACCATAATAGCACAGTTTTAATTTTCCACCCATCTGCTGAGCCATACCAAAGGCTGTAGTGATTCTGGGACACTTAATTTTTCCATCTTGATGGATTGATACACAGCTATAGAGACCTTATCCTGAGATCACGGCTGAGAACTTTATCATCCCAGCTGCAAAAAGCCAAGGAAGACATATACTGTGATTTCTGTCTTTTATTTGCAGCATCACATAAAAGCATCTTAACTTTAAGTTGTGCTGTTCTATGGTCAGTTTATAGCCACATAAATACCTTCTGATAGTGCAGTGGACAGGAATGGAGAATAAAGACCTAGAAGGAACAGCTTTGAGAAATGGAGGAAAAGAAAAAAGAACTCTTCTTTCTGTACTTCCTACATTGCATCATCTTCCCTCAAGTGTGAGAGCTAGAGAGCTCTGAGCTAAATTACAAAAATATCAGTTATATAGTCTTTTCCCTTTAGAACATTATTGTCCCCATTTTACAGATGACCTGTCAGGGAGGATAGAGGGACTTCCTCACTGTCACAATAACTAATCAATTCAAACATATAGAGATATTGGTCTGGTACCATGGTAAGCACTGTAGAAATAGAAATAAACAAAACTTAACTACTGTTCTAAAGGACTATTATAACCACTACCCACGTGTAAACTGGGACCTTCAGTTCATCAGCTAAAAATATTTATTAAATTCCAACTATGTGCCAGACATTTCTCTAAGCCAAGTCACTTCCTTTCTTAGTCTTCTGTTTCTTCATCCTCTTAGCCAGAAAGTTGATCTAAATCCAAAAGGGAGAAGGTCCTTCTTTCCTTCCTTCTCCCTCAATGACCAATTATTAAGCTACCCAGAACTTGCCAAGTACTATCACTCATTGTAGAAACAAAAATATAGCTAAGCTATACTTTCCTCAAAAAATCCTGCAGTCACCTGGAGCGTATGTAGCTGAATGGTAGAACATGTGCTTAGTATGCACAAAGCCCTGGGTTCAATTCTCAGTGCATGCATATACGCACATGCACACACACACACACGCATACTCACTACCCCAGAAATAAACTCCATTTACAAATTAACATCCAGTGTTTTTTTTTTTTTTTTTTTTGTGGGTACTGGGGGTCGACCTCAGGACCTCACACTCTAGCAGGTGCCCATGCTGCTGAGCGATATCACTGGCCCTTTTTTCGTATGGGGGTTCTGGGAGTCGAACTCAGGACTTCGCGCTTGCCAGGCAGGCGCTTATGTCGCTGAGCCATCTCACCAGCCCCCAACATCCAGTGTTAAACTTGTCTTCAAGCATTCCATGGGTCATTTCTTTAAACCAGATTCTGGGAAAACCCCTGTCTTTCCATCTTTTCTCTCTTCATTTCCTCCTCTTTCTTCTCTTTTATGTCTGATTACAATCAGAACTGAAAAAAATTTTTCTTTTTCCTTTTTTATACAGAGTGATTTAGTAATCTCCATTTCTTCTGCATCCAGTTCAAAGTGACTTTGCCATTCCATAAACCTAAGTTCTTAAGCCAAGCTTTTTTCTCTTAGCCTTGTTTGCCGGTTATATATATTGTACATCTCACAACATTCCCAGTGAGTGTAATGCTCAGTTTTATTTCCTTCAGTGATAAAATGCTCATTATTCCTTAAAGCAAAGGCCCTTTTCAGACAGCTCAGGTTATCAGAACCTTGTCTTATACATTGACCAGATATTTTCCTCATTGCAAAGCCTATCCATCTCTTCTGAGTTCACTAAAATAGATATATAATCTTTTTTCCACATGACAGTTGTTGAAGGATTTAATGACAAGGGTCACATTACCTATGAATCTTCTATCCCACATATCATCATTTCATGGTTTCTTGGATGTCAAAGTTCCTAGACCCTTTATCATCAAGAGCTGTCTCTTTAGACATCTTCTACTTTGTCAGGGTTAAACTGAGGGTATGACAGTCAGATATGAGTGAAATATATATATGTATATATATATATATCTTATATATATGATATGATATGATATATTATATGAGTAGACTGAGTAAAGAAAGTCATGCTCATCTTTGTGGGTATCATCCAAGCTGACAAAAGGCTTCAAAAACTAAACAAGAAAGTGTGATTTCAACGCACGAAAGCATGGGTTGCTCCCAGCAAAACTACGGGGGCTTTAGGGGCCCAACAACCTCCTACCATGTCTAGAAAAACGGCAGAGTCAAAGAAGATTAATATTCTTTAGATTTAGTGCTGTTTACCTTCTTGGGCTTTGGGATTACCTGGAACTGCTTATTCTTTTCTTCTTTCTCTTTTCTGTTCCTTTTAGGAATGGAGCTTCTATACTTGTCCCACCATTGTATTTAGGAAGCATATAACTTGCTTGCCTTTACAGGTTCACAGCTGGAGAGCTACTTGCCTCAGATGAATCATGCTGTGAATCTCACGCATATGGTGTTTAGATAAAACTTTGGACTTTAGACATGGCAGTTGATGCTAGAATGAGTAAAGGTTTTGGGGGCTATGGGAATGAATGTATTTTGTGTGTGAGAAAGAATGCATTTGGCGAGACTCAGGAAACAATACTAAGGTTTGAAATATGTCCCCCCCAAAATTCAGGTTTTGCCAATGTGATAGTATTTAGAGGTAGGACCTTTAAGAGCTGCGTAGGCCTAGAAAGGTTCTCCCTGGTTAATGGGATGTGACTCTTTTATTATTATTATTATTATTATTATTATTATTATTATTTTGTCTTTTTGAGGCATGGTTTCACTATGTAGTTAGGCTGGCCTTGAACTCACTTTGTAGCCCAGGCTGGCCTTGAACTCACAGTGATCCTCCTGCCTCAGGAGGCCCTTTTAAAAATAGGCTTCTAGGGCCGGCGAGATGGCTCAGAGGCATATGCCCCTGCCTGGCAAGCATGAGGGCCCGAGTTCGACTCCCGGAACCCACATACGAAAAAAGGGCCGGTGATATCGCTCAGCGACACAGGTGCCTGCTGGCGCGTGAGGTCCTGAGGTTGACCCCCGGTACCCACAAAAAAAAAAAAAAAAAAAAAAAAAAAAAAAAAGGCTTCTAGCAGCATTAGCTGGGTTGCCCTTCCACTTCCTGTGAAAATACAGCAAAAATGCCCTCACCAGACCAAATAAATGCCTGTGTCTTGGTCTTGGACTGCCCAGCCGCTAGAATTATGGGAAATGAATTTATATTCTTTATAAATTATCTAGTCTACGATGTTGGCTTATGGTAGTACCAGACAGACTGAGACACACATTGACACTCTTTCCTTTCTGTCCAGGTTTAGGGATCACATAAACACTGGTTCTGAGCTCACTGAGAAGTCCTTGTCCTAGAATATTGACATCTTTAAAAATTGTTTCTCCAAGTGTGATATTGAGATCACCACATCCAAATCCCATGCGTAGAGGAGTTATTAAAATGCATACCCATAGCCCTACCATAGCTTGTTGAATCAATTTCTGAGGCTAGACTCACAATGTGACTTTCACATTCCTCTCTCCCATATCCCCCAGGACATATCCAGGTGATTCTTGGGCAATGTCTGAAAACAATGGTGGTTCCTTAATCATCTAGCTGGAACTTTCTAGATTTAGCCAGAGAGGATTTCTCTTTTAAAGACTTGGGTTATGGGGTTTTACCTCTTTTGCCTCTAAACTTCTGGGAATAAACTCCATAAAAACATATAGAAATTCTTTTAGAGAATATAAATTTCCATAAATTTTGAAAACAGCCAGTTTTCATGACGTTTACCAACATTGTCCTTATAGAAGGTATAAAAGAGCCCCCTTCAGTAGTGGCTGGGTGAAATCCATTTATTTCTAAGTGTAAGATATTAATGAATAAAGATAATTACATGGTGTAGTCCAGAGTTGGTGTGATCTGTAACTGTTTATCAAGGGACGCAATTAATGCCAGCCTTGGAAACCATTATTGTAATGAACATTTCATACAAAAGGATCATTATATTTTAAAAGGTATAGAAAGAGAAGATATAATATGCCATGTGGATTCCAAGGACAAGCTAGATGGTTTAATTATCACTGTTAGAAATCAGGTTTTAAAACTGAAGTACAAATTGCTGAGGACTGAACTATATGTGGAGATGTGTGTCATCAGAGAATGGAAGGAGAACAGGGGAGAATTAAGGGGCATCCAGCTAGGTGCTTTTGCTGTTTCATCTCATTGGATCCACATAATAACTCCATTTGTGGTTGATGGGAGCAAGGAGCAGAGTGTATTCAGAGACACTGTGGAAGGATCATGGGGTCCTATGTCATGAAGGACACTTGAGGCTCCTCTACAGATGTACCAAGTGATGGACAGGGGAAAGGGGCCCTTGGAGAACTGTCCATATCCTTCCCAAGCTCTACCACTCCACTTAGAGAGGGTGTTCCTCTCATCCTCCATGGCTATTCCTTATTGAAGGCCACCATCAGGTTTTTCCCAAAGTTCCCTGCCCTGAATTTCTTGCTCCATTCCTTTTACTGCTCCAAATCCTAACTACTCTTCAATCCACTTGAGTTGTAACTTAACCAGGGCAATGTTTCACAGAATTCTGGCCCATTGTAGAGTTCTATATAATTTCTAGTCAACCATGGATATGGTACCCTACACTCAATTATTCATGGATATTTTCCTCATGTCAGATGTGCCTCTTTCACTTAAATGCATAAAACTTTCTTTTATTAAATTAAGTTTATTGGTTTATTTATTGGTAGATATACATAATGATCACTTTCATTATAGGGATTTGTACCTGTACGTGATATACTTTTATTCCCCTCCCTTCTACCCCTCTTCCTCTCCTTATTTACAAAAGCTTTGTTTCCATTGTTTCCTTCTTTTCTCAATTTTTTATTTTCCTATCCTTTCTTTCTCCCTTCCCCCTCCCTAGTTCCTCTTCCCATTTGAACAATTTTTTTCTATTTCACAATATCTATTATACATTTTGGTCCTTATTAACACTTTCAGTTTCTCACACCAGAGAGACAATGTGATATTTACACATCTGTCTCCAATTTTATTTCACTTAAGATTATGGTCTCAAAGTGCATGCATTTACCTAGAAATGTCTCAAGTTTATCCTTCTTTATGGCTGAGTAATACTCCATTGTATAAAAAAAAATCTTGTTTATCCATTCCTCAGTTGATGGGCATTTGGGCTGTTTCCAAGATTTAGCTATTACAAATTATGCTGCTGTAAACATGGGTGAGCATTTATCACTGTGGTATGATGCTTTTAATTCTTTCAGGAAGATACCAAGAAAGGGACTAGCTGGGTCAAATGGGACCTCTAGTCCTAGTTTTTTGAGGAATCTCCACTCTGATTTCCATAGTGGTTGCACCAGTCTACAATCCCACCAACAATGGAGAAGGGTTCCTTTTTCCCCACAGCCTCACCAGCATTTGTTATTGGTTGATTTCTTGGTAATAGCCATTCTCTCTGAAGTAAGATGGAATGCCAGCATTAGTTAATTTGCATCTCTCAAATGACCAGTGATGCTGAACATTTTTTCATACATTTATTTGCTGTTTCTACTTCTTCATCTGAGAGGTGCGTATTTATCTCACATGTCCATTTTTTGATTGGGTCTTTAAATTTGGGGGGGTTCTGATTTTTTCAGTTCTCTATATGTTCTAGATATTAGTCCTTTGTCTGAGGAACAACTGGAAAATTTTTTTCTCACTCTGTGCGTTGTCTCTTCACTCTGTTGATCATTTCTTTTGCTGTGCAAAAGTGTTTTGTTTAATGAGATTGGATCCCAGTTGTTGATTCTTTGTAGTGTTTCCCATGTGATTGGAGTTTTGTTCATAAAGTCTTTGCCTATACCTATGTCTTCAAGAGTTCTATGTATTCTCTCTTCAAGCAGATTCAGTGTTTCTGTTTTAATATTTAGATCTTTGATCCATTTCAATTTTAGCTTAGTGCATGGTGATATACATGGTTCTAATTATAGTCTTTGGCATGTGGAAAACCAGTTTTTCTAACACCATTTATTAAAGAGGCTATCTTTCTTTCAGTGAATGTGTTTGGCCCCTTTTTCAAAGATAAGGTTGGCTATGTGTGTTTGGAGTTGTTTCTGCATCTTCTAATCTGTTTCATTGATCCCGAGGTCTGTTTTTTTTCTCCAGTACCATGCTGTTTTTATCACAGTAGTTTTGTAGTATAATTTCAAGTCAGGGATTGTGATGGCTCCTGCCTTGCCTTTGTTGCTTAGAATTGCCTTTGCTATTCTAGGTCCCTTCTGGTTTCCTAAAATGAATTTTAGGAATATTTTCTTTAGTTCTGTGAGGTATGCTAATGGTATTTTGATTGGGATTGCATTAAATCTGTATAGGAGTTGTGGGAGTATGGCTATTTTCACTGTTGTTTCTTTCTACCCAAGAACAAGGGATATCTTTCAATTGTCTGATATCCTCTTCAATCTCCTTTTTTAGGGTACTGTAATTCTCTTTTTTCAGAATACTGCAGTTTTCAATGTAAAGACTTTTTACTTCCTTTTTTAGATTGATTCCTAAGTATTTCATTTTTTTTTCATGCTATTGTAAAAGGTGTAGCTTCTCTAATTTATCAGTGAGTTTGTTATTTGTGTACAGGAATGCTATTGATTTTTGAGTGTTGACTTTGTATCCAGCTATGAATTTGGTTATTAAATCTAGAAGTCTTTTAGTGAAGTTTTTGGGTCTTCTATGTAGAGTATCATGTCCTCTGCAAATAATGGTAATTTAACTACTTTCTTTACTATCTTTGTTGCTTTTATTTATTTCTATTGTCTAATTTCTCTGGCTAATGTTTCCAGAACTATATTTAATAGGAGTGGTAATAGTGGACATTCTTGTCTTATTCCTAATTTTAGAGTGAAAGCTTTTGATTTTTGACCATTTAGTGTGATGTTGGCTGTTGGCTTGTCATAGATGGCTTTTATCAGATTGAGATAAAGACCAGCTATTCCAATTTTCTGCAGCATTTTTATCATTAATGGGTGTTGCCTGTGGGGTATTTTGCCACTTTATAAAGTTTTATGCCTGTATTTTGTTTGATCTACAAGTCTCTTATTTCAGATTAATTTTGACATCTTGATGTATGTCCCTCCCTTCCTTCCAATTATCTGTGTTTTTAGATGATTCTCTCTGAGTTACTCCAACATGGCTCCTCTTCTATTCAGTCATGTTGAAATCCAGAAGACTTTCACATCAACAACTTATTTAAAGTAACAGGGGATGTATCAGTTGGGAAGGGGCTCAGTCAAGAGGGACAGACCACCCAGAATATGATATACCTAATGATTTATTTTACCTTCTTTCATGGAAACATACTCTTTCTAGGGTTACTAGAGTGGCTTGTGCTTGTTGGAGACCCAGGCTCCTTCTATCTTAGTGGTTTTTCATCCTTAACATATGGATTGCATTGCTAGTTTTGAGATTCTAATTTACTTCCATTGTCAGTTTTGAGAGTCCAGTTTACTTCCCTTGCTAGTTCCCTTTCCCTTGCTGATTTCAGTTTACCAATTTACTCAAATAATAACTAATATTTATAGAGTCACTCCCATATTCCAGTGTCTTATTTCTCCCCACCTCAAAGCAAAAACAAGATAAAAACTCATATACTAGTAGTTTACTTGGGAATGTAATGTTAAAGAGCCAGGAGTGAGGGACAAAGTAGAATCTAACAGAAGATAAAAACCAATATAAGCATACGTTGCACACACAGGCTGCAGGTATATAATCCCTTGGGACATTCCAATGAGCTATTGAAAGATGATTTTGCATATTGGCAAAATCATGATTCTCATACAGACATAAAAATGAGCACATGTTAAATATTTAACTCATAACCAAAGAGAAACTAGACACGTATTTTATCCACTTTGAAAGACAACCTGAAGAACAGATAATAGGAAACAAGGAGAGACTTTGTGGAGATGGAAAGGAGACCTGGGGATGTAGAGAAATGGGAGAGAGGATAAGGGAAGGGGAAGTAATAAGGAACAAGATACAATATGTGTATGTAACAATATCCCAAAATGAATATATTCATTGTATCACAAACATATACTAATAATTTAAAAAGTGACAGTTACATTATAAATCAGAAATTTTGAAATGAATTTGCAAATAAATAAAAGCAAATCTAGTTTCTACCAGAGTGGGAAAGGATGAGTTTTAGACAGCACAAAATTCACTTATCTATAGACAAGAATTATTTATCATTGCACTAGTCAGTTCTTGCATCCAGTCTTTCCAGCTACCACTTGTGACTTTTATATTTGTGCTAAATTGCTTTCTGCTCATGAGATCAGATCTAAATGGCAGCCATTGCTTAGGGTAGAAAGTAAGTTCCAAGCCCTGAAGTTTAGCTAGAGGAGAATAGCTAGATTTATCTGAAACAAAGAATAAAAACTCCTAATGGAAAGCCTATTATAATATCAATGGCTCAGCTTGGGCAGCACATTATTGGCTGTGTGTTTAATGTCATTAGTATGGCCTGATATCAAAACCCTGCAGGCATCCCCACCCCTACCTGACCTTTACAGAAACAGCTATAATGTTTTCTCCTCTCTTTCTTCAAAGCCAGAATGTATTGCGGAAGTGAGAGTGGAACAGTTTTGAAAAGGTAAAAAAATTACCTTCAACAAAATCATCCCAGCGACTTAGGAGGTCTTGGTGAAAGAGAAACATAAAAGTGACTTGGCTCCCACTGTCACCAGCTGTACACATTGTCTTGCCCAGTTTGCAGGCTGTGCAGCAGGGAAGGAAGGCGTGGGTGCTTAGCCATTGGACACTTAATCACAGCTCTCTGGGGACTTACAGGCTAGGCCAAGGGAAACAAATATTTAAGCCTGATTAGTTATTTCTGTGGTATAGCTTTGAGGCACATTATATATACATAATTTCCTTTACTTGTGATTTTGTTCTTCTCTGGAGATATTTCCAAGTCTATAAATCCTTTTAGTGCCCCAGTGGAAAAGCCTTATGTGGTTGCCCTCAACCAGGTTCCTTGGACAATAAGAAATCAAGCAACACTTGTGAGAGCCTGTCACTCTTTCTTGGCTCTAAGTAAGTAGTACTGTATTAATGAATTTCAAACTTTTCTAGAGCCAAGAAAAGTGCCACCCTGGTGGGTCACAACACAACAGGCAGAGTTCTTAAGAAGCAGTGTTCTCTTTTACAGTGGCTGTCGGACCTTGGACAGGTTGCTGAGACTCAGGTGTCTTCACTGATCCCAGATGTTCAGTGGTGCTAATAATCCTACCCTCACAGGAAGGGGCAGGAGAAGCAGAGTGAATTTCCTTTCCAACTTGGCCAACCCATAAAGCAGGGCACAGTGCTGATGTCATCCAGGTCCAAGGCTAAACCTTGAGGAAAGGGAAGAAGGATGTCTCCTTGCCTGTCTTGAGAAGTGGCACATGGTAATAAAATCACACATTTATTTGCCACATAGGAGCTTGTATGTTAAGTGCTTTCCAGTCTTTATGTAGCTGGCCCTCTATATCCATGAATTCAACTGACTATAGATGGGAATATTAAAAACAGATTGCATCTGTACTATATATGTGCATTTTTTCTTTTATTTTAATTTTTACATTTATTAATACATGTTTATGGCACATAATTATTACATTCCTTGTGGGGAATTAGTACATGTATATAATACAATTAATTCTTTTTACATTCCTTTCTTCTTCCCTCCCTCTCTGCCCTCCAATTTCTCGAACCTCTTCCCATTTGCAAAATAACTACCATATCTCCCTGTTTCCTATTATCTACCATGTATTTTGCTCATTAATTTATTTATGCTTTCATTTTCTCATATAAGAGAAAAAAATGCAATATTTAAGCTGTATGTCTGATTCGTTTCTCTTAATATGGTCTCAAAGTGCATCCATTTTCCTACAAATGACTCAAATTTATTCTTCTTTACAGCAGAGTAGTATTCCATTGTATATAAATGACACATTTAAAAAAATCCATTCATGCATTGATGGGCATATAGGTAGCTTCCAAGATTTAGCTCTTATGAGTTGTGCCACCATAAACGTGAGTAAGGATATAATACTATAACATGATGTCTTTAACTTTTCTAAGAAAGACACCTACAAGGCAAATACACAGGTCAAATGAAATTTCTATTTTTAGTTTCTTGAGGAATTTTCATACTGATTTCCATATTAGTTGTACTAGTTTACATGTCCACCAACAACATAGAATTGCTCCTTTTTCCCCGCAGTCTTGCCATCATTTGTTATTATTGATTTCTTGGTGATAGCCGTTCTTTTTGTAGTATGGTAGAATATCCGTATTGTTTTAATTTGCATTTCTCTAATGTCTAGAGATAGTGAACATTTTTTCGTGTATTTATTGCCCACTTGTACTTCCTCTGAGAAGTGTCTGTTCATTTCAGTTGCCTATTTTTGATTGGGTCTTGTATTTCAGGGGGTCTAATTTTTTTGAGTTCTTTATATGTTATAGATATTAGTCCTCTGTCCAAAAAATAGCTGGTAAAACATTTTTTCCCATTCTGTAGGTCATCTTTCCACTCTATTATTTGTATTCTTTGCTCTGCAGAAGATTTTTAATTTGATATAATCCCATTTATTGATTTTTAAAATTTATTTCTTGTACAATTGGGATACTCTTCAGAAAGTCCTTGCTTACTCGTATGTCTTCAAGAGTTTTACCTATTTTATCTCCCAGCAGGTTGAATGTTTCTATTTTATTGTTTAGTTCTTTGATCTATATTGATTTCATTGTAGTACATGGTGAGAGATATAGGTCTAGATTCAATTTTCAGCATGTAGATAACCAGATTTCCCAGCACCCTTTATTAAAGAGGCTATCTTTCCTCCAGTGTATGTTTTTGGCTCCATTGCCAAACATTACATGGCTTAAAGTTTCTGGGGTTGTTTCTGAATCTTTTACTGTTTCATTGACCCACGTATCTATTTTTGTGCCAGTACCATGCTGTTTCTAATCACTGTAGCTTTGTAATGTAACTTGAAATCCAGGATTGTGATGTCTCTTCTTTTGCGCTCGTTGTCCAGCATTCCTCTTGCTATTTTGGGTCTCTTCTGGTTCCATATAAATTTGAAGACAATTTTCTCCACTTCTGTGAAGAATGTGGTTGAGAATACATTAAATCTATATATCAGTATTGGTAATTCGAGCCTTTTGGTAACAGTAATTCAGCCTAGGAACAATGGCTATCCTTCCATTTTCTGATGTCCTCTTTGATTTCCTTTTTCAGAGAATGGTAGGGTCAGGTTTAGGGTTGTGGGTTGACTATAGTGGCAAGAGTTTATTATTATTATGGAGATCTCTTTAGTTAATGTCTGCTTTTCAGTGATGCACTTGGGTATTGCTAACTATAGGCCTTTGCCTTTGTCCCGAGATCTGATTACCTCAATTAATTGGGGAGCGGAAGGAACAGTATCATTGGCCTGGCACCCAGTTCTCTAGAAATGAACCACAGTATTTTTGGTGACACAAACACAAGCCATATATTAGCATGGAGTTTAAAACTAAACCATAGCAACAATTATGCCACCCTGACAATAAGAACAACATCAGCAGCAATAATAGCATCAAAGAAAAACAATGTTGACATACCATAAGAACCAATAAAAACTACCACTGTACCACCATGAACCATAGAACAGCGATCTATAATAATAATATGGACACAAAGATAAGCCAAATATTGACAAGTATGCCACCATTAAAAGTAGAAGAGAATCCAATGATAATAGCATAGAGTTAACTAAATATCTAAAGAGTAATAAAGCTTAATACTAATACTAGTAAAGATGGAGGAGGAAGGGAATGAGAGAATGAAAGAAGTGAAATTTAAAAATAAAGAAAAGGAAGATGAGAAGGGGGACAGAAAAGTGAAATAAATGATCCTATTAGGAAGTAAAAGAAAATTAATAGAATTAGGTAAAAGTGAGAGAAAAGAACAAACAAGAAAATGAGGAAAAAGGTTTATCCCTGGATGACATTGGCAGACGGGGAAAGCAAGCGAATCACTGAGGTCTGTGCTGGATGTAGGAAGTTGGGCTGGAGCAAGGGGTCAAGCGATCTGCTGGACTTAATGCTACACCTCCAGACCCGGCCATGTCTGAAAGCCACATATGATCGGCTTGGCTTCTTAATTCGGAGGGCAAGACCCCAGTGTTTTCCTGGCCTGAGTTTAAACTTCTCAGGGGCTCTATGTGAAGCCTACACCTTCTCTGTGACTCTCTGTGGCTCTTACCTATCCGGGCACTGTGGTAGGGTGACACCAGCAACCCTGAAGTGCAGTTGTTCTGTAGCTCAGTCTTACTCTATTAACCCCTTCTCAGAATGATTCTAGATTAAACACTCAGATATGACAGACACTACACTGGATTTCTCCATCACCTCTAGCCTGCTTTGTGGAGGAGTCATTTTCAGAATAAAGCCCCGGGCTGTTTCTATAGTTTACAAAAGCCCTGGGTTTTTCTTGAGGCTGGCGCTGCCGGCCCAGTCTGTTGTTTCTCCCTGTGGCTGCCAACCCTCTCCGGGCTTCCCTTGTGTTAGTGGACTTAGGTCTTCCTCCCTAGAAGCTAGGGTTCCTTTACTGACTGCTTCTTTCTTTTTTTATGTGTGGTGCTTCATTTCTCCAGCTTTTCTGTACTTTCTAGTTTTCCTGTCAGCTCCCTCCTGATTCCTGGAGATCTGCTTTTTTTCTCTTTACCAAGTCATTTTCCAGATGTCTTGAATCCAGGTCCTGGAGAGGATGTATTTTGCTGCCAGTCTCTACTTTGCCATTTTTAATCCTCCCTAAAGTCCACTTTTTTCCTGTTCCCTAATCAATACAATTTAACAACTATTTACATAGCACTGTATTTCATTATGCACTCTTAAGTAATCTAGAGAAGACACAAAGTATATGAGATGAATATGTGTAGGTTTACATAGGTAAATATACTGTTTCGTATAAGGGATTTAAATACATGTAGATGTGGTATTTTCAGATTTTGGTATCTGCAAGGGATACTGGATCAAGATCCTAATGGATACTGAGGAAGAACTGTATAAGCTCCATGACAAGAGGATCTTTCCTTGTTTTGCTTTCTGATTTCCACTTTTTAAAAAGAGAGAAGAGGGACTGACTGGGGATGTAGCTCAGAGGTAGAATGCTTACCTAGCATGTACCAGCACCCAGGTCTATTTCCCAGCATTGCAAAACAGCAATAACAACAACAACAACAACAACAAATACAGAAAGAGAACAGACCTAAGACTGATTGAGAGCACTGGCAAGCAAGAATATTTAGCGGGAATTTTAAAAACTCAATTTTTGTTTTTATTTTATTTATTTTTGCAACCTCGTATAGATGGCATTAAATTCTGAGTTTTCACTAACTGGTAACCTAAGATTTCCTTTGTGAAATACATTTAAAGTGGTGTGTGTGTGTGTGTGTGTGTGTGTGTGTGTGTGTGTGTGTGGAGAGAGAGAGAGAGACAGACAGACAGACAGACAGACAGACAGACAGACAGAGAATAGCTAAGCAGGTATGGCCATACGCACAAAGACAATATACAAATGACACGCGTTTGCAGAACACTGACGTAGGCTGCGAGGGATGCCTGACTGGTGAGGTGAGTCTAGCAGGCTGAGCGATGTATGTCTGGGAGCAGATAAGCTTTACGGATAGCTTCTGTCCTTTTCTAGGTTATGCTCCACCTGCTGGCTAGGAGGAGAGCCTGGCAAAGGTACAAGCACTTTGCTGTCTTAGTCACTCAATGGATTTTGTTCCCCACATCTTGTTTTCCTCTTACATTCTAAGAAATACACACAGAATATAAGTTGTCAGTTAAATAATTGTGTCTTTCTTGGAGTTCCCGTTTTTCCTTCATGACAAAAGACTTTCTCTGTGGTTTGTTTCTGGCCAATGGCAAGAGGATAAAATAATACATGCTACATTCCAAAGACACTCTTCCTCACTAATTTCCAAATACGTCTTTTTAACACTGCCACTATATCCTGCCAAGATCTTGTTTTCTGAAACTCTCTAAAGAGAGATATTTGGCCCAAATTCTTTGTATGTCTCAGAAAGATGGTCTATCCCATAAGAAAAATTCAGCGTAGGACCAAGAGACTAAATAACCCTCCAAGCACTGCCAATACCAGTTAGCTATGCTTTAGAGTTCAAGGTTGAGTATCTACTTTTCATGAAATAACTCTTAAAAATTGTTTGTATGCCTAATTGTTTTGTACTCCTGATTGTTTCTAAGGATGTCCAAAAATTCAGTCTGGCCCAATAATTTTGTCAGGACAGGGAAGAGTCTTCTGCAAAAATGGAACACTGAACAGATGCCAGGACCTTTAAGCCTGGGGCAGAGTTCTGCCAGCTGCAGTCATTGTTAGAGGTACTTAGAGTACTTGGATTCCTCCAGTGGCAGATGATAGAGATGCCTTCCTCATAAAGCCCCAACCTTCTCCATTGACATGTCATTTGTTTCCTTTGTATTGTAATCATCTGCAATTCTCTCCCCTGGGTATCTCTGATGGTAGGGCCCTCTGCAGGCAGAGCAGACTGGAAGTGCCTGGGAGGTAAAACTCTCAGAAGCACTTAATCCATGGTGGAGAGAGCTGGTGTGTAAACACCATAGTTTTGTCACCTGCCATGGAAAACTGGAGTGATTTGCACATTCCTGGCAGTCTTCATCAGGATAAAGACCCCATTTACTCACATTAGTAACCTGCTTGTTAATATGCCCTGACTTATCTACCTTTCCTTATCTATCTTTTTGAATTTTTTTTTTTATGATGGGGCTTTCTTTCTTCCCAAAGCAACTGCTTCCACTAAAACTCTTGTCTCAGAGCATGAAAAATGGGAATAATAATACCTTTCCTGGATACCTCATCGATCTCTCTTGAATACCTAAGGGGATATTTCTTGGGAAGATATTTCTATGTAATTTTACAGTTAGAGAATATGAAATAGGAGGCACAGGAGTTAGACTCGGAAAATAAGGCCAGACCACTAGTCAGAAGCTCCAGGCTCACAGTGGTCATTAGAGCTGGGACATCCATCAAGTTCCTACTACTTACAGAACATTATATTAAGCATTTATTTTATGCTAACTATTATATCTCCTGCACTACCGAAAACATGGGGCTTGAAAAATGTCCAGTTTCTGGCATCGTGATGGGGAAGCCATTAGGAAAATCTACCCTTACCTGATAGAGTTCTCCTTTCCATGAGAAAGAAAGGAACCTGAGGGAGACTATGCCAAAGCAAGATGCAAATGACTTCAAAGATAATTAAGAGATACCTCACTTTCTCCCACTGGCAGGTTGTTTGATCCACTAATCTCCATTATCAAGAACACTAACGAGAATTGCTAAGAAGTTACTATGAATAAAGAAACACAACTGTGAGTACTCAAGGTCAGTGTATTCCTCAGCTTTCTCTTACTGTAACAAATGCCTAAGATAATGGGTTGATAATGATAAAAGGTTTATTTTTGTTCACGGTTTTTAAAGTTTTGAGGTAGGAAAGATGAAACAAAGATAGGTGGAGAGGAGACAAAGTAATTGTAATTTTAAAATTATACTATTAAGAAAACCACAGCTTTAGGACACAGTCACCTAAGGTGACAGTGCTTTTTTTTTTTTCCTACATCTAAACCTGCTTTTCTCTTCCTAGTTACTCAGTCCTAATTCCTAAGAGTGTTAAAGATACAATAAATCCATAAATCTGGCCTATGTTTTCTTCCACTAAAGTACCATATATCCATGAATTCCAGGCACATCCACTCTCAAAGAAAGAGTACTATTAATTAGGTACCATGTCTTCAAACTTCAAACACCTGTAAAGAGTTTGAATTTTAACCTAGTTGGTAAAGCCATGTTTGCTTTATCCCACTAATGAGCAACCTGGCCTGAAAGAAACAGACACTAGGGAAATGATAGATAACTCGGAAACTAACCAGCCCAGATAATCTTCATGAGAAAACAGTTTCCAAAACCCCATAAAATACTCCAATCCTGGACCATAATGCACCTTACCCCTAGAGATCTGCAGTTCTTTCTGAGTGTGTACTTTTTCTTCTTAATGTATCTGCCTATGCCTTTGACTGATGTGTCTTAACATGCTTCTCTGTGACAAAAAGTTGATGAAACTACTCCCTGGGTGGGGGTATGAATTGGAGAACCTCCTCAGACTCTGTCCAGTGACATCCTTGGTTCCTGATTGGTTGGCCCCATCACACTGGGCCTGTAGTGACATCATGACAGGAACACATAGCAAAGCAAAGTGCTCATGGCATGGTTCTGAAACAAAAAATGGAGTTGAACAAGAGACTAACCTGTCCCCAGTGACCTGAAGACTTCCCAATGAAGTCTTCTCAGTTCTACCACCTAGCAGTGATGCCAAGTTGAGGACCAAGCCTTTGCCACATGGGCCTTTGAGGACATTCCAAATCCAAACTACAACATCTGGTCACTAGGCAAGTTTGCCGCTTGATGTAACACAATTCTTAGCTGTGCTCTGGTGTGCTAGAAGGGCAGAGGATGGTACAGAGATACATCTTCCTACTAAGCAATCACATTAATTGCTTAATTGCTAAGATTGCTAAGCAATCTAGTAGGTGCTGCAAAAGAGATTTTACTTTCATTATCAGGGAATAAAATTCCTTCTTCTTCCCTCCTTTCCTAACTGTATACTGTTCTGTATATTCTGTGAGCTTTGACAAATATGTAATAAGATGGATCATCAGTGCAGTAATATGTATGTAGTTTCACTGCCCTAAAAATCCCATGTCTGACCTATTTGTCTCTCTCTCTCCCTCCTAGCCCCTGGCATCCACTGATCTTTTCATTATCTCTGTAGTTTTAAGGCAAGTATTTTTATTAGTCTCATTTCCAGAGAAGGCAACTGAGTCTTGAAGGAGTTAACTGACTTCCTTAAGATCCTGTGATCAGTGACCAAGAAAGGGGGTGATATAACCCAGGTTTGTTGAATTCCCTGAAGTGGAGCTGCGGCAGTGCATCTCCAAATGAGATCAATGAGCTGACAACATAAATGCCACAGGGTCCTGTGCTAAATCTGATGCAAAGCTGGAGCCTTACCTTCTACCGATACCCTGTAAACAGATGGCTTCTATTTTGTTTATTAGGTGAGCAAAGAGGAAGGTAAATGGGAGGAGAAACAATCCAGAAGCAGAATCTGGTAAGAGAGAACATCACACACCTTCTCTGTACTCATCTGTTCCACTAACATTTCTGGAGTCATACTGTGTGTCAGGCACTCTGCTGGGTAAACACATAGCTCAGTGTTTGTTATGGGACAGAGGCATGACTACATATGGCAATACAGACAGGCAGTTGGGAGGTTACATGATAGGGAAATCCTGGAACTAGCATATGCTCCCTATCCTACCCTGGCCTCAGCTTTGCAAACCAAAGCCCAGGCCAAGGGCTTAAAGCTGCCTAAGGATGAATCCTTGGAGGTCACTAAAACTGCTAAGTGAATGTTCCTACTTTCCATCTGTCCCTGTAATCACACTCCTTGCACTCCTTTTAGTCACAGCAAGCTCACGCACGGAGGGCATGGGAGCAGATAGGATGCACTCCTGCCAACTCTGTTAAGTGTGATTCTCCAAAGGCTCCTCTCCAACCTCAAAGGAACTAGGAGCTGCTGGCTTGGGCTCAAGTTCCCAACAGCAACTCAGAGATGTCATGTGGTCTGTACTAATTAGACTCGCCAAACCCATTACCAAGGAGAGCCAGCATGCTTAGGCAATTAGTGATGATTTGGCCAGTGTCCACCATCACCAGATGGCCTCTGTAAGTCCCCACATTCTCAGAGAAATAACACATGGAGGAAAAACTGATGTCCTGTACAGGCGTGGACAGAATAAACACGTTGCTGTGCAATGAGAAGAAAAGATACCAATAATCTTACATGTTAATAAAGACACCACTTATCTCATAGTGGCTGTGGGTCAGACTTGGGGCTAGACATTTCACATACTATCAGTTCAACCTTACCATCAACCCTATGGAGTAGTGTTAAGATTTTCCCTATTTTACTGAAAGAAAATTAAAGTTTTGATAGGTTGTTCAAGGCCATCCAGTAAGACTATTTGAAGCTAGGATTCAAACTCAGATCTGTCAGGCTACAAAGTACATTCTGAAATAAAACAGACCACTTTGTGATAACTTAATAGAAAAATCTTACTTCCTTAGCCTAGGGATTATGTCCCTCTTACAGATAACCTTATATATCGCACATTGGGCTTCTTACTTATAACCATAACTATTGTATGCTTGACGTTCATGTTCCCCATTGTACTAAGTTAAATGAAGGTAAGTGTCTTCTTTACCATCTTTTTCTCAACTCTTTGCTTTATGCCTGTATATAAAAAGTGGTCAGCAAATACTTGTTCAGTGAATTTCCTCTTTGCAAACAAGCAGACAATAAAAAGAGTGAAAGAAAGAAGACAGGATTTGTGGGAACATGTAAAGATTATTTGTTTTCATATTTACAAATACAAAACAGGTGTGTGCTGGTAAACTAGTTCTCTGGGGGATAAAACACTGGCTTGTAGTGTTTTCCAGATTCCACAGTGTGAATTCTCTCACCACAGCCAACTTTATTCTCAAATGATGTTGCTGAATGAAGAGTTAGAAAGTGGTGCATAATACTGGTTCTCGAAGCTCAGACACCGCTTACTAGGGTTTTGTAGGAGTTTAGGAAAAGTCATTCTCCTCTCTGATTTTCATTCTCCTCATCTTCTGGATTAGAAGATTCCACATTCTCCTTATCAACTGTGACACTCTGTGAGCCTTCTTATTATATCTATCATTATTTTGTCCTGCACTAACTTGAGGTGATAGGGTGTAGAGTAGAAGCTGAGGGACTGAATGCCAAGGAGATCAAGTGAAGGACTCAGCCCAACAGGTGAAAATAGAACATTAACCTCTTGCTTGCCTTTCTCATAAATATCTCTTCATGCTTTCAAAATAGGCCAATTTTTATATCCAGTTGAAGATATTCATCTGTTTGTTTCCCAAGTAAAATATAATGACATCTTACCAACTTCAAAAGTCAAGGAGGTTCCATTTGACCCAGCTAGTCCCTTCTTGGTCTTCCCAAAAGAATTAAAAACGTGATACCACAGTGATATATGCACACTCATGTTTATAGCAGCACAGTTTTTAATAGCTAAATCTTGGAAATAACCCAAATGTCCATCAACTGACGAATGGATAAAAAAGATGTGGTTTTTATATGCAATGGAGTATTACTCAGCCATAAAGAAGGAAAAATGAGACATTTGTAGCTACATGGATGGACCTTGAGAGCATACTCTTAAGTGAAATAAATCAGACACATATGTGTAAACATTGCATTGTCTCTGTGGTGTGAGAAACTGAAAGTGTTAATAAGAACCAAAATGTATAATAGATATTGTGAAATTGGAAGTAATTTTTCAAAAGGAAAGGGGAATTGGTGGGGGGGTGGAAGGGAAAAGAAAAAAATGAGCAAAACAAAGGATAAAATAGAAACAAAACTTTGTAAATAAGAAGGGGAAGTGGGGATGAAGAGAGGGGAAGGGAATGGGAAAAAAGAGGAACTGAGATACATCATGTACAGGTACAAATTCCCTATGATGAATGAGATCATTATGTATATCTAAATTGTACCAATAAAATTAATTTTAAAATAGGCATGAGTGAATTTTGGAATGATCGTACTTAGCATGATAAAATAACTCAAGATAAAGCATCCTATTATAATATGTTGGAGAGATGTAGAGAGGACAGATTTTGTGTTTGAGAAAGACAAATGGGAATGGGAATAAGGTGACATCTCTATTTAATGCTCTATATTTGTCTGTCTCCTCCCTTCTTTCACCATTTTCCTTACAGTACACATGTTCTCCATCCCAAGGTAAATTTAAGATGTTGCAGAACCCTCCAGGGAGAACAGGAAACTCTTATGGTAACTGTAATCTGTGAGAGCTGTGCTTCTACTTTTTTTTTTGGTGGGTACTGGGGTAGAACTCAGCACCTTGCGCTTACACTGCTGAGTGATATCACCGGCCCTTTTTTCCTTTGTATGTGGGTACCAGGAGTCGAACTCAGGACCTCGCGCTTGCCAGGCTGGCACTTATGCTGCTGAACTATCTCACCGGCCCTGTGCTTCTACTTCTGCAGTGTTTTCAAAGGTTTTTGCATCTTAGTATCATGGAGCCTCTAGTGTGAGGGTTCATCCTGCAGAAAATTGAAAAAACATAGGTTTCTATAAACAGAAAGTTCTTTCAAGTAATCACTATAATTTGGATAGTTCTGCATAGAGAGTGTACTTCAAGAGGTTTAGGGATTTGGAGACAGAGAAAGAGCTGTAAATGTTTGCTGTTTTATGAGACTCAATGGAAAATGGATAATTTCAGAGTGCTGGCAGTCACCCACCATCGGGTTAATTAGATCTTTTGCCTTGAAGTTTCACCCCATTGTTAGTCAGTATGCATAATGCATTTATTTCAAATCAGATGTAGGAAACATTTGTTGAACCACCATTTGGCAGGTATGTTGGTGGGCTGGGGAGAGGAAATAGGTAAAGGACATCCAGTTTCTTTCCTTCTAGAGCTCTCGAAAGTTATAAATGAGTAATCAAAGAACAAGGTAATATGAATAAAAACAAAACTGTGTAGGAGAAGCACAGGGCTTCAGGGCATGTGATTAGGATAGAAGTTTTCTGGACTCAGACCATTAGACCAAGTTTATATTCTAGCCATGTGACTTTAAAGGCATTACTTAAGCTGGACACAGTGGCATATGCCAATAATGCCTGCTACTCTGAGGCAGAATGAACACAAGTTTAGGACAAGTCTGGTCAGTTGAGTAAGACTGTGTCAAATAAAAAATAGTACATCTGGTGATGTAGTTCAGTGATTGAGCGCCCCTGGGTTCAGTCCTCTATACCACACACACAAACATAGAGTCACTTCATCTCTTCGAGCTTCAGTTTTTCATTATACAAAAAGGATCCTAATAAGCACACCAATCTCTCAGATGTTTTGAGAATTAAATGAGGTAATGCATGTGAAGCGCACAACAAAATCTCTAAAATAGAGTGAGTTCTCAATGAATCTCAGTTGTCATCAACTGTTTTTCCTGGGAGTAGCATTGGAGTTGAGAAAAATGGGAAAGGTTGTAAGAAGGAATGAGGTTAGAGGAAGGAATTAAGGGCAAAATGACAAGGATATGGAAGTATAAATGAGCACAGCATGTTTAGGAAATGTTTAGTGGATGAAATTGGTCCAATAACTATTGAGTGGGAAGAGATGAAGTTGTAAAATGACTTGAAGAAGCTTGAGAAGCACTTGTAAGAATTGTTTATTAGAATTTGCTCAAGGGGCACAATGACTTAAAAAGATACCAAGAACTGAAGAAATTAGTGGTTAATTGATGGGCTAATTAGAGCAGTTTGGGTAGAGTCTTATATTATACTATACGGTAGCTGGACGGAGTGGAGGGAGAAAATGGAAGTATTAAAAGTGTATATAACCCTTCAAGGAATTGGGGTTGGGTTAAGGAGCAAGTGAGAAAGTTAGTAGCCTGAGGCTGGGGGCAGAGAAAACTGGAAGTTAAATAACTTAGGTTGGGATACTCCAATATGCTTCAAGGAGATGGGTTTTGTTAAAAAGGAAATTTAGAAAAGATCAGAGACCTGCAGAAGCTAGAGAAGAGAAGACCAAAAACTGCAATTACAGCATTTGCTCCCAAAAGGTGGAAAGATCCTTCCTCTGAGTCAGGAGAGAATACAATAAGAATGCACAAAAGGCTAATCAAAATCGGAGGGGTGGCATACTGGCCTGCCTACTAAGTGAAGTCTTTTGAGTGAAGGAGACGGGTAGAGCCTGGAGACTTGAATCTTCTAGTAAACTTCAGAGCAGACCCCATGAGCAGTGAGAAAGAATGTGAAACAAGATCAAGGAGAAGACTTGAAAATGTCACTCACAGTCCCATTCAGAGCACAAAACATAACAAAGCAAAGAGGGTAGAACAATTATTTTCAACAGCCCTTTTGGGGAGCTTTGGAGCTGTTACAGAGAAAACAACTAGAATGGATTCAGGGCTGATGATTTGCAGAAAACATACAGCAGAAGGGCCAGAGAATAAAGAAATGAGGGTCTCCAGGAGTTATCACTGACATTACTATTAGTGGAGGCCGGTCTGGCATAGGAGGAAAAAGGGTCATACACAAAAGCATTCTGTGTTAGTAGAAGTAGTACTAGTTACTAAGTGGATAATGTCTCTATGGTGACCATTGGAATTACTAGACCCTTTTTTTGTTTTTGGTAATGATATAGGACTTCCAAATGACATAAGGGAAATAAATGTAACTCCCAACCTGCTAGATGTTTGATACACTGAGTTCGTGTTCCTTGAAGTTGAAGAATAAATTCTAAGGAACAATGGAGGTTGAGTAGGAAAATATACTGGAAAAGGAATAGGGAGTAGGAATAGCTCCTGAGAGGCAGGAGGGGTCCCAAATGGTTTGCCAATAAGCCCACTTCCCAAAGGAAGTTTTGTAGAGCAAGACGAAGTGGGTACAGCGTGGGTCAAAACTATGATCAAGGGCCAGTGAGATAGCTCAGCGGCATAAGTGCCTGCCTGGCAAGTGCAAAGTCCTGAGTTTGACTCCCGGTACCCACATACGAAAAAAGGGTCAGTGATATCGCTCAGCGTCACGGGCACCTGCTGGTGCCCAAGATCCTGAGTTTGACCCCCAGTACCCACACACACACACAAAAAAAACTATGATCAACCAATAAGATTACAAGTGTAGCCTTTTAGGTAATATTGATCCAATGGGAAGCAGGTCACATAGTGAGTATACATAGATGACATCATTAACCTTGATCGATAATCTATAGTCTTGTTTTTAGTTTTAGTAGTTGTAGTCTTACTGGATGGGAGAGGATATCCCACCCCTAGTGATATAATGGTTTATTCAGGTAGGAAATCTCAAAAAGGTGGTACGAACAATCTCAAACTTCCATTTATCCCTTAGGGAAGTATGTAAATCTGGCCATTGTGACTTTAATCTTCAGATACACCTCCAGCCAGTTTTGATGTGTTCTCACCTGTTGCACTGACTCCCTTGAAGGCCTAGCCCTGTCTGACTGCCTATAATATTTCTACCTAACTTAGCTGTCTATAATAGTAACATGGAGTTTCTATGAGAAAAGAACCATCCCTGCATTTGATAATCTTGTAAAATGGTTTTAGTAGCTTTGGGTGGATCATATCTTAATTTTTCTCTTTCCGTTCTTTCCAAAATTAGAAGACTATCCAAAATTCTCACAAACAAAATGTTACACTTACATGCCTTAAGTATGGCCAAAGGAGGAATTTATTTAAGTAACTTGGAAATTACCATGCATATTTTCCAGGTAATCACAGATATTCCACCAACAATAAGTTTCAGCATGAGGTTAACTATTGCCTCTTTGTTCTTCAGAGTCAGATATTTATGGCTGGAGTTATGCCAGTATTATACGCAGCTAAGGTAGATAGAAATTAATATACAGTCATAAAGGGACTTGGCTCTCAAGGAAGTCAGCAGAAAATAAGACATTAGAATTGTGACTGGAGGTGCATCTGAAGAAGTCAAGGCTCAAGATAAAGTCACAATGGCTAGAATTGTGTACTTCCTAAGGGATATGCAGAGCTTGAAACTATACTGTAATTAGTACCACCAAGTCCATTAAGCCCAGATATGCAACAGACACTAGGGTGCCGGTGACCAGAACACCTGGACCTGTCCATTCCTAAGATGTTCTTGGTTTTTCATTTTTGTTTTTGTTTTTTAATTTTAAAAAGAAGACGAAAAATATAAATAAAATAAAACAGAGTTTCAAATCAGGCTAACAAGAGTAACAATAATTAACACATCGCACATTGTTATCTTCATAGTAGTTACTCAGGGTACAAGATATAGTCATGAAATAATGTCCAGACAATATTAGCACAAATCTTCCTTTTCAATGAACTAAGAGAAACTAGCTGTATAACTATCTTAACTATCTTGTGTATATATATATATTTTTTTTCTCTTTTCTCTTCCTTCCTTTCCCCTTTCCCCCATTAGTTTCTCTTTTCTTTTGAACAGTTTCTTCCCAATTCACAATATCTATTGTACATTTTGGATCTTATTTACTTGTTCAGCTTCTCACACTAGTGAGACAATGTGATGTTTATACATATGGGTTTTCCTGTTTTAGAAGTCATAGGTAAGCCAAAGTTAATGATGTCAGCCATATACCCTTGCTACACGCCCCACATCCCTATTGGAAATATTAGCGAAGCAGCTATACTTGTAATGTAATCCTACAGGTTGATTGTAGTTTGACTCACATTGTACCCACATTGTGACTTTGCTGTATAAATTACCCCTGACAAAGGGCCTCAGTGGTCTCTCAGGGGACCCACTTGGGACCCCTCCTGTCTCTCAGGAGTTATTCCTATTCCCCAACAAACCTTTCCTACTCTTAATCTCCTTTGTTTTTTGGAATTCATTCTTTGATTTCTGGGGACATGAACTCAGCACATCTGTAATCTAGCAGGTTGGGAGTTGTATTTCTCCTACATCACTATCACTATCACTCCTTAGTGTGGATGAAATCACCAGGTAATTTAAGTAAATTGAGAACCATAGAGTTTAAATTATTTGGCTGATTCTTACTGAAGAAATATAACTACAGGAGACTGGAAAAGAGAATAATGTTATTAACAAGGTACTTGAGTACTATTGAAGCTGCCCTTTTTGCCAAGAGGAGTATGAAAAGCAGTACTACCTAAGAAGGCTTAAAGTTTTACTGAGTTTAAATCTATACATGCTGTTTTCTCTTTAATATTTATTACCTAACTACAGTGATTTTTTGCCATCTCCAAGGAGTATAACATTTTACCACAAGGTTGCTATTCATAAAACTTTAAAAAGTATAATTTTTTATAGAAGATGCGTTTGTCCATAGAAACTATGAAATATGATTATTTTGAAAGTTAAATTTGCTCTCTAAGACTATCAATGAATTCAAAGCTCTATGATGATTAACCCAGCATTCTAAGAGAAACCCAACAAACTGTTTTAATTGATTTTCTACTATATTTGGTGTGATCAAAAATACAGTTAATGCTTACATCTTAAAAAGCATATTACAGTAAAATGTGTATTGCTACTAATATCCATGAAAATACTCCTTCAAAAATTACACCAGCATTTTGCCACTTTTGGAGCAGTTCTGGGAGTCCTCTTTCATGAGTGTCTTTAGTTGTGCTGTTGTGGCTGCCTCAATGTCCTGAATCAATTAAAAAAGATTTTCCTTTACCATGAAAGGATAGAAGTCAGAAGTTGATAGAAAGTCAGAAGTTGCATAGTGCTGGAGGAGGATAGAAGAAATAAAAGATAGGTAGAAAGGAGGCAAGGAAATCATAACTAAAAATTATAATTTAAGAAGGCTGCAATTTCAAGGACTCAGCCAAAGTCACCCATGGGGACCCATCACTAAAAGGCCATACATAAATTGGCTCAATTAAGAAAATGAGGAGCCTGATCCAAAGATAAAGACAACTCATGTCAACATTCCTTTGGTTTGATTTACACCCTTTCCCACAAGATCCATTACTAAAAGACCATAAACTGGCCCCATTAAAAAAGTACAGCAACCTGTTATGATGTGGGAATGTTGGTGCATCTGCCAGAGATGCTTTACAGGGCAGCTGCCAATCAGCAGCAAGAGAACTGAGTGCTCTTGGATTGGCTACTTGCAAACTCCCCTAAAAAACAAATGCAGAGAATATTTGTGGTTTCTACAAAATTGTGGGGGTTTCTGTGAACAATTTTTAGATTCTAAGGAAAAATCTGTGAATAATTGAGCCTGCGAACTCTGAACCGTGACTTCATAGGGGTGTACTGTACATTTTGAGGGGAATTAATGGCAATGCCTTTTACTGTAATAATTTTTTAAACACTCACTGTAATTTTCAATCACCCCTTGTAAATATTGGTCACATTTTGCAGTAAGGTAGCATCTTGCTTCTTCCTCCTCTTGGAATTGGAAAGATCTGAGTAATAAGACTGTACTGGGTCCAGAGGCCAGTAGGTGTTGAAAATTGAGACATGAATCTGAATTTCTGTGTATTGCCTTAGACCTGGTAAGAACAGCAAGTGTTTGGGGGAGAGTATTAAATTATACACATTTTAACACCACCTTCTGCCCTAAAAATTCTTCAACAGTCTTCCATTCATTGTAATATAAAATGTAAACTCTTTACCATGACTGAAAGTTGTCTACATGATGTTGCGCCCACACATTTCTGCAATCTCCCTTGCTCAAAAGCTTCAAAACACACCAGTCTTTCATCTGTCCCTCACACTGCTCACACGTTTCCCCACTCTAGGACCTTTGAACATGCTCTTTCTTCTCCTAGGCTGCTCTTTCTCCTACTCCTGTTAGATTTTTCATTTCTCTTTCTTTCTTTTTTTTTTTTAATGTGGGTACTGGGGGTTGAACTCTGGACCTCGTGCTTGCCAGCAGGTGCTTGTGCTGCTGAGCAATATCACCGGCCCTTATTTTCCTTTTTATGTGGGTACTAGGAGTCGAACTCAGGACCTCGCTCTTGCCAGGCAGGCGCTTATGCCGCTGAGCCATCTCACCGGCCCTCATTTCTCTTTCTTAATTTTCAGCTCAGATGCCAGCTCTTCAGAGATGCCTTCCCTGATCTACCTCTATTATTATTTTTTTTTTTGTGGGTACCGGGGGGTCGACCTCAGGACCTCACGCGCCAGCAGGCACCCGTGCCGCTGAGCGATATCACCGGCCCCTTTTTCGTATGTGGGTTCCGGGAGTCGAACTCGGGCCCTCGCGCTTGCAAGGCAGGCGCTTACGCTGCTGAGCCATCTCACCGGCCCAACCTCTATTATTTTTAAACTCACTGAAAGCCCTATTTTCAGAAGCCTGCCTCTCCCCTCCCAATCACTGTTGTTTCAATCTGGATCTTAGCATACTGTAAGTATTTAATAAATATTTGTTGAATTAATGCAATAACAATAAAAATAACATTTTATTGCATGATTTGTGGGTGCCAGACAACTTGTTAAACACAATATATACGCTGAAAGAAAGCCAGGAATTCCATCAACATTTCCTCAGGGAAGAATATCATTATTCTCGTCATACAGATTCAGATTAGTAGGCAGCTGTGGGGAGGTTAAGTAATTTCCCCAATGACATTCTTTCCTTCCTTCCTACCCCTGAGCTACACCCCAGCCTACTCAATGGTTTAGTAAGAGACTAGACTGGGCTTTGAACTCTGTTGTGACATGAATTTGTACTCTTAGTCATAAAAGTTTATACCTATTGCCAGGTTTTAAGAATAACAGATTGTGAGTCTGAATTCAAAATGTCCAGAATCCAATTCAAAACTGATAATCTGCTAAGTTTTTAAAACCCTACAGTTAGTTCATCTTTCCCAAATCTGCACTCCATTTGGGCGGCAATGAGCTGGTTTCAGTTCCGAGTTTAATTATTCAGAAAGTTTCCTGAGGCATCTTTCCCTCCTCTGACTCAAACCCCATCTCCCTTCAGCCCACAGTAAAGAGAAGCGGAGATGCACACAATCATTGTGAAATATGTATTTTAATAGGTATTTCAGCTGTGTGGAAAATTTGCAAAATTTGGAGAAAATGGAACCTCAACCTCTGCAAAGGCTAGCCAAAATGGTATTTCATCAGCCTGGGTTTTTATTCCTCTCCAAGAACTCTGTGTCCCTGGAGCTCTTTTAATCTTGGCTCATTAAAAGTTAATATAATTTGGATTGGTGCTATTCATTTTGTTTCTGGCCACCTCATTTCCCTAGCTCAGTCTGCTTTTCTGTGCAGCGGGTCTATGTGAAATGCAGATGTATCCACCTTACCTTCACTCAGGATCCAGATGGGAGCAGTCAATAGGTGATTGTTGATAAATGATGATCATTACAATGAATACAGATTCAAATGTCAGCCACAGAATAGATGCCAGTTATTTGTTGTTGGGTAATTCAGGAATGTCAGGAGGTAACAAAGAGAGATCGCTGTGCTGCAGTCATTACCCAGCCCAGGGGAGGAGTGTTAAACATTAATACTTTAGCTGTGAAAGCATCAGAAACTTGACCCCCAGGCAAGCTTTGAAAAGGGGTGGGGATGGGGTTTAGTAAACCCAGATTTCTCAAGCATGTTCTGAAAAGAACTACAGGTATGTATGGGGTATGCACAATCCCCATATGAGAGTTACATTCATCTTCTCTAACATGTATAGTGCTGACACTGGACAGAACTTTGATCTGGAGAATTATTATCTTTGGGTGGAGGGAAATGGAATGGAGGAAGCAGTGTTTTCTGATTGAGGAATGACATCTAGTTATAACGTAAACAGTTTCTAGTGGTTACTACCATTTTCTTTGTGATATATAAATACACATATATATACACATATATATACATATATATATATATATATATATATACACACACATATATATGTGTATATATATATTCTACCACTGAGGTAATCCTCACACTTATTTATATATTTTTCATTCATTTAATCTCCAAAATAATCCTCAGAGCTCCTATTATATGCAGATTTTTGCTACAATAGGAATGCTAAAACATAGATATCAGCATAGTAATTATGTAAATCACCTCTGTGGTAGAAGTTCATGGAGTTATCAGAACCTAAATGGGAGTATGTTAGGTGAGTGAGACAGAAGGCAGAGGAAAATGTCACATATGAAGAGATTTTAGATACTGATCTTGAATGATGAAACCAGGTGGACAAGGTAGATGGGTGTTTTAGGAAGAAAGAATAACTGTCTGGAGAAGAAGTCAAATCATTTGTTTGAAAATTAACAGTGTGTGAGTGGACATAGTGGGGGCCGAAATTAAGTTAAGCAAGGGAATAGTACCGTATAGTCTGTTTTTAGTTGCTCATAGCAGAGTACTCCACAATTTACAAAGAAAGGAATTTTTTATCTCTAACAGATCTAGATTCTAAAAAGAGCCAGGTCAAGGGGCTGCATCTGGTGAGCTTCTGGTGAGGGTCTTCTTGCTGTGTCACACAACCAAAGACATAACTTGGTGAAAGAAACTTAGTCCTAGCTCAGGCCTCTCCTCCTTTTCTTATAGAACCACAGTCCTGTTGGATCAGGGCCCTTTTCCCATCACTGGAACAAAATACCTGATACCCACAAATTAAAGGAAGAGAGGTTTATTTGGTTCAGAGTTTCCAGTGGGCTCAATCCATGGTTGGCTGCTTCTAAGGCAAAACAGCGTGGTGGAAGGGCCTGGCAGAGAACAGCTCATCTGATGGCAGCCAGGAAACAGAGAGATGACAAAAAGACACTCTTTCAGGTCATGCCCCCACTGACCCACCTCCAAGGAGTACCCCCCACACCCTGCTAAGAAGTCGCCAACTCCTAGCAGTACATTCAGCTATGAACTCATCAGTGGAGCAATTCACTAATGAGTATAGCAGCCCTGTGGTCCAATCATTTTCCAAAAGCCCCACCTCTGAATACATGAGACTTTGAAGGAAGATTTTAGATCTAAACCATAAGAAGTCCCCACCTATATGACTTCAATTTACCTTCATTACCTCCCAAAAGTCCAACCTCCAAATACTACAGTTTCCACCATTTAATGTCTCATGAGGGGATTAAACTTTGACATGAGTTTTGCTAGAGGACATTCGAACTATAGGAAGTACATACTGAGAAAAATTTTTCTTCTGTCCTTATGCCAGTGGGTCTCACAGGTTTTGATGAAATAGAGTGATCTGTGTATTCCCATGTTTCATATAAAGACACTCTCTGGAAGTACACTGTGGCTAGGTGGTAAGGTAGAAATATTCAAGTCTTCAGCAACTGGGAGTTTTGTGGGACAACAGCTGAGAGATGTTAAGTGATGGAAAGGGAAAACCAAAATTGATGTTATTTTCTGCAATGGAAAGCATGATGGAAGAACAGCGACGAGGAAGTAAGTAAGGAGTTTGGAAATGTTGAATGTGAGAGCAGTAGGGGAATTTCTAATGAGTGTGGTAGAGTGATTTAGAAGTAAAGGGTCACAGGTTAGGAAAGATATCAAAATTATAGAAGTGGGAAATCATATGTAGATGAGAAGAGACTTAAGGATGAACATGTAATCAATGTCTACACTTATTGGTATGCTCAGAGGAGAAATGCCCATAAATAAGCCAAGAGTGATCAGAAAGGACTGAAGAAAACTGTCTTACTTTTCTTGTTGCTGAGACAAAATACCTGACACCCAAAGTTTATGGAGAAAAGGTTTATTTAGCTCACAGTTTGTAGAGGTTTTAGTCCACAATTTGTACGCTCCAAAGCAGGGTGGCATTGCAGAAGAGAAAGAGTTCATGGCAGGCAGAAGTAGCAAAAGCAACAAGGGACAACCACAGCTCTTTATATCCCTTATATCTTATCCAGGCTACTTAGAGCAGGTAGCATTCACACCCTTATTCCTAGTGCCCTTGATCCTAGCATTGCACATGAATCAATTCCATTGTCACACACTCTAGATCCAGCCACCTCTGAAAAAGCCCCGCCTATGACCACATGAGGCTTTGGTGGGACATCTAGACACAAGCCATAATAACAACGGTGAGGGAAATCTAAAGGAAATGCTTTCGTCTCTCTACTATAGTAACAAAAGCCCCAGTAAAGAAGATCCTAACTTGGTTCTTTTAATGAATACATTCCATTCATCTGGTTTTGGAAATTTACAACTCCTAATGAATTTTATTTGAATATCTACTTTATACTAGTGAAAAATAATGAAATCCCACTGCAGTGATGTTAGTAATTATTTCAGAAGAACACAGATACATATTGAAAGGTCAAGATGGAAAAACCTGCACATTCATTACCTGAGAGTTTTGTTCATTCTTCACCTATAATCTAATTATCATATTTATTATGGTGGTATTTTATAGTAAAATAAAATTCTTAATGAGTGGTACCTACAATATATGTTATAATTAATATTGGGATAAAACTAGAGGGAATACTTGTCTCAGTTTTGTAGGTGTCCTACTGGCACTGAATTAGATATGCCTGTTGAGTTCTCTTTATACTAAATTCATAGCTGGATAGGGAGCCGCTTTAGTGTTGTCTCATATCTCAGTATATTAATTCACTTAGCAAATAGTTATTGAGACTCTAGAAATTGTTATAAACTCTGAAACTAAAGCAGTAGAAAATGGTCACCATCTGTACTCATGCAAGGTTACGTGTGAATGAAGACGAGGGAGAGAAATGATTAGTCAACCAATCTGTCAAATAACCAGTGATGCTGATACTAGCACTGAAAAAGCAGGGCAGAAAAGGGATAGAGGAGAGAGCGAGCTTGCATTTAGGAACATTGGCCTCCCAGGCTTCACACCCTCTCTGCTGTCCAGAGAGGCAGCAGCCAATGGGAGGAGAGTGTGGCTTCACAGGATTATGTCTCAGCAGGAGCTGCTCTTACACTGCCGTCTCCACTGTTGTCTTCTGTGTTGACTCTCTTGGGCAGCACAGACACAATGGGTCCTGCTGTCGTCCCAGCTTCTTTCCTCTCTGCAGCAACTCTTCGGATCCTCTGCTGCTGGACAGTTCCTTAAAGGAACAACCAACCAACCAACCAGAGTGTGGCCTGGAGTTCCTGGGCTCCTGTGATCCTCCTGCCTTGGCCTCCTAAACACCACAGAAGCTGCCTGATAGTGGTGCCCTCTCACCACAGGTCCTTGGCTAACAACCTTTTCTGTTTCTAGTAGTCTATGGTTTTGTTTAAAATAGTTTTAAAAATGTGATAATAATCCATTATTTCAGGAAAACATTCAAACACTAGAGAGGATGACTTAAAAATATTTTTTCTCTTATGTAGTTTACCTTAGTTTTTCTCAAGTTTAACATATTTCCTAGATGCAACTAGCTTGAATAGTTTCACTTGTAGTTTTTCATGTACCTAGGGACCCTATCTTTCCCTTACAGCACTGAAATGCCTTAGCAATATCTTTATATCAAGACCTATGCCCTATTATGTTTTTTGTCTCAACTGCTTGAGAAGTTTTCTGGGTATCCCTGAATAAGCACCCTGTAGCAGCAAGGCAACGTGAAATAGCAGGCTTTGTAATAAACACGAGGCGTGTAAGAGAAAGGAACTGACAGGAACGTGTAGCTTTGTCTGTGGCAAGATTAACGTTGATGTAATCCAATTGCAGAAGAAATTGTGACAACAGGTTTGCTTTGGGCCTACCATTCTCCCCAAATCTCCAATGTTTTTTTTTTTTTTTTGTGGGTACCGGGGGGTCGACCTCAGGACCTCGCGCGCCAGGAGGCGCCTGTGCCGCTCAGCGATATCACCGGCCCCTTTTTCGTATGTGGGTTCCGGGAGTCGAACTCGGGCCCTCGCGCTTGCCGGGCAGGCGCTTAAGCTGCTGAGCCATCTCACCGGCCCCCAAATCTCCAATGTTACTCATCCCTAAAATCCTATACTCTTGATTTCCCTTATAAAGAGGGAGCTCTGTCCTTGTAGGTTTTGTTTGTTTTTTATCCCACACCCCTGAGGTTTTTAATTTGCATTAAATTATATAGGCTCACTTTTCATATCTCAATTAGTTGCTTCTTTTTACAAATATGTTTTTATAAAGGAAACTTTATATAATCATACATGGAAAATCAATACACACTTTTATACATGGAATACAGCTGGAAAATTAAGTGCAATTAAGCAAAAGATATCATTAAATTATGGATAAATTCTCTTGCTTACAAAATTCTGAGCCTAAAGCCCAATATTTCTCTGTGGAAAAAAAGAGGTATTTCTCCCTGAGATATTCAGAAGAATAAAAAGGAAATTAAGACAAACAAAATCTTGGTTTATCTTTACCAAAACTCATGCTGAGTCTTGGTTCCTAATTCAACTGTGTTGAGAGCTGATGAGGGCTTTAAGACAGACCGATCCCTTTTTCTTGGGAGAAACTTCTTGCTGTCTTCAGACTGGATCAATTACTGCAAGAGTGGTTGCTACAAAGCAAACTTGGCACCTCTTCTTGGTCTCTTTCACATGGGTGTTCCTATCCATGCTTCTGCTTCCCTTTTTTGCTCTTTCACCACGCATGGGTGCAGTATGCATTGTAACTGGAAACTGAGCAGATGCCAAGGCCACACTCTTAGATCTCTAGAACTGTGAGTCAAAATCAACCTGTTTCCTTTATAAAGTATCCAGCCTCAGGTATTGTGTTATAGGAACCAAAACAGACTAAAACACTTGCTAAGGGGTGCACCACTCAACTCTTCCTTCGGGGATTTATGGGATGTACAGCTGTGAGGAGAACATGCAGAAGACGATATCCAGCTGTCAGTTCCTTCAGGCTGTCTCAGCTGCTGGCAGCCCTCTTACCTTGGCTCATATCCTCCCTGGAACAGTGGATGCCCAGTGACTGAGTTAGGAGTGCAAATGAAAGATCACTTTTTGCATTAGAGTTTTCTGCCAGGTTGGCAGGGCCTTTTCAGGCCTATAATATTATTTGGCTGTTCCTTCTGCTCAATCTTAATTTCTCTCCCTTATTCCACAGCTTTTGAGCTCCAATAAAGATCATGTAGCACGAACCTCCATTTCATTATCAGCTTCATTAGAATCCAATCTGACATAAATATTTAATACAGACTATTGGGTCAGTGTCATAGTTTATTTCTGTCACACAGTTCTGTAAACTGGGTAAATAATAAAGAAAAGAAGTTTATTTTGACTCAAAGTCAAGGGGCCAAATCTGGGGATGGCCTTCTTGCTGGCAGAGTCCCAATATAGCTCAGGGTGAGAGACAGGGTGTGTGTGTGTGTGTATGTGTGTGTGTGTTTGTGTGTGTGTGTGTGTGTTTGTGTGTGTGTGTGTAATATCACTTTTATTCTCTCTCTTCTAGTAAAGGCACCAATATTCAATTATGAAGACTGCACCCTCATGACTTTATCTAATCTTTATCATCTCTCAAAGGCCCCTTCACTAAACACCACAGTCAGGTTAAGTTCCTGTCCTCCGAAACCCTCACAGTGAGGATTAAACTGTAATATAAGTTTCAGAGGGGCCAAACCATATTTAAATCAGAGCATTCAGTTCTCCACCAGAATATAATCCCATGTCACAGAGAATCTGATTTTGCATTCAGACAAATTTCAAGTTCAATGTTCTGTTTGCTTTTTTTAAAAAGTTTTTTCACAATTAAAAATTTCTGATTTTTTCAATGAAATCTAAAATAATAATAATGATTCCTCGCTGAATTTCTTTCTTTAGTGAAAGAACACTTGTAAGGAATTTATGGCAAGATTTGTCTAAGATAATATTCTAGATCTAATTTATGCACTAGATAAGGCTGTCAAGAAAAATATGAAACAAACCACAATTTCAACAACCTAGTTGCTTTAAATTTTCTGTAACCATAAACCAAAAAGTAATGCACAGTTGAAATTAATTTTAATAATGTATTTTACTTCACCCAACATATCCAAAATATTATTATTTGAATATGTAATCAACATAAAATTATTAATGAGAATTTTACTCTTTTGTTTATGGTATCATATCTTTAAAAATTGTAACACTTCTCATTTTCGAAAAGCCATTCTTCAAATACTCAATAGTCACTTCTGGCTGGTGGCTACTGTGTGAAATTGTACCGTTGCAGAATGAATGTTGGGTTTTATCTCCACCCCATTGTGCTGTTTCAATGAATGAAAATAATAAAAATGTTACAGGAAATATGGAAAAGACTAGACTAGGAAGAAGTCAGTAGGTGGGAAGGACTACCTTGAAAGAACTCATTTTCTCTCATAAATGCTCTTGGTTTGCAAGTTGGAGAAGTTCCCAGCTAGTATGCTGGACAGATAATTGATGGGAATGCAAACCTCATTAATTCAGAATAATCACTTCCCCACCCAGCTCTCACAGAAATATGATTCAGGCTTATAAGCATAAAGTTGTACCTTTCATCAAAGATGTGTATAGAAGTGTGAAAAATTTAATTCTCAAGAGATGGGAAGGAAAATTAAAATATTAAAAATAAATTTGAGAATAAGAAGAGGTGCTGAAATTCCAACATGTCCTTTTGAAACTGCCAGGATTAATAAAACGCTATTTGTGCTATTCAGAGGGAGAGAGGAAAGAATATAAAAAGTTATTACATTATAGAAGTGTTTTCATGATAAAGAGGGAATGTCAGCCTATTGTAATTGCCCATACATTTACTGAATGAACAAATAGTTCCACTGAAATTGTGAAAGAGGAAACATTTATAGACGGAAGACCATGCATTGCTGACTCTTCAAGTACAGTACATACATAGATCAAAGGACCTCTGTCATAGTTCTGGTTATAATCCCCACATGACATAATAAAACCGAGGTAGACAGAGATTAAGTGACATGCTTAAGGGTGCACAGCCAGTGTGGGACAGAACCAAGACTGTCTCAAGTGATTCCAGGACTGCATCATTAACTACTGTGAGTTGCTCAGTGGGAAACACAGATGAATTGGAGTTACTTTTTATACTGGAGTCCCAGAGGGAGAGATAAATATATTAGTAAAATTGATAAAAGATATACAAAGACAACTCATGATGGCAGGAAAATGTTCAGTGGATTTCAGTAGAAACCGGAAGTATTTAGGGTATCCCTCCTTGCCTGGATTCAGCTTGACCTGACTGCAGCCATCGTGAGTTGGAGCTGTCATGATTGCCCCTGAGTAACCCTGCTTGGTTTTCCCCTACATAGTTCCCCAGCATACTGTACACAGAACCACTTAAGTAATATGTAGAACTTTATCAACGGATGTTGGAGCCAGGACTGTGCTTGACATTTTAATGTTAGATTCAGATAAACCACGTGTATTCTAGCTTGGCTGGTGTCAATTTTGACCTGAGCACTTTCCAGGACCATATTTTCTGAGCCAAATTTGGCATATCTACTTGGTCTTGCTGCTATCCAGGACCACACCCTGTCTTTATGTACTGTGTACAATCTTGACTCTGTCTGCCTCTTCAGTCTCACAGCACCTTGGGGCTGGTTCTCATACCCTGTGGCTGGGTTGTTCTGGAACACCCTTTATCTTACAAAGGAGGAAACTCAAATTCTGGCAATAGTTTGTTAATATGTCCAATTCTTAAGTGACAGAACCCTCTTTAAAACAAAATCTTGTATCCCCTGCAGATGTGTTGCACCAGTCTTAATACACATTCTGCAAAGTGGTGGCTACTATTTTAATAACACCACATGCTGTTTTCTTTCCTTTTTTTGTGGGTCCTGGGGGTTGACTCAGGACCTCGCATGCCAGCAGGCTCCCATGCCGCTGAACGATATCACCAGCCCTTTTTTTGTATGTGGGTACTGGGAGTCGAACTCAAGACCTCGTGCTTGCCAGGCAGGTGCTTATGCCACTGAACTATCTCACTGGCCCTTCTTTCCTTTTGTATACTCATTTTCCTCAACTATGTGACACAATACCTGACACTCACAACTTGGCCTGGTGGAGAACTTCTGCTCAGTGATTGGCAGCCAGGAAGTGGAGAAGGAAGGGAGGGGCTGGAAAGGGAGATAAACCCTTCCAGGCCGTGCCCCCAGTGACCCACCTCTTCTGACCAGAGCCAACCTCCTAATAGCAAGCCAGATATAAGCCCCATAATCCAACCACTTTCCAAAAGCCCCACCTATGAGCACATGAGGTTCTTGGGGGACATCTAGATATAAACCATCACACCCTTTATCCCAGTACTTTGTGCACAGGTTTTCCGGTTTTCCCAGGTTTCCATTTTGTTGAACACTATTTGACTAAGATTTTACAGAATCAATCCTATGCAAAACATCAGTGCCACTCAAAGGCAGTAACTCAGGAAATAAACATAACAAATTTGAGGAAAGAAAACTGTCACTGTTACCCATTATGCTCTATTCACTTGAGAATATGTGTGGATGACAATTGAGGGATATTTCAGCTGAAAAATGTGAGGATTTATTGTTCTGAGATTGTCATCTTAAATCTATGAGGGTAGATTTTATGGTTCTCAAGATATCTTGCCCATGAAGATAACTCATTTATAATCCAAGCATAGTTCCTCTGATTATCTTGGGAAATACACCTGCAGATGTTGTGTTGAAACAACTATAGACACTAGGCCCCATTTTTCAGTACATAAACACTCTATCATTCCTGAATGACATTATTTCACCTACACCTGTTCCTAGTGACATATTTAGATGCCATAAGGCAGTATTTTCCAAATGTGTCCCCAAGTTGTTTTTTTGTGGGAAAAATAAATTCCACAATCATAGGTTGTGGGTTACCTGTTTTATTTACTCAAGTTTCTGAAGGACTTTAACAAGCTAATGTGGAAGTTTAATGTCCAAGGATCTGTCAAAAATATTTGCTCAAAATCTCCACCCACACCATCCCTCTTTATTTTTATTAGATGAGAATTATTTCCTACCTATTGGTGGTGTTAATTTGAAACATGAAATTGACAATATTTGGCCTTTTGTCCTATAAAAATGGCAACATTCTATAGTATTTAAATAGTTAGGGAACAATGTATTAAAGCTTACTTCAAAGAGCTGCTCAGGGATTTGCACTGAAATTTCTAATCTGTAGTCCTTCCTAACTTGATTTAACTAATTTAGCCTAGGCTTGTTTTTGATACAGGCACTAGTTCTAATTGTTAGAATATCCAGAAATTGGCCCTCTTTGTAGGCACCTCATACACAAGTGGGTTTTTTTTTTTTTTTATGTGGGTATTGGGAGTCAACCTCAGGGCCTCGTGCTTGCCAGCAAGTGCTTGTGCTGCTGAGCGGTACCACCAGCCCTTTTTTTCCTTTATGTGGGTTCCGAGAGTTGAACTCAGGACCTCGCGCTTGCCGGGCAGGCACTTATGCTGCTGAGCAATCTCACCGGCCCCACAAGTGGGATTTTTTTAATTAAAAATATTATATTAATATGATTCCAGCCTCTCATTTCTGATGAGATTTAGAGAGTTGGGCCTATGCTCAATTCTCCATCAACAAGCCCATGTAATTTGAGGAAATCAACAGTTACGGTGGAATTAATAGTGGTATTGGTGGTGATAGTTTTGGCAATACCATGTGAATGGAAACAACAATCCACTTCACTTGAAACATGAAAGCTTTATTTATTTCTTGTTCAAATAAGAAACAAAGAGCTGGTGAGATAGCTCAGCGACATAAGCGCCTGCCTGTCAAGTGCGAGGCCCTGAGTTTGACTCACGGTACCCACATACGAAAAAAGGGCCGGTGATATTGCTCAGCAGCACAGGCGCCTGCTGGTGCACGAGGTCCTGAGTTCGACCCCCAGTATCCCCCCCCAAAAAAGAAACAAAATATGAGTAGATGCAGTCCCTTGAAAACAAGGGATAATTTTGTATTGGAGAACTGTAAATTTACATTAAATTTAAGTAAAGCAGAGTTTGATTGACAAAAAGCAAGAAGGAGAGCTGGTTATGAGACAATTACAGACTAAAAACTTCCATAAGTCATCTCTGAGAAGCAGGAGAACTCTGGCAAAAATGGTTAGAATCAAATTTTTCAAAACTCTGTTAACCAAAGGCTTGCAGCAATTTTAAAGGCCTTTATTTAAAAATATGACTAAATCTCATGAGAAGAACAAACTTCATGGCATATTGTATTATTCAAATTTCCTATTGCTAGAACCAAAAACCCAACACCCACAAGATTTAGCCAATGGTCAGCTGGTTCCAAGGAAGGCTCACCATAGCAGAAGTATGTGGCAGGGCAAAGATATTCAGTTCATGCCAGCTTTGAAGCAGAGAAGAGGGGCAGTGCCAGAGAAGAAGGGGCAAGGGACCAGATATAGTACCCAAAGTCAAGCCTCCATGACCCACTTTGACATACCACAAAGTGTACCTTACTAATTCCCTTGGCAGCTCCCAAGCCAATCAGGTTGACACAATTAGGCTTCACTACTAGGATTTGAATAGACATTTCTCCAAAGCTAGTATGCATAAATATTCAGTAAGCACATAAAAGAAAGGTGCTCGGCACCATTTGTCACTGGGTAAATGTAAATCAAAACCTCTAGGATGACTATATTTCAAAAGACAGATAATAGTAAGTGTTGAAGACGATGTGGAGAAACTGGAACTGTCATACATTGTTGGAGGGAAGGTAAAATGAGGCAGGCACTTTGGAGAATAGTTTGGCAGTTCTTCAAAAAGTGAAACACAGAGTTTTTATCATATAATCCAGAAGTTCTAGTCCTAGGTATGTATTTAAGAGTATTAAAGATATATGTCCACACAAAAACTTTATGCAAATGTTTACAGCAGCGTTTTAAAATTTTTTTGAGGTAGTGAAAATTGTATCCAGGCTCATGCACATTTTAGGCAAGCCCTCTACCACTGAACCACATTCAAAGCCCTGGCAGCAAGATTTATAATTGAAAAAGAGGGCATAACCCAAATATCTATCAAGGAGTGGGTAAACAAAATGTGATATATCTATGTGATAGAATGACTCAGTCATAACATGTGTTGAAGTACTGATACATATTACAATATGGATGCACTTTATGTTATATTTGGATCTAGACTATGCCCCTAAAGCCCATGTGTTAAAAGCTTGGTCTTCAGATGGACACTATTGTAAGATGGTGAAACTTTTAGGTGTGGCTTAATGGGAGGTCTTAGGTCACTGGGGGCATGCCTTTGAAGGGGACAGTGGAACCCTGCCCCTTTCTATTCTACTCTCTGTCTCTCTTTTGCTTTCAGCCATGAGATGATTGCTTTTTCCATGTTGAACTCCCACTATGCTGGTGCTGCCTCACCGCAGGTCCAAAAGCATCAGGCCAGCTGAGCATGCCCTGAAACTCCCAAAATGGAACCAAGTACATCTTTTCTAAGTTGATTATCTCAGATATTTTTGTGACAGTTAAAGAAAGGTGACTAACACATATTGAAAACAATATTTTAAGTGAAATAAATCAAACAGAAAATAAGCACATACTGTGATTCTATTTATTAATAAAAATCAAAAATATGCAATTATATAGAGACCCTAAGTAGGGCCTATTAATTATCAGTATTTGCCAGGGCTGAGGAAAGGGGGAATGGAAAGTGCATGCTACTGGTGTGGGGTTTACTTTGGGGATGTTAAAAAATATTCTTGAATTGGAAAATGGTGATGACTGCACTGTTGTGTATAGTAAAAGCCACTGAATTGCACCTTGAAATTGTTCAACTTATGGTGTGTGAATTGTATCTCACTAAAAATATTATATAGTGGAAAAAAGTAAAAGTAAGTACTGAGTAAAGTTACAACATCAGGTTTGGGATAATCTTAAAGTCTTCCTTTAAACTACACGGTTGAATGTGTGATGTGATTTTTGCCTTGTTTTCTGTAAAATCCTAATCTTTGGGGGCCCACTTGAATGAAGAAAGCTGAAAACTCACATGCCTTGGAACTACATGACCATAATAATACAAAATTGATGATTAATCTCCATCTGTCTGTGTTAAGGTGAGCACATGGCTTAGATCCTTCAGGCAAGAGTAGAATATTTCATCTGCAAGCCACTACATTGGAGTAAAGATTATTGTTATTTCAAATAATAGTAAATTAGCAGAACATGAATTTATATCTCATTATAGAACAGATATTACCATTTAATCTCTGATTCAGGTCATTTAATTCTTAGGCAGTCCTATGAAATATGTACTAACCTTATATTACACATTCAGAAATTGGGGCACTGTGAGGTGGAAAATCTTGTCCCGTGAAAGACATGGGACAGTCTGGGCGCGACAGTGTGTAAGACAGGTCCGTTATTCCTGATGCCTAGTACTCATACCCCATGTAGTCTCCTCCCTATGACTAGGGCAGACCTATGGATTTGTTTCTAGCAACAGAGGGCAGCAAAGTCTATCGTGGACTGTTGCTTCCGTGATGGCATTAGTGTTTTAGTAAGGCTAGTTAGTCTCTCACCTGCTTGCTAGGATGCAGTAAATGGCAATGTGCAGCAATGTGCATTCCTTTCCATATGGAAAGGAACTTTGGGAAGATAGGCTCTGGTCAGCAACAAACCAGGTGCTACACCTGCAAGGAACCAAATTCTGCCAAAATCCACATGAGCTTGGAAGTGTATCCTCTCCCACGTGAGTCTTAAGGTGAGACTACAGCTCTTGCTGACACCTGTCTGGGAGTCCTTGAAGCTGCAGCCTCAGCTAAGCCATGCCCAGATTTCAGACCCACAGAAATGGAGATAATAAAGGTGTAAACACTGTGAACACTGAATTAGTGAATAATGACCACTGTTTCAAGAGTAAATACAGGGCTAGATTCCCAAGAGCCTCACATCATAACATTTTCATGAGCTCATCAGTACATAAGATAACCTTGTTTTATGTGTATTTCTGTTCAATTTAATCTAAATTGTTGATTAATTAGCATTGTTGATTAGTTAATATTAAGCTCATACCAAACAGCACAGTAACTCATACCTGAGTAAATTTTATCTTATTCATGTATTTTCTCCATCTGGTACATTACAACATTTAGAAACCCTAAAGAGCACTTCACCACAGCATTTAGGGACTAAACAGGAAAATCACTAATAAAAAGTGCAAAGATAGGAAAAATATGGCACTAAATAGACTCCAAAAATGACATTTGTTTATAGTCCGTGAGCTGAAATAAGAAAGCAGAAGGCCTTTACAACTTCAGCTGGGAATATGTGTGTCCGAGGACTTCCAATTTTTTTCTGCTGTACACATTTCCTCAGATGACCATGACAGCCTTGTTGAGTAATGAATTTGGGGTACAAATAAATTTTAGTGATTAGACACATTCAGGATCCATGAAAAATGAGGATCAACTGTATTTCCACCATTATATAAATTTCTATTAGATACACTGATGTAGGGAATCCAGTAGATTTTTCTAGCATCTGGTACCTAATCTAGAGGCAGCCAGCCAGCCCAGGGCTGTGGGAAAGAATGGAGTGAAAATGAAACACACAGGGAACTGGATTGTTCATAAGCCCAACCAACCTTCTTGCATATCATGATGGAATGACTGCATTTATATTTCCTCAATTCATTTGTATTCAGGAACCAATATTTTTTCCAGGACCTTAAAGAAATGTTGAACTTTGTCAAGAATTTTGGGAAGATAAAGCTACTTTCTTCCCTGACAAGTTTAGTGTTGACTTTGAACCACCTTTCATTACTACATTTGTACTGTGGTAAACAGTTTTTTCAAAAAAATTCCTGAAATTTCATGATGATGAGGTAGAAGATTGTTAGTGATCTTTCTTATGTTCAGCCATTGGGTAATGTTTCAATTCTAGACAAATGGCTCTCAAACTTGGGGGCACATCACACTATTCTGGGGAATGCAGTGCATGTTCTTGGGCCTTTTCATTAAGTGCTCCTCAGTGGGATTGGGGAGGAATCTTACAACATCTAGTCTAACAATCTCGCCAAGTGATTGTGATGTAGGAGGCCCAAGAACCAAATTCTTAGAGACCTCATTGCTAAACACGCAGGACCCTCTAGCTTACAAATAGTTTACAAAATATACACAAAGTTGTACAAAAATAATTTACAGAATATAATTTAAAATCTATACACATAGGACTATAATTTTAAGGTTTGCTTCCAGGTCAATAAGTGTCTAGGTTGGATTTTCAAATACTGGAATTTGGGAATTACTTTGATAGCCCCTGGACTATGACATGAAATACTTGAACTTAGATCCTTTGCAAGAAGTCTGTCCTGTGCACTCCCCCAAGCTACCTCATAGGCCTTGCGTGAGTCCCTGAGAACAGCATCCGGAGTCTGAGCAAATATAACAACTCAGCAAGTGCTTCAGGGCTTTAGGAAACCATCTATCTCTTTACCACCGATGTGCACCGCATCTCCAGCACCTGCTCTGTAGTTGGTATAAGTAAGCACCCATTAAAAAATTGTTAAATTGAATCAGTTCTTCCTTTCTCTGTTCACCTTCCTGTGGTGATGTCATTAAGCAGTGAATTAATCAGAACAACCTAAATTGTGAAAACAGAAATAAATACCCAGATAAATAGGGGGCGAGAGATGTGTGGGTTGCCTACAGTTCCGAAATTACTTCCCCTACCACCATTTTATTTAGCATCTGTTAAAGAAAGCTTAACCCAGCAAACTTTCAATAGCATTGCTATAAGAAACACTTTGCTCTGTTATCCAGAGTTCTCAGATTGAGGCTGTGCAGTGGTGAGGTTATGTTCCTGGAGAGTTCCAAGGAAATCTTTTATTGATGTCAGGTGCTTCTATTAATTAAGCAATTTCTCCTGACCTTGATTACAAACCCCACGAAACCCTGAATAGATTTGCCTTACAAACTACCTTGACAAGGCTTACAAATCAATTTTACTCACTGAGTTTGAGTTTTTGTTTAGAAAGGGGTTTTCAGTTTTTGCTCATTTTATTCCTTTCTGGCACCAATCCGAACAACATCCTGAGAACAATGCTACACCTAATTTGCTCTTGCAAATGAGAACAATTAAAATAACTCAACAAAAATGATGAAGGCTCTCAGATGATTTACAGGCTGAGAGTGAGGTATAATGACTTTGTTTATTCCTCTCTCGTCTGACTTGCCAGGGGTTCTGGAGTTCTGGTAGTAAGTGATTCCAGCCAGGTTTTTACTTGCATGGCCCAGCTCCATACTGGAATATGCATCTGTTGATTTGACCACCAGTCCTGGGGAACTATGGGTCAGCAACGGCATATCAGCTTTATCAAAAAGACATATGCAGGCAAACTGCAAGGATCCAATCCTGAACTGGTGGCTCAAGTTCAGGAGGAGGAGTGTGTGCACATGCATACCCGCACAAGGCGGGTGTGTGTCCCCAGTTGTCTCTTAGTATAAAAAGAGGCACCACATATAGTAGGAAGAGCTACTTGAGCACATGGGTTTGATAGTTTGATATTTCTGTATTCCAATATAATCTTGATCACCTACCTTTTGCTTCTTTGGACCTGATATTTAACCCTTGTGAATTATTTTTTCCTTAGATATGATATGGGCCTTCATGAGGATTTGACCTGTGAAGTTTTCCTCGCTACCTCACTTCACCCCATTCCCTGAGTTACTCCCCTACTCAGGCCTTATTTTTGTGCCTCTTGTTTGTCGAAGTCTTTTATACCTCATGCCATTTGCCTGTGCTATTCCTCCTGCACATAACCCACCACCCATCCACCTCCTCACCTAACACCTAATCATGCTTCAAATCTCAGCTTAAATGCCAATTACTGACACAGGTCTTTTGTTTGCTTGAATTCAGGATCCTCCTGTCTCAGCCTCTCAAGTGCAAGGATTATAGGCATGCGCCACCACACTCAGCGGTGTAGTTCTTTTGTGATGCTCCTTCTAAGCCAGTTTAAATTGCTTTTTATTGTGCAGGGTCATATGCTGTCTAGTGATGTTTTAGTCAACAATGGCCTCATATATAATAGTGATCACATAGGATTGCAATAGAAGTGGACATTTCAGTTCTGTAATAGAACTGAACATTGTAATGGTCATAATGTCATGTACAATATATCACTTACGTGTTTGTGGTAATACTTGTATAACTACACCTGCCATGCTGCCTGTTATATAAAAGTATAGCACATGCAATTATGTGCACAGTACCAGATACTAATGATTGTATTACTGGTTAATGTGTTTACTACAGATTATCATTATTTTAGAAAACATGCCTATTTATAAAAGAAACATGTACTTTAAAACGGTGTGCCTGCCGGGGATATAGCTCGGTGGCACAGCACCTGCCTGGCAAAGCGTGAAGTGCTGAGTTCGATTCCCAGTACCAAAACAAACAAACAAACAAAATAAATAGACAAGTAAAACTGTGCTCTGTTAGGGGGCGGGAGCCTCATACATGTTCTGTTTACTATGTCTATTGACTGCATGAACTGGCTTCACCTACTTTGTGTCATTTTTGGTGGCTTTAATCACATATTATAAACAAATATATGATAATCACCCAATACTTTTTATCTTGTCCCTATCTCCTTGTCTTAATTCTTTTCAGGGTGCTTATTTACTACATTTTATATTTTAATCACAGCCTACTTTTCTTCAGAGCATGGACCTAATGAACACAAAGACAGACTGTTTTGTTCACAGCTGTATTTCCGGTGCTTGGTACAAAGGCCCTGGCATGGAACTGGAGCTTGAAAAACATGTGTAATATGGATGGATTAATGGGCTTGTAATGGGTGAGTACTCGGTTTGTGAGGCAGTCAGAGGACTGGAGACAGTGCACTGATATATAAAGCAACAAATGCTGTGAGAGGTACTCATCGTATGCAAATAAAACGTGGTTGCTGTAATTGACGTAAGTGTGGAAGTATATAACAAAGAAGACAGGAAGGGTTTATTTTAAAAAACCGAGCATGGACTGCAAAGATGTCCAATATAATATGCTATCCCACATTCACAAAAATAGCTTTGCAAAATTCCTGCCATAGCCCTTGCAGACTCCCTCAACTCCACGATGTATGCCTGTTCCTACACATTGAACAATGCCAAGTTTACTGAGCAGCCACACTAGTTTCTGCCTCCCGGTCTTGGTCCTGGTGGATTCCTCTGCCTGAAATAGCACCTGGAGTGGGCTGAGACAATTTATAAAATGATTTGGCTCCTGCTCCACCCCAGAATTAGGGGCGTGTCAATTACTGGTGAGTTTCAGAGACTCTCCACCTGTGGTCAGGGCCAACGGAAACACGGCCAATTGAGATTCTTGATAAATTGCCGCTGTTATTGTTTCGGATGATACCAGGATTTTGATCTTTTTTCTTAATTTGCTGAGACAGCCTCAACTGAGTTTGTAAAAGGTCTTTGTGCTAAGATGCAAAACTTGAACCTACAATCTGAAATCTCTCTATTGTGCCTAACTATAAATTATTTTCTCTTTCCCTTTTTAGGTTCTGAATTTTAAAAACTGTAGAAAGGATACATGAAATGGGGGCTTCATGTTGACTTGGGGTAAATGAGGGAAAAAGGCCATTAAGTAGCACTTAAATTATAACAGTGGAAATCCTATGCTTCCAATAGCAATGGAAATATACTATAGCCTTTCCATTTTACTAGCATGTTAGTAACTTAGTATCACAAGATCCTTCTTGCAGAAGGAATCTGAGATCCAGAATAATTGAATGGTTAGTTGATGAGAGAGTTTCCACCTTTGGCCCATGCCATAGACTGCTTAAATAAAATTGTCTTTTGTGGTATATTATTAAAGAAGAAGCTAGACTCCGCAGAAGTGATTTTCCATGCTATGGTTTGCTAAAGAAAGCTAGCAACTCACATGCCTGCAAGAATTGTTGACGATGAATGTGATTCTGACCAGGCTAAAGGGCCAAGTTCACTTTTCACTTTATTACAATAAAGAAGAATCAGGAGGGTTGCAAGTTTGGACCAGTCTGGGCAACTTAGCGACTTAGAAAGGTTCTGTCTCAGAATAAAAATATTTTAAAAAGGCTAGGGATGAAGTTCAGTGTTAAGGCCCTGGGTTCAATCCCAAGTATCATTAAAAAAAAAAAAAAAAGGAATGCCCTTACAGTGACAAATAGTGATGGATAACTGACCTCAGGATTTGGGAATATTAGAGTAGTAGAGAATGCAGCCAGTCAGAATAGCATACCTCATCTGAAGGCAGCACCTACTATTAAGCCTCAACCAATTGTTCCATAAAGTTGAATCTAATGTCAGGTCTTCACTTTCTTGGATATTAGCTAGAAATGTCAATTTTTGGATTAGAGTTCCTAGTTCTGAATATTGTTGTCAACTAGTTATAGCTAATGATAATGTGTTTACAGGTAAACACCCTGAGAACTCTGGATGCAATGTCAGGAAATCTAGCCCATTTCCTTTGCCATTGTTCATAACCAGGTATTGAGTCTAGAATCTTCACTTTGCACTCTGACTTGTAGTTGCAAACAAAGCCAACTGCAGACACCTGACAGCCAAGTGAAATGCATTGTTCACTTGAGTGAAGGCTGGGCGGACAGCTGCTCGAAGTGATTCCAGCTCCATACACTCTATACAACCTCTCCAAACCCTTTTCCAGCCCCTTGGAATATCAGGCTAAGTAACTGTGGTATCCATCTCGGTGATCAACTTAAAAAAAGGAAAGGTTTATTTTGGCTGATGGTTTCAGAGGTGACAGTCTGTGGTTGCTTGGCTTGTTACTTTTGGGCCTGTATCAAGCTAGCATATCATGGCCGGAGCATGTGGCTGTGTAAGCTGCCCATCTCATGGCAGCCAGGAAGCAAAAGAAAACAGGAAGGGGCCAGTGCTCCCCTAACTTCTTCCCACTAGATCCCACATCTTAAACATTTACCACCTCCAAATAGGGCCACAGGTTGAGGACCAGGCTTTCAACACATAGGCTTTTGGGAGAAATTCAAGATCCAAACATTAGCAGATGCGTACTTCTCCTATCCAATTCTTTAACAATTCTTTTCACCAGTGTTCTAAAAGGTCAGCCTAGAGGCTAAGATTGGAACTGTTTCCATTCTTGGCGCTGTGTATATATTTTGTGGATTTTGGAAGTCCAAGAACTCATCCTGTTTGGTCCAAGGTAATATCTTTAAATTCTTGGGTAATTTTTTATCCTTTTTGTAGTCCCCCCAGTATTCTTATTTTCATTTCAATTTCTTATCTATGTGTCCACTTATTTTATGAGAGATTTTAATATCTCTGTCAGCCTTGTAATTTTATTAAAAGTTGAATTATTTTATTTTATTTTATTTTATTTTATTTATTTATTTTTTTTTTTTGTGGGTACCGGGGGGTCGACCTCAGGACCTCACGTGCCAACAGTGAATTATTTTATTTTTGAGGGTATTTTCTTATTATGTTTTTCTTCTTCAGGACAGCATTTTTTTTTCATGAATGAAATAGTCTTTCTTCCCTCTAACATGATATTAGTTATCTTTAAGGTTTCTTTTCCCTTTTCTGTATTACATCTTTATGTTTTGTTTGTTGTTTCTCACTTTATTTTCAGATACTGTTCCCACATTGCCTGCTTCCCTGAAGTGTCTGGTGATCTTTTGTTATCTGTCAATGTTAAGGGTGAGGCAGAAACATGTGCATGTGTCCTATATGTATGGGCGAGTGGGGAGAGGGAAAGATTGAATGGTAGGTTTCTCTGTAAGATAATTAGGCAGGGAAACAGCTGCTTCATGTGGGACCACTCAGAATCACTTGGCACATTTTCTGTCCCAGACAGGGTCCTCAGGGACAGCTCCCATCTTTCTTGCCTTGAATGATGTAATTATGGTCGGAGAATGGATCTGATTCTCTTTGCTCTTGAAGCTGAGTTGTAAAGTGTGGCTGAGGTGTCCTTTTTTCAATATGGTTTTAATTGAACCCCCTGAGTTCAGTTTTGTGCCTCCTCACCAGCTTCCAGAGCTTACATCTTATAGAACATTTCTGATTCAATTTCAAACTAGCCAAAGAAAAACAAAATAGAGGTTCCCCAGTTAAATTTGAATTTCAAATGTATGAATACTTTTCTTTTTTTTTTTTTTTACAAATCAAAAAAGAACAAATTTTCAAAACAACATAATAGGAGGGTAACAATGGTTAATGCATTACGTATTGTTATCTTTAAGTTAGTTCTTCAGGATACCAGATATTAGCATTCAATTGTCCAAACATTATTGGCACAAACCTTACTCTTCAATGAACTAAGTAAAATTAGTAGTGTATCTATCTTAACCATCTTATATATAAATACAATTTTTTTCCTCTCCCTTCTTTCTTTTCCCTATTCCCCCATCCCAGTCTCTCCTTTTGACCAGTTTCTTTTTGATTCACCATGTCTATTGTACATTTTGGATCTTATTTACTCTTTCAGCTTCTCATACTAGAGAGACAATATGATGCTTACACATGTGCATCTGGTTTATTTCACTTATGAGTATTTTCTCTAGTTGCATCCATTTACCTATCCTTCTTTATGGCTGAATAGCACTCCATTGTATAAAAATACCACATCTTTTTTATCCATTCCTCAGTTGATGGGCATTTGGGTTGTTTCCAAGATCTGGCTATTACAAATTGTGCTGCTATAAACATGGGTGCACATATATCGCTGTGGTACGATGTGTTTAATTCTTCTGGGAAGATACCCAGAAGGGGAATAGCTGGGTCAAATGGGACCTCCAATCCTAGTTTTATGAGGAATCTCCACACTGATTTTCACAGTGGCTGTACCAGTCGACACTCCCACCAACAGTGGAGAAGGGTTCCTTTTTCCCCACAGCCCCTCCAGCATTTGTTATTAGTTGATTTCTTTATAGTAGCCATTCTTTCTGGGGTGAGATGGTATTGCAGTGTTCTTTAAATTTGAATCTCTCGAATGACTAGTGATGTTGCACTTTTTTTTGTATATTTATTTACCATTTGTATTTCTTCATCTGAGAAATGTGTATTCATCTCAGATGCCCATTTTTGGAGTGGGTCTTTAAATTTGGGAGGTCTGATTTTTTTGAGTTCTTTATATGTTCTCAATAGTAATCCTTTGTCTGAGGAACAGCTTGCAAACATTTTTTCCCACGTTGTGGGTTGTCTCTTCACTCTGTTGGTGGTTTCTCTTGCTGTGCAAAAGCTTTTTAATAAGATGGGATCCCAGTTGTTGATTCTTTGTGATAGTTCCTGTGTGGTTGAGGTTTTATTCATAAAGTCTTTGCCTACACCAATGTCCTCAAGGGTTTTACCTATCCTACCTTCTAGCAGATTTAATGTTTCTGTTTTAATATTTAGATCTCTGATCCATTTTGAATTTAGTTTAGTGCATGGCAAAAGATATGGTTCTAGTTTTAATGTTCAGCATGTGTAGAGCCAGTTTTTCCAGCACCATTTATTAAAGAGGCTATCTTTCTTCCAGTGAATGTGTTTGGCACCTTTGTCAAAGATAAGGTGGCTTAGTATGTCTGGGATTGTTTCAGCATCTTCTAATCTGTTCCACTGATCTTCAGGTCTGTTTTTTTGCCAGTACCACACTGTTTTTACCACAGTAGCTTTATAGTATAATTTCAAGTCGGGGATTGTGATGCCCCCTGCCTTGCCTTTGTTGCCCAGAATTGCCTTTGCTATTCTAGGTCTCTTCTGATTCCACATGAATTTTAGGATTGTTTTCTCTAATTCTGTGAGATATACTGTTGGAATTTTGATTGGAATTGCATTAAATCTGTATAACAATTTTGGCCATTTTCACTATATTGGTTCTTCCTATCCAGGAGTAAGGGATATCTTTCCATTTTCTGATATCCTCTTCAACCTCCTTTTTCAGAGTACTGTACTTTTCAGTGTAGAGGTCTTTTACATCCTTTGTGAGGTTGATTCCTAGGTATTTCATTTTTTTGGATGTTATTGTGAAAGGTGTTGTTTCCCTAATTTCTCTTTCAGTAAGTTTGTTATTTGTGTACAGGAAGGCTCTTGATTTTTGGGTATTGACTTTGTATCGGGTAACACTACTGAATTTGCTTATTAAATCTAGCAGTTTTTTAGTGGAGTTTTTGGGGTCTTCTGTGTAGAGGATCATATCATCTGCAAATAATGATAATTTAACTTCATCCTTTCCAATCATTATTCTTTTTATTTCTTTCTCTTGCCTAATTGCTCTGGCTAAAGTTTCCAGGACTATGTTGAATAAGAGTGGGGACAGTGGACATCCTTGTCTTGTTCCTGATTTTAGAGGGAAGGCTTTCAGTTTTTGTCCATTTAGTATGATATTGGCTGATGGTTTGTCATAGATAGCTTTTATCAGATTGAGATAAAGACCATCTATTCCAATTTTCTGTAGGGTTTTTATCATGAAAAGGTGCTGGACTTTGTCAAAAGCTTTTTCTGCATCTATTGAGATGATCATGTGATTTTTGTCCTTGGTTCTGTTAATATGGTGTATTACATTTATTGATTTATATATGTTGAACCATCCCTGCATCCCTGGGATGAATCCAACTTGGTCATGGTGTATAATCTTCTTGATGATTTGCTGGATTCTGTTTGCCAGTATCTTATTGAGGATTTTTGCATCTATGTTCATTAGGGAGATTGGCCTGTAGTTCTCTTTCTTAGTTGGGTCCTTCTCTGGTTTTGGTATCAGGGTAATGCTTGCTTCCAGGAATGAATTTGGGAGTATTGCTTCCTTTTCAATTTCATTAAAAAGTTTGAGAAGTAGTGGTGTTAGGTCTTCTCTAAATTTCTTGTAGAATTCGGCTGTGAATCCATCAGGGCCTGGGCTTTTCTTTGTTGGGAGGTTTTTAATTATATCTTCAATTTCATTGGTTGATATTGGTTTATTTAGGATTTTTAAATCTTCTTGATTCAGCTTTGGTAATTCATATGTATCTAGGAATCTGTCCATTTCTTCTGCACTTTCCATCTTAGTAGAATATAAATTTTCAAAATAGGTATAGATCATCTTCTGGATTTCTGCAGGGTCCATCATGATAGCACCCTTTTCATTTTCAATTGCATGGATTTGAATCTTTTCTTTTTTTAATAAGGTTGGATAAGGGTTTGTCAATCTTATTCTTTCAAAGAACCAACTTTTTGCTTCATTGATTCTTTGTATTGTTTTTTTAGTCTCCAATACATTAATTTCTGCTCTGATCTTTATAATTTCCTCCCTTGTATGGGCTTTTGGCTTAGCCTGCTCTTCTTTTTCTAGAAGTTCGAGGTTTGCCATTAAGTTGTTTATTTGCGCTTGCTCTATTTTCCTGATATAGATATTTAATGCTATAAATTTCCCTCTTAGGACTGCTTTCATTGTATTCCATAGGTTCCAGTATGTTGTACTGTCATTATCATTCAGTTGTAGAAAGTGTCTAATTTCTTCTTGAATTTCATCTGTGACCCATTGGTTGTTCAAGAGGGTGCTGTTTAATTTCCATGTGTTTAGGGAGTTTTTGTGATTTCTTTTGCCATTGATTTCCAATTTCATTGCACTATGGTTTGATAATACGCATGGGATAATTTCAATTCCTTTGCATTTACTTAAGCAGGTTTTATGAGCTAGTATGTGGTCTATTTTGGAGAACGTCCCATGTGCAGCTGAGAAGAATGTGTATTCTGATGTTGTGGGGTGGAACACTCTGTAAACATCTACTAAGTCCATTTGTTCAAATGTTTGTTTCAGTTCTACTATTTCATTATTGATTTTTTGTCTAGTTGATCTGTCTTTTTGTGACAGTGGAGTATTGAGATCCCCTAATATAATTGTATTAGTGCTTATTTGATTTTTCATGTCCTTTAATACTTGTTTTATATAGCTGGGTGCACTGGTATTTGATGCATATATATTTATGATCGTTATCTCTTCCTCTTGGATTGTTCCCTTTACAAGGATGTAATGACCGTCTTTATCTCTCTGAATCATTCTTGCCTTAAAATTCACTTTGTCTGCAAAAAGAATAGCTACCCCTGCTTTTTTCTGGGTTCCTGTTGCATGGAGTATTGTTTTCCATCCTTTGACTTTCAGTCTATGAATTTCTTTCTGAATTAAATGTGTTTCTTTTATACAGCATATTGTTGGATCTTGCTTCTTGATCCATTTTGCCAGTCTGTGCCTTTTGATTGGTGAATTGAGACTGTTAACATTGATGGTTAAAACTGATATGTATTGACTTATACTTGTCATGATATTTTCCTGTTGTTGGTTCCCACTCTTTGTTTTTCCCCTTTCCTGTTATTTAATTATCTGCCCTGCCTGGTGGATTCCTTCTGTTGGGGTTCCTGGAGTTGTAGTCCTTGTTATCTCTTTCTAGAATGTCCTTCAGAACATTTTGGAGTGCTGGTTTGGTGGTCATAAATTTTCTCAGATGTTCTTTGTCATGAAAATATTTTATTTCTCCATCAATTTTGAAAGATAGTTTTGCGGGGTACATCAATCTGGGTGGAAAGTTATTTTCCTTTAGAGCTTGAAATACATCATTCCAAGCTCTTCTTGACTTGATGGTTTGTGCTGAAAAGTCAGCTGTGATTCTGATGGGTTTTCCTTTATAGGTGATTTGTCTCTTCTCCCTAACAGCTTTTAAGATTCTGCCCTTCTGTTGAATTTCTGGGATCTTGACTATGATATGTCTGGCTGAAGTTTTTTTTTTTGATCATGTCTAGTTGGAGTTCTATAAGCATCATTTATATGAAGATCAAATTCTTTTTCTCTTCCAGGGAAATTCTCTGTGATAATGTCTGTGAACAAGGTCCTAATGTCATTTATGCTATCTCCTGCTTTTTCATTTATTCCAATTATTCTTAAGTTATTTATCTTTGAGTCATCTAGCAGCTGCTGAATTGATTTTTCATGGTCCCTTGCTATTTTTAAGAATTCTTTCCTTTCATGATCACTAATCACAAGCCTGTCTTCTATATCTGAGATTCTGTCCTCACATTGGCTTAATATGCTACAAATACTTTCAATAGAATTCTTGTTTTCCTGGATATCTGCTTGAATCTGCCTTATGGATTCCATTTCTTTTCTATGCTGAGGATTCATGGTTTCCATAATTTTCTTAAGCTCATCTATTTTTTTGTCTGTATCAGCTATAATGTCCTTAAGCATGGTCTTTATTGTGGACATTATCTCTGCAGTTATCTGTGAAATTATTTCTGATTTAATTTTTTCCAGAGCCTCAATCAGTTGCTTTGTTATTAGCACTTCAGAGATGCCAAGTGGGTGGCTTTCAGATTGTCCCACCTCATTGCCCCCTAGGTTTGCCTTTGGTGAATTGGATGTGTGGGGTTGCATCTTGTTTAAGAGTCATCTCATTTTCTTTTCTTTCTTTAGTTTAATTCCTGGGGTGATGTTTGTAAATTACCTATGGTAGGTTACTTTATTGCTAGTGTTCAAGATCCTTAGGAGATGACTACTTCTCTGCAGTATCTTCCAAGTGAAGCTTGTTTTTGGGTTTTGAGCTTGTTGCCAGATCCTACCTCTTCAACTTGTTGGATATGAGAAGTTGCTACCTGTTTGGCCCAGTCCTTGGTTCTTTGGTACTGTGCCACTGTATTTTCTGTGACCCTTAGTCAATCTCAATCATGAAATATCAGGAAGGAAAGCTATTTAGAACAATTATTTCACTTTTGGCTATAATGGTACCTAAAGCATCAAACACAGCCTAGAAAATGACAGACTGAGCTAACCAGTTATTTGCGACTTTTAAATGTATAGAGTTGCGGTTATATAACAAAATCTAAAACACACCAGAAAAATTATATGCAGTATACAAGTCCTTAATATGTCAATTTTGCCCTCAGGAGTTTAAATTTAAAATGAATTAAGGAGGAAATAAAGTACTGGGAGAAGAGGAAGGAATTAGATATAAGGTTGGAGGACCAATAGGGGTCCCACTAACATTGGGAAACTGGTGCAGAGGGCTGGTGGGAAAAAGAGAAGGAAGGGATAAAAGGAAGAACAGATCAGAACCACAATCACAAAGAGGTTAGAGGCTCTCTTTACACTCATATGAAAACCAGATAGAATAATGAAGGAAAGAGCAAACAGACAAACAGAAACAAAAAAGAAGACAAAAACAACAAAACAAACAAAGCAAAAATAAAACCCCACACACACACAAAAACCTTCACCAGAACAAAAAACAAATGAGAGAAAAAAAATAAAAAAATAAAAAAAATAAAAAGAATCAGTTCCAGGTGTTGACTCTGCTGTAGGCAGGCACCGTGTGGTGACAGAGTCCTGTTCCGTGCAGGTCTGTCCCAGTAAGCCAGGAGCAGCCCTTTGGCGGGGCAGTGAGCAGAAGCATGTACTCTCAGGCAGAGACCAGTCTCGTTCACCTGCCACCATCAGCGCACTTTCTGGGGGCCTCAGAGCCACTGCGCCAGGCTGAGTCTTGAGCGCGAGTCCTGAGCGCTGTGTTTTGGCACCATGCTGAGTTTCACCCTCCCCACAATGGCGCCCAGCCAATCGCTTTCTGGCGCAGGACAGCTGTGGCTGAGAGACATTCACCGCTGGCCAGCGCAGTCCTCCACTGCTCCCCTGCACTGCCGCTGTCTGGCAATCCTCCGAGGGGGCTCCCTGGGTGCCAGCTGTCTCTATGTGTCCGCAGATTTGAGCTTCTGTCGTGCTGCTGTTCCTGAGACAGGGAGAAGGTGCCGCAGTCTCCTCCTTCTTCTTCGTTGAAAGTATCCTTCACTGGTGCCCTGAGTCCCGAACTGCACTTCAGAACTTTCCTGGGTCCAGGGGAGGCATCTCCCTCCCTCCTGCGCTCTCCCAGTCACTGTATTCTAGTGGTCCAATGGCAATTTTTAGAGAATTTTGCTGCCTGCTTCTTACAAATCCGCCATCTTTTTCCTCCCTCTACTTTTCTAATATAAGGATGTCTTGTGCAATCATTTGTTATCTGAAATTAAAATTTCACTTAGCCTTCTGCATTTCACCTGGTAACCTTATTCAAAGTATAAATCTGGAGCTTGGGGGCATGGGGAGTAGGGTAGAAAAGAATAGAAACCTGGTGGCATGGATGTGGGAGGTGGCAGGGATCTGAGAAGGCTCACAGTTCCTTCCACCAGCTTTCAGCTGGTTCTCTTTGGTTCTCCTCTTCACTCCACCCTCATGGTATAGAGCCCTGATGGCAGACCTGCGGCAAGCGTACCATAGCAGGCGTGCTGAGCCCTATCGGTGATGGCATCACGAGTTGTATGAGTTGTATTTTCTAAGCTAAACCCTCAGTATTCAGGTTTAATGAGGTATTGGCACATTGCAATAAATAAGTGGATTTTGGGTTGCAGTTTGGGCACTCAGTCTCTAAAAGGTTCACCATTATTGGTATAGAGCCTTCAAATCCTCTACCCCTTCTGCAAGGTAGCTTGGCCTCCTCAATACCTACCTCTGCAAACTTCTGTTTGTGGTGCTGGGGACTGAACTCAGGATCTCGTGCATATTAGGTAAATACTAAGTAAATGAGCCATACTCCTAGCCTTTTTCTGCAAACTTTTGACACTCAGATTTCTGTGTGTTGCTCCTGTATTTTATTTCACTTAACATGCACTCCATCCTATGCAATCCACAGAATACAAATTTGTTATCTAATGAATGATTAAGAAGGAAAAAAATAATGCCAGTGGCAATTGTGAGATACCACCAATTCTAAGAGCCATCACGACTTCAGAAATGTCAGAATGTGAAAAAGATACATGTTTTCAAGCTGATGAAATGTGTTAATTCCTGTCTATTACTCTTGTCAAAATATACTAATAACCCTTCCTTATTATTATTACTATTATTATTATTTTTGTGGGTACCGGGGATCGACCTCAGGACCTTGTGTGCCAGCAGGCGCCCATGCCACTGAGCGATATCACCGGCCCCTTTTTCGTATGTGAGTTCCAGGAGTCGAACTCAGGCCCTCGTTCTTGCCGGGCAGGCGCTTACGCCGCTGGGCCATCTCACCGGCCCCCCCTTCTTTATTATTAAAATTTCTTCCATACTCTTTGCCCTTGTAGATTTTCTTTCTTTTCTTTTTTTTTTTTTGAAAAAAAAAATCCCATATTTTTCTCAATTTGGAGGAATTTAGGGGGATAGCAAAGATTTGTGCACATGCTTTGTTTCTCTATTCTTCTTTAATTGAATAGAAATTTCAGATAAGCCTGGTTATCGTGAGGAGGAACCGGCTCCATATTCACATTTCTCTCCATTCCCAAAAGATGTGGCAGCAGGGCGCAGGGGACTGTGAAACAACAGCCCTTCCTCCAGCCTCCCCCAGCCATCACCAAAACCCTGCAGATACCTCAGCTCTGGCCAGTGGTGTCATGGTCCAGAAGATAACTTACTCCTACCCCTCTGTGCTGAGGCGCTACAACTATTTAGGCCTGAAGACCTTTTGTGGTGTAAGTAGCATTTTAAATGGCAGGAAATCAGGTAATAAGCCCCCATGCCAAGACAGAAAGCAGGAATGGCAGGAGCAGTTTATCTTGCTCTATTCCTTATGTACATCCCTGAAAATCTCTCTGGCTCTTTTGTCCTCTCACCTTTTGGAGTTCCTTTTTTTATCTTTGCAACTGATCTTTTGCACCCTGCACAGGTATTTTCTTACTTATTTTCTTTCCCTGAGTTGGACCTATGTTTTTCTCATTCTTAGGCACTGGGGACAATTCTGAAACTATTCTTAGGCATTGGGAGCAAGACAATCACCTCTCAAGGGGAGCTTATATTTAGGAGAGAGAAGAGAGAGCTAGAAAAAAAAAGACTAAAAAGGTGATGTGTTAAAAAGTGCACAGTGGTATGAGGGAGAAGAACATGTAAAGGGGATTGAGAGGCATGGGGCAGAGGATGCTATTTAAATATGGTGGTCGGGGAAGTTCTCACCAAGGGGAGACCTTTGAGGAAAGACCTGAGTGAGGGAATGAGCCAGGCGATCTTCAGGATGCAGAGCTCTTCCAGGCTCTGCAGTGGGATCTGCAAAGATGATTGCCCTGAGGCAGGAGCATGTGGAGAAAGTCAAGAAAGAGTCTGGGGGCAACTGCCATGGTCGGGAGTTCACAAGAGGGATAGTGCTGGGCTGGCGGTTGTAATCAGTAAGTCTTCCAGCTTCTCTTTGAACTGACATAAGAGGTCCATGCTTCCATTTCTGCATTTCTCTCTTCTGCTATGAATATGATCTCACCTGTATCTTCTTAGGACTTTGTGCAGTCGCCTGCACTTCTCTAATTTTCTAAAAATCCTCCTGCTTTCTAAACTAAGCCTGATATCTCTTTCCACACCCTGAGATCCACTGTTTTAGGGCAAATCCAGTCCTTTCCTCAGTGACTAGTCCAATTCTGGAATCTAAATTTATGCCTCTCCAAATACCTCAAGAATTGAGGATCATAAAAAAGCTTATACAATGCTTTCACTGTTTAATTTTTAGCTCAGGGATTTAATCTGACAAATTACCCTTTGTCTCATTTATGGTGACTAAGATTCACCAACTTTCCCTCGAACTAAAGAATAAGATAAAATACTAGTTTGTGGAGGAATGAGAAGTTAAATTATTTCCTGGGGTGCAATTACTAACAGCAAATCTAATATAATCATCTAGCCTGTGCCAAATATAACCCTACAACTTGGAAAAGAAGTTTATCAATAAATACAGCCTAAATTTTATACCAGTGTTGCAGGTACAGTAAGAAAATATTTTAGGGTTCATTGTAGGTTGAAAGAGATCTCAGAGGATCCGTCTTGATAACTTCATTTAAGTATTAAAATCATAAAACAAAAGGCTGATAAAACAAATCACCCAGTTACCATTTGTTCTAAAGGAATAGTGTCAAAGGCTCTAATTTAATCATTTAGTGCTATTAAGTAGAAATTAGGTTTCCATGGAGGCAGTGACTTAAGATTTGGCAGGGTTCCGATCCTCATTTACTCATCCTTTTCCTCTGTAGAAAATAGACTGATAATGAAATTATTTTTTTCTAATTTCCAAAGCTGCAAATCAGAGTGATGGCCACTCAGGTTCAGGTACTTCTGGGTGGGGATTGCATCCTGGCTGTGGACTTATGCGGCAAAATGAAATTAATTCACCGCTCAGATTCATCATTATCCTTGCTTGGGGTCTAAAATTAGGAGTGTGCAGCTCTAGAACTTTTAATTAGTTCATTTCATACAGATCAAATGAGCCATATATGTGAATGCACTTAACCAAAAAGTGACTATTTTATATTTGATAACCTCTCCAATATAGAGTCATGTCACCAGTGTGCTCTGGTGAGAAAAGAGAATTTGAGATTTCTCTCTCTTTAGTCCTTGTCTGCTGTGGATCCCTTTGTTAGCTTTCTGTTACTATAATAAATACTTGAGATAAACATGAAAAGAGGAAGGGTTTATTTTGGCTTAATTTGGGGTTTTTAGTCCACAATTGGTTGTTTCTATGTCTTTTTTGGGCTATGGTGAGGAAGCGCATCATGGTTGGGACCACATGGAAAATAATTCAGCTCATGATAGGATGCAAAAAGAGGAAGACACCAGGATCCCATAGTTCCCTTAGTGGGGAAATATGCCCTACTGAATGATCTGAGACCTCCCTCTATGCCTCATCTCTTTTTTTTTTTTGTGGGTACCAGGGGTAGAACTCAGGACCTCACTCTCTAGCAGGTGCCTGTGCTGCTGAGCGATATCACCGGCCACTATGCCTCATCTCTTAAACGTTCTACTACCTTCGAATAGCACTGAGCTGGGGATGAAGACTTTAACACATGGGCTTGGGGAACATTCCCGATGTAAGCTATAGCAATCCCCTTTCCAAAGTCAGGGTTTACTGGGGCTTGAGAAAACCAGAATCCCTTGTATATCCACACAGGAATTCCAGTTCTGAGCCAAACCTGGGTTCTTCTCTTAATCATTATGACTTTCTGAGGTCTTGCTGTTGCTACAGAGGTAGTGGCCATGTTACCAGCCAGTACCTACCTCAGCCTGCACATAGAGGGACACTGCCAAGATAGCAACAGAGAACACACCACTCTGGCCAAGACCTGATGGTCTGCCTTTCCTAAGTCCATCCCATGTGTTGAAATGAAATAATGGCCCCTCAAATCAGACGGCTGGTAGGATGACCTCTTGGAGATGATATGGGAGAGAAAGCAGAGAAGCTAGAACTTTAGATGTGACTAGGAACATGTAGACATTAAACAATCCTTTTACAACATTGTATGTTTAATTTTCATTTATATTTTATAAAATAATTTTCAATCTCCTTCCTTCCTTCCTTCCATATTTCCTCCCAGTCCTTTAATAAATATTTGATGAATACCTATTATGTGCCCGGCATTGTACTCAGTATTATACAACAGCATAAACGTTATTAAATATTGCTTTGTCTGAAATAATTTCTAATTTCTAATAGCTAAATATTTCTAAAGATACAGTAAGCTTTTCCAGACAGAAATCAGTCAGGCCCTACACTACATACTTAAAATATTTCCTATATTGGTATAGAGTCATAGACTATCAACACTGGAAAGGTTCCCTCAAGAATCTTATCCAACTCTTCTTTCAGTCCTTGTCTTACTTCAAGTGTTCGGCCCATCTTCTTTCACACTTCTTTGGATAAGATGCTCCTAAAATAGCTGCTGTATTTTTAGAAGTCTATGATTCGTAGGGTGAATTTCTTTTGCTTGAGCTAAACCTGATGGTCCTCTTTACTGTGTTCATTTTTCCCTATTGGGCCAATGTGGAACAAATGTGCTGTAACTTATGATTTCCATCTGCTTTTGTATTCGAAGCCAGGTTTCTCATCCATAGTGCATCTTCTTTTTCCATACTGAGCACCTCCCCTCCTCTTGGCTCCTTCAATTCCATGATCCTTTAAATGGACCTTTGGTTGGATTCTTTTATCTTCTTGGCCACTCTCTGATATCTGCTGTTTATTTATTTCTCTGCTAACTGGTAGGTAAGGAAAGGGACTTAATGAAATTTAAATTAATCACCTGCCTTTTTATGAATGCTTCTAGAAAGTTCTGGAGGACATTGTTACATGACTGCAGAAAAGATTTGGGAGTTTTCACTAGATCTTATTTATTTTATCACAAATAATACAGGATCTTCAAACTATAGGGAACATCAATTAATAGAGCCCAACACACTGATTTTGCAAGAGGGAAACAGGCCCAGAGAGGGGAAGAGTCTTGCCTGAGACTTGAAGGATGACAGTGGCAGAGATGGAAATCAAACCCTTGACCCCTGAATGTTGCTAAGTGTTCTCTTATGGTGACACAATGGCCCTCCTGTACCTTGGTACTGGGTTCTAGCTTGGCATAAAGATTCATGTGTAAATTCAATCATAGAATTCTCCACAGGAATAAGGGTTCATTTTTCTCCGACTTCAGTAATATGCATCTGGGGCATCAGGGAGGAGAGTGACCTCTGAGATCAGCACTAAAAACACCAAAGTTATACATACAGAGAGATGAGGCATCCAGATTCCTTCTTCCTTGCTTACTGCTGTAGAACAGAGGTCTGCAAATCATAGCCTGCTGGCCAAAAACAGCTTGTGGCTTGTTGATTTAAGTAAAGTTTTATGGGAACAACAACTATGCCCATTAATTTATGTATTATCTATGGCTGCTTTTGATCTACAACCATTGAGTTGACTAGTTTCCATGGAGACGATGCAGCCTTCAAAGCAGAACATTTATACTATCTGGTTCTACAGAAACAGTTTGCAGAACATTGACATATAGATGTGAGAATTCCAATTGTGGTTCTGATTACTGTCCTTGCATTTCTGTTAGTCCACCTTTGTGGCCCTGTATTTGACTCTAGCATGATGGCCTTGATCAGTGCTTGAAATGAAAAGATGCCAGAAAGTTCAATCCACGCAAAAAGGATGTACAATATATACTATGATATAGCCTGTCTTAGTTACTTTTCTTGTTGCTGAGACAAAATACCCAACACCCACAAGTTAAGGGAGGAAAGGTTCATTTAGCTCACAGTTTGTAGAAGTTTCAATCCATAATGACCTGGGTCAAGACAGGATAGCTTGGCAAAGGGGCAGCCCAGAGGAGAAACAGTTCATGGCAGTGGAAAACAGGAAAAGTGACAAGAGAAGAGAAACTAAACCTTTCTGTCCCTTATATTGTGTGCAGGCTACCCACCTTAGGGCGGGTGTAGCACTTGCACCCTTAATCCCAGCATCACACACTCTAGATTCAGCCACCTCTGAAAAGCCCTATGACCACATGAGGGTTTGGGGGGACATATAGACACAAACCATCACATAATCTATTTATATTATACAGAACCAGCAATCAATACTATAACTTATTTATGTGATGTTTATATGTATATATTTAATAAAAGTATGAAAACAGGCACAAGAATGACAATCACCAAATTCAGGGCAGTGATTCATATATATGGGAAGGCAAGAGAGTTGGCTTAAGTGTGTTGTAAGTTTTAGCTAAACACAAAAGAGAAATTTGAGGACAATGTAATGGAATGTTAGCAGTGATTACATTTGGCCTTTGCTTAGTTGGGACTCTTATTGTCTATATTTTGTCATATTTTATATTTTTGGTAATTTAAAGTAAAAACAAAAAAAAGAAGGTAGGCAATCATTTAATTAAGTCACTCTGTTCTCTGTATTTTAGGAAAAATCTTTAGGATGGGGATTTTTCAGTGTTATTGGTAAAGTATTTGCTCCTGTATTTGAGGAAATGGTGTAACTCGCACCACACACACACACACACACACACACACACACACACATACACACACACACACACGCACAGAGATCTCCTTAAGACACTTATGTATGCATGCATGTGTGCATTATGTATTTAATGCTCAGTTTTTTAAATTTACACATCACAGTATCCTAGAATCACTGGCTTGTTCAAATACATATTGTTGTAAATCACTCAATACAGAATGTGAAATTCCACTATTCCTCAACCAAACCAGAGGAATTACCATAAACAGTATTTGAGGCATAACATTTTATTTCTTTCTACACATTTACAAACAAATGAGCACATTTCCCTCCCCCATTATTAAGCTCATACTATAAGCTCATACTTACTGTTCTAGGACCTATATTTTTCTTGAAGATATTTCTATTTCAGAAACTGAAAAAATTTTCCTTCCTTGGGCAGCACCATGACACTTTGATATTGTCATTGAAAGTTCTCAGGGACTACATTTCTGAAATGCTTTTCTGTTTCATCCCTTCAGACATGGCATTGTGTGGGTTATATGTAGCTGAAGGCAGTTGAAGTTGGGCATAGGTAATTATAAAGTATGTTTCTCTATATTTGCAAAATCTCCTTGTTTTAAAGACACTCAAAACTCATTTTAATCAACTATTTCTCAAGAAAGTTCAAAAAATATAATGGCTTCCAACAAGTGTATCTGAGAAAGTTTTATTTCTAAATGATTATACCAGTACTTCTTTACAATGATAGGTGTGATGTTTTAAGATCTAAATGGAGGTAGAGCCAGGACTGAAGAGAAGTTAGAAAATTCACAATTAAACCAGATAGAGAGGCCCAAAGCAGTTTCTTTTTCTTTGTAAAATAAAGCTCTAAGGGTATGAATTTAAAAAAGAAAATCTCTCCCAAATTAATTGAAAATGAGGCTGGATCTAGCCAAGTGGTAGTTGCCTAGCAACTGAACTCCATGTTGGAAAGAGGATGAGGGTACTTCAGCCCCTGGGTACCACTTAAGGCAGTGAGTTACCTGAAGGATGTGAGGAAAACTTGCTGCTCTTTTGGAAGTTTCTATTTAAAGATACTATGATCTGTAATGCATCCTTCAACAGACTTTCCTCTTTTAAACCAGACTGAACATTAAAATTCAGTTCACTTGTCACCTCTTCCATGAAGCTTACTCTGACTATCTCCCCACTCCCAGATTGGGAGCCATGTCTTCTTCCTCTGTGATCCTCTCATCCTGTGCATTTCATTCCTTTTGCACTAACCACAGTGACCTAGAAGCATTAGACTGTCCATTTCTCTGTTTGTCACTTTGTCCATCTTTTTTTTTTTTTTTGTGGGTACCGGGGGTCGACCTCAGGACCTTGTGCGCCAGCAGGCGCCCGTGCTGCTGAGCGATATCACCAGCCCTTTTTTCATATGTGGGTTCTGGGAGTCAAACTCGGGCCCTCGCGCTTGCCAGGCAGGTGCTTATGCCACTGAGCCATCTCACTGGCCCTCTTTGTCCATCTTGATTAGGATTGAATCCTGTTTTTCTTTGTATCTCTTATGCATAACTCTATGCCTTGTACTATATAGGAAACCTGGCATTTCTTGAATGGATGGATGGATGGATGGGTGGATGTATGGATGTATGGATGGATGAAGAAATCGATCAGGCTTCATTTTACATATTACCTATAATAGTGGCTGCTCTGATGACTCTCTAACATGTATACACTTAATGGGATAACTGCAATACATACTGTTGCTAAGGACTTTGCAATAAATCTGTCTCAAGCTACGTTCTAAAGAGTTTGCTTGAATTGTTGTCTATTCCCTATGTTCTGTTCTTTGCCCTGCAGGTTGCCTAAGCAATTGTGGCTGATTCCTAAACTGAGTTCAAAATATTATCCAATTGGCCCTGATGCCATCCCAAGGTAGATATGGCTGCCTGCTTCTGCCTGCTTATTGCACTTTGCCTCTGGCTTATTGCTCTTCTTACTATTACTCCAGTGTTGTTTCTCCCCTTTTATTTTGGTGTGAAGTATTCTTCATCTTAGGTTGCACAAGAAAGTTTTATTGGGGAAACTCTTGGTTCCCAGTGGCTGTTAACTTGTTTATTTATGACTGTAATAACCCTAGAACTCTCCCAGATAATCCTTAAAAAGGACATTATATGTAAGACTATTTCCTGAGGTAGAGAGCTGTAAAGAGAGCTCATTTCTCACACACAAGTCTTCACATGCAAGATATTGGAGGGACTCTGTTTTGATCAGGGTTCTGGCAGGAAACAGATTGCACACAAATTGTGTTATTTAAAGTGAATTTCAAAAAGGGACTTTTTTTTTTTTTTAACTAAAGCGTAGTCTAAAGGTAGGGAGACAAAAAGAGATGGGGCGAGAAATAGGGTAAGTGTGAAGTGGGCATGGGAAGGGATAGGATGGTTACCAAAATATAACAGAGAAAGGAGAGAAGGGAGGGAAGGGAGGAGAGAGAGAGAGAGAGAGAGAGAGAGAGAGAGAGCTGTGCAGTGAGGTACTGAGAGGAATGTGGTCTTTACTGGAGCCCATGGAGACTCTGCAGAGCATCTTAGGGTGTCAGTATCCTATATGGACCCTCCTCCTACTGCCTCCCTTCTTCCTGAGGATGGGCCCCAGTGGCCAAATCCAATTGTAAATGGCCTACATAGGCCAGCCTCCTGGGGCACAGAGCAGGAAGGAAAGTAGTACCGAGTGTATCTGGAGGGACATGTGGAAGATGCACCGTACAACTGCCAGAAGAATGGAGGTGTAATGGGCCCTGTGAATGGATGCCATGCTTTGTATAGCTTCACTCCAAATAATGTTAGGGGACATTTTGACATTTTCCTACTCATCTCCAAGTGCTTCTGCAAGTCTTGTTCCTCACCTGCGTTAGTCTCCTACTAATTTGCACTCAGAAGGATTATAACCCTTATAAAACCAAAAAACACATCTTTGGCTTGCTATTACCCACAGAATAAAATCCAACTTGAGTGTGGCATCTGAGGACCTTCAAACTCTGGTTCCAACTTTTTATTTCTGTGTAGCTCCTCTTCATCTTTCAACACTTACTAATTTGAAACTTGACTGCTGAGAAGTCTATGTCAAGCTAGTTTAGGCAAGGAATGGCCTTTCTAAGACAGATTACTGCTCAAGAAGGGCAGGTTTCTGAGCAGAGTCTGGAATTTTAATACCATATGGCTTTTTTTTTTAAATATATAGGACACTGTCATTAGTGTGAATCCACTCCCAAACTCTCTTCTGGGTTCAGTTCAAGTTTTATGGGGAGAGACTCTCATTGGTCCAGGTAGGGTCAGATGCTCAACCTTAGTCTAATTAGGTATGGTCAGTAGAGATACAAACTAGTCATATTATCTCTTGGGTCTTATTGTTGGGTGATGGCGATGGGGCTGACAGTTCTTAGAGAAGAGATGACTGATTATGAGTTGGGAAGACTGTACACACTCAGATCAGTCATCACATTTCTCATAGAAGTCTTTGCAGATTCCTGGAGAGGCCTCTGTATCTTTTTCTAATATATGTCTGTCATATTATAATCTAATTATTTTTCTAAATATTTGCCTGTTGCTTCTGTTGCACATTGAACTCAAAAAAGGGTACTGTATCATATTCTTTGTATACCAGATGTTTACCATAATGAGCAAATAAGTAATCAGCACTTTCAGTTAAGCAAGTGGGTTGACACTGAGGCATTGGGATAGGAAGGCTTATGTCAATTTCTTCATTCATTGATTAGATCTATTGGATTAAGTCAACTTTTAAGTGTTATCATCCCTGATTTCATCCCCAATAATAACCATCCCCCAGAATAAGGAGCATTGTCTTAGTAATTTCCTCATCAGTGGACACAATACCTGACACCTTCAACTTAAAGGATGACACATTTATTTTGGCTCATGTTTCAGTCCATAGTCAACTAGTTCAAAGGCAGGAGGATGGCAGAGGGGCATGGCAAAGGAAAGCTGCTCATTTCATAGCGTCCAGGAAGAGCAAGAATGGAGGAGGCAGGAAGGGAGATATTCCCTTCCAGGTCATGCCCACAGTGACCCACCTCTTCCAACCAGACCCCCCTCTCCTAATAAAAGGTTAGCTCTGACCCCCCATAATCCAATCACCTTCCAAACACATGAGGCTTTGAAAGGCATTTTAGATCTAAATCATAACAAGTACCAAATGGTGAACTCGTGAAGGAATGACCATATGTGAAGGGTTTGGCTGGTTGGGATGTTGGACACTGTTGAAATCAGACCATCTTGTTTTTTAATCATACTGTCATTTCTTGTATGACATTAAGCAAACCACTTAACCTTTCTGAATCTGTAAGAACAAAGATACTACTACCTACTTCATAAGATTTTAATGGAGATTAAATATAATAATACAAACACTGTGCTTGGTACTTGGCAATTTCCCATTTATGTCACCTGTTACTACCAAGGCCAAATGCTCCAGTGATGGCGGACCTTTCAGAGCTTTCAGTGATGCAAACAGCCCGCTGCAGCTCATGTGCCATAGATTTGTCACCACTGCACAATACTGGGAAGGAAGTGAAGTCTGGTTTTATGTTCTTTTTAGTTACCAACCACTCTATCCTAATACTTCTTGCCCAAATGCTATGTTGTCTATTCTGTTTCTACAGTTGAAAATATTAGATTGATTTCAAATTGTTCGTTCTATCATTATTTTTTAAAAATCATTCTTTCCTATGTATAACTATTGTGGAATCCCTCTATATGTTTGTCTTATTATTTGCAAAGAGATAAACTGTCATAGTGTTGTTTTGAAATTCAAGGGCTTAAATAGAAGTAAAGGAGTTAGAAAACTTCCTGGCATAGAGTAAATGCTCCATCCATATGGAGCCTCCACTGTTGTGGTCGTCACTGCTGATGTTATTGTCCCTGTTTTCTTTGGTATCCTAGGACTTTCTTGAATCATATACTTGCAAGAACAGGAAAATCAACAGACTAGTCTTGTTTTTGTGTCTCCTTGAAGTATCCAAAAAATGAGGCCTACAAGTGGGATGATCTATGAGAAAATAAATATGAAGCTTTATTCCAGAGTTTCAGTCTTTGGGAATCTTCCTCTTGGGAGCAGAATGATGGATTTATACTTTTTCTTTCACTTTTTAACAGTTTCCCTGAGCCAGAAGAAGTGGTGAATTCTTCTGTTATTTGGCATTCCTTCGCCATAATTTGGGTATCTTGCCCGATTCAGTTATGCTTTATAAGTTTTATTTTTTTTTATTTTATTTTTTTTTTGGTGGGTACCGAGGGTCGACCTCAGGACCTTGCACGTCAGCAGGTGCCCGTGCCGCTGAGCGATATCACCGGCCCTTTTTTCATATGTGGGTTCCGGGAGTCGAACTCGGGCCCTTGCGCTTGCCAGGCAGGCGCGTACGCCGCTGAGCCATCTCACCGGCCCTATAAGTTTTAAAATATGATTGGAATCTCCATACAACATTATCTCTGAGTCTGAGAAATGATAAAATGAAGAACACAGTGGAAGCCTGCATAAGCTAAGATTCAATTCAACCATACATGAAAAAAAAGTCCAAAGTAACAATGGGTTAAATAAGAGAAGAGCTTTTTAATCACATATAAAAGTCCAGAGGTTAGCGGTCCAGTGGCTGCACATTTATAAGGAGGACCGAGGCCTAGTCTCACCTTCTGCTCCCCCATCCTTCATATGATCTCCACCTTCCTATCTTGCCATGGGTTAGAACTTTACGCCTAGATGTTGGGCTGCCTGTGTCCCAGGAAAAGGTGTAGATTCTGCTACAGGAGAAAAACAGGAAATGTTTTCACCTTAAGTGATGATTTCAAAGTCTCCTTTTCCTTAGCTCTTTGTAACTTAATTATACAACTAATCTGGTTGAGTGGCCAGATTCTATTATTCTCTGTCTCCTAATATTAATTCAATTTGAAAACTATGACAGGGGTACCAGCATGAGTTTGCACTAGCATGTGTCCTTGGAGATTATTTAGAATGCCTACAAGATTTCTATGGAGAATAAAAGATGCCATCATAGAAAAGTCTAGGATCCTGTCAGTGCCACAGAAGTTTTGACTAAATTTACAGTGGAAATGTAAGCAAGAAAAACAATTCTTTTTTTTATGTGGGTACCAGGAGTCGAACTCAGGACCTCGCACTTGCCAGCAGGCGCTTGTGCCGCTAAGCTATCTCACCAGCCCAGAAAAACAATTCTTATTCTAAGGATAAATAAGGATTTGCCAAAGGAAGAGGGAAGGAGGAGCATTCCAAACAAAAGGGATAATGTATACCTTTGATTCTTAAGCTCTGATTTCTGGATACCCATTCTTTAATCTATCCTAACCTTCTGATTTTGCCTTAACTCTGCCAGGGCTGTTTTTCAGTCTCCTGAAAGCTCACCCTCAAATGTGGAGGCTACAACCTTCAATAGCATGCCTTTAGGCTTATGTCCACTGGACTCTGTTTTAACAAACCATTCTGCAGGATTGTTCTGTGACAGAGGTGGCAACAAGGCTTTGTTCACTGTGCCAATGGTAATAGTTTTTTTTTTGGTGGTAGCCTGTATAGATTCAAGGGTCCCTGAGGACCAGTGGAAAGTGTCCTGCAGTTAACTGGTGACACTTCCCTCCATTTAGCAGCAGAGTTCTGATGGGCAGGTATAGGCATTCTTGGTTCCAAAACTCCTTTTCCCCTTTTCCATTATGTTTGAATGGAACTAGAAAAAAAATGTCAAAGAAGTAGGACACATACCAGGAAAGAGAGGAAAATACCTCATATTATAAACACAGCATGCAGAATGTGTCTCTTGTCAATAAAAACCTGGCTCCAGATTCCCTGGGCCTTCTCTGGGTTGCTACATCTACAAGCCCCTTCAGACATCCAACTGCTTTCCTAACATCCCTGCCAACAATAAAGCACCCGCTTCAGGGGTTGCCCCTTAGGGAAATGGCTGGAGAGAGCTAGGAATAGTGTTAGTGGTCACAGGCTTGAGGTTATTACTAGTCTAAAGGCACTTGATCTTCTGATCTCATCCTTGTAAATGTTTCCTCCTAACCCTCTGAGGACCTAGCTATGACAACAATCTCCCTCAGGGAAAAATGCATCCTAATTATTTCTCTGCTTAAAGATTTTCATTCTTTCTGTGGATTGCTCCCCCCACTCCCATCTTGCTCTACATGCTAGCAGCAGAAGTAACTTGTATTTGTTTTACTCTCTGCCTCATTGCCCCATTGTCTGGATCTTTGTTCAGTCAGTCTCCTCAACCTACAGCCTTTGTCACCTCCACTTTGTCTGTTAGCTAGTCCAGTTTAAATTTTACACCAGCTTGGGCACAACTATCCTTGGGCACAACCACCTTGTCACCCATGCCACCTAGTCTATCTCTCTCACTACTGCCATCTTTATGCACTTTGTGTATTTTTAATGTACTTTTCTCATTGCACATATTGCCATATTTGTAGTAAATAAATCATATACTATGGAAGGTAACGAGCTTCCTGAGAGAGGGAATTTGATTTTGTTTATCTTCTAACAGGTCTTTGTCGCCTCAGATGTTGAATTTAATTGAATCATTGAAAAAATTCTGCTAAAATTTTCCTTTTGCCTACACCTTTCACTTGGCTCTGTGCATGTAAATGAGGATATTTCTAGCTAATCAGAGACAATGATATCTGCCTGCTTCATATGTTTATGCTTGAATTCTGAAATTTCATAGATAATAGTCAGGAGAAGAAAGCCCAAGATTTAAAGTAGATATTTTGGCTTATTTCAATGAAATTTGGAGGGACAGGAGGACATTTATATTTCCTTAAAATTTTTAGTGAGGAGCTGTTATTTTTATTTATCACAACAGGGTTCCAAGCAACATCTTGCCTAATTATGTTAATTGAATTATTCAGATTGCTCATGAGTTAATATTGTTTTATTCCATGTTTCCAGCTCATTAACTAATAACCAAAAATCCAAGTAATTAAGGTATTTATAAAATGAATTTTGTGTCACTTCTGGGTTTGTTGAATGATTGTGTAGAAAACACTTAACCTTTGCCTCTTATTACCATCTTGGGGGATGGCCCTGTCCTCCTGGCTTCTTCCCCATGCACTGGGCCAGTACTTTGTGGGTTCTTGATGCCTTTTTACCTGTTAGCTATTATTCCATTGGGAAACACATTGTTAGAGTAAAAAAGAAAAAGCATAGAGAGAAATACTGAGGTCTCACTTATCTCCAAAATGCTTATTTGTTTGTTTGCTTTCTCGAAGTCTGATGAAGCCAAATATAAACATATCTTAGGTGTCTATGACACATCATCCTCTGTGACAAATCCCATAAAGCTCCTTTGTTTACACCAAAATTAAGACATGAGCTCCCATCATGCATGATTGCAGAAGGTTCTCTCTCCAGGTTTTATTACTCGTATAGATCTGGATATCCACAGAGAATGCGTTAAGTGTGCCACAGATCCATCCTGCTGGCTAAGTTTGCCAAATGTCTGGCTCTGCCAGCAACTGTCCTCTTATTTTTGAATTTTTAAAAATTTTAAACTAACACATAATAATTGTACACATTTATGGGATACAGTGTGATGATTGTTATGTGTAAGGTATAATAATCAAATCCAGATAATTAGCACTCCCTTCTTAAAATATATATATATATATATTGTGTGTGTGTGTGTGTGTAAAGCTTCCAACTCCTTTGTTCTAACTCTTTGCATCGTTCTTTCTTTTTATTAATACTGGAGATTGAACCCAGGGCCTTTACACTGGGCCATATCTCCAACCCTTAAAAATTTTTTTAAATTTTGAGACAACATCATGCTTAATTGCTAAGTTTCCCTGGCTGGGCTTGAACTTATGATCCTCTTGCTTCGGCCTCCCACAATGGTGGACTTACAGGTTTGTACCACCACACTAGGCTTCTTCCAATTCTTAATTAAATGTAGTTGTAAACTATAGTCATTCTACTATATCATTCTAATGTAGAACATCAGAACTCATTTTTCCTAACTATATTAGTACTCATTATCTGACCTTCCTTCCTCTTATCCGTCCTAGCCTCTAGTGACACTTTTCTACTCAGCTTCTATAAAATCAAATTTTAGCTTCCAACACATGAATAAGAACATATGGTATTTGTCTTTCTGTGCCTGACTTATTTCATTGAACATGACAGTTCTAAGGATATTGCCTCAAATGGCATGGTTCCATTTTCTTTTATGCCTAGGAACAATATTCCAGTATGTATTATGTGCCACATTCTCTTTATGCATCTATCCATGGCTACCTTTCCTGTAGGTGGACCTGGAGTGAGCCCCACCAAAATTCCATGGGATGATTATGAGGGAGAGACAGTTATCCAAAAGAAATCATTGTCATCCTCCAGATTAAGGGTAGATAAATTTTGGTTGGTGGTTAAGAAGCAGCTTCTACTTCTGGCCAATGGTGATTCCATAAGGAAGCAGAAAATTAGGAGAGGCAGAGAACCCATCAGCCTGGTCTTTCTAGATCTCTTCTGGGCAGATCCTGCTCAGTTTCTGTGACTGGCTCAGCCATTACACGTCCATCTGAGGGAGCAGTAAAGATGCTCAGGATGTAGGTGGTGAAAGTATTTGGAATAAAGGTTTTGTCTGTAATGAGCATTAAAGACATTTTCTTTATCATTATTCCCTAAAGAATACAATATAATACCTACTTATGCAGCATTTGCATAGTATTAAGAAGTATGAGACATTTAGAGAAGATTTAAAGTATACAGGAGGGTGTGGATAGGTTCTGTGCAAACACTATGCCAGTTCATAGAAGAGACTTGAGCTTCCTCAGATTTTGGTATCAGTGGAAGTGGAGGAGACAAGTCCTAGAAGCAACCCCCCACCCCAGATACTTGGAGATGAATATTTCTATTGTGGCCTTTATTCAGGATATGACTTTTTAATAAAAGAAAAGAAAATGGACTAAAACTCTCAATGGGCTTAGTTGGTCAGAACAAATTTACCTGGAAGACTGGTGGGCAAAAATTCAGATCTCACCAACTTAGCCTGTACTTCAGATATGTGTTATAGGATGAGCTCAATATAAAGGCTACACATGGATACAAATACTATAGATGGGGGATTTTCTCCATCAACTTATGGAATCCTGAGGTCATGGAGCTATGGAGTCTCCAACTATGCAGGGAGTCATATGTTGGCAATAGACGATAAAAGACCTGCACATGTCAGTTAAGCTACTACCTTCCTATGTAAACTCCTGAAAGTCTGCCATATCTGCCACCTTTGCTTTGTCTGCAAAAGGGAGAAAATATTCCCTAACTTAGCAGGTTAAACTAAGATTTTGAAAGATTATCCATGAAAGGCCTCACAATAAAAAATGTAATATAAAGTCATATGATGATTTTGTTGTGGCTTTTTCCTACCTAGAAGGAAAAAGCCAACAGCCTCAATAAACACAGCATTAAAATATAAATACTTGAATGAGCAACCCAGATGTCTTTAATGATAATACATGAGCATCCTCTTTTAATGTAAGGTCCCCTCTGGCATGAATAGATTGTTACAGCTAGTTCATTTTCCATCTTTCCAGCAGATTAACTGCTTGTCTGAACTCCTGAAATAGGAATGATGAGTCTCAGAGGAGATGAAGAGACTTCCTGATTAACTCATCTGTTTTCATCTCTTGTAATAAGAAGTTACCCCCTTACCCGGAGCGTTCCACTTTTGGGAAGAGCTTTGGTTCTCATTTTACACACAGTGGCAGTCAGGCAGTCAGGCCAACAATTGAGGAAGTTCAGACCTGAAAGCTGGGAAGAAGAAATGATGTTTGAAATTAAACTATTATAAAACCAGTATGTTATTGGTCTCATAGGTGCCCAGTGCTTTTCTGGAGCAGTCTTTTCCAAGAGTGGTTACAGCCCAACCCCACCAGGGAGCATACCGCGTGGTGAAGGTGCCCGTGTGACCGACCAGCTGCTGGAAGATCCTGCAGTTGATTACATTAGTTTGCACATTATTTTGGGGAGAGTGTTACTGGAATGTATCTTGAACTGCAGAAAACATCAATAATAGAAAAAATTGGAGTCAAGTGCAACTGTTACATAATGTTAAGTACACAGAAAGGTGAGCGAGCTGTGTACAAAGCAGGATGGAACCTGGTACAGAACACCGAAGGGAAGCTGGCATTTTCTTGGCTTTCCTCATTCTTGGAAGAAAGTACAATCTGTTGTGAATCTGTCTCTCCCTGGCTGGGCATACAGCTGTGCTGTGAATGCATCCCTGAGACTGCATGGCCTCCAGTGCTGAGCATTCAACTCAGTGAACACCAAACAAATACACAAACAAACACAAAAAAAGCTACTGTGTTATACTGCCAACTTCCTCTTTGGTATCTGAGGCATGCAGCAGTTTATCTTTGATAATATATCTCAATGGTTCTCAAAGTGGGGTTCTTAGTCTAACTGGGGCACCATCATCTGGGACCTCACTAGAGACACACATTCTTAAGGTGTACCATGCACTATCCAAATCAGAAATTCTGGAGGTATGGTCCCAAAAATCTGTATTTTACCAAATTTTGTGGTGATGCTAATGTATGTTAAAATTGAAAGGCACAATATATCTTCATTAAATCAATTTCTGCCTTTAAGAGCAAGACAAGGGCAGAAAGTAGCATAGGAACATTTATAGCTGATCTTTTTTTTTATCCCAGAGATCTAATGGGGGCTCTTGGTTGATTATGTTAAACTCTGTGGGATTTTGGCTGCAAGAATTGTGCTTATATGCACTTTACCCACACAGTGTCATGTGTCACTACCACAAGCATCCCCCTACAAAATCTGCTGCAATACAGTATTTTTTATTGTTTGTCTCACTTTTGGTCCATCTAGTATTCTGCGTATTATTCCTTGATTCTAACAACTGTCTAAATTTTTCCTTGATTTTTTCTCTAACTTATTGATTATTCAAGAGTATGTTTTTAAATTTCCATGTGTTTGCATAATTTCTGTGGTTTCTTTTGCTGTTGATTTCTAGTTTCATTCTACTGTGATCTGGTAATATGCATGGAATAATTTCAATTCTTTTGTATTTACTTAAGTATGGTTCATTGGCTATTATGTGTTCTATTATGGATAAAGTTCTATGTATCTCATATGTATTCTGTTGTTGGGTGCAACACTCTGTAAATATCTATTAAGTCCATATGTTCAAACTCTGGTTAAACTCTGATATTTCTTCATTGATTTTTTTTGTCTAGTTGATCTGGCTGTTTGTGGTAGAGCGGTATTGAAGTTCCCCACTATAATTTTGTTGATGTTTATCTGATCATCTATATGTAGCAGTTTTTTTATGAAGTTGAATGCACCACTGTTTGATGTATATATATATTTATAATTGTTATCTTTTCCTGTGGAATTTTTCCATGAACCCATGGGTAATAACCTTCCTTGCCTCTTCTGATCAGTTTTGGCTTAAAGTTCACTTTGTTTAAAAATAGCATAGCTCTCCTCTTTGTTTTCAGTCTCCTGTTTCATAGAATATTATTTTCCATCCTTTGGCTTTTAGTTTATGAATTTCTTTTTGGAATAAATATATTACTTGTATGTAGCAAACCATTGGGTTTGTTTTTTCATCCAGTCTGCCAACCTGTGTCTTTTGGTTGAGGAGTGGAGGCCATTTGTACTGACAGTTATTACTAAAAGGTATTAACTTATTCCTCTCATTGCATTATTTTCTGTTGCTGATTTCTTTTTTCCCCTCTTCTTAACTACTCATCCTGCCTCGTGTCTTCATTCCATTAGACATTTTGACATCGTTGTCTTCCTTTTCTCTTTCTAGGATATCTTTGAGAAGTTTTTGGAGTGCTGGGTTTGGTGGTCATAAATTTCTTAAGGTGATTTTGTCATGGAAAGTCTTTATTTCTTCATCAATTTTGAAAGATAGCTTTGTAGGACATATTTGTCTCTGGTGGTAGTTGTTTTCTTTTATGGCTTGAAGCACTTTGGTCTAAGCTATCTGGCATTTGAGGTTTGTGTGGAGAAGTCTGCAGTAATTCCAGTGAGTTTACCTTTATAAGTGATTTGTTGCTTTTCTCTATCAGCTTTTAAGATTCTATCCTTGTATTACATTTCTGGGACATTGACTATGATGTGACATGGAGAGTTGTTTTCTGAACATGGCTATTTTGCTTCTATATGCCTTGCTTATCTGTATGTTAAATTCTTTCCCCATGTTTGGAAAGTTTTGGCTATTATTTCTGTAAACACATTTTATGTCATTTGTGCTACCTTTTCATTTTTCACTAATTCCTATTTATCTTAGATTAGCCTTCTTTGTGCCATCTAGCAGCTGTTATATCCATTTCCATATCCCCTTGTTGTTTTTAAGGTATTTATGAGTACATGGTCAATTGCAACAGTCATAACTTCTAGTTCTAATACTCTATTCTCATATTCTTCATTTCTGCTCTCCATATGTTTGACAGAAACATATGGTTTTCTGCTTGCTATGTTTTCATGGACTCTTGTTCTTTGCTAAACTGGTCATTCATGTTTTGTATTATTTTATTTAGTCCACTTGGCTTATTATTAGTGTTTTCTGTAAGTTCCTGAATCATTTTGTTTTTAAGTCCTTTACCTGTTTAGTTATATCGTCTTTGAGCTCACCAACCTCTTTATTGCTGTGTTTTGTGTTTCATCTTTTATTATTTTATACAATTCAGCTCTCATCTCCATTAGTGCCCTATGGATAAGCTTTGAGGGAGATGGGATTTTCGGGAGGCATTTTGTTGCCTTGTCTCTTACGTATCTAGTATGTGTGTGTGTGTGTGTGTGTGTTGAAGTTTGTGGGTTGATTACAGTGGAAACACCTTGTGCTAGTATGGAGATCTCGGTAGACAGCGTGTGCTTTTTAGTGATGTGATTTACTCTGGGGATGGTTAACTGTAGGGTTTGCCTCTGTCCCAAGATCCAACAACCTCTATTAATTTGGGAGGGGAGGATGCAGTGTAACTGGCCTAGCACCCTGTTCTCCAGAAATGAGCAACCGTATTGATAATGACAAAAAGACAAACCAGATATTGGCATCCAGAAAAAGCCAGTTAATAGCAAGAACCCTGCCAAACCTGTGAGTAGATACAAAATCAACAACAATGATAGAGTCAAAGACAAACTGGAAATTGACATACCGTGAAAACAAATAAAAGCTACCACTGTGCCAAACTTAACAATACAAAGAAGACCTATAATTATACCCTAGACACAAATCAAATATTGACATATAGTAAATATCTACTAAAATCATTAACTATACAAACATTAAAAATAGAAAAGAACAGGCATATAGATCAATGGAACAGAAGAGAGGTAGCAGAAACAACCCCAGACACATTCAGCTGCCTGATCTTTCTCAAAAGTGACCTTTCACAAAAGGCAGCACAGTGGGGGTTGGGAGATCACTGTCCTCACAATTTTCTATGACTAGTTTAATGGTCTATGGGTTTGTGAGGTGGCTTAGAGGCCTAAGAGGTGCTCTAGAGGCCTCTCTGTTTGTACACTCCATACCGTGGCAACAATTCAAGCTAAAGTATGTCCTTGCTCACATTGATTATTGGGAAAAGCAATCATTTCTTTGATCTCTGCTAAATGTAGATCATGGAGCAGAGATTCAAGTAGATTATTGGACTTAATGCCAACACTTTAATATCCAGCCTCCTCTGAGAGCCTGTCTCCTTCCCTGGCTGAGCTTAAACTTCTCAGGGGATCTATGTCTGGCCTGCACCCTCTCCATAACTGTCTCCTGTGGCTTTCTTGCACCCAGCCACTGTGGGAGTGTAGTATTAGAAATTCTGAGGTGGAATTCTTCTGTAGTTGTTCTGTAGCTCACTTTTAAATTGTCAACCCTTTCCAAAATGGCATGTGATTAAACACTTTCTTGTAGTAAGGCCAGTACTGCACTGGGTTTCTTCTCCAACTCAAGCCTGCCGTGAAGGAGTCACTTTTGAATGAAAATCCCCACAATGTTTTTATAGTTTATAATAGCTGTGGGATTTTTTTTATAGTTTATAATAGCTGGCTGGATCCATACTCTGTGCCTGGCTCTGCTGACTTTCTGGGCTGACATTCCCTCCCTGGGCATTGGCCTCATCCATAATCAGGTCAGTTATTTGGTTGATGCCCCTTCTGCCCCATGCTAAGGAGAAAGATAATGTAGAGCCAGCTTGTAGTTGGTGGACAGCCATGGCCAGGGCACAATTCACAGGTGCAAAGTTGGTTGGGGGGCAAATGTAAATAGCTGCTTTGTCATCTGGGCTGCATGGGGTATGGCTACTCCATCTAGGATCCTCTTAAGGATTAAAAAAAATGAATAACTTTGGTTAAACATAACGGAAAAGAACAAAGAAGAAAAAGAAGGAAAAAAAGAAAAAAGCAGAGAGCAAAATTCAGAAAAAAATAAAAGGAAATGACCCCCCCAAAGAAAATCAGTGGGGGAAAAATAAGTGAGTCCAAAACGTATTCTTCTGCATTTTTGAATAAGTGGTCTCTTTTCAGGATTTGCAGTATTGGATTCACTTGGATATGCTAATACCCATTTCATTTCCACGCCCATATTTTTGTGTGAATGCTGAATCCTGCCCTGCCTTTCCTGCTGGGTGTAGTTGGTCAATGCTTTCCCATCAAGGGATGTAGTTGCTTCAGCAGCTCCCAGTTTCTGTGCCTTTCTGTGCACCCCAAGTCATGGCTTTCTTTGCCTAGCTTTATGGCCTGTGAGTTTTTGATGCATCCCCCCATAGCATTAGCTCCTCTGTCTGTAAACCCCAAGCTGTGGCAACCGTTCAAGCCAAAGCGTATCCCTGCTTATGTTTGTAGATGGGGAAAGCAAACAGATCACAGAGCTCTTTGCTGGATATAGGCAGCAGAATGAGAGTTCAAGCAGACTGCTGGACTTCGTGCCATCACTTTCAGATCCAGTCTCTTCTGAAAACCACACACAACCAGCCTGCCTTCTCACCACAGAGAGTGGGGCCTCTATGTCCTTCCCATCCTGATTTTAAACTTCTCAAGGGGGTCTACGTCTAGCCTATGCCCTCCCACAACTGTCTCTTGTGGCTGTCTTCTACCCAGTCACTGTGGTAGTGTGACACTAGAAACTCTGAAGTGTTGTGGTTCTGCAGTTTATCTGTGGCTCAGTCATAAACTATTAACCCCTCCCCAGAATGGCTCTTGATTAAACACTCAAATATAACAGGTGCTACACTGGATTTCCTCTCCAAATATAGCCTGCCAAATAGAAGGAGTAATTTTCAGAGTAAAAACTCATATTGTTTTTGCAGTTTACAACAGACGTGGGTATTTCTTGGGGCTACCATTGCCAGCCCATTTCATTGTTCTTCCCTGAAGCTGGTGACCCACTCTAGGCTTACCATGTATTGGCAAAGACAGGTCCCTTCCATGGGAGATGGGGTCAGCTTTTCAGACTTCATTCTTTTCTCTGTGTTGCCCTCCATTTCTCCAGATTTTCTGTAGTTTCTAGTTTTCCTGTCAAATTCCTCCTGATTCCTAGAGATCTACTTTTTTTCTCTTCGCCAAGTTATTTTCCATGTGTCTAGTTTCCAAGTCCCAAAGAAGCTACTTTTTGACACCAGTCTCTATTTCACCATTATTAACTTCCTCAGGTTCATTCTTGTCCTTAGACTTTTGTTCATGCTGTTAACTTTTCTGAGATATTTTTCCTATTATTTCTTCATAGGGAGCTTCTCTTCCTGCATTTATTGGTGATTCTGTCTACAGTGGATTTCCCCAAACCCACCCAGTACTGTACTTTGACTTCTTTGTTTCATGGATGGCATTTATCAGTTTGAAATAATCAATGTTTTTATTTCCTTACAAAAATAGAAACTCACAGACTAGGAACATACATGTCTTATTCAATGTTTTATCTCTACCCCTACAATGATATTTGCATAACAATTGCATAATAAAATTTTTTTTAAAGAACAAATTTGAGCATCTTTTGTGCTACTTGATACCTTGGAAAGATAGATTTTTGAAGAAAGTTTTGCTTTGTGCTCTGTAATATACAAATTTATATAACATATATAATGTTTTGTCATAATTCCTTTTCAAGAAATTTTGGCTGAGAATTATGGGTTATAAACAAGATTGGATATACATATATGTTGTAGAGTTCAAGAATCAGGTCATACTGGCTTATGAGAATAAATTATGAACATTTTTTTTTCATATTAATTAACTTCACATTTATTTATTTCTTGAAATCAAGGATGATGGTAGCACACATCTGTAATCCCAGCATTCTGGGAGGCTGAAGCAGAAGGATCACACATTTGAGCCCAGTCTTCGAAACTTAGTGAGAACCTTTCTCAAAATATTTAAAAAATTTTAAAAAAGCTAAGGATGTAGGTCAGTTCAGAAGTCTTCTCTTCAATTTTCAGCACTGAAAAAAATTGTATAGTAGGAGTGTCTACACCATAGCAATTGAAAAAATCTAAAAATCACAGATCTTCAGAGCTATTTGTTAAACATTTCCTAGCATTTCACTAATACATGTTTCTTAAATTGTGATCCCCAGACACAGACCCTGAAATGAAATTGTTTTCAGTAGTTCATTAATTTAAATTTTATTTTTGACTAACATGCACTAATTGTATATGTTAATGGGGCTCATGGTATTCAGTGTGATATTTTAGTGCATGCATATAGCACCTCCCTTTTTCCAGTGTCCTCTTACCCTTTGCAACATTTAGTGATCATTATTCTATATTCAGGTCAACTTTGTCTTTCTTTTAACTTCCACATATGAAAGAGAATGTGTAGTTTTTGTTTTTCTATGTCTGTCTTAATTTAATATACTGTCTTCCAGTTCCATCCACTTTGTTGCAAATGACATGATTTCATTCTTCTTTATGAATAATATTTTGTTGTATATATTTACTATATTTGCTTTATTCATTCATTTGTTTGATGGGCACCTAGACTGATACCATATCTTAGCTATTGTAAATTGTGCCACAATAAACTTAGGTGTGCAGATATGTCCTTGGCAAGCTGATACCAAAGAGATTTATTAGAAAGTATCTCCTATGAAGGAATCATAGTGAGGAAGTAAGACAAGTAAGGGAAAACCAAGCAAATATGAATCAAGAAAAGTCCCATGGAGTTTTACTTTGATTCAATCCCACAGAAAAGCTCTGAAAATAGAGTTGAGAACCAGGGATGTGGAGTATTTGTTCTCTCACCTGTCAGTCATCGGTTAAGACTGTCCCTTGGGAAACATGTATTCTTAGGCACTTTCTTTTTCTGCATGCAAAGATAAAGCTAGTTCTAGCAGTAGGAGGAAAGGCCCAATGCTAACTGCTGGGAGTGAGAGCACACAGTGTGGTCAAAGGATGCTAGGTGTCTGGGCCTCACAACCAAAGCCCTGCTATAACAAGTGCTCCCAGCCTTTCCAGGCATATGCCCCCATCTCCCACATTTCAGTCTGGAGGATAGTGGTCCAGGGCTATGCCTAACATGTCCACCAAGCTCACAGGCAGTGCCATTGATGCCACTTCTGAATCCATTTTGGGAAGCAGGGCATAGTGTGCCTTAAAGTGTGCTGTACAGGCAGACCCAGGTGTATTGGGCTTGTTCAAGTAAGTTTTTGTGGAAACACAGTTTACCAAAATTTGAAATACAGCTGCTTTGTTGAGAGACATTGGGCTTCACCTTTGAATTTCCCAAAACATTTTTATCAGTGAAGCCAAATATTTAGTTACAGCACTTGATATATGCAAAGAGGGTGAGGGTCCCTTAGTCCTTCACAGAAGGTGCACTCAGACCAGGAAAGTGGCCAACATCATTTGAGCATGCCATAGTGCTAACAGTCAAAACCACTGTTTACAGACATGAACAATGACTTTTTTTCCTTTATTTTCTTTGGAATCAAGACCATTCATCTCTTCAACAACCAACAAGCATTTAATGATACCTTATCTGTATGTCACCATGGCTATTTTCACTGAGGACACACACACACACACAAGTAGGCATGACTCTTGTCCTCAGTGACATTACAACCTAAAATGTTTGCTTATAGTAATGGCTGCAGAAGTGGCTGCAAATTGATTAAACAATGGTAATATTTCACCTTGTGATTGTTTCATGGGTGGCCCAGCTAGAATTACTCATATACTGCATTTGTCTTGTACACCAAGTTAAAGATATGAAGTGGCTGCCAACAACACAAACTCAACAAAGAGATAAACTAGAAAATTATTTTCAAGCTTTGTCACTAGAGATGTGAAGGCATAAATGATGTTTTCATGTTAACTATACTCTTTATTTGTATATTCTTCAATGAATGCTAATAAGACATACAAGTGCAGACTGCCTTGGGCAGAAATAAGTATTATGCACTTGTGGTAATTAATTTATGGCACAGTGTAGTTAGTAAAGTGAATTTGTGAAATTCTCACAGTGCTTGACAGCTTCTTATTGAAGCAGAAATAAATTGCAGTCAGGAAATGTTACCATGCAGAAGAAAGTGTTTAGTTATCACTGCAAGGATTACATTAAGTAATTTGGGGTACTTTGCTCCTTCACTCAACCCAGGGCTTACACATTTATTTTATTGCAATGTGAGTACAGTGTTTCCTAATCCAAATAACTGAGGACTTAACTAAAATAAGACTTCATGAAATTATTTCTTCCAGAATTCCATTGCCTTAACGGTATACAAATGATCTTCTTGGTCAGTTAACTCTTACCTGGGTCTGCACAGAGCCCCCAACTCAAATATTTTGGTTCAAATGGTACTGTGGTAGCAGCAATTCATAGAATATAATTTCACAGACATGCAAGTGGTTTGGCAGGTAGATATTGCTAGGATGGCCACTTGAGTATTTCCAGAATCCCCTACCCCTTTGTGTGCCATCTTGCTGGAGACAATCTTTCTACTTCTGGCTCCTAGGAGCACAGCTTGAGATGGAAAATCTTGTGCAAGTGATTTACTGCCGGACTGTGCTCAAAAGGATGGGAATGAAAAACCAAAACGAAGCAAAGTCCCTGGAAAACATATTTCAAGATAAGTCAGCTTGATCCCACAGGGAGCTATGGATTATCTATCTCAAGGCCAAGCTTTATACCCTTGTTTCAGTGAAGCAGTGATTGACTGCAGGTGAGGGAGAGCAGTAGACAATTTCCTACTTGAGTGGCTCCACTTTGGCCAATGGCGATTCTCAGAAGAAGGTGGAAGCTGAGATCTGAGGTACAACAGCAGCTGAGAGATGAGTACACCCACTGGATAAAGAGAATCTGGGTAAAACAGCATCGTCATTCACTATACTCACCTAGGAAATGAGGAAACAACAAATCACAAGCTGGTTTATGAAGCAAGTTCTATGATAAAACAGCAAAAATAATGGCTTTGCATTTATTAATGAGTCATGGCTACAAAAAAACATTTTGATTCCTGTTTATTCCTAACTTTTTCTTTCTTAAGCAAATTAGAAAATTAATCCAACAATATCTCACACTTCCTGAGGAGATCTCAGTGTAAAATACACCAAAGGAAGTAAGTTGATTGTTAAAGCATCGGAGAAAATTGACCCCAGAAAAATGGGTCCAGGCATCGGATGACAGAATTGGAGGGAAACATTGTAGTAAATAGGATAATACTGGGTGGGTAGGCAGTACCGTAGTGGTGAGCCTATCACTTCCTTTCTCTATGGAAGTCTTCCAAAATACTGAACTGACCTCTGCTACGTTTCTCAGACGTTGCCTATGTAGGAGCGACAGCCTCTAAAGTTGTGGTCTCAGGTAGGTGACTAACACTGGCCTCTGTCATCAGCCGCAGTCACTTTAAAGAATCTGGACAGTGGGGCTGGTGAGACAGCTCAGTGGCATAAGCGCCTGCTTGGCAAGCGCGAGGTCCTGAGTTCAACTCCCGGTACCCACATATAAGAAAAGGGCCGGTGATATCACTCAGCGGCACGGGCGCCTGCTGACGTGCAAGGAGGTCCTGAGTTCAACCCATGGTACCAAAAAAAAAAAAAAAAAAAAAAAAAAAAAAGGAGAATCTGGATGGTGGAAATATCCTGCCTGGGAACATCAGTGTGAGGACTGATGACTCTTTCTTTGCCCACTATCTTATCATTAAGTAGGTATTCTTTCCTTTTGCGAAACCACCTATGCTTACTAGCTGACCTGTAGGTATAGGTCAGAGAGATTTGGAATAAATAAATGCTCTCTTCCTCCTTTCATCTAGATAGGTGGGAAGGATCCAGAATACTAGGCAGGCTGCTTTTCATAGGCTGATCCATTGCTTTTCCCCTACCTGCTTTTTGTTAATATTTTATTTCCTTCTGTCCCTTTTCAACACTTGTTCCCTTTTCTCCTACCTCCATTTTTTAAAATTACCTCCTTCCTTTATTCTTACTCTCTCTCTGCTTTTCTTCATTCTATTCTTTCTTTCCTATTTTCATCCTTACCTTTTTACCTTTTCTCCTCTTACTCCATATGTTGTTTTCTCTGCCAGTTTCTCTCTCTTCTCATCCCTATTTCTTTTCCACTGCCTCCTTCCTCATCCCTCTTCCTTGTGCTCATGCTTTGCCTCTCTTACTTCACATCTCTCCTCTCTTCTCACTCTTCCTTTCCTTTCTTTGGTTTCCACAGCAATATTATTGGCTTGCAGATTATCCAGGAAACCTGTCATTTTTGGACTGTCTTTTCTGGCTCCAGTTTGATCTGGAGGGCCAACACAGAGACAGGGTGTGCTGTATTTAATTTGGCAAATGTGATCTAACCAAATGATCTAAATGCCTATGTTTAATATTTAGGCGAAGACATAAAGAAAGGGATAACTCAGCAGAGGTAATTCAGCAGTCCTCTGGCCTTCCTCCAATAACTACTTAGTACAGACTCAGCTCTTTTGGTCCCAGTGTTTCAGATGAGCAACTCTACCAAGTTATGAATTCTTTGTCAGATTCCTCAATTCTCAATGCATGGTGTTCTTTGCAGATCTCAAATAATGCTGATGTAAGTTTACCATCTCCACCAGCCAGCTTCAAGCAGAATCTGTCTCAACTGCTTCACTCATTACATATCCCATCTGTCTCTGTTGCTCCTTTGGCAGTCAAAGAGCTCGATGCATTATGCATCTCATATTAGAAAGATTATATAACCACCAGGCTATCAAAACCAAGGGACCAGAAATAATTGCAACATCTTTTTCAAGGAATTTCCTCTCAGTTTTAACTTCAATATATTTATCAGAGAATTCTAAATGGAAATTAAAACAACTATGGAAACAAACATGTACTCACAACTACAGAATTACTGACTTTGTCACCTTGGTTAGAAAGTAGTAGTACAGCCATGCACAGCATAGTGATATTTCAATCAATGATGGACTGCATGTATGACCATAGTTGCATAAGATTACATCATCTAGTGTTATCATAGCTATCTTGGTTTGTGTAAGTACACTCTGTGCTATTTGGACAATAACAAAATCACCTAACAAGTCATTTCTCAGAAGGTATCCATGTCTTTAAATAACGCATGGCTGCATTTTATATATCTTTTGGCAAATGCCTCCCAGAATCATTAACCAAGTTTGGAATTCAATGAAGTCCCGTAATTGCTAAGAGTATTGCCAGAGAGATGTAGTGTATGTATAAATAGATGAAAAAAAAAAAGAGTATACTACCTCTTTTATGAGTGATTTAATGATACCTATAGGATAGTATGTTAGCCATAAATGTGAATATATAGAAGGAAAGTAGCTGAATTCTACTTTTCATTGTCAGTTTGCTTCTTTCACTATGTGAATAGTAATCTTACACCAGAAAGTTCATTGGCTATCTCAGGAAAGCATTGCTTCATGTTGAACCTTGCTCATTAGCACATTCTAATTATTAGTAAGATTCAAACTAATCAAGTCATACAAACTCTTATCACCAGTAGGCGTACAACTCTACGGAGCACATGGTAGATATTGTGGTGTAGAATAAGAATACTAGGAGTTCAGAGGAGCTAAGCATCAGAAAGCTTGATAGGAACAGTTGCTAGATTCAAGAAAGGAGGCTTATTATGACTTATAAATTGCCCCATAATCATAATCCAGCATAATTATAATCCGGCATACTTACATTTATCTCTAATCTAATCTAATCTAATCTAATCTAATCTAATCATAATTCAGCAAAATTATCTTTCATATTTGCAAAACATTTGTCTGGCAAATTCCATCCTCTGGGAATCCCATTCAGATATTGGTTATGACTCTGGGATTTCTCACAAAATTCAAGGATAAAAAAAGTATATGTATATACTTTTGTCTCATGCAGTACAGGAAAGTTATCAGGAATTAAAGCAGTTTCATTCTCTATCTTCTTTCGAAGCCACAGGTCCCTATCTCTATTTTTCACATTACTTTTAGAAGAACGAAAGCTGCTTCTGCTTCACTCATGTGTACAAGCCATCATGAGTACCCCAAAATGTGCCCTTGGATCCCAGATCCACATCTTCTTTCCAGTTTCTTTCCCTAGCCAAATGGTTTAGTCTGGCTTCACCCAAGTGCCCAAAAATATCAGGAAAAAATATCTGATTGGCTAAACTGGAGTCCTGTGACTCCTTCTGATCCAATCAACTGTGATGAAAAGGTAGTGTATGTGATGTATAAGTTGGTGTGCTTGTTTATTTTCTGGCAGAAAGTAGTTCTCAGGAAACATGAATATGGTTGGGAAGATACTTCCAAAGATTTTCTAATGGTTTAGATAAAAAGTGTACCCCCAGAGTGCTCATGTATTCAAAGGTGGGGCTTTTGGAAGGTGATTGGATCATGAAGGTGCTAACCTAATTGGTGGATTAATAGATTAGTGGATTAATATATCCACTTAATTAGTGGATTAATAGATTGTGCAGTCAGGAAATGGGGCCTGGAGAAAGTAGCGCATTTGGGTGTGACCTGGAAGGGTGTATTCTTGTCCTTGGTCCTTCCTCTGTCTCTGCCTCTTTCCCCAGCAGCCTCTTTTATTTTATTTATTTATTTTTATTTTAAAAAAACAATAAAAGTGATGATACAGAATTTCAAAACAAGATAATAGAAGATTAGCAATGGTTAATATATTGCGTATTGTTATCTTCAAAGTAGTTGCTCAGATTATAAGATATAGGTGTGAAAAATTGATCAAACAATATAAACACAAACTTTTCCTTTCAATGAACTAATAGAAATTAGTAGTATAATTATCTTAGCTATATTGTATATATATATATATATTTTTTTCTTTTCCCTTCCTTTTCTCCTTTCCTTCATCCCAGTTGTTCTTTCCTTTTGAGCAGGTTCTTTCCCATTCACAGTATCTATTGTAGATTTTGGATCTTATTTACTTTCAGGTTCTTACACGAGGGAGACAATATGATGTTTACACATGCAAGTCTGATTTATTTCACTTATGAGTATGATTTCTAGTTGCATCTATTTACGTATAAAACCCTCGAGTTTATAGTTCTTTATTGCTCAGTAGTACTTCACTGTATAAAAATACCACATCTTTTTATCCATTCCTTGGTTGATGGGCATTTGGGTTGTTTCCAAGATTTAGCTATTACAAATTGTGCTGCTATAAAGATGGGTGCACATATATTGCTCTGGTACGACATTTTAATTCTTCTGGGAAAATACCTAGAAGAAAATAGCTGGATTGAATGGGACCTCTAATCCTAGATTTTGAGGAATCTCCACACTGATTTCCACAGTGGTTGTACCGGTCTACACTCCCACCAACAGTGGAGAAGGGTTCCTTTTTCCCCACAGCCCTGCCAGCATTTGTTATTGGTTGATTTCTTCATGATAGCCATTCCTTCTGGGGTGAGACGGAATCTCAGTGTTTTAGTTTGTATTTCTTGAATGACCAATGATATTGAACATTTTTTCACATATTTATTTGCCATTTGTATTTCTTCATCTGAGAAGTGTGCATTCATCTCAGATGCTCATTTTTAGATTGTGTCTTTGAATTTGGAGGGCCTGATTTTTTTTCAATTCTTTATATGTTCTAGATAAAAGTCCTTTGTCTGAGGGACAGTTTGCTAAAACTTTTTCCCACTCTGTGTGTTTCCTTTTCACTCTGTTGGTGATTTCTTTTGATGTGCAAAAACTTTCTAATAAGATGAGGTCCCAGTTGTTGATTCTTTGGAGTACTTCCCATGCAGTTTGTATTTTCTTCATGAACTCTCTGTCTATCCCTATGTCTTCAATATTTCTACCTACTTTCTCATCCAGGAGATTTACTCTTTCTGTTTTAATATTTAGATCTTTGATCCATTTTGACTTTAGTTTATGCATGGTGATAGGCATGGGTCTAGTTTTAGTCTTCAGCATGTGGAGAGCCAGTTTTTCCAGCACCATTTATTGAAGAGGCTACTTTTCTTCCAGTAAACATATTTGGCCCCTTGGTCAAAGATAAGTTGGTTGAGTGTGTTTGTAGTTGTGTCTGAATCTTATAATCTGTTTCATGGATCCTCTGGTCTGTTTTTTCCCAGTACCATGCTGATTTTATCATAGTGGCTTTGTAGTGTAATATCAAGTCAGAGATTGTGATGCCTCCCACCTTGCCTTTGTTGCCCAGAATTGCCTTTGCTACTCTAGGTGTTTTGTGGTTCCAAATGAATTTTAGGAATGTTTTCTCTAGATCTGTGAGGTATGCTAATGCTATTTTGATTGGGATTGCATTAAATCTGTGTACCAATTTTGGAAGTATGGCCATTTTCACTATGTTGGTTCTTCCTATCCATGAGCAAGGGATATCTTTCCATTTTCTGATATCCTCTTCAATCTCTTTTTTCTGAGTACTGTAATTTTCAATGTATAGATCTTTTACTTCCTTTGTTAGATTGATTCCTAAGTATTTCATTTTATTTGGATGCTATTGTGAAGGGTGTGGTTTTCCTAATTTCTCTCTCAGTGAGTTTGTTGTTTGTGTTCAGGAATGCTATTGATTTTTGAGTGTTGACTTTGTATCCAGCTATGCTACTGAATTTGGTTATTAATTCTCGAAGTCCTTTGGTGGAATTCTTGGGGTCTTCTATGGAGAGTATCTTGTCATCTGTGAACAATGATAATTTAACTTCTTCCTTTCCTATCCTTATTTCTTTTATTTCTCTCTCTTGTCCAATTGCTCTGGCTAATGTTTCCAGAGCTATATTAAATAAGAGTGGTGACTATGGACATCTGCGTCTTGTTCCTGATTTTAGATTGAAAGCTTTCAGTTTTTGTCCATTTAGTATGATGTTGGCTGTTGGTTTGTCATAACTGGCTTTTATCAGATTGAGGTACAGACCATCTATTCTGATTTTCTGTATGGTTTTTATCATGAATGAGTGTTGGACATTATCAAAAGCTTTTTCTGCATCTATTGAGATGATTATATGATTTTTGTCTTTGGCTCTGTTGATATGGTATATTATGTTTATTGATTTGTGTATGTTGAACCATCCCTGTATTCCTGGAATGAATCCCACTTGGTCGTGGTGTATAATCTTCTTAATGATTTGCTGCATTCTTTTTGCTAGTATTTTATTGAGGACTTTTGCATCTATGTTCATTAAGGACCTTGGCCTGTAGTTCTCTTTTTTGGTTGGGTCTTTCTCTGGTTTTGGTGTCAGGGTAATACTTGCCTCCAGGAATGAGTTAGGGAGAATTGCTTCCCTTTCAATTTTATTAAAGAGTTTGAGGAATATTGGTATCAAATCATCTCTAAATTTCTTGTAAAATTCAGCAGTGAATCCATCAAGACCTGGGCTTTTCTTTGTTGGTAAGTTTTTAATTATGTTTTCAATTTCATTCACTGATATTGGGTTATTCAGAATTTTTATATCTTCTTGAGGCAGCCTTGGTAATTCATACATTTCTAAAAATCTGTCCATTTCTTCTGTGTTTTCCATCCTAAAAGTAAAGATTTTCAAAGTATGTATTGATGATCTTCTGAATTTCCACAGGATTTGTAATGATTCACCCTTTTCATTTCTTATTGCATGAATTTGTGTTTTTGCTTTCCTTTTTTGATAAGATTGGCTAGGGTTTTTATCAATTTTAGTTATTCTTTCAAAGAACCAACTCTTGATTCATTAATTCTTTGTATTGTTTTCTTGTCTCAATTGTGTTAATTTCTGCTCTGATCTTTATAATTCCCTCCCTTGTATGGGCTTTGGGCTTGACCTGCTCTTCTTTTTCTAGAAGCCTGAGGTGCAGCATTATGTTGTTTATTTGTGCTAGTTCTGTTTTCCTGATGTGAGAATTCACCACTATAAATTTCCTTCTTAGGACTGCTTTCATTGTATCTCATAGGTTCCAGTAAGTTGTATTTGCATTTTTGTTTGATTGTAGATATTGTTTAATTTGTTCTTTAATTTCAACCAGTGACACACTGGTTGTTCAGGAGGGTGTTATTTAATTTCCATGTGTTTATGGAGTTTTTTCAGTTTGTTTTGCCATTAATTTCCAATTTCATTGCACTGTGGTCTGATAATATGCATGGGATAATTTCAATTCCTTTGCATTTACTTAAGCATGTTCTGTGGGCTAGTAGATGGTCTATTTTAGAGAATGTCCCATGTGCAGCTGAGAAGAATATGTATGCTTATGTTGTTGGGTGGAACACTCTGTAAATGTCTACTAAGTCCATTTGTTCACAGGTTTGGTTCAGTTCTGTTATTTCTTTGTTGATTTTTTGCCTAGTTGATCTATCTTTGTGACAATGAGTTATAAATTCTCCTGTTAAAATTGTGTTATTGATTATTTGATATTTCATGTCTATTAATATTTGTCTTATATAGTTGGATGCTCCTATATTTGGTGCATATATATTTATGATTGTTATCTCTTCCTCTTGAATTTTTCCTCTAACAATATGTAGTGGCCTTCTTTATCTCTTTTGATTATTCTTGGTTTGAAGTTCACATTGTCTATAAACAGAATAACTATCCCTGATTTTTCCGGGTTCCTGTTGCATGGAAGATTGTTTTGCATCCTTTGACTTTTAGTGTACGAATTTCTTTTTGAGTTAAATGTGTTTCTTGTATATAGCATATTTTTGGATCTTGTCTCTTGATCCATTCTGCCAGTCTGTTTCTTTTGATTGGTGAGTTGAGGCCATTTACACTGATGGTTATAATTGATATGTATTGGCTTATCTTTGTCATGATATTTTCCTGCTGTTGGTTCCCTGCTTTTCCCCTCTGTTGAATTGCTTGCCCTGCTTGGTAGTTTCTTTCTGATGTTGTTCTTGGAATTGTGGTCATTTTTATCTGTCTAGAATATCTTTCAGTACTTTTTATAGGGTTGGTTTGGTGGTCATGAATTTCTTCAGTTGTTCTTTGTTATGGAAGTATCTTATTTCTCCATTAATTTTGAAATATAGTTTTGCAGGGTACATCAATCTGGGTTGGAAGTTGTTTTCTTTCAGGACTTGAAATACTTCACTCCAAGCTCCTCTTGAGGGTTTGTGTTGAGAATTCTGCTGTGATTCTTCTTTTGTGTGTGTGTGGGGGAGGGGGGGTACTGGGTGTCAAACTCAGGACCTCGTGCGCCAGCATGTGCCCATGCTGCTGAGCAATATCACTGGCCCTTTTCTTGTATGTGGGTACCAGGAGTTGAACTCAGGACCTTGCGCTTGCCAGGCAGGCGTTTATGCCACTGAGCCATCTCACAGGCCATCTGCCATGATTCTGATGGGCTTTCCTTTATAGGTGATCTGTTTCTTTTCTCTAACAGCTTTTAATATTCTGTTCTTGTGCTGAATTTCTGGGATCTTGATTATTATATGTCTGGGAGTAGATTTATTTTGGCTATGGCTAATTGGAGTTCTATATCTTATCTGTATGTCAGTTTCTTTTCCCATTTTTGGGAAATTTTCTGCTATTACTTCTGCAAATAGTTTTTTTATGTCATTTGTGTTGAGTCCTGCTTTTTCTTTGATACCAATTATTCTTATATTATCTTTACATCATCTTGCAGCTGTTGAATTTTTATTTCCTGATCTTTTGTTATTTTCAAGGAATCATTCCTTTCACTATCACTAGCCACAATCCTGTCTTCAAGGTCTGAATGTCTGTTTTCAATTTTGTTCAAGTGGTCTTTCCTGCTTTCAATGGGATTTCTAATTTCCTGAATATCTGTTTGAATCCATTTCATTATTTCTATTTCTATCCTATATTGATCATGCACAGTTTCCATCCTCTTCCTCTTATCTGTTTTTTTTTTAATCCATCTCTACTCTAGATTTGTTGAACAATTCCTTTATTAATATGGGCATTTCTTTTTTTACCTGAGAGATTATTTCTGATCTGATTTCTTCTATAGTCTCATGGCTTTGTTTCTTTACTTTGGTTGCTCTCATTTCAGAAATTTCAGGTGGTGTTTTCCAATTTCTTCTATGTTGACATCTCCTGGACTTGTTTTGGGTTGGCGGGAGGTCTGAGATTGCATCTTGCTTCTTTGTCTTGTCATTATCTATTTCAAAAAATTTTTTATTTTGTTTTCTGTGATGAGCATTGTGAGTTTTTGCAGTAGGTAGCTATATCACTAGTATCAAGGCCTCTCTAGGAAAAGTCTGTTCTTCAGGGATGTCTTCTGTCTGTAGAAGATTCTTGGTTTGTGTCTGTCCCCAGATCCTACCTTCCCAATCAATTAAGAGTGGGATATTGGTATCTGTTTGACTCAGTCCCCAGTCCTTTGGTGTAGGGCTGTGGTAATGTTATTGCCACAGAGATTCCCAGTATTGTTACAGAAGGGAGAACAACTGATTAGAGCAGATATGACATCTAAGCTGAAGTAGTGAAATTGGCAATAAAAATAGCATCAAGCACAATTTAGAAACTGACAAACTGTGGTAACTATTAATTGTGTACTTTAGACCATAGGAGCAAAGTCTATAGTTATATAACAGAATGGATCATAAGTTAGGAGTTTGTATGCAAGGTGTTTCCCCTTGGTAGAACGGCTTTACCCTGTGTGTGTGTAGGGGGGGGATTTAGGCAGGACAGTGTATAAAACAAAGATAACTCAAAAGGAAGTAGAAGCAAGGCTGGAGGACAAAGAATGGTCATGCAAGGTTTGGGAAACTAGACAACGGGGTAGAAAAGAATGAAGAAGTATTTGAGGGATTATCTGAACTTGGTCTCTGGGTTTGGGGGATGGGATTAGTTTTCTGTAGCTAGAGTTCTCCCCAGCTGTTTAGAAAGGAGAGAAAAAAAGAAAGAAAGAGAAAAGAAAAAAGGAAGAAGAACAAAAAAGGAAAAAGAAAAGAGAAAGAAGAGAGAAAGAAAAAAGAAAAAAACAAAAAAAAAATTGAGAGAAAAGGGCCAGTTAACAAGTCCCGGATTCTTCCCACATTGGTTGCTGGTCCCACAGTGTAGTGAGAGGGGCGAAGAGTTGGTTCACCTGTTGGCTTGTATTGTTGCTGTTGTTTCTTACAATTTCATGCCGCTAGTCCCACCTGTCCATCCTGTGTGCCCTGGCTGGGATCCTACTGTGTGGCTGACATTCCTGCAGGTCTCTGTGTCTTTCTGCATTGCTGTTCAGCAGGATCCCGGTAGCTGCGGTGGGAGGGGCCGGTTTCTGAGCCCTCCCGAGGTGCTTTTCACCTGGATCAAGGTAGCTGCGATGGGAGGGGCTGCTTTCTTCTTGATTGCTATGAGTTGAGCAGCTTTCCTCCACCATACCCTTCTGCCATTATGTTTCTGCTTTGGAGGCAGCTGACCATGAACTGAACTTCTCAGGATGATCCAAAATAAATCTCTCTTTTTCAAAGATTAATTTTTTTTTTTAATGCGGGTACTGGGAGTTGAAATCAGGACCTCGCACTTGCCAGGCAGGTGCTTATGCCGCTGAGCCATATCACCGGCCCTCAAAGATTAATTTTAAATTAATTTTTGACATACACAATGATCACATTCATCATAGAGAATTTGTACCTGTACATAATATATCTTAATTTTTCCCATTCCCCTTCTCTCCAATCCTTCTTCCCCTCTCCACTTATAAAACTTTATTTTTATTATTTTCCTTCCCTTCTTTTTTATTTTCTAACCCTATTCCCTTTCTCCTTTCCATTTCTCCCTCGTTCCTCTTAAAGAAAATTTAAACATTTTCTTCCTACTTCCCAATATATGTCCTCCATTTTGGTTTTTATACACCCTTTGGGAACAATGTGATATTTAAACATGTCCAATTTATTTCACTTAAAATTATGTTTTCAAGGTGTATCCATTTACCTAAAAATGTCTTGTTTTACCTTTATGACAGAGTAGTACTCCATTGTATATAAATGCCACATTTTCTTTATCCACTCATGTGTTGATGGGCATATGTACTGTTTCCAATAGTTAGCTATTACAAAATGTGCTGTTATAAACATGGGTATGCAAATATTGCTTTTAACTCTTTTGGGAAGAAACCTAGGTGAATAGCTGGGTCAAATGGAACCTCTAGTTTTAGGGTTTTTTTGAGGGATCTCCACACTGATTTTCATAGTGGTTGTGCTAATTTACACTCCCACCAACAGTGGAGAAGTGTTCCTTTTTTCCCACAGCCCCTCCAGCATTTGTTATTGGTTGATTTCTTGATGGTAGCCATTCTTTCTGGAGTGAGATGGAATCTCAGTGTCATTTTAATTTGCATTTCTCAAATGACCAGAGATGTTAGACATTTTTTCATGTACTTATTTGCTTCTTCATCTGAGAAGTTAAACCTTTCTTTAAGTTTCAGGTGTCAGGTATTTTATAGCAGCAATGGAAAGTTGATGAACATAGATGTCTATTACTTTATTCTAATATTCCAAAAATTGAGATGAAAAACAGCATCAGAGTGATGATCATAGAAAAGAATTGTAAAACATTAGTGGATCTGTACTCTTTTCCTAATTTAAGAGCAATCTTTTTAGAACCTTTACTGGAGTTTCTATGGGCCTGAGGCTCTCTGTGAAGATATGGGAGTTTTAATTCTTATAAATTTTAATTTATAGGAATTTAACATTCTCCTCAAGATAATGTTCACAGAAGGAAAAATACTCATATTTTGTTGAAATAGAATTATTGCCAACTTAAACAAATGTCCATGATAGCTTTAAAACTTCGCTGAATTAAGTTTTTTAAAAATCATACTGAACAATGAACAATATTCCCAATTTTAAAATTCTTCCTTTAATAAAATAATTCTTCTTTCTCAATATCTAATTTAAACTACCTTTTCATTTCCCAATGTCATTTTACCTTTCAAGAGAGTGTGTTTAATTCTCTACCTTTCAGGTTGACTTCATACTGAGCCAATAGCATCTTAAATGACAAAGTTGACCTGCAATAAAGCCTGAGATATGAGTTTTATAAATAAAGTCTATACCTCTTTCATTGCTACCATTTATTCAAGTATACAAATCCATAACTCTTCCCTCTCCAACCAAAATCAATCAGTCTCCAACTCCTGCCAATTTCTGTTTCTCAATGTCTATCAAATCTGTCTCTTTCAGTTTCTCTTTCTTTCAATTATGTGTGCACACTGTTGATTCAATAATAGTCCTAAGGTATAACATTGCCTTTGTTTGTCCTTTCTCCTAAGAAATTTTCAATACTTCACCATTATTTTCAGAACCAAGTCCCTTTTGATCACTGTGGCATTCTAGGATAGTCCTACCTCTTACCCCTTACTTTCTGTACTAGTCTATTTTCTGTTGCAACAAAATACCAGAGGCTAGGCACTTCACAAAGAAAAGAGGTTTGTTTAGCTTACAGCTTTGGAAGCTGGAAGACAAGGACCCAGTGGCTTTATCTATTGACCTTCTGGTGACAGCCCCCTGGCTGCATCAAAGCATGGTAGAAAAGCAGAAAGAAAAGTAGATGTATACAGAAGAGTCCAAGTGCATGAGGTGGGCCTGCTTTATAACAACCCACTCTCCTAAGAATTAACACACGAACATTAAGAAAATGAATGAATAACAAGAAGGGTACAAGAACAACATTCTAAACACAGATATTCTGTCGTTTTATCTTTTGTATCAACCATTATTCACCCAAAAGCATCCTTGGTTTATGGTTGAGAAAAACAGTTACACATATATGTCACAGAGCTGGAATTTGAATATATGTGTATTTGATTCTAGGCTCCTATTAGTCTAATATTAATAGGCCAAAAGCATAGCAAGTCGAAAAAGAAGAACAGAATAAATTGGCAAAGTCCAGTGGCAAAGCAGTGGCTAGATAATGAAACTGAGTTCCCCTAGCCAAATGAGGAGAAATCTGTCTGTCCCTGGTTCTGGTTTTTTCACATTCTTCATGGTTTTTCCTTCGTTATTAACATGCTAGTCCTCAAAATGAGTTAGAGCTTCCCAGTAGCTTCTGGATGAGCCCCCACACTGCTTTTCCTCCTTATCCATAATTTATCAGCTTGCTCTGTTCTGGGATGAATCATGGACAAGAGTGCCAGGTTCGATTTAAAAGATTTTCCACGTCTCCTCTTAAAATTCCTGGTTGTATAATAAATGTTAGTTTGCATTTGCTCATAAAGGTATTTTATAGAGGAGGTACTCTGCAGTTATTTCAATATTTTTTCTAACTGCAGAGAGGATAAATTCTGATGTCTTTGTTTTCATGTATTCCTTTGTGTATATTTAAAGACATTCCCTTTTTTTTAAAAAAGAGGAAAAATAAATATGTAGAGATGAATTAATATATTATAGAAAAGAATTAAAGCCAGAAGTTACCCCTGGCATGTGGCTTGTGGTGGGAAATACAGCACAGAATCTGTTTTCTCTGGAGTTGCATCCCCCAGCTAGTTCTTTTCCTTTCCCCTCACTTAGTGTTGTGGGCTGTGCCCAATGACTTTGAAAGCAACTTGTTTCTTGAGCTCCCAGCTCTTCTGCTTCTTTGGCTACCTAACTCTTATAGAGTTTACAGTATGTGCTATGGATTCACTGGGCAAATATTGATATTGATTCCTTATCTAGGTCCCAAATGCAAAAGTGAAGATGATCATGGTGGAGGTGGAGTAAGATTTTATATACCTGTAATTAAATTTCAAATCTGTTTTTTATTAATAATTGAGTTTTTAACAGGTAGTTTAAGCACTGTCAGTACTTCTATAAAAACAAGGAATAGGAGTTAAAGACTAGCCAGACATTAAAGAGTCTGACACATAATCAATAATCTGCACATGACCAGGGCTTTAGCCTTGACTTATCCTGGAATTTTTCTACTAGTTGCTACCAGTATTAGGTAGATACAGGCTATTGTCTGAGAATCACTGTAAAATAGAACACATATTGTTTTAGCCCCTGCCTTGGACCTAGTATCATATTAAATGCTGGAGATACAACTAGAGGCAAGACATAGGCCCCTCCTTTAAAATACGCACAATTTCTTGGATGCCAGGAGGGTTGGGGGGTAGGGAGGTGGAATAACTAATTTAACAAGTAAATGTACAGTTCCAAGAGGATCTCATCTCCTTTCTGCCCTTTTCATTCCTCTTCATCTATATTCCTGGTGGAGGGGTAGTGTCTTTGGCATAGTGATCCTTGGAAGTTATAATTTGAGAGGTGACCAATATTCCTACTTCTATAATAGCTAAGATTTTTGAACATTTATGTACCAAGTAATGTGATAAATGCTTTATGCATATTATGTCATTTATTATCAAAACTTTTCTATGAAGTAGGTACTTTTATTATTCCATTTCCAGGTAAGGATAATATGACACAGACATGTTAAGTAGCTTGCTCTATAGTTCAAAACAGAATTTGTCTTATCTAATATCAAACTCAGCCTTTGGGAGCCTTGAACACCTGAGGCCAGAGGCCTTGCTGTTCTTAAACACGGGAAGGGGTGATTTGATGTATCTGAGAACTGGGTGAGGGCAAGGGGTGGATTCAGAAAAGGAAGTCAAGAGGGAAGTCACTTAAGCACGCTCATCTAGAATGGGCATTGTGTGAACTGAAATATCCATGAGAACACTGGAGAAATCCTTCAGTTTGGATGCAGCTGTTTTTCTGCTTGGTTGGAAATTAAGAATTATTTCTTTCTGCAGCAGATCATCATGCATGAAGCAAATACATCATCCAACATTGTAGATGCAAATAGAACTTCTTAGAAGACACCTAAGAGGAAATTTGATCAGTTTTACCTGGTTGGGTGTTGGGACATAAGCTAGACTACTCGGTGGCAATTAAGGTGAATCTTGGAAGGTGAGTAGGTAGTTATTAGCAAAGAAGAGGTATGGAGAAGGGCATTCTTGGCAGAGCAATGAGTGTGAACAATGGCATGTAAGTAGGAAGCAATCTGCAGAAGAATCATAAGAAATTGAGCTTGGGGAGATTTTATCCTGCTGGGTTGATGTGGTTGGAAAAGTTGGCATGAACTATGACAGACCTTGTAAACCCCATTTTAAAGCAGGACATGGGAAGCTCTTGAGGGAATTTCAGCAGGGGAATAATTTGGGCAGTTTCTAAGGCTCCCCCAGGCATGGAACCGAAGATGGCTGGGAGAAAGATATATAATGTGTCTACACTGTTCCCAAGTTCACTCGCTGTGTAGAAATCTACTCTCTGTGTGGAAATGTTAAGTGCAGCTATACACCACTTTAAACATGTCCTGAATTGATCAAAGGAGAAGAAATGTATCCAGCACATGATTTTATGCCTTTGAACTTCGCAAGAAAATGACAAACTGTGTATTGCTCCCAAAGCAGATGGATGATTACTTAGAGTTTATATTTTTATCCATGAAAAATCTTAAGGACTGAGTGGTTTAGCAGTACTTCTGTTGTGTGCACTAAGAAAATCCATTGGTCAGATCAAGTCCTGATGCTGATTATGAAAACAAAATGTACTGCTATATTTCATTACTTTATTATTTAACAAACAAAAATATCAATTTAACATCTACTATGTGCTGAGTGGGTACTTTACCATGTGCAGTGGGAGATGCAAAGATTGATACTATCCCTACTACTAGTCATTGAATTATGACAGGCATTTTCCTTCATATGCATTGCCACAAAGATTTTAAATCTGACACCAGAACCTTCAGCTTTCAACTCGATATGCAAAGAATTTAGGTTCTACAGGGAATATGAGCCAATGTGATATGTTAACAATAAAAATGTCATAGTATAGGTACAATATAAGTATAAATTGGATCAAAAAAGAAAGATGATCATGAGTGATTTGGGAAGATTAAGGAAACCATTCTGTGAGGGAGGGTACTATTTCTCAGGCTGGGTTTTGTTAGAAGCAACACCAGAGATAATAAATGAAGTATATGTAGTTTACAGTAGTTGAAAGGTAATTTCAGAAACTGATGGCAGGGGAAGGGAAAAGGGAAGAAAGTCAATAAATGACAGTTCTAAAACAAGTTATCCCTGCAGACAACAGAGGCTCAGTTCCACTAGGGGCTCCGGGGGACACTGTAGACCATGCTGGGCACCCCACACACTCTCAGATCTCTAGCCTCTGCACACATTGTACCCCAACTCCTACAACAGGGAGCTGGGGATGTATCCTCCTACACCAGCCTGCCATTGATTGTAGGCTGCTTCAGGCTGCATTAACTCCCCAGCTTTCTAGCTATCCCCCATCCAGAGAACAGCTGCAAAGCAGCACACATCCAAAGTGAGCAGTGGCATGAGTTTGGAATGTTCTGGAATGATGACTGCTGAGGGTTATGGAGCAGATACCAAGAGCACCAGTGGTAACATTTGAACTGTGGCTGCCGCTTGCTAAAAAGGAACAAAAATTCATCTTCTTTTGGTCAATGTGTGCCATTAAAAGTGTGGAGTTCTGAGGAAGAAAGAAAGAGCAGATATAGAGTAGTATCTCCGAGGCTCTACTACAGTGCTGCACCACGAATGATTCACAGGGGCACATGTTCTACACAGAGAAAAGAGGCAAGTTTTCTGAAGAAATGTTAACTGAGCTGAGCGTAGAAGGGTGAGATCAGGCAAGGTTTTGTGTGTGTGTGTGTGTGTGTGTGTGTGTGTAATGGAGGCAGGATACAAAGAAAGAGCAAAATGTTTGAGGCAAAGGAGAATATGGTAAACCGGAAAACGAAGACAATTTGGCAGGAGTTGAGTGGAAAATGGGTATGGTGATGCTGAAACTTGAAGAAGGTGGGGCACCAGGCAAAGACAGGTTAATAAGGACTCACCTGGGAACCTGGTGCAATTAAGTATCCTCTTTAAATAAAGTATCACACTGACCTGGTCTACATTCAGTGTTATCAGCAAATCTCTAAGGAGTGACTGTAGTTCCACCAGGAACTTCAGGTGGTGTAGCAACCACAGGGTGAGATACATGACTGCAGCCTGCCACTCAGGGCCCCTGACATCATTCCAAGTGAGAAGCTACTTGTATTCTTTAGGACGCAATTGGCCATAAAGAAACCATGGTTCAAATTGAGTTAAACATAAAGGAAATTTATCTCCCATAGAAAGCTATATGATCAGGCTCCAGCCATCAGGCATTTGGCTGTTTCTCTCCTGTCTTCTTGACTCCATCCTCCTCTCCATCAGCATGGCTTCCTTCAGGGTCATCACACAGATGCCAGGAGCAACTGCAGCAAGGTACTAGTTTGCTCTAGTGGAAGGAAAATAATATGTCTTCCTAACTATAGGTTATGTGTTCTTCCCTTTAGTCTTAGTGGACTAAAACTTTTACATTGACCATTGATGGTTACTGTGAGAATTTCCAGAGGCGATTGGCTTAATCTTGAAATTCTATCATCATCAAGGAGTAATGCACTTGTCTTAGAGTCATCACAGACCACTTCTGGAGGAAGTTAATTATAGGAACAGAGTGGATCCTTGTCAAAATAATTATTTTGAAGGAAAGAAGGGATGTAAACATTACGCCAAGTCAACCACCAAATATATGCACTCCATTACTAATTATATTTGTTCTTCAAAACAGCTACAGAAAATGTAAGTTTAATAATTTATAAGTTTCAAAGCATAGCTTTTCTTGAAAATGTTTATCTGAGGAGCACTACATTGCAGTTAAAAGCAGTCTCTCTATCAGACCTGGGTCTAAGCCGAGGCTACAATATTTACCAGATGTCTGATTTTAGGCAATCGACTTAAATTCTTTGTTATTGTTGTTGTTATTCAAATAGCGGAGATACTCATAATCACCCACACCACAAAGGTAAGTGGTGGATGCTGATACGGGGTGATGGCGATAAAATCAGAATTGTACTGTGTTCATGGTAAGAATGCAATAAATTTAGGGCCGGTGAGATGGCTCAGCGGCGTAAGCGCCTGCCTTGCAAGCGCGAGGGCCCGAGTTCGACTCCCGGATCCCATATACGAAAAAGGGGCCAGTGATATCGCTCAGCAGCACTCGCGCCTGTTGGCGCGCGAGGTCCTGAGGTCGACCCCCTGGTACCCACAAAAAAAAAAAAAAAAAGAATGCAATAAATTTAAGTTAATATTATTACCTGTTTGTTTAGTACACAAACCTTTCCTTCCAGTTATGATAAAATAGAGCTTGAACCTGAGATGTAATAAGGGATTTCTGGCTTAAAGATATCTTTGGGAATTGCTAAAACTGATATGAATTTAAAATGATTCCTGCTAAATGTCCAGTGTACAAATCAAGGCTTAAAAATGCAGCGAAGGTATTAAAAAGTGCTTTCCTGATATGAAAACATAATCAGAATATTAGAGTTTCCAAGTATAGACATTGTTGAGCCCCTTTGAGGAACAGATGGATTTAAATATGAATGAATGAAGTGATAACCAAGGTATAATTAGTGGGAAGGCATAATGACACTGTTATTAGACTGGGGATACATAGAATTAGAGAAGGCTCCAAACACCTTTCTTTCCTTGCCCAGAAATCATTATAGGAGATTGAGGCTGGGGGAGCCAGGAGAACTACCAGCTTCATAAGGATGATTCCACTGCTTATGCCAAGACACATTCAGGCTTTCTGTAGTTTTGCAAATCTCTTTTTGGAGAAAAAGAAGATAATTTTCAAGGCAGCTAAGCCCACATAACCACTAAAATGAAAATGAAATTAATGGAATAATTTTTACATTCCCTTTCACACACATCTATAGTAAATCACACAAAGCCATAGCATTTTCTACAATTATCACATACACAGTCTCTTTCTCCCCAATATCCATGTTTTTGTCTTTAAATACTAGAGAAATAGATTCAGTGTTTAGCATTCGGGAAAAGGCAGTATAAATAGATATCAAAGAATCATGCCTGCGTTTTCCAACTGACACTTACCTTTGGGATAGCTGGACAGGGGGAGAGTGTGCAGATAAGAGAGTTGCAGGGAAAGAATCATCTTCCCTTGTGTCATTCATCCCTGTACCGAAAGCAAATGCATTGTTCCACTGTCCACTGTATGAAGAAAGTCACTTTGCAGGGGCACCCCTCTTTGTATCTTATATATCAAAACTGTAAGCTGACTAAAGTTATATTTTAGTGGACTGTTTGTTTTACTTGAGGATTAGTGTATAAATTAAGTTTGCACCTGACTGCAAGTAACAAAAACAGTGGTTTAAATAAACACTGATTTAATTATCTTTTAAGATGTATGGAACAAGGCAACTGGTGATTTTAGGGACTCAGATTTTTCTCTATGTTTTCATCCTTAGCAGCTATCTTTAAACCATCCTTAGCATTATTAGCTTTTGTCCTATTTCTTATCTCCTCATCGCAGGGTAGCTGCTGTCCTTCCAGGAACAAAGTGGAAAGAAGAAAGTAAATTGTTGGGTAGTGCCAAATGCCTCTGTCCTCCTTTAGGGGAAACAAGAGCTTTCCAGAATTTTCTCTTTAAAGATTCCATTCACCCTCTGTTACCAAAATTGGATCCTATTTGCAAAAAGAATTTTTGCCCAGTTGCCAAAACCAACCTCAGTGCCCTGTTCTTAAGGAAGATGTAGTAAAAGATGAGCAGCGTAGCAATCACTCCTGTGAGAACTGTCTTTCTCTTTAATAAGTAAGGTTTTTATTTTGCTTATGACTTGTTTTATAAAGGGATCTGTCATCTCGTATTTAAAGCTTCATTCTCCCCCACCCTCAAATGATAGCCTGGGTTTTAGAATACTGGCATTTCTTCTCTGAACAGTCTGATCCTTTTTTGCTAGTTTTCTTTGAATCCATCTTGGGCTGACTGGATCCACGTGGTAGGGAAGATGGTACCTGAGAGTGTGAGGGACAAGTCTTGTTGTTGATAACTCTAGGGTCATCATTCATGTTTCAGAAGGAAGGCAGGCAAAGAAAGAAATCTGAATCCCTAGATTCAGCCAGACCTGGATGCCACAGAGTCAGCAAATGTTCCTTTTACTTAAGCTATTTTGAGTGGGAACTTTGTCATTCATAGCTAAGTGATGAATACAGAATTTGAAATTATAGGTGCCATAATTGATTGGGTAGAAGTCTCATACTAATCCATTTCTGTGGCCAGTGGTGGGAGGATTTATTTTCACCCAAAGCACTGAAGAGCCAATTATCAGAAGTGGGAGGGGGCAGGCAAGAGACAAAGAAACAAATGTGTTTCTCCAGTTTTATGTCCCTTTGTCACTGAAGCTTCAGCTAAACTCATAAATTCTTTTTCCTACCAAGACTACTTCAGGACTTACTTTGAAATGCAGGAAGAGGACACCTTTCTGAACTTTAATCTCCAAGTGCCATTTTGTCAAGGCTAGTTCACTAAAAGCCAGTTTGACAAAAGCACTGTTATATTTTAATTTAAACTCAAAAGTATATGACATAAACACAATTGTCTAAACTACATCATATAAGAAATCAAGATTAAGGAAAAATTTCCTTGTCAATACTGAGGTTTTAGTTCTAAATGATGAAATGTTTGAATACTGTATTTAATAACTAACATTGAACATATCATGTCTATTAAAACTATTGTCTTTTGTTAAGTTTTTCAAAACTGTAATGAGCAAATTTGGTATATTTGGGCAAATGATCCTTGGACAACTAGGCATCCTAGAGTGGGTGACTAGAGCCACTGATGTTGCTCAAAAGCTCACTTGACTCTTGGAATTTACATCACTAGGTAGTTTTTGCATCCACATGACAAGGGGACCAGTGCGGATTGGCAAAGACAGTGCAGATGACAGAGCACACCTTCCACATGGACAGATGGACGGAGCGTATGTTGCAACTATTCAACACTTGCCTGCCCTGTATCCCCTTTCCAAGACTCTGACCTGATAATAATGTTATTGGTTGTTCTATGGCTCTGTTAACTCATTTGTAAAGTGAGGATGATAATATTCATGCCATAGAATAATAATGAAGTTGAAAATGAAATAATGAGTAGAAAAAGCCTAGCACTCTACTTGGCAATCAGAAATCAATAAAATGAACTATTGTTATTATTATTATTGTGAATATATTTCTTTAGGGTAGATTATCCTGTTGGGTAATATCATTTTAAGTCTTTTTAAATGTATGTTTTACATATAATGTCAAATTAATTAATTTTCTTTAGAATGAATAAGTTGCAAAACTGCCCAATTTATTTCTCTCCCTCTTTTCCTTTTTCTGTAAATGACATTATTATCCCCACATTTGCTCAAGATGGAAATTGAGGCATCATCTTTAATAGTTCCCTTTCCCTCACCTCCCTAATTCAGTCAATTCACCAAGTCTTATCAATTTTACTTTATGAATATTTTTCTATTTGATGGCTACCACCTATTCCAAACTGCCATTATTGTTATGAAAAGAATTTTTGTGTCCCTCTCACACTCTGAAGTCCTAATCCCCAATGTGATGTTGTTATAGGAAAAATCTTTAGGTAATATTTAAGTCGATAAGCAGTCATGAGGGCAGAGCCCTAATAAGAAGAGGAAAAGACACCAGAATTCTCCTTCCTTCATGTGAGGACAGAGCAAAGAAATGGCCAGCTGCAAGCCAGGAAGAAAAATCTCATCAGAAGCCAACCATGCTGGCACCACGACCTTGATTTTTGGCTTCCAGAACTATGAGAAATAAAACTTTATTGTTTAAGTCCCTAGTCTATGGTATTTTGTTATAGTAACGAGCTGATGAAGGACGGTCATCTTTCTTCTAGATTACAGCTTCCCAACTGGTCTGTCCACTATCCATTTTCAATCTTCTTCAACTCTTATTTCTCAAAGAAGCCAAAGCAATTCTGTTTTTAAAATGTAGGCAGGGATAAGCTTCTCTCTGGATCACATCCTGAAATAGCTTCTCATTTCATTTTAAAAATTCTATGAGGCACTCTATGGACACAGGCAGCCTTTCTACAGAAAACTATATTCTTATTCCCCAAGGATGATAGAATCATCCAGAGTTTCTTCAGTTTGCTTTCCTTGGACTATGATACATGTGGCTGAAGCTCTTGGTCTATATCCACATTGCTGCCTGGGGTCATTCTTTCTATTTCCAAATGTAACTGCCATCAAAATGATGTAAACACAATGGCCAGTGCTGCCACTTCCCCCAGTGGGCTCCAAAGGCTTGCATTCCTTAGAAAATAGAGGTAGAATCATTTGCTTCCACTTGTCAAAGCCCTAAGTTTGCTACCACATAATAGTCCTCAGAAGTCTATAAGCCACAATGCAGTTGCAGACTGTGTGTCCACTGGAAATCTTTTATCAGCATCTCTGTTTTTTGGATGTCAGATATACTCAGACATTAGGCAAATTGTTGTTATACTTGGTTCTACATTGAATCCTTCTGAGTGTGATTCTAGAAGACAGTGAAATGTTACCTCCCAGGTGAGTGATGCTGGTCACAACATGCAGTTCCGTCTTACCTGGTACTATAGTTCTGTAAACATTTGTGACTGAAGGCTGTTGTTTGTGCCTAAGTTAGTGAGAGTTTTAAAAATCAACCTTATTGAGGCATAGCTCACATAAAATTAAATATGCATGTTCTAAATTAGTGTAAGGAATTCTGGCAAGTGCAGGTACTCATGTAATCACAACCATCATTTAGATGGGACATTTCCATTCTCCCCCTAAGTTCCCTGCGCACCCTCCCCTGCAGTCAGCCCTCCTGTGCTCTGCAAAAGGCCATAGTGTATCTGTTTTCTGTCATGAGAGATTGGCTTTTCCTGTTCTAGAATTTCACATAAATAGAATCCTGTAGTAACTACTCTTGTACTATCTACTCTGGCCTCCTCTCAACATAATGTTTTTTCAAAGATTCGTTTGTGTTGTAGGTATTAGCCACTCATTTTTTTTCTGCATATTATTTTACAAATATAACACAATCTGTTTAATTGTTCACCTGGTAAGGGACATTTGGTTTGGGGCTATTCAGCTAGTATGAGACTTTTATGAATATAGCTTCTGTAAATATTTGTGGAACTGTCCTCTGGGGACATGTGCTTTCATTTCTCTTGGGTGAACACCTCTTCCAGGTTTCCAATTATTTTTTCAAATTCATCATGATTTTTGTTAAAAAAAATCATTCAAATATTTATTTATTTATTTATTTATTTATTTATTTATTTATTTATGTTTTATGTGGGTACCGGGAGTCGAACTCAGGACTTCACGCTTGCCAGGCAGGTGCTTATGCCACTGAGCTATATCACTGGCCCCATTCAAATATTTTAAATGAAGATATTGTTAGCATGACACTCCCTTTTATGACTATGTCAGTGTAGAGCAAAATTTAAAGAAACAGTACCATGGATACAGTTCAGTATGTAGAAAGTAATCTTGATTGTATCATCAAATATCATACATCTACCAAGTGTAATATATAGCACAGAGAAATCTGTGGAATATATAAAAACAAATTTATTTCTAGTCCAAAAGGCTCTACCCTTTCTAGCATGAAGTCTAGATGGAAACAATGAATGATATTAAGAAATCAGAGAGTTTGAAAGAATGATGAAATGCTGAGTTGTATGATGTACATCAACAGTAAATCAAAACATCAGAGAAGTTGAATGTGGAAAGTGGTTGACCCAACCTGTAGGTGTGGATTTCAAGCTGGGATCATGGTAGTGGAAGAGATATTTTAGCCTTGCTTCCCAAAGCAAGGACCATTTGCTAATCTCTTTAGCCAGAATTAAGTTCAAATATACGACTCAATTTGTGGCTACTGTGTGACATACAAAGCAAATGCCCACCTACAGCTCACTGGCTCCTGTTCTATGTAGTTGGATGGATATGTGGATAGGTAAGGCTGTCTCTACAGGACTAACTAAGCCTCTTTGAATTCATTTTGGTGAGTTGATGTGGCAGAATACACTTTATTTTCAATGGTAAGCTGGACACTCCAACCTGGCTCTTTGCAGAGAGGTATTTAGTGAGACATGCAGACTTAGGTAATCATTACCTTGGGTTTTATATGTGCCCTCTCATTATTGTCTGCTTCTGGCTTCTTGTTTGCAGGATAGAGTCCAAGCTCATTGTCATACTATTAACATGCCACCAAAATATTACCCTTTAAATCTTAAAATTAGCTAAGATAACATTTTTAATGAGAAGTTAGAAAATAGTTGCTTTAAAGTATAAAAGGTTTAGGTTCTGCATTTACTGTTACCATTGGAAATAGAGTTACCAAAATCACGAATAAGGGAAAATCATCAAAACTTAACAAATATTATGGAATATCTTCAGTCTTGGATAAAGATAGCAAATTTTAGACTCTCTGCCTTGAATTTCTACAACTGATTTTATTATGTCTTAAAGAGAAGGTAAGACGTAGGTATTAGTGTGAGGAGAGGGAAAGTTTACATAATCCTATCAAATATTTCCAGCCCCTTTGAATCTCTTTCTGAGTATCTTCCCCTATGTAAAAGTAGTTCAGACACAGCAGTAGGGATATTGTTTTTAGGGAGCCATTTGAATTTGTGAGAAGTGATGATGATGTCTTCAATGTCGATTCATTGTTAATGGCTGCCTGGAGGTTAAAACTAGGTTAAATGTGGCTCAGTGTGCAAAAGCAGTGAGTGAGATTGATTAGTAATGTCTGTCACATGTGAGGGAGTAGGGCTAGTAACTGATTTTGTCACCTATGTCTGAATCATTCAGGCTGGTTGACAGCCTTTCCCTAGAGTCCCAGGAATCAGCCCCCTTTGGGAAACTTCCTTTCAAGAACCATTAGAAATGGTAATGATCAGGATTTTCTGCAAGTGTCAGGCTTAAACACTGATGGAATTTGAGGGCACTTTGAGGAAAATGCATCATTATGTGATGCATGTGTGACATTCGTTCGCTGTCTTGTAGCTCACTTTCATGGCTGGAAATATTTTTATTTCTCTCTCATGTGCCACAAGATCAACAACAGCATTCTGGTTCAAACAGAACCTTTTTATTCAAAGGCCTCACACTGTAATGGATAAAAACTTGGAAAATGCCTGTGGGAAATTAGCAGCACAACTTGCTCACTCACTTTCAGCCTATTAAAATTACCCCAAACCTTACAAACTGAAGGGTGTTTTGATCCCTGGCGTCTGCTTCTATGTTGCTTTAGGTCTTAGAAATAATCCAAGAACAGTAAACACAGGCCTGAGAAGTCTCCAGAAAAGTTTCAACTGAGATGCAAAATTCAAGCTACTTTTTTATTATTTTGTGTCCTTACAATGCCCATGTATCAGATCACACTGTTCTTTCTGCAAAATAGTTGAGAACTACCACTAACTGTAATTATTTACATTCAATACCATCAAGACAGAACAGCTTTATTATGTTACAGAGGGATGATTAATCTAAGACAGGGACTAAAGATTGTATCACACTATCTAGGCCTCTTATCTGATATGTCGTTTCACTGATGACAAAGGCATGCAAATTATACAAATAGAAAAGGTGTTTTTCCTTTTGCTAATTTTAGCTCAGCCCACGAGTGCATTTTATTTATTTATTTATTTTTTGTGGGTACCGGGGGTCAACCTCAGGACCTCACGCGCCAGCAGGCTCCCATGCCGCTGAGCGATATCACCGGCTCTTTTTTCGTATGTGGGTTCCGGGAGTCGAACTCGGGCCCTTGCGCTTGCCAGGCAGGCGCTTATGCCGCTGAGCCATCTCACCAGCCCCATGACTGCATTTCAAAACTCATTTTCAATTAACTGGTGAAAGGTGAGCTGTAATAGGTGGATTTCTGCCTTGTCGGCCCACCTCGCTGACATAAAAGCTGTTGCATCATATCCTTATTTTAACGCTATTTCTTATACTTCTTTAGTCCTGAAAGATAAGAATCAAGCAAATAACTTAAATGAGCTATAGGGATTTAGGAGACATTGTGGGATAATTTGGATAAAGTAGGTTTGTCTTTCCTGACAAATTGGACACTTCAGAGCAATTTTCTTGACTACTGTAATATTTTCATTTCCTAGGCTTGCACCTATTTGCAAAGGATCCTTTTACCACTTACCAGTTCAATCATTTAAATACAGGATGACCAAAAGTTGGTTGCATTTTTTCATTAATTTTTATAAGATAATATGACAGGAAATATAAAAACAACAGTTTTATCAAATTCATTCAATAATTTGTGTGTGTGTGGTATGTCTTAGAACATTCACTACAAAATACAATATTACAATCTGGACAGTAGTATCTAGTCTCTTTCCAAATTCTTTTTGCGTTATTGTCTCTTTGAATAACACACTACACTGTCGTGTTGGCCTTTCCTTTTTTTTTTCTGTGGGTGGTATAATTTCAATAAAATGTCTACCCACCAAACGTAATGGTGAAGACATCAATGATAGGTGTCCTGGTTGGCGTTTCGCTATCCCATATTTTTCAATTATTTGGCCTATTAGACCTAATCTAAATTGAACCCTCTTGATTTGCATAAATAACAAACGAGTTCCATACTACTTGGTACAGAAGGTACAAAAATATTTCATACCGATGTTTTCCTTGTTTTTTGATTACAGGACAGCTTGTTAGAGTTTGGTCAACTCTATTACCACCACCCATAGAATTCTTACAATCATTGACCACTACTGGAATTTTTTAGTTTCATTTTCTCTTTCAAGTTTTATCATTTCTGTGTTATGAACAGTTGGCAATAAAGAGACATCTTTTTGTCTTTCCATTTCATAACACAGACTTTTCCTCTCTGAGATGCTAATATTTCTCCCTTTTTCAGTTTTTTCTTATGCTGCTCTTTTGGCACTGCCTTCCTACTCAGTCTCAGTGTCCCAAATGTGTCCATTTGTATTGTGAAAGAATATCACTGAGTTCTGGAGAACTATAAAAATTATATCTAATGTACTTACAATAAGAGTTTTTATAGATTGTAGCACAAAATTATAGGTTATTTTTCACAAGTAAAATAAACACAAATTAGTAAAAGAACAGAACTTTTAGATTTCACTAGAAACAAGTATCAAAGGTGACTACAACATTTTAAATAAAAAAGTATGGAAAAATAGTCCACATAAAACAAATAAACAGATGTATGTGTGTATCTCATGCAAACAAGAACCCACTTGTTGAAATGACACCTACCAGAGCTATAGTAAGAACATAAACAAACGCGCTGCCCAAGTGACACTAGGGGTAAACTGTTAAGTGGTTAATACCTAATATTGTTAGCTTTACATATTATCTATACCTTTCTTTGCCTCTACCACAGGCTGAGTCTAGATGTAATAAGGATAAATCATTTTAGATTTATTTCCAGTTGGAGCTAGAAAATAGGTATTACCTCAAATGCCAACTTAAAGTATTGGTACAGTGCTATCTCAGTTCATGAACTCAATTCTTTCCACGGCTCTGGTTGCAAACCAAATTGGAAGGGAACTGAATCAAATTAAATTTCCTCATAAGGTTAACATTTGAACCTAACGATTGAATTCGATTTGGTTCTCATCCAATTTGGTTTGTGACCAGGATCATGGAAAGAATTAAGCAGTTCATGAACCGAGGTAGCACTGTAATGGTTTCCTGAAGCCTTATGTGATAAATCCAGATTCAATCAAAAAGACCAGGGAGGATCCATTAGCATTGTCTGTGTTAGGCAAGTAGCAAGCTTTGGCGATCTGTGATAGGGACTACTAACATTGCATAAGAATTTGCATTCCTACTTTAGGCCAGTTTCTCGGACTGAAACTGTAATTCTGTTTGTAGCTTCAGTGCCAGGAGCACAGTAGCAGCCTCACCCAGTAGCTAAGGACATTGGGTCTGAAGTCAGACTGTCTCAGTTTAATAACCATGATTGTCACATACTAGCTGAACAAACCTGGCAAGGTTTTAACTGCCTGTGTTTCACTTTCCTCCTCTGTTTAAAGGATGTAAAATGAGTTTTTATACAAAGGGTTTGATAAGGGTTAACTGAAATAATGCAAGACAGAACTAAGCACAGTGCCTGGGCCATGGTAAGTGTTCAAGTAACATGTGCTTAAATTAAACAGGAATGAAAACCACTGCTACATCTGTAGCTCAGTATTTATTTTTTATTTTCAGCCAGAAATCCAAGAGAAGAATGAAAAACAGTCCTGCTGGTGTAGGCATTTATAATTCAAAAGTCCTCAATCGTTAAGATTTGAGCCAGACCTTATTATTCCCGGTTGTTAGTAGACATGAAGGCGTTTCAGAGTTTGGAGTGAGAACAATAAATGGAGAGGCCAAAGAAGCTGCAAAGCAAAATTGGCTCCTCTGGAAAATTTTTTCACTTTCATTCTTGTCTTTTATCCTCCCATGCATATTCCCAGATGTGAAACCAATGTGACACAAGTGTCGCTTTTTCATTCTTTGAAAACAGAGAGCGAATAAGCCAGTGAGGGCTTAAAGAACAGTTTCAAGCACTGTCTCTTCCCCTTTGCCCCACAGTTGATTCCTTTTAGCCCACAGAATGCTGCCTTGTGCCTCACACTAAGCTTGCATATTACATACATCATCTATTTGTCCTCTTCTCTCTCTCTCTTTTTTTTTTTTATTGCTGGGGATTCAACACAGGGCCTTGCACCTGCTAGGCAAGTGCTCTACCACTGAGCTACACCCCTGACACTACATAAATCATCTTGATTCTCTTTGCAAAATTATAAAGTGGGCACCATTATCCTCCTTTTATAAAAAAGGGAAACTGAGAACTAAAGTGAAGAGTCATTTCCCATATTTGAGGAGCTATTGTTACCTAGTTCCAAGTAGATTCTTGTCATAGACATCCCAACCCAGCTGATAGTCAGAGCCCTCAGCCGCATGGGTTTGTTGGGGAAGATGTAGGACACCTAGACACACTGGTTTCTGAGAAACAACTACTTCTCTGTCTTGAAAGGAAAATCCCCCAGAGCAATTAAATTTGGTAGAGTTTATTTGAGCAAAAGAAAACAAAACAAAATCAGTTCTGTTGGGAAGTTCCCAGAACCAGAGCAGGTTCTGATAATTCCAACCAACAATGTGTTCTAATAGCATTTCTAGAAAAACAGAAGGCAAAGAACAAAACAAAACAACACAACACAAAAAACCAACTTAATTGGTTAGAATTTAAGTAGTCAGTTGTTTACAGCTTACTTAGATAATTGGCTACAGGGCTTCCTACAACCAATCAAAGCACAGTTACTGTAATTACACTCTATGTTGGTTGGCTCTCTTGGATTCAGTGCAGGTGGCTAGTCCAAACCCATGCTCTCCTATGAACTTTATTTAAGATGCACGTGCTGAAGTTGCCTGTGCATTAATTTTTTTCATCTAGGGAAAAGGATTAAGTAGGTTAAGTGACATTTTAAATCAAACTTTGAACATTTGAGGACAGAATCAGTTCTAGAATCTTGGTTCTGTGGTTCACTGTTGCATTTAGTTGGTCCTTCTGTGAGGGTTGATTTTGGGTGTCAACCTGACTGGATTAAAGAAAACTTAGGTTGCTAGTGAAGCATTGCTTATTCTCAGTGCTTCAGAGATGTTGAGCTCATCCTCAATCTGAAAGAGAAACTGAGGTCTCTGCAGGTGATTTGGCACTTCATTAGAATAACTGGGCAGCTCCAGATGTGTAGAAGGCATTTCTGGAAATTATTGTGTGAATCCATGAATGGAGCTCAGAAGCTCTGGATTCCCTGTGGGTGGGCACCATCCCATCAGCTGGGGGCTAGGCACAGACATGGGAATAGTGAGTGTATAGCAAAGTCTTTCCTCTTCTCTTTGAGCCTGGATGTTCTCCCACTCTTGAGTATCAGAATCCAAGGTTCTTCAGCCTTTGCTCTCAGGAGTGTTTTACCATTGGCCTGCCCAGCTCCCCAGGCTGAAGCCTCAGACACAGTTATACCATCCACTACCTAGACTCAGAAGCCTTGGGACTTGGGGCCTACAGGACGGGCTTTCCTGGTTGTCCAGCTTGCAGATATTTTGGGCACTTCTCAGTCTCTATACTCAGGTAAAGCGACACTAGTGAGTCCTTTTTTGCATCCTTGTGTATATATCCTATTGGTTCTTCCTTTTCCTGAGACTCCACATTGATTCAGAAGAGGTGGGCCCAGGATTTTCTGCACGTGTAAAAAACCTTCTAGGTGCTGCCATTCAACGGAACAACTGTGTGTGTAAAGGATTCCCATTAGGCTGCCTCACAGAGCTCTCTGCAGATGCCTCCAGGATATGCAGATATGAAGAGAGTCTGCATTGCTGAATCTTCAGAGACCAGGGCAAGCTGCTTATGTAAAATGCATCCAGGTGATTCTACTATGTATGTACTAGAAGTGTGACTTTAACAAAGCAATGTTTTCCAAACTTGCCCCATCATGAAGCACCTGTTGGTTGAAATCCACAGATTCTAAAGTTCCTCTCAGAGTTTCAGGGTTTAAATACCTGGATGATCTCATTTTGATATATGATAGATCCCTATCGTGACTTACTGAGGGATTTATGTGGTGGACCTGGTTTGCTCAGCATCATGGGGCTGGCTTAGAAAGCTTGCTCACCCAGCGGGGGAATGCCTATGCCTATCCCATGTACCTGGCCTTGTGGGGAGGGAGAATCAGGCCTTGCTTTCACATTGGTTCAAGGCAGTCTCTACAGGAAACAGCCATATAGACTCATAACTGAGTGGAGAACTTCACTGAAGGATCACAAACTAATAGAGTTTGTAGTATTTGACACACTAATAACCATTGCCATTAGTTTGTCGAAAACCAAGCAAATGTGCACAGTCCACATAAAGGGAAATTATGTTCTGAATGTATCACTTTAATAAAAATCCCCTACCCTTCTGTATCCACTTTTTTAGTGACTTAAAATCCTTTTCCCCGTTTACACACAGACACATTTTCTAATGCTGGCAAAGACGTATTTCAGAGAAAAGTCAGACATATGTAAGAGTGACTTAAAAGTCTAAACTAATCCCAGTATATAGTAGTTAGTAGAAGACAGATTTTTGTGGAAAGATTAAAGGAGAATGGTTTGAAATACTAACATGAGAATTAATTAGACCAGAGATAGCAAAAATATTTCATCTTTTATGGGAAGCCCAATCCATTCTTCACTGCCGGGAGCACTGCATGGGAAAGGATTCTGAGCTGACATCTGGAGTTAGAGGAAGAGAGTGTGCTGTGATTATTTAATATTTGTCTTTGGCTTCTGAGAGATGAGCTGTGACCTGTTTGCTAGGTCAGACTCTTTCTAACTCATTCCAAACCGCATCCACTAATGCATTAACAAGAACACATAGTAACTCTTTTTTCATTGTGGTGGTGGTTACTAGATTGACAATGAAAGGATGTGCTGAGAAATGCCTTAGTTCTTTGTTATTAAATTTTCTCTAATATCATTTCCATAGTCAAAAGTATAAGGCAGGATTTGAAAAAATTTTATGTAAAGACAGAGACAGTAAATACTTTAAGCTTTGGAGGGCATAAAGGCACAGTTAGAACTACTTTACTCACTTTGTAGACAGGAAGAAGCATAGACAATATGTAAATGATGGCATTGACTGTGTCCCAACAAAAATTTATTTGTAAAAAAATATTGCAGGGCCGCTGAGATAGCTCAGTGGCATAAGCACCTGCCTGGCAAGCGCGAGGTCCTGAGTTTGACCCCTGGTACCCACATATAAAAAAAAAATAATAATAATTGCAGGCCAGATATAGACCGCACATCATTGGGAATGGCCATTAATCTATGGACAGTTTAGACTCTGGGATTAGAAAAAGTAAGGCAGAGTTGACCAAAGAGAAATGAAATAGTGTGGGAGAGTTCTGCAGAGAGCCTTCTCAATCTCTGACATCTTGTCTGTAGTGTACACATCTGCATATGCTACCACCTGTTTACATTACACCATGACAATTGCTGTGTAGTCTGCTAGATGCAGTATAGGAAGTAGCAGTTGAGAATATTTTGACCTTTGTCTTGGCTGATGGAGTTTTTTCCCAGCAAACATCAATTGTATCTGATGAGCACTGAATGAAAATAGCAAATGGCTTAACAGACCAATATCCCTTCCACTATTAAATTATTTAGCCTGTCAGTCAACATTTTTCAAAGCATTTTATGGGATTTTCCCTCCACAACATCTTATTTGAGTCAGAATATTTGCAAATATCTAAAAAGAAATGGAATTCATATTATTTGCATATTCTTTTTTCATATTGGGAGCTTCGTTCCCAAAGGAAATTTAGAACTATGGATTTTAAAGTGGTTTTCGGGCAATTGGAGATTGTGGTGGCTATTTTTATTGCTTGTAAACTTTTAAAACTGGTTTTAAATTAATAATTTTAATCAACTTTTTAAACAGACCTTGGTAGCTAAGTCTTTCCTATATTATCAGTAATAAGAATTGTTTCAGAATTGTTTTCTAATTGTACTCTGGGTGAATATGCACTAGATTTTGTGTGAATATGCATTACTATTCTTAGGAATTTGGTGAGGAAGGACTAATCATTCCTCCTTTATTAATACTCTAAATAAAACTTGTCTCACATACTTAGAGCTCTAATGAGATAAGAGTTATGGAGTTTAAAAACTGGACACACAAAGGAGCATTCTATTGGACAACCTTCTAGAAAAAGAAAGGATGAATAGTTCACAACTTTTAGCTGGTTTTATCCCTCATTCACCACAGAATCAAAGTGTCCCCTCAAAACAACAACAACAATGGCATTGAGGTCTACGTATGTCATTTTGTAAAGCTCTCAGTGGCTAACAGAAGATTTAGCTTGTCAGTTCATATTCCGTGTCCTCACTCTTTACTTCTCCAGCCCCATCTCTCTCAACACTCCCCACAGATTCGTCTTGCTATAGTCAGCTTCTTTGTTTGTCCAGTTACATTAGCTCACCTCAAAGATAATTTAGATCTTTCTATAAACCAAACCTACTACTTTCCATGTCCCTCCATTGTTTCTTGCTGTCTACCTTATCCATGAGATTCTGGGAGTCAAATTTCTTTCCAAAATTTCCTTTTTTCCCTGACTTATGCAACATTCAGATTTGACATCAACTTTAAACCTGCTAAGAAAATAATTTCTAATATGAGTAAAGAACAACACTCCATTAGGTACTTGTTCCTAGACTTTCCCAAGTAAGGGAAGAGATCATAGTAGTTGTCTTTGTATGGATTGTGAACTTAATTACACTGACTTCATGAACATTGCTTAGAATGATTATTTCATGCTGTTCATATGGACTTGTTTTAATACTTGATCAAACTTAGCGAATTTTTTATTGATGGACTTCAGAAGCATATGAGTTCTGTAATAGTTAAGCAACTTGTGTGTATTGTTCAAGTTTTCTGTAGCTTTACTAATTCTATTTTTGTGAGTTTTATCTTGCAATTACCAAGAGAACTGTGCCAGAGCCTGTGATGTTAAGTTGCTTTAGTTGTAGTCAAGTTTACAAATATTGATTCTTTTCTGGCAACAGAAACCATTTTCATTATGTGATGATTTTCCTTATCCCTGAGACTCTGACCTACGTGCTAGTTTAGCTGATGGAAATCTAAACTCTGCAACTTCATTTTAGCTGGTAATTTTTCAGTACAGCTCCTTATATTCTTTTTCACACTAACCTTTTTATTTCTTTGTTTAGATGCATTCCTTTATGGCATTGAGCAGAATTTTTTTTTTTTTTTTTTTTTGTGGGTACCGGGGGTCGACCTCAGGACCTTGCGTGCCAGCAGGCGCCCGTGCCGCTGAGAGATATCACCGGCCCTTTTTCCGTGTGTGGGTTCTGGGAGTCGAACTCGGGCCCTCGTGCTTGCCAGGCAGGCCCTTACGCCGCTGAGCCATCTCACTGGCCCTGAGCAGAATTTTTAATCAAACATCTCTTTTAAAAGGAAATCCCATTGGTCCATTGTGATTATTATTTTAAAATTTTATTTCTATTCTCTTGTGTTATTTTTTATTTTTTATTTTTATTTTATTTTATTTTTTATTTTTTTTGTGGGTACCGGGGGTCGACCTCAGGACCTTATGTGCCAGCAGGCGCCCGTGCCGCTGAGAGATATCACCAGCCCTTTTTTCGTATGTGGGTTCTGAGAGTTGAACTCAGGATCTTGCACTTGCCAGGCAGGCGCTTATGCTGCTGAGCCATCTCACCGGGCCCCTCTTATGTTATTTTTTAGTTTCTGGGTGCTTTTTAGTGATGCTTATCTTGTTTCAAATTGTTTTAAATTCCATTTCTTTCTCCATTAGTTTGAAAATTAAATTATTTTTAAAGTTGGTATTTCCCAAGCATTCTTAATTTTGAAGTGTAAAGTCCATTGAAATCTTAATCTCCTCCTGAACAAATGGAGACATAACATTTAAATTCTGATCATATCCTGGTGGCTTACAACTATCATTGCTCAGTATCTGGAAGTATTTACCTTTTATTTTTAGCCCCTTGTCATTATTGTAGACAGTGCTTGTTTAGATTTACGCACATTTACTGTTCGCTTTGCTTGACACTCATTCCTTGCATCTTAGACCTTTCAGGTATCATATTCTTTCATTCAAAAGCACATAATGTACACACTTTGATTTATCTGAAAATATCATCTCACCTTTGTTCTTGAGATTTTTGCAAGAGACACATTTCTATTCTAATTGACAACTATTTCTTTCAGGTCTTTGAACGCTCCTGTTCTGATTTCCATTCTTGCCAACATAAAGTCTTTAGTCACTGTCATTAGTACTCTATTCCTTTCTACATGGTCTGTGCTTTGTTTTCCTCTCCAGTGGCTTTTAATACTTTTTTTTAATTTGTTTGTTTGTTTGCTTTGTGAAACTGTGTCCCCCTGTGTAATATATGCCAGTCTTGAGCTTGCCATATAACCCAGGATGGCCTTGGACACAAGATCCTCCTGCCTCAGGCTCCAGAGTGTTAAGATTATAGGTATGTGTCACACACTTGGCTTTTGATAAGTTTTTAAACATGCTGTGGTTTCACTATAAATGTCTAGCTGTGACTTTGTCATTGATTTTTCTCAGAACTCCTTGTGCTTCTCAAATCTGCAAATCCATCTTTTCTTAATTGTGAAATTTTCTCAGCCCCTATATTGGTAAAAAATCCTTGTACAGTTAAGATATTATATGTATTCAGCTTGGTTGTTGGTGTGCAACTCTTCTATATGACTGCTGAAGGTTCTGTCATTGTCTATCCATCATTGAGGGAGTGTGAATATCCAACTATAATTATATATATATCTTTTTTCTTCTGTCTTTTTATGTATTTTAAAATTCTGTCATTAGGTGTATCCAAATTTAAGAAAAATTTTTACATCATTTTCTATATCATGATCCTTTTTATCATTATAAAATGTATTTGTATCTGGAAGTATACCTTAATTAAAGCATTTTTATACCTGTCTCATAGATAATCTAATTTCCTTATCATTAATGCTTGCATATTATATCATTTCATACCCATGTATGTCTTTTAGACAGGACATGATATTGATTGAAACAACATATCTGCCTTTTGCAGTTGCCCCAAAAGTCATAACCAGTTTTCCAGGCTAATATATCTCTTTATTTTACTGATTAGAAATTTGACTAGGACAGAGAAATTAAGTCTAGATTACAGCTGGTAATTGCAGGTAAGAGCATAGAATTGAGGTACGTGATGGTCAATTTGCTGGTTATCTCATTACTGACTAGACCTTGTCTTTCCATTTGCACTTACAATGGGGGGTTCCTCAGATATCCCACTGTTGGTTTTGATTTCTTAAGAAGTGTTTTAAGTGTTTCAAGTAAAAGTCAGTAGGATGAGAGCCATTGTTCTTCATTAGTTGAAAGCCTTTGGGTTTCCTGCTTCAGTGACTAGCTCCTGATACACAGTCCTCAGTACCGTGTAACTCTTCTTAATAGCTTCAAAGATTTCAGACAACTCCAAAACCTTTGTAGTGTGAAACCAGGCAGTTCAAAAGCCAAGTGTTCCTTTAAAAAGAGGAGAAACATCTACCCATGTGCATACTTGCCCTTTGACCTCGTTTGATGTCTTTCCTTTGGGAATAGAAATCCTGTTGCACACCAGCCTGTCTGTGCTGAGGGCTACAGTAATTTCCCTTCAATTCTGCTTTCCTTCTTGTATCCAATTAAAATGTCAAACACTGAAAAATATCTTTTCTGAAAATGAAGGGTTTGCTGTTTGGTGTTTTTGAAAAGGCACAAGGATGGTGGAAATAGAAAAATTTTTCTCCCTTTTGGAAATTGAAATTGCAAACCTATTTAGTGATCAAAGAAGCTAATTTTTCTATTTCATTTACATCTGCGTTTACCATAACTGGGCTACAAATAATATTGTCAGTTATTCATATAGATGAGTTTCCACTGATACGTCAGAAAGATATAGAAAGAACTTAGCTGTAAGCTGAAAGACAGTTGATTCTACTTTTTTCTTTTATTATTAACTGGCCATTTGAACATGGGCAAGTTCCTTTCCTGGGTCTCAGATGCTTGGGGGTTCTAATATCTTTGTGTTCCTTCTTCTACTCTATTTCAATACTATTTCACTGCTATTTAAAGGCCAATTTTCTTCTCCTGTGTGATAGTATCTGTATAATATATTCAAAATTGTAAATTTTACCCTAAGCTAAAATTATAAATTTTCCAGAATCTCCTCTGCTATGATTTTATTTTCTTTTGGTTTAGCAAATTTTCTTCCTTAAATGTAACCACTGCTTTCATGATTTTATACTCTTGCTCCACTAGAAAGTTTTTGGAGATGCCATACACAGAGAAGTGTGTACACCGTTCAGAAACATATTTAGTCCAAGTTTTCTTTGATGTGTCCTTGGCTTTTCCTAACCATGTCAGCCATGTTAGCCAACAGGTGGCCATTACGGAGTGAAGGGAGGGGTGGTGGTCAATGCCACAGATAAAGTTTACTGATGGGAGCATTGTCCATGTGAAATGATAAGGGGGAAAAGTCATGAATTGTAAAGTCATGTCTTATTTTGAAGGGCAAACATTTTTGAGAGTGAGGATGGGCACTGAAGTCCACTTTGGCTTAAACCATGATTGCCATGAGTTAGCTTTAAGTCCAAGGAATAGAGACATGGCCAACTTTGCTGAGCTTCCACGCTTTTATATGCCGTTAAGATCAGCAAATTCTAATATCGTGTGGTTGCTATGAGGTTAAGTGATCTGAAATATGGTAAAGTACATCCAATGTCTATTACATAGCCAGAGCTCAAAATAGGTTACTTCTTTTTATCCCTATAAAAATCATCCATGTTTCTGGTCATTCATGATTATCAAAAAGCTTTCTTATTACCTGTGACTTGCTGCATCAGAGTTCAGGAACCATTTCCTAAAATGATACCATTGGATTCATAAGTACAGCAGAAAAATTGACTTGAAATATATCAAATGAAGAGAATTTGCAGGATGCTTCACATTCAGTTCAATTGCAGTAAATACAACTCACCACCACAGGAACTGAAAAGGAACAGGTGACCTTTTACTCCTTCATTTTCTGTGCCATCTGCTCTTCTATCTGCACTTTTTCCTGGGACTGCTCTGTCTCTCCTGCTAAAGGTTCATTTGACTACTGTAACCTGAAGGGAATGGTTGCTTTCCTCACAAAAATGCCCTGGACATGTTCCAGGCTTTGTCTGTTTCCCCCAACTGCTTCTCTGACTCCCTGCTCTCTTTCTCTCCCTGTCTCTACATAAACCGTACTTTTTAAAGCATTAAGGCAGGTGTATTTGATAGTGTCTCTGTCTCAAATATTCTTTTCATGGATCTGCTGAAAATTATCTCTTTAGCACATATGTGATCATTCCCTAAGTGTTGAACACTGAAAGGTGAAATCATAAAATGATTTGTGAAATAAGTTATCTAAAGGAGTGGTATGAAGATGTAAGCTCATAAATCACATTATTCTGAGCTTAAGTATTTTTACTTTGAGACATGTAAATTGAAAAATGCAACTATGACAGTAACAAAAATCCTAAAATTAAAAGACAAGTGGAAGCCACTAGTAGTAAGTTATTGGAAAATGGAAATAAAAAACAATTTCTGTTTCCAGACACGATGGAATAGTTGATGATATTCCCCTCCCACTTTAATAAGAAAACAGAACATATAAAACACTGGTTTTCAATCATTTGTGAGTCAGTGCAGGGTGAGATCCCTGAGAGATCAGAAAATATTGAGATGAATCTGAACTCCCTGCAGGGAGTTTACAAGCAGTGGTACAAAAGGCAGAATGGAAGGAGGGCAGGGAGGCAGGAATTTGTGCGGGGAGACTATAGACCAGAGAGAGCACTCAGGTGATTTGTGGACATGTCTCCTATCATCTGAGGCTGGGAACTGGCTTCTGTCTGAGTGGAGACTACCCAAGGCTGAGAAGGAAGAAGTATGATAGATAACACTTAGAACAACTTCCAAATGGGGTGTGTTTTCTATTCTAACACAGACTGGAAAGGCCACCTGATATATGAGAGTTTGGCTTGAGTCCTCAAAAGGTTATGACTTCAATAGCTAGGGTGTATTAGCCCTAAAGGCTGTTCTGGACCTACCCTGAAAAAGCATGAAGGCAACCCTTATCAAATTAATCTGTTTTACTTTCTTGAAGGTAGCCATTCCTTCTGGGATAAGATGGAATCTTGGTGTTTTAATTTGTACTTCTCTAATGGCCAGTGACATTGAGCATATCTTCAAGTATTTTTTGGTCATTTGTACTTCTTCTGGGAAGTGTCTATTTATTTCACTTGCCCATTTTTGATTGGGTATTTTATTTTGGGGGGTCTAATATTTTTTGAGTTCTTTATTCTAGATACAGTCCTCTGTCTGAGACTTTAGAGAGAAAAAACACTTCTATATTGTTGGTAGGAATGTAAACTAGTACAACCACTGTGGAAATCAACACAGAGATTCCTCAAAAAACCTAAAAATAGAAACTTCATTTTACCCAGCTATTCTTCTTCTAGGTATCTTCCATAAAGAGTTAAAGACATCATGTTACAATGACACATGCATAAACATGTTTATAGCAGCACAACTCATAATTGCTAAATCTTGAAAGTGGCCTATATGTCCATCAACATATAAATGAATAAAGAAAATGTGATATTTATAGGCAATGGAGTACTACTCTGCCACAAAGAAGGATAAACTTTAGTTGTTTGTAGGAAAATGGATGTACCTTGAGACCATAATATTAGGTGAAATCAATCAGATACACAAGCTTGAATAGTGCCTGGTTTCTCTTACATGAGAAACTCAAAGAATAAATGAACAGCAAAATAAAAGGTTTTTAAAAAGTAGGGAAACAGATCATTCTCAAATGGGAAGGGAATCAAGAAATGGAGGGAAGGAGGAAGGAGGGAAGGGAAAGGGGATGACAAAAGAAATTAGCAGGTGTTATGTACATGTACCACACAAGGAGTATAAGCATTATGTACTGCAGAAGGGTGCCTTTTCCTCCACAGCCTTGTCAGCATTTGTTAACGGTTGATTTTTTGATGACAGCCATTCTTTCTGGAGTAAGATGGAAACTCAGTGTTGTTTCATTTTGCATTTTTTGATGGCTAGCAATGTTGGACATTTTTTCATGTGTTTATTGGCCATCTGTACTAATTCTGACAAGTGTCTAGGCACTTTGGATGCCCATTTTTGATTGGCTCTTCTTTGGGGGACTTCTAATGTTTTTGAGTTCTTTATATATTCTACATATTAATCCTCTGCTTGAGGAATAGATGGCAATTTTTTCCCCATTCTATAGGTGGTCTCTTCATTCTGTTGGCTGTTTCCTTCTACATGAAGAAGATTTTAAATTTGATATGATTCCATTTGTTGATTCACACTTTTATTTCTTATGCCATTGGGGTTCTGCTCAGGAAGTCCTTGACTGTATCTATATCTTTAAGAGTTTTACCTATTTTATCTTCTAGCAGGTTACATGTTTCTGTTTTAACATTTAGATCTTTGATCAATTTTGATTTCAGATTAATATATGGTAAGAGATATAGGTCTAGACTTAATGTTCTGCACTGAATATCAAATTTTCCCAGCACCATTAATTAAAGACACTGTATTTTCTCCAGTGTATGTTTTTGGCCCCTTTGTCAGAGGTCAAACAGCTGTATGTGACTGGAATTGTTTCTATTTCTTCTTTTCTGTTCTATTGATCTACTTGCCTCTTTTTGTGCCATACCATGCTGTTTTAAGCACTCTGGCTATATAGTATAATTTCAAGTTTGGTATTGTAATGCCACCTTTTGTTACCCAGCATTGCTTTTACAATTCTGAGTCTTTTCTGGATCCATATGAATTTTTGGATTGTTTTCTCTAAATCTGTGAGGAATGCTGTTGGTATTTTGATTGGGATTGCATTATATCTATATATTGGTTTTGGAATATAGTCATTTTGACTATATTGGTTCTGCCCACCCAGGAACATGGAATATCTTTCCATTTTCTAATGTCCTCTTTAATTTCCTTTTCCAGAGTGAGGTAGTTTTCATTGTAGAGGACTTTCACTTCCTTGTTTAGGTTAATTACTAAGTGTTTAATTTTTCTTGATGCTACTGTGAATGGTATTGCTTTCCTAATTTCTTTGTCCGTGAGTTCATTATTAGTGTTTAGGAATACTATTGATTTTTGTGTGTTGATTGTGTATCCTACTACATCACTAAATTTGGTTATTAATTTTAGATGTATTTTAGTGGAATTTTTGGATCTTACAAGTCGAGGATCCTATCGTCTACAAATAATGATATTTTGACATCTTCCTTTCCCTTTTGTTTTTTTCTCTTGCTTGATTGCTCTGGCTAATGTTTCAAGGACTGTGTTAAACAGGCATGGTGATAGTCGACATTCTTGTTTTATTCCTGATTTTGAAGGAAAAGCTTTCAGTTTAAATACAATGTTGGCAGTAGGTTTGCTATAAATGGTTTTCATTAGATTGAGCCCTCACTCATTCCTGCCTGGAATGCATCAATATATGGACACTTTGGAAAGAAGTCAGGCATAAATCCACCATACAACTCCATAATCCCACATCTACATATTTGTACAACTGAGATAAAATATATATGTTCAAATAAAAACACTTATATGTAATCAGTCATAATCACTTTATCCCTAAAAATAATAGACACAAGCAAACAAAACACACATCCAAAAAATGCAAACTAGGAAATCTGGGATGTCCACCAGCTCATGGATGGATAAATAAATTGTGCTAGAGATGCACAATAAAATAGTTATTAATAAACATGTTAGCATATGAACAATATAAGATGCCTGATATAAATTACATATAATTATATGTATCATACTGTCTTAGTCAGCTGGCTCCAATGCAGGGTGTCATGGCAGAGAGGCATCACAGGGGAGAAATAGCCCATGTCAAGCAGCCAGGAGTCAGTGAGGCAGGAAGAAGCAGCTGCAAGCCTGCCTTCTTTCTGTCCTTTATATTCTATCCAGGCTACAAGGCTATTGATTGGTGCCGTCCACACCTAGGGTGTGGCAGAACAAATCTTCTCAGTTCATGCCAGCTGGGAAGCAGAGCAGGGGAAAAACACAGGACAGAGGAGGCAGGGGCTATAAGTAGTACCCAGTGTTATGCCTCTGTGGTCCACCCAGACATACCCAGAAGTACAATTTCATAATCTCCTCAATCCCTCCCAAGCCAATTGAGTTGATGTAATCAAGTGTAATTACACCTTTCAAAAATATGTAAAATGAAACTAATCAAATCATTACACCTAACTTCCAATTTATATGAATAACAGGAGAAAGAAAAAGACTTAGTGGCACCCTGAGAAACCATTAGGTAAATCCAAAGCTAATCCAAGTATCTTTCATCAATATCATAGGGGCAAAAGAGGTTCTGAGAAGAGAGTGGTGGAATTCTTATAGATGAAACAAGCTAGAACCTGTCATAAATACCAGAGCCTTTGACTTTTTTTGTACAAAACTGTTGTAGGATATTTTTGGAGAGCAACTGGATTGAAAATGCTGTGGGGAATTTGACATTAAGAAATTATCAGTTGTTTGGTGTGTCCGTGTATTGTGGTTATGTAGAGAAATGCTTTTGTTTCCCTAAGACTATGGAAGTAAAGAATGAAATATATCTGTGAATTACTTTAAAGTATCTAATAAAAAATAAAAAGCATATTGGACAGAATATTCTATTTTTCTGAATCTTTGAAAATTGCCTTAATAAAAAAATAGGAAAAATCCATTTATTCTCAGAGAGAAAGTCTCTGATCACCGAAGCCAGTTACTCCACATCCCCTATTTTCTTCCTGCTAATCAAGTTTGTGATGTAATCTATTTACTAAAACTATGAAACCCCCACTAGAATGTTGGCTTGATCAGGACAAGAAATTTCTTTGTCTAGTAAAGATGGCTACTCTTTGCTCTGTCTGAAACCTCAACTGGGAAGACACTGGCTTGAGGCTGGAGTCATCTAGAAGCTTTTCATTTGTGTACATGAGCTGGGATGATTCAGTAGCTGAGCTCAGTGGGGACTATTCAACACAGTGCCTACACGTTGTCATTTCAATGGCTTGGGCTTCCCTATAGCATGGTAGCATATGGGTACTTAGACTTCTTACCAACTAGCTCAGAGCTCCAAGAGAAATCTCCAGGTGCCAAGGTAGAAGCTGTGTGACCTAGACGTGGAAGTCATATGTCATTGCTCTATTACATGGTTCAAACACGATTGCCCAAATTCAAGGGCAGAGGTTTTGGGCTCATATTTTCAATGTTATTTTAAAACTACCACTGTAAGAAAAATAGCATACACTCAGAAATACTACTCTGAAGTGATTATTTAAAATAAACATGTTTACTCATAGGCAGACTTTCTATGCGGCAGGCCACACCTAAAGAAGGGCTATCTTCTGCCCGTTTATCCTTTTAGTTCTTGTTCTGTTGATTCCTTCTCATGCAGTGATGAAGAACCTATGAATATGTCATTTAAGCACTCCGTTTAACAAAATTTTCTAATTGTGCCTTACCAGTGTGTATGCAACAAATTTTGTAGAACAGCTAGGAAATCAATAGATCATTGGGTCAGATAATCAATGAATGTTTCCTCTCAGCTCTGATCTGTGATTCTGAACTGCTTTATTAAAAAATATTTAGAGTTGATTATATTGCTGCATGTGACTGGTACCTGCCCTGCACATGCTCCAGTCATGACACTTCCACTGTGGGCCATCGGCCTTGAGGAGCATGAACAGCAAACAGAAACTTTTCAAATTGTACTGACAGTCCGGTTTAGTAAATTAATTATTGAGCAGTCACTACCAAATGCTGTTGACATGTGTGCAGTTTGACAAGGCTTCTAGATGTCCAGCCCCTTCAGGAAAGTAATTCTGTGAGAAAATTGCCAGCAGTAGAAGTGGTGGACTCAGCCAGGTGACAGCCATGTCATGGCAATCAATACAGGAACAAAAGGAAATCAAATAATAAAAGATGGATTTGTTGGTGTGTAAGATTGCTGTTTTTTGTAAATGCCATTTTACTTCTACTGTCTGCTTTCCGGTCAAGGCTGAGTAGAAGCTCAGTGACACTAAACTCAAGGTGATGTTTCTCATTTCAATTATTTGCTGAAGTGTCTTCCTCCTCCGTTTTTCTCCCACCTTTGGCAAGAACTAAAGGCAAAATAATGAAATACTCCACCAACTATGGAGTTGAGGGTCTGGAGAGAAAGGAGAGAATTTTGTTGAGCTTCCCGAATGTAAAATACATGCTAATTTGTAAGCCAGCATGAGACTTTGGAGAGGATTGTTGGGGAGGATCTCATATAAAAACATCAGACAATTTAATCTTAAGAGAAGCCTGAATTATTATTTAGCAAATTAGCTGTTAATTGGGTATAAGTTGAAGTGTTCAAGATAAATCACAGAACTGCTTATCATAGGTAACACTGCTTTCATACTTATGCTGGACATTGTAATGTATTTTTTGTTTGTTTTCTGAAGAGTTGTTGGCTATTTTGAATCAGTTATGTTTGTGGAATCTGTTAAATTTTTTGCTTTTGATTGTTTTTTTTATGTAATGTGGAAACAGCTAGAAACATTCATGGGGCAGAGACTAGAGGCATTAACAATATTTATTTGGTGTTTCTTAGACTGGTGAGAACTTGTTTAATAATTTCTGGATTAGCTATTTTGACCAGGTTGAATAAATATTAATTAACTTTGTTGAATAACAGTCTAAATCAGTGGTGGCAAACTCATGGCACGTGTGCCGTAGCAGGCTGTTTGTTGTCGTGGAAAGCTCTAAAAGGTTCACAATGGTCTAAAGGAATTACCTAGTTGAATCCATTAAAACAAGTAAATGTCACCTATCTTTAAAAACATGGAGTATTTTCCAGTTATTGCTGTTTTGGTCAATTCCTCAAAGACTCCTAACATTATGACTTTTATCTTGGTTTTGAGTAGATAAATATTCATTTTGGCATGGAACATAGCCATAGAATAGATTTTTTTACGTCTTCGAAATTAGACATAGTATATTTAATAAAGGAAAAGGTTTACCCTGGTCATGGTGTTTATTAACTTCACTTGGAACTCATAAAATTTTAGTTGAAGGCAATAGTGACCAGGACACATAAGAGCAGATAGTTTTGCAGCTGAAAGATTTTTTTGTTTTGTTTTGTTTTTTTGGAAGCAGTTAGGTATTCAGGAATGGCCTGAAATGAAAGAAGTGAGGAATTAAGAAGGGATAACCATTCTTCCTTTTATCTTCTCCTTTCTCTATTTCTTTCTGTTCTAGACAACATAATAGCCCATCAGAGAATTTCACATTCTTGTCCCCAAACCTGTAAGTATTGTACCTTGCCTGGCAAATAGGACTTTGCAGATACAAGTAAGTGAAGGATCTTGAAATGCAGAGAGTATCCTGAATTATTCATATAGGCTCAGTGGTATCACAAGGTTCTTAAAAATAGGGTGGCAAGAGAGTGTGAATTAGAGGAGATGGGGGGATGGAAATTAGGTAATGTTGCAAGTGATCAAGCCAACTGCGTGGAGGTAGCTTATAGAAGCTGACAAAAAGCAAGAAATGGACTCTTCTATAAAGCCTCCAGAAGGAACACAGCCCTGCTGGCACTTTGGTTATGGTCATGGAAGACCCATTTCCTTTTTACTTCAATGCAACAGCATTATGAGATAACAAATCTGTGTTTTAAACCACAAAATTTGTAGTCATTTATTACAGTAGAAGTAGGAAGATAATGCAAATTTTGCCCCTCCATTGTACTCCCTCATCCATATCCTCCACTCCTCTTACTTCACACCCTGCTCCTTTTCCCCCTCACTCCCATCTTCTCTCCACCAGTATTTCTTAAAATATGCAATAGTGAAAAAAAGAAAGCTATTTAAGGCTTGCTACTTTGTAAAAGTACCAGTATGTGAGGAGGGAAAGTTGGACAATAAAGCCGCAACCAGTATATACAAGTGCCTTGATGCTGAAATAAGCAGGGATCAGAGAAAATAGGTGTTGTGTCTCTTTTTCCTTTTTTCCTTTTGTAATTAATTAATTTATTTTTATTAGTACATATTTGCCATACCTAATGATCACATTTATCATAGGGCATTTGTACTTGTCCATAATTTGTCTTAATTCTTCTTTTTTTCCCACCCCCTCCCCTCCCTTCAACACTTTTTAACTTCCCCATTTATAAAAGCTTTGTTTCCTTTTTTTCCTTCTATTCTCTTTTTTAAAATCTCTCTTCCCTTTCTTCCCTCCCCTCTTTCCTTTCTCTTGTTCCATTTTCTATTTGAATATGTTCTTCCTACTTCCCAGTATCTTTCCTCCATTTTGTTCCTTATATACTCTTTGGGTTTCTCACACAAGAGAAATAATATGATATTTAAAATTGTGCTTCTGATTTATTTCACTTAAAATTATGGTCTCAAGGTGAATCCATTTACCTAAAAATGACTCATTTTTCCTTCTTTAGCACTCTTTGTATAGAAATACCAAAATTTCTTTATCCACTCATCTGTTGATGGTCATATGGTCTGTTTCCAAGACTTAGCTATTATGAATTGTGCTGCTATATATATAATGTCACTGTGGTGGGAAGATATAACTCTGTTGGTGGGAAGATACCTAGGAATGCACAACTGGGTGAAACGGAACCTCTAGCTTTGGTTTTCTTCATACTGATTTCCATATTGGTTGTACCTTTTTACACTCCCACCAACAATGAAGAAGGGTTCCTTTTTTCCTATAGCCTTGCCAGAATTTGTTATTGGTTGATTTCTTTATAATAGCCATTCTTTCTAGAGTGAGATGGAATCTCAGTGTTGTATTAATTTGCATTCCTCAAATGACCAGTAATGTACATTTTTCACATATTTGTTTGTTGTTTGTACTTCTTCAACTGAGAAGTGGCTATTCATTTCAGATGTGTATTTTTGGATTGAGTCTTTAAATTTGGGGAGGTCTGATTTTGTTAAAATTTTTTATATATTCTGGATGTTAGTCCTTTGTGTGGGGAGTAGGTGGTAATTTTTTTCCCATTCTGTGAGTTTTCTCTTCACTCTGTTGGTGGTTTCTTTTGATGTGCAAAAGCTTTTTAATAATATGAAATCCCAGCTGTTGATTCTTTGTAGTATTTCCTGTGTAGTCAGGGCTTTGTTCATGAAATCTTTGCCTACACTTGTGTCTTCAAGAGTTTTGCCTATTCTATTTTCCAGCAGATTGTTTTTGTTTTTATATTTATATCTTTGATCCATTTCAATTTTAGCTTAGTGCATGGTGAGGGATATGGGTTGAGGTTCAATCTTTGGCATGTGGAAAGCCAATTTTCCCAGCACCATTTATTAAAGAGGCTATCTTTCTTCCAGGGAAAGGATTTGGTCTATTTGTCAATGACAAGTTACCTGAGTATGCTTGGGATTGTTTTTGCATCTTCTATTCTGTTCCATTGATTCTTGTCTGCTTCTTTGCCAGTACCATGCTGTTTTTATTATGGTAGCTTTGTAGTATAGCTTTAAATTGGGGATTTTGATGCCCCCTGCCTTAAGCTTGTTGCCTAGAACTGCTTTTGCTATTAGGTCTTTTCTGGTTCTATATGAATTTTAGGAATATTTTCTCTATTTCTGTGAGGTATGCTATTTGTATTTTGATTGGGATTGCATTAATCTGTGTAACAGTTTTAGAAGTATGGATATTTTTACTATGTTTGTTTTGCCTTTCCAGGAACAGGGGATGTATTTCCATTTTCTGGAAATACATCTTTATTTTCCTTTTTCAGAGTACCATAGCTTTCAATGTAAAGATCTTTCACTTCCTTCATTAGATTATCCTAAGTATTTCATTTTTTCTGATGCTATTATGAAATATGTTCTCCTAATTTCTCTCTCAGTGACTTTGTTTTTCATGTACAGAAATACTATTAATTTTTTGAGTGTTGACTTTGTATCCTGTTATGCTGCCAAATTTGGTTATTAATTCTAGGAGTCTTTTTTTGAAGTTTTTTGGGATCTTCTATGTAGAATAGCATGTCATCAGCAAATAAGGTCATCAGCAAATAATGAAGCTCTTCCTTTTCTATCCTTACTCCTTTTATTTCTTTCTTTTGTCTAATTGCTCTGGGTAATGATTCCATAGCTGTATTGAATAGGAGTTATGATAGTGGACATTCTTGTTTTGTTCCTGATTTTAGAGTGAAAGACTTCAGTTTTTGACCATTTAGTATAATGTTGGCTGTTGGTTTGTCATAGATGGCTTTTAATGGTTGAAATAAAGAGTTTCTATTTCAATTTTCTTTAGGGTTTCTACAATGAATTAGTATTAGACTTTGTTGAATGGTTTTTCTACAACTATTGAAATGATCATGTGGCTAAAGAGATGATGACCATAATTAAGGAAATGATTAGTGAATCTAGAGTAGATACAGATTTTTAAAAAACAATAGAGGAGCTTGGGAAAGACATGGAAACCATAAATGCCCAACATAGCAAAGAACTGGATTCATATAACAGATTCAAACAGTTATCTAGGAGATTAAAATTTTTACTGAAAGTATATACACCTGAATCAACTAATGTGAAGATAAATATCAGATCTAGAAGACAGTGTTGTGAGTGGCAATCATCAAATTAATGACTTCTTAAAAATAGCAAGGGATCATGAAAAAATCAATCCAACAGGTGTTAGATGATGCAAAGGATACTAACATAAGATTTATTGGAATCAATGTAAAAGCAGAAGATAGCACAAAGGACATAAAAATACTGTTCACAGAAGTAATAGCAAAAAATTTTCCAAGCATGTAAAAGGAATTTGACACATAGATAAATGAGGCATATTGAACTTCAAATAGCCATGATCAAGAAAATACAAAAAAAAAACCCCAAAAACCCAAAATTATACAACAAGGCATAAAATATTCAAGATTCCAAAAATTCAACACAAGAACAGAATATTAAAAGCAGTTAGAAAACAGAAACAAATCACCTATAAAGGAAAACCCATCAGAATCACAGCAGACTTCTCAACACAAACCTTAAGCAAGGAGAAGTTGGAGTGAAGTATTTCAAGCCCTAAAAGAAAACAATCTTCGTATACCCTGCAAATTAATCTTTCAAAATCAAAGGAGAAATAAGATACTTCCATGATAAAGAACACCAAACTGGCACTCCAAAAAGTTCTGAAAGATATTTTATGAAAAGATGTATGTATCTAGGAATATCTCCATTTCTTCTAAATTTTCCATCTTATTAGAGTACAGGTTCTCAAAGTATGGTCTGGTCGTCTGGATTTCTGTAAGATCTGTTATATTTTCACTCTTTTCATTCCTAATTGCATGGATTTGGGTCTTTTCTTATTTTGATAAGGTTGGCTAAGGGTTTGTCTATTTTATTTAAGCTTTCAAAAACCGAACTCTTCAATTTGTTGATTTTGGTATAGTTTTTATAGTCTCAATTGTATTAATTCTGCTCTGATCTTTATAATTTCTTTCCTCATATGATCTTTGGGTCTAACTCACTTTATTTTTCTAAAACTTTGAGGTTTAATATTAGATTATTTACTTGAGCTCATCCTGTTTTTTGATGTGGGAATTCACTGCTATAAATTTCCCTCATAGGAATGCTTTCATTGCATCCCATAAGCTCAAGTATGGTGTATCAGCATTATCATTTATTTGTAGAAACTGTCTAATTTCTTCTTTAATTTCGTCTATGACCTCTTGGTTGTTCAGGAGGTGTCTTAGTTACTTTTCTCTTGTTGCTATGGCAAAATACCAGACTTCCAAGAGGAAAAGTTTATTTTGGCTCACAATTTGTAGAGGTTTTAGTTTATAGTTGGCCGGCTCCAAGGCAGGGCAGCAGGGCAGAGGGGTGAGTGGTGACTCTGATTGCAGCTGTTCTACCAGATGTGGTTTTCTTGTTTGAGCAGAATATATATCTCCTGGTACTTGGTATGCAGCTATTGATTTGACAAGTATCTTCTTCTCCATAACTATCCATAGGGACCATCAGAAACAATTTGCTTTTTGCTAGCAAGGCCAGCAATACATCTTCACTGTCCTACCTAAGGGTTATATTAACTCTCTCCAGCCTGTGTCACAACTTAGTTCATGATCTTGATGGCCTTTCTCTCCCAGAAGGTATCACACTGGCCCATTGCATTGATGATGTTATGCTGATTGGGCCAAATGAGCAGTAGGTAGCAACCACTCTGCATTTGTTAAGTAAAGCATTTGAGAGCCAGTGGATGGGAAATAAATCCAACCAGAATTCAAAGTCCTTCTACCTCAGCAAAATTTCTAGGAGTCCAGTGGTGTGGGGACATGTAGAGATATTCTTTCTAAAGTAAAAGATAAGTTGTTGCCTCTGGCTCCCCCTATAAACAAAAAAGAGGCACAATGCCTAGTGGGGCTATTTGGATTTTGGGGGCAACACATTCCTTACTCAGGTGTCTTACTTTGACCCATTTACCGAGTGACTTGGAAAGCTGCTAGTTTAACTATGGCCCAGAACAAGAAAAGGCTCTGAAACAGGTCCAGGCTGCTGTGCAGGCTGCTCTGCCACTGGGGCCATATGATTCAGCAGATCCAATGGTACATGAAGTGTCAGTCGCAGGTAGAGATGCTGTTTGGAGACTCTTGCAGGCCCCCATAGGTGAATTGCAGCCGAGGCCTTTAAGATTTGCGAACAAGGCTCTGCCATCAGCTGAAGACAACTACTTTCCCCTTGAAAAACAGGTTTTGGCCTGCTACTGGGATTTAGTGGAAACTGAATGCTTGATCATGGGACACCAGGTTACAGAGTTGCCTATCATGATCTGGGTATTATCTGCTCCACCGGTTCATGGGGTTGGACATACACAGCAAGAGTCTATCATTGAATGGAAATGGTACATATGTGATCAAGGCAGAGCAGGTCCAGAAGGTACAAGTAAATCACATGAAGAAGTTGCCCAGTTGCCCATGGGTCTTATTCCTGCTATATCACCTTCTGCTTCCCAGCATATACCTGTGGCCTCATGGGGTGTATCATATGATCAGTTGTCAGAGGAAGAGAAGGCGAAGTCCTGGTTTATAGATATTTCTTCATATTATGCAGGCACCACCCGCAAGTGGAGAGCTGCAGCATTTCAGCCCCTTTCCAGGCCATCCTTGAAGGACAGTGATGAAGGGAAATTTTCACAGTGGGCAGAACTTCGAGTAGTACACCTACTAGTATATTTTGCCTAGAAGGAGAAATGGCCACATGGGCAACTGTATACTGACTCATGGGCTGTAGCCAATGGTCTGGCCAAATGGTCAGGAACTTGTAAGGAACATAACTGGAAAATTGGTGACAAAGATATTTGTGGAAGAAGTATGTGGCTAGACTTTTCCATATGGGCAAAGGACATAAAAACATTTGTTTCCCATGTAAATGCTCATAAAAAGTGACCTCAGCAGAAAAGGATTTTAATAATCAAGAGGGTAAGATGACCCATTCTGTAGAGAGAGGTTAATCTCCTTCAGCCAGCTGGTTATTGCCCAATGGGCTCATGAACAGAGTGGCCATGGTGGCAGGGATGGTGGTTATGCATGGGCTCAGCAACATGGACTCCCACTCACCAAGACTAATCTGGCTGTAGCCACTGCTGAATACCCAACATGCCAACAGCAGAGACCAACACTGAGTCCCCAATATGGCACCATTCCCTGGGGTGATCAGTCTGTGACCTGGGGGCAGGTTGGTTATATTGGACCATTTCCATCATGGAAGGGACTGTGCATTATCCTTATGGAGATAGACACTTATTCTGGGCATGGATTTGCCTTCCCTGCATGTAATGCTTCTGCTGAAAGTCTACCATCAATGTACTCAGAATGCCTTATCCACCATCAAGGAATTCCACATACTATTGCCTCTGACCAAGTAATGCATTTCGTGGCCAAAGAACTGAGGTAGTGTGCTCATGGAATTCACTGGTCTTACCATGTTCCTCACTATCCAGAAGCACCTGGATTGATAGGAAGGTGGGATGGCCTTTTGAAGATACAGTTACAGTGCCAGCGAGGTGGGTGCAAAGCAGGGGGTTCTTTAAAAGGTTGTATATGTTTTGAGTCAGTGTCCACTACATGGTACTTTGTCTATAGCCAGGATTCATGGGTCCAGGAATCAAGGGATGGAAGTGGGAATGGTACCACTCATCGTTACCCCCCAGTGATCCACTAGCAAAATTTTTGCTTCCTGTTCCTGCAACTTTATGCTCTGCTGACTTAGAAGTCTTAGTTCCAGAGGGAGAAAGGCTTATACTAGGAAGCACTACAGTGATACCATTGAACTGCTAGCTAAACTTCCTCCTGGTCATTTTGGTCTCCTCATGCCTCTGAGGAAACAAGCTAAAAAAAGAGTTACAGTGTTGGCAGGGGTGATTGACCCAGACTATCAAAAGGAAATTGAACTATTACTCCACAGTGGAAGAAAGGGAGACTATACTTGGAGTCTAGATCTCTTAGAGTGTCTCCTAGTTACAATGCCCTGTTATTAAAGTGACAGGAAACTACAACCCTATCCATGCAGAAAGACAAATGGTCCAGAACCTTCAAGAATAAAGGTGTGGGTTATTCCCTTCCCAGGGAAAGAGTCAAGACCTACTGAGGTGCTTTCTGAAGGCCAAGGAAATACAGAAAGTGTAGTAGAGGAAGGTGGCTCTAAATATCAGCTACAACTCCATGATCAGCTACAGAAATGCAGATTGTAATTGTAATAGCTGCTTCTAATATGACTGCAATGTAATATAATGTTGATAGACTTAATATTTATTCTTAAGTATTGTTAAACCTATGTTATAATGTTCAAGTTATGGAATGTTAAGGGTAAGTATCATCCAAAGAAAACTTGTCTTCTATTCTTGGGAGGGACTTAGTACATTTCTGTTTGTACATAGGATAGTTATAACATGTTAGGCATAATTATTAACTTGTCTCTGTGTCTGGAGACTATGATTTAAAGTAATGTGTTCAGTTGTCAAGTTCACAAGGGCTGGATTGTGATAGTTGATTGATTGTGTCCACTTGAGTAAATAATGCCCAACTAAATTGGATCAATATCGCTCTGGGTATGCAAGACCCACCCTAGGGAGGATTACTGCCAGAATATTATAAAAGGGAAATGAAGAAGGAAGGATTGCTTCTATCTTCTTTGGAGGAGTTCCACTTTTTCCTTTCACCTTGGTTGTCATTTCCTGGCTTCTGGCCTCCTGATACAGACTCACATAGGACACTACACAGAGCTCCAGAACTTCAACTGGATCCTTTGGATCCCAGTGCACAGACAGAACTTTTGCACTCTTCCACACATGACTCTGTGGGCAGCCATCATAAGCCAATCTGTAAATTCTTTTTTTTTTTTGTGGGTACCAGGGGTCAACCTCAGGACCTCAAGCACCAGCAGGTGCCTGTGCTGCTGAGCGATATCGCTGGCCCTTTTTTCATATGTGAGTTCCAGGAGTCGAACTCAGTACCTCATGCTTGCCAGGCAGGAGCTTATGCTGCTGAGCTATCTCACCAGCCCCCCAATCTTTAAATTCTTATATATTTGTATATCTTCTATTATATCTCTAGTAAACACTGACTGATACAGGAGAGTATTATTTAATTTCCATGTGTTCATGTAGTTTTTTGGGTTTCTTTTGCCATTTATATCTAATTCCATTGCACCGTGATCCTATAATATGCATGGGATAATTCCACTTCCTTTGCATTTACTTAAGCATGTCCTATGAGCTAGTATGTGGTCTATTTTGGAGAAAGTCCTATGTGCTGCTGGAAAGAATGTGTATTCTGTTGTTGGGTGTAACACTGTAGATATCTACTAAGTCCATTTGTTTGAAGGTTTAGTTCAACTTTGATATTTCTTAGTTGATTTTTCTGTCTAGTTGATTTGCCTATTTGTGACAGTGAGGTATTGAGGTCCCCTATTAAAACTGTATTAGTGCTTATCTGATTTTTCATATCTATTAGTGTTTGTTTTATACAGTTGGGTTTTACAGTGTTTGGTGCATGTGTATTTATGATTTTTATGTCTTCTTCTTGGATTGTTCCCTTAACAAGTATGTGGTGATCTTCCTTGTCTCTTCTGATCAGTCTTGGCTTTAAATCCATTATGTCTACAAGTTGAGTAGCTAACCCTGCTTTTTTTCCAGGCTCCTGTTGCATTGCATGGAGTATTATTTTTAATCCTTTGATTTTCAGTCTATGAAATTTTTTGAGTTAAATATATTTTTGTATGCAGCATATCGTTGGATCTTGTCTCTTGATCCAATCTGCCAGTCTGTTTCTTTTGATTGGTGAATTGAAACCATTCATATTGATGGTTATAACTGATAGATATTGACATATCTTTGTCATTATATCATTTTTCTGTTGTTAGTTCCCTTTCTTTGCCTTCTGTTTAATAGCTTACCTTGCCCGGTGAATTCATTCTTGAGATTCTTGGAATTGTTGTCTTCATTGTCTTCAGATTCTTTCAATTTTCTATTCAAATCTTTCCTGGGTCCCTGGGGATCCACCTTCCTCCTTGTTTTCTTCTCCAGGTTGTTATTTTCCAGTATCTTATTCTGAATCTTGGAGAGGCTGATTTGTTGCTTCTCACCATTCTACCATCTTCCTGGAAGTCCCTCTGTATCTCCTTTTCATATGTGAGGTCTTATTAATGAGACGACATGTAGATATAGATGTGAGAGGTGAGAGGACAAGATGGAGTGGGATGGGGTAAGTTGAAGGTTTTGACTGTCCACAAAGAAGGACCAGTGTAAAGCAGAGAAGAGTAGACAAAGGAGTTCAGCTTGCTTCCCAGGTGTAACACTCAGTCACTTCAAAAGGTAATCATTCTTTTTACCTCAGTGAAAAAAAATCAGGATCTTTTCTACATAGAATTTCAGACTTTCCTTTACATTTAGCTTAATCTGTCAAAATTATTCTACAAAAAATAGACAAGATTTGATTAGCTGTTTTGGTTTCAAGTTCCATTCTATGATGGGCAGTAATTTAATGATGTAACAGCAGGGAGGGAGACTAACTTGGCTTTGAACATGATTGTTGAGAGTCCATGCTTGGCAGCCTGTTTCCTTATCTCAAACAGTTGCAAAATTAGGGATTCAGTGGATGGTGTAATACTTTATTTTTCTACCTTCTTTCCATCTTCCAAATTTAGTTCTTATTTGTGTTTGAAGTTGTTAATCGAGCAGTCTTCAGAGGTTTCACCTTTTTAATGAAAGCTCTTATCCCAACTACAGTACCAAGTAGAGGCACTGATGCTACTGTAACCAGCTTCCTCTAGCTCTGGGGTCTTTGGAGGCAATGAAGATTGAAGCCAACAAAACAGTAAGCAGCAAGAGGTAGGGAATGGCCAAATGCATGTTCACTAGAAAGAATAAAAATAAAAGCTCCCTGCTAGTCAGAAAGGGGTGTTCTTTAAGTTAGACTGTAGATATTTATGTCCAGGGGCCTTCTATACAGTTTTTGGTAGGGGTGAATGCAACAGAACAGAGGGATGCTCTTAGTTGCAGGTAGGCTTCTGGTGTCTGGATTGCAAGCTGCTTTGCTTGCATTTCACTTCCTCTAAGGTTTCCCATTTGGTTAGGAACCTGTTCTTTGTCCCTTGTATTCCATTAGGCCCTGATAATCTGTTGGCTTAATTATTTGAGCCCTCTGCTGTACTAACTCAATTGAGCCCAGCTTTTAGTTTACTTTAGGTTAACTAATCAGGACCTGTACCCTAAATGCCTAATTTCCCCTATCTCCTTGCTTCACTACTGCTGTAGTTTGTGTCTGGATGTCCCCCCAAAGCCTCATGTGGTCATGGGAGGCAGGCAGGCTTTTCAGAAGAGGCTGAATGTAAACTTTGTGATTGGTTCATTGTCTAGTGCTGGGATTGGGGGTGTGAGTGCTACATCCACCCTAGGGCTGGTAGCCTGCATACAATATAAGGGAGGAAAGGAGGCTTTCTCCTCCATTTTTGTTCTTGTTTTTTCTGTCTTCCACTACCATGAACTGTTGCCCCCTCTGCCTTGCTACCCTGCCTTGGAGCCAGTGATTATGGACAGAAACCTCTACAAACTGTGAGCTAAATTAACCTTTCCCTCTTTAACTTTGGGTGTTGTGTATTTTGTCCCAGCAATGAGAGAAAAGTAACCAAGACAACTACTTATTATCATCTTCTCCCTCTCTGCTTTTAGTTCCATCCCTTCATATGATAAAGTGAAAGGCTGAGAGGATATAATGGATAATTCAAGTCACTAAAGTCTTTCCTTTGTATTATCCAAGTAATCATCACTAATAGGTATCTTATGACTTGAATTATATGGATAATTGCCTTTTTATTGTTGCCATTGTTGTTGAATACTGTATTCAGGCTTTGATTTTTAACAGATAGAAAGTGTACTGCATATATAAATGAGGAACAACTGAGATAACTATTGAAGGTAAAATTAGGTTATTTACAATGTAACTTTGCATTACTGAGTGACTGCTTTGTTTCTCTTACACCTGTGCTATTGAAATTGCCTTTTCTTGTATTTGAATTGTCAGACTCTCCTTCCACTTGTTCCTTGACTTTTCCTATTTACTCCAACTACTTTGTTGAAAGGTCTCTAATGCCCTCCTAGGAATGAAATTTGGTAGCTTTCCACCACTCAATTCTCATTTTTTTAAAATTTCTCCTACATGTGACATTGAAGACATGCTTTCTTTCTCAAAATAGTTTCTGCCAATAGCTTTCTGCCAACAGCTTCTTTTATACTTTCTTGTTTTTATTCACATAATTCTCTTGGTAAATGTCCCCTTTCTAGCTCATTTTCAATGCTAAAACTTAAAGATTCCACTAGTCTCTGATTGTATTTTATTTTTTCATGTATTTGCCCAGGCAATGTTATAACATGCCATTTCTGTGCGTTTACCATATTGATCCTTCTTATCTCCAAGTAAGAACTCTCCACTGGGCTGCATTTCTGGCTGCAGATAACAGCCACCTACATCTCCATGATCTGGTGCCTGTTGGGGACTTGGAATCACAGCCCTCTGGTAGATCTAGCCACCCAAGCAATTTGTTCCATGGTTCATGTTTTTAATTCCCCCTCTTACGTCATGAGTCTCATGTGTCTTAATTTCTAAGACCTAAGAGCACCATGGTGTAGGAAACTCCACCACTGTGGGCTTCTGCTGCAACAGCCTTTGCTAGACTGATTTCTGTCAAACTCATTCAGAATGATTTTGGAAGTGGCCCAGTGTGAGTCAGATGAAAGCATATATTTTTTATAACATCATGGGCACCCACAGTGAATATACCATTAGAATTGCAAGGAAGTAAGGGTCAGCCTTATCTGTTTTATACTTAATGGGTTATGTTCTTTTGTTCTTTCTCTTTACCTTATCTTTCTATACTATTGCCAGTCACAAGCTAAGTAGGCATGAAAGAAATCGTCATGAAATAATACTCTTTTACTTCTTTCTCTGTGTTGTCCCTTGTGAATGAAAGAATTAGAGTTTGCAGACTTGAAATACATGATAACTTGGCCTTTGTGGGACATGGCACCATGGTGTGTGGGTGGCTCAGTGGGCCTCTAGCCGTGCAGCAGTAACCCGCCCATAAACCACTCTTTTTGATTCTGAGTAGGCTAGCTGATTGAGTCACTTATTTTACCATTCAACCAGTCACTTCAGCTCTGTATTGTTGAGCTGCCTTTGCTTCTAGTTAGAATTCTGTTAGAACATCATGGTTGTGTGCTAATAAGGGTCTGTCTAAACTGAGCTGAAGTCATCACTATGGAAATGGAGAGGGAGGGACAAGTACAGAAAATAAATTAAGTAATGAGTTTAATGAGACTTGTGAGTTCATTATGAAGAAAGAGTGAAGGAAAGGGAGGAGAAGGATCGCAATAATAGTCAACAGTCATTGAGCCCTTATGTACTGGGAATCATTCCAAGTTCAACCCATATTATCCTCCATTAAGGAATTACAAATAGGTTAATGTTGAAGCTTTAACCTGAACCAGCAGGTGGTATGCCAGTGCCACTCAAAGGAAGAGCCACAGACCAGTGCGGGTCCATAAATTGTTGCCACCTGTCTGTGACATAAAGAGCATAGAAACTGAAACTATTAGAAACTTTCATTATGGCTGAATTACAGAGTGATTTTGTTTAATGTAATAAGAAAACTTTGGCTTCTATGTCTTATGATTTTGTTTTTGTATGCTTCACATAATCATTTTTATTGCATTTCTTGTAGGTACCTGTTACATTTGTATGCATTTTTTGATAGGAAACGTAAGGTCTCTGGGTAAGAGAACAGAAGATATATTACTCATTACATATCTTTACATCAGCTCCCCAAGCCCCAGTCTTTTTAGAAATACAATGAGATTAAGAGAGAAACCCTGAAAATACAGGCCTTGGAGCTTACATAGGGTAGCTGGAAAATTGATCCATCCTCCCCTCCAGAGGAGAAAAATCTTTACTCTGGGGTATAAATGGGTATCCTCAGGGAGGCAAGGATGATGAGGTCTATGACTTTTCTAGTTTGCACTGTGTGTCAGTGGTTCTGTCTGGGCTGTGTGCTTGGTGTGGGCAATTAAATAAGGGGCAGTGATACAGGCCACATCCTGACCTAGGAGGTTGCTAAAAACTGAGTTTGTTTTGTCCGTACTCTGTGTATCTGTGGTGTTCTTACACAACATGCATTGAAATCATCAGCCTTATAAAATGTCCCAAATCTGTATCCCTGCTTCATTGCTAGAAAAAGAACTGCCCAATAAGGATGAGGAGTACTTGATCTGGAGTATTTATTTTCTTTTATTTGTTTGTTTGTTTTGTTTTTGTTTTGAAACAGGGTCTCACTATATAGTTCAAGCTGACCTTTAACTCACTATGTATTTTAGGCTGGCTTCAAACTCATGGTGTTCCTCCTGCCTCGGTCTCCTGAGTGCTAAGATTACAGGTCTGTACCACCACACCCAGCTTGATCTGAAATATTTGACTGAATTTTAGTGGAAGGATAAAGGTATATTTAGCATGTAAGTCACTGAGACTCATGTTGTCTTATACAGCAGTTTATTGACTTATATACACAGGCTGTATAATCATGATCAAATTAACTTGCTTCTGTGTGCCTCAGTTTCCTCAATTATAAAACTGGAAAGATGAATACAGAATGCTTTAAAGACCTGTAAGGATTAAATGGGGACAATTTCTATAAAATGTTTAGAAAAATGCTGCCACAATGTAGACTTTAATAAAGCCTTAGCCATTTCCATTTGTATACTTATTATTTCTTCTTCATTAATGAAGCCAGATCTGATCTTCTTAGAAATGAGAGTCATTTCATTTTTTGCCATGCTATACGGTCAGGCAATAGAGCCAAAAGAAGTTTCCAGAGCTGAAGGTTTTTGCTCAGAAAATTCCCCTTGAGAAATCCAAGTACATATTTCGTCCCAGGAAGTAGAAAACCCTATTGTCCGTATTTTAATTTGCTGCAAATGTCTACATAATGATCGGGCTTTGTTGAAATAAACATCCTTTCTGAATTTCTCATTTTTGTGGAACTAAGCCTATGCAACTACCAAACTGATGACCAGTCAGGGAAAATGTGGCTGATTCTACTGAAAATAGAGTTATCCCATTATGATTTTTCACTGTTGGGCAGACATGGTACCATGGCAGGTAGGAAGTGGCCTTCGTGTGGACTGTCTCTCAAATCTGATCCCCCTATAGCTGCATTTATGGAAAAGGGAACTTCAGTGCAGAGAATTCTTCTCACTGTGAAGCTTGACTGAGGACCTGGTCCTCCTTGACTCCAGCTCCTGCAGAGAATCTTCACGTCTCCCATATTCTACCCTGCTGCCATGCTTGCTACCTTCCAAGATGCTCACAGGTATTGGCAGGAGTGGAGACATAGAACAACACTGTGAAACACTGTAAGGCTGGCATGCCCTCCTGTGATGTGAGAAGATACAAAAACAGGAGAGAATGGGAACATTTTGAACCCCCTCTTTAGAATTCCAGGAGTTTGTAGAAACAGTTTCTTGTAGGGAAAAATCTATCACTTTGTACCCTTTAAAAACTCTATGAGGAATGTTTTTGTTTGAGTTCTGATACCCATCAAGGGACTCAGTCCTTTTCTTCCCACCAAGCAGATTTGAATCCATGTTTCTTCCTAACTGAATGTACTTCTCATTCCTTTGACATCATTTAATTAAAAAACTAACTCTGGCTTTACAGAAGCTCACAGGGAATCCACAAGGGGTTGACACATACATCCCTCCATCCATGATTTATTTATTGAAAGACCAAGAGGAGCACTCTTGTGTTATCCAGAAATCTTGAGTGCCCTGGCCCCAACACTTCCCCATGTCTCCTACAATCCCTCACGTTGGTTCCTCCCTTTTCCTCCCCTCCCCAAAGCAGCTCAGGATGAAGTTTGTCAGTTCTGGGAAGGGAAAACAGGTAGATAGTTAAATATTCACCAGGCATGCACTATTTGGAGAGCAGCAAATTCTGTTTGCTAGATAATTTGTTTCTCACATTCAGCTTTACCTATAGCACAATGAAATGCATTTCAATCTAAGTTGCTCCTAAATCCAATCAACATTAATTTAATAATACATATTCAACAGATATAAACACTTCAAATGACTAGAAAATGAGTATAGGTCCACATGTGTTTATGCTGATATTGGGGCTTAAATATGATATTTATTAGTGATAGTAATGTAAAGTTTTTTTTCTCCCTTCCCAAAAAGGAGTATGAAATCATTTGCTTACTACTAAGGGATTTACATATGTGCAGGGTTGCTAGAATCGTGGGCAACTTTGCTTTTCTCTGTGGGTGAATTTCTTCACTGCTCAGGACATGGTTCCCCTTGCACTGGTTGGTCTGAAGCAGCTCTGCTCAACCTGCTGGGGTGACTTTTATTTTCCACTTGTGGAACAAGAGAAGAAGCTGGGGGAGCATTAGGACATTTTTACCATCTGGACAAGAGAGCCACAGAAAAGTCATTAGAATAAAGAACATCCAGAAATAGAGACTCCATGAGTCTTGGTCACACTCTGTCACTGGGACACAATACCTGACACACACATGTATTGAAGGAGGAGAGGTTTATTTTAGTTCAAATTTCAGAAGTTTCAGTGCTGGTAGGCATGCTCCAAGGCATTAAAGGCATGATGAAAGAGTCTGACTCAAAGGAAAGCTGCTCATGTCATGGCAGCCAGGAAGCAGAGAGTGGAGGAAGTATCCAGGGAGGGGGAGATATACCCTTTGTAGTTATGCCCCTGGTGACCCTGTATTCTGACTTTTCCCACCAGGACCACTCTCTAAAAGCATATTCAATAATAACACATCCATGGTCCAATCGCCTTCCAAAAGCTTTGTGCTATGGTTTGTGTCTAGATGTCCTGCCAATGCCTCATGAAGTCATGGGGCACAGGCTTTTGCAGAGGTAGCTGAATCTAGAGTTTGTGACTGATTCGTAGTGTAATGCTGGGATTAAGGGTGTTGGGATTAAGGCTGGGTGATTGCTGGATCACTCCACTGCTTGGAATGGCACCACCCTAATCCCAGCAGTCTGGATATGATAAAAGGGGCAGAAAGAGTCTTGCTCCCCCCTTTTGCTCTTGTTGTTTTTGCTGTGTTCCACTACCATGAACAGTTGCCCCTCTGCCACACCACTCTGCTTTGGAACCAGCTGATTATGGACTAAAACCTCTACAAACTGTGAGCTAAGTAAACCATTCCTTAATTTTGGGTGTCAGGTATTTTGTCTCAGCAATGAGAGAAAAGTAACTACTAAGACACCTTGCCTCTGGACACATGAGAGTTATGGGGGTCATTCTTGATCTAAATTATTACAGCATGGTTGTCAGAAGTAGGAAAAATACCCTGGAAGCCATACCTCTTATGATACAGATGAAGAAAAGGAGAAAAGGAAATGACAATCTACAAGTTAACATGTAAATTCACAGTGGCTTAGAATGTGGGACAAAGAAAAAACCAAAAGTCAGTTTTTCATGATACCTGGTCTTTAGGCAATCCAAAATGCAGCTGCCACTTGGGGAAAAATATGAAAGTCTTAGAATGCACCCACATTTCTTATTTTAAGCCGAGATCTGCACAGAGTGTTGTTCAAATAAATAGTTTAGCTACTGAAAAAAATTTGGAAATAAGATGAAGGGTTTAATACAAAAGTAAATGATAGTGATAAAATGGTGGAGGAGATGACACCTCCTTAACTTTCTCAAAGTATAATTTTCAAAGGGTTAAAAACATGATCATGATACAAATATAAGCAAGTATCATTTTTATTTAATTCATTAATATTAATAAGGGAATTAATAATATATGGTAAGAGATTTAATGATAGATAGAAAATGTTTGCAAAAGAATTTGAGGAATTGGGAATTTACAATGTTACATTTAACAATGTTAATTTAAGTTTGTTGGGTTAGACACAGAACTGGTTAATGTTCCACAGAGCAACAAAACCTCAATACCCTAATGTTTGGGAATATATTTTCTACTGAACATAAATTTACAAATCACCATATAACTTCACAATGACTGGACGCCAGTCACACTGTTGCAGAAGAAAACCAAACCGGTACTGAAAGGAAAATGCTCCATACTGCAGAGGCTGGAAGGCAACTTTATTGTGATGCTAGTGGGCTAGTGGGAACCAAGTCCAAATTACTAGCCCTGAGTCAGTTTAGAGTTCAGTTTAAATACATTTTAGCGAGCAGGAAGTACAAACTGATTGCAGGTTATTACATGATTGGTTACATGAATGAAATCATAGGTTGCCAGGTAAGGCTATTCTAAGTAATCTTACTTATAAGCAATTGTTTATAACATTCTGGGAAGGAAAGGAGGGGATCTGAGCTGAGCAGGTAAAGTTCAATGTGTCCTTGAGCAGGCTGGTCTACTCCAGGCCCAAAGTCCTTGAACCAAGCTGGAAAACTATAAACATATTCTTTTGTGGAGGAAAACACAGGCATTATAACTGGACTCAGTCAGGCTGTCCTTACACATTATCTAGAAAATGCAGCTGGATGCAGACAGTCAAGATTAACTGAGTCTAATGATATGACAGGCAACATGAGCTTAGACAGAAGCTACTAATTGATTTCTAATTTCTGTTATGAAATTTCTATAAGTTTGCTACTTGGTAACTTTGCTCTCACATTTCCCCCTGTTTTTATTATGAAGATTCTTCTTCCTCAATTTCTCCAGTTTCCTCTGTACTAAAGAGCTGGTAAGGGGAAGTAACTCTTAGAAGGAGTTGATGGTGTATAGCTTCAAAGCGTTTAGTCAGAAAGCAAGTCAGAATGAGAATCACACAAGGACCTAAAAGAAGGACTGTCAGGAGGGCCATCAAATGTCCAAGCAGAGCTCCTGTCCAAGAGGGGAGAAAGTCTAGGAATCCTCACCAAGAAGAGCCTCCCATATTATTTTGAAAACTCTGTTTAAGGCATTCCCACAGCTCTCAGGAGTTTTCTCTTACTATCCTTGACTTTTTGGCATAGTAACAGCATTCTTCTTCTAGGAAAAGGCAAGCGCCTCCATGTTGGGCTGTTAGGAGATCTAAGGCTCTTTGATTCTGGAGGACAACTGAAGCTAAAGAATCTATTTGATCCTGTAATGTATCTATGGAAGTCTGTATGTCGGCAAAATCTCCAGCTATCTGAGCACTTAACTGTGAGTACTGTTGTTGGCCTATACCCGTGGCTGTAGCACTGAGCTTCAGACTCCCCATTATGGCTATTCCTGCTAGTATGGGCAATATCACAGGGTCACATTTTTTGTGTGACTGATGGGCATGAGCAGGATCTTGTTGACCAGGATACACAAAGAGGTCAGGTACCAGAAAAGCAAGTGCACAAAGACTCATCTTTCTGCTATCAAACACTTGGTGTATCCTATCAGAACAAACAAAGAAAGTTCCAGGGGGCCCTCCAGAGAACCTGTGGTGACAATTAACATATCTAAGCAATCAGCAGAGACATTGTGGCCCTTGGTGGAACCCAGGAAGCAGGAAGTGTTTCCATATACTGTCATGGCTAAAGTAGATGGTCAGGAGTATTAGTAGAATCGAGTTTTGAATTACTCCAAGTTAGGCCTAGAGCTTGATAGGAAGGAATAAAAAGAGGAACATACATCCAACAGTCTTTGCTCAACTCTGGGTTTACAGCTTGGAGGACCCAATAGGTGCCATTGACTAGGAGATCATGAGTTGGAGGTCCTGTGTGATTTGTGACAGGTGCAGGGGCCAATGGGAATATCAGAGTTTTGGGGGGAGGAATCTTGATGCAAAATGGGGGTGTCAGAGGTAACCAGAACTTTATGATTTTTAAAATAAGCCATGGGTCTTGTCCTTGTCCATCTACCTGAACCTTTATCTGATGACCTGATGGCCAGCCCCAATGGGAAGGATCTGGAACAGTATACAGCAAGGGGTTGCAAGTTCCTGGTAATCAGGTTGGGCTGGAGAGTAGCTGAATCAACAGGCTATCTTTGGATCCACCCCAGTCTATGACATAGTCCCATCTAGGGCAGAATGTAGATGAAAAAGGGTTTACAATATTTTTTGCTTTGTCTCCATTTTAGGCAAATATGCTTTTTATTAGTGCAATATTCTCATTCCCAATTTAATCCTCCATATCCTGAAGAATAGCAATGATTTTCCCAATTTGGAGTCACAGCCTGAACTAAACATGCATCAAAATAAAGATTTACTGTAGGCTGGGAGGGATCCCATTTAGTCTGATTAAGAACTATGATGAGGTTCATGCCATAAACCTGAATTTGGAATTTCCAGTGTCCTGAATTCCCATATATTCCTAGGATGTTAATACATATTATCCAGAGAAAAATCATCTTAAACAGTTAAGTGTATTTTGTCTAACAATCACAACAAGATAGAAAAGGACAAAGGTAATGTTTTGTGGAACTCCACAATCTCCTGGAGACACAGTCTAAAATGCAACAGCAAATATCAAGATTAATGGGAGGAAAAAGACTAAGAACTCAACTGAATAATAGTACATTGAAATTAAACTGTAGAAAAACAAAGCAAAGTAATTATTAGAACAGTTACACCAATATAAAAGGGAGTAAAGGCGATTTTGTAAGGGATTGTCTAGTCCTTTGGAAATATAGCCCAGAATCCTGTGGCTAACACTGAGATAAACAAGAGAAGGGGAACTAATATCCAGACTGGGAAACAAAATATGAGTCAATTAGGACAAGTACTCCAGTGTATGATGTCCATTCAATCTTCAGCCGTGCATGGACCCACCAGCTTCTGTAGTGGTGGAGGCAGGGCCTTGAGTGCATTGTCTCTTCAGGGTGGTCTTCAAAGTGTTTGTTTCATCAGGACAGGCTTTCCAGCAATCATCAGGATGATCCCGCTTGATTCTGGAGTGATGAACCCAGGGCTGGATCACTGCCTTTTTTTTACTGCGGTGGGAGTGGTCAATATAATTAAATGAGGGCCTTTCCAAATGGGGACAGGATTCTTTTTCCAAACTTTAACCCAAACCATATCACCTGCACTGGGTGTGTGTGTGCAGAGGTATCGGTAGGTATGTGTGCTTTCTCTGCTATGTTTTTATGTATCTGGGAGAAAGTTTTCCCTAACTGAATAAGTTGTTCTTGCAAGGATATTTCCCAACTGGTGTAGGTCCCCTTGGAGGCCCTTAATTATTTGTGGGGGCCTCCTGAATAAGACTTCTAAAGGGGTGTATCCAGTGGGTCCCGGTGAAGTTCTAACTTTCAGGAGGGCCACAGGTAACAAGTCCACCCATGGCAACTGAGTTTTTTGGTAATACTTTGTCAGTATTGACTTTAGGGTTCTGTTCATTCATCCTATTTTACCAGAGCTCTGAGGCCTATAGACAGTGTGTAGATTCCATTTAATTTTTAGTTCCTTGGCTAAGTTTTGAGTCACTTCTGTTATAAATGATGGTCCATTGTCATTGCCTATAGTCAGGGGTAATCCATATCTGGGAATAATTTCTCTTAATAAGCCTCTGTATGCTACAGAGGCTTTTTCAGTCTTTGCAGGGAATGCCTCTGGCCAGCCAGAATAAGTGCGAACAAAGACCAACAAATATCTGTAGCCCTGGTGTGGCTTAATTTCAGTAAATTCTATTTGAAGATCTTCAAAAGGAGAGAGTCCTGTGTGTTGGATCCCAGGTGGTGGTTGGGGGCCTGTTGAGGCCTCAGTCCTTGCACAGATTTGGCACTTTTTTTTGTGGGTACCAGGGGTCGAACTCAGGACCTCATGTGCCAGCAGGTGCCCATGCCACTGAGCTATATCACCGGCCCTTTTTTTATATGTGGGTACCAGGAGTTGAACTCAGGACCTTGCGCTTGCCAGGCAGGTGCTTATGCTGCTGAGCTATCTCACTGGCCCAGATTTGGCACTTTTTGCTGATGACTGCACAAATTGGTGTCAATTTTGGAATATAATAATAGCAACCCAGAAGCTGGGCCATAGTAGTCTTTCCTCCATGGGTGATGTAGTGGTGATGTTTAACCCAGGTGTAGGCTAGGTTCTTTGAAATGATCATTCAATCATCTTGTAGAGCCCAGATGCCATTTGGGCCCATATTAGCCCCTTCCAGTTTTGCCCATTTTACTTCCTCTTCAGTATAATGGAGGGGACCTCAGTGCAAGCTAAGAACAATTTTTGGTGTGGTCCCATATAAGGCTTCTAAATTTTAGACCAAGTCATTGTCTTGTCAAGTTGAGGCTTCAGCTGCCAGCTTGGTGGCCTCATCTGCTTTATGATTGCCAAGAGTAACTGTGTCCTTTACCTTTTGGTGTCTTTGCAATGGATAATGGCAACATTTTAGGTTTCCCAATTGCAGTGAGGAGTTGAGAGATTTCATCCCTATTCTTGATTTGTTTTCCCTCAGCTGTCAGGAGTCCACACTCTTTGTATAATATCCTGTGGATGTGGACTGTAGCAAAGGCATACCAGGAATCTGTGTAAATATTGACCTTTTTGTCTTTTACCCAATTGAGGGCCTGTATGAGTGCCCAGAGCTCAGCTCATTGAGCTGACCAATTTTGAGGAAGAGTCCAGCTAGGAGCACCTCTTCAGTGGTTACAACAGCGTAGCCAACCCTACATTGTCCCTTTTTAGTAGTGCTATTTCCATCTGTGAACAGGGCATACTCAGCATCTGCTAAAGGCTCCATTTGGAGGTCAGGCTGACTAGCAAAGAGCTCATCTGTCAATGCAAGGCAATTGTGGTCAGGCTGTCTGAGCTCTGTGGGCAAATAAGTGTCTGGGTTCAGAGTTTGACTGGCTGGAAAATGAGTCAGGGATTTCTGACAAGCAGTCCTTGGTACTGAGTGATCTGGCTGTTAGAGAGCCAATGATGTCCCTGATTGTTGAGGTGCTCAAGAACAGCATGTGGCACCTGGACAGTCAGGTTTTGTCTCAAACTCAATTTTCCTGCCTCTTTAATCAGGAGGGCAGTTGCTGCAAGTAATCATAAACAGGGAGGCCATCCTTTAGATACTGAATCTAGAGTCTTAGAAGGTAGGCAACTGGCTTTTCCGAGGGTCCCATTGTTTGAGTTAGGACACCTGAGGCAACATGTTGTCTCTCATCCACAAACAGGTTGAAAGGATGAGTCACATCTGGAATCCCTAAAGCTGAAGCCGAGGCCAAAGCTCTTTTGATCTGTTTGAATGCTGTCTCTTCCAAAGTCCAATTTATTACATCTCTTTCAGTTGTGGGCTTTTACAATGTGTCATAAAGTGGCCTGGCTTTTTCAGTGTACCTAGGTATCCAAATCTGGCAGAAACCAGCTGCCCCTAAAACCTAGGTTTCCATTTTCAATCAGGCCATGGGATGGAGCAAATGACTTCCTTCCTTTCTGAGCCGTGGTGTCAGAACCCTTTTTCTAAGTAAAACCCTAGATATCTGACTTTCTGCTTAAAGATTTGAGCCTTTTTCCAGGAGACTTTGTACCCAGTGTCACAGAAATCGTGGAGGAGGACCTGAGTCCCTCTCCAACAACCCTCTTTTGTGGGGCTTCCAATTAGGATGTTGTCCATGTACTGCAAGAGTGTGCAGTGAAATATCTCATGGGGCAACTTGATTAGATCAGCTGCCAAGGCTTCTCTGAACAGTGTGGGAGAATTCTTGAACCCTTGAGGGAGGTGGATCCATGTGAGTTGCTCCTTTTGTCCTGTGTCAGGGTCCTCCCATTCAAAAGTGAAAAGAAGCTGTCTGGCAGATGCTATTCACAGGCAGAAGCATGGATCCTTTATATCTAGGTGGGTGAACCAGCAACTTCAGGAGGGAGCAGGCCCAGGAGGATGTACATGTTGGGGACCAATGGATGTAAAGTTATAGTAGCTGCATTAATGGCATGGAGATCTTGTACAGGCTGATAGTCCCATTAGGCTTTTTAACTGGCAGCAATGGAGTGTTCCAGGGTGACTGGCAGTCTACTTGAATTCTGGCTTGTTTCAGTCTGGAAATGTGGGGTTGGATCCGAGACAGGCTTCACGAGACATGGGATACTGCTTGATGGCAATAAGAATGGCTCCCAGATTAAGTCCAGTTACCAAGGCGACATGATTAATGGCTAGCCCTGGAGGCGCATTTTCCACCCAGATATCTGGAAACATGGTTTTGAGAACCTCAGGGTTACAGTCTTTGGACATTTCTGTCTGATAAAGGCACCACTGTTCTTCTCGGGGCATGGTCAGAGTCAATATCAGGTCTGGAATCAGAGACCCAAGGGTGAGGGTGGCAGGCTGATGAGCAAAAGAAATAGTCACTCCTAACTTTGAGAGGAGGTCTCAGCCCCTCAAGGGAACAGGGCATTCAGGCATATATAAAAATTCATGTTTGATGAAATACCCTCCAAGCTCACAAGATCTGCTTTGGCAAAACCTCTTTTCAGTGGGAATGTCAGTAGCCCCTATTACTTGAATTTGTTGAGAAGTCAAAGGGGCAACAGATTGGATGACAATGGAGTATTCAGTCCTGCTGTTTACCGTAAAAGTCATTGGTTTTCCCCCAATTTTCATTGCAAACATGGGCTCCTGAAGGCCTAATTGAATGGAACCTGGTTTGCCCTATTTGGTGCCATTGAAAAGCAATAACAGGGGATCAGGTGGAAGCAGGTTCAATGCCTTGGAACTCTGCTGGTCCTTCAGGCAGAGGGGGCATTTGTCTTTCCAGTGTCCAAATTGTTGCATCAGGCACATTGGTTTGGAGCTAAAGTGTAGGGATGACTGCCCATTTTGGATTGAGGGTCCTGTGAGCTTTTGTTGCTTTGGCCCTGGCTACATGGCTGACTTGTCAGGAACCCCTCAGGAAATGGCTTTCCTGAGTTTGCAGCCAGGAGGGCAGTCTGATTATGTTTACATTCTTTCTTTTCTTCTCTTTTCCGGTTTATAAAACACTTTTTATCTATCTGGAGCAGCTGAGAGGTGTTCATGCCAGCAAACACATCAATCTTTTGAATTTTCCTCTGAATGTCAGAGGCACACTGTGACACAAAAACTGAATTCACCATCTGTTGATTTTGGGGAGCCTCAGGATCAAATGGGGAGTAAGTTTGGTAGGCTTCACACAGTCTCTCATAAAATTTCATAGGACTTTCATTGGATTCTTGAGTAATTTCAGTAATTTTGGACATATAGATGGGCTTTTCCCCCCCTGCTTTTATTCCTGCCAGAAGGGCTTTCTAATACTCTGTCAAAGCATTATGGCCTGCTTCAGTTTTAAAGTCCCAACCTGGCTGGGTAGTGGGAAAGGCAGTGTTTACCCAGGTGTCAGGATCAGCAGCAGCATCTGGAACTCTAGTCTTTATCCATGCTCATCCTCCCTCTAAAATGTGGGCATGCTCCTTGTTGTTGAAGAGGGTCAGAAGAATGTGCCAGCAGTCATCCCAAGTTGGCCAATGTGTCTGGAAGATCAAAGTCAGGAGATCGATCATGGCTTGAGGCTTTTCTGAGTATGATGGCTTATGATGTTTCCAGTTGAGGAGGTCAGTGGAGCTGAAAGGCTGATGGTATAGAGCAGCTGGTTGACTTGGTCCCCCCGTACCAGGATATCCTTGAAGAGGCATCTGGAGATGTGATGAGCGGAGTTGATGACCAATGGGACTTGGTACAGGTGGCTCCTGGGGGCTGGATGGCAGTGGTGAAGTCAGTAGGGATAGAACAGAAGAATCTGGCAGTGCAGCTGGTGGCTGGTTAGGAGCTGTGGCTGCCTCCAGGGGTGGCGGCAGAGGGTCTGGCAAGTCAGGGTGGCTGCCCATGTACAGAGGAGGAAAATCTTTGGGATCATCAGGTAGAATGGGGTAAATCTTTTTGGCTGTACTCTTTGGGGCTTTCTTTCTAGGGGGCCTTTGGTCTGGCTGACTGGCTTTGGTCACCAGGACAGTTCCCCTGTCTTGACAAACATAAGCACAGAGTTATGGCATGGGATTTTGACACAGTTCTAGCCATGAGAGGGTGGTCTTTTGGCGTAGATTGGTCACTTTGTCCCAGACGTGGCAGATAATTTTCACATTCAGGGTTCTCTCTGGTGGCCAAGCAGGGCGTAAATGTGGCCAGTCAATCTCACAGAAAGTGCAGAGCCACTGCAGTTTCATTTTCACCCCGTAGTCTTTTGAGAAACCTTTCTTGAAGTTCTCTACCATGCAGTCTAACACAATGGGTTCACTCTGGCTTGCACCCATACTGACTCCCTATGGTGTGTGTGGTGCCCTTGAATGGTGTCATGACAGACAAAGGGTGGGTGCAAAAGACAGACCAAAAGACAGACCATTCGCTTATCGGTTCTGGCCACTCCCCTCGTGGGGGTTAGGTCTGTCAGGGGCAATAGGTGCATACATATAACCCTCATACCAGGTCAGACCCCCATTATAGAGGCTGAGTCACTACTGAGCTTGTTAGATGTGACTACAGAACCACAGAGATCTGACCCACTCAAGCTCCATAACTCTGAGGCCCCGTGGGGGTCTTTTCATCATAGAGCACAGATGGAACAGCCTATTATTTATGTGGTCCATTCACATTCAGTTCTCACATTCACATACAAGCACACAGAGGTTAATACATTTCAATGCCCAATCCTGAGGGCAAAATCTACCTGAAACCAGAACTGAATCTGACTGACCTGACTGACCTGTCTGCACAGGTGAGGTATGATCAGTGCCTCCTTTGTCCCATGAAGGGGCACAGAAAACTGACAGACAGACTGACAAACTGACTGAGGGACATCCCAGAGGTCCTCCCTTGTCTGAGGGCCCAAACCTGTCACATTCCTTTTCCTCCTGTTGGTTCAGTGAGGCCTTTGCTACCACACAGAGGCTCCCACTGCTTGACCACTGAGGAGACTCTGAAAAGAGTTGGACGGCATGCCATCCCATCTGCAAGCTGGAGGGCAAGTCCTGCTGTGAGCAGCAAGCCTCCACTGGTGACCCAGAAAGGGGTCAGCACAGTGTTTTCCCGGCCAATGCACCAAGAATGTTGCAGAAGAAAAACAAACCAGGACTGAAAGGAAAATGCTCCATACCGTAGAAGCTGGAAGGCAACTTTATTGTGATGCTAGCGGGCTAGTGGGAACCAAGTCCAAATTACTAGCCCTGAGTCAGTTTAGAGTTCAGTTTAAATACATTTTAGTGAGCAGGAAGTACAAGCTGATTGCAGGTTATTACATGATTGGTTACATGAATGAAATCATAGGTTGCCAGGTAAGGCTATTCTAAGTAATCTTACTTACAAAGAATTGCTTATAACATTCTGGGAAGGAAAGGAGGGGATCTGAGCTGAGCAGGTAAAGTTCAATGTGTCCTTGAGCAGGCTGGTCTACTACAGGCCCAAAGTCCTTGAAGCAAGCTGGAAAACTATAAACATATCCTTTTGGGGAGGAAAATACAGACATTACAACTGGACTCAGTCAGGATGACCTTGCATATTATCTAGAAACTGCAGCTGGATGCAGACAGTCAAGATTAACTGAGTCTAATTATATGACAGACAACATGAGCTTAGACAGAGCTACTAATTGATTTCTAATTTCTGTTATGAAATTTCTATAAGTTTGCTACTTGATAACTTTGCTTTTTCAACTTAGCAAACAATGTCAAATGCAGATACAGGCTTCTAGAGAATTAAATATAATCATGTTATGCATAAAAACATTTTGGCTAACAGTATACCGTAAACAGTATATAATAGTGGTCCCACAAAATTATATCATTTAGTGGCATTGTAGCCATCTTAATCTGTATAAGTACTCTCTGTCATGTTCACACAATGACAAAGTTGCTCAATGATGCATTTCTTAGAATGTGTCCCTATCATTAAGCAATGCATGACTGCAATCTGTAAATGGACCATAGGCAAGGCCTCACTCAGTATGTCACTAAGCAAATCTGCCACATTTCATGCTCCTCACTTTATTTCCAAGATTTGGGTCATAATCACAACAGAACTTCATCATCACCTTTTGGGTTTTCACACGTGTATTACATCTCAGGATCACCTCCACCATTCACACCATTCACGCCCTCTGTCTCTTTCCATGTCTTCTCATTCTGCTGTGCTCTTCCCTATCATGCTCCTTCTCATAGCATCCTGCCCCTTCCTTCTTTCATCTCAAAGTTCTTTTTTTCCCTACTGTTTCTAAAGATTTCATGAGATGTTTAGACTTTTATAATTCCTCCTATTGTGGCTCAGCCTAGAAATTATAAGGGTAAAAAATGGTCATACTAGCAAGTATTGTTTTAAAGGTGAATTGTAGATGGGTGGGTGGATGGAAAGGAAGGAAGGAATGTAGGTAGGCAGGCAGACAGGAAACAAGGAAGAAAGGAAGGAAGGAAGGACTGGAATGTAGCTCAGTGTGAAGGCTCTGGGTTCAGGCCCCAGTACAAAAATGAAAAAGAATATTGCTTTCCTGATTCAAGGTAACAGAGATTTTTCTATCAGCTGCACACCTTCTTGAGTTACCTTCTTTCTTGGGTTTGAAACAACTTTAAGAACTCCTTGATTTCAGTGAGTAGCTGGGTTGGATGAATTGTTTTCCTTTCACCACTTTCCACGTTTTTTGTTCATGGATTTATGATTATTATTAAGCATTTGGCCTGTTTTGTAGGCACAAACTTTAGTTGCTGTACTACTTTGGAAGGAAAGCATTTTTGAAGATGACATTTCATTGAGTTTTTCATAGGATCTAAAACATGGAAAACATTTGCTTGTGTAAAGAATTGACATTTGTGGCTTCAGTTGGAGTCAGTAAATGCAGATTTTATTTACTTTTAAAATAGATCAGAAATAGAAAGGTTATAGTGCTTGAGTTTGGGAAACCAGGGTTGTTAGCTGTGGAGTCTTATAGGTAGCTATGTGGCCCTGGATGTGGTATGTAGGCCCCAAGAGTGGAAGTTACCTTTTCCTTGAGTCACAGAGGGAGTTAGTGATGGAAAGAGTACATGCACCCATGTGTGTAAGGTGTGCATGGGGGGGTGGGGAGTAGTAGATGGAGGAATTAGGATGGTATAGAAACCTGCTCTTCTGTTTTCCCAGGGCATGAATTGTTGGTGCCTTTGTACATTATTCCCAGAGGAATGGAATCAAGGATTTTCCTGAACCTAATGTTTTTTATAAGAAACCTAAAGGATATAATATTTTCCTGTCATTAATACAGCTCTGCTTTGACTAATTTGCAAAGGCTCTAGGAGTGGTCAATGGGTAAACCATTCCCTTGTAGCATGTCAGTACCCAGCCTGCTGGAGGACATTACACTATCCCCTTCCCTGTTAATCCTCATAACCCCAGCCCAAGAAAACTATTGCCTTGAGCAAGGGATCTAGGGAGATACCTATAGCCTCATTTCAAAAATTTGTGAACTCCTGGCCTGGATGCTGTGTTTTATATGTTTCATTGAGAGTCTTTCTGTACACAGGGTGTCCTGCTCCCCTGTAGAGTAGTTTCCCACTAGAGAATTTACGCTTTTGGGCAGGAGATGCTGAAATTCACACTGATATACCTCATTTCTTTGTATCCCTGCCCCACATTGATCATAACTTTTGAGTGTCTTGTATGCCATTTCCTAAAAGGGCCCAGAGTATCCCACACTGGTGTGAATTACTAACTCAAGTTATGGAACTTGGAGCTTGCTAAGTTCAAGAACTGAGGCTTAAATCTGACTCCTTAAGAGTGAAATTCACCTCTTCCCAGTGTTTCCTGCTGATCGAGGACCTCTTCCGTGCTGGAAAGTCTGGTATCTGGCTCTGATCAAATCTTGGCATAAATGGTACAAGATTACTTCCCATCTCCCTGTGCTGCATGTGTAAAGCCTCAGGGATGCAAAGTCATTTGAATTTGCATAGATCAATGCATCATAGTTTGGAGGTTCTATGATTTTTAAGATATCATGTTGGGGATATAGCTCAGCGGCACAGCGCCTGTCTGGCAAGTAGAAGGTCCTGAGTTTGATTCCTGGTACCAAAAAACTAACTAAATAAATAAAAATAAAAAAGACATCATAAGAGGTGAATGCCAGCTATAACGTGAAGTCATATATCTTTAGGTATTTGTTGTAAAGGGTCAGTTTGTTTTAAAAATTCTGACCCAAAACAGGCTACCACTTTTAAAATATATAAAAACATTTTCAAAAATATATACAAAATACAAATTCTTTTTTCTTTATTAGATTCAGAAGGTGTAAAATTATTCTTTCAAATCTCTATAAAGCCTCCAAATGTTCTCATTTTCAGTACTTATTTTGTTACAGACTAGTAACAGGAATTTTACAAACCAACAGTGTGATAATCCAGAGAGGGAACAGGATTGATTGAGAGCACATGTAGGAAGGTTCCAAGCTCATATTTCTATTTTTATAGTGGAAGATGAAGATTGTCTGTAGCTCTTATCCTTTTCTCGGAGTCCTAGAGGCCCTCTGAGGGCTAAGACTCGCATTCAGAGGCTGTTCTCTGTAACCAGCATGTATAAAGTTATTGCTCATAAAAATGAATCCAAGGTTAAGGACACTTGAGTTCTCTTGGAATCTTCTGTAAGAGTGAAAATTAGAGGACTTTTCTGCCAGACAACCTTGATTTTAAGCTATCCATTTGTCTCACTTCCACCTTCACTGAGACACAATACCTGGCACTTATAAATTACGGCAGAAGAGGTTTATTTTGGCTCACAGTTTTGAAAGTTTCAGTTCATGGTCAGCCAGCTTCAAATAGTAATGGCATCATGGAAGGGCCTGAGTGGAGGAAAGCTGCTCACATAATGGCAGCCAAGAGGCAGAAAGAGCAAAGGGAAGAGCTGGTGAGATAGATATAACCTTGCAGGTCATGCCCCCAATGACTCGCCTCCGACCAGACCCCACATCCTAAAAGTACACTTAGCTGCTGAACTCACTGGTGGATGAATCAGCTAATGAGTACAGCATCCCCGTGCTCCAACCACCTTTGTACACCTCTGAGCACAGGAGACTTTGAGAGACATTCTCGATGTAAACCATAGCATCATTGCAGTTTTCCTGGTGAATGTAATTCCTAGCCATATTGCACTTAAATTATCCTGCACATGACAAGTAGCTTAGGTCTGTGCATTAAAGCATCAGTTTAGTAGCCACTTAAATGAGAGAAGTTGGAATGTAGATCCAACAGATGATATAAATAATTCTGTGTTTTACCAACATACCAATTTGCAAAAGATTGCCAAAGTGTAAATATTCTTTAAAATGTAAAGAGACGTGTGTAGGAGCCAGTTTTTAAAGATGAAAATCAAGAAGCCAACGACCTCATCAAAGTGCCTCAGAAAATAGCCCAAATGCTACATGAAAGGGAAGGAGAAAGTACAAGAGGTAAGACAAAAGGAGAAATGAAAACCTGAAGGTCTTTAAGAGCTGATGTCCTTTGAAAGAGATGGATTTGAGGGATCACTATTAATCTCTGGGTTCAGTAGCATTTGCCTTTTGAACTACATCAGAAGCACTTTAAATCCTTTGTTACTCCAAGGAATACTTCCAGAATGGTTAAAATAATGCATTTTAACATTTACTCCATTAAATGTATTTGCTCATTGCCTGAACTTATTTCATCAGTGAAGGGGGTTGTTAACTGGCTTGATATGTAACTAAGAGAGATGTACTTGTGAAACTGGAACTATGTATTCCAATTAAATGGAAAGATAATGCAATTATCTGAAAAACTTGCACAACAGAAACTATCACAAAGATGAAGGCATACAAAGAGGTTTGAGAGGATCATAAGAGAGCATTTTCTAAATTGGCACATTGTGACAATGTTGATTTTTATCTAACCAGCCTTACTTAACAAGACTTCCTAGTATTGGATTATATGATGCTTGCCTTTGCCAAACTGATAGCCTATTTTACACTTACATATATGATCTGATGAAATTGATGCTATATGTAAAATTGTTTCATAGAATAAAAATAGTCAATTCCTATGGCATCAATTTTTATGGGTATCAGAATTGTCTGGGATATTTATGGGAAATGTAAGTTCCAGGGTCTCAAACTCCAATATTTTGAGTCATCAGACCCAGGACAATCTATACTGCCTTTATGAGTATGCCAGGTGAGTCTCCCAAAGAGAGCTCCTAGAACATAGCTTCAGAACCCATACAGCCTCCCCACTGTGTGAAGAAGGAAATGAGGCTCCACCGTTTGAACTTGGTGAGTCCGTTCAAACTCTAAAAGGCAGAAACATGCCCAGCACTCAGGAGTGCTGCCTCATTCCCATACTGCATTCAGGTTACCTGGCTGTCCACCTGAACTGTGTCCCCTTTACAACACCTTAGAGACAGACATATATCTTTCTTAGTTTATACAAGGGTTGATCAAAAAAAATTGTTTAAATAAAAAATTTTTACAGTGAAAGATCCATTGCTATTAATCCTCATCAAGACATTCCTGGGCTGGTGATATAGCTCAGCGGCATAAGCGCCTGCCTGGCAAGTGCAAGGTCCTGAGCTCAACTCCCAGTACCTGCATATAAAAAAAAAAAAGAAATTCCTTTCCCTTGAAGCACACTTGTCCAATGGTTCTTGCCACTTTCTGAAACAGGCCTGGAAGTCCTCCTTTGTGTCTTTACCAGGTCTAATAAAAAAAAAATATGATGAATGCTGCCACTGAGTGATATTATAGTGTGTCCTCTTCTACTTTATTCATAAGATGTGGCATTCAACTTCTGGCTCTTCCCCAAAGTCAAGATGACCATGAAAGGCAAACATTTTGAAACAATTCATGACATTGAGATAGCCAGAACAGCACAACTAGACACTCATGAATGAGAACTTCCAGAACCACTTCAGGAAGTGGCAAGAATAAATGTGTTTGAAACAAGGTGAAGTATTGTGATGGGGATTAATGACAACATGTCTTTTACTGTGTAATTTTTTTTTTATTTTTTTTTTGTTTTGTTTTTTTTTTGTGGGTACCGGGGGGTCGACCTCAGGACCTCGCGCACCAGCAGGCGCCCGTGCCGCTGAGCGATATCACCGGCCCCTTTTTCATATGTGGGATCCGGGAGTCGAACTTGGGCCCTTGCGCTTGCCGGGCAGGCGCTTAAGCCGCTGAGCCATCTCACTGGCCCTATGTAATTTTTTTTTTTAAATTTAAGCATTAACTGTATTTTTCAATCATACCTCATCCTACAAAGGCTTGAGAAAAATAAAATGCCTAGTAAGTCTCCAAGGTTGCTTTCAAAATTCTACTTTAACCATATCCAGGGGCTACCTTGCATCCCCAAACCTTGGACCAAGCCCAAGGATTAGGGGGAAGACAGCCTCCCTTTTTGCTCTAATTGAGGTTCTCTAAAAAGGACAAGACACAGAACTGTAAAGGTCTTACCCAGTCACTTTCAATCTACGAAGGAATGCTCAAAACCAAATTAATTCACCTTTGTGTCTTTCCATAGCAATTCTCTGCTACCGCAGGGGTTCTATGATGCAATTCAGTTCTGACACTCCCTTGGTTAGCACAGGCCCCACACAGTCACAAGGCAGCCTCACAAGCTCATTTCTAATGCTGATGCCAACCCCAAATCCCTGGGGTCCCCAGGCTACCTGCACTTCTGCCCAGCTAACTATACAGTTGGGAGTTGCCTTGCACTCACCTCTTCAGGTTTGATAATTTGCTAGAATGACTCCCAGAACCCAGAAAAGAGCTATGACTATAATTACAGTTTTGTTATAGAAGCTGTCACTCAAAAAAGCCAAATGCAAGAGAGTCAAAGGACAGATGTGGGATAAGGAAGAGGCACAGAGTGCCCACGTCCATCTCTTCATGCATTGCAGTCTCCCAGCACACTGATGTGTTCACACATGGGAAGCACCCCACACCTCAGTGTTTCTGAATTTATGTTGAAGGTTTTATTACATAGCCACTGATTTTATCAATCATGGCTCTGAGGTTGGATTCAGTCTTCTGTCCTTCTCCCATCCTCGGACCTGAAACTTCCTGCTCTCAAAAGGTTTATACTTTTCGGTGACTAGCTCCCATCTTGGCCCTTATAAACTATCTAGGGGCTTTGCCATCAGCCACCTCATTAGTATAAACTCAGTCAGGGTCTACAGGGGCTCCTCATAAATAATAAAAGATACTCTGACCACTCAGTAAACTCCAAGGGTTTTCTGAGTTCTGTGCCAGGAACTCCAGGAAAAGACCAAATATCTTTCCATTACACTACATCTTTGAGTTTTGTTTTGAATAAATATTGTTGTCACAGAAGGCCATTTGTCTTTTTTACTAATCTGCAGCTTCGTGCAAGGAGACATGTACTGTCTGGGTCTGGACTGCCATATGTGGGAATATTAGAAGTGATTATGTGTGCAGTTTGCATTTCATATATTAAAAAAGATGAGAAACAAGATGGCTTTTATAGATTATTTTGTAGCTGTCCAAATGTTATTATGATGTATAAGGCAGAGTAGATGTGTATAGGATGGTACATTACCATGTTAGAGATATTAGGTTGTAGCAATAAATAACATCCAAATGACACTTCACAGTTTATAATATACTTCCTTGAGCATAACAGGAAACTGTTAACATTTATAGAACATATCCCTGGGTCAGACTCCATGCTCAGTTTATATGCATTGTAACTCTGTTAGGTAGGTCCTAAATATCCCCATTTTGCTAATGAGGAAACTGATGTATAGACAAGGTTAAATAACTTGTTTAAGGTCACAAATTAACATCATAACTTGATCCCTGGCTTATCTCAGCCCAGAGCTGTGAACTAATACTGCCTAAACTATAATCTAAAAATAGAGGAGGGAAACCTGGACTGATAGGCAAAATGTATTCTAGTCCTCGTGGCACAGAATTCCTTGAGCAATTCAAAAAAAAATTTTTTTTATGTGGGTACCTGGAGTCGACCTCAGGACCTCATGCTTGCCAGCAAGTGCTTGTGCTGCTGAGCAATATCACCGGCCCTTTTTTTCCTTTATGTGGGTACCAGGAGTCGAACTCAGGACCCCATGCTTGCCAGGCAGGAGCTTATGCCTCTAAGCTATCTCACTGGCCCACAATTCAATTTCTTAATCCTCCATTTTTCCCTCTCATCTAATTGGGCAGGGCAAAATTTGAGGTTGATATTCACTGGCATTTTGAGCTTTGCCATAGATGATTTGATGCCTAAGTTCCTTGGGTTCTGTTCTGGTTTTGAAGGAAGTGATAGTCTTAAATCTGGGAATTTGGAGGGTAAGGTGCACATTTCCTATCTCATTTAGTGCCATAATTCCTAGTCCCAACATGCTTAATGCCAACATATTTATTTTTTCTGTTTCTCTCTGAATATAGATGATCATTTCATAAAGCCATATATCAATGTAAAAAAGGTAGATTCCAAAATAAACAGAGTCCTGGAAAAATATCTTCAAAACCTATAAGCTTAGTGTCAATTGCCACCTTTCCCCATGGTTGAAATCTAGAGTATTTGGGTGTCTTTTTCCCTCGCACTCTTGTAGAACACTGGACTTACTCTCATTTATCAGGAGGGTTGATCTTGGTTAACTGATTTAAATATTCTAAGCATGAATTTATTTGTGTCAAATGAGAATACCAACACCCACCTCACTGGGTTAGCAGGAGGATAAAATGATAAGTCTTGCTAAATGTTGATGACACAAATCTGGTGTGGCTCTTTAGAATCCTCCCTTACTGCCCCTTGCCCTTTCTCCTCTTAAGCTTAGAGGGGGCAACACATGGGTAGCTCTTGCTTAGTCTGCTGGACAGAAGTGTGTCCTGTACTTGCTGCTCCTTGTTTATTTTCCTACCTTCCCCTACCCACTTCAGCAGAATCTCATTTAAGAAGTAAAGGAGTATTCTTGGGATTCAGTAGAAAATTTCTTCCCTTCAGTTGAGAATCAGGTCTTATTTCTACGATTGACTCCTCCCCCCAGGACTTGCAGTGGCCTCAGAATATCAGAGACCCTGATGACAGATGGCCCTGAATCTTAATCCTTAAGGTTGGTGTGAGCCGAGTAGAACCTCAGGTATAGGACACCCCTGTGTGGACTTCTAGGCTCTAGTTTCCTTCTGGGTGATTTTCACCACGACAGATAGCAAAATATTTCTCTTGCCAAAGAAAACTGATGGGTGGCAGTGAGGCAGTGCGTTGCAGTGAGTATCTGGACAGTGAAGGTGGACTCCCTGGAGACAAGTGCCAGCTGCTGCTGAATGGCTCAGTAATCATGGATCACTTATTTAACTTCTGTGTGCCTCAGTTTCCTCATATGTGTGATGGATATGATGGTTACTTAATTAGGTCATGAAGTGAATGTTTGACAATGTGTTTTTGCTATTACTTTCAAATTTTTCTACTGATATAGTAAGGAGCATCTATTTCCCTATTATTGTTGATTCTTTAGCAGGACAATGAAGGTATCATCAAGAATTAGGAATGGCAGCATCGTTAGAATTTATAAAAGCTTTATGTGAGTCAGACTTTTTCAAAGGGTGATGGTGTAGCAAGAGAATAGACTTACTTTTCTCAATAACATAAATTTATTTACATGGAAAAATATAAATAGCATATCTGTTCTATGAGTCTATGAGTCTATGGATGAAGCCAAGGCTTGGGAGTGGAAAAATAAGACTCAAGAGAAAACTTTCCTGTGGAGAATTTAGGGGTGGGAAATTTTATCAGTGTGAATTTACGGCTCTCTAAATGCTTAGGGATCATGAAATGCAAGGTGCAAGGAAGGCATGGGCTTGTCATGGGATGACAGATGTGAATCTCGGTATTTTAAAACAATTATGAAAAGCACTCTGAGAAAAATGCCATCCATATGACTTAATAAACTTAGTTTTTTTCCTTGAGTTGTGTTTCGAAAAGGTTAAACAGTGATTCTTTTCCCAAACTTGTTTCAAATAATAGTAGAACATTTAAGTAGAATCCCTTTTACTGTTATTACAAGCCTGTTCCTAGATACAAATGGCATGTCAGAGGAGGAACTAGTGCTGTCGTGACCGATGGAAGCACAGGAAAGCTCTTGCAGAGTGCCATCTGCTCTAATACTTACTTTGTCATTTTCCAGAGGATGCCCACTTATGCACTTGCCATGATGTGCTAGAGCAGTGATGACAAACCTTGAGAACTTTAAATGATATAAACAGCCTGCTACAGCACACGTGCCACAGTTTTGCCACCCCTGTGCTACAAGAACAGACCCCATGAAAACTCAATCAGTTATTTTGGGGGCTGTGCATAAATATGGGAAGCATGAGGTTGGCACAAGACCTTGGTTCCATTTCTAGTTTTGTCTCATTCTAAATATTTGATTTTGAGGAAGTCACTTGTATTCCCAGATTTTCAAATATAAGTGAGGAAATCACTTCAGCAACTTCAACTGGTTCTTGGGGCCAGGTTTTTAGATGTTAGACTTTTTTTTTTTTCTTTTTGGCCTGTACAATCTCTTAAATATGAGGAAACATTGCCTAAAACATTTGGAAGCCCTGTTTCTGTTTGAAACTTGGAAAAGCATATGCCCTTGATCTCGTATTCCTACCCAGTAAAACCTCACCAGACGAGTGGATAAAATGTGGTATTAAGGACAATGGAGTACCACTCTGCCATAAAGAAGGATAAACTTGAGTCATTTGTAGGAAAATGGAGGCACCTTGAATCCATGGTGTTGAGTGAAATAAATCAGACGCATGAGCTTAAATGTCTCATGATTTCTGTTACATGAGAACCCTATAAAAATAAAGAGCAAAATAGGAGATGGATAATCAGAAGTAGGGAGATAGATCTTTCTCATAGGGGAAGTACATCAAGAGATGGAGGAAGTGGAGAGGGAGAGGAGGGGAAGGGGATGGAGAAAAAGGAAATGGGATGTGTTATGTACATGTGCCAATTCCCATGAAGAATGTAAACATTATGTACTATACACATGTACTATGAAACTAAAATTTAAAGAATTTTAAACTATTGGGGCTTTGTCAGGGGACTCTCAACAGAGTGCAGTAGCTGCTGCCAACTGTAGATACCACATCTTTGCTACTTACAACTCCCATGGTCTTTTAGCCACCTTGATTCAGTAGCAACATCTGCCTGGCCTCTGTAGGCATCATGATTGTGGCTTCCAGAACTCTTTTTTGGTTTTTCAAATGTCTTTGTTTCTACCTTCTTCCAGAATAGAGTGGATTTGCCAAATAACCGGTTTCTGGATAAATAAAGCACTTAGACTAACTTTTCAGAGTTTTCTCTATATATGGTCTTGATCTACATAATTATGGCCATGAACTTTAATTTTCAGTTAGGTATAGTTTACTGTTTTGAATCTGGAGTATATTCTTACATCATATAGTTGATTTGCCATTTTAAAATGATTGGGTTTGATGTAACTGTTAAATAAGAGAGAAGCTTCTTTTATTATCTTAAATTATCAAGAGGTTCAGAAATAATTTAAAATGAAGGGGAAACAGCCCTGTTGTTCACTGTTTGCTAATGTATTATCTGTCTTCTCTCCATCTTTAGGGAGTCCAGGATAATAGAAATGTTTGGGGCAGCATCAAGTAGGAGGGAAACCTACCAGATAATAAAATGGCAGTCACTGATTTAATAATGGAATATTTCATTCTATAATAATTATACACATAATGTATAATAATTATATGAAAGAAAAAGTTATCTATCTATCTACCTACCTACCTACCTATCTACCAGGGAGTAGATATGGGGCCTGCTATACCTTCAATTCTAAATTAAAGTTTTTGGAACTTGGACAGTATAATATGTTTTACAAACATTTCTGTGCCAATTAATCTTGTCAACTTGACTGGATTAAGTGACTCCTGGAGAGGGGATTGGATTGTGGAGGTGTGATACTCATCGGTGGATTAATGCACTGACGTTCACAGCTGAATGTGCTGTAGGAGGTGGGGCCCAGCTGGAGGAGGAGGGTCACTGGAGGTCTGCTTTTGACAGTGTGTCTCAGTGGTGGTGAACCTATGGCATGTGTGCTGCACCAGGCACACAGAGCCCTCTCTGCTGGCGTGTGAGCCAAGTTACCCCAGCAGCCGAGCATCGGATAACAGTTGTTTTTTTCTAAACTAAAACTCAATATTCAGGTTAATTGCAGTGTTGGGACTTTCTGATAAATAAATACTTTTGGGTTGCAGTTTGGGTGCTCGGTCTCTAAAAGGTTCACCATCATTCTGTTGCTGGTGCTCTTGCCCTGTTCTCTATTTGCTGGCCACCGTGAACTGAGAAGTTTTGCTCTACCACACATATCCACCATGATGTTCCCACCTCGGAGCCATCCAAGGATGGTCTGAAACTGAGCCAAATAAACCTCTCCTCTTTTAAATTGTGGGCATTAGGTATTTTGTCCCAACATTGAGAAAGCTGACCAATAATATTTCTTCAGAAATGATTGAATTCTTAGGACTTAGAAGAGAGTTTGGTATTTGCCAAATGCCTTCATATGATGCAACTTGTCCTCATCATTATATGTGATTTCAGTAAGTCAATACAGCATTCATAGTGAGTCCATACAGCTGGGTGGAGAAACTCTTCACAGTGTTGCTACACCCACGAAGATAGTAGATTGTTAAGGTATTCTGAGCTTCTGTCCTTTGTAAAATGGGAAAAGAATAGGACTTGTGAAGAAGCTCATAAAACCTAAATTAAGTAAATCTCCTAAATTACTTTTAGAGTATCTGGAATAAAATATATTTACCATAGATGTTTTGTGTGTGTGTGTGTGTGCACGTGTGTGTGTGTGCGTGTGTGTTGGTACTGGGAATCAAACTCAGGACCTTGCACTTGCCTGGCAGGTGCTGTGCTACTGAGCTATATCCCCAGCCCGTTTTGTGTTCTTTTTTTTATTTTTTTATTTTTTTTTCCCAGAAAATAATTATTAGGACCTTAATATTTCTTCACTTCTGACAACTCTTTAGAAGTCTTGTCTTACCTAAATAGATGTTTTTACTATTGTCTTTCTTTTTGTAAATCAATATGTAATATCTGTTAGTGCTCCTTTTTCTTCCCAATTGTGTATCAAGGTTTGTGAGCAGATGTCTGTTACATTTGTCCTCACATTTAAACTATATTTTAGCACTTAACAGCCCCCACCAAGTGAAACATTTTTCAGGTACCCACTGCCAGTACGCAGTTATTTTCTCTTGGCAGGAGTGAGATGTGAACTAATCTGATCCCACATCACAATTCCTCCTAATGTTAGAATGGCGTGGTGAGGAAGGAGAGGCAAGCAGGAACCTTGTTTTATTGGGGTTGGTGGTGAGGGTGAGTCCTCCTGTGATACCAGGGAGCCCTTTGGCAGTAGTTGATATCATCTAGGCAGAAGAGCCGTTTGGCTGGGTCTTCTTCCTGCTATCTGTTTTTTGGGGGGTCAGGTTATTTGGAATAATATCAGTCTTCAGAATTCTTAGGCACGATTGAGCACCTGGTAGATTATTGTGCTGTAGGTATTCAAGCTGGTAACTTTCTAAATCCAGAGTGGAAAATCCTTGAAGAAAAGAAAATCAAACACATTGTTACCTTTGAGATTTACAACACAGTGTAGGATGCAGAGAAAGAAACCTAAGTCCAAAAAGAAAGCACCAAATCCCATTAAATTCACTCTAGTGTGAATCAGCACTTTTAACCTCTGCCTTCTAAGTTACTGTTTAGTATCTTAGTTGATTCCTCACTTAAAAAAGAAAAACAATGACGGTGGAACATCTAAAAAGCAAATAGAAGCATCCTCTTGGTTTGGATTAAAAAGAAGGCCTATATCTAAGTGTTTCCTGTTTTTCTAGAATCCTTTAAGGTATTTCTTTTTTTTTCTTTCTTTTTTTTTTTTTTTAATTTTAAAGAGAAGAAAAAACAAAACAAATCAAAAGAAGAACAAATTTTCAAACAAACATAATAGGAGGGTAACAATGGTTAATACATTACGTATTACGGTATTTCTTTTAATTTCTTACTTCCTTTGTTTTAAATTTTCTTTACATTTCATGTTAGTTACATTCATTATAGGTACCTTGTCATTAGCTATTTTGTATTTAATTAAAGGATACAATAACATGACTACTTAACACTATGTAGGTCACTGACATAGTCTTTCTTCCACAATATTTTATGTTTATTACTTTTTTTTTGCATTGTTTTGTTTTCCTTTTATTTGCATTCATGGATTAATTAGCTCTTTTTGTTCTCTGTTAATTGATGGCTTTAGATACATGTTTTTGTTTTGTTAGTGCTTACCTTTGTATTTTAGCAGTTGCATTTAAACCTATTTAAAACTTGTTATTTTTGCAGCATTTTATTTTGAAAAATTTTCACATGTATCACTATTGGGAGAATTTTACATTGCACATCTGTATATTCTGTGCCTAGATTCAACAATTAACTTTTCATTGTATTTGCTTTATTGTTTAAGATAGTCTCTTTTGAAAGCTTATCTGGTATTTTTTTTTTTTTTTTGCAATAGCTCTGAAACAATTTCATTAAGTAAAAAATGTTTTTGAGCTGCTTAAAGCACTATCCAAACAAAGTGGTTGAATAGAGTATGTCTTACTCATAGACTTTATAGAGGGAAAATTTTAAGGCCCACACAATCTGACCTTTCTTTATAGTGACCTTGTTATAGTGTAATGGGCCAATAATAGTCCAATGTACAGTGAGGAAAGAATTGCCAAGTGTACACCCAGTAGTAAATGGTAAGCAGCTACAATTATCAAAGATTATGAGAAGTTGTGCTCAGGGTAAGTCCATGCCAACGAAAGGCATAACACAGACTAAGAAAGGTGCTGGGGTGACAGAAGAACACTGAACATGGCCAGGCTTGGTGGTACAGGCCTGTAATCCCAGCAGTCAGGAGGCTGAGGCAGGATTACCACGAGTTTGAGCCCAGCCTGGGCTACATATTTCAAGACCAGCCTGAACTGCACAGTAAGACCTTGTCTCAAAAAAAAAGAAAAAAAAAAAAAAAAAAAAAAAAAAAAAAAGCACTGAACACAAATAAAAAGCACACAAAAGTAACAACAGCAACAAAAGGGGGTGGATAAATCAGTATTTCAAAACTTAAATGCCAGGGACTTCTGTTTTAGGTGCCTCCCACTGAATCTCTATGTGTGATTGACAGGAATGATTGACAGGGTGTTGAGTCATCTTAGGGACTCTCAGCACACATGCTCATCCCAAAATTCACTCTGATCTTCATTACATTTATGAGATGTGCATATTTATGAACCTGTAGTGAGGTGGGGGTAGGGTAAAGGTGACCAGAAGGTCAGGCTAGGAAATCCAAATTGTATGTGCTCTCACCTAGGGTGCTGGCGAACTCCTAAGCTTTTGTTATTTTATTCTCCACCTCTCTTAGGACAATGAAAACAAGAATAACCATAAGCTGTGGTTTTGAATTAAATGGAAGGAAAGAAGTGACTCCACTTGCTCAGATCCATTTTTCTAACTATACTAATCTCAGAATGGATTCATTGTTCCCATGCTAGGCCATCTGATCTAGCATCATATTCCCTGGTACAAGAGCCTTCTCAGATTTTTACCTTCTGAAATTAAATTAAATTTACTCATCAAATGCAATTGCATGTCACTTGCTGCCATTTCCAGAGAACAGGTGATTGATCAAACTATTTTTCTTGATCATTTGCCACAAGTTCATAAATGTTTAAGTTAACACCCAGATGGTAAAATGCTGACCTATATTTTTGTTTGTTTCTTAGAAATAACCAGTTTGAAATAAATTGGGACTGAGTTTGTTTTAATCTCTTTCCCCCTGTCCTTTTCTGTTTCCTTTCTCCCTCTCCCTTCTTTCCCTTTCCTTCCCTCCTACCTCCCCTCTCCTCTCTTCTTCTCTCCTCTTCGCTCCACTCCCTTCCCCTTTCTTCCCCTCCTCTCCCCTCTTCTCCCCTCCCCTCCCTCCTCTCACCTCATCTCGCCTTGCCTCACCTCTCCTCTCCTCTCCTCTCCTTCCTGCTTTCCTTCCTTCCTTTCTTCCTTCCTTCTTTCCTTCCCACTAGGATGGAACCCAGGGATTCTTACATGCAAAGAAAAGACTCTGCCACTAAGCTAAATTTCCAGCCCTCCACTAGTGCATTCCATTGGTTAAAAATAAATTTTAAAGCCCACATTGTTGGGTGTCAAGTTATCCCCAGAAACTGGAATTCATCAAATTGTAAAATACTGAATGTACACACAGAAATTCTTAAGCTGCATTTTATTTTATTTATTTAATTAATTAATTAAATTTTTTTTTTGTGGGTACCGGGGGTCGACCTCAGGACCTTGCGCGCCAGCAGGCGCCCCTGCCGCTGAGCGATATCACCGGCCTTTTTTTCGCATGTGGCTTCCGGGAGTCGAACTCGGGCCCTCGCACTTGCCAGGCAGGTGCTTATGCCGCTGAGCCATCTCACCGGCCCTAGCTGCATTTTAAATTATGGGAACTATAAAGAAAAGCAATAGTTATGTCAAATGTTGTTTTAAAAAATCAAAATGTGACATCTATCATCAAAAACCTTGGTATCCTATTGTTGCATCAGCTGGAGGCGTGGGGCCGAGGAGCCTCCTGTGAAAGAACCTCTGCTTCCCTGGTTCCTCTCTCCAGCCCAGCAGGACTGCAGAGGTAGAGTGAGGCTGACTCAGAACCCCAAGTCTCTCAGAGACAGAATGAGAAACTCGGATACCTAAAGTGAAGTAAAGCAGAAGTTTTACTGATAATATTGCAAAAGGCAGTGGCGTGGGGCTGCTGCACAGCAAGCGAGCTGTATGGCAGGGAGAATCTCAAGATGAGGTTCTCTGCCTGAGTCTTTGCCTTGTCCATATTCATAGGGTTAAGCTGATTTTCTAAAAATAACTATTTCCTTGATTGATACAATCAGGATCTTAGCCTTTGTTTCTGGGTGAGCCAAGGTTCACAGGAGCTATGGGCACATAGCAAAAAGTATGCAAAGTCCTACAAAGGGCAGCTCCTTCCAGTACATCATGTCATGAGCAAGCATGTGGTTATCTCTATTACAGTAGCCATCCAGGTCATGCCCTGTGCTGCCGGTTCCTCCCTAACTATCCCTACACCATTGTCAAAATGATGAGAAAAGAAAAGGGAAGAAATGAATATACATGAATTTAAAAGTCATAGGTCCACAAGATCAGGATGTATTTCATTTCCCTTTCCCAGGAAAATAGCTTATTTTTCCTTGGTGGTCTTCAAACAGCATTTGAATATAAAGTATCTTGCACGTTATCTTTGAGTAATGGTTGTATTTGGCTTAAGTATTTGTCAAAGTGGCTTAGTCATAAAAATGAGGATGATTTAGTCTCTTCCATCTTTCCTCCATCACTATTTCCTCTTTGCCTAGTACTGTATCTTTCCTGTTCTTGAGGGCCAAAATGCTTGAAATTGTCAATATTTTTGTCTCTGCTTCCTCACTTCTACCCACTCTTCCTCTTCTACCCATTTTTCTTCTGGCTATTGCATGATAAACATAGAAAATAGTCCTGTTAATGTCATAGTTGTCAAAATATCAGTTGACAACTTTTATTCCTATGTTTGCTTGAATTTTCTGCAGCATATTACAATGTTGATGACCCTCTTTTTTCTAGGACTCCACAGTGCTGGATTTTCTTCGTGTTCCTCCTCACCCTCTGCCCATCACTTCCTATTCTTCCTCATAGGTTCTGCCTAACCTTTAAGTGATTGTTTTCCTTGTGGTTCTCCTCTAGGTTGTCTTCTCAATCAACATACTGTATTACCCTTTAATAAAGTTGGTGGTTCTCTATACTATTGTCATTGATTTATAAATCACTGGCTTTTCTCATTTTGAGACACACACATCCAAGAGCCTACTAGATATTTCCACCTAGGTATCCCCAAGATGTCTGAAAGTTATTACATCCCCAGATGAATTTATCTTTCATTTCCCCTCACCCAGAATTTACTACTTCCCTCTATTTTCATATTCCAGCAAGTGGTACCACCTTCCCTCTCATCATCTGTAGGGGAATCTAGGATCTTATTTGCCCCCTTTTCCTGTTTTCTTCTGATATTGGAATGATTGCCGAGTTTACTTTGCTTCTCATATGTGTGTCTTAAAGACCTACACTTCTTATCATCAGGATCCCCAGTACCCCCACACTGTGTAAAGAACTCCGTGATTGAAATGGTAGCCTAATCGCTCTTTTCACAGCACCCGTACTATTCCCACACTGGGTCAGCTCTGTTCTGGATAAAGTGCAAATGTGATCACAAATCTCCTCCACTTAAAATTCTTCAGTGAATGTTCATGGTTTTCTTTAACATCACCGTTTATGATTTAGGTCCTCTTTACCTCCCCATCCCTGTCACCTCTATTCCTTTTATCTCCACACCACCTCATTTACCACAAGGCCTTTAACCATTCTGAATGTAACTCATCTCCTTTAATCCACTGTGCCCTCTTATCCTCTGGGACTTTGTACATTCTGTTTTCTCCTGCTTTGACCTTTCCACTCACAATAGCTGGTTCCCACTCTCACGAGCTGGTTTTTGCTGCTTGACTTGGGATGGCTTTTTAGATAGCACATTTTTGCAATGTTTTTCTGAATGACCTTGCTGCTTATAGTACATAAAACTGTATAATTTTCCCCATTTCCTTAAATGTGCCCAATATTCAGCCAAACATTCTACTAATAATAATTCCAAACAAACTCTCTACTAATAGTAAATTTACCAAGAGCGACCACTGCTAATCTTTATGGAATGATTCTTTCATATGACATACTGTTGTGAGGGTTTTACATGTAAGGAGTAAATGACCAAATGCAATAGCTGTCTGCATGTGACAGGTGCTGCTAATACCATTATACAGATGAAGCAGCCTCAGAAAGTTTAAGTCAGTTGCCTGGGATCACACAGATGGAAGTGGCAACACTAGTATGTAAGTCTAGGCATCTGTACATGATGACCCACATTCTTAACCTGTAAAGCTTGGAACTTTGCTTATTATCACATCTTTAGCATCTAGCATTAGCTCCTAGCACATAGTAGACACTCAATTAATAGCTGCATGAAGTAAAAATAAATGAGTGATATACCTGGGTAGTGTGTTAAAGCCATTAGAATTCACATTTAAGTAAATAAATTACCACATATCATGCCTGATACCTTCTGTTATGGTTTGTATCTAGCTGTCCCCCCAAAGCCTCATGCAGTCATGGGGGGCAGGCTTTTCAGAGATGGCTGTATCTAGAGTGTGTGGTGCTGGCATCAAGAGTATGTAATTAGTAAATCGGTCCACTGGTTGGTTTGGCATAGTTCTGGCTGGGCTTAAGGGTGTGAGTGCTACACCTGCTCTGGTGTGGGTAGCCTGCACACAATATAATGGACAGAAAGAAGCTTGTCCTTCCCTCCCTTGTTGCTTTGCTACTTTCCGCCCACCATGAACTGTTCTCTGCCATGCCACCCTGACTTGGAGCTGGCCGATTATGGACTGAAACCTCTACAAACGGTGAGCTAAATAAATATTTCCTCCCTTAACTTTGGGTGTTGGGTATTTTGTCTCAGCAATGAGAAAAGTAACTAAGACACCTTCTCATGGCAGCAGGGTGGTGGTTAAGACTTGCTCATGCAGCTGATGCTGCAGTGTTCTTTTGCTTCCTTTCAAAGCACACATTGCTTCACAGAAAACAAAGCAATTCTTGATTGCCTCTTGGGATTTCATCTCCTACTAAAATATGTTCTTACTTGAAAATTGGTGGAACCAACTTTGTCTGAATGACTCTAAAAGGAGATTCTTAGAAGGCTGTTGGACAATACTGTATATAGAACCATGGGGAAGGGAAGGGAAAGTTTACGAACAGGCCAGAAAGAATGTATAGTAGGAGAACATGCATGTGACTGCTCTAAGTGAACAATATGTTTGTTTGAAGTGCTTTTACAGGTGCGCTCTACACTGATATTTGGCCACTAACAGATACTTATAGCTGAGTCATCAAAAAAGTTTTGGATCTCCTGTTGCCATCACACTGAAAATATCTTTGCTGTGGGTGAATATCTGTGTTGATCCTTTAAGAGTCAGTGTCTTATTCTCGGTTATACAACTGGCTACTCTAATTCTCATGTCATCCCTGGCCTACTCTGTCCCCTACCTCCCACTTTTTGGAAATTTTTCAAATATAGGGAGATAATTTGTATGCCAGGTAGTTCCTTCCATCCCAACCACAGTACATACAGACTATGCATTCTCTAAAGTTAGAAAGAGGTGAATTAAAAAAATCTTCACATTTGTTTAGGAAGATAGGGAGACAAGTTATTAGCTTTAGTTTGACAAAGACTCTGCAAGCTCATTTTTGGCTCCTTTGCCTTGAGGGAAGTAGCTCACTGTTTTCTCAGCAGGCTGGAAGCTATCTGAGCAGATGGTCCTAAGCTTTGTGTGCCAGCCACAGAGCATTTGCCTGGTGTGTTTGCACGTGGCACTGCTTTTGTCCAAGCAGCAGGCTATCAATATAGAGTGCTTTCCAGTACTCTTCAACGGAGCATGGGGAGGGAGGAGGAGTCCATGAGAGGAGGACCAAAAGCGGTGTTCTTTCATTTATGATCTTCTGCAAACAGACTATTTTCTTGGCAGGTTCAGGAGACAGAATTAAGGGATGTGCTGAATCCTAGAACCCCCCAGATCCAGAGGAACCTGTTAGGCTTATTCACTGGCAACTGATCTGCTGGCTGTCCCTACACCTGTGGTTTGTCAGTTCTCTTCCAGCTTAGATTCAGTGAAGCATTTAGATCCAAAAACTGTGGTCAGTCGCTGTTCATGCCTGTCTTTTCAGCACTACCAAAAAACTTTGGTTCCTTCTGTTGTCTTGTGTATGGGTCCAGTAAGCCTGCATTATAGACCTTTAATACTAAATTAAACTATTATTATTTTCCTGTATAAGCATTGTCAACTACTTCTGGTTCAGATTCCAATCTTGATTATTACTGTGCAATTTGAGCTGCTCCCTTAACTACTCTGAACTTGAGTGTCCACATCTGTACAACTGAAAGGAAAAAAATCTCTTGGCTATTGAAAAGATAGAAATGAAGTGTGCATACAGGCAGTTGTAGATTATAAATTGCTTTTTGAATATTCATGTTGTGGCTATTGTTAATTATCTGATGGGGGTGGTATTGAGAAATTTCTGATGTGACTAAGGGAGAAAGTTTAAGTAAGTGAAAAGAACACAGAGTTTGGGCCGGTGAGATGGCTCAGTAGCATAAGTGCCTGCCTGGCAAGTGCGAGGGCCCAAGTTTGACTCCTGGAACCCACATACAAAAAAAGGGCCAGTGATATCGCTCAGCAGCACGGGCGCCTGGTCCTGAGGTCGACCCCTGGTACCCACAAAAAAAAACAAAAAAGAACACAGAGCTTTAAACAATGCATGGATTTAAACTAGTTTCTGTGCTAGTTAGCTTTATGTAACTGTAATAAAGTACCTGAGGTAATGAAATTAAAGAGAAGAAATGTTTGCTTTGGCTATTAATTTTGGAGGTTCTGGTCCACATTCAGTTGGCCCCATGATTTGTTTTCTGTGTCTGTGGTGTGGCAGCACACAATGGCAGGAGCACAGGGCAAAGAAAGCTGCTATCTTATGGCAACCTGGGCGTGAAAAACAGAAAGGGCTTGGATACTCATTATTCTCTTCAAGGCACACCCCAAATGACCTATGACCACACACTAAGCCCCACCTTTTAAAGTGTCCATGAACTCCTAACGATACTAAGCTGAGGAACAAGCCTTTATCACTTAGACTTTTAGGGACTCTTATCTAAACCATAATGGCTTTCTTATCGGTAATATGAAGATGATAATACCTAAGTTGCAGGTTTATATGAATATTAATGTTATGGGAGAAACTGACGATGCTTTCTGTTCTCGTTTTTATTCTGACTCTGGATAAGTCACTTAACCCCTCTGGGTCATCACTCCTTCATTGACGGGGAGAACACCTACCTTTATATTATTGAAAGTACAAAGTAAGATGGTTTATAGAATATTTCTGGCTCAGAGTAAGCTTTTAGTACATGTGAATTATGTTTACCCTTTAGTGTTATTTAGCAGGGACAAATATTTTCAGAGTTTTCTTATTGTTCATGGGGAAGGAGTGGGCACGTAACCTCTCCTTCTCCTTTTTTTAAAGAAGGTTGTGGTAGGTAGAAATATCAGCTCTCAGCATTATTAGTGGATTGATTTCCTTTAAGTAAACTCCATGAAGGAAAAACAATTAGCTAGATAGATGATGCCAATTGGCTATTTCACCATTATTATTCCAAGTTTCCTGTTGTACCCTTTCTAATTAACTGATAAATTATCTTGGTGTTTTTGAAGATTAGCCTAACATATTTGTGATTATAAGACCTGCCAATGAGTCATACATAAGCAGTCTTCAGTTCTGGCACATCCAGATTGCTTTGACACTTTCTTTTATATAAACAAATTCAGGGCAATTCAGTGAATGTTTTGTTCTATCACTTGCAAACAGGATGGAAGACACCGGGTCCCTTGAAAATTTCTTCACTATATCCAGGCTCTGTACTATTTTTAGTTGCTATTTTGTGAATGGACTTTTCTATCAACTTATTTCTTTCTTGCTTTTTCCCTCTGTGAGTCTTCATTATAACCACCTCATTCTTAAATACCCACATGTCATAATTTTGCTATTTTGCAAACTCTTCTCTAAAGTTCCATGTAATTGTTTCTACAGGACTAATAGGACTTACATTTTTTTAAATTATCATTTGAAGTTATTTCAATCTAACAGTAAAATGAAAACTACAGATAATTTTCTTTGGAACCCATGGAGATAAAGCTACATTTGCAATAACCTATGATGCTGAATCCTTCAGTCCACATTCTCCTTGGACATTTCTTATAGAATAATAACTGAATAACAATAAAATCAGGAAATTATTATTGCTGCACTATTAACATATAGTCTATCGATCCCATTTAAGTTTTGCCAAATGTTCCAAGGGTTTCATTTAGGGGCATCCATGAGTCAATCAAACATTCTAGATCCAGCCACCTCTGAAAAAGCCCCACCTATGACCCTATGAGGCTTTGGGGGGACATCTAAACACAAACCATAACAGCATATGTGTATGAATACCTACATTTACATTTGTATTTATGTCTCCATTTGTCTTTCAAAAACAGAAAGCTACTGTTAATCAAATTTCTGTCTAAATTCTCAGTGGTCATTCCAGTGTTTTCCTTTCCATATTTGTAAATTCCTTCTTCAACAGTGAGAAATCTGGCTGTTCTGATACCCTTTTATATTTTATTTGCCCAATCTTCTAAGAACAAATCTCTGTAACCTTCTGGGGCAGCATTTTTCTTACCATGCACAATTTCCTTATGCAGGTGTTGGCCTGGATAATTTTTGAAAGGAAAAGGAAGAAGACAGGAAGCCTGGCTAGGAGGCTTGTGACATTTATGTGTCAGTATTCCGAAGCACTGCACTACTGTGGGTTTGAGTAGATATACGTCTTTGGTTTTTTCTGTTTCTTTTTACTTCCATGCTGTGATTGGGGTAGAAGAGCCTTTTAAAAATTATCTTCTCCTGTGTTCTTGTCATTGGTTTTTGGGTTTATACCATTTGTAAGTCATATCCTTGGAGTCTAGTATTGCTCTTGTCTTGGAGAAGCAAACATTTCCAGGAGAGACACTTTTTAGATAGTGTGTGACTTTCGTGTCTCAGATCTCGTAGTATTATAGCATATCCTTTAAAACATTCACTTATTCTCACTTAGAGCAATGTTTCCAGATCTGCATTTTTATTTTGAAAGTGGATGTTCCTTTTCAAATGACTGTATGGGCAGAGGACCAATTTAAAACATACAAAGGCCTCTTCTTATAGCAAGGCATTCTGTCAGAGAATTCTGTGAGACCACAAATCTATATAAGAGAATATTTTTCCTAAAAATTCATCTTCAATTGAATGAAATTGGTTTAATCTTAATAATCAGCACACAATACCTCATCCTTAGTCTACACATGGCCTGCATTTATTCATTCATTTATTCATTCATCCATCCATCCATCCATCATTCATTCATTCATAGGGAACAGATACTAGTCCCATTAGCTTCCTGTTTAATGGGAAGGACAGGTGCACAGTACTGCATACCTGTGATGGGGGATTTGGCCCAGTCAGCAAACTCAGGAACAGAGGACTGGAAGAAGGCCAGTGTTTCAGGAGGCAGATAGTGAAAGTCTTATGTTATGAATTGATGCAGGATACAGAGGTGAGGTCAACTATGTGGGGCCTTTCTGGCCATGTGTGAAGCTTGGAAGTTAGCTTACAAATGTGAGAGGCATTTGTATTCTTCTACTCTGGCTTCCATAACTGAATATCACCTACTGGTGGTTTAAATAGCAGACACTTACTTTCTCATAGTTCTGGAGGCCAGAAGTCTAAGATCTAGGTGTTGGTATGGTTGTTTTCTGCCGAGGCCTCTCCCTGGTTGGCAGGTAGCTGTTGTCTCATTTGTGACCTTACAAGGGCCTTTCTTCTGTGTTTGAATACACTGGCATACCTCTTCTAAGAACAGATTTTTTGGATTAGGCTGTCACCCTTATGATCTCATTTAGTCAGTCACTTCCTTAAGACCATAAGGGTTTCAATGTATGCAGGGCTTCATTTTTTCATTTATTCATTTACCAATTGATTGACCCAGTTCCAATTAGTTCAGTAATCAGCAAGTAATAAGAACTTTTCTAGGTGTGGGGAATATAACAGAAAAGAAAACAGATGAAAATACCTGTTCTTATGGACAAACCAGGGCCAAAACCTTAACCAAAATTTTTAGCAATAACCAGTTCCATAATTGTTTGGGTCATAAAGTGCCTGTTCACCTTTGCAAAATTTTAGAGGAAATAGGCAGAAATATGAAGAGCAGAGGTGGTGGTAGTAGAGACCCTGGAAAGAAAAGAAAATACAGATTTCTGGAATAGGGAGATGGGGAAAATTAGTGTCTGTTCTTGGATTTCAGTCCACAGAGACAAGAACCTGCATCTTGCCTGTGCTGTAACTTTAGTGTAATAACTTTCCCCTCCTTTTCTGTTATTTAAGATGTTAATCTATAAAAAGAGCAGGTCAATCCAGATAAATTTCTAAGGTGTTTCACCTCTTATAATTCCTCATGTGACATTGTGAAATCAAAACATAGAATGTGTTTACTGTGTACATAAGAAAAATAAGAGGGCCTAGAAACCCTACCTGTCCTAAATTTAAATATTTACTTAAAGAGCTATATAGATATCTCACTTCTTCGTCAGTCCCTCCTCCCATGTCCTGCTTAGTTAGATTAGCACTGATGGAGTATCTAATGTTAGAAAAATTAAGCTTTTGAAAAAAATCCTGCTGCCATGATGTAATTAGAAATAAGAGAGGATGTATTTGAAATTCACTGAAGCATAAAACTAAATTAAGTAGTGAAGTGCCTATTTTTTATTTGAACCTATGTAAAGACCACTATTTAGACATTAATTCTTAAAAAAGGGCTGCTGTTAGGGTCTTGAAATAAATAGCGTACGTCCAGAGGTAAAAGGAAGCCTCAAATTAGGCAAATTTAAATAATCTAGAATGCTCAGAGAACACATAAATATGCATTTGCCTGCCTTCTCAGGGAAGTGAGATGAATGCCTCCAAGCTCTGAATCAGAATGTTGACATTCTCTATCCATTCGTGTTAACTCAGATGTAATTTAATACTTTGCCCCTCACAGTATCAATCTCTCCATCTGTTTACTTACTCACTAATGTTGATTCCAAAATCATTCCTTCAGAAAATAAATATACCAGGAAGAATCCACTGTAATAATTTAGCAAAGTAAAATATTTCTGTGAGGAAAATATAGTAGAAATAGTACATTCTGTGAATCTGTTTCTTTTCTTTTTTAAGATAAAATCACTATCTTTCTGTAGGTCTAGACATACATTTTAAATATGTATATATTCTTTTTTTAATTGACAAAATTATAGATATTTATGGAGTACAATTAGAATATTTCCATCATGTATACAATGAATAATAGTCAAATTATGCCATTAGCAATTCATCACTTCAAATATTTATAATTTTTTGTGTTAGGAACCATTCGAAATCCTTCTAGCCATTTTGAAATATGCAATAAGTTATTGTTAGTGAAATCACCCTACTGTGCTGGGAAATAAAACTTATTCCTCTTACCTGTTAACCAATCTCCTCCTATTTCTCTTATCCAGCCTCTGGTAACTCCTATTCTACTCTCTACTTCTACAAAATTAACTTTTTAGCTCCCACATGTGAATGAGAGCATGTGGCATTAGACTTTCTAAACCTAGATTATTTCATTTAACATAATTGTCCTCTAGTTCCATCTGTGTTGCTACAAATGACAGGATTTCATTTTTATGGTTGAGTAGTATTCCATAGTGTATATATACCACATTTTCTTTATTCATGTTATTGGTGGAAACCTTAATTGTGAATCTGAAGTGGGAGGTTAGGGTATGGCCAATTGGCTGAGTGAGTGGGCATGACCTCAATCACGGAGATAAAGGACACTTCCAAGCCCTGCACTTGGGACCAATCAGAAAGTGCCAGCTTCAACTTTCCTGGCATAAAATCAAGCAGGTTTTTGATAGAATGACCTAGATTTGACATCAGCCTGAAGAATGAGAAATACAAAACATCTCCATTAACTTCATCACCACTGTGAACTCTCTCACTCTCCTGTTCTTATGCTGCAGAGCGTACTTATTTTCCTACCTTTAATTGGCTTGTTCTCACTCTAAGACTATACTTATTTTCCTAGTTTTAATAAATGTAAAACTTTGCTGCCATTTTCATGTGCCTTGTCCAATTCTTTGTTTAGGACACCAAAGACCTGAAATGAGTCTACAGAAACTCACAACCCAGTAACAAACATGTTTCTTGATAATACTTGTGTTAAGAATATTAACTTTAACTCCTTATTACCATAGTTCTTCTTCAATTGATGTGAATTACTGTGGGTTGATTGGATTGCCCAAATCCTGACTTTTCTATGTCTGGAAACATTATTATTTCAGGGTAGACTCTGATACTTCACAGCTAGACTCTGGATAGTAATGCTAAGGCTATTTCTTGAAGAGTGATTAGGAATGTCAGGGTTCTTGCATATAATAAAACCTACTTATGCTGATTGACCATAAAAAGTTATCATAGAAAACTGGGTATCTTTCAAGAGGACCAGGAACCAAACTGAAATCTTCGTAACCCAGAATATGTGATCGAGAGAAATGCTCAACCAAAGCATGATATGTTCTGCGTATTTTTTATTGTAAAATATGGACTTGGTCTTTTTCTCTGGTTCCTGGCAAGCAAATGCCAAAATCTTTGGAACCTTCAAAGTGATCATTGTCTTTTTGTATGCCAGTGAGTTGACTGATGGATAAGATTTTCACCAGAAAATTCAAGGCAGGATTAGAGGGTCAATGTGGGCCCTACCTTGCAACAGCCATTGAGGAAGGTGAGACTGATGTTTAAGTTGGTGGCCAATGATTTAATCAATCATAACTATGTAATGAAGCCCCCATAAAAACACAACACGACCTGGTTTGATATCATCCATATAGCAGAATGTATGGAGGTTCCCAGAAGGTTGAATTTCTAAAGCCCAAGCCTCTTGTCATATGCCTTGCCCTATGTATCTCTTTATCTGTACCCATTTTAACAGACCCATGAATAGAAGCATTTCCTTGAGTTCTGTGAACTGCTGGAGAAAGTTAATCAAACCTAAGAAGGGGCTTAGGGAACCCTGATTACTAGCCAATCAGGAGCACAGGTGAAACATCACCTGGGACTTGCACTTAGTATCCTAAGGTGATAGGAGTCATGATATGAGCAGGCAGTTAAGACTATGATCCTAGGAAGAAATTCTTTAAGCAGAAAGAATGGAGTGCACCAAGTAAACAAACCCCTCTCTGCATCGGGGTGGTTTTACAGGAATTTAGTATCCTGAGCAACTGGACTTTTGAATTCTGCATTAGGAAGCTAGAGTCCTAACTGGTTATTTTAAGCTTGTGAAGCTACAGCAAACTAATAGATGCCCACAGCAAACTGAAGAAATTCCTGCATCCTGATTATTCATAAGAACCCCTAAACAAGGAAACATCTCTACCCCACATTCTGGACCCCTCCCAGTGAGCAGCTATTTCTTTGTCTTTCTTTCGCAATGAACTTCCCTATTTTCACTCCTTCTCCACCTTCATGATTTCATTCTTTGACTTTGTGTGACGTCAACCCAGCATTTTGGTAGCAAAGGGAGAAGGGACAGTACTGGGGACTGAATTCTCACCTGTGAGATCAGTTGCTATCTCCAGATAGATAGTGTCAGAACTGAATTGGACTCAAAGGTTCCTAGCTAATGTCTGCTGCAGAGAAGAAATATTCGTGCCATTTGAGGTCACAGAAATCTTCTGTGTTGATTGTTGTGGTATGAGAGCAGAAGAAGAACTGCCCCCTCCATGTGTGCATAAAACAAAACCCCATTCCTGTGCTTTATGTCACTTGGTACTGGGGATGTTGGGACTCTGTCCTGAACTTCCAGCCGTGCTGTACACTTTCTCCATCGTGCTTGGCTGAAGCTCCACACTTGCTGCCTGCTTGCTGACTCCCTATTATACCAGTCATAATTAACTTCTAAGTCTCCTGGAGATATGTGTCTATCTGGCTGCCTCTGGATTGCCTGTATAACTCACTTCAAGGGTGTCTGGGAAATGTAGTCCTCTTTACACATGAACGTGTGTCTGAGTAGGAGCTGGAGAAGCTCACCTGCCATAAGTGAGCAACTTGCTCATGACGCTCTATTTTCAGACTTTCCTCCATCTTCAGGGCTTCAATCCAAAATGAGAAAAGTATTTGAAAGAAAAAGAATACTCAGTGATGTTAAGCTTTGTGGCATTTAGTACACTTTGGAGACATTTCTAAATGCATTAATATGAGAGTGTTACAGGGAATGTGCTCACTTCTTAGAACTAACCAGGTCCACATATGCTATTTTCTACCAAGTGCCATTTGACATTCACCTATTCAAATACTTGAGCTTTTTTGCCAGGCACCATTTTAGAGATGTACAGATGAACATAACACATTGTTTACCGGTGGAGAGAGAAAGTGAGTAATTACGGATCAGTGTGATATGTGTTAAAGTAAAGGGTGAGCCTGGTGGTTTGGAGTACACAGGAGACAAAACTTGTGCAAATTTAGGCTAACAGAGAAGACTTCTTGATTCCACTTGAAAATTTATATCTGGGCTAAAACCCAGGTATTAGGGTTGAATAGGAATTAGGCAGAGATAGACTTTTGTGTTATTACCTCTCTTGAACTTATTCTCCCATGGAGCAGAAGTGATTGACCTAAGGGACTGGAAAAGTGGTATACACAGAGACCCCATGTTGAGAGGAAGCAGACACTGGATGAAAGGCCAACACTTCCAAGCAGTAGTGGAGAGTGGGCCAGGGAGGCAGAAGATGCATGTGAAAATGCAGTATGGTTAGTTCAGGAGGAACCTGTTATACATCTGTAATATCAGAATTCTGGGAAGCCGAGGCAGGAGGATCACAAGTGTGAGCTCAGCCTGGCCAACCTGAGACTTAGTGAGAACCTGTATTTAAGGAAAAAACAAGAAAAGGGCTGGTGATGGAGGTCCTAGATTCAACCCCAGTACTGAAAAAAGAAAAGGGGGACCTTTTTTGGCAGAGTTTGGAGTTCATACTCTAGTAGATATTTAACCTCTTCCCAAGCTACCTGCTATTTCGAATGCTCTCAGTTCAATAAGCTTAAAAAAAAAACCAAATTATATATACATACATATATATGTGTGTGTGTATATACATATATGTGTGTTTATTTCCCAGAGAGAGCGAAAGAGAGAGAGAGAGAGTGTGTTATGAATTCATAGGCCAGAAAACATACTAAGATATACCATAGGATCTGAAGATGAAGTTTAGTAAGTAATCTTTGGATACTCTAACTGGGAGCCAAGATCTTTAAACGTGGATATTCCCCACACCACACTCTTTTCCCATGCCTGCCTGATCTTTCTACTTTTCTCTGTTTCACTAATATCTGTTTGTCTCTGCTTGGCTTCATTCTAAACAGGCTTTCTTTACAAATAGCTCAAAAATTCTATGATAAATAGGCCTGTGTTTCAATTACATGGAAGCACCTTGATGAACCTTCCTTGAACAATATATCCATCTGGTTCACTTGCCATTATAGGGAAAGACTAGTCCTGGATGGATATGCCTTGATTACATGTCTTTCCCAGGGATAGGTGGGTGCAGTATTTTGTGGCTGTTTGCTCCATTAAAGCCATAGTTTATAGACTCTTTCTCTTCTGGTAGATAACATGGCTGCTATTAATAGTTATGTTTTTATACGCTCATTATGTATCATCCCTAGTGGGCTTTAATAGAGCATATGTAATATTTGTTCAAAATATTAACTGTAAGAAGGCTATTCATCACCTAACTCACTGATACCAAGTTTGACCATGACTTGCGGTACCTCTTTCTGTGAAAGACTTATACTTCTTTACTTCATTGACATCAGAGTTGGAGCAAGATTTTTGTTGAAAGCCACTGGGACTTGGGAATGCATTACAGTAACATAACTGACTGTGTTTGTCACTTTCTTGTCACTGGGACACAATACCCAACATCCATAACATAAAGAGAGTTTTATTTTGGCTCATGTTTTCGTTCCATAGTCTGGTGGCCCCAAATAGGAGAGCATGGCAGGTGATCATGGCAGAGGAAAAGCTACTTGTGTAATGGCAGCCAGGAAGCAGAGAGTGAAGATACACCCTTCCAGGTCATGCCCCCAGCGACCCTCCCCTTTAAGCCAGGCCCCACCTCCTAACCCCACATTTAGCTATAGTGCTCCTGTGAGTGAATCACCCTTCCAAAAGCCTTGCACATGAGGCTCTTAGAGGACATCTAGATATAAACCATAATACTAATTTAAGCTGTCTAATTCCAAGAGCAACTTTCTTCACATATTTGCCTATTCAAGTCATGGAAGAATTCTATTGGCTCTGCTGACCAGACCTTCATCCAATTACCATCATGGGAGGGGAGCAGAAATATGATCAACCAGCTCCAGAAGTCACATATACAATGACCAATGAGGAAAAGTTTAGTGATTGTGGGCGGGATGTAGGAAGTGTACTCAGTTGACTATCAGAACTTTGATCAGTGGAGAGTGGGTACTATGCTTCCTAATAGGAAAGGAAATGTTGGTTGTTAAAAACAGCATGTGTCCACCAGAATGGTATACTTCCTTATCTTTAAAATTTCAGAAACTTCCTTATCTTCTCAGAATTGATAGTTTATCTCTGTTCACAGAAAGTTTTTGGACAGGTATCACTGAAAAATGTTTTGGGGAATATAAAGAAAAAGATTATCTCATTTGAGATTGACCTAAGAGGCCAAAAGTTTATTCCTGCTTCTTTCCAGAGGCATCCTGTGCTTCATCTTTTGATTTAGATGAAATATTAAGTGACTATTTAATCTTCTTTTGTAAACAGGACTCATCATTCTCCTATCTTAGTTCCAAGAAGGCTTGATAAAAAGGTAAAGCTGAAACCTTAAAGCAAATAAAGTCATGGATTTGTCCCTTCAGCTGCATAGAGATTACCATACTTTGTACTCTGTCTCCAATCTGCCATTACCTAAAACCAGGGGACTTAGCCCACCTTTGGTGGGGACAGAGGAGCTGTGTTATCAGCAATTCTATGACCACCTTGCATCTACGGTAAACATTCCCTTTAACTATGGTGTCTTAGACAAATCTGCTAGATTGGTTTGGGGCCAGTAGTTTGTGCTGACATTTGTGGTCAGGGAGAAACTGTACACTAAACTTATTGAAAACACCACTTTTAATTAAAATCTAAGCCCTTGTGACATAGAAAGAAATGAGCATCATCTATTATTGTGTATTGTTGGAGTCTAAAATCTAAGGAAAACATTTCCTTGAGCGCTGCCTTTGGGATTTTAAACCTGAATTGAATTATTGTTGATATAGTATAAATTGAAACTTTTCCCATACAGTTATACCAATATCTAAAAAATATGTCTATTTCCCTAGAAGAGTCAGAGATAATTGGGTGGCAGAGTCCTCATTGTCCTGTTATATCTAGTCTGGAGTTTAGTTTTTTAAGCCAGGTGAGTCTATAACTGCTCACAGAAGGCCTGGGAAGGATTAATTGAAATACAAGATTGCTATTTATTTTTTATCGTTACTTAACATTAATGTTCCATCCCTATGGGATCTAAATTTTTCCTTGGATTGTGCTGTATTTCAACTGATTTTATGTATCTTGGAGAACTAAAACATAATGAATAAGATAGGTTTTTACTTGTGCTTTGTAGGAAACAGTCTAATAACTTCAAATACTTTATTTTGCCCAGAGGGAAACTGAGGTCCAGAGAGAGGAAATATCTGCGTGTGTGAGGAGGAACTATGAATTTTAATGGTAGAGATGGCATAAGCACCCTGCCTCTTTCCCTCTTCTTTCTGTCACTCCAATATTTCTTGTAGTGTGAGATTCCTACTGCTGGTGATCCTTGAGAGGATTGGGGGTTCACTGCTAAAAGAGGCATTTGCTTTTCAGCTCTCTTTCAGTCGTTCTAGTAAGATAATAGCCTTAATTCAGCATCATGTTTTATACTTCTGTAAATACTTGCTGATCTTTGTGTAAGAATGAATTAGCGAGCCTCATTAATTTCTGGTAAATTTAATAATATAGCTTTGTTTCCATTGAATTTATCTTAAATTAGAGCAGTAACTCTACTTTTGTAAATTTTGGTAACTGTGTAGTATTTTCTAAAGTCAAATTTTAAATAAAGCAAACTGATTCAAAGAAAAAAGCTAAATAACAAGCATGAGGATATAGTAAAATTTAGTTTTTTCAGGGCTGAAGTTTAAGAAATGCAGTTATGTTACATTGCTTTTCAAATAGGCTTCAGAAATAATTAACCACCAAATTTTATGCATGCATGTGTGTGTGTGTGTGCACGTGTCTTTTTGGATGGGGGAGACAGAGAGAGAGATAGAGAGAATGACGTATTAAAACTTTCATCACCTATAGCTTAATTTCTTTTCTGATTAGAAAAATTCCATCTAGAGTTAGGCTGCTTTGATGTCTACCATAAATTAACTCCCATCTATATTACAGGAGAAACTTTAGGCAAAAATAAGCAAATAAACCAGGAAAGAAGACTAACAACATTTACATAGGATGGTTTGTCTTACTTTAAAACAATGGAATACAGGCAAAAGGAAATTGTATGAGAATGTTGTTTGCCTGAATCTGCATTTCTACAACCTAAAGGCTTATCTTCTCCTAGTATGTCCCTCATCAGATGATTTCCTTATGAAGGATGACTAGGACAAATAGCATCTCTAGTCTGAATCTCTGCCTGACCTCCTTGAAGTTTTCAAAACATTTGTTCAGCCCTCAGGGTATACAGAGCAGCTCATCTGTATTTAGTAAGAGTAGAGTTTTAAGTTGACCCTGCTTTGGTGGCAACGCCAGGTACAATTCCTAATTAAACCCATGTATCTCCCATTTCTGGAGTGCTTACTGGTGGCCATGATCAGGAGTGAGCATTTTTTATATGCCATCTTGCACAGTTCTCTCAAGATCTCTGAGGCTTCTCTTACAGCAGTAGAATCTGAAGATATCCTTCCTCAGCATGTTTTCTTTCCTTGCTTTCCACACACCATACTGTTACACACAGAGCATGCCTGCACTTCCTAGATTATGTGCTAGGGGTTTAGCCACCAACCATATAGAAGCTGTTATCAGTTAACAATTTATCAAACGCTTACCATGTAAGAGTCAGCTGAGGATAAAACGACAAGTCAGGAAATCAAATTCTCAGTGACACCTTGCTGCTCCAAGTCACAGGCATGTAAACAGATCTACCATGATACTGCTGTGGGTCAATTTGAGAGAGGAAGGAAAACTGGAACTTGATCTTGAGAGAATATATAGATCAGGTGAAGAAAAAAAGGAGATTCAAACTTACATATACATATTTACTCCCCATGTCTGGCAGCACTAATAATAATGACAGCCATTTTTAAAATTAAGTTTAGTGGTACAATTTAGGTATACATAATGATCTCATTCATCATAGGGAATTTGTACCTGTACATGATATAACTCAGTTTCTCTTTTTCTCCATTCCCCTCCCTCTCTTCAACTCCTTTTCCCCTCCTTATTTACAAAGATTTGTTTCCATTTTATCCTTTTTTTCTCATTTTTTCTTTTCCCTTCCACCCCCTACCAATTCCCCTTTCTTTTTGAACAATTACTTTCTATTTCACAATAGCTATTATAAATTTTGGTTCTTATTTAAACTTTCAGTTTCTTACACCACAGAGACAGTGATATTTACACATAAGTCTGATTTATTTCACTTAAGAGTATGGTCTTAAGGTCCATTCACTTAGCTATAAATGTCTGAAGTTTATCCTTCTTTATGGCTGAGTAGTACTCTATTGTATAAAACAAAATAGCTTTTTTATCCATTTGTCAGTTGATGGGCATTTGGGCCATTTCCAAGATTTAACTATTAAAATGGTGCTGCTATAAACATGGGTGTACATATATCACTGTGATATGATGCTTTTAATTCTTTAGGGAAGATACCAAGAAGGGGAAAAGCTGCCGCAAAAGGAATCTCTAGTCCTAGTCTTTTGAGGAATCTCCACACTCATTTCCACAATGGTTGCTCCAGTCTACACTCCCACCAACAGTGGAGAAGGGTTTCTTTTTCCCCACAGCCCTGCCAGCATTTGTTATTGGTTGATTTCTTGATAACAGCCATTCATTCTTTCTAGAGTGAGATCGAATCTCAGCATTATTTTAATTTGCATCTCTAGAATGACAAGTGATGTTGAACATTTTTCATGTATTTGCCATTTTGTACTTCTTCTGAGAAGGGTCTATTCATTTCAGATGCCCATTTCTAGATTGGGTCTTTAAATTTCAGGGGATTGATTTTTTTCAATTCTTTATATGTTCTAGATATTAGTCCTTCGTCTAAAGAACAACTGGCTAAGATATTTTCCTACTCTGTGAGTTGTCTTTTCACTCTGTGGGTGATTTCTTTTGCTATGCAAAAGCTTTTTAATAAGATGAGATCACAGTTTTTGATTCTGTAGTATTTCCCATGCAGTTGGTGTTTTATTTATGAAGTCTTTGCCTACACCTGTATCTTCAAGAGTTCTACCTATTCTCTCTTCCAGCAGATTTAGCATTTCTGTTTTAATATTTAGAATTTTGACCCATTTTGATTTTAATTTAGTGCATGGTGATATACAACGTTCTTGTTTTAGTCCTTGGCATGTGGAAACCAGTTTTTCCAGCACCATTTATTAAAGAAGCTATCTTTCTTCCAGTGAATGTGTTTGGCCCCTTTGTCAAAGATAAGATGTCTGAGTGTGTTTGGAGTTGTTTTTGCCTCTTTTAATCTGTTCCAGGGATCCTCAGGTCTGTTTTTTTATATTTTTTGCCAGTACCATGCTGTTTTTATCACTGTAGCTCTGTAGTATAATTTCAAGTCAGGGATTGTGATGCCCAGTGCCTTGCTTTTGTTGCCCAGAATTGTTTTTGCTATTCATTGACCAGAATTGTGTTTGCCATTCTAGGTCTCTTCCAGTTCCAAATGAATTTTAGGAATGTTTCTCTAGTTCTATGAGGTATGCTAATGGCATTTTGATAGGGATTGCATTAAATCTGTATAATAATTTTGGGAGTATGGCAATTTTCGCTATGTTGGTTCTTCCTACCCATGAGCAAGGGATAGCTTTCCATTTTCTGATATCCTCTTTATTTGCCTTTTTCAGAGTACTGTAGTTTTCAATGTAAATATATTTTACTTCTTTTGTTAGATTGATTCGTAAGTACTTCATTATTTTCAATGCTATTACTAAAGTTGTGGTTTTTTTAATTTCTCTCTGCGTGAGTTTGTTGTTTGTGTAAAGGAATGTTATTGATTTTTAAGTGTTGACTTTGTATCCAGCTATGTGGCTGAATCTGGATATTAAATCTAGAAATTTTTTGGTGGAGTTTTGGGATCTTCTATGTAGAGTATCATGTCATCTGCAAATAATGATAATTTAACTAATTCCTTTCCTATCGCTATTCCTTTTATTTCTTTCTCTTTTCTAGTTGCTCTGGCTAATGTTTCCAGAGCTATATTGAATAGGAGTGGTGATAGTGGACATTCTTGTCTTGTTCATGATTTTAGAGAGAAAGCTTTCAGTTTTTGACCCTTTAGTATGATGTTGGCTATTGGATTTTCATAGATGGCTTTTATCAGATTGAAGTAAAGACCACCTATTCCAATCTTCTGTAGGGTTTTTATCATGAATGGGTGTTGGACTTTGTCTGACATTTTTTCTGCATCTATTGAAATGAGCATATGGATTTGTTCTTGGTTTTATTGATATAGTGTATTACATTTATTGATTTGCATATATTGGACCATCCCTGCATCCCTGTGATGAATCCTACTTGGGCATGGCATATAATCTTCTTAATGATGTGCTGCATTCTGTTTGCCAGTCTCTTGTTGAGGATTTTTGCATTTATGTTGATTAGGGAAATTGGCCTGAAGTTCTCTTTTATGGTTGGGTCTTTCTCTGGTTTTGGAATCAGAGTAACACGTGCTTCCAGGAATAACTTTGGGAGTATTGTTTCCCTTTCAATTCCATTAGAGTTTGATGAGTAATTCTAAATTTCTTGTAGAATTCATCAGTGAATCCAGCAGGACCTGGGCTTTTCTTTGTTGATAAGTTTTTAATTATATTTTCAATTTCACTCACTGATATGAGGATATTTAGAATTTTTATATCTTCTTGATTCAACTTTGATAATTCATATGTATCTAGAAATCTATCCATTTCTTCTGTGTTTTCTGTCTTATTAGAGTAAAGGTTCTCAAAGTAGGTATTGATGATCTTCTGGATTTCTGCAGGATCTGTTGTGATTTCACCCTTTTGTTCCTAATTGCATGAATTTGAGTCTTTTCTTTCCTTTTTTGGTAAGTTTGGCTAAGGGTTTGCCAACTTTATTTAATCTTTCAAAGAACCAACTTTGATTCATTTATTTTTTGTAATTTTTTTCAATTCTTAATTGCATTAATTTCCTCCCTTGTATGAGCTTTGGGCTTGATTTGTTCTTCTTTTTCTAGAAGTTTGAGGTTCAACATTAGGTTGTTTATTAGAGCTTGTTCTGTTTTCCTGATGAGAGAATTCACTGCCATTAATTTTCCTCTTAGGACTGCTTTTATCACATCCCATAATTTCTGGTATGCTGTATCAGCTTTATCATTTAATGGTAGATACTGTTTAATTTCTTCTTTAATTTCCTCTGTGACCCATTGGTTGTTCAGGAGGGTGTTATTTAATTTCCATGTGTTTATGGAGTTTTTGTGGTTTCTTTGCCATTTATTTCCCATTTCATTACACTATGGCCCAATAATATACATGGGATAATTTCAGTTCTTTTGCATTTACTGAAGCATGTTCTATGGGCTTTATGTTGTGTATTTTGAAGAACATCCCATGTGCTGCTGAGAAGAATGTGTATTCTGTTGTAGTGGACTGGAACACTGTAGACATCTACTAAGTCCATTTTTCACAGGTTCAGTTCAGTTCTGATATTTCTTTGTTGATTTTTTGTCTGCTTGATCTATCTATTTGTGACAATGGGATATTAAGGTCTCCCATTATAATTGTGTTAGTGCTTATTTGTTTTTTCATGTCTGTTAATATTTGTTTTATATAGGTGAATGCGCCTGTATTTGGTGCATATATTTTATGATTGTTATCTCTTCTTCTTTAGTTTTCCTTTAACAAGTATGTAGTGGCCTTCTTCATCTCTTTTGATCAGTCTTAGCTTGAAGTTCACATTGTCTGCAAATAGAATAGCTATATCTGCTTTTTTCTGGGTTCCTGTCACATGGAGTATTGTTTTCCATCCTTTGACTTTCAGTCTATGAATTTATTTTTGAGTTAAACATGTTTCTTGAATGCAGTATATTGTTGGATCTTGCTTCTTGATCCATTCTGCCTATTTCTTTTGATTGGTGAATTGAAACCATTTATATTGATGGTTATAACTGATATGTATTGGCTTGTCTTTCTCATAATTTTCATGTTGATGGTTCCCTGTATTTCCCTTCTATTTAATTGCTTCCCTTGCCTGGTGGCTTCCTTCTATTGGTACTCTTGGAATTGTGGGCTTTGTTTTCTTTTTCTAGAATATCTTTCAGAACTCTTTGTAGAGTTGGTTTGGTTGTCATGAATTTCTTTGCTTGTTCTTTTTAATGAAAGTATTTTATTTCTCCATTAATTCTGAAAGATAAGTTTGCAGGATACATCAATCTTTGTTGGAGGTCCAATATTCTGTCTTCACTCTTTCATACAGTTTTGCAAACTTTCAATGGAATTTTTAATTTTCTGGATATCTTTTTTTTGTGTGTGGGTACCGGGAGTCGACCTCAGGACCTCCCACGTCAGCAGGAGCCCATGCCTCTGAGCGATATCACTGGCCCTTTTTTTGTATGTGGGTTCCAGGAGTTCAACTCAGGACCTCGCGCTTGCCAGGCAGGCGCTTATGCCGCTGAGCTATCTCACCGGCCCTCTGGATATCTATTTGAATCTGTTTCCTGGATTCCATTTCTTTCCTATGTTGGGCATTCAAGGTTTCCATTATTTTTCTATGCTTCTCTATTTTTTTAATCTATGTCTATTCTAGATTTGCTGAGCAAGTCCTTCATTATAGTTGTTATCTCTTTTTTTTTACCTGTGAGATTATTTCTGTTTTGATATACTCTATAGCCTCATTTATATATATTTTTATTTCTTCTACTCTCATTCCAGTAAATTCGAGTGGATGGCTTCTGGTTTACTCTATCTTGTTTCCTCTGGATTTGTCCTTGGTGGGGTGGAAATCTGGGATTGCATTTTGCTTCTGTATCTTGTCATTTTCTTTTTCTTTTTTTTTTTTTTTTTTTTTTAATGCGGGTACCAGGAGTCAAACTCAGGACCTCTCCCTTGCCAGGCAGGCACTTATGCTGCTAAGCTATATCACCAGCCCTATTTTCTATGTTTTAATTTTAATTTGTTTTCTGTGTTGTTGTTTGTATTTTTTGTATGTTAGGTAGATTTATCACTGGTATTGAAGCTTCCCTAGGAGATATCTGTTCCTCTGATATGTCTTCTAGGTGTAGCTGGATGTTGGTCTTTGTGTCTGTCCCAAGATCCTATCTTCCCACTTTATTAGGGATGATGTGTTGCTATCTATTTGGCTCAGCACCCAGTCTTTTGATACTGGGTTATGGGGATGACCCCAGATTATCACAGTGTTATCATACAAGGGTGAACAGCTGATTACAACAAGTATGGCATTGTGGCTAATGTAGTACAATTAGCAATAACATATCTTCAAGCACAGCCTAGAAACTGATAATCTGTGGTAACTGCTTATTTGGTATCTCTAACCATAGGAGCAAGATCTATAGCTATATAACAACTTCCAACATAGACTAGGAATTTGTATGCAGTGGGTTTCCTGTTGGTAGGGTGATTTTATCCTGTAGGGAAGGAGAATTTAAAAGGTATAGGGGACAAAACAGAGTGATAGCTGAAGAGAAATATAGTAGAAGCAAGGTGGAAGAACTATGAATGATCACCCAAACTTTGGGAAGGTGGAGAACAGGACAGGAGAAAAAGAATGAAGAAGAAAGCAAATGAATTTTGAGGCAAAACAGAAAGACTAGAGACAGTGTTCATTTACCTGTAAATCTCAGAGAATACCAAAAGATCAGTGAGGAAAGAAAGAGGCAGGACAGAGAATACAAACCAAACAATAAAAGTCAAAACCTATATAAACCCCCCCAAATTTAAACAATAAAAATAGAAAATAAATTCCTCCGGTGCCTCCAGTTTGGTGTTACTTACCTAATCAGAGCTGAATCTGTACTGAATAACTCCACCTAGTCCACAGTAGGATTACTGCTGAGTGCAGGGCTGATCTTGGCCACACTGCTGACTCCTTTTACATGAATTGATGGTAGGGTGAGAGGAGTGTCCTAGTCCACAGCTAGCCAAGGCCATTTGTCTGCTGGTCACAGAGTAGGTATTGGTGCCCTTATCCTGCCCAAGGCTACTTGCCTGCTTATGCCACTGGTCAGGGGGGTAGAGGGTGCCCTTCACCACCCAAGGCTTCTTTCCTGCTTGTGCCTCTGGACCAAAGGCAGGGGGCAGTGCCCTTGTCCCACAAGGCCACTTGCTTGCTTGCACCACCAGTCACAGAGCAGGAGGCTGCCTTTAGTCATTTGTAGCTAGGGCTAATACTGGCTTTTGGCATCTGCCAAAAGGGAATCTGGGTCCCAGCTCCTACTTCTCAGTCGAGTTCCCCCTAGTCTGCTGGCCAACTGCCCGCTGTCTGCTGTAATTACATGGCCCTTCCCTCATTCCACTCCCCAATGTTGGCCCTGAAGCAACTCTGGGGCTGTTCTGCTGCTGGAGTTCAAGCCCCAGAACACTTTGAGAGAAAATGGTGGTCCTGCCCACCAGGTGCTACTCTGTGTAGCTTGGTGTGGGGACGTCAACCCTCTGGCTCACTCAGCAACCAATGATTGCGGGATGGGCCACTGGGGAAAGTGTCTCATGTTCTCACTGCTGCCTTTGACTGCATAAGATTCTCCTGATCCAGGTCAGGTCTCAGTCTCCCAGTGAAGAGCAAAGTTGCTTTCACTGACTCCCTGTCCACCAGGTCAGCTGCTCCAGCCACACTGCAAGGTCTCTGGTCTGCAGCAGTGAGTTATTTCTCCTCTAGCAGTGAATCCTATTTTCTTCCTCTCCTGTGTCAGTTCCCCTGTGGATCTCATGTGGCTTGCAATCCCTTTGATTTCTCTCCAGGCTGTTGTTTCCAGACTCTTAGCACTTTGTTCTGGAGAAGCTGAGTAGCTGACACTCCACACCCTGCCATAGTACATCATTTATCATACTAAAGACTAACAGTTATGGGTTAGGGCTATAGTTTGGATGTTGAATATCCCCCAAAAGCCTGTGTGTTAAGGCTTGGTCCCCAGACTGGTGCAATTGGAAGGTGATGGAACTTTTAGGAGGCATCTTAGTTACTTTCTTGTTGCTGGGACAAAAAAACCCAACACCTACAAAGGAGGAAAGGTTTATTTTGGCTCACAGTTTGTAGAGACTTCAGTTCATAGTCAGCTGGTTTCAAGGCAGAGCAACATGGCAGAGGGGCATGGCAGAGCAGAAAGAGCTCCTGGCATGACAGGCAGAAAGTAGCAAGAGATCAAGGAAGAAGGAAGGACATATATAATTCCTGATCACACCCACAGTGACCCACCTATTTCCACCAAACTTCACCTCCCAACATCACACCCAGCTGTAAACCCATTAGTAGACTAAGCCAGGATCACATATCCATGATCCAGTGTCACACACCAATGATTCAGTCACTTCCCAAAAGCCCCTCCAGTGAGCACATGAGGCTTTTGGGAGACATCTAAACATAAGCCATAACAGGAGGTAAGGACAAGTAGGGGGTCCTAGGTCACTGGGGAGGGGGTGTGCTTTTGGAAGGATTGGGACTCTTGTTTCCTATTTTCTCTTTTGTTTGCTGGCCAGAGGTGAGAAGTTTGCTCCATCAAGTGCTCCTAACCATTGCCATCCAACACTCCATAAAAACAATAGGAACTGAAATCACAAACCATGAGTCAAAAACAAACCCTTTCTTTCTATAAGTTTCTTATCTGATATTTTGGTATAGTGACAGAAAGCTAATACAGGTGGTAATTAGCATACCCAATTTTTAAAACAGAAAAGTGGTTAAAACAGCTAAGAACAGCTAAGATGATTAAAAATATCATTTCAGAAAGGAGAGAGACCTGGGTGGCAGCAATGAGCGAAAATGTACGCCACTAGATAGTTGCTGATGTGACTGAATGATAGTCGTGTCTGGAGTCCAGTGTTGAGATGCATTGTGAGGCTGTGGACCATCTGTCTAGAAAGGAATATGATGATTAATAAGCATGGGTTTGAGGAGTAGAGAGCAGTAGCATCAATATTGGTTGATCTCAGGGTCAAAGGAAAACATGAATGTTACATGCAGAAATCACACAGAACAAATGCCCCCATAAGAACTCAGAAGAACTGGACCTTCCTATGCTACTCTCTATTCAAGCCTAACCATTTCATGTCCATATTACTATTTCCCACTAGCAAATCCTCTCACCCTCCATTTCCTCCTTTTGTATGTTTTCCACAGGTTCATCAGGTTATGCTTTTAGAAATTTGACCATTCTAGTTCCTATTGGCTAAACCTGGAGTTTAAGGTTATGGGATTACACTGGCTCTCATTCTTTTCATTGTTACTTGTAGTTCTCCACTATGTTCTCAGAGCATTCACTGCTTCTGAACACCTCCCTCCAGTCACCATAGAATCACAGTCAAACGAGTCTGTTAAAAACTATTGTGTAATTCTCTCCTGTTTCCAAAGACAAGCTTTTGCCTTGATGTGACAGACATCATGACCTGTGATTGAACGTCTAGTCATTTTATGCTCGCAATTCCCCACAGGTGATTCTTGTGATATTGGCAAAGAGAGTGAATTAATTTCTGTGCATTAGGTAAGAAGTATATGAACTGCATCCTCCTGACTAATACGTACTTCATCAACAAAGTGAGCTGTCCACTGCTAAGAGGTGGCTTTAGCTGTTCAGCTCTGCCCAATACAGGCTAGGTAAATCTATTTAATTCAGGGCAACAATTGGGAACGAATTTGCCTGCAGATTAAAACCATATTCTCTGTATAGTTTTTTCAGAAATACATTTGATATTCTGGTCTTCATCTCTCAGCTCCTTTGTCTTAACTCTCATTTCATTCCTGCTATCATTGTTTTTCCTCACCTCCTTTCCTTGTTTATTCCCTTCTTCATTATAAAGGGCCTGACCCTTCAAACTACATACACAATTTTGCTGCCAGCTCCTTTTTCCTTGACCCAGTTCAGGAAAAGTTTAGCAGTATGCTAGAGGAAAGGGGAAAAGTAGAAGCCAGGGTATCTTCTCTTTCTCTGCCACATTAGGGCAGTTCTTCTAGTAATGGATGCTGTCAATATTCAAATCATCTGCAGCCAGATGCTCTCTCTAGGGTTTTATGGTTTCTGGAAAGCTCAAGGGTAATTTCTATTCTCACTGGAGGCACCAGTTCCTGGCTTCATTAACACTATCTTCTCCTTTATTATAGAAGAGGTAATAGCTTTCTCTACAGACTAATGTGTAGATTTCCACTCCTTTCCATGTTTTGTCTTTTAGCTCAGCTAAACACCACTGTAACTAATTCCCTATATTCAATCCTTTCTGCCTAGTTTTCTGGTGTGGGTTTCATTTTCATGCCTGGACTCTGATGAATACAATTCTAAATTTAGGAGAGGAAAAAGGGAGTGTATGCATTTTGTTGACCATTTGTAATCCCATTAATACCAATCCAAAGTCTAGATCTGCCTGGCTTGGTATGATATCACTAAACCTAATTATAATCCATTTCTCATGCCCTTAACAAAGGCCTGGGAAAAATGGACAGGACTAATGGTCTAAACAAAAACATCTATATCTAATATCTACATGTAAAAATACAGACACTATTAGAGAAAGTTTATATAATCTTGATCAGAAAATTTGCAAATCTTCACCTCATTTCACAGCTGAAAAAACCAAAGCTGAATGGGTCTTAGTAGCATTTCAACTAATAGAAACTCCACTAGAGTTTCAATACCATGAAAGCAAGAACCTTGCTCATCAATGATCTCGGGAACTAGAAATATGTGCTCCAGTTGCTGTGTTCCAGTCACAGTGTTGTCAAAAGGCCAAATGAGGTTCAAGTGCTGGGACTGTAGGAGGAATTCACAGGAAAGAAGTGAGAATATTAGATCCATAGTTGTGAATTGTGCAGAACTAGGTAGGAACGAAAGTAGGGTATTATCATCTTGGCAATGAAGTACAAATGTTCTGGGAGTTACAGACCACTTAACAGGCAAATATGGCCTTAAAAATTATTCGTAACAGTGCAAGGCATTGAAGAGTTGTGAAGGAGGTTTGTGTCACCTCAAACACCCAGTGGATCAAAACACAGATGAAGTTGCAAAATTAAAGACAATTACTAGAGACAACTAATACAGGGTGAGTGTCTCTTATATGGATTCAGGCTGCTTCTACTGCTTTCTTTTGCTCTTTCAGGGTTACTTGTAGTTGTCCCTTTTTCATTCCATTCTAATTATGACAGGAATGTAATAGAATGGAAGTAAGTATGCAGAAGCAACTCTGGAGTTTATATATATATCATGTTATATATAAAGTATAAAATGTATATTTTATATATAAATTTTATATATATATATATATATATAGATAGATAGATAGATAGATAGATAGATAGATATGTATGTATAAAATCAGAGAGGCAAGGGAAGGTAGACTGCCTTCCATTCTACAAAATCATAATTTGACTATAAGCGAAATTATTTTGTCAGTGAAAACAAAAGATTTTCTTCTTTAATGTACATAATAATAACAAAGCGTCTTCCACTTCTGCGATATTCAGAGTTGAGTGAATTCCTTTGCACTTGAGGAAGCATAATGGTGTTTAGTGGATTGAAATGTTTCTGTATTGTTCCCATAACCCCAAGGCCCCTCCCATGGCTCCTGCCTCCTCCTATGGTTTAGCACCACTGGAGATTCTAAAACCCTGCCTCAGTGCCCGCCTGTTTTGATGGATGAAGGCCCATTGCTCATTAGGTATATTAAATGTTGTATCTGGAAACATTTTTATAAAGTTAATAATAATTACATGGTGGGAGGCTTACCCTTACAAGGTCTCTTGATGCTATTAGTTTTGCATTAAGATTAGTGTTATGGATTGAATCCCCCCTCAAATATATGTACATATATTGAAGCTCCTTCAGTGGTGCCCTTAAAGAGGTAATGAGTTAAACAAGGTTGTAAGAGAGGGATCCTAGTCCAGTAATGCCGGGCTCCATGTAAGATGAAGAGACAACAGGCAATGTGCACACAGAAGAAAACATCATGCAAAGTTACACAGAGAAGCTGACCATCTGCAGTCCAGGAAGAGAGGCCTCCCCAGAAACCAGCCCTGCCCAGACTTTGATCTTGAACTTTCCAGCTTCTAGAACTGGGAGGAAATAATGTCTTTTGTTTAAGGCCTCTCATCTGTGGTATTCTATTATGGCAGCCCTAGCCAACATATACAAGTAGCAATGAATTTAGAGAAAATAAACTTTCTTTTCTCCATTCCCCCATTCCAGTTTCTCTTTCCTTTTGAACAGTTTCTTCCCATTTTACAATGTCTATTGTACATTCTGGATTTTATTTATTCTTTCAGCTTCTCACATTAGGGAGACAATATGATGTTTACACATGTGCATGCTCAATTTTCTGATACTCTTGAACCTACATTTTAAAATACAATTCATGACAATCAAAAGGGCATTTTAATTTTTTCACACTGACTGGTTTCATTTGTGCCAGCTGTTATTGGATAATACTAGTTAGCATCATCCCTGCTGCAGCTGCTCAGTCTTTTTCATCCTTGTGAATGAAATATAATAAAACATGCATATATATATATACATATATATATTACATATATATGTTCATTCTGATACATAGTGACCATTTGTAGTTTGCAAGCTCCTAACAAGCTGTGAAATGAATCAAATGCTTGCTCTTTAGTGGGCAGCCTCAATTCTGTACATTTAAGAGAATTATTTTTGCCACCTGGACATTTGTTCTCCATAGAACAGTGTATTCTTAAAGGAACACTTTGCTTTTCCTTCATGAGCCTGGTATGGAATGTTTTGATGAGGGCTGCAATTCATTTTCCCTATGTAGACACCCATATCTTGGTTCCAATGATCTAATGAGAGGTCTGCCAAGTTTTCCATGTGGAATTGCCCAAAAGTACTTTTAACCCTGGGACTTTTTGAAATCATAGTTGCAAATGGTTAAATTCTTACTATAGGGTCAACTATGTATCATTTATTACACAATTGTGATAATTATTCATTCAACAACTGATATATTTCCATGTTCCTCCTTAGTAAGAGGCAATGGAAACCTTGGGCCTTGGACCAGTCAGGAAGGCCTTGGCAAGATGCAGATTTATTTGCCTTTCATTGTAGATAGCCTATTTTCTTCACCGTTCTGTCACCCTGTTTATGGCCCTCTCGTATGCCTTCATATGTCACTTTCTTTAATTGCAAACTGTTTTTTAATCTACATGAATTTGTTTGCACATAACTCATTTTAAGCACATATCCTTATATTTTAAGTAAATGATAGGTTTGCATTTTGCCAGTTGTATTCTAGAAAGTACCTGCTGCTAGGCACAAAGTCTGTGGAACTGGCTTCTCTTTGAAGTTTTTATTTTATTTTAAATATTTTTCTTTTTTTCAATTAATTAAGTTTATTGGTACATTTTAGTTATACATTACAATCACATTCATCATAGGGAACTTGTACCTCTACATCATATATGTTGATTCTTTTTTTTCCATTCCCCTCCCCTCCTTTCAACCCCTCTTCCTCTTCTTACTCACAAAAACTTTCTTCCATTTTTTCCTTCTTTTCTAGTTTGTTTTTCTTTTCCCTTTCTTCCTTCCCCCCTTCTCCCTCCCTAGCTTCCCTTCCCATTTAAACATTTTCTTTCTATTTCACCATATATCTTATACATTTTGGTCCTTATTTTCATTTTACATTTCTCACACCAGAGAAACAAAGGGGTATTTGCACACGTGTCTGATTTATTTCACTTAAGAGTGTGGTCTCAAGATACAGCCATTTACCTAGAAATGTCTCAAGTTTATCATTTTTTATGGCTGAATAGTATTCCATTGTGGTTTTTTTTTTGTTTTTTTTTTTTTTATAAAAAACACATCTTTTTTTTTATCCGTTCATTGCTTGATGGACATTTGTGTTGTTTCCAAGATTTAGCTATTACAAACTGTGCTGCTATAAACATGAGTGTGCATATATCTCTGTCATATGATGCTTTTAATTCTTTTGGGACAATACCAAGAAGGGGAACAGCTGGGTCAAATGCAACCTCTAGTTTTAGTTTTTTGAGGAATCTCCACACTGATTTCCACAGTGGTTGCACCAGTCTACACTCCCACCAACAGTGGAGAAGGGTTCCTTTCTCCCCACAGCCCCTCCAGCATTTGTTACTGGTTGATTTCTTGATAATAGCCATTCGTTCTTTCTAGAGCGAAACAGAACTTCAGCATTGTTTTAATTTGCATCTCTTTTTTTTTTTTTTTTTTGTGGGTACCGGGGGGTCGACCTCAGGACCTCGCGCGCCAGGAGGCGCCCGTGCCTCTGAGCGATATCACCAGCCCCTTTTTCGTATGTGGGTTCCGGGAGTCGAACTCCGGCCCTCGCGCTTGCCGGGCAGGCGCTTAAGCCGCTGAGCCATCTCACCGGCCCTAATTTGCATCTCTTAAATGACCAGTGATGTTGAACATTTTTTCATATATTTATTTGCCATTTGCACTTTTTCATCTGAGAAGTGTCTATTCATTTCAGATGCCAATTTTAGTTTTGGGTCTTTAAATTTGGGGGGTCTGGTTTTTTTTTAGTTCTTTTTTTTGTGAGTACTGGGGGTTGATTGCAGGACAGGTGCCCGTACCGCTGAGTGATATCACCGGCCCTTTTTTCATATGTGGGTTCCGGGAATCGAACTCAGGACCTCGTGCTTGCCAGGCAGGCGCTTATGCCGCTGAGCTATCTCACCGGCCCTTTAGTTCTTTATATATTATAAATATTAGTCCTTTGAGGGACAGTGGTCAAAAATATTTTCCAACTCTGTGGGTTGTCTTTTCACTCTGTTGATGGTTTTTTTTGTTGTGCTAAAGCTTTTTTTTTTTTTTTTGTGGGTACCGGGGGGACGACCTCAGGACCTCGCGCGCCAACAGGCGCCCGTGCCGCTGACCGATATCACCGGCCCCTTTTTCGTATGTGGGATCCGGGAGTCGAACTCAGGCCTTCGCGCTTGCAAGGCAGGCGCTTAAGCCGCTGAGCCGTCTCACCGGCCCCTGTGCTAAAGCTTTTTAATAAGATGAGATCCCTGTTGTTGATTCTTTGTGATAGTTCCTGTGCAATTGGGGTTTTGTTCAGAAAGTCTTTGCCTACACCAGTGTCTTCAAGCATTTTACCTATTCTCTTTTCCAGCAGATTTAGTGTATCTGTTCTTTTATTAATAATTCTTTTTATTGTATATATGTAAGATAGTGAACATTATGTCTTGACAGACATAAACATAGTGAAATGAGTCAAGTAAATTAATATATCCATCATCTCACATAGTTACCTTTGTATGTATGGTATACATTCTTATTATATCATTTATTATAACCATCAGCTGTATAGTCTGTGCTTCTTTATACTATGTAAGTATAATTTTTTACCCTATGACTTCCATCTCCTTACTGTTGCCACCCCCTCCCCCGAGTTGTGCAAGATCCTGATGCCAAAATAATTGTTATGTGCTCATTTGTTATGGTAGAAAGAGTAAGTTGAGGTTAGATCTAAGCTACAAATGTGTTTCCTCAATAATGGGAAAAGGCTAGAGCACCAGGAAACATGTGACATATTATCCTGTCTGGTGGCTGTGATTTGCTGCAGCTGTTGCATGCCCAGCACAAACTCACATGTAATACCATGATAGTGGCACCACCTGGAGTTGAGCACCCTGCAGTCCTGGAGCACATTGTCTTTTATCTGATATATGGCATCGTGGCAACATGCACACACACACACACACACACACACACTTTTTCTTATATTTATTGAATATCTATTGTGATGGTTATAGTCATTCAGTCCACAAATATTTATTATATCTTTAAAGTATCTGCATTATTTTAGGTGTGAGAGTTAAAGTGGGAGACAAACAAGTCCTTGTTTTCATAGAGTTTACATTTGAGTGACTTGGAAGACTACGTTTAGTGTAGTCTTATCAGAAACAAGTGGGTTACAAAGTGTTTACAACATCAAATAAATTGTAAAGAAGAATTGTGGGTATTAGGACTGAATTTGTTGGTTGGTAGCATATTTGGAAAGTCTTGATCTGGGTGAGTTGTTACAAGCTCCTTATTTTAAAAAAATTACTGATAATATTAGTATTTTTAATACACTGACTTTCTGAAGATGATAATATTCAGGGCATATTTTTGGTGTCAATTAGGTGGAAATTAGCATATTAGTTTAACAGTTGTCAATAATAACTACATTTTATTCTCAAGGAATAGCATTAGGCATCAAGTTAGGCATATTTCCATAAAATAGCTATTTGTCATTTTATATTTCAAGTATACGTTTTAGTGGAAGGTAGAGTTCTGTATTAACTTGGCATTGGTAAAGCAATTTGTTTTATGGTTGATTTTCCTGGAAATACTGCTGTAGAATTAATTTATGTTTAAATGAGACTAACAGGAAACTAAAACAAAAACTGACATGAATGTGGTAGAAAAATAAATCTATTCATTCTTGTAGAATGGAGTAACTAAGTATGTTTTGTTTAGGACCATAGAAGAAAATGATTGTCAAGGCAGATGATTAATATCTAAAACTGACTTAAAACTGTCAATATCAGAATAGGAAATTGTCTAAGTCCTTTTTCCTACAACCTGCTCATCGTAGGTTTCTGAGCAGGAAAGTAATCTGTTCCAAGCACCTTATTCCACATGATAGTACTTCATATATTTGAGAATGACTGTCATCTCTCCTTGGAGCTATAATGTCAAACTGAAAGACACACATTCACAAATTTAGTCACTGCCCTTGACTTCTCTATGTGAGACAGCACATCATTAATAGAGGTCACCGATTATTACCTATTGAAACATTTGCCTTTCCAGTGGATTCTTGTGCTCCACAGATACCTGTCTGGGACTTTCTGTCTTGTGCCATGAACTCTTGGATCTAATAGCTGGCTCCCAGGTGGTTTATAAGTTCATATCTTCCAGGCGAAGTGCTTTGCCTTTGCTTTTACATTAACATTATTTGTAGCAGGGGCATAAATATCACTTGGGCAAATTCGAACTACGTTGAGAGCAGTAAGACTTTAGTCCCTAACTGGGTGGGACTGGAAGGTTGTTAAACAGAAACAAATTGTTGACTTTCAAAAAAGAAGACACTAGTGATAATCAAGGAATATAAATGCCAGTCTGTTATGATAAGAACCTGAGATTGATTTCTCCCTAGTCACACAGACACAAGTTGTCTATAATTTTCACACTTTATTCGGTGTGGATTGTTGGGGAAAAATAAAGTTGTTCATTGATTAGCATTTGAAAAACCAATTAGCATTTACTTTTCATGAATGACAAAATAAATACACAATGTCAGAACCAAATATAAGCATTACTAGAACTAACAAGCACCCAAACCAAATAACTCGACAATGAAATTCTGAAGAAAAAGTATCCAAATCAGGATTTGATTTCAGTGCGAGCTCCAGACCGGATTCCATTCTTTAGGGGCCAGTGACTAACTCTTCTCACCGTATAGCTGTGTAGAAAATGCACTATCCATACTTCTTTAGGAAATATAACACCTTTTCTTTCTTTTCAACCACATACGTCACTACATCTCCCTGTCCCCATCTCTGTTTTACTAAAACACTAGAAAGTTGTCATGAATGTGTAAAATATCTGCAAATGAATAATTACTAAAACTCATGCTATGGACACTAGTTCCAAGGGATTAACAAAAAGTAAATGTGAAGAGTGGTTTGTAAGGATGAGTGAATTTGAGAAATACTGGGTTAAATCTAATTTAGTTAGACAGCTTTACCATAGAATCTATAGGATCCCTAATATCAAAGGTGACTCTCAAAGAAAAGAGGACTGAGGGCTTTCCAAAACATTGGGAACATTTTAAAGTACATATGTCAAGCATCGCACAGTGTTATTAGGAAGCTTCTTTGGTTAATACTCTGTCTATGTGGATACTTTTAATATGTCAGAAAAAGTTTTAGGATGGATAGAATGGGCCACTGCTTCATTTTTCTCTCTTCTTCTGCCTTATTTGTCTGTGTATCCATGCATTTGTACACCTATCCATCCATCTGTCCAACACACTTCTTTATTCAGCAAACTACAATATGAGACTACAAACAATCTCCTGAGATGACTTATTTGGGGATAAAGAAATGAATCTAAGGTAAAAGAAAGTTAAAGATGGCCTCATCTTGGTGACTTTTAGAACTTCTATTTTGCAGAGTTTGTTTGCTGGTGTGGAATATTTGTTTCCTGAGGTTGCTAAAGTTTCTTGTTTTTGTTTTTATTTGGGTTGGGGATGCATTTTTCTTAAAGTAGTACTGCCGGTGGAACTTAGAGCGGGTTGGTGGGGTCTGCAGTAGAGGAGCTTCCACACTGGGTCTGGTCTCGGTGGTGTTCAGTGTGCATTACAGGTGCCCAGCCATGAGGTCCACAGGTGATTTAGAGCCAACCCTAGCCTGGCTGTAGAGCCCAGACTGTTTTCTAACCAGCTGAGCTCAGCAGGGAAGTGAAAGGAAGTCAGAGACAGACTCAGAGTCCATATTCAAAACATCTAGTATTGTTTATCTGAGCTTGTCAGTTACAAGGCACAATGGCAGGACAGTTTGCCCTGTCTAGGTGAGCTGGAATTGTGTGCAAAGGTAATAGAGTGGCGAATTCTGAGATCCAGTGGAAACAGCTTCCAGCAAGCAAACCCTAGGAAAGGGCGTGCACACTGACTCTGGGAATGTTTTCAAGCTGAGAGTTTAGCAGCAATAAATCTGAAATGGAGGGCTTGCAAATTATCCACATACTCAAAACTTTTTTGTTAGGTGCTTAAATAGAGTGGTAAATAGAGATCTTTTTCAATAGCCAGAATCTGAACAAAGACAGGAATATCAGGTGTCTGACCCAAGGCCAATAAAGCAAAACTCTCTCAGGTTTACCTTGTGTCCAGTTACCTAAAAGCAACTCCTTTCTGAGACAGAAATGACAAGAGCAAGACCTATCATGGACCAAAAGCATCTTTTGTCAAAACAGCATATTTCCTTTAGAAGCCAGAGTCTTGTCAGTACCTTTTTTTTATGAGGTTATCGCAACATGAGCTGTGTATATTGATCACTCTTTAAAGAGTTTGGTTCTTGCTAGTGGTTAGTACCTTTGTAACTGCCCTGCCTACTTGTGGCAGAAATGTGCCTTCTAAGGCATGGTGGGTGGTAGGAAGAGTATTTCTAAATCAGAGGAATCTGTGACTCTAGGATCTGGATCTTGCAGATAGTGGTGGTGGACTGTGACATCTCTGGTATTTTCATGCATTCTGGGCTCCAGGATTTCATAGGGCATCTTGAATTAGACAGTTGCCTTCTTTGTAGTCAAAGGAAGAAAACTTCCTTTGACTGTGTACAAATTCCTGCTAATTGATTATAATTCCACATGTAATCTTTGGTCTTTTTGCTTAAGATTTTAGTCACAGTGAAAACACATGTGTGTCATGATAAAAAGCTATTTTCCAGGTCAGTTTGGCTGATGTAGGGAGGAGTGAAGATGGAGTGAGGGTCGCTGTGGTCAAGGGGCCTCAGGGCCCAGGGTAAGCTGGCCCAAGTGCTCCTGCTGGGCTGTGCAAGGATCCTTATCACACAGGAAGAAGATTCTCCTGACCTTTAGGTGCTCAGAACAATTCTAGACTCAGGATTTGGCAAGGTCCTACTAAGTTGCCTGGGCTGGCCTCCAACTTTTAATCCTCTTCCTCAGCCTCCTGAGTAGCTGGAATTATAGGCACATGTCACAATGCCCAACTTCATGTGCAGGTATTTCTGTGTTGTCTTCTAGAGCAGGAGTTCTTTTGTCTACTCCTTTTCCCTGTCTTGAAATATGGCTATCTTTCTACACAGCACCTCCGTGGTTTGGAATGAAAAAGCTAGCTTGCCTTTGTTCTACTTTTCAGCTTCAACACAGAGATGCCCTTAGGATGCAGTTATCTTGTAAGTTCTCCAAGAAAAAATAAAAACAAATCAACTGACGTGGGTTTTCTGCTGCAGTTTGCCTAATTACAAAGAAATTATTTTGCAAGCTGAAGGCATGTGCTTACTTTTAAACAAGTACTTAGGTTGTGATATTTGTGAATTCTTTTGCTTTTCTTCCAAAAAGCTATTTTCCAATCTTTTATGTGATAGTGTAAATGATTTCTTTGTGTCAGTAAACCCTCAGCTGAGAAATGTATAAATAATTGTGCTAGGTTCCTTATTACATACTTGAGGATATGCGGAGAACAGAACAATGTGATTCTGACTTCCTAGAATCTATTTCAATGCTTTCATGTTGCTTTAATACAGGGGTCAACAAACTAGACCCTCTCGGTCAAATCTAGCTGGCTGCCAGATTTTATAGTTAGATTTTACTGCACCTTAGCCAAAGCCATTTGTTTATGTATTTTTTAATAACTACTTTTATACTACCATGGCAGAGTTAAATTGTGACAGAAATCACAGCGCTTTGTAACCCTAAAATATTTACATAATATTTGGCTTTTTGCAACACAATCCTGCCAATCCTGCTTAAAATTCCAGACACTGGAACTCCATCTAAACACACTTTAAATTAGAAGATACATAGGTGTCTGTGTGTGGATGTGCATGTAGATCAAAACTGTACCCACTCTTCCCTCATAATGCTTCCTTTTTTTTTTGCAATACTAGGGATGGAATCCAGGGCCTTGCAGATGCCGAACAAGTGCCCTACCACGGAGCTACAACCCCCAGCCCAGCGGTTCTCTCAATTGTGCAAATCTGCTTTTGGTTTTCCCTTAAGCTGCTTCCACTGTGATCTCTCGTACATTGATATTTTCAACTCTTCTCCTAAATTTGTTCTCTACATTTATGGTTACCTGGATTAGAGAACTCTCTTTGCTCAAATTTGGTGTGTCTGAAACCAAGTTTATCATCATTTCCCCCAAGCCAAGTTGCCCTGCAGACTTTCCAGTTTTCTCTTATTGGTCACATCAGTCTTGCACTTTGAGATCTTAATCATTGATAAAAGTGATCATATTTGCTTCAAATTTTACCTTCTGGTCCTAAAAGAACAAATGTAGTTTAAATCAAGGCCTAAGAAAAAATAATGGAGGACAATGCCTTGTGAAAAGTTCACAAAGCTTTCCTGATACATTTTTTTTTCCTCTAAGAGAGAAAATGGGGGGATTAACTTTGACTGGGGTCCCCACAGTGAGTGAGGCACTTTACCAACCACTATTTCTACGGAATGCACATAGTCCTCCAATAATGCTTTGAGCATTTCAATTCTCACCTTATAAAGGAGAAAGCTTCATGTTAGAGACTTGCCAAATGTCACACAGCTAATAAATCATGCCTATCTGTTGACATCTAAGTTATATTTCCCATCTTCTTGAGGTACATGCAGCCCACCCTCCACTCTTGAAAATTGTCTTTAGATTCTACTGAATTGGAATATTGAATTGATACTTGCTGAATTTTATTTTTAAAGCCATGTATCAATCAAAACTGACTGAAGTATTTGGTTAGCAGTGACTGTAGTTTTAATCTGTCAATTCTCCTAAGTAATATAGGTGACAATAATAGTAACAACAGTGGACATATATTGAGTGATATATTTATATTATGTAGGCAGCCTACCAACATCATTATGTGAATGTTTAATATTTGTTTTCACTTCTACCCTGTATTTCTGGATTTCTTTAATACCTCCATTTGGCAAGTAAGGACCGTGAAGCTTAGAGAGATTTATTAACTTGTACATGGTTACATAATAGGTGGTAAAATGAGGTTCAAACATAGGCTTTCAAGTTTCAAACAAAGACTTTAGTCTTTGACCTTACTATCTACAAAAAAGACCAACTTGTATGTATTTATCAACATACAGCATTTTGAGGGAGATTTTTAGTACTTTTTTTTTTTACATTCAAAAAAGTCACTTGAGAATGGTTAATTTTGGTACCACTACATCTCATAACAATTAAAAACTTTTAACTTTCTAAAGTATCTTCCATGAACTGGATTTAAATACATACCATGAATTGTTTTAAAAATATATCTTGCATATTTGTGATCATTATTTGTAAATCCTTGTAAAATTCTGTAAAGCTTGGAAAAGGCAAATATCAAATCCAGGATAAACTCTAGGGGCAGATGTGGTGTCAGTCTTGCTCATGGTTGAACTTGGACACCACATCCAAAGCCTGGCATGTGCAAGGCATTCAGTAAGTATTTGTTAAGTGATATGTTTTAATTTTTGTAGAAAAGATCCCCCAGAGGGTAGCAGTCTGCCAGTACAGAGTTATTATGAAACTAAAAGGAAAATCTGAATTTTATTTCTGTAGCATAAATATTTCCAGCATGGCTGGCTTTAAGCTGCCCATGTGACATGCCAGGCTCACAATATATCTATCAATGTGACAGCCAACTCTGGAGATCCTGTACTAATGGCCCTACACAATACCAGATGTGTCTACTATGATGTATTTGGGGAATTTATTAATTTTCTTAATGATTCAATATACTAGAAAGCCTGAAATCCTGACCAGGTCCACACTGCTATGTTACCTTGTGGTTGGAGTTGAGTAACATTGGTGTGAACCAGTGTGGTTTGTCTTAGAGCAAAGGTAGCATGTGGGTCCATGGTCTTCAACAATGAGAGATATTCAGGAAAGAAGAAAAGTCATGTCAGATATAGAGTCATGAGGAATAGGAAATGATTGGGAGGCAGTGAGATCAGACAGATCCAGAATAGAGAGTAGCATGGGAAGAAAAATATAGAAAGGTATGCATTCGACAGAGGGACGTGTCATTTAGGACCCTAAAGAGGGAACAGTTGAGATCTTTAGGTTGTCCGGATTGAACTGAGAAGGAGGTGGTGATACCCATTATGGGCAGCACTGCTGAGCATTAACATTTCATGTTTTCCTGTAGCTCACTCAAGCCACTCAGATTTGTGATATCACTTTCAATCAAAATCCTCATTACAGCAAGATTGCTTTTTATGCAGATATAAATGATAGGCATTTGAAACTAATTGAAGGCAAAAAACTTAACAAGACTCTCAGTGCCTCAAATTTGAAATAAGACAAATCTCTAAATTTATTTTTAAATGAAACTTCAAAATTTCCATGCTCACCGGAATTATGAACCATGTTAATGTTATTGTCTTATGGGCGTACTACCCGAGCCATTGAGGTAGAAAAGCTCCTCCTTTGTTGTGATTCTGTGTACCACACTGTTCTTCATGTACACTCGCCATTCCACAAGTTATATGATGTCCAAGTTATAGCAGCAGTGAATGTTAAAACAACAGTCTTCATTTTATGAAGCAGCAATGTCATGTATATTGTAGTGTACAGATACTGTGGAAAATATAAATAAAGAAAACATTTTTCAATTGCCTGAAATTGTTGAACATAGAGAAAACCATTGCTAACAGTTTGCTGTATTTCCCCCTTGTCTTTTAAAGACATGGATAAAGAGGCATAATTATTCTTTCTTTTGTTCAATTTTATCTTGTATTTATTTTGTATATTTTAAAAAAATTATTTTACATTGTGTGCATTAGATAAGGATTATTTTTTCCCATGCCAGGGCACAACATGTACATGGGTAATCCAGCATGGCCAATGTATTTAAAAGTGTACTTTGATTTAGTATAATTGTCTTATGTATTTTACATGGTTTTTGGCCTCTTAGCCTGACTGTTAATCTGTGTTTATGATAAGTAGCTTGTTAAGGACTTAAAAAATAAATAAATGATTCTGCTGCAGGCAAAAAGAAAAGAAAAATAAAAGGAGGGGAATGAAGAGGAAGGGGAAAAAGGAATTTAAAAAAAGAAGTAAACTATATGGTCAGTTTCCCTGCGCCAGAAGTTGAATTTGATAAACCAGTCATGATATACCATGGTTTTACTTGGACAAACACCGCACAGAAAAAAAATTAATGCAAAAGAAAAAAATATGTAATGGCTGCAGTTTTATGCTCCAAGAAAATCTTTCCTATATTAATTGTTTGTGTAATAACAAATATTAACTTGGAATTAGGAGAGTTGCGATTTATGTGGGATCCTTGGGAATGCAAGGCTCGCATATGTGATGCGTGTGCGTATTTGATTGTCAATACCAGCACTCGCTGGAACAGTAGAAGCCAGGCAGCTGTTACTCCATAAAGAGTTTGTAGATTTTCTGCAGGTTGCCTTTCTGCAGGCTGAGGAGGGGGAGTTCATAAAAATGTGGCTGTCTTTCCCACGCTTATAAAATGCAGACATTGTGATGAAACGTGCGTGGACACTGGCCACCCATTCTTCACCTAACACATCTTCCCTGTGTAGATCATCTACATAAACTGACTGTGAGAAGACCTGTCTTCATGCAGTGTTCAAGCACCTGGTGATCAGCCCATGACTAATTTAATCCTGGTGCTTCACTCTCCAAAGAGACAAAAAGGTAATGGGTCATTATAAGGGACATTCTCTCTCTACTGGAGCTCCTGGTGCTCCTTAATTTTTTAAAGTACATCATCTTGATAAGGACTAACATAAAATAAGGAATGGCCACTGTCCCAAACTGGTTCATAACCTCTTTGAAGTCAAAGAGCTAGTCACTTGTACATCTTTGTATCTGCCCCAGAATTTAGCATAATGTCTATTTAAAGCCTGAATAACTGACTTTTATACCTATTATATTTTATTCCCAGCAGAGTATTGCTTACTAATGCTTTTTTTGTGTGTGTGTGTGTGTGGGTACCGGGGGTCGACCTCAGGACCTCGCGCGCCAGCAGGCGCCCATGCCGCTGAGCGATATCACCGGCCCTTTTTTTGTATGTGGGTACCGGAAATCGAACTCAAGACCTCACACTTGCCAGGCAGGCGCTTATGCTGCTGAGCTATCTCACCGGCCTTTATTAATGCTTTTACTTCTTTACTTAAAACATTTTTAATAAAAGATCTAGATGCAAGTGTTCTCATTAATCATGCAATATTAGATAGACATCTAACCTGTTTACCGGTGGACCTGTTTACTCGTTTGTAAAATAAGGTGGTGAGACTTAGTATTGTATGAGAGGAAAGGTGCTCTCTAGAGATGCCCTGTGGAGCTCCATCTGCACAACATTTTCATTAGCGAGGAGGCTGTTGACATACTACTAATCAACATCACAGAGGATGTGAGGCTGGAAGGTATGATTAATGTCGAATGATAAAAGCAGAAGACAAAAGGATTATGGCAGCTTGGAACAATAAGCTATACTCAGCAAGTATATTTGCCCTTAGAATACAAAGCTTTCAATGTCAAGCTTTCTATAATGGTGTAATGCAAATAAGAGCAAGAGAAGAAGGCTTCACCTACAAAATAGCACCAACAACTAAGACTTGGGAGAAATGGCTACACGGTCGGGGGTGATACAGCTTGAACACAAAGCTAATTTGTGAGGATATAAGATTGATTAAAGGCCTGAGGTCTGTCCAGATAAGTTAGTTAATCTCCCTGTGATTGAGGTCTTTCTCTCTAAACTTGAGATAGTCATCATAAATACAATTTATGGTTATTTCATACATCTATTAAGCACTATGCTACTAAGCACTGTGCTTAATTTGTCTCAGTAATCTTCATAAAATCTCCATGAGATGCAGGAATTAATAGGACACCCATTTTATAGATGAAGAAACTGAGGCTTGGATTGTTTAGGTCATTGCCTAAGACCATGCAGGTAGACAAGGAAGAGTTTGGGCAAAAGTCTTTCTCTGACTGACCTCAAAGCCTGAACTATAAATTTCTATTTTCTATCACTTCCCTCCATAATGTCTAAGAAGAAGAAACCTAAAGGTGACATACACATCCTAGCACATTGCCTCACACAGCATGAGTGTAGAGTAGCTGTTAAAGGCTTCCTTGCTGCTTATCCATCTCTTGTCTCATCCTCCACCATACTGGCAGAGTTCCAACCTAGTGTGTACCTCTGTGGCAATCATGAGGCTTCAAGAGTAGACCCTCCTTCCACAGGAACAGGCTTCCTGTGACTTTACCTGAATGATCAAATTCTCCTTTGTAGTCTAATATGAATCATTTATAGCCAGTACCATTGGAGAGCAGCTAGATACTTACTATCAGCGACAGTGCTCACCTCTGTATATTCATACTCAAGAGCTGCTGACAAGATGTTTGAAGGCCTTAAATTTGTGTTACTGAAAGCATCTCCTGAAAGAAATAAAACTTCTCTGCTGATAGATAAGCAAAACAGCCTCAAGTAAAAGTAACCCCCATATTTTAATTTCACAGCAGAAATAGGTATGGAAGAATAGGCTACACACAGAACAGGTAGAGAAGGCCCACCTAGCTTGGAGGAGTGGGAACTTTGTCCTGTTAAGAATTTGTGCCACTACTTTTTTCAGAGAACTGCTAAGGCTGGATTTGTGATAAGAATATGTGGTACCTGAATGACCACAGTGAACATATTTGTTGGCAACTTCATATTCCCAGGAAGGACAACATCTCCATGGTGATTAATCTTGATTGCCAACTGATTGGCAGTAGGAACACCTGCACCTCAGAAATTAGTAGAGCACACTTCTGGGTATGGCTAGGTGGGTCATGAGATAAGACTTTGGGGACTATTTCTGGTCCCTGGCCCCTTTCTCTTTGTGTCTTCCCCTATTTTCTGCTTCCTGGCTTTCATGAATTCAGCAGCTTTTCCCTGTCATGCCCTTCCACTATGATGTTTCTGTCTTAGAGCCAGCTGACCATGGACTGAAATCTCTGGAATCGTGAGCCAAAATATTTTCTTCTTTTAGTTGTGTATGCCAGTTATTTTGTCCCAGCAATGGAAAGTCACCAGCAAATCTCCCTAGCTTTCTCCTGCTTAAAAAATTTAAGTTGCAGATTTACTCTGAACCCTAACTTAGGAGCTTTGACTATTAGGACAGTGAGTATGTCAAGAGTGTAGCTAAGTTGTGTGGGTCACTACAATGAGCCAAATTCCTTGGCAAAATGACCTTCCTCCAACAGCAGCAGGTATGCCTCCACCCATGAGCTCCAGAAATGTTTTCTGGAATTGAATATGGGGATAAATCAGTCTACCTCCCTTGGAAGAGTGTAGGATCCATCACTTCGTTGAAAACACATGTGCCCTGGCATGGGAAAAAATTCCTTATCTAATGCACACAATGTAAAAGAATTTTTTAAAAAAGTACAAAATAAATACAAGATAAAATCAAACAAAAGAATAATTATGTCTTTATCTGAGTCTTTAAAAGACTAGGGGGAAATATAGCAAACTGTTAGCAATGGTTTTCCCTATGTTCAGCAATTACAGGCAATTGAAAAATATTTTTCTTTATTTATATTTTCCACATTATCTGTAATAAGAAAATATTTTTTATTATTGCAACATAAATATTTATTTTAAAAAATCATTTAAAGTGTGATAGCAATAAGACAAGCTGAGATGTGTATGCCTGCAAGGACCAGTAAACTGGCCACAATAGCAACTGAACCTCTGCTTTACCAGCTGTCTGACCCAGTGCTACCTTCTGAGCAGGAACAAGGCATTATAAGGAGGTTGTGGATTGTGTATGTGAAGTTACCTATCAAAAGATATTTAGGAGTGAAAATTTCTTTTTCTTTTTTGCAACACTGTGGAGGTTGTCATATTCTCCTAAGGAAATCTGTTAACATTTAACTTGTCCTTTTTTAAAAAAAAGACAGATCTTGAAAATGTTGAAGGAAGAAGAATAATGGGCCTCAAAGAGAAGATGCTACAGATCTGGGCTGGTTGTTTCTTTCCACTTTTATAAGGTATGATGTTAAGCGTGAAGTTTGATTCATACCCATGGATGTGATGAAAACAATTAAAATACATGGCCCTTAATTCTTCTTATTAAATATTTCTATGAGTTAGGTAATACAACACTAAGGATGTCTATGTAAGTGGCTGTACATGACACTGAATCACACTGTGGTATCATTCTTTTTCAATTCTCTTTCAGTATTTCTAAGTGCTTCAGAGGTGAGACTCTGATTAATGCTAATAGATCTTTGAAAATTAATACTGGGGAATCTTTCTTGTTAGCCAAAGAGCAGGCCTCAAGCTCTACTACTGTAGCAGAAGAAAACATTTAACTATAAATTGATCAAGTTGGCTCATTTTTATTTTGTTTTTATAGTCATGTATTTGTAGCCACTGGTGCTGGGTTTCCACTTACAGCAATGCTGTAATGTTTCCTTTTGAAAAAAGTCATATAGTGAGGCAAATGAAAGAAAAATAGGTTCAATAATATGGTTAATTCATAGATGTGGTAAGAAAAAAATTAGGCACAATTTGCAAGTAAATAAAGCTTATTAAACTGGTCTAGGAAGTATAGGGACCATTCAGTGAGTTATGCCCTTTATTATCAATCTAAAAGTCCCCCTCTTTTGTCCTCTTAAAGCACATATCAGATATGAGTACAACATTCCCAATCTTTTATACTGCTGTTTTGTATATGCATCACACATGTGGGTGTGTATGTATGTATGTGTGTATCTGTGTGTTTGTGTGCTGATGACAGGAATTGTCTTTTCCTTATCCTGATTGTCTCCTCTGCTCAGCATCCACAAGTCATGGGCCTGGTGTGCACAGAAGCTGAACTAAACATTCCCGTCTTGCCTCCCACTTCCTAGGCATGTCCACTGGACTGCACTTAGATAATATGGACATTGAAGGTACTCAAAATGTTGAGGTCCATGTGGATTGGAGTTCCAAGTCTATTACACCCAAGTAAATACTAAGAACAGATATGATACTTGAGAGAAAGTTGGGTCCAGTTCAACACAAATGAGCAAAATCAATGATGGCTGTGAATAGACCAGGGAATGACATTTTTTTTTTTAACAATGGAGAGCATACCCATAAAATAAAGACCATCTTTTTAAAAAGAGAAGATACATGTAGCACTAGAGTGGGATAAACCATGGAGTTGTATATTTACCTCCAAAGGTATAGGTAATCCGCTTTTGATTTATATTAAGATTGTGTCTCCGAGTTTTTGAATACTCTTTTTACTCTCTCATCAAAGATTGAACCAGAATCTTAAACTTACTGAATGAGAATTGGCTAAATTCCAGATGGTAATACTGGTAACTTTCTATATTGATGGACAGGAAAACAAAGGCCTAGAAATGAATGAATTATGATCTAGCTGAGATCACACAACTGATTGTTATTAGTGGTGGAAGACTTGAACTGGGTACCTCTGTTTCCAATATGGCATTCTTCCTATTTCCTTGACATTTCTCTCATCATGCAGATCACTGCTTAGCTTTTAGTACATTTTTACTTCAATTAATGTTTTAATTTATTTTAAATTCAGTTTATTTTTATTTGCAATGTGTAATACACCCCTTTGATACTCAAATGTGATCTTCAGAAGCATTAGAATCAGCCTTACCTGAAAATTGTTTTAAAGATGCAGAATCTTGTTCCTACCTCAGGTCTTCTGAATCAGAATCTGCATTTTAATAAGATGTATAGATGATTTGCATTACATTAAAGTTCTTCATAACACTTTTATTAATTATATCCATAACTCAGTAGTGTTCTGAACTGAATGAGGAAGCGAGGTAATCTTTTAGTTCAGTAGTTCTCAATCATCATTTCATGTATACCAAACAGAAATTACTTTTACATGTAGGTTCCTCAGCATTACTCCCAAAAATTCTGTTTCAGGAGGCCTGGAGTGGACACCAGCTGCAATTATTTTAATAAGGTGTACAAGTTTTGATACAAGTGGTCTTTGAAGACTTTGGTTTGGTTCTTTCTTAGTTGGGTGTTGATAAATAACTTCAGCATTTTCTTGAAATGAATCCCTGTAACATATTCATTTCATGGCTGTCAAGACTAGAATGGACCTTTAAACTTCTGGAACAGATGCCTGAAATAATCAGATTAATAAAGCGTGGTATAACACTTCCTGTGAATAATTTTCCTAGTACAATATCATCGTACTTATCCAAAGTGTATAAAGTGGTGGCAAAACTTTGGCACACAAGAGGGCTGTTTGTATCACTGAAAGCTCTAAAAGGTTCACCATCACCGCTATATGTTGTATGGGCTATGGAAACCTAGTTGAAACTAATTTAAGTATATAAGAATTTGTTACCTTTTGTTATTAATTAGCCAGATGATATGTAGTTTCAGGTAAAGCTGAATCCAGTAGTTCAGTGGTTCTTAAGCTACCCCTCTAATTCTCAGCTCCGTTTCTATTTTCAGCTCTGCTGATCTGGGTTGTTTGCCTCTCTCTTCTCTCACAGAGATGTGTTTTCTTTTAAGCGAGGAGAAACAGGCCTGGAAACAAATACGAGTTCACATTCTTCAGCTTCAGTCCAAAACAAATAATCCTGAAGAATGCTTGCGATTAGTCTTCTTTGGAACATGCGCTCATTTGTGGACTTCTGTGGTCAGAGGAAACAATGTATTCTCATGGCCCACACCATATCATTTATGTATGGTACTACTTGGAAGTCTTAGCCAAAACTACACGCTTCAGAGTTGAAAGAAGCAGTAGGCAGAAATATAACAGATTTCTCACAATTTGAAATAGCATCAGTGCTTTGGAAACAACCTAAGAATACATCAGTGAGGGAATCATCAAGGATGAGATACACCTGAAATGGAATATTCTGCAGACATTAGAACTTATGGATATGAAGACTGTGATAAAATACTTCTACAGTTTCATATTATGTGAAATGAAAAACAAGCCTGAGTATCTTCTGTTCGCAGCAGTGTTGATGTGATAGCAATGTGTGTGTATTTGGATGGGGATCATAAGGAAAAAAAATCCATCAGTGCCAAAGGCAGTGAGATTCAAAGTACGGGTTTTCTTTCTTTCCTTTTTGTATTAGCTTTCATTTTCCCTTTAAATATTATTTTCTACATCCATGAAATAAAATGCTATCATTTAAATTTTTTCCTTAATAGTACTCCTGTGCAAGGTTTTCTGTAGGTTCAGACATTACTTGATGTCTTCTTTAATGGAGTTTTGATCTTTTGCCTGCTTGTGATTTAGTCCTCCTTCTGACAGGAACATGAGGACCCTTCTCAGATTATTTCCATGATGTGCCTGCTTATATATGGTCCAGGGATAGGTTTGTGACTCAGTTCTAGTCAATCAGTGTGTAGATTCTTCTGACTTCTACGTTTGGTTCAGGAATTATTACGGGATTCAAATGAGTTTAATGAGACTCAGTTCTAGTAATTTTGTTGGAACAATTAGGAAAGAAAAGCTCTGTTTTCTCAGGGACTTTCAAACTGGTAGGTCCACAGCCAGAAGCAATCAGTGACCATTTGGCTTTGGAGTGAATGCAAAGGCAGAGACGAGATGGTATCTTAATGATAATCATTTTGTCTCATCTATACTAGTAGCTTATCTTGGTTCATTGAAAAGGAAGTTTTGTGCTATTATCTGTTTCTTTTTTATAAGAATCTTTTTGATTTTTGTCCTCTACTCTGAGCAACTACTTTGAAGATAATGATGCATAGTGTATTAACTATTGTTATTCTCTTGTTTTCTTATGAAATGTTGTGTTATTTTTTCATGAAATAAAAAAATATACTCATTGAGTACCTAGCCCTATCATGTCAGAAGTTAGTGTACCCACAAACTTTTTTAAATATTAAAGTTTATATTTGTAAATAATTCTAGATTGAATTCAGTTGTAAGAAATAATTCAGAGAGATCTATATAAAATTTATTTATATATTTCCTCCCAATAGTAATACAATATCTTACAAAACTATAGAAGGGTATCATAGCAAAGGCACAAAGAAGATACTGACACAGTGAACATGTAGAATACTTCCATCCCTGCAAGCATCTTTATGTTGTCCTTTTACGATCATAGCCAATTCCTTTTTTTCCTCATTCTCCTCCCTAACCCTGGGAACCACTGATCTGTCCTCCATTTCTCAAGTTTTGTATTGCAAATGTCATATAAATGAGACAGTACAGTATATGATCTTTTGGAGGTTGGTCATTTACATTGACTATACTTCCCTGAAAATTTGTGAAACTCATGTTTGGCTTGTTTCTTTTTATTGTTCAGTATTATTACATTACTGTATATGGATACATGTAATTTGTTTAAACACCAGCCAGTGAGGTAAAGCTATGTTTTTTGCAGTTTTTTTTTTTTTTTTTGTGTGTGTGTACCGGGGGTCGACCTCAGGACCTCGCACGCCAGCAGGCGCCCATGCCGCTGAGCGATATCACCGGCCCTTTTTACATATGTGGGTTCCGGGAGTCGAACTCAGGCCCTCGCGCTTGCCAGGCAGGCGCTTACGCCGCTGAGCCATCTCACCAGCCCTGCAGTTTTTGATTATTAGGAATAAAGTTGCTGTACCAATGAATATATAGGATTTTGTGTCAATATGTTTCATGTTTTCTGAATAGATGCCCAAGGATATAGTTTCTGGATTATATTGTAATTACCACTTTAGTTTTTTAAAGTAATTGCCAAACTATTTTCCAAAGTACTTGTACTATATTATGTTTCTACCAGCAACATATTAACCAACACACTTTTTAATTTTTGCTTAAGCTAATTCGAGCTTGTCATTACTTGCCTTCTCTCCCATAATTCATTATCAAATATAATTCTTATGCTTTGTATCATTTATTTCTTGCCATAATAGCGCTGCATGTGGGAGACCAGAGGAGAATTGAGGCCTAATTGGCCTCCTCTGTGGGCACGAAGGAGAAAAGCAACACACAGGGATGATGGCATTGCTGATTCTAGGGAAAAGTTAATACAGCTGAGGTCAGGTTGTTTACCTGGACATGTACTAGTGGATAATGGAATGCAGATGAATCTTGTGTTACTTTAATTGTTTGTACCCGTGTTTGAGTGAATAAAAGCAGGATGAACCAGATGCTCAGGGATCCTCTGCCTACTAGAGGTAAGAGCCCCCTGGAGGCTCACATGTTAAACTGGTTCTGTGTCTGTCTTTCATCCTCATTCACCCCCAGATCAGTGTGACAAACTAGCAGTGCTAGGTCCCTACATGTGGTACCTTGGGTGGGGAAAGACCAGAGTGGGCTGGTTCCCCATGGGTGGCTTCTGGGCAGGGAGCTGGGACCAGTGTAGGCTTGTATGCTACAGCTATACAACAAACTGCCCCTAAACTCAATGGCATGCAACAATAAACATTTATTTCCATCGATCTCTAAGTTGATTGTGAACCGTCTGTTCTAGGCTAGACCCCGCTAAGCAGGTGGGCTCCACATTGTGGGTTGGGCTCAGATTTGCTTCATGTGTTCTTTCTGGGTTATATTTCACTTACTGTCCAAGTATATTCATTTACTACCTGTGGAATGTTCTCAAGTCCTTTGGCGCTCTGCCTGGAATGTAAATATCAAGCTTAAACAAAGTCTACCTAATAGCACAATGGCTTAAGGAAGTTACACAGCTGATTCCAATTTCATGGGCAAGGAGGATGCATTCCACGTCTTGGGGAAAAAACTTCAAGTCACATGGTAAAAGATGTGTAAAAAATATGATATAATAACAAAATCTCTACTTTTCCCAAAACATTTCTCTTGGTCTCACCTAATTTCTACTGCCCATAGCAACACTGCATTTTGAATTTTATTTATTATAGTGGAGACAGTAGTAAATTATAGTAAGAATTGGCACTCCTTAAGTTTTATAATTTTTTTTTTGGTGGGTACCGGGGGTCGACCTCAGGACCTCACGCGTCAGCAGGCGCCCATGCCGCTGAGCGATATCAACGGCCCCTTTTTCGTATATAATTTTTTTTTTTTTTTGTGGGTTCCGGGAGTCAAACTCGGGCCCTCGCGCTTGCCGGCAGGCGCTTAAGCCCCGAGCCATCTCACCGGCCCAAGTTTTACAATATTTTTGATGCAACCAGTCACCCTCCAGAGGTTCAGAAGTCTACATTAATTGTGAATATGTTTTGTAATTTAAGCATTCATCTTCCTTACTACTGTCTTCCAATCACAATGGCTAAAACATGGCAGTTTCCATTTTTTATTCCTATGGATTGCTTCTGAGATTTAGCAAGACTTTAAGTTGATATAGTAGCAATTACTCTTAATTTGGGATAGAATTTCTAAATTCAAATCCTAGTTATAGTACTTGTTAGCTACAGGCATTCATTTCCTCATCTATAAAGCAGAAATGATAATCCTTACTTAAAAGCATTTATGTGAAGATCAAATAGATTTGAAAGATTTTGCACCCAGTCAAGTACTTTATGTTTATTCTTCATTCTAGTTATTTCAATTGTACAGAATGTCTTCTCACAGGATTTTCTTTTTCTGGGATGGACTTCACAGTTTTCTTGATCTGTCTAAGCCAATAATGCTGCCTTTTGCGTATTGTGACTGTCACCATAGGGAAGAAAAAGAAAGGACATATAATTGATTAAAGGGATGAGCTGAGGCCATGAGAACACAGAACTTCATAATTATGTGTTGTTAAATCTTATAAGACAACCTGATTTGACATTGATGGGCCTGAATAGATTTGTTGTAGCCTGGTTTATCTCCTTCAATATATTTTGACCTTAGTACACACAGTTACCTTGAAAATGGGAGGAGGTTGTGGTTTGTGGATGGACTGGAATTGGTGGTATTTTCTTCAGTTGATGGGACCATCCCTTTAGACTTGGTGGTTTTGGAAATTGTGGTTCTCTGTCCTTTATGGCTTTTGGCAGTTTTTTCATACCAAATAAATGGGACTGTTTGAAGGCTGTTTTCTTTTTTGTATGTTCATGTGTATGTGTATATAAAGTCTTTCTGTATAATCTTTTTATACTTCTATTTCCAGAATTTTTTTTATTTTACATTAAATTTTTTTAAATTTAATTTTTATTGGTATATGTTTGAAGTACATAATGATTACATTTACTGTAGGGAGTTCGGACATGTACTAATTTATTTAAGATGCAAGAAGCCTCTTATGTCTCAGGAATCCAAAGTCCTAGTTCCACCAGGGTATGGACCAGGTATATGATCTTGGGGTTAACAGTTCAAACTCACAGTGTTTATCTCTCTGCAGTAAAAACAACAGAGTAAAACTTAATGCCTGATAGGATTCTCTTCAGCTTTAATACTCTATGAATCCATGACTATGCACTGATTTCCTTGGAGCTATGAACATATGGTGCATATCCAGGGGATTAGGACAGCACATTTCTGGTTTTTCCACAATGGGTCTTGGAGGTAAGTGACTCCATGTTCTTGTTTCACAGTGTCATTAGACCAAGAAAGCACAAATCTAATCTTCATCAACATCATCAAGTTAGGGTCACTTGTAGTCTACTCTGACCTCTGAATCTTTCTCCATGCTGACACAGTTATTCAAAATTGGTCTGATCTTAATTCATCTTAGGTCATTTTGATTTGCAATATTCAGTAACTGTTGGTGTATCTAGAAAGCACCATTTTGTGCCATTTTTTTTTCAGGATTACTTTTAAGTTTCTGCAAATACTTAGTAATGAAAGACCAGTTTGGTTTTTGTTTTGTTTTAATTCCTAACCTAGTAGAGAACTATATTTGTGAAATCTTGTATTTGGATGGTATGCAGTGCCAAACTGCTATAAATCTTTCCAAATGCTTGCTCTTAATTTTGTACATTTTCTACTTGTTTGTGTGCATGGATTTGTTTCTGAATTCACCAATTCTATTCTGCTAATCTATTTGTCTCTCTATTGATACTACACTGACTCAATTAGTATGGCTTTAAAGTGACTGTTAATATTCATTAAGAGCAGCTCTTTTTTATTTTAAAGAGAAAAAACAATAAAAACAATGATACAAAATTTCAAAACAAGATAGTAGGAAAGTAACAATGGTTAGTCCATTGCTTATTGTTATCTTCAAAGTAGTCCCTCAGATTACAAGACATAGGCATGAAAAATTTATCAAACGATGTAAACACAAAACATTCTTTTCAATGGACTTATAGAAATTAGTAGTATAGCTATGTTATGGTTTGTGTCTAGATGTCCTCCCTAAGCCTCATACAGTCATGGGGGCAGGCTTCTAGAGTTTGTGATTGATTCGTTGTCTAGTGCTGGGATTATGGGCATGAGTGATACACCTGCCCTGGGGCGGGTAGCCTGCATGCAATATAAGGGAGGGAAGGATGCTTGCTCTCTTTCACACTTGCCCCTCGCTCCTCCATTTTTGCTCTTGCTGATTTGCTGTCTCCCGCTGCCATGAACTGTTGCCCTCTGCCACGTGCCACTCTGCCTTGGAGCCAGCTGAATATGAACTGAAACCTCCACAAACTGTGAGCTAAATAAACCTTTCCTGCCTTAATTTTGGACATTGGGTATTTTGTCTCAGCAATGAGAGAAAAGTAACCAAGACAAGCTATCTTAGCTATCTTGTGTGTGTGTGTATGTGTATATACATATTTATATATTTTGTGTAGATATATATATCTATTTACTTTTCCTTTTTCCTTTCTTTTCTCCTTTCCCCCATCCCAGTTTCTCTTTCCTTTTGAACATTCTCTTCCCATGTCCCAATATCTATTGTACATATATATATTTTTTTTTAATGTGGGTACTGGGAGTTGACCGCAGGACCTCGTGCTTGCCAGCAAGCGCTTGTGCCACTGAGCGATATCACCGGCCCTTTTTTTCCTTTATGTGGGTACCAGGAATCGAACTCAGGACCTCACGCTTGCCAGGTGGGCGTTTATGCTGCTGAGCTATCTCACCGGCCCCTATTGTACATATTATATCTTACTCTTTCAGGTTCTTACACTAGGGAGACAATACAATGTTTACACATGTGAGACTAATTTATTTCACTTATGAGTATGGTCTCAAATTACATCCATTTACCGATAAAAGTCTTGAGTTTATCCTCCTTTATAGCTGAGTACTATTACATTATATAAAAATACCACATCTTTTTTGTTTATTCCTCGGTTGATGGACATTTGGGTTGTTTCCAAGATTTAGCTATTACAAATCGTGCTGCTATAAACATGGGTGCAGATATATCACTATGGTATGATGTTTTTAATTCTTCTGGGAAAATACCTAGAAGAAAATAGCTGGGTCGAAAGGGACCTCTAATCCTAGTTTTTTGAGGAATCTCCACACTAATTTCCACAGTGGTCGTACCAGTCTACACTCCTGCCAACAGTGGAGAAGGGTTCCTTTTTCCCCACAGCCCTGCCAGCCTTTGTTATTGGTTGATTTCTTGCTAACAGCCATTCTTTCTGGGGTGAGATGGAATCTCAGTGTTATTTTAATTTGCATCTCTTGAATGACCAATGATGTTGAACATTTTTTCTAATATTTATTTGCTATCTGTATTTCTTCATCTGAGAAGTGAATATTCATCTCAGATGCCCATTTTTGGATTGGGTCTTTGAATTTGGGGGGTCTGATTTTTTTCAACTTTTGTATGTTCTGGATAGAAGTCCTTTGTCTGAGGGAATGTTGTCTAACTTTTTTTTCCCACTCTGTGGGTTGTCTTTTTACTCTGTTGGTGATTTCTTTTGATATGTAAAAACTTTTTAATAAGATGAGATCCCAGGTGTTGATTCTTTGGAGTATTTCCCGTGCAGTTTGGGTTTTGTTCATGACGTCTCTGCCTACACCTATGTCTTCAAGATTTCTACCTACTTTCTCTTCCAGTAGATTCAGTGTTTCTGTTTTAATATTTAGATCTTTGATCCATTTTGGCTTTAGTTTAGTGCCTGGTAATAGACATGGGTCTAGTTTTAGTCTTCAGCATGTAGAAAGCCAGTTTTACCAGCACCATTTATTAAAGAGGCTATCTTTCTTCCAGTGAACATGTTTGGCCCCTTTGTCAAAGATAAGGTGGCTGAGTGTTTTTGTAGTTGTGTCTGTATCTTCTAATCTGTTCCACTGGTCCTCAGATCTGTTTTTTTGCTAGTACCATGCTGATTTTATCATAGTAGTTTTGTAGTATAATTTCAGTTTGGGGATTGTGATGCCTCCAGCCTTGCCTGTGCTGCCCAGAATTGCTTTTGCTATTCTAGGTCTCTTCTGGTTCCAAATGAATTTTAGGAATGTTTTCTCCAGTTCTGTGATGTAAGCTAATGGTATTTTGATCGGGATTGCATTAAATCTGTACAGTTTTGGGAGTATGACCATTTTTACTATGTTGATTCTTCCTATCCATGAGCAAGGGATATCTTTTCATTTTCTGATATCCTCTTCAATGTCCTTTTTCAGAGTACTGTAATTTTCAATACATAGTTGTTTTACTTACTTTGTTAGATTAATTCCTAAGTATTTGATTTTTTTGGATGCTATAGTGAAGGGTGTGGTTTCCCTAATTTCTCTCTCAGTGAGTTTGTTGTTTGTGTCCAGAAATGTTATTGATTTTTGAGTGTTGACTTTGTATCCAGCTGTGCTACTGAATTTGCTTATTAAATCTAGAAGTCTTTTGGTGGAGCTTTTGCGGTCTATGTAGAGTATCATGTCATCTGCAAATAATGATAATTTAAGTTTTTTCTTCCCTATTCTTATTCCTTTTATTTCTCTCTCTTGTCTAATTGCTCTGGCTAATGTTACCAGAACTATATTGAATAGGAGTGGTGATAGTGGACATCCTTGTCTTGTTCCTGATTTTAGATTGAAAGCTTTTAGTTTTTATCCATTTAGTGTGATGTTGGCTATTGGTTTGTCATAGATGGCTTTATCCGATTGAGGTAAAGACCACGTATTCCAATTTTTCATAGGGTTTTTTTTTTTATCATGAATGAGTGTTGGACTTTGTCAAAAGCATTTTCTGCATCTGTTGGGATGATCATGTGAGCAGCTTTTTCTCTTCTGTCAGCTAACTTTTTTTTCAGCAGTAACATTGTTATTCATTGCTCTTTGCTTTTCCATGTGAATTATAAAATCATCATGTCAAGTTCACCAAAAACACCCTGATGTGATTTGCACTAGGATTTAATTTGCTCATCAAATTAGGGACAGTTTGATGTGTTCACTAATGTTCCTAATCTATGCACATAGATTATTTTACCAGTTAATTAAATTTTTATAAAGTTTTATGAATTTTTTCCAAAAACAAAAAGCATCCAGGATTCTATTCTGTGTTTGTTCCTGCGTCACATGTAACTCTTACAAATGGTATAGGTATATTGTAAAAGTGTTGGAAAATACATTTTCATGGCTGTTTTATAAGTATGCAGCTGATTTTGGTATATCAACTTTATATTGAACAATACTGCCCTGCTCATCATTACAAAAGTAATTTTTCCGTCAATATTTTGTTTTTTATATAGTCATAATTTGAAAATAATGATTTTTATCCTTACAATGTGTTTCTTTTCTAATTATTTAAATTTTTTTTTTCCTTTATTCATACAAGTTTGTAATACGTAATGAATACATTCATCATAGGAAGTTGGTACATACACATGGCATCTTAATTCTTTTTACTTCCCCTTTCTCTCCTTTCACTTCTTCCCTCCATCTTTTGGTCCCTTTTCCATTTGCAAAACATCTGTCTCTATTTCCTACTATCTATCTTTAATTCTACTTTTTAATTTATACTTTAGTTTTCTCATATAGGAGGAACCATGTGATATTTAAGCTTGTGTATCTAATTTATTTCACTTAATATTTTGGTCTCAAGGTGCATCCATTTTTCTATAAATGACTGAAATTTGTCCTTTTTTTTGTGGGTACCAGGAGTCGACCTCAGGACCTGAGCGCCAGCAGGTGCCTGTGCCGCTGAGTGATATCACCGCCCCATTTTTCCTTTATGTGGGTTCCAGGAGTCAAACTCAGGACCTTGTACTTGCCAGGCAGGCGCTGATGCTGCTGAGCCATCTCACCGGCCCTGAAATTTGTCCTTTACACAGAGTAGCACTCTAGTGTATATAAACAAATTTTCATTATCAGTTCATCTGTCAATGGATATATAGTCTGCTTCCAAGATTTATCTCTTATAAACTGTGCTGCTATAAACATGGATATGCATGAATTACTGTAATATGATGTCTTTAATGCATTTTGGAAAATACCTAGAAGAGGAATAGCTGGGTTGAATGGAATTTCTAGTTTTAGGTTTTTGAGGAATCTCCCTTATTGATTTCTATATTAGTTGTACTAGTTTGCATTCCATCAACAATGGAGAAAAGTTCCATTTTTGTAGCAGCCTTGGCAGAGTTTGTTACTATTTGATTTCTTGATCATAGCCATTTTTTTTTAGAGTAAGATGGAATTATATGTTTTAATTTGCATTTCTTTACTGGCCAGAGATGTTGAACATTTTTTCATGTATTTATGGGCCATTTGCACTGTTTTTCAGAATAGCATCTATTCATTTCAGTTGTCCATTTTTTTTTTATTAGGTATCTGGCATGTTTATATGATATGCCTTCTACCGAAATTGTAATTTATATTGGTTTACATGTTAAAAAAGGATTCTAAAACTATCCTTAAATTTATTTTTCTGATAAAACTAGATTTGTTTCATAAGTGAAAAAATTTGATGCTCTTTGATTATCCTTGTTAATGTGTTTCTTAATTCTAATCTGAATAGAAACCGAATTTGCTTTGCTATTTTTTTACATTTCCTCATAAACTTTGTAACTAGTGCCCATCAAAATTCTAATGTTTTAATAAGGTACCCATTATAGATTACAAAATGGAGAGATTACACTTAACCAGCTCCAGCTAAATATAGCCTGAGGACCACTCTTTCTAAACCTCTGCTGTTGCTTGAATTTGGCTAAAAAGTGTCTTAAACCTATCTCCAATAGTCTATTGCTTCTCTTCCAACATGAAACCTTTTTACATTTCCTCATGGACCTGACCAACCACTGGGATTGCTATCCTGGAACCTGGGGACCCAAATGGCACTGAGGGACCCAACTACAAATGGCTAATTAGCAATGCCTTCTGATAATTTTAAAAAATGCTTTCAGAGAAGGGGGATGGATTTTCATGATCAAAAAGATGTCATCTGGGGCCAGGGAGATAGCTCAGTGGCACAGCACCTGCCTGGCAAGCACAAGGTCCTGAGATCGATTCCTGGTACCAAAAAAAAAAAAAAATGTCATCTGTATCAACCCTAAAAAAAAAATAAGCAGAGTTGCAGGGGTTAAACAAAAAGGATTGTTATACATGATTGCCTAAAAGAAAAAGAACTTCCATAGATAGAATGATTATATATTTCCTGAATTAGGCTTCACGTTGTATTTGGCTCCACAATCTTTTTTTTTTTTATTTTAAAGAGAAGAATAAACAAAACAAATGAAAAAAAGAACAAATTTTCAAAACAACATAATATGAGGGTAACAATGGTCAATGCATTACATATTATTATCTTTAAGTTAGTTATTCAGGATACCAGACATTACCATTCAATTGTCCAAACATTATTGGCTCAAACCTTACTCTTCAATGAACTAAGTAAAACTGGTAGTGTATCTATCTTAACCATCTTATATACATATACAATTTTTTTCCCTTTCCCTTCTTTCTTTTCCCCATTCCAGTCTCTCTTTCTTATTGACCAGTTTCTTTTTGATTCACCGTGTCTATTGTACATTTTGGATCTTATTTACTCTTTCAGTTTCTCATACTAGAGAGACAATACGATGCTTACACATGTGCGTCCGGTTTATTTCACTTATGAGTATTTTCTCGAGTTGCATCCATTTACCTATCCTTTATGGCTGAATAGTACTCCACTGTATAAAAATACCACATCTTTCTTATCCATTCCTCAGTTGATGGGCATTTGGGTTGTTTCCAAGATCTGGCTATTACAAATTGTGCTGCTATAAACATGGGTGCACATATATCACTGTGGTACGATGTTTTTAATTCTTCTGGGAAGATGCCCAGAAGGGGAATAGCTGGGTCAAATGGGACCTCCAACCCTAGTTTTTTGAGGAATCTCCACACTGACTTCCACAGTGGCTGTACCAGTCGACACTCCCACCAACAGTGAAGAAGGGTTCCTTTTTCCCCACAGCCCCTCCAGCATTTGTTATTAGTTGATTTCTTTATAGTAGCCATTCTTTCTGGGGTGAGATGCTATCTCAGTGTTGTTTTAATTTGCATCTCTCGAATGACTAGTGATGTTGGCTCCACAATCTTTAATGGTACTTTTATAGACTCAAGCATATTCCTTTTACTTTTGCTCTAGCTGCCTCTGATAGAATCTACAGAACAATTCAGCAATAAAGAGCCGGACAAATGATGTGGTGCCAAACCCAGAAAGATTATGGACAATAGGCTTCATATAAGTAGACACACAAATATCTAAAAAAAAATTATCAAGCTTACCAATCATCAGGAAAATGAAAACAAGGAGGTACCACTGCACACCAACCAGATTATCTGAAAATAATGGGCCAATGGCAAATAGTGTCAAAGATATAGAGCAATTGAAACAAATTTCTGAAGGGAGAAGAAATTTGTGCCACAGCTTTAGAAAATCATTTTACATCATCTACTAAAGCTGAACATAGGCATACCCTATGATACTCATTCGTATATATACAATAGAAATGCATAAGTTTACCTAAAATCATGTATGAAGATATTCATAATATCATTAGTTGTAATTATCAAAAACTAGAAAGAATGAATCAATAGTAGTATAATTTGTGATTCATTCATAAAATGGAAAACCATATATCAATAAAATGAATGAAGTATCTTATATATGATAGGGATGGATCTCACAAACATGTTCTTGGTGAAAGAATCCAGGCACAACAGTGCATATAATGTAAGTTTTACATTGATGAAAAATTGGGACTAATCTATCAGAAATGTGGATAAAGGCTATCCTTAAAATGAGAGGACAAGGGCAGAATAGCTAGGCCACTGATAATGTTCCTTTTCTTTATCAGGATGGACCTCACATGAATATGTATTTATTATAATTCCTCAGCCTGTGTACTCAAAAGTTCTATGCATTTCTGCTTGTGATATACCTTATCAAAAGAATAATATATGCAATAACCTCTACATTGCTGACTGAATACCATCTGATATGACAGTAAGAATCTGCTTATAACAAGCTTTGCTGTATTAACAAATATCCCCACAAATCTCAGTGGCTTTTAATATCCAACACTTCTTTCTCATTTATGTATGTGTTGGTTGTAGATTGCTTTCTGATGTAATACATGTATGAAAGAGCTATGATGGAATCATGGAATGGCTCTACATTTCCACTCATATTTGGCATACTTCACTTTTTGCTCACATTCTACTGACCTCAACAATTCATATGGAAAAGACTGGTATCAAAGATGTAGAGCATATAAGGGAAGAGGCATAGTAGAAGCAATGGCTTGCAAGAAACTCCATCATCATGCCATAGTTACACCAGCAGCCTCATTTTTTACACCTAATACTTCCAGCTCTATTAGGAATCAGTTGTTCATGGTTTTCTATAGTCATTCTGATTCCTCTGTGCTGAAATCTTTGCTTATCCCCTTTGTTTAGCTGGGTATGCCTTTCTACTTCACCATGTTTTTACCTGGCTAAAAGCCTACTCGGGATTCTTTACGATGAAATTCAGATAATTCAATGCATCATATTCAAATTACTTGAAACCCATGTGGCATAGAAGGAGATGTACCATTATAAACTACAAGAGTAGAAACTAGTAACTCTATGTATCAGGTACTGAGCTAAGGACATTTGTATGTATCACCTCAGTTAATCCTCACACCACCTTATAAGTAGATGTTAGTATACGTACCATTTTTTAAAATTTTGTGAAATTTTATTAATACATGTTTACAGTACATAAAGATGGTTGATACAAGAGTTTTCCTAAATACATTCTTTAAAGTTTCTCAACCTGTTCCTTTATTTTTATAAAAAAATTTATTTTTACTAGAACATGTTTACATAATGATTACATTCATCATGGGGAGCTGGTACATGTAATTAAGACATCTTAATTCTTATATCCCCTTCCTCTCTCCCCATCCTCCATTTCTTGGTCTCTTTCCCATTTGTGGAAAAAAAAACAACTTATTTTTTCAAGGAACAACTTATTTTGACTATTAATTAGAAATAAAGTATTTCGAGTTAGCATCCTTCCTTTTTGCTCGCATAACATCTTGTATTTTGATCTCTCATGTAGATTATTTCACTGCATTATGATTCTTTTTCTGAGTCTCCCAAGCTGAATCATTTGCTTTCTGAGGAGATAGACCTTGTGTTCTGTATTTTTGTGTGCCTACTTTATAACACAAAAACTCACGCATGGTAAATCTTTGTAGAAATAATTAACTAAATGTCACTCAAATAATCTTTTTATTTTCTTCAGGAAATTCTGGGGCTTTCTAAAGTACCAGTTATTCAAGCAACACATGGTCCTCAGGTGCAGCAGCCACCTCCATCCAACAGGTAATAATCAATTATGGCAAACAGAATTTTATGATTTACGTACCTACTTTAAAAAAATTTTATTGTTTATTGGTACAATTTAGATATACAAAATGATCACATCCATCATAAGAAATTTGTACCTGTATTTGATATATCTTTATTTCCTTTCTTTCCCAAACCCCTCCTCTCCCTTCAACCACTCTTCCCTTCCCTATTTACAAGACTTTGTTTCCATTTTATCCTTCTTTTATCATTTTTTCCTTTCCCCTTTCTTTCTTTCCCCCTCTGCCCTCCCTAGTTCCCCTTCTTTTGAACCATTTTGTCCTATTTGGCAATACCTATTATACACTATAGTCCTTATTTACACTTTCATTTTCTCACACCAGAGAAACAATGTGATATTTACACGAGTGACCAATTTATTTCACTTAAGAGTATGGTCTCAAGGTGCATCCATTTACTTAGAAATGTCTCAAGTTTATTCTTTATGGCTGAGTAGTACTCCACTGTATAAAAAAAAAAGCCACATCATTTTTATCCATTCCTCAGTTGATGGGCATTTGGGTTGTTTCCAAGATCTAGCTATTACAAATTGTGCTGCTATAAACATGGTTGTGCAAATATCTCTGTGGTATGATGCTTTTAATTCTCCTGGGAAGATACCCAAAAGGGGACTAGCTTGGTTAAATGGGACCTTTAATCCTAGTTTTTTGAGAAATCTCCACACTGATTTCCACAGTGGTTGTACCAGTCTACATTCCCACCAGCGGTGGAGAAGGGTTCTTTTTTCCTCACAGTCCATCCAGCATTTTTTATTGGTTGATTTTTTGATAATAGCCTTTTTTTTTTGCAGTGAGATAGAATCTCAGCATTGTTTTAATTTGCATCTCTCAAATGACTAGTGATGTTGAACTTTTTAAAATATATTTATTCATCATTTGTATTTCTTCCTCTGAGAAGTGAGTTTTCATTTCAGATGCCCATTTTTGGATTGGTCTTTAAATTTCGGTGGGGGGGGTTTCCAATTCTTTATATGTTCTAGATATTAAATACTTAGGAATCAATCTAACAAAGGCAGTAAAAGATCTATGCATGGAAAATTACAGTACTCTGAAAAAGGAGATCAAAGAAGATAACAGAAAATGGAACATACCCCTTGCTCATGGGTAGGAATAACTAACATAGTGAAAATGGTCATACTACTAAAATTATTACACAGATATAATGCAGTCCCAATCAAAGTACCATTATCATACCTCACAGAACTAGAGAAAATATTCCTAAAATTCATTGGAACCAGAAGAGACCTAGAATAGCAAAAACAATCCTGGGCAACAAAAGCAAGGCAGGGGGCATCACAATCCCTGACTTGAAATTACACTACAGAGCTACTGTGATAAAAACAGCATGGTACTGGCAAGAAAACAAACCTGAGGATCAGTGAAACATATCAGAAGATGCAGAAACAACTGCAAACACACTCAGCCATCTTATCTTTGACAAAGAGGCCAAACACATTCACTGGAAGAAAGATAGCCTCTTTAATAAATGCTGCTTGAAAAACTAGCTCTCTACATGCCAAAGATTAAAACTAGACCCATGTCTTTCACTATGCACTAAACTAAAGTAAAAATGGATCAAAGATCTAAATACTAAAACAGAAACACTAAATCTACTGGAAGAGAGAATAGGTAGAACTCTTGACATAGGTGTAGGCAAAGACTTCATGAACAAAACTCTAATCACATGGGAAATAATAGAAAGAATCAACGTATCACATCCTATTAAAAAATTTTGCACAGAAAAGAAATTACCAGTAGACGGGGCCGGTGAGATGGCTCAGTGGTGTAAGCACCTGCCTGGCAAGTGAGAGGGCCTGAGTTCGACTCCCGGAACCCACATATGAAGAAAGCGCCAGTGATATTGCTCAGTGGCACAGTCGCCTGCTGGTGCACGAGGTCCTGAGGTCGACCCCCAGTATCCACAAAAAAAAAAAAGAAAAGAAAAGAAATTACCAGTAGAGTGAAATGACAACCCACAGAGTGGGAAAAAAAGGTTTTTTTTTTTAAAACTGAGGCTTCAAAATTATTTCTTCTGAATTTTTCTTTTCTGTGTAGAACCCATTGTTTTTAGCTATTCGAGAACATTTTGGATTCCAACTTCTTTTTTAGCCTCTAAGTATTAGGTCAAAAGAGAAAGCTACTGATTTCTCTGCCTGTCTCTTCCTAGATCCCTCTCTCTGTCTCTCTTATTTTTCTCTAGCTCTTTCTGTCTCTCTGTCATCCTCTCTCTGTGTCTGTCTTTCAATATCTGTCTGTCTCACTCAAGTATCATGTAATAAAACTATTTGTTTCTGAAACAAAAGTAAAGGATGTTCTGCTCTTTTTATTAACATACCATGCACATTCTTGCCTTACAACTGCTTTTATGCAAAATCATCAAGGATAAATTGGAATGCAAAGTAAAGGGAAGATAGAGAAGAATTCTCAAATTATTAAATGCCTTCAATATAAGATTAGGTAGGAGGGCCGGTGATATAGCTCAGCAGCTTAAGTGCCTGCCTGGCAAGTGCAAGATTCTGAGTTTGACTCCTGGTACCCACATTAAAAAAAAATAAAAGATTAAGTAGGATATCACAAGGAACGTATTCCTCATAACATCATAGGAGTTGAAAATGTTTTCCCATTTTGCTTAAGCTTGTAAACTGTTTCCAGTTCCTTTTCAGAATCATGAGGTTTATACTATAAGGAACAAGAGTCAAAAAATCTATCTGTCCATCATAAACTCATCTTCTAACTTGGGATATATTAGTCTGCACAGAATGGGAACTTTGGTGCTGTCAAAAATATGTCATTTGGATAATATTAAGGAAATTGTAACTTTTGAAAACATGGATTCTCAACCCTCAATTCATGAATATTCTTCAAAAGGTCTCTAATCTCAAAATAACAAATATAGAATTCTATCTAAAAAGAATATGCAAATTTTCATCTTAGGGAAGAGAGTGTCCATGATTTTCACTTGACTCTCAAAGGCATATACAATACAAAAGGAATTATAAACCACCATTTAAAGGGAGAAAGATAACAAAATATAGAGAAATAGAACAAGTTAGATTTCTCACAATGCCACTCTCCATTTATTTTTCTTCTACCTAATAAAATATATATGCACAGGCAGACTAGAATGTTCTCCTCACTTAATCCTAACAACTTAGATTAACTGAATTACTTCCTAGGCTGGATTAAAAAGTACTTGAAAGAGTGTACATTGTCATTTTTTCTCATCATTCCACTAAAAAGTCAGCATGTTCCAATAGCAGAAATTGTAACATCCCGAGCAGAAAAACAACATTTCCTGAACACCTACTCTATGAAGGTCACACTAACAATCATCACCTAATTTTAGTTTCTCAGTAGGCTTGTGAGATGAGCCGTGTTCACACATTAGGAAGGAGGAACCAGACTGCAGAGGTGAAACTCTGGTGTTAAGACATATGACTAGTGAGTTGCTGAAAACAGGATTCTTTGTGGTCTGCCTTTAAATGAATGGAAACTTTCATTGTGATGAGCTATGTCTGAAAGGCTTTGAAAAGAGGCACAGGGTAAGGGAAGGTAGGGTATTATTGGTTGACTTGGAAGCTAAATTACAAGCAGCCTTTTGAAGAACATCATTAGGAAGGGCCATTATCTCAAGTCACATTGCTCAGTCAACACTGGTGGAAATTTGAGACAGCACTAAAAAGAAGATAAAGTAATTTATATTATTTAAAATTACATAGGTAGCTATTGACTAAAAACAGAACAAAGAGGAAGAGTTAACACAAGCAAACAAGATTTTCTTTGTACAGTCAAATAAGATGGGAAGTAACAGAAATCAACATTAAACTGACTAAATAACTTAGGTTAATAAAAGAAACATTATTGGTAAACACCAAAGAGACATCATAAAAGATGGAGTAGGAATTTTGAGAAGCAAGTCCTATAAATAATTCTATGCAAACTAATTTGAAACAAGCACAGTGGATGTGTTTCGAGAAAAATCCGTTCAACAAAACCACATCACAGAAGAAAAAAATCTCAAGACACCTTTGTTACAAAAATTGAGCAAATATTTAAATATTCTCTCACCAGTATGAGCATACACACACACACATGTACACAGAAGGTCCAGATGATTTCATAGGCAAGTTCCATTCAAAGTCAATGGACCAATAATTCCAGTGTTATATACACTTTTTCAAGGACTAAAAAGATCTTGATTAAAAAGCAGTCATGAATAACAAGGTGAAGGAAAATTGTAGGCTAATCACTTTCATGATATTCATGAGCTTGAGGAAAAATACTTTTTTAATTGGCAAAAGTGCAGTCAAAATACAACACAAAAAAGGTAATGTATCACAATCAGCTGGGGCTTATCAAAGAAATACAAAACTAAGCCAGACAGTAGCCAATACCTGTAATCCTCTCATTCTAGGAGGCTAAGACAAAAGGATCACAAGTTCCAGCAACTTAGTGAGTGTAAACAAATGACATGAGGCAGAGATCACTCAACAGGCTTTTGTGAAGGCAATGAAGCATATGATTTAATACCTTGGTGCAGGCAGATGGAGGGTGAAAAATACCATCTGTAGTGAACAAAGAGAAGCAGGCTTTATAGGACTTTAAAGAAAGCAAGGGACATTAAGTGGGGAAATCTTAGTAAGCATCAGTGATCAAAGTTCACTAAATATCAGGTGCCTCAGTGGTCACAGCTCTTGGGGCATCCAGTATAAATGTTTGAATGTTTTCAGATGTCATGGTGCTTGGAGGATTCCATGTTCCATCTTACCTCTTTTTACCACACCCTGTGTTTGCTAAGGGCAATAGCGCCATTGCTGAACTGGGTTTTCTCTGGGAACAATGCTGCTGCTGACAAACAGGTTGGGTGCTGGGAGAGTCATGCCCAAATTGAGCCTGACAGTGAGACCCTGTCTCAAAATAAAAAACAAAAACAATATAGCTCAGTGTTAGAGTTCAACCTCTAGTACTGGTGGAAAAAAGAAGAAAGAATGCAAAGAAAATTTAAAGTTAAAATACCTATTAAAGAATTTTACAAATTAACAAGTCAATGGAGAAAAATCATAACTATCTCAAAAGGTGAAACGAAAAGCATTCCATAAATCTCAATTCATGATTAAAAAAATAACAAAAAACTCGTATTGAATTAAAAATGGAAGGTAACCTTTCTCTCTCTCCTCTGTCTGTCTCTTTCTCTGTCTCTCTCTGTCTCTGTGTCTCTCTACAGTCCTGGAAATTGAACCAGGGCCTTTACACTGAGCTGCATCCCTAACCCCTTTGTATTTATTATATCAAGACAGAGACTTGCTAACTTGCCTAGTCTGGGCTTGAAGTTGAGATATTCCTGCCCTAGACTTCCAAAGAACTTGGGTTACAAGGTTATGCTACCATACCTGATGAGAAGGGGACTCCTTTATTTTTTCCCTCATGTTAAGATTGCTTTATTGAGCCTGTAAGTTTATTTATTTTATTAGTACATGTTTGCAGTACATGAACCTTACATTCATCTTGGGAAATAAATACATGTACTTAATATAGTTTGATTCTTTTTATTCTTCTTTCGTTGATCACCTACTTCCTTCCCTCCATTTCTAGATCCCCTTTCCCTATTTTTGTTATCTTTGTTGTTTCTTATTTTTAGTTCATGTTTGTGACATCTTTTCGTAAAAATTTTATTTTGCTCTTTATTTGTATTTTGCATTACTCAAATGAGAGAAACAATACAGTTTTTAAGCTTGTATGTCTGATTTATTTCACTTAACATTATGTTTTCCAGGTGTATACATTTTCCTACAACGACTCAAATTTATCTTTCTTTATAGGCAAGTAGTATACCATTATGTATAGATACCGTAGTGTCTGGGGAGGGGTGTACACCACGCCACACCATGCCACTGCTCTGCTAGAACACGTAGCTCTCAACAATCCTAAACCCAGCATCAGTAAAAGAACTAAAGAAGCAGAGTTTAAAATAAAAGCAGATGATTTATTTGAAGGTGGGGAAAGGAGGAAGAGAGACAGACAGACAGAGACAGACAGAGACAGACAGCTACTCTGGGTGAGTAGGGAGTATTCAAGAGGGAAATATTCCTCATGGGCTCTTGTCTGCAGCTCCTGTTTTTGGGTTTCTTCTCTCTATGCAGGCTCCTGGAATCTGATTGGCTCCCTGAGTGTCTTTGGTCTTCCCCTGGGATTTCTTCTGGCCATATGATCTTTCCTGTTGTTTGGTGGAGGTTAGGATTATGGGTGGGGGGCTTAGGGACAGATAGTTTAGGTTTAAGGATTAAGTAAAGGGGTTTATATTAATCATGCTATCTGGGACCTGCATTTAGTTTCTTTGCCTGTGTCTTTCTGATTGCTCAAGTCTAGGTGCCTTTGTCTTTCTACTTCCTTGAGTCTAATCTGCAGAGGCAGAAGCCATCTCTAGTAAACCTCCTCTAGCTGCCCTTAATAAATATCTCCATTAACTTCTAACAAAGGCCATTGAGGCCTTCATCCTATTTCTTCCTTACCTACATGCTCCCCTGTCCCTACAGATACCACATTTTCTTTATCCATTCATCTATTGAGAGACATACAGGCTGCTTCCAGGATTTAGCTGTTATGAATTGTGCACCTGTAAACATTTGTATGCATATAGCTCTGTAATATGATGTATTTAGCTCTTTTGGGAAGATACTTAGAAGGGGAATAGTTGGGTAAAAAGGAATTTAGTTTTTCAGAAATGTCCATACTGATTTCCATTATGGTTGTACTAGTTTACATTCCTACCAACAATGTAAAAGGATTCCTTTTTTACTACATCTAGACCAGCGTGTGTTATTATTTGATTTCTTGATGATTGCCATTCTTTCTGGAGTAAGATGAAAACTTAGTATTTTAATTTTCATTTCTCTAATGGCCAGAGGTATTGAACATTTTTTCATTTGTTTACTAGCCATTTGTACTTCTTTTCAGAAGTATCTGTGCATTTCACTTGCCCAGTTTTTGATTGAGTCTTTTATTTTTGGTGGTCTAATTTTGGGGGGTTCTTTATGTATTCTAGATATTAATCCTTTGAGGAACAGCTGGCAAATTTTTCTTGATTTGTAAGTTGTCGCTTCACTGTGTTGTTTCCTTTGCTGTGCAGGATTTATATAATTGCATTTGTTGATCTTGCTGTTATTTCTTGTGCAATTGGAGTTCTGATCAAAAAGTCCTTGCCTGCATCTATGACTTCAAGAGTCTTACCCATTTTATCTTCCAGTTGGTTGTTTATATTTTAATATTTAGATCTTTGATCCATTTTTATTTTAGTACATGGTGAGAGATATGGGTCCAGCTTCAGACTTCTGCATTTGGATAGCCAGTTTTCCCAGTATCATTCATTAAAGAGGCTATTTTTAAGATTTAATGTTTGAAGCTTATTTTCTGTATGTTAGTGAGCTATAGTAGATGAAATTATACTAGGTGAAAGTCTTCATTTCTTTATACTTATGGTCCTTCTAGAATAGTTACTTTCACACTTATTGAAGGATCATTTTATTTTATTTTTTTGTGGGTACCTGGGGTCGACCTCAGGACCTCGCACGCCAGCAGGCGCCCGTGCCACTGGGAGATATCACCGGCCCTTTTTTTCTATGGGGGTACTGGGAGTCAAACTGAGGACCTCGCACTTGCCAGGCGGGTGCTTACGCCGCTGAGCTATCTCACTGGCCCTGAAGGATCATTTTAATTATACATCACAAGTTGTTTTTGTATGTATCAACAATTTATGAAACACATCTAATAAGCCCGATACATAATCTTTTATTGGTTTTAAGAAGCCAAAAATACTCACATTATGCTTAGCAAATGATTTTCAAGTATTTAAGTTAATTGTAAGCAACTTAGATGTACCTATAACACATATATGTACAACCACCTAGCTCATTTTTACCCACCCAATTTATTTCCAACAGTTAATTCTAGGTTAGTTACAAAATCTAAGACATCAGACAAAAACAGTAAGTATTTTATTTCTTTTGCCAAAGGAATAAAAAAAAATCCAAAATTGCTGCATTTAAGACACAGAAAGTCTTAGGTATTATATTTCAAGCACTTAAAATATAATCCTGATTGTCTAGAACATGACAAATATATGTTAACAGTTCTGAAAATACCATTATTTTATCTTACCAACACATTTAAATTAACTTATGTGTCAAGGATTTACTTAGATCATGTGAACTAAAAGGGATTTGGCTTTGTTTTCTAAATTAATTTGGTACTATTCAAACATTTTACAAACATAAGTATCTGTGAAGACACAACAGACAATGCACATGCATACAAACATTAAAATAAGATTGTGTCCCTTTTATTAAGATTTATCAAAGAGTTAAAATGTTGATCTGATTTCCCTTTTCATAACCCTAAGCAATTCCTAACCCTATAATTGCATTTTCAATGGTAAGATTCTTAGTGAAAAGGCAAGAAATTTACATCTTAATGGTGCAGAGCACTCTGTGCCTAACCAACCTGGGCTCCTGCTGTATGAAGCCTTTCCTTCCTCTCTTAAAGTTAGCATAGGTTTTAGTCATTTTTGAAAGAACTTGCTCTGGGTTTGAAATAATTTTCCATTGTATCAAAATGTAGATATGGCCAGTCTAAAGTTTATACTTTTTAGCCTTTGCCTTATTGCCCAAGGTCTCTAGTGTGAAAACAAACCAAATGAAACAATTTAGGAACATCAAATGTTTTCCACTGAGGAAACATAAAGCCGCACTGTTATCAGATAGCTTGCTTCTAAAAAGTGGCTCACCAACTGTTATGGTTTGTGTCTGGATGTCCCACCAAAGCCTCATGCAGTCATGGGGGGTGGACTTTTCTGAGGTGGCTGAATCTACAGTTTGTGATTGGTTCATTGTCTAGTGATGGGATTGAGGGTGTGAGTACTAAACCTACCCTAGGGCGGGTAGCCTGTATATACTATAAAGGAGGAAAAGAGGTTGCTCTTCCTTTTTGCTCTTGTTGCTTTGTCCCTCTGCCATGCCACCCTGAGTTGGAGCCAGCTGATTATGGACTGAAACCTCTACAAACTGTGAGCTAAATAAACCTTTCCTCCCTTAATTTTGGCCATCAGGTATTTTGTCTCAGCAATGAGAGAAAAGTAAGCAAGACATCAACTAAATGTTACCAGGTTCGAGGTTACTTGCCTCTCCTGGAGTTGCATTTCAGGTTCTTCTTGTCTCAAACAAATAATTGAACCAAATGAGCAAAAAGCAAAGTTTATTTGAGAAAGTAAAAGTGAAGAGTGGGAGAGAAACTGGCTCTGCAGAACGAGCTTGGGCCAAGTAAATAGCAAAAGTGGGTAAGAGCAAAGTATACGTTGACTGCGTCTGGGAAACACAGGGTACGCTATTGTGGAAAACTACCTTACCACCACTTCCTCACAGCTGTCTTTCATTGATATTGTCCAAATCTCTAGAAAACCCAGGAGAACTTCTACGTCTGGTCCTGAGTGGCAGTGCTTAGGTCCCAGGCCTCAGGCAGACATCAGGTCTAGGCCATCCTATTGAAAACCTGCTCTAGTTCTCAAGAGAAGTCCGTATGCAGGGCTTTGGGAACTGTCCTGTGCATGGGATCTTGCAGTTAACAGGTAATGGCTCCAGGCAACTTTTGCCACACCCTAATCTCCTATCTCAAAACCATATATACCATTTTTCCATTTTTAAAAAGTGCTTGCTAGGTCATGGGTCCTTGCTTTAGTAGACATGGAAGCTAAAATGGAATTAGTAATTTAGAGGAAAAAATCTTTAATTAAAAGTAAGAAAAAATGATAAAGGACTTAAGCTTGAGGAGCTGACAAAAATTAAGTTGCTAAGTTGTCCAGGCTGGGTTTGAACTTGCAGTATTCCTGCCTCACTTTTTCTGAATGCTGGAGTTATGTATGTTTTAGGTCTATGTGTTCCATGTTGGGTTTTCTATACATTCTTATTATTTCCTGAAATTTCTTACATCTTCTAACTTTCTGGAATCACAATTACTCTTGAATTCCTAAAAGCTTTAGTGTTTTTTAAATCACTATCTGCTTTTTTAAAGCTGTTTGTTGTGTAATCTTGATTGAAGTAAATTGAATGATACAAAAATTTTAAAACTCTTTATCCATCATGAGATATTCTGTGTAAAGAATTGCAGAAATAATGCTATATTTTGATGTTATCTTCTTTGAGATACGATTGTTCCCAGCACCCAGTCAGCCCAAGGACATACCACTTTGAAAAGGAAAAGCTAATTTGAACTGCCTTTTACTCTTTGGGAGTGTTAATGTATTTCTGCTTAGCCTAAGGGCTTTTTGATTTTGCTTGTGTGTTTTCTGATGGGGGGGGATGGTGTGCTGGGGACAGAACCCAGGGCCCTTAGCGTGCTGAGTTGGTACTCCGCTAGTGAGCCCCTTCTGGCCCCTCACACTGGTTTCCTTAGTGTACCCTGCAGACATATTACTTGGAAGCCTGAGCTGTTTACCTGAGTGTCTTGTCATTGGTGGCCTCTTCATTCTAATTTTTGTCTCCTAGCCCCTTGAATTTACCTCATGTTCATTGTTAGCCAATGTTTGATGTGCACTTTTGGTGTCTGGTGTCTTTACTATGGTAGTAGGCTCCCTGTTGGAATCTGCTGCTCCAATTATTGATTTATAGGCTGCAAGTTGAACTGACAAATGCTGCCAGACAAAAGAACTCTTTCAACATCAGGACCATCTCCTTCACTTTTTTTTGGAATATGGACGCTTTGGTGGTCATGGCCTATACTGGTCTTCAGTACCTAAATATATGTGCTTTTAAATGTTTTAGCATTTCTACTTCTTTTTTCCTTTTTTGCCAATGGGATAGTTGGTCTATTCCAAGCAGGTTTAATAAAGCAAGAAGCAGAACTGGGTAACAAATTCTTCTGGAGAATTTAAAAACCATTGATTACTGTGATATTATCAGAATACCATTTTCGAAAAGATCATGTTTAGATTTGGGGTATAAAGAGAAAGCCAGATTAATTTGAAACTTGTATTGAAAGTTACATTTCTTTTTAATTCATTAGAAAGGTTTTTCAGCTAGATATGGTGGTGCAGGCCTGTAATCCCAGCACCTTGGAGGCTGAGGCAGGCAGATCACTTTGAGTTCATGGATAGCCTGGGCCTCAAAGTAAGTTTGTTCAAGGCCAGCCTAAACTACATAATGAGACCCTGTCTCAAAAAAGGGAAATGTTTTTCATTAAAACAAGTGATTTGAACCCTTAAGAAAATAAAACCTCATTTTGTAATTAAAAATTTTCTTATTGTTTTGAATCTTGAGCTTTAGATTCTCTCTCTTTTTTTTTTTAAAGTGGGTATCGGGAGTCAAACTCAGGACCTCGCTCTTGCCAGCAGGCGCTTATGCCGCTGAGCCATATCACTAGCCCTAGATTCTCTTAAGTAGGCAAACCTGTTATTTTTCTGGCTACTATTAGTACTGTGAGATTTTAGAGCTCTCCTTAAGTAATAGGAGACTATGATTTAAATAAATAACAAACCTGCACAGGTCTGTGAAAATTTTGGAGAGCCACATGGCTTTCTTTTTTTTCAAAGCAAGTGTTCCAAGAAATACTCATTTTTTAAAGATGATTTGCTGACACTTCGCATCTTGAATCCAAGGTGCTGATTCATGCAGTTTGAAGTTCAGGGAATTACGTAAAGTTACATCTTCCCAGGAAATCACATTGATGTCATAGAAAGTTTGTAGAGCTACGAAAAATTGTAATTATATACTCTGCTGGTATATACCGCAGCCTGATAGATAAGGGACAGATTTAACAATGGTGCTGACAGCTGAGCTTTTATCGATCTTTTGTTTTTAAAGCTAGCAATGATGTATCTTGGGCTATAACTTCAATTCAAACCCAATAAATAAGAAATTGCTGGGTTGAGAATAAGATACAGAGCCAATAGTTTAGAAAATGTGATGAGCTTTGTAAAACTACAAAATAAAAGCCCATCACCAGTAGAATGAATAAATTACTGAGGTAATCTTGTCAGGCAAGGTACTTACGATAAACTTTACAAAACTCTGTGATACAATGAACAACTAGCCAATATAGTATGAAGCTATATGATTAAGCTATATACTGCAGCAATCAAAAATATACTCTTGGGACAATTTCTGAACAATTCCTCAAATCTAATGACAACTTAAAATGTTTTATAATATCAAATTTATATCTCATCTATTGTAAGGTACATTTAAAAATATGTATATATTGCCATCACTCAATCCAGTACATGGTGTGTGTGTTTTCCATGGTCTGAATTGTTAGATTTAAACCTGATCACCAAAGAGATGCTATTAGGAGATAGGGGTATTTTGGGAGGTGATCAGATGATGAAGGCAGAACCCTCATGAGTGGGATTAGTCCTCTTATAGAAGGGAACCCATAGAGCTTCCCTGACGCTTTTATGTGAGGCTATGAACAAGGAGGGCACCAAATCTGCTGCACTTTGATTTTGGACATCTCGGCCTCTAGAGCAGAAATAAATTTCTATTGTTTATAAGCTTGCACAGTCTGTGGCATTTTATTATAGCAGCCCAAATGAACTAGAATGCTGTCTCTTTTGTGATTCTTTATAAAGAAAATGTGAAATAAATCTTATGTTATTCATGGAGTAAAAATCAATACATAAAAATAAGAAGGAAAGTTCTGCAAACATATACTAATAAAAAGTAAGAAGGAAAGTTTTAGTTGCTCATTTTTAACATTTTAATTTTATTCAGGCACCATTGGGTTGATTATCTTAGTAGGATCTTTAAGTTCAAAACACTTCACTATTAAAAATATTGACTCTAACACACACAAAAAATAACAGAAGACGTGTATCACCTACAGACAGTTACATAACTATTTCATGATATTTTCTTTAGGTTTATTTTGCTTTAAGAAATGAAACTTATACAGTTAAAGTTTATTCTTTTCTTTTTTCAATCTCTTTTCCTTTTCTAACTAGAACCTGTTTGAGATAGTGACCATCAGTTCCATGTAAAGTTATATAAACATATACATTTTATATATTTTATTATTTAAGAAGTATATTTTTATACTTTTACTATAGTCAGGTATCTGTACAATATATAATATTTTGCATAACTTAAAATTATATAAAAGATACAATGATATGTAAACTTGATCATCTGGTATTTAGAAATTAATTTAGGTAGTGGTAGATGCTTTATTAACTTATTGTCATATCAGATTAAATATATGAATGAAGCTGTAGTTTCTGCCTTTCCCTAAGCACGGGTTAGTATTTCAGATTTTTTCACTGTTTCAAATATTATGTAATGAGTATCCTTATACATTTGTATTATAAATTTCCTTGTGCACGTTTGCAAGAACTTATATAGTAAATCAATTGGAAATTGACAGCTTGCTCTCTAAAGTGTTGTATAAATTTATGCTCACATTACTATGATTTCTCATTTCCCCATATACTCGCCAACACATGGCATTGTCTGGGATTTTATTTATTTATTTATTTATTTTTTTGTGGGTACCGGGGGTCGACCTCAGGACCTCGCGTGCCAGCAGGCACCCGTACCACTGAGCGATATCACCGGCCCTTTTTTTTTCCCTTATGTGGGTACCGGGAGTCGAAATCGGGCCCTCGAGCTTGCGAGGCAGGTGCGTACGCTGCTGAGCCATCTCACCAGCCCTTTGTCTGGGATTTTAATACAAAAAATGCTTTTAAGATATTCATCCCCATGACTATCAAGCAGAGTGCTATTTTTAAGCATAAGGTCTGGAAGAAACAAAATCATACTTTATTCACTAAACACTGAGGACAAGGCCTCTCCTTTCCCCAAGCACACTCTTCTGCTTAAAAAAGCAACACCTCATGTCCCATTGTTGGACCATTGGCAAGGCATTTCTGGCCCTCATTTTCTGTGGTGGTTTAATTTCTCTGTGTAGCCATAATAAATACTTTCTCCAGGAAAATACAACATACAGCCAGTGCTTTCCTTCACTTGCAGTTCATGAGAGTAGTCCAAAGAGATTTCCCTTAACAAACATATTCCATCTAAGAAATGATAAAGGCTATGTTTTTCTTTTGAAACTTGTCAAAGCTTCTGATAAGTCCTCCAATGAGAAAACTAATTTTACTTGACCTAGCATTTTTCAAAATTAAAAAAAAAAATCTAACCTCTACTTATAGGAACACTGTGAGGGTTACTAATCTAAACCAATCCTCTTTGGATGGTATTAACACAGAACTGAACATTAGAAACATGAGTTTAAACTCAGCCTTTCTGTTTGCTTAATTATTTTAGGCAAGATATTGGTCATTTATGAATCCCAGTTTTCTGATCTATAAAATGAGCATGAAGTCCTCCTTATTAGTTATGGTAACTTACAAAATAGACCACACAGGGCTGGTGAGGTGGCTCAGCGGCTTAAGCGCCTGCCTGGCAAGCGCGAGGGCCCGAGTTTGACTCCCGGAACCCACATACGAAAAAGGGGCCGGTGATATCGCTCATCGACACGGGCGCCTGCCGGCGCGTGAGGTCCTGAGGTCGACCCCCTGGTACCCACAAAAAAAAATAAAAAAATAAAAATAGACCACACAAAGCACCTGGCGTAACCTGGCACACGGTAGGCCTTTAGTACATATGGAAATAGCCCTACACTTTCCCTTTCTTGAGATAACCTCACACATTTTTTTTTTTTTTGTGGGTACCAGTTGTCGAACTCAGGACCTCACGCGCCAGCAGGCGCCCGTGCCGCCGAGCGATATCACTGGCCCTTTTTTTTGTATGTGGGTACCGTGAGTCGAACTCAGGGCCTTGCGCTTGCTGGGCAGGCGCTAATGCTGCTGAGCTGTCTCACCGGCCCAACCTCACACATTCTACTCTATCAGTCAGTGTTTTACTAGAGAAACAGATATAACACAAGATATATAAATGTATAAGAAATTGTAAGATCAACTTGTGATGGTTACCCACAGAGTCGGATGAGGAAGCGCGCAGAGGGCGTCTGCACACTGGAGACCGAAGGATTCAGTCCAAGGTCTGGAGCTCCCTGCAGTGTCCTGTGAAAGTCTGTATCAGGAGGTCAGTGGGTCTGCGATGGAAGGCTGAAGAGTCTGCACCAGAAGGCTGAAGGATCTGAGGTGGAAGCCGAAGAGTCTGTGCTAGAAGCCTGGAGATGACAACCAAGCTGAAGGTGAAGACTGCAGCTCCTCCAAACAGAAGCAAGTCCATCCTTCCTCATGTCCCCTTTATACTGTACAGGTGGATGAGCTGCCCTAGGGTGGGTCCTCTATACCCGAGGGTGTAGAATTGCTGAGCCCACTTAGTTAATCTTCTGAGGTTCTCAAGCTGACACAACCATTACACTCTCCATGGTGCAAAGAGGTGTTTTCATTCTCTAAAGGCCCGCTGGGTAGGTATAGGCTCTCTGCTCTAAGTATGCCTGGGAGTAGAAAATTCAAATGGTTCATGACTGTATAGATCTCAGTCATGAAAGACTTTATCTTTTCAACCTGTCCTGTCAGGACAATTCCCACACTTTCTTGATTATGACTTAGCTTCTGAAGGTTTTCTCTTAATATTTTAACAGGTTGCTAGATCTACATCAATAGGACTGCATGGAATATTTGATAATTATTCATGCCATATTTTTTCATAGCCTCATAGAAACATCAGACTGAAAGATTCTTGCTCACTTCTTTCCCACTCCTATAATGTTAGAAAAGACAGTGAAGTTCCAAATACTTAAATGAGAACATTTATATAAGAAAAGGACTGTGTGCTGTAACAGTCCCACCTGCCTACTATGTAGTTTGTTGCACAGGCCTTTGACTCAGATAGTCTTGATTCATGCATCACCTTTTACATGTCATCCTGAATCAGCTGAATTCTCACAGCCTCAGTTTCCTTATCTGGAAGAAGGAAATGGGAAAGCATGGTCTTTGGTCCAGTTTGTGCTGGGATGATGCACTGCAAAATGAGACAGCTGGAAAATGCTCAGGAGATCTTTGTTATAGAGATGCTTAGCTTGGCCACCCCTGCCTCTGCTCCACACTCTAATGAATTACTATTGCTGAGTCTTATTGACTTCCAAGTTCAGTATCTATAATGCTAATTAAAAGAACAAATCTGACAAAGGTCTTGGGTAGAATTGATGATGTTGAGTTTAAGTTAGAAATGTGTTACAGTAATTATCATAAAATTAATCCTCATCTTACAGTTTATTCTTGAGAGAATAGTAGGAGGAAGAATGTATGGATCTTTAGATTTTACGATTGATCATCAGAGCACAGTATTACCATGTGCGAAACAGCGAAAATTTATTGAGCAGCTGCTATGTGCCAGATACCAAGCTAGGAATTTTATTAGATTAGAATGTTTGCTCCAGTGGTTTTCTAGAAAATAAAATGGAAAAAAAAAGTCTCCCTGCACAAGTGCTATAATAGAATAGGAGGTCTTAAATTCCACCACTACCATATCCTATTATTTAATGCATATTCATTATTTGATATATTCATATTGATATATTGTGATGAACAGCTTATATGCTTTGTTACATTTAATATATATCACAACTTGAGGGTTTACAGATAAGGAACCACAAGACCAAAAGGTTGAACAGTTGTCTAATATGTTGATAGCAAATATTGGAGCCAGCATTTGAACCCTGTCCTTTCTGACAGCACAGCCACAAACCAGGTGTCTCCTGAGAGTCATGCTAGAAGGGCAGCCACAATCTTTGTGCTTTTTTGCTTGATTCTGTTTTCAACACTCTGTCTCAAGAAGTTGGAAAGTAGATTTTATTTACCCTGTCAATTCAAGGATGTGCCTTTTCTCCCATGTTTAACCTTCCAAATTAGTATGTGATTAAATGTCCTTCCTAAAATTACTATTGGTATAAAAAATAGTTACACCTCTAGATCCTTAGAATCAAAAGAAATTTACTAACTCATTTAATCCTCATATTAACCCTTAGAGAAGTACAGTACCTGTATCCCCTCTATTGAAATGTAGGAATTTGGGCACAGGAATGCCAATGCATTTGTCCAAGCACAGACAGCTAATGAGTGTTCAACCTGCGGCGTATGCTGATTAGAATGTTCGTGGCTCTCCCAAATATAGCTGGGTGCCTACAGAAAAAAATGGTTTATTTTTTTAATTTTAATTTTTACTAGTACATGTTTGCAGTACAATATTATTACATTGATGGTGGAGGTTGGTACATATACACAATGTTAATAATGTACGAATTAATATTTATGTTTAGTAGCAAATTATTACAGTATAGCAAGCTGTATGCTAAATTGGCTCACTTTCTCTCTCTCTCTCTTTTTTTCCTGTGTGACTGGAGATTGAACCCAGGGGCTTTCACACTGAGCACAGCTTTTTAAATGTTCTTTCATTTTTATTTTGAGAGATAGTCTTGCTAATTCCCTAAAATGCCCAGGTTGAGCTCCATCTTGGGATCCTCCTGCTTCAGCCTCCTAGTGTGATGAGATTACAGACGCACACTGCCATGGCAGACTTCCATTTCTGATTAATATCTGTTTTCCTACCAAATACTGACACTATGTCATCTTAAGACTGGAAGAATGACAAGAGCATGAAGCACATTGAATCAGAAGATACCTCTGGGAATTCACTTCCTCTGTATCCATAATGCCATGGAAAATGTTCTGTCTTCACCAGTGATTAATTTATAATAACTGGGTTCATTGTCACTTCCCCCTTTAGATTTTATACTTTGGAAAACCAATGGAGTGAATATTGTATGCAAAAGAGATTCAGAACAACCTTCAGAAGGGTTGGAGCACAAACTTAAAAACCCACTGGAGAATTTCCAAGGGTGATAAATGTCAAAACTCAGCATCTATTAATGAGGACAAAGGGAAGGTTACAGTTGATTATAAGGTCTTTGATGCCTCTTCTTTTGTTGTCAGGAAATTCCTGACTTTATGCAATAGACCAAGAGGACAAGACAGAGTGAGAATATGGATGATATCTTTATGTCAATAAATACTGTTGAAATGCCTGTTTCTTTGAAATCTGTTATATACAGGAATGTTCTTTAATTGACATGATTTGAGAAAATGCTCTAGACCATAAATATTTTTTGTTCTGCTTTAGGTTTTAAAAATTTTTATTTTTTATTCGTACATGTTTGCCATATATAATGATTACATTCATCATGGAGAGTTGGTACATGTATATAACACATCTTTTTTTATGCTCCCCTCCACCATTTATTTTGTGGACCATAAATATTTGTGGGTCCTTTACAGGCCAAATAATTCTTCTTAGTCCATGTGACCTGTTTCCACTTTTGTAGATCTCTATGAACAAAAGTAATAATACCAGTCACAAGAAGATATTTATATTTCTAAATGTGATTAAATGTCCTTTTTATTAATACTGCATAGGTTTCTTTGAGAATATTTTATGTTAGCTGCAGACATCTGTATTGGTTAGCTTTTCAAATCATAGCACTAGCACCTAAAACTTAATGGTTTTAAAATTATGCCTACTTATTTAGTTCATGGGTTGGCAGCTTGGCAATTTTGACTAGCTCTAAGTGGGTAGTTATCCTTGTTTCATTTGGGTTTGTGTACACTATCGTGGTCTGCTATCAGGTTGGCCAGAGACTGGTTCACTCCTATTCTATACAGACATTATAGGGATAAGAAGGGCCTTCATGAAGATCACTCCTGACAGTCCTCCAACAAAAGACAGGTTAAGAAGGGAAAAACTAGATGGATTTAATCAGAGTTTTATATGACACGTGAACCTTGATATTGAAGACTCAAAAACCTAGAGGAAACTGTCCATTTCTATGCTTAAGTTCAATGAAGCATGGACAGCCATTGTGGAAATGTGATTAAACAAAGAATCTGAGCTGATGCTAATACATTGAGAAGGGAAACCCATCAAGACCCATCTGTTTAGATTCTCCTTGGTCACTCTGTGTGGTATTCCTTCCTCCCCGATATAGGGCAAGACCCTTTCTAAAATGAGGAACTTAGGATCTCCTGTCAGATGAGACAGACCGGAGAATGTCTTTATGCTCAAGCCTTACACATAGAGATGGGGAAGAGTAAGTGTATTTCTGGGTCATTTGGGTGGTTTTCAGAAAGGAATTCTGACTTTGTGTGTGTGTGTGTGTGTGTATGTGATACTAGGGATTGAACCCAGGGCCTTCAAGCTTAGTTACCTATTGGGCATTTGTAGAAACAAGTGAAGAGTCACAATTTTTAGGAAAAAATCATTTCTAAGTCTCCAACTGTCTCAGAAGAAGACACAAATTATGGTTTTGATGAGTAACAGGCTGAGGGCCCAGGAATTTGTTTGTCCTTTGTCCCTATGGTAGTCTGTGACTATGTCATGACTATGTTGTAAGGACTGAGTAATAATTAATATGGCCATCCTTATTGCAGTGACTGACAAAGTGAGTGCTCAGTAAGAGTTAATAGCTAATAATAAAACTATCTGTATTCCTGAACCTGACTAAAAGCATAATCAGTAAAATACCAGGCAGAAAACAGCATTAGCCCTTATATGCTCCCTGGGCAAATGACATCTGTCTGTGTTGTTGGAGATTGTCTCCTAACTTGTTACAATTGCCCCTGGTAGCTCAGTTTTAAAAATCTGCTTTCCCTTCCCTTCCCCATTTATAAAAACACCTTATTTTTTTGTCCGGGTCTAATTATGGATTGTAACCCTATTTTCTCTTGTTGGCATAATCAATAATTCCTAGTGCAGAAAGATACTAACTTCCAACTATGACTTCATCTAAAAAATCATTAGTTTAATGATCATAACAGTTCGTTTTCTTTCTTTATGCCAACATCATTCTTCACCAGACCATTGCTTTGGGTGACTTAGAAAAATCAATTCCAGGGAGAAAACATGTTGTCCTTAGGAAAACAGAGTAATGGTAGATGGTGCCCAAAGCAAGAGCTTCTGATTACCAATATGCTAGAGTGGGCCTTGGGATTGGAAACAAATTATTCAGCCAATGGCTGCCTTATCAGTTTGTTTGTAAATTGAGGCTATTTGAGTCACAGGACATTTCAGAGCTTTAGCTTCCTCCTAATGTGCTTGTGGGACTTGGATAAAAGATGCTAATAGCATTACCAGGGAGGCCAGGGCATTTGCGCCATCACCTGCTGACTTTTGTTAATGTAGGCCAACAATCTGGAGAATTCATTTGCAGGAAAAAAAAACATTTCCTATATCCAGCCTACCTTGCTTAGAGGAAACCTCTGAGAAAATTCCTACTTTATACCAGCAGTCCTTTGAATAAGAGCTGCTATTCTGAGATGGATAGATGAAAACCAGGGTAATCATCTATTTACAAATGATGCTGAATAAACAGCATCATCATTACATAGTCCTAGAGGTTGCTTATAAGAAATAAAATAACACATAAAACTGCTTCAACAAGAGCAGCCCAAGGTTTGGATTTTATAAGTGCAGTATCTTTGTTCTAAGAGTACTCAGTACCTGGAGCTGTACTGATCATCATTATAGCTTCCAGGCAAAGATGGCTAATGACCACTTGGAATGTGACGTCAAATTGGGATATACTATGGCCATAAAACATACATTGGGTTTTTTAGATTTAATGCAAAAATAAAATGACAAATGACCTCCTTGATGTTTTTCATGTTGATATTGAAATGATACTATTTTGGATATATTATATTAAATAAAATTTTTATATATCAAAGTATTGTTTTTACTTCTAATGTGACTTCTAGAAAATTTAAAATTACATGTTTGGTTTGCATTTGTGGCCCATGTTTTCTTTCTATTGGACAGTGCTTGGCTAGCACTTCATTTTTAAAAATGAGGCCCCTATACTAGTGGCCTTGGCATCCCCTGAGAGGTTAAGCAAAACTTCAGGCCTTCTCCTAGACCAATTGAGTTAGAATCTTCATTTTAACAGGATCTCCTGTTGGTTTGTGCATGAGAGTTTGCAAATCACTGGAGCAGAGGACAGTAGGGCTAGAGCAAACTGAGGGGAGGTTTTGCATACCTTTCTTCATCTGCAGTGCCATTCTGACTGTGTTGCTTCCTGTCCATGTAGATCTTCCATAAAGCCGTATGCATAATTTTATAATGGAAAAAAATATGACTCAAGAAGTAGAAAACTCACCTTATGGTTAGTTTTTACAAATAGTATTCTGAAAGCAGACATTTTCTGTTACTGATTTTGACTTCTTTTTTGGGGATTGTCCTGCTTGGTGATAATCCAAAAAAGGCAGGACACAGGTCTCTTTACTTCCCGTGCTTCCTGTTTCATCTTTGAGTCTCAGCTCTGCAGTCAGAAAGACCTTCCTGGCCACACTTTCCCTGTTCCTCCAGACAGTTCCTCCGAGCCCACTGACCTATCTTACCTTCACAGTGATTCTCCCTTGCTGGAATTCTAATTATTTCCTTAAGTGCTTGTTTTCCATCTTTGTCCACTAGAAGAAAACTTTGATGTGGGTTAATGATTCTCTGGTCCACCTCTGCAGTGACTTCTGATATATCTAGTTTTGGGCCATAGGTTAATGACGTAGTCCCCATTAACTGCTTTCACTGCAGACACCATCTTCGAGGTTCAGAGTCCACAGGCCACGCTTACTTAGGATCAGCTGGCTATAAATCTGAGGGTTCCTCCCACTCTCTAAGATTTAACACTTCACTAAAACAATTCACATAATTCAGGAAAGCATTATACTTACTGTTGTAGTTTTATTAAAGCAAAATATTACAGATTAGAACTAGCTGAAAGAGCAGTAGTCTTAACAAGGTCCAAATACAAAGCTTCTGTATCTTCATATTCCTCATATCCATGTTCCCCTGCCTGTCACATCCATATGGACTCCCAAGTTTTCATATCCAGTTTTTACTGGGACTTCATTATGTAAGCATGATGGATTGAAGCCCATGAAGTTGAACTCAGTGTTTAGCTCTTTTCTTCTCCACAGAGATTGGCTGACATCACATGGCTCAAAGCCCCAATCCTATAGTCATCCTGTCCTGAGTCATAATAAGTTTAAAATCTCTGGGGGCCCACCACAAGTCGCCAGGTTAACAGCGTCAGACGTGGTCTCAGAGGCTCACCATGCATGCTATGGGTAAAAGATTCTTCTGTCACTTGTGAAATTGTAGGGGCTTAGAGATCCCTCATGAACTAGGGATAAAGACTAGTCAGGTTCTTTATTACACAGGAACCTCTCCATTCCCTGTGCCTATAGTTGTGCTTGACAGATAGGAAGCACTCTTTAAATATTTGGATAAATGAGTCCTTATTGCCTAGCATAGTACTTTGCACTGAGTGCTTAATAAAAAAATGTTAGTAGAATGATGATGCTTTGAAGTTTTACAGATAAACACAGTACTTATAGTCTGACCAACTTTCCTAGCCAGTAGGCTTCTAATGCTTCTAGATGGTGCATTGTTAAACAAAATTAATTTATAATAATGGAGGTTAAGTACATAAAACTTTCACTACTACTTCTAATGCAAGTACCATATTAATGGAGGGAAGCCAGGTCTATAAAATGACTGCAAAATGGTATTTGGACCTTTTTATCTTATAATTAATTTTTGACAGGTTTATGTTCATTATACACATTTCAGAAGAAAACCGGCATCAGTTATTAATATTTCAAGAAAACTCCCATATATTAATTTTTTATGAATTTCTTATTCTCAAAAGCAACATTGGTCTGTCAAGAAATGGCTGTTACATTCTTTTTTTTTTCCCCAAATTATCAGTTGGAATAGTTAAAATGTTGCCTCCGTGAGCAGAAGCAGTGAGAAGAAAAAAATAACCCAGGTTTTCAGTTTAAATAAGATTAAACCAGGCATGATATTGAATCTGTGGCCTTGTATAGATTCAGAAGCCTTAATGATTTCTGTGAAAGTGAAGGTCATCTGCAGAAAATTAGAGGGGATTTAGAAGAGGGGTGAGGGCAGGCTGTGCAGTGAGTCACAGGTTTGTGGTTTGGGGAATACTTTTCTTCTGCTTCCATGTCTAGGTCAAAACTATTATGAAAAAAATCAGGAAAAATAAATGAGCTGAGTCCTTTTGTGTTCATAAATTTCAAGCTCTGCTCCTATACCTGTTAGCTAAGTGATTTGAGGCATGTTGTCTATGCACCTGACATTGGTTTCCTCATCTGTAAAATGGGGAGAATAATTCCTATCTGAAAATGTCAGTGTCTTAGTCAGCTTTCTGTTACTGTAACAAATATCTTACATACATTATAAGGTTTATTTTCACTCATGGTTGCTGAACATTTGGTCCATGGTGAGTTGGACACATTGCTTTGTGTGGCCTGTGGCAAGGCAGCATGTCACGGTGGGGACTGCGTCATAAAGCAAACTGCTCACTTCAGGACAGCCAGAAGAGAAAAAGATAGGAGGAACCCCAGCATCTTTGCATCCCCTTTGAAAGCATTCCCCCAACGATCTAAGAGCACTCACTGTGTCCCACCTCTTAAAGGTTCTATCACCTCTGTATAGTGGCACTGAGGACCAAGCCTTTAACACAGGCACAGGGAGCATTTCAGGTCTGAACTATAGTAGACACCTGCCTGAGAGAGTTGCAGTGCGGGAAGTAGGACATGTGTATAAATGTCCATAGCACAAGGCACAAAGCTGCCACCCATGAACACCAGCTGTTTCCTTTAGTTTTCTTGAGTCACTTCATTTTCACTTGGGGATTTTGTCTGCTGAACAATTTTCTAGAACACGTGGTTTCAAACCTTTTTTCTTTTTTTTTTGTGGGTACCGGGGGGTCGACCTCAGGACCTCGTGCGCCAGCAGGTGCCCATGCCGCTGAGCGATATCACCGGCCCCTTTTTTGTATGTGGGTTCCGGGAGTCGAACTCGGGCCCTCGCGCTTGCCGGGCAGGCGCTTAAGCCGCTGAGCCATCTCACCGGCCCCTCAAACCTTTTTTCTTTATCATGTTTCCTATAGCTATCTACTCTCCATCTAACCTAGCATGAAATGCTCATGTTTACCTGTTTTGGGGGGGGTCTCTATTTCCTTGTGAATGCTTCCATGTCACTTAAAACGTGCACTAAGTCAATTTCATGCTGTTCCTCTATTAATCTCTCTCTTGTTATAGGGGTCTCAGCTGTGAATGTAGAAGGGAAAAGGTACACATTTCCCTCCATAGTAGCTAACACTCATCTACCACAGCCTGCAGTGGGAGTGTCAAACATACACAAGCACACACACAAAAACCAGAATTGAGTATGCAGCTTATGTAACTGTGAGCAGCATGCTTGAGAATAGAAGAGCTGAGACCAGCTAACCTTGAGGAATGAAATCACTGTGTCCGGGTAGGAGGGAAAGAAGGAAGAGGTAGCTGTTCCAGATAGGACTTGCCAGAGAAATCCACATCATATAGTGGATATGGATGGTAGAGACAGTGTGTTCTGGCTGAGGGAAGTGTGGAAACAAGAACTATGTGGAGAGGGAGCAAGATAGGGTGTTAGCCTGTGCTTAGGTCAGGTTCCCTGGGAAAGATTGTCAGGTGAGGCTGTGGCATAGACCCAGAACCCCATCAGGAGAGTGTACATTATTTGTGGAAGACTCAAACTAGCAAGAAGGCAAGTGCCCTTCCAGCCCCTTCAATAAGGGCATTTTCTTGTTGAAGGTGGTTGTAGAGTATGAGGAAGGAAACATAGACCTGAGAATTGTTACTAGAGCTAAGGCTCAAGGGAAAGCTTATGTTTATAGAAAATAGTCAATGCTTAGTATATTGGTTAGCCTTCTGTTGCTGGGACAAAATGCTTGACACACACATAACCTAAAGGAGAAAATGGCAGTTTTGTATCACAGTTTCAAATGTTTCTGTCCACAGTTGGCTGGTTTCATTGCTGTGGGTCTGAGGTGTGAGAGAATGTCACAGTGCAAGGGTGTGGTGAACAAAGCTGCCCACTTCATGACAGCTAAAAGCGGAGAGCAGAGGAAGAAAGAAAAGGGACCAGGGACCAGATGTAGACCCCAGGGCCCTCCCAGATACACCCAGAAGTGCACTTTACTAATTTCCTAGGGTCTCTTTTTTTTCTTCCATTTTTATTTTTCATTAGTACTGTACATGTTTGCATTACATAATGATTACATTCCTTGTTGGAGGTTGGTGCATGTATGTAACACATCTTAATTCTCTTCTCATCCCCTTCCCTCCCCTGGCTCCTCCCTCCCTCTATCTCTTGCAAAAGATCTTTCCATCTCTTTCCCATTTGCAAAGGACCTATCTCTTTATTTTCTATTATTTATCTTTATTTTGCTTTTTATTTATATTTTGGGTTTTGCATGTAAGAGAAACCATGTAATATTTAAGCTTGTGTGTCTGATTTATTTCATTTAATACTATGGTCTCAAAGTGCATCAATGTTCCTACAAATGACTCAGGTTTATCCTTCTTTATGGCAAAGTAGTACTCCACTGTTTGTAAATACCACATTTTCTTTATCCATTCATCTGTCGATAGGCATATAGGCTGCTTCCAAAATTTAGCTATTATAAATTGTGCTGCCATAAACATTGGTAGGCATGTATCATTGTAATATGACATCTTTAACTCTTTGAGAAGATATTTAGAAGAGTAATACCTGGGTCAAATAGTTTCTATTTGTTATATTTTTGAGAAATCTCTATATTGATTCTATAATGGTTGATTTATTGGCCATTTGTACTTCTTCCAAGAAGTTTTTATTCATTTCAGATATCCATTTTTTAATTAATGTCATACTCAGTTATTACCTTTGCCAGATTTGAATGAATACACAGTCTGCGCTCCATATCCAGAAGGTATGGTAAGTAATCTAATTTAAAGCATATGAAGGATAAGCAAATGTACCATTTTCTATAAGGAGCCTACACATTGGGATTTTGTTATTCAAAGGCACAGTGTGGTTAGGCAGTGGGTCCTGAAACCAATCCCTCATGAACACTGAAAAACAATGTGTGGAGTGATTGAACTGGTTCACCTTAAATCCCCGTCTGGCTACTGATCACATTGGTCAGTGGGGACAAAAGGGGCTGGGAGGTAAAGATGTTGGGTGGACTAGAAGAAGAAATGTTCCTAGTTGCTTTTCTACAAACATCTCACAGTGTGCTTTGATAATTTATTAGAGTGTTACTCTGTTTTCTCTCCCAGCATCATCCTTGTTCTGACAAAACACTTGTACTATTTTTCACATTAACATAAGTTATGTTACTAAAATAATTACATATGTCACATGCAAGTATTTTCCATTGCGACTTTTGTTTTCCTAGAGACATTCCTTGAAAAAATTATGCATGACTAAGGGAGCTACTGTAGAAGTAAAAGGAGAGATGCTGCTAGAGAGGGTAGAAAATAGGGGTCTGCGTAGCCTGTGAGCAGTGGAGATCCATGACTTGCTCATAAACATTGCTCTGGTGAGATGAACAAGTCTGCGATGTGGAGAAAATTTGTAATAAGCAAAAAAAAAAAAAAAAAAAAAGCTCTGAATTGGTTCAATAGGGAACTAGGCATATCAGTTTCCAGGTTCTGTGATTCTAATCTTTCATTTACTCACAGATTTGTTGCAAATTCTAGGTAACTAATTTGTAGGTAAATAATAGTAATGCAAAATAATTCTTGTACACATAGATACAAATAAATTCTGCTTAGCTAATGGTCAACTGACTCCTTTTCCCTCACTGGATCTCCTTTTAAACTCATTTCAATATTCCTTGACTTCATATAAATGGGTACTTGTTCTTTGACTTTTCCTTTGAACTTGTAACATCTTGTGAATCTCTATTAATAATGGATTAAATAAAACCTTTAACATGTCTTTGTTTTATATCTGTTTAAAAAGGTGAATCATAATTCTACCTTCTGTGAAATTTATCATTTTATAACAAGATGGTGACATGATATAGCTCAGTGATAGCGAACCTTTTAGACCTTTCAGTAATACAAACAGCTGGCTGCAACACACATGCCATAGGTTCACCACCACTGATATAGCTAATATTTCAGGGCAGTAGTTCACAGGGAGCCTTTTGCAAGGTGACATAGCCACTTGGTTATCATTTCTCTAGTAAATATCTAGTTGTCCCTAATAATTAAATACATGGGGATGCTTGTCTCCTCCCCAACAATGTTGCTACTGGGGAGCATTATCTTGTCACAGTGAGTCCCTGAGAAAGCATGCTCTTTGTGTAAATAATGTTGATAAATAACAATAGAAAGGAAAAACCAGTTTTTGAAAACTCAGTGAAGTGCTCACTTGGTCAAGCATCTTGAAATGAAGTTCACATTGAAGCAGAGGTACAGTACTCTCATGGCTGCATCAGAAGGTGTTCTGGTTAGATGAGGCTACAGAGTTCTCAGTGAAGGAGTGCAATATGAGACCAAATAGGTCCTCCTAGCCTGGATGCTCCTCCAAAGCATCAAGATACTGGGTTTGCCAAATCCTTTGGTGTTGTTTGCTGAAGGCAGAAGTCCTGGTAAATGTCTTAACTCTGACCCTTAAAGCACTATTCATTACACCAAGAATGTTCATGCTGTTATCCCTTAATGCTGCTTATCAAAGTCATTGTTGCCATTTTTTTTGTGTGTGTATGTGTGGGTACCGGGGGTCGACCTCAGGACCTTGCGCAGGCGCCCGTGCCGCTGAGTGATATCACCAGCCCTTTTTTTTCATATGTGGGTTCCGGGAGTCGAACTCGGGCCCTCGCGCTTGCCAGGCAGGCACTTACACCACTGAGCCGTGTCACCGGCCCTTTGTTGCCAATTTGGATAAAATATAATTTTTTTTTTTTTTTTGTGGGTACCGGGGGGACGACCTCAGGACCTCGCGCACCAACAGGCACCCGTGCCGCTGAGCGATATCACCGGCCCCTTTTTCGTATGTGGGTTCCGGGAGTCGAACTCGGGCCTTCGCGCTTGCAAGGCAGGCGCTTAAGCCGCTGAGCCGTCTCACCGGCCCCGATAAAATATAATTGAAACATTTTCCATGACTACCACTGGAATGTGACTTTCTGGTTAGGGTCCTCCAAAGGTTGAGGGTCTGTCTGTAGGGTCTGGAATAAAATGACACACACATATACAGATCACACTGTACTGATGTCTGGGAAGAATAGTTTCAGAAGTATATTTAATCAGGGGAATGTAGTTGAGGACAATCCATGCTATCTTAATGTCACTATCAATCCTAGGAATTTTATTAAAATATACAATCTGATTCAGTAGCCCTGGGTTAGGGCCTGAGGTTCTGTAATTCTAACACACTTTCTGATGCCGATATTTCTGGTACCTACATCACACTTTGATTAGCAAGACCTTAGAAGAGGAATCTTCAGAACTCTTTATGGACAAAATAGTAAATATTTGGGGGGTTTTAGATGGTATGATCTCTATCGCTACTGCTCAACTCTGCCATCATAGCATTTAAGCCATGGGAGACAATATGTAAATAAATAGACATGACTCTGTTCCAATATAATTTAAACAATAGTAAAGCAGGCAGAAGGCTGGATTTGGCCTACAGGCCATTAGTTTGCCAATCCTTGGTTTAGAAACTTCATTCTGGCAGTGGTGTGTAGATGGATTGAAACCATGTTGGAGCGGATTTGAAGACAGGTGGCAAGGAAAGAACTTTAGTGAAAGTGAATAAATCCTTAAGCTAGGGCAGAGGGATGAGAAATAGGAAGTGAAAGGAGAGTTGATAAGACTTGACAGGGATAGAGAAAATATGCAGAGTTGACATCAATCTTGGATGATTTGAGGGACCTCGAGTAATAAAATAAAGCATGACTTTTTCCGGGCACATTTTGAGAGGATTCATTTTTGGTCTATTGCTTCTAGAATATGACAGCTTCTGTTACTGACATCCATCAGGATTTATGAAAGCCCAGACATTTTTATGTTCCTATTAATGATGCAAAATGGAAAATTTTTATATGAGCTTTTGGGTTTCAGGAAAAAAAGAACCTCTCATCTTAATTATTTGTATTAGTCACTTTCCAATCATCAGGATAAAGTACCCAACACCTGCAAACTAAAGGAAGAAAGGATTATTTAGTTCGCAATTTCAGACACTTCAGTTCATGATAGGCTAGCTCTGAGGCAGAAACGACATGGTGGAAAGTCATGGTAGAGAAAAGTTGCTTTACCAGTGGTGACTGGGAACCAGAGAGAAAGATGGGAAGAAGCAGGGATGAGAATACATTCTCCCACGTCATGCCCCAAGGGACCTACCTTACCCAAAGAGGACAACTTCCTAATAACACATTCAACTATGAACTCACCACTGGATTAATCCACCAGTAAATGTAGTGCCCTTATGATCTAATTATCTTCTGAAAGTCCCACTTCTGAGACTTTGGAGGATAATTTTAAATCTAAAGTATAACATTCCACCCCAATCCCATAAAGGCTCATGTCTGTCTCATTATGCAAAATGTATTTAGTCCATCTCTAAGAGTAGCCAAAATCTTAATAATTCCAGCATTGCTCAAATGTCCAAGTTCAAAGTCTTCCTAGAGACTCAAGGGAAACAGTGAGCTACTGTATAAATCAAAAGGAAAGCTAAATACTTTCAAAATACAAATGACACAGAGTAAAAATTGTCATTCAAAAAGGGAAGATTAGGAGGATAGAAAGGAATCATAAGAAAGGAGTACAACTGAAAACCAGCGGGGAAAACATTAAATCCTGACCATGTGGTAGTGAGATGTGATCTCCAAAGGGCTTGGGCAGCCCCATCCCTATGGCCTTACTCGTTGCAACCCACATCACCCCTTTCTTGGGCTGGCTCTGCTTATTTGTCTAGAGCTTTCCATAGTAGAAATTCCATGTTTCTGAAACCTCCAACTTCCTGGGGTCTCCACTACAGCTTTGGTTTCACTCTCACAACTTCATGCTCTCAGGGACTTCTGCCACACACTATAACCTCATCACACATTTTTGTCTACCTCCTAGGTAGGGTAGACACCTCCATGACCACTCTTGGATTCTGCATGCATGAGAAACCAGCAGGCATGGGTGATACTGAGGTCTGCTGCCAATGGAAACAGTAGCCTGGCCCCCTTTGACCACTCCTGCAGTGGCCTCTGAATATTTGGATGGCTGAGCTAGGGGATACATTTCCTGCAGTAGCCCTGAAAGTACAGGGCACTTGAAGCATCTTTCAAATACAACCTTTACCCTTTACAACCTTGAGCCTCTGATGGGTGTGGTCTGGCCAGTTCCTGAGGTGTCCTTAAGATATCATTGCTAGTTTTTCAGTGAAAAATATTTAGCTTCTTTTTAATGGCTCTATTTTTTTTTTCAGCAACCATAGTAACTTTGGCCCCAATTTTTATAATCACTTTCTGTCTAGGGCAGCTCCAAAAAATGTTCACAACTTTTGGGTCTGCTTTATATTTCTTATTCTCACTATAGCTCTGGATAAAAGCAGCCAGCATTACCCATGCCACAGTCTGAATATTAAATTGCTTGAAATTTCCTCTGCCAGATTAATTACTTTGCAACATTTAATTCAGCCTCATGTAAAGTCATAGGACATGAACAAAACATGGAGAAATTTTTTGAAGAATAACACACTCAAGGCCTCTAATCTAGTTTCCAACAGAGTCCTTGTTCCCATCCAAAACCTTATGAGCCTAGCCTCTATCTGCATTCTTGTCAGCATCCTGTTCTTCTGAGTTCTAATCAGTACTGCTCATCAAGCTCAGCTTACAGCCTCTAGCCTGCACCTCCAAGCCTCTCTAATCTCCTTGCCCAAACCAGTTCCAAACACTTCTGAACCACATGGTAAGGTATGGATGAAGCAATGGCCCTACTTCTTTGGTACCAGTTTTCTGTTAGTCACTTTCCCATGTGTTCCCCAAGACAAGCAAACATTTCTAAGAAATTTTAACTTGATAAACAATTGATGTCTTGCAGTAGAAATAGTACTTTATGCCAAATGTCACATGATCACAACTGGTTCTTCTCTTTCTCACTGCTTTGATATATAAGTGCTTTGGATTACAAATGGAATGAATTATTCTTGCAAACCAGGGTTTTACTGTACTCGACAACCGCAAATTAAATGAAGAGAGATTTATTTAGTTTAGGGTTTAAAAAACAGAAGGGTTTGTCCATAATATGCTTGTTTCGAGGCGGAAATGACATGGCAGACGGCATGGTAGAGAAGTGCTGCTCAACCCATGGCAGCCAAGAAGCAGAGAGAGAAAGGAAGAGCCAGAGACAAGAAAACTCCCCGCAGATCGTGCCCCTGGTGACCCACCTTATCCAACCGGGTCCCACCTTCTAACAGCACATTCAGATCAGAGTTCTCACTGGAGTAATTCATTGATTGTGAGACTAGCACTCCCTGTTTCAGTCATTTTTCAAAAACCCCACCTCTGTACAAGTGAAACTTTGGGAGGTAGTTTAGATCTAAACCGTATCAGTATTTTTTCTACTGTTATATGATATAACAGATGTGATTTTTACATTAATTATGGTCCTTAGTGTTAAATTTTTTTTGTGTGTGTGGGTACCGGGGGTCCAATGCAGGACCTCATGCGCCAGCAGGCTCCCGTGCCGCTGAGTGATATCACTGGCCCTTTTTTCGTATGTGGGTTCTGGGAGTCGAACTCAGGACCTTGCACTTGCCAGGCACTTGCCACCGAGCTATCTCACTGGACCATAAATAATTTTATGCCATTTATTAAACAACTGTGTTCTTGTACTGCTCAGGGGAACCTGGTAGGTGATATTCAGGAACAATCATCAGGTATTTATATTTTTATGGGAAATATTTGTGATTAAAAAAGTGAACTTGAAAGAAATTTCAAAATTCAGTGCTTTGAGGGGAGTATAAGGCAAATATCTCCAGGTTAAATAATATGAGTATTAGTTGAAATGTCAGTGTGGTGTTGCCCCAATTAATTCCCACAGATTATTTGTCCTACAGTTGAAAATTTAAGAAGCTCTAGTTACTTCAGCATTCAATTCTATTTTTTGTTTGTTTGTTTTTTATTTGTTTTTTTAAGACAGGGTCTCGCCACACAGGAATCCTCCTATCTCAGCCTCCCAAGTGCTGCAGTTATAGGCATGCACCACCACACCCAGCCAGGATTCAATTCGTAATAAGGACATACTACTCTGTGATCAAATACTTTTATCAAATCTGTGAAAATTACAAAACCCACAATAATATGTGCTTTTGATGTCTCCTTAGTCCAGTGTTCTCAAAATGTGCTAGTGGACCACCACCACAGAAGCTGTGAACTTGCTAGAAGTGCAGGTTCTCAGATGCCACTCAGTGCTGCTGAATTGGACATTCTGAGGATGCTGCTGAGCATCTGCGGTTGAACAGTCCTCAGATGATACTCATGCTGTTGAAGCTTGAGAACCTTTGCTTTAATGCAAACGTGACGCTTCATCTTGGCTGCAGAATAGAATTACCTACGGATGGCTCAGGAAGGCCCAGTATCAGGTGTATACTGGCCCAGTTAGGTTAGCACCTGTGGAGTAAATCTTGGGCATCAGTATTTCAAAGTTTTCCCCAGTGTTTCCACATTACTGCTAATGGTGGAGATCCCTGCTTTACTTTCTGTTGACCTTGAACTGTCCTCCTACTCTTTTAATTTTATTGATTTTTATCCTGCTAAGTAGATTATAGAATAGTGCACAGTTTATATTTGCTTCACCATATGTCTACTTTTTGTACCTTTGTGGGACATCCCACTTAAAAGAAATGAAAAGGGTCAATCATGTGTTTCTTGTAATTCCATCCCCATATAGCTTTGGGTTTAAATATTCCTTGCAAGTAAGATAGATCATATTACAACCGTCTCTTTGGGTTGTTTTCTCTTTCTTTTAGGCCAAATACATCTCTCTGCCATCTATTTGTTCTGTCTCAACTAGAGTATTACCACTATGTCTTTCAATTCTAGTTTTCATTTCCAAGGTGATTTTTTTGTGGATCTTCTCTTGAGAAATTTGTCCTCTCTCTGGGTTTTATTCGCCATCTCTTGATGGCATGGGCTGAACCATTTCACTTGCCTTCTTCTATTTCAAGCTGTGTTTTATTAGATGATTTGTTTTCAGTATCTCACCTGGCCATCCTAGGTATAGCGTGGTCTTTGTTCTCTTAGATTCTTTTCTCCCCAGCCAGTCATCACAAATTACCTAAAATGTCAGCTCTGAGTGCTGTTTCTGCAGCATGCATCCTGACAGCAATACTGAGTTTCTTTTTGTTTGGATTTGTAAGCCTGTTTAGACTTAATATGTTTTTACATTGTCATAGAAGTTTCCAAGTCTCAGCAGCTGACCCACTTTTTTAACCCAGGATGCAGCAACTTCATAATATTGTATAATGCCTTTCACCTGCACATGAAAGCAAAGCAAGCTATAATTCTATTGGTTAGCATCCACTACAAAAAAGTTAGCTGAACTTGATGTACAAGGAAATCAGAGCCATTGAATAAGTCAAAAAAGTGAAAATTTTTATTTTTCTATAGTAATAGACAGTAGTGTTAAAGAATAATTTTCACACACAAAGAAGGGAAATCATAATCGTCATATAGATATATGGGAAGACTTAGCTTAACTCATTATTACTGAGGAAAATAAATATTAAAGCACGTTCACAGGAGAAGTCTAAGAAAGGCAAATTCACATAGCATAAAGAGTTTGGACGTGCAAATGAATGCTGAGCTGTCTTTTTCCATGGACAGAAGTGAAGTCAGTGGGAGCTCCACTGGACAGAATTTATTTGTAAGTCTATACATAAGATTTGTTTTGCATTAAGATCATTTAAACATAATTTATAGTTGTAGCATAGTTGAAAGACAATGCAAGACTAAAAGCAGATAATTAAGAAGAGCATACACTGAGCACTGCACAGTATTGAGGTAGAAGATTAGGGCCATGGCAGGATGGCTAGAAAACAGGATGCGACCAGTTAATTACAAAGATCTGGACCAGAGACTGGGAACAGGATGTACAGTATCTATGAAACCTGATCCTGAACAGATGCAACCTGTCAATTACATCCAGGATGCATGGGCAAAGCAACTTCAAGGGACCAGATCTAGAAAGATATAAAAGGCAGTGACTCTTGACTTCACTGCTGCTGCAATCTTGTTCTGCTGTGCTCTTATTTCTGTAATGGCCCGTCCTGCTTGTGGGACATATCTCTTCTTGTTCCTCTCTTTCCTTCACTCTTTTCTTCCTTTCTTCTCTTTTCTTCACCTTTTCCCTTTTCTCTCTCTCTCTCTTTTTTTTTTTACATTAAATAAAAAGTTGTGTTTAACTGTTCCTCTATTGTCCCAGACAATTCTTTGGGTAGGACAGGAAGATACTGGTATCTTTGGACACCATGCTGTCTGGCAACAATATTCCACTGGAGACACCCAGTAATTGTTTTCGATCTTTCCACATGGGCTCACACTCTCTTTTTAAGAAATGTGATGGCTTATGCAGCACTTTGAAATATATGCTTGACCCTCACCTCAACCTGGTGAGATGGTAGCATCTCTTCGTAGTTCACCTGTCAGGTAGGTGAGCTATGAAAGCCCCTAGTATGGTGCCTGGCACAGGCTAGGTGCTCACAGATTCCCAGTTGTAGTTGTTGGTGAGGCAGTGTGGGGTAGTGGCTAAGAGTAAAACTCTAGATTGTAGATTTTTCCTTTCTCTCCCCATGTATATGGCAGGATAAGAATAATACAAACCTCATAGAATTATTAAAAGCAGTTAATTTCTATGAAGTTCGGGGAACAGTGGCTTGCCCAATAAGGCCTGTATCTTGTTGTCACCATTGCTTGGTGTACGAAGGCCTGTTGCCAGTGTGGCCCCCACTCTCCTCCTGTAGGTCCCATGGGCATCTTCTGCCAATGATGGCACCTTGTGAAGATTCACATATATTTTCAGTTTTGTTCCTTTTTCCATTTTAAGGTTCCAGATGGCTTGTTGAGCGCTGGTTTCATATTTAAACCTGAGAGAGTTAAGAGTGGCACTTGAGATTTCTTCTGACTGTCCATCTTCGTGTCTGAGGAGCACTTGTGTAATGGCATGCAGCCAAGTTCTATCTGTGCCGGTGCCTATTCTTCAACTTTTTTGTGATTGCTTATATGGAATGTGAAAATCAATATTTCTGAGTTCTCAGACTGACATTTTGGCAGCATTGGGAAGATTGAAGATGCCCATCTCAGAGAACCTTGGTTACGGGTTTCAATAAGGATTTATTTTTCTCACTTGCCTGATGTTCACAGCAATTCTGTGAAGTAGGTATTGTTGTGTCCATTCACAGATGAGAGTCTGTGATAGTTCATTTTATGTATCACCTTGACTGGGGCAAGGAATCCCCAAGTATTTCATAAAATTTTATTTTTAAGTCTGCATATGAGAGCATTTCTGGAAGAGATCAACTCTTGACTCAGTAGATGGAAAACAGAAAATTCACTCCCACCAATGTGGATAAGCATCATCCAATTCATTGAGGACCTAAAGACGGCAAAAAGGCAGAAGAAGGTCAGTTCTCTGCCTTCTTGAGCTAGAGATGCATCTCCTACCCTTGGACTTTGGCACTCTTGGTTTTCAGGCCTTTGGGCTCCAGGATTTACACCAGCATATGCTCCACCCATCCTCAGGGCTTTCGTCTCTGCAATAGTGTCAGCCAATTTCTCTGTCTGCCTTTTTCTCTGTCTCTGTCTCTCTGTCTCTTTCTTTGTCTCCCTCCCTCACTTCTTCCCTCCCTCCACATACACATAGGCATATACACAAACATATGCACATACACATACCCATACACATACACATACCCATATACACATATGCATACACCTTATTTGTTCTATTTCCTTGGAGAACTCTAATACAAGGCCCATGGAGGTTAACTGAGCAGAGCTTGGGTTTGTATTCTGGTCTGACTTTAGGAGGTGACTCTCAGCTTTGCTGACCTCCTTCATGGGGAAACTGATCCAATAACTGAACCAACCCACCTCACAGTCACAGGTTTGGCTTCAGGCAATGCAACCGGAGCTGTGATGAAAAGTAGGCTTTTGTGCTAAGCCAGTCAGGGTTGCTCTAGAGCTCTTTCTGTTTCCCTGGGCAGGGAACTGCAGAATCCTGGTGAGGCACAGAGACTGTGAGAACAGTCCACAGAGCCTTAGCTGAGAGGGTCCCAGGGATGGAGAAGCTAAAAGTCAGTCTTTTGTAGCAGAGACTGTAATGTGAATTTTGCCACCATACTTGGCCACATGGGTGGAAGTCACCATTATGGTAAAAGGAAAGCCTGCCATCTTCCTGGCTCATAGAACTCTGAGGTGTATTCAGTCAGAGTATTTAAGCCAGGACACAAGTACGTTGTTTTCTTTTTCAGGGAGAGTATGCTATTGTGTACATACAAGAGCAGAAGATGTCTTCTGATATGAGAACTAGTCTCAAACCCAGTGTGGTTTAATTCCAAAGCCTGTGTACATCTTCCAACATCTTAGCCAACCATTCTTTGCTCAGGCTCACATTTATTTTCTAGTTATCAGGTTTTACCTTCTTGTTCTCATTACTTTCATCTACCCATCCATCCTTCTAAATCAAAAGCATTTAGTGAATGTCTACTGTGTGCAAGGCATTGGGTCTAGAGTGGAGCCTTCTAGCTGAAGGAGACAGAGAAAACACAAATAAGCAGATAGATGGAAAAATAACAAACTGTACTTAGCAAGATGCAGGAGGAAAGCAAGGAGCTGAGACAGGGCAGAAGGGGTGGGGCCAATACTCAAGGGTAGCCGGGGAGTTTTCTCTGAGGAGAAATCAGACTGAAAGGATGAGAATAATGTTCCAGGGGAGCTAGAAAGTAGGGCTCCAAGCCAGAGAAACACAAATGCTAAGGCCCTGAGTTAGCGACCAAGTTGCACATTTGGGCAACAGGAAGAGAGCTAATGTGACCCAGGAGGTGGGCTAAGGTAGTCTGGGCTAAGGTCCATCACAAGACTTAAAGTATGCTAGTACTGTATGCTAGTACTCAATGTTTATTGAGTATCAGTTCTATGACTGTCATGGCACCAGGTACTTCTCCCGTGTCATATCATTTCATCCTTCCACAGCGCCACAAGATATATAATTCAGTTGATGTTGTGTGTCTGTTCATGTGAATGTAATTTATGTAGCACATTCCCTATTCGAAGCACCCCGGGAAGGATGCCCCCCAGGGAGCATACAGGTTAGTAGAAATATCTGCTAACTAGTGACCATCCTAGTAGATCTATGACCTCACTGCAGCCTCCTAACTCCTCTGGGGTTCTGTTTATTTAAAGTGGGGAGGTAATAATTCCCCACTGCAGAATGGTAGTGAGAATTAGAAGAGCCAACAGGGAAATGCCAGCAACCCATAGGTGCTAGAACACTAGGAGATACTATGAAGGTCTTGGTGATGTTGTGATTGACAGCTATCCACAGTGCCCATGGCTGTGAGAGAGAACAAGACCCCCCAGGAGATGGCAGATGGAAAAGGAGAGGAAGTGGAGGGTGTGCTGAATCTTGAAAGAACAGTGGGCATTTGTAGAACTTAGGCAAAGCAGAGAATGACACAAATTCAATTTCTATGGAACATAATGCACAATAGTCCTTATTATGAAAATCTAGAATAAGGAGTAAGTGCACCTGTGATTTTGATGGAAAGAGGCTTCATGCTATAATTTGGCATCTAAACTCTGTGTAACTCTTGTAGCAGATGCGTTATGATGCCCCTTCCCAGACACAATTCTGCATGTAATTTTAATCAAAATGAGAATCATATAGTAAATATAGGCCTGTTCAGGAGTTTCTGTTTCCAAGAAGGTAGTATTATCTTTTATTTAAAATAAAATGCATATGTCAACTTGTTCTCTAGTGAAAATATTTTGCATTTCACTAAGTTCAGAAAATAGACTGTATGTTAGCTCCTACAATAATGCCCTTTTCTTGTTGTCAGATAGAGGCCCATTTTGGGCAGATAACTCTACAAACAGGGTAGAAAATGGTGATGTCTGGGAAGTGTCCTTAGGGTGGGCTGGCATGGTCCTTCCTACACTGCTGGATAATAAGTGTCACAGTGTGGAAGTAATAGATAGCCTAGGCTATGGAACCCAGTGTTCTCACTCAGAGTCTAGCTCTGCATCATTTCCACTATGGCACTTTAGGCAAGTTGTAGAACACTCAAAGTATGTTCTCTTACTTCTAAAATGAGTTTACCAGGGTGTCAGGCTTGCCTCTGTTACCTCCAGAGGTACACAAGCTTCTTGGGTGCAGGGATTTTGCTTTGCCATTGTTCAGTTCTGTGCTTACAGCAAGCACAGGATCCACGTAATGAAAGAATGGATGAGCAATGCGAGTAAGAAGACTGAAATCCATCAGTATGACAATTCCCAGTGTGTCAGTAGGCAGTTCGTGGCTCTTGCCTACAATGGCCACGTCCTTTCTCTGGCTATTAATACTTGTTTTTTATTTTCTATTGGTTAGCCTTATTTTTCTCTGGCCTATTTTTTATTTTATTTTATTTTATTTTATTTTATTGCTTTCATTGAATCATTCAAGCAAGAGTTGGAAAAGATATAGGAAGGATACCCTCAAGTTTGGGGGTGGTTGAATTTGGTCTCAAAGACAAGTGGAGAACTCTTTTGGAGGCAGACCCTTTCAGCTGATGCTATTTCAGTGTCAAGCCTTCTTTAAAGACATCTATGAACTTCTGTTCAGAATATGTTTTGTAACTAAATTGGACACACATGCTGAATCCTGGAAACATAACCGAGTCTGCCTCATAGATTTCTACCTCTCGGTATCCCTTAACTCAGCAACATCCTGACTTTTTAGAGGAGATGTTAATAGATTATTTTTAAATCATCCTATTCATAATTGTTTTGTTCTTTTTGCCACAGTGCTTATTATTCACTTCTGCTTTGAAAAGCACAACCTGGGAGGCCATAAAGATGAAAGAAATATGATAGAAATTTTCCCTGCTGATGGATGAACATGCTTGCTACTTACAGCTGAAAGCATCACCATCTTCAAGTGCATCTCAGGAGGCTTCATGCCATGAAAGGAAGGTGAGCGGGAAGATAAAGGGGGCAGTCCTTAATGTGTTTCGTACAGTCTTGAGTCTAAATCCTCCCTTAAACAGTAACTGTCCAGGAGAGAAGTGAATGTGTCTTTTAAATTCCTGCCTGGCATCTAAAACCTCTCAGTGTTCTATCAACCCAAAGATAATGGTAAAAAGATACCCTTTGAGAGGTAGGGGTGAAGAATGGATATTGATTTATCCTTTTGATCCATGATATTCTCTAGCTCAAAACAAGTAATGTTTCCCAGTGGGTAGACAGTGGTAGTCCAAATTTCTTAACCTTGAATTTAAAGGCTTTTGTGGCCAAACATCCATTTATCTTCTTGATCCCATTTTCTAGGACCATCTCAGTCAAATTGTCCTGGTTTCCAGCTAGGCTTGTGTTTTTAGAATTTAATTACATTTTTTGTTCAGAAAAGGATAGAATTTTGATTGATGGAGAAGAAATCAGAAGGGTACAAAGCAGAAGGTGACATTCATAGTTCTATTTGGAATTAATCTTTGGTGGTAGCCATATTGCTTCCAAGTTTTAAAAAGTACACGAGCCATGTAAAATTTCTGTGTTTATATTTTTAATTACAAAAATGGTACAGGAAATATATACTCCAGAAAGAAAAAGGATATTAGAGATAATCCTGAAGTTTTGTTTAATTGGTCAGATCAATCCTGATTCCTTCTCACCTCCCCCAGAAGTGACCATTATTTTGGTTTTGTTGCACATTGTTCCAGTGCATTTTTAGATATAACAATATGTGGTATTGACCTGTGCTTATTTTGATTCAAACAAATAGCATTGCACTATGTGCATTGTTCCACAATTATTCATTCAATATTCATTCAATAGTGTTTGTGATATCTAGAGCAATTCTCCACTGTGTTTTTTATTTATCCACTTATTTACTGATGGGTATTTGGACTGTTCACACATTTTGGCATAACTACAGAGAAAGCAAATGTGATTTTCCATGTATGTGTGCAAGGGTTTCTCTACTGTGCCCAGGACTAGTATTATAGGGATGCAGTGTGTTCACATTTCAGTGTTTATGGATGTCCCTAAATTTCTTTAGCAGTATGTTAGTCTACATACTTACACAGGGTAGATGGTGAGAGAGATTTGTCAAGTCAACACTTCTCTCTTCCTTCCCTTTATTCTTCTAGTCTCTTATAGAAACTCAATCTGCTCTTCAGGGTTTGGTTAAGATTTCATTTATTTTATAGTCCTGTCATTTGAAATTGAGTGTGGTGTTTGACTATTTTTGTTTTACTTGTTCATGCCTCTACTTGAGTGAGTAAATAAGCTAATAAGACACAGAGCCTGAATGTTCCATTGTGTTCTATATCTCCTAAATTAATCTGTTACCCATGGTGAGTGCCAGGTATAACAAAATCTGATTTCACTTGAAATTTAAGTCCTATAGTCTATTGAAAGTCTGTATCTAAGATAATCAAAACCACCTTTGAATTTAAACAAAATCACCTGTAACGTGCAATCTCTAAATCATCACTCTTAGCCACTAAAATTTTTTTTACTGAAGCATTACACTTAATAAATTCTCTTTTGCTTGATCAACAGATACTGCTGATCCTATGTGTGACAAATATGTACCAAAACTTTTAAGCACGTTTCACATTATTCCTAACCTGCCTGCTGTGAAAGGCATGCAGAAAATGTAATTCACAGTGGATATGGCAGATAGACGCTCTTAGGGATACAGTATTTTTGTTGTTGTTGTTGACTGGATGATCAACAATCACCTGTACCATTTAAAGCACCTTTCCCTGCTCTCGCCCTCACTCCAGCACACGCCTGCACTTGGTGTGCTTTGTGATAGGACCTCGCTGAATCTCTTAAATTGTACTTGTATAAGGCAAGAGATCAGCACAGTGACATGGGCAGATAAACTCCTGGATTCTTGTCCCTGTCATTCTCTTTAGCCTAAGAGAGAAGCATGAGAGTAAGTCTACCAAATATAATCAATCTCCTAAAAATTACTGGGATTTGATAGAAATAAAGTCCTAAACACCTTCCAAAAGGTCATTTTCAGTCTGCTGTTGGGGGATTATTTTGTTTAAAGCTCTGATAATCAGCCTAGTGGTGATTTAGTGATGGAGGAAAGAGTTGTACATGTGTACAGGCATTTCCCTCTCTTCCTCAGGTCCTTGCAGTCCTAACTTATTCCCAGAGTGTGGGAGAGATTGCTCATTGCATGTTTTTAAGTGTGTACTATTTTTATTAAACTGTGACAAGACCAACAAATTCAGAGACACCATTGCAAAGACAATTTGTTACTCATACATCCCAATGATATGGAAGAAATATAACTCCCAACCAGCTAGATGTCAGATGTGCCTGAGTTCATGTCCCCTGAAATCAAAGAATGAATTCCAAAGGACAGTGGAGGTTAAGAGAAGGAAAGTTTTATTGAGAGATAATTCCTGAGAGATGGGATGGGTCACCTGTGGGTTGCCAATGAGGTCCTTTGTCAGGGTTAATTAACATAGAAAAGTCACAGTGTGGTGAAATGTGGGTCAAACTATTATCAACCAGTAAGTTTACAAGGGTAGTCACTTAGCTAATATTGACCCAATAGGGAAGTGCAGTATGTAGCAAGGGTATATGGCTGACATCATTGGCTTATCTATGACTTCTAAAACAGAAATATTTTTGGAAAGGGATGGGTCCAGGTGTTCTGGTCACCCACCTTGTGATCTGATGCTTATCTGGACTTAATGGAATGGGTGATACTAATTACAATATCCTGTATTCTCAAGTTCTGCTTATCCCTTAGGGAAGTATGCAAGTCTCACCACTGTGACTTTTTCTTGAAGCCTTGTCTTCTTAAGATGTGCCTGCAGCCACAATTCTGATGTCTTTATTTTTCACTGACTTCCTTGAGGGCTTAGTCCCTCTCTGACTGTGTATTAATTTCTATCTAACTTATCTTCCTATAATACCAAGAGAAAGACCACATCATGCCATAAGGGGCCGTGTGGGGAAGCATCTGAGCCAGTCAGAAGGCAGAGAAGGGGAAGATTGGGCAGAACCTTTATGGTGGTTTCCACCAGTAGGAAAGAGGAAGCAGCACTGGGCTCTGGAGAGTACTGTATGTACTGTTTCTAGATACCTGGTACTATCACTGGCCTGGGTCTGAGGGTCCCCAAGGCTGAAGTAAGGAACTTAACCCACTCTTTTAAAGTAAGTTTGCAGGTTCACTGACTCCAGTTACAGAAAAAGAATTTTCAGGACACATCAGTAAAAGAGACATGTGAAGGATTATTAGAGGTAGATATAAGATGCACTCAAGAATGGAGTGTGGGTGCTCAGAGAAATAAGGTAAGATAGTTATGAACTGGGGATCTTTTATGTGTTTTGGGTAGTGGGTGTCTGTGGAATCTCTAATAATAAACTATAGTCTTAATCTTGTCTAGTGGGTGGGAGAAGATGGCCCATCCACAGTGAGATAATGGTCCATTCATCTGGAAAACCCCAAAAGGGTGGTCCATTCATGGGAGAAAGAGGAACATCTACAAGTAGAAAGGGAATGGGCAAACCCCTTTGTAGGTGAAAAGGAGTTGCCCAGGTATGTCTCTTTTGGGAGAAGAAAAGGGAAGAAAAAAATATTGGGCTTGTATCTTAAAGCTGCTGCTTTTTTTTTTCTTAAAAGTACAATTTTTAAAATTTTGATTTCCTTATCTCCTTTCTACCTAGTTTCTTTTCTTCTATCCTATCTCAGTACCTTCACCTGGGGTGAGATGAGAAAGGGAATAGCAGCTTGATGAAAGGAGGTGGTAGGGTTTGAGCCCTGTACTGGGGTTTACATCTGGCCAGCATGCTTAGAGTGAGATGTCTGCTATCTCTAGGAATTGGTCAGCCCTGGGAGCAATGGTTCCTCCTGGTTCAGCAAGTCTTTGTATGTCAAAGCATAGAAAATTAAGATTCGGTTCATACAATAATGATCCTCCAATGATATTCCCTCAAGTCTGATTTGAGCTCAGCTTTCTGTGTACTATGTTTTGTACCTTTCTGTGAAGGATACAGTAAGCTGTTCAACAAAAGATCTATGTAAAACACTGTAAACTGGGTGTCAGTACGGGAAATAGGGGAAATGCTAGGGGTGAGATGGCATAAGCAGAAGCCTTGGTGCTTCAGTTGAGTGGGCCAAAAATAGTCCAGATTCTTGTGTACAACAAGGAAAAAAGTTGCCAAGTGTATGCCTTATAGTATGTAGCTACATTTACTGAAGATCATGGAACTGTAGCAGGAACCAGGAGAAAGGGTAAAGGGAAAAAGGATGAAGGAAAAGGGGACTCTAGTGTGAAGGGAAAAAGAGGGGCCTTGATAACTCAGGCTTCCAGTATTTATAGGATCAGACACCACTGATCCAAGATGCCTCCCACTGTTTCTCTCTCTGATGTCAACAATCTGCTCAAACTCTTCAGCTTAAACCTGGATAATCATTAGGGTGGTGTGGCGTTTACAGTTGAATGAAGGGAAGGCAGTGACTCAGCTCATTTGTTTCTAACTGTTCTAGTGGTACCTGCAAGCCTATAGGTCTGTTCCTCCCCTAAGAAATCCTTCTGGTTTAACTGTCATGAGGTGCAGCATCTTTTGCTCCCTGAAAGAAAATTAGTAGTTTCATCTGCAATTTTGTGTTAATTTTGTGTTACATCTCCCAGGTAAGGTATTTGCATTTTGGATATGAAACCAATTAGTACAGATAGTACAGTTGGGGCTGGGAGACCACGACCTCTCCGTCCACCCAAATTTCGCTAATACCACAGGGCCAATCCTTCTGAGGCAGGAGATTAAGGTGTGGTAAAACTGGCTGGGGAAGTAGATGTGACCTATTAATTATAAAATCCCAGGGCACACACACAAAATAGTTCCCAAAACCTTGCACATGGACTTCTCACCAGAACTTGAAGAAGTTTTCAATAGGATGGCCTAGACCTGATGTCAGCTTGAGGAATTGGTGATATAAAAAGGTGTTCACTCTTGCATGGTGGTCTTACAGCTTTTGCTGTATGGTGTACTTTTTGCCTACTTTTACTTGGTCCAAACTTGCTCTGTAGAGCTTGCATCTTTTCCTATCTTTAATAAAACCTTGCTTCCATTTGCACTTGTCTTGACTAGTTCTTTGCTCAGGACAGAAAGAACCTAGAAATCACCTTCAAAAGGAGACTCCACTGGACCCTGGCAACACTTCCATTGTCCTAAGAAAAGCAGAAATAAGAATAACAAACATGCAGGGAATCTTTAACATTCAAAGCCATACCACATGCATATTAGATCCTGTGGCCTGACCCATCAGTTACTTTTTCCCCACTCGAAATTCATTAAAGGGGAACACAAAGAGATCAAATATCACATATGTGATTAAAACAGAGTAAGTTCTGGGAGAGACATGTGTACTAAAGTGCCCCTGAGATGGCTCAGCACCCTGTCAATCCTTTCTGTCAAACTTATTCATAGAGATCAAATGAAAGGCATCCAGGGCTGGGTGCATATCTTTTAAAATCTGAAAGCTTAATTTATCTTTATTGTTCCTATTCCCTTGCCATCCTGGAACCACTTTTCCTATTTGTGCCACCTTTTTGTTTCTGCTAGCATGAACCGGAGCATATCTTCCTGTCATTTTCAATAAATTTAGCTGCTTTTTCTTTTACCATTGAGTATACACTTGCAATTTTTTGCGCACCATACACAAGGACCCAAAATCTGTCTCTTGGATGTATCACACCCGGTATCACAAGTGCTCTTTGCTCTAAATAACCTTCCTTTTGCTGTGTCCAGAGATTTGTGAAATGGCATGACCATCTGTCTTGATAGTCAACCCAGTAAAGTTGGGAAAGGTCTTTCACTCTTTCCTCTTCTTCCCACTTATCTGGTTCTATATTAAATGACTGTTCCTGCCTGTAAATCTGTCTCATATCCACATGCCTACTTTCATTTCTTTTCCACTGACTAATTTTATTTTTTCATTTTTTTCCTTACCTGACTGATTGGAACTTTTAGACAGTCACTTTCCTTACAACAGGAAAGAAGAGATGGCACAAATTGCAAAATTATAAATGAAATCTGGTACATCACTTTCAAGCCCACAGAAATTATTGGGTGAAGAAATATGAAAATTTGATGTGAAAAAATTAGACATTTCAAACAAAACAGACAGATTCCTGGAAAGAAACAAATTACTAGAAATGTATGAAGGAAAAACAGAAAAATTTGTTCATGATCCATACCAAGTAAAGAAATTAGAAGTAAAGAAATAAAACTTACCACAAATATAAGACTAGGTGCAGATGGCTTCTTTGGTGATTTCTATTAAATATTTAAGGAAGAAGTAGTACTAATCCTACAAAAGTATATTCAGAAAACAGAATAAAGAAATACTTCTTACCTCATATTACAATGTTTTACTGTGATGCCAAACCAAAGACATTAAAAGAAAAGAAGGGGTTGGGAATATACGTCCATGGTAGAGCACTTGCTTAGCATATGTGTGGTCCTGAGTTCAACTCCCAGCACTGGAAAAAAAAATCGGTATCTCTGGGAACATAGACACAAAAATTCTTAACAAAATTAACAAGTGAAGTCCAGCCCTATATAAAAAAAAGATTGTTTAGCATGACCAAATGAGTTTATCTCTGAAATTCAATGTTGGTTTAACTTTCAGAAACCAGTTAATATAATATACCATATTGATAGAAAAAAGGACAAAACAGGATCATATCAGTTCCTGCAGAAAAAAATCTTGAAATTTCCAACACTCATGCATAAAAAAGGAAAAAACTCTCAATTTTCTAATTCTAACTTCTGTGTCCCATCTGAATCTGATTGCCATACTGGTTTTGTCTCATTAGACATATGATTTGAGAGATTATTTTCTTGCCTTTTGGTATGCTTTGTAATTTTTTGTTGCAAGTCAGATACATTCTCATGAGTGCTAGGGATGGAGGTAAACAGGTCTTTACTGTGAGGTTGTATATGTTAATCTAGCTTGAGGTGTCTTTTGAGGTGTCTTTGTTTTTGTCTTCACTTTCTACTTTGAGCCTCAAGTTCACACCCTCAGAAAGAGTCTGTGTCTTGTAGCTCATTCAGCTATAATACAAGGTTACTAAACTGGAGCCTTGTTGGTTTGTTGATAAAATATATGGGGTAAGGGGTTGTTATGGTTTGTGTCTAGATGTCCCCCAAAAGCCTCATGCAGTCATGGGGGCAGGCTTCTAGAGTTTGTGATTGATTCATGGTCCAATGCTGGGATTATGGGTGTGAGTGCTACACTCATCCTAGGGTGGGTAGCCTACATACAATATAAGGGAGGGAAAGAGGATTGCTCTTTCTCTCTTGCTTCTTGCTTTTTCTCTTGCTGCTTTTGCTGTCTTCTGCCACCATGAACTGTTGCCCTCTTCCATGTGCCACTCTGTCTTGGAGCCAGCTGAGTATGGACTGAAACCTCTACAAACTGTAAGTTAAATAAACTTTTCCTTCCTTCATTTGGGGTGTTGGGTATTTTGTCTCAGCAATGAGAGAAAAGTAACCAAGACACAATTTGGTACCCAGAGTGGGGTCGTTGCTGTGACTATACCTGACCATGTGATTCAAGAGCCTTTGGGAATGGCTTGTGGGAAGAGTTTGGAAAGGTTCAGAGATGTCGCCTAAAAGAGTAGCACTAAAACACCTTAGGCTGTTCTGTATGGGAGATTCTGGTCAGAGCTCAGAAGATCAGAAAACTGGTAAAGTCCAGGCTCAGAAGGTTTCTGCTAGGAAGAAGGACTACATTGGTTGTTAGACTCCAGATGATGTATGTTATGGCTTGGCAAAAAGCTTGTCTGCATTCTGCTCCTGTCCAGAGACTTTGCCTGAGACTAAGATTAGGGGCAGCAGACTAATTAAACTAGCAGAAAATATTTCAATGCAGTTGAATGTTTAGGCGGTGGCATGGTTATTGTTGGAGATCTTTAGCCAGGTTTATGTTGAGAATAAAGAGCAAAGAGCTCAGCAGAATGATTTAAAACATTGTAAGTTTGGCCAGAAAGGAAGCTCCAGTAGAGCTGTGGACTACAAAGATAGAGCTAAGGAGATCTTGATTGCTGAGAAGGAACAGGAAAATATTAAAGATGGCCTCAGGGCATCACAAGAAGCAGCAAGTCTCTACCCTTTGGAGCCTCAAAACTGCAAAGGTGAAAGACTTTGCTTCAAGGAGAAAGCTATAAAGCACCAGGTTCCAAAATGGCAGCAGCATAAGAATTTGTTCCTCAGAATTGGATTCAGAGTGCTCAGCAATCCAGGCACTTGACCCCTATAGCCAAGAGAGTAGAAATCCTGACTACTGCTCCAGCTGGCAGTGGACTTTGGCATCACCCATGTGGTGTTGGTTTTAGGTACATGCAGAATGCAAGAGTTCTACAGTTAAAAAGGCTTCCACCCAGATTTCAGAAGAAGTCCCAGGAGGCCAGGCAGTGTGTCCCTGAGAGGGCAATATGTGAAGCTGTGAGGGTGAAGCCAAAGGTGCAGTGGAGACCCCAGAAGTTTGGAGAAGCCAGGAACATGGATTGTCTGAGGAAAGCTGCAAGGAAGGAGCAGAGCAGGCCTAAGAGAGAATCTGTGGGAGCTACAACCACCAGAAATGCCATAGGGGCGGAGTCACACAAACCCTTTGGAGCTCACAACTTGCCACAGATTACTTCAGATGTTCCACATGGAAATACAGGACTTAATGTTTTCCCTGCTGGATTTTGGACTTGCTTTGGTCCCATTCCTTTGTATTCCCTGTTTGTAACTTTTGGAATGGTAATGTCTATCTTCAATGTGCCACTGAATGTTGGAAGTGTTTAACTTTCTTTTCATTTGTACAGGGGCTCACAGCTAAGAGTTTGCCTTATATCTTGGAGGAGACTTGGGACTTGGACTTTTCAGCAATGCTGAAACTGTTAGGATTTTGGCAACTCTTAGAGATGGATTAAATGCCTTTTGCATAAAGGATGTGCATGATCTTTGGGAGCACAGGGGTGGAATGTTATGGTTTGTGTCTAGATGTCCCCCCAAAGTCTCATGCAGTCATGGGGGCAGGCTTCTAGAGTTTGTGATTGATTCATGGTCCAATGCTGGGATTATGGGTGTGAGTGCTACACTCATCCTAGGGTGGGTAGCCTACATACAATATAAGGGAGGGAAAGAGGATTGCTCTTTCTCTCTTGCTTCTTGCTTTTTCTCTTGCTGCTTTTGCTGTCTTCTGCCACCATGAACTGTTGCCCTCTTCCATGTGCCACTCTGTCTTGGAGCCAGCTGAGTATGTACTGAAACCTCCACAAACTGTAAGCTAAATAAACCTTTCCTTCCTTCATTTTGGGTGTTGGGCATTTTGTCTCAGCAGCGAGACAAGTAACCAAGACAGGGATGAATGGTGGGGGTTCTTTGATCTTCTGATCAAATCTCAGTCTTTTAGTGGGCCTGTGTCCCTGGACTGTAACATTCACAGATGTTTGCCCAGTGCTACTGAGGTAGAAGAAATAAAGATATGTAGAAAAGAGACATTTAAAATCATAATTTTAAAAATAAAAACTGCAGCTTCAGGACACAAAGCAAGATTTTTTTCCTCCCAAGACAATAAGTCTGGGCAATTCCTTTTTACCTCAAAATTGGCATTGGCTATTCTCTTTCACTTGCAAATGGGCTCTTCCCCTTATGGATGTGATTGCTGTCATCTGTGAATGGGCTATATAACCTTTCCCCTACAGCGTAATGGCAAATCTTTCAGAGATTTCAATGATACAAACAGCCCACTGCAACAATTGTTTTCCACCACTGCCCTGCAGAAAGACCATCACCTTTTGTCTCCTCTTTCCATAGATTTATAAGCCCTCCAGATTTCTGCCTCAAAGTCCCCATAAATATATCCAGCTTGAAACCATGGCCCCTCTCTCTCTTTTGAGGACCTGCACTCTTATTTCTTTTTAGTGTATTCTTTTAAAAATTCTGCCTAATAACCTTTTATGCCTATTATTGACATGTCTTGAAAATTCTGTGGTTTGGGGACTTCTTCAGACCCTGTCTGTAGCACCATGTCTTTTTTACTTTCCACTCCATACTTCTCTTGCTGCAGTGTTGTAAGTCTGTATCCTTCAAGTTCTGACCCATGTTGACTTTAGTTAAGACAGGATGGCTAGAGAATTTTTGGGAAGGGGACAGGCCCTTTTACAAGTTAAGGACCCCAAGTCCTTTCTGCTATGAAGAAGGCCTTTGTTACTGAGTTTATAATGATTATTCTTTCCCTCCTTCTGTTGGAACCCAGAGAGGAGCTTTCTTGGATGTTCACCTTGAGGACATCCTGGAAATAAAATCCAGAAAATGTCACCAGGCTGGGTCTGAGAAGTTCCCAACACTTGAATGAGTAATTTAACCCACTCTTTTGTAGAATAAGTTTGTAGGGTGCTGACTCCCATCTCAGAAAAAGAATTTTCAAGATATATCAGTAAGAGGCATAGGAAGGGTTTATTAGGCAGAGATTTTAAGATGCATTGAAGAGTGGAATGCAGGCAGTCAGAGAAATGAAAGGCAATACAGTTTGGAATTGTATATATTTATGTGTTTGGTGGTGTAAGTCTGTCGTGATAACCTATAGCACTGGTGGCAAACCTATGGCATGCATGCCTCAGCAGGCTGTATCACTGAAAGCTCTAAAAGTTTTGCCATCATGGATATAGTCTTAGTCTTGTCTGGTGGGTGGGGAGGATGGCCCACCCACAGTAAGATAATGATCTATTCATAGGATTATCAATTGGGGTGTATAGTATTAAATCTGTTCCTTTAGTGAACCCTAACTGATACACCTATGAATATATGGATAGATAGATATTAATTAGCTGTATATCTAATTAGATTATTAGATATTATTTTATGATTTTATATATTAATTAAAAGGTTTACAAGGTAGACTTACAATGGCTTCCTGCAGCATCAGGTGTGGAAGAATTCAAAAGGGCCATTTTCATGCTCAAGATCTGAAGGGTCCACTTAAACGTTAAAGGCCTGGAGCTTACTGCAGAGTCCCATGTGAGTCCATATCAGAAAGCTGAAGGGTCTGTGCTGGAATGCTGAAGAGTCTGCACCAGAGGCCTGGAGGCAGATGCCCAAAGTGATGTGAAGACTGGAGCTCTTTTCATGAATCACAAGTGAGACTTCCTTCTTTCCCTTTTTATCCTATCCAGGCTGCAAGCCTATTGGTTGGTGCCATCCACACACAAGGTGGGTCTTTCCTTTTCAGTAAGTCCATCATCTATATCCAGAACTATGCCAAACCAATCAGCTAGGTATTTCTTATTCAAGTTGACACCGTTTAACAACCACAACAGGGAAATCCTCAAACTGAGCTCATGGTTTCACAATGTTAAAGAATGAAGTTCCAAAATAAAGGAGAAAGTTAAGAGAGTTTTATTAGAAATAAGGAGAAGGAAAGAAAGGTCCTGGTTTCTCCAGGAGGAGAATCAGAAAAGTAGAATTTCCACATGCCCAGAACTTTTTATGGATAAGTGGAGCACAGGAATTGCTCAGTTGTTTAGTGGCCACCTATTACAGATGGCTCTGTGAACTTAAAATGATCAATTGGAACTCAGGGTGTCTAACCTAATTACAATACTCAGCCTGTAGGTTTAAAGGAAACTAGGATTTTAAAGAAAAACTGTTTTTTTTGCATTTTAAATTCCTTCACTCAGGAGCTTAGTAAGGAGGGGCTGCAACTTCCTATAGTAAGTGAGGACTATATTTCATGTCACCTGAGGATGTTCATTCTTTGTCCAAAGTCCTAGTTCATGGTATATTCTTATTTTAATTCTTATCCATGTGCTGATCACCCAACTCTACCTCAGGCCCTTTCCCTAACTAGTTGCCTTATCCATAAGCTAACTAAATAAACTATTTTTTTTCCCCAGTGACTCAGGAGGTAGTATATTCCACCTACTGTTTTGGGGAAGAGGAAGGTACCACTCCCAGGGATTCTCAGGTGACTGAGATGAGATGCACCCTGGACATTGTAGTGTTTAAAAGCTGCCCAGGTCATTTAAAGGTGAAGCTAAGATTCTAAAGTATGGACTAAAAGACATATTGATTGCCTTCATCCCATTGGTGTCACAAGGGATGCAAGACCTGGTGTTGCTAGTTTTGTTTTCTTTTTCCAGAATAGAAGCTATAAATTTGAGTTAGAATAGGATATTTCCTAATTCAAAGTTGTCTCAAGCCTTTATTAAACAATACACAGATAGAGCCCAGCCAAATTGGAGAGAGACCATTTGACCTCCTCATTAGATTAGATCAAGGATTCTCATTGTGTGCTAAGGTAGTACCTGCCTCATCTGGGCCCTTGTTAGAAATGCACATTTCCAGAACCTAGCCTAGACCTACTAAATCATACAATCTGGGAATAGGATCCAGATTCTGTGCTTCACTTAGACTTCCACATGATAGTGTTGCCTATTCAAGTTTAAAAACAACTGGATCTTATCATTTACAATTTTATCATGTCCTTTTTCCCATTCCACCCACGGGAGTAGAGGGGACAAAGAAAGAGAACAAATTAAACAGTAATTAGAACATTGGTATTCAACTCAGCTGTGAGTCTATGGAGATATGAAGTTGCAGGAGACAGATCTTTCCCTTAAATTCATTTGGAGTCCAAGTCAGGGAAAGCTGTGCTGAAGTGGTGGCACTTTAATTTGTTCAGGTCCCACCTCTGCCACTTGCATCTCAAAAGGCCTATTAAATCAACACGGTGCAAGCTTTGCATGAATCTCGCTATCTTTTTAGCTATTTCTATACAAAGGGAGGGGAAGGAATGCGACTATGGCTACAGTAGGGGACATTATTTATGTTGTGAAGGAGGTGAGCTGTGGAAAGGAGTTTTTACTAGCTAGAGCAATAAAATATTAAAAAGGAAAGTGATATGGAACATTGTACTCCATAATTTCAGTATATTGGTTTCTCACACATACTAAACACACACATATATACATATACAGTCATATAAATAATGTATATGAAATGTGGGTGTGCAGAGGGAAAGCACACAGGATATACTTTAGGAACTATGAAAAGGTGATGTAAACTCTTCAAGCCAGAAAAGTTTTAGGTATAAAGTGAAGAGTGCTTACAAAATCCATAAAATAGATTAGGATACAATGTGGGAGAGTTGACTGGGGAATGTGGCTATCAATCATCGCTTCTTGCCTGATAGGCATTGGAAACTGAGGAGGCAACTTACCCACATCATTGGTAAAATTGGACTAATGTTAAGCTTTTGGGAGAGTGGTTTCTTTATTGTAGCAGCTACTATTTAGTGAGCATTTGTGGAAAAAAACAAAATTATTATCAGGCATAATGCTAAGCATTTGGACACTAATTTCATGTAGCTTATTAAAGATAGAGGCTGGGCAAGAGTGAACAGAGTGTTTTTAAAAAGTAAGTTGGTATAACTGGGGAATGAATCACAGAGTTGGAAGTAACTTGAACCTTAGTAAACTGAGTATTGAAGATGATTGGTAATTGCAAGGTCAATATCTCCCTTCTCTTGGTGAGTTATCAGAATCTCCTGGAGTACTTGTTAGAAATATAAAGCATTAATTTCCTCTGGGACCTGTGTCCCCAGTCTCTGAAACTTGGCAACCATTAGTCTGAAAGGGTAGCTGGAATATGGTGCTATTTGAACTGACCAGTACCCTGACTGTGCGACACAAAACTACCTAGTTAATAACACGGTAGAGAATGAAGTATACACACACACACACACACACACACACACTAATCCTGATGAATGAAATGGTTGAAATCTGAATAAGAACTTCAAAATTTTTCTTCTGCTGGAGATTCTGAACCAGTTGAGAAGGGATGGAGCTGGGCATCATATATATATATATATATTTTTTTTTTTTGGTGGGTACCGGGGTTTGACCTCAGGACCTCGTGCGCCAGCAGGCGCTCGTGCCACTGAGCGATATCACCGGCCCTTTTTTCGTATGTGGGTTCTGGGAGTCGAACTCGGGCCCTTGCACTTGCCAGGCAGGCGCTTATGCCGCTGAGCCATCTCACCGGCCCTGGCATCATGTATTTTTATTTTTATTTTATTTTTATTTTTTTTTTTTTTTGTGGGTACCGGGGGGACGACCTCAGGACCTCGCGCGCCAACAGGCACCCGTGCCGCTGAGCGATATCACTGGCCCCTTTTTGGTATGTGGGATCCGGGAGTCGAACTCGGGCCTTCGCGCTTGCAAGGCAGGCGCTTACGCCGCTGAGCCATCTCACCGGCCCATCATGTATTTTTAATAGAGTGAGCCTTCCTAATGTTGATCCAGAATTGAGAACCACTGTTGAAGGGTGATGGAAAGTCACTGCAAGGTATAGCCAGGGGTACAATTTGATCAGATTTGTGTTTTAAAATAACTCTGTCTAGAGTGAGAAAATGAGTCTTAGAGCAAGAACAAGGAAGGAACTGGGAGGTGACTTAAGTAATCTAGAGAGCGATGGGAGTGGTGACTTGTAAAAAAGCAAAGATGAATGTGGATTTTTAAATTTAATAGACAAAAAGACCTAGTAGTTGATGGGACTAAGACTGCAGAAGAGGGATTTTTGAAGTCCAAATGTCAGAGAAGGCTGGAGAAAAGATGAGAGTCACTGAGAATGATTCTGAACTTAACAAGGAAGCTTGGTTCATCAGTGAGGGAAAATACAAATTGTCCTTGCTTTATAATGTTTCACCCTGTGATTCTTTGTACTCTGTGATGGTAGAAAATCAATACATATTTTGTAGAAATCATCCTTTGAGTCTGAGTGTTGATGTCATCCCAGGCTGGTGATGTGCAAAATTATCCTCTCTCATGATAATAGGCAGAAATAGAGAGCCACAGCCTCTGGTCAGTCACGTGATCACAAGGACAGCCAGCCAGCACCATGGTGTACTGCGTTGTTCAGCTAGGATGTCCTGTGGGTTAGGTGTATCAAACACATTTTGTATTTATAGAATTTTTTTTACTTATGCTGAGTTTATCAGAAGTAACTGTATTACAAAAGGAGGAGTGTTTGTGGTGAGATAGATCTCCAGGACTGAGCACCAAAGCCCAAGATCACATGAAAGGGACCAAGATATACCATTGAAGACTTGACTTTACAGCCACAGGCCATGACAAGTGTTTTAGGAGGTTTGCAGTATGATCAGGGAGAGTCTTGATCATAATGCTTTCCCTAAAATCAACAGGAAGGGAGCACAGCTCAGTGAAAGTGCTCAGGCTTGTTAGGAGGTGGGGTGCCCAGTGGAAGGGAAGGAGTATAATTGGGGAAAGGAACATTGAAAGTACGGAGCACTGTGAGGAAGCTTATTCTCATAGCAAGGTCTGAAATAATTACAGGTTGGAAGTGGAGTGAGAGTGGTGAGCCTGAAAAGAAAGGGCTCATTAAAAGTAGAATTAGAAGGGAAAAATCAACAAGACCAGATGGCTGGCTGCAAAGTGGAGGGCCTTGGTGAAGGTAGTCATGTGCCATAAGGACATGGAACAGTGATAGGGGAACAGCAAAACAGCAAAGTAGGGTGTGGAACAGGAGTTGGCAGAAAGATGGAAGAGTTTGTCTTAGGGTGTGTTGTGTTAGAGGTGGTGGGGAGTGAGACAAATGGATTTGCCCATTCAGGATAGCAGCTAGAGAGGGAAACATGGGATGGTGGCAAAAGGATGTCCTCCAGGCCAGAGCCAAGGACAAGAAGAGTTTACATCACACTCCATATGTTTCCTTTTTGGGTTCAGAGTTGATCTAGTACTATAGTAGGTCGACTTACCAAGATAGACAGGGTAAAACTTTTTTATTAGACTTCTGGACGTGTTTAACATGGAGATGTTGAGGCAAACAGAAAAATGGGCTGTCATCTGTAATGCAAGTCTTCAGCAAAGAAACATTGGGGCAATTGCCAAACAACTCTGGATGCTGACTAGAGGTGGAAAGTATGGGAATGTGCATGACTGGATCCCAGGGCTTCTGCTTACATGCCATCAGTTATTGTAGCAAAACACAAAGTTTGGAATTCCAGTGCAGGGGTTGGATTGGCAAGCTACACAGTATGTCAAATCCAGCACAACCCCTGTTTTAGTAAATGAAGTGTTATTGTAAAACAGCCACACAGGTTTATTTACATACTATATGTGGCTTCCTTCATGTTACAACAGAGCAGTTGAATAGGTGGAACAGTGACCATATGGGCTACAAAACCTAAAGTATTTACTATCTGGCCCTTTGCAGAAAATGTGTGATGGCCCCATGCAATGGCACATGCTTGTAATCCTAGCATTTAAATAGGATGAGGCAGGAGGATCACAAGTTTGAGACTGCCTGCCTGGATAACTTAGACCCTATTTCAAAATAATGAGAGAATGAATGAATGAATGGGCTGAGGACAGAGCTCAGTGGTATAGTATCCCTGGGTTTGATCCCCCAGTGACACAGAAAAGCAAAAAGAAAGGAAAAAAAGAAATAGAAAATGTGTGCTGGCCTCTGCTGTAGTTCATTAGTTTCTACACCAGTATGTGGCCTTTTGAGTCTTCAAAATCATGCCTAACCACCTCCTCTACCAATAAATTTCTGTTCATTCTTACTCATTATAGTCTTTGGTATAAATCAGTGATGGTAAACCTGTTAGAAATGAGTACCCAAACTCCAACCCAAAACCCACTAATTTATTGCAAAGTGCCAACATTGCAATTAAACCTGAATACTGAGGTTTCATTTTAGGAAAAAACCTCATACATTAACATTTTTTGTCTTAAAAGAAAAATAACACGTGCCATAGGTTCACCACCACTGCTATAAACAATCTTATTTAATGGTTGTGAAGGTGAAGTCCTCCAATCTATACTCACAGAGCAGGTAGCTGCCCTTCAGTATTAACACATCTTTTCCTTATTGGGGTGGGATTAACCTCGCTCTTTTTCCATTCTTATGAATTTAGAGCCAACTCTTGGTCCCTCCTAAAGTTCAAAGTTTAAGGAAAGCGACATTTGTGTTCTTCTGTATATGCATTTTGAGGGATTGGGCCCATGTTGGCTGTTGTGTTATCCTGAGACCCTAGCTTGACAAAGGAGGAGAGAAGTATGAAAAGAATGTAAGGGAGAGTGAGCCATGATTCCTAACCCATCAGAAACCTCAGTCAGCTGCAATCCTGCCCAGCTGGTGGACATTATGTGAACAAATAGCTTCCTTCACCATTTCAGCCCGTTTATACTAGATATTCAGTGATAAGCAACATAATAAGCCCAAAGGACTGGTCCTCACATAGCTGCTCCTCAGTTTCCCTAAATGGTGAGATTGGATGAGCCAGTCCCCAGCCAGTGCCTGGCAGGGAAGCTTGTGGCAGCTTCTCCACCTGGAACCATCTCTATAGTGCTTTTCCTGGGCTCAGCTCATACCATCTGCTTTGGCCTCCATCCCTTAATCCTGCTCGGTTTCCTTGCTGGCCTCCATCCCCTAGCATCATAGAAGCTGTAGTTTATTTTGGTGAATATCTGCCTCTTCTTCCTGCAGGTTGATCATCTTTATGAGCAGCTTAGCAATAGCTAAGGTATTTTTATGCAATTTAAACATCTTTGTTAGTTGTCTTGTGTTTGTAAGGAGCATTAACTAACCCTGTTAATTGGGGTGGAGAGTTTAAAGACTTTATTATGGAAAGATACTGGCTAGCTAATATGATGAGGGAAATGCTGAACTTGAATCCTGTGAACTTTCAAGTACTTATAAACAGGAATTAATGGATGCAGTCTCTGGGGTCTAGGTGTTGAGATTAAGCCACCCACCTCCTTTGTCTCTTCATTATATTCCAAGTTCATAAGGGAAGAGAGACAGTGGCACATCTTGACTTCCATGTGAGGGGGGTACTTTTAAACATAGATTTTCCAGGACCATGTGCAGTGAAGGAAGGGTTATCCCAGGGAAATTCAGGGAAAGGAGGAAGGATGATGCCCAAGAAATCAACTGTTGCCTCTTAGAAATCTCTGCTTAAATGCCCGTGTCACACTCAGCAAATTTTTTGGTCACTTAAACTAGCAGTTTGGAACTTCATTGTGCATTAGGATGGCCTAAAGAGCTTGTTACTACACAGAGCACTGGGCTTCTCTTCCGGGTTCTGATGCAGCAGCTTGGGGATGATTTTGTATTGCTAGAAAATTTCTAAAATGATGCTAATGTTGCTGGTCCGGGGCACACACTTTGAGATTCATACTCTCCTATGAATGGCATTGTTTTGCTAGACTGTAGTTAAAAACATTTTTTCTACTAATAATATATCAACACTTGTACTCTAAAAAAATTAATCTCCTTATTTTTGTTATAATTGAACAGGTGTTAACCATCTTTACCTTGCAAGTACTTTTGACTTTTAAATGGTCTCAAAGTATAACTCACCTACTATTCTTCAGAAGATGCCTCTGTTCCTACTCAGTTTTAATGTCCATGTTAAAATCTATGATGAAACTAAGCGCTAGAAAATGTTGGAGTCTGTCCATTTTGACAGCTTTAGTCAAACTCCAAATAACTTCAGCGGACTGGTGAGATTTGTTGCTGGACATGTTTTGGCAAGGGCTTATTCTCTAAGAAGAAAACAGTCTTTTGTCCTAATGTCTCACAGGTATCTTCTTCACTATGGAGAGTTTCATATTCAAAGAAAATGCTTTTTATTAATACATTTTAGATATACATAATGATAACATTCACCATAGGGAATTTGTACCTATAAATGGTATAACTTGATTCTCTTTTTTCCCTATTACCCTACTCTACCTTCAACCCCACTTCCCCTCCATATTTACAAAAGCTTTGTTTCCATTTTTCCTTCTTTTCTCATTTATTTTTACTTTTCCCTTCCTCTTTTTCCTCCTCCCTACTCTTTGTTCCCTTTCCTATGTAAATATTTATTTCCTATTTCACAATATCTATTATGCATTTTAGTCCTTATTTACACTGTAGGTTTCTCACACTAAAGAAACAATATGGTATTTACATGTGTGTCCAGTTTATTTCACTTAAGATTATGGCCTCAAGGTAGAGCCATTTACCTAGAAATGTCTCAAGCTTACCCCTCTTTATGGCAGAGTTGTACTCCATTGTATAAAAAAATCTTTATCCATTCGCCATTTAATGGGCATTTGGGCTGTTTCCAAGATTTGACTATTACAAACTGTGCTGCTATAATATGGGTGTGCATATATCACTGTGGTAGGATGTTTTAATTCTTTCAGGAAGATACCAAGAAGGGGAATAGCTGGGTCAAATTGGACCTCTAGTTCTACCTTTTTTGAGGAATCTCCACACTGATTCCCACAGTGATTGCACCAGTCTATACTCCCCCCAACAGTGGAGAAGTATCCCTTTTTCCCCACAGCACCTCCATCATTTGTTATTTATTTATTTATTTTTTGTGGGTACTGGGGGTCGACCTCAGGACCTCGTGCGCCAGCAGGCACCGTGCTACTGAGCGATATCACCGGCCCTTTTTTTGTATGTGGGTACCAGGAGTCGAACTCAGGACCTCATGCTTGCCAGGCAGGTGCCTATGCCTCTGAGCCATCTCACCAGCCCCATCATTTGTTATTGTTTGATTTCTTTATAATAGCCATTCTTTCTGGAATGAGATGTAACCTCATCATTGTTTTAATTTGTATTTCTCAAAAGACCAATGATGTTGAACATTTTTCATATATTTATTTGCCATTTCTATTTCTTCATCTGAGAAGTATCTATTCAGATGTCCATTTTTGGATTGGGTCTTTAAATTTTGGAGGGCCTGATTTTTTGAATTCTTTGTATATATTAGATAGTAATCCTTTGTCTGAGGAACAGCTGGCAAAAACTTTTTCCCACACTGTGGGTTGTCTCTTCACTCTATTGGTGATTTCTCTTGCTATGAAAAAGCTTTTTAATGAGATCACAGTTGTTGATTCTTTGTGATAGTTCCTGTACAATTGGAGTTTTTTTCATAAAGTCTTTGCCTACACCAGTGTCTTCCAGAGTTCTACCTATTTCATCTTCCAGTACATTTAGTGTTTCTGTTTTAATATTTAGATCTTTGATCCATTTTGATTTTAGTTTAGTGGATGGTGAAAGATATGGATCCAATTTTAATCTTTGGCATGCGGAAAGCCAGTTTTTCCAGCAACATTTATTAAAGAGGCTATCTTTCTTCCAGTGAATGTGTTTGGCACCTTCGTCAAAGATAAGGTAGCTAAGTATATCTGGAGTTGTTTCTGCATCTTCTAATCAGTTCCACTGATCCCTGGGTCTGTTTTTTGCCAGTACCAAGCTGTTTTCATCACAGTAGCTTTGTAGTATAATTTCAAGTCGGGGATTGTTATGCCCCCTGCCTTGCCTTTGTTGCCCAGAATTGCCTTTGCTATTCTAGGTCTCTTCTGGTTTCAAATGAATTTTAGGATTGTTTTCTCTAATTCTGTGAGATATGCTGTTGGAATTTTTATCAGGATTGCATTAAATCTGTACAACAATTTTGGAAGTATGGCCATTTTCACTATATTGGTTCTTTCTAGCCAAGACCAGGGTATATCTTTCCATTTTCTGATATCCTCTTCAATCTCCTTATTCATAGTACTGTATTTTTCAATGTAGAGGTCTTTTACTTCCTTTGTTAGATTGATTCCTAGGTATTTCATTTTTTTGGAAGCTATTGTGAAAGGTATTACTTCCCTAATTTCTCTCTCATTAAGTTTGTTATTCATGTACAGAAATACTATTGATTTTTGGGTGTTGACTTTGTATACAGCTACACTCCTGAATTTGGTTATTAAATCTAGAAATCTTTTGGTGGAGCTTTTGGGGTCTTCTATGTAGAGTATCATGTCATCTGCAAATAATGATAATTTAACTTCTTTCTTTCCTATCCTTATTCCTTTTATTTCTTTCTCTTATCTAATTGCTCTGGCTAATGTTTCCAAAACTATATTGGATAAGAGTGGTGACTGTGGACATCCTTGTCTTGTTTCTGATTTTAGAGTGAAAACGTTGAGTTTTTGTCCATTTGATATGATGTTGGTTGTTGGTTTTTCATAGATGGCTTTTCTTAGATTGAGATAAAGATCATCTATTCCAATTTTCTGTATGGTTTTTATCATAAATGTTTGTTGGCTTTTTCTGCATCTATTGAGATGATCATATGGTTTTTGTCCTTGGCTCTGTTAATATGGTATATTACATTTATTGATTTGCATATGTTGAACCATCCCTGCATTCCTGGGATGAATCTTTCTCGGTCATGGTGTATAATCTTCTTGATGATTTTGCTGCATTCTGTTTGCCAGTATCTTATTGAGGATTTTTGCATCTATGTTTATTAGAGTGATTGGCCTGTAGTTCTCTTTCTTAGTTGGGTCTTTTCTGTTTTTTTTTTTTTTTTTTTTTTTTTTCCCTCTGTTTACTTGTTTTCCTTGCCTGGTGGATTCATTCTTTTGGGGTTGATGGAGTCACAGTCTTTATTCTCTCTTCTAGAATGTCCTTCAGAACATTTAGGAGTTCTGGTTTGGTGTTCATGAATTTCCGCAGGTATTCTTTATCATGGAAGTATCTTATTTCTCCATCAGTTTTGAAAGATAGTTTTATGGGGTACATCAATCTGTATTGGAGGTTGTTTTCTTTTAGGACTTGAAATATTTCACTCCAAGCTCTTCTTGACTTGAGACTTTGTGTTGAGAAGTTGGATGTGATTCTGATGAGCTTTCCTTTATAGATGATTTGCTTCTTTTCTCTGGCAGCTTTAAATATTCTGTTCTTGTGTTGAATTTCTGGAATATTGGCCATTATATGCCTTGGTGCAGTTTTTTTTAATCATGGCTATTGGATTCTATATGCCTCACTAATCTGTATGTCAGATTCTTTTTCCTGACAGAGAAGTTTTCTGCCATGTTGTCTATGAACCGTTTTTTTATGTCATTTGTGCTATCTCCTACTTTTTCATTGACTTTGATCAATCTTACATTATTCTTATTTGCCTCATCTAGCAGCTGCTGGATTGATTTCTCTTGGTTCCTTGCTATGTTTAAGAAATCTTGGGCTGGTGAGATAGCTCAGCGGTACAAGTGCTTGCTGGCAAGCGTGAGGTCCTGAGGTAGACTCCTGTTACCCACATAAAAAAAAAAAAGAGAGAAATCTTTCTTTTTATGATCACTAACCACAATCCTGTCTGAGATTCTGAGATTCTGTTGTCACATTGGCTTATCCTGTTGCATATATTTTCAGGGAAATTTTCATCTCTTGGATATCTGTTTAAGTCTGTTTTATGGATTCCATTTCTTTCCTATGTTGGACATTCATTATTTCCATCATTTTTCTAAGCTCGTCTACTTTTTCTTATCTGTATCTGCTCTAGAATCACTAAGCATGTCTTTCATTGTGGTCACCATCTCTAGTTATCTGAGAAATTATTTTTGATTTGATTTTTTCTAGACCCTTGTTCATTTGCCTTGTTAGTTCTGCTGTTACCACTTTAGAGAGGCCAGGTGGGTGGGTAGCCTTTGGATTGTCCCACTTCTTTGCCCCCAGGGTTTGCCTTTGGAGAGATGAATGGGGCTGCATCTTGTTCAAATGTCTTCTCATTTTCTATTTTTTTGAAATTTAATTCCTGCGTTGATGCTTGTAAATTGTCTATGGTGAGTAGTTTTATTGCTTTTATTTAGAACACTTAGGCAATGACTACTTCTCAGAGGTGTCTTCCAGGTGTTGCTGGGTTTTGGGTTTTGAGTCTGTTGCAAGATCCTACCTCTTTGATTTATTAGGGATGGGAAGCTGCTACCTGCTTTGGCCCAGCCTGTTGTTCTTTTGCACTGGCCTGTAGTATTTTTTACGACCCTTAGGCAATCTCAGTCTTGGTATACTGAGAAGAATAATTGGTTAGAACAATTATGTCACTTAGGCTAAGGTGGTGGTACAATCAGCAATAACAATAGCATTGAACACAGCCAAGAAAATAACAAACTGAGGTAACTATTAATTTGCCACCTTTAACTGTATGAACTAGATTTGTGGTTATATAACAAAGTCTAAAGCAGAAAATTGTGTGCAGTAAATCAACCCTCAACATGACAATTTTACCCTCATGGGAGAAAATTTGAAAGGTGTAAGGGGGAAAACAGAGAAATAGAAGAAGAGGAAGAGATTAGAAGCAAGGCTGGAGGACAAAGGAAGATCACACAAACTTTGAGAAATGGGTGTAGAAGACAGGAGGGAAAGAGAGAGGGAAGAAATAAGAAGAACAGAACAGAGCAACAACCACAAAAAACTAAAAACATGTTCACACTCATAAAAAAAAAAAACGAGCAATGAAGGAAAAACAAAATTAAAAAATAAAAAAGCAAAAAAATTGAGGGTGAGAAAAAGAGCAAAGAAAAGAAGAAAAAAAAAAGATCCACTTCAAGGTGTGTCTCTGCTGTCATTGGTGGACAACGTGGGTAGAGTCCAGATCTGTGTTGCTTAATCCCAGCAAACCAGCAGTAGCTTTACAGCTACTGGATAGCTACTGGGTAGTGGATAATCCCAGTGAACCTGTACCTTTATTTCCCCTGAAGTTCAGGCTGGTTTCTGACTGTGAGGCTGGAACCACACCCATTCAACCAGCAATAGTTGGTGTGCCTTCTGTGGGTTTTAATTCAGCTGGGGGCTACTAGATGGAGCCAGCAGTTGTTCTGAGTTCCAGGCTCAGTTGGCTCCTCTCCAAGATGGTTCCCAGTCAATCACCTTCTCCTGTGGGACATCCAAACTGACACCACTCACCAGCCATGGCAGTCCTCCACATCCAGTGCTCCATTTCACTGGTGTGTCTCTCCATGGAGACCTGTGGGGTGGCCAACAGTCAGCATGCATCAGCAGGTTTGAGCTGTTCCTCCCACACTGCCTGAGTGAGTCCAGGCTCAGGGAGATGTCACTGCCTGCCACCTCCTTCATTGAAATTTCTCTCTTAGCTCTCTCAGTGTGCTTCACTTCTCACTTCAGATCCTCCCTGGATCCAGGGCACACACTTCCTTCCTTCTTCTCTTCCTCACATTGCTATATTCCAGTGTCTGTACTCCAAATTTCAGAGATGCTCTTTCTTTGCTACTCACCACTCTGCCATCTTCCAGGCACTATGCAGAGTTTTTGCCACTGCTCATAGGAAGAAGGGAATCAATATTGAATGTACTTTAGTGACATGATCCTTAGTACCTTTAACATCATATCTAGAGAGGGGAAATAACCAAAAATCACAGTAAGTTGGGCTAAGAAGAACAGGAATCCATATCTACCAATTCCCAGCTCAGACAGAGATGATGGTGACAATAACAATGTTATCATTATCCCTATTATCATCATCCTCATGACCCACACAGGAGGGTTGATTACCATGTACTGACCTTTGGTGATATCCAGATTACATTAAGTACTTAACACACATTCTCTAAGTAGAGTGTCAGCAAACCATGGCCTGTGTCCTGCTTTGGCAAATAAAGCGATATTGGCTCATGTCATGGTACGTGTTTGAGAATAGTCTGTAGATTTTTTCATGCTTTCATGGCAGAAGTCTTGAGTGGTTGCAACATAAACTCTCTGTCCCACAAATCCTAACATTTTTTTGTATCTCATGCTTTATAGAAAAGGTTGCTGACTCCTGCCCTGAGGAATTCCTGGCATCAGCATTGCTGTGCCATTTTATCAATGACAGAATAGACTCAGAGAAAAGTGTCCCCAAGTCACCCACACTGTGGTTATAGGATGCAAGTGAAAGTCTATCAGCCTTGAGTATGTATGTTCCCTATATTCCTTGTACTATCCTTTATGAATGTGACTGATCATATGGATCACATCTTGCTGTAATAATGTATTAGATTATAATATGGTGACATTTTTCTCCTCTCTTAAGCAAAATAATGTGGCCTTTTAAAATGGAATCATGATAACTAGTCACTACAGGGTAATCACATCACAGTGGCATATTTACTTTAAAAAGTAAATCGCATTTTATGGCAATTGTTAAGTTAATGAAATTATTATACTACCAACTAAATGTAATTTATTATCCCAGGATTTTGCAGGGCATATGAGCCTTAACTAGTGGCAGATCATGAAAGAATTGACTGCCAAGTGGGAATTTGGGCCTCAAGGTTTGGACTCTCCTCTGTAGCTGTATGCTTGCACTTGGAGCTAATTACTCCAAGTACTTTACTCCAGCAGGGGTTTTGTGTTACTTTTAAAATTTCTAGTCAAATCTTTAACTCAGTGGATCTCAGTCCTCATGGTTCATCACAATCATATGGCTCTTTGGAAAAAAAAAATCATTCCAATGTGTAGCCAGTATTGAGGAACTCTATAAAGAATGCATTTAGCCATGACTTGATATTTGCCATTGTGCATCCCTAGATTATGGTCCTCCTGACAGCAGGCAAGTTAAAAATTTCTTACTTGGATGGCAACCAGGGAATTGCACATGTTATCTTGAGGTTTTTATTTCCCACTCTGTGCATTCATTTTTTTTCTTTATCAGTTGACCCACACTCCTTTGATTATGTTTAGGTATAAGGGACCAGATAGTGCAGAATAGGAATGTCAGTTAGTCACAGCACCAGTTGTCTGAGGAGGGAGAAGGTGTGAATTATCCAAAGACCAAGAAAAGTTAAAACATTATTTCTTAATTTATTAGATACGGAACAGCTAGCTTCTAATTACTAAGAGCTCTTGATAAATGTTAAATTATAGACTCCTAGGTCCTACCCTACATCTACTAGATCAGAATTTCTAGGATGGAGGTCTAGGGATCCATATTTTTAAAATACTGTTCTTAGGCACCCTAGGTTGTAAGAATGGATTATATCAAATTATAGGTGTGATTGTTCTGTGTCAATGTGTGAATGTTCCTGTGTTAAAGAGAGAGGGTAGGAGAAAGAGGCATACAGTCAGGGCTGTTTAGCTGGTGGGATGTTCCATTCATATGCACACAAATATATGTCGTATGGTCAAGCACAAGTGTGTGCATACATTTGCACTTAACCTCCCACTGCCTACCATAAACTGCTTGTATGACTATTCTCACTATTCAGGCCTCAGCTCAAATGTCACTCTCCCAAAAAGGCCTGTCTTGGCTACTGTGGTACATTTACTGTAGACATGTCCCTAACCTTCACTCATTTTGTATTTTTACCTTTTGCAATATAATTTTGCAGCTTTTCCATCAATAGGTGAAGTCTATTTCCCTTCCCCTGAATCTAGCCATACAAACTTACTTTGGCCCATCATAAGCAGCTAAAGTACCGGTGTATTAGCTGTAGGCCTCCAGAAACAATGCATACTTCTCTTATTCTTTTAGAACCATGTGTTCTCCATATAAACAAGCCCAGGCTAGCCTGTTGGATGTAGAGAGACAAATGTCCAGTGATCTCATCATACCAGCACACAGCCACCTTCCGGATGCATGAGTTGAGGCCACCCTATAACACCAGCAAGCATCAGCCCATCTCTTACCTCATTACAAATTCATCAGTGAGCCCAACTAAGATCATTCATGCCTGGTCCAGATCAGCAGAACTGTTTAGTTTGCTTCTCAACTCATGCAAAATAATAGTTGTCATTTTAGGCCACAGGATGGGAGCACTTTTTTTATACAACTGTCTTTGTGAAAGGGCATACCTCATCACATCACCATTTTGTGTACAGTACATTTCCATCACATTACCTGAAATTATCTTGTTTGTTTTTACTTGACTTCCTCGGTAAGAATGTGAATACACTGTGGATAAAGTCTCTGTCTTGCTTGCTGATGAATCTCCAGTGCCTACAGCAGTGTCTGGCTGACAGCAGAAGCTCAGTAAATATTTATTGAATCAATGAATACATTTCACATAAGAATCCCTTGCAGATTTAACTTCCTAATTCTATTTTACTAAAGCTTATATTAAATTTATTCTCATAGGATCCATACTTTTTTTTTTTTAATTTACTATGTTAAGTGGGTTGCTGGGAAATGCCAGCTTGGGAGATTAAATAGACTGCCCCATGTGTACAAAGCCTGCCACAATAACTGCACATATATGTATATCTTTGTGCCCCAAGTGGTTCACAGCACATTGCTTTATCCCAAGTTCTTTTTGCTGCATGGGTTTTTGTTAACTCTTAGAAGGGTGTGGAAATGTTTCAAAGACATTAAATCATTCTAGAAAGGGCTTTATGTAATCCAGGGAACCTGTTGCCAGTGACACTCTGTCTAAAGTAAAGCTGTTTGCTTCCTGTGCACTGAGAAAGGAAGCCATGCTATGGCTTATCCCAGACAGGAATGCTGAACACTGGGGACTGACTGGGTCTTTCTGCTGGCTAAAGACACCTGACAGTGTGTTTCTCTTTTGTGACCCAACTCACCTTCTCTTCTCGATATTTCTTCTTCCAGAAGTCATACCATAAAATGGCTGAGAGTCTGTACTTTGGAATCTGACTTTCGAAGTTCACATAGGAACTCCTCTGCTGACCACTGTATTACTTCAGGCAAATCACTTAGTGTTTCTGTGCTCCAGTTGGATAATGATAGTAGCTATGTTTCAGGGATAGTGTAGAAATAAGTGATCTAATATATGTAAATATCCTGGACTGGAGACAGGAATATAGTAAATACTACGTAAGTAGTAACTGGTGATATAATTTTCTATTGATAACCACTATCAATCTTATTCTTGGAGAATAATTTTGGACAAAATTGGAAAATCAATCCTTGAATCTAAAGTTATATTCCTATAGTAGAATAATGAATAATTATTAATTTCAATAGTGCTAATAATTATACTTGATTGGCTAAGAGACTGGCTGCTAAAACACTTTATAGTCCTACTTATTTAATCCTTGTTAAAGCCAGGCAGGATTATCAGATATGAGACAACTGAGGCTCAGATGAGTGAGTAAAAAACCTTGAGGTCACACAGACAGAAAGTCAGGTTTCAAAGCTAGGCAATCTAGTGCAGCCCAGAACACAACCCAGTTCTTCTACTGACTACCCATAAAGGAAAAAACTGTAGTAAGATAGAAGTTACTTCACTTGTGAGACCACTTTTACTGATGATGCCATTTCTGTAGAATGCTGGCAACTTACCTTTCCATAGAACTTTGCATATTGTGAAATGTTGCTGCAAGTGTAAGGTCTTCTTCCCTTCGGTCCTCACAACCTTGAAAGGTAAGTAGCTCCCCCTCTCCAGTGTGTACAGAAACTAAGAAAAACTCAGTCATGTATTTTAAATTTCCTAGCTCTTATGTGATGTGATCTTGAGGCCCCAAATCCAAGTCTTACCTGCTTTTCTCAGTGATATTCTAATATATTTCCACTGGCTTTTTAATTTGAATTTCTCTTTCAATCTGTGGGATTTGGAGCATTTGTTGGAATAGAGTTTTTTTATTAGGGACAGCAGGCATCCTTGAAATGCATATGCCCTTAAAATATCACTCTAGAGGGGAGATTTCACTTACTGGGAAGGGCAAAATAGTTTTAGATACTCGAGAGAATTTATTGCCTATATCTAAGTAATATTTTATAGAAATCTGTTAATGAAACAAAGTCTTTAGGTTCTAAGTCTCTAGGTCACAGACTAACTTTATGTGCTATAGAATCATGTTTTCTAAAAGGCTAGTTAAAATTGATTTTAAATGGAAAAAGTTAATATAGTTTTCTAAGACATACTATTAAACATACTTCTTAGGATTTTTCAGAGTCATTATTGTGTTAGCGTGTGCTACGAAACTCTCAAAAGAAATTGAGTGCACGGCCTTACAAGTTTATTTAAACATGAAACCTCCCAGAACAGGAAACCACAGCTCATGGCCCAGATACAGCCTGGAGCCTGTTTTTGTTTTGGTGCTAGACAAAATAATTTTACATTATTATCTAATAGTAAGCTTTTTTTGAAGCATAAAAAGGGCCGGTGAGATAGCTCAGTGGCATAAGTGCCTGCCTGGCAAGCGCGAGGTCCTGAGTTTGATTCCCAGTACCCACCAAAAAAAAAAAAAAAGCAGAAATAAATATTCAACAGACTATATGTGGTCACCAAAGGCCAGAATGTTTCCTATGTGGCATTTTTCTTGATAAAGCTTGGCAAATTAAGCCCTGCCCTAAAGCAATGATACCATCATTGCAGTTGCCACCCATCATGGAAGCTTGACTCCTTATGTCTCTGACATATCTTGAAAATCCTTTCTGTGTGATGCAAGTCAGTGAACCTACACTATAACCTACCCCATGGATGAGATGAGTTGATCCCAATCCTCAAACTCTACCCTTCTTCTGTTCCTTGTGTCTAGGCTAGCGTGTAAGTAATTTGGCTGGCAGTGCATGGTTAGAGGGATGCTATGGTAGATAGAGTCAGCCACTAAGAAACCATAGTTTTCACCTTGTACTCTCTTAATTCTGAGTCATTATGTAAAATATTCCAACTATCCTGCTGGGAAGATCACATGGATCACTGTTACGTGTACTTGGAGAGGAAGAGTGGCCTAGCTGAGTCTTCCAGCCACCCCCATCCAAGTTCCGGGTATGTTAGTGAGAGCAGCCTATGCCCTACAGACCAGCCCAGGTGCCGACAGAGGTCACCCAATAAGTCCTATTGGAACAGATAGTCACAAACACAAGATAGAAAATGAGCATTCTTAATCAGAAAATGTAAAATGTGAAATGCTCCAAAACCTAACACTTCTTAAGCACTGACATGATGCCACAGGTAGAAATTTCTATACCATAAGATTATTTTTTTTGTGTATGAGGATATTGAAAGTATTACATAAAATTAAGTTCAGCTTATGTGAATAAGGAGTATGTGAAACAAATGCATGGGTCTTGAGTCCCATCCCCAGGATGTTTCATTATGTGTGTGCAAATATTTCAAAATCTGAAAAACATCCAAAATTCTCAATCACTTCTGGTCATTAGCTTTTCAGATAAGAGCTACTCACCTTGTAGTTGCTACTGAATACTAATAGGTTTGGGGCAATTTGTTATAAAGCAATAGATGATTCAAATAATCCTCATGCTCATCCTAGTCATTCTCTTCATTGTCACTTTGCAGATACTCTGCAGAACTGGAATCTCATGGTATTTACTTTGAGAAAAATCTGATTTTGAGAATGTAATGTTGTCTTTACAATTTGTTGTTCTTATTAATTTACACATTAATTAGATTAATAAATAATCTGCATTAATGCAGTTTAACCAGGTAATAGTTACTTACTCTTATACCTTCACAGGCAGGGATCTATGTCAACTGATGTGACCCACCTGCAGAGATAAGACAGCGACCCAAACCTCTGAGCACCTTAACATCTCCTATCTCCAAGCGTAACTCCTATTCCTAGAAGTGAAAGATTTTAAAAATCTGAACCTCTGCTATGTAGTTGTAGAAAAATCTCTTTAGGGGTTTATAAGATCATAACATCTAGAGAAAAAGATTTCTACATAAGCACCAGAGCCCAGCATGTCACAGATGCTTAGTGATAGTATCATGTGGATGTTATTTTCAAATTCAAGAGGGCATCATTCATTTACTCATAGGCAGATGATAATTTTTCCCCATTTTGACTGATTCTGTCATGTAAGTCCTGTATAAGCAACAGGGTACCCAGATGGCCTGCTTTAACTTGTCACACTCCTGATTGTAAGCATTTAGCATCCCCACTGTACACAAAACCTCTCATTTGTTCTGCTGTGCATGTATGCCTCTCCACAGTCTAAATTTAATATCACTGAATTTTTTTTATTTTTGGAACACGCTGTTTTCTCACGAGTCCGTGTCTGTGTGCATGCTATTTCCTCTACCATGAAGGAACATCTTTCTGGTTTTTCTCCTAATTCATGTCATATCATCATGGCGCCTTGACTTCTATTTCTCTTTTGTTGAGTTTCTCAGACTGACTTCCCTGGGGAAAGTATTATCTGTCCAGGCATAAACACCTCCGTGACACCTGTGATAGTGCTTACTTACTACATTTACTGAAAATTCATCTTCCAGACATAAATTTCACTTTTCTATGTGCCCATTTTTTCACCTGTGAAATGGGACTCGCATTGTCCACCTGCAGACTTGTGAGACTTAGACAAGATGTAGTATAACAAGAACCTGGTACTTCTAAGGAAGGACCCTCTGTAATTTTTTGCTGTTTTTACTTTTTGACTATGGATGAATGGTAGTTTTCCCCTTCCCTGCTCTGTCTGCCACACCCTGAGCTGTTCGGGGCAGGAAAAATGCTTTTGTTGTTGTCCTATCCACAGTGCCTGACAGAGACCAGGTGCTTTGTAGGTAGGTGGTAAATGCGCTGTTCTTTCTAGGCTTCATACTTATCCCGCTAGTTACTGGTTTTTGTTTGGGGCAGCTGGCCTCCTATGGAGAAAAATATTTCAGTAGAAAAAAGCACAATTGCAAAAGTGCTCCTTTAAATTTTGAGACATCATAATGTGAAAAAAACACCATGACAGATGTGGTCATTGGCCCATCCCTGTTGGTGGCAACTGCACACAAGGCCATTTTTGCTGTGAGTTATGTTTTTTCTTGGTGGAGGGCCAAGGACAAATCTGGGCCCAGTCACAGTTGTTCCTCAAAATCACTCAATACTTTGTTTCAACAAAGGAAAGGGAAGACATAATGAATTCATGTTGCTTACAGGTGTCCAATTCAAGAATCTTCATTATTATTTATGCTTCCTTGTCACTTCCACCTACGTGATGACATTGAAACAACAGATTAAGATATAGCTTCACTAAGATTCTTTTCCTTCACTGCTAATTGATATTGGAGTGTTATATCTTTTTTCTTAATGTAATTCACTGTGAACTCAGCTAAGGTTTTATATAGACATTTTATTTTCCACTGTCAAGCGAAATGACTCACAGTGAACACCAGCAAGACTCCCTTGGTACAAGTTGGCTTTGTGAGCAGTAGGCTGACAGTGAGCACGGCCGTCGGGCCCCTCAGCATCTTTCAAGGGCAGTGGTTGGGCCCAGCTGCACCTGGGTATGTCATGTGACTGTGCAAAAGCAAAAGAACCAGCTCCCTGCTTCTTTCCCTTTTCTTTCTTTCTTTTTTTTTTTGTGGGTACCAGGGGTCGAACTCAGGACCTCTCACTTGCCAGGCAGGCGCTTATGCCGCTGAGCTATCTCACCGGCCCTCCCTTTTCTTATATAGCCAGAGTCAACCAAATTACTTGGATTCTAGGGAGCCTGTGCTTAGGTACTATATGTTTAAGCCAGTTCTAATGAACACAAATTGCAAAGCACTGAGAAACCTGGGCTAAATATCCTGTAATTGGGGTTGGGGGTGGGGCTGTTAAAGCAAGATGACTTGGAGGAGCCTCAATTCTGAGGGAAACTGAGCAAGACTGTAGCTCCTCTAGATAAGGTGGTGGAGCTGTTATCTCAGAAAGCTTGTTGCTAAGCAACTCAGTAAGTACCTAGGGACTGTTCATTGGTAATATTGTTGGTGTCTACATGCATCTTTGTTGTAACACTCCACCATTTATTTCTGTAAACCCAAAGAAATGAGTCTCTAAAAATCACTGATCCTGTAAACATATTGCACAAAAATCAGAGTCTAAATGGCCTGTGTATAGATGAATGAAATGACAGTTTTAAGACTTTATAGCTGAACTGGTGCTGGGAAGGGTAGGTGTAATGGGGATGGATTTGGAGAAAGAATGCTGACACAATAGTTCCTCAATATGTGTTTTTGAATGTATGTGTTATGAAGCAGGAAGACATTTATAGTAGTAGGATCTATATAGTTTCAGTACATATTTGACTCTGCAACTACCGAAGGTGATGATAGGAAAGAAAGTCAATTCTAAATGTAGCGAAAAGTATTTATGTTGTGCTTGGATTTTCTGTGCTCTGCTGTTGTCATGCATTCTAGCTGACTCAAGATGCCTCTGCTTCTCCACAGGAAGACTCTTTCTAAAGACTGAGCCTCTTTCACTATGCATAACCAATAAAAGTATCCCAAAATGAATGTCTCCTGAGCCCAGCCACAACTCGTGAACAATGGGGTCCCCTTTGGCTCTCTGGTGGGATGATTTTGAGGCACAGCTCTCCTGGTTCTCACAGTTGCCTGAGGTTATGCTCTAGTTGCACCCAGTGCTGACTGTCTTTATGACATGCCTTCTGTTACTGCCTTTTCTTCTTTGTCTTGCTTCTCCATCCACAACTGGTGTTTTGTCACATTGCCTCCAAAATCAAGTCCTAGCCTTCTTATTATTTTCTTTGCCTCTGAGGAAAGCCAAACCAAGACATGCTAAGTGAAAAATTATATCTCAGCACCCATGTGTTTTGGAAAAGAGCCCAGAATCTAAAGGAACTGAGTGGAGAGATTGGGTATCAATGCTGAGAGGAAATCTAAGAACTTGAACTGATGGTCCCAGTGTACTCAAAATATACCCACTTGAGAGGAGGAGAGAAACTTGTGCAGCCATTCCAGTGGAGCTTTACAGATGGCTTCTTTTTCAGCATCGGGCTCTTGGGCTATAAAATCTCCCATATCTTTCTTATCCCCTGTAGTTGGAAGGGGATGGGGCAGTTTGCTGCCTTTCCAGCTGCCTTGCTACATTTTCTGTTGCAACAGAATATGATAGGCTGGGTAATTTATAGAGTGGGGATTTATCTAGCTCATGACTCTGCAGGCTGGGATGTCTAAGAGCATGGCATCAGAATCTGGTGAGGGCCTTCTGGAGACATCATAACATGGTGGAAAGCATGGCATGGTGAGACAAATAAACCAGAAAAAGTTTTCTTTTATAATAAGCCACTTCTATGATGCAGTAGGTTTGTTTATACCAGCAACATCACAAACATGTGAGCAATGTACTGTGCTGTGATATTAAGATAGCTACATATCACTACGCAATAGGAATTTTTCAGTTCTGTTAAAATCTTAGGCCTGTCATATCTGCAGTCTGTTGTTACTGAAATATTTTTGTTCATTACTTCTGTGAGAAGTATTATCCATGAATGGACTAGTCCATCCATAAGGGCAGAGGTCTAATCACTCAGTCCCTTCCCAGTGGTCCCACTTCTCAAAATTACTGCATTGGAGAACAAGTTTCCAACATATGAACGTTTCCAAAAATGGTGAGAGCTTTCCTCACACTTTAACCTCCTTTAATCTCTCCTTTTTGTTACCTAGATACATATGATCGTAGAAAGGAAACACAGCAAACATCTTGTAAAGTGGCTATCTGCCTTATGTTGGACAAAGTTAAAGAACCTTAACTTGTATTTTGGCCTTTGAACCTACTAATATGGATATGGAATTACATAAAACTCAATTTTAGGAGGGAACTTGAAGCTCTTCAAACCAATGTTCAATCTCATACTTTTGTGTCTCTCTGATGTACTAGTACATGGTAGGCAATTAGTAAATATTTTATAAGTGTCTATTTGAATTAATTGTCCTTTTGACAAGCTTGAACACAGCTAATACTTGAAAGATGGCTCTCTTCTAGAGCAATCCTTTCCATTCCTCTATTTATCCCAGTCAGCAATTGTTTCTTCTGCTCTCCTAAGGATTCAGTTTATTCATCCTGATTCTACTATAGACATGCAATAGGTCTGAACGTATAGATATGTTCTGAGAAATATGTCATTCTTATGCATCATAGAGTATACTTACCCAAGACTAAATGCAGGTCAATCATTCCACGTGGCCTTAGGATGCAATCAAGAAATGTGATAAACACAAGATGTATGAAACCTCTATAGGCATAATATGGCATAGTCTACAGTAAATTTTTTACAGTGAATTTTTAATAAGTCGGAGTACATTCTAACCTTAGTAAAAAGTATGGTGTAATAAATACACAAATCAGTAACATGGCTGTTTATCATCATCACATTTAATGTACTGTATGTAATTGTATGTGCTATATTTTTATAGAAGCAGCATTGCGGTAGGTTTGTTTATACTAGCAACATGACAAACATGTGAGCAATGTGCTGTGCTAATGACATTAAGATAGTTACAATATTACTAAGCAATATAAATTTTTCAGTTCTGTTAAAATCTTATGAGGGGGGGCCGGTGAGACGGCTCAGCGGCTTAAGCGCCTGCCTTGCAAGCGCGAAGGCCCGAGTTCGACTCCCGGAACCCACATACGAAAAAGGGGCCGGTGATATCGCTCAGCAGCACGGGTGCCTGTTGGCGCGTGAGGTCCTGAGGTCGTCCCCCCGGTACCCACAAAAAAAAAAAAAAAATCTTATGAGGGGCCGGTGAGATGGCTCAGCGGTGTAAGCACCTGCCTTGCAAGTGCAAGGGCCCGAGTTCGACTCCCGGATCCCACATACGAAAAAGGGGCCCGTGATATCGCTCAGTGGCACGGGTGCCTGTTGGTGCGCGAGGTCCTGAGGTCGACCCCCCGGTACCCACAAAAAAAAAAAAATCTTATAAGGCCCCTGTCAAATATGTAGTCTGTTGTTACTGAAACATCATTTTGTTGCAAGACTTAAAATCCTAAAAAACGAGAACTCAGTGTGGCTCCTCCTTTTGGCTATATCTCCTTTAATTACCCTTTAATCTGTTTTCCAAAAAGCGTATCCAGTAGTCTTTTAGTTCTTGTTCAGGGGAGCAGCTCATGCATCCTATATGGGTAACCTTCTCATGAGTCATTTCCACCATATTCCTCCAAACAGAACTCCCCATACTCAATGTCCATTAAAGAATTGAGTAAGTGTCTTAACTGATCCAGAGGCCTGAGAAATGATATTAAAGTTTGGCAGTCTGCTAAAATATGGTTGGTGATGTACCTCTATTATCTATTTGGGTACCAATTACACAACTGCCTTTGCTAGTAAACCTCTAGTCATTCTTTTTTTTTTTTTTTTTTGTGGGTACCAGGGGTCAACCTCAGGACCTCGCGCGCCAGCAGGCGCCCATGCCGCTGGGCGATATCACCGGCCCTTTTTTTTTGTATGTGGGTTCTGGGAGTCGAACTCGGGCCCTCGCGCTTGCCAGGCAGGCGCTTATACCGCTGAGCCATCTCACCAGCCCTCTAGTTATTCTTAACCAGCTGACAATTATACAGAGGATTGATTATTAGAAGTAGCCAGATTATCTAATTAGTAAGGTAGATAGTAGCCTATTTTTGCTATAAAGATAAGTTTATAGTTTACTGAATCAGTTGGTTTTTGTTTTGTGACTTTAAAAAGAATCTCTATTCAAAGGCATAGGACTTATCTCTGCTATCTGGCTCCTCAGAAATGGCAATTCCAGTCACATGTCACTTAACTAAGCATTGCATCAAAAGATCTACGCATGAATGAAAGTAGAATCAAAACTTGCTGAACTCTTACTGAATTCTCAAAATGTCATAGCAACATTACAGAGTCTTCTAATGTCTGATATTTGAGCAGACACATAGAAGCAAACTTGAAGTTTGACTATGGGGGTAACAAATGGACCTTAAATACATGGACTTGTCTTCCACTGTCAGTTTCTTGTGGTCATTTTTCCACTATCTGTGTTAGAGAAAGGGCTGTTACAGAAAATTATTCATGATTTCTCATTTCCTCATCAGTCTCTTTGCTGTATGATACTTGCTGTTCTCTTTGGAGCATGCAAGGGAGGTTTGAAGTTAGTTCTTGGTGGAACTTTAGGCAGAGATGATAGGCTAGAATAGTGTGTGTGTTACCAGGAGAATACCCAAAATGATACCAGGTTCTAGTGGGCCAGTGGTGGAACCATTCACAGAAAGAGAGACCACTGAAGGAAGACCAGGTTTGTCATTGTCACTGTCCCCACTCCCAGGAAAAACTATTTGTTCCCTACCTGTGTTTCTCCAAACAGTTGGTCATACTTTCAGTTTTGTCACATTATATTACTACTGTGGGTGCATTTGTCTGTACCACCACACTAGATATTTTGAGGACAAATATGACCACTTACTTGTCTTTGTTTTCCCATTGCTCTGTTATGAACGTGGTACATGCAGTGGATGCACAGTTCATCTCACCGAATGTATAACCCATGTTGAATATACCACTTCAGTGACCTCTTATCTCTTCATCCCCATAGTTTTTCTCTCTTTTCCATTTCCACTACCCCGAATTCTATGAATATGAAAATAACTTTGTTGGTACTCACAGAAAAATTGTTCTGAGTGTTGAATTTTCATCTGAAACTTTATTCAGGAGTGTTTCATACAATTCTCAATGCCTTAAATGTCAAGTGGCAGAGGATCAGGTTTCAAAAACCACTGTTGAGTGAGCTCTGCATGACTTTTCATTGGTAATATTTTAACCAATCCTCTCAACTTCTTGAGGTGAGTATGGACCTATAGAAGTAAGGACATGTCTGAGTTCATGAGGTGTAAGTGGGAAAGTGGGTTCTCTGAATCTAGGTGCTTGAATTTTTGGTCTGTGATCCTCTCCTCTGTCCACATTCCCCTCAACTTGTATTACTTTCACATTATTCTCTTTGCCAAAAAACAGGCCCCACTGAGGTACCTCCTGTCACTGCTGTCACTGTACCAGGAAAGTATGAAGCCAGAGGTCCCTCCTGTCTCTTACCCAGGCTGGGCCTTGTGGCTCCTGGATTCACTGGCCCAGGTTCTGTCCTCTCCATCCCAGCAGGGACTTGCAGATATGTCTGGCTCATAGTGGTCTCCACACTTCAGTGCCTTAGAGTGGGCTCTGTGAGATGCATAAAGAATCATAGATGTTAGGGTCAGTAGGAGGAAGGCACATACACAATCCAAGAAGAGGCCTGCCAAATCTCTTAGAGAAGCCCTGCACATGACCTAGAGCATTTCATGCACAAAAAAGAAGTGTCCGAGACAGCGGAATAAAGGAAAAGAATGAAAGTAGACAAGGGAACAAATTTTGCCTTAAGATATAAGTCAGCAAGTTCCTGTTGGAGCCTGACAGGAGAGCTATCCCTCGGGTCTGTCATGAAAGATTTATTCTCATTTGAATTCTAAACCTCCTCTATAATAGCCAAATTAGAGAAGGATGTTTTCTTTTTCTTTCTTTCTTTTTTTTGGTACCAGAAATCAAACTCAGGACCTTGCACTTGCCAGGCAGGCACTTGTGCTGCTGAGCTATATCCCCAGCCCTATTTTTCTTTCTTACTTTAATATATGTAACAAAATAAGTTTTTAAAAAAGCTATGATTTTAAAATTGGGTTACACTGTCCTTGAACTTATATGCAAATTTAGTCATCATCTATTAGCTTATTATATTTTAATGGAGTTTTATGATCTGTGAGCCATCCTACTTTCACCTGATTTGGGAGAATGCTGCTTCATGTGGAATTAATTAGTCTCTCATAGCCCATTGGACTCTCCATATCATGGTATATAGGATGTGAGATGCAAAAATTGCTCTGAAAATTGCATTAACTAGCATTTACGGCTTAAAAGGGAGAGATTAAATAGTTCTACTTTTAAAAATCTTCGTGCATCACATTTCAATGAGTATACCTAAAGGGATGCAGTGTCCATGAGAGTAAAGCCTCCTGCAGGTAAGTATAAAAATCTCATGGACTACACTGAGATTAAGAGAGCAGGGACCAGGAGTCCATAAACACGACACTTACTGATGCAATTTCTGAATTATTTTCTCTTTTTTTTGAGACAGGGTCTCACTATGTAGTTCAGGCTTTGAACTCACTATGTAGCCCAGGCTGGCCTTGAACACACAACAATCCTCTTGCTTCAGCCTCCGAAGTGCTGGGATTACCAGCGTGCGCCACTATGCCCAGCTTTGTATGTGCTCATTTTTATGTGCAGTTCTCCACTGCGGGAAGTTAGGAATAGGCATAAGCAGGAGACTGATTCTTAGATTTAGTTTGTCACTATGAAGTTTTGTAGGGCCTGCGTTAGAGACATGCAACTTGTTAGTGACAGAACTAAAATTAGATTCTGTGTGAGTCTCACTTTCATTATATGGAATATGTCAAGTGTGGATCTTATTTATATCATAAATGTAATATTTCCCTGGCTTTAGTTTTCTCCTCCTCTTCATCTATCCCTGCTTCAGAATGAATGTAATACCTTCAGAGTTGGTGTGATAATTTTCCTAAAACTTGATCATCATATCCAACTTTTATCATTGCTTGTGTTCCCAGTGCTCCTGGCTTAGGAACCAGGACACTTGTGTGTGTAAAGCAAAGGCGAGCACGTATCAGAAGAACGCAGCTGGCTTTCCTGAGCCTGTCTCTGCTCACGCTGCCCGGGGCGCTGTTGCAGACAGGAATGAAGTCAGCCCACCGTCTTTCCCAGGGAACTAGCAGGCTTGAGTGCAATTAGGTGTTTTCATGAAACATGGTCACTTAAAAAAGATTAAACATGCTCTCTTGAAGGAAATGGGAAGTGTTGACATGGATCTTGGTAGGGAGGGTAGACAGTACAAAGAACAGTGACAGCTGAAGCTGCCAGAATAAAAGTAGCATCTTCACATTTCTCATTCTCCAGCTGCCTCGTAGAGGCTTCCCCCTACTGTCACCCTGTGTACTGTGTATACAGGGGTGGTCAAAATATGTGGTGTGTGTTTAAATTTAAAAAGTCATTACATTAGAAGACTTTGCCAATATTCCACTAAAAATACTCCTCCTTGCTTCAAACATACTCATCCCATTATTCTTGATGTTTTCTGAAGCAGTTCTGGAAGTCCTCTTTCATTAGTGTCTTTATGAGGTGTGATAAAAAGATCTGGTGAGCCCTGCTGCTGAGTGCCATCCAATGGAAAGACAGGCCCATAGAAACATTATGGTGTGTTCTCAACCACCTTATTACTGGCTGTGGCACTGTGCAACTTCTGGCTCTTCCCCAAAGTCAAAATGACCTTTCAGAACATGGAGGGAGCCATGAGAGCATATCTAAAGATATGAAAGAAGATTTCCAGAAGTGCTTCAGAAAGTGGCAAGTATGATGGGATAAGTATGCCTGAAGTGAGGAGGAGTATTCTGAGGGGGATTAATGGCAATGTGTTTTTTTTTTTTTTTTTCTGTAATAATTTAAAAAGTATAAACCTTCACTATATCTTCTGATTAAACTTCATAAGTCTGTTTCTCTTTTTTCTCATGTTTAAGATTTTATTTCTCACATCCACCTTCTCAGAAAATCCTCAAACTCTTCAGTGAACATTATCTGTCTCTTAATGTCTATTATAGAACCTGATAGTCTCTTTGGAGTGGGTCAGGCTGATTTTGAAACTCTGACTTTACCACATCTGTGGACAGGGTTTTAAACCTATTCACTAGTTACTTCATTCACAGAGAGTAAGTAATGATGATCAGGAAGATTAATATAGCAGAAGATAACATTATTAAATTCTTACTTGATGGAAGGGATTGTAGTGAAAGGTAGATTTCCATTTCACTCATGTTTGGAAAATCTGTTTGGTAATAGACATTAGTCTGCATTTTACAGATGAGGAAACCAGAGGTGCACTTAATGTAATCTGCACATACTTGCCCAAGAAAGAGCAGAACAAAGATTGAAACCCAGCTCTGGTTCTCACACTTATGCTCTTGGCTGTTGTGTAAGTTTCCCGGGCTTCCTTAACAAAGTACCACAAACTGGATGGTTTAAACAACAGCAATATATCACCTCACAGTTCTGGGTGGTAGAAATCCAAAATCAAGATGTGGACAGGGCTGTGCTCTCTATGAAAGCTGCAGGGGAAAAAATCCCTCTTGGCTCTCTCCATAGCTTCTCTATTTGCAGGTGGCTCTTGAATTCTTCAGTTTGTAAACATATCATTCTAGTCTCTGATGCTATTGCCATATGTGTTCAGTGTTGTCCTGTGTCTGTATCCACATTTTCCTTTTATGTGGACACAGGAGGAAGGCAACAATTTGTATAGTCTTGATCCTATATGGTTGGCTTAAAATCTTTAGCTGCTGAACTGCAAGCCCATTTACCTTGTCTTTCTAAGCAATTTTCTTCATCAAGTTAAAAGGAAAAAAAGCAAACATATGAATATATTTCTTAGGCCATGGGACAAAATGGAAATATTGACATTCCAAAGAGGGGAGGGCCGGTGAGATGGCTCAGCAGCGTAAGCGCCTGCCTGGCAAGCATGAGATCCTGAGTTCAACTCCCGGTACCCACATAATGGAAAAAAAAGAGGCCAGTGATACCGCTTAGCAGCACAAGCGCTTGCTGGCAAGCGTGAGGTCCTGAGTTCGACTTCCGGTACCAACATTTAAAAAAAAAAATAAATAAGGGAGATACATAAAAGCAAAGGGCACATGTAACCCAGTTTAAGTTGATGCCATGGTTAAGGAAACATGATCCTGCTACCAAGAGGTAATTTTAAAATAATTTAAGTTCTCCTGGATTTCTAAATTACCCATTGCATAGTTTCTTTAGAATTTTCTTCTGTTTTCTCTTAATTTTCCTCATGACTTGAATTTCTCTACTTCTTTCTCTACTAGACTTCCTAATTTCCTTCTTCAATCCAGGTACTTACCTGCTGCCTTCTGATCTCATGACTCTTCAATTCTTCCATTTTCTTTTGAATCTTTAGATTCTGTCCCACAGACTTTCACAGATACAGCCTTTCTATGGCAGAACCCTGAATAAAACTTCTGGGAGCTATGAAGCACAATGGGCCAATCCCACAAGCCTCATGCGTCAGCAGAAGGAAAGGATGTGTTGGGAATCATCAAGCTTATTTTGTGTTCTCATGAAAGAGAGGAAATTATCCTGGTTAGAGATGGTACTAAGTTTGATTTATGTATCCTCCCTACTAAAACCAGGAGGCTGGAAATGGAGGCATCCATGGAGTATCAGTTTAGTGACTGTTGCATTTTCTCCAAGGAAGGCTCTGTGCTTACCATGGGGAGGTTCTGGTACTTTGTCTACTCCTGTCACCACTGTCAGGTCCAAAGCTTGAAGTCCAATATGCGAAACTTTTTCCTGTGTGTCTTGCTACTTTTCTCATAGCTAAGACAAAATACCTGACACCCAAAATTAAAGGAGGAAATGTTTATTTGGATCACAGTTTATAGAGGTTTCAGTTCATAGTTGACTGGCTCCAAGGCAGGGTGGCATGGCAGAGGAGAAACAGTTCATGGCAGGCAGAAAGCCGCAAAGTAGGGAAGAAGCAAAGCAACAAGCAGCAAGTGACAAACAACAATTGCCACCCTCTTTCTGTCTCATATTTTATCCAGGCTACTCACCCTTGGGGTGGATAGTACTCACACCCTTAATCCTGGCGTCTTACTGTGAATCAATCCCAGCATCACACACCCTAGATCCACCTCTGAAAATCCCCACCTATGACTGCATGAGGCTTTGGGGGGACATCTAGATACAAGCCACAACAGTGGGTCTGCTAGCCTCAGAGCCAGATAAGAGAAACAGGAGACCTGAGGCAAGTACTAAGGTAGGGTGCAACCTTCCACCTAAGACAATGTTTAACTCAAAGGGACATTCTTTAGGTTTATGCCACAGGGTCTTGGGTGCCAGAGACAATGTGTATTGCAAATGTCTTTATTACAGGAATTTTGAAGGCATTCTAAAAATCTTAGGTACTAGAATCAGGTTCTTAAATGATTTAAACTGGGTGGATTATGGGCCAGTTTAATGTTAACTTTAAGAGAGGTGAGTATAATTTCTTGAGTATTGGTCCAAAGAAAATTCTGATAGTCAAGTCGAGGAATAACAGTGGATGGCATCTGTTGTTGGCTCCCTAATATTCTTGGTGTGATGGTGGTACTGATGAAATGTTATCATAGAATTAATTGATAGAGTTTGTTTAGTGGCGCACACACACACTGTTGTAGCAACGAATCTGAGTAGTCTGTGTTGAGAGAAGGTTGTGTGGGTTGGAGATGAGAAGCCCATCTGATGGGGGCCGTGGGTAACAGGGTGCACTTGGGCTTGGTGTGGGTCAGGAGGGAAGAACTAAGACCAATAGCATAGGGCATAAAAGATAGGTTTAATTTCGATGGTAAATTTAAATATGACCAATATATCAGCAAAGATTTTCCTGCCAATTCTGTTGTCATAAGCCCATTCCTTTGCATGTAGAAATATAACGTTTTTCCTAGACTGTGTAGAATCACTCTTATTTTTATTCCTGCATGTTTTCAGTACATAATGTTTACATTCCTTGTGTGGAGTTAGTATATGTGCATAACACATCTTAATTATAGGTTCCATTTTGAATGTTCCCAGACAGTTCACTTACAAAATATTTGTGTTCTTAAATTGCTAATGACTTGAAAAGAGAGATTTAATCTTTAACATTAAAAATACTTAAAGTTCATTGCTGTATTTTCTACTTCTAATTATTCCATAGTCATATCCACAATTTAGGACGTAGTACGCAACTTGGTTTCTCAGTATTCTTCTCTTCTTCTTTTCTCTGTCTTTCTCTCCTCCTTATAGAGATATCTGGCTTTATCTTTTTTAATTAATTAATTTTATTGGTACATTTTAGGTATACATAATGATCACATTCATCATAGGGAATTTTTACCTATACATGATATATCTTGTTTCTTTTTTTCCCATTCCCCTACCCTCCCTCCAACCCCACTTCCCCTCCTTAATTACAAAAGCTTTGTTTCCATTTTTTCCTTCTTTTCTTATTTTTTTTTCTTTCCTTTCTCCCATCACCCTCTCGTTTCCAGCAACACTCCTCCACGAGGTCTCCCTGTCCTCAGGTAAGGAGCTCATCAGCATTTGCCTAAACAGACTGTTATCTCCCTTCCAGAATTTCTGGCGCTTCCCATGAAGCAAATGCATTGTTTTCCTTCACTACATTTATATCTTGCATCTATGGGAATGAATGCTCAGAAAGCACTAACTCACTCAAGGTGGGAGAGGGCACACTTGTCAGTTTTCTAAGTGACTACTTACCTGGGTTTTGGGAAGTGCATTTTAAGCCTCCATTGTAGGGTAGATCCTGGGTGGTCCCCAAATAATATTTCATTCTAAAATATTGTTTTGTAATTGTGATGTTCCAAGTGGTTGATAATTACTTGGTATGGAACATAAAGCACCTTGGGGGCATGGTGGATACATATTGATTAGTATCATTTGTTCATCAGTATTTGCTGAGCTTTCTCATGTGCCCATTATGGTGCTAGAGATCCTGTAGGGTAAGGCAAGATGGTACACCATCCTTGTAAAAGTGACGTAGCCATATATTGCAGGGGAAGGGTTCATATGAGTCTGTCTTATGGTAGATTGTGGGCAATAAACTTAGTGATACCTGGATTTTATCCATGGAAGGAGCCAGGTTCATGTAACTTTAAACACTTATCTCAGTCACTTTCTTATTACTGAGCTATGATACCCAACAACCACAGTTTATTTTGGCTCACAGTGCAGTCTACGGTCAGCTGGCTCCAAGGCAGAAATGGCATGGCAGAGAGACATGGAAAATGAAAAGCTGCTTATATCATGAAGACCAGGAAGCAGAGAGAGAAGGGAGGAGACAGGGAAGAGTTAGAGCTTTCCAGGTCATGCCCACAATGATGTGACACCAACCAGGCCCTACCTCCTCACAGGAAGTCAGCCACGAACTCATAAGTGGACTTAACCACTAATGAGCATGGTGCCCTCATGCTCAGATCACCTTCCAATACATGAGGCTTCCAGGGGATGCTGCGTGTCTAAACCATACAGCGTTATTTTTTGTAGACATCCGTGTCTGACTCCCCTCTTCTTCTTCCTGGTGGAACATGAGAATAAGTCCACAGTGGCCAAGGTGTCTCACTGTCTGGTAGTCTGTTTGCAGTGTGGCAACTTAGAGATTGGGCTTTTGATTTGTATCATTATCCGTGACGCATTCATGTGGCCCACAGATTGATAGAATTGACAGTATTATCTCAGGAAGCTCCCTGGTGCAGGAATTGTGAACACATTAATGGAGTAGAAAATGATAAGATTCCCTTAGGAGAAAGTCCTTTTTCCCCCCTTAAACACACAGCATATGCAGCTTCTTCAGAACATAATTCCCAAGAGAAGTCATTGCAGTACTTTGGAATAAATGCGTATAATGAGGTAAAATGACAAACAGAAATGGAAAATTGTACCTTTGTTTCAACTAAGCAAAGTACAACCAAATATGGATGGCCCCTAGTTTAGGATGTTTCGATGTATAATTTTTAAACTTTACGGTGGTACAAAAGCAACAAACATTCAGTGGAAATTGTACTTTGAATTTTTAATTTTGGATCTTTTCCTGGAGAAGCAATACATACATGGTAAACTCCACTTGTGGTGGTAGTCGTGGCCGTGAGCCCTGGGATAACAAAGGAAAACTAGCAGTACCCTCCAGTGCACCGCGGTGCTCAGCTGGGATGTTAGGAGGGTTAGGTGTGCTAGAAGCTTTTTTGGTTTAAGATATTTTCAATTTAACAATGGGTTTATTTCGATATAGCTTCATGGTAAATCAAGGAGCAACTATAGTTTACGTTTAGGTTCCTGGAACATAAAAATGGCAGTGTTCTTTGATTAAAACAAAAAAGAAAGGTTGTGGCCCGGGGAAGGAAGTAGCTTTTCCAGGGTGTATCAATCAGGCTTCAGTGCAAAAATATCTCAAGTTACTTTAGCAGGAAAAAATTTACGGCAAAAGTTTAGGTGCTTACAAGCTCATTGGCTGGGGCAGAGGCATAGTTCTAGACTGGGCCCAGGAATGGCTTCCTCGGTGTGTACTGATGAAGTATAGGGAAGCAGTCCTTCACGTGAGGCTTTCTAAGTTCTTGGAAGAACACTAACAATTTGATGTTGAAAATGCACATTCCTTTGCTTTAAGAGTCCTCTGAATTATAAAAGTAAGCATCTGCCCAGCAAAACATGGATTGGTTCCTGATCTCAGGACAATGTAGAGCCAGTCATTGTGCTGTTATCTCTGGAGCCACCACTGGAGACAGGAGCCTAAGCTCCTTCCCCTGTAACAAGTAGAATGTAGGGACGAAGCTACTAGAATGGGCAGTGTTCTTTTGTAACCAGTTTTCTCTTGCTGGGTTCTTATCCTGAGGGTGAAGGAAGAATGGAGCCAACAGGACAACATCGGGGAATGGTACAAGACGCAGTTTATTAGAACAAAGTAAAGCCTTTGCTAGATGAGGCAGGCAAAGCGGAATCAAGGAAGTGCCTGAGCCTAGAAACTTATATAAAACCTTTTGGCATGAAGAAAGGCAAAGAAAGAGGCAGAGGGTGTGCAGAAATGCAGATTGCCAGGCTGCTTGTCAGGCTTCTTACCCTCAGCAGATTTTTTTAGTCCTTTGTCCTTTGCATTGCAGTTTTTCCAGGCTTCTCCTAGTTTATTCAGGGAGTTGTCCTTTGTCCTTTGCACTTGAGTTTCCTGAGGCTTATCTTCAGCTCATCTAGGTCCTGGCCTTCAGTTTATTCAGTTTCTTTAGTTTATTCAGTTAGATTATTCAGGCTCTTTGCCCTAATCTGCCTATTGCTTCTCTATCCTCTGGCCTCACTCTGGCACTATTAAGACTGGCTCTTGGCACCAAAAGGAGAAAAATGGTACCTGAAAAGCTGCTTAAAGAAAACTTCATGACATTTTCTAGGAGAAAAGACAAAGAGAGCCAAACATAGCTTACTTTATCTTCCTTTGATCACTATGAAACATACCCATCTCAGGCAAGAAGCAATCTTGAAGATACAAGTATAGTTATGAGATGTGATAAAAAATATGGTGAATGCTGAAAATTTTAAAAGTTATTTTAGTAAAGGACACATGACCATTAATCTGCCTCAAACTACTTCCCCTCGCTTCAAACACACTTATCCCATTGTTCCTGCCACTCTCTGAAGCAGTTCTGGAGTCCTCTTTCACTAGTGTCTTTAGTTGCATTGCGTCACCACCTCCCTGTCCTAAGTCAATTCAAAACATTTACCTTTGATGGTCGTTTTGACTTGGGGGAAGAGTCAGAAGTCAGTGTCAGATCCAGCGAGCAAGGTGGATGAGGACGCCCCGGCGTGTTTCTATGAGCCTGCCTTTCCTTTGGATGTCACTCAGCAGCAGCACTCACTGTATTTTTCAACACTCTTCTTGAAGACATGAAAGAAAACTTCCAGAAGTGCTTCAGAAAGGGGTATGAATAATGGGATAAGTGTGTTCATATCAAAGGGAAGAATTTTGAGGGGAATTAATGGCAATGTGTCTTTTACTACAATAATTTTTTAAATTTATATAACATTAAAATTTTTTTCTTTTTCATTAGTCCATGTTTGCAGTACATAATAATTACATTTATTATGGGGAGTTGGTACATGTGCATAACACATCTTAATTTTGTTTTGTCCCCTACCCTTCCCTGCCCTTCCTGCTCCCTCCAACTCTCAGTTCCATTCCCGTTTTCAAAAATTCTATTTCTTTTTTTTCTTTTCTTCTTTTTTTCCCCATCTTCTTTCCTTCCACTCCCTCCCCTCTTGCATCTCCTGTTCCCTTTCACAACCACATGGTTTCCCTTGTATGAGAAACTTAATATATAAATAAAGAGCAAAATAAAAGACAGATAATAGGAAGTAGGGAGATCTTCCTCCAATAATTCTTTCCAATTCAAACATTTTTATCATATATTTTGATCACATCTCATATCTGTTACCATTTGACTGGTTTGAAAGGTTGCATCATTTTCCATCTGTATTAATTTCCTATAGCACCTAACCAATTACTACCAAATTATCACAAACTTGGTAGCTTAAAACTGCATTTATGGGGCCGGTGAGATGGCTCAGCGGCTTAAGCGCCTGCCCGGCAAGCGCGAGGGCCCGAGTTCAACTCCCGGATCCCACATACGAAAAAAGGGGCCGGTGATATCGCTCAGCGGCACGGGCGCCTGCTGGCGCGTGAGGTCCTGAGGTCGACCCCCCGGTACCCACAAAAAAAAAAAAAAAAACTGCATTTATTTTCAACAGTTCTGAAGTCTCAAAGTCGGCAGTCACTGGTCAGAAAATTCAAAGTCATTATGGCCTTCCTCCCAAGAAAGGCTCTAGGGGAGAAGAACACTTGCCTTGCCTCTGTCAGCTCTGGTATTCAAGGACTTGTGGCTGCTTTGTTCCAGTCTCTGGTTTTGTGGTGGTCACGTCCCACTGCTTCCTCCTCTTCTGTCTGTGTGCATCAGATGTCCTTTAGCCAGTCTCTTTTTAAGGACACCTGTGATAGCAATAACGGGTCACATGGATAATCCAGAATAAGGTTTCCAGCACAAGATCCTTACTTACACCTGCAATGGCCTCTTTTCCAAATGAGGTAATATTTTCAGATTCCAGGATTGGGAATTGATATCTTTAGGGCCATCATTCAGCTCACTACACAGTCCTTTAACTTGCAACCACTCTGTGGCCTGTATTTAAGGAGTGTCTTTTTTTGTTTCCCCTTGGTGAGTCACAGGCAGATTTAGAAGACAGTTAGAAAGTAAGAGAAAATAGGGAAGGAAGGGACTTTGGCTACAGCTCTGATGAAGAGGATCAGACGAGCTCCAATGATGTCACTTGTAAGCAGCTTTTTATCATTTGGCAGTTTTTTTCATTTAGCTGGCTAGATAATTCACTTATATTTACCAAGTTTACTGGTATACTTAGGTTTAAGCCAACTATCTTGTTAATTGTTTTCTGTTTGTCCTACCATTTAATGTTTGTCCCTTCTCCTTTCTCGCCTTCCATTAGATGAATAATTTATTAAGTTAAATCAGTTAATGAACTTTTTTATTTTGTAGTGCTGGGGCCTCATGAATGTGGTGTACCACTGAGCTATAGCCCCAGCCCCAAATATTTTTATTATCTACTTCATTTTTCTATCTAGGCTGCACATGTATGCTTTTAAATCTTGAAAACTAAAAGCATCTGGGAAATTAATTATTTAGCTTTTCTACTCTTCCATTTAGAAAGAGGATGGAAGAGAGCGGCTGTTTGCAGCAAATGCTCTGAGATATTCTCCTTTCTCCTGTCATCACGTCACAGCATGAGCCACACTGTGTATTCACTGATTTTCCAGAACATAACAGGCAGTGTAGGGGGCAGATGAGGGGCCTGTAAGTGCAAACATTGAACTTGGCATTAGATACACACAGGCATCATTGATGCCTTTATTTTTATTTATTTACTTTTGTGATGGAAGTCTCCTTATTTGCCCAGGCTGGCCTCAAACATAGACTCCTCCTGCCTCAGCCTCCCAAGTATGTAGCTGGGATTGTATGTGTGCATTATCATGCCCGACTTCCTGATACCTTTATATTATAGTGCTTCAGTGTTTGTAGAGTGGGCTGAACTGAGTAAATAATCACATAGTTTCTGTTTTTAATTTTGAAGGACTATTGGAAAGTCTCATAAGATGATTAGCAAATGAGAATAGAGAACACACTTCAGTAAAAGAAATTTTAATCTTAAATCAGCATATGCTCTGTGCAAAGGCTGATTGATAAGGTATAGGCATCTGGATGAGGATGAAAATACATTTTCCATTTGGGCAAAAACAGCACCACCATTTAGAATTACACATACTTTTAATTTTGTTATAAAGAAGATAAGAGTCTAGTAAAACAGGGAGGAGGAGAATGAGACCGATGCTCCTTTACGTTCCAAGACAGTTTGGCACGGGAACTGCAGCCTGAAACCAAATGTCTTGTTGAGATTCCTTGTGTGCTGGCTACAGAGGCTGCACAGTTTGTGGTAAAGTACGATCCAGAATGGGAGCGAATGTGGGGACAGTTGCCGCTACCCAGAGAGCAAATAGGCTTTTGAAACTGCCTAACGATCTGTGCAAAATGGGTCGGAGTGGTTCTGGCCAGCTCTGATGATTTTCTGTAGTGAGTTTTAGTTAAGCGGCTCCGGGGATGACATCCATTTAAGTAGGCTTCCAAAGATAGCCTTGTGGAATACAGCCTGCCAGCCCTGTGCTCTGTGGAATTCTCAACGAGGAGATTTTCCTCGGAATCCACACACAGCCTCTTTCCCTCTCAGGTGGAATACTGGAGGCGGGTTTTCTGGAATTGGATGGGTTTTTTGGAGTTTCAGTTTTGCCATATTGGCACTGGTGATTGTGGGGCTGCATAGCTGTTACCTTCTGGATGATAGAAGTTTTTAGAAGAAGAGTTATATGACATCTCCTGGGACATTAGTTTGGGAGAGAGCTTTCTCAGCCAAGGTGTGGTTGCAGTAACCAGCGACCATCTTTCAGAAGGGGCAAGGGCATATGGTTGGAGTAAAACATCTGTAAGACCATTGAGAGAAAGATCTCGTTTTCTAAATAACCTCAGAAGAGTATCTAGCTTTTAAAGTTTTTGTTGCTTGACACATGGGTGTGATGTCAGGAGGTACAGGAGTGATTGCGTAAATGTGAGGATGAAAGACATATCAGGTAAAAAGGCAAGAGAAGAAAAACTGCCCCAATTCCTCACATCAATCTTGACCTCAAATCTTAGCCTATAGACTCTGCCTTGTTTCCAAAGAAAAATAATTTCCTGTGTGTTAGTTGAACTTTCTTTTGCTTGTAACCAATGCCATCCTATTTGATACAGTTGGCTGAGTATTTTAAATTTAATTTTTTCAGATTCTTCCTCTCTCATGTAGTTAAGGGATTTCATCATTGTGCAACCATGATGGAGTGCAGTTCCAGGAACCTGGTCAGTCACTTGACACGACCTCTCGAAGTAGTCCAGGGACACAGTAAACACAACGTAGGAGGCTGCAGCCAGGGTAACACCATATATTTTTACAGTAAAATTTGTTTTATAAGTAGAAGTAATGTGCCCTATGATAACTACAAATAGTATGGTACAATAAATACATATATCAGTAACCTAGTCATTATTTTCATTATCAAGTATTATATACTGTGCATAATTGTATGTGTTACATACTTCTAAATGGCAGTGCAGTATGTTTGCTTGCTTACACTAGCATGACTATAAATGTGAATAATATGTTATGCTACAACATACACTGGTACAACAGTCACTTTACTAGGCAATAGGAGCTTTTTGGGGGGACAGGGGGATTGAACCTAGGGCTTTACCATTGAACTGCATCCCCAGCCCTTTTAAAATTTTAAATTTTGGGACAGGGTCTTGCCAAGTCGCTAAATTGCCTGGGCTGGGCTTGAACTTGAAATCCTCATATCTCAGCCTCTCCGAGTGGTAGGATTACAGGCGTGTGCCACCACACCCAGCTGGCAATAGAAATTTTTGATCTCCATTATATTGTTTTTTGTTTTATAAGTTATTTTATCTTATTAGTACGTGTGTGTAGTACATCATACTTATATTCCTCATGAGAAGTTGATTCATGTTCGTATGTCGGTGGTATAGTGGTGAGCAGAGCTCCCTTCCATTATAATCTTGCAGGATTGCAGCTGTACATGTGGCTCATTATTGAGAGAAATGTCCTCGTGCAGCACGTGCCTGCATTATTTCATTTACGCCGTCCCTTCAGAAATACTGGAGGAAGAGTATAGTTCGTTGAAAATGAGGACGTTTATGTGCCAACACAAACATGACTAAAAACATCAAGTTGGAAATTGAATATTTCCCTAAAATTTTAATAAGAAATGTTGAGGCATACAGAAGTGGAAAGATTGTAACATGAGCACCCATACATCAGCTCAATCCAACAGCTACACTGTACTGTATTTTGTTTCTTTAAATTAATTTTATTGGTACATTTTTAGATATACATAATGATCACATTTATCACAAGGAATTTGTACCTGTACATGATATATTTTGATTCCTCTTTTTTCCCATTTGCCCATCTACCTTGAACCCCTCATCCCCTCATTATTTACAAAAGCTTTATTTTCATTTTTTTCTTTTTCCTTTTCTCTTCCTTCCTTCCTTTCCACCCCTTCTCCTCCCTAGTTCCCCTTCCCATTTGAACATTTTCTTCCTATTTCACAATATCTATTATACATTTTGGTCCTTATTTACAGTTTTACTTTTTCACACCAGAGAAACCATGAAATATTCGAACATGTGTGTCTGATTTATTTCACATAAGAGTATGTTCTCAAGGTGTACTCAGATGAAGAAGTACAAATGGCAAATAAATATATGAAAAAATGTTCAACATCACTGGTCATTCGAGGGATGTGAATTAAAACAACACTGAGATTCCATCTCACCCTAGAATGAATATTATCAAGAAATCAACCAATAACAAATGCGATGGGGCTGTGGAAAAAGGAACCCTTCTCCACTGTTGGTGGGAGTGTAGACAGGTGCAACTACTGTGGAAATCAGTGTGGAGATTCCTCACAAAACTAGGACTCAATCCAGCTATTCCCCTTCTTGTTTTCTTCCTGATAGAACTGAAAACATCATACCACAGCAATACACACACACCCATGTTTATAACAGAACAGTTTGTAATAGCCAAATCTTGGAAACAGCCTAAATGCCCATCAACCAATGAATGGATAAGGAAGATATTTTTTTAATACAATGGAGTACTACTTTGCCATAAAGAAGGATAAATTTGAGACATTTTTAGGTAACTGTCTTCACCTTGATACCATACTCTTAAGTAGACTGTGTTTGTATTTCCACACGACTCTCATTTTGTCACCTTCTGGGTACCACTGCCAATAGAGGGGCAGAATCCATATTAGTAAGAATCTTTAACAATGGTATATTTATAGTTCTTTAAATTCCCTCTGGAAATATGAACTTAGACCTGTCTGATATGAGAACCCTGAGTTTGAGGAATGATATTTCTTTCCTACCCCTTTTTGCGTACTGTTCTCAAAATGTGATCCTTTCTGAACAAAGCTAGTAATGAAAATTTGTTGGGAATGCAGATTCCCATGTTCTTCTCTGGTGGTACTAAACCAGATGCTGGGGTGGGCCCAGCACCCTGTCTTTAAAAAGTCTTCTTGGTTCATTTAGGTACTATAATAAAATACTGTAGATGGGATGACTTATAAGCAATGACAAAAACAAAAACTGATTTTCTTACTTATGGAGGTTGGAAGTCCAAGACCAACTTGCCAATAGATTAAGTGTCTGGTGGGTTCTGTTTCCTGATCCTTAGAAAGCTCCTTTTCTCTGTATCTTCAAAAGAAAGACAACACAGTTCTCCAGGTGCCTTGTGTAAAGTCATTAATGCCAGCCATGAAGGCCTAATCATCTCTCAAAAAAATCTAATATTTATCAACTTGGCAGTGAGAAATTGAACGTGATTCTGGAGAAAGGGGCATGCAAGCATTCAGATTACAGCAATTTCCAAGGGAATTCTGATGTTCTATAAAGCCTGAGAATGAGTGCTGTGGATAAATCAACTGATGGGTATCAGATGGCAGAGGTTGATGGTGTGTAGTATACATTCCTTCTTATGATTCAGATTCTTTGAAATATTCCATACACGATTTTTCCCCTTAAAAACACCTTTATGACAGTTGGATACCATAATGTGAAAAAAAAGTTGCAAATGTATTGGTACCAGTGGCTTCCTCACCTGTGTGTGCTGCAGACCAAGTACACCCCTACTGCTAGGTCCTCCCAGATGTTCATTACCTTCACTAATGTAGTGGATCTTGTTCTAGATAAAATGCAAAGCAACAGGTTTGGTAAAGTAAACCGCTCCACCAAGGTGGCTGATGAGCTGGACACAGGTATCGACTTCCTCTCTTGATATGACAATTTATGGGAAGTCTTTACATATCATTGGATTTTTTGTTGTCGTGGTAGTGGTTTTTCTGTACTTTTGAGCCTCTTTTCAAAAATGAAAGGAAATGAACTATGTAATTTTAGGATTTGGTAACAATTATAGTCTGATTCTTTAAACGTTACAAACTTTGGACTGAAGCTTTTGTTCAAAATAAGCTTTTGTTCAAAATAGGCATCTCAGTGAGTCATAGCATATGTCACCGTTAATATGGAATGGAAATCTGTATAAGGAGAATACGCAGATGAGAATTTTTATGCATGGGTTTGTGAAGTTTCTTCCTGGAAGGCAGACATGAACTTGCTCACATATGAATCCACTGGGCATTAATTGGGCTTATTTTCTATTTCTTTTATTTATGGGAGAAGAAAGTCTATCACATCAGAATAAGATGATTGCAGCAGTCCAGTTTAGGGGATCAACCATCTCAGTGTGCTGGGGATTGGGCAATTTCCAAAGAAGCTACACTTTGAATGCTAAAGCCAGGAGGGTTCCAGGCAAAGCTGGGATGCTGGTCATCTTGGTCAGGGTCAAGTGAAGAGTTTGATCTGCATTCAAATTGCTTTTTCCTATGCGTGTTGTTTCTCTATAATTTGTTTTCATCATGGAGATGAGGTCTTCCTGGTGGCCAGAATGTCTTTTAGGTGTCACCAGATGCAAGTACAATATTCATGTTTTGAAGTAAAATGTAGTAACCCCTTAGACTCAGAATTTGAAGATAGAGGTTTGGAAAGGGCCATAGCATTTTCTGAGCCATGGAGAAAAACTGCAGCTTTCATTATTCATGGCTTTTTGATCAAGAGAGTGGAAATAACATGAGAAGCAAAATGGATCCAGGTGGTCTGCACATCATTGGCCTGGTGGCTTGTTTTCTTTCATATGTGCATACTCCTGCATGTCCCTCTTGCAGACCTTGTGGGATGCCTTAGAAAGAGAGCTGTACTTTGATGTGGAAAAGCCAACATCCTAGCTTAGGCTCTACAACTTACTCCCTGTGAAATTAGAGCATTTGGCTTGATTAACCCCATTGCTCATCAGTTTCCTCTTCTGTCAAATGGGAGTAGAATCAATCATCTAACGGAACCGTTTTAATGAGATAATGACAGTGAATATGATGGAGCTTTGGTAACTCTGAAATTTCTTTTAAGAATGTGGATCATCAAAATAATCTGAGAAGTACAGTGATACTATCACTTATAGATGTATAGTGGGGAGATTGGAATCTTAGTGTTGATGTTTATGAACATATTTTGTGTGTAGCCTCAGAGATACTTGAGATCATCCTCATCTTCATTTCAAAAAGCACCATCATTGCAGGTCCATGTGTGCCCTTGTTTATGTTTAAACAATTTTGTGAGCACTTACTAATATACACCCAACCTAAGAAATACCACAGTACTAACAATTCCTGTCTATCTGTGTATATCTTCCTTATACTACCTCCCATTTTCCTAAAGACGTAACTAGGTCCTTAATTTTATAGATAGTTCTTTTGGACTACTTTTTTTTTTCCACACATTATTACTAAAACTTATCCAAGTGATTTCACTGCTTTCTCTGCTGCATAAATATTACATTGCGTGAGTGTCTGAGATTAAATTTGTCCATTTTCCTGTCAGTGAACTTCGAGCTGTTATTGTTGACATGAGGAGGACTACTACAAACATCCATGTACGTGTCTCCTGGGCCTCTTCAGAAATAGCGTCTTTTGAGTGAGTGATTAGCAATAAAGTTGCTGTGCTTTAGGGAATGTGAATGTTCAACTTTATGAAATGGAAATTGTTTGCCCAGTGGTGGAACTGATTACCTCTTGGTTCAACAACATATGAGTTTCCCTTTACTCACATTTCTTTTCAAAGTTGCCTATGGAATGAGGTAGGGTATAAAATGTCCTCTCTCTGCGGTATTACTTTTCCCTGATTACTAATAAAGCTGAGCACCTCTTCATATGTTTATTAGTCATATGATTTCCTCTTCTATGAAATGCCTGTTCTTTTTCTATTAACTTATTTGTCTTTATTTTCCCACTTTATAGGAATTGGGGGATATATATCCCTTATTTTTTACTTCTATATGTCCATATGTCTTCCATATAAACACATGCATGTGCACTTACATGCACATATTGTAGCTTAGGCTGCTATAATATGTCTTGAAGTGGGTGGCTTATAAACAAAATAAATTTATGTCTCAGTTCTGAAGGTGGGAAGTCTGAGATGAGTGCCAGCATGTTTGGGTTCGGGTGAGAAGCCTCTTCAGTTGCAGTTTGGGAATTTCTTGTTGTACCCTTCCCACAGTGAAGAGTAGGGCATGGAAAGCAAGCTCTCTGGTATCTCTTATAAAGATGCAAAACTCATTCACAAAGACTCCATCCTCATGATCACTTCTAATCCTAATCACTTCCTAGAGGCTCCTCCTAATAACGGCACATCAGCACATCAGAGGGCAGACTTTTAGCATGAATTTTAGAAGGAACACAGACATTCAGGATATACTTATGCGTGTGTATGTGTGTGTGTATATTTTTTTTCATTCCATGTGCATGTGTGTATTTATTCCTAATGTGTATTCTTAGTATCATTCCTTTGTTGGTTTATGTATATATCATAGATGCCTTCTCATGGGTTTTAGTTTTATTTCCATTTTCTTTAATGAATATTTTGATGAATAGTAGCCTTAGTTTTAATATAATCAAAGGTATCAACTGTTTCTTTCAGTTAGTCATCTTAGCAAAAATCCATAGGATGATGTTAAAACTAGTTTTCCCCTGAGTATAAATATAGCATTTCTTCATTGCAAAGGGAATGGAAAGTAAAGAAAAAAATGAAGACTAAATAATAACTCATAACTGTATAACTCATTCTGTATATTTCTTTCAAGGGTTTTCTGGGCATGCATATGAGTATTTACATAGTTGACATAATTTTAAAGATAATGGTGATTTTTTTTTTTTTTTTTTTTTTTTGAGACAGGGTCTCACTATGTAGTTTGAACTCATTATGTAGCCCAGGCTGGCCTTGAACTTGTGGCAATCCTTCTGCCTCAGCCTCCCAAGTTCTGGGATTACAGATGTGCACCACCACACCTGGCAACCATTTGTGTATAACATTTATCCTTCTGTATCACTTTCAGTGCTGTTTAATAATCTATCATATAATTATTATACATTGTCCATATATATGCTTCTCTTGAAAAAATTTATTTCATGCTTGTTAGGGATTTATTTGACATATAGTGATTGCTATTATTATTCTTGTGGAAATAAGAAATTGTGTCCTGGGGCTGGGGGTGTAGATCAGTAGAAGACTGCATGCTTAGCACGTGGGTGGCCCTGGGTTCAAACCCCCAGCACCATAAAAAGAAAAGAAATCATGTTCTGGACATTGTAATTTGGTGGTTAATAACATAGACTCCAAAGTCAATAAGACATGAGTTCAAATCCCAGCTCTGTCTTTTCTCAACAGCATGACATGAGGACAATTATTTGGCTACTCTCTCTCCTTCCTTTCACTCTTCATAATGAATATTAGTCCTTCCTCCCACTCTGGAGAGCTGCTTTCAGGTTTAAGTGGGATGGTTTGTATAAACTGCTTCATGCATTCTGAGTACACAGCAATTTTACCTCTGCTATCTCCAGGCACCAGAGGTCTGAGGAGTAGCAAAGGCAGTTCTGTCCACTTGGCTCAATGACCCCTGATTTGCCCGATGCAGTTTTTCTTATTAGTAAATGTCCACTGACAGGATGGCAGTTACTAAGATGGACTCTGTTACTGCTCTGTTCAGTAGCTACGGGCAGCACTTTTGAGAGACAGCACGGTTTGTTAGGAGAAAAAGGGGGAAAAAAATACACCAATTACTCTAACAATGGATGCTCCTAGGTAGCTGGCCAGATGGCTCAAAGTTAGAATAATTGCTCTCTGGGAAAACCCTGTTTCCTTTTTTCATAGTAAATAGTTTCCTACAGTTGGGAAGCAAAGCAGTTTCTCAGCTATGGAACCAGGTGTGTGGACCGCTGGGGATGTACCTACTTGGATCTCTGCATCCTAAAGTGGCAAACAAAATAAAGCATTGGCATGTCCAAGCTTTCCAAGTAGAAAGGAGGGGGCTGCAAAGGAACAGAAGAAATGTGATGAGAAAAGTATAGCTCTGAGCTGGGGTTCTGTGGTGATTCCGCTCACATATCTTGAAGAGGTCATATCTGGACCCTGCATCTAACCTGCCAGCTCCTTAAGGGCAGGGAATTTGGCTTCTTACCTAGCTGCTGTGTCTCCAAGAATTTACCTGGTATATTGTAAGTGCTGAAAACATTTCTTGATTAAGCATTGTACAATGGTCTGTTGTACCACCTCAGGGCCAGGAAAGAAAAACATTCCTTTTCTGAACATATTTGAATCAGCAAGGAGGACCTAGTGAAACAGAACAATGGTGACAGGGACCCACAAGGCAGTGTGAGGAAGCCTGAAGTCTGGAATGAGTGGAGGTATGCAAAATGTGCTAGAGTTCACAAAAGTGTATTTTGCTCACCTGTTTTCATCTTTTCTTATGTGGAAAGAAGGGTTAGGTTGCTTGGATTTGTCCAAAGTGTGGTTCATGGACTTGGCGTGGTAGCGTCACCACTGTCTGGGAAATAGTTAGAAACGCAAATTGTCAATGCCAACGCCACCTCACACCCTTTAAATTTAATTCTCAGGATAGAGCCCAGCATTGTGTATTGCTACCTATCCTCTAGGAAATTCTAATTCTCAGTGAATTTGTAGACTCCCTAGATTAGAATATTATATTAATCTTAAATTTATTCATTAAAATTACCTGGGAAGTTTGTAGAGGAAAAGAATGCCCAGGCTGTACCCCATCCCAACTAAATTAGACTCTTTAGAGTGAGATCTGCCCATGGATTTATTTTGAAGTTCTGAGGGGAATCTAATACGCAGTCAAGGTGCAGGAGAACCAAATTCTACCTCAGGATCCAGCAGTGGCATCTTTCCTGGGGAGCCTCATTGAAAGGCATGGTCCACAGTCCTCCCTGTGGCATCAGAATCGCATTTTCAACAAGATCCCGAGGTGATTTATACATTACAGCTTGAGAAGCATTTGTACAAGCTACTCTACGAAAGAAATCAGAATTTGCACATCGCTGCCATCTTCTATTCATTGGCTGATTTACTGACCTCTTTTAAAGAAGAAAAATGAGAGACAGAGAAAGGCAGGAGGAGCACAGTGGTGTGTGAAACACCAAGCAGTGAATGTTCAGGGTCATGAAAAGGCAAATACCAGGCAGACTGTATGTATTAGAGAATTGGGTGCTTTTACAATGTAGGTGCTGAAATTGCCTGTACCACTTTGATTATTACATGTATTACTGGATAGCCCAGAAAAATGGCTGAGCAAAATCTACCAGGTCAAATTCAGGGTCAGCAACCAACCTGTGAGCCGAGGCCCTGGCAGTGAGTTTGTATGTGGAAAGGTATGTCTGTCCTGAGATGCGCCCTGTTGTTTCCTCTTGAGAACTGGAGAATGGGAGCTGAGCTCAGGATTTGGAGGTGGGTTCAGAACATCCAGAATTTCAAAGAGGAGAGACTTGGGAAATAATGTGTGAACTTGATTTGATTCCTTGGCAGGATTCCAGTGAAGACTGTCAGACAAATGTCTTAACCATGCATGGGGAGAAAAAAAGCAACTCTGAAAGATATTCAGAGTTCATTAAATGATAAAATTATTGATGTCACTTCTTCCCTTTTGTGATAGACAGTCAATGAAATGCCACAGAGGCAAGTACCTTGATTTTCACAAGATTTCTCTTGTTTTTATGTTGTTATTATTATTATTATTGCTATTCTTTACAAGAGAAAATACCACAGACTAATTGTTCCTGGATTCTGAGTGACAAAATTACCTCACTGTATCAATCTTCTGCTGATGAATGTACCAAAGTCACAAGACTCCGATAGAAAGCTCCAGGGCTCTACTCTGGTTCTATCATCTTTCAGAAGATTGGCAAGGCAGGTTTACCACCAGCTCAGAGCCTGGAAGGGTTGAGAATAGGTTTCAGTATCAGGATCTAAGCAGACTTTGAAGACAGCAAATTTTATAGCAGGATTAATTATAGAGGAGATGTCAAATGGGAAATAATATAGCTGCAACAAATGACAGAGGAGTTGTGGGATGGTAGTCCGTGTGAGAGCCTAACTGCTTTTGTTTGTGTGAAGTGGCTGCCAAAAGCACTGTTGGTTACCTGAGGCTGCATCAACTGTGGTGACAGCAGTAGAGTAATTCATTCCTATGTTGGATCTCGGTCCCCTCCAGAGCTGTTTAAATGATCACCTTCTGTCTTGGTAGTATACTTTGAGATTAAACCTGACATCCTGGAACAAGTCCACATGATGTTGGCTGATTAATGAGAAGATCTGCATTCATGCCCTATGCCCATTGCAAAGATGAAAAGGTAGAGTATCCTAGGGGTACATGGATTAACTGAGATTACACAGCTCTTGTTAAATAAAAATTATAGAAGTCCATTGCTGTTTTCTTTTCTTTCTTTCTTTCCTTTTTTTTTTTTTGCTATGTAGTTTAGGTTGGCCTGGAACTCACTATGTAGCCCAGGCTGGCCTCAGACTCAAGTCTATCCTCCTGCCTCAGCTTCCTGAGTACTAGGATTATAGGTGTGCACCACCACACTTAGCCCTATTGCTTTTGACTAAGTTCTTGCACTGGGCCCCAGTACCCCAGACTAAAAATCAAACTGGAGTCATTGGTGCTAAAGTTGCATGTCAGATTTCCTGGAAAGACAAGTTTTAATTGACATGATAGTAAAGTTCCCTCTGCTTTAATTTCTTTCCATAAAAAAATTAGCCAATCAGTTATTTTCCATTATTCTGTCTCCCTGTCCCTGTCTTACAAGGAAAGTAACTTTGAGTCTACTTTTTGTTCTGTTTCTGTTTTCCTCAGTAATTTTCTATCTCTAAAACCAGTCTCCTCTGCTTGGCATATTGGAACATTTATTGTATGCTGTGGCATGAAATGTTACCCAATTCTAGAACTGAAAATAAAGCCAATTAAGATCTTTATATTTAGCTGGGCATGACGGCACATGCCTATAAGCCTAGTACTCTGGGAGGCTGATGCAGGAGGGAAACAAATTCAAGCCCAGACAGGGAAACTTAGCCAACCAGTGAGCCCCTGTCTCAAAAACAAAACAAAACAAAACAAGACAAAACAAAATGGAAACTAGGGATGTAGCACAGTGTGAAGATCCCGGGTGTTCAATCCCTAGTACCACACACACACACACACACACACACACACACACGAACACTGTAAATAATAATTTTGTCTTCTGACACCAGTAAGTGGTATAGCTCAAGCCTCTAACTGGCATTGGCATCCAGTGCCTTCTCAGCATAACAGCTCCCTGTCCACTCCTTTCCTCCTTCAGATACAAACATTTCTGATTCTGATTTAGAATATCCAGCTCTCTACATCAAGTGAATTCCTACTTCAGTTCCCCTAAAGAATGGTTCATCTTCTGATGAAAAGAAACTCCATGTTACAGAAGTAGCTGTTCCTCTACTGCCAAGGTCGAGTGTGACGTATCCACATTTCTCCTTTCTCTTTCTCTTGATGACATGCCTCTGTTTTTTTTTTTTTTTCCCGGTATTGGGGAGTAAACCCAGGGCTTTTTCACTGACTGAGCTACATCCCAAGCACCTCTGAACTCTCACTTTTACTTTTTATTTTGAGACAAGGTCTTGCCAACTCGCTAAGTTGGTGGGACTCAAACTTGAGATCCCTTTGCCCCATTCTCCCTGTGTACTGGGATTACATATGTGCCACTATGACTGTCTATGACTTATGTCATTTTTGTCACTAAAGTCTCAGTCAGTGGAACTGGTTGCACCCAGTTGGCATAGTCTCTTCCAGCTCTCCCGTGGTTTGTCCAACTCATTCACTTCAGCCATTCATTCTTTGCTTTAGTGACTTATTCACAAATATTTATGGAGTTCCTACTGTCAAGCATTATTTGAAGTTCTGGGAGCAAAATAAAACAAAACAAAAAATCTGATCTGAATTGTACTGCTGAAAAGGACCACCAAATTTAAAAGAGCAAATCCATAAAATCAGATAATCATAAGTATTGTTAAGAAAAATAAAGCAGGTTAATGGATTCACTGGGATACTGGGTGAAAGACATTTTAAGATATGGTCAGGGAAGACTTCAGACATGGTAATGTTTAAAATATATTACATGAATGAGGAAGTTGAGTCATGTAACTATTTGAGGGGACAGTGCTAGGTAAGAGGACGGCAAAATGATATGACTTGGAGGTGGAATAGTTTTGTGGTAATTGACAAGGAGAAAGGAGACCTGTAAAATTGCAAGGGAATGGGCTCTAATTATGCTTCCTGGCTGTGTTAGTCAGCTTTCCACTACTCTGACAAAATAACTAAGATAATCAGTTATAAAGAAAACATTTATTTGTACTCACAGTTTTGAAAGATATAGTCTATGATTGGTTGTCATACTGTTTTGGGCCTCTGGTGAGGCAATACACTATGGCAGGAACAAATCTTTCCACTTCATAGCCAGGGAGCAAAGAGAAAAAGGGAAAGACCCCTGTCCCACAATCATCTTCAAGACACCCCCCAATAACCTAAAGACCTCCAACCCGCCTCACCTCTTAAAGTTTCCATCACCTCCCAAAAGTGTCATGCTGAGGATAGAGCCTTTAACACATGGGCCTTTGGAGGACACTTGAGATCTAAACTGTAGCACTAGTATAGATAATGTTTTCTAACATGTCTGCTCTGTGGCTACAGATCCACTTTAATCCCAGTGCTTCATGGAAGATGTTTAGAAATGCATTTTGAGGACTGAGCACATTGATATAAATAAAGTATACATTTTAATATATATAGTATCCACAGATCATAGAAAGTATACATTCTATGTAAATAACATTTCCTAATACACAGAGCTCTCTGTCTGTCATTGTCATTATCATGATCATTATTATCTCAATTCTACTCTTGAAAATTAATGGGTAGATTAAAGGTCTTTGGAAATAGCTTTTTCCAATCCTAAACAGAATTGCTTTTGCTACGTCTATATTCTTGGTTGTACGTTTGAATAATTGGGAAATTTTCTGAGATAATTTCTTATTGAAAGAAATTACTTGTACCACATGGCTAGAATACAGCATGGCTTGTCTGTATACTATTTTACAGATTCTGTTTCTATGTCTGAAGTGTGAGGGCACTGCACATTTAAATTTAATGTAAAAGATGCACAACAAGCATGATATCGTTGATGCTGGTTGTAGTGATAGTGTTGGTTACAACAGCTAACGCGTGTTGAGTTAACCACTGGTCAAGCACTACTCCAAATCCTTTGAGGGAATTTTCTCTCTTAACCCTCATAACCTTATCAGGTAGGTAGTACAGTAAATTATTTACTGGCTAAGGAACTTGAAAATTAAGAATATTTATGTAACTTCTTCAAGGATAGTTAGTAGGAAGAGGAGCCAGTTTTATACGTTTGTTTGGCTCTACAACTTGCAAAATGTGAATAATTCAAATTTCATTTCTTGTTTGATTTATATTTTCCCAGCCAGATGTGGTGGTGCATACATACTTTTAATTCTGGTACTCTAGGTGGCCAAGACAGGAGGATTGCAAGTTTTGAGCTCCACCCTGTGTCAAAATAAAAAGTAGAAAAATGGGCTGGAGATATAACTGTGAATGCCCTGGGTTGGATCCCTAGTAACACACACACACACACACACACACACACACACACAACTCCTATGTTGTAATGTTTGAAGGGTATTTAAAGGATAGGGGAAATTTGGAAAAACATTTTATTTTCTTGAGTCTGATATTAAAATTAATTTTCTAATCTCTGTAACCAAGTGCTTAGGCCAATGGAGCTGAGGACAACAAGAAAGAGTTTGGCAGATGCCAACAGTAGGAAGCAGATGCGGGTTTCATTAGTCATAGTAGAATATTAGTAGAATATTGGATCACTTAAATACATATCAGATTTTAGGGCCCAGCTAGAATGCTAAGGACCAGGGTTATCCTCTGCTAATAGAGAATCTTATGTCTATTTATGTCTATGCCTTCCTGACACCCAAGTTACCGTCAGTTGATCTATGATGATATTTCCTACTATTGAGGTTTTTTTTTTTTTTTTTTGTGGGTACCGGGGGTCGACCTCAGGACCTCACGCACCAGCAGGCGCCCATGCCGCTGAGCAATATCACCGACCCCTTTTTCGTATGTGGGTTCCGGGAGTCAAACTTGGGCCCTCACGCTTGCCAGGCAGGCGCTTACGCCGCTGAGCCATCTCACCAGCCCTACTATTGAGTTTTGAGAGTCCCAAGTCTTAATCTTGACTCAACAACCTGGACACCATATTTGTTTGCAAGTGCAAACTAATACACTGTATTATATATCTTATTTATGTCTTTGACTAAATTTTGCAGAAACATGCATCTTTTCAATAATTTGGCCCCAGACTACTTTTTATTTAATATTTCTTTATTTTCTTCCTTCCTCTGCCACTTTTGATGTTTTCGATGGGTAATTTTCTGAGTTAGCATCTGAAAGTTGTCAGGTCTCAACTTCAATTATAAAGAAGAAGAAATGCCTGGGCTTTGTGATTATTCCTTTTCTATGAGAAAATGTGGAACCACTGGCTTTTAATTTGTATTTCAGATACAGTTGTTGTTGCGAGCTACAGTGTGTTACTTTCACAAGTTTTGTTGTCCATGTTGACCTATAGCTTAGGTTTTAAAATAAACTATAACTAAAAGGGAGAAAACAACTAAAAATGTTTATTGCAGAAAATAAAAATTAACCAAAGTATTTTATTGATACATTCTTGGACAATACCACAGAATTGAAAGAGAATGGAAAGAGGGTGTTTTTCAGCAAGGATTTTCTTTTTTCCACTAAATTGGCACATAAGCAGCAAGATTAACGAAAGTACTTATTACAAACAGTAAAAAACATACATGCTGTTTTTTAAAGTCCTTATCACACTGGTCAGTCAGAGGGGGCATGAACAAAACCTCAAGACATGAAAAATCCATATTCTTTCCTTCAAATAGCTTAATAATTATTAAAATTATTGCAAAATATCCATATACCCTAATTAAAATAACAAAAAGAAACACAAATACAAATATTGAACATAAATTATTAACATGTACAGTAAAATACATTACTAGCATGCATTCCAAAGATCAAGACCTCTATTCCATGTAACCAATGCTTTTCTTTTGTGTAACTATCATAAACCAAAGATAGGTGGGGCATACTTTCTCAGCACAGTTTTTGGTCTTTAAGTAACTTTTTTGCCTTAAAAAAAAATAGCATGATTTGCAGTGGTACTGTAATCATAATTATACAATCATGTACAGATGTATGCATGTCTTTTTTTCCGCCAAGATCTTTTTAAAATTTTAATAATTTTAAAATTTTCCCCAGTATTCCACCATCTGAGAGAATAGGGTTGTATGAAAACAGGGTATTTGAAAACAAACAGTGAACCGAGGTACGACGTCAGATGGCAAAGTGCAAAAGTTCTCACAAACTGTACAGAAAATTTCAAAACCTTGCATCCTTGTAGGACATACGTAGAAAGACAGGTCAGCCCCACAATGGTCCTGTGGCTCTCTGCGGTTCATCATAAAGAGCCTGGGTGGGACTTGAGTCTTAACTCTCCCTTTGGAAGGGAAAGTCCAGAATTGCAGCCTCATTGGCAGTGCTGATGCCAGTGACTTATTAAGCCAAGATAAAGTAAAGATATTTCATAAAGCAGCTGTTTAGGACACTTGGATCCTCTAACATTGGTCTCCCAGCCGGGGAAGCTCCTCCAGTGATTGGAAGCGGGCAGGACCAAAAGAGTCCTATGCCAGGTTGGGTGACGGAATAACTGAGAGTCTTCCTCCTCCATGGTTCCATGGAATGGAACAGATTAGATAACCACGTTATTATAACTGACATACTTCTTTTTTGCAGCAGGGCCTGAAAAAAAAAATTGAAAGAGTCAGTTGCGGCAGTGACCCTTTTTTTGCACAGGTAGAGGTGGAAATAGAACTGTGATTACTTGTGGTACAAGGTCAAGGTGGGATGAGGCATCTTGGAGGAATACACACATCTTTGGAGTCCTCTGGTTATTTCAAAGATTTTGTCCACTAAAATCTGCAGTTCCCAGTGATACTTAAGCCACCTCAGTTCTTTTTTCTGAGATGTATCCAGCCTCCCTCTTTTTCGTTGGTAGGATTAGTAAATTTGTCAATACTCTAATTAGCCAAGCCTAAGCTTAAAGAGTCCATCCATATTGCATTATATTTCAGCATGTGATCCTCTCCCAGGCCTTTTCATAACAAATGTCTTAGAAAAGGTCTGTCTTGGGTCATTGGAATTATTTTAGGTTGACTAGGGATTAGGTCAACCAGAATGCCTTCTCCAGCTCTTAATCACACAATCAAATGACTATAGATCTAATCTTATAGTGTTATCATCAGCACATTTAAAATGGTAATTTGCAAAACTATTTTGATTAAGATTTGATGTTCATTTAAATCTGTCAGGTGTCAGAACATGTACAGTCTGCATTCTTTTTTAATGTAGAACAAATTATTTTTCTATTTGGTAGAGTAATCAGAATCCTCCTCCTATTAGTAAATATGTGTTAATGGCCTCCCACATGGCACTGAAGTAGGGTTTATGTGAATTTAGAGGAACTGAGAAGCCGCATAGCAAGCTAAGACAGAATTTTATCTGGCCTTGGAGTGATGCTTCCAGTATGGTGTAGATACATATATACATGTGTACATTTTTCAAAATATGATGCACTGTATTAGAAGACTGATCTTATATTCTGGATTCAAAACTAGGAGTTTCCTTCTTAGGAATTTCAGTTATAAGGCTCGTTTCTCTGTTATATCATATTGCATTTTATTAACTTAAAATGAAAGGAAAAATAGAGTTATGTAAAATTGAGAGTCTCCTAAAACATTTGGTCATGAGATTCCAGTCTTGATGTATCTTTGCTTGATAAATGCATGGCCTCAGTTCAGTAACACCCAAGTCTTCTAAGAGGTCTTTATCTGATGTTACAATATTTAGTCTTCAACAATATGCTTGATTTGGATACAAGGGGAAAACTTTCTAAAGATATTTCTTTATTTATAGCGTCATTGTGAGAAAATCTCAGCTGACACTTGCAAATCATAATCACAGCATGACTTGTCAAATGCCACCCAGCTAATTATCCTCAGGATCAAAGGGAAAATAAAGGAAACAAAGAACCTAGAAGCTTGTACTAACCTAAATATCTGAGACCGCCTCTGTTTGTGATTAATAAAGATTAATAATTAACCCATATAAGCATAACTGTCTAGTAAAAAAGAAGTAATTGACATTCCTGTAATGGGTTACTACAATGCACCAGTCACTAAGGAAGAGTCTTTAATGAAAGAATAATAGGTTAGAAAATAACATCTCTACGTTGTATAACAAAGCACTGCTTTGGGTTAAACTAAAATCAAGATCGATGTTTTAAAAATTTAAAAATTATGTTTTGCAGAACACAATGGAATTTACTGACTCTTTGCATGGATTACCTTCTTAAGTTCTCAGGTAGCCTAAGAATGAATACCATTTCTGATCTCCATTGTACGTGGGAGGGACCTGAGGCTTGGAAGGTCCAGCACTCTAGACCTAGGCTATGTCATACTTGAGTCTGTACTTTCATTTGTAGGCCACAGTAGGAAAATCAGGATGCAGCTGGACTTTTGGTGCTGATGCAGATCGTTGGTGTGATTAGCCCAGTGCCATGACACTAAATTTCTTGGAGCTTTGTAAAATGAGGAGATTAATTCTTACCCTTTGGACTATTGATAGCACAAATGTTTGAATTATTCCATTGTTTCCCTGGGGAATATAATATATGAATGTATTTTTAAGTTACAAACTTGTATACAAATGATAAGCCTCTGTATGTGCTTTTTTTGCACAATTTCTTAGATACATCCCAGCAAAATTATAATGAAGTCTATGCAGTTCCTAGAATAGCAATTTATATACTTTCCACAGCAATGTCCAATGTATTATAATGTTTATTTCTGAAGGATTTTAGTCTTATGATTGTGTAAAATAAATGCCTATGGTTTGTGATATTTCCATTTATTGGGATACCACTGTAGTATGGTTCAGGAAAGAAAATTGTTTAGATCACAATAATTATCCAGTGAAAAACTTGTTAAAGAAATACATGTGTTTTTTAGTTTGTCTGCGTTTTTTGGTCTTTTTTAGTTATAATGTTATAGCTTTTAAAGAAAAACAGTGGTAGATGACATTGTTCCTATTGAAACAAGGTATCTTGAAGAGTTGGTGTTTACAGTGAAGTACTGTGAAGGACACTGGTTTTTGTAATGCATCACTAATGCACATTTGCTACTCAAGAAAGGTCAGATCTTCCAGCTCATTCTGGGTATGTTGTCAAAATGAACACTCAAGTTGATGTTAACTTTGAGTTATATAGTTGTTTCCTTCTTAATTTTTTCAATTTTTTTTCTCAAAGTGTATTCTGTGGAACATTTGTAACCCAGATTAAAGGAAGTGTAGAAAAAAAGAAAAGAAAAATGGAAAAGGAAAGAATCTCACAAATGTTGTTTTAGAGAAACACTGAATAAATAGGACTCTCTGCCTCCCCATTTTTAATTTATTTTGTAAATAACAAGAAATTTTATAGTATATTAGCTATATACTGTAGTATATATCCTTGAGAAGGTTTTTTTTTTAGTTAAATATAGCCAGGCATGGTAGCAGGGCATGGTGGAACATACCTGTAATCCCAGCACTTGGAAGGCTGAGGCAGGAGGATTGCCATGAGTTCAAGTCCACCCTGGGCTACGAAGTGAGTACAAGGCCAGCCTGAACTACAAAGCGAGACCCTGTCTCAAAAAGATTAAGAAGTTAAATGTGTGTATGTAGATGTGTATGTGTGGAAGTGTATGTATGAAGTGATTCAAACATTCATAAAATGTAAACAAAAAAGTATATCATATCTCTGAATATAATACATGTAAATATATCAGCATCTTTTATTCTTATCTGCCAAACACAGATAGGAAATAAGTGCAGTTGAAGCCATCCGCACTCCTCACCTCCACCTCATTTCTTCCCTCACCCCCCCACCATAGCTACTGTCCTGAAGTGGGTACATGTTTTGCTGGTAGCTCATGTTTAGTTGATCATAAACTATAGATAGTACTGATCTATGTGTTTTAAAACATACGAAAGATGATATTCTTCACAAAATCATTTTCAACCTACTTTTCATATAACATATTTTAAAATTTTGTTTTGCTGATTTGGTAATCACTGTTACTATCTAATTTTCTCATACTAACATAGCAAAATTCCTATGAATATTTTTTCTTTTAATGGAGTTTACTGCCCAATTTTTTTTAATAGCAAATGGTGCTGGAGTACCTGACATCTGAAAAAACAACATCAACACAATTGAATGACAAAGGAATAATTCAGGAAAGAATATTTGCCAAATATTAACTGACAAAGGATTGATACCAAAAATTGTTTAGTTAAGCAAGTGAATGGAGACTCTAATTTTTAGAAAATGGATTAAAGATATAACAAGGCAATTTTTAGATAAAGAAATATAAATAAATAAAAATTACCAATATTAGCAGTTAGAGAAATATAAATTAAAACAATAATATAGCATTTTATGCCTATACCATTACAAAGAAACAGTGAATTGATACTAAATTTTTGTGCGGGTATACAGAAGAGGGGACTCTTAGGCCCACACTGATAGGAAATATAAATTTGGAAATAATTAGAAGACATGAAAGAAAATAATTGCATCATTGGTTCAGCAACTTCATTTCTAGATAATACCTGACACCTTTCCACATGTATACATAGTCATATGTGGGACTTTTCAGACCTTTTCATATAATAATTTGTTCTGTACATAATAAAAGAGGAAAGTGGGCCAAATGTAAATTGTTAAGGAATAGTATAAATGAATCAAATAATACCCTCCTGCCTCATCCAAGAGGCATAATGACTGTGGGATGTTACCTCAACAGGCAGGTATTCTATTTCTAGAAGAGGGGCCAGACTTCTGTGTTTTTAGGTTAAAGTTTTTTTCTCATTCAGCGATCCAACATATATTCATCAAACACTATCATTTGTTGGGCTCTATTCTAGATATTGGGAATATTCAGTTTTCAAAAGATAGTTTTAAATCATATTAGACATTTAGCAAGTAGAAAACAAAACAAAACAAAAACCAGAAACAAAATAGAGGTCAGATGGAGTCTCTAGGCTGTGAGTTCTCAACTCTTTGATACTAGCTGCACTGTTTCCCAAGTCCATCTGATTATTCTGCACCCTGTTTTCTCCTCCCTTTTAGTGAATCCCTTTACACTACACAAGAGCACACTTTTGGAAATACATGTGATATTTCTTAAATCTCGATTATGCCTCTTAATCTGTTGTGTGTTGTGAAGCTCAACAAACTTTGCAATATTGATTTATTGTGGGATGAAACTGTGTCCAAGTTAACTTTTCTGTGAACTCATTTTAAGCACTCCTCCCTTACTATTTCCCTATCAACCATGATTTCTAGTTACTGTTTGTTCATAAATACTTCAACAGAGAGCAATTCTTCATATTATGGTGTGCAGTTACTAAAAGAAAAAGAAACACTTGGTAGTAATTGCTTCTGTGATCTCTTTATTTCATTTGTCAGCCACCTTTAGCCTGGCACTTAATGGGAAAAGAGATGTTAATTTCAACTGTTCTCTCTTGGGATTTCAAAAAAAAAAAAGCTAGAAAATTTACAGTATTTTGTTCAGAAAAAGTAATTTATTTGCTAGTGATTCCCTCAAATTCCTTTTTTTAAACTGATTAGAGTAGCATATTACTTAGCCAACAATATGCAAAGCTGAACAAGAAAAAACATGATTACCAATTCAACTATTAACTAACATAATGCATCACCCCTGCTCCCCACTGCCAGGGCCCCAGCAACAGTCTCCCTGGAGAATTCTAGACTATTTGTCCTCATATTTGTTAGCTGGACTTGTTAACATAAGGAGCTTCACAGGAGTGAAAATGTAATCAATCAGTAGAATAGCTCGATATTCCAAATCACCATTAATTATAATCTAGTTGCAAAGCCTCCAAAATCTAGATATCTATGTGTACAACCATCCATGTAAGAAAATATTATTTGAACCTATTAAAGGCCAGTTACTCTCATAGAGGCTAGCCATACAAAACGGACTGGGAATCTACAAGCTGTGAGTTCACTTTTTGTACATTGTATAATTTAAATGATTTAACATTTTACTATATAGGGATGCCATGTGCCATCAGCAAGGGGCTGATATTAATTTTTCTTCCTACTTCTTGTGGTAGGAATAAGAAATGAATCATAGACCAGCCTTATGTGGAGAGGAAACCCCAAAGCAAATTGGCAGCACTCAACAAAGCTGAATGAAGAGGCAGTTCAGTGGGCAGTGGGCAGCAGAGCTATTGGGTCCAGAATGGTATATTTGCAGGCAATAACAGAGAGAAGCAGTGGCTTATAAAACTTAAGAAAAACATATCAGGTGCTTCCTCTGTTTTTACCAGGGGCACATATTGGAACTTGTGTGAAAGTATAGGTAATGATTCTATACCTGTGAAAAGTGCTTGAAGATATGTTACAAGGGCTCATGAATGTCTTGATAGGGGCATGCTGCACTAGGCCTAGGAAGGCATCTTAGTGAAAGGGATATTTGATCTGGGCCCTGAAAAATGAGGAAGTGTAAGGAGGATACAGGACAATATGAAAGTTTGCTGGGCTTCCAATGAGAGGCATGGGGAGGAGGCAGAGAGTAGTGGAGCTCAAGGCTGGAAGGCGAGTCAGTGTCAGATAAATGACTTCAATATGTGTGTATGATACCATACTAAATTCAGGGAACCAGAAATAAAAACAGACTAGTCAAAATTCCTCTGGTTATTTAGTTTTCTAATGAAAGTTTTCCTAAAAGACCTTTAATGCTCAATTAGAGAATGGGACTCAAAGTCCATAGGGGAACCATTTACAGTTTTGAAAAAGATCCTCACATTTCCTCTCTAGAACTTTCTTCTTTACCTTTTCCCTTATCGGTCACCTGCTCATTGTTCTAGGTTTAGTATCAAGTTCACTTGCTGCAAATACCTTTCCTATTTCCCAGACAGATCAGATTTCCTGGCTCTGTTCTCCTCATCTCCCTCCTGTGCCACCCTCATACTTAACCAGAGTGAAACCTGAATTTCTCATGGGTGTCTCCAACAGCAGAAGTGCAAATGTTGGAATGGTAGAGAGAATTTTTTGAGTGCATGGGAAGAGTATAATACTTGTCTATGCATAATATTTATTGAACATGTGGCTATAGAGGGGCCTTTGCTCTCTGAAGTCACTGTCAGCTCTAGGAGGACCTTAGGAACTCTCGTGGGATTTGGTCTCCCCTTCTTTCTCAGAATCATCTTTGGTGCTTCTGTATCCAAAGTGAATCATGAATATAACTACTCAGATTTCATTTGTAACTTTTAAATTACAACGTTATTTGTTCCCTTTTTAGCATCCAAGCAGGGCCAAAACAACCTGGCTAAAATTGAGAAATCAATTTTCAATTCTACCATAAAAAGAGTAAATGAACATTCTAGTGTTTCTCTAAAAAATCTAATTTGTATTTTAAGATGTAAAGCCTCAAGCAGAGGTTTCCACAGTTCTTAGAAGATGCATCTGAAGCAAATAGAATCCCTGTCTTGAGATATCTTTCAGCTTGACTAAGCTAAAATCTGGGTAATTTGACAGAAGCTGTATATGTGTTGCACTGGGAAAAAGAAGATGCACTAAATTACTGTATCAAAGAAAAGACTTTTTATTATGCACTTTGCTTGGGCTTTGAAAAGCTTTTGTGCATTTTGCAATTTCAGTATATTATAGATGCGAGCATTCTGGAGCATAATGCATCAGAGATTGAGGCTATGCACCAAAGTCTGTCTGAGGGGTAATTTTAAAAATAAGGCACTAGTGATAAAACAGCAGCAGAACAGTACTTCGTGCTGCTGGATGACAAGTTCCTGCTGAATTCTAAGCCTCGGTAACTGGGGACAGGAGATCCACAGTATGTTTATTCATTCTTTTATACATTTTCCCCATCTTTACTAAGAGCTCACAGTGTGAAAGTAGCATGGCTGTAAACTAATAGTCCAAGGTAGAGAAAATAGTCTCTATCCTGGAACAACTTCTGGTTCATTACAATTCGACACATATTTATTGACCACCTACTATGTGTCAGATGTGGTTGTAGGTAGTGGGACTGTATGTTACAAAGCAAGCACAGTCCCTGTTTATATGGACCTTAAATTCTACTGATGAAGACAAATCATTTTAAAAAAAGATGCAGAATTATATTCTGTCAAGTTGCCACTGTCACTCAATTAGAAAATACTGAATCATTGTTCCTAGAAGAAATACAGAGTTAGGTGCTACAAGCCTCTAGCCATGACAACTTTGTTTTATGTGTATGTTTAAAAACATTTTAATATACATTGTTGATTCATTAGCATTGAACTCAGGACTAATGACTGAACAAAGCTTTTCTCCCATACATAGTTATTTCCTCCATTTAGGTATATGAGACCTTTACTGCACTTGGAACACTAGGGAGCACTTTAGCAATACACCTGGGGGCAGTGTTAAGAGACAAAATCACAAGAAAAATCAAGAAAAATTCCCCAAATAAGAATAGGTGTTAAATTGAGAAAAGGATGCTTGTTTTCATATGAAAGCTGAAAATAAAGGGCAGTGTCACGTTGTTTGTGTCAGCCTGAAACATGTGCCCAGGGTCACTCAGCTATGTCGGTACTCCGCACACACTGTGAATGACCTTGAAAGCACTGCAAATGTTGATTTCAGAATTAAAAATCAGCTTTAAAGAGTAGGTGAATTTGCACATATGGAATCTTCTAGCAATGCAATCACAAACACCACGGTGAAAGCAGCCGGAGGGGGTTAGGTTGAGGTCACAGTGCCCTGGGGTTGGCGTCATCACCTCTGACTTTCGAGGATGAAGTTGGTGCTCAGGCCTGTCTATGCACGCTCGGCGCCTATGTGTGATGAGTTCCTGGTGCTGTCCAGTACCCCGTGCTGCTAGCCCTCTCATTCCTGGATTTTCCCAGCAGCTGCCCAGGTTTATCTTGACTCAGGAATATTCTCTTCTCCTTCTCTTTGCAGCACTAACTACCACTTATTTGGTTGGGGTAAAAATGGTATTTTGGGGACAATGATAGATCCTAAACCAGGTGAGTCTTACTAGTGTGCATGCCAGAACCCTCAAGTCTCTGATTTGGGGCTTCTTGGCCATTTGGACCCAGTGTGGGTCATTTGTGGTGCCAAGGTTATGAGATATGCTCAAAAAAAGACTGTATTTCCATTTTTTCCTTTGAGGGAATTTGTTTTGGAAGAACACTTTGTTCGGTTATGGTTTCTTTTAGTTGTTGTTCTATTTCCTTTTCTTCAAATCTAACATGGACAATTCAGTCTTATTTCCTATGGGGAGTATCTTAGCTGATAGGTCAACTTAGAGCTATAAGCCCAGGAACAAGAAAGAAATGAATTTCTTTTACAATACTGTCTGACCCTGGCATTCTTTGGGATCAGAGAAAAAATGATCTGAAAATGGGTCCAGAAAATATCATTAGGTAAAGTCACCATGGTAAACTGCTCCCAGAATTCCTAGTAACAGTTTTGATGGTTGTTCTAGTGCCTGCTCTATTTTTTTGGTAGATATTTCTCCCGCACCATTTTAACATTGTTAAATTCACGATGACATTCTATAGCCACTGAATAAGGCCATTTCCCCTCCCTCTACTTTCCCCCAATGCTCCTCTCTCTGACATTGGCTTTTTCAGGGGGTGAGCTTCTGGATCTGCATGTGTATCAGATGTGGAGATCATAGCTACAGATTTATTGAGGTAGGAGGTAGTTAATTTTCAGAGAGGATATTTGGGCAGAGATTTGAAGGAGATGAGAGAAGCCATGTGTGTCCTTAGCTCGTAGAGCAAGCCACAGGCACAAAGCCCTGAAGCTCAAAGGCCAAGATGGCTGAGTGAGTTGTGCCAACCTAAATCTGTGCCTAGCGGAAGTGGTAAGAAAATTGTCTGAGGAACTCAAAACATCTCAAAGAGGGGGGGACATTGATCTGCCTTCCAAGCAGTATAGCAAACATGTTTGCTCTCTTTGTTTTCTCACTGATAGGGAAATTCACAGAATGATTAACATGAGCAGGCTAGATTCTACCACTCGAGGCACCAATGGCTAATCAGAGCAACACAGCCTGTGCCCAATATTAAGCTCACAAGTCTCCCTTATTTTCCATCTTCAGGGCCAGTCTGTTGTTCTGATGCAAGTGTAAAATCTAGGTAAGATACAAGGGGTCAATATTAATCCCGTGATTAGTATATTAAGTTGAGGAAATTTAAGACTATTTAAAAATTTCTAAGGATATTTATCAAATTCTAATTTTAAATGGAATGGTTTGCAGTCTTTCCTTAAACATACTGTGTTTGCCATAATGTCTAATGGACCTGATCACCCTGTGCATTCATCTTTGTATTCAGGGTCCGGCCATTTGTGATACAATTTGAGAGACACCAAGAGGAGCCTAGCATCAAGCAGGGACCTTGTGGAAATGAACACTTAGCTGCATTACAGACGTCGGGTCTGGAGAGAGTAGCTGAGGAGGCAGAGAGCTACCTTCCTTCAGGAGGAATAAAGAGGCCTTAAAATGTGGTACCATAGACTAGATGTTCAATGATACTAGATGATTCTGTTGGTTTTGATGCAACAGTGGTATTACGGTTATGTTGGAAAATGTCTGTATTTTGCAATATGCTAAAATACTTTGGAGTAAAGTATCAAGGTATTTATGGTTAACCTTAAAACCACTCCAGACAAAGATACATAAATACAGGTGAAACAAATATGGCAAAATATTAACAATTGTTGAAACTTATTGGTGGATTATATACTACTGTTCTTTCAACTCTTCTGAATGTGTTAATAGTTTCATGATAAAAAAATATTTGAGAACCCCATCTCCAAAGTAAAATGTATGCCTTACAATTTTTCTGGGAGCTTGTCCCAACTTTGTGTCATAATACTGGCTACCAAGAAGTTATAATTTCAATCCAGTCTTCCCTGTGTATCTCAGAAAAGAGGTGGAAATTAACCACAATTCTCTTTGTGAGAAATAGTGGAAAAGCCTGATGATCCTAATTCAAAAATAAGCATCATCCCGGTACCAAAAAAAAAGGATAAAAATAGCCTCCAGAGTAAAAGGCAGAGCAGAGGGAAAAGATAGATGAAAGAAGCACAAAGAGAGACATCACTCAGTTGTATGACCTTAGGCAAGTTACTGTATCATGCTTCAGTTTCCCCATCTGATAAATGGACATAATTATACTACCAGCCTATACGGTTGTTAAGAAGATGAAAGGAATTAATGTCAGTAGAGCACTCTGAGTAGCATTTGATAAAATTTATCCTCAATTTATTTTAGCTACAATTATTCTTCTCTTTGGAGAAATTTGGAGAATCTCACACATATAAAACACTTACACATTGTGTTTACATGTTCTTTTCCCATGACATAAAAGGGTCCTTCTGAAGCTGTCACACTCCCTATAAATAAAACTAAATTAGTTGCTTGGTTTTTGGACCCTTTATTAGGGTGCCAGAAAACTGTCCCTAAAATGGTTTTAGGAGATGACCCCTTAGCACATTCTCTCCATTCATCAAGAAGAGTCTCTTAAGTCATTGTCAGTGTTTTTCCTCTTCTGTCCACTCAAGCTGCTACCATTAGCTTCGGTCCCATCTCTGCAGCAGTGCGGTACTGAAATACTGTACTGTGAGAGGTTGTACTAGTCGACTGGATCCAAAGGGCGAAACAGAGACTTGACAGTTTCTATTAGAGCAAAAATGACGGTTTCTCATTGCACAGGATAGTGTCATACACAAAATCAACAGCCACTGCAACTCTTATGTATAATCTCTCTCACCTTTGTGCAGTGTTGGAACTGATAATCACTGATTCCAGGAAACTTAATTGTAGCAGTTGTTTCTTCCAAAATCAATTGAGATTTAGATGTGTAATTATTTACATATTTCTTTTTTCTATTTTGGTTTAATAAATTGGAATGTCCTTTAGATTAGCTGAGGTAAGCTATCCCCTACTTATCTGCTACTCAATTTTGCAGTAAATAATTGATCCATGTTTGCATTCCTGAAGGAGAGGGAAGTCTGGGACAGTCAAGCTTATTCTATTAAAAAGACTGCAACTGAGACTATCCATGCCTGAGTCAGGCATACGAATGTATATATATCCGGGTCTATACAACACAGGTTAATTATCACACAAACTTAGCAGTGATCATTCAGAATTGCATGTTTCCCAGGAAACGTAGGAACTCAACAACCCGCAAAATCTGTTACATCCCAAAAGTGAGTCTAACTTACACAGTTTGCCCAAAAATCTCTATAGTGTGAATTGTTATGTAAACAATCAACATTGTGCCCTAGAAAATGTTCTCTTGATAGTTCTTGTTTTCTAGAAGTTCAAAAGTTAAATATTGATCTTGTAAAAGCTAATCATGGATTCTAGCTAGTGCATCAAACACTACAAATACTTGTGCTCTGAATGTAGCAGTTGTTAAACATTTAAAAGGTTAGAAGCTGTGTGAAGCCCTTTGTCCTCACCAATCCTTTTAATCTTTCCAAAGTGCGATGTGAGTTAGGCACCAATGTTGTCCTTATTTTATGAAAAGAAATCTGAGTTTCAGAGAGCTTAAGGAATATATCCAATGTCATTTCAGATACTCTCATCTCATCCTAACTATGGTTTTGAGAGAGGTAAGATAGGGCTAAGAGAGGAGGGACTGACATTAGGGGCCAAAGTTGATTCTCATCCAGAAAACATTTTTCAAGCAGGGCTGGGCAGTAAGTCCCAAGAGGTCATGAATATCTCTGTGACTCATTTTTCTTTATCTTAAAAACATTTGTTAGTGATCACCCCTTGATTTCTTCCCTAAAATTCCATCTCCCAAACTCCCATTAATGTTCAGCTTGTTGCAATGAAGCAGTGAATCCTGTGATGTCCTCAGGAAGTACCAGTGGACTGAATTGGCAGCATGGAGATTTAGATTTCAGATGACCAAGAAGCACCCACAGACAGTGATACCCCTGACACCAAAGCTTGGTAACTTTCTTTCCACTATGGAGCATCACTTCTTTCCCCCCAAGAAAACCAAGGCAAGAAGGATTCCTTGAAAAGGAAATGCAGACTTTGGACTTGGAGAAAGATTTGAAATGAACAATATCATCATAGGCTGCTCTTTAAATTCAAAGAAAAATGTATGGCCCAGTGTGGTGGTGAGGGGGTGGTTGAAGATATCTAACCTTCAGCCATTTCATTCTCCCAAAGATGGTATTGTCTAGGCCGCTGCTGGGAGACTCAATGCAAAGTTGTGGTTAGGGTAAAGCCTATCCAAATCCTGGTTGGAAATTCCAGCTTTGCCCTACAAGCTGTGACCTTTTAAGAGATTTCTAAGCCTCTGTTTCCTTGCATTTAAAATGTCTACAAAATCAGTGCAAAAAGTATGGATAATCTTTAGCACACTGCTAAACATTTAATAAGACACTGTTATCATCCATTTCCTTTGTGACTCAATCTTTATAATTATCATCATTAAAGGCAAGTCATCTATGTAAGACAATGAAATGCAGAATTTCAAAGTGTATCAGAACTCAGCTGGTGGACCTGTTTCACAGGATGAACTATTTTAGAGGATATCATTCCAACATGAAATTGCTCTGAGACTTGAAATTGCCAGTTTTGCTGTTCTGTATTGGAGTGATCAAAACCCTGAACTTGTGTTTTAGTGAAATCTTTGAGGTCTTTAAGAAAGAGCTTTCCAAGACTGTGTTGTAGTTTGTAAGGAGACTATATTTTTGCAAAGGAAAGTTGAAACTTCCATACTTTCTGCACTGAATCTGTAGTAAGACAGTAGATTTTCATATTAATTCAGTGAATAAAAGTAGCCATCTATCTTTAGATGATGTTTGGTTAAAGTAATACTCTATTTTAGGGGAAATTTTTATTATTTTTAATGAGAGCAACACATAAAATTCTTAATATCATGACTGTCCTAGAAAATCTGTGTTTTAGTGTTGCTAATGTCAGCATTCATATTCATATTCTCATTCTCTGTCTCTCTTTCTACACCTCTGTCTGTCTATCTATCTGTCTGTCTGTCTCTGCTAGGGATGGAGCCCACAGCTTCATGCAGGTTGGGCAAATGCTCTGCTAGTGAGCTTCAACCTCACACCTCTTTTCTAACAAGTATTTGTGGTTACTATTTCCTGAAGCATTTTTTAATCATTATAAAATTCCAACTATTCCAATGACCACAACTGTCTATCTTATTGAGAGAAATAAAACAGTAATCAATCAGTATTTACCAGATCCCTAATATGAGCTGTGTACTATGCCGGGTTCTATGTCTATAATAGATGCACGACTGTATCAGGAAGACATGACCTTGGCTGTGTTAGTTAGTTTTCTGTCACTGTGACAGTATGACTGAGACAAACAATTTAAAGCAGGAAAGAATTATTTTGGCTCACAGTTTCAGAGGGTTCAGTCCTGCTTTTAGGTCTGAGATGAGGCAGAAACATCACGGCAGAAGGGCATGCGAAAGAAAGCTGCTCACCTCATAGTGCTCAGGAAGCAGAGAAAATGAGCAGAGAGGAAGGAGTCAAAGACCGGATACAGTTCCCAGGTCATATGCCTAGGAGCCAATCCCTTCAGCTAGGCCCCACCTCCTGTTTCTATCACTTCCCAATAATGCCACTGAATACATGATTTAATCAGTTCCCCAAAGCCCATCATCTATAAGCCTACAAGCTTTTGGGGAGAACATTTGTGATACAAAATATAAAGATCTTCAAATTTGGTGGAAAAATTACACCACTTATGCCATGCCAATTTAATCAAGATCATAGCCTGAGACTCTGCTACTTTAAAGTTTGTGAACATGATAAGTCAATCTTGTGCTCATGGCGTTGTTTCCTGGAGCAGATGTAGATAGCAGCCTGTCAATCGTTTCCCATCGAGGAAGTCCAGACTCATTACTTGGTCCTTAGTCTGTAAACAAGTCTTCTCTCATTTTGTAGATGAAAAACAGGCACAGGAAGGCTAAATATAACTCCCATAACCTCACAATTCTCAGTCAGGCCATCTGAGTCTAGAGCCCATGTCTAAACCACTGCAAGCCTTTTCTTTTTTGAACAGGAAATGGTACTTGTGCTCTTCAACTCCAGGTGAGTAGAGAAAGAAATGAAAGTTGATGACATGTAGGATCCTTGGGGCTGACATACCTTAGCATACTTCTGTTACCACAGTGTAGAAAACCACACACAGTAATGGTTTTGAAAAGCAGAGAGCAGAGTTCTGTCCATAGTAAGCATCATGGGTAGAATTTTCTATCTTGAATATCCTCCCCTTAATTCTACTCTACAGTAGAGCAGAGAATAAGAATTTCATTTCTGGTGGCCCTGGAGACGCTTGCTGCCTGTTGCTCATAGGGACTGTACTTGGGTTGGTACAGGTTGCCAATAGCTGTCCAGAAATAAAGATTTATTAGCTGTTGATAAGAATTTGCTTTATCTTTGGCCACTTTGTTTAAATCCAGGTTTACACTTAACATGTTATAATTTCTATTTCTGCATATGACCAATATATATCCATTGATTCTCTAAAGATCAATTCAGAGAAATGAAGATTTGAAACATCCATAATTTGAAAATCCTATGGCTATATGGCTGACTCATTTTGGTTTCTAAGAGTAAAGAAATATGCCCATAGTTCCCAGACCTTCTATAGCCACAGCTTGATTTTACCTTTCCAAAACTGCCATCGTCAAGAGCATTGTGCCATGACTCTGTGTACTGGCAAAGAAATATGTATGATTTTATTTTCTTAAGATTAGAAACTTGGAAATATTTTCTACTCATTTTGGGTGATTTCAAAATGAAAAAATAAAATGGCTATCTATAATTCATCCATGAAGGATGGGCAGGAAAAACATAGGTCAAATTATCCATTTTGAAAAGGATGAAGGGAAAGAACAATCCAGTTTCAAAAATATTAAGACAATCCCAAGAAGATATCAAGCATTATAACCATACACACACACACACACACACACACACACACACACACACACACACGGAGTCTTTCTACAGTTATCACCAGTGGCCAGAAAAATGAACCAAGTTCTTTTCAGAATTCCTACCTGAGAGAAAACAGATTAAATAATGCTCAGCATGTTTCACCAAATAAACAGAGTGGAATGATATATTTTTGAAAATAAGAATTTCAACCATGAGGAATGAAACAAAGCCCAGGTTATCAGGTAACCCCAAATCAGCCAGAAAATTCAATAAAACTTGAGCGCCTGATTTTTCTCTCACCAGTTAATCAGAGTGTTACTAGAATCAGTTTGAATGAATCCAACTACTTTTTAACTGGCTATTTGATATCCTGTAAATACAGCCCAGATATCAATTTCTGTAAGACAGCCAAACATAAAAATAAGATCAATCAGCAGCATGTTTTAACCCATGGGATTAGGATGTCCAAATGAACTGTATCGTGTGTTCAAGATGGACTGGAAGTGTTTATTTCGTTCTATTTCTGCATCCTCTGTGACACCTTATAAGCAAACTCAGGCAATCACCGCTATGTTCATACCATATATTCTGTTCCATAAAAACCTGCAGATTCTTTTCTACTTCTTAATGAATGCCCCAGGCTTTAACACATTGATGAATAAAATACTGAACATTGGTATAGCCATTGCTGGAAATGGTACTGGATAACGTTCAACTTATGGACTCTAATACATTCTGAAAAGTATTGTTTTATCTGAAGGCAGCAAGAAATGGAAACAAGGGCAATACATGTATCTTGGCCCTTAGGTAGTTAGGGAATGAATGTGTGGAATTGCTGGCCGAAGGAGCAGGCATTTTAGAATGGACAGTAAGAAGGAGACAGCTTGTGTGCCATTAGCAGGGTGCAAACAGATGTGAACATTCACATCCCACGTGTCTCTGACCAGGTAAATGTTCCCCACAGGTTGACTGGGAAGTTCTCTATTAGCCTGGGCTTCAGACCTTTGAACTAGACCTTGAGTTTTCTAAGATCCCCTGCATCTGGAACGTTTTCGTTGGAAGAGGAAGAGGATAGTCAAGAAATCAGAAAAGGAAATTGACACTGGGGAGGGTTGCTGAATTCCTGCGGCTTCTTTGGAGTACTAGGTGTAAATGAACAAAAGAGAAAAGGAGACAAAAATGTAGCAGGATTTGAAGAAGGAATAGGAAAGAGACAAATGATTAAAGAACAAATAAGGCTGGCATCACAACCTGTCAGTTATAGCTTATCTCTGTATGTAAAGCATGTATACAAATGGGGTGTTAAGAAGTGACACTTGGAAACAAAATGTGGGGGTTGGAATGCCAGCTCTGCCACTTAAGGTGTGCCTTGGGTCAGGCTGTTTAATCGCTCTGTTCTTCAGTTTAATTAAGAGTTCAGTAAGAATAACAAAATAGAATCTGCTTATTGAGTAGTTTTGAGACTTACATAAATTAAGTACCTAGTAAAAACTTGCACTTATTTAATATTCAATAAGCACTTGGTATTATTATTATTTCAGCCAAATATTCATGTGTTACCTTCTCTATCTTCCACTGCCTTGTTTTTTGCCAGACATGCAGTAGAAGATATGATATAGAAATAAATTATTTTAGTTACAAGAGCGGTGCTATCCACTTATTAGGAATTATATCATAAAATCTTTCTAAAGTAAGCTTGTTTGGGGGGCCATAGGGGATTCCAGAGAAGAAGCTGGCCTCCTAAGGGATGGTGTCTTTTAGGTCTGGACTATTTGTTGTCTGTTCTCCAGCCTTTGGCATGTGTTTCAACTCATTTCACTAGGTAAAGTAGCCATATGTGTATCAGGTCCCGGGCTGCTGAAGAATACCATCTCGAGTACCCTCGCTATAGAAATGGGTGCACATGGGTTGTGTGTTGCTATAGTTTCCTGGATGTTTATTCAGACACAACAGGAAACAATTACTGAACGTGTGCCTGTTGGACTTGACCTCTGTGAGGATCTCAAGGATCTTCTCTGCTCCTCAATCCTCACTCCTCCCAAGGAAGATTGCTTAATTTTGGGAGCATTGAATGGAAACACACCCCTAAGAAGTCGAGCATCTAGGGCTGTGATGGCGAACATTTGAGAGATGAGTGCCCAGACTGTAACCCAAAACCCACTTATTTATTGCAAAATGCTAACACTCCAATTAAAACTGAACACTGTGGTTTCAGTTTAGAAAAAAAAAATTCATACCTTAACATCTTTTGTCTAAAAAGAAAAATAAACAACACGTGTGCCATAGGTTTGCCACCACTGATCTAGGGGTTACTAGAAAGATTAGGTGCTCTGGAATATGGCAGTTAAGATTTTCCTGCTCAGAGAGACCCAGAGAGAGCCATCTTTCTCTCTCTTTTGTTTCTCTTCAAAGGTTTTTTACTCTTTTTTCATGTGGTCCAGAGAAATTGGGCCAGAGGCTACTGCTCTGCGTAGAAGCGTTCAAAGGTACAACTGAGTCAGTTCTGCCGTAAGTCTTAGAGGAAACATCTCCCTCTCACATGCTTTCCTTACTTCTAGCTTTGGCAAAATGAATCTTCCATGTGCCTCAACCTCAGTTTCTATGTATGAGTTGGTAATAAAGATGCATTTACAAATAACTAATCATGTCCCTTTGCTGTTTGGCAAATATATTTTCCTTTGGGACATCATGAAAGCCTAGCTGATTATCACATTGCTTTCATCTTTCTCATTAGCCATCATCTAATTTTGACTCAGAAACAATAAAATGCCTCCTTACTCTGAAAGATTTTAGGATATGGCTGTGAACTTTAATCATTCTTACACAATTGTGGTCAACTAAGTTATCCCTATAGAGAAAAGAACATTTTCTCGTTAGAATCTCTTAAGTTAAATGGTACACAATACCATATCAAACCCTAAGATGCTTCCTTGAAAATGGATGTTGACCATACTTAATGTGCTGTAATCTGTCAGCAGATATAACCACTCAACTACTTTAGTAAGTTATATGATAGTGGCCCACGAGACTTTTATGCATAAGAAGTATTTACTGCTACACAGAGTAGTTGGGTTATAACTAACACAGCTGAAACTATTTATTTATACTCAGAATTGCTTAGACATTCCTCAAAAGATGTCAGAACATGCTGTGTAATATTTTGCTATTTCCCTATGTAGAGACATCCCCTCCCCTCCAAAATACACTATTTGTTTTTAACTTTCAAGGAACTTTATGTAAGGAACAATCTTCTTATAAACTTGTTTCAAATTTGATAAGTTTTCTCCATAAAACTATTGTATAAACCACTGAAAAATGTAGAATGGAAACTACAGGTTTGACAAGAAAAGAGACGAAGAGCACATTCAGTGTGAAAAGGGACAATACTCACTGGGTAGAAGAGGTTATTTTCACTGAGAAAGAAATGCCTCAGTTAGCTGTTTATAAGGACTTAAATAATAGATTTATATGGTTTACTAATACAGTCCTTAACATCAAAATAATATGGTTTGTTCAGGGGAAAATATATGACACACATTCATTCCCTTTAGACATATTGTGATGAATTTATTTACTTAATAAAGTAGAACAAGGGATCCATTATGTTGGAGATTAAACAACCTTTACATTTCAAGTAATCTGTGGAGTGTTTATTTAAAATTCTATACCAGAAAGTAAGAGTAGTAGCTTGATCAATGGAAAAATATATCCAGTAACCATAAATTGGATGCAAGGAGCTTTGACCCTTGAAGAGGTTCAAAAGGGATAAGCAGATCAAACTTGGCTCAGATATTGATAGCTAAGGTTACAAACTTCCTGGTCAAGTCTTTCAGGTAGAATTCCTTTAAACCATACAGAAACAGAAAGTAGAAGAAATGGGCTATTGCTCTCCCAAATTGAAAGCCATATTTGTGGTCCTGAGGGGACCCTGAATGCCATATTTTTGGCAAGAAGAATCCTAGGCTTAGCCGTCACTTTGGCTGGGAAGAGAAGCCACCAGCTGGGTGACTATTCATTGCCATTGACCTGGACACAAGATTGATTTAGCATTTCCCACCTGCAAGCCTTTACATACAAGAACAAGCTACACTCCTGTTCAGAACCTCCTCAACATTGTTGCCACCAGGGAAGCAATGATTTATGATGGTATCTCTTTGGAGTCAGAAGTGAATGGATTTAGTTAGTTTCTGAGAACCCAAACAGTTCTTATATAGAGGGGTTCTCTACAAAGGGAATTCTGCGTTCATGGGTTCTTGGCTGGTATACCCAGGGAGCTGCGTATTTATATGCACACAAGAGTCAGCATGAGGCAGATTGGTTTAGAAGATGATTGCCAAAGAGCACTTCTGATATAATGTGCATGTGCAGTCACCTGGGGATCTTGCTAGACTACAGATCTGACTCGGTTAAATTAGGATAGAGCCTAAACTTACACACCTCTAACCAGCTCCTGGTGATGCTGATGCCGCTGGTCCACAAAGCAGACATTGAATAGAGCAACATGTTAGGGCACTTTTACAAATTTACATCACTGTCGTTTTGTTTATCACTCTTGGTTGTTTGTCAACACAGTTCAGAGAAGAACCAGCATTTTCACAAAATTATTAAAGTCAGATAAGTAGAGATTCAAGAAATAGACCCTGATGGGTTCCACTCTTTTAGACACCAAAATGGTGCCTTCAGTTTTTCTATTCTTTACTATACATGTGTAATGAAATCCTGTGCTCTCCCTGAGTCTAATTTGTTTAATAAAGTATTAAGGATAGTGCCAAGTTTTCTGGATGGTGCAGATCTGAAAAATGTTTCCTTTTTCATCCTAGCTTTATTCACTGAATAACTTTGGCACTACAAACTCATCAAAATAGGATTTAGACAAATGAAAACAAATGCTATTTTTGAGATTGGTTTTGCTTTCAAATTGAGACCTGCAAGACTGACAGCAGAAGCTCCCCCTGCCCCCTTCCAGGAAAGAAGATGCAGGGTTTGTGGTTCTGAAATGTCTTTCCTTTATCCAGATGAGCTTCTGTACAAAATGTCTGCTTCTGCCTCCCTGGAACCAGGCAGCAGGTAGGCAGTGGCTCATGATGACCTCACATCATTGCTAAGGAAAGCACACCTGTGGCCCTTCCTATTGATAACAGCTCAGGAACTGATTTGATTTTGATGCCTTTATTTAACAGCTTTAATAATTGCTATGTCCCTAAAATGCACTATCCTATGACATTTCTTTCACACTAATCTCTAAAATAGTCTGCGAGCTAGGTATGCTCTGTTTTACAGATGGGAAAACTGCAGTTCAAATTGGGGGAACTCATTCATAGGTACAGTGAAAAGCAGAAGGGAGCAGGACATCACACTGTATCTGCCCCAGAGCTCTGCACTCCCAGTACTTCTTGATGTTCTTGGGAGCTGCATGATGGGTTGAATTATGTCTACCCAAAAGATATGATGCAGTCCTAACTGCCAGTGTTCATGAATATGACCTTATTTAAAACTATTGTATTTGCAGATATAACCAGGTCCAGATGTAGCCATACTGGATTAGGATGGGCTCTAATCTAGTGGCTGTTGTCCATGTAAGAAGAGGAAAGATTGGACACAGGCAGACACAGAGGGAGATAAGCCATGTGCAGACAGAGCCATAGGTTGGAACGATGCAGCTATAAACCAGGAATTGTTTGGGGGTGACTGGAAGCTGGAAGGAGGAAGTATCTTCTCCAGCGGTTTCAGATGAAAAGGTGTTCTGCTAACACCTTAATGTCAGGCTTCTAACTTCTTGAACTGGGTCTAGTTTATGGTACTTTTTGAAGGTACCATGGTTCTAAGAAACTAATATAGGTCAGGATTGTACACTTAAAACAGTAGGAAGTTCAACCTTTCCCCTTCCTTATTCTTCATAGCATGTGATAACCACCATCTACTCTCAACTTTTATGACATCAACATTTTTAGATCCCACATATGAGTGAAATCATGTGCTAGTTATCTTTCTTTGCCTGGCTTATTTCATTTAAAAGAATTATCTCCAGTACCATCCATGTTGTCATAAATGACAGGTAGATAAGAACAGAAAGTCTGCTATGTTACTACACACTATTGATAATAATAAGATATTGCATATTTCACAGAGGATCTTGAATGTTTGTCTGTCTGTGTGTATGTATATATATCCTGGGGCTCAGGCATGTTTGAATGATACCAATGATCATTAAGACTGTCACCAAAATCATGAAATATTCTCATGAGCCTCCTTAGTTATCATGTAGCTTGAGACTGCAGAAAGAGCAGGAGATAAACTGACTGGTTTTGTGCCTTTTGTTTTAATAACATATTGCTGTCGTTTGGATCTTAAGTGTTTCCCCAAAGCCCTATGTATGTGTTCAAGGTTCAGTCCTCAGGATGGCACTGTTTGGAGGTGGTGGAGCCCTTATGAGCTGGGCCTGGTGGGTGGTCCTCACATCACTGAGAGAACGTCCTGGAGTGGGACTTGGGATCCCCCCATTCCTTCTTCCTCTTTCACTCCAGGCCATGAGGTGACCAACTTTGCTCTTGCCATGATGTGCTGTTTCACCACAGGTCAAAAAAGCAATGGGGTCAACCAAACATGCCCTGAAGCCTAAACTGTGACTCCAAAAAATCCTTTCTTCTTTATAAGCTGATCTCAGGAATTTGTTAAAGTAACAGGAAGCTGATTAATACATATTAAAAATCTTAGTGTTGCAAATGACTGTAAGAGCACTGCATGTGTAACAGGCAGGCAAGAGAGTGGTCAAGAGAATGGAAAGAACTCAGGAAAGGACCCGCTCAAGGTAAATGATTCAACAGGGTGTTTGCTGTGAGCCCTCTATTCCAGGCACCATACTTTTGATAAATACTGTGATGGGAGTCAGAGGTAGCTTTGATATCACATTCTTCACTATAAGGTTCATATAGCTTCCTGAATGTTAGAACTGAGACTGGACTCCACTACAGCTCTGTACTACCATGTCGTCCACCTTCTACCAGCAGCTCTGACCTGGTTCCCTTCTGCTCGCCTGTTCACTCTTTGTACTAGCCTTCTTGGCATTCTGTACACCAAATGTACATCTGGCTTGGGATCTTTGCAATTGCTGTTCGTGTGCAGTACATTTGCTAGCCTGAATATCTTCATGGATTTTTTTGCATGGTTTATGTCATCTCGTCCTTCAGTCTCATCTCCTCAGTGATATTTTACCTAAAAATAGAGGCCAGTAGCTACACTGTAGCTCCATATATTATACTTCTTATCTTTTAAAAATATATCCTTTATTTGCCTTTTCTTTCACAAAAACATAAGTTCTGCATGGGCAAGAATTTATTATGGATACAATTATGCCTAAAACTTAGGAAGTACTCACCAAAGATGGGTTGAATAAGTGAAGCAGGACAACCATATTGGTTAAGTTGAGATAGTTTCTCCTCAGGATCTGGTTAAGATGTGATAGTGGCAGGAACTGGGCTGTGGGCATGCACCGAAGGGATATTTAAGTTTTAGGCAGTTGACAAAAATGTCTTGAAATGGTAACTCTCATTGGAGTGTTGAGGCAGGTGTCCAGTATAGGTTCTTGGCAGACAGTGGTGTATTTGAGGAGTTAAACACCATGAATGGGATACAGATTATAGCATTGGGAGTTAAAAGGAAAGGAGGCCAGGGCAAGCTCTTTCAGGAGTTTGATTCCCTGTGCTGACGAGTATGGGCAAATATATATTCCACACAGTGGGACAGAAGCTTGAGCCAAGCGAATCTTCTATTTCTTGTAGCTGACCTGGGCAGGACCAAGGCCCTACTTTTCTTCTACCTTGTCATTATTTAGGTAGAAGCTGTCTGCTCTGAAATGTTCAGTTAAGCCTTGAATTTATCCTCTGATTCTGGGGCTATGGGTGGCTTTCTGATTTATTCTTTGTGGCACTGTCTGGCAAAGTCCCAGAAATATGAATGACAAGGCAAAACAAGGAACCCTGAAATTACCTGTAATGAAAATGACTAGTAATCTCCAGTGATTACTGGCTTTATGAGTGACAGGGTTGCATGTTGTGAAAAATCTTTTGCTACAACAAAAATGGGTCACATAGGGTTTTCAAGAATATTTTTAAAAAATAAAAATCACTTTAGAATTGCATATTCTTTTGCCCTGATAATGAGGCTGATTATAGGTATTTAATGTATTTTTTAGAAGATATGCTAAAAATCTTAAAAAATGTAAACCTAAATTAGAATGACAGCAATAGTATAATTCTTATACTTTAAGAATATTATACTTTTTATACTATAGTACTATACATATATATATATATATATATATATTACATACACACATTCATATAAAAATTTATACTAATAATTCCAAGCAGTGGGTCACATTTACATTCCAGTGGGTCGATCTCATGGCCTGTTTAAAAATTTTAGACCACTTACAGGTCACAGGCAAAGAAGGAGACTGGCTCAGGCAGGACTTAGTGTGCATCTCAATTTTGAAATATGGGAAGGACCCACGGCAGCCTGATGGTTCATCTTTAAGTATATATTTGCTGTCCTCTGTGGATGTCATCTTCCTATTAGGAGAAAAGTGGTCCAGAAATCTCTAGGGGAATTCTACCCCCATCTCTGCAACATAAGTTCCTCTAAACCAGTACCAGGAGTCTGAACCTGTGTTTATTTTCCTGGAGGTTAAGCTGCCTTTTTTTTTTTTTTTTTTTAATGTGGGTTCCGGGAGTCGAACTCAGGACCTCGCGCTTGCCGGGCAGGCGCTTATGCCACTGAGCTATCTCACTGGCCCCCTAAGCTGCTTTTTAGTTTTCCAACTCCTTTGGGAGTCTAATTAACATGAATACTACTTTGAGCCCAAAAGATAGAACAGATGATAGGAAAGTTGCTGTGGTTGGTATACAGAGGAGGAGTCCACCCAGCTACCTGTACTCCCTTACTCCCTCATCCACTTCCTGATGACCCTATGTCATTTTTAGATCACAGTTGCTAAACTGGGTACATGTGCATGTGTGAACAATTTTGAAATTGTGTATATTATATATATATATATATATATGTATATTATAGTTATATATCTTCTTTGAGATAGAAATTTCAGCCAAACCCCAAGCTAATGCACACCTCTCTAGGTCCTTTCTTAAATCTCTGCTAGGCTATCAATTGAGCTGCAGAATATTATCCAACCACAGCATGTGGGATGCCATGCTATTACAATGAATGGTTTACACTTCCACTGTGGCCTTCAGACTGACCACCCTAAAATTCTCTCTTCCAGGCAAATTCATTTTTCCTTACGAATGAAGGCAAAAGCTAGCCCTCCAATCTCTCTTAGCCTCTTACTGCAGAATGTATAAAATTAAATGTACCTTTTCTAGTTCCTTTCCTTTTGGCTTATTAATTCTTAGTCACCCTTTCAGACTCTGATCTGACGTTACCTCTCCAGGAGGTCTTCCTCGACTTCTCCAGGACGAACTAAGTCCTTTCTTTTCTGTGCTCCTATAAAACTCTGTGCCTCCCACACAACGAGAACTTCTACCACGTTTAAATTTTTTTCCATATCTGCTTACTATTTGTACATTATTTTCACTGTTTTCTATATATCAACATTAAAATAACTTACTCTTTATACACATGTGTCAATAAAAGGGTTAAAGGGCCGGTGAGATGGCTCAGCGGCTTAAGCGCCTGCCCGGCAAGTGCGAGGGCCCGAGTTTGACTCCCGGAACCCACATACGAAAAAGGGGTCGGTGATATCGCTCAGCGGCACGGGTGCCTGCTGGCGTGCGAGGTCCTGAGGTCGACCCCCTGGTACCCACAAAAAAAAAAAAAAAAAAGAAAAGGATTAAAGTAATATCAGTGAAATGCACATATTCGCTAAGTGACCTCGGCTATGTGACATTTCTTACAAGGAAGGGCTCGTTACCCCCCTCCTTGAGAGAAAAATGTTATTTACTGATAGCCTTGACTGCACTATCAGTGTGTGGGTCCTGAGTCTAGCCAAGGGTAGGAACGAACCTTCCAGCCATGCAGACCTGTTGGCACCAAGTCACTTTTGTCAGAACACAGTACTTAAGAAACTGAGAAACTAAATGTGTGGTGTTTTCTCTCTTGCCTGCTAAAAAGGCTTCATCTCATGCAAGATCCTTCATCCTTGATGCTGTCCTGTCTTCTTGTGTGGCAATATATTATTTGACTATGCTCATGTCTGTTGTACTTTTATAATAAACTTACTTTCATCTTTTTAAAATCATCATGTGACTCTTCTCTGTTCGAGCAGATCCAAACCTCAGATTTCTGTGGCCACAACCTATATTGGGCTTCTTTCAGTTACTACATGAAAACATGCAGTTAAAAATAAATTTAAAAAAGAAAATAAAACTCCACAAAACAAAAAACTAAAAGATATGTATTGTCAAGATTGAAAAATTCAAGGATAAAAAAAAGCCTAGAAGTTTGATGATGTAAATGAAATGACAGCAAATAAACATCTATATTCTATAAATCCTATAATTAGGTGAAAATAACAAAGATAAGTTCTTCATAAGATTCTCAGTTTTATAAGCACCTCAAGATTTAATTGTCTGAGTTTGAAGTCAGTAAAAATCTTGCTTCATAGAGCATGGGAAATAAGGAAAATTAAAACCTTTACAGTAATATATTCTTTTTTGGTGCCATAGACACTAAGTCAACAAAGAACGAAGTTAAATAGTAAATGGGGCAAACCATGATCATCATCACAAGAGTCCATAGCAAATTAACACTCACAGTGTCTCCTCTGTCTACCAGTGAGTCTATAGGAGTGAAAAGATACAGAGAGCTCAGAACTTCTTTGGCAGGTATAGCAAATATTAAATTACTTCCTAGGAATGCTTTGGAGCCATCTGACTTAACAGAGTTTGGAAATCCCTGGTGATCTAAAAGTTCCATCATCTAGTGTGTTTAAATATTTTCATTTGCCTTTAAAATGGATGGTTTCATTTGCAAAAAAAAAAAAAAAAAAGTGCAGATACCATATCCATAACTAGGCCAACTTACCAGGGTGCTCTTGATTATTGTACTGTAACTAAAGCATTAGGTCAAATATCATTCTCCATGGAAACTTTCTCAGTGGCAGAGAATATGCAGCAGTCATGCTAGACAGGAGATCATCCTGCCTTGCAGTTCCCTTTTGAATTTTTGTCAGATACAGGAAGAGAAGACCTTAAAATCTGCCCCATCAACTGGCTCAGTAGGAAAGGAATTACAACACCCCCACCCCCCAAAAAAACCCTCAGAATTTTGAGAAAGATCACAGTGGTAAAATGTAACCCAACATTCCTTTTTGACAATATTCTCAAAAAGTATATTTTTTCCTAAGTCTATCATGGGAAGTAGTCTTTTTGAAGCTAATAAGGGAGAAGTAGTAGAGAAATTCTTAGAAGTTTGCTATCTGAGAGGTACAAAAACTAGTTTAGGGCAAGGTGTTAATTTACGATACTTATTATAAGAAAAGTAGCATATTTCTACAAGCCCATACACCCAGTTTAATGCCATATTACTTTAACTTCATTTTCAATTCATATAGTCATATAAATCAACAATTCTTGATGTCATCAGCATTTTATAAATAAATAATTTAACCTTGGCCCAAAGAATTTCTCACTCCTGGGAGATGATCTTTATGTATGTGGGGGCTTTTGCAAGTCAGTAACCATGTGGGGATTGGTGATCCAAAATAAGACCACAACATGATTTAGGGTGGAAGTTTTATTTTATTTTAATTTTTTGTGAGTACTGGGAGTAGACCTCAGGACCTTGTGCGCAAGCAGGCGTCCGTGCCGCTGACCGATATCACCGGCTCTTTTTTCATATGTGGGTACCAGCAGTCGAACTCAGGACCTCACGCTTGCCAGGCAGGTGCTTATGCTGCTGAGCCATCACACCGGCCCAGGTGGAAATTTTAGATTACGCATTATCAGTCAACCTGGAGACTCAGCTAGGTCACGTGGGCAGCCTGTCAATCAGTCATACAGACATCATGGAGTACCAGTAAGCACTGTGGACCATGAACCTCAGTGATCTTCCCTATGTGCATTGCCACACAGAGATGCTGGAGAGGGACATGAACATGACCTCATGGGTAAAGGAATCCATGTTTGGTATTTCCAGACTCTGTCCTACGCACTTCTTTTATTGGCTGATTTTCATCTGCATTCTTTCCCAGTAATTGTGAATTGTGTATTGTGTATTGTGAATGTAACAGTTTTTAGTGAGTTTTGGGAGCTCTTCTAAGTGAACTGTGGAATGTGATGGTGGTTTGGGGAACTCCTAACAAATTTGCCGTTGGTATCAGAATTGGGAATGACTTTGGGGAATATTCCTTCTAAACTTTGTAGCTGACCTAAACTCTTCACCCACACATGAACTACTTTTGGCATAGGATCATACCTTTAATGTATGGAGAGAACCTTGTAAAGATCTCAAAATAATTGGCCTTGTGGATTGGAAGAAATGTTCTCTACTACATAGTACAGATAAACAAAAAGGTCAACTGTATTTGGATAATACTGCTCTTATAGATGCAACCAACATATTTACTTGTTTTATATTTGGAGCTATTAGAACTCAATCTGAATATATAGATAAGTTCTACAGTGCAAGTCACTGGGATTTGTTATGGGTAGAGAGGTGGACTTAACCATCACCAAGTCTTGTTAATTTTACCTCTGAACTATTGTCTGTAACCTTTTAATTTTCTTCATCTCTACCACCACCTCTTTGGTCAAAGTCAACATCATTGCCACAACTTCTCAAGTGTCTTGCATTCTGGACATTCGCATCTACCTATTCCTCCAAGCAGCTATTATAGTGATTGTTTTAAAAATGTAAATCAGGGCCGATGATATAACTTAGCGGCACAAGCACCTGCCTGGCAAGCGGGAGGTCCTGAGTTTGGTTCCTGGTAGCCACGTAAAAAAAAAAAAATGTAAATCAGATCATAGCAGTCTTTATATTTAACCTGTGCTTGAAAGCCTACAGTAGGGTTTCTGCACATGTTCTTCTCTTTGCTCAGATGGCTTTCCAACCTATTTTATGCTCATACCTATGCATCTGTGAACCAAACCTTAAGAAGGAAATGACTTTTGAACTCCATAGATAAGTTTCATAATTCATTTGTTTCTTATTCACAGAGGTTTCTTTGTTTCTTATTTCACAGTCACAGTTTCCCCTTTGTTAGTTATCAATTAGAACAAACTTTTTGGATTTGGGTGGTTCCATGATTCTGTACTGTTTTCTGGAACCCCACATCATTGTGATGTGAGCAGGCTGAAGACTGGACTTTAGATAATGGTTGTGGGGCAGGATGCTAGCACCTTTTCCTTTGCAACTGATCATCAGTTAGAAAGAGAGACTTTACAATGAGCATAGCCACTCAGAATCATCATTTGCAACTAGGAGGTACTTTGATTGTTTTTTCCTGTGATTTTGCCTTGAGTCACTCCTTCCAGAAAAGAGTTCCTAGCAGCACCCAGTACATAGGACAGTTGGCCAAGGTGGTGCCATCTTGCTCCATAGTTGTGCAATGTTGTGAGATACTGGTTCCTTCAGACTGGTTCTCTTAATGCTCTCTAGCTACCAGGAGCCTTATCTGTCTGATCCTCCTTTGAAGTCTTCATGATCAGAGAGGGACTTGTGACTTGTCTCAGGGTTACCATAGGTGAAGGATACAATGACTGAAATCCAGCTTCCGCTATTCTGTCATGGAGGGTCACCAAAGTGGTGCTCCATCACCTGAACATGAGGTTCACTGCAGTAGGTTCCACTGCCATGGTGAGGAGAGGACCATGGTATAACAGGCACTATAAAATGGAACTTTAAAAATTAGATTTTTTAAATTTTAGAGGTAAGCAACTTCTTTATACTTCCTCCTGCTAAACACATAGCTAACATCCCTCCTTTCCTCAGCTCAAAAGACATGACAGAATATGCAGATGCTGGCTCCAAGAGGCTAGAACCCTTCACACAAAAGAGAGGGATGAGCTGAAGGTGGCTGGAAGTGATAAAGCAACTGTGGAGATCTACACTGTCTCCCTGTGTCCCCCTATCCCATTCCTTACTATAAAAGATCTGTACCCACGTGTACAAGGCGAGATGGAAATTTGAGCCAAATAGGCCCCTCCATCTCCTCGGTGCTATCTTTAAATACTTTTTTCTTTGTATCAAAATATATGGCCTCCTTTGATTTGGTCACAGGTGAGCAAACAAAGCTGAGAGTATAAAACTAAGTGGTCAGTAACAATGGGGCTCCAGGAGGAATTCACTCATGATGTGCCCAGAGAGCTCTCTGCCTATGCTAGGCAGACATAGATGGCAGGGCAAATGGATGGGCCTTCTGGCAGGTCTAGGTCCACCTGTTGATGTCACACATGTGTATTCTCATCTATACTGAATCCTGATGCCACCCTTTTGGTGGTCCAATGGTTAGCTGAATGGTATTTGCTCTACCAGTGCACTCACCCTCATCAAATTAAGACATCATATTACTGAAAACATTAGAGAGTAAAAAGCTTGGGTTGGATTCAAAATCCATTCACCTCATGATAAGACATTTACACTTCAATATTACATTTTTCAGTAAAGGAGAAGCTACTGTTTTCTTTAAATATAAATTCAGACATTACACATTCATGGCATTGTTATAAAAATAATTTAAAAATTTTTTAAAGCATACTTTAGCATTTTTTGTACAGCATACTTGTACAAAGTTAGTAAGTTTTTCATTTATGTTCTCTATTAAGAATTTGAGGGCCAGGTGAGATGGCTCAGCGGCGTAAGCGCCTGCCCAGCAAGCGCAAGGGCCCGAGTTCGACTCCCGAAACCCACATACGAAAAAGGGGCCGGTGATATCGCTCAGTGGCACGGGCGCCTGCTGGCGCGCGAGGTCCTGAGGTTGACCCCCCGGTACCCACAAAAAAAAAAAAAAAAAAAGAATTTGAAAAGATCATCACCAAGCCAAGAATTGTAGCCATTTCATGCATATAACCTGGTAAGGAATTCTTGTTCATGGAAGCAAGCCCAAATTTTCATTAAGATTTTTTTTTTTTTTTTTTGGGTACCGGGGGTTCAACTGCAGGACCTCGCATGACAGCAGGCACCTGTGCCACTGAGCGTTATCACCGGCCCTTTTTTCATATGTGGGTTCCGGGAGTTGATCTCGGGTCCTAGCGCTTGCCAGGCAGGCGCGTACGCTGCTGAGCCATCTCACCGGCCCTTCATTAAGATTTTTGAGAACATTAGATTCCGAAATTTATTTCAAACTATATATTCAATCTCTTTTCCAAAACTTTTGAACTTGGAAATCATAGTTACAAATAATATGTCATTTTTCAGCAAGCCTTACATAGATACCCTCAATGTTATCACTTCTAAAAATGAATTATCTATGTAGCCTTAAAAAATTGATATAAATTTTATAAAAAGCCATGTGATCTTTGCAAATTGCAAAACATCTCTATGCCTCAGTTTCTACAAGGTTCAAATATAGAATATAGCATCCACTTCAAGAGTCATTGTCAAACATATATCCATCAACTTTGTACAACACTTAGGATATAACATGTGAAGTATAATCATCCAAAGATGGAAAAGATGGGGCCATATGGTAGTAAGTTTTGTATCCAAGGTATTCAAGCATATTGTAAAAGATCACATTTTGGGAGTATGATCTAGCTATAATTAAATCATTAATTAAATGTCTTTAAGATCTCTTCCATTGCAGAGACTCTCAGACTGGAAGTAGCAGAGCCATCTGGAGAATTAGCACCACTGCCCATGTTGGAGGACATCCAACAAAGTGTCCAATCTTTCAGTGGACTCCCATAGCAATCATTGGATGCAGACACTGACTAGAATCTGACATAGGTTAGAAGAAATAAAGGTAGAATAAAAGGAGACAAGGGAAATTGGAATTTTGAAATTGTACTTTTAAGGAAAACTGCAGCTTCAGGACACAAAAGTTACTTGAGCCTTTTTTTTTCCTTCCCAGGAAATTCAATTACAAAAATGTCCTCAAGTTCTTAAAGACACAATAAACCTATTAATTGAGCTCGGGGCCTGTGGTGTTTTCCTATAAATTGGGCTTCCATCCTCAAGGAAGCAACATTATTAGTGGGCAGCATATCTCACCTTCAAACACATGTAAATGATTTGTATTTGAATATAGTCCAACATATGGGTAACCTGAAAGACAGTAGGCATACACATCCTAGGTTACTCACCTTAAAGATACCCCAAAGCCCCATAAATACATCCAGCTCCAGATCATAATGCCTCTCTCTCTCTCTCTCATCCATACTCTATTCCTTTGAGTGTGTACTTTTAAATTTCTGCCTAATCCCTTTATGCCTCTTACTGACATGCCCTGGAAATTCTTTTTCCATGATGGGTGTCAGTGAACTGGCAACTTAATAATTTAATTCTATGGGTTGAGTGAGTCTGTGTTCTTATCTTGGTGAGAACCTCCTTAGACCCTTTCTGGTGACAGGACTTTTATCCTTCTTAGGAAAAAACTTGCAGTAGCACGCATCAGACAGATGGAAGCTGGGTGCAGTGGCACATGCCTATAAATCCCAGAAGTTTTGGAGGCTGAGGCAGAAGGATAACAAGTTTGAGCCCTGCCTGGGTAACTTATTGAGCTCCTGCATCAAAACAAAAAATGAAAAAGAGCTGGATATTTAGTTCAGTGGAAAGACCCTGGGTTCAATCCCAAGTACAGAAAAAAAAAAAAAAAAAAAAAAAAAAAGACTATTCAAAGGAATAGTGAGCGGTGAGAACCATGGAGGCAGAACATACATATTTCAGCTGGTGATCATCCTGCCTTGCCATTAGAATCCAATCTTGGGTTAATTTTTTTTTTTTTTATCGGAACCAGGAATCAAACTCAGGAGCTCATGCTTGCCAGGCAGGCACTGTGCTGATGAGCTATATTCCCAGCCCCTTTAATTTTTGCATTAGTTTTTTATTATCACCTTTCTATCTCATATTTTTGAAAATGTCATTGTGACATTTGAAAAACAAAAGTGTTTTTGTACTCAGACTATTCCAATGATGATAAGTTGCATCCCCTCCTCCTCCTCCTAATTATTCAAGAGCCAACTTGCTGTTAGCAATTAGATGAAAATCTGTAGTCTGTAATTAAGATCAGTGTATATGACAGTACAAATGGGGTTTGAATATTTTATCATTTATGCCTGTATTACTTTAGGTGTTTTAAACCATTGTACTGACAATAATATCCCAAAACACCTCATGAGTGAAATTATAATTTGCCATATTGGTATGTTTTCTGCTTAAAGAGATAGAAACACCTTCAGATAATAATAACCAATTGGATTACACCAAATTTTCACATTCACTATTTAATTATACAATGACTCTGTGCATTTAGATTAAAATGCTTATGTCTAATGGACTCACATTTTCCATGCGGTTAGGTTTCAAAGTCAGCATAAATCGGCAAAAGTTGGGTTGAGTAAAAATTTTTCCTTTGAAATCCCTTAAAACCACATGGTCCAAAGTGTGGCCTGAAGATAGCAGTATGGGCACTGCCCAGGATTTGATTACAGAAGAAGCCCATCAACCTATCCAATCTATGCCTGTGTTTTAACAAGATCCTTGAGTGATGGCATGCACATTACAATTTGAGAAGCATTGTCTTAAATTATTCATTAATTTCTAAGTCCAGTAGCTAAAGAATCTTGAATTATTTAATTGGATTTATATTGCATTTTTGCTGAGGCTTATTCCCCACTTTGGAGGGGAGGTCTGGTTTTAAGTTGACAGGGAAAGGAGGAAGAACAAATTTTTCCCTTTCTGTCCTCCTTCAACCTTTTTCTTCCGTAGAATTCATGGGGTTCAATTGATGCTAGGTGAAAATGCATGCATTGCAGCTCCCCTACATTTTACATGCTAGTAAAAAATAATGGGTGATCCATCTACCGTGTGTCAAGCACTGTGCTAGATAGTGAAGATATAAGGGCCAAGAGGGAAACAAACTGTTCCCACTCTCATGAAACTTGGTGTCTGCAGATGTCTTGTTGAAGACAGTGAGTGATTGGCAGGCTTGCCATGCATGAATAATACTTCACTGTGCTCAGCTTAGTGTTTGGTTTCCAAATAATCCTGGTATAGCACATCTTCCATTAGGAATCCCTGTTAGCTTGTCATCCAACTCTATGACCTGAGAGTTTTATGCGTGAAAGCTCCTATGAAGAGTTTCATTTCATTCTTGCAACTCTTATTGAGGACAGAAGAGATGCCAAGAAATAAAGGCAACCAAATATGTTTTCTCTGTTAGCTTCCACAGGCAGGTTTCCAATGGACAAGGAAATCAGTAGTGCTGGGAAAGAAAAATATCTTCTGGGAAAGGCAGGACAGCATAACAGCCAAGCCCTCCAGGTAGTTCAGCCAGACTCTTACACTTACCCTATCCCATGCATGAGTCAGGACAGTGTCATTTCCAACCATGCATGTGTTACCGGCTGTCCCTCAAATTCGAAATAATTGTTTGCTCCTATTTCCTGAAGAAAGGGAAGAAAACAAGGCTTCCCTTCTTCTGCCCTTGTGGGAGTTCATTTATTGCACTTTCTGACTGCTTGCATTCTGTTGAGATTTATCCTGAAGAAGAAGCTTGTTACATCTTTTTTTTTTTTTTTTTTTTTTTTTTTGTGGGTACCGGGGGGACGACCTCAGGACCTCGCGCGCCAACAGGCACCCGTGCCGCTGAGCGATATCACCGGCCCCTTTTTCGTATGTGGGATCCGGGAGTCGAACTCGGGCCTTCGCGCTTGCAAGGCAGGCGCTTAAGCCGCTGAGCCGTCTCACCGGCCCAGCTTGTTACATCTTAAAGGAATGAAAGAATCACCAAAAGGTGAAGATTGATCACTGAATCCTATGATCTAAATTTCTTCCTTACATATTAAAACTATTTACATCCATGCCAGCTGTTTGCTGTCTTTAAAATGCCAGGGGAAATTGCTCAGTGTCCTCTTTTCCCAACAATGTGTGACAGATGTGTGGGATTTAATGTCTTTAAATGCTTTTCATCAGTGCACAAACTGCACTTCTTGGTAGCTGTTATCCCCATACAATGGGTGTTGTATAACGATTTATCATGTTTAATCAGAAATTGCAACTTGCCTTTGAATAAAAAGAACAAAGCACATATTACAGGATATTTGCGACTAAATCTATTTACTATTTATGAAGAATCTAAAAGCTTAGCACTCTTCTTCAAAGACAAACTGTAAAGCTTCAAACACTCCAGCTGGTTTAAAATTTCACTTTTAGCCTCATGGCTGATCTACACTGAAGCTCTGCATTGGTGTATCTTTCTCTTTTTTTTTAACAAATGTGTTGAAGGCAGTTTAATCTACTATGTACTTTTCCCACTGCAATGCAAGCTGAGGCTTGATCTTGCTCCCAGGAGAGCTGATGTTGAGAAGCTGGGTCCTGCCTTCAATTCACAGTGCTCCTGGCTGTCACTGAGACCACACTGAGGTAGGTAGGTTGTGGGGGCAGGGTCTTGCCTTCAGTTGAGCAATATACATAAGTCACTGGCATGTGCTTTTGTCGAAGGCAGGTTATTTCCATATCTGAATAGAAGAGAGGCTCTATAAAATGTTCCAGGGCAGGTCTTCCATCCCAAACATCCTGAATGATTCTCTTACATGCTAGTTTGGAGGGGATACTGATTACTGACTGTTGGCCACGCGTCAGACCATATCCTGTGACCTTAAACTTGAAATAATCTGCTGACAGAGGGTATTCAAAACCCCTATGTTGACAGAAGATGCAGCTAGGATAGGAAGGTGTTTATCCCAGCATGTTGCCCATGTCTGACTATAAAGCATAACTCTGACTCTTGGTTGGCTCTGTAGTCAAAGACGCATTGCTTGCTTCCTCTGGGATCAGATAACTTTCCTGAGGCAATGAAGTTATTCTTTTTAAGAGAAATCCATGTTTGAAACAATAAAGTTGGTTAGAATCTTGAAGCTATACTATATTCAAAATGTGACTTATCAAGATCCTGTCTCAAAAAACAAAAACAGTCTGGAAATGCAGCTTAATGTGAAGGCCCTGGGTTCAATGTACAGAATAACATCAAAAAGGTATACAGTCTTTTTCATATGGCTTATTTCACACACAGCATAAGGCTTTTGAGATTCATCTATCCATGCACCATGTATCAGCAGTTAAGTTCCTTCTTTTTGTTGTCGTAATTTTATTTGTAACTTGTAATGCTATTTGTAAAATGTATATACAAAGACAGGAAGCAATAGTGTTTTGCTGGATATTGGCTGGCTAGGGATGGAAATAGAGATCTACTGCAAAGAGAATTTTTTGGTGTAATGGAAATATTTCCAAACTGGAGTATAGTGATGGTTGGCCAAATTGTAACAATTTATTAGAAATTTCATACATTTATGATGTATTTTATGATATGTGAATTATATCTATATCTGCTCTAAAAAATACCCATGACAGTATTGAAAAGAGGACTAAAAAATCTTTCTAATCATTTCAATCACATCAGAAAACATTCACTGGTAGCTAAAAAAAAGGCAGTAAAAAAGAAGAAAGCTGACTTTTTTTTTTTTTTTTTTTTTGTGGGTACCAGGGGGTCGACCTCAGGACCTCGTGCACCAGCAGGCGCCCGTGCCGCTGAGCGATATCACCGGCCCCTTTTTCGTATGTGGGATCCGGGAGTTGAACTCGGGCCCTCGCGCTTGCCAGGCAGGCGCTTAAGCCGCTGAGCCATCTCACCGGCCCAGAAAGCTGACTTTTTAAGTGTGCACTGAATGTGATGATTAGCTTGGCGGTGTCAGCTCTCCACCTGAGGGACAACTCTGAATGATATCAATTTTATCATAAAAATTTAAATCACAAAAATTTTAAACCATATTTTGTTTTATGAAAGGAACATGTTTATTGTAGAATATTTGGAAATTGAATAGATTTTTCTTCCCTGGTTATAAGAGAGCTGCTCTGAAAACTTACATCCTTGGTTTAAAATTTTTGTTCATGCAGATTTAGGGGAAGAATATTTCCATGTTTCCCATTGTTACCAAATATTTCTACAGTGATAGCCTCTTTACCATTTATGTAACTGTGTTTGTGCTTATGCAGTGACAGAGAACCTGCCATTGGAGCTTCTGAAAACTGGGTAATGTATTTCTCCCCATATTCAGGTTTCCTTGTCTCTTACCTGAGAGCATTCTCTGAGTTGTATGCTTTTGGGTCAGGGGTTGACTTCTTCCTAGGGGCCATGAGGTCAAGTCATTTCCTGAAATTTTCTTCTGGATTATGCTATACCATATACAGTATTAGAAATTATAAAGTCTGAGCACACATCATTTTTCAAAGGTGGAAACTAACTCAGCAATGTATATTGGAACCTATTGCCTGATCAGGAAAATTCTCTTTTCTGCTGTTCCTTTGTCCTGCAACCCTAAATGACACCTCTTGCACTGTAGGATATACTCTCAATGTATTCAGACTAGATTTGGAGAATATTCATAGTTGAGTTTTAATATATATATTTCTCTATTCTCTAGCATTAACATCATACACTACCCTAGTTGTAATCAGCCGGAAACAATGTGCTACCGGAAAACATTTGGCAATTTCTGGAGGAACTTTATTTTCAATTGTCAGGACTGCAGGGTAGAAGTGCTACTGGCACTAATGGCTAGAGGCCAACGATGCTGCTAAACAGCATATAATGCAAAGGACAGACCCTTGCAAAATAAAATCGTCCAGCCCAAAATGTCAGTAGCACCAAGCTTGACAAACTCTCTCTAGCTACACTGAAAAAAGGGCCTACCTTAATCAAACCATCTAACTTCCAAAGCAGGGCAGTTTATTGGTAAGAAGTATGGCCTTTGAGTCATGGCAGCCTGGGCTTGTCTTCAAGATCCTCTTCATATCAGCTGTGTGACAATGGGGAAGTTATTTAAAAATCTCTGTGCCTCACTTTCCTCATCTGTGAAATAAGCCCAGTGATGCCCGTTTCATAAAGTTATATAATTGAGTGAGTTAATGTATATGAAGTGCTTAGAGTAGTGGCTGATGCCAGGGTTGAGTACTCTGTATGTGTTATCCCACATGGCTACTGCAGCCTTTAGCATCACTACTATTCTGTGCATTTTGACCTTACTTAGTTTTTAAAAAATCCCTCTGCCTGGAACACCCTCTTTTATGTTGCTTCTGCCTGTAAGCCATGGTTACAGGGTCCTCTTGCACTGTCCCCTACTTTCAGCCATTTCACCTACCTCTGTATGTGTCAACATAAAGGTGCCTACATGGAATTATTTGTTCCTCCTCCTTCTTGGGTCTGGAAACTCCTTTGGGAGCCACAACTTGTTCTGTCTCAGCTTTATATGCAGAGTCCTGAGCACACCACAACTTGGTTGGTTTGGGGTCAGGCTCCATGCTCTCCGTAAGACTAGTAGCCAGAAATAGCAGTAGTCAAAAGAACATTTTCTCATTCTTTACAGGGTAGAGAGCACTTCCTTAGTGAGCCTCACAGGCTATTTGTTTGAAAATGGGAAGTCTGGTTTGAATCAGGCATTTTTAGTTCTTTTTTAGTCCCTACAATAATGGTGGAATTTTCAACTCACATTGAAAGACAAAAGCTGAATGGAGGTATAAGGTGGACTGCTGTTCCCTCCCATCACTTGGCATCCCATCTCCAGCCTTGCCAGCCTTGGGGAGATACAAAGCATAAATCCCTCTACAGAATTAATAATTCCTTCCTCCTTTAATAGCCATTGATCTTCATTCTCCATTCTAACTGTAGCTATCTCCTTTCCTTAGATAAGGTGACAGAGGGTTCTTACTGTTAATGATCATCTATGGGTAGAGAAAAACAAAATACTGTGTCTAATTCCACTGTAAATCTGAATCTTCTGTGATGAAGGATTTGTTGTTGTTTTCTCCTTGGCTTAAAATTAACTTGTCAGTGCAAAGATATTGCAGCTCTTTAATGAAGAGATACTGTGGAATAATGGGGGTCAGAATGAGTTCTAACTATTTCTGTCAGTATGTCCTTGGTTGATTTTCTTAACCTTCCTGAGCCTTAGTTATAAATGAGGATAACTCTCCCTACCTCAGGAAGATGCCCTGAAGATGAAATAAGATGCTGTGTATATAATTCAATAATAAAAACTATTAAATGACATATAAAGGCAAGTTGACTATAACAGTTAGTTGATGATGATATAACTTTTATAGGCCCATTGGTTTTATTTTATTGACAAGATTTAATGATAAATGTAATCAATTTTTTGCTTAATAAAAATGCATAACCTATACTCAAGTTCACAAAAAATGAGTTCTTCCTTCTCAGTTATTTGGCCCTTTTCCAACTTGTGTTCTGTAGTGGGACACATCTAAGACACTGGGAGAGATTTTTCATTTGCAGTAATATATTCAACCAGTTTAATAGAGGTGTTCTGGGATTAAGTATCTTGGTCTTGTTCTTATTTCTAGCTTTCCTTTATAGTTTTACAGTTCTCACATTATATAATAGCAATTAATGGCAAGGACTCTTTTGGCTAAGGTACAGCATCAATAACTGTTGATGTTTCAGGTAAATCTTATGCTTACTTGAAATGATAGCTATCTTCTGCCCTTTTTCTGTATTTTTGTTCATTCTCAAACAGAAACAAAACACCTATCAGACAGTGATGACAGGGACGAGCCATGCATACAACAAGTAAAATATGTCAATTTCACTCTGGAGAAAAAGAACCAAGCATTTTGAGCCAAAACCAGATCACAAAATGGGCCAATCATATTTTAAAAATGCCTAGAAATACTTTAAGGTTACATGAAAGTCTGTATTCATATCCTCGAATGTTTAACTTGGCTTTCTCTTGCTGACAGACAGTGGCATGGCAAGGAAATATTTGCATTATTGCCATTGGGATGTTAATTTAAAAAAACAAACAAACGCCTTTCTTCTACGAGAATTATGCTCACCCATAGAATCAATAAATACAGAGCACTGTAAGCAGCTTATGAAAGGAATTGGAGGAATCTTCCCAACTGAGGCAGAACTATTTCTGGCCAACAGTTAGTTGTTAACTCACAGGATGTATTTTTTACTCTGCAATGTAAACCACTTTTACTTGATATTCCATTCGACCTAGATATTCCCCTCCTAGGTATCGTCACAAAAGAGGTAAAGATATATTACAGTGTTACACGCATACCCATGTTTATAAAAGCACAATTCATAATAGCTAGATCTTGGAAGCAGGCTGTGTGTCCATCAACAAATGAATGGATAAAGAAAATGTATTTATGCACAATGGAGTACTACTCTGGCATACAGAAGGATAAACTTGAGTCATTTGTAGGAAAATGGTTGCACCCTGACAACATAATATTAAGTGAAATAAATCAAGATGCAAGCTTAAATATCACATGGTTTCTCTTATGTGAGAAACCCACAATATAAATAAAGAGTAAAATGAAAGATAGATAATGGGAAGGGAATCAAGAGATCAGGGGAGGAGGGAAGGCAAGAGGGGAGTGGAAGGGGATGAAAAGAGAATTAAGATATGTTATTTATATATACTAACTCCCTACAAGGAATGTAATAGTTAAGTACTGCAAATATGTACTGATAAAAAAACAAACAAAAGAAAAAAACCCCAAAACAAAACAAAAAACTATTAAGACCTTGTAAAAAGTAGGACCCAACACTGTCAGAACCAGACTTTTCTCATAAGCAATAGAGAGGGTGAAGACTTGTATGTATCTTTAAGGGAATTTCTTAATTCTTTTCCTGTCCAACAGAATTTTTTGTGATCAGGCAAATGCTCTGTATCTTTGCTCTTCAATTTGGCAACGGCTAGCTATGGTGCTTATTGATCACTTGAAATGTAGCTAGTGTAACTGAGAATCAAAACATTTAATTTCTTATTAATTCTAATTAAATGTAAATAGTTGTATGTGGCTATTGACTAACATATAGACTGACAGTATAACTCAGTTGGTTACATTCATTAAGGGGAGTTAATGGGAAATTATTAAGCCTGATAATATAAGCCAAATGCTGGGTTCAGTTTTTACATTTCTTTATTTTTTGTATATATTTTTTTCCTAGCATTTTATATTTTTTACCTCATTTAACACATTCCTGGCAGCTAGAAGAACCGGCAGTTCACACATGACTGTCCCATTGGGTACCTTGTACCACTGGTGGTACAAATGGATCTAATCACTTTCATTAGTCTTTCTATTAATAAAATTAAAAGCCACCTGATGAGACAGTCATGCATGTATCACTGGTGGTTCAAGCTGTCTGACAGCAAGACATATAAGTTAAGTTGTGTTAATCTCATTAAGTACCCTATGAAGCAGTTACTGGTGTTGTACCCAGTTTGAAGATAAGGAAAGTGATGCCCAGAGAGGAAGCACTGAGCCTATGTCACAGTCTACAAGTCTGGCAAAGCTGGAGTTAACATCCAGGAGCATGGCTCTACGTCCTCTGTCTTATCTTGAGCACTTCGCTGCCTCTCTGTAAGGTCATGACTCATTTATTAAAAGCACTGATAACGGAAGGTTAGGCAGAGCATGAAAAGCACAAATGAAGATTTAAAAATAGTAACCTTTGAAGATTTCAGGGCTAAACTAATGGAGAATTGCTCTACTGAGTCATTTGAAATGATTGTGTAAGGATCCATGAACTCACTTTGCCCAAAAAAGTTACTATGACCCACAGAGTACAGGGAAAAAGAAACATTGACCTAGTTTCTTTTTGGGTGTTGTTATGGAAATTCAGCTTCAAACAATAGTACTACGTTTTCCTGCGCTGTGAACCGAGTTCCGCAGGTAGATCCATCCGTAGTCTGCAACAGCTGTCTGCAGCACCTCTTGAAAGACCATGAAATCGCTTCCTACGGTTCTTGTGGACAGATAGAGATGACTTCCTGGGGTTGCAGTACATATTGCTTGTACAATATCTCAAGTGCTTTTCCAAAACCATGTCACTTTAATACTTGTCTGTGTAAGTGATCACCATCATGTCAATGTCATATTGCATGTGTTAATTATTAGGCAAAATTAAGGAAAAAGTTTCCCTACCCTGGATGTGCATGAGAATCACCAGGGAAGCTTGTTAAATATAGCTGACCGTCTCATGAGCACCAGGTTAGGGGAACAAATTACATAAATTAGATTGAATAGAAACTTAAATGCATTTCTGAAGATTTCTTCTTGGCAAATTTTCTGCCACGTGTAGGATGTTTTAAATCAGACTTTGATATTTTTCCTTATATCTGAGTTACAAACAGGTAGCACCATACTAATTTAATATAAAGATCACCACAATGATGATCATATTGAATGTGTTTATGCCTAAAGCCAGGAAATATGTGCAGTGTTATGAAATTAAGTGAAAACGAAGCGTGTTTAAATGTGATTTCCCAGATAGCTCATTTGATAGTGCAGTGAAATCTTGGCTTTAAGGCACCATAGTTCCAGAAAGGATCAATGCTAAAAAGGTTGAAGACAAGACCAGAGATGTAGTGACATTTCAATCTGAAAATCCTGCAGGTTTTTCCAGACAAAAATCACATGCAGATGGATTGGTTGACACTCTCCAACTTTATTGTGTGTGGTACAGAAAGAGTATACATATAAGAAATAAAATAGAAAACTGCCAAGGTAGAATCTCCAAAATTCTTTCCTAGAGGAAAGAGAAACAGAAAATTCATTAATTTTAGATGACAAAAACACTGACTGTTAACATTTGCATATTATGTTGCCAAACTGTGTTCTAATTGCTTTACCTTTATTTAGCCCTCAGAATTACTATGTTATATTTTGCAGATGAGGAAACTGAGGCCTATGGAGATGATTTGTTTTCCTACTTGGTGTAAGTGATAGTCTTATATGCTGAGCCCTTGTTTTACTTACTTTCTTGTCTTACAAATGAGAGTGGGGTAGAAATCTCCATCGAAGTGACTCTTCCTGCTGACCTATCCCGCAGCACTGAGAATTCGGTACCCAGGAAGACTGGCTTCCTCAGGGTTATATCACAGTGGATTACAATAGCTCTCTATAGGGAGCGCTCCTCATTTTGTGGCATCATTGTTTTCCCTAAGCAAAGCTCCTAGACTCCTAGACAAGATTCTAGTGGGTCATGGCTGCCATACTTCCCCAGTGTCCTTTTTTCCAGTTATTTTGGAACACTGAGATGACAATGTGGTTACATTTCAGGGATCATACTAGTTGCACCAGGTCTCTTTCATTCTTACATTCACTGGTGGGCTGGGTTTCAAAGCTTCCTCGGGGTACTTAGAAAGACAAAGAAGAATACTTGCCTTGAACAACTGCTGGATTGTATGCCAGAGAAACAGTCAGCTGAAGTTGAATTTTTACCTAAGAAGAAATAACAGCTCAAGTCTCAGTCTGGACTCTAGCAAACCACAGCAAATTAAACTGCAAATGAAATTTACAAACATGACCAAAACTAGAGAAAGAGGAAGTAAGTTCCTAGAATTAAAAATCTAGCATTTTTCATGCTAAGCCTAGGATGTCAACTTAATCAAATTTTCAGCTACACGATGATCACGACCCGGTGGTCACTTTCTTTTTTGGGTTTTGCTGATGCAAAAGCAGAGGGAGAAGGAGCAGGTGATGAAGCTATGGTAAAAATTAACTTTTCACAATTTTTATCCAAGGAGGTACCATTTTTTAATGCTAGAAAATCCTCTTCTGAGTTTAATTGCCTTTGATTGTGTTTTCACACCAAACCTGGCCATCTTAAGCAGAGGAACCATTAGCTTATAACCGTTGCTATATGAAGACTGGTGATTTTAACTGAGCTCAGCATGACCAGCGGGCCTGAGTACAGGCATCTGCCCCACCACTCATTGGTGTGCACTGCCGAGAAGTTCCTACGTGGTCTAAGCCTCAGTTTCTTCATATGTCATGTGGGGACAATAAGACCTGTCTCGTAGGATGATAGGATTCTTTGTAAGTTCTTGAGTAATATGGATTACATGGTAGTGTTATCATAATCATAATTAATATTATTATTACTTAACTGTTGCAAAGCATAACGCTAGGTCTTTGAAGACTGGAATGAATGAGCCTAGCCCTTGAAGTCATTTCCATATTTATGTAAGTTTGATGAAACAAAACTTGAAAATATCAGTAAAAATCTCAGAAAGGTTCTTTTAAATGATTTTGTTGTATGCTGCCCTTAAAAGTAAATCATATATGTTAGGTATCAGAGCAGAGATTTAAAGACTCTGTTCCACCCAGTCATTATTTTATTGCTCAACATATACCCCAAAATTATTATTCACAATTTAAATGCTTTTCACTTTGCCAGCTAGCCCAGTGTTGCCTGAAGTTAATCACATGGAGTGGTTGATGTATCAGCCGGTATGATCTGTCTGTTTCATAGCAGCCTTGCTAAGTGACTGATAGCTTTCTCTCTGGCAATTTTACTAAGAAAAAAGACCATTAATGACCTAGTGAAAGACTACAGTGATAAGCTCAAAAACAGAGCTTTTGAACCTAGAGAAAAGGTTGCCTAACTTCATTGGCAATTTAGATGTCATCCCTTACAACTCTGATGGTTTATGGTAAACAAAATATGTAGCAGCAAACACAAAAAAGAACAAAAAAAAATGAGAAAGGAAAGCCAATTAAAATGAAAAATCTATAGAAATGAGTAGAGACTAATGATGCTACCTTACATGCCCTTTCATATGCACTGCCTTTACAAAAGAGGCCTTGGTACATAGGTTTTCTCCCATCTACGTGGTTTCCCATTAAGAAAATGTTTCCATCTTATACAAGAGAAATCTGAAGAGTTCACAGAATTTGACTGATCCATGAGGCAAACAAAGTATATGTTACCCCAAGTATCAGAGTTAGGCTTAGAATACCAGTCCAGTTTTCCTCATTCTTGGTCAGAGAAAAAGATAGCACATGCAAGCTCATAACCAATACTTGGACCATCACTTACCAAAAGTGAGGCTGTTGATTCATGTCATACTCTTCTAAGTGCTGGGGTCAGGTCAGCAAGAACAAGTTTTGGAGACATTTCCACAGTCCTCTTTTAGCAAGCTGAGATCCTCAGAGGAGACCTGAAAGAGGGCAGACATATAATGGGAATTCAAAACTAATCTTCAACTTGAAAAGAAAAATAATGAGAATATTCATGAGGATCATAAAGAAAAATAATGATTACCTTTGATTCCTAGAGAAAGTTAATTTAAAATGTATCCAAGCTCCATTGTACAGGGAAAAAAATCTGTGAAGTTGAGATATATCTTTAATAGGCAGAAACAAGAGTCATCGTCACTTGAGTACTGGAAGATGCTTATTCACAATAATTGGAGGGAAGAAAGATTTCAGAGATAAACTGACTTTGGTTGAGGACACTTTTTTTTCTTTTAAAATGTAAATACTATTTGGACGCTAAAGGACAAAATCTGGTCTGAATGGCCACCCCTGAGAAAATGCACTCAATCAGAAAATGATTAATTAGATTGTTTTATGTTTTTATCAAATTACAGTCTTTAACCCTTTAAAGCAAATGATCCATTTTCCAATAGAATCTTTCAAGTTCATGTGCCCTTTGAAAGAAAATGGCATAGATATCCATAGTGCATGAAAGGAGAGAAATAAGCGTAAAACTTTGTTGGCTTTATACATGGTTTAATACATCAAAAAAGATATCAATTACATAAGTGCAGACTTAGCATTGACATCAGTTTTAGTAGTTGTACAGAAGAATAGCACATTTTTCAAATGTGACACCAGGGTAAAATAATTATCTTTTCAAAGTAGTTTTTTTGACCTTGGATACTTTATCTGGAAGAGTCCAATTCCACCCACTCAGGTTGTACACAGTTTTCTCATTAATAAGTATTTATTCACTCAGAAATCCTTATTTTGTACCTACCAAGTTCTAGGGAAGGCTCAGAGCCTGGGACTTGCCAGACTTTTATATTAAAGGGACAAGACAAAAGAGACATAATCCAGCTCCTCTCAGGCTGCTTTCTGGATGTCATCCTTTGAAACTATATTTGCCTCCAACCCTAATATGTCAGACTTACAAAACTGCTTTCTATTCCCAGAAAATACCACGTTCTCTTGCTCCAGGTTCTTTGCACATTCATTTCCCTGTCTGAAGGGTCTTTCTTGTACGGCTGCTTAGAGTCCATCATCCTATAAGCCCAGCTCACAGAAAACATCATGGGTGAGGTTCACCACGGGTAGCCAGACAATGTATGTGTCTCTACTAAGGGCCCTGTCTGCCACCTGAGTTATAACTGCTTACCTTTAAGTCTTCCATTACATCTCAGCTCCCTGTGGCTATTGTGCACTTTGAACCCCATTCCTGCTCAGGTCAGGGCTGGCTCAAAGGAAAGGTGCTCAGCAACCACTTCTTTGAATGACTCAACTTAATAGTAGTCTTAAGGTTCATAAATCTTGACCAGATAGTAGCACAAGGCAATGCTTATGTGTAAAATGGGACATAGTTTCTATGACCTCAGGGCATGCTGTGTACATTTCTGCTATGCTAAGATTTCATAGAAATACTGGCCATGTGTATTTTCATCCCATTCTTTAAGTGGAACTCAAGTGGCTGGACAGGGATGGCAGATATTAACTGGTTTTGGTAGACACGTTGATATATCAACCCTGATGAGAAATGATGGTGTTTCATGGGACTCTTGGGCCTAGAGAAATATGCTGGAAAGATTTATAGCTGCATTTATTTCTAAGGTGATTCAATGTCAAAGGTCAGATAATATACTTTGCTCTGCTATACTTACAGTTTTAAAGTGGATTTTAAATTGAGGTGGTCTCCAGTTAGAGCAGAGATCACACTGAATGTTAAAGTGAGTCTCAACATGATATAAAACTTCCACTGCAGAGTTCCAAAAAGCTTGTAAGTGCTAAAAAACCCATTATATTAATTATAAGCAACAAGAGATTAATTTTTATACCATTTAATGAATTAGTGAGATGTCAACAATATTATCATCTGTGTACTTGCTCGGAAGAACAAAACCTTGTTGAAACATGACTCAGGGTTATTATGTCCATATTTGGAAGGCTGAATTATTAAACTCTTAAAGTTTTTAGTTAGAAGATCATCTTCCGATCATCAGCCTGTTTCTTGACCTGTGGATGATGCCAAATGTAATTATTTTTTCTCTTCATTGCATTTAAAGATAAATGTCATTAGATTTATAATACTTTCTAGAGTTATAGAATTTATAAATATTTAGTTAAATATGGAAGCAATATTAATTATGAGTTCAGACTTATACTGTCTATCACAGGAGGGTACTCTTCACCAGAAGATATACATGAGTGTATTTTTCCCTCCACATTCAATTTTGTTATGTTTGAATTTGAAATTGTTTCCTTCAATATCTTACAACCAAATGGTACACAGAGTGCCTTTGTTGGAACATAGAAGCTGAAATTGAGATTTTACTAGCACAGTTGTATAAAATTCACTGTTAACTCTACAGTTTTCTCTTCAGTTTTATCTCTGTGGAAGCTATCACATAGAAATGAATTTGAACACACATAAAGTGTTTCACTGGTCTTCCAATTTGACCAGTTTCATTATTAATCTGAACAGGTAAATCACCCATTGTTTGAATAAATGTAACAAACCATCTTCTATTATCAATTACTTTAAAAGTAGCTATATAAGGTATTTATTAATAATCTTTAAAAGCATTTTAAAATTGATCAGAAATGAGACCAGAATCCCATTATAAAAACAAAGATGGGGAGAAACAGAATAATGATCAGATACAAGTCCCATGTAATAATATAGGGAAGAGAATGCATAGTCCACATTATTAGGCCATATTTTCCTGCCCCATATGACTGTCCAACTTATTTTATCAGATTTGCTCCTTTTTATAGCAAGACAATCCTAGCAATAAGTTGAGTTTATTTCTAAACATTACCTCATAAAACTACTTTTTAACTGAAAGATTGACTTAAAATATTTTCATACTTCTTTAAACCAAAAGGCATTAATTTAGAGTGGAGCTAAAGAGAATTTGTAATGGACTGAGATTAAATCTATCATTTTTTTTTTTTTTTTACCCAGGGAAAATTCCTTTTCATTTATTCGCAGGAAGTCTCATGTAAAAGGACTGTTAAAATGATGAGCTGTGGTGTTTTGACAAGCACTTGTACTGCAAAAAGTTGAAATCTCACTGGAATACCGTTATATATTCACTGTAGAAAAGAATGTCCTATTTAAAAACTAGGACAGATCATGTTGATATGGAAAAGGAAATAACTATGTGAACAATACATCTGAAATTAAAGACTGAGTTGTTGACATCCATCTAAAATAAACAGGAAATGTAATTACTCTTTGAAAGTACTCTTGTCCTGTCTTATAGTGTTTAAATGGATTTTATTAAAAGAGAAAGATATTATTTGTATTCAGAATACCATTATGAAAACAAAGATAGGATGAAACAGAGCAATGATCTGATAAAAATCCTATGATATTGGCGTAGGGAAGAGAAAGACCAGTCCACGTTATTAGGGAATATTTTTCCCCTCCCATGATAATAACCTTACAGTTTACTCTTAGAATCTCACTGGAGCTAGGTCTTGCTATTTTATAAACACAATAAGAGGTAAAGAGGAAATCAGAAAAGAATTTTATTCGACGCCACCACCTGATTTTAATAACTTAACTCTGTGTCCTTCACTGTTTATTTTCCCACAGTTTGGAATGCCCTAACTCCAACTGGACAAAGATGCTTGCCAAAGCAAGAGTTGTTTCTACAGTATTACAAATATTGGTTAGGCTGAAATGGGCAGATGATAAATAATATTATTATTAATATTCTGTTCGAGAATATATTCATTAATAAGATCCCAAAGTAATATATAGGCATAAATGATTTACCAGTTAATATCCTTAGGCCAGCTTATTTATGTATCCAGTTCACCTGTCATATAACTCACCATTTTCTCTGAGCTATTGGTTTTAATACCCTTGGCATTATTAGTAATTCTTGGGTAAAAAGAAAATAAGAAAATCAAAGGCTTAAGATGGTAGGGCCAGCCATTCATGTTTTTTGAATAGATATGTTTCTAGAAAAAAGTACATTTCTTTGAGTATATTTAATAAAAATAAACCAGATCATATGCATTATATTTGTGAAACATCCCCCTTCTTTCCTTGTAAGCAATCCACATTGCCTGGTTTATGAAAACATGCATTTAAAAATAATTTCTCACCACTGATAGTTTTAAAGTAAAGCATGTATCAGAATGACTAGCACCCATCCACTGTAATGACTGGCTAGTTGTTTAGGCAAAACAAAAATACACATACTAATAAACATGTTCTCTGGAACATAAACCAGGCTCATGACTAGTGGCAGCCGCTGGCACTAAGCTTGTCAAACAGATCTTGCAAAAAACATTTCTTCAGATAGACAGACTTACAGGAAATCATGCACAGTTTTCATGGAAATATTTCTCATTCTCAGTGTAAACAAGAACACATAAATAAATAAAAGTTAGATCGTTTTCTTACCTTTTGGAAAGCAGTCAAAAGCTATACTGCTGGTGGGATAGTGTACCAAGTAACAGACTTTTGTACACTCTTTCTTACTGGTGGTATACAGTCTACAGGAAAAGTAAATATATAGGTATGTATAAAATAAATCTGCACACAATATTCCTTTACATTATTATTTTTTTTTCTTTTTGGAGAAGAGGCTGCAATAGAGACCATAGATATTATGCCCACTGTTCCAGTGGGTCCAATATTGTTCCATAGACCGGTTCACCACAATTCAGGTACCTCTGAACATGGGATTACTGGTGCCTCTTAGGTTAAGGAGGTTGGGTTTCACTTCTTTGAGTTGGAACAGCTGAGGGAACCAGCCCTCAAGTAATTTATATAGCTGGTCAAGGTATTCCTTCCTTCCTGCTGCCATTCCTTTTGTCTCAGCCTAGTCACAGTCATGGTGACCAACCCGTGTGGTGAGTCCAGAAGGATGAAACGAGTAGCAGAATGTTGAGAATGTTAGAGATCCAAACAAATGAAGAAGCAAAACAAAACGAAACAATATAACAAATTAACACAGCACAGGAGTGTGTTCCAGAATTTTCTAGGCATCATTACTTGTGTGAGGTTTGGTTCCCACATCCATTTTCTAGCAGTCTGAGGTTTTGTTTGCTTAATCAAATCCTTCCTCATATTGACAATTCTACTTTATATGATTGCTTTCTTTGAGAACAACAGATTTACTTATATATTTTCCTTTCAGTAAATGTAAATCTGGTGGCAAAACAAAAGCAGCATCAGAATAGACATATTTTAAATATTTTATATTAGAGGCATACATTTTTGTTATTCTAACATGTGTTTCTCTATAAAATGTGTTCATCATCTTAATCCCATCTTTCATGTGGTATATGTCTAGCCTCTATCCCAGGGTTATTAATCAGTCATATATCCCCACATCCAAAAAGGGGATGTGTCCCTAGCTGTTCACCTGCCTACCATATCTAGGTGCTACTAACTTTACACAGAAAACTGTATCTAGCTCAGGTAGTTGTGTTTTTCTGCACTACCTGGGAACAGCAGCTTAGAAAATGGATGGTATATTAGGACAAAAGTAACTTAGGCCTCTCATTATTACACACTGCAATCCTTTACCAAAGAAAGCATGAAACCAGAGGGCAATTCACAGAGCACCACCTGGCTGTGACCAGTCCAGGTGAGAAAGGCAAAAGATCTTATTCACCTATCCCAGTAGAGCCATGCTGCCTCTTGCTTAAGAGTATCCATCCAGCTTGAAAAGGAGTGTAATGGCCAGCAATTAGCCATGGCCCAAGCACAAGCATGCCCTCCTGTTTACCTGGCATCTTCAAGTTCACCATGAATATACATATGCTGATCAGTAGTAGAAGGTGCATGGAAAGATGCCAAATTCAAGAGCCAGGTAAAAGAAAGAAAGTTTTGACATGCCTTTCTTATTAGAAAGGATTACTGAACAGGAATTATCTAAAGCTCTTCAAATGATGTCAGACTTTTCTGAACCCCTCGTGACAGAAATCTCATTTGTATAAATATTCAACAAATAGCTAAGCTATGTATTCTGCCTTCTGAGCTTGCTGTTTTTCAATCTGAAGGTATAGACCAGAAAACGTTGGCCCAAGCTTGAATATGTCAGTATCACACAGGTAACATTAAAATTTTGAGAAGGTTGATTAATTGTTGGTCCCATATGGAAGTGTTTTTTTTTTTTTCTTTCAAACAGTGGAATATAAATGAAGAAGCAATCCAAGAGGAAAATTCAACTCCTTGAGGAAAATAAAGCAGTACTGGGGCAGTTTTAATATCTGCTTAAGCCAACAAGCAAGTTTGATTTTATGTAGACAAGGAGCTGTAGTGTGGAGTTGGATGAGTAGAAGCGTGCATGCACCAGATGGCAAACTGCAATGATGAAGCAGAGCTGTTAAAAATGAAAACACTGGAGATTGAAATACATTGTGACCAACAATGAATAAGAGGACATTTCTGTTCCATTATTTACTTTGTAGCTCATACCATAAACTTGATTTTCCACTCAGATACCCTCCCTCAGAAAATAGTGCACACAATACCCCACTGAAAAGATATTATTTTTTTCAAGTGCATGGTCTGTGTTTTTGTTTTTAACCAGAGAGCTTGAATGCAATTTGTCTCTTTGTCCCCATTACCGAAGTCCAGATATTGGAGTCAATTTGAGCCATATTTGGTATTGAATGGAATATTACAATGCTTCCTAGCATGAGAATAGTCATCTGTTTTCATTAATTGAATTTTTCACTACTCTTTTCCTATATACATTGGTTTTTCATTGCTCAGGACTGAGTTGGCAAATGTAAATGCTCTCTATGATATGTAATTCATATATGTGTGACACCACCTTTAGGATCATTTTAAATGACTTTTGCATCTTATCTCATTTTTTAGATTTTATTAAGCTGAGTTTGTCTCAGATAAGCATGAGTGCTAAAAATTATGGGAATCATCTCTAATGGTGGCTAAGAATGCCATCCTTACTTATTAAGTTATACTAACTTCTAGAATGGTGCTGTCCAATGCAGTGGCCATAGGCATTTGTGGCTGTTTAAATTATTTAAAGCAAAACATAATAAAATGTTTTTGTTCAGTTGAGTAATCACATTTCAAGTATGGGAGAGCTGCTCATACTAATGCTGACTGTATTAGATGGCACAGATCTAGAACATGACCCTCATTGCAGAAAGTGCTACAGGATAACTTGGCTGGGGACAGGTGTGTGGATTCTGCTTTGGGACCTCAGGGGGCTGGTTCATCAGAAACCCGTGTTTGGAGGTACATGAATCTCCTCCTGTGGTTCAGCCAATATCTAGTCAAAGTCTTTATGGTGTTTTAGAGAAGTGTCTACACAGTGCCAAAAGTGCCAAAAGAATTTTCAAACATCTTTCAGACTGGTTATAAGGCAAAGGATCTATTTCTTCCTTTGTATTTTTATTTTTTTCTGGAATGTTTATCTTGGCTCTGTGTAGACACAAAAACAGCAACCCCCCTTCCCCTCAAAAAAGAAACCTTTCTTAAGGAAAGACACCAGTGAATTCCCAATGGAATCATTGTTGTGATTGAAACGGATTATACAATATTGAATTTTTCAGTAAGATGAAGCCTCTACCTGGGCAGCCTTCTTTGAGTGTGCATTACTCCTGTGCATAAACAATGCAATAAGCAAGGATACATTCCATAATATGTTTATCTAAAGAATCTCTTGGGCTGGTGACATGGCTCAGCGGCGTAAGCACCTGCCTGGCAAGTGCGAGGGCCCGAGTTTGACTCCTGGAACCCACATACGAAAAAAGGGACAGTGATATCACTCAGCGGCACAGGTGCCTGCTGGAGTGTGAGGTCCTGAGGTCGACCCCCGGTACCCACAAAAAAAAAAAAAAAAAAAAAGAATCTCTCAACAGACATTATCACCATTACATTCTGTATACACAAGCTATATTAACAAACAAGGAAACCAAAGGGGTAATTTCTGCATTAGGATTTTGACATTTCACTCATGTTTCAAGAAACAGAGGAGCAAAGGGGAATAAGCATGAGTTTAGGAGTCAGATCTGGGTTAGTCCAACCTCGGCTGCTAACAAGATGTGGACTTTGGTAATGTCACATAAGGTCTCTAAGCCTAAACAAAATAACACCCAGTAATAATTCCAAGTCTATTGACTTATTGTGAAAAGTAAGCAGCCATTATAAACAAAGTATGGAATATCTATTCATGCATATCTATTCCAAAGGGCAATGATGCTAGTGTTAGTGTTAATATTAGTATTAGCATTTTAACAACCACTGTCATAACCTAAAAGACCTCAACAATGATTGGACCTAATCATTAAAAGTTACCAAAAGTAAAAATAGTTTGAAAGTTAGTAATTCTAAGTAGTATAGTATTGAATTAAATGTCCAATTCAAAACTTACAGTTTGGTCATTTTTAATACATACATTTTTAGCAACTATATTGCCTACTTAATGATTTGGAGCAATATCTAGTTGTGTGTGTGTAGAGAAATAAATAAAAAAAGCTGTTGGAACAGCTACAGGATAAAAGTTCCATAAAATGCAACTTCTAAATGAGAACCTACAGTAAAAGCTACAGAAGTATGAATATATCAGGATATTTATCATTACAGGCACATGCATAAATATATGCATACATATGATAATGGAAATTCTTTTATGGATTCAGTTTCATGTCCCTCATGGTGTTCAGTCAGTCTTTAACTGCACTGTCATATTTATTTAAGCAGTCGCACTGAGATGTACTTTTTTTTTTTTTGTACTGGAAATCAAACTCAGGGCCTCGCGCTTGCCAAGCAGACACTGTGCCACTGAGCTACATATCCGGCCCCCTGAAATATACTTTTAAACAAAGCTTTTTGCATCTTCAGGAATAGAAGGAGTTAGCATTTCATTGATATACTATTTTATGACACATTTATGACACAGATATTATTACTTCCATTTTATACATAAAGATGCTGGGATTTAGAAAAGCTCAGTGACTCTCAAAGCCACACTGTTGATAAATGGAATGGCTTGGGTTTAAACTCAAGAGTGTCTCCACCCAAAGATCTTCCTATACCACACTGACTGCCATGGCATTTCACTGTCTTCTCTTCCTTTGATTGACTGGTTGCTCTGGGGACAGCAGAGCCCACATGTTCACTCTGTTTTTCACTTGTCTCAAGGAGATGATTTTTCTTCCTTTTGCCTTGTCCTAGAATCTCTTCTATTGAAAAGACAAAGTGAAGCCCACTGTGTTAATTAACCTACTTTGTCCACTTATTTTGAAAGTGCTTCCTGTCATTTGTTCAATTAATTATAAATGGAGATGAACTAAGACCATGAGTTTTTGCATAGTATTTGTTAAGACTAAATCCAGGTAGCCTCTCTTACTTACATTTGGCAGTGAGCCTTTTGCTACAATAAGAGCAGTTCGTAATTGAAAAACAGTACATTGTTAATGATTTAATGGACAACCCAAAGCCGCTTCTGTCTTAAAAATAGGAATTATCATGAACATTGAAGTATCTCATTCTATATAAAACTGACGAACATTTTTCTGGGAAGCAAATCCTAGAACTATGTGTTTATAATCTGAAATTCACACTTACCATCATATTGTTAGTAAGATTAGCAATTGAGAAATATATACATTTTGCCTCTGAGCTTGGGACTGGGTTGTTTACAAAGTGATGTCTCTATACCCATTTTATTTGGGGTCATTTGCAACTATGACTGAAGGTTACTGGAGGGTTGCAGATATGCCACGTATTTCTTCCTTAATTCCACCTCCAGGGTTCTGTCTTTTATTGAATGAATCTCTTCTGCAAGGGCATGGGACATTTTTCCCCACATGGTGATGTCATTAGGGTTTATGTACATAAATGGTAGCTGGACAACTTTATCTAATATATTGGGTATTTTTGTTTCTAGAAGAGTGCATCAGTAAAAAAATAACTTTATATTCATATACCAGTGGAAAATTATGCTTCATAAATTCTTAAATATTCCACTGTATTTCTGCTGTTATAGTTCAGTAGGTATAGAAATTGCCATAGCAAGAAGTTGTTTCCCTTAACAGAAAGTTGTTTCCTTAACAGGAAGTTGTTTCCTTAGCAGAAAAGATGAAAGAAAGGACAACCTGAGAGGTATGTTTATGTCAATTGGCAGGTTTGGTAGCAAAGAGCAATAAACAAGGCAAGGGGGAGGTTTCACACTTCTGACGTGGAACTTCTAAATGCTTTTTTTTTTTTTTTTTTTTTTTTTTTTTTAACCAACATGGTTCAAAACAAAAATGGTGGCAGGAATGAGTCAAACTCAGAAGAGCAAAAGTTAGCATTCACCAGGGCACCTCAATTAATAAGACAAGAACAATCACATTATTTCTCCAGGAGAGGCAACACATCATATTTCCTAGAGCTTCCTGATGCAGGATGGTAAAATAAAAAGAAAGGAGAGTTACTTACTGTTTGGGTCTACGTTTTCACAGAGTTCTGTCTTTGCCTCACCGTTGGGTCTGTCACTGGGTTTGTGTGACAGCCGCGATGACATGGTGGCTGCTGTGACTACTGCCTTGAAGCTTCTCTTCCTTTTCTGGACATTGAGCTCAGGGTGGAAAATGATGATGTACACTTTCGGCATGTATAGCATTCCCAGCGCCACTGACGCACTTAGGTTCATGGAGATTGTAAGTGTGGTAGTTTGTATGTAGAGCTAGGAGACACAACACACAAGGCACTATTACAAATAAAATGACCGCAGAAGGAGTCTGAACACTTAAAGCGATGTCAACAATGACTATGGTTAGGAGAGAAAACATAACAATCTCAAAGGCCTTCTGATAAAAATGGAAGACAGAATATTCCCATTTATTGGAGAATTTACACATGGATTAATGGATGGAACGTCACTGGGTAATTCTCTGTGCATGCTTGCCTTGGTAAAGTCTCTTATGTGGAAGTACAGGGTAGACCTTAAATTTAAATACTTTTAATCAGAATGGCAGCTGAATTTGAAGACATGAAGATCATAGGAATTTGTAACCTTGAGAAAGACATAGTTCTTTTTTTATCTCATATATATACAAAAGTACTAAAACATAGCTTATGATTTACTATGCCGATATTTGGTATCTTATTTGAAAAAATATTTATATTAATAAATATTTCTTTGTATTGTTTTTCAAAAACAATACCTTTACCATACCTACAAAGCAATGAGTTAAGTTTCCTTAAAAAGTAAGACCTTCTTGCTTAAGTATATTTTATAAAACACAAAGGGCAAGAAACCAAGATCCATCAATGTGGCTTATCCACCATCTTTATGTTGGCAAATTACTAAGAGAATGAACAAAAGCTCATTCTGGCTTTGTGTTATTTGTAGTTTGGATGGTGCTCCCATAGCTGTCCTTGTCTCCTTTTGTTTCCTCAAGAAATCAGGTCAACTATTCACTTCCTGTCCAGTGTAAGTCATTGGCATGGTTGTGAATTTGAAACACTGATGCTTAAAGGCTGTGGGGAGTTGTGTAATCAGAAAGGGGAAAGCCACAGGCAACTTGCTGTGTGTCCTCTAGTTGTGTTTATAATATGCCTTACTTTGATCTAGAGCCCCTCATATGCTGAGGAATGTTTGAGTTTTGCATGACCTCAAAAGGTTAGATTAAATTGAACAGGCCAACATCACCTTTTATGCCTGTGAAAAGTGTAGTTCCTTGGCAATGTATTTTACTGTGGTGTCACAGAACTGTGTCTTCTCATTGATTTGAGGATAAAAGTCCTCATCCTTAATGGAGTCTACAAGGTCCTACACGGTTTGTGTTTGACCAATTTTCCACCATTTCTTACCTTCCTGACCTCCCATCCTAGCTCCCTAGGGCTAAATCAGAGTGAGATATCTTTTAAGTCTTGAATATACTGTGCTCTTTCAACTATAGAACAAGCATACATACTAGTTTTAAAAATTCTTTTTTCTCTGTATGGATTCTTTTGCCTTCACTTCTTTGAACTTCCATACCAAACTACTGTGAAATCTAGGCCAGCTTCTTTACTTATGTACTCTCAAAGGATTGTTTTCTTTACATCATTAGGATCAGTAATTATATACCTACTATTTGCCCATTTCCTCAACTGGGCTTTAGGTTCCATGAAATCAAAATCTGTCTCTCAAGGGCATTATTATGTCTGTATTACAGGAAAATGGTAGATACTTGATAAATATGTGATGGATAGGAGCAGATGGTTGACACATTTTCCCTATTTATGGTGCAATGGTCAAACAGCCCTTCCCTAAATATGTGAGAATTTCTATTAGAGCTATTGACTACCTGGACGTTTCTGATCTTAATTCTTTAATTGAAGTCCCTGTAGAATCAAAAATTCATTTGACATTTCATCTGGATGAAATACAATTTTCTAGCCAAGATTAATTTGAATTTGTATGTCTCTGAATGGTTAAAAGGAGCTGCCAGCTGCTAACTCTATAATGCATAATGAGTGAAAAATAGATAAAAACAATGTTGAATTAATGATCCTTTCAGTTTTTAATTAGATTATATCTCAGAAGCTCATCTTTTCCCACTAGAATATCTTTAGACTTCAATATCATTCCATTCTACAAGCCTACACTGTTCAAGAAGGCTTATCATGATCATAGGACTTTATGGATGTAGACAATGGTTCTTCCTTTGTTGTGGTCACAGCTATCATCTTACTTATGAGGGCTTTTCAAACTAAGGGCTACCCAGTTCAACAATGTAAGGTATACAAGCTAATCCACAGGAACTTAGATTGTGTTTTTGTTTCTCTGCTCATTAGTAAATTTCGCAGTAGAAGAAATCAGAGTTGATGTTTGTTTTATTATTTATGTATAACTCTCAACTATATGTGTATGCAGTTATATATATTTGTATGTGTGTATATTTCTGTCTTAGTTACTTTCCTCATTGCTGAGACAAAATACCCAATACCGAAGTTAAGGGAGTAAAGGTTTATTTTGGCTCACAGGTTATAGAAGTTTTAGTCCATAATTGGCTGGCTCCAAGGCCAGGTGGCCTAGCAGATAGGCATCATAGATGAGAAATAGTCCATGGCAAAGCAGGGCAGGCAAAAGACAGCACGCAGCAAGTAAGCAAAAAGTGATGAACCTCTTTCTGTCTCTAATATCTTATCAGGCTACCTATCCTTAGGACAGGTAACACTCACACCCTTAATCGTAGCATTGCACCATGAATCAATCCCAGTGTCACACACTTTAGATCCAGCCACTTCTGAAAAGCCCTTATGACTGCATGAGGCTTTGGGGGACATCTAGACACAAGCCATAACAATTTCCATACATAATTTTTTTTTTAATGTGGGTACCAGGAGTCAACCTCAGGACCTCGCACTTGCCAGCAAGCGCTTGTGCCACTGAGTGATATCACCGGCCCTTTTTTTTCCTTTATGTGGGTTCCGGGAGTCGAACTCAGGACCTTGCACTTGCCAGGCAGGCACTTATGCCACTGAGCTATCTGACCGGCCCTCCATACATACTTTTTAAAATCAAAACCTACTTAATAATTTGACTCCAAGTCTATAATGTTCATTTTATACAGTGTTTAATTATTTTCATATGCAAATATTAAGACTATGATATTTTGTTACAGTCTGGTAACACTTCACAAATACAGGACAACCAAGATAAATGTCAGTGACCAAATTCTTACCCTTGCCCATTCCACAGATCATTTTTACATAGCATGGTGATTAAGAATGAAGAGTCTTGAGGTAGTCTCTTCAAGTTCAATTACCAATTACTAGTTTTGTGACACTGGCCAAATTACTTCTTCTCAGCTTCTACATCTGTAAAATGGGGATAACAAAAGCATCTACCTCATAATATTACCTAGATGATTAAATAAGTTAGTTGTAAAATGCTTTAGATAGGATCTATCACATATTAAGTGCTATATAAATATTTTTAATAAGTATATAGGTAAAAGATAAGCTATAGAGATCCCAGAGATACAGGTCCACAGGGATCTAAGCACCAGGAGGGGGATTAAGTCACTGATTGTTTTCATTAATCATGACATGTTGACTTGATTGGATTAATAAATATTCATGGGATTAGTAAAGCACACCTCTGGGTGGGTCTGGGTCAGTCATGGATGTGTGGCCTTTGTTACTAAATATGGTCCCTTGTCCCTTTCCTTTCTGCCACTGTTCCCCTGCTCTGCTTCCCAGCCACCATGAATAAAGCAGCTTTGCTCTGCCATGTTCTTCCACCATGACATTGTTCCCTTTAGTCCAGTCAACCATGGACTAAGTCCCTTGAAACAGTGAACCAAATTAAATATCTCCTCCTCTAAGACACGAGTGTTAGATATTGTGCCCCAGTGGTGAGAAAGATGACTAATACATGATCTGTTGGCCTTCGGTGGGAGGCTCATCTATAAGCCCTGAGTTTTCATCCTTGAATCATCTTTAGTACATTCTTAGAGCAAATTACAATTTATTTGTATTTTGTGTCATGGGGTTCTTATTTTATCTGATGTTTTTTGTATAATGCATTACCCTGTTTAATCTTGGGTGTTTCACACCATTTTGGTTTCCTTATAACTTCGTTGAATTTGTAAAGGAGTGGGTGATCATTATGGGTCCTTGTCATCAAAGTTTAGGGAGCCAGGTACACATATGTTTTATTGAGATCAAGCCTTTCCCTTGGCTATGGCCTTCAAATCCACCCATCAAATTCTGGCTGTGTAACTTTCATTTTCAATGGAGAAAAGAGCATCTTCCACCTTGGCCAACCATCAATGGCCCAGGCCTGTGGGAAAAAAATAGACTACCTGGGAATTTCTGTGTTTTAATAATTAAGCTTTAATTTTATCATTAACCTAAATCAGTGATGGCAAAGCTATGGCACACATGTTACTGTGTTTTTCTTTTAAGATAAAAGATGTTAATGTATGAGGAGTTTTTTCTAAACTAGAACCACAGTGTCTAGGTTTAACTGCAGTGTTGGCACTTTGCAATAAATGAGTGGGTTTTGGGTTGCAGTTTGCCATTTGGTCTGTAACAATTGCCATCACTGACCTAAATGAATTCCCAGAACTTAGCTTCTGCGTCTTGGTCATATACACCTTTTTAACACTCACATATGGGTAAGCAATCTAGACTCAAGCAGCAAAGAGTTTTGTACAACATTCTGTATCAGTTTTCTTAGTTTCATGCACAAAATCCATTGCTACAACTATTCTCTTTCAGTTCCTCATGTGTAAAATGAAGATAATAGTTCTTACCCCATATGGTAGTTGTGAAGATTGAATTAATTAATACATGAAAAGTGCTTAGTAGAGTGCCTAGGAAGTATCTGTGAAATATTGCCTTGTAGCATTTATATACAGCAAAGTTAGATTGTTGGGGTATAGATCTCAGAATAAGGATTCCTTTGTAAACATCTTCTTATATTTTAAACTTGCTGCATATGTGTTGTCTAACTAGGTTGTATTCTAAAAAGTCCAGTTTCATTCCTTTTGATGGAGATAGAGATGTACCAGAAAGTGTACCGTTACATATATAGACATGGGGACAATTAAGTGCCAGGCAAAACTCAGCTGAATCTGCTCCATGCATTTTCTCATCTTGGCTTCAAAGTTCAATGTTGAATAACATGTGAATGCGTTTCATTGTTGCTTTATAAGCTGGTACACCACTTAGTTGACTTTTCATTGTCTAACTTTCAGTTGCTAAGAAACTTTAAAACTTCTGGTGTTCAGTCTGTTTTTAACTGCAGTGAGCTAATCACACTGAAATCATTTTAAGTAAAACTTCTTGCCTGTTCAGGAGTAGAAGGAATCGCCATTTAACTGATAAGCTATTTGCTAGATACCTAATATTTGATGTGCTGGAGAGCAACTCTGAAAGTTGCCAAGTCTTCTGTAAAAGTTTCAGAATCAATTTAACAGAAAACCCTTCTGAGAGATTTCAAGACAAGCATTACTAGCCGCAATAAAGACAGGCTGCACAGAGACAGATAGAGCACTAGCACTGTGGGGGAAATCCAATTTCACATATCTGTGTTCATTAAACTGGTCTCATTATGAACACTAATGTCTTCTATTATACATTATAAAAATGAACTACAATATATTTACAGTAATCACTTTAACCTATATAAATATTCAATTAATCAATTAGACAAACAATTCTGGGAGCAATTCGGTGGTGCCAAACCATTGATACAGGAGATAATGAACTGATGACGGCAAGGTGGAAATCTCTGTTAGTTGTGTCTTTCAGCTACACAGTATGTGAAACACCTTTTCCTCTATGGCCTCTGGGTCACTATTTCACTGAGATACTCTCAGGTGCCTGCGCTGGCTCAGGTGCCGGGCACAGCATGAAGAGCATCAGAGTCATATTTCCCGCCATCAGAGAACAGCATTCTAGGGGCAGGGGAAAACAGTAGAAAGATCTGTTGTATAACACGGTGGCTATAGATAAAAATGTATTTCTTACTGAAAAATTTCTGAGAGTAGTTCTTAAGTTTTCCTTACCACAAAAAAGTGTGTAAGGTAATGTATTAATTAGCTAGATTTAGCCATTCTACAATATACATATATATCAAAATATCACTTTGTACACCACAAACATACAGTTTAGATTAGTCAATTAAAATAAAATATATAACTAAGTATAATATTTAACCATTATACAATGCACAATGCATTAATTGCTGATTACATCCTTTTTTCACAATATATATATTGGCTCCTACTTACCCTTTCTCCTAGAATGCCTTTCTCTCACCTGATAACTTGCTCTTATTTGATGCTCAATGCATTGACACTTCTACATAAAGCTTTCCCCATCTTCCTGGTCAGGGCACTTCCCATTCCCAAGTTATAGCTCAAATAGCACTCAGCTTGGTCTGCTTAGAAGAATAGTCAATGTGCCATAATGCTTGCTTTGAAAATGCAAATGCATTTCAAGGGGATCAGTACATTAGAAAACAATTTGTTGTAACCTGAAGTTCATGTTTGCAAATGTGTGATTTCTTCCACAGGACACACTAGACAAACACAATAAGCTGCAGCCAACTGAACCAAGCTATGCAGAAATACACAGAAGACACACAGATGCCCATGCTTCAAATACCTGCTGTTATCCCCTTCTATTAATTCACAATAAATTACAAACAGCAATCCCCTGGCATTTTCTTTCATGGACAAAGTTTAAGTCATTTTTAAAAGGTAAAATACCACATTGACTATAGTATTACATACTTCTTAGCCATCTAACATGTTTTATACCTTGCCACTATTTTTATTTGTATATATCATTAGTGATGTTTTTGAGTATTGTATCACTAACACAAATTTTGCCATAAATCCTGTGTTTCTTATGGCACAATTTTGCACAGCATGGTGCTTTAATAACATGTAAATTGTATGAAAATATAACTGACTAGATGATAAACATGATGTGTGCCACTAAGTATATAATTGTTAAATTTTGGTTAGCGAAAAAGTTCTTTACTTGAAGCAAGAATTATGTATGATAAATATCTTTAGCATTAAGCAATATTTCAAAAAAAAGCTACCATTCATAGTCCATTGGTAGAAGTAGTTTTCCAACTGTGTTCTGTTTCCTCACTACTAAAGTAGAGATAGAAAGTACCTGTGTTAGAAGATTGTCACTGGGACCAAATGAAACGGCCACTATAAAATATATAGAACAGTGCCCAGCATGTAGCAACCAGTGAATAAAAGATGTTAGTATCATTGATTTATTTATTGGCTATAACATAAAATGACTTGCTTTCTACTGTATTCTTTCTTATACAATCTTAATACTTTTTGAAGTGATTGTCTTTCTTATAGAATCACTGAATAACAAACTGTTTAGAGGGAAAAATCTTATTAAATTTTCTTCTGTTTCATTTGAAAGTATACTCAAACTTTTATTTCATCTGTCAATGACTATTTAATGAGAAATAACCAATTTTGTATGTTCTCAGGTGACAGTTGAGAATTGGGACAAGAATGTTTTAATGGAGTCTTTAGGTGGGATGGGAGAAATTTTGTAATTCTCATAACATTCCCAAGTCTGTATGATAAAAATGAAAAATGTGTCTGATGTTGTCACAGTAAAGAGGAAGGATATATTATTATCTGAAAGGTGTTTGAAATATTCATGTGACTAAATTGAAATGAAAAGTTCCTGGCAGCAAAGACCAGTGTTCTCTGTCTTTATCACCTGTGCCCCTTGCTTACTAATTAAAGTGACCATATTTTTGAGAAATTAATAATGCTGCATGGCTAAGAATGGAACAGAACATTTGCAGTTAAGATTCCCTCAGGCATCCAAAAGGTTTTTCTTGGGTATGAAGTAGTATGGTATGATAGAAAAATGGTGGCAAACCTATGCCATGCATGTTATTTGTTTTTAAGACAAAAGATGTTTATATATGAGTTGCTCTTTCTAACCTAAAACTTCAGTATTCAGGTTTAATTGCAGTGTTGGCACTTCACAATAAATAAGTGGGTTTTGAGTTGCAGTTTGTGTTTTGGGTTGCAGTCGTCTCTTAAAGGTTCACCATCACTGCCATAGAAGGATCCAGTATCTAACCGGGGAAATATAGTTTTTTGATTATTGTTTTGTATTGCATCTTCTACTAGGATAATTTAAAGGAAAGAAAATATTTTTATTAGAACCAATTACAGATTTTAGCCTTGGACGGCTAGTGGATGACTTTCAGCATACTCTGGTTAGTGAGAGTCAAAGCTCAAATCCAAGAAATTTGTGGCCAGAGTGTGTAATATAAAATCCTATCTGAGTCTCACAGGGCTTTCTTGTGGTTTAGAAGAAGAAATAAATCATGTTTGAAAAGTAGTTAGCACAGAGCCTGGCATATGGGTGTTAGTCAGGAAATGCTGATGTTATTTATTAGACAGGTTCAACTTCTGCAGATAATTTTCATGTCATTCTATTTTGACCTCCTATCTTCAAGTAGACTATAGATAAATAGATGGATACGATAGATAGATGGTATAGTTAAAAAGATACCCACGAAATAGTCTGGGATAGGCATCTGGTCATTGTTTGGAAACTAATGGAGAAAAGTAGATGATTATTAGACAAATCTAGTTCTTCATGTCTTGCTTTTCTTGTTTAATATCCTCAGATGGACACCATATTAAGTCTATGCACAATGGAATTAACTATTTGGATGGACTTAAGGCAAGTGCTCCAAGTGAACGCAAATCAGTTTTTGGAGCATGAGATAAGTGATTCTGTTCATGCTTGAAATCACCTACATCTCAGTATTTTGTTCTCCTGACCTGAAACTTGATGCTCTGACTATTCCTACACATTGTAATCAGAGAGATGCTGTTATTCCAGTTGACCACATCTTTGAAAGTTTAGTTTTGCCCTTCCTTGCCACTCTAACAAGCTGTAGGCAATCTCGATGGTGAAGTCTTCCAGAAAAGACACTGCTCATTTTATTTTATTTTATTTTTATTATTTTTTTGGGGGTACCAGGGGTCGACCTCAGGACCTCGCGCACCAGCAGGCGCCTGTGCCGCTGAGCAATATCACCGGCCCTTTTTTCGTATGTGGGTTCCGGAAGTCGAACTCGGGCCCTTGAGCTTGCCAGGCAGGTGCCCATGCCGCTGAGCCATCTCACCGGCCTGACACTGCTCATTTTACTGGACATGTGTAAGCACACTCCACACGCACACACGGGCACGGGCACGCACACACACACACACACACACACACACACACACACGCAATTCCTCTCTCAGCACCCTTCTGACCCCTCGATTTTGATTTCACACCTTTTCCCTTGCAATTGTAAGGTTTGAGTTTTATTCTTTTATATAGCTAATATTCTCACAATTCGTGTTATCTAAATGGTTTATTTATCACTCCTGCAGGCTTGAGAGCTCAAAAATTGTTAGGCCTCTGCCTCGCAGTGATTTAGCATACAGAGGCAAGGCATTCTCCCAATAGTCAGCCTGGAAAGATACTTTTCTGCCAGATTCTGCCAGCTTCTTTTAAATCTCCACCCCATACTCATCCATATTGAACCTAACAGCCTTTTTGTAGGAGGCTATGTCCAATTCTGTCTTAGAATGTGAAAATGCTGGCTGGTACCTCACTGGGGAATATCTTGAGTATGATACAATGCTGTTCCGTATTACTCTGCAAGTCAACTTATGGGTTTAAAATAATAAAATCTGAGCTGAAAGAATTCAGTTTTTAAAGATCCAGGTAAATATCCCACTTTTATAAGTGAAATCCTGTCAAAACTTGCCAACTTTTAAAGTTCCCATTATAGTTTTAATAAATATAAAAACAAAATAGTCAAACAAAAATATTGATGTCACATTAGGGATTTATACATCAGCATTTCTTAGGAATATTTGGTGTGTTTTAAATTGGACTTGTAAAGTTTTCATCAAAATGAGATGAGATCCTAGAGGTCATTGACATGAGGACAGTTATCAGATTCTTATGAAAACAGCATTTTCTTATCTCAGTTTTCAAAGCCATTGACAGTGGCTTCCTGATGAACTTTGACAGTTTTGATTATCATATTCATCCCAGCTTTCTCCTTCCTCGTATTAGTTCTGGCTGGCGATTTTGTCTGATCTTCCTCTGTCTCTCCTACCTTAACCCTGGCTCCCTTCTTGCTCTTCGACCTCTTTTCTCCTTGCACTAGCATGCTGTTTTCCCTGTTTGCGACTATTTCCCTGCATTCCCACGACTGCCTGTTTGTGGATGGAGGTAGAACTCCAACCTCTGCCCTGCCTACATGGCACGTGGGGGACCCATTAGCTAATGTGCCCTGGGCCAGTCACTTCTGTGTCTGTGACCTTGCCTCACTGCATTGCCTCTTCAGGGGTGACTGTGCTCTAAGCCCTTCATCAAGTTCCTCCACTGTAGTAGTTTAAGCCTAAAAAGGGCAAATCATTCAAATGAGACTGCCCAGGAAATAGTAAAGTAGTCTCAGTTTGTGTCCCTAAATGGAACACTGAGGACCCTGAGGCTGGGCAGAGAGATGACACCTTCTTAGTAAGACAGACAGAGTCAGAGGAAGCAAGCTCTGTAGGGGAAGGGGCAGAATGGTTCGTGGCTTTTCTCTAGTCTTCTAAAGATCTGTTTCCCTTTGCTTTTGTTTCCATTGTGTGGATTAGGAATCTAAAAATATTCAGTAACCAGCCCCTCATCTCATTCTTTTTTTTTTTTTTTTTGTGGGTACCAGGGGGACGACCTCAGGACCTCGCGCGCCAACAGGCACCCGTGCCACTGAGCGATATCACCGGCCCCTTTTGCGTATGTGGGTTCCGGGAGTCGAACTCGGGCCCTCGCGCTTGCAAGGCAGGCGCTTACGCCGCTGAGCCATCTCACCGGCCCCCTCATCTCATTCTTGAGGGCCTAAGGTTGATCTCTGTTGTCACTTGCTCTGATTCTGCCCTCCAGACTTTCTTAGCTTCTTTACAGGATTTGAGAGGGAGTTTGCTTCCAGGTCTCATTTTTCTAAAAAACTCAGTGTTGATGGCAGGAGCATCAGAACTCTGGCTTTCCTGCTTGCTCACTTCCTGTCATGTTGGGAATGAAGATAAAACCCTAACCTGGCCCCAAGGACTCTGTGGGCCAGCCCTTTCTCACTGTCTCCACATTCCTCAAATAAGGCATACCCTGTCCTTCATCAGGGCCTGTGTACATGATGCTCCCTCTGTCTTACATGCTGTCCCTACCTGTCTTTCCCTGGTTTCCTCCCACCTGTCTTTCCACCTCACTTCTTTGGGTATATCTTCTCTGACTTTCAAGTCTACACTGTGTCCATCTTGTCTGACCTGATGATAGAACAAGTTATTTGAACAAGTCATTATTAGAACAAGTCATTTTATTAATCACAACTTGCGATCATACATTCAGGGTGTATTTCCTTAATGAGCATCTCCTCACAAGACTCTGAATTCCAGAAGCAGAAACCATATGTTTTGACTCAGTGCATAGCTCCAGTATACAATAAGTGCTTGATTCATAGTAGCTGAACAAATGAATGACTATAACCTGGGAAACACACACTGTCCAGCCAAGAGCAGTACAAGATGTTATGCGTGTGTTGGAATTGGAGCAGCAGAGATGGAGGTACATGTAGGCTTACTGTGGCACCGCAAGTATTTTGTGTATTCCTCCTGAGCCTGAGGTCTAGTACTTACAAAATGAGACAAGTAAGAATATATAATAGAGATAGAACCAGAATATTTTGTGAGAGCCAGGGAGGGAGAGAAAATCTATAAGTAAGCAAATCAAAGGCAGGGACTATAGTCAATGAGAAGGTCTTCATTCATTTCTAAATCTATGCCAAAATCAAAGCCATTCATTCATTTTGTCTTACAGATCACCTCTATCAAATCTCCTGTATGCTCTGTCCGCTTCCGACATAGGGCCTTTGCTTATGCTTTCCCCTTTCCCTAGAACAGTGGTGGAGAACCTATGGCACCTGTGCTGCGGCGGGCTTTTTGTATCATTGAACACTTTAAAAGGTTCACCATCACTCCCTTAGAATGCTCTCCTACCCAACTACCTTATCTTCTATTCATCCTTCAGATTTCCACTTAAGTTTAATCTCTTAAACTACGATTTTTTCTAACCAAAACGAGGTAATACTGGTTTATTATACATTCTCGAAGTAAACATCACCAGTCATCTGTCTTCTCTGTGTGTGTGTGTGTGTGTGTGTGTGTGTGTGTTTGTGTGTGTTTGGGGGAAAAAGGGGAGGGGGAGACAGAGGATTTGTAGCTATTTTCCCACGGGGAAGCATATCTGTTTATCTCACCATTGTAACCCCTGTGTCTACTACCATGGGTGGCAAACAAAATAATTTAATTGATACAGTCAAGGAAGGAAGTCTTGTGCACAAAAGGAAAGAGTACCTTTTCAGCCATTAGCTTCATCCCTCACCTTATCTCAAATAGAAACACAAAAAGTAAGCGATGGGCAGAGGAAAGAGTCTAAGGCTCCCAGGGACTTTCATTCCCTACCCTGACCCAAGGGAGAAGCAGTGGACTCTGTTGCTCAAGGGTGGCCACCTATATTTTCAAACCCTTCTACATATTCATTAAACAACAAAGCACAATTATCAATAATGACTTCCATAGAGCCTGCAACAACAATGAAAATCTAGCAACTCTGCCTTTGGAAGGATGGGAGCTTTTCTTTCAAAAAGCTTGGGCTAACACCCAGGTTAGCACCTAATTGTCTCCTCACAATAGAAAAATGGAATGGTTGCCATGACAACTCAGTGACTTTAGGCTTTTTTTTTTAATATAAAGCTACTGACTTTGACTTATCTAAGACACAACATGGATTTTGTTTTTGCCATTGTGATCCCTCTTGAAGTATTTTGGAATGAATAATAAATATTTGAAAACCTCACATTCTTTATAAAGTATGAAAGAGATCATAAAATGATTGACAAGAATATGAGTAAATTACTATCTCTCCACAATCCATAAAATATCTAGGCTCAAGTATAAAGTGCTTATAATTTAAGAAAAACCTGGTTTGAGATAGCTCAGTGGCATAAGCTCCTGCCTGGCAAGCGAGAGGTCCTGAGTTCGACTTCTGGTACCCACAAAAAAAAAAAAAAAGAAAGAAAGAAAAAGAAAAAGGAAAAACCTGGTTGCACAATTTGGAAAAATTAAGTATTATTCCATGATCAAACACCAGGAACTAGCAAAAAAAAAAGATTATTCTTTGATACTTGCAGTTCCATTGCATTTTATACTTTATGTTCAGTTTGTTATCCAGTTGGCTAATATTAGTTGTAAAATATTTCTGGAATCCATTCCTTTCTCTCTCCACTGACCCCACCCTATTCTTAAATATAGTCAATGAATATTGCTAAATTACAGAGAACAGTGGATACCACTTACAAGTTCCCAAGTGTTAGCTCTGCTACTCTACCACCCCCTCCTCCTACACTACCTTCTCCTCCTCATGCTCTTCACTTCATGCCCAGGATCCTATGGTAGCTTTCCAGCCAGCTTCACTAAATCCCATGTTGCTTCCCTTGAAGCATTCTGCTCAGAGTAACCAGAGTAATCTTTATAAATCCTGCAAATCATGCCGTGGGGGCTTCTGTATAGTATTTTGTAATGACTTCCTTTTGCCCTGCAATATCTGCTCTGGCTGTATTTCAACTTCCTAGACAGTCTCTTCCAAATATAATTCATCTCTAACTTTCTTGGGGGCTTCAAGCTCATTTCTAGCAAAGGGACTTAACACATACAGTTCTTTGCTTAGATTTTTTTTTTTTTTCTGTGCATGAACTTTAGCTAACTTCTAACTCAGCTTTGAAGTTCAATTTCCATTTTCTCTCATGGACTTTTGATGACCTACCTCATAGCAGTCCACCAACCTGATTTTTCTACTCCTGTGATGTTCTCTCATAGTAGACTATTCTTTTATTCACAGGATGCATTACAGTCAGTAATTATCATTGCAGTCATGAATTCATTTATCTCAACTTCTACCCTCCTAGAAAAAATTTAGCTTTATGATTGCAGGGTTATATGTGTCAATAAGAAAAATTTCAATGATATTTTTTGAACAAATAAAGGAGGATAGCAATTTTCAAGAAGAATTGCAATTGCAAAGAAAGGTACAATATTAACATCCTAATGAGTAAAATTAACTTTCTAAGATACAAATTTTGGGTAGATTTTGGGTCTTAAAGAGAATACACTTAGGAGTATGTTAATTCAAAATCTTGTTTCCAGAGAGGTTATGTGACCTATGCAGAGACACAGTCATCAGGAGAAAAGCTAAGATGAAAGCTGGGTCTTTTGTCTCTAACGCTCATTCTACTACACTGATATTCACTTTCAACTAAAAAGCCTATTTAATAAAAGAGTAGATTACAGACCTGTTTAATTCTTGATTCTCTAAAGCCTTAATTGCCAGTGGTTAGAAAAACAAACAGTTCTAAGTATTTCTGAAAGGAACTGACAGAAAATTCTGATGCTTTATCATTGATTTTATATTTGTGTTCATTTTATAGTTAAGTCCATATTCCCTAGCATGAAACATGAGCAAACATTCTTTTCATGAAGTTGAAACTGTGATTTCCCTGGCAAATCTATCTTCATGTCAAGGTGATGCAGTTTTGCTGTCCTTCCACCCACCTGTGTACACACACCCAGGCACATGCTCCAAATGATAAAATGATGTGCTCAAGCAGGCAGAATATAAGGTTCATAAATGTAAATATCACCTGAAGCACGTGTCCGAAGTGTCTAAAGTGTCCTGCAGTGTCTGAAGGTTTTGCTCACATGGGTTATGATATGGAACAAGACTAAGTCAAAGAGATCAAGGGTAGATCAAGGGAAGTAGGCATAGAAGGGGAGAGGGAAATCTAAATTTCATCAGGAATGTAGCTTGGAATTCTTTGAGTTTCAAGTCGACATGATGTGCCAGTATTTTTAGTATTTTCTTAGTGTTGTGGAATAAGACCTCTTCCCTTTCCATCTACTTTATACCTATTTAGATTATAGATGAAATGGAATAAAAATAGAAGTTGGCATTTCCAAAGGAGCGACTGTACTCATAATAATGCATACAGGTAATGCTGAGTGGAGTCCAGCAGGGAGAAAGATTTAGGGTCTTTACAGATGAACAGAATGGATCTGGATCATGGAATACCCATTGCATGGGAAAAGGGACGAAGAGCTGGTGGTCAAGGAAATGTGAGCCAAGGGGATTGAAGAGGAGATTTATTCCCCAAGGCTAACAACAAGACAGGCAGACTTTGTGGTGGCCTCAAATTGGAAAAGCCACACCTGTGAAGTAGTTGAAGGGATGAGTTAAGCAGGAAATGAATGTCAGACTCCATGAGAAAGAGTGGATTCAGCCTGAGCCTGCAACTGGGTTGCATCCTTAAAGAACTGACCATTTGACATATCTTTATGAACTTAGGGAAGGTTGGTTGTAGGATGTTTAGCTGGGCGTGGTGGTGCATGCTCACAATCCTAGCACTCAGGAGGCTGAGGTAGGAGGATCGCTGTGAGTCTGAGGCCAGCCTGAACTACTTAGGAAACCCTGTCTCAAAAAAAACAAAACAAAAAAAATTAATTATAGGGTGTTTAATAATGAACTATGACACCTGCTTTTTCTATTAAGCTCTGTATAATGCAAGTCTTGTACCCATTAGAGCTATTTGGGGACAAGCTTCCCTTGCCTTTGTGGTCAGAATGGTGATACCCAAGTTTGCCTTAAGACTTAGGACTAACAGATATATTCATGGTGTACACATGAATTCATGGGGTTTAGGAATTAGATAACCTTAATTATAGTGTCTGCTTTTTCACTTAATAGCCATGGAAAAACGTTGTTTTTAAACTCTTACATGCCAATGACTTCTCTTACTTTGAGCCTCAGAAACATGTCCTTTCCTTCTCAAGTTACCAAGATTTGTTTTCTTTTTGACAAAATCCAGGTCTCTGTATTATGGCACAAACTGAGGGAAGTCAACCCATGCTTTGAAGAAAAACAGAATTTTAAAATAATGTACTAACCATGTTTAAATTTTATAAGCTATTATTTACCAACTATTTAATATGCTTTATAAACAATTATGTGTGCATGATTGGTATAAAATTATTAACAATATATAAAGGAAGCACCAACAGAAATGTGTTTTGGATGTTGGGCTACAGCATCCAGAAAGTTGTACATTCAGAACTTGTCCCACAGACTTTGGTGGAGTCAACAGCTAAGGCCTTCTTTGGGAATTGTGTGGGCTGAAGAAAATCACTTTGCCTGAGGCTATGCCCTCTTTCCCTGGATGTCTCTAGATAAACCCTGGGAGATGTTGAAGTATAAAGATCCAGGCCCTGGGCCAGGTGGAGCAGGTCTGTAGGGCAACTGCAAAGCTCCCGAAGGGGCATCCACTGAGCCTTGCTGAGTCTCCACCACACCCCAACTTCTCCATCCACCCAAACCCTTTCTTCCCCCTGGGGTGGATACCAGAGGCACTCCCAATCACTTTCCTGCATTTGTACTCTCCAGAAGCCCAAACTGACTCACAGTACTATTTAGAATCCTCGTGGACATTTAAGTTCCAGTTAAAATCAGGAGTTTTCTAAATATATTTTATTTCATAACTCCCTTTCCAGCTCTTACATCAAAGATCAACTGAGAACCCTGTAATATTTATTTATAGCAGGTCTAAGAAAAGTCAGCATATCTCAGACAAGACACATTCTCTCCTTAGCACTCATTCCTTCATCCCTGTGACTCTGAAGTGAAACTCCCCACTTCACTTTTTGTACCCAGATGCACCTAAGCATATATAATACATGTTTTCCTTCTGTTTTTGTTTGGAAGACATTCCAATTTTCAGAAACTTTGCCATAGAACATGTATATGCTCTTCTTTCATATTCACCACTGGTTCCTACCTCACCAGAGTGGTTTTCTCTTTTTTGTTCAACTATTTAAAAGTAACACATATCATGATACTTTACTTTTTTATTTTTGTATGCATTGAGAAAATAGACATTTTCCTGCATAAGCATGACATAATCATACCTAAGAAATTTAATATCAATCTCATATTATCTAATATATGAGGCCGAGTTCTTCCATCTGTTCTAAAAATTTCTTATATGATTTCTTCCAGACCACAAATCCAATAAAGGTTCATGCATTGTATTTGGGTATATCTCTTTAGACTCAGAGTCTAGAAGTCTCCCTGCTTTTGGTTTTTAATTGAGGTATGATTAATAAACAATACTGCATGTATTACAAGAGTAAACTTTGATAAGTTTTGACATGCGTACAGCAGTGAAGTCACCAGTACAATTTGAATAGTCACCATATGCACCAAATCCACACTTTTCCTCATGCTCCTTTTTAATTTGCCCCAACTCCTTTTCACTTCCACCTATTGCCAAGCAACTACTTATATCACTGAAAGTTTTTATTTTCTAGAATTTTATATAAATAATATCCTATAATACTTACTGTCTTGTCTAGCTTCTTTTATCTACCACAATTGTTTGCAGATTCAGCCATGTTGCTGTATGTAACCGTAGTTCATTCATTTTTATTGCTGAGTAATATTCCACTGTATGGATGTATCATAGTTTGTTCATTCATCTATTGACGCACATTGGTTTTGTTTCCAGTTTGAGTGATTAATGTTGTGGATATTTATGTATGACTTAGTATGAACATTTTTTTTTAATTTGGGGGTGTAAATATCTTGGGAAGGAGTGGTGGATCCTATGGTAGGCATGTATTTATTTAACTTGTTAAGAAGCTGCTAAAGTACTCATTTACCAAAGTGGTGGTACCATTTTCTATTCTTATCAGCAATATGGGATGATCCAACTTCCTCCAAATCCTCTCCAACACTTGATACAGTCAGTATTTTTAACATTAGCTATCTAATAGATGTGTAGCAGAGTCTTGAGGCAGTTTTTTTTTTTTTTCTCTTTTTCCTAATCATTAGTGACATTGAGGAAATTTCTTGTGGCTATTGATCATTTGAATATCTTCTTTGGTGATGTGTCTGTTCATATTTTTTACCCAGTATTTTTGTCTGGATTTTTTCCTATTGTTGAAATTGGAGGATTCTGGTTTGTGGCTACAAGACTTTTATCAGCTATATCCTTTGCAAAGATTTTTCTCCTGGTTTATGAATTGTCTTTTCATTCTCTTACCATTGACTTTTGAAGAGCAAAGGTTTTTATTGTGATTAACTACATTTTATCAATCTGTTCTTTTATACATTTTGCTTTTGGGTGTGACATCTAAGAAATCTTCACCTAAGCCAAGGCCACAAAGATTTTTCTCCTCTCTCTTCTAGAAGTTTTGTAGTTTGGGGATTTATGCTTACATCTATAACCTATTTTACATTAATTTGTATATGTGGCACAAAGGTATGGATCTGAGTTCATTTTTTGGATATGAGTATCTTTCTAGCATATTTTTTGGAAAGTCTGTCCTTTATTGTATTGCCTTTGCATATTCATCAGCTTATTTCTGAGCTCTATTCAGTTTCTTTTCTTTTCTTTTTTTTTTTTTTTAATATGCAGGTACTGGGAGTCGAACTCAGGATCTCACACTTGCCAGGCAGGCGCTTATGCCGCTGAGCTATATCACCGGCCCACTATTCAGTTTCTTTGATCTATTTATTTCTTCATAGTGCCCTGTTACTTTGATTATGACAGAATTTTTGTTTTTATACTGGGGATTGAACCCAGGGCCTCCACTCTGAACTACACTGCCAGTCTTTTTTATTTTAAAGTAGGGTCTCACTGATTTCCCCAGGCTGAGCTGGAATTTGTGATACTCCTGCTTTAGGGTCCCAAAATCTGGGGTTATAGGCATGTGTCACCATATCTGTTTGATAAAGAATTCTTGAAATCAGATAATATTATTGTTAGCCTTATAGTTTTGTTCTCTTTTTTTGCCCACAGTTATTTTAGCTTGGTTCTCTGCATTTCTCTACGAATTTTGGATTCAGATTGTCAATTTCTATAAGAAACCGTTGGAATTTTGATTCATACTGCATTTGAATTTATAGAATGAGAGATTTGACATCTTCATATTGAGTCTTCCAATCCATCAGCATTGAATAACTTTTGAAAAATGGACTTATACATATTTATGAGAGACCCTGTGATAATTCAGTATATGCAATAATCAAATCAGGAAAATTAACATTTCCATCTCCTAAAGCATTTATCATTTTTGGGGGGTTGGAAACATTGAGCCCCTTTAGTTTTTTATAAAACATTCAGTGAACTGTTATAAACTATAGTGATCCTATGCTGCTGTAGAACATTAAAACTTATTTTTCCTATGTAACTGTTCTAACTTCTTTGAGCAATATTTTGTTGTTTCTCAAAGCGTTTGACTCTTTGGAAGATACCAGGACCATACCAAGAGCTCACAAATTATTTCACATTCTGGATTTGCCTGTTTTCTCCTAACTAAATTCAAGTCAGATGCATGTTACGAATACACTTAGGTGGTCCTCTAGGCACCTGAGTGCACTGGCTGAGGAGGCCCACTATGCCAGCTGCTCCTGGGGAAGCTCAGCTTGACCAGCTGGCTAAGGTAGCAGCTGCCACATCTCACAATTTTAAAGCTATAGTTTATCTTGTCAATTGGAAGTGACCTAGAGGCAGTCAAAATAGAAAACATATTTTTGAAAAGGCAAAGTATAAGTTTTTTTTTTTAATCTATATTCTTTCTTGGCAAGCAGAACTCCAGTTTTTACTCCAGATTAGAACACAGATACTACAACTCCCCTCCCCCTTGCTCCACTGGAATAATAGAAAAGGAGGGAGTGTTTGCCTACTCCTGGCACCTGACACCCAAGGACCATAGTATTCCTGGTGGGAGTGCCCTGGAGGAAAACTGGGATGAGCTCCCAAGTGATTACGATGGGAGAAACAAACTCCTTACCTTTTAGAGACACTTTTCACAGTGTGAACAACACAAGTTTTATTCCTATCTCAGTGAACTCTTATCGCCATGGAGCCAGAAAGGTTTTGATCAATTTTATAGGCTTCTAAGCTATGAGGCAATCTGTTTTATAGGCCTTCAATCAACATTAAACAAAAACAGGTGTTTCACTTACATAATAGAATGTACTACCTGGAAACAGATGGGACTTCCAATAGGTGATCACTTTCTTTCCAGACAGGATATATTTTTTACCCTGTGAGGAAAATTCATATCTTTTGAGATTTTACTATGTGTCAGGTTTAGTGCTATCAGATGTTACATATGTGATTGCTTTAAAATCATCTGTTATTGGAGTCATAAAATATGCTTCTAAACAGATATTGAGCCCTCTGCTTTAATCCAATGGGTGCCACTTCCCTTCAATACCTCATCTCCCATTGTGCTAAAGCTTATTTCTATAAATAACGTCTTCCACCTTGCAGCTATCGAGGGTAATATATTATGCATTGTTTCTTCATTCCTTTATATCCAGGAAACCTGAGCAAAAAGGTGTACTGGAAATAAGCAGAAGCAGCAATATTCATTTTTGCTCATGGAGGAAATTTCCAAGATTGAGCAAGTTGCAGCTAATGTTCACCCCTCGTAACTTATATCAGAGGAGGTCTTGAAGGATGACAGTAAGATAGAAATATGAGCAATTCAGATAAAAGAGTATTCAATTCCTGAGTTGAGATGTAAGAATTGCTCTTATCTTTAAAAAAAAAGCTTGGTTTTTAGAAATCTTAAAATAAAAATGCAAAGCAATCAGTGTATCAAAACTTTCAACATTTTCATGGTGAAAAACATCAGTGTTGACCTTCCAAGAACTCTCATGCCTTTTCACACATTAAAAAAAATTGAGAAAGTTAAAATCTGAATGGCATGTAACCTAAAATATATGGGAAAGTCTGGAAAGAGTTCAAAGACTCAAACTGAATAGGTAAAGTATCTTATAGTGATTATTTGATAATTTTGTTACATTTGTGTTGGCTATTTTGTATACTACACTATAAGCAATAATATGTATTTTCTTAAGATATATTGCTATTTACAGAAATCCTTTTACCCCCAAAAAATACCTTTGAAGTGTGTAGGCAATATTTTTTGCAGAGGACATCATTTACCTGCTATATATCAGCTATCTCTCTAAAAATGACTGTGGATCAATTTCACTGGATTTCGTATGACCTTGCTGCTGGGAATTCTTGCTGCAGCTAGCTTTCATTAAATGTTACAGATTGAATGAATTGGCAAGATAAGATGAAGCCAGCTATTGCCAACTTCTACCTAGACAAAAGGCTACCAAATGACGGTAAAGGAACCAAGCTTCATTTTCCCATAACCATGTGGTTCCAGCTTCACACATGGGAATGTTTTCCTCCCGCAACCTTTTAGACTATTATCTACTCAAAAGATATACAGTGAGCATTTATTTGAGGTCTTAATGCTGTGTTCTCTAAATTCTTTAGAAATTTACTGAACTTGGTTTATAAAATTCATTGAGATCAAGCAAGGCTGGATGCTTCAAACATTCATCTAGAATTTAGAATGTGTTTATATGGATGTGAACACACATCACCCGTTCTTCCTTCAGGCAGTCACAAGGAACGCCTTTCCATGTATACGTTGGGAATTACAGAGAAACATATCACAAATAATGTTCCTCATTCCTGTCAGTCTTGGCTCAGAAATTATTCTCTGGATAGTGGAGTAGCAGGAGTGGAGACGCATACCCGTGAGCAGAGTTTCTCCGAGCCTGCTTTAGTTGGAGGTTTCACTGGAGAGGTGTTTCCTGTGCCTAACTGCCTGGTTCATATACTGTGACCAAGACTTCTGCTCTCATTGCTTAAGACTATTCTTCAAGGACTAGGTAAATGTCAAGTTTGTTTACTTTTTGGGGGCAGAAAAAGGGTTTTCATCTATTATTACTGAGATTTAAGAGCTTATGTATCTGTCTCCCCTTCTAGCCACCACTACACTGGCTCAACTAAATGTATGAAGTGTATGTCATTCATTCTGAAAACTAGATTCCTTATGTTAATGACTAGTAAAGTAGTGGACACTTACTAAATGTTTATTTGAGAGAGGTTGATTCTTATCTTTTTCTTTTTGCCTTATTTCTCAACTCTGCTCTTCATTAATGCTACCACATAAAACCCTTTCTCCTCCTCCAAAAGCATGTTCTAACCACTTTAATACTTTGCTATGGACTGGGCTGAGTAAAAGAGCAACACATAGACATCACAGATGAACCCTGTCCCAATGTTTATATCTGGGCTCTATCTGAAAACATAATTTCCTTTGTTTTCTATATAAGGTATTCATATACCATAAAAGCATGACCCAAACAAGCACCAATTCTTGAATACCTTCTTGTTTTCCCCCAATTTTGACTGTTTTCTGTTTTTTGTTAAATTTTTAAATTCTCTTTGTAGAACTGCAGTATATTAGAAGGGGCAAACTCCAGAAGATGACTACCAGACTACCACTGCAATAGGGGAATATTGGAGACTACCCCACTCTGGTCATCACTCCTGTTGAAGCATGTAAGAAGAAAAGAAAATAGCCGTTGCTTTCCTACGCACAAAACTGCCCTTCCTTTAGTATTCATTACTTGGTTAGCCACATTAGTTTGTATGAAAACATTGTAGATTTTCCTCTTTTGATTTCAAAATGTCTCTGTACTTCAATCAAAGTAAATACTCAACTTTTCAGTGGCATAAATGTTGAAGTGGCAATAGTCAATGTGAATTCACTTTTCTGCTCAATTGCTAGGAAATTATGTGCATTTGGGTGATCTAATACTTCAGTTGAAAGGGATATCCTGATATTCTAAGGCCCAGTCTGAAAGCTCCAATTATTTCATTTGTTTTCCTATGATCTCTTCTTGACCTTTTTTTAAAAAGTGCTTCACTTTTCAAATGATATTCCATAAAGTGGGTGGTAATTTACACTTTTATGTGCAGGCATCAAGTAGGTTGACTCAGATATAAATGAACGTCACAGTTCAGAGCAATGGAGTTTAACCTCCCTGCTATGAGTATACAAAATGCTTTTTGTTGCTTTTTCTTTGTCTGCCACCACATACTTTATATGTTCCATTGTGTATGTTTTGAAAAATACACATTTAATACATACATGCACATATACATTCAAGACATATATTAAAAGGACTCTTAAAATAAAAACAACATCTATAGTAAAGATACTAGAGAACTACCAAACGATATCTCTTCAAGTTGTTGTCATATACCCAGCAAAGTGCTAGGTGCTTTTCCTTTATTCTAACTTCTAATCATCTAAAATAATGTTATCATTCTCATATTATGGGTTGGTAAGTAGAGATTCTTTATATACTGTGGATATAGTCACATAGCATCTAAGTGGCAGGACCCAGATCTGACTTACACATGCTTCCCTTGTAAAGCATGATGAAAATGAATGCATTTATTTTTTACTTTTTCCACATGTCCATAATTTCTGAAGAGCGCATGGGTAAGCAGATTTCTATTCAGGATGAGAAGTTTTCTCTTCAGTTAGAATCCATATGGTGCTTTGGGAAAGACACAAGTTCATTCATAATTTCTTTCTTGTTATAAAATTCTCAGTCTCTAACCCCCATGACAATTGAAAAATCTGCATGAGGTGATAATAAGGGAGAAATCTCACTCTTAGATCCCACCTAATGGGCATTGTCTGTTTTCAGTGGGATCCTTAGGGCATAAAAGTGCTTTCTCAAACCAAGAAGCTATTTGTGGGTTGGTGTTTAGTGGATAAAATTGTATGCACTTTAAAAGCTATGTATCATGAATCTTTGAAAGCTACCCTATTGAAAAAAGGGTCTTTGCCAATGTAATTAAGTTTTGTGGTTTTAACTGAGATTTCTGTGGCTGATTTCATACATGTAATCCTGAACAAATTTTCCTTCCATCCCAAAGAACGGAGCTGCATGCTTCCTCTTCCCTTAAGAGTCCAGGCAGGCTATCATGACTTTCTTCATGGTAGCCTGCCCTGCTTTGTCTTTATTTATTGCTTTTCCTCCTTTTACTGAGCCCAAGCTCACTCTTTAGAACCAATTTCTCTCTCACTCTTCCCTTTTAATTTCTTGAATAAACTTGGCCACTGCTTTATGCTAAAAAAAAAAAAAAAAAAAAAAAGAGTCAGGCAGTTTGAACCGTTAGCTGGACAATATTATTCCAATGGTCAGTACCTGACATGCTGTGTAGCAGCATGGCTGCACCACCACTGCATATGATGTGAGTGTGCCCATTATTAGCATTTGCCTACACTGTCATTCCAGTATCAATCTGATCACATTTGATCAGTTTAATTGGAAAGAAACTTTCTCATTCTCATTGATAGAGGATGCTGGGTGCCATGTCTTTTCCTTCCTAGACTTCATCCCTCTCTGTAACATGAAAGAGTTGGGCCATAGTAAGGTTCTTGAATCTGGCATGCATAAAGATTTTTCTGGCACTAAAATAAAATGGAAATTCACTTATAACCAACTTTTTATTCACTGGTTTGTAGTGAGACTGGAATTTTTCACTTTCAGTGATCCCCTCCATTTCTTGACCAGTGAGTCTTGAATCACATTTTGAAAGAAGTCGACCTGGACTCCAGCTCTGAGATTTCTTCAAAATTTGATACTCTGTGAAGAATTTGGGAGAACTTTGGCATGTTATGTAGGTCTTTCTGCAAATTGCTAAAGAACCTAGCACGTGGTAGATTTAATAAGTGCTTAATAAACACAGACTAGTAGAAATAATTTCTGGTCACTTCCATTAAGAGAACAGTTTCAGGAAACCATTCCTAAAATGTCCAGAAAAGAGAAGCAGCAATTTCTTGTCAGTTAGCCTCCTGCTATCCTTTAAATATGTTCTGATTTTTTTCCCCCTGCTTTAGACTCTATGGCAGCTGTGCCATGGATAAGCTAGTTAATTTCTTTAAGCCTCAGTTTCCTCCTTGTAAAATGAGTGTGAACATAACCCTCATAGGATGGTTGACAGTGAGATAAATGAAATACACAGATTAAAGGCTAAATATACTGTGTAACATTTAGAAAATGATCAGTGAATAACTGCTATTGTTCTTACTGTAATTTTTGTTTGGGGGTTTAACAACCACTCTCTCCCCTTAGCTATAACAGACTGCTTTCACACTTCTGCCTATGCCCCTCTGCAAGGATAACAGATCCTGTGATCCTGTTGTGATCCTGTGATCCTTGGGAAGGGGACAAGCCTTACTATGGCCAGTGCTTAACTGAGGATGCTGCAGATCTGGATCTGAGAGATTTACTCTGCAAGTTTGAGCAAATATAAGAGGGTTTCATTATAGAAGTTGAATGAATAGAGTTGGTCTTCCCACTTTGGGGAATTTTGCAAACATTTTCCTGTTGTTCTGCCTCATATTTCAGTATAAACCTCATTTAGGTTTTTGCCAACACAGCAAAGAAAATTTATTTTTCTGGTGAAATTTTAGTATAACTTTACCTGCTTTCTTTGAAATAACCTGCCATGCATAACTTTGTGGCTGAAGGGTTGCAAGCAGGCATAAGCTGGGCTTTTCTTTAGCCAAACTCTTTTGTTCAAATGGATCAGGTTAGGTCACAGCACTGTAACTAGGGATAACTGATGCCATGGTTAATGGGGTCCTCATATAAGTTTACTAACTTCCTATTATGCTATAAGAGGAAATGAGGGCTGGTGAGATGGCTCAGCGGCATAAGCACCTGCCAGGCAAGTGCGAGGGCCCTAGTTCGACTCCCAGAACCCACATACGAAAAAAGAGCCGGTGATATCGCTCAGCGGCACGGGCGCCTGCCGGCACCCGAGGTCCTGAGGTTGACCCCCGGTACCCACAAAAAAAATAAAGAAGATATTAAAAAAAAAAAAAAAAAAGAGGAAATGAGAGCAAGAAAGGTGGGAGAAGGAGGTAATTTCCTATTATTTTAGGTACAGGTAAGACATAAATGTGGGCAACCCTGGGGGCTTACTTTCTAAACAAAATAGGGAGTGAAGTTATGGACAGTATTTCAGTGAAATGGTAATTCAAATTGACTTTTCTAAGTGTTTACTGGGAGTCAGGTACTGTGCTGTGTACAGCACCTGTCACCTTTCCACAGGCGATACGTTCCAAAGCACCCAGTGGGTGGCTGAAAGCACTGACTCAAACTATAGGTGTATTATGTTTTTCTCTATGCATCCATATCAATGATAAAATTCAATTTATAAATTAGACACAGAAAAAGATTAACAACAATAACTAATAATAAAATTGCCAAGATCATTCCTCTTGGATGCCAGTGTATCTTATAACTAAGTCAGTGACTGACTGGCTGGTGAACAGGCAGTGTATGAAGCACGAATACCCTGGACAGAGAGGCAATGCATGTCCCAGGTGGGACAAAGTGAGATGGTATAAAATTTCATCATACTGTTCAGAATGCATACAATTTAAAATGTATGAATTATTTATTTCTGGAATTTTCTATTCAATATTTTTGGACCATGCTTGACTCTGGACAATGGAAACCATGGAAAGTGAAACCACAGCTAAGGGGGACTACTGCATAATATGTTTTGTGTATTAGAACAGTTCAGTGGTACAATATCTGTCTCAGGTGACTTCCATCTCCTCAGATAAAAGCCACTGATTTAGGGGGACCCGAATTCACATAGCTGGTTAGTAGAGGAGCTGAGATCCAAACCCAAGGGTTTCCAGTTCCTAAATTCGTGTTTCAAGCTCCTCACTGGATGGGAAACAAGGCCAAAATAATAAAACAAAAGTGTTATTTTAAAAATAGCACAGTACTTGTAACTAATTAGGGAAAGACAGATTCTGTTTCCCACTATTTGATACCTTATTAATTCAAAAGGAAAAACTGAGTTTCTAGGGTCATTCATTCATAAACACGTAACAAAGAAAGGTAGAAACAATGATTGGAGTCAGTGAGGCTTTCATTATACACATAGCAGAGGGGTTAAAGATGTCACCCAACAGATGTGGGAGTGATAGATGAGACTATTTGCACCAAGCTTTGTCATTATCATGTTGAGTAGGCAAGTTTGTTAAAAGGCACAAACTGAAGTCCAGGTTATATGGCATTTTCACAGTATTAATTACCTTGCAACTTATTTATGTGTCCTCTCTACTTGCACAAAGTTGTTTTTCAAGGATGTTCTTAAGGGGCTTACCATAAAGCTATATAAGCTTAGAGATAGAGACTAGATAACAATGATACAGAAGTGGGGAATGGTTTGAAGAGGACCCTAAGATAGGAAGACTGTAAGCTATGACCATCATCAAGGCAGGATTCTAACCTTCCTGGCAGAAAACGAGAGAAGCGTCCATTGAGGTGATTTAAGGCAGGGAGCAGGGAGCAGTGTTGGAACCAGCAGGATTTGGAAATAGTATTGATCTTACAGCCTTTTGCTTGCCTTGGCTCCAACTTTTGAGTTATTTTTTCTGCTTCTACATCTGTGTAATAAGTATAACTGTATCTCCAACCCCACAGAATCAAGGTGATACTGAGTGGAGTTGATGTTTATGAAAGCCCTGCTCTTAGGCATATTTGATTCGGCTAATATATTTTTTTCTCCAGTACTGGGGATTGATCAAGGGCCTTTGCTTTGAGCTACATACCTAGCCTTATATTTTTTATTTTGAGATAATTGCCTTGACAAGTCACTGAGCAGCTTGGGTTAGGCTTGAATTTGCAGCCCTTCTGCCTCAGTCTGTCAGAGACTGGAAATGCATTCTTTGACTTTGGATGCCTTTCCTTGGAAGCACGTGCCATCAACTTAGTGTTCTATACTCATATTGTTTTACTTTATACTGCTTCAGAAATTTTAGATTATGGATTCAAAACCTTTGGTTTGATGGGATTAGCCAACCATGTAAAATGAGCATATAAGCTCTTCCCATCCCTTGGTCATAGAGAGACTTGATGGGCAGGGTTTAGAAGTAAGATGGTTCTGGGAACAAGATTTAGAGGTAGCCTAAAGCCCCAGGTGAGAGTTGGCACGATGCTCAGGGCTTCATCAGAGGATTCCACATGTCCTCAGCAGTTACTTTATAGTATTTCTGAAGTATCTGACCCTGGACACTATTTTGAACAGATTCCTACCTAGATGTTTTAGTCAGAATTATATCTTTTCTGAAGACAAGTAAAGAATTTAAAAAATTTTAATTATATAGTCCTAAATGCTACCATTTCTTAAGTGCCTACTATAGAGGAATTTATAATTAGGTGATATAAGGTAGAAGAGAGATGGAAATAAAAAACACATATGTGATTAAGAGAAGTATAGTATGTTACTGTGCTAAAGGCTTAGGTAAATAAGAAAAAGACAGGATAAGCAGGCTCTGTGGCACAAAAAAGTACAAACGTAGAGCTCTTTGGAAAGGGAAATTGAGCAATGTTGTAGATAAAAGATTGTTACTAAGTGGGTAGCTGCAGCTGGTTCATTCAGATAGCACCTGTAGCTCAACAAAGTCCCTAAATCAGGAAAATGCCTGAGGCGTGTGAAGAACTCTTTGTCCTGTTGTAAGGGTGGGATGGAATCACAATGCTGCTGTGTACTTATCCTTGGACCTGGCCTCATGGAAAAGTCTCCGAAAGAGTTGGATGATGTCATATGTATAGCTAGTCTAAAGGAATACTCCAGTTCTTGATGACTTGACACTTTCTGTCATCTTATAATTTCTGTAAAGTCACTGGAGTGGGTTGGGCTATTTTAGGTGATATGACCAACAGTAACTTGTCAATTTGTCTACCTCCTTCCTTGTGAAAATGTATTTCTGCCAAAGAGCTATAGAATGCAAAGTGTGTGCTGATGAAGAACCATCTGGGATCTACAGTAAACATTTCTGATGTCAACTGATAGCTTATTGAGGGGGGTGGTGTTTGTTCTCCCCACTTTGCAAAGAGGAAACAGGCTTAAAAATTTAATGGACTATCCACAGACTTGTGAAACAGGAAGTACAGAGCTGAGGTGACACTGTCAGGAGTCACCAACCATAAGAGGAGTGATCAAAAATAAGGTGAAAAATTACAATAAAAGAAACATTGCCATCCACGCCCCTCAAAATATTTCATCTCACTTCAAAAAATACTCATCTCCTCATTCTTGCCACTTTCTGAAGCATCTGGAAGTCCCCTTTCATGCGTGTCTTTTCATGGCTGCCTTGATGTCCTGAATTGATTCAAAATGTTTGCAGCAACTTCTGTCAAATAAAACATTACAGTGCATCTTTATCCATCATATTCATTGGAACTGGCACCATGTGACTTCTGGCTCTTCCCAAAGTTAAAATGACCATAAAAGGTAAACCTTTTGAATTGGTTCGACACATTAAGGCAGACATGACAGTGCAACTAAAGATATTCATGAAAGAGGACTTTCAGAACTGCTCAGAAAGTGGCATGCATGATGGGAGAAGTATGTCCAAAGTAAGGGGGATTAAAAGCAATACGTCTTTTATTGTAATTTTTTTTTAAATTTAGACCTTCAGCATACATTTTGATCGTACCATATATACTGAAATCAATACTATGCACCAAGCATCATTCTAAATCTCCATAGAGCAGCCATCTCCTTCCTTCTCAGCACCTACATGGTTCTCCTACTCCTCCTCCTTTACCTTGATCCTTGGCATGAGATCCACAAGGAAATTAGTAGGACAGATACATATCCTGTTTTTGCAAAGGACAGTCATGTTTATACCTGTCATGGCTTACATATAATGGGTTTCCCCTTTCCCTCTCAAACACGTTTTCAGTTTGGAGGATGAATCGTAAGATCATTTTAGATTAAGTGCTTCCTTAATATTCACAACAAGCCAGTTGCAATTTACTGACCTGGTGCTCTGGCCTAAGCCTCCTTTCAATTAGTAAATGTACTCACTGCTCTTCAATTTTTCATGCCCTCCCCTTTCCCATGTGATGTTGGTCAAAATGACTGTAAAGAACTTGTCTAATTCCAAAAGGATGCTAGTGGAAGAAGGCAGGCATAAGGTTTAAGACACTGGCAGGGAGTCAGAGGGTGAACTGCATGTCCTGCAGATGTGCTTGACCTGGGGAAGGGAGGAATTCCACTCCCCACCTCCGTCTTACTGTAGCTGGCTGGAGCTTTTCTTCTGCTATGAACCACAGGACCACATCCAATTCAGCCTCCTGGATCCTTGTCACAAAATCACATCCTTTTTAGCATCCTCCTGTTTCTGATTTGGTATTTCTTCTAAAAAGAGGGGTGGAACTCTGCTATCTCAAAACCCAGTGGTCCCAAATATTTGTAATTTCAGCAATATGGAGGCGAGCCCTTCTTTGGGCCATATGTTAGAAATGAGTTGAGATTCCCTTCTTGGAACCAACCAGCAATTCTCAAAGAGCCAAAGCTGAGGATTCTTTCCTGAGATTGTCAATGAGATATGAGAAAATAACTCTCCCTGTCCTGCTCACCCTACCACCAGAAGCTTTGCCAGTTTGCCAGAGTTCTAGAAATTCACTCCCCGGTCCAGCAAAACAGGACTAAGAAGCCTATAAATAATCATCTTAGTCTCATGTCTCTGCAATAGCAGAGAGGCTGGTGCTGGAGAAAAATAAATTGACAGTGCATAGACAACCCAAATGAGTATTGAAGCATGAAGCATGCATGATGGATTTGGAAGTACAAACAGCATTATGTTTCTTAGAACAACCTCTGTTTCAACCCCACCCGTCTTAAACTATGGCTTGAATTCTTTTCCGAGTGTAAGGTCCATGGCTAGGTTTCTTTTTCAGATGCTGGAACTAAACTCAAGAAAAGAGAAAGAAACCTTTTGGGTCCTGGAACTGAGATTCAGTCATTCATCGGTAGTGACTGAGGCTATACAAATACCCTGTGCTATTTTAGCTTCATGTGTTGAATGAAAAAGAAGCTGACCCCTCACACTCCATTTCCTTTCAGACAATAGGCATTACAGCTTAGTTGGGAGTGGGATCTATAGATAGTTTTCATGAATTTTCATGCATGCCCTTGCTGTAAAGTTTTAAGGACCCTCTGACATTGTTGAATTTTTTTTTTTGAGGATATTATCATTATGAACTTTGAATTTCCTCACTGTGTTCCTAGAATATGCCCTCTGCTTGCCTTCTGTAGACAGAAATGAATGCTACACTTCACAGACGCTGCAACTGTAATTAATAATTTTACAGATCTGAAGCTAAATTAGTACCAGAGCCTCCACAAGTAGCAGAAGTTTCCTTCTTCAAGGTGAAAACAGATACATTCTTTATAGCAGAAAGTTACTCATAAATTTCCATTTGGCCAGACATGGTTTGCCACCTCCTCGGTATAGGGACTAGGAGCAGTCTGTGCCCAGTGCTTTATGTGCGGCACCTCACTTTGTTGCTGCAGCGCGTAGCAGACAGGGACCATTATCATCACCAGATTCTGACAAGAAAGGGAGGCTTTCAGAAGTCACATTCTTATTCAGGGTCATAAATCTGAGATTCACACGAGGGGATGTCTTTGCCCCAAGGCTCATGTGCTCACAGCAAACAAGGTGTCGAGAAACACTAATGTCACTTACTATCGAGGGCCTCCATATATCATTAAGTCATTTTTTAAATTACCTTCATGGAGGATAAGAGAAGGCTTCTTCCCTTTCCTGAATAAGCTGGCTATTCAGATATAACCATTCATATCCAAATAATGTAGGAAAGAACATAAAAACAAATAACTCACCCTATAGTTAAGTCCTCAAATTTTCCATTTGAAGACTAGATAATGATGTGCTGTAATTATTTAAAAACAACAATCTATTATCATCACTGTGAAATTAACAATTATTATAGAATTTATCTTAGCTTGGAAATTTCTGCTTGTCAAAGGAACACCCCTTATCTACCTCCCCTGCCTTATTTTTACCAGTAGTAGAAATAAATTTGTGTAGAAAATTACACAGACCATGTTATATGAATAGGGATGGCTCAGGGGAAGAGGATGGTAAATGATTGGATTCAGAGAAATTTTTTTCTTTAACCTAAATACCAGTAATCTCCCCAAACACAAACCGACTCTGAAAACCAAAAGTGACAGTATAAAAATTATTAACTCAAGGGCCAGGGATACAGCTAAGCAGTACAGTGCCTGCCTGGCAAGCATGAGGTCCTGAGTTCAATTCCCAGTACTGGGAAAAAAAAAATTATCAACTTATTCAAGCAAACCAGGGGATGCAATGTCTATGTGCCCACTTCATTCATATACTGCTGCTAAAGAACAAATACCTACTACCAAAAAGGCCAGAAAATTACTCTTTTTATGAAAACTTTTTTAAATGCTTATTTTACTACCCTCACCTGATGAAGAACATAATTATTTGAAGGAATCTTCATTTCTTTCTAGGTTCTTACTTTCCTGGGGGAGTGAACATGGCAGTGTCAGTCAGACACACAATGCTGCAGGGTAGGGGAAAATACTCCCTTTGGTGTATTGCATTAGCCAAAGTCTCAAGGTCCCCCAACTGAATCTCGGAAGTGTAGTAAGCCTTCGTCAACTGAATGTTCTTGTCCCAGGGAATGTCACAAACTCTGGTTTCTGCCAAGTCTCTGGAAATCTTTTTTTGAAGTCTTACTAAGGCTATAATCTTAGAAGCCAGATTGCTTTGTATAATAAACCTTAGCTTAGCTGAATCAGAGCACCTTTTGATATGTTCACAAATTAGACTTCTCTGCCCTAGGAGAAACTGACCTCTTGTTTGTACTTCTTGTGACCCAGATATCTAAGATTTTCTTTGCTTTATAGAGCCCCTCCCTTTTCCTTCCCATACCCCCACCAAAAAAAACTATTTTCTCTATTGTAAACATTAGAAACGAAACTATACATAACTATAGTTTAATGACTTAAATTTATAGCTAAATCAAGAGATATTAAAGAGTTCCCTCATTTTTTCCTTTGGGTGCCCTCAAAATCACAAAGAAGAGAAAAAGATGACACACAGCTCTGGAGGTCACCACACAAAGCAATTTGTCCTATTTCTTTCTAGTATGGCAATTGAAAGTTGTGGTGTCCATGAGTCCTAATGAGCTTCAGAGGCCAAATGGCTCTCCTTTATCTGAAATGCTCTATTTGTAGAATAAATAAAAAGCAATCCATATTATATTAGCAATGAAAGTGGGCATGATCTCAATATACTTAGGTACTTTTGGTTTGTCCTCTTCTTGCTATCTACAAGGTCATTTCTCCCTTGCTCTATTTCATGTCTTTGAATAGCAAGATCATCTGCTCAAGTCTGTGACTATCTTTCCATCCGCCCTTCCCCACTTCCATTCTGTAGGAAATGTGTTTTTCTTTACTCCAAATCTACATGTCTTAAGTATGTTTACTTAACTTTATAGAAAATGCCACCATCATCTGTCACCTAGTAGACTTCTAAGTGGTCTGCTTTATTTTTCTTTCTCCTTCTAAAGTCCAGAGAGAATGATGGGGGGGGGTTAAATCAAATGATTATATCTATACATAAATGATTATATCTATATCTATATCTCTTCTATGTTTAAGACCATATTTAGCTTTCATGCATTTGCACTAAATTCCAAACTCCTCAACATACTCTGCACTATTGTTGCACAATCAGACCATAGCCCTTCTGGTGCCCTTCTCTTCCTCACTTGCTCTGTTCTGGTACTCACCCTTTTTGCATTTCTCCAACAATTTAGTCTCTTTCCTGGTTGAGTTAGCTGGAGGAGAAGGCTCAGGAGCATGTGCTCTATCAATTAGCAAGGGTAACTAAAGTGAAAAGGCTGATTTTGAGAACTAGGAAGAAAGAAAAAGAGGGAGAAGCATATGTGCTATACCCTTTGTGAGCAGGGAGGGACCACTTTGAAGCTGACCACGTAAAAGACTATGGTCAGGCTCTAACCCTTAGGAACAGAAATGAGAGGAAAAGATAAGGTTTTTCCAGGCTGATTCTTATAGAATGGACATCCACATTCACATCGTTATACCCACACCCACTTGGATTCTTTCTTTCTTTCTTTCCATGTAATCACCGATTATCTCTCCTTAAGCACTAACTGTAGGTGTGCAGGATGAAATGCCAGAGGATCATCAGAGTGGAAGAAGAACACAATGGGGAGCATTCTGGTTCTTTATGCAGCACATGCTGGCTTGAGACGTTGGACCTTTTCTTGCCTCAACCCTTGAAAATGACCCCCAGAAACAGACTTCCTATGACTCCTGAAGGAAATTCCGGCCTTCTTCACTCAACAGTCCAGCTGGGAATTGCTTCTTTAGACTAGGAAATGGCCTTTTCTGATCTGAAAAGGGTTTGGAACCCAGAGCCATTCACTGTAATCAAAGATGCTAACTCTTCTCTCGCATTCTGATCAGTGTGCACAGATACACACACTCTTCCTGCCTGCAAAACTCATTAAGGAAGCATAGAGTGAAATGCTGCTGCCTCTGTTGGGCATGGGCAACCTGGCAAAGGCTGTTAACCGAAAACTACACACATGTCTTTCAACTCACATGTACTGTATGACACAAACAGGTTCCAATGAGAAGTTGGATATTAGATCTGACAGGATGAACTGCACCATTATGGCTTGAAACTCAGTCACGGTCCACCCAACAAACACATCTGAAGAAAGGTAAAAATGACCAGTGTGACAGCAGTAGATTATAGGACACGGCACTGAGATAAGAGTTTTCTCTTTGCCTTAGGTTGGGGAGCTATTTGTTAGATTTAAGTTCAAAAGAAAGAAATAAAGAAAATAATGTGCTGATAGATCTTTGCACATGTTTATGAGGACTTAGCAAAAAAGATCACATTTAAAACAATCAACCAGATGCTGCCCAACCAATGACAAAGTAAAATAGCTTATTTATGCAAGGCCTGGGTGTGTTAAATTCTGTCCCAATATCCTCCTAAATAGCAGGAGGCTTTGGACACCAAAAGGAAAATTGGGGTCAGATTGAAGAAGATTACCACCTGTAGAGGCTAAATGCAAAGGCTGATCGTTCAGTCATAAACAGGTCCACAAGGGCTCATTTTCAATTCTCCTTCCCAGCAGCATGCAGAACCATGCTGCTCCCCTCAACACTGCAATCTGGGAGCCAAGTTAAGATTTCAAGTCTTACAATTCTGTGCATTTGTAGAGATTGGGTTTCATGCATCTAGGAAGATAGAGAATGCAGGCTTTTAATTTTCATTTCATATTTTCTAAAGGTTGGCCATGGGGGATTTATCTTCTTTGGAATCTGCTTTCCATGGTCTTTGATCCATCTTTCTCAGTTCATGAAGGTGTGTGAGGTACAGGGAAGTAGTCAGTGGGATTTTTATTTATTTATTTTTTTTTTTTGAGGCAGGGTCTGAGTTATCCCTCCTGTGTAGCAATAGCTACACAAGATCCACTTGGGGAAAAATAGGAAAGTAGAGCCAGGGATGATGGTGTTAGGTATGTAGATCTTAGTTCTTGCATACTTATTTTAGAAAATTAAGCAATTCCGTCTGTGTACCAAACAAATTATACAGACTGATGGTGAGCCAAATCTCAGGAGCCGTTTTCCAGATAACATGGACCTAAAAACCTAGCTGTACAAATACAGATAACTGAAACCCCAAATATTTCCATGGAAAGGTACCACAATAACAGTCTACACTCTTATTCCCTCCTGTTGGCATTGCCACGCCTGACTACCCTTTCAAATGATAACGTGAGACATGATGTTACGGTATTCAGCATGAAGAAGAATAAAGATTTAGGAACAAAGAATTGTTTCTCAGTTTCTATATCTTTAATATGCTAGGAATTTGTCTGGAAAGGAATTGAATTATTTAGGTAATTTGACAGAAGGAATAAAGAAAAACCATGTTACTCTCTGATATAAAATATATTAAACAGCAGCCAGGGAGTATCTGAAGGATTGGTTCTGTGCAATTAAAATTGTTTCTGCAAATTACATTATCAGAAGGTCTATAGTGATAGAAAAAGGTTCACGTATATCTCTAGCTTCATCTCCATTCTTTTTTGCATTATATTGGTATTCTGACCTTCACACATACTTTACTTTAGAATTTGGACAAGAGGCATCATTGATATATGCACAATCTGGAAATTTGCTCTTCAATCCCAGATGTAGAAATGCAGGACCATAGAGATGCCTGGCCCCTTAGCTAGCTATCCATTCAGATGATAAGGGAATGGACATATTGCCTCTATTATCTGTGGGCAAATGGACCTTTAAAAGAAATTATCCTTCTTTCTCTCTTCATCAACATGTAAAACACTTGGGCACTGTAGCAGAATGATTATGATGATAATAGTATTAATAACCTATTGCTCTGATGCATTATGATTTATAAAGTGCTTTCCACTTACATTATTTCTGACCCTTGCCACAAAATCCCGCATGTGATTAGCTTCATTTGACAGTTTAAAAGGAAGGGGGAAAACCTGCAAGACTGTAAGATAGAGTTTATAACTGACAGTGACTGGACAGCTTCTGACCTATAGAGTAACAGGACCCATGTTTTCTAAAAAACTGTGCAGAAATTACTAATACTTAAAAGTCCTGAATTTTCATATAAAACTCTAATTTCCAACTTCTCTTTAAAATCTCAAAGCCCAGCCACTCATTTTAAAGAACTGGTTAGGGGTGACCCTTTGAAAGCAGCACATGAGTATTGAAGTTGGCCAGAGTTCTCCTGTGCCCTATCACTCATTCTTTCCCTATTTTCTTCATTATGCTCCCTGACTGGAGTTTGCAACCAACTCTTTGAAAAGACAAGAAAAGTGTTCAGACAAGCACCCAATAAGTGACACAAGCAGAAGTTGCAACCAGAGCTCTAGAACCAAGTCTACCTCGGTTCTTGCTCTGGCAGTAGCCCTCAATCAGAATGATCTGATTTGGATCCTTGAATTCCAGTTATAGTGTGTAGAAATCTGCATTTTGAATAATCAATCAGTGTGCCAAGTGATTAAAACCCTAGTCTGAAGCTGGGCATGGTGGTGCCTACCTGTAATCCCAGCACTCTGGAGGAGGATCATGATTGGAGCCCAGCCTGGGAAATCAGTGACTTATTAAGACTCTTACTCAAAAAAGCAAAGCAAAACGAAGCAAAACCAAAAGTCCCAACCAACCAACCAACCAACCAACTAAAAAATAAAACCTCTAATTGGTGATAAAATGCAAGCAACACCATCCTGAGTAGTCTGGAGACCTGGAAATCCCCTTGGCTAGCTGATCAGTCAGTTTGAATCATCAACTATTTGGGCACTGACAATGTTCTACGCTCTCTGCTCCAAGATGATGTAACTTTGGGCCTTTAGGTTTCCTCATCATTTCTAAAAAGAGTTGATAATATTTACCTTCTTTATGTCACTTGGGCATTGTAAGGTTTTTGAGGAACTTTCAAAAGTTTTGTAAGGTTTTTGAGGAACCATCAAATGTTGATACCTACCTTTGTAATATGCGTTATGTTTGGTTGTGAGGATCTACATGACAGTTAAGAAGTGGCTATTCAGTCAAGCTCTCCAACAAGGAATCCTGTGAGATGGACCTGTGGGCCTGACTTACCCCATTGTATTTTAAGCATGATCTCATTCAGAGTCTGCACTTAACTCACATATAAGCACGGCCCTTTGGCCCCATTTCTTAGATAGTCACCATCAACTACTCATATTTACTTGATTTAATAAGTTCAGATTTGACTTAATAGCTTATTTACTTGATTTAATAGATTATTTTCTAAATGCAACTCAAAAAGTTCATTTTCTAGACAATGTATTATAAAAATAGGCAACTACTCAAACATCCAATTTTGTCCCTGGACATATCACTTATTTGCAGGAGATTGAGAATAGCTGAAATATGTGTCCTTGATTAAATGTGATCACAGATGCCTGTACTCAAATTAAGTCTTAGCTCTCCCTGCTTTAGGAAAATCCAGGTAAACAAAAACTCTTGTACTGTCTAAATTTTTGAAAAGTTGACTATTTGTTCCTCAAAATTTGGTCCCAGGATCAGTTGAATTAGAACTTCCTACAGTATTCTTGGAATGTAGATTCTCAGGCTGAAATCTACATGCAATAAGATCCCTCTAATATTCCCTTCAATTCTGCAAAGCCAGGCTTGGGTTATGTTCCTTTTTAACAGTTCCCTAGATAGTTGTTTTGGTTTGTAGATTTATGCTATAGGGACCTTAAGATACAGAAAGACTAGAAAGTAGAAAATAGATGCTGAAAGTATTACCACTTTGAGCATTCTAGAAAATGTTGATGAGTATTAATGATTTTCTTCTCATCTTGATTTCAAAGTAACATGATTGGAGAATGTCAGCACATAGGAAATACACTTAAAAAAGAGGCAAATATAGAAAGTACTTTTTTGTAGATTTATAAGAATTACTTATGTATTAAGGCCATTAACACCTTGTCTTCTATATGTGTTACTGAGATTTTCTGGTTTTGTCCTGTTTATATACTATCAAAATTCATTGGGCATTATTTTATTATTTCTTCCTTTGTTTTATGTTAAGAGCAGTGATTCAATGATTCCCAGTATTGTTTACATGTGGAAATTACCTAGGAAACTTTCAAAACCACCAATGCTTTGATTCTCCCCTTCCTCTTCTCCAACGCATATCCATGGTATCCTACATGGGAATCAAGATTTTCAAAGTTTCCCCAGGTGATTCTGTTGTGCAGCCAGGACTGCAAAACACTGCCCTAAAAAGTCTCTCTTTGTAGCAATATCAGATAATATTCAGTCACAAGTGCTTCTAATCATTTTGTATTTCAGTTGTCCAGATGAGGGAGGTAAGGGAGACAGAGAGGTCAAAAATTTTAAGGATGGTTGGCAAGACAGATTGGCAAGTTAGAAACATGGAGAAAAAAATAGGCTTGTGGGAGAGAGTGTTAGACATTCTAAATTAGAGAAAATCCAGGGCAGGATACTAAGTACATTTTGGACACATTATCTACAATTGGCAAAACTGAGAAGATTAGGCCAGAAGCTTTTGGGAGATTCTGCCACCATGAGCTCTCTCTTTTGCTTGATTTCTTTTGACTTCCAATCTTTGACTGGCTGTCAGATAAATTTGGGAAGCAAATGATAGTCACAACTTTGTTTGTATATTATCTCCTTTTTTTATGTTCCCTTTTGATATTAGGATGATTCAGTTTTCAAACTTTTCCAGGCAATACAAAACCCAAAAAGCACACCCTGAAATGGTCTTCCATGTTGGTTATAAAAACTGTAAAAACTCAGAGGTAATAGCATGACAGCCAGAAAATTGAGACATCTAAACATTAGGTCTAGTTTTTGCCCAAAAAGAAAAGGGGTGATCTAGCTAGGAGGCACCATTGTATTGGGGTGGCTCATGTGTGCCAACAAGAATCTGGAGAACTGAGGGGATATCCCGCCTCTGTTATCTTCAAGTTGGACCTTGGGCAATTTTTTACAGTATGAGCTTTAGCTTCTTCTTCTAAACAGAAAGACAATGATGTCTACCTCAGAGACTTATTCTGAGTATCAGCTAAATTAATTGGTGTTAAAATGCATTATGGACTGAAAATCACTGAGCAACACTGAGCAACATCTCAGAATGCTGCAGTCCCTGTATTTTATGGAGCCTCTACCTCTTTCATCATTGAGTGTGCTCCCAAGACATTTCAAAGGCAGATTAATCTTTGCAAAGATTAATTTGTGATTCCTGAGCTTGCTCCCTCCAAAAAACAGTGTGGATCTGTTAGAGTGAGAAAGTATAGAAATAAATAAGAAATAGGTAACTATGGAATTCCTCGTGGCACATTCTTTTAGTGGGATTTTCTTTCTCTTTAATCTTGCCCAGGTGCTCAATTCTCTTGGATATGCCAGAGAGAAGTTATCAAGCTTTGCTCAAGGGGATGCTCAGTATGTGTGCACACTGGGCTCTCTGCAGTGGCCCAACATAGCCTTTGAATCTGAAGAGGTTCATGTAGGGATTGTCAGATCAGGTTCTGTGACTGCCACAGAATAAGCACAGAATGTAAAGGCTGTGGCGAGTGGGGGGATCCCAGGGGAGAGCTTCTCCGAAACAAAGCCTGTCAGTCTGTGCCTTTGAGCCACACTGCTAATGCTCCTTCACTGTTGTTGTCACTTCTGCATCAGGTTCACATGCTGCGATGACAGGGTAGCCTGTTGTTCAGGATGACCAGACCTGTCACAACAGCAAGTGGTCTGCGAGGAGGATTGTCCCCAGTTAGGAGTGTTCGTGTCAAATAACTTCAAGGCATGTTTCAAACAGGGATGCTTCCTCTTAGCCAAACAGCTGAACAGCTCCTGAAAAGCCCTGTTGGAGAGAATTTCTGTAAACCAAATTGTATTTTTCCATTAGTTTCTCTTGGAACATTACAAATAATTCATATCTGACTGATTTCTTAATTGAGGGTGGTGCCTGCCACCTCAGAATTGCTATTCTCTTGGAAGGTTACTCAACAAACGAAAACCATGTATTAGTGATTAAAAAGCTGACTTAATGTGATCAATTATTTTGCATGGAAGCATTCCAATCAAGTCATCTTCTAACGCAATTCTTTTAGGAGTCTGGGTCTTCTTGTTCGGTGGTAGTATGTCTGCAAATATTCTTCTTCCTAATTGTTACATGCCTCCATTCATTTATTTCTTCTAAACACTTTTTTAATGTCATTTGAAAAAAGTGGGCTGAGAGTTTGGGGTGCCTCAGATTGTCTGGAACACTGCCATGCCTTGACCACTAAGTCAAAGGATATTTCCATAACCAGGGGGAAGGATCATTCAATGTAGTCTCTTCAAAGAATTTTTGAATCTTATAGACATCATTTGGTTTAGTAGTTAGAATGCTCAATGCTTTCCTGATTTGCTAGTAACCTGGACAGGTCTGCAACATGAGATGGGGCTCGTCATTTTGCCACTGTATGGTGTTCAACCTCAGGCACTAGAGTTCGGGCATGATCAGTTAGTGCATGAGCTAAGCTGATTGCCCCTCCCTCAGCATAAGGAATACTCCAGGGTTCTCTCCACATTGACACATATTTGCTTCATAGACAAGGGTATCTGTATTTAGAGGAGTCTTTAAAGCATGTGGACATTTGTCTTTAATTTCAAGGGTCTACTGCATCTTTTTTTAGACATTAAACTCCTAAAGATTTATAATTACCTTCATACTTTATCTTTACAGTTGCTATCCTATTGTAGACAGTCAGAATCCCGCTTATTACCTAACTTCTAGAAGTTATCTATCATATTTTCAACCAGTTGTTCTTATAAATTTTAGGACAAACATGTATTAATTCTTTAAACATTTACAGTGTGTGTCCACGCATTACTAGATGTGCAGAGAAACAAAGATGAATGGAAGCGTCCTTGTCTTTATTTAGCTAAAGTCCAGTGAGAAAGAAAGACAAAAATAGTAACCTCTACATCTCTATTAACTTTCCATGACCGAGGGAAAGGCTGAGGCCTGTGAAGTGGGGTAAAAATGAGACTACAAAGAAATTAGATTAATAGGACGTAGCCAAGTGGAAGTTATTCAGGAAAAAGTTAAGCATGCATCAAAACGATTAGCCTACAGTTAGAATTTGTCGTAAAACCACTTTAATGAAATTCTTGTTCTGAAATTTGCTTGTTTGATAATGTAGCAGACTTTCAAGGTGATCAATAATAAGTCAAATGCACTTCTTTGGCAAAGTGAGTTACCTTGTAAAGATTTGAAGGAAGTTTGTCTTGGATTAAGATTGTGTGAGATAGAGGATCTAGACCATAGATCAGTGGGAACAACTCCCAAAAAGGATGGAAGTAATTATCTACTGAAGATGCTATTTGCAAAAGCAGCAGGGAACTCTGTAGCTTTTAGTGGGGAAATAATGAATTTCATTTTAAGCAGTAGTGACAATGTCATTTTAAAAAGTTAATTAAAGATGCCATTTTATTAGAGTTAGGCTGGTATGACAGCCCCATACCTCCAAGTTCTTGATAAAATGGACATTAGTATCTCTCAAGTTTGACTTGACTTCAGCCCAAGCCTTCTTTAGTCATAGTCATACTCATCTCCTGAGTCCACTTTTTAGGAAGTCCATCTATTCACTGCCAGTTGTTGCTTTGAGAATTACCAATTTCTGGCTGCTTTCTCTTTTATTCTAGGAAACTATCTATAGCTTTGCTGTCTGAGATGGCAACCACTAACCACATGTGCCATTTAAATTGACTGAAATGAAAGATCTTCTTCCTTAATCTCACCAGTGTCACTTCAAGAGCTCAATATCCACTTACACCATGATTGCCATTATTGGGCAGTGCTGATACATGTATACCTGTGATTAATAGTTCCTACCCATACCACAGGAATATTTTTTCATTAAATTATATTCTTGGGCCGGTGAGATGGCTCAGCGGCGTAGGCGCCTGCCTGGCAAGTGAGGGCCCAAGTTCGACTCCCGGAACTCACATGCGAAAAAAGGGCCGGTGATATCGCTCAGCTGCACGGGCGCCTGCTGGCGCGTGAGGTCCTGAGGTCGACCCCCGGTACCCACAAAAAAAAAAAATTCTTTGAGGGTGTTTGTAGATATAGTATTCAAAATCTGGCCAAAGTATGACTAATCTTAAAAGATCTGTAGAATTTGTTTTCGGAAAAAAGTATACAAGTGAATCTAAAATATTCCCATCCTGACTGAAAATTGACAATGTATTTAATGGTATATTCTTTCAGTCTACAATAGGAAGAATAATTGCCAATTTTGTTTTTGCTTTTTAAGAAACAATATCCTTATTGACATAGGAAAGAATGAGATTATTTGCGACAATTTTATTGATTAGTAAGCAGTTGTTGGCGGTGGACAGATGAGGAGTATTGGTCAGGATAAGATTAGTTACACAGTTCTAAGCTAAACTGTACTGCTTCTTTTGCATGACTATTATTTTATCAGCCAAGTCATCCAGATGTAACATACATGCAGAGAAGGAAAGAAGGAAATAGATATTTTGGTAAAATACTAGGTGATAATTAAAAGCACAATGCTGGTGTTTCCACATATGTGATTTTAATCCAGATGAAACAAGGTCTACAGTGCTTTTTTGAATACTAAATTAATAGCAGCATCTTTGTGAACAAAAGGAAAGCATACCACATCAGACAAACTGGGATATTTTTTCTTAAGCTGCTAACAATGTCTATTGTTATATGTATACCTCAAGGTCAAGGACCAGGACCCTGCTAATTAAGAAACAGCCCTATTTATTGGAATGTAATTAAGTTGATGAGAATGAGTTATAACAAAAGAAACAAAAAAAAAATAATAAAGAAGAAAAGGTCAGCTTAAAAGGGTCTCGTTGATAAATCATGGAGTACATACGAAGAAAGGAATAGGAATGCCTTGTGGGGAAGGAACATCAGAGTTCGTTTTGGAAAATTTTGTTAGCTCTTGTGCATAGCAGACAAAATGAAATTAGTTTGGCCTGGATTTTAGTAGAGAAGCAGAAGGGCTTCAGTATTTAGTTAGGACAATGGTCATTCTGGTTTTATCTCTGCATGATTCTAAATACCCCTCCTTTTCACACACTTTTCTTTTCTTTTCTTTTTTAGCTCATAGGAAGGTAATTTATTAACAGAAAGCAACTTGAGTCTTGTTCACAGACGGCACCCGCAGTGACCTTCCTCCCTGTGGGTGCTTTCAGAGGGGATGGGAGTGACATCCTCAATCCTCTGGATCTTCATTCCCAAGCGAACAAGCGCTCTGAAGGCTGACTGTGCACCAGGTCCAGGGGTCTCAGTCCTGTTTCCTCTTGTGGCCTGGAGTTTGATATCCAGGGCAGTGATGCCCAGCTCCTTGCTCATCTGGGCCACATCCTGGGCAGCCAACATGTCAGCGTACGGGGAGGATTCACCTCGATCAGCCTTTACCTTCATCCCACCTGTCACGCGACAGATAGTTTCCTTGCCAAAAAGACCAGTGACATGGACGAAAGCATCATTGAAGGATGCAACGATATGACAGACACCAAATATATTCTCTCTTTCAGCCACCTGAGGCCCGAGTCTGATGACCTGTTTTTCCTGCTTTTCCTTCCCCTTGTGAGGTGCCATTTCTGCAGGCCGTCTCCAGACTCAGCTACCGGAAAGAGAGGGCGGGAGCTGTTCACACAGTCTTGCTCTGCACACCAACCACATGGTCTTTTTTCTTCTTTTTCCTGTTCTCTTAATTTACAGCAATGTATTTTAATGGGTAACCACAGAATCTGCAACAAAGTGACGTAATTTCAAATCATGGCTTCATCACTTGCTAGCTAGGCATCAAGTTGAACAATTAAGGTACTAAATGTCTTCAGGTTCCCAGTTTCTTCATCTATAAAATGAGGATAATAACAAAACCTGCCTCATCTGATTGTCATGGGCATTAAATGAGCAGTCACATCATAAGCCGTTTCTAGCATATGGTGAAAGCCTTTTGATTATATGCCATCATTAGTGAAATTCCCTGTCTTCAGTAAATCTTTGTGGTACTTGACCATAAAAATCACATTTTAGTCATATGATAACTACATGAATGCATGTCCCCTCTACTCTTGCATTGGCCTGGACCATTTCTGGATTTTAATCACTTATTGCACTTTTAGCACGTAGTGTTTACCTCCCTCATATGAGGCATCAATCCATATTTGTGGATGAATTACTGCTTGATTCTACCTTTTCTGGTTTATTAATTGGGCACAGTTCCATTTTATTTGTTTCTATCAAATAACTTGTTTTCTGTTCCTGCTATTTAGGGTCATTTTGTAAAATTCAAGATTAGCCATCAGCAAATACTTCATGTGATATTAAGAATTATAATTGATCTAATGAAGGGTTTTCTTGTCCCATAATATTTTTTAAAAGATACACTTAAGTCTTAAAACATGTTTAAAAAAAGTTAAATGCAAAGTGCAAGCTGGAAAAGATAGGGTGATGGTAGTCATGGAAGCAGATGGATTTGAGAAATATTTAGGAAGTAAAAGATGGTATTTGTATGTAAGAAGTTCATGTTATTTTTCTTGATAACAGTGATTTTAAAATCACATCCATAAATATCTTTTGAGAGATTTGTGCCTATCATTATAATAAGGCTTTACAGTGGTACATCAGTTCACAAATTTAATTCTTTCCACGATTCTGGTCCTAAACCAAATAGGACAAGAACCAAATCAAATTTCCCCATAAGGTCAAAACTGAAAAGAATTGTGACAAGAATTAGGTTCATAAAACGGAGTACAACTATATTTAATTATCTCGATCTTCATTAATACACTGTTTTGTTCTCCATCTTATAGACTGGGAAATAGCCCCAAAGCAATAGTCATATCCGTCTTAGTGGTTAGCAATTTTGATTTTATGCTGTCAGCATTTTCTTTTAAATAATGTTCTTTGCTATGGTTTTGATATGCTTTGAGTTTCATGTGCTGCAAGCTGAGCCCCATTGTGGCAATATTGAGAGGTGGTACAACCTTTAAAGAATGGGCTCTAGGGGAAGGCGTTTAGGTTGCTGGGTGCACTGCCCTCGGGAGGAATTAAAGTAGTTCTCGCAGAACCTTTGTTAGTTTTCATGAGGGAAAGTTGTCATAAAAACAAGTCTGGCCATGAGCCTCTCTTGCTTCCTGTTTCACCATGTAGTCTCTCTTTCTCACATGCATTCCTGAAACGATGTTATCTCTCATGGTGTAACACAGGCAAGAGGGCCCTCGCCAGAGGCCAAACCATAACACTCCACCTCATGCATTTGATTGTAGCAGCAGAAAACAAACTGAGACAGTACATATAATAGGGTTTTGCCCTCATTCATTTACTCCTCCTTTATGGCATTTGTTACGTCCTCTAGTCCTTTACTTTGTACCCTCTAAAAGTACTTAATATCAGTCAAATATGCAAAGTGCCTTTGACATGATAGACTGAGAATAATTATGACTACTCATCCTTACTGCATTCTATCCCTGCCAATATGTTCTCTCCATTATGGGGGAAAAACAGTAATTCTTAAAACATAAGTCAAGTCATACACAAGATCCCTTCCTTGCTTGAAATTCTTCCTGTCATTCTTAAAACCCATATTCCTCTCAGAATCCCTGAATGAAATGACCTTTGTCTGCCTCTTGCCCCTCTATCCACTCATACAGATCTGATTTACTTCCTTTAGTAGAGAGCACTCTGTCCTCCTGCAAGGTCTGAGCACCGTGCTTTACTCTGAAACACTCCTGCTTTCAGTTATCTTCTCATTTTAAATAAAATCTTTTTTTTTTTTTGTGGGTACCGGGGGGTCGACCTCAGGACCTCGTGCACCAGCAGGTGCCCGTGCTGCTGAGCGATATCACCGGCCCCTTTTTCGTATGTGGGTTCCGGGAGTCGAACTCGGGCCCTCGCGCTTGCCAGGCAGGCGCTTAAGCTGCTGAGCCATCTCACTGGCCCTAAATAAAATCTTTTGAAAGGGACTGTTCCTAAACCCCCAATGTAAATTAAGCCAATCCTCTGATTTTCTTTTTTAACCAGTGCCACATTTCTTTCCTTTATGATCATTATTATAACTTAGAGATAAACACACATATTTTGTAATTATTAATTTCCCTATATTTTAGCCTAGCTCAATCAAGGGCAGTTTTTCTCCTAGCTCCATTCCAGGGAACATTTAGCAAAGTCTGGATATATTTTTGATTGTTAGGAAGGAAAGGGATGTTGCTAGTGTCCTCTAATGGGTAGAGTCAGAGATATTGCTAAATATCATACAATGCACAGCATAATTTTTGTCCTCCATTCTTTTCCAACCAAGAATTACAGTATCTGGTGCAAAATGACAACATTGCCCAAGCTGAAAAAGTCTGCTCTACTTCCTCTATCATACTGAAGACTACATAAACACTGTTCTTTCCCTGGCTTCTTCAACAACGTGGACCCCCTATATAGCAAAGACTCTATTAAATGAGTGAGTGAATTGTATAAAGGAAAATTTTTAAAAATGGATAAAGTGCTTAGCATCTAAAGGTTTTTAGAGAGCTTAGGTTCCACCATGGGTAGTAGTCTTTGCTGAAAGAAATATCCTTAGCTATGCTGTCCTAATGTTCCACATTACCAAGCTACTTCTACCTGAGTCTCCAAACATCCCTCTAGCATAATTGTCTTGTACAAAGCCAAAGGTTTTCATAAGGACCCCCCCACACACACAACTGAGGACCACAGGGTACAGACAGAAAGCATGGAGGGCACCACCTGGCCAACTGCTCCTTTGATGGTGTGAAGATACAGTATGTCACTGGAGAGGCTATTTGCAATTCATTCACTCATTTGTCTGGCTCCCAGAGCTGAAAAGACAAATGGTTTCTGATCCAGTGGCCGGAATATTTGGTAAGCAGCCTGCCACAAAACAGAACACAGATGGAAAGAGGACTGAAATGCTGGCTTCACACTAATCCCCTTTTAACATATCCAAGGGTTACAGCGATTATTATATTTGGCATTTCTGGAGAAGTCACATCAATGGAAGAAGGAATTCCTCCCCTACCATCTGGATTGGACATTTGGCAATAACGAAGATGATAAAAGAGATATTAAAATCTATATAACATACATCAAATGCTTCTGAAAGCTGAGTTGTGTTGGATATGTTGTTACCACCCAAGAGTCAATAGTTTTCTCCCAATTGCCCATTTGTCTGTGATTTGGGGAAAGATGTCATATGGTTAATGGTTGTTGAGAAAGTGGCATGCTTTCCTCCTAGAAAGAGACTGCTTGGCATGACTTATCATGTGAAGTGCTCTCACTGGAAACTGAGGCAGGATGAAACCACCCTGGGAGGAGGAATCATGCAAATCTATCTTCTCAGGTCTTTCCAGAAGCCTTCAGGGAAGGTACTGAGAGGACATTGGGGAAAGCAATGGATCCTTTCTCCTCATTTCCTTTCACCTGTCAGACAAAGGAGACATTACACCTGGCAGTGAGCTAAGCAGAAACTCAGGTCACCACTGACACCTGATTAAACAATCAGAGTCATTTGAAAATCTGCACAATCTTTTCCAGGTGTGGAAATTATTAGGCAGCTGGAGTGATTCTCTTGTCACCCTTCCTTGTGTGTTTGATCAGACATCTTGGGGAAGATGCCTGAGTTTCATAGAAAAGGTGAAAAATCTTATTCCCCCACCCTATAATTTGTATTCCTAAGAAAACTTGCTTTCTTAAGTGCCCCCTCCATTATTTAAACTTGAAACTGGAAATCATCATTATCATCTGAAATTTTGGTTAAAAGAAAATAGTGTCAACCTTATGTATGTATAGCTATGTGCCTCAGGCTAAATGTTAGGTGTCAGATTATACTAACAATGTAAGTTGCTTTAAATACCTCCTCATTTCTAACTGTGAAGAATGTCTAATGATTAATTCAAATTAAACTACTCTAAAACCAAAGTGGTATATATTATAAAACATGAAACTGAACTAGGTGAAAATTTTTAATTTTCCCAACTTATTAGCTATCTGTTCTGGGAATAAATTGAAGGTGCTAATTTCCTGGGTTTCAAATCTATTTTAAAATGCACTAGGCTGAGAGGGATGGGGGGAGGGAGGGAGAGAGGAAACTGGAATGTAAAATAACTTTTTCTTCTCTGAGACAGAATTAAGAAACTCGGTTATATTTTCAGATTTGTGCTGGCTTTTAAGATACGGTTTTCAAGTTTCAATGGCAAGCTGTGGTTACCTGGTCCAGATGATACTTAGCATAATATGGTACAAACAATTCTGTATCAACTTGTTATGGAACAAATGAGCTTTACACCCCCAAATACATTTGCTAAAACTCTAATCCCCAGGCCCTCAGAGAGAGGGCCTTTAAGGGCGTGATGTAGATTATAAGAGATCACTAGGGTAGGGTCCTGATCTAATAGAGCTGGTGTCCATAAGGTAGAGGAGGAGACACCAGGGACTCTTTCTCTTTCTCCATGCACGGAAGGAAGGAAGGCCCTGTGAGGACACAGCCAGAAAGTTGCTGTCTACAAGTCAGGCAAACAGACTTAGTAAGAAAGCAACTCCTGCCAGCACCTAGAGAAAAGAAATCTCTATCATTTAAAACACCCAGTCTGTGGCGTTGTTGTATAGCAGCCTAAGCTGACTAGGACACACCTCTACCTAATTCTTTGCTTCAGTCACATGGTACTGTGTATTACAGTAAAATTTCACTGACAACATTAATTTCTTGCACAGTGTCTGTCATCTGTCTAACCCCACACAAAATGATAACAGCTGTTCCAAACTCCATTCATTTTCAGCCCTAGTAGTCCAGTTGTTTCCTTTCTTAACAGAGCCTTTATAAATAATATTACTTGTTAGCCTACCAGAAGCATTCTGTTATTTCTAGATATTTATAAGGTTAGGGATAAGGTAGGTGGAGTTATGGAGTCATCCTCCTCTATTCTCTAAATAGGATGGTAGTAGAGGGTGAACAAACAAAGAACACCAAAGGATCAGTGGTGATACATAGCTAAGTAGTCACTGCACAGGATGAAATGGCCTCTGCATGTTCCTGGGCCTGAACCGACTTGGGGTCAAATAACATCAAGGCAGCTGGGACTCAGGCCATGTTCTGGGAGCACACTAGGATTGCCAGGATCTCCCATTTTTCCACTGACCCAAAGGTCCTCCCCTCACTCTCAACAATGACTCTCAAGTGTCTTCTCTAGTTCTGCAAACCTCATTTTGATGGAGAACTATTGAATTGGAAGTACTCAGAGATTTCTGGTCCATATAACATTAGTTTACAGTTGAAGAAACTAAGGCAAATGAGGTTGTTGACAACGTAGTGCAGGCCCAGGACTCCTAGCACAATATTTTCTTTATCATCACACATTGAAATATTTACATTCAAATGAGGTGTTTTTGTTGTTGTTCTTGTTTTACAGTTCTGGGTATTGAATCCAGAGATGGTCTACCACTAGGCTATATCCCCAGACCTTTTTATTTTGAGATAAGTTCTTGCTAAATTGCCCAGGCAGGACTCTAAATTGCAACCCTCCTGATTCAGCTTCCCTCATTGCTGGGACTATAGGCATATGCCATCATGTGTGCCACAAAAGAGTTTTCAATATATAACTGAAAGAAGGACTGAACCAGTTTGTAATCAGTACTAAGTGCCAGACAGTAACAGAGATAAAGGAGATACAGAGATAAATAAGGATAAAGAAGAAATAAATCTTGTTCTTGCTGAAGTCATTGCCTGGAGAAGTTGTAAAATACACTGGAGACAAGAGTAAGTACTACCTGAGGACACTGCTGCTGTAGCCCCCACACCAGACACAAAGCAGGTCCTCAACAAAAGCATGTGGAATCCATTAGATAATATCTGTGATATCACTGAAGTATGCATGCCTCTTATTTTGAGAGAAAGTAAAAGTAATCCTAAATATCTTGATATTTTCAGGAAAAACTGCCTTGAGTTTTATAGAAATCTTGGGAGTTGGAAAGTAAAATGATAAATATAATTTGCCTTCAAAAAGAGGAAGGAAATGAATTTGCACAGTGTCTTGGCTACTTTTCTTGTTGCTGAGACAAAATACCCAACACCTGAAGTTAAAGGAGGAAAGGTTTATTTTGGCTCACAGTTTGTAGAAGTTTTAGTCCATAGTTGGCTAACTCCAAGGCAGGGTGGCATGGCAGAGAGGCATCACAGGAGAGAAAAAATAGTTCATGGCATGGAAGGCAGAAAGCAGGAGGCAGCAAAAGCAGCACACAATGGCAGCAGCCCTCTTTCTGTTCTTCATATTCTATCCAGGATGTAAACTCTTAGAGCAGTAGCACTCACACCTAGGCTGGGCCTTCCCATTATCCACACCCAGAACTATGCCAAACCAAGCAGTGGAGTAATTTAGTAATCACACACCCTTAATCCCAGCACCACACACTCTAGATCCAGCCACCTCTGAAAAGTGCCACCTACGAATGTATGAGGCTCTGCGGGGACGTCTAGACTCAAGCCATAACACACAGGCAGCAGAAGATAGAATGTCATGGGCTGAACTGTGTATCCCAAAATCCATGCATTAAAGTCCTAACCCCTAGGACCTCACCAGAATGTGACTGTATATGTCGATAGGTCTTTAGAAAGATAACTAATTTAAAATATGGTCATTAGGGTTCACCCTCATCCATTATGATTGGCAGCCTTATAAGAAGAGATTTGGACACAGTGGGAAGACTACATGAAGGCAGTGGGAGAAGCTGGCTATCTGCAGGCCAAGCACTGAGGACACTAGTACTGCCAACACCTTGATCTCCAGCCTCCGGAGTTATAAGAAAATAAACTCATTTTGCTTAAAATACCCAGTCTCTGGTAGTGTGTTAAAGAACTCCTACCAAACCAACAAATAGGGAATATACAACTTAGGATTAAGGTTTAAGTATTTTCCAGCAAGTTGCAGCAGTAAGTTTTCACCTCTGTCTAGTTTAAGGTTTAGAGTTTTCATACTGTGTGAATGCCTGTGATGCTGACCTTTGTGTACCTATGAAGGAAAATTTCTTATTGTCTTTATGAATATGAAATGCTATTCTTCTAATAGATAATCATCATTTCCTAAGACACCTAACTAATAAGCTGACAAGAACATTGAAACCAGGGTACCTACATCCACAAAAAGCTGGAGTGTTAATTTGTATCCAGGTAACAACTTTGAAATAAATCTGTCACCTAAGGCACGTGCTTGATCTCCAATGGGTGTTGATCTATAAAAGGAAAAGTAAAAATGACTGTTTCTTTTGGTTTTTGGTTTTCATAAACTCTGATAAAAAATAAGCTCTTGCAATTTCTCTTTGCATTTGATCAAATTTGAATTAAAATACTATAACTTAGAAAGATAAATTTCCAAAATATAGATAAGGAAACTGAGGCTCCAAAACTTACTCCAAAGCTCAACAACCTAATGAGATGAGGTGAGACTGCAGTACAAGGACTTTCTTTCCTATTCAACTCTCAGTCCTTTTAAGTTGGCCAAAGGAAGGCAACATTATTATTATCTCTAGAAAATAAAAGGAGGTGTTTGTGTAGGCTTTGGGGTTTGGGCTAATGTTAGGTCCTGACATGACAAAGTACTTGGTATTTCTCATGGGCTGAATTATGTCCTTTGTACACTCATATGTTAAAATCTTAGCCATCGTTTCTGGGGAATATGATCCCATTGTAGATGTTATTAGTTAAGATGAAGTCAATAGCATGGGCTGCTAATAGAATATGGCTATTGTCCTTAATAAAAGAAAAAGTGTGGGCACAGACATAGATACAAGAGAACACTATATGAAAATGAAGGCAGGCGTTAGAGTAATGCTTCTGTAAGGAATGCTAACAGATGCCACAGAAGCTAGGTGAGAGATACAGAAAGGTTCTTCCTTACAGCTGTCAGAAGGAACCAGCCTTGCTGACACCTTAATTTCAGTCTTCCGGCCTCTAGAACTGTGAGAAAATAAACTTCTATTATTTATGCCATTCAGTCTGTGGTACTTCACTAAAGCAGGCCTACCAAACTAATGCAGCCCTGCTACAAAGCCTGCCCATGTGATTCTAGAGCCAACAGAGAATGCTCTTGGCCAAGGACTGATTAACTGCCTTTTGGACATTTCATACTAGAGAGTCCAACTTATCTACTTACCCAGTAACTCCACAGAACTCCTATCTCCTACTAAGTAGAATGGCCAGCTTCCTCTAGCTACTAATTGGTGAAGCGTCAAAGTGAAGCACTGGGAGGATGGGTCCAGTGCCCGGGCTGCATAGCTTTGGATCAGGAGGTGGTGTCCAAGAAACCAGCTCCAGACAGGGGCTGCTTTTACCTCTTGTTATCCGGCCTCTAGATCTACTAATACTACTGTCTCTCATCACCTCCCTGAACCCTAGAACAGGCTCTCTGATACCTCCCAGCTCCTTTCTCAGCTAAGGACAACATATAACCTAATGTCTTCTCCCTTTCTCAGCCCATTCCTTATTCTCTGTTAACCCTATGTTCTTTCTTACCCCTTTCTCTATTAGTTTTATTTTATTAGTACATGTTTGCATTATGTGAAGTTTACATTCATCTCAGGGAGTAGGTACATGAACTTAACCTATCTTGGTTCTTTTTATTTTCCTTCTCCCCTCATCCACTTCCCTCCCTCCATCTTTAGATCCCCTTTCACCATTTCATTATTATTAATTTTTTAGTACATGCTTGTGACATATAATGATTACATTCATTGTATGTACTTGGTGCATGAACATGAGGCATCTTAAATCTTTTCTTTGCTTATTTCCTTTGCTGTAACTTCAATAAAATGTCTTGATGCAAATGTTCTCCATCATGGGCATCTCTTTGGAAGTGCCAGCTAACATGTGAACTGCTAATGGCACATTTCCACTTAGATTTCCCATTATTACTTTAACCTGAACCTATAATGCCAGCCTGTATAGAAATCACAGCAGAAGCAGACAGGGGACCTTTTTCTATCCCTGTTTCTTTACCCTAAGGATTTGGGTGAACCATGGCAAACCACTTCTGGGTTTTAATATTTCCATATATGAAGTGAACAAATGCTTTTAGGGTTTCTTCAGCTACAAAATTCAGTAATATTTTTAAAATCTAGTAACTGTATAAACTTCCTTTTTTTACTAGAATTTTGTCATGTCTTCTTGTTCTCTACAGTGAACTTTGGACGTTCTTATTGAAGAAATCTTATTTCTCCAAAAGAACCCTTGCATGCATTTGACTCAAAATTCCAAATGCATCACTTCATAGCTGACCTCATTGCTATAAGACAGCCACTAAAGTATGTCACAGGTATAGTTATGGTCTCCTTTGTAGAACTGTCCTTTCATTCCTTCACCCCTGACATCCACTGGTGTCTCCCATGCTAGGACAGCTTTTCTGAGAAGACTTTCATATCCCAATAGCAATCATGCCACTATGATCTCCCACCCTCCTGTACTTTTCTTCATAGCAATCATGATCTTCTTACCTTAGACACCTTTGTTTGAATAAAATCTCTAAGGCTATTGACTTGTTTGGTTCATTTTATATCTAATTATCAAAACAACTTCATCAAATAGAAATTATTATGTCTGTCTTAAGGGTTTTGATGACTTGTGCCTAATTCTCACCCCAATCTGATAAACTAGGCCCACCGACATTCATCTTCTGTATCATATGAGACTAACAAAATCACCCTGCTCTGCTCCCCAGAACACTAGCCAAGCCAGGTTTTCACCTGTAGCTGCACATCCTAAAAACTTTTTATGTTGCTTTTCCAGGTAATTTGTTTTCCCCTTCTTTTTACTCTAGAATCAGTCCTGCCCATTAGGAAGAACTCCCAGCCTTTCCTTGGACTTATGAATTGATTGTGGGCTGTATTCTGTCATATGCAACATACTCTTACTGTGTAATAGTTTCACTTGTGCATATCAGATCATGCTGGGGAGACAATAACTGTTGGCTTGAGGGCTGAGCTCCCACACCATGCTTGGTGTCTCCTCCCTGGTATGTGCTGGAACTAGGAGCCGTGTCTAGACCAATGATGGCTTGATCTGGAGTTGGCCAAATGAGAAGGCTCACCTCACGGGCCAGACTAACTGGTGCCAAAGTTACACTAAATTCCTTCAAGGTGTACCTTCAGAAAATGTGAATTTGATACCCATCAGCTTAAATGAGTTTTGGTTCAATTTAAGCTTGGTCCACCTTTATGAAAATTCTGTACAAGGAATTCTAAGACCGCTCTTTAATCCACTGCAGTGTTGTTTGAGGCAGCAGAAAGTAGGGTACACAAAGTGGGGCTCACTTCCCCAAATCATCAATGAAAAGTCACCAGACTGGTAGAAGAAACCACCTCTGAGAACAATCCTGTCCCTCTGTAGGTCTGCATGCTTGTCTCCTTCAGTCCCTCAGTGGCCACATGCAAACCACCATGACTGAGCCACGTACCAGTACTTCTCATGTAATGATTCCTGAAGGTGTCAGCTTGGCTAGGGTGAGCTACCTTTCCTAGGCTTCCCTTCGCTGGTTCCGACTAAGTGGGCAACCAGAGAGATTCCTGCCTGGGATTGGAGGGGAGAAGTGAAGCACCTGCCACTTCTTCCGTCATGTCCACAGTTACCTTATCTTCTGGCCCCAACTCTCCCACCCTTCCTGGATCCTCCTTCAGCTGCTTGAGTCATGGGAAAATGTGTGCAGGTTGAGCTCCAATAATCCAGGCAGAAGCAATGAACAAGGACATAGGTTACAGTCTGCACCACCGACTTCAAGTCCCAGCCCATCAGCTGCGAAGATGACAGCCCTCCAGGTGCTGCTGAACCAACTCCCATTACTGCCTAGCAGTTCTGCCTTTTACTAAACCCTGGCTAAGTCTTATTTCTGCTCTGTCTCTGCTTCAAAGTAGGTCAGTTGCACCTTGTTCTGTGCCCCATACCACCATATCCTCTCCCTATGGTACATATGACTGCTGCAATTTACCACTATATAAAGAAAAGCCACCTTCCTTGTGTGATAACAGCTCTTTGAGAAGAAGGTCCATGCTGTGTGTGGTGGTAAATGCCTAGAATCCCAGCAGTTTGGGAGACTGAGGCAGGAGGATCCCAAGTTCAAACCCAGCATGTGCAACTTAGTGACTTAGCGAGACTCTGTGTCAAAAAAAAAAAAAAAAAAAAAAAAAACTTATGAAAGGGCTGGGGATGTAGCTCATTGTAAAGGCCTTGATTGAATCCCCAGTAATGCCAAAAAAAAGGAGGGGGAGTAATGGTTGGGTGGGGGAATGCGTATTTCACTCATTGCTGTCTCCTTCCCACATTGCTGGTATGTATCCAGTTGATACTTCTTATGGAAAATTTGAGCACTGAGCAGATTTGTTCACAGCCAAAAAGCCAAGTCTATGATTTTAAGAAAAGGCAACTTGGCACAGATTGGGCAATATGAAGGGAGGATTCACGGTTAGATTTGTGCTCACCTCTTTATGGCGTATGTCCACCACAGAGTGGTGTTAAATGTTTGTTAAGCGACTGAACAAAACGACAAAAATTCATCCCCGGATGTTTATAAAGTTCTGCTTTGTAGTCACTGGGATAGGAATGACCCTCGGTAGGTGATCTGGAATAAATCCCATGTAAAAACCTCTCCCTGCCTCAGTTCCCTCTTCTGTAAAATGGAGACTACAACTTTATCTGCCCAGGCCTACAAATACTCTGAGAGAACGGATATACTGAAAACATATAAACTCTGATGAAGATACTTTAGCATTTTCCCAGATTTGTAAGCAAAATTTACCAGCACCATCCTAGTTGATCTCAAATCCAGTTTCTTTGTGTTTGCTACTCTTGGTGACTAGGATTTCAGGGATGGCAAACTTAGCTGGGTGGCCGTGGTTATGCCCGTGTCAGCTTTTTCCATTATAAACTTCTATTTTTAGGCTCTCGTGGTGTAAGCGGAGACTGTGTTTTCATTATTTTATGTAATTGCTGTAATTTACCACTTCCCTCCAGGTGAAATTTCACATATTTTCCTGGTCTGAATAGCCAAAGAAAAAGGGGAGCAGGGAATGTTTCATTGATCGATGGTATTGTTTTTCATTTGAGAATGCATTTTGAAAATGAATTATAAAATCATCCTATAACAGGAGACATGTAAGAAAAATATCATTAGGGTGTACAAGTATTTCAACACCCCAGCCTCACCAGCTGACGGGACTAATGCAATTCATGTACAGGTGCATTCCATGGAGGCTAATTTCATCTATAATTCTTTTGGCAGAGTCCAAGTTTGTGTTTAATTAACTAAATGGCTTGAGCCATCCAATTCTTGTTGCTACTAATGTATCACAATTAGAGCAAATGGTCACCATGGAAACCACTGGCTCCATTGTCGTAATTCCTAAAACAAGGATGGCTTACTTTTGAGCCCATCAAATTCTTGACTCTCCACAGCATACGTTTACAGTTATTACTAAATTGGGATTTGGTCACTTTGGAATCTAATGTGTAGCTCTCATTTCAAATGAATGTCATTACGAGGTGTCTGCCATTTCACTGATGTTTGCCAAGTTCCACTCATTCCCATATCCCTCATATTTATGTTCAATTAGGGAGATATTGCAGTCCATAAAAATAGATGTGAATTCACTGTGGGAATGGGAAAATGCATCCTTTTTTTCTACAGTACAGAAAAGAAGATATAAAAATCTGTTAGGTTAAAATTGTAACAACCTTGAAACTCATTATCTACATTCTCCTCAAAGCTGTTCTTTTCTCCCCACCTGCCTGTGGTAAGAATTTAGTCTCAGTGATTTTACCATCAGTGTCAGCCCCACCCCTGGAAAGAAACCAGAGGTACACTATTGAAATTCTGGACCGGGCTGCTGTAACATAACAGGGCAGAAATGGAGTCTACTGCTCCTAAACAAAGAGGTGCTAATTTGTAGTTTACAATTTGCGTCATTTTAAAGCAATTTCTGTACTCCATAATTGGATATAAAAATGAAAAGTAACATGCAACATTTCTCTATCAGCATGTAATATAATTTTATAAATAAAGCCACATATGTATCATCCTATGTACCATAAAATATTGGCCCTGGGCCCAAGTGCCAGTGCACTGTCTGGTGTGCTGTGTCTATAAACTGAGAGTGCTGTCCACCCCACTCATTTCCAGTAGCTCTGTTTCTGAAAGTAAACTGTGGTCCTAAATCATAAAAATTCACTGAGCCACATTTTTTGTGGTGGTAGTGATTGACTCCAAGCCTCTAGGCAAGCAAATCTAGTATTGAGCTATATCTCCAGCATTGCCACTTAATATTTAATCATCTAAAATCCTAAAACATAATTCTCTTCCCCCAAAATAACTTCTCTTTAGCTCAGCAAATAGATACTTTATTTTATTGGCCAGATAAAATAGTGGATACTCCTCTATTAAATTTAAATTCTAGATAAACAGCGGATGCCTTTTTAGTGTTATTGTGCTCCAGATAGTGAATATATTAAAATTATTCATAGTTTACTTACAATTAAAATTTAACTGGGTGTCCTATGTTTTTATTTGCTAAATCTGGCAACTCTAGAAAGCGAACTCTTACACACATAATTTTCGTTTTAGTCCTGAAATGCTGTTAGTGCATGTTCAGGGTCTCTCTCCCTTTCTCCCTCTCCATGCTTGTGAATTCTCAGTTCTCCCAAGAGGCCAGGCAAGGAAAGGCAGGGCAGTGAGACATGGGATATAGGACAGGGAGGAATGGCACATATAGTGGCTATAACGAGTTCATAATTGGCAACTACTAGAATAAGACAAAGGCAAGATTTTAAGAAAAATGGCCCTGGACCACTGAAACAGTTTTCTATATCTCATTCATCACAGAACAATTAAAGCCAGACCCAGTGATCCTGAGTGCATAGCCAAAATGTAGTGGGACCATTTATAAAACTGGAAGCTTTCATAGGCATGACTTCATCAGTCCCTAAACTCATTTCCTCCCTCAGCTGAATGTCTGATAAAATCTTGAGTTCTTTAAACTAGGTGTGGTAGCACACACTGTAAACCCAGCAATCCGGAAGCCTGAGGCAGGAGGACCTTAAGTTCAAGCCCAGTTTGGGAAATTTAGCAAGATCCTGTCTCAAAAGAAGAAACACAAAAGGGATGACAATGTAGCTCCATGTAAAGGCCCTGGGTTCAATCCCCAATACAAATTTTTAAAAAGTTGAATTCTGCAAATCTACCTAGGTAAGCCCTCCTCACTGGCTGTGGCCATCAGTAGGTGCATGTACAACAGGTAAGAGTTGCTTCCTTGAAAATAAATCTCTGGATAACACCATATTTACTGTACTTTGGGATGTAGGGATGTCTTAGTCTTGGCTAGATCTCCTGAGAACAGGTAGAACTTGCCACGCAAAGGCCAATATTTTTCTAAATTCCTATTTCTTCCTACCTTCTAAGTGCATGTAAACTGACTCAGAGCAACTACATTGTCCAATTTAGACTTTTATTGACACCTGACATTTGAGTAATATCCCATTTCATCAGTTAGGGCCAATTTAGTCTTCACATTATGTTGATAACCTAAATTGTTAGCAGAAGCTGTGTCACCACGAGAAGAGAAATTTGTGTTCAAATTACATTTAATTGCCTTCATTAAGTACTACAGCATTCCGTGACACATATTTGCAAAATGGGCCGACTGAAATAAGCCCAGTGCATCTCATTTCCTGAACATCCAGGCTTCCTTCCCCCTCTGTCCTTTCTGTGTATGTCATTGTCCTCTCTAGCACTATGGTCAAAGAAAGGACACCCACACATTCTCCAGTGGAAGATAATGAGCATTTTCTGAAAATAAATCCTTTTTAAAATCTCTGGTGATAAAGGTTTTTATAAAGCAGCATTACCTACCAATTTGCATTCTCTTATGGGATTAAAAATGGCCAGTTTCTGCTGGCAAGATCAGTGCCCAAGGTCAAGAAAGGTGGACTTTCCAATGGCATTTCTGCATCGTTATATGGAACCAGCTGCTGACAAGCCCTACCCACTGTAAATTGTACCTTTCAAGGTATAGTTTCCTAACTGCGTGAGCAGAATGAGTGGTTCTTTGATAGCTCCTAGTAAAGAAATGTGGCTTTCTGTTGGCTAGTTATGCAGAGGATTTAGGATGGATTCAAAATAGATGTTAAAAGAAGGTTTATCTAGACTCAGTTTAATCTGCTCTTATTCTATTTGTGATATTTGACTGGGTTCTTTAAAAAATCACAGGGCTGGTGAGATGGCTCAGCGGTGTAAGCGCCTGCCTGGCAAGCACAAGGGCCCAAGTTTGACTCCCGGATCTCATATACGAAAAATGGGCCAGTGATATCGCTCAGCGGCATGGGCGCCTGCTGGCGCGCGAGGTCCTGAGATCGACCCCCAGTACCCACAAAAAAAAAAAAAAAAAAAAAAAAAATCACAGTTGGCAACAGAAAATAAACTACTATTGACTTTTTTAAGTAGCAAGCTTTACTGTCCCTTTGCTCTGATCACTTTGGAAGTGACCACATTTCCTAAACGTGCCTTTTGGCATTAAAGCTCACAGTCTTGATTACCAGAAATGTGTTTGGCCAGCTAGACTCAGTACTTTTATTTCAGCAAACACTTAAATAGCACTTGCTGCATGTCACACCAATTCCAAAGGTCAAAATGCTAAATGTTAACTCATTGAATGATCATGTCAACGCTACCATCCATTGCTTCTGCATTTTACAAATAAAGTGACTGAGACCAGAAAGAAGTGATTTATTCAAAATTACCTCTGGTTTCTTCAGGTAGAGATAGGTTTTGAGTTTAGGCTCTAAATAAAATGAGAGGAAGAATAAAAGTAGTAATGGTACTAGCCAACAGTTATTAAGCACTTGGTTTCCTTGCCACTGGACTAAATAAGCATTATCCATGCTCTTCAACAATTCGGTAGTAGAGGTATTTCTAACACCCAATCCTCCACGTTTGTACTTAAGTTAAAAAGGAATAGAGTTTTAAAGATTTTCCCAGGGTCTAAATTTGCACCTGGGCACAAAGCCCAGGACAAGAGCTTTAAATTGCAACATTGGGAGTTCCCCCACCCCCAACACTATACCAACTTACTTATTGCTGAATTGAAACAGTTTTGATTTTTTAAAAACTGTATTCTTTAATAAAGATCAACATTTTTCACAGAAATTCTTTCAAATCTCCTCCAAACTTGTCTATATCTCCCAAAAGATAATAAGTGCTTTGTCATTTTTATTATCATTTTCTTCACAATGCTTTCTCCATCTTGCCCACTCTGTTTTGGAGTTGTATTCTATTTTGTTTACTTCCTCCCTTCAGTGTATTTTGTTTTCCAGACTTTCAGGAGTTATTTATAACATTGTTTCTTTTGTTTGGTAACAATATCTTGGTCCGGTCTGACAAGATTCTGCTTTATGGTTTCTGGGTAATTGTTATTATCCAGATAATCATTATTCTTAGAAAGTTCCTCCCATGCCAATGTTTTTCAAATTTATATTCTACATATAGCTTTTCTCCTCTTTAATTTCAGCTGTTTTTTAAATCTCTCAACAGTTTCCTTTCTGTGCAAAATGTAAAGTATGTGTTGAAATTATTTTCCCTTTTGTAATAGATACCCAGTTCACCCTACATTATACATGGAGCAGAACATCTTAATGTCGTGATTTGCGATAACGCTTTTACTATAAACAAAATTTCCGTACCCAAGTGTCTGTTTCTATACTCTGTATCTGTTTCTGTTATTTATCCATCCTTATAACACTACCATAACGTTTTAAATATGCTGGCTTTGATGTATCTTTCCATATGATTTGGCAAGTCACTGTTTTTCTAAACTTGTTTTATTATTTTCTTCTTGCAGATTAACTTTGGAATCAGCTTATCTAATTACATTACAATTCTTATCAGAATTACATTGAATCAGTTTTTGATTTTGGAACTGATAATCTCCTTCCTGTCCAGAAAGCATATCCCTAAATTCATTATAGTGTCCTATAGGTTTTTCTTCTTGAAGTCATTATTTATGGCAGGATTTTTTGATTTTTGTAAAAAAATTCATTGAGTGTTTGTATGGTATAAGGCATTATAGTTAATCAACCAATTAATTTTTTTTTTATATGCCGGTACCAGGAACCGAACTCGGTACCTCACGCTTGCCAGGCAGGTGCTTATGCCGCTGAGCTATCTCACCGGCCCCAACCAATTAATTTTTTAATTAATATTTTTCACAAGCAGGGTCATCAAAGCTTCACACAGAAAGATAAGGTTTCCCTGGAATTCCCTGTACCAAGACTTTGATGACACAGTGTGAAGATCAGTTCAAATAGGAAAAATATGAGGCCTTGTTGTCAGAAACTGAGACTTAATATCATCATCTTCTGGAAGAGTTCACAATGTTATCAGCAGGTAGTCATCTGGAAGGGGCCTGAGAAAGAAAACTGAGACATGATCAGACTTTTTCAGTTAGGGGTCATATGTATTTGGAAGAATCCTGAAAAATGTTTGACCTTGCCATTAAATCAAAATATAACCGTTCTGTAACTTTGAGGGGGAAATGACTCTGTTTTGCACATTGGGAAGATGTGACCATTTACTTCTACACTTCCCTGCCCTGGGAGAATTGGTGCCTTATGTTTATTTTCTGAGTGGCAGGGATGAATAATGCCACATATTTCGATTGTTCATCAAAAGCCCAGTCACCATCTGGCCTCAAATGTAGCTGCCTTTACAAATGTTTTGTCAGTTGTAATTGAATCTTGTTGAAATATGCATGACATATGTACATATGGTTGCAATTTTGAGTGCATAGACTAAATGCTATCTAGCAGTTTAAAGACAGGAGTGGAGGCAAATATTTATAAAAATAAGCTGAACACTTCTATTATCTGTACGTTTACTATTTAAGCAAATCCTCATTAATCTGGTAACCACTGATTCCATACTCACGTTCATTTAAACTAAGTAAAATGAACAGAATTTTAACTTGGTTTTTGAAATGTTTTTCCCAGGCAAACACAAAGGGTAGATATATTGGGAGACTGTTTTTAAGGTCTTTACATCACATAAATATATTTTTAAAAGATATATGAATATATAGAAGCACTATATATTCATGTTGATAATAATTATATGTTCATTAAAGAAGCTCATTAATTTACTTTGAAAGAGTAATTGGTTCAACTTACTTTGCATTTTTGAAAGAAATTAAATCCTGCTTTCTTAAAGATAAGCAATGGGTTTTTCACAGAACCTAATTGGGCCTCTCTACAAACTAATTCAAATGTATGCAGTTTTACTGAAGTTGCCTTCAAGAATTCTTCCTTAGTGCCCAAATAAATTACTTTCTCTCCTATAAACTTAAGTCTTCCAAGATATTAACAAAGGTGAGTGGCCATTTCCAAATCTTTACTAGTTACCCATCAAAAATCCCTTTTACCTTTTATCCTAATTTTTCCCTTTGATGCTGCATGGAGAATTCTATACCATGACAGCCTATTGCATATTTTAAGACAGTTATTATGTCTCTCCAGCTGTCTTATCTTCTCCAAGTTAAATATATTCCATTTCTCTCTGAGTTAGAGCTTAGTGTTTCCATGATCCCCTTGAACTTGGCTCCTCATGGTAAATCCAGACCTATGCTGATTCCAATAGTGTCCGGGGTGCTTAGAGTTCCTGCCTCGAAAGCAGGGACTCATTTTTGTCTTCTGCACATCTTAGCCTAAGATGCAGCAAGTGAAATGCATATCGTCAATAGTTTTAATCACTTTATGATATCTCCATTCCAAAAGCAAACTTGAGGATGTAGCTACTATTGTTGTCACACTCACATTACAGATGAGAAAACTAGGATACAGAGAGTTAAAGACACATGACTAAGGGCACATAACCCAACGGTTCTAGCTAGTGTAAGGACCTCTGAAAGACAGCTCTGGTTTTCCTGTTCCTAAATGCTAAGCTAATCTCCAGTGAACCTACAAAGCTGTATTATTTATACCCCAACTATAGATTAACTATTGCAGACTAGACGAAGGAGTAAGTCTGAAGGGTCAGAGGACCTCAAGGTAACGAAAGTTAAGGTTAACATTCTGAGGTATTAGCTTTTAGTTTAAAGGTCTTCCTACAACATTATTTATGGGCATGGTGAATATTTACAAATTTGTTCATAGTTTTTATGATTTTTGTAGTGTTATACTGTGAATTAACTTTAGTGTTTTACATCTTTAGACTCTTCTTCCTTTTGTAAAGTACAACCAGGGATCTTGTTCATGAGTAGTTTCTGATTTATTAGGTCTGGATAGGGCCTGAGATTCTGTGCTTCTACAAAGCTTTTAGATAATGCCAATTCTTTTGGTCCCTGAATCACCTTTAGTGAGTAAAGACACAGCTAGCGTAGCTCTTCATTGAGGTTGTTTCTATTTCTGATCAATGGGAGACTTGGCCTTGATAATCACAAAGGTCCCTTCCAGCTCCAGTAAGTCTATGACTGCTTTGCTTGTTTGCTGACCTCTCTCTTCTAATTTCTTTACCTTCTTGGGTGACTTTCCAAGTGGTTAGGTATGAGTGAAAACAGACATTTTAAGGTTAGAAAAGGCCTTCCAAACAACTATCTCCCAATCCTGACTGCCACTTTGTAACTCCTGCTTGTGAAATGCCAGTACAGTAACCACTTTAGCACTGATGGTTGTTGAAAAGGATGCCTCAAGATAGTGTATACACTGTGGCCCAGCATATGTAATCAACAGACTTGAGTTTCTATCCCTCCTTCACCATTACCCCTATCAAGAAAGTTACAGGTTTAATTCTATCTCCTCCCATCTTGAAAATTGCCTAGAGCTTACTAGTATTTTCAGAAAATCCATCATACCTATTATGGTTACATGAAGGTACAGAGTCCTTTTTTACAAATATACCCTACAATAAAATATTTCTTCTTTATCTGCAGATCAACAATAAGGAATCAGAGTATGCAAAACCTAAAATAGAGTGTTCAAGCACAGAAGACTAAGGCTGACAAAAAAGAAAAGAGACATATAGAAGAATGTGGAAATCTCAGACCAGCATGGTGTTCCAGGGAAACATAGATGATAAAGCACCATTTAGGCCCCAGGTACCACTATGTCTACTTCTCCCAGTAAAAGCATCCAGATTTAGGAAAGACAGAGTTACTACTTTAACTCCCCAGAAACTCTTAACCATTCATCTGTCTCATTCCTCACCATTATTTGCTAGACTATAATGAAAAGAACAGAACGTACCATTGATGTGAAATGGATATACTATTTCCAGGCTCTAAATACTGGTACTGTATCACACTGCAAATGAACACACTGCCCCTTCAGTTTTTATACATCGGTTTCTTGAGTTTGGATGATGTGAGTTGGCCTAGATGGTAATTAAATCATGTGGTCAGAGAATTCACAGAAGCAGATGCAATTTCACCCATGAATGAGTCTTATGGGGCTGACAAAACAAGACAATGTGATCAACAGTGATCTGAGAGGTCTGAAAAAGGAGAGCTACTCTCCATAGCACAGTCATGCAGCCTTCTGTGAGCTTTTGTGCTCATACCAGAGGGTGAGAAGTGTTGAAGAACATTTCTATATTTAGCTGGGGGTTATACAAAGGTAGGTAAAGTTAATAGGAAATAAGTGTCATGCATCTCAAGAATAGAAAGCTTCAAAAAGAGGAATGCAGAGGTGATAAGCCACTGGATGAGGTTGACTAGAAGAACATTTCTATATTTAGCTGGGGGTTATACAAAGGTAGGTAAAGTTAATAGGAAATAAGTGTCATGCATCTCAAGAATAGAAAGCTTCAAAAAGAGGAATGCAGAGGTGATAAGCCACTGGATGAGGTTGACTAGAAGGATCAAGGACCATATCACATGGGACCTTGTAGTCTTTATTAATATATGTTTGCAGTACATAATGATTATATTCATCGTCGGGAGTTGGTACATGAACATGGCACATCTTAATTCTTTTTTATCTCTTTCCCCTGTCCTCCTCTCCTCCCTCCATCTCTTGGTCCAATCCTCTTTTTGCAAAAATTCTATCATTGCTCCCATCTTCTCCAGAAAACAGAGTAGCTTTTTGTGAAAAGTATGTTTTATCCCCCTTTCCAATGGCTTCCCAACATATCCACTGGCCTATATAGGGAGTCTTTAGACTCTTTTTAGTTTTAATTAGTATAAAAATATCCTTTACATGATAAACCACTCTTTATTATGGAGAAGAGAGGATGCGAGCAATGATGCAAATGGATAACCCAGTCCAAAAAGGTGGTCACAGTGCTGAAGGTGATGGAGGTCTGGCCTGGGTGTGGCAGTGGAAAAAGGAAGAGCAAAGGGATTACACAGATATTTTGAGGGACTTGATCAAAGGCCATTTCTTCTTCCTTAAGTATTCCTTGCACTCCCTGGTTTCTTCCCTAAGTTTCTTTTTTTTTTTTTTTTTGTGGGTACCAGGGTGTCGACCTCAGGACCTCGTGCGCCAGCAGGTGCCCGTGCCGCTGAGCGATATCACCGGCCCCTTTTTCGTATGTGGGATCCGGGAGTCGAACTCGGGCCCTCGCGCTTGCAAGGCAGGCGCTTACGCCGCTGAGCCATCTCACCGGCCCATTCCCTAAGTTTCTTGCTTCCCCCTCACCACACCTGGTTGTTGCATGGCTCACTGTCCTCATTTTCACCTTCATCTAGGAAGTCACATACAGGCTCCTTGTTACAACAAGGCCACCATTTTCTATAATGAATATTAGTGCTCAATATCACCCAGGTACTGTTCCAAGGAGTTAAGGTAGATCACTTCATCTAATCCCTCAAAATTATTCAAGAAGATAAAGACTATTAGCATCTCCATTGAAGGTACAGAATAGGAAGCTCAGCAAACTTAAGTGATAGGCACAAGGCTTGGGATACTCATATGCAGGTGTGAAATAAGCTAGCCATGTCCCATGAGGCACTGTGTAAGTTTTTTCTATAGACTGCTTTGCAAACAACTACAATCTAAATTTTTACTAGTAACCAGCATTCCGCCGTTGGTTTGGCTATGCCTAGGAGACCACAAATTATTACTATACATTAAATATTTGCTTTTGTTTTTTACTTAGTCATGCCAGCAATGTTTCAGCTAATCTTTTCTGGCTGGTTATAATCTTCCACTCCAGTGGACAGTGTGATCACTAAAGGGGAACTAAAAACCTCTCACACATTTAGAACATATGTAGCCTTGGGGATCACCTGGAGGCTGTGGAACCCTAAAATGTAGATTTCTATAGGGACAATGGAATAGGCCAGATGAAATTACTAGAATCATGAAAATAAGAAATAAATTCCCAAGATGCTTGTTTTGGATATTTTGTGTACCTACTCCATTTTGTTACATTTGCAATTACTGACTCCTCTTCTAGTATAACTTTTTTTTATATATATAAGGCCAGTTATCCACTAAAAATTAAAAAAAAAAATCGCACTCCAAATACACATTAGCTCATTGAGTTCTAAATAGTTATTCCACGGCCATAGTCGTATATTTTAACAGCAATGAGAATATATGTGAAAATGCCATATAACAATATAGAGATTAAAAATTTGGTTGTTTCACCTGCAAGGTAATTGCTTTGTTGAACTAAGTTGAAACTATTGCCAATAGGCCCATCGGAAATGCTTGGTAATGGCCTATCATGTCAACTGGTGTTAGGCGGTACAAACTACTTTGAACAGTATCTCTATTATGACCATTCTTATTCAATAGGCGATTCATGAATCACTTTGCACATTTTTAAAGAAATGATCCCATAATTGCCAGCACTGGTGATTCAAATTCTACACTGTTTTAAACTTAAAATCCAAGCAACTTTTAGCTCAATGTAGTTTGCCAAGACTTTTTGCAAGTGGAAAGGACTGTATATTCCACAAGACAGATACTCAGTCATGGTTGCTGAATGACCACCCTCTTCCCAAAAAGAAAAAAAAAAAGTTAAAAACATTAATATCAAATATAGTAAGAAATAGTTAAATAAGTTTAAGTGAAAGCAGGTGAACCAAGAATCAAGGGTAAAAACTAGGAATCTCTTTGGCATAAATACTCAGACATAAATGAGATAGTTATGTCTAGAACCGAATTACTTCCTACCATCACTCATTGCATTTAAGAGAGTGGTTTTCAAAATGAGTTCTCCAGGTTGGCTGGTTTTGCTTTAATTTCACCATTACTAAATGGAAATGGGCTTCTGATGTTACCTGACAATCATACTGGATTCCCAGCCCATGCTATTCTCTAGGTGACAATTTTATACATATCCTTCAAAGCCAAACACCTCCTTTTCCTGGACTTTAGATGAATTTGATAGTTGTGATTAATATTTCACAGGATAGAAATTATCAGAAAAAAAAATTCTACCAGTCTCCAACCCCCCCATTTACCCATGTACTCATCACATCTGTGCTACAGGGAAGTTCAAAACTTTTTGTCTAAAGATTTAATACTTGAATCTACTGAAATGAATGGCAATACACAGAATAATGGGAGAGAAGTCACAACAAATTTATTTGATCATAGTTTTATGTGTACAGGAGTCCTTAGATTGAAGACCCACAAACCCAGGGTGGACTATCCATTTTTATACTTAGTTTCAATGAAGCACAGGTACCCATATAGAAATCTCATTAGAATAAAAAAAAAAGATATTATTTAATGCTAATAGTGGAGAGGTACAATAGGACTTGTCTGTTTGGATTCTTCTTGGCCTTTTTGGGGCTAAAAAGATAGACATATCCTTTCTGGGATGGGGATCATACGATATAAACAATATAGGGGTGAGGATTTCTTTATGGGCCACTCTTGCACAAAAGGTGGGGAAAATTTGAGTATTATTCTTAGGCTTTATGGCTGGTTTTGGGGGAAAGGGGGTCTGGTTCTATGATCCACTTTGGAGAAAAGGAATTCTGACTTCTGTGTTATGAATGTGGACAAATCTTCTCAACATACATGAAAGAATTCAAACAGGTAAGAAATCCTATGAATGCAGCAAATGTAGAAAAACTTTCAACAAGAAACTATCCCTCAATGTACACAAGAGAACTCACACAGGTGAGAGACCCTGTGGGTGTAAAGGAGTGAGACACAGGAGGGCACAAAACTCAGAGAGAAACTGTTTCTGAGGACTTCACGTCAGGTATCATTTTCTGAACTCTCAGGGCCATGCGCTCTGCCTTTCCTCCTGGTTAACATGGGTGAACCATCCCAATGGCTCCACTTTTGAGCTACAGCCCCCGTCCCCTCCCATATTCAATACAGAGGTAGCAATCCCCACCTTCACCTTGCATCATTAGTATTTTACTAAATCATCTTTGTCTGAATACAAGTATGCTGTCATTTCTCCCTGCATTCAATTTCATCTTTTTTTTTTTTTTTTTTTTTTTGTGGGTACCAGGGGTCGACCTCAAGACCTCGCGCACCAGCAGGCGCCCGTGCCGCTGAGCGATATCACCGGTCCCTTTTTCATATGTGGGTTCCGGAAGTCGAACTCGGGCCCTTGCGCTTGCCGGGCAGGCGCCTATGCCGCTGAGCCATCTCACCGGCCCCAGTTTCATCTGTTGAACCAACTACCCTTACCCTCTGAAATGTCATTTCCCTGCTTCTTTATGGTTTCAGATATACAGATTTTTTCTAAGAGCAATGAACTAAGACTTAATCACTGTTGCTTCTAATTCGGAGGCTGTCTTTGAACCCAGTAAATGAATGTGTTTACTCTTTTGAATTTGAGAAGTTATACAAGATATTTGGAGTGGTAGAAAGTTACATGTCTATAAGCCCCTTGAGTCTGTGGAAATGCTGGTATATGACAAGAAAACTTATCTACACCCCAATTTTCTCTGTGAAATAGTCTCTTTACTCTGATTAAAAGTTGTTAATATAAGAATTGAGATTATAATTAGGACTGTTTCAGACAAGTAAAACTGAATATAGTTGGTCCTCCATGTCCACAACTTCTGCATGCAGGGATTTAATCAATTTGGGTCAAAAATTCAAGATATTCAAGAAAGAAACTGCATCTGTAATGAACATGTATAGACTTTTTCTTTGTCATTATGTGCTAAACAATACAGCAACCATGTGCATAGCATTTACATTATGTTAGGTGCCACAGTCTAGATATTTAAAGGATATTAAAGGATATGTCTAGATTAAGTGCAAATATTACTTCACAAGGCAGTTGAGCATCAGTGGATTTTGGTATCCAAGGGGGGTTCCTAAAACCGATCCCACATGGCTACTGAGGGACGACTATATACACACTTCTATGATTTGTTGCTTTGTTTTACATTAAGGGAAAAGTAGTTCTGTACTAAGATAATGGTAATCAATATTAGTTTTCATCTTCTTTACAGTCCTTGTAACTGTTTTATCCTCTTCTCATACTTTACATTTTTAATGTTAAAATTTGTGTAGGCTCCAGACAAGTTTTATATCTAAGTTGTAACTATTGATACCACATTGGAAATTAAAACTCAGCTGCTCTTACAATGTTTACATAGTGATTCATGTGAAGATGGCAAAGATGAAAACATCAAGTGTTACTAACAGCTCAGTGATAGCATAAAGTTAGTTCCCACCTCAGGGACTCATTGAGATCTCTCCTAAAGTAAAATGTCAATTTGTTTCAGAACATAAAAGACCATAATGATGAATACGCCTTGGAGAGTTAAAATTATTTGCCTTAGATTTTATTCTACCCGACTCTGAAAATCTATGAAATGTGCTATTATATTGGCAAAGCTTCTTCAGTTTTGATGGGCTTAATTTCTTTGTTCACTGATCGACACCTTCACTACAATATGAAGGGTTGCTCTCTTTTTTTCCATGCATTCCATCTAGATAAGATTCTATTCTTACCAGAGTGACTGCTATACTTTATGTCAACTTTATTATGCTCTTGATTATTAGGAAAATAAGCAAAAGTTCTTCACTTAGATTTTTTTTTATAATCGTATTGTCTTCTATGCTTATTTATGTATTTTATTGTCACATCTGAGGAGTTCAAATACCTTTAAATTTTTTTTTTAATTTGCCCTCCCCAAGTCAGATTCTTAACATAGGAAAAAGCAATAAAACTTTTAGGACATGTCTTACACATAAAACTGTCTTTGGGATTTCATAGGTTGAGCCTGGAAAATCATGAAGATTTGTTTCCTCACCTTAGAGAAAAGAGAAGACATAGAAATAATTAGATTCATTTGCTATGATACTGTATGTGAGTTACATAGGAAAAATCAAATTAGAAGAGTTGCTGGGTCTTCACTGGATTAAGTTTGGATAGGAAAAATGTTATTAATCTAAATATTCAGAAATTGTATGCTGTATAGAAAGTTCCTACAGATTTGTGAGTGTCCTTACTGTCTATAGGTTTCTACATGTCAGGGTCCTGGCTATACCTTGTCTGATGATGTTGGATAACCACCATGTATTGCTGATGTAGGTCAACAATGGCCCACTGGAACACACAACCCACTGTCTGTGGTTATAATTAAAGTATTATTAGATTATGAGCAAGCCCGTTTGTTTATATATTATCTGTGGCTACTTGTGTACTACAATAGCAGAAGGGATTAGTTGTGACAGAGACATCATATCCCTTAAGTCTAATGGATTTATTTAATTAACTTGTTATAGAATATGTTTGCTGATGCCTAGCATAGTATTACTAGTCATAATATCAGTTATTTTAAATACTTGGCCATCTCATTTTTTTGTAAATCTAAAGTTTTATGGGCCAATAGTTTTCAATTAAGGATGCACATCAGTGTTACCATTTTATAAAAATGAGTTACCTAGGACCCACTCCACTTATTTTTTCATTTGCGATTCTTGCTATATTCTTGGTAGAATTTGTATATTTTGATGTAGGGTTATTCTATGTTACACATCAAACATTTTTCTTCATAAAAATTGTGTCCATTTATTTTTATAAATTATATGTAGCATCACTTCTTTTATATGAAGCTAGCCTTAATCATTATTCTTAGAGATAGTTTATTTAGAACATTTTGATTAGCTTTATTATCTTATTTCACATGCCATAGACACAACCAAATTTCCTTGTCAGTTGCATTATTTTTGATATGAACTCTCATCAGACCTTTCACATTTGCAAATTGCCAGTACTAAATTAACCATAACACTTCTGAGTCTCTATCATCTATGGATACTTTTGTTTCACTTTTATTCATTCCCAAAGGTGTTGCCATCAGCTGCAAACCCCTCCAGAGCACCAGGGAAAAGGCCTAAATAAGACTTGGTTGGAACAGTTTGGGCAAATCTCACACAGCATACCAGGATTTCCAGAACTCTTAAAGGAAAAAAAACAAAAAAACGCAAAAACCCAAGGCAGGTAACCTCATGAGACTGTGATCAAAAATCCAGTAGAAATCTAGTAGAACAAGTATTTATTATCTAGGGCTGCATGAATTAATGAAGAAAAAATTTTTGTATTATTTGTTCATAATATAGTTAATGTCAGTCTTGTGTCTTATTTTTAAATAAATATAGAAGTCCTTTTCTTTCTTCTGAAGCTCTTGGTAATGTACAACAATTTGGTGGGTACTGATTTGTAAGCTAAAATGAAACATTTGCTAATGATATCTGACTTTTTGCTTTTTTACCAGCTCTTCTACCCCTTATTCAGAAACTCTTATTGACTCCCTTTATTTTGTAATTATCTGTATGGTTCAAGAGTATACCTTTGCCAGAATATAATAGAAAATATTGGTTACATCCCATCCAACTTTGGCTGGTATATCATATTTTAGGATACTGTTCATTTAATCAGGTACAGTAAGCCACATTTAAGGAAGAATGACTTTATGGAGACCTTGCAAGAAACTGGCCTCTTACTTGTTTTTACAAGGTCTCAGCACTACAAGTGAGGAATGGCACTCTATAGTAGCCCAAGAATATTGGAGTAATTTGAGAAACTTGAGAAGGGAGAAATTTTTTCAGATTTATAAGTAACGCAGGGAATATGATGGCATTTCTTGAGGTTGGCCTCTTAGGCTCAGGACAGGAAATGATATAGCCCTTAAAAGTCTAATACAAGATTCCTTACAAAAAATTCGAGCAAAGCAAACTTATACAATCTTATATATTAATTAACACTTGCTGCGCATATGTAAATAACCAGTCTGAGCCTAATGAGATCAGTCTTATTTTACAATTACAAGTAAACTTTTTTTTTTGACATTATTTTTGGTCAAAAAGAAGAAAGACTGTCAAGAAGCAAAATAATTACTGGTATCTCCAATGGAAATCTATTCATTGTTTAGAATAATTCCTTCAAAGTTATTCAATTGGGTCTTTCATTGCCATTGAACTATTTTATAGCTCTACAGTGTGTTGCTCACAATAATGCAAAATAATTCTTGGCTATATGCAGCCAGACAAATTTGTCCAAGTATATCCAGGAAGTTCAGTTGACTTTTCTACCCCTGCCCCATGGAAAAAGCCATTTTTGTGTCTATTTACACATTAGTTTTTAACTTTTTCTTATTCCATATAATTTTGTGTTTCTTTGATTTGTCCTTTGCAATGGTCATAACACCTTCTAGGTTTTTTCCTTACTAATGAATTACATAATCAAATCTCAGACATATATTTATTAACATTGTTTTAATTAATTGCAAAGTTGGATATTTTAATATCAAATTAACCTGAATCTCCCCTCCCTTCTTGATTGAAAACTATGAAAAGGACAACAAAAAAAATTCTGTCATTTTAGGCATTATATGCTAAAGAAGGGAGAGGAATAATTAATGAAATAAGCAAATAAGTCATACAATACATTTGAAAGTGTGGAGATAAGTATGAGACGCCATCTATAAGAGCTGTAGTTCTGGAAATTTAATTCACCTGTATATACAGTTTTTCTCTGGGAGGTAACAAAACCATGAACAATACTACTTGCCTTTTCCCATCAGAGGTCTTGAACTCTGTATTATATATCATAAAATAGTAGAAGTTTGGGTGCTGGGGACACTTAGAAATACCAATAATACCAACTTTCAATAAGTCACTATTACACCTTGTATCTAGATAAATCTCCAAAACCTCACGCACTCATAGGTGGGGCTTTTCGGAGGTGGCTGGATCTTGGGTGTGTGATACTGGGATTAAGGGTGTATGGTACTGGTTTAGTCCACTAATTGGCTTATCATAGTTCTGGGCGTGAATAATGAGAAGGCCCATCCTCGGTGTTGGTGGCACCATCCAAAAGGCTTATAGCCTGGATGGGATAAAAAGGAAACAGAGGCTTGGTGCTATGGCTTTGCTGCTGCTTCTGCCTTCTGCCTGCCTCGCCATGAACCGTTTCTCTTCTGTGATGTCCCCCTGCCATGCCACTCTGCCATAGAGTCAGTCAACTGTGGATTGAAATTTCTATAAATTGTGAACTGAAATAAACCTTTCTTCCTTTAACGTTGGGTACTGGTTACTTTGTCTCAGCAATGAGAAAAATAACCAAGACAGTCACACACCTGATCATCCAGTGACAACCTTCCTTCCACTAGGTTACAAAAGGCAGCTCAGGTCTAAATGAGAGTGCTGATTTGACAGATAGGTTGACTTATCTTTTCATGTACTAAGCAAGTATTTACCATGTGTATTCCTAGGTCTTTGGGAAAGACATCTAAGCTCTTTTGTAACAGTTGAAAATGAATTTGATTGAAATATATACAAGAGATGATCGAATCATACAGTGACTATTAAAATTAGTATAGGAAAAGACACATTGCCAATGATGATGAAATAAGTATGTTTGAAGCAAGGTGGGAGGGTATTTAGAGTATGTTGAGGGGGATTAATGGCAGTGTGTCTTTTACTGTGATAAATATTTTTATTTAAAAATTCACCATATTTAGTGATCATTCATTTATCAAGCATTTATGCCAATTTTTGTCAAATAAAAACATGATGGTGTATCTTCATCCACCTTGTTAACTAGAACTGGTACCATGCATCTTATGACCCTTCCCCAAAGTCAAAATCACCATGATAGGTAAATATTTGGAATCAATTCAGATGTTGAAGAAGCCATAACAACATAACTAAAGACACTCACAAAAAAGACTTTCAAAACTGCTTAAAAAAGTGGCAAGAATGATGGGATCATTGTGTTGAGGGGGAATTAATAGCAATGTGTGTTTTATTGTGGTAATTTAAAAAATTAACATTCAGCATATATTTTGATTTACACCTCATATAACTGGGCTTTAGCACAAAATTCATTGGTGGGTGTAACTGGACAGAAGTTGTTTCTCAGGTATAGTTTACATCACATATTTATAGGAAATCAGATAGCTATGATGTTATGTTCCATTTCTCCAAATATGCTGAGTTCAAAAATAGCTGCTCTTGATAGTAAGTGCTTTGCTCGCCAGATAACCCATAACTTTGTAAAGCTTAACTCCCTAACTCATCCCCATTGTGCTCGCTAGGCTCTGGAAATAGTATAGACAGCCAGGGTACTTACTAACAGGTGATATTAGATAGAATGTCCTGATTTTATGCACGCAACATCAAAGCACAAAACTTGGAAGCTTCAAAGAATTCTATATAGACTACCAGCCTACCTTAGAGGATTCTGACTGTAATAAAAGTAATTTCTTCTGAAATAACTTTCTTTGTTATGAATAGTAGCAGGCAAATTAACTACAATCACATCTTCCTAAAGATTTCTATTGCAAGAGCTGAATTTTCAGAAAATCAATGGAGGGCCAATTACGCACGAGTGGTCCCTGATGCTGACAGCACTGACTCTGGGGACAGCCTGAGACAGACATGAGTTGTCACCTCGGTGAGACAGCATCTCTCCTCCTCCTCATGCATAGGAAACTGCAGGTCATTACCCACAGAAACAGTCTGACTTTCAGCTCTTTGTTTTTCATCTACTCTCTAGATGATAAATGGAGAGAGGGATACTAAATTAATATGAAGAATGAAATATGATGAAAGAGAACCATGCTAAGTTTGGGTGCTCATTCTGTGTCCTCTGTTTCACCGCGTGTAAAACCTCATTCAAAATGTACCACCTGGGTTGGGGTAGGGGCGGAGTTAATTCAGAACAGGAAGCTTCTGCTTCCCCCATTCATGTGTGTGAAATTTCCTTCTAAAGACTCCAAAAGTGGGACTGCTTATAAACATTATTCCCTTATTTATATGTTCTCCCCTTAACTTCTCTTCCAAAGGTAAGAGCTTGCCAGACAGAATGATTTTTTTTTATTATTATCCTGCTATAATATGTCCTCTGATGAACTTTCTGGAAGTGATGTGTATCATCCCTCTGCTGGTTGCTAACCAAACACTTTTCCTTTCTCTCTAGCATAGATTATTAATTATATTTTTATCTTCCCTTCCTCAGCGGCAGAGATGGATGCTGATTAGTGCGACACAATTAATGCATGGCATTACTCTAGCAACTTCCACTGGTCCAGGGAATGGTGTTTATTATATTTTAATTGGGCTCAAGGAACTGAACGGAACAATGCATTTCCCATGGTTAGAAGCGAGGAGCTCTTTCTTTCCTTCTGTACAGAAAAAAAAAAAAGGCACATGGCCCCAGTTGCAGCATATGTGAGCTGGACTCGGTGGACAGTGGTACAGAGATAGAGAAAGAAATTTGGTTCCTGATGCTCAGAGAGACACTAACCACACCACACTGACAGCCAAAATGGCCACCCTCGGATTCTCTATTCATGTGAACACACAGCTCCTTGGTGTTCTTGCCACCGTGAGCTCAGTTGCTGTTCTCCAGGGCCCAAAACATTTTTAGTAGATATAATGCTTTTCTTCCAAGCATTAAAATTCAGTGGGTCATATCAATTAACTAGATCTCTGGATGAAGGTCTGTCTTTTCCAACCTTCTATTTTTGCATTTTTTCACTCAACATGTATTTACTTAGTTCCTGAAGTCTATGAAGAACTTTGGTGAGGCCAGTCAGATAAAACTGTCTCACTTATGATGTAATGGAGTAGTTCTTAAGGTTTTTAGTATCAAAGTCCCCTTTGGAAGTTTGCTGAGCCCTGTGGGCATTCGCAGAATAATGGCTTTAGATATGTAAGATAAAATACATAACATTATAAAGGAAGTCAGGGTAAAACATAGTTATCAAAATGCTTTTAAAATTATGATGTGTTTACATATCTCTCTATAAATGCCTTAAATACATCAAGTCAATAGGTTTAATAACCAAGATAAATTCAAGGTTATAATGAACATTACTGATATTTTGAGATAGTTGTATCACGTATAATGCGAGTAATTATATCTGTGATTTTTAACACATGCAAAGACCCTGTGGAAGGAAAAACATGGCAAATATTAGAGATTAGGGCCAGTGTGGCTAGATCAGAGAGCGTAAGCAAATGGGATATGCATGACACTCTATTGTTAGATATTGGCCACCTCCCCACCAATACCCATAGTAGGGAAATCACACACGAAATGGCAGTGACACGACTGCACAAAGAAGTAGCAGATGTGGCTTGTGAAATGAGTGAGTCCATTCATAGTTGCAGTAAAGCATGAATCTTCCCAGTGATACTATACAGTCAATTATAATTTTTAAAAATCTTATTTAAGACTATACAGACAAATAACAAGACAATTCCCCAGTGAACTTAAATTCTTAAATCACAGACTACAAGCAGTGTTAAGATCTATTTTATGGGCGGGGAAGCTGATGCTTGGAGAGATTACCAAGAGTGCCAAGGTAAACAGTGGCAAACCTGCCAGTACCCTGGCCCTTTCACTCAGTTTCCCTATATGCTTTGCTGTTGAGGGACACCCAGTTCAGCAGGGCAGGTATAGCTAGGTCATTTGTCTTGTGCACCAGGAGCTTTTATTGACAACTAAGAGCTCTAAGGAGAAATTCAAACAGAATTATCAAAACCTATACTTGTCCTTCTGCCAACCTCATCTCCCCACCTCAACCCCTGGGATCAAGAAAGAAAATTTTATTGGGTATGTCTCTCATTTATTCTACATTTCTCTGTGATAAAGAAAATCCATTTCCCACTAAATTAAAATTGCTTTTTCATCCTAACAAACACTATACCCTTGGTACACACTAGAATAAAAATAAATTGATTTTTAAGTATCCACTGGAAAAAAAAACAATAAGAAGCATAAAAATTATGGTGCCATTGTGTGCCTTTTGAACACTTTAGCTATGAAAATGGATTCCTATCCTGGAGACAGCAATTATATCTTTCTGATGGCAACATTTCTGAGTTCAGTAGCTTCGGTGAAAACTTCAGTCTCCCAGATATTTTGTGTGTATGACATTTTTCTACATGCTTCCCAGAAGAGAATTCCCACTCATAGGATATTTCAGCTGGAAGGGAGAATAGATGCATGTATGTATGGTGCATATATTTGTATTCATGATGCTAAATGACCAGTTTGGTTGAGTTGTTGCTAAAGCAGTAAGACAGTTAATAAAATAAAATATACCACTCTATCAATAAAAAAAAATCACTTTCAAAAGGTCTCAACAACCTGTGTGTCCCCATAAAGGTCAACAGAACTGCAGATAAAGTGGTCTGAGGACCCAGCACTCAATTTTGTGCTCCTAAAACAACAGCAGGTGACAGTTTTACTCAGGGCTCAGTGGGTTAATGTTGTCAGGAGCCCACCTGAACTTTAGGAGATAAGATCCTATATTGGTTAATCTGTCCTTTTGACACATTCAGACTATAAAATACCTTAATCACATAAGCAGTTCCTCTTTATATGTTGCTTTGCTAGCCATAGAGTTAACATCTTTACCTCTGGACATAAATGCAGAGACAAAATAAATGCATGAATGAATGAAAGAATGAATGAATTCAGAGACACGCTTAGACCATGGAAACTCACACGCCGGATGTTAATGCAAAAACTCAGTGCTAATGCATGGAGTTCCAGGAGTTTTCATTGCTTATCCAAGCATACAGGGACTAAAGTTTTAAAAGATATCTGTAATATATCTTCAAGTAATGTTTAGAACCTCTTTGGGGACATGCTATAAGCAGTATGAAGCAAATGAATTTTAGTTTCATGAACAGAAACACATTAACTAAAGGATATGTAAAAATTCAGTGTTAAATTTTATATGGCAAACATTAATTTTACAATAAAAGAATTCAAGGACTTCTAAAAATAATGGAAAAGTCCATATGTGCAGATACCAAGGTGCTTACAGTATATTATGGAAAATATAGTTTACATATGCCCTATGAAATTAAGTCCAAGGCTGCCAGTGATGATGGGCTTCTAGGAAGCCCCCTTAAATATGAGTCTCTGTTCTCAGACATGTAGAATAAAAAGTCTGGACTAGATTGCAGGTATAGCTTCTTCCGGTTGAAACCCCTGTGAGTGGGAATGCTCTTCCAAGAAAAACTATGACATTTTAAAAGAAGATTTCTATCCTGAACCCTTGCCCTTAGCTCTCATTAACTTTAGATATCTTCACTATATCCAAGTTTGCAGTCCTTCTGGAAAGACACACTCATCTTTCTCAAGTCATCACTTTCAATCCCCCCAAATCAATTATTGATTATTACACTACTGATGCAGATGCTTCTTTTCCCATCGTGGAGAAACTCTTCTACCCTATCAAGAACTGTCTTTATCTAGCTCACTTTGAAGTATACCTCATTAAATGTAGAACTGAGAATGGGATTTTTCAGAAGCTTAGGAAAAAGTTGCAACATTTTATAAAATTAATCTTACAATTGTTCTGGGTATTAAAACATCCCACTCTATTTAATGTCCCTCTAAGAACAACTTTGAGACACTTTTAATCAAAGCTCATGAACAAGAGAACACTTACCTGCTAACTGATCACAGTATTTTTAAAGGAAATGCCTTTGTACTTTTAAAGGACTGGGAGGCTGGAGAGAGTGCTGGGTAAAGCTCTTGGTATATACACGCTGAGCCTGCCTGTATCATCAAAAGACAGGCCATCGGTGACAGCATATGCAGGCCAGGACACTGCTCATCAGGTACCTGTGTACTCCCTCATCTCTCCCAGCCTCTCTCTCCCCTCCCACTGTAGCCTCCAGATAGCACAGATAGTGGACAAAGGCTTCCCAGCTTTCACCAAACTACTGTCATCAGTCAAAGCGAAGTGGGGATGTATCTGTTACTGCACCGTACACCAGCCCGTATTATCTCACTCATTCAAGCCCTGACACCAACATTTATCCAGACATCTGTGATCACTGCTCACTCATTCTGGGTTCCCCTGCTCCACGTCCCTTACCTGTTGTAAGTTAGATATTGAAGACTGAAAAACAGGATCTCGAGAGCCATAGAAGGTTCTGTTTTGCATGCAGATTTCACTTGCATCCCATTGTCAGGGGGAATTTGTTCCTTCAGTCTTCCTAAGATTGAAGGAAGACTCCACTGTCTGACCAGGGGAAGAGGAGGTGGTGAGAAGGAAGATACTACCTCTGACATAATTAAGGGTACCTTGTCCATCCCTCAACATACACTTTCCTTAATAATTGCATGTCCAAAGTAGTCAGTTGAAGACTACTTTGCTTCCTATCATAGCCTTCTTCCATTCTCGTATGTGTAATAAACAAATGAGCAACAAGCGCATTACCCTGATAATGATTTCTTTCCCCTTCCAAACTTTTAAGTTTCCTCTCTTTGCCGTAGGAACATCAGCCACACTGCCTGGAGCTTGTAAACTGCTCTGCCAACCACCTGGGTCTTAGGAGCTATCCTGGGGTTTTACAGTCACTCTTTTTGCAAGCCTTTCCTGTGGTCATTGATGCGATGCTCTCTCTTGCATCCACTCTAAATAGCCTTTCACCCCATCACACCATCCAGCCACACTCCACCTTCCCAGTGATGACCTGATTGCCCAGTCTGATGGTCCATCCAAGGTCTGCATCTAACTTGACTTTTCTGCAGCATTTGAAAGATATGGGAACCTCTCTCCACACATGACTTTCCTCCCTCAGTTCCTAGATAACTTCTCCTCTCCTTCTTACTATTTGGATATTTTGATTCAGCTCCTTAACTATTTCCTTTACTTGCATAGTTGCAAATATTGGAGCATCCTGGGCATCATTTCTCTGGCTTTACCATCTACAATCATGTCTAAGGGATCTCGTTTAGTCTTCAGATTTAATGCATCATTTGTAAATTGGTAGCTCTCAGCATCTCTCCTGAATTCCAGAATAGTATATCCCATTGGTCCCCAACCTTTTTGGCACCAGGGAGAGGTTTTAGGAAGGCAGTTTTTCCTTAGATGGTGGGGAAAGGAGTAATTGTGGAATAAGATTCCCATAAGAGCATAGAATATAGATCCTTTGCATGTACAGTTCACAGTAGGGTTCACACTCCCAAGAAAATTTAATGTATCTGCTTATGCAGGAGGTAGAGCTCAGGTAACGACACAAGCAATGAGGAGAAGCTGTAAATACAGATGAAGATTTGCTTGCTTTCTGCTTACCTCCTGGTGTGTGGCCTGGTTCCTAACAGGAAGTTGTGGACTCCTGGTATCAAATTCTTAGTTGACATATTTTTGACATAGACGTTTCAAAAATACCATATCAAAAGTTGCTTCTTCCCCCACCCCAACCAAAAATGGCTCTCCTTTAACCTTGTGTGTTCAGAAGATGCCTCTGTCATTCACCTCAACAGCCATGGAGTCATTTAGATTTCTCTTTGGTGTATTCCTGGTATAGAATCAATTGCCAAATTCCGTGTAGTCCAATTTCTCATCTCCCTAGTCAGACCGCTTTGCACCACTCTTCCTCCTGCCCAGGCTACCATCATCTCTTGCCTGGGTCTCTGGAGCAGTGACTGACTTGTCTCTCTGCTTCTACTTTTACCTCTAGAGTTTGGTCTCATTCAAAGTGCTCTTAGTAAAATGCAGATGAGACCATGTCATTGCCTCCCTCAAAACCTTCCAATGACTTCTGGCAAAATGGAGAATAAAATTAACTTCCTCCTTGTATCCTATGTGGTGTCGCATGAGTTGGTCCCTGCTCCCTCTGAAACCCCTTCCCACCTGCCCCACTGCAGACAACCCAGCTCCTACTGTTCCTCTCCCCAGTGCTGCCCCTGCTTCAGCATGCTTTCCCCTTCCCTGGTCTCACCTTTTGCCTCGGTTATCTTCACGGCTCCTTCCCCTCCTTGTCCCCTGCTCAGATGCCACATGCCACCACATTCCCTCCCACACTATCACAGCAGTTAAGCAGTTGATATTGTTATATATTCATTCACTATTTACTTAATACCTGTCTCGCACTAGAATGAAAGTGCTGTGAGAACAGGAAATTTGATTCCTCAACTTTTGAATCTCAACAGAATCTCAACAGATTTTCAACAATATTCCAACAAAAATAAAGCAAAACAAAACAAAATGAAACAAAACAAAGAAGAAAAGAAGGAAGTAGCCAACAAGTCAGTGTGAATGAGTTTGTCAGATTATGTTTGCTCAGGGATCCTGCTCATCACTAATCACTGTTGATTGTTTTCTCTTACTAGTGTGTAAGTTTCATGAACTTGTTTACTTGTCTTTGTGTTGACTGTCCCCAAGGGCTAGTCAGAGCTGCACACAAGTGGATACTTATATATACATACTGAATGAATGAATCAGTCAACTGACAGGAGAGGTGCTTTCTTCTCAATAGACGGTAGCAGCAGGCGTGGAGCATGTGAAAATGTGGACATGTCACGGACACAGACAGGAGAGGAGGTCCGAACAGAAGGCGATCTTCCACCTCCCCCCACAGTGCTGTTGAGTTGACACGTTTAACCCTATGAGGTGCCAGGTGACCCACCATCTGCCAGTTTCACCTAGACCATCTATCTCATCTTGCTGCTGGTGCGCAGGCCTGAGCATTGAGTAGGGCCGGCAGATGCTTCAGCAGAAGCCCAGATGGTGTATGGGGATGCATGTGGAATCGCAAATCAGCCCTGGCTGCAGGTCACCTGTGTTACCTGCTTTGATCCCAACTGCTTCTGATGGATTTCCAGAATGAACACTTTTGGAGCCTTGTCTAGGAGACAGGTTTGGAAGTTATGCATTTTTTTTTTCTTTTTGAAATGCACCATGCTGTCAGTCTGGCTACTTCTGTATTTACATAAAGGATGTGGATAAATAAATGAGGTCATGAGAAAGATAAGACAAGGGTAATCACTATAATCTGGCTGCAGGATGAACTGAAAATACCATGTCTGGGCCATCTCTATCCCGGTACCTAGCACAGGGGCAGGGCTGCTGGGTACAGCTGTGCGGGAGATGCTGCACAACTGCATGGAGTATAACTGCCATCACAGCCTATATGAAAAACAGCCTCTGGCATTATGCAGTTCTGAAGCCTCAGGGCCCTACATTGTGGTCCAGATTCACAGCAGCTGGGCACATCAAGGAGCTTGTTAAGATCTGCAGAATGAAGGAGGGAAAGGAAGGCTAGAAGGCTCATTTGCTATCTGGAAACCATCTCAGCTGGCTCCTAGGCAGGTGAATGGGACCTGAGATAGCCACATAGTTTCTGGAGAAAGAAGGAAAGATTTGGGGTCAGGAGCCCTGAGACACTGTTCATAAGATTTACCTTCTTTCAGGAAGGTATAGACCCTTGCCTACATCATTAATTTTATTAAGTAAATTCCCCAAAGGTAGAAAGGTGTGATGCCTTATGAGTAAATTGCATTCATTCATTCATTCATTTATCCTTCTTGGATTGTGTCAAGGATGCAATTTGAGAAGCTCTATCAAGAGTGCAGTTGCTTATGAAATTTCTCTCTGGCTCCACTGACCCCACTCTTGTCCCGCTTTGGTTTTCTCCTTACCAGTAGCCCAAGGGGTCATTCTGAAACATAAGCCAGGTGCCAGAGCCTGCTGTTCTTTTCTGTCTTGCCAGAATGGGTTCCAAAGCACCACTTGAACAGCCCAGGCTTTCCTCCTGTCGATGAATTTCCTGCCTCCACCCTCTGCACTACAACTGCTATTTTGCACGCTCTTTTCTCCCAGTGACTTTGCCCATGCTGTTCCCTTTGCTCCCTTGTCTCATGCAGGTTTCTGTTTGAAGGTCACCTCCTCCAAGAAGCCCCCCTCCTTGGCTGCCCCTATCTAAAACATTAGCTTCTGTAGAATCTATCCCAGAGCCTCCTTTATTCCTCTGACTTTCATTTTCTGGTTTTGTATGTGGACATGGTCTCCCTTTTCTATACAACGCAATCTCCAATGAAGACAAAGGATTTGTCTCTTTCCCTGTTCTACCCCTAGCATTTAGGGAAGTATACCTGGTACATAAGTGACTTTTAATAAATATTAAAGGGATGAATGAATGCTTGAAATTAGAAGCTGTCAAAAATAGCTAACTAGAGCCACAAAAATCACTGGAAAATAAGCCTCTGACTATGAGGTCATTCCTTCACTGGCTGCTACTTGACTAAATTGTACTTTAAAAATACCAAAGGAAAAATCTTGTGGGGCAGTTGCCAGAAGAAATGATTTCATCAAAATAGTATTTTAAATGCAGAAGTGTTATTGTTTCATCACTGCAGAGATATGTGCATTTTTAACAATTTATGTACAATCAAGAAACACTCCCATGTTCCTTGTGGATATTGTGTTCACCTTATTGCATACTTAAATGTGGGAGCCCTAATTGCTGCCCCCAGAATTAAGGTTATCAGCTTGCTCAGACTTCCTGGGGTTGGAACTCTTCCTAGCCTGGGTGTAAGGGCACAGTTCTTGCTACAGTTCAGCTTTCTTGTATTTTCCAGCACAAACGGGCTTCTCTTCAGCAGTGGGGAAACTGAGTGTGCACAGGTGTATACAAACATCAGGGAAGATGATTTCTTTTAAATATATGTTATCCCTGAAGAAATTTTGGAAAATGTATTCAGGTTAGAAGATGAACATGTTAATACTGAAAATAAAAAATATCTAACCTTTGTTGACCACTTGCTATGTACCAGGCACTGTTTTGTGTATGTTCCATGGAAATTTTTGTCTGATTAAGCCTCTCAAATTTAAAGTTATTTGTGCTTCCATACAAAACTCTCTAAATGGTTCCCATCTCATCCATGCTAATTTCACAAGAACTGGTTTCCTGTTTCTCTTCATCTCCTGCTCTGTTCTTTCTTGCTCACACTAGCCTACTTGTCACTTCTCAAATATGCTTCTGCCTCAGGACATTTGCACTTACTGGTCCCTGCTCTTATCCCAGAGCTCCTAATAGTTTGCTGCTTTATGCCTTGGTCACTGGCTCAGTGAGGCCTCTCTGAGCACCAACTCACAGTCACAAAGACTGCTCCCCCCCATCTTGGTACTTCGTCTCCTCTTTACTTTTCCCATACTATTTGCTATAGTCTGACATTCTTTACACTTTTCATTTATTTATTTAAAGCCTCTCTGTCTTTCCTCCACTAGGACACTAGGATGTAGACTGGGAAACTTAAATCTGCTTTGCTTGTGGGTACTTCCTTGATATCTGTGAGTACACATGCACATGTGAAATGAATTAACTTATTCAACTCTTATGATAATCATATAAAATACTATTGTGATTCTTATTTTACAAATGAGGAAAATAGGGCACAGAAGGAACAGCTTGTCCAGGGTAAAAGAAATGACAATTTCTTTCACAAATTATCTCTCTCTCCTTTTTTTTTTTTTTTTCCTTGTTTTTTGAGATAGGCTCTCACCATGTAGTTCAGGCTGGCCTTCAGATCACTATGTAGCCCAAAAACTCATGATGATCCTCCTGCCTTGCCCTCCTGAGTGCTAGGATTAGAGGTGTGCACCGCTACGCCCGGCTACCAATTATCACTTATCTCTTAGCCTCACATAGATTTAAATCATAAATGAGCCACTTTAAGGACAAAAGTAAAAGTTTATTATAGGAAAGAAACACAGATACAGTAGCTATTGCTTCCCCACAGACAGAAAAGCCAGCTACTCCACAGAGTCACACTGCATAAAGCGGGGAGGGGATTTACTTTTATGGGGTCTCTTTGGGCTTTCCTTATATCCTACTTCCTTATCTAGGGAGGGTACTGGCTTGCTGCTTTGATTAATCATTTTCTTTCTGTTCTCTCTTGTCACTGAAAAGTGCAGCAGCTGTCTTGTGCTTTACCTGGTGACCACTTCAGAGTCCCTTTAACTCCCTACCGCAGCCATACACCTGCACTCCAGAGTCGGACCATCTGGGCTAAATCTCTCTCTGTAGCTTGTTTGCTGTTTGGCCTCCAACAAGCGCCTTAACCTACCTTAAAGTCCTCTTAGCTTCCGGCCTCACTCCTATCACTGATGTCCATATCTCAAGAGTTTGGTGACTATGTGAGATAGGTCTTGATCAGTCACTCTCTTTTTCCCTTCCTGGCTCCGGAATATAAGAAATATCACTTACACTCTCTAAGTTTCTGTTTTTTTATGTGTAAATGGGGATGACACTAATCTCTGTTTTGAGTTTGTTGTGGAATTTCAATAAAATAATATTTTAGAAGTGTTCAGCCCAGTAACTAATGCATAATGAATGTTCAGAGACTGATGTTGCAGACTCTACAATTTGTCACAATTTTAAACAATTCTAGGTTGTATATTGTATGGAAGTTCTACAAAGCATCTAACTACTTTTCTTCTGGTTAGATATTTGGGTCATGATGAACATTCTGGCACCTCTATCTTTGAAATATATTCAATTTCTTCCTTATCAGAAACTCCTATAAATGGAATTATTTTCTTTTTGACTGAAATCTCTATCTTCCAGTAATTTGCCAAAACAATTAACACAAGGAAAGGATTGGAGGCAATCAATATGTGTTCTCTAGGACTTTTAGAAAACACAGAGTTGTTCTTTGGCCACATGCATTCAAATCCATAAGAAAGGTGATATTGTAGACATCAAGGGAATGGGTGCTGTTCAAAAAGAAATGCTTCCACAAATGGTACTGAGAAAAGGTACCATGGCGAAATTGAAATCTATAATGTGCCCACCATGCTGCCAGCATTGATGTAAACAAACAAATTAAGGGGAAAATTCTGGCCAAGAGAATTAATGCTCATATTGAGCACTTTAAGCACCCTAAGAGCTGAGACAGCTTCTTGAAATGCTTGAAACAAAAGGATCAAAGGATAAAGAAGCCAAAGAGGAAAGTCCCTGCAGTACCATCCTCCTCTGCCCAGAGACACAGTGGGTGAGAATGGGGGCGGGGGGACTTACCTGCTAGGACCTAAGTCCTCTGATCATGGACAGAATGAGTGTAAAACGATGAAAGAAACCCTGGGCTGAAAAAAAAAAAAAAAAAGAAACTAAATTCCTGGCTTAAAAGTTATTAATATTCTGAAGACTCTTTTGTTCAGTGTAAATTGTTTTCCTTAAAGATTTCACCAGTTATGATATGATGAGGTAAAAAACAAATGAACAGAACAATAACTGGCATTGATTACTGATAACAATAAGGAGAAAGAGAAGGTAACTAGAGCAGAAATTGTTTCAGCTTGGAGTGAAGGAAAATTCAAAGATCAATCTAATAGGCATATGCTTCTATAGCCTGAGATCTGAATGATGGACAGGCTGCAGCATGAGAAGTTCTGGGTGACAGCATCCTCAGAAAAGGCAAATCCTGTGGAAAGGTTGTGGGAAGGAAATGGCCCTCTAACATTCAGGGACAGAAAGAATATCCACAAGACTAAAGGAAAGTTAGAACAAGAAGAGCAGGAAACAAAGGTTAGAAAGGGAGAAAGGCAAAGAACCAGGACACCTAAGGCAAGTCCAGCAAACATTTTTGGTAAAGGCCCACTTTATAAATATTTTTGGCTTTTTAGGCCATATTATCTCTGTTATAACCATTCAACCATGTTCTTGTAGTATGTTATGGCTTGTATGTAGATGTCCCCCACAAAGCTTCATGTGCTTATAGGTGGGGCTTTTGGGAGGTGACTGGATTGTGGGTGTGATACTGGATTAGTCCACTGATTGGTTTAGTACAGTACTGGGTATGGATGAATTGATTTACTGAAGACAGAAAACCCACCCTGGGTGTGGGTGGCATCAACCAATAGGCTTGTGGCCTGGATGAATAAAAAGGGAATGAAAGAAAAAGGAAAGCTGTGCCTGCTGCTTCCTGCCTTGCCCTGGACTATTTCTCTTCTGTCATGCCACCCTGCCTAGGGGCCAGCTGACTATGGCTACAAACTGTTAGCTAAAATAACTTGTCGGTGTTGGGAGTTTTGTCCCAGCAACAAAAAAATAACTAAGACATGTTCTGAAAACAGCCACAAGATAATGCAATGCAATGCACAGGTATGTAAATGAAGGCATATTAAATGTTCCAATAAACAAGCTACAAAATCAAGCAGCCCATTGGACCAATTGGCTGCAGTCTGAGTCTTGATTTGAGCCTCCTGGGCTCTGTGGAAGTTTCAATACTATTCTAGCTGTGAAGGTGGAGGGAGGCAATGATAATAGTATCAACAGGAAGTCACTTGAATTTTTTTTAAGAGAGTGATATGATCCTATTATTAGGGTCTCCAGGTATTTGACAGACACTTAAAAATAGATTCTTAAATAGTACAGGTCATTTTAAAAGAGAAGAAAACTGTTTTAAAACTCCCTCATAGAACGTCTAGCTCCAAAGAGGTAGGCTCTGCAGGAAAAAGATAGTGTCATTATAGGGAACAAAAAACTTTCATATTTGTTCTTTCAGGACATCTACTAAATGATTTTTTTTTAGACCTGTGCAATGGGAGGCCTTGGATCAAAAAACTCACTGTTGGTTATCAGCCAAGCAATCACCTGGAACATAAAACTGAATGGGAGCACAGACATGTTACAGAGACAATGTTCAATTTCAGACAGCCAAGAACCTGTTACAGACACAGCACTTTTGTATCAGGCAGACAGATTGTCAGTGCCACCATTAAAGATTCATTTTCTTACATTTTATTTTCCTAACAGTTTTAGAGGGAAACCGGATTTCAATAACAAAATAAAATGATCGCCCCTTCCATTTCCCAAAGCTGTTTATTACTAGGATCTGAAATTCAATGCACTTGCCTACCAGTCATCCACACAGCTCTTGTTCCTGCCATAAGAAGGGAAAGTTTCCGGTTCCATGGACATTTCTAGAATTTTCAGTTCAATAACTATGTCAATAATGTGTTTCTGTGTGCTTGCTGTTCAATACCATATTTTCTTTTTATCATTGGAACATCTGAAGATTCTTCCCCATTCCTTACAACATGGTAACTAGGTCATGTTTCAATTTAGAAAATAATACAAAGGTAACAAAATCTTATAAAACAGCTAGCCCTATTCCTGTCCTCCAAAAGAATATAGAGAAAATAGATTAAATATTAAATGTCACTATACAAATTAGAAGCATCCAGATGGTTCCTTGCCTCTTGGTTAAAGTTCTTTTTAAAAAATACACAAAATACCTCTGCATATTAAGACCTAGTATATTAAAGAAAGAGATAATGATACAATGGCTGGGTTAAGGCTAAACATTCTATTTATGTGGCATTTGTTTCATCACCAGGCGGCAGCCATGGCCTCATCAATAATGCAATTTGGCCATGGTGGCGCAAACTAGCCACTTTGACAGAACATTAGGAAGGTGATAGAAGAAACACAATGGAATTGATAGAATTGGCAGGAGATTTAGCCAGCCTAAATATCTGGTCTTGGATGCTAAAGCCCAGTTATTACAAACTGATCTAAGGCTTTGGGTCTATTAGCAGAAGCTTTCAGGTATGAACTGTCTCATATAAATCAGGCCTCTTTGGGAACAATATTAACCCTTGCAAGTGGTAAGACACCAAACTGAGTTCGCATCAAAGTTCAAGATGAGGATTCAAGATTCAAGAGCCTATAATGTAAGAAAGAAAACAGGACTTTCTGCTTTGGTCATTCAGTTGTCCAGCAAAAGATTTCTACTGATGACCTCCTAGGTGTGAGGCTCCTCCTTCTGGGATAGAGACATCAGAGAATCTTAAGGAAGTGCTAATCATTGAGTGGCATTTTCTTGTGCTCTACATTCCTTGCCACCATACACTCTCAACCTTGCCCACAATTTCTCTGTTGAGTATTTGTAAATCTCCTTCCATTTCTTGATACCTCATACATATTAGCTTTAAGCAAATATTTATTTGAGACCATTCACTTCCTGATGCTTTAGATCCAAACAGTTTTGGCCAAACCAAGTCCAACCTGGAGAGAAAAACATGGTACAGAGCTGGTTTAGGGAGCTATAAAGACACAGTGTTACAAGCTGGGCCCTCTGAAGCTGCTTAAGCCATGGATGTGGCATGTGTCATGAACACTTAAGACTCAACTGCCAGTCATCTGAGGACAGATTTATTTATTAGGACCTGCTTACCATTCAAAAGCAGAGAAACCAGTGTTGTGACAACATACTGAGAATACTCCAGACAAGGAAGAGTATGTACAGATGGCATTTCCACTGAATGGATATTCTTTAAAAAATCACTCATACTAGCACTCTGGGAGGTAGAGACAGAAGAATCACAAGTTTGCGTCCAGACTGCACAAATAGGAATCTTAGTGAGACCTTGTTTCAAAGTAAAAAAAATAAAAAGAAAAAAAGGAGGGGTACGCAGTTCAGTGTGAAGGCCCTGGGTTCAGCCCTCAGTACTGCAAAAACAAACATGCAAACCAGTGGCTAGGGATATAGCTCAGTCCGCAGTATGGGGGAGGAAAAAACCTCATACTATTATCCATAATATATAGCAACTAATGGGGTGGCAGTCTCATCCCAATGCCTCCTCCTTTATAGGGGAGGGAGGATACATACTAGAGTCATTGTGCAAGTGTCCACATCAGGAACCATTCTACACAGCAGGGAAGGAACGGGAATCATAGTGCCAGATCCTGTCTACCAGTCTTTGCTGTGAGATCTCTGGGAGGACCTTGACTGAAAGGGAAGATAGGGATCTGCAGCTGGCAACAAGTTCTATCCAACTTTTCCTCCAGAAGATTCTTCCCACTCTCCCTTCCCCCACACCTTTGGTCATACACTTACATGGGTCTAAAAATTGGAGCATAGGGGAAGTCCACAGAAATCATCACTGCTTACCATTGTCTGTCTCCTCAGGGTAGAATTTCACATATTAACTATCATGCAATTTGTTCTTCTTATAAGCAACGAGTAGTCTTTCTACAGCATAAGCCTGCCAGTGTCATACCCCAACCCTGCAAATTGAAGTATCTCTCCTCTTATTTAAAAACCAAAGTGCCAGCTCTTCAATAGGGCATAGAATCCCCCAGAATTTTACACTTACCTGCCTTGAGTGTAAGCTCTTGCCATTCTTCTAGTCTTTGCTGCAGCTTCTCCCTACATTTTCCCTAAATGCATCTCTTGCACCTCTGCTGAGCTGACTGCCACTGTCCAAACGAACATTTCTGCTAAGGGAACTAAGGGTGAAGGATGAAGTTCTCTACTGAGCATTTACCATGTACCAGACTGTTTGCAGGGCTTTTACACACCCTCGTTTACATAATTTCAACGTCACAACAGACAAAATTTCTAGTTTCAGTACTGTGCACAAAGACCAATGCATATAAACTAATGATTAAATTTCAAGGAAAAGGAGGAAGAAGGGCAGGGGAGGAGAAGGGCATCTGTGTAGATCAATTTTTCAGTGGCTTCACTGAAATGTAATTGAAATATAGTAAACTACATATTTTGTACTTTGATCAATTTGGACATATGGACCTACTACTAAAATGATCACCACAATCAAAAGATGAACACATTTATCAACTCCAAAACTTCTTCAGGCTCCTTTGTAATCCTTTAGCTCTTTCTTATTCATTCACAGCCAATAACTGGTTGTTTTCTATCATTGTAGTTTAATTGGAATTTTAAAAAAAATTAATATAAATGAAATTGTATATATTCATTTTTGTCTAGGTCTTTCCACTGGAGGTAATTTTTGTGTGTTTTCTAGGGATTTCAGCATAATTATCTTGAGATATACTATCAAATATATCAATATTTCATTGCTTTTTATTGCAGAATAGTATTCCACTTTATGACTAGACTCCAATTTGTTTATTCTTTCAATAATTGATGGGCACTTGGAGCATTTTCATTTGGGAGGTATTAGAAATAAATTCACACACAAAAAAAGAATTTATGTACAAATATTTGAATGAACAGATTGTTTTCTTTCTCTTCAGTGAACACTCAATGTTGGTGAGAATGTAAACTAGTTCAACCACTATAGAGATCAGTATAGAGACTCCTCAAAAAACTAAAACTAGAAATTTCATTTGATCCAGTTATTTCCCCTCTAAGTATCTATCGAAAGAATTGAAGAAAACCAGTATGAAGATTCCTCAAAAAACTAAAACTAGAAATTCCATTTGACCCAGCTATTTTCCTAAGTAATTCCTAAGAGTTAAAGTCATCCTATTACAGTGTTACACGCATACTCATGCTTTTAGCAGCATAATTCATAATAGCTAAATCTTGGAAGTATCCTATATGTTCATCAATAAATGAATGGATAAAGAAAATGTGATTTTGGTACACAATGGAGTACTATTCTCCCATAAAGAATGACAAACTTGACTGATTTGTAGGAAAATGAATGAACTTAGCACTATAATGTTAAGTGAAACGAATCAGACACACAAGTTTAAATATCACATGGTTTCTCTTATATGAGAAACCTAAAATCTAAAGAACAAAATGAAAGATCATAGGAAGTAGCAAGACAGCTATTTTTCAAATGGGAAGGGGATCAAGAGATGGAGGTAGGGGAAAAGAGGGGAGGGAAAGGGGATGAAAAATGAATTGAGATGTGTTACATACATCTCTTAACTCACCACAAGAAATGTAATCATTGTGTAATCCAACTGTGTACTAACAAAAAATAAAAACTGGAAAATAAAAAAGAGAGAGAAATGGCTAAAGCACTATGGTAGGTGCGTGTTTAACATTTTAAGAATCCACCAAACTGTTTTCCAAAGTGACTCTACCGCTTTCAATATTCCCACCAGCAGTGCATGAGAGTTCCATTTGCTCCTCACCCTCATTACTTCCTGGTATCAACATCCTTGTAAGTTTTTGTCCTAAGCAATTTGAAGATCTCATTTTCTCTTAAATCCAGAAGTTGGAATAATTAGACCCATCGTGAAGATGAAAGAACCAAGGACCAAAAATGTTAAATGACGTATTCGAAGTGTACAGTGATTATGTTCATAGCACCATAGGACGGTATGGGGAGGAAATGGCCAACGGCTCAGCTTCTAGGACCAAAGGAAGACCAGAGCATGACAGAGGCCTGTAAGAAATCATAGTTGGGCCAATATTATAATCTACAGTATAGGAATCTCGGTACCCCAAGTCTGGACTTGGCAGTTCCTAGACTGCCCACCAGCCAACTACACTGTTGTTAGGATTTCACATGATTTGAGAAAAATTCTTTCTGAAAAATGAGATGTGGTTTCTGATTCTCTGAGAAGCCAAAGCGCAGAGATGTGTCTGATTATCATGTTTCTAATTACAGGGTCAGTCTGGGTCCTCGTGGCTGGCTCTCTCCATGGTTTAGTTATCAAGGTGAAAAGTGACCTCTAAGGCGCACTCCATGCAGGGGGCAGTGGGTAGACTCAAAGTGTCTCGCTGAGTCTTCCTTTTGAGCAGGAATTTTTCATTCTGAGTATTTCTCTGTTCAAACTTGGATGGCTGCAGCCTTTGTTTTAACATAATGAGTTGTTCCCTTATTAGTTGTAGTTCGGTTCAGTTTTTCACAGGTTCTTGGCTTCTGCCTGCTGAACTAGCTATCTGGCTAAACAAGGGACTAAGATGGAGAAGACTTCAATTATCTTAAGTGACTAACCCTGAAATTAGCTGATGTATCCTGGCAGAAAGAAAGAAGAGGATACCAGCTCAGCTACTGGCTCACACTAGACTTGCAAATGGCTGCTTTTACAGGGTTGTTTAGAGAGCAGCTCAGATATCACTAGGGTCACAGCAGGGAACAGAAAAAAGGCAGCTTCACAGGCTTCTGATATAAATACGAACAGGCAAAATCAAACTGCAGAAGCAAGACCTCAACAGCCAGTATGTGTGCCTGTCACAGCATGGGTGTACAAGTGACCTCAGTAAAAGCTCCACTTGGGGACATTTTTCTCCACTGTGTTTAGAAGCAAAGTGAGGGTTCTTACAGAGCATTCTAGAAGAGAAAATAAGGACCTTCGTTTTGAAATATTTATGTTTATGAATATGTATATATGACTAGAGCTGGATGTGGTATCATACTGTTGAAAGTGATTGTCTCTAGGGGAGGAGATAATGGGAATTCTTTCTTTTTATCCACTTAGATGTTTGAATAAAGATTAAATAGTGGGCAACATTGCTTGCAAAATCCAAAAAACAATCTTTACAAGCATATGTCTATTTAAATAACAAAACAACATAATGCAAGATGAAAGATAAAGTATAATGTACTCACCTATTCTTTTAATGTTCAAAAAGTTCAAAACAGCTTTCAAGCCTACTCTATCTTTTCTGGTCCCTCAGGCTTTCTTCCAACCAGGGCTATCATTTGCCAATCTATCAGAATATGTACTGAATAGTTTCCCTACCTCTAACCACTTCATCCTTAAATACTATCCTTGAAATTTCCATTTAAAAATACCCTATACTCACATTTCTGCCCGTTTATCAACTTTTGTTAACTCTCCACAGCTGCAAGGAAAATGTCCAGGTCCAAATATGGCTCTGTTAGCTTTGCTGCATTTCCACCTCTGTATAAAGTCCAGTTCCACAAACCAGAGGGGTTGGAATTGCACCAGAGGGATGACTATGCATAATTCAACATGTGCATAAGAGAATCTTGTACCTTAAGAAAGGATAACAGGTGTTTCAGCTTAGAAGCTGTAATATTTAAAATTCATTTGGTCCATCATATTGAAAAGATGTAATTCTTGCCTAAAGTTTCATTTGGGAGTGAAACATTGGGATTTGCCTTGTTTCACAATTTGCTTATAAGGTGAGGTTTCATTAATCTTTTTTTTTTTTTTTAAGGGTACCGGGGGTCGACCTCAGGACCTCATGCGCCAGCAGGTGCTCGTGCCACTGAGCGATATCACCGGCCCTTTATTCATATGTGGGTTCCAGGAGTCGAACTCGGGCCGTCGCGCTTGCCAGGCAGGCACTTACACCGCTGAGCCATCTCACCGGCCCAAGTTTCATTAATCTTTATTGCTACACTCTCACCATTGGAAGAGTCAAAATCATTTAAGTGCATTTCTGTCTCCTTTCTCTACATGCCGTGTGTTGGAAACACTGCCCACCACCACCTTTTTACATTACTTACTTTTTAAAAAAAATTTTTTGTGGGTACTGGGGGTTGATCTCAGGACCTCGTGCACCAGCAGGCGTCCGTGCCGCTGAGCGATATCACCAGCCATTTTTTTGTATGTGGGTTCCGGGAGTCAAACTCAGGACCTTGCGCTTGCCAGGCAGGCGCTTATACTGCTGAGCCATCTCACCGGCCCCCATTACTTACTTTTTACAGGATCGTCGCATCACTTTCTCTTCTACTTAAGTCCACTTTTCACATTTTCTATGACTCTGAAAGGGAGCTATCTCCTGCATTTGTTCTTCATTCCTTCCAGTACAACTGTAGTATGTTTCACACTCTTTGATGCTTATTTGAAGACCTATAGTGATCACTAGCTTGTGATTTCCTAACATACAAGGACAGCGTCTTCTTCACACCTGAACCACAGTCCCCAACTGAGGAGTATAGTAGATATTCTGCCATTTTTAGTTTAATATCTAAAAGATCATGAGAAAAAATAGTATAGGAGCATAAACTAATATATTACTCCTAAAGAGAATTGGTCATTTCTGTTCAGCATTTGACAGTCTTTTTTAAAAAAGGGATATAATCACAGACAAAATAAACACTAAGTATACCCCTTTCCCCTAACAATTCTTTATGTGTAAGTAGATTAATTTTAATGAAAACTATTTACTGGTTTTCTTATACTAACAGCAAACAATCGGATGTGAAGAAATATCAAGGGTCATTTGTCAGAGCCCAAAACTAAATCGGGAATAGCACATTGTTTTCAAATTCCTTCCAGTTCTAAATTATTGATAGTGGCTGCCTTGAGACTGTACTAAGAAGGATTTGGGTTCTGAAGAAGTGTGCATAATTGGTTAGTGATGTCTGCCTTTGGACATAGATAGAATGATGTCTACCTGCTATATATTTTTAATTCCTATATTAGTTTTAGGTAGGCTTTACTTTGTGTTCATATTTTGGGATGCTATCTAATATATGTGGAAGATAAAACATCATAACTTTTATTCTCATTTTCTCAAGAAATACTTATGAGAAACACCCCTATCTGCCTGTCCTACTGCTATCTCTGGTCCCAGGATTAGGGTCTTGGTCTTAGCTTTTTATAGTCTTGTGGTTAATATTTCATTAGGCTATTCACATCCTTGACTTTGTCTTTGATCTTGTATGGTATCTTTCTAACATCCTGGTTCTTTAATCTCCACATCCCCTACTTACTGGGGATGGGAATTAATTTATTCCCAAAAGGCTCTAAAAGTAGAAAACAAGGGAATGTTTACAGAATATCCCATTCTCTGTGGCTGAGAATAAAGTATTTAAACAATTTTAAAAAGTATTCTTGGCTTCCAGTGGCATTTTTCCAGCACACTTTTTTAAGGATGTAAATTCCTATGCTCCACTCTAGCACTATTCTGTCAGCTGGCAGTTCCCCAGGGCATTATCATGGGTACAGTTTGAAACTCACTGAATTAAGGACTCAGAGTTGGTTCAGAGATATGGCACCAAGTTGCCCTAATTCTATCATTTAGTGGATTAATGCTCCAATGAAAATCAAAGAATCCTATTATTTAAGTTTTATAATACACACTGGTGCTGTCTTATGTGCAGAAGAATGGCCCATGGGTACCATGTTTGAAGAGATATTCCTTTATTGAAACCAGGTCTCTTTTGCAGATTCTTTTTCTCAATTGCTTCAACCCTTTTCTTTTTTCATTTACTCACCATCTTCCTATCCAAACAACCAAACAGTCACAAAGGAGGACTATGACAACCCCAGCTCCCACCCCTTTCGTTTTAAGCTCTACTTCCCCTTTGGGCCCATTGGTGTGAAGCTTGTTTCCCTGCACATATGTAAGAAATGATATATAATCATAGTCACTTAAGGAGAGGGATACAACCTAGGCTATACAGTATTAAGCAGTTTCATCATTGTACAAATATCAGAGTGTTTATACAAACTAAGATCACTTTGATGTAATTATACAATATAATCTTACAGGATGGCTGTCATTTATGCACCAGTCCATTGTTGACTGAAATATTGTGCAATGTGTGATAGTATTGTCTTTTCGGGAAAGTTCTCCATATAACAACTGGCTAAAAAGCTCTGGATGAAGGATTATCTATCATTACTCAGATTTTGGCAGAGTAGCCTGTGTCGCCCATGCATGAAACATGCTTCTTTTCTTTCAGGCACAAGGACCTGTAGAGTTATACCCGCAACCCTTTCCTTAAAGGTTAAAAAAAAAAAAAAATCTAGCCCTTCTACAGATAAGAGTCAAGACATAATAATGGAATATCATCACACTGTACTGGATCAACTTGATCTTATAGTGGTATCATTTCACCAGGTGCATTGTTTTATAGCATTGTAAGAGTCACCTACATTGATTCCTGAAGCCTGGAATCACTTTCTTAAGGGTAAATTTTATCACTCCAGTCCCTGGTCATGTTGCAAGATCCTCACAATAGAAGTCACAGGTTAGCAATTTAAAAAATGTGGCAGTGAGCTCTTGCATTCTCCATCACAAAAGCAAAAATAAACTTCACGGGGTTTATGCTTTGAAGAAAAAAAAAAAAAACAAAAAAACTTGCTTATTCTTTGTGTTATGCTAATGGACTCAACCAATGAGAAATATCAAAGATATTCTTATATAACCCAAACTGATTTTCCAAAACAGTAAACAGTTAACTGCTAACTCACTGCCCAATCTTTTTATATTTATTTTATAATGGAATCTATCTATTTTAAAATACTTAAACTGTTAGATTTAAACAAAAATGGAAAATCTGTGATTCTGTAGATTACTGGCTTGGCAAGGATTTCTTTTACTGTTATTTCTTTATTTCACTTGACAATTTACCTCTTTCCACAATTTAAATGTCATGATTTCATGTACACAAAGTGATATTTTTAATCGAGCACTCATCTTTACCCATATGTCTATCATTGGCGTGTACACGTTTGTATAAGAATTCACTCTTCCTCTGTGGAAGTTCAGTAGCATCACTTGTGCCAATCAATCTTGTAAAAAAACATAACCCATCAAAAGTATGCAAAGAAACATATATTTTCTAAAACTCTGGGATAAAAAGCACTGCTTAAAGATAGCTTGTTTTTCCATTGCACAATTCTATCAGTGCACTGTATCCACAGCAACCGGAATCACTGAATGCAATTCCTGAAACTCTGTGTCATTTGCAGGTTTTTAAATGAATGAATTATACATGCGACCTTATTGAAGAGACCGCTTGTTTTGACTAGAAATGGTGAGAAATAAAAAATGAAATGAGAGAGACATATATTGTCAAATGTCCCTTACAAGAAGACTCACCTATAAAACCACTGCAATTAATTTTCTCTTTTATATTTCTCAAGAATAAATGTACAGGATGCAATTAATTTCTTTAACTTGTTGCATGGGGTAAAGTTTGTTTTAATAACAAAATAATTAACCCCGTAGGATCTGATGATGTCCACCACACCTTCCAAAAATTTCAGTGGTTATCAATCTACCAGTGTATATTAGAGGATATTTTTTCTTTTCTCTTGCATTTCACAACCCTAACGTATATTTTGTTATTCATTTGGTCAGAGATAAATTGGAGAAATTAAATGAAATTCAAGTTGGTTTCACAGTCAATAAGCATGGATTATGAATTTGAAACATATTGTTAGAGACATATTATGCTTATTGAGCATTTAGTTTAGATGAACTTCCTCTAAGACATTTTATGAATAAAACCATAATTTGGAATCATTAGCTTTCCTTGCTTTTAGAATTCTGCATGGTTTCATGAAATATTCACTTAAAAGCATCGTCCAAACTTATAGCTTCTACATCATACAATTTAGGTTATAAGACATCTTTTTAGTTGTAAAACCAGCTAAATTCCTTTAATCCTTTATGCAAGAACAGGTAACAGTAGAAAATCAGATTCGCTTAATTCCTAGAAGTATAGACTTTCATACATTTTTAGACATTCCAACTTCAGTCCTTGTTTTTCCCATTTGAGACTCTAAGTCTCTACACATTTAAGAGATGGCTCAGCGGCTTAAGCGCCTGCCCAGCAAGCGCGAGGGCCCGAATTCGACTCCCGGAACCCACATATGAAAAAGGGGCCGGTGATATCGCTCAGCGGCACGGGCGCCTGCTGGCGCGCGAGGTCCTGAGGTCGACCCCCCGGTACCCACAAAAAAAAAAAAAAAAAAAAGAGATTTGCCCAAAGTCATATGGAATGAAATAAATCTTTAATGTCCTAACATCTAATCTACCTGTAACGAGAATCTCTTCTACACAACGTCTCAAGCAGGATTCTACCCCTCAATTTTGGCATCAATTGTATCACATATGAGGTTTGTCCAACTTGCTTGTACACAAAACTATAGCCAGATGGATGAGCACATAAGTCAGATGAGTATGAAATATATCTAAAATCAATACTACAAGTTTGCCTCATTAATATGCATGTCAAACCTACAGCTAAACATACATTAATTGCATTAGAAATCAACATATTTGGGCTACCTAATTTATAGATTCACAAATTTATAAGACTGTGAGGGGGCATGTAAATTAACTATATCATAGACCAACATACTGAGACCTATGAACTTTGGAAACTTCAAACTTTCACATCTTGATGATACCCTCTCTCCCTAATCTCACTATATATCACTGGCCGTGATTAATGTGTATCTCGCTGTAGGGAACCTAGTGTGGTATGATAACCAAAGCTTTATTCATCCATCTTGCATATTTTTGCATACATAATTAGGCAACTCTATTATGCTGTGTAGCTTACATACTAGATTTAATCTGCAGTGATAGCCCATACATCCACTAAGAAGAAAAAGAGCATCCATAGTGATGTTGTTATGAACATCATACATGCCCACCTGGAAAACAGATACTGCGGTCACCTTCTATTCCAAAGAAATATGTGTAATCAGAGGTACTGGTGAATGAATAGAAAGCTTTAATTTAAATGACTTAGACATTTTATACTGGACAATATCACATTGAGTAATACTAAATATAACTAACTTGAAAAGGGTACCTTTGGTTGGTTTTTGGTGGGCTAAATGTTAGTACATTCACTGAAAATTTTAGATTTACATAGCATTGTGCCTATTCATCAAGGGTTTATCTACTCTTGACAATAATATTCTGCAAATATAAAACCTCGTACTTTACGTAACCAATTTGATTTCAGTACTCCCCAAAACAAACACATTTTTGAAAGACCACAGGGTACTGTACATTCTCACTTACCTTTTCCGCTGACTGTGCAGTACCAAAAAAAATTGGAATGAAAGCAAGCCATACTATACATGTCGTGTACATAGTGAATCCAATGGGCTTGGCTTCGTTAAAATTCTCTGGTACACCCCGAGTCTTGATGGCATACACAGTACATGTGACCATGAGAAGAATGCTATATCCCAAGGAGCAAATGATTTGGAGATCTGTAATGTCACATTTGAGAACTCCCCTGGCCTGCTCAGGGTTCATCGTCTTATGTTCGTCATAGTCTACGATGATGTTGGGTGGGTCGACACCAAACCAAATGAAAACCCCTAGAAGCTGAACTGATATTAAACTGGAAGTGATTGCCAGCTGTGATGTTGGGCTTATGAGTCTGGGAGCTGTCACTGATTTCTTGCCCTGCTCAAATATGCGATAAATCCGATTGGTCTTTGTCAAAAGGGCTGCATAACTGATGCACATACCCAAGCCTAAGAAAACACGCCGGAAAGAACACACGGCCACGTCGGGCTTGGCTATCATCAGAAAAGTGATAATGTAGCAGAGAAAGATGCCTGTCAACAGGACATAGCTGAGTTCCCGCCCAGAGGCCCGGACAATGGGTGTGTCATTGTAGCGGATGAAAGTGGCCATGACGAAGATAGTGGCGATGATCCCCAACATTGCCAGGAAGACAGGGATGACGGCCCAGGGGGAGTGCCACTCCAGTTTGATGATGGGGATATTCTGACAGCCAGTCCGATTTTCGTTGGGCCGCTGGTCATAGGGGCAGTGTTGGCATGTCATCTCATCAAACTGGTACTGGTACCCATCGCAAGGCTCACAGGTCCAGCAGCAAGGTGTACCCTTCTGTGTCTTCTTCCTCTGCCCAGGCTTGCATGGCAACGTGCACACAGACGGTGGGATCTGTCGGACTCCTTTGCCCCACTGCATGTCCTCTATCTGTAGAGAAAGAATCAAGAGGCCAAAACAGGCAGATTAATGGACAGAAAATAAAAAGAACTCTAAAAGCAAAGAGTAATAATGGCAGCTAACATTGGAAACTTGCTGAGGTTTAAATAGCTACTTCAGCTAGCAAAAGCTTCCACTGTAATACGGTCCAATGCCATTGAACTCCAGCATCCTCACTCTTCACCATTACAGTCCATTCCAGACAGGTCTCATCATAAGAATTCCCTGAGACGACAATTAAATATACAAATTCTCTGCTCCCATCCCTAACCTCCCAATTAAGACTATCCCAAAGGGACCCTGGGATTTAGATTCTTGACAAGTACAGGAGGATTCTGGACAGCAGAGAAATTAAAAAACACTGACACAACATCTATTGCTTCCCCCTGTAGAGTAAGTGCAAATATCCCAAATCAAGAGAGAAAAAACAATAAAAACATCACAAGTCATGTGAAAAATTATCCATATCCCTTATTAGGTGCTTTCATAGAAATTGCTTTAAAATTATTTCAGATAATATTGCAGTGTTGACTACTTTTCCCCAAATTCTATAGGTATTATTGCTATTTTCATTGAGAACTTTTGAAGCAGAGTGAGTCTTTTCTACTACTTATCACAGAGAAGAAATAAGACTCATTACTAAATGCTATTACTAAATGCTCATTACTAAATTACTAAATGCTAACTACACTAGACTATCTCTTAGAGTTCAGAAAGCATTTGATAAGAAATAATATGGTCTGGAAATCTTCCAAGATTGGCCATCCACCTATTCAGATATAAAATTTAAACTAACTCACTATTATCCTAGAGGGGGATGAAAGTGTATTTGCATAATTAGAATATCGTGTGCTGGAGAACTCATAATTAGTAGTGTTTTGAGAAATAGTGGCATTGGACACAAGGGAAAAACCTTATTTCTGAGTTGAAGTTGCATTGTTGTGGGCATCTCTCCTCTTTGCCAGGGCACCATCTGGTCTTCCTCTTTTGGGCTGTCCATTCCTCAGATTTCATCCCTGTGGGCTTTCTGAAAGGCAACATTGCACTGCAGATCTTGGTGTACACACATGACCCAGGCCTGGTTGATTAGTTACTGCAGCAGGTCTTAAACCTGAGCACACATTGGAATCACTGGCAGGACTGGCTACAACAGTTTGCTGAACTGCACAGCTAGATTTTCTGATTCACTAGGTCAAAAATAGGTCCTGAGTATGTGCATTGCTAACAAGATCCCGGGGATACTGTGGGGATTGTGCATAGACCACTCTTAGTCAGCTACTGATACATTCCAACCTCCCCGGTCACAGAATTTAATTTTTTGACTTTTATTGAGATTATGCAGGATAAAAATCTTTATCTTGGGGCCGGTGAGATGGCTCAGTGGCATAAGCATCTGCCTGGCAAGCACGAGGTCCTGAGTTCGACTCCCAGTACCCACATAAAAAAAGGGTCGGTGATATCGCTCAGTGGCACGGGTGCTTGCCTGAGTTCGACCCCCAGTACCCACGTAAAAAAAAAAAAAGAAAAATCTTTATCTTTGTTGGACTTGCAATTGCCCAGATACAAGGTTGTTGATACTCATGGCTACAAAAAGGAAAGAATTTATTAGGAAAAAATTAAAGTAAAAATAAATAAATAAATAAATAAAGTAAACTCAGAGGAAAACAGAGAGAGAGAAAAATTCCTAGTTAACCTGTTTCAACTCCTGATATAGCTATACCTGAAGTAGGTATTTCTCTATACTATGCCACTTTGTAAACCAGAAAATGAAACACTACAAATTTTATTTCTGTTGCTTGCAGCCAACAGTGCTAAGCAATGTATGTACTAAATAGCTTCAGTATCCACAAGTTATAAAAGATGTAATGTAAGCAAATTGTTTTACAGAATAAATTTTAATTAACAAGTATGGCTGATTTCCCTGCACCTAGCAAATTGAATTTTTAACACAATTGAACCAAAAATATATGAGAAAGATACTGGAAAGGCTAGATACTTTTTCAGGGTCATAATTTTAAGAGAAGAGGGAAAAGAATAATAATTTATTTTCCACTGAAATTTCCTTCTTATATTAATAGAGGATGCAAAGTGCATCAAGGATTAATATTTCCATCAGTATTTGAATGTGAGCTACATTCAAAATCCAAGTCATAGTGGTGTGTGTGTATGTTTGTGTGTATGCCTGTATCTGTATCTCAAGGGTTAAATTTCAAAAAAATATAGTAACCTTCTAGGCTAAATTTAAACTTTAACCAGAGACCTAAGACTCTTCAGAAGGCTCTGGTGTGAACTCATTTGCTAGAGCATGAAACCCAAGTCAGCACTAATAAATCTAACTAAATATAAAACATAATCATTCCTTTTTCAACATCATAACTTTTAAGGCAGTAAGTCACTTGCAGCCATCCCAGAGCCATAAAATTAAGGAAATAACTTGTAATAAGATAGAAAAAGATATGCATTAACTTTATAAATGTCAAATTTTAAGAACTAGGTTTTTAAAATTGCTATTATTAATACAAATGTTTTCGAATGTCAAATTAAAAGGTTCTACTTATAACTTAGGACAGATTATCAAATGAAACCAATAAATAAGTTTCATTACATAATGTAAGACTGCCTGATTCCAGCACTAACAGATACTGATGTACCATGAGATTAAACTTGATCAATGGGAAGAAATGTAGGGCTCATACAAATAAAAAACCAAATTATCATTATATGTAATATTTTACAGCCAATTTCAAACATTTCCCGCTCAAAATTTTTTCCTCTCTTTGAATGAAATAAAATGCCTGGCAATGTTGAACAGCTTTTTACACTCAACTTATCCAAATATATACAAGACCTGTAACTACAACCACTGCACTGACCAATTAATTCACTTGTTTTCAATTTTCATTTAAAAGAGATTTCAACTCAATTTAACTGCATATATTAAACCAACAAAGTTGCCTCTGGCTCAAAATGAACGAAAGTCTGATTTCCTTATTTTGCCAAAAAAAATCATTATTGAAAATATAATCTGTGTCCCTTGAAGGTAACATCTAACCCTTAAATGTTTCAGTAAAGGGGAATTTTGTTACAGTGATACACAGGATTTGTATGTATCTACACCCACCTGCGCAAATACAATGGCTTGTTTCATAAGAAGAAACAATGAGCTGGAAATGCCTATGGGTGTCTATTGGAAAGAGGATAATCATTTGGGGCTATGGAAAATCAAAAATAAGGTCAATTTATTTTGCCAGAAGGCTGGTGGAAATGCAAATTTCAAGTTTCCTCTCAGCTCTGCAACAAAACTGTATTTTAGCTAGCTGGAAATTTAAGGTGCAAAAGGAGTAGGAAAAATCCAGCGATGTTTACCATCTTCATTAGAAGATATAGCCTTAAATTCCCTGGTTAGGATATATTTTTCTTCCTGAATAACCACAGTTTACAGGTTTTTTTTTTTTTTTTTGTAGGTACCAGGGGTCGAACTCAGGAGCCAACAGGCGCCCATGCTGCTGAGCGATATCACCGGCCCTTTTTTCATATGTGGGTTCCGGGAGTCAAACTCAGGACCTCGTGCTTGCCAGGCAGGCGCTTATGCCGCTGAGCTATCTCACCAGGCCCTACAGCTAGTTATTTGATACCTGATCTGTTAAGTAGCTGGCTCATCGGGAAGAGCTGCTGAGATTCTTGTGTTCTTGGCAGGAGAACAGAATTTTACATCTAGTAGCATCAATTAGTACAATACATAGCACACGGATTGTGTGGATGGGTGACTTGATTGCTTAGGAAAGGGCAAATTATGCAATTCTGGCCAATGAAAGCAAGAATGACTCCATTATAGAGTCATAGGAACGTGTTCTTCATTTTTAAAATTCAGATACAAAGAAGGGACATACTCTCTTCAGCTTTTTAACTTTATATAAAAATGATGCTTGGCACAGCAGCAGCCATTTTGCAACCACAAAACGACGAGGTTAAGGAACAAATTTCATATGCTGAGGACATTCTATTAAATGTTTTAAAAAAGGGGGAGAGACTGAAAATGTGTCTATGATGGCATAATTATGTCACCAAATTAACACAGCTGCATATTTCACTCTGCTCTGGAATTTTAGGCATGAAATAATAAACATTCTTTATTATTTATCTTACCAACTCTTCAGGATATTTTCTAATTGCATTCAAACATTCTAACTAACACATTCTCGACTTCTGCAACTAGTATGTTGAGGCCTTCCAAAATTATTAGACAATTTGCTGATAATTTAAATTCTTGCATAGATAGCAAGTAACTCCAGAAAAAAAGTGAAGCCTAGCATTGTACGAAATCAGAAATATTTGACGCCTGAGAATGAGCAGAAAAATAGTTGGTAAGATACTTGGTTCAGAAAATTGAGTTTCAGCTGGGGGTATTGCTCACTGGGAGAGCATTTGCCTAATGTTGCATAGGCCCTACATTCTATTCCCACACTGCCAAAGTCAGGGAGGGCTTTCAAAACCAGAGGCCAACATGCACAATTATAGTTCTAGCTACTTGGAGACTAAGATGGGAGGATTCCTTGATTCCAGAAGTTTGAGTCCACATAAGATGACCTCATCTTGAAAGTCAACATAAGCCAACATAAGAGACCTCACCTTTTTTTTTTTTTTTTTCTTTATGTGGGTACCGGGAACTGAACTCAGGACCTCGCACTTGCCAGGCAGGCACTTATGCCGCTGAGCTACATCACCGGCCCAAGAGACCTCATCTTGAAAGAAAGGAAAGAAGGGAAGGACAGTAGGAAAAGAAAAGAAAATCAGGTTTGACGCCATTGCTTCTGGCTCAGACAGAAATGGTGAAAAAACGCCACTCAGCTTCAGCTAAAAATTCTCTAGCACATGTGTTTGGAGGAAAAACTGGGGACCAGCTTTAGCAGAGGGACAGGTACCGCACGGGGAATGTACAGACCTTATAATCACCAGAATTTTAAAAGAAAATCAAATTAGTTGCTGTCATAATGCCGAACACAAAAATCAAAGCGAGAGAGAGAGGTTTTTATAAACACTCTTTGGTGCATCCATTTTTATCTAGGAGAGATCTGTTCCTTTTCCCACACAGACACTTTTTATCTAAAAGAAAATTTTATCACTCCAAGGATATTTTTCTTGGTGGAGTTCCATTTGCATATTTTTAAAGCTTACTCTGTAGAACGAAGCTGCTTGGAGCTTTAATTGCATAATTCTCTGCAATATTTTTTACTTATTAGACATTTAATAGAATGAACTAATTTACAAAAAGCATTCTTATTAAAATGACATTTGTTCATTTAAATATATTTGTCCCATCTATTTTATGGGAATAAAAAGCTTTTTAGAAAAAATGCAGAGAAATGTAGGATTTTGAATGTGAGGGAAGAGCCAGTTTCAGTTCTGATGAGAAATGGGGAGGGTGGAGTGGCTGTCAAGAGCTTGTCAAAAGATTCCACAACACCTGAATCTCTTCCTAAACTCAGCTCCTGCTTTTATTCTTTTGCAGTGCTGGGGATTGCACCCAGGCTGTTGCACATACTAGGTAAGCACTCCACCAGTGAGCTACATCCCCAGCCCTTAGCCCCTGTTTTATAATATTAGACAGCATGACTAGGTTGCAAATAGATTTTTGGGAATTCTATAGGATAACACTCATTAATTCACATTCTACTTACGTAAAATTTGTAAGTATAGCAACCCTTACAGTTTGATCTAAAATGTCTCTCAAGTCAGGCATTGTGATGCACACCTATAATCCCAGCATCCTTGGAGACAAAGGCCAGAGGATCCCAAGTTCAAGTCCAATCCAGGCAAATTAGCAACTTAGGGGGAATGTGTCTAAAATTTTAAAAAACAGGTGTGTATGCTTTGGGAGAGAGCCGGGCATGTAGCTCAGTGAAAAGGCACTGGTTCAATTACTCATAGCACAAAAAATAAAAAACAAAATGTCCCCGAAAAGGCTCACGTGTTTCAGGTGAGGCTTGTGGAAAGTAACAGGATTCTATAATTATCAGTGGGCTAATCCACTGATGAATACATCTCTGAATGATGTCAGGAGGTAGAACCAGGTTGGAGGAGGTGATTCACTTGGGATGCGACCTGAAGGATGTATTTTTGTACCAAGTCCTTTACCCTCTCTCCGGATTTTTCCTTGCTCTCTGCTTCCCAGATGCCATTAGTTAGGCAGCTGTTCACCACATGCCCTTCTGCCATGTTGTTTCTTCCTTGAAGCCAGTCAGCCACAACTGAGTCATCTGAAACTGTGAGCCTAAACCTCACCTCCGTTAAGTGGCAGGTGGCAGGTATTTTGTTCCACCAATAGAAAAGCTGGCTCATACAGCAACCAAGCTTTCCTTTTTAATACACTCTAAGAGGAAAGCGTTTTACACATTATTTTAAATTTTATTTTTATTAGTACACATTTGCAGTATGTGAAATTTACATTTGTCTTGGGGAAAAGGTACATGTATATAACATAGCTTGTAGGAATATATTTTCCTTAGAACAAACCCTGGGCATTCATGGAAGGATTCAGAACTTTATCTTCTACAAATATCCTGGGCATCCAAGATGTGTAAGACTGTCTAACATTCCTGAAACTCCACTCTGAAATAAGGCAGTGGCTCTATCCTTCCCCACACATTTGAAGATCTAAAAATTGTAAATCCTTGTCTATGCCCCAGACTAATTAAATAACAATCTTCGGCAGATGTGAAGCAGGCATTAGTGTGTTTTAAAGTTCCCCAGGTTATTTCCATATGTAGGCAAATTTGAGAACCACTTAAGTAAGCTCTCCCAAGCATTGGGATGCAGAAAGAAATTTTTGTGTTTAATGAACTAAGTGACTGTAAGAGTACCTCTCTGGAAAAAAAAAAAAAAAAAAAGAGTACATCTCTGATCATCTATTCTTGACCTTGTGATGTATCAGCTCTCATTGAAAGTTGGAACAATTTGCCTAAAATGCTCAGTTATACTTTATTGTAAGTCATAGAATTACAAATCTTCAAGGTCTCGAAAATCTCTGCATTTGTTTCATATTGTCCTTGATCAGACAACTTAAAATGCCTTCAGAAGCTGGTTACATAAATTAAATAAAGGAAGTTGGTAGGGGCAAGAAACCTTTCTTCCTTCTAAAACAACCAAGTCCAAGGAAACACAAATCTATTAAATTATACATCAAGAACAGATTTTATTTTAGTTCTACTTAAATAATCTACATTTTCTGTTTCAATGTTTGCACTTTCCTCAAGTACAAGGAGAAATTAGGTGAATTTTGATTTTTAAATTTGTATAATTCGAAAAGCTCTCAGACTAAACTGAACAGTTGGCCTCCAAAGTCAATCCAGTTAACTGTTTCTTTACGTAAACTTTTAGTACCAATAACTAAAAGGGGCCAAGATTTTTGGTTTCAAATGTCCTTTGTTTCTTCTCAAGAGAATGAGGACAGTCTTATGTGGAATTTATAGAGTTCTTACAACATTGATGTTGCTATAGTTTGAGTATGGTTTGTCCCCTCTGAAATTCATGTTGAAATTTTATCTCCAGTATAAGATATTAAGAGGTGGGAGAAATTTGGATGCATAAGAAGTTATGTATAAGAAGTTAACCCTTATGAATGGGTTAATTTATTCATACAATTAATAGACTAAAGAGCTAATGGGTAACTTTTTTTTTTTGTGGGTACCGGGGGTGGAACTCAGGACCTCATGCTTGCCAGGCGGGCACTTATGCCGCTGAGCTATATCACCAGCCCCTTTGGTTAGGTCTTGCATGTACTCTCTGTCTTTTGCCAGGTGATGATGCCCTGTGTTACCTTAGGACTCTCCCAGCAAGAAGACCAGGACCAGATGCAACCCCTTGACCTTGAACCAGAACTGTGAGCCAAAATAAACCTCTTTTCTTCATAATTTACCCAGTCTGTGATACTGTGTTATTAGCAATAGAAAATAAACTAAACAAATGCCTTAAAAAAAAAAATACCATACACTCAGACAGCCTAACACTGCATATTGCTGTCACCAGTTAGCTTCTTTGGAAACAGTACTGCCAGTAGAGGAGCCATCTCTTTATGAACAATTTATATGCTAACTACAAATGATGTCTTATTTCTTTGTCTTTTGAGTACACAGTTCCCTAAAAGATGGTTACCAATCAAAGATAGATACTGAATCTTGATTTAATTATTAAATGTATTTGGAAATAGTGTTTTAAAGCCTGGATTTAAGGATAAGATATAAAGTTAATATAATTTACATGGATGCTTCCAAAATGCCTCCAATTGAACTTGTTCAGTACTGGATTCAAGATCTACAACAGCAGATAGCACACCATGGCCTATGGGTCAACTCCTACTCACTGTTTTGCAATTAAAGCTTTACTGGAAAACCCCTAAACTGCCTAGGGCTACTTTTATGCTAACGGTGGTAGAATTGAATACTTAGTAATTCAAAGTTTGAAAAGCTTTCAGGACCTTTACAGAAAGTTGACTCAGATCCAATGAAAACATAAATACAAATTGCACAGCAGTCTTATCTACCCATAAACCAGATGTTAGGTACCATCTTTGACACCCTGCTTTCCATTAGCCACCCCATATCTAAATTACAAACAATTTGTCAGCTTTTTCTCTAGCAATCACTGAAATTAATTATTTTATGAAAAAACAAAAACACAGTACATTGTGTACTACTGGGTTCTAAACTCCGTTTAAGTTGCTGGGGACAAAGTAGACAAAAGCTAGTGCCCTTGAGAGCCGAATCCTCCTTTTTCATCACTGCTTTTATACCATCTCTAGTAAAAGTTTTCTGAGGAATTTTCTTGCCTCCCATTCCTGCTGGCAACCTCCTATGCTCATTATTTGCACAAGAGCCAGAATTATCCTTTTAATGTGCAGGTCTAATCATATCACCCTTTTCATGTCAATCTCTTCAATGATTTTTCATTGCTCTTTAGCCTCCTAGAGGCCATGCATAATGGGGCTTTACCCTTCTAACTCTATCTGAGTTATATAAGGCTTCCTGCCCCACACTGGTTTTTGTACTGAGATAAGCTGTTCCCCAACACCAGCTCACCAGACTGTTGCTCAGGAAGTCTGTACCCACTGGAGTGAGTCTCACTTTTATAAACTCCCAAAGATCCCTCTTCATAACACTTAACATAATTTGTCATCTTTCAAATACGTGACTTGATTAAAATCTATCTCCTGGAATAAGGTATAGATTCATGAGATAACAGCCTTCACTTATGTTTTCCACTATTGAAAACTCATCATGTTGCAAGGGGATCAATAGCGCTGTTGAATCAAATGGGTAAATGATGTGTGAAGGGAAGAACAGACTGCCCCCTCCTTTAGAAGTAATTTAACTTGAGCCAACAATTGAAGAAGAGAATCGACTACTGTTTACCAGAGGCTGGGAGAGTTAGGCGTTGTGGAGGGATGGGAAAGGTTGACCAGTGGGTACTAAGTAACTACTAAGAAGCAAGAAGTTCTGGTGTGCTGTTGCACAGCCCTGTGACAATGGATAACAATAATCTACTATATGCACATTTCAAAAACCCAGAAGGACTATGAAAGTGTTTGTCATAAAAATGATAAATCATGAGAAAACATATATGTTTTCACAATGTATACAGGTATCGAAATCCATTACCCGATGAATATGTATCGTTTTCATGTTTTATGCATCAGTTAAAATTAATTTTAAGAAAATGATGAGGATCCATAATTACTTATGTGAATCTGATCTGTTTTCTGGCCATTTAATGCATATCTATCTATAGAATGAATGCTTGTACTTGAAATGTCCTTGACATTTTCTTGAGAAAAGGGAATTAAATACAGAACATTCAATTACTAGGTAGAGGAAAAAATGGACACAATTAGCACACTATGCAGCAGAAGAAAAAACAAGTCATGTGCAATCTGCAGCCAAGGACGGAATTTGATTTCACTAGGTCCCTGACTATACTCTGCAGACTCTTTCTCATTTGGTAAAGTTAACTACGGCTCAAAATAGAAAAGGCATGAGGTGAAAAGTCATATTCTGATTGACTCCATTACCCCCAAATCGTGTGACCAAAGGCAAGTCATACAGAGTCTCAGCTTTCTGAAATTAGTTGTTAGAAGACAAAATAAGACAGCATACATAAAGAGCCAGCATGGTGCTGGAGAAACAGTAGCTATCTACATAATTACTGCCTTTTATTAGAATATCTTATGACTCCAATGATCAAGTTAACCCATACATTTAACTCTAGAATGGACATTCCCAATCTTTCTCTCTTCAGCTCCAATTTTTCCAGCAAAATATCACTACCATTGAATGTAATAGTAGTGTTTTAGACTTTACAAATCTAAAACTGAATACCTCATCTTTCTCCCCTTTCTCTAGATCTTTCACATACCTTCCAACCTGTCCTGGTATACTTGGAGTAGTTAATAGCATAAACATTGGAATCAAATACATATGAGTTCAAATCCTAGCAAAGCAAACTTAGAGAAGTTATTTAGGCCCTTAGAGTCTTATTTTTTAATCTATGAAATGAAGACAGTGATGTCTCCTTCCTGTATTTACTGAAAAATAAATGCGTAGAGCACATTGTCTTGACTCACAGTAAATGAGTTCTGTTTATTGAAATTATTATTAAGGACACTAAAGCATCTTTGACTTCCTTCTATATCTTACTACTCTCAAAAAAATAACCGTTGAAAAGTCTGTTCCAATAGCACAAGAAATAATACTGAGAATCAACAAATGGGATCATATCAAATTAAGAAGCTTCTGCATAGCAAAGGAAACCACCAACACAGTAAAAAGACAACCTACAATGGGAAAGGAATTTTGCCAGCTACACCTTGGACAGGGGAGTAACATCTAGCATATACAAAGAACTCAAAAAAGTCAGAGCCCCGCAATCTAAAGACCCAATCAAAAATGGGTAACCAGGGCCGGTGAGATGGCTCAGTGGCATAAGTGCCTGCCTTGCAAGCGCGAGGGCCCGAGTTCGACTCCCGGATCCCACATACGGAAAAGGGGCCGGTGATATCGCTCAGCGGCACGGGCGCCTGTTGGCGCGCGAGGTCCTGAGGTCGACCCCCCGGTACCCACAAAAAAAAAAAAAAAAAAAATGGGTAACCAAAATGAGTAGACACTTCCCAGAAGAAGTACAAGTGGCCAGTATATACATTAAAAAATGTTCATCATCACTAGACATTAGAGAAATGCAAATTAAAACAACAGTGAGCACCTAGATGTCATTTTACTCCAAAAAGAATCACTGTCATCAAGAAATCAAATAATAACAAATGTTAGCATGGCTGTGGGGAAAAAGGAACCCTTCTACATTTGTTATGGTTTGTGTCTAAATATCCCCCCAAAGCTTCATGCAGTCATAGGTGGGGATTTTTCAGAGGTGGCTCAATCTAGATTGTGTGATGCTGGAACTAAGGGTGTGTGATTACTAATTCAGTATACACTGATTGGTTCAACACCACCCTAATCCTGGTAGCCTGTATACAATGTATGGGACAGAAAGAGCCTTGTCTTCCCCCTTCCTTGACGCTTTTGCTGTCTTCTATTTGCCATGAACTGGTTCTACTCTGTAATGCCCCTCTGCCAAGCCACCCTGCCTTGGAACCAGGTGCTTATGGACTGAAACGCCTACAAACTGTGAGCTAAATAAACTTTTCCTCTTTAACTTTGGGTGTTGGGTATTTTGTCTCAACAATGAGAGAAAAATAACTAAGATAACATTGTTGTTGGGAATGTAAACTAGTACAACCACAGTGGGAAAAAGTATGGAGATTCCTCAGAAAACTAAAACTAGAAATTCCATTTGACCCAGCTATTCTCCTTCTAAGTTATCTTCCATAAAGCATTAAAGGCATCACATTACAATAATACATATATACCCATGTTTATAGCAGCACATTTTATAATTAATAAATCTTGTAAACAGTGTATATGCCTGTCAACAGATGAATGGATAAAGAAAATGTGGTATTTATACACAAAGGAGTACAACTCTGCCATAAACAATGATAAACTTGGGGCATTAATAGGTAAATGGATGCACCTTCAGATCATAATATTAAGTGAAATAAATTAGACACAAACTTAAATATGGCATGGTTTCTCTTCTATGAGAAACCTAAAGTATAAATAAAGAGCAAAATAAAAGATGGATATGGGGCCGGTGAGATGGCTCAGTAGCATAAGCGCCTGCCTTGCAAGCGCGAGGGCCCAAGTTCGAATCCATGATCCCACATACGAAAAAAGGGCCGGTGATATCGCTCAGCGGCACGGGTGCCTGTTGGCGCACAGGGTCCTGAGGTCGACCCCCCGTTACCCACAAAAAAAAAAGATGGATAATAAGATGTAGGCAGATCTTTTTCAAATGGAAAGGGGAACAAGAGATAGAGGGGGGAGGAGATGGAGGAAAAGGAGCTGGAAAAACGAATTGAAGGAAAAAAGTGGAAATAGAGCTTCTGCAAAGGCAGAGGGGACCAAGAGTTGGAAGGAGCAGGGAGGGTTGGGAGGAGCAGGGAACAAAAAAGGAATTAAGATTTGTTATGTGTATGTACCAACTCTCCATGATAAATGTAATTATTATGTACTGCAAACATGCACTAATATAAATAAATAAATAAAGTGAAAATTAAAAAAAAGAAAGAAAACCTTATTCCAGTTTTCTCTCATAAAACCCTTTCCTCTGGCCCCAACGTTGATGAGCTACTAAAATCATCATTATCATATACTCTTAATTGCTGCATCTGATTTTCATTTTTTTCTAGTAGTGGTGACTGAACACAAAGCCTTCACTCTGAGCCCTTTTTGTAATTTTTAATTTTGAGACATGTTCTCACTAAATTGTCTAGGCTGAGATCAAATTTATGATCCTCCTGCCTCAGCCTCACACAGTGCTGTGATTATAGGCATTGGCCACCACATCTTGCTGTTTCTTATTATTTATTCTATTTTTTTATCTACATAGAAATGCCCATCTGAAATTAAATATCTGAGTCTTTATTTACTTGTCCATCTCCCTCTCTTTGAATATAAGCCCATGAAGATAGAGAGCACATTTAAATTGTGTGTCTGCGCTGTGCTAAAGAACAGCAGCTCACAATGACTGTTAGTTGTCAGAATGCCTTCTTGAAAGTTCTGTGTAAATTATACTGTGTGCTGGATTAAAACCCTGAAGGATTTTGCACTGTGACAATGCAGCTCTTTCAGCTGAGTGTTCAAGTCATTCCAGTCCAGACCCTTAGCCCTCCACAACACCCGACGCCCCCATGGCTCTTCCAGCGAAGTGCACTGCTCGGCTTCCTGGTAAAGAAAGGAGTCGTGCCTACCTGCATCAGTTTTTCCTCTTTCTGTTGCCATTCTTTCTCCCTAATTCTTCAGTGGCTTGCTAGAAATGGCCTCTCCCTTGCTTGAAATCTCTTAGCATTTTATCTCCTCCTTCCTCTACTTAGACCTTAAAAACTGGGCCCACTATCTCTTTCTTTCTAAAATCCCCCACAGAGCTAAAATATGATGTGGAATATAGAGTGGATTCTATCACAGGAAAGCACTTTCAGGATTAGTACATAAAGGCATAAATCCTTAGGGGGAAAATGCCTTCTTTTATGCCCTTGAACATTCTTCCTTTTTGTTCAAGTCTTCTGAATCTGACTCACTTTAAATATGACAAACTATACAAGAGAGAACAATAGAAGTTCTCATATCACTGTTACTAAATCTTCTTTCTAACCAGCTCAGCCATTTATCTCAGCTTTTCACACTCAAGACAACTTGCAAATTGCTTTCACCCACTCACCTGGGGTGAGTAATGCCCTCAGCCAGGTAAGTGGGGAAGAATGCTGAGCAGTCAGTTTTCCATCTGAGATGAGAAGGGCTTTAGAAATGGATAAAATGGAAACAAAGCTTGGTAAATAAGAAGGGGAGAGGATTGGGAAAAAAAGAGGAATCAAGATATATCATATACAGGTACAAATTCCCTATGATGAATATTATCATTGTATATATATCTAAATTGTACCAATAAACAATAAAAAATAAAAATATAAAAGGAGGGCTTTGATTTTCTTTTTCTGTTGTTTTCTCACTCTTTCCTGTGTTCCTAAGCCTCTGAATATCTGGCTTCCTCTTTTTTTTTTTTTTTTAAACTAGAAGATAGAAACTGTTTTGTACAGATTATTTGAAGTACTTATCTCATATGTCACTGTGATGAATATGGGCTCTGCAGCAGAATCTTTTGAGAAAAGAAGAAACCACCCTATCCAATACAGACAGCTAAGGGAATCCTGGATATGTATTAGTTTATTAAAAACCTTGAGTTTTTTATTATTAAGGAAAGACTATGTCTCCTTGATCAAATATAGGCCTTTCTAATTCTTTTGAAGTGAAGACAGAATAAACCATTCTTTCCCTCCCTTACCTCGGCATCCTGAAGAATCTGTATTCCTTCAGTAATACTGTGGAAGAAGTGATGCTGCTTACCTAATGCTTTCTTTGGATTATGGCATCACTTTTCATATTTTTCTCTTTTCTTGGGCTAGGATAACCTGAGGGGCCATGGAAAGAGTCAGAGGACATGAATTCGGTTGTCATCTCTCAATACTAGCTGGATCAACTGGGGCAAGTCCGTTGACTTCTATGATGTTAATTTCCTCAATAGTACAATGAAGGTATAAGAGAATGCTAGAAATGTATTTTTCAGAGATCTGGAGACTACATGTCCAAGATCAAGGTGCTAAAAAGTGGCTTGTAGAGAGGGCTCTTTTCTACATTTCCATAAGGCCATGCCTTTGCTGTGTCCTCACCTGGGCTTTCCTCTATGCATATGTATCTTGGCGTCTTCCTCAGCTTGTAAGGACCCCAGGGGCCTTTAGGACTCTACCATGATAATCTCATCTAACATTGCTCATCAGCTTAAAGACTCTGTCTCCAACTAGAGTCACATGGAAGGGTAGGGCTTCAACATAGGACTTTTGGGAGGAGACAGTTCAGCTTATAACCCCCATGTTCTGCCTTTACCCTGAATTCTGGAGTTACAAAGAACTGTGAGACACAGGCAAAGTGAGGAGAGTTATGGAAGTGCCAGTATCACACTCAAGTCCTTTCTTGCTTGCAGGTCACATTTTCACCTAAGATAATAAATTAGGTCCATAAATAATGTATGTGTATACACGTCAAAAAGGAAATATACCAAGCACTCTTTTTCTTCTGGAGGATGCTCACACATAAAAGAGGAGAATGAATTGCAGGGTCTGAAAAGACCATATTCTTCCCCGTGGCACATGGGGCAGCCTGTGACCTCTTTGTTCCTCTCCACCCTCATTCACAGTGTGTTATCTTCACCTCTAATCTCTGAACATACTTTCTGGATTTTGTTACCCTAATACCTCACTATTAAAATTTGATCCCCACTTCAGCAGCAGCACCTGGAGCTTGCTAACAATGCAGAATCTCAGGCCCACCCCAGGCTGACTGAATCCAAGTGTGAACCTTAGCAAGATTTGCAGGGCAGCTGCACATTCCTATTTGAGAAGCATTATTCTAATACCCTAAGCCTTCCTTGACTCAAGGCCTTTACACTTACCCTGTTAATTCCAGTCCTTATTTCACCTTTCAGGTCACATCTTAAAAATCATATTTCTTCCTCTCTCCTGTTCTATCTAAAGGAATTACCTTCATGTTCTATCAGCACGTTATTTCCTGCTTAACACTTGTTACAACCCCCGCTTTATCAATTTCTTGTGCAAGTAGTCTCCTTTATCTACCCCATTTCACTTCCTGTCCCTTCAGGTCAACCTTGGTCAGGAAATATTAATATTTATCTTGATTCTTCCAAGAGAAAGAACATATTCACGTAACTTTTATTACAGCGCATTGTCACATAGTTATATTTTGATGTATTGTTGATCTCACACTGTGCCTAATTCATAAATCTAACTATCACAGGTACTATGGAAAGGAGAAAACACAATGTTCAAAGGGTTCAGTACTATCCACAGTTCCAGGCATGCAGGGGGCATGTTGGAACACATGCCCTGCAGAAGAGGGGCTACTGTTTTTGCTTTGACTCAGCTGTCCCCCTCCTTAAGCTTCTTGAAGTCAAATGTCATACAACTTGTGCAGCAAGTGGGTCTTAGCCAGTGTCACATGGCACATTCTGCATGAGTGGTAAATAGTCATTGAATGAACAATGAACAAATTGTTCTGTATGCTCTGTTGCCTGCCTGTGTCTGCAGTGCCTTCTTGCTTCCTTGCGCTCTGTATTTCAGCACAGCTGAAACTAATTATTGACCTGCCTCCTCACCACCCCCCCAATTCTCAAGTTCTCATTCTTTTATACACTTGCTCAGGCTTCTCTACCCCATCTTGTCCCACCAGCAAACTCATATTTGCCCTCTGAGTCTCTGCTCCGATACTCTAGAAAACGAGGCTTACGGCCCAACTGGACTACAATTATATCTTGAATTACACTGAATTTAGCGGAGTCTGCATGCAAATATGTGTTATGACACAAGATGCTATTGAAAGAAATGAATTAGGCATTTCTCCCACGTGTATTTTCATTGTTTAACATAGTGCAGGGAACAAAGAACTGCTTGGTGAATGGCCTGTGAATCCTGGAACAGGAAAGATAGAAGATGATCTTAGAAGATGGTGCGAAGAGCACTTGTGTCTACTTCAAAGTTCTCACATGAAACTTCCTTCCAGGACATCGCAGTCCCCACGGCCCTGTAGGCAGTTTCCTTGAAGAAGAAGTGATTTTCATAGGTATCCCTTTCATCCTCCAGCAGTACTGGAATGATAATCCGAATCAAATAAACACTTCATTTGTCCCACTTTCTGAAGTTGTCTTAACTCCTGAATACAAAAATAAGCAAATATACATCTTTGGCTTAGAGGCCACTTCTTCCTCATCTTTGTGGACTTATAAATTTGTCACCCAGTATGTGGTGTCCACATATGGCCACCCTAGTACACCAACATTCTGGGTAAGATCCCTGAATTGTGCAAGTCAGATTTAACCATCTAATCCTCTGTGTTCACTCACGTTTGCACGTGGAGAGAGAATCCTATGGAGTGACTGATGGCTTAAAGCAGTGGTCCCCCACCCAGAACATGTAGGAGAAGCGTGATGGAAGATTTGAAACAGATCTATAGCCAGTTGTACCTACAGGGGTTCTGATTTAATTGGTCAGAGATGGGGCCTGAGCATAGTAAGCTTTTAGAGCTTCCCATAAAATTCTTACATGCAACCAGAGGTGAGAAAGATGCTTCTGGAGACTCTGGAGGAAGCTATAGTAGATGATGTGTTTTTAAAGAAATGCAGAGACTAGAACTTGGTTTCTATTTTTTCTGACCTGAGAAGTGATAGATAAGAAGCAAAGTTTACCTTCTCTTCAATTCTCAAAATGCACACACTTTAAAACACCTGCCTTTATCTTAGACAAGAAGCCAAGCAGTTCTATAGGGGTCATATATCCTAGTGGTGCCCTTAGCATCAGAGCTCCTGGTAATTATCCATTGTAATGAAAAAAAAGTAACTGTTAATATATGTGCATTACTGAAATTCACTCTCCAGTCTTTCTTGCCAAACTGCGTGTTTCTATAATAAACCATTTGATCAAACCTCAATTATTTTGCAATGTTAGCTTAAACAAAATCAGCACCAAAATAATTCTATTAGGGTTAATTGATGTCTTCTCACAGGGAAATTAACCACTTTGCTGGTCATGCTTTTAATAACAATCTTTCCCAATTTCAGTGGCCATATCTGAACACAGTTCTTGAGGACTGCTTCGAAGATTGACTACAACCTTACAGATTACTTTTACAAAACAGTTACCATGTCAACAGTTCAAAAATTATTCAGCCTTATAGACAGCATTACAATATTCATAAGTCTTGGCAGCTAAGATTTAACTATGAAAGCCTTGTAATTAGTTTCTTAATCCAGAGCTTAAAAATGATAATGGTTTAATGCCTAGACTATGTCAATAACATTTAAGAAATACAATTTGCTGAAATATACAGTCCCCTAATTCTATTATGGAACATATGAGACAAGGATGAAATTAGTGTGGGCCTGTTTCAGATCAATAACTTTCTGGGCCTAATAACAGGCATTATTTTAATTTTCTTAATCATCACAATCATCACTGCTATTTTGATCCCTTCCCTCCTACTGGGATAAATCTCCTGAACTTGCAGAATTCTCCTGTGCCCTAGAAGCACTACATCAATGCTGAAAGCCCTTCCTCCGTGCCTTTCTTTGCAATTATTTTTAATAACACTAATTGTACACTATTTGAACATAGTTAATGAGCTTAAGTTTTGAATACTAGGTCAGTATTTTTAATTGCAATATTCTTCATACAAAAAACTTAACCAGAAAGTTTTATTTCACTACAGCCATTCAAAAAAAAAAAAAATAGGTTTCTACCTTCCAGTAATAAAATTTTTACTGAACACGCTTTCTATGCCAAGTAGTAAATGTATACTGTCTCTAATTTTTATTAAGAACTATGCAGGGAAATAATTATCCTCTAAACTCTGAATGAGAAGTTGGGATTGACTTCAGGTATTAGGTGTTTGAAACCATAATCTCTCTATTTACATGCAGATGCACTCCAGTCTGAAAACTAAATAATCAAAAAACTTTAAGAAATGTATGTATTGACAAATCTGAAATTCCATGAGGTGTGTAACTGACGCCCTGAAAAGTTAGACTACCTTGCATCCTTACAAACAATTTATATGGAAGTAAATGCTGTTCCCAGTTTTTCCTGCATGTTTTAATGGATTTATAAAAATATCTTTGGGCCGGTGAGATAGCTCAGCGGTATAAGCGCCTGCCTGGCAGGCGTGAGGTCCTGAGTTCGACTCCTGGTACCCACATAAAAAGGAAAAAAGGGCCAGTGATATCGCTCAGCAGCACAAGCGCCTGCTGGCAAGCATGAGGTCCTGAGTTCGACCCCCGGTACCCACATAAAAAAAAAAAAAAAAAAAAAAAAAAAATATATATATATATATATATATATATATATATATATATCTTTGCTAATTGCATTTTTTACGTTAATTTTAATGCCACTCCCTAAATTACCAAAGGAGAGAAGAGGAAAAACAAGTAACTCCAAGATGCTTAAAACATCAACCATTAGATACTGACCCTTCTTATTTCTAAGGATCACTCCATCTCAGTCAATACTACAGTCTCTGGGGTTATGCTCAGATGTAAAAAGATTGGGTTGGGGGCCAGTGAGATAGCTCAGCAGCATAAGTGCCTGCCTGGCAAGCGCGAGGTCCTGAGTTCGACTCCTGGTACCCACATAAAGGAAAAAAGGGCCGGTGATATCGCTCAGCGTCACGGGGGCTTGCTGGTGCGTGAGGTCCTGAGAACGACCCCAGGTACCCACAAAAAAAAAAAAAAAAAAAAGATTGGGTTCATTTGTCAATGGCTAGAATAAGGGAACAAAAATAAGATTTTCTTTTTCGTGCCACGGTTCAACATTGTTTCTTACAATACTAATTATAAATTATTTGAAGATAGTTATGGAGTTCAAGTTTTTTACTATTTGCAAGTATGTTTGACTTTTGGCTATTGTTTCCATGGAGAAACTTAGGTTTCTAAAAACAACAAAGCACTCCAGCAGCTCTGGCGTGTCTTACTCAGCATTTTTCTACTTCCTCTTTCCTTCTGTCTCTTTTCGATCCCCTGAAAGCTCAGGCTCCATCCGCCCCTTTGCAGAGCCTTAACCTTGGCCAAAGTGGAGCAATTTTCTGATCCATTTGGAGTCTGTCATCCAGAGAAGGCACAAGCAATCCCAAACCTCATCTTCCACAGACACAGGGCTCCTTGTTTGAATCTCCACTGCAGAATTATAATCAGCGTCTTGAGAAGAGTGTGCTTGGGCCGGTGATGTAGCTCAGCAGCATAAGCGCCTGCCTGACAAGCACGAGGTCCTGAGGTCGACTCCCGGTACCCACATAAAAAAAAAAGAGTGTGCTCATGCCAATTTCCTGAGGACAGGAATCCTACCCTGTTCTGTACAGTGCCAACATAAAGTGGGTACCAAGGAAGTACTTTGTGGTAGAAAGCTGGCAGTAGGTTTTGGCTTCATGCAAACTTAGTCACTTGCCTTGTCCCTGGGGCAAAATATCTAACACCCACAACTTAAAGGTGGAGACATTTACCTGGGCTCACAGTTACAGTCCTTTGTCAGCTGGCTCCAGCAGCATGGTGGAAGGGGCTGGACAGAAGCAAGTTGCTCACCCTTGCCAGGAGGCAGAGAGAAAAGGGAGGAGCTGGGAAGGGGGGCATGCTTTTCTGGATCATGCCCAGAGTGACCCACCTCTTCTGACCAGACCCCAACCTCTAACAGCAGTGCAGCTCTATCACCCCATGAGGCAACTGCCTTCCAAAAGCTTTGCCTCTGAGCACACGAGGCTTTGTGGGGGCACTGCAGATAACACAGACCTATCATGAAACACCTGTTTTCCTTATCATTAATTGTGTATTCTTTGGTTAGTCACACAATCTTTCAGAATCTTTTTGATTCATAATACTTGGCCGATGAATTCATAATTCATAATGCTTCCTAGAATTTTGCTGGGATGATGAAACAGCAAATGAAAGACATTCAAAACATAGGAGGTGATGGTAATTTCATTTCCTTTTTCTTCTTTCCTCTCTCTCTCTTTCTCTCTCCCTCACTCTCCATCTCTCTGTCTATATATTATGTATATAAATTTGGTACATATTGCTATTCCAATTATAATTTGATATTTATATTAATTTTGAAGTAGTCAAGCTACAAAGCTACTTCATGATGTTCCTTCCAAAGCCTGGCACTATCTCTAGGAATGTCATGAAGACAGTTTAGAAAATCAGATCCTTAGTGAGTCTCAACATTCCCTCCTCTATCTTCCATGTCTAACCCATTATCACACCCTCCAAGTGCCCACCGTAGTTGCCTGCATGTCTCGTTCTCTTCCCCTGTTCTCTAGAGACAGAGCCCTTTCAATTGTCATGTTGTGCTAGATGCTTAAAAGACTTTCCACTCTGGTCTACTCGTATCTGCTCAATTCCACAGTCCACACAGAGTGCTCTTTCCAAAAGGCAAATCTGATAGTTATTATTTGGATCTCCAATGGCCCCCAAAGTCCATATAGTAGGGGCTTGGTGCCAGGCCTTGGTGCTATGGGAAGGTGATGGAAATTTTAGGACATGGAGCCTAGTTAGAGGTCACTGGGGTCATGACTTTGAATGGAATATTGAGACCTCAGTCCCTTTCTCTCTTTCTGCTTCCTGGCTGCCATGGGGTTAGCAGGTTTTTTTTTTTTTTTTTTTTAATGTGGGTACTGGGAGTCAACCTCAGGACCTCGCACTTGCCAGGCAGGTGCTTATGCTGCTGAGCTATCTCACCGGCCCAGGGTTAGCAGTTTTCCTTTGCTACATGAACCCACCACGATGAACTGTACTGCCACAGGCCAAAAAGCAGTGGAGCCAAACAAGTCATGGAATAAAACCTCTGAAACTGTGAGTCAAAATAAATATGCACTCCTTTTGAGTGGTTATCTCTGGTTACTTTATCACGATGATGGACAGCTGACTAACATACTGATCTACTCATAGCAACCCTATTCTTCTCTGTTTATAATCCTTTAAATGGATTTTCACTGATCTTAAGTTAAAAGCTAGAACTCTTAGTGTAGCCTATAAGACGTGCTTGTCCCCCCCTGACCTTATTCTACATGCCACAATCACTTTTCTCCTGATTGTGCCCCCCACGGGTGGAGTGCTCCTCCTCTCTTGCCCAGGCTGGTGCTTCTACTCTGTTCTTCACCCCCATCTCCCATGTCACTTCTGAAGGGCACCATTCCTAATCTCTCATTTAGGTGAAATTCCCTTATAATGGGCTCTCATGGCATCATTCATTGTCACAAATGTAGTTTCATGGTGTATATGAAAGAGCATTAGATTAGCATCTATCCCCCTTCCAAGTGCAAGGTTCAGTGAGAGCAGGAATAGCATTTTTGTTCACCAGTGGAGTCTTGAAGCAGTAGCACGATGCCTGCCATAAAACACACAGCCAATAAATGTCATCAAATAAATAACAAAGTAATCATTATTTACAAGAGGAGGTAGCAGTGGCTCAGTGTTTAAAATGTGCCCTGCACTTTCTTGGGTACTTCACTTGCAGTTTCACACTGCATCTCTACGACACGTGGAATGATTCTGAAGACTCACTTTATAGACGCGGAGATAATTAATGCATAGAGGTGGCCATAGTCTGAATGTTTAGAATCTTCCAAAGTTTTTGTTGGAATCTAATCAGCAATGTGATGATATAATGCTGTAGGGCCTTCAGAGTGATTAAATGTGATGAATGGGATTAAAAACTTAAAAATACCCCAGAAAACTGCCTTTCTTTACCACGTGAGGATAGAAAGCAGGCACGAAATCTGTCAGCATCTTAACCTAGGTTTCTACAAACTCCAGTACTGTAAGAAAATGTTCTTTTTTTTAAGCCAGCCGGTTTATGGTATTTTGTTACAGCAGCCCAAATGAACTATAAAAGGGTTAATCTGTCAAAATACTGGCTCCCCTTTTAGTATTTCAATTAGAAATAAATTTTACAAATATAGGAAATCATCTGAGCAGATGCAGTAGCTTATGGCTGCAGAATGAGACAACTGCTCAGACAGCAGGGGTGTAAACTAGGGCCACCACACACAGAAGAGAAAGTGAGCTGAGAGAAATGACTAGAGGTGCTGCTAGTCATTCCACAGTGACGAGAAAGGTTTTTTGCTCAATTATAAGTGTCTGCCATCAGTGTAAGTGTTGGCAAGTGAAAATACTGGCCAGTCATCATTCCAATGCCAAATATAAAACCTAGAACTCAAGCAGCTATGATTATGTTTTAATTTTCCATCAAATGATGGACTCAGGCACAGTGGTACATGCCTGTAATCCCACGGTAGTACATGCCTATAGCACTCTGGGAGGCTAAAGCAGGAAGATTGCAAGTTCAAGTCCAGCCTGGACAATTTAGTGACTTAGTGAGATCCTGTCTCAATTTAAAAAAAAAAAAAAAAAAAAGGCTGGGGATGTAGCTCATTGTGAAGGCCTTGGGTTCGATCTCCAGTACCAAGAAAAAACAAAAAAGATAATTAGGACTAAAAGGAATCTTTAGGAGAAAAGCTAATTGAACACAAAATTTTACAAGAGAGAAAAGGAACAGTAGCTATCTGCAAAATTTGAGTTGGAATCGAAACCATGCATGCACCCCAGTCAGAGCCCTGATTAGGAGGCTGGCATGGCAACCCTGACAGTGAGCGGTAAAGGAAGATATCATACAGGCTACTACAATACTGATTAGCAGAGAGCCAGGTGAAATTTCACAGTGAGATGGGAGCAGGGATAGTAGTAAAAAGAAGCCATACGAGTGGTGTTTTCTGACTGGTTTGGATCTAAAATGTCCCCCAAAAGTTTCATGTGCTTGGAAGGTGTTGGGTCATGGGAATGCCATATTCTTCAGGGGATTCCAAGGACCCATGAGCTAAAATAAACCTTACATTTTTTTAAGCTGCAGCTGCAGGGTATTGCATCTAAATGAAAAGAAAGTTAATGCATACAATAATGTTGGTTTCTTCTATTCCACTGATCATAATTGGATTTGTATTTCATTTGTATATTAGTCACCTAGTGCTGACTTACTCTACATAGTCTTATGGGTGCTTACCGATAATGTGCAACTCCAGCGTCAGGGTCAAAGGAAAACTTACTACCTGTGGTGACAGCAATCAACAGATTCACATCACTTGTGCTGGTTCCCTGACCTTCACTTCCCACAGGACAATATGAAGAGGGGCAGATGTGTAACTGTACATGTTGTGAGTCATTTTATAAGTAAAGAATCCTGAGTTTAAGAAGCCCAAATATTGTAGTGGTACATATACGAAAACCTCTGTAGTCTTTCTCATGGATGTGATTTTTTTTTTTTTTTTGTGGGTACCGGGGGTCGACCTCAGGACCTTGCACGCCAGCAGGCACCCGTGCCGCTGAGTAATATCACCAGCCCTTTTTTCGTATGTGGGTTCCGGGAGTCGAACTTGGGCCCTTGTGCTTGCCAGGCAGGCGCTTACGCCACTGAGCCATCTCACCGGCCCATGGATGTGATTTTTATTATCCTGGACAAAAAATAAACCTGTTGTGTACTCCATAAGAACCTTACCAACCCAGGTGTGGTGGTACATACCTGTAATCCGGGCACTCTGAGAGGCCGAAGGAGAAGGATTGAAAATTCCATCTCAGTCAGGGCAATTTAGTGAGACTGTGTCTCAAAAATGAAAAGGAAAAAAAAAAAAGAGAGAGAGAGAGACTGGGGACATAGCTCAGTGCGAAGGACCTGGATTCTAGAAAAAAAGAGGCTTACCCTATCTTCCAATGTTTACTGTATAAATACCCTTTAAAAAGAGTCAGACATACAAGGTTAAATATCACATGGTTTCTCATATATGAGAAACTCAAAATATAAATTAAAAAAAAGGTAGATAATGGGAAAAAGGGAGATGGATCTTTTGGAAAAGGAAGGGAATCAGGAGATGGAAGGAGAGGGTAGAGGGGGGAGGGCAATGAGGGAAGATGAAAAAAAAGAACTGAGATGTGTTACATACATGGACCATATCCCCACGAGGAATGTGACCACTATGTACTGCAAACATGCACTAAATATAACATATAAAAAATGAAAGAAAGAGTCTGGATCAGAAGCTGAACTCCCTCTTCAGAAAACAGGCAGTGTGAGTGGTCCATGGAGAACTGTTTTCCATTTCCCAAATGTGATGAGGAGATTGAGAATCATTAAGCAATTTTAAGTGATTTACCCAGCTAAGTAATTCAACTTAGGAACACAGGAGCCATTCATTCCACTCTTGGTGTCTCTGGTTTCAACACTCACACTCCTGGGTACTGGGCATTGCTGCTCCCACATTTTACTGAGCAGGGTATGTGGACCAGAGAAATTAAAGATGAAGCCAGGTAAGGCTGAAGGAGCCTGGAAACGGGGCTGGAATGTAAATCTGAATCAACCAAGTGCAGATCAGGTGGTCTTGTCACTACCCGCAGCTACAGAAAACAGTGTCCCTGAGACTGCTGTGATGCTGGACACAGCAGGCAAAGGTGCAGCAGACAACGGGGAAAGGTGCACAAGGACAGCAAGCACAGCTTGCCTGGATGAGGCCTCACAGCGGCAGAAGGGTACACGTGGGAACAGAGGGAGATCAGACGGGAGTGGACAGCGCTAAGCGTGGAGGGTGGGTTTTATCTTGTGGCTCTGAGCTCTGAGCAGTCACCTGCTTCAGTGGCAGGCCTGAGGTAGTATGTTTGATGACTAGGCTTTTCAGAGATGGATTGGCCTCCCCCATCCAGATGAGGTACCCTGCTTATACCATAACACGGATGACTCCGACAGGCTGAAAGGTTAGCACGATGGGATGGTAACGGAAGCTGGGTCTCACCAAGTGTTGGAGTATAGACACCACATTGGAAGCTTGTGTGGTGATGTTTGCAGGGTTTCAAATAAAATAAACAATATTTACTTGAGAAAATGAGTAAAAGACATGATCAGATAACTCATTAAAGAAAAATGAAACAAAACAGAAAGAAATAGGATAGCTGCTGATCACATGAATAAAGCTGAGCACGACTCAGAATGGTAAAATGTGCATTACGATCCCTCAGAGACCTCTGTTCACCTGTCAAGTTGGCAAAATTCAGAATTTTGGCTACTCATGCGCGTTTCTGGAGCAGACACTCCCTATGCTGTTACATTGGAAATAAAAAGTAATTCATCTCAGCTCTATGTAGTAGCAAAAGATGGAATACAACCATGGGTTCAGCAATTTAGTGAATTATTACATAAATTAAAGACTAAATATACAATTGAACAGTATTACAAAATAAATAGCTCTGAGCATGGTGGCACTCACCTATAACCCCAGCACTCTGGGAAGCTGAGGTAAGAAGATCACAAGGTGGAGCCCTGCCTGGGCAACTTAGCAGTTTAGTGATAACTTTCCCTCCTCCCCTATACCTCCCAAAAAATGATTCAAAAAAGGGCCTGCAGATGTAGCTCAGTGTGATGACCTGGGTTCAATTCCCAGTATCACAAACTAAAAACCTCCCTACTCATATGGAAAGATAACCAAAATCTATTATCAAGGTGTATGGGGGGTGTGCAACAGAGTATACTACATTACACTTTATATAAGAAGAGAGAAGATAATGGCACTAAAAATTCTTATTTCTATTTACTTGGATAAGTCAAAAGTAGTTGGAATAATATTTAAAAAGAACAGTAATGACACTGGCAGAATTGTACATTAGAAATATGGTTGATATGATCACTTCTGAATTTTCTAGACCTTTTGATTGTCTGGACCATCTGAATACATTTTCTTTAAAAAATGAAATTTAAAAATACAAACACCAAAATTTCATGATTGAGGACTGTTTTTTTCTGCTTTTAGTTTTCAGAACAGGGAAAGTTTGTCCTCTGGGATTTCTTTCACTAGGCAATTTTAAAATTTTCTGGCATCACTATCACTTGTGAAAACAGAATTGATTTTTCCATTAGAAAGTAAAACATGGATTCTGGCTAGTTGCTGGATTTCCTTTCTCAGCATCTTGTCTGTCCTGAGTAAGATACCGAAAGAAGCTTTTACTTTCCATTTGGTTTTTGAAGCAACTTTAGTGAGACTCTTTCTCCAAGTCGTACATACAATAGATTAGGTGCTTCAGTTGCACTCATTTCTTTTGTCCAAGTCTGTTTCCTGTTTCTATAACAAAGTACCTGAGCCTGGGTGATTTATAAAGAATAGAGGTTTATTTCACAGTTCTGCAGTGTGGGAAGCCTAAGATCATGGCACTGGCATCTGGTAAGCACCTTCTTGCTGCATCATAACATGGTGGAGGGCATCACAGGGGAAGACAGAGCAAGCCTGCCAGCTCAGGTCTCTTATCCTTCTTATACAGCCACTGATGCCATTTGGGGACCTCACCTAATGCTAATTACATTCCAAAGGCCCCACCCTCCAAGTACCATTAACATGAATTTGGGGATTAACCCATGAATGTAGATATGGGGGACACATCCAAAACTGTAGCTCTTGTTGTCTCCCTCCACACATTCACCCTGCTTCAGAGTGTCTTGGTAAATATTTACAACCAGATCTCTGAGGGAAAAGAAATCTCGATTTGTAACATTTGCTAATTTCCATGCTGCAAATACTCACCCTAATTGATTTCAAGTTGTCAAAATGTCATGAGACACCCTAGCATACAATTAAATAGTATTTCCACCACATAGATTTGACAGCTATACATAATCTCAAGAGCAGAGATAATAGTAAAATGTAGTGAAATAATTAGGAAGGGCTGTGTTTTGAGTATTTACTGCTTTTGCTTTTAATTGAATGTATTTAATTACAAGTTGATACCATTTAATTTGAATAACAATTGTGTTTAAAACATGGCTTGGAAAACAGGCCCCAAAGCTGTCTCCTCAAAGATGCATTTTCTCTCCATACTCTGCTGATGAAGCTGCTTGTGGAGAAGCTGAAAAAGATGACCCAGGTCAGTTGACTGGATAATAACAATCACCATTATGTGTGAAGTTCTGCAACATTCCAGACACTGTGAGAAGCGCTTTCAGTCATGACTTCATTTAATCTTCAAATGAACTTTGCAAAGCTTCAACTATTGGTTTTCATTGCAAAATGAAAAGAGTAAGGCTCAAGGATCTGGAAAGGGGTGCCTAAAGCTAAAATCCAAGTCAGACTCATGCTGTTTTTGAACTTTTATACTCCAGTGTCTTAAAATGGCTTCAACATATAATTTGCATTGCATTGGGTAAGTGAAAAGTAACTCCAAGTTGTTAAAAATGGAAGAAGAAACAGAGAAGTCCTTAGAGTGTGTAAAAGATGGGCCTTCTTTTCCCCCTCCCCAGAAAGCACATTTTCCCTATGTCTAGAAGGTGCTTTTTAGCTTGTGTTTTCACTGCATTTTCTCTGGACTTTCCCTGAGAAACATTCCTCTGGGTCATGCTCTGAGGGCTTCCAGTGCTCCTGTGATGCTTTAGGATCCACAATTGTTGCTCACCTCTGCCTCTCTCATCTCCAACCCTCTGCCTTCGTTGGGCTTCTCAGAATCTACAGATTGTTCTTTCTTTTTTCCAAGACAGCTCTTCAGGAAAAGAACTCCATTTAACCAAATGACCAGGTTTCCCCGAAAATAAGACCTAGCCAAAAAATAATCAGCCTTGAAAACTAGAGATTAAAAATGACAGCCCCAGTCACCTTGCCTTAACTGCCCATATGGACTAGCCACTAAACAAGAGAATAGTCAGGTATAATCTTCTGCATAACTTTGGCCATCACCATGGTAACAATCAGCACTTACTTTCTGGTTAGGTCTTATTTTCGGCAAAACGTGAGATTCCCCTGATTTGACAAAAAGTCACAGACTCTCAATTTTGTTCCATTGACCTATGTGTCTGTTTTCATACAAATACTATGCTTTTTTAATTACTATAGCTTTGTAATATATTTTCAGGTCAAGTAGTATAATGCTTCCTGCTTTGTTCTTCCATGATGTGAAGTAAAATAAGCCAAGGACAGGAAGACAAGCCCGGTGTGATTGCATTCACATGTGGAGTTTAAAAGGTTTAATGTCATAGGAGATAAGAGTCAAAGAGTAGTTTCCAGAGGCCCAGGCAAGTAGGGGAGACTGGAATAGGAAAGGATTCATTAATGAGTATGAAGTTATAGTTAGAAACACGAAGTTCTCATGTGCCGTTACACAGTGTGGTGACTATAGATGATAATGTACTATATATGTCTTTTTTAAAGAAGTAATTTTGAATGTTTTCACCAAAACAAAATGAGGAGATAGATGTACTAGAGTTCAAATTGGAGTAAGTACATCTCTCTCTCTTTCCCCAACCAAAAAATTGTATACATACTTCAGTAGTTCACTGTGCTAATAAATGTCTGGAAGCTAATGGCCACTACTATTGGAATTCTAGAGGTCAAATGGAACCTCATGATGTCTCAATAAATTTAGTATTAAAATATTTACACAAGTTTTTCTTTTCCTGATATATACATTTTTTTGGTAGACTCTGAATATCTGTACTGAAACATCATATGGTACCAAATAAATATGTACAATTTCTATATATCGCTAATTTAAAAAATACATATTTTAAAAAGCCAAAGGAATGATACTTTTTGCAATGATATATAGTTGGCTTGGGAGAAAATTTATGCTTTTGTTTGTTTTCATTATTGTGCTTGCTTATTTTTTGTTTTGTGTTTGAGAAAGAGTAAAATGGGTAGGAAAATACTTGCCTTGGCCCAGGATTTCAGCATTTGGCAAACTTTGCTCTACACTGCAATCATCCAGGGGTCCTTCACAAAATCCCGTTTCCTGTTGCCCACCCTGCTCTTTCTGATTTGATTGATAAGGTGTGCGAACTGGATGATGCGGGGGACTTTTTGGAAATGCCTGCAGTGATGCTTAAGTGCAGCTAAGTGCAGCTAGAAAACACTCTCCTAACATCCACAAATTCACCCTATAAGTGGCCTTACTGGGGATGGGTTTTTGTAGCATCACAGCATAGGACAGATTCGTTCGTTAACACTCCAATTACCTGAATTCTGAATAATTTCTCCCTTTCCATCTTAGGGCTCGTTGTTCTGCAAGACTGAGACTGCAGTCTGTTTTAATTTTTCAGGGAGGGCCTTCTTGTTTGAAAATAAAATAAAACACTCCCCATTCACTGACCCTCCCTCCTGAGAAAGAGTTGTTTACTAGATAGAGTATAACTCAGATGGCAAAGGAGAATGTTCTTCAGTGGCTTATTAAGTTACTCTAACAGAAGCATTTACATGCAAAACTTAATGGACCAATTACAAATTATTTGGTTTTGTTCATTAAAGCAGAACCACAACTTATTAAAGCAGGAACCAAAACAAATGCTTTTATTGTACAAATAATACACAGTCGTTATAGGAAAATTAGACTACAGAAACTCAGCATGTCTATTAAAAAATAACTCTAGGCTGTTCTGTATCTATTCAAGGAAAAATCTGACTAATTCAAGGTCAGTGCTAATTCATGTACTAAAAAATACTCTTGAGAAGAATTTACATCTACAGCATGTACTTTTGGACAAGCAAATGTCCCTTGAATTTCACCTGCTTTCCTGCAGGACATAGTGGCTGTGAACCTATGTTACCTCCATTTCACACAGCAAGGCCTTCTACGGACAGCTGAGAAGCATGAATGTGAAGATCTGAATTGTTCAAAAGAAAGTGGCTCTATTCAGCTAAGTTCAGCTGGGAAAACTTGATACTAGCATTATTGTGTTCCTTACTAAATTTTTTTAGTTGTCTCAACCCAAGTTCATGGTCAAGTCCCTGTGCCAAAAGACCTAATTATGGTCTAAGCAGTGGATACCCAGTGGAGTAAATCCAACAAAACATTAAGGGGAGACTGCAGGTGTTGAATCTCTGACAGCTCCTTCCACAGTTCTTTCAGCTGCTCTGTGTGTAGGAAGATTTTTATGATAAAATGTTGGGGGATAGAGGAAAGCTGTCATCTTATACTATTTTTGAATTAATAGTGATTGAGGCCTTTAATATAGTTTCAATAAATTGGAGCCAAATTACTAATGATAGTGAATAAAAATTAATAATAATATCAATTTACTCAGCAATTTGTTTTAAGACAGGGTCTCACTGAGTAGTTTAGCTTCCTCTCAAACTCATGGCAATCCTCCTGCCTCAGGCTCCTGAGTGCTGGGATTACAGGAGTATACTACTTTACCTGGCGAGCCAGCAATGTGTTGTTATTTTTATACCACATTTTTTCAGCTTTCACAACAAAGCTATGAGGTAGATGCCACTATTATCTCCATTTTATAAAAGGAGACACTGAGGCTCTGAGAAGAAAGTTAATTTGCCTAAGAACCTGATCTTTAGGCAGTACAGACATTATGCCTTGGCCTCATTATCTTTTCTTTTAATTGAAGTATAATGCACAAAGCATAATCCAGAAAAACACAGATTATAGGGTAAGGACAAGGCCTGTGAATTATTGCAAAATGAATACACCTATATAATCAGCACCTAGATGTAGAATTAACATTTTCAGAACCTCTGGTCCCCTTGTACTTCCTCCAAACCCCTACTCTCTGGCCCCAAACCATCTCCCTTTTTTGCTTCCAACATCACTGATTCTGTTTGCTTGGTTTCATTCTTATTGTATGCAGACTCCCAGGGCAATGTTCTGTTTTTGCAAAGTAATAGCATTCTCATCCCCAAAATGTGTTTAAAAAGCGAGTTGAATAAGCTGCTAACGGGCAAGGCTTCTTTCCTCTCTGCCTGTGGAGGGCTTCCAGGTAACAAAAGCAATCGCTTCAAAGAGACAGAAAGGGTGCTTTGCGAACAAAGGTTTCATGCCTCCTTCACTGTGGAGAGATTGCTAGATTTTTAGAATTGTTCCATGCAAAGATGCCTTGAACTCCACATTTTAATTCTTCCATTCTCTTATTCTTTCTCTGAGTAGGTAATAGACACAGTAAGTGATAACAGAGGAGTAGGAGACTGACAAGAGCCCTTAATGTGTCAACTGTCAGATTACAGATAAAACAATAAAAAGAGATCTGAAATAATGCTGATCAATGCTATTGGAAATTTTAGACAGGGTTTCAGATGTGAAACTGTTATTTTCTCCTTGCTTAACATAGCACAAGACTAAAAGATTTTTACATGACTCTTAATCCTCCTCCATCAATTAACCTACTTACCTATCCATTAAATATTACAGTATTGTGCATTTCTTATGTGCTGTGTGCTGATCATGGTACACTAAATGAGACATTATTTCCTACTAACATAACTTGCTATATAAAGCATACATTTCAACAGGGGGTGATATTACCCCAAAGGGGGCAAAAACTGGTTGTAGAGGGGAAAAAAAATCTTAGCTTTTACAATGTCTTATGGCCTGCCAAAGAATCACATTGTAAAATCAAAATAAAAATATCTGTGGCATTTAAATCATAGGAAGAAAGGAGAACAATGAGGGAAAAAATGTCAAAAATACCCCTAAAGAGACAATGAAAAAATGTTGAGAAACAATGGCCCATGAGGGAAGTGTTAATAACTCATAAACATTACAATAGGATTGGTACAGGGACCAGTGAGACGAGGTAACTGTACACTGAAACTTGGATATAATCTTGGGTTGCCACCTGAAGGGATTCTTAAAGCATTAATATCTTTGAATTACAGAAGGGACACGGGGGTGGGTCAGATTGGTAAGAGTCCAGTATCTCACATCTTATAATCTAGATTCAGATGGGACTTCAGATCCAAACATTTTCCCCGTGATTTTCACCTACATCTGATCATGCGCTCTGTTCTCACCAGCAGTACTGGTGGGATTTTGTCTTGTGTCTGTCTTCTCCAGACACCAAACAATGAACTAACAAGCTCCAGAACTGTTAATGAAACAAGAGCTTCCTGTCTAGATTTCTTGATATAATTATGTGATTCACACAATTGGCTTTTAATAGTGAAAAGCTCTGATTTAAGCAAAACGGAACTTTCTTTGCCCAAACAGTACACACTTACTCAGAATTTACTGGGTCACCAAAAGCCTGGGGATGAATCTATGCCTCTCATTTAAAGCTAAATCAACTGCAGCACTGTCCCCAGACCTGTATTTGTCTTCTGTCCCTTGTGGCAAGTGCTCGCCATGGATACAAGTTTTTATGTTGATTTATTGCTTGCTAAAGATAAACCCATAGAATTCTTATCTTCTGTTAAATTCTGGCTACTTCTTCCTTTACAGTCTCTTGCTAAAATCTCCATTATAAAATCAGAGGTGTGAATCTTTCCTAATTCCTGGATTGCTGTCTTCTTACTTCAAGGAATTAAACTATTTATTGTCTATAATGGACAGGTTCCCAGGCCTGCAGCCTAGTGGCACACTTGCTGCTAAAGCAATTAGGTGAATGCTGAATGTGTGGGGTGGGGCAGGCTAAAAAGACATACAATGCGGCCCCAGTATAATGCCAGTAATGCTATCCTCTAGCTTTTCAGAGCCCGTTCAAGAGCCGAGTGATACAATTTCCTTCCAGCTCCAACTCACATCTCTTTTGATAAACTTCTGAATTATCCTTCTGTTATTGCCACCACTCATGCCACTGCTGTTTCACTGTCTCCTCATTCGTTGAACTGAATAGGAACTATGATCAATCCTTTTTTATAGATGGCATGATAGAGGCTTACAGGAGTCAGATACCTAGTCAAAGGCCACACAGTGAGCAGTGGAATTAAAAGGTCTGTTTCATATTAACCTTGCTGCTCTGAACCATTATGTAAAAACTGACTGCCTGATAGAGATGTGTATTTCACAGAATAACCACCAGGCATGTTTCTCGTTTGTTCATTTGTTCATTTATTTAACTATTCAAACAAAAATAGGACACTTACTGTATGACAAGGCCTGTGCCACAACTGTGAACCAGTCATGATTCTGGCCCTTCACAGTTTATACATGTAAGTGTGATGGGGGAGGAGAAAAAAGGCAAGTAAATAATTAAATATGTACAGGTTATTTTTATTTGTAACTTAGTTATACCTCTATAATTGCTATGAAGAAAGCTTAGAGAACAGAGAGAAGGGGAATGAAAAAGTAGAATAAAGACCTGCTTAATAGAAAGATGCATAAGAAATATAAATTAGAGGAGGTGTTATTTGAAACTAAGATGTAAAGACAGAGGAGAAACAGGTTGTAGGAAGGCTGAGGGAATGTGCTACAGGCTGAACACACTGTACAGAGACCACATGGCAGTAGCTAACTTGTTTGCCCTATCAACTGAAAGAAGTTCGGTAACACAGAGGGGAGACAAGCACTGGAGGAAAGCCAGGAAGGTCTTCAAAGACATTTGTGATGGGGCGAACAGTGTCCTGCAAGAAGAAATACTGAATTCCTAACACTCAGTACTTCAGAATGCGGCTTCATTTGAAAATAGGATAAAGAAATAAGTTAGAATGAGGTCATTCTTGATTATCCAATATGACTGGTGCTCTTGTAAGAAAACAGAGACACAGACACACGTGGGAGAAGGCACGTGAATATGGAGGCAGGAACTGCAGTGGTGGCAGCTGCAAGTCAGGGTATATTGAGGATGGCCTGTCTCCACCAGAGATTGGGAAGAGTCAAGGAAGGGGTCTACCCTGAGTCTCAGAGGTTACCTCACGGTACTGATAACTTTATTTGGGTCTTTAGTCTGCAGAACAGGGAGGTACTATAGTTCTATTGTTTTAAGGCCCTCAATCTGTGGTGTTTTGCTATGGGAGCCCCAGGAAACTAGTACAGCCTTATAGAGGTCAGTAGGACCCAGATTTAATTCTGAGTTATTGAAGATGTGAAGTTTGATGTGACATAAAGTTATGTTTGTTGAAAGATTCATATAAAAGTTATACAAGTTGTAATTCTGATGTGTTAGGCTGAACTATGCGATGGCCATTAGGGCTCTAACTTATTGGGCTCTAACCTATTAGACTAAGTTTCTGTTACTCTGTCTCAGGGCAAATTCCTGGAAATCATGTGACTTGGCTGGTTGCCAAGCCCGCCCACGGGCTACATTCCCGCGCCCGGGCTCCTTTGTCTCCTTTGTTAGCCTTTCCTCCAAACTGATTGGTTGCCCGTTTGCTAAGCTCCCCTATCTATAGGTTCCCCTAAGTAACCAATGAATGTATTAATTACCCTTTAACTCTTTGTGATTGGCTTCTGTAAAACTTCGCTTGCCTATCCCTCATTACCATACCCAACCCTATAGAAACCCCTTGCTCCTGCCCTTCGTCGTCGCCTTAGCACATTCGCTGGGTGACCCTACGCTAGTGTAGCCTTTCAATAAACCCCGTGCCTTTTACATAAGAGCCTGTGTGGTTCTTGGAGCGTCTCCCTTCTCGGACCCCTCTTCCGCGGACGTTACATTTGGGGGCTCGTCCGGGATTAAAGAGGGGCCAGGGGAGAGGCTTCAACGGCCGACACTGCGCCTCTTGGGGTAAGTACGGCCGTTTCTTTATATTTCTGCCTCTCGACTATACCTTGTTCTTTTGTTCTGACTTCGCTCGTGACTCCATTTGCCTGACGCTGCAGTGTCGTTTGGGAGAGAATTTCCTTTTCCTTCTCTCTCCGTTCGTTTGGGGTGGCCCTTAATTGGGCCCCAACTCCGCGGAGTAATTTTGGGGTTTCAGACCCGTTAGTTTCAGCAGTCACTGCTGAGTGTGTTTCGTATCGGAGTCATTTCGCTCTTTTGTTCTCTCTTTCACTCCCTGGCGCAAGCGTTATCATTACATTCTCTCCACAGAACAATGGGACAAACCGTCTCTGGACCGTTAGACCTCACACTGGCCCACTGGTCAGAGGTCAAACAAGCTGCTCACAATTTATCTCTCCTAGTGAATAAGGGGAAGTGGATAACTTTTTGCCGCTCCGAGTGGCCTCTTTTTCAGGTTGACTGGCCGCCTGAAGGCTCCTTCAATCCAAACCTGATCCAAGCAGTTAAAGAAGTTATCTTCAGAGAAGGCCCTCGGGGGCACCCTGACCAGCAAGCTTACATCCTAGTTTGGCAAGATCTCAGTGAAAATCCGCCCGCTTGGGTAAAACCCTTTCTGTCCCCCCTGCCAGCGGAGGGACCTAAGGCGCTTCCCGCCCATACACGCCCTGCAGTTTTGCCCAAGTCACAGGGTGACTTGATTGGCTGGGACATGGACCCCCCCCTAATTATGTCCCGCCGAGGAGGGCTCCTCCACCCCCCGTGGCTGATCCGCCTCCATCAGCCCCTCCTTTTCCAGCCTCACCACCATCGGATTCCGATGGCGAAGGACCGGCGCGAAGAACACGCTCCCGCGATAGAGACGTAGCCGTTACCCTACCCCTCCGGCCCTATGGGCCACCTATAGATGATGGTAATGGGGGAGAAATGCCAGCTCTCCAATACTGGCCTTTCTCCACCTCCGACCTTTATAATTGGAAAAATAATAATCCTCCTTTCTCCGAGGATCCATCTAAGTTAACTAATCTTATGGATTCTTTGATGTTTTCTCATCAGCCCACCTGGGATGATTGTCAACAACTCCTAGGTACCCTTTTTACGACAGAAGAGCGCGGACGTATCCTGGTTGAGGCACGCAAACTCGTTCCAGGACCCAATGGTCAACCTATGCCGCTACAGAATCTCATTGATGATCTCTTTCCCCTGAATCGCCCGACCTGGGACCCTAACTCGCCTCAAGGTAGGGAGCATCTGTCCATTTATCGCCGGACTCTAATGGCGGGTCTCCGGGCGGCTGCTCGCTGCCCTACTAATTTGGCTAAGGTAAGAGAGGTAATTCAGGGGCCTACAGAGACCCCTGTGGCATTTCTAGAGAGAGTAATGGAGGCTTATCGCAGGTATTCGCTGTTTGATCCTCAGAGTGAGCAAATGCAAGGAATGGTGGCTATGACTTTTATCAGGCAGTCGGCCCCTGATATTAGAAAAAAGCTGCAACGCTCTGAAGGGTTACCTACTTTTAATCTACAGGATTTAGTTAAAGAAGCAGAAAAAGTGTATTTTAAAAGGGAGACAGAGGAGGAAAAAGAAATTAAGAAAGAAAAAAGACAAGCTAGAGAGTTTGGAAAAATCTTGGCCACTGTAGTTACTAAGGCAGCTCAGAGTGAGGAACAGGAAGATAAGAAAAAACCACGACGCCCTCCTTTAGACCCTGACCAATGTGCATATTGCAAAGAAAAGGGACACTGCATTAGAGAATGTATCAAATTAATGAGAAAACAGGAGAGAGAAAAGTCAAAAACTTCCAAGCACACTTTGCTAGCCCTGGAAGAAGAAGATGATTAGGGGCGACGGGGTTTGGATCCCCTCCCCGAACTCAGGGTAACTTTCAATGTGGAGGGGACCCCTGTCAACTTTGAAGTAGACACAGGGGCTGTATATTCTGCTTTGCAAGCACCACTTGGAGCTCTTTCTCCCAAGAGGTCTTTAGTTCAGGGGGCCAATGGTAGCAGATATCAAACATGGACAACTCAGAGAACAGTAAATGTAGGAAAAGGAACTGTACAGCACTCCTTCCTAGTGATACCTGAATGTCCTGCTCCTTTAATGGACAGAGATCTATTGACTAAACTCCAGGCTAAGATAACGTTTGAACCTATGGGTCCACAGGTTGTTTTTCAAAACCCTCTGGTGGACCAGCCATTGACAACCATGTTAACCTTGTCATTAGAGGATGAATATCGACTTCATGACCAACCCCAGGTGCTTGCCCTAGCCCAGAAATGGATGACTGACTTTCCTGAGGCCTGGGCCGAGACGGCTGGGTTAGGGCTAGCTGCCTTACAACCCCCGGTGGTAATCACATTAAAGGCCACCGCCAGCCCAGTCCGGGTCAAACAATATCCTATTAATAAAGAAGCCCATCAAGGCATAAAGGTGCATATCCAAAGATTTCTGGATTTAGGAGTCTTAAGACCCTGCAAATCCGCCTGGAACACCCCATTGCTGCCCGTTAAAAAGCCAGGCACAAATGACTATCAGCCTATTCAAGATTTGAGAGAAGTAAATAATAGAATAGAAGACTTACACCCTACAGTGCCTAACCCATATAACCTGCTTAGCATGCTCAGTCCCACAAAAACTTGGTATACTGTTCTGGATTTGAAAGATGCTTTCTTCTGTTTGCCTCTCCATAAAGACAGTCAATTGATATTTGCTTTTGAGTGGACTGATCCCGACGGAGGCACATCTGGACAACTCACTTGGACACGCCTCCCTCAGGGTTTCAAGAACTCTCCGACGATATTTGACGAGGCACTCCATAGAGACTTGATGGGTTTTTGAACCCGACACCCAGAGGTAACCCTCCTTCAATATATCGATGACCTCCTGCTGGCGGCTGAGACAAAATCGAGCTGCCTATCTGGGACCAAGGGCCTACTATGGGAGCTGGGTAAGATGGGATATCGAGCCTCTGCAAAAAAGGCTCAAATTTGTCAAGAGGAAGTCCACTTCCTGGGGTATTTGCTTAAAGATGGTAAAAGATGGCTTACAGACGCCAGAAAACAAACTGTTGCTCAGATTCCCATCCCCAAAAGACGCAAAGAACTACGCGAGTTCCTAGGAACGGCAGGCTTCTGCCGTCTCTAGATTCCAGGATTTGCATCCCTGGCAGCGCCACTCTACCCACTCCTTAAAGAAGGGACTCCTTTTGTGTGGGATAAAGAATAACAACTGGCTTTTGATAATATTAAAAGGGCTTTGCTGTCCGCTCCGGCTTTGGCCTTACCAAACATAGACAAACCTTTCACTCTCTACATAGAGGAAAGAGAAAATGTTGCCCGAGGGGTTTTAACTCAGACATTGGGACCCTGGAAATGACCAGTGGCTTACTTATCAAAAAGACTGGACCCAGTGGCAAGCGGATGGCCCTCCTGTTTAAAAGCCATAGCTGCAGCCGCCCTATTAACTAAAGATGCGGACAAACTGACTCTGGGGCAAAACCTCACTATTGTGGCCCCTCATGCATTAGAGAGCATAATTCGTCAGCCACCCGATAGATGGCTCTCTAATGCTAGGATCACTCATTATCAAAGCCTCTTGCTAAACAAGGACCGAATAACCTTTGGTTCACCAGCTGCTCTCAATCCGGCCACCCTACTCCCCGCTACCTCCGCTGACCACATCCTCCATACCTGCCAAGACATTCTGGCTGAAGAATCTGGGATCCGGTGTGACTTGATGGACCAACCTCTTCCAGACGCAGAGGTAACCTGGTACACTGATGGCAGCAGCTACATATTAAACGGTAAGAGACATGCGGGGGCGGTGGTAGTGTCAAAGGACAAAGTCATTTGGTCCTCAGGACTCAGAGAAAACACCTCTGCCCAGAGGGCAGAATTGATTGCCCTCACAACAGCCCTAGAACTGGCCAAGGGCAAAAAGGCGACAATTTATACTGACAGCCGTTATGCCTTTGCCACTGCCCATGTTTATGGAGCCATTTACCAACAAAGAGGGTTGCTAACTTCGGCGGGAAAAGAGATTAAAAATAAACAGGAGATATTAAGACTCTTGTCCGCTATCCTGTTACCCCAAAAATTAGCTATTGTACATTGCAATGGCCATCAGAAGGGAGATAATCCAGTGGTGAGAGGAAATAACTTTGCAGACAAAATGGCTAAGCAAGCCACATTGTCGGGGCCTACTGAACTTCTTTTAAAAACTCCTGATTCTACAGAGGGAGAGTTGGCCAAAGCTGATCCACTTCCACTCATAAAAGAATCCGACCTGAGAGAATTTCTACAAAAGGCCCACCGCCTAACTCATCTGGGGGCTAAGAAACTTACACTGGTGGCCAAACAATATGCCAACCATTTCCCACTGTTCAAAATCTCGGAGTTGGCCAAACAAGTGGCCACCTCCTGCAAAGCTTGCCAACTAATTAATGCTCACCCCTCTCCCGTAACACGAGGAAAAATATTACGAGGCACTAAACCTGGACAATTCTGGGAAGTGGATTTCACTGAGATTAAGTTCACAAAATGTAGATTCAAATATTTACTAGTGTTCGTAGACACCTTTTCTGGATGGACTGAAGCATTTCCTATGAAGACCGAAACAGCCCAAGTAGTAGTAAAAAAGTTAATAGAAGAAATATTTCCTCGATTCGGACTGCCTAAGGTAATCGGGTCAGACAATGGGCCAGCATTCGTGTCCAAGGTAAGTCAGGGAGTGGCCAAGATCCTGGGGATAAATTGGAAATTACATTGTGCATATAGACCCCAGAGTTCAGGACAAGTAGAAAGAATGAATAGGACGATTAAAGAGACCTTAACAAAATTGGCTCTAGAGACCGGTCATAAAGATTGGACCATGCTCCTACCTTTTGCCCTATTTAGAGCTAGAAATACCCCCTATTCTGTATCCCCACACCTAACTCCCTTTGAAATCCTGTTCGGGACGCCTCCACCAATACAGGACCTCAACAACTGGCCTTATAATGCTGCCCTGCCTACCCCCCTCGCTGATAGACTCTTGCTTCTTGACCAGGTCCGACGGACGCTGTGGACGCAACTCTCCCAGGCTTATCAACCGGGAGACACCCTTGTTCCCCATCCATACCAGGTTGGAGACTGGGTGCTTGTCCGTCGACACCAGGTTGAAACTCTCCAACCACGCTGAAAGGGACCATACCAGGTGCTGTTGACAACCCCCACAGCTGTTAAAGTGGACGGCATTGCTTCCTGGATACACGCTTCACACCTCAAGCCCACAGCTCCCCCGTCAGAGACCGACTCCTGGATCCTCCAGAAGACTCAAGAACCTCTTAAGATCAAGCTTACCCGCAATCCGTAAGACTGCTCCATGCATTGTTATCCGTTGGCATTTATAATTGTATTTGCTCTTCTGATTCTAATTTTTGCTATAGCCTTTTGGACTGTTTTACATGAACAACACTGGGAATTTCCCCAAAAAGTTGTTTTCATCCTAACTTACCTGATTACTGTAACCGGATTGAGTGTCCTTAATTGTCTAAGATGTACTGGTTAATACTAAATGGGTTGCTGTCCCTCTGTATGGGACATAATATACACCAACCGTGGAAATGGACAATATTTAGCTGGGAAGACCACCGCACCCTTCTAGCCTGGGAGGGCCCCGGAGAGCCTAATCTGTGCATGTCACCTTGTCACTTCCTTCGTGGCCCCTATACAGTTAAGCCTGACTGTCGCGACAGCCATATATACATGTGTCCCGCCTCTAACCCTGGCAGGGGCTATTGTAACGACATACGGTCCTATTATTGTCCCTATTGGGGTTGTGAGACAATAGCCACAGGCTGGAAACCCCCATCTCCTGATCGATATCTACAGGGGGAATGGAAAAAAGGGACTTCTGGGTCCTGCCCGTTCAATTGTAACTTCTGCCTCAAGCCCCGAAGTTTAAATGACCCTGGCTGGTTAACAGGGCGAACATGGGGCTTTAGACTATGAAAACAACACCATTACAGGCATAACCGGGGAAGCCTTATTCTCATAAAAAAAGAAGACATAAAACTGAAGGTTGCAATTGGCCCAAATCCAGTCCTAAAGCCTAAGACTCAACCCAAACTCACTCGAGCCCCTAAATTGGCCACAACCACCCCCACTCCTATGCCCATGAACACTGCCTCATTTAATGTGTCCAGCTCTGCTATGGCATTATCCTCACAGACTGAGTCCGACTTTATACGCCAGCCAGACCAGCTCCCAACCAGGCAGCCAGCTGAAACAGTAGATAGATTATATAATCTTATATTGGGAGCCTATTCGATGTTAAATTATACCCAGAGTGACCTAACACAATCTTGCTGGCTATGCTTATCTGCGGCACCCCCATACTATGAGGGCACTGCAATTAATGGCACTTACCAAAGCCTACAGACAGATGATTCCTGTGATTGGAATGGCAATCACCGCCTCACCCTTTCTGAAGTCTCAGGGAAAGGGATCTGCATAGGGACACCTCCAAAAAGTATAAGACAGTTGTGCCTACAGACTCGTAATGTCTCTACATCAACAGGATATTTACTCCCCCTAGACGGGACCCACTGGGCCTGTAACACTGGAATCACCCACTGTGTCTCTACCAAGGTGTTTAACAATTCAGCTCACTATTGTGTAATGGTAAAATTTTTTCCTCGGATCATATATTACTCTAGCGAGTCTTTTGAAAAAATCATGGATAAGGCAACAACCAGGTACCAGAGAGAACCCATATCTTTAACTTTAGCTGTTCTAGCTGGCCTGGGAATCGCCACCAGTGTGGGTACAGGGACCGCAGCGCTCATTCAGGGCACTAAATATATAGATTCAATGCAAAAAGTAATTGATCAAGATCTACAGGAATTAGAAATGTCCATAAAGGCCCTCCAGGACTCTCTAACCTACCTGTCTGAAGTGGTATTACAAAATAGACGCGGACTAGACCTCCTTTTTATGAAAGAAGGGGGACTATGCACTGCCTTACAAGAAAAATGTTGTTTTTATGCCGACAATTCAGGGGTGGTCAAGGAGTCCATGGACAGATTAAACCAACGTCTAAAACAACGACAGAGAGAAAGGGAAACCAGAACGCCCTATGGAGGTTTATGGGATGGCGTCCTCCCTTACTTGATACCGCTGGTGGGCCCCCTTTTAGTAATACTCCTCCTCGTCACTATAGGACCATGTGTGCTAAATCGAATAACTACCTTCATTAGACAACAAATATCAACAGTCAAACTTATGGTTATTAGACAACAATACCAATCCCTCCAACAAGACTCCCATCTTTAAGATTAAAGATTCTCCTAAGAAAAGGGGGGAATGTGAAGTTTGATGTGACATAAAGTTATGTTTGTTGAAAGATTCATATAAAAGTTATACAAGTTGTAATTCTGATGTGTTAGGCCGAACTATGCGATGGCCATTAGGGCTCTAACTTATTGGGCTCTAACCTATTAGACTAAGTTTCTGTTACTCTGTCTCAGGGCAAATTCCTGGAAATCATGTGACTTGGCTGGTTGCCAAGCCCGCCCACGGGCTACATTCCCGCGCCCGGGCTCCTTTGTCTCCTTTGTTAGCCTTTCCTCCAAACTGATTGGTTGCCCATTTGCTAAGCTCCCCTATCTATAGGTTCCCCTAAGTAACCAATGAATGTATTAATTACCCTTTAACTCTTTGTGATTGGCTTCTGTAAAACTTCGCTTGCCTATCCCTCATTACCATACCCAACCCTATAGAAACCCCTTGCTCCTGCCCTTCGTCGTCGCCTTAGCACATTCGCTGGGTGACCCTACGCTAGTGTAGCCTTTCAATAAACCCCGTGCCTTTTACATGAGAGCCTGTGTGGTTCTTGGAGCGTCTCCCTTCTCGGACCCCTCTTCCGCGGACGTTACAAAGATAGGTCACTGAGTCAGCCAGGAGGACCCTGGAGACTGGGAGTAGCCAGGACAGCAAATGATGCTAGTGTGGACGAGAGTACACACAGCAGAATGGGGAGGCAGGGCTGGCTGGTTTTTTATATTGGAGCCAGTTTTCTACATGCGAGGCAAGAAAACCTGTGGGAACTTATCACTTTTGCCACAGTCACTTTCGTAAGTTCTTAAAACTAAAACTCAGATTTTCTCTGCAAAATATGAATTGTAGACCTCTGGGGAAGATGTACACAGTGCCTGAACCACGAGAAACATCTAGCAAAAATGGGCTGCACTTGTTGATGTTACAGTACTATAACTATTATACTATCTTCTCTCTCATTAGAGCCTAAAATATGACCCCCCCCAAAAAATATCCTGAATTGAATTTAGTGTCAGTAAATTTGGGTTCAAACCTTTATTTTTCTATTTTATTTACTTTAAGAAAAAGAAGTTTGAATAAGATGAAATTACTGGGATTTTACTATTTTTGACCAGGAAAAAATTGGCAATTTTATATGGTTTATCCTAGTATTATACAATATTTGCACGCAAAGGAAAAGGTGTAATATAAGATGAAGCATGACAAATGTTGAACTCTAGAATACCTGCCACTTAATTTAAAAACCAGAATACTATCTGACTCCTGCCTTTCCTGCATATCTCTATAATCACTAACCAATGGTATTATTATTATTATTATTATTTTTTTTTTTTTTTTGTGGGTACCGGGGGTTGAACTCAGGACCTCACGTGCCAGCAGGCGCCCATGCCACTGAGCGATATCACCGGCCCTTTTTCGTACGGGGGTACCAGGAGTTGAACTCAGGACCTCGCGCTTGCCAGGCAGGTGCTTATGCCGCTGAGCTATCTCACCAGCCCAGTATTATTTTAAATAAGTAGTTTTTTGCATTTTACCTACAATTGTATCTGTACATTTGTTTTCCAGTTTTACAGAAAAATTAGAGAATCTAGATATATTTCAATTGCTTTTTTACCTGAGAATTATTTCTAAAATTCACCATGTCCTTACATATAGCTATACTTCTTTATTGTTGATAATCCATTCTTTTGCTGATAGATATCACTTGCTGGATAAATTAAGTCTATTTACTCATTTCCTCTTACTTTTTGGGTAATGAATATGTATTTCAGATACCATCAAACTTACCTTTTTTTTGGTAAATAAGAGCAGACATCAGATAAAGTTTATAATTCAGGGATGTTTGGGACAGCACTATTCTCACTATCTAATTCTAGAAGATTGTATCATTCCAGAGAAAATATACCCCGTTATGGTCCTTTCTCATTCTCCTTTTGCCTTAGTCCAGGCAACCACTAATTTATTTATTTATTTATTTATTATTATTATTTTTTTATGTGGGTAGCGGCATTGAACTCAGGACCTCGCACTTGCCAGCAGGCACTTACACCCCTGAGCGATATCACCGGCCCTTTTTTTCATATGTGGGTACCGGGAGTTGAACTCAGGACCACATGCTTGCCAGGCAGGTGCTTATGCTGCTGAGCTATCTCACCAGCCCCTCTAATTTATTTTTTGCCTGTATGGATTTGTCTATTCTGAACATCTCATGTGAATGGAATCATATGATGCTTGTTGTTGATGTTTACTTATATTTAATATAATGTTTTCAAGTTTCATTCCTACTAGAACATGCGTCATTACTTCATCCCTTTGTTATTGTCAAATAATATTTCATTGCATGAATATACCTCAACTTATTTATCTATTCACTACCCAGTTGAAGAATAGTTGAATAATTTCTATTTTTGGCAAATATGAACAGTACTGCTATGAACATTCATGTACAAGTCTTGCATGGACATATGCGTTCTATTCTCTCGAGCAGATACCTAGAAGTAGACTTGTAGGGAAAAGTGGCTCCTAGGCAGGGAAAAGATAGGCTTTATTAAAAATTAATAGGGAATCTTATGAAAAGCAGCTTTTCCTCTACAGTTAGACTCTACAGTTAAAGCGATTAGAAAGACAAAGAAAGAGAGAGAAAGCAGACCCAGAGAGGAGCCAGGTAACACAATTACCATAAGAATTTATCATGAAGAGGTAACAAAGCACAGAGGAAGCCAGAGAGAAAAGATCAGAGAAACCAGCTCTGTTCACCCACCTTTGATAAAATGCAAAGGAGACAAGGGGCAGCCACCTAAGGACTCTTATTTAACATGTAAAACATACTTCTAGTTTTTTTTTTTTTTTTTTTTTTTGGTACCGGGAATCGAACTCAGGACTTTGCACTTGCCAGGAAGGCGCTGTGCTGCTGAGCTACATCGTCAGCCCCCAACACACCCATACATGAATATATATATGTATAGCCTCACTTTAGCATCACTATATCATTACACCAGATACACATATGCCTCCCTTACTTACTCATTAACTCTAAGCTACCTCTCTATAAGGCTCCCCTGCCAGACTTATCCATCACAAAGGGACAGGAAGGAATCAAATGGCCAGAAAGAATATAGACAGAGGTGCCCAAGTTAGGGTCAAAGACAGCTAGAGAGCCAATCAGATTGTGACAACTTCCAGGTGCCCACATAGGGGATTGGAAGAATCACTAGGCTTAAATAAAAGGAGCCAGGGACAAGGACTGGGGGTATTTGCTTTTCTAATGTCCTCTACCTCTTCTAGAGTAGCTTTCTGTCTTCTCTTTTTCTGCCCTTTTCCAAATAAATCATCTTCCTTTATTTTAAACTCTGCCTCTTTAATTCCTTAACTGGTGCCAAAAGTTTACAATCCCAGTAGCTGTGTGTTTCAGCAGAGCAGTGGTGCGTACATCCCACGCAGATAGAACCTTTGGTCTCCTGACTGGGAATCAAACCCAGGAGGTGGTGGTGGGTGAGAGTGATGAATCCTAAGTGGCTGGGCTATCTGGTAAGGACATTCTAACCTTTTGAGAAGATGCCAAACTGTTTAGAGAAGCAGCTACTCCTATTGACATTCCCACTGACAATGCATGTGGTTCCAATTTGTCCACATTTTTGTCAACTCTTCTTTGTCTTCATTATAGATATTCATTTTGAAAATGGTATTATGATAAGAAAACTTATTTTGTAAAGTTATTAAGAGGAGCAAAAATGATGATAAAAATAAAATTGTTTCTAAATTGCTAGCTATTCTTGTTATGCTGAGAAAAGCAAGGAAAGAACAGAGAGTATTTCTTTAAGGTGCCACCCAAACACACAAGAAATTTTAGTCTCAGTAAGACAATCCACCTTTGAAATTCAGTTCGGTGGAATGTCATTTACAAGTCTAATGAACTTTTAGAGTTCAAGAAACTCCAGTGTTTAAAGCTTTTAACTCTTCCTTCTGTATTCCAGTAGTATGCTTTTAGGACTGGCTTTAAAGAAAGATGTTGAGAACTTCCTGATTTTAAGGCAAAATACAATTATTTTTCACAGAATTAGGCACGCTGTCTGTTTCAGGGATTTTTTTTTCCAGAAACTTGAAGAAAGCACTGATAGTGGCTGGGGAATAAACCTTAGGATGAAGGCTTGGTGGAGAGTGGTGTGATTTACCCAGTTATTGTGTCTCACAGCTCTCTACTGACCTATGTACTATAAATCACCTCCACAGACTTGGTCTGTGGCCACTGGGTGTTTTGAATCCCAGATCTCATCTGTAAGAATCAACCATCTAAAAGCTAGTTTTAGAAGTCCACGAAGAGGAACCAAAGTTTGCATTATTTGGCAAAAGGACAGTTAATTTGAGGGTGGAGACTGCTGAGAGTTCTTTTCAGAAACAGAAATGTACAGTATAGTAAAAATGCAGCCTTTTGTCTTTTCCTAGTTGTAGTCAAGCATAAAATCACCTCCTATCTGCCAAGTCCTTGTTCTGATAACCTGCTTAGTAACACAGGTTTACATGCCATTTACTCCCTTGCTTTAGTTAAGAAAGAACAAAAACAAAAAGAAGATCTATGATAAGAAATGCTCTTGAAATAGCAACGTGCCTTCTGAATCACCAAAAACTGATGAAGCTGTGTTTAATTATACATATTTTTAATCACATACTTTTTTTGGTTGCTGTGTCTACAGTAGGGTCTTTGCAGCCCTGAATCTGATAAGTAGGAAGCACTCTGGAATGTTTACTGATTAGAACACGATTTTCCCAACACTTTAAAAACTGACAACATGCTTATAGGCTTTTACCAACCATGAGTGCTGATTAAATTAAACTTTGATGTTTTTCAACCTCTTGAAAGGAAGACATATTTGCCAATACAGTTTTCCTAGCCTGGTGTTATGGCTACTCCTAGTTCAGGGTCAATGATGGTCAAAGAGGACCCCAGAAAACATCCCATATATCAAAATACCTGAACAACATGAGCAGAAAGTTTTGTTCTACACGTGGGATCAATATAAGCAAGAAGATGGTGGGCTTAAATTCGGTTAAATTTTGGATAACAACAGATTACACAAAGGTATAAATACCGGATACTAGGAGGCAGGGATTATTGAGGGTTATCTTGTTGGCTGGCTACCACAGGTCCTCAGGGTTAATGCTCACCAAATTCGAAATATGAGTCACTGGATTAAATATTCCAGTTTCTGTTCTTTGTTGACATTATTCCAAGTTGTGCCCTGCAAAACCCTCCTGTTAGATTGTAGTGGAATGAAGCCCTAGCTCTCAAAGTAGTAACTATTACTGGCTTTTTTCTGTTCTTCATAACCTTACCATGCTTTCTGAGGTTATCTATCCAAAATCTATTTGATATCAAGCTATTGCCTCAGAAGCCCAAACTAAGATAACTAAAAAGAAGCAGACTTGGGAAACAAGAAAGCCCGTGTTCTGAGCTACTATGCACTTCTGGTACTAGGGCTGAGCTACACACTAGAATTAGAAATACATACCTCCCATTTTATACACTGCTTCCCAAGAAGTTTCAGAAGAAAAGTGCCAGTATCTCACTTTGAGAATTTTGAGGAGCAGGAATCCTGGTAACCCATGTGATACTTTATGTAGATTTTTATAAGGCACCTCCATCAAATGCCGATAGGAGATCCTTTGGTTTGTGGCTTTAGTAAAATGTTTTTGTGGGGTGATGCTTTCCTCAGACTTCCGCTGAGTCCTAAGCCATCCCTACAGTCAACAGTTGTCATACTAGCTAGCTCTTTGAATGACTTTATGACTATCTCAGATTTATTGTTGAAGCAATACTCTTTGTTATCTTCTTAATGTTCTTTACACTTCTTTTGTCCTTTTCAAAATGGAACCCTTGTTTTTCAGATATGCACCCTCCTTTAAATGTTTCAGTCCTGCCTACGGGTCTTCAAAATCAATTATGGCTGTCTTATTTCCTGAGACAGTTATAGTTTGGGGATTGATATTATTTGATTCTGATCAAAGACTCCCTTAAGTCTGCAAAAAATATCAGGGAAAGATTCTCTCACTTAAAAAAAAAAAGACATGCAAGAAGAAATAGTGTTTGGTCCATTAGTCTGTAGTCTTTTCTGGATGTAACAGCTGATGTTTACACAAATATCCTGTAACAAGAGAAGAACAAGGAAGCACAAGGGCCTGAATGTGCATCCTGACGATGCTGAGAGGCTGAATCAAAACCAGCCCCAAAACCACCCTACCTAGTGTCTTCACATGATAATAGGAAATGCACTTCTTTGTGGTATAAATCATTCTGAGGCATCATTTCCTGTTGGCCACAGTGAAATGTGTTTTAATGGATTCACCATCTGAGACATATCTGGATTCCTATATATTGTGTTTTATTTCTGCTTGTTATATTGCCACCAAATTAGACCATAAACTCTATGACAGGACTGTGTTTTCAATTATATATTTCCTATAAGATCAAGCATCATGCCATGCTCATTATAGCTCCTTAATAAGTGGGGACAGGTGAGAGGATTGAAATCTAACTCCCACTTCAAAGAAACTTTCAAAGGTGAAATAAAGCTCTCAGATCCATTTAGTACCTGTATGTGGCCTTGGAAAAGTCATTCCTGAGCCTCAGTTTCCTCAACTTTGAAATGGGAGATGATAAAGTGGTTAAAAACCTAATATGTAGAATTAGCTGCAGTTAGGTTTAAATCCTGATCCTAAAGTAGCCTAAAAGAACAAGTTGCTTCTTTGTATGCCTCAGTTGTCTCATTTGTAAAATCAGGCAATTATATATATTTCAGTGTGTGATTGTAAAGCTAAAACAAGATAGAATATTTAATGTACATTGTACTTTCTTTGCAACATTTAATCCTCAATAAATCACAGGAGGATTTACTGTGTGGATAGAGTGAAAACATACAACATAATGTCGGGCACATAGTAGGAATGCAGTAAATCACTTAGGAAAACAATTGCAAGTCTAAGTCTTGACTGTGAGGGGAGATGGTACAGCTCTTATTACCCTCTGGAAGTAGGAGAAGCTGGCAGTTGAACATAGGCCATGGCAGTTTCTCTTACCTGTGGGAATTAAATATTGATTTCATTTTCACTTCATTAAGTTTCCTATTGATTTCAACAAGGCAGAGTGGAAGATGATAGTCAATCACTAAGCAGACACTAGGTAAATATCAAGAAAGTTTGTTCTTCCTTTGGAATTGGGGTTTCCTCCAGATCACTGAAGCACTTTTGTGGGGTGCCTGTCTTGCTAGACATCCTGGCTTGCTCTTTGGGGTCAAGAGCACAGAGATGAATCAGCTATCCCAGTTATCCTCAAGGATCCAATGACCAGGGGTCTCCCAGTTTAAAAAAAAGTACCCTAATGTGTTCACTATGATGCGGCTTTTGAGAATAGCTATAATTTTTCTTGCTATGCCAGGATTTAACATCCTTAGGTCAGGGCTGGGCAGTAGGACTAGGAACAAGAGTTTGATTAGATTCTGAAAATGGACAGTAGGGAATAGTGTGTTAAGGTGAACCAGTCAATCTTGAGTAACATGCAAAGGTTTTCTGAGGTCAAGGGCATGACAAAAACCCAGTTATGGGAATCTAAGAAGAGTCTGAGAAAAAGCCCCTGCTATAGCCTGGACCTTAAATGTTCCCCAAAGGCCCATGTCATAAAGGCACAGTCCTCAGTGTAGCACGATTGGGAGGTGGTGGACACCAAGTCACTTTAGGAAGTGAGCTCTAGGGCAGGGTCACTGGGAGTGCCCTAACAGAGCAGGGTAGAACTCCAGTCTGCAGTCTTCCCCTCTTCTGCTTGTTGCTCACAGGTAAGCAGTTGCCATGTGTTGCCACCATGATGTGCTGCCTTGCCAGGGGCCCAAAGCCAAGAGGACCAATCAACCATGGAATGAAACTTCTATAACTGAGCCGAAAGAAACCATTTGTCTTTATAAGTTGATTTTCTCAGGTATTTATTATGGTAATAGAAAGGCCACTAGCATTGCCACAGAGCAGGAAAATTTGGGAGTATATATATATATAATTTTTATAATGCTAAGAACCTCGATCTAATAATCTAATCTTGGGACTTTGTACTAAGGAAACAACCATACAGTTAGGCTGTGCTATATCATTGCTGGTAGGAGATGTCAATCACAGCCTCCCTCTACCCCATCAGGTGCTGGTCCCATGAAATCTGCCAAGCAAGTTGTGGTAATTCATTTCCTTTCCATAGCAAATGGACAAAGTGGTCATGTGACTCACAGCAAGACTGACATCTCCCTCTAATTTTCCCCAGTCTGGAGCTACATGAAGAAAGGTGCTTCCCTCCCTTTACATCAGGTTGTCAGGATGTCAGTGAAGAGCTGCTAATTACCAAGTCTCCAGACTCAGGGATGCTGGTTTACAAAATGAGAAAAGAAAGAATGAGACACGGAAAGAGAACAAGACCTTCCAGATGATGGAGTCGCAGGGTCAAGAAATTTTGAAGACAGCCACATCTCTGCTTCATTATATCATAGTTCCATTACATGGGTCAATAAATTGGGCTGTGTTTGCATAGCGTGCTTGAGTGAAGTTTCCTTCATTTGCAGTAATCAAACATTAAATGCATAAGAATACATTAAATGCCTAAGAACACATTAAATACATAAGGAAGTTTTAAGTACAAAAATGTATTCTGCTGCAAGGGCTTAGTTAGGGTATGCTTTTGGGGTATATCTTAAAAAATAATGCATCCCTTCAAATTCTTTGTTTTGCTCATTTAAAATAGCTTATCATATGCCAGACACCAACAGGCTTTATTTACATATCTCATTAAGCCTTACAATTGCTCAAGGTAGGGAAAGTTACGTTTCATCATACAGAAAATGAAACTGAGGCTAGAGAAAGTTAAAAAAAAAAAAGAGCCCAAGATCATATCAGCAATTAGTGGCACCCTATGTCTCATTCTGATTCTCATAGTCCTGTCTCTAAACTTCTTCGTACAATTTATCAAAAACCCATAATGGCAAATTATAAGGTAAAGTTAAACAAAAGTGCATGGCAGCACATGGAATGACACAGAATGACAGTAACTGTACAGGATATACATAGCAAGCAAATGGGCAAATGCCAAGATGTACTTTGAAATGAAATCAGGAGTTACTTTAAGAGCTTCTTTGTTTCTTAAATTTCTCAGAGTAAGCATGGATTATAATTATGATAGGGGAAAATACATAGGGGGGTGATGCTTTTCAGCTATATTCTGCAAAATAAACTCCTATAAATTCCACTCTCAGGATCATAAGAGGCCTTACATTTTATTCCATCTCTGAAACATTTTGAGGGGAATGAGTTCAGACAGCATCCAACAATAGAAGTGATGTTCTTGACCTTGCTACCATTATCTCACCACCCTTTCCTATACTCTTGAATGTGTGCTTGTCCTGGTTCTTCATGCAATAGACATGTGGGACTCTTGTGAGGATTTGGTTTCCACCTCATCTCTCTGCCCTCGCCCTGTCTTATGCTCCTGTTTATATAGCTTGGATCCGTATACTCCACTTTCTGTCAATGTTCCTGACTCCTGTTCCACTGCCTCCCTGCAGTGGCAAATCTCAACAGTTGTACAGATACGTGAATAGATGGCTGGCTGGCAGCTGACTAGATAGATTCTTTCTTTCACTTGGAAGTGCCTCTTATGAACCAGAAGCTATCCTAAACATACTTCCAACAATTGTTAACTAAAACCAGCTTCTGCCAGGAATTAGGCTACAAACTGGAGAACTATTTAGTGAATGCAATAATTATTTTCTGACTTCTAAGGGCCAGACACTGTACTCGACACTGGGATACTGAGAATACAGGACTGTGAAATTTTAGCACCTAAGAATTTTTAACAGTCTTCTTGAAAATTTAGTTTCATAGGCCCTATTCCCAAAGATTCTGATTTAGATCACTTGGCTGGCATACAAGCACTACATTTTTAATAGCAGGAGGATTCTGTGGCCCATAGACTTCCTGAAAGAATCATTCAACAGTTCTTCAGATAATCATCTGAACTCACTTTTGGCCCACACTTCTGGCTCAATCCTGTCCCCTCATAGTCCTCCATGACTTTTGTGGAGTAAGCGGGAAGAGGAGGAGCTTTTTTAGAGACACATTGGAACTTATTACATGGGAAAGACATCAACACCAAACCCCGAAAACTATGCTGATACTAACCATGGTTAACGTTTATTTTTTTCCAAGTCCTGGACTTTTATAAATCCTCTAGTTTTCCCAATCACATTTCCTGGAATCATTCCTTTCCCTGTCATTGCATTCTCAGTAAGTCCTTGATCCCAAATATCTTTCAGTCACTCACCTGCTAATGATCATGCCAGCCACAAATGCAGAATTCAATGAGAAGCCTTTCTAATATAGTAACTTACTGAGATCCTGAAGAATTCCTTCCCTTCTCTAAGGTTGTTTTTTTTTTTTTTCTTTATGGTATCATTGTCAAGAAAGCACTCTTCTTACAGTTTTCCCAGATTTGCTCATTTCCCTCAAATTTTAATGGTGTGCATGGTAAAATGGCGCATTCATTATTCAAATGCTATTAGCTTCTGACCTTTCATCTAGATGATGGAATAGAACACGAGCCCACCCTGCTACTATCCAGAGATGCAGTGCTCACCAAGCTGCAGTCTAAAGTGCAGCCCAGGAAAACGGAATGAGTGCTCTGTACCAGCAACACACTTGCACATTCTCCGAGGATCCATCTGTTACAGGCAACTGGGAAGAGTGTTTTCAAGATTTAATTAGGGATACAGCAAGAGGAGAGAGTTGGGTGATTTCACATTAGGAAAAAGACAGTGTTTATTGTGTCAACCACTCATTCTGCTCTTTCATCTACTTTATTATTGAAAAACACAACAGGATTAAGCTAATGGCAAATATCTTGTCATGGAATCATAGGGAGAAAAAAGATAAGGCAAAGAAAAAAAGAAAAAGAAACATGTATGTATTAGTTAGCTCAGGCCACCATAACAAAATATCATAGATCGGGCAGCTTTAACAACAGAAAATTATTTCTCTTAGGTTTAAAAACTGAGAAGTGCAAAATCAAGGTGATGGCCAATTCAGTTTCTAGTGAGGTCCTTCTTTCTGATTTGAAGATGGGAGAGGAAGGGAGTGGAAAAATATAAGAATATGAGCCAGAGCAAACTATTATCTGATGTCTCTTCTTATAAGGGCACTGGGGTGTTAATTCCATCACAGGGGCACTGTCCTTATGACTTCACCATCCCCAGTTGCCTCTGAATGTCCTTATCTCTAAATACTGAGGATTAAGGCTTCAACAAACACATGAATTTCAGGATAACATATCAAAGGATATCAGAGGCTATTCTGCCATCTACCAGTTTGTGACTTTGACTTGTTAAACTCTGAGTTTTCCTCTATAAATCCAGAGGAAAGAAACTGAGAATAAGTAAAAGGGTTCTGGAATTGTTGGTAAGTAGCCACAGATGTAACTGGAGTTCAAAAATATTTGGAATGATATTTCGTGATGATACAGCATGACACAGGAGTTAAATTCTTGGCTACCAAAAATGTGTGGGTAGGAGGGAAGATGGGGGAGAAGGCAGTAAACCTGACTTTTGAAGGTGGCAATGAAGACAGGATTTGTAGCACTACATGGAAGCAGTAATAAGTCTCTAGATGGAGACAGAAGCAGCAAAAATATTACCCATGAGGACACAAGGCCAGTGATGCCTTGGGATTCTGGGAGGATTGGTTAAATGAATAAAGAAGAGCAGAAACCTGTAATAGCTTTTTAGAGCCTTCTAGTATTTCCAAAACCTAGTCTTTTTTCCCCCAGTTGATTGTATTTGTACTTAGACAGATAAAGCATGATACAGAAGTCAAAAGTCTTCAGTTTCAGAAGCCAAAGTCCAGTCATATTAAAATGATCAGAAAGAGCCAGGTCTATTCCACCTTTTTTCCATTTCTTTTCATGCTGGATGCAGATTCTTCAGGCTGTGAAAGACCCACTAACAAAACCAGAACTATTTCAGAAAGCAGCAAGAGCAGTAGGATAACTGTGTTTTTAAAGGAGGGGGTGTATTTTGAAGGGGATTAATGGCAATATGTTTTTTACTGTAATAAATATATTTTTTGGTTTTATTTAAACATTTACCATAGTTTTTGGAAATTTCTCACAACTCTGCAGACAGGCACATCTAAGATCAAGATGCTTTCTGATTTGATTATAGGGTGAGAATCCTATTTTTTGGTCCAGAGATGGTGCCATCCTGCTTCTTCACAGGGCAACAGGGGTAAACTCCATCAGCCCCCTTTCAAAAGGGCACTGTTTCCATTGAGGAGAGATATATCATCGTGACCTAATCATCTACCTCCAAATCCTCACCTCCTAATACTAGGGCAGTGGTGGTCAACCTATATAGCATGTATGCTGCAGAGGGCTGTTTGTATCATTGAAAGGTCTGAAAGGTCTCTGTTCACCATACTTGTTCTAGGGGGATAGGGGACACAAACATTACACCATTCAGATGATAGCAAGGATCAAAGTCTGTGTCTTTACCTAGACATCCACCAATGCTATGAGACCATCTAATCTAGTGGGAACCTAGGAAAAGATGAGGAGCAAGAAATCTTTCTTCATATGACATCAAGTTCCACAACTTAGTACAGTAGGTGGCTCCAAATATGAGTTGAATTATTCAAAAGTAACTCTTAGTACACCTGAATTTTTGGCCTGATATTTACCCTCTGCAGCTGGACAATCATCTCATTATCAAATTGATTTCCGCACTCCCTACTCTACTTGGTTAGGCCCTTACTTTCAACTCAGAATTTGGAAAAGCATATGTGCCAGAGGAAAATAAAGAACTAGGACATGTTATGAAGGGAAACCCCATTCTTTAAATAGGAGTGTTCAGTGAATACATGAAAACTAGAGTTGCCTTCACAATTAGGTGTAATACTTTGAGCTGACAAGAGTGTTTCCCATGCCCCACTCAGGAAAGTAGGCCACATGGAGGACTTCCCCCAGGGAAATGTCATCTATTTTAAGTAGAAATCTGAATGCTATAATTATTGCTCAATTGTCTATATAACAATTCTATAAATCTTAGACAAGGGCAGGACATGAATTTGGCCCCAGTAAATATGTCTTCTATACTCCAATCTTTAAGAAATAAAAGTGAAATGCCCCATAGTATATGAACATGTAATATCATCATCTCAGTTGATTTGGGCCCTCAGATGTATTTGTTCTTGAAGAATGGGGGTGCTTTTTTTCACATTCAGAGTCACTCAAATTTGGGTCATAAAGAAGACAAAACTTAGGAGAAATATATGATGTGAAGAAGACCAGAAGTTAGGAGAATTAAATAAAGGTAAAATGGGCTTCTTTGTGACAAGCCAGACACATACCTGGCTGATCACAAAAGCAGCTCTCAGATACATAAGATCAACAGAAAGTTGCCTGCTCCCTATTTGTTTCTTGCTTCTTCTTCAGGGGTCTAGTAAGCATGAATAATCAGATTACCAAACTCTTCTGGGATGATGTGACCAAAATATAGTCCATCCTATAAGTTCTTTTTATGATATAACTGACACCCCTTTTCTTCAAGAAATGAGATCTGTGACCCCTCCTCCTTGATCAGGGTAGAAGGGTTGAGATTATTCCAGCTAATACACTATCGTGGAAATGAGGCCATGTTGTTTCCTAAGACCAAATCCTTGGGCTACAGCTTTTCCTGTCTTTCTCATACCTTCTCTTAAGATACTTGCCCATAACAACCAGCAGCCATGCTGTGAGGAAGCACAACCTGCCCACAGACATGGATTACTCACATAGGCCCCTAACCAAGTGCCAGAATCAACCTCCAACAAGTACTGTAATTGAGTCTTCAAATGATTCTCATGTTCAGCCTTTGTGTCTCTCTACCCAGTGCCATGTTGGGCAGAGATGAGCTATCCTCACCAAATCCTGGCCAAATGATCAACTCAGAAAGAAAATAAATTTATCTTATTTTGAGCCACCAACTTTCAGGGTAGTTTTTTTCTACTGTTACATGTTACTGTCACTGAGGAGTAGATCTCAGGTGTAAAACGGTAGACTCATTTCTGGATAATCAAGAAGGGACTCTAATTTTGCTTCATTGGTAACATGGACTTACATATGACATCTTTGAACCTTGTTTCATCTGCCCTAGTTAAGTGCAAACAAATGAATCCATTATCTGAAATGAATATTTAAATTGAGAAATCCCCTGTGATGGCAAAGGTTCTAGACCCAGCAGATGAAGATGCAGCTTTTAGAAGGAAGGGAAAACTAATGGCTAAGTAGCAGTAGTACGGTGGATGTAAAAGCTTTCAAGATCCGCTGATAAGTGGTGTGGTTGAGTGAAAAAAGCTGTACATTTATAGTGAAAGAAAAAACAAAAAGAACAGGGTTGCAATTTCCACACTGTCATTTTCTAGCTGTGCAAGTCATTGAACATCTTCAGGTCTTATTTTACTTGAATGCAAAATTGGGTTAAGAATAAGGCCACCTTACTACAGTCCTTGTGAAGATTTAATTAAATGGGTTAATGGATGGAAAAGTGCTCAAAACTATTACATGAATGAGAATTATGAATGAGAATTTTTAAAATGATTTTTTTCAAAGAGGACTAACATTAAAATAATCAGCCAAACCTGAACACTAATCAGTGGTCTAGTTTTCACAAAGCGAAATTAAGGACTTATTTAGTTAACCTATGTTGAAACTATTTCATGAAACTCATTTTCCATTTACTGATAACCATCTCCCTAATGTCTATTTGGGCAGCCGTAATTTTAAATTCACCTGGCCTCTCAGAGTTTGATTGGTTTTTAGCCAAAACATAATTTAGAAAAAAACCAGAGCTGGCAGCTGTGCCATTATAATTTTGACATTTTAAAAACCCAGCCAGTTCAGAAGTTATTTTTCTTAGCATTTTAATATCAGTGAATTAATGGCTGAGTGACAGAAGTAAGCTAAAATCAAGAAAATAAACCTCAGAAATGGCATCTTATCCCAGAAAGAAAGAAAATTTTTTGATGTCCTTGTTTAAAACTTGTCATTCCTGAATAAGGTGACATTATTCATGCACTTTATTCATGCCACAGAGTGCAAAAGCTCTCCCTGTGATGCTTTCTGTTGCCTTTTACACAGGAGCCATCAGATGGGATGAACTTGGTATTTCCTCCACCCTGATCTCTATGTTTCAGAACTTCTATGGACATGGTTAGAATTCCCTGGCTCTCTGGAAGTCTACCAAAGCCTCCCCTCTTATTGGGAGATGCTGAAGACTCTTGCTGATGAATGGATCACACTACCACTATACTCAATTGGGGCTTAACACAGGGGATCGTGAACTACCACATGTATGCAACTTGGACAGTCCCCACCTCTGTCATATATCAGTTCAATCAGCTTGAGACAACTCCCCAAATTAAAATCTGGGGATAAAAGAATGTCAAACTTTATTAAACTGCTATACATATGAACTACAATAATCCCTGTAAAGTGTTACTGCATGGCTGATGCATGCCCAGAAAAATAACTAGTAGCTTGCATCAAAAGATAACTACTGTTATTACTACAATAATACCAAGAATTTGCTTACTTCTATAAATAACACTTATTTTCTACCCAACAAATGTTTATTAAATACAACCTAAATACAACCTATGTCTATTTATTAAATACAACCTATGATGAAGCAAGTTCTGTGAAATTCAAACAAAATACAATACAAAACCCTTGTGTGCTTTTGCTTTGACCATATTGATAGGAAAGCACACAGGACAGTTGGGGTCTCAGTGTAATTTGTGCAGCCCTGGCTGGTCCACTGTCTCCTGCTTGTTACCTGGAGCTCACAGTGCCAAGAGTGATGTGGAGTGTGAAAGCTGGCCTGCTTTGTAAAATGAGTAGTTGAGAGGATCAAGTATGTTTGGGGGAGGCTGGCAACAATAGCAAGTCTGATACTGTTGGGAAAGACTGCAGAGAGGTGGCTTTCAGGAACCCAGAATTAAGATTCTTCTCTAACAACAACAGTTAGTTTCCTGTAGTAGTTTACAAAGTTAACTCAATGTAAATAGCTAAGGCTCTTGATTAAACTTCAGTGAAAAAATATTAAAATGTTGTGTAAGTAAGGAGTACACTTGGTTGTCAACAGAAGCTCAGAAAGAATCAGGTTGCAGAGATAAATGTTGGCGATCCCCTGCGAAGAACTGCCCAGTGTGCTTAGGTGGCACACCTTTCTATCATGGGGTGCGTATGTTTGACACTCATAGCTTGAAACTACTTAGTACTTCGGTGCTCCAATTCATGCTTCTGGTTCTTACAGTGTGCTCACGGAGTGTTTTTGGTAATCTAGCTTCCCTTGCAATTGTTTTGGAAATCAAAAGTGCTGTTTATACCAACTTGAAAGAGGATACTCTTGACAGTGTATTTACCTTTAAGAACTTATGAGCCAAGAGCTATCCAGTCTTAGTTCAATAAGATCTCAAGCATGAACAAGTCTGAGGTTATGGCCTTTAAAGTTTGAAGATAGAGCCCTTTGCTCTGGCTAAGTCATGGAATAATTGGAAATCCTCAAAGTGACAGGTAGGCCTGCCTTTGCCATACCCTAACAGCCCCATGAGACTTCCCCCTTTGTTAGGCTGGGGAATTTTCAGAAAGATGCCCTCATAGCTCTAGCTAGGTAATGCTTTAGTATCTTTACTGATGTTGGTTTGGTAAAATAGTAGCCAGTTTTGATTTCTTAGTTGCTACAGTTTGGATCTGGAATGTTCCCCACAGGTCTATATGTTGAAGGCTTAGCTGCCAACCTGTGGTAATACTGTACTGGGAGGTGGTGGAACCTTTAGGAGATGGGACCTAGAAGCAATGTGTCATTAGAAGTGTACCTTGAAGAATACATTAAAACTCCAGTGCCTTCCTGTCTTTCTCTTTGTTTCAAGCTGCATAAGGTGTATGGCCCTCTTCTGCAACATGCTCCCTGCCATCCTGTACTGTGCTACCACAGGCCCAAAGCAATATGACCAAGTGACCATGGGCTGAAACCTTGGAAAACTTGAGCCAAAATAAATCCTTCCTTATTTTAAGTTGATTATCTCAGGTATTTTGTCAAGTTTGGAAAGCTGACTAATATATTAGCTTTATCTTATTATTTAACATAGTAGTCCCCAACATTTATGGGTTCAAAGATGAGTTTCATGAAAGACAAGTTTTCCATGAAGTGAAGGTTGGAGGGAACAGAGGGGGATACTTTTTGGGATTAGTTTCTCATAAGGAGTGTGCAAGCCAGATCCCTTGCATGTACAGTTCACAGTAGGGTTCACACTTCTATGAGAATCTAATGTCACTGCTGCTCTGACTGGAGGCAGTGCTCAGGCAGTAATGTGTGTGATGGGGAGAAGCTGTAAATACAGATGAAGTTTTGCTTAACTGCCCACCACTTACCACCTACTGTACACCCCAGTTCCTAAAGGACCATGGACCATAACAAGCCATGGACCTATACTAGTCTGTGACCCCAGGACTTTGGGGATCCTTGACTTAGCACATTAAAGTTACAAGCAAAGAACAAAGACACAGGTGTTCTTGGGAGATTTTCATCCCTTAGGAGACAACTAAGAATGTCTAGTGACATTTTTGATTGTTACCACAAGAGGTGCTATTGGTATCTAGTGATTAAAGGCCAAGGATTTTGCAAAATTAAACCTGTTGCAATGCACAGGGCAACGCAACCCTCTGCCCAAAGTCATACACAAAGAAGTATCTAAATTAAAATATCAATAGTCTTAAAGTTGAGAAATCCTGAGTTAAGAGAAAATCATTTTTTAAATTTTTCCTTTTTCATTTAATACTGCACTTTGTTTTAAAGGGACAGAAAACTAGTATGTCTTGAGTACTTATATATGTAACAGGTGCTTTTGATTTTTTTTTATTTTTCTCACAACAGCAACATGGAGATATTGATCAGCATTTCCATTTTACACATGAGGAATTTAGGTTAAGAAGGGCTGAATGACATACTCAAAGTCACACAAAACTGAAATCCAAACCCATGTCTGTTTGAAGTACCAGATGTCCCCCTTGACTCCTTAACTTGAATTCAGAAGAAAAATAAAAATCTAGCTAAGTCCCGAATACTATTAAATTTTACAAGTATTAAAATTTGAGCAAAGTTTCATTGAAAAGGACTCTGGAGAATAAAATCAAGTGCATGTGTTTTATATAACATATTCCCCTATATGCTACAGTGGGTGAAAGAGCGGACACTTCAATCATGTACATACTTAGACTAAAGTCAGGCTCAGCCTGGATTTATACTGCAGCAGGTAGTGATTTATGTTAATTATTCAACTTGCAAATGAGATGGCCCTATAGTTCTTAGAAGGGAAGCCTGGGAGCAGTACCCAAAAGCTTCAGGAGACTGCCTGACAAAGCAATTATCCTCCTTGTGGTGGAGAGAAATAGGAGTAGGATCCCAGCTGGCAGCAGCCACCCCAACCAAGTCCCACTTTCATGGCAAAACAAATGAAACATCACACATTGGTATATCAGAGCCTACATCTGTGTTAATAAATTCTGGGCTATTTTCCTTTAACCAAATATCTCAAATTTAGCTGGCCTCAAATCACCTGGGGAGAATATTAAAGATGCAGACATTTGAGGTCCTATCTCAGGAATTTCTGATTCAACAGAAATCTACAGTTCTGATGAGCACTTCAGGTCCAGTAGTTCTGTTGCAATGGGATCCTTATAATTACTGTCTTAAGGCAATCTATGCTGAGAGTTATCCTGAATAGGCCTATGCCTCTAACCTCTTATCTTTGTCCATCCCTGGGATTTTTAGTAGAATTATATATTTTTGTATATGATGTATTTCAATTATTTCCTAAAAGAAAAGAGAAAAAAGGATATTTACAAAAAACCATACTAGTAGTAGCTAACATTTTCAAGTTCAAACTGCATACCAAAGCATTTACTTGAAGCTTCATTTTCATGAATTCACTGATACTCAACACAGAACTTCTATTGGATGCTGTTATTACCCCTATCTTACAGCAAGGGAAATGGATTAAGTTAGTCAACGCGCACAGTTAGTACTGAGACAGCTGGGCTTAACTCGCCTAAAAGATTGCCCTTTAGGAATTTTTAGACTAGTTGAAAGATAAGGCAAACATGCAAGTAACTATAGATAGGCAGGACTGAAGTAAGCAAAAAGAAATTACTAAGAATTTGGGGATACAAAAGAGAATATCCAGAGAGTGTATCAGGCAACAAATGGTTTTGGTATCTTAAAATCATGCAATAGTTTGGAGTGCTGGTGCACAACTCTAATCCCAGCTTCTTGGGGGCTGAAGCAAAAGGATTTTAAGCTCAAGACTAGCCTAGCTAACTTGAAATGATCCCATCTCAAAATAAAATTTAAGCAGGGTGTAGTGGTATATGCCTGTAGTCCCAGCACTTTGGGAGGCTGAGGCAGGAGAATTGCAAGTTTAGGCCAGCCTGGGAAATTCAATGTAGCTCAGTGGTACAGTACTTGCCTAAGAGGTACAAGACCCTGAGTTCAACTCCCAGTATCACAAAGCAAAACAAAGCAAAATATGTAGTAACAACTTTCTTGAGAGCTCACTGGAGGGAGAGCCTACAGTAGGATGGAGGGCGAGAAAGTAGAAATTGATGACACCACTAACAGGATGGTCCTAGAGGAAAATGCCATTTTGTAACTGTTATAGATCATCTGTTTTCTGTTCAACAACCTTCTTAGGCTGAATTCCCCAATGCCTTCCTTGAAATACTCCTAGGAATTGAAAGCAATTCCCTTTTCCCTGGACTCATTTATTTTCTCCAGGTACTGTCTGCCAGCCATCTGTAACTGTAAACAATAGTTCCATTTGGGACAATTAAAATTGATTTTCTATTATGCTAAAAACACTTAATTAGTATTCTTGCCTTTACCACATTGATGAATGTCTTTAAACCTCAGCATTGCGTGTCTGTGAAGGAGAAAGACATCATCAGAGTCCAGACTGGCTACATAATATGCTTCCCCAATCCTTGCCTGCTCTCCACTCTTGAGAGCAACCATCTTTGTCTATCTTAAAGTAGCAGTTTCTGGGTTTCTTCCCCAGTATACTCCAGACTGTGTAAAAATGTGTTCCTCTGCATGAACTCAGGGCATTTCAAGTATAACTAACTTTATATGATATGCTTAACTCGAAGAACAATATCCACCAACACTACTGCACTAATACCTCAAATTCCCGTAAGTCGCTCTTCAGGTCAAAACCATAAACCAAATCACAAATACAAAGATAAATGAGATCTCCATACATCCTTTTTTTTTTTTTTTTTTTTTTTTGTGTGTGTGTGTGTGTGTGTGGGTACCAGGAGTCAAACTCAGGACCTCGCAAATGCTAGGCAGGCGCTTATGCCGCTGAGCCATATCACCGCCCCCCCCATATGTTCTTACTCTACCCAACAGATTCTTGAAGAATTTTCCCCTGAAACCTGAAATAATAAAAACAGATATTTTTCTGTCATTACACACACACACACACACATTCACACACACACGTGTCCATTGTATACGGGCTCTGCAAACATTGTAAGTATTGCAGAGAAACTTTGTCCTTGATCCTGGGAGTAATTTACTACACTCTTCTATCATGCTTTTCAAAAGGTAATAACTCAATTTCACTTTCTTCAGGCTTGTAAATGACCTGTATCTCTTTCCTCTATTTAACAAAATCCTCCCACAAGAACAAAAATAAAGAACACTTGGCACTGAAAACTGCTGCTCCTAGGCCTTTTCATGGTCACTGAACATTGTTTTTAATTTTATGCAGCATCTCTTGAGGGTTAAAATTGTATATCACCTGCAGATTTAATGGGAGAAGCCCCTTTTTGCCCAGCCCACCTTATTCCACCTCTTTAGACAAACACGAATGCCTTTGCAGTTTCATTTAGAAACCTCTAGTTTAGATCTCTTAACATATAATTTATAACTGTTATGAATCTAGATTCAGAAAATCACACTAGATCTTCAAAAACTTCCCTGGGCTTCCCCTGGTGCTCCATTACTGTGGCATGAGACGGTACGTATGTGGGTATGATCATACTGGATGTGATGCAGCTGGGGAGATGAGAGGTGACATTTCTGATGAATGAGAACACAACCTGTAATGAGGACTCCACTCAATCTTAGTGACATGAGATCACAATGTCAGGTACATACCTACCACCATTCAGCAGCTTCTGAAATTGACCAGGTAGCAAACAGCTTCTGTTGATCTTTGGAAGGAAAAGGGAGTCAGCTCAGCCATGATTTTATCTTGGCATCAATACTGAGTTCCGTAGTGGACCTCTGTTCCTTTTGCTAAGTTTCTATATGATGGGGACATTAATCAACGTTCTTTCACCCCAGTCTTTATAGTCTACCTACAGGTATTTGCCTAAGCCAGGCCAGTCAGAGTTGTTTTCTGGAATTTAAAAACTGAGCCAGATGCTATAAGAAAGGGGGTGAGCACACTGTCTCTGATGGTGACACACTAAATGACAACATCTTCCTTTTTGCTAACTAGATTCTTTTTTTTTTTTTTTATGCAGATACCGGGAGTCGATCTCAGGACCTCGCATTTGCCAGGTAGGTGCTTATGCCACTGAGCTATGTCACCAGCCCGCTAACTAGATTCTTAACATTATCCTGCTTTTTCAACTCCTTCAGGTCTGTTTGCTGTTTGGATCCCATTACCTAATGTAAAGATTGGATAACTTTGTATAAAGGACCAGGTGGCAAATCCTTGAAGTTTTTCTGGCCCTGCAGTCTCAGTTACAATTACCTCCCTCTGATGTTGCAATACAAACACAGACATAGAAAATACATAAACAACTGAGCATGGCTATGCTCCAACAAGATCTCATTTATGGACCCTGAAAAATGAATTTCATATATAATTTTCACATGTCATGCCATATTCTCATTTTCCCAATAATTTGTAAATGTATAAACTATTCTTAGTGTGTGGGCTGTAAAAAAATACACAGCAGGATAGATTTGACCTGACCTCACAGCAATATCATGAACTAACCCATTTCCTTCCAATAACTGTATTTTATCTAACTGGAGTCAGTTTCTGTTGCCTGCCACCAAAGACGACAACCATAATGTACAATGAATTCATTTGAATCTAAAGGAAATTGGCTACAAGTTTCTCCACACTCTTCAGTTACTTTCTTGTTCATTCATGCATTCAATCTGTGCGGAGCACCTTTTATGCTCTGGAGGCTATAACAGGCCTTGAGAAACCAGCTATAATTTAGGCCAACAAAGTCCTGCCTTCCTGAGGGAGCTTTCTGTATAACAAGCACAAGCTACACTGATGAAAAATAAGTGAGGACATTTCAAGAATCACTCATGGCTGCACGGGATGTTCTCTGGGGAATTTGGATATTGAAAAGATACGTTCTACATGAGAAAAAAGGTGAGAAAATCCAATTCAATAATAACAGGCTGACCAGAAGCAGGTAAGTAAGGACCAGGGCAATTCACCTCTTAAATTAGTTGAAACTTCTAGCGAGTAGAGCAATACAAGACAAGGGCTATCAAAAGGAAATTTAAAAGCTCTAGTTTTGAGACAAAGAAGAGGAATAAGCTATCAAAATCTCAAAAGCCAACATAAAAAAAAATACATTTTTTTTTTTTGTTGGTGGTTAAAATCAGAAACACTAAATATTACAGATGACGCCAGCTTTCTTTCACAGTTTTCCAGGTGTGGATGGAATCCCATACTATAAAAGGCATCTAGTTTAGCTCTCTTTGTTTCAAGATGACAGGCAATTACACAAGCAAAATGAGAGTTGTAGCTTTTCAGTCCTCATTAGTGATTCCATATCCTTCTTCCCTTTGTTCTTCTTTGTCCCTGGTACTTAGGTTTGGGAGATCTTCCCTTATATTAAAGGAAATCTCTCCAGCTGAGAAAGAAAGCCTGGCCCCACTTGTTATGCACTTACAGGAAATGAGCTGCGGCTGCCTTATCCACCAAGCCTTTGTGAAGTGCTACTAAAGAAAGATTACCACTACACTGACTTTAAGGTGGTCATTTTCTGGCTTAATTACCTTGGACCATTGCAACTCTTCCCAGAGGAATTATGGTCAAAATCTACTGAGAGAGGGCTTATTGGAGCACAGATTGTACTCACTACTATGAAACAGAAAGCCCCAAAGTCCTGCCTCTCTCAGCGCTGGCATGCCTGTGCGGATGGACTTAACACACAGCCTATCAGGTGGACTTGGTCCTGGACTCATTTCAAGAATTTACGGAAAATAAGTGAAAGTATTCTGAGCTGACTCCACTATGACATTGTTGATACTTCCCCAAATTTTTACTAAATTCTGAACCTATTATTTTGTTTTGTTTTTCTCCTTTACTTCTCTTGCAGGAAATGCTATAAGAACCATTGTTTTCCAAAAATCTTTTCAATCTGCTATGAAAGCAGTGAAGAGTTATAAGGAAACCACTATGAGTATTTATCCAACCACATGACCAATTAAACTTTTCATCATCGTTACCTATATATCTGTAGGTCTGCATGTATATAATTATACACTAATATTCTTTAATTACAAATATTTGTTGATCATAAATTCTTTGTGTCTACATGTAAATATAAAGCATCAATTGAAATAGCATTTAAAGAAATATTACTTGAAGGCATAGGTTGATGCCTAGTCTCCAAAATCTGTTACTCACCTTCTAGTTTAGTCTTCACTTGTACACAGGATTAATTATAAATCTGATTTCCACTTCTATTTCTACTTTATTACTCAAAGGCTAACACCTATACTCTTGTCTTGTCAGGTTTACTATAGCTATAGGCCTCATTACCTATATTAACTGAATCGTCCAAAACTAATTGTGTGATAAGTGCCTGAAAAGGAAAACATCTGGTCTAGGGTTTTTAGCACCTAAACTTTCAAAATGCTTCCTTCCTTTTAATCTCTAGATGAGAGAAACAAATGTGGTTATCCAAACGATAAGCAAAGACTAATTAGGAATTGTACATCTTTTTCAGCACAGATTATGAAATAAATATAGTAGGATTTCTATTTATTTGAAATGCAATTGATTCCTTACAATATATAGTATGAATTCTTTAAAAGAAAAATAGAACACATTGGATTATGCACATAAGCAATATTTAAAATGTTAAAACACCATCAGTAATCTAGTGCTTTCTCAACAATTAGCTATCAATTAATAACGAGATCCTGTCTATTGACTCTGTCTGAAGTACGTAAAGTTAGTAGTTGCACCAGTTCTTAAATAGGGCTGTGCACTGAGAGGACTTGGCTTCAGCTTTGATCTAGTCATAGGTTAATTGACTTCAATTAGCCTGCACACCTCATCAGAGCACAAGATTCTTTTTAATCTGACAAATCTCTGAAGTAGAGCAAGTGTCTTCCCAGAAGCAGCTTCCCCTCGAGACAGATACAGAAGGCTGCCACATCTTGCTTTGCTGAGACCAGGTTGGATTCCCATTTACTCTACTTCTCTATATAGAAATCATCTTATAAACATTGAAAGACAAAACATACAGTTGGTGGGTTGGTGTTTATTTGTCCTATCAGCCCTATCTTGACCAGATATTCTTTACTTTGAGTCCATTATTGGGGTTCCTGCTTCCAAGTCCTCTATACTGGGTTGTTTCTTCCCTGGTTCTCAAGCTTAATAAGAGAAAATTCCATTCAATCCCTCTGTTGAAATTAACTAGAGTCAATTTCTGCTACTTCCAATAAAATATCCTTATCTGACAAATAATTTGTTCAACTAATGTTTTATAAATGGCCACAATCTCCCAGGCATTTGTGATTCACTGTTGGAGAAACATAAGGCCTCAGGTCAAAGGAGCTCACAGCCTAGAAGGCAAGATTACAAAAATAGAGAAGCCTGTTTTATGAAAGGTAGCTTGTGTGGGAGGAGTAACTAGAGATTGAACCCAGGGCCTTTGCACTGAACTAGACCCCTAGGTTTTTTGTTACTTAATTTGAGACAGGGTCTTGGTAAATCACTAAGTTGCATGGGCTGAGCTGTAACTCACAATCTTCCCGCCTCAGCCTCCCAGCACTCTGGGATTATAGGTTAAAGCCACCATATCCAGCTCTGAGAAAATGTTAAACCCTCTCAGAGCCAGAAACACATGAGACCCTTTGTTTATATTCCCACACATCAGGTACCTGGTATATATCCCATAATGCATCAGCTGATATTCCAAGTGCCCATTCCTAAAGAACAGATTATTGTGTCTTGTACCATGTGCAGCAATAACATGGGAAGATGGTGTAGCATTTCTCTCTGTGAATTGTCTTATCTCTGCATTCATTAATTAAAGCAATTAGGTTGGAAATCCTTTCTATTTCCAAGCTGGCCTGAAAAAGCTGACAGTTCAACTGAATTCATGAGCTAAGTCCCTAAAGTTACAAGCTCTTATAATTTGCAATTGACTTCAGAGGCTTTAGTAAACAATGACAAACATGCTGACATTTCCAATCTCTTCTAACACAGAGAAATAATCATCTTTAATACAACGTATTAGCACCATATACAGAGGGTGTGTGCAATACACTACCAAGTGGGGGATCCATTCTGGAGCAGATGATTAAAAGATAATGCTTTCAGCACAACAGAGTTTTTATTAAGCAGGAATAATCACCAGGGATGTGCCAAATGGTTGGTAATGTGATTTGTCTACTGTAATTCTAGAAGTTAAAAGAACTGAAATACTTTGCATTTGATTTGTTATTCATGGAGGTCTCAGGCACAACCTGGGAAACTGTTAGATTTTATGCCCTTGGTGGAGAGGTTATTGTCATCTAAGGCAGAGCCATGCCCTGTGTTTGTTCCCATGGCACTGAGAACCTGGGTAAGAGACATGTTGACAGATGAAAACAACGGTTGAATTTTATCTGGACTCTATCTTTTCCCAGGAATTCTTCTGCTAACAAATTTTATCTAGAATATATGATTTGGTAAACAAAAAATAAAGAAAAAGAAAGAACTATGGTGGATTTACGTGTCCATTGGGAAATGATAATATCATCTTACATGGTTTTCCCCTGCCCTGCTTCTTAAACAATCTTTGTGATATTTGTAGTGATAAGAGCAGTTACGGTCCATGGAGTAAACCACATGCCGTAGTCATTAATACATCTACTTTACAGCAAAGAGACAGGGCAGGAATTTACACTGAAGATCACAAGTCACAGATTTGATCAAATCTAACCATAGATAAGAAGTTGTGTTAAAGAAACTGAGGCCTAGGGAGAGAAATTAGTTAATTGTCTTGTATACCCCCAAAGAATATTCAGAGTCAACTCAAAGGAAGTGTTCAGTCTAGGGGGATATGAATTATGAGTCATATCTTCAAATCTTCAAGTGGGTACATATCCAACTCAGAATAATCAAGACGGTGAGGGGACTGGGCATCCTACCTATAACTGTTACTGGTATATGGCTTACTAATGGCTTATTAGGGGAGCCATTGAGCTAAGGGCTTTAACACATTTCACTCTGAAATCTTTTTGCCACAGTGTGGCATAAGCTGTGTACTTATGATTTTGTAGAAAAGGACAGTGAGGCTTAGCAAGGTGATGTGGCTTGTTGAGGCTAATATGCAGCAGATCAAGAATTTATGTTCAGTTTTAAATCCAAAGCTAAATATTCTTTTCCACTGGATAAGGATATACTGTCTATCAAATTTGGCAATAAGTTCCTGCATAGAGTAGGAAGCTTGACTGTTGTTCCACACGAAGAGGCTCCTCTACCCTTGTGTTCTATGGCCATGTGGCAACAGAATTTAAATACTTTCTGATACTCAGTCCCACTCTTTCCTTGCTCATCTCCATTGTCTTGCACTGTGCTGTGAATGTATTATATTCAAAATAAATATTTGTTCAATGAGTAATTGCAAAAACAGTTAAGATAAATCAAATAGAAATGTATCTTTCCTACAATGAAAATGGTCATGAACAGATATAGGATTTATGATAAATCATACAGCAAAGAAATAGAGAATTTATTACACAGATAAGTCAAATTCTGTATTTGAATTCTAGCTCAGCCACTTACAAGGTGTGTGACTTTAAGAACATTGTTTAACCTCTCTGAACTTTAGCTGTTTCTCGATAATATAGAAATATTAGACTAGTTCCTAATCAAAATACCAATAGCATATCTCACAGAATTAGACAAACTATCCTAAGATTTACTTGAAACCAGAAGAGACCTAGAATAGCAAAAGCAATTCTGGGCAACAAAGGCAAGGCTGGTGGCATCACAATCCCTGACTTGAAATTAAACTATAAAGCTATTGTGATAAAAACAGCATGGTACTGAAAAACAAAATACTCCCCCCAAAAAACCAGACCTGAGGATCCATGGAACAGATTAAAAGATTCAGAAACAACTCCAAACATATTCACCCACCTATCTTTGACAAAGTAGCCAAACACCTTCACTAGAAGAAAGATAGCCTCTTTGGTGCTGGAAAATTGGTTTTCCACATTCCTTAAAAACTAAAACTAGAAGTTCCATTTGACCCAGCTAGTCCCTTTCTTGTTATCTTTCTGAAAGAATTAAAAGCATCATATCACAGTGACATATGCACACCCATGTTTATAGCAGCACATTTTGTAATAGCTAAATCTTGGAAACAGCCCGAATGCCCATCAACTGATGAATGGGTAAAGAAGACATGGTGTTTTTCTGCAATAGAGTATTGCCATAAGAAGGATAAACTTGAGACATTTCTAGCTAAATGGGTATACCTTGAGAGCATACTCTTAAGTGAAATAAATCAGACACATGTTTAAATACCACATTGTTTCTCTGGTGTGAGAAACATAAAGTGTAAATAAGGACAAATATAATAGATATTGGGAAAAGGGAACAAAATGTTCAAATGAGAAGGGGAACAAGGAGCAGGGAGAGGGAAAGGAAAGAATGGATGAGAAAAAAAGAGACTAGAAGGAAAAAAATGTAAACAAAGCTTTTGCAAATAAGCAGGGGAAGAGAAGTTGAAGGGAGGGGAGGGGAATGGGAAAAAAAGAAGCAGCAAAATATGTCATGTACTAGTACAAATTACCTATGAAGAATGTTATCATTATGTTTATCTAAAATGTACCAATAAAATAAAAAAATGCAATAAAAGGACTAGTAACAATCTCAGATGGCTGTTATTCACTAATTGATATTATCGGCACATAAAGTCCAACTCAAGTATTCAATAAATGACAGCCTTAATCACAGCTCTTTTTTGCTACATCTAAGATAGCAGGTTCCAGAATGCCATCGGCACAGTCAGTTCTTTAAAACAGAAGCAGTCGTGTTCTTCAAGAATTCAGAAGCACCTGCTTTTCTGATCTTAATGAGGATATCCTAATTCCACTTCAGTGCTTTGTTCAAAAGCAGAAGTTTTGATGAATTATTCTAATCATTTTCATCAAAGGCAAAAGCCTCTTTAAGGGTCTAAAATAAGGATAATGGTGTTGTCTCCTTTATAGTCTTATTTTAGAATTAAGGGCGGTAATAGATGAAATGTGCTTACCACATTGTAAGTACTTAATAACAATTATTAGAATTTTAAAATCGTCAACACTGTGTAGTCAATCAATGTTATTGTTGTGGTAATTATCTTTGACTTCATGAAAGCTGTGAAACAAAAGCCTAAAATCCTCAGAGGTTTATAAGGATAAAAGAATTTCTTTCCCCCCACAGATGTGCAGCCTGACTGATGTAGCCGTGTTTCTCTGGGCTTCACTGGGCACCTCTGCCTCCTGAAGTGACATGGCTGAACTTGAAAGTAGCCTGCAGCTTGCGCTTGAGCCTGTTCCGTGTGTCTCTCCTCCTGTGTACTCAGCGCCTGTTTTTGAATGTGATGAGTGTACGTCTGAGCCAAGCCATGACTCTGCTGCAGTCATGCTTCCTGGTACGCTCTCAGCCAAAGCAAACCACATGGTATAACCCCAGGATATTTATGAAGTCATAAGGAACAGAAGTGAGGACTTGCTAAGTAATAACTGAATATATCAGATGTGGATTCCAATTGCTCAAAAACTAGACAGACCAGTTTAATAAACAACATCCAACCTCAAGTGAAATTCCTCCCAGGCCTCTGGATAGCTAAACCAGAGTGGAAATGTAGATGACTGGACAAGGGTAGGTTCAATTCTCCCTCAAAACCTTTACTTGCAGACTAAGTTGAATAAAACTGGTCTCCTGGCAGTAAGGCTGCATTTGGAATTTTAAAGAATGCTACAGCTTCCTGAGCTTCCACATAGTGAACTAAATGCCAACTCCAAACTCTTATTAGTGTTGAAGAGGATGACACCTTCAATATATCTGCCATGAAAAATGATTTCCTTCCAAATCCAATGATGGCTGATATAGGAATACTGTGCATTTGATGCAATAGAATATTTTTTATGCAGTGGACAAAAAGGAGACTTAAAATAAAAAAGATGAGATCTCATAAGAGCTTCACAGTGCATTCCTGGGGACACCTTAACCTGATTTGTCAAAACAGATTTGTAAAAATAGCTGATAAGGAATAATGTGAGTTTGAGATGAAGGCTACAAAGGCACAGGAAAGCCAGAAGGCACAGTATTGAGAACCAGATTTAAATTAAACTATTAGGTTCTGGCTGAATAACAGCTTTCTCAGCCTCAGTGGAAGTGGTTAAGAGTTGAGCTTAATTTTAATTCCTAACTCTGCCCTTTTTCTCTGTGTAATCTACAGTACTCTCAATCCCTATTACTCAGTTGCCTCATCTGAAAATAAGCACCTACTCTTTAATGACTTTGTAAGAATTAATATGTAGATTATGTAAGAGAGTACCCATGGGAGAGTAATCTCTCATTAAACATTAGTTTGTATTGTTATTGGCAACATTATACATGATCAATAGATTTGCTCCATTAGGGTTTGGTGATTCCAGAAAGCTCTGTAAATTCACAGACCATCAGGATGCAGCATTTTGCCATCTACCTTTGCAACTGGTGGGGCTGTGTGACTGGAGGAAGAGAACATTGTTGAAGCTCTGAGTGACTCCAGAGGCTGGGGCAGAAAAGTGCTACAGCTTCTACTGGTTTCTGGTGGGATACTCTTGCTGGGAGCCTTCGGGTGCCACATAAGAAGCTCCACGATTGTAAGGCCACCATGCACCAAGACCCCATGGAAAGCGAGATGCCTGGGACACCCCATTCTTCTACTCTAGACCAAGACTTGGGATGAGGAGGCCTTCCAGATCTCCCAGCCTCAGCCACCACCTGGTTGCACTGTCGTGGCAGACTCTGGCAGAGAACTGCCCAGCTAATCCTCATAAACCTCCAGTTTTAGAACAAAAAACTATTATTGTTTTCTGTCACTAATTTCTCATTGTTTGGTACACATCAGTAGGTAACCAGGCTGCAGCAATTTCTGCAAAAGTTACACTGCAGCTGGCCCAGTGGAAAGAAAGGACCAACACAGGCAGGAGAGGAGGGCCTCTGGCGTCATCCTCTGTCGAACATAACAGGTCCGTCATAGATTGGAATTTTGGATACATTTTGTATTTGGAAGGGAAAAAAAGGGGTTTTTACTATTAAAAAGAAAATTTGAAAGCCAAACTACATGATGTTTCAAATGACATTTAGATCTACAACTTCATAGATGGAGTTAACATTCAATATTAAGAACACTGTAGTCCATACTGCAAGCTGCAGACACTGTATAACGTGGCTCAGGTACACTGAATCATTAAAGCCTCCTTGAGTCCCAACAACCAAGATCCACCAGCTCTGAAACAGCAGAGGCAGGGTTCTAACCCAGACAATCAGACCTCAGCCCACACTCCTCATTAGAATATAAGAGCAGAACTGAGTTACTTCGCATAACAAGGACTAGTGTTCATGCTTCTCAAAGACAATTGTAAAGAAGGGCCTGGTTTACTTGTATGTTGAGTGTCAGCTTCATGGCACGATAGACTTCTATAGTATTGCCCAACCCACATGATTGTCCCCAACTCCATAGTCTCTACAGTAAATGCACAACAGGCTACGGCCACTTGGGAGAGATAATTTATTAAGTGAATTTCACACATTAATTTCTCTACTGGATAAGCAATTACCTATGGGACCATGGGTAGTACAAAAGACAGACAGGGTTTACTGGCAGGAAATGCAGGGAAGTATTGTGTTTGAGCAGAGGATAGAACCCCACAAGACTGTTTTTGTGTGTACTGCAAGAAAGCATAAAGTGTAGAATTCAGAGGATGAACACCACGAGGAAATCTGGGACTAGCAGAATTAGTGGGTCTCGAATGTCCTCGCTGATGTTTTTCAGAGGATTAGCTTTCCTAGAAAAATTAGTCAATAATAACTAGCTTGCAGTTAGTATTATCTATTGAGTCCCTAGCATGTCCCATAATTTTAAATATATTATCTTTAATTTTCACAATTACTCTATGATGTGGGCATTAGTATGCACAATATACACCATGAGGAAACTGAGACTTGAAGAGGTCAGATACTTGCCTAGGTCCCAGAGATAATAAATGATGGGCACAGAACTTAAATGCAGAATTCAGTGGCTGATTTCAAATCTATATTATTTCCCTATTGACCCCAGGTTTAACATTATCTCCCTTCAGTGATGTAGAAAGAGGGTCATACACATGCCAGACACCCAAGTATCCTATCTCATCTTTCAAAGGCATAAAAGGAAATTACAGGAGGTGGAACATGCAGACATACTAAAAGTGCTACCATGTCATCTTCAAAAAAAGGTGAATTTGAGACACAAAGATAAATTGAAGCACTGAACTTTACAATGTTGGTAGAGATAGTGGCCACATGGAGAGAAACTGAGGATCAAAACCAACTGGTAAAAAGGATACATTCATGCAGTATCCTAGATCCTAAGGAGTTTATGCTCCATAAGAGAACTAAATGTGATTTCCAATACACCTTGGGAAACCTTACCACTTTTACTTATGTCTCATGTGACAGCTTAGCTGTGCTTTGCTATGTCTAGATACCTTGAACACAACTCAGCGTTTATTGAGGTTATATAGACTGCAAGTCTACACATGACTGACAATGACCTCACACCACTAACTGGGGCCCTCACCCTCTCAAGTCCTGACCCTGACCATGAGGGTCACTTTGTGACCATGAAATCACTCTTTGTGATGATGAGGGTCACTTTGTGACCATGCTGGCCATGGCTGAAATCACTAAAGAAACTGACGAGCTCCAGTATCTGGTAAACTTTAAATGGACAATGCTAGGTCCAACATTTTTATAATCAGATTCTTCTACAGTACTTATGAGGGAAGATGTAAATGTGAGTCTCACCATATTTTTAATGTTTAGGTTTTATTTTGAAATATTTTCAACTTTAAAGTTACAAGAATGATACAGAAAAGTTCACATACCCTTTCCAAAATTTTGATATTTTGCTATCATTTTAGTCACATTTGCTCCCATACAAATATACATATGTGCATATCTGTAATTGTTGTTTCTGAATCATTTGGGCACAGATGCCTCTCTTTACCTTTATATTTCTGTGTACATTTACCCAAAATGAGATTATTCTCTTTCATAACCAGAGTAAAATTAGTCAAATTAGGACCATTAGCACTGATATGCTATATTAATCTACTTGCCATGTTAGAAATATACTACTTATCCTAATAATGTAACAACATCCTCCTTAGCACTTTTTTCCCATTGTGATGTCCAATCCAAGATCATGTTTTTTTTTTTTTTTTTTTTTAATATGCATGTACCGGGACTCAAACTCAGGACCTCGCGCTTGCCAGGCAGGCACTTATGCCGCTGAGCCATCTCACCAGCCCCTGATTTTATTTTTCATGACACTGCCATTTTCTTTAAGAAAATGGGTCTTTTTCTTTAATAGAGGTCCCTTATTTGACTTTCTTCCCACTGTTTCTTTGTCATGAAATTATGGTTAAGCACTCTGTCTGGAATTGTATCCGGATATTCTTTGTGTATCATGTCCAGACACTCATGGAATCTAGTTGCCTCCCATGATGTAACTAGTGCTCACTGAGTGAAGGTGTCTTTGTGGTTCCCCAGGGGATAGATCATATTTTCTTTCGTAATCTGTAAGTGACCCTGTAGGAGCACTGACTGTGACATGACTAAATACTGCCCGAGCTACCTGCAAGTTTCTTCCCAGACTCTTCTACATTCTCCTACTGATAGAAATAGTATAATATGAGCTTCATAAATAAAAATTTAGGCATTGCTTGATATTGGAAAAAGGAGGCAATAAAAATTGAATTTTATACTTTCTCTTTGGACAGACTGACAGATCTAATTTTCCCAGCTCTTCCCGCTAAGCACAACTACAAACCCTGAAATTGGTGCAAGGGACAAAGGGAATTCTGAAATGTGATGAGGAGAAGATGATCTAGTTTAAGGACCAAACATTAGAGGAGTGACACAGTGACAGGCATCTGATGCACCCTTTCCAAAAGAAAGTGACCCAAACCTGGTATTACTTGACTTATGACCTAGCAATGGAAAACATTCCAAATAGGTTTATCCCTCTCTGAAGTAGAAGAGAAGCCTTCTGACAACATCAGCCTGATATCAGCCAACGGAGATCTACTGGAAGTAGAAATAAGCATTCAGGAGAGGAACTTGCTGCTTGGGTCCCCTTTTCCACTGATATTGATACAAGCAAAGAAGGCCAAACCTAAAAGGGAGACCCAGCTGTAGCGAGGGTTTGGTCCAGGAAGCCACATTGGGGCAAGTGAGGGCCCCAGTAACAGCAAAGAGCCTGGCTCAAGGAGCCTCTATGTCTCTGCAGGCCCACAACTTTCCTATTTGTTTGCTTCTCCAGGTGGAGAAACTAAGAGTGGAGGAACAACTGGAGGATCTCAACACAGCCCTCCTCTACTAAGACACCGGCAGTGGGGAGCTCCTCAGAGAGCAGCATCAGGGGCCAACAGGAACACAGCAGCAACTAGAAAATAAAGCCAATGAAAATAACACCACAAAGATGATTAAAATTAAGTGCTTTGGCATGTGGAAAGCCAATTTTTCTAGCACCACTTATTAAAGAGGCTATCTTTCTTCCAAGGCATGTGCTTGGTCCCTTTGCCAGAGATAAGGTGGTGGAGCATGTTTGGAGTTGTTTCTACCTCTTCTGATCTGTTCTATTGATCCTCAGGTCTGATTTTTTTTGCCAGTACCACCCTGTTTTTGTCACAGTAGCTTTGTAGTATAACACTAAACTAAAATCAAAATGATCAAAGATCTAAATACTGAAAGAGAAACACTAAATCTGCTGGAAAACAGAATAGGTAGAACCCTTGAAGACATAGGTGTAGGCAAAGAATTCATGAACAAAAGCTCAATCATACAGGAAATACTATAAAGAATCAGCAACTGGTATCTCATCCTATTAAAAAGATTTTGCACATCAAAAGAAATTATCAATAGAATGAAAAGACAACCGGCAGAGTGGGCAAAAATTTTAGTCAGTTGTTTCTCAGACAAAGGACTAATATCTAGAACATATAAAGAACTGAAAAAAATTATGTCCCCCAAACTTTAAGACCCAATCCAAAAATGGGCATCTGAAATGAATATACACTTCCCAGAGGAAGAAATACAAATGACAAATAAATATGTGAAAAAATGTTCACCTTCTCCACTCTTGGTGGGAGTGTAGACTGGCGCAACCACTGTGGAAATCAGTGTGGAGATTCCTTAAAAAACTAGGATTAAAGGTCCCATTCAACCCAGCTATTCCCCTTCTGAATATCTTCCCAGAAGAATTAAAAACATCATACCACAGCGATATATGTGCACCATATTTATAACAGTACAATTTGTAATAGCTAAATCTTGGAAACAACCCAAATGCCTATGAACTGAGAAATGGATAAAAAAGATGTGGTCTTTTTATACAATGGAGTACTACTCAGCCACAAAGAAGGATAAACTGGAGACTTTCATAGGTAAATGGATGCAGCTAGAGACCATACTCATAAGTGAAATAAATCAGACCCATATGTGTGAACATAGTATTATCTCACTAGTGTGAGAAACTGAAGGAGTAAACGAGATGCAAAATGTACAATAGATATTGTGAATTGGGAAGAAACTGTTCAAAAGAAAAGACAAACTCTAGTGAGGGAAAGGGGAAAGGAAGAAAGGGAAAAAGAAAAAAAATATACAAAAGATAGTTAAGATAGCTATACAGTCAGTTTTTCTTAGTTAATTGAAAAGAAAGGTTTGTGCTAATATTTTTTGGACAAGATATCATGCCTATATGTTGCACCCTGAATAACTACTACCAAGACAACAATATACAATGTATTAATTATTTTACCTCTCCTGCTAACCTGTTTTGACACTGTTTTATTGTTATTGTTATTTTTTTCTCTTTAAAATAAAAAAATGAAAAAAATGTTCAACATCACTGGTCTTTTTTTTTTTTTTTTTTTTTTTTTTTTTTTTTGTGTGTGTGTGTGTGGGTACCGGGGGTCAAACTCAGGACCTAGTGCACCAGCACGAGCCCATGCTGCTGAACGATATCACCGGCCCTTTTATCGTATGTGGGTACCGGCAGTCGAACTCAGGACCTCGCTCCTGCCAGGCAGGCACTTATGCCGCTGAGCTATCTCACTGGCCCCATCACTGGTCATTTGAGAGATACAAATTAAAACAACACTGAGATTCCATCTCACTCCAAAAAAATGGATATTATCAAGAAATCAACCAATAACAAATGCTCATGAGGCTGTGGTGAAAAAGGAACCCTTCTTCACTGTTGGGAGTGTAGCTTGGTGCAACCACTGCGGAAATCAGTGTGGCGATTCCTCAAGAAACTAAAATTAGAGGTCCCATTTGACCCAGCTACTCCCCTTCTGGGTATCTTCTCAGAGGAATTAAAAGCATCATACCACAGTGATAGATGCACACCTATGTTTATAGCAGCACAGTTCATAATAGCTAAATTTTGGAAATAATGCAAACGCCCATCAACAGAGGAATGGATAAAAAAGACGTGTTTTTTTTTATACAATGGAGTACTACTCAGCCATAAAAAAGGATAAACTTGAGACATTTCTAGGTAAATGGATGTAACTTGAGGCCATACTCATAAGTGAAGTAAATTGGAAATGGGTAAATATCACATTGTTTCTTTTGTGTGAGATACAGAAAGTATAAATAAGGACCAAAGCATATAAAAGGTGTTGTGAAGTAGGAAGAAATTGTTCAAAAGAAAGAGGAACTAGGGAGGGTGGAGGGGGAAAGGAAGGAAGGGAAAAGAAAAAAATGATAAAAGAAGGATAAAATGGAAACAAATCCTTGCAAATAAGGAGGTGTAAAGCGGGTGAAGGGAGTGGAGGAGACTGGGAAGAAAAGAGAAATCAGGATATATCACATACAGGTACAAATCCCCTATGATGAATGTGATCATTATGTGTATCTAAACTGTACCAATAAACTTAAGAATGAAAAAAAAAATGTTGTTGAAGTGGTATTCCTCAAAGAAAGCTGAGACTCACATGCCAAATCTTAAGAGAATGACTGCCTCTTGCTAAACTAAAAGATCCAAAATGGGACCTGGTGTGTCCTCACACACACACAAGATTTCTAGGACACCAGTGAAAAGTATTCATCATATTAAAAACCAAAAAAGTCACAACTAGAATAAGAAAAGACACCAAAATCAAGGCAAATCAGAAGTTGGATCTGACAAAAGATTTAAAACAGCCATCATAAAAATTATTCAATAATCCATCTTAGATATCTTGAAGCAGATGAAAATAATTTTTAAAAAAATTTCATCAAGAAAAAGTTTAAGTTATAAAAAAACCAAATGCAAGTGATAGAACATAAAATTACAATATTAACAATAATAAAATACTGCCTGAATGGGCTCAAGATAAGAGTGGAGATGACAGGATATAATCAGTAAAATTGATGACACATCAGTAGAATTTAGTTAACTTGAACAATGCATAGAAAATAACTGAAAATAAAATGAATGGCATCTCAGTCACCTGTGTGATAATAATATAGGATCCAATATTGATACTAACTGAGTTCCATAAAGAAGTGGAAAAGAGACTGGCAGTAAAGAGTATTAGAAGAAACAGCCAGGTGTGGTGGACATTTCTATAATCCCAGTCACATAGGAGGCTGAGGAAGGAGGATTGCAAGTTCAAGGTCTGCCTGGACAATTTAGCCAGAACCTACCTCAAAATAAAAAATAAATAAGGTTTGGGATGTAGCTCAGTGGTAGAGCACTTCATGTATGAGGCCTTGTGTTCAATCCCCATTAGGAATAACAATGGTTGAATGCTTCCCAAATTTTGTGTTTGTTTGTTTGTTTGTTTGTTGTGAGACAGGGTCTCACTGTGTAGTTCAGGCTGGCCTTGAGTTCACTATGTAGCCCAGGCTGGCCTCGAACTTGCAGTGATCCTCCTGCCTCAGCCTCCCAAGCACTGGGATTACAGGTGTGTGCCACCACACCCAGCTGCTTCTCCAATTTGATAAAAGACACTAGAAAGCTGAATTAACCCCAAAAAGGATTAACTAAAGAAATGTACAGCATAGTTAAACTTCTCAAAAATAAAGACAAAGAAATAAATCTTCAAACCAGCCAGGCAGAAATGATGAATTACATTTAGGAGAATACCAATTCATATGACAAGAGATTTCTTATTGAAACTGTGAAGGCCAGAGAGGCAACATGCTTTCAAGAGCTAAAGGAAGGTAACTTGGAGCTGTAAATTCTATATCCAGTGAAACTACCCTTTAGGAATGAAGGAGAAACTGTGGGTCGCCTATTATTTTCCTTGTAAGGTTAACAAATTGTATTTTATGATGGACACAAAAGTTATCACAATGTTTAATAACCAAAATAATGATATTTAAAAGTGATGGGAATAAGAGATCTAAACGGAATAAGGTTTCCAAGCTTCACCAAAATGGTAAAATGTTGATTCTGGTAGATTGTTACAAGTCATGTACATATATTGTAACACTGAGAAAAGCCACTATGAAAAGTATACACTTTGAAAAGAGCCACTGTGAAAAGAGATACACTTGAAAACTCCATGAATAAATCAAGATAGAATCTTAAAAATGTTCAAGTAACCCAAAGGAAAACATAAAGAGAAACAGAAAAGCAAGCACTAGAACAAACAAACAAATATAAAAATGGATAAACAAGTCAGAAATATTCACTTATCACAAATATAAATGCTCCAAATAGGTCAATCAAAAGACAGAGATATTTGTATAATGGCTTGAAAATAATGTAATCTATCAGGCATGGTGGCATATGCCTGTAATCCCAACACTTGGGAAGCTGAGGTGGGAGGATTGCCATGAGTTTGAGGCTAGCCAAGGCTACATAATGAGTTCAAGACCAGCCTGAACCGGGCTGGTGAGATGGCTCAGCAGCGTAAGCGCCTGCCTGGCAAGCGTGAGGGCCCGAGTTCGACTCCTGGAACCCATATATGAAAAAAGGGCCAGTGATATTGCTCAGCGGTACGGGTGCCTGCTGGTGCATGAAGTGCTGAGGTCGACCCCCGGTACCCACAAAGAAAAAGAAAAAAAAAAAGACCAGCCTGAACTACATGACATGACTCTCTCAAAAATGAATACAAAATAAAAAACAAAAAAATATGTCCACTATATGCTTTTTAAAAGAAACTCACTTCAAATTCAACTACATAGATAGGTTGGAAGTAAAAAGGATGGGAAAAGATAAACCATGTAAGGAAGATTTTTTACAAAAAAGAAAAATTGGCTATATTAATATCTGATAAAGTAATTTTAAAGCAAACAATGTTATTAGAGAAAAAGAAGAATTTTATACTATTGGAAAAAGGATCAATCTCCCAGAAATACATAATTATCTAAAATGTATTTTTGCTAACCTACAGAGCCTTAAAATATATGAAATAAACACTGAGAGATCTGAAAAGTGTTTTAGAGAAGTCCACAATCACTAAAGTGAAGGACTTTTTGCTCTCTGTTCAGGAACTGGTTAAACAGCCAGATTGAAAATTAGTAAGGCTATAGAAGATATAAATAACATTGCTAATTAATAGGATCTAACTGGACTATGCAGAACACCCCACCCTATTAGGGTAACATACGTATACTGTATTTCAAGTACCCATGGAATGTTTGCTGAGACAGAACATATTCTCAGGTATAAACAAGCTTCAAACAACTGAAAAGAACTGAAAGCGTATAGAATACTTTAGAACAGCAATGTAAGAAGCATTGAGCCTTTCTTTTATCCCACCCAGGTGACAAGCCTGTTGGATGGTACCACCCACACCCCAGGTGGGCCTTCCCATTATCCATACCCAGAGCTATGTTAAATCAGTCAGTGGCCTGACTTAGTTATCACACACCCTTAACCCATATTCACATACCCTATGTCCAGCCACCTCTAGAAAGCTAAACCCATGAGCACATGAGGCTTTGGGGGGACACCTAGATACAAACGATAACATCTTACCTTTGAGTTTGAATTTAAATTTTCTGCATTTAAATGTCTTCAAATTATTATTTTCTTTCAAATTATATTTTCTTCAAATAGGAAAATGTATGTACAAACTAATAGAAACAATGAAGTTGTCATTAACAGACCTATTTTTTAGAAATTTTGGAAGTGATGGTCTAAGAACGGAGGTCTCTTATCCTCTAATACATGACTGTCCAAGTGGAAACACTGAATTGAGGTGCCCAAGCGCTTCAGCACATGAATTAAGAAACTCATTAAAGGGCCAATGAGATGGCTCAGCGGCGTAAGCGCCTGCCTGGCAAGCGCGAGGGCCCGAGTTCAACTCCCGGAACCCACATATGAAGAAAGGGCCGGTGATATCGCTCAGCGGCATGGGCGCCTGCTGGAGTGCGAGGTCCTGAGGTCAACCCCCGGTACCCACAAAACAAACAAACAAACAAACAAAAAAACCAAAAAAACCCATTAAAGAACATTTCACTGAGAAGTTACAACTAGCCTGAGAGTGCATATATTTTATAAACCCTTAAACCTAAGAAATATGCAGGGTATTAGTCAGCTGTGCTTCAGCAACAACCCCAACACTTAATGATTTAAAACAACAAGCATTTATTTTCTCACAGTTTCTGTGGATTAGAAATCTGGACAGGGCTGGTTATATAGTTCAGCAGCATAAGTGCCTGCCTGGCAAGCGCGAGGTCCTGAGTTCAACTCCTGGTACCCACATATTAAAAAAAAGAAAAAATCTGGGCACCCATTTAGGTGAGTCTTCTGATTTAGAACCTATTACATAGATACATTCAAGATTTCAGCTGGGAATGAATCTCATCTTGAGGAGTCAATGGAAAAAGACTCACTTCTAGGCTTACCACGTGGTTGTCAGCTATATTTATTTTCTTATAGTTGTTGGAATAAAGGTCTCAGTTCCTTCCTAGATATTGACTGGGGTCTCAGTTACTGATAATTGGCTCTCTCTCCAGGGCAACTCATAACCTGGTAGCTAATGTCTCTCAGAGTGAGCAAGGAAACGTGAGGGAGAGAGCACCTAGGACTGATGCTATCATCTTTTTGTAGCTAATCTCAGAAATGAACTTCTTAGCATCTTTGTCTGTATCATTTCTGAACAATTAGCCATTAACATTGGCTAACACAAAAGGGGAAGGGAATACATCTGAGCATGGATCCCATGAGGTAAGAAGCAATCTGTGCCTAATAGAGGCCAGATTATTGTAGATTAGGAGGATCTAGCTAATTCTAAATTCAACCTTACTGAGTCAGGAAAACAAAACAAAACAAAGCAAACAAACAAACAAAAACTCCATGCAACAGGCACCTGGAAAAAAGCAGAGGTAGCTATTCAGTTTGACAAATTGGATTTCAAGCCAATACTGATTAGAAGAGACAAAGAAGGTCATTACATACTTGTTAAGGGAAAAATCCAATAGTAAGAGATGACAATCATAAATATATATGCACCAAATACCAGCATACACAACTATATAAAACAAACATTAATGGATGTGAACACTCAAATAAGCACTAATACAATTGTAATGGGGGAACTTAATATACCCCATTGTCACAAATACATGACCCAGACAAAAAAGTAACAAAGAAATATCAGAGCTGAACCAAACCTTTGAACAAATGGACTTAGTAGATATCTACAGTGTTCCACCTTACAACAGCAGAATATACATTCTTCTCAGATGGACATGGGACTTTCTCCAAAACAGACCACATACTAGCTCATAGAATATGCTTAACTAAATGCAAAGGAATTGAAATTATTCCAGGAATATTATCAGCTCATGGTGCAATAAAATTGGAAATCAGTGGGAAAAGAAACCACAAAAACTGCATAAACACATGGAAATTAACACTTTCCTGAAAAATCAAAGGGTCATGGATGAAATTAAAAAAGAAATTAGACAGTTTCTAAAATTAGATGATAATGCCAATACAACATACCGGAACTTATGGGATGCAGTGAAAGCAATCATATGAGGTAAATTTATACAGTGAATTTGCACATCAGAAAAACAGAAAAAGCTCAAATATATAATCTAACGTTGAACCATAAGCTTCTAGAAAAAGAAGAGTAAGTTAAACCAAAAGCATGTATGAGGGAGGAAATTATAAAGATCAGAGAAGAAACTAATGCAATTGAGACTAAGAAAATAATACAAAAATCAATGAATTGAGTTTGTTCTTTGCAAGATTAAATAAATTAGAGAAACCCTTAACTAACCTTATAAAAAAAAAAAAAAAGAAAGACCCAAATCCATGCAATTAGGAACGAAAAGAGTGAAATCTCAATGGAACTTGCAGAAATTCAAAAGATTATCAATTCCTACTTTGAGAACCTGTACTTTAATAAGATTTAAAATGGAGAAGAAATGGACAGATTCCTAGATGCATATGAACTACCGAAGCTGAATCAGGAAGATATAAAAATTCTAAATAACCCAATATCATCCAATAAAATTGAAGAGGTAATTAAAAACCTACCAACAAAGAAAAGCCCAGATCCTGATGAATTCACTGCTGAATTCTGGAAAAAATTTAGAAAAGTTCTAAAGCCACTATTCCTCTAACTCTTTAATGAAATTGAAAGGGAAGTAATACTCCTAAACTCATTGCTAGAAGCAAACATTACCCTGATACCACAAACAGAGAAGGATCCAAACAAAAAAGAACTATAGGCTAATCACATTAATAAACATAAGTGCAAAAATCCTCAATAAGATACTGGCAAACAGAATGTAGAAAATCGTCAAGGAGATTATACACCATGATCATGAAGAATTCATCTCAGGGATGCAGGGATGGTTCGACATATGCAAAGGAATAAATGTAATATGCCATATTAACAGCACCAAGACAAACACCATATGATCACCTCAATAATTGCAGAAAAAGCAGTTGACAAAGTCCAACACCCTTTCATGATAAAAACACTACAGAAAATCAGAATAGATGGTCTTTACCTCAATCTGATAAAAGCCATCTATGACAAACCAACATCATAATAAATGGACAAAAACTGAAAGCTTTCACTCTAAAATCAGGAATAAGACAAGAATTCCCACTATCACCACTCTTATTCAATATAGTTCTGGAAATATAAGACAGAGCAATTACACAAGAGAAAGAAAGAAAAAGAATAAGGATAAGAAGGGAAGAATTTAAATTATCATTATTTGCTGATGACATGAAACTCTACATAGAAGACCCCAAAACCTCTACCAAAAGACTCCCAGATTTAATACCCAAATTTGGCAGCATAGCAGGCTACTAAGTCAACACTCAAAAATCAGTAGCATTCCTGTACACAGATAACAAATGCACTGAAAGAGAAATTAGGGAAACCACAGCTTTCCCAATAACATCAAGAAAAGTGAAATACTTAGGAATCAACCTAGGAAAGTAAAAGACCTTTACTCTGAAAAAGACTATCAGAGAGGATATCATGAAATCAAAAGATATCCCTTGTTCTTGGATAGGCAGAACCAATACAGTGAAATTAGCCTTAATTCCAAAACTATTATATAGATTTAATGCAATCCCAATCAAAATACCAATACCATATATCACAGAACTAGCGAAAACAATGCTAAAATTCATTTGAAACTGGAAGACACCTAGAATAGCCAAAACAATTCTGGGCAACAAAGGCAAAGGAGAGGCTATCACAATCTCTTACTTGAAATTATACTACAATCTACCATGATAAAAACAGCACAGTTCTGGCAAAAACAAAAACAAAAACAGACCTGAGGGTCAAGGAATAGAATAGAAAATGTGGAATCAACTTTAAACACACTCAGCCACCTAATCTTTGACAAAGGGGTCAAATAACTTCCCTGGAAAAAAGATAGCGTCTTTAATAAATGGTGCTGGAAAAACTGGCTTTCCACATGCCCAAGATTAAACCTAGACCCCTATCTCTTGACATTCACTAAACTAAAATCCAAATGCATCAAAGAGCTAAATATTAAAACAGAAAACATTTAATCTGCTGGAAGATAAGAATAGGTAAAACTCTTGAAGACATAGGTATAGGCAAAGACTTTTTGAACAAAACCCCAATTGCACAAGAAATATTACAAAGAACCAACAAGTGGGATCACATCATATTAAAAAGCTTTTGCAGGCTGGTGAGATGACTCAGTGGCATAAGTGCCTGCCTGGCAAGCGCGAGGTCCTGAGTTCGACTCCCGGTACCCACATAAGAAAAAAGGGCTGGTGATATCGCTCAGCGGCACAGGTGCCTACTGGCACACAAGGTCCTGAGTTCGACCCCCGGTACCCACAAAAAAAAAAAAAAAAAAAAAGCTTTTGCACAGGAAAAGAAACCACCAACAGAGTGAAACCAGCAGCACAATATGGGAAAAAAATTTTTACTAGCTATTCCTCAGACAAAGCACTAATATCTGGAATAATTAAAGAACTAAAAATTATCATAATCCCCAAATTTGGGTATCTGAAATGAATAAATGTTTCTTAGATGAAGAAATACAAACAGCAAATAAATATATGCAAAATGTTCAGCATCATCACTGTTTATTTGAGAAATGCAAATTAAAACAATCTCACCCCAGAAAGAATGGCTATCATCAAGAAATCAACCAATAACAAATGCTGGTGAGGCTGTGGGGAAAAAGGAACTGTTGCTGGGAGTGTAGACTGGTGCAACCACTGTGGAAGTCGGTGTGGAGATTCCTCAAAAAACTAGGACTAGAGGTCCCATTTGACCCAGCTATTTCCCTTCTTGGTACCTTCCTGATAGAGCTAAAAGGATGATACCACAGTGATATATGCACCCCCATGTTTATATCAGCACAATTTGTAATAGCTAAATCTTGGAAACAGCCTAGATTCCACTGAACAGATGAATGGAAGAAAATGTGGTTTTTATATGCAATGGAGTATTTCTGTGCCATAAGCAAGGATAAACTTGAGACAACAACTGGAAACAAAGATTGTCTCACTCATCTATTAAATGTACCTTACTATAAATATTTTATATTCACATATTGTTCTTTACGAGGTGCTTTTTCAGTTGTGAAAACTGTTCAGATCAATTCTGGAAGTAAACTAATTTTTGAATCACATCTCTGAATCATTGTATCAGAAGTTGTTCAAATATTTTTCTAAAAAGTAAAAAACATTATTCAATTATATTACTCTCACTATGATATTAAGAGCACTTTCAATAGTAATGTTTTAGTGAAAGCCTACTTTTTCTTTGATCACAATAGTTAAACACATACTAATTATTTAAATACAGGATGACCAAAAATTGCAAGTTTTGCATTAATTTTTATAAGATAATATAACAGGAAATATAAAAATGACAATTTTATCAAATTTATTCAATACAAAATCAACTGGTTGAAATGATACCTTCCTGAGTGATGCTAGGGATAGTCAGTATGTAGACAAATATGCTTCCTGAGTGACTCTCAGGGTAAACTGTTAAGTGGTTAATATATTTGTTTCCTTTTTTGCTGATTCTTTTTAATGTTTGTGTTTCTTGATAGATTTAATTTTTTTAGTGAACTTTTTCAGACCTGCTTGGATCAGAATTTTTATAATAGTTAATGGGACTGGAGAAGGAATCAGTGAAGGAGTGATTTTGCCATTTGCAAATTGTTCCTTCACACCAGTAGTAGTAGCATTGTTTTTAATGCAAGGCTCCATTGTAGGTATCCTTTAAAATCATTCTTTCATATTGTTGAGGATTAATTTGCGCTGGATATCACTGTAGTGTAAGTGGGATATGCAGCGTCTCGCATAACAGTGAAAACGTTCGGCTCCACGGCTCAGAACTAGAACCAGAGTGCAGATTGTGTGTTCCATGCCCCTGATGGTGAAGATCAATAAAGAGAGCTTCAGATGGGCAGCATGGCTTCATCTATCCTGTGCATTCCAGCTTTCTGTTATGTGGCACAATGATTATTGTTTGGTCTCATTTTTGGATTTAAAAAATTTTATTGGTGCACTTTTGATATACATAATACATGATAACATTCATCATAAGGGTGGTACTATTGCAAGGTGTTAGAACTTTTAGGAGTTGTGGCCTCCTGAGAAGAAGTTAGGTCACTTAGGTGGCTGGCCCTTAAAGAGATATTGTGATCCTGGTCACTCCCCACTCTATTTGCTTTCCAGCTTTCATAAGGTGAGAAGGCCTGCTCTGCCATGTGCTCCCGCCATAATGTACTGCACTGCCACTGGCCCAAAGCAACAGGGCCGTGTGACCATGTACTGAAACCTTTGAAACCACAAGCTGAAGAAAACCTTTTCCCTTTTTAAGTTGATCTCAGATATTTTGTTACACTGATGAAAAATTGCCTAAAGTGTGTATATACACTCATAACTACATATCTATATTCATATCTACACATCTAGACAAATGAATTAAGAATTTTAAAAGATATTTCTACTCTTTGGGATTTCCAAATGAGCCACCCACCACAGCTCTCACTTGAATAATTAAGAAATATCCTAACTGGCTTCCTTGGTGTTGCTCTTGCCTCCTCCAACTCAACCACAGTCTCCAAGCCACAGATACAATTCAGGTCATATTACATCTCTGTTTAAAATCCCTGTATAATTTCCCATTATGCAAGAAACCCCAAACTTCTCCCAAGGCCCAAGATACACTGGTCATTGCCTACCTCTGACTTAGTCACCTCTTTACCTATTCTATAAGAACGACTCTTATTTACCTACTGCAGCCACAGTGGCTCCTTTAAGTTCCCAGGATACACTAGGGGCCTCCCTCATAAATGGTTCTTTTCCTCTGTTGCTTTCTGTTCTTTTTACCAATTCCATTCTGTCTTCAAGTCAGAATGCCCAGATTCTTGTCACTCATATGGCAACTTAACTGTCATGTCCACAGAGACATGCTTTCCAATCTAAAGTGTTCTCTCTGTCACATCACTCTGTTTTATTTTCCTCATAGTGCCTGTGACTATCTATTCATTTACTGATTTACTGTACTCACATGCTATCCTCCATATAAGCTGAAACCTACTCCCTCATGTATGAGCTAGTATTCACAGTGCTTAGAATATTGCTTGAACACAACATGCATTCAATAAATATCTGTTGTATGAATGCATAAATGAATGGATATGCTGGAAAGAGAATCACAGTATTCACATTTTGTTGCTCATTTTTTAATTTGCTAACAGGAATTCAACCTACTCTGTAAAGTTGTTAAGAATATTGAATAGAATTATATAACTAACTTTGAAATAGAGACATAGACACATAGTAAGTATAAATGTTAGTTCTTTCCTTTCTCTGCAAGGAATATACGTTTAATGCAGCTTACTTAAAAATTCACCAAATGACATAACAAAGCACACAAATCTTCAGAATCTGAGGAACCACTTCTTTCACCATTCCTCAGAACACTTTTGAGAACTCCTTGCACACCCTCTTACCAGTAAAGCCTGTTCACTCTCCACCTTTCCTCACTTCATATTTCTCTAGAGAAACCCTTGTCCCTAGGTAAACTCTCTTCCAGAAAAGAAGTTGGTTTCATTTGAGTCTTTCACAGTTGTACCCCAAAGTAAACTGACATACAGTACATACAATATTATGACCTTTGAATTCTCCAGCCTCTCAAATCAGGAGGTATTTCACGATTCCCTTACTACAGACAGATTAGTCTCTTTTAGCAATCTTCCTTCAGGACCTAATTAACACGCAGACTTGTCATTTGCCTCTCTTAGTTCCACAAGGCAGAGTTAAATTGTTTTACCTTGATGGGAACCAGTTACCTACATATCAGTTTTTCTTTCCATTTGCAGTTAAACTAAGGTGGCCACTTCTTGTCAGGTAATGAGTTGACGTGGAAGAAGTAGAGTGGCATTTTTTATTTTTTATTTTTTTGGCTAGAGCAGAGTTAGAGTATATATGGGAATGAGTGCAATAAGTGTAATCAGATTGCAGGATCTGAAGAGCCTGTACTTGCCTGCATACTGTTAAATACTAATTTCTAATGAGCAAAAATGCTTGGACCGCTGAAATACATTCATATCTTGTCTTTTCCGCAGCCCACAGCAGGGAAGTGTGCATGGCCAAGGCCAGATACCCAGCTAAACTGAGAATACTCTGAGAGGACTGCATAAGTATCTTTATTCAACATCCGTATTAATAGACATGAGTCCTTTCCTCTTCTTGAGACAGGTTCTCTCCACCAAACGTTTAGAAAATACTGCACATGGGGGACTCAGCTGTATATAGTGATAAGAATTATCATTAATGTTTAAAACAAGCCTGCTAGCTGGGTATCAACTTTCTCAGCTGAGGAACTGATGTAACCTGCATGAGGCCTGGTTGCCATTATTTAACAAATCTGGAAATTTACCTCCAAGTATAATTTATTTGCTGCAAACCATTTGTATCAAATTAATAGATGTATTTCAACTTGTTTTGAAAAGTATGAAGACTGATGCATAAAAATTTCCTCTTTATAATCTAATCCTAAAGTCCAATGGTGTTGCCCATGTTTTCTCCCATATTTATCTCTACACTACTCTCATCCACATAGCCACACTGGACTCTAAGATACTCCCATTTTTAAATTTCATTTTTTATGAACTTTGTATTTCCAGTATTACAATTTATTTGAAATACTTATTTGAAATATTAGCTTTATGTAAGCCAATTCTGGATCCCTTAGTAAATATGAATTGTGGTTCAGTGATTCTCAAAGTCTGGTATACAACTAATCTACATCAGAATTACTTCTGGCTCTAAAAATGGTGTTTCATCTGAATTAGACTTTTGGAAGCAGTGGTTGTGGGCTTTGGTAACCTCTGTTTCAACAGGCATCCTACTTATGTGAATGTACAACAAACTTTGAAACTTCCAGTTCTAAGCTCTACATTGTGTGTGTGTGTGTGTGTGTGTGTGTGTGTGTGTGTGTTGCGTATGTTGCTGGGAATGAAACTCAGGGTCACATGCATGCCATGCAAGCACTCTACCACCCAGCTATATCCCCAGTTCCAAGCCTCTACATTTAGTACTACCAATAACTGCAACTCAATGAATTATTGCTCACAAAGTACAACCAAGAAAAGAGAGATATCATGTGCGGACCACTATTTTGCTTGTTTCTTTTTTAATCTCACAATTCACTTGTTAGGTAGATGCTATGTGACAATTTCATATGCTGAAGGTAAATCTCAGAGTAGTTAAGACCACTTATTAGCACAGCTCTAAATTCAAAAAGTTTCAGTTTCATTCCATTTGCTTTGAGGTTTGTTTATGTATAGCCCATTTTCCTCTTTGTTACTGAGGAGGCTACTGCCTTACCTTTCCTACACACCGTTCCCCTAGTGACTCCCTTTCTTAGGATTTTGTCCTAAACCTGTATTTCCACCAGCTAGAACCTGGAAAACACATGGTAGGAGAGGAGGAGGAAGCAGATCCTGCTGTCTTGAGGGGCTGCCTAAGTGGTGCATGGTTATTTTTCATTTCGGCTATTTAGGTGGGTAATTGGAAACATCTGTGTTTCCTGTGTGATGGATGGAATTGTCTCCCTTACTTTCCCTGTGACTCCCAACAGCTCTGAGAACAAAGCTCTGCACACAGGAGACCTTCAGTCACTACACTTGACTAATGATTGCATATGTGCCTGACAAGCCCAGGATCCATTGTGTACTGCAAATGAATGGGCTAGGTCTAGATAAAGAAAAATATCATGTAGTTTGTTTCTGAGGTTTCTTCCTGGGGTCATAGAAGTTGTCTGAGTGACAAAGTAAAAAGAAGGGTTGGAGTGAGCTAACTTTTATGTGAATGTAAACATCTTTCCCTTTTTGTGCATAGAAAGACAACACACAGAATGATTATAAATGTGGACTCTGGAGTCAGACTATTAGGGCTAATTTATCCCCCCCACTTATGAGCTGTAAAATTTCTGTAATGAGGGGAAAAGTAGCACCTGCCTAATAAGTGAACTGTGAGGGTTAAATGAGAGAGCAGGTAGCAGAGTGACTGACATAGTCAGCAATTACAGATGTTAAATTAAATATGATTACTTATTACTAGTTAATATCTCTTTAGAGGACCTCATGAGTGAGACAGGGAGACTGCTGTTTTACATACATTATCACAGACTCTGGGAGGGACATGCCTGTAGCAGGTGTTGTCCATACCCTACTCATATCTCCTAAGCCCACTTCAGCTGTCCCTTGGCAGGCATCTTGTGTACAAGCTGACTTGACACCATAACTGCTCCAGGGTGTTCTCTGGCTACGTTAGGTGTCAGTTCTGGGGAGATAATGCCCAAGGAAAAACCCTTGAGCTGCAGGCAAAACAGTTGCCCATTTCCCAGCTTCCTTGCTCCAGCGCTGAGGGTGTTCTGGACACCTTCCTAGTCCCCAGCAGGACTCAGCTCCAGGCACCCAGGGTGACAGGCTGCTCATCATCACATCTCTACTGGTCTCTCCCCTTTTCTTGACCCATTTGTCTACTTCCTTACATGTTTTCTGGGACATCTCGCAAACCCTTGCCTCAGAATCTGCTTTTAGGGAAATATAGACTAGGACGGTATGGACATCCTCACTTTAAACTTGGTATCCTGAGGTTCACAAAGGTTTTCTGGACTCCAGAAACTTTACGGTCTTCCTCTGTGCTGTAGCTGTCTTTTGGCCTTAACATAAGCTTTGTAGTACCACAACATCACATGCGCAGTGCTCTGTGGATATCGAGTAAGCACCCCTCAGGAATTAAGGAGAGTTTTACAGAGTGAGGGAAATAACAACTTCCCCTTTAAAGGCAGGAGGGCAAATGCATGCCTAGGGAAGGTGGGCAGGATAGGATTTACAAGCAGTCACATACAAAAGAATGACATTGGGCTGTAACAAAGCAAACACACCTTTGCTTCCTGTGTCCCACAGCTCTACATCCCACCATTCCACTTGAAAAGCTCAGGGCCTGCTCATTGTCTAGCAACTTATGGGTTAATTCAGTAGTGGACTTTCAGAACCCTACTCCTGCAAGAGCTGATGAGTCTATTCATTAACCATTCCCCAGAGCTTCCTGAGTAGTAAATATTTGGAATCTACCCATCTTGGCAAAAGGAAGAACACTAGCAAAGATATTTGCTGATTAAATACCATGCTTCTCTCTCACACTTTCCTTTCCAAAATGCTCTATTCATCTCTCAGCTGAAAAACAAATGTCTTCTTGATACATTGGCCAACATAAATTTTTAATGCCATAAGCAATTACCCAGTCAGTTCCTTCCCCACAGCAAGAGAGCTATTGAAACAGTTCACTGCCTAGCAGGGAAGACTTCCACCTAAGATGGCAGAAACATATGGTCTTTCAATATGTCAGTAGTTCTCCGCATTTCTCTCAAGTTGGCATGGAAAAGAGGGAGCCTGCAAATTTATGGTCAATGAGAAGTGCGGTCCATGTGAGGTTCGGTGAGCTGAACAAAGAAAAATGACTGCAAAGGAGGCAAAAACCACAATAGACAACACAATGCCAAGTTCATACTTCAAGGGGGAGGGTGGTATTTTTCACATTGATAAAGTCCTCTTTGCTGACAGTTTGGTGAGAGAAAGAGCATAACAAGTGGTCACCAAAGCCCCTTTGATGATCTACCGTGCTCTATATTAGAAATGGGTGTGTGCCAAGGTGTGCTGAATATGTCTGTGTATGACTGTACTCTTTACCTGGAAGATTCAGGCTTCGAGGGGAAGGGAAGGGAAAATTAACAAACCCACGAGAAATGGCTGGAAGATGTCATGTAAAAACATTCAAAACAGGCCAGAAATGGCACACCTTTAAAAGATATATATGATAATTTTTCTTTGTGTGTGTCACAGCAGGGAGAAGAAAGATAAATAAAGACACACATTTCATCAGGAAATAATCAAAATGAGAGGTAGATGAGTAACAGCCCCAAAGCCATATGTGTAGTAGAAGGTTTGTTCTTGAACAAATCACCTAATGTAGCTAAATCTGTTACCTCTGGCCATATAGGACATGCAAGTACCTTTTCTGAAAATAATGATCTTGGATCATAACTACTCTCTACCTAGTAATTCTGGAAGCCAATGGCCTCCAGAAGTAAGATATACGTAGGATGTACCAGAGCTGAAAAGGGTGGCAGAGGGGTGGTTAATACTTTCTTAGTCTCTGTGTAAAGACTTCCCATGCCATCTTGCTCCATTCTTGGGAGAAGACTGAGCTGGAAGGCTCTGGAGAATGCTGGTGCTTAAGGAAGCTGGGCATTGTATTGACCGTATTCTTTGAGTTTTAAGTCAGAGGTGATTTTGCCAGCTCAAGAAAAGACCCTTCTTCCTAAATGGCAGTTGCAAAGTCCTGAGAAAAAGAAAACTGGTACCAGAAAGGAGATGCAAGTTTTTACCACTATGCAATTTCATTCTCAAGCACCAGTCTGGTACCTAGTACTCTTCTAGGCCCTGGGCGGTGCTACAAATACCTTCATGAAAGCGGTTCAAGAAATAATGGTGACATGGCATGAGGTAGCACTCCACTAGGGAGGCCAAAGAAGAGGAAAAGCTTTGTGCGAGTCTTCACAGATCAGTTTAAAGGTATTCAGAGTCCAGGTTTCACTTCAATGGTGAAATTTGGCATTTCGGGTGGTGTGTACAAGATACAAAGAGAATGTGACAGATTCAACAGAGAGAGGTTTATGAAACAGAAGCATAAGTTGGAGCAGCAGATCACAGGCGCTGCGGCAGAAGAAGAGAGGAGGAGGGGAAGGAGTGGGCATTCTCATCCCACGGGAAGCTTTGACAAAGGAAGCAACATTGTCTATTTGTGTTTCAAAAAAGGAAGCAACAAAAATAGTTCTAGCAAATATTTATTATACTATTATACAAGCAATTTTTCACGTAATTACTTTTTACAGCAATACTGTGTGGAGCTCTATTATTATTAGTCCCATTTTACAGGTGGGGACAATGAGGCACTAGGAAGTGAACACACTAAGTGGTAGAGCCAGTAAGTGGTGAATTTGCAGCATTTGTGTAAGGGCAACCTGCCTCCACAGCCCAAGCTTTTAAACTTTGCTCTGTTGCTTCTTCACAAAAGACTTTTAGCAAATCCATGTAGTATCGGTGTACTAATTCCTCTTCACTTTTAAGATGGGAAAATTAGATAGAGGAAACAGACTCGACTTGGGAATGGTCATATGAAAGAATTTTCTGTGTTTAAATGATCCTATTAGCCAATGTAGCTCCAGATGTTTTCAAAAACAAATTTAAAAAAATGTAAAGCCCATAAAAGGAGGCATTTCACAGGAGTTCCTAAATCTTAGTATTCCATTACAAGATATGCTTAATAAGATGCTTGGCAATGACCACAAATGGTGATGACACTCATTTGTGTAACAATAACAGTGTCAGGTAAAAAGGAGCTATTGGTTTCAACCCTTCTCACCACACTCCTGCTGCTGTCACCTGGCACTCTTTTTTTTTTGTGGGTCCCGGGGGTCGACCTCAGGACCTCACGTGCCAGCAGGCGCCCATGCCTCTGAGCGATATCACCGGCCCTTTTTTCATATGTGGGTTCCGAGAGTCGAACTCAGGCCCTCGCGCTTGCCAGGCAGGTGCTCACGCTGCTGAGCCATCTCACCGGCCCTGTCACCTGGCATTCTTGACTGAGCCCTGTAGACTGGCGTTTACAGCCAAGGTGATCTATACTGTTAATGGAAAAAATTAACTATCAGAAATACACACACAAATCATGTAACTGACTATTTACCAACTTTGATGGTAGCTTTTCATTGAAGCATAAATGATTTCAGGGCAATTTCAAAAAGCCACTTACCTCTCCAATGCATATCCATCTCTGTGTTAAAGCTCGCTTGCAGAGCATGATTTCAAACAGCAGGCATCATGTTCCCTGCTAAGATAAAGGCCTTCATGTCCTATTCAGTCATTGTGAAGGCTCCTTACAGTATCGCCACACAGTAAATCAAGGACACATTTGTTATTTATGAGAAATGTAGACCTCTTTGTATTTCCCTACAACATCCTTTCAGTCTCCCTTGTTCTGAGCTTGTTACTTCTTTCTCACTGTCATCTTTGCTAAGTGGAGCAATTGAAAATGCCCCCTCCGTACAAACAGTTGAATGTTTATTGAGAAAGTTGTAAGAAATACACACCTACTGGTCAGATGGCTGTGTTTGAGTGTAGAGTTACCTTCAAGATGCAAGACAAACCGAGGTGGCTTGATGATGCACACCCTTGCCGAAAGCTTCTCTCATCCTATTTACCCAGCAGGACAGAAATTTCTCATTGGGCCTCATAATCAAGCTCATGTAAGATTTAGTATTAAAAACTCATCAAAACCACTTTCATTCTAACAATGGCAAATTAGCTGCTTAGCAATAGTAGATTGGGATGACATAATTCAGTGCTTGTGCTCTTTTGGCTCAGAAAATAAAGAGTGGAAAAGGTAGATAAGTTTGATTATTTTTTCTTTTTGTTTTTGAGACAGGTCTTGCTACATAGCCCAGGCTGGCCTTGAATTTGCAGCAATCCTCCTGCCTCGGCCTCCTGAGTGCAGGGATTACAGGCATGTGCCATCACGCCTGGAAGATAAGTTTAATTTTTATCATGGACTATGACAGTAAGTAAATATAGCCAGAAATGATGTCACCAAACAGCCCCTCACTAGGTGTCACAAAACTCTATTGAGGCTGACTATACGCAGCTGGTATATCATAGACTAAAAGATTCTGGCTCGATTTGCCTTCTTAGAAAGCTAGCCAGCAACCTCCCAGCTCAACAGGTTCCAGGAAAGGAATAATTTGATTTTACTACCCAGAGAAATTTTTGCTAAGGAAGAAAAGACTGCAAATAAATTTATGGTTTTAGGAACTTCCCGAATGTCCAAATGTTTGGGAAAAAAAGTCACTCCATTCTTAATAAAGTAAGTTGCCCTACGGGTATATAGCTCCTTTTTAGAACTGGTAACTGGGCAAAGCTCTCTAATAAAACAACTGATTATTCAAAATACTTGTTTTGAAACTCTTCTTTTATACCACAAACTTTGTCCAATTATGACCAACTTTTCCTCATAAAAAGAAATGCCTTGGGCCGGTGATATAGCTCAGTGGCATAAGTGCCTGCCTGGCAAGAGTGAGGTCCTGAGTTCAACTCCCAGTACCCACATTAAAAAAAAAAAAAAAAAAAAGAAAAGAAATGCCTTAATCTAGACACCCAAACTTAAAAATAACTACCTCTAGCTTCCCTCTCCTAAGACACTGATAAGACTCTGTTAAGGCAGTATTCTCTCTTACTGTCATAAGCAACACAAGTAACTTTGCTTTCTCAACAGGCTATTTTTGCAGCTTTTCCAGGGACTTAGCTGTCAACATTCCAAACCCCAAGCCATTAACTACTGTGTTCTATTGCTTCATTGAATTTCACAAATGGAGAATGTTAGAGCTTACTTTACTGTATACTTAGGATATATGGAGTTGCTAGTTCATAGGCAACTTCATGTTTAGCATTTTGAGGAAATGTCTATATATTTTCCTTCTCCATATTTCTGCTTTCTCATTTGAAGAGATCTAATGCAATGAAATCAAATACTCAGGACTTTTTTGAGGTAAAACAGAATCAAAGATGTTGCTTGGGGAAGGAGGGACTGGAAAACACTGGTTAGAGGGACTTCGCAGAAGGAATGAGGTTACAGACCTTAAAATAGAGAGATAATCCTGGATTATCCAGAAAAGCAGAATGAAATCACATGGGCCTTTCAAAGTATAGGAGAAGGCTGAAGAGTCAGCAAAAGAAATATGCTGACAGAAAAAGGACTTAGCAGGTACTGGTAGCTGAGAGGAACTTGAACCACGATTGTGGGCTTTGGAGAGGCAGGATGGGGATCACAGGAGAGGGAGTCAGGGCAGAGTCTAGAAATAGAGATCCACCCATAGCTGAGAGAAGTGAAATGGGGACCTCATTCCTATAATCACAAGAAACTGAATTCCTCCTATGAACTGAATGAGCAAGGCAGAGATTCTCCTGATAGCTTCCAGAAAGAAACAGCTCTGGTGATACCTTGATTTTAGCCCAGTGAGATCGATGTTGGACTTCTGACCTACATCACTGTGAGATAATACAAATGTGTTGCTTAATTGTGTTACTAATTCTGGTACTAATTTTGTGATAGACAGTTTTTTTTTATAGCACCCAAAGGAAACTGATATAAGAAATGTGACACAAATCTCCTTTTGAATTAGTCAGTTTTCCCGTTGCAGAGACACAACATCCAACACCTACAACTCAAAGAAGGAGAGGTTTAATTTGTCTCATGGTTTCAGGGGATTTGGTCCATAGTTGCCTGGCTCTATGGCAGAAAAATTATGGTAGAGAAAATATACTGAGTTCATGGCACCAGGGAAGCAGAACAGGGAAATAGTGCAGGGAGAAAGGGGCAGGGGACCAGATATAATACCCAAGCTCACACCACGACCTACATGGACACACCTAGAAGTGTGCTCCACCAATCCCCTGCACAGATCTTAAGCCAATCAAGTCGATACAAACAAGCTGAACCATTACACCTATACTAGACTTAACTTTATTTTCTTTTACTTTATATTTAGTACACAGGAAATGTATTCAGGGATTATTATAGTTTGGACCTCAAATGTCTTCCAAATGCCCATGTGTTAAGGCTTGGTCCCCAGCCTGTGGCACTATTGACACGCGGTGGAGCATTTAAGAAGTGGGGAGTAGTGAGAGGTTGGGTCACTGGGGAAATGTACAGGAAAGGGATATTGGGATCTCATGCTCACTTTTTCTTTTGTCTTTGCTTCCTGGCCATCTTGAGATGAACAGCTTGTACTACTGTACTCTTTTGCTTTAATGCTCACCTCACAAGCCCAAAAGACATGGAGTTAGCTGATCACAGACTGAAACCTCCTAAACTATGAGCCAGGCAAACATTTCCATTTTTAAGCTAATTATCTCAAGCATTTTGTTAGAGTGATGAAAGTCTAAAGGATTATTAAATGTAACTAGTGGCAAGGGCAGGACTCTGGTAGTGCCTTTTGATGGGCTCCCTCTTTATACAACCATCTCCCAATTATTTGAAAACATTTCAAATGTAACTCACATATTTCAGTCTTATCATAATCAGATCATTCTAGAAGTTCTGGCTTCTCAGAGCAGAAAAATTAGGCAGATGTACATAAACTTATCTTTACTTTCATAATTGTGGGCTGGCAATAAATGGTTAGATTCCCTATTAGAAGAGTTGTGTTCTCTATACTCATCCATCTTATTTATTTTTTCATATATATTTTGTCTCAGTTTAAAGTACAAATAGTAATGAAATTCACTCACAGAACATGGACTATATTAATAAATACAAAGTGATTTACTTGAATGCCTACAACACAAACAAGAATTTATGAGGGGTTAGGCTTCTCTAATGTACACATTTGTGGAACCACATTGCTAATTATAAATACTATTAATCTTCCAGACATTCATGACAAGAATGAAGCTATACATCATTGATTACTAGAAGTGGTGCTGACAAAACAAAGGAAAATTTGTTTCTTTCATTTCTAATATGTTACAGAATATATCCAAACCCTTGTGTACAAACAGAAAGCATTTTATTGAAGGCAGGGATCTCCTGCAGGCAGCAGGCCTTTATGGAAATTATAATTACATACTAATGGGTGTTTGGGTCATTAATTCTATTGATATATCATTTTGTTGATTTTTAGAAACTTATGTCCTGAGATTATAAATAAAAAAAGTCAAGCATATGCTCAAACCAAATTAGGTGAAACAAGTTAGAATCTACTCTAAGTCTAGTTTGGGAAGATATAAAGGAATGCATGTGGGTGTCAGGAGGATTATGTTTAGATGACTAAAGTTGGCTGTGTATTGGGCAATAGGGAATGGTGGAGTCTGTGGTAAACAGTGAGGTCAGAACCTTTCAAAAGTAGGAAGCTGCTACTTGGATCCAGCCAGATCTTGCAGCATGCAAATAAGGGCATGGTATTACCAGGCTTGATCTTTCAAAGAAAATCAAAATATATACTTATTCTTATGAAATTTCCTGATTTTTAAAATATTAACAAGTGAGCATGTAATTGAACACTTGCAATTTTCAGTTTGGGATCTCTTATCTCAGGCTGGCTGACAAAAGGGAAAAGAAAGTAATACATACTGTTTTATGTTTGTAAATATCCTTTGTAAAAGTTTACAGTTGTAGAGATGCCAACAAATAGAAATAACTCTTGTCACTCTGGTACCAGGCAAAAATGTCATTATTTCAGAGACCTTCCCTGTCCAAGTTCAAAGATCTAGAAACTATGTAGAGCCATGATTAGAGAACAGGTCCATATGATCCTATACTTTTTCCTGTTTTGACTTTTCCTCTAAGGTGAGTTTAAAGGGCAGATAAGAAGGTGGAAGACATAACCAGCTTCAATCGTTTATTATTAGTTCACTTTAACCAAAGCAAAAGGAACCAAAGACTCCTCTACTTGATCCTTAAGAGCAGTAATTTTACTTCATATTCTCAAATAGCTACTAAAAGGATTCTAAAAATAAAAATCATAGAAAAAACTAAAACCAAGTATTTTATTCCTTTTCCTCCTTTCCTTCTGCCTTATACAAAGGTCAAAATAATCTATCTTTGAAATTTTAACAAGGCTACAGATCATTAAAAATATCTTTTTGGTTAATCAAGTTTTTATATGGTTCAATTGAGGCACACAGTATTGCTGACTGGGATCAAATTCTGAATGAATTTTCTTGTCCACTCATCCAGCAGATACTGGCAATGCTAAGTAAAAAATGGCAGTCCTTATTTAACTTATGTAATTCAATTGTTTGTGTTTCTGCTCATCTACCCATCTGTCTGATACTTAACAAGCTACTTCTATAAGCTAAGCATTACGCTAAGTGCTAGGGTATAAAGCAAAACAACTCTACTAGCATTAGAAATTGACATTTTGAGCAGTTACAGATCATGTGCTAAAATAAAAATGTCATTATTATTATTGCAGTTGTGCCTAATAATTGTTGAACATTTACTATGTGCCAGGCACTGTTCTACATATGTGACATATATTATATTTAATTCAAATAATAACTCTAAAAAAGATACTATTGTAATCCTGGCTTATAGCTAGTAAAACTAGAACTGAGACCAGATCCACTCAATTAGTTTTTCTCTAAAGCTTGCAGACCTAATTATTAACAATGAAGCTATAAATTATAAGAAAAGAACTGTTAATTATGATAGGCAACAAGGTGATTCCATAAAAACGTCTTCAAATTGGAGCTGAAGAAGTACTAGATTTTGACACTTACCTATTTTCTTTTTGTCAACATTGCTATGATTATGGCTATTACCCCATATTTTATCTATTACAGTATGAGTCATGAGCGTGAGTAGATTTTTAAAACATTTGCACTATGGCAATTATAAAACAATGGCTTGATTAATAGTTTTACAGGCAGTCGTAAGTATTGATTTTGGGATGTATAATTCTATTAAGCAATGATTTCAGCAATCAACTGCTCTTATGTCTTTAAACGTCTCTGATAGTTAAAATTCCAACCAATGTGAAAGATTCCGTATTTAACAAAATCACAACTTTTAAAGTTAATTTTTAATCACCTTAGTTTAGCGAAGCATAAAAAATTCCTGCCCATAAAGGGGAAGCTGACATTTTTTTTTTTTTCTATGCTGGGCACAATAATTTTTAAAAAGTCAATTTTATTCTTTTGATTCCTGTAGTAAACACAATTGTAAGTGAAGAATATCTTACCTGAACTGTTTTATTGGTAACTAAACCACCCAGAGAGCATTAGAAATGGCTGTCAGGAAAGGCTGACTAGGCTCAAACAGTGTGACCAAGACCTAGTTTCTCATTCCAAGTTTTGATTTCTCTTCCCTGGGACTCCTACTCTGTGGCCTCAGAATGGTTCCTTGTGGATCTCAAGCCCATACCCGTGATCAGACAGGCTTAGTCTGAGTGGCACACTCATCACTATGGCCACCATTATTGATTTAGTCAGAACTGCTTGCTATCTTGGACTTGGGAACCAGCTGGAACACACAAAAGGGCTAAAAAAAGGAAACTTGGGCACTCTGTTCCCAGAGGAAGGAAGAGCGGCTGATGACTGCAAATAATGTCCATCATTAAAAACACTGAATGTTCGTTATACACGCTTCTATATATCAATTCTTCAAAATCCTACAAATACCTACTGTGCTAGTAGGTACACAATACAATGATTAAAACATGGATTCTCTGAGTTTATAGCCTCTAGAAGTGAAGTGTAAATTCAATAGGGGAGAAAAGATCAAAGAAAAACCTAATAAGCCCTGCACACCTGAGAATATCACAGAGATGATCCGTTCCAAAGAATGACCGATAGTCGAGGTTCTGGAGAACTTGAGTAATCCAGAAAAGGTTAATATTCAGTTTTCTAGTTCAGAAAGTATGCCATCCACTGTAGGAAGCTTCCCATTAAGGAAACCTTCTTTTAGAAAAGAATTTCAGGGCCAGTGATATGGCTCAGCGGCACAAGCGCCTACTGGCAAACGCAAGGTCCTGAGTTCGATTCCTGATACCCACATAAAAAAAAAAAGTTCAATTCACATTTTGCTACTTTAGAGAATTTCATTTGTTTGGATTATTAGCATTTTAGGCATATCTGAATTTTGTAATTCAGATAAATTTCAGATAATGTCCAAAGTCAACTTTGTCTCTATCATATGAAACATCAGTAGAGTTTGCAATGTACACGTAGAAATTTTTAAACCATCCATAATGAATTTTCCTCCTTTTTCTCTGACATATCTCCATGTTGTGATTTTAAAATAGCATTGCAGGCCCGGTGAGATAGCTCAGCGGCATAAACACCTGCCTGGCAAGCGCGAGGTCCTGAGTTCAACTCCTGGTACCCACATAAAAAGGAAAAAAGGGCCGGTGATGTCACTCAGCGACACAAGCACCTGCTGGCAAGCACAAGGTCCTGAGTTTGACACCCGGTACCCACGTTAAAAAAATAATAATAAAATAAAAATATAAAGTAGCATTGCATTATTCCTTCTAAGGCATTTTTCTTCTCCTTTTCTAGGGAACTACTTATCCTCCAAAATCCAGTTCAATTATAACTTGGCAGTTTTTCCTAGACTAATGCTTAGTTGTAGTCCTATAATTCAACATATCTCTTACAGGTCCCTTGTTGCAGCCTGTAAACTGAGAAGGTAAGGACCTGTCCCTTGTTTGTCTCAGTGTCTCCATAGGCTTCCATCCTGCCTGATACTGCAGATGATCAATGCATATTTGTTGCTTTGCCCCTTCTGCCTTCCTCCAGGAAGAGTATTCTGTGAAATGTCTTGAAAGTAGAATAGAAACTTGAGAAATTAAATCAGGGTTATTTCTTTAGGAGCTGCAATTGGGAGAGTAAATAGCTTTGCTAGTTCTAATCCCCTTCTTCAGATTTCTTATCTAAGGCAGAATATGCTGGTAGCAAGCTATGCATGCAATCAAAGAGGACTCAGGGCTCAGAGCTACTATGCTGGCAGAAAGGGTGCAGAAGATTCAAAATGACTGCACACTGCTGAGCACCTCAGTTCCAGAGCATTGTGTTTTGTCTACAGCACTGGGATTCTGAGAACCTAAAAACTTCGAGGCTCAGAAACACATTTGCAATTATTGAACTCAGAGAAAGCTCTTCTGAAAATTTCATTTGCAAAAGGCGATGTGACTGGGGATTGGAAGAGTACCCCTGAGCCTTCGTAAATGAAGTACGTTTATTACTTGCAATGCTTTGTTTTGTTCTATTAATGAGAAGAAAGCAAACTGCAAAAGCAATGTTTGCCCAAGTTTCACTCTCACAGGTATTTCAATGGAATTGCAATAATTAAAGCGAAAAGAATAACGTGGGTCGAATGGCGTTGGACAGATTCTCATCACTGGATAAGGTCCCAGGGTCATGGGATCTGAGTCTCCAGGTGAGGGGTGAGTTGCCCTCTTAGCAATGTACTTATCCTTCCAATTCACATGACTCAGAACCAAAATAACAATGTCTATGGACGATCCCCTATCAAGACCAGTTACGTAGCTGGCTGTGGTGGCCCAGGCCAACCCTGCTAGGCTGAGGCCTGAGTATCACAAGTTGGAGCCCAGTTTAGGCAACTTCATGACACTGTGGGGGAAAAAAAAAATGACCAAAATAAAAACAAAAATAACCCAATCTCTCATCCTTCTAAAAAATGGCCCTGTTAATACTGGCTCAGTCATTCATTTCTCTAATTTGCATGTAACACCAGACATAAGCTACCAAATTTGTCTGAGGTCTCAATGGATCTGTCTGCTCTTCTAACACATTGTTCTCAGCATGACACAGTAAAATCAAAATGTCCCTACTAAATGTCAAGTCAAATATACACCTCTGGTCTAGCTTCCATAAACTCAAATAAAAATCCAATGTATATGGATGGCCCAACTCTTCAGGAAAACTGAATGTAATATTTTAAATTGGGTGCTATTTGGAGTAGTTCCAAAGGAACGGGATCATCTTTTGTGAGATTTCTGGGATTCTCTGCTGTTCTCTCTTCTCTCTTCCTAATGCATTGAAAAGATATTTATGTTTAACAACTTTCATTTTAAAAATAACCATAACTGAAAACCCTCGTCTGTGTTACAGCCTTTTATCTACTTCATTTAGGCTCCTGTATATGTAACAAATCCCACATATTTAAAAATCCAAATTAAGAATTGATGTTCTTCTTTTTATTTCTCATAGTCCCAGGGCTTTTCTTGTCTAAAATGTTGTTAGCATCCACATGGTCCCTCGAGTAATAGAGATATAGAGCACTCTCTGGGCTTCATCCCCACTGTTACCCACATCTTGAAGTTATGGTTCTTAAGATTCCGTCAGCATTACCTAGTGACTTCTCAAAAGGCAAGTTTTCAGGCTTCCTTTAGCTCCAGGGCTTCTGAACCAAACTCTGATGAACAACTCTGATGTTTTTGCTAGTTTCCAGGTGACTGTGATACACACTGGAGCTTCACAACCATGTGTCCAGAACCAATTTTTTTTTTTTTTTTTTTGCAGTACTGAGGAAGGAACCCAGGGCCTTTGGAATGAGCTATATCCCCACCCCAGCCCTATATTCAGTTTTTATTTTGACACACGGTCTCACTAAGTTGTTAATTTTCCTAGGCTGAGTTCAAGCTTAAGATCCTCTTGCCTCAGCCTCCCAGAGTGCTAAGACTACAGTTGTGCACTACCACACCTTGCAAATCCACCCTGTTTTAGCCCAGAAACTGCAATAGACTCTTAATTCCCCTCCTACTCTTTCCCCCTCTATTCATTATCTTCCCAGCAAAGTCATTTTTATTCCTAAATGATGCAGTCACTTCTTTTTTATTTATTTATTTTTTTTGTGGGTACCGGGGGTCGACCTCAGGACCTTGCACTTGCCAGGAAGGCACTTATGCCACTGAGCCATCTCACCAGCCCAATGCAGTCACTTCTTATTACCTCTTTTAGTGGTTTTTAAATTCACTTCAAAATAAAAGTAGCAAGGTTTACCACAGTGTACAAGGAACCGCATTAACACAACTCTTACATTTCCTCTGACTACACCCTCTCTTTCTTACTAATTACTCTGTAGCCTTGTCAGCTTTCTGACTTCCTTGGTCACACCTACCTTTACAGTGGTAGCTTCTCATTCAGTGGATCCCTTCATCTCTACTTCCATTATTCTCTCTCCTACCATCTTTCATGTTACACTTTGGAAAAATGACACACATGTTTGTTTACTTGTGTACCTCGTGATTCCATTTTAGACAAGCAACTGCATGAGAACAGGAATTTTATTTGTTTCTCTCTCCATTGGGTACCTAACCACCATCTACAGTGCTTATTATATCATAGGTATTTTAACAACAACGATGATAAAAACTTGTTGAACGGCCAATGAAATACAATTCTCATGAGAGATGAAATAGAAACCAAACGAAGAAAAATAAAATCAAGGCTGATATTTATTCTTAAAATTAGTTTGTTTAAGTATGCCAGATCATATCTGAAGTTGATAAATGCCAGTAGGAAATATTGTTGTATATGGATAAATTATATATGCCAGAGATTTAATTTTGGGCTGTATTTTACACTTAAAAAGATTGATTAAGTAGCCTATTTACCCTCCTGGGTTTTATAATAATCCCTTTAAGTATACTTGAAGTGCACTTCATGCATAACACAGACCTTGACTTTGTATATTTAGTCTTGGTAGACCCATTTATGTATTACACAAGCAACACCAAATAAATAAATAAATACTTCGGGTATGCCAGCTAGACTATACTGCTGTGATTATGCTTTTGATCACTGCACCTTGAGTTTACCTTTTGGTTTTTTGTTTGTTTTGTTTTATATTTTCCTTTTGTTTCCAAGTTTAGTGTGCCTTAGGTTCATGATAGCTCTAGCTGCTTCTTTAGCTTTGGCCTTTCATGGTCTTCTCAGCCATGGATGGCACTGGCTACCTGGCTTCACCCATTCTTTGAAGCCAGATCACAATCTGTTAGACTCAATCTTAATGTCAGTTCATTTGGCTGGAGGACCACAGGAGAGGGAGAATTGGATAGGTGTAAGCACAACCCAGGCCAGGGTGATGTGCAAATGAGGTAAGTGGCTTGTGGTGATTTCACTAATCCCTTTTTGAAACCAGGAAACATCCCCACCCCATCCCACAGCCAGGCATCGATTCTGTTTTCCATTGCCAAGAAGACTTGTTCTCAATGTCTACAGTGCCTTCTAACTTATAGACTAATAAAGGCTAATAACATAATTGCTGCCTTTGGAAGAAACAGAGCAAGAATTTTCTGTTTTAGTGACTATGATGGTTAATTTTGTGTCTTGACTTGACTGGGCCGAAGGGTGTTATTCTAGATGTAAGGAAGTTTCTGGATGTGACTATCATTTGAATCAGTGGGCAGAGCTCAGCATAGGGCCTGCCCTGATGTACAGGAGTCTCCATTCCACTCAAGGCCCAAATAGGACAAACAGGCTGCATAAGAGAAAAACTCTCTCTCTCTCTCCCTCCCTCCCTCCCTCCCTTTCTCCCCCTGCCTGACTTCAAGCTGGAACATCACCTGGCAGAAGAGGACGTAATCTTATGTGAAGAAGTGGCTGCTTATGCAAGGTCACATTTTACAGAAAAGGGGAGAGGTTATGGAAAGGATTAACACTGAAATTATTCCAATCTCAGTATAAACCAAAATGACTCACTAAAATCATTATAAGAAAAAAGTCACATCACCACCAAATAAAAAAGAATGGAGGAAAAAAGAAAATGAGAATGAAAACTCTGACTCAGAGAAAAATTTGTAAACATGTTATAAACATCTTGTAAAAATCCTATGACAAATTGCATATTCACTTATATACGCACAAAAACATTTGTCTGACTGAGGAAATTAAAATTCATACTATTCATCAAACAAGGGAAGAAGAACAAATAGAACTCACATTGAGCTGAAGTTCATCTGTCCACTGCCCAATTAGACGATAGCCAGGGTTGCTGGTGTTCGTCGTCTGGTACTGGAAGATGTCATAACGCCCAGGTGCATCCCCATTCTTGTTAAACATCACTGGGGTGCCAGCACTACCTGAAGAAGACACAAAAAAGATAGATTTTAGAGTAAAACAAGATTCCTTCCACCTCTTGTGCTATCGGTGAGTCTGGAGAACTGCAGAGAACAAGATAAGCAATATTTGAATTGATTAAAAAGTTAATCCAAATGGTCCTACAGTTTATAGGTAGGTTACAACCAGAGCCTGTGTACTAATTATAGAAGGTATGAAGACAACATGCCTCCCCCCTCTTTTGAATAGTTCTAGGTCTCAACCTTTCTTAAAAGTATATTCTAAACTGTTTTCCCTACTAAAGAATAAAAACTATACATACTATTTTTTAGAGATGCCATTAAGTTCTATCGTAATCCTGCTGTTTCTAATGATGATTTTATCATGATGGTCATTATTACTTTAGTTTTTATATGACACTAAATTATGGTCAATAAGGAACAGTTAGATTGTTGCAGTTATAGGGTATGTGTGAATAATATGCATATATATATGAACACACTGTATGTTTTATATATATATACACACATATATATATACTGTGTGTGTATATAAGGCTAGATGAGCGAAAGGCCTTTAATATTAAATATGTGGAAAAAGTAGGAAAACATACAAAGAGTGAAGACATGAGTTTTGGTTAGTTTTAGCAACAGTTACAATCACAAAACATTAGTAACTGAGTGCTATTTCTTGTATGGTTCCATAAAAACAGGAAAAATACCACTGGGCTCCTAGTATATATCTATAGGTTAATATCTGGTTAATATTCTTACCAGAAAACAACACTCTATTTCTTGTCATTTACAAGTAAATTTATAGGTCATATACAAGTTAGAATAGAACCACTGATAACAGAATTACATTCTACTATTTTTGTATGATGGAGAGAAACGGGGTAAAGTGTTAGGCAATGAGCATGAAGCACTTTTGATAACCACTCATTATAAACTTAGGCATTGAGGGTGGCAGAGCTCTGTATCTGGTTAGCAATGTTTTCAGCCTCTGTAGAATTTGGGCCACCGTGAGTATTTACATTAATGCCATGGATAGAAGAAAATATAAATGTGTTGTTGGTTAAGTGAGGTACTTGAGTTAGGTTCTGTAGTGAGTGACAGATTCAGATTAGAAATGTGAAAAGGTGAAGTTTATTGCTCACAGATTCCAGAGAAAAGAGCAGCACATTTCACAGCAGGACTAAGGGGAAGGGAGCGATGGGGAGCATTGAGGACATAAGCGCTCAATCAGAAGACAGGAAGCAAGAGAGACAGGGAGAGTCCTGGAGGCCAGAGACTGTGCTGGTATTCAGAGCATTACAGGTGGGTTTCCTGTGACACGGCTGGATTTAGAGAGCACAAAGCTACACACGAAACTGTGGAATATATTACTGGGCTTACCAGACATGGAGCAGAAAAAAAAAAAAAAACACAGTCCAGTGGTTTAGAGCACAAGGCTCCTTAACTCTCTAGAACAGATATAGGAACTGGGTGCCTTAAAGTATATAGGTCAAGGTTAACGAGATAGGGCAGGACAACAAGATGGATTCAGAAACACCATTCACTGAATGAAAGTTAAGACAGCATGTTAACTAGACTGGAGAAAGTATGCTTAAAATAGGTTTTTTTTAAAAAAGTCAAAATTTAAAGAAAACATGAGGGGCCGGTGAGATGGCTCAGCGGCGTAAGCGCCTGCCTGGCAAGCGCGAGGGCCCGAGTTTGACTCCCGGAATCCACATATGAAAAAAGGGGCCGGTGATATCGTTCAGTGTCATGGGCACCTGCTGGTGCGCGAGGTCCTGAGGTCGACCCCCGGTACCCACAAAAAAAAAAAAAAATAAATAAATAAAGAAAACATGATATTGACAGTGGTCTGACACCAACAATCACTAAGTATAAGAATGAAATTAAAATAAGGAATTAAGGGTCCAGAAGAAGGGACAATGCACTGAGTTATAAGAAGTATATGAAGTTGCAACCTCATGCTGAAAGTGACCATACAGGAAGTGAGGCACACAATGTTATAGGCAGATTGGAGAAATAGTTAAGGAGCTGCACATCATTCAACAGTTACTGGTGGCAGGATTTTATGACACCACTGAACATTAAAAAGGAACGAAAGAATCAAAGCTCATGGCAGGCTGAATAATGATCTAATTATCTCCAAACTTTAACTCTTGAGACTTGTGAATGCTACATTTTATGGCAAAGGTATCTTTGCTGGTGTGATTTAGAACCATGACACGGGAGATCGTCCTGGATAGTCTGAGTGGGCCCAATGTAATCATGAGCAAGAGGGAGGAAGGAGGAGGCCAAAGAAGGGGTTGTGATCATAAAAGCAAGAAGCTGGTGTAGAGCAGAAGGGCCCCCTAGTAGGGTTAGAATAAAGACCTGGGCTCTTTCGTGAAGATAGAAAAAGTAACCCCTGTGTGGCTATGAGCACAAACAGTTTTCAGCAGTTTTGTGACTTGAAGCTGACAAGTTGTGGTTTTGACACCTGTCTCTGTGCAGACAACGCTGTCCCTTCCAGTGCAAGTTGCCATGCCGACGCAAATTCTCCTACTAGTCCACAAGACCAAAGCCGTAGCAACAAGCCCAACAGCCAATGAATCAAGTGTTGATCCTTGGTAGGGTAGAGATGGAACCCCTATTCCATAAAATAGAACAACCGCTTCAGATTCAGTGGTGACCCAGTTCTGGTCACCCCCACTCCTGCAGAGTGGCTCTGTATGGCTTCCTCTTGCAACACCTGTGTTAAAGTACTTCCACTTTGAACAGGTCTTCTCTGACTCCTCTTCCTTTTTCTACATCAGAGAGAGAGAGAGAGAGAGAGAGAGAGAGAGAGAGAGAGAGAGACAGGCCTGGTGAGGGTGAGTCTGGGGACCCCTAGAACCCAGACCCACAGGACATGTGACACTGGAATGGTGTGAGGCATGGGTCATGAACTGAGGTAGCCTCCAGGAATGAGAAAAGGCAGGAAAGTAGATTCTTCCCAGCATCTCCAGAAGGAATCAGCCCTGCTTTCACCTTACCTAGGGCCCTTGGAACCTGTGCTGGACTTCTAGACTACAGAACCGTGAGCTGATGCACTGATGATATCTAAACCTTTCAGTTTGTAGTAACCTTACTGTAGTAGCAGGAAACCAGTATAGAGCAGCAGATACAGAACATCACACTTCCTAACTGTACAGGTGTGAAATCACACTTAGGTCCAGAGATGGGGAGACATTTGTCCCAGTCATTCAGCTAAGTAAACAAGAACAGTGTTCAGGACTTTTGAGTCCTTTAAAATGTGTTTGAAATCCAGGTTTACTATTTAATTATATATATGTGCCTTTGTCCTTAGGAATGTACAGTATTCAGTTTCGTTCTACTGACCATCACTTACAAAACATTTCTCATAGGGTTAGAGTAAGGATTTACTCTAAGAATAGAGAGTTAATTATAGAGACACTCCTTATATATATTGTACAGACACTCCTTGTTTAACAACTGAGTTTCATTCCTGCAACTAGTTTGTTAAACGAATTGGTTACCAAATGAGGAACTGCATATAATACGTATGTCACAAGACTGAGAATAAGAAATGGTCAAAGGAAGCTTCAACTTGATGACTTTGCTTTTATTTGCATAACTCTTACATGCAGTACTGTAATATATAAAGAATATAAAACTATAGCACTGTACTGTACAGTACAATCAGCAAAAATTACAGTACTGTACTGTAGAAGAAGCCACGATAAGGCCACACTGCCACTCACGTTCCTGTGCTGTAAATCTGAATGTGGGTCTTAAGTCTGAGCAGTGGGTTGTAAATTCAAACAGTCCTAAAATAGGTAGGTCATCAAACGAGGGAGGATTATTTGTATTTACTTCTGAGTCTTTTACATAATAAATGCTTGGTAGATGGTAATGATTTTTATGTTTTTTATTTTGTTTTGGAGACAGATACTCTTAAATTCAATAAACTGGCCTCGAACTCAAGAACTTTATGCCTCAGCCTCCCTAATTTCTGGTCTTAGAGACACATACTACTGCACCTGGCTTTGTAATAATTTTCGCTTGTTTTTATTTCCACTGTTGTTTTATCTGCTGATATTTTAGAGACAGACAGCAGGCATGATTTCAGTTAAACAGATTCATGTTTTTTCCAGTGTACCAATGTTGCCTCTTTGGTATCTAATTAAAACTTCTCCTCTGATAGAAACTTTTTTTTTTTCTACCAAACAGCAGGATGGAGCCCACTTTGGGAATGGGCACTAATCTCCTACGAAAAATTTGAGTCAATGGCTGAATCTGTGAGGAGCCAAAGGTACTATTTCAGTATGTACCTCTGTTTTACCTAGACACAATCCCCAGAGATGCAGGAGCACCGCTTTATCATGACAGAAATCTCTTAAGCCCTCTGTGTGTAAGAATCAACACAAACCTTCCCAATACAGGGAGAAACAAACAACAAAACAACATCAATAAGAAAAAAATTCTTAATACTGACTCTCTGCTTTCAATAGGTCTTCCAAGTACAAAAGAAGAAATAAAATCTGAGTTTTTCATATTAGTAAGAAATAAGAATACTATCATTTTTCAAGAAGATATTAAAATTCAGATACCTTTCTTTTTCACACTGGTTACTAAGATTCATATTGTGCTTTGCTATAAATTCTACTGCTTCTATTCATTAAATAATAGGTCTCAAGCTTTTCGTAGTCTTTGAAAAAAGAAGTCAGTATTGGAGGCCTGGGGCTCCAAGAGATCTCAAGCATACTAGCTAAATATTCATCAGAAAAGGACACATCATCTCATCTTTATCCCTTCTTACAATCTTTGTTAGAAGAAATGATTCTTATCTTGCCCTTTCCATTCTCATTAAAGTTCATATTAAAAAATTAAGGCAACAGAGCTGAATTACTTTATCTAAATGATGACTTACAATAGCATATTGTGCAATTTTGACCTTCTGGATGGATTCTATAATGCAATTGGCTTATTATTTCCAGTTTTTTCTGTACACACTTTTTTTTTTAAACACTCCTGAACTACTTCAAAGAAAAAAGATGCATTGTGTTCAATGAATTCTATATTTTAAAAAAGAATTCCAGAAAAGGGAAAGAAGGTATCAAAGGGAAGACTACCACCTACAGAGATTTCCACAAAGTGTTAGGGCTAGAAAGCATATACAGTAAGGCAAAAGAAATTGAGGTTCTTGACAAGAAGGGGGGCAGGGAGAAAAAAACAGATGACAGAGAATACCCAAGTCTAAAATCTGCTCTACTGGATGAAAATGTCTGGATGAAGTTCCTTTCTTCGTGAACAGAGAAAGGACTGGGATTCAGACTGTTCAGATGACAAAACAGCCTTCTATGTTAAATACCTAAGATGTTTTCTGTTTCTGTTCTACCACATTACAGAGTCCAGAAAGCCTGCATTGATATGCATTCTCATTACCGCTTTCTGCTTAACAAACCACCCTAAATCTTAGTGCTCAAAACAATAACACAAATCCTGCTATTTAGTTAGGGGTGGGTGGAGATAGTCCATTTCTGGTGCATTCACACCAGTGAAGGCAGCTTGAAGCTCACTTGTGTGACAGCTGAGTGTTGGGACTTTAGCTGGGGATTTGGCCAGAACACATACACATCTGGCTGGGGCATCTGCTGTGTTTATACTACAAATATTGCAAGAGAGCCATGCAGAGTCCTACCACTACATTTTATTGTTTAGAAGTCACATAATGTCACATCCAAATTAGTCACAGGCTTACCCAGATTCAGAAGAAGGAAATATAACTCTTACCTTGGGATAAAGAATGCTTGCATTTTGAAAGAAAAGCATGTAAAATGTGGCTCTCTACAAAGTATACCCTCCCTTTATTTCTGTTCTGGAAATCTAAGTACAGACACACTTCAGATCGAATATGTTATATAGCAATTCTTTTAATGTGTTATGTCTAAGACACCAAAACTATGTTTGGAAGTTTTGAATGCCTGGGCCAATGTAGAGAATGAAAACAAATTGACACTCAGGACCTCACATTGATTTGGGATGCAGGGAAAGGTAGTGAGGAGTGATGCGGACTGAAGTAGCCATTTTTTTTCTCCATTCATAAAAGGAGGTTAAGTACTTAGTAAAGCTTTGGGAAAATTTCTAGGATACTCTATTATCATGTCCTAAATTGATGCTTTGGTAAATGTGAAGGTCAGAGTCACTAAATTGTATTCTGATGGTCTGGAACAAAACCCCCAAGGGTAAGTGAAATTCCTTACTGAAGTACCAGAGCAGCACAATTAAGCTTACTGAGATGAAGAAATATCTAAATTTGCCTAAAATATGCAAAAAACGTTAAAATGGACTGGAAAGAGACCTGAGTTTTAGATCTGTCTCTGTCATTTACTAGCTGTGAAGTCTTAGACAAATATTTTTTCCTCTCCACAATTTGATTTCTTTACCTAAAACTCAGAAAACTAAATGAGCAAAACATTTCAATTTTCTTGCCTCTAACAGTTGCTCATTTAAAGTGAAAGGGGAGCCGCTGATTAAACAGAGCACAGCTTCTTTGCTTCACAAAACTTTTGAGCCATGTCATCACTGCATGTTGCAATGACCCGGAAGCCAAATGTCTCCTGGCTTTCCATATGGAAGAAAAAGACGACCTCAAAGATTATGTGGACCATAGAGCAAGGCGACGACAAGAGGAAAAACTCACTCTTGCAGTGAACTCCCACAGAAGCTCAGGCCTAAGATGGGCCAGCAGTAGTGAGGTAGGAAGTCCTTCCTCTCAGCCATTAAAAGCATAATAGTCAAGGAAGCGGATTGTGGATTTAGATGCTCTTTGCTCCTAGGTTTTACTTAGACATCATGATTTTTAATTTCTCTGTAGGTTTCCTAATAAAAAGGGGAAAATAATAGTATCTAAACCATCATGACGCTTTGAAGAATAAATAAGCTAACACATACAAAGTCCTTAGGACCTTTTCTAGCATAAAATAATCATTTCACATACATAAGCTCTAGGTCTAGTTCAGCAGATCTGACACCAGCAGTCACGACAGTCTACACAAAATGAGTCTAGGATCATTGAACAGAAGAAGATTCAGATGAGAATTGCCAGGAAAATTCTCACAACAATTTTTTTTTTTTTTGTCACTAGTGTAAGAATGATCACAGACATCCGTGGGCTAGAACACGAAACCCAGAAACTGACCTCAGCATATGTAATTTAGTATGTGACAAATAATGAAATTTATTTTTGTTTGGTTTAGGGAAAATTTGTTATCAAGAGATTCTGTAAGATCCGAAAAAAAAAAAAAAACCTACAAAAAGAAGATAATTTGAAGTTGAGTTATATTCTAGTTTAATGAATAGTCATTTCTGTCTCCATCTTTTTTTGCAGATGACAAGATTTTATACACAGAAATTCCTAATGATGCCCTCAAACAATTAGAACTAATAAATAAATTCAGGAAAGGTTCAGGTTATAAAGTTAATATACAAAAATCAGTAACATTCTTATATACTTATCAAATTACCCCAAAAAAGAAATATAAAAACATTCCCATTTACAATGGCATAAAAATACCTAGGAAAAAAATTAATGAAGGATATGAAAGACTTACATATAGAAAAATATTAAAGAAAGAAATTGAAGAAGACATGAACAAATGGAAAGATGTCTCATGTTCACTGATTCAAATATTTAATATTACCAATTTTTTGTGGTACTAGAGATTGAACACAGGAAGGATTGAGCTACATTCCCAGTCTTTTCATATTTTTTTAAATTTTGAAACGTACTCTCACTAAGTCACCCAGTACGGCCTCAAACTCCTCCTACTTCAGTCTCTTGAGTGGTTGGGGGTTTTTAAAGGTAGGCATTATTTTAAATATGGTCATCAGAACACTGTTGATCACCAGATTGGATAACTTCCTGTAGACTACTCCTGCAAGATCGCTGCAGCACTGTGGGTCTAAACGGACTGTTGCCTACTTACCACTGGAGAAGCAACTTTCCAAACCAGGAAATCAGTACTGTGCTATTAAAACTAAAATGCAAATTTTATTAAAATTCCTCTGTTGTACCATTATTGTCCATTTTCTGGTTTAGGATCAGTCATTCTCATATTACATTTGATAATAATACCTTCTTTGTCTCCTCATCTGGAACAGTTCTTCCATCTGTTTTGCTCGTGACTTGAATACTTTTTTTTCCTAAAAGATAGAATGTCACTATGTTCCCCAGGCTGGCTTTTTTGGGCTCATGTGATATTCCTGCCCCAGCCTCCTTAGCAGCTGGTACTACAGGCATGTGCCATGCACCCAGCTTAACCTAGAAGTATTTTGGCAATAAGACCGCAGAAGGGATGCTGTAACATTCCCAGTGTATCACATCAAGACACATATGAGGTTGCTAAGTCTCATTACAGGTGACTTCCACCTTGAATATTGTTCAAGGTGCTATCTTCCAGCTTTCTCCACTACACAGCTATTACTCCCCTCTTGATAATCAATATGTATCTCGATTGAAGATATTTTGAAACTACGCAAATATCTTGTTCTCATTAAACTTTAACTCAATGATTTTAGCATCCATCAATGATCACTGCCTGAAATAATCATTACTGAAAACTTTACAAAATGGTAATTTTGTATTTCCATCTTTTTGGCATTCTATCATACTGCCTACTCTCATGCATTTGTTTATTCAATTCAATTATTTATTTATATCAATATGGGCTTATGAATATTTATTTTACTTTATGAGTTAAAATCCTCTGTGGTCCCAGAATTGGGCAATGGAATTTCTTCCAAGTTGGTTCCTGTGCCCTTCATCATGACCCCATTAGTTGTGGAGCACTTTCTTACATCCTGCAAGCAGCCAAGCTAACACTATATAACCAACACTGCCACTTCTGGCATGGTAAGACTGAAGCTCATCTTGTACTTTCCCTGCACTGGCCCTGGATTCAACTATCTCTCTGGGCAACTCTGGTTCTTTTTATTGAAGAGTGGTATTTTAAAATGAGATATGAGTGCTGCATGTGCTCACTTCTTCTGGGGTACCATTGCTCCCAGGCCCACCAAGTGGAAAGACCTAAGTGGTACAGGTGTAGACTCAGACACACATCTGTAGGCATGTTCATGCCTGCATCCACACATTGGCATGTATGTGAATTCATGCTGACATATGTGTGTCTAACTCAATACAACAGGGCTTATTCTAGCTTTCTCTGACCCTTTGTCATAATTTTTATCTTTGACAATGAGAAACTGGGTTCTCATTATCCACAATATATTTAATTATTTTCTTACAGTATCTATATGTTAGTTTTAGAATTATGAAAAAAATACTACAAGTTTTACTAGCAACCATGCAATATCTGCATATAGTTGGATTTTGTCTCTAGCCTTGTATGAAATATTTTCCAAAATTTCTTTCATATTTTTATATTTTTCAGTGTGATTATGTTATTCACTTGTAATAGAGTCAGAATTATTTGTTACTAATTCTACTGAATTTTTTGTTACATATTCAGGTTTATTGAAATTATTTGCTTAGTTTTTGGTATGTGAAGCATTAATAGAAAAAACTATATCTAGAAGGTATCTTCAGAAAACAGTGATTCCCCTCATGCATTCTACATTATTTGGGGATTTTTCTTATCCATTTATACTTCTCTCTTTTAGGCAATCTATTAATTTATAGCAGAGTTTTGTACTTTGACCAGTAAATTTGTAATTGAAGATACAGTTGTCATGATCAATTTCAACCATTACCTCAATTAGCTCGTGTACCTATTTCAAGTATCATATTTCCTTCAACTTCTCTCTTTCTTCACTCATCTCCTTTATCAATAATTTGGCTTTGCATGACAACATATTTCAAAAACAGGAGAACAATCTGTAGCCCTAAATATTCATTCATTCATTCATTCATTCACTTTCATTCCCTCACTCATTCATGCATTGACTCGATCATTTGAAATTTCATGATAAACGAGGTTACTCAAAGGAGTAAATAATAATGCACCTACAGAACTTCATGAAACACAGAATGCCAACCACTTAGGATACAGAGAAGCATGGATATGGGAGACTCACCATTGAAGTTAACACTGCGGATGTATTTCAATAACTTCTTGCCTCCAGCTTGCTCCATCTCTGGGCAAACACCCCGGTAATCAGCACAGAGATCCTTGTTCATATGGTGAAGGGCATGAGCCATGGCATAGACTGCATCGATCACGAACTGAACTTTACCCTCCTGCTCATAGTTGGAATCTTTCCCAATTCTCTCCTGTCCTGCATATTAAAACAAGAAACACACACAAAGACTGGTAGATCTTAAATGTGCATTTACTTTCAATTATGCACAAAGAAAACAAATTGAAGGAGTATAAGACTGCAAGCCACAAATCCACAATTGGAGATCATGTCAGATTTTTTTCAAAAGCTAATGGTATTTTACTTTGGAGTTCATTATACTAACCATTTTAATATATTAGATAAATTTTAGAAGAAAACCTGAAAGGATCACAATGACAGCTTTTGTAATAAGCTAATACGCTATTCAGAATGTAGTGGTCCCAGAGAATCAAAAAATTTTTGGATCAGAAGCTGAGTTGTCATGTTCAAATCTTCAAAGCTTGCTTGCTCTGAAAAAGCCAAGAAGGAAATAATAGAAAACACACTACATTCTCCATCTTAACTCATTACCTTCTACATGTCTACTGTCCCTGCTGTGTTCCCTGTCTGAATCAGACACTCAGCTACTCCAGCTAGAAACTCTTCTGTCGTTATTTATTCTTTCTCTCTACTCCCCACCCTCCCATATATAGCAGTCCTGTCAGTTCTAGATCTGAAACACTGCATAGTTTTGGATACCTTACCAATGACCTGGTTCATCAATTCCACCTTTCATCTGGATGCAGTGCTAGCTATCTCCCTTCAGCTATTCATTCCTTCATGTTCCTGTCTGGAAACTACACTTCTGAGCATCTGCTCTCCATGCTGAGAATTCAATGGCTCTCCTCCAAAAGAAGATCTAAATCTCCTCCCCTGACAAAAATGGCCATTGATCATTTGTCCTCACCTGCCTAGTAATGATAAAAACAAATATTCATTAAGTGCCTATGCTGTGTTGGAAACAATACATATCTTTTTTTAAAAAAAATAAATTTTGAGTTACAGATCATTTATTCTCATTCTACTCATGGGGAAGCTAAACTTTATAGAAATTAACTGATCTTCCCAATATCATTTTGTGGCACAGCACTGATGACAACTCAGGCTTCATACACCCCAAAGCCCACATTCTTCTGATTACATTGACACTACTGGACTCTTTTGGTGTATTATTTCTTCCAAACTTAGATGACTATTGTTTGTTTAATCTATCTTTGCTCATTGTTTCTGCTTTGCTAGGGATGTCCTTCCTCCTTGCTTTCACCCCTTATGACTTAGTTCTCCTCTAACAGACAACCCAAAAGTCTGACACATAGCCCCTCCATCTCAATTAAAAATTCCTATAAAACATACTAAACTACTAGCATTAATGATAGCAGTGTGTTTTAATGTTCTATCGGTAGTTCTCTCAGATGTTTTTGTTTTTGCCTTTTCCCTTATAATCCCCAGTATGCAATACAACATTTAGCATTTATCCTCTAGCAGATACTGAGCAACACTTGTATTAAATTATGTACTCAATAAGTACATGATGCCAATGATTCTCATTGGACCTCTCTTCCCTTTATGAAGAATAATTATCCACAGATTGCATTTCATTTTCACAGTGATATTTCCAAAATGGTTTTCTATGGCACATTTGTGTCACGAAGAAACAGTGGGAATCCCACAATACCATACCGTTCCCTTGCAAAATATATAAATGGCTCTTGACACCCACTGTATCAAAATAATCTTTAGTTTTCTTTACTGACACGCTTTTTTAGAACTTTTAATATTATATTCTAAAGTATGATCTGCATGGAAAAAATTCAGAATGTACTAAATTTATCCCCCCCCACACTTTTTTTTGCAATGGGGATTGAATCCAGGGCCTTTGCACTGAGCTATAACCCCACTCCTTTTTATTTCTTTATTTTTAAATTTTGAGACAGGTCTCACTAAGTTGCCCACTCTGGATTCCCACTGGCAATGGAAGATTGCCTGCTCCCAGAGTGCTGGGATTTCAGGCATGTGCCACCACACCCAGCAGTGTATTTTTCATTTTTAGAGTATATATTAATATCTTATATTCCGGACACTTTGTGTTCTATGTGATTCTCATTAAAATGCCAATCAATCTTAAGCTCGCTGCAGGTCATCAGTGTAAGGACTTGACAGTGTATAAAAAGGATTTGTTTCTATAAGATAAAACGCATCACAAACTCATAGTACTACTCTCAAATCCGACTTGAGACTGCAGGTCTTTTACTCAATCTTGACACTTTTCCACACTTTCTCTTAAAAGGAAAATGCTGGTTCTTAATGGCAGTGCCATGTTTATCCATTTGCTTTATCCCATAATATATAAATAACATTCTTAGAATAACAAGTATGTTTAATAAATAAGCTAAAAACCATAATGTAATTAATAGCTTTGCATATGTACTTTTTTCAACTTTTGTATATTTTTGAGATACATTCTGAGAAGTAGCATTATACTGTTAAAGGATAAGTTAATCTGTACTTTTACTGTATTGGTGAACTCCTCTGAAGGGGTTTCACCATTTTGCTGTCCTACGTGCAGTAGAAGAGAATGTGTGTTTCCCTGTAAACTTACCAATAGAGCACTACGTTGTTAAACTTGAATTTGTATCAGGTATGTGGGAGATGCTACCACAATGCATTTTTATGTACATTTTTTTTATGTGGGAGGCTGAACATCTTTGCATATGGAAAGAAATACTTTCTTTTTTAGCAAAGTGTTCAAAATGTAGTCTTTTTTATTAAATACTTTTCAATTTCTTTTTAATAGTGTCTAAAAACACTATTAATATGAGTACCTTGAGATTGCTTGCAAATATGTATCTCAATTTGTCATTTGTACTTTCCTTTTATTTTTCCAAACATATTTTATTAAATTTTTTCCTAAAAGTTTCCTCATTTTTCTCCCTTTATTAATTCTGTATTCTGAACCACCATTAGAAAAAGTTTCCTCATTCTGAGAGTATCAGATTCTACCCATGTTTTCTTTTGGTACTTGCATACTTTTATTTTCTAGAGGTAAATATTTGATCAACTTGAATTTTATTTTGGTATGTAGTGTGAAGAATGAATCAAAGTTTCATTTTCTTCCATATAGCTATCCTAAATGTAACTGATATTTTATTTGTAACATATAGCAGTCATCTTCTCTGATCTGAGGTGCTGTCATTATTACATATTAAATTTTCATGCGTGATTTTTTCTGTTTCTGGATTGTTAAAATCTGTTTCTTTGTCCACTCATGCACTAACACCAAAATTTTAATTAGAAAGGCTTCATGACATATGTAAATACCTGGTAGAGACAGCCCTTCTCCCATCATTATTGTGCATTGTTTTAAGATGATCCTAATTATTTTTATTTCCTAAAATAAACTTTGTTAATAATTATCTAGATCCAGAAAAAAACCAAAAAACTTGATAGAATATTTATTTAATCTTTATGTTTCTAAATAACTTCACCTAGAACAGAAATTTTAATGAAGTTGAGTCTTCCTACATGTATTTTTTAGTTGCCCAACTCTAATTTGCTTCCGTCAACAGTGTTTTAAATTTTTTCCCACGTAGGTTTCAAGTATTTCTTAGAATGTTCCATCACAGTATTTCATTTACTATTTTTTTTTTTTTTTGGTGGGTACCGGGGGTCGACCTCAGGACCTCGCGTGCCAGCAGGTGCCCGTGCCGCTGAGCGATATCACCGGCCCTTTTTTTGTATGTGGGTTCTGGGAGTCGAAATTGGGCCCTCGCGCTTGCCAGGCAGGCGCTTACGCTGCTGAGCCATCTCACTGGCCCTTCGTTTACTTTTGCTATTAGATATGTCATTTTCTTTTCTACATATCTTCTCTGTGGTTTTGTTTGTGTCTACAAAAGCTATCCTTTGTTTTCTTGTGTCTGTATTTGTTATATCCCAACTTTCTACTATAAAAATAAATATATGTAAAGCAAGGCTGAATGAACTTTGCAATGACCCCAACTAGAGCCTAACATTATTGTTTTGCAATACTATGGTATTTACTATTCTAACATTGTAACTTATTTTATAAGATTATTAATTTTATAACATGATACTGTCCAAATTTCTCTCATTTTTATAGTAGTATTCAGAAAAGTCAATATTGCAGGCATTACAATTGTGATAAAATATATATTATAAAATAAATTCTAATAATTCAGAAGTGTAGTTTCTGAACTACTTTAATGAACACATTCCTTGCAAAAAGAATGCTTTGAAAATTGAACTGTTTTCAATAATGAAATTTTAGGGGCCGGTGAGATGGCTCAGCGGCATAAGCGCCTGCCTTGCAAGCGCAAGGGCCCGAGTTCGACTCCCGGATCCCACATACAAAAAAGGGGCCGGTGATATCGCTCAGCGGCACGGGTGCCTGTTGGCGCGCGAGGTCCTGAGGTCAACCCCCTGGTACCCACAAAAAAAAAAAAAAATGAAATTTTATTATTTCTAAACACTTCAGGCTCCATTCTTCTCTTGAAGTTCACCAGATATACAGTATAAGCACATTAAAGGCTAACACTTGGGGCTGGTGAGATGGCTCAGCGGCGTAAGTGCCTGCCTTGCAAGCGCGAGGGCCCGAGTTCGACTCCCGGAACCCACATACGAAAAAGGGGCTGGTGATATCGCTCAGCGGCACGGGTGCCTGTTGGCGCGCGAGGTCCTGAGGTCGACCCCCTGGTACCCACAAAAAAAAAAAAAAAGGCTAACACTTGAGGGTTAAATTTGTCAAGCTAACAAACCAGAAAAATCTAAATTTATATCAAGAAAGTCAGAAGTGGCAGTTGCATTAAAAACTTACAAAACTGTTAAAACGTTACTTTACTCAGTGTGGTAGACACTATTATTTGCTAACTTCTGAATCTTTAGCTGCTCATTTACCATCCCCATTTCCCTTTTCTTTACTGAAATCTGACAATGTTCAGAAATTGGTGTTCACCAATGAGAGTGAGGACTTCAGAATCTCTCCTGGCCTCGCTGGGTAAGCTCTGGTTTTTCAAAGCCCATGTCATATCCTGTGAAAGGTTTGATGTAGGAACAATTCTAGCCATCATATAGTATAAGGACTAGCTTTGTGGGAAAATTTCTGAAAGCATTGAATTGCACTTGCAAAAAGATAATCAATTGTATCAAGAGCACCTCTCCTACATACACTTAGTAATTTGTATAGTCCTGACACAATTATACAGTGTACCAATGACAATAGAATAAATATGTGGTAGGGACATGAAAATACCCTGAGCTGTGAGTTAGCCAAGCCCTCTACATTTGTTTTTTCCATATGGAGATATTAAATAGTTTAGCCATTTATTAAAACTTGATACTCAATACTTCCAGTTTTACTTAGCTACAACTTCTATTTGTGCATCAGTTTATAGAAGTTTAAAGGACTATCATTAAGCATGCAGTAGACACACACTGAATTGTAGTGTTAAATGTTTTCAAAAGCATAGCTCGAAGTATATTTTTTAAAAGCATTTTCAACTAATTCTCATTTAACATCTTGTATTTTCAGTCTTTCTGATTAAATAAATAAATTCTTTACTCTTTTACTTTATGCATTTTACTTCCTCTTTTTCATCAAACTTTGGAGGACAGAGTCTGAAGTTTAGCAAGGATGAGAACTCTGAAGCCTTATCTTTTATTTGTCCAGTATGCAGGAGCTCACTTTTTCAATTCTCCTGATTTTCTCTTCCACTGTTACTTCTAGCTAGAGTCCAAAATGCATGAACTTTTAGCAGTACTGGGGATTTTGCACCCAGGACCTTCACACAGAGCTACATCCCCAGCCCTCTTTTGTTCAACATATGCAAATCAAGAAAAGTAATACAACACATTCACAGATCCAAAGACAAAAATCACATGATCATCTCAATAGATACAGCAAAAGCATTAGACAAAGCCCAACACCCATTCATGATAAAAACCCTACAGTAAATTGGAATAGATAGTCTTTATCTCAATCTGATAAAACCCATCTATGACAAGCCAACATCTAACATCTTATTAAATGGTCAGAAAATGAAAGCTTTCACTCTATAATCGGGAACAAGACAAGGATGCCCATTATCACCACTCCTGTTTAATATAGCTCTGAAAACATTAGCCGGAAACATTAGCCAGAGCAATTACACAAGAGAAAGAAATAGAAAGAATACAGATAAAGAAGGAAGAAGTTAAATTATCACTATTTTCTGGTGACATGATATTCTACATAGAAGACCCCAAAAACTCTACCAAAAGACTCCTAGATTTAATACCAAAATTTAGCAGCAGAGCAGGATACAAAGTCAACACTCAAAAATCAATAGCATTCCTATACACGATTAACAAACTCACTGAGAGAGAAATTAGGGAAACCACACCTTTCCTAATAGAATCAAGAAAAATGAAATACTTATGAATCAATCTAATGAAGGCAGTAAAAGATCTTTACATTGAAAACTACAGAACTCTGAAAAAGGAGTTTGAAGAGAATATCATAAAATGGAAAGATATTCCTTGTTCTTGGATAGGCAGAGCCATTATAGTGAAAATGGCCATTCTTCCAAAACTGTTATATAGATTTAATGAAATCTCAATGAAACTACCAACAGAATACCTCACAGAACTAGGAAAAATAATCCCAAAATTCATTTGGAACCAGAAGAGACTTAGAATAGCAAAAGCAATTCTGGGCAACAAAGGCAAGGCAGGAGGCATCACAATCCCTGTTATGAAGTCGTATTACAAAGCCACTGTGATAAACACAGCATGATACTGGCAAAAACAAAACAAAACAAAACAAAATTAGAGCTGAGGATCAGTGGAACAGTATAGAAGATGCAGAATCAACTCCCAAACACTCAGCTACCTTATCTTTGACAAAGGTGCCAAACATCTTCACTGGAAGAAAGCCTTTTTAATAAATGATGCTGAAGCTGGTTTTCACCTGCCAAAGATTAAACCTAAATCTATATCTCTCATGAGGCATTAAACTAAAATCCAAATGGATCAAAGTTCTAAATATTATAACAGAAACACTTAATCTGCTGGAAGATAAAATAGGTAAAACTCTTGAAGACATAGGTGTAGGGAAAGACTATGAACAAAACCCATTGTACAGGGAATACTACGAAGAATCAACGAGTGAGATCACATATTAAAGAGCTTTTGCACAGTGAAAGAAACCACCGAGTGAAAAGACAACCCACAGAATGATAAAAATTTTTACTAGCTATTCCTCAGACAATGGACTAGAATATATAAAAAACTAAAAAAAAAAAAAAAAATCAGACCTCCCCCAAATTTAAAGACCTAATCCAAAAGTGGGGATCTGAAATGAATAGACACTTCTCATATGAAAAATTGCAAACAGCAAATAGATAAAAAAAAATGCTGAACATCCCTAGTCATTCAAGGAATGCATAAAATAACTCTGAGATTCCATCTCACTACAGAAAAAGTTACTATCATCAAGAAATCAACCAATAAAAAATGCTTGAGGGTTGTGGGGAAAAAGGAACCCTTCTCCACTGTTGGTGGGAGTGTAAATTGATACAACCAATATGGAAATCAGTATGGAGATTCCTCAGAAAACTAAAAGTAGAGGTTCCATTTGACCCAGCTATTCCCTTTCTTTGTATATTCCAGAAAGAACTAAGAGCATCACACTGCAGTGATATATGCACATCCATTTTGTATCAGCACAATTTGTAATAGCTAAATCTTGGGAAGAGTCTAGATGCCCATCAACACTGAATGGATAAAGAAAATGTGGTTTTCATATACAATGGAGTACTACTCTGTCATAAAGAAGGATAAACTTGAGACATTTTTAGGTAAATGGATGCATTTTGAGACCATGCTTTTAAATGAAATAAATGAACACATGTGTTTAAATATCCCATTGTTCTCTTGTGTGAGGATCCAAAAACATAAATAAGGACAAAAATGAATGATAGATATTGAGAAGCAGGAAGAAATGTTCAAATGGGAAGGGGAACAAGGAAGGGGAAGGAGGAAGGGAAGGAAGGGGAAAAGGAAAAAAAGAATAGAAGGGAAAACATGGAAAAAAAAGCTTTTGTAAATAAAGAGGGGAAGAAGGGTTGAAGGGAAGGAAAGGGAGTGAAGAAAAAAAAAAGAAGAATGAGGACATATTATGTACAGGTACAAATTCCTTATGATGAATGTGATCATTATATATATATATATATATCAAAAGTGTACCAGTAAAATTCATTTTTTTAAAGAATTTTGAGACAGGATCTTGCTAAGTTGCCCAGGCTTGGCTCAAACTTGTGATTCTCCAGCCTCAGCTTTGCACCACCACATCCAGCTCAAAATGCACACTCTTTTAATATATGTTGAACAAATTTTCAGTTGCCTTACACAAGAATAATCATAAATGTTTTCAGTAGCAGAGTTTATAATGCTGATTCTGCTGGTGAGGCCTTCTCTTTAAAGTACCTGCTTAACTTGCCCATTTGAACATATTGCTTTCTCACAATACATGCCTCAGTGAAGATGTGTACACAAATAATTAATGAAAAAGAGATATGGAAGGAAAATGAATTATAGAATGAAATTATCAGTATACACAAAGTTGTTTGAATCAGGAAACTAAAGAAAGAGATGGGGGTCACAGAAACACCTCAAAGATGTCTGCTAGCACTTACTGAAACACACAAATACTGGAAGGTTCAGCGCACTTAGCAACTGGCCCATTGCTTTCCATACATTTCTAAGGAAGTGAAAAATGGTGATTTCTATTTTTATTTTCAATATTAATTGACGTTATTTGGTTTGCACAGTCCCCTCTGAAGCGAGGCATGCTTTGTGCTGACAGTGCTTTTATGAGCCGGTCGCACTGCCTGCTGCACCAAGGAGGTGCTTGGCAGAGCTTTCAAACCTCACATTATGCACATTTATTTCATGGACTATAAAGCTTTAAATGAAAGTTTCTTGGTATAAAAATCCTGAGTAGTGTGGTATATAATTAATGATGTTTGGATGTATGGCAAATGATAAATACTTTGATAAAGTGGAAAAAATATGCTATAAGATCTTTAAAAAGAAAGGCCACATTCTGGTTGTTATTAGACAGCTAGATTTTTAGTAATATGGATGCAGGGCCAGCAGGGTGGAAAGATCCTGGAGTGGTAGAAAATATTGCAGTGTTTTGAAAATGCTATTGTTACAAGCCTTGTTAAGATGCGACTATAATCTCTTCCATAATTTAAAAATAAAGAAATAAATAATTCTGTTGAATCAGTATTTTTTCCCCTTGTGGGTGTGCATTTCTCTTTACAAAATGAATATTAATGGCAAAATAAGATTCCGTGTTTGTGAACATGTACTTTGCTCCCATCTTTCATAGTGACCACATTTAGAGAAGGCCAGAGCAAAAATTCATGACTTTGCAAAAAATTTCCAGCAGAAGGAAAGTTAGAAGATCTGGATTGAGATAAAAAGTTGACATTTTTGCTGTGCCTCTGTTTGTAGATGAGGGTGCATGAGAATTGAGAGGGATGAGTGAGTTTGGGAAAGAATGGTGAGGTTCTGAGGGTACTATGGACACCATGGGCTTACTACAGACTTTCTGGAGGCTGTGTCCTATGTAAAGAACTTCTAATGTTCGGACATTTAACCTCCACAGCACACTCTTGAGTAGTACAGGTACAAATTCCTGTACAGGTACCATTTTCTCCATTGTTCATTCACGGTATTCCTAATCTCTCTATTATTCCATTGCACATTATAGACAATGTACTAAATGGTTGCCTCCCTAGCTAAACACGGATATGTGATGAACTTGGCATTTTCCCTTTATATACTTAGATATTTATTTATTTTTTGGTGGGTACCAGGGGTTGACCTCAGGACCTCGCGCACCAGCAGGTTCCCGTGCCACTAAGTGATATCACCGGCCCTTTTTTCGTATGTGGGTTCTGGGAGTCAAACTCGGGCCCTCGTGCTTGCCAGGCAGGCACTTACGCCACTGAGCCATCTCACCGGCCTGGCATTTTCCCTTTAATTCCTTTTGTTTTCAGTTTTGATTTTCAGTCACAAGTAATTTCCAAGTTCATGCTAGTCATAGTTTTTATTTACATTCTCTTTTCTACTATCAATGCTTCATTAGTTTCCCGCAAGAGGAAATGGATGGTTTGGACAGGGACTATTATATCTTTCCTTGACTTTTCCTTAGGTGGGAAAGTTAAAGGCCAGAACAGTTGCCAAAGGCTAAGCAGAGGAACTAAATATTAAATAAAAGGGGCCAGAGGACCTACTGATAGAGTCTCAAACTCATATGACCAAAAATTGATTACTACTGAATCAGTATCATCTGAATGTGCTGCAGTGGAGACAATGAGTTACTTATTATAGATTTAAAAAGAATTCCAGCAAGTGAAAAAATATTATCTAGCCAAAACACCACATTTCTATCCATTTTCTTTCTTGAATGCTTCTTGGAGGGCTATTTTTCACTTAAAACTGTATTTGCTTCTGTAATTTCATTTTCAATTTCCAGGTAAGTACAATTAAAGATTCATGGAGTGAACAATTGTGTGTGCACTGGATGGCAGAGATAGTTTAGGTACGATGTACACAGGGTGGGGGATTAAAAGAGAGGAATGTTTCAGCTCCAGTGTTCACAGATCCAAAACAGGTGGAAGCTCTTTGAGAGACTCCACCAAGGACTTTGTGCCAAGATCAGTCTGTTGGGGACAATACCAACCAACTCAGCAAAGAATATCGTAGTATTTACTACTAAAACTAACATTAAAATGTAATACACCTTGCTACCAACCAAAAATAAAATAGATTTAAAAAAAATTTCTCACATAGATCTCCTCTCCTCTGCTTTGTTAAGCCAAATTTCTGTATACATGGTTTGAGTGTTCTTTTTACACACATGAGAGAATTACTGTTGAAATCTTCTTTCCAGAAGTGAGTAAAGGTGTATATTTTTATAGAAGCCAGTTCCATTCAAAACCCTGAGATTGCCATTGCAGGAATTATACTCGCAATGAATTTTCACAACATTCATAAACCTATTTAAAAATGCACTGAGACACTGGGAAAAATAAGGGACTGCATATTCTTCATCATAAGTGGCTAAAGCCATGACAATGGAAACTTTTTAATGAATACATCAGGGGCAAAACACTCCTACACCTCTGCTGTTGTTCTCTTTCTCCTTTTCATTTTCCTCCTCCTCTTTTTCTGTAGATATAAGCAAGTTTATTTATTTATTTTTTTTTAGTTTAGAAAATGGTATTGTGTCATCTCTGTGTGTGTGGATTTAAAGTGAAGATTTCACCAAAACATAAATTTTCAGAGTAGAAAATAAAAGATACCTTAGATTCTTTGTCCATGGATGCCTACCCTTCCAAATTTAACCTCTTTCTCTTCTAATCTTAACATACAAAATTGGAAGCACATGTTATGTGTTTTGTAATGTGATACAATAGCAAATGAACAACAGTACCTGATATATGTAGAAAGAAAAAAGAGAGAACAAGAACACAAAGGCAGGAGGGAAGGAAGAAAAAAACTGACCTAATCAAGCTTCTCAATCTATTCAGTAATTTACAAGAAATGCAGGTTATAGAGGACGTGTAAGTCATGGTGCAAATGGACAGAATTCTACAGAAAGAGCAATAAGCTGTTTTCTTCAAAAAAATAAATAACAGGAGGTAAAAAGAATGGGGGATAATGTTTTAGGTTACAAAATTACACTTCAGAAACATATCAAACACATGTAGTAGGTAGAACATGTCTGGATAGTGACATGAACAAAACAACTGTATAGACACAACAGAAATGACAGACTGGATATTTGATAAAGATAATGAACTAATTTTTGCTTAGGGGGCACATGTATGTATACCATGCATTTTTAGGAATCCTTGTATCTCAGAGATGCATAATAAAGTACTTAAAAGTAAAATTTTATATACAAGTTTATTTTGAACTGGCCACTGCTGAGTATTCAATGTGTATGGTGCATGAGAAACAAACTGGCCCTTAATGACAGACGTTGGGGTAAGATGATGGCTAGCTCTATGGTGACTCACTACGTTATTTTCTATGCTTTATGTTTGAAAGATTATGTGATGCTAATGAATATAGGAATAAAAGAGATGAAAAAGAAATATAAAAAGAAAAAGAACGGAGGAGAAGCAGATATAGAGGAAGAAGAGGAGGACTAGGACAAATAGAATGAAGAAGAAAATGCAGAAAAAGAAAAAAGATTAGGAAGAAGAAAAAGGTATAGGCAGGAAAGCAGTAGAGGAGATGACATTAGTTGTATTTAAGGGACACCTACTATGTGCTATATACTCTACTAAGACATGGGATACAGATATAAACGTAATACCTTTTCATGTAGTCACCTTTCACAATGCTACTCAGATGCTTCTATTAAAATATATGGTTTCCATCTCCCATATCAGGTCTCACAGTTATCCTTACATTTTTCTGCTTCCCAGGCATTTTATTAAGATGCACACATATTGTTGATTTTATGGCACATAGGCAGGGTTATCTTATTCCCTCCATCCAAAGTCCCTTCCTGGAAGCAAGTTAAATATGTTGAATGAATGGAGTGATTGCATCTCATGGACACTATGACCCTTCATTCCCTAAGCTGCACAGAGAAGTCATAAGGGAATTCATCCCACTGCAGAACTTGAAAGTACTTCTTAAAATCATCACTTTGATGAAACTTACATGTGAAAGGAAATAAAAATTCATGGTTTAGCTCTCTTAAACAAAAAGAAAAATACACGTACATGTACACTGAGCTTCCCAGAAGAAGGTCTGATCTTTAACATTGCCACTTGTCCAGAACCCAAAGCAGGGTATGAAATGAATTTTATATGTTGTAAATGTGTCTTTGATGAAGTATTAGAGAATGAATAAATGTCTTGAAATGGAAAAAAATAATAATGAGCAACTAGCACCTGTCAAAAACAGAAAAGAAAGCAGAAAGGAAGATTCCTGAGAGCTGATAGCTAAGATTAAGAATTTAATTCAGGTGACCAGATGATTTTAGATAATACAGATGAGAGAAAATAGCAGCACATAAACTCCTTACATTTGAGATCTCCATTCACAAATTGGCTTCTTACATGGCCACAGACCCTACTTATTACTGCATGTACTTTTTTCAGTTAATTTATTTAAGTGATGATGAAGAGAAAATTGTACCTTCTTTTGAAGTTGATTTGTTTTATAGTAAAAAATACATATGTAGACATACCTCTTCCTATATATGTTTGACCATTTAGTCATGATTATTCAAAACTAAAAAAGTTTATTTATACTGAGCCTTAACAATATTCATAATTGAGGAGAAACAGTTGATATCTTTCTTCACTGAGAGGTTCTGAAGGATCTGAGTTTCTTTGGATTGTCATATCCCTCTGTGTCAAACACAGAACACCTAACCTGACAAGGAAAAATTCTTAACCAACTACTATCCAGAAGGTTGAATTGGTGGTTGACCTGTTAGAATACACTCTATGATTACTTGATAAGCGATTAGTCATTCCCTGTCACATATGGGAGGACAGTAAATGGTACTGAAGAGGAACTTTCCATTAAGTAGTACTGAGGAGAAAATTCTTGACCTCCAGGCTTACTTTAAAATATGTACATATCGCCAGCATGGTTTAATGGTGGAAACATCCTTCAAAATCTCACCACTTTGAAACCAATATGGCAGCACTTCCATTTCTTCTATAATCAATCAACCACTGTGAAAGTCTTAGGAACATGCAGGCTGGTGTTGCACAAACCTAGATTGAGATTCTGCTCTGCATGTATTATATTTGTGACCATAGCCAAGCTATATAGCCTGTCTAAGCTGTACTCTTCTAAGCTGTATATATATATTTTTTTTTCTTTTTCTTTTTTTTTTTTTTTGGGGTATCAGGAGTTGACCTCAGGACCTTGCCCTTGCCAGTAAGCACTTGTGCCACTGAACGATATCACCTGCCCTTTTTTCCTTTATGTGGGTTCTGGGAGTTGAACTCAGGACCTCGTGCTTGCCGGGTAGGTGCTTATGCCGCTGAGCTATCTCACTGGCCCTAAGCTGCATATAAAGGTAGCCACCACAAAAGAGAAATTTGATATCCTCTGTGTGGCTAGATGATGTGAGGAATATTGTATCACCTGTGATGTCTCCCTCCCCATAGCCAGAATAACCCAAATCAATGTCAACATTTTTATTCTATTGTTGCTAGAACTGATACCTTAATCCTTGGACTTTATCTCAAAGCTCACCTGAATCTTTTTAGATCCCAGTGATCATTCTCAGTAATATAACTTGTAGGCTTTACATTCCAGTTTTTTGTTTTTGTTTTTTTTGTGGGGGGTACTGGAGGTCGACCTCAGGACCTCGCGCGCCAGCAGGCGCCCGTGCTGCTGAGCGATATCACCGGCCCTTTTTTCGTATGTGGGTTCCGGGAGTCGAACTCGGGCCCTCGTGCTTGCCAGGCAGGTGCTTATGCCACTGAGCCATCTCACCGGCCCCTACATTCCAGTTTTAATGATCACTGCCCTCTGGACAAGCCTCTCTACTGATGTTTTGTTTGCCAAGCTGTTACACTCATACATCATATTCTTTCTTGCTCAACCATCAACTCCTTCCATATTCATAAATTCATAAATTTACTCACTCTAGAGATCCTAATGCACACTGAACACTCAATACAGATTTATCCTAATTTTCCAAACACTTCCTTATCTGAAACCTACATATTTCTTGAGAACATGGTTTCTCCTATGGCTATATTAGATACATTTTCCCTTGCACAGCTTTCAAGCCTTAATATCCTTAAGCACCAGTACCACTTGTACTTTTTAATTTATTTATCCCCTTGCAAAAAAACAAACAAAAAATAAGCAATAACAAAAAATAAACCTACTTCTACTCCTTTGAGATTTGTCCCTGGTAGGAATTGACTTACTGGTCGGGAATCATGAAAAGTGTGAGATTTTACCTCATTGGCAACTCTACAGTTGGTGCTGCCAGTTTCACAGATTTTGTAGAAGACATGACAGGTGTTAGTACAGCAACAGTAACAGAGTATCAGCATATTTTGGCTCTGGTCGCCTAATCCTCAATTCCCAAAATGTGACAGAAAAAGGACCAAGTGACATAGTGGGCTGTGTTATAGGAGAAGAAACCCTGATCTTAGGGAATCTGGTCTTCTACACTGAACAGTAAATATGTGTGACCTTTACTATAAAGAGAGACACTATCCCTATCTTTTTAAGTGGTTTACTTAGAAACATTCTTCAAAGGCAGACTACTGGAACAAAGGCAGTCATTGTCTTTGTTTACAAGATGTGTAGAACCGTGTGCATGGAGAATTTCTTCCAACAGTGTTCATCCATCCCACAGTATCAGTCACAGGGTATAGGAATCTAATTCCATTCTCCTCAAACTCACTTTTTCCTAGGCAACCCAGTGACATTAACTATCATCTACTAACAAAATCTGTATTTTGTATCCTTAGTATAGATTTCTGCATTCTATACCTATACCTTGAATTGCCTTCATAATGCTTTTAGTTGTATGTCTTATTATTATATTGACCTAAACACAGCTAAAATTAAATTGCTTTTGTCCCATTCTCCAGACCTTATTTGTCTAAATACATGACAACTCCTGTGCTGTATATACTGTATGTGCCTCCCCATCCACTTGACACAGTTCTCTCTATCTGGAGATTACTTTGATGGACAGATAAAAGAGCTCTCTTATGATAGCCCGCTGGTTTGGCCAGTAGAAACTACAGGCAAGAGAATGATTTATTCTTCCATTCCAAGTAATCATCATTTCCTACCTGGACTACTATATGGCTTCCTCACTGGTCTTACAATATTTATTTTGGAAGCCCACTGATACAGTTTTTATACAGCAGTCAGATTGACAATTTCTGCTTACGAGCCATCTCACTCTTCTGATTAAAATACCTCACCTGCCCCTCCCCCTTTAACATTGAAATTCGAAATTTTAACAGTCTATAAATCTCAGAATGATCTGACTCCCACCAGTCACATCTGAAACTCATTTTCCTTATTATATTTCACACTGGGTGATCTTCTTGTGCTTTTTTAAAATTGTTAATTAATTAAGCGATTTTCCCATTTACTGTCACTCCTATTTAGGGCACTCTGATTCTCATTAAGTATTACTCCAAAGTGTTAACTTAAATGTTATTTTGCTGCAGAGGTCTTGGCAATTCTGAATGATAGGCCCCCCCACTACACATACTAAACACGGGGATATTAATAACTTTTTGCAAACAAAATGATTTTAACAATGGATTTTCTTGAGAAAAGTTACTATGCTCACTCAAGAATAAATGTATAATGTGAATTTTTGTATATTTAAATAAATTAAATCTAAATATACACCTAAAAACTTACCAAGGAAGAACATTTCATGCTTAGTAACTACACTGGTGAATTCTACTAAACATTTCAAAAATATAAAAGAATACCAACTCTGCGCAAAATATTCCAGAATAGAAGAGGTGGGGATATTTCCCATTAAGTTTTTTGAGGCCAACGTTAATCTGATACCAACATCAGAAAATGACACTATGAGAGAAAACTACAAATCAAATGAAAATAGATACAGAACTCCTTAACAAAATACTACCCAATTAGATGTAACATTATTTTAAAAGGTAACATCATGGTCAAGCATAGTTTATACTAAGACTGCAAGCTTGTTCTGGTTTTGAAAAATCAATTAATGTAAATAATGATTCTACCTAAAAAATGAAAATCACAGGAGTATCTTAAGTCATCTGTTCCTGATAACAATGCTCAAAAAATTAGAAAAGAACTTCTATGACCTTAGGAAGAATTTATAGAAACATCTACAAAACTTAAGCAACAATGATCATAAGCATTGGTGCAAGACTGACCCTAAAATTGGGAACTAGGTAAGGAACTCTCTCTCATTATTTCTACCCAATATGGTATTAGTGATTTTAATTAATCCAATGAAGCAAGATAGACAAAGTGCTTTGAGATTAGAAAGCATTCTGTCCCAGATGACATAATCATATATATTAAATTTCTAAGAAATCTATGATAATGTTATAACTAATAAATGGGTATAGAAATTTATACTAGTCAAAGTCTAAACTATTATATGGAAATGAATTTAATTTCAGTATGACAGAATTAAAATTTGGAAAAATAATTTACAGAGATACTATCTTACGGTATCCTAACAATATGAACTACTTAGGGTTAAATTTAATAAAAATATACACAATAAACAGAATAAAATATTTTTGAGAGAAAATGTAAAGAAAATGTAAATAAGAAATGTATGATGTTCATGGATTGAAAGACTCAATTTTTTTTGGAAATACTCAATATTAAGTTGCCCACTTTCTCCAAATTCATCTATAGATCATAGGCAATTGCAATAAAACTCTGTTACTTCTCTTATTTGGGGATACATTCAAAATGTACAGATGTAGTATAATAAGAGTATTTTATATTGATACAGATAATTTTACTTTTAATTCTATTTCCAGTAATCTTTACAAAGGAATGTTCAACATTCCTTAGAGAATTTACCTCTTTTACCTAGGATGTTTCTAGAGAAAAAGGCTTATTAGAAGAGATTTCAAAACATAGGCTTACTTATGCCTGATTAACTTCCGTCTGATTAACATCACTCAGTTATGTTTCATTAGATAGCTCTTTTTGCAGCAACATAGTAAGGTAATTTGATTCCTTGCCCACCTAGTACTTTTCCACCTAGAAAGTTTGTGTCCTAAGAAAATGACAGAATAGCTTATTGAAGTCTCAGTTACTATGCAGCTGGTAGAGAGAAGCTGGGAACCAGGCATAGTATCTTGTAAGAGGAGGTATATATTCTTAACCAGGAATCAGTCAATATGCAGGACTGCTTTTCAATCAGAGTACTAAGTCCTGGGAAGAAGCAGAGATGGGAACAGGCTTCTGTCACTCATAACAAAGGACTCACTTGCAAACGTAGTATTTCCCATGGTTACTTACTTGATCTGTGTTTGTTTATAGGTCTTGATTCTCAAGACATGAACGTTTACACCAGCAAATACAAAAACGGTTCCAGTAAACTTGAAGCTGAGACCGCACTTGGTCATGGAAGAGATCTCTTACAATTATCCTCACCATAATTGTGTGCAGTAGGGATTTTCTCCCTCACCCCAGGCTCTTATCCTCTACTTTCTTTATTTTTTCCCTTCCTGATTAGTATATTTCATATTTCCTTGATCTATAGATTATTCTCTTTCTTTAATTTTATAAAATTGTCAGCCATTGTCTTATGATAATTTTCCTCTTTTCCATTCTCACATTCACTTTTTCTGGTACTCAATGCTGAAAAATATCAAGATTTCCTCAGTTTATTCTCCATGTTCTTCAATGTTTGATATCCTTTATCATCTCGTGCTGCATTTTTTTCAGATTTATGTTCTATTTCACACTAACTCTTTGACTATGAATAATCTATTTTTAAATTTTTCTATTGCATGTTATATGATTTTGATAGTCTTTTGTTCATTGCCCATCTTTGGGGGGTAAAAGGGAGATTCCCACTTTTTTCTCTTGGTACTTTATAGGTTAAATGTATTCTTTTTTTCTTTTAAACGAGACATCAGTAGACTTGTGTACTTTATGCTTCTACTGGCTTTCCCTCAGAGCTTTTTTTAAATTTGTGCTTTTATTACCTTGATTTCTGATTTAATACTAGTTGATTTCAACTCAAAAAAGTTATATCTCTGGGGTCTAAAGAGGATTCACTTCAAAATGCTTTCTACTTGAGGCAAGAAGAGAAAACCCACCTAGGACACCTTTAATGTTCTTAAAGCGGTTTGTCATAAGGGATGAGTCTCAGATTTAGCAAATTTTACTTTGAGTTCAGGGCCCTATGGAATCACTGGGAAGTCACACTGCTCAAAGCCAAAGTCAATCTCAGGACCTTAGTTTTATGGTCCCCAAGGCTTCTTTCTATAACTAAAGAAAAATAAAACCATTGTCTTATGGACTTAAACCCTAATAACTTGCATTAATGCTTATTGCTTTTATAGTCTCTTCCTGTTGTGATTGGTGTTGACTTGAAATCCACTTTGTCTAAAATTAGGATATCTACTCTCAGTTTTTTTTCTGTGTTCTTGCTGCAGGAATATTGTTTTCCATCCTTTGATTTTTAAATCTATTTCTTTTTGATTCATTCTGCCAATCAGTCTCTTTTGATTGAGAAATTGAGACTATCCACATTGAGAAATTTTACAGAAAGGAATTTACTTATTTCTGTTATTGCACTATTTTCCTGTTGGTTAAACATCCCTCTTTCTGCTCCACTGCTCATTGTATATGGTGTATTCATTCTCTCAGATTTCTTTAGCATTGCTAGCTTCATTGCCTCTTTCTAGGACATCCTTGAGAATTTTTGCAATGCTGGTTCAGTGGTCATGAATTTCTTGAGATGCCTTTGTCATGGAAATACATTATTTTTCAAGTTTAAAAGCAAATTTTCCAGGATTTATATGTCTCGGTTGGGAGTTATTATCTTTTAGAGCTTGAAATACTTCACACAAAGCTCTTGTGGCCTTCGAGATTTGTGTTGAGAAGTCTGCTGTAATCCTAATGGGTTACCTTTATAAGTGATTCATTACTTTTCTCTAACAATTTTTTTTTTTTTTTGTGGGTACCAGGGGTCGAACTCAGGACCTCGCGCGCCAGCAGGCGCCCCTGCTGCTGAACGATATCACCGGCCCTTTTTTCATATGTGGGTTCTGGGAGTCAAACTCGGGCCCTTGCGCTTGCCAGGCAGGCACTTACGCCACTGAGCCATCTCACCGGCCCTTCTCTAACAAATTTTAAGATTCTGTCCCTGAATTGAACTTTTGGGATTTTAACTATGGTATGACATACAAAAGTTCTCTTTTAACTGTGGCTATTTGGGGTTTTATATGTCTCACTTATTTGCATGTTTAATTCTTTCCCAATATTTGGAAAATTTTCTTTTATTATTTCTATAAACAGGTTTTTTATGCCTTTTGTGCTATCTTTGTAATTTTTGCATATTCCAATTAATTTTATAGTAGTCTTCTTTGTGTCCTCTAGTGGGTGTTGAATTCATTTTTTTTTCACATTTTCTTGATTATTTAAAGTATCTTTTTGTAATTGATCTTTGAAAGCGTCCCTATCTTCTAATTCTATTATTTTGTCCTCACATTAATCACTTCTACTGCCTATACTCTTAAAATAATTTAAAAAATATTTTAGATTTCTGTTTGGAACCTTTTCATGTATTCTAGTTCTTTTCTAAACTGGTCATTTGTGCTTTGTATCATTCTGTTTAGCTTAGGTAGCTTATTATTAGTGTTTTCTGTAAGCTTCCTGGTTGTTTTGTTTATTACCTCCATTATCTGGTTAATTACATTTTTTTGTGCATTTCCTAGCACTTCAACTATCTGCTTTTAAATCTCTTCTATTTTTCTTTTGAATAATTAGTCTGTGTGACTTTTGCTTTCCTCCTCCTTAATGTCTTATGTATGTGCTTTGGGGGAATTGAAAGTTTTGGGAGCCACTTTGTTGCCTGGGCTTCTCATGTTTCTATAGTTTTTCCTGTTTATTTGGTTTTGTTTTGTGCTTAGGTATGTGGTCTATTACTTGGGAAAGACTTTTTGCTAGTATGGTGACTTCTTAAGTCTGCTTTTCAGTCATGCACTTATGCCTCCATTGCAAGATCTGACCACTTCTGTTAATATGGGAGGGGTGGGTAGAGTGTAATTGGCCCAGCACCCAGCTCCCTTGGAATAGACCTCCATATTGGTAAGGTTACAAAGATAATCCAGGTATTGGCATACAGGGAAAACCTAGTAAATCGTAACAATTATTCAACCCTGGCCATATCAAGTAAATCTGCAAAAGTATTATCATCCAACACATACTGGATATTGATATACCATAAGAACCAGTAATGTACCATTCTTAACCTTAGAAAAGATATCTACAATTACAGTATAAACCCTAAGATAAACCAAATATTGACATACAGCAAATATCTACTATGCACAATAACTATAACTACACTAATGATGGAAAAAATACAAGGGTAGTAACACAGAACTAACTAAAGGTTCATAAAGCCTAATAGTTAAAGATATAGGGAGTTGAGAATGGGAGAATACAAATAGAAACATTTGAAAAACTAAAAATTGGGATATAAGAAGGGGAGAGTAAAGTGAGACAAAGTATCCTATTATGGGTTGGAAGGATATTTATAGAACTAGATGAAGGTAGCAGAAAAAAATGAGAAATAGAAGATAAAAGAAAAAAAGTAAGAAAAAAGAATATGGAGAATAAAAAATAGAAAAAATTAAAGGGAAAAAGAATAAAAAAGAAAATAAGTTAACAAGCTGAAAAAATATTTTTCCCAATATTTTGAGTGAGTCATTGCCTTCTAGAATCCACAGTTTTCAAGTGCAACAGAGCAGAATTTTCTCTATCTAGTCTTATGCCTATAGGTTTTCCAGGTGTTCCCTCTATTCCAGAAACCACTTCTGTTTACCACAGGCTGTGGTACTGTCATGTTTCCTTCTCCTCATGTTGTTGGTAGAAGCCACCAGATTGGACTATTCCATGTCATCCGATGGGACAGCCATGCATGTATCACCAGTGGTTCAGGCCAACAAGAACATAACATGTTTAAATCAGAGGCATTTGGCAATGAGATTTACGAATTATGGCCCCATGGTGAACATGTTAATCAGCCCAAGGATCTCCCTTTCTGCGGGCAACACTGGGAGCCCTAAAGTAAAATTGATTTTTAGTTATTCTAAGTCCCAAATTTAAATAATCAATCTCTTCTCAAAATGGTTCCTGATCAGGCACTTTCTACAATATAGCAAGCACCTACGCTTGAATTCCTTTTCAGGTGTTGCTTGCTCTGTTGAAGGTGTACCCTTGGTGCAAAACCCTGGGCTGTTTTTACAGTTCGCAAAGTCCCTTGGCTCTGTGGTGTTTCTCCCTAGAGCTCCCAGCCCTGGGCACTTACTGACTTCTGGGGAGCCCGGTTCCCCCCTTCCTGAGCTGCAAGAACTGGGAAGAGAGTCCAAACTGTTTTTTTTTTTTTTTTCTTTCTGCTCTGTGGATCATCTCTCCAGCTTCTCAGTAAGATCTAATTTTTCCTGTCAGTTCCTTCCGGATTTCCTGCAATCTATCTGTCCGTCTGTCTGTCTGTCTGTCTCTTGTTATTTTCCAGTGTGGAGTCTGGATCTCACAGAGGCTGAATTTTGCTACTGATCACTGCTCCACAATTTTCTTTTTCCAATGTGAGTATTTTTAATGGAGGCATATTCTTCTATTGTTGAAGTAGTAAGTCATGAGTGAGTTGTTTAATTTTCATAAGTATATATCAATATACCGAACACTGTTGTCACCCCATATTTTTTTTTGCATCTCTTAATAGTCAATCCTTCTCTTACTAAGAAACAACAATTAATCTGAAACATAGGACCATTAATTAGTTTTGTCTACTCAAGAATTTCAAACAAACAGGATCAATCCTGAGTATAACTGTTCTCACTCAACATAGTATTATTGAAATTTAGGCATTTTTTGTATGCATGAACAACTCATTCTTTTTTATGAGTAAGAATTATTTTATGGAAGGTATATATTAGAATTTGATCATTCATTTTCCTTATGATGGACATCTGAGCTATTTGAAATTTTGGGCTTGTCAAGAACCACAAGGAGACTGAGATTTACATTGCATTAATAGTCTTTCACAGTTCCATGAATAATGTTTGAAGATACAGATCCCCTGGATTAGGTAAAGCCAGGAAGCTCAAGCAGCACAATTATGGACTGAACTAGGTCCCTTCATGTCTCATGATGGGGAACCAAATGGCTTCTGCACATGCAATGGGTTTATGTTACAGCTATATAATTCTGAGCTTCAGAAAACTAAATCTTTTACACAGGGCTTTAGGCAAATCTAACTGGTCTTAGCTCCAGAGGGACATACTATCTTTATTTTGGTGGCCAATATACAAATCTATCTTATGCTCCAAAAGCATATAGTGTCTTTATCTTCCAACTCTATTTGGTACGAAAACATCTTGAAAAGATAATCAGTGCCTCTGCTTGCAAGATAAACAAAAACAAGATCAATAGAAGATTGTTCCCCTAGCAGGGCTAACACAAAGCTGTGGTGAACATTTCTACATGAGGATTTGGGGGACATACATTTTCATTTATCCTGAAGAGATGATTAGGAGTACAGTAATATATCTTAATCTCAAGCATGTTTTACTTTTAAAGAAGTGTCCCAAAGTTTTATATCTGCTTTAATGTTTGATGTTATTAATATTTTTTATTTTATCCATGTGCAGTAGTAGTTCATTTTACATTTCTCTGGTGAATGATGATGGGCATTTTTCCACCTGCCTATTGGGCAACAATATTAGATGAACCCCCCCCAACACCACAGAGGTAAACATCCCAGGTTATGCAAATTTTCAAGAGATGAGAGCTTAATTCCGGAATAATGGTCAAATATACCATATTCTTTATTTTAAAATTATTATCTTACTGCAACTATTAGATTATATTTTACAAGATCAAGACTACCTCTGAATCTTATGCTGCACATAATTCTTTGTCATTTAATACTTCCTTTAAGGAGCTAGTTAGAGCATAAGTTTTCTTATATAATTTCCAAATGAGCTAAAGGGAGCAGCTTATAAAATGTTTAATTTTTATTCTTCTAAGGGCTTAAAGTTTTATAGGGAGAAGTTAGATATTGCTTGTTTTGTTTCTAAAAATATGTTATTAACCCTTTTGTGATGGGGAGAGGCCATTTCTCCTGAGTCATTGTTTTAAAGAGAAAAGCAAAATGCATTGATTGAAGTCTCAGCAGTGTCAGATGCTAGCAACTTTGGGAGAGCCACTTAATAAGATTCTAAGAAATTTGATTTTATCTTTCTTTTCAGTAGACTGTAAATATTATTAGCTCTGCTAACTCTGCTGAATTGTAGAGATGATCAAATGACATGAGGAATATTAAAACAATTTAAAGACTCTGAAGTGAAACTCATAAAATACATAAATCAGTACACAAACATATGGAAAAAATATTCAATCTTGCAAGTTTTCCAAGAAATACAAATCAAAACAGAGGTAGCATTTTAGTAGCTTTGCCAGCAGCTGAATAAATTAATACAGTGCTTTCAGAAAGCAACATGGCAATATATTTCAATTGTCCAAAAATGTTTAAAGTCTTTGAATTGTTAATGAAAAAAATAGGTAACTTGCATTTTACTATCACTTATCAAAGGCTTCTTATGTGACAGGCATTGAATTAAGCACTTTAGATAAACCAACTCATGTACCACTTTAAAAAACAAAACAAAACTCCACCAGGTAACTTTTTATTATCATAATGATTTATAAGTTAGGAAATAGGCACAGAGATGCATAGTCATCTGTCTTAGGCTTCATAGCTAGCAGGAATTGAAATTGATGTAAGGCAACCACACTTTAAAGTCCTCATTCTTTACTACTCTATTCCACAAGTTCTAGAAATTTATGCTGAGGAAGCAAGCCAAAGGAGAATGAAGCAGCTGGATATGGTGGCACATACCTGTAATCTCAGAACTCAGGGAAGATGAGGCAGGAGGATTGCAAGTTCATGCTTAGCCTGGGCAACATTGTCACTCCTTATCTCAACGTAAAAAATAAAAAAAATGGCTGAGGACATAGCATGGTGCAAAGGCCTGGGTTCATTCTCCAGTACTAAAAAAAGGCAAGAAGAGGTCTTCAGATATTTCCTAATATGGATTTCATAAACTCACAGACATTAGAAGCAAGGAAATTAAACAAAGCAAACGTTATATCAAGTTGCTAGTCTATAATATAACACACAAAATAATGAAACAAACAATAAATACAGTGTTTGTAATGAGTATCTAGATATCTTATCACCATGTTAAGCTCATAGGTTTGCCAGAATTTGTGGTTCTGCCCATGCCAGTACTGTGAGTTTTCTATAGGATTATAGGGTGGTGTGCAAACTTATCCTGCCCATGAAGGACAAACCAGGATCTCAAACCCTAGTGACATCATGAAAAAGTCTTAGTTTCCATGATAGCTAGTAAAGAGTACAGTCAAAGGAGATATAACACAGCATTTTAATAAAAGAGAACACAGTGTTGTATTAAGATCAGAAAAATATTAGAGGCCAACAGCCTAACAGGCTGACCCTGTAAAAGGATAGTGGCAGAGGACACTCTGGGAGTGCAGCACACATGTTATCTTTCTCCATTCACTATCTGAAATCTCTCTCTCAAGGTCACTTTTTTCTTAAGTCACAGCTCTTCCCTACTCTTGGGTAAGAACGAACTCAGTCTCTGAGTAGAAGATACATGCTTCTTTGGCAGAAAAACTCAATAGTGAACAGGTACAGTGGTACCTCAGCTCATGAATGCTTTTATTTGTGAACAACTTGGTTCACAAATAAGCATTTGACAAAATTTTGTTTTGTTTGCAAACTCTGCATCAGGTGACAAAGACACCTGTGATCATCAGTTCCACATGAACACAAATGTGGTCATCTTTTCCAGAATCATGGAATGAACTAAGTACATGAACCCAGGTATGATTGTATATAGTACAGAGTTCCAAGAGTCTTGCATTGGTCAGTTTTTGTTGTTGGGACCAAATAGCTGATGAACAGTATTCAAAGGAGGAAGGCTTTTCTTTGATCATAGTTCTAGAGAATTCAGTCTATGGTTAGCTGGCTCCAAAGCAGAAGGGTAGAACAGAGTAAACCTGCTTAGTTCATGGAGGCTAGGAAGCAGAGCAGAGGAACAGCACCAGAGAGAAAGGGGCCAGAAACCAGATATAATACTTAGGTTATGCCTCTATGACTCACCTAGACACATCAGGAAATGTGCTTTATTAATCCTTTAGGTGGCTTATAAGCCAACCAAGCTGATAATCCAGTTTAATTGTCACATTCCATCCCTTATCAATTTGACACATTATGGTTTGGGTCTAGATGTCTCCCCAGAGCCTTATGAAGTCATAGGAAGAGGTTGCTGAATGTAGAGTGAGTGATGCTAGGACTAAGGATGTATGATTACTAAATCAGTGCACTGATTGGTTTGGCACCACCCTAATCCTGGTAGCCTGAATACAATATAAGGGAGAGGAAGAGGCTTGTCTAGCCCCTTGTTTATTTGATTACCTTTTGGCTGCCCTGAACTGTTCTCCTCTGTGAAGTCACCCTACCTTGAAACCAGCCAGTTATGGACTGAAACCTCTACAAACTGTAAGTTCAATAAATCTTTCCCCCTTTAGCTTTGTGTATTGGGCTTTTTGTCTCAGCAACAAGAGAAAAGTAACTAAGGCAGAACTTGGTACCAGAGAAGTGGGGTCGTTGCTGTGACTATACCTGACCATGTGGTTCAGGAGCCTTTGGGAATGGCTTGTGGGAAGAATTTGAAAAGGTTTGGAGATGCCGGCTGAAAAAGTAGAGCTGGAATGCCTTAGGTGGTACTTGATGGGAGATTTTAGTCAGCATTTAGAAGGCCAGAAAGCTGATAGAAATCCTGCTGGTAAAGACTAGGCTCAGGAAGTTTCTGGTGGGAAGAAGGACCACAATGAGTGTTGGGCTTCAGACAATGTGTGTTATACCTTGGAGGAAAGATTGTCTGCATTTTGCTCATGTCCAGAGACTTTGCTTCAGACTGAGATTAAGGGTGGTGAACTAATTAATCTTGCAGAAGAAATTTCAAGGCAGTCTAATGTTGAAGTGGTAGCATGGCTACTGTTCGGGGCTTTCAGCCAGATTTATGTTGAGAATCAAGAGCAAAGAGCCCAGCTAAATTATTTAAAACATTTTAAGTTTGGCCAAAAAGGAGACTCTAGTAAAGCCATGGATGGCAAAGATAGAGCAGAGGAGATCTTAATTGCTGAGACAGAACAGAAGACTAGAAAAGATGGCCTGAGGGCATCACAAGAAGCAGCAGTACTCTACCCTTTGCAGCCTCAAAATTGCAAAAGTAAAAGACTTTTCTTTGAGAAGAGAGCCCCAGAGCACCATGTTCCAGAATGGCAGTGTCCTAGGGAAGCTGTTCCTCAGGAATTGGTTGATAGCCACTTGACCCCTACAGCCAAGAGAACAGGAAGGCTTGCTAATGCTCCAGCTGGTGGCAGACCTTGCTATCATCCACGTGGTAGTTGGTTTAGGCCCATGCAGAATGCAAGAGTTGTGGGGTCAGGAAGGCACCCACTCAAGTTTCAGGAGAAGGTCTGCAAAGCCAGGCAGTATGCCCCGGAGAGGGCAGTATCTGAAGCTGTGAGTGTGAAGCCAAAGTGCACTGGAGACCCCAGAAGTTTGGAGAAGCCAGGATTGTGGTTCATCCCAGGAAGGCTGCAGGACGTGAGCAAAACCAGCCAAAGAAAGAAGTGACGGGGCCGGTGAGATGGCTCAACGGCATAAGTGCCTGCCTGGCAAGCGCAAGGTCCTGAGTTCGGCTCCTGGTACCCACATATGAAAAAAGGGCTGGTGATATCGCTCAGGGGCACGGGTGCCTGCTGGTGTGTGAGGTCCTGAGTTCGAACCCTGGTACCTAACAAAAATAAAAAAAGAAAGAAATGACGGGAGCTACAACCATCAGCAGTGCTGTAGGGACAGAGCCACCCAAGCCCTTTGGAGTTCATGTTCACAACTTTCCACAGATTACTGCAGGTGCTGGAAATGAAACTGTAGGATTTAATGTTTACCATGCTGGAGTTCAGTCTTGCTTTGTTCCCATTCCTTGCTGTCCCCTTGTATGTAACTTTTAGAATGGATATGCCTATATTGTGCCATTGAATGTTGCTAGGGTTTAACTTTCTTTTAATTTGTACAGGGGCTCACAGCTAAGAGTTTGTCTTAAATCACAGAGGAGACTTGGGATTTGGACTTTTAAACAATGCTGAAACTATTAGGACTTTGGCAACTCTTTCAGAGGGGCTAAATACTTTTTGTGCAAAGGAATGTGCATGAGCACATGTGCAAAGGAGCACATGTGCAAAGGAATGTGCATGGGGGGCCAGGGTGGAATGTTATGGTTTGGGTCTAGAAGTCCCCCCAAAGCCTTATGCAGTAATAGGTGGGGCTTTTTCGGAGGTTGCTGAATCTAGAGTGTAAGATCCTGGCATTAAAGGTGTGTGATTACTAAATCTGTACACTGATTGGTTTGGAACCACCCTAATCCCAGTAGTCTGGATACAATATAAGGGACAGAAAGAGGCTTGCCTTGTCCCTTGCTTGCTTGTTTTTGCTGTCCTCTGCTTGTCATGAACTGGTTCTCCTCTGAGACCCCCTTTGCCAAGTCACCCTGCCTTGGATCCAGATAATTATGGACTGAAACCTCTACAAACTGTGAGCTAAATAACCTTTTTCCCCTTTAACTTTGGGTGTCAGGTATTTTGTATCAGCAATAAGAGAAAAGTAATTAAAACAACACTCAAATACACCTTCTTAAACCTTGCTTAAGGTTTAAGTGCAAGTTTAAATGCAAGCTCATAATTCTACCTAACATGATATAACTCTATCCACAGATGAAAATGTATTAATGCCCTCCCTAAAGTCTCAATAGTTCAAGCACTGTTCAAGGCCCAAGTCCAAAGTTTCCCTTAGCTGTAAATTTCTATAAAATTAAAAAAGAGTGTTACATATTTCCAAAGTACAATGGCACGAGATAAACATTACCATTCCAAAAGAAAGGAACAGGGTTACAAAAAAGATAAGACCAAGGCATGACAAACCCAACAGGGCAAAATTAAGTACTATAGTTCCATGTCTGGTATACAGGGACCATCATGGTGAAATGTGAGTTCCAGAGGGCTTGGATGGCCCCATCCCTATGGCCTTGACTGTGGACTACAGGTCTTTTACTTGGGTTGGCTCTGCTCGCTGCTTTCAGTTTTCCTTGGCAGATGTTCCCTGTTCCTGTTATCTTTTACTTCCTGGGGACTCCATTGGACTTTCGTCTTCATTTCCATAGCTCCACCCATCTATCTTGCAGAGGCACACTGTCTGGCCTCTCAGGCCTTCTTTTGAAATCTGGGTGAAAGCCTCTGTGACCCTACAATTCTTGAATTTTGCATGGCTAAAAAAAATAGCACTACAGGGATGATGCCAGTGTCTGCTGCCAGTATGAGCAACCACCCCACACTTTTGGGCCATGGGCAGCAGCCTCTGAGTGCCTGGATGGCTGAGCATGGCAAAATGAATCCTGGGGAAGCAATTCTTTAGAAGATGCTTTTTGAGCATGGGTCCCACAGGCATTCTTCTCAAATGAAAGGTTTACTCATTTGCACCCTTAAACATGCAATGGGTAAAGTATTTCTGATTCCTGAGATACCCTTAAGGCATCTGTCTTCTGCTTCCAGTTTAAAGTACTTAGTTTCTTTTTAATGGCTCTAATCTCTTCAGTAACGACCCTTCCTTTGGCCCCAACTTTATATATTGTTCTTTTTATGCCAAAATTTAAATTTTCAAAATACTTTTGCTATGCTTTTTGCCTAAACATTGCTGCCTTGAAATTTCTTCAAGAGATCAATTAGTCCAATACTGTTAAATTTAGCCTCACATGAAGTTTTACAACATGCCCAAAATATAGATAAGTTCTTCACCAAAATGTAACATGCATTGCCTCTAGTCTAATTCCCAACAGAGTCCCTATTCCCAGCTAAAATCTCATCATCCCAGCCTTCCCTATCTGTATTCCTATCAGCATTCTGGTCTTCTGCGCTTCTACAGGAATCACCCATAAAGCTTTACTTTGAACATGCTAGAGCTTCTCTACCCTGCATCTCCAAACTTTTCCAAATACTTCCTGTAAGCCAGTTTCAATGGCTACTCAACCACATGGTCAGGTATAGTTCCAGCAATAACCCCACTTCTTTGGTACCAGTCTTCTGTATCGGTCAGCTTTCTCATCCCTAGGAAAAAAAAATATACAATGCTTGCAAATTAAAGGAGGAGAGGCTTAATTTGGCTCATAGTTTCAGAGATTTTTGTCCGGGGTCTGGCCAAGGCAGAAAAACCATGGTAGAAGGGTGTGGTAGGGCAAACTTGCTTACTCCATAGTAGCCAGGAAACAGTGCACAGCAGGAGCACCAGCAAGAGATAAACCCTACAGTGGCACACCTCAAGTGACCTACCTCCAACTGGGCCTCACCTCCTAGTAGCACATTCAACTACGAACATCAGTGGATTAATCTACTGCTGAGTGGAGTACCCCCATGATCCAATCACCTCTCCAGGAATCTCTTAATCCAGTCAAATTGACAATTAAACTTAACCATGCCACCTGTGGTCACACTTGTCATTCTTTTTATTTTCTCAAGTGCAATTATGGTAGCTGGTTCTAAGTCCTAAATGCGTTAGACATAATATTCCACACTTTCATTCTGAGGTGTCTCAACACAGAAAGACAGCTTAGAACAGAAACAAAACAAAACAAAACAAAACAAACAATAGAAAACCAACGAGAAACATAAGGCTTTAGGGACATCCCAACTTAGGTTCTGGTTCTGGCTTCACCATTTTTTAACTGAGGGACCATGAACATGTGGTGTGATTAAGCTGTAAGAGCCAGAGCTGTCGAATTGTGTGCTATGACCATAGGCAAATCACTGTGCCTTCCTGAAGTTCAATTTCTTCATTTATAAAAAAGGAAAAATAATACTATCTCAGAGGGCTTCTGTGAGGAACAAAAGAGTTTAAAGTGAATTTCGTATTCCTCAACTAAAAATTGAGCATAAAAATATAATACTCATTTTGAGGATATTGATCATCTATACAAAGTGCTTAGGCTAATGACTGGGACACTGCAAGTGCTCAATAAATACTGTTTATTTTTTAAAAGATAACCAAAGTTAAAACCTTAAGAGTAAAACTTGCAAAAATATAAAATGTTTGTTAATTCAGATTTTTATTCAGCTATGTGTTTTTTTGGAAGAAGAAAATGTTATTTAATAAAAATCACGTAAGAACTGGTTCTTTCGTTATTTTGACTATTATATTATTAACCCTGGATCTTAGTTCTTTCTCATCCCACATAAAATGCAGCAACTTTTCAGTTATGAGGATAATAACAACTAATAGAAAGATGCATGTGGATAAAGCTGGAAGACTGATACATCCCTGAGTTCTTTCTGTAATTTTTTAAGAAGGTCTGAATGCCTAACATATTATGCTTTATTGGACTTAGGGATTCTCACATTTTTTCTTCAGGTAGAATACCTATCAATTCAAATAAATGGAGATCTTGCTATTTTCTTTCTGTGTCTTGTGGAAGAAACATAATGGGTTTTTGAAACATTTAACATGCACAGCCCAGTAAATCCCACAGAGCCCCTGATTCAATCCATTTACTTAGGATAATTATCTAAATGAGAGAAGTCACTTCAGTGCTTGTGGGTGCAGCAAGCTGGGCACCTTCAAGGAAATATGGGCACTTACCACTTGGCCCTCCTCTTCCACTTTTATCAAGTGCATTCAACTACTTCATGCAAAGCAGGATTTTAAGCATGGCAAGTGTGATAGTTAACTGACTATATCAACTTAAGTAATTAATTCTTTAACAATTACTTATTAAACTCCTACTCTAGGTCCAGCAGTGAGCTAAGGTTGAAATGAAAATAAAATTGGACAGAAACAACAACAAAAAAAGAGTGCCTGGGTTCATTAAGCTTGAGTCTTAGTAGAGTAGAGAGATAATAACCACATACATTGATAAGTGTACCATAATAAACAGGGACAAGTACCTTTCAGAAAGAAAGAAGGGCAAAGGTGGGAGAATAGAAAGTACACCCTAGATCATGGTGGAGATATTACTGGAGTCCTCTCTAAAAAGGTGACACTATAATATGTGAAGTGCTGGTGAGTGCGAACTAGTCAAAGCTGTAGTGAGGAAACAGAATTCCAGGCAAAGGGAACAGCAGGTACAAAGGCCTTGAAGTGGGAAGAATCCAGAAGCCATCACAGAACTGAAAGAATATGCGTCACAGACTAAGAGACCGGGCTCACCTTCCGGAGCTTAGAGGCCATGCTGAGGGTTTTAATCGTCTCTCTATAAATAGCTGACCATTTAAATGTCCCAAATACTGAGAGCAACAAGAGTTAGTTTTGCATGCTAAAAATACCACCCATTTAGATTTTGAATGCTTCTAATTAAATAATGCTTCTGCAATCTCAAAGCTTATCAAAGGAAGGAGAGAGTATATTGATACACAGTCTCTGCCGGGGTGTGATTTATGTAGACATATTAATAGGCTGCCAGATACTAGATGTCCAGTAACTACATGTTGTGGTGATTTTTTATAAATATCTATTCACAGAAGGGGAACTGCTCCAGTTTGGCTATTGGCATTATTTTCATTTTCTGTTGTTTTTGTATTTTTTTAAATCAGATTTTATTGATACATTTTAGGTATACATAATGATCACATTCATCATACAGAATTTGTACCTGTACATGATATGACTTGATTCTTCTTTTCCCATTCCCCTACCCATTTACAAAAGCTTTATTTCCATTTTTTCCTGCTTTTCTTATTTTTTTCTTTTCCCTTCTTTCCTTTTCCTCTCCCCTTCCCTTGTTCTCCTCCCCCTTTGAACATTTTCTTCCTATTTCACAATACCTTTTATACATTTTGCTCCTTATTTACCCTTTCGGTTTCTTACACCGGAGAAACAATATGGTATTTTTTAAAAGTTTAATTCTAAAAATGTAGAAAATGTAGTTTAATTCTAAAAGTTTGTTACAAACTTGTCTGAAACTTGCACATGAATACTTTTCATTTTTCTCAGATGAATAAGCAATTGCATCTTATATTTCAAAGTTTTCCTTCCATAGTATTGCCCACTTCTGCCAGACCTTCAGACCACTTTGGAAACTCAGTTTATATCTGCTATTTATTGCACTATTAAGATAGGGGTCACCTTAATGTATTATTTTGTGCTGCCTTAGCTTCTTATTACTTCAGTCTCTACCATCTATTTCAGCAGACTACAGGCCTGTGTTTGCTGCACCCACGTGGAACGGGGGACCCAAGAGATCGATAAGTACTGAAAGAGAATTTTATACTCATGACCACAATTTCCTGTCATAAAATTATAAAATTATGCTATCAATGAAACAAGGAGTTTGAGTCCTGTGTCTTTTCTTGTTGTGCAAGCTACTTATGAGTTTCATCAATAAATAAATTTTGAAAATATACTGAAAAACACTACTGTATTTTGAGTCCAAGAAAGAAGAAATGGGGTCAGTTAACTTACCACTAAGCTGTTCATTAGCAAGGACTGAAAACAATCAATGGAGGGTTATTATCAAATATGCCGCAGTAAGAGCCCTTATGGGCCTAGGTGCCACAAAGTGAAAGGACTGCTATATAAATAAACCTTGAAGTTACCCCAAATGAGAAAGTACCTATTCATGTTCACTTTCCTAAGGATCTTGAGAGGCAACCAAGCATCAGAGAAGAAAGCACATTAAGAGAAATAAGCCGCATTTACTGATTGGATGATGTTGTCTGAGTCATGATTTCACCATCTGTACAATGGGAATAACTTCTCACAGATGGCTGGAACTGTCAATGATCTCTGCCAACTGTATTCCTGGAAAGATTGTTTACTATTGCTTCCTAGCTCTGCCCTGTATTTCTTTTTTTATAACATTAAATATAACTTCTAATCTTTCTGCCCCCTTACTACAATATTAACTTGCTGAGAGTAAAGACCTTGCTCTTAATCTCCTGCCCAGTACATACATTTGTACAGTGCTGCTGCTCAGTACACACTTGCCAAGAGATTGAACAAGAGACAGAATGGAGGAGAATATGAACATACATCATTAGATGTTGGGATTTTTATATTTTTCTCATTAGCGGTCATGCTCATGTAAGTCATGAAATTTCCTTAAGGTTAAGTTTGTTCTGTTTTAGCTACAAAGGAGGATGATGCCTGCCATGTCTAGCTCACAAGGCTGATATGGGGCTCAAACAGAATGACATAAACACATAGAAGGAACTGCTACCTGCAAAGCATGATTTATAAGGCCAAGGATCTCTAAGATAAAGGGAAGGTAAGTCTGGACATGAAAATGAAGAGTTGCAACATGGCAAAATGAGTCCCCGAGGACTTTTTTTTTCCTGTAAGAAAAGCCAAGGTTGTATCAGTTACCACCACCAACACCCACCAAGGTGGCACCTAAGTCCCCAAGCACTAAAGATCCCCCAACATTGTTCTGTGTGATTCTTGGGAATGATCCTGGGCAATGGGGACTACTTCCACCCCCACATTACAGACAAGGAGATGGCACAGGACAAGACCTCTTAATCGGCTTGCCTATGTGGAAAAAGAAACAGAAAAAGCTGGAGCTAAACCTAGGCAACTTTACTCTTGCAGTCTTAATTCTTCCATGAGTAAATAAATTGAGGTTTAAGCCTACGACTTGAATACTGGGTTTCTACATGACACAGGCTGTGCTTAAAGCAAGCACAAAGCTTTCTATGCCTGAGATGGTAAACAATAAATGCTATTCGAGGAAGAGGATAAGGAAATTAGAAGCCTCTCCATGTTTTTGCCCATATGCATAAAGCTCTTGTTATAGCAGAGAGGGGAACAGAGGTAGAAGTAGCACTAGAAAGTTTTTACCTGGGTTTTTATATGTGACTGATATCTATTTTGTGAGCACACTTTTATTCTCTAGAAAAATGATTATGACACTGTGTATAGCATAAAACCCTAAAATGCTTTTAGCATTCATATATCTTTTGGGGGTCAGAAAGGGGGTGAAGTCCTCTATTACTAAAAGCTCTTCCTAAGCAATGCTGTGTTCCACTGTAACTTGCTTGATGATAGTTGCTAAGTCATTCAACAGCCCTCTCATACCTACTAAAACAACTCTAAGCATCTGATTTATAACACTTATGTTGTTTATAAAGGTACTTTGTTTACTAGGACTATTGCTAAGAAGATGCATATGCATTAATTCCCCTAGTTCAAGAATTCCTTCTCATTAAAGGCCTAACCTGACGGATTTTCCGAATATGGAAAAGCTGTAACTCCCATTTTTAAAGGCATTGCGTGCTGGAGTTAATGAGAAAGAAATGACACACAGCTCAAATAATTATGGCTTATTGCATTTCTGAAAACAGTTTTGCCTAGATTCTCCTGGGTTTTCAACTTGCTATTCCTCTGCCTGGCTTGATTTTGCATAGAATTAAGCTCAGGTCCTGTGGATACTTTGATGTGCTATGTGGCAAAAGGAATTTGAGGAAATGTATCCTGCATTAAAATAGTGTGCAGTAAAGAGTCCTTTTCATGCTTTGTAGGGTGGGAGCAGACAGAAGAAGCATTCGCTGGAGGGTCCATATGTAAACATCTACTTCATAAGGCTGAAGATAGACCCCACCTTGGGCTGTGCTCAAGATATGGAAAAATAAGCATTTTATTTTTTTAGTTTAGAGGCATAACTGTATTATTTTTTAAAGACAAAGACCTTGCCTACCCTGACTTTTCTACTTTGGTTATATTTTGGGTGGTGTCATACCTAATATTCTAATAATATATTCTAATATGATATTAGGTTATATTAATGAAAGTGCTTTGGGTTTGTCCTCCCAATATTTTCTTTTCTTTTTTTTTTCCCCTGATATGTTCTGAACTCCTCTTTATTGCCTTTTGGAAGTAAGGTTAAAATAGAACACAAGAGAACAGCAGAAAGAAGAATAAATAAATATTGACTTCTGAGTTTTGAAAGTCAGTGTTATGTAGTCAGTAATAGGCTCTGAGTTTCAAACTTTGGATCCCTGGAAGGATTCAGGTAATAAACTACATACCATATACAAAGGACTTGGAAGAGTCCAACAGGATGGAAGTTATTCCTCTTCTCTAACCTTAGTAAAGTCACTTAGAAACAAAAGATGCGAACAGAGCGACTGAGGGGATGTGTGAAAGATAAATGCAGACTTCAACCCTGGAAAGGTCTTGGGCCCTGCACCTCCTTAACCAAAATTACAAGAGGGTCCTAGAAGTCACTGAAACTAGAGCTGAACCTGGAGAGGTGAGGAAGCCAGCACCAAGAATCCATGTAGCAGTAAACTTCAAGGGTCACTACGAGGCACAGAAAAGACTAGGTACAGAGGGACTTGTGCATAGTGAGAAGTAATGGACAGTTACGAATGGCCAGAATAAAGGTATCCCACAAGTAATTTCAATGTCCTAGTCTTGAAGAACCCCTTTGTAACTTATGCTCAGTTCCTTGGGACACGGTGAAGGGGGTGTATAAAAAGGCTAATGAATTTTCTATAAAACACCTGGATGGAGATTTATAAAACCAAATGAAGTAATAAAAATACTCAAAAGTTAAATTTTTTATGCTGCTGAGTTTATTGACTGAGATTTATACCCATTACCACAGCAGCGATAGGAAAGCCCATATTAATTATTGCTGTCAGAATCACAGACTGTCTAATCATTTTTCTTCTCTTAAATTCATCCAGTAGGATATTTAAAAATAGACACAGCTGCTAATATACTGTCATTGAAAAAGAGGTTCACTTTTCTTAAATTCCTTCTTTCAGAACATTACTGATATAATAATACATGAAAATTAACTTTTGTATTTAAGTGAATTAAAAATGAAGCCATAGAATTGGCCTGAAATTTAATATGATTTAATGTGGCACTGAAGTCTACTTTAAACTATTTATTATATATAGGAATCTAATAATCTTTTATGGTCATATTTACTCAACACCTAATGTTTCAAAAGGGATTTAAAGAGGTTTTGCAAGATCAATCAGGATTTCTGATGTGACATTCAGATAAATGTAATTTAGGGATTCCTATGCTACTTGCCATCACATCTATCTGAATTCTATTAGCAAATTCACCCAAATAGTTGCTATAAAATGCCTTGCCAGATGTACAAATTGATATACCCTAGCCTTTATGTGAAGATCGGGAGACATTTAATACTTAATGTTTATCTTTAAATAAACAAATTAACAAATAAAAAGTCTTAATAATGTGTCATATATCCAGTTCCCACAAAAATAGAATCTAGTCATTTAGGATGTAAGTAGGAAAAGATTTAAGAGTGATGAAAGCAAGAAAATGTTGACCAAGACTGACATTTAGAGATGAGTCAGGTGTCGATTTAACAAAGCACCATATTAGTACACAATCTCATAATACATGCTCAGAGATTAAATCATAATTAATCTAAATTGAATTGCTGTTTAAGAAAGCACAAAGGTGTAAAAACATATTTTACATTGCTGTTCATTAAAATAGCTTCAAAACATCTCTAAACACTGAAGGTTTAGACATTATTTATCTATTAACATTTTGATGCAGATTCTTCAATCATGCTACCTAAATTAAATGCTACAATACAACACCTATATAACAATTAAAGGTCAATGCCAAATAGAATAGTAAAATGACAGGGAAAGTAATTAGTATGTCATAAATTCTCTCTGTATATGTATTCTCAAAGCATTTAACTTTCTTAAGTATAATTCCTTTGTCTTAATAGTCTTGTTAACAAGTTATATAGGCTTATGATGGGCCTGGGTTAGTGTGAGAATAAAAGAATTGAAAAATACGTGGTTTATTCACTAATCACATTTATTAACAGGTTTTACTTTAGTTCCACCAATAAAGAGATCTTTACTTAAAACATTAGCTTTGAGTAGTTAGCTGTAAAAACAAAAAACAAAAAACAACAAAAAAACATAGCTTAAGGATTCTGACTTTCCAAACTGTAGACATTTATGGGAGTATGCTTTTTAGCCCTTGATACCTTTCCACAGTGAACACTGATTGATTAGGGACACAAATCAAAACTGAATTTGTTTAAATGTGACTTGAAAACATGAGCAATGAAATCCAGGGGGTTGTTTAAAAGGATAGGATGTCACAAATATATTTACCCTCTGCCATCACAAAAGGAAAATAAATCTCAGAAATAATTATTTTCTCTTTGAAGTTTGAGACACATCCTGACATAGACAATAGGTGCTTTATGAATTTCTCATAGGCAACTGAAATCAGCCTAGGTCAGCAGGTACTTGTGACCATTACTGAGCTATTACTATGTGCCAGTATCATTTCACAGGCTATACTTTAATTATCTAATTTAATCCCCACAACAACTTTGGAAGTCAAGGTTTTCTGTCCTCATTTCAAAAATAAGGAATGATTTTAAGAGATTCAGTAATGCTCAAACTTTCAGAATTATAACCGTAGGTACCTCCAGAATCCAAACACTGGCTGCTTTGATTTTAAAACTATACTTTTTAACCACTTTGACATAGTAGTTTTCCTGACTCCAAGATAGCCTCAATCTCTTTCTCAGAGACTTTATTTTCTTTGTGTGATCTTCCTTCTTTTCTTGTCCATAATATCTCCACAGAGCCATTATTCCTAGTGAGACCTGCCCCAGTGTTCTGACAAGTTTCAAAGGTGAACACAGTCAGCTGGTGAGCTGTGAGTGTGATGATATAAACACAACTGGAAAACAAATTATATCTGATCTTTCTGCCTCGAATAGACCAAGAGTCTATCACAAACTGTCTACAAGGGCTTACTTCACAGTGTGTATAGCCAGCACTGTCTCCATGACGACGAATAGCATCAATACTTGTCATATGGAGTTTGTATTTTTTGTGAGAGTTTGGACCACCAGGCCTTTGCTCAACTGCATATATTGCTGAGGTTTGGCAGCTAAAATATGCCATGAGTAGGAATATTTGCTTCCTCTATACCAGTGAAAACTAGGCTGCTGCTAAGGGAAGGAGTGGAGAAATACCTAGCTCTTGAGTAAAGAGCACTTGAGACTGGGTAACAAGGAAAGGTACAATATTCTTAAAACATTAAAGAATGAGGTAACATTCCTTGCTTTAAGGAGATGTTAAATGAATATGGATAATTTACAGGAATTAAAATCATATAGTTCTACAGGTCATTTCCTATAAGAACGCTTGCACCTCTAGCCCCAAGTAAAATGAAAAATATCCACAGCTTATTCTATGGTCCTTAATAAATATTTTTCAACAATTATTCTTCCTCTCATGACCTCTTACTTTCATGGGATTTTAGAATTTATCATTATACAATGACCTCAAGAATTTGCACTTTCCAAAGAATATGAATCTCATTCTTCATTTTCAAAACTTGTCTTGTCAGAAGACTGATTTAATCCTGGTCTACTTGGAGTTAATATATAATGAATAGCTTATGGCTAAAGAGACTGTACAGTCCAAAAGAAAAAAAAAGCTTGCATATTAGTTTGTGCTTACATCCAATGGGTAAATATTATAACATTCTCTCATTCTGTAGCAGAACCCGAGCAGGAAGGTATGAAAGTGAGTTTTTTCTTCAGTCCTCAGAATAAAACATCCTCTGCATCTATGCCATTGATCCACAGTTCCAGACCACTAGTAGCCTTCTCATCTGGCTACTTCTCCCTCATATATTCATTCATTTATCATTTTAAACTCTGGTTACCAAGGCAGCTTTCCCTTACATCTTTCACAATCTTAAGCTTACCAATGTTTCTCCTTCTCCCATCTATCCTCTCCTGTTCCTCCTTTCCTTGAGAAAGACTCAGTTTCCCACCATAGTTTCAATGACTCATTAATACAATGGCATCTGCCACTTCTCTCCATTGCAGCCCTTTGCCCATATGCAGTATGACTTTCCTCATGTTTTTCCACTTCCAAATTGAGGTGTACTTGTGTACAAAGAGTTTTCAAATAGTATTTTGAAAACTGCCAGAGCAATGTGTAAGCTTAGTAGAAGTTGGAAAAATGAAAGGCAAAGAAGAAAAACAAAGGGCCGGTGAGATGGCTCAGTGGTGTAAGTGCCTGCCTGGAAAGCGTGAGTGCCCAAGTTCGACTCCCAGAACCCACATACAAAAAAAGGGCCGGTGATATCACTCAGCAGCACGGGCGCCTGCTGGCATGCGAGGTCCTGAGGTCGACCCCCGGTACCCACAAAAAAAAAAAAAAAAAAAGAAAAACAAACACGTGACCTCCCATATATTCATATCCAGTAACTGGAAGAGTTAGAGACACAATGATGCCAACAGTATCTGCACAATTCAATGTGGCACATTTTACCATAGAGGAAATGGGAATAAAGGCAAGGGGAGAAGGGAATACACACAAAATTTGGGGCCAGATGTAATTCAGTATGTGTAATCACAGATTATTCACATGGAAGGAGCATGATAGGAAGACACAAATTCTTCTATTTAATTTTTGTAAGGTGGTGGCTTGGAGAATAACCTTACTTGTCCAAATTCTCAGTGATCACCACTAAAATGAGGCTACAGATAAAACAGACTAGAGTATATAAAAAGATGGGGTATTGGCCTTAGACAGGCACAATTCTAATGACAATCAGGCAATCCATTCTACTTCCAGACACTCTACGAAACATCAAATATCAGAAAGAGCTCAGAGGGCCAGGAATATAGCTCAGTGGCACAGCACCTGCCTGGCAAGTACAAGGTCCTGAGTTTGATTCCCAGTACCAAAATAAAAAAAAAAAAGAAAGAACTCAGAAAACTGTCATCAATCATTTACATACTTCTGGTACACTTGAATGTTCCCTGTCTTATAGACAAATTATCCAGATGTCAAACTAATTTTTTCAGTTTCCACTTGAAAGCTTTGTGTCACCCAGGTCTAGTCAACATTGAATTGATTTTATCCCCCCCACAATATTATAAGGATCACAGTTATGAAAACATGTTATTGTTATATAACATGGTCTGGAGAATTTAGTTAATGTGGTATTCTAATTAAATTTTATGCCTCCAATATACACATCATATTGAATTTATATCATTGTTTTTATTTCTGTCTCAGTACATACTTTATATCTTCTTTTTAACAGAAAACACCATAAGACAAAAAGCCTTTGCTTAAGCTTCTTCATATCCTTCAGTGTGTTCTTAGTATCATGCACTACATACATTCCACCTGATTATTACAGTAATACCTTAGTTCACGAATGCTTCTGTTTGTGAACAATGCAGTTTGGCAAAATTTTGCTTCTACTCATGAACTCTGCATCAGGTGATGAACACAATCGTGGCCATCTTCCCCAGAATCATGGAATGAATTAAGTTCATGAATGAGGAACCACTGTACTTGTTTGTTCAGTGGCTTGATATATAATCTCTAGATGACTAAAATTAAAAGGGCCATACTGCAAAGATAAACTAAACACAGAACTGTGTCCAATATGAATGTCCCTTTCTTGATCAGACTGAAGACATTTTAGGATATGGGGACAATGTAAGGTCACCATTACAAATGTTGAACTCTACTGGAGTAAAGAGTTGGGGAATACTATTTAACAGAGGTGTAGGTAATAAGATGGCACATTATATGATATCCTTGCTTGCACTTGCTGTAATTTTTAATACATTCATTTTTTGCTTGGACTGGTTGTGAGTTTTAATATATTCATTTTTGTTAAAACAAGATTTTAGCTCTGAGTTTTCTTATGAAAAATTGAAATCTAATATCTGAGATTTAGCAAAGTGTTTTTCTAATTAAGAGACTGAGATTCTTTCAGTCTTGTGCTGTTACCCTAGCATATTTGAATCTGTAGCATCACATTTAGTTATTTGAAAGAATTTATGAAAGCAAGAGCAAGGCTGTATATACTTGCTTGGATAGGCTATGATTTTAGCAGAAGCCCCTACATGGTAGGAAATGCACTCAGATGCCTTTTTCAGAGCAGACCAAAAGCTGGTAGTCAGTGTAACATTGCACCCTTGTGCTGGTGGTCAGAAAATTCTAGAGGAACACCAGCTAAGAATCACTACCATACATAGACTGTTAGTTCAGGGAATATCCAATTCTTTACTGTTAGCTATTTTTAGTATAGAGATAGACTTGTAATGGGTGCTTCATTTTTAAAAATTTTGTGTTTTTGTAGACTCCAAGTCCTGAACAACAAAAAGATGACTATAGAAAACAAAACAAAATAAAACAAAACAAAAAAACAAAACAAAACAAAAAAAAAACCCTGAAAACGGAAAACAGATAGTGGAAGATTATTCCAAGAGGCTTGGCAGAGTCATTTAGAGTGATTGGATGCAATTATGTATTCTGTGTAGTAAAAGTGTTGCATGTCACACATCAAGTGTCAGATGGCACTTGGACATCAACAACAAAAGTATTCCTGAATTTGGTGAAAGTGAAAAAAAAGAGTTTCTTGAAGGGAAATTGAGGAAATATCATTCCCAGTATCTTAGTTTTTGCAAACATCTTTCTAAGACAAATCATTTGACAGCTGCCAAGTGTCAAATTTGACTGTGCATAGCAAAACATGGTAAGCCCCTCTCTGATGGGGATTTTATCAAAATGGCCATGTTATCTGGGAATAATTCCCTTTTTCATGATATCCCAAATAAAGATAAAATTATGCAACACATCTCTGAGATGTCACATAGCAGAAATACTGTTAAAGATTGAGTCCTGTACATGGCAAGTGATGTTAGTTAGCAGCTCACCACTGACTTATAAAAGGCAGCCTGTTACTCCATGTGCTTAGATGAAAGCACAGATATAAATAACATGCTAGGCTAGCAATAATTTTGTGTTTTGCTGTTGGTGACATCATGAGAGAAGAGCTCTTGTTTTGCCTGGGAAATCACAAGGGATACATATCTACAATGCTGTGATGGAGGCCTTTTTTCCACAAGACATAAGACCAGGAAAAAAATGGTTTCAATTACTAGTGACAGGTCACCTTGCACGGTGTGGGCAACACCTGGTTTCATACAGTTCTTTGTGAAAAAAGCAAAATATCTATTCATTTGGTTTCATTGTATTATACATCAAGAAGCTCTTTGTGTCAGGGAAACCAGCAAAAAACTAGGTGATATCCTCAAAGAAGTCACAAAAATGGTGAATTACATCACTGCTCATGCTCTTAATTTTCAGCAGTTTCGAGTACTTCTGGAGGTTTAAGCACATTATAATGATTTACTTATGTACAATAATGTCCACTGGCTGAGCAGAGGATGAGTCCTGAAGAGATCTGTAGCCCACTTGGGTGAAATTAGGCTGTTTATGAATGAAAAAGGGCAGGAATATCCACAGCTCATTAATATGGCCTGGCCTAACAACCTCATATTCTTTACCGATTTTATACTACATGTCGATGTACCTAACAAAAAACTACAACATGAAGGAAAACAGCAGGAAGGATGTTTTGTGATACCAAAACTTTTGAGAGAAAACTGCAGGTATTTGAAAGAGACCTGGAAAGTGGGCAGCTGAAATATTTTCCAGTTGCAGTTAGAAAATTCTACAACATTTTCAGACAATCTTATAAGTCATCATGAAATATACAAGGAATTTTCTAGCAATGTAGCAGTACGAAGGAGAATTTTAGTAACAGATTTTTACAATTCTGTAAGATGGAGACGACCCTGTATTTTCTTACTTCTGCACATAAAGCCACGTTTGAAGAACCTGATCTTTCTTGCTTACGCTGGCTAGATTTTGGAAACCTGAAAATGGAGCTATTGGAATTTCAAGAAAGATCTATGACCTGTGTGCAACACATGAAAAGATAGAGAAGATAGAGTGTGAAAGGATAACAAAGGATAGCACAGTTAGTAGTTCTAAAAATGAAATCCGTAAAGTGTGTAGTTCTCTGCCAAATAATTTTATATCAATGAAAGTACTTCGTATTGCTTTTTTTACTTTGTTTGGATCATCTTATGCTTGTGAGTGGCTGTTTTCACATTTAAATTATATCAAATCCGATACAAGAAACAGACTAACAGATGACCTGCATGCAGCATATGTTGCTCTCTAATGAAGTATGAGGCAAGGTTTGACAAGTTACCAGCATTCATACAACAGCAAAGATCATGTTAATTGTGCAAAAGCACACCAAATGCAAACTTTTACCTTACAATAAAAAGCTCTTTGTATCACTGAAAACTCTGTTGTTGTGTTTTTCTTTTAAGACAAAGATGTTAATATATGAGTTGTTTTTTCTAAACTAAAACCTCAGTATTCAGATTGAATTCCAGTGTTGACACTTTGCAATGAATAAGTTTTGGGTTATAGTTTGGGCACTCAGTCTCTTAAAGTCCCCATCACTGGTCTAGAACATTGGTTAACGGAATGAAAGTTGTTTAATAAATATTTGTGAATGAGTAAATTAATGAATATGTGATTTTCCTTCTACTCACACACATTTTTTTATTTGGAATAATCATGCAAGGTCATATATGAGAAAAGTATTTTAAAACATTTTAAATAGAAGTTCACCCATTCACTTAGACAATATAGAAATCTCTTGGAATTCCCATTCTTATAAATTCACGCACTTTGTTTCCTCAATCAAATAAACCTTCCTTGGTAACAGTAAAATCTGGTGCTGGTATGGTATTTTTCAGAGATTTTTGTCTTTGCAAAAATGACTTCATAGTCTTGGCTAGAACATGAACTAGTATTTATCAGTGAGTGCATTCAAAGCAACATGACCCTTTCTGAATTCAAAGAATCACTGAAAATGTCAATTACTGCTAGATAGACAGGCAGAGAAAAATACATTCCTGTCTGTACTTCTTTTATCTTGCAAGACTTGTGCTTCTGTTCCATTTTCTGAACAATTTAGTAAAATTCAATTTGCTTTTTACAATTTGTCTCTAGCGAAGCTTCCTTCTGTCAGCTATGCAGACATTTCAATGCTAGCCACATAAAGTAACAGGCAAAGGACAACAAGAATGAAATTACCTGTGCACTTGCGATCTGTGTCTTCTTTTTTTGACCCACTAATTGTCAGCTTGCAGTTGAAGTTTTCCTCCCAGTATTCAGCAAACCATACATTTCTTCTGTTGTTTTCAAGTGTGCGGGATGTAAAGTAAGCATCAAACCCTAAACAGAGTTAAATGAAAAGGTCAGTGTTTACAGGGTACTATTGGCATGTCTATAGAAATAAAAATGATGGGTGATGTTTTTACCTTGAGACTAGACGCTTTTTTGTATCAATCAAAAGAGAAGAAAATATTAACAGAAGAAAACAAAAAATATATCCTAAGCCTAGTCTATGGGTTAATTCCAAATTCAATTTGTCAGGCAGATGTGTGGCCTATAAATAACATTTTCCCAATGAAATTTGCATTAGAAAGTTTAGAAATGAATAATCACAACTTTGCATTTCTTGTAAACTTAACAAGGGAAGAACTGTCCCTGTCTCCATCAAGATAATAAATGACATTATTTAGTGCTTACTACAGACCAGTCTCTGTGCTTTATATAGATATTTTCTTTTGTTTATCTCAAAGAGCTATATGGTAGTTACTATCATTATTCCCATTTTGCAGATGAGAAATCAGAGGATTAGAGTAAATAGCATGTCTAAGGTCAACCATTATACCATAGCCTACATTCTTAACCATATCATCTGCTGACTTGTGAATATTATTTTAAGAACTCTTTCCTTTACTGTTGTGCCATCACGTAATTGACTTGCTGGTCAAAATGAAAACAAAAACTTTTTTTCTTACAGAGGGCATAGATAAAATAAGCCCCATATAAATTCAAGGCTGTTCATAAAATGTGCCCTGGTGAGTAGAGCCTCAAGACACCAAGTTCCCAGGAATTGTGTAGCTATCTATTTAAGCTATATAACTAAATATTTCAACAGGACTACAAGGGCTTATGAGAATCAGAATGCAAAAAGAGATTGTATTTTTTGTCACAAACACTAGGCTTGAATCAGCACCACTAATTTCACTCCTTCATGGAAACATCAGCAAGTACACACTTAACATTTATAATCTTCCCTTTACCCCTCTGTGAAAATGAAGATGAAATTACCTCCTCCACACACAGTGGTGTTTGTGGCAGTGGGAAGACTTCAGAAACTTAGAGAGTTGAAGGTCAAGAGCCATAGAAAAGGATAGACTTACTTTCACATACTTAAATTATTCAAAGTTTTCCTTTAAGCCCATAAAATATCCACATCAATAGTTAAATATTACAAAAATAATTTTTTAACATTTTATTAGTTTTATTGGCATGAAATATATCATAGTTACATTCACTTGGGGGTATTGGCCCATGGATATGGCATAACTTGAACATTTTCCATCCCATTAGCCCTCTACCAATGCCCCTCCAATCTTCTTCCCCATTTCTAATGTCGGCCTTTTTTTCTCCTACATCTTGCCTTTAACTCTTATTTATGTATTTTTAGGTGTCTCATATAAAAGAAATCATGCAATATTTAACTTTCTGTGTGTCTTATTTGACTTAATATTATGGTCTCAAGTTCCATCTTCTTTTCTGCAAATGACATGATTTTATTCTTTATGAGTGAATAGTATTCAACTGACTAGTATGTGTATATGTACCATGTTTTCTTTACCTATTTGTCTATTGATGGGCATCTAGGCTGTTCATGAGCTTAGCTATTGCAAGTTGTATCACTATAAACATGGGTGTGCATGCTTCACTATACTATGAAGGTCCTTAACTCTTTGGGAAATATATCTAGAAGTAGTATGACTGGTTTAAATGAAATTTGTACTTTTTTGTTTTTTGAGGAACCTCCACACCAATTTCCATAGTGGCTATGTTAGTTTACATTCCCCCTAGCAATGTTGAAGGGCTCCTTTTTCCCCACATACTTGCCAGCGTTGGTTGCTTATTGTGTTCTCGATGACAGCCGCTCTGACTGGGGAAGACAGAATCTCAGAGTTGTTCTGATTTGCCCTTTCTCAATGGCTAGATGATGAATATTTTTTTGTGTATACATCGGCTATTTGTATTTCTTCTGAGAAGCATCTATTCATTTTATTTGCCCATTTTTCATTGGGTTATTTTTTTTGGAAAGTTGTTGAGCTCTTTATATGTTATAGATACTGAATCTCTATCAGAAGAGTAGCAGGAAAAAAAAATACCCATTCTATAGTTTGTCTCTTCACTCTGTTGATTGCTTCTCTTGCTTTGCAGAAGCTTTCAAATTTGATGTAATCCCATTTGTTGATTTTTGGGGTTATATCCTATGCTACTGAAGTTCTCTTCAGAAATAGAATAATGTTCTATTAGAACTATGTTCTATCTTAGTTCTAGAAATAGAGCTAAGTTCTAATAGAACTAAGTTCTAGAAATAGTTAGAACTAAGTTCTAATAGAACTATATTCTATTTGGAATAGAACTATCCTATGCCTGTGGCTTCAATTATTTTCCACAAGTTATTGTCCAGTAGTTTCAATATTTCTGTTTTTATGTCTAAGTCTTTGACACATTTTGAGTTGATTTTACAACAAGGTGAGAGATGCCCCCAAACTGAATGCTTTAGGAAAAATACTAAGTATTTTGTATGTGTTTTCTCATTATATGTCACATCAACCCTAGGATGTAGGTACTACTCATCCATACTTCAGACATAGAAATGGAAACTCAGAGAGAAATTTGGATCCAAGATGGCCAGATTTCATACCCTGTCTTCTGACTTGATGCTATAAAGCAGCCTTAAGTTTCAGTATGTGACACAATCATTTTGATAACTGAGAAATAACATGGAGACAAGGCTCACTGAGGTAAGTAAGACCTGTGTCTTTTATTTTCCCCCCAAGTTCCCTAGAAGATTCCTTTGCTTTCCAAAAGTTCATACTACTACGTAGAATTCATGCCGACTTACCATGCTATGCTCTCTCTTTCCATACTAGATGCCCCATCACCAAAACTACTACATTAGCCATTGATAAACCTTGTGGTTCAATAGGTATAGAGAGAAAATACTACATAGTAAGGCATCTGAGTGGGCAAATCATTCCAAATGGTGCAATAGGGTTTATGGTCTGACAGTGTTAGGGCAAAAGTTAGTTTCAGAAAACAAAATTCCTCTCAGACCATGCAAAGAGGCTGATGCAAACAGAGGTCAAAAGATATTACTCCATCCAGTTACTTCTTGCTGATTTAACCTCTACATAACTGAGTCACAATACTTCTGGGATCTAAAAATCTATTTCTCCTTATCAGGACTATGACAAAAATAAATTGATTCTCACCAGTTTCCTCTACTTATTTTCATTCATAAAGAATGAAGTTGTCCATTAGGTTTTCTAGTTTTTAAAAGAGATCATAACGTAACCACACAGGAACAATGCCTTGGGCTTTATTTGGCAGGTCTTTATTAATAGATAAAGAACTTCTTTATTAATAGAAGTGGGCTGGTTTGAAGCTCTCCCTCTGCCCTAAAACACTACTCCTTCACTCTTGGTCTGCCATGACAGGTTCTGCAGCATAGTCTACCAGTCTTCTCTTTGGAATAGAATATTCAGTATAAGATGTGTGGTCACCGAGGTGAAGCAGAGAGTCAGAGACAAAAGTGGAAATTTGAATAATAATCTAATCTAATTGTGTGTATATGCGTGTATTCCAATGCAAATTGAGCCCCCCTCAATTGTACCAGATCACAGATGAAAAATGATCTAGACATATACCTCATTATTATAAAGTTACCAGAGTTTAAAAATGTAACCCAAGGCATCAAGACTAAGGTTTCAGTTCAAAGGAAACAGAACCAGAGTTATGTTAAAGGACAAAGATCATCTCTTTATGTGGAACAGATGGAATCCTTAGTATGAAATTATTGCTTTTGTGGGACAGATGGATTTCATTTCAGAAATTAATCTCCATTCTACTCTGAAGCCAATGTCCCATTAGATACACATTGAACAACACTGCTATAATCTAGGATGTGAACCTAAAACAATGTAGGAGAAATAAAGAGGGCTTTAGCAGTCACTTATCTGGTTCTTTTCTCTTTTGAATGGGTGCTGCCCTCAAATACCCCCCGAAATTCGTGGTTGAGAGAAGAGAGTACAAATCAATGGAGACATAATTCATCCCAGGTGGTATGTTTGGGAGGTGACCTTTCCAGTTGAGAGGAGAAAAAAAAGCTCTCCCCGGTGTGTGATATGAAAGGAAAGCTATCGAAATGTCAAAAGGGGGTCAGAGGACACAGCTGCCTACTCTGCCAGGGCAGGAGGAGGCTGACAGGTACTAATGGGGCTTTATGCAGCATCAGAAAGCAACCAGTAACCCTGCTGGCTGCTTCATCTTCTCAAGCCACTCATTGCAGATTAGAATTTCCCTAGAAGCCAAATAGGTAAGAAACACCCTATCTATTTCACTAGCTCATCTAGGGGGAGAATCTTAGCATTTCCTTGTGTGTTTGGTCACACAGGGAAGTGTTCAGGCAGGTTGTGCTAACCATTAACAAACACTGCTCAGCAGAGGCATATGATGCCAGTAGAACAGATGAATGTAGCAATTTAAAAAAAAGAACAAGAAAGGAAAAGACAGATGAGAAAGATTAAAAGTAAAGCTATAGACAAGGGAAACATGGGAGAAGCAGAGAAACTCATATTCTCTACCGCTGGGACAGTAAATCATTAAATCATTTGGGAAAACAGATTAATGTTACCTACTGAGATTGCTAATATGTATGCTCTAATGACCCAGCTATTCTACTTCTTAGTACATTTCACTAAAGAAAGTTTTACACATACACACTAGGATATACATTCAAGAATGATTGGAGAGGCAATGTTCAGAACAATTAAAATCTGAAATATCCCAAATATTCATGAATTATGTAATGAATACACCATGGTACACTACACATCAAAGCAAAAGCTGTTCACAGAATCATGTATGAATCTCACACTAACAAATAAGCAAACAAGGAATGAAAGAATCCATTCAGTAATATTCATGTTATGCAAAAGTTTCAAATTAAGCAGAACTAAGACACCTTATTTAATGAGGTGGACAGAAGTGGTCCAACTTTAAAGAAAAACAAGGGACTATGATGGTGGAAATCGAGTATTTCAGAAACTATACTATTTCTGGTGGACAAGAGAGAAGGCCGACATAATAGTGGAGGAGAATAGGGTATTGGGACATCGGTCTTTCTGCTAATGTTTTGTTTTATGTATTATTTTAAAACCTCATCCATTTTCTTTATGGCATTTCCTGTTTTTATGATATAACTCCTGGTAGTGTGAATTGTCACCCTCAGAAAGATATTTCTATGTCCTAATTCCCTGAATTTGCAAATGTGATTTTCTTTGAAAATACTTGGATGTTATTTATCAATAAATTACAAGTGTAATAGATTTTGAGATGAAGGTATCCTGTTATTTGTGTGTGCTCTAAATCCAATGTAAGTGTCCTTATAAGAAACTCATAGAAGAGAGACAGAAGAAGAACAAAAGAGGCCATGTGAAATTTGAGGCAAAGACTGCATGGAGGAAGCTACTTACTTCCTAAAGTGATCAGAAGCTGAAAAAGAGAATGATTCTTCTCTAGAGCCTTCAAAAGAATATCACTAAAACCTTGCTAAAACCATGATTTGGGACTTCTGGACTCAAGAAACACTATCTCGTGTGCATTTAACCTTATCACGTCATTTTGAGGTTTTCCATGTCTTGCCAGGGTGAATTTTCAATGGTTATAGGAGCTGCAGTTCCGCACCCTTGACTCAGGTGCCTCACAGTGTGTCATTGTGATACACCCCATTTGGGATCCTGCCTGCACTTGCGCGAGGGTGCGTGTGTTCAGGGTCTGTTTCTTATTGGCCTCTCTTGTGAAAGTTTGAGTACAGATGGTCTGAGATGATGTCCTACTCATCTCTGCATCCTCCATTCAAATTCCTGTAAGCACTTACTGAAACAAATGGAAGTTAAAGACATGTAAATCAGGTTGGCAGGAAGATTAGTACTGGTCTAGTGGGACAATCTGGGCTCTTGGAGGCACCCAAAAATTCTCTGGCTTTTTCTACCGATGAAAGTGTGGAAAGCAGCCATTACTTTTGAGAAAACAAATGAGAATTATTGCGATGGAAATTATACCACAAAGAACAAAAATTCCCATGGGAAGAGTTTGTGGATGAGGTAGAGGGAATAATGTCTGCAGTATTATTCCATGAAATGCCTCCAAAGAGCTGTTGCATATTACATAATGCCAGAATGCCTTCCATTTTTTCATTCTTTTAAACTGCCTAGGCAACAAAAGAGCATTTATGTAATCTAAATGTACTTATATGGGAATAACTATGGATATAAATAATATATATTAAATTGATAGTTTCATTGTTACAAGCTGACATTGAAACTAGAGCTCAGTAGTCCAGTTCCTAGTTTTGTCATTTGCTAGCTAGATGACCTTCAGCAAATGACCTCACTTGTCTAAATTTTCCAGTTTCATCCGAATGGGGATGATGATAATACTTACTTTAGAGAACTCTTTTTTTTTTTTGTGGGTACCGGGGGGGTCGACCTCAGGACCTCGCACGCCAGCAGGCGCCCGTGCCGTTGAGCGATATCACCGGCCCCTTTTTCGTATGTGGGTTCTGGGAGTCAAACTCGGGCCCTCGCGCTTGCCGGGCAGGTGCTTAAGCCGCTGAGCCATCTCACCAGCCCCTACTTTATAGAACTCTTGAAGCCATTCAGTGTGCTAACATGGGCAGGGTTTACAATGATGCCTGATAGGAGCGTCAATGATAACTAACTTTAAAGAATATTAACACAGTAGCTTTCAGATACACATGTAAGGTAAGAAGGAGACAGAGGAGAATGGGGTTGGAGAATAAGAAGAAAAATTTTAGGAAACTTTGGGCTTTAAATCCAGAGAATAGGCATGAAATATGTACCGGGATCCTCACATTAGAGTCACATGAAGCAGATGGAATCCTGGCTATGCCAAATATTAGCTATTTTATTTCATTTATCTTATCCTAAGTCAACCACATTGTTTTCTGTTGCTTTTCTTTTGTTACTTAATTATACATTTTTGATGGCTTATTCATTTTTCCTTCATTCATTCCCTCACATATTTCAGTAAAGACAAAGTGACAAACTGTATTTCCTCAATTTGGAAAATGAGTATAGTAGTCCCTACTTTAGAGAAAATTTTTCTAATTTTAAATGTTAAGGTTAAACCACGTAACATTTTAAAGCTGTTCAGTAAATGTGGGTTCCTTTCCTCTTGTAATGTCAACTGTTTTAATACCAGTTCCTGACACTACAGAGACCTGTCACTCCTCACAGCCCCTCACCACTTTCCTATGACACGTGCTCCCATGGGAGCTTAGGAGCCTCAATACATTACTTGGGGGCAGCTCAAGATGCACAAGGTCAGGTGAGATGAAAAGTAAGTTGAGTAACCCTAGTGGATGCTTTAGGAGGTGAGATTTCAAGAAGCAACTACCAGGGGGTCTTGAGGTGCTTTTGCAGGGTGTGGACAGGGGGTAGGTCAGTGTCTGGTAGACGGTTCCTACTCTTCTGCACAGAACTGGATATAAGGCCTTATTCAGGGGCATGGATCACTCACATGAGTTGCAGCATTAATTTCATGTTTGGGTTTTTATTGTTGTCGCTGTAATTTCTTTTTTTGCCACAGTCCAAGCAGGTTTATTACTAAACCTGAGAGAGAGCTTTCTGTGTGAGCAGAATAGAGAAGGTGTCTCTTACAGGCTGAGGTTTTTTATGGCTATTTCTGATGGGCTTTTGAGTGGGGTGGCTTGTAGCAGGCTTGTGGCTTGCTGACGTGTCCTCTGTGACCTGCTGACATGTCTTCTGGGGACTGCTCATGACCTAAGTAAAATGAAACCTACGTTTCTCTGAGATGGTGGGTGGGCTCATTTGAACTGGTGGCGTCCCTGTTAGAAATGACCTTATTTATCCCTACTAATGCACTTTGCTCTGATATGTAACTTTGTTTGATATTAATGCCACTGTAATTTCTTGTTCTTGTACTTTTCCTGCTTTCTTACTTATCTTCCATCCATCCATATGTTAATTTCAAGGTACCCCATACTTCCATATCTTTCTTTCCTACCAGTAATACTGAAAACAGAATTGTCACACAAAATTTGTGCCATATATATTGGCGCTTGCTAGTAATCATCAAAAGTCAGAAAAATTGTACAATTAGCAAAATATTGATGTTTGAAATTGGGTTTTAGTTTACTAAAGTTCATTATATGACTATGTTTTATGTATGTTTAATATTTTTTTATAACAGGACATTTAAAAACTAGTTAAAATCTTTTGAGCACTGTTTAAACAATAAAATTTGGAATCATTACAAATACCCCAAAACATCCAAAATGTTTAAATATCTGTGTGCTGAAGTAGCATGGAGCCATTAAAACTTGGGAGAGAATAAAGCGTAATTGTAAGAGCATACCCCAGGAATCAAGAATTCAAATTACTATGCTACATTAAAAAAGTTAAAATTATTTTATGATATGATAAATATGTGTAGTATTTATCAAATCATCAAATATCAATATATCACTGAGTTTTTATTTGTTGAATAATTTTTTTATTTTTAAATTTTTAACTGATACAGAAAAACATGAAATTTGTACATGTCATGGAATGCCATGTTATGGTTCAATACTCAAATACCTTGTGTTATGTTTAGATAAGGTCAAACTATCTATATCCTAAAATATTTATCATTTCTTTATGGTGAAAACATTAAAAATCTTTTCTTCTAATTTTTTGAAATTTATAGTTACACTACTGCACCATAGCACATCAGAACTCTTGCTCCTAACTGTAACCTAGTGCCCACTCATCAACTTTTCCCCATCCCTTCCCTCCTTGGCCTCTCGTAACTACCAACTACCATGCTACTCTCACCTTTGATGAACTCAACTTTTCATATTCTTCCTATTAGTGAGATTATGCAGTACTTGTCTTTCTGTGCATGGTCTATTTCACACAGTATAATGATCTCTGCTGCCTTCCATATTGTTACACATGACAGGACTTCACTTTATTCTTAGCTTATTTAGGTATTATAATTATTTGTGTGTGTGTATTTGCCTGTGTGCATGTACACGAGGGGCATTCAAATATATAGAAAATGTTTAAATTTAAAAACAGTTTGAGTATCTATATGAGGAGTGATCAAAAGTATAGTGAATGCTGCTGCCAAGTGCCATCGAGTGGAAAGGCAGCCTCATAAAACCAGTACGATGTGTCCTCATCCATGTTATTTACCAGATCTAGCACCCGGCACTGTGCAACTTCTGGCTGTTTCTCTTTGGGAAAAGTAAACATTTTGTATTGATTCAGGACATTAAGTCAGCCACCACAGCGCAATGAAGGACATTCATGAAATAGGACTCCACAACTGCTTCAGAAAGTGTTATGAACAATGGGATAAGTGTGTTGGAAGTGAGAGGAAGTATTTTGAGGGATATTGATGGCAATGTGACTTTTACTGTAATACATTTTTAAAAATTTAAATAGTGACTATATTTTTGTGATATTTATGTCTTTGGTTAAAAAAAGATATGTAGGGCCGGTGAGATGGCTCAGTGGCTTAAGCGCCTGCCCGGCAAGCGCGAGGGCCTGAGTTCGACTCCCGGAATCCACATACAAAAAAGGGGCCGGTGATATCGTTCAGCGGCACGGGCGCCTGCTGGCGTGCGAGGTCCTGAGGTCGACCCCCCCGGTACCCACAAAAAAAAAAAAAAAAAAGATATGTAGATAAATAGGTAGGGATTTTTGTTTTTATTTTATTTTATCTTATCTTGTTTTATTTTATTTTATATTATTTTATTTTTTTGCCAAAATACCTGCCCATTCCATATAGCATTCAGGCTCTTATAAGCAGTAGAACTTTGTAGAAGAATAGTTATCATCCAAGATAATTACTGTTTTATGCACACTTAATTTTCACAAATATATTTTAGGAACCTATCATTTATGAATTTATCTATAGTAGATACAGCAAATATACTTGTGGAATCACCCCCTACATCTATTACCATAACAAACATTAACAATCAGTGGAGAAAATCAGTCTCAATGCTTATCTCCAGTTCCTGTACAGCTCAGGGCTTTAGGAAGCTAATGCGGACTTTAAGGCAAAACTAATATACTGTAAATTGATATGGATATATGCTTTCAAGAGTTATCCTTAGAAATTTGCTGTATATCAAACACAATACTTAGATATGGATATTTAAATAAATTAATGAGAACACAATATAATACTTAATGGGTGACTACTATATCCAGAACTTGACTCTAAATGCTTTGTGTGGATTTTTATATATTGGACATAAAAACACTGTTTTTGCTCTCATACAACTCTCAATACAATAACATTTCTCGGAAGATACTAAGGCAAGACAGAGTTTTCTGGCTTAATATTATCTGTTTAATATCTTCATGAAAAAAATGTGATAGGTGATGAAGACTATAGAAAACCAAGAATAGTAGGATATATTGCAGATATTTTTTAGTGGTTAGTCAGAGTCTTTAACTGAATTTTGTTTATATTGTTAACAATTTTTTTCCCTTGGTACTCAGCAGAGTTGAAATTTTCCCTGATCTCCTACTGAGCCACAAAGATTTCTGGTGAGAGAGGACAAGGTTTTTTTTTGTACCAGTAATCGAACTCAGGACCTCACACTTACCAGGCAGGAGCTGTACCACTGAGCTATATCCCTGGCCCCCAAGAAGGACAAGTTTTGAAAAACAGCACATCTGGAACACACCCTTGTTTTCCCTTATGCTAAATCCCACAGAGCATGCATCTGCATTCTTGGTGCCAATGAGGATTGAAAACTTACTTTAACATGAAAAATCTTCAGAGCAGTTTATTCTCTCATTCTTCTTTGTAAAAACCAGGCTTTAAAAAATTAGTCATCTGCCAGGGTGTTTGTTCTCTGACCCTTGAACTTGAAGATCCTATACTAGCTTCTATTACTTTCTCAACATCCAGGAAGACATCTGACAGTATGTTTCTAGATGGGGTGTTGGTTCAATTAACTAGCTGCAGAAGGTCAAGCATAATCAAAAACAATCCCCAAGAATCTGCCAGGGAATTTTCCAAATGAGATCTTCCTTCCATAAAAGATGCCCTTCAGATAATAAGAGGAGTGTTTGGCAAGATTTGATGCCTATAAATGCATTTCCAATGTTTTTAATATAACAACCTACACATATTGACTTGAATAGAACCCCTCTGTCCAGGAATTCATCCCTGATCTAAATGAGGTATCTGCAGAATACTCAGGTCTACAACAACAGTTTACATCTCTGCCTACGCACTGGAATAATGTATGAAACTGAAAAATTTTACCTAAGTCTGAACTCCAAGCCAGACGAACTAAACCAGAGCTTCTCCTGGTGGGTTTAAGCATTAGCATTTTTAGATTTATAGGTGAATCCTATGTACATCAGCCTTGACAAAATTTGGCATAGAATACTGTACAGTTTGAATGTACATATACAAACCCATTTTCCACACAACCCTGGAAGAGCTGGACAAGGTGTACTGGAAACAAAAAGACAACTTCCCCTCAATTAGACACATGGATATATATCACCATTGCTTGGATTATATCAGAGGCTCAAACATCGGCTGAAACATCAGATAATGTTTGCCACGGTTGATCACATCTTGGTGCCATTCTTAGAAAATTGTTATTCATCATATGAATGCTTTTCAAAATTTTAATTTTTAATACTCTGCTAATGCAAACCATATAAATAGTCACGCTTGATGTTATCCTAATGAATCTGGGGCTAAATTTGTATTTTCATAGTAGACTTTATGAACATTTGTAATAATTTTTTGTGTGCATAAATGTTTATGGACGTTTTTTAGGAATCCTATTAAATCATCATGGTTACATTCATGATAATGATTTATAATTTTCTAACAATAATAATCTTACAAAATAGTGAATAATTTCTCCTTTTACATAGAGAAATTATGGATCAACTCAGTAAATGGAACCTATTCATTCTTGTAGGCAATGACAGAATGAAAGTCAGAAAAACTTGTCAGGAATTATTCTGCACTATGGAAGCCTCGTGTTTTATTTTTAATAACTGTACAAGAATCACGTTGCCTGGTTACCATCTTCATTTTGTCCTCTGATCTAAAATTTTCGCAGCAGCCAAAAGTTTGCTGAGAGCTCAACACCTAAACTTATATAATCAAACATCTATGACAATCCAGAAGGAATTTAACCAAAGTGATATTTCATTTTCTTCTTAATAACAGATTCAGAAATTGCCTAAAGACTGAGGGGAAGAAAAATCACTACATTTGGAGGAAGGACTTTTCATATGTCTAAGGGGGAAAAACTTGAAGAAAAAGAAAAAGGAAACCTGAACAAACAATAATACCAATGTGTGACAATTTAGTGATGGATATCCATTGGAAATATATACAAAAAGAAGAAAAACTTTTCTGGAGGTCCAGAAAAGCTTAAAATGTCATTTAAAATTTTCATGGCAAAGATTATTTTCCTATACCCCTAAATACTTAGGGGTATTTTCAGGTTTACACAGAACTGTGCAATATTCTAGCATTTTAGTCCCTAGTCCAGCAATTCCTAAAATATGGTATTTTTATGTGTTATCTCTCAAAGTATTCTTGGCATATCAATAAAGATATATTTTCAGAAATGTAAAAACATACAAAGAGGCTGTGGAAAGATGTCTCATGCAAAAAGATATCTCATGCAAGTAAATACTTTTATGTAAAGATCATGAAACAAATTCAGATCATTTTATTTTCTTACTACCTGAGTTACTAAGACATTTCTGAGATTAAAACATTGCATTATATATTATAGAAGGAAAGTTTAACTCCCTGATTTTTTTTTTTAATAAAACTGCATCCTATTCTCTGGGATCCCAGGCACACATCAACGAGGTTCCGAGGAATACTAGCTGACTAGATTAGGGGTGAGCATTTAACCCCATCTAAGCTACTCAAATTTTCTTCCCGGGTAACCTGGTAACTTTAATAGAAAGATACAAACTCAGGAGTTATTGGTAGCAGTTATGTAGGCTGGAAAGAAGAAAGAGCCGTTTGCTTCAGGAGTAAGAATGAATGAATCAATTAGAAGCCCAGAGAGAAAAGACATGGAGGGAAAAATGGATTTTGCATTTTTTCACAGTGTTCGAATACCTGTTCTAATCTAAGAACCTGATGTATTACTTGCCCTTAAGTTCCATAAGACTTCTTTCTATCCTTACAACACCCTTATCTTTTCTCTTAGGCAAATCCAAGTGGGTATCTGCTACTGTCAATGGGAATGGCTGTAACTGATATCGATGTGGGGGTAGGACAGATATGGGTCCTGTTCTTAAGGAGATTGCAAACAAGAAGGATATAAACAGAGAATTTTAACAGAAGGGAGGGAGATTCAGAAGTTACAGAGGTGAAATGTTAGTTTTCATAGGAAGAAGCAAACATTTCTAAGTCTGGACAAGGTGGACCAAAAAGGCTTTTGGAGCAGTGGCCTGCAATTGTATTTGGAAATGCCTAGAATGATTACAGTTCTTTATTTTTTCTTTCAATTTTTTTTCTAAGTGGCTGGTGTCACAGGAGATAAAATTCAATCTACTGCCATACAGGTCAGACACAGAAATCTTTGTTTTTCTCTTAGTATAAAATGCTGTTGGTTGGGACTTCACGTATTGTTTTGGTATGAGCAATGGGATGGACTTGGCATTCAAACCTTATGGCAACATAATAAATATGGTCTTGCCTTGGATATGATGTGTTAAAAAAAGTATAGTTAGCATTGTTTATGTGTCTTTAAGAAGCAGCCACACATTCCATGAAACATCCCAGGAAAGTTTTGTGATAGACACTGGGAGGATCTGAACTTTACTGCCTGAGTCAGAATATTATCCAAAGAAAAGGTAGGCCCATGTTAGTCAGCAGAGATTGATTCTTTGTTGCACACATTTCAAATATGTCTTAGACATAAGCAGAAAATAGAGTGATAGAGCCTAATTACTGCAGCAATTAATTAAATCAAGAAGAATTATTATAAAGAGATTCTGAAAGCATGTAGTACACAATCGCTACCTCTTGACATTCTCCGTGTTTAGCTATAGAAAAGAAAATATAAATAATTCTGAACACTGTTTATTGGAAAAATTTAAATTTAAGTTATTTAAGTGATTATACTGAGATAGGAATATATGTTATTTAAATTCTTAAAAATATCCCATGTATTATCATTATTATTGGCTCTAACTGGTGAATGAGTAAGCAAAGACTTACATAAGGTAAATAATTTTCTAACAAGTGTAATCTGAACATAGTCCATCTGATTCCAAAGGGTAAGCTTTTAATCACAGTGCAGGAAGAAATAAGAGAGCCAAGCCATTCAAACATGTCAAAGGTTATAGTTATAAGAAGATGGAAAAAAATGCCAAGCTGGAATAATACCCATTTATGCCATGCAGGATGTGCTAGTTTTCCATTGCTGACACAAAATACTTGAGATGAACAACTTAAAGAAAGAAAGATTTTGTCTCATAGCTTTAGTCCCTGGTTCTTTGGGGCCATCATGAGGCAGTGTGTCAGGGCAGAAATAGATGGTTCGTCTTATGAAGAACAGGGAAGCAGAGAAAGGAAGGAAGGGCTGGGTTCTCAATATCTCTTTCAAGGCCACATTCGCAATGACCTCACTTTCTTCCACTTGACCCTATTTCCTAAACATACCTCTGCCTCCTAACACTATTAGCTGGGGACTATGATTCAACACCTGAGCCTTTGGAAGACACTGAAGATCCAAACCATAATAAAAGGGCTGTGATCTGAGTTCAGCCTTGAAAACGTAAAGTTCATAAAAACAAGAATAACTGGAAAAAATGACAAAAGGTAACATACATAAAAGGAGACATGGTTGTAACCCATGTGTTTCTGGGTGATAGATAGGTCAGTGTGGCTACAATGGATGTGTGATGCAGAAGACAGCCTATATCAAGGTGCAATTGGGCCAGATTATCAGGGCTCTTCAGTATAAAGAGTTTAGCTACTCTGTCCCATGCATTGTAAACTAGAGTTCTATAAAGAAAGATGCCTCTTCCAACTTCACAAGATAGAAAAGATGGACAAAATATCTTAGCCCTACCTTGAGTGTTTACTTCAAAGTTTATCCTCTTAACAGTTCAATACAAAAATCACTAGAAGCAAAGAATTATTACAAAGCTGTAATAAAATAATAATAGTTAACATTTTCTGCACTTTTGTTATTTCTAAGGTTTAAGTGATTTACTTGCAAGAATTTAGTTAAACTGGACAGCCCTGAGATAAAGACTACAATACCTTAATTTTATACAAGGGGTGATCAAAATATATGATGAATATTTAAATATTTAAAATTTAAAAATATTAAAATAAAGGACATACTGCCACTAATATATCTCATAATACTACGCCCTCACTTGAAACTTACTTATTCCATCCTTGCCATTTTCTGAAGCATTTTTGAAAGACCTCGTTCATGAGTGCCTTTACAAGACCTGATGAAAAATATAGTGAATGCTGCTGCAGAATGCATCCATGAAAATTCAGGCTCATAATGGCATTACAGACTGTCTTCATTCACCTTATTCACCAGATCTGGCATTGTGAAAGCAACTTCTGGCTCTTCCCCAAAGTAAGAATGACCATGAAGGACAGCATTTTGAATTAATTCAGGACATCGAGGGAGTTTTAACAGTGCAATGAAAGATATGAAAGAAAACTCTCAGAACTGCTTCAGAAAATAGAAAGAATGATGGGATAGGGCAATGTGTCTTTTACTGTAATAAGTTTTTTAAAAAATTTAAACTCTCATCATATTTTTCAATACACCTTGTAGATGAGAAAGTGAGACAGAGATAGGATATATCATTTGCCCAGGATAGGAGAAGATAAGATTTCACGCAGATCTTCTGGCCCCAGTGCCTGTGCCCAGGGTTCTGTGAGCCTCTCAGGTACAGAAGCAGTTAACCAAGAAATAAAAAGCAACATAACTAGAATCTAGAAGGAAGCTTTACAAGGACAGACTGAAAACAAGAATCTTGAATACGATAAAATACAAGACGTGGTGATTAGATCTAGCACTTGGGGGAAAAAGGTAGAAAGTGGATTCCAAAAGGTTGATGGGATTTTTTTCTTTTTTTCCTAACAGGAAGATGTTGTACTTTTAAAGTATTTGATCTCAAAGTGATAGTTGAACCATGAAGAAAAATGCTTTAAATTGTAAAGTTCTAGATTCAGAAGCCAAGCAAATGCCTATGATGCATGGAGCAGAGCAAAAGGCTGGAAATTTCAAGTGAAAAAGCATAAAGAAAGAATGATGCACAGTGGGATGAGCTAGGAGAAATACCCACAGTTAAGCACGTCAAAAAGAAGCCCAGGAGCCACTAGTGGAGACAGAAGAATTGTCAATGAGGCAGAATGAAGGTATAGGTATTGCAGAATTCCAAGGCATCGTAACATCCAGGGCTGGCTTCGTGGGTTTGCAATCTGAGCACTCACTCAGAGTCTCAGTTCAGAAAGGTCTTGCACTTAGGTTTAATGCTCACATCATCACCTTGAAGCACAGTTTTTAAACAAAGTTCCATATAGTTTTCTCTTCCATTCATCTCCACAAGAAAAATACAGCCAGTTCTGGCAAGATGTGAGCAGCCCACCTTCGTATTTCCCCATTCAGTGCTAAGACTCCTTTTACAAACTTACCAAACATGGGCTACCAAATTTCTCTATAAATATAGTGCATGCACAAAGGACTTGCTATATCTTAGGGGTAGTACATTGCATTCTCAGACAGATATAAAATTTTAGAAAGCATTTTTATGGTAAATGAAAATTTCTCTGTGATTTGTATATATTTGTCCTGGTTCCACTCTTAAAACAAAGAACTATGCTGCCATATTAAAGGTAACAGTTATGATCTACCTGATTTTAAACTTTCATTCTATTGGATAGATAAAATGTTCATTCCTAACTGCCAAGATTGGGGTTAACACACAGTAGACCTTCAATAAAGACTCATGAACTGAAGTAATTCGAACCATATATCCTATATGGTATCTCAGTTTCAGAAAAGATACTAAAATGTATTTACAGCTCAGTGCCCCTGATTTAAGAATTCTGAATATACTGTACACTCAATTTTACTTTCACATCATTCTCACATGGTAAGTCTGCAGCATTTTAGAAGACAGCACTTATGCTTAACTGAATCTGCTCATTTTCCTTAAAGTTATAAGGTCGGGTATCTCCTTATCACTTGAGTCAGTTATAAACTTAGGTGTGTCCCAGATATTATGGTCTCTTTAACATAGGGTTTCTGGCCCTCAACACTACTCACATTGTAGCCAGGTCATTCAGCGTGACTTTCCTGTGCATTGCAAGAAGGCTAGCAGGACTCCTGTCCTCTACCCATCAGATGCCGGTAGTATAACTGTTACCCCCAAGTTGTGAAAATCAAAAAAACCTCCAAACATCGCTACATGACTACTCAGGGCCAAAAATTGCCCTCATGTGAGAACCACTGATTTAAATAAAGCCCCTCTACTTGATAAATTTAAATGTTTGGATCATATGTACTTCACTGAATTATAAAACTTTTAATCATGTTGAAAAATGAATGTAAAAATTGTGCCATATGACACATGTACCTTAAGTTGTTTTCGAATGAGCTTTAGTGTATCTGAAACAAGAGTCACTAAAATTTCAGTATGATGAACTTCCCTGGAAGATGGGGTTTAGTTTCCTCTTTATACCTCTTTTCCTGATTTATTTATTTAACTTTCCATATTTCCTCCATTGTTAACAATTAGAATGAATACTCTCATAATCAGATAAAAATCACATTTGTGTATAGTTGAGGTTTTATTTCAGTACGACTTGTAAATATTGTTTATACTAAACTCAATATGCATATATAACAAGAATTTTTAAAGGGTTAGTATGTGAAAATTTATCCAAAATTCCTTACAGGCTTACTTGATCTGGACTTACATGCAGATATAAATATAAATATAAATATAAATATAAATATAAATATAAATATAAATATTTATAACTGCATGATCTTGAGCATATTTCTTGAATATCTAGGCCTAGGTTTATTTCTAAATAGGTACCATGATAATGACTTGGAAAGTCATTATAATATAATGATATAACAAAATTTCACTATGATAAAGATTATTAAATGTGCTTTAGTAAAATATATAGAGTTCCTCAGCTACAATAAACTGTAATACACAGTTATTACTTTAAATACTACTAGTATTACTACCATTATAGCTACAATCTGATGTGAAGTCTCTAGTGGTTCCTGATCTCCACCAGGGACCTAACTCTGGTGCTGATCTTTTTTTTTTTTTTTTTATGTGGGTACCCGGAGTCCACCTCAGGGCCTTGCACTTTCCGGCAAGGGCTTGTGCCGCTGAATGATATCACTGGCCCTTTTTTCCTTTATGTGGGTTCTGGAAGTCGAACTCAGGACCTCGCACTTGCCAGGCAGGCGCTTATGCCGCTGAGCTATCTCACTGGCCCTGGTGCTGATCTTTTTAAGATTTTAATAAACATTGAATGAAGACTTAGTTGATATAGTTACTAAGTTCCTACATGAAGCAAAATTTGCAGTGTAACAGGAGACACATAACAATATGAAATAAATGAGATGAAATTTAATGAAGCAAATGTGAATACACACAAAACCATTTTAATTGTGAAGTATAATGCATATAAAAATTACGTAAAACTTAATTTCTTGGATAATGAATGATTATAAAGCAAGCATCCTTACCACCAACATCCAGGTCAAGAAATAGATTTCCCCCTTAGAGCACTCCCTGTGCTATCAAATTCCTTGCCTCACTTATTATCTAGGCTTTCATGATAGTCTGTTTCATGTTTTTTCTTTATAGTTTGAATACATTGCACACAACTAAACAAGCACAGTATATTTATAAACCTGATGTAAATGGAATCATACTGTATTTACTTGTGCCTTGCATTTTTAATAACTTTGGAAAATCTAAATGATTTTATCCATCATATTCTACACTGCAATAAAATTATAGACAAATTATAGATTAAATATAAAAAAGCCACAAAAAGACAAAGAATATGCATGTGAATTCTATTCTTTTTTTTTTTTTTTTTTTGGGTACCAGGGGGTCGACCTCAGGACCTTGCGCGCCAGCAGGTGCCTGTGCCGCTGAGCAATATTACCGGCCCCTTTTTTGTATGTGGGTTCCGGGAGTCGAACTCGGGCCCTTGCACTTGCCGGGCAGGCGCTTAAGCCGCTGAGCCATTTCACCGGCCCTGTGAATTCTATTCTTAAGGATTTCCCAAATAGAATATAACATATTTTGTTCCCTTGAAAATTACTTCTTATAGTACTTCCATCTTTCTTATTAAGGTATCTTCAATTTTCTTTTTTAAAATATGTTTTTATTTTTAATGGACATGTAGTAATTATACATATTTATGACTTACAGTGAGGCATTTTGATACGTGTATAGAATATGTTATGATATCAGTGTTATTGGTGTATCCAGCACTTTTGACATTTACTTATTTATTTTTTTGGCATCAGGAATTGAACTCAGGACCTCGTGCTTGCCAGGCAGGCACTGTGCCACTGAGCTATATCCCTGGCCCCAAAATTTCTTTAAATTGACAATGCTCAAAATTCTCTCAACTAGCTATTTTGAATTATTCTATTATTGTCAACTATATTTGTCCTACTGTGTCATAGAACATTTGAAGTTATTCCTTCTATACAACTGCACCCCTTAACTATTAACCATTTTTTCTCCATTCCATTTTCTCCTGCATCTTTGTCAAGCTTTGGTAACCACTATTCTACCCTCTTCCTCTACAAATTTCATTTTTAGCTTTCATGTAAGTGGGGACATGTGGTATTTATTTTCTTGTGACTGGCCTACTTTATGTAACATAATTTCTTTTGTTTTACTTTACTTCGTTATTAGTGTATGTTTTCCATGCAAAATAGCTACATTTGTTTTGGGGCATTAGTATACATATAAAACATGGCTTGATTGTTTTGATTCCTTACTGTGTACTTTACATTTTTGGTCTTATTTTCTTTCAACATGAAGAGTCATATTTTTTATTTTAAAGAGAAAAAAAAAACAAAAATAACAATAAAAGAGAGTTTCAAAATAGGCTAGTAGCAGAGTAACAATAATTAATACATTGCATATTGTTATCTTCATAGTATTCAGAGTACAAGATATAGGCGTGAAATCTTGTCCAAACAATATTAGCACAAACCTTTCTTTACAATGAACTAAAAGAAACTAGCTGTATAACTACCTTAACTATCTTGTGTATAAATATATATATTTTTCTTTTTCTCTTCCTTCCTTTCCCCTTTCCCTCATCACAGTTTGTTTTCTCGTTTGAACAGTTTCTTCCCAATTCACAATATCTATTGTATATTTTGGATCTTATTTACTTGTTCAGTTACTCACACCAGTGAGAAAATATGATGTTTACACATGTGGGTCTGATTTATTTCACTTATGGGTGTGGTCTCAAGTTGCATCTATTTACCTGTAAAAGTCTCGTTTATCCTTCTTTATGGTTCAGTAGTACTCCATTATACTAAAAATAAAAACCCATATCTTTTTTATCCATTCCTCAGTTAATGGGCATTTGGATTGTTTCCAAAATTTAGCTATTACAAATTGTACTGCTATAAACATGGGTGCACATATATCGCTGTGGTATGATGTTTTTAATTCTTCTGGGAAGATACTCAGAAGGGGAATAGCTGGGTTGAATGGGACCTCTAATCCTAGGTTTTGAAGGAATCTCCACACTGATTTCCACAGTGGTTGCACCAGTCTATACTCCCACCAACAGTGGAGAAGTGTTCCTTTTTCCCTACAGCCCTGCCAGCATTAGAAGAGTCATTTTTATGAATGCCTTCCATTATAGTTATTCACTTTCATTGCTGAGAGCTTTCAGGATATGAATATACCACTGTGTTTAATGAATTCTATTATTAATGGATAATTAAGTTTCTGCTATTGTTTTCTTTATTCCAACAAAAATACTATGAATGTTTTTGTTCAGGTCTTGCAGTGGATTTGTGCACACATTGGCAAGCATTTGTCAAAATATAAAATTACTAATATTTAAGTTGTTTTTCCATATTCCACTGACAAATATATATATGAATAACTTAATTTATATAAATCTATTGTTTTGAACTCTTGTATTTAAAAACATGTGAAGAGATAAGATACATGAAACTTGACTTTTCCTCCTTAATACATTAGTATTTTTATTTGCTGTTCATGAATTGTCAATGATAAAATTTGCATAAATTTAAAGCACAGTTCAGCAAACTATGGCCTATAGGTAAAAGTGATCTGCTCTCAGTTTCTCATTTCTTTTTAAAAACTGATACACAAAAGCATTAAATTATATATATAGATATGGTACCATGTGAAATATACTTACATATGTGTGTGTATATATATATATATTTAGACATTATCTAAAAATCAATAAATTTTTATGTTTATAGCTGAATCTCTTTTGTATGGATTAAGTTTCGGCAATGGATCTGGACCATAAATAAATGCTTTTTGTAATCAATATGTCTACCTAACACATTTCTTTAAAAGTAAATGAGTCAGATTTTATATGGTGAAATGTAGTATATTTTCCTGAAAATACACTATTTACTTATTTTGGGTACAAGTGCTTTTCAGGACATTGTTTGCATTATTTATTTATTTATTTATTTATTTATTTATTTATTTATTTTTTGTGGGTACCGGGGGTCGAACTTAGGACCTCGCATGCCAGCAGGCACCCGTGCTGCTGAGCGATATCACCGGCCCTTTTTTCGTATGTGGGTACCAGGAGTCAAACTCAGGACCTCGCTCTTGCCAGGCAGGCGCTTATGCCACTGAGCCATCTCATTGGCCCTGTTTGCATAATTTAAATGAGACTTTAATTTCTTTCGTTAGTCCTGAAAGAAATGTGAACACTGAATACAAGTATTATTTGGAGTATTTCTAAGTTTAGTAGTTTCCACTTAAAAGAAATTTACAAGGGAAAGTGTAGTGTTCTCTTGTTTTTCTTCTTCAAAAGTACAGCTATTATTTAAAATATGTTTGCTAGAAATTTGATCTCCATAGGACATTTCTTAATTTTCTGATACTTGCTGGATAAAAAGAGAAAAGAGATGGTGGACAGTTACAAGTTTTTGATCTGTTGGAGGTGACAGTTCCCTCCTGGTGCTCTTCAGGCAGCCAAATCACGCTGCTCTGTAAATGTGCGTACACCTGCACTGCCCAAGCCGGTAGTCACCACCACACATGGGTGCTGAGCATGAAACACAGTGAGAAACTTAGATGTGCTCTACATGTAAAGGACACCCCAGGACTTTGAAGATTTAGTGTGAAAAACAGTGTAAAACATCGCCTTAACAATTTTTTTTTTTTTTTTTTTTTTTGTGGGTCCTGGGAGTTGACCTCAGGACCTCGCGCTTGCCAACAGGCGCTTGTACCACTGAGCAATATCACCGGCCCTCCTTAATAATTTTTATATTGATTCTACATTGAGATACTACTTTATATATATTTAGTAAAGTATATTTTTAAATACTAAGCTACTTAGTTTTATTTTTTTTTTGAGTAATACTAGGGATTAAATTTAGAGCTTTCACACTTAGCTACAACACTTTTTTTTTTTTTTTTTTTTTTTTAATTTTGAGACAGGATCTTGCCAAGTGGTTGAGTAGCCCAAGCAGGGTTGAGCTTCTGATCCTCTTGCCTCAGCCTTCCAGACTACTGGGGTTACAGGTATACACCACCATGCCCTGATTATCTTTACTTTTTAAAAATGTGGCTAGTCGAGAATATAAAATTACATACATGTTTATAATATATTTCTACTTGAAAGCATTTGTACCAACTTGAACAATATCAAGTATTGTAAAGAGTTTATACATTATTTTTCAATGATCCAGATATTTATTTTATGCTACTCCACCAATGGGTATGTAGTTTTTGGACTTTAATGTCATAAAACATTTCATAATAATACTTAAAGCAAGGTCTAAGTGGTTCGTTTACTCTGACAGAGATTTATTAATGTGCTTAGATACAAAAAGCAAATTTTATAAAGCTAAAGAGAGTAGGGAAATTATAGCTCCACTTAGAAGGTAAACACTAAAGTTAATAGTTTCATGTATCCCAGTGTAATATATATATATGTGTGTGTTTACTTATGTGCAATTATATATGTGTGTATATATATAAAATATTAAATGACTTAAATGTATATGTCTATGTTTTTTATATCTTTGACTTCCAATGCAGTGGGAAAAGCAAAATATTAGTTTGAAAGGGTCTTTGGGAGGAATGTATTACATTTTACAATGAATGGTTTCTTGTAGATATAGCTCAGCATTATCCACGGAAGCTTTTGTTAGTTTTCAGAACGTTTTATTTGAGAGATAAATATGACTGTGTAACAAATTAATAGGAAAATATGTGTATAAGCAGTAACTTAATGTGTGTTCTATTTTTGTCAGGTTATGCACACAAGGTATTATTTAATAACAGGAGAATGTTCTAAATGTTCATTCTCTTTTTTATCTATTTAGATCATAAACTTGTCAGTATCTACCCTTTCACAGTCCATCTTCATGTTCATCTCTACTTTCCCTATGTCTTCTCCACTACCAGAGCTCTACAAACAAATCATAACAGCAGATGAAAGATGAAACATAGCCATTTATACAGCATCTTGAGCCCCTTTGAAATGTCAGGAATTGTACCAGCAGTTGTAAGTATTCAGTTTTTAATATATCTAAGTGAAACATCATTAACTATTTTCCAGGAAGAAGAATGCATGATATCTCTCTCAGGGCCAAAGTTTCACTCTGAAATTTGAAGGGAGCAGGAGTGGGTTGACCTTGGACCTGGTTATACTGGTATTCAAGACCACTCATAAGTAGCACAGAAAAACCAATGCAAAAACACTTCCTACTTCCATAGTTAAAAATCTCAGACGAGTTTGTTGTCTTGAACTCACAGTTTGTAAACAGGAGAGCAAGGCACTCATTGTACCGAGGGAGAACATACTTGAGGTAAAATGTAAATAGTCTGTTAAAAAGTTGCTGAGCAAACTAAGATTGTGCATTGTTGTCCATTACTAAACCTCATAAAATCTTATCATCTTCAAGTTCTGCTTAGGGAAGCCTTACACAGTTTTCAGCAAATGTTATCTTAGGTTATTCATGTCCAAACTAAGTAATAACTGTATACAAACATACACTTTCACATTAGCTAGGTTTTAGGTTTCAATATCTATTTTTGCTTTTTGCTTTCTCTTTTTATCCAATAAACTTTAATTGACTACCTTCCATGCCCTAGTCATTGTTCAAAGAGAACTCAAGCATTAATGAACGAAAATATGAACATTTCTTCCCTGTAGAATTTACATTGTCTTTAATGAGTCAGAAATTGGTTTTGTTGCTTGTAATGATACGACTCAGATGATAAGATTCTGATGGTCATAGTGAAGTTAAAACAATCACGGCCCTATTCTGTACCATGATGAAGAATTTCCTACCACAACAGAAGAAGGAAAAGTAGCATGGGATATGGATTGGAAAGGAAAATATCAGTCCTCTTGGTTTGCATCTAGTAGGACTGTATAAATAGGAAATTCATGATAATCTGAAAATAATAGGAATTCATGAGATTCCTTGGAAAAAACTTGGTATAGAAAGCAACATCTTTCATATCAGAAAAATCCTATAGAACCCTCTCCCCCAAAAGACCTAAATCACAACAATAAAAACGTAAGAGTCAGGAGCTAACTAAAAAAAAACAAACACTTTAAAAGAGACACAAAGACAGCATGTGTGAGAGAGGGGAACAGACAATCATTATAGAAAAATTTATAAAACATTATTTATAAAATATTACTTGAGATTATCTTGATTTTCTGATGTTTTATGAAGGGTTTGACAGTGATTTGTAATTCATCTTGAGCTGTAGCCCTTCAAACAAACAAGATTTTGGAATAATCTATGTCTCATTATCCTACAAAGAAATGAAACATGTATAAAACACTGCGGTGTTCTTCCTGACTCACGAAACCCACTTATCCTGAAATAGATAACTTACGCATCACTCTAGTTCTAAAATGATTGTATTTATCCCATTAGGATTGCTTTAAAATATTATTAGTAGGACACAAAATCACAATAGTAGTGAATATTCAAATCAGTGAGATCTATGTTTCAGGTATTGTCTAAGCCCTTTATCTATAGTATCACATTTCATCCTAACCACAAACCACTTCTGTAGTCACCATAAGTATTTTTATTTTATGAAAGAAGAAATGGAGGCTTAGAGGTCAAGAAATCCCACAATTCAATGTGATCAGGCTCTTTGGACATGTCTCATCAAAGAACCAACAGATTTATCATTTTTTTCTTTTTTCTCAAGAATTTCCTCAGTTTATAGATACCTTGTCGTGATTGCTTAATACTCCCTTTCCTCAATGAGCATAAATTCCCCAAACCAACTTTAATGAGTTTCATTTACCAATATAAGCTCAATATTTGTACATGATGTAGGATTTGGCTATTAATCATAAATATTGAGAATAATTTCATAAATAGATGAAAGAATGAATGAATTGGCAATAACCCTCTGCAAAATTGCATAGGTTTTGAATAGGAAGGCCCAGATTCCTGTCTAGATCTGCCTGATCTCAGAGCCCCACGCATTGTAAACAAAGTAATGATTAAAATAAGGAAAAATATAAAAGTAGTAAAGTTGAGCATCAAAAACTATACTAAATCAAAGACAGAAGCCAGGAAATTAGATGAATGGAGATCAGAAATACATGTGGAGGAGAATAAAATTAACTCTGCTATAAGAAAATGAATTACTTCTCTTAAATTTGATTTTCTCCATCACAAAATGCCTCTCCTACTATAATTCCCCTTTTTTGCTCACCTTGTGTTATGACTTCAAAACATATAGCCTTTCTTAATAGAAATTTTTCACAGAGACTTGGATGTTACAGTGGAAAACACCAGTTTTATATTTGGAAAGAATAATGTACACAACAGGTACAGAAATGTATCTGACTGAGTGGGATTGTGTATAGAAAACCCTGACCCCCAGTACTGGATCTTCACAAGGTGAAACAGTGCAGGGAATATACTCCTTCAGTTGTGCTCAACTTTGGTTTCTTTAAATAAGTTTGTGTGTTCAAAATTGAGTAGGCCTTGGAAGACTACATTTCACCACCTGGGTGGGCTAAAAGGAGCCACTAATCACCTCATTCTTCCTCACCTTTGTGCAAAATCTCAAAGTCAAACAGTTAGTTCATTGATTTACAAAGCAGTTGTTTATTCTGTCAATGTGTCCTGCCTCCTAAAAAAAGAGAAAAATGAGAAGAAATGTGCACAGGATCAACCTGACTTCGCACTTATTTAATCTCCACCAGCAACTCATTATTTGATACAAAGTATCTTCTAAGCAGACTATAATGTATTCTCAACTAAATACAATCTTCAGGGTATAAATCCTTTGCTTTCCTGTTGTTCCAAATGAACCTGCTAGCCTTAATAACACAGATCTTCCAGATTTAAACTGCTTAAGGCTGTGTTCAAACCAGGTCTTTCAAATTATTTCTTGCATTTGTGTGGGATACATTCAGGAATTCTCTCAAAATTCTTTATTTCTTCTAACATGTGACCAGCATTTAGTTTTCTTTAAGTGAACAGGGACCTCCCACATTCAAAGCCATGCCAGGCTTCCCTGTTTGTTTCTCCCATGGCCTTGATTAATTTTGCAACATATTTTATAGCTAGGGTAGAATAAAAACCAGATGTAAGCTGCTTTTGCACAGGTTGTTTGTCAGTGGAAATAAATAAGGGCAGGAAGGTTTGGAAAAATGAAGACCCAGTGAGGTGACAGAAAGGGTGGCACAAGAGTTAGAAGTTGCACTTAGGAAGCAGGTAAGGTAAAAAACATGCTTCAGTCCCTTTGGAATACAGCTCCCTGTGCAACTGAAAATGTAGAAACAACGAAAAAGGAGGCTACTGGGAGATGCCAAAGATTTAGGGCAACATCATGTTCCTTGATACAGAAGGAACATATATAAAGTATGTTCCCCAAAATGTTTTGCTTTAAATAAAAAATCTCCACCAAGGGAACATTCCCCCCCCTGAAATTTGACATTCTTGAATTCTGGATAAATTTGTAAGACACCTGGTCAATGTCCCACTAGAAAAGCAAGTACAAACATATAGAAGAAACAAAGTAACTGAACTGCTTCATTATTTTAAATTTTAAAAAAATTTTTTCAGTGCTGAGTATCAAACCTCAGACATTGAGCATGTTAGGCAAGTATTACCACTGAGCTACATCCCCAGCCCTGTTTCAGGATTTTTAAGAAATCAGGAAAATGTTTACTAACATAGGTTTAAGAAAAATAAATAAAATATGTTATTAGGATTAGAGTTTGGAATATTGAGTTTGGTAGTTCTTAGGCAAGTCCTCAGTCATTTCTGAAGACAGTTCTTACGATAATCCTTGTAAAAATGTGGATTTTTCTTTGAAATAATTAATAAGGTAAGTCAGACGTGAAAAATCCTGAACATTGTTAAAAGCCACAGATGTATACATGGGACTTTATCACTGTCTCTGCTTTTGGTTTTATATGGGTCCTAGCTACTCAGGAGCCTAAGGTAAGAGGAAACAAAATTTAGAGCCTAATCTGGGCAATTTTGTGAGACCTTGTCTCAAAAAAACAAACAAAAAAAAAAAACAAAAAATAAAAAACAAAAAAAAATTTGAGCTGGGGAAATAAATTACCTAGCATGGATGAGGCCCTGGGTTCCACCCCTAGTACCACAGAAATTGAATATAAATAAAAATTATATACATGTTTAGACATTTATTAGTTAATATCTTATATTCTGTTACTTATTTTATTAATAGTTAACATTATTAAATACACCATCACCAAATGTCACAACTACTCTTTTAAAAGTCCCTGAAATAAGAAACACCTCTCTTATCACATGCGTGGTTCTAACACAGTATGAATTCTACCTTGGCGCTTTCTATCGAGAGGAGTATAGGAAGTATGAGGGTCATCTGTGTACCTGATAGGTCTGGGTGCAGAAGAATCACTTAAGTCCAAGAGTTCTGTAATCCTTAGGACTTCTTTTTTTTCAAGTAGTAACACTCCAACTCAGACTGGCTTCAGCAAATAGAAAAATTTTTACTTCATGTAAGTATATATGTCCATGTGTCTAATGAATTTTAGGTTTGGTGGATTCAGGGCATAAAATATCTAAAGACCAGTTTTTTCATCTGCCTTTTGCTCTGAAACTATAGACTCAGATTTCATGTGGTATAACCAGTTGACAAGGGCCCCTTCAGCCTCAACAGCCCCTCATGTTTTAAGACTAAATGAAGAGGGTCCCCTTTTCTAGAAAACTCTCAGTTTGTTGGCTCTACCTGCGCTGTTCAGACCTTCTCAGCTCAGAAATCAGGAGGCTGTGTGGGAAGGCTGACTCTTGAAGTCCTGAGGTTTTGTAAAGAATTGAGATGAGAGTCAGCTTCACTAAAAGGACATGGATGGATGTGGGGTTGGTGGAAGGAGGTCTTCTCAAAGTAGACAGATGAAGGAACTAGATTCTGAGAAATGAAACTGATAGTTGTTCAATACAACTGAAAATAATCATTGTAGCCTCCACATTTAAATAGAGATCAGGGTTTTGTTTTAATTGTAATGAAATATTAGCACTATTTCTTTAACTATATAGCAACACTCCATGACTCTGAGGCTTCGAATGTAAGACTTTTATGTTCTATCAGTGCAACTGGTATTCAGTATTTTTAACACTTCTTATATAATTTCTTGTTATGTAACCATTTATATTTGGTCTCTTCAGTTTGCAAATTGAGAATAGGATCATGTCTTTCATCTGAAGACCTAGTTCACAAGTTGCAGGGGATATAAGCCCTGTCTTCAACCTTGTAAGCATGGCAGGGATTCCAACATCTGAGGCCTCTTTCAAGTTTTCTTAACACTAACACATGGTGGTTTTAATCCTTCTTTCTATCACTCCACAGGTTACTTTTTGAGTACAAGGTTTTACCTCCCTCAATTCCTTGCCACCATACTCTTCCTGCTCCTCTTTTCTCCCTCCACCACCAGCACTAGCATCATTGCTACTTCATAAGGTCTCACTAGATGCCACTGTCTCATCTGCTTTGTGTAACATGATTTCACATAATCCTAATGATATTTCACAAAAGAGGAAACTCAAGTTCAAAGACACAAAAAAATTTGCCCAAATTTTTAGAGCTAGTTGACAAGGCTCAGATGGAAAGTCAGCCCTTGCCAGATGGCACAAGATGTCCCTCCTCAATATCCTTAAGGCCATGCTTCTACTCCATGAATTCTACCTGCCTTGAACTTCTGGTTGAAAGAGAAAAATAGGAAGCAGACCAAAAAAATCTCAGTATTTCCCCTTCTCCAAACAATGAAGACAGAACAGTATTACATTTGGTTTGCTCTTGTTTCCTTCCAAAATGTACTTGGGTCTACTGTGTCTTAAGCAGCGGTTCTTAGGTGACAGTGATTTTGTTCCCCAGGACACGTCTGGCAATGTCTAGAGGCAGTTCTGGTTGTTGCAATAAGGGAGGGTGGCATTACTATCATCTAGTGGATAGAGATTGGGTAGATGCTGTTCATATTCCCCACTGCTCAGGACAGCCTTGCTCATCAAACAATCCTCCTTCACCAAGTGCAACAGTTCTAAGTGTAGGGACAGGGGTCTATAGATAAGAAAATAAAATAGGGGTCCCCTTAGGTCTTCTAGCTAATTCTGACTAGAAGGAATTAAAAACAAACTTTGCTAGAGATATTTTATGGGAAGCAAGCAAAAAACAGGGATTAAAAAAAAAAAAAACAGATAAAGGCACCAAATGGCCTTGGGACTTGCACCAAGAAACCAAAAAAAGAGCTGACAGGCTGGACACAGAGAGAATGCCAGGTGCACAAATGATAAGATATCCCCACCTGTAATAAAATACAAGGTAAACAAGGGAGGGGTGTTAACTTACTTTAAGGCAGTCAATACTCACACCTATGCCCTAACATATATATATATATATATCCACTCCAGAGTTACTGTGTTATTCACTTTAAGTTCATTATAGAGTACGATAGATAGCCACTCACCCCCTTGCTAACTCTAAGCTAACCAAGAATAGGTGACCCCCTTGCCAACTAGCCACCTACCCCAAAACTAAGGCCTTAAAAGTTAGGTCAAGGACAAGTAAACAGAGAAAAAGAAGCTGCACATAGACCACGGGAAGAAATGACGTTAGGTAAAGGTGTCTGGAAGCCAACCCAGTCATAGCAGGTTCTGGGGGAGGAGAAAGACTATTCATGCCCCACCCCATAAAAACAGCTGAGAACAAAGGGCCCACAGATCTTCCATCTTTCCAGAGCCCCCTACCCTAATTCTTTCTTATCAGCATAGCCACCTATCTTCTCCTTTCACCCCTTTCCTTTTCCTCATTATAAATAAAGTGTCTTCCTTTCGGTAAACTTTGTCCTTCTAATTTATAATTGGGGCTAAGTTACAATTCTGGTAGGCTGCTTGGACAACAGAGCAGTGGTACTCGTCCCCCAGATGCAACATAAAGGTAGAAAACCCTGCTTCAGAACCAAGACCAGCACCATTTCTTTTTGTGGAAAAACCATGTAGTAAATATTGTAGGTTTTGCCAGTCACATGGTCTCTGGTAACTCTGCCAGCCAACTCTGCCTTTTTGGGTGAACAAATTTATAGTCAACACACAAGTAAATGGGCATGATTGGGTTCAATAAAACTTTGCTTGCATACACAGAGCAGGCAGTCAAATTTGTCTTTAGATTCATACATTGCCAATCTTTGGTTCAGAGTGTCCCCAAAAGTTCCTAAACTCAGCCCCAAAGTGTCAGAAGAATATACTGTGAGTATTCCTAGGAAGACTATTCTTAGGTAAGGAACCATCTGCTCCTTAGAGATCAGGGGACCCTAACTAATTTGAAGCCCTCAACTGTGTTTTCCTTATGGAACTCAAAGCCATTTTGCACAGGTGGGGAAATACATGCCTAGCATTTATGAGAAGAACCACCTGGGTTGAAGACTATAGTATTTACAAGTCGACAATCAGTAAAAGGCTTGCAGTCACAGAGCATAAACTAGCTAGCAAGAAGAGAGCGGGGAGAGAAAATGCCCTGTGTGAAATAAAGTTGTCTGGCCCGCCTGCTGAGAAATATCCAGACAGTGAGAACCATGGGGCATAAGCTCATTGCTTCTCATAAATGTGGTCAGCATGATGAAGATACCAGGTCAGCAGGAAAATTTAATTAAAATGATATCACCTGATACCTGTAGAGCACTTGGTAATTTCAAAATGCTTTCACCCACATTATTTCATGGGCTTTCTGACCTCATCTAGTCAGTAAGCCTCTCTAAGGCATAAGTAAAAGGCATTTGAGATACAAAGGTGCATAAGACTAGAGTTTTCCTTTCAAGAAGATTTTGGTCTAGGGAAGACAGGTAGGAAGACACAGAACACCATCATATGTTCATTGAAAGATTTGCTCCTGGAACAGGCTAAAGATAAAGCCTGTTGTAGGGGAAACATCAGGGGAAGGCATGGCCATCTTGCTTCAGTTGAGTGCTAAAATAATGAGGAATTGAGGAGTCATCTAGAAACAGGGTTAGGGAGAGGAGGCATATGAGAAATGTGTCAATCCAGCAAGAGGTGGGATGAGGTGAAGAGAAGGACATTTAGGCACAGTGAGCTGAAAAACAGGGCATGGGGATGTAACAGGGGAATTGCAAGATATCTAGGGAGATCTGAGACTCAATTTGGAGTAGGAAACCTAAGTAAGGAGGAGATGTTTAAGGGAGGGTCAGTTCATGGTTTGTTCTTGGATGTGGTTCTTTATGTGACAGAGAAAATAGAAATCAAATTTCCAAAATTTAAGTCATGATGTGAAATCCACAGAAAAAGACTGCTGCAAATATGGAGGTCCAGATATATTCTAAGTCCTCTATCTCACTATACATGTTTATGTGCATTTATGTATATATGTATGTGTATTTATTTTAATTAATATTCACAGAGTGGAAGATCTCAAGAAAGCTAGTTTCACCAATAATATATATTATAAATTGTCTTAGTTACTTTTCTTGTTGCTGAGACAAAATACCCAACACCCAGGTTTAAAGAAAGAAAGGTTTATTTAGCTCACAGTTTGTAGAGGTTTCAGTCCATAATAGGCTGGCTCCAAGGCAGGGAGGGTTGGCAGAGGAGAAGAGTTCATGGGGTAGACTGTAGCAAAGCAAGAAGGGAAGGACAAGACTCTTTCTGTCCCTTATATTGTATGCAGTCCACCAACCCTAGGGTGGGTGTAGCACTCATACACTTAATCTTAGCCAGACCTATGCCAAACCAATCAGTGGACTGATTTAGCAGTCACACACCCTTAATCCCAGCATCACACACTCTAGATTCAGCCACCTCTGAAAAAGCCCTGTGACCACATGAGGCTTTGGGGGGACATATAGACACAACCATAAAATAAACACAGTACTTCATGCAAAGAAGTAGTTTTACATGGACTTTTTCCTGGAGGTGAAACTAAGGTCCATAGATTTATGTAACAAGTATAAGGACTCAGATAATAATAGAAGAGGTTGGATTTCCACCATGATATGCTGCTTCTCTCAAAGGATCCAACACTGAGATGGCCACTTGTCATATCTATACTTCCTCAGCATGGTAGCTACTAATCGTATGTGACTATTTCAATTTCTGTTAAGTAAAATTGAAGCAAAATAAAATCAAATAAAATAGAAAATGCAGTCCTTCTAGCACACAATCCACACTGCAAGGTTTGTGTGAACACACATGGCTGGGTGCTACCCTGTGTCACAGCACAGCTGTAGATCACGTAGATCAGCTACTTCAGCTTTCTAAATTGCAGAGAAGTCTGCCACGCTCCCAAACCATTGAAGGAGAAAACTCAGAGCAGAGTTTTGAATTCACAAGCTCACAGAAAACAAGGACCAGCTATAATTTTATTTTCTTTGCCTTTATCCCTTAGTATTTGTTACGGATCTATTTGAGGATATTAGACACATTCAGAAAGCTTATATCATTACTTTTCACCCTGAATTCCACTGGAAAAGAAAGAGAACATATGATGTGAGTAATAAAGAAAAGCTTAAGAAAAGATGCCCCAGGCTTTTTAAATAAAGGACTGATTTCTTGGTGCTATATGTATTAATATAGTTTAATGGAACTGGACTTAACCAACAAAGAGACCATACCTAACGAGCACCATAAAGGGATTAACACTTACTCTAAGTACCTGCATAATCTGATTTCTTTATACACCCACATGTGTAGAAATAAAAAGGGCCAAGACTGAAATCACTTGGGATAATATCACAAATAAACTTGGGCTGGGTAACCAAATTTGATGGTTCTGAAAAATTAATGGCCAAATTAATGACTACTGGGCACAAATCATAAAAGTAACATGATTCCAAAAGAAAAAAAATAGGCAAACAGGATTTAGAAAACAATCTGTCAGTGGTAACCAAGCTTAGGTATCACAAATAGTTAAGGTATTAGCAGATAGTAGCAGGTTTCTTTGAATGATGCAGAGTGTTCTTGAAAGAGAATAAGACAGGGTGAGTCCCTTCAGATTTTTCAATGATTCAATCATAATTCCAAATTTCATTAAGATTTCAAATATGTTGTTCTACTTATGCTTTCTAAATGGTAATTTGACTTATGCTGGCTTAGTGGTAAATTACATAAGGCTTTCCTTTCTCAAGAAATATGTGTTAAACAAAAGGAGACGATATCTCATAAAACTGCCAAGGACAAGTTTCCTATAAGTACAAAAAAGAAAAAAAATAAAGAAAAGCTTTCTGCGTTTTTATTTCTTACCACCTTTCCATTCCCTTTACACATCTCTCTCATGCACACTACTATAAAATGCAATGTAGGTCAAAATATTGTGGTAAGATGCAACATGGTCTTAAATGAAGTGAAGTCACTGTCCTTGGCAAAAATGACAAGTATCAACTTGTTACCTGTTTTGGATCAAAAGGCAGAATTCTAACACAGATTAGAACCTCTGGGGATCTTTATTCTGAGTCTCCCTCATACAAGCACAATTATATGCTGAAACACTGCATAGTCTAAATTGTGCCCAAAGTTAAGGTCATATGATTAAAGGGTACAAAGTACTGTGTATACTTGTAGCCTCAAGGTTAATTGGGAACAAGAATGCAGACTACTTACTACAATTCTGGTTCTAAAGACCAGTTTGTCATAAAAATAAGACTTTGCTCTTGATTCAACACCTGAATTCCTCAGTGTTTTCTGAACATTATTAGATGGTGTACGAATGGAGGACACGAGATGGATATTGCTGGCATCCCACTGTTTCTGACATCATTCAGGCATGAGAAAATCCACGTGTATATTTTTATTTGATGGCAGTGCTAACATTTGAAACTTTACAAATCCCAATGGGACTGCATCTTCTGCCTCAAACCACCCTTCCTTATCTAGTCACCCCTTGCTTGGTTCACAACACCTTCCCACAGTGCCCTGGCTCCTGTCCACCTCCTCCCATATCCCACCCTACTTCTCTAGCTTCTGCAACGATTATTGAGTCCTAATCTTAGTGTATGTGACTAGATCTTTCCTCCTTCAGACTCCAACATGTCTACACACTGACCCCTCCTCTGCCATATCCAATTTCTGTCTACCTCCTAAACACCTCCTAGTTCTTTAAGATTATCACCAGCTGCAACCCTAGCTTCCCCTGTTCTAAAACACCGGTATGTACCCACCAAGCCCACTCACTCCATGAGTCACATTTCTGTTTATCATGCTTGCTAAGCCTGTCAGAACAGTTTTCCCATTTCAAAGTTTGATTTTTTCTTTAAAACATTATAAAAGAAAGAGGTTAAGCCCATGAGTTTGTGATACTGACAGATCTGAACTCAAGTACCAGCTCTACCACGTACTATTGTGTCTATGGGAGTAAGGGAAATAAGGGAAATCAGAGGGACAGAGGGACAGAGAGACAGAGAAGAGAGACATTGAGCAAAGTACTCAACCCTCTATCTCATTTGTATAATATTGCATTATCAACATTATCTCCATCATTGTGCATCACTGAGAATTAAATTGCTTTATATATATAAAGCCACTAGAGTATAGTCTCTAGCATATCATAAGAAATTAAGGCTTATTAGCTATTACTGCTAATAACCTTTAGCTTAACAAGCCTATATCTTGCTGACTTCTTTCATTTCATCCTTGTTTCAATTGTGTTATAAACCACTTATTACCATTATTACCTGTTTTAGTTATGAATCCATTCTGCTTAAATTGTAAGCTACCTGAGAGAAATCCTTGTTTAATTTTTAAATCTCCTAGCTTAGTACTAAGTATGGTTTGTCTGCAAATGTGTGCTACTGGTGTCCACAGGAAGGCAGTCTCAGAACCTCAGTCAGCTTTTAGGAGCTTCCATAGCAATGTGCAATGGCTACAATGCTTGAATTCTACTTTTGTCTGCAATGGGTTAATTTTTAAGTCCTTTTTTTAGTTATGGCTGATCTAGAATGAGTATCCCAGAAAGTAAGTTATAGTAGATGTTGACTGAATATTTAATAGGCTACAAATGAAGGGGGAAATGCCCCAAACAGCATTTTACTGGGAACTTCTGTGATTGCTTAGGTTAGTAGCATCTTTAGATATTGATATACCAGACTTCAAGATGTGAAGAAACTTAAGCATAGATTAATTTATTGAATCCTGAATTTCAGAAACTTAAAAACATAATTTTAAGACATTCTTTATTACCTTTCAGTCACACTATTCACAGAGGAATATTGAGAAGCAACAAAAACTCTAATTTTTAATTTCTCTAAAACCAAATTATTTTTTATTTATTTATTTTTATTTTTTGAGAAAAGGTCTTGCTCTGTAGTCCATGTTGGCCTTGAACTCACTGTGTAGCCCAGGCTGTCCTTGAGCTCATGGCTATCCTCTTGTCTCAGCCTCCTGAGTGCTGGGATTACAGGCGTGCACCACTATGCCCAGGTGTCTCTAACACCAAATTACTGAGGTGCTAACCCTATTGTTGATACAAAATTTTCTCCTCAAGGGGAGGGGAGGTATGAAGGCTCAGAAAGATGTAAATCATTTTTGGTCTTATTATCTGCTATTGAAGCCTAGGCTTTGGATACCAAAAGATTTCTTAGTTTTTTTGAGAGAGCTATCAGAAATTTTTAAACCTAGAAAGTAAGGGCTTCTAATAGTAATCACTTCACATATTCTGTGGTCACCTCATAGCCTGTGCTAGACAGAGAAAGTGCAATCTAAACTTGTTTTGGTTTTGTTTTTCCCAGAGAAATTTCATTTGAGGGATGCTCACATATTCTTGGCTATTTCTTTCTTCTATGAGATCTTTGGTTAGTTCAGAATAAAGATAAGGAAGTGGGAAAAAAGAAATTGTAAACAAGAACACAGCTATGATATCCCCCTTCCCATTTCTTTTATCATATCACTAAGTCATCCAAGGATTCTGGGGTTGTGCACGTATTTAGCCATTATTAACTCAGTACCTACGTTGTGTCTGGGACCACCAGCACCATTAGTGACACAATGATAAACAAAACATATCTCCTGTCTTTGAAAACTCTCATGGAAAAAAACAGAACAAAATGAATCGATAACTTCTCTTCAGGGAGAAGAGTGAATTAAGGGAGAATTACAAAAATTCATAGGACAATACTGACTAATTACATTCTAACATCCATTCCCCCTGCTTTAACAATAAAATAATTGTAAAAGTCCCAAGTTTTAGCTATTGATATGGATGACCAGCTAAAAATTATATTTCTCAGCTTCCATTTTATTTGGCTGTGGTTACATAGCAAAGTTGCTAAATGAATATGAGAAGTGGGCTTCACTTTTCTGGGCAAAAACACATATGCACCCCTCTTGCCGGGGTCAATTTCCTCCTTCCTCCTGATTGAGCTTGAGAATCACAAGGAACAGAAGACACATGCTGAGGACATCAGGGTCTTCCTCTAGCCAAGGCCTACTCACTTCTATCCAACTTACATAGGGCAATACACGCTTGCTCTGTTTAAATCACCTTGCACTGGAGTCTCATTTTTACATCAGCTTTGCATATAGTACCTTAGCGAAGATTGCAGCTTGGGGACACACCAGATCCTGGGCACACTCGATGCAGTGGATAAGAGGGCATACAGAGGTTTGTGATGAAAGAGGAGATTAAGAGTCTGAAGCAGGAGCTGTGCCATAGTGGACCCTGAGCTATGTAAGAAATTCGGACTTTATCTTAACATCATTGTAGAACATGATTATGTACATTCTCTATAGAGATTCTTCGATTGCATTGTGCAATATGGAGGGGGAACAATAAAATAGAAAATTCAAGATAGATTAGAATAAAAAGTGATTCAAAGTTAGAATTTTTGCAGAATTATCAGACTGGATAGGTGAATTCACACAGTACAAAGAATACTTTGATTACTATCATTAATTTTTTTGTCCCACACATTCTTACCGGGTCACTATGATGAGATAAGCATTTTGTTCAGTGACAGTAATAAAGTGGGAATCAAGAAAAAAATGTAGTTTCTGATAGCGTCGAGGCTAGGAAACTGAGGCATTAACACATCGAGAATGATTCTGTCCAATGCAGTGTCCCTCTGGTCTGCACTATCAAATTGTAGTTCCCCTTCTAATGACATATATATAAGTGAAGAGAGTAAGTATTGGATAATTTTTAAGTAGCTTGATTTCTATATGGCTTTTCTGCTGTTAAAATCCATGCTCTCTCAACTAAATCTTGTAGGTCATTGAGGAATATCATTAGATTCTGTTATCAAGTAACAGGTAATCTCTATTTTCAACACTAAATGCAACCCAATAGTTAAATTTTGAATAGAAGAAAACAAAGGAATTACAGGAAATAAATTATTCATTCTTACTGACAATACTATTATGTAGATCCTATTTTACCTATTGTCAAGTTATAATCTCTGACAATAACTACTGGAAAGAAAAGCAAAACAAAACAAAAATCTTACCAAAATGAAGCCTACACTTAAATGGTGTTTAAAGAAAAAACTTGTAGTTCATTTTGTGATGCGGTAAAGAAAATCACGTATCATGCTAGTTTTGCAAATCACTTTCATTTTTAAATTAGTAACATAATTATCAGCTATAGATTGACAGTCTCACTGCTGTGTCTGAGGTAAGAAAATTTCCAAAAATATCTACTTAGTATTATAAGCCAATCTCCTGGAAAGATAAAAAGTCCACTTAAGTGAGATATTTTCTTAGTCAAAATGTTGACACTCTTCTACTTCATGTGCATCTTCTCCTTTCCTCAAGTATACACTATTTCTTGTATTCTCTTTAAGCTCTCTCCAGCAGTTTTTCCCAATGTTTTTGGAAGTCTCATGTTCCTTTTCACTAAACAGTTAGGTTTGGGGAATAATTCCAGCAAAGGGAAGAATGTAGTGTGAGGTTTTAAATGAATGCTTGGATCAGATGTCCAGAGGGCTCCAGAGAGAGGGTTGGCAGAAAAATCACAGTGGGTTTTCAATATTTGTATTCTTTTCTGATTTTTTTCCAATCACGAATACTACTTTCCCCATCTCTCTCTTATATGCACATCATTCTAAACTACACTGTGAAAATATAATTGCATTTCTTGAAGAGAGGAAAGTCTTGGCAAGGGGACAACGGATACAATTATTAGGCAGGGCTCTCACCCCTGCACCACTGTTCTCCTATAGCAGTTCAATGTAATATAAAGAAATTACAAAAGAAAAAGAACAAAGATAAATAACATGCATATTTTACATGAAACCTAAAAGCATTCTTTCTAATATCCTGTTAGAATTTTCTATTAATCTTAGCAATGCAGTTGGAATATAAAGGATATTGATTCATGTTAGATTTATTCAGATTTTAGATTATTAACATTCTTACAGATCAGTTACCCGACCACAAAAAACCCAGTGATACCAATATTCATTTTCAAGGTGAGCTATAAACAACAAACATCACTAGAAATATATCAATGATATTATACATGAGAGTAAATAGGTTTAAAATAGTTATGAAGGAATAAAAGAATAATAAATTATACTCTTGACCCTTCTTCAGCCAAGTTTTAGGATTCTTATCTAGAAAGCACATGAAAGAAAAATGTCAACACTTTTGACATAAAGAAATGACAAACTGGGCCTCTGATATAGCTCAGAGGCATTAGAGTCTGCCTGGCCAGCACGAGGTCCTGAGTTCGAATCCTGGTACCCACATATTAAAAAATAAATAAATAAATAAATAAATAAATAAAATAAAAGAGAAATGGCAAACTAATCCCAAGAAAATCTTAAGTAGCACAACTACAGAGATGACCTCTAAGCCAAATGGAGCATCATATATTCCTATAAGAATATGGAGAGTGATTATTAGTAAGAATAAGAAAATCCACTGTCGAGATTATTTTAAGAGTCATTAAAATAATTCATTAAAAGTATAACATAATCAAGCTTTATAATTTATCTATTATTTATAATTTGGTTAAAAAGAAATATCAATTAACCATGACTTTTGCTAATGGATTACTTTTAAAAGAAAAACTCAAATGATATGAGAGTAGGGCAATGTGATTCACTACAATATACAGAAATTGTAGCCCAGCATGGTGGCAAGCACCTGTAATCCCAGCAACCTGAGAGGTTGAGGCAGAGGACCATACTCTGAGCCTAGGCTGTAAGTAAATACATACATACATACATGCATACATGCATGCATACATACATGAATGAGTGGATGGGGTGGTAGCTCAGTGCAAATGCCTTGACTTCAATCTCTATTCCCAGAAAAAGAAAAAGAAATTCTAGTTACTGTGATTGAAACCCATGTACCCATCTCTCACAAAGCTTTCTCAGTCTTTGCTTCCTCTTTTTAAACAGAGAAATGTTCCTGAAATGGTGTATTTAAGACACTGCAAGAAACTTCAATACCAGAGGAAGGTTTGGGCTTCTGAAATGGTTAGCTGTTATAAAATGTATATATATATATCCATTTCAATAATTTCCAAATAGAGTTAGCATCAGAAATTAATAATATCATTTCCCAAATTAATTTCTTAAATCTTTTTTTACTCTTTTTTTTATTTTTAAAGAGAAGAAAAAACAAAACAAATCAAAAAAGAACAAATTTTCAAAACAACATAATAGGAGGGTAACAATGGTTAATGCATTACGTATTGTTATCTTTAAGTTAGTTATTCAGGGTACCAGATATTAGCATTCAATTGTCCAAACATTATTGGCACAAACCTTACTCTTCAATGAACTAAGTAAAATTGGTAGTGTATCTATCTTAACCATCTTATATATATGTACATTTTTTTTTCCTTTCCCTTCTTTCTTTTCCCTATTCCCCTATTCCAGTCTCTCTTTCCTTTTGACCAGTTTCTTTTTGATTTACCATGTCTATTGTACATTTTGGATCTTATTTACTCTTTCAGTTTTTCATACTAGAGAGACAATACGATACTTACACATGTGTGTCCAGTTTATTTCACTTATGAGTATTTTCTCAAGTAAAGATGTCCACTCAAAAGAGTATGAAGACACTGAAAAGAACTATGCTTCTATTTCAGCAATGTGATCCACTGAGGAAGGCAGATATTCAAATGATTGTTAAAAAAGGCACATAGGAAGCATGGATGATATAAAACCTAACACTTCTTTGACACACAGATGAACTTGTCAGAGGACAGGGAGTCCTCATTCAGTGTGCTTTGCTTTCTTGTGCTTCACAGATACGTGCTCTTTACATGTTAAAGTTCTCTGGCTATCTTGTAAGAAATCAAGCTACTGGCATGATTTTCCCAACATCATGAGCTCTGTCCGCCTCTCTGTCACATTTTTGGTACTTTTTTCAATATTTCAAACATTTTCATAATTATAATATTATGATCGGTGCCCAGCCATCTCTGATGCCACTATTGTTATTGATGCATCACAAACTTCATCCATGTAACACAGCCAATTCAGTGGACAAACCGTGTATGTCCTGAGTGCTCCATCAACCAGCTCTTCCCCTTATCTCTACTTCTCCTTGGGATCCCTAGTCCTTAACACACAGTATTGAAATCAGGCTAATTAATAATTCTACAATGGCCTCTATGTGTTCAAGTGCAAAGAAGAGTTGCTCATTTCTTACTTTAAGTCAAAGCCTATAAATCACTAAGCCTAGTGAGCAAGGTATCTACAAAGAAGAGAAAGGCTGAAAGTTTGGCCTCTTGCACCAAACAGTCAAGTTGTGAAACGATAAGTAATGAAACAGCCTTATTGCTAATGGGCAGAAACTTCTAGTGTTCTGGAACCAGTCACAGCATTCCTTTCAGCCTGAACCTAAACTAGAACAAGGCTAACTCTCTTTCTCTTTATGAAGGCTGAGATAGGTGAGGAAACTGCAGAAGAAAAGTTTGAAGGTAAAAGTTGCTTCTTGAGTTTTATGATGAGAAGCTGACCTCTTCGCAAGGAGAAGCAGCAAGTGCTGATGTAGAAACTGCAGCAAGTTATCCAGGTCTGGCAGAGGTAATTAATGGAGGTGACTACACTAAACAACAAGTTTTTAATGTAGATCAACAGCCTTATATTGGAAGAAGATGCTATCTAGGAGTTTCGTAGCTAGAGAGGAAAGGCCAGTGCCTGGTTTAAAGCTTCAAAAGACAGGCTGACACTTGTGGGGGACTAATGCAGTTAGTCTGTGTATGTCTTGAGTGCTTCATCGACCAGCTATTCCCTTTATCTCTCCTTCTCCTTGGGATCTCTCAAAGTTGTAGAATCCCTTCAAATTATACTAAATCTACACTATCCATTCTCTGTAAATAAAACAACAAACCTGGATGGTACTCCACCTGTTTATAACTTAGTTTACTAAATAGTTAAGCCCTTTCTTGAGACCTATTCTTCAGAAAACATTCCTTTGAAAACACTACTGTACACTGACATTGTACCTGGCCACTTTGGTGCTCTGATAGAGACATTTAAGGGGATTAATACTGTTTTTACATCTGCTAAGACAGCATCCATTCTGTAGCCTATGGTGCAAGGAATAATTTCAGCTGACAAGTCTTACTATTTAAGAAATTGTTTTCATAAGACTATAGCTACCGTAGATAGCGATTCCTCTAGTGGAACTGGGAAATTTAAATTGAAAACCTTCTGGATAGCTTTCATCATTGTAGATGGCATTAAGAGTACTCATGTTTCATGGAAGGAAGTCAAAATATCAACTTGGGCAGAAGTTTGGAAGAAGTTAATTTCAACCCTCATGGATATCAGTGAAGGAACTAACTGCACATGTGCTAGAAGTAGTGAGAGAACTAGAATTAGAAGTGGAGCCTGAAAATGTGACTGGATTGCTACTATTTCATGATAAATGAATTATTTCTGTGGATGAGCAAAAAAAGTAATTTCTTGAGATGGAACCTCTCCTTGGTGAACACTGTGAAACTTTTTGTAATGAAAAGAAAGGACTTGGGGTAGTATTATATAAACTCAGATGTTAACAAAGTGGCAGGATTTTAGAGGATTGATTCCATTCTTGAAAAAAGTTTTGCTATAAAATGCTATTACACAGCACTGAGTGCTACAGAGAAATATTTTATCAAAGGAAGAGTCAATGGATGTGTCAAACTTCACTGTTACCTTATTTTAAGAAATTACCACAGGCACCCAACCTTCAGCAACCACCACCACCTTGATCAGCAGCCCTAAACACAGAGGAAAGACCTTCCACCAGCAAACTGACCATGACTTGCTGATGTCTCAGGTGATCATTAGCATTTTTAGCAATAAAACATTTTAAAATTAAAGTGTATACATTGTTTTTAGACATAATGATATTGAACACTTAATAGACCATAGTACAGTAGAACTGAAATTTTTACAAGTACTGGGAAGCCAAAAAATTCATGTTACTTGGGGCCGGGGATACAGCTCAGTGGCACAGAGCCTGTCTGGCAAGCACAAGGTCCTGAGTTCGATTCCCGGTACCAAAAAAAAAAAATTCATGTTACTTGTACTGCAATATTTGCTTTATTGTGGTGGACTGCAAATCAATGTACAGTATCTCCAAGGAATACCTGCAAGTGGAAAGTGTCTAGATGTCAAAAATAAAAAAGAAAATTAATAACAAATATTAATGACACAGAGGCCAGAGTGCAGGAGCAGAGAAGTAAAAGATCCAAAGAAAAAGTAGGGGTTGCCTGTTAAAGTCCTCTTTGACATGGAAAACAGGACTTTGTGTACATAAGAGGCATGGGGATCTTTGAAAAAAGCTGGAACTCAGAAAGAAAGAATAGTTCTCCCCATTACAGTAAAACAATTTTACTCCTCAATCCAGAAAAATAATATGAAAAAAAATCTCAGGTTGGCATCATGTACTCTTTTGTACTCTAGAATAATTCTACTGGTATAGGGGAAGACACACATACTGAACATTTAACATAAAAACTATTATCAGACTGGTGAAATTCCCAGTCTCCTAAATAAACTAAATATTAGTCTTTTCTGTTCCCATCTATCCACGGAGCACGGGGTCCAGACACTACAAAAAAGAGCAGTACTTATCCTAAAAAGTTTGCTAAAGTAATTTTTAAACTGCATAAATGAGAATAAGAGTGAGGGAGCAAGTAAACTGTCAAATTCACCTTCTATAATTCAGAGAATAAAGCTATTTGAAAAGACTACAAAATATAGGGCTTCCAAGGCTAAAGAGAAAAAAGAAAATATAGGCACAGGAATTTAAAAATCAGTCTACTATAGGAACCAAAAAGATAGATTAAAATTATTTACCTACAATGACAAATATAAAAAAATAAAATTAATCTGAATGAATGAACCTATAAATAAGATTAAAAATCAGATGAGCTGTAGGTGAAAAGGCAGTCAGTGAAATGCAAGACATTTTGAGAGTGTCATAGAGTTTACAGTCTTCTAACTCCTGAACTACAGGGTCAAAACTTTTACAAACTTTAGCCCAAAGATGAACAGAGGATAAAACCAAAGGTATGTACTAAGCATGGACATAGAGAAGTTGTAAGTAGTTCATGAATTGACTAGAGAGAAGTGTTATGCATTAACACTCAAAGAGAAAATGGCTAAGACTTTTCTTGGATTCATGGAAGATATCAATTTAACTTTAAAACGGAACTTACTTATAAATTACATGTGTCCTTATCCTAGGGAAATCACAGATAAGGAACTAAAGAGAATAGAGAATACCTTAAAAACAATCAGAAAGACTAGTAGATAAGTTTAGAATAAAAAAAGTCAATTGACAGCAAAGTAGTTATTGGCCATTGATGAGCCAGAAAACTGTGAAATAGTATCTTCCAAAGTGGTCAAAGGGAAAAACTGCTAACTTTCAATATGGATTTCTATGCCTAACTATAGTTCATCAAAAGTAAAATAATCTTAAACAAAGATTGCCACTCCTTTACCCTTATTGAAGTGAATGCTAAAAGCTGTACTTGAGAAGAAATAAGAGTAAATCAGATGAGTAAATTGGATGCAAAAAGAAATAGTGAGCACTGGGAATGTACGTAGCTCAGTGGTAAAATGCTTGCCTCACACATGTGAGGCCCCGGGGTTCAATCCCCAAAATGAAGAAAAAAACAGTTCAAAAAATAAAAGGAAGAAAAGAGAAATAATGAGTAAAGAAATTTAATACTATGTGGGTTAATTGAAATAAAATGTAGCAATAAACAACACTAACTGCAATAAAGACAGATATTATTTTTTCTTCAGACAGGGTCTTACTATTTACTCCAGGCTGGACTTGAACTTACTGTATAGTCCAGGTTAGCCTTAGACTTATAGAGATTCTACTGCCTCAGTCTCTGTAATATTGGGATTACATGCATGCACCACCACACCCAGCTTATAAAGACAGATATTATTAAGGGATTATAAGCACTGGCACTTAAATAAATTTAACTATGGAATGTGGAACTATATAAATAGTGCTACAGTCTTCACAAAATCGGATATTCTTTGAGAGGGAAAAAACATACCGATTTTTGTTTTTAAAGATAATTGCCAATGTTATTTTTTCAGAATTACCAGTAAAGAAGTAGAAATACACATGCAGCTTCCTAATAGACTAAAGAAAAATGAAAAATTCAATGCCATAGGAGGATGAAGAAAAGGCAAATAAAAATCATAGAAAATACAGAAGAAGAAAGCAGTATGAATTGATTTAAATATGTCAATAATCTCAATAAAGAGAACATGCTTAAACTTATTACTAAAAGGGTAAAATGAATTCTCAAATGAATAATAATTAATAATTCATAAATGATTCTCAAATGAATGTTGACAAATCAAGATAGGCACTGCTTATAGGAGACCCACTATAAAATTAATAACAATAAAAATATTGAGAAATACATCAAATAAAACTGAGAAAGCCTAACTATGAAATAAAACAGAATTTAAGACAAAAATCAATAACGGGACAAAGAAGTCCTTAAAACATTATGAAAGAATAGTTTCACTAGGAAGAGATCAAGTATGATGATTTTTTAAAAATCTAAAACAATTTATTGACCACTGCTCACCACTATTTACAATAAAATAAATGTATATGGTAGGGTAACATTCTGAGTACTATGAAGTTATTTCCCTGGCTTCTGCTGAAACAGTAATTCTAATACTGAAAAGATTGAGCCAATTAAGGGACAAGTTGGGGTCAAGAAAAACATGCAGGTCAATAATTTAGATTACAAATTTGTTCACTCATTTATTCTAGCAGGTCCTAAATTGTGAACACCTCTAGCCAGTCAGTAGGTATTTTGTTACTTTTCTCTTTGCTGAGACAAAATATCTGACACCCAAAATTAAAGGAGGAAAGGTTTATTCAGCTCACAGTTTGTAGAGGTTTCGGTCCATAGTTAGCTCCAGGGCAGGGTGGCACATGGTAGAGGGGCAACCATACATAGCAGTGGAAGACAGCAAAAGCAACAAGAAAGAGAGCAAGAAAAACCTCTTTTGGTCCCTTATATTGTACCCAGTCTACTGGGATTAGGGCGATGCCAGTTCAGTCAGTGGACTGATCCAGCAATCACCCACCCTTAGTCCCAGCACCCTTAATCCCAGAATTGCACTACTAATCAATTACACACTCTAGATTCAGCCACCTCTGAAAAAAGTCCACCCATCATGACTTCATGAGGCTTTGGGGGGACATCTATACACAAGCCATAGCAGTAGTTTTCCATGAGCCTAGTCTTAGATATCCACAAATACTGACTTTTGAGGATGGATTTCAACTTGTTGTAAAGGAATGGGTCATGAGGAATCTTTAATGGTCCCTTAACAAGTCTTCCTTAGCTAATTCAAACATACCAGGTTTTGACTAGTTACCTTATTTGGGTGGGGAAGTTGTTCGTAGTGACACATTTTTTTTTTTTCAGGAATTTTGCAAGTAAACTTCTGCATTTTTGAGACTAAAGACATAGATGTGGATTCTGATATGGCTTCTTTGAAAACATCTACTTTAAACTGTCCAGTTAACCACAGAATCATCTATTTAACTTGAAAGGTTATGGCTTCAGGAAAATTTCCAATTTAAATGGAGTGATTTATTTCTTAGGTTGCTCAGAATGATGGCATCTCAAATGGGCTTATCGGCCATAGTTTTTCTTTTGGTGAATGTTCAAAAGCAAAACAAAAACCATTTACAAAAGTATTTTATTTATACACGCACAAGTAAAAAACTCAAAATGGTCCTTAAGCATGTGAGCTAAAAATAAGTTCTGATTGAGTTTGACTATGGACAATTTCCCCAACATTTAGAAGAGCTGAGGAAATATATCAGGTTATCAAATGCTCTTTTCTGATAAAGGAAGCAACTACAAAAGCTTTTATTTATTCAAAGTAACCAGTGCTAATGATGCAAAACAAATAAAACCCATCAACTCCCCCAATACTGTATTTCAAAACCAACATATTAAACTTGTTTTAATTAGAATAGTGTTTTTTTAATAAGTAAGTCAAAAACCAAGACCCATTATATATATATATATATATATATATATATATATATATATATATATATATGATGTAAATTATTGAGCTTCATCCTCTGGACAAGAATGCCAAGTTAGTCTCTCTTTATATAAATCAATTACAGTTTGAGGACATTTCACATTTGCCTCTTTTGCCAGTGCCAACTCAGCCTTATCTGAATCTTTCCATTTCACAAGAAACATCAATTCTCCACTACTGTCTGTGGTACCAATTATTCATTTGGGATCAAGACCTGTAGCAAAGCCTCTTGGTTTGTCAGCAGCATCTCTTTTTTTCTTCGATTTGCTATCATCAAATTCACCATCACATAAAGATTTTCTTTTTGTACCGCCTTTTTCTTTACCAGGTTTTTAAGAATTAAGAAATGCTTCAATTAACTCTGGGCGATCTAAATTTTCTTCAGGTTCCCATGTATTGTCAGCGTCTGTAAATTCCTTCCACTTCAGAAAATACTCCATCTTGACATTCACTACATGTCAGTCCAGTACATATTCTATCACAAATTCTTCAGGCTCTGCTTCCTCAACTTTTTTTCCATTTTCCATTTTGTTTCTTTTTTTTTTTTTTTTTTTTTTTTTTTTTTTTTTTTTTTTTTTTTTTTTGTGGGTACCGGGGGGACGACCTCAGGACCTCACGCGCCAACAGGCGGCTGTGCCGCTGAGCGATATCACCGGCCCCTTTTTCGTATGTGGGTTCCGGGAGTCGAACTCGGGCCTTCGCGCTTGCAAGGCAGGCGCTTAAGCCGCTGAGCCGTCTCACCGGCCCTCCATTTTGTTTCTTTCTCGTTTTTTGCAATGGAGTTTTATTGGAGGCTATTTTTTATTGTAGACTTGAAGAGCTACTATTCACTACCCCAGATGCTCCTGTCCTGGCTCCGCAGCATCTCGGCCAATGCTCCTGCAGCTACACTCACATTTGAGGGAATGGGGCTGGTGGAAATATGATGATTTTACCATGATCTTATCATTCCTTATATCACCTAACAAAGAAAACTCAATCTCTCTGTCTCCCTATTCTCATCCCAAAACTTGATAGAATTATATGGAGAGATAAAATAAAAACAAACGCAATCATGATGTAACATTGTAACATGCTTTTTTCAAAGATCTACAGTGTGCTATCTATTAAGGCTAAAGAAAGATCGACACAACACATTTTACCCACAATGTATTTACAACCTATTAACATTTGTAAACTATTCTTTTTGTTTAATCGTGAGTAGCTAATTTATCAATGGAAAAATTATAGTAGTCACTTTGCATAAGGGGAAAGGTAAGAGAATGGTAAATTAAAATGTGTTATGTGTATGTACCAACTTCACCTGATGCATATAATCTTTCTGTACTGCAAATATTAATTTAAAAAAAGAGAATGCATATTAAAAAGACAATGGTTAATAAATAAACATGAAAACTGTATTACAGACCAGAGCAATGCACAATAACATGCTCATAGTAATGATTTTACCCATCAGAATGGTAAAAATATAAAAAGCTTAGAACATCAAGTGTTAATGAAGATACAGAATTAAGTGAGATTTTGTTGATTCCCCGCTGAAGTTGGAGGTCAATTAAGTTGACAGTACTGGTACCTGACAGTGCCACTTATAGTGGGTAAGACCACCAATTCCCTCTTTGTTTGAATTACTACAGAGAAGCTCTCTCACTTAAGCCCAAAGATGTTTATCATCTTTGTAAGTGGTACGAGGAAAAAGTAGAGCACATACTGAATTTCTTTCCAATAATGAATTAGATAAATTAATTTTGGTAAAATCATAAGCAATAATTAAGACAAAAATAAATTAATCAAAAGACTTAATCGTGTTTCCCTAACAAATAATGCTAGAAGAAAGTATGAGCAAACATGTGATGTGTGTAATTGAATAGAATATGTAAACTTTAAAACTATGTGAGATTTTGCTAAATGTTGATGTATAAAGATAAACTGGCATATACCAAAGTTCAGTAATTGTAGTGATTACTTTTGGGAAATGATTCTCTAAAAAAATAGATGCTGTTACTAAAAAAAAGGGAATGAATGGGAGAAAAGAAGATTTTCATTACACATCTACTACTATTGTGTAGAGAAAAATGTGCTTTGTGAGACGCAGCTGGTGCTGAGGTGTGGGGGGATTATGGAGAAAGCTTGCTATTTAAACAAAGAGGAAGTGTGGAAACTGGGTTTCCTAAGGTCCGTCCTGAATTTGGCTATTGAATAGGACTCACTGTGCTGCATAGCTTGCTCCTTTTATCATGCTAGTCCAAACTGGAAATAATAGCTTTTTTCTACCTTTTCTTCAATCTTGATCTCTATCTATACCGTCTGTTGCCTGGTAAATATTATTTTTAACAGTACTGGGGATTGAACCCAGGGCCTTCACACTGACCTCTTGTGATGTCATGACATCCCCAAAGGTTAGTGTACAACAAGTCATAGAATTAAGACAACACAGTGAATGTGGCTTTTGTAACTTCCATGGACTGTCATTTAAATGTTACCACAATTTTGCAAGTTGTATTTTATCACTATCCCTATTTTAAATATAGGAAACTGAAACTCAAAATAAAGTGACCTAATGTTACCCATTTATCAAGCAATAGATGATATCTGAACTAACACATGTTTTCATTACACCACACGTAATCTTGGGAAGAGAAGCCCAGGGCTACTACTCATACTGGTATTATACCCAAGGAAGTGTCAAAAGAAACACTCATTAACTATTTTTACAATTGCTAGGGCAACTTAGGAACAGCTGTGATAGGTTAGTAGCCATGGATGTCACTAATACTTTTCAAGTAGACTGGGAGAAAAAAGCTAGCACATGAGAGGCAGCTCATGGAAGGATTGTACTGAATTTAAAATAATTGACTGTGGACAGGAAAAGAAATATTTTTCAAATGTTCCCTAAAATTCTTATATTTTGTGTGAATATTGCTTTAAAATTTTGCTGAAATAATTACCAAAGAATAATTATTTTTAAACATGGTCATTTTACCTCATTTTGGTTTTTTTTTTTGGTGGGTACTGGGAGTCGAACTCAGGACCTCGTGCTTGCCAGGCAGGTGCTTATGCCACTGAGCTATCTCACCGGGCCCCTCATTTTGGTTTTTAACAAAAGTCATATGCATTTTACCCTTAGTATCTGACAATAAACTTTTAAAAACTAGAATATGTATTTAATGATGGGAACCTCCTTTACTGCATTTAAAAATGCTCAAATTATCATTACTTTGTTCCTTGCCTCTAACTGGACTGCTGATAATACAGTTTAAACTTTCATTCAACCATGTCCCCATGCACGTTAATCACGCTATTTCAAATGACCCAAAAAATATTATATGTTTTTCAAATAGAATGAAATGATATAATCCTCCATTCCTTTGAATTTTCATTTTCCAGGTCCGTATAAGGCCGAAATGTTGCCACATGGTACTACAGACGAGGCTCAGATTTAACATTTGAATAATGTAGTTGTCAAACATAGGTCTGAGATGTGCCTGGAGAGTAAACGTCGAGATGTTCTTAGCCACCAGAATCAGCAGAAAGGCTTCCTAGAGATCCTCCAACTCCATGGTTCCTAGCCATTATTTAGTTGTTTGTTTCACAGTACTGGGGACTGAGCTCAGGGCCTTCACACTGAGCTACATCTCTAGCCCTTTTTATTTTGAGACCCAGCCTTTCTAAATCAGGAAGTTCCCAAGGTTGTGCTGGAACTCCCGGAATGCAACTCATTCGTAAATCGGGGATTTACTATATAGCTTGCAGTCTGTTTTTTGTTGGCTTACCAGAATCTGAACTACATAAGCACAGTACCCCACATACTCAGACTCTTTCATTTTTACTTCTGGGGTCTTTATAGATTTGTCTCCTTCCTCCAGCTCTCTCAGTGTCTTCTCTAAATTGCTCATCTGATATTCCTCTTCCAGCTCAGAGAAGAATCATTTGTGATGTAAAGTCTTAGAATGGGTTGGAGAAGGACTACTGCACAGGAGGAGAAAGAAGATAAGGAGGTAGTAAAATGTGTTGATCTATATTTGAGGTCATCATTTCACATGCCTACTGAAGCCAGGAAGGAACTGATAGGAGTTAAATTCAAATCTGAATACTGATTAAGTGGAAATGATATTATTTCTTAACACAATCGCTTCTGATTATCTATATCCTCTTAGTCTTCCCATTCCTTACTTTTGACAAAGCATTAGCACAGAAAAAAGATTCTTCTTATAATAGGAAAAGAAAAGAGTGTGAATGATACAGAGTGACCTGTCTGATAGAGCATCTGGATGGCTATGCAGGACAAAGACTGTGAGGAGCTGGGATGTGCAAGCCCTGCCAGGGATTGTGTTCTCTGTGGCCAGAAACTATAGCTCTACTGTCACCAGCCAGGAAGATAGCCAGTGTAATAATAAGACATTCTGATTATATTTTAAAAGATCTCAAGTATTCAGACTTCATGAAAAAATTCTTACTTTTAAATATTATCTCAATATTTTGGTAACAACTTGGGAAAGAAAACAAATCTAGAGTGACTATAAATTTGGTACTTCCAGTGTGTACACTGAAGGGGAGAAGAGAGGATCTACAAAGGGTAGGCAGGACATTCTTCGAAATGTTTTTGTATTTGTAAAGTTCTGACTCGTTTGAAGCAAAAGGAAACTGGTAAACATGGGGAAAATGTAGTGTTATAGAGCTTCATAACTTGCATCTCCTTGAATATCCTTTAGGGATAGGAACAACAACAAATAAAACACAATTCTCATTATTTATTTTTTCCTGTTTGGATAGTATGAATCACAGCTTCAATGGGATCTCAAGAGCAAAACAAAAACAAAACAAACAAAAAATAAAAATAAAACAAAAAAACATTAAAAATTGGGCAATAGACCTAAATAGACATTTCTTAAAAGAACATATACAAGCAGCCAACAGGTATATGAAAAATGCTCAGCATTACTAACCACCAGGGAAATGAAAATCAAAACTACACTGAGATATCATTGCACTCCATGAAGAATGACTATTATCCAAAGCACTAAGGAGAACGAATCCTGGCAAGGATGAGAAAAGCGAATTCTTACACACTGTTGGTGGAAACGTAAATTAGTAGAGTCATTACGGAAATCAGTGAGGTTCCTCAAAGAATTAAAAGTAGAACTACCATATCATCCAGGAATCCCACTCCTGAGTATGTAAAAAGGAAACAAAATCAATATCTTAGGACGATATCTGCATTGCTATGTCCATAGCAGAATTATTCACTAAAACCAAGCAGGGAAGCAACCTAAGCATCTTCATAGATAAATGTATATAATGTGATATGTGTGCAAAATGGGACACTTTTTAGCCAAAAAAAGAATAAAATCCTGTCATCTATGACAAGGATGGAAGTAATGATCATAATGCTAAGTCAAATAAGCAAGGCACAGCATGACAAGTGCTGCATGATCTAGTGTCTATGTGTAATCTCAAAATTTTGGTCTTGCAGATGTTAAGATTAAAATGGTGGTTATCAGAGGCTGAGGTCAGTGGCAGGGGAGTGGGGAGGGAAAAGTTGATCAATGAGAATTAAGTTAGATTACCATAATTTGGGATCGTCTTGAGCTAGGTGACGATCCGTGTCATGTGATGGTTTTGGCTCTTGTACTCTCCCTGAGATATATGACAAGATCCACACAAGGGACTGAGAGTTAGAAAGAAGTTGTTTTAGCAAATACTGTACTTTACTGAGTAACAAGCAAAGTAGCTTTATCGAAGAGGAAAGTACACTTGGGACAGATGCAAGTGGGCAGAGGCAGAGGTGGCAACTGCCTTGTGCACTAAGGTGGATTTCTTTTTTGTGGTCTTAAAATTTGGGGAGTGATGAAGGTCTGTGGCTGAAGAGGCTTTTTTCTCAATCAACTGTAAGTTTATATCCTCACATCAGGAAGGGAAGTTTTTGAATTTATATAGTCTCTGTTGGAACAAGAAAGTGGCCAAAGCCCACGAAGGGGGTAAAAACCACAATGCAAATGTATTAAATAAGGGATATGTGGGATTTGGGGCCCCTTACATGTAACTGTGAAGGCCTCACAGTTATGAGGCTGGATAGGGGGCAAAATTTGAAGATGGGGTTGATGTGTTCTTCTCAGGAAATTTGAGGACCATAAGCTCAGGGAATTTAGACCATGGAATTTTTGCAGAATTTCCTCCCTAGGCTTGCTTGCAAGTCTCCCATTTCCAGCTCATATCTAAATAACTACCTACTCTATAGGATACAATTAGATATAAGCATGAAGCTCTGGTGTGGTTTGCACAGTAGGGTGAATATAGATAACAATAACATACTATACACTTTACAAAGTTAGGAAAGATGATTTTGAATGTTTTCTCCATAAATAAATGATAAATATTTGAGGAGATAGATATGTTTAACTTGTTTTTAAACACTACACAATGTATACATGTGCCAAAACATCAATGGCACCTGTTAATGTGTACAATTATGTTTCAGTGTATCAGTTAAAAATTAATCTGATTTTGGGCTCCACTGCAGGAATCCAGGTGTCTGGCACCTCCCACTACACCACAGGACTGGCAAACAGTGCAGGAAGAATCCTGGACTCGGTAACTGGCCCTTTACTCTCAATTTTTTTTTTCTTTTTAATTTCTCTTCCTTTTCTTTTCTTTTTCTTCTTTTGTTCTTCCTTTTCTTTCTTTCTTTCTTTCTTCCTTCCTTCCTTTCTTCCTTCCTTCCTTCCTTCCTTCCTTCCTTCCTTCCTTCCTTCCTTCCTTTCTTTTTCTCTTTTTTCTTCTCTCTTTTCTAAATGGCTGGGGAGAACTCCAGCCACAGAAAATTAATCCCATCGCCCAAACCTAGAGACCAAATTCAGATAATCCCTCAAATACTCCTTCATTCTTTCTTTTCTACCCTCTTCTCTGGTTTCCCAAACCTGGTGTGACCATCCTTTGTCCTCCAGCCTTGCTTCTACTTCCTTTCCAGTTATCTTTATTTTATACACTACCCTCCCACCACAGGGTAAAACCACTCTACCAAGGGGAAATACTTTGCATGCAAACTTCTAATTTACAATCAGTTCTGTTATATAACTATAGACTTTGCTGCTATGGTCTAAAGTACAAAATCAATAGTTACCACAGTTAGTCAGTTTCTAAATTGTGCTTGATACTATTGTTTTGCCAATTTTACTACTTTAGCTAGGATGTCTTATCTTCAGTAATCAGTTGTTCCTCCATCTGTAACAATACTGGGAAGCTCTGGGGTAATGACCTCACCACAGCCCTACACCAAAGGACTGGGGACTAAGCCAAACAGATACCAACATCCATGACAGAGAACAACTGAAGAAATTCATGACCATCAAACTAACACTACAAAGGGTACTGAAAGATATTCTAGACAATGATAAAAATGACCACAATCCCAAGAACAGCAACAAAAAGAAATCACTAGGCAGGGCAGGCAATTAAAAAGAGGGGAAAAGTAGGAAAATAGCATGACAAAGATATGCCAATGCACATCAGTTATAACCATCAATGTAAATGGCCTCAATTCAGAAATCAAAAGAAACAGACTGGCAGAGTGGATCAAGAAACAAGCTCCAATGATATGCTGTATATGAGAAACATATTTAACTCAAAAAGAAATTCATAGACTGAAAGTCAAAGGATGGAAAACAATCTTCCATGCAACAGGAACCCAGAAAAAAGCAGGGGTAGCTATCTTGTTTGCAGACAAAGTGAACTTCCAACCAAGAATAATCAAAAGAGATAAAGAAGGCCACTACACACTTGTAGGGAGAAAGGTTCAAAAAGAAGAGATAACAATCATAAATACATATGCACCAAATATGGGAACACCCAATATGTAAGACAAATATTAATAAACATGAAAAATGAAATAAACAATAACACAAGTGTAAAGGGAGAACTTAATACCCCATTGTCACAAAGAGGTAGATTGAATAAATAAAAATTCAGCAAAGAAATAACAGAACCAAACCTGTGAACAAATGGACTTGGTAGATGATAACAGTGTTCCACCCAACATCAGAATATACATTCTTCTCAGCTGCACACAGGACATTCTCTAAAATAGACAATATACTAGTCCATAGAACATGCTTAAGTAAATGCAAAGGAATTGAAATTATCCCATGCATATTATCCGACCATAGTGCAAGGAAATTGGAAATTAATGACAAAAGAAACTGCAAAAACCCCATAAACATATGGAAATTAAATAATTCCCTCTTGAGCAATCAACAGGTCACAAATGAAATTAAAAAAGACATGAAACAATATCTACAATCAAACAAAAATGCAAATAAAACTTCCTGGAACCTATGGGACAAAATGAAAGCAGTCCTAAGAGGGAAATTTATAGCAGTGAATTCTCATATCAGGAAAATAGAATGAGCACACATAAACAACCTACTGCTGCACCTCAAGCTTCTAGAAAAAGAAGAGCAAGTCAAACCCAAAGCCCATACAAGGGAGGGAATTATAAAGATCAGAGCAGAAATTAACACAATTGAGACTAAGAAAACAATACAAAAATTAATGAATTGAAGAGTTGGTTCTTTGAAAGAATAAATAAAATTGATAAACTCTTAGCCAATTTTATAAAAAAAATGAAAGGAAAATCTCAAATTCCTGCAATATTGAACTAAAAGGGTGAAAGCACTACAGATCCTGTGGAAATTCAGAAGATCTTCAATACCTACTTTGAAAATCTTTACATGCATAGGATGGAAAATACAGAAGAAATGGACAGATTCCTAGAAACATATGAATTACCAAGCTGAATCAAGAAGATATAAAAATTCTGAATAACCCAATATCAGTTAATGAAATTGAAAATGCAATTAAAAACATACTAACAAAGAAATGCCCAGGTTCTGATGGACTTACGGCTGAATTCACAAGGAATTTAGAGAAGATTTAATGCCAATACCTCCAACTCTTTAATGAAATTGGAAGGGAAGCAATTCTCCCTATTGCATTCCTGGAGGCAAGTATTACCCTGATACCAAAACCAGAGAAAGACCAACCAAAATAGAGAACTACAGGCCAAACTCTCTAATAAACATAGATGCAAAAATCCTCAATAAAATACTAGTAAACAGCATGCAGCAAATCATCAAGTTGATTATACACCATGACCAAGTAGGATTCATCCCAGGAATGCAGGGATGGTTCAACATACACAAATCAATAAATGTAATATACCATAGCAACAGAGCCAAAGACAAAAATCACATGATGATCTCAATAGATGCAGAAAAATCTTTTGATAATGTCCAACATTCACTCATCAATAAAACCCTACAGAAAATCGGAATAGATGGTCTTTACCTCATTCTGATAAAAGCCATCTATGACTAACCAACAACCAACATCATACTAAATGGACAAAAACTGAAAGCTTTCAATCTAAAATCAGGAATAAGACAAGGATGTCCACTATCACCACTCATATTCAATATAGTTCTGGAACTGTTAGGCAGAGCAATTAGACAAGAGAGAAAATTAAAGGGAATAAGGATAGGAAAGGAAGAAGTTAAATTATCATTATTTGCAGATGACATGATACTCTACATAGAAGACCCCAAAAACTCCACCAAAGGACTTCTAGAATTAATAACCAAATTCAGTAGCATAGCTGAAAACAAAGTCAACACTCAAAAATCAATAATATTCCTGCAGGCAAACAACAAACTCACTGAGAGAGAAATTAGGGAAATCAAACCCTTCACAATAGCATCCAAAAATATGAAAAACTTAAGAATTAATCTAACGAAGGAAGTAAAGGATCTATATATTGAAAATTACAGTACTCTGAAAAAGGACATTGAAGAGGATATCAGAAAATGGAAAGATATCCCTTGCTTCTGGATAGGAAGAACCAACATTGTGAAAATGGCCATACTCCCAAAACTGTTATACAGATTTAATGCAATCCCAATCAAAATACCATTAGCATACCTCACAGGTCTAGAGAAAACATTCTTAAAATCTATTTGAAAGGAGAAGAGACCTATAATAGCAAAGGCAATCCTTGGCAAGGAAGGCAAGGCAGGAGGCATCACAATCCCTGACTTGAAATTATACTACAAAGCTAGTGTGATAAAATCAGCATGGTACTGGCAAAAAAAACAGACCTGAGGATCAGTGGAACAGATTAGAAGATGCAGACACAATTACAAACACACTCAACCACCTTATCTTTGACAAAGGGGCCAAACATGTTCACTGGAAGAAAGATAGCCTCTTTAATAAATGGTGCTGAAGAAACTGGCTTTCCACATGCTGAAGACTAAAACTAGAACCAAGTCTGTCACCATTTACTAAACTAAAGTCAAAATGGATCAAAGATCTATATATTTAAACAGAAACACTAAGTCTACTGGAAGAGAAAGTAGGTAGAAATCTTGAAGACATAGGGGTAGGCAGAGAGTTTATGAATAAAATCCAAACTTCATGGGAAGTACTTCAAAGAATCAACAACTGGGATCTCATCTTATTAAAAACTTTTCACACATCAAAAGAAATCATGAATGGAGTGAAAAGAAAACCCACAAAGTGGGAAAAAATTTTAGCCAACTCTCCCTCAGACAAAAGACTTCTGTCTAGAATATATAAAGAACTGAAAAAAATCAGACCCCCCCCAAATTGAAAGACCCAAACCAAAAATGGGCATCTGAGATGAATATGCACTTCTCAGATATACAAACAGCAAGTAAATATATGAAAAGATGTTCAACATCTTTGATCATTCAAGAAATACAAATTAAAACAACACTGAGATTCCATCTCACCCCAGAAAGAATGGCTATCATCAAGAAATCAACCGATAACAAATGCTGAAGGGGCTGTGGGAAAAAAGGAACCCTTCTCCACTGTTGGTGGGAGTGTAGACTGGTGCAACCACTGTGGAAATCAGTGTGGAGATTCCTCAAAATACTGGGATTAGAGGTCCCATTTGACCCAGCTATTCCTCTTCTGGGTATTTTCCCAGAAGAATTAAAAACATCATACCGCAGCAATATATGCACACCCATGTTTATAGCAGCACAATTTGTAATAGATAAACCTTGGAAACAACCCAAACGCCCATCAACCGAGGAGTGGATTAAAAAAGGTATGGTAGTTTTATACAATGGAGTACCACTCAGCTATAAAGAATGATAAACTTGAGGGTTTTATAGGTAAATGGATGCAACCAGATACCATACTCCTAAGTGAAATCAATCAGACTCGCATGTGTATACATCATGCCATCTTCCTAGTGTAAGAAACTGAAAGAGTAAATAAGATCCAAAATCTACAATAGATATTGTGGAAGGGAAAGAAACTGATCAAAAGGAAAGAACAACTGGGATGGGGGAAAGGCGAAAAGAATGAAGGGAAAAAATATATATATATATACACAAGATAGCTAAGATAATTATACTACTAATTTCTTTAAAGTTCATTGAAATGAACGGTTTGTGCCTATATCATTTGATCAATTTTGCATGCCTATATATATATATATATATATATATTTTTTTTTTTTTTTTTTTTTTTTTTTTTTGGGTACCGGGGGTCGACCTCAGGACCTCGTGCGCCAGCAGGCACCCGTGCTGCTGAGAGATATCACCGGCCCTTTTTGCATACGTGGTTCCGGGAGTTGAACTCGGGCCCTTGCGCTTGCCAGGCAGGCGCTTACGCCGCTGAGCCATCTCACCGGCCCTGCATGCCTATATCTTATTATTATTATTTTTTTATGTGGGTACTGGGAGTTGACCTCAGGACCTCACGTTTGCCAGCAAGCGCTTGTGCTGCTGAGCGATATTACTGGCCCCTTCTTTTTCTTTACGTGAGTTCTGGGAGTTGAATTCAGGACCTCGCACTTGCCAGGCAGGCACTTATGCCGCTGAACTATCTCACCGGCCCGCATGCCTATATCTTATAATCTGAGAAATTACTTTGAAGATAACAATATAAAATATATTAACCATTGTTAATTTCCTATTTTATTGTTATGAATTTCAAAAAAAAGAAAAACAAATCTGATTTTAAGAATAGCATTGCATAAATATGAAGATGTTATTTTTGTGATGGTGGAGGGGTTGAATTAACTAAGTCAGTTTCTCACCTGCAGAAATAAGGCAGCCAAGTGGATGTTGAGGGAAAAGTGACTGAAGTTGGGGGAGGACAGCAGCACATGGTCCCCAGTTTGCTTTATGTTTTCTAGGACACAAGATGTCTGTCTTCTATGTCTATGACAGCCAATGGCAACTGGAGGAAACATCCCCTTATGTGATGACAGAAAGGAGCCTTCTTGCAATAAGGATAAATTTAAGTCATTTGTAAAAAAATGGAAGCACCTTGAGACAATAATGTTAAGTGAAATAAATCTGACATACAAGCTTAAATATCACATGGTTCCTCTTATATGAGAAACCTAAAATATAAGTAAAGAGCAACGTAAAAAATAAACAATAAGAAATAGCAAGATTGATCTTTAACATATGGGAAGGGAACCAAGAGACAGAAGGAGCAAGGAGGGAGGGAAGGGAAATAAGATTAAAAGGTGAAGGAGAGGGTTGTAATATGTTGTGTACATGTTCCTAGTCCTTTTGAGGAACGCGGTCAGTATGTGCTATAAACATGTACCATTAAAAGATCCCTGGAATTTAAAATTTTCAGAATCCTTGTGACAAACAGGAAGACAAATATCCTTTTCACAAGGTTCATATAAAAAATAAACAAGGTTACAAATCCCCAATGATATGAAATTACTCTGATCTTTCTTTATTTTATACCCATATGTGATTTTTCAAAGATCTCACATTATTCCTCAATTGTTATCATTTATTTATATATTGTCTTGCACTGTTTTGCCTTGTAACAAAGGGAGTTTATGATTAAATCCATATAAAATTGTTGGCATAAATTGGAATTCTCTGCATTAGTTTGTTTGGAATACGAAAGGACTACTGGAGAAGACACTAATCTAAAGTAACAACTCTGTCAGTGCTATTTTGGGATATAACAATATTCTATTAAAGCATGAAAACAAAGGACAAAGAAATATAGTTATGAATTGCTCTTGGTGATGTGACCTAAAGCTTACAACTACTAGCAAGCTCAAGAATAACCTTTCTTAAGACATTTTAGAAAACAAAATAAAACATGGTTATACTGGACAAAGCAATGTGCACACCTAAAGAATGGAGGAAAACATGATGCATTACAAAACCACATTGTCCTTCTGTCTTATGATCGGCAACTTATACAGGGGTCAAAAATTCCAACGGTAGCCTCTTACATAGACTGAATAAGGCCAGTATTTCCAACTGTGTATGTGAAAGAAAGAAAATACGTTCTGCAAAACTACAAGGTGATTCAAAAAGTGGTGCCAGAGGTAACAAAACGATTGAGTTTAAAAATGCTTTTGAGGCATCTGGATATAACTGGTCTATAAAAAGAAACAGAGGACTAATTTTACTCTATCATTGCATACATAAGTTGTTATGGTTTGGATCTTAAATATCTCCCGAAGGCCACATGCTAAAGGCTTGGTTGCCAGCCTGTGGCACCCTCTAGAAGGTGGAGCCTAGGTGGAGAAACTAGGTGACTGAAGACAGGTACTTGAAGGGTCTATTTTATCCTTGGCTCCTGGCTCATCCCCTGATCTCTGCTTCCTGGCTGCCACGAGATGATAAGCTTCTCTCCAACACATCCTTCTTCCATGAAATTTCTGCCTTGCAACATACTAAAAGCAATTGAGGCAGCTGAACAGGGACCAAGACAGTGAGCCAAAGTAAACCTTTCCTCCTTTAAGGGTTTTCTCTTGAGTATTTTGTCACAGTGATAGAAAGCTAGCACATAAGTTAAACACATACATACAAAAATTAAGGGCTTTATGTTTATAAACAGATACTTGATTATTTCATCAATACACATAACAATTACATATTAAATTGCCCAAATATAAACTTGTCTAAATCTTATGAGAGACAATGGAAGATTTTCTCATATTAAGGGATGGATAATACAGTGGGTTCTATACAGACTCGGCCATGCTCTATGTAGCAGTGGTTAACCTTTTAGATACTGAATGCCCAAACTGCAACACAAAAGCCACTTATTTATCACAAAGTGCCAACATTGCAATTAAACCTGAATACTGAGGATTTAGTTGAGAAAAAAAACAACTGTTATCTGATGTTCAGCTGCTGGGGCTACTAGACATCTGTGCCAACAGAGAGGGCTCTGGGTGCCCACTGCAGCATGCATGCCATAGGCTCGCCTCCACTGCTCTGTGCTACTGAATGATCCCCAGTGTCTGGGCTTAGTCATAGTAATGATATTGACTTATTAAATTACAGAAGGTATTTGCACTCCATCACTTCAATACAATGAGTTAATAAATAAAACCTGCTGTGCAAGAATACCTTCGGGACTTCAGCACCAATGATTAGCAGTGCAGAGTATATGTGAAAAAGACAAATTCCAAATTAGAAATGCTCACACTGTGCTTGGGAGCGGCTAGTCATTATGTCCTGAGTTCTGCATGACAAACCCATCAGCTGGACCACTTTATGCTAATAGAAAATAAGCTGACATGTTACAGCAACCTGAAACTGAGCATTTGCAATGGCCAGTCTCCTAATGAATAGAGAAAGAAATTTATGTCAAGCTGTAACCAAGTAAAATGATGAAGAAAATCAAACTACAGCAAGGAGGAAAAAGTAATAAAAATGTTCACTGTAAGGAACGAAGCTGACAGAAGCACAGAAATAGAATGTAAGAGCCTGTCAGGCTGCATTCTAAAGAATATACAAGTCAGGGATGGAAGACAGCTTCTTAAGAGGGTAACACTTATATATTATTCACAGAAGGTCCTTAGGGACCACATTTCATACCCCCTTCTCTCTTGCATTTAGGAATGCCCATTTAATTAGCACTACCACCAAGATATAAATGGAAGTGGTATTCATCCTTTCCAGGGCAAGTTTTACAGGAGCTCTTTAAATTTCCACAAGCTGGACATAGATGACTATGATTCTATAGAATAGTGACTCTCAAGCTTCAGTGTGCATCAAAATTACCAGCAAGGCTCATATAAGCACAGATTGCTGAGCGCTACCTCCCATATTTTCTGATTCAACAGGTCTGGAGCGCAGTCTTATCATCCGCACTCTAGTGAGTTCCAGAGTGATGGTGGGGTGGCTGGTCTGCAGACTCTTCTGAGGGATAATGAAGCCATGTGACCAGAGGAATTTGCATCCTTAAGCCACTGTGGCAATAAATGCCACCTACTAATCATAAATGAACTTCTACTGTATTAGTAACTTTATGTATTTTAGGGTCTGCTTGCTAGAGCTGCTATTATTACCCTAACAATAGACAAAATAAGTAAAGAATGCTCTACTATAGTATGAGCATTTAACAGAGACTTGAGAGAAATATAGAAGAGATGCTCTGAAAAACGTGAAGGAAAATACAATCAATGAACAAATAGAAGGGAGAAAGGGAGTGAATTAGACATGAGAATAGAAATGGGGATCCTGGTGCAGTGGGGACCTGTCAATACAGAAACAGATTCAGCTAGACAAAGGAATTTGTATTAGCAAATACTGAGGACATGAGTCTCAACACAAAAAAGAGTTTACAGCTATGTAGTCTAGAATGCCAGATTTCGTGAAAAATCTACCTCTAAAGGAAGTTCCAAAATAAGACATAGCTCATGCTTATAAAATCATTGCTTAGATGAAAAATGAAACAGGTAGCTGTTCTCTTGTCATACTTTATGTTACAAAGTGCTTGATACCCAGAAATGATTAAAAATGTTAGGATTAAGACTTACCACTTTAAGACTGGTGTAACTGGCCTTTGGGGTGTTTAATAACCAAGGCTTGGAAAACAAATCTAAGGAAGAAAAGGGCTGAAATGACAGCCAATATTTTGGCTCTTTCCCTGCACATCAGCCAGGATCCAGGGCATGACGGGACCTCACTAGAAGGGCTCCACAACTCCAGTGAGTCACCCAACCTCCTAAGGGAAGGGATTACTAGATCCAGAGAACAGGACCAACCAATGTGAATTTTTTCAGAAAGGAGGGTCACTAAAGGGGGAATGCCTGGTGTTTTCAAGGAGAGCAATATGGACAAACAAGACCATGACCATCCTGCCAAATGACACAGCTGGGAAAGGAAAGATCTAGAGGAGCTAAGAGGCTCCTCACATGGACCCAAAAGTAGCCCCAAAGGAGACTTAACTGACCTTGACAAATACAGATAAATAAAGTTTATTTAAGACAGGCCTAGTTTTGACTTGGTCTTAAATATCCAGCAAGAAAATATAACCAAAAGAGGAGTAATTAATGATAATATACAAAAAGCCAGGTTAAAATATAAAGGGGCTCTACATAGTGCACCAGTACCTACCGGAAGCCTGCAGCTGCACTTACAACATTTTAGGTTATAGTCATGAGAAGTGACAATCCCCAGTCCCATGAGCTCTTCCAAAAATATGTCCTTCAGCCTCTCCTGGTATATTACCATAATGTTATTTTATTATACTTTCAGTGACCCCTCAGGTATACATATGGCTTCTTGTATAAGTGCGCTATAGAATAAAAATGGTAATATAAATATTCTATCTATGAAGCTTTGTTACCTTTGTGCTATACACTTTCTCTTTTTACTCCAGACTTTATATATGTTTATATTTACCTGAAGCCTGTCACTAAAAAAGGTCTTCAGGTCCACAATACAGAGTTTAGATTCCAGGTTCTGAGACCTGTAGTAAGAAAGTTTTAATGGCCCAATGGTCACAAAAACATAGACATATTTATTCAATGTATTCTTTGGCCATTGTTATAACTGTAATAGGAGGACATTATATTTTTTATTGACAAAACAGGGAGGAGTTCATATGCTCTTACACTCTACCTGTTATACTTGGGTTAACAACTTTGAATAAACACAGGATAATGTCAAATATAAAGGGCTTGTACCAAATGTCTCTTAATTTTGCCTGACTTCTACAACATTTTGGAACCACTATTCACCAGTATTCTTTATTTAATTTTCGGACCTTTTTTGTTTAATGTGGTTATGAAATAAAGCTTAAGCATCAAAGACTTGCTAATGTCCTTGTCCTCTTTTCCAGACTATGAAAAAAAAGAGAAAAAGATAACTCTTCATATACAACTCACTATTGCCCTGTATCTAATACAGATCAGTGAGAGTGAAACTTCAGATCCCTGACTATGCAGAGAGGACATTCCTTCTCAGCATGAAACAGCCATAAGAAAATAGATGTTTGGTCCTTTTGCACCCCGTAAGGGATCAAAGTCTTGGGTGGGGATAAGAGAATGGATAGAAGAAATAAAGATAGGTAGAAAGAGACAAGGAAAATAATAATTTAAAAATTGTGCTGTTAAGAAGATTGCAAATTTATGATACAAAGTCACCCAAGGTTATCCATATCTATAATCTACAGGCTTTTTTCTACTTCTTTTCTTCCAGGACTAACATACTCAAAGTCCCTAAAACATCCTTTAAGTCCACAGATCACCTTACTTGATAAGACAAAGAGCAAAAACCTGATGCTAAAAAATATACTGGACCCCTGCATTTCATCTGTGAAATGAGTCAATATCTTTCTACCTGTGGGTAAGCCATCAATTTTCTCCTATAAACCAAACCCAAACTTTCTATAGAGTTGCAAATTCTATCCTCAAAGACACAAATAGTTCCAGCTCCAGACTGTAATGCCTCTCTTTCTTGAGAGCTCATACTCTGTTTCTTTGACTATGTACTTTTAAAATCTTGCCTAGTAAATCCCTTTATGCCACTTTTAAAAACATAATTGCTCACTGTATACATCAGAGGCCTGAGGACATGAAGCCCAGAGGTTATACAGGGGCCTTTCATCATCACTTAGAATCATATAGATCCTGCCATCAAGGTGATCTTGGAACAAGTCATTTGGTCAGTTTGAAACTTAGTTTCCTCTTCTATAAAATAGGAATAATAGCCTTCCAGGGTAATGAAAAGGATTGGATGCTGGTGTGTATAGAAAGTATCTAATTACTGCCTTGCTGTGAACCCCCAATAAGTCTTTGTTATGAGACCAGAATTGAGGTGGGGAAAATGGAGAGAATAAGTCCAGGGCTCTATAGTAAAGAGATACTTTGAGGAGTCTGTTACCAGTTATATATGTGTGGGAGAAGGGACAGATAGAACTCGACATCCGAAAAGAGTTCAATAGGAGATAGAAATGAAGAATATGGGAATAATAAGACAATGAAATATTTGCTTTTTACTTTTTATTTTTTTATTTTTTATTTTTTTGTGGGTACCGGGGGTTGACCTCAGGACCTCGCGCTTGCCAGGCAGGCGCTTATGCCGCTGAGCCATCTCACCAGCCCAAAATATTTGTTTTTAATCTTTTTATGTTTGGTTTAGATTTGATCAAATGTAGATTTGAAGAAGTGTTTGAACACAAAATGGACTGTTGGGAAAATTTGGATATTGCATATCTCCATAATTTAGGGAAACATGTGGTATGACTGAAATACTTATTTGAGAGAAGCCATGGCTTGAAAATCTGGACCGTAAATTCACTTCAAATTTTATTTGTGGCACTAAAGAAAGTACCTACCTACTTAAAATTACTCAATCTCATGCATATCAGAAATGTCACAAGTTACCCAGGAACAGTTTACAAACTAGACCCCACTGTATTCATTTATGGCTGTATACTATGCTCCAGATACCCATTTACATGAGAAAATGGAAAGACTATCAAAGCAAGGCATGCAGTCCTAAAGTTTAAAGGTCCCATAAGTAGCAGCCTTGAAATATTTTCAAAATATTGTGATAGCACTATAGCAACAGCACTCATTTAAATTACAGAGCCATCCTCTCCAAGTACACTTGAAGGCTCTTTGAACAGCAATGACATTTTATCAGTTTCACTAAGTGACCTGGATTGATTGAAAATGTGGGGAAGCTTAAAACACTAAAAGTTCCTCAAGGGCATTTTTCCCTGGTGAATATTCCGTTTATTTTTAATAGCGTTTTCCCTCCATAGCCAAACTGTTGTACGTTTTTATCTGTCTGGTTTCTTTTATACAGTCCAAGTATAACACAAGGTCTTCCTTGGCTGATCTGAACTCATGTCAAAAGCCCTCAAGTAGGTGTTAGGAGCTGTTTTGTAGCTCTCAGAGTTCATGTTCTAGACTTGTGTATTTTCTTGGTGGCACAGTTCACCTAGATTCTCATCTTACTATGAACCATAAGAGACATAATGGATGGAAATTTAGTAATGAGATCACCAAGAATTGGGAAAGATATTTTTTTAAGGGGAAATAAATATATTTCATGCCATAAGCTCACTGCCAAAACAGTTATCAGTGGGTTCTTTCATTCTTCAATACTAATCCAGGAATAGAGTATGGAAAATATGAACCTTATAATTATCCATTTCCAGAGGAGAAACACATGGAAACATGGGTCACTTTTCTCCCACACTACTGCAATTATACCCAGACATTCCCAGGAGTAATTGTTCTAGTCCCATCTACATGGAATATGATTCTTCTCATAGTAAAACAATTCATTGTAGAAATCAAACAAGCAATCCCAACAAAATGCATGGACTTTCCTCAATATTTCAGCTCTTGGCTTAAAAGGTAGAGGAAGAAAGACACACAAAAACCAGCATTCAGAAAACTAAAGCAAGTTATTAGAATTGCTGTACTTATGCTGAAATATGGCAGAATTGATATGATGAAGACCACTTGCAGATTAACATGTTAAAACTTCAAATCAGTGCTTCTATTGAATTGAAATCCCCTAGGCACATAGATGGTGGGTGTTCACGGAGAGTAAAACCATATTAAAAGCATTTTTCCCTCCCCTATGTTTATAACCAACTAACTCAAATTAAATACAAGGACATCTTTGCCACCTGTCTGCTAGATACAGAAGTGGCTAGATTAATAACTATTATAGCTTTTGCAATTTGTGTTTGATATATTGGGGGGAAAGAAATATGATCTCATGTAAGTATATGATTAGGTTTCCTGAATAATATTGTCACCATAATGCCTTTATAGTCTGCTTAAAAATGGCAACCACAGCTTACATGAATACACCAACATATTTTAGTTTCAAAAGCAACTTCCAGTTTCCCCTTGGTTTAGTTTTCGAGGCTGTCTCTGCATAAATACATCTTATTCCAGCTGTCTTCATGGTTCAATTTCACACAAGGATTACAGGAATCAAAAACAGTGGCTATTTGATAGCAGGGCCCATGTTTATCCATTAGAATGTTATGGTGACTAGCTATAGTGACTAACCATACACTACAGTCAGTTTACATTTGAATATGTTGAATATTCTAGGGTGAAATCCAGTTAACACTATGTCTATAATAGTCTGCAAAAAATGTCCCATCAGTCATCAGTAAGTCAGAAGTGTCATTATGACCTGCGATAGAATCCACAGGTGACAAAAGAAATCATTATCCTCATTATATGGGCAACTCCATATAGCCTGCGTTTAGGTCAAATTCAGACCAGGATATTTGTAATAGAAAATTCAAATAACACTTTTTTCAAATAGTAGGTAAGTTTCCTTCCACAACAATTACACATCCTAGAATTTTCTTCACTTCCTTTTTTTATGCATTTTTATTTTCAGTAAACGTGATTTGGCTAATATGCAACTGCTATGGTTCTTATAAGTATCTCTGTATATGTACAAATCTCTCAAGATAAATGAATTATGTATCCCAAACAGATACTAACAAAAAAAAGCTAAAATGTAGGGCCGGTGATACCGCTCAGCGGCACGGGCGCCTGCTGGCGCGCGAGGTCCTGAGGTCGACGTCCGGTACCCACAAACAAACAAACAAAAAACTAAAAAGTAAACCTTAATCTGCAGGGTGCAGGTACTGGGAGGTGGTAGAAGTTTTGGAGCTGGAGCTCAGTGAAAGGTCCCCAGATCACTGGGGAGTGTGTCCCAGAAGAGGACTGTAGGATGTCACCAGCCCTCTCCCTTTGCTTCCTGGTTTAGATGTGAGTGCTCTTTCTGATGAATGCTCCCACCATGACTTGCCATTCTCACAGAGGCCCAAACTAAGAGGGCCACTTAGTCTTAAACGTGGGTCTCCAGAACTATGAGCCAAAATAAATAGCCTATGTCAGGTATTTCCCTACAACGTAAAATAACTAAAAGTATATGTGTGTATCATTTCGTGTGAATAACCTTGCAAGTCAGAGATAAGAAGGCTTTGCTGATTTGAGAATTCTGATTTTATGTTCAGACAAATAGTCAACCCTTTATCATTAGATTTTGTGTCACAGCACCAAACACCTGAGAATCAAATTCCCCACGTACTGCATGCAATTACAGCTAAGGTGCCCAGGAAGAATATCAGAGCTAGTGCACAACTGTGGGCACATGAAAGAAGGATGGAAAGAGGAACACGATTCAAAAACAGGTTCTAATCCCAACACAATGTATGGACTTTCCTCAATAGTTCAGTTCTTGGCTTAAAAGATAGAGGAGGAGAGACATGTCAACCTATTTTCTACATGGACTAAAAACATGGAGACTTCTGAATCTCTTAAAATTCCATCACTGTATCTAAGTGATGCTCCTATCTATATAATTTTAACTTTAATTTTGTGTGTACATCCTTTTCTTCTTAAAAACACAGGCAATGGAGTAATGGTTTGGGACATTGTTACAGACTCAAATAGAATGAGTTCCCATTCCAGGTCTTATTTGAACTGAACTATTCAAACTCAAACACATTATTAAACCTCCTTTAAGTTTTAATTTCCTCAATAGGAGATCTTATCCAAAAGGGTTGGGTAAAAATAAAGTGCATGTAAAATACATAATACTCAATAAATATTAGACAATACTAGAGGTCATTTTGGGGACAAATTGTATTTTTTAACCTTCCAAGTGCTCTTGAATAGAATGGTTTAAAAAGAGACAAAAAGACTTTGGGCTAACATACTTTATGCTGATATAATCAATATGCTGCACATACTACATATAGGAAGTTTACTTCTATCAAGTAGATAACAAGCTGTTTTAGGAATATGACAATATTTTATAGGCCTTTGCTATCCTAGGACATAGCCTGTTGACTCATGATATAATCTGATTTCTTTCTTTTTTTTTGTACCAGGAATCAAACTCAGGACCTTGAGCTTGCCAGGCAGGTGCTGCGCTGCTGAGATATATCCCCGGCCCTGTTGACTCATAATAAATGTTTAATAAATTTTTGTTACATAAGCAAGAAAATGTGACCTGAAAGCTACTGTTCTTTATAATATTGTATCCACAAGTCTATACATACATACATGCCATGTCCTTTAAGTGATATTACCCTATTGTTGCTAAAAGCATCATTAAAAGTTACATGATTTTCACCCTACTGTCATCTCCAGAAATCTTTCAAATCTGAGAAAATGTTCTTTTCCGTAGTATCAGTAGAATAAAGTCTTTGGCTTTCCACTCAAATATTTTATATTTTAGTGAATGATTCTTCTCTAATGTTCTCTTCCCCAAGTCAGAAGTTGTGTCAAAATTAACCATACTGAAGAACATAGAGAAATATCTGTCTACATGATCTTTCTTCATTCCCAGCTTTTAGAAGTGTTGGATTATGTCTCCTCTAAGCCACAGAAAGCTGTGGGAGATGCAGCCTGGCTTTCTGCTGGTGCCAGGTACAGACAGGAGAAGCAATAAATATTATCTCACCCATACTACCTGCTCCAGGCTTGATGCAGACACATATTTCCCACCCAGGAGCTGCCTGAGCACACTAGAAAGATAATTAAGGTTGGATTTTGTTGCAGAACTTTGACTTTATTTAAGGCTCTTGGTCAGAGATTGCCAGTTACTAATTCTCTTGCTCATTATGGATACATATTTGTTCCTTCTCCGTAGTAAAATGGTCTAAGTAGTTGACCAGAAGCTGACATAATATCATGGTTGAAGGTACCACCTCTCATTTCTGGAAATGTTTTCCTAACCAGGAGCAAATTTCGAGGAAGCACAAAAACAGATGTTTATAGAAAGCATAGTACATCCAAGGGCACATGAGCCCAGGGCATGGTAAGTCCTTCGAAAAATGAAAATGACAGAGTTCTTTCTCAGAAGGGCCTTACTACTTTATAGAAAGATGTTTATACAGCCTATTCTAGTGACTGTAATATAAGACTACTTATTCAACATGGAAAGTCCTTTGAAGTTTTGAGTGTTAAAGAAGTATAGTTATGCTATCTTACCCTGAATATTTAAAATTATCTTTAGGAAAGTTATTTTTCAGCTTCACAATCAAAATTTCTGGAATATATCCTTAGAGGGAAGAATGTATTATTTCCCTGTTATTTTTCTCCTGCTGCCATTCAAATAGATACAGTCAGCAGTCACTGGAGTCATTCCATACTTGGTAGAGAGAGTTCTTTGAGGTAGCTGAACAAAACCAACTACCCAGTTACTTAAACTCATTCTTCCAAATACCTAGAGAGCACTGAGCAAAGCTCTTCAATGCATACCTCCCAACCTTGTGGGATAAAATTAACCTGTTCCCTGCCATGAAGAAGGTGCTGTTTGTCTTGCATCAATTCTTTTCAACACAGAAACTTCACATGAGCCATGCTGATCCTCCCAGTACCTTCTGCTTAAACCTGGCTGTCGGAGATAAAGGATGTTGAGAGGTGCTCAGAGGTGCTCAGAGGTCCCAGGAGGCCTCTATGAAATACTGACAGTGCCAATGGAGAGGGAACATTCTCTTAACAGAAAATATTACGTATTCTGTCAGAGGCCAGCATATCTACACAAGACACTAAATTTAAACAGAATGCCCATTTCAGCTGAAGGTTTAAACGCTGTGGCCATTTACTATAAAACTCCTGACAGATACATTCCTATATGATGCAGCCTATTTGAGAAAGGGAATGGATGGCAAGCTAGAAATGGAGCAAAGGACTACTTGGCATCTATTAAACTGTCTAGATTTTTGCCTTTTTGATTGCTTTCTGATCTAAGTCTGCATGTCTTCCAAGCAGCTGTCAACAGCCACTGCTACTTTGGCAATTCATAAAGAATGAAAAGGATTTCTCCAGGACTTCTCATCTGAGAGAGTCCAAACATGTAACCACATCCCAGCCTAGCACACATTTCCAGTGTAACCCTTATAATCCAATTTGTGTGTCAGATTATAGCTCAGTGCAATTCTGTATGTCTTGAGGATATTTTGTATTTAAGGCATTATATCATAAAATCTTATGTTCTCCCCGAGGAGATAGAGGTATGAAAGACATCGTGGGGTGCTGAGCTAGGTAGACAGGTAGGGGTTTTTCTGACTTGGCAAGGAAATTTAAGAAATTACAGGAAACTCAGTGTTCAACTGATAAAAGGCCAACTTTATAGTCCTAAACTTGTTTCTTCAATCAAAATCAAATTGAAATTTTTGATTTCGATACCAGTAAATACCCACTTTATAAGCTTTATAAACTTGTTCAGGAAATAATCACCTTTGTCTTTATACTCTTGGAATCAAATGGAAAGAATTTTCTAGTTTTATTTATAGTGGACCAGAGTTCTTAAGTGACGTAGACATTTTCACAAAGCATCCATGAGAGTGAAATTCAAAGAACAGATGTTCTCCAAGTGGTCATAAAATGATGTTCACGCTCTCAAGGTGTCACCTACAGCTGCTTATCACATTTGAGGTACATGGAGGCAAATGTGACTTTAATGAAATGAAGGAAAAGATCTTTCCAGATTTGGTTGTTATGGATTCTCTCATAGATTCCTATATAACCTAGAGTGGGATTAGACAATGACATAATTCTTTAATATAAAGTTTACTTATGCTACTTTCATACTGTGAAGATATTTTATAAATTGTCTCAAGATGGATTTCCATTGACTATAGATTAGTTCCTTCTGTCCGAAGTGACTGTAAAGGAATAGAAGGTTGCAGTTTAAGTTCAACCCTCTTAAGCAGGTATGCGATATTAATTCTCTTCTTTCTGTATAAACTAGATGAACTGAGTGACGGCCCATATCCTCTGCCCACATGAAGTTATGTGGAGGACTACATGAGATAACAAATGGGGAGGAGCTATATAAACTGTAAACATTTGCACAAACTCAGAGAAATGTTCACTCACAGGATACCAGGTAACCTTCCCTTCCATCACACAGTATCCTCAAATGTAACATCACTGTTTTTTTACTTACTGTCACAAAGACATGAAATCCACTCTATGTCAAGGAAAATTCTTGTTGAATATACCTTCAACATATATTTACAACCTGACGACATTTCATCATTGCCTCTGCACCCCCACTCCAGTTTGAGTTACCATCATCTCTCATCTTCTTTAACATTCTTTCCTAGACATGATCCTTAGGATTGGCTTCAAAATGGTCCACTTGTCACTACTGAACTACATAGGAACATTTTAAAATATTCTTGATATTTAATTCCTTGATCCTTCCGTGATTCTTGAATTTCAGACCTGGTGGAGCTCTTATAAAGCCACCTCTGTATATTTTACACATGGAGAAACTGAAGTTCAGTGAGACTCAAGACCCCTGCCATGCCATACAACAATTGTAAAGCACAGGACAGAGCCACAGCACAGGTGACCTTCTAGTGTGACACAGTGGCCCCCCCAAGCCTCTGGAAAGAAGTAGAATAATGAGGCTGATACACTTAAAATTCAAGCTGCAGAGATTCTGGGGTTTCTGGCTATAGAACTCCTGCTGCCATATCACAGAGTCTGGCTTGATGACTACAAGGGGAAAATGGGTTATCCTCTCAGAGCGAAATTTTGTCTTTTGACACATTAACTTAACTGGTGGTGCAACTGCTTGGATCCCCTGTCTCTGCTGCAGTTTCTGACCATCCCTCAACTTGTCTGATTTGTTCACTTCACCTTTGGCTTATTTTATTTTCCTTTTCAGGGCAAATACCACCTTCTTTTAATTCTGCCCGTTGAAATTATGCCAATTCCTTCCACATCATGAAGATCTTCGGACAACCCCATCAGAAAAGGTCACCCCACTCGACAATTATTTTTGAAGTTTGACAATAGATCACCAGGCTCACTTTGCATGCAATTCATTTAAAACTGAGTGCTTCATATGGCAGGTCTTGTTTTTAACATTTCAGAGTATGCCAGGAGTGTATTAACATTTTAGTACCAAAAGAATATAGTGTTAACAAAGAGACTTGACCCCTGATCTTGTGGAGACAGGTAACAATCAAGTAAAAATATAGGATGATTTACAGAGAGTAAATGGCAAGGGTAATCAGCCAAATAAATAAGATAGATGAAAAGATTATATATGGGCTCAGTGCAGGAGGAGTTCTTCAGATAAACCACAAAAATTTACATAACTACGGTATGAATGACAGAAATCAGCACCATGGAAACAGGTGGAAAGAAGATTCCAGATGAGAAAAGAAGGATAAAATGGAAACAAAGCTTTGTAAATAAGGAGGGGAAGTGGGGTTGAAGGGAGAGGAGGGGAATGGGAAAAAAAGAGGAATCAAGATATAACACGTACAAATTCCCTGTGATGAATGTGATCATTATGTATACCTAAATTGTACCAATAAATTTAATTAAAAAATAGAAGATTCCAGGTACAGGGAATATCCAGCCTCTAGATCCAAAGATGGGTACAAGCACTGTGTACTGAAGAAAAGGAAAGGTACTCCATATGGTGTTACCATGGGGCAGACAGCAAGACTAGGAGATGAGGAAGGAGTTCAGATTTTACCCTTAGTAAATCCACATGGACACAAAGGTTTTCTTTTCTTTCTGGTGGGACAGTAGGGTTTCATGGGAGGCTTTTCCCTGCCTCATACAATCAGTGAAAACATCTGTGTATCACAGACATTTTTGTGCCTCTCACACAATGAAGTCAATGCCTTATAAAGAGTAGGAATTCTATCTCTATATATTTGATAAAACAGTTGTGAAGTACATTTTAATGAGACCTTTTAAACTTCATGTAGGAAAGATTCCTTTGTCTGAAATGAATACTCCATATTTCAACTTCTGTGCTGATATGATGTTAACATATTCTGGGTTGTGTAATTGCATTTCTTCTTCCCAAGTGCAAATTACAGAGTTTAGCAAATAGTATATTGAGATTTTCCCCAACAGTAGTCATTCATGCACCAACTTCAAAATTTTAGCTGAATCCCTTCATCATCTATACAGTAGGATAGATAATAAATCTCTAAAAATCCCACTACTTACTCAACTATGTATATTAAAAGGGTTATACATACACATATGCTTCTCTGTGTACATATACATGTATACATGTGCATATTCATATAGACAAATTAAAACAAACACAAACATATACATATATATGCCCATAGAACACTACAGAATATCCATGAAATCATGAATGTGATAAGCTATTTATATTTTAAAAATATACAAAAATATGAGAATTAAAAATTTTAAATGTTTATGTATAGTTAAAAATCAACTCATTGGCCAGGCGTGGTAGTACATGCCTGTAATCCCAGCACTGAGGAGGCTGAGGCAGGAGGATCGCTGTAAATTCAAGGTCAGCCTGGGCTACAAAGTGAGTTTAAGGCCAGCCTGAAACCCTGTCTCAAAAAGACCAAAAACAAACAAACAAACAAACAAACAAAAAACCAAAAAACAAATCTCCTCATTGATTACAATCTAATTCATTCACTGGCTTTGTTCCAGTATCCTGAGTCTCAGAGGGCAGGAAAAGAATAGCCCATAGGTGGTTCAGACACCTAGTGAGAAAGAATAAATCAGGCTACAACTTCTTGATTACTGGCAATACGGCCTTGCTCACTGTGGACTGGGTGGCATCTCCAAGGTCCTCTGTGAGTAGGTGGCAGGATAAAGCAACTTCTGCTGACAGTTGAAGAGACCCTGCTTGCTGAATGATGGATGGAATAGTTTCCACTCTAGTGGTCCTACTTCAAATGAGTATGTTGGGAACCTGTCTCTATCCTACTGGAAATGGCAGCAAAGTTGAGGAGTGAATTTATCATAAGAATGTTCCTCCTGTGACTTTGAAGCTTTGGTTTGAATACTTTGATGATCTCTTTTATGGCAGAAAGCAGGTTATGATTAATACCAATGTCACAGAGCTAACATTCTTTACCCAGTCCAGGTTATAAATAAAAGGTGGCCTGAGGTCTACTTTTATTTTGTTCTTTATCAAACCTCACTCTCAGAGAACTTCAATTTATGTTTAGAGCGATTAGGACTTACAACGATACTAAGTTCCTATAAAGCAAAAGGCAGACACACTGAAATACAAAACACATACTACATATGCTCATCCCCACAAAAACATTCTTATGTTTCTGCCATCTACGAAACTCATTTCTAAGCATAGTAGGAATAAATGATAGTAGGTACATTCTGAATTTCCACTCTGCTATCTCCCAGATGGCTTACTGACTCACAGACAAAGGCTGAACCAGGCATCAATGACATCTATCTGTAAGCCATGCACTGCAGATTGAAGTGAAAAACGCTATGCTATTTCTCATCTATTGGAAACCAAAAGTCAGTCAACTTACAACCTCTAAGTAGCACATACACTAAAATACTAACTGGGCAGTGACTTAGAATTCAAAGTTTGGAGATGGTTTGGGGACATACGAATCCACAGTTTCTATTACATCAAATCTTTTTTCAAAGACTTCTGAACCAGGACACATTATCAGAGTATGTGGAATGTCAAAAATCACTTTTTTAAATCAAATGGTGCAAGACACAGAAATCATGACAGTGAGTTAGAAAGTTTCTCCCAATCCATTATCCTTGGTACATCAGTTATGTACAATACATCTTTCATAGGCAAACATTTGTTAACTATGGAGAGTTTAGGTAATTCATAGTCATTGAAGTTTAGGAGGTAGCTCTGGAGCATGAATGCAGGAGGGAGGTTTCTGCATTACATGAACCCCAGGTTCAGATCCCATGCTTGGAACCTGGAAGTGAAAGCCCTGGCCAGATGTCATTCTCAAAGACCTGTTTTCTGTATCTATATAATAAAGTAATATAATTTTCATAAATTTTTATGACTTTTAATGTTCTTATTCATGATTTAAAATAGTTTCCAGCTCAAAGCAGATGTCAATAAATAATGGTTGCTTTTCAAATTAGATGAGTTGAACATAAGCACTGGTCTCCTGAGGGATTTGTTAAAAATGCAAATATTATGACATCCCTTTATCCTTGGTCAGTCAGAGCTTTAGGTGACAGGGCTTAATAATATTTGATTTTTAATAAGCTTCATTGGAGATTAAAGTACAAAGCTTGTGAAAAATCAAGACATCTAGCTGCCTCTCTGTTCAGAAACATTTTCTACGAAGGAATAACAGCAAGACAAATTTGCACTTAGGTAGACTATAGGTCAGAATTGTAATTATATAAATTAATACACATGAATATGTGATTTTGGAATTTAGAATGAATATTTCTTTGAAGAGCTAAATTGAATTTTACAACTTTGAATTGTATTTAAATTGAGAGAAAAAACAATACTACACCTCCCTCTTCCCTTACTCTGTCACTGGGCAAACAGAGATGAATTTAGAGTAATAAACTGATGCGTGCTCTGGTGGGTGCTAAAATGGTGTCAGAGAAAAAATGGCACAGTAATAATGGTGGTAGTGATGGTGCCTGTGGCAACAAAAATGAAATTTAAATGTTTAGTAGTTGCTAGGCACTGTCCTAAGCACTTTGCATGTGAACTATTTGCATATAATAATTGACACTAAACTAAAAAGCTACATGCAATGGATTATTGCCATAGTCAAGAAAAACTGCCAAACTAATACTTCCCAAGTCCCTTCTTTGTCTTGAATAAAACTGATTACAGTAATGTTTCTGCAGTGCTTCCTGGAGAAATTCATCTCTCTGCATAATCCCTGAAGATCTGCATGAAGCAACAAGACAAAGCCAAAGTGAAAGCTCCATGAGAGGGGCCATTCATAAGCTCTCAGTACCTCCAAGCCAAGTCTCATGTTAACTAGGAGATCCTGGACTCAACATTTAAAAACAAAAATGAGTATTATTTCTTTTTTAGAAGAGAAGTTCATACTTGTTGATTAAGTTGCTGTGTGACTGGATTTATAATGAAAATTCACACACAAAGTTTCCTCAACCTTTCAAAGCATATATACATACACAGTGCTCCCTGGTCTCCTTCCCTACCACCCTTAGAGCTTGTCTTTACTTTATCCATCTGTGTCTATGCTTCCTCTCTCTCATCCTTATCACACTTCTTTCTCTTATTTCTCCATCATCATCTCTCTCTTCTTTCCTCTCAGTAGCTGACCCTAGGACCTCAACCCCAGCCTTCTACCCAACTTGTCTTCCTCTTTCAACCCACCTCAGTCAACACATCTCTTGGGCCTCACTCCTAATCTCTGCCCATAATTGTCCTTTACTTCTCCTTAATATCTCTCTCTCTTAATACACAGAGTACTTAACCTAACTAATGATACGGCCATTAACTAACAAAAATATTTCCTAGAAATATCTGTAACTTTGAACTCTTTAAAGAAAAAATGCTGTAATTGTTGATTGATTGTGTCAACTTGAGAAGTTTAGAAGCTTAACTAAATTGGCTCAGCAATTCCACATCCTAGGGTATAAAGAACCCACCCTAGGGCAGCTCTTCTTCTGGACAACATAAAGGGGAAATGAGGAAGGACAGCCTTGCTTTTGTTCTTCGGAGTAGCTCAGTTCTTCCCCTTGAGTGTGTACATCATCTCCTGGATTCTAGCACTGACTCTTTGTCTTCCATCACAGACCCATCAGCCTCCTGTTACAGACTTGTACAGGACACTGCAGTGAACTCCAGACCTTGGACTGAATCCTTCGGTCTCCAGTGTGCAGACACCCTCTGCGGGCTTCCTCATCCAACTCTGTGGGTGACCATAGTAAGCCGATCTTGTAATTTCTTATACATTTGTATATCTTGTGTTATATCTGTTTCTTTAGTAAAACACTAACTGTTACAAATGCTATAAAATCAGTTACTATGATGCTCACATTTGCAGTTTAAAAACGAATAATAGTAACTCAACTGAAGTTACATCTGTAAGTTCTCAAAGCAAAATTAGTCCAACATTGACAGGAAGGAGACTCCTGTCCAATAATTATCATTGAACTTTCAAGCAGGCCTTCCTCATATGAAGCCACATGATGAGGATGTTGTTTTCTTCTCTAAGTGAGTGAGTTATTTATTTATTTATTTATTTTTGGTCTACCGTTGTTTAACAGATGTTGGTACCTTTAATTACTGTGGTTGTCACTTAACTCTAATCTCAAAGCTCTTTTCACATTCTGAAGAATCAGGAAGCAATCATGTTTTTGTGAGGTAGAAGGGGTAGATTCTTTTCTTGGAAAAGTTGGTTTTATTATTATAATAGATGTTCCTTTAAGCAATGATTCATTAAGATGGAAGATGCTCAGGTATGGCTTTGTTGTTTCTTACTCATGATCTCATTCGGCCAAGTATTTCTTCATTGCCAAGAGAGATAAATAAACATTGTGAACTAAGATGTAGGGGGGAAAACCCATAAGCTATATCATTTGGAAGAAATACCAAAAGTAATTTTATTAATACTACAAATGTTTAAAAGGTCAGTGTGTAGAGATTCTTACAGAAATGTCCTGAAATACAGTGGTACCTTGGTCTACGAATGCTTTTTTGGTGGAACAACTGGGTTCATGAATAGAAGCATTTGGCAAAATGTTGTTTTGTTTCCAAACTGCATCAGGTGACAAGTATTACTGAGGCCATCTTCCCCACATGAATACAAACATCTTTTCCAGAATCGTGGAACAAATTAATTTCATGAACCGAGGTACCACTGTTAATCACATCCACTCAGAATGGTTGTTCAACACCTTGTGTGATAGTTACCTGATTCTGTCAACTTGAGTAAGAAATGTCCAAATAAATTGGATCAGCATAGCTCTGGGTGTGACTGAGGATATTTACTGAAAACAGATTTACTGAAGCCACTCTGGGTAGACTTTTCACCTGAATGATACAAAGGAAAAACAAGGAAGCAAGGCTTGCTTCTGTCTCTTTGGAGGAGGTTCAGTCTTCATCTTCACCTTGAAATGCTATCTCCTGACTTCCAGCACAGACTCTTAGCCCGTCCAGTGCAGACTCATCAGCCTTCGAGCGCACACTTTTCATCCTCCTGATACAGACTCATACGGGACATTACAGCGAGCTCCTGGCCTTTGACAGGATCCTTCGAATTTCCAGTGCACAGACAGCCCTTTTGTATTTTTCCACACCTGACTGTGGGAGTGGTCACTGTAGGCCAATCTTGTAAATTCTTATATATTTATTTTGAATTAAATGTTTTTCTAGTAAGCACTGACTAATGCAACATGTGTAGCATCAGTTGCATTGGGTGATTTGGGGTCCCACAGGTTTTCTTCACCAAGTATGCAGATATTCCACCTTGTTGAGTGGACCGGCTGCTAATGGCTGAGTGCTTCCCTTTTCTCTAGAGCAGAGGTTCTCCATGTTTAATCCCCAGAACAGCTAGGGCAACATCCCTTGGGAATTTCAAGTGCAAACTTTGCACCCTAACTCAGAGCTACCAAATCAGAACTCCGAATTGAGATCCAGAAATCTGTTTTCATAGTTCTCCAGGTGACAAATGCAGTTTGACAAACATTGTTCCTGAGACTTCATTTTGGGCAAAACAGTTGTTTTGGGTCACAAGAAATGTCTTTTTAGGTAAAATGGGACCTGGTGGTATACCTTGTATCTAGATGTCTCCCCAAAGCCTCATGTGGTCATAGGTGGGGCTTTTCAGAGGTGGCTAGATCTAGGGTGTCTGATGTTGGGATTAAGGATGTGATGTTAAGATTAAGGGCACAATGCTGGGATTAAGGGTGCTCCAGCATGGGTGTGAGTGCTAACCACCCAACGGGTGGGTAGCATGGATGGAATATAAAGGAAAGAAAGAAGGCTTGATGCTGCTGTTGCTTCTGCTGCTAATTTGCTGCTTTGCTGCCTCCTATCTGTCCTGCTTTGGAATGGACTGTTTCTGCTCTGTGATGCCCCTCTGCCATACCACCCTGCTTTGGAGCCAGGTGACTATGGAATGAAACCTCTACAAAATATGAGCCAAAATAAACCTTTCCTCCTTTAACTTTGGGTGTTGTCTATTTTGTCTCAGCAATGAGAAAAATAACTAAAACATCTAGCAAAGAAAGTAAACACTCCTCTCGCTCACTACTAGAATTTACTATGGTGATATCTTACAGATATATTTCAGAACTTTTAATTCTCAAATTTCCTTGAATCTTCTGGGCCCACTCCCCTGTTAGAGGGTAATGGGGTAAAGGGAGTAGCTTGATAAGATATTCTCAAAATTCTTATAATGAGGCAGGTGGTCTTCATGACAAAGCTTAGCCTCCATAGGATTTGCCTCTTCTTGCATCCTGTCACTGGAAAAAATCACTAGTTTTAAATTTCCATGTGGTCCAACCCTATGTTGGCTGGACAAGTAAAGAGATGAATTATACATTGGAAAACTACAGGATGTATACTGTGAGGACCTAGAAGAATATGTTTGAAAATTGATCCTACAGGATGTATACTGTGAGGACCTAGCAGAGTATGTTTGAAAATGGATCCTTAGTATGTGTGAAAACGGATCCTGAGTCAAGGGTGTGGGAACAGAATATATAGCTGAATATAGCAGAATGTGTTGATATGGAGCCCTAGACTAACTCAATTCAACACCTTGACAAAGATTCCAGGGACTGAGTGTTAGGATGGCTCCTGGAAACCTGGGGAAAAATGAATTTTAATAAATTAGAGATGCTGAAATTCATAGCAAAATGTAGAAGATGGGATAAAAATGTTCAAAGGAAAACAAGACTTGCTATAATATGTCTATTCTCTAAGAGAAGATACACAGGGATAGAATATATTCACTGAGGTCACGTAGACAGCAAACATGTTACCCTAGTGATCAGGAAAATTCTGCTAAGGGGAATCACACTCACTGAGAAGGTCAGTTGAGTCTATTCTTTGTAAGTTGAGACTGATTGAAGATCCTATCATGCAGCTGAAGTCAACTGCCTCAGCAAAAATTCACACATCTTTGCCCATTTACCAGATTCGAAACTCAGTGACTAAAGTTGCCCATAAGGTAGGAACATGAAGTTTTACAAGTGAATGTGGAAGTTACTTGCTTACTTCCTCCACAAAGGAGCATAAGCTTTTTATTTTGAAAACTATACATCAGGAAAAGGAGAGCAACTACATCATTCAGGGGCTCATTTATCCAGTGCTTATATTGAGTTCATACTCAGGGATGGATAGTACCTTCATGACAAAGTCACCCCTGTGACACACACATGAAAATGAGACATGGATTAGGAAGTATATATGGCTGCAGCCTGGTATATACAGCTGCAACCCAGCTCACAGGTCACAGCTTATGGACCTGCACTGCAGTGATTTCCTTGATAGCTAATATATAATTTAAGTGAACAATATTGAACATTTGCGGATACACACAAGAAATGTCAGTCCCAAAGATTTAAAGGAGGCAGGGGTGGTGGATATATCAGATCTGTATTTTTTCTACTAGTTTGATCTTTGCCAAAACAACCCTAATCATAGTAGAAGTTAGTGAACTGCTGTGAACTAAAGAAAATTTCAGCTCAATGTGCAGCTGCTGACTCTGGTGTGACATCCTTTATAGAGCATATTAGCAAAGCCAGTGTGCAGCATAAGGTCACACATGGTATGTGGCATGCTTGATCTATCAAGTTATATTTTTCTTTCTCTAATAATCAAAATGAAAAAGTGTTAAAAATAGGATACTTTCACATGGGTGGGACAACAGTATAATATCTGTCTATTGAAAATTAAAGATCAGATAAACATCAACATGGTAACAGAGGGGGACCTAATACCTCATTATTACAAATAGAAAGATCAACTAGACAAAAGTATCAACAAAGAAATATCAGAGATGAACCACATATTTGAATAAATGAACTTAATAGAGATCTACAAAGTATTCCATCCAACAACAATACACATTTTTCTTAGCAGCACATGGAACTTTCTCCAAAATACATTAAGGACTAGCCAGTAAAGTATGCTTAAATAAAAGGGGGACAGGGATGTACCTCAGTGGCATAGTGCCTGCCTGTGCCAAGCGCAAGGCCATATGTTTGATTCCCAGCACTAAAATAATAATAATAATAATAATAATAATAATAATAAAACAAAAACATCAAAATTATCCTATGCATATTATCAGATCATGGTGCAATAAAAGTATAAATTAGTTTCAGAAATTATTCAAACACATGGAAATTAAATAATACATACTTGAATGACCAATGTGGTACAGAAAATCAAAAAAGAAATTAGACAATTTCTAGAATCAAGTGATAATGTCAGTGCAACATATCAGAACCTATGGGACATAATGAAAGCAGCCCTAAATTTACAGCTGTGAACATCCACATCAGAAAAACAGAGTTAGTTTAAATATATAAACTAATGACATATCTCAGGATCCTGGATAAGCAAAAATAATCCAAATCTAAAGCTAGTACAATGAAGGAAATTATAGGATTTAGAGCAGACATTAATGAAATTAAGAATAAAAAGTACAAACAAAATCAATGAATCAAAGAGATGGTTCTGTGAAAGAATAAACAAAATAGAGAAAACCTTGGCCAATCTTACTAAAAAGAAAAGGAAAGAAGAGACCCATATCAATGTAATTAGAAATGAAAAAGGCACAATCGCAATGGGCCCAATATAAATCCAGACAATTATTAATAACTACATCAATAAATTGGAGAAGCCAGAAGAAATGGATAAAATCCTACATGGATATGAATTACCAAAACTAAACCAAGAAGATATAAAAACCCCAAATAATCTAACAATAGGCAACAGAATTAAGGCAGTAATAAAAAACCTACAATTGAAAATGTCTAGGACCTGAATGATTCATCCATGTAGTCTACAATAACTTTAGAGAATATCTAATGCCAATATAGCCCAAACTTTTTAAAGAAAGGGAATGAATACTGCCAAACTCATTCCTGGAAGCTAGCATCACTGTGATGCCAAAACCAGACAAGGATTAAACCAACAAAAGAAAACTATAGTTCAATCTCTTTAATGAACATAGATGCAAGGATCCTCAACAAGGCACTGGCAAATAGAATACAACAAATTATTAAAAAGATTATACATCATGACGAAATAGAGCTCATCCCAGGATGCAAGGATGGTTCAACACATAAAAATAACTAGTGAAATAAATTACATAAGTAGAAGGTAGGATAATAATCACATGAACATCTCAATATATGGAGAAAAATCAGACAATATCCAACATCTGTTAATGATTTAAAAAAAACCCTGAAAATAGGCATAGAAAGACCTTATCTGAATCCGATAAAAATCATTTATGACAAACCTACTGCCAACATCTTATTAAATGAGGAAAAACTGAAAAATTTTCCCCTAAGATCAGAAACCAGGATGTCCACTACCACCACTGCTGTTCAAAATAGTCCTCGAATTTTAGCTAGAGCAATCAGGCAAGAAAAAGAAATAAATGAGATACATATAGGAAAAGAAGTTAAACCATCCTTATCCACAGACAGCATGATCCTTTAAACAGAACACCCAAAAAATTCCACCAAAAGATTCCTAGAACTAACATACAAATTCAGCAAAATTATAGGATACAAATTCAGCAATGTTATAGGATACAAAATCAGCACAAGAATAGAATTCCTGTGCACTAAAAATGAACCCACTAAGAAAGAAAAAAAATTAGAAAACAATAGCATTCACAAAGAGCTTTACAAAAATTAATACTTTGGAATTAACCTAATAAAGAAAGTAAAAAAAAAAAAACCCTCTACAATGCACACTATAGTGCTCTGTAAAAGTAAATCAAAGAAAACATCTGAAAATGGAAAGATGTCCCCTGTTCCTAGATAGGCAGAACCAATATTGTCAAAATGGTCATACTTTTAAAACTGACAATAGAGTTAATGCAATCCCAATCAAAATACCAACAGTATTCATCACAGAACTAGAGGAAAGTATCTTAAAATTCATATGGAATCAGAAGAGACCCAGAATAGCAAAAGCAATCCTGGGTAATAAGAATGAAAGAAGAGGCATCACAAGTTGTATTACAAAATTACAGTTAAAAAAAAAAATAGCATGGTACTGGCACAATGTATCAATGGAACAGAATAGAGGATGCAGAAACAGGCAATATGTAACTATTTAATTTGATAAGCAGGCCAAAAACATACATGAGAAGAAAGCCTTTTTAACAAATGGTGCTGAGAAAACTGGCTAGGCACATTTATAAAATTGAATCTAGACCCATATTTTTCATAATATACTAAGCTAAAATCAAAATGGATCAATGATCTAAATATTAAATAGCAACAATGAATCTGATGTAACATAAAATAGGAAAAACTCTTGAAGACATAGGCATAGGCAAGGACTTTCTGAACAGAACCACAATTGCACAAAAAATGACAAGAAAAATCAACAAATGGGATTTATCAAATTTAAAAGCTTCTGTACCATGAAGGAAACAACCCAGAGAGAAAAGACAACCTACAGAATGAAAACATAAATTTGTTTGGCAACTATTCCTCAGATAAACCACTAATATATAGAATATATGAAAAACTAAAAAAAAATAGACTCACGAAAATAAAAGATACAATAAAAAAATGTGCTATTGAAATGCATAGTGCTTCTCAAAAAAAAAAAAGAAAGAAAGAAAGACAAATGACTAATAGGATCATGAAAAAATGAAATGACTAATAGATAGGATCACTAAAAAATGTAAAGTATCTCTGTCCATGACAGAAAATCATATCAAAGCAACACTTAGATTCCATCTTACTCCAGAAAGAAGGGCTATCTTGAAGAACTCAAAAAACTACAAATGCTGACGAGGTTGTAGGAGAAAAGGAACTCTTCAGCATTGTTGATGGGATTATAACTAGTATAAACACTATAGAAACCAATATGGAGATTGCTCCAAAAATTAAAAATAAAAATTCTATTTGATCTAGCTCTTCATCTTCTAGGTAGCTTCCCAAAAGGGTTAAGACATCATATTATAGTGTAAAATGTATGCCCATGTGCATAGTAGCACCATTTATAATAGCTAAATCTTTTAAGTGGCCTATAGGTCCATCAAAAAATAAATTAATAAAGAAAGTTTGGTATTATATGCAATGGATTACTGCTCTGCCATTAAGAAGGATAAATTTGAGTCATTTGTAGAAAAAGGGATGCATCTGGGACCATAATATTAAGTGAAATAAATCAGACATCCAAATTTAAATATTACATGGTTTTACTTTGATGAGAAACCCAAAGTATAAATAAATTAAAGTTCTAAATTAAAGATAACATAAAAGAGGGAAAATTTTGCAAATGGAACGGTGACCAACAGATAGTGGAGGGGGAATGGAGGATAGGGGATGGAGACATAAAAATCAAATTTTACTATGTACATGGACCAACTCCCTACAAAAATATGTAATCATTATTTACTGCAAACACAAACTAATAACAATAAAAATAAAAAAGAAGTTCTAAAAAATAAAAAAAAAATATTGCCAGGTGTGGTGTCATATGCCTCTAGTCTCAGCACTTGGGAGACTGAGGCAGTAGGATTGCCTCAAGTTTGAGACCTGCCTGGGCTACATAAAATGTCTAGTGTCTCAAAAAACAAACAACAACCAAAAAAAAAAAAGAAAGAAAAAAAAGCACAAAAAACAAACAAACAAAACCCCAAATCAAAAACTATAGCAATGACAACAAAACAATATGCATTAGGATTTGCCCTAGTGTTACTATAATTTTCTTCCTCTTTAACAAGATATATTTCAATATTGTAGACATTCTGGAGAAAGTAATATAAATTTGATATTTCAATGACCTCATGTTTATCACACATGTTGAGCGACAGCTGGCAAGTTCTACTGATGTAAGAACTCAGTGCGACTCATGTGCATCAGATGGTGGAAAATACACATTACAAAAATTTAGGATCTTGATAAGTCAGTGAACTTCTTGGGAGATATGGTAACCTACAACTTGTCCAGACCAACCCTTCAAGGTAAGAGAAAAGTTATTGTGTTTTGTCCCTCTTATGCACAAGAAGGAAACACAACATGTGGTAAGCTGCTCCTAATTCATTGCTATCCCCTTCTGCTTTGACTGATCAGGAGCTGACCTGAAGATATTTATTCCCCATCCTCACAGGCAGCTTATAGCTGATCAATGACTGACACGGGGATACAAATGTCCCTCCCTCTTGCATTTTAGTGACCCCAGCTCTCTGGAGGAATTTATGCCCTGGAGATTTCCATGTTTTCAGGCCGAAGCGAGGCTCCAGCAGCAGTCATATCCTTAGTTAGTGTCTTCTTGTGCCCTATCCTACTCTGCTCATTCCTCTGTTCCCATGAGCTTTTCCTTAATAAAACATGCATTAAAATCCCTTCTGTAGACCCTGCTTCTAAAGCTCAAGCTAGAAAACCAGTACCACTAAAATTGATATATTTCTAACATCCAAACATCTCATTTGATATTTTCCTGTTATGGTTTGTGTCTAGATGTCCCCCCAAAGCCTCATGTGGTCATATGACTTTTTCAGAGGTGGCTGAATCTAGAGTGTGAGAAGATAGGATTAAGGGTGTGTGATTAGTAAATCAGTCCACTGATTGGTTTGGCATAGTTCTGGCTAGGATTAAGGGTATGAGTGCTACACCCAACCTAGGGCAAGTAGCCTGCATACAATACAAGGGACAGAAAGAGTCTTTTCTCTCTCATTGCTTTTGCTGTCTTTCACCATAAATGATTGCCCATCTGCCATGTGCCACCCTGCCTTGGAGCCAGCCAATTATAGACTGAAACCTCTACAAACTGTGAGCTAAATAAACCTTTCCTCCTTTAACTTTGGATGTTGGGTATTCTGATTGAGCAATGAGAAAAGCAACTAAGACATTTCCCAAGCTCCAATTTTTTTAAAAAATGACCAAATTTGTATACCAACTTGAAATTCTCCCCTCCTCTAACTAGAGCAAAATATAGTAGTTAAGAAAGCAATCATAGGAATCAGATACCTTTTGTGATAAAATCTCAGTTTCAGTGGATATTATACAACTTCAGGCAAGTTATCTAACCCAAGCATCTATTTTTTATGTATAAACTGGGGATAAAAATAGTTCTTACTTCCAAGATTGTATTTCATAACACCTGGCATATTATAAGTGTCTAACAAATTCACCACTAATGTAATCGCAGTTTTCACCCTTAGTATTGTTATGGAAATAGCTCTATATAATTATCTAATCACTCTATCGATGAAGAAAAAATTAAAGCTCTAGATACTCCTTTTAAAAAATTAAACAGCTAATTTCAAAGGAATTTGTTCTTTTTCTGTTGGCTATGTTCTTGATATTCTTGAGTTTTTCTTGGAATCACTAATTTGCTAGAAGGCATTCACATTGAGATTGACATTTGGAGGCCAGTTATAACTTAACCTAGCGTAAGTCACCAGCACTTGCATAAATGATGTTGATAATTGAAATAATCAATTCCAGACAAGAACAATTTTTGAAATCCCATGCCACTGAGAATGCTGAGCTTCCCTTGGCTTATATATAAAAAATTCCATGAAGCTAAAAATCAGGTAAATTTTAATGCTCAATTTATTCCTAAAAAGCAAACTCCCTGGGGTTAGAATAAATTAGTGCTCCAAATGTCAGAGTCAGAGTGATTGGATTTTGGCAAACAGGCATTAGATTAAAAACAAAGCAAAAAAACCAAAAACAACAAAAAAAAACATAGTGCCACAAAACCAAGTGTTAACTTATGCACTAAAATAGGAAGAGAAATTTTATTCCATTGTGATTTGTTGTGTAAGGATAGAAAAAATAGTAGACTGATCATAAGCAGTTTAAAAATTACGTGTTTCCTATGGAGGAAAATTATGTAATTACTTTTTGGGATTGGTCAGAGTTGCTTTTTACATTTATTAAACTTATCAAATATTTGAATTTTCTACTTAATATATATTGCTATGAATATATTGAAGGCTGGAAGCAATCAAATTTATATGTAGGAGTACAAATAGAATTCGAAAGACTTGTTAGTGTCATTATTAATAGGAGAACCTCATGGACTCAAATAATTGTAGGACAAGTGAGGTCATAAATAATCGCTTTCTAATACTGCCTGTATTATCTGACTTCCTGCTGTCTTCCTTGTATAGATAGCCTTTTGGGGACTTTCTTTTTTGGGGATTTTCTTTTCAACTGCATTAAGAACTCATCAAGGGAGCTCCATGACTGTGAGATATAAAGATGGAGAAAATCGCTAAGATAGTTTGTCGAAATGGCACATTAGCTGAAAAAATGTGCAAGAATACAAACTTACCTAGTGAGACATTCTTAAAAAAAAGTGATATTTGTGTTTTAATATAATCTTTCAGTGTGGAGTAGAAAATATCAGGAATTACATCAACAGAACATTCACAAAGTTAAAGTTTATGATGTACTAATGTAAAATCACATTGTGGTGCATTTGCACAATGGAGTATTACACAGTGTAATAAAAGAATTATTACGATGTGCAGCAGTAAGAATCTATTTCAAAAATACTGTGTAGAGTTAAATAAATCATATGAGCATGGGCACATGTGAATGCACACGCATATACAGATGAGGTTCAGGACATGCTTTCCCAAAACATTAAACCTTGGCATTTGAGAAAACAGCAGAATCAGCAGAATCAGTTTCCCCCATTCTTGCCTATAAAGTATATCACAAGACTCTCAGTTAAGAAGCGCCCTCTCCATACAGAGCACACCAGAATGTCCTTACCTCTGACAGGGACAGAAAGAAAAATCTGCACCCAGAGGACTTGCCAAGTCTTCCAATTTATTATCATGAGATCGACCCCAGCTCGCCACTGTACTTCTATACAACTATCCTGTCCTTGATTAGAGGACATAAAATACACAGGTTTCCATTTTTCTTCATTTCTAAAGTCTCTCATGTCATATACCATTATTAAACAAATTTGTATGCTTATCACTTGTTAATATATCTTTTGTAATAGGTATCTCATCCAAGAGTCTCATGATAGATGAGGAAAGAAATCTTCCTTTCCCAGCATACACACACACACACACACACACACACACACACTCACTCACTCATACATTCACAGACACCTATTACATGATTCCATCCAACAAGATAATTCTATGAAGTTTACAAATAGACAAATTTATCTACTGTAGGATGAAGAAATAATTCTATTTAAATGAAGTGAAAAAGAAGATAACAGTGACAGGAAATAGAGCCAAAGGTAACTCACCTGGTATCACGGAGATATTTTGTCTTGATTTGTGCAGTGCTTACCTTAGTATATACATATGTAAAAAGCCAGTGAATAGCATACCCTGCTATATGCGAATGCTACTACAATGGAAATTTTAATAATAACTAAACTATCAGGATACAAAACTACATGGACTTTAAATAAGGAAATGAATGTACCTAAAGAAGTAAAGAAACAGGCATGGCGAATTACATCATTTTTTTCTTTAGCCATAATAAGTTAAGGTAACTGTTGGTTTTGGTGTAAAATTTACTAGTAGTTTCAGGCAAACTGGACCTAGCTAAATACATGCAAAATAGTAAGCCAATCCTAGACCCTTCTGCTATTCCACATACATTCTGGTTCTCGTAGAATAAATACTACCTACAGCCCATTAGACACATGGGAAAGACCAGTCTCAGCTCTCAGCTGATATCCTTGTCCTAGAGGTGAGAAAATGAAGTCTCAGAAAAGAAAAGCCCAAGTGAAAATACATTAATATATTGGAAGCCTAATAATTAAATCAAACTGGAATGCAGCATTGGTGAATTAATCAAAATTTTCTACCTTAATAGCAAGTCATTAAAAATGCATAAATACACTGAATGTATCGCTTAAAACCTAAGTGTGCTTATGTGTATATGCATATATATGTGATATATATGTATCTTTGTGTATATATATATGTATATAAATATGTATGTATACATATAAATAGAAAGAGAGAAGGACTGAGAGACAGAGAGACAGAGAGACAGAGACAGACAAACAGATAGAACAACAGAGATACTCTTGTCTATTTTCTGGTATAGGATCAAAGCCCTTTCTGTGAGCATGTAGCACCTGGCTGGCTACTCTCTTGTCATCTGGGAAAAATATAAATTAAAATCAAATCCAGTAGTGTTTTTAAAGTGAAACGAAAACTTAAAAGTAATTGCACAGCAACTTAATTGGAGCACTTTTTGTAATGTTTATGATTTCTCTCCAATATCTGATCAGTCTCCTCTACAACTAATAGTATCAAGCCCACCAAATGTTTTCAAAGCATTCAAATTTATTTTCTGTGAAACAGCATCTCTTCCCTTCTTTCCCTCCACTCACTTCATCGGTATAATTTTTAATTACACTAAGTAATTATGTTAGCATATTATTGGGATAAATGGATTTTGAAACAAATATAGTAAATTCTAGATAGCCAAAAATTCCACGGTTAGGGGATACTAGAGACCAGCCTATTAGCTGTCAGTATTCAGTGTGTCGGGGCATTTAACTCTATATCTGAAAAATATAGTTGGTTTACATATTTGCTCATTTGGAAATGATTGGTGGACAGTTAAGTGAAGTCAATGAAGAGAGCACCAATCATATTATTTGATAGGAGATGGCATGGCTCAAAGTCTTAGTTATTCTGTCTCTTTAGTTATCTAGGTAGTTGAATTTTATTTACATTTCTGCCACTTCCTCAAGGCCAATAGTCTCTAGTTTAAACATCACAAGATTAAAAACAAGATGATGTTATTGTCCACACGGATGTTCTTCCTGCCCTCCCTTCCTCAGTGCATTCTATTAGACTCAGCACCTTCTGGAAGGAAGGTCCCTTGGCGATGTCTAAGACAGACAGCCTCCTCTGTTTTCTACTTGCTTCAGAGTCAGAGTAGAGACCTCCATGTGTGCTTGTAACACTTCGACAAACCATCTAATTGAGCCATCGCAGTGATACTGTTCAGGCAGCCTCTCCAAACTTGAAATGAAACAAGGAAACGAAGTCATTCCTAAGGGATGCAAAAGAGAAAGGATGTAAACCCATTTAGAGGTCTCTGGTGAGTTCGTTGAGTTAGAATGTTAGTCTTCCTTTCTACTAAATGTCTTGGGGGGGGTGTTCAAAAGGAAATGCCATTTTCTGTATTTTCCGCATCCAAAGAAAACTTCAAATTTGTATGCTTTAGTCCCTTGCATATTCTTTACTATGTTACAGGCCTTCTGGTAAAAAATGCTAACAGTTCACAAAGATGGGGTGTTATAGGGAACCCAAGAGTTGCTAGTATCACCCTCAAAGTGGCTTAGACTTTAGCTGTGAGTGCCAAGTGTGCATGTGATGTGTATGATAGTGTTCATTATAAAAGGGGATCGTGGCACATTAAGGACTAAGGAGTCAAAAAATTTGGTTTGAGAGGGAATATACACTAACTTGGGGAAAAGCAAGGTAGTCATGTAAAGTGACTAATAATTTGCTCTTTACCTTGAAGAAAAGGTATTTTCCAGATCAATAAGAAATGGAAACAAAAAACATTGTTGAACTATAGGCAGCAAAAGGATTTGAAATGAATATATACTAGGAATCTAGAAAAGGGTGATGTTATGGTTTATATCTAGATGTCCCCCTTAAAGCCTCATGTGCCCATGGTTAGCTTTTTTTTTTTTTTTTTGGATGGTGATAGGATTATGGAGAAGTGGCACTCATCAATGGATTAGTCCTCTGATGAGTTTTTTCTAAATGTGATTTGGGAGGTGAAGCCTGGTTGGAGGAGATGAGTCACTAGGGGTGTGGCCTGGAAGGGTTCTTCCTCCTTCCTTCCTCTCTCTCTGTCTCTCTGTCTCTGTCTCTCTCTCCCTGCTTCCTGCTACCATGCCATGAGCTGTTTCTCCTCTGTTGTGCTGCCCTGCCTTGGAGCCAGTGCAGTGTGGACTGAAATGTCTACAAATTGTGAGCCAAAAAGACCTGTCCTCTTTTAATTTGCAGGTGTCTGGTATTGTGTCTCAGCAATGAGAAAGTAACTAAGACAGCTAGAGAGGCTTCATCTGCTAACTGAATGGTATGTATTCATACCATCCAGATCTTTATGTTGATTCACAAGGTAACCCTGGCCTTTTGACCCTTTTTCTTTCTTTGCATCTTGGTTATTAATATGCTGGTCCTTGAGGAAAAGTGCTTTACTGTAATTATCCTAATATGGTACTTCATTATTTTCTCTTTGTTATAGGTCCTCTCCATATTAGATGTAAGTCTTGGTCTAGACCTGCTCTGGATTGTCACCTGCTATTATATCAGTATCTATACACATGCCTGATGCACTGCTGGACATTTATAGGCAGATTTAATGAAAGAAATTGTCATGACAGTAAACATGCCACTTGTCACTGCTGTCTCATTGAATAAGGATATAGGTCCGAAAGGAACATACATTGCTTAGAAACAGCATTGTGGGACTAAGCATTATTTTCTTTCTGAGTGTTTTCTCTTGGCAAAACTCTGTGATAGATGTGGAACATTTCAGGGAGTCAAGGAAGGGTAAAGTAGGGCATATCTAAATCGGAGCTATATCTCTTTTAGCTCAGATTTTCACAGCTTTGAGCTTTCAGGTTTTATGAAAAATAAAGAATTCAATCTTGAGTAAAAATAATGAAATCCTTTTAAAATTAGCTGACTTTTAAAATTCTGGGTCCAGAGTATTTTTGGGTAGTAGGACTATTCCTGTACATATTGCATATTTAATTCAGAAACTAAACTGTTCTAGATACTCACTTGAAAATCATTACCAATTGTGAGAGCCATGAGAATTAACTTGGTGAATTCAACCTTCATTACACTAGTTTCCTAATGTTAATGATTATGGCAAACAGGAAGACACTGATCCATGACCATTGCTGGCTCTCAGGAGATGCCCAGGATAGCCTACTCTCAGAATGGCAGAGCATTTTAGAAGGTGAAGAGTTGAAGGTGACTTGGGCATGTTTTACTCTGAAGAGTTGGGAAGGGTGGAGAGGATTACTAAGCACCCTAGTCAATGGAGTAACACACAAATGGGGATACTGCCAACAATTTCTCGACTCATGAGAAAACACAGAGCAACTAAAAATTGCAAAATCTTTTGGCTCAGGAGCTACAGGAGAGTGCCAAGTTCTGGAGGCAGTCCCCGATCACCTATGGATATTGGGCATCAGGCAGCACCAATACCAACCCACCCACAGCTAGGCTCCCATCATTATTAAACTGAGAGGGGAAGACACAACCCTCTTTACTAAGCAACGCTGAACCTTCTCTTTTCTATAAATGGACAAGAAATACAGGTAGAAAGTAAAACTAGACAAAGTGTTACTTTCACAGAGGCTACATAGTTGCTAGCAATTCAGCCAAAAATATATGCATTTTTATGTTTAGGCACATATAGAAGATATCAGCCAAAATTCCAGATGCTTGTTAAATATGCTCAAAATATGAATATAAAGATTAATATATGTGCCAGGCATGGTGGGGTGGCACAGGGCTGTAATCCCAGAGCTTGGGAGGCTGAGACAGGAGTCTGGGCTACATAGTAAGTTCAAGGCCAGCCTGAACTGCATAGGCAGGCCCTGTCTCAAAAAAGTCAAATAGGGCCGGTGAGATGGCTCAGCGGCATAAGCGCCTGCCTGGCAAGCGCGAGGTCCTGAGTTCAACTCCCGGAACCCACATATGAAAAAAGGACTGGTGATATCACTCAGCGGCACGGGCACCTGCTGGCGTGCAAGATCCTGAGGTCGACCCCCAGTACCCACAAAAAAAAAGTCAAATAAATAAGTACGTAAATAAAGGGTAAACATGTGGTTTATTAATTAGTTTTTTTCCCTATTTACATCTGAATTTACAGCTCGAAGACACCAGGATGTCATATAAATAGTTGTGGGATGCTCATAATAACTTAGCATTGTCCAATATGGAGTACCCACCAGAAACGAAAAATAAATAACAGACAAAAAAATCCAAGGCAGGACAGAAGAACTCACTTGCCCTCATAGAACATACTCCATTTATAGTTTTATGTTAGATACTTCTGAGTATTTAGTTAGTATTAGTCAGAAGCCTCAGCATAACTAAATGCATTTTTTTTCTACTTTTCTAGGAGTGTCGCTGTAAAGGTACAGCCTCAATCTGAATGCCTGATCTGCCATGGAAGTGAAAGGAGCATGGTTCTCTTTGTAACAATGCACTTCAACAATAGAGCCAGATGGAAATCATAGCATTTTCTACATGGCGAGAAGAGAAATTTCACTTTTCTCCGGCAGGTGTGTAAAGTTTTCGCATGAATGGTTGCTGTTCCACCACATTCCAATATCACTTTTAATAACAACAACACTTCTCTCTATTTCATTGTCTGGGGCTATTTTTTTTTTTTGTTTGTTTATTTTTTTTAGCCAGTTCATGTTGCTGTTTTTTGCCTAATGTTGTAAATCTATGTATCCCCATATATACATGAAAATATTATTTTCTCCCAAGCACTTATAAAATGTTTGAGATAATTACTAAATTCCTAAAATGTCACACACCTGGGATTAGTAGCCATGGAATATGTGCATCAGGTTCATGTGGAATCTAAAGGATCCATAGCTGAGAGGAAAGGATCTCAGCTGAGAACCTGTAGTTTGTGGCTTTGCCTTAATTCTTACAGAATTCTTGTCTTTCACCTCTCAATAAAATTACCTGAGTAAGCTTTCTAACTCCTGATCACATCTTATATGCTCAAATGCTCCCCAGACATTCAGAGAAAATATAAACTTCTCAGGGCAGTTCTCAGTACACTTAACCGTGCAAGTCTGGCCCACATTTCACTTATACATTGTGCCAGGCACTTATTTGGCCTGCTATTCCTCCATCCTGCCAAACATACAACTACCTAAAAAGCTTGTATGAACATCTGTATTTTCTAGGTAAGAAACTAAGTGCTAGGGCTATAATGTTGCATAATGGTTATATTTCCTAATACAGATACATAGAGAAGTAATTACAATGGCGGGGGATATGTGGGATGCTGGGGAAATGATCAAAGGGCTACTAAGTGAGACTTGGATGGAGAGTAAAGGCCACAGATGGCTTCCATGAAAAATTAGTATGTAAGCTGAGATCCAAAAGATAAATAGGAGTCAAGCATCTAAACAGTGCTGTAGTGACCAGTATCCTAGGGGAGGGAGGATCATCCTAATGTGTTGGAAATAAGAAAACACAAAGAACTACGATAATTTCAAGATAGCCAGGGTATAGGACTGTGCTTTGTAATGAATTACTTGCAGTTCTCTCATTGTTTTGAACCTTTGTCCTCTTTTCCCCTCTTCCAAGGGTCTTCATCCTCATAGTCTGATGAACTTCCTGTCATCACTTTGTGAATCCTCTTCTCGAAGAAGACTTCCCCAACACATCACCACCTGTCTAGGGAAACTTCCATGACATCTCCTGTGTGCCCTATCCCATTCTGCTCTGCACTTACAGTTTTCCATGTCCTACAGCAACTGGCAATTTTCTGATATCTTCACTCAGCTCTGTAAGCTTTGGGGCTGAGCATTTTGTGTCTCTGTCTTCTGTTTTCTTGCTCCCCTAGCACAGAGTAAGGCACACAGTTGACACATACATTTTTGAATGAAAAGGAGTAGAGATAGTTAAGATGTATCTTTATTTATCCAATTCATCTGCAAGTACATTGGTCTGTGTTGCAACACTGGCAGTCTTCTCTGGACATGTAGAGTTTAATTTTACAGCATAATTTAGGGAATCTTTGGAGACCTGGTCCACCAGAAAAGGAACACAAAGCAGGTTTCTTTTTTCTTTATATAGTATCTTCTCTTAGAAATAACTGTTTTTTTTTTTCAAAATAATGAAAAACTTACACTGTAATCTGTAGGTTTTGCTAGATCAAAGGGATGCCATTAACACTCTCCTAGTGATTCTCTCAAAAAGTCTTTGCAGTAATGGATTTGGGGTACAGCTCATTGGTAGAGCACTTGCTTAGCATGCACAAGGCCCTGGCTTAAATCCCCAGCACAGCTAAAGTAAAAGCAAACAAAATGTACTATCTAGTAAAAAAAAAATTAAAGAACAAGGCAGAAAGAGCAAGAGAAAAAGAGTGGAAACAAAAGGGATCTGAGAAAGTGACTGAGAGGAGAAATAATTCATGTAGTTATCCTGCTGACAAAGTAAAGGGTAAACTACAAAGGGAAAATGTTCTCTCCAAGATGTAACACACTTACATACTTCTATGTATTATTATTTCACTTCTTATTAATGGTAATGCTCTTCTCTCAGAAAGCTTTTGGGCATGAATTAAGAATATATACTAATTCTGATATTATTATGAAAACACTGTAACATGATCTCTTCAAAAGATGAATATCAACTGAAAAAACAGACCAGGCATACAGCTTCATTTGTATTTTATGTCTACAAGTTTGAAACTACCCTGCATAAATTATGTGCAAACACCAAACCTTCAAGAAACACAAGCTTTGGCAACCCAACATAGCATATCTCTTAGCAAATCCTACTGCAGATAAAGCATATACCTTCCACAGTTGCTCGCTTAGGCTGGATGGTGATGGCTCCCTCTGCAATATCTTCATGCTGATGCAGGGGGTTTATTTTGGATCCCCAGCTGTCAGATCCCACCCAAAGGAAATGGCCCACTTGGTCGGCTCTTTTGGCTGCTGCAAGGATCTGCCTGTGAAAAGAACATGAAATGTATATTAATGATAAAGAACAGAAGCTGTACAAAAGCATATTTGAAATTGAGCAGCAAGCAAGCAAGCTGGTTCTCAATAAGTAAATAATCTATTTTTCTCAATAAGTAACTAATCAACTGTAAAAAAAAAAAGTAAACCTAAGGATTTATATCCCTAATGCATAAAGAGATTTTGTAAAAGCATAATAAAAAGTCAAAGCATCTTGAGTAATCAAATAGAAGGTTAAACTTAAAAGATAAGCAGAGAAATAAAAATGTTCAATAAACTGGAGGTACCTAGTCACATATATTAGAAAGGATGGGAATATAAATTAAAACTAGATACAAAATTCACTACTCATATTGACTGAAGTGTTAGTTTTATTTTGTTTTGTGAGTTTTGGCTTGAGACTAGAGAAATGTCCACAGTCACTCACAGTTGGTGATAAGTATCATTGCTTAAAAGCCATAGGTCAATATAAATCAAGGTTCTTACAGTATTTATTAAAATGAACAGAACTCCATACAAAACTGGAGAAAGGTACACTCTATATTTATTGATGAAAATGGTTTGTAAATAACAACAATGAGAACAAATGAAAGAATAAGGGAAACTAGCTATTAATGGAAAGTTATTATCATAGAATTTCTGGAAGAAGAGGGGAAGGATGAAATGTAACAGCATTAGCAAAACACAAAAATCTAAGACTAAAGTTCCTTTAATTGGTAATATCATCGAGGAAGTGGTTTCTTTGTTTCTAAGGATTTGAAGTTCCCAGATATTAAAGAAGTACAGTGTTAAATACAGGAAAATTGATTGAAAGATTATGTAGAAGATGACAAAACCCATCTTTCTTTCTCCTTCTAGGCAGGAAAAGGAATTTTTCTAATAAAATTATAAGGTATAATTGTTCTGATATTGTGAACACCAAACAAAAAAGGTAGATGAGATACAGTTGTGTTAAACATAGGGACAGGGATGGGAAGGAATGATTAAATATCAGAATGGTTTAAAGTAAGTACGGTAGATAAGTGACAGTCCTAATACTGTCCAGGGTTATTAATCTCCTGCTTACAGAATGCTACAAGCCAGGGTTATGCTGCCCTAGGCAGAAAACAGTATTTCTGGAAAGTTCTGAACTATCCAGAAAAATTAGTAAGAAAAAGAGTACTGGTGTGGGTGGGGAAGAGAATATATATAAAAAAGAACAAAGTATCAAATACATTTAATTGCAAATTATCTTATGTGTAGTCTGGAATAAGATAAATCAAAAAGTAATGTGAAATAGTTCTAATTAAAAAACATGAAATTACTGTTACATTTAAGGAAATAGAAAGGAAATTATCCAGAAATCAAAACAACCAAAAGCCTGAAAATAAATGAGTGCTAAAGACTGAATATAGGAAAGCCAACTAACATATTCAAAACAAATATACAGAGAAAATAACAATTTTTTTAAACAATATTTCGATGAAGAAAAATCCAAACAATTGAAAGTCTGAATTTCTAAACATATAAAGCTCAACCAGTATAAAAATGGGAGTGGAAATAAATCATGTTACAAAATGTAAGATCTTTGGAAATAATGAGGATATTGTAATAGGTCTTTAAGCAAAAATAGAACATGTGCAGAGAAATATGAAACAAAAGATCATACTCTCAAGAGCAATAAATGAATAAATAGATGACAGATGACAGAGCAATGATGCAATAACTGCAAAATTCTGAGGAAAAATGACTTTAAACTCTAAAATTCTGTTACTTAACACATGAAGAACCCCAATGCCGAGAAGTCACATATTTGTCCAGTGGGTCTTGTAGATTTTTCCATGCTACATTAGAATCTCATATTCCTCACAAATTAAGAGTCCTCCAAATTATTGGTCACCACCACTATTTGCTATATATCATTTATTTGCCAGGTGTGATGTATTTAAAAATAAATATTAGATAATATCTTAACACTTGAAATAATTAACTAAGTGGGGAGTAAGAACAAGAAAATTTTACCCAATAAACATACAAAAAAGTTTATTTGATTTACTATTTTAAAAAGTTATTAGAGTATGTGCTACAGGAATATGGAAAATACACCAAGGATAAAAAGCACTTAGAATCCAAGAAAAAGGAATTGTGTGTATGTGTATTCTTAATATGATACTGCTGCAAATTAAAAGAGTGTGATGGAGATTTCAGGAGGGATGTATAAAAAAAAATAAGGAATTTCGGATTATTTTATATGCGAACATATAAGAAAAAGTGATAGACATTATCATCAATAGAATAAATACTAAAGATAATTATACAAATAAAAACTTCAGGACAAAATAAAACTATTTCCAAAAAATCAAACACATCATATAAAAAACAAAAAAAACTTGATGTGGTAGTACATGATGTTTACATAACTGTACTAACATACACACTGATTTTTATAAAATAAAAATCTGGTTGTAGGCTGTTAGGAGAAGAGTAGAGATCTGTGTTATGTAAATTCTATCTAACACAAGAAGAATAGAAAAGATTTGAAATCAGTAATTCCAAAATTGTAATGTCTGTATATTTCAAAAATAAGACCCGGAACAAAGTTTAGGTAGTTTAAATAATGATGTACTCATTATTTAAAGAGAGAGTATGGAGGGATGGTACAGGAAACTAATGTTTTGCATAAAAATATATTAAGCATAATTTTTAATATGTGTATTTATTTTCATAACTATAAAACACAATAAAATATTTATGCTCTTGACTTGCAGATAGATATGATTTCTAATTTACTCAAATAAAATAATCAAAATAATATCAACATGTATCAAAATAAGACCATTATTGGAAATCTTAATCCAGAGAAATAAGAAAACAGTTAAATGACAGCATACTCAAATGAATTAGATGAATTAAAGAGCAATAAAAATATATTTAGTTTGATCTTTACAAGATGTTGTTAAAATAGAAAATTCAAATATAAAGTTTTTTAAAAGTTCTTATGTGTTGACAGCTTGTTAATTATTGTCGGTAGCTGTATTTCTATGTACATAGTTAAAAGACAGGATTATATTACAGCATAGAAAATAGGAGATACTAAGCAATTTGTTAGTAACAAGATTGGGAAGTATTGATGAGGTTGGAAAAGCACGGAAAATATAGGGAGATTCCAATGAAAGAGGGAAAGACAAAGCAGACATAAACAAAAACATATGCCTAATTTGTACTATGTGCAAGTTTGGGTTTATTGAAATTAATATGATAAAGTCATTTAACATGTTTAGGGAATGAAAAGTGATTATAATGTGAACTGTAAAAAGTTACATATAAAATTTAATCTGATCTTTATGCTACATATAAAATTTATTGTAAATATTAAACCAATATTTTATTATTTCTGAGTGTTGCATTTGTAGGATATATAGGAGATAATTTAAAATTTATTGTTTGAGATTATTCTAATTTTTAATTTTTCTAGGTAATTGGTAACAAAGTAAAATTTTAGAGATCCTTTTATTAAGAAACAAGTACAACAAAAACACTTCTCATTTTGCAATGGATTTACAATGGGCATGTGTTATGTGTTCTGAAAATAGTATTTCAGAAAAATATTTTCCTGTTGTCTAAAATCCAAATTGGCAATACCTATGATTGATTTAGCACTTAGCTTAGTTTCAAAATCTAGATATTGATGTTTTCTCACTGTTATTTTTGAAATATTTGAAGTTAATATTCCAAGAAATCTCAAATTTTCCTAGCCACATTTTCAATCTTGTGAAAAAAGAATAAACATTAGGTCTATGTTTACTCTTCAGACCTCTTTGCTTTTGACAGCATGTTTGGAAGAAGCATATATGCACTTGACTTTCATTGCTCAAAAGGTATTTATTGCTACTACTGCCATGAATCACAAAATGTAATAGTATTTAACACACACACACCAACACGAGTATTATTATTGATAACACACACTTTACACATAAAGTCAAAACTAGACATTATATGTAAGTTTAAAGTATCATGACCAATTAGTAACCAGAACTATCTGTAGTATATCTTTTCCATGCTATATATACTTTAAAAATAAACATGAGGGCATACACTAGCAGTGTATTCTATATTTAGCAAATGTGTAAAACAGCTGTTAGAAGAATTTGAGATGATTAAGGATATTAATGGCATTGATAATAATTGGAACACAAAGACAAGAGTAACATTATGAAAACACAGTTGAATAAATAAAACAAAGTGAAGAAAAATATATCCTTAGAGAAACAAAATAATCACTTTTTAAAGAGAAATAATATATATTTAGGGGTGATGAGAAGCCCATCCCAGAGAACGGTGTATGTGAAATAGACCTTGAAGAACAGACTCCACTTCCACAGAGAAAGAAAAGTCACTACAAACACAGGCCATGAGAAAGGTGCAGTTGGAGCATGCTGAAAGATTAGCGTCATCGACTTTGGGTGTAAAATTGGGTGATTGTAAGTCAGGTCTAAAACACGACCAATTTTTAAATCACTATGAAGTCAGAAAGAAAAGATTTTACTGAAGTTATTAAGTACAGAGCATTAGATCAGGCACTTCTTTCCTTCATTCAATGTCATTTATTGAGAATCTATTTTGACGAAGGATGAATAATATTAAGGATAAAAAAATAAGTCAAATGAGGCATCATCTCTTTCCTAATGATGCCTACGGACTAATGGAGAATACTGACACTAATTAGCTATCCAACAATATAAAATTACACCACTGATATAAACTAAGAGATCGTATTATTATGAAGAATTAATTTCCCAAAGCTATGCTGTTGAGTGAAATCTCTGACAAAGCAACACTAGAGATTTTCCTTCTCTATTTCATTATCCTGGTGCCACCTCTGGGATGAGGAAGTGGGGACAAAAACACTCCATGTTAGGAGAAAGAGAAGGTATGAAGACCTGGAAGAGAAGAAATACTGTACAAACAGCCCCTCTGCTTGTGGTACAAAAAAATTGAGGGCACTCAGAAAGAAATAATACTAGAAAGATGAGACAGCCCAGATCTCCCTAAAGAGACCCTGAAAGTATTTTCATTTTACCGATGGGAGAAATGACACACAAAGAAGTTGATAGTCACTGGAAGGAATTTGTCCAAGATAGAATAGTGCTCATCTAAGTAGCAAACTAATCTCAGATACCAGTTCAATACTTCTCTAACATCAGTCCTGCCACCCCCACCTGTGATCAGAGCCTTCAACTGGAAGAAGGATGGACTCAGGGTAGTGAGTAGAATACAAAGAAGAGGGAGACACACAAAAGTGAGAGGCTATTGACAATGACAGCAAAAAAAAAAAAAAAAAAAAAAAAAAAAAGAACAAAAAAACCACCCAGGTAAGAAGTAAAATGGTCTATTCACTTCAATTTTACTCGGTTAGAGATATATACCTTCAAATCCAAGGACATACGATTTTAAACTATGAGATAGACAGATTGAAAACGCATCTCTTTCATATCAGTAAAGTGTAAACTGCTGTGTCTCTGTGGGACAGTATTCACCTTTTTTAAAAAAATGACACATCTTTATCTTAGCACTTTATTTTCTAGGAATTTATCCTATAAATGCCAATAAAATAAACAAAATAATGCAATTATATATTACACATTTGTGTTACATTAATACCATATATTTACATATTGTATAATATGCTATACATTCAGATTATATATTTGTGTATTTATATTGTGCATAAAGATTTGTAGGACAGGAAATTTATTACAGCACCATTTATAATTGCAAAAGTCTGTAATCTAACTTAAATGTCAACAACAAGGGGACAGTTAGATAAATTACAGGACACATGTAACATGAAATTCTGCATGGCTATTAAAAAGATTGAATAGATCTAAAGATATTGATATTCAGTGTCCTCTGATAAAATGCTAAGTAAAGATAAACAAGGTCCAGGTATAGTACTCATGAGACTGAGGCAGGAAGATTGTAAGTTTAAGGCCCAGCCTGGGCAACTAAGTGAGACTCTGTCTCAAAAAATAAAATAAAAAGCCCTGGTGATGTAGTACAGTTGTAGAATGCCTCCGGGTTCCATCCCCACTACTGAAAAAAAAAAAATTGACAAGCAACAAGGTGATAAATCTATCTATATCCAGATAGATGTATCTAATGATATCTATATCTAGATACATAGATATATAGATACAGATAATATAATATATATTACATCTATCTATCTATATTGAGATATATAGATATAGATAATATAATATATTACATATATCTATCTATATTGAGATATATATATATAGAGAGAGAGAGAGAGAGAGACAGACAGACAGACAGACAGACAGACAGAAAGAACTACAAATACAGAATGTAGAGACTAGTAATGAGCCACTCCATCTAGAAAGGATAACTTTAAAGGTTTTTTTTTCTTTTACACTTTAATCTAGTCTGTACAACAATCATTTACTCTAAAATAAAGATTTTGGATCTGATTGGTAGTGGCTAGCAAAGGAAGCAGGGGACATTTTTGTTCTAGAAACCTTTCAAATGTTGGCTCTACTTGGCTTGGCTACAAATGCAAGAAACTAGGAAAAAAGGGCAAATCAGATTATAAATAGATATTTGAATTCAAGCAAGATCCAGGTAAGGAAGGAAATGGAAAAAAGTGGATTGGAGAATGTAGAGTTTTTAAATAAACTAGACTTTAAAATGGTCTCTCACTTTTTTTTAACCAATAATTGAATATGCTCATTTTCTAAGAGAAAGAAAATGCATGACAACAACATGCTGCTATTTCTGGGTTTAACTGTAACCACCTGTGTGTTGGGATAGAAAATGGATAAAGACATTGCCACTATATGATTATAGCTTTCATCCTATGCTATATTTTTCCTTTATTTGCCAGCTTCTTGATCTGTCTCCTAAATCTGCAACATGCATACAAACAAATTTCACCAATGATCCTTACTTTATATCCTCATCGTTAGCAAAAATCACGACGGCCCTGGAGTTGGGAGTGTCCAAGAGCTGTTTGATAATTCTGTCAAAGTCAGTGGTCCTGTCTTTGCGCTCTTGGGGTATTCTCACCGACTGAGCAATGCAGAGCCCACCTGTTTAAGAAAAAGAAAACAGAGGGTGAATAAAGCCCACCTGTTTAAGCAAAAAAGCAGAGGATCAATAAAATTCCCAAAGAAATGTCAAAGTAACCAGGGAAGGTAGTTGTGGAGGAGGGAATTTTGAATTCTGAGTGTGTCACACTTCCTTCGTCATGTATCTGGGTCAGGAAGGCATAACACACCATGCTGAGTCCTGACTTACTGATAATATTTCCATGAACTTTTCAGTGAACATTACAACCTCATTCTCTTTGCAAAACACTTATAGGTGTATGATCATGCTGTAAGGGTTGATACGTTGTGTCAACTTGAGAAGTTTAGAAGCTTAACAAAGTGACTCCACAGTTCTATATCCTAGGGCGTAGAGGACATGCTCTAGGGTGGCCACTTATGCTGTAGGATGTTGTAATGATTGATTCATTGTGTGAACTTGAGAAGTTTAGAAGCCTAACTAAGTGACTCAGCAGTTCTACATCTTAGAGTATAGAGGACCCACCCTAGGGTGGGTAGCCTGCTTACAATATAAATGAGGAAAAGAGGCTCAGTCTCCCTCCTTTGCTCTTGTTGCTTTTGCTGTTTTCCACTGCCATGAACTCTTGCCCCTCTGCCTGCCACCCTGCTTTAGTGCAAGCTGATTATGGACTGAAACCTCTACAAACTGTGAGCTAAATAAACCTTTCCTTCCTTAATTTTGGGTGTCGAGTATTTTTTCTCAGCAATGAGAGAAAAGTAACTAACACACATGCCCAGTGGTAATTCTGAGGTGGTACATTCAGGTTCATAAATAAACTGAGTGGATTGGGGCAGGTATTTCAAATGAATAACATACTGTTGTAAAATGAAAGTAGCACAGATAAAGGTCATGTTTACCTCTTTAAATTTTATGTTATTTGGATTCTCATGAAATTTTTTTCCCTTCATATTAATCTCAATTTTGAAGTAAAATGAAAAATTATAGACAACAACAACAAGACCATCAGCTATTATAAACCATATGTCTTAGTCACTTTCCTATTGTCCAACACCCACAACTTAAGAAGTATATTTTGTTTCACATTTCAATCCAAAGTCAGATGGATCCAAGGCAGGATGGCATGGCAGAGGGGTATAGCAGTAGAAAGATGCTCATGCCATGCCAGATAGAAAGCAGAGAGTAAAAGGAGGGCTAGAAAAGGAGATATACCCATCCAAGTCACATCCCCAGTGACTCATTCCTTCTGACCAGGCCCCACTTCTTAACAGCAAGCCAGCTAGTCAGCACTAGAATCAAATCACTTTCCAAAAGTACCTTTCAGGGCATCCCTATATAAACCATAACATTCCACCTATAGTCCCCAAAAGGTTCATGTGCATCTTTTTATGCAAAATGTGTGCAGTTCATTGTTAAGAGTTCCCAAAATCTTAACTGTTTCAGCATTGTTGAAAAGTCCAAACTCAAAGTCTCTTCTGAGACTCAAAGCAAGTTCATAGTTTTGAGTCCCTGTAAAATCAGAAAGAAGTTAAACACTGGTGATCTACAATGGTACAAGATCAAAATTTCTATTCCAAAAAAAGGAATAGGGGAAGGAAACTAATGGGAGCAAAGCAAGACTGAAATCCAGCAGAGCCAACATTATTATCTGTAGTTCCAAGTCCATCATCTAGGGCTAGATGTGGCAAGATATGAACTTTAAAGAGTTTGAGTTGCTTTGCCCTAAGGCACAGCTGGTGTTTGCAGCCCTCATGGCTTATCTTTTGGGCTGGTTTGCTCATCACTTGTGGCTTTCCTCAGAAATTCCACATTCTAACTTTCTGGGGTCCCCACTGCACTTTGGGTCCACTTTCACAGCTTCACACACTACCCTGTCAGAGGCACAATGCCTGGAGGCCTTTTTCTGAAATCTGGGTGGAAACCTCCCTGAACCCACAACTCTTACATTGTACCTGCCTATAAAACTAGCACCACATGGATGACACCAAGGTCTGCCACTGGCTCAAGCAATAGCTAGGATCCTCTTGAACTGCTGCTGCAGGAGCTTCTAGGTACATGGATGACTTAGCACTGTGAAGTGAATCCTAGGGAACCAATTCTCTAGGTGGCCTTTCTAAAGCAGGGTGCCCTGGGGCTCTCTTCTCAAAGCACAATCTTACAAAATTTCATCCTTGAGCTTGTAAGGGATGAGGTCTTGCAGATTCCTGACATGCACTCAAGCCATTTTTCCTATTGTTCTGATCCAAAGTATTTAGTTTCTTTTTAATGCTAATCTTTTCAGGGCATCCCTATATATCCCATTTCTCCTTTGCTTCATCTTTGCAGGCCTTTTTTTTTTTCTTTTTGAGACAGGGTCTCATTATGTAGTGCAGGCTGAACTTGAACTCACTATGTAGCCCAGGCTGGCCTTGAACCTGTGGTGATCCACCTGCCTCAGCCTCCCAAGTGCTGTGATTATAGGCCTGCACCACCACTCCTAGTGCAGGCTCTTTCTTTCTGGCAAAACTGAAACCTTTTTAGATGGGTTTTTTGCTCATGATTTTCAGTATCAGTCTGACTATAGGCAGTAAACAGTATCCATGCTACAGCTTGAACTTGAAATTTTCTTTTCCAGATGAATTTGCCAACCTTAATCTCAGTCTTGACCATGTACTATGTGCGCAAGCCGTAATTGTTTTACATGTGTTATTTCATTTAACCTTCTCAAAAACCTTGTAAGGTACTTATTCTTACCCATTGCACATTAGGAAAAGGGACAGTTATATGCATATTTTTATTCCATATCTCATACATTATAATAACTGGCATTATAAATTTCAAGGTAGGGAAATATACAACTATTTACTAAGCAATTTGTAGGCTTTCTTCTTTTCCAACTCTTGCTTTTGGACCTAGTATTATGCAAAATGCACTTTAAGAATGGCTCATGTAGGTGAAATGGACAGAGCATATTTGTAAGAAAAATTGTAAAGATCATTCAAGGGGAAGAAATCTTAGAAGTAGGGACAAGAAGTTTGCCTTGCTCCAAGTATGTTCAGGAGATACCTGCAATCAAAAAAGCTCACACCTAGAACACTCCCAACTGAGTGGATGTTACTTGATTTCCCTAAACACAGAAAAATAAGCTGTAATACAAAACTAACCCTCCATTACACATTATTTTTAATAATTGTTAGCTGTCTTTGTGTGGCCTTCAGCTTTCTGCCTGCATTAAATCACCTCTGGTCCTTCTTCCAAATATAGATGTCTAATCACACTATCAAGTAACTTGACCTAACTGATATTTCTAGAACAATCCACAGAACAAAAAGAGATTTCTTTCTCTTGAATGATCTTTACAAAACAGTCAATTAGAAATCAATACCAAAAAGATAACAGGGAAATCTAAATACTTGGAAATTAAACAACATATTTCTAAATAACTCATGGGTCAAAGAGAACATATCAAAACAAACTAATGTATCTTGATTATTGGTAGTATAGTTCAGTGATAGAATGTTTGCATGACATGTTCAAGGCTCACAGAAGCTGCAAATAAATAAAGAAAGGAAGGAAGGAAGGAAGAGACAAAGCCCTTTAATAAATAAATACATATCTTGAACTAAGAGAAAATGAGAGTGCAACATATCAAAATTTATTTATTATAGCTAAAGCTGTATTTAGAAGAAAATCATATCACTTGTTTATATTACAAAATAAGAAAAATCTAAAATCACCAATCTAAGCTTCAACTTTAGAAGTAAAACATCAAAACAAAACACAGCTGAATACCCCCAAAACAAAAAGACATGAAAAAGATAAATCAAGTAAATGAATCTGAAAAGGAACAGAGAAAAAAATAAAATCAAAAGCTAAATGAATAACTTTATGCCTATTAAATTATGTAAAATAGCTATGTAAATCAGCTATGTAAATTAAAGGGAAGAGCTCTTTAAAATATACAAACTACCAAATTAAGCAAAGAGAGATAACCTAAAAAGTCCCATATAAATTAAAATGACCAAATCACAATTTAAGAAAACAATCTTAAAAAAAGAAAGAGGAGAGAATATAATTCATTTCATGAGGTCTGTACTACATAAAAACCAAATGAGACAAAGATAATACAAAAAAAGTAAGATATAAGAAAAGAGCTCAGTGGCTAGTGCAGGCAGAGAATTTGTGACTGCTAGATGGCTGGTATTTTAGCTGCCACCAAGCTTGGATTCCCACGTGTCATTAAACATCATAGAGGATCAGCACAGTGAATATCATAATATGATGTAACCACTTTGAGAAGAAAGAGCTCCAGGTCTGTTTCCAGGATATGAAAAAGTTGATTCCTAAGAGTGTTGAGAAGAAAAGAAAGTGGGGCACCTACACATGGGACTCCTTGAACCCAAGACTGAGCAAGGACACAGAAGGACATGAAGAAGCTCCAATAGAGTTTCACTGACATCAGCTACCTGGACTCTACCACTGAGGATGTGGCCAAGATGCACCAGCAGAACCAGCCCCCCTGCCTCTGGTGTCGGAGTAAACAGACATGAACAGGAGATTTTTTTTTCTTTTCCATCAAAACTTTAGTGGCTTCACATTAATTTTATTTGCTCAGATGTTTCTATATAATGTTAAAAAAGCAAATGTTAGTGTTAGATGTAGAAATAACATTATGATAAACTGGTAAGCTGGGTAAGGTTTACTCTAATAAGTGAAATATGTGAATTTCATTTATTAAGGGTAGAAAGGGATAAGACTTTTACTGAAGTGGTTCATTTATTGCATAATTTCTGTACCTAGTATGAAGCAAATAGAGACAATCTGACATTTTTAACTTGCAGAAAAATGTGAAGATTTGAAGCTAATGAGTTTCCTTTATTCTTAGAGATGTAAAAGGCTATGACTTTCTTCAAGTAGTTGATCCACTGTATTACAGTATGTCAACTAGTCTAAACTGTGAAAGATCTGAACTTAGTAATTTTCCTTAAGTTTTAAGAGACAAAAGTATTTGCCAAGAAAAATTTAAAAGTATTAAAGAAGTGGATCCATTTTATTCTACTGATAATTGTCATCAAGCCAAAAACAAGTAAAATACGTTTATCAATATTTGAAATGCATTGTTTTCTTTTTTTTTTTTTTTTTTTTTTTTGTGGGTACCGGGGGGCCGACCTCAGGACCTCGCGCGCCAACAGGCACCCGTACCACTGAGCGATATCACCGGCCCCTTTTTCGTATGTGGGTTCCGGGAGTCGAACTCCGGCCTTCGCGCTTGCAAGGCAGGCGCTTACGCCACTGAGCCATCTCACCGGCCCTGTTTTCTTGAATTTACCAAAAGAATACTAAAAATAAAATTATATTCAGTAATCATTTTTTTTAAAATTTAATCATCAGATGCTGTACTATATTTCAGTGGTTTCTTAAATTCATTCCAAAACTTCACACATTCCAAAAGTTCTAAAAAAAAATGCATTCTGAATATATACCATTTGTTTAAAAATCAAAGCAGTTTGAAAAAAAAAAAATGAAGTACTAGGGATTACACCTAGGGTCCTCACACTGAAAGGCCCCTGCTGCATGCTTTTTTTTTTTCCCAGTACGTGTCTAAGTTGCCCAGGCTGGGCTTACACTGGCAATCTTCCTGCCTTAGCTTTCTTACACGAATGTGCCATTAAAACTGTCAAAACTTTCTTTTTCTTTTTTTTTTGTGGGTACCGGGGGGTCGACCTCAGGACCTCGCGCGCCAACAGGCACCCGTGCCGCTGAGCGATATCACCGGCCCCTTTTTCGTATGTGGGTTCCGGGAGTCGAACTCGGGCCCTCGCGCTTGCAAGGCAGGCGCTTACGCCGCTGAGCCATCTCACCGGCCCCAAAACTTTCTTAAAAAGAAAAATACAGAGTAACTGCACACCTATACTTATCTAAAAAATCCTTTAAAAAAGTAACAAAACAAATCCATTAATACACAAAAATTATAATACATCATAGATAAGTGGGTTTCATCTAAGGAATATAAGATTGACTCATTTGAAAATCAATTATAATTCTCATATGGTCAGACTAAAGAAAAAGCACATGATCTCAATACATGTCAAAAAACAGTAAACAAAATTTAATATATATTCATCCATAAAGCAGGGTTAGAAGAGAATGTCTTTTGTAATAAGCATTTACAGAAAGCCCACAGTCAGCACTGTACTTAACAGTAAGAAACCATAACCAGGCAAGGTTTTCCTCCCTTCCTCAGCGCTGTGTTGGTAGTTCTTGCTGAGATGAGGAAAGAAGAATAAAAAGGCATGCATGTTGCAAAGGGGAAAAAAGTGGTCTAATTTTGCAAATGACATCACTGTCTATGTAGAAAGCACCCCTTGGGAAAAAGACATAATAATTGATTTAAGCAAGTGTTCTAGTTTAGACCTTAAATGTCTCCCAGTAGTTTCACGTGTTCAGTGTTGGGCTTCTGGAAGGCAGCTGGATCATGAGGGTTCTAACTTCATCAGTGGATTTGTCCACTGATGAGAATAATTTTACAGCGTTATTAGGAGGTAAAGTAAACATAGGAAGTGGTACCTAATCAAAGGGAGTATTGCATGAGGCTGTTACCTTGGGGGTTATAATTGGTCCCTTCTTCTCTGGCTCCTTTCTTTTTTCTTAGCTTCCAAACTGCCATGAGATGAGTGGCTTTGTTTTACTGTACCTTTCTGCCATGATGTTCTGCCTCATTTGGGGCTCACAGCAATGGAACTAGCTGACAAAGACTGGAACCAATGGAACCATAAGCCAAAATAAACCTTTCTTTAAATTGTTTTTTCCCAGGTATTTCATCACAGTGACAGAAAGCTGATAAAACACAACAAAATACAATAATGTAAAGGAATTATACAAAAGTCAATCGTGTGCCTATATATTAGCAAATAAGAGTTCAAATTTTAAGTGAAAAACAGTGCCATTAACAAAATCACCTTAAAAAAAGTAGTGCTTATGTATCAAAAGTTGTGCAGAAGTTGCATGTTGAAGACTAAAAATCATGACTGATTTTTTAAAAATCTAAATACATTTTCCACATTTTTGTGTACAAATGCAATATTAAGTCAAAATTTCAATGACCTTTCTATATTTTCTCAGATATCAATACCTAATTGGACATTTATATGAAAAGGTAAAAGAACTAAACCATCAAAACAATTCTAGAGAACAGACTGGAGCTTCATACTACACAAATTTAAGACATAATAACAATCTAGAGTATTCACAAGAGCATAGTGCTGATAAATCAATAAACACTTAGACTGAGGGAAAATAGAGGTCCGTAAAGAGACCAGTGGAAAGAACATCAACCAACTGTTGTTAAGAGTGCAAACTTAATTGAAGGAAAAAGGAGACTCTGGAACATTTGGATATTCATACGCAAAAATGATGAATATTGACAAATACCTAATACTCTATACAATATTAATTCTATATGACCTTCAATGTGTTCATTCGTGTTTAGAGATGATATGAAAAGTACCATGTACAAAAAAAAACCCCAAAATTGGATTACACAAGAATTTACATTTACTCTGTGAAAGACAGTATTGAGAGAGTAAAACACTGGCTAAAGACTGGAGCGAAGTCACATATCTGACATGGATTTTCTCCAGAATGTAAAAATAGCTCTTAAACTCAGCAATGAACCAACAAAAACAAAAAGATAAATAAGCAAATACTATCTGAATATGCAATTTTACCATAAAAAAGACATGGAAGTGCCATGAAAGTATGGGAAAGGACACTCAATACCACTTGTTAGAAAAATGTTAATTAAGAACATAGAGATACACTACATACCTATTGGAATAGCTTAATAGGAAACAGTAAACAGTACGAAATTCTGGACAAGATGTAGAGCAATGAGAATGTTCATTGCTTGTAGGAGTGCACAATGATACAGTCACTTTAGAAAGCAATTTGCCATTTAAAGTTCCTCACTAAACATAGAGATATATCATGTAGTTTCTATCCAACTTTTTAAGTGAATTGCAACTTTATGTTTATGCAGATGTGCACAAGTTTACAACAACTTCATAAATAATCACAGAAAACAAATCATTATTCTACTGATTAATAGATAGACAAACCATAGAACATCCATAAGACAGAAAAGTACTCAACAGCAAACAGGAACTGTTGGTTCATGCAAGAAAATGAATAAATATTAGATGCATTCTGCTAAGTGAGAGAAGATATGCTGAAAGGCTACATACTCGAAGTGAAAGGCTAAAGGCAAAACGAATTATTCATAAAATGGTACTCTGATAGTAAATTTATTTATCACAGGGATAAAGAGTAGTACTTCTGAAACTGCTTTCCATACCTAAATTGAGTAAGTAAACTAAATAATGGGACCCAGTTCTCTCACCGTCAGAAAAAGAGTTTATGTATAAGCAAGGGACTAAGGCTAGATATAAGGAAAGTTATAGTGCTTAGATTAGTCTTAGAAAAGTTGGAACAAACTGACATTTTTGAGAGAGGGAGAGATACTTACATACATGTACTTAAACATACATTTATGTGTTCATATGTGTGTAATTGTCTGTGTGTACACAGCCCAGCACTATCCTGAGAGGGTCTATGTGCAAGGAACACCCATAAGAACAAGTACACTTAGTGCCCACTTGTTCCTTTTGAAATGCCATCTTTCAGTACAATAAATCATGTCTCTCTGGAAAAATGACTGATTCTGAGACTAGGATAAGGCTCACACAAGATTTACTCTGAATCATCATTCATTGTCAAGAAGTAAGAAGTGTACAAAAAAAAAGAAAGAAAACGCTAGGTGCATGTCAAAAGAACACAGGAGCCAATCTGAAAGAGCTTCAATGAGCAAAGCTAAATCACTATAGACATAAAATAGTGATGGCATTGACTTGTTATCCAAAGAATACCTATCCATGAATCCATACTGATATAAATGTCAGGATAAGCAAAGAAATAAATACATGAGAAAGAAGGAATGAACCTTTCTGGCACAACAGTTCCAAATAGTAAAAGCAGGAGAAATAAGAACAATAGAATATCATCATTAGAACATTAAAATTAATAATTTCTGCTTGCAAGACACATTGATGAGAGTTAAAACTGTCTGGAAAACTATATGGTGAAATTGGACATTTATACTACCTAAAAGCATCTCCCCCACATTTGTACATATGTGTACATACTATGTATACATATGTGCATATATGTGCACACATATGTACACATATACACACATTTTTATATATACATGTATGTATCTACACATATAATTACTCTGGTAGTTTTAACAAATACAATATTTTTTGATTCTCTTCCTTTGAAGGGGTGGATATTAATGTGCTCTGATTTGAATATATGTGCCCCTCCAAGTATTGTATACTACAGCCTAATACCCAATGTGATAGTGTTACAAGCTTCCCAGTGACACTGCTGTAGGTAGCCACAGGGATAGATTTTTGAGAAATGCTCTCTTGGGTGCCTCCATATCAGCTGAAGAGGGCTTTAGTAGTAGTAGGATTTGTGCATCAATATTTTAGCCAGACTTTTTAGGGGGCTTTTAGAATGGTGACATAGTGAGAAGGAAGGGAGAGGAAGGATCATTAAGCTGTGCTATAAAGCAAACAATAATGCAGACAGAGAACAACAGGAAAGGTGTCCCTGGGCAACGGTTACTCCAATCTCCATGCCATACTGCTCCATATCTGGAAGGCGTTATGCATTAGGGAGGCAGGAAACCATCTGCAAACTGTCCTGGAGCTGCTGATGAGAAGAAATGGATAGTTTACCACCTTCTCTGCAGGAGAAGGAGATTCATTCTGGATAGAAATCCAGCTTCCCATCAGGATTCAATTACAGCTGAGTGATTAAGCAAATGAGAGCAAACTCCATTTGGTGGTGTGATTAGTGCAGGGGCGGTCTACACTCTTGGGTGGTGGGCTCAGCCAGCGCACACTGGGGGAATGATGCATGCTGTTTCATGATTGCAGAACTCAGAAGCTCCACCCTTCTTACAGAGAATTGCCCACAGGTAAGCGATATCAAACAACTCCACAGAAGAGAGAAATGGTCTATTAACATGGTGATGGGAATGAGCATCTTCAGCAAGCTAAAATGTAAAGAAAGAAGATTGGAAAACAGAAGAAAAGAGATAAACATTCTGTTTTGGTCTAATCCTGGAAGGCTTGAATTGTACCTACATACTGAAAAGAAAATCATTTTGTTTGTATCAGATCCATAAGGAAATCTGGCAGGTCTAAAAATTCACATACATCATATGGAGATGACTTCAACTCAAGCATACATGTTATGCCAGAAATGTGTCCATGTGAGAAAATAATGCAGGTTCTGTGTGTTAACAACAAAGAATGGAGTGGCACATACCATACACAGACACACAGACACACATACACCCACACACACATGCATGCACATGTGCGCAATCAGATATTGGGCGGCTTATTTCTCAATAGTGATGATAACTGAGCACATGCAATCATATTTGCACCTGAAGCTGCTGCCCTATTGAATGCAAATTCACTCTCTGTGGTTTATGTTCAGCCAAGTCCCTCAGAGGGAATTTGGTTTGCACACTGGGACATGTCTGATGCTACTTGGGCACCACCACACATAAGTAAGTTACATTAAAAAAAAGTTGTTCAGCAGTAAGTGCTTAAGAATCTAACTTTTGGGGGCTGGTGAGATGGCTCAGAGGCGTAAGTGCCCGCCTGGCAAGCGCGAGGGCCCGAGTTTGACTCCCGGAACCCACATACGACAAAAAGGCTGGTGATATCACTCAGTGGCACGGGCGCCTGCTGGCGCACGAGGTCCTGAGGTCAACCCCCAGTACCCACAAAAAAAAAAAAAAAGAATCTAACTTTGAAGGATATTCATCTGCCTGTGAAATCTACTTGGAATTTGACTGTATCAATTGGTGTAGCTACTTTTCAGTTAAATCACCCTTTTGGGAGCATAAATACATAGACCTAAATAGTCTTATCATAAATGTAAATTAAGACCCATGTCACATATGGGACAGCTCCATTCATGGTAGTATTGACTGAGAAAGCCTGTTTTCAGTGGTTTCAGGAGTTACAACTGCTGAGATAATGGGAAGAATTTGAGTCTCAGAAATCAAAGTTCATCTTGATTTGGAGCTGAAGACTGGTCAGATTTTTGTCTGCCCATGGTAGGGAGCAATCTGTAACAGAAGAGAGACCTCAGGAGTCATAGCACAGATTATTTCCAATAAAATACTTTCTTTCTCAAGTGATTATGGATTCTTGTTCATCTATAAAGCAGAAGCAAGAGAAAACTGAAACTGCTTCTACACAGCATATTTCTCTTGATGATTACACCTATTATTTATATATGCCACTTCATTTAGAAAGTATTATTAAGACTATTATGTGCAAGGTTCTGTAGGACTTTCTTTTGAAGGAAAAATATATGTAAGCAGAAGGAATGTTAGAATAATCAGGAAATTGAGATCCAGATGTTAATACCATTAATTGAGATTAATGGTATTAATCATATGAAGGACTGGGGTTCTCTGACTTCAGTCTACATGTCCAATATCATTCTAAGTGCTTTATAGCTACTAACACAGTCATTGGTCATTCCACTCTATGGGAAACAGGCATTGTAAAGTTAAGTAATTCATCTGAAATCACAGATTTAACTGGAGAGAAGTACTAGGATTTTCATTTTCTAGTACTTCATGCTAAGTGGTAAAATAGCTTTCTTTTCCTCATATACTTCACAAATTAAGAGGAGGGGAGAGATAGATAAGTACTGTTATAGTTTAAATGTGAAATGTCCTAAAAGACATTAGGAGTTTGATCCTCAATGTAAGAGAGGTGATTGCACCATGAGGACACTGAACCATCAACCAGCTGATGAGTTCATAGCTGAACGGGCTGTTAGGAGGTGGCGTCCAGATGGAGGAGGTGAGTGCCTGAGGCCATGACTTTGAGAGGTCTAACTTTGCTCTGCTGTTCCTTGCTCTGTTTCCTGGGTGCCATGGTGTGAGAGCAGGTGTCATGTCCTTCTGCCTTCGGCCGTCAGGGCCTTGCAGCCAGCCCAGTACAGACTGAAACCTCTGAAACTGTGACTTAAAATAACCCTTTATTCCTTTAAGTTGTTTATGTTAGGTATTTTGTTCCAGCAACAGAAAGCAGATTAGTTTATATGGTGTAGATGGTAAAATATAGACAAAACAGCTTGTTAGATGAATCAAAGGATTTATGGAAGAAATTCAATCTGAGATGGGATATTTCACATCTGTGGAAGGAAAAATACTTGAAAGAGAAAGATCAAAATGAAAAAGTCATTGTACATAGGACTGTCCACCCCCACACCCCCATCTTTTCTACTAGATTACTGGTTTTGCTGAGGATGGTGAGGTGTTTAGTATACTAAGCAATGGCTTATCAGTGATCACAGCCAAGAGTCACTTATTATGATATCCAGAGCTATTATTGTCCTCATGGCACCACTAAGCCATAAGTAAAAGGCTGAAAACCAACTCTTAAAACCAGTAAGCCAGAAAATAGATGAAATGAGAATCCCTGACATTATACATCACTGAGCAGACGTAACAATGTCAACAGCCATCTACTTCCTGATATGGCAGTGTAAGCGTCCTGCAGTCAGTTTTCTGTTATTTGCAACTTACCATAGTTTTACATGATCTTTGCTTTCAGAGAATCCTCACCTCAGCATAGAGGGGAGAGAAAATTCTTAGAATGTCAAGTAAATCACAAAGCAAAAGATAGAACCAAGAATCACCACTTGCAAGTGGGAAGCAGAAGAAAAGGAAACAGCCGACACCACATAGATTTGTGGACAATTCGTTGGGTGGTAGAGGGACACAAAGTGGAATGAATGCAAGTACTCATATGAAAATTGGAACTATGTGCTGGTGATAGAAGCACCCTTGTTGGAAACTTGAGTTAGTTTAGGGATGTTGGTGTTTCTTAGCTGCTAATTCTGCATAACTTTTGAGACATCCATATCACTTTCCTGATTGAAAAGGGAGAGGGAGGAAAGAAAAAAAGCAAGACCAGATGAATAGCATAAGAAAAGGCTCAGCAGTGAGAATATACATAATATTGTGGAGAACATGGAGAGTGGAGTTTGGCTGCACTGAAGTATTATGAAGACTAAGAGTTAGCCTGCACAAGATGATGACACAAACCACAAGAAGATACGTATTTGGACTAGAAATTTATTGCTGTGTGCTGCCAAGGAGGACTGCACCTATCAGTCAGAGCAAAACTCAGGCACTATCTACATATGCTAATTAGGATTTAGTCCATTATGTCTTTCAGCCAAAAAATGTGGGGCACCAATTCTTTGTTAAATGTGTTCCAGAGTTTCAGTGGCATCATTTGCACCAACTTTGGGACATGTTGAGCCTTAGAGCAGTCTTGGACAAAGCTATTTAAATTCTAGCTGACTTGACTTTATATCACAAGCACTAAAAGAACACTTTGCAGAACCTTCCTGTGGTATACACAGATGATGAAGCCAGCCCAGAGAGCATACGTAACTGCATCAGAGCTGAGACTGAAATTAAGCTTTTTGATTACTGCTTTGACAGTTTTTTCAGTTTGTGAAGCTATGCTCTACGTTACTTTCTTTATAGTTCATATATTCATTGGTTCAGTTAAAATATTTACTGAGTAACTGCTGTGTTTCAGGCACTCTTAGTTGCTGGGAATATAGATATCAACATAAAAGACAAGCATCCTACTCACTTGCACAGGGATATGAACTAATAAGAAAATTTTCCTTTTTATATTCTATTTCAAGGTTGTGACAGCCTCTGCAGAAGCTCTGAGCTTAGCTTACAACCAAAATCCCAGTACGGAACAGCAAGTTCTTCTCAACAGCTGGTATCTTGGCAGGTCGTGAGTGGGTTAATCAAGGATGTGCTCCAATTCAGGGAGCCTTAGAAGGCAAGCTGTTCATTTCCCTGAACAAGAACTAAGAAATTGGCTGATTTTTTAGAATCACTGGTTTTCCCTGCAGCTCAAGTATCCTTGGCAGCCAAAACCAATTGTCACTTGTCTCCAGGCAGATTCTCTGTAAGGATGTCCCACTATATACCCATGGACAATAAAAAGAAAGCCAGTTTATGAGGCTGTAGTATGGCTGGTGTTACCAAACTACTGTTTTCTTTCAGTCAATTCTCACTTGAATATTACATGAGGGAAAAATGATGCATGCATATCTTAGGATTCATTTTCATCTTGAAAATTAGGGAATAGTAGGATATCATGTCTGTATAGAAATCCCTCCAGATAATTTAGAATTTAGTGAGAGTTAAGGGCTAGCATGTATGTAAAGGGAAAAAATTTATATTTTTAGAGCAGTGATTTTAAAGCAGTGTTATTATTTTTGTGAATTTTCTTGTAATCTATGTGTACATTTTTTGCAGTTATACTACAGAAAAATTAAACCTTAAATGTTTGTACTATTTTCCATGAATGATTTAGTAAGTACCTTTAAGTCATTCCTTATTGCTTCTTTCACTGAAATAATAATTCCCCTTCCATAATAACTGATTTTATCAGCTCCAAAGGTTTTTTAATGTCTGCATTTTAATTTTTTATTATTTGTTTTTATGGTGCTGGGGACTGAGTCCAAGACCAGATGCATGCTGAGAAAGTGTTATACCACTGAGCTACAATCTCAACCCTGCCTCCATTTTTACTTCAACTCCAGCACTGATATGTTTGCAGAACTGGAGGTAGTAGTCCATTTCATAGACAAGGTGACTGGGGCTTGGAAATTAAGTTAATTTGTCAAATGCTACATAGCTGAAGGCAGGAAAAATTCAAAAACTCTTGACCCTCTGTCCAGAGCTATTTCCTTACCAGCCTTTATGAATTATTATGTTGAGATTTCTCTCTCTCTCCCCACTCCTCACTCTTGTGTCCATCACACTTCTCCCAAATGAATCAATATAGCAGAATAAACAGAATGCTTATAACTCCTGTGTGATCTTCTAGGATGTCAAACCCTTCTGATAGTGGACATACAGTCCTTTCATTTAATACATCAGTGCCAGATATTTTAACTCAAACCCTTCAAACAAATCTGTGTTTCTTTGCATAGCCTTAGATGAGAAAATGGATTGGATTTCATCCTGTCAATAGCAATAGGGATAACTTGTAGTCAGAACTCCAAGCTTGTTCTGTGTGATTAATGAAATGATTAAATACATTGTACACAGAATCTAACTTTATAAAAAGAAAGCATTATTTATTTACCATTGTATTATCAAGTTGGATGGTGCTTTGGCACATTGGGCATCACAATTAGATAGTATGATTAGTTGTTACTGAATTACTGTCCAAGGCATGACAAAATATAAATCAAGCTTTAACAATTGTGCTCATTTCAACATCTTTTCCTGTAGCTCTTTTCACTCTTTCCATGAAGTGAGTGTCTGCTAAGATTTATCAATATTACAGTAAAATATTACCTCTCTTAAGACTTCAAAGACTACACAAAGTAATAAAAGTCATTTTTAATGAATTTTAGGATTTGTCATTGTTAACAAAATCTTGCTGTTTATCAGTATGCATGTCTCAAACCAAAGAAGTGGAAACAAATGAATCCCACATTTAATAGTTTTAGAAATGTGCCATCTCACAATTTTTCACAAAGTCCAGAGTGAATTTGTGAGAGTTAATTTTGATTTTCAACTTGATCGGATTGGAAGATGGCTGGAAAATTAGTAAAGCACACTTCTGGGTGTGTCTATGAGGTGTTTCTAGAGACAATCAGCCTGTAGGTTAGCAAGTTGAGGGGAGAACATTTGCCCTGATTATGAGTAGCATTGTCCAATAGGCTTGGGCTAGGATGGGAAAAAAAAAAAAAAAGACTGAGGAACCAAAGCCAGCCTGTGCTTGCAAACTCAGTTCTATTTGAGTGGGTGCATCCTTTGCTGCTGCCATCACCTGTGGACATCAGACTTCAGCTTCTTCCACCCTTTGATGGGGACTCACACCAGTGACTGCAGAAGGTTTCCATGCCTTCAGCCTCAAACTGGGGCTGCATCCTTGGTTCCCCTTGTTCCTACTGGATTTTGTGGCTCTCTGGTATACAGAAGGCCATTGTGGTACTCTCCAACCTCCAGTTTTATAAGCCAATCTAATAAATCTCCTTTTTAATTAAGATAGATAGATAGATAGATAGATAGATAGATAGATAGATAGATAGATATACAGTCTGTTCCTCTAGAGAACTCTGACCAATATAGAATAGAATTTTTCCCTTCCTTAGGGAAGAGTATCATATTTAAGGCTTTGTAGTAGCTTATGCTTCTTTTAGCACCATAGGTAAGTTAGGATTCTTGTTAACATCAAAGGCTTTGCCTACTGACCAAAGCAGACAATTTTGTATAAATTTTTCCCGACTTCAAAATCCATTGCTTTGTTGAAACTGTAAGGCTAAGAGTTCACTAACTTTTCCATGTGCACTGAATAGAATAAGGCATCTGAACTGATTCTTCCAATGTACCGATCTGCCCTTGCAAAAGTCCTGCTTATTTCCCTATACTTTCAAGAGCATTTCCACAAGAAGTCAAGCCATGGAAGTGCTATCGAGCTGGACATTCAATATGTAGGTGTTCAGGGAACACCTGAGTCTGAAGAATTCTTTTGTAGTAAATTTTTGCAGATGAAGTTAGTGTACAGATTTGCAAAGTATATGTGGGCTTAATGATAAGATTAATTTGGAAAAAAGTCAGCCTTTTTCAATTCCTTTCACAATTGTTTGTCTAATGAGGGAGCAAACCCTGTGTCCAAGAATCAGAAAACAGGGTCAGGTTCAGAAGAGTCCCAAGTGACTTGCTCCAAGCTGCATCTGATAAAGCCAAAGTCCATTCTAAAATGGTGCTTTTGGTATTAAATCAAAATGGAATTTTTTTCCACACAGCATTGCACATCTTTTTGACATATTCATTTTTATTGTGTTTTATAATAGAAATGAAAGATTTTTCATTTTCAACCAGAGTGTATTCAAAAGAAATAAAATCACACCTTTAAGGACCTCAATATAAATCTGATTTGCCATTTGCAACAGTCTTGAAAAAAAGTAGAAGAGATGCACATCCATATATCCTTAAATCGATAAGGAGACCTGAGAGCTTAAATAAAGGGTGTGACTGTTTTTAAAGGTTTATGTTTTGGGTTAGAAATATTTTTTTAAAGACTGAGACTCAATAAGCGTTATGTTCACCTTTGTCACTGCATATGCCAAAGATTATTACTAAATTAAATAAAACTTAAGAAGAAGGCTATGTTGCATGCATAAGAAATGAATAATTTTGAAAGTAGGTATGCAAATAAGTTATTTCTGATAAACATAGTTGCAGGTTAGTATCAGAGCAATAACCACAAGGAAATAATATGAAAGAAGGGATGTTTGTAGACATTACAGTTTGTATGCAGACTTTATAGCAAGTCAGAAATTACATGAACCTCAGGCTTACCAGTCAGCCCAATGAATACCAAATTACATCTTGAAATTTGATTATACAAAACATGACTTGAACAAGTGGATGTTAGATGTGTTATGGAAAATGCCAAGAAAAAAAAAAACCCCATAACCTTGTAACAAAGAAGATGGGTTTTAACTTAGTTTAAATCAAGCAATCACCTTATATGAGTTCTAAACCAATTCCAGAAAATTTTCTTCCTAAGAGGGTAAGGTACAGATAACATCTCATTCAAATACTTGAATTAGAGACTAGGACTATATCTGTGTCATTACCATGTGTACAATATTTTAAATTAAAAAAAGTAAAGGAATGTACATGATCATCCACATGTAAAGTCATTTGCTATCCTTACCTGGCACATAGATTCGACCTATTTTACCTGCCAAAGACAATCGCTTGGCTTAGGCTCCACAAGTTATAGCCAAACCAAAATCACCTTGACTTCAGGAATGACTAAGACATAAGTAGAAAGCAGACATAAGTAGAAAGATTAAGTAGAAGAGTAAAAAGGTGTAGAGAATCAGGAACACTTTCTTCTTTTCAAACCAAGGATAAAACTGTGCTATTTGGAAAGTAGAAGCATCTGGAACTGCAGCAGGCTCACTCATGGACAAAGTCTGGCCTGGACATCTAGGGTATTGGAGTCTTTATCCAACCCAGGTAAGCACAGTATATGTACACAGCACTATACAGTGTTTTACCCCCAGGTAGGAGTTCCTCTCCCACCTGTATATTTTGGGACTACTACTTCCTCTTATAACTAATAATTATGCACCAGCCCCTATGCAGTACTTATAGATGATATTTAATTCAATAAACTCACACAATAACACTACAGGTATAATCAGATGGGGTTAATGGGAATGGTCAGTCAATAAGAGGTGCCTTGTAGAGAATTTAGAAAAGAAACCTCTAGAAATCATCTGCCTATTATCTTATCCATATAACGGTAATTCTAAACAATCTGTCAAAAATACTAGTCTTCTGAAAAAATCTCTCATTGTTGTAGGCTATGGATCAAGAAACTTTTCTGTATTTACTTCTTGTAAAAATTATTTTTGAGAGGGAGGAAAAAAGATGGCGGATGAGTAAGAAGCACGCAGCAAAACTCTCTAAAAGTTTCCATTCGACTACGGTAATATAGTGACCGGGAGAGCACAGGAGGGGGGGAGATGCCTCCCCAGGACCCAGAAAAGTTCTGAAGCGCAGCTTGGGACCCCCAGCACCAGTGAAGGGTGATTTCCAACAAAGAAGGAACAGACCCCGCGCGCGCACCTTCTACCATCCCAGGAATCAGGGCGCGACAGAAGCTCAAAGCTGCGGACACACGGTGACAGCTAGCGCCCAGGGAGCCCCCACGGAGGATTGCGAGACAGCGGCGGGGCAGGGGAGCGGCGGAGAACTGCGCTGGCCGGCGGTGAGTGAGTGTCTCTCAGCCACAGCTGTCCCGCGCCAGAGAGTGACTGGCCAGGCACCATTGTGGGGGGTGCGGCAAAAATCAGAGTGGTGCGAAAACAGCGCTGGGAACTCATGCCCCGGACAGGGCAGCGCGGTGCCTCTCAGCCCCACGAAAGTGCGCTGAGGGCGGCGGGTGAACGAGACTGGCCTCTCAGCCACACCTGTCCCATGCCAGAGAGTGACTGGCCCGGCGCCATTGTGGGGGGCGTGGCGAAAATCAGAGCAGTGCGAAAGCAGTGCGCTGACAGCGGCAGGCGAAGGAGACCGGTCTCCGCCTGAAAGTCCACGCTTCTGCTCACCACCCGCCAGAGGGCCGCTCTTGGCTTGCTGGGACGGACCTGCACGGAACAGGACTCTGTCATCACACGGTGCCTGCCTACAGCAGAGTCAACACCTGGAACTGATTCTTTTTTTTTTTTTTTTTTTTTTATTATTTTTTTCTCTCTCATTAGTTTTTTGTTCTGGTGAAGGTTTTTTTTTTTTTGTTTTTTTTTTTTTTCTTTCGTGGGGTTTTATTTCTGTTTGTCTGTTTGCTTTGTTGTTTTTGTCTCCATTTTTGTTTCTGTTTGTCTATTTGCTCTTTCCTTCATTATTCTCTCTGGTTTTTACATGAGTGTAAACAGCGCCTCTAACCTCTTTGTGATTGTGGTTGTGATCTGTTCTTCCTTTTATCCTTTCCTTCTCTTTTTCCCACCAGTCCGCTGCACCAGTGCCCCAGTGTTAGTGGGATCCCTCTTGGTCCTCTAACCTTACATCTAATTCCTTCCTCTTCTCCCAATACCCTATTTCCTCATTAACTCATTTCAAATTTAAACTCCTGAGGGGAAAAATTGACAAACTAAGGACTTGTATACTGCATATAATTTTTCTGGTGTGTTTTAGATTTTGTTATATAACCGCAACTCTATACGGCTAAAAGTGGTAAATAACTGGTTAGCTCAGTCTGTCATTTTCTAGGCTGTGTTTGATGCTTCAGTTACCATGATAGCCAAATGTAAAATAATTGTCCTAAATAGCTTTCCTTCCTGATATTCCATGATTGATATTGACTAAGGGAAACAGAAAATACAGTGGCACAGTACCAAAGAATCAAGGACTGGGCCAAACAGGTAGCAACTTCTCACATCCAATGAATTGAAGAGGTAGGATCTGGCAGAAAGCTCAAAACCCAAAAGCAAGCTCCACTTGGAAGATACTGCAGAGAAGTAGTCATCTTCTAAGGATCTTGAACACTAGCAATAAAGTAACCTATCATAGGTAATTTACAAACATCACCCCAGGAATTAAAGAGAGAAAAAATGAGACGACACTTAAACAAGATGCAACCCCACACATCCAATTCACCAAAGGCAAACCTAGGGGGCAATGAGGTGGGACAATCCGAAAGCCACCCACCTGGCCTATCTGAAGGGGTAACAACAAAACAACTGAATGAGGCTCTGGAAAAAATTAAAACAGAAATAATTTCACAGATAACTGCAGAGATAATGTCCACAATGAAGACCATGCTTAAGGACACTATAGCTGATACAGACAAAAATATAGATGAGCTTAAGAAAACTATAGAAACCATGAATGCTCAGCATAGGAAAGAAATGGAATCCATAAGGCAGATTCAAGCAGATATCCAAGAGAACAAAAATTCCATTGAAAGTATTTGTAGCAGATTAAGAAAATGCGAGGACAGGATCTCAGATATAGAATACAGGCTTACAATTAGTGATCATGAAAAGAAAGAATTCTTAAAAACAGCAAGGGACCAAGAAAAATCAATTCAGCAGCTGCTAGGTGACTCAAAGATAAACCACTTAAGAATAATTGGAATAAATGAAAAAGCAGGAGATAGCATCAATGACATTAAAACCTTGTTTAAAGACATTATTACAGAGAACTTTCCTGGAAGAGAAAAAGAATTTGACCCCAACATAAAGGAAGCTTTCAGAACACCAACTAGTCATGACCAAAAAAAAAACTTCAGCCAGACATATCATAGTCAAGATCCCAGAAATTCAACAGAAGGGCAGAATCTTAAAAGCTGTTAGGGAGAAGAGACAAATCACCTATAAAGGAAAACCCATCAGAATCACAGCTGACTTTTCAGCACAAAACCTCAAGTCAAGAAGAGCTTGGAATGATGTATTTCAAGCTCTAAAGGAAAATAATTTTCAACCCAGATTGATGTACCCCACAAAACTATCTTTCAAAATGGATGGAGAAATAAAATACTTTCATGACAAAGAACATCTAAGAAAATTTATGACCACCAAACCAGTACTCCAAAATGTTCTGAAGGACATTCTAGAAAGAGATAGGAACCCCAACAGAAGGGATCCACCAGGCAGGGCAGATAATTAAATAGCAGGAAAGGGGAAAAACAAACAAAGAGTGGGAACCAACAACAGGAAAATATCATGATAAGTATAAGTCAATACATATCAGTTTTAACCATCAATGTTAATGGTCTCAATTCACCAATCAAAAGGCACAGACTGGCAAAATGGATCAAAAAGCAAGATCCAACAATATGCTGCATATAGGAAACATATTTAATTCAGAAAGAAATGCATAGGCTGAAAGTCAAGATGGAAAAAATTACTCCATGCAACAGGAACCAAGAAAAAGCAGGGGTAGCTATTCTTTTTGCAGACAAAGTGAATTTCAAGCCAAGAATGATTCAGAGAGATAAAGATGGTCATTACATCCTTGTAAAGGGAACAATCCAAGAGGAAGAAATAACGATCATAAATATATATGTGTCAAATACCAATGCACCCAACTATATAAAACAAGTACTAAAGGACATGAAAAATAAAATAAGCACTAATACAGTTAAATTGGGAGATCTCAATACTCCACTGTCACAAAAAGACAGATCAGCTGGACAGAAAATCAATAATGAAATAATATAACTGAACCAAACTTTTGAACAAATGGCCTTAGTAGATGTCTACAGAGTGTTCCATCCCACAACATCAGAATACACATTCTTCTCAGCTGCACATGGGACTTTCTCCAAAATAGACCACATACTAGCTCATAAAACCTGCTTAAGTAAATGCAAAGGAATTGAAATTATCCCATGCATATTATCAGACCACAGTGCAATGAAATTGGAAATCAATGGCAAAAGAAATCACAAAAACTCCCTAAACACATGGAAATTAAACAGCACCCTCCTGAACAACCAATAGGTCACAGATGAAATTAAAGAAGAAATTAGACAATTTCTACAACTGAATGATAATGACAGTACAACATACCAGAACTTATGGGATACAATGAAAGCAGTCCTAAGAGGGAAATTTATAGCATTAAATACTTATATTAGGAAAATAGAACAAGCACAAATAAACAACTTAATGACGAACTTCGAACTTCTAGAAAAAGAAGAGCAGGTTAAGCCGAAAACCCATACAAGGGAGGAAATTATAAAGATCAGAGCATAGATTAATGTATTGGAGACTAAAAAAAAATACAAAGAATCAATGAAGCAAAAAGTTGGTTCTTTGAAAGAATAAATAAGATTGACAAACCCTTATCCAACCTTATTAAAAAAAGAAAAGAAAAGACTCAAATCCATGCAATTGAAAATGAAAAGGGTGATATCACGATGGACCCTGCAGAAATCCAGAAGATCATCTATACCTATTTTAAAAATCTATATTCTACTAAGATGGAAAATGCAGAAGAAATGGACAGATTCCTAGATTCGTATGAATTACCAAAGCTGAATTAAGAAGATTTAAAAATCCTAAATAAACCAATATCAACCAATGAAATTGAAGATGTAATTAAAAACCTCCCAACAAAGAAAAGCCCAGGCCCAGATGGATTCACTGCCAAATTCTACAAGAAATTTAGAGAAGACCTAATGCCACTACTTCTCAAACTTTTTAATGAAATTGAAAGGGAAGCAATACTCCCAAATTCATTCCTGGAAGCAAGCATTACCCTGATACCAAAACCAGAGAAGGACCCAACTAAGAAAGAGAACTATAGGCCAATCTCCCTAATGAACACAGATGCAAAAATCCTTAATAAGATACTGGCAAACAGAATCCAACAAATCATCAAGAAGATTATACACCATGACCAAGTTGGATTCATCCCTGGGATGCAGGGATGGTTCAACATACGTAAATCAATCAATGTAATACACCATATTAACAGAACCAAAGACAAAAATCACATGATCATCTCAATAGATGCAGAAAAAGCTTTTGACAAAGTCCAGCACCTTTTCATGATAAAAACCCTACAGAAAATTGGAATAGAGGGTCTTTAGCTCAACCTGGTAAAAGCTATCTATGACAAACCAACAGCCAATATTATACTAAATGGCCAAAAAATGAAAGCCTTCCCCTCTAAAATCAGGAACAGGACAAGGATGTCCACTGTCCCCACTCTTATTCAACATAGTTCTGGAAACTTTAGCCAGAGCAATTAGACAAGAGAAAGAAATAAAGGGAATAATGATTGGAAAGGAAGAAGTTAAATTATCATTATTTGCAGAAGACATGATACTGTACACAGAAGACCCCAAAAACTCCACTAAAAAACTGCTAGATTTAATAAGCAAATTCAGTAGTGTAGCTGGATACAAAGTCAATACTCAAAAGTCAATAGCCTTCCTGTACACAAATAACAAACTTACTGAAAGAGAAATTAGGGAAACAGTACCTTTCACAATAACATCCAAAAAAATGAAATACCTAGGAATCAACCTCACAAAGGATGTAAAGACCTCTACACTGAAAACTACAGTACTCTGAAAAAGGAGATTGAAGAGGATATCAGAAAATGGAAAGATATCCCTTGCTCCTGGATAGGAAGAACCAATATAGTGAAAATGGCCATACTTCCAAAACTGTTATACAGATTTAATGCAATTCCAATCAAAATTTCAACAGCATATCTCACAGAATTAGAGAAAACAATCCTAAAATTCATTTGGAATCAGAAGAGACCTAGAATAGCAAAGGCAATTCTGGGCAACAAAGGCAAGGCAGGGGGCACCACAATCACCGACTTGAAATTATAGTATAAAGCTACTGTGATTAAAACAGTGTGGTACTGGCAAAAAAACAGACCTGAAGATCAATGGAACACATTAGAAGATGCTGAAACAACCCCAGACATACTAAGCCACCTTATCTTTGACAAAGGTGCCAAACACATTCAGTGGAAGAAAGAAAGCCTCTTTAATAAATGGTGCTGGAAAAACTGGCTCTACACATGCTGAAGATTAAAACTAGACCCATATCTTTTGCCATGCACTAAACTAAATTCAAAATGGATCAGAGTTCTAAATACTAAAACAGAAACATTAAATCTGCTGGAAGGTAGGATAGGTAAATCCCTTGAAGACATTGGTGTAGGCAAAGACTTTATGAATAAAAACTCAACCGCACGGGAACTATCCCAAAGAATCAGTAACTGGGATCTCATCTTATTAAAAAGCTTTTGCACAGCAAGAGAAACCACCAACAGAGTGTAAAGACAACCCACAACGTGGGAAAAAATGTTTGCCAGCTGTTCTTCAGACAAAGGATTACTATCGAGAACATATAAAGAACTCAAAAAAAGTCAGACCTCCCAAATTTAAAGACCCACTCCAAAAATGGGCATCTGAGATGAATACACATTTCTCAGATGAAGAAATACTAATGGCAAATAAATATACAAAAAAATGTGCAACATCACTAGTCATTCGAGAGATGCAAATTAAAACAACACTGAGGTACCATCTCACCCCAGAAAGAATGGCTACTATAAAGAAATCAACTAATAACAAATGCTGGAGGGGCTGTGGGGAAAAAGGAACCCTTCTCCACTGTTGGTGGGAGTGTCGACTGGTACAGCCACTGTGGACGTCAGTGTGGAGATTCCTCAAAAAACTAGGGTTGGAGGTCCCATTTGACCCAGCTATTCCCCTTCTGGGCATCTTCCCAGAAGAATTAAAAACATCATACCACAGCGGTATATGTGCACCCATGTTTATAGCAGCACAATTTGTAATAGCCAGATCTTGGAAACAACCCAAATGCCTATCAACTGAGGAATGGATAAGAAAGATGTGGTATTTTTATACAGTGGAGTACTATTCAGCCATAAAGAAGGATAAACTGGAGACTTTTATAGGTAAATGGATGCAACTCGAGAAAATACTCATAAGTGAAATAAACCGGACGCACATGTGTAAGCATCGTATTGTCTCTCTAGTATGAGAAACTGAAAGAGTAAATAAGATACAAAATGTACAATAGACACGGTGAATCAAAAATAAACTGGTCAATAGGAAAGACCAGTTTCCTATTGGGAATAGGGAAAAGAAAGAAGGGAAAGGGAAAAAAATTGTATATATATATATATAAGATGGTTAAGATAGATACACTACCAATTTTACTTAGTTCATTGAAGAGTAAGGTTTGAGCCAATAATGTTTGGACAATTGAATGCTAATGTCTGGTATCCTGAATAACTAACTTAAAGATAATAATACGTAATGCATTGACCATAGTTACACTCATGTTGTTTTGAAAATTTGTTCTTTTTTTGATTTGTTTTGTTTTTTTCTTCTCTTTAAAATAAAAAAAATTATTTTTGAAACAAAATTAATAAAATTTGTTCTTTGATAAATTTTGAATATGTATAGATTTGCAAAATTGGCAAAGCTGTCAATTTGACATACATATATTGATTTTTTTAACAAAATAACAAATGAGAAACTATGATTTTATTTGTTTTTGCAACAGGCAGAACTGTATCTCTATATAAGCTCAAGTCAATAAAACAATGTATTTAAAACTTGTTCTCTATTTTTTATTCTGAATTTATTATAAGCACATGTATAATGGAGATATGAAAGGAAATAGGATTTCCACCATTTACATTTGTTTTCTTTCCATTATTATTTCTCAAAATTTACTTTGAATTTGAAGCATACCCAAGTTATATAATATTTTATTTTAGAAATGGGCTTATGAAGGTGAAGAGTGATTTATCCAAGATGAACCTGTAAATAAAATAAGCCTCGGAACTAGGCTTAATCGTATAAAAAAATCTACTTATTATGAGGAAGTGAATATTTAACAATAGCCATGAAATTTGAGGAAACATGAGTTAGAGACTGAAAAACTAGATTTAGGTTCTTGGTCTACTGAGGGTTGATTAAATCTAGATTATAACAAAACAGAAGGGGCCACAAAACCTTAGTTCATCTGGTCTAACATTTCCCAAACTGGACCTCTCAATTCAAAGTAAATGATACATTCCATCCTGTTAATTATATGACGCACTTATTTTGAAATTGATTGGTTCATTTGGACTACTAGCATAAGTGCTCTGAATTAATGTTCAACTCTAAGGCAGTATACACACACACACACACACACACACACACACACACACACACACACACTTCCCATGACCCACACTTCATTTCTGAACCTGAACACTCTGGTACTTTGGTAATCACCATTTTGTAACATTGTATATCTGTGATTATGAGTATTGTGACTTCTATTTTGCTAATTAAACCTGCAGAAATTAGTATGTTTCCCTCAATTTCCTTCAAATCTCTTTTTTCTATCACAATTTAACTGAGTTATTAGGGTGCAGTAGAGACAAATTAAGATTCCCAACTATGTTTTCTCCTTGGAGGTAAGATATTGACACTGCTGTACTAGTTATATTTGAAATTTCACTTTACAAAGGTACATAATGTACTTTTAATTAACAGACCTAATCTTCTAAATTGCTTTGATTAATATATTGTTTGAAGCAGCTTTTGTACAAAATTGGACTTACTGGAATTTAAAAATAAAGTATTGGGTCAGGAACCCCATTTATTTTCTTTTAAAAAATGTTAGAGTGTTTTATGTGGGTCAATAATTCTTTGTGAACTTTTTAACTGACAGTAAAATCCATGCATAGAGTTTTAATGAATCATTCCATGACTTGGTTTAGACTGTATTTGTGTAGCTGTTCATCTGAAATGATATTGTTGATCAAAAATATTTGTATCATATAATACTCCCCAAAAGTCATATTAAAACCAATTGCTCCTTATCCAACCAAATGCCCATCCAAATTCTTTTCCTTGATTTGGCTTTAACATAAGTGCTTTCAATTTTTAGAATCTATTTTAAAATCACTCTCTCATAAACATTAAATACATATCCCCATGAGAACTGGTTCATCCTTTTATTATTCTGTGTTTGCTTAAGACTTTGATATTTACAGTAACTTTCTAATACTAACAATAATGAAAACTTCGTCAAAAATTTTGAGTGTTTAGTGTGTGCCAGGCTTTTCATCTTTTTTTTTTTTGTGGGTATTGGGGGTCGACCTCACGACCTCACACGCCATCAGGCACCCGTGCCACTGAGCGATATCACCGGCCCTTTTTTTAGTATGTGAGTTCTGGGAGTCGAACTCGGGCCCTCACGCTTGCCAGGCAGGCGCTTATGCCACTGAGCCATCTCACCAGCCCCTTTTCATCAATTTTTATATGCATTATTATGTAATTTAAATTCACAAAAATTTATGATGAGCAAAACAAAACTCAAAGAGATCAAATACCTTTCTCTGGACTATGTGCCTATGACGCAGCCAGTTCAAGCATCCTAACTCAGCCTAACTCCTAGGATCAGTGTGCTCAACCATTTTCCAGAACTGAGAGCTCAGAAACTAATATTTAGATAGGTTCAAGTCAAGCCCACATAACCAGGAAGTGGTGATCAAGGTGAATGTTGGTTTCTGAATAAGCCAAGCAGAATTAGACTACAGGATTGAAGCCACCTGCATACAATTAGCAATTTAAGATTAGGATCAATGATAAATTTTAGTCCTAAATTTGCAGGCTCAGACCTTCATTGTGAGTTGGCTAAACTTTGGATAGAGCGGACAGGAAGAATGAAATTCCTCTAATCTATATTTTCCAGGTGAGTTCCTCTCTTCAAGCAAATGTCAATGAAAGGGTACTATGGTCCAATACATTTGAGGAAAATTTCATATTATCTTTCACTCTTGATATTTCACAATGTGACTTTAATTTAGTAAAGATTTTGATAAACTCTGTACAAAAATGGATATTCTTAATTATATCTAATCAATTTTTACTTAAATTTATTAAATCACAGATTACATCTTTGGTAGACAGACTAATAGCACCCCAATGATACCCAAGCCTTACTCCCCAGAAACTCTAAGATGTACCTTACACAGCTAAGGGAAATTAAGGTTTCACATAGAATTAAGGTTACTCATTGGCTGACCCTGACATGAAGACATTAATCTGGATGATTGAGTGGGTCCACGGTAATGGCAAGTGCAGAAAGTTAAAGAGAGAAGTAGAGAGGGTGGAAGGATGGGGAGAGAAAGACAGAGACAGAAAGAGAAACAGAAACAGAGATTTGAGTATCAGAGACTTGAAGATGCTGTAATGCTGGATTTGAAAATCAAAGGGGCCCTCAGCCAAGGCATGATGGCAGCATCTGGAATCTGGGAAAGGGATTCAGCCCTGCTAACACCAATACTTTGATTTCCAATACCCTGATTTCAGAACATTAGACATATTTTGGACTTCTGACCTCTAGTACTATAAAATAATACTTCTACACTATTTTAAGCTATTAAATTTAAAGTAATCTGTTCTAACTGAAAATAGAAAAATGAATATACCACGTTTCTCATAACACTTATTGTCAAATTTAATTTTAAAAATTCCAATTTAATTATTATCCTAGCTTGGACGAGATAAATCTTGAAAGCTTGAAAAAAATAAAACTCTGATGTTTTAACAAGAGTGTAATGTGCTAAGAGTGTAATGTGCTCACGGATCTTGCAGGTAATGTAAAGTGCCAACTCTGACTCTGGGTCTTAGTAGGGCCTGAAATTCTCCATTCCTAACTGGTGCTAAGATAATGTTAACTCTGCTAATCTGATGTTCACTTTTGGGAAAGCTTAAATAATACCTTTAATATAAAAAATCCCCTGCCCTCTTAGGAAAGCTTAGTAAAAGGAACTCTAGGAAGTTACAAAAAGCAAATGGTTATTTTTAGAAAAATGATCATGGAAATAGACTAGTAACTATTGTCCCAACTATCAGTATTTATAACAGAAACATTTTTAAGGAAAAAGTGATAGAAGGAAAAGCCACAATTTATTAAATGCTTTCCTCTCTAACAATTTAGTCCAATCTGTCTCACTGATAACACAGGAGACATAGGACACAAAAAAGCAGGTTTTATGAAGTATTCTCAGTTTGATCACAAAGTCTCAAGAAGTACCTATTTTAGCACTGAAAAAAAGCATTAGATTTACACAGAATAAAATGCTAAATAATTAAAAAAAGAATCTGGGGATTTCTGCCTTGTTTTCTTTTACAGACAATATTTTAAAGCCAATTTTATTTCCAGTGTTTCATACTTGTTTTAGAAGTACCTCTGTGCATGGAACCAAAAAGCCTCATCAATTATTTTATTTCATACTTGCCTGGAGAATGGAAAAGAACTTAAGTAAATTTGAGAGCTCCAAAGAGAACCACTCTCTACTACATCTGCCAGCACAAAAAGAACATACTTCTTATGGTTTTTATCAAAGTAAATTCAGTGTCCGCATAAGGTACCCAGCTAAAATCCCCAGAAACATACATATCCTCCTGATCTGCAAGTCTGGCAATGGTGATAAAAGCTTTTTCTTATGCCTGCTTGGTCTCATGGGAGAGTGTGTTTCTCAACCATTTCTACTTCTATGGTCTTTATATAAGAATATAGAAATTACAGATTAAACTATAACCAACTCAGAGATTGTAGGCACTTTGAGGATTAACTCAAATATATCATTTTGTGCCTCAGGAAATCTATTTAAACATGATCATGTGTAAAATGTTATAGAATTTTTAAAGCACTTTATAATAATGCTTGGGGTATACTTTTCTGAGCTGCATTAAGTGCCAAGCCTCACAGACCTTGTGTCAAGTGCATTATACATTTAATAGCATTTACATTTCATGACAGCCTATGAAGTAGGTACTATGGTTGTTTTAGCTATGCAGATGCACGAGTTGAAGCACAGAGTCATCACATATACTGTGTGTATGTTTCTTGTGGTCCCATAGCTAATATGAAGAAAAGCCAGGATTTGAATCTACAACCCTGACTCCAGAGCTCATTTTAACAACCATATGTCAAATTCTCATCACAATTCCAAGTAGAAAACTGCATTGACCAGAAGAGGAAACTGATACCCCAGGAACATGATATTCAAATCTGCGTACAAACCATGACAAGACGACATATTTGACTGCAGAAGTTCTGTCTCTACTCTCTAGAAATCAAGAACTTTACAGCTGCTTCTGGTGCACTTGCTCCTTCTGTTACTGCTTCCTTGAGTTTTTCTAATGTAGATGGCTTCAACATGACCCAGCAGTATAAAGGGCTAAGACCCCTACACTTGTGGTAATTAATAAAGATATCAATGCTAAAATATCAGGGACTTTCCAATTAAACAATATCTAGCTTTTATTTATTTATTTTTATTTATTTATTTATTGTGGGTACCGGGAGTCAAACTCAGGACCTCGCGCTTGCGAGCAGGCGCTTGTGCCGCTGAGCTATCTCACCGGCCCTAGCTTTTATTTTAACAAAAAAACATTCCCAGTGCTGATAGGAATATGCCCCAGCCTTGGAAGCAATGCATGTTGCAGAAGGTCACCTGTGATCAATCACCACGTCCCCTTCTTGACATCTGGATCACACTGTGAAGTTTTATAGGGAAGGGTATGAACTAACATTTTCAGAACTTGAGGATATCAAACTGTGATCACGTTGTTAAGAGTCTCCTGGTAGGAGACTGGGACTTCAGAAGAGCATTTTTAAAAAAATTCAATGACTATGAACTACCTCAAGTGTACTTTGTCCCTTTCTCACACATATATAATTATGAAGTTTCTGTAAATTATGCACAACATGGAAACGGTCAAGCTGTGTCTTCTGGAAATGGAGCCGACAACTCATGAAGGTCTCAGGCAGCTGCTCACCACCCTGCGTGGTCACTTATTTCTAGCTACCTCCAATACTTGCTGGTTTCTCCTCTCTGCAGAGGATGCCTTTTGCTTACTCATGGCTTCTGTTTTGTCATCACTTGAACTCATTCACATCTGCTGGTAGCTGAAGCACTAACTCTCAAAATCAACACTACAGCTAAGTGGCCCAATCTTTAAGACACGCACCACATGGCCTGGTCAGATATCCCCTCCTCTTGCAGTCAATCACTCAGAGAGGAACAGGAGTCCTGTATGATACCCAGACTCTTCCTCTAGCTAGGAATAGGGCTGAAGTGACATATGTGTGCTGTGTAGCCCTGCCAAAATCACCCTACTCATATCATGTTGAAAGGGATCCAGTTATGTCCACACTTTATTATTTAAAATAAAGGTAGTTTGCTTAGATTTCAAGGCTGTCAGATAATAGAACTTTATACTTTTAATTGACAAATCATTCCAACAAAAATCTTATATCAACTCAGCTGTGAGTAAATCTATACCATTTTCAAAATCTATATTGAAAAACTAAAGCAGTAGCCTATGCCTTATTTAATGTTCACTCCAAAGAGGATATTAGAGTCATAAATTCTCATAGTTGAAAGGAAACTACAGAATCATCTATACTGGATCTGACATTGTCTTTCTTCTGACACCAAAGTAATAAGATTTCAATAACATTAAAATTTATAATCTTTGGCCTACCAAAATGCTAATTGATGATTGCGTGCTACCATTCTTTTCTGATTCAAATTACTGTTTGTATCCAACCCATTCATGAAGTCCCAAGAATTCCCTGGATTCCAGGGTTTTCACGTTTTTTCTCATAATGATGTTGGAGATTCAACCATGTATGTCATCCTGGCTCTTGTCATAATTTCTGAACTTGCTCGTGCAATCATTTTATTCAGTGTAGTAAGCATCAAGTGAGTTCTAAGAATCCTATCTTATGCATCATGTCCCTGATACCTAAAAAATTCCTAGTGTTAAACAGGCACTCAAAAAATACATGTCAACAAATATTAACTCAAAAACTCTGTGTGTTAAATAATCAATCAAATTAAAAGTAAATATGGTAGAGGGAAGATAATCTTCACTGTTAAGAAGCTTACTTGCCGGTGAGACGGCTCAGCGGCTTAAGCGCCTGCCTTGCAAGCGCGAAGGCCCGAGTTCGACTCCCGGATCCCACATACGAAAAAGGGGCCGGTGATATCGCTCAGCGGCACGGGTGCCTGTTGGCGCGCGAGGTCCTGAGGTCGTCCCCCCGGTACCCACAAAAAAAAAAAAAAAAAAAAAAAAAAAAGAAGCTTACTAAAAATTAATAGAGCAGTGACATCACTTCTTTAAATAGGGGCATACTGTATAGTTATCAATTAAAATATGTTTTTCATTTATCTGAGCATTTACTTGCACGAATTAGACAAATAATAGCTCTTAGACTTTATCAAATTGTTTTTAATTTTATATTTAGTTTAACCCTGATAAATTTGAGGACAAAGTGAAGGCCTAACACTAATTTTTAAGGCATGACACTAATTGAGCTTAGAAATTCTTTAAAATATCTTCCATTAACCATGTCCTTACAGTTTTGTGTATGTCTTAAGGATGGTCTTCTTGTATTTTATCAGTGCTTAAAGTATTGTTTATTATCTTAACTAAATAAAACTCTCCATGATATAGAAATGCTTATATAGACTTAAGAATAAGAAATTCAATAGTAATTCCAAAGCAAATATTGAAAAGACAACATAAAAAATCAAGAAGTATTTGTCTTCAGCAATAATATATGACTTTAGGATTCTTAACATCTCATAAAATCATTATTAAGCCTCCTACTAGCCTAAAGGAGAAAAAGATTCAAAACATAATAAGTAGGTGACACAGCCATCTTTTTAAACTAATGCTTATGAAAACTATAACCCATTCCCATAGTACACACTCCAGCCCACTCTCCTTTTTATTTTATTTTTTCTTGTCCTTTTCAACTTATTTTATCCTAGAAACAACCTGTAAGTACATAGACAATACAATTTAAATTTTCAAAATGTAGAGGAAGAACCATTTCTTCTTAATTCAAAGATATGACTGCAGACAACCAGATTGATATCTCAACCCATACCAACTACCAAGTGGCTTGAACTGGCCAGCATGGTCGAGTTGAACCAATATGAGACACTTCTCTTCCATGAGATAAAGAAGATATTGGATAAAAATAATTTTCAAAAATAGTATTACTTGGCAAAATAAAGCACTGCCAATCTTATGTTAGCTCACTTGTTTGTTTTCTTAGAACATTTTGTAGTCCACAAAACCCAACATCTTAGAAATCACTGAATCCAGAATAAAGTCTTTGAAAGACAGACAATCTAAGGATAAACCTGAACTCCAGGGTAATGTGGGCAATAAACATCAATAAGGAGTTGCCAAGTACAATATCTTCAAATTCTTTCATGCGGAGACAATTTAAACAGTGGTTGTGTGCAATAGCTTGGTCATGGGAAAAACAGCGAGCTTTTTTAGTGGACTCATTACCAGTCATAACAATACCATTAATTGGTTCAAGTTCAAAACAAGCAACCCTTATAACAGTTCCTCACTATAATTTGGGAAACAACTGGACTTTCACAATAAATCAATTGTTGTTCAGCACAATAGTAGCAAAAGTAACTACTGTTATATTACTGTGCCAACGAAGTACTTCTCTATACATGATACTGTACATGTGATGCTTACTACACAACAGGGGTTTAGAAAAATTACACAAGCTACCTAAGAAAGAACAAAGGACATAAATTTCTAACGTCAGAAACAAGAGAGGAGAGGGCACATCATAGATCCCAAGGATATTAAAATGATAATAAAGGAATATCATGAACAACTCAATGCCTACAAACTTGATAATGTAGAAGAAATAGACCAATTCTTGAAGACACAATCTGCCAACACTCCCAGAAGAAATAGACAGCTGAAATAGGTATATATTAAGCAATTAAAACAATAATTAATAACTTGCCAGCCAGTAATCCCAGCTGGCACATACCAGTAATCCCAGGACAAGGGAGACAGAGGAAGGAGGATCACTTGAGCTCAGGAGTTTAAGACTAGTCTGGATATACAGTGAGACCCAATATCAAAACCAACAGCCAACCAAACAAAACAAAACTTTTCTAAAACAGAAAGCAGCAAGCCTCAATGGGTTCACTTGTGTATTCAACTAAATAACTAAGAAATTACATGAATTCTTTAAAATATCTTTCAGAAGAATGAAACAGAAGACATACTTTTCACTCGTTCTATAAGGATAGCATTATGCTAGTGCAAAAACCAAAGAAAGACATTACATGAAATATTAACTGAAGACCAATATCTATCAAGAACATGGATGCAAAAATCCTCAACATAATACAGTATAAGCAATTAAATCCAACAATGCATAAAATGATTTATACAAAATGACCTAAAAGGAATCAGCTCAGGTACACAAGCTGTTCAACATTTGAGAAGCAATCCATCACATCAAGAGACTACGAATGGTATATTACATGATAATATCAGCAGATACAGAGAAAAGTTTTTAAAAATCAACGCGTATTCGTGATTAAAAGTTTTAAAGTTCAGCAAAATAGGAACAGAGAGAAACTTACTACAAACAATACCTAAACAAAACCCTATGGCTAACAACACACTCAAGAAACTCTCAAAACTTTCCCAATAAAATCAGGAAAAAGGCAAGGATGTCCCCTCTGGCCACTAGTTTTCACCATTGTACTGGAAGTCCTAGAAAGGATAATGGCATAAGAAAAGAAATAGAACATTTAGAACATTTATGTAAGGGGAAGGAATAAATAAAATGTTATAGATACTATGATTTCTATGAAGAAAATTTTAAAAATTGACAAAAACCTCCCAGAATTAAGAAGTGATTATAGCAAAGTTTCAGGAAATAGAAAAAAGTTAATTACTTTCCTATATACCAGCAATGAACAAGTGAAATTTGAAATTAAAAGTACAGTATCATTTTCACTGTCCCCCCAAAATACTAAATACTTAGGTATAAACCTAACAAAATATGGACAAGATGCATATGCAGAAAACTATAAATCTCTGATGAAGAAATCAGAAAAGAAACTAAATAAATGCAGAGATACAGTAAGTCCCTGACTGACGAATTAGTTGCATTCTGGGAGAATGTCCATAAGTTGGATTCTTTTGTAATCTAACAAAGTGAGTCTTATACAGTACACCTGTGAAAGTTTGCAACCCAAATGTTCCTAAGCTAAGGGACTTACTGTATCTTGCTTTATTGATAGGAAGCTTCAATATTGTCAAAATATTAGTTGTTTTCACTTGATCAATGTAATGTTGACAAATTACTGTACTTTGTTTATTGAAAATCAGATTCTAAAGTTCATATAAGGAACCAGAAGATCCAGAGTAGTTAACACAATATTAAAGAACAAGACTGAAGTTTGAGAATTCTCACTTAAAATACTACAGTATTTTAAGAAATACTATAAAACTATAATAATCAAGAATGCATTTAGCAAAAGAAGACAAACAGATCAATGGAAGAGAGCAGAAAACAGAACAGAGAGCACAGAAGCAGACATGCATAGTCAACTGATCTTAGACAAAGGGAATCTTGACATCTACCTTACCCACTTCACATGAATTAAAAATGGATCACAGACAAATGTAAAATGTAAAACTATAAAACTTTTAAAAGAAAATGAAACAAAATCTAAACAACTTTGAGTTTGAAGATAACTTAGTAGACATTTCACCAAAGGCATGATCTATGAAAGAGACAATTGATTAGCTGGACATTAACTTTGGTTTGGTACAGAACCGTGTCCAAGGAATAAAAAAAGAAGACAGACAGGAGAAAATATTTGCAAAAGACTATCTGGTAGAGGATTATCCAAACTATACAAAGAATCCTTAAAACCCAACAATAAGGAAACACTCCAATTTAAAAATATCCAAAAGACCTTAACAGACACTTTATCAAAGACACACAGATAGCAGATAAGCATGTGAAGATCCACAATCTACTTCACATACGTTAAATTTAAACAATGAGTTACTTCTACACACCTATTAAAATGACCAAAACTCAGAACACTGACGATACCTAATGCTGGCAAGGATCTGAAGCATCCAGAGCTCTCATTCACTGCTTATGGGACTGAAAAAAATCCCACTTTGAAAAACAGTTGGGCCGGTGAGATGGCTCAGCGGCGTAAGCGCCTGCCTTGCAAGCGCAAGGGCCCGAGTTCGACTCCCGGATCCCACATACGAAAAAAAAGGGGCCGGTGATATCGCTCAGCGGCACGGGTGCCTGTTGGCGCATGAGGTCCTGAGGTCGACCCCCCGGTACCCACCAAAAAAAAAAAAAAAAAAAAAGAAAAACAGTTTGGTGGTTTCCTATAAAACTATGCATTCTATTATCATAAGATCCTGTAATTGCACACCTTGGTATTACCCAAACTATTTTAAAATTTATTTCCATGCCAAAAAATGTGTGTATATTTACAGTAGACTTATTCATAATTGCCAAAATTTTGAAGCAACTAGGATGTCGTCACTAGATGAATGGAAAAATACCGTGGTAAATCCAGATGATGAGATATTAAAATTAGAATTTTAATATATAGCATTTATATAATTTCAATATAAAATTATATATAAATGTTGTTTTAAAATATATTAATTATTATCTATTATTATACAATATACATTTTATAAATAAAAGTTTTATAATACATATAAGATATATTTGTGATATGATTTATAATATATAAAATATCACATATATGATATACATTTGTAATACATATATATGTAACATTTTAATATAGACTACTGTATTAAAATATTTAAAAGGAATGCACTATCAAACCAGAAAAAATGGGAGTAACCTATAATACATATTACAAAATGAAATAAGCCACTCCAAAGATTTTGTGTTGCTTATTATATGAAATTCTGGAAAAGGCAAAACTATGGAGGCAGCCAAAATATCAGTGGTTTTTAGGAGCTGGGGAGAAGGAAGGATAAGTAATAAAGATAACAGAGGATTTATACACAATGAAACCATTCTCCATGATATTATAGTAGTCCATATATGTCATTATACATTTGTCCAAATCTGTAGAACATGCAATAATTCCATAAAGCCTAGTGTGAACTCTGGCCTTTAGGTAAATACGATGTGTCACTGTAGAGCCATCCATCATAACAATCATGCCACTCTGGTAGAGGATATTGATAATGGGGGCTACACATGTGCAGAGGCAGTGAATATAAGGAAAATTTCTCTATCTTCTGCTATTACATAACCCTAGTACTGCTCTAAAAATTAAAGTCTATGAAAAATATTGGAATAACTGCAAAACATTTTTCACTTAGTACAGTGGTATGTGATCTGCAAACAATCATCTAAAGAAGTACTCTTGTGCAGTCTTAACTTGTGATCAGCACTGAGCACTGACTGGTAGGGAGCTCAGGGCAGGCTCTTTACGTACAGGGGAAAGACCACCGGGTTGGATGTCAGAAGCCCAAGGTACTCCAGCCTCAGCTATTCATGTACAAAAGTATGCACATAATTTGGCCTACATCACACAGCAGGTGAGTCCACATGAGATAATGCATATTATAAATTAATGCTGAAAAAAAGCCAAGCATATGAGAGGAAGAGGAGAAAGGCTGTGGAGGGAAAAGAGTAAAGTGAACGAAGGACTAGAAGACGGCAAATGGGAAATAAGATGGAAGGTTAAGAATAAATGATTGAATCTAAACTACCAAAGTGGATTTCTTCAATAAAATGTGATTATGATTTAAAGCTCCTAGATAGGTCTTCTCCATGCATCTGTCACAATACATAAGATTACTTGTTCCTTAATTCTTTCAGATGGGGCTAAGAAAGACCTTGTTAAAATATAAACACTGATCTCAGAGGAAGGGCAAGCTCAGCAGTTAACAGCTGTCAAGAGTGCCACACAGATGTGCTGACAAGATTCCCTAGTCACTCAGCCGAGAAAGCCTGCAGAAAATAGCAAGTAGCTGTCCCAAGTGGTTTTTGTTTTACTTTCCCTTTGTCTTTTTTAACACAAGGATAGGCTAGACTGAGAACATGCTTAGAGTGATGGGGAGAAGAGTGTTATTTGAACTTGAAAAATCAGCAAGGCAATTTATTAAAATGTAGTTTCTGATTCAGTGAGTCTAGAGTAGGATGTGAGAGTCTGCATTTCTAACCAGTTCCACATTTTATTTCATGAAGCTGCTCATCCTAACCGACACTGGGAGGATAAAGAACATGTATCATTCTTTATCCAAGCTGAGGAATCCCAGAGAATATCTCTGGATGGCTATGAGACAAGTAAGTGAGTCTTGATAAAATTAATAAATAACTCTGAGGAAATGAGATGCTGAAAAAAACTTACATTTTAAGACAAAACCTAAACAAGAAAATGTTCATCTACCTTTCAATAATTATTTACCCATCACCAATACTACAGACTAAAATACTGTGGTATGCAAAAGAAAGACAATCTTTATCCTCAATGAGGTTAGGTTAGAGTCTGGGGGAAGAGTTAGTTACCAAAACCAACAGACACATAAATGGGAACATGATTATGAAAAGCTCTCAGATCAAAGGTGGTGTTAGAAACCTTAAGGAGACCACAGATGTCATTCATGGAGGAAATAGCAACTAGCTGATATTTAAAGCAGTGGTTCTCTAGCATGATTCTCCAGATCAGCAGCAGGACATGGAAACTTCTGAAAAATGTGACTTCTCCAGCCACACCCAGAGTCAGAAACTCTGGTGGTAGAACCCCACAGTAAGTGTATTCATAGGAAGATTTCATGCAATTCTGATGCAAGCTAAAGTTTAAGAAATATTAATCTAGAGAAAGTGTAGGAGTTGACATGCAAAACACCAGGGAATTAGAATGAGAGATGAAAAGGTGTTCTTAGGGAAACAGCAAGAGTGAAACCCCAGCTGGGAAGTGCAGAAGGCCTGAGAGTTGAAGATAGATTTGGGAGAAGAAAATAATCCTCCATGGCTTTCAAAATTAAAAGTAGCCAAATGGCATCCCAGAGACTGAATGTACTCAGAACTGCCTTCCTTAGCCAGCAGAAAATCAACTAATTTGAATGACTAGAAGAAGCTGGATCTTCATGCACTTACATCACCAGCCTGGTTCCCAGTGTCCTTTGATTTTGCAACCTTTGCTGAACCAGAGGAGTGATTGGGATGCACTGTGCTGAGAGCAAGAGTCTCAGCCATGGCTGCAAGTTCTTGTTAGAATCACCTAGGGCCTCTAAACAAATGAGATGCAGGAGGCAAACCCAGAAAAGCCAGAACAAACCAGATCTCTGGGGGTAACTGGCATCACATTTTTTAAAGCTTCCCAGGTGATTTTAAGGTACAGCAAGTGTTGCCTGAATGCTTCACCACTCAGTTTGAAAAATAAGAAACAAAGTCATGGCTCTGGTAGAATTTCTGATGATGGTTAAGCTGGAAAAGAACATAAAATTGGCTGCCTCATTTAAATCTGTTTACACTGCAAAGTTGCTCTGTTAAATTTTATATTCATTTTCATGAACAGAATGGATTATGGACCCCAACATGCAACCGTCTTTCAAAGTATGTGCTTCTAGTGAAGCCTATTAATTTGCACAATTAATACATACTGATGAAAACAAATAAAAATGTGCTTCAGAGGAAAACTGCCTTGTTTAGGACACACCCTTTGAAGTTATCAGTTCTGATTATATGGGATTGTGTCATTTCATTACCTTTGAGATATTTTACAACTCCAAAGTGTAGATAACTAACATTAGGGAGAAGAATTCTTGTCTAAAGACATGCAAATAAATTATGTTATATGGAAGGTAAGTTTACTGCCCTCTCCCTCCCAGAGCCAATGCATCTACTGCAAGTTCAATATCCCTAATCTATTAAATACACGTACTCTGGATTCTCCTTTGAATCAGTTGTAAATCTCTCCAGTTCCTTCATTAATAACTACACTAGAAAAAATCAATGTATTCACTTCAGATCTGCATGGGAGTCATGATTTCACCTTTTTTGAAATATATTTTAACAAAACCTTGACTCTAAATTAGTGCCAAGGACTTTTGAGAGATGGAGAGGCTTAACAGTTTCTCTGTTTCAGCTAACATAAAGGAATCAGGGCCTTCTACTCTCTATTCTCTTCCTGGGTCTATAAAACTAAGCTATTCTGAAAGTACAGTCCTAAGCCCCTGGCTCCCAACTCCTTTTCAGAATACTAATTTATGCATTTTTCTTATTGACACACACCAGTAAAACAACCAGCTTCAAGAAGGTCCTATGGTAACAACACACTGGTTTCATTGGTGGAGATAGAATACATTTCTCCTGCTTTTCTCTTTAGAGACAGTCTGTGTTTCCTTACCACCTGGTGTTCTTGTCAACCAAAGATAGCCAGTTAGGTCTAATCACTAGTTGCCAAAATACGTAACACTTCTGTATTTGACTTGTCCAATTTCTGTAGCTAATAATGTAAGACCACAGACTGGATACGTTACAAAGAAAAGATTTAATTGGGTTTACCGTTCTGAAACTCCAAAGTCAAGGGGCCACCTCTGTCGATGGCCTTCTTGCCGACAGAGTCCCCAGCTGGTACAGGAACTACCACCGCAAGGGAGAGGAGCACACACATCTATGTTGTGTCCTCCAGTCTCTCCCCCCATCTCTATTTTTAAACATTTTCTGTGCTAATGTTTGGACCCAGGGCCTCCTGCACACGAGGCAAGTACTCCATGACCCTCTCTCTCTTTTCTTATAAAGCCACCGAGATTCAATCTTAGAGACTCCTTTTTAAGGAGCAGTATTTAATCCTAATCACCTACCACGGCTCTGCCCTTAAAGATGGAAATCATATTAGTACATTTCTACCCTTTTAATTCCTCACAATGGGGAATAGTTTCCAGCATGCATTTTCAGAGGGGACAAATCATATTCAAACCACAAAAATTTTCAACTTGGAGTTTTTGAGTTCCTGTAATCAGTATCAATCAGTGCATTTCAATTTTCCACAAAGCAATTTCCAACTTCTTTTGTTTTTTTATCGATTTTTTTTTGATTCAGAAAAACATTTTTGAAGACAGTTAACTGCAAATTCCAAATGCACAGTAATAGCCAAGGTGAGTTTCTTAGAAATAACATACAAAAACACCAGAGAGCAATACCAACAAATATATCCACTCTGCATGGAAAATTGCCAACTGCTGTTACAAATGAAAATAAATGGCCCATTAAAACACTGAAGGAGGGTTTCCTCTTAACCCTAAAGTGAAAGGGCCAGTGCAGCAAATGCAAAATTAGTTAAAGTTACATTTAAATTCAGAATAAAACTTATTTGAAAGTACTTGGGAGAAAGCCAGAAGCCTGTTAAGAATATGAAGTATACAAATTCAAAAAGCAAATGTGATGAGCTGGCAGTGGTGGTGCACACCTATAATGCTAGTACTCAGGAGGCTGAGGCAGGAGGATCACCATGTGTTCTAGGTCAGCCTGAACTATCCAGCAAAACCCCTTCTCCAAAAAAAAATAAAATAAATAAAATAAATAAATAAAAGCACATGTGATTTAGGAATTTAAGTTCAAGTGCATTTAGCAACTTGAAACATAATACAATGCCCAGTTTCAGTTTGAATTTCCATTGAAGTAAGTATGTTTTCCTGGGTTATATTAAATTTATATTACAAATCCTGAGTTGAATGCTTTTGCTGAGTTGAAAAATAAAATAGAAAAAAATTGTTCAGTTAACAACTGTAAAAAAGAGTGGGCACTTTGTTTTCCTTTTATAAGGTCTTCAAGGGTGAGTAATAATAGTGTTCAAGCATTGATAATTCATGGAGATTTGTTTGTTGAATGTAATTTCTGGGTTCAACCCTGGTCACACACAAACAATCCTTTCTGATGTCTCTTGGGCTGCCTTGCAACAAAGCAATTTCCAGCAACCTCCACCTACATTGAGAAACTCTATGTTCTGTGACATGATTTTATTTTTCAGGACCAGCTTTTGTAACTTCATGTGGTAATTTAGGTGATTGCCAAGCATGGTGCATTCAAACCAAATGCTTTCTTTTGAAAAGTAACACTTTTCTGTACTAACTCCTTCAATTTCTAGTCAGAAAATGTGGATTTTAATAGCACTGACTTGAATCTTTATTGGATTTATTTTCCTTTAACAATGGACTCCAATTTTTTTTTCCTACTGTAATATTGTGTCTATTAGATTTCCATTTAGTCATTTAACCATGGTAAGAAACATCAGTTTTTTGTTTGTTTGTTTTAAACTCTTGTTTAAGCCACTTTTTTACTTCATTACTGTGGAGAGCACCATGCATAACCCTCATAGGCTCACAAATTCACCTGGGGTTGGGATTAAGACACCACCAGGAGCCTGACATAGACCACTGCCTTGCTAATGGTTCCAAAGATCAGATCTCCAGATACCCTTCTCTGCAACTATGCCTGGCCTCCCAGGGTATTTTGAAGGATTAAGGAGATAATGCGGTCAAAAGACTTGCACCTCCTCAGCGGGGTCATCTTAGAATATTAGAGAAAGGAAAGGAAGTTGAGGCTGCTTACAAAGCATGCTGTACCCTGAGGCAGGAGAGCAAAGGGCAGTTCTAAAAAGAAAAAAAATTAGAGACCAGATACCCTTGGCCACCCTCCTCACATCCAGAGAGCATTTTACACAACATTGCAGTGGTGGAATCTGCAACTCATAATGTTCTCCCTCCCTAGGGCTTTTACGTCGATTCCTGTGTAACTTTTAAATTAAGCATTGTCCCAATTCTCTTGGGACCACATATCTCCAGATGAGGCAATATAACCTTAGCCCCTCTCTCAAGGTCAAAGTACTGATTTGTTTTCTTCTGGGGCAGAAAGTATTTAAGGTGTTTTTACCCCTGCTACTCACAGGTGAGATTTGACAACAATGATATTCAACTCATGGCACTGTTGAGTTATAATTACTAAAGCTCTTAGCAAAGAGACAGGCGTATTGTAAACATTACATGCGTTTAAAAAATAAATTGCATAAATACATACTCTTCAGATTTCTGTGCTTAAACTCAAGGAAGATCAAAGTCTGCATTTACAAATTTTCCATTCAGTATAGGTCTGCTGCTAACTGTTAGAAACAAGTAGGGAAGTGCTGGGCACCTGGCTAACAGAGGATAAATCTGAACACAACCCCAATTCTTGAGAGCACTCACATGGAAAACATGCGTAAGAGGAGGTATGCCAGTGATCTGAAATTTAAGTTTGAATACTTGCCATTAATTACTAAGCCAAATCCTCATTGAGAAAAATATATTTAGATCCAGTGATAATAAATAAAAAATAAACTTATTGACCACTAACTAATAATGACACATGGATTAAATATCCTCTCTGACGCAGGTAGGTTTGATGCAAATTGCTTTAAATACATTTGCCCTTTTGATCACTCTCACTCTACAAATGGGGAAACTAAGTGCAAAAGATGTTAGTACAGTTTTGACACATCTGATACTAAAAGCTTTTCATTTATTACACAGTCTTTACAGCAATCCTTGGCTGAAAGAACAGTACATTCTAATTTTAAGGACAAGTAACTAGTAACTAGTAACTAGTAACTAGTAGAACCCAAATTTTCATCTCTGAGATTTGATGGTTCTGAGACTTTTACCCAGAGCACTCACTTGGCGACAGACTTGAAAGTGCAGAAAACCAGATCAAAGCCTTGCTTTCACTCACTTTACACAGAAACCAGAAGGTGTTTTCAGTGTCAGCTCTTGTCTTCAAAATGAGGCAAGGGAACCCACCAAGGGCCTCTGTGTTTGTGGGGCTACTGTTCTGTGACCTTAGCCATCAAAATGTTGGACTAGAAGCTCTCCCAAGTGAGGTGGGGGTGCCACATTGCTGTTGAGTACCTCCGCCAACAGATACCCAGTTGTGTTTAACTATTACACAAGGGCTACAGTTCCTCCTGTGGTTTGAGAGTTTCCAAAGTCTCCATTTTACAAAGTAAATCTTTTAAAAAATTGCAAAATTTATCAAGCATTCAGGGTGGGCTTCAGAATATCCATAAGCTACTGTTTGGCTTGCTGCCCATATACTCTAGCAAAAGGGGGGAGAGAGAGGTAGAGACGGGGGCATGGAGAGGGAGAGAGACAGAGAGATGGAGAAAGGGAGAAGGAGTGACGGGGAGGGAAAGAGGGAGAGGGAGAAAGAGGGAGAGAGAGGAAGAGGAATCCAGGGAAAGAGAGGGAGAGAGGGAGAGAAAGGGAGCGAAAGGGATAGAGAGGGGAGGAAGAGGGAGGGGGAGAGAGGGAGAGGGAGGAGGGAGGATTAAAAATGTGTCTGTAAAGACTGTGGGCACAAAGGGATCATTTACACCGAGGGCTTTAACTGCTCCATCTGGCTCCCACCTAGCTGTGGGCCCATGCCGATGCATTCATTGGGAAGGAGCTGCATGCAGGGCACACTCATTGTTTTTTACACACACCTAAGGTTAGTCTTGTAAAGCAGTTTTTAAAGAAACTGTTGGAATTTTCCATACTTACCTTGAGTTGCCACATATACACATCCTTTCCTTTCTGTTCCTTTAGCATGCCTGCATGCTCAGGATCCTTGCACTTCTACAACACCTTTTTTGCCATCTTCCTTCTTATACTACTTCATACTTAGGGTAGCAATGATGCACTTGGAGTTTGCAACACAGATTTCTTTGAAACAAGTCAAGAGATGATGGATTTTGGAAGACATCCCTAGGCCTACTGTTAAAGGGTAAACTAGTGGCCCATGGTTCAAATCCAGGAATCATTTGTTTTTACTTTGTGTTAAAAGATTTAGTGGCTATCATTTAAAAATTGGAAATGTCTCATATAAATCAGGATTTCTGTCTTTCCTTAAAGAACTATGAAGTGTGATTACAATGGGCCCATTTGTCTGGGATCCAATAGCAGGAATTCTTTCATAAGGAGGTGTATTCTCTACTTGCCCTTGTTTATTACCCTCTTCCCCTCAGTTACTTTCCTGTCCCTGAGCCAAAACACCTGACACCCACAGTTCAAAGGAAAAGTTTATTTTGGCTCATGATTTTCAGAGGATTTAGTCCATGGTCACTTGGCTCCAAAGCAGAGACGGCAAGGTAGAAAGGCACGGCAGAGGAACAATGCTCACTCCACGTTGGCCAGGAAGGAGAGAGTGAGGGGAGGAGCCAGGGGCAAAAATACTCCTTTCCAGGCTATGCCCCAGTGACCACCTCTCCAGTCAGGTCACAACTCCTAACAACACAGTCAGCTCCAAACTCATCATTGAACTAATTCACTCATGAGTATAGCACCCCCATGATCCAATCACCTTCCAAATACATGGGACTTTGGGGGGACATTTTATATCCAAACTATAACACCTTCCCTACTGCTCTTATCCCCGGTCTGCTTTCTGTAGTAATGTTACCTACTTACATCCCTGGGCTATGGGCTTTCAAGTTTTGGCAGAAAGCCTATTTTCTCAAGCTGAGCACTCATTTCCTGGTCTCCTACACTGCAGGTTTAAGCATGCTTCTGCCCAATTCAGTGATTCTCAACGACATGACACAAATGGAGAAGTAGAAAGGGAGCTGGCTAAGAAATAGAGTAGTGATAGGCAAGAGAGAAACAGAGAAAATAAGGTTTGCATTTAGAGAAGAAAGCTACCAAGGAAACTCTATAGTGCAGTGCTTAAATTATGAACTTTGGAATCAGGCATGCCACTCACTAAACATGATTTACAAACTTTCACAGTTCTCTAGCCCTGGATAGACTCAATTGAAAAAAAATATGATGTGAATATTATTTCACCATTAATGTTGGGTGTAAGAATTAAATCCAGTCCCTGTCACAGTGGTCAATGCAAGGATGGCTCAATTACTGTACTCGGAATTACTAAGTGTGAAAGAGGAGAGAGGTAACTGAAATACCCTTGCAAATTTTTTCTCTTTTCTTCTTCTTCTTCTTTTTTTTTTTTTTTTTTTACTTTTTTTGGAGATGGATGCATCACTATGTTGCATAAGTAGGCCCTGAACTCTCAAGACTCCTAATTAAGCCTCCTGAATAATTGGGATTATAAATGTGCACCACTACACCTAGCTTCTTTGCAGTTTCTTAAGGCTGCCACCCACTTAGGCAAAGAATGTAAAATAAATAATCAAGATTTTACAAACATTAACCATTTATATGGGAATCTTTCACCACAGTCAGTGAATAAAACTTGGAAATTGTGGTAGAGTGAGGTGCCACAGGCCTGGTCTGGTACATGCTCACAGAAATGCTTTGGCAAAAGCACTCCTTACTTTTGAAATTTAGGAATAAAATTTGCTTGCTATTGCTAAGTTTCTGTTCAAGGTCAGTTGGATATGAATAAATTGTTTCATATGATAGATGTGAACAATTTTCACTCATGGCTCAGCTCAGTCCGCTATGCTTTCTGGAGAAAGCAAAATGAGCAGGAGCTAAACAAGAACAAAAACAACTTCCCTTCCTAAGACTGTCATCCTCAGGAGGATGAGATTACTAAGTTATTGGAAAGAGGATAACTTGGTTTTAATGGCCATTCAAAGAGATTAACTCTGCTTCTTAAAATATAAAGTGCTTTTTATCAAAATTATTCTTTAGATCTTCAGACAGTCCCCTTTATGCATGTTGTGGGAGGATGTTAGCTGCCAACACGCAGACAGTGATGTCACAAAAGCAAAGTTACCTTCTGGAAACACACACCTGTTAGCAGGCAGATTCTCCACAGACGATACTATTCTTCTAAGCCCCTCACCTAACTTGACCTCACCTAAAAAGCCTCCCTGGCTTAGGGCTCCTAAAAAGGGAGAATTTCAAGATAAATTATAGGTTGTCCCATCTTATTCAGTAGCCTGAACCTTTCAGTTGGAGACAGGAAATGCAAAAGAGTGTTCATTAATGACCCACACGTTCATACTTCTGAGCATCCACTTAGGCAGAACCCTTGGTCTGAAATGGCTTTGTCTTTTCTGTCTGTCAAATGCTACTGATCTTTTCAATCTAGCTATGCTTTGGAGACCTAGCTAGTTAGTTTGTTCTCAAATATGAGAAACTTAGTCATTTCTATCTATAGTTTTCTCAAGAATTTTTATAAAATGCAGCAAATTGCAACTCATTTATTGAACTATCTAGACCCCTTTATGAGGTGATAAATTCCTCCAGAAGAAAGAAGTGCCATATATATTCATTTTTTTTGTTTCAAGGGCCTAGAATATTCCATGGAACATTATAGGTGCTTAATAAATAGCTAATAAATAGCATCTGGAGCAACTTCCTTGGGAAATCTGACTTCACTTAGTGTGTGTGTGTGTGTGTGTGTGTGTGTGTGTGTGTGCACATATGCATGTCATTGTGAAGCCAGGAAGAAGTTCCATAGATGAAACAGCTACTAAACTACATCAAAGAGGTTCCCCTATGATAAAAGTTCCCTAAGCTTATTATAGGAGCATTACAGATCCACACATTCTCTAGGCAGTATCCAGCTTTTTCTCTGATATTCAGGTGACAAAATTGTGAGCAGGTAAGCTATGATCCTTGTTTCAATACATTTCTTTTGACAAACTACAAACAGAACCATCTTTGTTTATGCATTCATTTCCATATTCATTCATTCATTCATTCATTCATTCATACCAAACATGCATCAGGGCATGTTCTAGGTGCTGGGCTGAACAACACAATCTCCTATTTCATAGCGATTTCTTTCTAGCAGAACAAACTATAAACTAATGAATAAAACAGAATTTTCTTGAGTAATAAGTTGCACATGACAGTTGAGCTGAGCAATGAAGAGTAAGAAGATGACAGATACGAGCAGCTCTGGGGAAAGGTGGTTCCAACAGAGAAAATAGTCAGGCAAGGTCTGTAGAGTGGTGTGCTGAGGTGTCCTATATAGGAAGAGGCCAGCATCCTGGAAGGAGAGAAAGAGAGGTAGGAAAGTACATCAAGGGTCAGGCAGGAGCATGTGCCTCCGAACTGCTACCTGGGGAGAGGCATGTATTTTATCTAAGTGCTTATATAGCAATGCAAGCAGGGAAGTGGGACGGTTTGATGTATAGTTTTACATCATGCCTTGTGCAGAAATATACTATAGGGGATGTCTAACAGTGGGTAAGCCCCTCAGAGACTATTATTGCAAGCTAGTGGAGATATCTTTCATTGCTTATTGGTATACTTTGTGATATACACCACGAAGCCTCTCCAACTTAAAAAAGGGTCGGGAACATTATTCTATTGCAGCTTCTTCATTTTACAGATGAGAAACTGAGGTTCAAAGACAATAGGCCTCTTAAAGAGAATACACTGGATCTTTTGCCTTCTCATTAATTGGTTTCACTGAATGTGTATTCCCTTATAAACACTGCAAACATTACTTACATGAAATATTTGTAAAGGAAGGTGGGAAAAGGTCATATTTAAAAGATTATTTGCATTTCCTTCAAGATTGATCTAGCGAAGATTTGACAAAATTGTTTTGTATGTCTATCTGCAGAATGCATAGAGGTGTGAAAGTCAGGCATTTTGTTCATGGTAATGACTAGAGAAATAATAGCAGTGGTGTTTCAAGGCCATGTGTTGAGCTGTGATAGGTATCTGTTATGCATTACCTTATATAATCTTCACAAGTACTCTGTGAGGAAAGCACTCGCTTGTCTATTTTCCAAAAAAATTAAAAAGTGAAATAAAAAATAAATAAGTAACATGCACAGATAGGGTAAGAAATTTGGCCAAAGTCAGAGAGTAAACAGTAGAGTTAGGAGTGGATCTGAGAAATCTGACTCAAGCGGAGATCCACAAACTGCAGCCTGTCAGCCAAATGCAGCCCACTATTTATCTATGTTGATAAAGTTTTATTGAAACACAGCTGCACTTACTGTTTTCTCTGTTGTCAGAAATACTTTTGAGCTACAGTGGCAGAATTGAGTAATTGCAACAGAGATAGTATGACCGGCAAAATAAAAAATATTAACTATCCGACCTGCTCTGGTTTTAATGTGTCCCCCCAAAATCCATGTGTTGGAAATGTAATCCTCGCATTCACATGTTAATGAGCTTGGAGATGACATATTTGAATGATAATCATGACTAACTGAGATCATGAGGGTGAAGCCACTATGAGGACATTAGTGGCTTTATAAGAAGAGAGACCCAAGTTGGCAGCTTTCTCTGACTTGCCACCTGCTACCCTCCACCATGTTATGATGCAGAAAGAAGGCCCTCACCAGGTGCCAAGTATATGTCTGTGCTGTGCTCTGGAACTTTCCAACCTCAAGAATGGCAAGCTTCACAAGCTTCTATTCTTCATAAATTATCCAGTCAAGTATTTCGTTATCACTACAGAAACACTGAGAAACGACCCTTCACAGAAACCGTGTGTGATCCAGAGCCTGTATCTTGAACATTCTTTAACAACTGTTTACTGAGTCCTTTCAGCACGGAGATGTTCTTTCATGTGTTCAGTAAAAAGAGGAGGTAAAGCTCCCTGCTTTTCTGGAATGTATCCTATATATCTTAATGAGATACTGTGGGATACAGCACACTGGGGCTCTCCACACGCAAAGCCGTGTTCCCCACATGTGGCAGCATGACTCACTTACCATTTTTTTTTTTTTTTTTGTGGATACCGGGGGTCGACCTCAGGACCTCGCGCTCCAACAGGCACCCGTGCCACTGAGCGATATCACCGGCCCCTTTTTCGTATGTGGGATCTGGGAGTCGAACTCGGGTCCTCGCGCTTGCAAGGCAGGCGCTTACGCCGCTGAGCCATCTCACCAGCCCTCACTTATCATTTTTAAGCAATACTTACAATCTATCATTTGTTGGATTATATAAATGCGGAACAATTTCAGTTTTCACGTTCTGATTTAATCAATCATCATACAAAGGGTAATGAAACAAATCAATTTGCAGTTTGCATGACTATTTTATTTATTTAATTTGTTTATTTATTTATTTATTTATTTTTGTGTGTACCAGGGGTCGACCTCAAGACCTTGCACACCAGCAGGCGCCCGTGCCGCTGAGCGATATCACCGGCCCTTTTTTCGTATGTGGGTTTCCGGAGTCGAACTCAGGACCTCGTGCTTGCCAGTCAGGCGCTTACACCGCTGAGCCATCCCACCAGCCCTGCATGACTATTTTAGAATGAACTTGAAGTGAGCATTTTGAAAACATTTTTTGGGAGGTCTTTAACACAAGGTTTGAGAAATCTTTGTAAGATCCTGGAACAGGGGGTTGGCTCATTGATGTTCTCTGAAATAGCATAAGAAAGCCAGGAATACGTGAATGAGAGGTTATTTAGGAGAGATTAAAACCCCTACCTCTGCAGTCTACCAGCCTGCACGAGCAAGCTACATCACACGTGAGTACTGGTACCTTCTGCCTGTTATTTACCTTTGCGCTTCAGATTCCCCTGCCATAAGTGGGAGCAGGAATAGTACCTACCTCATAAAGATGCCATAAGAATCGATTTTATATGTGTAAAAAGCTTATAACAATATCTGGCAAATGCTACAAGCCACATAAAGCTTGAACATTATCATTGTTATTATTTTTTATTATTCCCTATCAAGGAGACAAAAGGAAGAAATTCAATTTACATGCGTAACCCTGTGACAGGTCCTACAAATACAATGGCTCTCCCAAAATATTCCCTGTCAACTCAATTTAAACCTTCCCTTAATGGATTGAATATTTTAAAACTGAACTCAAAAATAAATAAATAAATAAAACTGAACTCAATGGAGGTAAATGTGCATTGATATTTTTTCACTGCCATCATTTGACCCAAATACTCAGTGGCCTATAATGGTTTTCCAACAACAAGAATCACAATAAAAATGCAAGGATCGGGCCAGTGATATAGCTCAGCGGCATAAGCGCCTGCCTGGCAAGCGTGAGGTCCTGAGTTTGACTCCCGGTACCCACATATAAAAAACAAAAAATGCAAGGATCATAATAGCCCAGCACAGAGCATTAATGTAATTTCCTACTATGTACTTTATTATAATGCTATTATATGAATGATTAAAATGGTTCACATATATGGAATTTAAATGGCATTTAATATCTGTATTTTCATGTGTATTGTTATTATATTCCCCCCACAAGAAATAGGTAATATCACTGTGACATCAAAACTCTGAGAACTAAGTTATTTAAGGTCAGGTATCTGATGGAATACATAATTATCTTGACACCTAGGCCAGTACACTTTTCTCAGTAAATGTGCCACTCTTTTTTCTGTATGGAAAGCATTAAAATTTTTCCTGAATATTCACATTTTGAATAGTCCCTTGTTGAACTGAATCAACTCTGGCTACATCCCTTTAAGTATATTGTTAGTAAGGAACTAATTACATAATATTCACCTTATGCTCACCTTCTGTCTCCCAATTGCCTACAGAATAATCAAACTCCTTATCAAGCTTTAGAAGGTACTTTACAGTATAACCCAAGTCAACTTCTCCACTGTTATAATTTCCCACCTTTCACTCTGTATTTCTATTATTATACTGATACTCTCTCCGTTATTTTTTTATGCTTTCCTAATTGGTTTCTCTTGCTTGTAATCAAGAATGTTATATAATGCATTCATAAAAGAACCAGAATTACTTTCAACTTTCCAAGTGCCTACATGCAAGGACTATATAAATTATTAGATTTGGCCACTTAAAAAATACAAATATGTAAATGTAGGTAACTGTTTAGTTTTTACATGGATGCTTATTTATTAGTACAAATTATTTCTATATTTAAATAATCTAGATATTATTATAAAATGTTTTACATCATTTTTAACTACTTCTAAGTACATCCTACCAAAAGAGAAAAGAAATATAATATCCTCTATTCCCCAACAATGGTATTTACAAATTATGAAAAAGGCTATAGTCCTTTGCAAGTAACTGCACATAGGACAAAATTCTTCTGAGTTTTTTTCTGGTTTGTTCATTTGTACATATATGTTTTTTTGTTTTTTCCCCTCTTTACAGGTTTCATTCTTTAGGGTATCTGTTTTCAAATATGTTATTTCAACATCCTCTCTCCTTTTAAAGAACATTTAGCAAAGCATTTAGTCAAAAAGAATAAAGCACACATTTTCCAGCTCATGTGTGGACTCATGTGACTCCCTTCTGATCAAGAGATGTGAGCACAGGAATGCTTTTAACCTATGCCCATGTCCTTAAGAGGAGAGAATATCCTCTTCCCTTCCTGTCATCTCCTTCCGATTGGAAGGTAGACTTGGCAGTGCACCATCTTGATTCCTGTCAGTGAAGGCAATACTCTTGAGATGGCAGAAAAGATAAAATTAGGGTAGGTCCTGATGATTTGTGGATAGTCTCTCAGACATTAGTGAGACAGAGATAGTCCTTTCTCTTGGGATTATTGTGCCATTTTTGGTCTGTCTATCACATGCAACTATATATTGTAACATACACAGATGGTTAATTCCTTGTTAATTTCCATAGTTTCTTTTTATGTAGCAAATTTAAGAAGCAACTGTACCCTAATGTGGTGACTTGTCTGTCAACATTTTTCATTTTGGTGATGAAGTGATTTGTTTCATCATGTCCTTTATACCTCTACATCCAATTTCATTTCCTTTGTGTTTCTTTCTATGATATTAACCTATATTCATATTTTAAATCATACAACAGTATGATTTGGAGATAAGGATTCAAATGCTTCCACGCATATTTCCTTATTGCCTGTAGGTATGTTATTGACAACACATAGGATCATTTTTCCTAAAACACTATCAAGAAAGCTTCACCTTACTTTTCTTACTTATCTTCACTCCAAGAAATGATGGAGAAATTATAAAAGCTAAACAAAGCACAAGAAAAAAATATAAAGAGATCTACAGATGGTACATTCCCATTTATATTCATGCTTTAGAATCCCTTAGGTTTTATTTTAAAAAGCTGGATATCTCTTTGGAATAAAAGTCTGTAATGAGAAATAATTTTAACAAAGATGCAGTTAATCTTTTGAGGGAGATAACCAAATCTTTTTGATAATCTCAGGAAAGCTGTGGAAGCTATATCCCAAACAATACCCTTATAAATATACATCTACATTTAAAATATAATTCCATGAAGTCACTTTAACAGACAACACATGAATTCCAGAGTAAAAAATTTAGACTTAATATTGTACTTCCAGTTCAAAGGTCAGTGACAAGATGGGTGCCACAGTAGAGATCTCTTGGTTCATCAAGTTCCATTGTTACAACACCCTGTTCTTCAGAGTAGCTGATGGAACCAAACATTACATCTAAAACTTCATGCAGAAGAATAGAGGATAGTAGCAGAAAAGGAAAGGAAGTAGGAAGAACAGAAATGGAGTGAGAGAGAATTGGCCAAAGCCCAAGATGGCAGCATATAAAGTGAGAGGATCTTAGGAGCCTACTTTGCTCTGGGGGAGTGGTGGATAAACTGTTTCCCAAGCACTGTGATTGAAAACAAAAAAACAAAAGACACAAAATTAGACTTCATATTGATATAAATATTAGCATCTATAACTGCTGGTGTATTTATATCTATTCTTCCTGGAGTTTTAATATGTTTAGTGTTTAATAAAGTACTATGTTCTCTGCCTGATCTCCACTTAACAATGAAGATAAAGGTGACATAAAAATAGTAATAGCAAAAGCTACCTATATGGATTAGCTACTGTGCCTCATGTATCAAGCACTTTTTTCTCATTAAATATTCAAAAGAAGTTTTTTATATAGGTTTAGATTTACAAATGGAATATCCAAAGCATGGAGAGTGTTACCACTGAACAAAACCTCTACAGAAAGTGACAGAGCCATGATTTCAAGCTCATACTTTCAATATGGAGCCAGAACTCAAAACCATCTTATTATGCTGGATAAAATTAACCCATACAGGTCAATTTCCTTCCCAATAATCCTTTTTTTAAATTGAGAAATAATGTACACATCATAAAATAAATAGATTTGAAGGATAAGATTCCATAAGCTTTGACAAGTATATAACCACCGACAAAAGACTAGGAGCATTTCAATCACCCAAAAACATTCCATTTTTAGTTAATCCAACTCATCCAAATATTCATATTTTCATCAAAACATGTTAGTTTTTACCATTCATGAATATCACAGAAATGAAATTTTTCACAGTTCTGGCTTTCTTTATGCAGCATGTTTTCATTCAGCCATTCTGTTGTGTGTATTAATCTTGTGCTGCCCAACAAGTTCTGAGAATCACATCACTGTACAACTTCACCATTGCGTGAACATCATAGAATCACGTGCTTACACCAACCCAGATAGTGTAATGTATTACTCCTCTGGGGAATATGATACAGCCAAATTTGTGGTCGTGGTCTGTCATTGACTGAAATGTTCTTATGCAGCATACGACTGTCCTGTTATCTGTGCCCTAAGATATTTTTGCTTATGTCAAGGGAATAGATATATACTCTCATGTACGTTTCTCTAAAAGGTGTTATAGTTTTTTCCCCCTATTTTACTGAGGATTGAACCTAGAGCCTTTACATGGAGCTACTTTCCCACCAATTTTTAAAAAGAAATTATTTTGAGATAGCATCTTCTGCTGGGCATGGTGGCGCATGTCTAACCACAGCACTCAGGAAGCTGAGACAGGAAGATCACTGTGAGTTCGAGGCCAGCCTGAGCTACAAAGTGAGTTCAAGGCCAGCCTGCATTGCATAGTGAAAAAAAAAAAAAAAAGAGATAGAATCTTCTAAGTTGCCCAGGTCAAGCTAGAACTTATGCTTGATCCTCCTGCCTCATCCTCCCAGAGTACTGGGATTATAGGTAAGAAGTGTTATCGTTTTTATTTTACATTTATATTTATGATTCTGATTAACTTTTATTTATGTTGCCAAGCAAAGTTTAAAGTTCAGTTTTGAAAAATATGGATACACAGTTCTTCAAGTAATGTAAGTTGAAACGACTTTTCTGATCTTATTGAGTTACCTTGATACCTTTGTAGAAAATCCATTTATTTATATGTTTAGTTCCTGGCTATAATTTTATGACAAGACTTGAAATCTGGTGTTGTAAATCCTACAGCAGTGTTTTTCTTTTTCAAGATTGTTTTGGCTGGTGACTGTTCCAGGTCATTTGAATTTCCATATAAATTTTAGAATCAACTTTATAATCTTTACACAAGAAAATCCTGCCTGTAAATATGAAGATTGCCTTAAACATACCGATTGATTTGGGGAGAATTAACACACTAATAACAGGAAGCCTTCCTAGGTCTAGTCATGTCTTATTCAGCCATACAAGGCCTAAATAAGTAAAATCTAGTATGAGTCTACTCACAAAAATTCAGATCAGGAAAGAATTTGGAATCAGAGTGGAGTCTGGTGTTTCTGCTTACTGTAGTATTTCTGTCTAGTAACCATATGAGAACTGTTATCTTTGATCTATCAAGTGATGACATCTGAGGTGAAAGGAGACAAGATTTCCATTGTGCACATGAGATCTAGCTACCTTAGAAGCAGTATGCACGTAGGATCCAGTATCTCTAAATAGTTTCCTTGGCTTTGGCAACAGACACCTGTTCATTTTATTAAGGTTCATTTTATTAAGGCGAGCCCAAAATAACACTTCCCAACAAGCATATATAGTACTTTCCCAGACAGATGCAATTACAAATCTTAAGTCATATTTTTTATGTAGCTGATATTTCACTTTTTCATATTTTCTAGGGATAACAGAGGTAAAAAAAATATAGAAATCTAATAATTTTTTAAACTTCTATTAAAGTTCCTCTGTAGTCAGACTCCATACTATGGTTTGAGATCCAATTCAGTTTCTCATGAAGGAGAAAGGATTTTGTTAAAAATTCACTCAAAGACAAATTAGTAATAGTAAGCCTTTCAGACTACAAACAAGTTCTATTTCTCCAGCTATTTACATTTATTTTAATTTCTCCTAGCAATGTTTTGAAATTTTCAGGGTAATAGTCATGTACATATTTTCTCCAATTACTAAATGTTTTATTATTTTGATGCTATTTCAAATGACATTTAAAATTTAAAAATGTAGAAGTGAAGAATTTTATTAACATCTTTTTGATTTTTATTTCTTCATACATGCTATGGTTTGGATATGGTTTGAATGTGTCCCTCAGTGATTCATCTGTGGAAATGCAATCGCCATTGTGAGGTATTACAAGGGTGGAAACTAAGTCTACCGATGAGGTTTAGAGGTGAGGTCTTTAGGAAGTGAGTAGGATTAGATAAAATCATCAGCATAGTCTCCATGATTGAATTACTGGTTCCACCATGAGAAGGGAGAGACAGACCAGAACACACACACACACACACACACACACACACACACACACACACACACGCACGTGCTCCTTACCTCTTGCCATTAGATGCCCGACACCACTTTGGGACTCTGTCAGCTAGAAGGACATTGCCAGATGCAGCTTTTTGACCTCGAATAAGAACTATGAATCAAAAATATCTCTTTTCTTTAAAGATGTGCTGCCTCAGGTATTTATTATAATAATACAAAACAGACTAATACTGTGAGTTGAAGCTGCAAAGTATGTTGCTGTTGTTCTTGTTTTAAATAGTCAAATATAACTTACAGAATTTAAAAATATAAGACTACAGTGATTTCTATTTGCCCGTGTATACATTTCTGGCATTCTCTATTCTTTTCTAAAGATCCAAACTTTCATTAAGTATAATTCCTCTTATGCTTAGTGAATTTCCTTTGCCATTTCTTCTGGTGGTAGATTGTTGTCACTAATTCTTCCAACTTTCCTATTTGAGAGTGTCTTTATTTCATCTTAATTTGAGAGATGTTTTCTCTGGATACAGAACTTGAGATTGATGGGTTTTCTTTCCTTTCTTTTTTCTCTGCCCTAGTCAGCATTTGAAGGAAGTCCCATTGTCTTCTGGTTGTCATTATTTCTTACAAAACTGCATCATTTATTACTGGCCTCTTCTTTCTTATGTCTTCCTTCTTTTGGTAGTTTCAATAAGTCTCATTGGTTTTCAGTAGTTTGAACACAGTATGCCTAGATATAGGTTTATTTTTATTATCTTGCCTGATATTCACTAAATTTCTTTCTTTCTGACATATTTTCTCTATCTCTTTTTATCTCTCTTCCCTTTGGGAATTCACATTGACATAGGGTATGCTACTTGGTATTATCCCACAGATTATTTGGGTATTTTTCTTCCCATTTCTTTCAGTCATCCTGGGCTTTAGTCAGAGAATTTCTATTTACTTTTGCTCAATTCACTGATCAAAGGCACCAGTATCTTATGTCCAAGATACTGTTAATCCCATCCAATATATTTCTGACTTCAAGTATTGCACTTTTCAATTCTAGATTTCTATTTAGTCTTCTTTTTCCTTTAGTTTTTCTCATGTCTTCTGAATTTTTAATCCCTTCACTCATAATATTCATCCTTTCCTACAGGTATTTAAATATATTTTTCATGGTTATTATTATTATTATTTTATATGCGGGTACCAGGAGTCAAACTCAGGACCTTGCGCTTGCCAGGCAGGTGCTTATGCCGCTGAGCTATATCACCGGTCCCATAACTATAACAGTTCAGTCTTTATTGTCTTTTTTTTTTTTAATGTGGGTACCAGGAGTCAAACTCAGGACCTCATGCTTGCCAGGCAGGCACTTATGCTGTTGAGCTATATCACCGGCCCCATGGTTATTTTTTAATTATTTAATGCTAATTCCAACACACAGGTTGTATCTTAGAGTGTAGGTCAGTGGCAGACCACGTTCCATCCTTTGTTTTGGGGTCATTTATCCAGCTTCACATCATGAAAATTTTTGATAACCTCTGAAAAGAATGTATGATATGCTGTAGAAGCTATCAAATCAGGTATTTGTCTATGAAGAATATGGTTTAGTACTAGCAGCAGTGAAATGACAAGCAGATCATCCTGATATTTTGGGAGTTTGGTGTTAGAAGTGGTTCATTTTTTCCTTGTGTCCTTGATATATCAATTTTAAGATACAGATCCTATTCTTTCTGAAGTTTCAGTAATAAGATGAGGTGTTTACCAAACCCTTCTAATTAGGATTTGAACTCTAAACACTGTCTTCCCCCAGAATGGACAGTTCCAGAATACCTCAGCCCTTGCAATCTTTCAACTATCGATTTCTATTGAACTCTTTAGAATATTGCCCCCAATATATACATTTCATGAGTCAGAAAATGGTTTACAAAGATATTCATTTTTTCTCTCTCTCTCTTCTCTGTAACTTCTATGATGGTGTTGGAGGCAGTACCTTTAAGAAGTGATTAGGTCATGACAGCTTCACTTTCATGCATGGATTAATGCTGCTATTGTGGGAGTGGCTTCATTATTTCCGGAGTGGGTTGTTACAAAGACAAGTTCAGTTTCGTATGATTTCTCTTTCTAAAAGTTTTCTAATCTTCTTTTTGCAGTGGTGGCACTCAAACCCAGAGCCATGTGCATGCTAGACAGGTGCTCTAACACTAACCTACTATCCAATCCCATAGTCTTTCTCTTGATCCCACCCTCTCTCATTCTGGCTCTCTCTCCAGGCGATGTCAACCACTGTGGTATGACAAAGAACAAAGGCCCTCAAAAGACGCTGGGATCTTGATTCTGAACTTTCCATCCTTCAAAACTATGAAAAGTATATTTTCTGTCTTTATAAATTACCCCTTCAGTAGTCTTCTGTTGCAGAAATCTAAAATGAATTAAAACAGATGCTATGCATGGCATCACAAGTACTTATGGAGCAACTACATAGGATTTATGATTAAAGAAATCACAAATCAAATAAATATTTTAATTTGTAATAAAATTTTAAAACGTTACAATTTAAAAATGTCCACAAATATCTTAAGCTAGTATATTTCCAAAATTTGTATTGTGGTTGTGATAATAATTTTTGCTTATTAGATGTATTAAGCATTCATATATATAAATTAAAATTTTAATTAATATCAGCAATTATAATTGTTATAATGAAGACTGTTTTCTCTATAAGCATGATACTCCAAAAATAGTTCTCGAAACATACACATGTACAAAAAAGAATAGTAATATGAAATAGCATAACTACTGTAATGCATATAATAATCACAGTGATATAGGAATTGGGAAATGTAGTTTTTAGGATGCAGAAAATATTTCTTTTTTACCAGCCACCATTCATGTAACTTTTCAGTTATTGTTTATGGTTTCCTTCAGGGAGTTGCCTTTTTCTTATTGTATTCAGGCTTATACCCGCACAAAGTCAAAGTACATCACTGAATACTTTTCCCTGAGTAGAGTGATTGGTTTAGAGATAGGTTCCTGTTTCATTAAGAACCAATAAGATGTCAGAATAATTTCTATAGGAATCCCAGGAAAGAGTTTTAACAGAGGAGATTTAACCATTTTACCATCATGAAATAATCATCCCGAGAATGAAGTTAACATGCATGGGAGACAAGAACTAGAATAAACTAAGCAGTGAAGTTCCAGATGAGGTTTGACCTACTGAATTGAATTTCAACTTTACCTATAACTTATGAGGCAATACACATCTTTTTATCTTCAGCCCATAAAGGGTGGATTAATGTAGCTGTGCTATCAGCTGCATTTAAACCAGAGCTTTGTAAATGGTATATTATGGCCACATCATTAATGAGTTAGAATGTGCTTAGATCTTCATCTTTGAGCCTTCAGGAGGGCCAGGAAAGGTCAACAGTCACTCCAGTCCAGTCAGCTGTAGACACTAATAGTCCTCAGTGTTGTCCTAGTGTAGCATACAAATATTATCATGTCCCATTTATGTCATGACATGAAAATGTATGCAAATCATTGCCTTAAGCAAACTGTTTGATATTCCTGATCTTCATTTTTATCATTTGAAAAATAAGAAAGCTATAATAGGTCATTTTTAAGGAATTTTCTTTTTTTTTTATGTGGGTACCAGGAGTCGACCTCAGGACCTCGCGCTTGCCGGGCAAGCGCTTGTGCCGCTGAGCGATATCACCGGCCCTTTTTTTCCTTTATGTGGGTTCTGAGAGTCGAACTCAGGACCTCGCGCTTGCCAGGCAGGAGCTTATGCCACTGAGCTATCTCACCGGCCCAGGAATTTTCATGTTATACCACTTTCTGACTCTGGATTATCAGTTTTAGCACAGAATTCCTATAACAAAGTCCATAAACATATTGTACAACCATGAGGGGAAACGGGTATGTCAACATTGAAAGAAGTAGGTGGAAAGGAATAATTAGCAAAGACAGAGGCACCTACAAAGCCCTGGGATACAACAGGGGCATAAGTTGCACAGAAGTAATTCTAAAATGGATCATCTCTCTTCATCTGAAATTTAGATGATTTGTACTAGCATCTAATTTTCTTTTTTTTTGTGGGTACCAGGGGTCGACCTCAGGACTTTGCGTGCCAGCAGGCGACTGTGCCACTGAGCGATATCACCGGCCCTTTTTTCGTATGTGGGTTCCGGGAGTCGAACTCGGGCCCTCGCGCTTGCCAGGCAGGCGCTTATGCCGCTGAGCCATCTCACCGGCCCCCTAGCATCTAATGTTAAGAAAATCCTCCATGAAAGACTCCAAATATGCAGAAGTAGATATAAAGTTTGTGCCCATAAAGCCTATCAACATTACAATGCCCATCACTTGACTGAAAACCACTGACTCAATCATAGCATTTACATGTGAACACAATTGTCTAAAGCTGAAAAATAAAAAAGCAATGGTGATCTGTCTATTGCATTACATAAGACACAACTTGAATGTGAGCAAGCCAAATTAACCTGGAAAAGATCTTGTACAACCTCTTGTCATTCTCATTTTACATATATGAAACGCCATTTTAAATATGATCAGTTTTCTGATAAACCAAGCGATTCCATTTACCACATTCTATTTAACCATGGTCAGCTAATTTAAGGTACACATCCTGTAAAGGATTCCATATTATGAACTCTTTGGCTCCCTGGGAGGTAAACAGCATGTCTATTTCTCTGGACTCTTTAGCTCTAGCCAGTCACAGAATCATTTAAGTTGATGTCTTTGTTCAATCTTGCCCTGATACTAAGATGTATCCTGCAGGGAATCAGATAAAAAGAGCCAGCACAGAGAAGGGTTATAAGTTAATGGGTCAGTTGTTGGTACTAGTGACTGACTTAGCTTTCCTCAGAAAGAAAGATACTGTTTTCCATCCCATTTTATTAAAACTATTAAAAAGTACCTTAGGTAAAAATCTAGAATTTTAATAACAGATATGGGACACTAGGCATAGTTATGTTCCCCTTATGACAGCTGTGCCTAGAAATTTTCTTCTGAGGTGTGAAGACAGAACTGGGACCCTGGAAAGCTGGCAGAGCTCTGAAATGTTCTACCAACAAACAAATATACCTATGCATAAACAGAAACCAGGAGCTGTAGCCTAGAAAGCTAGTTAGGAAATACACCTGACTTAGCTGGAAAACCCAATGTACCTTCCAGCCTCCCAAGTCTCTCATTATCCACACTGATTGATAATAGCTTGGAAAGTTACAGTCTTTCTCTCCTTTCCATCTCCTTACTCACTGGCTCACCGAAGCGTGGAGCCTGATATTCAGCAGAGTACGCAGCACAAACTGGATAAACAAAGTATCTTGATGGAATTTCTTTAATACAAATCCTTTTTTGTTTAAGTTGGACTTCACATTGCTTCACTTTTATGAGATAGTCTTGCTCAAACATTTTTTAACATAAAGAAATCCCAATTGGAACTTTAAAAATAAGTTCCTATATAGATAACAAGTAATGCCAATGATGAATTTTTAATTAATATGTATGAAACGCTCAAAAGAGTGCATGGTACTTATGTAAGCATTATGACAATTATGATGCAGATGAAAACTATCATTACTATTTAGATAATTGCAATTCATATAGACACTTTTGTTCATAGCCCATATGCAAATTGTAATTGAACCCTTTTGATCATTTGAATACGGTCCTCTCAAATTTAAAATCTAACAAGGACAGGTGAACTTTAAAGTCAACTTTGGCTAAGTTAAATTTTATGTAATTAACTCTAATTTGCAATTCAGCACCATTTATTAGTTGCTTATTTATGTGCATTGCACTTTGCTAAGAACCATGCTTCTCTCCTGAGAGAGAGTGAATGAGTAAACAAATAAGTAATAAGGAGAGCAACTGAAATATTCTTGAAAAGCAATAGAAAAAAGAAAAAGAATATTTAGTCCTACATCACAGACTTCACTTGCTGATAGGTAGTTGAGCTTTGAGGGATGAGTGAGACATATGGTTCTTCTGACGAGCCAAATCTTCAATACATACAATATTTCACTGTGTCTTAGCAATTATAAGATTCTTTCATTCATATTTTAAAGTACTCTGAGCATTTTAAAGGCAAAAAATCTATTTTACAAGCCACAGACTATAAGTCAGTGGAGTGAATTTCTCCCAACAGACAAGTTTATTTGGTGCATTTTAAAATAAGAAGCTTTCAGATTAAAAAACAGAAAAAGAAAAAGTTCATATATATCTAAATTATTTGGTATATTGCAAGATGTGTCAATGCAGAGCTGTTCTTCCTGCATGAGTGCAATTGGCTGGAGAGAAATAGTGACTGTTCACTTCAGAAAAGGTTTGTTTTGTCCTCTCTAGGGTTGCAATGTCCCTCAACTCCCCCATAAATGTGCATGCATGTGGCTCACTTTACCTCTCACTTTACTTGCTTAGCCCCTCCAGACCCCAGAACATGTGACTTCTGCCCTAAACCCAAAGATTTCTATTATGCACCACTGTGAAGCACTGCAAGGATGATGAAGCTTAAGCTAAGGGTCACTCACTAGCACAACTCCTTGCAAGCTCCTGTGGTTGATTTCCTATCTTTATTATATTTTTTTAAAGAGGCCTCACTGCCGGATTATGTTTTAACCCCAAATCATCTAGACATACCTCTACTTTCTCCAACAGACTGCCAAACCATAATGAAATCAAATCATAAGAAAGAAACAAACAAAAAACAAAAAAAAACTACGTATGCTAAACTTTTGCTGCTGCTCCATATTCATTCATGTTTCATGGGAATCTACTTTGGTGAGTGGATATCTGCTATTGTTGGACATTATCTCTGGTAGGACACAGAGAACTAAATGATAAAATGATAGAGTGCCTTTATTCTTGCAATGCTTATTAAAATCCAGGGGTATGCTTGCAGCCAAAAGAAATTGAAAATATGATCAAAAGTTACAGCCAGACCACTTGGTACAGTATGTGATGCTCCTATCTCAGGAGAAGGGCGGAACTAACGTGTCAATTATGCCATGAGAGTGAAGCCCTGATGCTGAAAGAAGTACAGTAACTCAAAGCCTTAACCCTATGTTTCTTGCTTCCAGAACTCTGCTCTCAGAAACCAGTCAAGAAAGCAGTATCTTTTGAGAGTTCTCAGGAAATTTTCCCAAAGCACAAAGTGTTTCCTTCTGCTCATAGAACATAACCCTGAAGGTATGTTCTGGATCGATGGTGCTGCCTAAGGACACTTAGGAGGGTCTCTGCCAGAACTGCAAGCTGAAGGAGAGAAGAGACTTACCAGAGATGAAATAGGAGGTTAAAGTTGAGGAAGAATGGGCTTTGCTGGAGCTGCACAAAATTGGAGAATTAGGCAAAAGCAGAAAGAAGCTAGGATACAGGCAAACTCAAAGAGACAACAGCAACAAAGTCAGAATCTATAGTAGGGATTCAGTAAACTATGGCTCATAGGTCATTTGCCTATATTATGGAAATAAAATTTTATTGAAACAGTCATTCTTTTAGGTATTGTTTTATTGTTTTTGCTTTACAACAGCAAAGCTGAAAAGTTGTGACAAGGATTGTATGGTCCTTCAAGAAAAAGTTTACTCACACTGACTCTTGATCTAGATGAATTTTGAATTTGAATTTGAATTTGAACAGAAAGGTAAAGGAACAGGGGTAGAATTTATTTTACTGAGATTGTACCACATGCTGGTGTATTAAGTAGGGTTCTCTAGAGAAAGAACCAGTAGGATATCCACACACACACCCATTAATGTACAAGTTAAAGGATATATTTATATATATATATATATATATGATATGTATGTCATATATATGACATATATACCATGTACATATGTCAAGTGAATTATATATGCCATATACATGTCAAACGAGATTTACTAGAAGAAATAGGGTGAGTAATTGCACAGACTGAGAATCTACGAGCTGAAGATCCAGGAAAGTCAGTGGTATAATTCAGTCTGAGCTGGAAAACCCAAGAATATAGGGAGACAATGGTGTAAATCCCAGTCCAAGATCAAAGATGAGATGAGACGACCCAGCTCAAGAGGCAAGAAGCAAAGAGGTGAATTCTTGCCTCCCTCTGCCTTTTGTTTATTCCGACCCTGAAGGACTGTGGGGTGCTCACCCATATGGGAGAAGGCAATCTACTTTACTTATCCTGGAGACACCACCAAAAACATATAAGTAAGCATGACAGTGGGTGTCATCATCATATCCATGTCACACAAGCATCTTACTAAATAGGGAGGCTTACTTATATTTTAAAGATAAACAAATTTTGGCATTAAGGAGAGAAACTTCCCAGACCCTCCTAGACGAGACTGACAGGGCCAGATATGTTCTTACTACATCACTCTGTGATTCTGCGTTAGAAAAGTGGAGGACATGTACTGTGGGGCATCAGGAAAAAGATGAATGTAAGCAACACTGGACAAAGTCCCACCTTGCTGCTGAATGATTTAAAATGCTGTAGGCATTTTTTCCTTTAACAAATATTTGCTGTATTTATTCTGTGAGTGAAGCCAGAGGATAGAGCAGTGAACAAAAGAAGAAAAAGGTCTCTGCCCTGATGGAAATTGTGTGATGGTGGCAGAAGACAAAACATAAATAAACTTATTAGAAAATTTCTAATGACATTAGATGGTGATAACCAATATGAAGACAATAAAGTAGTACCCAGTGCTGGAGCAAAGTCTCAAAACGCTATTTTGAGAAGGTAAACTAGACCATGGCCTGAATAACAAGAAGTATCAGTCCCATAAAGATCTGGAAGAAGAAAATTCCATGCAGAAAGAATAATAAATATATGAGGAATCTAAAGCAAAACAATGAGCAATGAGAAAGTTGCATGGGGAACCATGGGATGCAAAGCAGGGGTTGATGACAGGAAGGATGGCAAGGGATTCACAGTGAAAGTGCTGGTCACATGATTTGAAGAGTACTGTTGCTGACATTATTTTGATCCAATCCTACAGTGCATGAAATACATTCCTTAATGTGTGAGCTTTGATTTTGAGGGGGAGACTCTGGGCTTGGTGTTCTTTCTACCACCTAGGATAGGCCCAAATGTTATGGATTTAAAAAAGAATGGTGGGCCAGTGAGATAACTCAGCAACATAAGCGCCTGCCCAGCAAGTGCAAGGTCCTGAGTTCGACTCCTGGTACCCACATAAAGGAAAAAAAAGGGCCAATGATATCACTCAGCGGCACAAGAGCTTGCTTGTGCATAAAGAAGCACGAGACCCTGAGGTCAACTCCTGGTACCCGCATAAAAAAAAAAAAAGAATGGTTACTTGCTAGATATTCTGTGGAATTCCCCAGAACACCTAATAATAAAGACTTATTGGAAGGGAGGGAGGAGAGGGAAGAAAGTTATCAAATATTTGGGTGGTTCTATTGATCTGGGATTAAAGATGAGGGGTCTTCATGACAACTGCTGAACAGCAATACCATAAAGAATGGGAACATGAAAAGTACCAAAAGGGAAAGAACACAGACTTCCTGATGCATCAAATATTGGTACTGCCACTTAATATTGGAGCCACATGGGGGCAGGCATCTCTTGCAGGCTTCAGTTTTCTCACCTGTGAAGAAAGATGTGTTCCTCCAGTTCACTATGGACAAAACATGTACATAAAGATTGTGCATAAAGAAGCACTGAATAATTCCTCCCCCTTTTCATTAAGAGAATCGGTGAGGGGCCGGTGAGATAGCTCAGCGGCATAAGCACCTGCCTGGCAAGCGCGAGGTCCTGAGTTCAACTCCCGGTACCCACAAAAAAAAAAAAAAGAGAGAGAGAGAGAGAATCGGTGAGGAAAGAGGAATACATCAAGGCAAGAGAATCTCCTACATTTAGGAGATATTGCTGTATAATGAACCAAAACAAAACTCAGTGGCTTAAAACACTATGCACATGTTGTTCAGATATATCTATGAGGAAGCCAGGCTCAGTGACATGCCTGTAATCCCAGCTACTAGGAAGGCTGAGGTGGGAGAATCAAAAAGTTGAGTCCAGCCTGGTCTATATATATAGAGGGGGGGAAGGGAAGGGAAGGGAAGGGAAGGGAAGGGAAGGAAAGGAAAGGAAAGGAAAGGAAAGGAAAGGAAAGGAAAGGAAGAAAGATATCCATTATTTGGGTGGTTCTGGTGACCTGGGATAGGTCTGGCTGATCTCTTTGGTTTAATGATGTGTCTGTGGTCAGTGGATACAGAGCTAGAATCTGGGTGTTCTAGGCATCATTCACATGTCTGTGTTTGGCTGCTCTTGGCAATCATGAGGCTACTAACTGGGCCCTGGATCTTTTATTATCTAAGGTTGTTGTTATGGATGTTAGGCAGGGTTCAATGACAGTAAAAGGAGGCAAAGTCTCTTGAGAGTTAGATTTGAAATTGGTTCATTATCTAATTCTAACATGTTGTATTGCCTAGTTTTCCATAAGATCACCCCATGTTCAAGCAGAGGTGGAAAGAAGACTTCATCTTTGATGGAAGAAACTGTCAAGCTACTTTGCATAAGGCAAGGACATAGGAAGGTATATAAAAAAAGGACTCTTTTATTCAAAAAATGTAGAAGCTGGTTGCAGTGGCATATACCTGTAATCCTAGATACTCAGAAACTGAAGCAGGAGGATCAAAACTTCAAGGCCAGCCTAGAAAAGTTAGCAAGAAGTTGTCTCAAAATTAAAACTAAAGAAAACACTGGGGATGTAGCTCACTGATAAAGTGCCCCTGGGTTCAATCCTCAGTACTGCAATAAATAAATGAATAAACCAACAAACCAACAATAACCTTTCTTCGTCAGGTTTGTGATAACAAATGAGATACATTATTTAAAGATTTATAATACTGTTTGGCACCCAGCAAATCTTAGTGCCTGGTCTCATTTAAATATGTTGTCCAGCCAAGATGTATGTTGAACCTCAATTGCTAATGCAATTGTAATAAACGGTGGGGCCTTTAGAAGGTGATTATTGTTCTTATAAAAAGGCTTGCGGGAGTCTGTTAAACTCTTTGGCCCTTCAGCCCTTTCACAATGCGAAGACTCAGTAAGAAGGGACCATGTTAGAAGCAGAGAGAAGCCCTGACCAAAAAACAAGTCTGCCAGCCCCTTGATCTTGTACATCCCAGCCTTCAAAATGGTGAGAAATACATTTCTGTTGTTTATAAATTTCTCAGTCTAAGGTATTTTGTTTACAGCACCAGGAACAAACTAAGACAGTCCCTGTATTGATCTAATTTATGTATGAGCATTTAAGCAAATATTTTCTTTCAAAGAAAAAAAAAACAACTCCAGATAGACTTAATTCTGGGTAAATAAATTTTATTCATGTTATATTCTTTGCATTTAGTTTAGAAATGATGAATATTATCTGTGTAAGCAGCTCAAAAATAAGATGTGTTCCCTCTGTGAGTTGAGTGCATTTTCATCTCTTCTGTGATGTATGAAATACAGAGAGAGAGATATCGATGCGTGATGAAGGATATACCAGCACTGTCTGTGAAGGATCTACTTGCTGGGTTAGGTCAAACTGGCTGAAGGTTTTAGGGTGACTATGCTCTATCAACATTCAATGAGAGTTGCAGGCAAATTCCCTAAATATTTGAGCATCACGAGGAACCATGAATGCTTACTAGTACCATAGGGTAGTGACCAAGTTTGGGGATGAATAGATCTCTTCGGAGATGCTTAAAAGCAAAAGTCTCCATACCAACCTGCATATGGAAAGTGCTGTACCAAGTACAACAAGTTACTTGCATCAGTACCAAGAGCAGAAAATTTCCGACACAATGCCTGCAATTTATCATCTGGTGGACTAGTAATAACTAACAAGTAACATAGGTTTAATCTAAAAAGCTCTAAAACCTGGCTAATGTCAAGACTAGGAACTTTACTTTTTATTCTAATAAGGGGAGTACTTAGATAATAGTTAGGTATCAAGATAGATCTACAGAGGTGTGGGATATATAAATATTATAATGAGTTATATCTCATTACAGGCAACAAAAAGAGAGATGAACATCATATTGCAGAGGCTCATCTAAAAGTGAGTCAAAGAATAAACCAATGAGTTCAATAAAGGACTCTTTGATCTGATATCTTTCAAGAATACTAAGATGTAAAGCAAAAAATCATCTCTAATGAAGAAATGGTATGGAAAATATGTCACCAATCTTTTCTTATCTGGATTATTACATTAACAACCCTGAATGATAAATGTTTTGCAACTAAACAGAGTTTGTAACCTAATGACCACTCTTCCAAAGCATGAAAAAAAAATATGTTCTTTGGGTCTCACTAGAAAAATATGTGAAAAAACACACCTTTTAAAAATTTTTCTGCAAAAATTTACTCCAACAGTGTGGTCTATGAAATCACTCTTTAGATGAAATACTTGATATGTGCATCATCAATGAATATTTGTTAAATGTAGATATTGTTGAAGATTGTTTATAGACTAGGGACAGTTGTTAAGTACATCACAAAAATTATCGCATTAAAACCACAGAACAATTCTATAAGGCTGGTACTACTACTTGTGGTTAAGAAAAAAAGGAGGTAAGAACTCACCAAAATGGTATCGTTAGTAAGTGGTAGAACCAAATAGGAAACCAAACTATGTAGTTGGAATCCCCATCTCTGGATTAACCACTGTCCTTCTTTGCCTAACTGAAGTTAATATTGCTAGCTCGGCATACACATTTTATTAAATGGCCATCAGAAACCGGGTTAAAACTCAAATTCAGTTTTTATTTCTGAAAGTTACCTTACCTTTTAGTATTTTATTGAAACACTACTATCTTTTTTTTTTTTTTTTGTGGGTACCGGGGGGTCGACCTCAGGACCTCGCACGCCAGCAGGCGCCCATGCCGCTGAGCGATATCACTGGCCCCTTTTTCGTATGTGGGTTCTGGGAGTCGAACTCAGGCCCTAGCGCTTGCCGGGCAGGCGCTTAAGCCACTGAGCCATCTCACCGGCCCCACTACTTTCTGGTAAATATGGAACATAATTTAGTCATCTTAGATCTTAATACAACTTTTTAAACATTTATGTTCTTTGGTTATTGCAAAGATAAATTCATATGGAATGGTATTGATATCATTAAATTGAAGTTCAATAAAATTAGGAGCAACAGGTAAAAGTTGCAGGAATAGAACTTTTAATATTTCAAATTATTTGCAAATTCTGTGTAGTTTTAAGATATGTAAATTACTCATTGATAGATGTATTTAAGAAAAGATCACATAGTTCCAAAGAAGGAACAATGCAGGTCAGAAAATATTAAAGCTACAGTTGAGGAAGGGATGGATTAAATGGCCTTCCTTCCAGCTTGGAGATTCTATAGAATTCAATAACAAAAGTTTACTTATTTCAGTTTGCAGTTATTTGGGAAAAGGAAGATACTTACCTCTTCAAAAGTCAGACTCCATGAACAAACTATAGAGCAGTTTTGGTCATTAGGCACTTTTCTCCTTTCCAACATACTCTCTTACAAAGAGTGGGTATTCAATAAATGGCAATTGCTACATTACTCAGAGTTGATACAATTACAAAAGGACCATATAGTCTTTCAAAGTAACTGTTACAGATTTCTTTTCTTCTTGATCAGCTTAAATAAGCAACAAGGCTTTAAGAAACCTCCACATTACAATACTACGTACAATCTGATATCATAATCATAACTTTTTATGATTAAAATAAGTCTCCTTATCCTTATCCCTGCATTTTCCAACATTTACATCCCTGGATTCTTCCCACTATATCAGAGGATTAGTCACTGATATTTAATCAGTGAAAGGATCAATATTAATCCAAAGGCCCTTTTAGAGGAACTTGCCCTGATCAAAAAGACATTTTAGCCTTCTGACAAATCTTATCTTGGAAACCTGCAGTAAACAGATTAAAAAAATTGGGCTTTCTCTATTCAAAATGTAATTCTGTAACTTCAATTATAAAGTTTCCCAGAATTTTAAGCTAAGACATATATATTCTATTCTTTATTTCAAAAACATATGATCAGTTTTGAAATTAAAAAGAAAATTCCTTTGATATAGTAGTCTGAACCCAAATTTGGTAATAGCTTTAAATGTATTCAGCACAAAGAACTATTTCAATGTCACTATAGTTATATGAATAAAAAAGTATATTATTTATTCAGGCTGTCTATCAAATAAGCATTCCCATTAGAGAACTCGTAAGTATCCATACTTGACTATTATCTAAAAATTCACCACAGGAAGTTATCACCAGGAAGAGATGGTAAAAATGCTATGTTAGGTGGCCTTAAAGTTCATCTTAAGCAAATCTAAGTTCGTATCAATGAAGTCTGAGTTAATATTGTAGCTCTTTTTACAAGTTGTGTAACTACTGCCTTCAAAATTTTACCAAAAAGTAGCTATTGCAATCCAGTTATTGAGTGGATAAGTCTAATTAAACCTTGCAAAGCACCAAACACAGTGTTTCGCACATGATAAGGGTCCAAATGATAAGCTGTCTCTCAAGCCAGGTATGGTTCAATACTCTTGTAATCCCACATACTTCAGTGGCCTTAGCAAGAAGACTGAATTCAAGGCCAGCCTTGGTGGAGGCTGCACACCTCCACCACCACATGCACCGCCAATGCAGCTCATGTGCTTGATACTCACCATCTCCAATAAAATAAAACAAACTTTCACCACATACTGTATGAACCTCTCCACTCTTTCCGAGGAATGACAAGAAGTTTAAAATGATGTTGATTGATTTACATCCTGGTAGTACAAACTGACCTTAAGAAACATTTTCCCTTTCTTTACACTTGTGTTACCAACTGATTCTTCAGTCCATTTTCTCCTACTTCTATGTATGTTTTGTCATCTGGCCTGGTCCAGAAAATAGTCTTTGGTGGACAAAGGAAAGGGAAATACTCAAAGTGCCTCCTCCTGGTTTTTATCATTTTCCAATTCCCACCATAAAACTCTCAGTCCGACTTTAAAAATATGATCTATATTTTGTATCAATCCAGAGCCAGCACTGTGAATTCAATTTCATAGAGAAGTGAGAAAAAAAATTTGGGAGAGAGTTTGCTCATACCTAGGATGCCCTTATACACAGGAGAGAACAGTTTCAAGATACTTGTCACATGCATGCCACTTCTTTGCCTGTTTTATTCCTTTCTGCCATTTGTTAAAACTACTCACGCATCAGAAGTCATCTCAGGTGTTACTGCATCATAAAATCTCTCTTTCTTACTCACAAAGAGTTAACCACTGATTTCAATCTCCTACTTCATTATCTTCCATGCACTTTTGCTCGGATGCTCACATCTTTCTTCCTCAGCAGCTTCCCAAGGACTGGAATGGGGTTCCACTGCATCATGGGGACCAAGAACAGAGCCCAACATATGTTGGGTCTTGATAGTGCTGAAGTGAAATACTGAGCAGCTGGAGGACAGTAGTTAAGGGGCAGGTTTAGAACTGTCCAACCTGGGTTAAATCCAGCTCCTCTTCCCAAGTTGAAAACTTTGTGCAACTACTTAAATACTAACTGCCCTAGTTTCCTTATCTGTGAATTGATAGGCAATCTTGTCTATCTTACAAGGACATTTTGGAGGTTAAGTACATCTGTGCATGTAAAGTTCTTAGATCAGAGCCTTCCTCATAGTTAATATAGTCATACATTTTTTGCCAGCTGTTATGTTGGCAATTATTGTTGTAGTGGTTCACTTCTCTACAACTGTCAAGTCATTGTTTCCTATTGTTGTTTAGTTTAGTTTTCATTCTTGTAAAACAGGGAATTGAATACAGAGGCTAGTACATGCTAGGCAAATGCATTACCTCTAAACTATGCCACCAGGCCAAATGCTTAGCCTTGGAATTTGACCAATATAGACAATGTTTCTGGACAAAATATATCTACATATATTCTTCAATTTTTTTTTTGTTGTTGTTGTTGTTTATATGCAGGTACTGGGAGTCCAACTCAGGAACTTGTGCTTGCCAGGCAGGCGCTTATGCTGCTGAGCTATATCACTGGCTCTATTCTTCAATTTTTAAGAAATTGATTTCAGATAAATATATTTAAGAGTATCATCTTTTTATATGTTAAAGATGGTTGATTTGATGAAATGCTAAAAAACATGTAAATGCTGCTACAGGTTGAATATGTTTTATTCCCGGAATAACTTCTTTCTTGTTAGAGTGGGTTGATTCTCGTGGTAGCGAGTTGTCCCTCTTAAAGTACTGGGGTAGTTACCATGAGAATGGGTTGTTATAAAGTGAAGCCATTCTTCATGTTTCACCTCTTCAGCACTGTTTGAGATTTCTAGCACAAGGGCCTAAATATTTGCACCTGCCAAAACTTGGACTTCTCAGCTTCTAGTAAGCCTAAATAAACTTATTATTTATATGTTACCAGGACTTTGATATTCAGCTACAGTAACACAAAAGAGACTAAGGCACATCTCACTTTCAAATCCATTGATTGGGTATTGAGTTTACTGAAAGAATCTCTGTAGGGCACATGTTCTATGGATGGACTACATGGGCAAAATTCAGTGGAGGGAGGAGGAAAAAAGATGGCAGATGAGTAAGAAGCACACAGAGAAACTCTCTAAAAGTTGCCATTGGACTACGGGAATACAGTGACCGGGAGAGCGAGGGGGGCAGATGCCTCCCCGGGACCCAGAAAAGTTCTGAAGTGCAGCTTGGGACCCCCGGCACCAGTGAAGGGTACTTTTCAACAAAGAAGGAGCAGAAAGCGCGTGCACCTTCTACCATCCCAGGAATCACGGCGCGACAGAAGCTGAAAGCTGCGGACACACGGTGACAGCTGGCGCCCAGGGAGCCCCCACGGAGGATCGCAAGACAGCGGCGTGGCAGGGGAGCAGTGGAGAATGGCGCTGGCCGGCGGTGAGTGAGTGTCTCTCGGCCACAGCTGTCCTGCACCACAGAGCGACTGGCCGGGCACCATTGTGGGGGTGCGGAGAAAATCAGAGCGGCTCAAAAACAGCTCTGGGAACTTGTGCTCCAGACAGGGCAGCGCGGCGCCCCTCAGCCCCATGAAAGTGTGCTGAGGGCAGCGGGTGAACGAGACTGGTCTGTCAGCCACACCTGTCCCACGCCAGAGAGCGACTGGCCTGGCGCCATTGTGGGGGGCATGGAGAAAATCAGAGTGGTGCGAAAGCAGTGCACTGACAGCGGTGGGTGAAGGAGACTGGTCTCCACCTGAAAGTCCGTGCTTCTGCTCACCGCCCACCAAAGGGCTGCTCTTGGCTTGCTGGAACGGACCAGCACGGGACAAGACTCTGTCATCACACAGTGCCTGCCTACAGCATAGTCAACACCTGGAACTGATTCTCTTTATTTTTTTTATTTTTTTTATTTTTTCTCTCTCAGTTTTTTGTTCTGGTGAAGGGTTTTTATTTTTTTATTTATTTTTTTCTTTTGTGGGGTTTTATTTCTGTTTTATCTGTTTGATTTGTTGTTTTTCGTCTTCATTTTTGTTTCTGTTTGTCTATTTGCTCTTTCCTTCATTATTCTCTCTGGCTTTTATATGAGTGTAAACAGCGCCTCTAACTTCTTTGTGATTGTGGTTGTGATCTGTTTTTCCTTTTATCCTTTCCTTCTCTTTTCCCACCAGTCCTCTGCACCAGTGTCCCAGTGTTAGTGGGATCCCTCTTGGTCCTCTAACCTTACATCTAATTCCTTCCTCTTCTCACAATACTCTATTTCCTCCTTAACTCATTTTAAATTTATACTCCTGAGAGGAAAAATTGACATACTAAGGACTTGTATAATGCATATAATTTTTCTGGTGTGTTTTAGATTTTGTTATATAACCGCAACTCTACTTTATATGGCTAAAAGTGGTAAATAACTGGTTAGCTCAGTCTGTCATTTTCTAGGCTGTGTTTGATGCTTCAGTTACCATTATAGCCAAATGTAAAATAATTGTTCTAAATAGCTTTCCTTCCTGATATTTCATGATTGATATTGACTAAAAGACACAGAAAATACAGTGGCATAGTACCAAAGAATCAAGGACTGGGCCAAACAGGTAGCAACTTCTCACATCCAATGAATTGAAGAGGTAGGATCTGGCACAAAGCTCAAAACCCAAAAGCAAGCTCCACTTGGAAGATACTGCAGAGAAGTAGTTATCTTCTAAGGATCTTGAACACTAGCAATAAAGAAACCTATCATAGGTAATTTACAAACATCACCCCAGGAATTAAAGAAAGAAAAAATGAGATGACACTTAAACAAGATGCAACCCCACACATCCAATTCACCAAAGGCAAACCTAGGGGGCAATGAGGTGGGACAATCCGAAAGCCACCCACCTGGCATATCTGAAGGGGTAACAACAAAACAATTGAATGAGGCTCTGGAAAAAATTAAAACAGAAATAATTTCACAGATAACTGCAGAGATAATGTCCACAATGAAGACTATGCTTAAGGACACTATAGCTGATACAGAAAAAAAAATAGATGAGCTTAAGAAAACTATAGAAACCATGAATGCTCAGCATAGGAAAGAAATGGAATCCATAAAGCAGATTCAAGCAGATATCCAAGAGAACAAAAATTCCATTGAAAGTATTTGTAGCAGATTAAGCCAATGTGAGGACAGGATATCAGATATAGAAGACAGGCTTGCAATTAGTGATCATGAAAAGAAAGAATTCTTAAAAACAGCAAGGGACCATGAAAAATCAATTCAGCAGCTGCTAGATGACTCAAAGATAAACAACTTAAGAATAATTGGAATAAATGAAAAAACAGGAGATAGCATGAATGACATTAAAACCTTGTTCAAAGACATTATCAGGGAGAACTTTCCTGGAAGAGAAAAAGAATTTGACCCCCCAATAAGTGAAGCTTTTAGAACACCAACTAGACATGATCAAAAAAAAAAACTTCAGCCAGACATATCATAGTCAAGATCCCAGAAATTCAACAGAAGGGCAGAATCTTAAAAGCTGTTAGGGAGAAGAGACAAATCACCTATAAAGGAAAACCCATCAGAATCACAGCTGACTTTTCAGCACAAACCCTCAAGTCAAGAAGAGCTTGGAATGACGTATTTCAAGCTCTAAAGGAAAATAATTTTCAACCCAGATTGATGTACCCCGCAAAACTATCTTTCAAAATTGATGGAGAAATAAAATACTTTCATGACAAAGAACATCTAAGAAAATTTATGACCACAAAACCAGCACTCCAAAATGTTCTGAAGGACATTCTAGAAAGAGATAGGAACCTCAGCAGAAGGGATCCACCAGGCAGGGCAGATAATTAAATAGCAGGAAAGGGGAAATACAAAGAGTGGGAACCAACAACAGGAAAATATCATGGCAAGTATAAGTCAATACATATCAATTTTAACCATCAATGTTAACGGTCTCAATTCACCAATCAAAAGGCACAGACTGGCAAAATGGATCAAGAAGCAAGATCCAACAATATGCTGTATACAAGAAACATATTTAATTCAGAAAGAAATTCATAGACTGAAAGTCAAAGGATGGAAAACAATACTCCATGCAACAGGAACCCAGAAAAAAGCAGGGGTAGCTATTCTTTTTGCAGACAAAGTGAATTTCAAGCCAAGAATTATTCAGAGAGATAAAGACGGTCATTACATCTTTGTAAAGGGAACAATCCAAGAGGAAGAAATAACAATCATAAATATATATGTGTCAAATAACAATGCACCCAACTATATAAAACAAGTACTAAAGGACATGAAAAATCAAATAAGCACTAATACAATTATATTGGGAGATCTCAATACTCCACTGTCACAAAAAGACAGATCAACTGGACAGAAAATCAATAATGAAATAATATAACTGAACCAAACTTTTGAACAAATGGACTTAGTAGATGTCTACAGAGTGTGTTCCACCCCACAACATCAGAATACACATTCTTCTCAGCTGCACATGGGACGTTCTCCAAAACAGACCACATACTAGCTCATAAAACCTGCTTAGGTAAATGCAAAGGAATTGAAATTATCCCATGCATATTATCAGACCATAGTGCAATGAAATTGGAAACCAATGGCAAAAGAAATCACAAAAACTCCCTAAACACATGGAAATTAAACAGCACCCTCCTGAACAACCAATGGGTCACAGATAAAATTAAAGAAGAAATTAGACAATTTCTACAACTGAATGATAATGACAGTACAACATACCGGAACTTATGGGACACAATGAAAGCAGTCCTAAGAGGGAAATTTATAGCATTAAATACTTATATTAGGAAAATAGAGCAGGTGCAAATAAACAACTTAATGGCGAACCTCGAACTTCTAGAAAAAGAAGAGCAGGTTAAGCCAAAAGCCCGTACAAGGGAGGAAATTATAAAGATCAGAGCAGAAATTAATGTATTGGAGACTAAAAAAACAATACAAAGAATCAATGAAGCAAAAACTTGGTTCTTTGAAAGAATAAATAAGATTGACAAACTCTTATCCAACCTTATTAAAAAAAGAAAAGAAAAGACTCAAATCCATGCAATTGAAAATGAAAAGGGTGATATCACGACGGACCCTGCAGAAATCCAGAAGATCATCTATACCTATTTTAAAAATCTATATTCTACTAAGATGGAAAATGCAGAAGAAATGGACAGATTCCTAGATTCGTATGAATTACCAAAGCTGAATCAAGAAGATTTAAAATCCTAAATAAACCAATATCAACCAATGAAATTGAAGATGTAATTAAAAACCTCCCAACAAAGAAAAGCCCTGGCCCAGATGGATTCACTGCCAAATTCTACAAGAAATTTAGAGAAGACTTAACGCCACTACTTCTCAAATTTTTTAATGAAATTGAAAGGGAAGCAATACTCCCAAATTAATTCCTGGAAGCAAGCATTACCCTGATACCAAAACCAGAGAAGGACCCAACTAAGAAAGAGTACTATAGGCCAATCTCCCTAATGAACATAGATGCAAAAATCCTTAATAAGATACTGGCAAACAGAATCCAACAAATCATCAAGAAGATTATACACCATGACCAAGTTGGATTCATCCCTGGGATGCAGGGATGTTTCAACATACGTAAATCAATAAATGTAATACACCATATTAACAGAACCAAAGACAAAAATCACATGATCATCTCAATAGATGCAGAAAAAGCTTTTGACAAAGTCCAGCACCTTTTCATGATAAAAACCCTACAGAAAATTGGAATAGAGGGTCTTTGTCTCAACCTGATAAAAGCTATCTATGACAAACCAACAGCCAACATTATACTAAATGGCCAAAAACTGAAAGCCTTCCCTCTAAAATCAGGAACAAGACAAGGATGTCCACTGTCCCCACTCTTATTCAACATAGTTCTGGAAACTTTAGCCAGAGCAATTAGACAAGAGAAAGAAATAAAGGGAATAATGATTGGAAAGGAGGAAGTTTAATTATCATTATTTGCAGAAGACATGATACTGTACACAGAAGACCCCAAAAACTCCACTAAAAAACTGCTAGATTTAATAAGCAAATTCAGTAGTGTAGCTGGATACAAAGTCAATACTCAAAAGTCAATAGCCTTCCTGTACACAAATAACAAACTTACTGAATAAGAAATTAGGGAAACAATACCTTTCACAATAACATCCAAAAAAATGAAATACCTAGGAATCAACCTCACAAAGGATGTAAAAGACCTCTACACTGAAAACTACAGTACTCTGAAAAAGGAGATTGAAGAGGATATCAGAAAATGGAAAGATATCCCTTGCTCCTGGATAGGAAGAACCAATATAGTGAAAATGGCCATACTTCCAAAATTGTTATACAGATTTAATGCAATTCCAATCAAAATTCCAACAGCATATCTCACAGAATTAGAGAAAACAATCCTAAAATTCATTTGGAATCAGAAGAGACCTAGAATAGCAAAGGCAATTCTGGGCAACAAAGGCAAGGCAGGGGCATCACAATCCCCGACTTGAAATTATACTATAAAGCTACTGTGATAAAAACAGTGTGGTACTGGCAAAAAAACAGACCTGAAGATCAGTGGAACAGATTAGAAGATGCTGAAACAACCCCAGACATACTAAGCCACCTTACCTTTGACAAAGGTGCCAAACACATTTGCTGGAAGAAAGATAGCCTCTTTAATAAATGGTGCTGGAAAAACTGGCTCTACACATGCCGAAGATTAAAACTAGACCCATATCTTTCACCATGCTCTAAACTAAATTCAAAATGGATCAGAGATCTAAATATTAAAACAGAAACATTAAATCTGCTGGAAGGTAGGATAGGTAAATCCCTTGAAGACATTGGTGTAGGCAAAGACTTTATGAATAAAAACTCAACCGCACGGGAACTATCCCAAAGAATCAGTAACTGGGATCTCATCTTATTTAAAAGCTTTTGCACAGCAAGAGAAACCACCAACAGAGTGAAAAGACAACCCACAACGTGGGAAAAAATGTTTGCCAGCTGTTCCTCAGACAAAGGATTACTATTGAGAACATATAAAGAACTCAAAAAATTCAGACCTCCCAAATTTAAAGACCCACTCCAAAAATGGGCATCTGAATTGAATACACATTTCTCAGATGAAGAAATACTAATGGCAAATAAATATACAAAAAAATGTGCAACATCACTAGTCATTTGAGAGATGCAAATTAAAACAACACTGAGATACCATCTCACTCCAGAAAGAATGGCTACTATAAAGAAATCAACTAATAACAAATGCTGGAGGGGCTGTGGGGAAAAAGGAACCCTTCTTCACTATTGGTGGGAGTGTCGACTGGTACAGCCACTGTGGAAGTCAGTGTGGAGATTCCTCAAAAAACTAGGGTTGGAGGTCCCATTTGAACCAGCTATTCCCCTTCTGGGCATCTTCCCAGAAGAATTAAAAACATCGTACCACAGCGATATATGTGCACCCATGTTTATAGCAGCACAATTTGTAATAGCCAGATCTTGGAAACAACCCAAATGCCCATCAACTGAGGAATGGATAAGAAAGATGTGGTATTTTTATACAATGGAGTACTATTCAGCCATAAAGAAGGATAAACTGGAGACTTTTATAGGTAAATGGATGCAACTCGAGAAAATACTCATAAGTGAAATAAACCAGATGCACATGTGTAAGCATCATATTGTCTCTCTAGTATGAGAAACTAAAAGAGTAAATAAGATACAAAATGTACAATAGACACGGTGAATCAAAAAGAAACTGGTCAATAAGAAAGAGAGACTGGAGTAGGGAAAAGAAAGAAGGGAAAGGGAAAAAATTGTATATATATATAAGATGGTTAAGATAGATACACTACCAATTTTACTTAGTTCATTGAAGAGTAAGGTTTGAGCCAATAATGTTTGGACAATTGAATGCTAATGTCTGGTATCCTGAATAACTAACTTAAAGATAATAATATGTAATGCATTGACCATTGTTACCCTCATGTTATGTTGTTTTGAAAATTTGTTCTTTTTTTGATTTGTTTTGTTTTGTTTTCTTCTCTTTAAAATAAAAAAAAAAAGAACACCTCACTGAAGAAAACAAAACAAAAAAAAATTCAGTGGAGTACAGGAATTGCCACCTCACATGCCAAATGTTTAATTCAGCATTCAGAGCTAATGCCTAGAGGTTTCCAAAAGAGGGGTGTCACCTACACTATTTTTTTTTGGAGATTGAAGCAAACAGAGGCCTTCTCTCTTTTTATACCTGCCTTCTTATCTCACAAACCCTATCCTTTGCCACACAGACACACACACACACACACACAAACACAAAATTATAAGTGTAAGTACATTGTATAGGTGGCTTTTTCACTGTTCTTGTAGGTAAGTGGGTGAGTGGGGGGGTGAATGCTGATTCAGGTGGTCCAGTTGATGGGGAAGTGGCAATGATGTCTTATCACTAGGTATCGCTCCCTCCCCCCACACACGAACACACCAGATTCATAACTATATAAAAGAGATTTATGTAATAGCTGCTTCCCAGAATTACTCCTATGTTCACAACCCTGGTTTGCTCCATTATTTCTTCCCTGAGGCATGCTTAGCGCTATTTGCGAAAATGTCTTAACACATCAGATTTTAAGTCTTTCCAGATAGTTGTCAACTCACAAATGCTGCTGAGAAAAAAAAATCTATTCTTATACAAACAAGATCTCTTTGAAGGCTTTTTCAAGCCACTAGCCGTATTCAGCTTCTAATCTGTGTCTAAGTTTCTCTTTACCATCTACACAGTTCCCATTCACTTCAGAGGAGTTTTGGAGCTTTGTAAAGTCCAAGTGCCTCTTTCATATTAAAAAATGAACTCTCATTCAGAGCTAAATGCTAGAACAGTTGTTTGTACATTTTTAATCAGATGACAAGAATGCAAAGAGCTTTCAACCCAATAGCAATCTGTTGACCCTTGACAGATGATATGAAAACCCAGTACAATGTCACCTTGCTTGATCTTAAGATACTTATTCTTACACAATGGTGAAACTCTCAATCATGCTTATTTTACTTTAGTTTTTAATTCCTCCTAAGGGCTGGGCACAAATTTTTTTCATTTGTTTCTATTCTGAAGAGATTATGAATATATATTTCATAACTAATTTAATCAATTTGAGTAGGTAATTTCTTTCCTATGTGAGAGTTCAAGTAAAAGATGAGAGATTACTGATTCATGAAGTTTGGAAACGGAAGGACACATTAAACATCTGTCTCCCAGGAAAAAAACAATGTGTGTAGGGTGAGCAGAATTAGGAAAGGAAAAAAAATCATTTGTTTTCATTCTCACTATTATTTTTCTCCTCCCAAGAGTATATTTCCCATGAAAATCCATCTACTCCTGATTTATTCTTGCAAGTATTCTACATGTTTCACCATTTTCCAAACTCCTATTGAATTTAATAAGCAGTGTATGAATCAATGACTGGTATATTTGCAGGATGTGAGGCAGTTAAATATCATAGTCACACAGTGCTAAGGCTTGAATTCCAGCTCTATGACATCTAAATAAAGTAAGGGACCACTTTAACTCTCTGTGGCTCAGTTTCTTCAACTATAAGAAGGAAATAATAAAAGATCCATCTCATAGGGACATCATGAGGATTAAATGAATTAATATATGGAAGAGTTTAAATTGGTGCCTGTTATAATGTAGAGCTCAAAATGTTATCTAATGATAAAAATATTACTGTAGAATGAATACTTCATCTCTCTATTTTGTTGTTGAATTAACCCTGTGAGATTAATCCATTCATAACCCATATTCATCTCTCAAATTTATAACTAAAGTCAAGAAGATTAAATGGCCTTTTCTAAGTGGTTATATAAACAATCACAACAGATGTTAAGAAAATCACTGAAGTCTATTTATTTTGGTCCATGATGCTTTCCACTGCTTAACTTGGAAAGCTCCCCTTCTCCCACCGGACATGTTCTTAGCAGGACTGTAGTCTCCTCACACTGGTACAAAGGATGGATAAGTGATCCAACCTAAGCTAATCATTCACTACAAATACAATTTTTCATTTGATCAATGCACTATTCAGGACAAATTTACAGAAGATTTTTGAGTGAAGGCCCAATAATCTCTGCATTTAGGATTCCTGAAGATGTTCCCTAATATTCCTGAATCTTTTTCTCTACTTGTTTTCTTGGATCTTGTTTCTAAATAATTTGATTTTTGATAGTGTTATTTAGAATGGATATCTGTGTATTACCAATTAACTATGACCAATACATGAATGGGCATTCACCTTAAACATCTCTGTACTAAACACCTACTATTTTATTTAATTATATAATGCCTAGCATTGCCACTTCTCTAATGATAACAACATTTTCCCATACTCATTCTCAGTCTATCTGCCTCATTTTGCACTGGACTCACCTACAGGTCCTGTGGTTGGACAATCCTAGCAGTGATTTCCTTTCTCTTCAGTTATAGTCACACTAATATGGAAATGACATAAATTGGTTATATTAGAGTTAACCAAAGGTAGTTTGTTGGAATGAATTGGGAATCCATAGTTCAAAACGATCATTTTGAGAGAAGGGCATACTAGAATGCTTATTCATATTAAAGTAGGCACAAAACAGTGAAATGGGTCTAATTTCAATACCATTAAACCCCAAGCAATTAACTGTCTCTACAGCTAAGAACCACTCATACCATTGAATCACCTAAACCATTATCTTTTTTTTTTTGTGGGTACCGGGGGTCGAACTCAGGACCTTGCATGCCAACAGGTGCCTGTGCCGCTAAGCGATGTCACTGGCCCTTTTTTCATATGTGGGTTCCAGGAGTCGAACTCGGGCCCTCGCGCTCACCAGGCAGGCGCTTACGCCGCTGAGCCATCTCACCGGCCCACCATTATCTTATAGTTCTATATTTTTTATGACTTGTATTTCTTTCTTTTGCAACAGAACGAGTCTTATTCAATATAATAGGCAGTGAAAATTCCTCTCCCAATTTACTTCTAGTGCTAATCAAAGCCTAGAAGTAACACAGCCCCCTATGATCTTCAAGAATAACTGTAAAAAACCCCCAAAACTCCCATTTGTTCAGTTCTTACAATGTGATTTTTATGCTGATAAGTATTTTATAATTTCTATTTAATTTTAACAAATGAGTGACAGCTACATGAGGTAGGTGTTGATAGCCCCATTTTTCAGAAAAAAAATAAAGAGAAGGGTATTTTATTTAAAGTTATTTTGAATAAAACGGGTATAGGGTGAAACAGTAGGTCTCTCTATTCTCAATGCTTTTATCTTCTAGGGGACAAGATGGTGAATAAGGTGGAAATAAAAACTGTGATGACACAGGAAGGTCCACTGCAGAGGAAACAGTTGCCCCATTCACAGTGTTGTACAGATTGGTCAAATTATTCTAGAGGGCCGGTGAGATGGCTCAGCGGCTTAAGCGCCTGCCCGGCAAGCGCGAGGGCCCGAGTTCGACTCCCGGAACCCACGTACGAAAAAGGGGCCGATGATATCGCTCAGTGGCACGGGCGCCTGCTGGCGCATGAGGTCCTGAGGTCGACCCCCCGGTACCCACAAAAAAAAAATAGTCTAGAATAAACGGGTTGTACTTCATTTTCTAAATGTCTTAACCATGAACCCCCTGAAAATCCCTATGGATTCATATAAATGATAAAATTGCAAATGGCAAACTAAAAATATATATCTAGTATAAAAATAATGAATATGACCTTAAATTAAGACATCTACAGTTAAACAAGTTGAATATCACAAAGAAGATACTTTCATTATTATTAAAATAGTTTAAATAATTGTTATAAGCAGAGGTTATTCATATTCTTCTAACCTCTAGTTAATTCCTTAACTTCCAGCCAGCCTTAGCTATATCAGAATGCCCTTGCAAATGCCCTTTGAATATATTTAATGTAAGTGAAGTTTATTTATGGGACCAAATTAGAGAATGCCACACTTAGGCTTTGTACAGCTTGATTCTGAAACAAATGTTTGTAATTCAATAATACAAATCCTTAAAATAGTGTTTTATTATCATGCAAATTTGCCAAAAGCAGAATATAGAGTATAACACATCATGAGAACTTTCACAATAACAAAGTAGATAAATGAGGGAAGCAATTGAACATAACGAAGACTAGGGAAGGAAGCTAGATTTATATAACTTCAGATAGGACATCCAGGTTTTCTGATTACCTCCTGTAGTGGACACACCTAAGGGAATGCAGTGAGTCTCCTCATAGAATACTTCCTTCACTTCAGGTGCAGGTAAGTATTCCAAATTACTTCAAACCACCAGAAAATGAGAAAGTCCCCAACATGTTACTTCCACGGTTAAGTTGTATTGTAGGAGAACCCATGAGAGCAGACTAAATGGGAGGACTCCTCGGCTGGTCTTGAAGAAGCGGTGATGATAGAGCAGGCTATGTGGCAAAGACCTGCGAGACTTCTCCAACCTAGGGTGTCTCTAGTCAACAGCCAGCAAGAGGCTAGTCTTAGAGCCACAGGAAATGAATTCTGTGAGCATTCTGAATGGGCATGGCACTTAACTCTTCTTTAGTCAAGACTAAAATTGTGTTGACACCAGGATTGCAGGTGTGTAGCTCCGCCTGGACTTGTGCATTATGAAGACTGCTAGATAACACATGTGTGTTGTTTTCAGTTGCTGAATGTGTGGTATTTCCTTCATATCAATAGAAAACTATTATACCTTCTGTGCTGAAATTCTTCTTCTATATATTTGATGAATCTCAAGACCTTTCACATAGTAATTACACAGTAAATGTTGATCAACTAATTAAGTGAAAGCCATATTTTAAAACCATATTTGAGAATACTACCTCCCCAATAAATACTCTATTTCAGAAAAGGGCATGAAGATTGAAGTGGTATGATAGAAACCTTCTAAACTGCTCACAGTAGATTTTTGTTATTCTCATAGGGAACAAGATTGTCATTTCAAGAGGAGTTTAGTTCAAGTGCCATTTGCAAATGAAGGCTTAAGTTTCAAAGATCAGAATAACCCTTATAATAGTTTATGAGATATCACTAAAGTATAAATGAGAGAAGTATATGTTAATTATTTGAAACCACTTAATAACTGCTTAATATATAAGCAAAGTCACAAAACCCTATGAAACTAATAACTTTGGCAATGTGGAGATCCTCATCTCTACTTAATTATTTCATTTAAAATATAATGAAATTACAAACAAAGTTGCTAAGTTTGAGGTGAAAATGACAGTCACAAACAGCTGAAAAATGTTGTAAACTGGTGTGAATATTTAGAAAACCAATTTGAAAGTATGAAGGAGGCTTATGAAGGCAAAGTCCATACCTTATAATGATTAATGTTTCTCTTGCTAGGAATGGATATGAATAAAAAGTCAAGGGAAGCGTTGAGATTGAAACATCCATTCCAATATTTTCTGCAGCAGCAAAGAGAAAAAAACAACCAAAATGTGAGCCACTGAGGAGATAGTTTAGCAGATTATGGAGAACAAACTAACTGAATTATCACATTAAGTAGTTATAAGGCAAGAAAGGAACTAATATTTTGTAGTATATAACATGAAATACAGAAAGCACAACATAAAGACATGGAGAGAATGAACAAAACATCATGGAATTTAATGAAATGTTTGTTATTATGAGAATGGATGATGACTCAGGCTTATGTGGGCAATTCTTTGTATGATTTTGCTCCCCCCACTCCATTACACAATGCCCATCAAATACACTTCCGCCGCTCTTTAAAAGCTATATAAACATAATTGAAGAAATATGAAGAGATAAAAGGTCCTCCATAATTATTTGAAGTGAAAGTGTGTGCTATGATAATCCCCAAAGTTAGAGATATTTTGCTAGGAGTGCTTGTTTGTGGAATCAAAGCAATGGAATACAATTTGCTCAGTTAACACCCTTTGTTATAATTCTGCCTTCTCTTATATTTCTTAAATGGTTAATAAAGCATGAAACAGGGTTAGCTGTGTGATCTACAGGGTTCCCTAGTGTGGAACTACTGCAGAACTAGAACTGCAGATTTTGGATATAGTTTCTCTAGAAAGATCAAAGGTGAGAAAGACATCAAAGAGACAGCCAATAGATATTTAGGGTGATTCTTAGGTTAACAGATAAAAGCAACTGGATAGAGTTCATAAATAGCCATATGGTTTATAAGAAACAGAGACCAAGTGAAAGGGAAAATTGGTTAAAATAGATCAGCATTACCAATATAAAGACATTGTGAAGAGCAATCTCCTTGTCTCAAAAGCCTGGAGCCATTGCTTTCTCCTCAGTCTTCCTCCTGGAAAATTCATCCTTTGGCCATATACGTTTCTATCCTATAGTTCTCTAAATTAAGATTTGACAAGCCAGTTCTAAGAGTATACTTACAACAATGATAGGGGCACAGGAGTTTCTTCTCATGCATGTTTTACACAAGATCAGACCATGTACAGATAAATAAACAAAATATAATGAAATTGTTCTATAAAAAAGAAGAAGAAAGAAGGACAAGAGTTTATTTTTGGAAAAGATGCCAGATAAAACTGATTTCAATAAAATCAAATATAAAGCAGAGTATAAATGAAAGATGAACTGGAAGGTGGTATTTACTGATGCCACAGTAGAACTAAAAGTTGCTCCAAGAACAATGAAGAAATGCAACAATACTGTAGTATTTCAGGATAGAAGCTTATAAACTATTCCAGTGTTTTAGGAGGGATTTATATCAATAAAATAAGATTTATTGAATGGTATCATGGCTAATAGGATAAAACAAAACCTAAGATTAGCAATTCTCAAAGGACTAGAATAAAAGGAAAACAAACTAAATAAGGTCTAATATAAGAACTTTTCAGAGTGCTGATGAACAGTTCTTACCCATTAACTCATAGATTAAAAGGAAAAAAAACCTATATTTACTTTAGTCAATATATACAATTCAAGAACAAATATTCAAATATAAAAACATGATTGTTGAAAGAGAAAATAATATGTTGTTTCTTTTTCAATACTGGTTTAGTAATGCAAGAAAAATTATGAGAACAAGAATGTGTAATTTCACACTCTTCACAACAGCATCCAAAAAAATGAAACACTTAGGAATCTATCTAACAAAGGAAGTAAAGGATATATATATATTTAAAATTACGGTACTCTGGAAAAGGAGATTGAAGAGGATATCAGAAAATGGAAAGACATCCCTTGCTCATGGATAGGAAATAACATTGTGAAAATGGCCATACTCCCAAAACTGTAATACAGATTTAATGCAATCTCGATCAAAATACCATTAGCACACCTCACAGATCTGGAGAAAACATTCTTAAAATCCATTTGAAAACATAAGAGATCCAGAATAGCAAAGGTAATCCTGGGCAATAAAGGCAAGGCAGGAAGCATTACAATCCCTGACTTGAAATTATTCTATAAAGCTAGAGTGATAAAAACAGCATGGTACTGGCAAAAAAAAACAGACCTGAGGACCAGTGGAACAGATTGGAAGATGCAGACACAACTCCAAACACACTCAGCCACCTAGTCTTTTGCCAAGGTGCCAAACATGTTCACTGGAAGAAAGATAGCCTCTTTAACAAATGCTGCTGGAAAAACTGGCTCTCTATATGCCGAAGACTAAAACTAGGCCCATATCTATCAACATGCACTAAACTAAAGTCAAAATGGGTCAAAGGTCTAATATTAAAACAGCACACTAAATCTACTGGAAGAAAAAGTAGGTAGAAATCTTGAAGACATAGGTGTAGGTAGAGAGTTCATGAACAAAACCCTGATTGCACGGGAAATACTTCAAAGAATCAAGAACTGGGATCTCATATTATTAAGAAGTTTTGCACAGCAGAAGAAATCACCAAGTGAAAGGACAATCCACAGAGTGGGAAAAAATTTTAGCTAATTGTCCCTCAGACAAAAGCCCCCCAAATTCAAAGACCAATCCAAAATTGGGCATCTGAGGTGAATGCATACTTCTCAGATGAAGAAATACAAATAGCAAATAAATATATGAAAAAATGTGCAACATCACTGGTCATTGGAGAGATGCAAATTAAAACAACACTGAGATTCCATTTCACCCCAGAAAGAATGGTTGCATGAAGAAATCAACCAATAACAAATGCTGGAGGGGTTGTGGGGAAAAAGGAACACTTCCCCACTTTTGGTGGGAGTGTAGACTGGTACAACCACTGTGAAAATCAGTGTGGAGGTTCCTTAAACAACTAGGATTAGAGGTCATATTCGACCCAGCTATTGCCCTTCTAGGTATCTTCCCAGAAGAATTAAAAATGTCATACCACAGCAATATATGGGCACCCATATTTATAGCAGTACAATTTGTAATAGCTAAATCTTGGAAACAACCCAAATGCCCATCAACTGAGCAATGGATAAAAAAGATGTGGTATTTTTATTCAAGGGAGCACTACTCTGCCATAAAAAGGATAAACTTGAGACTTTTATAGGTAAGTGGATGCAACTAGAGACCATACTCATAAGTGAAATAAATCAGACTCACATGTGTAAACATTGTATTGTACCCTGGTGTGAGAAAACAAAAGAGTAAATAAGTTCTAAAATGTACAATAGATATTGTGAAATGGGAAAAAATTGTTGAGAAAGAAAAAGGAACTAGGATGGGTGAAAAGGGAAAGGATAGTAGGTACAAGGGGAAAAAAAGCAAGTCAGTTATACTATTAGTGTCTCTTAGTTCACTAAAAAGGAAGGTTTATGCTAATATTGATTGGAGAAATTTTTATGCCCATATCTTGTACTCTGATCAACTACTTTAAATATAATAACATGTAATGTATTCTTCTACTATTATGTTACAAAATTTTGTTTTACCTTTTTTCCATAAAATAAAAAAAAGAATATGTGATTTCAAAATCATTATCCAGATATGCTGTCATTTTTATCAATGGTAAGACATAAATATTCTTTCATATTCAAGTGCTAAGAAAACAAACTGGTAAAATTACTAAAAGGACTGGCATTGAGTAAAGTAATTTAAATACAAAATTATTCCAAATTGACACTTGACATGTAATTTAAATCTCAATGCCATACCAACAAAACCAGGATGGCTGTGTATGGGAAACTGAGATCAAGCTAATTTTTTTATCTACTGAATTTATTTCTATTGTTCCTGCAAAAACCATCACAAACTTAGTTGCTTATTACAACATGCATTCATGATCTCACAGTTCTGTGGGTTAGAAGTCTGGTGGGCTCAGGAAATTTCTCTTCTGAATAATTTCACAAGATCTCTATCAAGGTGTTGGCCACACTGCTTTCTTTTCTGGGAGCTTCTGAGATGAATCTGCTTCCAAACCTGTCTAATCCATTTGCACAATTTAGTTGTACAAGTTTGTATGACTGAGGTCCTGTTTTGTTACTCTCATCAGGGGACATTCTCAGCTTCTGGAACTGTGAGCATCATGAACCCCTTCTTTCATCTCGAAGCCAGTCATGGCACATTGAGTCTTTCTTTTGCATCAATCTCTGGAATTTCTCTTTTATCTCAACTCTCCTTTGCCAACTGCTTCCAATCTTATCTTTTTAGCTTTTCTATCTTCTTCTACCTGAAAAGGTTTTTTTTTTTTTTTTTTTTTTTTTTTTTTTTTTTGTTTACATGGGGCTTACCCTGGGAACCTAGAGATTTTCCTTTTTTCTTTCTTTATATTTTTCCTTCCTTCCTTTCTTCCTTCCTTCTTTCTTTCTTTTTTTGAGATGGGATGTCACTATGCTGACCAGACTGTTCTTAAACTCAGATCAAATGATTCTTCTGACTTAGCCTCTTTTTTTTTTTTTGTGGGTACCAGGGGTCGACCTCAGGACCTTGCATGCCAGGAGGCGCCCATGCCCCTGAGCAATATCACCAGCCCTTTTTTCGTATGTGGGTTCCAGGAGTCAAACTCGGGCCCTCGTGCTTGCCAGGCAGGCGCTTACATCACTGAGCCATCTCACTGGCCCTGCCTTAGCCTCTTGAGTACCTCAAACTATAGGCACATGCCACTATGACCAGCCAAGGGTTATTTTAATATTTTCTAATGATATCTGCAAATATCTCCATATCACCACTGTTATTGTTTAGATCCAAAATGTCCCCAAAATGTTTCATATTCAGAAGTAGGTAGGGTCTGGTTGTAAGGGACTGGTCACTGGGGGCATGACTTGGAAAGGTATGTTCTGGTCCCTGGCTCCTCCCTTCTCTCTCTGCTTCCTAGCATCATATGGTAAACAACTTTCACCGTGTCATTTCTGCCTTAGAACCAATGGAACATAAAGTGAAGCCATAAGCCAAAATAATCTTCTCCTTAAGTTGTAAATTTGAAGTATTTTGTCCCAGCAATGGAAAAGCTGACTAATACAGAAAACTGGTACCAGGAGTAGGGTTGTTATGGTGTCTATACTTGACCATGTGCTTCAGAAGCTTTTGAGACTGCTTTGCAGGGGAAGTTTAGAAGGGTTTAGAAATGTGGGCTAAAGAAACCCTAGGGTGTTGTGAGCTGTGCTTGATGTGTGATACTAGTCAGAGCTCAGAAGACCAAAACACTGTCAGCAATGTAGACAATAAAGGTCAGCCACGGGAAGTTTCAGTTGAGATCAGGGTCTCCATAGGTAGTTTGACTAGAGCCCAAAATGTATTACACCCTGGCAGAAAATTTGTCTCTTTTTGGCCCATGTCTTGACACTTCTTGGAAGAATGAGATTAAGGATGGTGGACTAATTAATACGGTGGAGGAAATTTCACAGCAGCCCAACATTCAGGGTGTGACACAAATAATGCTATCTAATTTAAGTCAGATCTACAGTGAGAATCAGGAGAAAATGACAGGGCTGAATGATTTGAAAAGCTTCAGTTTCACCAGAAAGGAATCACCTGCAAACTTGCATCCTTGGGGACCATGGTTACTGAAAAATTAGCATTAAAAATTTAGCTCAGGAGTAAGAAGAAAAATACTTTGAAGGAGCTCAGACATCAACAAAACCCTACCCATCAAAGGATCAAATATAGAAAATTGTAAATATTTCATTTGAGAATAGAGTCCTTGGAATGCCTGTTTATTGAGGGTTGTCTAAGGAAATTTATCCCTGAGTTCAGCCATCCAGGAATTCAGAGGCCACTGCAACTATGGTCCAAGATGGTCCAGCCAACTGGTAAAATGGTACCACCCACCTTGTGGTGGTTTTTCAGGCATGCAGAATACAAGAGTTATGTGGTCACAGAGGTTTCCATGGAGACTTTGGAAGAATGATTGAGAGGTCAGGCAATAGTGTGTGTGACTGGGTCACAGTCCTTGCCAGGTGCCCAAGGCGGTGAAGCATGAAGGTGTGAGAGTGAAGCTGAAGATATAGTCAAGACCCAGGGAGATGGAGATGCCAGGAATACGGATCATCTGCTGATGACATCCAAATGCATTGAGCAAAGCCAGGCCAAGAGAGAGGCCATGTGGGCTGTAACCAATAAGGTCATAGGCGCAGGGCTGCCCAAGGCCTTTGGAGCTCATATCTCACCATGATCTCACCTGGGTACTGGACATGCAGCTACAGGATTTAATGTTTCCCTTTCTGGGGTTCAGTCTTTCTTTGGTGTGATTTGTGTCCATTCCCCTATTCCTGCCTTTTGGAATGGGAATGTTAAGCCTTGGCCATTGTATATTGAAAGTCTATAACATTCTGTTCCATTTTTTTTAGAGCTCACAACTAAGAGTCAGCCTTGAGTCTCAGAGGAGACTTTAGACTTGGACCTTTCAGCAATACTGGAATTGTTAAGACTTTGGCAATTTATGGAGATGGACTAAATGTACTTTGCATAATGAGATGGACATGAGTTTGTTAAGTTGGGGGCAGAATGTTATGGTTCAGCTCTAAAATGTCCCTCAAAAGTCTCATGTTCAGGGCCAGTGAGATGTCTCAGTGGCATAAGCACCTGCCTGGCTAGTGCGAGGGCCCGGGTTTGACTCTCGGAAACCACATACAAAAAAAGGGCCAGTGATATCGCTCAGCAGCATGGGTGCCTGCTGGTGCATGAGGTCCTGAGGTCAACCCCCGGTACCCACACACACACAAAAAAGTCTCACGTTCAGAGGTGCCATCTTGTTGGAAAGGGTTGGTTACTGGGGGCATGACTTGGAAGGATTTATTCTAATCCCTGGCTCCTCCTTTGTTTCTTTGCTTCCTGGATACCATGTGGGAAACAGCTCGCCTATGCCAGGCCTGTCCGCAATGCCACTTCTAACTTGGAGCCAGCAGCCTATACACTGAAACCATCAGTCAAAATAAACCTCTCCTTTTTTAAATTGTGGATGTCGTAATTTTGTCCCACTGATGAGAAAGTGACTTATACAATCACCTGGATTAGTTTTTTATTAAATGATGAGTGGATGGAATCTTGGGTGGACATCATTAGAATTCTATGTATCATAACTGGCAGAGGAGACATTCAGTATACTGTAGGTAGTCAGTGAAGACTCATAAATATACTTTGAGAAATATTTTTTGAAATGTAAAATTAGTTTTTAAGAAATTTTCAAATAGGATTTACTTTCTTTAAGTCACACAAGGTAACAAGGAACAGCAAACCCAGAAAAGGTTAGTTTAGTAAATGATATAAAGCAAAGGAAAAGAGAAGGGTGCAGAGGTATAAAACAAAAAGTAGTTTTAAAAATTAATAATCATATCAATAGAGACAAATAAAAAAGAAAACATATTTCTGTTTTTCTGAACTGGGAATCGAACTCAGGACCTTGTGCTTGCCAGGCAGGTGCCTTGCCGCTGAGCTATACCCCCGGGGCCCCAAGAAACTATAAAAGCATTAGATAAAATGTATAAGATTTTTTTAACTCTCAGTGGGAAATCTTTACACTACAAAATGCACAATCTGTACAAAAGATTGATTAAATTGACTTGAACACAAATAATTCTACATAATAAGAAAGCAAAATAAAAAATATATAAAGTTTGAAACTATGAGTTCTGTGGCCCCCTGCAAATCAAAAGAAACAAATAAAGGAAAAATAAGCAAAGTGTCTGGATTGATAGTTGACAGAAAACATATAAATATTTTAAAAATATCTGAACAGCTGCTCAACTTTACTCATAAGAAGAAAAATAAATACTACACAGAGGTTCTATCTTTAAACTATCAGAGTACCAGAAATCAAGATGTTTGATAAATATTTTATAAAGAAAACATTTCTGATGGGAGGAAAAACACACATAATTTTAGTTGAAGGGTGTTTAGAAGTGTCTCATTTAAGATATATTTTTTTTAAATTTTAGATGAGTTTTGGGTTTATATAAAACAAAATTGCAAAGATTATTGCAGAAACTTGACACCAGTTCTCCTATTATTAACATCTATCATTACTATGCCTCATCTGCCAATTAATGGACCAATACTGATATATTATTAACTAAATCCATGTTATTATCATCTTTTTTTAACCTGATCTCCTCCCCCATTCCAATTCCTGAATCAATCCAGATAACAATTTTATAGTTAGTTGAGTGGTCATTTCTCCTTAGGCTGTTCTTGGCTATTTGTGCTTTTCAAGCTTTCCTTGTTTTTAATGATTTTGGCAGTTTTGAGGCACACTGATCAGATATTTGGTATAAAGTCCCCTTTTTGGATTTGTTCATTGCGTCTGCCAGGATTAGCCTGGAGAAGTGTTCTTGGGAGGAAGACCACAAAGGTAAACGCCTTTCTCATGACAACACAAAAGTGTGTACTGTCAGCCTGACTTGCTATTGTTGACTTGAATCTCAATCCTCTGCGGAAATGATGTTTCTCAGGCTTCTCCGCTGTGAAGTTATTTTTACTCACTTCCATTTAGGATGCTTCAAAAGAAGTCACTATGTATAGCCTAAATTGAAGAGAAGGGTTATGATCTCCAAACTCGTCAAGGTTATAGTATACTGTATATGATACATATTTGGAATGATTTGGTATAAGAGATTTGTCTATTTGGTCTCATTTCTTTCTTTTTAAAATTACTTATTAAATAATTTTATACTAATGTTATAATTTAGGTTAAATGCCAATACAACTTTCTTTACTTTCTTGCTTAAATTACTCCAGTTTTGGGTATTGAGATCACTTAGAGTTAGTTTCTGCTTTTCTTTGACATACTCTCATTATTGTACAGTGTTTTTGTTTGTTGTGTTTTATACTTAGCACTTCTTTGCTTGTTACCACTTAGATGCTGTAGGCTCATTTTGTACATCCCCTGCCCCAATCATGAAAATTGCCTTTTCTCCAAGAAGCTCTTGATCTATTTATTGGATCATTTTATTGGAAAAACAACACTTAGAGGGCAGATACATTGTTGCTACTAAGTATAATCACTTATTTGCCCTCTCAGATGACATTAATAGAGCAAGAAAATATTCGTACATTGACCAACAAACATATATCTATAAATATTTCTATATACTGTATAACTATTTGTAGCTATAATAAACTATACATAAACTCATAATAATGTCTCTTATCCATTTCCACATAGATCATATAGGTTCTCCCTGCATAAGTTATCTGTAACCTCCTATCTCTACAAAGATGGGAATATTTTTTAGAGAAAAATATAGAACTCAAATTTTCACTTATGCAGGTCAATTCATTCATGTACAAAATACCGCATGTACAAATGTATTCAATGAACAATACTTATCAAGTCAAGATACAAAAATAAGAAATACAGTATCAATAGATAGAGGGTAGTTTTAAAAAAAGTTAAAATTTGTAAAGAACATATCCATAATATTGAAATAAAACTAATAAATTAATGTGCACAAATATAATACAAATGTAGATAATATAAATAGGCAAGTGACAGAAGAGCAAATTTGAATTACCATTAAAGACCTGAAAAGATGCTCAGCTTTCTTAATTAATCAGAAAAATGCATTAAAAAATGACATATCACTCTATACTAATGAATGAGTAGAAATAGTTAACTTATTACTAGAGAGCAAATTTTACTTTTTACGTTAAACTTTTATATATCATCCAAACCCACCCTATCATTGCACATATATTATTTACATAATCAGGCAACCAATAATTTTAAAAAATTGAAATAAAATATAATACAGACACATTCATAAAAATATAAATTAAAATACATAAAAATTTTATGTATTAAAATGCAAATTAGGGCAATGCACATTATCACTGAAGAAATTTTCAGGGCTGAAAAATACTGATAACACCCAGGAAATGGATATGACCTAAACCAGTTAGGTTGTAAGTCAGTAAAAGTTTTCTGTCAGAACTTAAATTTAGAGAATAAGTATTTTAAAATGTACATAATGTTTAATCAAATATTAAACTTCAGGGAATTTAAATTAAGCAAATAATCTAGGTTTGTGGAGGATTAGCTATAAGATCAATTGAGAGTATTACTCATATACCAGACACTATAGGCTCATAATACAATAAAGCTTTGTTAGTGAACAAGGGTTAGTGAAATATAATTCAATAAAGTCATACAATAAAGGTATATATACATACAAGAGAAGTATAGTACACTAAAATCAGAATCTTAAAAGAAGTAAAAATCTTAAATAATAAGGATGTGGGAGGGTCACCATACTATTACAAGCAATAAAGAATACCATAAAATTATAAAATGTATGGCCTGATTTATTTAATAAAGATTATATATCTACACATATACACAAATGCACCTACAGTATATCTGTATCTTTATGTAAATATAAACAATGGTTATTTCTGGTTTGGGGATTTTAAAGTATTTAAAACATAATTTGGATAATAATTATAAATACAATATTTTGTCACAAAATGCTTATATTTTAAGGATGCTTTCTTATAGAAATTTGTAATATCTCATTACTCAAGTACATTACTTTTACAGTGGGCATATGTGTGTGTGGACAATAAAAGCCCCTAAAAAAATGAACTAAAGGTTATGGGAAGTTACTTTGTGACAATTTTCTTTATTATTATTGAAATGTATTTTTAGTGAAGTACAAAGTATAACAATCTTGGCAATTTATTTTTTTCTACATATTTTACGTTTGGATAATCATTGCCATTGAAATAGCCCATAGTAAGAATTCAAAGTAGAATGGAAAATCAATTATAGATGATAAAGCTGCAGACAATGGCTAGGAAGCCGTAGAGTCAAGTTGAGTGGGAATTAGATCAGATAGCACAAACTATAGTCAATACACCACTTGGAGCAAACTTATGATTTTCCTGAGTAGCCTGAACAGATGCAGTGGTGGCCTGTTTGTACTTCTGCAATATTTCATCACTGCCTTTGCCAATCTGGACATCAGAAACCTCATTCCTTTTTCTGATTAGTTCCCCTTCAGTGGGAAAGGCATTTCACCTTATTTTCTTTTCTTTCAGTTTCAGCAACAATTGAGCAGACAAGGGGCCATCAACATATGCCAGTTACCTAAAAGAAGGAAAGTACTGTATTTGCTCAAGATGCAAAGTGATACGATCACATAGATTACCAGAGAACTTTCCATGTAGCTGGTTACAGGAATGCCTGAATCATCTCATATCAAAGATGGATGCTTGGCCGGTGAGATGGGTCAGCGGCATAAGCGCCTTCCCGGCAAGCACGAGGTCCTGAGCTCAACTCCTGGTACCCACATATGAAAAAAGGGCCAGTGATATTGCTCAGAGGCACGGGCTCCTGCCTGCGCAGGAGGTCCTGAGTTCGACCCCCAGTACCCACAAAAAGAAGAAAAAATAAAAAAACAAAGATGGATGCTTGCACTTACACAAACATACTAAAATGTCTTGATGTAGCAGAATTTAATATGGACATATCCACCACTATCTATAAACAATCAACTGGATCACTTGTGTTCTTAATGGAAGCCACACCCACAGGGAGGACTAGCTCATCCAACAATAACAAACCTGAAACAGCCTGAAGGTGTGTGTGAAGTACTGTCAACTTGGGTAACAGAAACACTTGCTAACAAATTTATCTGATAATTGAGAATAATTTGGGGAGGGGTTATGAAGGAGAATGAGTTAGTAGTATTAGTGCCCTGAGTGTTTAGAATATGGTCATAAAAGATGTGTTATTTTTCACTTGTGAATAAAGCTCTAAAGCAATTTCAAATTATCAGAGGGCATCTCGTCTCTTCACTTCATAGCAAAACACCATTAACAGTTTTGCCATTGTGCTACTTTGCTTTCTTGAGGAAATAAAAATGTAAAATATGTTGAAATATCTCTGCTCAAAGCCAATCACAGACACACATATACATACACAAATACACACACAAGCACACATACATCCACACACTCCCTTGCATCAATGAACTGTGGAATATGGTCATTGCTTATATAACTGTATTATCATATGTTAATCATGTAAAGATATATTTTCCATGGAAAATTCACACATTTTGCTCTCCTCAGCTATTAAATTCTAACACTGCAGGCAGAAAACCACCTGTTGAATTAGTCATGTTCCTAGTAAGGTTACAGAAATAGCAGAAGGAGATAACATTTATAGGCATTTTCAAAACGATTTGGAAATAAAAAATCAGAACCAGAGCTAGGAAATAAACTCACTTCATTATTTTCAAAAAGATCTGAAAATTTAAAATTCTTGCATAGAGATACGACTATCACATAACTTAAGTAATGAATATTTGACAATTGTTATTCCTGTCTTTTGACATAGATATCTTTGTTAGGAAGACTTTTCCAAAGGCAAACAGCTGAATAGATCCTCCCCCACTCCCTGATGGCACCAAGCATTCATTTGATGGCAAAGTTGAGTTTTGTCTTATTTTCCAAAAGCCTATGCTTGAAGACAGTAACGAAAAAGAGGATATAATGTTTAGTTCTTAGAAATTTATTTCACAAGGACATTTGTCTAGGACTTGTAAGACATTTCTATGCACACTCACTTTTTAAATACACATTAGCATTGCACTCAAGATAAAAAGAAATTCATTTTTATTATCCCTTCAAAAACGTGAGCAAACAAAAGCACAGATAATCTACAGGATTTGTCCAAAGTCACGAAGTAAATGCCAGAATTAGGACAGAAACTTAACTTTTGACTTCACAATCTCAGTTTCCATGTATTAAGCAGTTATAAAAGGTTGAAAATATCACGTTACTGGGTCTTGCCCTACATTTTCCAAGTCAGAGTTTTAGGGACAATTTTTAGGGGTAATCATATATATATAATTTTATATATATAATTAGTAATATCTATATATAATTAATATATATAATTTCCCCTAAAAATTTTCCCTAAGGGAAAAAAATATATATATATATATTCCTTATGTGGTATTTGTGTGCAACTAAGTTTGTTACCACCTTGTTAAATCATTCACTCACCCTTTTATTTTTTATTTTTTATTTTTATTTATTTTTTTTTTTGGGGGGGGTACCGGGGGTCGACCTCAGGACCTCGCGCGCCAGCAGGCGCCCGTGCCGCTGAGCGATATCACCGGCCCTTTTTTCGTATGTGGGTTCCGGGAGTTCAACTCGGGCCCTCGCGCTTGCCAGGCAGGCGCTTAAGCCACTGAGCCATCTCACCGGCCCTCACTCACCCTTTTAAAGGTCACCATTAAATAAATATATTTCATGAAATACAGAAAAAAAAATATTATTTTCTCACTTTGCAAGAGGTTTAAATAGGAATATGTCATTTGTATAGGAGTCTTTTAGATCTTTCTGAACACTAATCTCAAAGTTACAAACCCTCTAACCTTAGGAAAAATCTGTAGGTTCTGGAAAAAGTGAAAAAAATGAGAATAATAAAAAAAATCAAAGCCAGGATTATTTCTTCCAGTGACTAGCAAATCATATTCTTTCCTCTTTATGTATTTTTCAAACCTAGAATCATTTCCTTTCTTTTATGGTCAATCTTAGAAAGGTCTCTGAAATGTGACTGTAGATGAAATATTTGTTCAACAATTAAATATTTAGAAGTGTGATCGTTGGAACTCATACACGTGTCTCCATGTTTGGAAGAGTTTGTTATTTTATTCATCTGACGAACACTGGAATTCCAGGTATGAAATGAGGCAATAGAAATATTAAGAAAAATAAAACAGCTCCACCCTCCAGGAACACACCATATATAGGGAGAAAGATGTGAGAAAACCATGACACTGGCCTCTAAGATATCAGGCATTAAGAACAAGGAGTTGGTTTTCTTTGCTGCCAAATCTCCAACACCTAGAACAGTTGCTGGAACAAAAACAATGGACTCAATAAACATGTGTGGAATTAAGCATTTGAGCAACAAGGGTTTTTAATCCAATTATCAGGCCATCCCTTGCATGAACGTTTTCTCACATTCCTGAAGATAGGTATTTGTGACCTCTGTATTCATTGTACTCCTTCACAGTGGCCTTCCAAAGCTGTGTCAGTTAACATCCTTGTTTTAATTATGCGGGCCTAGGCCCAAGAAATTTCACTGCATTTTCTTCTTCTTTTGCTGATTAGTTCTAATAAGCATTTGAGCATCCAAAAGTAACATTGAATGAAAATTTTCAGGAAAACAATATCTTCTTCAAATAGTCTTTTTTTATTTAAAATGAGGGAATTAAGACAACATGCAGTAATGAACATTAGCAAGGAATTGTAGAAAAGCCTCTTTGCCTCCTCTTTACTGGGAGACATTTTTGATGAAACACTCTCCCTCCTGGGTGGCGGATGGAGTAATGAGGCACCCAGATCACTTTGGCTCAAATGTTTTCATGACTTCAGCTGATATGAGCATTGGTAGGTGGAGCTTTGCCTAGAATTACCCTTCTCAAAGATTTGGCTTCCTCCCAGGGGCAGCCACTTCTAGCAACCAGTCCTTATGCCTCAGGACAACTCTGAAGGGCCAACCTAGCTCAGAACTCACTGTGGGACCCTTTGAAGCCCTTATGAATGCATGGGAGGGTATCCCCCACCTCTGCCCACATGTGACCTCAAGTCCCTCACGGGAATTCTCCACAGTTCTTCCCCAAAACCCACCTGCACACACTTCTCATTCTCAGAGTTTTTCTCCCAGAGAACCTTACTTTAGTAACTCTATATTAAGGGCTACACTGTATTTGCAGAACTCTGACCAAGCCAATGAGTGTACGTGGGCTTCCTTTTTATTCTCTCTGTAACATCAAGAGACTGAAGTGGATGATTTCCAAGGGCCTTGCTACATCCACATTTGTATGATTACACTACTCAATAATGTTATTAAGAGATAAATGGTAAATTTCTTAGATGTTTCAAACAAAGAAAAGCATAATTATTACCAATCTTGAAGAGAAGTATTTGGATAATACTTTTCAAATCCAATTTTCTTAGTAAGATAATGATAACAATACCATCTTTCTTTGCCTTCTAGGAGGGAATTATCTAAGAATTTCGTTCCTGACTGGTTGAGTTACTTTCTAAAGCAGTCTCCATTGCCTCTAGCAGGGATTGCCAGAATCAGTTAGTGAGTGTTTTACTTGGAGCCCAGTGAGCACATTTGGAAATAAACATATAAAAATGGAACATAATTAGGTTGATAAAAATCTGAAAAGACTTTCAAGTAGGTATAAGTTTTGAACCAAGTTTTATAAGACCAAAGCAACATGCAGCAGCAGTTGTAGCTGCTACAATGCTGCTAACAGCTGTTCTATCCTAGCCCTAGCTTTTCATAGGGCATGTGTTATTGCATCAGGCATTGCCCTTAGCCTGTGAAAAATAACCCAGGAAGTTTATTATCTTGTCTGTTTTTAGAAATGACAAACCCTGAAGGCAGAATGGACTGTAATGCATCCAATGACCAAGGCTGGATGAGGACTGAAGTTAAACATCTATCTCCAAAGCACTTGTTCCTTCCATTTAGCTACACTGTGACATGAAAGTGGAGTTTCCAAGCAAAGAAAAAACACATAGGAGTGGTGTATACCAAGCAGCATGAAGACTGAATTAATATGTTTCACAGAGGATCATAAACTGATTCACTTCACTGAAGAAAAACACTTCGATTTGAGTAATCAAATGTGGTAGGCCAAGACATGTTTTTGAGTTCGTATTCGATATACAATGAATTCTTTGTAAGATCTTCATCAGAGAAGAGGAGCAGGCCTTGAGGAGTGGAAACAACATGCAGTGCCTCCTCAGAGTCCAGCACATGAGTGTGTAACAAATACTTGGTGAACCTTTGAAGGTGCTGTTTACTCCTTTTGTTTTCTTTATTTTATTTTATTTTTTTATTAGTACATGTTTGCAGTACATCATGATCATATTCATCATGGGGGATTTGTACATGTACATAGTACTTCTTAATTCTTTTCTTTATCCCCTCCCCTCCACTCCTTCCAACCCTTCTTCCCCTTCACATTTGTAAAAGCTCTATTTCCATTTTTTCTTCAATTCTCTTTTTCTTTAAATTCCTTTTCCCTTCCTTTCCTCCCCCTTCCCCATCTCTTGTTCCCCTTCCCATTTGAAAAAGTTCTTCCTACTTCCTAATAGCTATCCTCTAGCAGCAGATACAAAATAATCAAATAGTTGCTGATTGGTTGCTGGGTACATGAATAAAAACATCAATAAAACTTTAGAATATCCTTCTCTTTCTTCCACTCAGCATTGGACAGTTAAATTCTTCTTGTCTTTCAGCTGGAAACAACATTTCTCATATGTATCTTCCTGCATCCTTTCCCGAACTCTCATAAAATCAGGAGTTCTAGTAGTGAATCCCACAGTGTTTGGGACACTAAGTGCTCAGTGAAGTTTGCAATGATATATATTTGTAATTATTGAATTAATTTATCTTCAAAGTTCCACAGAGGCAGTGGAGGCAGAACTCTTGCAATTTTAATTTTTGGAAGGGGATTTATTAGTACAATGCTTGACACACAGCTGGTACTTAATAAATATTTATTGGATAGATGGATATTGAATGAATGAATGAATAAATAAATGAATGGTGAGATAAGGGTAAGAGAATGAGGGAAAGAGAGAGAGGGGGGAGAGAGAGAGAGAGAAAAAGACAGATATCCCTCAGCAGAAATGAAAAAGGAGAGGATCTAAAACTCATAAGAAAAGAAAAATATCAAAGGCCCAAGGGAAGGTTAGAACCTAAAAAGATTTGGAAAACTATACCTCATTTGGGAGTGGGCTAATTCCACTTTTGGCATATGATATTGGACCTGGAAAGTGCATAGAATCTTGGTCTTCATGAAGTCAGGACAGGGGAGGTGGCTTAGTAGGGAGAGTTCAGGCATATAATAGTTGACCTTATTGTTAAAAAGTGCCAAGCCTGAGGGGATTGGATTGGTTAATTGGGAAAGAAGAGGTGCTTGCCAAAAATGGTCATGGAGCTAGGAAGACTGAAGAATATCAAGTTAGGGAAGTCAAGAGCAGAAAAGTTTTAATGAAGGTGGCAACAATTAGTGGTGTCAAAGGCAGCAGAGGGTCAGGAAAAAAGGCTGGCTTCCTTACACTGCTCATTAATAATTTGTGCTGTTAAATCCAGTGTGAAGTGAAGTCTGAAGTGCAAAATGAAGTTCTGCTTTTACTTGCCTTTTATAGCCATTCCTTGTTGACATCCACAAAAATAATTTTCCCTTTAGGATGCCTTTTTTTTTTTTTCTTTGCTGAGAGTACAGAAAGCTAATTTTGAATGCTGGGAAGTTTTTGGTCCCTTTTAATAGGTTTATATAATATTCAAGTCCAGAAATAGATTCTAACTGCTCATCCTCACTAGCTAACGGGTTTGCTTTATTCTAGCTGGTAAGGCCAGAGTAAAGATTGATGAATTAGGGTTCCAAGGCTACAGCAATCCCACCCAGGAACCCTGGATAAGGTCAATACTAAATCCAAATTTTCTTTGTCGGTTTTCTTCCTAGCTGCATCAGAAACCTAGAGTATGCTTATCGAAAGTACACATTTTGGGCTCTTACCTATAAGGAATCTACTTTGAAGTCTAGAAGGAGGGTCTGCACAGTTAACAAACAGCTCTGGCATTCTGGGTGCACACTGATCTGTGGTTTGCAAAACTATATTGGAATTTACATATAATTCATGTCTTTGCATTTGGCCCTGAGAAGACTTGGTTAAATAATACATATATTTTAATCAAAGTGAAGTATTTTATTTAAAAGTGAAGAAGGAAATGGTACACATTTTATTCACATTACTTTTTAAAATTTCATACTGTTAAAAGTTCTGAACACCTCAGGAATAAACACAAAAATAAATACCTAGTTGTTTCATTATTTATCTACGGAGTCACCTTTTCACTTGGGGATAAAATGGATAAATAATAATATGAGTTTCCATGACACAGTACCACCAGAGGTAGAGACTTCTGCATTTAATAAGTGATTTCCATTTCTAATACTGGGTAGCAACCTTGATATGAATTATTCATCAGGCCAGTCTTCCACCAAAGTGCAGTCAGTTTAAACTGATGGAAGTAATATTAGACTTATACCTTGTAGCATAAAATAGAACATTGTAATTCCTCAAAATCCAGTGCACTTGTGTATCACTGTCTTTATTGTTGTATCATTTTGTCTTAGCTCATCCATGGCCTGGCAGCTGCCTGGAGAGGTCATAGAAGGGTTACATGCTGAGCACTGTCCTCAGCTTTGATGCTGAGATACTCAAAAATTCCCTTTTATTCACATTTCTTGAGCACTGCCTTTATTTTTGGAGAGAGAAGAATCTTTAATTAGAAGGAAACTTCCATTAAAATCCCATCTGTGTTGCTTCCAGCATTTCTGTTCTTGACTTGATTCTTAAAAACACATTCATTTGGTAACACCTGGTCTTATGCTTCCACATCCCACCACTCCCTAGAGTATATCATATTTTGTAAAAATAATATTCAGGCTATACTTTAGGAATTAAAAAAAAATCTTCCAAAGATACCTCAAGCCTCATTTGTATGCAGAACAGTGCAATAAGGTTTAATAAGAAAGTGGTAGGAAAGCTTCTTAGGGTTCATTTCTAATGGATAGGAAGCCACTGTAGCTAATAGATGGGAACTGAGTAAATCCTCCATTTGTTTAAGCTGATAATACTTTCCCCAGCTTTTTGCAGAAAAGGCTCTGTGTGAACTTCCATAGCTAAGATTCCTTTTCCTTTAGCATTCAATCTACTACCAATTACCTTAAAAATGTGGTAATAGATTTGAATGTGCAGAGATATTCTGTCACTTGGCTTTGAACAGATGATGACAATCAGCCTCCCACACAGGTTGAAAGGATATATAAATATATATATATATATATATATATATATATATTTATATTTCTAAAGTATCATCTTTGCAAATGGCAATGGGTTAGACCATGCTGTCAGTCTACCTTGCTTATAAGTTTTACACCTCAGACTTTCTTATTTCTTCTCTTCACTCCTCTCATACTTCATAAGTGAGATTCCCATCTGTCCTGCCAGATTCGAACTATTGCTCCTTTGTTCTCATGTGAAAAACAAAAATAAAAATTATCTTCTGATGTCCATACCAACCAGCTATACATTCTTATACTTCTACCCATTTCATTTCCTGCTCCTTACTCTGTATGAGTCTTGACAAATCTCCAGGTCAGCTCCACATTTATTGAACATTCATTGAACGTTCTGGTTCATACTCCCCCTCTTCAATCTTTAAATTTATTTAGTTAGTTTTGTGACAGGGTCTCATTATGCTGCTTAGTCTTGTTCCAAACTTGTGGGCTCACATCATCTTCCTGCCTCAGCCTCCTAAGGATCTGGGACCACAGGCATATGCCACGGTGCCTGCCTTCCTCTCTAACCCTACATCTTCACTTCTGCATGATTTTGTATGAATTTGAGCTCCATTGTTAACAACCAGTTCCTTGGTTTCATACATTTTCCCAATGCACTCCACATTAGCTATACCTGCTGTAGTGCTATCTGAAGTTGGCTCGTGACATTCTGAATTGTACCATCATTTTAAAGCATTCCATCACATCCCTCACCCTCTGGCAATGAGTTCTCTCACTCCTAGGACACTGTCTGTGGCATTTACCTCTCTGTTTTTGTCTTATTCTATGAGTCTTCTTCATTTAATTCATTTACTCATTCAACTATGCCCTGGATTCCTAGCGCTTTCCAGCTCGTACTCACTCTTTGGAATAGAGCAGTGCATAGTATAGATTACATTACCGAATTTGGAGAAGGAATATTCAAATATGCTCTTGCTGAATCTTTACATCACTTGTTCTCTCACTATTACACCCTCCCGAAAAAATTCTCTACAGGATCAGGTTAAGAATTTATCACTTTTCTTATACCGATTCCCAAGTCCTTAGAAAAGACAGATTGCAGAGCACTACTAAGTGATAGCACAATTTCACTAATGAACTCATTATTTTTGTGGAACTATACCTGATATATCAGTAATCATCCTTGATGTTCTGAATGCCCTATAGGACCTACTACAATCCCAACATAATAAAATGATAACTAGTATCTATTGCAAGGGTGTGAGGTAAAGAGATGGCCTGTGAGCCAGCCTGCCTCCCACCTCGTTCCCCTTTCCCCACCCCATTATCTGGCACAGTGCTTTGTACATAGAAGGTGCTCAGGATAGACTTCTTCAAGATATCAGCATCTCATAGATGAGGAAACTGAGACTTAGGGCTGCTAAAGAACTTGGCCAAAGTCACCCAGCAGCAAGCAGGAGAGCAGCAACATCAGCCTGAAAGCTATAGCTCCAGGCCATCTGACCTCAAGCTCCCTGTGCTCTGCTCACTTATGCAACTTCTCACTGCCAGTTATCACCAAGGCCGACCCTGAGCCCACTGAGGGCCAGGGCTGGATTTACTTTGCTCAGTTTCAGAACCACTTCAGGTCAAGAGAAAAGTTTCAGTATGTGAGAGAAAGAAAAAACAAAAGAAAGAAAAGAAAGAAAGAAAGAAAGAATCTTTGAAGAGGTATCAAAGAGGCTGAGATGTTTATCTTCTTGGATTCTGAGGAATAATAATGACTGAATATGCTATCATCAAGAGTACTAATGTCTTTTCCTCAGTGTCTTCTTTTTTCTTTTTTTTTTTTTTTTTTTGTGGGTACCGGGGGGACGACCTCAGGACCTCGCGCGCCAATGGGCACCCGTGCCGCTGAGCGATATCACCGGCCCCTTTTTCGTATGTGGGTTCCGGGAGTCGAACTCGGGCCTTCGCGCTTGCAAGGCAGGCGCTTACGCCACTGAGCCATCTCACCGGCCCAACCTCAGTGTCTTCTTAATTCACCTTGCCATATTTGATTTTAAGGCTGTTGTACTAAATATAGAAAGCCCAGTATAGCTCAAGGACCTACTTAATAATTCCCCTTTGTGTTCCAGATGTTTCTTCTGAGAAGAAATTTGAGTAAATATGTTCTGTTTTCATGGTTATAACTACAAAGGCATCCAAAAGATAACATATGCCAGTTTCTTTATGTTTTTGTGCAGATGCAGTGAAGACAGTATGATTTGGAAAGACAGTCACAAACTCTGAAATTTATGCTATTAATGTCTTAAAACTTTAAAACATCTAGTATAAGTCAACCATTGCCTACTACAGATTCTAACATCTTACATATTTATTGCCCAAAGCTGAAGCCATGGAGTGAAAATCTTCCACTTGATGAAGAAGTCTTGACTTATAAAAACACTGGTATAAGGAATTTGATTCAAAAGCTTTATTCCTTCTCTCTTTATTAATCTCATGTTAAGATACATTTTATTTCTTAGGATTTTTTTTTTGTGTGTGTGTGTGTGGGTACCAGGGGTCGACCTCAGGACCTTGCGCACCAGCAGGCGCCCATGCCGCTGAGCGATATCACCGGCCCTTTTTTCGTATGTGGGTTCCGGGAGTCGAACTCGGGCCCTCGTGCCTGCCAGGCTGGTGCTCATGCCGCTGAGCCATCACACCAGCCCAGTTCTTAGGATATTTTATCAATTTGTTCCCATTTTTGAAAATGTATCTGAAAAGGAGAGGGTGGGGGGAGGATATAAAAAATGACACTTCAGACTAAAGAAAGGAAAGAAGGCACAATGAAAGAAAATGGCATTAAGCGAAATCTTGATATTCCAGAGCAGTAGGTAGAAAGCTCAGCTGCATTTAAGGAACACCTGAGCTCCATAAAGAGCTCTAAATACACACGCTCTGCCCAAGCCGAATGAACTCAGAATCAGGAGTTGCAGACTCAGGCGTCAGTGTACTGCCAAAGTCCTCAGATGTTTCCAGCATTGGGCCAAACCATTGTTCTGGGGTCTTTAATACCAAGGGCTATTAGCAAGTAGGATCACAGCAGCTCTCAGGGTACAGCGGTGGATGTCTATTTCATCCCTTGCATGTTCCCTACCAAGCATTTTTTCCATTGTATTTTCTTCCATTTATTTTCATCATTGTTACTTATTTCCATCCAAACAGTCTCTAGGCAAATTATCTTTAGCTAAAACTCCTACTTCATTTTACATATATATCTTGTCCTTATTTTCAACCAAGATCCTTCTCTGGCATTCCTTCCACCTAAGCATCTAGCACAAAGCAAGCTGCAAGAAGCGTCCATTAGAGCACATGAAATGTAAGAGAAGAGAGAAATTATTTCACATTTCCATTACTTCACCTTGTTCTTCAAACCAACTATAGTCTCATTATCTCAGGATAGGCCCTGAAAACTACTAACACCTCTCTGAACTTTCTCAGATACCGTCTCTACTTTTGTTCTTGCAAAGGTTTAGCACATATGAAAATAGACTCTTGTTTTACACCTTAGGAACAACAGGGTTATTTTTTTTTCTGGACCAAGATGATTTCAGTGTCACCATTTTTAGCACTGTCATATGTCCCAGAGAATGAAAGAGGATGGCTTTGTGAGGTTATGAATTTTGCCTTCTTAGACTTGAGGTTTAAGAAATATGTTAAGACTTGATTCTCATTCCAGCAAACATTTTTAACTATTTGGCAAATAAAAGACACACCTGACACAGTTGGACAGCAAACTGATTTAATTTAATTATCAATTACTAATAAATTGGAAACTGATGAATTGCTTAGATGATCGCTTAGCTTCATTTTAACTAATAGGGATAGTTTAGTCTCCCACTGCATGTTTAACAGGAGTTAACAGGTTGCAATATTAGCAGATTAAGTTTTATTAGCTTTGGATTTCCCTATCCACCTTCTAATAAAAGATCTAATATGCAAGGAGGTGACCAGGAGGAGGCAGTAAAAAAGAGAAAGAGAATGGGGGCAAAAAAGACAAGAAACATAGAGCTAAATGAATTCCACCTATCCTCCCCCATTCCATGACAATAATGACTGTGCCGGAGGCTCCTCTCCTCCTTAGAAGACTTCAGTGTTCATGTGAGTTAGAACTAGGCAAGAATACAATATCATGAACAAAGAAAATCATGTCTAATACGTTAGAGTACCTGGGGGAACTTTTAAGGATGTCTTAAAGACTTATAGCACATTTCTATTAATTCCTATTTCAGTCAGGGCGTTTACTGAACAGAGAAAGGCTCTTCAAATTTGTCTTCCTTCATGTGGTTAAAATTAGCAGATTATCAATATACATTCCTGTTTTGAAATCAGCTTTATGATAAGTTTATCACCCACATGTGAAAAGTTACTTTTATTACTCTTTATTATACATATCTTGGTTTTGCCTTTCTTTCTTTCCCATAATATACTGCCAGACTTACATAATTATCTAGAAATTACACTGAATGACTTTGCCATATCTTCAAATGTTGGATGTACCCTTAAAGATTTATCAACTCAGAGAAATACTGAAGTCAATGAGTCTTAATACTGAAAAGCAATGTCGAAAAGAAACATGATACAAGAATATTAAGTAAAAATTATACCTCCTAATAATCACATTTCAGGTATTTTTCTAGATGAATTATGTGACTTCTAAACAAAGGGCAGGCATTGAAGGCAAACGTCCTTTTCCCTGATGCCACCACAAGTATATGTTACATGGCTGGCTGAGCTATAGAGTTGAAGTAAATGATTTCATAGTCTTACCTAACAGTCTTTCCCAAATTATTGCTTCAAAGTTAAAAGGTACACAAAAAGATGTGACATTAGATCCAAAGCACCATCCATAACTCAAGGACCCCAAATGTTTGTCCTTTGCAATTACTATTCTTAACAAGTTTCTGAAAATCAAAACCAACTCACTCAGTTCATAAAAACATTGATGTTAACTTTGAAATATATTATATGACGTTTGGGAGCAACTATTTTACACTACAAAAGAACACAGAGAAAGTAACATCGCCAGGAGTCTAAAACCTTATTTTTTATATTCTCATGCTTCAATATAGAATGACATTCACAAAAGTTACCCTTCCACATTGCAACTCTTCTTCTGTACTTATTTTTAGAAGCAATGCTTAAATAAATCGCCCATAAATTATGATGGTTATTAATTATTTAGTTATCTGGAACCAAGGCTTTTGAGTTTTTACTGAATTACTTATTTATAAATGAAAAACAACTTAGAAATCCCAAACACATTGACCTAGAACATAAATTTCACATATCTTTTCTCTTACAAATCTATTTTTAACTTGAATAATCACAAATCCATGGATTTAAAAAAAGAAAAACCTGTTCTACAATTAATGCAGTGCTGGGTCCAATATTTTTCCATTTCCGCAAAAAAGCAATGGTGTGTCTGGCAGTCCTGATGGGAAATCCAGAATGTGACAGTTGGTATAGATGAGAATATTTTTAACACTTCACCAAATCCTTCCTCCTCTCTCTGTGGTGGTTATTTACTTATCCTATGTTTCAACTATTTGTACATCTTCTCTCATGAGGGAGCTTGGATGTTTCAGGGAAAGCTGATCTCACTTCTGGACCTGATTAGACTACATATATTCTGTACCCCTTTGCCAAAGGTGACATCATGAATGTACGGTTTATTCAATAGGTTTCATGAAACTTTCTTGACTAAAGGGATTAAGTATTTGGCAGGGGACACAATACTGGTTAATAGAAAATATTAGACCTTGTTTCTGGTCTTGACGAAGAGATTCTTCCGCACCTAAGAGAGAACCATTAGAAGACATAATTGCTCTTCCCTCAAACTTTGAATCCTGAAGCCTAAACCTGTCACAAACATTATCCTCCTATATGAGGATCAGTCTGCTTGCTACATGGTAGATTGAAGATACAGCCACACTGGGCTGGAGTCCTGGTCAAACCAGACTTGACCTTGTCCATGCGTAATTCTCTCTTTTTTAATTGAAGCAATACATTTTCTATTTTGCTTACGTGAGTTTGAATTTTCTTTATAACCCTTTTATTTATATTTATATTTTCTTTATAGCCCTTTTATTTATAACCCAAAGAACCTCGAGATATTCTCCAATTGCAAATAGTATCTCTCAGCTTTCTCTAGACATTAAAAAGCCTGTCCTTTCACAAATGAGTATTTCTGTGCTCTTAATGCAATATAATTTCACCTTTCCCAGCAGGTTTTCATGCTAGATCTGGAATCAATGTAGCATCCAATATCTAAATTTATACTGATAAGACTGAACACACAGGAATATTTATTTCCTGAGTATTAGAGTAAAAAAAAATTGTTCAGCATATGATGTCCAATATATTCAGATAGTTCATGTATTTTAAAATTCTAGAGTGAAAAAAGGCAAATATAATTTTAAGGAAGATGTCAATATGTATCAATTTTTAAAAATGTCAAAAGGCATTTTTAAACAATTGCAGCTCAAAGTTCAGATTGTGAAAGTAGAAATTAATAAAGAAGCTCAAATTTCCATAAAATTAAAATGAGAAATTCCCAAAATCTTCCCCTGGATATCTTGACTAAAAATATCTAGGATATGTTTATGATAAGTGATTTTATCTTCGATAAAGCTGAGAATAAGAAATACTTTTAAAAGCAGCAAGAAAAACTTCATCTATATATTATTGTTTTAAAATATTTTGAGGTCTGACCTAGGAGTAAGAAGTTGAGGAATGGCAATAACAAATAAAACATTGCTTGAAATTTTACCTAACCGCAGTATTTAGTGAGAAAAGATAGCAGGATAGAAAAAACATTTTCTTCTACATATATCATAGAGAGCAAGATGACCCTGAAATTTACTTTGAATTGAAACTAGATGAGTACTGACATTCTTAGCTAGCCAAAACACACCACTAGAGAATATATAATACCAGCATCCCCAAATCCTAAGGAAAAGAAAGGAATGTATTAAGTTCCGTAATGTTAAAAAGTTAGCTGGCAATACAATAATAGACAAAGAGTACATATTGTTGGTTATGGCCACATCCTGTCAAGACAAGCTATTAAATCTTTTTCCAAAACCTTTCCTTTATTCTTTATATAGAAATGCCACTGCATTTGAATTATTACTTTAACTAAAATTTTTTAAAGTATACTTAAATACAGATGTCCACATTCAGTCTCTGAGAAATCAGTTATACATTAGATCAGACAGGATGAAAATTCTACCTGTGTGATATTAAGTAGTGGTATGATCTTGGGCCAGTACAGTATTTTAAACTCAGCATGCTTAATTTCCCATATATGCATTGGAGGAAGTACCTGCTTCTGAAAGGACTGCCTGGTATATTATACGAGATAGCATTGGCAGAATATTTACATAATGCTTGGTACATAGGAGAAATTCAAGAAAATTTAGCTGTGACCATTAATATTAATGTCTTGTCTCTAAATTGGAGGCAATATTCAACTTGTAGCTCCTACAGAGAAAGTAATTACATACTCTCAGAAAGAACTGGGAAATGACCCAGGGGAGAAAACAATACTTTTTAAAACAGAACTTCTGATTCTAGTACATAACCCATCACCTTTGATAACCATTAAAATCTGCTCAACTCTGCATTTTATTTGATATCTCAATAAATTCAAGATGACAATTACCAGCAAATTAAGTTACAAAAGTTAAATATGTTTCCCAAAACTATAGATGCTCCTCCTCCCTACTGTAGACATTCTTACATATCTACATACCATCTACATACTTTTCCCTGGAACAGTATTTCATAAACTCCCATCCTGGACCACAAATACATGAGTCACCCCAGGGGAGACAATTTATTAAAATGCCAATTACTAGGTTTCTCACCTGGAATGAAGGAGGAAATATGGTGGAGGTTGCAGGAAGCTTCGAGAGCCTGCAATTACTGTGGGCACATGAGATGAGCTTTTGTGTACATCTAGATGTGGGAAATAATAATCTATGGCAGTGGTTCTCAAAGTGTGATCTGTGAGCTTGTAGCATGAGTGTCATCCAGGAACTTGTTGGGAATACAAATTCTTAAGCTTTGCCCGAGACCTGCATAATCAAACTCTGGGAGTGAGGCGAGTAGGCTGGGACTTCCAGGTGTTTCTTATGTGTGTTCGAGATTGAGCACTGCTGCTTTAAAGCTTGGAGGTGCAAAGTATTGTCCAGGGATCAAAGCTTCAATGTCTACTGGGAGCTCGTTAGGAATCAGAAACTTGGGTTTCACTCTAGTTCAAGGGCATTAGATTCTACACTACAACAAGATGTCCAGATTATTACTATGTGCATTAAAATCAGAGAAACCATGGGCTAGGGCAATGTTTTCCAAACTTCTTTGAAAATAAAAATATAACTACCTAACTTCCTTCTCTGGATATTCTGATTTTGGAAGGCTAGAGTGATCTTAAGACTTCAACTGTATAAATCCTAGGTGAATATGATTACCAGGAAAGTCCAGGAAACACGGCTTTAGAGAAAAATTCATGGGCACAAAGTAAGTTCTGAATCATTGCTCGATATCAGACTTTCTCAACTTTGGCACAATTAACATTCTGGGCTGGAAAATTTGTTGGGGGAGGGCTGTTCTGTATAGTGTAGGATATTTACCAAGCTTTCTGGTCTGTTCCCTGAAGGTGCCAATAGAAATCTGTTCAGTAATTACGATTAAATACATCTTCAGATATTACAAATATTCCTTGGGAGAGGGAATAGAATCTTTCAGCTTATTATTTAGAGACACTGCTGTAGAAGACAATTGCTGCAGTTATTGATTGCTGTGGAAAACACTGCTCCAAAGATAGGGAACTTGAAACAACCATGTGGGTTTTCTCTTGGGCAAGAGGTTCAGGGAAAGGTGAGCTAAACAATTCTACTCCATGTGGCATCAGCCTGTGACAAAACCTCTGTTTCCTTCCATTATCCATCGAGCTGGAAGGTCCATGAAGACCTCCCTCACACAGGTGGTCACTCAGAGCTTTTTCCACAGGACGTCTCAGTATTCAACAGTCCATCCCAAGCTTATGTACAGTATGGCTTACAGATCCCCAAGGAGAAAGCAGAGGCTTTCACGCCACTTAATGGCTAGATCTGGAACCATCAGAGTCAATTTCACCACATTTTATGGAGCAAAGGAAGTCCAACAGCAGCTGAGATTTAAAGAGAGGGCAGATAGACCCAAATCACTTACAGGAGAGGAGGGATTTCTGACAGTCATCTCTAGTGACTGCTTACCACAACGAGGCATGCAGATACAGGACATGTGAGTCACAGAAATGACTATATCCTGCTTATACAACCCTTTAGAATTTTTCTCTAGATACAGCATAGAAATAATATTCATGACTTTCTAATCTCATTGACACCATTTTTACTGCATCTTTCTTTTGGAAGATACATTTTTTGAGTTAGGAAAAACACACTACGAAATATACTAACTCAACTGTAGAACTATATTAGATTTTACACCCTGGTTCAGGTGGTCAACGCCCCAGAAGCATCAGGTTCATTACCTCCCTCTCGAAGTAACCCCACCACTTTCTATCACCATGCATTAGTTTCTCCTGCTTTCCAATTTCATGTAAATGAAATTATTGAATATTACTCCTTTGTGTTTGACTATTTTGTTCAACAACACAATGGAAATATTCATCTGTGTTGTGTAATATAGCCTGGCTCTTCTTACCTCCCCTTAGCTGATGTATCAATCTTCCATCTTTTTTCTTTTTTTGTAATTTATCCTTTTTTCTGAAACTACATTAATTTCCTTTAAAAGCCGATTCTATAGCTTTTCTTATTAAAACTCATCATCGGTTTTTGGTTATGTACTATTTCCAAAACAAAATCTAAATATTCAGCCTTCACAATATGTGCAGTATGATAGCAACCTATGTCTTCAAATCTTATGTTGGTCACAAACCAGAAACCCAAGTGGGTTCCACTATATCCTTCTCCATATTTTCACTTAGCATTGTAGGAACCCTGGAATGGAAGAAATGGTCCCTCTCCCCCAAGTCCTGGTTTTTTGGAGGTGGTGATTTTTTTTCTCCTTGCTCACTTGAGTTGCTAGGCTTTCAGTTATGAGTCCACAGTAGCTACCCACACCACTAACTAGTCTATAAGCAATCTCCTAACACCAGAAAGTTGAAGTAATTTATGATTACACTGAAAAAATAATCTCGATGTCAAAAGTATATTTTTTTTTCCTTGAGATGTTACTTCAATTAGGAGCAGGAATTTTCAAAATATAAAACCAAATTGAGATCTCAAAGTCAAATTGTTTAGGAACTGGTAAGATCAAGGATGTTCAGAAAAATAATTCAACAGTTTGTGAATACATCTATATTATCTTGAAAAATTAGGCATCCTTCTACATTAGGTATATGTCAGTATAAAAGTGTTGCTTCCTCCAGATACCATAACTTTGGAGAGACACTGGACTAAAAGTATCTGTGATGCTTAAATGTCTTAGAAGGATTAACCATTATTTTAAGAATTGGAAACATTTATTTTGAACATGAAGACATAGTGGAGATGAAAGATGTCTTCAAATATTGGAAAAATGTTATTTGTGTGTATACTTAGTCTGGAACTGGATCTAATCTACATGTGTCAAAGTGATATGAACAATATTGGAAGGCAACAAACTTCCTAGGATCAAAGTCAGAAATCCTGATTTTATATTTGGTGTAATATAAGTGGTTTCCAGCTATTAGTTTACTAACCAGAAGCAGCAGCATCATTGGGACATTTGTTACATAGCAAATCCTGTCCCCATTTGCTAACCAACTGAATCATTTGGGACATGATGGAAAGGATGCCCATTTTTAAGGTGAATATAAGCCACCCATAAATAGGATGAGATTCCAGAAGTTCATGCAATGAACAGAGCTGTAAGCTGAAAACCTCTCAGAGTTTATGCTAGCCTGGGGGGTGTTTGAGGGAAGGACCGGAACTACATAAAACATGTCACACAAGACTATCAAATTGAGACATATGTCTATGAAGAAAAACAGAAAGAATGAGCAATGAAAGTGTAGCCTGAGTCAAAGAAGAGTTGATAGTATGCGAGGGAGGTGATTTGAACATGTCACATGCTGAGTGGAAGAAGCCAATATGGAGGGAGAAATTGGAACTGCAGGAAAGAGAAAGTAGCGGGTTAACAGCTCCTAAAGTTTGGAGCTCAGAAATAGAGATAAGTAAACTTAGGAGATAAAGTATACCCCCTTCTCAGACCATGGAAAAAGAGAATGAAACTCAATGTAATTCCATATTTTTGAATCATAAGGACAGGAAGTTGAAGAAGAGCACATCTGAAAATGAGATTTTTCTAGGTGACACTGCCAAGGTCAACTAACTACTGGGGGAATTGCACAGATAATTTAAGAAGCTGATTTGGGGATGAAACATCTATGCGGGATAATAGTGTAGAAGGGTAATCAAGGATGATTAGAATTACTGTGTGTGCCAAAAGAACAAGCTGAATTTAACAGTTACTTAAATAGTGTTGAATGGGCAGGTGAGATAGCTCAGCAGCATAACCGTCTGCCTAGCAAGCGCGAGGTCCTGAGTTCGACTCCCGGTACCCACATAGGAAGGAAAAAAAGGGCCAGTGATATCACTCAGTGGCACAAGCGCCTGCTTGCAAGCGTGAGGTTCTGAGTTTGAACCTTGGTACCCACAAAAATATAAATAAATAAATAAATAGTGTTGAGCTTGAGTGGAATTTATACACACAGTTTCCACAGATGACTTGAATTAGATTCTCTCAGTGTCTGTGGTAGCAATGTCAATTTCTGGAACTCATTCTGGACCTTACTAGGTCCTCCGAATTGATTCTGGTGCACAGTGATGTTTGGGAACTACTGACCTCGAGTAGGGTCTCAAGCTGGCTCAGTCCCCACCATTACCCAGGCTCTTGTTACAGTATAGATTCTTAGGACTTAACCTGATCTACTGAATCAATATCTTCAGTGGAGAGTTCTGGGAATCTGTACTGTCAATGAGAGCTTTAGGTGTCTCTGATGATCAGCAAAAAATTAAGAGACAATTTCACATGTGACAGAACCTGGTATTTTAATAGTGGCATATGAGTTCTCAAGAGATTTAAATTATTTTAAATTAATGTATAATAAAATTGATATTTATGTATCAATATAAATCTAGTTCTATGAATTTTAGTACACACTATGACAATCAGACTAGTTCCTGTTACAATTTTTTTTTTTTGGTGGGTACCGGGGGTCGACCTCAGGACCTTGTGCACCAGCAGGCGCCCATGCCGCTGAGTGATATCACCGGCCCTTTTTTCCGTATGTGGGTTCCGGGAGTCGAACTCAGGACCTCACGCTTGCCAGGCAGGTGCTTATGTTGCTGAGCTATCTCACCGGCCCCGTTCCTGTTACACTTTGACTCTAGCATTTCTTCTAAAGCCCATGAGTTAGAGGCTTGGTTCTCAGCACAATACTACTGGGAAATGGTGGAAATTTTAGGAGGTGGGGCCTTGTGGAACCCTTAGGTCACCAAAGGTGTGACCTTGAAGGACAGAGTGAGATTCCAGCCACTTCCTATTTTTTTTCTTCACATCCAACCATGAGGTGAGGGCCTTTGCTCCATCATGTACTTCCTGCCCTGGTGTGTCTCCTCGCCACAGGCCAAAAGGCAAGGGGCCAACTGACTCTGCACTGAAACCTCCAGAACTGCGAGCTAAAATAAATGTTTTCTCTTTATAAATTGAGTATTTCAGGTATTTGTTATAGTAAGGGAACCAAAACCAACAGTTTCAACACCCAGGAAAACTTGTTTGTGCATTATAGTGAAATTTTTTTCTCTGATTGCTACATTCTGGCAACAACTGATCTGCTTCCCAAAATTATAGTCTTGTTCTTTTGGGCATGTCATATAAACTTAATCAGATAGGTTATAACCTCATGAAACTGACCTGTCCCACTCAGCATAATTCCTTTGAGATTTACCTAAGTTGTTGCTTTTACAATATTTTGTTCCATTTTATTTTGAGTAGTATTACATTTATTTATCTATTTTCCCACTGAAGGACATTTGGGTTGTTTCCAGGTTTTACAATTATAAAAATTTCTATAATGCACATCTGTGTGCAGATTTTTGTTATAGCCTAAACCTTAATTTCTTTGACATAATTAACTGTAAGTTATTTTTTTTTAAAAGATGGCTTCTTAATTAACAAATAGTTATTGAGCAGCCACTGTTTGGACAGTGAAGTCTTACCTGACTGGATATGAAAGAAATATCACAAAATTGAGTAAGACATAGAACTGGCTTCATGATGAAATAGAAGAGATGGAGATAGGCGGTTATTTATTTTTACTGTATGCTCATGATGCATAACAAGTACCTTCATTGTGGGGAATTGGTACATATAAATCATACCTTGATCTTTTTACTTTTCCTTCTCACCCTTTCTGTCTCCCCCAAAGTACAGAACCCCTTCCCATCTTCACAAAGTCTACCTCCCTGTTTCCTATCATCTATCTTTCATTTTGCTTTTTAAATTGTTTGTATTTTGGGTTTTTCATATTAGATAAACTATGTGATATGTCACTTTCTGTGTCTGATTTATTTCAGTTAGCATCATGTCACAGTTATGACAATGGAATGAAGGATGGGATAAGGAAAAGAAGCTCATAGGAGTACTGAGTCCATTTCTTTTTTAATTGCCATGGCTAATACTATAGAACTTTGTAAACTCCAAAGAAAAGACCAATCCATATCAAGGAAAAAAACAGCTTTTATAGATACTTTTGTGTGTCACTATATCCAAAGATTAATATACAGTGTGAAACTAGTAACTGCTTAATGAATAAAAGAAGAGTTACATGTATCTAGGTAGGGTGGGAGGCAAAGCATGGGAGAGCAGTAATACAAGTTGTTGGTGCTGTAGGAAATGAGATTGGTGGCATTCAGATCAGTTTTGTGTTGTGAATCATGGTTTGGGATGAGGAGAAATAGACTTCTCATTTCTGGTGCAGCTTTTGTAAGATGACTGCCTGCCTTACCTCTGGGTAGGGCAAGCTAGCATTGGCACCTGTTCTTCTCCCAATCTATCAAATCAGTGGCTTGTGTCAGTTGAGGATTCAGCTACAGTGGTTGTTCTCTGATCAGGGAGCCCATGTTAAATAACAACAACAACAAAACAGCAGTAAAGTACTGCAGGAAGGGCAATGACAAAACAATCACAAGTTGAAAAGTGATAGTCCCTAAAGTTTTTCCCTAAGTCAGAAATTAGAACTGGAAAAAACAAAGCACCTTCTTAGGAGAAACTGAGTTGTTCATGAATTTAATACAATAAAGCAAATTTGTTGAGGAAATATGAGGACCTTACTTCCAAATTGGACCAAACAAGAGACTTTAGAATCTCCTTTCATTTTAAAGATAGGAAAAGGACCCAGGAAGGCAACGTGTCTAAAGGCAACCATATCCGTTTTAAATTTTCTTCCAAGTCTTTATTTTTGACTAAGAAAACATCTGTTTGGGCAAAAAATCATGGCATGCTTAAAACAACTAATGAATAACTAGGCTTACTAATGTGAAATAAATGCCAAATCCTGCACTAAACTGCTCAACATTCTACTTAAACTGGGCATATTAAAAATGACCATTATGGAAGCACAGAGAGCAGGTATCTGCAGACAGCATCTGTGGAAATGTTGCTTGATGGAGTACAATTGCCATCATTACCATGGCTCCCAATTTAGGGTACAAGACATAACCAAGGCAGGTGAGAGGGCTCATTCACTGCCCAACAACTTTACAGAAAAGAACAACTTGTTTATGATAAAAGTCACTTGTGGAATATATTTGTGTGTGTGCACATGTGTGTGTGTGTGCACACACATATAGTGTATTCATAAGGACACATACATGTATATAAAATATGCATGGGAATATATATATATATTCCCAAATGGCTTGAAGTCTCACTGGTATGGGAAATAAACAGCTGGCTGAATTAACTGCCACAACTACCACTGTCTGGCAGAACTGGTGACATAGAGCTAGGGCCGTTCCACAGAGCTATATTCTGGAAGGAGCTATTCAGACACCCAGAATTACAACACCCAGGTACTCTCGTTTTCAGATGAGACCAAATGATTGGTGATTGCCAACAGCAAGTGAATTTGCAGGGATGTATGACACCTCAAAACCAAGGCTGTTAAGAAGCAGGTGCATCACTGTTTGAATGTGGTAATTATGGGACTACCATGGCAGGACAACAAGGAAGGGAGCCTGAGACCCCAAGCCATCATGTGGAGAAAAACCAGTGGACTCTTATGTCAGTGAGAAATAACTGAATCATTTGAAATCAAAAGATCTATTTGTCACCACTGTCTCCTCTGTCTTCTGCCCTCAAATATATCCTTTATTTACTCATTATTTCTTATCTGTTTCACCCACAAAGATCAGGAAACATTTTTTCTGTGAATAACCAGATAATAAATAAACATTTACAATTCAAGGGCCACAAAAAGCCCTCTACTGCACTCTAATTTTTGAATAAACCTCTAAAATGTAAAAAAAAAACAAAAAACAAAAAACAAAACTTTGCTTAAGAAGCATAAAAAAAGGCTCTGAGCTTCATTTCATTTGCGGGCCATGGTTTGCCAACCCCTGACGTAGAATATTATTGTTTGACTAAATTTTTAATTATAAATTATAGTATATAATATGCTCATTTACAAAGCTCTGTGGATCTACGTTTCCTAATTTATTCAATATAAGAGCTGTCTGCCTACGGTTTAGGCTGTTCTGCAGGGCGGTGAGGTCGCTTCCGCATTGTAGTGGCAGTTACTCTCTGACTCCATCCCCTCAGGCCCCTCTCCACAGAGGCACCTGTCTCACAGCGTGTCCTCCACTCACAGACCCTCTCAATTTAGTCTAGGTTCAAAACTAAGATCAATGTCAATCAGTCAGTGCTCTCTCCACTTCTTCGTTCCTCTGTAAAACTTTGGCAGGAACTTCTAATCCTTCTGGGTTTGCCTTTTGTCTGAGCTCCTGAAAGAAAATACTTTCATCCTACTCTTTGGCATTATTGACATTCTTGAGCATCAGCTCTCAGTAATACTCCAAGGCACTGGGACTACAATAGCACATATGTCTCAGCCCTAGCCCTTGAGAATCCTATGAAGGCAAAATAGGCAATGACAATGCAAGCTTGTAAGGGCTACCACTGGAAACCAGAGCATAGAATGAGAAGTATATATGGAAATCAGTCCCTATTAGTTTCACAATTTCACTGTCTTCAGTTTTTATTATGTCAGTCCACAGTTTTTAAATGGAAAATTCCAGAAATTAACAATGCATACATTTTAAATTGCATACAGTTCTGAGTAGTGTGATGAAATCTCACATCATTCAGCATTGTTCCACCCAGGACATGAATCATCCCTTTGTCCACCATTTCTACATGGTTTATACTGTCTATTAGTTACTTAGTAGCTGTCCCAATTGTCAGATTAGAATGCTTGTGTTCAACAGTCCTTAGTTTACATCATTGTGGCCTCAAAGCACAAGAGTAGTGATGCTGGCAATTTTACTACAATACACTGTTGTTCTATTTTATTACTAGTTGTTATTCTTTTATTATGTCTATTTTATGAGTAAAACTTTATCATAGGTATGTGTATAGAAAAAAATGTAATATTTATAGGGTTTGGAACTACTCATAGTTTCAAGTATCTACTGGTGTCTTGAAAAGTATCTTTGTAGATAATTTTTATCTCTGTATTTTGTCTAGGAAATTTACATCTTCTTTCAAAGATATATCTTGTTACTAGATAAAGAAAATTGTGTGTGTGTGTACACACATGTGTGTTTCCCTCTCCTGCATTATTAATGGCAATATTTCAGAAACACCATTGATGGAGATATAGAATTTATATCAAATCTCTTATTAATTCTGACCTACATAGATAGAGAAGGCAATGTCTTAGGTATTCAAGTTTACCAGAAGAAAATAAAACAGAATTTATAGTTATAATAGTGCCAAGAGAAGTTCAAAATTGCTGACAATAGAAAACTGATTAACACTAGGAACATCAAAATAAAAATAAAAATGGTTATGTAAACCACAGTGCATTGGTTCTCATGTTTGGCATGCACCAGAATATCCTAAGAAGTGTGTTAAAACACATTGCTGGGCCCATTCCCTGAGCTTTTAAGTTACTAGATGTGAAAGGAGGACCAAGAATTTGCATCTCACAGGATGTCAGATGATGTTGATGCTCTGGGAACTACATCTTGAGAATTACTTCAGTAATGGAACAACAAGATTGCATATTGAATATTGCATCTTAATGGGCTTGCCATCACTTGTTAGTTTCAAAACAGCCATAGAATTCTAACTAAAATGCCTAAGTAGGGGCCGGTGAGATGGCTCAGCGGCATAAGCGCCTGCCTTGCAAGCGCGAGGGCCAGAGTTCAACTCCCGGATCCCACATAGGAAAAAGGGGCCGGTGATATCGCTCAGTGGCACGGGTGCCTGTTGGCGCGCGAGGTCCTGAGGTCGACACCCCGGTACCCACAAAAAATAAATAAATAAAAATAAAAATAAAATGCCTAAGTAGAATTACATAGAAAAGGCCATCTGAAAATTGGGGGAACTTAGCCTAAATGTTTATTTAGATTGGGGCATAGATTGCTTTGCTGTTCTTTGCGATTTTTTTCTGGACACAATTATAAATAGTATAATCAAGATCATGAAAAGCCATCATTTCTCAATTCTCATTGACAGGGCATACGACCAGTTCTTTCCAACTTCCTATACAGATGTTAAGGTCTATTTTGGGAAATGTGAATATCAGGGTATAAATGTATGAGCTACTTTATTTGGTCTCATATAACATGATGTAGTCATCTAGGTTGTGCTTACTTTGTGGAGATCACAGATCAAATCTTGGCTTTAACATTTGATAAATATATTACTTTGGGTGAACCATTTTCACTCTTCTATCCAGTTTCCTTACCTATAAAATTCTGGCTATGCCACTTAACTCATATGACATTTGAGAAAATTAAGTGACATAACGTGTATAAATATTCAGTATATGACTGATACACCCTAAGAGCTCAATAAAAATTGGCCACTAATATTATTTTTCTTCTTCCAGTTATTATTACTATGTCTATGTGAGCAGAGAACCACAATAATTAGAAACCCTAGAAGGAGATAGAAATGGATCAAAAATAGAGATACAAAAGCACCACAGAGTTGCCAAGTGAATACTGTAAGAGGTATATAACACAACAGAGTTTATAAAATCAAAAGCATTTGAATGTATATTCGTTATAAGCAGACTGCTTAGGTATATTAGAGTTCATGTGATGTTGTATTAGATAGTCATTAAAATGATGATGATGTAGTTGTAAGGTTTTCTGTTTTTTATGGAAAGATGCCATGATACATTCAGAAGAAAAAGAAAAGAGTTTACAAAATATTGAAAAAGGACACAGGTCAATGCAGAGAGACCAGAGAAAAATTACATCTGGGTAGAGTTATATACCATAATGTTAACTATTTATCATTGAGTAGTAGAATAAACAACCTACTTTATTTTCTTATATACATTTTTCTATTGTTCTGCTTTGTATATATATGTATTTATATACATTATAACTTTGTTTTTTATTTGAAAAATAATAAAATCTAGTTGTATTTTAAAAATTTATAGATAAATTTAATTAATACATCTAACACAAGCAGCCGCATTAAAAAATGGAGGTCACAGTAGGGAAGAGATGTGTACAAAAGGATAAATGGAGACAATACTCATAAGTTTTCTACTTTTCCAGAGAAGGAAACAGATTGCTTTTTCTATAAGCTGCAGTTTCTCCCATAGAAGTGTGCTATACAGTACACTGTGGACTTAATGCAAGGCTTGACTCTCTTCCCTCCCCTTCTCTCTCACACATCTTCATCTTTCTCTCTACCCTTTAGTCATCTTCCCCATTGTCAGTAGGGCGATCATATCCAAGATACACTTTTTTTTTTTAATGTGGGTACCGGGAGTCGACCTCAGGGCCTTGCGCTTGCCAGGCAGGCGCTTATGCCACTGAGCCATCTCACCGGCTCCCAAGATACACTTTCGATTTCCTGCTTTTTTAGCATTCCATTTATCATCAGGGCCACATTTATAAATGTGGCATCAGGATCATTCATACTTTGTCTTCAAAGTGTTACTTTTCTATCTTTGTAACTTCTAATACTTTACTATCTAACTTGAATCTTTTTTTGTGTTTGTAAATTTCCTTAATGTCCTTACCCTGAATTGTTTTATTTCTTTGAGATTTTCAATAATGTGTGTGGGCGTGTGCACATGCATGTACAATTGTTTTATTTATGATATTGTGCTTTGCTAATGGCACTCACAGCAACCATAGTGAAAACAATGGTGTAAAAAATAATATTTATTGGGCATTTACATTATACCAGGCCCAAGACAAGAACTTTCCAAGCATCATTACTTTTCTTATCCCCATTAAATTTAAGGCACCAAGAATTAAAGCCATAAGTATTGTGCTGTTTTGTACACAACCAGGCTGAACAATAGTTAAGATTCAATTATGGGTCCATGCTTAATGTGGAGTCTTCTTCGATGTTGATGACCAAGACACTGACATGCATCCCTTAATATGCATTAGATAAACATGGGAAATTTTCAAAAATAGAGATGGTTAGGCACAGCCTGGAACTAAAGAACTGGAATTCTTTGGAATGTGGGCAAGAATATTATTTTTGAAAATTTCAGAATTCATTTTGATGCCAAGACTACGTAATTCATTCCCACACTTCTATACTGCCTTTCCTCACCATGTTGTAGTAAGTTGCATTTTACAGCCTGCTCAAATCCCCCCCAAAGTTCTAGATCACTGTTTTTTGTCTTTTTAACATCTCTCCCTTCACCATTCACCTAAGACCTAGGACAAAATAGGGTGACAACAAATTCTGCTACCTAGAATTATACATGAATTCTTAATATGCCATATCTATTTTCCCTGTGGAATTCAGTAATGGCAATAATCATCAATGAAGTCTTCCTAAAGAGAATTTGAACCTTTCTTACTTAAGGGCTTGGGGCAAGAAATCAACCATACAAAGCCATTTTGAAGGATGTGGTACTATTTTGAACCTGACATTTAATAAGAGATAAGTGCAGAAACATAAACTGCTAGATTTACTATGTTGTAACTTCATCTGTTTTATTTTTTCCTGAGCTCTTTCTTCCTTTATGACTGGGGAACAAAAGTAAGAAAAAACAAACAAACAAACAAAAAAAGCAATTTTACACAAAAGATTTCTACAGAAGCAATAATGTTTTAAAAATGCCCAAAAGATACCAAAGGGAGGGAAATTTGCAGATGCTTCAAAATAACTAATTACTAGGCAGTTGATGTTATAAAGTGCTTGGACACTGGCACATTAGAATGATATGCTTGAGGCTATCTACAGGTTAAAAGATATTAGGATGCTCTTTTATTTAAACAGCTATATTTTGCATTATCAGTAACTCTGACAGAAGTTTCCTTTTTTTATTACCTACATAATTCACTGAGCTTGAGTTCTGAAGGTATATAAGTACAAGGACAACAGAGTAAGTGGAAAGAAGAGACGACAAAGAGAATATTAAAAGCAGAACAAGACCACACTATTTTGGGTTTGTATTATTCTTTAGACCTGAACTTGCAAAGAAAATAACAGATTGACATTGTATCAATCTCATTGCTAATTTCATTTATACACACTTATTTGCATTAAGTTAAAATCCTATGCCTTTCTTTAAGTTTTGCACAATTTAATATTATTTCAATAATGTTTTGAAAATATTATTTCAAAAGTTGTGAGACAAGATATTTCTGGTGCTAGAAATGGTGGGGCACAGATTATAAAACACAAAGTTTTGCTTTCTTTGCTACATTTAAAAAACACTGAGAATATATATATATATATATATATATATATATATATATATATAGTTAGTTAGTTAGTTAGTTAGTTATATAAATAACAAAAATAACAAATGATCAGGCAGTTAATGTCAAAGAAATGGCGTATGGATCTTTATACCATGTGGGAATATTCCAAAATGGTAGATTCCTAGAAAGGGAAAGAGGTCACTTAAAGATTGTGATGAATGAATCTGCATGGATGGGAGACAAACTATAAGTCCTCTAAAACAAAACTGGAAAAAGAAGTGTTTGGAGATGCAGCCTAATAAATGATGGGAGGTGGGCCTCCTATCATCATAAAGGCCATCAGGGATAGCAAGAATAGAAGTTTAATAGTTATAAGCTTCAGAAAACTGAACAGAATGGGAAATAGCATTTAGGATTTTCTCTGTCTATATGCAAAACACAGACAAGAAGTACATATTGAGACTGTAGCACAATGGCTAATAACCTCAGAGATTTTATAAGCTCAGATAACTCAGTTAAATAGAACTAACTGTCTTGTACAAAAATGAACATAGGATGTTTTTGCCAATTCAAAATTTTAAAAATGTCTTTAGTCACAATTTAAGAAACTGAGGCATTAAGACTGAGGATTGAGCCCTGAAGTTCGAGGCCAATCTGGGCAATACAGAAAACAACATCCCAAAAAAGTAAAAAAGAAGGAAGGAAAAGAGGGAGGAAGGGAGTGGAAAAAAGAAAAGAAAAAGAAAAAAATACCTCCCTAGAAAGGGAGGTAAGAGGTGACAGCATTAGCAGTATCATGGAGTGGCTTAAAGTTTAAAAACCCAACAGTTGCAAAATATAATAAAAATATTTACTAGGAAACAAAAGAACAAAAGTAGTACAATGGTAGGTATTAGCTACAAGACCTAGTCAGTTGAGACATTTCTTTACTCCATTCCAGACATAGAAGTCCTTGTAACAGGCACAAAAACTTGAGAGGTAAGTGGAAGATATAAATTCATTCTTCTCTGCTAAATTGTTTCTTTGCTGACAAGTGTCTGATAAATCTTTGGCTTAACATGGGGGTCTATTAGGAAAAAAAATACAAGCCTTGCAATCAGAAGAGTCTGGATTTGAACCTGGCTGTAGTATGAATACATTGTATCTGCCAGAGTGACTGGCCACATTCCAATCACAGGGTGATATTAAAACATAGATCACCCTGTGGAACACTGTAGCACATGCTCTCATGCAGCCAGCTCTCTGCAGGTTCATCAGCTGTTATTTGTGCTCACATGTTGTAAAAAACAGAAGATGTAAGAAATCTGTCTCTTGCACATAAAAATAACACAATGTCCATAGATCCCACCATATTTTTTACAGATTATGATACAGAAGCTACTTAATGTCAATCCTGGCTAAGATTCTCCAAAAATTAACAAGAAAATTATTGTTAATATTTTGAAAAGAAATGGTTGCTCACCAGATTAATGTGGGTTATTACTTAAGAGTTGTAATTAATTTCTATGATGATTAACTTTTAAACTGATTATTATTGTTGGTTTTGGTGCTTCTAGATCATCATTTCTCAAACTGTGTTTTGCAAATGCCAGATGTTAATAAAGAGATGTGAAGAAAATATATAGGGGTGAATTCCCAGGTCAACTGAGTTTGGAAATCCCCTGAGATTTTCCTCTGAAGACATTATAAGGCTATTGATACACAAGTTGATAATGACGTCTACCTAGTTCAGCTTACTGACTTGAGAATTGAAATATTTTTAGTGATGAATGAGAAATGCAATTCTTCTATGCATTAATCAGCTTTCCCATTGCTATGACAAAATAGCTGACATTTCCAATTTAAAGGAGGAGAGGTTTAATTCGTCTTATGGTTTCAGAAGTTTTCATCCATGGTCAACTGTTTGCAAAGCAGAAACTTCATGATGGAAATTTATGGTGGAGCAGAGCATCTCACATCATGGTAACCAGGAATTAGAGCCTGGTGGAAGAGTGCCACAAAGAGATACACCTTCCCAAATGCCTCCTCCAGTGAATCACCTCCAATAGGGCCCTTCTAACCACATGCTCAGCTTTGATCATCAGTGGATTAATTCACTTGTGAGTATAGTGCCCACAGGATTCAATCACCTTTCCAGAAGTCTCTTAATCCAGTCAAACTGACTAAACTGACAGGCACATTGTTTTAAACTTCTGACATGCCACCGGTCATATCATATTTAAGAGTGAGTAATATGCTAGCAATTGGGTTTATTTCATACACCAATCACCAAACAACAATAGAGGATAAAACTATGAATTTACCAATTTTAAAATTTCAAGCAAAAATAAAGTTTGAAAAACTTTCTAGACTTTATCCCTTCCCAGAGTGTCGGTGGAGTCAGATATGTACGTTAAAGATTTGCTACTAAAAAAAATAGGTAGTGAAGATCCAGAAGGAAATAAATTTGAGATGTTTCCACTGGTTCATGCCCTCAGTTGGTGTGTTTTGTGACTGTTTTGGGAGTCTGGGAGACATGAACCTGACATTCTCTTAAAGACGTCAGACACCAAGTATTTCTACTCCCAGTGAAGTTTGCCCTGCACTAAGTTTGGTTCTAGAGTATGAAGTCACCATATTTTTCATATAACATCCTTGGAATGAAACCTAGTACACCTATCTGGTACTCAGCTGATGAAGGAGATCTTTTTTTCTTTTCCTTTCTTTTTTTTTTTCTTTTTTTGTGAGTACCAGGGGTCGACCTCAAGACCTCGCGCACCAGCAGACGCCCGTGCCACTGAGCGATATCACGGGCCCTTTTTTCATATGTGGGTACCGGGAGTCGAACTGAGGACCTCGCGCTTGCCAGGCAGGCGCTTATGCTGCTGACCCATCTCACTGGCCCGAGATCTGCTTTGATCTGCAGGGGAAAAACCTGCTGAGTGAGATAAAGTGACAGATATGTCCACCTCAACTTTATCTTCCCTCCAGGACCCTCAAGGGAAATTTTGATGATGTGCAATTTCTGCTTTGTGGGATGACTCTTGAATCTAAACATGATAATCATTTTAAAAGCCTAAGGGCTTAGAAGGGAGGAATTGAAGCCAGGGCTGAGGTGTACACCAGGGATAAGCAGTGAACTATGCTAACTACATAGTATTGCTAGTGACCTACATGGATGCCATATATTTAGTGAGAGTAAAAGTGCTGGAACATTTGAAATTAGAAGTGTAAGCAAGAAGGTAAAATGTGATAATTCAATGTAAAACAAATGAGAAATATGTCAGGAGTAGAATGGTGGAAACAAGGCATTGAAGACCTAAGGAAGGTTTTAAATTGAATTTTATCTCAGTGTTTGCCCAATACATTGGAGATATTGTCTTCAAAGTAATTTCCATTAAGACATAAATATTCTTAGACATGCTGTTCAGATTTTGTAATGCCATCATATGACTTGGGCCAAAATCAATCACAGAGAAATTATTTTATAAGAAGGCTTGCTTTCACATTAGTTGCTTATTAAAACATTAAATTCATTAAAGAGTCATGCTTGTTAAGGAAGTCAATTCATCAACGAAAGGTGAGAAAGTAGGCAAAAAAGTAAATTCTTTTAACATCTAACTTAGGATGAACTATTTTGAGTAAGAAGTATTTTCTGCAGGGCAGAGATTATTACTACTGGAATCAAAATTCTATGTTAAAGATATTTTCATTTGTGATGGAATTAGTCAAGTCTGAGATCTACATAAGAATCAATTATAGGAAAACATAAGAAAATCTTACTCTTGAGTACTAAAGTCCTAACAGCAAACATTAAAACAATCGTTTAGTGAGTAACAGTATTAAGAAAAGATAGAGTATATCTGCAAATTTTTCATTATTTAAAAAAATAAAAACAGAATTTCCTTCTCTCCCTATCCCCTTCCCTCCATCTCTTCCTCCATCTCTTCCTCTTCTCTCCTACCCTTCCTTCTTTCTTTACTTCCTTCCTTTCTCCTCTTATTTTAGCTAATAAGTACAAGATACCAATAAGTCACCTAGATGAATTAAACACTATGCTTCCTATCATTGAATATGGAAGCAAAAGACACAACAAGCTGACTGTGATATGATCACTACATTCTCATAAAACACATGCTCAGGTAGTACAAATACTACCCATGTGTAACAGAAGTAGAACGAATTATCCATCATTCTAGAAAAACAGAAAAAGGTACCATGGTTGTACAGAAGAAAATTATGTTACTTTTATATTTCAACCCCCAAAACCACTAAAGCCCACAGATTTGGGAGCCTATTTTAACAAAGAAAAGGCTGAGCCTCCACAAGTTTAAATAACATGCTAATATTCTGCCACAACAAATACAGAACTGAGGTCAAAATTCTAGGATTTTAGCTTTCCCAATAATATATCTCTAATAATTGAAGAATAGTTGAATTCTGACTTGTAGAGATGTGGGATTGAAGGCCGAAGGGAGCAGAATAAACATGGAGGATTCAAAAAATATTTGGTGTCCATATAAGAAGAGCAATAATCTCACTCTGGATGGAATTTGGATTTTATTGAAGGGCAGTAGCTGAAAATTTGGAGAACAGACTACAATCCTGACTCCTTGTATCTTTGGGTTGTTCTATCCTTCAGAAGGTTAAATTCTATTCTTCTTTAACTAAATGTGAGTCACAGAATTTAAGTGACAAGAAGAAGACTTATTCATGAAATTACAGTTGTGAAACAGAAGACTGTTTGGGTTAATTCACTATTATAATGATATATAAAGACCTAAATTAAGAGACTGTTAGGATGGGAGATGAGAGCGCAACCAAGATATAATTAACTTAAAACCTTGGCCAACAAAGTAGTTCTAGAAGACAAGAAAGAAATTTAAATGGAAAAACAACCCAAGGGTCTCCTGTTTAGAGCTTGTGAGGGTCATTTTCAGCCATTTATTTTTCTACATATGATTTTAAAATTATTTAATATTTCTAAATGCTAGATGAAGAGTAAATTATGCCATTTTTTACAAATAACTTAGCAGATCAATTAATTGTATCTATTTTCTTCTCTGAAAAGATAATGATGAAGGAATGGGTTTACTAAATCATAATATGAAGTGCCACATGTTGGTATTTATTTACTTATTTTTGAGTAATCTACAAACATAAATGGAAATCTCTTTAAAATTTCTGTGTAGCATGATTTCTTTGCAGCATGTTATCATCTTAGCTTAATGTCAAAATCAGAAATCACATGAAACTGGTATCTAATGATGCAGGTTTAAGCTTTCTGAAATTTATACATATGCACATGTGTGTTCAAGCACACACACACACACACACACACACACACAAGCAATGTTTAGCCAACAATAGAACTATCACTTCAACTTTTGGAGGTTTTGAGCTAATGTCTCTTGTAGAGTTTTTGTTTTACTTTTGATGATGCTTATCAATAAACAGTAAAATTACAAATTGATTCCAGTCGTTTCATCATTAAATTGTTTTCACATTTGTTCTATTCACTGTGTGTGAAGCACCAAATTAAGAAGTGATATAATAATCTCTTCCACATTACTAGCAAAGCCCCATATTATTCCTTTTGTTTCATGGAAACACTACAACAGTGTCAGCCAATCTCACAAAATAAATGAATAACTCAGAATGTAACATTGTTAAAGATTATAAAATCAGGGCGCTCTGACAGCTCCACTGTGCTCAGCTGATGAAGCAGGGCTCTGGTACTTGCATGGAACAGGACCGTGGGGAGCAGCTGCTGGCTGCAATGCAGAGTCGTCTCTAGCTGAATATAGCAAAGTTATCATTTTCATTCAAGTCCTCAGAAGTTTAAATACATGTTCCAAACACAAAACAGAAAACGATAATTTAGAACCAAGTAAAACACATACTTTTCTTGGGTTTTCTCCATTTTTTTCCTCTTTTTCCACTGTCTTTCATAGAGTTTGGGCCTTGATCTCCCTCCTTCAACCAAAGGAATGATCATTTACCTTCTTGACACTGTACTGGGACATTTAACATACTTCATCATTCCTGTATTCTTCACTAAAATTAAACAGCAGATGAGTGTTTGGCGGGATTGTTGGCCCATTAGGTACAAGAAATAAAGACCAAAGCCTATTGGCCAAGGACTCATATTAAACAATAGATAGATATAAACTTTTATTGCATTGAGCCACTAAACTTCAGGATTTGTTGTTATATAAAGCATTGCCCTGCATAACACAGGGCTTAAATAAAATTTCCAAGGTTAATCAGCAAGCAGAGATAAGAGCTGAGATTGAAACCATCTTGAGGTTCAAAAACATGCCTGATTCCCAAATGTTCAATTTTAAGTGCAACCCTATCAAACGATGCTTGCTAAATCTCATCCTTTTATTTTTAGTGGTTTCTTTTTTCATGCAGAATCAAAGTATGCCTTTAGCTCACCAATTTTATCTGATCTTTATTTCAGGATTATTTTCTGATACTCTCCCTTCTTCTACTGTACATTTAAATAAATCTACACTCTTCATCAGCTGTAAATATTGAGCTCTGCCATACTAAGATTTTTGTGGGATTTCTACTACCTTGAAAAACTTCATCTTCACTCTTACCACTATTCTTCTTTTTAGAAACTAGCTACCCTTCAAAACAGAGATTAAATGCCACCTTCTCAATGTTGCTTTCCTAACTGCCCCAGTAGAAACATTTCTTTTATGCTGATCATTCAACAGAAATTTAAAAATTAAACCGTGTATGTTTTATGCAAGAAATAAAAGATTCAAAATATCCTATTCTAATTGCTTTTGATTTCAAAAGAGAGAAACAATCAGAAGCAAAATAAATAACAGCTTAATGGCAATTAGGCCAAAGATCACACAGAGCAGTACAGGCTGCTAAAATAATCCGTTAAAGAGGAAGGTGTCTCAATCTGAAGGAGGAAGTCAGGCTTCCATTAAGTGGTGAATTGTGAGCCAACCCCTGAGGAATGGGTAGATGCTAACATGGCAAAAGGAAGCTGGAAAGAGAATTTTAGGCAGAAAGAATTGATGGATTGGAATCTCAAGTCTAGAGCACCATGATATACTTGAGAAACAAAAAAGAACAGTATTGGTGGGAACTTGATGTGCATCATGGAAAGGAGCATAATAAATGGGGCTGAGACATCAAAGGCCAGGTCATTCAGAACCTTGTAAATATGAGAAGGGTTTTAATCTTCATTCTATGAGAAATGGAATTATGAAAGGATAGTATATGAAACAAAAATACATTTTTTTCAGTACTGGGGACTGAACCCAGGGAACACTGAGCTTCACCCTGATATTTATCCCCTTTTTTGAGACAGGGTCTCACAAAGTTGCCCAGCCTGGCTTCAAATTTGCTATCTTCCTGCTCAGCTTGAACCACCATGCCCAGCCAAAAGCACAGCATATGAAATTCACTTTGTGCAATCATTTTGATCTTCAGATGGAGGATGCAGGAGAGCAGGACAGGGGATGATGAGCACAGCTTATAAGATTTTACTATGGTCCAGCTGAGATATCACACTGATCTGGATCAAGGGGTTGGCAACAGAAATAGGATAAATTGGTTCAATCTCAGAAGACTGAAAAGGGGCAAGAGAACTTAGTGGTTAATTTCAATGTACTTGACTTCATTCTTAAGGCGCTTGGTCACACTTTGGAGGGACACAGTGATTAAGATGTGAACCATGAAGTAAAACCAAGTGTCAGCGTTCAAAGCCTGGCTCTATCACTTCCTAGTTCAATGATGTGGAACAAGTTCCTGAATTTCAGTATCCTTAGCTAAAAGATGGGAAATAAAATAGGTAAATAAGTATCTACCTTTCTACCTTCCAAGGCTGTTCTGTTTATAATTATATATATATATATATATATATATATATATATATATATATATAATAAATTATATGTCTTTGTTATTATTATATCTATGAATGAATATAACCTCTATCAATTGTTTTCTTAAGGGTGTTATTGACAGAGCAAAGTATCTGCATTTATTAGTTTCAATATATGCCTACTAAGAATTTTTAGGGCCGGTGAGATGGCTCAGTGGCATAAGCGCCTGCCTGGCAAGCGTGAGGTCCTGAGTTCAACTCTTGGAACCCACATATGAAAAAAGGGCCGGTGATATCGCTCAGCAGCATGGGCACCTGCTGGCACGCGAGGTCCTGAGGGCGACCCCAGTACCCACAAAAAAATAAATAAATAAATAAAATAAAATAGAAGTTCAAATTTTATTATCCTGCCACTGTATATCTAGAACTTGTTATTCTTCCCCAAAATACAGTATCAGAAATTAAGTTTATAGTTATTGACATAATGCTTAAGGATGCCATTTTTGGGATAAATACGTAATATTACATTATGTGTGGTAGAAAACTTCCTATTGCCTTTCACAGATGTTCTGTGGATTGCGAGTGACAAAAGAGGTGAGCATTGTTTGGAAAGCTTTTAGCAAGCAGAAATAGACTAGCCTAGTTCTTAAAAACAAGCTAAGATTATGGAAATTGCTATTGTTTGAAATAAGGTCACAATGTCATTGATATATAGCTGGAAAATCACCTCCTTCACTCTCTTATCTTTAGGACCGTAGCAAACATTTAAAAGCCAGGGAAATATGAATCCAACTAATTTACATAAAAATATTTTAAGTGTCTACCATATCACTTTGCGGATCACCGCCCTACCCCATGTAGTTCTCAGATCTGTTACTTAAAGCAAACAACAAAAAATTAGAGCCCAGCCATTTAAAAGGCCAGCGGGCATCCCTATTCCTTTGGCAAATCCTTTGGGTATAGAACAACTCAACTCTTTTTTTTTTTTTTTTTTTTTTTTTTTTTTTTGTGGGTACCGGGGGGAAGACCTCAGGACCTCGCGCACCAACAGGCACCCGTGCCGCTGAGCGATATCACCGGCCCCTTTTTCGTATGTGGGTTCCGGGAGTCGAACTCGGGCCTTCGCGCTTGCAAGGCAGGCGCTTAAGCCGCTGAGCCGTCTCACCAGCCCATAGAACAACTCAACTCTTATTGACATTGTATCACTTTGAAAGCTCTGTGCTGAAAGAATGTATGTGGAAATTGAACACTTTGACAATTTCAAATACCAGCATGGAAGTCCTTTTCCCAACTAAGTATTGAAAGACACACGAATTTCCAGTGAGTTGTTTTCTAAACCTACTCCTGCAGCCAGGGAATAAGGGCATCAGGAAACTGAAAGCAGTTTTCATTTCACTGTTGATGTATTATTTTCCTAGGAGAAGCAGTAGAGAGAACACTTTAAACTTTGAAGCTTGCCTATCTGCATGTAACCCTCATCCAATAACATACAATGCACTTGGCATTTCCTTGGTGCTCATGTGCAGGGAGGAGGGGGTGCTCCCATTTTCTAAATATGAATTCTCATCGAGTCATGCCCCATGTCTCATGGCCCAGAAAAAAAACACCCAAACAACTGAGCCTGATATTCAGGGCTTGGACCTTTCGTTTACTCAACGAATATGCACTATACACTGACACCTCAAGAGTGTTGACTTTGCCACCTTAGGGTGTAAGATCTTAGGGGAGAAACAGACAGCCACATCCCTACATGACTGGAAAGTCATAATTGTAATATTCTAAAAGTAGAAATATATGCTGCTATAAAATCTATTCTGGGTTTAGTTGTAACTCTCAAATAAAGATCAGTTGGAATCTTAACACTCAGTGCATCAGTATGTGACTTTATTTGGAAATAGGGTCTTTACAGAGGTAATCAAGCTAAGTGGGGGTTATGTTGGATCCAATCCAGTATGACTAAAATCCTTATAAAAAAGGGAAAAATTGGACAAAGACACAGATACACAGAGGTAAGATGACAAGAAGAGACAAAAGGCCATATACAAGGCAAACAGAGAGACCTGGAACAGATAAGGACCTTCACAGATACCTTGACCTCAGACTCTGAGCCTCCATGACTGTAAAACAAAAAGTTCCTGTTGTCTAAGCAATGCAGCTGTAGTATTTTGTTATGAGAGTGAAAGAGGTCAGGGAAGGTCTCCTAGAGAAGGTGACAAAAGAACAGAGGGCTAAATATTAGCCAAGAAAATAGAGAAAAGATAAATTTTCCAGGTATGGTGAACTGCATGATACAAGGTATATGTCTGTGTATATAAAACACATGTGTGTATATGACATTCTGAAGGAAGCCCAGGAGATCTGAAGTTAAAGAACCAAGCAAAGTGAGTTCAAAGGAATGTTTAGGCAAGATCATAAGAGGTCATGTAAATTTTATCAAGAATTTTCTCTACAGAAGGCACAACCTTTTTCTGAGATCTCCAAGTTTATGTCCAAGTCCACCCTTACATTTTTTTCTCCTGAATGGAAATGTTTAAATATCTGTAAAATCTCCCTGTGGTGGATGTATTCTCTTCATGCTAGTTCATTTTGCATAAACATGCTATGGATGAGGATAGGTCCAGCTCTGTCAGTATCACTTCCTCACCTTCCTTCACATCCAATGTATAAAACAAGGATACACCCATCACATTCTCTTAGATGATAATTTGCTTCAAAATTCAACAACTTGAGGAAGAAGACTCCTCACAGAATTCAAGAGTGGAGAGGGCCGGTGAGATGGCTCAGCAGCATAAGCACCTGCCTGGCAAGCGCAAGGTCCTGAGTTTGACTCCTGGAACCCACATATGAAAAAAAAAGGGGGCCAGTGATATCTCCCAGCGGCACGGGCGCCGGCTGGTGCGCGAGGTCCTGAGGTTGACCCCCAATACCCACAAAAAAAAAAGGGGGCCAGTGAGATGGCTCAGCAGCATAAGCACCTGCCTGGCAAGCGCAAGGTCCTGAGTTTGACTCCCGGAACCCACATATGAAAAAAAAGGGGGCCAGTGATATCTCTCAGCGGCACGGGCGCCTGCTGGCGCGCGAGGTCCTGAGGTTGACTCCCCGGTACCCACAAAAAAAAAAAAAAAAAAAGAATGGGGAAAAACAATCTGGTATCTAGAGAACACAGTAATTTTAAGAAGTGGCGTTAATGTTGGCAAATTCACAAAAATATATGCAGCAAAGTTAAGTTCCTGGCAGACTTGAAACTATGGCAAGTCTTTGCTTGGGTCTTGGTGGCCATTTAGTCATCAGGCCACTTGCATGGCATAACTTGGTGCATTATTCCTGGAAAATTGGCCTCCATTATTTCCCCTGAACCATCCTAATATCTAGTTAATGTGTTATGCTCCTATTAAAATAGCTAAAATCTGCTTTTTATAACTAAGAAACGTAATAACTGATTTATTGCCCTATTCTCCCCACAGGTAAGTACAATGGGCTTCCTTCCTTTCTTCACAGGCTCTTATGTCAATGGTTCTCAAAGCCTGGTCACCAGGCCTTCAGCATTATCACCACCAGGTAATGAGTTAGAAATACTCAATACAAATATGAGTTAGGGAGGATACAACATGGCTGAATACAGGAGAAGCAATGTTGGAGAAACTCAGAGAAAATCAACTAAAAACACAGCACCATAGCAGCTAACTGAAACCTGCAGCAGTCAGGTTAGGGAGTGCACTGGTGGCAGTGAAGGTAGTGAGTGGAACAGGATCACCCCTCCTGTTCTGCTCCCAGCAGTGTGAGAGAGAAGAGGGACTCAGGACTTAGGCAGCTTTGGGCCAACGTAAAGCAATGAATGAGAAGTCAGCACTCCCCGCACCTGCTCCCAATGCTGTGAGAGAGGAGAGAGAGAAATAGGATCTGAGCAGCCTTTGGCCATCTCCACAGTGGTGACAGGGGCAGTGAGTTGGCCAACAGCACTCCCCACACCCTGCTCCCTGCAGTGTGAGAGAGGAGAGGGATGTGCCAGCAGAGTGGAAGAGAGGAGGCTGTGCAAGGGCTGGGAGCAGCCAACTGTACGCAGGACTGGTAGCAGCTTGACTCTGTCTGAGGGAGCCGCAGCAACTGGGAGAGCAACGAAGACACAAACAGGGCAAGGAGATGTGGGTGGACCACTGAGGGATATCCAGAAAGTTGCTGGCTGAAGACTCTGGCCCCACCCCCTAGCTGGGGAGGCTAAGATCAGCCCCAAACCCAGTAGTAATTGTACCTCAGACTTGGCAGGGTTATCCAGCACAGATCTGGGCTCTGACTTGGAGACTACTAAAGAATTGTGGACACCAGAGGAATTTTACAGTTTTTTGTTCATTTGTTTGTTTGTTTGTTTTCTTTCCTTTTCTGGTCTTTTGTGTGTGTGTGTGTGTGTGTGTTTTGTTGTTGTTGTTTAGGTTTTTACTGATATTTTTGTTTTGTTCGATTTTTTCTCTTTCCTCAATTATCTTTCTTGATATCTTGTGATGTTTTCATATAAGTGAGCATTGTCTCCAGGCTTTCTGGTTCACTTCAATATTCTTTTGCTTTCTTCTTCATTTTTTCGCTCCAGTTCTGCAAAGCTCAGGTGATCATCCTTTGTCTTTCAACCTTGCTTCTACTGTATTTCTCTTCATTTACCACTCTATTTTTTCCCTATCCCTCTAAAATGCCCACCAAAGTAAAATCACTCTACTAAGGAGAAACTCACTTTATACAAGTTCCTGGTTTATGTTGGATTTTGTTATATAACAGTAGATTTTGTTTCTATGGTTAAAAATACTAAATTAATATTTAACACAGTCAGTTTCTAGGCTGTGCTTGATTCTATTGTTACTGCTAACTGAACTACTTTAGCCAGGGTGCCATACCTGTTGCAATCAGTTTTTCTCCCTTGAATGACAACACCATGATTGTCTGGGGTCATAATCATCACAATAGTCCAGTACCTAAGGACTGGGTGTTGGCCAAATGGAGAGCAACTTTCATTGCTAATAAATTGGGAAGGTAGGATCTTGGGACAGACACAAAGGGCAAGAGCCAGCTATACCTAGAAGACATCTCTGAGGAATAGACATTTCCTAAGAAAATCTCAATACTAGTGATAAAGTTACCTACCATAAACAATTTATAAACACCAACAAAGAAAACAATTTAAAATAAAAAATAGAAAATGACAAGACTGAAGCAAAATGCAATCCCAGACCTCCAGCCCACCCAGGACAAGTTTAGGGGACAATGAGATAGAGGAAATCAGAATCCACCCAACTGAAATTTCTGAAATGGTAGAAAGAGAAGTAAAAAAAAAAAAAATAACAAAAAAAAAAATAGATGAATGAAGCTATGGAGAAATCATATGAGAAATAATGATGAAAAACAATATTTCATGCAACAGGAACCCAGGAAAGAGCAGGGGTAGCTACTCTATCTGCAGTCAAAGTGAACTTCAAGCCAAGACTGATAAAGAGAGGCAAAGAAGGTCCTTACACATTTGTTAAGGGAGAACTCCAAGAGGAAGAGATAACAATCGTAAATATATATGCACCAAATACCAGTGAAAAGAATTATATAAAACAAATATTAATGGACATGAAAAATCAAATAAGCACTAACACAATTGTAATGGGGGACCTCAATATGCCATTGTCACAAATAGATGAATTAGACAATAAAATAACAAAGAAATATCAGACGTGAACAAAACCTGATAACAAATGGATTTAGTAGATGTCTACAGAGTGTTCCATCCAACAACATCAGAATACTCATTCTTCTCAGCTGTGCATGGGACCTTCTCTAAAATAGACTACATACTAGCTCATACAACATGGTTAAGTAAATGCAAAGGAATTGAAATTATGCCATGCATTTTATGAGACTATAGTGTAATAAAATGGGAAATCAAAGGTAAAAGAAAACATAAAAACTATGTAAACACATTGAAATTAAATAACACCCTATGGGTGAACAACCAATGGATCCCAACCATTGGGTCACAGATGAAACTAAAGTAGAAATAGACAGGTTTTACCATTACATGATAATGCAACACAACATGTTGGAACTTACAGGACAAAACGAGAGCAGTTCTATGAAGAAAATTTATATCAATGAATTTTTATATCAGGAAAACAGAGCAAGCTCAGATAAACAACCTAATGATGAACCTCAAACTTCTAGAAAAAGAACAAGCCAAATCCAAAGCTTATACAAGGGAAGAAATTACAAAGATCATGGACAAAAATAATGCAATTGAGTCTAAGCAAACAATACAAGCAATCAGTGAAATGAAGAGTTGATTCTTTGAAAGATTAAATTGACAAACCGTAGCCAACTTTATCAAAAAAAGGAAAGAAAAGACTCAAATCCATGCAATTAAAATGAAAAGGGTGAAACCACAACAGACCTGAAGAAATCCAGAGGCTCATCAATAACTATTTTGAGAACCTGTACTCAAGATGGAAAACACAGAAAAAATGGACAGATTATTAGATGCATATGAATTACCAAAGCTGAATCAAGAAGACATAAAAATTCTAAATAACCTAATATCAGTCAATGAAATTGAAATGTAATTAAATACCTACCAACAAAGAAAAGCCCAGGTCCTGATGGATTCACAACTGAATTCTACAAGAAATTTAGAGAATATCTAAGGCAACTACTCCTCAATCTCTTTGATGAAATTGAAAGGGAAGCAATACTTCCTGGAAGCAATTATTGCCCTGATATCAAAAGCAGAGAAAGATCCAACCAAAAAAGAGAACAATAGGCCAATCTCCCTGATGAACATAGAGCAAAAATCCTCAATAAGATTCTGGCAAACAGAATGCAGCAAATCATTAAGGATATTATACACCATGACCATAGAGGATTCACCCCAGGGATGCAGAGATGGTTTTAAATATACAAATCAATAAATATAATACACCACATCAACAGAGCCAACAGAGGCAAAAATCACATAATCATCTAAATAGATAAAGAAAAAGCATTTGACAATGTCTAACACCGATTCATGATAAAAACCCTACAGAAAATTGGAATATGTGATCTTTATCTCAATCTGATAAAAGCCATCTATGACAAACCAACAGCAAACATCATACTAAATGGTGAAAAACTGAAAGCTTCCATTCTAAAATCAGGAACAAGACAAAGATATCCACTATCAATAATCTTATTCAACATAACTCTGGAAACATTAGCCAGAGCAATCAGACAAGAGAAAGAATTAAAAGGAATAAGGATAGAAAAGGAAGAAGTTAAGTTATCATTATTTGCAGATGACATGATACTCTACATACAAGACCCCAAAAACACCATCAAAAGAGTTCTAGATGTAATAACCAAATTGAGTAGTGTAGCTGGGTACAAAGTCAACCCTCAAAAATCAATAGCATTACTGTGCAGAAACAACAAACTCACAGAGAGAGAAATTAGGGAAACCACACCCTTCACAACAGCATCCAAAAAAAAAAAAAAAAAAAGAAAGAAAGAAAGAAATACTTAGGCATCATTCTAACAAAGGAAGTAAAATAAATTTACACTGAAAATTACAGTACTCTGAAAAAGGAGATTGAAGAGGATATCAGAAAATGGAAAGATATCCCCTGCTCATGGACAGGAAGAACCAACATAGTGAAAATGGCCTACTCTCAAAATTGTTATACAGACTTAATGCAATCCCAATCAATATACCAAGCATACCTCACAGAATTAGAGAAAACTTTCCAAAAGTCATTTGAAACCAGAAGAGACCCAGAATAGCAAAGGCAGTTCTGGGCAACAAAGGCAAGGCAGGAAGCATCATAATTCTTGACTTGAAATTATATTACAAAGCTACTGTGATAAAAACAGCCTGGTATTGGCAAAAAAACAGATCCAAGGATTAATGGAACAGATTAGAAGATGCAGACACAACTACAAACACACTCAGCCTCCTTATCTTTGACAAAGGGGCCAAACATGTTCACTGGAAGAAAGATAGCTTCTTTAATAAATGGTGCTGGAAAAACTTGGTTTCCATATGCAAACACTAAAACTATATTGATGTTGCTCACCATGCCCTAAACTAAATCAAAATGGATCAAAGATCTAAATATTAAAACAGAAACACTAAATTTGCTGGAAGAGAGAATAAATAGAACTCTTGAAGACATAGGTGTAGGCAAAGACTTTATGAGCCAAACCCCAATCACATGGCAAATATTACAAAGAATCAACAACTGGGATCTCGTTTCATTAAAAAGATTTTGCACAGGAAAAGAAATCACCAACAAAGTGAAGAGATAACCCACCTATTGGGGAAAAATTTTTGCCACCTGTTTCTCAAAGGACTAATATCTAGAATACATAAAGAACTCAAAAATAGAGCCCCCAAATTTAAAGACCCAATCCAAAAATGGGTATGTGAAATGAATACACACTTCTCAGATGAAGAAATACAAATATCAAATAAATATATTTTAAAACATTCGACATCACTGGTCAATTGAAAGATGCAAATTAAAACAATTTTGAGATCCTATCTCACTCCAGAAAAATGGTGTTATCAGTAAATCAACCAATAACAATGCTGGTGGCACAGTGGGGAAAAAGGAACCCTTCTCCACTGTTGGTGGAAGTGTAGACTGGTGCAACCACTGTGGAAGTCAGTGTGGCGATTCTTCAAAAAACTACAACTAGAGGTTCTATTTCACCCAGCTATTCCCCTTCTTGTTATCTTCCTGAAAGCATTAAGAACATCATACCACAGTGATATATGCACACCCATGTTCATAGCAGCACAGTTTGTAATAGCTAATTCTTGGAAACGGCCCAAATGTCCATCAGCCAATGAATGGATACAGAAGATGTGGTTTCTTTATACCGTGGAGTACTACTCAGACGTGAAGAATAAACTTGACACATTTCTAGGTAAATGGATGCACCTTGAGACCATACTCTTAAATGAAATAAATTGAGCACACGTGTAAATATCGCATTCTCTGGTGTGTGAAACCAAAAGTGTAAATAAGGACCAAAATGTATTATAGATATTGTGAAATAAGAAGAAAATGTAGAAATGGAAAGGGGAACTGGGGGGCAGGGAGGAAGGAAGGGAAAAGGAAAAGAAAGGAGAAAAGAAAGATGAAATGGGAGCAAAGCTTTTGTAAATAAGTATAGGAAGAGGGTTTGAAGGGAGATGGGGAATGGGGAAAAAAGACTCAAGATATATCATGTACAGTTACAAATTCTCTATAATGAATGTGATCATTATGTATATCTAAAATGTACCAATAAACTTAATTAATATTTTAAAAATATAAAATTTCTCATGCTCATCCTCAGACCTATCAAATCATACACTCTAGGAATGAGGATCAGTGATTTGTATTCTAACCAGTTCTTTGCTGAAATGCTGCAGATTAAATTTTGAGAAATATCGCCCTATATATACCTCTATTATTAATATTTTAATGGATGTTAATAATGTTTCTCTCCATTTCAGGCTCTAAACTCCTTAAGGTAAATACTATATCTTCTTTAACTTTAGCGCCTCAGTGTTGATACAAGTCTGACAGAATTGGTTAATTATTGGCAAAGGAATGTCTGTATTCTCTGATTCCTGTAGTTAAAAATGGACAAATCATTGCCCCTAAGAATCTTGTTTATGGGCTGGTGAGATAGCTTAGTGGCATAAGCACCTGCCTGGCAAGCGCAAGGTCCTGAGGTCGACCTCCGGTACCCACAAAAAAAAGAAAAAGAATCTTATTTACCAAGTTTGTGCCTTATTGTGATGAATAATAGGTAACTCTGTTCCCCCCAAAATATAAATAAAATGAAACTAACTTACAGCTTTACTTGAGATTGTACCTACTTTTACCATAATATGCTACCACCGTATCCCACTTTCAAAGCCTAGATAAAATTAGTCTGTGCATCTCATTCAATGATACAATTCTCACAGTGCTTCCCATTATTCCACATCCATACAATTTAATTTTATTTTCTGGCTGATCTTGAAGCTTAATTAAAGATTCACATGAGTGATGCTGCATGCAACCCCTGATGGTTCCACCCAGGCTCCTCATAGCACTAGGAGATAGGTAGGGATGTGGTAGAAGTCCTTATGTTGAGCAAATGAGTAACCTTCATTAACAAAGGGACAAATGAATCTTTTTACTAAATGGATACCTTGTGGTACAGAATGGAAGCCAGGGAAAAATTCTTGGTATTGCTATATTTTCATCCCCAGAAAGAAGTGAAGATTCTAGAAAAACATTCCATCAGTCTACAGATAGGACTCTTTCAGAAAGAAGAGCATTGGTTGAGTCAAAATCTAGGCAAAGACGAAGAAAACATAGGGTTATAGTTTAGATCTCAAATATCCCCCAGAGTCTCATGTATTTGGATCATTGAGGGAGCTCAAGGATTGAGCCCATTTTTCATCATCAAGTCCCATTGTCAATCTTGAACTAAAACAGTAGGTTAAAATAAACCTCTTCTTCTTTAAGTTGTGAGTGTTATGTATTGTGTCCCAGTGATGTAGAATGTGCCCTGGGGTAAGATTGGAGAATAAGGGTTGCAGAATACATATTTGATTTTATGAACAGTTATAAAGACTCTGAATACATATATACATTTAGGTAACACCACATATGTACATATTCATGCCAATATAAAAATACAGATACATTTTTCAGTTCTGTTCTGTTCTCATTTTGTTCCTTCTGTATTTTTATATGGGTAGTATAGGGGCACTTAAACTAGAGATCTGTCCACAATATGATGAATATAAGGAGAAGATAAAATCCTATCATGAACCAGTTGTCCATTTCTCTAAGACCTAGACTTGGAAGTTAATCACTAACATCACTTCCAAATGTAGTCCCTGGATTTAATTAAGTATTTATTGCCATTGGAAATGGCAGGTAAATTTTCATCATTTTATAAGATATTTGGATAATATTAAAAGGAATATATTTGAATCAATTTGTCTTAGTTAACTTGGACTGCTATAACAAAATGCCATACATTAAGTGGCTTAGATGGCAAATACTTATTTCTCATCATTTTGGTGGCTGAAAAATCCAAAATCAAGGTGCCAGTCAATTCAGTGTCTGGTGAGGGCTCCCTTCTTGGTTTGTAGATGGCTGCCTTCTTGCTGTATCTTCACATGACAGAAAGACAGAAAGAGTGGCTTTCCTATCTCTTTTTATAAGGACATGAATCCCATCATAAAAGCCCTACTATTATAAATTCTTCTAAACCTAATCGTCTTCAAAAGCCCTACTTCCAAATGTGATCACACTGCAAGCAAGAGCTTCCATATGAATTTGGAAGAGACAGAATTTAATTAATAGGAGGCATAGATACAACAATGGAAATTACATACCAATCTACAAAACAATAAGGGACAATTAATTGCACATTTATGAATAATTAAGCACTGTGCTAAGTGTCTTACATGAAAGGCAAGCTTGTAAATAGGGAGAAACTAAAGGAATAGAATGCAGGAGGTTGCTCTTGGATTGATTACTTAATGCACAGTTATCCCTCATCTCAAAATTGCAACTATGATCATCTCAAGGTAAGCATCAGACTTTAATTGAGCCAGATTCTTGCAGGAATTTGGATTTTTAAATTTTGTTTTATTCAATGAGACAAACTGACTCTTGGAGTCACTGAAGCAGCTAGAAAGATTTGTAAAGACCTTCTGCTAGAAGTCCTCATCTGTTTTTATCTTCCTTTCCAGAGGTGTGCCTATTTCCTCTGCCACAAATCTTGTGACACAAGCCAAAATCTTTTCAATAAATTTAATGTTTCCCATAAGCTACTAATAATCAGTTTCTGTTATTTGCAACGAAGGGATGGTAACTAAGTACAAAATAGCACTGTGCAGAAGCATATGCAGCGATGTAGGAAAATGCATACGGATCACCGATTCAAAGTAAGGGAAGTGAGGTCATTGATACAGAATGCTGGTTGGAATACTGTGCCACAGGCTGCAAAAAGGAGCTAGCAAATTCCAAAACCAAATGCTTATACTTGTCAGAGTTGGTGTTTTTTATCTTAGCAATAATAAAAACAGGAGTCTGCTGTAATAGTTTTGCTTAGAAGGTCAATGAGTAAATATTTGATTGACTAGAAAAAAAATCATTTTCTTAACATTCTATTACCAGTAAAAAAGTGAATAATAAACTGCAAGGACCCATGTTGCTTGTGTTGTTAAAATGCTTTGCTATTTTTTAACACTTCACTTGAGGTATAATGTGTTTCCATCTCATCCAGCTAGACAAAGCTTATATTATTTCATGATAACTAAAAAACAATAAAATACAAAGGTTGTAATGATTTACAAGGCATTTCATTTAAACAAAAGTATCCAATTTTATTCACTTCCAAAACCCAGATAAATGCCAAGGCAACATGGATTTTTATTATTAATAAAGCAATAAACAGGAATCCTGGGACAATGCTTATAGTGGTAAATTTTGCAATGCCCAGGGACTGATTGAAGCAGAATCATTTTCTCTGATGGATGTCAGTACTATCAAGTAACATCTGTTAGTTAATAAGCAGCTGCTCTGGAATTGGCTGAGAAATGCAGGGGTTTGGTGTGTACATGGCCTAGTGGTTGGAATAGTAGATCGGGCATCTACATTTCTTGGCTAGCATCCCAGGTTTGTCCCCAGCACTTCAGGCTGCACTGGAATGGAACTCAGTTTACAGACATCAGAATAACCTCCCAATTTGGGTGGAGGCAGTGACTAAGGGGCACAAGGGAAAGTACACACCAATTTGGCACACTACAGAGAACATCTCCTGCTAACTACTGAATTATTGGCTCATCAGCTTAATTCTATGATGCATGTGAAATATACCACAGCTATTATCCAAAATGCTTGGTTAGGCTATTCACTAAATTTGGTACATACTTCTTCTACCCCTCAAAATATGACAGTGTTATAAGGATCAGATTAGGGCAAAGAACTCACATACTTACTTTATTTAAGGAAAATGCATCTGTGTTTGAACTCAGGCATAGCTCAGTATGGAAAGAATACTAATTATAAAATTATGTAAATTGCTCAGCCCTAAGTTTTCTAATTCTGAAATTGATAATGACAACCTTCACCTAAGTCAATGAAATTTGAGGATAACATATTACAAATAAGAGAAGGATTAATAAAAGATGGCATTCATACTGATGAAAGTCAAATTTTGCTTTTAGACATTCAAATAAATATATATTCCCAGAAACTTGAGAATTTAAAACTACTTTATAAGCAAATTTTAATTTACAGCTATTAATAAAAATCAGTAAAAATGAAGATAATTGCCAATGCCAAATAATACAAATATTGGTATCAGCATGTAATTTTGTAAGGCCAGTTTTGTAACAGCTAAAATTTTATTTATTTAAATACAGCATTAAGAAGAGTTTATCATTAATAGATGTTGCTTAAATGGTAAATACTTTCAAGTAAAATTTCTTGAAAAGACTTATCATGATCAGTGTTTTTCTCCTAAAGTCATGATAGCCAAGTAATGAAGTTTTGGTATTTCAACAAGATACACAGATAAAGAATTTGTTAAGTATACTGTATTGTAGTTATTCAATATATAGTATAATTTCAATGTTACTTTTATGTTAAAGGAAGATTTTCTTCTCCACTACTATATCTTGAGTCCATCGTTGTAGATAACTTTATAAAATTTTAAACAAAAAATTAAACTAAGCTTGATCCATCTACAAAAATATATATTTATAGTCCAAATAGTAAAGAGGATGGAATGTAGGAAATAAAATATTTCACTGCAAATTACTCTGATAGTTTATTATTATTTATTTATTTTTCTTTCCTTTATCCTGCACATTACTATCAGTGAGCCAGAAGTTAGCCTTTTAAGGGCAAATCTGAGTTTTGATTGCTCTGCACAGCACATTTAATTCTAGAATCACTGAAGGTGTCTAGGCAAGAAATTTAGTCATTGGCATGTGCTGTAAATCAGGAAACAAAACAGCGGATAGTGAGTAAGTTTGGAAAAATGGAAACAGAAAAATCTGGAAAATCTTGCTATAGTATCTCCAGTGAGGGATAATGAAAGTCTAAGCTGAATATCAATTATGCACTCTTCCTGGATTCATTCTCTGCCTCTCGCAGCATCCTGCTATCTCTATGGGGAAACATATGGTACTGCTGGGGCAAAAAATAGACCTGTATCTTCCCACTATGGAAGCCATAGGAGTCCCTGGAAACTCCTTTGTCTTCCTTTCCTTTCCTTTCTTTTCCCAGCTTATTCACATATTATACTGCCACTAACCATAAATAGACAAGGTACCCAGGAGGCTCAACTGAATACTCTTTCCTATGCTGAGCCTTTGAACAAGCATTATAAGGGCTGAAGAAATGCTGGAATTTATTCACACTAATCACAGGGTGACTCTTACTAAGACTTTATGGAGCTACCTAATTTCATAATTATCAGCTACTTCACTCTTACTAATTCCAATGTATTTCTTTATACTTAGTTTCTGTTGCTTGCAGTCAAAAGTGTTTGTCTAATTTTATGGCAACCCCATGGAAAAGAAGAAGAGACAAATAGCTTATCAATTAATTTAATTGAACCTGAAAGGGAGAAATGAAAAAGTGACTCCAAGTTAATGGTGATGCTGTAGACAGTGGAGATACTGTGAGGAACAGATGGCTTAAGTATGGATGATAACTTTGTAGAAACGAACCTTTGAGTCAAGTCTTGGCATTGCTTATTACTTCGTCCCTGCGAGTGTTCAGAGCTACACAAAGGCTAATTGTGATGCTAAACTGAGATTCTAGTATTTGACAAACACTGAAACAATGGAATGAGATGATTTAGAGAAGACCCTTGCATGGTTCCCATGGGCTACAAGGAAGCCTTCTGATACAGAAGATCCTAAGATGACTTGAACACTGGGAGCAAGGTCAGACTGGGAGGTCAGGAATTAGCACTTTGTTTCAGTGATTCTATAAAATCTTTAAAGGGGACCAAGACTATTTTTGTAAAGAATGGCATAAACATGACTTCAACTAAATCATAGCAAATAAATGATATTCTGTCTTTAATGAAACCAAGCTACATTAAGCTCCTAGAACATTGCCACTCCTTCAACCTAGAATAATTTCTCCCCAGTCTTTATTAGACTGTTTTTCACTTCTTTCTCTTTGTTCAAAGAGCCATTCTTCAAGGTTTCCCAACCACTCTGTGAAATAGCATCCATATGCCCCTTCTACTTTTGATATTTAATTGGCTTTGTTTGCTTAATTTTTATTGTCCTCATCTATTAGTATAAATTCCATGAAGACATAAACTATACATCAATGACTACTCAGGACATCTAATAGGGACGAGCACAGTGTAGAATCTGACTACATTTTTGGTGAATGAATAAATGAAAATTTCTTTTTTGAGTTGTTCACATGTTTTCTTCAAGACAAAAACAGAGCAGCTGCTTACACATTGTGAGCAAGATTTTTTCATACTTCCTTTTAATTAGGATTGAGAAGAAAAGTGTTTCTCAAAATTACTGAGACAAACACACTGGCTGCAGTTTTGGAAAACTCCTCCAGCTACTTCTCCTGACTCTTTTGTGACCTTGTTCTTGACCAGGGTACACTGTTAGGCCACCCACGTGGTCAAGCACTAATGACCCTTTGAGAGACAGGCCTGGGTTATTCCATATTTGTGTCATTAGTCCAATATGATCCAGAGCAGCAAGAATTTTGAAGAAGAACACTGATGAAAGGAACAAAAACAATTAGAAGACACATTTTATTTCTTTTTCCAGCAGACTACACAAATAACAGGAGTTTTTCTTTGTTGATCACTGATATACCCTCAGAAGCATAATGTCACTTGTCTACTCTGTGTTCATCTTACCTGCACAGACAGGAAAAATGTGGGTCTATGTTTTTTACTCCTGGAATCCAGAGTAACGCTTGATACCAGTGGGCACACAACAGATCTTTATTGAATTAAAATAATAACATAAATAATAAGAAAATACTACTATTTTTATTAATGCCAGTATTATCACTAGGATAATAAGCATTATAATAATAATTATTGCATCAAAATATAGATTATTGCATGATGTGTTCCATGTTAAGCATTTATTTGTATGTATTCAATATCCCAATTATTTCTTTAAAAAGCCTATTAAGAAAAGAGCTACTTTTATTTCTGCTTCATAAACAAGAAAATGGAAGGTCAGTGAGGTAAGTGACTCACATATTTCTAATAGTGCCAAAGCTAGTATTTAAATTTAGGTACATTTTGCCTCCAATTATGCTCTCTACTATTAGGAAAGAGAAATATTCAGGTGTTCCACAGATGTTTGGTGAGAGGATAAAAATGAAAGGAAGAAAGGGAGAGAGAGAAGATAGAATGAGTAATTATTATGTTTTTGAATATTTTCCCAACCCCTGGTGATAATTGCTGTTTTCCTCCATAAAAACTACAGTGAAGTTGGATTTTTCTCCCAGACTAATCCCTAGCTGGTGAACTTACATGGAAGTGATGGAAAAACTAAAGCAAGTTGATCTTAAGATAGATGATATTTCCTCTATGGAAATACATTTCACCTAAAACTTAGCATTTTATTGTTTCTCTTGTTAAAATAGCTCCTCATAATTAAGGAGAAAGACATTCCTTTTTGATCTCCTACCTTGATAGAAGCAACTTCTCTTTAATTTTCTGGTTCAAATCATCTATATTTTAACTTAATCTTTTGCACATACCCATGAAAAAAATCTATAAATATCTACTTTATGTACTGAATACAAAAAGCAAAAATTCTTGAATCTATGGGCAGAATTAGTTTCAGCTTCAATTGAAAATATAATTACATTAGGTCTTGTTTTAACAAGCACTGACAACAGGAAAAATCAATAATATTGCAATCCTGGACCTAGTTTTAACATTGTTTAAATTTTCCTGTCATACACTCACAGCTAAAATAACCTTAAGGAACTAGGGAATACAAGTTTCTCTACAAGACTGCCGTGCAATTTGTTCCCTAATAGAACATCAGGTGGGGGGGGCTAAAAGGCTCAGTGGAGAGAATTGACAGCAAGATTTGACTAAAAAGGGCAAATAGATTTATAGATTTTAAATGCCAAAAATTTACTACATCAGCAATTATTTATTTAGTAATTAGTATTTATGTGGTAATAATGCTATAAGCTCCGGCAAGTACCTGACCTGTGGAAAATGTCTAGTAATTTATTCTCCATCTTTACCATTTTTAATATCTTTAGCTGCCTTGAAGGAATTTATAATCTATCATGTCATAACAGTGACAAGATTGAATGTGTTGCCATAGATACATGTATCACTGACAGGAACACTTGGGGGTAGGGGCATGGAAGAAGGGAACCTACTAGAAATCTCTTTTAAGAGAAGAGTTTTCCAGACTACTGATCTTGGGAAAGGATGTTCCAGGCAGAGGGAAAGGCTTGACTAGACGACCAGAGAGATGCAATATGTAGTGTTTTGGAGACTGCTTTATCCAGCGAAAATAAAAGAAAAAAGTAAATAAATGGTCAAAATGAAGCTGAGATTGGGGTGGGGGGATTTAAAGCAGAATGCGATGTCAATTCTTTTTCTCTAAACTTTGTTTTATAATAGAACATTAATCTGCAGCAAAGTCATTGTATTTCCATTCTACACAGCCTTGTACTTACTCACATCTTAGAAAATGAGTATGTGTGTTAAATACTCACCTTTCCTACACTTAGTGCTTTCCCAGCTGAACAATGAATGGCAGGCTCCTACAAAGCTACTTTCACTAGAACTTTCTTTCTGCAGTGGTCTCCCAGCAGTTTTTGAAAAATACTTTATTAGACTGCAAAATAACCACCACCAGGAGAATCTCAGCCCTAAACCGCCACGCAGTGTGCCCTGTCATATTCTTTCTTCGTGATTTTCCTTCCTCCTGGGCTTCACCACGGAATGTTCAACCACCTTATTAAACTCAGGTCCCTGCAGGAAGTACCCAGGAACAAGCCCTGTCTTCTGCCATTTCTACATTTCAAAGAAAGTTTGTTTATCCCCATTATCAAAACCAACAACCACAGAGGTTTGCTTGGAGGCATTCTAGCATTGTTTAAAAAAAAAAAAAAAAAAGAATGAAATTGCATTTCTTTTTCAAACCGCTCAGCAGAATGGAGCCAAAGCTATTCTTACCTAAAAATGCTTTTCTTGACTGTGTTATTTAGAGAGAGCACTCAGATACTGTAGAACCAGCTTTCCAGTAATGGTGGCAACCTGGCCCTCCACTGATTCCTTATTTCAAGTCACGGAGTAGCGCACAGCTACTTGGGTCACCTCGTGATTTAAATTCAACTCAACCCAGTCACAAATGTGAAATGGGGAAAATTTCCTATCTCTTTAGAAAAGCTAGAGGCATGGGAAATCTTCATGAGTTTTTAAATTGAGATAGTTTCCCCGGAGCATCTGGTTAAAGGAAAAAAAAAAAATTAACAGAACTGTTTCACCTAAAATATTTTATGTCATTATTAATTCTTCCTTTTTCTCCAAATGTACATGATAGGAACAGAGCAGAAAACCTATTTCATCACGTTTTGCTCTGCACATTTAACATTTTCCTCCTAGCAGTTACCCTTTTGGTATCAAGATCCAATATTTTTCTTGGGATGTCTACAACAGTTCCAAAAAATTAATCATCCTGTGGAATCGTTAGTCAACTGCTACACATTCTTGGGTCCAGGGACGACCACATGATCAGTTGTAGAGAGCTGAGCGGTTTCTCCCCAGTGTCTGAGTTTAAACTATGGAACTGAAGGGCCGAGTAAGCTGGAGCTGAATTATCCTCTTGGGGGTGCCCTGATGACACAGCTCATCGTCCTCTGCTGCTATGAACCATTAAAGGAGCTTCTTGTGCTGTGTCTTCCAGACTGCCTTTATTCCCTTAAGTACCCAAAGTTAAGTTCATTTTTTGGCATCATCAAAAAATTTTGAACAAATGATATAATTAGCCAATAAAGACCTAAACAAAACAAAACAAAAAAAAAACAACACTAACAACAAAGAATTATATGAATAAAAAATAACTTCCTAAATACCTAGAAATTCTGTTGTTATGATTTATGGTACACGTTCCGGCCTTTTGGAGCATAAGACAAGGTCATGACATAAAAATGTGCGTTCTCATTATTCCACTGTGAACTAATTCATGCATTTTACATGTAGGAGGCTGACTTCAAGGTTGAAGCAGTTTCTTTGTACACACTCAGCCGTAAACAAGTTTTTATGTTATCACATAATAGATACCGGGATGAGTTCTTTATGTAAAAGGAGTGGACATAAGCCAGGCAGCAAATAATAATTATCTGTCAAGAGGTACTCAAACTGGGAATCAGGAAGTTTAGTGGAAAGATCTTATGCTATGATCTAGTTGCTGTGTAAAGCCATTACTCTAATATGATTGCAGTAATCTAAAGCTAAGCGTATTTGTTCAGAGAAAATAAGCTCCATCTGAACCTTATCCACATCATCAGAGGAAATGGAAACTCTAGTTTGTCCAACAACATTTTGGAAAAGATTGTAACCTAAAGAAAATCTTTCAAGAAGTTTATTATCAGGGACCCTCTTCTGAACTCTCATCCTACGGCCTTTCTGTTGGTATTCAGCATCCCACCATCCTCACTGAACACGGGACCTTCCATGTTTCACCACTAATAACCTCTCACCAGCACCTTTGTATGTTTTTATGTCTTCTCAATGAGAGATTATATTTAGGAATTTAGAAATATTTGGGATAGAATGTAACCTTTTAATTGACTGCTTCATGATGTTTTACGTGAATACCAGGAGTTGACCTCAGGACCTCACACTTGCCAGCAAGTGCTTGCGCTGCTGAGCAATATCATCAGCCCATTTTTTCCTTTATGTGGGTACTGGGAGTCGAACTCAGGACCTCGTGCTTGCCAGGCAGGAACTTATGCCGCTGAGCTATCTCTCTGGCCCTTCATGCTGATTTAGCAGAGCATGTAGAATAGTGAAATATACTGAAGCTGATTCAGATGAATTGTTTAAAAAGGCAATAATTTAGTTAATATATATATATATATATATATATTTTTATTACCAAATGCATTTCATTCATTTTTTTTTCTCTTCCAATTTAAACTTAGTTGACCCTAAGCTATCTGGTGTTTCAGTCTTTAAAAATTCAGTGGGATTCTAATAGATATGTTGTTGAAAATCGTAAAGACATATGCAATCTGTGACACTACTGTAAACCATTCCAAGATGTACTTTCTGTCTCAGTTACACTGGTAAATGTTGAGCAAAGCACCTACAATTACAGACTGACAGCTAAATGTATTTTAGTCATCTAAAAGTGCAGACTGTGAAACATATACAAAATTCATTACCACAGCAAGTTTACAGAAAATAACACGTGATCTGGATACTGAACAATATATTACTACTTACTTTTTTTTTCTTTGCCAAAAAAGATCAGTATCATCAGTACATTTTGTACTCACTAAGCATTAAGATTTTGAAAGCAACATACTTCTATATAATTAGTAGCTACTCATCATATGTTCTATGGTCATAATTCTGACACCTTTACCTTTCAAAAGAGAACTTGTTTTTGTGATACAAATTATAACTGGTATGTGGGTGTATTGTTGTTTTGAGGCACTGGGGTTCGAATCCAGGGCCTCATGCATGCTAGACCAAGTGCTCCACAAAGTCACACCCCACCCCTGATTTCTAAAATTCAGCTAAATTCAGAAGGGTCATCGGTATTTTAGGGAACACAAATCTTTTGTGTACATGAATATTTTAAATAACCACTCTATTGTTTATTAACATCTCTAATATATACTTCTAATTTTACTCTAAAAAAAAACCTTACCATCCTGATAATGATTTGACTTTAATATTTTCCCTTATATACAATGCTTCATATAAATGTCTATTTTGTACCATACACAGCAATCTCTCAAAGGGGCATTGGAAGAAAATTTCCTGTAGATAGTCTGAGGAGCACCTATGTAAACAGGAGCTTGTCTGACAGTTAATGCCCCCTTCAAAATACTACTGTAATGGAATAATACTGTCCAGTGATTATTGGCATTAAATGCTTGCCACTTAAGTCATCAACCAAAAGAGTAACAAGCGATATGAATAACTGAGAATAGAAAAATTTGGAGCTACACAAGGTCAAAGTCTTTCAAAGTCAGGCAATGCGATATATGTGTGGAATGGCTTCTGTTACCATCAGAGATTGTGATCATCTACTGTCCGGCAGTTTGACTGGGGAAGATTTAACAGTAAGGTTTCATTTGTCAAATTAAAAGAAAACAAATCCCTTTGTGTAAATCTCAAAGAGGCTACATTTACATGCATCAAGTTGTTCAAAATACAAAATAATTAACAAAGGAACCAAAGTCAGTAAGTAGATATTTTGCAATAATCAATTATTAATGTAATGTTTCTTGGAGTATTTATGTTTTAGAATTATCCATTTGACCAGTGCCACTTTCTTGCCTCTGTTTTAATGAATATTGCGCTTTTCTGAATATTGTACTATTGCACAGTTCAAGCTTCCCTCCCATTTACCTGCCTATTCCATGGTGGGGTGGAACACTGGGAAGCTTCCGGCAAAGGCAAACAAAAAATAATACATTTTATACTATGACCCCCCTTCCCCAACTTTTGGTTAAAGCACTGAAATCACATTTGGAAATATCTCTTCCCTATTGTGCATAACCTTGGAGAGATTCAAAATAAAGTTTTCCTAATTTCCCCATAACTGAAATATTAGCAAGTGCCATTGTAGCTAATTTATTTTCTCTAATGAGATATAGAATTTGAGCACAAGTGGCAGACATTCAAGTTGCAGTAGGCTTTAGTAATGACGATAGACATTTAAGTAATTCTTACTACTATGAAGTTTTCAGCTACCCCAGGTCTGGTTAGCCTTGCAACTTGTTCTGTAGACTTCTCTCCACTCTATAAAGTAACTGATATTTTTCCAATACATGTTATATTCTGTGAAATTTTTCTCTTATTAACATCTATTACAACCTATGAAATTCGGAACTGGGAATCTCTTCCAATGAATAGTTTGTGCAGCCTAGAAAGGCAAAGGTTCACCTTAAAGCTTAATGTAGCCTCATTAAATAGATTTTAAAAAGCTTCTGCCCCTAAAGTTTATTGATTATAATAAAACTATTAGAAAAGCAATTATTCCCCCAAATAACCTATCACAGAGTAAGAATGCTCTTTCTAGTGAAGCAGATCGAGAATTTCTATTAAAAAATTTTTCTACTCAAGAATTTCTATTAAAAAAATTTCTATTCGATTTCTATTTCTGTTCTGTATTTGCATTTCCACTTCACTGTTTAAATATGAGCAATGTTCCTTTTCAGTGCATTCTTAACTTCTATGTAAGGACTCATATTCTTTTTCTCCTTGGCATAAGCCTCATATGGTAGTCATAGTTAAGCAAGTAAAGGAGTTCACTCAACCTTCTTTTTAGACCCCCCCCCACATTTCTTAGGTGCAGTAAAGGCAGATAGAAAAGAAGAGAAGGAATTGCTGAAATAATTAATGTTTGTGTACTGTTTATTTCTTCATTCATCAAAAACAGTCTGTCATGATATATTTCTAGACCAGTGCCAAGAAAGACCATCTTATTGCCTGGGAAATACCCATCCTTTATAATTAGAATGATATGTATCTGAGAATTGTCTGACCCCAAACAGACAAGTTTTCTCAATAAATACATGATGACATTGCCACCTAGAGAAGCAATGTGCTGGTTTTCAATGAGTTACCTGGGAGGTTAGGGCTAGATCATAAGGTAGATCATTTTCTGAAATGATTACCATATATATATATATTTTTTTTTTTTTTTTTTTTTTTTTTTTGTGGGTACCGGGGTCGACCTCAAGGCCTCGCATGCCAGCAGGCACCTGTGCCGCTGAGCGATATCACCGGCCCTTTTTTCATATGTGGGTTCCGGAAGTCGAACTCGGGCCCTTGCGCTTGCCAGGCAGGCGCTTATGCCGCTGAGCCTTCTCACCAGCTCCATGATTACCATATTGCATAGAAGAGAATTTTATATCATATTCATCAAGAATCATACACCTTTTCTAAGCAATAGTGTTTCTCTTCTAACATTTAAAGCACAAATATTATCATTATTATTTTGGGTTTACAGTATGTTTTTCTCTTCCTGGAATTTCAACACAATCTCCTTCTGGTCAACATTTTCTAACCAACTTCTACTTATCTTTGGGACTTAGTTAAGATTTCTCTACTTTCAGTGTCCTTCTTTGTAACATGTCTTACAATGTCCATTGCTTTATTTCTATATTTGTACTCTGAAAAATTGAAATTTTTTGTTCATTTTTGTTACTACCATAATTATTATTTGTCATTATCATCTTGGAAGAGTACATGCCTGAAGAAGTTACTCAGAAACACATTGTAAGAGTTTAAAGAGTGTTTTCAGATTTTCTATTTTATTTTTTCCTCCTGAGGAGTTTATTATAGCAGATTAATGATCATTTTAGAAAATCAGAACTGGAAAAACTTTCAACAGTTTCACTATACCAACTATAGCCTCAGGCTCACCCATACCCTTAACACATTATTTTGGAATTTCATGTGCATTTGTACCTGTGCCAGGTACTGTCCTGGGTATAGAATGCTGAAAGTCAAATGCAACACATTAATTATTCTCAAAAAACTTTCTAATGTAAAAGGATAGCCACAGAGACGATTACAATGAAATACAACAAACTCTATGATATAGTTATAACACTGTATTACAGAGTTCACAAGACAGATACCTGTAGTTGTACTGATGAAGGCTGAAGGCAAACAAAGAAGTCAAGTCTGTCTAGATTAAGTAGAAAAATAATTTATTTAGAGTACATTAGATAGCTCAAGAATCACTGCAGAGGCTAGGGAACAAAAATCAGAAAAAGACTAGAAATGAAGGGAGGCTAGGCTGACAGAATCAAAGCCAAAAACGAACAGAAATAAAACAGGACAAAAACAATGCCACAGGAGTAAGCTGGCGTGACAGTGCCTCTGCTCCTCTTGGAAAGGGGAAGTTGAAGGTTGTACTACTACAGCCAGCTGATGCTGGATACTACATCTATCTTGGGAAAATGTATGTTACTGCCATTGCTATCAACAAAATGAGTGTTCCAGTCCCTTGAATGGTAATATCAATAGACTTTGATTCATTTATAATGAGTATGTCTCATTAGCCAAGGCTGGGTTATAAGGGAGGCTAGGAACACAAATATCTGGCCTTTGTAGCTCTACCATGATACACAAGTTTGTGTCCTCAAAACTTGTAGAAGTAGTCATTTCCCATGAATATATGCATGGAGATGGCCTTGAACATGTTGTGTTGTTAGAGAGATAAATGTATACTAGGTGAGATCAAAATGTATTATGAATTTTTAAGTTAAAACGTCATTACAGTAAAAGACACATTGCCATTAATTCCCTTCAAAATACTCCCCATTGCTTTGGGTATACTTATCCCACCATTCTTACCACTTTCTAAAGCTGTTCTGGGAATTCTCTTTCATGAGTGTATTTATGAGGTGTGGGGATAAATACAGTGAATACTGCTGCCAAGTGCCATCCAATGGCAGTGTAAAAACACCATGGCATATCCACATCCACCTTGTTCATAAGATCTGTCATCATGTACTCCCAGCTCTGCTGCAAAGTCAAAATGACCATGACAGGTATTGTTTTGAATCAATTCAGGACATTAAGATGGCAACAACAACAGGACTAAAAATGTTTATGAGAAAGGACTTCCAGAACTGTTTCAGAAAAGTGGCAAGAATAATACAATAAGTGTGTTTGAAGCGGGGTTGGGGAGGTTGTGTTTGAGAGGGTTAATGGCATTGTGTCTATTATAATAATACATTTTAAAATTTAATATTTCATCATATCTTAGATCACACCTTATATATCACAACTCAGAATAGGACTCTGAAACAAGACTGATGAGAGAGAGATTTCTCCAAAGTGTTATGTTTTGAAAAAATAAACTGGAGTCAAGCGGCAATCCAGATAGAAATCAGAGAATATGCAAAATTATGGAATATCCTGATAATCATAGAAGGCTGAATATAGTGGTGTAAAGAGTGTATGTGTGGGGATCCAAGGTGGGAATTAAAAGAGATAAGCGTAGGTGTGACACCTGGGGTAAAGCAGACACCTGGCCATAAAGGACCTTATATTCCAAGCTCAATATCTTTTACTTAATCTTATGCGGAATGAGAAACCAGGAACAGACACTGAAATGTTCCTATTTGTGTTTCAGAAACATTTCCTACTTAGCTGAATGGATATTATATTGGAGGGGTTTTTCTATAAATCAAGGTGAGTGAGACGGGTCATATAACTAAGGTAATTGTAATAGAGGTGGAAAGAAAGGAATATACTTAAGAGTGGTTAGCACACTAAACACTAGTTAACATGTTAACCCTCAGTGTTAACACTGAGGATCCAACACCAAGTAAAATACAGTCTCTTCCTGAACAACTGACAACTTAATTCAAAATACGCCAAAAGGTAAGTAATACTATAAGATTTTTATGATTTGTGTCTTCAAATTAACTCCTCGTATGTCCAATATCTATATTTAAGCTGGGACCACTGAATACTCATAAAGGAAACAATCAATCTGGATATGAAAATTAATTTTCCATATTTGCTATGGTAGAGAAGAAAAAAATGAATAAATAAAAGGAAAATCCTCAAACTCAACATAGCGGTACTGGGAATTACAATTTTCTTGCATGACATTTCTATCAGATTTATATAGAAATAGTAAGATAGAAAAGTGGTGTAGACTCTGTGAGGGTACCTGTAATAAATTACAGCAAATTGATTTAGGGTATAATTTTTGTGGCCTAGAAGAACTACATACTGTAAGTATTTCCTTTCCATGTTTTAGGTGAAAAGGGAAAATACAACTTTTTTCTTCCCTTCTCTTACAAAATAATGATTGAATATCCTCTATGTACCAGGAATTATGTAAGATAGCAGGGACACAGGCTTTGTCCTTGACCTCATGAGAACACTGACAGCAATATACACAGCAACATACAACATGGAGTCTATGAAAGAAAGAGGCAAACAGTGCTCTATAAACCAATAATAAGCAAATCCAGCTCCTTACATCTACTAACCAAAGGTTGAATAATAGTTAATAGTGTCACTAAGTCCTCATCTAATTATTCTAGGAAATATTATAGGCCAAGGTAATATAATAATTAAAAAGAAACTCTGAAGTTTACCTGAACAATAATTACTTTATGAGACTATCTGAAATAATAGTGGTAAGTGATTGCCACAAAATGCCAAAGGAACACTTAAAATGTCCTTTCAGTATTTGAAAAGGTGACATGTATGTTAATGCCCTAACAAAAAGAAAGCATTCCTATTTGTGCCACATTGTGAGGCAAGATCCCTGAGATTCTCCTGGAAATTTTCTACAACCTATAAAAGTCATACACAAGTAGTAATCAAAATATATTATCAATGTTTAAATTTACAAAAATTTATTGTAATAAAAACACATCAGCATTAATCCCTATCAAAATGTTCCTACTCACTTTGAACACAATTATCCTATCATTCTTAACACTTTCTGAAGTAGTTCTGAAAGTCCTCTTCTGTATCTACGAAGTGTGATTTAAAAAATTAGGGTGAATGCAGCTGCTGAGTATCATCCAACCAAAAGGCACACTTGTAAAAATACTGCAGTGTGTTCTCATTCACCTTATTCACCAGATCTGCCACTGTGTGACTTCTGGCTCTTCCATAAGGTCAAGATGACCATGAATAAAAAACATTTTGAATCAATTCAGGACACCAAGGCAGCCATGACAGCACAACTAAAGACACAAAAGAGGATTTCTAGAACTGCTTTAGAAAGTTGCAAGGATGATAGAATAAATGTGCTTCAAGGCAGGGAGAGTATTGTGAAGGAGATTAATGGAAATGTGTATTTTACTGTAATATGTTTGCTTTCATTTAAGCGTTTGCTGTGTAGTCCAATCACATCTCATATGTAGTCTGTACTCTTATACTCCTTAAAACGAATTTGGTTCGAAGGATTTGGAATTTGTTAGTGTAATATGCTATCATAAACATTTGTCATGACCTTCACTTAGAAAAAGGAGCCTTATGATTCACTTAGGGCACTTAGGTTATTGAATTGACCTGAATTTTAAAGCATATTGAGAGTGAATTCTCTCTCATTCCCTGCAATATAAAGCAATAAATTGCTTTTGTTGACATTGTATGTGCATCCATTACAGAGCAATTTATGCAAATACAACTATTTTACAAAATCTCATCATCTGAGAAAATCATATTACAGTCCTCTTTGAAAGTTCAACATGAAGCAGCATCCATACTTATTTAAATCTTCCAGGATATACGTGAGAGAAGAATTATCAAAGCTTTCTTTGATAGCTTAGAGCAGTGGTGGCAAACGTATGGCATTTATGCCACAGAGGGCTGTGCATTATCACTGGAAGTTCTTTTTTTTTTTTTTTTTTTTTTTTTTTTTGTGGGTACCGGGGGGACAACCTCAGGACCTCGCGCGCCAGCAGGCGCCCGTGCCGCTGAGCGATATCACCGGCCCCTTTTTTGTATGTGGGTTCCGGGAGTCGAACTCGGGCCCTCGCGCTTGCAAGGCAGGCGCTTAAACCGCTGAGCCATATCACTGGAAGTTCTAAAAGGTTTGCCACCACTGGCTTAGAGAAACTGTGCCTAGGCCTCTATGTTCCAAACCAATTATGTGGTGTCTGACAGGATAGCTTCTTTTCTTTGATAGGATTATCTTGATTTGTTGTGTCAGAGCAGGATATGGGAGAACTCACCCATGCGTGGTGAATATACTTCTCATTCTGTGTTATAAGTAGCCTTTGACTTGTGACTTAAGTCTAAAGGAAATTTTGGAGCAAAATCATCCTAAAAGGGTAAGAGTTTTCTTAAAGTAAAACTGTTTAGAAAGAATAGAAGTCAATCCTTCCCGCTACCAGTACACATAAATATCAATGAACGTATTTACTCATATGAACTACACTCATAATTTCTCTCTCCCTTTCTCTCTTACACACACACACACACACACACTGCAGTCACAAGATATCATGAATAGCTCACTTCCTTTTCTTCTTATACTTGCATGGTGAGACCATATTAATAACAACAATAACTTGGCTTATAAAACAAATAATCTTCCAATTATGACTAAAGGCACACACCTACCACTCAAATTACTTCAAACTTTCAAACTCAAACTATATATCTCCTCACTAATAGAGAATCAGTGTGATGTATTGTTGGGTGTTAAATGCTTCCCCTTGCATCATCTTATTTACCATCCTGAAGAAGCAGACATCATGAGTATCATTCTCTCTATGATGATACTCAGGCTTAAAAAGTTAAATAATGTCTCAAAATACAGATGTAATAGAGCCCATTTTCAAATCCAGGTCTTACTGACATCATAAGGCAGTGTACTTGCTCCCTTCTCTGCCACCTTACCATACCAGCACACCATAGTGGACTTGTTGAGGAACACATTCTAGAGTTGGCAGGTGAGGAGAAAAATGAACATTTAAAATTAGCCTAGAGAATGCCCTATCCATGTCTAACCAAGTACATATATCAGGGATCCCCAATCCATGGGGCCAGGTTCATGGCCAATAGAAAGAGAGGCACACAGCAGGAGGTGAGTGGCAGGTGAGTAGAGAAGACAGAAGCTTCGTCTATAGTCCGGCTGCTCCCACTGCTTGCATTTCCATCTGACTGCTGCCTTCTCTCAGATCAGGTGTGGTGTTAGATTCTCAGAGGAGGACAAACACTACTGCAAGCTGTGCAGGTGAGGGATCTGGGTTGCATCTACTTAGAACCATCCAGAAACCACGCACTTCCACTCCAGCTGCACCACTAGTCTGTAGAAAAAGTGTCTTCCCTGAATCCCATCCCTGGTGCCAAAAAGATTGGTGACTGCTGAAGAATATGTCCTGGAAATCCAATAGAGCATGTTTTTCTATTTATTTTTTTGTTTTTCAGAGCTAGAATTTATTAGTATTTCTTTGATTGGACACCAGAGGAAGGAATTGGATATTTTTTAGAGATCATAGGATGTGAACATGTGTCTTTAAATACCAGAATCACTTTTGGAGAAGCAAAATACTCACATTTTAAGAGGTCCACAGAATGAAAGACTGAATCAATCTCAGGTCTTCCTAGGTCATACACATGGAGACTGAACAGACTTACTCTCATACCACTTAAAATATAACTTCTTTCCCCCTCTCTCCCTCCCTCTCCACCCCCCTCTTTCCTTTCTTATTGCAGAAATATCCATTATGCACATTAATGATTTAAGTTAATTTAACACGTGGTATAGTCCCAGTGACCTTTATCACAAATACTCACCAACTACCATAATCCTGATAAGAGAAAGGAATTAATCCTTGAAATATTACCTGAACTCTCAATATCTTCTCACATTTCTGCAGCACCAACTGGCCTTTCACTTACTCATACCAGTGGATAAATGCTCTCAGATTAAAGGATTTCATTCACAACGACTGCCAATGATATAATCTTCTTTTCAATATATTAGCTAAAAATGTGACCTGGGGAGGTCTGACCATATTACAAGATCGTTCGTTCTTACAGAATCATTATATAGCAGACTCTGATGTTACGTCTTGTGTTACCACCAATAAAAACACCAGGTGAAACCATTACATTACCCTCACCATTGACTTGTCTTTAACGCATATTCTTACACAAAAAAACATTTGGCTTGATCCTAAAGCAAAGACAGATATCTTTTACTGAACAATCAACATTATTTTGACCTTATCAATCTTGTAAGCTTCATAACAGAATAAGCAATGTTCTTTCTCTCCTTTAGGTAGTACAAAGTTCAGGCTTAAATTTGAGACTCCCTTATAGCAATTGTGTAATGGAAGACAATATCTGAACTCTATCTCTGAACTTTATCTTACTATTTTACTCATATTATGTCTTGATCTTATTTTCTTCTATCCTGATATTTTAGGCATTTCTCTATGTCAGCCTCTAGCATTATCAAAGCAGGATCCAAAAAAACAAATGAAGAAATAAAAATAGTCATCCAACGTGATTAGCTATTTCTTTGGGGACCCATGAACTAAGTTAATGCATCCTATAAGTCATATCATGCCATAAGGCTAGAGTTAAGATTTCTTTCCTATCATAAAGTTTCTAATTGGATTATACCAGACATTTTCCACTTAGGAACCTAGCATTTGGGTAATGAATGAGACAGTAGTGAATGAGACAGACATAGTCTCCTCCAAGAATGTTAGGGACTAGATAAGAACCAAAGCAAACAAGAAAATATCTTGTAATCTGAGCAACTACTTTGAAGATAACAATACACAATATATTAACCATTGTTAATTTCTACCATCTTGTTTTTAAATTCTGTATAATTATTTTTATTGCTTTTTTTCTCTCTAAAATAAAAAAAAAGAAATTATATTACCATGTGATAAGAAGTATGGGAGAAGATACTAGACATACATGGCCAAGTCAACACACCAAAGGGAGGGTATGGACCTGGAAATGATGATTTGGATGCCATTTGCCAATGATGAGGAGATATCTACTTAACAATGTTGAGTATATATTAGTCAGAAAGAAGAATACAAAGATTACCCAAGTCTCTCGTGAATTTTGAAATTATGATTAGTGATGATGGACTGAATTAAAAACACGAGAGTTACAAGCAAACTCTGGCTCTCTTTCTTCAGTAGCCAAATACAGGTGCCAGGCATAGTGGTAAACAGTATATATCTGAATACACAGGTAATCTGATAGTCAAACATTCAAAACTCTTTCTTCAAGATTTGTGACATCTTTCCTTATGAAATGGACCTCTGTTTCTACTACCTTGCTTACGTGTTGGCTTTTATGGTTACTCAACTGTACTAGCCAATAATAATTTTGACTGGATAAAATTCATTTTTTATTAGTACATGTTTGCAGCACATAATGTTTACATTCCTTGTGTGCAGCATGCACATAACATATCTTAATTCTTTTTTCATCCCCTTTCCCTTTCTTCTCTCCATCTTCTTCATCTCTTGATCCCTTTCCATTTGAGAAAGATCTATCTCCATACTTCCTATTATCTATCTTTTATTTTGCTCTTTATTTAAAATTTGGGTTTATTATGTAAAAGAAACTAAGTGATATGTAAGCTAGTGTGTCTGATTTATTTCACTTAACATTATGGTCTGAGGCACATTCATTTTACTACAAATGGCTCAAGTTTATCCTTCTTTATGCCAGAGTAGTACTCCATTGTTTAAATACCACATTTTCTTTATCCATTCTTTGGTTGAGGGATATAGCTTTATGAATTGTGCTGCTATAAACATGAGGATACATGTATCACTGTAATAAAAATTCTTACAAATAAAACTGAGGGTTTTATTTAAGCATAAGAATTGTATAGCAACTACCAAGCATATATATATATATATATATATATATATATATATATATATACACACACACACTATATATACTATATCCCATATCCCATGTTTTCATATAGGGAAACTTGAATATTTATTTTCAAGATTCGTAAGTTTGAGACTTTTGTCTCATTTCCAAATTCTGCTCAGTGGAAGACAGGTGGCCAAACTTTGAACCCGTTATTTCCAATTTGAGCTGAAGAAAACAAACATAAATGAAACTTCTCTAGGTGCTACTAAATAGCACTGTCTTTCCAAAAATAATTTAATGTTTCAAGGACTACTTGCCTAATTACAGTCTAAATCCTGGATAATTTGTTTGGCCAAGTCATCAAGACTTTCAGAGTCATAACTATTATTCTTCTTCAAATCACAGTAGTACTACGATTGGATTTATGTAACTCTAGATAATTCTGCCCATTTGGGGGAGTGGGTAAAAGAAGCACATACAGCCACATTTTCTCAGGTTTCCATATACAGGCTGGAATCCACCTTGTTGTCTATTAGGCAGAAGTAAAATGTCAATTTAATACGTATTTTCGTTCTTCCTTTCTTCTACTAGTACTTAAGAGACTTCAGCTTCACACTTCTGAGAACATTTCCAAAAACAATGTGTTATAAATGAAGACTTTACAGAAGTACTTCTCGGAGCTTGGGGAATACAAGAGTGGGGCAGAGTATTATCTATCTGAAGAGAACACTAGAAGCCACAGATGTTTAAAGGGGGTCAATTTGATGATTGCAATCTCTTCCTACCTGCCTCTTTGGAAATCTGCGTGAAGGATTCCACACCTTTCTCTCCATAACTTCCTTCAGATGCAAGAGTAGACACATAATTCCAGCCTAGGGCCTTTACAATGTCTACCATGGCCTGGGCTTGGAAGGAATCAGGAGGGACCACACGAGAGAAGAAGTCATAGCGCCGGTCATCACTGAGCTCAGGTGCCGTTGATGCATAACTAATCTGGGGGATCTGCAAAGACAAGAAAGGAGCACATGAAAGCACACCTTCAGGATGGGAGAGACTCACTCATGCTCATGACCAGTTACTCAAAATACACCACTGGAGCAGCAATGGAGATGTGTGTTTTGCCAAATTACTATCATGTAATACTAGATCACTTAAATGCAACCATTCACTTCTTAGTAGTACATAAGTATTGTATTTTGTGTCTTGTCTTATTATCTTCTCTTAGGAAGGAGAACAAAGCTAGCATGGAGACTACATGGTCAAAGTCACAGTTAGTTAGGAGAAATGCTTGATAACCATTCTATCAAATACTGTATATCACACTAGAAAAGCATAATATCCTGATGAGCATATGCAGAGATTGATTTAATTCATATAGCTTGTGATTACTCATTGATATCAGCCATTTTGGACTGATTCCTGATGACCAGCAAGGAAATATCTAAGTAAATTTCATGTATTATGTAATTTATTCATCCGTGATTTAATTTATAAAGTAGATCAATAACACCCTTAGTACCAAGCATGGGCATTTCCTGACCCAAGGGATTTATGCTAGTAATTATTGAACTTTGCATAATTTTCCTCAAAATTTCAAAACTTTCTACATTCCCTTTGCACGCTGAGAGAGAAAGAGAGAAAGAGAACACTGGCAGAAAGGTCTGTGTGGCCCACAAAGGCCTTCGATTCTCATCTTGTTCCTTCAGGGAACATTCTGTCCTTTTACTCTACCTGGAATTAATCAGCTGTCCTGAGGAACTCCAGAACTTGCATCTATGAGGTCTCATAGACAGATGCTGGAAAACAAACACACTACACTCCTTAGCCTGCATAGTGTTCATTTCTTAGGCTCATGTGATATTTGGCTGGTGCGTAGCTCTGACCAACTGATTTTAGCTAAATCAGGCAGGTATACAGAAATAGGAGATGCAAAAACGTGTTTTGCCTAGGGTCTCAAATACCTTAGTGCATGGTGCCACAAGGCTGAGGCAAGATGATTGCAGGTTTGAGCCCAGCCTGGGAAATTTGGTGACTTTGTGAGAAACTGTCTCTAAATTTTTAAAGAGTGCTAGAGATATAGATCAGTGATAGAATGCTCTTCAGTTTCACTCCAGTACTGCTAACAAAAAAAAAAAAAAAAAAAAAAAAAGCACCCTAAAGAAAGCCCCCAAATTAGCCATGGATGAGGACCCTGGCTTGGAGTGTCCCGTCCGCATCCCCATACAACTTACATCTACAATGTACTCCATTCCCCAACCCATTCTTTCTCTTAACTTTAGCAAGTGGTAGTAAACTAGAACTAGTACAATTAATTTGTACCTTGGGATAATCAAATCTGACAAAATTCTGCCTACAGACACTTCCCACATATACCCATGCTTTAGCATAACAGATTCTCAGATATATAAAGTCCAGTTCTGATATTTTCCGAGTTTGTGCCCAATATTCTTCTAGTTTGGCTCAAATATGCCAAAACCAAACTCAATTTGACTCTGAGTGCTAAAAATTCTATTCAGTATTAACATTTTTGTATTTTTTATGTGTAGATTGCCTAGAGTATACATGTTTGCCACTGTTCAGAGCTGGCTCCTACTTCTGTGAGAATAATTTCACCACCGAAACTTGTACGTCGGCACTAGAAATACACACTTGGTCCTGACTTTCCATCACTCACCACCATTCGTGCGTGATGCCGTTCTGCACTACCCATGTTGCAGTTCTGCACTATGATCACTAGGGGGCAGGCTCTCAGTCCTTGACTCAAAATCAAATCCAGTGTAAGGAAGCCTCAACCTCTCCTGAGGGATCTTTACTCAAACATCTCAATTACGATTAGTGAGGTGTACAACAAGTAGCAAGATCCAAGGTTGAAGCCTGATATTTCTGTTTTACTGCTGTTTCTTTTGGTGAAGTGATTTCATCTCAATGAATTGGTTGCATCATTAATACAAGGTGGTTCAGAAAGGCAGGGGTAGCAAATGTGTGTTGTTTAGCATGATGTCTGGAAAAGAATGATGTTTAGAGCATGGGAGGAACAATAATCAAAATAGAGAAGGGTATGCGTTTCCTTCCTTAGGTTCCCCATTCCCCACATTTGACTTCCCAAGTTCTCTGCAACAGGTTTTTCTCAAACATTCTCCTCCTTGTCCTAAGGCAAGGAAGTCATTTAAATATCATGAGGATTATTACTTTAAAAATAATATCTTCGGTTTATTTCATTCTTTACACCAGAAAGTTTTATATGCACTCCATTATTTAATCTTCAGCAATTACTCTATATACTGTACTATACTATACTACTTAACACTATTCTATGCTACATATTAGATGATATTATTATTAACTTGTTCACAAAGGAATAAACTGAAAATTAGAGGCAGAATGTGACCTGGCCTCAGGTTACAAAACTATGAAACAGAGAGCACTACTCAAACCTGAAACTGCTCTATGTTAATATCTGAACTCTTAGTCATGACAATTTGTTAAATGGTTACTAAAAGATTTTAATAATAAGTATAAAACAAAGAAAACTGGTAGAGTCACGGAGTCCAGGCTGAGACGATATCTGCCCAAAAGGTTGAACACATAGTCACTAAAAGTTGTCACTGGTCATTCTACAACTGCTGTTCAAATGTTTTATTTAAATGCCTGGGCAAAGCTCACATGGATACTTTAACAGAATGAGTTACCCATGTGGAGTTTATAGTTTGGAGGTTATAAGTTTTACGTAAAGAAAATATCAACTGAATAAAAGCTTTGGGCAGAAAAATCAAGGGAGGGAGAGAGACGCTTTTTCTCACAAGAAATAAAAAGGAAAGAAGCCAAGCATGTCAATACATTTCCATCAATTTCAACTTGGGGAAATGTACAAGCTTTGTGCTGTTGCGCAGATGCCTTCTTGCCAAAATCCCTTTCCACCTTCTGAAAGAATGCTAATAAAGATACATCCAGCTTTCTACTTGAATTTGCATTTATGTAGCTGCTGTAAAACATCAGAATTGTGAAGCACTCCAATGCAAATGCATTTTCTAAACTGTGCCTCAAACTTCACTAATAAAAAATCATGTTGAAACAGATTTTTTTCCTATTTATCACACACAGCCTGAAAATGATGGCTCTCTGTGTTCTATCACTTCTAGAGTAAGTAAGAAATATTTCCTAGTTTAAACCCATATTTCCCTTTAAGATCATGCACACATCTTATATACAACGATACTTATTTCTATATTGTATATAAAAAATGCTAGAATAAGGCATGAAAGACCAAATGTATTTCATTTGTAGGATAAAAATATAATTTTATAAAGATATGCCTCCTAGAATAGAGATGAAAGTCACAAAGAGTTTATGTAACACATGAAACACAATGTTGCACATTTATTTAGCTCATAGTTACTTGTTTTCTTTTTTTTCTTTTCTTTTTTCTTTTCTTTTTTGTGGGTACTGGGGGTCGACTTCAGGACCTTGCGTGCCAGCAGGAGCCCCTGCCGCTGAGCAATATCACTGGCCCTTTCTTCGTATGTGGGTTCTGGAAGTTGAACTCGGGTCCTTGCACTTGCCAGGCAGGCGCTTATGCTGCTGAGCCATCTCACCGGCCCTACTTGTTTTCAAGGTAAGGTGTAAATCTACAGTCTCTCTCTCTCTCTCTTTTTTTTTTTTTTTTTTTTTTTTTTTCTTTTATGGTACTGGGGATTGAACCAAGTTCTTTGCACTGATTTACATCCCCAGCCCAGAAGAGTTTCTCACTAAGTCACCAAGTTTCTTAGACTGGACTCGAACTTGTAATCCCCCTGCCTCATCTTCCTGGGATTGTAAAACCACCACCTGTTCAAGCTTATATGTCATGATTTTGAAGTATGTGTTATAAGTGGAACATACTTCTGACCAGATGATTATTAGTCATCTTTAGCAATTAACTTGTATTCTCTTCTTGATATCTAGCTATATTTTCTGCCATAAAATCTTTTTTTCCAGTTTTCTTATGGAAATAATCTTTTGATGAAGGCAATACTTTAAGACTGTATTAGTTACAACATACTCCCTCTTTGTAACTCTTCTTTTAAAAATGACCATGAGTAATTATATATGTTCAACTTTCCATATAAAATTAAGAATTTTTTTCAAATTTAAAAATGTTCCATTAAGATTTTGATAAGAATTACATTTTAGTTAGGTAGAGTTGACACATTTACATTTTATCTTCTGTCATAGGAAAGTATTTTCATTTGTTGATTCTTCTCTTATGATTGTCTCCATGTACACTTTGCACGTTGCTTATTAACTTTATTTCTAAATAATTGTTATTTTCATTGCATTATGTATAAATATTATTCTCTTATTTAGTTGGAATATAGGAATCTAAAAATTTTTGCATATTTGCCTTGTACCCTTGTTAAAAATGCTATTACTTTTAATAACTTTAAGTTTATTTTAGCAGGACTTTTCAAGTAATCAACACATTGTATAATAATTCTTTTAGGTTTCTTTTTCTCCAAGTTTTATTTTTCATTAGCCCATGTTTGCAGTATAAGGGATTACATTTCTTGTGAGAAGTTTGTACATATATATAACACATCTTAATTCTTTTTGCATTCCCTTCCCCTCTTCATCACCTCTATCTTTTGGTCCCCTTCCCTTTCACAAAAGATATCTCTCTATTTCCTCTTATCCATCTTTTGTTTTGCTCTTGATATTTTGTGTTTCTCATATATGACAAACCATGCAATATTTAAGCTTGTGTGTGTGATTTATTTCAGTTAACATTATGGTGTCAAGGTGCTTCCATCGTATGACAAATGACTCAGCTTATTCTTTATGGCAGAGTAGTACTCCATTGTATATAAACACGGGCTAGAATCTTTGTAAAAACAAAAGAGTAGTGAAAGAAACTACTTTCCTTTTCCTATTTATCAACAGTAAGCATTTAAAAACCAATTAGAGTTTATTCTCTTATCTTGAAAAATGGTATAGTCAAGTAAAAAATTAAGCTTATCATTCAAAATTTTATTTTTTTAAATAAACAATCTTAGCTTAAAGTCAGTATATTTATTTAGATTTAGAAAGAGACTTTTATAGACGAAAAAGTACTTCTAGGTCATCTGAGCCAAAGTTTCTCTCTCTCTCTCTCTCTCTCTCTCTCTCTCTCTCTCTCTCTATATATATATATATATATATATGTTTGTATGTCACTCTTTTCAACAAACTCGGATGGTCCTTGCCCAATGTCTGTGTTGTTGTCTATCACTCTGTTTCCTTTATACCTTCTATCACTGTGGATCATTCTTATTTTACTGGGAACACAGAATGGTACTTCAGAAAAGCTAGGCAAGGCTCTTCTATGAACAACAGCAAAACAAATCTAATAATATAAATTATCACTTAGCTTTTTCCCATGTGAGAGACATCACACTAAGTACTATAATGAATAATACTTATTTTACTTTTCACAACAAAACATCAGTATAATTTCCATTTTTTTCTGATTTTACAAATAAAGAAGCTATGGAACAGAAAGATCAGAAATCTGATCTTTCAATGTAGTAGATAAGAAGTCACCTGAAGTCCCTCTCTAAAGTTTTATTCCCAAATCCTGGGCTATAGTTCCTCTTTAAGAGAATATTATACCTTCTATTCTGTTCTATTGGTCCTCAAGTCTGTTTTTTCACCAATATTGTGCAATTTTTATCACTGTAGCTTTGTAGTATAACTTCAAATTGGGGAATGTGATGCCCCCTGCCTTGTCCTTGCTGCCCAGAATTGATTTTGCTATTCTAGGTCTCTCCTGGTTCCATATGAATTTTAGGATTGTTTTCTCTAGTACTGTGAGAAATGCTATTGATATTTTGATTGGGATTGCAATACATCTGTATAACAGTTTTGGAAATATTGCCATTTTCCCTGTATTGGTTCTGCCTATTCAAGAACAGGGGATCTCTTTTCATTTTCTGATATCCTCTTCAATTGCCTTTTTTAGAGTACTGTAGTTTTCAAAGTAAAGGTCTTTCATTTCTTTAGTTAGATTGTTTCTTAAGTATTTCATTTTCTTTTTCCTTTTTTTTTTTTTTTTTTTATGGTGGGTACCAGGGGGTTGACCTCAGGACCTTGCGCGCCAGCAGGCGCCCGTGCTGCTGAGCGATATCACCAGTCCTTTTTTCGTATGTGGGTTCCGGGAGTCAAACTCGGGCCCTCGCTCTTGCCAGGCAGGCGCTTACACCGCTGAGCCATCTCACCGGCCCTGTATTTCATTTTCTTGATATTATTATGAAAGGTGTTTTTCCCTACTTTCTCTTTCAGTGAGCTTAGGTAGATGGATGTGTCTTGAGATCATAATTTTAAGTGAAATAATTCACATGCACAAGTTTAAATATTGCATTGTTTATCTTGTGTGAGAAACCCAAAGGGCAAATAAGGAACAAAATGGAGGACAGATACTGGGAAGTAGGAAGAGCTTGGGCAAATGGGAAGGGGAACAGAGAGAGGGGAAGGGAAAGGAAAAGGGATTAAAATGGATGAATGGAAATAAGAAAAAATAGAAATAAAGCTTTTGTAAATAGGAAGAGGAAGAAAGGTTGAAGGGGGGGCAGAGGAATGGGGAAAAAAGAATTAAGATATATTATGTACAGGTTCAAATTCCACATGATCAACATGATCATTATGTGTGGGAAACATGCATTAATAAAAAAATTAAAAAGTTACAGTGATAATTCTCATCAGTGTGTTAATCTTAAGCATGCATACCTTTAATTTTATCATGGTTCATATATTGATCAGATTTTCAGTTGCTGGGCAAAATACCTGACATCCACAAATTAAAGGAAGAAAGGTTTATTTGGGTTCCCAGTGTCAGAGATTTCAATCTGCAGTTGGCTGTCTCCAAGGCAGGAATGGCATGCAGGAAGGGCACTGTGGAGCAAAGCTGCTTACTTCATCATGACCGGGAGGCAGAGCACAGGGAAAGAGTCGGAGAAGAATGGTGGGGGCTGGATATAGTCCCCAAGGCCATGTCCCTTGATCTATGTCGTCCAACTAGACCCTACCTTCTGATGATTCACTCAGCTGTGAACTCATCAATGGCTTAATCCACTGATGAGGTTGGTATCCTCACAATCCAATCACCTCTCCGGGAGTCTCTTAATCGAGTCAAGTTGATAATCAGAATTAACTGGCATAGGTCTTAACAGGAAGATTACTCCCACTGTGTAAGAAACGTGAAATGCACCTCAAGAAAGTGTTTCTTTTTCCATACTTATGATTGCTTTCACTGAGTTTCATACATTTTTCCATTGCTTCTCATTTTCATAAGTTCATGATTATATATATATATATATATAATATGTATATATATATATATATATATATATAATATATTTACAGTTGATCAATGAGGTAGTCCATATCTGAATTAACTTAATTTTTATTAGTAAAGAAATAGTGAAAGAAAACCTGGTTTAAACCAGGATTTTCAATCTTTAAAGATTTGCAAATGTACCTGAGGTTTCTTCCCACAATCTACACAAAGTTAATGAACACTACCATAAATCCATACTACCTAATTTTTTATGTATTTAACATTTTTAATTTCTTACACAGTTTTGCTTACATAAATTCATGTACAAAAGCCTTTTTATATACAACACCATGCCTATAAAATAAGTAGGAGTACATTTAAATTTGAAAAATATGTAGTTTACTATTCATTGTGTCTTTTACATACAGACATATTTTCTTGTGATTATATCTATATATTACTTTATAGTTTCTAGGTTCTCAGTGGTAAGAAGGGTCTTCTATGTTGTTGATTACATATTGTGTCACTTAGATTTCATAACCATACATTTGCATATATATTTTTTTAGATTAAATGTTTAATGTCTTCTAGTATCTCCTGTTCAGATATCATAGACTGGGACTTTTTAAAATTGGTAGCCAAAAATAACGAGTGTTTTAAGGATAAACAGAAAACTTACATGTCATTGTTATTTTTATATTTAATTATAATCACAAAACACAGGAATTGTGAAAATTAAAGCACTATATAGGTATTCTTTTGGATGGCTTATAAATTTCACCCTTATATAAATTATTTACATTTCCTTTAAAAAAAAGTTCAATCATCTCTGGTGTTTTATCTTCGAATTACCGAGTATGCTAATTATCAGTCTGAATGCATCGACAATAATTCGACTTGTTGTATAAAACGGCAACTCCTCCTAATGAAATTCAGGTGAAGAGTAGACTTTATGTGGATTTTTCTGTTTTACCCTAGATAGTAGATCTACTCTCTCACTTATACGAAGCTGACTGAAGTTAATTTGCAGCCTTATATTGAGAAAAATTATATCATGGGGTTTCAACAGCCAGTCTAACAGCTCTTGGAGGATTGATGGTATAAATTTTAACACAGGAATGGCTATTATCAAAGATCTTCTAAAGATCTTCTAGATCTTTAAGAGTTCTTTAGGACATGTGCGGTCAAATGATCAAACTACAAAATTAAGAGTTAGAAACTACTTGCCAGTCCCCACTTGGCATTCACATTACTTCTATAGTTATAGGAGATAATGGGTTCCCCTTTTCCCAAAAGGCCATCACTTTTATTCTTGGGTGGCCAACGTCTGCATCCCTATAGTCTTCCATGCTTTCCCTTCTTGCTCCAGTTAGGAGAAAGACTAATTTCACTTATCCACATAGTTGAAGATATACCTCCCCCCATCAGATCTCTTTCTCAAAGAAAATCTCCTCTGTTTCTCCAGTTGTATCTGCCAAAACACAAGGAATGTGACCTTGATGGAAAAAGGTAAAAATACGTTCAACTAATCAAATTTTGAGATGGAGGAGATCTTGTATCTCAGAATTATCATTCAAAATTTATGTTGAAATCAATTTTTATGACCATTTATTTTTTTATTTTTTTGTTTTTATTTTTGGTGGGTACCAGGGGTCAACCTCAGGACCTTGCATGCCAGCAGGCACCCGTGCTGCTGAGTGATATCACCGGCCCTTTTTTTGTATGTGGGTTCCGGGAGTCAAACTCCGGCCCTCGCGCTTGCCAGGCAGGCGCTTATGCCACTGAGCCATCTCACCGGCCCTTTATGACCATTTTTAAACAATGAAAAACCAAAGAAGGAATAAAAACAGCAATAAAGCCCATCCTTTTGCCAACAATCAGATGTAACATACCCCAAACTTTTATCTTATTTTTAACATAAAAAATATAAATAGTCAGTTTGGTTTATTTCTAATTTAATCTTTAAAATATTTATGCAAATCTATATTTTTAAGAATTTCTCTAATTGTAAGTAAAACACAGCTTGGGAAAAATGAACTTGAAAAATAATCAAAGTGGACAGGAAAATAACTCATGCTGCACATATTTTATAAGCACTTTAGAGATACCAATATTCATGTCTCACCAATACAAGTGATTTGGATGCTTGAAATATTTTGAGGAACTGAAAATGCAATTGAAAGTTAAATTATATACAGCTAGTGGCACACAGTAATCACTAGGAGGTGCTGTAGGTTCTCTCCTAAATTCTCCACATTTGCCTTATAGTGCAGTGAGTTTATAGGAAGGGCAATTGAAGAGTTCTTCTGGGATGGTAGTTTTCTTTGGCCACAAGCTGCACAATTCTAATTAAAGAATTATCTCTATGATCATCTGTTTATTATTCTCTCCCTTCCTTGAGAGTACTTTATCTCATGGAGGGCAAGGACCTTATTCATTATTGTTTCACCACTGGAAAGCACTCTACTGGAAATAGTTGAAACGGGATAAGTATTTGTTGAATGAATGAGCAAGCCAGTAAATATATGAATGGAATGATCATAAGGTAAGAGATCTTTGGTGTGTCTCCCAACTACGTGGTTGGTGTGGCCAGATAGTACCCTCTCATTTCTGAATGACCTTGCCCAGGTAGGTCTCTTGTAGCCAGCCCAGGTACCCAGGAAAACACTTTTTCTCACCCCTTTCCTTCTCACACTATTTCTAGGATTCCCTTACTCCTCATTAGAACAGAGCACAAGGAAAGCTGACATTTGGATGGAAATGCAAAGATAAGAGAATCAAAGGAGTCCTCTCTCTCCCTCTCTCACTTTTAGTTCTTTATCTTGACATCTGTAGGCAGCATATACTACAGTGCTTCAGGATCCATTCTATCTCCATTCTGTCTTCTGGGATTTCTCATTATAAACAGGTTGCCCTGCTGCTTCCTTAGCTTCTCTCCCCTCAGGAAGTAGGTTGTAAGAAAAAGTAAGAAATGTGATGTCTGGGATCCTGGCTCCTGTTTCTAGCTAAATAAATGTTCTTTATGTTAACTTTGCTACAATCAAGTCAAAATAGAAACAAAAACAGATAAAATAAGTGACATATTAAACAGAATTAGAAAAAATAACTGTCATTTCTGATACAAAGAAAATTGTGTAAGACTTTGTGATGCATTTTTACATTTGAATTGTTGAGAAGATTGAGGTCTTCTACATTTAATTTTATTCTGTGATTACTAATAGTCAACTGCTACTAGGCAAAGGGATATTATACGCTTGGAAATATATGCACTTAATCATCTTCTTATTGTCAACATCTGTTAAAATAACTGAAGACCCTTGTCCAGATGTGTTCTTGATTACATTAATACAAATGTTTTACAAATCCAACTTGCCAATTCTACTCCTACACAAACTTAATTGTCACCAAAATATATTATAGAATGTTTACATCAGTGAAGGAGCAGTTACATTTATCCAAAAAATTGAAATATCTGAATTTTGTTTCTCTTATATTTTAGTCTTCTTCATAAGGACAATGGCTATGACAAGGTCAGTCATCTGGGCAACATCTTATTTCTGGAAAGGTGAATGAGGTCTCTTTGTTTCTGCAGAATTTGCATGGCCAGAAAAAGTGATACAAAATGTACTAACACTTGTTCCAGAGGGCAGTTTCCACAAAACTTGTAAAAGGCAATTTTTGGAAGTATCATGTGCAATTAAGATAATGCTTCGGTGTACCTGTAGAGATATTAATGAACTCCCAGTAGGGCATTATTAAGTTCACAGTTAGCAGTAATTTCACTCTTACTTCTTATTAAGCTTTATTGATATGGATCCTCCAAAAAGGGAAAATGGTTGAATAAACCTTTTAGGCTCATTCTTTGAAGCATCGCTCCCTTCAATTTATAATTACATTCTCTGTAGATATCATCTCTGCTCATGCTAGCATGACTGGGCAGCAATTCCGATTTTTAGTGGTATATATTCATTCCTGATTACTGAGGAATGACTAAAACTTTTGAATTAATTTAAAACTTGTATACAACTTTACATACATGATGGACAGTATCATCAATTATTAAAACCTTTTTCCCATTGTCTTTCATTTCTTTAATTGCATAACTCCAATCACCCTCAATATTCTGTGAGTGGTATGTAATTATTTTCTTGAGAGCCAAATTGTTTTGCATGTAGATTACAAGTCATATTTATCACAGTACGTGTTTAAAAAAGTGTTAGTTGTTATTGTTTGCATTATTTTATTATTAAATTTGTATATGGACTACACATTGGGATGTGAAGAACTTTATATACATAATCTTATGAATCTTTTACGACAACCTGTAACAGGCACAAATATTACTGTCATAGTCACTCTTTTGTCCATTCACCATAATTTGCCTTGAGGAAATCTTCTTCCTCATCCCTGACTTCCTGTGGTTTAGATAGAGATGACAGTATTCAGAATCCAGATGTTAACACAGGTGACATACACTGGTCAATCAGAAAACAGAATTCCTTTAGATAGAGAATTCATTTAAGAGGAGTTATATGGCCTGACCCAGATGCATATGAATTAGTGAGATGGAATATCAAGGTCCAATCAAAATTCATAAATGAAACTATTTTTATTGAAATGTCTGAGAGAAGCAACAATACAAAGCTATGGTTACTAATAAATGTGATAATGAAGGTGATTTTTGTTGTGCCAGGGGAAGGTGAAGAATTCTAGAGTGACAGTTAACTGCCAACTTGATTTTACTAATTGACATCTATGCCGGTGAAAGGATTGTGAGGGTGCTAAATGCATCATTGCCTCTGTCCATTGATGAGTTCATTCATAGTTGAGTGGGCTATAACTTGACAGGGTCTACTTGGAGGAAATACTTCACTGGGGTGTAACTTTGAAGAGTGTAATTTTTCTAGGACTCTTACTCTGTCTGCTTGCTGGCTGCCATAACGTGAGCAGCTTTCTTTTAACATCACTTTCCCCCATGATATTTCTGCATTGGAGCAAACTGGCTATGGACTAAAACCTCTGAAACCATGAGCCAAAGAAGTCTTTCTTCCTTCAAGTTATGTATGCCAGATATTTTGTCTTAGCAATAGAAAAATGGTTAGTACCCTTGGGTATCTTGACTACCTTATAGTTGACAAATGTTAGGCACAGAGCTAGAGACAAAATGTTGTGAGAACTTGTCTCATCCCATCTTTTTATGAAACATAAAAAATATGGAAAAAAGCTGAGACTTATAAATAGTCAGTTGTTAATAAAAGCTAAAATAGCAACAACACATGTGGCTCCTATGAAACTAGATGAACTTTCCATAACTACTTCCCTATCCATAAAATGGTGTTAATCATATAAGCAAGGATGTATCACAGGGTAAAAATGAAAATTTTACATACCACACTAATACCCCATGTTGCTTTATCTGGACCTATTTGCTTAGATAAGCTTCCTAATTATAAATGTATAAGAGGTTGTACGTGTGTGTATTGTGTAAACAGGCATTCTGAGGCCATCTTTTACTAGAAAAATACTTTCTCCCATATCTCACAATATTTGGTAACACAATACAATGAGGGTTTTCCCTCCCAATTTGGTGCCAGACACATTACAGAAACGCGTTTTACTAGGGGAATAAAGAGAAGGGAAGAAAAGGGGGAAATAATATTTATGATCTTGAGGTTCTTCAAAGTCCTAACCATCTATGAATTTCCTCTGAGCCATAATTTAGTTTTGTTTTTTTTTTTGTGGGTACCGGGGGGTCCACCTCAGGACCTCACGCGCCAGCAGGCACCCATGCCACTGAGCGATATCACCGGCCCCTTTTTCGTATGTGGGTTCCGGGAGTCGAACTCGGGCCCTTGCGCTTGCAAGGCAGGCGCTTACGCCGCTGAGCCATCTCACCGGCCCCATAATTTAGTATTAATCCTTACAGATAACTGTATATGTAGAAATGACAGGTGATCTTTTTCAGGCCTCAGAGCCAGAATCTTATGCCTAGAAGTTTGGTTTACTAAACCCTAAAGACTGCCACATGAGGACTTTTGCTAATGTAAATGTCAACTTTGTAGAATAGGGATTCTCATGCTCAGCACTGCTGACATTTGAGGCCAGATAGTACTTTTTGTGGAGTGAAGAGGGGCCAAACTATGCAATAGAAGATAGATAGAGGCACCCCTGGCTTTCATCTACCAGATGCCAGTAGCATGTTCACCAACAGAACATGTCTCCAGACAAATGCAAATGTCCCAGTGTGTGCGTGTGTGTGTGTGTGTGTGTATATGTGTTTGTACAGGAGATGCAGATGAATGAGGAGAGAAAGATCAACATAATTAGACTACCAGGCTAAAAGTCTGCAACAAAGGACAATCACAGACTAATGGCACAATCTCAAAATAAAAACCAAAGTAGCTATTTTAATGTCTTACTGACTCGCCATATTCTCCTCTTTTTCCCCCAACTGCCAATATTTCCTAGTTGTTGGTTCCTTGTGTTTCTCAGCTTCCTTCAGTGACCTGTTTTCTCAGAAGAAGGCATAGTGGGGACGCACTGAAATGCTTAGTCCTGTTCGAGAATGCAGCCAGGAACTTAAAGGGAAGAGATACTTTTTCTCAGGAGAGGATAAAATTAAACACAAATGATTTTCTCTCTGAGAACCATTTCCACCATTATATGTGTGTTCTAGTTTTGAAGAAGTCTTGACTATTCAGGATGGTTTAAAATGGAGTATTATACTTAATTGAATACTCTAGTCAACTTCATGTGTGCTCTATGTTAATTCAAGTTTTCAGAAAGTTAGTAGATAAGGAAGTAGTCAGAAATGCTACTGAAAATGATACAATCTTTCCTTAATAAATAAGAAGCCACTTTTTTGGATCAGGCAGAGGCCCGGATGAATTCATTCTTACTGTATGAGACCATAGATATAAACCAAGCACATTGGCATATGCCTATAATCCCAGAATTGGGGGAGGATAAGCCAGGAAGACTACAAATTTTAGTCACACTAGGGAAATTTAGTGAGAACCAAAATACAAGTGAATATAGCTGGGGATGAAGCTCAGTGTTAAAGCATCCCTTAGTTTGATTCCTCACTAACACACACACACACACACACACACACACACTCACACATGCCCATAAAATATAGATGTAGATATTCCAGAAACTGAGTGAGGTAAAATCTCTGTTAATCTCTTGATTCCTTGAAAGAGGCTTACTATGAAAAAAAAAAATCCTTACTTACTCTTTTTCTCTTACAGAAGGAAGGAAAATTATACCTTTTAATTTTAGCTTTCACATACCTCGTACTCTAATCAAATGAACATTTAACATCTGTTAATACAAAAAGACAATTCATAAGATTTCTGCATAGTAATTACATTTTTATCATTTAATTCACATAATAAAATACCACATTAGTAGTGAATGACCAGTTTTCTTCTTTTTTTAACTTATAAATAGTATGTATTACGGATCCAGTAATTAATTGACTTTGTACATGCCTGTACACAACTGGGGATTATTTAATGAATGCATGAAAAATCCCATGAGTTCAGGCATTGTTACTCATCAAATGGAGGGTAGAATATGGAGCTTTTAGATAAGATATATTTACCATAAACCCTGATTCCCCCAAAATATTTGTCCTAATCTCATACAATTATTGTTTTTCAAAAATCACTTTGGTGGGGAACACTGTTCTAAAAAATACTAACAACTCACTGAAGGGAGAACACTGGAAGGTGGGAAAGCTGTAATCAAGAGTTGATATTGAAGCTAATTTCAAGAGTGGAGGCCCCAAGAGGAGCATCTTTCACAGTGAAGTGTAATGAAGGAGTGGAATTCCTTTGAAGAAATTAGAGGAACTTGTCTGGCTTGAGGGTAGTATCTATAATTCCACTTGATTTACATCCCAAAAAACAGGAGGTGGCAGGATGATGAAATAAACAGAATATCTATCAAAATTTATTTTCTTTCTTCCTGATTATTACTCTTCCCAACTATTGAAATGTACAAAAATCTTTGTAGCACACCTTATCACACTCTTTGGAGCAATAGATAGGAAATATACAAGCAGAAAATCTAGAGCTATCAAGTACCAAATAGCTCCAGTGTAATAACTAAGGGGCTCTTTCACTCAGATACCAGCATCACTCAACAAGGATTCAATTAGAGAAAGTGGCACTTACTTTTCAACAAGGTCTCTGTGACAAAAGACTTTCATTGTTCCATTTTATGTCTAAAGTAGGCCATTCCCTGTGGTTAGGGAGAATAAGGAACTGCCCATTTTGATAATAAGGACTTTTGCTGCCTACATACATGATCGTGAGTATTGGTGGTAGCAGCAAAGATGAGCATTCGTCTTTCAGTTTTTGCTTTCTGTCCTCCCTAGCTCCTGTATAGTTTTATAAGAAAAGGAAAGGAAAAAGGAAATTACAAAGCTTAAAATTTTTGAAATCTAATATAATAAGGGACTACATACTTTCACAGAACAATGTAGTTTTTTGAACCAATTATGGCATAAAAAATAATGTGATGATAATTTTTTCTCAGAAACTCTTGGTAATGTATTAGAAAGTATTTATCTACAGATTCACAATATTAATGAAGTTCACTCAGGGTAAATAGATACTGATAATTTTGTTATATGTGTATGTGTGTGTGAGTGAGGCAGAGAGGGAGAAGATGGAATCTCTTAGAAAGAATTCCAAATGTAAAATTTCCAAGCTATTTTTCAGTCTGGAGTAGCCTGGTAGGATCTCTTCACTGAACATTTTTAGAAATATTGATTTGTTCTAGAATTTGACATTCTCAATACTCCTGCCCTAAATCCAGCAATTTCAGCTTCAGCTATCACATCACCTGCCACCATATCATCTTCCAATTACAATGCTTGCATCTTTTTTACATGTAATTGCATTTTAGGCTGACTCCTTCCTGAAGAGACTGAGGGAGAGAGAGAATGTCCTCCATGGCAGCACTGCAGGGGCTATATTTTAACAAGTTTAGTTCAGGGAAGATTTTGAGAAAGAACTGCTAATCTCCACCATGATGCATGGATTCTTATTAACAGTGAGTCTTGGCTGGAATTAAATATTTTGTCCTCTTGTTGATCTGTTCTTTAGACCTGAGGTTATGAAGGACATTGGTCAGAACGAAGTGTCTCTGAAGGTCAAGGAAGGGAAGTCACTGCTAATGGAGCCACATCTCTACTTTTATATAAGGAAATAATGCCCCGAGAAGAAAAACAACTCACCAAAGTCACATTGACAAGTTTCTGAGCAAAAATTATCATCACATATTTGATTCCATACTTCCTTCCACACTGTCCTGTCATAGTATTTAGTCCTTTATTATATTAGATTTCAAATTTTTTAAATGATTCATTTTAAGTATTAAGCAATATCAATCCTGAAATAGTTTGATTGGTTCCAAAACAGAAAACACAAAATAATAGTTGATTAACAATATGCCTGTTTCTTTCTTTATACAAAGTAAGTTGGCCAGTAAACAGTCTAGAGCTGGGATGGCAGTATGGGTCTTCCAGGAACCCACAACCCTTGTGTTTCTGCTTTACATCCTACCATGTTAATTCCATCCTCAATATTATTTATAGTCTCAAATTTCTGCTGTAACATTAACATTTATGGTCGTGATCCAGGCAGTGATAAGGGGGATGTGAACAGATACAAAGGAGCACATTTTCCAGTTGGGTGAAGTCCTTCTAGGACATGTTTCCCACTCACACACAACATTTTTACCTACATACCATTGTACAAAATATTCTCTTGATCACACCTAGTTGCAAGAAAAGATTTTTGAAAAACCTAACTATGTAGTCATGTACACTATCACCCCAAATAAAACTAAGGATACTAGCAAGGAAAAGAAATCATAAAGAGAGAGTACACATCACTTTCTACTATCATAAAGGGTGGGTGAGCATTTATCATGTCCAATTCTAGATCAAGAAACTTGCAACTTGATAATGTATGGGTGGTTATATCAATCTTTAAAATAACTGTCTAAAAAGCAAAGAAGTCAAAGTCAACAGGCAATAATTTCCTGGTAGGATATTAATTATATGTTGACTATAAGTAATAAATGATGTCAAGAGCATACTGCTATTAGGACCACTTTGTAATGAATGACCCCAAAGAGAGCGATTTCCATGAAAACATTCCAGGAATAAAATGTGTGTGTTTCTGCTGGCATACACTTTATAACTTCCCAGCTCTTCTGAACATACATAAATGTTTACTAGGAACATTCACCTATCTCCTAGCAAAGATTTTAAAAAAATATTTTAATATGGGCAACTTTAAAATTCATTAAAAAAATAACACTTACTTGCAACTTCAGCTGAAAGGCAACTTTGTAATAGCTTATTGAGATTCCTGTGTTCTTTTCTACCATAATGTCTTTCCATGGATTAAAGAATAGCTTCCTTAATACACTCTACTTCGAGCAATTAAAAAGTCATAATTCTTGATTCCTTTGCTACCAAGGGCAGGAAAATATCTAGATCCATAACTTGTCACAGAAAATCTGTGAGATTGTGTATGTCATTATGTGCAGTACACGTGCATGGGGCAATGAGCTTCTAGTATTAGGTGTCTAGTTTCCAATAGTCAGATGTGAGTCATGTTTATATTCATGAAGAGAAAATAAAATAGAAAGAGTGAAAGATAATTTCCCAGCTAAAATGACAATACAAACAATGCAGGTGTGTTTCATTTCTTACAGTGAGAAGATACATTCAGAAAAACAAAAATGTCACAATAAAATGGACTCTGGGAGCTCAACATTTTCATTATCTTTAAAAATAATTTGAAGAATTTTTATGCCAAGTAAAGAATGCGTTCGAATTTTTCATCAGTAGTTGTCATTTATGTCCCCCAGACATTTTGCAAAGATCCCATTCAAAACTGAACTCTTTTAATCATTCCTTGGCCATCTTTTGTATTTCTCTAAAATTACATGGTGACTGCTTCCTACTTGAAAGAATCCTTTTTACCCAAGATGACTCAATTATACCCCTGAGCAAAGGGTTTACTTTTAATTCTAACCTTAATCTAGTGCTACACTAAAATCAATAAGCATATTATGGAGCTTGGAGTACTCCATGACTGATAAAGAATTCACCTAAAACTTATCATTTTTGAACTGTTCCTTCTCGTTAGGCAAACAGCATTAAAAACAAGGGAAATGGCAGAAGATTCCAATCTAGTTCCTCTTGTTTTTGAAACAAAACATTTTTTACAACTCTCATTTAGGTGATGGTAGTATAAACAAAATTCACTAGTATTATACTCATAAAGAATAGACTTTTCCAGTTAGTATATTAGCAAGAAATATACGCCTAAAATCTATTGTGTAGCCTAAGGAATATTATAACTAGATTTTAAAAAGAATAGTAGCACTGGAGTAGAAAGTAACCATCTTAAATTTATCATATATTATTGACAAGGAAAAACGGTGCTGAAATATTAACTCTAGCAGAAGATGAGCACGGTGTGGCCATACACATTCAAGTGGCACTGTTACGATGTTAGATGTTAGCAACCATTTTCTCTGTAGTGGTTGTCAATCTATCCATATGAAATAGTCTGATCCTTTTTACTTTGGTTTCCTGAGAACTTCACTGGAGCTAAGGAAGATGCTGTGACACAAATGGATGTGATCTGTCTTCTTCAGGCACTTAGGTGAGGGCCAAATTCAACTTCAAAAATGTATAGTAACATGGCTGCTTGCTTGAGCTTCAAATGGAAGAATCTCTCCAAATACTGCTTCTCCATTCACTATAGAATGCCAGTGATGGTTCATTTCACAAGTGACATCATTTTCTGGTGAAGTGATGAGTTTTAAAAGATGGACATAATACCAAATTTGGAGTAGTTTGCAGCTACTAACCAAGAACTCATGGTTCTGGCCAACGTTCACCTTTTATATAACTTCTCTAAAGAGCATTTACATAACTGAGATTTACCCAACCTGTTAAAATAGACCTGTGTGCCTCTCGTACCTGATACCTCATAGTGTGTCCAAATGCATTTTTTAGCAGACTTACCTCATTAGCCATGAGAAAAAAATGTAGCAAAATAACAGAGTTAAGAGACAGAGAAACAGAAATTTACTAAGGGGAAAACAAAGAAATTAACCCAAAAGAAAGAAACACTTAGTCAAATGAAAATTGAGAGAGGAGAGTGAAAGCAAGAGTGATAGTGAGAGAGGAGGGTAACTCAAATAGCTTCTCCTGAAAACATCACATTTTATCTTGGTATGTTTTAATTTGTTGTTAATTAAGGATCCCCTGATATTAACTGTAATTGCCTCAGTCTTCCTCCTTTCTCACACAGTCTGGGAAACAGTGCAAATATTTTATGCTTAGGCATATCCAAGCCACCCCATTTTTTCAACCACCAGACAATATTACCATCAAAGTCTTCTGAAACTTCAGTTTCAGACATGATTAGTAATCTCCCAGCTATGCTTTCAAAGCATGGCAATTAAGACATCAGGGGTGATTTTCACTTCATTGTTCTATGTCTCAGTGCTCCACATATGATCTCCTCTGACTACTAACAAATGAGAGTTTTGTATGGTAACAGATGACACTTTCAGAAAGACAATTTCAAATCCTAACAAAGTACCAGAGCAACAGCATGTTTTGGGATAGAAATCACTGGGCTCATCATTAGTCAAGTTCACTTCAGGCTGGAGCCAGATTTAACAACCTGTATAACCTTCCCAAATAGTGCCTTCACACTCAGCCAGTGCCTTTGAGCTATTCCCAGTGTGATTTTCCTTGGCTCCCTGCATGCCCTGATCCTGTTTGCTTTGCAGCAGTACAAGAGGTTCTTTTTTTTTCTGTTCTTCTATTTCCTGGCACTGCCCAGAACAAATTATAATTAGGAAACCACCTGATGGGAAGATGAAATTCAGTTGTCAATTTTTATGGATAAATCCCATTTCTACCAACACAGCAAGGAAAGACTCTTGCTCTCAAAATAGATACATAAGAGATGCTGTAGTTAGCTGGTTCACTGCCCTGAGAAGTAACACAAGCGTGAAGATGACAGCAACTGCAATAACAAAAATGTGAACAAAAAGAGAATGCTCCCACTGCAAATATTTTCATGGCCAACAAACCTCTAATAAAGGTATGGAGTAATGTAAAGCAGCCATTGTGCAAAATATCCTAAAAACAGAAATATCAGCACATTAAATTCAGCCCACCAAGACACTCAGAAAAAATGAGTTTAAGTGCTTAAAAGGCAGAAAATAAGCAAATTTGCAGGGTGGTGGGACTTCAACTCAGAGTGGATTAAGAATTTGTTACAACCTTCTTATCATTTGTCATTTGGATGGAAACTCTAAAAATCTGTTATCCAAATGGATTTTAAAAACTCAGATTAATTTTTTCCACAACAGGGAAACCTTATTCTATGAATGCTCTGTGAAATACATATAAGGGACACAGGCTGAGGCCAAAACTAAACAAAATTTTCTAAGTAAAAATATAATAATAATCTTAGACCAACATATTATGTTTTACATATGAAAGTTATCATTAGATCAATCCCTGGGACTATAATGTGGGTATATCTCATTACTGTCTGAAAAGATTATTATTTCTTTCTTTGATCCATTTTCTTTTCACAAATCTTGCTCATTTTGAAGGGAAAGAGCTCAGGCAAAAGTGGGTCTATTAATAAACAACTGAAGCACCTTCTGGTTATTAAGGAAAAGTATGTTGTTATAATTCGAGAAATTGAAAATGAGCATTTTGCTTGTGTTTACCCTGGCAAAGTAATGATTTTTTTCTCAGTTATCAGGTAACTTTCATCAAAATTATTATGCATTAACCAGTTGCCAAAAACTTTTCAACCTCTCCCACATCCTAAGTATTGATTTTTAATCTATCATTTTGGATTATCTATAGCTCTCTTCTGTCAAGAAAAGACCTGGCTTTCTCACATATCTTTAAATCTAAGCATTTTATGCTTAACATTTTAATTTCCCTTATATCTTGTTTCCTCAAGATGTTGTTAGAGTCATGGAGTATTGTTATTGGTCAGATTTTATAATTTCTGATTTAATAATATGTTTTGTTTTATTTCAACTACATGCTTAAAATACCACAAAAATAATTATGTCCTTGACAGCTCCATTACCAATGATTATGTACTATGCCAGGGTGTAGGTCATGTAGAGAGTAGAGGGGAAGAGGAGAAACAGTGCAAAATTGCTAGACTGGAATATGCAATAGGTAAAGAGAAGGGCAGAACAATAAGGAATGAGTACTGGTCCAGGACACAATCCATTTTGAAGGGACCAAAATATACTCAAAAGACAACTGAGTGTAATGGACACTCCAAACTCAAGGTAGAGAGACAGTACACAAAACTGTTGTGTAGCAATTGATGACTAGACCAAAGGATCACAAAACAAGATTTAAATGATGAAGAAAGATATTACCAAGGGGGCAAAGAGAGGCCTTCACAAAAGAATATACACATGGTTCTTTTACAATAACAGGCAAATCCAGGAAGTGCTGACCTCCAAGGGTGATATTAGAAATCACTGAGAAGCCTCAGCTGGAAAGAGCAGCAGATTGAGCGAAGGATGAGTTATCCTATCAGCAAGACTGGGCAGGAGACAGGGAAAATTGAACATAAGAGGCAGCAAAGATCATATTGGTGTCTTGGTTGTAAAGATCTCAGTGTCACTTCAGCTTGGGAGAGTGTGTGGAAGGCAATCTCCAATATAGTGCGTTCCAGAATGTATCACAGTTCCACAAGCAGAGTGCACAACAGCCAGTCATATCACACAGTGAAATGGCACACCACCATCCCAGCACAGCAACCTCCCCAAGGCATTGGCCATCCTCATTCAAGCAATGTAAAGAAAGAACAGCAGAACACTCTCAACAAACATTGCAGAGATTGTGATACTTAATCTTGATTGTCAAATTGATTCTCTTTAGATATCAGTAAAGCACACTTCTGGATGTATCTGACAGGGTCACAGGGGCATGACCTCAGGGACTATATCTGGTCCCTGGTCTCCTCCTCTCTGATGCTCCTCCCTTGTGCTCTGTTTCCTGGTCACCGTGAAGTGAGCAGCTTTGCTACGCCATGTCCTCATCCTTCTGCCATGATATTTCCTACCTTGGAGATATACCATGTCACCATAGATAAAACTTCTAAAACTGAGAGCCAAACAAACCTTTCCTCTTTTAAGTAGCAGGAGCCAGATATTTTGTTCCAGCAACAAGAAAACTGACCAATACAATGATATATAGAAGAAAATTTTAACAGAGTAGGAGGAGGAGGAGGGAAGAAAGGAAAGAACAGATGGCTAAACCACGTGTGTACTTCTATGCATCATGCATTTACCACTACATCTTTAAATATGAAAGGTTGCTGATTATAGTGATTCTCATTTGCCAATTTGAGCAAGGGTGCATAATTTCCGTATGTGTCTCAATAGGGAAAAGGAGACCTTTACAAAAATTCCCAGAAAAACTTTTTTATAGCTATTCTTACTATGATAGTCAAGGTTAAACATATGTCCCTCCCCACAGTAAAGTCCTTCCTAAGAGCTTATTAGTTACTTTCCCTATCTGATTTATCTCTCATTTAAAAAGGTAACTATTATTTTTGAAAAGAGATTTATACCTAATGGCAGGTATCTAGTGTGACAGATGTTTACTAAATAATGTGTGCTAGGTGCAGAAAATGTTCTCTTGCTATTTTCAACCATTTAAGATGTTAGTACTAAAATCTTTTGCTAATGAAGATTTTCAAAGTAGAAGAAAAGTTAGATAATTACATGTAAAGCAGCCATATTTATCAGGGCATTTCACCACTGTTTTCTGCAAAAGAAAGTCTTGGTAAAACGTATAGTGTGACAAAATTAGTTTATACTATTTGAAGCACTAATCATATTAAAACACAAAAAAATTTTATTTAAATTTTTAAAATAACTTCATTGAGGTATTATTTATATGTTCGCTACACTTTGACAAATATACATATCGCGTAGCTACCACTACCATCAATATAAAGGGCATTTCTTAGATCCATTCAGTTTTCCATTCTCGCCCAACCCCATCCTAACCTACCAGGTCCTTATGTACTTCAGATTAGATTTGATTTCCAACAGTTTCACAAAAATGGAATCTCATGACACGTACTCTGTATCTTCTTTCACTCAGTACAACATTTTTGAGAGTCATCTATGTCGTTTCTACTTTTGAGTAGTATTCCATTATAAGGATCTAGCAATGTGTTTATCAAGTCACCTGTTGATAGACATTTGAATTGCTGCCATTTAGGAGTACTGTGAATAAAGGTGCTATGAGTAGTCTTGTACAAGTCTGGGTGTGGTCATTTGTTTGGATGATCAATTATTAGTGAATGTCTTATGCATTTTGTCTTTCAGAATTAGGAATTTTTTAACCTGCATTTTGACAATCTATATTTTATATAGTTTTGGCAAAATTTAAATCATTGTGTATTCATTAAAGTTTATGTAATATGTTCTAAAACATTTCCCCTGCTTTAGTTATGACATGGAATAAGTATTAGGCAAAATGTAGCAAACATAGAGCCATTACTATGGAAATGGCCACTGAGATGCTGTGAATGGCTGGCCACATACTGGCTTCTCAGCCAGGTGTGCCCACAGCCACTCGCAAACTAGTTCTCACCAAGCTTGCGTGTGGTTACCATCTATTGGAGTTGTTTCCAGCTTTACACATAAAACATTTCTACTCCCTTACTGATCTTGGCACTATAGTATCTCCACAGCACTGTGAGTCCACAGTTTCATCATGCATACTGAGTCCCTCTTTGAGGATGTTCCTTTTCAATAAGAATAGGCATGAGATAAGAAAAAATCCAAAGCAAGAGAAAACCAAGGTCTCATTGGAGTCTTGCATACAAGGATCTCTGGGTAACTGGTAAACTGTCACTTGGTAACAAAAAATAATGTAATAGAAAATGGGTTTGACTAAAGCATAGGTACCACATAAAGATTTCAATGGTGCAATTTTATTTTCACTAACAATGCCAATGTGGCAGGCAAAGTATTAGAAATATAATTCTTCAAATGGGTGGGTGGATGGATGGATGGATGGATGGATGGATGGATGGATGAAAAAAATACAGAGAATCTATAAGCACACAAAGGTCAAACTGTGTGTTTTCATTGTCAGCCACTCATTTCCTTTGACTACAAACTGCTATAAGAGAATGTACTGATTCCCAGTACCAAAACAAACAAACAAACAAAAAAAAAACCCCAATATACTGAGTTCTTGAGACAACTCCAAAGAAGTGTTACTACTGATAACATAAAAAACCTCACACTTGAAGAGTAAGGTTTGTGCCAATAATGTTTGGACAATTGAATGCTAATGTCTGGTATCCTGAATAACTAACTTAAAGATAATAATATGTAATGCATTAACCATTGTTACCCTCATATTATGGTGTTTTGAAATTTTGTTTTTTTTTTATTTTTTTTTCTTCTCTTTAAAATTAAAAAAAAATTATTGAATCAAAAAAAAAAAAAACCTCACACTAACACTCTTTCACCTATAAATGAACTCAATAAATATATACTAACATGAATATATACCATACATTGGAATTCTGCCAGGGCTGAAAGCACTGTGATGGCAAGGAACTTAGTATCTGAATTTGGAGAGAGAACACAAAAAGCCACAATAATAAAGTGTAATAAATGTTGTGATATAGGATCCTACAGGGTGGATGGTCTAGGTATCCAAAATATGACAGAGCCTGGAGACAATTTAGGATGCCTTACATATGAGTTTTATAATTCCAACAGTTCCAGCAAATCAACACTATTTTCTAGAAGATCATGAGCTAAAACTAGCACTGTACAATGTTATCTAATTTTTAAAAAATGTTAAATTGGGCATGTATAATGTTATCCAATTCTTTTAAATGTTAAAGATGAAACATTTTGATCTTAGTAGTTTATGCATTTAGATTTTAGTTTCTTTTATAAATAGAAAATTGCCTTTGGTCTGTGCCCTTTTAAAATAATTTCATATTGAATATAAACTATATCTTTAAATATATGTAAAGATATCTAGTAGAAGTATTGTGTAAACTTGTATAATTTGTTCAGAGTTGATTATTACATAGATCTTTATCATGTTTCCAAAAAGATTAAATGCCTTAATGAAAATATTTACTACCTAAGGTATTCTGTAATACCTTAGGTATTATAATCACTTCTATAATAAGAGAAGTATATTATTCAATCTTTTGAAAAATATTAAAATTAATATCGACTCTATTTATGATAGATAATGGGTAGCCCCAAATTAGTGTCTCACTTCCTAAAAGGATTATGCAAATTGTAGCATTTCACAATGGCATATGTATAGTACAAGTGTGGATTTATGAGTTTGAGATTTTATATAAGCAAAACTTTAATCTGCTAAAATCTCAGTTTTTCCATATTTGATGCAGAGGCTCTTGCTTTTCTTTTCAGCTTTCTGATGTATGAATATTTCAGTTCCTGTGTATCTCAGCTTTTTGTATCTTTAATGGTTACCTCTTTTTTCCAGTTTTCCTCCTTAAGCCAAATACCTCAAATGTCTTAAGTATTATCAGAGACTTTTTGTGCTTGTTTATTTCTCAATCTCCTGGGATTTATTTACAGGAGTATGGGGGGAGGCGGAGTCATCATCTGCTACCTCAATGAACAATTATCATCTCAGAAATACTTACAAGGAAAAACCATATTAAATCGAAGCAAGACAAATGTCATGCAAACACATTTTACAATGGTAGGAAATGAGCTATGTAAATCAAAAGCCCCCATCATTTTGAAATGTGAGCTGAAGTCATCTTCTAAGATAATGACCTGATTGTGCCGCGCTCTGAATAAACCTAATGTGAATTCATCTATAAAATAATGAAATCTGCTTGTGTACAGACACCTAATTCCTGATTTGAACTGGAGCAGAGGAAAAGCTCACAGAAACATTAGGCTAATCCTTTAATATACAGGATTTGCCATAACATGAGGGACTACAAGAAAATACCCAGTCCCAGATTACATACGTAAGAAAACATTCAAATGACTCGTTTAACGTACTCACAGCTCAAATATCTAACAATGGTAAAATCTATGACATATATGTTTAAGAGCTTAATTGTTTTTTATTTGGCTAATGTTACCAGAAGTATTTTGTGGGATTTCCAAGGTAAATGGATTGCAGTATATTTATGTTTGTGGAATCTCAAGAAGGCATTGTGAACTGCAATCACTAAACAAGAACAGCTTAAAGATACCCTGCAAGCACACAAAGTCAGTAAAGCGACCTCAGTAAGATCATCGTGTGAATTTTTGCACAAGAGAACTGCTTTGAAAGAATCAAGGAGGTAAAAAAATTTATGGACAAAAATCCATCTCATAAGAATGTGAATGAATCTTATAGGAAAATAATCCTGCGAAATTTTTAATAAAAGGTAGGAGGATGTTGTGCAAAAAGAAAGAAAACTTTGTAATGCAGAAAGATCTGATTGGTCAAGCACACCCCAGTAGTTTGTAGTAAGGGCTAAAAAAATAGAAAAGAAAGAATTGTGAAATGTAGCTGATTAAAAAACAGAACTCAGTGGGAAAGTTGCAGCTAGTCTTTAAAGCCAGTAAATTGGAATGTTCCTAGTTAATTACAAGAGAGAGAAAGAGACTAATTATTGTTTTAAGATAAGCCAAGATATAATAATAAATATCACACTTCCAAGATATATAATTGTAACCTTTTAGGTAGGCTGTAGTGTAAATGTGGAAAGATTTGGGGAGGAAGGAATATTTACGTTCTAGTGACTAAAAAATAATTCCAAACTCATTTAGTTGCTTTTTATCTTCAGTTTTTTAAATTGTAAAGAAAAAGTAACAGTTATCTCTAGGAAGTTTCCATAGACACTAGTTCCTGGTCTTCAGACAGGCTGTCACAGAAACAAGGCCCGCCACAGCACCAAAGTGAACAACCTCGTTCTTTTCTCTGTGAGGGTACGGTGATAGAGTTCTTCCAATTCCTCAAGCTTTTGAGGACTGGGATTTATTTCTCTCTATCCCCCAGGCTGATCATACTGCTTGGCATGTGATGAAATCAGAGGTCAATCCTAGGTTATCAGATCCACTCTTATTTCTTCCTATGGTTTTACTTTTATAAAAAAAATACCAAATCATATGAGCTGAAGTTTTTTTCTCCAAATTTGCTTGAAGCTCATATTGTATACAGTAAGTGGTCAAATACATCTGGCCAGAAAAAATGATCTATTCTCACAATCACAAGCACTTGGAAGTTTGAACACTGAGAAGGATCTTATTTAGTGCCTATACCTTTTTTAAAAGGCACAAAAATATGAGTATGTAAGAGGTTTTGTCGATGCAGTTATTTTACAACCAAATAAACCTTGACATTTTCTTTTAAAGGAAGGAATAAAATAGAGAATGATCTGAAAAATGATTTAGATTTTGCTTCCAATGACCAAAATTTGCAATGTTCAATAACTTTGGAAGAATCATTTTATCTTGGAATCATTCCAGTTCATTCCTTTTCTACTTGCTCCTGAATCTATTCCCTTATTGTAACAGCAGAGTAACCATATCACATCTTTAAAAAGTACAATAAGAGTACACTTTAAAAATAGAAGCAGAAGTAGAGATAGACTGTGAGAAACAGTGGTGAGAGACTTGGACTCCAGAGTTAGACCTGGATTCAAACATGTGGCTTTCCTAAGTTTCATCCACAGCAGAAACTCTGGGCCTCAGTTTCCTCATCTTCATAAGGGCAGGATGACAAGCTGTTGTACATATTCAATGACCAAATAGAAGTCAAGTGTCTAAAATGGTGCCTGGATCTTAATTTGCATCTATGTCAGGTGCATCTCATTGTGGTTAATGATTTTCAACTTGCAGTAAAACTAGAAACCCTAGAGAAAAGTGGCCAATTAAACAATTGCTCCTACAGTCACCAAGAGAACAACTTCCAATCATAAAAGGGAGAAGTTATTTTGCCACCATCCCACACACTGATAGGAGAGCCTTGGATTACCTCCATCAAGCATGACAAGATCCTTAGAATATCCTCATAATCAGTCCAGAAGAATAAACTTTACAACTTACATTTTACTCACAAACTCTACATTTCATTGCTAAGAGACTTACATAATAGTCTTCTGAAAGAATCTAAGTATTCAGAGTGTCCATCATGAGATATTTGAAAGACAAGTTTAAACAATATTAACCCCTAGTCCCTTTTTTGTACCCAAATTAGCTAAAGTCAAATTCTTAATTTGCACAGGTTATTCTCTTTTGAGGTTGAAAGATTCATTTCAGTCCTCTAGCACATACCGTACGTATTTATTAATTCATGTTCTCTCTTAGCAAATCTTCTATTCCAGAGAAATCAGGAATTAATCTGGAATAGGATAGATGTTTTATATTATAAGAGCAAAGTTAAAGAATAGCAAACATAGAAATTTCATAGCAGAAATGAGAAATCAATTAGTAGCCTCTGCCTAAGCTCATGCTGCCTGTCACATAGTTAGTAGCTCTGTCTCCGTCCAGCTGCTTCTCCCAGATAACACACTAGGTCAACCTGACTGCGTTCAGCTATAATGGCTGTGTTTTCCTACCCAGAAGGATACATATGTACTTTACCAGCTTGCTCCTAGGACTTTGGGCCCAGAGCAGACTGGCCCAGTCAAGGACACATTTAACTCTACCTGCTTTACACAAGCCCCCTCCCCTCTTTCCCAGAATGTCCCCACTTTATAATAAGCAATTCCTTATAACTAAGCCTGTTTAAAATAAGCCTGCCTGACAACATATGATTTAATTCATGTAACCAATCATGTAGTAATCTTCAATCAGCTTTGTACTTCCTGCTTGCAAAAATGTATTTAAACTGAACTCAAAACTGACTCTGGGCTGGTGATTTGGACTCAGACCCAGTCCCCCAGGCCACCAGTGTTACTAATAAACAAGTTGCCTTCCAAACTCCTTGGTGCAGAGTGTTTTCCTTTCAGTACTGGTTTGTTTTTTCTGCAACAACATTATTTTATAGGCTGTCTCCATGAGTCATCAAGGTAGGCATCATTTAATGAGGTGCTGTAGATGGCCACTGTTAGAGTTGTGAATGATTTTCAGTAGCAGTCTACAGGGAAGACTAACATTTATAATAGACTACCCTCTTCCCTAGTTTGGAAAACAAAGATGGTATGGAAAACATGAGAAAAAGAGATCTGGTAAATATTCTTTAGTATTCAGCTATCAACTCTTTACTGGCATTAGAGAGCAAAAGATCTTAGGTCTAATGAAAAATTTCTGCTCAGATCCATACAGGCAATAAGGGATTTGGGAGAGAAATGAGCATGTCCCAAGCACCCAGAATTTTTTCAGATGCTGTTTCACTTGCTAGTCATATGTTGTTTTACATCTTCTTTACACAGCAGCAGTAAGTGTCTTATTGCTAGTTATAAAACTATCGATAAAGACATGGAAATCAGCACAGAACAGCAAATCAAATGGCTCACAGAAGCCTAGCAAGAATCCAAAGCAGATCATAAATTGATATTTGCTTATCCTAAAGTCCATACTTTAAAAATACAGTACTATGATTAACATCATGTGTCCTGCGGTCTGAGGAAGTTAGATTTAAATCACCTCCTGGGGCAATGAACTAGCTATGCAATCTTGGAAAAATGATACAGACTTTCTATGACTTAGAATCCATACATGTAGGTCAGAATGATAAGAAATCAAGGAAAAGCAAAAATGGTGAGTGTAAATCACCTTTATCCCATGGTTGGCATGTAGCTAGTGTTCACCAACTGGTGGCTTCACCACCAAATCAAATCTCATAAACAGCCACTTACTCAAAAACAATAGGGGATGTCTTACTGCCACTAAGAGAAAGGAAAATTTGCAGTAACTGGCAGTGATGATGTTCAGTCAGACCTGACACTAGCAGTAAAAAGAAATCACCCTGAGATCAGCATTCAGAACTCATAAAACTTGATCCAAGTCCAGACACACAATGTTGTACTCACAACTGATGCGAATTTGTGACACACCTGAAGCTTTCCAAAACGCAGACTTTAGACACTGCCAAGAAACACAGGTGCTGAGGTTCTTCTATCAGAACATGAGAACATATTTTACCTAGTGACCTCTTGTGCTTATACTCAAGCTACAGAAAAATCAGTTTGATTGTTCCTTTTTGAGACCTCATTAAATGAAAAAAGACATATCTCCCTCCCAAAGGAGAATATATTTTCTAACAGTGTATATTAGATCCTTAGTAAATTATATTTATTTAAAAATTTCTGTGAGTTTTATAGAATGAAGCTCCCAAGTTTATCAGTGGTGAACCAGATGTGAATGTATAAGCCAGAACTAAAGAAGTGAAGAAGTGATTTCAGTGGACTGTTGACATATTTTCTCAAAGTAGGCATGAAGTGAGGGGTGCAGCAACTTCACAATGGGTTGATTTGTGCAATAATTTTGTTGCTCATTAAACTGTAAAAATGTTGCTCTGTCAGATATTGACTTACACTTCAGTGTACTGATGTTCCCATCTTCACTAGAGTAACTCAAGCAATATAAAAGTCACAGAACTTCTGAATTTTCCCCCAAATTATAAGATTTTCATTCCATTCAGTTGAACATTTATATTTGCCATGACACAGGAGTTGTGAAAAACAAATACTACGTACTATTTGAAAGGCGATATACATAGTAGTTATGTTCAAAGATTTGGAATCAGATAGACCTGAGTTTGAAAACTCACTGAAGTTTAATCTTCAGAAAGTGATTAAATCTATAAAATGAAGATAATAAAATATATAGAGATATAAGCTTTAAAAATAATACACATAGGGGCCGGTGAGACGGCTCAGCGGCTTAAGCGCCTGCCTTGCAAGCGCGAAGGCCCGAGTTCGACTCCCGGAACCCACATACGAAAAAGGGGCCGGTGATATCGCTCAGCGGCACGGGCGCCTGTTGGCGCGTGAGGTCCTGAGGTCGTCCCCCCGGTACCCACAAAAAAAAAAAATAATACACATAAATTTATTTGAAGATGTATAATAAGTACTCAAATGTCAATTGTTATTTTGTCTTCAGCCATGGCCATGGACCAACACACTGCTGAGAGGTTACACACACTTTGGGTGATGGATCATATCTGGGAGTGGGGGGAGACACCTCACTTCATCATACCTGGCGTTATTCCCTGTAAGATGCACCGTTATTTAAATACCACCAAGAACAATAATACAACATTAGAATTTTTTAAAATGTCAATATAAATTTTCCCAGACTCATGGAATATACAACACCATGAAAGAACACTATTGTAAACTATGGACTGTGTATAATAAGAATGTATGAATGAATGAATGGAGCTTCAGCCATTGTGACAAATGGGACTCTCTGTTTGGAGATGTTGCAGTGAGAAATCTCTGTAACTTCTGGTTAATTTTGCTGAGAATATAAAACAGCTCTAAGAAAAGTGTAATATTTTAGAAAGACAAAATGAAGCTACTACAATTAAACTATGACATATGATCATATTACTTTGGCCTATTTTGTATTTATCTAAATAATTATTTTACATTCTTTAAAAGAACTAATTCAGTTGTATGATAATTATTTGAGCTCTGCAGTGTAAAAATAGTAGTTAAGATAGTTTTAAAACTTCTTCATATTTACCACTGAGCTCTTCTCAATCATTTCTCCCATTCAGAACCGTATGTATCTATGCTTCATTATTTTCTCAGAACTTTTATCTAAGCTTGCTTTGAAAATTCTGATGCTAGAACTCCTCCTGAATGAAGTCAATTTTGTGTCTTTCTCTGTGGAGTCACAAGCTACTAGGAGTAAAGCCTCTATTCAGAATCAGCAGGAGGCTGTATTCTTACTGTTTGATGTAGTACCCACAGTTTTGACAAGTCAGTTTTAACAGACACTCATGAGTGTGAAATTTCTTTCTTCTATTCTGAGAGATGGGACAACTTTTTCTGCTTTTGGTGACACTTTTTAGCATGTCGCACCAACACGTGTACCACCAACCATATACACAACTGAAGTGATGATAATCATCGCTAAGGCCAAGTACAAGGAAGTGAGGGAAAAGACAACTGAGAGCTGCCGCCCACAGGCTGATGGTAGCTGTAACTTAGCATCTATCCCAAGACACACCTCATTGTCAAAGGTATAAAAACATGAGAAAATGTACATTAAGGATGATGAAATATGGAATCTCAATTGGCGAACTATTAAGATGATACATACCTCTTCCATAAAAATGACTAGCTGACTCCCTTCTGTTATCAATTGAATAGCTGCATAACGTTTGCTTTCTTTGAGATATGATATTTGCCATGTGCCCTATTAACAGCTACAATAAATCTCTTGCCTTTTGCTCTCTTGCCTTTTAAACTTAAATTTCAGCTTCATCAATTTTTGCATCTTACCAAAAATAGTAGGCAGCCTGAGGAATAAATATTTACAGAAAGTCAATCTCAGGCTTAACTTTAAAAGACACTAAAGTGGGACTTTCAGGGGAACAGGACGGGGGGGTTGGTAATACATTCTACTTCTCGGTCCAGGAGCTAGTTATATTTGTATGTTCACTTTGGAAAAAAAATTGCATCTGTGCACAAACCGTAAGTTTACAGAGTAATGAATTTTTCCCAAAATGAAAAACTATGTAACTAAGATACCTGCACTTTACTACGTATACACTCTAATATACTGAAAAATTAAATAAAAAATAAATTAAAAGACATGAATTGTTCTGAAGAAACTACAGCTGAAAATAAATGGCAACAATCCAATAATGAGTGCATCCTTTTATCCTATGTATTAATCATACGTATAGTTACAGCAGGTGAATACAGGTAAGGACCTTGTGTGGAGGGAATCCTGGAAAGATTTATCCAGAAGGTGATGTCTGAGATTTAAATTGAAGAACAGGTAGTGAGCCAAGTACACTTCCTTCCTTGATCTTGTTATATCTTGTTGTCATTTATATATACATTCTTCTCTTCTCCAAGACTATCCCTCAAATAGTTCTCTGTATTATTTATGCAGGCACTCTCAAGGTAGGATCCAGCACTTAGTGTTGATTCAATAATGTTTTAAGATTAGTAATTAATGCCAGTGGACTCTTTGGAATGGGAGGGCCACTCTAGCAAGAACTTATTTTAAGTATTTAATCTGAGGTTAAGTAAACTAATATAATTAATTTTACTTTATGCAATTATGAGATATTTGGCATGGCTCCTATTCATTTCTATAAATTGGTATTATATTTTATATTATAGATTCCTATAAGAAATGATAAATAATCACTACCATATAGTATATATTTGTTGGACATCTGTCAATAAAGCCTTTAAGAAATTTTCACAGTAATCAAAACCTGTTGGAGATTCAGGTGGTGTGTTAAATTACCTGGCTACTAAATGATTTTCCACAGTCAGTAGATCGAAGTTTTATAGTTTCAATGTTTAAAAATAAATAATGAGATTTAGTCTCTGGGGTGGGAAAATCTCATGTGCCATATAATACTTTAAAAAACATATTGCTATTTACAGCTAGAAGAGCATCAAAGTACATCTATACATAGAAACATCTGAGTTTGATTTTTGTTCATCTAATTTAAGGGAAGCTAACAGACTTAATGTAAAAGTACATGATAAAAACATAAAGAAAGAAAACTCAATCCTAGATAAGAAGATTGTGTTCATAATCGAGTTATAGATATGCTTTTCACAACTGAGCATAGAATAAGGAAATTGTAATAATTACTTGCCATAGTATAGCTTTTCTCTATATTGGTATTACCTGTGTACAATAAAAAAAGAAACATAGAGATGGATGTTTCCTTTCATTGGGATGTGAATTAATTCCTTTGACATTATCTTTTATATTTAGCACATACAAATGCACATAGCAAAGGAAATGGGAAGGGAATCCAACCTCCTCCACACCGCCCAAGAACAGTGGAGGAGAAGGCAGAGAGTTCCTTAATGAGGCCGCTGTTGGCCTGCTCTTAGATAGTACATCTATTGCCAGTGATTATTTTTCCTAGAGGTGTTGCATGTCTTAGCACAATATAACTAGCAAACTAGCTAGGCAAAAAACAGTGGTGATATTTAATTTAAACCTATACTATGGACAAACATTTTGTAGAGTAGGGGGAGGAGCACGAAGCATTTGTCAGAATTGGCATTAAATTTAATAAAACAACTGTGGATTTTCTAGCTAATCAAATTTTATAGCACCTACTTCCTCGAACCCAACCTTTCCGCTGAGTTCTATTTCAAACTAGACATTCTGGTCCACTAAAAATGCATGAAAATTTGCCTCAGCAAAAGAAAAACTGAGGAGAGGAAAGAGGAGTGTATCCTCTTTCTTATTCCATCTCAGCCTTTCTGTATTCACTGTTTGGCCATAGACACTTTTCTGAGGGACCTTACTACTCAGACCTGTATCATGTACTCCCTGAGAAGATTTTTGCAAATTGAAAATAGAACAATAAAAACTTAACTTCACTCTGGGAGAAAATATAACAAAACTTTCCATTTGCATGATCTCTCTGAGACAAATCTGCTTATTAATGCAGCTGTTATGTCAAATCTTATCATGATGGGAAACGTGAGAAACTTTACCTTCATTGAAACTAAGAGCCTCATGTGACTGTAATCTCACTCAGAAAACACCTCTCAGCTGTTTCTTCCAAATAAGCAGCAGCTTCTCTGTCTCTGTCTCTGTCTCTGTCTCTGTCTCTCTCTCTCTCATTTGTTACTCTTCTGGCCATCATGGATTAAACCAAGAGGCTCCTGACTTACCAAAGGAGATATCAAAGCCACATATCCTCTTATTTGCTCTAGTGTAAGAAATTACATGAGGTGGTTGGTAACAGATGGAGAACAATATTTCTCCTTGCCTGGTCTACATATGAGTTGCATAAAAAAGACAGAACAATGACAGAAAAGCAAATCCAGGGAGCAAGGAACAAAGAAGAAAGCATAAGTTAGGAATGTTTGGGTCCACGATACAGAAATGACAGAGGAGAAGCAAACATCTTGCTATGATTTTAGTGCCCAAAACTCATGTTGAATTTTAATCCCTATTGTGAGGTATTAAGAGGTGAGATCTGGTAGGACATTTAAGCAGTAATTGGGTCATGAGGGTTTTGCTGTCATGAATGCCTTAATCTATGCATGGATTAATAGATTAGTGGATTAATGGCTTATCACAGGAGTGTCTTTCTTACAAAAATGTTCTCTTTCTGGCTTGCTTGCTCTCTCTTACCAAGTAATGCCTTCTCTGTGTCATTGCCCAGCATGAGGTCCTCATCAGACACCAAGTAGATGCTGGCATCATACCCTTGGGCTTCTAAAACCATGAGTTTAATTAACCTCTTTTCTTTATAAATCACCCACTCTCAAGTATTTTGTCATAGCGTCAGAAAATGGACTAAGATACACACATGCTTCTATGACAGTGCAAGATCACTGTTTTTTTTAGAGCAATGGTAGCAGATCTATGTTGAATACCAAATCAGAAATGTTCTAATTTTCCATAAAGCTTCGTTATACCTGTGCCCAGATTCCTACACTGCCTACAGTCATTCAATCATATCACTTCTTGCAGCAAGACAGATCCTAGCACAGTTCCTTTACATGGATACTGATAGTTCATTTCGACTTGGAAACACTGTGATGTGGCACCTACTTACAAAGTATAACCAGTGCCAATTGTAGTACAAGCATTATCTCCACTAAAAATGGCACCACTCAAACAACACTACTACTTGATATGGTGAATAATAATTGAAAAGTTATTATCCCCAAAAGGCTCTCATTTCCTTTTCAACTTACACCCAAACTGTTGCTCTCTCCTCTTATCTTGCTTTCACTCACCAACATTTGATTAATATGCAAATGTCTGTCCTGTGTTCTCCTTGTCTTTTATTCTAGATTCTGTGAAATTTTTTCTTTGGAACAATCCCATCACTGAAGCCAGTGTAGTAAAAGGCCAAGTAACCCCTAACAGATGAATCTAATTTTTATCTCTTTAATTTCCTTCTTACCTGACATTTATGTAGAATGGTAAAAATGACAGCCCTTTCTTCTCTGAAGCTGTCCAAGGAACTGTTAACCTCTGGAAAGCACTTCTTGCCAAACTACTTGCAATCAAGTGCATTATGAACTAATCTTCACAGACTACTTATTTTCCTGTCTCTTCTCAAAACATAAAACTTTCAAGCCAGTGGTTCTTCTGAAACTTTGATCCCAGCATCTGTTTTATAATATTTATTTGTGATCAGTGCTGTTTCACAGTATGTACTTACAGGATCAGACCCAGCTGGTGTTAATGTCTATCTGGAATACAGTTTTGTTATGTTACAATAGCAAGGTACCTTGTAACTGTATAGTTTTTATCTTTGAGAAGTTCCCTTTAAAGGATATCCCTAGAATGAATTTATGGGACAGAACTGCTTGAAAAATAAGTGTGTTCTCATTACTGTATTATATATTCATTCAGCAAATGTATTAAGCTCGTACTAGGGATCACACAGGTATCTAGTGAAATAGACTGTTTTCTCTAGGAGTGAACAAGAACCATTCTCTTAGGCTCATTGCCTCTGTTCCAATAAGTGTTCAGTAGTAGTCTGTTGAGTGAAGGAAAATATATGCTCTGTAATCTGAGCCTCTCCTTTGGTGCCCATGTCAACCCAGGCTATGTTGTGTCTCATTCCATATGTCCTAGACTAAGGGGACTCATATGGGTTTAAAGAGGTAGCTGCTCTCTAACTCAGTACCTTAAAAATGGTTTGCTTTGGTCATCACTAAATCCACAATGTTCCACCAGGCACGGTGCTACACAGTCAATACATGTGTTTAGTGAATGTCTTTCCTGGAAGTGGTTTGGGCATGAATTACCAGGCAGCACCTCCTCACCTGTCACACATACAAAATCTGTCTCCTCATAAACAGTGTAAATACAAAACACAACCTGCACTTGTTTTAGTCCAGATCACCATTCCAAGTTCATCCCACAAATAGTTTGTCAAGAGTCTGAAAGCAGCAGTGACAAATACAGGTGGAACTAGGTCATTAACAGAAATTAAATGTGGTCCAAGTGCCAGAACTAAAGTGGACCAAGTGCCAAATTAATCCAATTGTAGCCTTTGCTTCAGCTGGATCATCCCCTGTTCCTTCCAACTCAGCTGCTCTCATTATTCATGTGTTGATTGCTGCCTCATTCTTGGAAGTACAGAGGCATCCCATTCATTTAGAGCTTTGTTTTCTTGAATATTATCATTCACACATTTTTGTAGCTGCCTAACATAGCAATGTCCAAGAAATTTGAAAACTCAGGCATTTCATAAAAAAAACTAGAATATGTGTAGTGTAGATATGGAAGAATAGCTCCACAGATCAGAAGGAAAATAATACTTTCAATTGCTTTTTTAGAGTTGTTATTGCCCTCCACTTTCTCTTGTAATTTAATTTTCTCAGAAATTTCAGTTTTGAAAAAAAAATGTAATATTTTAATTTTAGATATAAATTAAAAATTTTAGCAATTTAAAAGCATAACATTTTGTGAACATTAGTTAAATGAACAAAAAGATGCCAAAGGGGTGGATTAAGTAAAAAATATAGTTAAACCTTGAACTGGAAGAATAATTCATTCCACTCATAAACCAAAGCACATGTGTGTCAAAGCAGTGAAAGAGAAAGAGAGGGAGGGGGAGAGAGGGGGTGAGAGAGAGAGAGAAAAAGGAACTAGTTGTGATCATGTGACATTCGGTATGACGTACTACTCATATTGCAAGACATTGCTCTTTTATCAAGTTAAAATTTCTTAGAAATGTTTGCTTATCTTGTGAACACTCACAGACCTAATTACAATCCAAGCTTGGACTGTAGTTGAATAAAATGCATAATAAAGCCTGTGGACCTTTCCCAACAGAGTTTTTGAGATGTTAATGGTTTTTCAGGTAGTATTATATTATATGATTTGAATTATGAGGCATAGTACCAATAAATATCAATATAAATCCCAAATGAGGGCACTCAATGAAAGCCAACTCAAGTTATTCCAATGTTTTTAGTCAATGGAAATAATTATTTCCCTGATAACTAGTTATGTTGAACATTTTTCATATGCCTGTTGGCCATGTCATATGTCTTCTGAGGAATGCTCATTTATGTCTATTGCCTATTTTTTAATCAGATTTTTTTTTTTGCCTTTGAATTTACAGCATCTTACATACTCTGGATATCAACCCTGTGTCACATGAACTGTTTAATATTTTCTCCCATTGTCTAAGTTGCCACTTCACTCTGTCATTTCCTTTGCCATACAGAAGCCTTTTAGTTTGATGTAATCTCATCATCTACTTCTGAGGTCTTGTCCAGAAAATCTTTGCCCATTCCAGTGTCCTAAAGCATTATGCTTATGTTTTCTTCCAGTAGTTTCATAGTTTCAGGTCCTACACTTAAGTCTTTAATACATTTTAAATTGATCTTTGCAACTGGTGAGAGTGGCGCCTATTTTCACTCTTCTGCCTGAGGACATACAATTTTCCCAGCACTACTTATTAAAGGTTGACCTTGCTCCATGGTGTGTTCTTATCACCTTTTCCAAAAATGGTAGGTGCATAGGTTTACTTCTAGGTTTTCTCCTCTGTTCCACTGGTCTATGTGTCTGGTTTTATGCCAATATTGTGCTATTTTGATTACTACAGCATTTAGTGTATTTTGTAGGCAGGCAATGTAATGCCTCCTGCTTTGTTTTTTCTGCATAAGATGGCTTCAGTTATTTGGGTTCTGTTTGTGGTTCCATAAAAACTTGAAGGACTTTTTTCTCTATGTCTATAAAGAGTATCATGTATTTTGATAGGAATTGCACTGAATCTGTAGATCACTTTGGGTAATATGGGCATTATAAAATTATTGATTCTTCCAGCCCATGAACATGTCTTTCCATTTTTATGTCCTCTTCAATTTTTTCATTAGTGTTTTATAGTTTGTGTAAGTCAAAACTATGAGATATCTCCTTACTCTAGTAAGAGTGGCTGTTATCATAAAGACATGTACAATTTATATCTAGTTGTCTCTCCAAGGCCTCATGCGCTCATAGGTGGGGCTTTGGGGAGGTGATTGGATCACAGGTGTGTGATACTCACCAGTGGATTAGTCTACTGATGAGTTATAGCTAAATGTAAGGTTGGGAGATAAAGCCTGGTTGGAAAAAGTGGGTCACTGGGTATGTTTTCTAGAAGGGTCTATCTCCCTCCCTCCTCCTTGATTCCTCTCTCTCTCTCCTTCCTATCACTATGGTATGAGCTTTGTCTCCTCCACAATGCCACTTTGTCATACACCCTGCCTTGGAGCCAGCAGATTACAGACTGAAAACTCTACACAATAAGCTGGAAAACAAAACAAAACAAAACAAAACAAAACAAAAAACCCTCTCTTACTTTAGAGTTGTAGGAGTCAGCTATTGTGTCTCAGTTAGAAGAAAGTAACTAAGACAAGACAAAAAGTTCTGCAGAGAATGTGGAGAAAAGGGAGCCTTTACATACCGTTGGCAGGAATATAAGCTAGTACAGCCATTGTGGAAAATGGTATGGTGATTCCTCAGAAAAGTTAAAAACTGAACTACCATATGATACAGCAACCTCATTACTGGGTACATAGTCAAAGAAAATAAAATCAGCATGTTGAAGAGTCACCTAATCTCCCATGTTTATTCACAATAGCCAGGAAATTAAATATCCATCAATAGATAGGGATAAGGAAAATGTCTTACATATATACCATTGAATACTTTTCCAGTATAAAAAGAATGAAATAGTGTCATTTGTGGCAATATGGATATAACTGGAGATCATTATGTTAAGTGAAATGAGCCAGGCACAGATAATTACTGCATAGTCTCACTCATATGTGGAATCTAAAAGAGTTGATCTCATAAAAATCGAGAGCAGAATGACCATCAGAAGCTATAGACAGTAGGTGGGGGCAAAGGGAAGGCAAAGACGGAGGGAGAAGAAGGAAATGAGGGTGGGGAGAGAGAGAGAGACAGAAGAGAGACAGAGATGGAACACAGAAAGACAGAGATCAGTGGTTACTATATTATACTTAGATAGGAGCAAGAGGTTCTGGGTTTCAATTGCATAGTAGGGTGATTACAGATAATGATAGGGTACTTTATATTTCAACAAACTAGTTAAAGGATTTAGAATACTTCCATCAAAAAATGATAAACATTTGAAAAGATAGGTATGTTTAACCTGATTTAAATATTACACAGTATATACCTTTACCAAAATATCACATAGTACCCACAAATATGTGCAATTTTTATGCACCAGTTAACAGTAAATTTACTTTAAATGAAACACTAACAAAAATATTTATAACATCTATAACATTGGCATATTATTGTGCATATTCACTAATAAACCAAATCTTTCATTTCAGTCCTCTCAAATGCTGTATTTGTACCAAATGCTGTATTTGTACAGGAAATCACTCAACCTCTCCTTTCTTACACACACTTGATTCTATTTTATTTAGTGTATGGTTCTGGGAATGGTACCCGGGGCTTAACAAATGCTAGGTAGGAGCTCTACCACTAAGCCATGACCCCAAACCTCATTCGATTTTTGTCCTCGTTTTATAATTCTACCTATCTCACAAATACCTGAAGAAACTAAAATCGAAAAGAAAGTGAAGGTAAAGTAGTTGTGATTACTGATAGAAATCTTGGAATAAGAATCATTAAAATTTCCAAGACCCTTCCTAAAATCTTTAAAAAGTAAGGAACAGAACAGTTTACATAATAAAAATCTTTGAAAGATTCAGGAGAGATGCTATTGATCCCCACCACTGTAGATGTCTAATTAATTTAGTCCATTGAACTAGACAGGAAAAACCAGTGAAAACTGTGGAATAAGATTGAACTTCCAAAGCAAAATCAACTCTAGGGGGAATTTAGAGAACTTGCCAGTATATGCCTTGGTCTATGTAGCAATAGACTGCATAGTAAGATGCAGGAGAGGGTGAAGAAGTCATAGTTAGACCTCGGAGTAGGCAGAGCTCTCACCAGGACTCACAATTTTGCAGCAGGATCCATTGATTGGTAGTTACAGATACAGGCTATCTGGAATTTTTCATTCATTTTGGGTAATGAAAGCCCAGGAAAATATTGCCAAATTGTTCCAGATCAGTAGCTCATATTTTCACTATCCTCAACTTAAAAAATCTTCAATTTCTAAATGTCAATTTTTTCTTTAATTTTCATTGCTACATTATGATATCAAGTCTGAAATAAGCAATATATTACAATCTGAAATCTACATATGTCAGCAATCTAGACCTCAGTAAAATTAAATATGTAAATATTTACTGTGAATCTTTTATATCTACTAGTTAGGAAGAATAAGATAATGCTTTCAAGTGTAAGGATCAGACTATTAAAACATAAATTACACAATGGAAATATATTAATCACTTACAATAGTGTCCGAAACACAGTTAATATCATATAAATAACTACATTGTTATCTTGATTAACATTTTGGACTATATGCCAGACATACATGGCTTTGTATATGCCAATTTTTACCTATTTAATTTTGTAAAAGTTGCATTTTGTAAGCCTCATATTCTCCTTCTGCATTTTGTAAACCTAATATTATCCCTCTGAACTAGGGATAATATTACATTCTAATTCATAATGTCGTCGGGTGGTTTACATTAATTAAAGTTTTTCAAATGGCTTGAAGACTAATAATAAAGATGAGGATGATGGTAGCAGCTAAAAATATGGGGTACTTAATGAGTGCTGGCGTAATACAAAACAAGCATTTCAAGTGTTTAGGAAAAATTCTAGCAATTACTATTATTTGGTATAAAAATAAAATATTTAGTTAATAATTATGAAGTACATGTAAGTAAGCATTAAGTACAATAACTGAGAGAATAGTACGTTTTGCCATAATGTTGCCTTGGTTCAAATATTTGTTGTATTCCTGTGGATATATTTCTCCTGTTATTATATTTTACACTATGTAGTGTAGTATGCTGGAATTAGAAAAATCACTTCCTGGCTGGGTATGGTAGCACACTTCAAATCCCAGAACTCTGGCAGGGTGGGTCAGGATTTAAAGTTTAAGCCCAGCATGGGCAACTGAGTGAGATCCTGTCTCCAAATAAAAAAGCGCTAGGGGATATAGCTCAGTGCAAGTGCTGTGGGTTCAAGTCCCAATCTCACAGAAAGAGAAAGAAAAGAAAAAAAGGAAAGGAAGGAAAGGAAAGGAAAGGAAAGGAAAGGAAAAGAAAAGAGAAAAGAAAGAAAAGGGACAAGAAAAGAACAGAGAAAAGTAAAGAAAAAAAAAGAAAAGTCACTTCCTTGGTGTTTGGTAACTAACACTCTTAGAACCAATATATGATAATTCTTTCTCTAGTTTTCATTTTCTAAAACTTTTCTATCCTACCTGCATGGATGGACAAGAAATAAATTGCCCAATTCTGTGAGGGGAAGTTAGGCTTTGGGAGTCGTTTCTATGGTTCTAATAATGAAAGTTGAAATAGCGATCCATTATAAACACACAAAAATATTGATCAGCAGGTAGATTATGGATGCAGAGCACACTATTCAGCTCAGTCTACCATAACAAAATACTGGAGAGTGAAATGGCTTATACACCAGAAACGTATTCTCTCAATCTCTGAAGGCTGGAAAACTGAGTTCAGATTCTGGTGAGGGCTCTCTTTCTTCTTGGTGTGCAGAGGGCTAACTTCTCAGTGTGTTCTCATAGGCTGGAGCTGGGGGACAGAGCAGGGGAGGGAAGAAAAAGTTCTCTGGCATCTCTTCCTTTGAGGGCACTAACTCCATTATAAATCTCCTACTGTCTTGGACTCATTTAAACCTAATCATGTCTCAAAAACACCCTCTTCAAAACACTTCATACTGGGACTTATTTTGTGTGTGGGTACCAGGGGTTGAACTCAGGACCTCGCATGCCAACAGGCGCCCGTGCCACTGAGTGATATCACCGGCCCTTTTTTCGTATGTGGGTTCCGGGAGTCGAACTCAGGGCCTCGAGCTTGCCACGCAGGCGCTTATGCCGCTGAGCTATCTCACTGGCCCCATATTGGGTCTTAAGGTTTCAGCAGAAGGATCTAGGGAAGGGACACAGTTAAGACCATAGCATGGATATAGGAGAATTTGAGAATCAGACAAAGGCAAAAGCTCAATGTAGGAATTACAAACCTTGTAGGAACAAATCACAATGTTGCAATGACCAGATATACTGAAAACATTGAACACAATCTTAATTCATTGGATTCTGAATCCCCAGACCTAATATGGTAGTCACTTCTCAGAAAATAAAGAAACAAGAAGTTTCAAAGCTAAAGATCAATACAAAGGAATGTTATAAGGAGCCCATGCAATTAAATATTAGTATATATTTGACTGTGGGTATGGAGATAGAAAAAGATAAGGAGAAGTTTGACAAAGAGATGAATCAATGTTTGAGCTCAAAAGCCTACAGCAATCAGATGAGAGAGCCAAAATGTGTGTACGGAAATACCTGGGCACAAACTATCTTGTTTTGACAAACTCAAATCCTTGCTAACTTCTAACCGAATTTGGGTGTGGGAAACACCAATGATTATAAAAGAAACAATACCTGGAGTTGAAAAAGCTAAATAGAGATTTCAGTTTCTTCCCATTATACAGAAGAGCTAATTCAGAATTTGAATCCTATCAAATTATGAAGGCTTAGTAAACACTTGGAGACCACATTGTAGGGACAAAGGCTAAAGCCTTACCTCAAAATTAAAAAGAAAAAAAAAGTTGAAACAATGCATGAAATAAAGTCTCTACAAGTTCACATTAAATATCCAGGATTTTTAATAACATCATGGAACAAAAACCAATATTCTTTTTAACATTTAATAGAATCCAAAATTCCTGCCGGATACTATTCTTAATTTTGAGTATAAAATAGAAAAAGAGAGACATGAAAACAAAGAGTCAAGAAAACCAAAAGACATAGGTACCCAATTATACAGTTGTTAGAATTAATAAGAAAAGACTTAAGAACATGTGAGTATATTGAAAAATTAAAAAGTGGTCAAATGAGGGAAAAGATAGGAAACCTCAGCAGAGTGAAGGAAGCTATACAAAAATAATCACATAGAAATTCTAAAACTATAAAATAGTTATTTTTAAGAAATAAAAACTTTATTGGCCTTGTTTAACAAACACTTAGGCTGCCAAAAGAAAAAAAAAGTCATTAAAAAACAGGGCAGATAAATAGACTTTACTAAATGTAAAGGAAAGGCCAAAAGTTTTTTAAAAATGAGCAGAGTTTTAATGACCTGTGGAAGAATGTTAAAGAACTAAATATGTATCTAACTGAAGTCTCAGAAGGAGGAGAAACAGAAAGGCATAGAAGAATAAATTTTAAAAATATGGTATTACACACAATGGAGTACCACTCTGCCATCAAGATAAACTTGAGTCATTTGTAGGAAAATGGATGCACTTCGAGACTATCATGTTAAGTGAAATAAATCAGACACAAAAGTTTAAATATTGCTTGGTTTCTTTTATGTGAGAAACCCAAGTCATAAATAAAGACCAAAATAAAAGGTAGATAATAAAAAGTAGAATGATAGATGCTTTTCAAATGGGAAGGGGATGAAGAGATTGAGGGAGGGGAGGGAAAGGGATGAAAAAAGGAATTAAAATGTGTTATGTACATGTTCTGACTCCACACAAGGAATGAGAACATTATGTACTGTAAATGCGTACTAATAAAAATGTAAAAATATTCAATGTAAAATAAAAATAGAAAGGGATAGAAAAAAATTAAAACTAGGTAAATATTCTGCAATTCACAGAAAATATCTCAACCTATAGATCTAGGAAACTCGATGGACCCCAAGAAGCATGCATACAAAGGGAACCATACCTAGACACATCACAGTCAAACTTTAGAAAACCAGAGATAAACAAAAAATCTTGACACAGCCAGAGAAAGCCAGCACTTTGTGAACCTGATTTGCCAGTACACTAACTTCTTTTCCAAAACAATGGCAGGCAGAATGCAATGGAACTGCATGGCCAAACTACTGAGGGTGGAACTATTAAGCATAATTCTAAATACAGAGAAAACAATGTTCCTATGAAACAAAACAATGAAATAAGACAGTGACAGACAAATGAAAGTTAAGGCAGTTGTTTGAAAGTTAAGGCAGTGTAAGCAAGAAAGGCTAAATTGAATTTGCCAGGCTGAAAGCAAAATAAGGAAAAAATAGAACCTGAACAGAAAATACATGGGTAAGCAAATTATCTTTTTGTAGTTAATATAAAAGAACATGCTGAATAGAATTGTTTTAACGTTATATTATGAGATCTATAACATTCAGTGCTGTAAGAGTTGACAACAAAATAACATGAGACAGGGATACATTAAATGAACATATGCCTTTGCAATTCTGTTATATACTGTGATAAATATTAAGTTATTATCTCTGAATCAACTGTGAAAAATTAAAGTGGAGACTGTTATCCTTAGAAACACTATTATACAAAAATATAGCTAAAAGCCATGAGATAATTTAATAAATATAAAATGGCTAATAGAAGGTATGAGAAGAATAAAGTAGAATTTTAAAGTAATGAAATAGAATATTTTAATAGGAACATGGTAGTACTAACTGTGATTTCATTACACGTACATCTACTAAACACTCAAATGAACTGAGAACAAAAATGAAAAAGATACAATTATATACTATCTATGAGATATGCACTTAATATATAAAGATAATGACAGAGTAAAAAATACATAATGCAAACATAAGCATAAGAAATATGGTGACCATATACTAATATCTGACTTTCAAATCTGCAATTAAAACCAAAATTAGATAAAAATATATATCCATCAGAAAAGGCTAAAATTATAAAAATTGGCAGCATTAAAAGTTGGAAAACCTAGGAATCAAATGTAACTCTTATGAATTGCTTGTGGGAATAAAAATGATACTTACTTTGGATAATAATTTTGAAGTTTTTGAAATATAGTTAAATATTAAATTAGCATATGACTTAGAAAATCTACTCATAAATTATTTCCAAGAAAAAATATATTCACTAAATGACTTCTAAATCTATGTTTATAATGACTTTATTTGCAATAAACAGAAATTGAAAAACCAGCTAGGGATATAGCTCAATGGTAGAGCACTTGCCTACTATGTAAGGCCCTGGGTTCAATCCCCAGTAATTTGGAAACAAAACAAAACAAAATCTTGAAAATCACATAAATGTTCATCAATCAGAAAATAGATAAAAAATGGAATGTTCATTAAGATAGAATAAAACTAATCACATACTATGAATAATAATGTAAGAGAGATAAATCTCAAAACTATGTTTAGCAAAATAAATCAAATACAAAACATTTTTAGTGTATTATTTCCTTCATACATATTTGAAAAAGAAGCAAACCAAATTTGTTGTAATAAAAATTAGAACATAATTTGCCTTTATACAAGGGAGGGCTGCTCAGAGGGGACACAAGGAAGACCTATGTTAATGGAAATGTTCTGTATACTGATGGAAGTAATGGTATATTGAGGGGTATACATTTGCCAAAACTCATGTAACTGTTTCCTAAAGATCTGAGAATTTTACCTTTGGTACATTTTTCTTTAATTGAAAAAAATCACACTTTTAAATAATGCTGCAGTTGAAATTTTTTTTTTTTTTTTGTGGGTACCGGGGGGTCGACCTCAGGACCTCGCGCGCCAACAGGCACCTGTGCCGCTGAGCGATATCACCGGCCCCTTTTTTCGTATGTGGGATCCGGGAGTCGAACTCAGGCCCTCGCACTTGCAAGGCAGGCGCTTATGCCGCTGAGCCATCTCACCGGCCCTGCAGTTGAAATTTTTAAGTTCATTTAATTTCAAGTCCTTTGCTTTTTCCACTCTTGCACACTGCACTCATTAACATTAAAGAAAGACAGAGATTTTAGATTATAATTTAGGTTGATATTTTGCCTACAAAAAGTAGCCTATTTTTGTTTTTCTAATAGCAACATCTTCCCTTTTTACAATTTGTTTTCTGAAGGTAAAAAAAAATAGAAGTGAGCCCCTTGGGAAGCTACGTCAAGCTCTTTAGAACTACAGGGGAGCCAATTAGCACAGTTTCAGGAAGTGCCTGAATGGAGATCCCAGAGAAATATTCCCATTATACCAACTACCCAGGCCCTTGAACACCATGTGGCTTTATAAAGCTTGTATTTCAACAGTCATTTAAAAAAAACGAGAAGCACACAAAACATAAAATTGTTCAGGAAGTCAGCATGTTGGGGAAGTTTGGGCTCTTTAATTCTGTTCCATCTTTCTACAACGCTTTTGTTATCTCCATTAAATAAGAGACAAATCTGGGCCTATGATCATCTGTGGGTCAAGAAAATATATAACCATGTCTATATATGCATGCATATATATATATTTATGTGTATATATATATATATATTTATGTGTATATATATTTAGATAGATAGATGATATATAGATAGAAAATTACAACTGTGTATTTCTCTGTCTTTATATTTTTCTCCACTCCTTGTGCATTCAGTCATTCATGCAACTGTAAAAGTTGCTGAGTTATTACTATAAAAGAGTTGTGGCAAACCTATGGCACGCAAGTTATTTGTTTTTCTTTTAAGACAAAAGATGTTAAATGTATAACTTGTTTTTTCTAAACTAAAACCTCAATATTCAAGGTTTAATTGCAGTGTTGGCACTTTGCGATAAGTAAGTGGGTTTTGGGCTGCATTTTCTAAAGGATTCTCTAAAAGATTCACCATCACTGCTATAAAATAATATTAATCATGTAGTTAAGGACAAATACAATACAGGTCATAGCTTTAAGAAGCTTGATGTAACGGTAATTAAAGGTGATACAAAGATAATGCTAAAACATCATGTTGCTGGAATAAAGGCAGGGCCACGGATATCAGGGAACATATATGACAGCCAGTTAAGAATGCATATGCATATATAGTATTTCTCAATGAGAGAAATAAAGCATTATTTATCTAATATGCATGCATTGCAAATCTTATCTCTTCCTTAAATGGGAAGTGCAGGATATGCATAACCCGATACTCTACAGAACAGATTGTGACACCTCCTTGGAGTATAAACATGGAGTCCATCTTATGGTTATTACCCATCTTAGATGTCTTTTTTTTAATAAATGGCACCTAAAAATATTTCCTAACAGCATTCTCTACTAGCACTATAGTTATAGTCTTATTGAAGAGAAAATTAAAAACTAAGAATGTAGACTTTACCTTCAAGTTCTTCTTCTTTTTTTTTTTTTTCAAGTTCTTTAGATAACGTCTTCCCTACTGTAGATTGCATACATATGTGGGAAAGGCACTGCATGACATTGATCCACTAGAGGGAAAAAGTCACCCGTCTAATTCTACATTTCAAACTGGTGAGTATTTCTTAATGACATCATCTTTATTTGTTTGATAACTCAAATGTTAGCCTAGAAATTACTAGTGGATCAATGGAAATATGTTATATCACTCAAAGTAAATTAATTAGATTTTCAAGATAGACCAATTCGTATTTGTAGATTACTACATGTAGGTTTTAATATAAGATCTTTAACATTTGTGATCCAAAAAATAGCTACCCACTTGAAAGTTAATTTATTATGTTATTCAATGTGCTACAAATTATATTACTTGGTCTATAATTTCAACATTCATGACACACAAAGTTGAATCACTAGGAGACAGAAACAGGTGGTACTGGGGTAATAAGTAAACTCTGTAAAAATGTTTTAAAAAATCCCAGGTAATATGTTTTAATTTTTTAATTTTGGAAATCAACAACTGCATTAAAAACACGAAATCCATACTCTGGTCCTTCCGCCATTTTTAATGTTTGTCGTCAGGATAAAATAGCTGAGATTACATAGCACATTGGATTCTCATCAGTTATTCATCTCCTCAACAAGATTCAAAGGCTCTCTATTGCTTTTTACAAGATAGCCAATTCAAACAATGCTGGGCAATAATTAAAAGGAAAAAATCTCTTTTCAAAGGGAGTGGCTGCACTGTTAAATGAGGCAGAGGAGTAAGCATTTAGACATGTGAGACCAGAACATCAAATTTGTCAATTGGGAAGTTCTGACGATATCACAAAGAAGTTTTTGGCACTGTTAAGAGCACAGAGAGCAAACAAGCACAGGTGTTTGAGGAATTGGAGATGTGGAGAGTAGTCTTTCCATGCAGAATATATATTAACGTAAATAAGAGATTCTTTATTTCAGAATTCATTTTGGCAACAAATCCACTGTTCATGATCACTTCTTGCCTTCACTTTTCCACTACATACTGATTTTGATAGTGTCTATGGTACAAAAATACATACCTGGTCTTTGTTCTTGACTCCTAGCACAGAGCTTCAAAAACCCTTGGGCTATCCTAATAAGAATTTCTTTGTTTCCCTAATGATGTTGCTTTTGGTAGGTCTCTAAATAGCTTCTGGATGGGAGTTGGTCAACAGAAAGACCAAATATGTGGTTAAATCATTGGCATTTGAGCCATCTTGACCTCCTAGGAAGAGCGAGGGGTTGGAGATGTAGTACAGTGATGTGGCCAATGATTCCGTCATTCACACCTCTGTGATGACACTTTGACTCTGGACTCCAGGGTTCAGTGGAGATCCTGGGTGAACATATTGAAAAGCCTGGAAAGTGGTGGAGCCTGATTACATGGGGAGAGTGTGTGGAAGCTCTGTGCTTCCTTCTAAACCTGACACTAAAGAAAACCTTTATACTAAAACTACAATTATAGGTACAACACAGTCTTAAATTCTTTGAATTTTTCAATAGAAATATTGAACCTGGTGGTGTTATGGGAACCTCCAAACTCATAACCAGCCTGTCACAAGTGCAGGTGGTCTGGTGATCATCAGATTAGGGCTGGTGTCTGAAGTTAGAGCGGTCACGTGCCACACTCAGTCCTTACCCTGTGAGTTCTCTGCTAACTCCAGGTGGTAGGCATCAGAATTGTATTGCTGTACACCCAGTGGTATCACACAAGTAGAGCTGATACAGATAGAGCTTTAAGGATCCTCATGACTGGACTTGTATTTAAGACCAGAGAGAGCATAATATTTTTGTAGGCATGAAAGAGATTTTTTCTGGTTTTTCGTTTTTTATTTTTGGTACCAGGAATCAAACTCACGACCTCACACTTGCCAGACGGGTGCTGCACCACTGAGCTATATCCCCAGACCCGCATGAAAGAGTTTTATAAGAAGACATTTAAAATAAATACATAAAAGATAACTAATTCACATAAAGTTATTTTATATATATAGTCAAGATTCTCAGTTTCAAATAATACAATAAACTGCTTGTGAAATATGTTTAGCAAACACACATTTTATACAAATAAAGTGTATGCATATGAAAGGTATATATAGCATATATGCATGTGTAAAATATGTGTTCTTTTTGTGCATAAAGTTTCTGTCATTAGAAATTGGCTTTTCAGCAAACCTGCTACTTTTCTTTTAGAATCTGAGTATCTTAGAGGAACAAAGTAGGGATCAGTAGACCAGAAAAAAATGTTTAAACGGGCACAAAAGAGGTGTCCTCAAGACCAGAATACTCACTCACTCTCTATGATATTTTAGACTTATATCTGCATTCCATTAAAATAATATAGAATATTATACCCAAAAATAATAATTATGAAAGCTGAAATGCTTATACCTGATAAACAGAAAACACTGACATATTTTTAAGGATTAGCGGAGACGGATATTGTTATCTTCCAAATTTACAGGCCCCTCAGAATGGGTAATCTCAGGGTCAATAAATACTTATTGTACAAGATAATATTCAGAGTAATGGAAAGAAAAGCAAAATGACAGATGCTACATCCAAATATTGCTTACAAAAAGAGCATCAGTTTGGTATTGAACTGCTTACTAGGTTATTCCAAGGAGGAAGACTTTGAAAAGAAAGCAGGTGATATCAAGTTAATTAGCTTAAAGATAAAGTCAAGCCACTTAGTAATCTGAGCAATAAAGTGGAATCTAGGGACTCATTCCTTCCAGTTCTCCATCTGTCAGATAATTAAAGCTATTTACCTTCTTTTGAGAGGGTTAGGAAAGATTAGTTAATTTCCTAAAGTATGTTGAAAGCGAAAGCTTTTCTTGTTTTTAGTAAGTCTGTTCCTTGCATTTACTATGTTAGGTATTCCTGTAAATCAGCGCTGGAGACCAACAGGTTCTACTACAGCAAACCAAGAACCTTTAGTAGGAAATGGATAAGAAATGAAAGCAAGAGAATTAGTTTACCACACTACTCAGGTTTAAAAAAAAATCTCTTGGTCTCCAGTAGAGGTACTAAAATTTTATTTATTCATCATCTATTATGGAATGTCCTCTATGTACTAAATTCTATAATGCATTAATGAAGCATCCTTTATTAAATAAAGATTTAATCATTTTATTAGTATTTACTTTTTTTTTTTTTTTTGTGGGTACCGGGGGTCGACCTCAGGACCTCGCGCACCAGCAGGCGCCCGTGCCACTGAGCGATATCACCGGCCCCTTTTTCGTATGTGGGTTCCGGGAGTCGAACTCGGGCCCTCGCGCTTGCCGGGCAGGTGCTTAAGCCGCTGAGCCATCTCACCGGCCCAGTATTTACTTTATATAAGGCTATGTGTTGACTTACATGCATTAATTCATCTCTAAAATTATAATTATTGAATATATTTTATTATTTCCATTTTGTAAATTAGGAAATGGAGGCACGGTATGTTTAGTTATATACCTAAGAGGTAGCAGAGCCAAAATAAAAAGTCTGTAGTTTGTGGTCATAGTTATTTATTGTCTACACGTGCCTAAATATAATGCCTATTAATGCTACATAATGTATTTGCATATGATAATTGCATTAGACAAAAGTATATCCCTGATGGAAATGGGTCTAGTACTGGAAAATGAGTATCACCTCTTAGAGAGAGGGTTCATATTTTACTCCAGTTCTGGTTTAGATCAAGTGATTTTTTAGTTTTATACCTATAAAGTAAGAAGTATAGCCTGAAGAATTTCCTGAGTTTCTCCATGTTTTGAGGTCATTCTCCTACAAGCAAAAGTTAATTCCTATGTGAAGTAATTTTATGCCATAATCTGACATTATTGTGGTATGCCTGAACACATTTTAAAGGCCAACTAAGTAGCTTAAATTTAGAGGATTAAAAAATTTTTCCACATTCTTTATCCTAAAAATATCTGATTTTTAAGGCCCATTTCACATGTATACAGAGTTATTGCTACTACCTACTATGAAATTAGGTACTTATTTGTTTACTGATTATCAGAATATAAGCTTTTTGAGGACAAAGAACATATTCATATTATTTCCTGCTGTACTCAGAGCACCTAAAGATAGTGCCTATTCCCCAGAAAAAAATGACGGTATAGTTATTCTATTTCCCAGAATAGTGCCCAGTAGATAGTAAATAGATATGGAATGAATAAATGTATGAAAGATAATTGCTAAAGGATTTAATGGCAAGACAAAAAAGCATTATCTGAGCTGTCTACGTAGTGTACAGAAAAAAAATTATATGCACAATTTCATCCCCTTAAAAGAGTTTCCTTACCCCTACATTTGGGCTAATATCTTATTCTCCAGACATATTACTGGAAGTTTGATAATATAGGTGTCAACATCTACAACTCCTCCTGGTAGACATCCAAGAGAGATTACCTAAAGCTTAACATAAAATCATCTGCTGTTCTAGTATCTTACATTTAAAAGAATAAAAGGGACTTATTTTTATTCAAAAAGTGTAAGAATTACCTCTTCTCCTCTGATACAGACACATACACACACACACACAAGACTGCACCCATTCATATATATACATGGTCAATGCCATCCACACAGTAGTTACTTTTCCCATCACCGTGTGTGTGTGAGGGTGTGTGTATGTGTGTGTGTGTGTGTGTGTGTGTGTGTGTGTGATTTGATGGCAGTCAATTAAGCAAACTGGGCTTTAGTTGCCTCACAGAAAAATTTAAAGTATTTGAATTTCCTGAAGTCTCCTAGTGGGAGTAACCAGCAATAGTCTATGCATCCCTTCTAAGTCAGAGCTAAATGATTCAGCAATTTATTTGATTCCTAATGTTGGATGACAGTGGGAGAAGGCTCACTTTTCTGGCCAATCCCAGCTATTCTAGTAGGGTTTATAAACAGGACTCTCTATCCACTTTTCATAGTTCTCACTTGAGCATGGTAGCTATCAAGCCCTCTAGGTTACTTGAGCAAATCTGTTGCTTTTCCTTGAGAAATTGGGGATATCAAAAGGTCAAAATTACATGTGATCCTGTTGAATATCCACATTCATAGATTATTGCAACTGACAACATCAGTAAATACACGATAAGACCTAACTGAAAGCTCAGTAAGTGCCAACTAGCAGTTGATACTTATCAGCGATTATCCTGTTTAAACCCTCCAATAAAACCACTTATAGAAGAGCAAATTGAGGAATAGAACAATTTTCAACTGTGTAAGGATACTAAACCAGGAAAGAGTGGGTCCAGGATTAAACAAAGAAGGCATATCTAAATCTTCCAAAAAATCTAAATATTATAGAGAGAATAACAAACATTTCAAATTTAAGATTAAATAAGGCACTATGTCAATTTACCATTTCTGTCCTAATGGTATGCTCATAGTCAAGGGCAAGGTGAATTCAAGGGCTTGGACCTAGATCCCGATCTGAAACATCATCAATTCCTTTACTTTATGGCTTAAAAAACTATAGCAACAAAACTTCAATACATTCTCACCTTCTACACATGAGAAAACATATTACAGTAAGCAGCAAAGTGATAATGTGTGACTACTTAGAGTTTGATAACAGCAATACATGTCAGGAAGGAGATTTAGTACATTATGCTAAGTAAAAAGTTCACATGAAGTACAAAGTAGCAAAAAAGGGCCGGTGAGATGGCTCAGCGGCGTAAGCGCCTGCCTTGCAAGCGCGAAGGCCCGAGTTCGACTCCCGGAACCCACATACAAAAAAGGGGCCGGTGATATCGCTCAGCGGCACGGGTGCCTGTTGGCGCGCGAGGTCCTGAGGTCGTCCCCCCGGTACCCACAAAGTAGCAAAAAAGAGCTACTGTCACTCAGAGCCTCTAAAATTATTCTAAGTTTTTAAACTTAGTCTACACCATACTGTCAAAAACATTCATTGTTGACATTAAATGGCTGGCTTTAATTAAGTTATTTATATCGATTTTACTCCAAATGTATTTGTTGAAAAGGTGCAGCGTATCAATAAATTGTGAGATTTTGCTACCCACTACAGCAACTCCTCTCCTGCACATAAATGATTTAATGAGATAATGGGACTGTGGAAGTGAGCACAAATCCACAAGGGAGCAGATGGTGCCAAAACGGTCATTTCTTGATGCTTGTAGCAAAGGGAAACGTTCAAAATGACCTTGGCATAAACACACCAGGAGGCACTTCATAATGTGCTTTGCAGCCATTTACAAAGGGTTTTTTTTTTTAATGTGATGAGTTTGATGAAAATAATAAGCATCTTATATCAAATGGTGGAAATAACGTCTTATGGTTCTGCTACCTGCTGTGGTATCATTTTCTGTCACCAAAGAAACCTAGAGAATGTTTAAGTTCCATAAGAAGGTTTTTAGCTGTCAGCATTTTAAGAAATTCCTTCATTGTTGTATCATATCATAAGTTTTTTTGGTAAATTATTGCTGGGCGCACAAATAAATCCTTTTGGCAACTATAAATCTGTGCAATGTCCTCCACCCCTAAGCTGAAATTTTTACATAAATTAATGAGAACATAACACAAATTCCAAAGGATGTTCCAAAATAGGAAACATGCAATATCAGTTTGCTAGGACAAATAAATAATTGTCCTAACAGCTACATCCAATATATTAATCATGCAAAGTCAAATGTTTAATGTCCATCTCAGTGTGTCTTCTTTATTCTATTTCATATGCTTCACAAATTTTCCTTAAGCAATTTTTGGAATAACTTTGAAATGGGATCCCCTAATTGTTTGAAATTCTTCTTCTTTTGGTAGTAATGGGGATTAAACTGAGGGCTTCACACATGCTACACAGCACTCTACCACTGAACTACACTTCCAGCCCTAGTTTAAGATATTTTAAACAGCTAAATTCATTTTCTTAAGCACTTCAAAGACTCATTGCTGATTTAGGATAGCAATCCATGTACAATAGAAGAATGCTTTCTAAATCCTAGAGTTACTGCTCTCTATTTTTTTTTTTACTTTATTAGTTATCATTTTTTCTTCCTTGTCACAGTTCCTTAAAGATTATAAATGGTGCTGGGCATGGTGGCACACGCCTGTAGTCCCAGCACTTGGGAGGCTGAGGCAGGAAGATCTCTGTGAGTTTGAGGACACCCTGGGCTACATAGTGAGTTCAAGTCTGAAACACATAGCAAGACCCTGTCTCAAAAAAAGAAGAAAAGAAAAAAGATTATGAATGGAAAGAATAAGGGTTTCATGGATACAAGCTCATGAAACCTAATCCTTTATCTTTGGTCTGAGAAGAGTATCAACTCTCCATGCCACTCTGAGAACAACTTTTGTCTACTGACATCATAGGAGCTGAGTCACTGTCAAGGTGTTAGGCAGTAATCATAGCTGTCAGTTTGTGAAAGTTTTCAGTATTGGAGAAGCAGGTTGGAAGTTTCTAGGGGTATCATTGTGGAGAATGTTCATACATTTTGAATGAACACCAGGTTCTAGAAAGTCTTCCTAATTCTTATATCCACTGTTGTATCCATTTCTCAAGGCCATTTACTCAAGCCTGATTCCACTGTTACAGCTTCCTAAGAGGTCAGTATCCACAGAATGGTCTTTACTTAGTCCACGTTTTTGTAACTAATCTGTCTCAGTGGCTGCCCATTGTCCACCAAAAACAAGAACAAAGAACACCCCCCACACACACAAACTGCCATTTTCACATCATTTTTCTCAATTTCCTCTTACCACATTATTTTTGAAACTACAATCCTTATAATCTATTTTTAATTTAATATTAATTGTTTAGCTTTGCCTTCCATCATTATTGTAATCAGACCTATCTTTCAACATTTCCTTAAATGTAATTTTCTAGCAAGGAGCTCTCAATTTATGGATATCTTCCTCTTTCTCTGACTACTAAGACACAAGGTCATCAAACACACAGCTAAGTTTTTAAACTATTGAGCATTTTCATGACAATTCATAAGAATCAAGTCCTTCCTCGATGTGAAAAGTATGCCATTCAGGGCTTATATGGACTGTCAGTGGTCACTCACTTATTGCTTCCAGTTTTAATTGTGCTGTGGATAAATTCCCCAGAATCTCTGCTGAAAGAGCAGACATAATATACACAAACCTGCTGATTCTTTCGCAGCTCCCAGTCAGCACTTTTGCTGAACAAATATAATTACATGAGAAAGAATATCTCTTTACAGTATATTTGGAGAATTATGTGAGAAACACAAACAGCCTTAAAAGAAATTAGATATACAAAACACTCTATTATATGAAACTTGCAGTTGATGCAAAAAATTGCATAATATCATAAGTCTATATTTTCATAGCTTTCTCATTGATTTTATGACTTGATGTTTTATTTATAATATTTATTTATCCTATTTTCTCTCCTATAGATTTCATGCTATTCCTAGTACAATTGAATTTTGCATACTGTTTGAAATAAAATAGTTCTACCAAATGAAATTGGAATTTCCCCAAAGATACACTTTTTACTGAAACCAGTAGAAAACTGAAAGGGTAAACCAAAAGCAATAGAAAATATACAGACAATTTTTGTAATCGACATTTTCTTTGTTTGGTGGAATGCTGCCCTTCCTCTTCTGAGCTGGAACAATACAACCTGATAACTAGAAGGGCTTTGCTTTTAAGACAGCTGCATGTGCACACTGAAACACACCCTTGTAAGAAGTTGTCTTTGTCAAAATAGTGAGGGCAGACCATCCACAAAAGTCTTAACTAAATTCTTTTCACAAACTCCTATTCCATGTTCTGTGTGTCCCTGTAAGAAACAGGTTTGAATCCTTAAATCCTTGGATCCAAAGGATGGGGGTGGTGGAGGGCAGTCACCTGACCCTGCAGTTCTTGCTATTCCTACTGACATTACTGGTGTATCTATGACATCAGTAAAGCTATGAGGTTCCCTGTGGTTTTCAATGATTTTTCTAGGTAGAAAGCATGAACAGAAGCATTTGCTCAACAATCCTCATTTATTTTTTAAATGGAGAAGTGTAACCAAGAATCTTCTGAGGCCATATATTTAGATGACCACTAGCCACTACTATCCCTGGCATAACAAACATAGCCATTTTAAGGAGAGGGGACACTTATTCTAGGTAACCACCCATTTACAGTCAATGTACCACTTCTGTAATTTTCAAATTCCATTCAAATCTCAAATTCTTAATGTTCTAAAACATTTTAGATTCCTTCTTACAAATGTTTTGATTTGATATTTTGATGTTTTGATTTTTCTCTTCAAGGCATGTTTGAGTCAATTGTCCTTGGCAATTAGTTCCATATACTGCCCTGATTTTGAAAATCACGAAGAAAAGAAGGGATGACTTTTTCTTCCAGAATAAGTCCGCTTTATGGGATAGCTGAGCCCTACTGCCTAGGAAAGGGGGAAAAGGAGCTGAAGCTTACAGGACTGACAAAAAACTTATAAATTTTTGCTAATATTGTCTTAACAGTATTAACTAAGCATTAATTAAGTTAACTAAGCATTGTCATTCTCAGTTTATAGATATGAAAAGTGAGGTTCAGAAATGCTGCCAGTTTCCTTTATATGAGAAACCCAAAATATAAATAAAGAGCAAAAGAAAAGATAGATTAAAGAAATAGATAATGCGCCTGCCTGGCAAGCGCGAGGGCCCGAGTTCGACTCCCGGAACCCACATACGAAAAAAAGGGCTGGTGATATCGCTCAGTGGCACGGGCACCTGCTGGCGTGCGAGGTGCTGAGGGCGAACCCCGGTACCCACAAAAAAAAATAAAAAAAAAGGAAATAGACCTTTTGCAAACTGAAAGGGAACCAGGAGATGGGGGGGTGGTAACAGAGTGGAAGTGGATGAAAAATGAATTGAGATGTGTTACATATGTGCACCAACTCTCCACGAGGAATGGAATCATTATGCACTGCAAACATGTACTAATAAAAAATAAAAATTGAAAGAAAAGAAATGCTGTCTATTTTGTCTCAGGATACACAGTTACAAGTAGTGGAGAACCTAGGTCTCCCTACTGCAAAATTTACTTGTTTCACTGTTTCTTTTTTGGCAGTACTGGGGATGGAGCCCAGGGTCTGGTGTATGCCAGGCAGGTCCTCTACCACTAAACTACATACACAGCACTTTTAGAATTTTTTTGCAACTAAAGCTAGACATTCCATTCAACCCAACTATTCCCCTTCTAGTTATTTCTCAAAAGAGTTAAAGACATCATATTATAGTGACACATGCATGCCTGTGTTTAAAGCAGCACAATTCATAATAGCTAAATCTTGGATGAATGGATAAAGAAAATGTGTATTTACACAATAGAATACTATTCTTCCATAAAGAAGAATAAACGAGTCATTTGTAGGAAAATGGATGTACCTTGAAAATACATTATTAAGTGAAATAAATCAGCCACACAAGTTTAAATTTCTCATGGTTTCTCTCATATGAGAAAACCAAAATATAAATAAAGAACAAAATAAAATATATAATAGGAAGTAGGAAAATACTTCTTTCCCAAATGGGAAGGAGATCAAGAGATGGTGGGGAGTTAGAGGAGGGGAAGGAGATTAAAAAAAATTCAGATGTTTTATGTACACGTACCACCTCCTCACAAGGACTATAATCATTATGTACTGCAAATATGTACTAATAAAAATAAAAACTAAAAGAATTATTTTGAGACAGGGTATCACTAAGTTGTTCAGGCTGGCCTCAAACTTGTGATCCTCCTACCTCAGCCTCCTGAGTAGCTGGGGTTACAGGTTTGTGCCACCACATCCAAAACTTATGCTGTCTCTTTTATAAGTGTTAGACATTGTCAGATAGCTAGTGAAGTGTTTCATATCAGGACTAATAATTATTTCACATTTAAATTATCACCATTTTCTTCATCTTTAAAATAAGTAGGCAAAGTGTCACTTGTATATTATGGATTAAAAAATTAATTTTATAATCCCTAATTATAAGGATGCAAAATCCTTATAATACAACTATAAGACACCTGCCCTGGAAAGCTTTCACCTTTCGGAACATGCAGTCACTTCCTTCCTTTTTCATTTCTGTACTCAGGCCTTTAGAACACAGAATATTGACTTTAACAGTGTTCAAATATTTTCTTCTCTGGACCAGCTTTTCAAGGAACAAAGACATTTAAAAGTCTGTCTTTCTTTTTTCTCCAGCTGCGTCTCTCAAGTTCCCAGAAACAGAAAGTTTTCTGCTTTACTAAAAATAAACATACTTTTTTCCTGGTTATCAAACTAGAAAAAGGTCATGATCCTTATAAGTAACTTTTGGTTGGGGTAAAAAATTGTCTATATTCGAGCATGGAAGTTATACAATGTCTTAGCAGGTAGCTTGAGACTCATTTTATATAATCATCAGTTACATTCAAAAACTTGGTAAGATTATTCAAAGAAATATTTTTTGGGTGGGAATAAGGTAGAGATATGTCTCACAAAGTTTAATATCACAGAAATATTATTTATTTATTTATTTAATATTATTATTATTATTATTATTTTTGTCTTTTGAGACAAGGTTTCACTATGCAGTTCAGGCTGGCCTTGAGCTCATTTTTTAGCCCAGGCTGGTCTCGAACTTGCAATGATCCTCCTGCCTCAGCCTCCCAAGTGCTGGGATTACAGGCATGTGCCACCACACCCAGCTTGCAGAAAGATTATTTAATCTAACACATGAAGAACAACTGTATTGATAGATTAAATATATTAATTATTGACTAAATCTCTTCATCATAAGAAAAAACATGGTTCTCAATCATGTATGTTGAGATTATTTTTTAAATGATTCCTAAACTTAAAAAAGTTTTATTTTATTTTATTTTATTTTATTTATTTTTATTTTGGCTTTCTGTATCATCTTCCATTATTTAGCATTTATGGCCTTGTCCAGAAAATGTGTCTATTATTTGTTCTTATTAGAACAGCAGTTACACAAACTAAAACCCTGGTTAGCCGGAGACTTAGCAGCACTGTCTTCTCAATTAGACCACAACTGCTAGCCAGAGGGTGACCTCTACCTGAGGCAGTAGATCCACTCCTAAGTTCTTGAACCTGGATCATTTCTCTACCTTTTCTCTGTCCTTCTCTTAACCAAATGCACTAAGAAAGGAACAAAAATAGACCAATCCTTTATGTCCTTCAGTTCACAGACACACGCTAAAGTCTTGCAGCTTTCTGCTGTGCTAACTGGCTACGTTCTGTGGGAATTTTTCCTTGGGAGGAATCAACAAAGCTATGCAAAAGAATAACATCCAGGTGTTGTCCTCCAGAGCTGCATATTAGTAAATATCTGCGCAGAAGTCAGCAAAATACTACCACAAATATCAAAGGGTGTGAAATATTTTCCTTCCTGCCTTTCTATAAACTTTGTTCATTCCTTCTAGAAATCCAATATTCTCATGTACTCCAATTTACCAAAATCTCAAAACTTCAAATCCCTACAAATTAGTGTGGTTGAAAAGAAAACTAACGTGTGCTTAGAGGGCTTTTAAAAATTGTGAAATATACATTTATGCACATGTTGCCATAGTTCAGATCTCGAATGTCTTACAAGGCCCACGTGTTGGAGGCCTGGTGCCAGTGATGCTGTCAGAAGGTGTGGAACCTTTAAGAGAGGGGACCTACTTGAAGGTTTTTAGCTTATTTTGGTTAGGCCCTTGAAGAGGATAGTGGGATCCTCATACCCTCCTCTCCTTTTCTTTTGCTTCCTGGATCATGATGAAGTAAGCAGCTTTGCCATTTGCTGTCTCCATGATTTGCTGTTCACAGGCCCAATGCAAAGGGCCACTCAGTGAGGTACTAGAACCTCCAAAACCACAAGCCAAAATAAACTTCTTGCCTTTGTAAATTAATTGTTTGAGGTATTTTGTTATAGTAATGGAAACTTAAGACACAAACATACAGACTTATATATACACATAAACACTTATTATGATAATATGCTACTTATTATGATAGTATGCTACTTACTTATTATGATAATAATAAGCTTTATATTATCATAGATTTTGGGAGGAATCTAATGCAAAGTACTGCTTTCTTTCTGAGGTATCATCATCCAACCTCATCTGCTATTTTGGCATTGTGTTTATAAAGCAGCAAAAATGTCACAGCTCCTTGTTTATGTCAGACCAATATGTCCACTGTTTCAGTTAATATATAGATGCCCCCCCAAAAGCTTCATGTGCTCATAGGTGGGTCCTTGGGGAGGTGATTGGATCATGGGATATGATACTTATCAGTGGATTAGTCCACTGATGAGTTCATAGCTAAGTGTGATTTAGGAGGCGAAGCCTGGTTGGAGGAGGTGGGTCATGATGGTGTGGCCTGGAAGTGTCTATCTCCTTTCCGCCCACCTTGATCCTTCTCTCTCCTTTCATGCCATCCTGCCTCATATTTAGCCAACTGCAGACTGAAACCTCTAAAAACTGTAAGCCAGAATAAACTCCCTCTTCTTAGACTTGTGGGTATCAGGTAATATGTCTCAGTGATGAGAAAGTAAATAAGACATCCACCGTCCACCTACAACAGCACAGGTTAACATCTTGCTATTCCATTTCTATAACAAAACAGTCCTGCCATACCTCTTGTCTGTATTTCTGACTAAACTTGAAACCAAGCCTTTGTTCATCCAGAACGATAGAGGAATACATGGAACATAGATATGATCTAAAGCATTTCACAAGCATTTTTTCTGAGACTCAGTACATAGTAGATGATAGGATGGGGTCATCTAATGAAGCCAGACCAGAAGCATGAAGTGATCTTCTCTGAACTATGAGAACAAGAATGCCAGCTGCATGTCCAAGCAGAGAATGTCAAGTTGCAGTGACTCAGAGCTAAGCTGAATGCAAGTGGAAATTTTACAGGGCCCTGGGAAAGTAGTGCAGACTATCTGAGGATAATCAGGAACCATGTTGGCATGGATGTTCAGGTAGCAATCAATAGACTTTAGTGTCACTGTGTCCTTCTTGAAAACAACAATTTTACAAATTTTAACACAGGGAATGACTTTACTATCCTTACCAACTTGAAGCCAGTTCATTAAAGCTCAAAGTGTGCCATGACTACTTTTATCACATTTTAAAATTATACATGGGCCGGTGAGATGGCTCAGCGGCTTAAGCGCCTGCCCGGCAAGCGCAAGGGCCCGAGTTCGACTCCCGGAACCCACATACGAAAAAGTGGCCGGTGATATCGCTCAGTGGCACGGGCGCCTCCTGGCGTGCGAGGTCCTGAGGTCGACCCACCAGTACCCACAAAAAAAATAAAATTATACATAGCACACATTATTTTTATATCTGATTCATAAATTTTTATTTTTAAAGTATATGCTGAAATTTCCATTGACCTTAAATAGGTCTTAATAACTTTAAACAACTGAGTAAGATCGACATTCCAGGGTACTGGGTAGATTCCACATCTAGATGAGAAGATGGATATTTTGTCTGGTTTTCTGTCTTCACAGGAAGACAGGAGCCACTAATGCCCTCCAGGTGTATAGTATTTAGTTCACTGCTACCTGCTAGGCATGGAGCAAAAATGTGAGTCAGATGAATGCATCTTTGCTAAGTTCCCAAAACATACAGAGTAATTAGCTCTAAAGTTATTCTCATTTTTAATTGCATTTTTAATAATGCAAGCACATTACTGGTTGAAAAATAAAAGAACATTTTGACTTTTTATTTTTTTTAGTACATTTTTGTTTTTGCTTTGTTTTTGAGACAGGTTCTTGCTATGGAGCCCAAGTTGGACTTGAAGTAGTGATGGTCCTGCTGCCTCAGCCTCATTGGTGCTGGGATTATGGATGTAATCCACCAGGCCAGACTGATTCTCTAAATGGAAAAACATATTCCAAACAAAGGAGAAAATAGACATCTTGATATATTATTCAGGTACTGAATTTTATAAAAAAAAAAAAAAAAAGAAATTACATACCAGTAGCCCGGGCTTCTTAAAATTAAATTGATTGGTGCAAATTAGGTTGAGCCAATTCTGATAAGGTCTGATGTAAAACAGATTCCATAGACTTAAGATCTTTGATACTGTCTCCATAAAAATGTTACTCTGTGGACTTCTAAAGTCACTGAGCCACTCAACAAGCTATTAAGTCAGATACAGCATACTATCTGAGGATAGAAAATGCTCATGACATCTTTGTCTTTCAAAGTAGTGGCACAGTGATTTTAATTTCTGGGTTCATTAAAATATTCTTAGTCACTCTATTAGGCATCCACAGAATATGAGAAGTGAAAGTTGGGAAAACATTTAAGAACACACTTTTCTTGAACTAATTTTTAAAATACTACCTACCTTAGCTAGTTATTTAATCTCAACAGCTTCTCTTTTAATTTCATTTCATGAATACAGAAAAAGAATCATAATGTGTCTGTGTACATACAACAATTTAAACAGTTTAAGAACAGAACTCTAGACTTAAATAGCAAACCAACTAGTCAACCACTCCACTTGGATGCCTAATGAACAGATGAGAATGAGTACACCTTGAACTGACCTGATTCCCATCCCAACTGCACCTCCTACAATCTTCTCAGCATGTGGCACTGAATTCCACAAGCTAGTTTGTTCAAATACCTCTCTGCTCTTTTTCTCACAAGTACCTCACATACAAACAATTAGGCAATCCAAAAAGCTCTGATTTCAACATACATCAGTGATATGACCACTTATTACCATCAAAGCCATTAAAGTCCTAGAACTATGGCTGTTGAATTTTGATGAGCATCAGAGTTTTCTGGAAGACTTGTTACAACTCAGACTCCTGAGCCCTATCTACAACTCGTCTCTGGTGCAGAAAGTTTGGGGTAGAGCACACTGGTGTTGCTGCTTGCTCCAAATAGCACCCTTAAAAACTACCACCCTATTAAGTCACCATTGCCTCTTCTCTAGTCTATTTCATAGACTTCTCTGCTTTCCCTTTTTTCACTCCTTGCTCCCTGAAATTTGTCCTCTGGAAAGCAATCCAAATGGCTTGCTTTAATTCTAAGTCCTATTATATCACTTTTCAACTTGAATCCTCCACTCTATGGCTTTCAACTTGTGCAAAGAGGAATCTACACACTCTACAATGACCCACAAAACTTTACAGAACCATCCCCAACTGTTACATACTTAAAACCTCTCATTTTCCCCCAACTACACTGAAGAATGCTCTGTGAATATTCTAGCACATTTCCATGTAGGTGCTGCTCAGTTGGCTGGTCTCTATCTACAGCACTCACTTGGTGGCACTGGGCATTCCCTCAGAGTGATGATTTATCAAAAGGCCTTTAGTTTCCCCTCAGCACTCACATAGAAGGTGCTTACAATTTAGTAAATGTGTTTGCTTCTTTGGTGTTCATCTCCCTCTATGAAAATGCAAGCGATTACAAGAGCAGAAACTTGGCACAATTGGTTACTCACTGGATTTTCAGCACCTGGAACAGCACCTCACACCAATTTCTGCTTCTCCATTTTTGGACCAATTGTTGGAGAAAATGGGTGAATATAGACCTAAAGAAGGACTGTGAAATTAATGTAAGAGTACCTACTATACTTTTGTATCAAGAACTGTGCTAAACACCAACTATGTGACAGTATTAGGAACACGAACCATAGCTAATTTATAAATCCTACTAAGTGAACCTGAGGTGGACTCAGAGAAGCTAAAAATTTATCTTGAATAACACAAGTGCATTTACCTGCCTAGAAATCCATGTCAACACTTTGTGGCCAGGTAGCAGCAGTTCTTTTCATTGCACTAAGCAATGAATTAGTTAGAACAGATTAATTTCTTTGATAAATAATTTAATTGTTGATATATACGAGTTATTTAAATATAGGGCAAAAATGATAAATTTTAACAGAAAGTCTTCATTTGTAATCTCAAAGAGGAGAACACATCCCTAAGCACTAATTTATACATATTAATATACACTAATTTATCTATATGTATGCATGTATAAAATTAAAAGAAAAGGTGAAGTACTACAGTCCCAGGAGAATACAGTACATAATAAAGGGTATTGTGCTAGTTTCAGGAATTTAGTTTGGACTTGTTACCTATAAGCTGCCTAGAAATTGACAAGTGAGGCACATTCACTGTCCATCTGAAGGTCAGAATGAAAATCTGACTGGGAGGTTCACATGTTGGACTGGTTCTAGAAGAGCTGGTTAATAAGATCATGACTATGAATGGTGTCTCCAAAGCCAGGCATACAGAGTAAGGGACAGGACCAGATGTGGCAATGGGAAATTCTGGTATTATAGAGCCCAAATAAAAAGTGCTTCACAAGAAGAAGATATTTAACAGTGTCACAAGTAGTGAGTAACTTATCAAGATTAGACTTCAAAAATATGTCCATAATGGGCCGGTGAGATAGCTCAGCAGTGCAAGTGCCTGCCTGGCAGCACGAGGTCCTGAGTTCAACTCCTAGTACCCACATAAAAAAGAAAAAATATATATATATGTTCATTAGCCAGATGCACATACCTTTAAACCTTGAACTCTGGGAGGCTGAAGCAGAAAGATCTTAAGTTCAGGTCCAGCCTGGACAACTTAGCAAGACCCTGCCTCAAAATACAAAATTTTTTAAAAAGCTCAGTGTGAGATTCTGAGTTCATTCTTTAGTAATGAAAAAAAAAAGTCTGCAATGTTCTTATACACACTAAAGTATTTAGTGACAATGTTTTTTGGAGAAGTTTTAAGAGCAATGAAAGACAGTTTAGAGGGGTTTGCAGACTGAGTAGGAAGGGAAGAAAGACACCATAAAACAGATTTCAAAAGGACTTCAGGGTTGCTGCTGAACAAGAGTGCTAGAAACTCAGTGGTAATGTCCAGATGAATTAGTGTGATTACATTAAAGAAATCTATTGACTTTATTTTACATAAATGTCATACATGAAATGAATTCTGGTGTCAAGGCTTTCCAGTTAGAGGGACAAACACTTCTGAGCATTTGTCCCATATCAGAAATTTCATGAAGTTCTCTCATAGGGATGACCACATGAAACCATGTGTGGAGTATCAAATCCATTGAGTAACATAATTGAGATTACTTTTCTGTCAATTGCTTTCCCACAGCCTGTGTTCAATATATATCTCCAAATTCATGTTCAGTCAATCCTAAATATCCTATGATTATGGGCTGACTCATCCTAGTCCAGATCTTTACACCAGTTAAGTTCTACTCTTAGTCACTCACGCCTTTTCCTTGGGACTTTCACTCATCAGGGACTAAATGCCTAATAGGTGTAGTGTGTAATCACCTAGATGTGGTTGGAAAATACTCTGGAATCAGCTTGGATTATTGTTTTAAAGACAAAAATATGAACTGTTTTAAATTCACCAGTCATCTGTACAATATTTCATTTTTGCTTCTCACTGTCATTGCTACTTGTTTAAAAGGTTGAAATAAGGTAGTTAGATTTATATAGTGTCTTTCTTTTAAATAGCATGGTGACCTTTATCATCTGTCCTCACAGTATCTGTAGAAGAACAGGCATTATTCTCATTTAACAGCTGACAAAACAGTCACAGAAGCTGAAGTGATTCTGTTAGATTATATTCCTTTATATTCTTGTTAGCAGTGATCTAACACTGCAAAATTCTTTATGAAATGTGTACCTCTAGGGAAAAATAGCTATGTAAATTGTGGTTAAGTCCCAATTCCCAGGGATCTAGGCCATTCTTTTAACATAAAACAGAAGGTGAAGTTAACAGAGAAAACATAGCTTATTACTTCCATTAAACATCATGTAACAAATATTAAAAGAACACAGCATTCATCTATATTTAAATTTGTAATTAAGAATATATCTTTTTGACTATGTATAAATCCAGAGCTTGAGAGGCTGAGACAAGAAGATTATGAATTCAAGGCCAATGTGGGCTACATAATGAGTTTGAGGTCAGTTTGGGCCACAAAATGAGACCCTGTCTCAATAAACCAAGAAGAAGAGGAGGAGGAGGATGGGGGAGAATCTTTTTAGCTCAAGTCTTCAAAACAAAAAATTTTCCAACATCTAATTGTATTTCCATACTTTCTTCACTTCAAAAACTGTGGCTTTTCTCATTCTAACACCATCTGTTAACTCTACTTATTACTGTCAAACAATGGAATACAAAATCTCAGAGTTCCAAGAGAATGAAGAAAATACCAGTTGGAGGTAAGCCAGTACTTCTCTTTCTACTTGATTTCATAAAATCTACTTACTAATTTATTAATCAAAGTATGACAGTGGCTTACTAGCTAAATAATTTGCAGTGGCCCTAGTAAGCTATATACCCTATGATTCCATGTCTACAGTTTATCCATCATTCCAGGACAATTTTTATATAATACCTTCCTTCTATTAGATTCTGAGATTTCTGAGACACTCTCACATAGGCATGAGGTGTGTGAAAAAAAAAAAGAGGGAGTAATTACTTTATGGTAATCATTACAGTAAGCACCTTAAGGACATCACTTTATTTAATCACACAGCTCGACAACCCTATGTCCTACCACCATCACTATTACCCTTCCCTGTGCTTTCCCAACTACAATGGGCAAATTGCCTGAGGAACTTGTTAAAGTGCAGATTTAGGAATCAACAGACTTTGAGTAGGGCTGTATTCCTGCATTTCTAACAAGCTTCTGGGTGAAGATGTGTAGACTACAATGTGTGCTTGGCCTATCCGAGATCTCACTGAGTGAAACAAGGCAGGAAGAGTATAAATAATTGTGAATTGATCACAGAAATATTATTGATATCGGAATTGATCAGCTGGTTCTATTCCAAAGCCAACACTCTTCATCCAGTTTCAGCAAACAGTGAATAATGCCCAGAGGCATTATTGGATTAGCCTGGCAGATTCTTTTAACCACAGCTCATGCAGCGTTCATTCAACATGGCCTACAGAGTCTAATATTCTTACTATATGGTCCTTTTCTGAAAAATTTTGCCAAAAGAAGAGCAAAGTCAAGCAGAAAGCTCATATAAGGGAGGCAATTATAAAGACCAAAGCAGAAATTAATTCAATAGAGACTAAGAAAATACTACAAAAAATCAAAAACTCAAAGAATTGGTTCTTTAAAAAGTTAATTAAAATAGACATACCCTTAGCCAAACTTATCAAAAAAAAAAAAAAAAGAAAGAAATAAAAGACTCAAATCCATGTAACTAGAAATGAAAAGGGTGAAATTATAACAGACCCTGAAGAAAGCCAGAAAATCATCAACACCTATTTTGAGAACCTGTATTCTAATAAAATGGAAAACACAGAAGAAATGGACAGATTCCTAGATACATATGAATTACCAAAGCTGAATCAAGAAGATATAAAAATTCTACATAACCCAATATTGGTCAATGAAATTAAAAATGTAATTAAAAATCTCCCAACAAAGAAAGTCCAGCCCTGATAGATACACTGTTGAATTCTATAAGAAATTTAGAGAAGATTTATGCCGCTACTTCTCAAACTCTTTAATGAAATTGAAAGGGAAGCAATTTTCCCAAATTCATTCCTAGAAGCAATCCTTACCATGATAACAAAACCAAAGAAGGATCCAACCAAAAAAAGAGAACTACAAGCCATTCTCCCTGATGCACATAGATGCAAAATCCTCAGTAAGTTACTAGCAAACAGAATGCAACAAATTATCAAGATTATACACCACGACCAAGTAGGATTCACCTCAGGAATGCAGGGATGGTTCAACATACCAAATTGATAAATGTAATACACTATATTAACAAAGCCAACAACAAAAACCATATGATCACCTAAATAGATGCAGAAAAAGCGTTTGACAAAATCTGACACACATTCGTGATAAAAACCCTACAGAAAATTGGAAGAGATGGTCTTTATCTCAATCTGATAAAAGCCATCTATGACAAATCAACAGCCAACTTCATATTAAATGGTCAAAATCTGCAAGCTTACACTCTAAAATCAGGAAGAAGACAAGGATATCTATGGTCACCACTTTTGTTTAATATCGTCTGAAAACATTAGCCAGAGCAATTAAACAAAAGAAATAAAAGGAATCAGGATAGGAAAAGAAGAAGTTAAATTATCATTATTTGTGGATGATATGACATGCTCTATGACCCCAAAAACTCCACCAAAAGATGTCTAGATTTAACAACCAAATTCAGTAGTGTAGCTGTATACAAACTAAGCACTCAAAAATCAATAGCATTCCTGTACACAAATAACAAACTCGAGGAGAAAAATTAGGGAAACCACAACTTTCCCAATAGCATCAAAAAAAATGAAATACTTAGGAATCAATCTAACAAAAGAAGAAAAAGAACTTTACATTGAAAGCTACAGTACTCTGACAAAGGAGATTGAAAAAGATATCAGAAAATAGAAAGATACCCCTTGTTTTTGGGTAAGAAGAACCAATATAGTGAAAATGGCCATACTTCCAAATTGTTATATAGATTTAATGCACTCCTGATAAAAATACCAATAGCATAACTCACAGAATTAGAGGAAATAATCCTAAAATTCATTTGGAATCAGAAGAGATCTAGAATAGCAAAAACAATTCTGGGCGACAAAGGCAAGGCTGGAGGAATCATAATCCCTGACTTGAAATTACACTACAAAGCCACTGTGATAAAAAACAGCATGATACTAGCAAAAAAAAAAAAAAAAAAAAAAAAAAAGAAGACCCAAGGATCAATGGAACAGATTAGAAGATGCAGAACCAACTCCAAAAATACTCAGCCCCCTTATATTTGACAAAGTTGTCAAACACCTTCACTGGAAGAAAGATAGCCTCTTTAATAAATGGTGCTAGAAAAACTGGCTTTCCACATGCTAAAAATTAAAACTAGACCCATATCTTTCACCATGCACCAAAGATTGAAATGAATCAAAGATCTAAATATTAAAACAGAAAAACGGGCTGGGAATATAGCTCAGCGGCACAAGCACCTGCCTGGCAAGTGCAAGGTCCTGAGTTTGATTCCTGGTACCTAAAAAAAAAAAACAGAAACAGTAAATCGGCTGGAAGATACAATAGGTAGAACTCTTGAAGACAGTGGTATAGGCAAAGACTTTATGAACGAAACCCTGATCACACAGGAAATATTACAAAGAATCAACAACTGGATCTCACATTATTAAAAAGCTTTTGCACAGCAAAAGAAACCACCCACAAAATGAAGAGACAACCCACAGTGTGCGAAAAAATTTTTGCCAGCTGTTCCTCAAAGGACTAATATCTAGAATACATGAAGAACTCAAAAAAAAATCAGACTCTCCCAAATTTAAAGACCTAATCCAAAAAATGGGCATCTGAAATGAATAGACACTTCTCAGATAAAAGAAGTACAAATGGCAAATAAATATATGAAAAAATGTTCAACATCATAGGTCATTTGAGAGATGTAAATTAAAACAACACTGAAATTCCATCTCACTACAGAAAGAATGGCTGTTACCAGGAAAACAAAATAACAAATGCTGGCAGGGGTGTTGGGGAAAAGGAACCCTTCTTCACTATTGGTAGGAGTATGGATTGCTGCAACCACTGTGGAAGTCAGTGTGGTGATTCTTCAAAACAGTAAAATTAGAGGTTTCCTTTCACTCAGCTATTCCCCTTCTTGGTATCTTCCCAAAAGAATTAAAAACATCATACCACAGTGATACATGCACACCCATGTTTATAGCAGCATGATTTGTAATAGCTAAATCTTGGAAACAACCCAAATACCCACTGACTGATGAATGGATAAAGAAGATGTGGGTTGTTGGTTTTTTTTTTTTTAATATAATAGAATACTACTCTGCCACAAAGAAGGATAAACAGGACATTTCTAGCTAAGTGGATACACAATGAGAACATACTCTTTAAGTGAAATGAATTGGACACTCATATTTACTGCATTGTTTTTCTGGTGTGAGAAACCGCAAGTATAAATAAGGACCAAAATGTATAATAGACATTGGGAAATGGGTACAAAATGTTCAAATGAGAAGGGGAACAAGTGAGAGGGTAGGGGAAAAGGAAAGAAGAGACAAGGAAAAAAAAGAGAATAGAAGGAAACAATATTTATTACAGCATTATTGATAAGACAATGGAAATTATGTAATCACTCATCAGTAAATAAAAGATTAACTAAAAAAAGTGAAATGAATGTTTCTAATCCACTGGGTTAATATAAGAGCTCTTTTATATCACTGTGTGTCCTTTCATCTGCAAGTTTGAAGACATGCAATTGTGCATTTTATATATTTGCTTTATATACTCATGACCTCAACTTTGAACAGTGGCCTTTAGAGTAATCTTTTATTTATTTATTTATTTACTTATTTTTTTGTGTGTGGGTACCAGGGGTCAACCTCAGGACCTCGCACTCCAGCAGGCGCCCATGCTGCTGAGCGATATCATGGCCCCCTTTTTGTATGTGGGTTCCAGGAGTTGAACTCGGGCCCTCACGCTTGCCAGGCAGGCGCTTATGCCACTGAGCCATCTCACCGGCCCCATAGAGTAATCTTTTAAATACTTATCCAAGAAATATTCAAGATGGCCTACTGGGATGCAGAAGAAAACAGTGGGACTTCTATTTGTATTTATTCTACATTGTTTTGTTTAAAATGGTGTATGTCTGTGTATGCCTTGTGATTATTCCTGAGTGTATATGACAGTGACCTTCCCAATAAATATTTAATGAGTAAATAGCCATGTTTGTATTTTCCCCATGCCCAGCGTAGTACCTGAGGGAGCATATACACAGTGAATTTTTACAATGTTCATTTAGTAAATTTTTTCCTCTAAAACCCTAGCTAACTTTTATTAAGCTTTTATAATTTTGGATGAAGGAATATAGTAAGAAAATAAGTCAACCTATCCACATGGAGTTGAAAAGAGTAGTGAAAGGCATCAGAGGCACAGAGGTCACACAGGAGGAGGAAAAGTCTCCAAGAATAGTCCAGCAATGCAGCACATCATCCCTGAAGGCGGCGGGTAATGCTGTCTCTGAGTTGCTGAAATCCTCCCCAGGTTACCTCTAATAGGTGAACCCTAGGTATTGAGCTTTTTTCTTCCCTTTTAGTACCAGAATTGTTGCTTTAAAGCATCAATTTTTACCCTAAACTGCTGCAGAAATTTGTCTCAGTTCACAAAGACTCTACAAATTCTTTTATGCATAAATCCCCCAGCTTGGGACTTTTTCACCTAATTTGGCTGTTCATTCTTAGAAGTGAATTATAATAACAGACTGGCTAACTTAAGAAGCTGCCATAGAAATGGAGATTCAACTGCAGTGTTGTTCCTGGGGCTAAAATATTCACTGGAGTGAGATGCAATGGCAGCACCATTACACGGCTCTTGGATTTTATTCTTGGGGTAAGATACTCAGCTATCTTAGACTGAAAAATCTACCATGCCCTAAACAAAGTTCATGATGCTAGGTAATATAGTCCTACTTTTAAACTTGGTAGCCATCCTACTAGGTAGATATTACACCCATTGCAAATGTAATGGGAACTAATAGAACTGGGATAGCCTTTGTCTACATTGGTTCTTCTCAAACTGCCTGCTGAAACCATAAGATTTTGGTTTTGTTTTAAATTTTCCAAACTAATAATGATAACTACAGAACACAATAAAAATACAATCTCAGAAGCAGTAAATGAAAACCATACTAAAAACCATACCCTTTCTTGTTTGTTATTTGGTTCAATAAACGTACAATCGCCATTAAATTGTTATGAACATTTGGTGGCATGAACTCTTAAATTTTGCATGTGTTTTGGTACAGAGCAATAACATGAAGAACTCACAGACTGGCAGAAATCCGCAGCCCCCACTTCGAGTAATGCCCTCCTGTATGACACAGATCTTTGAGAACAATACCCTGCACACGGCTGCTCACAAAGAACTTTTTCTTTACTTAGCTCCTCATGGTAGGCTTACCATGCCTTAGAGCTCAGGCTAAATGAACTGAACTCAGCACTGATGCTTACGGGATTTACTGGATCAGAACGTGAGCTGTAGCACTCACCACTAGGCAAATGCTTCATAGTGTAAGTCTCATTTTTCTTGTCCAAAAATATGGGATAATGACAGAATAAACTCAACAATATTATTTTGAAAATTGAATGAGACAATGCATGAAAATGCTTAGTGCACATACATATTAGTGCCTTAGAAATGCTCAAGTATTTGTTGTTGTTACTCTTATTAATAACTACAACAAAAATACCTTTATCATCATTTCTGTTTCTTTATTATCTTAATGTATGTATTCTCTCTTTCTTTCCTTGTCTTTCTCATATTTCAACACTATGCTGCATGTCAACACTATCTAGTGATCTTTTTTTTATTTTTGAAACCTCCAGTTTGTATTCTTTTTTTTTTTTTTTTTTTTATGGGTACTGGTCCAGCAGGCCCCCGTGCTGCTGAGCAATATCACTGGCTCTTTTTTCATATGTGGGTTCCGGGAGTCGAACTCGGGCCCTCACGCTTGCCAGACAGGCACTTATGCCACTGAGCCATCTCACCGGCCCTGTATTCTTATTTATATCTTTATGATTTTTCTTTAAACCCAGTAATTAAGGAAATGCTCATGAAATGTTTAATCTCTGTGACATTTTCTTTCTACCTCACCCTTCAGGGCACCTAGATACCTCTACTCTAAATTAGTATGCATCATCCAAGAAGAAAACAAAATGATGAATGCATCTTCTTCCCCTAATCAGATATAGTAAGTATACTCTAAACACAGTGAGAGCTCTACAAACACTTCATTGTGAATACAAGGCAAACTTGGAAATTGTAGCATAGACCTTAACTCACTAACATGTTAGTTTCATAGAATTCAACCACAACCACAGGGTTCCTCTGTTCGATTAATACATAGATTTGTTTGTTTTTCTCAAATGAAACCTTAGCACCAATGGTTATTTGAAGAACAAAGAATCCCTGAAATCTAACTTAATAGTCAACTATTAGGGGAGGATTATGACTGCTCTTTTTATTGAATAAAATGATAGTCTACCTGGCTGTAATATTAAAGCACAGCACTGTCTTGAAACAAGGGAATCAGTCAGACCTTAAGGGCCAGCTCCAAAGATTTCATGGAGCACTTTAACCATGACATTGGAACTGTATTGACATTGGCTAATCAATGTGCATTTTGATATGGCCACGAGTAGCTCACAGGAATAATCATTTTGAGATATAAGAAGTAAAGTGTTTAGTGTTTTCTTCTTATCTTGGGTGCATTCAACTATTTTATCAACATATCTATCTGATATGATCCTTACCACATTGGCGTGCATTCTATATACTTGTACTTAAAAGTACAACTACTTGACTGTTACAGGAAAAGAAAGAAACACATAAAATGAAAAGATTTTTAGCAGTCCTCAGTATCATGTGAAAAAATATCTTTCTTACTAGGTTGTTAACCTTAAAGTTTACTTCACACAGTACCTATCGATTTTCACTTTTGAATCCATAAACCTTTCTTATAGATCAACTATAAAAGTAGTAGGACAGCACACACTTTAAGTAGTATTCAATATTATGTTCTAAATGTCTTTAGAATTTAGCCATGGTGGTAAGATTCAGGAAAATAGTCCTTCAAAGAAACACATATGAAATATCCTAAAAGCAGGCATCAAAATGTTTTGTATCAATATCCTTTCACAGACATAAAGAGTTGGGGACATTTCACATTAGGAAATTAAAGTAAAGAGTTAATATATGTTGTATCCAGTAGATCAATAAGCATGGTGACAATATCTTATTAAACAATTTAAACAGACAATTATTACCAAAACTATTTAAGGGCAGAGGTGTTTTGGGGACCGCAACATCCTTTCCAGCTCCACTGAGTAAGTCTGGAGCATGAGGGGAAGGTACTAGAGACTTACATCCCTTCCTCCTGCAGAACTTGCTACAGATTGTTACCAAACAAAAATCATTCCTCAATAGTACTCAGTATATTACTGCCCTCTGGAGTGAACTAGGATTACTAGGGGGAACAATACTAAGACACAGGGCCAGGAATATAACTCAGAGGCACAAGCATCTGCCTGGAGAGTGCAAGGTCCTGAGTTCAATTCCTGGTACCGCCCCCCAAAAAACTAAGACATAATATGAATCCATCCATGAAAAGGGAGGACAGGATTCTTCTCCTGTTTGTAGTTTTCATGGTAATAGTGGAACTGGATTCAACATTTTACTCAAGCTTTTTTTCTGGAGGCAGTTGTTTAAAGTTAATAAATACTGAGTAAATATTAAATATTATTATACATTAGTGGTAATGCTGCTATAGGTTTAATAGGACTAAATGGAGCTCATTCCCACAGTATCTCAACACTTAAATAATCAAATAGCTTATCACTGAGGCATCTTTTTAAACACTGATAGTAAAAATAATAAAATAATTATCCAGGCAGTAAATTTGATGTGACTGTGGGTCAATAAATATTTTATATAATCCCTGCAAATGACTGACCAGCACTAAAGATTCCTCCTTCTTATATAGTTTGTTTATGACACGAGTTAGGCACTTTTATAAATAAAAGTGTTTTATTTTGCTCAGCTTTGGAAGTTGAAAGTCCAGTATCAAGGAGTTGTGTCCGTTTGGCCTCTAGTGAGGGCCTCTGGCTATGCTGCAATATGGTGGATGATACTGCATAGTTTAGTGTGTACAAAAGCAGCAAGTGGTACATAAGGAGGAGACAGGAGGGTCCAGGAATTTTTTTTATTACAATCTGCTCTAACAATAGTTAATTTGTTCCCACAAGATCTATTCCACTCCAGAAGATACACATTATCCATTCACTTTTCACTAGGCCCCGCCTCTTAGAGGTCCTACCAACCTTTAATACTGATGCACTAGGGACTGTTGAATGTTGAACTTTGGGGGATTAACCACATCAAAATCATAGTCAAGGGCTAAAGAATCTCTTCTTTAGTAACAGGGACAAAACCTGGAAGTTTTTTTAGATAAAACTGATGCATATCTGATGACAGATGATCTTTTGAGAGGGGTCAAACGTTATTCTAACAGTGACAGAGACACAACATTTATTTCATTCCTATGAACTCTTTCCAAGCCCTTTCTGTGACTGAAATACCCTGTTATAAAGTTGGAAATACTCCAAAACAAAAAACCTATGCACAAACATATTGGATTAGTTGAAAGCCAAGGTGAAAAATGCCAACAACTCTTGATAAGCCAGAATCCAGTGGGACCTACAGGGAATGCTTTCTTCATGTCAGAAGGAGGCGTGAGCTTCCCAAAGGAACACACCGTGACTCTTTTCTTTCATGGAGAATGAATATTCTGTCTCACCAGTGGATCTAAACTAGAAGACCCTCTGCACTCTTGAAAAGACTAAGATAACATTTTTAAACCAAATTAATGTTAAAAGAACAATTTTTAGTCAAGTCGAACCAATTGACCATTCATGGACCAGCTGTTGCAGTAGGACTTTAGAAATATGTTTTATTTTTAAACTAATAAGCTTGGGCTTCCATTCAAAAGTGAAAAATTTATATCCATTCTGTCTACAATTGTCAGTTCTTCCTTCATCAATCATTTCAACTTGTGCTCTCACAAGGCTAAACAAAACTCATGAGAAACTGATTCAAGGTAGAAATTCTTAGTGGAAAAAGGAGAGACAGGGAGAGGAATCAGCTTGACATCCATTATATCTCCACAGTGGCTTTTGAATATTTTCATTCCATTTTTTTCATATGGTTATTTCTATCAAAGCTAAGGAAAAGAGTGTATGTGAAAGAGCAATTTACTGTGTACTCACATTGCAAGTACATTTTTAAGCTACCACTACATTGTTCTGTAGCAATGACTATTAATTAAAATAAATTTATGAGCAGAAAATTACTTTCATTCTTAGATTTCATTAGGAATTAATGTAAATCATTCCATAAGGATAAAGTTATGAAGCAGATTGAGTGTGGATTTTGATACTACACACTCTAAAACACATTATACTCTATTTTCCTCAGCTTCATGGGGAATTCTAAAAATAAAAAGTAGGAAAACTGTTATCCTCATAAATAAATACTTTTTGAAACATGCATTGACCAGCTATTCTTCTGCAGATTTTATGTTAGTCTTTGAGGATATAAATATTTTTGAGGGAAAGAGGACATATTCTCTCTTCCTATATCTTCTGTACATTTCCATACAAGACTTAGTTCATCTTCCCTCCCAAAATACTATGTTATGTATGTACTGTGTTCCCCTCAGTATTTATACTTCCTCCTCTATGGAGAGTGAATTGACTGACACGAGTAGAAAGTACTTGGAATCTACCGGGCTAAGTCACAAGTAGAGGAAATTCTGTGCCTCCAAATCTGATGCGGGTTATAGCAGGCTGCTGTTATACCTCATCAGTTTCATAGATCTATGAAAATAATTTGTTTGGAAAATCCTCCCCTAGCCCCTGAGCTCTTGGTCAGATTGTTAAAACTCTTATTCCATCAGACATACACTGGCAGAGTTATACAACCAGAACATCAAACTTTCCGGGCCACTAGGTATGCACAAAACATCCATGTAAGAGCCCATTACAAATTTCTCTAAAACTCATAGGAAGCCACTGGAAGAAAAACAATCCACTCACTCAAATAGATAAATGAACGTATTGCATATTCTCCATTTCCTCTCCATATCTAGTTCTTACTGGGCTCTGTGCCCTTCGAATGTTAACTTCTCTGGAGCTCATCACCTGCTATCTCTTGCGTTCAGTTAGGTTTGACCCATAGGAGGCACTGGAAGATCAGAGAAAAATAATAAAAAGGGTTGGGTGTTTCTCCTCCCAATTCTCGACTACAAGTTAGTAGGGGCTGTGTTCCTAGTGAAAGGCCAGCTCCTGTCTTACACCTGCAGTACTCATTCATTGTCCTTGTGATGCGTCCTTCCACTGATTCCTTCAGCCTGCAGATGTGAACAGCCTCCCCTCTGTTAGCCCAGAGCAACTCTCCATCCCTCCAAGCTAGCTCTTTGTCTACTTAAAACTTTAAAATTATTTTCAGTATTAAGGTCCCCTTAATCATCTCTTTGGACGGTGCTGTTTCTTTCCTATAAAATATATCAGACTGATTATATATATATCATAACATCCCGAGAACAAATTTCAGTTTGATAATGCCCACTTTTCTGGTTTGTACAGAAACTATGCATTTAATTTCAAGTCCATTGAGAAAAGCAGAGCTAAGGGAGGAAGAAAAAGAGATAGTTACTGAAAAACTGTTTTTTTTTTTCAGTCATGGCTGTAGCTATGCCTGAAGTCAATAATCCCTAGGCATTATATGATTTAATATATTTTCATTTTCCTTGAGGTAGGCTGGATTGGGTTTTTGACGGTTACAACTGAAAAGAGAAGCATAACTTCTGTAATACAATACATGCTGTGCTGAGAACTTCAAATTCTGCAACATCTATAAAAATAATAAAGTTTATGAAGAAAATAGGATTGAGGGCAGAGCCTCCAAAACCTATACAACAAATACAACTCTGCATCTCACCAGCAAAAATAATCCTAACATAATATTATCTCAGTTCAACAAGAAAGTCACAATAAACAATGTTGCGGGGGGCTGGTGAGATGGCTCAGCGGCTTAAGCGCCTGCCCGGCAAGCGCGAGTGCCCGAGTTCGACTCCCGGATCCCACATACGAAAAAGGGGCCGGTGATATCGCTCAGCGGCACGGGCGCCTGCTGGCGCGTGAGGTCCTGAGGTCGACGCCCCGGTACCCACAAAAAAAAAAAAAAAAAAAAAAACAATGTTGCGTGTAACACACTCAAGATAGACTTTATGATCAAACCTGTTTCTTGTAGAAGGTCATGAAGTGCATGGGTATTGTGGACAGTAAAATAACTGTGAAGTGTACTTTCTCCTTAACTATTACTTGATGGGCACAACCCTTAATGGGCTGAAAAAAGTATATAAATCAATGTGACTTCCACACTGCGCTGATGTCATTATCCTATTTATAAAAGTAACTTACAAGACATTTCACACTGTAGAAAAATGTATTGCACTAGAACAGACTCTAGTCCTATCATTTTTCCTTTGTTCAGTTATTCCACTGGGAATTTCGAAAGGTATACATGTTGAATTTTGTCACTAATTATCTGTACATATTTTGGTAAACACATCTGAATCTGTTTTTCATTTCCATGCAGTCTTCCTGTCTCAGATGATTTAAAAACTTCTTATTTCAGTATCATAGGGGCAATACCTTAAAATACTAAAATGACCTAATATTGTCTCCTATTTCTTGTAATGACTGCATCTTAGGATGGAAGTTTTTCTGAATAATTGTTCTGAATAGTTCCCTGGGGTGTTGAAAGAGTCTTTTCTTTATTTTTAATGGAAAATTAACACATGACTAATATATTTATATGTTGAATATTACATTTTAGTTTAACAGTGAAAGCATTTAAAGGAAATCCAATACTAGAAGTTGAGAGATACAAACTGGTGAGCTGTTCTCTAAATTTATTACTCTTTCCTGCTAAGCACACAGCTAGCTTCTATTTCCAAGCCTTACTAACAGTCACTCATGGCCTTACAAGAGAAAGTTAGTCAACAGACTTCAGACATAAGTGATACAAGACATTTTCAAACTTGACTCAAGGAGTCTTCGTACTAAACTCTTGCTTCTTTTGTTTTCTTGGTTCTTGGCTGTCTGTCAACATTAATCATACATTATAAATGACAGGTCCTCTGACAGCTTAGGTCCCGGTATGACTGTGTAGATCAGAGCATGCTCCCATGCTCTCAATTTTTACATTACATGGATTAGAAATAAAATTTCATGGGGGCCGGTGAAATGGCTCAGAGGCATAAGCGCCTGCCTTGCAAGCGCGAGGGCCCGAGTTCGACTCCCGGAACCCACATACGAAAAAGGGGCCGGTGATATTGCTCAGCGGCATGGGTGCCTGTTGGCGCACGAGGTCCTGAGGTCGACCCCCCGGTACCCACAAAAAAAAAGTTAAGAGAAATAAATTTCATTGTGTTAAGCTACAGAGATTTCCAGATTTATCCATGATAGCAGCTTTTATTATATCAGCAGACTTAATGGATATGAACAACTTCTGTTGTACATTATATAGATCAAATTTTTTAAAATTGTAGACCTACAAGGGTGGGGGAAAGATACATTTATGTTTACCCCTGTGTTACTTCGCAGGTAAAACAGTATTCAAGTGTAGTCAGAGTGATCCTAGGTCTGTTGCCTTTGAGCCTGTGAGTTTCTTTTTTTGGTTGAAATGTGTTTTAGCCAACATACTTCAGGTTTCAAGGATCATAACACTACCAAAATTATTTTACATTAAAAAGGGATTATTTTAAGGGACATAGATTTTTACTGAATTCATGAGCAAGAACATGAGCTTTGTGCAAAGAAATTAGGATCTGTCAGCAATTGAGACATCCACAGCCTTTGAGCTGCAGCTAGTTTCCTGTTTCTACTGTTTCTGCAAGTTCATCCTAACCTCTCTCTACTCACCAGCTTCATCTGCTCACTCTTCATGCTCGTGGCTCAATATGGTTACCAACCCAACAATCATGGACTAGCACTTTCTGAATTCAGATTCTAGTCAAAATGAAAATGAATGAATATCAGTGGATCTGCTAAAAACTAAGATAATTTCTGATTAAAGCCTGCATAACAAGCCTAATTTTGTCTTGATTACCCTTGGATTAATGATGTGCTTTGCTCCAGACCAATTACTCTTCACTGGAGAAGGCTGTATCTGAAGATCCATACCTATGCATCAGGGACAACCTTTAATACAGACACTAGTTAATATGTTCAGAACTAAAAGGCAATCGTGTTTAAAAAGCCTTTGTTCATAATGTATAGTGAAGAAAAGGTCAGAAATAAATGCTGGTAAGTGCTTTTTTCTCAGCATGACTTCCTGGTGTCTCGTTTGGCTCCCAAAACATTAGTGGTAACTAGATGGATTCTTGGACCACCACTGTTTCTTTCAATTAGGAGTTTTGGTGTTATTCTTCTAAAATGAGAGCCAAAGAAAAGCCCTTTCTTTTATAGAGCTAATCCACTCTAAAGAAAAGAGATAAAGAAACAGATAACATCATGAAATTTCAATCTCATTTTTTTTTTGTTTGTATTTTTTTTGGGATTTTTTTGGCCAAAATTGCCCAATTTCTTTTTCCTACAGAATATTTTGAGACAGGGGCTCAATAAATTGCCCAGGATGGGCTCAAACAGGCTTCAGCCTCCAAGAGTGCTGGGATTATAGCACACTCCACTGTGTTGGCTCTAAAATTTTGTCCATTTCATGAGTTCAAGATATATAATCTTTTTAAAGTCTTTAAACATTTTTATTATTCTTTTAAGTTTGTTGATGACAACCATCTAATATGGGTTATCTCAGTTTTTGCATTGACTAGCAATTTAAAAATGTTTAAATATGGGCACAGATTATATAGACATGCTAATAGAAAACAAATTTTTATTTGGAATTCTCCATTCCTCATCATCACTATCAAATTATGCCCTGGGTTGGTCTGTTTTCTGGGTTACATTTGTTCAAACTTGTAAACCCCCTATTTTGTTTGCTACAACTGAAGGTACTAAATTACAGAGGCCACAAAGTATATTTCTTTTTATTTATCTTAATCTCTTAATCTCAAACATATACTAGATATTATATTTTCTTATGGTTTAGATCTAGAATGTCACTAAATGCCTCATATGTTCAGAGATAGGGATTTTGGATGGTGATTGGACCCTGGGAGCACTATACTCATCCACTGTGGATTAATCCACAGGTATGTCCAAAGCTAAATGTGCTGTTAAGGGGTGGGCCTAGTTGGAGGCAGATCACTGTGGGCATGACCTGGAAGGGTGTATCTCCCTGGCTTTTTCCCCTTCTCTCGGCCAAAGACAAGCACTTTCATTCCCCTAGGACTTTGCACCATGCCTTTCCTGTCTTGAAGCCAGCAGACCATGGACTGAAACTATTGAAACGGCGAGACGAAAATATACTTCTCTGCCTTTGAATTGTGGGTATTGGGTATTGTGCTTCAGAAAACCAAAAGTGACTAAGATAGATTTCTCACTTTACTCTGATTCTATCCTCTTCAAATTAAATTTTTCTTGTATTGGTTTTTCATTTCTTTCTTCATCTGTAGAGGAGTATTCCCAAGTTCAATCATGAGCCCCACCTTCTAAGACAGTACAGTGTTTCCCTCATGTACTTTGAACAAAACAGATTCCTCAATATAATGCTTTATCCCTTCCATTAACCATCTGTCTTATGATTTATATGCCTTTCCTACTTCATATTCTAAAATCTCTGTAATCTGAGTAATCTAAGATTCCTGCTTCTAATCATGTTAATTTCTCCAAGATTTTTCATACTTTTCCCTCACCTGGAATGTCCTTATGGCATGCTAAATATATAAAAAGGAGCAGGTGGTGGGGGATAGTTGGCCATCTTGTAATTTTTTTTTAAACTTTTATTTTAAAGAGAAAAAAATGGAACAAATTTTCAAAACAACATAATAGGAGGGTAACCATTGGTTAATACATTCCATATTATCTTTAAATTAGTTAGTCAGAGTACAAGTACTCATAGTACAAGATATTGGCATTCAATTGTCCAAACAATATTAGCACACTCCTTTCTTTTCAATGAACTAAGAAATTAGTAGTATATCTATCTTAACTACCTTTTACATATATATATATTTTTTTTTTTGCTTTTCCCTTCCTTCTTTTCTCCATTTCCCCATCTCAGTTTCTCTTTCCTTTTGAACAGTTTCTTCCCATTTTACAATATCTATTGTACATTTTGGATCTTATTTACTCTTTCAGCTTCTCACACTAGGGAGACAATATGATGTTTACACATGTGAGTCTGGTTTATTTCACTTATGAGTATGGTCTCGAGTTCCATCCATTTACCTATAAAAGTCTCCAGTTTAATCTTTTGTTATGTCTGAGTAGTACTCCATTGTATAAAAAACCACATCTTTTTTATCCATTCCTCAGTTGGTGGGCATTTGGGTCATTTCCAAGATCTAGCTATTGCAAATTGTGCTGCTATAAATATGGGTACACATTTATCACTGTGGTATGATGTTTTCAATTTTTCTGGGAAGATACCCGGAAGGAGAATAGCTGGGTCAAATGGGACCTCCAATCCTGGTATTTTGAGGAATCTCCACACTGATTTCCACAGTGGTTGCACCAGTCTACACTCCCATCAACAGTGGAGAAGTGTTCCTTTTTCCCCACAGCCTCTCAAACATTTGTTATTGGTTGATTGCTTGATGATAGCCATTCTTTCTGGGGTGAGATGGAATCTCAGTGTTGTTTTAATTTGTGTCTCTCAAATGACCAGTGATGTCGAACATTGTTTCATATATTTATTTGCTTTTTTACTTTTTCATCTGGGAAGTGTGTATTCATCTCAGATGCCCATTTTTGGATTGGGTCTTTAAATTTGGGAGGTCTGACTTTTTTGAGTTTTTTATACATTCTTGATAGTAATTGTTTGTCTGAGGAACAGCTGGCAAACATTTTTTCCTACATTGTGGGTTGTCTCTTCACTCTGTTGGTGGTTTCTCTTGCTGTGAAAAAGCTTTTTAGTAAGATAAGATCCCAGTTGTTGATTCTTTGTGATAGCTCCTGTGCAGTTGGGGTTTTATTCATAAAGCCTTTGCCTACACCAATGTCTCCAAGAGTTTTATCTATTCAATCCTCTAGCAGATTTACTGTTTCTGTTTTAATATTTCGATCTTTGATCCATTTCAAATTTAGTTTAGTGTATGGTGAAAGATATGGCTCTAATTTTAATCTTTGGCATGTGCAGAACCAGTTTTTCCAGCACCATTTATTAAAGAGGCTATCTTTCTTCCAGTGAATATGTTTGGCACCTTTGTCAAATATAAGTGGGCTGAGTATTTTTGGAGTTGTTTCTGCATCTTCTAATCTGTTCCATTGATCTTTGGGTCTTTTTTTTTTTTTTTTTTTTTTGCCTGTACCATGCTCTTTTTATCACAGTAGCTTTATGGTATAATTTCAAGTCAGGGATTGTGAATCCTCCAGGCTTGCCTTTGTAAACCAGAATTGCCTTTGCTATTCTGGGTCTCTTCCAGTTCTGAATGAATTTTAGGATTGTTTTCTCTAATTCTGTGAGATATGTTGATGGAATTTTGATCAGAATTACATTAAATCTGTATAACAATTTTGAAAGTATAGCCATTTTCACCATATTAGTCCTTCCTACCCAAGAGCAAGGGATATATTTCCATTTTTTTTTATATCTTTTTCGATCTCCTTTGTCAGAGTACTGTAGTTTTCAATGTAGTGGTTTTTTGCATCCTTTGTTATATTGATTCCTAGGTATTTCATTTTTTTGGATGCTATTGTGAAAGGTGTTGTTAACCTAATTTCTCATTTAGTGAGTTTGTTATTTGTGTACAGTAAGGTGATTGATTTTTGAGTGTTGACTTTGTATCCAGCTACACTACTGAATTTGCTTATTAAATCTAGCAGTTTTTTAGTTGAGTTTTTGGGGTTTTCTACATAGAATATCATATCATCTGCAAATAATGATAATTTAACTTCTTCCTTTCCTATTGTTATTCCTTTTATTTCTTTCTCTTGTCTAATTGCTCTGGCTAAAGTTTCCAGGACTATGTTGAATAAGAGTGGGGACAGTGGACATCCTTGTCTTGTTCCTGATTTTAGAGAGAAAGCTTTCAGTTTTTGTTCATTTAGTATGATATTGGCTGTTGGTTTGTCATAGATGGCTTTTATCAGATTGAGATAAAGACCATCTATTCCAATTTTCTGTAGGGTTTTTATCATGAGTAGGTGCTGGACTTTGTCAAAAGCTTTTTCTGCATCTATTGAGATGATCATATGATTTTTGTCCTTGGCTCTGTTAATATGGTGTATTACACTTATTGGTTTATGTATGTTGAATCACATATGATGGATAAGGGTTTGTTGATTTTGTTTAATCTTTCAAAGAGCCAACTCTTTGATTCATTGATTCTTTGTATAGTTATTTTAGTCTCCAATGCATTAATTTCTGCTCTGATCTTTATAATTTCCTGCCTCATATGAGCTTTTGGCTTAGCCTGCTGTTGTTTTTCTAGAAATTTGAGGTTCAACATTGTTATTCATTTGTGCTTGCTCTGTTTTCCTGATATGGGTATTTACTGCTATAAATTTTCCTCTTAGGACTGCTTTTATTGTGTCCAATAAATTCTGGTATGTAGTACTGTTGTTATCATTCAATTGCAGAAACTGTCAAAATTCTCCTTCAATTTCATCTGTGACCCATTGGTTGTTCAGGAGGGTACTATTTAATTTCCATGTGTTTAGGAAGTTCTTGTGGTTTCTTTTGCTGTTGATTTCCAATTTCATTGCATGATGGTCTGATAATATGCATGGGGTAATTTCAATTCATTTGCATTTACTTAAGCAGGTTCTATGAGCTAGTATATGGTCTATTTTGGAGAACATCCTATGTACAGCTGAGAAGATGTATATTCTGATGTTGTGGGGTCGTACACTCTGTAGACATCTACTAAGTCCATTTGTTCAAAAGTTTAGTTCAGTTCTAACATTTCATTGTTGATTTTTTGTCTAGTTGATCTGTCTTTTTGTGACAGTGCAGTATTGAGATCCCCCATTACAACTGTATTAGTGCTTATTTGATTTTTCATGCCTATTAATATTCATTTTATATAGCTGGGTGCACTGGTATTTGTTGCATATACATTTATCTCTTCCTCTTGGATTGTTCCCTTTATAAGGATGCAGTGATCTTCTTTATCTTAATCAGTTTTGGCTTGAAATTCACTTAGTCTGCAAAAAGAATAGCTACCTCTGCTTTTTTCTGTGTTCCTGTCACATGGAGTATTGTTTTCTATCCTTTGAGTTTCAGTCTATGTATTTCTTTTTGAATTAAATGTGTTTCTTGTATGCAGCATATTTTTGGATATTGTTTCTTGATCCATTCTGCCAGTCTGTGTCTTTTGATTGGTGAATTGAGACTATTAACATTGATGGTTAAAACCAATATGTATTGACTTATTCTTGTCATGTTATTTTCCTGTTGTTGGCTCCCCCTCTTTTTTTTTCCCTCCCTCTGTTTAATTGTTTGTCTTGCCTGGTGGATTCCTTCTGTTGGGGTTCATGGAGTTGTAGTCCTTGTTATCTCTTTCTAGAATGTCTTTCAAAACATTTCAGAGTGCTGGTTTGGTGGTCATAAATTTCCTCAGATGTTCTTAGTCATGGAAGTATTTTATTTCTCCATTACTTTTTTTTTTTTAATGTGGGTACCAGGGGTCGAACTCAGGACCTCATGCTTGCCAGCAGGTGCTTGTGCCACTGAGCAACATCACTGGCCATTTTTTCCTTTTTATGTGGGTACCGGGAGTTGAACTCAGGACCTTGAGCTTGCCAGGTAGGTGCTTATGCTGCTGAGCTATCTCACCGGCCCTCTCCATCAGTTTTGAAAGATAGTTTTGTGGGGTACCTCAACCTGGGTTCAAGGTTATTTTCCTTTAGAACTTGAAATACTTCACTCCAAGCTCTTCTTGTCTTGAGGGTTTGTGCTGAGAAGTCAGCTGTGATTCTGATGGGCTTTCCTTTGTAGGTGATTTGTTTCTTTTCCCTAACAGCTTTTAAGATTCTACTCTTGTGTTGAATTTCTGGAATCTGAACTATGATATGCCTGGCTGAAGATGTTTTTGATCATGGCTGACTGCAGTTCTATACGCCTCACTTTTATGTACATCAAATTCTTTTTCTCTACCAGGGAAGTTTTCTGCCATGATGTCTGTGAACAGAATTTTTTATGTCATTTATGCCATCACTTGCTTTATCATTGACTCCAATCAATCTTAAGTTATTCTTCTTTGCCTCATCTAGCAGCTGCTGGATTGATTTCATGGTCTTTTGCTCTTTTAAAGAATTCTTTCTTTTCATGAACACTAAAAGCAAACCTGTCTTCTATATCTGAGATCCTGTCCTCACATTGCCTTAATCTGCTGCAAATACTTTTAATGGAATTTTTGTTCTCCTGGATATCTGCTTGAATTTGCCTTATGGATTCCATTTATTTCCTACACTGAGAATTCATGGCTTCCATAATTTTTTTAAGCTCATATATTTTTTTGTCTGTATCAGCTCTAGAGTCCCTGAGAATGGTCTTCATTGTGGACATCATCTCTGCAGTTATCTGAGAAATTATTTCTGAGTTGATTTTTTCCAGAGCCTCATTCAATTGCTTTGTTGTTACTACTTCATCAATGGCAGGTGGGTGGCTTTTGGATTGTCCCACCTCGTTACCCCCTCGGTTTGCTTTTGGTGAACTGGATGTGTGGGGTTGCATCTTGTTTAAGTGTCTTCTCATTTTCTTTTCTTTCTTTAGTTTAATTCCTGGGATGATGCTTGTAAATTGCCTATGGTAGGTTGCTTTATTGCTAGTATTTAAAACCCTTAGGAGATGACCACTTCTCTGAGGTATCTTCCAGGTGTAGCTTGTTTTTGGGTTTTGAGTCTGTTGCAAGATCCTACCTCCTCAGTCTGTTGGAGATGAGAAGTTACTGCCTGTTTGGCCCAGACCTTGGTTATTGGGCACTGTGCCACAGTATTTCCAGTAACCCTTAGTCAATCTCAGTCATGGAATACCAGGAACAACAGCTGTTTAAAACAATTATGTCACTTTTGGCTATAGTGATACCAAAAACCTCAAACACAGCCTAGAAAATGCTGAGCTAAACAGTTATTTGACACTTTTAACCAAATAAACTAGATTTGTGGTTATATAACAAAATCTAAAACAAACCAGAAAATTATATGCAGTATACAAGTCCTTAATATATCAATGTTGCCCTTAGAGGTTAAAATTTAAAATGAGCTAAGAAGAAAAATAAAGAAGTGGAAGAAAAGGAAGGAATTAGAAGTAAGGCTGGAGAACAAATAGGGATCTGGCTAACTTTGTGAAACTGGTGCAGAAGAATGGAGGGAAAGAGAGAAGGGAGGGATAAAAGGAAGAACAGAACAGAACGACAACCACAAAGAGGCTAGAAACTCCATTTATACTCATATACAAACAAGATCAAACAGTGAAGAAAAAAACAAACAAACAAACACAAACCACCACCACCACAACAACAAAAAATAAATGAGAAAAAAAAAAAAGAGAAAGAAAAAAAGAAAAAAGTTCACTTCCAGGTTTGTCTCTGCTGTCACTGGTAGACAGTGTGTGGGAAAGACCTCTTCTGTGCTGATCTATCCCAGCAAGCCAGCAGTAGTTTTTTGATGGGGTAGTGGATAATCTCAGTGAGCCTGCACTTTCTGGCCAAGACCAGACTCATTTGGCCTGCAGCCATCAGCACATCTTCTGCGGGCCTGAGCCCAGCTGGGAGCTGTAGATGGAGCCAGCAGCTGCCCTGAGTTCCGAGCTCAGCACCGCCCCCCAGGATGGCTCCTTGCCACTTGCTCTCTTGTACGGGACAACTGAACCCTGAGTACTCACAGCCAACCAGTGCAGTCCTTCACATCCGCTGCTCCTCTGCACTGTCGCGTCTCTCTGTGGAGGCCCCTGGGGTTACCGGTAGTCACTGTGTCCACAGGTTTGAACCACTCCTGTTGTGCAGCAAATCCCGACTCAGGGAGAAGGCACCAGAGGCTACCTCCTTCTTTGTTGAAGTTTCTCTCTTCACTGTCTCCGTGGGCTTCAAATTGTGCTTCAGATCCTTCCTGAGTTCTTCCATCATTCTTGTCTTCCTTGAGTTGCTATAGTCCAGCATCTGGACAGCGACTTTCATGCTCTTTCTCTGCTGCTCACCACTCCACCATCCTATTTTGTATTTTTAAAGGCCAGTTTCCAGCTCTTAAATTTACCCTCACTTTGACAACAGAAGCCTTGCTTCAAACCTTGCTGATTGAGCCTCTTTTGTTGGGTAATTTTTGGAGACTGTTAAATAAGGTTGTATTCACAAAGTGCCTAATACATTAGCTCCTATTCTCCTCCTTGCTTGTTTATCCCTTCTATTACCCAGATGGAAGGTCACTATATATGTTCCTCAACATACAATAATCTTACGTCCCAATAAACCCATCAGAGGTTGAAAATGTCATAATATGAAAATGTACTTAATACCTCTAATCTACCAAACATCATAGTTTAACAACATGATACCTGTGGAATATCAACCATTTGCCTTAGTGATAGTGTACCTGATCAGGAGCTGTGGTTCATTGTCTCTGCCAAGTGTCATGAGAGATTTTCTTACATATATTTCTACCACAAGATCAAAATTCAAAGTTCAGGGCTATGGGTAACTTAACAGTATAGTGCATGCTTAACATGTGCAGGACCCAGGGTTTAGTCCTCTAGATGTACACCTCTACACAAAAAATTCAAAATTGATAGTATAAACACTATAGTTTCTAACAAAATGTGTATGACTTTTGCACCATCATAAAGTTGAAAAATGTTCTGTTAAATCCTCATAAATCCACAACTGTGTGCATTTCTCATAAAATTTGTTTTATAATTGTCTTTTTAAGGATTCTATTTCATGCATGTTTATGGTTTTTTCAATTAAGATAGGCCAAGATATAAATCTTTTCCTTTCATATCACAATTTCCAAGTTTTAACTGAAAGGCAATAGAGTATAATGGCTAATAATGATCAACTCCAGGTTTGAATACCACCTTTGTACATGTGAAAATGTAGGTTTGTAAGTAATCTCACTCTCTTTCACTCATCTGTAAAGATAGTAATATTAATATGCTAACTCATACATTTTCTATGAAGATTAAATGAGGTTTGAACTTCAGACATTATCTGAGAAGTCTAAAAATTGCCAAATATCATCATTATTATCATTACTGTTGATAGTATTACTCCACCTATATATATAACAAAAAATTACTCTGCAACTACCTGAGAACAATACAATCATTACAAAAGGAACACATACATGCTATACTGAATTTTCATACACAGTCTTATTGAGATTTATCTTATATACTCCAAATCTTAACATGAAGGATATGATCTTTGGATTTTGCCCAGTTGTAAATCTTAATATGTTTATGAAACTACATCACAAAATTTCTGTACTAACGTAACTGTAAATGCCAAATAAAACTAAAAGAACATCAATTTACATTGATAGAAATAGCTTAGGAAAAAGCTTATGGGTTCAATGGCAATGTATACCATAAATAATCACTCACACAAGACAAGAGTGGGCACTAAGAAAGAAAAGGGATAAAGCATCTCGCATGATGTGTGAAAATTGCTTGAGAGAGGAACAATGATATGGCTTAAATATCAATATATTCTTCAAAAACACTGCCTTTATAGTTTCCTATAAATTTCTTTTTATTTCTTAGATTTTGTAATTTAAATGAGGCTGCTTCTTAGTTCCTAGGTACAAAGAAATCTACACAGCAAAAGAAATAAGCATATTATTTTATTAGACATGATTAATTTAAAAATCAATTTGAGTAAGTACATTAAATAAATATGTGATATATAGTTATAACAAAAATTTACTTATACTTGTAGCAGTTCATTTACAGTGTTCTTGATTCATGGTCTGGTCATTAGGGTAGAGTGTTAATTGATTGCTTCCCAGCTACAATGAACTAAGCAACTTTGCTCTATTACACTCTTCTATCATGATGTTTCTGCCTTAGAACCAGCTGACCATGGGCTGAATCACCTTGAAATATGAATGAAATTAAATTTCATTTATTAGTCAGCTTTCTCATCGAGACACAATAACCAACACCCACAATTTAAAGGAGTGTTTTACTTTGTCTAGGGTTTTAGTCTGTCCTCACCTGGTTCCATTGCAGAGATATCATGGTGGAAGGGCACAGTTGAGCAAATTTGCTTAGTTCATGGTGAATGGGAAGCAGAGAAGGGGAAGATTACCAGAGAGGAAAGTGCGAAAATGAGACATAGACCCCCTGCCATGCCCCTGTGACCCACCTACACATACTAGAAGTATGCTTGGCCAATCCTCAGGGCAGATAAAAAAGGCAGTCATGTTAAAATTCCATCCCAACTGCCATATCCCACTCCTTTTAACTTGATACCCAAACATATTTCCCTAAACCATATTTAATCTTCAAATAAAAACAATAGCAAGGTCATAATTTTATCTCACATAGATAATTTTATCTAACATAAAACAACTATCCCCCATAAAACTGTAAATACAATTATCTTTTTCCCGAAGTCTCAACATTTCCAGCATTTTTCAAAAGTCCAAACCCAAGTCTCTTCTGAGACTCAAGGCAAACTCTTAGCTATGAACCTGTGTAAAGATCAAAGACAAGTTACATGGGCCGGTGAGATGGCTTGGCGGTGTAAGCACCTGCCTCGCAAGCATGAGGGCCCGAGTTCGACTCCTGGAACCCACATACGAAAAAGGGGCTGGTGATATTGCTCAGCGGCATGGGTGCCTGTTGGCGCGCGAGGTCCTGAGGTTGATCCCCCGGTACCAAAAAAAAAAAAAAAAAAAACAAGTTACATAATCCCAAGGTACAATGATGCAGGGTAAATACTACCATCCAATAAAGGAATAATATGAGAATATATAAGAATCAGACCAAAGAAAGCCTGAAAACCAGCAGGAAAACATTAACTCTTCTAGCTCCATATCTGTCATCTGGGGCACAAGGTGGTAAAATGTAAATTCCAAATGGCTTGGGGCTACACCCCTCTTTCCTTGCCAATCATAGTATGCAAGGCCTCTCAATTTGGGCTGACTCCATTTATGGTCTATAATTTTCCTTGGGAGATATTCCACATTCCTGACATACCTATCTTCCTGGGGTCTCCACTGCACCTTTGGATCATTCCCACAGCTTTATTCACTGCTGTCTCAGGGGTTCCTTGCCTGGCCTTCCAAGCCTTCCTTTAAAATCTAAGTGGAAGCCTCCCTGACCCCATAGCTTGCATTCTGTATGCCAGTAAAACTGGTATTATGTGGACAATGCCAAGGTCTTCAGTTAGTGGAAGCAGTAGCCAGGATCCCTTGGTCCATGGCTGAAGCAGTCTCTGAGAGTCTAGATGGTTAGGTACAGTAAAAGAAATCCTGGGGAATCAATTCCCTAAGAGGCCTTCTTGACCAGGGGTCATAGGAACTCTTTTGAAAAGACAGGTTGACAATTTTATACTCTTGAGCCTAAAATGGGTGGGGTCTTGAAGATTCCTGAGATGCCCTCAAGGCATCTTTCTTACTATTAATATACAAAATACTTGGTTTCCTTTTAATGGTGCTAAAATTTTTAGTAGCCATACCTTCTATGGCTCCTACTTTATATGTGGTTATTTCTGGGCCTAAATTTAAATTTTTCATAATATTCTGCTCTGCCTTTTACCCCAGTTCTTAGTATAAATCTGGCTGTAAGCAGCCAGCATTATCCATGCCTTAAACTAAATATTAGTTTGTCTTGAAATTTTCTCTACCAGATAAATTAGTCCACTACTCTGAATTTCAATCTCCATAAAATTTCAAAACATGGGAAAATTGTATGTTGACATATTTTTTGCCAAAGTCTATCGCATACATGACAACAGACTTGTCTTTAGAAATACTGTAAACCTGATAGTCACTAAATGAAATCTTTTAACAATAGAAAAATGGGAACAAAATAATTTATACTCTAAAAATATCCTTCTACACTATTGGCAAAATAAATGCTTTTCAGACATGCTTAATTCGAGATTCTTTTCACCTAACCTGGACTTCGAAAATTATAAAAGAAAGTTACAAGAAGACTTTCAGATGAAGAAAAATAACATTGCATGGAAACTGATGGCAAACCTTTTAGAACTTTCAATGATACAAACAGCCTGCTGCACCACACATGCCATAGGCTCGCCACCACTGGAATACACCATGAAATTAAAAAACTACCAGAAATGTAATATATAAGGAGAAATGTAACAGAATTACTTTGCATTTTTAAAAACTCTTCAAAATGTGATTAGAGGTTTAGTGACAAATGATATTTCAGTGTATTTGAAAGAATTGGAGTCACATGAAACACATTCTCTGTACACATAAGAAAAATTAGAAACCAAAGAAAGAGATAACTGAAAAATCACTCGGTTTTTTAAAAATTAAACAGTACACTTATAAAAAGATATGAAGTCAAAGGAAGATGTACAAGGATAATTATAAAATTCCTTAAGATAAATACAGGTGAAAACAGAATATGTAAGTATTTCTAGGAAGCATGCAAACCAACTAGTCCTTAGAGGAAAATTTATAGCACGATGAATTTATATGAGATGTGATGAAATATCTCAACTAAATCAATAAAGTTTCCACTTGACAAAGGGCAAATTAATTCTTCCATCTAAAAAATCATAAGAATATAAAAATACAGTAAGGACAAAAATTGTGAAGTTAAATAGAGAAAATTAATATAAGGAAAGGCTGTATATTTGAGTTTAATAAAAAAAGACAAACCTCTAGTCAGACTGAAAGGGGGAAAGAGGAGACAGAAATTACAAATAAAAGGAATAAAATAGGGGCTATCACTATAGATTCTACATAATTGAAATTGTTATAAACTATAAAAGAATAAAACATAGTTTTTACTGTCTGTCACTTTTATTTCACAAGTAATAACTTGGCTATTTTTAATTTACAGGTAAAAATTATATATACTTCTGGCCTACAGAATGTTTTAATAAATGTGTACATTGTGAAATGACCAAATGAAGCTATTTCACACATGCATTTTACTCACATACACATCTTTTGTTTCTTGCATGGAGAACATCTAAAATCTAGTTTCTTTATTTTCAGGTACAAAATATATTACTATTAACTATAACCACCATGTTGTACACTAGATCCTATAACTAATTCCTTGAAACTGAAATTTTCTCTTTTTACCAACATCTCCCTAGGTGCCCCACCCTTAAGCCTCTAGCGACCATCACTTCACTTCCTCTTTCTATGAAGATTAAATTTTTTATAATCCACACTTAAGTGAAATCAGGAAGTATTTACCTTCCTCTGCCAGGCTTTCTTCACTTAACGTGATTTTTTCCAGGTTGATACATATTATTGCAAGTGGTATTATATTCTTCTTTTCCAAGGCTGAATAGTTTACATGACATCTACTTATCTGTTGATGGATACTTAGGTTAATAATATATCTGGTCTATTGTGAATAATATTGCGGTAAACATCAGAGTACATATAGTTAGCTTTCTGACATACTGACTTCATATGCTTTGCAGGTGTACCTAGTAGAAGAATTCCCTGGGTCATGTGGTCTTTCTATTCCTAACTCTCTGAAGAGCCTTTATGCTATTTTTCATAATGTCTCTACAAATTTACATTCCTATTTACAGTACACAAGGATTCTCTTTTCAAATTTGCCAACACTCTTATCTTTTTGTTAAGAGTCATTCTAACAAATACAAGATAATATTGTGGTTTTGACTTCTATTTCCTTGATGATTCATGGTGTATAAATTTTCTATGTATCTGTTGGCCATTTATATGTCTTAAGTAACTTGACTAACAACTTGAGTAATGCTACAACTGCAAAATAAATCCCTAATTAAAAAACCTTCCCTCGAAGAAAATATCAAACTACTACTAATGATTATGGAAGAAACATGCTTATTCTATACCAACTCTTCCAGAAAGCAGAAGAGTTAATGATTCTAATTTACTTTATGAGGCCAGTATTTTAGTGATACTAAATCAGTAAAACATTGCTAGGAAGGGTAACTACAGACCAATATTCCTTATGAAGGTAGAGTAAAATATCTCTACAATATTACAATATCAGAGTCAGCAATATAAACAAGTAAGGTTTATTTCAAAAAGTAACATATGGACATGAATCAGTATATTTATCACGTTAAAAGATGAACAAGGAGAAATGAGGGTTGGATAATAAAACACTTAATCATCTCAGTATATCCAAACAAAGCTTTTGATGAAAACTCCATGTGAAAGAAAAGTAAAAATAATCCAGAAAGCACAAATAGAAGTAAATTTCATCAATGTAATAAAGGATTTGTAGACAAAAAAAAAAAAAATCACAGTTAACGTTAAAAGACTGAATTTTTCTCCTAGGATTAAGACCAAAGCAAAGATGACTATTCTCATTGCTTTTATTTAACACTGTAGCACTGAATATTTTATACAGTACAATAAATAAAAAATAAATAATAAAAAGTTATTACAATTTTTATAATTATATTTGTTGTGGGCAAAGGGTTTGAATAGAAATTAAGTAAAAACTTATATATAAATAGTAAGCACATAAAAATATTCTTATCATCATTACACTTAAGAAAAATTCAAATTAAAACCACAATGAGATACTAGCACACATCAACTAGAAAGACTAAAATTAAAAAGACAAAATATTTAATCTTCTTGAGGATCTGGACAAATTAGAACATATAAAATGCTGATTGAAATACAAAATGTTATAGTCCTTTGAAAAACACTTTAGCAGTTTCATATCAAGTTAAACACACACCATAAAACCTAGTAATACACTACCAGTTATTTACCCAAGAGAATTTAAAACATATGTCCACTGAATGACTTGCTCACAAGTGTTTGTAACAGCTTTATTCTTATTATAACCAAACTGGAAACAGCCCAAATACCCATCAACTAGGGAATATAAAAACTGTGATGTATCCAAACAAAGTTATATGATCCAGCAATACAAAGAGCAACTGAGTGATATTTCTAACATGAATGGATATCAAAAGCAACAAACTGAATGAAAAAAATACAAAAATTACATAGTGTTTGATTCTGTTTATCAAAGAGAAGACAATATTTGCCAATAGAAAATGGACCAGTCTTTACTAGGGTGGGTCTCAGTCTCTCTCTCTGTCTCCCTGTCTCTGTCTCTCCATCTTTCCATCTCTCCATCTCTCTGTGTCTCTGTTTGTCTGCCTGTCTCTCTCTCTCTCTCTCTCTCTCTCTCTCTCTCTCTCTGTGTGTGTGTGTGTATATGTAGGGGAAAGGAGGGAAGGGGAAGATTACATTCAAATGAATTTGTGAATGATAGAAAATTCTTTATCTTTATGATGATATATCTTTGGATGATTTAGAATGTAAATTATGCCTCAAACCAATAAGAACAGAAGGAAAAACTCAATACCTTAAAATTAATTGTTCTTAAATGGTTAGATTTGGACAGTTGTCAAAGTGTTCAATGAATTAACTATTGTGTGGAGTTTTTTAAATTGTTACTATGAAGCAGAGAATTAGGCAGAATAATTCTGACCAACAGTAGCACCTATTAATAATGGTGTACCTGGATTAAAAATCAACAGCATCAGGCTCAAAGGGAAATGATCATGCATTCATTTTTGGTCCAAATATCAAGAGTTACTTCTCTGTGATTTGGGAGCTTTAAAATTAGACCCCTGAAGCAAAATATAAAGAGAGAATTTTAGAAGCAAAGAGATTCCTTTCTCTAACATGATTCATTATTTTGTTAGGTTAAGATACTGTAACTGTGTGAAGGAGAAGGTATCATCTTGTGGCACAAAAATATAAAAATTAATTCTTATAAATATCTTATATAGCTAAAAGAGTTAATTAGCTTTATTTTGTTTCTATACTATTGAATAAAGTTGCCCATTAATAAACAGTTTATAGGTTGATCCAGCAGGTCAGCCTCTTTTGTGATTTTTATTACCTATGAGGAATGTTTCTAAAAAATATTATTTTGGCTGAAATCACTAAAAACTGCTACAGAATACAAGAAATTTTTGTGCACTTTAAAAGGCATTTTAAATTTCTGAATTCATTTGGATATCTACGACACTGAAAACCAATCTTCTACATTCCAAAGGTGATGAGGCAGGAGAAAAGGTGCAAGCTTCTTGTTTACCTGCTCCTTGGGACACCGGACAGTCCAGTGTATTCTAAGGATCCCTACTCGACAATTTCCATTAAAAAGGAAAAGCTGTGTAAGATCCAGCTTAGGAACTCTTTTAAAGTTAAAACAACACTTATAAGCAATTTACTTTTCTACAAGGTGAAACTTTTGCTTCTAGACGTGTATTGTAAACCTTCATTTCCTCAATTGCAAATATCTCTTGAATTAAAGCACTGATCTCTAAGAAAAGGTGTGCATGTATATACACATAAATATGTATATATAATTAATATGTTAAACACATGAATACTTCAAAATGAAAATTTAAAATAATGAAATGAGGTAAATTTATAATACTTTTATTCACATCCTACAGAGCTTATATAATGTGAACATAGTTAACTAAATATAAACAAGTAGATTTTTCATTTCAATACAATTGAATTTTTCATTCCACTGGTATCTGATTGGTGGTGAATCAAACATTACACTGACAGCAAAGGCAATTATAACGGGAATCCTACTAACTCAGCAAGACATTAGAGGTACTTCTTAATGTGTGCATTTGTAAATCTTGTTTCATGACCACATTACACTGCAATATCCTATGCAGAATCATTTCTATACAAATTATATGAATAGTCAATTTTAGTGGACTTTTGTGGTTCCCTTTTGCATTCGTACAGGTTATGGTTGAACTTGCCTCTGAGGTTTGCAGCAATTACCTCTTGAAAATAAACTCATGGATTTTATTGGATAATCTGCTTAGTGATGTATCCCTATTTAAATGTTTACATTAATGGGATTTTTAGGTGATGATGGGAGTGATAAAACATAAGTTTATAAGTGAAATTTGTGGATTTAAATTTAGTTTCCATGTAGGAAGTTGCATGACTTTGAGACTCACTCAAATTTGGAAACCTTGATTTCTTCACATGAAAAATGGGACTTCTTTACGAGGTATTTATGATCTTGATTTTGAACAATTTGATGTTGTTAAAGCTTTTGATTCAGAGCAGACACACACACTGGTTATTTTCTTCCTCCTTCATTAAACTGAGGTGTCTTCTAATTCACAAAAGGTCACACAAGTGAGGCCAATGGGAAATTCCACAATTATGAAAGAGAATGGCCCTTCTCATGCCTTTCATCCTCCCATTATTATCTCTGCTCTAATTTACTTCCACCCTAGCTATAGAAGTGGTATTTTCAAATCTCAAATCTAGCTCTGGTATTTCTTTTAATTAAAACTCTTCAATGGTTGTCTATTGCTCAGTGAGTAAAGTCTAAACATCAATACGATATATTCTCTACTTTTATTATCTATTTCCTCTTATATTGATCTACGCTGGTGATCTTCTAAATCTTTGAATTAGCTTTGGTCCCTGCCCTTCTGTGACTGGACTTTTGTAATGTAGTTAGTTCCTTTTGCTCTGGTCACCCTCCTACCCTCCCCTCTACCCACTTTTAATTAACTCTTGACTGTTAATCTGTAAACTTCCAACTCAAATGCATTCTGAAAATGGGAGTTGATCTCTTTAGACTATGTCAGGTTTTCTTTGCGTACATTTTCATAATATTATAGGCAGCTAAATTAGATAGAAATTAACATACAGTCAGAGAGGGACTGGGCCCTCAAAGAAATCAGCACAAAATAATAAAGACATTGGAATTGTGGCTAAAGGTGCATCTGAAGGAAGACAGGTCTCAAGATGAAGATACAGTGCCTAGGCCTACATGCCTACCTAAGGGATAAACGGTAACTTGAAATTGCACTTTAATTAGCACAACCTGGTCCAGTGAGTCCAGATAGGCATCAGATGCCCAGATGGGTGACCAGAGAATCTGGACCATCCTTTTCCAAAAATGCCTTTATTCTTTCCATATACCTCTACTACATGACTCATTTCTCTACTGGATCAATATTAGCTAAGCAGATATACCTGTAATTCTATAGGTCGATTGTAGTTTGACTCATGCGGTGCACGCATTGTGACTTTGATCTACAAATTACTCCTGACAAAGGATCTTGACGTCACCTACTTGGGACCTTTCATGGAAATCCGGGAGCTATTCTTTTTCCTCTTGTTTCCAGTAACACTCTCCTAACTTTTCTTTGGTTCATGACTTCATTCCTTGATGTTGTGTGACAACGTACTCAGCACACTTGACATATAACAACTCGTCAGTTATACTTTTCCTTTATCAATAGAACTATAGAACCTTGATTGTTTCCTCCATTACACTTCTCTTGGGATACTATTCTACATTTATTTATGTGAGATTATTTTATTAATAGGTGCTCTCTCACTATATATCTTGCATGCTACAAGAGAAATGAATGTATATGGATTGGCTCACCATTTATTTTAGCCGAGGCTGAGAACATAATAAACAATCAGTAAGGACTTGTTTAATGAACATGTAGAAGTAGAAAACACGAAAACGAGTGAGTTGTTTCCTTGTAGAATAAACAGACAGAAGTGAGCTGTTTCCTTTCAAAACTTTAATATTTATTTGATCTCTGGATGATAACACCATAATAATCTATTTATTTAATTTCTAGAAATATACACTGCTTTGTGTAACTGAAGAACAGACTCTTTAAGGAAAATAAGATATATAAAATGGGGAAAGAAGAAATAGAAGCAGAGAATAAAATCTTGTTTACTACAGGCTGGAAAAATATTGGTTAAAGGATAAAAAATTTCAACTTGATAGCAGAAGAATGTTCAAGAGCTCTCCTGTACAACATGGAGATAGTGATTAATAATAATGAATTTTTTTTTGGTGGGTACCAGGGATCGACCTCAGGATCTCACATGCCAGCAGGCGCCCGTGCCACTGAGCGATATCACCGGCCCTTTTTTCGTATGTGGGTACCGGGAGTTGAACTCAGGGCCTCGTGCTTACCAGGCAGGCACTTATGCCGCTGAGCTATCTCACCAGCCCAATAATGAATTTTAATTTTGAAAATTGCCAAGAAAGTAATTTTAAGTGTTCTCACCATAAACAATAACCCATGAATGTTAATTAGCTCAATTAAACCATTCCACAATGCACAGATATATTTCAAAACATTTTGTTGTATGTAATAAATGTACACAATTTTTTGTTAATTAAAAATAAATTAATTTTCAACACACAGGGTAGTAAAATTTGTCTTTCTAAACCTGTAATCTCATTTACTACAAATGAAGTTAATACGCCTCAGCAGTTCTATTTATTTTCCCTGTAAACATAATCTACAGCACTTTTGGTCAGCAAAACAAAAATGCAAGCATCAGTTTTACATACATTTTAATTAATTAATATTTAATATGAACACTTGAGACATTAGTTTAAATGACAAAGCATTGATTTTTGGTATATACCTCATTATAGGCAAAAACTACAACAAATGAGAATGAAAAATCTAAATGCCTAATTCTGTACTGTCGGATGCTAACTTAACTGTGAGTTATGTACTCCACTGTATAAAATGAAAATGACTCAGTGATGCTCAGATCAACAGAAAGAACTTTGAACGCAATCTGTTACTTTGTTTATCTCTTATGTTTGACAATTTAACTCAGAGATAATTAAAAATATAGGAAATCAAACTTTGGAGTACTTTAATATTCTAATAACTCGATACACAGATTCAGCTGTGTTCTGCTTCATTGCCATGTTCAAGTTGGAATAAAGATCATTAATTTTCATGCCAGAGGAAATTGTTTAACATCAAAATCTCCAAACTGCCAATCTTTATCATAAAGAAGGTGCAGACAAACAGAAGTATAATTAAGCACCAAGGGTCTGAATGGCATTGATAGAATTTGAAAGTTGAGGTCTCATAGTAATTTCAAAATAAAGATAAATAGATTTTTGAGAACAAAACCATCCTTGGAATCAATAAATATACTCTCTCATTGAAAAAATTCTCAAACTTTATAATGCTGACCCAAAAATCCCTGCAGAATCATCATTAAACAGTGAGTCAACTTTACACTGAGGTCTTTCTGTAATTGTTACAGATTTAAGTCTTTTCGGGTAAAATCCAAAAATCTGAACAAGTAAATCTACATGAAGCAGATTTCCAAATTGCGAAAGATTCATGTTAAAGGCTAAACAAAAGGAACAACTTATTCATTCACAATGGAAAGTTTTTTTATTAACTTCTATAGAACTGCCTTGAAATGAAGAGATCTTGAAGTTTATTCTGACTTTGTCAATCATTCGCTGCATGACCTTAGGCAAGTGACTACAACTCTGATTCCCTATTGGCAAGAGGGACAGGGGTAGGAATGAATGACTCCAACGAACCACAGATCTAATTTTAAAATCAGACACATACTTCCCAGTGATATGTTACCTCTAACAATTCTCAATAGATTTGAATAACAAAAATATCTAATACTAAGATATTTGCTGTATATGTAGCAAATGTTGACAAATTTTTATTGTGACTGACAGGACTATAATATAGTATTTGGCTTTTCAGGCCACATAGACTCTATGTCACAATTACTCAATTTTGCCATTGTAAAACAAAAGTAGCCACAGACAATACAAAAATGAATTGTTGTCCAATTATCTTTACTTCAAAAAAAATAGATGGCAGGCATATTTGACCCACAGACTGGACTTTCCCTAACCCCAGAGTTTACCTTAGTAAATATGACTATAGATTTGCGATAAAAAAACACTCCCAATTCTATTCCTAGTCCTACCCAAACACTGTAGATATATTTACATAAAATCTCTCTGCTTTCAGAGTTTGTTTCTTTTTCTTTCATTCATTCTTTCTTCATGTCCTTCCCTGCCTTCTCTCTGCATAAGAGCTACTCCTTCAATCCTATCACTTTGACTTCCCAAAATTTATTTAGAACAGTTTATGACAAAAGTGTAGTATTTTCTGGGAATGACTGATGAAAAGGCTTTCACATCTGATGCTCTTTCCCAGAAACTAAAGTTTTAACAATCAGAAAAGATTTTGCCTCTGGATCCTTGAAAAGTGATCCATTCACCCTCTCTTTAATTAACTGCCCATTCTAGTCCCACTCACTTATCTGAATAAAATCCTAGAATCAACCACTCAGAAATGATGAGGTTACCTTCATCAGTAGTCTAGCCTCCTAAAGAGGAATGCTATATGTAAATATCCAGGAAATGAAAAAAATCTGCAGACCAGAAAATACAATAAAATATCTGCTCTCAAATTCTGTAAAAGGTAGAAAACAAAAGTAAATTCTGAAAAAGTCTATCATCCCATCATATCAACCCCCACTGCAAGCAAAGTGCTAAAAACTTTGTGTGGTTTCCCATCTTGAATAAATGCTGGTTTTGGTGTAGAGGCCATGAACACTGGGATATGTCATGTCAGGTTTGGAATGAAGGTAGCTGCAGCTCACCAAACTCCTTGACTCTGCCAATGACTCGACACTGCTACTTTTAAAAATCAACACCAAATCCTGTTTAAAAATCCATAAGGGACTTGTGCAATGCTATAGCAAAATGAAACACCAAAAATCAATCACCCAGTTTTAAAAAATGGGCAAAGAACCTGAATAGATGCTTGTCCAAAGAAAACATGCAAATGGCAAGGAGGTATATAAACAGGTCCTTAATATCACTAATCATCAGGGAAGTACAGGTCAAAACCACCATGAAGGGGCCGGTGAGATGGCTCAGCGGCTTAAGCGCCTGCCTGGCAAGCTCGAGGGTCCGAGTTTGACTCCCAGAACCCACATACGAAAAAGGGGCTGGTGATATCGCTCAGTGGCACAGGCGCCTGCTGGCGCGCAAGGTCCTGAGGTCGACCCCCCGGTACCCACAAAAAAAAAAAAAAAACACACCATGAAATATATTACCTCACACCTGTTAAAATGGATATCACCAGCCAAAGATAAGAGTTGCTGATATGGAAAAAAGAAACTCTTGCACATTGTTAATGAGAATGGAAATTTCTACCTCCACTGTGGAAAACAGTACTGAAGTTCCTCAAAATTATAAAAGTAGAAATAGGAAACAAAATCTTGATTTTGAGAAGATATGTATAATCCTGTGTACACTGAAGCATTATTCATGAAAGCCAAGAAATGGAGTCAATCTTAATGTCCCCAACAAATGAACAGAGAAAGATATGTCGTAGAGTAGAATGTTGGTTACCAGAGGCGGAGAGAAGGCAGGGAGATATTGGTCAAATTGGTATAGGAAAAGTATAACTCCCAATCTGTTAGATGTCAAAAGTGCCAAGCTCATGGTCTCACAACATCAAGGTATAAAGTTGAAAACCAAAGGAAGAAGTTTGAAGAGTTTTAACAGGAAGAACTTTAGCTCCAGGATTTCCAGGAGGGGTCTGGAATGCGTGGTTACTGAAGCCCTTTGTCAGGGTTATACAGAAAATCATGAAGCGGGTACCATGTGGGTCAGATTACAATCAAACTATAGGATTGTAAGTATAGTCATTAAGCTAGTTTTGATCTAATAGGAAAAGGAGTCACATACCAAGGGTACTTGGAAAGAACAAAAGCAGTTTTTGAGAAGGAGGAAAGTGTGGATCCAGACGTTCTGGTCATCCACCTGTGAGCCAGATGCCTTTCTGGGCCCACTGGACTAGATGGTGTTAATTACAGTTTAATCTCAAGTTGCCATTTATCTCTAGAGAGGCATATAGGCCTGGCTATTGCTTTTTCAGTCTGAGGCCTGGCTCTCTTTAGATTTGCCTCCAGCCACAGTTCTGTTGTCTTTATTTTTTTGTGCTGACTTCCTTGAAGACTCAGTCTCTCTCTGCTTGTATATTAATTTCTATCTAACTTAGCTGCCTATAATAAAAGGTTAAAATATTTCAGTTTTGCAAAATAAATGAGTTTTAGAAATGTAATGCAAAGCATTGATACTTCAGTTAATACTTTACTGTGTATCAAAACTTTGCTGATAAATGGGCTGAGGGTATAGTTCAGTGGCAGAGCACTTCCCTAGCATGCACAAAACCCTGGGTTCAATCCCCAGGACCAAAGAAAGAAAAAGAAAAAGAAACAACTGCCAAGGGAGTAGATCTTAAGTACTCTGAGCACACACATAAAAAGAAAGAGTATAAAAATGGTAACTATGTGAAGCAATGCATATGCTAATAGACTTGATTATAATGATAATTTCACAATCTATACATGTATCAAAACATCAAATCAAGTCAGGCATAGTGGTACACACCTGTAATCCCAGTACTCTGGGAGGCTGAGACAGAAAGATTGCAAAATTTAGGCCAGCCTGGGCAATACAGCGATGTTGCAAGACTCTGTCTCAAAATAAAAAGTGCTAGGGATAGAGTTCGGTACAAAAGCACTGGGTTCAATACCCATTACCACAAAGAAGTGGAATTAAATTATAGACCTTAAATATATACAATTCACATTTGCTAACTATATTTCAATAAAACTAGGGGGTAATGAAATATCTACAAACTATGCAAAGGGCAACACTCTCAAATCCTAATGGGCACCTCAAGAGCAAGATCTCCTCCAACTCTGTTTCTCACAAAGAACAGCAGAAAAGAAAGGAGAAAAAGAGAATTTGCAATTGTTTTCCATGAAACACTTGGGTTAGTATGCCTCTGCTACCAGGACTTTCTCCTTTCTGAGAGACAAATATGACAAAGCTCATGGGCCAGAGGCTAAATTCCTCTCTTGCCACATTTTTTGCCCTGAAGAAGTTTATAATGAAACAGTGAACAAAGCAACCAAAAGTCATGAGCAAATGCTGCTATCCCGCTACCAGCAATGTGCATAAGGATGCATGTGTGTGCGCGTGTGTGTATGTGTGTGCATGCTTGTGTGTGTGTGTAATTTCCATCACAAGAAGTGGACTCAGTGTTCCTAGACCACAAGAGTTTAAGGAAGCATCTAAGTGGGAGGGTAAAACAACACTTAATCCCGCCTTCAAATTAGGAAGGGCTACTAATAGACAAATGAGGGAAAAGTTCTTCCAGTCATTACCCTACAACAGTGATGGCAAACCTTTTAGAGATCAAATGCCCAAACTGCAACCCAAAACGTACTTATTTAGGGCAAAGTGCTAACATTGCAATTAAACCTGAACACAGTACAGAGCCTCTAGTGCCCCGTTATCTGATGCTCAGCTGCTGAGGAGATGCTGGGGCAACTCAGCTCAAGTGCCAACAGACAGAGCTCTGTGTGCCCACTGCAGAATGTGTGCCATATGTTTGCCACCACTGCATTAACTCCTGAAATGAGGTAGCAGAATGCATTCAAATGAACAGAACATAGGGTAAGTATAGATAAAGAACAGAAACAGGTTAGAAACTCTTAGCAAATGCTACATTATGTGTACAACAGTAGTAACAATCAAAACACACTCTTTCGGTGAGTGGATCTGGCTAGATACCCATTGGTCAATCCTTCCTTTGTCTTCTTGGTCTTAATGAAAGGAGTCCCAGACTCTCTTCCATAATTGGCATTACAAAACTCGATACTCTTTGCTTTATTTTTTTGCCCAGGAAAATGCAGAGTAATGTGCAGAAGGTCCTATAAGTTTCCTATGTCACAAAATAGAATGTACTTCTTATGGATGGCTGTTTATAAAACACCTGATTAGACTATATACATTTAGTATTGTACCATTGAGATTTTGTGCAATTTATTACAGCTGATATTAACAGCTCTAACATATCAACTTATGCAATGCAACCTTGTCACATTTCATACTCATGAACAAAGTCAGACTATAAGTTAAAAGCACCTACTTCTCCCATATCAACATACACCATTAATGGTCAAAATTGCACTTGAGAAAATCTTTCAAGAAACTTCACCCATCTGTATATGTATGTGAACTTCTATAATAAAAGCAAAAAAGAGAATGTCAAATAGGCCTTTGTGCCAATCAGAGTAAATATTAACAGAATTGAAGTGAAATTCTTCAATTGATTTCATCTCAAAAGTTTCTGTCAAGAAATAGTTATTTTTAAAATACCTGAAAATTGGGCGGGATAAAATAAATATCTGTGAAAGTTCCATGAAGAGATGGGAGGAAATCACAACCTATGACTGTTAGTGTCAATGACTTTTACCAGATGAAGTTCACTCTGGGAATTTTTGAGAACTTAAAATTGGAATTGATCAGCTTCAGGTAGTACAACCTAAAGAATTATATTCAAGAAGAAGATGGGACATCAATACTTCTCACATTTCCAAAGGACAGAGCAAGCTGTAGGAAATATTCTGGAAAGGTTGATTAAAGGGTTAGATAGGATTTTTAAAATGAAAATATGATCATTTGGAATTAGTAAGGATTAGCTAATAAAAAGTCACCACAGACTTCCACCTTTATATTACTCTGAAAGATACCCCACTGGTAGATTGGAGAATGACTTTTTATAATTTATTGTCTCATATCATAAAATATTTTTTAAAATAAAGATCATCTGTTGTTATGATTTAGATCATGGATGTCTCCCAAAAGTTCATTTGCTAAAGGGTTGGTCCTCAGTGCATCAATGTTCAGAGGTGGCTTTTGGAAGGTGACTGGATCATGAGGGATTGAACTTCATCAATGGCTTAACTATTAATGGGTTAAGAAATTTTTGGCATTATTGGGAGGTGACAGAAGTGTCAAAGTATTTTCTACAGCAACAGAAACCTGACTAATACATCTTTCAAGCTACCACCAAAAGACCATTACCATTAGCACTTTCATTGCATTCACTTTTTTTTTATTAAAAACACATAGCATTACTGAATATCGTTAAAGTTTTCAGTAAAAACTTAAGACATCTCTGTAAACAAACACAAATCGAGTGGTTATTCAGTAAGTGGATTTCTGATTTGGTTAAAAGAACATATACAAAATATTGATTTATGAATCAATGACAGCCTGGAAGAAGAACTCAGAGGAATGTTCCCTGGACTACTTTGGTCAATGTTTTTATCAGTGATTTGAATGATGATATGAATTGCCAATTTTTATTTTCAGATAATATGGAGCTGTAAGATGTAAAATAAGATGATGACATATTTTACCCAAGTGTATTGACCACTTTGAATGGTGGGCTAAACCAAATGAAATGATAATTAGTCAGCATAATAAATGGAAAGGTTTGCACTGTGTTTCTGAAAGACTGTCACAGGAATGTCAAGAGGTGATGAGGCTAAGTTGTCATGCATTTAAGAAAACAGATGTGCAAAGGCATTGGGATCCTACAAAGGGACATTAGTGGCATTGTCTGAGGATGTCCAGCCTAAGAAAGAAAATGTGCTGGGAGGGCAAAAGAAATGTCCCATGTAAGAGCAACACTTCTCAAATTTTAGTATGTGTGATTTCTGCTTCTGGCCAAGATGGCCTAACAGACACTAAAACATGCTAGTTTAATTTTTACCTACAACAGGTAAAAGGTAGAAAAAATATATGAGAGGACATTCTTTAAGATTTTGGATTTAAGGCAATGAAGGACTGTGAACTCTAAAACTCAAGAATGAATGATTGCTCCCAGTTTACTAGATGGAAAGAGTTTACACAAAAGAGAAATGCAGAGAGTCCAAAAGATGACATAAATGGAGGAAATCCAGCTAAAAGTGCAGGGAAACGAAAGTCAGCTAGAGTTCACTGGGCAGAGTATCATGGAAGAAAGCTAAGCTGAGAAACAGATGGCTGAAGATCTCCTCAGGGACCCTCACTGCGGTATATAACTGAGTATAGCTCAGCTTGAGTGTTGGTAGCTGCCGAAGGTCTAGAACATAACCACTTGATAGTTGTGACAGGTCTCACAATGCTGGTTCTAGCTCCTCTTTCCACTAACCAACATGAAAAACCTCACAATTCATGGAGCAATGGATAGAGGACTCAGAAGAGTATTTTCCTCTACAGCGGAGCAAAAATGAGCTCTTTGCTTAACAATAATCTAGTACCACCTGTTAAAGCTTAAATGAAACATTAAAAAAAAATTCAACTGTCTTTAACTTAACATATTCTAGAACAAAGTTCAAGAATACATGTGAAAATAAAAATATTCTGTATGCAAAAGATAAAATTCACAATGTTTGACAATCAACAATTACCAGGCATGTTGGGTAATTGTACAGGCTTGCAACCCCAGCTACTGGGAAGATCAAGGCAGAAAGATCACAAGTTGCAGGCCAGTATGGGCAATTCAGCGAAATCCTGTCTCAAAATAAATTTTTTAAAAAAGTATAAACTGTCAAAGTCCATTTATTTTAAAATCTAGAAAGTAGAAATTAATCTAGTAACAGACAACTGATGGTTGTCTGGGGTTCAGGGAGTGGAGAGGGAGGAAATATATAGAGGTATAAGGAAAATTTGGGGAGTAGCGATATGCTCACTGTCTTATTAGTATCAGGTGAACACACCTATAAAACAATCTAAACATAAAAATCTTCATTTTAAATATATGCATGTGATAAATCAACTTGAAGATTTTTGATATGTAATCATCTGGGATGGTTTTTAAGGTCATGATCCTGAGGCAAAGATTTGAATACTGTCTGAACATCTGCATTCCTAACACGATGCCCAGAGAAACTCTGGATGCTAGTCTGATCCCAAGATAATCCTTTAAGTAGCAAGGGACCAGATTCATACATTGGACACTAGATAACAAAAGTGGAGAATTAGGTTAAGATTTTAGGGAGGCAGAAATCATGGAACACCCCACCATGGAAAGAGTGAATTTTCTGTTACAAGAAAGCATCATCAGTGTTCAGCTATATTATTTACAGAGAAAGGAGGACTAGCATATTTCTAAGCTTCCTAGCAAGGAAAGATTTGAGAATTTTTTAAATTTGAACTTCAAATAAATATATTTTATGAGCTGGCAATCTTGGAACGTGACCCTGGTGAGGAATGTGACCCTGGAGAGGACATTCTGAAAACAACTGAAGGGCAGTGAGCTAGAGAATGACTTAACTAATGAGGGAAACATCGGCATCCATCAATAGATGTTTTTAAAGCAATTTTTATGTGTTTGATACGGGAGAGAGAATTCTGAATGTGGCAAAAGCATCATTTAAAAAATGACATTATTTTAAATTGCCAAGGGAAATACTTCTCCTCATAAACATTCCAAAACATTGAATGAAATAGGAAATAATGAGTTTATGTCTTCAAAAAAGCCACACAATTATAAGAGATAGATCAGCAACCACAGATCAAATCCCTGGTCAGTGGAATATTCTAATGTATCTAGGAATTCTCAAAGACACTTTTTCTCAGTTACTATACCAGATTGCTACAGGAATGACATTTCCTTTGAACTGAATTTCAGCTTTATGTTGATTGACATTTCTTAGGTGGGAATTACATGTCTCTTACTTTCTCTTATCATGGTACATCCACTGTTATACATTCAACCTGTATTTGTTATATTGTCATCTTCACAAGCAAAAGGATGCCACTGTAGGTTTATCAGCATATGCATAGCTCTAATCCCTTGAAAGGTAATAAATTGTCACAAATTCTCAGGATAAGGAAGGTTACTTTTTACCTCAGTGCACTTCATTAAAGAAATAAAGGCATAAATAGAATTTCTTAATCTGTTTACTACCTGTCACAAAACCACAGGTGCACACACACACACACACACACACACACACACGCAATTTTAACTCAAAGTTGAACCAATTTTCTCCATGTCATCTGCCTTCTTATATGGTTAGGATTGTGAGTTTCATGCTACATGTGGCAGACATTTGAATGTCTGGTTTTATCCAAGTTTTTTTGACAACTTCTTTTTTCTTTCAAGAAAATACACAAATTCCCCAGCTACAGGCTTATATGAAACACATCAGGTTCACCTGAGTTTATATGCCAATTTGTTGATACTTTAAGAATAGTATTTTTCATTTTCTTAAGAAAACAGAAGGCATGATAGCATGAAGGAGGGATTCTCAGCTTCTCAAACTTTAGCATGTACGGAATGCTTTGGAGAATTTACTAGCCCACAGGTAGCCTGCCTCCACTCACAGATTTTCTAACTCAGTAAGTTTGATATTGAACCTGAAATTTTTTTTTCAGGTCAGGTCTGGGCAGCAAACTCAGGGCTACATGCATGCTAGGCAACATTCTACCACTGAGCTACAACCAGCTTGAGCCTGAGAATCTGCATTCACAATTCATGAAAGATGATGATGGCACTGCTTTTGGTAACCAAACTGAGAATCCAACTGGTATAAAGATTGAGAACATAAATGTTGGAATCAACAACAATGACAACAACAAAAATAGGGTTGGGGTATGCTACAGTATACATATGGTTTGTCCCTCGAAGGTACATACACTGAGAGCTTTGCCTCCTGTCTGGTGTTAAGGTGGTGGGACCTTGAAGATGCAGGGCCTAGTAGAAAGTATTTACATCATAGGGGCACTATAATGGGCAGAGATTAATGACAGTCTCCCAGGAGTGGATTAGTTCTGAAAGGACTGGATTGGTTACTTGAGTGTAGGTCATTACAAATCTGTAAGTCCAAATGCTTGGTCTGTCTTGCAGAAATAACTTACTGATTTTTTTGTACCACTGCCATGTTGCAACATATCCAGAAGGCCCCATCAGAGAACAGACAGATGGTGACACCAATTTTGGACTTTCTACTTCCAAAAGTGAACCAAAGCAAAACTTTTTTCACTATAATGTACTTGCCTCAGATAATTTGTTATAGCAACTCAAAATGGACGAAGATAAGGTCTTAATAATTAGCTTATGAGCTGTCAATAACTCCCTTAATTATTGAAATTATGTAAACTTCACCTTTCTCATTACTAAAACATAATAATAATTATAGCAATCACTTTTTACTATGGATGGAACTAGAACAGTACTTGTTACAAATTTATTGCATGGCAAGTTAGGGGCACTAAATAGATACTAGCTAACACATCATCATGAAGGTAGTTGTGGTAAAGGAATAACATAGGCAGGTGCCCTTTCACGAAAGGCAATTGCATTATTGTACACAAATAACAAACTGAGAGAGAAATTAGCAAAAGCATACCTTTCACAGTAGGATCAAAAAAATGAAATACTTAGGAATCAATCTAACAAAGGAAGTAAAAAACCTTTATGCTGAAAACTACAGCATTCTGAAAAAGGAGAACAAAGAGGATATCAGAAAATGGAAGGATATCCCTTGCTCTTAGGTAGGAAGAACCAGTGTAGTGAAAAAGGCCAAACTCCCAAACTCCCAAAATTGTTATGCAGTTTTATTGCGGTCCTGATCAAAATATCAAAAGCATACCTCACAGAATTAGAGGAAACAATCCTAAAATTCATTTGGAGCCAGAAGAGATCTAGAATAGCAAACACAATTTTGAGCAACAAAGGCAAGGCAGGGGGCATCACAGCCCCTGACTTGAAATTATACTGTAGAGCTACTGTGATAAAAAAGCATGATACTGGCACAAAACAGACCCAAGGATCAATGGAACACATTAGTAGATGTAGAAACAACTCCAAACACAATCAGCCACCTTATCTTTGACAACTGGGCCAAACATCTTCACTGGAAGAAAGATAGACTCTTTAGCAAATGGTGCTGGAAAAACTGGCTTTCCAAATACTGTGGATTAAAACTAGATCCATGTCTCTCAACATACACTAAATTAAAATCAAAATGGATCAAAGATCTAAATATTAAAACAGAAACACTAAATCTGCTGGAAGACAGAATAGGTAGAACTCTTGAAGACATAGGTGTAGGCAAAAACTTTATGAACAAAACTCTGATCACACAGGAAATCTCACAAAAAAATCAACAACAGGGATCTCATCTTATTAAAAAACTTCTGCATACCAAAAAAAAAAATCACCAACAGAGTGAAGAAACAACCCATAGAGTGGGAAAAAATGTTGCCAGCTGTTCCTCAAAGAACTAATATCTAGAATATAAAAAGAACTCAAAAAATTCAGACTCCCCCAAATTTAAAGACCAATCCAAAAATTGGCATCTGAAATGAATACACACTTCCCAGTTGAAGAAGTGCAATCAGCAAATAAATACATGAAAAAATATTCAACATCACTAGTCATTTGAGAGACGCAAATTAAAAAAAAAAAAAAAAAAAACTCTGAGATTCCATCTCACCCCAGAAAGAATGGCTATTATCAAGAAATCAACCAATAACAAGTGCTGGTGAGGCTGTGGGGAAAAAGGAACCCTTCTCCACTGTTGGTGGGATTGTAGACTGGTGCAACCACTGTGGAAATTATTGTGAAGATTACTGAAAAAAATAAAACTAGAGGATCCATTTGACCCAGTTAATCCTTTTCTTGGTATCTTCCTGAAAGAATGAAAAGCATTATACCACAGCAATATATGCACAACCATGTTTATGCAAGCATAGGTTTTTATAATCAAATCAGTATTTTCCTAGTTCCTCAATCTATAAATCTTCTTCTTTCCTATCCATAAGCTATGGCTTGAATCTTAGGATTTTCTTAGGCAGAGCTAAGTAGATTAATTTTTGCTTTTCATGTGTCTCATCTGTTGGTAAAATCTGTCTGAGTGTAGCACTAAGGGAAAGAGAGAAAGGAATTGGGCAAATTTCTCGGTAGTTTGCAGGATAGCAAAGATTCAGGGTGTGGAAGAAGATCCACATTCTTAAGAAACATTATCTGTAAAGCTAATGTGTAAATGAATACCTTAGAGCTATTTTCTTGGCTGCAAGATAGTGAAGCTGTTTGAACAGAGATCTTTTCTAATTATGATCCAAGAAAGCTTAAGGTTTAAAAAAAAGAATAACCTTCACAATGTTACATGGGTACGAGGTGTCACCCTGGTTTCCAGTTGAGATTGGAACTACCATGCACCTGCTATGGATCAACCCATCTTTAGTCAATAGAGGGGTTTCTACCTATGAAAAGAAAGCTTTTATTAGCTTAAATGCCTTTTTTATTGACTTAAATGATGATATTTATTATAATTCATCAGTAGAAGAAAAAGTAGTCACCTGTTTAATATAGAAAGCAATTAGGCTTTATCTAAATTAGTGTAGCAGAGATTGCATACTTTATGCTTAAAATACATTTCCATTTTATGAGGCCTTAGTTTATTATTTAATAACTAAAGACTTGGAAATCTGCTCTGAGTACAATTTCCCCTTTGTGGTTTCTATGACTACTCTCCCTTTTATTTTATGAACACATTGTAGTCAGATGTGTGGCTGTTGCCACAGTAACAGGTTCTATTCTTGAGGAAATTAAAATATTTTTACCAAATATATTTTCCCTGTTCCTACAGTCATTTAACATACTTTCAAATCCATGGATGCTTGTTGGTTTCCTCTTTAAATCAGGCTTGGTATGTTTAATGTTCTCTTCAGTTCCTTGAGAGGTGTGGAAAAATATTTTATATCTCTGTAGAAAAGTACTTCAGTTCCAATCAAAGTGAGAAAAGTAATAGTTAATGCTTATCAAGCACAGCCACATGCCAGGCACAGTCCTAAGCCTTTTGTATCAATTAACTCATTTAACTTCTAAAACAATCACAGGATGTAGAATAAGTACATCTGTTTTGAGATAAGGAGACATGAGTAATTCCCCAAAGATACACTATTCATAGGTTACCAAGCTAGGATCTAAACCCGTGCAATCTAGCTAGTATACTGATTCTTTCATAACTTTGTAATGTACAGAGTGTTTTTTTCTCACCTGACAAACACTCCTTTTTATTTTTTCTAAGTGAAGGGAAATGGAAAGTCTTTTAGCAGTCAACTGAGTCAGCTAGTAAATGTATATAGCTTTGAAAATATTTCTAGAAATTCACCAGTTCAATTCTCCAAGTCAATTGAGTCAGCTAGTAAACATATGCAGTTTGGAAAATATTTCTAGAAATTTACCAAGGCCAAAGATATTCCCAAGTAGTTGGTGAAGCATCATTAGAAACATTAATAAACATCCCAATGCCCTCAAATACTCATCTACTGATTACTTTCATTGTTGTGCCAATGTTATTTCAGATAAATCAGAGGGCACAGGGCTGGACTGCTTCCATTGGAGAATCAGAGACTCAAGATAGACAATTCATTAACTAATCACTCATTTTGTCATTCCCTCTTCATTTCATAAGTTTTAGGATCAATTGTGGCTAGACCCATTTTGTAGATGGAGCAATTTGAAACACAGCATATTTCAAGATTTGGTTGAATTTCATTCAAAGTTTATGATTGAGTTTTTAACTGCTATGTAGTATAATAAAAAGTAATACAGACTTTCCTAAGTCTTTAGAAGAACACTGATTTAACACTGCAAAATTGTTGGGGACTGGGAAGGAAAATGAAGTTTTATATAATTTCTGTATTAAATTGGGAACCCTTTCTATTGGTTCACTGAAATTAAAGTATGTAAGATTTTTTAAGTCTCCCAAAGAAAATGTCTATTTCATAGCTCAATTAGCTATTTGTTGAATTATAATTGAATTGCACACTACCTCCTCTCTTTTCTCTGATGATATTTTTAATGAATTAGATTTAGAGAGCCTATAATCAGCTAGGAACTTGCTTGTGTAGATGCTATTCTGAAGACTATGACCTAAAGCTCTCTTCCCATTTTTCAAACTATCATTTGCTCCATAGCTAAGCAACACAAGGAACAATCCTCACTCTACAAAGCAAGTAAATCCACTTCTATAAATAAAATTAGCTCTAGAAAATACAATTTAATTTCATTATGTTCCAATGTGTTTCTTACTTTTTCCTTTTCTCTTCAATATTACCCTGCCTAAACCATTGGTCAGGATTCAGTTATCAGCTTCTTCATCTTTACTTTTCTGGGATCTGCATTGTACTATTCATAAATCATAATGCAATGACCTCTAAAGAATAAGTTATAAGAAAAATAGGCTTGGCATCTGATAGACCTAGATTTAAGGCCAAGATCTTTTCTTTTCTTTTCTCAGTTCCTGACCTGAGTCAAGTTAATTCATCCCTCTCAGTAAGAGTTTTCTCATATGTCAAATAGTAGAAATAAAATAAGTAAAATTTGTTGGAAAGAAATAAACAAAATAATGCATGTCATAGTTTTAGCAACAAAGCTTAGTAATGGCCAATAAATAGAATGTGCTCAGTAAATGTCAGCAAAAAGAAAACACTAATTGAAGCTTAAACTGCATTCATGTCTTAGTTTGGTATAAAAAGCCAGTAGATACTCTCACTATTCTCTCTCTGGCTCTGGGGCTTGTCTTCTAACTGGAATGACCTGAATCCTTGACAGGTCTTTATTTCACATATCGGTAGGCTCATGGGGCAGTAGGTCATTGTTATAGTCTGACATCATCTTTTAAATTACATTAAGAAATATGTCATTAAGGTTGTTTCCACCCTTTTTATGCAGCTCTTTAGATAGGCCTTGAAATAGCATTTTCTATTCTGTATGTTGCTCTGTACCTTTCATAGTTTACCTACCCTCAAGTGACTATATTTTACAACCATTTCTGAATTACTGACTAGAGTGAGCCAGGCATAGTGGTACCTGCCTGTAATCCCAAAACTCAGAAGGCTGAGGAAGGAAGATCACAAGTTTGAGGTCAGCCTGGGCTACATAGCAAGTTCAAGGCTAGTGTGGACTACGTAGTAAGACTCTAGCTCAAAAAATTAAATTAATTAAAAAGTGCCTGACATATCTTTCTTCCTAATTAAGAAGAAATCCTCCCTTGTTTTCTCTGCTCCCACTTCTTGTGTAGCCACGTAGCCAGGAGTTCTGGCACCTCAGGCCCTGCACATCTCTGATCTTCTGTCAGCAAATAACCCTATATTCACAATGTAGGATAAACCACAGTCCCTGGGAGAGCACAGCTGTTCAGCCCTAAAAACATAGCTGGTGCTAAGACACATACTCTTTCCACATGTTCTTCCAGACCCAGGCCATTCCTTATCTATAAAGCTCCCTCAAGAGTCTATCAAAGGTCAATCCCTTTGAAGCCAGGGCCTGTGGACAAGGTTACCTCACCCAGACCTTTATTCTCTGGACCTTTTGCTTTTCTCCAACGTCTCATCCTTTCAAAGAGTCAGAGAGACCCCCTCCTCCACCCATATTGCAGTAATGTTCCTTAAACACCATCCTTGGCTAGGGTAGCCTGGCAGGGTTGGAAATTAACATAGACTCAAACCATGTCCAGCTAAATTGGGTTTACCTAGCCAGATTTTAATTGCTTTGGGTTAGGGCTACTCTATATAGTTTACTTGACTTTGGCTTGCCCTCCGTCATAAACATCTGCTCTTAGTGCCTGAGCTTATGCTTGCAAAAGCTGAGAAAAGAGCATAATTTTTGATCTTCTTAAAGTTTTTAAATTAGATGACTAGTAAAGTTTGGAAGAAATCATAATACTAAAAATACTGAAGTTCATACACACACACACACATATGGGGTGGCTTTATGCATGGGTACCTTTAAATCCAGTATCAATGTTTCTATTGTAGCAGTTATTTGTCCAGTCAATGTTTTGTTTCTTTTTTGATAATTCCACTGTTGGCTGAATATTGCAATAGTTTAAAAATGTTTTTTCCCAAAATTGGTTAATTTTCAGAATCATCTGAGGTACTTCCTGAAGAATACAATTTCTAATCCCTACCTAAGACCTATTAAACTTCTGGAGATGGAATAAAAAAATCTTTTTCGCTAAATAGTCTCCAAGTGATTTGGGTAATAAGACAAATTTAGAAACAAAGAAACAATGATGGAATGAGATCATTCAAGGAACCTAGAACAATCTCACCTAAAGGAAAGTCTTACCCTTATCCTATCCCTGACCAGTTTGTATGCCTTGTTGCATGGCTCTTCAGCTTAAGGGAGAACAAGTATGTGTAATTAAATTCGTGGTTAGCATTACAGTTCAGTGGTTCAAAACCATGTCAGGCATGTCCAACATTTTGGCATGCCTGAGTCACACTGAGTGAAGAGGAATTGTCGTGAGCTACACATAAAAATATCCTATAGTGTATATAGTATCAGAAAACTTCCTTTATTTTTTATATTTGTTATTATAACATTTTTAAAAAAGAGAGCAAGCATCTCGGAGCTTCAGGTTGCACACATCTGCGAGTGTGTCTGTGCCCAGGCCCAGCAAGACAATCACATTTCTGCATTTTAATCAATGTTCTGTACTTGTCAAGTAAGGCGATTCCCAGAAGGATGAAATCCTAGAAATGCAATCAATTAGCAAGAAAATACTATGCAGTCCTGATCATCACTTTTACCCGTTAGACTGGTCACTTTCCCCTGAGACTGTCTGCTAGGGTGACTGACTTTCCCAGTTTGCCTGAGCATGAAGTAGTTTCCCAATATCAGGCTTTGAATGCCAAACCTGAAACATCCCTGGCCACCTGGGATGGCTGGTTTCCTTATTCTGCTTATTGTTTCTCAGAGATAGAGAAAAAATTAAGTGACTTAGAAAAGTAGAAACAGTTATAGGTGATCATGAGAAGGCCACCTGCAGTTGAGGAGGAAAACTTAACCTTCAAAAACATTTTGAATATGACTAGGCTATGAAAGAAGCAAGATCTCAAGAAAGAATGAAGATGAAAATATAAGTTCTTAGCATGAGAAAAAGGGGTTATATTTTGAAAATGTTTTCACGAATGTTATTGCTTTTAAATTAGGCACAATAGTACATACCTGTAGTTCCAGCTACTCAGCAAGCTCAGCTGGGATCCTTTGATCCCAAGAGTCCTAGGCAACCTAGTAATACCTTGTATAAATCTATCAATCAATAAACCTTTAAATATTATTGATTTTGATATTTATCTCTAAATAGCAACAAAAAACACAGAGAACTTGATTTAAAACTCTTCATTTCATTTTTTAACAAATCAAAAGAATTTGCTATAAATTGTAAATTGAATGGCTTATCCTCAAATTCATCCCCACTGGAACATCAGAATAGATCTTATTCAGAAGCAGGGTCCTCACAGACACACTGTAAATAGGAGGAGATCATACTAGATCAGGGGGACATTAAACCCAGTGACTGGTGTTCTTTTTAGAGAAGGACACAGAGACACGGACTTACAGAGAGGAGAGGTCTGTATCAAGTTAAAGGTAGATATTGATCATCTACAAGACAAGAAATGCCAAGGATTGCTGGCAACCCCCAGAAGTTAGAGGATAAAAAGACACAAGACAGAGGCTCCCCCACAGCCTCCAAAAGGATGCAGCTCTACTACCAGGTTGATTTCAGATTTCTAACCTTCAGAACTGTGGGGGGAACACAGATCCACATAATTTGTGGTGATCTTCTATGCAGTCCTGGAAAGCTAATACCGCACTAGCAAAGTGAATAAGTTAAAAGGCATTATAAAGACCCCTAGGATTGGGCCGGTGAGATGGCTCAGCAGCATAAGCACCTGCCTGGCAAGCGCGAGGGCCCAAGTTCGACTCCCGGAACCCACATATGAAAAAAGGGCCGGTGATATCGCTCAGCGGCACGGGCGCCTGCTGGCGCGCGAGGTCCTGAGGTCGACCCCCAGTACCCACAAAAAAAAAGAACCCTAGGATGAAAGGACAAGACTGAATTGTAATATCAGTGTTGCTTTGACTCACTTTGTTTTCTTTCAGTATGTTACTTACTGGATTCTAATTGTCTCATCTGTGAAATGGTAGGATAAAGTAGAGCTAGAAGATGTTCAAAGGATTTCTCCTCCCCCTATAGTCCATGATTTATGTATGAGTGATTTTTAAAAATTATTTTTGCATTATCATTTTAGTTATAGTTTTTCTAGACACTTCCTATCAGCAACTCATGAAATAGTATCTTTGAGCAAATACTTTGAAATGCTAACAATCTATGAACCTCTATTTAAATGAAATTCAAATTCCTGGGGAATTTGATCCAAGACATGGTTTTAAAAGTAATTCTCAGTTGTTGAGGATGAGAGAGGATCTGTCCAGAGTATTTTGGCTGACACTCCTGAGTTTCTAAATTGGGGCTCAAGAATACTCCCCAAATTTGTTATTTTTTGGCATTCTCAGCAATGTAATCCAGGGAAGTTAAACAGCCTTAAGACCAGGCTAAAAAGCAAGGTTTCTGACCCTCACTTGTTTCTTCCCCTTCCAGTGTGGAGAGCGGCTTTCTGTGAAATTCCCTTCTCTGCCCAAAGTCTGGACTTGTCAAAGAAGCAGCAATTAACTCTGGTCCATCCCCTGAGCTTTCATTAACTAAAATCATATTGCGAGAAAAAAGGCTGAAGTCTGTCAACACACCTGGGCAGACTTTTGTCACACACTATTGTCTTCTATTTTAGTTCCAAAGGAAATCCTTTACAGATCATTATCTGTTCTGCAGGCCCAACAGATTTTGTTCCAGGGTATTATATTTTCTCTAAGCTCATTCATTTCCCATAAATATCAGTTACTATTCCCCAAAAAATTGTTTACATGCTCTATACTCTCCTCTGATACACAAAAATGCATGTAAGTATCTAAATGATATCAGCCTAGTATGTAATCACATTCCTGTGGATCTCTCCTGGGCTAAGGTATTTCTCCTTTTGCATGTTAAATAAACTTGTACAACTTTCCTCCTGCTTAATGTTTGTCAGTTTATTCCACTAAAACATCAAAGGACAGAGTGGAAATCTCCTTTCCTCCTACAAAAGCAATAATAATAATGAACATTATTGCACACTTATTGGGTTCTGCTCTCCTAAGTGCTTTTTATCTAGTATCTCCTTTAATGCCCACACAACCTTATGACATGGAAGTGAAATACAGTATCAGAGTTTCTTACCTATTCCCATAGCTACCTAATCAGTAATGCATTTAGAGATGAAGTACAGATTCTATATTACTCTCCAGCAGAAGGTGTACAGATATTTTAGACAGCAAAATCATCATCTAAAGTATAAGAACATATTGTTTCACAACCTGGCTTATGAAAGTAACTCCCATAGCTGCTGACATCTATGTGAGTATCTTTTACATATTTTAGGAGATCAGGCACTTCAAATGTAATATTCATCTAGGAATCCTTCCCTTAGACACAAAAGCATTGATTAGCATTTCTCTTAATGCCTGATCAATGTTAGAGGACAGATAGGTTAATGGGTAGGGCACAGGTCAGAAGTCTGTGTTAGCAATCTTATTTCAGTTTATTTGGCTAAGTCACCAAATCCTCTGTCTTACTTTGATTGATTAATTTATTTTCATCATGTATTTACTAGATTTCTATTTGTGCTAGATTCTGTGCTACAAACTAGACTAAATTAGTAAACAAAATGGAATCAGCATAAGATGAATTAGCGAGATAGAAATTAAATAATAACATATATTTTGTTTCTTATGTTAGTATGTACATCTTACTATTAATACATTAAAGTATAATTCTCACCTAATACTAGCAAATAATGTGCTAATAAAGAAAAATATTTTGTGTAACATTATGAAATGATATTTGGAGTCCAGATTTTTATAGAATTTTAGGATGGTCACTCGGAGGACATTGTGGCAATGTCTGAAGTAAATCAAAAGAAATACAACCTAGTCAGAAAAGAAAAAAAAATTCAAGAGGAGTATTAGGTAAGAAGGAATTCAGCATTTTGTTGGAAGCTAAAAGTGGCAAAAATAGAGTATAAAAAGCAAAGATAGAATCTTGGGATGATGTGATCTGTTTTTCACCCTAACTAGCACAAATTGAAAATTTTCCATTTTCAAGATGAGGACAGAGGTATTTATTTCACATTTTTTCTACCTAAAGACAAATGTGATGACGATGTTTGTGAATATCCTTTATATAAATGTCGCACAGAATAAGACATGTCTTGCTACATTTTTTCAGTAAGTATGGCACAGTCTCCTTTTTCTTCTAAGAATTGCCCAAAGATAATCAAAAAAAGAGACTACTTTAACATTACACTTCCAGAAAGCCAGAGCTTCTTGTAAACCTGATTCTGAATCATTTGGCTCTAAATAATAGATGCTAGTTAAATTTATGACAGACATATTAATTATTCATTTGGATAATTTAAATGGATTTCAAATTACACTATATCATTTTATATTAAGTTTCAATAAGACTGCAAGAAATCCATTAAATTCCAATTCATTATCATTAATTTTCATTAAGCAGCATGGACACTGAATACATTCTGTCTTCTAAAGTTAATGATTTCCAGGTTCCATTTGATCAAATTACTGCGAATATAAGCCAAGTCTTGGTTTGTGCCCTTCAAAAATAACAATTGCCTTTGGATCAGAGGTCCAATTTACATATCGATATTGCTGGATTAGTATTATGTTAGATTTACTATTTTTAACACCTTTTATTGAGGTATAATTATTATACAATAAAGCTCACACATTTAAACATTCAATCTGATGTTTTATCATAAATCTATATCTATGATAAAATCAACAAAATTAAGATAATGGATTTATCTATTACACCAATAGCTTCCTAATGCCATTTGCATACTTCTATTACACCCTGTCTTGTTGTCACCTCCCCCTACATTCTTCTGATACACACATACTAATCTGCAGGCCATGGTTTCTCTATCTTCTGACACTATAGATTAGATTATATTGTTGAACATTTTCGAACATTTTCTAGCGCTTTATACAAATTTTATCATAGTGTAATGCTCCATTTTCATTTTTTGTTTGTTTGTTATTTTTCTTTGTTTGTTTTTTGAGACAGGGTCTTGCTATGTAGTTCAGGCTAGCTTTGAACTCACTATGTAGCTCAGGCTGGCCTGGAACTTGTGGCGATCCTCCTGCCTCAGTCTCCTGAGTGCTGGGATTGCAGACATGCACCACCACATCCAGATCCATTTTCAGCTATTCCTTCATTTAGCATAATTATTTTAGCATCCTTCAAAGTTGGTGTATGCTGGGCTGGGGATATAGCTCAGCGGCACAAGCTCCTGCCTGGCAAGCACAAGGTCCTGAGTTTGATTTCTGGTACAAAAAAAAAAAATTGGTGTATGCCTTCCTTTTAATTTCTGAATATTATTTTATTACATGATGATATTAAAATTTGCTAATCCATTTACTTGTTCCTTGATATTTCTGTTGTTCTCAGTATTTTTTACAAGCCAAACCACTATGAACATTTTTGTACAAGTTTTTGTATAAAGGTATCTTTCCATTCTATTTTGTAAAATTTTAAGAGTGGAATGGCTGGATATTATTGTAAGTGAATGCCTAATTTTTATTGTCCATATATATATATATATATATATATATATATATATGTATATATATATGTATTTTTTAACTAAGTATGTAATTCACTAATGTTAAATATGTCCACATTATTGTACAACTGTCACAACCATCCATCTCCAGAACTTATTCATCCTCCTAAAACGAAATTTTATACTAATTAAAAAACTCCCCATTTCTCTCTCCCCACCTCAACTGACAACTACTATTTTACTTTCTGCCACTCTGAATTTGAGTATTCTAGGTACTTCATGTCACTGGAATCATAAACTGTTTATCCTTTTGCATCTGCTTTATTTAACATTGAAAAGTACTTGAAGGTTCACCCATGTTATAACATGTAACAAAATCACATTCCTTTTTAACGCTAATATCCCATTGTAAGTATGTAACACATTTTATCTATTCATCCAAAAATAGATATTTGGGTTGTTTGCACTCTTTGACTATTGTGAATAACGCTGCTACCGATGCAAATACGTTAGAGTCTGTACTTTCCATTCTATTTGGTATTTACCTAGGAGAGGAATTGTTGCTTCATATGGTAATTTTATGTTTAAAATGGGCCACCATACTGCTTTCCATAGCAACTACACCATTTTACATTCCTACCAGCAATTCACAAATGGCCCAATTTCTCCTGAATGTCTTACTTTTTAAAAAATTGTCAACTTGTTTCCTAGACTAGTAGTGTTATTATACATTTCCATCAGGACTTCATATTATATCAATATAAACAGTTGGCATGGCCAGTCTTTTTTAATTTAATGATTGTAGTTGGTATGCAGTGGTTTTTCAAGGTGGTTTTAATTAGCACTTCTGTGGTACCTATATTGAGCATCTTTACATTTGTTTATTTGTGAATAAACTGACACAGTCACAGGGATTAAAGTTCAATTTTTTCCCATCCCTCCAAAATCTCTGTATGTACTTACTTGCCTGATATCCACTATCTTGAAAACCACTGTCTTACATCTTTGTCTTTTTTTAAGATGGTTTCTGACAAGAGGATAAATGTGGTACCTGTTACTCCATCTTTGCCAAAAATGGAAGCCTGGATTTTCTATTTTTGAGCCTCAACTATTAATATTTAAAAATTTTGAAACTAATAAAGCTAACAGATTTCCTCAGGCTGGCCTTTTAATCCAATTTTGAGTCACTCTGTAAACATTATTATCAAATCTCCACTAAACATCTATAAAGAGCTCAGTGCTTTGTAACTTTACTGCTTTTGTTTCTGTTTTGCTTTGTTAGTTTATTTTAATGAACAAAGCCAAGTGTTCATTTACAAGATGCTTACAAACCCACTGGGCAGCAAAAGCACACGTATCTATTACGTGACATTGTAATCCAGGCATCAGGAGCCTGAGTTTAGAACGGTTGTCCCACATTTGCTCTGCACTCAGCTCAGCTCTGCGAAAACAATGACGGGGAGACATCGCAGTGCTGCTGTGCTGGAGCTTACTTTCCAGCGTCAGGAAGCAGGAAAAACAGCTCTCCAAATACTTAAGCGTGATCGCCTTAGAGAAGCTGTAGAAGATGGGACAAGAAATGATTTGAGAATAAGAACAGGGTGATTTTTAAGGGGTGGTCCAGGGAGTCTTAAGACCTAAAAGATGGAAGAAACTAGTCTGTTAACTATCTGGAAGAAAAACAAATATCTAAGAAAAAGCAATGTCTAAGGAGTGCATAGCTTGGCATGTTCAAAGAGAAAGGACAATGGTCAAAACAAGTGACTTGGAGAGGGGTTTCAGTGGAGGGAGGCAACTGTGGAATTTTGCAATTTCTCCAAACTCAACAGAAAATCTGTGGGTGGACGGGAAGGATTTGAACCATTGGAGTGATTGTAATCCCTTAGAGTTTCTCTCTCTCTCTCTGTCTCTCTCTCCTGTTTTAAAGATCAGTCCAGCTTCTACGAGGAGAGAGAGGCTGTAAGGGAAATTTTGCCATTCTGAGAACACAAGGATTGTACTGTCCCTCCCCCCCCTTTCAGGTGCTCTGGGAATAGAGCTGTTACAATCTAAAGTTGCTAAATTAGATAAATCCCGGAACAGAGCTGACCACCGACTGGGGGACTAGATTGCAAGATAATGGCTATCCCATGGCTAAGGTATTTGCAGAATGTGCTGTTCCGGACCATCTGCTGTCCAAATTAGAAAACATCCTCCCCCGCTCCCTTGGCCAGCCTAAAAACTCCCGTATGAGTGTCTTCTCCCAATGAATGTAAAAAGCTGTTTAAACTAACCAATGCTATCTGCTTCTGTAACTGTGCTTGCAAAGACCCCTCCTCCCTTTGTCCTATAGACATATAAGCCCTACACAGACAAACCTCGTGGCCCACTGTTCCTGCGCATTCAGTGAGCCCCACTCATGCTTGGATAATAAAACCCCTTGCCCATTGCATGAGAGAAAGCTTCTTGGAGTCTTCTTTCACGCGGCGGGCGTCTCGACCCTAACATTTTGGAGGCCCCAGCGAGATAGGGGATTGCCCCTGCGTCAGGAAGACCCCAACAGCCAACTCTCGGGGTGAGTACGGCCGTTCCTATCTCTCTTTCTCTGTCCCTCTTCACCTTACTTTCATTTTGCGATCGCCTAGTTTTTGGTTGTGACTGGTATCAAGGTGCATAAGCTCCTCGATCCAAGTGGCTTGCCCGTGCATCAAGGGGCATGAGCTCTTTGGTGACTTGCCTCTGGGCTTTTAAGTCACAAGTCACTTCCCCGGGGGATGCCTCGGGGATTATCGGTCCATAGGGCCATTTTGCAGTGGGGTCACCGGTTATATTTTTGTCACCATTCGTCGCCCTTCAGATTCAGTTTACTTCCTCTTCTGGGGAAGTCGTGTATGCCGGCATTTGTCTATTATCTTGGTTTTAGTGTTTGTCTGTCTTTGTTTTTCTTTTGGCGCCACTAACCTCTTTTGTTCCACAGCACCCACCATGGGACAAACGGAATCCACCCCCCTCTCTTTCACTCTGGATCATTGGTCGGAAGTGAAAGAGAGGGCTCATAATCTTTCTTTGGTTGTTAAAAAAGGTAAATGGCAGACTTTCTGCTCATCGGAATGGCCCACCTTTCAAGTAGGATGGCTGCCAGAGGGAACTTTCCACCTTCCCCTTATCCAGGCGGTTAAGACTATAGTCTTCCATCCTGGAAAACAGGGATATCCTGACCAACAACCTTACATTGTGGTATGGCAAGACTTGTGTGAGAACCCCCCAAAGTGGGTAAGGATTTTTCTACCTCCAACTTTACCTGAATCTGTCACTCTCTTACCTGCAAAAGCTCAACCTATGATCCCTAACCTTTATCCTCCTCTCCCTTCTCAGGTTTTACCCAAATCACAGGCTGACCTAATCCTATTGGACTCTGGAACACCGCCTCCTCCTTACCCCCCTTTACCCTCTGCTCCAGTTGAGGCGGCTGCTACTTCCCCTCCACCCTCTTCTCCTATCTCGTCTTCTTTGCCCTCTTCCCCTGAATTAAATCTGCAGGGCCCTCCAATTGAAGCTCGAGCCAAGGGCCAGTCCAGGGAACCTGAAGCCGGCGGGCCCTAGGCCCTCAAGACGGAGTGGCAATCACACTCCCCCTCAGACCGCATGGACCCATGCTAGAAGATGGACACAGGGGGGAAATGCCAGCACTCCAATACTGGCCCTTTTCCTCCTCTGACTTGTATAATTGGAAAAATAATAACCCTCCTTTCTCTGAGGACCCTTCTAGGTTAACCGGGTTGGTGGAGTCTCTCATGTTCTCTCACCAGCCTACCTGGGACAATTGTCAACAGTTGCTGGGGACCTTGTTCACCACCGAAGAGAAGGATCGAATCATCATAGAGGCCAGAAAACTCATGCCAGGACAGGATGGGAGACCTACCCAGCTCCCAAATATCATTGATGACTTCTTCCCATTGCGCCGCCCTGATTGGGACCCCAATACTCCAGCAGGTAGGGAGCATCTGTCCATCTATCGCCAGACTCTAGTGGTGGGTCTCCAAGCAGCCGCTAGGTGGCCTACAAATTTGGCTAAGGTGAGAGAGATTCTTCAAGGGCCTACTGAGTCACCCTCGATATTTTTAGAAAGGCTAATGGAGGCATACCGTAGATACACTCCCTTTGACCCTCAAGATGAGGGACAACAGGCATCTGTTGCCATGGCCTTTATAGGACAATCAGCCTCAGATATTAGACGTAAGCTCCAACGACTAGATGGATTGCAGGATTTAACCTTAAGGGATTTAGTAAAGGAGGCTGATAAGGTATATTATAAGAGGGAAACAGAAGAGGAAAGGGAACAGAGAAAGGAAAAGGAGAGGGAAGAAAAAGAACTAATCAGAGATAGAAAGAGAAATAAAGAATTGACAAAAATCTTGGCCACAGTCGTAAAGGGCATTCAGGGAGAAATAGATGAGGGTAAGCCATGCTGCCCTCCTCTTGACCCCAACCAATGTGCATATTGCAAGGAACAAGGACACCTCATGAAGGAATGTCTCAAGCTTAAAAGGAAAAAGGAAAGGGAAAGAAAACAAAAACAGGCTTTGGAGGCTCAACAATGCCAACAGCCTAATGTACTGGCCATAGAAGAAGAGGACTAGAGGGGACGGGGCTTGGACCCCCTCCCCGAGCTCAGGGTAACTTTCAATGTGGAGGGGACCCCAATTGATTTTGAAGTAGATACAGGTGCCATCTTTTCTGCTCTCCAAGCCCCATTGGGACCTCTCTCCTCTAAGAGGTCCCTGGTTCAAGGGGCTAATGGGAGCAAATTCAGAGCATGGACTACCAAAAGAACTATGGACTTAGGTAAAGGAAAAGTCCAACATTCTTTCTTGGTAATACCAGAATGCCCAGCTCCCCTCATGGGAAGAGATCTCTTAACTAAATTAAGAGCCAAAATAACTTTTGAGCCCCAGGGAACCCAAGTGACTTTTCTCAACCCCCTGGTGAGCCAACCTATGGTGACTATGCTCACTTTAGCAACTGATGATGAATACCAACTTTATAGCCAGCCCACGGTTTCGGCCATACCCCAAAAATGGATAATGGAATTCCCTGACTCATGGGCTGAAACAGCTGGATTGGGACTGGCCACATTACAACACCCTGTGGTAATCTCTTTAAAGGCCTCCACCTCACCGGTCTGTATCAAACAATATTATATAAACAAGGAGGCCCATCAGGGGATAAAGAGACACATACAAAAGTTTCTCAAACTGGGCGTATTAGTACCGTGTCGTTTGGCTTGGAATACGCCCTTGTTACTGGTCAAAAAGCTGGGAACAAGAGATTACAGACCAGTGCAAGACCTAAGAGAGGTGAATAACAGAGTAGAAGATATACATCCTACAGTGCCTAATCCATACAATTTGCTTAGCACCCTGGGACCCAAAAAGACTTGGTATACTGTACTAGACCTAAAGGATGCTTTCTTTTGTCTATCTCTACATAAAGACAGTCAGCCTCTGTTTGCCTTTGAATGGACAGACCCTGACACAGGGGTGTCAGGACAGTTGACTTGGACATGCCTCCCTCAGGGATTTAAGAACTCCCCTACCATCTTTGATGAAGCTCTCCATAAGGACCTGGCTACCTTCCGAGTCCAACACCCTGCTGTGACCTTGCTCCAATATGTGGACGATCTTCCGCTGGCCGCCGATTCAGAAACAGACTGTATGTATGGGACTCGGGAACTATTACAGGAGTTAGCCAAATTGGGATACCGAGCCTCTGCTAAAAAGGCTCAAATTTGCCAAAGGGAGGTTATCTTTTTAGGATACACCCTCAAAAGTGGGAAATGATGGCTCACAGAAGCTAGAAAAAAGACAGTCACTCAAATTCCCCCACCCGTGAGTAAAAAACAATTGCGGGAATTTCTGGGAACTGCGGGGTTTTGCCGCCTGTGGATTCCAGGTTTCGCCTCCCTGGCTGCTCCCCTCTATCCCCTCCTAAAGGGATATGTCTCCTTCACCTGGGGCACTGACCAACAACGAGCCTTTGATGATATCAAAAAGGCCCTTTTGTCTGCCCCTGCATTGGCTCTCCCCAATGTAGAAAAGCCCTTTACTCTCTATATTGAAGAAAAATGGGGGATAGCTCGAGGAGTGCTAACTCAGGCCTTCGGCCCGTGGAAGCGACCTGTGGCCTATTTACCAAAGAGATTAGATCCTGTGGCTAATGGATGGCCCCATTGTTTAAAGGCTATTGCAGCGGCAGCCATCCTGACTAAGGATGCAGATAAACTGACTTTGGGACAAAAATTGACTATAATAGCCCCACACACGCTGGAGAGTGTTATTCGTCAGACTCCAGATAGATGGCTCTCTAATGCCAGAATCACTCACTACCAAAGCCTCCTGCTAAATAAGGACCAAATAACATTCGGACCTCCAACCACCCTCAACCCAGCCACTCTGCTGCCTGAAGAGACATCAGAGCCAATCCTACATACCTGTCAAGAAATCCTGGCAGAAGAAATTGGAATTCACCGAGACCTAACAGACCAGCCACTCCCAGACGCAGAAGTAACCTGGTTCACTGACGGTAGCAGTTTCTTACTAGAAGGTAAGAGACACGCGGGGGCTGTGGTTACAGATGGGACTCAAGTTATCTGGTCGTCAGGACTAAGAGAAGGAAGGTACATCTGCACAGAGAGCAGAATTAGTTGCCCTCACAAAGGCCTTAGAGTTGGCACAGGGAAAAAGGGCAACCATTTATACTGATAGCCGCTACACTTTTGCTACGGCACATGTTCATGGGGCTATTTACCAGCAGAGAGGACTCTTAACCTCTGCGGGAAAGGAGATCAAAAACAAAGCAGAAATTCTCAGACTCTTGACAGCTATTATGCTACCACAAAAATCAGCCATAGTACACTGCAATAGCCACCAAAAAGGTACCAGTCCTATAATACGGGGAAACAATCATGCAGATAAAACTGCAAAACAAGCGGCTTTAGGCGCCCCTACCACTTTGCTCCTAGAAGTCGATACTTCACCTGAGATATATTCAAACGAGCCTCTTCAAACTCCCAAGATGGGAAAAACAGAACTTTTAGCCTTCTTCCAACAAGCTCATAAGTTAACCCATCTGGGGACAAAAAGGTTGTGCTTATTGGCCAGAAATTCATCAACAGATTGTCAATTGTCAGCCACCCAAATTAAAACACTGGTGGAACAAGTTACCAAGAACTGCCAAACTTGCCAGATTGTCAACGCCTTCCCCTCCAAATCCTCAGAAGGAAAGAGATTGTGAGGAACCCGACCGGGACAGTTTTGGGAAGTGGATTTTACTGAAATAAAACCGGCCAAATATGGGCTTAAATACTTGTTAGTCTTTATAGACACTTTTTCAGGATGGACCGAGGCATTCCCTACCAAAAGGGAAACTGCACAGATGGTAATAAAAAAAGTTGATGGAAGAGATCTTTCCTCATTTCGGCCTACCAAAGGTAATCGGGTCTGACAATGGACCGGCATTCGTGGCTCAAGTAAGTCAGGGATTGGCCAAGATATTGGGGATTGATTGGAAACTTCATTGTGCTTATAGACCCCAGAGTTCAGGACAGGTAGAGAGAATGAATAGAACAATAAAGGAGACCTTGACAAAATTAGTCAAAGAGACTGGCTCTAAAGATTGGACCATGCTCCTACCCTATGCTTTGTTTAGAGCTAGACACACCCCTTCTTCCCAGCCACCCAATTTGACTCCTTTTGAGATTCTATATGGAACCCCTCCCCCCATCCGAGACCTCAGCCCCCTACCCAAGGGTGCCCATTTACCCCATACTTTCTTGATTGATAGACTTCAGGCTCTGGACCAGATTCAGAGAATCCTGTGGTGTCAACTCTCTTCATCCTACCAGCCAGGCGACGAACCCACTCCTCACCGGTACAACATAGGAGATTTTGTCTACGTCTGTTGCCACCAGGTACAAACCCTAGAACCTCGCTGGAAAGGACCCTACCAGGTACTCCTGACTACCCCCACAGCTGTTAAGGTTGATGGCATAGCATCCTGGGTTCACGCATCTCACCTCAAGCCAGAACCTCCACCGCCGGGGTCTCAATGGAGATTGGAAAAGACTGATAATCCCCTCAAGTTACGGGTTCGTCATATGGCTATGGGTGGGGATAATGGGGACCCCACTCTCTCAGGGGACAAACAACCCACACTGACCTTGGAAATGGTCGATCACTCGTTGGAGTGATCAAAGAGAAATCAAGACTTGGATAGGGTCAGGAAATCCAACATTTGAAGTCTATTCTTGTGAACTTGCACCTATTCAACCATGCCTTAACAAAATACCAGTCTATCTTTGTCCTGCTGCTATAGAAGGTAGAACATATTGTAATTCCCCAGGACATTACTACTGTGCCTACTGGGGTTGTGAGACAATAGCAACCGCATGGACACCCGCTCATCCCGATAGACATCTTAGAGTACAATGGGGGCCAAACAATTGCCAGCCATTCGATTACTGGTATCATACTAAACAAAATTGTGAGTACTTAAATATAACTGTTACCACCCCTGATGAAACTGGCTGGCTGACAGGACGTACCTGGGGACTTATATATTATGAACCAAGTACAGATAGGGGCGGCCTTTTCTTTATAAAAAAGGCTCCTCCAGAAAAGCCGCCTGTGGCCATAGGCCCAAATCCCGTCTTAAGACCGCCCAAAGCCAGTATACCCCCACAGAGACTGGAGCTACCCAATACTGTGCCTCAATTGACAAAAGCCCCTTCCTCACTCTCCAAAACCACTAAAACACCCATACCCATTGTAACCAGATTATACAACTTAATTCTGGGGGCCTATTATATCCTAAATTATACCCAGAGTGATCTGACTCTATCTTGCTGGCTTTGCCTATCAGCCTCCCCACCTTACTATGAAGGTATAGCAATCAATGATACTTACAACGTCACTACTAGTGCCACTTGTGACTGGAATAGTAACCATAAACTTACTCTCCCTGAGGTTACTGGTAAAAGAGTCTGTATAGGGAACCCCCCGAACGACATCAGACAGACTTTATGTTTACATGTCCATAACAACCCCGCCTTAATGTCATACTTAATTCCTCCTCAAGGGACCCATTGGGCATGTAATACTGGGATCACCCCTTGTGTCTCCACTAAGGTGTTTAACAATTCGGCCCATTTCTGTGTTATGATAAAAATATTTCCTCGGATAATGTACCATCAAAGTAAATCATTTGAGGATATGATAGAACACAAAACCAGGTATCAACGAGAGCCTATATCCCTAACTTTGGCTGTTCTTGTGGGATTGGGAATCACCACCAGAGTGGGGACAGGGACAGCAGCATTGATACAGGGATCTCATCAAATGAACATGATGCAGGCCGCTATTGACCAAAATTTAAAAGAGATAGAAATGTCTATAACAGCCCTCCAGACCTCCCTAACCTCTCTGTCAGAAGTGGTGTTACAAAATAGGCGAGGATTAGATCTATTGTTTATGAAGGAAGGAGGCCTATGTGCCGCCTTAAAGGAAGAATGCTGTTTCTATGCGGATCACTCAGGAGTAGTTAAGGAATCTATGACCAAATTAAGAGAATGCCTCCAAGAAAGACAAAAAGAACGAGAAGCCCAACAAGGCTTATTTGAGTCCTGGTTTAGCCAGTCTCCCTGGTTCACCACCTTAATGTCAGCTCTAGCAGGACCCCTAATTGTGTTAATCTTAATAATAACCATAGGGCCTTGCATATTAAATAGGATAGTAAACTTACTGCAAAACCAGATTGGCAACGTAAAACTGATGCTCATCCGACAACAATATGCAATTCTACATAATCACGAAACTGAACATCCTGATCTCTAAGGTTAGAGATTCACAAACACAAAAAGGGGGGAATGTAAGGGAAATTTTGCCATTCTGAGAACACAAGGATTGTACTGTCCCCCCCCTTCAGGTGCTCCGGGAATAGAGCTGTTACAATCTAAAGTTGCTAAGTTAGATAAATCCCGGAACAGAGCTGACCACCAACTGGGGGACTAGATTGCAAGATAATGGCTATCCCGTGGCTAAGGAATTTGCAGAATGTGCTGTTCCGGACCATGTGCTGTCCAAATTAGAAAACATCCTCCCCCACTCCCTTGGCCAGCCTAAAAACCCCCGTATGAGTGTCTTCTCCCAATGAATGTAAAAAGCTGTTTAAACTAACCAATGCTATCTGCTTCTGTAACCGCGCTTGCAAAGACCCCTCCTCCCTTTGTCCTATAGACATATAAACCCTACACAGACAAACCTCGTGGCCCACTGTTCCTGTGCATTCAGTGAGCCCCACACATGCTTGGATAATAAAACCCCTTGCCCATTGCATGAGAGAAAGCTTCTTGGAGTCTTCTTTCATGCGGCGGGCGTCTCGACCCTAAAAAGGCAAAAAATAAAACAGGGCAAAAAGAGGAATAAAAGCTAGTTTATAGGCTATTTAAATACCCAGTGAGAAACATTAATGAAATAGAATAAATAAGTAAAGGTGGCTGCCTATAATCAAAAGGGAGGGAATGAACTCTAGCAAACCAAAATACTCCTTCTCTATCTGTATAGGGTGGCTGAACTCAATTCTAGTCAAGGGTTGCCACTTTTAAACATAGGCACAATGCTGCTAGCTGTTATAATCTTCCAAAGGTCTAAACTTCCAGATTTCTAAAAAATCCTAATTTTAAAATACTGCAGGAAATGCCTCAAAATGTCTATAGGATAGCCTAATTCCAAGGGTCAAGAGTTTGTGGTCCTACATATCAGTTAACAATAAAAAAGAGCTTAAAGGCAGGAGATACATACCTAAAAAAAAGAGAGATTAAGTGTTAAGTGTTATGATTTCTGCAGATGAAAAGCTGCTTTCAAGAAGATGGGGGTCAGGAATGTCTTCAAGAGGTGGAATTTGTGCTGATCCTAAAAGGCTCTGTGATCTATAGAGGCAGAGAATATAGGGGAAGGCATTTGAGGGATAAAGGATGATATGCACCAAAACAGTGTTTGAGAGTTTAAGAAATTTTGGGGGAAGATGAGTTGATTGGCCAGCACTAGACATTTGGTAATGGAGCAGAAGTAAATTAAACTGGAGAGGCAGACTGAGGCCAAACACATTACTTTGGGTAGCTTTGGAATTTAACTCAGAATTAATGTAATCAAACCACATATTTCCTAGAGTGACATGGTTGGGGAGATGTGGCTCAATAATTATGCTTTATTATCCACCATCATATCAGGTGTTTACACTAGCTATGTGATGACAAATGACAATCTCTTGGTGAAAAAACGAGTGATTATTCTTACATGAGTGTAATTCTGGGCATGCATTTTCATAAATGTGCATTTCCCTCTTTCATGAGTGCCAGAAAAATGTTCCTCTTTTATACAGGTGCCCTGATGATAAATACTCCTACGTGCTTTATTAAAGGCATATTTAATCCCCTTTTCAAAATCTCCCAGGGTTAGAAAAGCCCTTGAATCTTGAACACACAGATCATTTTGTCCCAGTAGCATTTATAAGCAGGAGTAAGTGATAGGGACCTGAAAGAAGCATTTTATTCTGGATTCTGTCATACTCCTTTAAATGTGAAGACTAAAGCAATTTGTATTCCTCTAAGGGGCATAGATGTGTGGAACACTGAATTCTTAGTATTAGTCCTACTGGCCACTGGGTGGTGGGCAATTTGTAGGCGGAGCTGATGATTGACAATTCAAGTGCTGCCTACAGAGCTACCCAGTTTGTCACAGAAAACAAGGCTGCATGAATCATGGTCCTGAATCACTGGATTGTGTCAGGTCTCATCATGCTCTCTGATATGACTGACGGGACACTGCCATAATCCATGCCTTCTCCCTCACGCTCTTACGCTTAGGGTATAAAGTAGGTGATCAGCCTCAAAAAGCTGCAATTTAGTCATTATTAGGAGGTGTATAGGGGGTGATAAATAGTCACAGGTAGTCACCTAGCTACATTCTCTTGACCATGTAAGGCTTTGTAAGGTAGGTGTCATGAGATATAAAGGATATAAATACATTGGCTCATTGCATTCTGATACTAGAGACTCCTACTATTTGTAACTATGCACAGTGGAATTTGCCTTTTAAACAAAGAAGCTGCAAATGCCGTTTTCTTAGTCGTGGACACTTGCTAATTCCCTCTAACTAGGTCTGTAAGTAATGAAGCTTCTAAAAGAACATGGGGAATCAATGCTAGAATAAGATGTAGGCAGACTAAAATATTGTATATGTAGGGAGGCCATCAACAGAAAATACCAGTGAAAATGTAAGCAAGAGAAAAAGGGCACAGGGTGAACTAATAACTCTGTTCTCAACACATCTTCACATACTAATATGCATTACACAGGGAGGAGGTGTACCAGCCTTTACAGAGATGATTGGGAATGGTTCTGGGGAAGCTGGAATGTCTCATTTTGAAGACACTTCTCAAGTTCTTCCTTCAGCTCCGTGTGAATGGGGAACTCCCACAGGCATATAGCCATGCTATATATTGAATCCTAAAATGAACTAACCCTTAACTTGTTCACACAGAAGAGATGTGTTGGCCTCAAGTCTCTATTACCATTTCTTTGTGATACACAAAATAATGCCTCTCTCCAGTGATGTCCGCATTCTAATTCTTGGAAACCATGAATATGGAATCAAGGTGGCTAGTAAGCTCACTTTGAGGTGGGGACAGTATCCTGGATGGTCCATGTATGCCCACTATAATCATAAGGACTCCTCTAACTGGAAAGTGAGACAAAAGAGAGAGTTAGGGTGATGAGAAAGACCGAGCCAGCCACAGCTCGTTTTGATCATAGATAGGTCATGAGCCAAGAGAAGGGGCAGCCTCTGAAATCTGGAAAATACAAGAAAACAGATTTCCCTGAGAATCTCCCAAAAAGATCACAGCCCTGCCAATTTCTTGTTTAGCTCCATGACAACCATTTCTACTTCTGACCTCAGAAATACAAAATCATAACCTTACATTATTTTAATCCCTAGAGTTGTAGTAATTTGTCACAGCAACCATAGAAGTTAAAATATTCTTACTGCTTTCTAAGATAATGTCAATTGTAATGCAGCCAAGCTTTCTAGAGCAGAGGTAAATTCTAGGGAATGGTTTTCAGTAACACTTCAGGAAACTGTTCTCTAGCAATCAGTGTTTTGTAACTCAGTTTTTCTTTTGCGCTTGCACATGTTAGTCCCACAATCACACGGGACGTCATGTGTTGTGAGACTCCGCATCTCAATTCACGCTGTGGTCTTTTCTTCAAATGATTTGCCCCAACAGTCATCTCTCTGAGGCGAGTAATATTTTATTTGTCCTTCAGATCCATTCAAACACCAGCTCCATCTACATTTATCATCTTTTATCTTAGGGAAAGTGACTTTTTCTCTCCCCTTAGCATGAGGCTGACACCAGAGAATACACAATCAATTTGCTTAACTTTGGAAACAGAGATTGTGTTAAATTTGGTTGGTTGATTTGGTAACCTTTCCTTTGCTGCTTAGTAGGATGACATGTTTGTCCACTCCTTCCTGGGGAAGCTTTAACTAATAAGCCTTCCCTGACCTACATAAGAGGAATCTAGTTTTTCAATTGCTAAATACCCAGGATTTGAGTTTAAAAGGTTTGTTGTAAACAAGACAAAAGGAGGATTTGAGGAAAGGTCACTCCTGAAAAAAATAAGAGGGGGGAGGTAAGATTTCCCAAAAACCGAAGACACTGGAGGAAGGAAAGGTTGAAAAGTCCCATAAAGGAGAAGGCTTGCTACACTGGTTTGTGTCTTCATTGTTGGAAATTCCCAGAGCCTCCATGGGAAGAACCAGCTGGGTCTCCATCACCATCAACTCTCAGGAAGAATTCCAGCTCTCAGGAGCTATGTCATCACGCTACCACATTGTGTTTGGGGCCCTTCTGACAACTACATGCAAACACTTTATTATGGTTGAAAGATAGATTAAAATCCTACTATCCAGGTCATATAAATGTGATTTAATTTAGAAATATGGTCTTTATCAAGATAATAAAGTTAAGATGAGGTCTTAGGATAAGGCCCTGCTCCAATACGAATGGTCCTATAATATAAGAAAATTTGGAGACACAGGGAGAAATCCTTATGATGACAGAGGAAGAGACTGAAGTGATGCAGCTGCAAGCCAAGAAACACAAAAGATCTTCAGCCATCATCAGAAGCTGATTCTCCCTCAGAAGGAACCAACACGGTTGACCAATTGATTTGGGGGCACTAACTTCTATTGTTTTATGCCACATAGTTTGTAATACTTTGTGATAGCAGTCATGGGAATAATATATAAATCCCCAGAAAGAAGTGTATTAGCCAAGAAAAGGCGTGGAGGCCCCGGAACACAGGTAGGAATAAAAAAGTCCAGTTTCTGCTACCACGGCAGCTTTGAGACCTGCATTTTCTCAGGCAGTTTTACTTTCATGGGCCATTTCCTCCATGTAAAAATGTTAAAAATTAGACTAGAGATATGGCTCAGTAGTAGATTGATTCCCTAGCATGCATGTAACCAAAGGTTTAATCCCTAGTACTGTTAAATAAATAAATGTTAAAAATTATATTTTACAGCTGAATTTACAATGCATTCACAACTGCATAGATATAAATATGAATGTATTCATATTACATGTTCAAATATTTTCCTCAATCTAAAAGTTTGAGTTTTCTTCCTTCTGATTTTAAAAGAATTTAAAACATTTTCTAGGGCACCTAGAACTATGCCAGCTTTTCACAGGGTCCTCCTGTGCCCAGGTGGTCAGCCAGTCTTGCTGCTGCAGAAGCGAAGACCGAGGCTTACTGAGCTGGGACCAGTGGTCAACTATATTTCCATACAGTGTATATTTTATAGGAAAGTGTGTACTGTATTTTTATTTGATATTATATGATAGTTGGTTGTCTATGTGGTTAGCTGAATTAGTCAGCTTTTCATTGCTGAAACCACATAATTGACATATATAACTTAAAGGAGGAAGAGTTAGTTTTTGCTCTCAGTTTCAGAGGTGGTAGTCCATGGCTGGCTGGCTCCAAGGCAGAAACATCATGGTGGAAGGATGTGGTGGAGCAAAGCAGTTTACTTCATGACAACAACAAGCAGAGTAGGGGAACAGTATCAGAGAGCAAGGGATCGGGGACCAGATATAGTCCCCAAAGTCACTCTCCATAACCTACCCAGACACACCCAGAAGAACACTTTAATAATCTCCTAGGTTGTTCTCAAGTTGATAGTCACAGTTATTTGTCACATTAGCATTGTGTGGAAATTTATTTCTTGTTTAAAAAAGCCCCTTACTGTGGCAATGTATTAGGCAATAGTAACACCAAGTGCCAAGCAGTGCTAAATACTATGAAACAATATGATAAACAGATAAGAAAACTATGATTCAAACATACTTTGTCTTAAAGTTGTTTAAGCTAAGAGTTGCCCTAAGGTTTCTTAGACATGTTCACTTTGTTTAGTCATCAGAAATGTTCTTCCTCCTACTCAAGTGAGACCTGCACCCATCTGAGGCATGAGAATTATGTACCACAGTTTCCAGATGTTCAGCTTCTCCATTCTTTAGCAACCACCCTTTTTCTAGGTGAAATAGACACTTCCAACCTTCAAAGTATAGTATAGAACATAAATTTCATGCACTGAACTTTCTTTTTGACGTACAAAGTGAGCAATTATGAGCAAGGTGTACGTGTCTTCACCAGGGGTTGGGAGGATCAGTTTAAATCAGTGGTGTTTGCCCCATTAAGGTGGAAGTATATATAAAATGTGCATGTTGTAGGAACATACTCTATAGTCAATTGGACAATGTATGCATTTGCATATACTACTTAAAAACCATGGGGAATATGCAAGAGAAATAGAGGTTTAATCAATTTAAGGACCATTCATTTATTTGAGAAGAAAGAAAAAATATATTTAATTGCTTAAAAACAGTGACCAAAGTATTGACATATCATTTAAGAATATGTCTAGGAGAAAGTGTAACTGATAGAGTTTATGAAGATAATCTGATCTAACTGCTTTGTGCATATTGTTTATAAAATAGGTATGGTCGGGCCGGGGATATAGGTCAGTGGCACAGTACCGGCCTGGCAAGTGCAAGGTCCTGAGTTTAATTCCTGGTAACAACAACAAAAACAACAACAACAAATAAATAAATAAATAAATAAATAAATAAATAAATAAAATAAATGGTCTCCTCCCTTCCCAAAGAGCCTATCGATAGTCATAGCTAGGGCTGCCTCCTCTTGGCTTTCAGAAACTTTTTCACATTATGTAACATCAACTTATATAAACTATGTCAATCAGGGGCCATGTTTTATTAACTAGAACGTGCATTCTTAGATAAGAGAACTTTATTTTACCATGAATTACGCGGTATCTAAGCAGAGTCTTTTACATAGTAGGCACTAAATACAGATTAGTCAAAAAATGTAAATGCATAAATAAACCAAGAATAATTTTTTTAAATTAGAAATTTACATAAAAGCTCATTGAGATGATATGTTAGTGCTATATTCAAACTATACAAGAAGGCTTTATGCAATAGATTTCATAATTACTTTCCTTTGAATTGTGGTTCTTAAGCCTTATTAGGTACACTAACTATTAGGTATCTTGTATAAAATTCAGACTTCTAGACTTTAAGAAATTATGATGTCAGTAAGTGAGGGCTGGGCTCCAAGAATTTGCTTTTGAACAGTGAAATTCAGTGTCTGATAAACTATTTGAAGAATACTGCTCTAAATAGCAGGTTGTCCATACAACTGAACATCCAGGTTATAATTCACTTTTTTAAAATGCATATATTTTATATCTATTTTATATTTTACTGTATTTTTAAATATACCTATTTTATTTTTGGAAATCAATTTATCATTTTATAATGATCACCAGAACAGCCTAAATGAACAGATTATTTGAATAAATCCTATAGCAATGCAGTGCTCTGAAACTAAAATGCATATGAATCACTGGACAGCCTGTTAAAATATAGATTCTGACTCATCAAATCTGAGGCAGGCCTGGGATTCTGCACTCTGATGTTGATGCTGCTGCTCCGTGGAACACATGAAGCAAAGATGCACTGTATCTGTTTCCAAATTGTAATGCATGATGCACAAGGCTCAGAAGACAAACTTCTCCAAAGTATTCTTGGGACAAACATTTTTAGTGCCACATGTTATCACTCACTTTTGAAAATATTACATTTCACTGTAGTGTCATGTATTAAAAGTTGTGCCCCTAATGGATATTACCAAGTGAAAGAAGTCAATCTGAAAATGCTGTAGAATACATGATTCCAAATATAAGACATTCTACAGAAGACCAAATGATGGGGCCAATAAAAGGATCAGTGATTGCCAGGGCTTAGGGGAGAAGGATGAGTAAGTGGGGCCCGGTGGAATTTTAGAGCAGTGAAACTTGTCTGTGTGCTGCTCTAAAGGGAATAAAAGTATCATACATGTGTCATACCCACAGAATGTACCACCCTGAGAGTGAATCCTAATGTACATTACAGATATTTTGTGGCAGACATACTCAGGAGGGTTCATCCCTTGTAACAAATGAACCATTCTGCTGTGGGATTTTGATAGTTAGGGAGGGGGCTGTACATATGTATGTGGGGACAAGAGTAGATAGGAATACATTGCTCTCTATTTTGCTGTGAAACTAAAATTGCTCTAAAAAACAAAGTCTTTTAAAAGTGGTGAAAATTATATGATAAAGAAATAACACATTTCCACAAATGTTAAACTCATGGAACTTACTTTGTTAAACATAGTTATTCACTTCCTGAGGATAGGGATTGATTTTCATATGGGAATTCTCTTGTGCTGCTCACATCCTGGCACTCCCAACCCTATTCCTGCCACTACTTTTAGCATTCATTTCCTCCTCTCTCTAGCTCACTTTCCTGGGGTGCACTTTGACAGCTCCCAGATTTGGACCTATCCCAGTTTGTCCTCTCATTTCCTGTCCAGAGGTTCCAGTGATGCCTCTGGAAGAAACCCCAGTGGAACCTGCTTGGTCATCTGGTATGGGTCACTGTGTACAGGGTGCAGCAGCAATTAATACAATGCAGCCACCTTGTGCAAAGGGTGATGGATAAAATTTCCTCCTTTCATCCTGGGGTTGTTAGTTCTTAGTCATTGTTAATTAGATGAGAAATCTGTATAGGTGGACACCTTTGTAATACATCATGGCTCCTAATTCTACTTTTTCCCTTATTCTGACTTTGTAGTCACTTCCCAAATATTGGCAGGAAATATGACTCATCTGAATTACTTGAATTGCAAATACAACATGTGCACCAGATCTGAAAGACTTTGTTTCAAAAACTACATTAAGTACTCCCTTCAGCATCACATATACCAAAAAACTACCTTACTACTTTTATTTTATTTTTTTAGTGTTGGGCAATGAACTGAAGCTTCATGCTTACAAAGCAAATGCTATACCACTGAGCTCTATCCCCAGATTGGAAAATGTAAATGCTTCCTAATTAATTACCTGTTGTATGATTACATGTTGAACAATATTTTGGATATATTTAGCTAGATTAAATATATTATTAATATTAAATTTTTATCTATTTGTATTGACTATCAAAAAACATGGTTATTAGAAATTTAAAGATGTGGTTTACATTTCTATTGGAGTACACTGTCTTCAACGTTGTAGACTATCCTACATCCTTCTAAAACATCATGCCTCCTATTCATTTAGCTCATACGTGGTTATGGTGCTGAGAGCCAAAGGTCCTAACCAGTAAATCTACTAGGACAATATGTAAGAGGTTATTATATTTTCATTTTATCATCATTATGCTCACTCAGCCAACATTAACTGAGAAAACAACAATAGAAAGACAAGTCGGAGCTCATCATAATTCTCCAAGTCAGGTTCTTAAAAAATATGGTTAGAAAAAAACCATGGATACTTAAAAAAAAATTTTTTTTGATGACACAGCCTCACAGCAGCACAAGGAATCAGGATTTCCGGGGGACAGGATCAGTGATGGGCAGAGTTTAGGGCAAAAGGATGAGTAAGTGGGGCAAAGTGGGATTTTAGAGCAATGAAGCTATTGTGTGTGCAGTTCTAAAGGTGGATACACATTCAGGTTTTTCCCTGTGTCTCTGTTTCTGCTCCTTTCCTCTGGGCACAGGGAGGCCAACGCTCGCTGGAGAATTTCCTATGGTCTGCTTCAGAGGAAGGTCCAGATCCTTAGCAGGCTTTATGACCTGCTTCAGGGAAGAAAGGAAGGGGCAAATCAGAAAGAAAGATCTCGCTTCTGCTTCTGTCATTTTCTCAAATTCCTTCTGAGACAGAGACCACCAGGGAAACAGAAGCCAAACAAATTCCTGAACCTTTAGCCTATTATTCCTTAACAGTATTAACAATGTTTTCTTCTGAGGCAGTCAGAGACTTAAAAGCTGCTTTTGCTAAAAAAAAAGCGACTCTTTATTTGGCCCTATTGATGCCCAAAGGGTCTCTAAACAGAACAAAATCTTGACTTTCATTTTGTATCTGTCTCTGGTATTACCCTACAACTTTGAGTAAGCATATAGTAGCATATAAACTCCACATGTTAATCATTTAAGAAGTACAGCAGAAGTACTCTACAGTAGAAGTACATTAAGAAGTACAGTTTTAGTACAGTAAATGTCTGAAACCTGGCAATAAAAGGTTGATTAGCCCTAAACTTACATAACCTATTTTTCCTCAAGACTAAGATATCAAGATAAGAGATTTACAGGGCCATTCAGCTACCACTGGGCACATAGAAGGCGCTAAGCATTGCCCTAAACTTATGATCATCATGGATTCCAAGAGATTCTCCACAAAACTGAGACTTCCCCAACAGAAACAATCATCTCAAGACTAAATTGCCCCCTCAAGCAATAAGATCATCTCCAGAGTCACCTTGCAAATCCAAAACTGACATAATGATCAACGGGACTCCAGCCCACCCCACAGCTCCTTATGGTTCCCTTCCTTTTATTGACAAGCCAATCTATTCTTGTCCAGCAGAGTGGTGCCCCATCAGCTCCTCAATGTGAAATTCCTTCCCTATATTCACTTACTTTATAACTCTGCCTCATAAGTTTGCCATGCCTCTCATTGATACATCATGAAATGCTTTTCTATGATGATACATTAAGACCTTCCCCAGGCCAAGTTGGGCCTCTTCAGTGGGTCCTCCATGGACCAACACTCAGTTTAGAATACTCAATACATAAAAGCGACATATTCTGGGATAATCTCCAACCTGAATCATATCACGGGTATACAGCTTTCATTAAATATCCTTTTCTGCTTTTATATGCATTTGGAATCCCAATGAGCAATTATTTTTTAAAGTAGGAGATTTCACATGATCGAAAGGAGATTTTCCAGGTTTTCAAATCCTCTATAAGAATTCAAGCATCAGCCATCAAGGAATTGGAGCTGAGAGATGAGACTTTCTTTAATTCTGGCCAGATAAGCTGCATCCCTATAATCCCAGCATTCTGGGTGAGTGAGGCAGCCTGGGCAATTTAGCTAGACCTTATCTCGAATTTAAAAATTAAGAAAGGGCTGGGGATGTAGCTCAGTGTGAAAATATCTGAATTCAATCTCCAGTACCATATGGAAAAAAAAATTATATATATATATATATGCTTTCCTAAGTGGACCATGGTCCTCACTACTTCCTGTTGTCTTTACTTGACTGGTATGTGCTTTATTTTCTTGAGCACTCTATGCATGGAATCTCTACAAGAGCAAGGCATTTCAGAAATTCTAACTAGGAAACCGAGTCAGGACTCTGGTGGCAGGAAAAGACAATATAGCCCCAGAAACAGAACTCAGAGGCAAGGGTAATCTGATTTAGCAGTTTAACCTTTCTGAGGTTAATTCAAAAGCTTTATTTTAAAGGAAATAAAGGAACCTTCATTTACAAGACAAAAAACAGAATAAAACTGAGCCAGGTATACCCAAGTGAGCGTCTGCGGAAGCTCAAATATAGAATGATACCTTTCTCACTATTTTTATTACAAATTCACTTAACATTTTAAAATCTCCTTTTTATCCTTCAATAGGGAAGAAAAGAGATTCCTATTGTCACAAACAAGACTCTCCGTATTGGTAACCCTGCCTCTTTCTTTTACTAGGTTTGCATTCAATTGTTAGTCAATTATAGGAAAGAGTTCTTGGTGGTATTAAATGGATTCCATTATAGATAAAACAGATTTTACATTGCTAAAATCACTGGTTTGAGTGATAGCTATGTAAATGAAAGCTAGGAGATAATTACCCTGGCTCTGTTCTCTGTAATGAACTGTTATTTTTAAAGAATGGGTGTAAAGCTAAAATGGTCAAAAAAGTACCTCCTGTGGTCAAATTTCACCAAAGACATAAATCACTCAATTAAAAGTTAGGGCATTTAGTGAAATGTGAGTATATCAACTTAATAAGTACTTAAAAAAAACTTGGCACTAAGAATATCAGAATTGAAATTTATCAATTAATAAATGGTAATAAGGGCAATTTTATTTATAGAGAGCTTTTATTATGTGAAGTTTTAATTACGCTCATGTTAATATTTGTCATTATCACAATCATGACTTTATATATATATATATATATATACCAGATACCACTCAGCAATTTTACAAATTCATTACAATTTCTACCTCCCCTTCTCCTTCATACTTCTTTGTCAAGGAAGACAACTAACACTCTGATATATTGATTAAAACCTTCATAAACTATAGTTAGTCAGGTAGACACCAGTATACAAGCATAAGCATGATGACCTTATATTCTCAGCCTGAAATAGATTAGGGCTGGGACAAACTGGTTAAACAACTGCGCAAAATCTGTCAGAATCCTGGAGCCTGAGGACACATGCACAGAAAGTAAGATCTAGGATGACTGCAGCTCCTGGGCTCTGCATGTGGAACCAATTAGAAAAGTGGTATTTTCAGTTCTTCATTTACATCTGGTGCAAAGCCAAGTGGGTATTTCTGTAAAACAGTTTAAATCTGGTACCAGGCCAAGTGAGTTTTTGATAGAACAACCATCCCAATGCTTTATTTGCATGAAGAAGCCAATCGAGGAATTCCAGATATGAAGACCCCTTTCCCTTATCTTCAGGTGCCATGAGTCTGTTCGCTAGCCTGCTTTCACTTTGCAGAGTGTACTTCTTTTCAGTCTTCAATAAATGTGCATCCCCACTACCTTTTATGTGTTTCTTGTCCAGTTCTTTGTTCAGGACGCCAAGAACCTGGAAAGAATTCCCCCAGGACACACCATCTGGTAACAAGCCTATGTCCAAGACATGCTTTTCATAAACTATTTATCAAATCATGGCACCTGAGGGATCTTGATGACCCTTCTCTACCCCACGACTCTACTTGTGCCATCATTTTCCTGATGGCCCAGCATCACAGGGGAGATGGTTTGGTTTTGTATCTGTGTGTTTATATGTCACCATGTTTATTTCCTGGCAATTCCATGATCTCTAGCTAAGCACGGTCTTGCCCAGGAAGTTCTCGCCAAGGTGACTGAACATTGGAAGACAGCACTGGCCACTGCTCCCTCTGCCACTACCATGCTACAGGTGACAAAGTTCTCTCCATGGACAATTCTATCAAGGTTCCTCTGAACTATCTTCTAAACTAGGTGGTGACTGTTGGGCTTTCATGTTTGCATTCCTTAATCCAAGTAAGAATCCTGCTAAGTCAGAATTTCCCATGTTTAGTATTTTAACCAACAGGGCAAAATGGAACTGTCCAAGATAGAATTTTTTTCCTTTAGAGACAAGGGGCTTCTCTGAATTTCCTCAGGCCCAGGACATAAATATCATTCCCTCCTCAGTGGATACAACATGCGGATATTGGCATCAGAAAAATATCTTTTCACATGCATTATTTCATCCAATTTTCACATATAAACTTTATGAGATAGTCATTACTCTCAATATATTTTTTCAGATGGAAAAACTGAGTTTGAGAGCCATAAGGTGTTTTGGTAAAAATTTTGCTACTAATATTCAGCACAAATAGAATTTAAGGCCTATTCATTGGATTTAAACTTATTCCAAGAAAGAAGATTCCAAGCAGGGGGAGAAGAGGTGGAAGGGAAGAAGACCACAGAGGGGACCGGGAGTTAAGGCTACTCACACTCTGAGGGATCTGAAGGCCACTTCTGACCCTAAAATGAAGTAAAAGCAATTGCATATTTCATTTGCAATTGCAGCTATAAACTTGTATTTGAGGATAAACACAAAATCAGCACTGAGCATTGTCATTTATTTCTTTGCGAACTATTTACCTTTAACAAGATGGTATTTTAATTTCATTCCCTTTTCTTGTCTGTTGGAGGACATGCATATTTCCAAACAATTGAATTTCCCAACAATTGAATTTCCTATTCAACAACTTTCACCTGGTTGAGGAGAGTTTTCTTAATTAAATGTAAACATATTTGGCAAATCAGCGTGTAAGTACCTAAAGGCCTCCCACGATGGTGTGAGCTGTCGTCAGAGTTTCCCATCAGTTATGAGTGTTTGCTTTGAATACCAAATGATATCCTTGAGGAGCAGGCCCTAGACAAAAGATGAAAATTGAATCTTCAACAACAATCTAAGTAGGTCACTCTTGACAAAGGTAATAGACAAGTGGAAAGACAACTTATATGGATGACAACTTTTACTCTTGCATAGGTGCTCAATATCAATCTGCTCTCTGACTGTTTCTAGTCAGAGCAGTACATTGTCACAATGAGAGAATCCATCCACTACATGTGATCTACTTAAAAAGACCAAAAGTTGGCTACAGGTGAGTACAGTATATACTACCTTCTTTTTTTAAAAAAAGTTGCATTCTTAATGTCATTTATATACATCATTCAAATGTACATGGTAGCAAGATTATACCATGTGCCATACTGCATCTCCTTGTTAGATATTTTATTTTTTGACCTAGAAAAGATTATGTTTTTCCTTAATTTCAGCATGAAAAGGAAATAATAGGAGCATCTAGAATATTCCTTGTCAAATGGAGCAGGAACCAATCATCTATTTTCTAATACTGAAACCTGTCAACCCTTGTGTAGTTTCAGAAATAGGATTTAATTGGAAACTATTGCTAACTGCAGTACTGTATATTACATACTTATAATTTTTTCCTCAAAAATGAAACAATGTATAGATGAACATTTTGGGAGGCATCAGATTATTAAAAACTCTTTCATTAATAATATTTAAATTTAAGCAGGGTATGGTGGCACATGTTTATAACCCCAGCACTCTGGGAGACTAAGGCAGTAGGATCATAAATTCTAGACCAGCCTGGACAATTTAGCACTTTAAGGAGACTCTGTTTCAAAATTTAAATAAAAATTTTAAAAGGGCTGGTGATTTTAATTCAGTGAGAAAGCGCTGTACCACAAAAAAAGAAAAGAGAGAGAGAGGGAGGAGGGAGGAGACAAGGAAAAGAGAAAGAAAGAAAAAGGAAAGGAAAGGAGAAGAGCAGAGAGAAAATAGAAGGGAAGGAAGGGGAGGGGAGGGGAGGGAAAGAAAAGGAAAGGAAAGGAAAGGAAAGGAAAAAAATATCCAAATTTAAAATAACAGTAAAATACAAGTCAGATTTCCATGGCAGAACAAACTCAGACAGTTGCTATTAATTCAGAACTTTCAATTTTAGGCCATGAGACTATAATACCTTTAGGCATAGGTGTAGTGGCAGGTAATTAGCAAAGAAAAGGAATCATGAGAAAATTTCTGCTCAGAGTCTTATAACTTTCCTGAATCTCTGTGATTTAGCAAGATAATAGAGATAATCTCTATTTTGGGGACATAATATCTGCTACAGGAGAGTTAAGGTTACATTGGAAGATAGATGCCTAAGGCCAAAAAAATAATATCAGCAACTAATGTCCGTATTGATGCTTCCACTTTTCTGTATAAAGTCTTCCATTGAATCATTACAACAGGCCTAAAGGTTACATTAGTCTCCATCTCCATTTGATTGATGGGGAAACCCAGGCTCCAAGGGCCAAGGGGACTTGCTAAGAGATACACAGCAGCTCTTAAACGGCAGAGTCAAAGTAAAGAGCAGGCCACACTCTCACTCACCATTTCAGGAATCTAATTTATGCTGGAGACCCACATAGAAATATCTCTGGCCTTTACATACAGTGTATTAAGAAACAATTAACAAATTAACTCTGTCAAGTTATCTGTTAAGGTTGTTTTCCCTAATAAACAGACCCTCTTTTACCCAAGACATGATGTTTCATTACTTGAAGTTACTTAAATACGTCCTAATTATCATTGTTATTTGCCAGTCCCTGTGGAGGGTCACTTCTTTTTTCTCTTTGGATTTCCTTCAGATCCTAATACAAAGCTGGTGCTCAGCAAATGTTTGTATCATCTTAATTTATAAGAAATACTTTAAATATATAAATGAAGTGAATGTCCCTTTTGCCATATATGCATGGGTATGTATATATACATGTCGTATATGTGTGTGTATATATAGTCTATCAATTACACTCATATGGTAATATATAGTTATTATATTTATAGGAATTATTTTTCTAATATTAAAATTAACTTTATAAAAAGTGTTACATTTCTTCCACTATTACATAGTGTGGCTTACACTATTACTGTAAAGTTATACACTGGAAAAAAGTCACAAGGAAGGGGAAAAAGGACATAATAGCCGCCAAGACTAATATTTCTATGGCAAACCAATAACTTTTCTTCTGTGCTTCCTTGCAGCTAGGGTAAAAGGGAAACACAATTAGGTAAAACAAAAACAAAAAACAAAAACAAAAAATAAACTTTATAATTTAATGGAAGGAAGCATATTAACATATGAAGAATTGTAAATCATAATTGATCCTAAGGACATTTTCACTGAGTAATACTCTGCATTTATTGTATAAGAAAGCAAGCCTGGGGCTGCACATAAGGAGAGGCGGAAAAGAGAAATGCAAAATGCCAGTGAATATGAGTAACTTGATGTCATGATTGGTGCTTCTATATTTTCCTGTAGTTATCCTGGATTTTTCAATTAAAATCAGAAAGTAGAAAATGGCTACTACGAGAGTCATAGCTAACAGTATCTGATTATCAATATTTTAAAATCATTCACATAAATCTTCCTGAATGAGTTTCATAACCAGTCAAGTTAGAGAAACATTCTCATGAAGTAAGTCTTAATATATCTGCAAAAGGGCCGGTGAGATAGCTCAGTGGCATAAGTGCCTGCCTGGCAAGCGCAAGGTCCTGGGTTCGACTCCCTGTACCCACATAAAGGAAAAAAAGGGCCAGTGATATCGCTCAGTGGTACAAGTGCTTTCTGGCAAGTGCGAGGTCCTGAGTTCGACCCCTGGTACCAACAAAAAAAAAATCTGCAAAAAATCAGAATGACATACATCACTATTTAACACAAGTTCATTCTTGAAGTGCATATGAGTAAGTATTACTGAACATTTCAAATGCTTTCTGAATGATTCCAGGATGAAATGTTTTTATCATACTCTTAAAATACAATTATACCTCACTTAGTTACTGGGGCATCTTTTGATAAATGTATTATTGGGTGATATTCTCATTGTTTGAAAATCACAGAATATACTTACACAAACCCAAATAGTGTAGGTCAATCTCTTGATGTGACATCTTGATGCATTCAAAAGATTTAGTAAACACAAGACATCCAGAGCTACTATCAGGGTAACATGACATACATACCGTTTCACAGTACACTTTTTTTTTTTTTTTTACTTAAGTAGAAGTACACTCTAAAATAATGGTAAAGGTAAACTACGGTAAGTGCATAAACCAGTAACTCAGTCATTTATTACCATTATCAGGCATTAAGTGCAGCACTTAATTGTATGTGCTACACTTTTATATAACTGAGAGCACAGAAGGTTTGTGTATACATCTGAAGAATGTGTTGTGCCATGACTTTACCACAGCGATATCACTTAGTAATTTTTCAACTCTATTATAAGACTGAGGGACTCCCATGTTCTATGGAGTCCTTCTTTGAAATATCATTAGGCAATACATGATTGTATGTTACTCAGGGGCTGTGAATGAGTTACAGGTTTGTAAGAGACATGGGTCCAAAGCAGTTGTGGGGAGCAGTGGAGCAAGCCAGTACCTTGTTGGCCAGGGTCACTTCTGGTGTCTGTGATGTGGTTAGGACCCATAGAAGGCAGCCAGCCCTGAGAAACTACTAAACAAGACTATGGCCTTTAACTAGCGAATTATAGCTTCATTATTATTTTGAAACACTTGACAAGAAAAAATCAATTAGATTCTAAATCTATTCACATTTCAGAATAAATTGAAAAGAGCTATTGCAATTTTAAACATAATTTGATATGAATTTTAAATGATTATAAAAATGATTTTGATTACTTTAATATCTACTTACATGAATGCAATTTTTACTGAAGATGTTTATCAAGAATTTGAACTCAGCGGCTTAAGCGCCTGCCTTGCAAGCGCGAAGGCCCGAGTTCGACTCCCGGATCCCACATACGAAAAAGGGGCCGGTGATATCGCTCAGCGGCACGGGTGCCTGTTGGCGCGCGAGGTCCTGAGGTCGTCCCCCCGGTACCCACAAAAAAAAAAAAAAAAAAAAAAAAAGAATTTGAAGATAGTCATAAAAAGTCTTTTATGTAACCATTTCAAGCATAAAACAAATTTCTTAAAAATAGTGTTTTTCCCAACTAAAAGTTCAAGTTTCTTACTAGCAATAGCCAAAAAAGATCATCTTTAAAAGTTTTATCCAATTCAGATTTTCTATCTACCCTACACTTATATCCTGTAATTTTTTAAAAAATTACATAAAAATGATAATTGTGACTTTTTCAATAAAAAGAATTTGTATACTTCCAAATCCTTCTAATTAATCCTAGGGCATCAAGCACATATAATTCTTACCACGCACTAAAATGGGCCTAAATTATTCTCAGTTCCTGTTTTTCATAGTCATATTTATTTTCCTCCTAGATTGAATATGGCTGACCTGTAAAACCATGAGAATTGCTTACTTGAAGGAGTATGACTCATGAGATTGGATCACAAAGACTATATGGCTTCTACCATTATACTGGGGGAAGCCAGCTGCCATCATGTGAAGACACTCAAGCCCCACATTGGGGCAGGATCCATGGCAAGGAACTGAGTCCTCCCTCCTACACGCCATGGTAACTTGCTGCACACAGGAGACCACAATCTGGCAAATGGATTCCCCAGTTCCAGGCAAGCCTTCAGGTCACTTCAGCTCTAGCTGGCATCTTGACAAAAACCTCACGAAATACCCTGAATCGGTTAAGCTGTTCCAATTATCACTGACTCACAGAAACTGTATGAAATAACAAATGTTCATTGTTGTGTTAAGCTACCCCAGTTAAGGGGAACTTTTACATAGGAATACACAGCTGCTCCACTGGATTATATTACTATTATAGTACTATACTGCATTACTACTGCTATAGTAACAATCACCCTGCACTTAGCTGAAACTATAAATAAAACAAAATTGAAGCGTCTGCTTCACATACACCTTGGCTCAGTGACTCATTTCCACATAGGAGTCTTAGAGTGAACAGAAGTCTTATTTGTAGACCAGCAACATTTCAGAGATTTATATGGTGTGACCCTCTGACCATCCAAAAATGTTCAGTCAGCGTGCTGCAGTGCTCTGTTAAATATTCTCTCTAGAAAGCATTATAACTCTTGAAATCTCTACCACAGCAGGCTAGGGATTGTCTGTAATTTACATATATGTATATCTCCAATGACTAGTGAAGTACCCAGGATAAAGCAGCTCTTCAAATTTAATATCCTTTCACTTACATATTCAAAATATCTTCAAATATCTCACATGTGTGTACTAGTGATTCTTTGTCTGTGTTACATATTTTTGACTCTCATGTATTTTATTAAATGGGGAATAATAGAATGACTATGATTTAATAACTAACACTACCTCCTAGGCATATAATTCTATTTTAATTATCTGAGCAAATTTATGATTATCATATTTTTTCAAATGAGGAATCCAAATCTAAAAAATGTTGTGAAAACTTCCCTGAATGCAAATCTGAACAGCTAAAGGAGTAAGATTAGAAATGAAACAAACCTGTTTGTTTCAAAACCTGTGTCCTAACCTGTGTATTTTTGAAGTATTAGGCACCCTTCAAAATTATTGATTTAATCTTCAAAGAGAATTATTTAGATTTTTCCTAATTCCAAATATTTTAAAAGTAGAACAATAGATATATAAGAAGCCTTCCAAATTGTCTGGAATTTCCCCCACTAATTAGGATGGAATTCTGTACCTATAACTGGAGTATTTCCACCATTAGTCAAAAATATATAATGAAGATGAAAATGAATTAAATATCTTAACCAAATTTGTATTAAAAATTAATGTTTACTGCAGTGAGAGCCCACGCACACATGCGTCTTTTGCAGGAGCGGATGTGTACACGGATGGGACTTCCACCTGCAAGTGCTCTATTATTCATGTTTATTATAGAGAAAAGTTGATGCAGGGCTATAAATATGAAAACCAAAGTTTTAAAAATTGCTTTGTTTTGTACTCAAAAGAGTCCAAAGATAAATTAATAAACAAAATTTACACCAAGCATATTCTGTTCAAAACTAAATTAATTTCAAAGCCCTTAATTCAGTTTCTTAAAGTAGAACTACTCTAGTAACTCAATTTATCTGTAACTTAACTCTTTTCTTAACCCAATTTAAAAGTTAATCCTATTGTATTTTATACTCTGAAACTAGCTGTTCTTCATCTGTAGGAAGAACTTTTTTCACCTGTTTACATATAGGTGTATGTCTCATTTGATCTTAATAGAACCACAAATAAGTTCATCAGTGCAGTACACGTGTGAAGGTTAGCTTGTATGACACCCCTTACAAAATACCACATTCACATACACACAGATACAGATACAGTTTTAAAAATTTTTTTGATGGCTTTGAATTTTCCACTTGTTTTCTTTCTTCATTTTAGACTATATGAGATGGCTAGGGTATCAACTATCACCATTATTTGACTTAAGATTTCATTACTCCATTGCATAACACCTGTTTGGCAATATCATTGAAGCATATTATATTTTTGCTATTAATTGGTTTTGATTTTCCTCTCCAGTGACAAATGCCTTTGAAAGATTCCTCTAGACAGACTGTCAGGTGCCTTGCTGTGGCCAGTGGAAGGTGAGCAGAGGTAAAATAGGCCATACTGGAACAGAAGTTACCATTTATCATTGCCTACTTTGTTAGTTTGTCCAAATAATAACTCTGTGAGAGTGCAATTTGTATTCCCATACATAAGAAAATGGAAGCTTGTAAAAATTAAATCCCCACGTCACAAAGTGAACAAGTGGTAGTGCTAGCCACTAAGCAAGACAGACATCTTCAGGGCTGTGGTGGATTAAGTAACGGTCAACTTGTAACACCCAACTGAACTGAGTGAACATGGTGCTGGGTGTGTAAGACCCACCTGAGGATTGCTGCCAAAAGCATAAAAAAAGAACTGGAGGAGAGGATGGTGTGCTGTTGATTTTCCTGGAGAAGCTTGTCATACTGGTTTTCCTGATATGAACTCAGCTGTTCTCATAATTGGAGGAGCTCGGGTCCTTGCCATCACTGAGGATGGCTGCAGGTCTCTTTAGGGGAGCTCTGGTCCTTACCTTGAGCATCTCTTCCTGGCTCCAGTGCAGATCCCTCAACCTGCTGACACACATCCTTCATCCCGCTGGTGCAGACTTTCTAGCTTCCACCACTGACCTTTGGGCCTTCCCAGTGCAGATCCTTCATAAAGACTTGCATGAGACATTGTCGTGGGCTCTAGGCCTCCAGTTGGACTTGTGGAGGACATTGTCGTGGGCTCTAGGTCTTCAGCTGGACTCACACAGGACATTGCTGTGGGATCCAGGCCCTCAGTTGGATTCTTTGGGTCTCTAGTATGGGGACAGATCTCCTGCACTCTTCTGCATTTGACTTTTTGGGTGAATATTATAGAAAAATCCTATAAATTATGCGTCCTGTGTTAAATCCTTTCTCTGTAAACCCTCACTACAACAAGGGCAAACTCCTGCATTAATGTTCTTTCAGAGATGTCCTTTCTTTTCATTTTACCTAAAAGTCTTTTGAAAAATTTGTAGAAGCAAGCAATGTCATTAAGCCACTGTAACTCATGGCTTTAGGCGAACTCAAGTGAATGTGCCTCACTATAATAATGAACTGAGGGCCGGTGATATAGCTCAGTGCAAGCGCGAGGTCCTGAGTTCAACTCCCAGTACCCGCATATTAAAAAAAATAATAATGAATTGAGCATGCCCAGAAGCATCCCTGTCTACCATCTTCCCTTTTCAAACATATGATCTATGACCTTGAGCTGAGAACATCCAGAAATGTGTCTACTACCTTTCCTTCTTCAACTGTGATGACCTTAAACTGAGCATGCTTAGAAATATGCTTCCCCTTAATGTGCCTTCCCATACGAATATGAACAGGCTCCTGGAATAAAACTCCCTTCGTTTCCTCAGGCAGAGCACTGCTTCGGAAATAACTCTGCAGCTGTCCATACCTGCTGCAGATAATAAATCTTTCTCAACTCTTTTACCTCCTGGTTGTGCCTTTCAGTTTTGCACTCACCAAGGCGTGAATCCATTGTGTTTAATTGCAGTAGAGATAAAAAAAATTCAGTTCTAATGGACCCAATTTGTAGTCCATGTTTTCCCTATTGCACTTTGAAACCTCAGACTGTGCTTTTTAAAACGTCAAACTCTACAACATTACTGTTGTGGTTGCATTTGTTGATGAAACAGTAGTTACAAAATACTTTCATATGAGAGAACAAATCTTCAAAAATATTATGTTAGCTATGATACTATGTTCATGTAATACACAACGAATCCAATAGTTTATTATTGAAAGTAAGAATAAATTTTAAAATTTGGGAACAATATACCTTTTATCTTAAATATAATAATCATATTCATTTGTGCTATTAAAATATTAAGCCAAAGTTTCTACTGAAAGGAGATAAGTTACTATTTTAGAAAGGCAATCTTACTAAAGGCACCTGACAAAGAAAATATAATTGTCCAGTATAGTAAATAAAATCAAGTTGAAAAATGAAAACAATGAAATAAGGACACAAAAGCTCAAAATAATGAATTAAGTATAATCATACTAAATTTTAACTCTCTTCCAGCATTAGAAAAATAATAATTAAAAATAGGATTCTAAAATTTTTAACACATCTTTTTTTTTAATCACAAATTTTTATTCCATTGCAGGTACCTGATAATTTTTCATTCTGCAGCATTTCATCTGGATTCGATCTGTTTGTAGGTCAGGGAATTGGATGGATATTTTTCCTGCCAGACTACCTTTTGTACTTGCCAGTTCCCTGGTTTTTTCATAAAGCTGCAAGGATTTGTTTGCCAGGGATTTTGATTCGGGTGAATAAGACCTTCTCAGCTCCCCTAAGGAATCCTTGGCTCAGGCTTCAGTTTGCATGAGGCAGGAAACCAGCAAAATGAATGACAGAAGGTAGATAAGAAATAAAGGTTGGAGGAAAAGAAGATACACTTTGCTTTCATGACAGGAAGTCTGAGGGATGTAATAAATTTGGCTGACATGCACCTTGATGCTGATCAGAAGAGAAATTGGGGCATTTTTTCATCAAAAAGATAACCACATGTTGTGAAGTTTAACCACAAAAGAAGCTTTTTTTTTTTTTTTTTAGAAAAATAAGGTAATTTAGGAGCAAAATCCCAATACAGCGTTACTAACAAAGCCATGGACTTCACCACAGGAAGCTGAACTTAAGTGATATATCAAATCACTCTTATACCCAAATTATGCATTTGTTACATAGCATTTCAGATTGATTTCCTTTACTTCGCTATAATTCTTTAAATAATTAAAATTTTTAATTTAAGTAGAATGTAAATGAAGGACACATGCAATCAGGTATACTGCTGGATGCTTTTCCATAAAACAGCACATCTGTTTCAGCACCAAAATCAAGAAACAGAAAATTACTAGTAGCCCTGGAGCTTATGTTTTACTTCTTTCCAAACCTCTACAATTATAATTTAAACTCAGTTACTATGTGTTGGGGTGTAAGTTATAGAGAAAATGTCAGGAAACATCTTCTCATGGATACTTGCTTAGATATAATTTGCTCCCTGGGTACTACTTTTCTGGTCATTACTACAGGTTTCAGAGAGAATATCTTTGGGTATTTTTTTTTCTTCTGATTTTAATTTTGAGAAAAAATTTTCTAAGTGATCAACTATTTCTTAAATAACTGTCCCCAGTAGATTTTATGACCCTATTTCATTGATTCCTGATATGACTCAGATTAAAGATCTCAACCCAAATCAATCTTACATGATCCTATTTTAATAAATATTGTGAAAGATAAATATAAAACTGCTACTGTATCTTTTTGTTTCTCAAACAAATCCCCTTTGGATAGTACAGTAGTAGTTATATTAGACAGAATAATCTGGGTTATGCTTTTGAAACAACCTCAACAACACAATAAACTATGGACAATAAGCTGTGCTCCATGAACTAAATGTGATTGTGGTTTGCTTTTATAAATAAAGTTTTACTGGAACACAGCTGTGCCTATTCGTTCTCTTTTGGGCTGACTGCTTCTGCACTAAAATAGCTACAATGATAGAGTTGAGAAGTTGTAATAGAGATAGTGTTATCTACAAAGCCCCCAAGTACTATCATTTCCTTTACAGAAGAGGTCTGGGGACCTCTGTTTATACCAACAAAGTCTGTTCATTACTCTTGTCTCATGGAGAGCAGTTCGTCTGAGAGAGCCTATGTTCCTCTAGGTCTCTCAGAGGTCTTGGGTGACTAAGTCTTCACTCTTTCATGACACCAACAAGGATTTACCAGTGAAACTGAATGGAGCATAAGGAACTATACACCAAGCTTAAAATGCACCCCTCCTGCTTATTTTCCATTATGAAAAGCTAGTCATGTGATTGACTAATCGCAAAGTGGCAGAGAAGTGCAGCTTATCATTAACCAGAAATAGCAACATTACATCCTTAATTAAAATCTGCTTTCTAGCATAATAATAAAAATGCAATTTAATTAAGCAATCCAAACCCATTATTTTCACTGTGGAAAACTTCAGAAAAAAGTATATGTGGCACAATATTTTCACTATAGAAGACTTTAGAGACTATATCCATATCTATATCATCTATATCTATATATAAATTTTAAGCACCTACCACCTGATCAGGGAATATAACTACTAGAAAGAGTGGAAAAGATGTTATCCATCTATCATTCTTCAAGATCCACAAAGGTAAAAATTATCCTCAATTAGTAGTAAGTTGTCTTTGCAAAATGCTTAATATTTTAGATTAAGGAAAGAATCAACATGTGTAGGATAAATTCACCACCAACGTTACTTAAACTCTTCTTTTAAACTTTCAACAGAAAAAAACAATTTAAGCTTTCTGCTTTAAGCACGGATATATTATGGCAATTTAATTATTCATCAGATAACTTCTAAAAAGTAGTATTTCCCTCCTATATATTCTTAGTATACTGTTACTAAATTTTATTAAGGACAATCAATATTATGTTTTATTTACACAAAAACAGGCAGAAAAATAGGAGAACAAGAGGATTTCATTCCCTCTTTTCTAAGATGGTTGGGGCCCCTGTATCAGAGAAACAAAACCCTGTCCCTTCCTCTGGCTCCTCCCTGCACACGGGTTTCTCCTCGCATGGCTCCTTCACCATCAAAGTCTTGGAAATGATAATTTGTGTAATTGTCCCCTACAACAGTCTTTCTCAGACCTGTTTCTTTTGAGATATGCTTTACCTTGAAAATGCCTCTTTTCATGGCCTCTAATGGGCTGGCATTTTTTCCTTGCCTTCTACCTCAAAATATCCCTTTTCTGCATCTTATATTGATTCCTTTAAATAATCACATTACTGAGATATGATTTGCAAATTGCCACTAATAAATCCATTATTTTTTTCCCATTCTTGTAAACCCTATTTACTTTAAGGCAGCTACCACCTCTGTGCAGCTGAGTTCCCAAAAATATACAACTTCAGGCGGTGATCTGGTCACAAGTCCTCCAGTGTCCTCAGTTTCACTTCATGGTGACTTCCTTTCCTGTGTTGCCCAAGTTAGAAGTTTTTATTCTTACTTCTCCTTCTATACCTAATTGCTAAATGCTGTTGGTTCCTGAGCCATAATTTCCTGTTTTTTCCCCCACTGCTTCAGACCAACTTGGGTGCTTACCTTTGTTACTGTGAAACTTCTCTGACTGGTTTCTCTGGAAAAAGTCTCTAGCACTTCTAAGCTCTCCTTCCTGACAGCAGATTGATTATTCTCATATGCTTTTCCTTATAAATCAAGACTATTCAACTACCAACCACAGGACAAGAACCCCAGGTAGGCATCTAATGCTTTTTTTTTTTTTTCCCATTCCTTAAGATCAGTTGTCTGACACACACAACATATCTTTTAGCCACTAAGTTATCATCTTTCATTTTCTACTTCCTTGGCTTTTTTTTTTCAATCTGTTCACAGCCCTAAGAATGTCCTACTACCCTGACATTAGCCATGTTGTTGTTCTTCAAGTCTTGTATCATTATGTGACCTGTAAAAAGATTTTGATACTTTCAGTAAAAGGTCTCTGCTCCCTCATCCTCATATCTCTTTTCTGCTCTTACCTGCCTTAATCTGTGTCCCAGAGGATGCATCATCTCACTGACTGAATTATTCAGCATCCTACAACAACTGACTTCAAATATGGCTTGGCCATTAGTACACTGCAACAAGAGATTAGAAGGTGGGAAGAGGCAGTTAGGGATATTTTTTCCTTACTTCCTATTCCCTACTTCCTATTCTTTTTTTTTTTTTTTTTTGAGGCAATGGCTGCTTCTTTTCTTCATAGTTACAGCTCTTGTAGAGCATGCTTCATCCTTCTGTCTCTCTCTCTTTTTTTTTTTTTTTTAACCAGGAATCAAACTGAGGGCCTTGCGCTTGCCAGGCAGGCACTGTACCGCTGACCTACATCCCTGGCATCATCCTCTGTCTCTCACTGGGCTTTGGGAACACTACTTCCTCTCCTGTTTCCTTCAGGACCAAGGTGCTAACAACTTCCTGTGGTTGCTGGTCACTGTAACCTTAACATCCCTTGTGAGTTCCCCTGAAACTCTACGTCTGTTCATAGCTCCTTTATTAAAGTTTTTTGAAACATCTGAATTGGATTCTGTTTCCTGCTGATAACCTTGTTGATACAAAGGGGTGACAGGACCCACTTATCAACTCCCAAAGGTAATTTGTTCCTGTATTTATAATTTGTGTTCCACTCTGAATCATATTTCAGTTGTTCTACTTGACTATAAGTGATTTCAGGTTAAATATTCATTTTTGAAGACTCCAAGGTATCAAAGTACAGCCTGGCTTGTGCAGAAACTCAATAAATACTTGTGGAATTTAGTGTACTAAATAGCAGTAAATCCTATCAAAGAGCACATAGCACAATAGACAGGGCAAGGGAGATATACAGTATTAAGAGTAATTTTCCTGGACAAAGACCCATCCTTTGAAACAGTGTACCCCACAGCCAGGGGCTGCACTCCTATTCGTTCACAACCATCATGCCCTCTCTTTATTTCTGTGACCATAACATCTCACCCTTTGTGTTTTTTTATTGCTGATCCTCTCTCCAGCTTATCTTCAAATGGCAAGGGTATAGAGACTGAAATGTTTGTTAATATTTCTACATCCCCTACTAGTAACTTCTAAAATAGGGATGATACTTGTAACTTTAAATGCCTGGGTGTCAGGAGTATGGACATAAAATTTTTATTTTTTATTCATATGCAATTACTAATTACAGTCTCCCAATATGGTATTAAAGGGCCTTGGAAAGTAAAAATAATACCTATTTTCTAATCCCATTGAAAGAGTCCAGGAAGTTGTAACATTAGATTTGCTTGTTTGTGTATTCTTAAATTTTTAAAATTTTCCCATGGAACTTACAAATATTAAGGAAGCAATGGATTTAAATACATAGCTTCAGGGCCTTTTAAAGTTTTGGAGAAACAGCTATCAGCTTTAGAATCCCAGCACCTGCCTTTAGTTTCCATTGGAACTCGAGATACATGGAGAAAATTGGGAAGGCTGCCTGCTTCTAACATCTAGTAAATCCAGAGGATGCCCCAGGTGATATAAAGAGAATAAGTAGCTTTGTTAGAGATAGTCTTCCAAGGATGGAGAAATAGAGCTAACCAGAAAGAAAATGGAGGGCTGGTGAGATGGCTCAGCGGCGTAAGCGCCTGCCTTGCAAGCGCAAGGGCCCGAGTTCGGCTCCCGGATCCCACAAACGAAAAAGGGGCCGGTGATATCGCTCAGTGGCATGGGTGCCTGTTGGCGCGCGAGGTCCTGAGGTCGACCCCCTGGTACCCACAAAAAAAAAAAAACAAAGAAAATGGAGAGTCAGCTGTCAGCTATCATCCTGCATATCCGAAGTCACAAAATGAGAACCCTGGAGGGAAAAGGAGCCATACAAATTGGGATGTAACTGTTGTCCACATTTCTGAATGCTTAGCCCACATTTCTAGAGAAGATTTATTAGCACAGAATAGAGACAGGCTGCTTCCTCCTTTTCACTGCAATACAGTATATATTTTTCTTCATGGATCCCAAGACAATTTCAGCTCTTCTCATAGCTGTGTTATACTGATGATGTATATGGAATAATTGATCAATGAAGACACCACATCTTTCTAGCGAATAATATTGCACAAGTCAAATGAACTTTTAGCTTTTTGAACCCAAAGGTTAAATGATTTTTTCCCTTCTACCTAAATTTTGTTTGGGCTTCCTAGGATTGATCAATGTTTTTTACACTCTTTGGATACAGATTCAGAAGTCTATGTATTTATCATCATGGTGTTAGTTCCTAGTTGCATGGACAAGATTAAAAATTTGGAAAAAGAAAGGGGAATCATGAAGTAAAGAAAGAAGTCTGGTATAAGGAAAGCTCTTCTAGCCAACTATGGTGGCACAGGCCTATAATCCCAGCACTCTGGGAGACTGAGACAGGAGGATCACAAGTTCTAGCCCAGCTTAGGCTATTTAGCAATTTAGTGAGACCCTGTCTTAAAAAAAAAAAGGAGGCTGGAGCTGTAGTTCAGAGAGAAATCTCTGAGTTCCATACCCAGTGCCTCAAAAACAAAACAAAACAAAACAAAACAACAAAAAACCCTCCCACTTATACATGGTAGACATGAACATAACACTCTAAAATATATAATAAGATACATAATACTGGTTCTCTGCCCAGCTGTGTGACTTTACTCAATTCATCCACTCTTAATGACTGAATTTTCTCATTCATAAGGTGATGGAAACTTTCCAAAAAATCCAAACTTGATGGACCTCCTACTATTCTATGTTGCTCCTTCTTGTCTTATAGTATTAGCCAGTGTCAAATTATATGAAAAAAAGAGATTTTTTTTGACCAAATGAGTTTCCTAGCTATTTGAACACAAAAATACCTTGAAAAAAACTCTTAATAGAACACTATTTCTAAATGCTTTGTGTCAAAGCATTCCCTCCTCAAATTACTTCAGAAATGCAATATATTCTACTCACCCTTCTCCCTTAAAGAGCCAGATTTTTACTCTGAAAGATTAAAGAAATCCCACCTGAAGAATTCTGACTTTGTTTAACCTACTAAAAATGATAGGAAATAAGGGGCTTTTTTGCTATACCCAATATCTTGAATCAACTAGACCCTTTGGGAAACATTACCTTAAGAATATTTATTTGCATGGCCTATGAATAATTCTACTTTTGGTGTGTGTGGAGAGAATAAATAGCCACCTTTCATGACGGTTTATGAATCAAAGATATAAAAAATAAATGATTTGGAACTTGCACTCCAAATGAAAATGTTAGCAAGGTATGACTATATGTTCTTTGGAAGAACTGCAAATGAAAATTAAAATTTAAGGCCTCAGTCTCTATTGCTATAGAGTAAAATGGGGAAAATGATACAAAATATTATGAAATTTTGGAATGGGTGGAAAGCAACACCAACCAGTAAGCATATTCACCTCTATACCTGAGCTACAGTTGAAAATGCTGATTCTATAAGCTTTTACCATTGCTAATTATAAGGACAACACTAAGACCTGTCACCATAAGACTCAGTCAGTAGTGAAATAAATATAATGCTTGAGAACATAATGCCTGAAGAACATGGATCCATTATGTGACCACTGGAACTTTTGAAATTACCCAACAAGTCCAGCTCTTAAGTCCTAAAAGTGTGATCTGTGATGACCTGTGAAAGCTGGAAGTGACACAGCTTTCCTACTTAAATGCCAGGCTAATTCCCAGAGACAGCTCATGCAGGTTGAGAGTCTCAGCTTTTCCTTAGAGATGCACTGCTCTTTAGGAATGAGTTTCAGTAAGAAACAGAGGGTCTCCATCTCTTTGCTAACATCCAGGCCCACATCAATGCCAAATCCTCCCTGGACCATGTCTGTAGCCACCTTTCTGGTCCTCCTACTATACTTTTGGAAATAGTGGGCCTCAATACTCCAAATACTCCACTTATCATGTAGCAGCCAGTCTGACCTTTAAATATGGTAATTTGATCATGCCACTTCCCTGTCAAAATCTCCACTAGCTTCCCATTACCCTTAGAAAATAGTGGCCTATGAGTAACTATCATGATCCAGCCATTGAGTGGCTCTAAAATTTCACCTCAAAGCATTTCTGCTCCTCTCATGTCTGTTCCTTGCATGCCCCAAGCTCACTCCTGACTCAGCATCTTTGCACTTGTCCTTACCTGTGCCAGGTAAGATTATTTCTTCTCATCATTCAAATCTCAACCCAAATGGCTTTCTTAGAAGAGTCTTCCCTAACCACTTCGTTTAAAGTTGTACCAGGCACTTTCCAAAACTCTACCACAATTTATTATTTCTGTAGCATTAACAATTTTTTTAAAATCATTCTATTTTTTATTGTTTGTTGTTAGTACCCTGAAGGCAGGGACATTGTCTGCATTCTTTTTTATCATTTTGCCATGTAGTAAGTTCTCAGAAAAACGCTTGTCAATAAGGCAGAAGGCCAGAAAGAAAAGGGAGAAAGGCAAATATGGAGGGAGGTAAAAAGGAAAGGAAGAGGAAGAAGGAAACTAGAAGGGAAAGGAAACTAGAAAAGAAAACGATTAAAGAGACAAAGTCAAGTAAACAAAAAGTTTTGAATAGTAAGAATATATTGAATAAAAGAGAGCAGAATCAAATTTTGGAAAATTGCTTCATTTCTTACTTCCTTCATCCATTTAGCTCTTAAGTGCAATTTAACAGGTGTTATGTTAATAATTGAAGGTATGCAGATGGAAGAGCATATTAACTTCAATCAAGTGGCTCACTCACTCATGAGAGAGAAGAAAGAGTGAATGATAGAAAGCTGATGAGTTCTAAGCTGGAAATACGCAAGGGATAGCTGCAGAGCTCAGAAAAGGAGACCCTTTCAGACACAAGGGAAGCCAGGGAAGATTTCCTGGAAAAATAGCATCCTAATAAACAAGCAGATGTTATCTAAGTGAAAGACCATAAGAGTCTATTCCAGAGAGAAGGTTCCAAGGGGAAGAGGTAGAGAGAGCTTAGAAAATCATCATGGTTATTTTAAGATCATGAAATAATAAATGAGGATATGAGGCAGAAGTAAGAGAGGATCCTGAAAAGGGTAGGTATAAAAATTTAGGAGCCAAAGAATTAATTTTAGAGTGTGAAATGAGAAACAAATTAATTTTTATAATGAAATTCCTGAGAATATTTTAATATATATATATATATATAATACTACACATATTTAAATTTGATGAATTTGGACATATGCTTATGCCATGATACCATCACCATATTAAAGTTAATAAACTTATCCATGAACTTCAAAAGTTTTCATGTGTTCTTTGAATCTTTTTTTGTTTTTACTTCAATACTAGGGATTGAATACTCTACCACTGAGCTAGATCCCTAGTCAATTTTTCTTTTATTTTAAGACAGAGTCTTATTAAGTTGTATGGGCAAGCCTTGAGCTTGTATGATTCCACTACTTCAGCCTCCCAAATATGTGTGTACCTGGCCATTTGCATGATCTTGTTTTTGTACTAAGAATACTGGCCATGAGATTTATCCTTTTAACAAATTTTTATTGACATAATACTGTATTATTAACTATAGGCATTATGTTGTACCCCAGATTTCTAGAACCTGTTTATTTTATATAACTGACATTTTATTCCTGTTATGGCCACCAGGTATATAAAAAGTATGCAGAATCACTAATCATCATGGAAATTTAAATAAAAATCACAATGATCTATCATCTCATGCCTGTTAAGGTAGCCATTATCAATAAAACAAGTACAAACAACCACAAAATCCCAAAGGATTACCGGGAGATTTTCTTTTTGGAACCAGAAATCAAACTCAGGACTTCATGCTTGCCAGGCAGGTGCCATGATGCTGAGCTATACCCCCGTTCCCTATTGGGAGATTTTTGAAAGCTTTCAAATGCATAACTGTAATAACATCATTTTATAATTTATAATAGCATCTTTGAGCACCTCTTCTTACACTTTAGGTAAGTTTTAAAGTGCAAATAAGTCTTTACTATTTAGCCCCTTTATAATGAAGATCATTTCCAGAGTTTATAACATTTTTTCTACTTGTAGTACAATTGCTTTAGCCAGTATTGGCATCTTACCACTGCAGTACCAGCAGCTATGGAATAGTGGTAGGAAAAATGGAGTTCAGCCAACAAATATGATTCGCATCTAGAGTCTGCCTCATATTAGTCACCTGACATTGGACAAGTCACGTTATCCCCGAGCCACAATTTCTTCATCTATAACTTGGATCTGTAGGACATTTCTACAAGTATGTGGTGGGAGTTAAACAACATGAGTTTGTGAAAATGGTTTAACAATGTATTGAAAATATGATGAATGATGGGGACACTGGAATTTTAAGCTTTCTCTATAGCAGTGGCTTATGTCTCTGTGCTCTGTCTGACACTATAGAGAAAGCTGAGGAATTGAAAGAGACAATTTAATAGGTACATGGGCTATATGAGTACATATGTTTGCCTATGATATAACACATTAAGTTGGAAGCTGATTCTTTTAGTCTCAGTGGGAAAAGTCTTTTATTTCACTCCAGGAATACCTCTTTCGAACTGTAATACCTTACATATATTGCATTTCATTTTCTTGCAAACCCTGACCTTACCTTATTGGGATGTTTTATACACCTGAAGACTGGTCTGACAATATCCCTCCATAATGGCTAAAGTATGTAGTATGGCTACAATATCCAGAAGAATTCTTACTCTACAATGGACAGACCTGGATATAAGTCATGTTAAGATAAATTCTGTAATATTCATATAGTAGAAAAAGGATTCATGAAAAAAAAATTTTGGTAGTAAAGGTATGGCATCTTTTCCCATGTTTACTATTAAATATCTGTCATTCATTCATTAATTGTGAGTTCAATAAACACTGATGGGATGAAATCTATGTAATTGTTATGAAGGACTATCATTGCAATACATCAGCTTTCAGAGAGTTGGAGGATACATATTAGATTTACCAATAAAAGCAGATTTACCAATGAAAGATACATTAACCCCACTTACAAAACATTCCGTCTCCCCAATTCTTTTATGTTCTGCTTTTTGTTGTGACATAGATGTTACCTAGTGAAACAATAAGGATACTACTAATAAAAATACCCTACATTCAAAGAGCTCTTGACTTCATAGTTCACCTTCTTAACCATGAGGCCCTACTACCTCTATGGTGATACATCAATAAATTTATGGATATATTATTAGGGGTTGCCTAGAGGTGATATATTCAAAGCATGCCTAAAAGACATCAAATATAAAATGTAGCAAGGTAGTAGAAAAGTGTCTTTGAGTAGATAGACTTTGACTTTTCCTTCAAGTAATTCCATGGAGGTGGTCACCTGCTATCGTTCTATGCCTCATATATGCTCTTTGTTTTATGATGAAAGAAGAAAGCAAACCAGACAAGGGTTATTTTCCATGTTTTATGGGATGGAATTTTTAGTAAAATCTATCAAAATTATTAGCATTCAGAAGACTAAAAAATTAAAAAAATAAAAAAGATCACCTGAGGATTGGATTACAGAAAACATTTAATGTCCTTAAGTCTATCAATAGAAATTTGGTAAAAGTAGTATTTGTCTACCGTGCTTGATTTGCAGATGGCTGTATTATTCAGTGCCAATCCAAATAACAGAAATATCCAAAGACATTTTACAAGTTTGAAGTGCTCTGGTAAAATAGGAGATTTTATAATTTTTTTAAATAAGCCCTGGGGTCATTTTATATATATAATGAGCCATATATATATATATATATAATGAGCCATCATATATGTATGATGAGCCATAATTAGACCTTCAGTAAACATACAATTCACAGTGTCAACCAGGTATCCCTTTCTGACCCTTACAATTCAGCTTCCTAAGACCATTAAAGAGAGTAACCCTTCACTTTACCCAACCTCTAAATGCTCATTGAAGAAAGACTATGGAAGTTTTCTCAGTGGGCTTATTACAGTTCCTCCCTAACTCCAGGTTGGAAATATCAGACCTATTTTTTTTTTTTTTTTTTTTTTTTTTTCTGTATGTATACTGTTATAGCTTATGTCTAGATGTCCCCCCATGCCTCATGCAGTCATAAAGGGAGCTTTTTCAGAGGTGGCTGGATCTAGTGTGTGTGATTGACTCATGGTGCAATGCTAGGATTAAGGGTGGGTGATTACTAAATCAGTCCACTGATTGGTTTAGCACCACCCTAATCCTGCTAGCCTAGATAGAATACAAAAGGGACAGAAAAAGCTGCTAAGGCCTTGTGCTTGCTTTGCTACCTTCTGCCCACTATGAACTGTTTCTTCTCTGCAATGTCTGTCTGCCATGCCACCCTGCCTTGGAGCCACCCAATTATGGACTGAAACCTCTACCTTTCCCCATTTAACTTTGGGTGTTGGGTATTTTGACTCGGCAATGAGAAAGGAGTAACTAAGACAAATACTTAGTACTCAGTAGCATTCCTTCCTTTTTATTTAGTATCCTTTGCAGTACTTAACTTGGCCAATTGCCAGCCTAGTGTTCTTGGATAGTCAGAGATATGTGTGGCTTTTTTGGTGGTTTGTGGTTGTACTTAAATTTTCCAACACATTTGTTTTTGCGATCCCTCAAGTTTTCATATTGAGTACAAAGATATAAATCAATAAAAATAGAATTTCTGAATGAAAAAGGGAGAAGTTTTGATAATTATAAATAATTTGAGGGCCGGTGAGATACTTTAGCAGCATAAGCGCCTGCCAGGCAAGCCCGAGGTCCTGAGTTCAACTCCTGGAACCCACATACGAGAAAAGGGCCGGTGATATCACTCAGCAGCACAGGCACCTACTGGCGCGTGAGGTCCTGAGTTTGACCCCCGGTACCCACACACACACACAAAAATAATAATAATAATACATTGAGACATTCATTGTCTACTTTACATTTTTTTCAAAAGCCAAGGTAAGCAACTCCATTTCATGGTATTTACTCTAGAAAAATAAAAATTCATGTTTATACAAAATTTTATGCATGAGTGTCACTATTAGTTTTATTTGGAACATCTAAAACCTGAAAACAACCCAAATGTCTTTGCTGGCTTAATAATAACAAAATAAAACAAAACAAAACCTAATACAAAAAATGAAATACTATTCAGCAATAATAAAGAATGAAGTACCTCCAACGTGTTGGATCAATTTCGAAGGTATTACACTGGGAGAAAAAGTCAGTTTTACACTGTTTATTTCAATGTGATGATATTCTCAAAAGACCAAGGCTGTAGTGATAGAGAACAGATCAGTGGTTGCCAGAAATTATCTGGGTGGGAAAGAATCTATGAGGAGTCTTGTTGGGGAGATTGATGGAACTGCCCTGTATCCTTATCCTAGTGGTGTTTATCTGTATCTATATACGTATTAACATTACAAAACTATACATGGTACCAAACCAATTTAAAAAGTAAAAATAGATAAAATAATTCTAGGTGTCTCACAGTTGGCTTTTATATTGTATATTCTATTATCTGCCTACAAACTTCCTTGTAACCACCACTCTGACATATCAAAATATAATTCAATTGAAACCAAGCAGTCCCATCTCACAAGCTAGAAAACCAAGAATCAAAGGCAATCAATTTAATTGTGATCAGGCAGCAAAAGGACTATCTATGAGGGAGAGGACATCCCTCTATAAGGAAAGGGTGAGTTATTAAGTGATTATCCTGCAATGCAAATTTTGCACATGGTGGACAGCCCAAGCCAATACCAGCCTCTAGATGCAGAAAATTATTGATAAAAAAGAAACCCCTTCCATAGCCTTATTTTAATAATTTTGAGCAGGAATGAATGTCCTCTTCTGACTTTCCTGATCACCTTCAACTACTGCAGAAAAACATCCACAATGAAGAAAGCCCAGAAGTTGTGGTGAATTATATAATGTACCTAAAATTTGACCATGCATGTAACTATATTAGAACTCTTATACCCAAGATATTTTTCCTTTAAAAGAACACATCTGAATTATAAATGAATCATACATTTATAATTTAAGTATCAAAAATTTATGCAATCTCAAATTCAGCTGGTTTCTAACATCCTTCAGAATTTTGGTTAAACTTTATATGAACTCCATTGTGTGGCCTCCATTGACTTCTATAATTTCTCAGTGGAACTGCTGTTTTCACTGCTACATCCATTCTATCAAAATTTAGTTCACCTGCAAGGCAGGCTAAAGACGAAGTTAAGTTCCTTCAAGACTTTATATTGGGAAAAGAATATCCTTTTAGTTTAGCAAGTTGCAATTGCAGGAATTTCATCAGTTAACACTGGTTGGGTCATGAGGAGGGGCCATCTCACTCAGTCACAGCCTGTGCCTGTCTCCTCTCCAGCTTCACACTTCTCATCTTCTCTCCTTTCCTCTCTGGGGTAATTAACAATTTCTGGGGTTTTTCTGCCCTCCGAGAGAAGCTCACTCATGTCTTAGTGAGGAAGGTTTAATTGGATCTCGTGTATAAGTGATTAAGAAAACTTTGAACATCTCATTACAGATACTGGGTGTGTGTTTGCCTACCACATATGACATTCAAATCATTTAATCATATATACATATATAAAACTAATTCAGTACATACCATTTTGTTAAATAAATACAAGTTCTCACAGGTAGAGAATTAAACTATTTGTAAACTAATCAGTTGGACCACACAGATGTAGCTCTGCAGATCCAGACTTCCTGAGAATACGATAGACAAGAAGACTTTCCCTTCAAATTGATGTTCATAATAAGAATTTGCCATAAGACAAAGAAGAAAGAATAGACAGGTAGAGATACAAAAGCTGACCTTCTGTTGGCCTTAAAAATACAGCCATGGAGTATCTTAAAGATTATTTAATCCAGAAATTTCTAACCAGAAATTGATGTGTGATGGGATTCAAGCAGTTCATATACACCACATAGAATTCTTTCTATGTGCATTTTCTGGAGAGACTATCAATAGTTTTCATCAAATTTTGTAAGAATCTGTGATGTTACAAGAATTAAATAGAGTTAATCATTAATATCATGCTCTGATTATTAGGTTAGAGTTTTACTTCCTTTTTTCCCCTCCAGGCTTGAGGGGGGTAGGAAAAAGAGAGAGAGATTGGCATACTTTTCTTTTTAAGATTTATTTAACTCTAATAAGACCATAATTTGGAAATACTAGAATAGAAGCTGGATGATAAACAAATAAATGTTACCTCTCAGAGAGTCTTACAAACACACACACACACACACAAATGGTACACAAAGAAAAAAGTGGCAAAGATTGGCTAAATTGGTTGTCACAGATAATAACCTAGCATATACAATTTTCTACTCCATTCTCTGTGTATGTGAATATTTTTTAAACAAGATGATGCACTGAATAATGATTTCCAATCCACCATTTCAATATCTCAATAATTAGAGATTTTTATAATTTTTCAAATTTACTTTTGAATATTCTTTGATCTCTAGGGGCAATTTTTCAGTTAATTTCTACATTAGGAAGTTAACTTGTTTTTATTTTTTATCTATTAATAAATAACACTCAGATAAACTTCCTCATAGATAAATCTATATGCACTGCTATGTTGGCAGTAGACTTCGACTCCTGGTTGTTGGGTTAGAAGTGAGCAAAGCACATGGTGATGGACCATGGTTATTCTTATGGTTTGGATCTGCAGTGTCCCCCAAAGGCCTATGTGCTAAATGTTTGTTTGCCAACCCATGGCACCTTTGGGAGGAGGTGGAAACTTTAGGACATGGAGTCCAATAGAATGAAGTTAGGCCATTGGAGTTGTGTCTTTGAAGGGTGTAGTGGATCCTTGGGCCCTTCCCCTCTTCTTTTCTTCCTGGCTGCCACGAGTTGAGCAGCTACATTCTACCACATGTTCCCTGCCATGATGCTTCTGCTTTGTGACAAAACTAAAGTCACAGTTTCAAGAGGCCACAGACTGAAATGTTTAAAACAATGAGCCAAAAATAAACCTGATCTATCTCAGGTATTTTGTCATGATGACAGAAAGCTGAATAACACAGTTAACCATAAGTTTCCAAAGACACTGGTGAACATGAGAGATATCAAATAACCTCCATTAATCATTGGCAGAAATGTCTCATTTTTCAGGGCGGTTTAGCCAATTCTTTCCTGAACACAGTGTGATTTAAGAATATCACTACTGGCCAGTGAGATGGCTCAGCAGCATAAGCACCTGCCTGGCAAGCGCAAGGTCCTGAGTTCGACCCCGGAACCCACAAAAAAAAAAAAAAAAAAAGAAAAGAAAAGAGAAAAAGACTATCACTACTGACATATACTGGTGTAGAAATTAACCCCCTGATAACATTTATATTCATTTCCTTATTATCTGAAAAGGGAGACTTAGGTGATATTAGAAAATTTTCAGTGAAATGTCAGGTCATTTTGATTCCTTGGAATTGGAGATATTTTGGTGCAGATATGTACTAATTAGTTAGAGATAATTTTCAAGAATGTAACAGGCATGTTGAGATTCTCTGGGTTTCTCTTTATCGTCTCATTCATTACCTGATTGTGTGGCTACTCTGAAACATGAATATACTACCTCAGCAACTTCTTCCCATAGCAAAATGATCAGAGTGAAAGAGTTGTATGAATGTCCATAACTCTTCTCTCTAGGGCCTCCTTTATTTTAAGTCACTATCAAGGATGAATGATTATTCTGGAAGTATTTGGAAGGCTGCCTTCCCAACTTGGAAGAATAGCACTAAGTGAAAGTATAAGAGACATATGAACTCTTGGTTAATGCTTCCACTTGTTAACAAAGTATTTCCCATTATATTTTAAGAAAGAAAAAATTTCTAAGAGATCTTTTAATTTCTTGTCATGCCACTATGCTTTTTTCTAATGGAAATAATGAAATAAGACATCTTCTCCATTCAACCCCACAAAGTAAAGAGTTAGGGAGGAAAAACCCTTAATTTTGCATTACAATTTTTGCTTAACCCAGCATTCACTCGATTAAATAACTTCTCTGTTGATGGAAAGTCATTCTGGACAAGAATGAAGATCAGTGCTCAATCACTGTCCAAAGCAATATTTAAATCAAATGGGAGGGAAGTACTGGAATAGTAATTCTCAATGTTCTTGCTGTATTAATTTTCCATGTAGCAGCCATTAAAATATACTACAAAGTCAGTGGCTTAAGACCACAGGAATTCATTACTTCACCATTCTGAAGACTAGGAGTCCAAAACCAAGTGTTAGCAGGGGCTCATTCTCTGTACATTCCCCAAGAGAAACCCCTCCTTGAGTCTTCCAGAGTATGGTGGTTTCGGGAGTCTTTGTCTTGCTTCTGCATAGCTCCATCTCTGTGTTGATTTTTATGTGGCCTTCTTTTCTCTGTGTATCTCTCCTGCTGTCTGTATAAAGTCTCTGACTCCCTTTCATAAGTATACTCTTCATAGGATGTAGGGTCCATTCAGACAATTCACTCAGATAATCATTGCAAGATCCTTTATGATTTTGATATAGATCCTTTTTTTCTCAATAAGTGCATATTCACAGATTCTAGGATTTAAAACCAAGATAGTTCTTTAGGGAGGAGCACCACTCAAGTCATTATTCTGGCTCAGATAGAGAATTTAAAACAAACTTTAAAATGTTTATTAATATAGTATCAAATGGGATTTTATTTCACCAGCTCATTTTTAAAGATATGTTTTATATTTTTAGAATCACTCTGCCATTAGGCAAAATAGTATCAATAGGACTACTTTTAAAAACACCTTTCCAAGAATTTACTATATCTCTTTGGCTCACTGAATTTGTGTCTACTCAGTGAGCACTTGGCAATGCCCATATATTTCAATACTATTAGTATCTCCTGTCAGTCCACTCTTTGACTCACTGTAATGAAATCCACCAAGTACATAGTTGTACTCCTCTACTATAGAAGGAATAAAATTTGGTATGTTTTCCAATCACATCTGTGATTGGTTTCTTGATTTGTTTATTTGTATTTTATTGTGTGTGTGGTTGGTTCCCTCCACTTAGTTGGCATTGCCAAACCTAAATTCACACACTCTATCCTTTTGTGACCCCACTGTTAAAGAACTGACTGGGAGGCTATAATAATACATTAGGGTATAGCGTAATCTTAAAGACCTATTTCAGTTATTTATCAGATTTGAAATAACACACACATACACACACACACACACACACACACCCCAGCTTAGTATCTGGTATTATAGATATAGGAATAGTATCTCAGCACAAGATAATGAATAAATTGTACACTAAAACATTTTTTGGCAGAGTTAATTTCTAGTCTCCTTTGCTTGTTTGTGATGCTAACTAAATTAGCAAATAGCAGCAACTAGTCCCTAATCTTTCCTGTAGGTTTGTTTTTAGCCAACAGTTGGTTTCACTGCTCCTCCCTATCTGATCAACAACTGGGGGAGGAAATGTATCCTGTATCTTGTGCAGATCAATGAATAAATGGCCAGGATTCATTCTAAGTAGAAGGTGCCCAGTCATTGACCATAAATTCCTATCACTTCATGTGCCAGGCTCTGCCCAGCATTACTTGTCTGCATTCTAGGGATTGCATTACCTACCTTTGAAAATCATAAAGGGAAAAAAAGTATGAGTTAAAAGGAGATGACCCTGACAGCCTGAGGCTAGAATTTTCTGCAGCTGAGAAAATCTTTTTAAATAGTACTATAGTGGTTCTTATTTAATTACACAGTGATGCGAATAGTAAGCTGTATTCCAGCAAGCTTGCAAGAGGAAAAGAAGTCAAGGAGTATGAAGACCACAATGCAGGCAAAATAACAAAATTAAGATACCATATGTTTAGCATATAGAATTGATGGTGAGCACAAAGGACTTTCCTTTGGCTGACTGCCCAAATGTATTTGTCAAATTTCCCATTGCTGGGACAAATTACCTGACACCATGAGTTAAAGGAGGAGAGGTTTTACTGGATCATGTTTTCAGAGGAGTCAATCCATGTTTAGCATGCTCCAAAAAGAAGGTCACAGTGGAAAGGTGTGACCTAAGAAAGCTGCTTAGTTCATGGTGGCTGGGAAGTGGAGCAGAGTAACAGTGCCGGAGAGTAAAGACTGAGGGACTAATATGGTACCCAACATCCGTGACCCACCAGGGCCTACCCAGAAGCACACTAGGCAGATCCCAAAGCAAATAAATTGATAATTCACATTAACCATCATTCAACAGAGTAACAAAAAGCAGGACCACTGATTTCAGAGTTGGTGTACAAGTGAGCAATAAAATAAAAATAAAATAAATAAAAAAATATTTGCTGCAGTTATAGGGAACACATAGGCTTTTGTCATAACCAGCCTTTGAAGAGTAAAAAAATGCTACTATTAATAATTACCTTTAAACTATATGTAGCCCAGAAAAACAAGATGTGTAACCCCCTACTTACAGTCAGGCATTTTTCTGACATCTGCCTTTCAGTTGGTGCTCCTGATTTCTTATTTATATGCAAGAAGTCTATTCCCCTTTTAAAATGTTTGAAATAGATTTTAATAATCCTAAAGCAACTCACCTAAAATTCTTCTTTTCTCTACCACTTCTAATACAACTTTGTGCTCTTTTTTCCAGTGCTCAAAAAGCATTTAGTTACTGAAATTTAAGAATAATTTTCAGTTGAAATTATGCTTAACAATTTACCAGTCCAATTATTTAAATATAGGATGTCCAATAATTGTGTATTTTTTCATTTATTTTCATAAGATAACAGGAAATATAAAAACAACAAATTTTTGTATTCAATACAAGAATAGATTGGCTGAAATGACAGCAGCCCAAGCGATGTTCAGGACAGTCAGTATGTAGACAAACATGCTGCTTGAGTGACGGTAGAGGTAAACTGATAAGCAGTGAAACTACAGCCAGTGCTGAATTTCCAGGAGCAGAGCTGATGACCAATAGGAATGAACTGAACCAAACATCGGAAAAGAAAATGGATGGGGGAACCAAAGAGACATCTGGTCAGGCAGAACAATTCTTCTAATTTTTCTATAACCATCAGAAATCCAAAATGTAAAATTACCTGACATTAAAATTTTGGTAACTAACTCATATTTTTTTTTATTATTTATTTATTTATTTATTTTTTATGTGGGTACCGGGAGTCGACCTCAGGACCTTGTGCTTGCCAGCAAGCACTTCTGCCACTGACTGATATCACCGGCCCTTTTTTTCCTTTATGTGGATTCTGGGAGTTGAACTCAGGACCTTGTGCTTGCCAGGCAGGTGCTTATGCCACTGAGCGATCTCACCGGCCTGATTAACTCATTTTTTGAAAACTAAATCAACCTATAATTCGCTTTCAGTTTATTGTCACAAGGCCATATTGTGCCTGCTATGAATTAGGTTACTTTATCCTTCATGTTTTCTTGAAAAGTTCTCAAGACCTCATAATTAGAGATTGGGGCACTTAGGGCAGTATCTTTTAAAACTCTGAATCATGATGCATTAGTGGGTTGTATACTTACACATATTTCACAGTCAGATAATCCAGGCTTAAAACAAATAACAAATGAAGAACAAACACATTCGTATATGGTCTAGATAAACATGGCCCCCAGAAGATTCATGAGTTCTGGGGTGAGGCTTTTGAAAGGTGATTGGATCTTGGGGCCCTAACCACATCAATAGATTAATGCATTGATGAGTTCATGGCTGAATGGGCTGTTAGTAGATGGGCCCCAGGCCCAGCTGGTGGAGGTCACTGGTAATGTGTTTTGAAGGCTACCTCCTTCCCTCCTTCCCCCCCTCCCTTCCTCCCTCCCTTTCTCTCTGCTTGGTTCTGGTCACCATGTGGGGAGCAGCTTGCTTCTGCTTTCCCCACCTCCCTTGGAGCCAAGCTGTCCAGGGACTGAAAACTCTGAAACTGTGACCCTAAATAAACCTTTTCTCCTCTAAGTTATTTTTCTCATATGTTTGTTCACTGGTGGGACACTGGTAACTTTCTCTCTTTTCTTTCCAGCCACCATGAAGTGACTAAATTCCTATGCCATGCACTCCCTGCCATGATGTGCTGCTTTGGCACAGGACCAAAACAACAGAGGCAATGAAACGAACTAACAATTTCTCTTTCTCAGCTGATTGCTTCAGGTATTTGTTATGTTATGGAAAGATAACTGCCAAGTTTTGTGATTTTTTTTTTCATTTTGTGAACTTTCAAGTAAACATTTGAGATCTTAAGGTAGATTTTAATCAGATCATTTTTCTTTTCTTCTTAATGTTTTTCTTCTACCATCTAAAATCCAGCTAAGAACTTTTACTGGGAAAACTGAAAACAAGACATAGAAAACTCCCAAGGTATTCGGTGCATTTTCCCCATTCCAACTACTCACCTACTGCACCTGTGCCCTTAACTTACATGTTCTGGCAGATGTTCTGCCCTGATCCTAATTTCAACACCTCTTCGTGCATTGTATGCCACCCCTTTGCTTGTTCAATAATTTCTCTACTAAAGCTACCCCCATCCTCTCCTGCATCACGATATCTGCCTCCTGGATCAAACAATCAATATTTAAGTATTCTCAAATATCTCCCCATATGTCTTCACATCACAATTTATTTATTCTACATGACCTTCCACCATGACCTTATTCCCTCTTCCTCTTTCTTTGAATTATTTCTTTATACAATTCCTAATTCTTCTCTTTTCTCAAAAGCACAGTTCTAATAGGTTCCCATTACTACCTTCCATTCCTCCCTAACAGCTCTTGTTATGGTCACAAAATAACTTCATTGGTCCATTCTCAGATCTTATCTTACTTAATAGAGAAGCAAGTCTTAATACAGGTGATAACTCATTCTTCCTTGAAACATCTACTTCCCCTGGATCCTGGGACACTACTTTCTCTTGATCTCTTCTTGCCTTACGAGAGGCCCCTTCTCAATAGGTTTCCTTGATACCCTCTCATCCTACCACCTGATAAATGTCAAGTGCCTGTGCTCAGTCCTCATAGATTTGTTTCAAATCCAGATATGCTTTGTTAATAATCTCAATGACCACATTTTCTAGGCACTAAATGCTGTGTTAAGGGTGACAGTATCCTCCTCTGCACCTCCAGAGCCCATTCCCCTCAGTTGTCTATTTAGTATCACTACTTGAATAATGAACACATTATGTCAATTTTTTCATCTTGCACTTAGATCGTGATCTTTTCTCCCATACTACTCTCAACAGCCTCCAAAACATGTTATACATACATCTCTTCCTATCACTGGAAACAGCTTCTTATGTTTAGGCTAGCAACTTGATGGAGTGAGTCATCCTTGCTCTTCTTTTACATTAAATTTTGAATCATTTTCCCTTGTACTTACTGTTAATTTTATATTAAGTACATGTACAGTATCCAGTCATTTCTTTTCAGATTTAAAGTTTGTTCCCTATTCTGAGATACCATCGTTTCTCTCCTGGATTGTTGTTGGGGCTTGTGTCACTGGTCTCTCTGTTAGCTTCTCCCCCCGTAATATCTATTCTTACTATACTAGCCCATCTGATTGAGCATAACCCTACTCATATGCCTGCAATGGCTCTCCCTTTTATCAGTAAAACCCATGTCTTTAACATAGTATCTAAGGGTCCATATGATCATAGTAGTTATTCAATTAAATATTGTTCATTTAATTCACTAAAGTAAATTAATTAATTAACCAATGAGTGTTATTTTGGCATCATAATGGTGATGATAAAACAAACCATAATAAAATCTCAAAGAGTTGATATCTCCCAGTTTAACATCTGCATATGCATTATCTCATTTGTACCATCCCACCATTCTTTATGGTTAATACTGATATATACTCTATTTTCATTTTACAGAGGACAAAGTATGCTCATTCAACCCTAAGTGTTACAACCAGTAAAGTGAAAACATAACCGACAGTCACACGATTTAGCTCTAATTCTCATTCCAGTTTCTACTGGAAATTTTCCATAAATACATCACCATATGGCAGACATACAAATATGCCACTGAGACCCAAGAAATGACTTACTGCTCTGCTACAAGGAATGTGGTTGCTGGTGGCCTAATTTGTTAGCTTTAGCAGGATCTTGCTCAGATTTTTAGCTGAAATCAAGCTAAATGGGAGGCCAGTGACCCAAGAAGAAAAGTCATTCCTCTGATAGGAAATGATACTAAGGGGCCGCCTTTGCCCCAGACCTCTCCATTGGCCTGGCAAAGACTTCGTTAAATCTTATAGCAATCCATCTTAATCCTGCATGCTCATTTCTCTTTTGCATCCTATCCAATAAAATTTTTGCAAGACAATCTTAATCTCAGCTTTAACCTTCCAAAAAATTCTAACCATCACTAGATGACACACAAAACACACTCAACATGACACAGGCTGAAAAATAAAGCAAGGTGACAGACTAACCCAGATCCACTTTGTGGGCAGTTCATAGTATATTTCTGGCTAACTTTGCAACAGAGATCTATTTACTTCCTCACCTTGAACTTTCACTTTCTACCAGAAGACTTAGAGATGTGGAAAGTCAGAACTCTCTCAATATGGAAAAACCCCTGTGCTGCAGAATCTGAGTAAGGACCTGTGTTTTTAAAATCTAACTTGCAGAAAACTCACAGGAGTCTTTTAGACAAATTGAATACATTACTGCCCTAGGATGCTAGGTACACAAGAAAAGGTAACAGCACTTCGTGTTCAGACATCAATGAAGGGAGAAAATGTTCCTCAGATACAATTTCTACAGATAGAATTTTCCTCAGATACAATAGATTTTCTTTCCATATAGAGCAAGACATGGTTGCAGACAGACTCTCAGATATCTTAGCTGTGAAATAAAAACAAAAATAATAATGCCTACCTATTAGGTTGTGTGAAGATTAAATGAGATTACATTAAAAGATTACATTATAAAGAACTTGGTAAAATACTTGCCTGATACAACTTGCTATCATTATGATTAATCATTTCAATGCCACAAGAAATGGAATGAAAACTGTCTTTTAAAAATCACATTTATTTCTAAGTTTTACTAAAACACCTGTGGTGAACTCTGTAGAAAATTAGTTAAGTGTCGCTGTTTCATTTTTTTTTTTGGTACCGGTAATCAAACTCAGGACCTTATGCTTGCCAGGCAGGCACCGTGCCGCTGAGTTATATCCCCAGCCCGGTGTTGCTGTTTTTAATTTATCCAATGTGAATTTTTCTCTTCATTGCATTAAGGACTTTCTTAATCCTCATCTTCTCTATCTGAAAAATGTCAATGAAACAATGACATAATAAAATGTGCAGCAAGGACCTAAAAAGCAGAATTGGTGCTAAATACCCACACTTGTGAAGACGAACAATATAGCTGATATTCATGTAGCTAAAGTTTATCAAAGTCAACCATGCATGATCCTAAACTAGATTGTTTTACTGTCAAGGACACCTTTGGAACAATTGGTGAGAGCAGTATTAGGTCTGACATTTATATAGTATTCATATGGCAATGTTGATTTTCTAATCTGTTGATTATATTGAGGTTTTGCTAGAGGAATATCTCATTTGTAACACCTGTGACCTAAAATATTCACAGAGGAGATGGGTACAGGTAGGCAATTCATTCTCAAATGGCTCAGGAAGAATGATTGATTGCACTGTACAGCCATGCACTCGTAATGATGTTTTGATCAAGATATTGCAAATACAATGGTCATCCCTTAATAACACTTAGTGAGATAGAACCCATCATGGTTTCTATAAGTACATTCTAAAGTGTTCATACAATGACAAAATTGGTGTACTGCACATTTCTCAGAACTTATCCCCATCATTAAACAGCATGTAACTGTGCCTGCAACTTTCCTGTAAAGTAGTAACTGTTTCAAAGTAATAAATAAAAATGATGGAAAAATCCACCCGATGTTGAGTTTTATTTTATTGATATTTATGGTTTTAAGCTAGCTGGTTTTCACTTATGCATCCCAGGAGCAACTAGTCAAGTGTTTTATTATTATTTTTGATGTCTGTTTAGTTTGAACACAGCAATTAGCTTCGAAGCTAAAATAGTATTGAACACAGTGATTTATGTGGGAAACCTAGCAAGCTCTGGTGGGTTAACAGCCCCTAACTATCCTGCATTTTTAGACATTTGTTCCAACCTGTGGATCGTAAAGGAAAATCTTGGAGCAGGCTCCAGTGGGGAGGCTGGTTTCTGAGCTGGAAGATGTCCTGAGCCATCATGGACTAGGAATCAGGTGCACCAAAGTAAATTTTCCTTTGGAAAGCCATATTCAGAAACGTAGGTTTACAAAAAGATTTACTTTCTAGTCCAGTTCATTTAGTACAGAAGCAGCATCAGAGTGCATGTGAGAGAAGTGTTTATTGTCCTCCCTCATACCTCAGCAGGAGAAAATTGCTTCCAATTTTAGCAAAGGCCACCTGCATCTCTGCTTTACACATCTGAAGGTGGCCATGAGAAAACAAAAGGTGACAAATCCAGTCATACCCAGTACTCTGCTTTTCTTAGTAACTCCCTAGTGTTCTAGGAAAATACAATGTTTTCAGTTTATTTGGGGATGGAGGTCCACTGTGGCCCCAACCAAGCCACTGTGACCCACTGTCACTGAAAGTCTCATTTCCAAGAGAAGGAATATCCAAAACCACAGTATGAACTGACAGAGAGTTCCACTGAGTTCTCAAGAACTGATGGATTTTCTTTGTTGCAACGAATTCATTCTTTACTCACCAAGGACCTGTTCTGCTAGATCAGGAAGCAGAGCTCACTGTCGGATGTGCGCAAAGCTCTTTCATAGGCCCTAAGTACGAAAGGAGCCATAGCTGCCAGAACACTGGACTGAGAGAAGACCTGGGCTCAAGTCCATAGTCTATATTCACTCTTTCACTAACCATTCATAACTACATGACCTCAGAAAATTTATCCTCTCCTTGTAGTTAGTATCTTCATTGATATAACAGGGATAATAACAACTACCTCCCTTTGGAGGAATGTGCCAGACTTCCAGAGGTGAGAAGCAGGGATGGGTCTTTTCCTAGAGCTATCAGAAATAGAATCATCCAGCTGGCACCTTGCTTTACAACTTCTGGTCTCTAGAACATAAAGCTCTGCATTTATGTTTATTTGTTCGTTGCAGCATTTTTAGGAAATTAGTTCATTAAGCTCAGAGAGCATAAATAAGCAGCAGAGTCTTACATATCTATTAAATTCTCAACTTAGCTGTCACAAGTTTGTTGCATTTCTATTTATTTTTCAACAAATACCAAAGCCTAGATGTCCTTGTCCTATTCTCTTCTTTACCCCAAATGCTAATTTAATTGGCCTAGGGTGGAAACTCACAGAGGTTATGATATACAGTCAGGCTTGGGAGCCTCTGTATGAAGTCACTGAATAGGAACTCCAACCTGTATCCGCCTGGCCTCCACACCCTGCACTGAAATAATACACTGCCATGTCACATTTTAAATCTGACCCAGAGTTGTGCTGTTACATTTGTTCTGTATTAGTACATACCTATACAACATTTTCTATTTTGATTCCATAGGTAAAATACCCCAAAAACTGCCTCCCCTCTCATGAATACTGGAAGAAATACAACTTATAATGTGTATTACATATCCACCTTCCAATTTTTATGAATGAAAAGAAAGACATTTGTAGGAAACAACGGAGCTACTTAATTAGGGAAAATCAAAGAAGGCTTAAGGTCTTACTAAAATTTAGCAACCCAAAGCAATGCCTGTAGTATTGACTAACACAGGCCGCGAGCCAATAAAATACCTCACTGGGCTATCTGACATTCACATACATGATAGCATTTAATCAACTTGTATCTTCATAATAATTCTGTAAGATATTATTGTCATTACTCTTTATGGGTGAAATACCTGAAGATGAAAGGATAAAACTTGTGGACAGTGGTCATATAAGCTAAAAGCAGAGCCAAAATTTATACTCCTACATCTTTAGTCCAAAACTCTTGTTCTTGCCAACAGTATGGTCTCTATTCATTTAAGTTATTAACAATTATAGAAACTCTCCTGAATTACTGATCAGTGATCACAGTTTCCAATTCTGAGCTTAAACATCTGATTTTAAGTCACATTTCACCTTGAACAATATTCCAAATGCTGGCAAGGTTGTAAGGGAAAAAATGAACTCTTTTACATTGTTGGTGGGAATGAAACCTAGTACAAACACTAAGGAAATTCCTTAAAAAACTGAAACAAGAAATTGCATCTGACCCAGCTATTCCCCTTAGAGATCTCTTTCTGAAAGAGTTAAAGACATCCTATTACAGTGATACATGTACACCCATGTTCATAGCAGCACAATTCATAATAGCTATATGTCTAACAATAGATGAATAGATTTAAAAAATGTGATATTTATACACAACATAGCATTAGACTTCCATAAAGAAAGACAATCTTGAGTCATTTGTAGGAAAATGGATACACCTTGAGAACATAATGTTAAGTGAAATAAATCAGACACATGAGCTTGTATACTGGATGTTGTCTCTTATATGAGCTCAAATTATAAAAGAAGAGCAAATAAAAATAGATCATAGGAGGTAGAGAGCTATATCTTTTACAAATGAAAAGGGGATCAAGAGGTGGAGGGAATGGGGAAAAAGGGAAGGGAAAGAGGATAAAAAGGGAATTAAGATGCATTATATACTTGTACCAACTCCACACAAGGAATGTAAACATTATGTACTGAAAACACATACTAATAAAAATAAATGAATAAAAATTAAAAAAAATTTCAATACATGCACAAATTTATCACCAATATTGACCTTGGACAGAAGTTTCAATTTTTAAGTGTCTTCACAGGGTAAGGTGTCAAAAGACAAGGAAACAGGTATAAAAATTCATATCTGAATCCCAGCTAACAAATACTTTTTGGGAAAGTTCACCAATTGGTAAAATTTGTCTCTACTCTCTAAGAAGAGTATTTATTGTGAGAAATGCAAACAACAAAAATGCAATCACTTTGATATACTAGCTGGATCCCCTGGAAAACCACGAGTAGAAGGTTTCAGTGTTACTGGTCCAATCTTGCATCCTCACATCTTTCTCCTCATATTTAAGATTTTTCTGATTTGATCTGCAAAAGAGAACAACCAAATGTGAAGGAGGATTATACTGTCTCAAATCTTTTACCTGTCTACCCTAATTATGTGGTCTGATAGAGGAGATAAAAATAATGCCATCGAAATGTATAAATTCTGCAGCACAAAACAACAACAAAAAATCTTGAATCTAGCAAGTATTGGTGGAATCAGAGTAAATTCACATTAATGATACAAAATCCAGGGCTGGAAGAGAACCAGAATGCATTTCATACAACCTGTGATATTTGCATTCCCTCTAAGATATCCCTGCACAATAATTCTGCACCTCAGATTTGAAAATTGCTCAGATCACCTTGGTCCAAATGATAGGATGGGGCCACAGAGATAAATAACAAAGGGAAAACCTCTTACTCATGTGGCTGTGTTTCACAACTTCAGTGTGACTTTTCTGTTGACATGTACAACCTTCTTCTCTCACCTGTCTGTACATTTATAATCAGCAGTCTCTTTGACAGCAGCAACGTTCAGAAGCACAAGAACAGAATGGTGCCCACAACTTCCCTCAGAACACTAGAAAGTGGTTGTTCATAGGCAGAAAGTGAGTTGGAGGAAATTATGAGTAACCCGAGATTTTAATTTTAAAAGGAATATTCTTCCATCTCTTACCTGAGCTGTGAGCCAAGGTTAGGAAGTACAAGTAAGAGTGGTGCTAATGATATGAAAGGAAAGATGGCGATGACTAGGAGGCAAAGTCATCACGACAGACAGCAGGGTTGTTTTTAAGCACTTTTTCATTGTTCTGTCTGTGCTTCACCTACACTCAAAACCAAACTCAATCTGGTTCTTTCTCACCAGTTCACTCCCTAGACTTCACAGCAACACCATCATCACAAACCTTATCTCTCAAGTATCCTTAGTCTTTATGGGTTATGGCACCATTCAGTTCTAACAGACAAATAATGGCTATGGTGCAACTTCTGTAAACCAAACAGAGCTGGGGCTCTGTCCTCCAGTAGTGAGCAGGCTGCCCGGTAAAGTCAAGAGCTGGTGGACAGAATGATGCTGCTGTGATACTCAGAACTCTGACAATGGTTAATAGGCCAGAAGCACAGGCCTGGTACACACTGGTGGCAAGGGAAGCAGAAAAACAAAGATCAGAAAAGATATACATGTGGAAGAAAGTATCTAGAGCATCCAACAAATAGACATAAATTCAAGAGACAGGAAAAAGAGGCTACTGATACTGGCAGAAAGGTTCTGTTCAGAAGAGATGAGAAGAATGGAAACACCACTGCTATTGTATACCGGGAAGGCTGAAGGGCCAGCTGGTACTAAAGAAACACACCGAGTTTGGTTTTCAGCTAAAAATTATCCACCCACCCACCCAACAAACTAACCAACAAAATATGTGAAAATGGTCATGAAAGAGACAGCAGTGTTCAGGAGAAAGAGGTGATAGAAAAGAACATGTTAGGACTATTTACATAGAGACTATAGTTGAAGATGGAAGAATTGATTTGTGACAGTGCCCCAGTAAAAGTCTCCAGCAAGCTCCCTGATTCTCTTTCCACAAAGTAAGGATACAAGCAGATGTCAGCATTCTGCAAGTCAGGAGTGAGTCTTCACCAGGACCCAACCTGGTGGGAGCCAATGCTGGCTCCCTGATGTTGGACTTCCAGCTTCCAAAGCTGGAAGAAAAACTCTGGTGTTCATAGACCACCAAATCTATTGTAGTTTGCTATCGAGAGGCCTTTAAACTGGCTGTTAAAAGCCTACTGTTGACATCTGAAGACCAATCCCTTCTTGCAGAAAGAAATAGGCACTTGAGTTGGCAAATCAGTGGTGGAACATGGAAGCAGCAAGTGTCAATGCTCTTATACAGAAATTAATTGGTGAAAGGAAGACAGCTATTGGAAGGCACTGAAGCATCAGAAACAATTTTTATAAAGGAGAAAAAACTCCATTAGAACTTCACCTTGGCAAAACCTGATTCGCATAATGGAGATGAAAAAATAAGCTTAGAATCTTATTCATATTGAGTTTATCTTTAATATTAGTGTTTAATTCCATCACATCTAAGACACCACCCATGAAAGTCAGACCATTATTTTAAATAAGAAATGAAAAAATGCCATGAATCAATCTATGGCCCGCATTAGTTATAAGCTACACCCTAATTTTTAAAGCGCTAAAATGTGTGTGTGTAAGTGTGGTGTGGATGTGTTTCAGTCAATTTTCTGTTGTTATAACAGAGTATAACAATTTGGGTAATTTATAAAGAATAAAGAGTTACTGAGCTCAAGTTTCTGGACTCTGAGAATGAGAATGCATTTGGTGAGGTCCTTTATGCTGATGGGACTCTGAGAGCTCCAAGGCATTGCAGGGTATCCTGTGGTGACAGATACTGAGCATCCTAGCTCCTTTTTCCAAAACCATAGTCCCATTGGATTAGGGAGTGATGGCAAACTTTTAGAGCTTTCAGTGATACAAACAGCCTGCTGCAGTATGCATGCCATAGGTTCACCATCACTAGATTAGGGCCTCTCCCTGTGGACTCCTTTAATTTTACTTACATCCCAAGGGTTCCACCTACAAATAATTATCACAGTCACAGTGAGTTACCATTGTCTTAATACCTCACAATAGGGATTAAACATCAACATAAGTTTTGGTAGGGCCATTCAAACCATACAAGTGTGTATGCATGCCTTTTGAAATGGACGAAATTTAGTATTGATATTACAGGTTTTCTTCGCCAGTTTATGTTGGTTTAAATCATTAAGAAGTACATATTCTTCATGATATTGTACATCCATGCATCCTTGTGTATGATCTGACATTTCAGAAACATCTGGATTCTGGCAATACTATGATATGGATGTTGTTTCTAATTACACAGTAGGTACTAGGAGTTGCTGAGCTCCAGAAAACAGGAATATCAGCCAATAAAAGTTCTTAAGAACCTTAACATCTGAGTTTTTTACACATCCCTATTTTGGCAAACAATTTACTTCTTTCCTGGCAAAATTGCAGAGCTTCATGTTTATGCTGAAGCAGCAGCTATGCCCAATTTACAGAATACCAGCCACCTGAAAAAACACCCCTAAAGAAAATAAGAGCGCCCATACACTCTCACAGCTCTTTTCAATCTTATTTATAAAAGCTGCAATTATGCCCTGCAGAGGAATGAACTATGCGTGGGCTTTTCTGGCGGTTTCCCAGAGATGAAGGCGGTTACCCCCTCCATTTAACCTTGAAGTGTACTTCCTTACAATCACTTCATGATTGATAATAGCTGGAGATAAGTGAACAGCTTAAACTTGAAAAGTAAAATGATTACAGCATTCCTTACTTTTTTCCTTTTCTTTTTTTTTTTAAGGAAAAAATTCTCTTCGCTTTTTTCTTTTTTTTTATTTTAAAGAGAAGAAAAAACAAAACAAATCAAAAAAAGAACAAATTTTCAAAACAACATAATATGAGGGTAACAATGGTCAATGCATTACGTATTATTATCTTTAAGTTAGTTATTCAGGATACCAGACATTAGCATTCAATTGTCCAAACATTATTGGCTCAAATCTTACTCTTCAATGAACTAAGTAAAATTGGTAGTGTATCTATCTTAACCATCTTATATATATATACAATTTTTTTCCCTTTCCCTTCTTTCTTTTCCCTATTCCAGTCTCTCTTTCCTATTGACCAGTTTCTTTTTGATTCACCGTGTCTATTGTACATTTTGTATCTTATTTACTCTTTCAGTTTCTCATACTAGAGAGACAATACGATGTTTACACATGTGCGTCCGGTTTATTTCACTTATGAGTATTTTCTCAAGTTGCATCCATTTACCTATGAAAGTCTCCAGTTTATCCTTCTTTATGGCTGAATAGTACTCCATTGTATAAAAATACCACATCTTTCTTATCCATTCCTTGCTCGATGGGCATTTGGGTTGTTTCCAAGATCTGGCTATTACAAATTGTGCTGCTATAAACATGGGTGCACATATATCGCTGCGGTACGATGTTTTTAATTCTTCTGGGAAGATGTCCAGAAGGGGAATAGCTGGGTCAAATGGGACCTCCAACCCTAGTTTTTTGAGGAATCTCCACACTGACTTCCACAGTGGCTATACCAGTCGACACTCCCACCAACAGTGAAGAAGGGTTCCTTTTTCCCCAAAGCCCCTCCAGCATTTGTTATTAGTTGATTTCTTTATAGTAGCCATTCTTTCTGGGGTGAGATGGTATCTCAGTGTTGTTTTAATTTGCATCTCTCGAATGACTAGTGATGTTGCACATTTTTTTGTATATTTATTTGCCATTAGTATTTCTTCATCTGAGAAATGTGTATTCATCTCAGATGCCCATTTTTGGAGTGGGTCTTTAAATTTGGGAGGTCTGATTTTTTTGAGTTCTTTATATGTTCTCGATAGTAATCCTTTGTCTGAGGAACAGCTGGCAAACAATTTTTCCCACTTTGTGGGTTGTCTTTTCACTCTGTTGGTGGTTTCTCTTGCTGTGCAAAAGCTTTTTAATAAGATGAGATCCCAGTTATTGATTCTTTGGGATAGTTCCCGTGCGGTTGAGTTTTTATTCATAAAGTCTTTGCCTACACCAATGTCTCCAAGGGTTTTACCTATCCTACCTTCCAGCAGATTTAATGTTTCTGTTTTAAAATTTAGATCTCTGATCCATTTTGAATTTAGTTTAGTGCCTCTTCGCTTTTTTCTGTTGTATCATTACTGTTCTTAATGGATCCTGGAACTCTCCCCTCTTCCGCTACTTTAGCAATGTAATTCCTGCTTCAGTAGGACACAGAGGTGACCAGCAAGACTTCCAGTCAGGCAGGATTTGAATCACACTTACTAGCTGTGTGACCCTACAAATTACTTGCACTAACTGAACCATCTCATATTTAACCCTTTATCATCATTTTTAATTGTATCACTAGAAAGAAATAAATATATAATTATGACTAGGCATTTTTGTTATTGCTTTTGCCCTTACTATTGAGGAATATCTTACTATATTCATGTTCCTCAGATTTCCCTTTGTAGTGTTAGCTATTTTTTTACTATTTGGATCACATTTTTTTTGCTATCCTTTTGACCATTTCTAACATTTAACTGCTTCCCACATACTTCTTTTTTTTTCTTTTTTTTTCTTTTTTTATGTGGGTACTGGGGGTCAAACTCAGGACCTCGCACTTGCCAGGCAGGCACTTATGCTGCTGAGCTATCTCACTGGCCCCCATATACTTCTCTTTACTTTTCCTTGGTCTTTATTCATCAGAATCTTAGATCAAGTGTTTATAGATATAGTTTTTATAGATATCCCTAGCAAATGGGACAACTCCTTTTACCATTCATTTATTTAACAAAACTTTATTCATCTTTTACTATGCACCAATATTATGAAAGCTGTGTAAATGCAGAGCAAATTATGTTCACAGTTCAATTCCAGAAGTTCAACCAATAGTAGACAAATAATCATAAAAATGGGAAAATATGCATAAAAGGAGATTTAATATGGTATCAAAACTATGTGTAAAGTGATGAGTGAGAATTAATAATCAAGTTTGGAAAGATGGAAGATGTAGAAATGAAAGCTCAATTGAAGTAAACTAAGGAAAGACTGGGAATTGTGTTGATTTAGACAAAATTTTTAAGAGCTTTGCTAAAAAAGGGAAAAGAGAAAAGAAATCATGGTTATGGGAAGTTTGTATTTAGTTTCTTATTGTGATGACATACTACATCAAGTTTATATGCTGGTGGAGATAATCTACAAAGACTCTTAAAATGAGCATATAAGAGAGAGGAGAATAAAACTGTGCTAGCAGTGGTCAAAGGGGAGATAGTTAAGGGACCGGCCTTTGGTAAGAACAAGGAGATATCTTCCATGGTCTAATTCTGCTGGTTAAGTAGATGTGGCAGTAGGAAGATAAGACAATTTTCCTCTGTGTAAATGCTAGTTTTCAGTGAAATAAGAAGTCGAATCAGTTAGGATGAAAAGGAGATGGGTATGCTGGATGTTTAAATAGAAAGGAGAAGGCCCATTAACAGGAGATATGGGATAGGATTTCTGGTGAGTGTGGAGACACTAGTGTGATATGCAGCACACTCATGAATTTTTCTCAACATATATTCTTTTGCTTAGGTTCAGGAGTTGAAGAGGTAGACAGTTAGGATAGGGTCTGCCAAGAAAGTGGAAGAGGTGGAAAAGGAGAAAAGGAATTGAAAGTATGAGCAAGGATGTAAGGATGATGAATATACAGTAGTAGCAATTATCCTAGATAAGGGGGAATAGCTGGGGAAGTTGTAATATTGGGATAACTGGTGTGATATAGAAAGATAGGACGTAGCTATAACAACATGAGATGCTAGCATTTGGGATTTGGGGAAATGCACTCTTACTAAGACAACAAGTTCTAGGATGAAAATGAAGGAAAGATTGGCAAGAGTCAGATGAAAGAGAAGGTTGTCACATGTAGAGGTTGAGAAAGTGAGAGAATGGGACTTGGGGCAAATGTTCCATATGAATTTTATTTATTTATTTTTTTGAGACAGGGTCTTGCTATGTAGTTTAGACTGGCCTGGCCTCACTATGTAGCCCATGCTGGGCTTGAACTTGTGGGGACTCTTCTGCCTCAACCTCCCAAGTGCTGGGATTACAGGTGTGTGCAACTACAAGCAGCTAGAATCTTAAAATCATATAAAATGACAAGATTTGTGGAAGAAAGACAAAGGCTGCAAGGGAATATATTCCAGAACTGAGGAGAAATGAATGAAATTAAGCAGACAACTATTGCATCCAGAATAAGACACTTTGCTTGGATGTGTTTAAGACATGCTGAGTTTTGTGGAATCAGGAGGTACGACTTAGAAATAGCAATGAGGTATTAGGAAATGACAATCTATCCTCTAAGTCCCTTCTTAGGTAATACAGAGTTCCTTCTTTTCAGGGGACAGCAAAGGAGGCTAGGTCATCAGGGAAATCAGTTTTTTTATTCATAAATAAAAAATAAAGGAAATAGTAAAAGGAAATACTGAAGATTGGGAATTTTGGTAATAACAGACTGTATGTTCCAAAAGATACATTTTTGCAAGTTTTTTTTTTTTTTGAAGAATGAGGAATTGAAAAGGGATGAGAGAATATGTCAGATTAACAGTTGCAAGGGGTTATAATGATGCACTCTGAGTATTTAAAGATCCTGCGGTCCTTGGGCTTTTGGTGGTTATACACCCAAAGGGGAACTAAGCCATGGTGGGATTAATCCTACTGGTGTTTTGGTGGAAGAAGAGTTAGTAATGAAAGTACAGGAGGTGTTGATAGGTGCTGATTTGGGTTAGGAGGGAATGATTTTGTGCACACTGTTTATGGGTTTCCAAGGGACCACAGAGCCATCAGATCCACAGAGAATTATTTGGAAATTTTTCAAATCCAGGATAGTGAAAGATATCAAAAAGAGGAGAGTTTGGGAACCAGCTGAGATGAAGATGTTGGGGAGATTGGAGGAAGGAATTAGGGGCCCTCACCTGAGTCACTGCCCAAAGTACACTTTGGGGCTGGAAGAACTTCTTAAAAGAGGGCTGGGGAGGGCTGGTGAGATGGGTCAGTGGCATAAGCGCCTGCCTTGCAAGCGCGAGGGCCCGAGTTCGACTCCCAGATCCCACATACGAAAAAGGGGCCGGTGATATCGCTCAGCGGCACGGGTGCCTGTTGGCGCACGAGGTCCTGAGGTCAACCCCCCTGGTACCCACAAAAAAAAAAAAAAAAAGAGGGCTGGGGAGCAGATGTCTGCCCAGCATAACCTGGAATCAATTACTTTAAGTAGAGGATATTTAGAATTTCAATAGTCCACCACTCACAAGTGTAAAAAAATTAAACTCCCAGTAGTGGTGCAACATTTGAAACACAACATAAGGAAGATGAGTGATGCTGTCATCTTCGTAATCATGGACTGATGTTCTATAGCATGGGTAGTCATAAAGATAAATAGGTGGGTTTTAAATGGAAGTGGTGATATGTTCTATTTACACTTCTGGTAATTTGCATTTAAAAAGACCCCAGACTCACATGAGGGATATATATTCTTTGCAATTAAATATGATTACCAGACCCCTTATGATCCCATGTGGGGCAATATATTGTCTAGTAATAGCATTATACTTTTCAGAAAGCATGGTTTATGACAATCTTTTCATAGTCTGTCAGATAATCATAAAGGTTATATGATCATTAGAAAGCAGTTAGAGAAAATTTCATTTATATTTTCATGATTTGAGGAAATAACTTTTTCTTTTTTTGTGGCTAGGTCTCATTATGCAGTTCAGGCTGACCTTGAACTTACTATGTAGCTGAGGTTGGCCTCAAACTCACAGTGATCCTCCTGTCTGAGACTCCCAAGTGCTGGGATTACAGGCATGCATCCCCCCACCTAAATATTTCTACTTTAAATTCTATTTTAACCATTCCCTGAATAACCCAACATTTGAAGAAATAATATGATTTTGACAGACTTATTTAAAAATATATTCTTTCCTTACACAAGTTAAAAATAACATAATTTAAACTTTTCTTGATTATATAGACTGGGTCTGATTAGGATCATGGCCAAGAGCTATGTGACCTAGATCAAAATATTTAACTTCTCTAAACTTTTCTTTCTTCCTCTGTAAAGTGTATCAATACCTACTTTGTGGGCACATCATATATAAGTGAGATAATGCACAGAGAAATTTAAGCATCAATTCTGGCACACCATATACAATCGTACTATCATCATACTCATCAAAGCAACACTTTAATTAATGTTATCAAAATTTTTCTTGACTTTAATCAAATAATGCCTTTGGGTCATATGCCTTTTTACACAGTGGCCCTAAACTAGTGAGATTTATAATTCTATATATTTCAGTATCATTTCTTTTTGCTGCAGTGTGGACCTTCACAGATCTACATTCATTCTCTTCAGCCACTGGGTTCTCTGCTGCTCATATTCTCTAGTAAAAGAAACTTGGCATCTGGACTTACCAGAACCATATAAAGACAGTATAAAATAGAATTTGAATGAGAGCCAGAAGGAGTCTTATATGAGCAAGGTTGTGGATTTCAGAGTATGAAATTGGTGACATCCACATTGGTTATCGGGGAAACTTTTATAAATTTAGTTTAACTCAGCTTCACTTCTCAAATATGTGATATGTAAGGCCCAGATCACTGTCACTGACACTTATTCAATGACTGAAGGTCTTAGCCAAAGATATTATGGCCCCACAATTCCACTCCTAGACATTTACCCACAGGAAATGAATGTATGATGGCCACACAAAGACTGGTGGGGAGGCTTTGTTTGATATAGACAAATTAGCAAAAATAAACAATGCCAATCAGCAGGTGAGTGCATAAATAAACTGGAATTATTTCACAGTGGAATACTATCAGGCAACAAGTAAATAATCAATCAATGAAAAAGCAAACTACTAATATATATGGTGTGGACGGATCTCAAAATCTTTATGCTGAGTGAAACAAGCCAGACTTCTTATCCAAAATAAAAGCATGATTCTATTTTTATAAAACTCCAGAAAACATAAACTAATATATTTTAAGATGTAGAAAGTAGCAGGTGTTGCATGGGAACACAAGAAGTCTTTGTGAGGTGACAACATACTTGATGTTTGGACTAAGATATTGTTTTGTGTGTGTACATACATACACCCCAAATCATCAAATAGTATACCTTAAATATGTGCAGTGTATCATATGTGAATTTTAGTTCAATAATATTATATAAAGAGTACTTTTGTTATCCCTGGGTCACCTACTGTCTTAGTTACTTTTCTCATTGCTGAGACAAAATGCCCGACAGCCAAGGATAAAGGAAGAAAGATTTATTTAGCTCACAGTTTGTAGAGGTTTTAGTCCATAATCAGCTGGCTCGGAGGCAGAATGGCATGGCAGAGGGGCAACCTTTCATGGCAGTGGAAGATACCAAAAGCAACAAGAGAGGGGGGAGACCAGCCTCTTTCCCTCCCTTATATTGTAGGCGGGCTACACCGCTCTAGGGCAGGTGTAGCACTCACACCTTAATTCCAGCATTAGACCAAAAATCAATCACAAACTCTAGATTCAGCCACCTTGGAAAAGCCCACCCCCCATGACCACATGAGTCTTTGGGGGGACATCCAGACACAAAACACCTACTTTCAAATCAGATGAACTCCTCTCCTTTATTTTATGTCACATCATAAAACATAGGTTTTGTCTCCATAAAATGCATCAACTGTGTTTGTAATTGGCAGCAAACCCATTTGCTTAATGTGCTTCTTCCCCTCTGGATAGTCAGCTCTGAGTGGACCTCTGAGCATATTCTTCATTTTCCTATTCTTCTTTACACTTAGCATATTGAATAAGTGGAGGCCATTTTGAAGGTCTCAGTTGCATTAGTAAATATCCGGGAATTAATAACCTTTCTTATGAAGTCAGGTCCTCTGAGAACAGGGCAGCAGGGATGGATCAAAGGTTGAGGTTAGGAAAGCTGTGTGCTCACTCTGAGACAGTATACAAATGGGAGAGGTGAAGGAACAGGAACAGGCATGAGGTCCACTGCAACAATGCTTCAACTTTGGAAAATTTGCAAAAATATCAGGAAAAAACTTTCATGGAAGGGGCAGAGGATGTAATGCAGCAGTGAAGTATTTGCCTAACATGTATGAGGTCCTGGGTTCTATCATCAGTACCAAGGGAGAAAAAAAAATATGTGGAGACGCAATACAACTTAAAAATATCACGGCAGATGTGGCGTATATGGGACACCAAAGAACAAGGCTTACATTTCTGTGTCAGCATTGGAAATGCAAATGCAGAGAAAAGCTTTCGTGAATGTGTTAGATATAGCCCTTAGGAGGCACGGAATAGGCATGAGATCCACTGTAACAATGCTTCAACTTTGGAAAATTTGCAAAAATATGAGGAAAAAACTTGCATGGTAGGGGTGGAGGATGTAATCCAGTGGTGAAGTATTTGCCTAACATGTATGAGGTCCTGGGTTCTATCATCAGTACCAAGGGAGAAAAAAAAATATGTGGAGACGCAATACAACTTAAAAATATCACAGCAGATGCGGCGTCTATGGGACACCAAAGAACAAGACTTACATTTCTGTATCAGCACTGGAAATGCAAATGCAGAGAAAAGCTTTTGTGAGTGTGTTAGATGTAGCCCTTAGGAGGCACCCTTCCTGGAATGAAGCCATGTCAGGCATCACACTGGGTTTCTACTACCATTGAGTTACTCTTTGAGCTCACTGCCTTCAGCAAGCTGGCAGGTTAAAAGCTTAATTGAGAATGGAAAGTTCTGAGTCTTAAGAAAAATTTCTTCAGCAGAGAGATTAATTCAACTAAATGGACATAGCTCAGTGAAGTAAAAGCAAGTCAGTCTTTATGGAAAATATTAGTATTACACATAGTTGCTATACCAAAATGTAACACCAGAGGTCAAAGATAATCTTTTTTTTTTTTTTTTTTTTTTTTTGTACCGGGAATTGAGCTCATGACCTTACACTTACCAGGCAGGTGCTGTGTCACTGAGCTATATCCCAGCCCTCAAAGATAATCTTAGAAATGTGCTCATAGTGTCCCTTAAGGAACTGAAAGAATCTACTATGAAAAATAAAATTCCAAAGGGCAGGTCCTTACACTATCTATCTATCTATCTGGAAGGCTGTAGTTATCCAGCTACTTTTAGATATTCAGTTTGATGTTTTTCTCAGTAGAATTACTCTAAAGCATCACGACATGTTCCAATATTTTAATTGAATTTATACTTATTTACACTATGTGTTGTTACTATGTGAATACATATTAAAATTTGAGATGTACTGTATGTGCCTTAAAGGATTAGCCTCTTCCTTCATTCTCCCTTCTCATTCTCTCATCTCTTTACTACTTGAAGAAGAGTTAGTAAGAGTCAAATCATATGGAAAACATTCTGCACTAAAACACTTAACTGAGACAGATGAACATCTTTACAGGTGTTCTGAGAGGAGCAGGATTCGTGTGAGCAGGGCTGAGCAGGTAAACATTCACAGAAAAGATCTGCTGTGAGATTACTCTTTGGGGAAAGGAGAGTAGAGAGAGGAAAGGAATCCACATAGGAGATAGTGGAAAGAGTATAAGATGCCAAAAAACCTCTCACATTTCCTCCTTGAACAAATAACACAAACATATTTCTAAAAAATCTTATGATACTTGAGTTTGCCCAAAGTCTTACAGGGAGATACCTGAGAGTAGCAGTATTTCTCTTTAAAGAGACAATGCTCTAAACTTAATGAAAACCATTTCAGAGCAGGAGAGGGTAAACAAGTAGCACCCCCATCTTTCTCACTAACACTAATTTTAGATAGATGAAAGGTCTTTTTGATGTTGATTTTGAAACTGGGCTCAGAGTATTGCCTAACATACTCTAACACATAAAAGTTGGTCCATAAGGTAATGCTTATTTGCCATCCCTCCATTAAAGGGTCATATATCTGTTTGAATTGCCTGGAAACATGGTGTTCTATGGCATAGGCTAGTTTTTAATTTATTTCTGAGTTCATTCTTTATGCATTGTCAAACATTTTTACTAAGTGATCTTGTCATAGGGTACTGAATTTCCAAGTGGAATTTGTCTCTAATAATGAGTTTAAAGTTAACCCAGGGTAGGGCTTGTATCTTCATAGATATTGATAGTTCTCTTTTTGTGACTAAAAATGCCCACTCCCTACTATATTTTTCAAACTATCATCAGACAAATCCAGCAATGATTTTCCTCCATAATTTCAGGCACCAAATCTTCTAGGGAAAGAATGTAACTTTATTTATTTATTTTTGTGTGTGTGTGTGTGTGTGGGTACCGGGGGTTGACCTCGGGACCTCACGCGCCAGCAGGTGCCCGTGGCACCGAGCGATATCACTGGCCCTTTTTTCGTATGTGGGTTCCAGGAGTCGAACTGGGGCCCTCGCACTTGCCGGGCAGGCGCTTATGCTACTGAGCCATCTCACTGGCCCTGTAATTTTATTTTTACACAGTGATATGAGATAAAGAATTGTTTCTTAGTACTTATAATTTTGTTTTATTTTATTTTTTTTTAATATTAGCCATGGCAGGTAAAGAAGGCATAATTTATGTGAAATGATCAACTTGCCTAGTGTCATGTGTTCAAAATGTATTTTACATGTTCTTTCTAGTATGTGGAATTGAAAAAGATGCCAAATAAAGTAGAAGGGAGACATTATTGGACAAGAGGAAGGGAATAAGAGGGAGCAGGAGAGGGTGTAAAGGTGGGCAGTTGGGTTGATGGAGATGAGCAAAATATATTATACACACTGAAACCCTCCCAAAACTGTGAGGAGGAGGTGGGGAAAGGAGGTGATAAGGAGGGGAAAGTGATCAAACTATGTTATGTGCATGTACCAATCTGCCAAAAATGAAACTCATTAATCTGTATAACCAACTAAAAAAGAGTACAGAAAATAAATGCTAGAACTATGTAAAAATAAAATTATTGATACCTAAGCAGAAAGAATTTTAGCATGAATTCAGCATTTTATAAGCTCTATGCAGTGTCCCATCAACACCTTCACATATGTTGTAGTAGAATCAGTATATCAGCCCTGGGAATGCAGTGGTTAAGAGTCCCTTTATATTAATGAGGAGACTGAGGATCAACCAAGTGAAAAGCAACAAAAATGGATATAAATTTGAGCCATCTGCCCCAACTCTTGTATCTTGTTTACTACATTATACTGCCTCTTCTTTGTAATCATATTATTAACTATAAACTTTTAGGATCTGCTATCTTTTCTGCTAAGTATTGTACATATATCATTGCATTTTCATTTTAACGTCCTTTTTATGAAGAAAGGGACATGACTCAGTTTCACAGATCAGAAATATAGGTTGCTCAAGCTTACACAATACTAGGTAATGAAGCTAGGATTTGAACTCTGAGTACAGAACAAAAACTTTTTTGAGTCTGCTTTGCCGCCACTTACAGAGTTGCGAAATCCTCAAAGTAGATTATGTTACAAGTGTTAGACTTTATTCAGGTAATATGAATGGGATAAGGTGAGGTGGAAAACCAATTCCTTTGAGAAATCAGAGTGAACGTTTATTAAAAGTTAGTTGCAGGAATAAATCCAAGTTTACATTTTCAGTGTATTATCATCTTCCACAAGAAGGGCACTTCAATTTCTGCTTAATAGCCTACTCTTAATCAGTAATTACAAGAGTTTCAATTACTGATTACTTTCTATATGTGCCTGTAAGGATGCTTGGCACCTTACATAAACTATCTCATTTTATCTTCACAGCCTCACTATTCAGTTAATGATTTCTTCATATCAATCAAAGGAGTAGTCTACAAATCTCGAAGAATTCCAACAGTTTCTATCCTACCTGGTTAAAAGGGAGCTGAGCAGTTCTGCCCTACAAAAGCCTTGGGAGATAATGATCTCTTTCTTTTAGAGGACGCCATGGTTTTAAAATTACTTATCAATCGTCTGGTGAGATGTTATGTATGATTTTGATCCAAATGTGGGAAATGTGCAATAACAAGAAAGTCAGTGTGCTCTGCTTGTTGTTCAAAAGGAAAAGGATCCCTTAACAGCAGGAGCCATTTCAGCAGTGAAGAAACATTCAGACTGCTGCCCATGCTCAGAGTGGAAGAGAAGGAAAAAATGAAGCATATATTTTAGAAAGGACCAAAAGATCAAAAAAGTTCTTTATGCTTGTTTAAACATGGTGAGCAATTCCGAGGAGTTTGCTCACTTTCTTTTGTGTAAAGCTGTTGCTAGATGTTGACTTCCCAGAACCCCCTGAATATCTAGCCAATGGCCTTTGAGCTGAGGTAATGAATGTCTCTTCCAAGTTGAGGTGATTGAAAATGGTATGAATTCTATACTCTCTTCAGTGTTTTCTAGATATTGCAAATGAAAAATGAAGCCCTATGAAATGACAGAGCTGCAAGATGGAAGAAGTGTGGGTCTCTGATTCATTTCAGGGAAGAAAGTCCCCAGCAAATCAGTAAAAACCACTGATTACTCTGTTTTATTTTTTGCCATGTTTGGTTATTATTTGAATAAGAAATGAATCCTTTATCATGTTAAGCAACTAAAATACAGGGAATTGTTGTTACACCAGTTCCTATTACCCTCACTAACATAATGTAGAAATGTGAATCTTCCTTATTCCACTAAGAACAGATGTTGTATTGTTCAGTCAATTTTCCATTCTCGTTGGGATTCTGCATCATGACTACATTAGGGAAATCCACAGGGAAACATGAGACTTCATTTTAGTCATAAGGATATTGGTAACAAAGTAATATGGGAGGGAAAGTAATATAGTGCCATTAATTCAATTCTGCATACACACCCACTCATTACTCTCGCTAAGATGCATAATAATAAGGGCTGCATTTATCCTCAGAAGGAAAGAGAGAAAGAGAGAAAAAGAGAAAGAGAGAAAGAAAGAAAGAAAGAGAAAGAAAGAGGGAGAGGAAAGGAAAAGAAAAGAAAAAAGAAAAGAAAAGAGGTAAAGGCAAAAGGGAGGGAGGAAGGAAGAAAAGAAGGAAAGAAGGGAGGTGTGAGAAGGAAAGAGAAAGAGAGAAGGAAGGAAATAAAATATTAAGCAAAATTTAAGACATGCAGGGCCAGTGATATAGCTCAGCGGCATAAGCGCCTGCCTGGCAAGAGCGAGATCCTGAGTTTAACTCCCAGTACCAGCATTAAAAAAATAAATAAATAAATAATTAAGACATGCAACAAAGGTCAGATTTCCCCTGAGAAATGGGAAACAAAGGTGAGTCCTATGATTGCCCCAGCTTACTGGGAAGATAGAGTCTTCAAACCAAAAGCAAGGAAAGAAAGGAAGGCAGAAACCAGCAGACTCCGTGAGTTGAAGACACACAGCTGACAGCCAGGCTAGATAAAGACAGCTGGAGTTCCTAGGACAGAGTGCCAGAAAGGAGAGAGCTGCATAGGGATATAGCTTTAGAGGCCTGCAAAGAGGCATCCTCATGCATTTAGTAAAGTACTGACTGAGGATGGCAAGAAATCATCAGAGGGCCGGTGAGATAGCTCAGTGTCATAAGGGCCTGCCTGGCAAGCATGAGGTCCTGAGTTTGACCACTGGTACCCACAAAAAATAAATAAATAAATAAAAGAAATTATCGGAAAGCAGAAAAAGAACACTACAAAATGTTTAGAAGTAACAGAACCAGGTGCACAGAAGCCCAGGGATGTGCTTATTTCTATGATCTAGACCAAAAACCTCATAATTCATGGGGCACTGGAGAAAGGACTCAGAAGGGTGTTGCCTCAGTAGTGGAAGATAATTAAATTTAGAATAAATATGGCTGTGGTCCTTCCTTACCATCCTAAAAGCAAGATAAAAAAAAAATGGAACTGTTTCCAAGTAATGTCACTGCATTGCAGAACAAAACTCAGTAATATTTGAAATCTGAGACAAGAAACAGACGGAACAAGTAGAAACACCATGATAATAAACTTGACAATAGTAACAATCAATGGAAAAATATAGCTGAGTGTTTATAATAAAACCAGTCAAAGTGGATGTCAGAACACTGAATACTACCAAGAATAAAGATGATTTCGTAATGATGAAGAGATCAATTTATCTAGAGTACACAATAGTACTAAACATCTATATAAAAAATATCAGAGCTACAAAATATATGAAGTATAATAACTGATAGAATAGGAAGATAGAAAAATCAGTAGACTTTTATAACTCTATTGACTAACTTGATCCAACTGACATTTACAGAATCCTCCACCCAGCAATAATGAAGAACATCTATTTTTCTTTTGAAGTGCATCTGAAACATTTACCAAGATAGGCAATATTCTGAGCCACGAAACAAGCTTTAATACATTTTTTAACAAGATATTTTGCAAATGGGAAGAGGATCAAGAGATGGAGTGAGGTAGGCAGGGAGAGTGAAGGAAGAGCACAAGGTAGAAGGGAAGGGGATATAAAAAGAATTAAAATGCGTTGTGTGGGCCAGGGATATAGCTCAGTGGCACAAGCGCCTGCCTGGCACATGCAAGGACCTGAGTTCGATTCCTGGTACTAAAAAATAAATAAATAAATAAATAAATAAATATAAAAATAAAATGTGTACATGTACCAACTCCCCATGAGGACTGTAATCATTATGTACTGCAAACATGAACTAGTAAAATAGCAAAACACTATAAGTATGAAATATTACTAATTTTTAATAAAATATTTCTCTTTATAAAAATTAAAATTGAAAAAGAAAACAATAACAGAAAAATCTTTGAAAAAATACCAAATACCTGTTCAAGCAGTAACACATTTCTACATAACTCATGAAGGAAAGAAGAAATTCTGAGGGAAATTTAAACAGTTTTAAATCAAATATTAATGAAAATATAACATATCAGTGTTAGGGAATGCTACCAAAGCAGTACTTAGGGGGAAATCTATAGCACTGCATGGTTACATTAAAAAAAAAATAAAGCAGATGGATCTCATATCAGTGACTGCACATTTGACACTAAGAAATTAGAAAAAGAAAAGTAAATTTAAAGTAAGCTAGAAAAGAAAGTAACAAAAATCAGTCTGAGAACATCATTATAGAGGTAAAAGAAATACAGAAAAAAAAAACCAAAGAGCTGATGCTCTGAAAAATCAAACTGAGCTGAAAAAAGGAGAAGAAAACATATATTGCCAGTATCAGTAATTAGAAAAGTAACTTAATTACAGATTATATTGAAAAAAGTTCAACATCACAACACTGAAATTCCATCTCACCCCAGAAAGAACGGCTATTATCAAGAAACCAACCAATAACAAATGCTGGTGAGGCTGTGAGGAAGAAGGAACACTTCTCCACCATTGGTGGGAGTGTAGACTGGTGCAACCACTGTGGAAATCAGTGTGGAAATTTCTTAAAAACAAAACAAAACAAAAAAATCCCAACTAAAACTAGAGGTTCTATTTAACCCAGCTATTCCTCTTCTTAGTGTCTTCCTGAAAGAATTAAAAGCATCATACCACAGTGATATATGCACACCAATGTTTATAGCAGCACACTTTATAAATAATCTTGAAAACAGCCCAAATACCCATCGATGGATGAATGTATAAAGAAGATGTGGGTTTTTAAAAAATACAATAGAGTACTACTCAGCCATAAAGAAGAATAAGCTTGAGATACCTCTAGGTAAATTGAGGTACCCTGAGACCATACTCTTAGATGAAATAAATTGGACATATATGTCTAAATATTGCATTGTTTCTCTGGTGTGAGAAACTGAAATGGTAAATAAGGAACAAAACTTATAATAGATATTGGGAAATAGAAAGAAAATGTTCAAATGGGAAAGGGGACAAGGGAAGGGGGGAGGGAAAAAGGAAGAAAAGGAAAATCAGCATAGAAAAAAATGGAAACAAAGCTTGTGTAAATAAGGAGATGAAGAGGGGCTGAAGGGGGGAAAGAGATTGGGGAAAAAAGAAGAATAAAGATATATAATGTACAGGTGAAAATCCCCATCCTGAATGTGATCATTATGTATATCTAAAATGTACCAATAAAATAAATTTAAATAAAAATTACATATTGTACAGATATTTGAAGTATAATAAAGGAACGTGATGGGCATTTTGTGCTATAAATTAAGAGCTTAGATGAGAAATGCAAATTACCAAAGCCCAAATAAGAAATGGAAAATCAGAATCAACTTATATCTATTAACGATATCAAATTTATGATGCAAAATCTTACAATAAATCCAAGCGCAAATAGCTTTGATGGTAAATTCTACCCAGTGCTTAAGACTGAAATACCGGTGCTACACAAAGCCAGAGATCTAAGGAGACAATACTTCCATACTTCCTTTTTTTGATGCCAACATTATCCTGATAACAAAATTAGGAAAAGGAAAGCTTTATTAAAAAAAAAAAAAAAAAAAAAAACTACAGACCACTGTTTCTCATGAATACAAATGTAAAAATTGTAAACAAAGTTCAAGGAAAAAAAACAGTGATATATAAGAAGGATAATATATCATGAACAACCGGACTTACTCTAAGAATATAAGGCTGATCTAATATTTAAAAAGCAATCAATGTGATTTAATACATTATAAAACAAATTATAAAATTATCTTCACAGAGGCAGTAAAATTAGTTAAAACCAACATCTATTCCTGATTAAAATTCTTTGAAAACTAATAGGAAGGAATTTCCTCAATCTGATAGCATTCATCTATTGAAAACTTATAGATAAATCATCATATTTAATATAGAAAGATTGAAAACTTTTCCCCTAAGATCAGGGTGAATATTCTTGTTTGCATTCAACATTATATTAACGTTTCTATCCAGTGCATTAAGATTAAAATAAGAAATGAAAATTATCCAAATTTTAAGCAAAGAAATTAATCTTTCTTGTAGATGACATAACCATATATATAAAGAAAATTAGACAGAATCAATAAAAAATTATTAAACTAAAAAGTGAAGCCAGACAGGGTGGCACATGGCTGTAATCCCAGCACTTGGGAGGCTGAGGCAGGAAGAATCGATGTGAGTTTGAGGCCAACCTGGGCTACAAAGTGCGTTTAAGGCCAGCCTGAAATGCATAATTAGATCCTGTCTCAAAAAAGACAATAACACAAAAAATGATTTTACAAAAACTGTACATTATAAGATCAATATACAAAATCGAACATTTCTATATGCTGGAAACAAAGAGTTAAGCTGAAATTATTTTTAAAAATAGTATGTCCTACAGCATAATTTTGAAATATTTAGAGATAAATATAACAGAAAATATGTAAGACTTGTACAGTGACAGCTATAAAACATTGTTTAGGAAATATGCAAAAGTCCAATTAAAGACATAAATCTTTTTCATTAGTCAGTAAGCTCAATATTATTAAAAGGACAATTTTGTTCAAATTGATCAATAAATTAAATGCAGTCCTAAGTGCAGCCCAACAAGTGACTTTGACAAAATTGTAGAGCTGATTCTAAATTTTGTATAAACATGGAAATACTAATAAAAGGTAAAATCACTTCAAAGAATAAAGTTAGATGATTTATATTACCTAACTTCAATATTCATTATAAAGCTACAGTAAATGGTAGAATGGCATAAAATATTGGCATAAAGACAAACTAATGTACAAATGAAATAGAATAGAGAGCCTATAAATTGACTTGCACATATACTAGCAAAAATCTGTTAACCAAGTTGATTCGGTGGAGTACAGTGATGCTGGAAAAATGAAATTTTCATCTGCAAATTATTGAACTTTAATCTTAGCATATATTGCATACAAAAAATAATAAGGCATAGACTATAGATCTAATTGAAATTTTATAAAACATTTAGACCAAAATGGGAGAAAATCTTGGGACCTGGGATTAGACAAAGATTTAGATACTACAACAAAAACATGATTGATATCTTAGTTACTTTTCTTGTTGCTGAGACAAAATATACACTCACAACTTAAAGAAGAAAAGCTTTATTTCAGCTCAAGGTTTGCAGAGGTTTCATTCCATAGTTGGCTGGCTCCAAGGCAGGGTGGCATGGCGGAATAGCATAGTAGAGGAGAAAGAGTCCATGGCAGGGCAGGCAGGAGGCGGCAGTCAGCGATGCAGCAGGCAACAGGCTCCCTTTCCCTTTTATCCCATCCAAGTGATAAGCCTTTTGGGTGTGACACCCACACTCAGGGTAAGCCTTCCCATTATCCATACCCAGAACTGTGATAAACCAATTACTGGACTAATCTAGTACTGCACAACTTTAATCCCAGTATTACACATCCTAGATCCAGCCACCTCCGAAATGACCCCCCATGAGACCATGAAGCTTTGAGGGGAACACATTGATCATAATTATATACAAGTGAAAGTGTAAAATCTGGTAAAAAAAAAAAAAAAAAAAAAAAAAAAAACTTACATTCATAGAAAGAGGAGAGAATAACTAATTTAAAATTAAAAATATTTATGAAAAATTTTGTTAGTTAATATCTTCCAAATAACTTATATATCATATTTATTTCAGTTACTTAATTAGAGAAGTATAATACTGTTTTCACCAAGCTCCATTTAAACCTCCTTCAGCTTACTCTAGTGTATATATAAATAATATCATTTTCTAAATATGCCACAAAACAGCAGTTGTAGCCTAGTATATCAGTGACATATTAATATTCACAACTAGACATTCTTCTGTAAATTGTAAGAGGACAGAACACAAAGACATCCGTAGCCTGCTGATGAGTTAATTATTTAATTTATGATATCGTCTCTAGCCCTCACAAACCAAAAAATAAATAAATACACCAGGATAATGATGGGATTTGAGTTCTGCAATTTCATCTGGCCACGTATCCCCTAGGGATCATTGGCTGGTGTTTTGTGCTTTAATTGCCTACCACAGAGCTTTTTGACACAGGGTAGAAACTAATTTCATACATCTTAGTATTCTAAAACATACTCACATTTTTCATGGCATACAGAATCTAAAGATTTATAAATATGGAGTAGGTACTTTCCATTTAAATGTGACATCAAACTACTGCTTTGAGCTCAAAATAACAGAGTGAATAACTAACTGGTAAAAAAAATCCCAGATTTTAAAAAAAAAAATCCCATGTTCACTTAAGTTTTTTTTAGAATTTATTTCTCTCTCTCTCTCTGCTGTTATCTTATGGAGCCAACTCAAAGTATTCTGTATTTGAAGAGTCTGATTTATTGATTGAGGGTGAGATGGATGAATCACAAAATTTGGAAATAGTACAAGTGGGTAATTCTTACTACAATGCCTTCTGTTTTGAGGGGGGTTCTATATGGATCAGGTTACTTCTCTTACATGAGTTGGAGTTTCCTCATCTTTAGAAAGGGTTTTCAGTAAATATTTATTGATTCTCCTTAACCATCTTGTGGTTTTGTGATATTGTATTACTTGCACACACAAAAAAATAAAATACATAGAATCCCACCAATAGTTATATATACATATAGTTAGTTTATACATTGACTTGTATGCTTTGTTGCCTACTAATGAAGAACAGCAAATGTCCTAATAGAGAATCTATAATACATGAAATATCAATTAATTTCCCAAGTTTTGTTAAGGAGAATGTAGGATTAATATTCTCCTATTTGTAAGACACAATTTTGAGATGCACTACGTGCCTTGCTCTGCCTCAGATTACCCCCAGCCCCCTACCTCTTTTGTCAGACTTTTATACCAAGCAAAATCTTCATGAAACAGAATTCCAGAATTTTCAGGAGTGGGCCGTATTTGCACAGCAGAATTCCAATTATAATAGAAAATAGGGAGGTAGATCTTTTGCAAATGGAAAGGGGGTCCAAGAGACGGAGAGGGGAAAGAAGGTGAGGGGAAGGGATTGTGAAAAGAATTAAGATGTATTATGTACATGTACCACCTGCCCATAATGAATGCAACCATTATGTACTGCAAACAAGTACTAATAAAAATAAAAGTTAAAAAAAAAAGAGACATATGAATAGGCCACACTCAGCCCTCCTTGGTGACATGCTCCTTTCCCTACTCCCCTCCTTTCTTCCCTGACTTGTGTTGAAAGTGGATTTCCTCAGTGATGTCAATGTCTGTCTCTCTGAGGTTTTCTTATTTTTAAATCCCCTATAAGCCTACAGTGGTCTAGTCCTTTCCACATTATAAGTGCTCAAGATGTATGTGTAGGGGCCGGTGAGATAGCTCAGCGGCTTAAGCGCCTGCCCGGCAAGCGCGAGGGCCCAAGTTCGACTCCCGGAACCCACATAAGGAAAAGGGGCCGGTGGTATCACTCAGCTGCGCGGGCGCCTGCTGGCGCACGAGGTCCTGAGGTCGACCCCCCGGTACCCACAAAAAAAAAAAAAAGATGTATGTGTAAAGCCAGCACATCTCTCTCAATCTTACTAGACAGAAGAGCCTCAACTACAGACTAGAAAACCAGTGAGGGGCACAGAAGTGGAATACAACTGGTCTGGAAGAAATTGTGGAAAAATCTGCAGATTTTAACTTTGTGTATTACATCTGGGTAAGCACATGATAGGGTACCACACACATGAGGTTTATTTGTCAAGTGTATGATGGTAGGGAAGAGATTGATAATAACTATACCAGACCACACAGCACGAAAAGACATCTGATAAATAAAAGCAGTTCAGTTCAAATAGTTAATGAAGGAGAAGCAACCACTTAATTTGGATATATTGTTTTTAACAGACGCCATTGAAATAAAAGCTGAAGTGTTTTGAATGAGCATAGAGGAATATTCTCTTTAAAACCACCATGAGCTTTCTTTTAGCTCCAATATATGTGGGAATCAGTATGGTGCCTACGCTGCTGTCTTTGGTGTCAAACAGTTTAATTTTTCATGTCACCTGAACATACAGGTAATAGCCAGTCTTAACATTTTTTCATCAATGTTTTTATCTACAAAATGGGAATATTGTTAATTTTTTCTTTTGGTACTCACCTATAGAGATATTTGTGGGGAATAACTAAAACAATCCTTAGATAAGACACATGTTATCTACACAGAAGGTGCTTACTGAAGTGACAGTGTGCTGTAACAGTGATGACAGCCATGACCACAATGACAATGACTCTGTGTGCCTATTTTTATGATTATATTGTAGTAATACATAAAATACGTTGTATCTCTTTTTCTGAGATTAGGATAGCACCTCTTCAAACCTTCAAATGGCTCACAAAATACTGGTATTTCCGCCAGCTCCTTTAGAGCAAAGTGCTGTGAGCAAAGGGAAAGCATAAATGTTGAGGGGACATCACCTGCAGAGGCAGGGTCTGAAGAATATCTTGTTCTAGATTGCCCCATGTCGATCCTGGTAGAAGATAATTTATTTTATTTTATTTTATTTTAATATTTTTATTAGCACTTTTTTTTTTTTTTTTTTTTTTGGTGGGTACCGGGGGTTGACCTCAGGACTTCGCGCGCCAGCAGGCGCCGGTGCCGCTGAGCGATATCACCGGCCCTTTTTTCGTATGTGGGATCCGGGAGTCGAACTCGGGCCCTCGCGCTTGCCAGGCAGGTGCTTATGCTACTGAGCCATCTCACTGGCCCTATTAGCACATTTTTGCAGTACATAATGTTAAAATTCCTTGTGGGAAGTTAGCATATGTGCATAACACATCTTAATTCTTCCTTTCATCCCCTTTCCCTCCCCTGCCTTCTCTCTCCCTCTATCTCTTCATCCCCTTCCCATTTGAGAAAGACCTATATACTTTCTATTATCTACCTGTACTTTGCACTTTATTTATAATTTGGTTTCCTCATAAAAAGAAACGGTGTAATATTTAAGCTTGTGTATCTAATTTATATTTTCACTTAACATTATGGTTTGAAAATGCATCCATATTCCCACAAATGACTTAAGTTTATCTCTAGGGCAGAGTAATACTCCATTGTGTGTAAGTAACAAATGCTGGCGAGGGTGAGAGGGAGGACTTCTACATTGTTGGTAGGAATGTAAACTATAACAACCACTACGGAATTCAGTATTCAGATTCCTCAAAAACCTAAAGTTAGAAAATCCATTTGACCTGGCTAGTCCTCTCCTACATATCTTCTCAAAAGATTTAAAGACATCTTATTACAGTGATACATGCATACCCATGTTTATAGCAGCACAATCCATAATAGCTAGATCTTAGAAGTGGCCTATATGTGAAGAAGTAGAGAAAATGTTTAGTGGCTGCAAGTCATGTTCATTCCTTGGTTGATTCAAACTAAACAGAAAGAACCTTGCCAGTTCAGGTATGTTTAACTCAATATCCAAGATCATTTATACCTGGGATGCAGTCAAGTCAAGAAAGCAACAGCTGAGTCAATGGATTGGGACTCTCAGCGGAAACAGCAGGGGATCTTTTCTCTGAGCACAGGGAATCAGCCAAACTCACTTTGTTCAAGATATTCATATTAACAACTTGCTTTCTTTTTCCAAGCACTCCCTTGCAAGAACAACCAAGTTATCATAAATCACTTATTCTTTCTCCATTCACCACTCTTTTGAGGAGGTAGAATCCCTAGATGTAAAACACAAAGAAAACATTTGATCACAGAGGCAACTAGAAGTGGTTTATAATCAATTATTTTTTAAAGTTTTTATTTTTTATTACTACATGTTTGTAGTACATAATGATTACACTCCTTATGGGGAGTTGGTACACATACACAATGCATCTTAATTCTTTTTTTATCCCTTTCCCCTTCCCTACCACCCCCATCCTCCATCTCTTTAATGGCTCAATCTCAAACCTTGTTTCAGTTTTTGTATTACATGAGAGACTTTCAAAATTATTGCTAGAGACAATAAACACCATGGCTTCCTTTCTTCTTATACATTTTTTTCTGACATTTCATTATACCACTTAATGTTTGAAATTCCTCTGGTATTATATTAAGCAGTATGTATTGTATGTGCATTATTTGCCCCTGACTAAAATGTCTATGTGACTAACTGTTATTAATAGAGAAATCATTATGGATATCAGCAGAGATTTATATTCAAACATGCTCACTAGAATATTATTTATGATTTAAAGACAGTATGTATGTTTAATGATGAAAATGCAATAAGGAATTGAAGAACAAATGATGAACTTCTACCATTATGAACTTCTATGCAGCAATTAAAATAACTAATGTAGAAACTCATAGAATGTTGTGAAAAGGGGGTTCATGATCTTTTAAGGATTAAAAGAGTAATACCACCTAAGGTTTAGAAAACTTATTCTTCTATTCTAGCTATCAGTTATTCACACTTCATCCAGAAAATTTAACAAACAGAATTACCAATTATGATGGGAGATTAAAATGATAAGGAAATGGCTAGTAATAAGTAAAGAGAACCCTAAAAAAAGAAAAGAATGCAGGTTCAAGGAATAACTATCACAGGTTGAGCATATAAATTGGACCTCACTGGAAATACCTAGACCTTGTTGGAAAGCTCACAATTGTGGCTCATCAGATGACAGAGATATTACTATAGTATGACACTGGTGGAAGTTTCTGGAAATATGTCCTTTGGACCTCATGACTATCTCCCTCTAGGCTTCCAGGGACAGCTGCTCACAGGGAGACTCCTCACTGGTCGCACTGTACTACAAAATCTCCTGGTGGGGCTGTTCGAGGAAGTTGCTGGATGCCCTGTATTGTTGAAGCCAGCTATAGGAGTTTTTGTATTGCAGATAGAGGAAACTGAGGTTTCCCTGAGAGCTGTTGGAAGAACCATGAATGCTGAAGAAACTGCATACATCGCAGAGCTGGGTACTAGGAAAGCCACAGAACTTTAGGAACAGGACATGGACTTGTTCGCTAAGAGACTTCCCAGCAAGCACACCAGAAGCAGGAAGTGAAACCCTCCTCTCCAGTGTTCCTCCAATACTGTTGGTGAAACTTGATATCATGTCACTGGCAAAGGAAATCCTATTTAAAGGGCCCAGATCTGTTGTCACAAAGCAAGTAAAAAGGATGAAGTTAGAGTGAAGAGGCAATAAACAAAAACTGGCAGAAGGTGTATATGAAAATGCTGACAGTGGGTCTCTGGATGGGAAGTTACAGGTTAATTTCACATTATTCTTTGAGCACTGCCATATTTCTATGACGTGAATGTAAAATAAATGCCAAGTTTCCTTTGTAAACAAAACCTACCAACTGTACAGTAAATTTAATATTCATTCATTCAATAAATTTTACTTTTAACTGCAGCATAAAGCAAAAACACAAGTACAGTATACATGCTATATATTTAACATTTCATTCTGATTCTATTGGCTCTTTCACTATATAATCACTTAATTTTTTTAAAAAAAGAAGACTTTCTGGGCCAGCGAGATGGCTCAGCGGCGTATGCGCCTGCCTGGCAAGTGCGAGGGCCCGAGTTCGACTCCCAGAACCCACATACGAAAAAAGGGCCGGTGATATTGTTCAGCAGCAAGGGCACCTGCTGGCACGCGAGGTCCTGAGGCCAACCCCCAGTACCCACAAAAAGAAAAAAAAAAAAAGAAGACTTTCTAAGTCAATATTCCCTGCCATTTATATTACCTAATTTTGTTTTTTAAATGTAGTTACTACTGTATCTTAATCTTTTCTGAATAACAATATCAAGCTCTGAGTACCACTTTGGCACAGTTTTGGACCTGAGTGTGATTACTACTGACAATTTTTTTGTTTCCCACCAGGCTTTCCTGCAAGACATTTTGGTAAATGTGACATGTTTGATAACAAAACAGATATTAGGCACACAATTGATCATCATTCTTCCAAGAAGACTAAGGGTTCTGATTTGTTCTTGCGAGCCATATCTTGCCTTTACCCTTGCTTCTGTCTTGCATGCATTTCATGTCAGTAACCTCCTGTATTCAGAGTAAAAGAGGATCAGAAGACGGAATTAAAAGTCATTATAGAGCTTTCATCCTCAAGTAAGCAGCATCCATTGGATTTAAATATTGTTACTTCTTCGATCTGTACAGGAGTTGAAGATTCATACAGAACTGCAATCAGGTTAGAGCTCAATTAAAGCTTGGATATGATAATGGTTTGCCAACCAATAAAGACACTCTCCTTTTCACGTGATTGAGTCAAAGGGAATAACCATGATGTGGGGAAATTCTAGGGGCCTACACATAAAACTCTACATCTCTCTCAAGTGCTATCATACAATTAGAAAGACTTTTTCTTTGTAATGGGTATTGCCTCTCAGATCTGTTGTCACTGTATTTTATTAAACTCCGTCTTATTTTAAATGTGATTCAAAGAAATATTTTTGCCTTATTCTTTCCTCATTTGTCCTTCCTTTCTTTCTGCTCCATCTTGTCAAAAAAAAAAAAAAAAAAGATAAGGCAAAAGCTCCAGGCTATTTCTAAAAAAGCTTCAACTGGAGAGGTGCATGCTATCTTTCATTATGATGAACACAACACCTCATAATTTACCATTGAATCTATAAGGAAATAGTGGCATACTGAAAACCACTTTTTATTTTAAATATCCCTTGCTTTTTTCCTTTTATTCCAAAGTTATGTATTTAAGTCTAAAGAACAGATATAACTGATATAACTTCTCTCCTCGAAATTATTCTGTTATAACTACAGGTCCCCAAAACTGTAGGAGATGCCTAGGTCATTTTCTGCTTAAAATTCCAGGAGACCTATGCTCACATAATCCCCACTGACCTTTGGCAAATGAACCTGTACTTCCATCAAGCCTACTGGATGGGACAATTAGTGCATATATCAAGTCAACAGAAGAATAAAGGGTTAAGACCAAGGATAGACTTGAAGTAAAAGCATATTTATGTCCCCACCACAGGGAAAATGACCATTATATTTGTTTTTAAATGCTTTAGGACAATACTGTGGATATACATGAATTTATCTAGTATTTTGATTTAAATAAAAACAAAAATTCAATGGTGAAACAGCATCCAAATGAAGAACACATAATTCAGTACCTGGAGTAACAATTTCACTGTAGTCTATTTTCACTTGTTTTTCAACACCTAATCTTACCATCACATCTGGGTTGCTGTCCTAACACCTTTCTCCCCACCTGAACAGCAACATTTCCTTATCTTTGTATTGCTTTTATATCATTGGATCATAATCTTTTACTCTATCAATTTTTTCCTTCTTTGGAATATGAGTTCTGTGAAGACAGAAAGTCTGTTCTATTGTTCGAATCCTTAAATTTAGGGCAGTCATTTTTCCACAAGGATACATCAAATGTCTACTCTTTCTGAGGCAGCCCGTGTATGCATACAATGTGGTTGACTAAATAAACATGGTTCTTTAGCTCACTGAGTTGAGAGTATGGAGCAGAGGATAATCAATATACAATTACTATCAAGGAATAAATACAAATTCATATAAATTCTGTAACATAAAAGAGGAGTGTGTTACAACATATTATAACCTGGAGGAATAGGGTAAAGCCTCCCTGTGGAGGACACTGTAGAATGTGGGATGCTTAGCAGAGCATCCAGTCAGAAAGAAGAGTACATGGGAAGTTTCTGAGTCAGGAGAATTAGGCAAGTATTAATGGAAGGACAATTCATTTAATGGTCTGAAAATGAAGTGTATAAGACCATGATGGAAGGTGGGGACATGATCTCTCTCTTCAAGAAGGTTATACAGAGCAAGGACATTTAAGCAGTCTGAAAGTTGCTGCCTTTTAAGTCTTCTATGTCATTCGTCTTATTTCCACTCTTTGTTCTTTCACCCAAGGCAAACTTGCTCATTAATCATGGCATTCTTCCCCACTAAGGCTAGACAAAGCCTTGAAATTTTCTTAACAATTCTATTAATAAGAGTGCTTCTGGTAGCCATTAACAATCATTCCAAAAGGGCCCTCTTACCCTTCCTAATTTAAGGAGTTAGGATAATTTTTACCTGATGAACAAAGGATGGATATCTGTTTGAGGGAGTCAAAAGCTAATAAATGTTGCAATAATATAACTATGATTCCTGGCTTATTATAAGTGTTGTGGTGGTAGAAGCCACGATAAAGATAGTGGAAGTGACTGTAATGATGGTGGAAACAGATGGGCTATCCCAATAACTTAGGGAGGTTTGCATTTAAGACTCCTGCTAAATGTGAGAAAAATGACCAAATGGGAAGCCTTAAGCACCTTTTAATGGTTTCAAAGTTTTCACTTGACACATCAGCTACTGCAATATCAAAACTATATGGAAAGAAGTATCTTTACACTAAAGAGAAGACCATCTGAGAGTGCATATAGTTACTGAATTAGCATCTTTTTGTAATCCAAGCATCCTTAGAAATGTTTGATGCATCAGCTCTGCTAACTCGACACTTTAGTCTATGAACAGGGTGTAAAAGCTCAGCAAACTCAAGTCAACCAGCTCAAAATATTTACTATTTTCCCTATCTGCATTGGGCTAACCATGCATCTTAGGTATAAAATAATACCATGTATAATTTAGTAAGTGCTAAACTCAGAGGTACTCTAATGCATTATTGAGATTGAAAAATCAAACAGTAAGAAATCAAAGAATTACAAAGCTTTAGTCCTTACAATGACATGTATTGGAAATGTGTTGCCTGTACTACACCTTGAAAATCTCTTTGAATCTAAGTTTATGTGTTAAGACCTAACCACAGGATATACTCATGCAATCAGTTGAAACTTTGCTGACTTAAGTTCTCATAAATTTTTATTACACATTACCTTACTTTAGGATGGTCTATATTAGATAGAGTTTTTTTTTTTCACTGAGTTATGGTGATAGCTAGCACATTGAGTGTGTCTTTTATGTCAGTACTGAGCAGGGCTTTTTACAAATATTAATTCTAATGCTTACAATAACCCAGCAAGGATTGCTCCAATTTCTACCTTATAGACAAAGCAACTGCAGTTCAGTGGATTTAAAGAACTTTTTCTATTTACCTAATTAAGTCAATGGCAGGGGTGGGATTCTAGTACAGTCTACTTCACTTTAGAGTTCATATCATTTTCATAGCCCTTTGTTTGCTGTACATTAATTTAATTTCTCCCCTAGCAAATTATGTATGTATATGAGTTAGAAAACAATAAATGATCAAGATAAAGACCATCTATTTCAATTTTCTGTAGGGTTTTTATCATAAATGGGTGTTGGGCTTTGTCAAATGCTTTTTCTGCATCTATTGAGATGATCATATGATTTTTCTCCTTAGCTCCGTTGATATAGTATATTACGTTTTTTCATTTGTGTATGTTAAAACATCCCTGCATCCCTGGGATGAATCCTACCTGGTAATGGTTCATGATCTTCTTGATGATTTGCTGCATTCTATTTGCCAATATCTTAGTGAGGATTTTCATGTCCATGTTCATTAGGGAGATGGGCCCCTAGTTCTCTTTTTGGTTTAACCCTTCTTTGGTTTTGGTATCAAGGTAATACTTGCTTCCAAGAGTGAATTTGGGAGTACTGCTCCCCTTTCAACTTCATTAAAGAGTTTGAGTAGTGCTATTAGATCTTCTATAAATTTCTTGAACAATTCAGCAGCGAATCCATCTAATAAAAGCCATCTATGAATAAACAATAACCAACATCATAATAAGTGGTCAAAAACTGAAAGCTTTCATTCTAAAATCAGGAATAAGACAAGACTCCTATTCAATATAGTTCAGGAAACATTAGCCAGAGCAATTAGACAAGAGAAAAAATAAAAAGAATAGAGATACAAAAGGCAGAAGTTAAATTATTATTATTTGCGGATCATATGATACTCTACATGGAAGATCCCAAAAACTCCACTAAAAGACTTCTAGATTTAATAAGCAAATTCAGCCGCATAGCTGGATACAAAGTCAATACTCAAAAATTAGTAGCATTCCTATATACAAATAACAAACTCACTGAGAGAGAAATTAGGGAAACCACACATTTCACAATGGCATTGAAAAATGAAATACTTAGGGATTAATCTAACTTAGGGATTAATCTAAGGAAGTAAAGATCTTTACATTGAAAACTACAGTACTCTGATAAAGGAGATCAAAAAGGATATTAGAAAATAGATATTCCTTGCTCTTGGGTAGGAAGAACCAACATAGTGAAAATAGGCATATTCCCAAAATTGTCATACACATTCAATGCAATCCCAATCAAAATACCAATAGCATACCTCACAGAATTGGAGAAAACAATCCTAAAATTTATTTGGAACTAGAAGAGACCTAGAATAAAGAAAACAATTCTGGGCAACAAAAGCAAGGCAGACACAGCACAATTCTTGACTTGAAATTATACTACAAATCTACTGTGATAAAAAGAGGATGGTACTGGCAAAAACAAAAAGATAAAGAAAAACAAAACAAAACAAAACAGAAACCAAAAACAGACCCAAGGATCAATGGAACAGACTAGAAGATGCAGAAACTCCAAAAGCACTCAGCCATCTTATCTTCGACAAAGGGGCCAAACCCTGGAAGATAGTCTCTTTAATAAATGGTGCTAGAAAAACTGGCTTTCCACATGCTGAAGATTAAAACTAGACCCATATCTTTCAACATGCACTAAACTAAAATGAAAATGGATCAAAGATCTAAATATTAAAACAGAAAAACTAAATCTGCTGGAAGATAGTGTCTTAGTTACTTTTCTCTCATTGCTGAGACAAAATACCTGACACCCAAAGTTAAAGGAGAAAAGGTTTATTTAGCTCACAGTTTGTGGAGGTTTCAGTCCATACTCGGCTGGCTCCAAGGCAGAGTGGCATGGCAGAGGGCAACAGTTCATGGCAGCGGAAAACAGCAAAAGCAACAAGAGCAAAACGGGAGGAGGAGCGAACAGAAAGGACTCTTTTTGTCCCTTATATTGTATGCAGGCTACCCACCCCAGGGTGGGCATAGCCCTCATACCCATAATCCCAGAATTGGACCATGAATCAGTTACAAACTCTAGAAGCCTGCTCCCAGGACCACATGAGACTTTGTGGGGACATCCAAACACAAGCCATAACAGATAGAATAGCTGGAACTCTTGAAGACATAGGTATAGGTAAAGACTTCATGAATAAAACCCTGATTGCACAGGAAATATTATAAAGAATTAACAGCTGGGATCTCATTTTATTAAAATTTTTGGACAGCAAAAGAAATCACTAACAGAGTGAAGAGACAACCCACAGTGTGGAAAAAATTTTTGCCAGCTATTTCTCAGACAAAGGACTAATATCTAGAACATACAAAGAACTCAAAAAATTCAGAATTCCCCCAAATTTAAAGATCCAATCCAAAAATGGGCATCTGAAATAAATATACACTTAACATATGAAGAAGTACAAACAGCAAATAAATATATGAAAAAATGTCAACACTGGTCATTCAATAGTTGCAAATTAAAACAACACTGAAATTCCATCTCAGTCCAGAAAGAATGGCTATTATCAAGAAACCAACCAATAGCAAATTCTGGCAAGGCTATGGGAAAAAAGAAACCCTTCTCCATTTTTGGTGAGAATGTAGACTGGTGCAACCACTGCGGAAATCAATGTGATGATTTCTCAAAAAAAGTAAAACTGGAGGTTCTATCTGACCCAGCTATTCCCCTTCTCGGTATCTTCCTGAAAGAATTAAAAGCATACCACAGTGATACATGCATACCCATGTTTATGCAGCACAATTTGCAATAGCTAAATCTTGGAAACAGCCCAATTGCTCATCAACTGATGAATGGATAAAGAAGATGTGTTTTTTTATATACAATGGAGTACTACTCAGCCATAAAGAAGGATAAACTTAAGACAGTTCTAGGTAAATGGATACACCTTGAGACCATAGTCTTAAGTGAAATAAATTGAACACACACACAAACACACATATATAAATATCAAATTGTTTCTCTGGTGTGAGAAACTGAGAGTGTAAATAAGGACCAAAATATGTAATAGATATTGTGAAATAGGAAGAAAATGTTCAAACGAGAAGGGGAACTAGGGAGAGCGAAGGAGTAAAGGAAGGAAGGGAAAAGAAAAAAATGAGAAAAGGAAAAATGGAAATGAGGCTTTTGTCAATAAGAAGGTGAAGAAGGGTTGAAGGGATGGTAGGGAATAGGAAAAAAAGAATTAAGATATTTCATGTACAGGTACAAATTCCCTATGATGAATGTGATTATTATGTATAGTATATCTAAAATGTACCAATAAACTTAATTTAAAAAGTTAGAGGATCAATCTAAACACATTTGTGGAGATCTACCTTGTAGAAAGTGAAAGACACGTGATCTGTATGGGACAGTTCTATTTGATACTACAAAGATCTAGGCTAGTTCTCAAATACTTTCTGTCAGCCTCAAACCACTCTGATAGCATTCAAACCCTGTATGCGTTGACATCTTCCACTTTCTTTATACACCTTTAGACAATTTATGATTTTGATGAATTCAGTTTTCTGATAGATGCCCATTTTAATGTCACTCTTTATAAACAAAGCCTTCTACTATGGACTATCTTCCTTATCAATAACCAAACGATACATGTATATCTTCTTCCCTACTTTTATTTCACCATTGTGGACAATATGATAGCTGCTGTTAGCAGATAGAATCAAATCCATTCTCTTTTCCCTGGAAAAAGAAGAAAAGAGAAAAAGCACGCCTCCTGGTGATATACAGCAGGTAATCTCCTGTTTCATTTTCCTAATTTTTCAATTTTAGCTCATATAGCCCTTCCTTCTTTTCCTGATTTCCTTTTATATTGTGCAGCGCATGTATGACTGACTCATCTTTGCAGAGATCAGGCCTGTGCACTCTGAGCTCCCTTCTGTGTTTATTACAAAGCAAGTCCTAAGATGAGCAGCTGGTGCAATGGCAGAGGTGGCCAGGAAGGCATAGATATCTAAACAGACCAGGAATAGGGACAAGGAAGGGGAATGAACATTCTCGGCATATTAAAGATGAACATGAGCCCTCTTGTCAAAAGAAGCACTATCTTTATAAAACTGAAAAGATCCCTTTCTCACACATCCCTGAACTATTGTTTTGACTCTGATTTTTATCAACTCAGCATGTACTATAATATCACACTGAATACAACAGATTGATAGTTCCACAGATATCACCATCCCTTTCCAAATTTTTCTCAGCTTTCTGAGCAGGCTGTGGGTGGTATGTGTAACACTCTCACTTGCTAGCAGAGGCCTAGTGGTGCAAGACATTAACAAAGCAACTACACAAGGCATCTACCAGAAATGCAGATGGAAAAATCATCTTAAAATACTATAACCAGCATTTTATGAGCCAGTTCCAATATGGGGGAACCTAATCACTGTGAATGACAACCAAGTGCTTGCAAATCTACTACTTATTAGCACAGCATACTCCATTTAAAAGGAAATTTTCTAACAGTAAATATAGCAGAAGGCCACAATTACAACCTTTCCATGATTGCAATCCATGGGAAAGCCAGTTAGTGATAAATTAGAGGGCAAGAGAAGATTATCACCTGCTTAACTAAGCTTCTATTGATTCTATTGAGTTGTTTCCCTGGCAATATCTCAGTTACGATGAAAAAGTTGAAAAAAAGTAATTTTTCCCAAATCTAAATATTATTAATTACAAGTCTTCATTTCAAAAGGTATGTGGCACTTTGACTGGCAGAAAAAGATCTGCTTAACAACTACTATTTATACTTAGCAATAAATAATACTTATATTTGCATAATCATGTTCACATTTTAAATGTTCACAGATTTTGCTTTCTTATATGCCATGAAGTACATATGGAATATTGATCCTACTTCACCATGTAGGTAACCTTGTGATGTTCCTATAAATCCAGCCCCAAACCTATGCCCCCATGGTACGAATGTGGAGCTTAATTGCATTTATCTGTTAACAAATCATTACAATTACATGTTCAGCACGTGAACATGGAAGTGATATCGAGCAACTATCTTGAAAGGATTTCAAGGGATGTTTCGGCAAAATGCCCAGTTAGTCCCAAAACACTGCAAAGTGTATGGGAAAGGCAGGGAGGTGAAGCAACAGGACCGATGAGGATGTGAGATTGTGTTAAGTTTAAAATACATATCTCAGGGCCGGTGAGATGGCTCAGCGGCGTAAGCGCCTGCCTTGCAAGCGCGAGGGCCCGAGTTCGACTCCCAGAACCCACATACGAAAAAGGGGCCGGTGATATCGCTCAGCGGCATGGGCGCCTGCTGGCGCACGAGGTCCTGAGGTCGAACCCCCGGTACCCACAAAAAAAAAAAAAAAACATATCTCAACAGAATGAGACTAAGGAACAAAACAAATAAAAGAAATACAACTGAGGGCTGGTGATATAGCTCAGTGGCATAAGTGCCTGCCTGGCAAGCGTGAGGTCCCGAGTTCGACTCCTAGTACCCGCATATTAAAAAAAAAATAAAAGAAATACAACTGAAACAAGTGCAATGTAGTCTGAATTTAGATTTTCTAAATTTGCTTGTGTGACATACCGTTATATGTTTGACCTACTGATGCTTGAAAATTTAGATATTTGTTTTAAGAGTGTAAGTAGAAGAAGTCAAACAAATCTATCTACAATGACATTAACTACAACATTATTTGTAAATGGAAAAACTTGGAAACAAATGCATAATAATAGGGTATTATTTTAAAAGTGATTATTAAATAGTGATCATTAATGTAATCATTATGTACTTCAAACGTACTAATCAAAAATAAAAATTGGAAAAAATTAAAATAAGGAATAAAAAATAAAAATGCAACATTAAACAACTTGTAAATTTATCTAATGAATATTAGATTACATAGGAATAGGTCATGTTACAAGATTAGGTGAAAATGTAATATAGATAAATTATATAATATCTTAACATTATTAAACAGTGTGTATACAATATGAATCAATGTAAATATATTTCTGGGTATGAACATATATGTCTACAAAGTGAGGTAAATTAAAAATAGAAAACTATTTTCTCAAAAGCATAGGTACATTTACTTTTTCTCTATATTTTTCTGTATTTTACAGTTTTCCTACAATGAAATATTTAACTTATTACACATTTTCCTAACCATTTATTTTTATTGTGTACCTTTAAGGTATACAACCTGAAGTTTGAACAATTCTATTTTTGAACTTGTTTTTATAATGTAAGGGTCAATTGTTTGCTTAACATAGTGCAAGTGAAAACTGTAAGCTATTTTTGAAGGCCTAACAATGATCAAAGTCTAAAATTTTAGTCCTAAAATGTCCACTTTGGCCCAACAATTCCACATCCTGTTTAGAATTCTGTTATATGTAATTATCAAGGATCTGGGTAAGTTGTACAAGGATATTCCATACAACTTTATTTGTAATAGGAAAAGTATGGAATCAACATTCCAGTCTATCACAAGAGGATTTATGAAACAAATTCTGATATAACTATTGCATAAAATCTGATATAGCTGTTGCTATTAAAATGATCTTTAGGGAACACAAACTCACTTTCAGAAATAATTCTTAAGGCCTGTTTATAAGTAATAGGAGCGAATAATCACTAATTGAAAGCGAAAGAGTGAACCTGCCCATGTAAAGGAGACCCCTGCCATTCAGCTCTGCCATATCCACGTGAGGCTATTGATTCGGACTAATTATCACCAGATTTCCACATTTCAAGAGAACTATAAAACTAGCTTCAACTCCCATTACTCGCCACACCCAAAATCTGTATTTTAACATATTGTTCAGGTTTGGGTTGAAATAAAATGTCTGTAGGCTGCATTTTACCCATCATGAATTTGCAAATTTTAATGTAGAAAGAAATTTATACACAAGTTAATAATGACCAACACGTACAAATAAATATTAAAACATAGGTTTAAAATATGACATTGGGGCCAGTGAGATAGCTCAGCGGCATAAGCGCCTGCCTGGCAAACGCGAGGTCCTGAGTTCGACTCCAGGTACCCATGTACGAAAAAAGGGCCGGTGATATTGCTCAACAGCACGGGCGCCTGCTGACACACAAGGTCCTGAGTTTGACTCCCAGTACCCACAAAAAATAAATAAATAAAACATGACATTAAAGCTATGTGTATATGCATGCCTCTGGTTTTGTGATATTCATAGAAATGAAAACGCATAATATACAGAGAGAAAGGAGAGATAAATGGATCTGCAATGATATGACAGATTTTCTCTCAGTAATGAGCCATTATGAATGTTTCTGTGTTCTTTTAGTGATATTTAATACTGTGTTCATTTTTTGTAATAAACATAGATTTTACAAGTGCCTGCCTGTCAAGCGCAAGGTCCTGAGTTCGATTTCTGGTACCCCCCAAAAAACAAAAAAAGACATAGATTTTATGTTGTAAGAATTACATTTAGTAGAAGTAGGATTTTTCTGTGTGTGTCTGCTTGTGCATGTGCATGTGTATGTGTGTGTTTTCATTCTGTCTCAGATGGACAACAGGAATATTAGATAAAGTCTGTGCTACTCACTTTGAGGAGAACCTTAGAAAACAAAATCCAGTACAAACAAAGGTAAACAAGACAGTGAAAGGCCTAAACATAATTTCACACGATTCACAGGAAAAAGTGTTGGAGAGAAGTGCTTAGGGGTATGATAATGGCCTATATCTGTCAGAAGTGCCAACAAATGTGTATGTGACCCTGGACTATTGTCCCTATAGTTCTACCACATCAAAGTGAGACCAGTGGTGAAATGCTTCAGGGGGAGAGACATGAGGAAGTATCTTATAGTCACGATCACTATTTATATATACATCAAGTTAAACCATCCAGTAGAGCATTCAGGTCATTAGAAGCACTCAAAATGAGACATAATGGGCCAGTGAGATGGCTCAGCAGCATAAGCGCCTGCCTGGCAAGTGTGAGATCCTGAGTTCGACTCCCGGCACCCGCATATAAAAGAAAAAAAAAAAAAAGAGACATAATGAAAACTACCTGGTTTTATGAGTAAATTCTTACATTCAGTGAGGTGATAGAAGAAATGATTTCAGCTTTTAAAATCAAGATCATGATTCCCTTTGAGATCTAATTGAGAATGGGGCTGAGTTTGAGGTCTGATTGATTTACTAATCAATTGATTCATTCAATAAAGGCTTACTGATAGACTATGCTACATCTGTGGGATCCAGTGGAACTGAATCCCAGCAGAAACAAATCTCCTTAATGGAAATCAAAATACATGGGAAATATAACATTAAATGTACACAGAGTAGAACATGAAATGCATCCTGAAAAAGGAAATGCTGAGATGATTATAGGCCAGGGCTTGCCCCAAGAGTAAATCCTCTGTACATAGGTTACTTTGCTTCTTTCTTTCTCATTCTATCCACAATACTCATGCTTCTATTTCCTTTTGCAGAGAGAGTCATTTAGAGTGCAGCAGAGTAAAGTCTCAGGTGTTGATTTCCCATGGAACTTGGGATCCTATATTATGTATGAATCAAGGGTCAGGAGCCAGTGAGCTCTTAAAATGTGAACCCTGAAAGGGTGTCAGGGGTTCTTCAGAAAATTTTAGTAGTTTTTCTCCCATTCATCTCCTTTAATGGTCTAGATATGCAGACTTGCAGATCACAGGACTACAATTCCTTCCATTGAGACACGTTTTGGAGATGTGGTTTTAATAAATTGAATCTTTTTAATTGATGACTTGTAGCCTCCTGAAGCTTTTTTTTTTCATATATATGATTGACCACCATTTAAAATGCAAAAATTTCCAGACTGCACCCATCCTTAGAGAGTCCCCTGTAAGAAGCAGAGCCACTTTTCCAGAGTACACACATTTGCAATTCTTTGGCCAATGCACTTTATCACATAAGGTGCTTCTCAATCTTCATTACATATTGAAATCAACTGCAAGCCTTAAAATATAACAATGTCTGGGTCGAGCTCCTGAAAATATCATATTTAACTGGTGCAAGTTCCAGCCTGAGCTTCACGACGTAAAAATTCCCCAAGAGATTCCAATGTGTAGCCAAAATTAACAACCGCCTACATCATAAACTCTCACTCTGCTGAAAAGTCAGAATGTTTCTCATTTTATCTCAGTTTTTCATGAGTTTGGAGATACTTTTTAGTCTTTCTGAGCTGCTTTCAGAGACTCCCAATAGCATTCCATGTCGTCAATACATTTTGAAAGTGACCATTGCAAACTTCCACAACTGATGAAAGTCAATTCAATTACATTTCCCTAACCTGGCAGAAATCCTTTTATGTGTACCATATTAACTAGGCTGTGTGGTAGGCATAATTAACCCCATTTTATAATAAAGAAGATCGATTGAGAGAAAATAAGTGAAGTGCACATTGTCATGGAGCTAGAAAAATATTTTTTTTAAATTGGGAAAAGCTCACATCTTCTTACTCCACATTAAATAAGTTTCAGGTGTCATTCTTCTATTCGTATCACTGACACTGGAACAAAAGATTCCTCCCTTAAACTCCTACTGCAATGCTATATTAGCAAAAAATAGCATAGACATGTAGACCAGTAGAATAGAATTGAGGACATAGAAACGGTCGTGTGCCCCTTCTGCCAGCTGAATTTTGACAAAGGGGCCAACAAAACACTGGGGAAAAGATAGCATCTTTAAGAAACAGTGCTGGGAAAACTGGTTATCCACATGCAGATGAAAGAAATTAGGCCTATAACCCTTACCCTGTACTAAAATCATATCTAAATGGATCAAATACTTGGATATAAAAACAGAAACTCTGAAACTGCTGCAAAATAACAGAGGGGAAACACACGAATCCATGGGTACAGGCAAGGACTTCCTGGATAGAACTCCAGTAGCACAAGAAATAATACTAAGAATCAAAAAATGGGACTATATCAAATTCAAAAACTTCTGCATAGCAAAGGAAACCATCAACAGAGTGAAGAGACAACCTACAGAATGGGAAAAACTTTGTGTCAGCTACTTTTCTAATAGAGGACTAATATATATAAGATACAAAGGACTGAAAAAAGAAACAAATAACTCACCTAAAATCAACAACTCATTAAAAAAAAGCAAATAAACTCAATAAACACTTTGCAAAAGAAGTACAAATGTCCAATAATTACATGAAAAAAATGTTCATCATATTTAGCCATAAGGAAAATGCAAATGGAAACAACTCTGAGATTCCATTTTACTCCACTCAGAATGTCATCAAAACAAAACAAACAAATAAAACAAAACAAATAAACAAGTAAACAAACAAAAACCCAAAACACATGGGGGCAACAAAATACCAAAATACTGGAATCCTACATTGTTGGTGGGAATGTAAACTAGTACTACAGACTCCAGTACTAAACTAAATTAGTACTAATCTACACTGTTGATTTTCATTGTGGAAATCATTGTGGAGATTCCTCATGAAACTAAAAATTAAAACATCATTTGACCTTATCATACCTCTCCTGAGTACATTCCCAAGAGTTAAATAAACCATACTACAGGGATGTATACATGGCCATGTTTACAACAGATAATTCAAAATAGCAAAACTATGCAAACAGCCTAGATGTCCATCCATGGATGAATAAAGAAAAGGTAGTTTATATACACAAAGAGATATTGCTCTGCCATAGAAGAAGGGTTAATTTGAGTCGTGTGTAGAAATGGATAGATCTTGAGATTAATATGTTAAATGAAATAAGTCAGATACAGAAAGTGAAATATCTCATGATTTCTTTTACATGAGAAACTCAATTATAAATAAAGAGTAAAATAAAGGCACACTTTTGGAGTAGAGAAAGGGCATCTAGAGAAGGTAAGGGGGGATAGTGAAGGAAGGGGATAAAATGATTAAGGTATGAAATTTTATATATACATATATATATATGTATATATATATACATATACATATATATGTATATATATTCCCCCAAGATTGTAAATTTCATGTACTGCAAATGCTTATCAACAAAAAGAAAAAAAAGTCCATGAATAAAGATGTAGTAGGCCTGTGGGTAGAAAGAAAGCTAAAATACTTCACACAAAAGACATGATGTGCTCAACCATTAGTGAGGCTTAGTCAGCTGTATTTACAGTCCCAGAAATGGGATGAAACATCATGACAAAAGGAAGTTTTATGAACCCAAGAAAAACCACATCAAGTGAAATAAATAATTCATAGATAGAGCAAAGATCACGGAGTTGGCTTGATAACAAAGTATCTAAAATAAGTGTTGATGTGTTTCTCGAACTGTCCCATCCGCCAGCCCAGGTGCAGTGGAAAAAAATAAAACTATTACAGATCTAGTAAAAGTTAAACAACCAATAAAATCTAACAGTGGAGATGAATTCTAAATTGGTGATTCTTTGAACAATCCTCAAAAAATTTCATTTGGTATGTTAATCTAATCTGAAGCCCATTTTGGAAATAAAAGAACACTTTTTCTTTAGCAAGAGTTTATGCATAAATCAGATTCAGATGCTTCTAGAAACAAAATACTAAAAATTACCAAGGAGTATTAAACACAGTCAGTCTCACATTTTATAGGTGCAAAAGGCTACACATCAATATCATTCCTGTCAGTGGCCAAGACAAGATTAGAATGCCAGTCTCTTATTTCATCTTCACTTTATTCAATGTTCTTTATTAATTTAAGCACAAATAATGCACTGATGTTTGAAATCAGAACATTCCTTTGACAATCAAAATACTACAACAGTACCTCTACCATCTTTGAACAGAACATTACATAACTGACCATCATAATCTGAGCTTCTTTATAGACTAATTAGTATGTGCTAAGCTCTATTTCAACACTGATTTATATTTTCTAGCACATTTTAGCTTTCCCCTGGTCTCTTCACAAAGCTCTGTCCTACATACAGGTCAGAGTCCCTAAAATTTGTAATTTGGTGAAGTAAATGCCTGCATCCACCACATGCAACAATCAATCCAATAAACAGTCACTGTTTATAGCAAGAAAAAAAAAAAAGACTTTATGATGTAGAGAAGGAAATATTGTATTCATTTCCTTCAGGAAAACCAGAAACATATTTGATTTAGAACTTAAAATTCAAAAGCATATATAAAGCTTAAAGAAATAAATGTTTTTCTATGGGATGTTATACTTGCAGAATTCTTGGCTATTTTAATGAAGTGAAACACATTAATTACTCATGGTCACTAAAAGGGAGATGTCCTCACTTAAAAGGCAGAAACAACATTCTCAGGTAATAGAAATATAAGTGAATTGCAAGCTATTTATGGATATTTCTATCCTGAACAGTATCAGTTTCTTAGACTTCAGGATACAAAATGCATTTGCAGGAGAGGAAGTACAAGTGGTACAATCCAGAACACATTTTAGATGACGTGGACATGTCATTTGGCTTCTCCTCCCTTTGCACATCTATGAAACAATGACCAAAACAAGTTAGAGTTATGCTCCTGCTTTTATATGTTTGGAAGGGAACTGGAGAGCCAACCCCACTGCTCTCTATCCTGGGCTGCTAGAAGAATTGCTAATTCTATGGGTCAATGGCCAGAATAAGCAGGGAGCTGAGTTATTGCATTGGAAAGTGACAAATGTGTCACACATGTGCCTTGGCATCTCAACCTGTGATACAGTAAATAAGACATCATGTGAGATTAGGCTTCTCCTCCTGTAATCCAGTAGTATGTGATTGGGGGAGAAAGAGAGAGAGAGACAGAGAGAGAGTGAAGAGAGAGGAGAGAAGAGGGGAACGGGGAAAGGGGAGAGAGAGAGAGAGAGAGATTATATAGAATTCCAAAATGTAACAGGGAGTAGGTCACTATTCATAAATAATACTTTGGCGTTGGCATATCTAGCTATTGCTCACTGTATGCAGAGTCCTTGGTAGAAACTTTCAATACTTCGGAGGCCTGTTTTTAAACAATATGCAGTATGTGAAGCACATAGTGCAGGGCCTAATATGCAATAAATTGTCAAGGAATATTAACTAGATGGTTTCGGATTTGTACTAAAATTTTTGTTGTTAAACCAGTTTATGTAAGACTAGGTATACTGAGCCTCAGGATAAAACAGATCCGTGTGTTCTAATAGATGGAAATCTTTTTGAAATTCTAAATAGCGAGTTGTGCTATTTCAGGTAAGTAGAAGCTGTTGGCCGTGTGTTCCCTTGAGATGCATAGACTGACTGAAGGGCTCAGGCTGTTGAAACCAGCCCAGCAGTGTGCATGGTAAGCCATCACCCAGGCACTGTTACCTCGTGTTAATTAAGCAGAAGGCTCTCATGCAAATTGCTTTCTGAATCATTAGCTGTCATCTACCCCCATGTGTCTTGCAGCTGTTCTTTCTGATTCTGCCTACAAACTTTTCACATTGGGCTTTCTCCAAAGCCAAACAAGATACCTCTCAGAGAACTTTGTTTTTGCTGGAAGCAGGAACCACACCACAGAGATAAGCCAAAGTGTGGATGCAACTTGGGCTAATTCATTTGCTGAAGGAACATACTCCTCTAAGCCAGTGGATAGATTCCTTTGGAATTAACTTTCTGGCTGTTTCATATGAGGTATCAGTCAGGCTGCAGAAGTTATACGCAATACTTTTTAAATAATCTGCTGCTTTAGATTTGTCTTAAGTGTCCATCATCAAAGATGTATCTTTGGCTCATGCTTTCCCTATTGGCTAGAAACATGTTGATGATATTGGGGGAATGTGCGATTCTGAGAATATATCTACGTCCACACTGGCAAAATGAAATGATATATGAAATAGAAGCTCACATGGAAATCATTCCTCATTTATATGGTTTTCCTAGAGCAACAGCACATGAAGTAGTGACTTAAGCAGATCTGAATATCTAAAGAAGTAGAGGGCTAGTGAGATGGCTCAGCAGGCGTAAGCGCCTGCCTGGCAAGCGTGAGGGCCCGAGTTTGAGTCCCGGAACCCACATATGAAAAAAGGGCCGGTGATATCGCTCAGCGGCATGGGCGCCTGCTGGCATGCAAGGTCCTGCGGTTGATCCCCGGTACCCACCAAAAAAAAAAAAAAAAAAAGAAGTAGACCCAGTCCCAAATGATATGAATTGTGAGTATTCACTTTAGCGAATGTCAGGTATTAAACTAGACAATCCAGGAGAAGCTATAGAAAACTAGTTTGATTATATCCGCAGAGATATTATCCTATGAGTTTTCAAGAAAAGTAATTAATCTCCTTATCACCTTGGTCTAGGGCTTAATAAAATGTATTCTTACTTTGTCTCTAATTACAGCTTAATAGTCTTAAAATTATTTTCAAAGAATGAAGACTATAAATGTATTTAAAATAAAAACACATAAGAAAACCATGTAACAGGTAAACTATTTTTATAGGTTTTAGTAGTTACATAGTATATATTAATTTGCTGGTAGGGCCAAGGGCCCTGACTCTCAACCATTGTGTTATATTCCACATTATAAAATGTGCATTGTAAACATTTGCTGAATTACTGGGTAATAATAAGTATAAACTAAACTTCACTCCTGGATTTAGCAACACAAATTGTTAAGAAATTCAGGGAGAAATAGGCACAAATTCTCTATGTACAAGCTAAAATTCAAGAAAAGAAAAGCATGTTTAACACAAATCCTATATTCCTACCATAGTTAAATATAGTAACAAGATTTAAATAATTTGGAATATTTTAAAATGTATTTTGATTCATATTATCCACCCTAAAATTGATGATTAGCATATACCTAAATCAAATAGGGAGAGGCCCTCATTATCATTTGCCTGAAAGTAAATTTTGCAGTATTTTCTTCACATTCTCTTCTTCCCAAACGCAGAGACAAAAATAGCCAATCTGCATATTCAAAGGTATAATGACAAAAAGACACAATAACGGTGCTATACATTTGAATCATAAAATCTAAACTATCTTTAAGATTTAGCCTATTTATGCCAACATGCCTAAAGAACTTAAATTTCATTAGTCCATGAGGGCAAGAATTCCCCACACATTGAAAAAGTACTGTCTGATAAACCACCTGAACAATCATGAGTCTGTGTCCCAGCTCAGCTAGAAAACTAAAAAGTGCTAGAATAGCTTAGTATGGAAAAGAGTCACAGAAGTTAACTTTACTTACAAACACCCTCAGATATTTATCAACTTATCCAATGCCACAATACATACATTTCCTCTTTTGATCCTTGCCAAATGAGCTCCATGAGATGCTTGATCACTACTCTCATTCCCCACATTCAGAAACTCAGACTAGAAGTGTAGTATGTTGAAAAGCACTATGTATTGTGGTTTCGAATGCCCCTAGGCCTTTTTAAACTGTGTAAGAGTCATTTTTCTTTTTCCTCCTAATCTGAGCTTTTCATCTTCCTCTAAGGTCAGTTTAACTCTTACCTACAACTTTTTGAGATTTTTGCTATCCACTGAGAAGTACCTTCTGATTTCCTAGGGAATTTATTCATTTTTAGCAGAATACTTTACACATAAAAGGTGCTTAATCAATGGGGTTTTTTTTTGAATTAATAAATGAATAGACATATAAGACACTATTAAATTTGGCACTTAGTAAAAGGCAAAACCTTCAAGAGGTTAGGGAACTTTCTCCAAGGATATCCAACTAGTATGTAATGGAGTCAGGATTCAAATTTCAAGTGCATGTGATCAACTGCCAAGATAGTCAGAGTCACCTTAATCAGGCTAGAAGAGGTTGAGGCTAAATCCTTCACTAGTGTTTAACTAACATTAAGGAAGTACCAGGTACTTAATGCACTTTGGTGTCTACTCTGCCCAACAAAGCAATCAGCCAAAATTCTTGTGAAAAGATGAACTTCAGTTTCCCTTGCTAGCTTCCCTACCGAACTTCGAGTAATTTCTCTGAAAACCTTTGGCTAATTCATAGAATGACCCTGACCAAGTAACTTTCCTTTACAGCCTCTATTTTTTCTTCTGTAAAATACTGTTGACAGGACTTTTTCTACCTGCCTCATAGAGATGTGTATAAAAGCACTTTGAAAAGTACAAAGCTCTCTTCAAAAACAAGCAAATATTTCAAATGTCATTTATAGCACTCCTGAAAAAGGACTTTTTACGGTCAAAGAAACATTAGCTTATCAATTGTGCAGCTAAACTGTACAAATTTAAGGCAGTACATTGTTGGTACAATAATAATTTAAAGTAAATCCCTCTAATGGATAAATAAAGAGTAGCCAAAACTCCTTACTGGATGATTTTGACTGAAGGAGGGCATCCCTTAAGAAGTTATGGAAATTAAGACACAGAGACTCAAATGCTAAACTGCAAAGTGACATTATTTTTCTGAACTTCTTCTGCCAGTCTTGCTTTCAGTTGAGCTGCAATGTAATATATTACTGCATTTCATTTCTAGGCAAGAACATTATTTACTCACAGGAGAAATACTTTCCTGAGGAAAGATTGTCTTTGGGAACTTTCAAGGACATTTGAGAATACTTCAGCCCAAGCCACAAAATTATGAGCATTTGTTTGTGCCTCTGTGTTCCAAAGGAACCATTTTTAAAAGTCTTTCATTTAAGTTTATTACGAGCATTCATCTTCCCTTTCAAAAAATAGCAATTAACAAAACTTCATTGATTTCCAGTTTTCCTAGGTGTCATTTCATAATGCATATTTTTAATCAGTTGACAGCATCATTTTTGTCTCTTTTAACCTTTTTCTTATTTCCCTGTCTGAAATTTGACCTTATAAGAAAATTTTATTTATCACCTACATTTTAGTTTGACTAAATCTATTTGCATCATTCACCATTTTAATGTCATTTATTTTCCTTAATTTATTTCTAATTTAGCAAACTATATGCAAAAATACCATATAAGAACAAAAGTTAACATCTATACAGAGACTAAATGCTAGGCCCAGTCTTAGGTTCTTATCAAATCTTACCCAAATCCTACAAAGTAGCTATTATTAATATTCTCACTTGAGAGATAAGAAAACTGTGCACAGATGGTTAGGTAACTTTCCTGAGATCACACAAGTAATAATATTTTTTATGGCTAGGTTTCATCTGAATCCAATCACTAGAGGGTACTGCAATCCCCCTACCACCCAATAAATAGAAGACATCAGAGTCTGAAAGGGAGAACATCTTAAAGGTTAATTACAGTGATTATTTTGAGTTCCCTGTCCCTACCCAGCCACAGCTTCATTGGATCTTCAGAATCTACTACATAATAAACCCCCAGGAAATGTTCTCAATGGAGGAATATAGGACTTCATTGTAAGAACAAATAAATGCATGGCTAAATCAATGAAATACTGATGAATCCAGAGGGAAAGTTTCCAAATTTTTGTATGGAAAGTGTTAGTATGAATTTGAAAATTTAGCACTCAGGTTCATTAGCATGGAGTCAAATGACTATTGCTGAACTAGGAAACTTGATGACTGTATTGAGAAATTGCTTCCTAGTTTAAAACCAGAAAACCAGAAATATTTTAAGAATGGTATTTCTTCATATTTGCCATGCAGGTGACTGTAAAATGTGAACTGTTATACATTAGATTTAAAAATGATTGCATAAATACTGTTATAGAAGATAAAAAAAAGTTAGCCTAGCATCATTAAGGCATATTATGAAATAAAATAAACAAATAACAAAAATCCCAAATGTTATAGTTTGACCCCTCTTAACTGAGAAATAATTGTATTCAGAAGAATAAAAAAAAAAAAACATCCAAAAGAATTGCACTCTGAAGAATATTTTAAAATACTGATAACCATGGTTTGTGTGTTTCATCCAAAAATCGTAAATGTGTAACTATTGTATATGTTTAAGAACATACTCATGATGGTGAATAGGGACTGTACACGGCTATACATATTGGTTTCAGTCTTGAACCATGTAGAACACTGTATCTTCTTTCACTGATGTCAAACACATATATGTCCAGCCGCTCCACTCAAGTAATGTGCACACACACAAAAAGAGAGGATCCGCACTGGTCTCGAATAAAGATAGAGTTTTAGATGAAATTTCTTTTCTTCTCCAAGATGTCAAAGTCAAATGTTTTGTATACTTACTAAAGTAAAAAACAAAGCAAGATACTAGAATATTGGAAAATTTAAATATATATTATGACTTCAAGGGGTTGACATTGTCATAGAGTTATCAAAATAGGAAAAAACAAACCATTAAATATTTTTATATTATTTTAGGTAGCATTAAATCAAATACTTGAGCTAAAATATATTATAATGAGAGCAAGATAATCATCCTTGGTAAAGATTCATAATTTTATGCATGGAGGGAGAATTTTGAAGCAATCAATGAACCTATTAAATGTTTATTGATTAATTGAGTTGTTAATGCTGGAAATGATAGCATTTTTGAAGTCCTTAAAAGCTAAGTAAAGTTTAGGCTTGGCTAATTTGAAGGGATTTTCTACATAGAGGAATAGGGATACATTGGAACACAAAAGAAGTAAAACACCTTGCCTTGTTCTCCAGATATTTGAAAGTTGTGTAGGTGAATAGATACTCTGTGTATGAAGGAAAAAAATGGAGAGTTAAGAGTGTAAATGAGGTTTTGGAGATAAAAGTGTGCAGTATCTCCAACATGAAGCCTAGCAATTGGGAAGTTATGTAACAGGCTGTTTCTGAATGACACGCATATGAAGGTCACAGCTGATCATTTGCTAGTCAAAGCATGAAATTTGTCATCAATCTGGCTCTTTGTCTTTCTATTTGATGAAGCTGACCAGAGGAGGGGTTTTTGGAAGACTGTGAGAGGCTAAGGACAACTCATATATACTCTTGCTACAAAAACTATAAATTTCAAATGGAACAATTTGCTGACTAGCCTAGAAACACCACTTCACAATCAAGAATAAAACTAAAGCTTCATCAAACTGGAAGCTGGAAAGGGAAAGCCTGATAATAGTCAAGAATCCAGTATTCTTTTTTTTTTTTTTTGTGGGTACTGGAGGATCGACCTCAGGACCTCACGCACCAACAGGCACCCGTGCCGCTGAGCGATATCACCGGCCCCTTTTTCGTATGTGGGATCTGGGAGTCGAACTCGGGCCCTCGCGCTTGCAAGGCAGGCACTTATGCCGCTGAGCCATCTCACCGGCCCAAGAATCCAGTATTCTTGCCTAGAAAATTAAGTACTCTATTACTAAATACTGAAAAAGAAATAAGCATAGAGTACATAAAATTTGTCAGATTAATTGATAAGTATATAACAGGTTTCTTGGCCTCCCAATATTTGTTATCCATAGGCTCATGATTAAGTGCCCCCAAATCCAGCCCTTCCAAGTCAGTAACCTACCCATCTCATTTTAAGTCTGTTACTCACTGTTGACTGTATGATTTAAACACCATACCGTATAATAGAAATAAAATGCAAATTAACTGAAAATAAAACCTTCGATTTTTTAGATAGATGTAAAGCCAGTGTAACTCATACAAGATGAGTTACAGATGAAGCATCCAAATCCGTTGCCAAATGAAGATATTACAAAGATTCATAGATAACAATATAAAAGATATAAAAGAACACAATAGGGGCTACAAAATAAACTTAATTGTGTATTAAATGATTAAAAGAAAGCCTTAGGAAAATTGGTACACTTATTGAAAGTATTTTGTCAGGATTATTCTGTTTGATTTTAGATGCTAATATTTAATATGTGGTAAAGGGCAGGGTCCTGTTCTATAAGCCAATTTTGCTGGGATAACCACTGCACAAAATATGATTTTGCTTTTTCATTGTAGTAATTATGCATAATTATAATTTAGCCTAAATTTCATTATATATAAAGAAAATTTACTGTTTATTTAATGACAACCAATTCAGCTATCTTAAAGTTTTCTTTAAATTTCTTTAATATTTATCCTTAGTTGCTATTACTAATTGTAGGAGTTTTTCTAGGAATAAGTTATCATTGAATAAAAAAATATACTCGATATTGTAGTTTAGATCTATATTGCCCCACAAAAGTAGCATCTACTTCTAAGGCGATTGGATCATGTGGGCTCTATACTCATTAGGTAATTCATCCACTAGGAGTTTATAGCTGTCTTGCTGTTAGGAGGTAGGGCATGGTTAGAGGCGAGTCACTGGGGTATGCCTGGAAGAATGTATTCTTGTCTGTGGAACCACCATTCTCTCTGTCTATCTTCTGGCCTGCATGATGTGAGCAGCTTTCCTCTACCAGGCCCTACCACCATCCTATTCCTCCTTTGGAGGCAGACAACCATGGACCAAACCAACTGAACCTGTAAGCCAAAATGAACCTCCTCTTTAAGTTACAGGTGTCAAGTATTTTATGCCAGCAAAGGGAAAGCTGACTAATAGGGAGAACTGGATCCAGAAGTGGGGACATTGCTGTACTTGTACATGACCATATTATTTAGAAGCTTTTGGAACTGGTATACAAGAGGAATTTGGAAGGTTTAGAGATACAGATTAGAGAAGTGCATGGAACAGTGTGAGCAGTGCTTGATGTGTGATGCTGATCAGAGCTTAGAAGATCAGGATGCTGAGAAGAATATGGACGGTAAAGGACAGACTCAGGAGGCTTCAGTTGGAAACAAGGACTCCATTGGAACTGGACTATAGGCCATGTCTATTATGCTCTGGTAGAAAATTTCTCAACATTTTCCCCAGGTTCTGAGACTTTGTGGAAGACTAAGAGTGATGAACTAATTAATCTGGTGCAGGAAATCTCGTACTGTTACATGGAAGCTGGCTGGCTGTTTCAGCCAGGTTTAGTGTAAATAAGGAGCAAAAAGGAGGCAGGAATAATGTGAATCTTCACCAGAAAGGAAGTACAGTGGTACCTCGGTTCACAGACACTTTCGTTTGCAAACAATCTTGTTCATAAGCAGAAGACTTTGGCAAAGTGTTGTTTCTATTTGCAAACTCCGCACAGGGTGTTGAACATATCTGTGGCCATCTTTCCCACATGAACATGAATGTGGCCATCTTTTCAGGAACCGTGGAATGAATTAAGTTTGTGAACTGAGGTACCTCTGTACCTATAAGTTGGGGGCAAGGAGAGTATGGTTGATGAAAAGATTAGCATTAAAACAAAGTCAAGTACCTTCCATCAGAACAATAAGAAAGATGTCTTGAGGGCAGCAAAACTCCACCCATCACAGGCTCAAAGGTGCAAAAATGTAAACATTTCATTTAAGAAGAAGAGCATCTGGGACCCTGCTTGGGGAAGACCACCAGGGAATTAGTTCTCTGTGATTTATTTCACCATGTTATTAGCCATCCAGGCACTAAGGGTCACTGCAGCTATGAGGGCCTGGTTACTGCTCATCTAAGTTACAGACCTTGACATCACCCACATGGTTCTGGTCTTCTAGGCATGCAGAATGCAAGAGCTATGGGGTAATGGAGGCTTCCACTCAGATTTCAGGGGAAGGCCTGGGTAGCAAGGCAGTGTGGCCCTGTGAGAGAAGTGAGATGGAGAGAGTGCAGCTGAAAGTGCAATGGAGACCACAGGAAGTTGGAGATACTAGGAATGTGAAATATCTGCTGAGGAAAGCAAAAGACAGTGAGTGGAGTCAGCCCAAGAAAGAGGCCATGTGGATTACAACTAACAAGGTCACAGGGGCATGTCCACTCAAGCACTTTGGTATTAACATCTAACCACAACCTGCTCTAGATGCTAGACATGGAGCTACAAGATTTAATGATTTCCCTGCTGGGTTTCAGTCTTGCTTTGTTTCAATTCTCTTCTATCCTCCTATTTTGCCCTTTTGGAAAGGGAATATTTACTGCATCATTGTATATTGGAAGTATTTAACTTTCTTTTGATTTTTACAGAGGCTCACAGCTAAGAGTTTTTCATGAGTCTCAGAGAGACTTTGGACTTGAACTTTTCAGCAATTCTGGAACTGCTAAAATTTTGACAGCTCTTAGAGTCAGAGTAAATTCATTTTATTTAATGAGATGGACATGAGCCTTTGGGGGAAGAAGGGCAGAATGTTACAGTTTAAATCTAAAATGTCCCTCAAAAGTCTCATGTTTTTTAAAGTTAATTGGATCATGGGGTTGCTATATTCATCAGTGGATTCACTGATAAATTCATAGCTCATTTGCCATCAGGAGTTTGGGGCTTGGTTAGAGGCAGGTCACTGGGTATGACTTGGAGGGTATATTGTTGTTCCTGGCTGCCCTTTTTTTTCCTCTTCATTTCCTGGCCTAAATGATGGCTTTCCTCCACCAGACCCTTCTACTGTGCCATTTAGACTTTATGTTCAGCCTGCTGTGGACTGAACCCACTGAACCTGTGAACCAAAATATACCTCTTCTTCAATTGCAGATGTCAAGTATTTTGTCCCAGTGTTGGGAATACAATTAATACACTTGACTAGTATTTTCATTAATCCAAAAATCATATATGGGTCCAATAAACACACTTTAAAAGTTAAAATTATCTAACTGTAAAAGGCATTTATGTTTAAACTTTCTGGGCCAGTGAGATGGCTCAGTGGCTTAAGCACCTGCCTGGCAAACGCGAGGGCCCGAGTTCGACTCCTGGAACCCACATATGAAAAATGGGCCGGTGATATCGCTCAGTGGCATGGGCGCCTGCTGGCGTGCGAGGTCCTGAGGTCGACCCCCCGGTACCCACAAAAAAAAAACAAAAAAATTAAAAAAAAAACAAACTTTCTAACAGAAGATCATTCCAACTATAAAATCAGGTAATTTATAAGGTATTGAACATTCTGTTATTAATGTATTATTTCACAGTCAAATCAGTGTACAGCATGGATATAGTACAGATATCCGTATTGGAAATTGGATGAGCTTGTCTGCGGGCCTCCATCTAATTGTGAAGATTTTACTGGCAGGACTGGGGATATAACTCAGTAGTAGAGCACTTGTCTAGCACATACGGGGCCTTTGGGAATCTGATCCCCATTGCTGGGGGAAAAAATAGACATAACTGACACTAGAATAGAATTTTCCAAAATTGCTAGAAACAAGAGCCCTTGCAATGTTCCCTTAGCAAAGGATAGTACAGCCAAACAAGAAGCTATTTAACATGAAAATTCAAAGGGCACATCATAGCTTTGTCTATATTCCAGAAGCCTGCTAAAGTAGAAACAATTCTTGTGTAATCCAGCATTGCTTGAATATATTTTAATACAAAAATACTTTTTCATTTTTTCCTTTTCACTTAACATCAATTAATGTCTTAGAGCGGCATAGGTGATACATGCAAAATATTTAACAAGGTTAAAAAGAAGGCACAGAATAATTAGACAGATATTTAGTTAGAATGACCATGAAACTGGTAATTGTGAATTGTGTGTTGGGGAGAAAGATCTTGTTTTAAACTAAGATCTTATTTGATAATCTAATTCTATCAATTTCCAAAGTTGCTGTAATTTATCAGATTATTTTGTTTATATTTGATGGACTTGAATGATGCTGACATGATGCAAATAATTTCAAAAACATTTTATGTATGTTTGTCACATGTTCCCAGCCTCATATCCATTTTGCTAAGTGTAAAAACAAATTCATTTTTAAGAGTGGCACTTTTTTAACGTGTGAATGTTTAGTCCTAACTTAAAAAACAAAAATCAATATTTGAATCTTAACAGAAGTTTTAAGAAATAAATTCATGAAAATAAGTAAGAACTAAAGGAACAGAAGTTTTCATTAGCTATTTAAATATCCCTTAAGTCTTATTAAAAAAATAAATAGCAAACATTTCTTACTATGTTATTTTCCTCCAACAATTATTACTTGTCTTGGGAGTACAAACATTTACTTATATGACTCATTTGGGTTTCTTGTTTCTATAATTTTATGATATAATAATCTTTAAAATACATACATATATATGCATATATCTAGAAAAATAATCTCTGACAGACATGTAAGAAATTAACAATTATTAAAAAGCATAAAGGCTCTGAAAACTGGTTGGATGAGGGAATAAAAATCCTACAAGAAATTTCTACTGTTCATCATTTTATATTGTATGGTGTTTGAATATATGACCTCATTAGACATTCCCAAAAGAAATAAACAAATGAATTAACATTTTAAGAAATAGGATAAAGAAAATGTAAACGTAAACTTTGGACAAAAGAAAACTAAAGGAGAATGTGATCAAGTGTTGGTCAAAAAATGTGAAAATAAAAGGAATTACTCAAACATGAAAAACAAATGACAGATTTTAAGAGTTACTTTCTGATGTGTAGAGCAATGAATCTGAGGCTCTTCTTTTTGTTGTTGGTCCTGAATGATGAAAGGCTCCCATCTGGGGGCTAGTGTCCATAAGAAGTAAATTGCTAACATCCTGATACAAAGCACTTAGAAATGATTCAGGGCCCCAGGAAGAAAGAAAGTGTTAGTTGCTCTTGCCAGCAAATGGTTTGGTAGATATAAAGGTTTGTTGAATTTGTATATAAGTAGTAATGCCATACTTCCTTTTATCTAGTACAGAAACTTGATTGAAGATCTTCAGCAGATGATTCAATCTATTAGAATATAGAACTCAGTTCTGTACATGGGACAGTGTTCTTCAATGGTTTAGAAATCAATCTTTCTCATCTTTACTCATCACCACCTGCACACACTGCTCTACTCTGCCAAAGATTAACCACCTTCAATGGTGCCTTCCACAGTGAGATGTATTTTATTTTATTTTCCTAGTTACACAGAATTCTCTCACAGGCTCCCTTTGCAGTTAGTTGCAAGTTATGTTTTTGCCTTATGGCTAAACAAATATGGTGTACTACTCCTTGGCCTGGTCAGATCACCTCAGTCTTTGGTCTCCATCTTCTGTTCTGCAGTAGTTTAGGAGGCCATGTGTTTGTTTAAAACAATATTCCAGAAGGAAAGGTCTCGGATCTGTCCAGAAAGATCTCATAACAGAAGACTCAATTTATCCCTATATAACAATTGATTCAAGATTATTAGAGATCCAAATGTGTGGCTTGCTTTATTGTGCTCTTAAGAAATAGAAAACAGCCGGTGAGATAGCTCAGCGGCATAGGCACCTGCCCGGCAAGCACAAGGTCCTGAGTTCGACTCCTGGTACCCACATAAAGGAAGAAAAGGGCCGGTGATATCGCTCACCAGCACGGATGCCTGCTGGCACGCGAGGTCCTGAGTTCGACCCCCAGTACTCACAAAAAAAAAAAAAAAAGAAAGAAATAGAAAACATATAAAATTATCTGTGAAGTTCTGGACAGTCTTATTATTATTGTTGTTTTTGGAGTAACTGCCAAGCAATGGTCAGGTATAACAGCTAGAAAAAGTAGCTTTTTAGATGACTACAAAAGCCAGATACCTTCAAAATGTTTCCTTAACTTCTCAGTTCCATTTTCCTCTCATGAAGAGACAGTATGGTAAGTTGGTGGTCATGTTCTTGTAGCCCATAGCAGGGATGATTTAATACACCTAGTAAGCTACCTGCTAGGGTGCCACCTAAGGTCATAACACTGGAATCATGGAGAATTTAATGACTCAAGCAATTTTTTTACATGGCAATATGTGCTCGATGGATGATGAATAGTACTGAATTATAATGTACAGTGTCAATGCTAAATTTTAAGTCTCTAAAAAATGTGATAGAAACAATTAGTAAAGGGCACTCTCGACTTACCTGAGCAGCAATGCATCTCTGATTCTCAGGGCACTCTTTCGAGCAGTCAGGCCAGAAGATGAATCTTTATTTCCTGCAAAATTTAGTTCTAGCTCAAGCTAATGGGAACATGATCTTAAGTAAAATCTCATATTTTTTATATAATGTGATTCTGAAACTTTGTGACATAGAGTCAATAACAACAACAAAAAGATTAGTTTTTTATACAGCACTCATGGTGTCTGTTCAGTCTTCTCACTGTTTTTGTGTCCCAATACGAGGAAAATTCAGGGGCTCTGTGCAAGGATAGGACAGTACATTTTAGCAGTTGAAGTGAACCAGTAGACAGAGAATCATATGAGAAAGGCAAACAGGCAGGAGTATTCTTCCTGGCATTGGAAACACCTAAAAGTCTGCTGTTGGCTGAATCATTTAGTGTCTTTGAACTGCAATTTTCTCATCTGTGAAATGAAGGAAAGAACATCTGCACTTTGGCACTATCTCAGAATTATTGGGAAATTAAACAGATGAAAGCTGTAGGCTGAAGTGTGTTGAGCTCATGAAAAATAAAGAAATGAGGAAATCATTCTAAGTGTATTGTATTCTTTTCATCATGAATTTTCAAAAATGAAGATAACTTTTTAAAAGAATTATGTAAATCTGTATTTCTCTTGGAAACAAAATAAAGGCTCAATTACCATTCCTAAATTAGAAAAGAGTTGGTGGAGGGATAAGGTTCAGAGGTAGATGGAATGTGGGGATGTGGCTCAGTGGTAGAGTGCTTCCCTACTGTGTGGAAGGCCCTAGGTTCAATCCTCATTTTGAAATAAATAAATAAAATAAATAGAAAAGAGAGCTGCCAAGCTGGAATCTATTTTACAAATCTACTTTAAACTAGACAGGATCCAGTAGTTCTTTCCACTTTTTTGAGATTCTGTCACTGTAATATTTTCTTAGTTATGGTCTTCTTCAAAAATATATGAGTTATATTTGTTTTGTTGTTGCATAGTTTAGTATAAAGTATATGTAATCTTTCCAATTCACTGGTTAAAAACAAGAAAAGAAATAAAATGAGGACAAGTTACATATGGCTAAAATTAAACTGATTTTAGAAGACAAAAGAATATCGCAACCAAAATTCTGTATAAGATAAATGAACTCATAAATGTGTTTAACCTAAAGAAGGTAAAATGAACAAGGATTATAGTGGTTTTCTGGGTAGTATCCTGTATTTCCCTACTTTAATGAGAGACTTGTTCCTACAAGAGCTCTATCCAGCAAGACATGATAAAAAGGATTATCTTAAACTCTCCATGATTCCTTAACACCATAATGGCCTTACTTCTCATTCCTCTCTTCAATGTCAGTCTTTATCATAGTCAAAGTAGGTGGTAATAGCATTTTACAGTTACTTAGAAGTAACTGGAAATCAGTGAATAATTCATGATTTTTATGTTCCTCATACGAAAAATGTGAAAATGGACCCAGTGATCTCTATCCTTTTCTTCCCTTCTAACTACAGTTCTTTGATTTGAGACCATGTCATTTGAATACTATTTCTTGCCCAAAACTATTCTTTTTGGACTAGAGATAAGACTTATTTATGTTGCTCAACTTAACCCCTCAGTAGAATGTCCCCATTGGATGTTTTAGAACCATTTCCATCTTAAAACACTGTTTTTGTTTTGTTTTGTTTTGTTTTTTATACTTTGTTAGTGCTAGGTATTGAGCTCAGGACCTCATGTAGGTTAACAAGCACTCTCCCACTGAGCCTTAACCCCTGCCCCTCAACTTATAAACATGTTTAAATTGATAACCTAACTATACATTTCTTCCCCCTAAATGATGGAGAACGTTCCCTTCTTACTTTATTTTTCTGAAAAATTGTGTGTGTGCTCAATAAACTTAAGAAAAAACTGTCTATCTTGCTATATTCTAGTAATTCTTGAGTAGGTCAAACTGAAGGTCAGTAGTAAGCAGGTAGATGTCACTTGTATGGCTTTCCAAACTATCAGATAATGTGCAAGTCTGGGTAGACAATCATATTTTTCTTTTAGACATCGTATATTTTTATCTTTTTACTAGTATCACTGAAAATGTCACAGTAGCATTTTCTAAGAAAGAGAATGGACACCACAATAGTAAATCAAGAATTTACAGAACAAGATTATTTGAGTACTTGAGGTAGTAAAATTTGAGTTCTAAACTTTCAAAAATTTAACTCAGATTTTTCCTATATCTCAAATTTTTGTCTACCAACTAGACATACATGCAAAAATAACACTAAAAACCTACAGATTTGGGCTTCGGGATCTAAATTTTGTCTCCTAATGACCACAAGGTTTAACCCAGTCATTGAGTTTGTTTAAACATTTTTCTCTTCTGCGTTAGGTACAGTCTTTCTGATTGTTCTTTTAGATAGTTGGTATCCAAAAAATTGTCCAAAAAACTAATGCCTTTTACCAAAAGACAAAACAATTTCCCCAGGACTTAAAGCAGTGTGAGGCAATGCCATGTACTGAAAGTATGCACTTCGTTGCAGACAGTAATCTGAGCGTGAAATGTTGTTAAGGTTGAAGTGAGCAAATCACTTCAAACATATATATAATGTTCCTTCACTTTGTAACAAAGCCTTTCCCTTTTCATATAAAAATTTGTTTTGCTACCTAGATCAATCCCAAGGAAATCCCCTTAAATCTTTACTCCATGGAACAAATATAAGGAATTCTTTTTTTTTTTTTTTTGTGGGGTACCGGGGGTTGACCTCAGGACCTCGTGCGCCAGGAGGCGCCTGTGCCGCTGAGCAATATCATCAGCCATTTTTTTGCATGTGGGTACCAGAAGTCAAACTCAGGACCTCGCGCTTGCCAGGCAGGTGCTTATGCCACTGAGCTATCTCACCAGCCCGGGAATTCTTAAAATGGAAAATTTCTTATGAAATATGTAGAAAATTGGAAATGTTCAAAAAGGTATAAGCACTCTAATGGACATTTCAACAAATAGAAATTTAGGAGGACTTCACTGAGATTGTAATCTGAGAAATATAAATGATTCTAAATAAAAGACAAATGGTGCAATAAAGATTAAAGCAGAAGAAAAAATTAAGAAAATGCTAGTCAATAAGTAAAAATACTAGTCAATACAAAATTTAAACTCCATTAATTTTTGTATATTACCAAAACTTTCATAAAATATTTCATATATTTCACAAATAAAATAAAAACATAGAAAAATACTTTTTTTTCAAATTGTCCTACTTGAAGTTGCTTATTGCTAAATGGTTAGAAAGAAAAATTCTCTTCAAACACATGCATTATACCTATTAATAGTTTTACTACTCAGATGGATGTTGTATAAAATATGTATGATTTTAAAAGAAAACATATGTGTTTTTTTTTAGTATCTTTCCCTAACTCATATTTAATTTCATAAATCATCCTTAGCTAACACTTAAAAAAATAAATGCAAATATAGTAAGTGTTATACTAGTAACTTCGGAGCTCAAGAAGTTAGGATCCTTAAAACTGGAGAATAACTTTTGTTTCATTGAATGGAGAAAACTACTTTCCAGTTTAGTAGATGAGGGACTGACTCTTCAGTTGGAATAAGGCAGGAATGACAGAAGGTCAAACACAACAATACTTGCTGACTTCTAATGCCAGGAACACCTTGAATATTGCACTAGATCGTGTAAAAATAGCCACTGTCCTGGCACACACAGGTCCAGTTCGTGGTGTGTTAAACAGTAATACTTTGCCCTGATGGAGCACCTTTGAGCCAAAAAGCTTTCATGTGCATTATTCCATTAACCTCACTGCATTGTTATGGGAAATGTGTTTATTTTTTGAGATAACATTAAAATATATCTGTAAAAGAACACTTCAAGTCTCTGCAAGGTTCTCTTCTCTTCCAGCCAACACATTACCTTTTAAAAATCAATAGTGTTTTCTCTCCTTATGTTATCATATTTCAAAACTGTAGTAGCTAATAAATGTTAGCAAAAAATTTTCAAGGATGTCCTCTTCCTAAATGACAAGGCCCTCATCTTTGTCCTGCCCACTTAGATCAACAGTATTATTTCAATTCTTTGAAATAGTATTGGGTTTATGGATTTTGTTCAGATTTAGTTTTGAGTGGTGTCTATGTACATAAATTAATGGAAAACAAAAAAGAAATTTATGACCAGATGATTGAATTAATTCATGTGTTTTCAAAGCAGCTGATTTCATGCCTTGCAATTGGATCAAATATTCAGAAATAACAGTTAAGCCTAATGTGTTTTTTCTGCAACACTTTTTCCAAAATGTTGTCCATACACCAGCCCCATATTTTATTCTCAAATTATTGTTCAATCTACAAACTCTCTTGAAATTCTCCACATTTCTTGAAATTTGCATTTCTTTTGCTACTCCCCTGTTTTCAAATGTCCATCTCCAGCTGTGCAACCCTTTTAGGTGAATTTATACATTTCCATAACCAATAATTGCTTTACTTTTTACCTTTCTTTTCCGATTCCTGTTACATTAGGATCATATATTGTTCAAATTATTTTGTTATGCATTTTTCTAAATGCATTTTTCTTAATTTAACATGAATTTTTGCAAAACAAATATTTGACTTCTGAACCTCTAACAGCCCAAGGATTGTATAATGATTTTATGTCCTGTGTAAATACTAATTAACTGTGTGGCCTGAAATAAAAGCCCCTTCTCTTTTCAGACCCGTTCTCTTTGGTGCTAATTAAAAATATTAATACTTTGGTTTTCAGATTCTTCAGTCTCAGTTTTGTCAATGAAAGTTTCCAAAGTCCATAAATTGCCTTTATTTTTACTTTTAGTTTCTCTAAAATAAGTGACCATTTGTGAAGCTAGTGTTTTTCTTTTTTGAGGAATCTATTAGTGCTCAATATTTTGCATGGACCCGTATAAATTCCCATGTGTAAGTTGACCACTTACGCATTTGCCTTTTTTTAATCTTAGTGATTTGGCTTCCCTCCTACTTTTCACAGAAACATTTTATCCTTTCCTACTATTCTTTTTGTAACTCTAAAAGATTTAAACTTTCAACAGACATCACAGTAATATTAATATAACCATACACACCCAATATCTCTATCTTGCACTTGTTCTTATTTCATCAGAATTGTTCAGTTGAGTATTTTATGCTCAACTCTTTTCAGACATTTCATATGTCCTATATGCTAAAAAGTGATGGGTTTGGCCAAGTATGGTGATGCATGCCTATAATCCCAGAACTTCGAGAGAATGAGGCAGGAAAATGGCAAGTTCCAACTCAGTGTGGGCAACTTAGTGACTCAGCAAGATCGCCTCTCAAAATAAATAGAATAGAATAGAATAGAATAGAATAGAATAGAATAGAATAGAATGAAATAAAATAAAATAAAATGAAATAAAATGAAATGAAAAAATAAAGGCTGAAGATATAACTCACAATAAAGATTCTGGGTTTAATCCCCAATACCACAAAGAATAAAAAGACGTGTTCATTAAGAGTTAATTTTCTGATGTTTCCCTTCAACTGAGTCAATGATTGTGTGTTGCCTAAATAAAGCTAAGTGAGAAAAGATATGCAAAAGATCTAACACTACATCAAGCACACAACAAGTATTCAATAGATGGCGGCTATTAGTCTTACCACTATCATTGCCTCTTTAAGACCTCATTACTGAACTTAACTCTTAACTTTAGGTCCAGTTAGTTTTCCGTGACAACTCTTGTAAACAGGATATTTTGTCTCTAGTTAACAAATTGGGAAAATGAAATCTATAGGGTTCAAACAATTTAGCTGACATCAAATAGTCAACAAATAAATCTAAGTTTGTCACAACCACTTGTCCATGCTTTGCTGTGATAACACCAACTCATTTACCCAGCTGCAGCAATTATTATTAATCTTTTTTTTCATTTTTTATAGTGTTGCCCTTGCTCCCCAGGTCACATTCACACTTACTTCCAATTATTGGTAAAAAGACTGGAAGGTAGAAATTAAGATTAAATGAAGGACTCATTAAAATATTGACTTTTCCTCACTTTCGGTTTTGCCTATTCTATTTCTGTTCCAGTCATAAAGAATATTTCTGTATATTTCTGCCATATGCCCTGCCTTTTCTCCTTCCTCCCTTTCTTTCTCTTCTTTTCTTTTCTTTTTCCTTTTCTTCTCTTTTTTCTTTTCTCTTTCTTTCTTTTTCTTTCTTTCCTTCCTTCCTGTCTTCCTTCCTTCTTTCCTTCCTTCCTTTATAGTGGAGATTGAACCCAGGTCCTCACACTGAGCTACATCCCCAGCAATTTATTATTATTATTTTTAAATGTTTATTTGTAGACAAGTTCTCATGAGGTCACTAAGTTAATCAGGCAAGGTTCAAACTACAGTCCTCCTGCCTTAGCCTTCCAGAGTTCAGGGATTACAGGTTTATACTGCCATACTTAGCTCTTTTCCTGTTTTGATACCATCACTTTATGTCCAGATGGAATGAAATGCTCCCTTTCCTTTGGTCTTCAATTTCCACTCCACATTCTACTTTAAAAATCCAGGGCTGGTGAGATAGCTCAGCAGCATAAGCGCCTGTCTGGCAAGCACGAGGTCTTGAGTTTGACTCCCAGTAACCACATATGAAAAAACGGGCTGATGAGATAGCTCAGTGGTACAAGCGCCTGCTGGCAAGAACGAAGTCCTGAGCTCGACTCCCGGTACACACATAAAAAAAAAAAAAAAATCCAAATCTTCCTTTAAAGTACAACTGAAATTCCAAATCTACCTTAGACCTCCTAGATCTTCCAAATCAGAGCTAACTGCTTGTTCCTCTATGTGTCTGAATGGTAACTATATTAGAATGGCAAGTAATTTTACAGTCTGTTTACTGCCTGTGCCAAGAATATCTTCTCTGCCCTTGCAGACCCTATCTCCACGTTACTGTGTGCTCTAGATTTCTGGGATGGCAACCGTACAGGGAGCCCTTGGCACGTGGCTTCTCTTCAAGTTCACCAGTGGAGAACACCTATGGGAGATTGGAGGGAAGGTGGCAGAATTCTGAGGTCGGGATGTTTCCTCTGTTGCCTCCCACTAGCCAAGGTGCTGGATGCTGGCTACATTTCTCACTGTAAGTTCAAAGCTTCTGTGGGGAGGCTTGCCCTCTCCAGCAACACTGTTCTGCTCTTTCCTCTCCTAGAACGATAAAAAGTAGCCAAATTTTTGCTTGCGCCATAATGTAACATCATCTCCTATTTTCCTATATCCTGCTCACGTATCCTGTTCTGTGTCTCCCTAATTTCCTGCTGAGGCACGTCTGATGAACTTCTTCACATATTTCTTCTAAGCTTATGATTTTATAAGGCACGTTATTACATTTATTACAAATGTGTCTTTGGGATGAGTTAATAAACTCTGAATGATGTCAATAGTAACAGCTAACGTTTAACACGAATCATCTTTCACTCTCCAGAGGATGATGAATGTATTAAACTAATGTAATTATCATTACTAGCTAAGTAAAACACAAGATGGTAAGCAGATACCAAAAGGAACTTGCTCAGGTCATTCGAGTGGCTGAGAGATGGTTAAGAGTCAAGTCTGCCCAATGTCTAACATCTAATCTCTAGGCCTGAGTCAGAGTTTTTAAACTTCAGTATGCATCAAAACCACCCAAGCACTTTGAAAACACACTAGCACCCTGTCCCAGAGTACATGATATTAGAGGAAAGCAAAGCCCAGGAATTGGGATTTCTATCAAATTCCTAGGGGATGTTGACATGCCCGTCTGGGTGCCACATTTCAAGAACAAGTAGTCTGCTTTTTACACGATCAGTAAAGGAGCTGATCAATTATGTGAAGGACAAAAAATTTAGGACTAGTTTCCAACTCACTGCCTACCTGAAAGTCAGAAGAACCAAGGGGATATTATTGTGTATAAATTCTCAATACAATATAAACCAATTTAGCTAGAATTTTATGAGCAACATTTGGGTGTTGGAGTAATTTTCTGATGTTATATATCACAAAGAAGATACAGTAAAGAATTCATTCTGATCACGCTAACAATTCAGTAAACAAATATCTTTAATATAATAACTGGTAAAAAAAAAGTGAGATACAGAGAAGGGGGAGAGAGAGAGAGAAAAAGAGAGAGGGGATAGATTGCCAATGAAGCACAATAGATGGAAAAATTATGTTTAAGGGAAGCTGATAAATCCAATCTCAAAGAGAAAATAATGGAACTAAGTACTCAAGAAAAAGGAGTCATTCTCCAGGCAAACAAAAAGAGACAAATATTTTTAGAATAAAACATCCCATTTGAGGATGCACACAGAGGGAACTGGAGAATAATGTAACAACTTTCTGGTATCCAATGTTTACAGAAAACAAGTGTGAATAGATATTTTGCCTTCACTAGAGATGGGTAGGAAATCTTTGCACATATAATTTATTTCAAATACTGAGAATCTCCTACATGGTAGGCCCTGAGCTTGGCGTCAGGACTACAGTAAAGGCCTGCCCTTAAGGAGCCTGCATTTTAGATGACTCACATCAGCTACATACAGCACATTACGGAAAACACACAGAGTTTGAATTTAGTCTCAAACAAAATATATTTTGAAAATGATCCAGGAGTGCAACAGCACAGGCCTCACCTCAGAATATGTGTTTATTTTATGATGTAGTAGGGAAAAATATTTTCTATATTTTCCTATAAAGATATAGGCTTTGCTTAGAAGATACACAATTCCTCCTTGCATAGTATAAGATCTAGCTGACACACATGTGGCTTTTTCTAGAGGAAAATTTCTTTTCTGTCAAAAGAAACTATGTGAAGGTGGCAAAGGTGAAGATATTTTCATCAAAAGCTGACTCTCATTCCAACTGCTCAACACAGCTCCATTCCACATCCTTCTGAATGGTTTTTAAACTAAGTAATTTAAAAAAGTGACAAAAAATGGCCCATTAATCTTCCGCTGCATGTTATAATTTAACTCCAGGTTTAGCGTAAGAAAATATTATTTACATTGATTTAAAATATGCTTTATGGCTGCATATATTATAAGCTAAGACATTTTAAAATTATTGGCTGGGCTGACAGGATGAACTACACAGAGCTTATCAAATAGAACCTCCATGCAATCTGTTCCTCACATCATATTGGTCTTGGAAGAAATATATGCTTTATTCAATGTGTGATGTTTTTCCAAAACCCAAAACACACTCTTCTTTATTCAGGAGTTGTAATCATAAAACTATCAGCCAAACATCATTATACAGATAACTCAGTCCTGTATTAAATATCCTGATGATATTATGGCATTTCACTAATTTGCTAAAGTAGGATAATGGTATGCTCAGTCTGACCATGAGGAATTATTTGTAAATTCACTCCAATACTTTGATATATATTTTGAAGGACTTAAATTGTGGTCTCTGGGATCCAAAAAAAGGGGTTCAGACTTGCCTCTTACTACAGCTATGTGAACTTGACTGAGTCACTTGGTTTCACTGAATCTCACCTTCCTAATCTGTAAAATGGAAATATTAATACAACTCAAATTCTATGGTGTTATGGCTTGTGTCTAGATGTCCCCCCAAAGCCTCATGCAGTTATAGGTGGGGCTTTTCAGAGGTGGCTGGATGTAGAGTGTGTGATGCTGGGATTAAGGCTGTGTGATTACTAAACCAGTCCACTGATTGGTTAGGGATAGCTCCGTGTGTGGACAATGGGAAGGCCCATGCTGGGTGTGAGTGCTACCTGGCCTAAGGCTGTATAGTCTGGATAGAATATAAGGGACAGAAAGAGGGCTGCTGTTGCCACTTGCTGTTTGTTTCCTTGCTATTTCACTGCTTTGCTGCCTTCCTGCCTTCTGCCTGCCGTGAACTGTTTCTCCTCTGCGATGTCCCTCTGCCATGCTACCCTCCCTTGGAGCCAGCTGACTATGAACTAAAACCTCTACAAACTGTGAGCTAAATAAATCTCTTCCCTTTTAACTTTGGGTGGCAGTTATTTTGTCTCAGCAACAAGAAAAGTAACTAAGATACATGGTTAAAAATTAAATATGGTAATTTATTTACCTCTTGACAGAAAAGAGCAGTTATTCCAATGCTCATTCTGATGAATGTGGTTGCTAAGATTACTGAAAACTTGTTGTGTGTTCTGTGTTTAAGAAGCCAGAATTTCAAGGCAGTTTTCCACCCTTACTCCAGTTTTACCTTTATACTGGCAAAAATATAGTAGCATTTCTGGGCAAGAGGCCCAATTAGTGTTTCAAATATACAAGGTCTATAAAAGGTGTAGCATAGCTTTAGAGTCCTCCTTTAGACCTCTATTTTCTTCCCTCTTGAGTAAGTCTTACTATTGCTCCTTGTAGGCACCAATGACCTCACTGGTCTTTGGCATCTGTTTGCTCATGAATAGAGAGCAGAAACTCAGGACAAAGGGCTTCCTTTTCCACCCGTGTTGCTAAGAACTATTTTAGAAAAGATGATCTTAAACAGATGAGATTACAATTTGTATGATAAATGCATTGTATGAAGAAAAGAATACCTCTTCTTTCTCTGTTTATTTATACAGACACTTCACTTGAGATGCCTTTCCATATCCCAGAGAAGAGATGTTTCCACACTATTCAGGTACTAGAACATGATGACATGGGAATTTGCAACTGCATGCTTAATTCTACTATTTCAGGTGGAATCATATTATTGAATGTCTCCTACCTAAAGAAACACACTTCCAGATAGAATGTTATTCCCTCAGGTCAGACCAACTGGCCAACTGAAATGCTTGATTTTATCTTCAAGTTAAAACCAAGTAAAATTGCTGTAAATCTACACTGCTACCATCCTATCTTCTGTTCAAAACCTGCATAGAGCACTCAAGTAGCAATATATATATATATATATATATATACACATATATATACACACACATGTATATGTATATATATGTATATATATGTATATATGGACATATGCATACATATGCATGTATATAACATATATATGCACAAATGTGTACAGTATTTATACACACATAAGCACATATACATATGTATACATGAATAATACATTAATTTTATTTTACATATATATATGTTTTTATTTCTGTGGTACATTAAATTACAGCACTGTATCTTCCCTTCTTCATTTAAATGATTCCCTTTTATTTGAAGGGCTATTGTACATTGTTATATTTTCCAAAATTATCTAGAATAATGCTATACATTTGGTATATAGCTCCTTAATAGGAAATACTAATTATAGAATATTAGTAATTCTCAGCAGGTGCTCTCTGAATCCTGAATCCTAGGAGAAACTTCATTAAGAATAGAATTCGTAGTCAAACAAATTTGGGACCTGCTACTTACATGCCTCCCTCTTAATTCACTATGACTATATCAGAAGCTGCATATTAAAGAAACAGTTTCACTTTGCCTAAACTAGTATTTTATACACACACGCACAAACACTGACACACACATGTCAGCTTCACAGGCAAAAAACTTTTTCCATCTTAATTGCAATATCTCTACTTCCACAGTAGTACCTGGCTCTTAGTACACACCTAATGAATACTTTAATGAGTTTGGATATATAATCCTTTTTTACACCATAAAAACTATAAGAACGTAGTACAAGATATAATATTGTTATTTGTTTAGGAAATATACCTCTCTGCTAGATGGAAACATGAAATAATCATAGTAATCACAATATCAATTTTAAACTAAAATATATGATAACATCTTTTAAAAATCTATGTAATAGCATATTTAATAGTGATAGCAAATGAGCTACAGTTGCTTCAGAAAACATACTAAATCTACAACTTCAGTCCAAAACAACTGTCAGTTCACTTGTCCTCAATCCCTAGTACTTTTAGGGTAGAGAGAATAGGTGGCATAAATTTGCTTTCTGTCATAATATATTACCTGTGGAATTATATTTTATTGGCTAGAAATAAGAATTACTTTCATTATTACACTACATTTGATAAAATAAGAATATTGCAGGATTTTTTCTTACATGAATTTTATTACATCTAAAATTTACTTGTGAGATTCAGATCAAATGTCACATCAATTTTCTAGACTGCTTAATATGTGATGCTGCTACAGATTTTAATTTCCATGTGACAAGGGAAAGAAGCAGAGAAAAATGACATAAGTATACTCAGCATCACTGTCTACTAATATTTCCGCAAATTTGGTAGGAAGTTGTATCTGTACATAGAACAACTTTCCTCATATGAAACTTAGACTGAAATTTTCTAGAACTTCGTAAAATGTGTGCTTTGATTTTACCATAACTAAAAGTTTTCCATCTTCCCTCTTCTAGGTTTTCCCTGAAGACTGTCATTTGACTTCCTAGAAGTTACCCTCATGGCTTGAGAAAGAAAGTATAACTTAATAGGAAAAGCTAACAGGTAATGTAAGGTTAACCCCTCATCTCAGACACAGAAAAGATACATGGAGATTTTCCATTCTCTGCTTTATTTCTTTCCTTATATTTACAGTTTTTGAATAAAAACATGCTGTCTAACAAGTTTTCCAATAGTTTATAAGTATTGTTGTTGTAATAGCAGAATATAAATAATATCTATATGTACATAAACTTTAATAATGAAATATATATATACTTGAAACAATACAAATTGGTGTTAGCAAATGCTAAGTGGGATTAGCAATATAAAAGGTATGAAAAATGACTGGTTCATATACTGAGGGATTTATTTGTGTCTTTTTTTCTCTCACTCTTACTCAGTCCCTATACAACTAAGGAATACATTTCAACATGTTGGGCATGTTTAGATGTTCAGTTTGCATCTGTGGAAAAGAATAAAGATAATGCCTCTGTTGAGTTAAATATTACATTAGAGATGAGTCTGAGATCAGGTTTAGATTCATGTAAGTCATACAATAGTTGACATTAGTTCCAATTACAGACATAATGGTGAGGTGTAATATATTTTGGATCAATTTCCTTTGAAGTATCTATTGTCTTAAAGTTAGTTCAATCACACTCAACAACTTTTCAATAAACCCAGAGCTTCTGAGCTAAAATTTGTCACAAGCAGTACTTGTTTCAGTGCTTTTTTTACAATTAAGTAGGTCTGCACCATTCACTAGGATGCAGGCAGATCGGGTGTCCAGCCCTTGCTATTGCACCACCCAATTTTTTTTTTTTTTTTTTTTTTTTTTTTTTTGTGGGTACCGGGGGGACGACCTCAGGACCTCGCGCACCAACAGGCACCCGTGCCACTGAGCGATATCACCGGCCCCTTTTTCGTATGTGGGTTCCGGGAGTCGAACTCGGGCCTTCGCGCTTGCAAGGCAGGCGCTTAAGCCGCTGAGCCGTCTCACCGGCCCCCTGCACCACCCAATTTTAACGTAGGGTAAATTCTTAAATTTTTTGAACCTTGAGGACAGTAAAATAGTAACAGTGCCTACTTCATAGTGTTGGAGAAGGGATTAAATGTTATTAAGATGAGTTTCCTTTCATCTGGGAAACATTCATAAATGTTGCTGATGTCATCATTATTAGCAGCAACAGTGGCATGAGCATTATGATGATGACAGATAAAGGAAACATCAGCACATGGAAACCCCACATTACCACATTTCCAAAGCTATGACACTTTTCTCCTCAAGGATTCATGTTGTCAGTCAGGCTCTAAAACTGTCAAATGAGAGCAAATATAAGTCTTTACGTTTTTTCTGTAGCTATGTGTAATTTTGACATCTCCATTTCTGTCCATTTATGTCTTAGTTCAGTGTATTATTGTCACATACAGAAAAAGTTGCTCCCCAAAGAGCACAGTGTAGTAGTTTGTCAAGTAGCAAAGGCATTGAATAAACTCCTTCACACTCCAGGCTGCCTGTGGCACAGCTCAGAGGACCTCTGTTTCCCCAGCACTAGGTTACTCACATGCTAGCAATTAGGTAAAGAGTGCTTAGCATGTGGTTTGGAAAACAGAGGCAGCAACACTTAAAATTATAACACAAGCAGAACCAGCGTGAGCTCTTTCTTCTATTTCCCTACTTTATATGCTTCAGAAAAGTTCTTGTCCTTTGCACCTTAACAAGAATATGTTACACCTGCCTGAATATGTAGGTCACTCAGTATATCTGTAAAGTTCTATTTCCAAGCAATAAGAACCAGCTATGGCTGATTTGAGCAGAAAGGAAATTTTTAAAAAGGTTATTGGGCAGTAACTGGAGGCAGACTGAAAAACCAGAAGCCAAGGTGGTGCTAGCGAAATCATAAAATCAGGCCAAAATGAAGTTAAATGTTTGCCTTGCTGACCCAGCAGAAAGGATAAGAAAGCTGGCTCAGATGCTATTGCTATCACCGTTAGCCCAGAAAGGGTTTTCCACTCTCTGTTTCTTTATGTCATTCACTTCTAATTGAAAGGATAGGAAAGAGATTTAATTTACCAACTCTAGGTAACCCGACTGTCTGCCACCCTTAAAGGATACTGACAAAGACAACAAATAACGTACTTAGTATTTTCAATTTGTTTAGTGAGAGGCAAATTCACAAAGTGGAAATTTCCCAAATAAAGAAAGGAATTTCATATCAAATGCTTGGAAGTTAAAAACAATAACAAACAAATTTGGAAGAAAAAATATAAACATTGTGCTGTGAAAAGCATATGTTTGGAGTGATTCAGACTTGAGTTCATATCTTACAAAAGCTATTCAATTTTCTCCAAAGGAAAATACTATGGAAGATAATCTCTATAGAGTAATGTCATGGTGGTAACTGAACAAGGTATTATATGTAAAGTACTTGGCACAATTTTTAGCATATTATTAAATGTTTATTCTTCTTATTATTATTGACTACTTAAATGATTGCAAGAATTGACCTGGAGAGTAATGATAAATGCTAATACAGTTTTAAGTGCTACATTTATTATCTCAGCTAAGCATCTGGTGATTCAACAAATATTCCTGACTTCAGATCCATTAGTATACTGCTTTAAAGAAAACAGTTCTAAGGAATATAATGTATAAACACAGAACCAAAAATTACTCAGTTAGTAAGTAATGGTGATAAAAGCCCAACCCAGGTTTATCTCACTAGAAAAACTCTGCTTTTAACTACATTCTGAACCATTTGAATAGCCCTCACATCAAATGTACAGTATGATGCTTATAGTTAATAAATACTACATTGATTACTTGAAATGTGTTTATAAAGTAGATCTAAGTGTCCTCACTACACAGTATCTCTCTCACACACACATGCATACAAAATAAGCAAGACTGTTCTTGTTAATATTAACATTTCATGTGGTATTGGATGTGCTAATTTGATAGTAGAAACCACTCCATAATGTAAAATATATACAACATGTATTTAGCAATTGTACTTCAAAAAGCTGGAAAAATATCTAACTAACTTGAAAATAAAACAAGAGAGTACCTATCAATGTGTTATAATTATAAAACACTTAACAGATTAAAAACATTGAATAAGTGGTATTATTATAACGATGAGTTACATGATATAATTTATGTCATTTCTAAATTACATTTGACCATATGATCCTTTCCCAACACACCCATAAAGAGTTCAAGGATATTAACAGTCCACAAAACACCCCACATCTCTGGGAACCCTTCCACCTACATAATTCTGTAATCCACTTTAATATTCTTGGTGACAAAGAGCTAGCTACATGATGAGGCAGCTCCTTCCGTATTTGAACAGCTCCAAAGATCAAGGCAATAACATCTCACTGCCTGCAATGTCATCTAGTTCTACCTGGAGGAATACAACACAACAAGTAGCCTCTGTGCTTGAAAAATGGATACAATTTCAGTTTTTCAAAAGGTGAGTGTCAGGTTCATTTTTGTCAAATGATTTTGCCCACTTACCAATGGATGGCATGCTGCATAACATGTTAGGTCATTTAAAGAATTAAATGTCACCTCACTGATACTATCTTTAATATCATCAGTATAATTTATATTAGCATTTTGTCAGACACTGGCTTTAAGGGTCATAGAGAAGAGCCAAGTCTCCACTCCATGGCCTAACCACTTCTGCTCCGCACAGCACTTTCTGCTTATTTTCAGAGGGGTCAAAAATAGCCTCTTGGACTTACCAGTCCACTCATCCTCCCTGACAAGGCACCACTGAATCAAATGGAAGTCCCACAGTTAAAAGTCATAGCTAATGTGGAGCGGACATAGGCTATCCCTTGTTTCCTCTCACTTCATACTTCTAGGTCTACCTTAGACTGTTCTTGCTAATGTTAAAATCTCATATAATATTAATTAATTGTGCTTATCTGCTAGCAAGTATACATCTAAAACACTATTTTTTTAAATTTTTATTTTAAAGAGAAAAAATAGAACAAAATTTCAAAACAACATAATAGGAGGTTAACAATAGTTCATACATTGCATAACGTTATCTTTAAATTAGTTACTCAGAGTATAAGACATTGGCATTCAATTGTCCAAACAATTTTAGCACAAACCTTTCTTTTCAATGAACTAAGAGAAATTAGTAGTATATCTATCTTAACTATCATATATATATATATATATATATATATATATATATATATATTGTTTTTTTTTTTTTTTTTTGCTTTTCCCTTCCTTCTTTTCTCCATTTCCCCATCCCAGTTTCTCTTTCCTTTTGAACAGTTTCTTCCCATTTCACAACATCTATTGTACATTTTGGATCTTATCTACTCTTTCAGCTTCTCACACTAGGCAGACAATATGACGTTTAGACATGTGTGTCTGGTTTATTTCACTTATGAGTATGGTCTCGAGTTGCATCCATTTACCTATAAAACTCTCCAGTTTATCCTTCTATATGGCTGAGTAGTACACCATTGTATAAAAATACCATATCTTTTTTATCCATTCCTTGGTTGATGGGCATTTGGGTTGTTGATTTCTTGATAATAGCCATTCTTTCTGGGGTGAAATGGAATCTTAGTGTTGTTCTAATTTGTAACTCTTGAATGATCAGTGATGTTGAACATTTTTTCATATATTTATTTCCTCTTTGTATTTCTTCATTTGAGAAGTGTGTGTTCATCTCAGATGTCCATTTTGGATTGGGACTTAAAACATTATTTTAAATATGGAGATGCTTTTTTGTGGTGGTGCTAGCAGTCAAACCTGGGCCTGGCTCATACTACGTATGTACTCTATTACTAAGCTACACCTCCAATACTCATCTTTTTTGTATACCATGTTTACCCTACAAAATCTCCTTTTACTACATCATAAAACTTATAATCCCTTTCATAGGGAATAGTTCATATCCAACCCTAATATAAAATAAGTTGGTTATATTTCCATACTGCCCAAAATGAAATAAATTGATTATAAAATATGAGAAAATGACTGATTATTTTTCACATATTTGTATATGTTAAAATGTCTTCTAATAGACTGGCAATATCATAGAACTTCTACAAACATATTAGAAGAAAACAGCCAAAGACAGATTAGAAGAAAACAGTCAAACTGTGCTGAAACATAACAAGATAATGAATGCTGTAAAGTATATAAAATTGTTATAAATGAGCATGGAAAATGGCTGAAGGTCATAAAGTCACAAAAGAATAAATATGAACAGCCCATAATACATGAAAATATGTTCATTTTCACTATTATCATATGAAGAAATATAATTGAAATCATTTGGATCTCATGTTTTACTTATCCCAGTGGAATAGATGGAATAAATTGGGTAATTCTGTTCCTGGTAAGAGCATAAGGAAACAGACATTAAATTGCTGATAGAAAAGTAAAGTAGTATAACCTTTCTGGAATACCATATGTCAATATGCACCAAAACTGAAAAGCAGGCATCCTACTTCTAAAAAATCATTCTAAGGAAATATATGAATACACGCTCAAAGAGATATGAGCAGCAATGTTTTTCTAAATGTACTTGGTAGCTAAATGGGGAGAGGGCAACCTAAATAGTGAGAAGTAGGGGACTGCTTAAACCAGTAATGACATACCACCCAATAATTAAAACTAATGATGCAGATTCTAACTGATATGGAATCGTGCCCATAATATACTACTAAGCAAAAAAAAATCTAAAATTTTGTTTTATACTTTGATCCAATAAGAAAAGATATTGTATGTTTATACTGTTTGTGTTCATCACCACTAAAAAAGTCTGAAAAATTACAGGGTTCGTTTATTGAAACTGGGATTTTGAGTTGCTTTCATTTGTGTATCTTCTTAATTTTTACAGTCTGCATTGTACAGTCTCTACAATGAGTCTGCATTACTTTTAGAATTAAATGTATTTTAATTTGCAACAAGAGTTTTGGATTTCTCCAATTTTTCAGCTGCTTTGCACCATGACTCAGGTTATGTGTGTAAAACAAAAATCAACCCTTTTTCTGCTTTAATCAATATGTCTTTTCCACAAATTCATCATATAAAATTGGCAAGATTTGCTCAGACTAAAATTGTTAAAGTTTGGGTACACTATACCTTTCAAAGCATTGGAAACTCTGGGATAAATGTCTTTCAAAATTTTCACCACAGTGACACTAATGTGGATGTTAAGAGGGAGATAAAGAGAAATAGAAATCATATTGAGCTAGGAAACACAAAAATGGGAAATTTGATATGTACTTTGTTTACAAAGTAAACTTCTCCAAGTGGCAACTCATTGTATAGATATAGATATAGATATAGATATAGATGTAGATATATAGATATAGATACAGATACATATATATGTTAGATGCATACATATTATATGTGCACATTGTATATATATTCCCACTGCGTTGGACTAATAGCTTATTGTGGCAGAAATAGCCAACTGTTGGCTTTATATTTATATCCTCTCCAGATTATAGAGACATTATTGCTAGAACCAAGGCAGGAATGGTATTCTCCATCTCCACGTGCTTCTGGGCATGGCCACATCACAGTTTACTGGACCAAAGAATGTGATTAGAAATGATATGAAGAATTTATATTTGAAGGACATGAGAATTTATATTTAAAACTGAGATTGGAATTTCCTCTTTCCTTTCCCTTCTGAGCCATATGACATGGAGCCACATGATAAAGACAACAGGCTCCTGGATCACTTCTCAGACAAACAGTCCACCAAACCACTGAAGTCTGTACTGACCTACAGAGATCAAGAAAATATATCTAGCGTGTCACACAACTGCAGTTTAAGTTTTATCATTTAGTGTTTCTTACCCAACACAATTTTTAGACCTCAGTTGCTCACCTATAAAATTAAGTGTCCAGATGGAATTAACTCTGGTGTCTTCACTGATTATAAGTCTACTGTATTTAATACTCAGAAACATTCTATGTATTGCTTATACTGTAAGTTAATCAATACCTCTGCCTTTTTCACAGAGGGAAGTTCTCCATGATTCTGGAGAAGCCACAGCAGACTGCTCCTTTAGTGTGAAAGAAGAGTTCAGACATGAGAGAAGGCGCAAAGACCTCACAAAGCATTTCTGACAAAGGGGAGCAACAGATGGAATGCTAAAAATTCTTACTAGTAAAGAAGACAAGAGAAATGGATAGGTGATATCAAAAGAGAATTTATGAAAAAGTAGGGAGGAGGAAAACATAGTAGCAACATCAAGTGCTTTTTGGTCCCTAAATGGATTTTACTTCCAAAAGATTCATACTGTTTATAAGGGAACAACAACAACAAAAAAAAATCCTCTGGTCACTTCTTCCAGAAGTTTCTAAAGCCTGATAGCACATCTGCAGAGAGAGGATGTTTTCGGAAGATAATCAGCTGCAAGTTGCTAAATTAAGATCAAAATGTCCTTAACCTTGAACATTTTTCAAAGAGTTTTTAGAAGAAAGAAGCTCTGTAGGGGGCTGTATAATTATGTGATTGTATCCTTCTAAGAGACTATTTACAGATAAGGAACATTTCCCTACTGTTCTTCAAAGTAAAATATATGAAATAAAATAGTTTGGTTGTATTTCTTAGGGTGATGGAAGGAGGGCTTGCAGACACTACAAACTGCCTTTTACCACTTTCCCTTTATTCCTTGTTATCAAACCTGAATTTAGGGGATCCACCACCCACCCCAACATTTTCAAAGCTAAAATAGCCAGTCATTAGTAGTGAATTCAGCTTTTGGAAAATGATTTGCTCCCTGATGTAGACACTGCCTTTTTTTTTTTTTTTTCTCCTGCATTTATTTCTTTCTGTTTGAAACAAGGAGAACACAGGCAAAGACTCAGCAGTCATCTTGTAACTATGAGGACTGCAGTGACAAAAACAAGAAGGGGGTGGGATGACCGAAGGAATCTAGTCCCTTAGTGGTGTCTATAGTGGCTGAACTAGCAGTAGCGGAACTATCACCACACTTCTTGTTACATGAGAAAGAAATGTTCAGTCACTTTGATTCCATTTCTATTAATCTAGCTAAAGTCATTACAAATAGATGCTGAGTTCACATATCAGGTTTCTCAAATCCTTCCTAGTACACCATAATTATATTCCTATTCTAGACTCTTCAGAATCAGACTTGTTTAGATTAGGTGTGAGAGAGAGAATACTCCTTTGGTAACCCTGATATTCTTAACAAATTTTAAAAATAGTAATATTTTTAAGTCTGCTTATCCTTCTAAAGAACATTCTGAGGAAAGTTACCTCAGGAAGCAGTGACTAACAGCATTTTACCCATGTATATAAGCAGAATAGTCAAGCAAAATAACCAAAGCAGAATGGTTAAAAAGTATGGTAAATTGTATATTTCAAAATATCTAAAAGAGTGAATTTCAAATGTATCCCCACAAAAATTGTAAGGCATTTGAAGCCATAGATGAGTTAATTAGTTTGATTTAATCATATCTGTTTATATGCATATATCGAAACAACACATCGTGCTCCATAAATATAATAAAAATGTGATTCATCAATTAAAAATAATAATGATTTACAAAAGGACTGTGGGCTCTGAATTAGATGTTCTAGATTTGAATTATTATTATTTTATGTGGGTACCGGGAGTTGAACTCAGGACCTCAAGCTTGCCAGCAGGCGCTTGTACCACTGAGCAATATCACCGGCCCTTGTTTTTCCTTTATGTGGGAACTGGGAGTCGAACTCAGGAGCTCGCACTTGCCAGGCAGGCGCTTATGCTGCTGAGCCATATCACCGGCCCATAAATTTGAATTCTTAATCTGCTATATACCAGTTGTATAACTTGGAAAAATTACTTAATTTCTCTGGACTTCCCATGAAGCAAGGACAATAAATAACACACACGTACCTTATTTAAACAATTAAATGGGTTAATGTAGATAAAGTTCTTATATTCTTGCTTTCAATATATTTTAGCTAGTTTTGTTACCTTTGACAAATTTAGGGTAGAGGCTTTTTGCCCTTTGTGTTCTCTGTAAACAACTCTTTCAGGACGCACTTAATTCCACACTGAAGGTGTGTTCCATAAATAAGTGATCCTCAAAGTGTGATCAGTGGACCAGTACATCAGCACCACCTGTGCACTAATTATAAATGCAAATATAGCAACTGGGGGTGGAGTCCAGAGCTCTCTGTGTTTTAACAAAACTTTAAAGCTAATCGGATGCAGGCTAAAGCTTGAGGAAATTGTCAATGGAGGCATCTGTCTGAGAGTCTCCTGAGGAGGTTCAGCAAAATAATATAGTCTCTAAGACCTTACACCTGTTCAACTGGAGCAGCTGCCCAGGAATCTGGTGCCTAAGCATGCTTGACAGGTTATTCTTCAGCACATTGCTATTTGAGAATTCTGCCATTTCTAATGCATGTTTTTCTGACCCACTGTCTTCCTTTTCTGAGAATTGTTGTTGTTGTGTAATTATTATTTTATATCTACCCCTGGATTCACTACCATATACAATAGTCTCAAATAGAGTAATTGCTGTGTCCCAAAAGTTTCATTAGAGCATCGATGATTTCTTCCAGAAGAAACACCATACTTATGAGAATGTACCATTTGAAAATTTATTTGAATTTCTTTCCCGCTTAATGAGTTTTGTTCATTTTTAATAATACATGTTAATTTTAATGTTTTAAATTTTTATCTTTCAGTGTTTCCATTTTTAATTGGAAACAGACAAAAAAATAAAATTAATAAATAATAATTTATTTTTTAAAATTTACAAATGAAAATAAATATAAGGCAAATTTAAATAATAAAACTTTCAAGTGATTTGGGAATATGATTATAATCTCATCCTTCTGAAGCTATTAAAGATTAAAACTTCAGCAAGACATTTGGGACAAGCTATATTGGTCTTAAATGGATGTAATTTTGTTGTGCAAAGTGAAAGAAATACGTTCCTTATATATAAAGTCATAGCCACAAATCTACAAAACAGCAAGCTATTGAGTTATATCTAATCAGTTATTTCCTTGTGTGTGTGCTAATATTTTTGTTTAATACCGGCTAGCAGAAGACAAATAAATATTTTTTCCTAATTTCAATGTTTTTTACCTAATTTCAAATTGTTCACATATATGTACTAAAATTGTTTAAATTGAGGAAATTATCCAATGGCCTATTTTCTACCCCATGAATCATGAAGAATACCATTTTCTTTCCATTTCTTACAATTCAAGGTCAGTCTACCTCACAGGTCTTTCAAAGAACATATTTGACAAACCATCATATTAGCAAATGATGAGTTATTAAGGGATGCTATGTCCCTGTGGCATTGTCAAGCCCTTAGCCCCAGGAAGATAAGAATGTACCAGTTTGGTCTATAGAAAGCAGTAGTGAGGTATGGTGAGTAGCTGTGGACTGATGACACATGATGTCCATGTGTACATAGAACCATCAAGCTCATGGATATACTTATTTTCCATGTTCATACTTAAGTCCATGTTATCATTAATTGCAGACAAAACAGTAAGACCTAAATGTGCACCTGTGCCATGCATAAAAATGTCTGTGAACAAATAGGAGTAAACCTGATTTTTTCAGCGTGAGACCAACCAGGTTTAAACTACCAAACCCTCTCTATATGAGGTACACAGGCCTAGTACTTCTCTCTGTGCTGCAAGCAACTCTGTGTAAGAGGAGTTCACTAGTATAATTTATGTGCTTTAAAATGTCTTTTCACATAGTAAACATTCAATATATATTGAATGGATGAATGAATTGGTGTCTTAAAACATCCCTCACCCACATCTGAGGAAAATACTATTCAATGTGCTGGAATCTCTCCCTCCTTCTATAAACTTGCAATCACACAAACACTTAATTATAAACATACCTCGGGAAATTATAGAAAATAATCCACCCTCATAGTCACATACTTTAATTCAAGGATTAAAAATCTCTGACTTGTTATTCACACAGTCCTAAGTTCAAAGTCCATCTCTACCATATGTTACTATGAGCAAAACAACCCCTTCTGAGGTTCTGTTTCACGTGTACATTATGGGGGATCGTACTAGCACATACCTTTACTGTTCGACACAATCCAATTGCAGAGGTAAGCAAAGCACCTTGCGCCTCCCAAGCACTCAAGGCATTAGCTGATACAACAGCAGAGAAGCAAACATAAGCAAACACACTCAGGGTACTCACTCCTGCCCAGAGGTCCTTGATTCATGCCACAAAGGCTTTCTTCCCTTCAGCCAACAATCTAAGACAAACCTTTTAAAGATATTTTATACTTCCTGAAGGATTAAAATTATATATTTAAAGATTGATGAATTCTGCAGAAATACGAAGGGACACCATTTCTCTGTTACTTCTCTATAAAACAAATTTATAGGTCCAAGATAGAGCTCCTTACCTCACTACACTTCTGCCACAATCAAATGATTTCACTGTAAATGGAGAACTCAAAAACACAATCAACAAGCTAAGTTATCAACAGGTGAAAATTCATAGACTTGATAGTGACATTCAGGTTTATCAGTAAATCTTAGCTAGTATGAAGTATATTTAAGTATCCCTTAAGTAGACTACTTGAGGCCAGAGTGTTTTGGATTTTAGATTTTTTTTGAGACTTTAGAATATTTGTAGCCTGGCGTGGTGGCGCACACCTGTAATCCCAGCACTCGGAAGGCTGAGGCAGGAGGATCACTGCGAGTTCGAGGCCAGCCTGAACTACAAAGTGAATTCAAGGCCAGCCTGAACTGCACAGAGATACACTGTCTCAAAAAAAAAAAAAAAAAAAAAGGAATATTTGTATATACATAATGTATTATTGTGGAGATGGGACTCAAGCCAAAATACAAAATTCATCACTGTTTCATGTACACTTTACACACATAGCCTGAAAGGAATTTTACGTCATATTTTCAGCATGCCTGTACTTTCACTGACTTGTTATATGAGGGCAGGCTGAATCTTCTGCTTGTGGCATCATGTAGTTGCTCAAATAGTTTCAGATCTGGAGCATTTCTGATTTTCAAAATAAGAAAGCTCAACCTATACTTAATCTAAAAAAAATGCCCACAGAACCATGAAGTCTGTAATATTTTTATCTTACAAAGCTATATATGTATTGAGAGAATGTATTGCTTCTAAGAAAGAATTTTCTGAACAATCTCTAATATACTGTGGATGAGTACAATTCAACAAAACTAAAATAAACATTTACAGAAGTTCTACAAGAAGAAAAGCATAGTTAGATGCTACAGGAGATAATTGTACTTTAGGATGATTAAGACTCCACACTTGACCTCAAATAAATTAACTTTAAATGGAGTGGATGAGTCGTGTACAGAATGTAAAAATACCAAAAGGTCAAGGTAAGTATCAAAATGAAAATGTGGGGATTCTTACGAAGGAAATAAAATATCAGTTAGTCAGGGCTGGTGAGATAGCTCAGCGGTGTAAGCGCCTGCCTGGCAAGCACAAGAGCCCGAGTTCGACTCCCAGAACCCACATAGGAAAAAAGGGCTGGTGATATCGCTCAGCGGCATGGGCGCCTGCTGGCACGCAAGGTCCTGAGGTCGACCCCCGGTTCCCCAAAAAAAAAAAAAAAAAAAAAAAAAATATATATATATATATATATATATATATATATATATATATCCGTTAGTTGATGGAGGAAAGGCTGAAGGAAGTAGGTTTCCTTTGGTCTTTGAATTGGCCCCTTCTCTACCTGCAAAGACTGAAATTAGGTTGGCATAGGGAATAGAGACATGGGGACCAAAAATCCTTTCTACTCTTTACCAGGATTTAGCTTAAAAATACCTAAGGCCTGGCTGGTGATATAGCTCAGCGGCATAAGCACTTGCCTTGCAAGCATGAGGTCCTGAGTTCGACTCCCGGTACCTGCATATAAAAAAACAAAACAAAACAAAACCTAAGGCCTCTTCAGGTCAGAGAGATTGAGGTTTGAATCTCTAAGTCCCATCTCTCTCACTTTCATTTACATTACCTATCCTTTCAACACCTCAGGGTCTTTATCTGTGATTTCTCCTGTCAATGGGGGAGAACAAAATGATACAGGGGTAAGCTCAGTACCTGACACACAGAAAGGGATTGGTATGGCTAGTGAAATGAAGACAATGATAGTGATGATGGTTGTAGGGGTAATACTGATGCAGATCCCCTCCCAGAGCTGGTTCTGACTAGTGCTACAGCTGAAGGACTTCAGGGTCCTGAGGCTTTACACATAAGTGACACTTGGTAAATGTAAACTGGTGTGCAAATGATGATGTGCAACTTAAGACAGGGAAAGACCTTAGATGTGTTCAACTAGTTAATAGCAAGGGAAGTAGTCATGGAAACTAATATTTATTCAGCACTTACTTTATGCCAACCCACATACCCAGTGCTTTCAAAGGATTTGATCATTTATTCTTCATAATAATATGCAATAGATCCTAATTCCTTTCCTTCAGATATAGTCTCGAAAGGTTACAATACGCATCTAAGTTCCCACTGTCATTATGTGATCAAAATAATTTCAAATTCTGTCTTTTTCTCAGTTATTAAACTACATAGTTAAGCCTTTTTTCCCTATGCTTGATTCTCCCTCTGAGGCCTGAGGCCTGTGGTCAGTTCCGTGGGTGAAGAGGAGAGAGAAAAAAAGAAAAACTCATGTTGGCTCTGCTTTGTTTCATTGCCTACTTTCCCTTCTCACATAAGGGATCATTCCAATGAGCAGCAAAAAGTGCAGCAACCTTGCCCCGCGTCAGGGAGGACTGGGAGTCAGATATCAAGGGAAGCAAATGCTGTCTGACAACCCTGCCCTTGTACAGGGACATGACAGGAATGAGAGGTAAGGGACCATGAAATAAGGCATAGAAAAGATAGCATCTGGCAAGGTGTGACCACTCCTATAACACTATTACTGATCTAAAAGTAATAGATCTCCTATGCTATAGGTATTGTATTGAATGCTTGATATGGATAACCTTATTTAAAGTCTGAAAACAGTCCTATGAAGATGGAACTATTATTATCATCATTTTATGGGTGTGAATAGTAAGGCCCAGGTAATCAAGTAAACTGGCCAACACAAATGGACAGCAAGAGAAAAATTGGTATTTGAACTATCTAAATATTTATACACTTAACCATATACTTTACTGCCTCCTAAAGATAGGAAAACTACAATTCACTTTGCCCATAACTCATTTCTGCACTTAAATAAGTTGAAAGTAAGAGAGAGAGAAAGAGAGAGAGAGAGACTGTTCTTTGCCTTATATGATACAAACTTGTCATAATCTTCTAAACTAATGATTGAGAAACAGGAAGCAAGGTTTAGAGTATAATACTCCTATTCATGAGTATGGCAGGACAATATATTTGGTACTGAGCTACACTGTTCCAGAAATTGTGGGTTCCTGTAGACATAGAAGCTAGTAGATCTCTCCCACCTTCCAAATCCCAAAATAACATTTCATTTCTACAAAACCATTCTTTCCATGCTTGTCATTCATCCACTGGCCTGTTTCTTATGTTTATACAAAAAGATGCTAAGTCTGTGTTGTCAGATGTAAAAACAGTGGATGAGAGGGAGCCCTGGTGCCTCAATGTGGGCTTTTTTTATCTTAATTCTATTATGCCAATTCCACTAAACTTAATTATAGTGAATGCAGAATTACACAATTACCCTTTGTTCTATTCTTCAGATGCTATATTTTGGTAAAATTTACTACATGCTGCTGTTCCCCTGAACACTAGAAATGGATGTGTATTGATATAAAATGTGTTATAATTACAATTAAAATATAGCTTACATAATGATAGTCTTAAAATAAAATTATAGATGTGCAGGACAACATGGTCATGCATTTTGAGTATAAGTACATGTTTAGATCAATATATCTGGTAGCTGAATGAATAAAGAACAGAATTTTGGTTAAGCTAAAGAAGCTAAGGGAGCTTAGCTTCTAAAGGGAGCTTACAACAATTGAGATCAAATTTCATCAATCATATCTTCAATTTAAAAAGTGAATGATGGGCTGGGGGCGTATCTTAGTAGTAGAATGCTCATTTATAATGCACAATACCCTGGAAGATTTCATCTTCAACACTAAAAAATGAAATATAAAAAATGTAAAAAGGTAATGAAAGATTTGAAAAGCCTAGTGAAATTGTTCATAGCTGGTATCTCTCTGGGTATCGTAAGGTAAACATGTTATTTTTTTCATGAATACCTGAGGAACTGCCTACACTTCAGCATGTACATACATGAGGGTAAATTTTCAACTGTTTCTGGTGGAGCATAAAATAATAATAATAATAATAATATATTAGTGCACTAACTAAATAGTTGTGAATGACTTCCCTTTAAAGACATATCCATTCACAACTAAATTGTACCTTATTATAATTATCAAAGAGAAAGGTAGAAAGTCGAAATGTTTCTTCTAAGTTTTTGTACTTCAGGGAGCTGACTAAAATAATCATGTCACAAATATTAGTACAATAATGAGTTACCTTTTTGCTCAGTTTTATTGTAAAATCCAACCACATTTCATTTTAGGACACATTTTCTAATCAATAATTGGTGTTTGTAGAATCCACAATGGTAACTGCATTATCTCATTTAAACTTGAAAGTAATGTTTTCATGTATTTTTAATTTGTTTTCATGTTTTCAGTGCTAGGGACAGAACCAGAACCTTGTGCATGCCAGGAAAGCACTATACCACTGAGCTATACCACCAATTCAGTACTCATTCTCACTATCTTCATTTTATATAAATATATCTCTTGTCCAGACCTTTCCTCAGAACTAACGATATGGATAACCAACTGTGTGTTTAATCTGTATTTGGATGTCAAGAAATATCTTGAGCCTTCTATCTTTGAAAGTGATCTTTAAACTCCTAAATTTGCCCTCCTAAGCCATTTATACCTCAAATCATAATAATCTGACTTTTCCAGCTGCCTCAGTTCCAAGACTTGAAATCACCATTGTCCTCTTTCTTCCTTTCATATCTCATATTAGATACACCAAGAGATCCTATCTTGACCTTCAAAATGAATCGCTTCTTGGAACCTCTGCTGTTAACATTCTGGCCCAAGCCATCAAATCAACATCTGTCTCACAGACACCTGGAAGTGTCTCCTGTCTGTTCTCCCAGATTCTACAACTTTCCTTTATCCTCCACACCACAGTGTTAGAAGTTTAGAGCAAAAGACAGATCAGGTCGCACTTCTGTTAATGGCTGCCTAAAGAGCAAATGGGGGCTGGTGAGATAGCTCAGCGGCATAAGCGCCTGCCTGGCAAGCGCAAGGTCCTGAGTTCAGCTCCCGGAACCCACATACGAAAAAAGGGCCGGTGATATCGCTCAGCGGCACAGGAGCCTGCTGGCGCACGAGGTCCTGAGTTCGACCCCCGGTACCCACAAAAAAAAAAAAAAAAAAAAAGGTTCTCATAACCTATAATGCCTTCCGTAAGCTGGCACCATCGTATTTCAAACTTCAAACCTCTTTCTGCTTCCTCCTCCGTATTGACTGCACTCACTTTAGCAGCTTCCTTGATATTCCTCCAACATGGTAGACTTAGAATTCTTGCCTTAGAATTTTGACACTGTTGTTCTTGCTCTTAGGGCATGGTTTCTTTTAAATCTACTCTGCCAGCTTCCTCACCTCAAGTATTTGCTCAAATGTCAGCTTATCAAGGCCACCTTATTTAAAATTAGAACCCACATTTATATACCTCAGGCACTGCCAACTCAATAATTTTCAGCATGTTCCATATTCTTTTCCTCATCCCATAGTGTTCAACTTCTAACATACCATAGGGTTTATTTATAACATCCATCTGTTTCTACACATGCCAGTGTAAGCTGAGAGAGGAGAGAGGAGAGGGAGAAAGCGAGAAAGGTGAGGTAGAGAGGGACAGGGAGAGAGAGGGGGGAAGATAGAGACGGAAAGAGAAATCTTGTGCTTTGTATCAATTAATCTAAGCACTTATAAAAGTACACATGAAAGGGGCTTAATAATCATTTCTGGAAAAAATATAGAGGAGGAAAGTAGGAGGAAAGCTAAAAACATTCAAGTTTCCTAATGATCTGTAACTAGAAGTGTTACAAAAAAATTTAAACTCAAAACTCCCTGATTTCTACTGCCCTTAGCTTCTGAAGGGTCTTAAGTCCTTTGAATTCATGATTTGTTTTATTTTTATTTATTTATTTTTTTTTTATGGGTACCGGGGGTCGAACTCATGACCTCGTGTGCCAGTGGGCGCCCATGCCGCTGAGCGATATCACCAGCCCTTTTTTCGTATGTGGGTACCGGGAGTCGAACTCAGGACCTCGCGCTTGCCAGGTAGGCACTTATGCCACTGAACTATCTCACCGGCCCTCATGATTTGTTTTATTCAGTACATGAAAATTCTCACTCCATTGAATATCATCACTAAAGTTTCTCTCTCTCTGGATATATAAATATATATATATATATATATATATGCATATATTTATATATGCAGTGTGATTGAATATGTTAAATGTTTAAATTTTCAAAAAATTATTACAGATAAGACACATCACCCTCAAAATATGTCCCCCTTACTTTGAATGCACTTATCCCATGGTTCCTGTCACTTTCTAAAGCAGTTCTGGAAGTCTTTTAGTTATGCTGTCAAGGCTGCCTCATTGTCTTGACCCATATTTATGAGTCTTTTTGATTATAGGAAGAACCAGACATGCATGGTGCCAGATCTGGTGAATAAGGTGGAAGAAGACACATCGTAATGTTTTTAAAAGCCTGCCTTTACATTGGATGGCAGTTGGCATCTACATTTACTGTATTTTTTATCACACCTGGTAAAGACAACTATGACAAAGGGCTTTCAAAGCTGCTTCAGAAAGAAGGAAGAATAATAAGCATGTCTGAAGTGGAAATGAGGGGGAGTATTTTAAAGTGAATTAAAGGTAATGTGTTATTTACTCTGATTTTTTTACTTAAACACACACTGTAGGTTTTGTTCAGATTCCATTAAAGACAGTGTGGGATACTATAGTACTTTTACAGCAAATTTAGCAATAATAATTATTTAGACAATTATGACATTTAATGATAGCACAATAATAAGATAAAATAATGGCTTTTAATTTTATTGAACACATACCATTTAAAAACTGGTGCTAAAATATTTTCATGCATATTTCATGCAATCCTTACAATTACACTATCAGGTATATTTTTATTATTCCCATTTCAAAGATAAATTCAGGTCTAGCTTTAGAATTTGATTATTGTCTCCTGCAAGAAAATTCTGACCATTCCTTTGGGACAGTGTGTTTTCTTGCGAGAAACATCCACCATGGTATCTGCCTGAGCGGAACACTTCAGAACATAAACAACTTTGCAACGTGGTGAAATGTTTAAACATTACTCTAACATATAGAAATATTTTCATCTAAACAATAATGCAGAAGGCTGAGGCCTTCTAAGTGGCCTACTTGCTACCTTCCATCAAGAACTGCAGGAGGAAGCAGCAGCTACAGAATAGAGAAAACACAACACCCAGAGATGGAGAATTCTGTAAATGACCAATTATAAAACTATTAAGCTGCAGCACTTTTATAGCGAGAGGCAAAATAATCCATTAAACTGAAAATTCTCCTACCCTTCCGTTCACGGCCCACACAAACATTAGTGTTGCATTTATTAGGATGTACATCCTGTGCTTTATCAACTTGACTTTCAGCAATTGTATTAATACAGTGCTCTCACTTCTCACATATATCTGAATGATGGATTTCTCCTCTTGAGGTTTGTAGAAAGAATGAAGTGAATGAAATAAAGTTTAAAAAGAGCCATCATAATTCATAATGGTGGGCACTGAATCAGGACAAGAAGAAACATCATTTCTCATTCATTTGAATGAAGAGGCTACTATATATTCACGCCTTGGGCTACTTTTTGAATAACAGAACAGGCACCTTTCATTCAGAGGTATGAATCTGTGTTTTCAAGTTGTTATGGACCTATAGAACTAGTCTTGTTTTATAACAAAATATTTCTGTGCACAGATACGTTAAACATGTGGCAACTTTGACATCTTTAAACCACTATTATTTCAGGCTACAGGAATCTCTATTTTAAGTTTCTCTGCATTTGTGCAACAATTGAACAGTATGCACAGTGGTTAATAACCTGAATATTATCAGAAAAATCTAAGTTTAAACCCAAACTTTACCACTCACTAACTAAGTGACTTTGGAGTATGAGAATCACATTCATAATCTTCCATGGGAATGACAATATGCACATTTGCAGGACTATTGTGAGAACTAAAAGAGATGAAGTATTTTTAGTACATGGCAGGGTGGCTCATCCTGGAGATTCAAATTATTTTTATGGTCACTACTATTATTATTGAAAAGAATTTAGAACTTCTCACTGAATGTGATATATGTCATATATCACTTTATATTTTATCTTTGAACTTATAATCTAATAATTTAAGAGACATTTACTAGTTTTTAGTGTATGTGCTGTTGAAGAAAGCACAAGAAACACTTACTAGTAGATATAACTGAAAGGAGGTTAGTTGTCAAACATGGAAGTGTCATAATATTAAAACTTATGACACAATACTACTCTTCTCAGATATATTTTCTTATGAAAAATCTTATTTCTATTTTTTTAGTACAGACAACATACATATTTACTGTGACAATTCACAAAAGAACCATTAATTAATTAGCCTAACTATATGTTGCATAAATTTCCACCTAACAATGCATTTTAGTTGCTGGGAAAATGTGTTTACAACTGTTCTTTATTGCCTTTTTAAAACCAAAGGACAGGGGCCGGTGAGATGGCTCAGCGGCGTAAGCGCCTGCCTTGCAAGCGCGAAGGCCCGAGTTCGACTCCCGGAACCCACATACGAAAAAAGGGGCCGGTGATATCGCTCAGTGGCACGGGTGCCTGTTGGCGCGCGAGGTCCTGAGGTCGTTCCCCCGGTACCCACAAAAAAAAAAAAAAAATAAAAAAATAAAAAAAATAAAACCAAAGGACAGGAGGAAAGTCAAGCTTGTTGCTTACTGTACAAGGGCCCAGGAGTTTAATATACTTGTACTCTATTAGGGCATGAAAATGCTTCAGTGCCCTGGGGAGAGCAACAAAAAATTTACTTTAGTGAAAGGAACCCAGTATGGTTGCAAAGCTTCCAGATAGGAGGCCTATAAAGTACAGTTTATATCAAAAGTATCTGCCCTCTCAACTGCATCAAGATGGAAAAAACGTGATCATAAATGCTTAAAGCAATTAAATGTCGGTAAGAATGAGGAAGAAAGTAAACTTTTGAATATTCCAAACCAGGGCTATAAGGATTATGTTTAAAGTAAAGAAAATATCATGTTATTTTTCATTTGGTGAATGTCATTCAGTGAATGTTATATTAATGCAGGAAATCAGCTGTTTTAAATTGCAGGTGGTGAAAATCAAACTCAACATAGTGAAATGATTTTTAAAAACAATTCAGGGATGCATCTATATTCAGCTCTAGTTGGCTCTGGGAATTTCATATCAGCAGGGCTCCAACTCTCTACCATTCAGCCCTGTATGACTCTATGCTACAGAAAGCTTCTCCTTGGGATGGACAGACACTGGGCTTAGAAAATTCCAGACAGAAGGTAATTTTCCTATTCTTCCTCTGGCAGAAATGTCTTGCAGAGGATTCTGGTTGTTCTGGACAAGACCCAATACCCACAACTGAACCAATCACCCGCTTTGCTTGACCTGGGTCAAGTGACTCGTCCATGGGGCCAGGAGCATGGACAGGCTTCCATTATTTGATAGTTTCCCCAAAGAGAAGCGCTATTGTATGATGAGACTGGATAGGACACTGGATAGACAAAAGCAATAGCTGCTACTGTAAACTCCGCAGTTCTCCCAGCTTGCCCTGTGTGTTGTGATCATCCAGGAGGTTGACCACAGAGGTCATTTTCCCCACTAGCAACCTTGATATGTACAATTAAGAAGCAAAACTACAAAAGAATAAGGGTATTATATGAATATGGGAAATTAACCAGACTATTAATAACCAAGATCATTGTATGTAAAAGAAGAAACTTGTAAAAGTTCTCTCAAGCTCACTGAAAATTCAAATTGGGAACTTGAGATACAATGCTGTGGAGTTTTGACAAGACAGGTTTTCTCCAAGCCAAAGCAATGAAAACCAAAAACAGGGAAAAAAAAAAAAAAAAAGATACTTCTGTCAAGTAAAAGACGAAATCACATGTAGAAAAGAAGGTGAAGTAATTTATTAACAGTAATGTAGCTTGTAGGCAGCAGTATTAAGACCAGACCACACATGTAATCCACTTAGGTCTTTTAGATCCAAACTACAACCTGTATGCATGTAGAAAATACAGCACTTGTAATTTGTTAAACTCCAAGTGTTTGTAAAGTTGAACACAATCATTGTTTCAATTATTATTGAAGAGAAAAATTCCCCAAGACATCCTAATTATATGGCCTATGTATACATAAAATACACATGGGGCATTTTCAAACATAGTATGTATCTGTCTTCATTCTTTCCCTCTCTGCTCTTTGAAAAAAATGTCCCTTTAAAAATTTCCCACTCACCATCTGTTAGGTAAATTTCCTGAAACACAGTAAATGTGGAGGCAGAGATTGTTACAGAGATTATTCCAAATGGCAGTGATACCTATATTTATGCAACTTAAAAAGTATAGGTTAGAGTTGCTTTAAAAAAATTCCCCACTCTAGTAATATCATATTACCCTATGAGCTGAGTTCTATTTCATTACATAAGAGATGGGGGTTGACAGGGCAGGGAAAAAGGAAAGAAAAATCTAGGTACTTATGTATAAAATATTGCCCTCAAAGTTTGAAATTATATTCAAGTTTCAATGAATGGGAGGAAAATACTGACAACTTTACAAATGTACTTCACTTATTTTACAAGGTCTACAGGCTTAGATTTGCATTACGCTCCAATAAGGGTACATTTTTTTTTCAGTCTAGCTACTTTTGGGAAAAAAGCAAGTGGAACAGATACCATCCAATTCTAAGTCTATAGCCTAGACCATGTCACGACGTGTGAAATATCTTTCATTTCATTTATAATCGGGAGGTAACCAAAGTAATTTATATGTCAAAAGTGCTCTCCGTCTGTAACAGAGAAGCCTTGGATAAAAATGTTCCCATTACTTTCCACTAAAAACATGAATCTGATTATCCATAAAACAGTGATCATTACAGATTTATTCTTTGGTCACCATGTTATATAACCTCTCCACGTTAAGCCATCCCCAGTCTGTGATTATTTTTTAAAAATATGTTACTCATAGAAATATTAATTTATTTTTAATCTTTCTTAGCATTAGGAGAGCATTATTTTGCACAGGCTCAGAAACAAATCTCCAGAAATTCCTCCCTGATGCTTTTTTGAGGCTGAATATGTATTGCAGAGCAGTGGCAGTGATTTAATTCTAGTTGGCAGAGCCCTGGCCACGTGCTAATTTCATTAGCCTCAAATTCCTGGATTTGAAAGACCCACTGGATATGATTCCTGTCATTTACTAACCTATTCAGAGTGGGTATAGAACAGAACAAGAGGAGTTGCTCAGCTCCTATCTGCAGCCTAGTACACCAGCAGGCAAAAAAGAATTCCAAGTTAAAGACACTATTTACATCTAAGTAGTCATTCTTGCCTAGGTCCTCATTTTCAGTAAAGAACTTCATCTCAGGCTTTCCTGGCAACAACAGAATTGGTTATCTCATTACTGCCTCCTAACCTCCAGCACTCACCTTGCCCCTATTTTAATACTTAAATATTTCTTCCCCCAGGCTAGAGGCTTATCTCTCCACACATTTATATCTCAAGTGTTCAGTTTGGCATCATCCCCACAGCAATCCACAGGGACCAGAGGGAAAAAGAAAAGTCAAATCACTGTAAAGCAGGGAATTTAATCATTTAGAGGAGCTTATTTTATATAGGATAATTTTAATTGAGCGGAATGCTGAAATCCCAGAATAGAGTCGACTACCCTCCTTTTCCTCTCCCCCAGTTAATCAAGCCTATGAACAATGGGTCTGTGTGCCATTATTTTCTCCTGATTTTGCAGACTGACAGAAGCTGGAGAACTAGGGCTTGGACTTGTATGCCTGGAGCTTCTAAAATCACATACAAAACAAGGCCACCAGAATATATATATGTATATATTTGAATGAACGTGGGCAATGGTTAACCAGGATGGCACACCCAACCATTACATCCCTAGCAGCAACACAAGCTACAAGTTGGTGCATTCCTCCTATCGGCCTCTTCTCAACAAATGCAGGTGAAAACTGGGGGCTCTTTTTTCCCTCAGCTGTTCAATCCAACATGAATAGCTGCAATTTGCAAATTAGAGGAAAATGACAGTGTTTTCTCTGAATGGTTTTATCCCAACCCACACTGCTCACACTGGCATTCCGTTCCTCTCCTTCCCAGCTCCAGTAATGGGAGAACCAGCCATTTGTTTCCTTATAAGTTGCCTCAGATTCAAACACCAGAGGAGGCATCAGCTCCCTCTGGAATCTTTTCTCAGCAAGCACAGTCCCTGAGCCTAACCTGCAATTGCTTTCTTGACTTCAACATTTCATTCTTTTTTCAGATACACAGGCCCATCTGCAGAAATGCTCATGCTCTGAGGGAAGAAAGGAACAGGCAGCAAAATAATCTTAAAATGCTAAACACAGAATGCACCTCCCACTCCACCCCCAGTGTTCAGAGGGAAATGCTGTAAATTCCCCATACTCCCAAGTGGTTCTCAGGTGCTGTCTCTGATCTCATCCTTTCTGCAGCGGTGCCCCTCAAGTTGCCCAGCTTTGAGCTCACAAATGAAGTGTTTCTAGATCTTGATTACAAAAACTCAGGTTCTTCTAGGAAGCAAGAAACCCAGAATAAAGTCGATCATCAAAGCACTTCTAGGATTGCAAACATCTAGAGATCTCCATCCTGGCACACTCAGGGGTTGTCAGCGATACTCAAAGCATTAGGGGCCATACCAGGCTGTAGCCTTGGATAAGCACCCCTTCTTCCTGAACACAAACTTTGCACTCCTAGAGGCGATAATGGACAAATCTCATAAGGATTTCCTTGTTGAAAACTACACCCTGAGGGAACGCACTTGAGAGGAAGCCAATTCTTAAGGTGGGGGTAGCCTATGGTGTCAGGATCATCCCAAACACCTAGGGTTCTACTGAACAGTGAGAGTCATTCTTTGGGAAAGGGTGGTCTCAGAAGGAGATGAATCAAAATAGGGAAAAAGAGGAAGACTGACAAGGAGACACACATACAAAGAGAAGAAACAAGAACAAGGGAACCTACAGTTTCAGAGACCCTGACAATTTCTGAACCCCAAAGCTATCCATTTATATTCAATGCAGCACAGGAGACACGGGGAGAGGCTGCGGAAAAAGAGGCAAGAGAGCACTGCGGTAGAACCCACCGCTCCTCAGTCCGGGTTTGCCTTTATCCCACTTTTGTCTTGGTCTTCCGGAACCCCGGAACCGGAGGAGATCTGCTGGGCCCTGCGCAGCGCACCCCACTGCCCCGTGTCTTCTCGCCTAGCTCTGAAAATTATTATCTTTGGAGCTCAGATGGGAAATTTGGGGTTCGGGGGCTTCGGCTTCGTAAGGGAAGTAGAAGGCGAGGGGGCGGTGGAGGGAGGAGGCAGTGAAAGATTTTGTTTCGCAGTTAGCATGATGAGCTCATCTCTGGGCTGAGGTCTGAAGTAGCAAGAGTAGAAACTGATAGTTCAGCTCCTGCCCAGGGTCGGACTGCAAATGCAATTTAGAAGGTGCAAAAAATTGCCTGGAGGAAACCCACTGGGTGGGGGGAGGTGGTCAGGTCTGCGGATAGCGTCTCTCCTGGCCAGGGTGCGGGTCCCTCCGGCCCCTAGTTCTACCAGTCAGAAATCCAACCCGGTGATGGGCAATTAATGTCCACATCTAGGTTAAAACCCAGCCCTCAGTTTAAGAAGTGCCTCCTTATAGTCCTCTAGAAATTTTCCAAAGGAGTTGAGGTTTCCCGCGGCTTGTGGGTGCGAAGCTGGGGAGTTGAGAAATACCCACTTTTGATGGACAATCTCATCTTTCATAATCCATGCGCCTAACCTATTCTCCTGGGAGCTGGGCACTTTTACAAGCCTGTTTTCGGACCATATTTCACTCTAATGCAAACCTATTTAAATCATCGCCTTGTTTTTCGCAGATTGCTTCTTGTAAATGGGGTCATAAATCCAAGATGTCAAGTAGGATGGAGTGGAGCGTGGACGGGGAGAGATGGAAGGCAAATAAACCATACAGGGAGGGAACCTCCTCGGGTGGGGTGGGAGGGAGGGAGCGGTTCGGCGAGACCTCCAGGGTGGAAATGAGGGAGGTCTGACCCAACCGTGCACCCTGGAGTCCAAGCCAGTCTTAAGGTTACCAGTGCAGAGAGCCACTTCACGTTCCGCCCCGGAGGGAGCACCCCCTACCTGGAAAAGCCTCAGGATGTTGGCTACCATGATGGAGACCGAACTCCCCGAAGCCCCAATCACTCCAACTACTTTCTCTGGCTTGACGAAAACTGGGGGTTCGCCGTTGGTGCAGCGCACATCGGAGGTGTCCTTCTGGATGAGCGCCTGGACGAAAGTGAGTGACTGTTCGAGCGCGTAAGTGTCCCTGGAACAAGTGTCCAGGATCCGCGCGCCCAGCGTCACGTTGGGCAGCAGGTTGGGATCGCTGTTGATCTGGTCCAGAGCGTAGAGCATCGCTTCCAGCCTGTGGATCCCGTTCTCCCTCTTGATGTCGCCACAGGGCACTCCGCTGGGACCCTTGGCGTGCACCGGGAACAACCCCCCGAGGGTGACGTCCCCCTCGATCCGGATCGAGTGCGGGGCGTACATCTCCTGGCCGCGCGCCGCCGCCGCCAGCACGCACAGGAGCACTTCCAGCACGCAGCAGGGGAACTTCATCAAAGTCAGGACGCGGAGCAGCTTCCCCAGCTGTACCATGCTGCTCCGGCTGCGGCTGTGGCGGCGGCGGCGCTGGAAGAGAGGGTGGTGGGCTTGCCAAAATCGAGCCCCTCGAGGTGAGACTCTCTGGGGAAGCCCGGGGATTTCTGCCCGCACAGAGGGTGGGGGCGCCCGCGAAGGGTCAGCCAGAGAGGTTGGGGGTGTCCCGCAGCGCCTGCCAGCCAGGGGCGCCTCGCGCTCTAGGGTTCGCGAGCCGGCGCGCCGCGCTCGCGCTCCCGGGCTCGCTGCTCGCGCTCTCCACCAGCCCAGCACTGGGGAGAGGGCAGGGATTGCTATCGCTTTAAATGGTCGTTCGGCTCCCTCTCCTCCTCTTCCCACTCCCTCCCTCCCTCCCTCGCTCGCTCTCCAGTTCTCCCCACCCTTCCCAGCACCGCCCTCCCCACTGGTTTGCATCATCACGCAAGGAGGGGCTGCGTGCTGAGGTAAGGAGGGGGGAATGGGTGGGCGGCAGGCGAGGGAGAGGTTGCCTCGCAATGGGAGTTTCGTGGTCCCCAGGGAATCTAGGGATTTTTAGGTCGCGCGAGAGGGCGGAGCTTTTGCTCCCAACTCACTGTGGATGCTTTTTGCCAGTCTACACCCACCCCCACGTTCGGCGCACGGGTGGCATCCGCCTTGGGATGAGGCGGCGATGTCTGTTGCTGACTGTTCCCAATCCCTAGGTCCGGAGCCTTGAATGCCTGCTCAGGAAAAACGCGTGGGAGTCAGGAGGTGGACAAACCAGAGAAAGAGAGGCGCAGGGAGACCCCAGTCTACTGATCTGATCTGCCTATGCTAGCTTTTACTACACAGAGAGAGAGAAAGAGAGAGAGAGGGAGAGGGAGAGGGAGAGGGAGAGGGAGAGAGAGAAAGGAATCTGCTTCAAGACTTAACCTTTACACAAAGATTTCTCCAGGACCAGGTACTGGGCTGGACTGTAGAGCGGCAGAAGCTAAGAAGAAACGTTAAAAACGGCATTGCGTCCTTGGTCTTCAAGGGTTCCTGGTGTCAGAGGTGGCTAAACTGACCGTGGTCGCCACGCCAGCAGATCTGAGGCAGAAAGCTCGACTCAATGCTCAATGCTTTTCTTCCCTTTCTTACAAGACGTGGGGCGGCTCAGAACTCCGAAGAGCACACTTTCTTCTCCAGCGCTGACAGGTGTAGGGCTCCCTCCTACCTATTCCAGAGATACTTCAGGGCTGGTGACAGGCTTTCGCGGGAAGAAAACAGCAGGAAAGAGTGATGGTAGGCGGAAGGAAGAGGAGGAACACGCAGACCTCTGGACTAGGAAGCTTTTTTTTCTTTTTTTCTTTTTTCTTTTTTCTTTCCTGCTGGGAATTTGGAGGCAGAGTCTGGATGCCAAAGAAGATTGTGCTGTAATTAGGAAAGTCTGTATCAAAGGTGCCTCCATGCTGTCAGCCCTACCCAAACTTGGTCCATTAGAGTAACAAGTGTCCCTAGCTCCTATATAAAGGAATCTAGTGTTTTTGTAAACTGAAGGAAGTTAACTCAACTCTTGTTGAGGCTTTCAGTTGGAGTGCTCCACGAACACAGAGATTTGAGGAGAGAGAGAACAGAAGAAGCAAGACTAGGTTTTTATTGATGATGGAAAATTACTATTGGATTTTTTTTTTTTTAAGGCAAAAGACAGTTAACTTTCTTTACCACCAACTACCTGTGTGCCCTTGGCATTTTTGTTTCCCTGACTGGATTTAAGTTTCCCCATCTGGAAAATGGTGAGATTGAATTGGACGCTCTCCAATTTATCTTTTGACTCTCAAATCCTTTGTTAAAATAGGCCACGTCCCTTTGGCCATGGTTCTTTTTAGGGCAATATTCTCTGTTGCTTTATGTGTAGGAAACCAGCAAAAAGTTTTCCAAAGATCATTACCAACATTTTTTGGTGCAGAGGACATTTTTTAAATTTTTTGCTTAATGTCTATTCCTCTTACTTCTGGGGACAGTTCATCAGTTTCTTTTTGGATGTGCATCGTGCTGTGGTCTTGAGAACTGACCCCACTTTCTGTAATCAAATCCTGTCTAATCAGAGCATCTGACCCTGCAGATTATAGCGCTGATTTCAAGGATAAGTCTAGAGCACAACTGGAGCCATTCAAGGACTGCATTTTTGCTGGGGCAGCCAGAGTGAAGGCAAAGGGTTACCACTATGACAGAGGTGTATCTCTGCAGGAATCATAAAAACGGGCCCCTTCCTCAACACACTTTGTGTTTCTCTTTTGGAAAATTGTTATACTCTAATTTTGTAAGAGCAAAATATTTTACTGTCATATTCCAGGAAGCCATGCTGTAATTCATATATAAATCTATGTGCATACACAGTGTATCAATCACCTTTATTTAGATCTGAGGTCTTACTATCGGAATGCACACTTCGCACAACCTTATAGCATGATGTCCCCTGCTTTTTCTTGCCCGTCCTACAGCAGTGAAGGTACTGTATGAACCCGCCCATATTCTGTGCCAGTGACTTTCACAGGAATATTTGAGTGCTAAAGTAATAGAAATATGTAGATAGAGGCACATACACACACACACACACACACACACACACACACCCGCGCAGTGTCAGGGGAGGGATTGGGGTAAAATATTTGAGCTCCTGAATCCAGGCATACTTGAAGAATTGCCCCTGGACTTTTTCAATTATTTAGTTTTTTCTTTCTGTTGTTTGAAGCAAAAAAGTCCCTCTTGTAATTCTTCTGTTTTAATAGACAAGATACAAAAAGTAAAATAGCTGGAATGCATATCCTGTTAAGGTCACATCACCTAATTTTCAAGGGGAAGAAGTGATTGAAGCAACAGAAAGCCATATTTGGGGACACAGGCATCAAGACCCTAGTTTTAAGGGGCCAGAACCTCAGTGTATTTTTGACAAAGTCTACATAGATAATTTCTAATTTCAGAGTATTTATTAGGAACTTGGTGACAAAAACGTAGGCAGAGTGGTGACTAGCAAGTAACGCCACTTCTCTTCCGCTTTCATTTCACATCCAGTGCTTGCTCGGTATCTCTTGGCTGACTGTGGAATGCTGCCTATCCTCTTTTCTCCGTGCTCTGCTCGTTCTCCCCAAACATCTGGCAACCTCATCTTCTGCTTTGTACTGCAGTTATTCTGTGCATGTCTTTTTCCCTTTCCAACTTGTAAGATCCTCGAAGGTAAGGGCTGAGTATTATTTATCTTTTCATCTAGGACAATATTTTGAATGGTGTTTTGTACCTAAGAAGCACTTATGTGTTGAATGGATCAGAACTGGTTTTGTCATTCTGCATTAACTTTATTTGACAGTGACCAAGATCTAAAGTGGGCAGAGCAGGAATGCTGGCAGATAAATTGCTGTCCTCTTAGTCACCGTACACAATTTCTGGAAGGTAAAGGATAATTAATGCATTTTGAATTGTTTGTTTTGGACGAATTAGTAAGCCTGAAACATTGTAACCTTAGGGCATTTGATCAATTTTTGCAAAAGCTTCACTTGGTCTTTCAGGAGTCAAGTGCTCACTACTGAACCGACATCTGTGCACACTGTCACCATTACGACCACTGCCAGTTTGAAGTCAGTCAGAAGCAAGCACCTCTTTTATTAAGCCGGGTACTAGCACCACATGCACTGCATAGAAAGCGACATCTCTCAGGAGACAAACTGGAAATCGATGCTAAGCCAGCAAACCATCACACATTCAGTACCTACAGGATCTCATTCATCTTTGCATCTTTATCCACTTAGCCACAGTGTATAGAATCTGGTCTTTTATAAGTGACTATATATATATATATATATATATATATATATATATATATATTTTTTTTTTTTTTTTTTTAAGAATCTGCACTGCAAATCTTTGTGTAAGTCTGACTCAGGTCAAACTGGGCCAGTCATTATTCTAGTGTCAGGTTTACTTAGAGAAGTATCTGGTTTTAGGCACAAAAATCATACATTATGCATTATAAAATATGCTCATAGGCTTGGTTTTATCTAGCTATCCATCTATCACTTAAGTGTTAATAAAAATATCTAACTAAAGTTAAAACCTTGGTCCTAAATCATATTTTTGTCATTTTGTTTTCCTAACCATCTAATTTTCTTTATTTTTTCACTGCCTATCATCTTCTGCAGGAAATGTCTTTATTCTTTGTCCCCACTGAATTTATTTAAATCTGGTTTTTAATGCACTTGATTGTTCTCTTTAACCGCAACTACTTCTGCCACTGTTGCTAACGCACTCCGACCATTCTCCCATTCTTCATGTGCGAATTTAGCCATAACTTCATAAAACATTATTTCACATTCATATTGCATGACTGAATCGGATCACTTTTCCTATGAGAGACTATTTCTTGTTATACTTTTCTATTATATTTATTTGTAGTACACACTTAGTGTTATTTAACTAGCATCCATTCATCTGTTTTCTGGTCCATTTTGTGAAGAATCTTAATATTATACAGATGAACTCATACTGGAGTCTGTGAAGGGTGGGATGGAATTGCCAATCTTTCTTTCCTGTAGTTCATTTAGGGATGCAAGCCAGTGACACCTAGAGATAAGACACATGTCCTAGGGTCCTTCCCTCTGGCATGACTATGTATAAATGCAAGGCCTGGATTACTTTAACACCTTCACTAGATGCCTGAAGATGAAGCCAACACATAAAAGTGCCTTGTACTTCGAGATCAAACCAAAGGCAGGGATCAACTATATATATATATATATATATATATATATATATATATACTATATATATACTATATACTATATATACTATATATATACATATATACTATAGATCAATTATATATATATATATGCTAAGAAATCTCAATGTTCAGGATGATTTTAGTTCAGTGTTTTGTTACCTGCAGCCAAATGCATGATAATTGTTATTAAAGGACTGTATATAGCAATTTAATCCTCCAGCTACCTACATTTGGCATATATCATTATTATTATCATTATTTTTATTGATCAGGAGATGGAGACCCACACAGCACTGTTTATTAAAGATCCCCTTCTAGATATCTTCCCCCAAAGAATTAAAGACATCATACAACATATTGATAGTTGTATACCCATGTTTGTAGGAGCACAGTTCATAATACTAAATCTTAGAAGCAACCTATTATCTATCAACAGATGAATGGATAAATAAAATGTGGTGTACACAATGGAATACTACTCTGTCATAAAGAAAGATAACTTGAGTCATTTGTAGGAAAATGCATGCACCTTAAGACCATAATGCTAAGTATAATAAATCAGACACACAAGCTTAAATATCATATGGTTTCTCTTATATAAGAAACCCAAATTATAAATAAAGACCAAAATAAAAGGTAAGTAATAGGAAGTAGGGAGATGAAATGAAATCAGGATCAAGAGATGCAGGGAGGAGGGAAACTAGGGAGGGAAAGAGGATGAAAAGAGGAATTAAGATGTGTTATGTACATTTACCAACCCCATACAATGAATGTAATCATTATGTACTGCAAACATGTACTAATAAAAGAATAAAGATACTGCCTTTTGTTTCTGCTTCTTTGGGTTGCCGTCCTTATTATATTTTTTTCCTGGCACTTCTATGTCTTAATTCTGGCCTATAGATGCTCTGTGAATGCTCATCTTGTCAAACACACTCATCACAGAGACTTCACTTGGGACACCTCTGAGGTCTTGGTGACCACTTTGGACACACAGACTGGAGAGCCAAAAGTGACGTCTGATCTCAGGACCAAAGGAGACCTAACACCCCAGTTTCTTTCTTCCCAGATCACAGTGATTTTATTCACTTCTCTTCTGAGAAAAGAAGTGGGTACAGAGGGAAAACTTCTCTATCCTGCTGTATGGGTAGGAGCATGAAACAACTTTTGGGCAAATTGCTGTTACAAAAAGTGATTCTTCAGATAAAAATCAATCTCCCCTCCATCATATTTTATACAGCCTTTTAGAAAAATAAAAGGGTCCTTCCAGACGCTTGAATCAGAACAAATTGGCCTTGAGATACTTAACAGGCAAAAAACTGTACCATGCTTTAAAGTTTCTAGACAAGCCTTGTCTGAAAATTCATATATCCTGCTCTTATCCTATAATACTTTCAGTGTTCCTACAGTGCCCCCTATGTTAGCAGATCATAGGCCATTCCTATGGGAATGCACCACTCTTGGTCTCCATGAATTGAGGTGGAATTGTCAATTCTAATGCCCCACCTACCCAAACTCAGATGTGGGCCCACACCTACAATTGGCTGCAGTTAGCTCTCTATTTCCCTGGGGAGGCTGATGAGTTCATGATAGCAAAGTACTTGAAATTTGATGTATTAATACTTCAAGAAAGTAGATCTATTACCATTAATTGTGGAGATAAGTCATGGAGCTTCCAGAAGCTGTCATTTTTAGAACATGAATAAAGCCTGTCAGAGAATAAAATCAACCCACAGAGGAAAGCATATCCAAGATAGAGGGAAGTAGAGCCCTCAAGGGTCATATAAGACACTGGAGATAGCCATGCCTGAAGCTCCATTTGCCTTTGAACATTCTCTTTCGATTCTAATGTGTTTGAACCTTTGAGTGGGTCTCTCATAACTGAGAATGCTAATTCAGATGATTACTGCTTAAAGCCAGCAAAAAATTAAATTAAAAATAGCCACTGATTATCAGATTCCCATGCAATTATAGAAAGATTAGAACTTTATGATACAGAGTGCAGCCATCGTAGAGTTAACTCTTGGTATGACACCAGAGCTTGAAAATATAGTATCGGGGTTTAAATTATAATTAGTTCGAATTATTGGCACAGTGAAAAGTAAAATTAAAATTTAGGAAGGATTACTCAATTCTGATGGAATTTTAAGGTGTCTTAAAAACAATTTGTTATGATCATCTCATGATAAATGTAGCAGTAGTATAGATTTTTATTTGCATTAGATATGTAGGATGAGATATTGTACCTAAAGTCAGAGGTAATTTAAAGTAATACAGTTTGTTTTATTTTAAGAGTCAGACCACATGATCTTTGCATGCTTGAGATTAGCTTATTTATAGATAATGCAGGCATTTGATCCTGATGATTTGATCTCCTGTACTTCTTGACTGACCCTGATTAATGTATGCTGCTTGTTTTAATTATTGAACATCTACTGTGTATTGGGCATGGAAATGGGTAGTTGATAATGCAGAACTTCATTCAATATCTTCATTGAATCTATAAAAGTGTTATGATTATTATTGTCTTCATTTGCAGGACTCAGGCACTCTCATAATGATTTATATGTGTTGATTCATTTAATCAACATAGTAAATTGAAGATTTGTTTAATTCTCAGTATATACAGTGAGGCACTATCATCATCACACTTATTTTTTCGATAAAATTTGGCCTCCAAAGTTGTTTAAAAATTTGCAGAAGCAGGGCCGGTGAGATGGCTCAGCGGCGTAAGCGCCCGCCTGGCAAGCGTGAGGGCCCAAGTTTGACTCCCAGAACCCACAAAGAAAAAAAGGGCCAGAGATATCGCTCAGTGGCACGGGTGCCTGCTGGCATGTGAGGTCCTGAGGTGACCCCCCGGTACCCACACAAAAAAAAAAATTTGCAGAAGCATAAGTCATATAGCTAGGAAGCACCAGATCTCAGGTCTGAGCTCAGAAATTTTATCTAGATCTCAGGTCTGAGCTCAGAAATTTTATCTCCAAAATGTTTAGTTTAATCACTGTGGTCTGTAACCTGTGGATACAGAGGCAGAGCTCACACACGTCTGTTGGCAACCATGCTTTCAACGTTCTGTTGCTTTTCTAGGTAGCAGGAGTAGATGATCATTTTGTGCAGGCATTGCTAGAATAATCCCACCTGGGAAAATTATGTTAAAGCCACGTGCAATCAACCATAGGTACCCAATTATACAAACGTTGCTTTCTTTCCCTTCCCAGAATCACATGAACAGTCTATATAAAAGGTAAAATATGTCTGTTTTCTATCAGGCTTCTAAGTTTCCATCTAGTTGTACATGTGTCTACTGTACCTGAAGGCCCTGAACAAGCTCTCTTCTTTGTTATGACCTTCCTCCTGTGCCATGTCCTGTTTCAGCTTACTGAGATGCTGCTCCTAAGCATACCTAAAGTTTTTAAACTGCCAAGTTCAACACTTGCCTGGGTCAAATTCAAGTTCAACACCTTACCTGAAGTGAAGAAAAGGCATATCTTCCTTCCTGGTTATGACTTGACTCAGTAAATATTAACTGAGTACTTGAGATTTTATAATAGCTCTCTTTTCATAATACCTAAATTTGGCTTTTCAAATGAGCTTTGTGTACTTCAGCACAGTTAACTGAAATGTTATGGATCTATTTTGTAAATGTTCAAAGTACTGAGCATTTCTTCTTGGGAGAATTTTTAAATCTTAGGAGAATATCTATCACACTTTTTAATATCCATATCTCTTTTAAGATTCAAACAATATTCCTTAAATTAACTATGCATGTTTTTTACAAGCTTTGATTCTTTATATTTTGGCCCAATTTCTTATTTTCCTACCTTCATTGAAGCAAATGTATACAAAGTTGATGCTAATATCTTAGCCATTAAAGTGCTTTTCCTACAATGATTTTGAATCTTAGATACTGCGGATCTCACTCTCATGCCCCTCCCCTTCCAAAAAAAAAAAGTTTTCTCTAAACAGTAAGAATTGGGATCTAACCTCTTTTTTATGGGAAATGGTAACAGGCAAGCTGTTGTGGGCATTCATTAAGCCAACTGTTCTCAGTTGTGGACCTTTGCTTCTAGCCATGATGGACTAATTAGCCCCGTAATTTCCCTCTCACTTGTCGCCAATCATTAGAAAAAGGACAACTGTAACAAATAATTCTCATAAGATATTTGGTAAGCAGCAGCTCAGGACTATGATCTGCAAGGAACAGGAATAAATGCTGGAGCCTAGTACCAGTTTTTGACCCAAGCTGAACATGGGAAATAAATTGATAATAATTAAAAACAAAACAAAACACTGATCAGAATACAAGGAAGCTATAGCAGTTAATCCTTGATTGACTTCAGAGCCATTAAAGCACACATCTAGTTGTGTCTGGGTGGGTCATGAAGGTGTGAATCTGGGGACTATGTCTGGTCCCTACCCTCTTCCTTTAGGCTACTCTTCCCCTGTAGTCTGCTTTCCCCTACCATAAAGTGAGCAGCTTTGCTCCACTACGCCCTTCCATGGGTTTCTGCCTTAAAGCCAGCCAATACTGAACTCAAACCTTTCTGGGTATGGACCAAATTAAAGTTTTCTCCTCAAAGTTGTAGGTGTTAAGTCTTTCTGTCTCCACCAATGGGGAAGTTATTGATGTAGAGAGGAGCATAAGAGAGAAAGAAACACATACCATCCCCCCACCACACACAATAGACTCACACAAAGGGGTTCCTTTGATGTTGAGCTGATGACTCACTAATATGTGAAATCACAGGATGAGGAACACAAAAACAAAACAAAACAATTGGAGAATTGCAACAGAGCTCACACAGGCGTTGGACTTATTCTCATTTTCCAGAAGGTAGAGACCTTTTTGAGCACCCAGATCACTTACAAGAGAGCCCAGAAGGATAAGCATGGAAGGAAGGGCTAACCATTCACCCTAAAATATCTTAGAAACAAGTCTAGCAGGATCAAGATGATCTGCATATAACTTATGTCTGCCCAAACAAAATTCATCAATTTTAAAGGAAGATAATATAGACACTTAACTGTTACATTTATACTGTATAGATTCCAATGAAAATTATAATCTAGAAAGAAGTTAGTCAATAAAAAACAGATGTTAGAATAACAGATTTTAGAATTAATACAATGAATCAGCAAGGAGAACCAAATATTAAAATTACCCCCATGATCTATTACATTGCATGGTAAAAGGGCTTGTGCAGATGTAATTAATGTAATTAATCAGGTGACTTAAAGGCAAGGAGATTATACAGTGAGTTTAACCTAATCACATTTGTTGTTCTAACAGAGACTTTCTTTGGCTGAAAAAGTGGAAAATATATTTGAAACATGAAAGGTACTTGACACAAAGGAGAGTCTCCTTTGCTGAGAAACAAAAGACTGTGTGGAAGGCCCTAAGATTGGCACTAGGAGCGGTGTTCCCACTAGAACAGCCAGCAAGAAGCCAGGGATATTAATCCTACTTTTGGAAGTCATTCTACTGATAACTTAGATAAGCCTAAAAGTGGATTATTCCCCAGAGCCTGTAACAGGAGCTCAGTCTGGTGGATAACTTGATGTCAGCCTGTGAGAGCTCAGAGAACCTAGTGGAACCTCTCATACTTATGACCTACAAAAGTGTAAGAAAAATAATTCATGCTATAAGCAAAACTGTGTGGTAATTTGTAATGAAGCAATAGAAAACTAATACAGAGAGTATAAAAGTGTTGAAGAATTTGAGAAAAACATAAGGAGAAGAGAATTGGAAAATATTTGGAACAAAATGAGCTGGGCATGGCATGTAATCCTAGCACTCTGTGAAGCTGAGGCAGGAGGATCTTAAGTTCAAGCCCAGCCTGGACAATTTAACAACTTAGTGAGAATCTGTCTCAAAACTAAATGAAATGCAGGGTGGGGGATTATAGCTTAGTGATTGGCCCTGCTACTAATCAAAAATCCCATCATTAAAAAAAGAACAAAACAGAAAGTCTAGCCAAAAATAACATAAGCTCTGAAATTCAATGTCTATATATATAAAAGCAGATGCATACTGCAAAAGAAATGACAAATGAACTTAAAGATACATGGGTCTTTAGTCAAAATGGACCTTATATGGTTTTCTAAAACAAGCAGTAATACATTTTAAATTGTGGAACTCATTTTGGTAACAATGGTAATCAATTAAAAATAACAAAATGATACCTTGAAAATCTCCTAATATTTGAAGATTCAAAACACAATCCTAAATAACCCACAACTCACACAAACAAACAAAATGTGGAGGAAGAAGAAAGTAATTTTAAATGACTGACAACAAAAGCAGCCTGTCTCAATTTGTGGAGAGTAGCTGTTAAGTGTTTAGATCAAGAAAGGCCCCAAATGCTTCACGTCCTCACAAATGGGGCTTTGGAGGGGACTGAATCACAGGAGCAATGTAGCTGAATTGCTGTTAGGAAGTAGGTTATAGTAGGAAGAGGACCACTGGGGCTAAAGATGGAAGAGCACATCTCCTTCAAGTCTCTGTGCTTTCTTGGCCTCCTGGCCACCACGGCATGAGTAGCTTTCCTCCAGGACAGGGCCTTCTACCATGCAATTTTCCAATGGAGCCAGTCAACCTTGCATGGACGGAGTCTTCTGAAGCTGTGAGCCAAAATAAAACCTCTCCTCCTTTGATATGTGGGAGTCATTTATTTATTGTGCTTCAGTGATGTAGAAAGTGACTAAGACAGTAGCTAAGTCTTAGGGAGAGACTGCTTAAATCCTTACATTAAACATTAGAAAAATTTAAATTCAGTGATGTAGACTATATATTAAAGCCTTGAGAAATAAATCCCAAGTGGAAAGAAAAGAAGTATAAAGAACATAACTCAATGAATTAGAAAAAGAGCAAAACTAGAGAAAACAATAACACCAAAAGCTGTTCCTTAAAAATTTCACTAAAAGCAAAAATGAAAAGCCAGACTATCACTCCAGACCCTAGACTCATTAGGACAGAGTATGAACAATTTTATGTCCAAAAAATAGATAATGAAAGGAAATGGACAAACACTGAAAGACACAACTTACCAAAACTGACTCAAAAGGAAACAGAAAATCTGAAAATGTTTACATCTCTTAAAAGTATTCTATCATTATAAACCTTCTTGCTGTTGCCTCAGGCAGGTACAGGAATGGGAATTAACTATAAACAGGAATGAAAGGTCTTATTAGAGGTATGAAAATATTCTAAAACTGATTTACGGTTACTTTTGTACAACTCATAAAGTTAGTAAAAATTATTAAATTGTGAACTTGAAATGGATGGATTTCATAAGTAAAATGTATCTCAATAAAGCTGTTTAAAATAAGATAGATGAAATAATACATTTTTAAAAATCCTTCCCTAAAGGAAAATTCCAGGTTTAGGTGAATTTAATCAAATATTTAAGGAAAAAATATCAATCTTTCACAGACTCTTTCAAAAAATAAAGGAGAGGTGAACAGGAAAGGAGAACACTTTATAAAATATAATTTGATAAACAGCTCATATATAAATCAGTTTATAGTACACACATGCATACACTTTGAGAATAAAGAATATATATGCCCACCAAAGAAGATTTATAGGTGGCTAATGGCATAGGGAAAGATGATAAACATTGTTAGTTATCATAGATAATCAAATTACAACCATAATGAAATGCCACCACCTATGAGAATAGTTAAAATAGAAACTATTATACTTCCCGCATGTTTGCAAGAATGTGGAAGAAATGGTACATTTGTTCATTGCTAGTGAAAGTGCAAAATGGTATGACAAATTCAGACAATTCTTCTTCAGTTTTTTTATAAAGTTAAGCATACATTCACTATACAATTCAAATTTTCTGTTCTATTCAAGAACATGAATATAGATGTATCTACGAGAATTTTGTAAATATATATGTATACCAAAATGTCTAAAAAATGCTCAGCATAGTATTGTTTCAAATACTCATCCAACAGTCTAACAGAAATAATCCAAATATCTCTCAATATAAATATATAACGGTGTAATGCAATAATATTCCTTTATGGAAACGCTCAAACTACTTACATACAACACAGACAAATCTCAAAAATGTTATTCAAAATAACAGTATATAGAAAACAAGAGTGGGGCCAGGGATATAGCTCAGTGGCACAGCTCCTGTCTGGCAAACGTGAGGTCCTGAGTTGAATTCCTGGTACCAAAAAAAAAAAAAAAAAAGAAAGAAAGAAAGAAAACAAGACTATGGGGGCCGGTGAGATAGCTCAAGGGCGTAAGCGCCTGCCTGGCAAGCGCGAGGGCCCAAGTTTGACTCCTGGATCCCACATACGAAAAAAGGGCCGGTGATATCGCTCAGTAGCACGGGTGCCTGCTGGTGCGCGAGGCCCTGAGGTTGACCCCCAGTACCCACAAAAAAAAAAAAGAAGAGTATGTGCCACATCGTATATTTTATTTGAAAATTTGGAAAAGTCTAAATTAACTTATTATAATATCAAATCAGCCTAGTTCTGGGGTGTAAGGAATAGATTGAGTAAATAGGGGTATCACGTACATTTTCAGGGTGATAGAATTGTTATATATCTTGACTTTGGTAGTTGTTATTATGTAATATTTTATGTTTAATTTATACATTTATAAACATAATTTGTATGCTTTACCTATGTGAAATTTTGTTTGCTCAATTATGCATCAATAAAGATGACATAAATAAAATACGGTGTGATTTAGCTAATTGTTAACCTTCTTTCTTGCACATTTTTCTCATCTCTAAGCTGAAGAGTTTCTTCCTCTTTGAGTGTTAACATTTCTTTGAGGTCTAATTACATGCCATAATTCTTATAACTATTGATCAAATATAAACTTGCATAATGTCTCCTGATGAACTTTTATACTTATATTTGTGTTCCTTGTTATAAAACACATTATTTTCCCATAAGTTCAACGGTGATTAATTTTGTAACTGACATTTTGAAGAAAGCATTAATAAAAACCCACTTTAGAAACCTCTCTTTCTGTAGTGATAAAGTCTCGTTAGGAAGTTAGGCTCATACTGTCTTGCACCTACTTCAGTGGGCCTAAAGAAAAGAGTGGACCTTAGAAATTTTGACTATAGAATATCTCTTCATTGTCCTTCAGAAGAGAATATTGCATGATTTTATCCAAAACAAACTTCTATGCCAGACATGCCAGTGTCCTTTCAGCATGCTTCATATTTTCTCACACATTCAGCACTTAAGAGAAGAGCTCCTGGTTCCTATAATGTTTTTTCTGGGAATGTGTTCTCTAAAGGTAGATTAAACTTTTGTTCATCCCGGCATTTCTACTTATGGGACAAGGTTTCAAGTCCATGGGATGGGAAAGTTGCATTTCCTAGTCAGTCCAATCAGGAAAAACACATGGGGGAAAGGCAATCTATACAAGATACCCTATAGAATCAAGCATAGTGAATAGTCAGCTATTTATTTCCAGAGCAATTTAAACTGTGTATATGTCTGCTGGAGATGGGGCATTTATGATTTTGTTATAATTGTGAAGATTCTTTAGGGTTTTTGTGTAATGAAAATATTGATTTAGGGCCAGTGATATAGCTCAGTAGCATAAGCACCTGCCTGGCAAGTGCAAGGTCCTGAGTTTGGTTCCCGGTACCCACATAAAGGAAAAAAAATTGAATTAAAAGAAGGTAAAACAACTTTAGAGGATTGAAAAAGAAGTTCCACATCTTTACTAGGAAAATGGTTATATGGATAAATTTATCTGTCAAAAGTAAAGGCTTCATATATTTAAAATGTGTGCATTTTCCCATATAAACTAAACTCCAAATAGGTTAATAATTATTTTAGTAGAGAAACTATACAGTGGTGAATCAGGTCAAGCACTACCACCCATCAGCAATCAAGCCTAGCATCACCAACGAAAAGCCACGTTGACAGCACATACTCTTGATGTGATGTGATAAAATTGACACTTTCTTCCATAGTCTTTCTCTCAAACACTGATAACACAATTTTAATAATGAGATTAACATCAGAGAAATCCGAACTGAGGGATGGTCTACAAAATATTTGATCATTATTTTTGAAAATATTAGTGCCATCAAAAGCAAAGAAAGCCTGAAGTACAATCATAACCGATGGAAGCTTAAGGAGATATGATAACTAAATATATTGTGGTATTCTGTATCAGAATAAGGACATTATACAAAAATAAAGATAATTTAAATAAAGTGTATTATTCACTTCATGATAATGTGTCAATATTGGTCATATTAAGTGTGATAAAGTAGTACTTAAATATGTTGTTAATAATAGGAAAAACTGGATGTGATGTATATTGGAACTCTGTATTACCTCTGTGATTTCTCTGTAAATCATAAGCTCTTTCCTTTAAAATAAATACAGTTTATTGAAAATTACTTTGAATGAAAGACATGTACACAATGGAGTGGGGAAAAACTGAAAGCATTATGGCTAAGACCAAGAACTTGACAAGAGGGTGTACTCTCTGTGCTCCCACTCGATATACTGCTAGAATTTTAGCCAAAGAAATTATTAAACAGACAGAAATAAGAAGCATACAAATAGGAAAGGAAGATGCCAAATTGTCCCTATTTGTAGATGATATGTCTTTAAACATAGCGAAACCTAAAGATTCCATCAAAAGCCTGTTAGAACTGAAATATGAATGAAGGAAAGTAGCAGTGTAAAATCAACAGACAAAAAACTGGCTTTTCCACACCAAAAATGAATTTACTGCGAAAGAAATCAGGAAAGCAATCTCATTCACAATAGCCACAAATATTAAGGAAAACACTCAGGAATAAATTCAAGTAAGAAAATGAAAGATGTCTACAATAAAAATTGCAAAACACCAATGAAAGCAGTTGAAGAAGATACTAAAAGATGAAATGACCTCTCATGGGTTTGAAGAATTAATATTGCTAAAATGTCTGTAGGACCAAAAGCAATAGACTCACTGCAGTCCTCATCAAAATGCCAGTGATATTCTTCACAGAAGTAAAACAAACCAACAAACAAAAAGTTAAAATTCATACTAAAGCACAAAAGATCTCTAGTGGCCAAAGCTATCTTGACCAAAAAGAACAAAGCTAGAGACATCACAATACCTGATTTCAAGACATACTAGAGAGGCAAAGTAGCAAAACAGCATGATATTGACACAAAACAGATACCCGGAATAATATAATAGAATAGAGGATCCAGGAGAAAACTAAAGTATGTACAGCCATCTGATTCTTGACAAATGAGCCCAAACACGTGTTGTACAAAAGACAGTACAAATAGTGCTGGGAAAACTGAATATCCACACGCAGAAGACTAAAACTTGATCATTGTGTCTTACCCTGTACTAAGGTCAACTCAAAATGGATCAAAACCTTATTGTAAGGTGTGAAACTCTGAAACTATTAGAAGAAAACTTAGGGAAAACATTTCAAGATTATGAAAAATCAGCTACTGATTTTTCTGGAGAGGGCTCCAAAAGCACAGGAAACAAAAGCAAAATTTGACAAATACAATTATATTAAAATAAAAACCTTCTGAACAGCGAAGGAAACAATAAGATAGTGAAGAGAAAACCTACAGAATAGACAAAAATGTTTGCCAACTACTTATCTGACATATTTAATATCCACAATATATTAAGAATCAAAACAACTTGACAATAAAAAACAAAGTGATGCAATTTTATGAAATGGGCAAATGATCTAAACAAATAACCCCCAAAAGAAGAAATATGAATGTCCAAAAAATATATAAAATGTTCAACATCTTAAACCATCAGGGGAATTAGAATCAAATCTACAGTGAGATATCATTTGACACCAGTTATAATGGCTGTTATTAATAAGCCAAAAATAGCAATTGTGGCAAGCAAGTGAAGAAAAAGAGAGACAGAGTCCTGGTGACCTGATTTAAACCTCTGGGTCTTATAGCCTGAATGCATCTTCCCTACAAGATTTTGTTTTGTTCTAGTACCTAATGTTCACTTTTTTTTTCTCACTTACTACTGAAGGAACTATAAGTAACAGGGTGAACTTCTTGTTGAATTATGTGCTTGCCAACATTTTAAAAGCTATCACTCTGTGCATGAAATCTTGAACAGTTTCTTTTCTCCCTAGACAGGGTGGAATCTCTTTAAGTATAAAAACTTAGTCTTCATCAAATTAGAATTCCTCAATCTCTACAGAAAAATAATTTATATAGCTTTTACACAGTTGTGTTGAACAACTGGTCTTCCGTCATTAGAATATGTGAAGAGTAGGTGAATAGAAGGACAAAGACTTCTGTTTGATTCTGGACATTTTCCTTTTCCATTATCGTCTCTATTTCAATCTGCTATGAGGTCATTTCTCTCTGATACCTTGTTTGTCCTTCAGAAGCAGGCTAGCAAGATAACTCACACGTTTCCTCTTTATTTATTATTTCTGCTTTATATTTCAAGATGATTTCTACTCCTTCTTAAAAGTGTGGTTTTTTCAATCTCAATAACTGTCAATCTAGTATGTCTTTGTATTTTCAATTTTAGACCACTTGTACTCATTGAGGGTATTCACTATAATGAGATCTCCTTAGACTGTAAATTATGGAAACCCAACACAAACTAGATGAAGCAAAAAGATGATTTTGTTGACTCATGTTAATACCTGTCGAAGGGAAACAAACTAGTTTCACATAAGGTAGGAACTAGGTGCTTAAGAAAGTCATGAGACTCTGTCTTTCATAGTGCACTTGACTTTGTATTTCACTACTGGTTGGCTTTATTTCTGTTTTTATAGTCATGTTCTCACCACTGGCAAGCAAGATGGACAAGTACAGTGCTGGCTACCTTATCAGATCTTTAAAGGAAAAAAATCAAAAAGTTACAGAAACCTCCAAGTCAATGTCCATAGATCAAATATTTAAAAAAATATGTAAAAGTAATCTGAATGTACAAAATTATGTCATGTTTCTCACCAGGAAATGATTAGCCATTGTGGTTAACAGACTCATCAGAGCTATGCAGGTGATAAAGGAGTAATTCTGTTTTGGAAATAATAGCGATCACTGAATATAAAGTTAAAAACAATAATAATTAGATAAAACATAAAATACCTTGCTCTTATTATAACTATGGGAAGCTAATTTAGAGATTTCAAAGGTCTTAAGCAATAGAAAAATAAGTTCATGGAATGCTATAGTTCATTCTGCAAAACATTCCTTCTTTTCATGCCATTTCTCATCTTCCACATAAAACACTGATGAGCTTTACTCTACCTAGAGAAAAGGAATGCTGCTATTACCATAGCTATGCTCTGCTTTCAAGAGATTGACTACTTACCTAGATATCAAAGAAAAATATTTGATTCTTTTCTGTCCAATAATTGTAAGACCACATAAAGATGCAACCAAAGAACTGGGCTATCTTAAATTACAATGTTAAATAATTTGTTGACTCCATAGCCATTAGGAATGTAGTCACCTCATGTGCAGCCTACTTCATCTCTTTGCCTTAAACCTCGACTCTCACTGCCTCACTCCTTACATTGCCAGTTACTTTCCTTAGAATTTCTAAAATATTCACTATATTGCTTAAAAGCTAGAAACAAATATCTGTACATAAAAGTTAACATATGTCATGATATCTTCAGTTAGAGCTCTCAATTCCAATCTAGATTCTACATCCAACTTCATTGAGATCAGTGGTTCTCAACTCCTGACAATATTGCCCTCCAGTGGAGATCTAGGACTGTCTGGAGATGTTTTTGATTGTCATAAATGATTTCTTCCAAAAACTAGTGTATTGAGGAGAGGGATTTTTCCTAAACATCCTACAGTGTAGAGGCACCTAACAACAAATAAATAGCAACAACAAAAATATTCAACCTGAAACTGAGTTTGAGAACACCTGATCTAGATTCATACCCCAAAGAATTCTCAAAGAAATACTACATTGCATTTATCACTCCAGTCAATGTTCTCAATATTCTTAAACAGATACAGAAAGAATTATATAAAGGCAAAATTCAGTAGATTGAAGTCACTGTCATAACTCTTCTTCCATTCTATTTTTTAAGCTTTCTTTTCCTATTATGGCATTTCAACTGTTTTCTCAGATCTTCAACAAAATAAAAATGTGAAATAAAAAGCACAATGCTTAAACCCAATACTTAAAACCCGAGAAACCCTGGTTCTATTTCTAATTATGTCTTTTACTAGAGTCGTGACTTGGAAAAATCATTTAATTCTCTGGAAAGTTGTTTTCTACCCATTTAATATAAAATATCTTGACTTAATCACTCTTCTAAGTATTTTTCATCTAATAAAGAAGTCTAAAATGTAAAAAGAAACATGCAGAAATGCTACAGTGGAAGAAAATTTAAGAATCAGGAAATCTACTGATTCTTCTTGTCCCTTTCTCCAGAATGGTATTAGAAGGGAGATTCTTCTAGATTTATTTCATTAATTGCCAAGTTCAATGACCTCTATTTTCCTTTTCAGTTTTAATATTTGATAGATAAGGCCTGATATATCCATTGTAAGTCCTGATTTTCTAATATTTTTTCTTTTTAATTAGTTTAACCTAGTAAAACAACCAAATGGTCTTAAATATGATAATAAAGAAACATTTCTGAGCTAAGTGCACAAAAGGTTATCAGAAGTTAAGATCTACAAGCTGAAGCACAATGCTAATCTGGAGCAGGTGGCATTTTAGGTAAAGATGTCATTTTGTTTCTATCAAAGTATGAGAGAAGATGCCTTATTCAAGACTTTTCTGAAGAGCTCTAAATTGCAAAGACAATAGAATAACACATATTCCATAAACAAGAACAAGATGGAAGATCATATCCAACAGTCTTCACTTAATATAGGGAAAAATATGTCTGGCAAATAGAAAAAAATTTGATGAATTCTGAAATCATGAAACAAAATAAAAATTACAAAACAAAATTGTATTTATTAACCAGTGAAATCCTTAACAGTGTTCATACTAGAATCTTTAAATAAGGTTTTGGAATGCTAGAAACTGAGCAAGAATAAATGACAAGTAAAAACATTGTTTTTTTTTTCTCCATATTTTCTCTTAATCAGCCTTACCAATATTGTATGGTAGAAGAGCTTCTGTTAGACTTCCTTTGTGGAATCTTTCCTTTACGTCTTTCTGGGAAAAATGAAAATGCACAAAGCCATGTGGCACTGTTCTGGCAGGATTTAAGTGTATGCTTGACTTCAGGAGTGCTTTGTTTATACTGAAACTTTCAAAGAGATAGGGCTCATAACGTGATACTCCAAAATATGGTCTTTTGGTGTACCGAATATTTTAGGCTGAAGGAATCTGATCAGTAGCACTTGCAGGAAATGACTTTATCTTCTTTGATCTTTCCCTAAAGCAGGTCACATGATCTTCATGTGAGAAGTGTCATCTCTACACCCAGAGGAAAGGAGAATCCTTGTCTCTGAAGATGAAGAGATGTTGAGAGGTACCTGAGTGAATAGGCCTTGATGAGTTTCTCACAGTCTTGCTACTCTTTATACCTTTTTGTCCTACCATATTTTTTCATGACTTTCCAGTCTTCATCAAAGCTTGTTTCAAAAACATTCAGATTTAACCACTTCCTTGGTTCTTCATTTCCTTCTGAAGTATCCATGTCATATAAAACTTATGTCAAATATATTTTCATGGTTTTATCTTCTTAATTGGTTATTACAGTCCCTGGCCTAGAATCTAGCAGGATGGTATATGAGAAGAATGATAATTGTTTTCCTCCCTATAGTTTTTGGTGACAAGTGTGGAATCCCCTTGGGTAGCACATCTTGTTCAGTATAGATGCTGCAGCTGAAATCTGGGACCTCTGACAAACCCAGTCAAAGGTGAAATTTCTTATTGAAGTTAGGCTTCTGGATTTCTACTGACAGGGTCTGATCTAAGAGGGTAGTAAAAGTCCGTTTATCATTTTTCTTTTCAAATTCAGATTAGCAGGAAAAAAAAAAGAAAAAAATTTGCAAGAATTTGGTCTTTGGATTCTGACTCTCATGACTGTGGTTTTGAATACTCATGTGTTATTGGTCTGTTCCCTCCAAGTGACAGCAATTATCCTATTTTTCTTATTTTATGTCCTGAGAGCTCATGCCTTTCTAACAAATTTTGCTTCTCTCTTCTGGAGAAAAGGAGTGTTAGGCCTGGGACTAAGCACCTGTTGGTCTGGAACCCCAGGAATATGTAGATGGACTGAAAATATGGGTTGTACCACATTTGCATCTGATGTTCTATTGACTATTCCTAATTCTTAGAGATTTGTCTAAATCTTTCTTTTTGTTATTTTTGGCAGTGGCAATAGATTATGATGGATATTTCTTTTGCCTCCTTTTTGAGGGACACCTTTTACAACTGTGGCTGAATTCAATAAAGGTTTATGGATTTTGAATTGAGGTCACAATTAGTATAAATATACTTTTGAAGATTCAAAATTTTAAAATTAAAAGTAATTTTTTGATAGTTTTCATCCTAAAGAAATATCCTACTAGTGTCTATGGGAAGATCCTATTAAAAGGAGAGAAAAGTCACAAAGAAATGGGAGAATTTCTTAGCTGGTATTGTTATCAGAGGTCCCCCCAAAGAGAAGATGAGACCTCAACTCAACCCACATAGTAGATTCATTGACTCTTATTTCAGAAAAAGCATTTCAGGACATGTGAGGGAGAGGCACAGGCAGATATACAAGGCAGAGTTAGAAAGAAAAATAAAATAGGAAAGGGACTTTAGCCAGAAGAGCAAGAGGGGCACAGCTCTGATGGAAAGGATCAGATTGGCTCACTGACAAAGAACAAGATATGTCTTTTTGTATTAGTTGAGGTGATCCAGGGTCCAGTGGATCATTATCTTTTTAGTTTTGGTTTTGCAAGATGCCTCTGAAGAAGTCTTTATAACTTAAGGATTCAGTCTCCACAAAATAACTCTTTCTGCTTGGGGAAGTTTCATTTTTGTGGAGGACATCATGGGATCCAAGCTGAGCATAGCTTTTAGGCAATAACTCATCCTTCTATTCACCCGTTGGCAGTTGAATGTCCCTGTAAATCTCTTATCTTTGTGCCCTCAGTTTCAAAGGAGAACTAGATGGGTTATGTAAATCCAGGGCTACTCTTGTTTTGTAACTTTTATACAGATATTCCCTAAGCATTTACCATGCCTATATGTAGAGCTGAGCGAGGGTCTGACCCAAAGGTTTCAATTCATAAAGGAGACACATGAAATGAAGATCAACCATTGCTTTACTTTCCGTTACTAATTAGGTATCTGTAGAACAAAATAAAGAGTCACTATTTTTAGCAAAAGTTACTTTTAAATCCCTGACAGACTCAGAAGAGAACACAAATCATGCTTTTAATTGGCAAAAGGGTAAGGGTCCAGGAGTTTGTTTGTCCTCAGTTCTTACGGTGGTCTCTGTCTGTGTCAGTAGGAAATGGGCAGATCGGTAGGTAGATATGTAGACAGATAGATAGATAATCTACAGATAGATAGATGATAGATAGATAGATAGATAGATAATCTACAGATAGATAGATAGATAGATAGATAGATAGATAGATAGATAATCTACAGATAGATAGATAGATAGATAGATAGATAGATAGATAATCTAAAATTCCCTTAACAAGATTAGGTGGCAGAGATCATACTTAGGACAAAAGCACTGCAAAAGGCACTCAGATGGAGACTCACATAAGTACTCACAGCTAGGAAATAACTGTTTTAATGTTTATAAATTTCACTTATTTCTGGAAACTGTAATCAAGCTCTTTCAACTCCAGGCCTTCTCATGAAAAGTATTTTAGAGTCCAACTATAAACATTCACTGGACTACATTTTACTTAAGGTTAAATAATAATTATCCCAGATTTCTGATAAGCAAATATGTTCTTGAATTCCTTCTTAAAACCTACATCCTTTCTCTCTTGAATATTACCATTTCTTTGAAATATAAACTTCCAATTAGATAACACTAGCCTTTAACCTAAAGAGCACACAAAGGAAGCTTTTTAGAAATAAATTGCTGTTTGATATTTCTATGGGGTCTCTCATGAAAAAGGTAGTCCAGAGCCTCCAAAAGATTACTTCTCAAGGGCAAATGAAAACCTTTTGTTGGTTTAAAAAAAAAAAAAGAAAAAAAGCTTTAACCACAATTAAGCATGTAACCTGGATTTGTTCTATGTGCCAGAAACACAAAAATAAGGTAAAAATGAGAATCTACTCCTATAAACTAATGATTTTTATTTCCATATTTATACCTACCTCATACATAAGATTCAGAATAAAAGCTATAAGGTCTCTGTTTATATCTATCTTTATATTTATGTTTGTTTATATGTATAGTGTGTTATGATATATCAACCTTTGGATGACATTCCAAATTAATTTCTAAAATCTCCTAATGAATTTCTATTCAAATTAACTTTGAGAGGGGGGCCGGTGAGATAGCTCAGTGGTATAAGCGCCTGCCTGGCAAGCACGAGGTCCTGAGTTTGACTCCCGGAACCCACATACAAAAAAAGGGCCGGTGACATTGCTCAGTGGCACAGGCACCTGCTGGCATGCGACGTCCTGAGGTCGACCCCCGGTACCCACACACACAAAAAAAAAATTAACTTTGAGGTAAATGAACTGTTATACAAACTAAGTATTCCTAAGAATCTCAGAAATATGGAAACTAATTTAAATGCTTTGCGAGTATATGTGACATGAGTAAAATTCTGATAAATAAGATTGTGTTAACAATGTTGGTTTAATAAAAGTAGCTATGTATTCTGAGTTATCAAGAATAAGTATACTATGAATATATATTTCTTCTACTTGGATTTACTAGTAGGGTAAATAATAGGTAAATAGATAATAAGAGTAAAAATAGTTAAAAGTTAAAGAACCTGAAGTTATGACTAGCATTGTTTAGTGTAAAGTCTGTCTCTAAAATCATTTTAACAACTTGCATTTTTAAAATTATGCTATCTTGGGTATGGTGGTCCATGCCTATAGTTCCAGCCCTTGGAAGGCTAAGCAGGAGGATCGCCAAAAGTTCAAGGCCAGCCTAGACTACATAGTGAGCTCACAGCTAGCCTGAACTACATAACAAGACCCTGTCTTAAAAAAATTATGCTAAATTAAATTAAGTCATAGATATTCATTAAAAGTCTGGATCATTTTGAAATTACTATTAAAACATTAATTGCTAAGCATAGGTTTATATACTTTTAGCATCTTGTTTTTATGCCAAATAGGGGAGCTAAATATATTTTAGTCTATTAATAAACATGAGAAATTATACTTTACAGAAGCATATGCCTGCAAGAAATATGAGAAGATACAGTCATAAACTTTGCTAGTCTGCTACAGAATGCTGGTACATGCCAGACAATTCTCCATTGTTTACATCCTTCCTTCCTGTATAAAAGAAAGGTTACTAGTGGTTAAAAATTATAATCAGATATAAAACAAAACTACTACTAACAATAAATAAAAAACTTTGTATACAGTGCATGCAAGGATCATATATGTGTTTTTTATAAGGCAACATAACAAGATATGAAGGACAGTTTTTATTAAAAGGGGGAAAAAGAGTAGTTTTATCCTAAAATAGGATGATTGGGTATTTCAGAATGAGGATGAAGACAATTTCTGAATACAAATTTGTAAAAGGCTTTCAGAAAAGAGATCTTATCTCATTCAGTTAATCTGGCTAAGATTAAAATTAAATTAAAGTTCTCAAATGAATTTAAAATCAATGATGTATGCTAAAGCAGAATTTAAATTTTTCTCTAGTAAAAGAATAAAGTTTTGCTGTATTATCTTATTGTTATGGCTTGTATCTAGATATCCCCCTAAATCCTCATGCCCTTATAGGTGGGGCTTTTCTGAGGTGACTGGATCTACGGTGTGTGAATATGGATTAAGGTTACATGATAACTAAATTAGCCCACTGACTGGTTTAGCATAGTTGCGAGGATGGATAATGAGAAGACCCACCCTGAGTGTGGGTGGCAGCGATCAATAGGTTTGTATCCTGAATGCATTAAAAGGGAGAGGGAAGCTCAATGTTGCTGCTTTGCTGCCTTCTGCCTGCCACAACATGAGTTGTTGCTCCTCTGCCATGTCCCTCTGCCATGTCATCCTGCCTTGGAGCCAGCTGACTGTGGACTGAAACCTCTACAAATGGTGAGCTAAAGTAAACCTTTCCTCCTTTAACTTTGTGTGTCAGGTATTTTGTCTCAGCAACAAAAAAAGTAATTAAGACGCTTATTTTTAGGGCAATATAATTGTTTTGCTTAAGGTCAGTAAATATCTGTTTTCCTTGTAAAAGGACATACTATAATTGGAAACGTTGCCTATATTACCAAGACCTTGACTAGAGTATCACATTTGAGAATGATGTGCACAGAATCTGCTATGACCAGAGAATCTTAGGGAAGTGGAGTTGAACTTACACATCCAATATTAACGAAATTGCTTTAAAAGGTGACCTGTTAACCGGCTTACAAATTTCTCAGATGTATAGGTAAGATCACTTCCTAACAAGACCACAAATGGAAATGTTTCAGATTTTAAGATGAGAGGAATTTATCTAAATCTATAATTGTTGCGAGAAAAGTTTTATGTCAAGTTCCTGGCTTAACCTCCTAGTCTTGAAAGGCTCTTAAAACTTGAATCTGAGATTGCTTATGAAATGTTCCAACAAAGCAAGCTATAAAAATTGCCATTATTGCTGAATGTTTATAAATAAACAGGCCAAATAAAATGAGGGAAGACTTATTTCATAAACAAATTAGTCCTCCTTTGGTCATCTTTGATTGAAATAAGGTAACTGTAGGGAGAAAATCATTTTTCAAGGGAAAACTATAGCATATCCTCTAGGTTATCTGATTCTATTACCTCATTTGTTGAATTTGGAGTTTTATTATGTATCTTAAAATTGATTGGATTTTGCCCATTTCTTTCAGCTTCCTCCAAATTCTGGCTACAAAATTAGTATATTACATTATTCTTTCACCTTTCTTATTCGACACTATTTGAGACTAAAACCTCATTGCTCAGTGCCTTAATGAAAATATTAAAAGAAGTATGACAAGTTGTAAGCTGGGCACTTTCGTACACTGCTGAGATACACCCATAAATGGTATCATAACTAGAGGCATTCAAATTGGAAAGCCGAAAATTCACTGGATAGCCACTGGTGTTCTCATTCCTCCATTTAAGGATAATTTGAGCTCAACTTCCAGAATATTTTTGACTGTACTCTGGACTCAGAAGACAGTTTCTAGCTTCTTCTAACAACCAAACTTTATTCTTGTTTCTGTGGGAATGTGCTTTCTTGACTGCCTTATGCCTCACACTATATGTAGTCCTAACTAGGTAGGCATTCCATTCATACCTCCACTACACCTGCAGAAATAAGGCACAACTAATTAACTGGCCAGTGGGATATGGGACTATTTGCCTACTTTGTTTCTGGACTGTGAAACCTCTTAGGGAAGGCTTCAGATGAGGGAATGACAGGGTTCAAAACATACTTCCTAAAAATCTGCTGCCTTGGAATAAATAAAATATTTTAAACTAAAGGAATTTGAGAAATGAAAGGAGCAAGAATGACTCTCTGACCTTCTCCAGTAGCAGGTCATAAGACTGTTGTATATGAGATGTCTTCCCCATACTCAGAAGAAAGAAGCATCCTTATCTCTGAACATGGAGGGATGTCAAGTGGAACCTGAATAAACAGGAATTTTTAGCTTTCTTCCTAGTTTAGTATTCTTAGCTCATGCCTCTTCCTACCACATTTTCCATGACTATGCATTCTTCATCAAAGCTTGTATAAAAAAAGTAGAAGGAAAATAGTTTTCCCCTCTTCTATAAAAGCATTGAAATTTTAGTGCTTTAAATTTGACCAAAGAGATCCATGCCTTCAACTTGTTGCCAATGAGCCGAGTGTTCTTTTGCTTAATTTGGATGGAAATCATGAACTGTCAAAGTGCAGCTCAGCTAGCAGTTCTGATGTCACCAGATGACACCAGATTATGCTAGATGCCAACAGTTGACACAACCAGGTGCTGGTTACTGCTGCTGCTGGCTGTCACTGTTCAGCCTGAGGTCTGTTTGTGCTGTACATTGCAGGTCAACTCTTCTGGGCACTGGCCTCTGCTGCTGGTCTTCCTTGGTGGCTGGTCTCTAGAGATCTTCAGTGCTAATGCTCTTAGTGTTTATTGCTCTTTCTTTTGAAATGAGCATTCTGCAGGCCTGTGTCAGTCAATAAGGGGAAGGATTGAAACCAGGGAATCTTCAGGAAGACTTTTTATGAGAGTTGGGTATGCAAATAAAGGGCATTAGATCTGTCCCTTCCTGATCTTGCCATGCCAGAATGGCCCCTTCCTTTTTCAAAAAGACAACAGTGGCATTTGAAGTGACAGGAGCAGCAGAGGAAGGGCACTGTCTTGGCTCTCTGGCTTCAGTCATGTTGGAGTGGAATGGAATGCAGGAGAGTAGGCACTAGATAGCCAGGAAGAACACTGAAGAAAATTGTCCAGGTCCACTGAGGGATGAGGGGGAGCAAATGGAGCCAAGGTGGAGAGGCATGACAGTGGCCATATACCCCCTCCAGGCAGCAAAGGAAAAATTAGAAAGTCAGTTTTCTCTCTTCTGTCAAATTCAAACAATGATTTTCCTTTGAGGTATCAGATTCCTACCCTTTTCTTTCTTTTCCTTTTATTTTATAGTGTCAAATGTCTTGATTTTTATTCAGAAACAAAATTTTCTAAGTGAATACTATAAAGTATTAATCCTAAAATATGGTTTTTGTTCAGAAAATTGGTGATGAAAGGAGTCCTCTTATGGATATTTTACATTCTCATTTGTCGAAGAAATGTTTTGAAATTTTCTGCAGTAAAAATAATTTTTTAATTATTTCCTCAAGTTATTTCACCATGCGATTCTGCCCCAAACTTCTCCTTTATATTTTTCAAGCCAGTTATTCATACATTTGAAGTTAGCAGAAATGACTCTTGAAAGGTTGATCTTTGATTATTCTTCACTTTTAACCTTCCATCACTATTACAAAAATACCTGAGGAAAACAACTTTAAAGGAGAAAGAAATTATTTTGGCTCACAGTTTAAGATGTTTCATCCCATGGTCACTTGGATCCTTTGTTTCTGGACCTATGGTGTGGCACATAGCAAAAATGTATGATAGAAGCTTCTTACCTCATGGCAGCTGGGAGGCAAACATAGAGACAGGAAGGGGCCAGGATCCCACTATCCCCTTCCAAGGTATGCCCTCAATGACCTAACTTAGTCCCACTCTGCCACATCCTAAAAGTTCTATCACTTCCCAAGAACCCATAAAACTATGAATTCATCTATGGATTTATGCATTGACTGGGTTAGAGCCCTCATGGCCTAGTGCCCTCCCAAGGACCCACCTCTAAACTTTACTGTACTGGGACCAAACTTCCAACATATGCACAATTAGAGGGCATATCTGATCCAAAACATAACATTTCCCTTTTTTGTTTTTCAAAATACACATTGTGCCTTTTTAATATATTCCATCTTCAGCAGCAAAAGTGTTTTTGCAAGAATCTCCACTGATTCTGAATTTCTGATTTCAATGGTGTGTTTTAATTCTCATTCTGTGTCTCTATAATGTATATAAAACTGCATTTTCTCACATACCTTGATTTTAAAGGAGGTGTTATCTCCCAATTCTCCACATATATGTTTTCACCAAAAGTAAGTTCCCACCAAGATTTTACATTTAGTTATATATTGTGTTGTATTCCCTCTTCTTGTGTGATCTCATTCACTACATGTTTTTGTCATAAAGATTGGGTGTGAATGACCCTCAAATCAGTATCTCCAGCCCGTACTTCAGCCTTGAGCTTAAGCTTGAGAATGAAGTTTCAATGGTTTCCATATACTCTAGAGTTAATTAACTCTTTGCAGGTAAAATTTTTTGTTTTATTCCTTTTTTTCTAAAGCTCAGTCTTTGTTATAATGATTTTATCATTATACATACCTAATACATGCTGGCTAACTCAAAGTGAATAAACCACACAGATTAGTAATACATCTCAGAGTTTGTAGTCAACTTAATCTGCCATTGGTCAATCACTTAATTTGTTCAACATGTCATTCACATCTGAAAATTGGAGAAGGTAAACTAGATCATTACAATGGTCCCTATTAAAATTATATTTCTACTTTAAGAATTTTCTATTACTTCTTTTTTTAATGCAAAAAAAAACACTTAAGGAAGAATAAGAGAAGCCTTACCTATGTAGTTATCCTATTTTAATTCACATGCATTCATTTAATAAACTTTCATGAGAGCCAAATTTGTGTCAGACATTGGTGTAGAAATTTTAGGTAAATAGAACATGGTAGGAATAAACTAAAGATAATTTTTAAAACAGTAACTTATAATTTCAAGTTTTATAGTCTATGTATGTATAAATAGATACATATTTATAAAACATTCCACCAAGTTTTTATAGAAATTAAAAGGAACTTGCAAAGTGAACTTAAAATATCATTAATTCATTTTTAATGAAACTACCAAAGAAATGCATAATGCTAAAAATCTTTTTATAATTCTGAAACATATAATAAAATTGGTTCTACTTGTAAAGACTTAGAGAAGACGGTTTTTCTTAGTAAATATTTGGACCATTTTTAATAATTATCTTTTATTCTTTTTGTCATAAATTTCAAAAACATGATAGAAAGTCTGAGAGAAAATAATATTATCATAATACTGGCTAAAAGGTTGGAAAGCCAAACAATAGCATGTACTTGCCATGAGAGTTAATTGGAAGTTTATGTGTTGGGCATATGGCACATAGCAATTCATGAGTAAAAACCATCTGCAGAAGCATTGGATGACACCCTGCTGTAAATCAACACAGCATTTCAGAGCCATGTGTGAATCAAGAACTTCAGGAGGCTGATAGAGAATTAGATTGAATCTTTTTTCTCAGTGGGGTGAAGAACATGAAAAGAATATGATAACTAATGTACATTGACAATCAATGATAAAGGAATGAACATGAAAAAGTAATAAATAAGTAATACAGATTGACAATCAATGATAAAGACAAACTATTACCCAACTGTTTTTATGTTTTCATACTTACTCTAAGTTATGTAGAAAATACCACATAAAACACTGGTAGAGAATCTGAGATGAAAATAAATGGCATGGGTGCCTATTTTATACTTGAAGTTATAGACTGGTTTTTGGTTGTCTTGCTTGTTCTTGTTTTGATTAATGGAATTCAATACATAGAATATAGACAAATGTGTTTTATTCCCCTTTTAGATCCTGATATCTTCAGGCACTAGTTAGTCCTTCTTCAATGTGGTATCACTAATATATAGCAGAACCTGTGCCCATGAGAAAGGAATTCAGAAAACTGTGGATTTGTCTAAACTAAAAGGAAAAGGGAGAGAAATAGGTAATATAAGTATTACTGACATTACCAGTCCAAAAAAGCATGTAAATAAAATGGCCTCAGTTTAACTATAAATTAACTGAGTAGCACAATTTTCACACAAAACCTGAAAGTTATATTCATCACCTAAGGACTATTTAATTATGGTCTACTATTCTTACATTTCTGATATCACTAAATAAGCTATATGCTACCAAGAATCATTTGTGATTTTTCCTAAATCTCCCTTTTTTGTCAAGTGTACTTATTATTACTTCTTTCATTATTTATACAACTTAATGGAATACAGGTCTGGAAAGAGACCAGTTCCTATGATAACTGTTTGTTGGCTTAAAAATACTAATAGAGGCTGGTTGCAACAAATCCTCCTGAACTATGTGTAAAAAAATAAAATTTTAAGATTGGAAGGGGAATGTACAATCTATGAAGATTTTTGTCTTACATTGTTTCAAAAATATGTACAAGTGCTCATTTCCCTTAAAATATAAATAACACAGAAATAAAATAAACTATATTATGGATGTAGTTTTTACAAGAAAGGGGACAACTCAAGCAGCCAACTCATCCTAAAAGGTACTACAAAACAAAACAGAAAATAAATATAGTCCTACTTAAAAATATTAGAAAATGAACAACGGCTAAAAGAGTGCATCCATGTAAATCATTTTAAAATAATATCTGTTTTTTAAATGATGTTTTCATTAGTCAACCGCTTAGACCAGTCATGTGTAACAGAAGACTTCAGAATAAGCACAATCCATGGTACCAGAAGTCATTTAAAATACCTTCCCATGTATCATTTCTTTCCTGTAAAACAATTTATTTCTTTATACCCACTGCATCATTATGGCTTTGGGCATGTAATTTATTATCTCAGGTAAAAAAAAATAGAGTAAGTTCAGCTCAGAATAATACAGTCCCTGTTTTGCTTCAACTTTCAGCCTTAACTTGACTTTTCCCACAGGGAAAAATAATATTTGTATTGTGATCATGTCCATAGAGATATCAGGATCTCAATATCTGAAAGGATCTTGTAAAAATAAGATAAAAGCCAATATTGGATCAAGAATTTTGAAATACAGTTAATGGTTTCAAGTCACTTAAGTATAAGCTTTAAACAATTTTGTTCTTGTAAAACAAAAAGTACCAGTAAAATTTTGTTTGTGTTCCTGTTGAGGTGCGCCTTTTAAAATCATGTTGTGATTGCTGTTCATTTGATAAATACCATAAAAGTTTTTCCCTCTAAGAAGAATTTGCTAACGGTCATTTACAGTTGAGAAGAGACAGAGAGCAGATTGATATGTCAACAAAGAGAGTAGACATGAGGTAATGTCAAGCTCACACAGACTGGGAGAGGGACCCAGAAGACTTAGTATGTCCCCAAGGAAAAGCTGAGGATTTGAGCAAGCTTGCCAAGAAGCTAGAACCACCAATGTGAAAGCATAGGAATAATTGGATAAATGCCTTAAAGTGGATGGTCTGTGGCAGAGCTTGAATGATGGGCATTTGTGAAATTCAGACAACTGCTGCATCAGTAAAGCTATATTGCTGGGGAAAGGGAGCCACTGTGCTCTCAACAGTCCATTTATGGTCCATATACCTAAAGACTCAGCAAAAAGTTGAGTAAGATATGAAACCATGGGTCAGAGTTGAGCTGATATATGTTATGGACAATCTACAATTTATTGGAAGTAAAAAAGAGAAGAGCATGTAGAACGGGGGTACTTTCCACAAATCTATAGAGGCAGAACATCTCTGTGTAGCTGAAATAGACTTACATCAGGAGGGTGATGGGGCCGGTGAGATGGCTCAGCGGCTTAAGCGCCTGCCTGGCAAGCGCGAGGGCCCGAGTTCGACTCCCGGAACCCACATACGAAAAAGGGGCCGGTGATATCGCTCAGCGGCACGGGCGCCTGCTGGCGCGCGAGGTCCTGAGGTCGACACCCCGGTACCCACAAAAAAAAAAAAAAAAAGGAGGGGGAATGATGGATCATCCTTGCAGATGGAACTAACAGCCTTGGTAGTAAGTGTGAACTACGACTTGATTCAATATCCACCTTCCAAATGGCTACTTCGACCTAGAAAATTTTAAGTTTTCTGAAGGTCGCTGGTGGAGAAATAAAGAAGCTATATTTTATTCTTCCCACATTTGAGTGAGAGTATACACATCATTTTTACACATGCACAAACACTCAAATACATATACACACAAATCTAGAAAATGAACATATTTGGGAGGAAATCTGTGTTGATTTCTTCACAGAGAAAGTAGTATGTGTTACACTGATTCTATGGAAATTTCAATAAAAGGAAATGTGTACTCCTTGTCTTTGTTTTAGTTAATTGATTCCTGGGCAGTTTTGAAAACTAGAAACTCTTCAATAAACATGCTCAAAGTGTTTTTAGACAGTCATCAGAATTCATGTTTTAGAATTAATTATTTAACGTGTGTAAATATCAATAGCCTAAAAACATATGACAGTTTTAGAGCTGTAGAGAATTAATTTATAGATGAGATTAAATTCGATCTCATTTTTAAAGCTCATGGCTAATGAATCAAGCCAATACATTTAATAAGAATAATGTCATATTATAGAGAAATATTTTATTGAAAAGTTCTATTTTTGATGAAACATATAACGTGCTTATAATAAACCAGACTCTGTATGTATGATTATTTAGCAAATTATCATCTCTATCTCCATTCTATCAAATGACAAATTTGACTTTTCTCCACAAATTTATTTTTTTATTACTCATTTTTTATTTTAAAGAGAAAAAACAATAAAAACAATGATACAAAGTTTCCAAACAAGATAGTAGGACAGTAACAATGGTTAGCACATTTCTTGTTGTTATCATCAAAGTAGTTGCTCAGATTACAAGATATAGGCATGAAAAATTGATCAAACATATAAGTACAAACCATTCTTTTAAATGGACTTATAGAAATTAGTAGTATAGCTATCTTAACTACCATGTATATATATATATATATACATATATATATATGTATATTTATTTACTTTTACTGTTCCCTTCCTTCTTTTCTCCTTCCCCCATCCCAGTTTCTCTTTCCTTTTGAACATTTCTTCTCATTTCCCAATATCTATTGTACGTTTTGGATCTTATTTACTCTTCAGCTTCTTATGCTAGGGAGACAATATGATGTTTACACATGTGAGACTGATTTATTTCATTTATGAGTATGGTCTCAAGATGCATCCATTTACATATAAAAGTTTGAAGTTTATCCTTCTTTATGGCTGAGGAGTATTCCATTGTATAAAAATAACACAACTTTTTTTATCCTTTTCTCAGTTTATGGGCATTTGGGCTGTTTCCAAGATTTATCTATTACAAATTGAGCTGCTATAAACATGGGTGCACATATATCACTGTGGTATGATGTTTTTCATTCTTCTGGGAAGATACCCAAAAGGGGAATAGCTGGTTCAAATGGGAATTCTAATCCTAGTTTTTTGAAGACTCTCCACACTGATTTCCACAGTGGTTGCACCAGTCTACACTCCCACCAACAGTGGAGAAGGGTTCCTTTTTCCCCACAGCCCCTCCAGCATTTGTTATTGGTTGATTTCTTGATAATAGCCATACATTCTGGGGTGAGATGGAATCTCAGTGTTGTTTTAATTTGCATTTCTTGAATGACCAATGATGTCAAACATTCTTTCATATATTTATTTGCTATTTTTTCATTTGAGAAGTGCATATTTATCTCAGATGCCCATTTTTGAATTGGGTCTTTAAATGTGGGGGGGTCTGATTTTTTTGAATTCTTTATATGTTCTAGATAGAAGTCCTTTGTCTGAGGGACTGTTGGCTAAAATTTTTTTCCCACTCTGTCGGTTGTCTTTTCACTCTGTGGGTGATTTATTTTGTTGTGCAAAAGCTTCTTAATAAGATGAGATCCCAGTTGTTGATTCTTTGGAGTATTTCCTGTGCAGTTTGGGTTTTGTTCATGAAGTCTCTGTCTACAAATACGTCTTCAAGATTTCTACCTATTTTCTTTTCCAGTAGATTCAGTGCTTCTGTTTTAATATTTAGATCTTTGATCCATTTTGACTTTAGTTTAGTGCATGATGAGAGACATGGGTCTAGGTTTAGTCTTCGGCATGTAGAGAGCCAGTTTTTCCAGCACCATTTATTAAAGAGGCTATCTTTCTTCCAGTGAACATGTTTGGCCCCTTTGTCAAGGATAAGGTAGCTGAGTGTGTTTGTAGTTGTGTCTGCATATTCTAATCTGTTCCACTGGTCCTCAGGTCTGTTTTTTCTGCCAGTACCATGCTGATTTTGTCACAGTAGCTTTGTAGTATAATTTCAAGTCAGGGATTGTGATGCCTCCTGCCTTGCCTTTGTTGCCCAGAATTGCTTTTGCTATTCTAAGTCTCTTCTGGTTCCAAATGAATTTTAGTAATGTTTTCTCTAGATCTGTGAGGTATGCTAATGTTATTTTAATTGGGATTGCATTAAACCTGTACAACAGTTTTGGGAGTATGGCCATTTTCAGTATGATGGCACTTCCTATCCATAAGCAAGGAATATCTTTCCATTTTCTTTTTTTTTTTTTTGTGGGTACCGGGGGTTGACCTCAAGACCTCACATGCCAGCAGGCGCCCGTGCCACTGAGCGATATCACTGGCCCTTTTTCTCGTATGTGGGTTCCGGGATTTGAACTCAGGCCCTTGCGCTTGCCAGGCAGGCACGTAGGCTGCTGAGCCATCTCACTGGCCCTATCTTTCCATTTTCTGATATCCTCTTTAATCTCCTTTTTCAGATTACTGTAATTTTCAGTGTATTGAACTTTTACTTCCTTTGTTAGATTGATTCATAAGTATTTCTTTTTTTGGGGGTGCTATCATGAAGGGTGTGGTTTCCCTAATTTCCCTCTCAGTGAGTTTGTTGTTTGTGTCTGGTAATACTATTGATTTTTGAGTGTTAACTTTGTATCCAGCTATGCTACTGAATTTGCTTATTAAATCTGGGAGTCTTTTGGTGGAGTTTTTGGGGTCTTCTACATAGAGTATCATGTCTTCTGAGAATAATGATAGTTTAAGTTCTTTCTTTCCTATCCTTATTCCTTTTATTTCTCTCTCCTGTCTATTTGCTTTGGCTAATGTTTCCAGAACTATATTGAATAGGAGTGGTGATAGTGGACATCCTTGTCTTGTTCCTGATTTTAGAGTGAAAGCTTTCAGTTTTTGTCCATTTAGTATGATGTTGGCTGTTGGTTTGTCATAGATGGCTTTTATCAGATTGAGGTAAAGACCATCTATTCCGATTTTCTATAGGGTTTTTATCATGAATGAGTGTGGGACCTCGCCAAAATCTTTTTCTGCATCTATTGAGATGATCATGTGATTTTTGTCTTTGGCTCTGTTGATATAGTGTATTGCATTTATTAATTTGCATATGTTCAACCATTCCTGAATTCCTGGGATGAATCCCACTTGGTCATAGTGTATAATCTTCTTGATGATTTGCTGCATTATGTTTGCTAGTATCTTATTGAGGATTTTTGCATCTATGTACATTAGGGAGATTGGCCTGTAGTTCTCTTTTTTGGTTAGGTCTTTCTCTGATTTTGGTATCAGGGTGATACTTGCCTCCAGGAATGAGTTAGGGAGTATTGCTTCCCTTTCAATATCATTAAAGAGTTTGAGGAGTATTGGCATTAATTCTTCTCTAAATTTCTTGTAGAATTCACCAGTGGATCCATCAGGGCCTGTGCTTATCTTTGTTGGTAAGTTTTTAATTACATTTTCAATCTCATTAAACTATACTGGGTTATTCAGAATTTCTATACCTTCTTGATTCAGCTTTGGTAATTCATACATATCTAGGAATCTATCTTTTTCTTATGTGTTTTCCATCCTATGAGAATAAAGATTTTCAAAGTAGGTATTAATAATCTTCTGAATTTCCATAGGATCTGTAGTGATTTCACCTTTTTCATTACTTGATGCATGAATTTGAGTCTTTTCTTTCTTTTTTTGATAAGGTTGGCTAAGTGTTTATCAATTTTAATTATTCTTTCAAAGAACAAACACTTCAATTCATTAATTCTTTGTATCATTTTCTTAGCCTCCATTGTGTTAATTTCTGCTCTGATCTTTATAATTTCCTCCCTTGTATGGGCTTTGGACTTGTCTTGCTCTTCTTTTTCTAGAAGCTTGAGGTGAAACATTAGTTTACTTATTTGTGCTTGCTCTGTTTTCCTGATGTAAGAATTCATCATTATAAATTTCCCTCTTAGGACTGCTTTCATTGCATCCCATAAGTTCTAGTATGGTGTATATGCTTTCTGGTTTAGTTGTAGATATTGTTTAATTTCTTCTTTAACTTCTTCTGTGACTCATTGGTTGTTTAGGAGGGTGTTATTTAATTTCCATGTGTTTATGGAGTTTTTGTGGTTTCTTTTGCCATTAAATTCCAATTTCATTGCACTATGATCAGATAATATGCATGGGATAGTTTCAATTCCTTTGCATTTACTTAAGCATGTTCTATGGGCTAGCATATGTTCTATTTTAGAGAATGTCCTGTGTGCAGCTGAGAAGAATGTGTATTCTGATGATGTTGGGTGAAACACTCTGAAAACATATATTAAGTCTATTTGTTCACAGGTTTGATTCGATTGTCATATTTCTTTGCTGATTTTTTGTTTAGTTGACCTATCTCTTTGTGACAATGGGGTATTAAGGTCTCCTGTTACAATTGTGTTATTGCTTATTTGGTTTTTTATGTCTATTAATAATCGTCTCATATAGTTGGGTGCTCCTGTATTTGGTGCAATATTTATGATTGCTATCTCTTCCTCTTGAAATTTTCCCCTAACAAGTATGTAATGACCTTCTTCATCTCTTTTGATCATTCTTGGTTTGAAGTTCATATTATCTGCAAACAGAATAGCTACCCCTGCTTTTTTCTGGGTTTCTGTTGAATGGATGATTGTTTTCTATCCTTTGACTTTCAGTCTATGAATTTCTTTTTGATTTTTTTTTTTTTTGTGGGTACCGGGGGGTTGACCTCAGGACCTCGCGTGCCAACAGGCGCCCATGCCGCTGAGCGATATCACCGGTCCCTTTTCCGTATGTGGGATCCGGGAGTCGAACTCGGGCCCTCGCGCTTGCAAGGCAGGCACTTATGCCACTGAGCCATCTCACCGGCCCTCTTTTTGATTTAAATGTGTTTCTTGCATACAGTGTATTGTTGGATATTGTTTCTCGATCCATTCTGCCAGTCTTTTTCTTTTGATTGGTGAATTGAGGCCATTGGCATTGGTGGTTATAACTGATATTTACTGGTTTATCTTTGTCATGATATTTTCCTGCTGCTGGTTCCCTGCTTTTCCCCTCTGCTTAATTGCTTGTCCTGCCTGGTGGTTTCTTTCTGTTGTTGTTCTTGGAATTGTGGTCATTTTCATCTCTGTTTAGAATATCTTTCAGTACTCTTTGTAGGGTTGGTTTTGTGGTCATGAATTTCTTCAGTTGTTCTTTGTCATGGAAGTATCTTATTTCTCCATTGATTTTGAAAGATAGTTTTGCAGGGTACATCAATCTGGGTTGGGTGTTGTTTTCTTCAGGACTTCAAAGACTTCACTCCAAGCTCTTCTTGATTTGAGGATTTATGTTGAGAAGTCTGCTGTGATTCAGACGGGCTTTCCCTTAGAGGTGATCTGTTTCTTTTCTCTAACAGCTTTTGATATTCCATTTTTATGTTGCATTTCTGGAGTCTTGATTATTATATGTCTTGGTGTAGTTTTATTTTGGTCTTGGCTGTTTGGAGTTCTATATGCTCCATTTATTTGTATGTCAAATTATTTATCCATGCTTGGGAAATTTTCTGGCATTATTTCTGTGAGTTTTTTTTTTTTAATGGCATTTGTGCTGTCTTCAGCCTTCTGATTGACCCCAATCAGTCTTACGTTATTCTTCTTTGCGTCATCTTTTAGCTGTTGAATTGATTCTTCATGGTCTCTTGCTATTTTTAAGATATCTTTCTTTTCATCATCACTTGCTGAAATTCTGTTTTCAAAATCTGATGTTCTATCCTCTCTTTCATTCAATCTGTTTCATATACTTTCATTGGAGGTTTTAATCTCTTCGATATCTGTTTGAATCTGTTTCAGGGGTTCCATTTCTTTCCGCTGTTGGGCTTTTTTTGTTTCCATCATTTTTTAAGCTCATCTATTATTTATCTGTGTCTTCTCTAATATCTTTGATTTTAAACATCATTTCTTTTTGTACCTGAGAGATTATTTTCTCTATAGCCTTTTCTACTTCTTTTTTCATTTCTGTTGCTGTCATTTCAGAAAGTTCCAGTGTTTGACTTCCAATTTCATCTATCTCATTGTGTTCCTGGCTTATCCTGGGTGAGCTGGGGTTTGGGGTTGCATTTTGCTTCTGCATCTTGTTATTTTCTCTTTTCTCATTTTTATTTTATTTTGTTTTCTACATTGCTGCTTGCTGATTTCTTATGACAGATAGCTTTATCACTAGTATTGAGGCTTCCCTAGGAGATGTCTATTCTTTGGGGATATCCTGTAGATGTAGGTGGTTCTTTATAGCTATCCCAAGAACCTACCTTCCCAATTTGTAAGGGGTGCAAAGTTACTATTTGGCTCAGCACCCAATCCTTTGGTAGTGGTCTGTGGTGGTGATTATAACTCCATACTATCACAGCATTATCATACAGGGGAGAAAAACTGATTACACCATGTATGACATCCAGGCTAAAGTAGTACAGTTAGTAATAATAATAATTTCAAGTACAGCTTAACTACTGACAAACTGTGGTAACCATTAACCTGCTACCTTCAACCACAGGAGCAAACTGTAAAGTTATATAACAATATCAAATATATACATTGTATTTGTATGCAGTGATTTTCCCCTTAGTGGAGTGGTTTTACCCTTTTGTAGGGGATGGGGTGTCAAGATGGGTAGGGGACAGGCTACAGTGATGAATGAGGTCAAATATAGAAGAGTCAAGGCTGGAGGTCAGAGGATGATCACTTGAGTGTGGGAAAGTGGAGGACACAGAAGGAAAGAATGAAATAAAATGCAAAGGAGGAACCAGAAAGGGAAGAGACTTGAAGGTTTAAATTCAAAAAGTAGTTGAGGGATGAGAGAAAGAGGATCAATACAAGAAAATGAAAAAGAAGGTGAGAAACTAAACAGTGAAAAAAAGGAAGAAAGAGGAAAATGGAAAAGAAAAGAAGAAAAGAAAGAAAAAAAGTAGACCCAAGAAAGAGAGGAGAGAAAAAAGAAAAAAGAAAATAAAACTCAAAAACAAAAATAACCACAAAATACAAGACAAAACAAGATGAATTCCAACCATACAGGAAAGAGGTAGCCAATAAGAAAAACAAGGGAAAATAAAAGTAGTAAAAGACCTCTGGTGTTTACAGTTCTGTGATAGTGTCCATGTCAGATCCCAGAAATGTGCTGCGAACTCCAGCCAAGTTTGCCATGGGACTTGTGCTGAATATGGAACTGATCTTGTCTTCTAGGTGTGGGGGCTAGGACTGATCTTCTGTTGGTGGAGTTCTCCAGAGCCTGGCTGCTGGCTCCTTGCTGCTGCTTCAGTCACTTCTATGTTGCTGGTCTTGCCGATTACTGCATGCACCCAGCCGGCTGTTCTGAGTCTCCCAGTTCCTGTTGGTCTGCCCGCCAAAGGCACATGTGCACCTGTGTGCCCAGGGCCCGGCCTTTTTATTACTCATTTTATCATTATTGCTTGCTCATAATGATGTGATATGAGAACAAAGAAACAAATAGCATTTGTAAATTCTTGTGATAGAGAAGTAAAATGTCCTGCAGGTCCAAGCTCTCCATCTTGCTTTTTTCTTAAACTATTCATTATTTTTAAAAATGTCTCATAATACTATCATAACACTGTAGCAGTGAATTTGACAGAAATTTAAAAACTGCTAATATATACATGTACTCTTTCTATATGAAAAATGTCTTGGCTGTGATCACTTTCTCCTCATAGTCTTCATTTTAATATTTCTAGGGATTTTTTTTCACTCTCTTACACTCTCATCCTGTAGAAGATAGTACAGACAACATTCTCTAGGTGAAGCTTTTTCCTCTCAGTTACATTTTGGTCCCTGTTCTAATGTGGTAATGAAATCTACTTTTTCATTGGTACTATGTTTCTGAGGTAGTCATGGTCTCCTATGACATTAGTACAATAGCACAGGTTGCAGTATTGACTTGTTCCTCTTTATAGCTATTAAATCAAATCATTTCCTTTTTTAAAAAATTCCCCATTCATTAAATTTCACTTTTTATTAATAACACAACCATTAGCAAATGGAAATTATTCTGGGTTTTATAGAGCTCACATCTAATGAATGAGAAAGGGGGAAAGGATACAATAAATAGAAATATAATTTATTATTTTATAGGACTTAGGAGAAAATGTGATATTGAAGCAGATAATATCTGAGAGTGAGCTGGGGAAGCCAATTTTGGATGAAGAAGGCAGGGAAGGTATCTCCAAGAAAGAAACATGTCAGTGGAAGCAGAAATCAAGAAAGGACTAATTATAATAGGGAAGAAAATATAGGAGGTAAATAAAAAGAAGAAAAATAAATGTTTTTACTGGCAGGTAAATGTGAGGCTAGGTGTAGGAAAAAAGATCAGAGCAGAGAACTAAAGTAAGACGAAGGTAGGCAGTGAGGGTGAAGGTGACACCAGATGACACAGGAGCATCGGTCAATAGTCAGGATACGACAGGCTTAATAAGGCTTTGCTACCATTGTGCACATCTAGGACCTGCTCTGTTTTGAAATATAAAATGTTCTAATACTGGGAAAATGAACTAGTTCTATATTTGCAGAATTCTTTAATAACAGTCTCTTTCTCCACTGTTAGGATTCAGAATTTCTCTTATCACAAACACATCTCCACTTGCTGTCTGACTCTGATGCCATCCTTACCAAGTTCATGATAATGCAAAGATGTCCATATACGTATGATTAGTTTTTCCTGGTCAATGTTATTATTTTCTTCCGTAGGAACAGGAACATTCTAGGGAAGAAGAATCTGAGAACAAATAGTTCAACAGTTACTTTGGGACATACACCTGGCCTACCTCCCAGATCTACCCTGCTATCTTCCTAATTGTGGTCCCTAATAGCTACGGGCCATGGACCACCCATGAGTTCTAACAATTGTGCCTTACTGCTGCAGTTATAATGATTACTTTCATATTTATCCTCCTCATTTGTTATGAATTTTAAGTCATGGTCCAATCTTCTATTGTCTTTGGGGTAATCTATGAAACTTATTTTATATTTTATTAATATTTTTTCCTTTTTGTATTTTTTAAATCCAATTTTCCCAAAACACAGTAATTAAATTATTTCCAAGAACAATAAGAAATAATCATCTTTTTTATTTTAAAGAAATAAAACAATAAAAACAATGATACAGAATTTCAAAACAAGGTAATAGGAAATTAACAATGGTTGATTTATTGTGTATTGTTATCTTCAAAGTAGTTGCTCAGATTACAAGATATAGGCATACAAAATTGATCAAACAATATAAGCACAAACCGTTCTTTTCAATGAATTAAAAGAAATTAGTAGTAAATTGTCTTAGCTGTCTTGTCTGTGTATATATATATATACATTTTGGATCTTATTTACTCTTTCAGATTCTTACACAAGGGAGACAATATGAAGTTTACACATGTGAGTTTGATTTATTTTACTATGAGTATGGTCTCAGAAATAATCATCTTAATAATCAGAAAATTTTAAGTGAAATTCACTGCTGAGGAACAAATATTTTGACGGGGGGGTGATTATGAAGAGTTCATAGACCTTTTTGTAAAATTTGGCATTCATTTAAACAAACTAAAGATCTCAACCTGTTTATAAGAAAAAAACTACAATACAAGAACTCCAGGTACCATAAAATCTTACAATTAATAAAAGTTCAACTATCCAAAAATTGTATCATCTTTATCTTATTACCATTATAAACAACTATAAAACACAAAACGCGATTTGAAAATCCTTTGTATTCACCAACTGTATGTAGCCTAAATAAGCACTTGAGCTTAGTATCTTCTCAATAGACTGTTTATTATCCATTTTGTACGGTCAGATTGTAACATGGTAAAAGATGAGTGATAAAGACATTTAGTTTTCAGAGATAGTCTCTCTCTCTACTGTTTCTCCTTGACTGTTTTCTTTAAGCTATTTATCAACATAGGATCAGTTCTTTTTTATATCTTAATTAATGTGAGTCCAGCCAAGATAGCAAGGAATAGTGCATCTTTAAATTACCCATAGCAATAAATTAGAAACAAACACAGCAAGCAGCGTCCTGCGCCACAGCAGGTATGCCTGTCCTTCTCATGCATTATTTTTGTGTCTTACAGTTTGTAGGTATTTCTGCCGGTGAATTCTAGTACATTGTCTCATAGATTTTGATTCCAAAATATTGTGAGGAGTAAGGAACTATCAGTGTCAAGTGAACAACTTAAAAAAATAAAAGCTAAATTAGAACTCAAAGGTTAACTTGTTCTCAAAGTATGGTTGCCAGCAGGAAGCCAATGTGTACTGCATGCCTAAGCTTGAGTGTAAGCAATTATCTCTTGGCTGGAGTTAGGATGGATGGAGATCCAGGGGTCATGGCTATATGACAGTGAGAATAGAGTGACATTTGGTGACAGAATCAAGCAAAATTCTGATCTTTGATTCATGTTTCTGTCATGTAATTTGAGATGAGTTAAGAAATTAGTATGCTTCCTATTATTTGTCTAAAAGTAACAGTCAATTCTCTGTGGGTGGTTTCTTATTAGGAACTGACAAATTCACTATTCACCAGAAGTGAGCAGCCATCCTAATTTTTTTATAGGATAAATTAGCTTGGATATTATCATTGGAACTTCTGCATGGGGTGAGTCGAAGGCAATGCCAGCACTGGATCAAAAATATAAATACAGGTAGATTTGAGTTAGAAATCTCATAACCTTCAAAAACATGTTCTTGAAGATAAAAGCTGCCTAGAAGGCTTTGTGTTTCTTTTGCCCCTTTACCTGAAAAATAGCCTGAAACTTCTTCCATCTGAAAAGGATTTGCTCCCACACAGTGAGATAAAGTTGCTGTGTTTCCCATGAGAATACATGTGTGTGTCAAGAAGGCTTGAAGGATTTTTCTGTCATCGAGGAGAACACAGTGCATGGAAAAGAGAGAAGGAAATGTGAAAAAGAAATGCTACCTACAGTTAATAATCCTGTGCTCTTTACTTGACCTTGCTAGGAGAGTAGCTCCCGAAGAGCCTCACCACCACTTCCTCCCACACACATACACATGTGTTCACTGTGTGTGGTGATGGATGTGCTAACTCATTTGATCATGGTGATCATTTCACAATATATATCTATATTAAATCATTGTGCTGTATTCCTTGAACATACATGATTTTGTTGTCAGTTAGAACTTTGAGGAGGATAGCAGAGAAGTAAGCAGCAACAAATCAGCCTTTCCAAGATTCAGTATCCAGACACTGGAAAATAACAACTTGGGGAAGAAAAGTAGAAGGGAGGTGGATCCCTGGGACTCGGGAAGGATTGGATGGGAAAATTGGAGCCTACAGAGAATTTGAAGAGACAGACCACAATGTGGAAAGAGGAAGGGGCAACCTACACTTTCTCCCCAGCTCCTGGCTCATGGCTCATGAGAAAGAAAGACTGAATCTACAGAGACACAGTGAAAATGGGTGACTCTACAGGCCTTCAGGGAGAAATGTACCAGTGGAATGGAGCAGTGGATGCTGTGCACTACAACAGCTAGTGAGTGTCTCCATTACAACCATCTGCCATATCCTCTGGAGAGAGTGCTTGTTTGGATGCCATTCTCAAGAGGGGCTAACTGAACCTGGGGCTCAGAGTAGGCTTGGATTGGCTTCGTCTCAGGGCTCCCTGTGTTAAACTCCCATAGTGACTGGGTGAGGAAAAATCACAGGAGGTGTCCATGGTCAAAGAGCTGTGGTCAAACTAGCAAGAGACACCCAGAATGTTATAAGCTAAATGACTCAGGCCTACAACCAGGACCAGAGGCCAGGTTCAGGCTGAGTTTCTGTGGATTTGAAAGTGTCAGAACAAGCACTCCAGCCTAATCCCACCGCCAGATTGCTGGTGGTTACCCAACATGGATGTGGGCTCTGACTGCCTCCTTTGTCTACCGGTGAGAGCAGAGTCACATCTTGAATTGGACACTGCCACAAAACTGTAGAACCCAGAAGATAACCACAGGCTTGAAATCACAAAGTAGTTTCTTCTTTTTTTTCTTTGCTTTTTTTTTTTTCTTTTGCTCATTTGGTTTGCTTTGTTTGTTTGTTTGTTTGCTTGCTTCTGTTCTTTTGTGAGTGTGGGCATTGTTTTTAGTTTTTAGGTTTTTTTTTTTCTTATTTTTGTGTTTTTCATTCCTTTCCTCCCATCTTCTTCACCAGTTTCCTGAGGCTTGGGTAATCTTCCTTTGTCTTTTGTCCTTGCATCTAACCTCTTTTCCTTCTTTTATTTCTCTATTTTTTTTGTATTCTCCCTTTAAAATATTCCCCTTAATTACTTCTCTCTTGTTATTATCCTTCGTACAATTTCTTTCGTTTTTTTCCCTCTTTTCCTTTTATCTTCTATTTCTTGCCAATTTTTCCATCCTAACTTTACCCAATTCTATAGACATCCTTCTACTCCCCAATAAGATCCTTTGTACCATTTATTTCCTTCTCATATCATAGAGTTTGAGGTTTCAAAATTTTTTTGCATCCCCCATTCCAAAACTCTAAATCTTTAATAGTATAACCATAAAACTTTATTAATCTTTTAATAATTAGCTGTGTAAAGTTATTATTGAATTCTTTTCTACAATTAGCAGAAATATAGCTGTTACGTTTAGTACATACTAGCTGTAAGCAATACGTGGGTTGCCTTAATGGTTACATCATAATCAGTGATTTCTTCTCTAGGAGAAAGGGTAGTATATAACTGGTTCTTATGGTATTCTGATATCTAATTTGTCTTAGGCAATACTAGGGTGTATGTTTCACTTGATGTTAACAAAGTCACATAATTGTCACTATTTCTCTGTAAGTCAACACTCAGATTGCCTTTATGACATTAAAAATACTAGAGTACATTTCCAGAGAACTTGGTTGCTGGTTTAATTACACTGTACTCTCCTTTCCCAAAATAACCAAGGTGGTTGAAACTTGAGGCTGTGACAAAGGATTATAGTTAGTCATGTCCAAAATACATCACTAAAAATCAACTTAAGAGATCTCCATATTAGCAACAAAGGCTTTATAAGCATCCACAAACTCCAGAGCAAAACAAAACAGACAAACAAATAAATATAGTAGAAACATGGGAAGAAAAGGCAACAATATGCCTCCCCAACCCCCAACTCCCCTGAAGCCAATCCAGGGGCCACAAGGTACAAAAGAGTATAAGTCACACACCTGAATAACTGGAAAGCATAACAGAGGAGGTTAGAAAACACCTCAAAGAGATATTTGGGGGGGTTAGAGAAGATATAACTAAACACATAATGGAAGTAATAACCAAAAAGATTCAGGAACTCTCAGAGGACACTAACAGAAAGCTAGATGAGCTAAATAAAATGATATAAAATATGAATAACCAGTTCACCAAAGAATTAGAGTGCATAAAAAGGTTTCAATTAGAAATTGAAGAGAATAAAACTTATATTGAAAGTATGGGTGTGGGGAGTGGCTGAGCTGGAGACTGATCACACATTCAAGGCTAAAGCAAGGCCAGCCCCAAGAACACAGAGCTTGAGAGGTGAGCCATGTAAACAAGTTGTTGGGACTAGACCAAGGCCAGTCCAGCAGGTGCCTGGCCTTGGTGTTCTCCCCTGTAAACTACAGCACAGATAGCTTTGAGAATGTTTCACTTTCAGTATTCTCAGCAAAACACTGAGACCTTGCACTTTTGGCCCTGTCACATGCTCCCCCCACCCCCCGCTTTTTACATTGTATAAATAGGCAGACCATGCTGGGTTGTCGTTGCCTCTACATCAGAGAGGTCAGGTCCCACCCGGTCCCAGCTTTCCTTCCAGTATGTGTCTATAGTTTTTTTCTTAATCTCCCATTGCCTCCTCTCAAGACTCTGCTGGCTGTGCTGGTCGTGGCATATAGGCAGCAGGATGGACCAACATGAGGACAGAATTTCAAAACTAGAAGATGATGATGCCTTTAACTGTTCAGACACCTTAAAAACAGCAAGAAAAAATGAAAACTGATCCAACAACTGCTAGATGATGCAAAGAAGACTAAACTAAGAATAACTGGAACAACTAAAAAATCAGAAGACAACCCAAGTGGCACAAAAACCTGCACACAGAAATAATGGCAGTAGATTTCCAACATACAGGGAAAGAAATAAGTATACAGATAAGTGAGACATATAGAACACCAAATAGCAATGACCAAAAGAGAAACTATCCATGCCACATTATACTCAAAATGCCAGAAGTCCATCACAGGGACAAAAATCTTAAAAGATGCTAGAGAAAGGCAGCACACCATTTACAAAGGTAATCCTATTAGAATGAGTGGACTACACAAAATTTAAAGGTCAGGAGGCCTTGCAGTGAAGCACTTCAGGTCCATATAACAGCTGCCAATCCCAATTTATGGGTCCTGCAAAACTTTCTTTAAAAATTGGTGGAAAAATAAGGTACTCTATGACATCGAGCACCCCAAGAAATTTATGACCATAAAACCAGCATTGCTAAAAATTCTCAAGGATATTGTAAAAAGAGACCATGATGCCAGCAATGTTAATAAGTTTTTTAAAGAAATGAACACAGCTGGTGAGAAGAGCAGCTAAGCAAAAGAGAGAAAGTGAGGAACTCATCAACGGGAAAATAATGCAATAACAGGAATAAGTCGATATCTCTCAGTAATAAGTCTCAATGGGAATGGTCCCGAACCCCCAGTCAAAAGACACAGATTGGCAGAATGGATCAAGAAAGAAAACCCAACAAGAAACAGCATACAATAAACACATTTAATTCAAAAAGATATTTACAGATTAAAAATCAAAGCAAGCAAAACAATATTTCATGCAATGGGCACCCAGAAAAAAGCAGGAGTTGTTATCCAAATTTCATAAAAAGTGGATTTCAAGCTGAGACTGATCAGAAGAGACAAAGAAGCTCACTATGTATTAGTTAAGAGAACAATTCAACAGGAAGAATTAGCAATTACAAACATATACATTCCAAATACCAGTGCACCCAACTTCATAAAACAACCACTAAAGGACATAAAAAATCAGATAAACACTGATACAATAGTAATAGGGGGATTCAATGCCCCACTGTCACAAATGGACAGATCAACTAGACAAAAAATCAACAAAGAAATATCAGACTTGAATCAAACCTTTAAAGAAATGGACTTATAGATATTGATAGAGCGCTCCACCCAACAATAGCATACACATTCTTCTCAGCAGCACATGTGAAATATTTCTCCAAAATATTTCACTTACTAGCTCATAAAAGTTGCTTAAGTACTTAACAGTTTACCCTGAGCATCTTTTAGGCAGCACATTTGTTTATATATTAACTGTCCTGAGTTTCACTCGGCATGTGTCATTTCAACCAGTAAATTCTTGTTTGCACAAGAAAAACTTGTACATCTGTTTATTTGTTTTATATTGACTATCTTTTCATATTTTTATTTAGAATGTTGTATTTACCTCTGATGTTTGTTTTTAGTGCCACCCTATAATAAATAAGCTCTGGTTATTTACTTTTACTAATTGGTGTTTATTTTATTTGTGAAAAATAAACTATAATTTCATGCTACAATTTATAAAAATTCTCATCATAACCACATTAGATATCTTTTTTATAGTTCTCCAGAACTCAGTAATATTCTTTTACAATACAAAACATACATGTTTGGGACACCAAGAATGAGTAAGAAGGAAATGCCAAAGGATCTACAAAAGAAAAAAAACTGAAAAAGGAAAAACTGTTAGCATGTCAGAGAAGAAAAATCTGTGTTATGAAATGGCAATATACAAAAGATGTCTCCTTATTGTCAGCTATTCATAATACATAAATGATAGAACTTGAAAGAAGAAGTGAAACTAAAAAACTCCAGTAATGGTCAATGACTATAATTCTGTCAGTGGTGTTGACAGAGTTGACCAACATTTAACAAGCCATCCTGTGATCAAAAAACATGGAAAAAATATATTATAATAAAATATTTATATACTTTCTGGACCAAACAATATCAAACTCATTTGCTATTTATTCAAAACGAGGGGGTTCAAAAAGTCATTTACAATTTAGAGTAGATCTAAGAGACCAAATAATTCAAAAATATAGTATAGTTAAATGCCAATGAGTACATCCATCATCAACGTCTTCACCATTATGTTTAGTGGGTAGAGATTTTATTGAAATTATACCACCCACAGAAAAAAAGGAAAGGCCAACATGACAGTGTTATTGTGTAACTCAAAAAAATATATATAATGCAAAAAGAATTCCAAAAAAGACTAGATACATTGTGTTGTGTATTGAATATACTAAGATATATTCATTGTAACATTGTGTTGTGTATTGAATATATTAAGATATACATACCTAGAAAAATTGTTAACTTGATAAAATAAAAAATTATAAATTTGATAAAAGTGTCATTTTTATATTTCCTGTTTTCATATAAAATTATCAAAAAAATGCACAGTTTTTGGTAATCCTATATTTAAATAATTGGACTGGTAAATGGTTAAGTAAATACAAGAAAAATGAAATTATTCCATTCATATTATCAGATTATAGTTCAATGAAATTAGAAGTCAATGGCAAAAGAAACCATATAGACTATGCAGACAAATGGAAATTAATTAATACTCTCTTGCATACTCAATAGGTCACATATAAAATTAAATAAGAAACTAGACAGTTTCTACAATCAAACTATGATGCCAGTATGACACACTAGAAACTATGGGACATAATGAAAGCAGTCCTAAGAGGGAAGTTCATAGCAGTTAATTACCGTATCAGCAAAACGGAATGAGCTCAAATAAATAATCTCATGATGTCCCTCAAGGTCCTACGAAAACAAGGTCCTTCCAAATTCAATGAAGGAAATTATAAAGATCAGAGCAGAAATTAATGAAATTGAGGCTAAAAAAATACAAAGAATCAATGAATTGAAGAGTTAGTTCTTTGAAAATTTAAACAAAATGGACAAACCCTTAGCTAATATTACCAAAATAAAGAAGAGACCCAACTCTATGCAATTAGATATGAAAAAGGTGAAATCACAAAAGATTCTGCTGAAACCCAAAATATTATAGGTAACTACTTTGGGAACCTGTATTCTAATGAAATGGAAAATTCAGAGGAAATGGATAAATTCCTAGCTACATATGAACTATCAAAGCTGAACCAGTCAGATACAAAAATACTGAATAAGCCAATATCAGTAAATGAAATTGAAGAAGTAATTAAAAATCTACCTACTAAGAAAAGCCTAGGTTCCCATGGATTTATTACCTAATTCTACAACAACTTTATAGAAGATCTAATGCCAGTATTCCTCAAACTCTTTAATCAAATCAAAATGGAATCAGTTCTCCCAAAGTCATTCCTGAAAGTGAGCATTATCCTGATACCAAAACCAGAAAAGTACCCAACTAAAAAAGAAAACTACAAGCCAACATCTTTAATGAACATAGATACAAAAATAATAAGATACTGGCAAACAAAATGCAGCAAATCATTGAAAAGATCATACATCATGACCAAGTACTATTTATTCCTGGGATGCAGGGATGGTTCAACACATGCCAATCAAGAAATGTAATATACCACATAAACAGAAACAAGGGGAAAAAATCATAATCATTTGTATAGATGCAAAAAAAAGCATTTGACAAAATCCAGCATGCACTTATGATAAAAAATCATGAATAATAGGAATAGAAGGACTTAATCTCAAACTGATACAAGCCATCTATGACAAACCAACTGCCACTATCATACTAAATAGAGAAAAGATGAACGCTTTCCCTCTAAAATCACGAACAAGACAAGGATGTTCACTATCACCACTTCTGCTTAATCTCATTCTTGAAACATTAGCTAGAGCAATAAGGCAAGAGAAATAAATAAAAGGGATATAGATAGTAAAAGAAGAAGTTAAATTTTTATTATTTGCTTATGACATGATCCTCTACATAGAAGACCCCCAAAACTTTACCAAAAGACTCCTAGGACTAATATCCAAATTTGACAGTGTAGCAGGATACAAAGTCAGCTCTCAAAAATGAATACCATTCCCATACAGCAATAACAAACTCATTGAAAGGGAAATTAGGGAAACAAAATCCTTCACAATAGCATTAAGAAAGATGAAATACTTAGGAATTAACCTAACCAACAAAATGAAAGACTTCTACAATAAAAACTACAGTACTCTGAAAAAGAAGATTGAAGAGGATACCAGAAAAATGGAAAGATATCCCCTGTTCCTGCATAGGCAGAACCAATATAGTCAAAATGGCCATACTTTCAGAACTTTTATATAGATTTGCACAATCCCAAACAAAACAACAATAACATTCAATACAGAAGAGAAAACGACCCTCAAATTCATATGGAACCAGAAGAGACCTAGAATAATAAAAGCAATTCTGGGCTACAAGGGCAAGGCAAGGAGCACCACAACCCTGGACTTCATGTTATACTACAAAGCTACAGTGATAAAAACAGCATGGTATTGGCAAAAACAAATAAACAACAACAAAAAAACTGACCTATGGATCAATGGAGCAGAACAGAAAATACAGAAACAACTCCAGACACACTCAGCTATGTTATTTTTGCCAAAGGGGCCAAATCCCTTCTCTGGATGAAAGATACTCTCTTTAACAAATGCTGCTGGAAAACTGGCTATCCGCATGCCCAAGCTTAAAGATAGCCCCATATCTCTCACCATACACTAAACTAAAATCAAAATCTATCAAAGATAGAACAGAAACACTTAATCTGATGGAAGAAAAATAGGCAAAACTCTTGAAAATATAGGTGCTGACATTGCACAACAAATAATACCAAGAACAAACAAATGGGATCACATCAACTTAAAAAACTTCTTCACAGAAAATGAAACCACAAACAGAGTGAAGTGATGATCTATAGAACGGAAAAAAAAATTTACCAGTGACTTCTCAGACAATGGACTAATATCTAGAATATATTAACCCAAAAACATTAGACTCCCCCTATATTTAAATAGCCAATTAAAAATGGGGATCTGAAATGAATAGGTATTTCTCAGATGAAGAAATACAAATGGCCAATAAATACATGAAAAAATGTTTAACATTGCTGACCATTTGAAAAATGCAAATTAAAACAACACTGAGATTCTATTTCACTCCATAAAGAGTGGCTACCATCAAGAAATCAACTAATTACATGCTAGTGAGGCTGTGGGGAGAAAAGAACCCTTTTCCATTGTTGGTGGGACTGTAAACTGACACAGTAAGTATGGAGATTCCTCAAAAAAATAAAAGTAGAAATTCCATTTGACCCAGCTCTTTCTCTTCTATATGTCTTCTCAAAAGAGTTAAAGACATCATAACATAGAGGTATATGCACACCCATGTTTATAACAATGCAATTCATAATAGCTAAATATTGGAAACAGCCTACATGTCCATTAACAGATGAATAGATAAAAATATGGTATTTATACACAGTGGTGTACTACTCTGCCATATGTGTGTGTGTGTGTGTGTGTGTGTGTGTGTGTGTGTGTGTGTGTATAAAACAAATGGTAGGAAAAAACAGAAAGAAATAAAAAGGTTCAGTAAATCCCTGACTTACAAAAGAGTTCCATTCTGGGAGAATGTTCATAAATCGAATTTGCTCATAAGTCTGACAAAGTGAGTGTTATACACCTTTGACACAAATATACAATTGCTTTGTGCTTTCTAGCAGTCCCCTCCACATCACCACTGCTTTTCCTCTTCCTTCCGGACATACTGGGCTCTGACTGAGCACTATACTACTGTACACTATCACACTGTACAGTGAGTGCACAGCAGCACAACTGTGACAATGTCCAGCAGACATGACATGAGCTACTTCTGTGATTTGTTCACATCTACAAATGTTTGTAATGTGAGGTCTGTTTGTATCTGAGAAAGTTCACAACTTGAATGTTTGTAAATCAGGGACTTACTGTATTGTAATCCAGCGTGGTCAATGTGTACTTTGACTTAGTACAATTGTCTTACATATTTTATATGTTCTTTGGCCAACTAATCTGATTTTCAATCTGTACAATGATAATTAACTTTATAAGGTCTTATAAGATAAATAAATTCATCTGATGCTGGAAAAAAGGGGTGTAGAATGAGGGGCACAACAAGGGAATAGAAATGTGTTATGTATATATACCAATCACCTACAGTGAATATGATCATTATGTACTGCAAACATGTACTAAATAAAATTAGAATAATATATTCCAGAATTTTAGTTTCAGTGGAGTATAGAAATTGTTAGTCCAACCATGTTTTCTATGCCTACACCCTTACTTTCAATTCATTTTTTCTGCATATGAGTACCTACTCCCAGTAATAAAATATTTACTGCTACTTAGAGCATCCATTATATCTTTATAAAACATTTTTGTTTAAAGTAAATTAAATATCTCAAAACCTTACCTAATGTTTATTATCATCTACAATGAGCCAAGCAGAACAAGCCTGAGTACATTTGCACAGAACTTCCTCTCAGCTGGGACACTCACAGGTCCATGAGTCTTTTGTTTCCTGCCTAAGCAACCTTTAACTAACCAGGTTTTATCACCAGAACAGTGCAAGGCAACATCTTTTTTTTAGGTCTAGAAAACACTAGAATTAGCTTCTGGCTAGATCTCATTCTGATAAATGAGTCCACAATTTCACAGCTCTATGCTAGGCTCAGCAAAAAAGGGGTGGACTAATGTGTACACAGATTCATCATTTAATTGGCATAAATTATTATAGATTATAATATTAAGTTGTCTATTACAGTCTGCATAGAAATTGTAGTGCCACTAAAATATTACTAGATCATAAGATGTAGTTTATATTATCTGTCATGCATTTATTAATTATGGACATAATTATAAGGAAAACATCAGGATATTTACAATATTCTTCATTTAAGAAATCTGATCCACTTAATAAATTATTACCATTTTTCATATGTAAAACACTACAAACTAAAAGGATTACAAGCCACATTCTCTTTTTAGAAACACCTAAATTTGACAACATTAAAAACACTTTCTCCATAATCTCACTTGCCCTCACATCACACAGGAAAATTTTTATTCTATTTTACAGAAGAGAAAAATGTTCTCATCTCTACTGGCCTTAAAGTTTACAAACTTTACTCACTTCTTAACTAATTTTAACTTCATAACTCCTGTGCGTGAGGCTTAACGGGTGTTGAAATGTCCATTTTACATGTGATGAAAACAAAGTTAAATTGGTCCAGGTGCTCTTCTAAAAAGCAGCCAGCAAATGGGATTTAAACTCTGATTGCAGGTTTTTGCTCTAAAACTAAAGTTCTTTTTTTATGAAATCATGAGACACAGAAAGGTTATATGAGTTCCCAGAGGCAACTGGCAAAACAAGAATCAGGAAAAAAAAAAAAAAAAAAAAACATTAGATTTTAAACATAAGTGCATTTTACAATCACTGAGTTTTTATGAAAACTGCAAATCTCTAATACTCCCTCCTATGATTGCAATTAAGTAGCCCTGGTTGGGGCCTAGGAATCTGCTTATTAACAGTACCAATTGTTTCTGATGGAGATGGACTGCAGACTGCATTCTGAGCGGCTAGTGAACCAAGAGCCAAAGTAAAAATTTATGAACCAAGAGAGCAAATTTACTGTGGACTTTAGAAGGGTACCATCTGTGCCATATACCACCCCACCAATTGGAGGCATTCTTTTGGTTTTATATATATATATTATAAGTACATAATAGAAAACAATAATTATTTATCTTATGCACTCTATATGTGTTTGTTTAAAGAGGTGATGCTTTCTTTCTGGAAACATTAGGTAACATGATCAGTACAGACATGATTGTGCTATTTCGTTCTTCCAACAGCCCTGTGATCTTTGCTAATATCCCTGCTTTATTGAGGAGGAAACCAAGGCACAGAAAGTTCAAATAACTTGCTTAGGTTTCCACAGCTACACATTGGAAGAGCTGAGGTTTAAACTAATCTGTTTGGTTGTTAGGAGTAAAATGGTGTTTATGTGAGTCTATTAGAGTATCAGTAAAATACAAGAGTTTATCATAAAAGAGATAAACCCAATGCAAAAACACTTATTTTTAAAGTTTATTTTAAATTGAAAGGGCCCTGTAGCTTATATCGAATTTGTTAGGATACCAAACTGGAACAATGAGAAACTGATACATCTATATCATTTTGAAGCAATGAGTGAAATTATACTGATGCAATCATGACACCATGACAATCATAAATAATTTTTAACTTACCAGAAATTCAACGATGCTGCCATCTTCACTTCTCACAGAGGAACAAGGTGGAATGGAAATGTTTATTTCTTTGCTGTAGAGAAAGGAACTGAGCTGAAGTAGAAAGTGTTCTGGACTTGAAATCAAAAGGCAGGGCTTTGGGCTGGGGATGGTGGTGCACACCCATAATTCCAGCACTCCGGAAGGCTAATGCAGGGAGGTAACATATTTAAACTCAGTCTGGCTAACTTAGGATTTAGTGAGACCCGGTCTCAAATTTAAAAAAAAAAATTAAGAGGAAAGCAGGGCTAGGAATGTACCTCAGTGGAGAGCCTAAATTCAATGTCCAGTACTGCAAAACAACAAGAAAAATAAAGGTAAGGCTTTGCATACCCTCATTGGCTAGATTAACACATGTCACCAGGACAGCTCTTTGAGCCTCTGTTTATCTCATAAAAGGGGTTTTTAATCAAGCTCATGCTACATTTAAGGATTGGTTGAAATAGTTTATGTGGAATTTCTGGTAACAAAACCTATGTTAGTCAATACCCCTCAATGCTGATTTCTACAGCAGGACTCCTAGACTAACAAATAATCCAGGAGGAGAGAGATTTTGGAGATGGGAAATAACGTTCTAAGGTAAAACTCCCAAAAAGCAGATTTTTTTCTAGAAATGTAGAGGTTTGTTGTAAGCCATTGCTTATAAAATTGAGTTGGTTTATAATTTTGATTCTCTCTGAAAATTTGTGAAGAATTGTTTAATTTTGATTTTTTTCCCCAAGTATTTCTTAGGTTTTAGGGACTGTGTGCAGCTCTATTTCTAGTGCCAGAAATAGCACTGCAAATTTTACAGTTATTGTAACATCCAATTCTCACTATAACCTTGTGAGGTAACTATTATTAGCCCAATTTCCATACTTAGAAAGCTGAGATACAGGGAAGCAAAGTGACTTTCAGTTAGCGGTATCTATGCTGTTTGCAGTATTCCATTGCCCTTGAGTTCAGAAGTCCATGCCACAGACATCTTCTCTGATAATTGTAAGTGGAACATGATTTATTATAAGCATGCTATGGGTCTCCTAGGACTTCTTGGACTCTGGCAATCTGGGCCAGTGGCCGTAACACTAGGAATGATACTTCACAGCCAGCTGCCAACTCCATGGTTGAAATATAAGCTCCAAAATCTTATTCTGGAAATTTAAACTATACTAGTGAGGGCAGGCTTTGCCTCTAAGTCTAAGAATGAGTTTTGGATGCTGGATGTTCTTAAAATTTGTAAGATCCACCATATTTCCTTTTTGAAATTACAGAGCATGTGCAAGACAAAACCAATCAATATGAATTCTTTATGCTAATTGACTATCTTTTTACACATAAATATCAGAAGTTAAGTATATGCAATTAATTATATGTATGTGTACATATCAGTCCTTCTCTGCATCTAAATAAATATGAAATATTAATCTCCAGTTTTTCCCAGCTATTGGATAAACTACAAAATGATAAAATAGATCAATATTGATATTAGTAGTTGGGCCTGAGTACTAACACATTTACTTATGGTGTGACCTTGTTGGAGACATCAGACTTCAGACTCAGTTTTACTCAATAGTAAAATAGAGATGTACATACCTATATCGAAAGATGCAGATAAAATAGCAATATTGCAATACTTTGAATATAAAGTGTTCAACACTTGGTACCTTAAAAAGATGAGATCAAATAAGACAATGTGTTTGTGTTTTTAGGCTGATTAATATGACATGATAAGATATGATATGATATATTCTTATGATAGTTGAATATCATCATATTCAAAATGCTTTCTGAGAGTGGAGAAATATCAGGGACAGTTTCACTGAACAAGAAAATTGGTCTTTGTGTTCAGCCTGGAAAGGTGATTGATAATTTTGTTAGTAGATTTTCACATGTGTACTGATTTTCTAAAAGCTATATTTGTAGCCTGGTCACTGCCCCCATTCTTTATGAATTCCTTTGACACTTCTATTTTATCATGCCATCGTTTGAGGGTCTCACACTTGGAAAGGTTCATTTGTAAGTCAAAGTAATTTCAGTCACACCTCTGACTCAACTATGAACACTAGTTGATGTGAATCACTGGTCCCTTCTCGCTTCTGAGGTGTGACTTCTCTTTCTTACCTGAGTAGAGAGTAAGGAGCAAAACTCAGACCAAATTTTAACCACTTAGTTAAAGACAAGGGGGTAGAGAATGACAGACTGAGCTGTCAGTTTTTGAATTCAGAAACTGTTTCCCATGGCTTGTAGGTAATCTTTCTACTTCATACTCCAAACCTGTCTTTATCACCAAAATTACTTATATTGCTAAACAAATATGTGTGTGCGTTTATGTATTTATTTTGCAAAGTCAATACTGGGGAGAGACAGAGACAAAGACACAGAGACAGAAACACAGATGAAACAGCGAGAGAGACAAGATCCGGTGATAACTGTCCCCCTCGAGAAAGGTGGAACAATATCTGCTAGGATATGGAACATGATCCCCAGAAGGAAATGTCACTCACTCGAAGCTCCTTCTAGGGGTAACCCAAACATGCTAATGACACTTTCTTTTTTTTTTTTTTTTTTTTGTGGGTACCGGGGGTCGACCTCAGGGCCTGGCGCGCCAGCCAGCGCCCGTGCCGCTGAGCGATATCACTGGCGCCTTTTTTCGTATGTGGGATCCGGGAGTCGAACTCGGGCCCTCGCGCTTGCCAGGCAGGCGCGTAGGCCGCTGAGCCACCTCACCGGCCCGCTAATGACACTTTCTACTGTGAAGTTTGAGCCATTCTGATAGGGTGCCATTCTCTACCGCAATATTCCCTGAAATGATGCAGTCCATAAAGAGCTCAGAAACCATGCTCACACATCTCCTCATCAACTCATCCTCAATTACCCTGCTGATCTAATTCTACTGCTACATATAGATAGATACGTTTTCCTACACATAGGAAACATGCATATAATTGTTAATATAATATTCATATATAACTCACTTAATACTTTAAAAGTGTTCATATTAATTTCCTGGGGCCACATCTACACAAAAGAAGGAGTTCAGCACAGGCATTTATAAGATGGGGCCAGTCAATGATATCACTTAGGTACATGGGGTAGGTAAATTATCCCCTTTCCTCAATTATTTGAGTAATGCAGACCAATGCAGCTTTCAGGTCTGATTAACAAATAATTGAAAATGAATAAAGCTAATTTAAAAGACAAGTTAGATGGATAGGTTAGGTCTGGTTAACCTAAAATTTCTACATTATGTTTATGGCCATTTTTTTCACCAAATGGTAGTTAGGGGAGTAGCTACCTATCTAGTCATTTAGATGGTGCTAAGGTTAGAATAAAAAAAAAAAATGTCTTTCTGGATATTAAGTACTGAGTGAGGGACAGAATTACCCTATCTTGGTTCACTAACTCTATTCTTTTACATATCCCCACAACAGTAATTTGAATTTTCAGCTGTGAATTTCTAGATAAATACTTTGATGGTATGTTCAAATCCCTTACCTGTCCCTCCAAGGCCGGATTCGCCAAGCCGTCACTATCAATCCCAACTCCTGCATCAAAAAGGAGAAGCCATGATTGGATGCTGCAAATGTGGAAATACCTACCAAGACTTGGGAGATTGTCTTTCCTCTGTGTGTGCTTTATCTTTGGCTATTATAACTTATAGTTCCATTCCAGCCTGGACCTTTCATTACACATCTTCAGTGTGATGCTTTAGTTCTTTTACTGTTTACACACCTTTGAATCAGTAAGATTTTACTTTCAGACTAAAAAGAAGTGTCCAATGGCAAAATGGCCCTTTAGGGTTTCTTTTAGTTATGCTAGTATTCCTTGTATCAACAGTACAGGTCCAGGGAAGCTTGCTGCCTTTCTTTAGTATCAGCAACAGCCTCCCCCCCTCCCCCATTACCTATAAAAATTCTCCTGGCTTTCACCAGGCAGTGAATATAGTACATACTGAGAATGACATGAATGTTTTTGGTCAAACAATGAATTTGAATGTTATTAGTGAATATTAAACTCATTTTTTTGAAAATATCTACTACATTGTAGTAACTCAGTAAATATTTGGGGACTAAATGAATGAATATTTAAATTCAAATGTGGGACAAAATCTCGCCCGGAACATGTTACTGATTCCTATGTGCATGGCAGTGAAAAATAGACATTCACTGCTACTGCTATGAATCTCTCTTGATTCATAAAAGGGCATATATTTTATACTTCTGAACATAGTAAGGATGAAAATCTTTAGTGAAGAAACAGATACATGTTATTGGGATAAGAACAAGCAGTCTGTGTGTGTGTGTGTGTGTGTGTGTGTGTGTGTACATAGGTCTGGAAGGAGGAGAAAAATTGGAGGGTAATAAAAACTAAAATTAGCTTGAGTGACTGGAAAGGTTGCAGAAAAAAAAGAAAAGGACTTTGTAGAGGTGAGGTACAATACAAGAAATGGAACAAAAATTAGTTTTTTTTTATGAAGTTTTGTAATGTACCATCTAATGTAGATTGCCTTACATAGATCTTCATGGATTAGCCAGTAAAATATCCATTTCCCTTTAATATAATGTGAAGTTAGCTGTTCTAGGATATGTGAGAATGCTGAGGTCTGCTTCTTTGAGATGGCAAAAGAGAAGTTGTCACATGTTGTTTAAAGATGCTAACAATGCTATTTGCTCCAGGCAATCCTCCAGAAGCCAAGCTCATTAAACTTTTGATATCAGTCTTTGTGTTTCTTAACACTTTAACTGGGAAACAAAAAGCATTAAGTAGTCCTCTTCCCCTTAGTTGTATCCCATACACGCAAATCTCAATGCACCATCACACTAAACCAACACATCTCTGCAGGGAACATGCTGCTCAGAGACAGCAATCAGAAGTTTCAAATCTAATCTGCTGGACATCAAAGAAACATTATGGAAAATGAGGTATGTGTTGGGGGGTGGGAGGTAGGGTTGGAGAAAACTCATCTGAAGGGGATGTTTGCATTAGATTTTCATTCATACAGTATTGTAATCTTTTGTGTATGAGTCGATCCAACACTTGAGTTCTCTAACACGTGTTTTTCTGAAACAGGAAGGAGCAGTTGAAACACTTTGAAAATTAGACTTCTACTGAAAAGTGAAATGCAATCAATACTTAAGAATAGTACATTTGGGCTGGTGAGATGGCTTAGCGGCATAAGCGCCTGCCTGGCAAGCGCAAGGTCCTGAGTTCGACTCCCGGTATCCACATACGAGAAAAGGGGCCGGTGATATCGCTCAGTGGCACGGGCGCCTGCTGGCACACGAGGTCCTAAAGTTGACCCCTGGTACCCACAAAAAATAAAAAGAATAGTACATTTAAGCATGCATGAAATATCTTAAAGCTAAATGTTAATAACTATAATAAATTCAAGTCCACCTGCATATTTGCAAGATAAGTCAACATGGTTAAACATTGCAAATTGTTTAAACACATCTACAATGGAAATGATGGCAGTTTTTCAAAATTTAGCAAAGGAAAGTCAAAAAATATAAACAGTGTCATCGGATAATTGATGAGAGATTTACCCATTTCAAAATGGGCTGGTAAATTTCTATGTGTAAGCCTTCTATTTCAAGAAACTCTGGCAACATTGTTTGCTTTGTTTTTATTATATGAGATTAAATAATTCAGATTTCTTTGAAAAATATATTGTAGTTTAGACTTTCCAGTAATTCAGATTTTTCTCCGTAGTCCTCATAATTACCTTAATGATATCCATTTTAAAAATTTCTTCATTCATCAGAAAATTTCGATAAACTGCTACTGCCCAGGAATTCTGTAAAAGCTCTGACTATGTGAATGAGTAAAATAGAACTCTTATAAATTCAGTAGCTAGTAGAGTACATATGAAAAAAAAAATCTAACAAAGAAATAAAAAAAAAAATCTAACAAATATCATTTGAATACCTTGAATGTGCCAGAGTAAATTCTTTGTATTGGTAGAAAAATCATTAATGAAATTTAAATGTCCCACTCCTATGAACTTATATCAAAAACATTTGTGTTAGAACATAAACAAATTGAACACATTGTCAATAACTAAAGTTCAAAATATTTTGCTTTCTATGTGAAAATTATTGAAATTTCAATTGAAATTTTTCAAGAATTTTTGTTTCTGATACAGTATGGCAAAGGTTACCATGTAATATAAAAGAAAGGATGGTGACTAAAAATCAGTAGTCACCTTTGATATTTACTTTGTGTGATTACATAAGTATTTATATTTAGGGAAATTTTCTTTATCTGTTTTATCTGTCAAGGAGTGGATGGATGAAATATTCTCTACGATCACTCTAGCACCAAATTCAGTGTTTCTGAAATCACAGATTCCATCGGATCCAGCGATATTTGCCAGGAAAACTTTTTAATAGTAAAGGATAGGGCCGGTGAGATGGCTCAGCGGCGTAAGCGCCTGCCTTGCAAGCGCGAGGGCCCGAGTTCGACTCCCGGAACCCACATACGAAAAAGGGGCCGGTGATATCGCTCAGCGGCACGGGTGCCTGTTGGCGCGCGAGGTCCTGAGGTCGACCCCCCGGTACCCACAAAAAAAAAAAAAAAAAAAAAAATAGTAAAGGATATAAAGTGCAGGTGGGAACATTTAGAACAAAAAAAATGCATTTTTTTGAGGAAAGTTGTTAAGGAAATGCAAGCCTTAGGCTTTGGTAGTTATTGTGGTTATTTGGCAACTGTTCTCAGTTTTATTCAATCTAAACCTACAGTTGGATTACATTTGTGGTATTTTTAAGACTAATCCTCACCTGGGGTTTGCAGGTGAGCTTGCTTAGATCTATATCATGCAAGCAGGAGTCTTTGTGAGCTGCAGCATAATTCTTCACCTTTTCATACATCTACCAACATGATGGTGATATTCCGAAGAGTGGAAGATACATCAACCTGTGTCTGAGTGAAGAAAATGAGAAACGGAGACTCCCACTGACCCAAGATGGATATATGTCATGAGAAAGACCTTAATTGTTTTGAGATATTGATAGTTGGGGATTTTTTCATATAGCAAAATCATATGCTTCCTGACTGATATAGGGACTACGTTAACAAACTATAACCCTAAGAAATCTATTTTTGTTTTCTTCACTTTTCTTTCCATGTAAACCTCTAAAGATTGACGCCCACTACTTTATGGTATTACAAAAAAGAATAGAATTCTATAATATTCTATAATATTAAATATCTATAATTTGTTAGAGGTTTATCAAATGTTCCAAACTGAATATTATACATTATTTTATTTTTCTTCCTCAAAATAAATTTGGTCAACTTTGGTAGATTTTATGAGCAGTGTTATTTCTACAGATGAATTCAAAAGGAGTATCATGGTCAGAAAAGCTCAGCAAAGATTTATTGTGGATGGTGGGCCTAGCAATTATCTTTTTAGCTCATTTTCCTGCGTAGAATAGTATATCACCCATTTACAGTGCTGTTTAGCCCAGGTAGAGATCCTTGTGAATATAAAATCCTTAAGCTTAAGATCCTTGAGCATCAGAGTTGGCATAATTATCTTCCAACATTTCTGCATCATGTAAAAATGCCAACTCTGTATCAAGCTGACTCATGTAGAACCTCTCTGTGCATACACCACCCACCCTGGACACGTGGAACCCTAACAGCAAGCTGGACGCTCCCACACATCAAATCCCAGTTTACAAAATCCACCCCACAGTATAACACCTGCCAGCGATAATATTATGACTGTAACTCACATTGTTCCAGTGCTGTTCATGGTGCTGACCACAGCACTATGAAAAGTTTATATTTTGTGATATTTTTATGATGGATCCTGAAGCAAAGGGAGAGGGAACAAATAAAGAGCCATGGATGGTCACGAGTTGCTAGCAACTGGCTTTTTTTGACCTAGTGCCAGTATGTAGACACAAAACAAAATTCGTGAACCTGTATGGAAAGAAGTAATAACCTCATTCATCAGAGCTTACTAATAATTCATAAAGTCTGAACTATGTTACAGATCATGTATCTTTTAATGCCAGCTTTATTTCTGCTGGTAAATAACAACCCATTTAATTACTGAAATAAATCTGCAAGGCCATCACCAGGAACTTGAAAGTGATAAAAAACTTTAATAAAATAGGTCCTGGAAATAGAGAACTCAATTAGATGCCATTCTTTGTCTTCAACATAATTTTATTTTAGTTTGTAAAAGAACTCCTGACCACCCCTAAACTTGGCTGTCCAGGGGAGATAATTCCTAGCCCTTCCTATTAGTAGTTTTTATTTCCGAGTTCACTTTGTCATAACTATTTATTTTCTTATTAGTCTCAGGCTCTTTGTCAGGAAGCCTGAACTCTTGCCTATACTGTATATTCCTTCTTCCTTTCTCTCATCATTTTTTCTCCTTTTTTTGCTATGATCTTCTTGTCCTAGAAAAGGTAATTTCACACATACTGAACTACTGCAATTTAGGTCAGAGAGACCAGGCACCATGAAAATAAGTTCTTTATTTAGAAAAAAAAGTTTCTGATCTATTTCTCCTGAAAGCTTGTGAGAATTTTACCTTCTTTCCTGTTATGGATATTGTAAAAATATATATTTAAAGCATTCTTTAAAAAAGATCTGAGAGCTACCAGATATTTCAAAGTCTTTCTCTAAAATGCATGTTAGGATAAGTAAAACCACATTATGGGAAACAAGAGGCTCTCATTTGTTTCCTTCCCTTAATGCCATTGGTAAGCTTTCCATTCATTTGAACCAGATCTGATTTTCCAATTTTTTATGCTAAAGTAATGGAGGAGATTACTGAACTATGACTCTATGCGATGCAGCAGGTTGTGAGGGTTTAAAAGATTATTTTGGAGATTTAAATTTTACTTTGTAGTTGCTAGTATACATTCATTCATTATTTGTGGGAGGCTCCATATATGTTTATACCCTACATGGGTACTGTTCCAAGAACTTTGCAAAACTGTTATTATTTTAACAAATACAACGTTATTTCATAAGGGAAGAAACTAAGATACTGAGAGTTTAAGCAACTTGACCAAGATTACATAGCTCAAAAGTACTACTGCCACCAATAAATCCAAAAGGTTAGATAATGGAAATTTCTAACTCAATTATTCCTTTATTCCCTTACACTCCCCAACCCTCTGCCTCCAAATGATTAAACAGAGTAACTGAGTTCAACAGACATTGTTGAGGGCCTTCCATGGGCCAAGTGTCACTCCAGATACTATAGGACATCCACAGGGAAATGAAAAGAAAGTAACAGCTAAGTAATCATACAGCTGGTCTTGAGTGAATCAGAAGCCAGCCTCTAAAGAGAGAAAAATAAAGTGAACAGAGAAAGCCATTTTCCTTCCTTTTGACTGACAGCTTAGTCCAGCCAAATGTTTACTCTATCCTGGAGGGACAGGCCACTAACTGAAAGATGAAGTGGCTTGCAATATTTTATATATTATTATGTTTTCTTAGTCATACATTTCTATCAGATGTATGAAGAGTCTCTTGAGGGATTTATAGCAAGCAAACCCTGAGATATCAAGAATACCTAGACAAGCAAAATGAAGAGAACAAGGACATGTAAAAGAAAATATGAAGAAGAAAATTAATCCTGACTTAAACTCCTATGACTATCCACTGGGAAGGCAACGATGGTGACGTGACATGCATTTGAGCACACATTGATGACCATGATTCCAAGCTTGAGAATGATCCTGATGCCATGCTCATTAAGGTTAAATGAGAAACCCATTTAAAAAAAATAACAATTTGCCTACTATATGCAAAGCCCTGTACCTGGTTCCTGGGATTCGGAGGCACCAGAAAACAAATTAATCATGATCTTTCTATCAAAGAGCTCTTATACATAAAAAAATTAATACAAAAAAATAAAATTATACATGCTAATTAGGACTATGTAAAGGTGGCAGTGGGAAGTGAGGGCCCAGTGAAAATGAAGACACACTACTTTAAATTCCTGGAGCAGTATCTCACTTGTCCCCACGACACCTGAGTTTTTTTTCACACTTTTTTTCAGGTCATTTTCTTTATTAGTACATGTTCGCGGTACATAATATTTACATTCCTTGTGGGGAGTTGGTACATGTGCATAACACATCTTCATTCCTTTTTTCATCCCCTTTCCCTTCCTTTTCTCCCCTTCCCCCATATCTTGATCCCCTCCCCATTGAGAAAAATCTATGTCCCTACTTCCTAATATCTAATATTTTATTTTACTCTTTGTATAGTTAACTTCACAAACCAACAAAACAATTATTGATCATTGCTACCAAGACAGTAGTCATTTTGAAGAAATATCCACTTTATTATTATGCCATGCTTTTGGTCTATGGTAAAGGTTTGCTATACAAATTACTATCACTAATATCAATAATGAAAGGCTCATGTCCTGTTTGCTTCAGATGCCTTAATCTGAGAGGCTGAAAAATGTCAATCAAAGTATATATTTAATTTTTCATTGCAATGTATTTATAATACAATACAAATTAACTTGTTATTAAGAAAAAGTCAATTTGAAAAGGATTTGAAGTATACCATGTCTTTCACTACTGAGCTTTTGAATTTAGTGCATGTTAGATTTTAGATCCTTCATAGAAAATCTGAAGCTACATCAAGAATATTGTAGGGATTTAAAAAAAAAAAAAACAGTGATAACACTATGATGTCTCAGTGCTACACATTACTATGCAAAAGAGGATAAGTTTCACCATACACTAAAAGTATGTTTCCTCTTAAATCATTTCAGTTATATTATTTACTTATCAGAGTCCAGTGAACTAAGGAAAACTATAAATCACATAATCATTGGTCATTCACAACACTAAAGCAAGAAAATGGGTTTAGTCAGATGGTAAGAGAATTATATTACTCTTATGTTAACTTGTAGCACTCAGCCAAATACCTATATGTGTGACTCCTCTTCCTTCTATAAAAATACCTTAGGAAACAATGATAAGAAAGTAATAAAGAAAACAAATTTCTCTTTTTTTTTTAATTTCAATCATAGTTGGGTAAATATCAGGCATTCTGGAAGAAGCTAAGAACTTGCTTTCGGTGAAATAGGCAAGAATGACGTATCAACTATAATCTATTTTGTGTCTGTTCTAAAGTTAGATGGACAAGTTTCCACTCATTAAACAGTCTGGGCAAACTGTTTTGTTTCCCTTAAAAATAAAAATAATTATAAATGATATAAAGGAGAAATTTATACAGTTCGTTATAATTTTTGTCTATGAGTATGTTTTATAATAATAATGCATGTAGCTAATATCTTGATGTGCAATTATATATCAGGTTAAAGTTGACAAAGGATAAAACACTTCTATGACTTTCACAAATAGTCATTATCTTGGTGGTCCTCCCCATACTCTGAGATGAGTCGGGAATTACAGTTTGATGTTTGTTACAGCATTAGGTAGGGACACTAAATCTTTCAAATTCATGATTCAATGTTCAACATTCTCGTTGATTATTTTAATCACATCACACACAGAAGCACTTCAGTCATCCAGTATCTCCCAGGAGGCGCAGCCTCAATTGCTATCTCTAATCTTTCTAGAGCACCCTCTTCTGCTACTGTTCATTAATTAAACATTGCTCTGCTGATGCTTCTTCTGGCTGCTGTTCCCCTGCAAGCTGCTGGCTCACTTGTCATCGCCCTATTTCCTTCATTCCAATGATACTGGTTCATCATCAATTATTTTCCTCTTTTAGAACTATTTTCCTCTCTTATAATATTCTTTGATGACTCGATAAATCTTTACAATCAAATTCCACTCCATTTATTCAAATTACTACTCTCAAAGGCACAACCAATCTGTCTTTGTGATCATTTCCTGAGTCTCCAAAGAGTTTAAGACTCCAGTATTAACTGTAGGCATTCAAAAGTGAATGCCCAGATTAACAGTAAAATTTCAAGCTAGGAGACAAGTTAGACACCAAAAATCAGTATCCATCAGAAAGGGCAAGAACTAGTATTAATTTGTTAATTTCTTTTCATCCACTAAATTTATTCATTCCATGAGAAAATATTTATTAAGTAGCCATATTGTATCAGACACTGTGCTGTACAGGTAGGCAAAGCAAAAATGACATTTGTGGCAGATTGCATTTTTTGAAGATAGTTATACCCACACTCTCTGCTCGTAATGTAACTTCACATTTATCCTACGGAGACACGAGGTCTGTGCTCCTTTCCCCTGAATATGAGCAGGCTTATGACTGACTATAATAGAACTGTCGCTATTTGACTCCCGAAGCTAGGTCAAAAAGCCCACAGTTTCTGCCTGGTTCTTGGGTACCTTCTTTCAGGAACCCTAAGCCACTGTTTAAGGAATCTGTGTTGAGGCTGTGGTGGTATAAGAAGCTCAAATAAGCAGCTAGCAGGAAATGAAGCTCCAGAACATTGACTGAGTTCACTACCAATAGCCATCACCAACTCACAATCTGTATTACTGAGCCACCTTAAAGTGGATGCCCAGCTGCTCCAGTCAAGCTCCTAAGCTGATGCTGTAGAGAGACAAACCCCTAACTGTGGATTTAATAATTGCTGTTCTTTAGTGACTCAGTTTTTTTTGAAGTTGGTTACTCAGCATTAGATAATTGATGCGGCCCAGACTTTACAGTATCTATAGACTTTAAATCTTTTATAATGGAAGATTTTGAAATGTTACAAATTTATACCTATGTTACATATGGCAAAGTACACACTGTTTTCATACCATTTGCCATGTTTAGTTTAGTATGTAAGAACATATAGTCCAGGAAGCTATATTTCCACTCAAACAACACCTTTGTGAGAATTCCAAAGAACTGCTCCTTCCTCATGGACTTTACTACTACTTGCTGGAACACGTGAGATACAGGTCCAGGTTCACTGTGAGCCTGAAGCCTGCCCTTGAGTTGTGTGTGCAGTGCAGTTATGACCTAAGGGAAAAGCTTGGGATTTGAAAAGCCACATGAGGTCAGAGACGAAGCCTAGGAAACAAGGACAAAGACCTCAGAGAATACTGTGAATACATAGCTTGAACCTTAATAATCATTCCAAGGCTGGAAAGCTTTCTTTTTACTTTCTAGATCTGGATTTCAATAACAATAATGACAATAATGATACACTACCACTACTACATTTATTGATCAATTACTAATTACTAATAGTTTCATAAGAATTTATATGTATTTTATCATTTAATCATCAAGCAACCCTAAAGGAAGATTGCTGGCATTGTCGACATTTTATGGAAAGGAGATTGAAACACAGCAAAGTTAATTCAATTGCCCAAGGTCATCTAAACAGTGGTGTTGGATTTGAACTCAACCTCATGGCACAGCCTGAACTTGTAGCACTATGCACACTATTTTCTTTTGTGCTCCAGAAATGCCCAGTGGTGGACTTCTCAGTGTATTCACCTTAACTGATCAATGGATGGAAAGTTCCTGAGGGGGAAGAATTCAAGACACAGTCAATATTTGATCTGGGAACCCCAACAAAGTGACTGACCCATGTGAAGCAGATGTTTATTGCATAAATGCATGAAGGAAAAGACTGTATAGGTCACTCTTCCTCCGTGGGCTGTAATATCCTCATCAGGAAGAACAGGTAATTTTCATAGATTACCAGGAATATCTCATTCAGTTCTGAAAATCTATAATGTCGGACTTAAACGACCTTTAAGTGAAATGGCAACTGCAAACTTTCATTCAATATTCCCTCTTTTCTAGGCTAGAAAATACAAGCTTCACAGGGGTGTGCTGAAACTGGTTCTCTTTTTTCTGAGTTGGTGATTTCCTGTGCTACTTTAGTTAAATAGATCATATACTCTGGATTCCTGAGAGGATCCATTTGAGTCATACTTTTTGTTCCTGAAATGGGTGGAAAAGTGGAACATGTTTAAGCTGTACAGAGTGTGGCAGCTCTTAATGCACACATAGATCAGAGTTGGGACGCTATTATCACTCTCATGGGTCGCTTTGGTCTTCAGGGATAAGCCATCCATAACCTCCTCATCATGTGAGTCACAGTGTAAGAGAAACAGGAAGCTGAAATCCTTTTGCAAAGTTGCAAAATGAACTTCACTTATTATATCACAGTCCTTGGAATTTGATATATCAATGTTGTGGACTGCTGAGTCAGCTATAGGAGGAAGATGATCTTGCTACCAAGCCTAATTTTGCCATTTTTTTTTTAATGGGGGAAAGAGGAGGGAGGTATTAAGTTCATTGCCAAGCAAAATTACTCTGCAACTCTTCCCCTTTGAGCTCTTACAGATGAGAGGCAGCTCTCTGTCCTAGTTTCCCTGCTCCATTTAGGTGTCACAGTCATCACATCAATGTCATTTTTCTGTGTGTGCTCAGAAATGCTCATATTTTCCCCCCTTTGCATTATATTCACTACTCTCCTGTATAATTTTCCCAGACATCCTGGGTTGTTCTATTTTGCTATTTCCTCAGCAATGACTTTAGAAAAGGAATTTGGTATCTACAGGACACAGTTCATGCCCTACTTTTCTTACTTTATATTCTTGCCAAGTAGTTTATAAAATGAGTCTTGTTTCCTACTAGCTAACATGATAAAATTAAAATTACCCTCTTTTGAGGGACAGAAACAGCCTTCATGAGTAGAAAATGTTATTGCTAAAGAGTTAATTTATTCCCATTTGACACGAGAGATATTTAAAAATTTTATTTCACCATAAGTTCATTCTTATATTCCATTGTCACTGAATCTACCGATGGGAGTACTTGTCACCTTCTGTCATTATATAAAATATCATTTATTTTATTGCTAACACTTCTGTCAACCCCTACAATTTATACTTTTACTATGATTGTTATTGCTGTGTGATTTCCTGGTGACCATTCCTATTTTTATCTTACTACACATCCTCATACACCCTCGTCAATATCCGCACTCTGTCTGTTAAATAGTGATCGACGTAAGCCATTTTGCAGAGGCTGCAAAGCCTCCTCCAGGGATACCCGATTGTCTTGCTCACATTGAACTCTGGACATCATCCAGTTTTCTCCAAATGAATGTGAGAGAATACGGAACCATTTTTTGCTGGATTCCTTCCTCCTCCTCCTCCTCCTCCTCCTCCTTGTTCTCCTCCTCTTCTTCTTCTTGTCCCTCTTTTGTTCTTCGCTAGCAGGATCTAATGACCACACTCTCACTTCCTGTTTCCATGGCTAGTAACCCTGGTGTCAATTTGAATCACATTGTTTCTTTGAGAGGCACATTAGTCAGACAGGAATTCATGTATATACAGCTTTGCACAGGTATATACAGCTTTGCACAGACATATACAGAAAATTGGAATGATGGTCACACGCTTTCCCGGGCTTTGGGTTTCCCTGGTTGCTTCTGTCCACATAGTGACAAGGAAACACTGGGCTCCCTGCTTGTTTCTAACCTTTAATGATGTGGTACATTTTGGGTGGCTCAGTCTCCTTGTAAGCTCTGAGTGCACAAATCTTCTCTCATAGATAGCATGCACAATTACAATATTTTTCTATCGTGTGTAGTGTTTCTTTATTCCTTAGCCTACATGAATATCTCTCCATCCCTCCAACTTTTCCTCTCTTTCCTCAATTCCTTCGTTTCTTCCATTTTCCTTAGACAATTATTGAGTACCTTTTACGAACCAGGTATTATTCCAGAAACTGGAGATACCTTTCTCAATAAATGAGATGTCACTCCTGGTGCTTACATTATAGGAAAGTAAGGAAGAGAAGGCCCAGAAAAAAATTTAGAAAGAATAAAACATAAACAGAATAACTACCGACAAGAATAAATTTTTGAACAGTAAACATGAGGGGGTCATGTAACAGAGAGTAATTTGGCAGTACGGTGTTCATGAGAGGCTTCCCAGTTGAGTTAAAACTGCCATGTTAAGAAATAAGCCAACCCTAAAAGGCTTTCAAATAAGAATATTTCAGGCAATGGGAACAGTGCATGCCTTGATGTGGAAAAAAATGTCTTGATAAAAAGGCAGAAATAATGCAACAAAAATGGTACAACCAACTTGAGAGCAAGAAGAAATCACTGCATATTACCCATGTCATCAACAGTTAAAACAATGAAAAATGAATAATGACATTCTAAGAAGAACACTGGTCATCTGTTTTCTCTATTCACTTGCTTCAATAATGCAGTGTGGAGGGAGCTTAAACCATCATATATAAAATTAAAAACCAGTGACACTGTAATCATGTAACTGATGCAGTAGGAGTCAATGTATTTGAACTTAAAAGATGACTGAAATACAGCAAATTTGAGTGCATGGAAATGAGGCAAAACTGTAAGGAAATGTGAGGTAACTATGCTCATAAAAAAGGTGTTTTTTTGGGGGAATACTCAGGAGAGGTATAGCTTATCACATGGAATTTATATTTTTACTTTTTTGAGGAATCTTCAAACTGATTTCCATAGTGGCAGTACTTGTTCACGTTTCCACAAACATTTTGAAGAATTCCTTTCTACCACATACTAACCAACATCCAGCATTTACTGTTTCATGTGTGTGCATGTGTGTGTTTTCTTAATGATAGCCAATCTTACTTTACTGGAGTAAGATGGAATCACAGAGTTGTTTTGATTTGCATTTCCCTAATGGATAAATATGAACATTTTTATGTACTCTCTAGCTATGTGTATTGCTTCAGTTCATTTGCCCATTTTTAAGTTGGTTTATTTGTTTTTTTGGGGGAGCTAATTTTTTAGTTCTTTATATATTCTAGATATTAGTCCTCTATCAGAAGAGAAGCTGGCAAATTTTTTTCCCATTCTGTGGATTGTCTCTTCCATTGTTTCCTTAATTGTGAAGAACAGTTTAATTTAACATAATCCCATCTGTTGATTCATGGTATTATTTCTTGTGCTGTGAGTTCTATTCAGGAAGTCCTACCTATGCCTATGTATTCATTCTTGCTTATGCCTGTGTTTTGACTGTTTTCCTAGTTTATCTTCCAGCAGTTTCATTGTTTCTATTTTTATAAAGGTCTTTGATCCATTTTGATTTGATTTTAGTATAGGGTGAGAGATACGGATCTAGTTTCATTTTTCGGCATGTGGATAACCAGTTTCCCAGCACCATTTTTTAAAAAGGCTTTCTTTGTTCAGCATATGTTTCTAGGCCCTTTATCAAAGTTCAGATGCATGGGTTTGTTTTTGTGCATTCTATTTGACTGGTCTATACGCCTGTGTGCCATATCATGCTCTTTTTGTTCCTATGTCTTCACAGTAGGTCTTGAAATCCAGGCTTGTGATGCCTCCTGCTTTGCTTTTTTTCCCCTTTAGGACTGCTTTGGTTATTTTGGGGCTTTGGGGTCTCCTCTGTTTCAACATAAATTTAAATTCCTTTCTCTTCCCCTCCTTCTTGGTCCCCTTCCCATTTTCTAAAAGACCTATCTCCCTGTTTCCTATGATTTTGCTTTTATTTTGCTCTTTAATTTATTTATACATTTTGTTTCTCATATATGAGAAACCATATGATATTTCACTTGTGTCTGATTTATTTTAGTTAACATTATAGATTCATATTTCTAAGAGCCTCTTTTTCACATCTAAACTTTAACATACCAAAACAAATAATAAGATGCTTACTACATTTTCAGATCATTCCTAAACCATATGTCTCTGCACTTTCTTATTAAAAGTCATCTGTGGACATGGTGGAAATTCAAGAAAGGAGAACTTGAAATTTTTAATTTCCAAATAGACTATACTGAGGTGCTGAAAGATCCCCCAATCTGGAAAGTGTAGAAATTCTGCCGTGTGATTCCAAACCACAGCTCACAGAACCTTTGCGAAATCTATGTATAAAACAGCATCACAACACTCAGGCGATTTAAACATGAAAAACAGACAGGTAATGTGGTTTAGAACCAAATCAGTGAAGTTCTGAAGATTAAACAGAATTAATAAATTTTATACTGTAGTCTCTATAATTGAGCCAACAAATATGCAGCAACATCCTGAACCACAGCCTTGAAAAAAAGAGCTTAATGTAATTCAGTGCTTATTGGTTGCCTAGAAACTAACTTAGAAAGGGGCAGGGGAGGGAAAACTAAAAAACACAAAGGGTTCATAGGTTTCACAAGGAAATTATTTACTCTGAACTGCTTGGGGGTGTGATATATGGGCTGTGCAGTGCTCTCCTATCCAGAGTTCCTTCATATATCAGAGCAAGGTGAGAGGGCATGGAGAAGAGGCTACTGCAGGATAATGAGTTAAGGCTTCAGCAACCAGTGACAGCAGGCACCTCCTAGTCAACCTTCACAGTCCTTGCAATTCCAGATCATCACAGCTTGTAGACAAGGTGCTTCTATGGGTAAAGCTTGCTTATTTGCTATTCCTTAATTATCTTCCTTGAAACGTATAGATTGGGACTTGATTATGACATGAGACATTTCCCAAATTCATTTTATCCCCAAGGGTGTTTAAAAAGACTCTTTTGGACAGATATGGGTCAGAAGATGGTTTAATCAGTTTTATAGTTGGAAAAGTGAATGGATTGAGAAATGGAGCACATACCATCCAAAAGCCTTCTGGAAGAGGGAGGACTAGTTTTCACATTTTAAATGTAAACCATGTTATGTTAGAGGGCTGAATTATCAGTCATATCAGAAACCCATTATTAATTCAGCTTCTTGTCTTTATTTAAATATATGAACCAAGAAGGTAATGATGTCTAGGTGTCAATTCACATGGTAGCATTATACCATTTCCTCTAAAACTATTAATAAATGATGCTCTCAATTTTCTAAATAGTGCATACACAAGAGATACTGTGCTTTAGCATCTTGGCTTGAAAGAATTGCTTTGGGAGGATATATTTTATCCTAATTATTTTTGACAGAAATTAGGTCAGATTAATTAGTTTAAAATTCAGCTGAACAACAACGTCTTTGCTAATTACTTGAGAGCACATACATAATTCTTTTGCGATAGCAAAAAAGAAAAAAAGAAAAAGGAAAAGGAAAATACTAAAGAGATTGCTACCCAACCTTACCATTTTGATGCGCCGTTCATATAAAGAAGATTCTATATGACCTAAGAAGGAGATAGATGTATGTGGAACATTTTATTAAATATAAGGACAAATATTTATTTATATAACTACATGCTTTATGTTTCTAAGTATTATACTTAAAATATTTAAACATTTAAAGATACATTTAAAAGAGTTTATAATATAGTGCCAGCATAAGTCACAGTAAGAGAATGAGCAGATAAGAATGTGGATTTCAAGAAAAGAATTTTCCCTGCTTAATCCTTGCAAATTTTGTGAGCTCAGGCAGTGCACAGAACCTGTCTAAGGTTTAGAGGTTTTTTTTTTTTTTTTTTTTCATTTTTTGGTATTATTAAACTCATAATACCATTCAACACCTACTTTATGATCTGTTATGATAATAAGATGAACTAATATATATGAACTATGGCACTTGAAGCAGACTATTTATAATGTATTAGCTATCATTTCTATGAAGGTATAGGAAGCTAAATAAAAGTCTGATACAGTGCCAATATACTTTTTTTTTTTTTTCGTGGGTACCGGGGGGTCGACCTCAGGACCTTGCGCACCAGCAGGTGCCCATGCCACTGAGTGATATCACCGGCCCCTTTTTCGTATGTGGGTTCCGGGAGTTGAACTCGGGCCCTCGCGCTTGCCAGGCAGGCGCTTAAGCCGCTGAGCTATCTCACCAGCCCTATACTTTTAAACTTTCCCCACATTACCTTTTGTTTGGATTATACTGCTTGGATTGAATTAGAAAGGCCTTTATAAAATTAGGTTTAATTTCTACATGCAAAAATACTTAAAATGTTCAGTATGTTAAGTATTCAGTGATGTTAACCAAAAACCAACAGTGTCTGTCCAAATAGTACAATGTCCGTATGTGTTATCTCTTTGTTAGCCTACTCAGGGATAAAAAGTCATTCCAAAATGTTGTATTTATAGCCAGAAGCCCAAATGAAGATGTGTGTGTGTGCGCACACGTGTGTGTGTGTGTGTGTGTGTATGATACAGGGGATGAACCCAGAGCCTTTCGGGTGCTCAGCACAATGAGCTGCACTCCTAGATGAAGATTTTTATGCAGAATCTCCAGATACTTAAATGCTTGCTTACACATTTTCTTAAGACCACATAAGACAAACTTATTTTCACTTGGGGTTCTGTGGGTTTAAGAATTACAGGTTAAATTATGGGTGGATATGAGGATATGGCAACCTATAATCAAGCTTCAGACTAGTTTTGCTGGCGTACAAACTAGTTCCAGCCCCTGACATGAAGAACTACTTAGATCTTCTTTTCAGGTACAAGAATATATTCAGTGCTGAAAACTCAGAGGGACTAGATGGTCTTAAAACACCAAAGAAAACAGTAGAGACATTTTCTAAATGTGGATTCCAGTCGAAAATACAACTTGAAACACTCCATCAATACAAACTATTTTGTTGTTTAACATACATGTTAACATGATTATTGCTATTTTAATTTAAATATCTCCCAGGCAAAATCATTGGATACTGAAGATAAACCATTTCTCCTGCAGGAGGTAAGATGGAAACCTGTATGGTGCAGATCATATTTGGCCTAAGAAGCTTTCTTATTTCCCTACCAGAACTGTCTGTCTGAATGCTGTGATGAGCTGTCCCAAGTGTTTTATCCAAATGATCTTTTCCCAGTAATCCTTATTTCCATATTAGAACCATGCTATGCATTCTGGGGGCAAGTTCTTGTTACAATTATAAAATATACTACCCCATTAAAATAAATTACTTAAAGACTCAGTAGAGAATATTTGCAAACAAACAAATGAGAGAGACAGACAGAGACAGAGAGACAGACAGAAAGAGACTGAGACAGAGACAGAGACAGAGACAGAGACAGAAACGTGCATTTAATATACATGGATAAAATTTTGAAGTAAATTTTGGCTATTTCAGGGCAAAATTCAGCTATTAAGATAATAAAGGAAGATGGTGTGTGGTGAGTGTTGGAGCACCCTGGGAAGAAGAATGCTATTTTAAATTTCTGATTACTACAGTTAAATGTAGCAATAATCAGATTTAGGTGTGTGTGTGTGTGGTGCTGGAGTTTGAATCTACATGCTAGGCAAGTGAGCTCACACTGAAGTATATCCCCAGCACCGCCCCCCCCATTTTAATGACAGGGCTTTACTAAGTTACTTAGGCTAGGCTGGAATTTGTGATCTCCCTGCCTCAGCCTATTGAGTAGCTGAGATTCAGGCCACTTTTGACCTTGTATCTTCTCTGTGCCAGAGCAACAAAATCATAAGAGACTGGCTCTGAACCACATCTCACACCATTTACTTGTCTCTGTGTTTCTACATACAGACCTTAGCGAAGTTCCTGATACATTGTTACTCTAAAATAATGGAGGAAGTCTTTGTTTTATTGTGATTTTTATCAAAATCAAACAAAAACAGTCTGGTTCTAAATTTAGGGAGGTTTCAATTTAAAATACTTAACCTAGGATATAAGCAAAGGAAAAGAATAAATAAATATATGAAAAAAATAAATACATGTATGAAATAAATTTCATACATAAAAATGCACTGTTTTATATGACTACACTCTTGACCATATTTTACATGTCAAAATATGAACACCTACTATTTCATGGATACCAACTCTGTGGTTGAACTGTGTGAGGAGTTCTCCCTATAAAATCTCACTTAATCTTGAACTATCCTCTAAAATCAGTGTTGTCATACTCTTCATTTTAAAGTTGAGGAAATTGGGCTTACAGAATGTATAGTAAGTTTTCCAAAGTTTCCCACCAAGTGAGGCTTTAGCATATAATAGATATTTCTATATCTCTAATGTCATGATTCTAGAAAAATCTAGGAACCTCCTTCTTCTTGTTCTGCTGACCACTGTATACATCACCAAAATTTCTTTGAGTATACTTAAGCCAGCTACCTACTGTTAGGTCTCTGCAAAAAAAAAAAAAAAAAAAAAATGATGGAGGTGGAGGGGTAGAATGTACGAAGGACAGAGTGACAGAGCTCACATCAGAGTGTGACCCCATGGATTTAGGCTGACTGCAGCACTATACACCACCACTAAAGGACAGGCTGACGCCCATTCATATTTTAATTGTTTTTTACCTCATGGCAATGTAAAAAAACAAAAAGTAGTACTTTTGTTTGTTCCCCTTTGCTCAAAGGAAGCACAGTTCTTTGTCCTTTCAGGCTAACTAAATGGATGTTGATATAAAGACAAGTTAAATATAACATTATTGGGGGTGGAGGAATGAGAATGTAAAATGTTGTCCCCAATTTGAAAAGGAGTTTGGCAGTTTCTCAGAAAGTTCAACATGAATTATCAAACACACAGAAATCTCACCCCTAGGTAAGTATCCTACAGAAAGGGAAGCTTATATTTACATAAAGATTTGCACGTGAATGTTCATAGCAGCATTATTTGTGAATGAGAGTCAAAATGTTACAATGATCCAGATGCCAGTCAGCTCATGAATGCATATACAAACTGTGGTATATTCATAAAATGGGACATATGTCTGCAACTAAACTACTGATACAAGTTACAACAAGGGTGAAACTCATGGATCATATACTAAATGAAAGAACCTAACACAAAAGATTACATATTGTATGACTTCTACAAAATGTCTAGAAAAGGTAAATTTGTTGAGACAGGAACTGCATTTATGTTTGGGGCTGATTGTGGAACTAAGGATTAAATGTAATTGGGTATAAGAGATATCTGTGGGACAATGGAGATATTTTAATTCTGGATTGTGATGATGGCTGTACGGCTTTATAATTTTATGAAAATACATTGAAATGCATGCACACTTTAAATGGCTGAATTTTATGATATGTAAGTTATACTTCAATGATTCTTTTACAAAAACTATTTCAGAGTAAAATTAGGGAAGGAGCATGTCAGGTGTGAGGTGAAACTTTTCTCCAAGATGTTTCCTTCCTAAAAATATTCACCTTTAGCTCCATATTATGCTGCAGCAACCTTCTTCTCTTCTAGTCCTAACTTCTTTTAAAACATTTTTGTCTCTGCTTCTTGTCTCTTCATCTCATATTCAACCCTCAGCCCACTGCAATCTGCCTTCAGCCCACACCATTCAACAAACTGTTTTTTCCAACTTTGTTATGACCTCCTTTCTGTTACATCCAGTGGGTATACATTAACCATCATTTTTACTTTGTCTCTCAACACTTTGACTTTGTTGATCACTCCTTCTTTTGAACCAACTTTACCCCATAGAATCTATAATGTTTCATTCTCTCGGTTTTCCTTCCATATCTTTGATTACTCTTTCTCTGTCCATCTCTTATGCTCAGGTACTATTCAGATTACAGTGCAAAATCTTCTTTTGCTTCAGAATAAGGTCTGAGGATCATCTCTATCAAAGTCATGGGAAGAGGTTCTACTTCTCAACAATGCAGATGTGTGAGGATCATCATGGACCTATCCCATGAGGTTGGTACCCAGGATTCTGAATCTTATCAGGTTTATTGGCTAATTCATTTAACCCCAAAGTTTCAGAACTGCTCCTTTACATGTCTTCCCTGGGTAATATGACTCACTCTTATATGTTTATTTACAAATTATGTGCTGACAACTCAAGAAATGGAATCTTTAACACTGATCTCGCCCTTGAGGTTCAAAATCCAAAGGTCCAAATTTCTGCTAGCTACTTCACTTAGGGTCCTATAGAAATATAAAACTTGTATGCCTAAGTGATCTCAATAGATTCACTTACAAACTCAACCTTCTGTATTTTCCACCTTTGATTGTGGAATTCTCCACGGATCTTGCTGATTGCAAAATTATAGGTAGTTTTCCTAAACTTCCATGCCCACTCTCCTTCACATCCAAACAATTCTGAAGCCTAAAGCTTTAACTTTCAAAAAATATTATGATTCCATCCAGGTCTCTCCATCCTCACTTAGTGGTATTCTACTTGAGGGCAAATGCGTCTCTCACCTGGAACCATTGTAACAGGCTCCAAATGTGTCACTGAGCCTCTATTTTCTGTTCTCATCTATGATTATTTCTTCACTGTTCTAAAATGCAAGCCATAACCCAACTGCTTCCTCATTTAAAACCCTCCTATAGAATTCTAATCATCTTAGAAAGTAGGTCACATTTTTCAATGTGATTAAAAGGGATATTTATGACATGGTTCCAGTGTCCTACCGCAGTCTCACTACTCCCAATCTGTTTCATCTTTCCAAGAAGTCTAACTTCTAACCACACTGAACTTCTCTTACTTCTTTAAACAACTGCAAATCCTCTTTACCTCTGTACCATTGACATGAATGAGGCTCACTGTAACTGAAGCATTCCATTTTTCTCTTTTTTTAGCTGACTTCTACTAATCTGTCAGGTATCATCTTCCAGGTAACTTCCCTTGGAAAATTCCTCTGACACCCTGAGTTCAAATAAGAAAATCCTCCAATGTGCAATTATAATATGCTGTGTTGAGCCAACCAGAGAGCTGTTACACTGCACTGTATGTCTCAGTTCCCTTAACTTTTCTTCCACTACGCCATGGGTTTAACAGAGGCTGAAGCTATGTAATTAGAATGTGGACTGTGGCAAAATATATCAACTGAATTATTCAACAGGGAAATTATTTTTGTTTGATAATCCACAATCTTAAACAGTGTGTTACAATATATTATTTTAAGCTTCCATGATATTAAAATTACAATCATGACTGAAAAATTACGTACTAGATTTTTGGATGGTAAAATGGGTATTACTAATGTAATATTTTAAATAGATAATTATTCAAGATATTTCAACACAATATTTAAGATTAAATAATAGATAAATCAATATTTTAAAGAAAAGTAATAAACATTCTCAGAGCTCTCTCAGTATAAACCATATTAAATTACATAAAAATCATTTTCATGTATTTGGGTATAGAAAGCACTTCTATAACTTTTAAGCTGTTTTAACAGTACCACAAATTGAATAAAATTCTTATTTAAATAGGTATGTAAAGCAGTCTTGTTCAAGGCCTTTTGTTCCTGTTGATTCACCTTCCCTGAATGAATGCCATTCAAGAAGCTATAATGAAGATTTCCTTTTCTGAAAACACATTTGTCTCTTCTAAAGCCTACGTGTTTTATTCTGTAGTTTTACTCGGTAGATGGAGTGACCTCGTCACTTACAATTTCAAGGTACTTCATGTACTTTTGCATGTGAGGTTTCCAAATGGAACTAGGCCATTTAGAACCTTTGTATTTAGAATATAGAAAACAAATTCTTCCAGAAATCTACATTAGAACTCTAACTAGAAAGTTGGTCTGGATTTGCATAAAATCAAATACACAGAGCCAAACTACTGTTTCTTATCCCTTGTACCTCACTGGACATTCAGGTGGTAAATTCAGCTTAGGACAGCTACCTTCTAAGTTGATCAATGCAAGAATTCAATATAACCAGGACAAAATGCATGTCAAGATACTGTTGAATTGCAACATCATGGCAAATCAGATCTACATAGCTTCAAAATACATTGATATATCCAATTGGGCATCAAAATTGATAATATAGATGCAAAAATAATTTTGACCTATAAAAGGAATCTGCAAGATCAGTTCCTCCACTTCCTACTTGTTATGGCTCTGTCTGGATGTCCTCCCAGAGCCTCATGCAGTCACAGGTGGGGCTTTTTGGAGGTAACTGGATTGAGAGTGTGTGATGCTGGGATTAAGTGTGTGATGCCGGGGTTAAGGTTGTCTGATTACTGAATTAGTCCACAGCTTGGTTTGGCCTGGGTGTGGATAATGGGAAGGCCCACCCTAGGCGTGAGTGCTGCTGCCCTAAGGGTGTGTAGCTTGGATAGAATAAAATGGACCGAAAAAGGGCTGCTGCCATCGCTAGTTGCTTGCTGCTTCATTACTTAGCTTCCTTCTGCCTGCCATGAACTATTTCTCTTCTGCAATGCCCCTCTGTCATCCCATCCTTTCTTGGAGCAAGCCAATTATGGACTGAAACTTCTATAAACAGTGAGCTACAACAAACCTTTCCTTCTCTAACTTTGTTGGGTACTTTGTCTTAGCAACAAGAAAAAAATAACTAAGACACTACTTGTTTCACTTTAAAGCAAGTAATATCATCTCTTGGATCTTGAATTTCCTTTTCCTTGAAATACAAATAGTAGGGGCCGGTGAGATTGCTCAGTGGCGTACGCGCCTGCCTGGCAAGCGCGAGGGCCCGAGTTTGACTCCCGATCCCACATATGAAAAAAGGGCCGGTGATATCGCTCAGTGGCACGGGCACCTGCTGGTGCGCGAGGTCCTGAGGTCAACCCCCAGTACCCACCCAAAACAAAAAAGAAATACAAATAGTATTATTAGTTGTATCGGTTCTCTATTACTACCTCTAATCCACATCAAATTGATTAGTGTGTGCTTCTCTGGGTAAGGAATTTGGACTAAGCTCAGCTGGGTGGTACTTTTGGTTTTGATAAGGCTTCCTTAACTGTCTAAAATCAGCCACAATTTGGCAGAATGGCTCTACTTCTGGGGCTGACTGGCTCAGCTGTTTCGTGACTAGGCCACACATGTCTTCATCTAGTGAACCCATCTGTGCTTATTTATGTGGCAGTGTGGCCTAAGTTAATAGCTAGCTGTACAACTTAGCTTGCATTATGTTAGCTGAGCAAGTCACAATGGTACTCCAGATGCAACAGTCAACAAGGGGATCCTATCTCTTGATGGGAGAAACTATACTGTTCCATTTCAAAAAGTAAAGGGAAGGGTAGAGAATGGTGGTCACTTTTTGAGTTTACTACTTGAGTAAAATGCCAATTCCTAAGAAGCACAAAATACAGAAACACAAATTGTGATTTTAAACAAGAGGAAATAACTTACTATATCATGAATCAGTATCAAAAGACTAACATTTCAAGTTCTTATGGAATAGATGTGAGATAGCCATCTAAGTTCCCCCATTTTTTAGCAATGAAAAACTGAGTAATACATCTCTATGGATAGAAAGGTACTTATGCTTCAAATATGGATAATACCTATGATTATCCTCTTGGTTGATATTAAGATTAGAAAAGAGATCATTTTTGAAAGTTGTTTATATAGTTTCATGTTGCAGATGCTTCATGAATGTCTAGAATGACTCCTGTCGTTGACAGTAGATCACACTAGACAGACTAATGAACAAGGAAGTAAAATTGAAATTACGTGGTAGAAAGAAGTCTAAACCAGTAGATACGTGTTTGGACATATCCATACAAGTAGTGGACTCTACTTGTATGACATTGGGCAAATCACAGTATTTCTCTATACCCGTGTGGTTTCTAAAGAATGGATGCTTCCAGCTTTAAAATTTGCATCCTGCTCTACAGTAAAAGAAATATATTTTTATTTTAATTTCTAAAAATTTATTTCTTTTGGCAAGGCAATCTCACATACTCTCAGTTGTATCAGAAAGTTTCAGTGCAAACAAAAGCAATCAAGAAAATATTATATTACTCTGAATTAGTGGGCTGGATTGAGGAGACCTGCTCTTATTACCCAAGTTCTTAACTCACTGTGAAGATCTTGAAAAATCATTGAGCATCTCTGGCCATTAGGTTTGTTAGAAATTTATTCCAATGAAATCACAATATTTTCTTCAATTCTTTTAAATAACTGGTTGTACAAATTATATAAAAATATGCAACATAACTCAATATACTACTGCACTTTTTGGTATATACTGTTCTAGTTAATCACAATGGCTCCATAATATCAGACAACAAGGCAGAATTCCACTAAGTAATACTAAACACGTTATTAGGGAAATAGATGGAAAAATAAAAATATATAATAGTGGCAGTTTCTTTGGAGAAAAGCTGAGTAAAAATTGTTACCCTCAGGGTAGAAAAGTTTTTTGAACTGGGAAATCACATTCTGAGGCATTTGTTCACAAACCTATTAACTTTTCCATAGCTTTGCATTAAACATCACAAGTAGCTTATTCCCTTACCATGTGGGCCAGTAGGACAAATTTTGCTCTAAATTTTTCATTCCTATATTTCCATTGGCTATTTTTACTTATCACCATGACCTCTCTTTTCAGAGTAGTTTTTTCTTCCCCCCTACTTCTAGGAGAGAGATGTCCTTGTGATTCTTATGGTAACTTTGTAGTGAGGGATGTTCAGCCCAAAAAGAAAAATACACAAAATTAAAACTACGTGAAAGCTCATGATTTTCTGTGAAGTGAATGTTCAGTAAAATGAAGAAAAGAACTCATTTCTGTAAATTTGAGTAGTTAAGGGGCTAATACTTCCTTTAACTCATCTATGGAGGTTCCTCATCCATGGAATCAAGATGATTTTTCAAATATATATATATGTAAATGCACACATACATTTTTCTTAACAAAGTACATTTTATTATACATCATCTCATTAATCCAAAATTTAATTATGATATTACATAAATCCATGGAGATGAGCATGAATTACTGTACACATCAAACTGTCATTTAAGGCTGCTTATGTCTGGAGGGAAAACTACATGTTAATGGGCAACAAATCTTTCTGAATCACCTAGTATATATCTATCACCTAGTATGTGTCTACCACTGTTCTCTATAAAAATATAGAAGAATATGCAACAGAGAACATGGCATTGTATTTGGAAAGCTTATACATGAGTGGGAATCAGGAAGAATAGAAATTAGAAAATCAGATAATAATATAATTCAGAGAGGGAAATGGCACTATAAACAATATAAGTCCCAGCAATTGGCAGTGAAGGGAATGGCACTGTCTTGGAGATACTAGGATGCTCAGGAAAAGGCTTTCTGAGTGGGTGCCAATCATCGTGAATGTTGAGAAAGAATACATAGGCCTAAGAGATATCTTCCAGAAAGGAAAGAACAATTACAAAGTCCTGATGTGGAGTGTGCTATATCCAGAGGTCAGAAAGATCCACCATAAGCAATGGGAAGAGCAATCTGAGAAGATTGAGACAGATAGAAACCAGATTACAGAGACCCTTATAGGCCAGGATCAGAAAATTTGGAGTTAATTCAAACTGCTGTGAGCAGTAATTGAAAGACATTCAAGGGAGCGATATTACCTAAGTTGTTTTTCTAAAACACATCTCTCTGTGTGCTGTGTATGGGAAGAATGGGCTCAACAGGGGTAAATGCACCAATGTGAACTGGTAATTGCCAAGATACAGATGAATCATGATGGTACTGTAGACTCTAATAGTGATGAGAATTGAAAATGTTAATCTAGTACACAGACAAAATGTGACTGGTTACCAAGGATGAGAAAAAAGAAAATAGTTAAAAAGACATCTAATACATAGATACAGAGATTTTGTCATCTAGGACTAAAAGAAAACTTAGAATATATGGAGTTCAATCCCTTCATATGACGGTGATGAAGCTAACCTTCATCAGCAGAAAATGACTCATATCTTGGACAAGTACGTAATGCTGAGAGTGATTAATTGCCCAACAAATCCATGTATCCTCTTACCCATCTATGCATCTAACCATTCATCCAGTGAATCAGTCACTCACTTACCTATTCAATCTCTCACTGATATATTCATTCACAAAGCATTCATTAAATATGTCCATGCAGTGCTAAGAACTGGAAGTTGAGGATAGGAGACAAATGATACATGCGACACTTTTACTTTCTCAAATACCTTGTAATCTAGTTCCAAAAGATATAGTATTCTAATAGCAAAAGTCTTACTGATCTACGGTGTTTAAGCAGCTTGCTTCAACATTAGATTTTCAATTATCTATCATTTGGTGGGCAAACCCCCCAGAAAGCACCCCAGAATACTTCTTTCTATCATACCATCTATAGACAACTTTTCTAATCCTTCTTAACCTTAACTGTGGCTGTTCCCAGTGGCTTCATGAAGGAAATGAGATAATACATGAAATCTATCATAGTTTAATATGAAAATTTTAAACACTGAGATGCATACCGTATACTTTATGGCTAGGGGAAATATCACTGCTCATTTACAAAGAATCTTTAGCTACTGCTGTCCTAGACTAAGTACCATATTATAGGTGGGAGTAAGCTAAATTCATATATATGTGTACATATATATGAAAAGTCAGAACTGGAAGGGAATCTAGATGTCATATAGTCTAACCTTCTCATTTTAAAGAATTTTTGGAGGAAAATGAGGTCTATATGGTGGATGAGAAAAGGTCTAAAATCTATGCCTTTATATTCTTACTTGCTTTCTCCTCCTTACTCTAATTGCTATTTCCCTAATCTCTCCTGTCACACTATAAGCTTAAATTTTCTGGTCTATTTTACTATCCACAAAACATTAATCAATTTGATTTCCAGGATAGATTTTAAACAATTTTGTTATGTTTTTTAAATATAAAAGCATAATTTTAAAATATTAGCTATTATAAAGTAGATTGTAAAGACTATGTGTAATACCGTGATTGGCACTGATGGTGTTACCAAGTTATTGCTACTTTATGCATTGTGACAATAAATATCTTTGTATAGTTACTTCTTTGATTATTTTTTCAAGAAAGATGTTGAGGGCCAGTTAGATGGCTCAGCGGTGTACGTGCCTGCCTGGCAAGCGTGAGGGCCCGAGTTCGACTCCCGGATCCCACATACGAAAAAGGGGCCGGTGATATTGCTCAGCGGCACGGGCACCTGCTGGCGCGCGAGGTCCTGAGGTCGACCCCCAAGTACCCACAAAAAAAAAAAAAAGATGTTGAATGGCTAGTCAAAAGGTATATAGATAGATAGATATGTTAATGTACATATCTTACATATATATAGATTAGCTAGATAGATACATACATGCATACATATGTACATACTATAGCTTTTTGGCTTTTTGGCTAAAATCAGATGAAATATACATCTATATATAATATGTATATGAATGAACTGGTGATATATACTAATAATATCATCTAGAATTATTATAACAATTTACATCTGCATCAATGCTGTATATCTTAGGGAGTCAGGTGATAAGTATCAGCCCCTGGAAATAAAAGGAGAGTGGGACTTCTTAGGTATCATACTTGTTCACATAGGTCCCAAAATCAATCTTATTGATTATGTGGTTTTTAAATTTAAATTTTATTAATATATATTGCAGTACATGTTTACATACACCTTGGGGAAGTCATATATGTACATAACACATCTTAATTCTATTTACTTCCCATTCCTTTCCTCATCCTCATCCCTCCTCCAACTCTTGGTCCCCTTCCCATTTGTAATAGGTCTATTCCCTGTTTCCAGTTACAACATTGTGTAACATGCATTTTAAAGACTATAATAAAGATTAATTTTGTTCCTCTATAAGCACTGAATATATAAAAACTTTCACTACTATTATTGTACATTTTCTAATGAGTGCATTTTAATTTTGCACATTTTTCTCAGGGATTATTTTAATGCTTTTCATTATTTGTAAAAGCACTTTGTATAGCAAAGATATACCCCTTTCTCAAATATATATTTATATATGTGTTCATGCAGATTACAATCAACACAAATCTTTGACAAAACCTCAATGCAAATTTAATTATATTCTATCCACTTGTATCCTCTGTATTTATTGAAGATATTTCTGTATGAGTTAAACTGCTTAGGTTTTATCCTTTGTGTGTAAGTACTTGCATTAAGTAGAGCATACCAACACTGGGGTCAAAGTTGTTCGGGATAAATATGATTTTCAAGAGCTTTACAGTAAATTCCTGATCTTGGTCAAACATCATGTTGAGGTCATCCCTGTGCTTCTTAGAAAGGACTTATATTCAGAATATACAAAGAATTGAAAAAAATCAAACTCCCCATATTTAAAGACCCAACCTAAAAATGGGCATCTGAGATGAATATGCACTTCTCAGATGAAGAAATACAGATAGCAAATACATATATGAAAAAAGGTTCAACATCACTGGTCATTCGAGATATGCAAATTAAAATAATGCTGATATTCCAACTCACTCCAGAAAGAATGGCCATCATCAAGAAATCAGCCAATAACAAATGCTGCAGGGGCTGTGGTTTAAAGGACCCTTTCTCCAATGGTGGTAAGAGTGTAGACTGGTGCAACCACTGGGGAAATCAGTATGGAGAATCCTCAAAAAACTAGGATTAGAGGTCCCATTTGATCCAGCTATTCTCCTTCTGGGCATCTTCCTGGAAGAATTAAAAACATCATATCACAGTAGTATATGTATATATACACAGTAGTATATATATATATATATATATATATATATATATATATATATATATACATATACATATAATTGTGTACTACTTTGCCATAAAGAAGGATAAACTTGAGATATTTATAGGTAAATGGATGCAATTTGAGGCCATATTCTTAAGTGAAATAAATCGGACTCACATGTGTAAACATTGCATTGTCTCCCTGGTGTGAGAAACTGAAAGAGCAAATAACGTTAAAAAATGTACAAGAGATATTATGAAATGGGAAGAAATTTTTCAAAAGGAAAGAGGAACTAAATTGGGGAAAATGGAAAGGAAGGGGGGAAAAGGAAAAAAAATGATTTTAAAAAGGATGAAATGGAAACAAAGCTTTGTAAATAAGAAAGGGAAGAGGGACTGAAGGGAGGAGAAGAGATTGGGAAAAAAAGAGGAATCAGACTATATCATGTACAGGTACAAATTCCCTATGATGAATATGATCATTATGTATATCTAAAATGTAACAATAAACTTAGCTTAAAAAAAAGAAAGATAATTGTGGCTCACTACAATGAAACCCACTGGTAGAATGAAACCCCATTGCCTATGTCAGTTCCTTTCAAGCATGTCAGTGCCATTTGGCTTACAAATAATGGTACATTATTAATGAATACCAATGAATAAAACATTTCTAAATTTATCAGGTTGTTAAAACTAGAACCAAAATGAAAATTTATCTGAGGTTATCAAAAGCATATTACTTCCCTGGTCACATATTTACAAACAGATCTAACCACTTTGAATAATTACCAGAGCAAAGTTTTCATCTCAATAGGACTTTGGGTTTTGGGGGGACAAAAGAAACCCTTCTCTAAAATGAAATCTGTATGTTAAATTTTGTCTTTCTCCATATTTAAGAAATATAATGAGGAATAGTTCTGTAATTTCCTAATAAGTTTATATATAAATTTCACATACCAGCAAATCTGAATACATCTGCTATTAAAAGCACAAGTGTGCCCCCTTCTGAATAAATGAAATATTGAGTCCTATATTTGTCCTTAAAATAGTAATCTCCTTCCTTTCTGGACCAAACTGAATAAATAAATTTGGGCAAATAGCTGGATTAAGTTACTCTTTTTTAGAAACATTATGACTACAGACTTTATAAAAAAAAATGAGATGATATCTGCTATGTCTTTCCATACTTGTCTTTTTCCACAGTTGGAATTTTCTAAAATAAGGCAACCCAGATGAAATTTTGATCTTATTTTGGACAAGGAATCAAAACCCAGGAGCTTCATATCCTGAAATAAAGTGGAGAGAGTTGAGTAGGGAATTGTCAACTGTTACAGAAACTGAACTAGTATAAAAGGTATCGGGAAGAATTGAACTAACATTCCACTAAGATAATTCAATTATATTTCTAAAGACAGTAGCTACATAAGCTAAGTATTTGCTGCCTTCAACATTTACTTTGTTTTTTCACATTTGTTGGTGAGGAAATAGAAGCTAGAATGAATAAATGGGTTTGGGAAAATGAGTAACAGATTTCTACCCTCAACCAAGTGCTTTACCTATAATAAAACACAGTGGTACAAATTAACTATTTGACGATTTAATGCATATGTAATAAATTCTATTTTAAAAATCATTCATTTCAATCCAGATTCCATTTTTATCTCTCCTTCTGTAAATTTAGAAACCAAATTAACTTTGAGCCAAAATATGGCATCACATGAGTTCTCCTGGGCAGTGTACACGTAAATATTGTAAAGCACTATTGAAATGAAATGTTGGGCCCGGTGAGATAGCTCAGCGGCATAAGCGCCTGCCTGGCAAGCGCGAGGTCCTGAGTTTGACTCCCGGGACCCACATACGAAAAAAGGGCCGGTGATATCGCTCAGTGGTATGGACGCCTGCTGGCGCGCGAGGTCCTGAGGTCGACCTCCGGTACTCACAAAAAAAAAAAAAAAAAAGAAAAGAAATGAAATGTTGATGGTGAAAGTGACAATGACAATGGTAAGTTATGATAACAAGAGCTGCAATGCACTTTAACTCATAACATTATAGAAATTGACAGTCAAATGATAGCTTTAATCACAGTTAAGTGATATCCCAAATTACCTGAATGAATACGCATGAATTTAAACTTAAATTCTTCAACTCATAGTCAGACTATACAGTCCAGTCTTTTGTCTCTTATCTGCTGTTAAACAGGCAAAAATAGCTCTACTGAATTCAGTTACAAAGGTAGACTGATTAAGCTTTCAGCTGTCATGAAATGGATAGCTAAATTATTTACATATTTTCTTTCCCAAACCCTAAAATTTCAATAAATTTAGAAAGACAAATACTGATGAAACTTGTATAAATATTTAGTTTCTATGTAAAAATTTACACCTGCTATGTAAATCATTTTTCTGTGTATTTTTCCAGTGAATTTCCAGAAAACATTAACTACTATACTACCAGAACTTTGGATGAAATATAGGTCATCAAATCAAATAAATGTAGTCTATCACAACTTAAATTCTTTTCAACACCATTATTTCATGATTTTATGAAGATTCTATATAGAATAATTTTACGTGGCATTTATTAATGAATTGTCTTCCTTGGGGTAGTGTATCAAGAAACTTACAAAGTGTTGAATCTTTAAATTGTCCTCAGTGGATAAAGCTGACTGAGGAAGCATATTTATAAATGTCAGTTACCATATGGATTAAACTTTTGCTAATGATTAATTTAAGATTGAATCAATCATTGGAGAACTGTCATTATCAAATTGTGAAATGTGTACATTAACTTCCTTTTTCACTCACCAAGTCACTAAATGGTGTCAATATAGTTACAACTTGTAACCCATAGTTACTTTTCCCTAGGGAAAGATTCAAATCCATTAGTAGCATCTTAAGTGGCAACCTATTACTTGCCAATGTATTCCTTTTCAAAGAACACTTATTGAATCAATGTTTATGAAAAACTCATTGATTGGATTAATAGGCATTGTATATTCACTGCCAAAAAAATGTTCATACGCTATCAACTCACAGTCATTGCTGATTATTCATAATTGTGCAATGAACCATCTTGTAGAATAAACAACCTCCAGAAAAACTTTAAAACATTCAGACTAGTAATCACATTTAATAATAGCTTAATTTAAATTGTAAAAGACGTCTAGTGGATTATTTATTTTATCTCCAGTGTGATGTCTTGCATCACACAGTGATGTGAGCTATACATACTCATGAATCAATATGAACAATAAATAATTAATATGGAATATAAATGTGTTTTATTGTACATTTCTTCAAATTGTATAAATTGAGAACTATATTTCCATTGCCACTTATTCCAGTCTCCATTATAACGTATATGTACACCACTTCCCTTCCCCTTGACCACCGAAACATACGACATGTTTTCCACCTGAGGATTTTTTTTTTTTTTTTATGTGGGTACCGTAGTCGACCTCAGGACCTCGCGCTTGCCAGCAGGTGCTTGTGCCGCTGAGCAATATCACCGGCCCTTTTTTTCCTTTTTGTGGGTTTCGGGAGTCGAACTCAGGGCCTCGCGCTATCCAGGCAGGCGCTTATGCCGCTGAGCCATCTTGCCGGCTGAACTGAGGATTTTTTAAAATGAACTTTCTAATATTATATTTTGTCAGGAGATACTATAACATTTTGTGGATATTTCATGTATTTATCATTATGGCATCCAATTCTTTTTCCTTCTATAATGGCAAATCACTTTTCACTTGTGTATATGGTGTCTGTGAGTAACTAACATTGTGGTTCCTGCTTGTGAGAAAGGTGAGGGATGAGATCTGACTAATTGATAAAATCCTTCCCCTTGACTGATGGTTTGTTTCAAGGAAACAAATATGGATGAATTGGGGCCGGTGAGATAGCTCAGGGGCATAAGCGCCTGCCTGGCAAGTGTGAGGTCCTGAGTTCGACTCCTGATACCCACAGAAGAAAAAAGGGCTGGTGATATCGCTCAGTGGCATGGGCGCCTGCTGGCGTGTGAGGTCCTGAGTTTGACCCTCTGGTACCCACAAAGAACAAAAAACAAACAAACAAACAAAAAAACAAAAAACTGCATGAATCTTTTTAGAATATGGCAAACTAAAAATATTAGGTACTACTATATATTTATGAGAATAACTAAAATAATCCCAAACACTGACCACAACAAATGCTGGGCAGGATATGAAGCAACAGGAACTCATTAATTCTGGTGAGAATGAAATGGCAGAGCCACTTCTGAAGACAGCCTTGCTGTCCCTCATAAAGCTAAACATGTTCTTGCCATATGATCCTTGGTATTTATCTAAATGGTTTGAAAACTCAGGTCCACAGAAATATGCATGAGAATGTTTATAGTGACTTGATTCATAATTGCCAAAACTTGGAAGTATTCAAGATATTCTTAGGTGAATGGATAAGCAAACTGTAGTAAGTCCATACAACAAAATAGTATTCTGTGACAAAAATTAATGAACTATCAAGCAACAAGGAAAAACTTTAAGTTCATATTGTTAAGTAAAAGGAGTCAGTCTGTAAAAGATACCTATTCTTTGATTCCAACTGTGTATTTTTCTTATAAAAATAAGACTGAGATTATAAAATACCCCTGGTTTCCAAGCATTCCACAGGAAAAAGAGAAGGATAGGTAGTTGGAATACAGGAAACTATTGAAAGGTAATGATTGATATATGACATTATACATATCTCAAGACCCATACAATTCTACAACACAAAGACTGAATCCTATGTTAAATCACATTAATGCAAGATGCCAACAGAGAAAACTGTATGTAGGGGAGAAGATAATGTATGGGAACTTTCTGTATTTTCCTTTCAGTTTTTATGTAAGTATAATAGTATAATAAAATTTCTGTTAATTTTTTAAAAAGTGCTCAAATAAATCATAATTCCAAAAATTTTGTTGGAATTTCTTGGAAACAGAAGTACATTAAAGACTTAGGAGCTACCACATGAAGAATGCCCATAAATAAAGCCAGTATCAGATAAATTGAGATGAATGGCAGAATGAAAGAAAGATGGAATCCTGTATCATCTCAGCCATTTAGAAGTCAGCTGTGGTTGAACTCAGGGGAAACCCTAAACATTTCAGTTATAGCAAAGAGAACACATTCAGGTCAGACTGAGTTGTATTTTCTATACTTCTAAGCAAAAGACTCCAAAATAACACAGTTCTACAGGTAAAGCTCAATAATGCAGTACTAGTTTGTAGAGCATGAGCTAGAATCATAGATTATTTTAGTGTAGAGAAAGAAACATTTCAAAATAACACTGATAACAGACTTCCAGAAATTCAGTGAAAGACAATGAAGTAGATTTTAACCTAAGTAGTGCTTTGACCTCTGGGCATAGCGAAATATTAAATAGTCAATGCAAATTTCTCAGGAGCTAATGTGGAACAATGCAGGGATCTGGGTGCAGACTGTGAGCAGACCAGGCTCCAGATCTCAACATCAACAGTTCTTTTTTGGCATGTATTAGGCATCTTTGCACAGATTTTGTGAAACAGGGGAATATTCAGTAAACACAAAGTTTGTAAGGTACTATATTTAGAAAACAGGTAACCCCCAACCTCAGGCCAAGCTCCATTCCAGGGAAGGCTTCCAAATGAATGACTGAGCAGGCTTTGAAACACATAAAAGTAAAATGAATATTGAGTCTAGTGGGAGCTTACTGCTCCAACAGAAAAACCAGCTGGGTGAGAATAATCTGTCAACTTTCTCAGAAGAAACAGCATCTGCAGGGGTAGAGGGAGCCTTCTACCTTGGTAAATCCATTTTGATCCCTGATAATAGAAAAAGGGTGAAAACATGTCTATGTACAAGTTTAAGAGAACAAGAACCGAGCAACACTCATCTCAACACATTCCTTGGATGCTAGGGGTCTTGTTTTACAGAGAATCTCTCAAATTACTACTTCTGTCTAGCACCTTGTGTTCTACAGCAATTTATGGAATAAATTCATGGATGAATGGTGCTCCCTGAAGTTGTTCAGAGGTCCTGCTGCAGTCAAACTAACACGAGTGGCTCTGATTACATTACTAGCTATGACAGGCAAGTCTTTCCATTTCTCTATCCTAATGTTAAAATCTCCCCCTGCCAAAGGCTCTCTCACTATCATCTTGGATCCACTCAGAATCCCAGATCATTCTTCCAAGCTAGCTTCAAGTCACCATGTCCTAATCCACATTTCCTCTAGGAAACATCTGAAAAGTTTAATTTAATGCTTTATACTCAGGTTCATTACTGTTCAACCAAACCCTTATTTTCTGTCAAACGTTTTTGTCTGTTGAAAGACTTTTTATGGCTACAATAATGTAACAGTAATGGTGATGATAAATACAATAATAAGAACATTATTGTGCTGCAATATAAAAAAGTAAGGATGATGATAAACATAATAATAACTTAGTATTGTACCACTTTGTACTTCTTAAAGACTTTGAAGTACATCATCCCATTTTAAGAGTGTCTAAGGTCTAAAGAAAACATTGACTGACTTCTCTTAGGTATCCTGAGGATTTCTTCCCCAAATAAACTGTCTACTTGACAGGTACCATCAGCAATTCTGCCAAATGGAATCCCTGCTGCTAATGTGGTTTCCCATATTGTTGTGTAGGAAGCAATCGTGACATCAGCTTCTAAATTGACCATGGAAATAGCAGATCTCACATCCACCTACTCTCCACAAATCATCACGGACAGTTTCCCTCTCTCATATTTGTAAAAAGGGGGAGCAGATGATTTGTGTTACATGAGGAGGTGGAGATAAAAATTCTCCAGCTATTTCTTGAACATCACATCCATGGAAAATGTTTCAAGAAAGATTTGAAGCAGAAACGAATAATTTTGGAGTCAGATCTTGCCTCTACTGCTCTTTCAGGAAGCATGCAAAATAAGAATATTTTTTCTTTTCATCTCACAGTTCTGCCAGTGTGTCAGGGAAATGAGGATTAATCTAATTTCTGAAAAACTGTTTTTAGTTATAAGAAACATGGAAAGAAATTTTTATGAGCATTCTGAGTGATTTTTATGTCAATAGTATTGAAGATGGAAAAATAGCAAGTTAAAGCTTTACTTTCTTTTTAACTAGTTATATTTAAAGGCTGATACAGTTTTAAAGCATTATCTGTACTTCGATAAATGCACAACCTTCAATAGTTTCTGACAGACCAAATTGCATTAAAAGTTTCCTTCAGAATCCCTTCCTCACTGAACACTTTTATGTGATTTCCAGCATGCTCATCTCCATATGCATAAAAAATAATCAAAATTACAGTCTATTTTTTATCTTTAAGATTTTGGCTTTTAATGTAATCATTTGCAAGCTAAATAAGATCTTACAGAAGACTCAAAAGAAACTGTAAGCATTCTGCTCTGGTTGTAAATACCTACACATAAATTCTATGTGAGTTCATATACATTTTTTTACAGACAGAAACTAACACTTTTATTGCGAAATGGAAACAATGTCATGTTATATTCATAAGAAAATACGTAGATTGGGTTAAATTTCAATGAGGTACGAGACTTCCACTTTATGGAAGAGGGATATGTTCATGTTGGTGTCAAAAAAGTTGAGGATAACCATGAAGAAGCAAGATACATATTTTTAAGACTTTTGTACAACAGTTTTAGGATCACACCAAAATCGGAGCTGGAAAAATATATAATGGCATGTATCCATCATTATAGTATTATACAGACTATCACTGCCTTGAAATTCCCTGTGTTCCATGTATTCATCCTTCTCTGGTTCCCCAACTGTGGCAACCACTGATGGCTTTACTTCTCCCAGTGCGCTGGGCATTTCTCCTTACCAGCTAAAGTAGCTCCCACACATGAAGGGGAAAGCCAGGTTCTAGTGGACTTGACACACCAGTTTCTGAATGATAAGATTCTATTCTTCATGTGAGAGATTCTTCTTTATTCATGTGTTGCACATAAAATGAGGGTATTTTGATCCACAGTATGTAAATTACTTACTAATTCAAGTTTGCACAGTTCAGTTTATGAAAATGTGGCTGTGCCACAATTCAGATTGGGGTGCCCAGCATAATAAGGAAGCCCTTTCAGAAGATGAATCTGGTCTTTTGTGGTAGCTGCCTGCATTTATCTTCTGTAACACTAATTTCTTTGCATACCTCATGAAGAAGGATGAAAATAGTTTATACTAGAATAGGGTCTATAAAATGACCTTGTACCTACTAATATATATTTAATTTATCCTGTGACATCAGGTAAACTATGTGAGACCCAGAGCAGAGCAAATATATAGTTTTATTCTTGCTCTTCTAAACAGATAACATGTAAGTGGAGCCCATCTATAAAAGCAGCTCTTCATACTTTGTATTTCACACAATTGCATGAAGAATTACTATACTTCTGCACATAGAACATACCTAGTCAGAAGTATGATTGAAGATGACATTTTCCTTTGGAGTATTTCTAAACTAGCAAGAAAGGACTAAAACATTACATAATCTAGTCCATTCAGTTTTACAAGTGGAGTCACTGAAATACAAGGGAATAGGCCCGATTGTCTCCAAATTTATAATCTTACAGACTATAGTCCCATCTATTGAATCCTTAATTCCACATAATTTTTATAGTATGTGTAGTTTTTCTGACTTATTTATTAAAGTCACTGCCTGAGGCTCAATGGGGGATATGGTAGACAAAGGACAGGTTCATTTCCCATTGCTTTTAGTCGAGATCTTCAGATCTGGAGTGACAGTACCTGGGATTTGTAACTTAACATGTATCTATTTTCCTATCTATAAAATAAGAAATGTGCTTCCAACTTCTAGGACTCACTAAAGATGAAATGCATAGATGAAATGCATAGTGTAGAGTGCTTAATAAATCTTATCCATCACGACTATATTATCAAGACCAGTTCAGTCTATATCTAAATAAATAGTCCATAGTAGAACTTTCTTCAGAATATTTTCAACCTTTTGTTCAAAATATGGCACTGTGTTTCTTTTTCTGTAATCTTCTAAATGAGAACAGTGTTCTGAAAAAAAAATTGACACATGTCTAAACTTCATGGACCTTAACATTATATTTCTCAAGAAAACAATATGTACAAAGACATAATTATACAACATCCAATAAAAGCCTTGTAAAGGAAATTAACAGAAAATTTCCCTCACTACTTGATACTGACTTTTATCATCTTGACCCTGACTTAACGAGGAAACTTCCGCATTAATGACTCCAAATTTCCCTCTACCAGGGAAATACTATACAAACACTATAACAGGAAAGGATAAAGCCATTGTTTATAATTCTCCAAAATCTGGTATTGGAACCCTCTAGGGAGGCTATTTTCTTTTTTTCTTTTTTTTTTTTTTTTTTTGTGGGTACCAGGGGGTCGATCTCAGGACCTCGCGCGCCAGCAGGCGCCCGTGCCACTGAGCGATATCACCGGCCCCTTTTTCGTATGTGGGTTCCGGGAGTCGAACTCGGGCCCTCGCGCTTGCCGGGCAGGCGCTTAAACCGCTGAGCCATCTCACCGGCCCTAGGGAGGCTATTTTCTACTGTAAATGGTGTTTTCATGAAACTCTGAAGCAGATTCAGTCAATACAATGCACATATTTGTAAAAGTAGTCTATTAAATGTGAATTTGTTGTTAACCAACAGATATCTGCATACAGAAATGTGAATAATTGTCAATCTCTATTCTCTTTGCAGTACAAAATCTCTCAGGGTCATAACAAAGTAAATTTAATCAGCAAAATGTTACTTTCCCCACACTTAAGCCTCACATCTCAAATCATAGCATATTATTATTTATATGCAATATAGACAATGAAATACATACATGCCAAAACAAAGAAAGATGCTGGGTTTGCCGTTTCTTATTTTTATTGTTTCTATTGTTTGTTTTAATTAAACTCTGCATCTGTATTGAGAACTGCCTTGTATGGTATACTAAAAAAGTGGAAAAAAATGATGAAGTGGAAGAAAAGGAATTAAAGTAACAGATAGTTATAAGCTAGATAAATGTGCACTATTAACATCAACTCTCTTAAAATGTAGAGAAACTTCTAACTAACCAAGTAACTTATCTTCATCCCTCATAAATATTTCAGAATGAAGTTATATAGCACAGAGCTCTGGTTCTGTCTCTAAATTATACTGTAGTTCAACTATTTTTAAATCTAAGCCTCAATTTTTCCAACTTTAAAATGAACTCAAAAATAAAAAGTTTAGCATGAATTCCTAGGATAACATGGTAAACACACACTTACACATACATATATATATAATATATATAGATGTGCATGTGTGTGTATATATATATATGCATATATATTAGCTAAAATTCTCATGCTTATGAGGTCATCCATATGTACACATATACATATATATGTATACACACTTGTATGTTTATACATACATACTTTTTTTGGTTTTTCCAGGCAGCACTGAAATGGTATTAGCTCCCCAAAACCAATTAATCTAAAATTACCTCCAAATAATTACTTTTTTGGGGCCTCAATGTCCTTGGCTTTGTAAATTTTGAGACTATTAACAAAGTGCACATTTAACAAATATGTATTGAAATTATTTTGACTGCTTCCTTGTTCAGACACTGAGAATAAGCTTATGTATCTCTTTCTACTTGTATGCCTGTTTCCTTTTACCCATTTAAATCTCGTATCCTGCCTCCTTTACTAGATCTATGCAATTCTATTGTAAGGTTTCTCAGTCCCTGCACTGCTGATATTTGGTTCTGGTAATTCTTTGTGTTTAGTGTTGTCCTGTAAATTTTAAGATGTTTAATAGCATCTCCAGCCTCAACTTAACTAGGTTCCAATAGCATCCTCTTGTGACAACACATAATATCTCGTGACATTATTTAATATCCCCTAAGGAAGTCACACAGGTTGAGAACCACTGTTGTAACATATTGGTGGACACACATGCTTAGAGTTAGAAAGCTATAGGTTTAAGTTTTGGCTTACTCCTTTTTCTGACATCAGGCATTTGATAATAGCGTATTAAATAAAAGCATAAGACTACAACAATCACTTAATTGCTTAAATCCTTAATTCGCTGATCTGTAATATGGGAATAATAAAGAACCTACTTTAGAGGGTTGTTCTAATCAGCTTCAATGGGAATTAAATGAGATGATATATTTCACTTGCTATGTTAATTGGGATACCTGAAGTGGACATACAAATGGCATTGATTATGTAAGGATTTCATTATGGGAAATGCCTGTATGAGAGATAACAGAAAAGGACCTAAAAAAGCAGGGGAGAGTATAGACATCAGAACATGAAGCGGGTCTGACTGTGTGGGATGAGAGAGAGTGGGAAGTTTGGGTGGAAAGACTCTGGGCTGTGGTGCAAATTAAAAAGTTCAGCGAGGCTAGCAGGGAATTCTGAGGCCATAGTAAGCCACTGAGTTCCAGAGGCCTGAGTATTCCTCCTGTGATTACATCTCCCTCAGGAGTCTTCATGGTGATATGGCTTTGGTGCAAACACATCAATGGACTGCAGAACACAGAAGTTGGGCTCCTTAACAACTCCTTGCAGTGGAGGTTAGCCAGGATCAGAGCCCTGGCTAAGAGGTGCTTTACATTGAGTCATTATTATTTATTTTAGTTACCATCTTTGTTATGATTACCAGTCTCATTCATAGGGAAAAGTTACCATGCAGCATGCCATGACCTATACTCCCAGGCCTCTTCTGAAATCTCAAAGTGCATGTTGTCTACATTGCTTTCTGGACCTTCATTAAGCATCTTTATTTGTACATTTGTATTAATCCACAAATGAATATGTCTAAACAACACATTCTTGATGTCCCCCATCCTGACCCAAAGTTTTCCACCCTAGTCATCACCACCTAAGTGATGGTCCCCATCTTCCACCAATTGAGCACAATACCCCTGGGGCCACCTTTGACTACTCTATTTCTCAGGTTGCATCTGATCCACAGGCAAATCTTGAAACTTGGCCTTTAAAATACAGCTCCTTCAATCCAACTATTTCTGGTTTTCCTATGTTCTGCCCTTTGTTCCATCTGCCAATGAACATTTCTCTCCCTTTTCTCTCCAGAATATGATTTGCATCAAGAGATAATAAATGATTGAATTGCTGGGACTTGAAGCCTAACATTACTGCGCGAGACACAAGCTGGGAAACTTTTCCCTAAAGGTTTAGAAATAGTAAATACATTAAGTTTTGCCAGCCAAGGAGCCACACCAAGAGTATTATGTGGGTACATATACACCCATTTAAAATGTAAAAACCACTTAGAGCTCTCAGGGAGGATAACAGCAGGCAGTGAGCTAGATTTTGGTCATAGGCCATCGTTTGCCTGGACTACTAGCTCTCAACAATCAGGTTGATATTTTACTTCTTGCTCTCCAACACCATTCTATAAAGACAGCCAAAATGATCCTCTTACAATGTACAAACTACTTTTTTTTTTATTTTAAAGGGAAAAAAAAACCCAATAAAACAGAGTTTCAAAACAGGGTAGTAGGAAAGTAACAATGATACATTGCGTATTGTTATCTTCGTAGTAGTTATTTACAGTACAAGATATGGGCATGAAATCTTGTCCAAACAATATTAACACAAACCTTTCTTTCCAATGAACTAAGAGAAACTAGCAGTATAACCATCTTAATTATCTTGTGTATAAATATATTTTTTTTCTTTTTCCCTTCTTTCCTTTCCCCTTTCCCCCATAAGATCCAAGATGTACAATAGATATTGTGAATTAAAAAGAAACTGTTCAAAAGAAAAGACACACTGTACATACTATTATATCACATCTTACTCAAGTTTTCTAGAGATTTTTATAATAGTTATTGTAAAATTGAATATCTTTAACCTGACCAACACGACTAAATATGATGTGTATCCCACCTTGCTCTTTCTTACTGTTTTCATTTCCCACATACTACCTCTTGATTTTCATCTGATTTTCAGAGGCCCTTCAAATGCTTTTAACACCTTCTGCCGCAGGGTCTTAACACTAGCCTTTTCCTCTGCTGTTTTCCAAGAGCATCATCTGGTTGCTCTCGTTCCATATATCTCTGCTAAAAATCTCATCTACTCAGGAAAGCCTCAGGTGAATGTCCTAAAACATCACTGTGCAGTTACCCTCTGGCTTCTCACCTGCAATGTGTTCCTCTATAATACTTTCTAGTGTCAGGTATGGGAACTACGCTCATCTGTGGACAGTTTGTCTACTCTTTAGAAGAAGAGCTACAAAATACACATGGTTTAAATAATTTAGAAGACACCTCCATGCCAAGGAAAGTTTCTATTACTGATGACAGAGGACTCCCATATTTAAAAAAAAATAAAGTTTATATCATTTTTAATTGTTTATTGCTTTGTCTAGATTAATGTGAATCACCTTACATTTCAAACTCTCTTTCATTTCTTTCTATTCTTACTCATACATGTATTTACAACCATGACATCCATTTGCAAAATGTCTCAAAGCTATCTCCTTTCTTTCAATAAAACAGATCAATTTCTCTTTCGGTCAACAGATAAACAAGTTCCTATTGTTTTCTACTGATAATAGAAATTAGTACACATGACAAATAAAAATACAAAACAATCTATGTAATAGATTTTATAGCATCTCATGTCTAAGAGGTGAAACAGTGAATGGATTGGTATATTTGTTAGTGTTTTTTTCTATATTCTATATTCTACCTTTTTAATAAAAATAAGATCATATTCTTCTAATGCTTTAACAGCTGATGACTTTTTTTCTTTTAATACTGGGTCATTGGTATCTTTCTTTGCCATTAATTTATAATTTGAAATTTTGCTTTCAAAAAAAATGAGGAAATATTGAAGTGTCTCCTAATTACCACTTTTAGATGAAATTACTACAGAAAAAAAATAGGATTTTTAATGAGGAAGGACACTGTTTGAGAGCTTGAATTGGTAGATGTTCGTGTCTAGATGGAGTTGAGGAAAAAATGTCATTTCTAAGTTAATAGAGCACCTAACAGAGGCAAATTAACAGTCTGAATTACACAAGAGTAAGAACGAGATCAAGCACTACAATAAAGGAGGAAGGAGAAAAATTACAACAGAGCAGGCAAATGGATATGCTTTTTGGCAATAGTTGTGAAAGGTTTGGTAATGAAAAAGCAGAAGGAGCTAGTGGCTTCCATATAAAGACAAAAATAAATGAGATTAAATTGCTCAAGTTAGAGAACGATGACTTCTATAACCATCTGGCAAAGGAATTGAGGGACACTTAAACAAAGATAGATATTTTAAGTGCAAAATTAAGGTTAGAAAACTTATTTTCTGGTTAATGGGAAGATACACATTTCAAATGCAATGTTATTGCATTTTATAACCTAAATTATTATTACGACTATAATCTTTTTTCTAGGATGCTTAAGTTTTAGTTTGAGACACCAAATGATTTTTCCTTGACAGGAGTGATACATTAAGGAAATAAAGGAATGTAAAAAGCTTGTGCTGACTAAGGTTGATGGTGTGCATTTTCTTTAAATTTTCCATTGTTTTGCACTCAGATGTTGAGTTTCTACCTTGCATTCATCTCTGCATGATTATGTGCTGAAGGATTCTAGTCGAATCCTTGGAACCAAATGCTACTGCTCCTAAGGTAAAACAGAAAAGATGCCTGTACCCCTTTTTTAGGATGTGGGTATTTCTTGGTTTTCCCCCTTGGTTGTGAGAGCCGTGCTGAACATTCTGAAACAATGTGAATGTAAGAATGCTTAGTGAGCTTGGAATTATAGCTGAATCTTTCAGCACAGATTATGAAAGATGTTTAATGTTTTATTATGAGACACCAAAAAGAAGCTATTCACTTCCCTATGTTCAGTATGTCTACCTTGAAATGAAAAAAAAAATTTGATGTGTAATCTGAATGAGTTTTCAGGTAAAACAAAGAAAAATATAGTAGCTTAGCATTCATATATCTCAAACATATTTATACTACATTCGTTATATTTCTCAGTGGCGATCATTGCTTTTTGTGTCTGGATTTTGGCAATCTAATTTACATGGAATCTGACTTTCAGTAGGACTTTTATTTGAAGTATTATATAACTATTATTTACATTTATCCTGTGCTTGATAGAGATGAGGCACTGGTATTCAATCTTTAGTACACACAATATAATCTCCATTTTCAGGTGAGGAAACTGAGGCTCAGAGAAATTAAGTAGCTTACCCAAAGCCACATAGGTGGTAAATGGCAGATCTGGGAAATGTATCAAACAATCTGACTCTATTCCATTAATCATTATGCTCTATTACCTTTTATTAAATTAACTGATGTAACTGGGTATTGAATCTCTATAGTTGCTGAACAATTCTTCATATGTAGGAACAATAAAAAGATTAATATACAACAAGGGGAAAAGAAAGATTGGTCCAACCTCTTGCTCAAGTTTCCAAGTATTAGGGTCTTTGAAGTAATAGTTGTATTTAAATGCTCTTATTGGTGATGGCCCATGAGTGGATCTTAATTAAAAAGTATGAATTTGTGTATTAAAAAAATGCAGTACAATATGTGCCTGTTATATTGAAGCACTGGGCTAAAATGCTACCAATTTGAAAATAGATAACCCAAGCACAGGACGCCCTCCCCTTGAGGAGTGGACATTGCAGTGAGACAAGATCAACAGTAAAAACTTCACCAAGTAAAATCAGATTGTGTTTAGCTATACAAATGAAATCAACGTGGTGATATGTTTAATAGGTCCGGATGTGACTTAAAAGAGAGCCCTCAGAAATGCCTTTTTACAGGAGATGACATTTGAGCAAATGTCTAAAGAATTTAGAACCAGTCTTACAAAAGTAGAGGAACAAGATTGAAGGCTTTCCTGAGAGAAATAAATTAATAACCTGAAAAAAGGAATGAACAACTACTTTACATATGAAGATGCACTAAACATTGGCGATATGCCCTTTTTAGAAGGACCCCGTGTGAACAGTTAAGATACTTCCTTTCTCATCTTAGCTTTATTTCTAAGCATCTGTATTTCATGTAAAAGTTAACTTTTTAACCTTTACTAAAGATTCTACAGCTTAGTTTCTTTTTTACCAGTTAAACCATGAGGAAAACCATTCTTTTATTGGCAAAGGATAACGTGGGGGGTTACAGAAGATAATAGGTAGGAAAGTACTTAGAAAAAGACAAATGTGCCTGCAAAATACATGGTAGTAAAACTTTAAAAATAATAATTCTTCTCACTTTTTACTCTTTTCAAATTGTCCCTTATCAGTTTTGTTCCCAATGTCAGTAAAGATATGGTCTGGAAGAGCAGGATTTATAAAGTTAATGTGATTCCTAAAAACTTGGTGATCCTCATAATCAGCAATGATGACAATAGATGCTTTCCCAGCACCATGCAAAAGAAGTCACTTAGAGACCGTTGATTTCATTTCATACTGTCACTTAGACTCTCGTTCGTATGTCCCTTTATCCATCAACTTCCTTGATATGCCATGACAACAGAATAATTTACAGCAACTCTTTGTTTGAATCACAATGAATTCAAAATGCACTGGAGGCATTTCATTTAGTGCTCTTGTCAGAACGATTCTCCAGACGTAACTATCTCCACCTACTCGCCAAATTTGTAAATCCCATTATTTTAATGGTGTTTTGTTTCTGTAATTCCCTTTAATCTTTGCAGAGCACTTGCAGATTCATTGATTTATCTATTTGCCTCAATAACAGCACACTACGTGCAAAACACAGAACTAGGGTGGGAGAGACAGCACAGTGTGTTCCTTCTAACAGGCAGCTAGCCAGCAGAGCTGAGGCAGAACTGCAGAAGAGTGGTGTTGACAATAACTCTCCTAGCGTGGTCATCAGACCAGCAGCATCACTATCACTTGAAGCTTTAAGAAGTGTGTTAGAAAGATGAAGTCTTGAACCCCAACCCAGACTATCCCAATCAAAACCTTGAGAAAGTGTGGTGAAAGTTACAGGGATTTGTATTTTAACATGCTCTCTAATCCTTGTATAAGTTTGAGAAACACCAAGTTATAGTAAAAATACTTTTCTAAGTGAAGGCTGAAAGAATTTACTCATATATAGGCTCACTTTTAAAATGCAGTTATGTAATTATAATGGCTAAAAGAGCAGCAGCATTCAACCTAGACAATTGTGCTCCCAAGGAGACTCTGGCAACACTCGGGAGATGTTTTTGATTGTCAGGACTAGGGGAGCGAGTGCTACTGCATTCAAGGAGAGATGAGAAATGACAACATTAAATAGCCCAAAATGCACAGAACACCCGCAAACACAAGAAATCCTCTGGCCGCAAATGTCAATAATGCCAAAGCTAACAAATCCTGAAATGGAAAGAAAAGGGATTGTGAAAGTAGAAAAGGAAGGAATAACAAATTTATAAGGGAGTCATTTAGTAATTTAAAAAGAAATCAAAGGGAGGTGGTCTTTGGACTGAAGCTTTAAGGACCAGAAGATATCTGAGCAGGATAGTGAATGTGGTAGAATGTGAACAGGGGAGAGTAAAAGAATGAATAATTGGGATAGGAATTGTAAGATGAAAGAATCATCTGAAGTAAAGCAAAGGAGGTGGTTTAGGGATGTTATTCCAACTTCGTTAGCCAATTATAACTGCCCACCCCACCCTGAACACTTATCTCTAAACACTTTTTCTCCTCTGCCTGTGGGGAAAATATAATTCCTGAATTTCCCTGAATTTGCCATAGCAACTCTTTTATTTTTCTTAATTAAAGACCCATTGCAGGCATCTATTTCTGCACTATCATTTTGTTATATTTCCAAATATTTATGTATTTTATCTTACTTGAGGGCCAACTGTGAGACAATAGTGTAGGAATGTGAGATCTGGGTTCAAAATTGGATTCAGCTTGGGTTTGATGCATGGCTCTATTTAACTTGGGAATAATATGTTTTGTGGTGAGGATCAAATAAGATCATCCCTACAAAGAATCAAGAAACTGACAAGCACCTAATTAAGAGCTTCATACCTGTTAATTGATATTAATAAAATATATTTCACACCAATGCTATTGGGGAAATAATGGCCTTTCCTATTTTACTAAAGCTGTGAGAGAATAAGCAGCTAATCCTGGATGCCAAAACAGATTTTTGTGGTACTGGAACCTGAGTCTTTTGTTAGCCTGTGACTTTTTTTTTTTTTTTTTTTGGTTGGGTACCGGGGGTCGACCTCAGGACCTCATGCGCCAGCAGGCGCCCATGCCGCTGAGTGATATCACTGGCCTTTTTTCGTATGTGGGATCCAGGAGTTGAACTCAGGCCCTCATGCTTGCCAGGCAGGCGCGTACGCCACTGAGCCATCTCACTGGCCCTAGCCTGTGACTTTGAATTCAAACCCAAATAGCCAGGCAGAAACACACATTCATTATGCAAGGCAGCCTGAGATTGTATCATTTATCCTCAAGGAACTTGATAGTGTGTGATACATGACATTTAGATAGCATCCTCTGGAAACTCACAAATGGGTCATCTAACTTGCTTGAAATTATTGATTTGGTCAGCATCCCAGAGAGTTACTATTCAGCTGGGAAAGGAATACTATATGAAGAAATAGAGTGGAGTCTAGGAAAATATCCTGTCCTGATCTACTCATCTTCAGTATTTGTCTGTTCATTTCTCAAAAATGTACCAATGGAGAATATAAGAACAAACCCACACAATCTGGATGTGCCCTTTGAAGTCTGTACTTCCTACAACATCCATAACTTAAAAGGTAGACCAGTGACCCTAGTGCACACATTTATTTGAACATGTAGAATGAGCCTGCATTAATACCAGCAATTCTTGGTATATGCTCTGATTTTGTGTTCATTTGTGCAAAAGTTTGTAAAGTGAAATACAATTATTTCACCTTATTAAGTAAATATTCACAGTGAAAATGTTTTGCTAATCACTAAATAATACATGTAACATGAGGTTTATTATGACCACATTAAATTTTTGTTTTACACATGGAAGCAAGAAAATGCCCAGGACAAAGATATAAGGAAACTTGATTCTAGTTCAACATCTATAAAGAACTGTGTATCCATGTGCCAATAACTTCCTGTTTGGAGTCCCAGGGTCACCCTTTATAAAAGAAAGAATTTATGACTTGTTCAGCTACATAGTTCTATATATGACAATGTATGAATTTGCATGTAGTGTTTAACAATCCCATAAAAAAGTTGATCCTTTTTTCTTGTTTTTCTTTTTTTTAATCTCTCTCCATTCCTCCTGTGTTGGTTGCTTTTCTCATTGCTGAGCCAAAACATCCAACACCCAAAGTGAAGGAGAAAAGGGTTATTTTTGTTCACAATTTATAGAAGTTTCAGTCCATAATCGGCTGGCTCTAAGGCACAGTGGCATGGCAGATGGGCATCACAGAGGAGAAACAGCTCATGGTAGGCAGAAGGTAGCAAGTAACAAGTGGCAAGCACAGCCTTCTTTCCGTCCCTTATATTCTATCCAGGCTGGGCAGGTAGCAGTCATCCTTAATTCTACCCAGAACTATGCCAAACCAATCAGTGGACTAATTTATTAACTACACACCCTTAATTCCAGCATGACACACTTAATCCCAGCATCACACACTCTAGATCCAGCCACCTCTGAAAAGCCCCACCTATGACCGCACGAGGCTTTTGCGGGGGCATCTAGACACAAGCCATAACAACTCCTTTCCTAAATAAAATCCTCTAAGGTTATGAATTTTGTATAGTGCTTTAGGAAAAATATTAAATACCTGGCAATTATGACTGCTTAGGATTTCTCTATAATCATATTTCTTTAAAAAGCTTTTATCGTAAAATGTTTACTTTCAAATCTATGTTGTTCTTGTTAAAGAGCAAGGATGTAAGACGTGAAATACACATGTACCACAGCTGGCTGTGGAACTGGATAAAAGGCAACACACATTTTCTACATCATGGATAATTGTCACTACTATAGTGATTGTATTTGAAAGACAATGCATCATCTTCTGAGTGGTGAGTCAGTTCCTGTCAAAGTAAATTTATTTTTATATAAAAGGCAAATGGAGGGCCGGTGATATAGCTCAGCAGCATAAAAGGCAAATGGAAATCAAGATAAAATATTTGAACAAAACTTACTGTTTTCAAAAAATCATTCAAACAATAGTTTAACCTTATCTTCTATTTCAACAATTGCAAAATTATTTCATATCTCCGTTTGGGGCTTGTCTAGCTTGTAAAGCTAAACATAGAAGAAAAAAGGGTCCATGGAAAGGAAGAAAAACTAGTCCCTGACTTCTAAATATTGAACAAACTTCAAAATTATATCCCATATGGACAGTATTTGAAAAGAATGACAAACAGAAAAGGGATTAAATAGTACGTTTCTTTCACAGTGCCAGTGAGCAAGACCCTATACATTGCAATATAAATCAGCTGTTGGTATGAGTTATGGGAGGGAGCTGGTCTTGTTTATATTTCTTAAATATCAATAAAACTGTCAAAAGGAGGCAACCAAAGTCAACATTAGAGTGGTAATGTACTTGCCATGAACTCCAGTCTCCTCTCCAACCCCATACTATATGCTTACATTTGCACAAAACCAAATAAGAAAAATGAACTACAAATAAAAACACTGAAGTGATAGTTCCTCACATTTCTCCCTTCCCCAACGGTCGACTCTTCCCCTAATGCTTATGATGAGCTCTGGAAAGACATCAGGGACCTAGCAAAGAAACCAGGAAGAGTTTTTAACATTTAAGTAGACAATTATAGAATCATCACAAATAATGAAACAGTTTCCGTTCAAGACAGGCCAGCCTCAGGGAAAGAAAAATCCCTACATTCATTTTCACAGAAGCTTGCACTGGAGTAAAGAAAGAGAGAAAAATGAAAGATACAAGGAGAGAAAGCAAGCGTATGTCTTTGAAACCTTGTCTTATTCCTCTGGGCTATTGTAATAGGGTAGAAATTGTGGCTGAGGACTAAGACCTACTCACCATACAGTAATAAATACTGGAAAACTGTCCAGAACTGTATGCCCAGTCTTAGATTTACTAGAAGCAGTTTCTTGATTTTTGCCTTATTTATGTACCATCTATTTTTTTTAATATCTTAACTGAGCCTATCCTTTTTATTGAATTGATTTAAATAAAGTCAAAGAAAAACATTTCATATAATTACATCAAAGCAAAACCAAAACACCTAGCAAAAGTGAAAGATAATTCTAAAAATGAAAACAATGAAAAGAAAATGATGTTAAGAGGAAGTGCCTCAGACAGAAAAATCAGAGCCTTTTAAGAAAGAGATTAGCATAGATAACAGAAGTGCTGAAGACCTGCATAGTAGAAGCAAAGGAGACCATCTCATCTCAGCAACAATGTAAGGTCAATGTTAACCTCCTTCCCACTGCCTGGAGAATGACTTGTAATGTTTATTCTAATTTCTGTAGTGTAAATATTTCTTCCACAACCAATTTCAAGCTACCAATGTAACATCACAAATGAACATAAATGGGAGGAGATGCAGGTAGTACCTGTGAACATTCAGTCAGTGGCACCAAAATACCACGGCCTTTAAGTAATTAGCAGCACTGAAAGATAATAGTTAACACATAAAACTTTCTTTACTATATGTTTCCATCTGACTTAATTCCATTTAGCAGTATACTTAAAATCATATTAGTTTATTACCTGTGGTATTTATCTTTGACTTTAGAAAAAATGTAAGTTTTGGGTAACTTTGTGCTATGGTTTGGATGTGGTTTACATGCCAAAGTTTCATGAATCGGAAGCCTGGATGCCAGTGAGGCAAGATTAATTGATTGTGGGGGGCTGCTGGAGAGTAGCTTAGAGGTGCAGTGCTTGCCAAGAACACACAAGGCTCTGGGTTCCATCTCCAGAGTGACAACAAAACAAAACACAACACAACAAAACAAAACCACTACACAATTAAGAGTTGGGTCTAGTGTATTAGGTCATCAGGGCTGTGATTTCAGAGGGAATTAAATTAGTTTTCATGGATTCCTGAATTAAATCTAAACAGCAACACTGGGCCCTCCCACATTCCAGCTTCCTGTCGTGCTCTGTGACCCTTCCCTCTTACACATGCTGCTGAATTAAGATGCCATCTACCACGAGGGCTTCACCAGTGTCACATGAAAGCTAGCACCATGCCCTTACCTCCAGAACTATGAGCTTAAAAACCTCTTTTCTTTAAAAAGTACCCAGCCAGAAATATGTCATATAGATTAATATACCTTCCAAACTCTCTTTTACATTGAGGTACTTTAACAGATGAGGTCACTGCATATTAGCGATAACATTTTTCTTTCTGTTTCAAAAGCTAATTTCTTTGACATGGTTGTATATGATCCTTCCCACCTTATTAAGGTGGTAAATTTGATCTATCTATAAAAATATATATAAAAGATGAAGACACAAATGTTATGAGAGTAAGCATTCAACTTTCTGAAATACAAAGTAAAAAAGAAACTGAAAGAGAAAAGTTGAGTGTCATCTTTAATATAAACTCTTCTTGTATGTAAAAAATACATGGGTTTATTCTCTGAATTTATTAGATATTTTCAAAACATTAACATGAAATAAAGTTTTTGGAAGAAAAAAGTATGTACTTACTTATTCTCATTCTATTTCCCCACTTATATTATGCATTCTCTTTAGATTTCTTTGTATCTTTCCAGCTACTTTTTCTATTGTTCTTAGACAGAAAGTAAATTTTAAGAGTTTTGTTTATTTTGATGAATCCTGGTGGCATTTCAGGCAGCCAAGATACAGGCATCAAATGACACAACTGAGAATAATGAAGCTCTTACATTAAATCAAAAAGCTCATGATTTCATCTCAACAATGCAGATTCAGCAACTAAGACCTTGAAAGCATCTATATGGAATACAAATGTGTAAAAGCGGAGATGGAAGACGTCCCAAATCTCTTTAGACTGCCATATCAAATCAAATAAGAAGAAAATTACTAGATTTTTAAGAATCTGAGGTTCTTTTAATGGCTAAAGATTCAATGACATCAAGAAATGAGATGTGAGCACTCAGAATATAGTGGGGTAAAACTTGGTCCTGTCACTTCCATTTTATGAATTTATGTAGAGATTAAATTATTATAGCCTGCTTCAGCTCCTAACCAGTACCTTGGGAATAGAGAAGAAATTTAATAGTGATTTAAGGGAGCATTTACATCGACAGAGAGAAGGCGTAATTCGTCAGGAGAGACTCTTATACTTCCTTATTCTCTGTAATGCTCAGCTGAGCTGACATTTTAGCAAGTTGAAAGGCGAACTGTTTAAAGAAAGGGCCTGGAGCTCAAAAAAGTAGGAGAGGGCTTGTGAATAATGTAACTGGGCATGTTCTCTCCTTTGCTGATAACAATAAAAATTCCATTTTATGCTAGAATCCGTGATACCCATGGCTTCCCCTTATCTGTCTACAATATACAGTCAATTGCCCATTTTCAATTGATAATATTTCCTATTCGATTAAATTTCTTGCTTCCTCTCTATTCTCAAATATCATTTCTGTAGTCCAAACCTTCATTTTTTCTGTCCTAAATAGTCCACCACTTCACAACTCCAATCATTTTCACTGCAGACTTCTGGAGGGATAAGTCTTAAAGGCAGGTATGACCACGCTATTGCACTACAGAGGAAACCCCCACACTGGGAGATGGCATCAAGGATGCCATGATCCAGGCCATACCCACTTCTCCAACTGCGTCCCTTGACAGAATTGTTTCTCCTGCCTCTCTGCTGTCCTTTATGTCACTCTCTTGTCTGTAAGGTCAATTCCCACATTTTCCTCTCTGCTCTAATTAATAAAAACAATAACAGCTTACATTTGTACTATATTACTAAACTCCAAGTACTATTCTAATTATTTAATTTAACCACTTAACAGTTTAACCAAAGCATCACTCAGGTAGCGTGTTTGTTTACACACTGATTCTCCTAAGTGTCGCTCCAGCAGGTGTCATTGCAACCAGTCAATTCTTGTTTGTATGAAATACACTTGTATGTCTGTTTATTTATTTTATATCAATTTTTTTGCATACTTTAAATGTTGTATTCACGTTTGATCTTTTTTCTAATGAAATATAAATTCTGGTTATTTTCTTTTACTAATTTGTGTTTATATTATTTGTGAAAAATAACATAAAATTTTGTGCTAAAACCTATAAAAACTCTTATCATAAGTACGTTAGATATAATTTTTAGACTTCTCCAGAACTCAGTGATAGTCTTTGACAATGCAAAACAAACACATTTGGGACTCTGAGAATGACTAGGAAGGAACTGCCAAAAGATCCGCAAAAGAACAAACTGAAAAAGGGAGAAATGTTAGCACATCAGAGAGGAAAAGTCTTTGTTGTGTAATGGAAAGACAAAAAAGACATCTCCTTATTGTCAACTGTTCATAATAAGGAAATGATAGAACTTGAAAGAAGAAACAAAACTAAGATAATTCCAGTGGTGATAAATGATTGTAATAATTCAATGGGTGGTGTTGACAGAGTTGACCAACATCTAACAAGCTGTCCTGTGATTAAAAAGTAAGAAAAAAATATTATTATAAAATATTTATGCATTTTCTGGACCAAACAATATCAAACTCATTTGTTGTTTATTCAAAACAACAGGGTTTCAAAAGTCATTTACAAATAGAATAAGTCTAATCAGCCAAATAATTTAAAAATACAAGGTAGGGAGATGCCAACCAGGACGTCCATCATCGATTTCTTCGCCATTACATTTAGTGGAGAGACAATTTATTGAAATCATACCACCCACAGAAAGAAAGGAAAGGCCAACACAACAGTGTAAAGTCTGTTGTCCAAAGAAAGACAATAATGCGAAAAGAATTTGGACAGTGACGAGCTACCACTGTCCAGCGTGTAACATTGCTTTGTGTATTGAATGTTTTAAGATATACATACCTAGAAAAATTATTGAATAAATTTGATAAAATTGTCATTTATATTTCCTGTTCTTTCATATAAAAATTAACAAAATATACACAATTTTCGGTCATCTTGTATTTAAATAATTGGACTGATAAGTGCTTAACCTTAAATCTGTGCTGACCAGTAAACACTACTCTTAGTATTACCATTTTAAAAAGAGCACTTCAATAACTTGGCCATAGTAATAGCCCATGACTATCAAGTTTTAGTTTCTGAGATTCAAAACTAGTGTTCATGGGTGGCATTCTCTGCTTTTGGTTAAATTCATTCTCTGTTGCTGGTTAAATTCAACTGATCGATTCACACCCAGACTCACCATCAGCAGCCAGCTTTGCCTATTCTCTGAATTTGGGTTATGTGTTCTTCTTTGGTCATGTAGTCTTCCTATAGATTCATTTGCTGCATTCTATTATAATTAATCCTTTATGTGTATCTCTCTGCCCTGCTAGATTGCCGGTGACTAGAGACCATTTATTTTTATATGCCAATATGGACCATTCAATAAATGTAATTTGAATGTCAATGTATGTAAATATCTGGCTTCATATCAAAATATCAGAATCCTACAAGGCAATAAAGAGCATAATATTTACCAGTGATTCCGTCTTCCATTATCTTTTACACAAATATTCCACACTCATATACACCTGAGTTTAAGTCACTCTTTACTGAGTGAACAAAAATTTCCATGATAAAATTTTAAGAGAAACCACTGTCTTTGTAGTAAATATTCAGACTGTTCTAAAATAAAGAAATAGAGTATCAAATTAAATCAAGAAAGATCAGAGCCTCTGGTTGGGTTTATTATAAGTCCAAATTAAATATTTGGAGGAGTTATTAACTGACTTATGCAAATGTACAGAGTTCAACAGTTCTACTTCGAATATAAATATGGAAGTCTGCAGGGAATTCTGATGTCATAACTCCAGTTAGGAAAAATTCATTTTGATTTAATATCTCATTAAGCATGGAAAGTCCATCAAGTTAACTGATTAATTTCTGTCATAATCTAATATTTTGCAAGTTTGTATAAAGTTAAAAAATTCAATATATATATTAGCTGATATAGAATTAAATGAAACTATTCCAATATACAAATTAATGGAAACTGAACTTTTCAAATGAAGTTCCATACTCAATGAAGTTTCATCCTTCTTATTATTTGTGTTTTTTAATGGGTAATGCATGCACAAGCTATACTGCCCAAAATTATAAATGCACATATAAATAAATTAAGACTCTTCCCCATGTTTGTTTTCCTATTTCTTTTTCTATAAGCAAGATCTGTTATGAATTTTTGTGTTTGTGTGTGTGTGTGTGTGTGTGTGCATTTTGGTACCAGGAATCCAACTCACGACCTCGTGCTTGCCATGCAGGCGCTGTGCTGCTCAGCTATGTTTCCAGCCCCTGTTTCCATTTTGTGCCAATTCTTTAGGATATAATCTAAACCAGTGCACAAATGGTAACACAATCAAGCTATACCATAATACTGAATTCAGGTTTTTTCTAATACTGAATTCAGGTTTCTATTGAATATTTGGAGTATTTCTAATTATTGAAAACAATGTTTCTTCTTATTTTCCCTTCCCCTCCCTCCCCTCACCCATGTCTCTTGGTACTCTTCCCATTTGCTGGAGATCTAGCACCTTGTCTCCTCCAATATACCCTTTATTGTACTCTCCGTACTTTGCATTACTCAAATAAGAAATACTATATGCTATTTAAGCTTGTGTGTTTGATTTAGTTCATTCAACATTATATTTTCTATGGGGAAACAAGTACAATAAAGATATGCCATGTACAGGAACCTAATAACTTCAATGAATGTAACAATTAGATGTCATAAACATGAGCTAAGATTAATAATATCAACAAGAATGCAAATGAGGAAAGGGGAGTTGGAGGAGGAAGGAAAAGATAGGAGGGAAGGGGAAGGGAATTTAAAGAAAGAGCTGTATTATGTGCATGTTCCCACTCCCCAAAATAATTGTAAACTGCATATACTGCAAAACATGTAATAATAAAAATAAAGACAACAAGGTTTCGATATCTGTTCTCAGCTTTATGTATAACTATTAACTTTTAGAGTGCATAAAGAAAAGAATACATAGAAGTAAATTTGAAAAATAAAAATGTAGCTACCATTTTAAATTTTGGTACACACTGGCAAATTTACTGCCAATCTGGTTTCTGCAGAAGTTTTCAAATTTAAAGTGTAACAACAGGGGGCCAGGGATTTAGCTCAGTGGTGTAGTGCCTGCCTGGTAAGCATGAGGTCCTGAGTTTGATTCCCAGTACTCAAAAGAAAAAAAAAAAAAAAAAAAAAAGCATAACAACAGTGAAATGTTTCTTTTTCTATGTCCCCATTGATAAATGCAAACTGATATATCAATATATTTATATATATGCTACATATAGAGCATAGCATTTTAAAAAATATTTGGGAGATATTTATTTTATTTTATAATTCTTTTTCATTTTTTGTAAACTTTGTTTTTCCTATGCCTATTTTCACCATTGGTTTGATTCCCATTACATAAAAAGATATTCCTATAATAAAAATGAATAGCAGTCATATTTGTGATATTTCTTGGAAATATATTTTTCTAGTTTGTTCTGTTATCTTTTGACATGGATTTTTCCATACAAAATGTTTATGCAGTTGAATTTATGAATTTTTGCTATAGTTCTATTACCTTAGCCATATTATGAAAGACCTACTACACTCTAAATAATAAAAATGTTCCTATCAAGTACATTTGTGTTTTTTTTTATTATTCCTTTATGCTAGTTTCTCCATGGCATTTACCCAGTAATCTATGTTCTGTACCTGATATGTTCCATTTTTGACATAATAAATCCCTTATGTATGTCAGTTTATTTCTGGTCTCTCTTCTGTCCCAACACTACATTTGCCACTTAGTGACAGTACTTTAGCTTGATAATATCTGTAGTATGATTTATAGGCCAGATTCTTGTTACTTCTGACACTTTTTTAGATGACTTCTCTTATCATAAGGATAGTTTACCAGATGATCTTTATAATCAGATTATCTAAATTGAGAGAGAAAAATTTCCTGTTGGCATTTTTATTGGAAATGAATTAAATTTATAGTCTAATTTAGGGCAAATTAAGTCTTCATTGTATAGAAGCTACCTGTCCAGAATGGAGGCTTTTTTTCTAAATGTACTTCTGTGAGTTCTTAACAACTCCTTCCAATTACTTTAATAAATATATTTTCAGTAATTTTTAGTAATTCAAACATATTTTATTTTTGTATTTCTATTAGAACTGTAGTTTTTCATATATAGTAAGGTTGATTTTTTTTCCTCCTTACTATATTAGCTTTGTTCTCACTTATCTCACTGTATTCTTTTATTTGGTATAATAAATTTCCAGCGGATTGTCTTATATTTTCTTTCATGTATACCATGTATTCTATAAATAACAATAGTGTTATCCTCTTCTTTCCCATTTTTACACCACTTTTATTTATTTATTTATTTATTTTTTGTGGGTACTGGGGGTCGACCTCAGGACCTCGCGCACCAGCAGGTGCCTGTGCCACTGAGTGATATCACCGGCCCCTTTTTCATATGTGGGTTCCAGGAGTCGAACTCGGGACCTCGCACTTGCCAGGCAGGCGCTTACACCACTGAGCCATCTCGCCGGCCCCACATTTATAACAGTGGACATCCTTGTTTTCTGCTTAACATCAATGGAAAGTTATATTTTTCCATTAGGCCAAGATTGGCTTTGGAAAAATGCCCATTCATATACACATATGTTAATTTTCTATATTTTAAATTAAATGTTCAAATCACTGACTTTCATTAATGTTTACAATATAAATAAAGTTATACATAATTCTCTGAAGACTCTTCAGGTGGACATATTTCATTATATAGTTTTTTATATATATTCTGAATTTTTATAATTTCTTTGTTGATCAAAAATTAAGAAAGTCTATTCATTGTACCTGGTGGTAAAGTATGATTTCTAATTAACTAATTTATTTATTTATTTATTTATTTATTTATTTATTTTACAGTACTGGGGATAGAAGCTAGAAGCTCATGTATGCTAGGCAAGCTCTGTAACACTGATCTACATCCAAAGCTTTTTCATTTTTAAACTGAGGCAGAGCCTCAGTTACCCAGGCTAACCTTGGCAATTCTCTTGCTTCAGACTCCTGAGTAGATGGAAGTACAGCTGTGCACCGTCATGCCCAGCAATTATATTTAATTTTTATCATTAATTTCTAGTTTCATTGCACTTGGATTGTTGCCCATAATAGCTATATATTATAGAGTACAGTTTTAAATAAATACTGCATTGGCACAGGAAAATTATGTACATTCTCTTTCCAGACGTAGCTGTTGATCTACTTAAATTACAACAACTATATCCATTTCCTATGTAGTGCACTGTGAACTTACAACTTGTACACTCGGTCTTCTATAGCCTAAGAGAGAATGAGTATCATTCTCAATGAGTATCATTGACCTGAGGTCAATTTTTTTGTCTAATTTTTAACTGGTTTACTGTAATTTTGTTTATAAACATTAAATCCTATGTGATTAATATGAATATGATAAATATGAATTAATATAAATCAAAACATAGCCTTTAAAATATAAATTTGTATTAACTTTTAATTTAATGTAAAATGAAATTGGAATTTTGTTTCCTTTCTGTATTAATTTCTCAGGGCTGCCCTAACAAACCATCACAAACTTGACTATTTAGCACAACAGAAATTTATTGTCTTTAAGTTCTGGAGACCAGAAATACAGCATTAAGCTGGGAACAAGGATATTTGTGTCCGAAAATCCTGGGAAGATGCTTTTCTGCTTTGTGGTTCCTCCGCTGTGGCACCATAACTTCAATCAGTCTCCTTCATGTATGTGTCTTCCTTCTGTGTTGTTTGGTCCAAATTGTTCTTATGAGAACACTAGTCTTTGCATTAATTGGTATAAATTCATTTAAACTTGATTAATTCAACTCTGTAAGACCTCATTTCATCTATTACCAAATGAGGTCACATCCACAAGTACTGTTAGGAATTAATGATATCTCCTTAGAGGACACAGTTTATCCCACGACATCTGCTTTATCATACTCAGTGCTTTTGGCCCTGATTTATCTTTGTCTGTATTAAGAGTGCAAACCTTGATTTTTTAAATGTGTATGTTCTGTATGCTGCTACAATCCTTTCATTTTTAATGTTTTTGTTATAGATTTAGCACATAAATAAACAAATACTGAGCTTCTTCTTTGTAATATAATCAGAAATATATTTATCCCAGTAAGTGTTCAGTAGTCCAGTTTTTACCACAGTTTCCCATTGTGTGGTTTCTGTTAACTGTAAACAACCACATCCAAAAATATTAAATGGAAAATCTCAGAAACAAACAATTCGTAATTTTTAAATTGTGTACTATGTTGAAGAGCTTGGTAAGACCTCGCACTGGAAACAGGTAATAAATTATCTCTTGGTGTAGCGTATGCACACTGTAAATGCTACCCACCCATTAGTATGTATGATGCAATAATTTGAGAGTGACCACATTCAACAATGTTAATTACAGCACATTGTTCTCTTTTATTATTATTATTCTCTTACTGTGATTAATTTAGAATTTAAGCTTTCCCACAGATATGAGTGTGTAGAAAAAAATCACAGGATATATGAAGTTTGGGATTACTGAGGTTGCAGGTATCCATTGAGGATCTAAGACTGTATCCTATACTCATAAGTGGGGATAATCCCATTTATATTAAAATGATGATTTATATTCATTCTGGCATATTTTATTCTATGTTTCCTCTTTTATTTATTTTTCTGTGTTCTTCCTGTGTGAGGAACAGTTACCTTATTATCCTTTAGAAATAGTTTTCCTATTTTGTATCATTTTAGTGTTTAACTTTATACATACAGAATGATTTAGTATATATAATAATTTTTATTACTCAACTCATTATTTTTAAATTTTATTAGTACATGTTTGCAGTACATGTTTGCAGTACATATTCCTTGTAGTACAATTTATTTTGTAGGCACTAATCCAGTTAAGACTGATATTCTGACATTGATCTAATTACTTTTTCCTACGTGGTTTAGTAGATTTTATTAGAATTGTTAATCCTTCTAATACTCTATACCTTAAAATATACCCAGATCTCAGTCATTTGATGTCAGCTATCAGTAACACTTGTAGACTTACAATTATAAAAGGTGAAATAGCTAATATTCTTCCACAACTATCCAACTTCTTTCTCAACTCTTAGTAGTTACACTCCTTCTCCATCATCATTCCATTCACATTACGTACTGAAGCTATGATTCCAACTGTTGTTTCCTTCTCACTTCTAAAAGTTAAATGGATTTTAGGTTCAACACTCTTGGGTACAACATCTCTATTCAACTAGTGTCCAACTGAGTTTTATCTTTTAACATTTTCTTCAAAGTAATTTTATAGGTAATATATTCTACTGGTGCTCATATGATCAAAAATGCCTGCTGTTGCCTCTCTATTTCAACAATTCGTCCAGGTATAACATTTTGTTCACACTTTATTTCCTGGAGGATTGTGCAGTTATCCCTCCAATGTTTTCTAATGATGTACATTTCTGTGAAATATAAGGCCAATCTGATATTTCTCTCCCAGAAGTTATTTGATCTTTTTGCCTGGATGTCCAAAAATTATATATTTATCTTTAAAATTCATAAACTTGTTGTTAAATTCAGCTTTAACCATACCTTACTGGTTTTCCATGAGGCATGATGTGGTTTTATTTACTTTAAATTTCTAGAATGGGTTCTTGAAAAACATTTTTTTTTTTTTGTGGGTACCGGGGGGTCGACCTCAGGACCTCACGCACCAACAGGCACCCATGCCGCTGAGCGATATCACTGGTCCCTTTTTCGTATGTGGGATCCGGGAGTCGAACTTGGGCCCTCGAGCTTTAAAGGCAGGCGCTTACGCCACTGAGCCATCTCACCAGCCCTGAAAAACATTTTTTAATGTTATGATTTTCCATTTTGATAGGACATTTCATAATTCAAGGATACCAACAGTATATCAACATTTATCAGTTTTTATCACTTTCTCTAACCCGACTTAGTTTATTATTAATGTATATGAACAATTTCTCCAATCTGCCCTGATCTTCATATGTTTACGTTTTAAATAGTCCCTGAAAGTTTTTCATTGTTGTTTCTGTGTTTGGGGTATTTTTCTATAATGTACTCTTTAAGTGATGGGTTTATTTATATTTTTTTCTATTTCTATCCTCACATCTTCCAATTTTTTAAATTGCTCCAAAACAAAATCTTATTTTTTTAAATTTAGGATTGCTTCATCAGATTATTTGAATCCATGGCAATGTTTTTGTTCCATTTTTGGCATCTTTATTCTGAGGTGTGATCTCTGTTTGCTATTCACTTTTCTGCTACATTCCTCCTACTCTCTCTTTCCCTTTCTAGAGATAGATAGAGCTAGAGCTAGAGCTAGAGATTAAACTGGTTCCTTTTTTAATATAGTTCACTTTGAATTAGATAAGGCCTTTCTGGCCCTGTTACACTCTGGACTTTAAAATGTACAAAAACCAGAGCTACAAAATGTATGTTTCAGAGTACAGTTCTTCATGGTACAGGAGAGAGAGAGAGAGAGAGAGAGAGAGAGACAGAGACAGAGACTGACAGAGAGAGGCAAGAGAGAGGTTAGCCTTTATTTGTCTCTAACTTTCAGAGACTTACAGCTAAAGATTAGTCAAAATATCTGACTCTTTCCTCTAGGTCTTGCCTCACAGACTACTCCCAGGAAAAATGATTTATGGTACCTGATTCAAAACACTCTCCTGCTTGAAACTCTCCTTATAATTCTATGGTGCCAGAGGGGACTCTGTAGTTAACTATGTATACTGATACTTTTTGTTACAAAAAAGGTAAGGCCCTGCTATGATAAAAACATATCTGGCAAAAGTTTGTATTAGAAATTTAATCCCAATATTTCAAATTCATATGTTGGTCCTACTTGGAGGTGTGATCTCTGAGATATAATTAGGATTAGCTGATGTCAGAAATGTGGGAACCCAGATGGACTGGTGGTTTTATAAGAAGAGGCGAGACTGGAGCCAATGTGCTTGCTGTCTTGCCACGTGAAGCCTCCACCATGTCGATACAGCATGACACACCAGATGTTAGCAGTTTAATGTTGGATTTCACAGGCTCCAAAGCTGAGAATAAATCTCTGTTCTTTTTAAGTTTCCAGGCCTGTGGCATTCTCTGATAGCAACAAAAAACAGAGCTAAACAGACCCCTTTGTTTGCTCCTGGACTTTGGAGCTTGGCCTCTCCAGCTTTCTCACCTTCTGCTGCCTTAGTAATTCTCTGCTGGGTTTTGTTTTTCTTTTTTGTCTAATTTATTTTCTGAGTAGTTTTATTTTCTGAGAAGTTTCAAATAGAAAAAGACAGACTCTGCCATTCTATATGTTTTATTATAGCCAGTGTCCAAAATGTTTATGGATTAACCTTCTCTAAATCAAGCACTGCTTTAACTGCCATTCATAGAGCAGCATTAAAAATTGAAAATGATAAAAACAAGAATAACAATTATAGCAGACCCATATCTCTGCCCTCAGAAACTGCAAGTTAATAATCAACATAAAGAAATAATTATTTGCACAATGCTCACTGCCCTTCAAATGTTTTGATGTTACATACATAAAATACAGTTTCAGTAAATGAAAATGTACAAACATGCACAAACCATGGCTAAACCATTGAAACTAGACTCCGAGCTAATAGGCCAGCTGGAATTCAGATTATCCATTGAACTACCTGGCTAGAAATTCTCTGTTAGGCTCGGCACTATGTTTTGCTATTTTCTTCCCGTAGAAGTTAATCTGAGCCAGGGACTGGAGATAAAACTTAATTTCCCTAGTAATTAATCTCTCTTTGCCTTTTTCATTTTAAAAAACTAATGAGGATTTTTGTTCCTTCACTTTTGTTTTTGAAAACTCTATAGCATGGGTAACTCTTGAAATGCAATTTCTAATAAAATTAGAAAGAAACTGGAAGTGTTTTTTGATGGAAAGTGATGCCATTTGAAATATACTCTAGAGAGTAGAAGATGACAATCCCCAACCCCAAATCAATGAATGATATGAACTTCAAAATTGTGTATAAATTCACTTGGGGTAATATAGATCTTTGTCAGTGCATGTGTATTATCATCATGGAAGGGTAATAATAACGATGCTGAAGACAAGCCTTGTTTATTATTTGTATTCTTTATTTGATATTTACCTTTACTTTTAAATAATGTTATTTAAAGTGCTTACACTATGCCTAGATATTGTGCTATGTAGCACATACTGTGCAGAAGCACTGTTTGTCTGCCCTCATAGTTGAAATAATTAGCCTCATTTGGGAGATATGAAAGTCAAGTCTTGGAATAAATAAATACTTTCATCAAAATTATACAGTGAGTAGGGGCAGAACCAGAGCTCAACCCCAAGTCTGTTAAATTCGCTTCCCACTTCTCACAGACATCACATTCCACCCCTTTGCTTCAGGTTCCAGAGGGTCCATGGTTCCTGACACAGAAAGGAGGAGTGCTAAGCATCTGTCTCTTCCAAGTAATTCTCATTTGCACCAAGGTTCAGAACTACTGTTTTAAGAAATCTCTTCATTAAAATAAAGATTACAATTTTAAAAGTTATGTTTTTCCCACTAATAAGTGTTACATGTAAGTTGCATATATTCTACATAATAAAAAATAAGAACAAAAATCAGAAAAATATTATAATATTTATTCTCTTCATTTCTACTAGCCCGAGAGAGTTTTTTTTATACTTTAATAGGGTTAGTCTTTTTTATGTATGAGTATATATCTATTTGCTTTGTTTTATATTCTCTATTAAGCCATTTTAATAACGTCCTATGTAAAAGGTTGCATCACAGTTTTTACATTTAATGTCCTTTTATAAGTAGTTGAATACTATGCTATTAGTCCTTATAAAACTTGCATTAGTCAGTATCCTCACTTCAAGTAAATAGAATCCCAACTCAAATTGGCTTTTGCAAAAACCAAAATATGTTGGATAATATAACACACTGGAAAACAACAGAATGAAACTAGATTTAGTGACAAAACACTATAAGGTTTCTATCTGTTTCTCTCTTACTATGTTTCTGTTCCTCACTTTCTCTTTTCTCTCTTCTTAATGTCTTTTTTTATTTTTTTTTGTGGGTACCGGGGGTCGACCTCAGGACCTCACGCGCCTGCAGGCGCTCGTGCCACTGAGCGATATCACTGGCCCTTTTTTCATATGTGGGTTCCAGGAGTCGAACTAGGGCCCTCACGCTTGCCAGGTAGGTGCTTAGGCCCCTGAGCCATCTCACCGGCCCCCTTCTTAATGTCTTTTGATTACCATTCAGCTCGAACTATAGCTTCCTATCTAAAGAATGCTTTGCACTATGTAGAAACAAGCTATGCTTATTCCAGTATTGAAGGCTGATCAGACCTCAGTTGCCTACCTAGCGGGGCATGGTGAGGGATAAAAAAAGACAAACTTGCAGGTAGTGGGGGGGCGCAGCAGATAAGGCAAAAGACGAAGACCTCTTCACTGGTCCACTTTTATTAGCCAGTGAGACGGGAAGGGGGAGAGGTAGTGTACTTTTCCTGGAACATTAACTGCAGTGAAAAGGAGGCAGTAGAATGAGAAACAAGTTAACATCATAAAAGAAACAAGTTAAGATCCTTACCCATATCTCAGTACTTGCTTTCTCTGTGCTGTCCTCAGCAGATGTTATCTTGCCTCAGGAGCACTGGAAACTTCCAGCCTTTGCCAAAGACATCCCTATGCCTGAAGCAAGTCGATATCTGCCTCATGACTGTATACATATCATGACATGTCCCCAACATTCCTGGAAGAAAAACTCCTTTTGGCATTTGTCCGAAGTCACAGGGTCATCCCCTGGAATGACTGGTATACAAATGAGGGTGAAGGGTTATGACTGGCATAACTTTGACCCATTCCTCAGGCCAGGAGACAGCATGATGTAATTGCAATCCTTCCCAAACACAAAGGAGAATAATATAGGATATTTCATGTTTCAAAACATATATTTTGGCAGAAGTGAAATTGTTAATCCAAAAAGTTTATGAGTTTAAGGATCCGATGTCTTTCCTAATAGTTTTTTTTTTTTTTTTTTTTTTTTTTGGGTACTGGGGGTTGAACTCAGGACCTCGTGCGCCAGCACGTGCCTGTGCCGCTGAGCTATCTCACTGGCCCCCCTAATAGTTTTTTTTAAATATTTTACTAATTTACATTACTACAAATACTGTTTAAAGGCACTGTTTTTAACCATACACCTGCCATCATTGACCCTTTTTTCATAGCTTGAAGCAAATCATCTCGATATATATACTGTGAAAGTAAATCTTAGTAGGGCAGAGTTAATGTAATCATTTAAAGATTACATAGTTTAGTTGTTAGATTATTCCATGTGTAATATACCAGTGAGTTTACGTATATGAATGTTTGTCTAAACTCTAAAATATGATGGTTATCTATTAATGTTATTATTTTATCTACCTTAAATAGCACATAATTATGTGGTAGAAAATTATTGTCTCTGGCCAATGAGATAGCTCAGCAACATAAGCGCCTGCCTGGCAAGCACGAGGTCCTGAGTTTGACTCCTGGTACCCACATTAAAAAAAAAAAAAGAAAAGGGCGGGCCGGTGAGATAGCTCAGTGGCATAAGCACCTGCCTGGCAAGCGCGAGGTCCTGAGTTCGACACACACACACAAAAAAGAAAATTATTGTCTCTAATTTTTTAAGTAATAATGCAGTAATCATAGTATATTTTTTGGTAAAGTATGACTTATATGGCATAATATATAGAGAGCATATATATATTACAAAAAGGAAAGAGGAAACACGTTTTGATTGCTTAGAAAAAGAGAAAAAGGATAGGAGGACTTAGCAAAATTCAAATAAATTAAAAATATTTACAGGTGTTCAAGCTGTCAAAACAGGTAAGAAATGTATTTTTTTCTGTTCTGTCATTAACTTTGTTAGGTCTCTGTGTTACGTTCTCTAGCCCTGGGGCTTGTAGAAAACAATACAATGAATATACCTAACACTTAGATCAAAAGCTGTATTCTAACCAATAAGAGGAACTAGAACTCTGGGAAACATTGAGAGTGCAGGAAAATTTACTAGTCAAATTGTGATCATCAAATAAAAGGACTTTAAAATATACTGAAGTGGGAATAAAAGAACAAATTATTAAAAGGAGAACTTCTAAAAGGCTTTCACTCTTCAAATTTTTTCAATGCAAAAATAAGTAAATAATTATAATCAACTGAAATGCAGCACAGCTTTTAAAAGCTTCCATGACAATACACAAATGGAGAAAATAGTCTTAAATGGAACTTATACCTGTGGTTCCAATAACAACACACATAAATTGCAACCAAATTACATGACTTTTACACCCAATTTTTGTCAAAATTCAACTTGGCTATCACAAACACTGAAAAGGAACTCCAAATGATGTAATAAAAATGCTATTGGAACATCATAATCTTGGACATTTTAACAAAACATATTTATATTTGTTATACATTCACAACTGGAGCTATCTTAAAGCTAAGATTAAAGATGGTGGACAATCATCAATGTAAAGAGGGATATCAGAATGAGATTTCAAAATCTGTAAGAAAGTATTGCTGGTCACAAAAACCTTTTTTAAAATATAGCAATCTCTGCTTATTCATAAGCAATATGTTCCAAGACTCCTGGTGGATGCCTGAAACCACAAATCATACTGAACCCTATATATACTGCTTTTTTTCCTTATACTCCTATTCCTAGTACAAAATTTAATTTATAAATTAGGCACAATAAGAGATTTAAAACAATAAGCCATGATAAAATATAAATAGCAGCATACTGAATAAAAGTTAAGTAAATGTATCTCTCACTAAATATTTCTTACTGTACTGTACTCATACTGTTTTGAGGTGATGTGAGATGATACGATGCCTACATGATGAAATGAAGTAAGATGCATGATGAGGTCATTGTGACATAGCATTAGGCTACTAGGTAAGAGTATGTTGACCATAACCACTGCCATATCACACCAGTCAAACTGATAACCTGGAAGACTACTAAGTAACTATATGGTGGATACTCTGGACAAAGAAATGATTGACATTCTACTCAAAACAGAGTGGGAGAGTGGGAGACATGATCATGCTGCTTAGAATAGCACTTCTTTAGAAATTATGAATTGTTTATTTCTAGAATGTGCCTTTTAATTTTTGGACTACAGTTGACTGAGGCTAAGTGAAACCTCAGAAAGCAAATTCTGGATGAAGAGGGAATGTTGTATATAGCTGTGTTAAAGTTGGATATAGGCCATCATAAGCCATCATCCAGTAAAAACAGTCAACTTCAGAGAAAGGAGAATAGAACACAAATATGCTTTAGCTACAGTTTAAATTATCCAAACTATGCATGCTCTAAGCCTGACTGACCCATCCCCACAAAAAAAAGGAAGGAGGAGGAGAAATAAGTGGTGGAGGAAAAAGGGGAGGTGGAAGAGGAAAGGCAGAGAAGCTCACGTTGACATATTTGAAGTAGTGAATTATACAATAATGCTCATCAAAATATTAAAAATAAATTCACAAAGGTTAGGAAAAAATAAAAAGACTAAAAGGCATAGTACTGATTCTGACAACTATATGTAATAAGTTCCTGATCGAAGAAAAATCTATCAGTTTATAGAATCTTTTAATATAGGTAAAACAAAACATCGTATTTGTAATACATAACTTCTACAAGATGAAATATTACTAACATTTAAAACGAACCCATTTCAACAGTCCAGAATTATGATGCAGAAATTACAAAACTAAATTATGAATTTTCTACTTATAAATTGTCATTGTACATTCTAGGGACACTATAAAGATGGGACACTGTACATTCTAGTTATTTAACATTATATATTTTGGTCCCCCCTGAATTGTTACTATCAATTAAATAAAGTATCTTGACTCTGTTCCCAAATATGGGAAAAGCAAAGGACAGAATTGTTCTAGATACAGTGGTGGTGAACTTACGGCAAGCATGCTGCAGCGCGCTATTTTATCATTGAAATCTCTAAAAGGTTCACCATCACTCTTCTAGGAGACATTTGGGCAGAATTCGCCTTAAAAAACTAAACTTTCCATGGCATACATTTTATTATTTTTAAAAATTTCTCATTTATTTTTAGTACATTTGTAGTATATAACATTTATCATGGGGAGATAGATATAGATAGATATAGATATATCTATCTATCTATCTATCTATCTATCTATCTATCTATCTATCTATCTATCTATCTATTCCTACTCACATCGTCTTCCTTTTAAGTTCCCCACAGCTTTTCTTATTATGGCAAACAATTATCTCAAGGAATATACATTGACTTTTCAGATGGGATTTAAGTAAAGCGGAGGAGCTTAAACTTGCTTGGAAGGGACTGAAAAACAAGGATGGGTGAGGTGAGAAGTAGAAGAAAAAAAAAAAGTGCAAGTGCAGATGGTTTCAAGGATTTCACCACAAAGAAAAAAAGAAAATGGGATTATAGATGGAAGGGATCAGTGGGCCGAGAATTGGATTTTCTTTTCAATATAGGAGCTAATTTTTCCTATTTGCATGTTGATAGGTTTAGAAAAGGAATCATTGGTGGGACAAGTACCAGAGACCATAGAAGTCCATGAATAAGCAGAATGGAACAGGTGTAATATATGACTGTTGCCTGTATCTAGGAAGAAGGGGAAATCCATCCATTATACAGAAGGCAGGCAGGTGCTTTGGTACATTTGGTAAAGTTATGATGAGGAAGAACTGGAAGAAGAGATGCAGAGGATGGAATGACTATTTCTCTGTTAGCATGAGTCAGAAGAGGAGGAAAGAAAAGTCTTACATTCATTTCTAAAAGCAGGAACTCTCCAGAAAAATATAATGACATAGGTAAGGCACCAGTTAAGATTTGTGTGTATGAATGTAAAAGGCACCAGTCAAGTTATGCAGCCACACACACTGGTCAGATGTAGACACAATCTATATAGCAATTTAAATGTAATATGGGTTCAAGTATGCAAGCCTAATTGAATAGAGAAAGAGAAGAAGAGAATGAAAAGCATAGGCAAAAACAATAAAGCAAACAAAATCTTTATCCTGAAAGGCCATGAAATCTATGCTGGAAAATCAGGAAAGAAAAACATGAGGGACACCTATAAAAGCCTTCAATGAAATGCTGCGAAGGGTATATTTCAGTCACCAAGAGGTGGAGAAAGTGCTGGATAACATTTTCTTAACCTAAAAGAAGGACGAAGTGCAGTTTGGGATTTTGAGAGTGGGGAACAGGTTAGTTTGCCAGTGATGCCAGTACTCCAAGCAAGGAGGGTATGAGGGACAGGAGTGTCCCAAGAGGGATGGAAGTCTGAATCTGAAAAATGATATTGCCAATGTACAGCATACAAAGTCTACAGCAGATGATGCATCAAGAATTATTGTTTGATAGCAGCAATAATAACATCTGGTATGCTATGGCAGAAGAGGGTGAATATACTTAGTAGTAATGTGATACATATCATAAAATAAGAAATGATAAGATTTAAATTGATAGATACTCTACTTACAGCAAGTTGATCTCTACTGGCTGAACTCATGAATCAAACCATCACATTTCCCCCCATTAATATGTACATTATGTATCAGTAAAAAAAAAAGAACATTTAAAAAGAAGAATCCCAGAACAGCCAAAGCAATCCTGGGCAACAAGAGTGAAGCAGGACACATCACAATTCCAGATCTCAAGTTATATTACAAAACTACTGTGATAAAAACAGTATGGTACTGGCACAAAAACAGACATCTGGATCAATGGAACAGAATTGAGATTATAAAAATAACCTCAGGAACCTTCAGCCATTTGATCTTTGACAAATGAGCCAAAAACATGCTGGAAAAAAGATAACTTATTTAACAAATGATGCAGGGAAAACTGGTTATCCACAGAAGAATGCAGGAGAATGAATCTAGACCATATCTTTCATGCTGTACTAAAATCAAATCAAAATTAATTAGAGACCTAGATATTAAAACAGAAACACTGAATCTGCTGGAAGATAACACAGATAAAACTCTTGAATACATAAGCAAAGACGAGGACTTCCTGAAGAGAATCCAATTGCATAAGAAATAACACCAAGAATCAACAAATCAGATTACATGAAATTAAAACGTTTCTACACAGCCAAGGAAACAACCAACAGAGTGAAAAGACAACATCCAATGGGAAAAAAAAATTGCCTGCTACTTCTAGTACAGAAGAATAACATCTAAAATATATAAAGAGGGCCGGTGAGATAGCTCAGTGGCATAAGTGCCTGCTTGGCAAGCACAAGGTCCTGAGTTCAACTCCCAGTGCCCACATATGAAAAAAGGGCCGGTGATATCATTCAGCAGCACAAGCATCTGCTCATAAGTGCAAGGTCCTGAGTTTGACCCCTGGTACCCACAAAAATAAATAAATAAATAAATAAAAATAAAATAAATAAAGAATGCAAAAAAAAAAAAGAATAGATCCCTCAGAATAAAACACCCAATTTAAAAAATGTGCATTTCAAATGAATACAATTCTCAGAAGTGGCCAATAAGTACGTGAAAACATGATCAGCATCTTTGGCCATGGGAGAAATGCAAGTCGAAAAGCACCAAAGTTTCATCTTACTCTAGTAAGAATGTCTGGCATTAAAGTTTCAAAAAACAACAAATGCTGGTGAGATTTTGGGGGTAAAGAAGGAACCCTTCTACGCTGGTGGTAATGTAAATTAATAAAATAACTATGGAAATCACTATGACAGTTCCTCAAAAAACTAAAACTAAAAATTCCATTTGACCCAGCTGTTCCCGTGTGAGTCCCAAAAGAGTTAAAGACAACATAGTACAACAATACATGAATACCCATGTTTATGGTAACACAATTTCCAATATGTAAATCCTGGGAGTGGCTTATATGCCCAACTACAGATGTATGGATAAAGAAAATATGGTATATATTCACAATGGAATACTACTCTGCTATGAAGGATAGATTTCAGTCATTTGTAGGTAAATGAATGCACCAAGAGACCATAATGCTAAGCAAAATTAATCAGAAAGAGAAGGTTAAATATCACATGGTTTCCCTTATATGAGAAATCCAGGGTATAACTAATTTAAAGAGCCAAATAAATGATGGATGATAGGAAAATGGGAGGTAGAATTTGTGGAAATTGGAAAGGGATGGGGAGAGATGGGATGGGATAGAAAGTAAAAATGATAAAGATTTAGAATGTGTAAAATTTCCCAAGGTGAATGTGTTCTTATGTATTGCAAACATGTACTAATAAAACTTGTGCACAATTTTAAACACTTTAATTTTACTTTATGCAACACATGGAGCGGGGGAGGGTAGGGAGGGAAAGAGGATGAGCAAAGGAACTAAGATGCATGTTATATACATGTACCAACTTCCCACAAGGAATGTAAATATTAGGTACTCCAAACATACAGTAATAAAAATAAAAGAAGTAATCCTTTCAAGATTTCTAAGAGAACTCTAAGTTCATAAATGAGTCACTTTACTATTTATTGAATGCTTATAGTAAAAAGGGGCATGCTGATAGTAGCTGCCTTACATGAACTAAAGATTACACGTCATCACTACCCATATCAACCCACTGTGTGATTGTTTAAAAGACCCACATCCCTCCCCTCTCAAACACCAACATTGGCTGACATACCTCATTCCTTTTGGGCATAGAGACAGTCTCATATTATTGAATTGTGGGGGGAGAACCCCAGGAATCTTGTTAAGTATGAAGTATGAAACAGGTATTATTTTGAGTACAAGACAAAGTTATATGTCACACACTTTGATGGTATCTTAGCCTTTTGTTTTCTGCCTTTCTTGTTTGTGTTTGGGGTTCTTTTGTTTCATTTTGTTTTTTGTCTTTAACCAAGAAAGAAGCCTATTTTGGTAAAAAGTTACCATTGAGTTTTTTTCTTTTTGCATAGCATCTTGCAACTAAAAGGAGGTGTGACTGACCGAATGTGAGAAGCCCATTACCAGACAAGGTGGGTGGCATTTTTGTAGCTCTAGGTGCCACACTCTGTAGTGGCCACACCATGTGGCCTGAATGTGACTGGCGTGTAGAGCTCAATATTCCTCTGTAGACATCTGTTACCCTTGATATTTGGAAAGCACACAGTACACTTCTCAAAAAAGGAAGAAATTGTTCCAAAGTATTATATAAAGTAACTAAAATTCTCCCCTAACTCAAGCCATCATTACACACCATGACTATCATTTTTGTGTAGTATTTCATGTGTAAAAAATCCTTGCATAAAAATGTTTTTATTATTTACCCATAAATACCAATTTTCATATAAAAATGTTCAAATTTTATTTATTATTATGCTATATTTTTTTTATTTTTTGACTTTGTGCACCTTGTCTCACATCATTTTCTATCTTCTAACTCCTAATTTTTTAAGAATGATAGCACTGACTATGGAAAATCTATATATTATTAGTTTCCTGTTCTGGATATTTTCACTGCTTCTACTGTGTCCACTACCTAAGAGTACAATGAACATATTTCTTTATGTACTTTAACTGTTCCCATGATTATATCTGTAGTTTCAACTCCTAGAAATAGGATTTGGAGGTCAAAGAGGTAAAGGCCTGCCATGAATAAGGCAGTTTCTTCCTGTGGTTTATCTAATTTTAAAGTGCTATGCTGTTTTTAAAGTAGGTGACTCTTACAACTTCACATGTTAGTTAGAAAACATCACCTTCACTTGCAATTATTTCCACAAGGGCCTTAAAAATATATCTATAAATGCATCTATTAAATCTAAAAATAGCCCCATTTTACCAGTTCCTGAACCTGGGAGGAGCCCTTGTTATGGCTCAGAGGACTGCAGAAGCTTGGCAGAAAGATTGCTGTATTAAAAAAAAAAAAAATAAGCACTAACTCAAATAAAAATCTAATTTGTATGGCTTTGAAGAAAATGACCCAGCTGAAACCCAAATCTTATTTCCATCGGCACCTGAAATTTATCTTTTTCTTTAACGACAAAAATGTTGCTTTTAGGACACAAATAAGATATTCTAATTCACTATTCAAGCAACCATTTACCTGGTCAGATAAGCCAGCCCCAGTTTCAAAAGGAAATTAATGGCAAACTTCAATTTGAGGCAAGTCAAGGCTACAAATATATTATGGAACTCATTTCAAAAAATGACACAAAATTAAAAGGAAACAACCCCTAAAATTTGAGAACCAAATTGGGTATAGTAAATCTTAGTTATAGGAGGAAATGAAACATCCTATGATAAGATCAGGACTGATAAGTTGTAATAAAAACATGAAGTATGGTACATAAGGTCAGAAGGACTGATATAAAATGTAAAATGAACACAAAAGCTGCCTAGTGCTAGTCACACAAAGTATTTGGCTGTTATAGAAGAATTAAATTTCACATAAAGCTGAATATTAAATGAGTTGAACTTGCAATACATCATACTTAAATCTCTCTAGGTGTTCCTAAAGAGTGTGTTACTTTTTTTTCCTAGAAATATGTAAGACCTAGACCAAGGTTAAATTAAAAAAAAAAAAAAAAAAGAACATGGACATCATGAAATTTCAACATAGGTATTGTGTATATATAATGGGAAAATAAGGAGAAGGTATGGTTTTGGGGAACAGTAAAGTACAGTTAAGAATCCAGCAGAAAATTATTCTTGTAAAACACAGTAAGTCTGACTTACTGTGACCCTGAACCTTGAAATTACTAAGGCAAAGCCCACAGGAAGAGAAATTGCCAAAAGCATACTGACATTGAACCAGAGAGCAGTGTGACATTCATTCTGCTCATTCCTGACTTATTCACATCACCCTTTAACAAGCAATGAAACACCTTTAAAATCTTCTGAAATCCATTTTCATGGTAGTACAAAGTTCCCTAGAAAGAAATACTTTTTCACTTCATTGTAGTAGGGTTTCAACTCTGGCTTTGCTACTTGCTCATGACCAGGAAAATTTTCCAGAGTCTTCTGAGCCTCCATTTCCTCATCTGTGAAATGCAGATGAATCTTGTTATAAAAATCAATCAAGATGAAATATAGAAAATGATAAACACAGTACCAGTCATTCAGTAACTTCCAAAAAACTGTATTTCCTTTTCCCCTGCCACTCCTTAACCTCTAGTGGTAGTAAAATATGAGTTGATCTTAAGTGGATAGCTATTACCTTTACACATGGTTAAAATCAGTCCCTGTGAGATGGAATGAAAAAGAGGAATGAAATTAGAAATAAGAGCTTTTAATAAGCTTTTTAAAAAGTTTAGTTTTCCTCTTATACATTTTACAGTGCCTGGCTTTCATCTTACTTACAGTCCATTCTATGTATTTATTTGCTTGAAAAAATTTACTATAGAAGAAATGCAAAATGGATGATACTGTCATTTGACACGCAAAATTCAGTAGGATAATGACCTTGATAACTAGGCCATTTTCCTTCTAGGAGTTTTGCTAAGTCATTATCTCTCCTCTTTTACCGACCTAGCTGAACTCTCCACTGTGTACAAGAGATCAAGGCTTCTCAGTTGCACAATTCCAGTGGGCCCATCCCACAGGATTCAACGGTTCCTTTAGGGATCCACTCACATAGACTACAACCCAAATAATATGCAAAGAGATATTTCTGCCCCCACAAAGGACGGCTGGAGTCAAGTAGAAGGAGGTACAATGGAAAGGAAGTAAAAGGAAAACAATTTCAGCTGCCCCACTCGGGTGGTGTAAAGGAGAGAAAGCAGGGAAGAGAAGTATGAAACAGGAGTACTTGCGGGTGTCCCAGTCGGGGAAGAACATTTGGTAGTTCAGAAGTCCATGAGAAGAGGGATTCTGGCTTCCAATCAGTTCTTAATCGAGGAGGATGCTGCCTTGGAGGAGCGGGTGGAGGGCAGTTACATGAAAGCAGAGATCATGTGTGCAGAGGCGGAGTTTTCTGGGTTGCCCCTGGGGTTGATAAGGCAAAAGTATGTTTCCAGCAAATTAACACTTGACTAAGATGTGGCACTGTGGCTTACCTTGGGTTTTCAGCTACAAAGACTGCAGGCTAAATGAGAATAAAAATCAAGCAATCAGGTGTGGGTGGCATTAGCAGGATTTGGAATGATGCTGAGGTAACCAGAGAATGTGACACAGCTCTGGCCACACCAACACAAAAGGTGTTAGCCCCAACCCTGGATGTCAACAGGGCTAAAAGCTCCGGACAAATGACATTGCTCTGGGGCATGGGGTAAGAAGAAGCATAAATACTTCTTCCCCTTTTAACCAGGCACTGTCTTTAGAGAAGAAGCAGCAATATTAGAGTACAGCAATTGGGGACAAAGTTTAGGAAATTATATTCCAACAATCTGAACAATTTGACTATGTTCTGGATTAGATCTTAAATTTTTATTGAAAACCTGCAAGTAGAGTTGTAGGAAGGAAGAAGATAAAAAAGTATAATTTTTCTCTCCTTTATATCTGAGTAGGAATTCTATAAAAGACCCTACAATTGAAATCTGTATGACCAAGAGTCTACAAAACATCTCCAAAAGCATTTTGGGTTTATAACAAGATTCTCAAACTGGAAGACATGTGGATTTTTCCAGGAGGACTGGAACTTTATAAAGTAAGAGACTCAAGAAGAAAGATAAATGTCCAATGTGAGTTTTAACAATCTTGAAATGGTACACAAATGACCAAGGTCTTGTCTTCCTGTGTATGAAAACATGTCACAAAGTTACAAGAAGCATAACAGCATCGTACTGAAGTAGAAAAGACAGATCTGTGAAACAGAGATCCTCAAATAGACTTAGGTAGATACAGATGGATATTATATATTCATCAAATCTTTCTATATCTATATATCTATACATAATATGAATTTCTTATGTGAAAAATTCACAGTTCAAAATCAAAAGGTAGAGAATAAATAATTCAATAGAGTAGATATCTGCAGTAGTTAACCATTTCGTAGGGAAAAATGTTAGAATCCTGTTTTCCAAGCTCTACCTCACATGCATGCATTCACTTAACACACATGTATTTCCAAATGAACACATGATCAGAAGGTAGAAAATAAAACATAAAATATTTATAAAGTATATATTATTTGGAGAGTTTTACCTCTTCAGAAATAAAATAAAAATAAGATGTGAAAGAGGAGTTGCCAGAATTGTTTAATGAAAAGAAATTAAACTACTATATGTCAAATATCATAAACAATGTCAAGACAAAATGGAAAATTCCTTATGTAATAATGTATATGCCCTGTGATATAAAACATTGGTTGAACTACACATTATTATATTTTTGATTAATACCAGGAAATTTGGTAGCAACTATAAACATATTAATTGATAATGTGTAAGGCACTTCACACCCACTTGCAACAATTTAATATTTTGAGATAGAAGCAAAGATGATGGAAATAATCATGAGAACTAAGGATTTGCATTGGTGGGAGCTAAAAGTTTTTAATTCTACTGGTTTGTGTATTGAATTAAACATTTCTTAGCAATCGTTAAGTACATTTCTAGGATATAGCATGTGGAAAAAATTCCCATATCTATGCAGACAGAAATGCACAAAGGCGTGAAGTGGTGCTTCACAAGAAAAGTCGCATTTTTTCTCCATTACTTATAAAAATTGAAGTAGTTCTCCATGCTTCCACGTGGACAGAGTCCAGCAATATATTCCTACATTAAAGTAGCCAGTTTTAGAAAAATAATATGGTATAAACAAGTGTCATTAAAATAAGAGTACAAAAGTACATTACATATGTATATATGAGCATTTATATGTATATGGATATAAGTGTTTTGTGAGTACATGAATATAAACTGTAGCCTGATATACACAAATCTTTCAACAGTGGTAATATTGGGAGTGTAAAAATGGACAGGAGAAATTTCTACTTTGATCCTGACTTTGCTAGTTTGATTTTTTCTTTCTCTTTTAAAAAATAATTTAAATCACAGAAAGGATTACTATTTATTTTAAAAGATATTTTAAAATGAAACCATCTTTTTATACCAAAGTAGGAATAAAGTTCTTACTATTTTATAGATTTAGACTTTTCTAAGATTAAAAGAGTTTTCAGCTTCTGTTTCTATTTTTCTTCAGGATCTAATTTCTTTTTCCACCTCATAGTGTTCTCTGGTACTCAGCAGAGAAGCAATATTAATACAATTTTTGTATAACACTTATATATTTCACAGAGATAATCCCATTATTTACTTCTAAATGATTCTTATGCATCCCTGGATACTAGAAAAATAAGTGCTTTCATTTATTTAAGAATTATTTCATACAAAATTATTTCATACAAAATTTAAACTATAGTGCAAAGAAAATAACTCAAAATAAGATGTACCCGAACACAGATTAAGTAGTCATATACCCTACAGGCTGAAGTGTGACATACCATTGGCTCTATTTTCCCCGCAGAATCCCATATTTTTACATACCTCTTCTCTGCAGCTTTGAACAAATTCCTTAAACTGTCTTTATTTCCCCCATCAGTTTCCTGGTCGGGCTCCAGCACACAGTAGATGCTAAGGAAGAACTGCTTGCAATATATGAATCAAAGAAGAACATAGCAGCCTTATTTTGACCTCTGCATCATAGTTCATGCAGTTTTGTACATTTAGGATGTCTAGAATAGACTCATCTTTCTCTCCAGTTACCAGTATTTTTTATACTGTTACTTAGCAAATAATCACAAATGAAGTGGCTTTAAACAATGCACATTTATCATCTCAGTTTCTATGGGTCAGAGGTTCAGGCCTAGCTTAGCTGGGTCCACTGTTCAGAGTCTCCACAAGGTTGCATTTAAGGTATCATCTGGATAGCGTTTCATTCTAGAGCTCAGGTTCCTCCCACATGTTTTTGCAGCTGTTGGAAGAATTCAGTTCTTTGTAGCCACAGAACCCAGTTTTCAGTTTTCTTCCTGGCTGTCATGTGGAGACTGCTCTCAGCTCTTACAGGCCCCAGCTGTCCTCTGTAACATGTCCCCTCACAGACCACCTAATAATGGGGCAGCTCATTTCAAAGTCAGCAAGGCAGGGCCTCTCATTTTTCTGCACAGTCCTCGGAGTCATATGGCAATAACTATGCTCACTATATTTGCACCTATTTCTGTACTAGAACCCTCCTTATCTGCAGTTTTGCTTACTGTGGTTTGTTGTTCATGGTCAACTGTGATCCAAATATAGTAAATGCAAAATCCAACAAATAAACAATTCTTAAGCTTTTTGCTTTTTGTTTTGTTGGTTTTTTTTAATTTTTTTAAATTAGCAAACGTTTGTAGTCCATGCATTTTACAATTATCTTGGGAAGTTGGTACATGTATGTAATACAGCTCCCTTCTCCATACGTCTTCCTCTAATTCCCTTTTCCCCCTTTTCATTTTTGTTGATATTATTAAACTTAGTTCTTGTTTATGCATATAATGTTTACATCCATTTGGGTTATTAGGATCTTGTACATGACTTATCTTTATTCTACTTATTTCCTCCTCCCCTCCCCCTCTCAAAAGTTTTAATCTGAGCACTATTCTGAGTAATGTGATGAACTCTCATGCCATCCCTCTCTGTTCTGCCCAGGATGTCAGTTAAGGCTTTGCCCAGCTTATCCACACTGCATGTACTATATACTCATTAATCACTTAGTAACTATCTCAGTTGTGAGATGTACAGCATCATGATGTTTGTGTTCAAATAACTTGTTTTACTTAGCAATGGACCAAATCATAAATGTCATGATGCTGGCAATTTGGACATGCCAAAAAGAAGCTGAAAGTGTTTTCTTTAAATGAAAAGGTAAACCTTTTCAACTTAACAGAAGAAAAAAATTGCATGCTGAAGTTGCTGAGATCTATAGTAAGAATGAAATCTCTGTCTATGTAACTGTGAAAAAGGTAAGACAAAATTTTAGAGATTTCGTGGTTTCACCTCCAACTGCAGAAGTTATAGCCATATTGTGTGATAAGTGCTCAAGTGCATTACAATTTTTGGTGGAAGAGATGAACAGAGCATATGTTCTGAATGATGAAAACATGTTGTGCTAGAAAACATCCAGCCTATACCAAGACATCAGCAGAGGATTTCGTGAATAGATGACATCAAGCCATTTAATGTAGGTAAGAGATGGAGATGGTTACAAAACTTGGAAAAGGTTTGGACTGAAAAATGCCAAAAAAAAGTCACTGGAGAAGCTGCATCTACCAATGAAGAAGGTGTTGCCACATTTCTGTCAAAGCTGAAGAATCTAATTAAGAAGAAAGTATACGATTCAAAGCAAATCTTCACTTGTGATGCAATTGGGCTCTTCAGAAAGGCGCCCAAGAAAACTTACATTTGTAAAATTGTGAAGGAGAAGGGGCACATTCATATAAATTTTATCACAGTATAATGTTAAAATTGTTCTATTTTATTAACAGTTAACCTCTTATTCTGCCTACTTTCAAAATTAAACTTTATCACAAACAGGTATGCATATATTGGAAAAAAACAGAGTACATATAAGGCTCAGTACCATCTGCAGAATAGTTTCTGGCATTCACGAGATTTCAGACATTCACTGGAAGGCTTAGAACATGGAAAAGGGGATACAGAATGACAGTCCATCCTGTTTACCATATTCTGTGAGTTGGAAGCAATGCACAGGATTTGCCCATGCTATAGAGAAAGTGATAACGCACAAATGTGACACATTTTCTTATGGTATCTTTACCACATTATACATAACTGATTGCCTTCAAAGTCAAGCTCAACTCACAGCCTTATCATTTGGTCTCCTAACAACAGATTCCAAATAGAACAGAAATAACTATTTGTTTAGGTTGGTAATTTTCATCATTTCACATATCCTGGCACGCATATATCCACACATGTAGGATTATGTGCAAAATGGGTACTCTTTGAGAGTCCCCAAATTGATAATCTTAGAAATATCTGTAATCTTCATATGTCTTTTGGCACAGTATCCAAGCCATCAACACGTTATGAGAAATTTTCTGATGGACACTCAGAATCCTCACTTCTTTGAAATCTGTGGGCCTTCCTTTCAGACCACAAAGATCGTATCTTAAGAAAGCCTATGGGGGCCAGTGAGATGGCTCAGTGGCGTAAGCGCCTGCCCGGCAAGCGCGAGGGCCCGAGTTCGACTCACGGAACCCACATACGAAATAGGGGCCGGTGATATCGCTCAGCAGCACGGGCGCCTGCTGGCGCGCGAGGTCCTGAGGTCGACACCCGGTACCCACAAAAAAAAAAAAGAAAGCCTATGGGCCGTACTCCGTGTTTCCCATCTTTGCAAACAACACAGCCCTCTACACACGCTGCTCCCTGATCCTCTCAACTCGCAGTGTTCTCACGCAATCCTCAGGACATAAGCCAAGTCTTTTCTTTATTTTAAATACTTTGAAAGCAATTAAATATCTTATATTTCAACTGGTAAATATGTCAGGCTAAAAATAATTTATTATTTTTTTTAGGCACGAAATGACTAAAATAACTTTTGCCAAAATTCAAATAAAATAAAATACAAAATGAGAAACATGCATTAAATAAGGTAAACTATGATGAAGTAGGATAAGGATATAACATTTTGTTTTAAAACATAAAAATAGTTTTGGTTTAAAATTATTTTGTTTTTAGTGTTAATTTTTCCAAACATGAGTTTAAAAGCTACTATAATTTTGTAGATAAATGTGTGGAGCCCAAAAATTACTAAAGAAATGTGTTACTACACTTAAATTTGATCTAAACAGGTAAATCATTCTATATGCTGTGTTGGTTTCTAAGGTACAAAGAGTCTGGCAAAATTTACATCAGTCCTTGATGCTAAAGAAGCTCGCTCTAAACACTGATGTTATGAAGTACAAGAATTTTAATAATTGAAACATAGGAGAGGCCAAAAGCTCACTACAATAGGATCAAGACCTATACAATTTGACAGTTAAGGGAAGCCTCTTTTTGTTTCACTATTCTCTTCAAGAGCATTGAGATTTAATTATAAGTTTTTAAAACATGTACAAAACCTACATGTTTATAATTTCATAGACTTTAAAAATATGGGTTATTCATTTATTAACTTCCCAGCATGAGGCTGTCTTGGTGCGCTGATGGATTTCAGAAAGTCAAACGGGGAGGTTTAGTATTCTGATGATTCCCAAATCCTAGTGTTTAGTGACTAGAGTTTATTTAAAGCTAAGAAAGATAAAGAGATGAATTATGAACACGTTAGGATTCCTTGCCTAAGGAACTATGTTGGATAAAATAATTGATATTCTACCATTCTATGGTTTATACAGTGTTTCTTTTGTTAGCATTATTATTCAGTATTTCAAATGCTAATTTTTTTCATGCTTAAAATGACTATAGAAATATATTTTCCTCTATGACCAAGAAAAAAAATCTTTTAAATATGCTACAAAACTGCAGCTAAATATTCCTGTGTAGTTTGAGATGTTCTTTGATGATCAGGAAATATGTACACGTAGGTCAAAATGATGGCATCAAATTGTGTATTGTAATAATTCCTTGTTTGTGTGTTTAGTCTATTTTATTCAACACACCATGAACAGTACTAATTCTGTATCACAGAAATTTAAAATGTACACTTTTAAATCAATGGTTTATTTTAATTAAATATAAAAAGGTAAAATAGATGTTTTCTTTGAATAGACCATTTATACAATGCTCAAAGAATTTATTTTCTGTGTTCCAATATCCAAACCTCAGCAAAAATCAATAATCACTTTCTCCAATGTAATTGATTCAATAAGTAAACTACTAAAAACAAAAAATGAGTCGTGGTGTTCTTGGACATTATCATGCACCCAAAGATGTCATCATTCTCATCCCAGTCACACAGATTTTAAAGGGAACTGCACAACCTCCTCACGACATAAGGGGAGTGGCGTGTTTTGTATTTTGTGACACAGTCAATCCTGAACTTCAGTACAGATGTGAAGCGACAGTTAACAAAAGATGAAGTAGGTAGCACAGCATCTAAAAAAATGAGACTGGCTGATCTGCTCATTATCCCAAGAATTTAAACTCAGAAATACAAAGAAATCAGGACAATTAATCATAAGGAAAGAGCATAAAGGAATAAAAGAGAATAGAAAATACTCCTGATCAGAGAAGGTAAAAAAGAGAAAATATTCTGGAGTAGGCAAAATAAATAGGTAGCATATTAGGAAGACAGAGGGATTGTGAAGAAAATAACTTTTTTTTTTTCTGGAATTGCTACAGATTCCCATCTATGTGAACATCACAGTATTTTGTTATTTCTTTGAAATATCTTCGATATTTCAGTTTCTAACTATAGATCAACAACAGCAGCAAAAACTGTTTTATTACAAATAGCCTGGTGTGATACAGAAACTATTAAATAACTTGTTCAACATAAACATTGACCAAGCTGATTGGATGGTGAATGTAAAATCCAATAGTTGGATAACCTGTGGCCTAGCTACAACATTTACTTTGTGTGATAGCTTTTCTTTTATAGGACACAACGTCTAACACCTACAGTTTAAAAGAGATGTTTAACTTAACTCACAGTTTCAGAGGATTCGGTCCACGTCTAGCTAACTATGAGGCAAGAACGAGATGGCAGAGGGGTGCGGCCAAACAAAGCTGTTTAACTGATAGTAGCTGGAAAACAGAATAGGGGAATAGTGTGAAAAAAGTAGGCCAAGGATCAGATAGAGACCCTAAGGTAAATTCCTCCATGACCAGGCCAGACAAACCCAGAAGTATGCTTTACTAATTCCCTAGATAGCTCTCAAACTAATCAAGTTGACAGTTTTATGGTTAATTACCACAATCTGCTAACACTAAGTAATGCACACACCTCTAACTCGGAGCTGGTGACATTATGCCAATCAACCCACACTGACCTTTACCTTTGCTGACTGGTGCAAGAAATGTTGATCACAAAGTTCAAAATTTGCAGGAAGATTCAAATATAGAGCTTTTTTTACTTTAGCCTTAGTTAGAACCGGATGATAAAAACAGCAGTTCATGGTATTTAATTTTTTTGATGGTATTTATCGAGTGCTTATATAGTACCTAGCTCATCTCTTGTTAACTGTTACTTCAGATCTGTGGCTGAAGTCAAGGAGTGGCTGAGTCTCAAGGTATAAAACATGCCCCTCCCCTCGTGTCATTTTTATTATACTGTCCCCCACCATAAGATAAGTCGGCCTTCCATACCCACAGATATTGCATCCATGGATTTCACAGACCATAGATAGAAAATAATTAGGAAAACGTTTTTGTCTCCACTGACTGTAGAGACAGAGAATGTGCACAGATTATATCCAAATGCTAGGCCATTTTATATAGGATCTTGGTATTCACAATGAGCCCTGGGGCCAACTCCCTGGAGATCCCCAGGGACAACTGTCCTTATAATGTGGCTTTCAAAACTTCTTAGAGAAAGTAGCAATTTCTGATATCATCGCTACTGTATCCACATAGGGCTTTCAGGGAAAGCCTTTTTGTATGCTTATTTGTATGCTTTCCTCAGATCAGAAGTCAATATTAACATCCAAGTGCATAATGAATCTAGCTTGGTGTTGTAGCTTACTGTAAGCTGGAGCTCATGGATTGTGGACCATACTGTTAAGACATAATGTGACAAGAAGTCACAGCTGCCGCAGAGCAGTCTCAGAAATGAGCATCATTAGAGACCTTAAATCATCTAGAATACTTGAATTGTGAGTCTAGAGAGGGCAATGAGAAGTATAGAGCACAGAGTGAAGAGGCTGCAAGGGGACAGCCAACCATAAGTAAAAGGCTGAGCCTCTTTGTATTTACCATTATAAATATTTCATTTTCCAATATGGTGTTCCTATGTTTTTATGAATTAATGCAGAAAGCCTTCAACAGTTAAGACAAACATTTGTGGAAGACAAGTATATTTGATACTTTCTTCAGTACTGACCAAATAAAAGGAATTTACTCAGATGAATATGTAATGACGCTCCAGTGAATAATGTTATGTTTAAAGATTATTAAGGAAAAGGCCATACTTCTATTTTCCTTCCTTTTTAACAATCCATAGTCACTGAACATATTCAACCAGACAAGTATGAGATGAACTCTTTCTATACCAGAGTGCATTAACTGTGCGGCAACACACAGGAACAGCGATTGATGCCAGGTCTGGATCTAGAAGCCTACATTTGACCCACGGTGCCTGCTCATAGCTGCCCTTATGTTGGCTTAATAAATAGAAATTGCTCATCTATTTATTCAACAGTTAAGTGAGTTTTTTTTTTTTTTTTGTATCACAAATAGCAACAGGTACCAAAGTTTAAAGCATTAAGAATTAAGAGGTGAGTGAACTATATGGGAATCACAGTGAAATAATTTGAAAGTCTACAATAAAATCCCTGCTTTCCTAAATTGTCAAAGATGAGCATTCTACCAAATTAGAGGGATTTTATCAGGGATTTTAGAAATAAGTATATTCTCTCTTTCATGCCAAGTATCATGGTCTTTAGAAGACACTTTGACTAGACTACAGATGTCATGTGCCAGTTATCTTTAGAGTCAGTCACTGTAACAAAATCCTTGAGAAAATTAACTTTTAAAGAGAAAAGGCTTATTTTACTGCACAGTTTTGGAAGTTTTAGTCCGTGATTAGTTGGCACTGTTGCTTTCAGCTCAAGGCAGCACATCATGGCAGGAAGAGAAAGAGAGAAATAAGGGGTCAGGGTTCCTTAATCACTTTCAAGGCCATGCTGCCAGTGACCTGACCTTACCTCTTAAAGTTTCCAGTACCTCTCAATAGTGCCATCTTGGAACAGATCAAGCCTTTAACACATGGGCCTGCGAGGAACAACCCAGTCCCAAAATATAGCAGTATATCCGGATTAATGAGGTTTGATAAGGGTAGTACAAGCAACTGCACCATCTCTCACAGTTAATGGCTGGAATATCAGTAGAGCTGGGGTGTGCTAGAGGTAGAGGGACACTATTAGTCTGAAATGACTGCATTAATTAGGTTTAGAGTCCATTTGGTCAGGTTATGTATCTTTATGGAGTGATCTATTTCTTCATGCTGGGATAGATATAGTCCCATAATCTTATCTATTACTGCTAATATGATTTTATTTCTACTTATATTATTCTAATCAAACAGATCTCCCTATTGTGTCATTGAATATTCAGCAGTGACAGGCCAAACTTTTGCATGCACTTTGCCCTTTTCCTGGAAAGGACTCTGGGTCTCATTCCCCAGTTAGAATTTTTCTTCATCCTTCAGGCTTAAATACCACCTTTTAAAGAAGTTCTCAAGTCACACTATGTTTTATCAATCCTATATTTCCTGAACTCTTACTGCATTACTTGTTTCTATAAACCACTTTGACTTTCCATACATGAAGCTGCTTGTAGTATGCTATCACTTTTTTCCCACGCTTATGTCTTCACTACATAACTTTCTTACAAGTTACCAGAGAGCAAGGATCAAGTCATATATCTTGTATCCTTTTTTGTGCATAAGTGTATGCTTCTGCACACACACACACACACACACACGTGTGCACAGGAGAAAACTAAGTCCCTTATGCTAGTGTATAAATTCCTCATAATCTGGGGGAACAGTATAAAACTTTTCCATCAATTTAATAATCTACTTTCTTTGGGTAAAAATAGAAATTGTGGTGATATTTCTACGTAGTTCTTTCTTGCCAAGACTAATGTAATTTGTAGCTTTTTTGTCAATTAGTAGAATATAGACCATCAGGCTCTTATACTGTTGGGAGAAAATGTCTTAGCAATGGACTACACAAGTAGAATAGGAATAATAGTACCTGAGTAAGAATGGGAAAAAAGTTTAAGTTACATAAGTTTTCCAAAATTAAACCCATCTTATTTTGATTTAATTTAGAAGATATTTTCTATTAATCAATTTTTTGAAATAACTCATTACGTTACATGGGTAATGCAACACATTTTTTAAAATGTGGGAATGTTAGAAGAAGATAGGCATTTACTATATAAAGGACACATCAGACATTTAATAACATTTAGAAAATGAAAGATTTGTACTATATAACCTATATGATTCTTTCCTGAAATTTTATGGAGAAGAAGGCCCAACTATTAAGTTTCCCATATCTGTGTCACCATGGAGAAAAAGCTACTGAAAATCCTGAGCTCATATTAATCAGATTTGCATTTTTTATTGTGACAAAAACAGCTAAACTCTTAACAAATGAAATTACCCTGTTAATAAATGTTTAAGCACACAATGCAGCACTGTTAACTATGGGCACAAGTATAGCAAATTCTCTAGAACTTACTCATCTCACAGTTGAAACTATATCTACTGAACAACTTGTCATTTCTCTGTCTCTCCAGCCCCTACTACATATCATTCAACTCTGTTTCTGTAAATTTTACTATTTTAGAAACATCGGAAGAGTAGAATTATCTAGTATTTGCCTTTCTGTGGCTGACTTACTTTGCACAATCTAATGTTATCTAGGTTCATCTATGTTGTCAGGGCAGGATTTCCTGACTTTTTAAGACTGAATTATATTCCATTGTCTTTATATACAACATTGTCTTTATTCATTCACCTGTCAATGGACATTTAAGTTGTTTCTGTACTTTGCATATTGTGAATAATGCTGTAATGAATATGGGGAATGAAGAAATCTCCTGTAGATCCTGATTTCACTTTTGCTTTTTCTTTTGGACTGTATCTACAAAAGAGATTCGAGGGGCTTATGGTAAGCTATTAATATTTTAAGGAACATCCACACCATTTTCCATAGCAGTGATGCCATTTAACATACCCACTGACAGGATCCAAGAGTTACAATTTTCTCATATCCTTACCAACACTTAAATGAAATAAATTGGACACACGTGTAAATATCACATTGTCTAACTGGTGTGAGAAACTGAAAGTGTAAATAAGAACCAAATTGTACGAGAGATATAGTGAAATGGGAAGAAATTGCTCAAAAGGAAAGGGGAACTAGGGAGGAGGGAAAGGGGAAAGAAAAAAGGGAAAGGAGAAAATGAGAAAAGAAGGATAAAATGGAATCAAAACTTTTTAAATAAGAAGGGGAAGATGGGTTGAAGGGAGGGGAGGAAAGTGGGAGGGAAAAAAAGACAAATCAAGGTATATCATGTATAGGTACAAATTCCCTATGATGAATGTGATCATTGTATATACCTAAATTGTACCAATAAACTTAATTAAATTAAAAAAGAAAGAAAATAATGCATAGCAAAACTTTTTTTAAAAAAGAATATTTGGTTAGTAAAATATTTAATTAAAACATAATATCTCATCTTTTGGATCAGCTTCCATCATTAGTACATACTGTTTAATAAATGAAGGCTTGTTTTCCTCAGAATACCTCTTCCAGTAACAATCTCTATGATTCTTTCCACACACTAGAGTCTAGTGATATGGATATGGTTTTCTAGTTCATTCTGGGACTCACCCAATACTCTAGAAAAAGAAAAGGACTAATAACTTGATGGTCAATTTTAATTTGGTTTCATAGCTAATGGTGAATGAGCTCTTCATCCAGAGGTTAGGATCTTGCCATTCGACAAAGACTCTAAATTCTAGACTATGTTGTAGTAAATTAGAATTGTGCCAGTTAACCACTGTTGTACAATAAACGTTCTTTTCATATAATTGTTTAAATCAGTACCGTTTATGAAGCATGCAATTCTGCATATTGGCAACTTGGGACAGGTAGTTCTTTGATTTTGGTTAAATTTACTCATGTGTGTGTGGTCAGCTTCTAGGTCATTTAAGGAATGACCAGACTGATTGAGCAACTGCAGCTACCCTTGCTCCAAGCTACACAGGGGTTGTTCACTGAGCAACACCCTGGTTCCCAAATCAGGAGGAAATAAGAAAGGTGAGATCTTTTGATGTTTTATCTTAGTACAGACTTGCTGTCACTTCTGCCACATTCTACTCACCGAAGCAAGTCACAAGGCAGAAGATCAACCCAGACTTAAGAGGTGGGGAAATAGACTCCACGTGTTGATAGGAGTATTGAAAAGTGACATTGAGGAGGGCCTGGATACAGGGAAGCAGAAACAACTGTGGCTGTTTCGTAGTCAGTATTTCACACGACATTTCTTATTTTATTTCATGGCTAATATCCATTTTGACACTATGTTCTATAGCACCAACTCCTGCAAAGTCAAATGACTCAATTTAAATACAACTCTATGCTCCAAACACAGACTCCGTGGTTTGCTTCTTACCACTTTCCAGATCATCATGATGTCAGTTTTGTATCAATTATTTCCCCATGAATTCTACCATGTGTCCTGTATAATGACCTGGTACCTAAGACTGAATGAACTTAACCCAATGATATTCCCTGACAGTGGTTTGACTTATTCTGAATTTTAGCAAAATCTTTTGTTTTCCTTTAGAATCAATGAATGATTTTCTATCTTGTCAAAAATAAAACCATATTAAATATGTGATTGTAAATTGGTCTTGTCATGAATGGAGGGGGTGTGGTAGTCAGAGAACTTACAGAAAACACACAGACAATGCTTAAAGGATAGAAACAAAATAAAATGCAGTAAGGCTTGCACTGCTAAGTCCCTAGGAGGTAAATAAAAATGAGACAGCCAGGCTGATATCACTAGTGCTGACCAATATTTCCACAATAAAATATAAAAGAAAAAAGATTGTTGAGGTTTGATTTCTTTAACAACCCTGAAGTAATGGTTGAGATGAGAAGATGCAGAGTGACCTGTAAGAGTCAACTTAACCTTCTTAAGTGCCAAGCCAAAAACAATGCTAAGTGGAGTCTATTTTTGATTAACCCCCCAAAAACAAATGTTACCATATATTGAATAATTCTTTTGCAAATTATATAGCAGTTGTCAATTCCAATATGGAAAGGTGGAAGACAGGGAGCTGCGCAAAGCAGCTATTTTATATTTATGAATGGTTTGGGAGTCTGAACAATTCAGGTCTAATTATATTTTCATCATGGGCTTACTTTATCAGAAACGTGTAATCTGAAGTCTGCCTACTTAATGGATTTATCGTGGTGAACCAGAGAGTCATTTTCAGCTGGGCCAGAGAATCATTGATATAAGCTTCAGGGATACAGTGGATTTTAAAGTGTAGATTTATGACCAATTTAAAGAATAAATTTTCTAGAGGGAAGGGTGGTAGTATTTCTTTCTGAACAGCAATGACTGGGTGACTAAGCAGCAAGGTCAAACCATGAAGCCACAAAGAGAAGGCCTGGGTAGATATAATAAAGATCAAGATGATGTAGCCAAGCTAGAGTCAAAAGACAGAAGTCAAGAGGAGAAGAGGGAACAGAGACATAGAAATGATGCCTGCCAGACCACTAGCACAGAAACGAGCACTTCTCAATCCCAAAACCTTCACGGCCACTAAGGTACTGACCAGACAGCTGTTCTGCCTTAACTCCTGAACTTTAATGATAGAGACATTTGTAGTTAGCCAGGTTACACATCATATTGATGGTTTGTATTAACCACTCAAAGATTGCTAAATGCACTCTCATATATTTAAATGAGATTTCAAATATAGATGATATTATTTCCAAATACCTTTAGAGTTTCATTTTTAGATATAGCTGATTATGATGATATACTCCTTGACAAAATCTCTCCTAAACTATGTTTAGTTTTTCATATAAAGTGACTTTCAGCCTTTTTCATTTAATAATTATTGCTTCAGAAAACCTCAAGATTTAAAGAGAAATTAGTGTTCTACCATTCCTATTGTCATGAACTTATCCCTCCAACACTAAGTATATGCCTCATTCTCTTCGTATAGTACAGATATGAGAACTTCTAGATCAGGTGCTTGTCAGTTTCCAACAGTTAGTATTTTCAGCAAGACCATTATTGAACACAATTACTCAAGACTGTTCTCCAACTCAGTGAAAATAAACTATTGTAAACAAACAAGGCAACACTATTAAAAATAACAAACTCTTCTGTGGGCCATGAGAAAATCCCATATGATTAAAAAACTCCTGACATGATTTAAATTTCTAGTGTTCAAATCCATCTATATGTGCTAACTGACTATAATCACTTTTCAAAGTCTTAATTTATTCACTGTTTGGTTAAACAGTATGTGATGCTGATAAGCTTCATGAAAAATTATTTTCTGATCTTTTATTGAATAGTAAGTGTCACTATCAGGTTAAAACATGCATAAGAAGGAAGGAGAATGGTTGGGGAGCAAAAGTTCTGAACAAGCTTTCATTTGAAATATCTGTCATTACCACCTGTAAATTAATACATATCTTTCTTACTCATTTTCTTTCTTCATCTGAAACTGAGTAATAAATCTGCTGGAAAGAGAAAATCTTTTGTTTTCTTGTTGACTAAGTATTGAGTTCATGGTTGAGAAAAAATCCATTATTTTCAAATTCATAATATCCAGGTTAAAGTTTTTCAGACTCCTGGGGAGAAAAATGTGATGTTCCTAGTCTTTAGAAATTTATGCTTTTTGATCAAAATAATTTAATTGTGTGTTCATGAATATGAATTAGAAAAGAGTGCACAAAACTAGAAAGAAATCATGCATTAGAATGCTAAAATTAGTAAGAAGTCTTTTTTTTTCTCTTTTGTCCAATAACTTGAAAGTTATGGAGATATTGATTTAAAAAGAAAAATGAACTTGATTTGTAATATTACTCAAAACAATAAAAATGATGATTCTGTACAAGGCAATTTTCTTAGAATAATTAATTATATATTAAAAGGAAATAGGGAACTAAGTTTTATATACCCAAAATAAAATCTGTAGTGCATGTGCAGTGAGAAAGAAAGCTGGGTTTTTGTATATCGTTTATTTAATTTTGCCACATTTAACAACAAATAGAATTTCTAGCCACTCCCATTAATGTATTTTCAAACTCTGAAATGAAAATTGGCTCAGAACCAAAAAAATTGCTCTAAACCCCTATTCTAAAGCCAAGGGCTTACTAACCTCTCTTATTTAGTCTGTTTACTCCTCAGTAGTTTATTATACACTGCAAATTGTCTTCTCTAGTTTTACATCCATGGCAAAATGGAGGTAAGGAACAGAATGATTTGAGGAGGGACACAAGGCAAGGGTTGGTAGAAAAGACAAGAACGATAGCTAACAATTGGCAAACAAGTAAGGAAGAGACTGGGCCATGTCCTCAATCACCATCATAAAAACAACCACGATAATAATATTTATTATTTACTGATCTTTTATGTTAGCTACCAGACTCTCCGGGACTTGCAAGAATTATTTTATTGTAATTCTCATAACAAAGTCATGAGTAAATAGGATAACTATTTGTATTTTTTACATAAGGACTCTAAGCCTCAGAAATGTTAAACATCTTTCACAAGATCACACACTTAGAGAGTTACAGAGCAGAATTTGAACCCAGACATGCTGGCAAGGGAGGCTGCCCTCAATAAACAAATTATCTTTCATATTAACAATAGAGTTGTGGCAACTACCTTCAGCTCAAGAAAGTATGCATATGTCCTTACAAAATTATTTGTGTTAAAAAGAATAACACAGCATAATGGCACAAGCTTTGATTATCTAGAAAACCCACATATGTGTTTACTCATTCCCTAATCAATGAAACATTGTTGCTTGCCTCCACTTCTAAGTTAAAATTCCAATAATGTTGAATAAAATTGAACAAGGTTTTCAACAAAATGTATTTATAGTACCCAGGATTTTTTTTCCAGGCATTTACATTTCTTTAAAACTTTTTCTAGAAACATGATTACAGTTCTCTCAAGGGTTTCTAATAAAATCTAAATAGATGTTCTTATATTAGTTTGTAATATGCTGAGTCAGAGACTAAGAGAAATTTAGACTTGAGAACTTTTCAAAGAAAAGTACTGTGAACTCACCTCAGCCATATCCTATATACCTGCTAGTTTTATCTTATTATACCATTTTAAAAGAAAATACAGGAGAATTTTCTCTTCTCAGCCATATTCAGAAACTAATGATAAAAGCATGACTGTGTTTGGAGTGTGGAGGATTTCTCAAGTAGCAAAGCTTTTCAAAGCATATCCACGTGAGTGGCCAATGCTGTTTGTGTGCAAGAGAGTCTTTGTTACAAGAGAGTGTCAGGGGGACCTGTTAGTGTAAGGAGTTTACTCATCTTGTTGTAGCTGATTTGCTTCAAACTTCATTGTACTGGGCTGGTGAGATGGCTCAGTGGCATAAGCACCTGCCTGGCAAGCGCGAGGTCCTGAGTTTGACTCTCGGTACCCACATACAAAAAAAGGGCCAGTAATATCGCTCAGTGGCACGGGCACCTGCTGGCACGTGAGGTCCTGAGGTCGACCCCTGGTACCCAAGGAAAAAAAAAAAACAAGTTTATTGTACTGATTAGGATAAGCCATTTGCAAAAAGTATTCTGCAAAATAATCTGACAAGAAAACCAATTGGCTTAGGCCTGATCTGAGTACTGTAGCTGTATTACTCAGCTTTCTTGACATTGAGACACAACACCCAACACCCACAATATAAAGGAAGAGAGATGTAATTTGGCTAATGGTTTCAGGGGATTCAGTTCATGGTAAGTAGTCTCCAAGGCAGAAACATCATGGCAAAAGGGTATGGTGGAGATCAGATGCTTAGTTCATGGCAGTCAGAAACAGAGCAGGGGAACAATGCCAGAGACAAAGGGGGGAGGGACTGTATATAGTGGTCAAGATCACATTTCCCTGCCTCCTCCAGACACACCAAAATTGTGCTTTACTTATTCCCTTGGCAGCTCCCAAGCCAATCAAGTTGACACAGTTAAGCTTAACCACTCTCGTATATGGAAAAAGAGTACTGGTAAAGACTATCCTTTACAAAGAAGAAAATAATCCACACTCAGCAAATCTACCAATCCTAGCATAGCAGGGAAGACTATGCAGCATTCTTCACTGTTGGAATCAGAACAGTCATCTGTAGTATCGACATTCTCACATGTCTTATTTCAGTGGGACTGAACATTCAATTAAACAGTTATCCACAGGCAAAGATAAAAGCAACAGAGCTTATCCTTGAAAAAGAATTCCACTGGAAAAAAGCCTCTTCAAATAGTAGTAGGAAAACCAGATATCTACACACAGAAGATTGAAACTTGATTCTTATTTCTCACCCTTACCAATATCAAATCAAAATGGAGTGAAGACAAATACAAGACTAGAAACATTGCAACTGCTGAAAGAAGACACAAGGAAACACTGAAGCCATAGGCACAAAGATTTCCTAAATAGGACACCAATAATGTACACAATAATATAAACAATAAATGGGACTGCATCAAATTAAAAAGCTTCTGCACAGCAAAGGAAACAATGGAATAAAGAGACAATCTACAAAAAAAAAAAAGAGAGACAATCTACATAATGGGACAAAATCTTGTCTAGCTGCTCTTCTGATAAAAGATAAATACCTAGAAAATAAAGAATTCAAAAAATTAACACCGAAAAATAGTCCAATTAATGACTGGGAAGTAAGTTGAAAAGAGAATTATCAAAAGAAAAAAATACAAATTGCAGGCAAATACATGAAAAAGTGTTTAACATCATTAGCCATTAGGGAAATGCAAATCAACACTACACTGAGATTCCATTTCACTCCAGGTAGAATGGCTACCATAAAGAATATCAGGGGAAACGGGAGGGGGAGGGAGGGAGGGGGGAGGGAGAGAAAGAATGGTGGTGAGGGTATGGGGAAAAAGGAAACTTTCTACAATTTTGGTGGGAATGTAAATTAGCACAACCACTGTGAGGAGAATATGGAATTTACTCAGAAAAAACTAACAATTGAAATTCCATTTAACTTAGCTATACCTCTTTTCCAGGAAAAATTAGAGATTTCATACTATAGTGATATATATATATATATATATATATATCCATGTTTATTGCAGAACAATTCACAATAACTAAGCTATCTGACCAGACTGGATGCCCATAAAAAGAGAAATTGATAAAGAAATTGTGTATATACACAATGGAGTATTATTCAGCCATACAGAAGAATGAAATCATGTCATTTGCAGGAAAATATATAGAACTGGAGACGATGTTAAGTAAAACAAGCCAGTCTGGGAAAGTTAAAAATCACATGTTTTCTCTTATATAAGAAATCTAAAAATGAATAAAGATAAATACAAAATTATAGGAGAGATAACAGGAAACTAGAAGGTAGTCTTTTAGTGACAGTGAAGGGGACTGGAGAGTAGGGGAGGGAAAATAGAGGGGGTAATGGGGATGAAAATAATCAAAATATTCTATATGCATGTACCAACATGCCATCACAAATCTCATTATTCTGTACTACTAACATGCAAGAATTTAAAAATATTCCCAGGTACATAATCTGATAAATGAGGAGGAACACAGAAGGATATATATAACAGATGTTAGTGTTAGCATTTAAATAATTCTGAGCTCATAAACTGAGCTCACCTGTTTATTAGAAAGAGATGCAAGTCCTTGAAATGTTTAGACTTGCTGCCATCATTGAAACTCATGTTGAGTTCAAGATGAGATATCACTTCCTGAATAGAAGATGCAGAACAGTAAGCCCTGTTTTTTGTGGCCTCAGATACTTCCTATGCAAATTGAGGAACTTAAACTAGTTCGGTGGCTTCAATACTTTTCTTATCATCAGAACTCTTTGTTTAAATGTAAACACACACACACACACACACACACACATGCACACAATTAAATAAGCTGGAACTCCTTTGAATGAAGCAGAGTGAAGTTGGGAGCTCATTATTCTCTTCCTTCCCCTAAATATCAAGGAAAGTTCCCAAGAAATATGTGACACAGAGGAGAACCACTAGACTGGATAATCTCAAAGGCTTAAGATTTTGTCCCTTTAATTGCTGTCTGTAACATAGATCTGCTATAAAATCAGAACAAAACTTCTGCACACACAACACACCAAAAACAAAAACAAAAAAACAAAAACAAAAAAACAGTTTGCACATGTAACTTGTATAAAAAGACAGTCACTCATTTCAATTGCCACTTTTGAAGCATCATAAATTTGAGGATTTAACTCTTTCTGAGGTATATGATGCACTAATAAAGGGCTACATGAATTTTTAGTTGTTAATCGATATCAGACCATTTTAATAAATTTCAAATCTTTCACAAGAGTTTCTTCAAAGCATATAAGCTCAGATGCAAGGAAACTTTCTTTCGAAATTGAAAAGTACTTGCTGATCACTTGTAAAAGAACCTATAATGAGGACTACTGATCTCTGGCCTGAAAAGTGATATTTTGGATCTGTTGAAAAGGAAAGGTCATGCATTGAGTCTCTTTACTGATAAGCTTCAATCTGCTTTAGATAGTCATTATGATTACCTGGCTTCTTTAAAAACATACCATTGCACATAATCTCACACCAGAAATATCTGAGCTTCTGTATGTGTTTCAGGAAATGGATGTTCTGTTTTTTTTTTTTTTCATAAGTTTTAATTTTAGAATACTTATACATTTACAAAACGTTTCAAAGATAATTCAGAGAAATATCCAGTTTTCATTATCGGTACCATCTAATATTAATGATAACTTTGTTATAACTAGTGATCAAAACTGATACATAACTACTAACTGTAGCCTATTTTTCATTCAGATTGCTCTACCCATGTATATGTGGTAGATTAACTAACAGTCAACTTATAACTCCCAGCTGAACTGAATCAGTGTGGTTCTGGGTGTGGAGGGCCCACCTGAGGATTGTTGACAACAGCATAAAAGGAGAATTGCAGGGGAAGATGGTGTGCTGTTGATTCTCCTGGAGAAGCTTGTCACCCTGGCTTTCCTGATATGAATTCAGCTGTTCTCATGGTCAGAGGAGCTCAGGTCCTCACTGTTGCGGAAAATGGCTGTGGCTCTTTCCGAGGGAGCTCTGGTCCTTACCTTGAGTATCGCTTCCTGGCTCCAGTGCAGATTCCTCAGCCTGCTGGCACAGATCCTTGATCCTGCTGGTGCAGACTTGGAGGAGGAGAGTGTGTGCTGTTGATTCTCCTGGAGAAGCTTGTTACACTGGTTTTCCTGATAGTAGCTCATCTGTTCTCATGGTTAGAAGAGCTCAGGTCCTTGCTGTCACTGAGAATGGCTATGGTTCTCTTTGGCGGAGCTCTGGTCCTTATCTTGAGCATCGCTTTCTGGCTCCAGTGCAGATCTCTCAGCCTGCTGGCCCAGATCCTTCATTCCACTGGCACAGATTTTCTAGCTTACACCACTGACCTTTGGGCCTTCCCAGTGCAGGTCCTTGATACAGGCTTGCATGAGACATTGTCATGGGCTCTAGGCCTCCAGCTGGACTCATGGAGGACATTGTCATGGGCTGTAGGTCTTCAGCTGGACTGCTGCGGGACATTGCCGTGGGATCCAGGCCCTCAGCTGGATTCTTTGGGTCTCTAGTGTGTGGACAGATCTCCTGCACTCTTCTGCATTTGACTCTTTGGGTAAATATTATAAAATAATCCTATAAATTTTGTGTCCTGTATTAAATCTTTTCCCTTATAAACCCTGACTACAACAAAATGCATTTTTTCTGTTCTTATCCAGGATGCCATATAACATTTTGGTTCTTATGCAGGATGCCATATCACATAAGGCTCCTTTGGACTAAGGCAATTTTTCAGAGCCTATTTTTTTTTATTACCTGGCCAGTTTTGAAGAGTGGTAGTATGGTACTATGTAGAGCATACCTCTATTTTGGTTTGCCTGATTCTTTTCTCATGACTAGATGGAAGATTGTAGGAGAAAGAACACACAGGTAAAGCAATCACTTAATAACATGCTAGTGACATAACCTTATTGCTGGTGTTGAGCTTGATCAACACCTGGCTGAAGTAGCATCTATCAGGTTTCTCCACTGCCAAATAACATTTCTTCCCCATTTATTCAAGTCTTTTTTAGAATTCATTGAATGCAATCACATGAAAAGGGAGGGGACTCATGTTGTACCTCCTTGAAGGAGGAATAGCTACATCAGTTATTTGGAATTCTTTTACTTGGTAAATTTGCTTATTTTTCACATTTACTTATGTATTAGTCATCTATATTATTATGAACTTAAGGAAATTTACACTTTGTGTTATACTTCAGTAGTATATTTATTTTGCTCCTCAAATTATTCCAGCTTTGGTCATTGAGAGTTCTTGCAATTAACTCCTGTATCCCCATTACACATTTTCATCCTTTTGTTTTATGAGCTCCAAGCTTATTTTGTATATTCCTTGGCTTAGCCTTAGAAGCAGCTATTTCTCCAAGCAGGCCTGGTTTCTTTTTTTTTTTTTTTTTGTGGGTACCGGGGGGTCGACCTCAGGACCTCGCGCACCAGCAGGTGCCCGTGCCGCTGAGCGATATCACCGGCCCCTTTTTCGTATGTGGGTTCTGGGAGTCAAACTCGGGCCCTCGTGCTTGCTGGGCAGGCACTTAAGCCGCTGAGCCATCTCACTGGCCCGGCCTGGTTTCTTTTATTAGAGAATGGCATTAGGAACTAATATCAGGGCCCTTGGTGCACTCCTTGCTTTGTTGATTCTAGATGATCTCAGTGGACAGAGCTGGAATATATACATGCATTTTATGGACTTAAGAATGTACACATTATCTGTATTTAAAAACATGAATCTGTTTTGATGTTGCCAACTCTAATCTGATACCACATGAATCATTCTAGCTTTTCCCTTTTGCTTATCCATACCTCCTGTTCCTGGCTCCTGCCATACAGCATCTATTTACAAAATTATGCAAATCCAATATACATGTAGAGTGGTTTCAGAGAGCAGAGAGAAAGGAAGCAAGTTCTCTCATGTCACTTCTTATGAGGACTCTGATTCCATTCACATGAGGCTTCAGCCTTCTGACCTAATTATGTTACAAAGGACCCACCTCAATCTACTATCACATTGGGGGTTAGGCTCCAACATACGAAGTTTAAGAGGACATAAACATTTGATAGAACATGTGCAGCTAAGTTTGAGAACCACCAAACAGAGCAAAACCACTCTACTCAAACACCTCAAATTTCTCTGACTCAAGAGTTTATGAGGGCCGGTGAGACGGCTCAGCGGCTTAAGCGCCTGCCTTGCAAGCGCGAAGGCCTGAGTTCGACTCCCGGAACCCACATACGAAAAAGGGGCCGGTGATATCGCTCAGTGGCACGGGCGCCTGCTGGCGCGCGAGATCCTGAGGTCGTCCCCCCGGTACCCACAAAAAAAAAAAAAAAAAGAGTTTATGAAAGATTCCAGAATATGAGTAGAAAGATCAGCTTGGCTGAATATGCATAGGAGTCACCAAAAATAATTTCATAGTTGTGATGAGCAATTTTGCCTGTGTTTCCAATCCATTTCTCAGTGCTGTGTTCACTTGGTTAGCTCACCACAGTCAAGGTGAGGGCAGCTTAGAGTGCCTGTCTCCTTCAGCACTTCTAGATCAAATTTCTGACCTCTCTTCCTTGTCTCTGTTTCCTATTTCAGGTTGTGGATCTCCCAGCCCTGGATGACATGTGTTAATGACTCACTGTGACAGTATTTCATTTGCTCCTGATTATTTTATCTGCCTGCTGATGGTGCAAATAGATTTTCATTTCTTTTCCTTCCCGTTTTCCCTTTGTTCACTTTGTATATCGCATATAATGTTCGAATAACTTATTTTAATTTGAGATGTAATGAGATATTTTTGAAAAATTGTTACCTTGTTCAAATAGCTTTTAGAAAATAGCTTATCCAATTTGTTGTGGTGGTGTATGCCTGTAATTCCAGCACTCTGGGAGGATGAGGCAGGCAGATTGCAAATTTGAGTGTAGCCTAGGCAAATTAATGAGACCTTGTCTCACAATAAAAAATAAGAGGGCTCGGAATGCAGCTCAGTGTGAAGACCCTGTATTCAATCCCCAGTACTGCCAAAAAAAAAAAAAAAAGCAAAAATAACAGAAAGAAAAAGGAAATAGCTTATTTTCATTCCAATATGTACACAATATTAGTTTGAAAACAATATGACACACTATGATGGTATAAGTTGACTTAGATTAAATGACCCATACACACTGAGAAACATTATGAGGAGGTGGGAAAGACAAAGATGCTTTCAATAAAAATGCTCTGCTTTGGTTGGGTGTGGTGGCAAAAGCCTGTAATTCTAGCATTCAGTAAGCTGAAGGAGGAGGATCACTGCTTTGAAGCCACACTGGGCTACATAATGAGTTCAAGCCTGGCCTGGACTACAGAGCAAGATCTGCAAAAGAAAAGAATAAAAGCTCTAGTTTCTGCTACAGTATAGGAAACAATTACATCATTATGTATATAAAATAAGTATACTCTTTTTCCCGCATGTCAGCATTTCATTACCACATATAACATGAATACCCAAACCCTATTCCAACCCACTTTATAAGTTTTAGAAACATTTTATAATTTGACAAATATAGTTTTCAATACACGTAGTCAACATTAAGAGATTTTCAGGCACTTCTATGTACAACATCTCATTAAATATTTACATCATTCATGTAAGAAATTATCTTCACATAAGGAGATGTGAAAAAAGACTCAAAAATAAAAATATTTCTCTAAACAAGATTTTGCAACCTTGACACTGTTGATATTTTAGGACAGATAATTCTTCACTGTGGAGGCATTCTTGTACACTGCAGGATTTTTAGCAGCATCCCTGTCTCTAGTTACCATGTGTTAGTAACACACTCTAACCTTTTTCCAAGTTATGATACCCACATTATCTCTATATCTTGCCAAATATCCTCTGTGGGGCAAAATACTCCATCAGTTGAAAATCACTGGTCTAAACACAGCAAATTAAATGTCAAATTTTGTATTCCTAGTTTTCTTTCTAGGCATTTACTTGTGTCTCAAAGACAATGCCTTTAGGGCTCAAACTACAGCAGGTATGATTATTTGCTAAGGTCTTTCTGGAAAAGCCATCATCTTTATTGCATGATGCATTAGAGTGTATATTACTGGTCAGCCCAGCTAATACAAATGACCTAAGTTCTACATTCACATCTAACTTGGCTTCAGCTATGCGAACAGAAAGATCTTGTGTGGAATTGGTATAAAGTGGAATGTCCACATGAATTCCCACTGCTGGAGAAACAGATGGCAGATCTGTAATAACATCTCTGGACATACAGTACAATGTTACTATTGGAGCACACAGTTCAATAATCTCTCAGTGTGTGTGCCATTTTCCAAACTGGCTTCAAGTTTCATTATCACTGTTAAATCCTTTTCACAAAGTTAGGATGATTAGGTTTCTTTTTCCTTTTCTTTCTCTCTCTCTCTCTCTTTTTTTTTTTTTTTTTTTTTTTTTTGCCTCTCTGGCATTTTATTTTCTAAACATGAGCCAGATTTCTGATTCATGGGTTCTTTTCATCAATTCTGGGTCTTCTCTTGTTATTCTAATCTTATTTCAGGCCAGTCTACCTAATTTTCTTATCACTATCTTCAACTCTCTTTTAAAACTCTTTTGTCTTCTTGTCCTCTTGGGAACTTAATGCCCACATCTGGTATGAATTCTCATTGTTCTTTGTGAACAGAGAATCCCAAAATTTATTTCTGCTCATAGCTACTTGTTCTGTCAATAAATTAACTCTTTCTTGCCCATTTATCTGAATGCTCACATATCAGTCTCCCTCATCAGGTAATGACCCATATGTCTAAACAGATGGAAGGAAGGAAAGGAGCAATAAAGGAAGGAAGGAAGGAAGGAAGAGGGAGTGGAGATGTTTTTTTAAGAAACAAAAAACATGTAGTCTTTTCCTGAATGAATGTTGTAACTGAGTAAAACTTTCCTGTTGAGATTCTTTGGACACTGGATTTCAGAAGACTCCAAAGATAAGGCCAAAGTTTTTGAGTTGACTATGATGTGTTTTGCCCGAAGGCTGAGTTGTACCAAGTTCAGGAAATGAAAAGTAAAAGCAACAGCCTCTCAGTTTTCCTCACAGGAGCTTTCTGGGAGGGCCAGAGGTGTTCTGCAGCCCTGGAGTCAGATTGCCTAAAGATGAAAGAACCCTACTTGGCATACTAGGAAGGCTTGTTTTTTTTGACTTCCTTGCATATTTCACAAGAACTAGATATTCTTTCCTTTTATTTGAGAAGGGGATAAAAATTCTCAAAACTCCAAAGGCATCAACATAACTCTCATCTAGTAAGAAGAAGGTGATCTTTCATCACATATTTGAGTTTTAAAAATCTACTACATCTTATTCTCCCCACTCCAAGAGCCCTGCTACAAATACGTATTTCCTTAAAGACTGATTTCTTGTTTTTAATGAGCACTCTATCTAAAAACTTCACAGCTAAGTGAAATATGTCTCATGGGACCATCTTTAATCATTAGTTTGTGTTTTACAGTAGCATTTCCTAAAACTTTACCTTAAAAAGTAATTACTTTAGGGGAAGAAAATCTTTCCTAAATGGCTGAAAATACACATTTGACATTCTCCATTCCAGAACTGTGCTGAAAGAATTACCAGGAGGCTTTCTCCATTCTCACAGATATTGGAAAACACAAAACAAAACAAAAAAGCAGTCCTCTAAGATCTTGAAACACATAACCAGATTTGAGATTTAGTGTCGTAGAAGAGTCCATGACTGGAGTCAAACTCTGGACCAGAGAATAGAGCTCTGGGAGTATTAGGCTACAGGAGATCTTGCATTTTGCTGATCTATACACTTCCTAGCACTGTGCTAATGCATAATTGGCCATCTAATGAGCATCTGCGGAATAAAGGAACAATTACACTGACATAATACTATCACCAGCAACAGAAGCATGTATTATTTTGTGCCATTCCTTACTTTCATCTTATACTGTAGACAAACTGAGGCTCTAAGAAGTTTTATCACCCAGAAATATTGTTGAATCAAGATAATCTCTGAGGGTCGGTGAGATAGCTCAGCAGCATAAGTGCCTGCCTGGCAAGCGCGAGGTCCTGAGTTCGACTCCTGGAACCCACATAAAGGAAAAAAAGGGCAGGTGATATTGTGCAGTGGCACAAGTGCTTTCTGGCAAGTGTGAGGTCCTGAGGTCGACTCCTGGTACCCACATGAAAAAAAAAATTGTCTCTGAAAAGTATGCCCTTGATCATTATATTGTTTCACTGTTCCTACTTCTTGTCTTCCTTCCACCAATATCTACTGAACGTGTACTATGTATCAGAAAGTGTTCTAGGTGCTGAAGATGAAGAATAAAACAGGACAAACAGTGACTGTACTGAGGAAATTAAAAACTATGTGAAGAGACAAAAAATACCCATTAAACATAGATATTATGTACTATGTTAGAGGATAGTAATTATTAGTAAGTATTATAAATAAAAGGGGAGCAGGGAAGAATAATAAGGAATATGTGATCAGAGTTCACCACTGCAAAAAGAACTGCTCACCATAGGCTTTTATATTTAATTAAATAATTAATTAATTTACTTATTTTTATTGGATGCCTTTGTAACATTAATACAATGATAGTAGGAATTTCTGCATTTTATTAAAACCTATCTCCAAAACAGAAAATTGTCTAACGTGTAGTTAACTCTCAACAAATACAGTTGAATAAGTAAATCTCAAACAAAGCAGATGATAATTTCCAATACAACTTGAACATTTCCTTTGAGGATGAGTTTATTGTCTCAAAAGGTATGCCATTCCAATGTCACCCCATTGAAAATAAGAGCCAAACTTTTACCACATCAAGAAGTAGGTGTGAAGTGATTTGCCCGAGCCAGTAGGAAACACAGCTATAACCTGTCTGCATGTGCTACCTAATTCATCAGTGCAACGGTGTCTTTTGTTATTGTGTACATTCTTCATTTTGTCCATTTTGCTGAGCAGAAACCTCAGGTGGTCACCAGGAAACTCGAAGTCAAAGAAATAAACAGTCAGGATATGAGCTCACTACAAGCCAGATCTGGACATTGTTCTAGCTCAACAACTAAAGCTCAAAAAGAACATGGGGGGCCGGTGAGATAGCTCAGCAGCATAAGTGCCTGCCTGGCACGTGCAAGGTCCTGAGTTCGACTCCCAGTACCCACATTTGAAAAAAGGGCCGGTGATATTGCTCAGCAGCACGAGCGCCTGCTGGCGCATGAGGTCCTGAGTTTGATCCCCGGTACCCACCAAAAAAAAAAAGAACTTGGAAAGATGAGATGAACAAACTCTCCATTTCCCTACTTTTGGGACACATCTTGACATGTCCTGGCTTTACAAAATTAACATTTATTTTTAGTAACATAAATATAGTTGTGGGATAGATGTTATTGTTCCATCCTGCAAATGTTTTTGTAACACTTCTTTTTCATCTGTAAAGTAATGGACTAGATGATTATTTCCCAGCATCCATCAGCCCAATTCTTTCAGAACTATGAATTTCCATTTGTAGGGAAGCCATATAGTTTGCATAGTAGGGTTTGCTGTCAAATAAAGGAATGGACTCTGAGTAAAACAAATCCATGTACATCATCTCTCTGTGGTGAGGACCACAAAGAAGCTGAGACTGAAGTACATATTGTAAACGAAAGATTGCAGTAATGGAAAGTGACACTGTCCTTAAGGAGATTTTTAAACCACTATATCAAGCCTCACCCGAAGCTTGACATATATATTGATATTAATTTAAAGAGATTTTTTTTTGTGGGTACCGGGGGGTTGACCTCAGGACCTCATGCGCCAACAGGCACCTGTGCCGCTGAGCGATATCACCGGCCCCCTTTTTCGTATGTGGGATCCGGGAGTCGAACTCGGGCCCTCGCGCTTGCAAGGCAGGTGCTTATGCCGCTGAGCCATCTCACCGGCCCTAAAGAGATTATTAATTTATCTTTTGCTTAAGTAAGTTCCAACTCTACCTCTTCTAGCAGAAAGAATTCTGATACAGATACTATAATTAATATAACCTTCAAAGCCGTGTTCAGCTTTAAACCTCTGAGCCTCTATTTCTGTCTCCTGATTGAGGATTACTTAGAATTAAAAACAAAGTCAAAGGGCCTGCCAAAAACAGAGCAAAAGCACTACAAAGAGAAATGGCTGAGGTGAGGAAACCTTGGCAGAAAGCCTCTCTCCAGGCACATTCATCTGAGGGGAACTGATTTATGTCAGGCTCATGTCTGCAATATTTTACAACTGTAATGGGCAGTAAATAAAAATAAATTGTTTCTGCCAGCTTACCACCTCTCTTATCATGAATGGAAGAATTTGAAGTGCTCGATGTTCTAAAAATTCCATAAAGGTCAACAGAAACTCCCATTCTGCCTTGTTCACACATCAACGTGATTTTGTACATTCAAAGTAATATGTAGCATCATGTTAATACCTCTTAAAAGATTCATAATAGCTATGGCATTTAATAAGTTTAAAAACACATTTTAACCATACTTACAGTGATTATATTTTAAATACACAGATACTAAAATGTATTATATATCTGAATGAATTGTATCATGTAACTGAGGAGTACTAGGCTTTGTTTTTCATGTGGTTGATGCTAATGACACCACTGCACAAAACTTCACAAAACACTGTACACTGTTAAAGAACATGTATACCTATATTCTTTTTTTTTTTTTTTTCATTTTGGATGCAGAAATTTTAAGGTTTTTATTGAGTTAAACTCTCTTTAAAGCTTAATGTTAGCTAACTGCTTCCATACAATTTACATTTTTGTACTGAGTGACACTAAATTCTGGCTACTAAATTACATCTTTTAGTTCACAAATATATGTAAGAATCCTGGAAGAGGCAGATAGGATAGGGTGATGTATGACCACTGCATGTAGTTCTTAAGAATAGTTAATTCTAAACCTCATTTCAATTTCTTGTTCTATCACTTACTAGCAGTATGACCAAAGAAAAACAATTTCTTCCCTCTGTGCTTTATTTCCTTTACATGTAAAACAGAAATTATAATAATAGTGGTACAAAGGGCTGTTGTGAGGACAAAACATGTTAATATATGTAAACCATCAGGTCACATATTTGGGCTCCTGATACAACATTTCCATTTTATAGGCTTTTATATATTTACTTCAGTTAATCAAAATATAATTATGAGAAAAATGTTAAGTGAAAATTCATATACTGGTACATATAAATAAATGAACTATATATCGAGTGCTACATTGTTCCCCAAAATATTAGAATTAAAGGGGAAAAGGATTTGAAAAGCAAATATTGAAGATAATTATGGAACTGGTGAAAGGTAATTATTCTATGATTCAGTATATGCAACAGAGTCCAAGCATGAAAAATGAAACATAATTTGAATTTTGGCACATTATAGAGAAATTTTAGAATACTTCATGAGTCTTAAAAGAACTGAGAGAACAAATACAGATGAATTTCAAAGTGAGAAAGTTAAATGCATCTCAGTCTCTATCACACTTCTGCTCTAGAAACTTTGTAAATCTGCAACAGTCATTTGATGATAACAGCCATTTCCTTCAATAAAAATAAAGAGACATATTAAGAAAACAGTTCACAGGTAAAATACCAGAGGAAGAAAGAAAGTAGAAACAACCAAAGATGACTGCAAACTTCTGAGGCAATATACTCAGGAGATTGTTTTCTTAGATGAGAGTAAACCCCGTGGGATTGGCAAGAGTATGAGATATGCATGAACTCTGAGTTTGAGGAAATCCATAAAAACCCCAATAAAAGTACCTTATATGGTTGAAATGTACTCCAGTGGTAGAGCTCTTGCTTATCATGTACAAGACCCTCAGATCCATCTGAAGCACAGCAAAGAAAAAAGAGTCTTACAAAATAGAAATTTGAAACTGCACCTAAGGAGAGAAGTCAAAACTTTAGAAAAAGCTTAGAGGTTATCAAAATAGAACTGGTACATAGAGCCATGAGATCAATGAAATCACTAAGAAAACAAGCAAAGAAGAGGATCAAAAGAAAAGCCATGAGGATGATTATAAACAAACCATCAAGTGAACAAGATGCTAGACCACAGATTTACAAGCAACCAGCAAGCCCATTGTTGCAGAAGCCTGAGGAAAAAATGGGTTGGGGGGGTGTTTATAGCTAGTCTACAATAAAAAAAAATTTCAACCGTAAATAGAGTATCGCACAAAGTTTCGTAGCAATTGTAGATTAGGTTAGCTCTATGACTACTTTAATGGCCTAAAAAAATTATAAAAGATTAAAGTTCTACAAAATTTCTCACCTGCTTTCTTTAACATATGAGACAGTAGTGTTCATCTGGTCCAGTTCCAGGAAGTAACATGCAAATATAACAACCCCTAGTAGAAAATGAAATGTGTTACCTTTGGGTTTTATTTGTACTTGTTTGTTTTTATTTTCCCCACAGACACCCTATCTCAGATTTTTTTTTTTTTTTTGTGGGTACCGGGGGGACGACCTCAGGACCTCACGCGCCAACAGGCACCCGTGCCACTGAGCGATATCACCGGCCCCTTTTTCGTATGTGGGTTCCGGGAGTCGAACTCCGGCCTTCGCGCTTGCAAGGCAGGCACTTACGCCACTGAGCCATCTCACCGGCCCCCATCTCAGATTTTATCCTTCCATTACACCTATTATTTCATAGCTCATTGGTCAAGGCATAGTGAAGTATCTTTTCCCAAACCATTCCATAATAAGTAGCATAGATATACTTTAATAGAAATCTACCATCTTTCCTGCATATAAACTGGAAAAAACATGAAGCAAACCCAGCCTCTGCCACAAAAACAAAGTAGAACCAAGAGAAGATTTGGTGTAGACAACAAGAACTTCCATCAAAATGATCAGTAGGATTAAATGATATATACCAGTCAGATAAGTTAAAAAATAACAAGATACAGTTGAACATACTCTTTAGACAAAAGTTATTTTGGTTCCTTTATATGCCAGGCACTGCTGAATGTCTGAAATACAAAGATGAGCAAAAACAAAAACAAAAACAGACAAATAAACAAAAACCCAAACCTGCTATTGAGATGATCATGCTTTAGAAAGAGAAGCACTGCAATAAAATCATGGGACTGAGGACTAAACATGAAGCTTCCATTCATTTATTTTATCATTTCCACAGAAATAAATTTGCTCAAATATAGTACAAAACTCTATTTGAGGACTTCCAGGAAGATGGTAGAATTGTGAGCAGTGGAGAAATAGCCTTTCTGATATTTGGAATCCAGATGCTGGTATATAGCAATATGAGGAAGAGGAGGAGAGAAGTGGTTCCCTAGGACCCAGCAAGGATCCTGAAGTGAGAATTAGAGCCCATGGGGAGAGCAAAAAGTGGGACCACAACGTAGAGGAGGGAGGTGGCAAGTGGTGCTTTCTTTCTGAGCCCTGGCTCATGTTGTGAGGGGCAGCTTGAACCTGCAGAAGCATGGCAAATACTGGTGACCCCAGAGGCCTCCAGAGAGAAATGCATTAGTGGAATGGAGCAGTGGCTGCTGTGGACTTCAGTGGCTGGTGAGTTATTTAGGTTCATACACCCTCCATAAGAGGGCAACTGGCTGGTAGTCATTTTGGAAAGGGGTCAGTGGAAGTCAGAACTCAGATCAGCTTTAGGGTGGCTTCATCTAGTGGCTCAAAGTGTAAGGATGAGGGTCAAAAAAGTTCAAGCCAGCAGGCGTCGCTCAGAGAGTTGTGGATTAAAAAACTCAGTCCCCATCCTCACAGGCAGCAACCAGAAGCAGCCTGAACACTTTGTCAGAACTAAAGGCTCAGGTTTACTGTTATTATCCACCACTACCATAATTCTACTGCTGCCTTGGTTGGATCAAGCAACACGGATCTGGGCTCTGTCTGCCCCCTCTGTCAACCAGTGAAAGAGACATGCCATGAAGTGGATTTTTTTCTACTTTTCTTCCTTTATTTTTTTAATATTTTTTTCATTTTTTCCTCTTTTTCTCAATTGTTCTTGTTTTTATATGAGTACGGACATTGTTTCTAGGTTCTATTCTTATTTCTATTTCTTCCTTCTTTCTTTCCCTCCTGTCTTCTTTACCAGTTCCCAAATCTTGCATAATCTTCCTTTGACCTCAGCCTTGCTTCTAATGTCTTTCTCCTCTACTGTTTATTTATTTCACCTAACCCTTTTAAATTTTCTTCTTGGAGGGTAAAATTGCCATATTGATGGGATATTTACTGTATACAATTTTCTGGTTTGTTTTATATTTGGTTATATAGCTATAAATCCTGTTCATGTTAATGGTGGCAAATTAACAGTTACCACCATTTGTCATTTTCTAGGGTCTGTTTGCTGCTATTGTTATTACTAATTGTACTACTTATCCAAGGTGACATATTTGTTCCAATCAGTTGTTCTTCCTTGTATGCCAGGACTGAGATTGCCTGAGGGTCATAAACAACACTATATACCAGTGTCAAAGAACCAGGGACTAGGCCAAATAGGCAGCATTTCTCATCTGCAGTAAGTTGAAGATGTAGGATTCTGCAACAGACTCAAAACCCAAAAGCCAACTACACATGGAAGATATCTCTGAGAAGTAGTCATTTTCTAAGTGTTCTCAATACTAGCAGTAAAGCTACCTGCCATAAGCAATTTAAAAGCATCAATGCAGGAATTAAAATTTAAAAAAAATAGAGAATGAGAAGATATGGAAGCAATATGCAACCCTAGATTTCCAGGTCACCAAAGGCCAACCCAGTGGACAATGAAATGGGACAAGTGGAAAGCCACTCACTTATACTCTCTGAAGTGGTAACAGTGGAAGTAACAAAGCAAATGAATGAGGCTCTAGAAAAAAATCAGATAAATAATTTCTCAGATAACATTAGAGATGATGACCATAATGAAGAGCATAATTAGTGAATTTAGAGAAGACACAGATTAAAAATATAGGGGAGCTTAGGAAGTTGATGGTAAGCATGAATGCGCATCACAAAAGAAATGAAATCCATGAAACAGATTCAGTTGGATATCCAGGAGATTAAAAATTCCTTTGAGAGTATATGCAGCAGAATGCATCAATGTGAGGACAATAAAATACTGGCAAACATAATGCAGCAAATCATCAAGGAGATTATACACCATGACCAAGTAGGATTCATCCCAAGGATGCAGGGATGGTTCCACATATGCAAATCAATAAATGTAATATACCATATTAACAGAGCCATGGACAAACACCATATGACCATCTCAATAGATGCAGAAAAAGCATTTGAGAAAAACCAGCACCCATTCATAATACAAATCCTAAGGAAGTTGGAAGAGACGCTCTTTATCTCAATCTGAAAAAAGCCATGTATGACAAACCAATAGCCAACATCATACTAAATGGACAAAAACTGAAATATTTCACTCTAAAATCAGGAATAAGACAAGGATGTCCACTGTACCAGTGTCATTTAAAATAGTTCTGGAAACACTAACCAGAGAAATTAGACAAGAGAAAGAAATAAAAAGAATAAGGAGAGGAAAAGAAGAAATTAAATTATCATTTTCAGATGATGTGATACTCTACACAGAAAATCCCAAAAACTCCACCAAAAGATTTCTAGATTTAATAACCAAATTCAGTAGCATAGCTGGATATAAAGTCAACACTCAAAAATCAATAGCATTCCTGTACACAAACTCACTGAGAGAGAAATTAGGGAAACCACACCTTTCACAATTGATACAAATAATGAAATACCCAGGAATCAATCTAATGAAGGAAGTTAAGGTTCTTTTGATAATTTTTTTTTTTAATGTGAGTACCAGAAGTCGACCTCAGGACCTCACACTTGCCATTCAGGCACTTATGCCGCTGAGCTATCTCACCGGCCCAGTTAAAGTCCTTTACATTGGAAACTATAGTACTCTGAAAAAGGAGATCAAAGAGGATAACAGAAAATGGAATGATATTCCTTGCTCTTGGGTAGGAAGAACCAATATAGTGAAAATGGCCCTACTTCCAAAATTATTATACAGATTTTTTTTTTCTTTTGTGGGTACCAGGGGGTCAACCTCAGGACCTCGTGCTCCAGCAGGCGCCTGTGCCGCTGAGCGATATCACCGGCCCCTTTTTCGTATGTGGGATCCGGGAGTTGAACTCGGGCCGTCGCGCTTGCCAGGCAGGCGCTTAAGCCGCTGAGCCATCTCACCAGCCCCTATTATACAGGTTTAATGCATTCTGGATCAACACACCAATAGCATATCTCACAGAATTAGAGAAAACTATCTTAAAATTCACTTGGACCAGAAGAGACCTAGAATAGAAAAATCAATTCTGGCAACAAAAGGAAGTCCGGAGGCATCACAATCCCTGACTTGAAATTATACAAGAAAGTTACTATGATTAAAACAAAACAAAAAAAAAAAAAAAAAAAAAAAAAAAAACCCAGCATGATACTGGCCAGAAAAACAGACCTGAGGATCAATGGAACAGATTAGAAGATGCAGAAACAACTCCAAACACACAGCCATTTTATCTTTGACCAAGGGGTGAAACTCATTCACTGGAAGAAAGATAGCCTCTTTAATAAATAGTACTGGAAAAAACTGGCTTTCCACATGCTGAAGATTAAAACTAGATCCATGTGCTCACCACAAGGATCTAGATTGAAAGTAAACTAAAATTGAAATGGATCAAAGATCTAAATATTAAAACAGGAACACTAAATCTGCTGGAAGATACAATAGGTAGAATTCTTGAAGCCATTGGTGTAGGCAAAGACTTTTTGAACAAAACCCCAGTCACACAGGAAATATCACAAAAAATCAACAACTGGGATTGCATCTTATTAAAAAGATTTACATAGCAAGAGAAATCACCAACAGAGTGAAGACACAACTCACAGAATGGAAGAAAGCTTTGCCAGCTGTTCTTCAGGCTAAGGACTAATATATAGAATATGTAAATAACTCAAAAAAATGAGACCCCCCTAAATTTAAATACCCAATCCAGAAACGTGCATCTGAAATGAATAGATACTTTTCAGATAAAGAAGTAGAAATGGCAAATAAATACAAGAGAAAATGTTCAACATCACTGGTCATTTGAGGAATACAAATTAAAACAACACTGAGATTCTGTTCACTCCAGAAAGAATTGCTATTATCAAGAATTCAACCAATAACAAATGCTGGTGGGGCTGTAGGAAAACTAGAGCACTTCTCCACTGTTGGTGGGAGTATAGATTGGTGCAGCCACAGTGGAAATCAATGTGGAGATTTCTCAAAATCTAGAACTAGAGGTTCCATATGACCCAGCTATTCCTCTTCTTGGTATCTTTCCAAAAGAATTAAAAGCACCATACCCCAGCTATATATGAACACCCATGTTTATAGCAGCACAGTTTGATGTAGCTAAATCTTGGAAACAGACCAAATGCCCATCAACCAATGAATGGATAAAGAAGATGTGGTATTTTTATACAACGGAGTCCTATTCTGCCATAAAGAATGATAGACTTGAGATATTTCTGGGTAAATGGATGCACTTAGAGACCATACTCTTAAGTGAAACAAATCAGACTCATATGTGCAAATGTCACATTGTTTCGCTGATGTGAGAACCTGAAACTGTAAGGACTAAAATTTATAATAGATATTATGAAATATGAAGAAAATGTTCAAATGGGAAGGAGAACTAGGGAGGGGGAGGAGAAAAAGAAGGAAGAGAAAAGGAAAAAAGAGAATAAAAGGAAAAATGGAAACAAACTTTTGTAAATAAAGAGGGGAAGAGAGGTTGAGGGAATGGAGGGAAAGGGGAAAAAGAATTATGTATAGGTACAAATTTCAAAGATGAAATAATTATGTATATCTAAACTGTACCAATAAAATTAATTTTTAAAAAAACTCTATTTAAGAACATTATCTTTTGAAGCAAGGCAATCTTTTTGAATTTATTCTTCTAGCCTTAAAATATTTAGGATATATGTGTTGGTACTTTAAAAAATAAATAAATAAATATAACCAAGAGTGAAGTTCTCACTGATCCTATCACATACTAGGTCTAGTATTTGTGGGCAGTGGATCCTCAATTCAAGGAACTATGCCTGCAAATTTAACAAGTTTATTTTTCAGTTCAACAAATAGACTGTCTAATAATACTGGGTCTAATATTAGAGAGAGATAGGGAAGAATAGGTTTTCTGCAAATAATATTAAAGGAGAGAAATAGGAGATAATTGAAGCAACTATGCAATCCAAAAACTTTGTCAAGAACATTAACGTATGTCTGAACTGATAAATACAGATCTCTATGACTCTAAAATTGAAAAAATAATCAAAATGAAAAACTAGGAATATTTCGTGTTGTTGATGTTTTATTTAGCCATATAAATTCATTTTCTGGTCATTAAATTAACTAGCACTTTACTAATAAAAATTAATTTTTAGTATCATCCTATTATTTAAAAATTATAATTACCCTAGTTCATCCATTACTGAGAAGGAATTACTTATTTTCTCCTGAAAACTTACTGTTCTATATAATAATTTTTTCACCATAAATTTTCCCTATACATTAGCATAGTCCACCCATATTTGTGAATATTAATAAGTGTGTGAAAGATAAACTATTAGGCAAGTCAAATATAATGGAGAATTCTCTAGGAAAAAAATAAAAATTCTGACTTAATCTCCATAAATATTTACTTTTCCTCTTTTGTTGGATGAGTACTTAGAAAACTAGTTGAAGTCTCTGTAAGTGGATATTTCACCCAGGTACTATTCTACTGCTCCATTCAGCAAAATGGAAATTAGTGTGGACATGAAACCACAACTAACCTATCATGGGAGAAGGAGAGCTAAATGTCAGGTGTATGCAAATAGAACAGTCATTTCTACCCATGTAATAAGTTGCTTAATGTCAATGAGAATAAAAATAGAGTATTTAAAAGAACTGGTCCTGAGCCAAGATTCCAAGGCAACAGCTGTCTTGTTACTCTCCATCAGCAAAACTCATAAACATACAAGAATTGGTGTAAGCCAGGCATACACAACAGATGGATACTGACCACAACTATTCAAAAAAGAAATTTAGAAGCTCAGCAGTTTATAAATCCACTCATTCAGAAAATACATATTTACATGGACTTTCCTTCATTTTAATCCTGTTGGATCCTATACAATGATTCCCAGAAGTGAAGGAAGGTAGAAAAGCAACACTACAAGCAAAACTCAGGCTCCTCCATAATTGTCCTTATTGAAAGAACAGGACATTTGAGCTTAGGTGTAATTAGCAATGCATAGAGAGATTATAATCAATGTGCTTGCATGTTTCTCCAGTGATGAGTGTCTGCTATAATTAAGGCAATATGTGAGTAGAATAGTCAATGCAAATAGGAATTAACATAGCAGAGAAAAATAGAAACCCAGACAACAATCATATAAAGGAAACAACTATTTTCCTTAAAAGAGGCAAATGGAAAATTATCTTACTATCTCCTACTATCTCCTTCTCCTGCTCCTGAATTAATAGGCTTGTCCCAACTTGGTGCTGCACAACTTTGGGAAATTGACTTCATGCTTGGCTTGTGATCTGCTTTGGCCAGGAGTATGGGGACATAAAGTGGCAGTGTGATAGTTATAAGCAAAGGTTTTGGAGGTTTTTTATGTTACTGCTTTCTCTTTTGTGCCGCAGTCATTATCATGAGAAGTACATGTAATTAATTAACCCACTAATCCTAGGAAGAGGGGAAGAAAAGCTACATTAGTTGACCTCTGTGTCTGGAGTAGAAGATGTTGTCTAGACTAGCCAAAGCCAGCCAACCTATAGATACACAAGCAATAATAAATTGTTGCTGTAATTAATTGATTGTCAGGGAAGTTAATTATGCAGCATTGTTCTCACAAAGTTTAAGCAATAGGAAGCACAAAAAGACACAGAAATTTAAGCAGTTATATATATCCACCTAGGGAGGTGCTTGTAGGTGGCTTTACTTTTAACATTGGAGAGGTAGAACTCAGGTACTTGAAGTGTTTTATATTTGAAGAGAATAGTGTGAGAAAAAATGTATGGGAAAAAGAAGATCTATACACTTACAAACACAGGAAATAATCTGAGAATAATAAACTTTAATATAATTCTCTTGCCCAAGGACGCTGTGGTGATTACTATATTATAGTTTATGAAATGAGGCTGGGTATGGAAGATAATCGAGAGCTATATGAATAAGATTTTACTCTGTTTCATCCTGTCATGACAACCTAGAAAGATGGTATTTTTCTTCTGGTGTTATTTCAAAGGGACATGTTTTATATCTTTGCTAGCTGAAGACAGAGAAATGGATAGTTCTAAGACTAAATTGTAGAATTTTTAGTGAGAGAAAGCCCCTGATACATTATATATTAATACTGTACAATGATATAGTATTAATGTGGTGATATAGTATTAAAATGTGACAAAAGTCAATTTATAAAATATTTGGTAGGGCTATGAGTTGGATATGATTCATCGAAGCATTGATCTTAATAAATATTTTTAATGTCTCATAATACATACTGCTAGGATTTCTCAGGATTCTGCAAATAATTTATGTATAACAATGTCATTAAGGTGAATATGATAAAAATGGTAACATGAAATAGAGCAAAGTAACATTAACCATTTAAAAATAATTTTCAATCAACTTGCAATTTACCTTATTTCATTTTCATTAGTTTAATTTTATTGAGACAATGCCTAGACAAATTTAACTGGTTTTAACCTGAAGTGAGTTTTATAATATCATTAAAACAATAGTTTTTTTTTGTTTGTTTGTGAGGTAATACCTAATTATTTAAATGTTTAGAGAAAGCCTCAGATTTTCCTCAGTAGAGATAATGCACTGAAAGAAAATTAGGGCAACTTAGAAAATGTTCACCATTTTTGGGTTGCTAAACAGATTTGAGAGTTTGAGAAAATACTGTGCTCTTATTTGTGTCAAGGTATAAATAAAATTGGTAGATAACTTCAAATGTCATTTTAGCTCTATTACTGTCAATATTTTTTTCTTTTCCTTTGGTTCCTAAGGAAGTTAATAGTTGATAAAATTGTGTAAATATTTCAGAGAGCTGTAAACCCAAACATGAAGCACGGGGAAAATGTAGGTTCTAGCTTACAGTCCCCAGATCAATTGTTCAGGTAGGCCTCCACCTGTGATCTGCTTTGGCCAATGGTACGTAGGTAGAACACAGCACGGCCATTTCAAGCTGCAGTCATGGAAATCTCTCATGGAGGTCTTTTATCGCTAACCTACTTAGCAACTGCCCAATTTTCTTTTTCACACTATGTATATCTCCTTTGGACAGTCCAACAAATGCTAGGGATTTATGCCTGTCTTTTTAGATATTCTTTTAGTCACAAAATTTCACGATGGCATCTTATGAGTAAAGCCACAGGTACACTGCACCAAACATGAGATATGTGAAAACCGTGGCATTTGCTTAGGTTGTAGATGGGGAATGGAACCAACCAATGGCTCATTTGGTTACTTGCGTACTCGTCCTCAGCATAGATCCACATTTTGATAAAAACAGACATTTTTAATTGACAGTAAGTCCTCTTCCAAACTCCACCTTTGTATTTGCACTCAGGATTTCTGTTGTACTTGTGTAGATATCGTTATTTTCAAACAAGACTCTTCTGAGTAGTATCAGTATTACAGAAACAACAACAGAGAAGAAAGACTTTGGGTGAATAAACTTATTTTCCCTTTATTTTAAAAGTTATTTTTTAGGACAGAAATGTAAATAGCACTGAATAGAATGAGTCTCTATTGTTCTCAGATTGAATTCTCTGGTTTCCCTGGAGGAAAAGAATGGCTCAGGGGACTCAAAAGCTCAGGTATTTAGACATCTAGAAGTGAAACCTTATTTTGTACCCCAAGATGATGAAGAGAAACATACAAATAGTAAATGGCAATAGGCATTTCATTGGTAAGATGTGCTAAATATACACAGAGGTAAAAGGATGCAAATTTTTATCTCATTCAGAAAATACAATTGTCCCTTGGTATCTGCAGGGTGTTGGTACTAGGGGCCTCCATGGATACTAACCTATGAATGCTCAAGACCCTTGTATAAAATAGTGTAGTATTTGCAAAGAACCTACATATAGCCCTCCACATAATCTAATTCATCTCTACACTACTCAAAACACCTGACATAATGTAAATGTTACATAAACATTTGTTATGCTATATTAAAGAATAATGTCAAGAAAAAATCTATATATGTCAGTATAGACATTTTTAAAAAATATTTTAGTTTGAAGTTTGTTTGATCCTTTGACAAGGATCCATAGATATAAAGGGATGGTTGCATATAACTTCAGCTTGCATTTTACAAATATTGTAGTTATTGTCCCTGCTTCAAGAATTTCCCACACTCATATCCCAATACAGAAAACATGAACACATGCACACACACTACACACACACACACCTACAATTAGAACAATTCTAGTTTTTGTAGCCTGAGTAGCTACACAAGCAGAAATAATTTGTAAGCCTGAAGAATATGCAGCTTCATAATTAAAAAGTGAACATTTGCCAAAACAAACAAACAAACAAAATATGAAGGAATATGAAGAAAGCATTCTTAAAGCTTTCCCAGTTAGAATTGCTAATATTGTAGCACTCTTCCTATTTATTCCCTAAATCTCTTTCATCATCAACCTAGCTTAAATTATTTTGTTACTCTGAAGGAAACTTGACCAAAGAGGTATTAATTTTATGAAAATACTTCTGGCAATTTTATCAGGTAATTATTCAAATATTCATGCCACTTGTTCTAAAGGGTTATTTAGACTCCAGCTTCTAAAGGGGACAGAAGAAATCCAACCAGATGGCTTTTCTTCTTTATTGTATGATTTGTTTCGCCACAATTTGCTTTTTAAATGCCTTTCTGGGTAATATAAAGATGGGCTTGCCTCAGGTATTTATTGCTGTGTAAAATATTATTACAAAATGTAATGACTTAAAATATCTCACCTCATGGTGTGTGTAAGTTAGGAATGTATGTGACCCAGCAGGGTTTTTTAATTTGGGCTTTCTCATGGAGATACACTCAAGGAGTTGGCCAAGCTTGTAATCTCATTTCAAGGTTACATTGGGGAAATACATCCCCAAGTTCTCTTACATCAACCTTGGAAGGATTCGCTTTCTTGCGTATTTGTGCACTGAGAGCTTCAGAGGCCTCTCTGGCTTCTGGCTCAGATCATCTTCAGTTTTATGCTTCATGTCCTCTCTGCAAGGCATTGCTCAGCATAGTAGCTTGATTTATCAGAGCAAGCAAGTGAGAAGAGCCAAAAAGAGAGCACTCAACATTTAAATCAATGTTTTATTAACCCCATGTTGGAAGTGACTTTCCATCATTTTTGCCATATTCTAGTCATTAAAAACAAATCATAACCCTTTTCCCCGGCCCTAGTGCAGGACAAATTCACCTGGATGCAAGGACCATTGAGGACCATTTCAGAAGCTCTCTGCTAAGGAAATAGATAAATTTTGAAGGAGGAAGAATCCCTAGAACAAAATGAGTGATGGAAGGGTGTTGATGCAGATCTTATGAAAATATGAAGGCCTAGGTCACATATTCCATAAGCACATACCTAAAAATAATTTTTTGCAACTGTCCTTTGAAGGAGATATTATTTGTAATCTACAACATAAGAACCAGGAATTTGTCCAAAGTTTCACAGCCCTCCACTGCAATTCTGGAATATGAATCAAGGCATTATAACTGGAGTGTCATATTTTACCATTGCATTGGAAGGAGGAAGGTAGGAAGTCTTGTGGAAAGGAGGCTATAAAACCGCCAATAAAAAGTAATTCTATTATCTAATTATCATAAATCTCATTGAATAAAAGGAAAATTTCTACTCTTCTTTTTTCCTCTTCTTTTCTCCATTTTTACTACTTTTTCCTCTTAGTTTCATGCTTCAAGGGAATTTGAAATGGCACTGCTCATATCAGAAACACGATTCAGCCGGTGATATAGCTCAATGGCATAAGTGCCTGCCTGGCAAGGGTGAGGTCCTGAGTTCGACTCCCAGTACCCGCATATATTAAAAAAAAAAAGAAACACGATTCATAATTCTAAACAATAAAAATATTACTCAAGTAATTATAAAATAAGGTAAACTTATAAGGAGTAATGTGGAGGGATAATACAGAAATATATACATATATTTTTATATATGTATATATGTATGTTACTCTACCACTATATATGTTTCCTATCAGTACTGTAATAAATGAACAGATGTATAGTTGCTTAAAGCAGCAGAAATCTATTAACTGAAAATTCTGTAGAAGCTAAGTCCAAATGCTTTCATTCAGCTGAAACCAAAGTGAGGATATGACTGCTTTTCTTCTGGAGTCTTCAGGGGAAAATAATTTTCCATGCTTCTTCTAACTTGTAGAATGCTAGAAAGCTATATCCATGACTTGTGAACCCCAGACAGTAAATGTATTACTCCAATCTCACCACCTATCCCCACATCTCTTTCTCTTTCTCCTTTGCCTCTTTCCCTCATAAGGACCCTGTGATTATATGGAGGTTACTTGAAGGAGGTAAAATATCTTTAAATTTAAAAAGTATTACATCTAAAGACACATTGCCATCAATAATCTTGAAAATATTTCCACCTTGCTTTGAACACAATTATCCCATCATTCTTGTTACTTTTTGAGCCCATTCTGGAAGTTCTCTCTCATGAGTATCTTTAGTTATACTATCACGGCTGCCTTGATGTCCTGAATTGATTAAAATTATATCTTTCATTGTTGTTTTCACTTTGGGAAAGAGCCAGAAGTCACGTTGCGCCAGATCCAGTAATTAAGGTGATTTTGGAGTGTGGTTTGTAGGAGCCTGCCTTTCTATTGGATGGCACTCAGCAGCAGCACTCACTGTATTTTTTTTTTCACACTTTATACAGACACTCACAAAAGAGGACTTCTAGAACTGCTTCAGGAAGTGACAAGAATGACAAGATAAATGAGTTGGATGTGAGAGGATTTTGATGAGAAATAATGGCAATGTGTCTTTTACTGTCATAAATTTATACAAATTCAACATTTACATATATTTGGGTAATACCTCATATAATGCAGAATACTCCCCCCTTAAAAAGTGTTATCATATATGAAAGTCCCTTCTATCACAGTCACAGATTCCAGGGATTACACAGAGACACTTCGGGGACCCTTTTTCTGCTTATCACACCTGGGTTCACCAATGACAACATTTGGCAAAACTATAGTTTACAACCAGGTTATTGATTTTGATACAATCCACCAGTCTTCAGATTTCCTGTTTTCCTTGTCCTCCTGCATGAAGTAAATTCTATATGATTTTATCACTTTTGTAGGTGCATGTATTGACCATAAAAGTCAAGCTATTTATCAATTTCACTACCAAAATAATCCCTTTTGACAGCTATTTGTAACCTATCACCCTTCTCCTGAATATCCTCCATTTATAATCCTTGAGAATAGTTTATAAAAAGCTTGTAACCTTTTACAGTTAGCTTTTTCTATTCAGTGTAATTTCTTGGTGAATGAGCCAAATTTTTCATTTATATCAATATTTCTTTACTTCTTATTGCTATGTGGTATTCTATGTAGCATGTATATCACAGACTTTTAACCACTCACAAATCGATAGCCATTTGGGCTGTTTTCAAATTTGGGATTATTATAAATTAAATCGTTATGAATATTGTGTGCAGGTTTTTGTGCAAATGTATTTGTTTCTCTGATATAAAAACTAAGTACAATTACAGCTGTAGTTGGGCTCACAAGCTTAATTCATTCCACAATTCTGGAGAAGATGACCATGTTCGTGATAGTGTGGAGAAGGTGGCTGTGGTCTTGTTCCTTACCTGATGCAGAGTTTGCAAGCGGAAGCAGCATTTTCCAGAATGCTTTTGTTAACGAACTGAAGTTTTCACAAATGAAAAGCATTCATGAACCAAAGTATTATTTTATTGTATTGAATAGTTATGTATTCAGTTTACAAGAAATTGACAAACTGTTTAGTAAAATAAATACACAATTTTGTACTCACACTACCAGTAACTGAGTCGTCCAGTTTCTCTTCATTGTTGTTCGTATTTTTGTGTTGTCACTTTCTGATTTTGGCTATGCTGATTGTAGTAACGCCTCATTATAACAATATTGATAATCTTTTTATGTCTTTATTTTTGATTTGTATACCTGCTTCCATGAAACGTCTTGATTTTTATTTGTTCTGTTTTGGATAGAGTGCCTGGAATCGAACCCAGGGCTTTGAAAATGCTGAATGGAAGCTCGACTACTAAAGCAAATCTCCATTGTTCTGTTTCAATGTAAATTTTGAGAACTCTTTACACATTGTAGATATATTAGAATATATAATATATTCTAGAATGTTATATTTTACTTTAATATATTCCCTGTATGACACGTTAGTGAAATAGGAGTCTTTTGCTATTAAGCATGATGGTAGCTGTGTTTTATATCTGCTCTCTATCAAATTGAGGTATTTCCCCTCTATTTCTAATTTGCTGGTTGTCTTGAACATGAATCGATATGGTAAGCTGTCAAATTCTTTTCTCTATCATCTGAAAGGATTACATGATTTTTCTTCTTCAACTCACTATACAGTAGATTATAGTCACTGATCTTCTTTTTCCCTTTTTTGTAGAATATAATGTAATTGTTATTAGGAAGGGACGTTTTAAACTCAGGGAGCAAATTAAGAGGGAATAAGGAAATTACTTATTTTCACAAATATATTTGACCTCCATAATCTATTATGTAGTAAGCATTTTGATTATATATTCCTTAGTCCAAAAGTATCAAATATTTTTTCATACAATGTAATATTTTGAATATGTACAAACAGGAATGTATTAAAAGCATGAAAATGTTGTCTATTTAAAGAAAAGTTCTGAGAAAGGATAGGAGAGATAATGTACAAATTAAGAATTTATGCTAAACACTTTAATTATAGGTAAGTATACTTTCATATCTTCACAGTAATACAAAACACACTCATTTGCAGAATTGATTCAGATTACTTAAATAACAGATATGTTCATGTATTATACTTAGATGTGTGGAAACTACTTTCGTAGGAAATGAAGCTATGACTACTTTCCTACAGCAGTAATTATACCCAAGGAAGACCAAAACAAACAGAAACAAAACAGTGAAGTTTTCAAAGCTACAGCATGAAAAGTCTGTAAACATTTGACTCGATATGGAATGGGTTTCTTTGCTATGGGAAATCTGGGACCGGTGAGATGGCTCAGCGGTGTAAGCACCGGCCTGGCAAGTGTGGGGGCCCGAGTTCAACTCCTGGAACCCACATACGAAAAAAGGGTCGGTGATATTGCGCAGCGGCACCGGCGCCTGCTGGCACGCTAGGTCCTGATGTCAACCCCTGGTACCCACAAAAAAAAAAAAAAAAAAAAGAAAGAAAGAAAGAAATGGATGTTTGCAAAGTGGTTTCTCTAGAGGAGGAAATATGACACCCTACATGCATTTAGTTTTCTGCCCTTTTTGCCACATTATATTCTTCCTTGTACTGATGTCTATAATATTGTTTTGTCTCTGAGCGACTGTGTGATAAAGGTGCTGTCTTTGTATAGTCTTCTTTCAATTGAATATACTAAATTCTGTGATGTTTCATCAAAAGCCATTTTAGCCAATATACAGGTAAGCTCTGTGTTATTACAGATCTTATAGTAAAACATAAAAAAGCAAAGAGCCAGCTCCAGGCAGATTGGGTATGTGGGTTTTATCTCTTTCCTGTCTATATCAAATGCCTCTTGGTAAACTCCTTGGAAATTGTCATTTGCTTCTGGGCATCACCACATGTAAATTTGGCAAGGTACCAGAAGTAATTAGCCTTCAATTTCAGATAACACCTTAACTCTGTGGAGTTGCACTGGCCATTAATACTTACTCAAAACTTTAAATGACAATGTTGAACTTTTGTATAGTTACTGTGTACGCCTTCCGTCATAGAGTTTCAACTAGGGATCACAGTTCTTTGTCAGATGCCACTACCTTTAAACACAAAAATTTAATTTGAATAGTGAGCCAGTCTTGCCTACCTATAATAAGTCCTATGTGGTCATGGCATATAACTTTTTGCACACTTCATTGGATTCGGATTGCTAATATTTCATTGTGGATTTTTGCCTATAAATTTATAATAAAATGAGTTTGGCATGTTCCTTCTTCTTCTATTTGGATGATTATGTAGAAAGAATTTTTTCCCTCCTTAAACCCTTAGTAGAATTCTCTATCTTAACCCTCTTGACCTAGAGATTTATTCAATAGCAATGTAGCTACAAATTTAATTTATTTAATGACCATAATACTATCAATTTCATCTTGAGTATCAGTAGTTTGTGTTTTATCAGACATTGGTCCATTTATTCTAAAGTTATCAAATTTCAGAGCATAAGCTTATCGTCACTATGCCTTTATTATCATTTTCATTGTTGAAGGATGTGTAAGGGTATCTTTCTTTCATTCTTAATATTGTAAGTTAATTTCCAATTTGTTTTATTTTTTCAGTCTTGCAATAGTTCTATCCATCAATTTTATGAGGTTTTGTAGGAAACTTCTGTTTAACTGATATTCTCCGTTTTCCTTTTTCTTTTCTTTTTTAAATCTGCTCTTCTATTTCTTTTATTTCTTTTGCTTACTTTGAAATATTTTGCTCTTCCTTTACAATTGAAGTAGAGACTTGTATCATTTGATTCAAAATCCTTATGTCTAGCATAAGCATTTACTTCTAAGATTTTTCTTTTAACACTGTTTTAGCTGCATCATACCTATTTTAAAAATTATATATTTATTTTCAATTATGTCTATGTACACATTAAATTTCAGTTTAAACATCTTGTTTGACTATCATTTATCTTACTTTATTAGAACATATTTTCAGCACATGAAATTTACAATCAACTTAAAGAGTAAGTAAATGTACATAGTACATCTTGATCCTTTTTTATTACCCGCCCTCCCCCCAGCCACCCACCTTCCTTTGACTCTAAATCCCTTTTCCTCATTTTCATTATTATTGTTATCATTGTTACTTTTAGTTCATGTTTATGACATATAATGTTTGCATCCCTTGTGGCTATTTGATACATGTTCACGACACATCTTAAATCTTTTTATTTCCCCTTTCTCACCTACCTCCCCTCACCCTTGGTCTCCTATACCCCTTCCCATTTGCAAAAGATTTATCTCCTTTTTTCATTCTATCGACTCTTTATGGTGTTCTTTATTTGTAATTTATCTTACTCGAATGATACCATACAGTGTTTAAACTTGTGTCTCATTTATTTAATTTAACACTATATTTTCAAGTGTGTTTATTTTCCTATGAATGTCTCAAATTTATCCTTCTTTATAGCTGAGTAGTGTTTATTATGTATAAATACCACATTTTCTTTATTCATTCATCTGTGGATGGACATATAGTCTGCTTCCAGGATTTAGCTATTATGAATTGCTCTGTTACAAACATTGATATGCATGTATCAATGAAATATTATGATTTAAGATCATTTGTGAAGATACCAAGAAGAGGAATAGCTGGGTCAAATGGAATTTCTAATTTTAGTTCTTTGAGAAATCTCAATAATGATTTTCATAAAAATTTTATTAGTTTGCTTTCCCACCAACAATATGAAAGAGTTCCTTTTTCACTGTAGCCATGCTAGCATTTGCTATTATTTGATTTTTTGATGATTGCCACTCTTTCCGATGTAAGAGGAAAACCACCATTGTTTTAATTTGGAGTTTTCTAATAAGCAGAGATGTTGAACATTTTTAAATGCTTTTTGGCCACTTATACTTCTTCTGAGAAGTGTCTGTTCATTTAGTCTGCCCATTTTTTGATTGGGTCTTTTATTTTGGGTAGTCTAGTATTTTTGGGTTCTTTGTATATTGTAGATATTAGTCCTCTGTCTGAAGAATAGCCGGGAGAATATTTTTGCCATTCCGTTGGTTGTTTCTTCATTCTACTAATTGTATCCTTTGCTGTGCAGAATATTTTAATTTGATATAATTCCCTTTGCTGATTCTTGCTGTTATTTCTTATGCAATCCAGGTCCTTGCCTACACCTACGACTTCAAGAGTTTTTCCTATTTTGTTTTTCAGTAGATTCAATGTTTCTGTTTTAATGTTTATATCTTTGCTCCATTTTGATTTTAGTTTACTATATGTCAAGAGATATGGTTCCAGCTTCAATCTTCTGCAAAAGGATATTAAATTTTACCAGGACCATTTGTTGCATAGGCTATCATTCTTCTAATGTATGCTTTTGGCCCCTTTGTCAAAGATCAAACAGCTGAATGTTACTAGGGTTGTTTCCAAATCCTTTATTCTGTTCCATTGATCCACATGTCTGTTTTTGTGCCAGTACCATGCCATTTATAGCTCTGTTGCTTATAGCTATAAACAACAGGATAGCTTGAAGTAAGCTATTGTGATGCCTCCTGCTTTGCTTTTATTGCCCAATACTGTTTTTGGTATTCTGAGAGTCTTCTGGTTTCACATGAATTTTAGTATTATTTTCTCTGTATCTGTGAAGAATTCTGTTAGTGTTTTGATTGGGATTGCACTGAATCTGTATAACAGTTTTGAGAATATGGCCATTTTGACAATATTGGTTCTTCCTATTCAGTAGCAGTAGTCATCTTTGCATTTTCTGAGGTATTCTTCAATCTCCTTTTTCAGAGTATTGTAGTTTATTTTATTTTATTTTTTGTAGAGGCTTTTCACTTCCTAGGTTAGATTAATTTCTAGATATTTAATTTTTCTTGATTCTACTGTGTATGCTATTATTTTAATAATTTCTTCCTCATTGAGTTCATTATTTGTATACAGAAATGTTATTTATTTTTGTGTGTCAATTTTCTATTTCTCCACATTCCTGCAGTTGGTCACTAATTAAAAGTTCTTTTTATTTGAATTTTTTCAGCCTTCTATGTAAAGTATCATTTCATCTGCAAATAATGTTAATTTGAGTTGTTTCTTTCATGTATGTATCCATTTTGTTTCTTTCTCTTGGCTGATTGTTCTGGTTAATGTTTTGAGTACTGTGTTGAATAAAAGAGGTGATACTGGGCATCCTTGTCTTGTTTCTGAATTTAGAAAGATTGTCTTCAGTTCTTCTCCATTTAATATGATGTTGGCCATCAGTTTGTCATTAACAGCTTTTATCAAATTCAGGTACATTCCTTTATACTTATTTTCTTCAGGATTTATCATGAACAAGTATTAGATTTTGTCAAAAGCCTTTTGTGCACCCACAGATATGTTCACATGGGTTTTCTCTTTGCTTCTTTCTATGTGGTGTATTACATTTATTGATTTATGTATGAGGAACCATCCTTGCAATTCTTGGATGAAATCTACTTGGTCATGATGTATATGATCTTACTGAAGATGTGCTGCATTTTATTTGTCAACATCACATTGAAGATTTTTACATCTATGTTCCTCAAGGAGATTGGCCTGTAATTTTCTTTTTCAGTTGGTTCTTTATCTGGTCTTGGGATCAGAGTGATGCTGTCTTTTATACATGAGTTTGGAAGCACTCTGTCCCTTTCAATTTAATTGAGTTTGAGGAATATCATTGATGTGACATCCTTAAAGATTTTGTAGACTTCCACAGTGAATCCCTTAGGTCTTGGGCTTTCTTTGTTGATAGAATTTTTGAAATTACTGTCTCAATTTCATTGCTTATTATTGGGATTTTTAGCATGTTTCTGTCTCTTTAAGGTTAGTTTTGGTAATTTGTGTGATTTTGGAAAACTAAATTTCTGCAAGCTTTTCCAATTTGTTGGAATATAACTTTTTATTGTATTTACTATCTTCTGGGATTTCAATGGTGTCTTGTGATTTTCTCTTTTTCATTTCTAATTGAAAGAATGTGAGTCTTTTCTCTCTTTATCTTAGTTTGGCTAAGAGTTTATCTATTTTGTTTATTCTTTCAAAGAGCCATCTTTTGATTTGTTGATTCTTTTCATTGTTAGTGAAATCAATTTCACTGATTTCTACTCTGATCTTTAGGATTTCCCTCTAATCTTTATGATTTCCCCCTTTAATTTCAGTTTGGACCTGGATTGCTGTTTTTTCTCAAGTATCTTAAGGTTTCTCATTAGATTATTTATTTGAGCATGCCCTGTTTTCCTAATGTGAGCATTGATTGCAAATGAACTTCCTTCTTATGTCTGCTTTCATTGTCTCCCAGAGGTTTTAGTGTGTTGTACAGGAATTGTCATTAATTTCTAGAAATTGTTTAATATCTTTCTTGATTTTTTCTGTGACCCACTGGGTTGTTCAGGAATGTATGATTAGGTTTTCATGTGCTTCTAAATTTTCTGTGGTTTCTTCTGTGGTTGGTTTCTGTTTCATTGCATGGAGGTCTGATTGTAAACATGGGGTGATTTTGATTCTTTCATATTTATTTAAGCAGGTTTTGTGGACTAGTTTGTAATCTATTTTGGAGAAAGTACCATGTGCTGCAGAAAAGAATGTATACTCTGTTGTAATAGAGTGGAATACTCTGTAATATCTCTTAAGTCCCTATGTTCAAGGATGTGGTTCAGCTCTGATATTTCTCTATTGATTCTTTTTATTTCATTTATCTCTTTGCAAAAGTGAGGTATTAACATCCCCCACCTTGATCATGTTGGTATTTATTTGATCTTTTATGCTGTAGTATTTGTTTTGTGAAGATATATTCTCCAGTATTTGGTGCATACATATTTGTAAGTGTTATTTCTTCTTGTTGGGCTGTCCCCTTAACTGGTATATAATGACCTTCTATATCTCTTCTAATCAGTTTTAGCTTGAAAATTACATTTTCTGAAATTAAAATTGTTACCCTTGCTTATTTGCAAGTCCCGCTGCATGTAATATTATTTTGCTTTCTTTGATATTTAGTCTATGAATATCTTTTTGGAGTAGATGATTTTCCTGAATGCAACAGATGGCTGGAGTCTGTTATTTTGATCCAGCCTGCCAATCTGTGTCTTTTAATTGGAGAGTTGAAGCCATTAAGATTGAGAGATATTACTGAATGGTGTTGATTCATTACTTTCATTGCACTCTTTCTCTGTTGGTGACTCCTTTGTTTTTCTTTTCCTGTCATTTTTTATTGTTATTGTTTATCCATTGACCTTGCTTGGTGTTTTCATTCCATCTGGGCTTTTGGCCTTATTGGTTTCATCATTTCTGTCTAGGACATTCTTGAGTATTTTCTAGCATGTTTGTTTAGTATTCATAAATCCCTTGACATATTCCTTTTCATGAAATGTCCTTATTTCTCCACTTATTTTGAAGGGCAACTTTTCAGTGTATGTTAATCTGGGTTAGAAGTTGCTTGCTCTTAGGATTTGAAGTACTTCATTCCAAGTTCTTCTGGCCTTTAAGGTTTGTGTGCAGAAGTTTGCCATAATCTTATGGGTTTACTTTACATGTGATTTTTTGTTGTTGTTTAGTTTTTCTCTATTTTTAAAATTCTGTTGTTTTAGTGGATATTTAATTAATTTTGCTGGGAATTTAATTAAGATATGTGTTAGTGAGTTACTTTTGTTCATCATAGTTCTTTGGTGTCCTGGAAACCTTACTTTTATTTTGAGCTCTTTTCTTATATTTGGCAAATATTCTGTTATAATTTCTGTAAATATAATGATAAATTATGACAAACTGTTCAGAGAAGCCACAAAAAAGAGAAAAAGAAAAAATCATCCAGCAGCTACTAGAGAACACTTACGAGACCAACCTAAGATTAACTGATGTTAGAGAAAAACTAAAAGATAGACAGAATTATTAATTTCCTTAAGAAATCTATTTTTTGAATGTGAACTTTACTGATTTTTTCATGTGTTCCTTATACTATCCTGTGTCATCTCCATGCCACTATTGAGTCTATATAGTGAGTGTGATTTTTTCTTTTAATTTCCAAAATTTTAGTCACTTTCTATAATTTTTATTTGGTTGTTTTATAATATCTATATTTTTGGTGATTATTCTGTTTTTTTCCACAGAATTAATTATTGAAAATTTTCATGACAGCTGCTTGAAAATCCTCATCAGAAAACTCCAGTATCTATTTCTTCTTACTGTTGATGACTGTCAATTGATAGTCTTTTCTCAGTTAAGTTTTATTATTTTTTTTTCATTCTTGATGTGATTTTCAACTGTACCCTGGACCTACCATATATTGTGTTAGGAGACCTTGGATCATATTTAAATCTTTCATTTTAGCAGGCAGTCATCCTATTTAGATGAAATGATAAATATTGTCTATGTTGTAAGCTAGACTTCCGTGATAGTTTAATTTCGAGAGCCATTGTGGTGTTATTTTGACTTGTTTATTATTTTGGTCTTGTGATCCTAGAAGACTTAATTCTAGTGGTGCTGCCTAAGGAGGAACCTAAAATTTCACTTGGATAGGACCTCTAGCTGTCTACCAGCGGAAGAATGGACTCCTTCCTTAGATTCTCCCTTCTGTTTGGATTCCCTTATTGATGCCCCTTTGCCAAGCTGACCCAGTATCTCTGGATTGGATGGAGGAGGGCAGGCTCAGGTCCAGAGGAAATGGGAGTCCTTTCGGGTCATGAAACCTTCATGTCTGGGTTTTGCCTGCCACTTCTGGCAGACACTTTGTTGTTCCTAGTTCAGGTAGGCAGTCTCAATTCCTCAAGGTTCATCCCCATCAAAAGTATCTTGTGTCAGGACCCTTTTTCTGTGGACAACATGGAAAGCACTTAGGTTGCCTGCCATTACTAGGTTGAGTGTCTGCTGGTGAGGTCCGTTGGACTTACCTGTGGTGTTCTTCCAGTCCCAGGGTCTCTAATCAGTACTCCATGTTAGTGCCCTGTAAACATCTCAGTGATTGCCTTTCCGTGGTTGTAATGTCTGTGTCCCCCCAAAATTTATATGTTGAAACCTGATTGCCAAGATGAGGGGATTAGGAGATGATGCCTTTTGAGTGGCGGATTTCTCATGAACAGAATTAGTGACCTTAAAAGGAGGCCCTGAGAGTTTTCTATCCCTTCTTTCATGTGGGTCATAGAAAAAAGATTGTGAGTGTGAATGTGAGTTCCAGCAAGCAAAATCTGCCAGAGCTTTGATTTTACACTTCTTAAACTCTAAAACAATTGTAAATAACTATTTGTTTTTTATAAGCTACTCTAGTCTTTGATTTTTATTATAATAGTCTAAATAGAGTAAGATATACCTCTTGTGCTATTTCTCAGGCTTATTTATGTCCTTACCTGTTCTTAAAATTTTTAATATAGAAGAGGAGAGGAAACAAATGCATCTGCTTTATTGTGTCATAAACCGAAATCTATAAAATTGTTTTTAAGAATACATTCTTCAGTATGAGAATTCTTCTGCATAGTTAAAACTGAATGCCAATAAACATGACATGTAAATTGGGTAGGAAAAGCCACAGAGCATCACCTTTTTCTATTCACTTCCATCATACTTGGGGAATGTCAAGACAGACTCATATAATTATATCAACAATAAAGAACCTTAAAATTCTTTACAAAAAGCAGTTTAACTTTGCCGCTACGTAACTTTGTATGCATTTTATTCTCCCTGAGGATGACAGCAATAAATTCAGACAAAAGAAAATACGCATGAACCTGTGTGACAAGTTAATGTAATATAAAATATACTACAGTCAGTTCCATTTTCCTACAATTTTGATTGATTTTAGAAAGATGGCCACTTCTAAGGAACCTAACAAAATTCATTTCAGAGGATAACCTGTAAAAAAGACATAAGAAAACATTTTAAGAAAAAAAAAGTGTGTGTGTATATGTGTGTTTATGAAAGGAGATGAGATAGATAAAATGGCAAATGTAAAGGCATTCCATTAACTGTTGAATATCATGGCCTTCCTGCTCAGGACAAAACAAGTCATCTCCTGCAGCAGTGCAAGCAATGGGTGATTTGAAGGATTTAACATTCCTCTGCCTGCAATGGACTGAAGTTCAGCTGTCATGTTTGGCTGACAATAAACTATTGTTACAAGTGCATACAACTAAGTTAGGCTTTCAGTTAGTTTCTAACTCCATTAAACTGTAGTTTTTTATATCAAATTCCACTATGGTGGCCTTGTCAGGTGAAAGCTATTTTAATGGAACAAAGGAAATTTTTAGATCAAAAGAATTTGTAGACTTGTAAGTGCAGAATTCTTTTTTTTTTTTTTTTTTTTTTTTTTTGTGGGTACCGGGGGGACGACCTCAGGACCTCGCGCGCCAACAGGCACCCGTGCCGCTGAGCGATATCACCGGCCCCTTTTTTCGTATGTGGGTTCCGGGAGTCGAACTCGGGCCTTCGCGCTTGCAAGGCAGGCGCTTACGCCGCTGAGCCATCTCACCGGCCCCAGAATTCTTTCATGTACACTGGTCACACATACACATAACACGTAAGATATAAAACATGTACACACACACACATATATATACATATAAAATATATGTGTTTATAAATCCTTACACAGTGTATAGTATTAATATGACACAGTGTGGGCAGGATTTTTTTCCCATTTACTGTTAGATACCCAGCATCTAGCTAGGAAATATGTGTCGAACAATAAGATGTGAATCTGAATAGAAATATAGACTACTAATTTCTGTTTGTCCTCAGTTCATCAGGACTAGGTGTATCCAAACCTGTACTCACCAGCTGCATCTACTTCATTTTTTGCATAGAATGATATTGTATGTGGCTCACAACTGAAAAACAGAATTGCAGTTTAATACTTGTGGTTTGGAGGAATTTAAATAAATTTTTAACTGTTATTTCAGCTTCATGCTTATTGGTGACATTTTAATTTGGTGGTATTCAAAACAGAATATAAATTCATGATAATGAAAACATGATGAGTCATTTCTGCCATAACTATGTCAAAACAATAGCTCAGAAGGGAGCCAGATAAGGTAGAGTACGTACCAATGTTTTTTGAGAGGAAAGGATTAAAAATTCAATATGGAACATACCGTGAAAAATTGACATAGATCAAGGCCCATTACATCTGAACCTTTAGGGCATCTGGAATGTTTACTGTGATGAAAGTTTGTCATGAAAAGGCAGCTGGAAATCACATTTCCAGATGGAAGATGCTAAGCTAACATTATTGTTTCTGATGAATTAACAAATATAAAAACTAAGTTTTAATAGCATGAGGAAAGAAAGACTTCCACAAACATAAGAGTTCTTTCCCTGTCCCTTTTCCCCTCTCCTAGCTCCTGAGACATTTTAGACAAGGTCACTGACCTTCGCTTTGGGTAGCTGTAAGTCTGAAAATTTTCCCAAATAGGTTCTTGGAATTTCAGAATTGAGGAGCAAGGGGAAGAGGAAGGTGATAATTAGTTTTAGCAATAAACATAATACATATTGCTAAATACCATACTTGTAGTATTTTCTTTAGCATCTTTTACATTAATACTAGAAGTAGTTGAGTGAAAGAATGAAAAAGAAAAAGAAAGGTTTAAAAAAGAACAAAATAAAATGATTTATTGACTGAAACATTAATTGTATAAAAGTATGATAAAGTGATACATCAATTGCTTTGTCACATGAAATAAATTTATTAAGTATTTTTAGTAATGATATTTTTAAAAAAGGACTGTAATTATTATTTTTTGTGTGTATGTATGTGTGTGTGGTACAGGAGTGTGACCTGAAGGCTTTCACACTGAGCCATATCCCCAGAGCTTTTTATGTTTTATTTTGAACCAGAGTTGTCATATTACCCAGGCTAGGCTCAAACTTGTGATCATCCTTCCTGAGCCTCCTAGAGTGTTGTGATTATAGGTGTGTGCCACCATGTCTGGTTTATTATTTTTTAAATAAATTAATCAAAATATCTTGGTGTTTTATATTTTATAGACATATATATATATATATATATATATATATATACACACACATCCACAAAACATTCTAAAATAACTTCACAATTAAGGTTATATATTTTAAGTAAACACTTTATAGTATTTTATTTTACAATAAATATTCAAGAATTTCTGCCCAAAATATTGGTACATTGCCATTTTCCACAAGAATTGTCATTATCTCGTCCTCTTTCTGTCCTTCATGCAGAAGTTACTTGAGATGTTCAGATCAAACAACAGCTTAACATGCCATTCAAGGCTTTAAAATATCTCTTATTTCTTCCCTTTTCGTCCCCCCTTATCTCTTTAACCTTCTCCAATAAGAGATAGATGGAGTCCTCACTGTGTGTCAGGCTCTATTCTAAGTACTGATGCCTCTGCCAGGAACAGGGAATTCAGGACCCCTGCTCTCCAGGACTCCCAGGAGTGAGGAAGGTTGTTTCTAGGAGTAAAGCAATGCTAGGCTTAGGCCAAGGAAGCACAAACACAGGAAGTAAGATCACATGTTTTGGAGGTGATGTTCCAACTTGGAGCAATAATTAATGAATAGATGATATTTGAGAAGCTAGGTAATCTTCATGAGTCTACAGTTTTAAAAATCTTTAGACAAAAAAAAAATAATAATGATTTCTTTCCAGTTTCATGAAAAGGACTGAGAAAACATTACTACATAACTGGATATTATAAAAATCTCATAAATATTAGCTGTTATCATTGCCATTATTGTGTTGTTGTTAGGGTTTGACCTGAATAACATACTTGGCTTATAGTGTTCATCTGTACTTGAGAACTACCTACGAATCACCTTCCCAGGACTTTTTTTTCTAGAGATAGAACCCAGGGCTTTGTACCAGCTAGGCATGCACTTTACTACTGAGGTACATTCCCAGTCCCGACAATGGCTTTTAATGATCAAAAAATTACTCGCCTGGAATTCAGATGACTTGGAATATGTAATCAAAATACCTGAAAGAGTGGCCAGCAGAATGATTTTTTCCCCTAGTACTATTCCAAGTTAGAATGTTGAAGGTGATTGTGTTATTGTCAATATGCAACCTAATATACATGTGCAATCTATAGAGAGAAGAGAAAGAAACACCCTAGTTCACAGCCCACTGCTGGTCCAGAGCCCAGGAGCAGCCACACTGCTCAAGTTTCTTGCTCCTGATTGGCTGCCTGTCTTACCTGCTTCTTTTCAATCTAACAGATGTTGATAAAGATTTGTGGAGAGCAAAGAGCATGGGCGGAATAAAAATGGCAATGAAAAAACTTACATTCTGGAGTCGTCCTTTAGTGTGGCAAATAAAGGGCAGACCATTCATCCTAAGACATGCACTTATTTTCACCTCTAATTATAATTATTAAAATCCATGCAAGAGGAAGCATATGAAGCAAGGGTTATAACGTTGTTCACCAGTAACCCAGATAATGTGAACAAGGAAATAAAAAATGACTTGTAAAATATGCCATTGCTAGATTTTAAGTTTGTATTTCTACACATATTTCATTCATCCAGATCCATTATGCTCATTAATGAAATTATAGTAAAAGACAAATGAAGGATGCCAACACAAATAGCTTCAGGATCTCAGTAGTTATTTAAAGGGAAATGATTTGCACTTCTTTGCAGAGATATGAGTCCATTTATACAAAAAGAAACAAAATATGAACAAAGATATAGGTTAGAAAGGAAGTTCTTTTTTGAGGAACATCATTGTCAATAGAAATAGCCTTGGACCAGGAATTAAAGCTCCCAGTGGAAATTCCAACATATCTTTAACTGGCAGTAGAATCCTAGGTGACTTAAGAGACAAATTCTCTGAATCCCAATGGTTTCATCTGTCATGTGCAGGAAACTTTAAAAATCTACCTCGTATTTCTCAAAGGGAAGTCATGCCAATTAAATTTCTCAAAGCACCAGTTGTGCTTTTCTTTATAAGCTACAACAGCTACTGTCAAGGTATTCATAATTCATTTAACTAAACTCTATAGATGATTTTGTTTGGATTTATACTTTTATTAAAGGAAGTCTTGTTTTGTTTTACAGACTATAGATCTCAATTCTTATTTGATTTTAAATGTCCTGATTTTTAAGCAAGAGTCATCACTTCTCCAATGCCAATTCCTCATTATCTGTTCTATTCTGTAGATGGACTATGCTGGAAACATACACTGGCTGATTCTCCCTGCATACTATGTATGAGAAACACTGACCAAATGCTATTTTACTGCTCCCTTGGCTGTGGATCATTTGTTACACACCCCATTGTCCATGGTAGGAGTAGAGGTGCAAAACAAAGAACACAGTCTCTCAAATCTTTAGTGGTCCAGCACAGATCCTTAATCTTAAATGGAGGTAATAATATGCCCAAGGTCACATTTCTACTCAGCCATGAGCAGAACTGAGTCTGCTGGCTTGACTCATGAGTACCATCTATCAATTTCTTTCTTTCTTTATTTATTTAGGGTTTTTTGAGACAGGATCTCACTATGTAGTTCAGGCTGGCCTTGAACTCACCATGTAGCCCAAGCTGACCTCAAAGTTGTGGTTATCGTCCTGCCTCAGCTTCCGAAGTGCTGGGATTAAAGCACCACCATGCCAGGTGTGCATATTTTTCAATAATACCATGTCAACAAAAATTTTACATTGCTGCTGAACTGCCTTTTTTTTTAATTTCTGGCCTGCAAAGATTTTAATCACAGGTTCCTTGGATCATCCTTATTGGTCTCTGGATTCTCAGGCTCCTATGTATATGTGTAATTATTTATGGTAGAAAACAACCATAAACTGCTCATTTGAGACCAAGGCCATTAGGGTTGCTCAAGTGGTAGCTTGGCTAATTCACTACCTTTTGCCTCTGGCTCCTCTACCATGGAGCAAGAGATGATTCGTCTTCATGGAGACCTTTAACAGTCTCGTTGAAAAGCCTCTGAGAAATGTAACTCATTACTGCTGTGCCCTGTACATGAAAAGACACCACTCTGAACTCTCCGTATCTGGAACTGAAGCTAGAGTAAGGAGATGTCAGCATCATGCATTTATCACCAGTTTATTCCAGAGGCAGAGCCAGACTCAGTTTGCAGATTGTGAGCTCTAAGCACTTGGTTATGTGGAGTCAAAAGTACATAGCAGAAAAAAAAAAAAAAAAAAAAAAAAAAAAAACAGTAATTTTAGGGTTAAAAGTTCTGTGTGTAAATCCCACTTCCTCCACTTACTAGTTGCGCACCTATAAGGGCTGCTATTTCACCTCTCTAGGCTTCTGTTTCTTCCTTTTAAATGGTCTTTGTACTACTTGTGTCACAGGGGTTTTCCCCTTCACCCTTGCTATTGACACTATGTTTTCCATCAGCTCTGGGCTTCAGTGTAGTGGTCACCTTCCCTCATAGTATTCATAGTATTCACGGTCTTTTCTCTCATCTAAGTCCAGTTGTTTTTCATTTTGGTGTCCATGTTGCCCCAGGAAAGGTGATTCTAATTCCAGCCCTTGCAAAAGAATATGTGAATGGGACAATACCCATGAATACGGTCAGTGAACCATGGCCATGACTCTTGGGTAGAGTTGGGGACATAGGGACGTGTGCTTTAATGCTACCACACTGTACATGTGCTACTACATAGTACAGCAGGGTGACGCTCAGTGCTGGGAGGAAATCCTGCCACCCAGTTCTCTTCTTCCTTATGGAGGTGGGACAAAATGTGTTGAAGTGCTAGTGCTATTTGTTTCTGCAAGAGATATTTTTTTCCAGCATATTTTTTTCCCCCTTTGTCAAAAATTATGTCGCTGAAAGTCCGTGGTTTTTTTTCTTCATTCTCAGTTCTATTCCTTTGGTCAATATGTCTATTTTTAAGCCAGTATCATGCTACTTTATTATTGTACATTTGTAGTATAACTTGAAATCCAGGATTACTATAGTGCCTCCTGTTTTGATCTTTTGCTCAGGATTTCTTTGGCTATTCTGGTCACATAAATTTTAGAATTGTTTTTTTCTAATTCTGTGAAAAATATTGTGGCATTTTGATTGGAATTTCATTAAACCTAGATATCATTTTTGGTAGTATTCCTATTCTGACAGGATTGATTCTGCCTAACCAGGAATAGGGGATGACCTTCCATTTTCTAATGTCCTCTTCAAGCTCTTTCACAGTACTGTAGTTTTCATTATAGATGTCTTCCACTTCCTTAGTTAGGTTAATTTCAAGGCATTTAAATTTTTTCAAAGCTACTATGAATGGGATTGTTTTCCTGATTTCTTTCTTAGTGGGGTCATTGATGGTGTATAGGAACACTATTGATTTTTTTGTGTTGATTTTTTATCCATCCACATGCAGAAGAATCTTGATCAATATTTCTCATCCTGTCCTAAAATCAAATCAAAATGAATCAAAGGCATAGATGTAAAAACAGAAACTGAATCTTTTGGAAAGTAAAATAGGCAAACCTCTCATAGACATAGACAAAGGCAAAGACTTTCTGAAAGAACCACAAGTACACAAAAAATAACACCAAGAATCAACAAATGGAACGTCATCAGATTAAAAAGCTTCTGTATAGCAAAGGAGACAACCAGCAGAGTAAAGTGCTAATCTATAGAATAAGAATAATTTTTCCTCTGACAGGGGACAATTATCTAGATTATCTAAAAAACGCAAAAATATAAGATCCCCAAAATAAAAGATCGAATCAAAAAATGAGCAAAAAAATTGTACTACAGGGCCGGTGAGATGGCTCAGCGGCTTAAGCGCCTGCCCGGCAAGCGCGAGGGCCCGAGTTCAACTCCCGGAACCCACATACGAAAAAGGGGCCGGTGATATCACTCAGTGGCACGGGCGCCTGTTGGCACGTGAGGTCCTGAGGTCGACCCCCCGGTACCCACAAAAAAAAAAAAATTTGTACTACAGTACTTCAGAAAAAGTAGTACAAATGGCCAATAAATAGATAAAAAATTATGTGCATCTTTGGCCATAGAAGAAATGCAAATCAAAACAACATTGAGATTACATCTTACTACAGTAAGAATGTACTACAGTACTTCAGAAAAAGTAGTACAAATGGCCAATAAATAGATAAAAAATTATGTGCATCTTTAGCCATAGAAGAAATGCAAATCAAAACAACATTGAGATTACATCTTACTACATTAAGAATGGCTGTCAGGAAGTATCCGCAAACAATAAATACTGGTGAGGTTTTGGGGGAAAAGGAACCCTTCTACATTGCTGGTTGGAATGTAAATTAACAAAACTATTATGGAAATCACTATGAAGATAAAATAAAGTTTTTGCAAATGGGAAGGGGACAATGAGTGAGAAGGAGCAGGGAAGCAAGGGAGGGGTAGGGGATTAAAAAAAAAAAGAATTACAATGATACATATACCATGGTACATATACCATGATAATGCAATTATCATGTACCATAAACATGTACTAATAAAAACAATTCAATTTGATCCAGCTATTCCCATATAGGTCCCAAAAGAGTTACAGATATCATATTACAGTGATACAAGCATACCTAGGTTTATAGCAGCAAAATTTACAATAGCTAATTTGTGGAAGCAGCCTACATATACTCCTCACCAGAGGAATGGATAAAGAAAATGTAGTATATATACACCATGAAGTACTACTCAGTCATAAAGAAGGATAGATTTCAGTCATTTCTAGGAAAATGGTTAAAACATGAGACTATGATGCTAAGTGAAATAAATAAGATACAGAAAGTTAAATATCATAAGCTTTATATTGTATGGAAAACTCAAAATTTAGATAATTTAAAGAGCAAAGTAAGAGAGAATTGGTAGGAAACAGGGAGGTGGATATTGTGTGGAGATGGGAAAAGGATACAGGGAATGACAGAAGGTGAGGGGGAGGACAGAGTAAAAATGATCAAGATGCAATAAATATGTCTATGTAAAAATTTCCCAAATTGAATGTAAACATTATGTACTGCAAACATTTAAGAATAACAATTATAACATAGGGAAACAACTTAAGGACACAGGTGCCATTTAAAATGGCAAAGCTGAATGAATTTGCAACCAGACCCCTTAAGGACAATAACATTCTGCATTAAACCGCATCTAAATGCTCATTTCTAAACTTCTCTCTATATTTTTCAATTCCCTGACCCAGCTTTCCATATTGTTTAAAATAGTTTGAGCCTGACTTTTCAGTTTTGGAAAACCCAGTCATGTGAACTCATATAAAATCTGTGGCCTCAACAAAACCTCTGTTAGCCAAGTTTTCATGTGGTTTCTAATATTATTTATAATTTGCCTTGTTCCAAGACTTAGTATGGGATTTCTAAATAGTTCTTTGAGTACAGCTAAAAAATACATAACAATGTTTTGTAAACAGAAGTACTACATAAATCTAAAGTATGACTTTTCACAAAGCAATCAGTCATAAGGAAATACATTGATCTATAGTTCTTGACCTATTTGAGTTCAACAAACTAAGGGAATATGTGAGCCTTTCCTTAAATACTGAATATGTACATACACATAACTTTTACATATTTTCAGAGTTCATGGATGAAATATTTAGGCTATCTATTATTTTTTAGGATTAATTTTTATGATTGGTTCTCAATTTATAGGTCTACAGACCTATAACTTTGCAAAAACGTTAAATACTACATATTTTCTTAAACACCAGTGAGCTCCAATAATTCTTTTGTTGAGTAGAACCTATTAGGAAACTCCTGCATCTAAGCCATGTTAAAATTCAGCCAAATTTCCATTGTAATAAGGCCGTAATTAGGGATGTTCGGCTCAGGTCAACTCTCCCTTGCTTGCTTTCTATGCTGCCTCATATCTCTCTTAACATTATTTCACAAAACTAAGCGTAACAATAAGGGAAAAGACCCAGGTTCCAGTAGGATTTTCTTTCCCCCACCTCAGAAAAATCTTTGGGCTCCACTCCATAAAATAACTGCACTAATATAAATGCCAATATTTGAATATAAAAATGTAATTAAACAGACAAAGTGGGAGAAAATTTTGATGAGCATCTAAAATGCAGAGGGAGATGGAAAAGACAACAGTAATTAAACTGAAGATCTTTTTTGTGGGACAATTTTATATCCATTTAGAAAAATTTCAGAGATTTTTATGGTTTCATCTTCCTTACAATCAAACTAGAGAAAGAAAGGAGAAGCAGAAAGATAAAGGAAAAAGAATGGGGTGGTAGGTTTAACCTGATGGAGAAATATTTTTATTTCCCCTCTTTAATCCATTATAAACTTTGTGTCAGAAAAACCTTTGGCACAAAAGAACATCAGTAAATCTATGATTTGATCTGTGCAAAGACCTGAAGTTTTAGAGTGAGGAATAATTTTGAGGTTTAGGTTTATTGGCTTCTTTCTGTGTCATGGAATATTTACTAATTGATTTCTAACCACTATCCTTCCACTATCCCTGTCTTTACTTTTGCTTCCCTGTTTCATAGTCTAGCCTCAAAATCTTCCTCTTTGCCTGTGTTTCCTGAGTCATGGTGAAATCATCCTGTATGTTCTTCCCTAATGAACCCTGCCTGACACAGTCTTCCTCAGATAGTCAGTTTCTCAAGTTTTTGCCTCAATCCCACAGCATTGTGGAGGACACTGACTGCCATAATTAATATTGCAACTTGGTCTCATGCTAGTATCTCATGCTGCTCTGAATTTTCTTATCTTTTCCTTTAGTCTATATCACTTTTACCACTCCACATGATATCAATATACTGGTGCTCCTCCACCTATGATGGATTAAGATGAAGCCACGAGGAATATAAAATATCAGCAACTGAAGACACATTGAATAAAGCTAGCCTACTAAACATCTAAGCTTAGTGACATAGTTCCCTATAGATTATGGAAACATATTTGCCTGGAGAGTTTCCTCTTAAGATCTTGTGGTTGACTGGGGGCTGCTGCTCACTGCCCTGCCCAGGCCACCATAGCATCATGACAGTGTATTGTACAATGTATTGGTAGCACAGAAAAAGTTTAAAATTCGAAATGCAAGTATGATTTCTACTGAAAACATTCAGCTTCACAACTCCATGCAATGGAAAATCCTGAGACAAATAACTATAAATCAGAGACCAGGACATTTATACCTGTAAAAATTGTATTTATTGTACCATTTACTGGCAGATTACAAACTCTAGAGAGCTAAGAGAGGTTTCTTTCTTTGATTTCCTTCTGGCCTCCGTCAATGAAAAGAATGCCTTGGCACATAGTAGAAACTCAATGCATATTTTATTTAAATAATTAAATACAATAATTTTCATGAGATTTTTATATCTAGAAATTAGGCAAAGTAATATATTCTCATAAAGTTTTCTACACATTAAAATAATATGCTTAATGATGCCCATCAAATAGTTAATCATTCTTTTCTTCTTCTCTACCCTTCTAAATTCATTGTTAGAGATTTGACAGGCTGATAATAATTGTGTTTGAGAAGCCAGATTCTTCATTTTCTGCCATTTATATTGCTTGGGAACCAGCAAGGCTACTACTCACATATCAAGTGTTAGGTCTTGGACACAAATTCAACATATGAGTTTTCAAGGGACAGGCTTGGTGGAAGATGAAGGTTTTAAATGGAAAAGTCAATAGAAAAAAATGAAATGTTAAAATGAAATAGGTACAAGTGCTATTTAAATAGTTCTGTTTAAATTAACCTTCCCAAATCCTGTTACTCCTAAAATGGGAAGGTCAATGAGCAACTGAGATCAAGGAAATAGTTGTTAGAATTCAATGGAAGCTAATTTAGGCCAAGAGTTGTATTTGAGGAAATTTCATTCCTGGAAGAATAAAGATTTTTATGGCTTCTCGAATAAGTATTAAATGTTGTCTCTCTGTTTCTTATTTCTACACAAGCATAAGTCAGGATCAGAATGATTCAGTACCTGATATTAGGAGTTCTCACATAGATTGGTCTTGTGACTGAGACAAAAGCAAAGAATGTGCCGTTTTCAAAATATCTCCCACTTTAGGGTTACTTTCGGGGAGATAAGTCCTGGTGATGTTTAGAAAGACAAAGTAGGGGGAGAGCACAAGTCACTCCAAGACAAAGAAGAAAGGTGCAATTCATAGAACCAACCAGACAGAAAGGAAAAGAGGCAGCATGTGGATGGGAGGGTAAACAGCATGTGGTTGGAGGTTTCCCTCACTAGAATGATTCTCCTGGTTTTTCACTACTTTACTTTTTTATATTAACTTTGATCATGCTCTTTCTGCCAAGTAAAGAGCTCTTTGTTTTGTTTGTGTATATGTGCGTGTAACAGTATATTCTCCTATTGTTTTGGAGTTTTGAATCATAGTTAATTTTTACCTGTACAACATATATAGCAGAAACAACCCATCTTTTCCTAATATTAGCAGGGTTTAATATTTTTCTATTACTGTTATATTAACAATTGTTTTGATTCAAGATAATGACTACTCTGTATGAAGAACTGTCCAAGAACCAACTGACTTGGTCTTCATTACTATACCTAGATACAGATTTTTTATATGCTATGTGTATGTATTCATTACAGTTGTATAAATATAGATATTGAATGTTAGATAAGTTAAGTGACTTCCACCAAGTCAAACAGCTAATATGCAGCAGTGTGGCAGAGCCAGTTCAGCCCATCTTTAATTCTGGAGCCCTTAACTTTAATGGGATGCTAGTTTTCTAAAACCACAGAGTTGACAGAACAGATTTTTGAGTTGGACTGCGATGAACAAGAATGAATGATAAATTGTACCATTTATGGAGAAGAGAGACAATAAGACAAACTTGTTAAGTCCTAAAGAATTACATTATGTTGCTTAGTTTTGGAACATTTCCTTCCACTATCACACTAAAATATGAAAATGATCTTCCCCAATAAATCTACAATTATATCCAAATCATGATTTGTCAGTTCCACCATTGTCGTCTACTAATTGCATTTCCCTGTGTACCTTCTGAATAAGTACTACCTATGTTTATTTTCAAGAGGGAAGAGGGTTTACACAGAGGGAACACTTGGAACTAATTAAAGAATGTATAAATGGAAATCACAAAGCACATTCTTGTCCATTTTACTCTGAATTTTAGTTGTGATAAATCATATATAATACAAGAGCAAGAGTTAGGGAAAGTTCAGCAAAAATCATTTGAACTTTCAGTAAGAGAGTGTTAGAGCTCTCTCCTCCATCACTCCATTAAGCATCTCATTATCATTAACTCTTTGTCAGTTTTAAAAATTTTCTTTTCATCTAAACACCACTTCACTCTGAACCAACAAATGCAATTTTGACCTCATTAACCTCCACACTGGTGTTAACCTTAGAATAATAATGAGTTAAAACTGATCTCCATATATATTGTGAGCTGACTCTGATTTAATTTAGATAGTTGAGATTCCTGGCCGTGGCCATAGATTGTACCCACAAACTAGGTCAAACAGCATGTCTTGGAGACCTAGAGTCCCTGTAAACTCAATGCAATAAATAAATAAGTATGGATCACATTCATTAATAAAAATAACAACAGAAGTAAATCTGTGTTGTAATGGAAAGAGGCTTAATGATGAATCAGTGTTAATCAAGTGGAAATATAGAGAAAGAGGTAGACTTGAAGGTACTTATAAATTTTTTACTGTGATAGAAGTTTAAAATACCAGTTGCAAATTTTGTTATTATAGGGCTGATAGATATAGCAAAATGAACATAGAAGATTCCCAGTTATATCTGAATTTTTGAGAAGAAAATAATATTATTTAGTATAAGTCCCACATGGTACTTGAGAAATACTTATACTGCAAAGCATTTTTTTGTGTTAGCCTAAAATTCAAATTTAACCAGGTATATTGAATTTTGTCTGTCTGTCATAGTTCTGTACTAGGTGTTGTTTTAGGGTTTGTGATTAGCTGCACCTTCACAATTATCTAGGCAAAAGTAAAATAAGTTCTTCCTCTATGACCATACATGAAGTGTAATGGAGAGTCAGGTTGATGCTTTAAGTATTTCAACATCTGCCAGATTCTAAGAGGGACAATGAAAAGTTACCTGTAAAAGAATAGACTTTTGTTTCTCTAGTGCAATAGATTATTTAGTCCTATATTTTATCAAATGGTACTACTGAGAAAACAGGTCAATATCTTTTTCCTTATGATCCATTTAGCATTGACAAAAATTATGATATATTATAGGAGGAAGAGAACACACCTTAATTTTGCACAAGTCTCTTTCTCTCTCTCTTTTTTTTTTTGTGTGTGTGTACCAGGAATCGAACTCAGAACCTCGCACTTGACAGGCAGATACTTATGCCACTGAGCTATCTCACCGGCCCAAACCTTGCTTTTTCAAATGAAGAACTAAAGGCCTGAGACACTTAAGGGATTTGTCAAAGGTCACACTGTAAATGACAGTGATTCTGTGACATCCCCATGCTTTAAGCCTAATATAAGTATATTATCACCTAATCCTCACCCAAAATCTGAGAGGTAGTGACATTATTACAATTTTATAGATGAGAAAATAATCTGAGTAAATTAACTTTTCTTGAGAAAGCAGAGCAGAAAGTATCAAGCTTGAGAGCTGAAATTAAAATCGTCTAAATCTTGAGCCCATTCCATCTTAATCTTTACAAATATCTCACCTCTTTGTTCTCCTTCCTCTCTCTGACACACATATACACCCACAGTCACACACATAATGCCGACCTCTTAATGGGCATGATTATATCTATTGGATGATATACCTATGAGGAGACTAAATTAAAAATTGTGAATTTCTTGACAGAAATCTAGTGTAAAGAGAGAAATAAAATGTAGATGGGCTAGATGTGTCATTTCCACACAGGTATATCGGGACTTCAAACAAGGGCAGAATGCCTGGGTTAGCATGGGACTTCTCTCTTCTTGGTGTCACCCCTATTCTATTATGTTTTTTTCCAGTCCTGAGTTCCATTTCATGAACAAAGTTTTCAGTACAACACTAAGAATTATTAAATTACCTGCATTTTAATACATTGCAATTGTAGAGTAGTTTTATATTCATAATTTAATTGAATAGAAGATGCAGCATTCTCATATTCTTTCCAATCTCATTCATACACAGCTGCCCCACTATTAAGGCCTTTCACACAGTGCTACCTTTATTGCAATTGCTGATTCTCCATCGACATATCAATATCACACAGAATCCATAGTTTAAATAGGGCTTCACTTTTGGTGGTGTGCATTTATGGTTTTGACAAATGTATAATGCCACATATCCACTATTACACTTATTGCCTATATTTAAAGGTCATTTTTCAGTTAGTAATGGCACATAAAACTAGAATATGACTTTGAAGATACTGCATATTTTCATGCTACCAGAAATTATGGGCTATAAAAGATTTAATGAAGTGCTTGAGTAGGAATTGATAAAATTGGTTAAAAGCAATCAGTATTAGCTAATAGCCAGAGCTTTGACAACTTCTGCTAGATTTCTAAAAAGTATCTTAAAATTTGCTTCACAAAAAATAGATGATTTTCCAGCATTAAGTGTGTTTAAACATATAAATAATGAATTTCCATGGGAGTAGAGTGAGTCTAAATTGTATGCCAAATGTAAATTTTTGCATTAGTAAATATTATTTGCTCATTGTAGAATTATAAACATTTAATATATTGAGGGAAAATAGCAAATTTTATATTTACCACAATCAGAAGGAAAACTTTTTCATTTTGATTTCTCAAAAATAAAATTGTTCAACTAAGAAAGTTCATTTGTAGAACAATAACTTTCATTAAACTAAAATCTCTTCTTCTTGTACTAAGAAAGCTCAATTGGTCACTTTACTCTGAATATACTGTAAGTTCTAAAAATCAATGGAGGTGACCAGAGGACTGGGTGGAAGTGGCGGGAGGAGGGAATGGGAAGAGAATGGTCAACAGAAATAAGGTTATAGCTAGATAGAAGGAATAAGTTCTGGTGTTCTTCTTCACGGTAGAATGACTAGAGTTAACAATAATGTATATTTCAAAATATCCAGAAGAGATAATTTTGAATGTTCTCATCACAATGAATTGATAAATCTTTAAGGTAATGGATATACTATCAGCCTGATTTAACTATTGCACAGTAAATATGCATACTGAAACATCATACTTTACCCCACAAATATGCATAATTATGTGTCAATTAAAAACAAAATTTACAAGAAGGAATATATGGATCATCTTACTTTGAATGGTGGGAAAAGGACAACTCTCTATACTTAAAAATAGTTTTGAATTTTTATTAGAGTATTGATAAAATGTTTTAGCTTCTCAAAATCCTTTTTCTTTTCTAATATATTTTTACCAGCTTAATAAATGAGCCTCTGGAATATCTGGGGAAGTCATGAACTTTGAATGAAACTACATCAGGCTTTATTGTATATGACCGACATTGCTGGCTCAGGATTTCTGAGCAAAATAAAGTGATATAATTAGAGAATAAAAGGGCTAACAGAAATACTAGTAGTGGCCCTATCAGTCCAATTATTAACTGATGGCTGTTTCCATCCCATTGATTAATCCTAAAGATGATATCACCAAAGACTATCTCAGATCATTCAGTTTATCTCCACCATCACTTCTGTTCCCAACCAAACCTTTCATCTCCCACCTGTCCAGCAATGGCTTCTTATACAAGCTCCTCACAGCCCCTCCTGTACATCTCTTATTCCCCAAATCCAACTCTTCTGCAGTTGGCTGCAAGTGTGAGCATTATAAAGTACCCTTTGGCTGAAGTTTTTAATGTCCCCTATTATCCCTCAGGATAAGGTTAAAAAAATTCCCTGCCCTGTAAGCCCCTGAATGATTTGCCACCCACTTTTTAAAACCATGATTGTTTTACTATAACCACCTCCTAAATTACTAAACTCTACGCTCATTAGTCTTCTGCTCCTTTAACTCATGGAGAGCTTCTACTTCCATGACATACTGTTCAACTTTCTTCTTGTCTTTTAGTACTTGAGAGTATTTTTAGCATCTTTTAAGTCTCACTGAATGCCTCTCTCCCAGAGCATCCTCCTGACTTCCTAAGAGGGAGGCTTGGTAACCCCAGTAAAATCTCACAGAACCCTGAAGTTTCTTTCATAGCACTTACTACAATTTTAATCAAACAGTTATTGTTGTACTGGTAAAATATATATTCTTTTACTAAGCTCCCTGAAATCCTCTGTGACTTGTTCATCACCGATTTCTCAAACATGTTGTCTGAAAAATTATAATAACCTGAAGACACTGGGAAAACCCTGTGGCACAGGGGATATCCTCAATCAATTCACTCAGAAAAATCTACGGGCTGGTGTACCAATATTTTTTAAAGCTCCCTAATATATTAAGTTAAAGCTCTACGAGTGGTTCAAATGGAATTCCAGGTCAGGAACATCTGGCTTGACTCAGAACTTGTCATGAACTAGATGCTGAAGAAACATTTTAATATTTGTTTTTGTTTTTTTTGTGGGTACCGGGGGTCGAACTCAGGACCTCACGCTTGCCAGACAGGTGCTTATGCCGCTGAGCAATCTCACAGGCCCAACATTTTAATATTAAAAGACAACCCAACTAGAAATATGAAGATAACCTCAATACATGAGGCTCATAGAGAAGTGAAATAAGTAACCAAGTTTAAATGCACCAGAAAATGTTGAAAAACCTTTTATGCACTAGTTTAGCTTTGGTCTAAAAAGTAAAGATAAAAAAGGAAAATTGATCATCATCTTTATTCTCTAAAAAAGAAATCTAAATGAAGCTGTATCATACAAGTAAGTAGAGTACGTTTAACCACCAAAAGAAGATTTTAAAAACTTGTAACAAAGGAAAGAGTCATCTCCCAGCAGAAAAGGAAATGATCATTTGGATGGAGGAGCAGCAAAAGTTACAGAGAAATGACAGAGGTACAAGAATCAGGGTCACCTGTGTCTGCATAGCTTCTCTAACAAGACTGGAAGTGGAGCCTTCTCTGTAGACATGAGTTAAGTGTTCTTTTCAGGAAAATCTTGCCCACAAAGGTAAAACTGTAAACCAATAGATAGTTTCCCTGTTTGCGTCAGTAAATTTTTCAAAATTGGTCCTACAAATTAATATATCTGAACAGTTTGCACATCTTGGCAAATAGTTCTATCAGGAATTTTGCTCTCACTTCAAGTGTCTCGCCTGCCATGACGACCACTTGTAAGCTATTATACAATACACTTCACCTTATCTTAATTAGCCCCTGGCCAGGAAACACGTGTTTCAAGTTTCTTATGCCCAACCCTCTAATCTCTCCTGACTTCCTCATTTTAAAGCTCTATCAAGAATGAGAAATCTTTATGCAAAGTCTTTTGTCATACACCACTTCTGTGCTTTTCACATTTTTAAATTTTTATTATGTTTGCAGCACATAGTGATTACTTTTATCAAGGTATTTATACACATTAAAGTACTACTCTGCCATAAAGATAAACTTCAGGCATTCACAGGAAAATGGACACATCTTGGGACCATAATATTACATGAAGTAAATTAGACACACAGCTTAAGTTTCACATGGTTTCTCTTATATCAGAAACTCATATGTAGAGAGAGATATAGAGACAGAGAGACAGAGACAGAGACAGACAGAGAGACAGAGACAGACAGAGACAGAGAAAGTAAAATAAAAGATAAACAGGAAGTGGGGAGATCTTTGTCAAATGGATAGAGAGGAACAAGAGATTGAGTGGGGGGGGAAGGGTGAGAAATAGAGTGGAGAAATAATTGAAGAGAAAAGGAAAATAAAGCTTTTGCAAATGGGAAAAGGACCAAGATTTGGAAGGAGAAGGGAGAGAGTGGAGGGATAGGGGGAAAAAGCAAATAAGATGAATTATGCACATTTACCAACTCACTAACCAAATTTAAAAACCTGCAACCTTGATGGAAACTCATCTTGCTAATATGGACACTACTTTTTCTCTCTCTTGTCTGCAGCATAGATAAACAATAAGTAAAAGATAATGACGATGGTTTGTATTTCACTTCTAAGCCAGGACTGTTATTGCATGTGCATAGGAATTCAACAAATGGCATGTCATGACACAGGGGATGTACCTACATGAATCCACGAGAACAGATCTTGTCCACAACTGGAAAAGCCCTCTGCCCCACGAAAAGTAGAGTAGCACATTAGAGAGATTGTCTTTCAATGAAGTCTAATCTCTCTCCCTGTGAATATAATATAACATAGTGCAGAGTTTTCTTGGGCCCTGGTCATCTACTAAGAAGTAGGGTAAAGATGCCTTGTTCTAGCCATAGGTATAAACTACTTTTCATTTTCAAGATGCTTATGTTGATATCATGATTGCTTAGGACTCAAAGGGAAGGTACAGTAGCAGTTTTCATTTAGCCAAAATAATTATACAGTAAAAACAAGACAAAAATGTTAGGTTTTTGGCTCAAATTCTATTACTCTAGTCACATATCTTAACAAGGGCATTCAAAACAAATTCAAACAAATTACTCCCCTGAGCAACCCTTCAGAAATTATTTCCTAAGAGCCATGACACATCACTTTTATCAACATCCTAGCCTCCACTGATGTGAACGTTTTATTTCATGCTTTGAGAAAAAAGTTACTGAATTGTGATTACTGTTTTTCATCTAATTTATCTGTAGATGTCAGTTTAACAAGAAATCATTTTTCTCTTTCTCTACCTCCTTTTTTGTTCCTTCCCTCCAAAAAAACTGCAAAAGGTTTAACTAATGTTTAGTCTAACTCATTGTTTTCTTTCACCATTATGAAACATGTCTTTGAAATAATACACACACATATATAATTTTGCTTACCAAATTGGTTTAGTTTAGGCTTTCTCTTTTTAAGATGATAATTGTGTTTCAAAGTTTAAAAGTTTCTCATACATGTAAATAACAAAATTATGAAACTATTCATTAAATAAAAACTTACTTCATCTTTCAAAGCATTTGTGTTCCTTCAGCAAGTTTATTGAGCTTCTATCTTTTATTTTACTAGAGAATGTGGTAAGGGCTGAGCACTAGGAGGGATGAACACTTCATATTGCTGAATTTATTCATCATAGTAAATGTACATCTACCCCAGTGGTACAAATGTCATCATAGCTGCTGGTCCACACTAATTTCACACCTATCATTACACACAATTTTACCACTCTCTATTTATTATCTTGCTTCTCTTTAATAGTCTTAAGATTATACTACCCAAAATCAAGAAAAACAAAAAAAAATTCTTCAACTTTTATCTCCTAATTTTGTTTGTTTGTTTTTGCCAAATAATTTGCTTTTCTTTACTTCTTGGCTATTCATTATGAGGGCAGTATTCATATGCACAGGAATTCACATATGTGCACATACATATGTACATATATCATGATATATGAGGGTAAGGTAAAAAAGTTGAAGAAGTTAAAAAATAAAACAATGTTCTTTTATGAACTAAAGATTAGACATTTTGCTTTGGGTAGAAGTGACTGATCTAAGACTCAGGGATACAGAAATAGGTGTGAGCTCAGTAAAAAGTATTCTCATAATTAAAGCAATCTAACACAGGAAATGTGACTTTTGAAGTTTTTGTCTCTGGAGATACGGGGATCAGGCAGGTAGCTATTTAGTGAGCATGTCCAACTGAAAGAACAGAGCGGAGAACCAGATTAAGTTTTTTTTTACTAAAGCATAAGATTTTATTACTGTTATTATTTATTACTTATATTATTTTATTATTATTTTCTGTGCTACAATTTGAGCAAGTGGCATCTGGTACCTGTTTTAGAAGTACAGTTTGAGTATTTCTGTCCACTGCATCCTGGTACTGAAGTCACCAAAAATCCCACAACACAGTCAAGCACTGTGTGGAACAAGGCTGTGCTCACAGAGAAAAGACACAGCAAGATCAGCTGCAATGGCAGATTTCTGTCCAACTGAAGTGGATCCTTTCCTGCATCGGATATGAGGCAACTGGCCTAACCTCTCCTCACACGCCTACACCTGAAGAACCTAATTCCCTCCCGACAGGAAGCAGCTGTACTAATGGCGTTGGCCACGTGGCATATTTGCATTTTATAAGCAGAATAAAGGAGTGCAGATTGACAATGAAATAGGGAGACCTGTTCTCACAGGTGTCGTGTCCAGCACAGCCGAGAAGGCCCCGTGTCTCTCAGTAAGAAGTGTTCCAGGACCAAAGCCCGTGCTTACCAAGCCACAAGAGAGGCAAAAGACAGCATGAGACTGCTTTTCCCAGGAGCTCCATTAGATAACACTAAATAAATAGCACAGTTCTCCTCTGAGTTCATTTCAGAGAAAGACTGGATTTTTTTAACACTCAGAGTATTTGATGGGTAACAGTAATTACTAGAATTCATTACACTGTTTTGTTATTCTGTATTCATTTTTCACCCTTTTGTTGATAACAGATAACCCTGGGTCTTTCATTTGTGATATTGATACCAAGTGTACTCTTTAAATAAATTTGTTTGCATAAAATATAAAATAGTTTTAAAATATTAAGTAAATGAGAGTATAAATGGGAATGGTTATGTCCAGAAAATGTAAAGTAGTATTCAGACGGTGAAGTCTGGGAAATGCTGAACTGCATTGTAAATGAAGTACCTTAATTCTGAAGTTGTGTAACTCAAAGTGCAGGGCATTATGTTGTTCTGTACAGAGGTTTGTGAAAGATATTTCTATTGGTGTCAGCCCTTAAAATTTTACAACTTGCCAGGCATGGTGCCACACGATTGTAATCCAAGCACTCGGGAGGCTGTGACAAGAGGATCACCGCAAGTTCAAGGCCAGCCTGGGCTACACAGCAAGACCCTGTCTCAAAAAATTACAACTTAATTACATATACAATTAGCAATTCAATTACAATTTAACTAACAGTAAAACTGTTGTGAAAAGTTGTTCAAACTAGCCTCAAGTATATGATAGAAATACCCAAGTATGTCTTTTGAATGGGAGGGGAGCTATTTTTTTATAACAGGTCTCATCTGTAACCATTCGTTTAAAGTGACCATACAGGCTTATTCCAGAGATAGACTTAAAATTTAGTACAATATATTCTCCATACATAAAAATCATATTTATTACATTTAATCAGTCAGTAAAATGGTACCTTGAGGAAGACAAAATAAACTAAATAAATTAAAAAAATATATTGTATAGACTCTGTACCAGTCAGGGCTCTCTAAAGAAACACAACATTAGGGTAAGCATGAGTTTGTATATCTAAGAGATCCACTTTAAAGAAATGGCTAATACAATTGTGAAAGCCACCAAGTCAAATCCAGAAAGTAGGACAGCAGACTAGAAATTCATACCAAGGTTAGTACTATAATTTTAAGTGAAATCTATACCACAGATTCCCAGGCTAGAAAATTAAGAGAAAATTTCTACTTTCCAGTCTTGAAGCAGAATTTTTCTTTTTTGGGAAACCTCAATTTTTGTTCTTAAGACTTTTGAATTGATTAGATGAGGCCCAGTCACATTATCAATGGTGATCATAAAACAAATATATAGACATTCTTTTCAATTTGACAAAAGTTATTTTGACATCAATGCAATCAGCATTACTCTGAGTTGTGGAAAAAAGTGTTCTGAAAATTTTCAGGATTTCTCCCTTAAGCAAAAGCTTCAGTCATTAATACAGTACTAGCACAATTTCTACTTTGGTAAAATCTCATTTTATTCTATTGAGAATCCAAGAGATCAGAGAGACCAATGGGGAAAAGGAGGATTTATTTCCAGGATTTGAGTTGAACATTGATCCAGCTGAAATCATGTCCAAAGTGCTGGGCCCTAGAACAAAGGAAAGGTTCTAGTTTTAAATATTTGGCTGAGGGGGTTGGTCTTTAGAAACTGGGGGTGGGTGGGGCACGCAAGTGTTCAGAAGCAAGACAAAGCAATTAATAAGTTAGCCTTGAAAGAAGACAAAGCCTTATGTATCCTGCGAGAACAAAATGACATAAACTCTGTTTACAGGATATAGTTCCCTGTCTTATCTGTACCAGAACAAGAAATTAAAGCTACAGGGGAAGATGGGGAGAGTTGGGGGGGGAGGATTGTTTTTTAAGTCCTGCTTAAATTCCACTACTAGAACATATTTGCTCATCACAGCACACCACCTCTACTCAAATGAGAAATTTTGAAATGTTGAAATACTTGATATAGGTTATAGTGTTCATTTTCTAATTTGTCTTTATTTATAATTTACAATACAAGTTTTGCAAGGTTTTTGTATTATATCTGAAAAGTATATACAATTCATTAATTCATAAATTTCATAATCATTTTGAAATGATTTTTCAAAATTAAAATATTTTACCCATGCAATGTGGACCTATTTCATTTTAGATGATATTAGATTTTCTTTGGTTAAAAGTACTAAAATTTAAAATCACCATTATGTAAAACTCAGACTTTAAGTAAAAGTATCAAAACTACCCTCTTTTAAAAGTTTGTTGACATTTGTTTAAATGATTTCAGATTTTTTTATGAAAATATGCAAATAGATCTACTTATATATTGCATTTATTTATGGCTAGATGGGTAAATGAATGAATAGGTGGTGAAGAGATAGAAGAAGAAAAACCCAAGGAGATAGTCAAATACAGAAAAATGGGGTCATACTACAATAATTTTAAAAGCTCCAAGGTTAACATAATCTTACTTAAACAAATGAAGATATTAAAGCGATGATGGAGTAATCAACGAATTGCAAATGCCCAACACCACAAAAGAAAACTTCTAAAACTAATGCTGCGGGCTGGTGAGATAGCTCAGCGGCATAAGCGCCTGCCTGGCAAGCGTGAGGTCCTGAGTTCGACTCCTGGTACGCACATAAAGGAAAAAAGGGCCGGTGATATCACTCAGTGGCACAAGTGCTTGCTGGCAAGTGTGAGGTCCTGAGGTCGACTCCCAGTACCCACATAAAAAATTAAAAATAAAAATAAAACTAACCTTGCAAAGTTAATGAAAGTGTGACTATAAACAGGAAGAAATACAGTATCCTTAATTTTACTAACATTACATTATCATTGTTGGACCACATCTAGCAAGTGAGACCCAGCACTGATTTGAGCAAGAAAGGCAAGTGCTGAGAATCACTGAACCATTTACATATGTTTCAGGTGCGTGCTTTCTCTCCTGGCAAACAGAAAATATAAAATAATTTCTCAGTGGAGTGGGGGGGGCTATTATAAGTGCTCTGCAATTTTGTTGAATTGAAATTTTAACACTTCAACTGACCTCTAGAACTGACCTACCCAGGGTCACTGCTGTAAGTACATTCAACGTTACACAGTTGTCAGAAAAATCTTGGAATGCAGGATTGCTACTGTATTTCTGCACATATATATTTGACCTTAGGACAATCAACTGGTCAGGTGAGAATTTCCTCAGCTTCAATAAGGATTACTAGAGGGCTAAATTATGTAACACACCCAATGTCTGGAAGATTAAAAAAAAATTGAATAACTATCACTTAAAAGAGTTCTAGTGATGATCTGAGTAAGTATCTTTATTACTGAATCTGTGAAATACCTTCAGATAAAGTTCAATTATATCTGAAATTGTAGGCTACATTCTCAATGGAGTTTAATTATGAATTGGGTGAGCATCATGAATAACTCCTACTAAAATAGATTCACTTCTGTTCCACATTGGGAATGAAGACGTATTTGTAAAAACAGGTAGGCAAAACCTTAGGATCCTATAATTAGAAAGTAACTATATTTTATGATGCTTCATACAAGTTCATTATTTAACATCATATGGAACATTTGTAGGCAAATTCCCTTTGGCTGTATATTTTGCAAATATACTGACAAATGTCAGCAATTTGCATGTTACAAATATCTTCTTTTAGTTAGAATTTCAAATAGTTTGGTTACAACATTGTACTCCCTGCATTCTACAAAGACTTGGTATAAATGGTTTAACTATGATTTACAGTTTGCAAAGTACCCTAACAATCTATGTGAAGCTTGAGATAATATTCAGACCTGCAAAGATGTAGAAGTTAGAACATCATCAGGCAAATGAATGTAAAGAGAATGTTATGAGTTTCTTTTCACTCTGGAGCATGGCAATATTCCCCTCCCCATCCCAACTGACAACTCATATAAAGACACTGAAAAAGGCTCTAAGTACCACATCTCTACTCTCTGTTCCACCTTCTTGAAGTCCAAAGGAGTTCACTGCCTCTTGTGACTCCAGTAGAGAGGACTAAACCAGTGTAATGGACCAAGGGCAAGAAGAAGGCACTAGCATTTACTAAACATCTAAATTGTAGCCCAGTCAAGTTCTTTACCTTTATGATCTTGGATAATCTTCATCAACATACTATAAATTTCTCCAAAATCCACATGAATAAAGAAAGCATTAGAAACATTGAGATTTTCATGGAGGCAAAATACAAATAGTTTCTGGCCTTGGATTTCCACTCAAGCTGTAACTCATAATAACATCAAAATGAACATTGTGTACATTTCATTATGTCAGAAAAGACTTTGTAATCATGTTGAATTGATTTTGTCCTTAAAATATTTATTCATACAATGTGAACCCATTACATGTGTCAAAAATAATTTTTCTATTGTTTTTAAAAAAATAACACAAAAAATCATAATCATGTAAAATTGAAATAATGCATCAAACTGCCCTTCTGACTACACTGCTCTGATTCTGTAATAGGAAATAATGCCCATAAAATGTCCACAGCAGTCTTTCATGATAAATAATTAAGAAAATAACCAAATGTTTTTATCACAGTTAATAATTTATGTAGTCAAAATTTGATTTCAGATTATATCTGCTCTTCCTTTTAGATTATAAAAGACAATCCTCATGAAATTAAGGAATGTATTTCTGTTTGTGTTGTATTACCAGTTCCTAATACAGTCCTTGGAATGGAGTTTTGTTCAGATAGATACACAGTAAATAGATAGAAAGCACTAAGGACATGGCAGCCATGTGTCCCATCTGGACATGAGTTAAAATCTTTTGTGAAATATTGCATGTAGGGATCTTTACCTTGATTGGTTGCCATCTCCCCACCTCCTTCTTCCCACTCTTGCCCTCACTCTCTTACTTTCTGCTTGTAGCTCAACCTCTATCCTGTTGCCTGCCTTCCCACAGACCCAAATTGTCCCAAATGTGGAGGCAAGGAATGAAATTTACGTGGTCTCCAAAACTGAAACCCAAATGAAACAATGAGTAATATTCAGAGAGTGTCCCAATGTCAAATTAGAAACACACTACTGATAAAACTGGATCAGAGGATACACCTAAAAGCAAAGGTCAAAACTGGACTTGCTGCTTTTTCTTTAGTCTCAAATAGAAAGTGCTAGAATTCCCTTCTGAGGGTGCAGATCTAAAGGTTCCTGAAAGGATTTGGTAGCCTCTGTTAGTAGGAAAGATTAGATTTTGGACGCAGTGGGCTTGAAAAGTCAAATAAAGCAATCTCCGCAATTTAAACTAAGTATGGTGAACAGATTTTCAAGTGCAGAATCTTTATCCTATGGGAGAGAGAGATAAGGCAGCAGCAGCTGGAAAAGACACTCTAGAAAAACATCTATGTTAAAATAGCCTAAACTAAGTAAACAGTAGTTTCGGGGGAGACAAATTCTAAGACACAATTCAAAGTGAACCAGAATTTGTGCAGGCTTGGCCAGAAGTATGCAGCAGATGGATATGCAGAGATAAGGGACTTTTGGGGCCACAATCCCAAAACCTCCCAGAATACATGGTTAAAGATTAAAGATAACCTACAAGTCTAAAAGTACAAGTAGGATTAAAACACATTGCCTTAAGGAATGTATGCCTGGCCTTTGTCCTTCCCTTACTCTGATTAATTGCTTAGATTAGGCCTAAAGGTGAATCATGTAGCAGACCACCCTGTCCTTCCCCTGTTCCCCACATTAATTCCTGCACAGGTGTCCTTCCTTTGCCCTTTATTCTTGCTTCCTATTTCAATCAGTAAAAATCCACAGGCTTCAATTCAGGGAGGTGGTTTTCCTTAGACTTTCTTACACTGATGGGTCATGGGCAAAAAGCAGTCCCTCTGGGTTCTCAGAAGTAAAATTGTATGTGGACTCTGAGTAACCTCTTATCTTTTGCACTGTGCTACAGTAGTGAACTGTGACAAGAATTGAGTATTCAAATAACAATCTATTTAGGAGATTAGCATATAATCAATGGATAAAAGGGAAATTTTTGGATTAAATAGGTATTATTTAGAAGATTTTCCCAAAATGAGTTATGTGCTTTATCGTTCAATTATATTTATGTTATTCTACTTTAATAGATTTGTGTTTTAGGGAAAGGCAGCTCCTATGCAGAGAAAAGATAAGCTTTATTAAAAATTAATAGGAATACTCACTAAAAGCAGCTTTTGTCTCTACAGTTAGCCTCTACAGGTAGAGCAATTAGAAAGACAAGACAGAGAGAGAAACCAGACCCAGAAAGGAGCCAGGTAACACAATTACCATAAGAATTTATCAGAAAGAGTTAACAGGGCCGGTGAGATGGCTCAGCGGCTTAAGCGCCTGCCAGGCAAGCGCGAGGGCCCGAGTTCGACTCCTGGATCCCACATACGAAAAAGGGGCCAGTGATATCGCTCAGCAGCACGGGCGCCTGCTGGCGTGCGAGGTCCTGAGGTCGACCCCCTGGTACCCACAAAAAAAAAAAAAAAAAAAGAAAGAGTTAACAAAGCATGGGGGAACCCAGAAACATAAAAGATCAGGGAAACCAGCCTCCTTCACCCACTTCTGATAAAATGCAAAGGAGACAAGAGGCCACCTAAGGACTCTTATTTAATATGTAAAAGACACATACAAATACCTATACATGTATACATATGTGTATATTCTCACTATAGCATCACTATTATCATTATACCAGATACACAGATGTTCCTTCTATTTAATCATAACTCTAAGCTACCTTTCTATAAGGCTTCCCCCATACACACTTACCCATTACAAGATGGCAAGAAGAAATCAAATGGCCAGAAAGAATGTAGACAGAGGCACTCAAGTTAGGGTGAAAGATAGCCAGAGAGCCAATCAGATTGAGACAACTTGCAGGTGCTCGCATGGGGGATGGGAAGAGTCATTAGTCCTAAATGAAATAAAAGGAGCCAGGGACAAGGCCTCTGGGGTATTCACCTTTCCGATGCCCTCTACTCTTTAACAGTAGCTGTCTATCTTATCTATTTTTTCCCTTTTCCAAATAAACCATCTTCCTTTATTTTAAACTCTGCCTCTTTAATATTGTACTGGTGCTGATCCTGGCAGCTGTGTGTTCCAGTGGAGCAGCAGTGCGTACAGCTGAGATGAGCAGAGCAACTCAAGAGTTTCATGCCTAATATGGACTCGGTATATAGTTCAGTAAAGCCTAAGATCCACTAATCAGATTTCAACCCCCTCTACCTCTGCACCCAAAGTGTTATGTTTGAATTTATGATAACACTATTTTCTATGTGGAAGTCCTGAAAAAAAGATAAAGATTTCAACAATGATAGTGACAAAGATAGAGATTGAAGAAAGGGACAGATCTGAGAGATTCTAAACCAAGAGTCAAGGTGACAAGATCATTTGGGAGGATGTAGAATTGGGGGTGGATTTGAAAGAGAGGGAGAAGGAAATGGGGTTTGTTTAGAAAAAAAAGCTAAACTATTAGTACCCCCAAAAGGAATTCACCCATGTGTAGTATTTGGCACATGCCCTATCAAACAAAAGTACCAATTTCATTGAATTGTTTTGAATCATGTATACTAGTGCCAATAAGAATTGAAAGCATATTTGTGGTGAGAGACAATAAATTTAATTTTGCACATAGCAAATTTGAGGTTCTTGTGGAACTGCTGCGTGAAGACTTCCCAATGTTTGTTGTATATGTAAGTATAAGGTGGTGAGAAATGCAGTTTGCTCATATAGAAATGATCAAAATGAGCATATAAATGATAAGTAAAAACAACAGTAATAAGAATACATGCAACCTGAAAAAAGGAAGAAATTATTGGAAATATCACATAGGGACACAAACATTAAATGAAGTGATAGCCAGAAACGTAGGAGAAAAATCAGGGTAATGTGGCCTTGTAGAATTTAAGGAGAAAAAATGTTTTTCATAAAAAAACAAAACACTCAGCTATGTTAAGGGCTTTGGAAGTTTCAAAGACAAAAAATGAAATTGACCACTGGCTTTAGAAATAATAATTTAGAGAGAGAGATTTCAGTGGTTTGATGACAGTCAGTCAGATTTCAATTCCTAGAATTGTGGAGTTGGGAAAATGCAGCTGGCATAAAGAGAGGCTGAAGAACATCATTTGGAGAGAGGGGCTATGACATCAGGCTAGTTTGTCGCCTACTTGGTTAAGACAGGAAATCTAAACATACTTAAGGGGTAATTAAATGCACTTGGGATTGAAAAATGTCTTGATACATAGGTGAAAAACAAGATAATCCCCTCTCTGAGGAGATGAGCGTAGATAATTCTAAGGGAATTACCTGAATTATCTAATTTAAACTTTGAAGAATCACATAAAACACACTCATTATTCTCCTTTTACAAATGATGAAGTGGAAAACAGAAAGAGCTTAAATTAGATGCTATAGAGAATTAAACAAGGGAGGCATCTATATTTGCAGGGCAACACCAAGGAGGCAGGTGTACTAAGGATAATAAAAGAGTGGCATCTTCATTAACACGTGTGTAGTACTGTCCAAGAGCATTCAAGTGAAAGCTCTGAGAAAGCTGGCAACTAGACAATTCCTAGGTCAGGTTTTCTCAGTTGACTATAACAAAGGCCCAGAGAAGAAAAGGAACAGGTAAATGTAATCATGAATCATGGAAAATATTTTGTGTTGAGGGAGCGTTAAAAACAGAAGGAAGTGGGCTGGTGAGATGGCTCAGTGGCGTAAGCACCTGCCTGGCAAGCGCAAGGCCCGAGTTCGACTCCTGGAACCCACATACGAGAAAAGGGCCGGTGATATCACTCAGTGGCACGGGTGCCTCCTGGCGCATCAGGTCCTGAGGTCGACCCCCGGTACCCACAAAAAAAAAAAAAAAAACACAGAAGGAAGTGCTATGGTTTAGATGTTGTTTAACCCCATCAAAACTCGTGCCTTCACTAATATAATGGTATTTAAATGTAGTGGGATCTTTAAGACTTGAGGCCTAGTGGAAGGGATTATGTCATGAGGCCACCATGGTCAGAAGGGATTAATGTATTTCTGACAGGACTGTTTTCATGAGAAAAGGTTGTTATGAAGTAAGGTCAACACATGTACTACTTTGTTCCTTCTGTGTAAGGCCAGTTCCCTTTCTGTTTCTCTATTGTGCTGTGGCATAGCCAAAGCACCCTCAACAAACACTGGTACCACAGTGTTTGAACTTGCCGGCCATCAGAACCATGAGCCAAAAGAAACTCTTTTCCTTAGGAATTATCCAGCCTCAGGTGGATCCAGCAAGTATATAGCAACACAAAACAAAAACAAGCAGTGAAAGAGAGAAATTACAATAGCCAAGGGCTGCAAGTCTTTGTGAAATTGTGTACTGTGTGCTGTTCTGGGCAGCTACCACAGAACAGTTACCCAAATAGAATGCTGCAGCCGGATGTTGGGTTGTCTAAATTCCAGACGTCGTTCCAGAGGTAATTCTCCATGAGCGGTTACGAGCTTTCAGCTGGGTGTGAATATTAGAAATAAAGTGAAAGTAACAGTTGTTCTATGTCAGTTTAGGAACTGAGAGACTTACGTAGCAAAGCACAATGAAATTATACAAGATGGTAGGGCTATGAATAGAAAATCAGATTTCAGATTTCAGAATCTAATGGTAAGAGCTCAAGAACTTGGTAGCTGCCAATGGCAAAGAGGGACCTAAAATAATTTAGCCAAACAGCACAAGTCTGAAATGGACACTGAAGATATAAGAGGATGCAGATCATATCATTAACCCTAACAAGGGCAAATGTAAGATAACAAACAGTATATATCTGGTTCAGAGAGCCACAAAAGAAGAAGGGAAGGGTGCTCAAGGAATGGCAGAATTTGGTCTACAAGAAGCTGGTGAACACAAGGCTATGAGCCTTGAAGTTTGTTCACAGGGGATCAGGTAAGAAGAATTTTGGAGAGGTTGGGGAGTGAAAGGAAGAGTAGAAGAGTGAGTCATAAGGAAAGGTCAAAGCAGTACAAAAATGAAAGTGTGGGGAAAGTAGATCCCCAGAAGAACTATCTCAGTTGGCTTTTGATTACAAGGAATTGAAGCATGGTGCATTTTGCTAAAAAATCTTAAGCAAAAAATTAGTACTTGATTAAGAAGACCAAGTCATCAATGGGAAAAAGGAAAAACTGTGGCTTATGGAACAAACTGTGGATGCATGGAACAACAGAGGCATTATGCAAAGAAGTTGGGCACTACAGATGGTTTAATTATGATGCCATGATACTAAATAATAAAAAAGGCAAAACTATAGAAACAGAATAGATCAGCAATAACTACTCTGTAGGGTATGTGATACTGACTGAGAAGGAAATAAGGGAAATTTCTGGAATGATAGGGATGTTGTCTGTCTCAATACAGTTATCAGTTTCACGTGCTTTGGTATCTGCCAAAACTGAATGAACCTGTACATGTGACTACAGGCAAATCAATTAAAACCACAGCTCAGTAGTCCTTTAATAATTCATTTAATCTGTATTTTTTTGCTTCTAAAGATTCATTGCCTAAGTCAGTAGTTTGAAAATGGAGTCCTTGATTTCCAAACCACCCTCTACGCTATGCCAAATTGAAAACACTAGCAACTTATAGAGGTTGTGCAGAACTCAGAGATGTGAGGTTAAAATACTGATTTTTTCCACATAATAGATCCTTAACAAAAATGAGTTGCAATAAATCAACTGTTCTTCCATTACAGTAATCAAATTCTGTGTGAGATGCTCTCTTAGCAAAGAAGTAACAGTGACTGAAAGGGGAAGTCTTTGGATATGCTTACAAGGGAGTCAAGACATTTTAAAATATTGAAACAACGCTGTTTGCATAACCATGACTTTTTGAACTTGACACATTAGCATTTTTTCTCTCTCTTCTTTGTAATTTATAGTTGTTCTGATAAGGAGATAACACCCAAGAGTTACATTTATATCTGATATCATCTAAAAGTTACATTTTCTTTTTCTTTTTTTTTCTTAAAACATTGAAAGATTTATGTTTGCCCTAATCAGCAAAATACACTGTTACTAAATATAGTGTATGGAAGCTATGTTTTCAGAAAAAAAAAAGAAAAAACTACATTCATAGTTCCCCAAAACTACCATATTTTGGAAGCATAAATATGTACATATTAGTAGCTACATTAGTCTACTCTTTTTTGGTTTTTGTGTTTGTTTTTACTGGAAAAAAGGAAAACCATTGCACACCAGTTAAATGAAAGCCACATAGATGCGAAGTTATTTTAAAATAGTGAAGACTTATTTTAGAGGAAAAAAAAAGAAAAAGAAGTCTGAGTGGCACTAAGAATTGCAAACCTTTCCCTATATGCACTGGGGCATGATGGAATGAAAGCAAGTCTCCCATCAGAGTTCCGTCACATACTCTTCTTGTGCTGTTGGAAAACTCATGGACTCTGTATTCTTCAAAAGGATGCTGCAAGGACCAAACTTGATAACATATGTAAAAGTGTTTTGTAAGGATGGGGGACATAGCTTTGTGCTAGAGCACTTGACTCCAGAAGGCCCTGGGTTTAATCTCCAGCACTGAAAAAAAAAAAAAAAAAAAAAAGATATTTACTACTGTGTTCTCCCAAAATTGTAGTTAATGATATTATTTGGAGAGTGTCTGAATTGACTCGGGTTCTCTATTAGATAGCCTTACAGCATAAAAGACAAGATAGTCCACAATATGCAACTGCCTGCTACAGAGCCCGTGGATACAGTAGTTGCTCACCTGAAGAAGCTGGAAGCCTCACAGTGAGAAGGATCCAGGGTGCAGTGCTAGTCCATGATTAAGATGCTGGAAGCTCCCTGGAGAGCCACTCCTATGAGTTCTTGTTGAAAGGGTAGAGAGCTGATGTCCACAGAGGTGATGGGAGTAGGAAAAGTCACAGCCACTCAAGCCAAATACAGCTTTCAAATTCAGGCCATCTTCCTTATTTTTTTCCTACCATTTCATCTGGTGTGCAAGCCTGGTGGATGGTGCCACCACAATCAGGGTGGGTTCTCCCCCTGAGTTTGCGGGGCTACATGCCAATCATCTCTGGAAACACCCTCTCAGATGCACCCAGAAGTGTGCTTTACCAGTCTGTTAGGCATCTCTTAATTCAATCAAACTGACAATCAAATTAATCATCACAGTGTGGATATAAGTAGATGCATCAAGCTCTGAGAGATTTTTGTTTGTTTTTCGGATTGACTGTGTCATATGCTCTAATACGTTGTATAATCTCTACTTATTCTTGTTCACTTTAAAATACGACTAGGTTATTTTTAAAAACCAAATCATGTCACTGTTTAAATATAATAACTCAAATAGCTTATAATTCCTTTAGACTGGAACATTTACATAGACTATCTTTCCAACCATTGATGCTAACGTCGAAAATGAAAGGACACAGAACACTTGTTCATCCTTCTTACCACTGGTAGCAAATGGCTGGCACATAGAATGCAATAAATATTTGAAGCTTGATGGCATCAATCAATGGATAAATGAACGAATATATGAATGAAATGTATGCAGAAGTTATGGCACATGGAGGCCATAATGCATTAGGAGTGTAATATGAATCCTGAGGTTATCACAAGTCTCTTAGATTGCGTGCCTCACAATTCATTATCTGGTAACCTACTTGTTTTGAAGACCCAGCACAAAGACAACTTCCATTAAATAAGCTTTTTCTAGCACAGTTAGGAAGAAATCACTTACTCAGAACAGCAGTTCTCCTCTGAAGAGTCCCTATCCCACTACGTGACAGTTGGCATTGGCAGTCTACCCCGTTAGACCATAGACTTCCTGGGGCAGGAGTTGCCCGTTTGTAGACACACAGATCCTGGGACCGTGTCTGACACGCGCAGGTCTTAGTGAAAATGTAGAGTCGGTTCAAGGGGCTTGGAATGTAGCTCAGTGGTACAGCACATGCATTAGGCCCTGGGTTGATCCCTATCGACACACACATACACACACACACACACACACATACACAGATAAATTTAACAAAGAGTGCTTTCAACTTTATTTGAATACTTTCCTTAAAGAAAGAAAGTAGCTCTTTGGAGGGCAAGAAAAAAAAAAAAAACTGGAAATGAAGTAATAAACACAATAGATTTAGTTAAAGGAGAAAGAGTTAAACAGGCAGCACAGCTGAAAAGCAGATACTTTTTTTCATTTTTCCTCCAGCACTTAAAACATCTGAGGGGTTATACCTCCAAAACTTTCCACAAACTTTTTCATTCATATAACATGAAAAGCCAGCTGACTTTCTACAGTTCTTGACGCAATGTGGTTAATGAAGATAGACCATTCTAGGGATTCCCCTTTTCTTCCTAAAGCCAAGTATCTATCAGTTGATTGCTCTCATACATGTATACTAGATGAGAAAGTAAGCTTCTTCCCTTCTCCCATCAAATATACACTCTCTTATGGCAGGGTTTTGTTGGTTTTGTTTTGTCCACTTGTTCTCAGTTTCTTCCTGAGCACTTACAACTATACCGAGCACAGTGCAGATACTCAGTATACTGTTTGATTGAATAAATAATTGACAATAAAATGTTGAGTTGTTGTAAATATTAAAGTGGATTCTAAATGTAACCACAGAAAATTAAATTACAGGAAAATTTTAAAGTTACATATTAAAAATGTGTACACATTTGCCATTGATTCTACTTTTATTTAAATCTAAAAATTCATATCAAGCAGCTTGAATTTTCCCACTAAATTCAAGAAAGTGGAAGTAATGTATTCAACTTTATGGATTTTAAAATCAACGGAGAACTTAGCTTGCTTTGTTTAAAGCACTTTTTTGTCAAACAGAAAGTTTTAGGCATATTAGTTAATGCTTTTATCGTGTAACTTACATTTTTTATAACTATAAACATATAAAAATGTGAATATGCAGTGAATCTATCCATGATCTAAATCCTCGGTTTATTGTGCCTTCCCAAAGATTGTCTTGGAAATATATTAATCTTGGAAATATATTCAAAGCAATGTTGATCAATATAAAAGTCACAAATTTGGCTATGTGGTTACTGCCAAGTTGACAGAAGTGCATTCAAGGCAAAACTCTAAGATGACCCATTGTTATAATTGAAAATTTAAGGACAGGGTAATTTTTCTGCTGTTGCTGTGTAGCAACAGATCCACTAAGTTGGTGTATTGCAAAAATAACTGCAATAGCTTTTTTTTTTCTTGCTTGGGATCAAATCTAAGACCTCAGCATGTACAATTTTAAGCACTGGGAATATTCCCAATATACCAAAAGTTATCAAGGGAAAAAAATAATGTATATTCATATATCCACTACATAATTCATTTTACATTTACTTCAAAAATATATTTTAAGAACTAGGCCTTTTAGACAGATTTGTAGATTCAGCTGTTGTTCAGTTTCATTCCTTCTCCCAGCACCCTTCTCCTGGTGCCAACTCTCAATTTTGTACTCATCATCTTCATGTGTATTTTTCTTCTTTCACAAAACCGGTTTTCTCTAAATTATATATAGGAACACTTTACCTGTTTATCTAAACTGTGTACATAAAACAATTATAATTCATCCAGCACAGCGTACACTCCTAATGAATGTTGGTATTCTTTACCATTGGCACAGGATTTCTTTTACCATTGGCATTTGAGATTTAGCTGTACAGCTGTATATACTTCCAATTCATTTACTTTATCTCTGTTACTGGGTTCTACTGGAAGAAAATGCCACAAAGCCAATCAAACCCCTCCTCTCAGACAGCTCTCCTTTCTTTCCTTTCTGCTTCTCCTGGTACTCGGTCACCAGCTCAGGAGTGTCCCCCACTACCATCCCTAGCAGCTTGCCTACCAGTATTTATTGTAAGATACTGGGTTAGTACAAAGTGATGTTTTCTTTCCTTGTAGTAGACCTCGTATCTTTTATTTAATGGGCATAAAACAATGTGTGAAGACTTAACACAATCAAATGTGTATATTACATAAATGAAAATGCAAGTACATGAAAGAATAAGTAAAAGAAAAACTTTCTAATAAGCATATGTATTGTACTTATTTTTCTTAATACACATAACGCTATAATTAAGTGAGTTTCTTTCCTTGCTCATATACCAGAGAGTTTTCTTGAATCATAGCTAGTAGAAGAACTATTGAATTAAAAATACCCACATTTTACTTACTAGATACAACAGAATTGCTCTGCAAATTGGTTTTAGCAACCTATACAGACAACAGTAGTGCCTAAGAATTCCCTTTTATAGACATTCTTACTAACACTTGTTACTTTAAGAATTTAAAATATCTTACCAATCCGATAGGTGTGAAATTTATTTTCTTGTTATTTTCACATACATTTCACCATTTCTAGTGAAGCTGAGCATCTTGTCAATTTACTTTTTGGTCCATTCAGTATGGTATCTTCTGGAAATTGCCTGCTTGAATACTTTGTCCATTTTTCCTATCAGTTACTATTTTTTTTATGAGCAAACATAAAAATTCCTTATAAATTTGAAATGCTGATCCTAGCTTGTTTATATGTGTTGTAAATAATCTATTCTCACTCTGTGACTTGGCTAGTTTTGCTTGGGGGTTTTATTGACTAAGAAATATTTTTATTTTAATATAGACTAATGTATCAATTTTTATTGAGGATTTGAAATTTTATATCTCATTTAAGAAACTTCTCTATTCTGATTTTATAAACAATTATCCTATATTTTATCTGAATAATTTAATGTTGACTTTATATAATTAGGTATTTAATCTGTATGCAATTGATTTTTGTGTGTTTGAAAGGCACAGGTTTACTTTTTTTCTATATAGATAACAAAGTGTCTGTAGATTATTTACTGGTCTATTTTTTCTTCACTGAGTTCTATTGCAAGCTCTACTATGGATCACATTTACATTCATATGCAAGCAAACTAGACCTCCTTTTCCTGGTTTTAAAAATCTATATCAAATAGATAGTAGGTTGTATTAGTAAGCTCAGGCTGCCATAACAAAGTGCAACAGATTAGGTAGCTTAATTAACAGACACTTGTTTCTCACAGTTTCGGAGGATGAAAAGTCAGAGATCAAGGTATTTGCAGATTGAGTGACTGGTGAGGATCTGCTTTGCTTGGAAGTTGCTTTCTCTCTGTGGCTGCGAGCTCATATGCCTTTCCTAGTGTCTACTTATGGACTGGGAGGTAGGTTAGTGCTCCTTTCTTCATTGTAAGGGCACTAATCTCACCATAAGAATACCATTTCTGTGACCCCATCTGAACCTAATCAATTCCTATAAGGCTTCACCTCTAAATACCATCCCGGCCAGGTGTGGTGGTTCATGCCTGTAATTCCAGCACTTGGGAGGCAGAAGCAAGAGGATCCCTGTGAGTTCAAGGCTAGCCTGGGCTATGTAGTGAGTTCAAGACCAGTCTGAACTACACAGAGAGACCCTGTCTCAAAATATAAATACATATATACATACATACCATTTGAGTTTCAACATAAAAATTTGAGGTCCCACAAATATTTTTGATAACATGAATAGTCAATAAATGTTTGACATGTAAAGATGATTCCTTGCAGCAGATTACCACTGATACATCTTTCCATCCATCTCTACTCTCTGTAAATAAAAAGCCAACTTAGGTATGGAAGAATCACATCATCTGTTCACTTCAACATTTGTGCACTTCTCCATTTGTATGCAGTATTCTAAGTGTAGATATTTGTAGAAAAAAAGATAAGGAGAAAGACACACCAACTTCAGTGTCTTAAGTGACTCTCCTTGCCTTTCATAAAATGAGCATAACTAGGGTTGTCTCAACTAGGGGGCAGAAATTAGCTATGTCCACAGTGGGTATCAGTTTCTGGAAGCCTCTCTCAATGTAGCATCTTATGTTCTGTGCACAGTGTAATTCCAGTTTGAAGATGTACATTTTCCATATATTACCACATGTACTTGTACACACAAATCTATTTACACTGCACTTATGTACAACATAATGGAGTCCTAAAGGTAATTTTACTAGATGTGGTTTTCACCCGAAGTGCTGAATTTAAAGTCTAATTGCTGAGTCAGATGCAGCTCCACTGTGATCAATCTGTCAATGGGCCATCAAAATATTGTTTTACTTTGAATGAGAGAAACATAAACAGCAGCTTTTAGTGCAGTTGTGTATCATTTAATGAGAGAGACGTAGTGTGAAAAATGCATCCTTAAGTGAGTATGTTGCCGTAAGGACATCACAGAGTGTACTTAAACAGACCTAAATGGCACAGGTCAATCACTCAACACAACATCTTGATGCAATAAAACATAAAGTAAATATGCAATGGATGAGGCATAAATTAACACACTGTTTTATTGTACATTTTTCTTTTAAAAATAGCAATAGAATTATAGTGTAGTAAAAGTATAGTAATAATAGTATGCAGTACACTGTGCTATACTTTTCCACTACTAGAAGCATAACAAGTGTGCCTATACCAGCATCACCAAAAACACATGAATAATTTGTTGCACTATGACATTACAATGGCTATGATGTCAGTAGGCAACAGGAATTCTTAAGATCCATTATAATCTTAGAGGACCACCATCTCACCTGCAGTTGAACATCGATGGAGATACTGTTATAGGGTACATGATTGTACTTACTCATAAGCAACAGCGACCAACACATGCAAGGATCAGAGGGGTATCTGAGGCTAGACCAGCATGTCTTGGTTCCCAAGGTACATAAACATACCAGGACATTAAAAACCTGGAAGCAGAGGCATTGTTCCCTAGAAACATGGGAAATAGCTTGGCCTTTTCCTTCTGGATGTAGATATAATATGCTGATATTGTTTTTCCAGAATGAAGGAATACCTGTTATTGACTGTGCCCTTCCCAGTAAGTTCACATGTCAAAATTTTAACCACCAATATAGTATTTGGAGGTAGGACTTTTGAAATATACTTAGCTTATGAAGTGGACCTCTCATGAGATTAATACTCTTATAAGGAAAGACAAAATAGATCTCTCTCTCTCTCTCTCTCTGTGATAAAGTGAGAAGATAGATGTCTATAAACAAGAAAAGAAAAAACCCTTCAGCTAGAACATTAGAACATAATCATGCTGGCAACTTGATACTTGATATTGGACATTCCCATTTCTAGAATTGTGAGAAATAATTTTTTGTGGTTTGAGCTTTCTAGTCAATGGTATTCAGTCTAGTAGCCTGAATTAAGACAGTGTCAAGTATGATAAGCTATGTGTGATCTCTTTATGAATGCTGAAAATTATACTGAAGATTTAAAAGTTTGTCTATACCAAGAAGTTAATTTTCCCAAATTTAGAGAAACCTATTTTCCATTGCTGAGTAGATGATTGCTTTGGGAATGCTGTTGACCAACCAAAGCTAGTCTAGTATTGGCTTCACCTGCCAATTCTCTGTGTCATTCATTCACTTTTGATAAAATTTTTATTAGCTTATTATATTGGAAACTTAATCTAATCTAGGATTAGGTGTGTGGTATCACCCAGTTAATCTGTAGCCTAACTGATATGTATCGGTAGATCAGTGGATTAGCTCTCCAATGGCAAATAAAATTAGAATAATTTTCCTGAAAATTTATTATACCATATTGATTTATTTACCTGAGTAAATGAAAGTAGAACTCATGCATTAAAGTGTAAGAAAAATAAGCTTGCAGAATCAATCACAAGATCTTACCTCTTACAGTCATTTCAAAACCTACAAACTCTACAGTACAGATAAGGCTCTGGGAGGAGAGGCACTGCAGGGTCCAAGGTTATCTTGCTAAGAGGTAGACTTGATCCTGAACACAGCTTCCCTAAATCTTAGCTTAGCATTTGTGTTTATAAAGCCAAATGCCAATAAGCAAACCAGGACCTAGCAATGCAGTTATTTTCTTGCTTAAGCAATTTACTACTTCAAAAGACTAGGGCTTTAAATTTTTATGTTCATAGGAGTTTAAATGGAAGGACACAAGAAAAATCTATGTAAGTGTGATTAAATATACCCTGCATTTTTTTTTTTTTTTTTTTTTTTTTTTTTTTTTTGTGGGTACCGGGGGGACGACCTCAGGACCTCGCGCACCAACAGGCACCCGTGCCGCTGAGCGATATCACCGGCCCCTTTTTTTTTCGTATGTGGGTTCCGGGAGTCGAACTCGGGCCTTCGCGCTTGCAAGGCAGGCGCTTAAGCCGCTGAGCCGTCTCACCGGCCCTACCCTGCATTTTTTTTTTTTGCTTTTCAAAAACATGACGAAGGGCCATAATTCTGATTCACTAACTGTATTTTCCAAGGTTAGTTTCTATTTCAGCAACTATTTGATATTACAGTGACACTCAGGTCACAACAGCAAGGAAAGAAGATGTGTATTTTTTTCTAAAGCCTAAATAATAATAGCTGAAACATATCTAGTGATTATTAGTATTTAATTTCTAAGCATTTAATATGTATGCTACACGTTAGATGTCGAATGTCTTCCAAAGTCCCATGTGTTGGAGGCTTCGTTACCAGGGGAGTGCCACTGGAATGTGGTGGAATCTTTGGGAGGTAAGGCCTCCTTTGGTCACTGAGGGCTTGTTCTTGAAGGAGATTATGGGATCCTGCTCTCTTTCTCCTCCTCTCTGCTTCCTGTCCCTGAGGTGAGAAGCTTGCTCTGTGGTACACTCCTTGTCCTTTCCGTCTGGCGCCCCCACCAGATGTCTAAAGGCAATGGAGTCAACCAATCGCTGAATGGCATTTCTGAGATTGTAAACCAAAATAAATCTTGTCTCTTTATAAGTTAATTATCTCAGGTATTTTATTACAGTGATGGAAATTTGACAAACATGATGCATAAATTTATTTCATCCTCAAAATAAATATATATTAGATATTCTTTATCTATGTTGAAACTAAGAAAAAGCAGAGTATATGTCTTGTACAGAAATGATTGAATCCAGAAGTCCTTCTCTAGAATTCGTGTCATTATCCATCCCTTACTGAAATTTTCCTGAACAAAGACAAGGGGATACAATACGGACTTCTCTGTTTCTTTCTGAGTTTGGAATTTCTATTCATGAAAGAGGTTATTGACTAGTAGGTTTGCTGCTACCCTGAATGAGTTAATGAGTCCCCCAAAGTAGAAATTCCCTAGAAAGAAGTGATCCAAACTCTGGGTAAATATAGCCCAGTATGTTAACATGGTGCGCACATAAGTTCTATCTACTGAGGTGTCAAGGTTGACATATTACTTAGCATCCTTTCCACACCGTGCAGAAAGCAGCATCTGCATAATGTACTCAAAATAACTAAGGCTTTGAGTGTAAGGGAAAGATAATCACATATCGATTTACACAAAAACCTAAACTCGTCTCTTGAATATGGTTGTCACAGCTCAAACTCTCACAGAAGACACGTCATGTCAGAAAGCATTTGCCTCAGCCATTGGCTTTATGGTTGCAGACACAGCTGCTTCTCTCTCAGTTATTAGACATGCCACCACAGCTGACAGGGGCCATGCAGGAGGAGATGGATAGATCGATAGGTAGATGTGGAGGCTCTCAAAAACTCCTACAAATATAAGAAGGCCCAACCAGTGTATGAAGGATGATAACATAGTTTCTAGCTTATTTAATGTTGGCTGTACAAAAATGCAACAATTGTTAGAGAATCACAGGTCTAAGAGAGGGCTATACACTGCTGATGGCAATGCAAACAGATAAAGAGCCCTGGTAATGCATATGTGGAACATTCCACTTCTGGGAATTAGAAAATGATTCCAAATACCAGAACTGCTTCATGCTCAAGGGCACATGTCATATACTTGTATGAAAATAGAGACTTTCTCACTGTCAAATACAGGAAACCCCTTAAAGAAATAATGTGCCTGTATGTGAAGAAATACTATACAGTCAGTAACTATCACAGTTAAAAATTAAAAATAGTAGGAATATATAAATATTATAATATTTTGTAATTCTTGTGGAAATTAAAATTTCATTCTCTTCATTCTATCCACTTATTCCTTTTCTCTTTTCTTCTGTATTTTTTTGGAGAAGAAAACTACATTGGAGGAAGTTTGGTAGGAAACATTTCAAAATGGTAAAAGTAGTATTGGATGATGTTATGGTTTATATCTAGTTGTCCTCCCAAAGCCTCATGAGCTCATAGGTGGGGCTTTTTGGAGGTTATTGGATCATGGGGGAGTGATACTTACCATTGGATGAGTTCATAGCTGAATATGATTTGGGAGGTGAAGCCTGATTGGAGGATGTGGGTTACTGGGGGTGTGGTCGGGAAAGGTATGTCTTCCTTCCTCCTTCCTTGAGTGCTTTCTGCTTCTTTCTGCCAAGCCATGAGTTCTTTTTCATCCATCGTGCACCTCTGCCTTGTTGCCCTGCTCTATAGTCAGCCAAGTATGGACTGAAACCTCTACAAACTGTGAACTAAAATAAACCTTTCTTCCTTTAAATTGTGGGTGTACGGTATTGTGTCTCAGCAATGAGAAAGTAACTAAGACAGGTGAACTAATCAATCATGATTATTTCACTTTAAAAATGTGAAAAGCAAAGATCCAAGATGTTTAGGTGTTTTGTCCATAGTATACAGAATTTGTAAGCCTGGTGGGCCAGGCCATGCTGCTTTATACCTACCCACTGGATTTAATCCTCCTGTTCCAGTTATGCAAAGATGATCCTTTTGATCTCTTCAAGTGCTGATATAAATGGTACTAGCCTTATGTAATTATTAGTTTCATTTTCTTAGCAGGAAATAGTTTGAAAAGCAATTAATAAAGAAAAGTACAATTTCAGAAATCATGTCTATAGACTTATCTGGTCTTTACAGTGTTTGAATATGAGACAATTGTATTTGAAATGAATTCTAAATTAATGAGATGATTTTCACTCATTAACTCACTCACCATATGTTTATTATCCTTACTGAGACTCTATTCCCCTTATTAGGGATATAAAAATCAATAATATAGGACATATTCTCAAGAAGTTCAGTATCACTTGAATCATCATGTACATAAACACAATACAAATGTTAAACTAGACACATGCTGTGATGATTATTGATGATAGACATATTCCCAGGTATTATCGGTGCACAAAGAAAATGAACATACTCATCCGGACTATTCAGGACCCCTGAAGAAGGGAAGAAGATCCCTGGTCTAATCATACTGTATAAATAGTTAAATAAGTGAAAAGGGATGAGAAAGAACATTCCAAAGACAAAACATTTTTTGAGTTTAAAATGAAAAGTAGCAAGACATGAATTTTCCCAGCAGGAGCAGGCAATAGAGAAAGTTGTTCACTTGATAAACAGTTCACAGCAGAGTTACTGGAGGGAATTGATGTGATAATCAAAGCAAATGCTTTCATTCACCTCTACCTGGTAGTTTTGATAGCCCCTGGAGCTCTCTAATGGTTATATAAGTGATGCCCTTTACCATGACTTGTCATGATCCAACAGACCAATTAGTACAAAGGAAGAGGTGCATAGGCCCTGAATTAGGGCAGTGGTAGCAGGGATGAAGCAGAGACAACAAATTAAAAAAATAATAATTAGTATAATTCACAAGGTAAAAGATATAAACCTTCCCAGTAAATACACAAGGAAAAGTTTTGCATACCATTTCAGGGAGTTCAGGTATTTCAAAGTTGATTCTAAGAAGTCTATTAATGCTAAGTGAAAGACACTTTGTCCACAGTAAATAATACTGCACAAAATAACATGGAAATTAGTTTGAATTAATTTGTACTTCAAATGATTAAACTTACATTAATTTTTACACACTTAATAATAAAGACTGGATGGATATGATTAATGTTTACTGTACACATGTATGGAAATATCACAGAGAATCATATTAATATATACAATGAATATGTTCATAAAATAGATATGAATAGCAGTAGTAATAAAGGTCAAATTTTATCTTAGATATGTCAAATTTAGATAAATTTATCTTAGATATCAGTCAAATTTTATCTTAGATATGATTTCTTAGAAAATAAAATTATTTCATTTTTCCTGTATGAATAGAAAAAATAATAACCACTCATTATGTCATTTCATAATGACATTCCTAAAGGACAAAACAACTTGTCCATGAAGAAACTAAATAAATTTACGTTTGCAATTGTTTTAGTGGCATATCTTTTACAGCTTGTTTCATGAGGACTCATTGAGCCCATAGGTAGAACTACATAATGCTTAGGTACCTGAGTTAGTATACACAGAAATTTTAAACCCTTAATCATGAATGCTAACCCAAAGAAACATATGTGTATATATTTGTATATGTGTATGTATATATGTATATACATAGACATTTATATGTACATACATATATAATACACATTTATAAATTTGATTATGTTTAATTTAGAAAATATCTTCAAAGTCTTGTTTACCAAACTTTGTGTTTGTAAAGAGCAGAGCGATAGAATTCAAAGACAGAAAAATATACTTACTATAATTTTGCAAAGGTGTGGTTCAGATTTTCAGCATATGGGATGCCAGTAAAATTTGACAAAGCATCAAATAACAACACATGATTATTTCAATTTTTTTTTATTTGGCCCTTGGCTATTTTTTAACTGCATCCACAACTCCAAAAGCTAGAATTACTGTAATTAACAAAAGAGGCTAAAATTATGATCACAATGAAAAGGGAAAATAAGAATATAGAAAGTGATAATTTTTAAATTGATTTAGTATTTCCTGAATAATCCAAACTTTTACCATGAGACTTAATTTCATCACATAAAAAGAACCTACAAACTTACTCTGTCAAAGATATTTCCAGGGGCTGGTGAGATGGCTCAGCGGCTTAAGCGCCTCCCCGGCAAGCGTGAGGGCCCGAGTTCGACTCCCGGATCCCACATACGAAAAAGGGGCCGGTGATATCACTCAGCTGCATGGGCGTCTGCTGGCGCGTGAGGTCCTGAGGTCGACCCCCCGGTACCCACACACAAAAAAAAGGTATTTCCCGCAGGTAAAACTACAAAGTCACTCTATTCCTTGACCCTGGTTAAAGTTACATGACTGTTTTTCTTCGGAGATAACTTGTTGAGCTACATGAGTGTTCTCTATTGATGTTAACTGCATTAAAACATTTAAAATTCGAATAATGGCCGCACAGCACCTGCTTGGCTAGTGCGAGGTTGTGAGTTCGATTCCTGGTACCAAAAATAAAAAAATAAATAAATGAAAAAAAAATTGGAATACTGAGAAGTAAGCAGGGTTGCAACTGTTTTGCCTGGTGTGTATCCCATGTGAAAAAGAAAATTTAGGAAGATTTTGTGTATAGAAAATCAAGTTCAAAGATTTATTTCTTAAAGTGCAATTACAAAGAGAAGTTGTCTGAATGGGTATATGACAAATAACTGCTATGTGGAGAACTGAATAAATGTGACTCTTCGGTCATCGTCCTCCAGTAGAATTGTCTGTGATAGTAGAAACTGCCTATATCTACATGACGTAGTCAATAGCTACATGTGCCCATGAAGCATTTAAAATTTGGCCTATGTGATGAAGGAACAGTTTTTAATTTCATTTCATTTAAATTCATTTAAATAGTTATAGGTGGCTAATGGCACCTAAGTTGAACAGCACATCTAGAGCAAGCACACTGAAATCCACTACAGTATTTAGTTTTCATTTTCAAGTAAATAAAATTGTGCCTACTGGAAAAACATTAAAATTCTACTCTTTGGTTTCCAGGGTCCCTATCTGAAGGGCCCTGTTACTGTTGACAAGGCCTGCATGGCTGACAATTTATTCCCTAAGAGAAGAAACTGAAATGGCTTATAAGTTCAAAGTGACACTGCCAGTGAGCTTTACTTTCAAATGGAACAACTGCTTTCTACTTAAAGGGGCTTCTCAAAGCATCTAAAGATTTGCTGTCATGAAAATATATGCTTTGCCTCTCTCTCTCTCTCTCTCTCTCTCTCTCTCTCTCTCTCTCTCTCTCTCTCTGTGTGTGTGTGTGTGTGTGTGTGTGTGTGTGTGTGTGTGTGTGTGTGTGTGTATCTGCCATAAGAGGCTACCACGAATAGAAAGTTTCTAATTTTCTTGAAAATGTTGGGATGATGAGCACAGTATCCCCATTTAAGATTCCATGAAGCTAGAAATTTCTATGCTACAGAACAGTTTTCTAATGCCATACCATGAATTTACTCTAGCATGGGCCATTTACGTCTTTATTACACTTGTAACTTTACATAAACTGCTTTTTCTATGTTTCTCCTAATCCAGACATTTCAAGAAAGGCTTCAGAATGCAGAATATGAGACTCTTAAATACCTTCCAACACATGCCCTTATTGATTTTGATCCCCTCCATGACCTATTATATGTTACACAGTAGTATGCAGGTGTTACAATAGTGTACTGTAAAGCCTGTTTAATTTTCTTCTTCACCATCAAACTATAAACACCTGAGGAGAGAGGTTTTATCTTATTTACAGATAAATACTTAATAATATTTGCTGGTTTAAATGAATGAATGAAATCACAAAGACCATAATGTTGATAAATACAGAGAATTGAAAATGTAGGGCAGATATTAATCATATTTAAATTCATTTGGTTCCATACATAAGCAACAATATTCATCCTCTCTAGCGCCCACAGCACACACCATTTTAGAGCACTCTTAATTTTATACTGTAGAAGAATGTGATTATCTTCATGAACTCAAAGGGGAGAGCTAGGAACAAGAGAGGAGTAATACATGGCAAGCCTGAGGCATACATTTTTAAGTAGGAGCTGAAAATTAGAGAATTACAAGAGAGAAACACTTTGTATGCTCTCTATAAAAGTATTTTCTCTCTCTCTTTTTTAATTTTCATGTACACCAGTAGTCTGCCAACTTAGAGACAGTAAATATTTGAGGCTTTGTAGGGCCATGAGGTACTTCTGTCCCTCTTTTGTTTTTCCTTTCTTTTGTTGTCTTTTCTCTTCATTGTCTCTTTCCCTTTTTAACAATCCTAAAAAATGTAATAAATAATTCTTAGGTCAAAGGTTATAGAAAAAAATAAGCTGAAACATTATCTTGGGTGAGGAGCCATAATGTGTTCACCTCTGACATGAAGGATTAACATTATTAGAGTGGTAACCTCTATGATCTGTGTTTCTGTGCCTCAAAGAAAAAAAATGTGAACATGTGCATTATATAGTTTTGCATGTAAAATTTGACATTAGCAAAAAAGAAAAGTCCAATTCTATTTCTAGTCAGTTTGAAAGTAATGTTTGGATCATGGTGATCTAGAGTTCAGATACTCCTGTAAATGTGATTCTGCACATCCCATGTTTAAACAGTAAACAAAGGGAGGAAAGAAAATAATCAAAAAAAGTGATCAGAACAATATTGACCCACTAATAGATGTGTTCACAAGATGTTAGGAGCAATCTAGAAGAAATGGTCTTATTAATAAAGCTTGGCATCTAAGAACAATACAAGTCCACATTACAGAGAATGTTGAAAATATGTGAAAATTCAAACTGAAGAAAAGGACATTTTCCAATAGGTCCAAGAAGTTTCACCGAAATAGAAAGAGTCATTCTTTATAAACTCTTCATCATTAAAGTTGGCTACCAAAGATATTTTATTCCTTGTCCAAATTTTGTCTTTATTTATTCTCTGCATCAGAGAAGTGAACACTTTAAAAGAAAGGCAATGTGCCTTCTCTTTATTCTATCTGTAAAAGCAATATATTATGCTTGAAATAATGTACAACTAATAAATTTTTAAAAAGTGAATATAGTGTTACACATTCTAAAGCCAAAAAAAAAAATTCTCTCTCCTCTTCCTGGTTTATCAGGTGAATTACCCATTTGCATGTTCTTTGTCAGTCCATCTTGAAGGGTTAAGAACATTAGCTTACTACAAAGCACTTAAATAGAATATACCTGTTATCTTGATACATCCACGCATAGCCATACTTTTATATTTCAATTGTAGAAAAGAGTCTTCTAGAGAATGTTAGTTTTTCAAGAACTATTGTGAAGCCGTTCTAAAATTACCCCCTAATTTTAAGAGAGGAACATGTCTAGGAAAAAAAATGCTACCAATTGAATAAAAAAAATAAAGTGGCTAAACAGAAATCAAACTTTTTTCTCTTTTAGATAGCTAAAATTGCTAAAGTGGTTAAGGTAGCATATAATTTTTCTTTTTGAAGAATTTTGTCCAGTTTGACAAGTAAATAAATGTTAACTTTCTCCCTCCTTTTATTGCTTTAGAAACAAGAAGAAATGGCAAATAACTGCTGTATGTTTACGACATATTAGTTTCTTTCTCTATATGAAACACAATGAGAACACTTTATAGATGAATTGTGTTTTCGATTGAATAGAGAATGGTGGACTTGCTTTGGTTCTGTGGAATTGGATAATTTGTCACAGTTTCTGCCTCAGGATAAATGACAACCCAAAGGAAAACTAGTAGAAAGACATTTTTTAATAGTGATAAAGAAAAAAACTCTGATATTTTTGGTGCCCAGAAGTCTTCTAAAATACACAGTTTAAAAAGAAAATTACTGAGTTATAAGAAAGGCTGCTATCATTAATAAATGTTAACAGAGTTTCATATTTTAACACAAACAATTCCTCATACTTTTATATTACTTACAAAAAGTATTTTGAGGGCTGGTGAGATGGCTCAGTGGCGTAAGCACCTGCCTTGCAAACGTGAGGGCCCGAGTTCGACTCCTGGATCCCACATATGAAAAAGGGGCCAGTGATATCGCTCAGCGGCACGGGTGCCTGTTGGCGCACGAGGTCCTGAGGTCGACCCCCCGGTGCCCACAAAAAAAAAAAAAAAAGTATTTTGAAATTACTTTGTGTTTTTCACATCCTTGTCTGCTTATCTATTTCCTATTATAATTACTTATTATTTTCAAAATAAATATGAATGGGGTATTAATAAGATTCTTCTAGATATATGACATGGATGTGGTAAGTTGAACTTCATTTCCCTTTCATGCTATACTTCCTTTAATATAATGACAGATATAAACCTACATTATAGATTGTTGAAAATGTCTAAAAATGAAATTATCTACAGAAAAAGACCTCTTAAAAATCATCCAAATATTACTTACTCCTATCATTGTAGTTAAATGAAGAAAAGATATAGGGGGCCGGTGAGATGGCTCAGCGGCATAAGCGCCTGCCTGGCAAGCGCGAGGGCCTGAGTTCGACTCCCGGAACCCACATACGAAAAAGGGGCCGGTGATATCGCTCAGCGGCACGGGCGCCTGCGGGCGCACGAGGTCCTGAGGTCGACCCCCCGGTACCCACAAAAAAAAAAAAAAAAAAAAAAAAAAAAAAAAAGAAAAGATATAGGTTTCCAAGTGCAAAAACTGACTACAAAATCATGGTCAACTGATATCCATTTGTCCATTCATAGAATTGTAGCAACAAATTCCTGCCAGATAATTTATTTGATTGTTGTGTAGGGGTGAAAATGTTGTATCTTTTTTATGCTCATCACAAGAGTCCTGGCTAACATGTTCATCACAAAAGGCAAAGTAATAAAAGGAAAGCATAACACATTCCTTTAACAAAGGTTTAGGCAACAAGGAAATTTCAGAAATGAAAATTTAAGACTCGGGTGCAATTCTATTTTTATGCTAAGTATGATGAAAGAGAAACATTACTGTACTGGAAAAAATGGTATAACCTACTGTCAATATACTGGGAGGAAACTCAGCAAGACCTGTCTTAGGTTCCTTTTGGCCTCTCTACATAGCATACCTATCCTGAAATCCCAGCCTCAGGACAGAGCAGGACACTTGTTACAAAAGGGCTTGATATCTTACTTCCAGGGGAGGAAAGGTAGAAAAGGACATTCGAGGTCTTATGGCTTCCTTTGAGGAAGAAGAATTCTTATTTCTGTGGCCTATCTTGGGGAGAGAGGAACAGAGCAGTGAAAATAAGGTAGAGAAACCTTGCTTCTGAGGCCTTTCCAATCTCTTTCATTTCAAAATACTCAGCATGCCCCAGGGCAATATTCTGGACATCATGTTCTTGGCCCTGAAAGTTAGAAACATAATATTTTACAACAAATATAGATAAATAGGATTTGTTTCTGAAGGGTGCCAACAAGTTTTCTAAAATTAAATTTGAAAATAGTGGGAAACATTATATTGATATTTTTATTCTTCTGATAATTGTGAGGTTCTACCATGACACTTTTTTAAATAAAAAAAAAATCAATTGAAAAAATACACCAGTTTGCCTTCAGTAACATATTGGTTGAAGCAGAGATTTTGGTGAATATTGGTAAAGAACATTTCTACTCCCTATCCTCCAAAGAATTAGTAGTAGGTTACAAAATTGGATAAGTGGTTTGGTAAGCACAAGTTTCTAGATTTGTTAAATTACCCTGGAGAGGAATTGTGCAAATAACACAGTGGCTTATTCCAAGGTTTCCTAAGAGGTATCATTTGGAGAATTAAGAGGAAAATAGTTTCCTTCAATCCAGTTGAAATTTAAAGATAATATACATATATTTTGATAGTTATTCTTGGAGTTTTTGGTCTCTGTTTCTTATGCTAATTCAAACTGATTAAATCTGTGCCAATCTTGAAGAAAAAGCAGATATTCAACCATTTTTTCAATATTCTTTGGGTACAACTCTTAAATTAATCCTGGACTATTTTATTTCTGTGAAGATTAAAATTGCTTTTGTATATATTCATTAAATATTTTCTATATTTAGAATACTTAGTCAAAATCTTTTCTTCCGTGATATTTACAAACTCATTTTAAAAGTTTTTCATTCTAATTATCAAACTAACAATTTATGCCCTAAATAACAAAAGCAGAATAGTATTACTTTTTTTTTTTTTTTTGTGGGTACCAGGGGTCAAACTCAGGACCTCGTGTGCCAGCAGGCGCCGGTGCCACTGAGTGATATCACCACCCCTTTTTCATATGTGGGTTCCGGGAGTCAAACTCAGGACCTCGTGCTTGCCAGGCAGGCGATTACGCCGCTGAGCTATCTCACCGGCCCCAGGATTACTTTTAAAAAACGGAAATTTTAAATGATTCATAATGAGCTGGAAATATAATTCATAATTTCCTGGAAATGAGGCAAATCAAGATTCAGCCTTTTCTTCCAAAAAGGACAGAACATCCAATATCACCGACCAGACTTCTCTCCTCTCCTCTCCTGTCCTCTCCTCTCCTCTTCTCTTTCTATTATATTCTGAGAATAGCACCAAAAGGTTGATTATACAAGAAAATATGTGAGAGTCTTTCTGTGTTATCCATTCTAAATTTTAAACTATATCTATTTTACTATTCTAAAACAGTAAAGAAAGACCACTGGCTGTACTAACATTATTTTGTCCCTCATTGCCTACATTTGCCTCAGCCATTTTGTTCTGCAGTTACCCTGGGGTCCAGGAATGATACCTCTGATTAATGAATATCTTTATGACAAGGGGCCAATATTACTTCCAAGCAATGTCAAGCCTTGCAAAACAGATCAAGATGTAACCAATTCTCTCCTCCCTCTGTTCATGAATATGGCAATTTATGAAGTCCAAGGACAAGCAGTTGGGAACAAACTGAGTATGGTTTATTAGAAAGAACAAAGAAAAGCTCTTACTAACAGAGAGGGGATCCAGAGAAGGACACCGAGGAGGCACCCAGGTTCAGGTGTTTATATACACTTTGTTGGGCTATTTTGATGAGCATGCAAAAATAAGACAACGAAACAATGCAGTTGCTGCTTTTAGCTAAGTTTCTGATGTCAGCTTTCACTCTAGAGTCCCAGGGCTTATCTCGGTTTACCCAGGCCTTTGTCCTTTGAAACAATGTGGGTGTCTTTATTTTAGCTAGGTCTCTGACATTGGAACAGATTTCCTCTGTCCCCTAGTTTCCCAGGGCAGACCCCAGTGAACCTCCTTATCCTTATGTTTTAATTTTGCCAGTTCCTTTTTGGATTATTCAGGATTCCTAGTTGCTATTGTTTGTCTATTTCCTGGTCTCAACCCCATATTCAGATTGCCCTTCCTTTTCTGTAAGCGGGAGCAAGTACCTCATGATTGAACAGAGGCTGTTCCCTAACTAAGAGCAATCTTCTTACACTAGGAATGGAACCGCTCCCTCAAGCAACATTGGCCTTCTCAGAGCTTCACAGAACCAGTTCTGAGATAATGATTACCAAGATTACCTACTCTTGCCTATGAACCCCCAACCCTTGCCTTTGTTCCTCTTTTTCTATAAAACCTAAATATAGCTGTCAGCTCCTCAAAGACAGATCTTAGGTCACTGAACCTCTTTATCTGTTCTTCCCACTGTGGCCGTGCTGATTAAAGTTCCTTTTTCTGCCCTTCACAACAGCTTGTCTCTTTGATTGTCATAGTGGGACATGCGTCTGAGCCTAGTCCTTTGAAACCCCCTCCCCCATCAGCCGGAGCATTTTCCCTGAAAGTCTGGTCATACGAACAAACCTCCAAGGAGTAAACTATACCTTTTCCTCCTATCTTCTTTACTAGTCACTCATTGTTTTAAAATGTGAGCCCAGTACAGGGAAGAAGAGAGGAGAAGGTAAAAAACCACCTTCCTCCTCTCATTTATCACATCCTTCCAATAAAAATTATTTGTTGCATTACTTTAGTAAATTTATGTCACCTTGATTTGTTGGATATTTTAAAAAAGTACAATTACAGAAATAAAGTCATAGAGTAGGCACCGCCTGGCCCAATCTTCAATAAGAAAGCCTCTATAATAGACTGTACAGACAAGACTCCATGGACACTTCCATGCATTTATTTTAATTTTTTCATGAGAAGTAAATGAGATTGACCAAACATAACTACTTTTCTTTAAGGAAAATGCACATGATTTTATCTGAGTATAGTTTCCAAAAGAGAGATCTCTTATATATAGGCCTAAAGTAAAAGAACATGTATTTTTGCAGAAATCTTTTTTTTTTTTTTTTTTGCGGGTACCGGGGGGTCGACCTCAGGACCTCCCGTGCCAGCAGGCACCCGTGCCACTGAGCGATATCACCGGCCCCTTTTTTGTATGTGGGTTCTGGGAGTCGAACTCAGGCCCTCGCGCTTGCAAGGCAGGCGCTTAAGCCGCTGAGCCATCTCACCGGCCCGCAGAAATCTTTTTTTAAAAAAACCTCTCTTTAATTAGAAAATATGTTTGCTTCACTAAAAGAAACATTTTTATAAGAATAAAAAGAAATATGCCTCTTAAGATACCAAATATGGTAAGAAGTTGTGATTATTCATCGCTATGGGTTTTGAGAAATATGAGGAATAGAATCTGCTATGGTTTGGAAGTATTCTCCAAAAGTCCGTATGTTAAAGACTTGGTCATCAGTCTGTGGTGCTTCTGAGAGATGGTAGAAATGTGGAAGGTAAGTCCTCGTGGAAGGTCTTAGGTCACTGGGGCAGGCCCTTGAAGGAGAAATTAGGATCTGAGCCCCTTTTGATCTCTGTCTTTGCTTCCTGACTGCCATGATGTGAACAGCCTACTCCACCAAGCTCTTGACATTATGTACTAACTTACCATAGGCTCGAAGGCAATGAGCCAACCAACTATAGACTAAAGCCTCCCAAACTGTAAGCCAAAAGAAACTTTCCTCTTTTTATTTGAAGATCTTAGATATTTTGTCACAGCGATGGAAACCTGACATAAACAGGATCCAATCACTTCTCTTTTGACCTAGGAATTATATCCTGTAAGAAATACAAGGACTTCCCTCTAAATCTATGTGAGTAGATAAAAAACACATGTGCAAGTTTTGGAGTTAAAATGGGTAATAATTATAAGGACTCTACCTTCATTTAAAGAATTTAACAGAAGAGTTAGAATTCCCACTATTTATTGGAAAGGGATGTAATCTGCAAGTTTAATATAAGAGCAGTCCCAAGTTTATAGAAACTAAAATATTTTTTCTTTCATGATAAGGAAACAAAGGGTGGTATCTAATAACCTCTAGATGTGCCCAAGTCTAGTTTTTAATCTATAATTGTTAATAGCCTATGAAAGAGTTCATTTTAAAATTGTTCTATATACCAAAGAATGACAACCCATTCTAGAAAAGGCAGATTCAACTAATATTTTTTATAAGTTTATTTTATTTTAATTAGTACATGATTGCAGTACGTAATAGTCACATTCCTTGTGTGGAGTTGGTACACATAACACATCTTAATTCCCTTTTTATGCCTTTTCTCTCCCTTGACTCCCAGGTCCCTCCATCTCTTGATCCCCTTTCCATTTGAGAAAGATCTGCCGACTTCTTATTATCTATCTTTTATTTTGCTCTTTATTTATAATTTGGGTTTCACATAAGATTTTTAAAGAAAATATTTTTGTATCTGAACAACTTTATGTAACATTTGAGCTTACCTTATTACTGAATCAGAACAAAATTAGTGATCATTAATCTATTTCACAAGTCTACGTGCACACACACACACACACATATATATATATTTAAAATACTTGTAGACATTATAGGTGCATATTACTATTAAATGTATGATACTCTGAAAGATTCGAATCAAAATGATCAAAATCTATCATTCCTCTAAAATAGTTCAAAAATGAATTTACAAGATATTAAAACATATGTAAGAAGTTTCCAGGCTTGATATAAAATAACAAGGTGTTATAAAAATGGTAGACTAGTTTAAACTTTCTATATTAATTGTTATTAACATTCATGATTTAATTTATTAAATGTTAATGACTTACACAATTAAATGACACCCTATGATCAATTAATGCTAGATGAGTAGGAAGACTGTTTGCCTAGATACTGGCCTGGAAATGATGCAACATCATTATGTTTATTGAGTTATGAATCATAATTCTCTAAATATTTAAATTGTACTTTTGCCAAAGATGCAATGTTTATCCTTCTCTTGTCAGTGATGCCGGTTTTCCTCTTCTTTGAGAAGATAAAAACATGAACCATTCCAATGTGAGTCAGAAACTAATCATTTTTAAAAGATAGTTTTAGAATATTGATTCAAGTAGGTTTTTGGTAAAAAATAATGAGTTATAATCTCCCAGAATCTTAGTCACTTCTGAGAATAGAGGCAATGTGTGAATTTGCTGGAAAACAGTCAGATATCTTTCATTATTGACATACTAATTCTGTTGTGTATCAGTGTCTGAAATGTCAGTGAAAGGCTTATGGAAACTCAAAGATTGGTGATCGAAGCAGCTAAGAAATCCTCGCCTCCATCAGGAAGATGTAATATTGTAGGTATAATCTGAGTCACTTGACTTATGAATTTGTAATTGCATTGGTAGAATTGATTCTAGTAGTTTCAAATGAGTAAAGAATTTTCAGGGAAACTGACATTATATGAAACATATGTGTCAAAATCACTAGATAGGTATAGATATAGGTGCCATATATAAGATTCACACGTAAAAGATTGTATATGTTATATATATATATATATATCAAACATACATATCTATATTATAATGTATTTATATATATATATAAGAGTTAGTAGATTCAACTTGACAGTAGCTCATTTGACAAAGCCCTAGAGCTTCCTTTTTTCATAACAGCAGTACAATCTACCAATGAGACACGTGTTAAGATATAATTTTCAGAAAAAGGTAAAATGATGTCTCTACTATAGATATGAAAATGAATGTGCATTAAAGATTTTATGTTACTCAAAAATGTGACGGCACTAGAAAGATCTTCTAATTGACTGAAAAGTCAAAAAAATAACAATTTACATGGGGTAAAGAAATACTAACATGAGTTGTAAATGAGAACACAAGTCTTTTTTCCATAGGGAGGAGGATATGTATATTACTAGTAGATAGTAAAGAATTTATGTATTTATCAGTTACCAACTTATAATAAATACAGTTGAATCTAATAATAAAGAATGGTAATCTAGGGAAGATAAAAAGTTTTATACTGAATACATTTTTTTCTGCACGTGACTACTAAATAAATAATTACGACCTGATGCTGTTATAATCAAAATACTCAAGTTCAAGGGAAAATACAGACAATCTGTACTGCCTATAAGTAAGAACTATCTCAAATATTATGTGGCTTCTAAATATAATTTTTATAAAGAATAGAAGTATATATTGTTACCCAAGATTCCCCTAATACTACATCTTTCCCATTTCCGATAAACACGACAGTATGTAACCTGCTTACATTCCCGCACTAGGAAGTACATATCCTTTCTGGATCATCATCTACCCAACTCTAAAACAATACAATCCATCATCCAGTCTTGGCAGTTGAATAATTCACTTTAATTTTCTCTATTTTCCATCTCTGCAATTCCAAGTCCAGTTTGAATTATAGTCTCTTTCTCTGTGTGACTAACTCAATTTTGATAAAATTTTGTCTTATTTAGTTTAATCTAATCTAGGAGTGAATTAGGTACACAAAAGTTTCATATTCCTGCTTTCAAAAGACAAGATTACAACAAAGCTAAAGAACTTAATTGGCCTGTATTTGCAATTCAGTTGTCAGATAATGCTTTCCTTTATAAGATAAAATTGATTTTCTGATGAAGTGAACAGAGAAGTTTGGCTATATGGGGAGAAAAAGGATGAAGAAAGCAGAGCAGCGAACAAAAACCTGATTGGCCATTGCTAAGTTGCTTTCCTGTAAAGGTTAAAGCAGAAGAATTTCTTCATCACACCAGCTAAAATTGACCTGTTGGAGGATGTAGTGAGACTATTTCTCTGTCTCCTGCCGTCCTGGAAGAACGGATAGAGAACTTAGTTTTGACTTGATGACATGGAACTTTAGCATGAGTAACTCCATTTTGGTTTGGCCTGTTGGCTTTGTGCAAGAAATTCAATCAAAAAATTGTGTCCTACAAATGTTATTCAATATCCCTTATATTCTGTGTGTGTGTGTGTGTGTGTGTGAGTGTGTGTGTGTTCAAGCAGATTATTAGAAGGGTGCACTTCAAAAACTAAAATCCTCTGTCCAATATGAGGCCAACCACTTAATGGCTGGACCTCCCTTTTCTCATTAAACAATGCATATCGAAATATCTCTCTCCCTTTTTTGTGAGGGAGAATGTACTTCACAAGAACATTACATGTACAAAGAATTTTATTTTAAAAAACAGCACGAATTGCAGTAAAAATGAATAGGATGGAAGGAAGGGATCTACTACTGTGCAAAAATACATCTATAGAGTGCAAGCATATACCAATAATTATGCAGCCCATTGATAATATTAAGGTAAATCAGTTTTGCAAATATGTGAAAGGTGCTCAGCTATTGTCAAGTAATGGCTACAACCAAAATTTCTACTAATTTACTAAAATAATCACAAGTCAAAAGAAAGGTCTTCATTTGCCTCATCCTCCATCTTCACTGTTTAATTGATGGTTCTCCATGTTGTCTACATATTACCACTACCCAGATGTTTCTTTATGTAGCAGCAAACCTTCTTATCTCTTTTATCAGATTCTCCTCTGCTATAAATCTTCATATTTCCATGTTTCTAGTAATAATAATAGCTCAATAGTTACCAGTGAATGAAGGGTTGCCAGGAATTAAGCACTCTAAGAAAAGCTCACAAGCATTAATAATGACAGTTAACATTTTTGATAGGCACTATTACAACTACTTTGCAGACATTAACTTATTTACTTCTCAAAACAAAAAAAAGAGCCTGTGAAGTACATACAATGCTCCCTGATTTACAAATAAAATTGAGGTAATAGGGGAGAATAAACAATTTTCCTCTACAATCCATCTTTCTTAGTTGGGACAGATTGCTACAGCAACAGGCAGGTTAACAAGAGAAAAATCCAGAGAAGGTTAATAACATGTATGTCTTATATAAATATGGGAGATATTAAGAGAAATTTATAAATCTCTAAGGTGTTTTGAATTGGGTTTAAATACCATTGACCAATGAAACAAAGAAAGATATGGAGAAGGCTGGTTGTGGGAAGAAGCCCAGGAAAAGCACAGTAAGCAAGGGTAAGGTTTGCTGTGCGGATTTAAATTGGTGCTTTCTGCAGTGATATTTTCTGTCATCCTTCTTTTTCTGGTACAGTAGGAGACACACTTACAAATAAGTTTTCCTTTACAGATGCAAATTTCTCTCCTAGAGGGCCACTTTACTCTGTCATCAAAGCCTCTGTATCTGTGACTTCTCAATATAAATACTCAAGGTAACCCTTATGCCAGTGAGGCATATCTTGGGGTGACTCATTCTGGTCTTTTACAGTCATATTTTCAGGTGCCATACACTACTCTGCTAAAGGCACAGTAATGTTCCAAAAATAAGAACATTCACCGAACTAGGAAACAGTGAAACTGTGAAGGAAACTGTTAAGTCTCATCAAGAAGCTAAAAAGCAGTTACTGTCTTCAATATAAAGAAATCAGAGCTCAAAATCTTAGGCGAGTATCCCTATTTGCATAATCCAGGAGTGTGTGTGAGATTCTAACTTTAAAATGATCTTTTTTAAAATTGATGTTTTAATGATGCAGGCCAGTGTTATAGCTCAGCAGCATAAGCACCTGCCTGGCAAGCGTGAGGTCCTGAGTTTGACTCCCGGTACCCGCATATAAAAATTTAAAAAATAAAAAATAAAAAAAAAACTGATGTCCTGAGCTCTTCCATGTGACTCAGGTACTATATATTGTGAGAGGACACCTTTACATCAGTCTTCTTGGTGTTGTAGCTCCTATCCTCCTAATGATATTACACAGGAAACCACAGTCAGAATAAGCAAGAGCATTTTAATAAGCAAAGGGAACCAAATAGTAGGCTGCTTTAATTCTACTTCATCATTCATTTTAGTCACTGTACTCTCCAGGGCGATTGTTCAGCAGGCTGTGTGAGAACTGCCCACCAGTTCCCATAAAATCTTTACAGAGTCTGTCTCAGAAACTCCTTCTCACTCCTGGAAAACAATTCCCCTGTCCCTCATCCAGGGAGCATCAGAGTGTAGGGTGTTTGCCTTCTTGTGCATCCCTATTCCAATTTTAAGGCTTACTTCTGGAAAAAAGCATAGGAACACATTTCCAGAAGTGAGTCACGGACCCCTCAGGTGCCTAAGAAACAAGAAAGTCACAAATTCATCTAGCACAATGTTTAGTTTTCCTTTTTCTCAAAGCTAAGAAGAATGAAGAATTCTTACAAATATGAAAACAGGGTATTTACAACAATATTCTCAAATCATATCACTTATAAAAATTGTAAGACCTAAGACCCAAATGGGTTTTTGTGATCTATAAAAACATAGTTGCTATAAAGGTAGTTATATATTTTATGCTTTTTCTAATGATATGTTAGATTCCTGCCTAATCACATCTCCTTTTAAAATATTACTTCAGCTATGACATTTGTTAATGGTAAGTGCTGACATTTTCACACTTTATACATCACAGCCTGAAGTATGCTGGGTTGTACCTGTGTTTGGGCTCAGAATACAATATCCAAAGATTTGCACCACGCCAACTAAAAAAGCTACAGAAGCAAGTAGGTTACTCTATCCTTCCTCTGCCTATGTGAACCATGGTCATAAAGAAATTATTTGACTTTCTTCTCCTGAAGGTAGAACACAAGACTTCGAGACAGGTTTCCTGTCTCCTACTTGGGGCAAGAGATGCTACACAGAGTGGCCAAAAGATTTTGAACTGACAAGTCTTGGCGGATTTTTCCTCAGTTTATGATCCTTAGATCGGATTCTTTCCTTTGTCCAGTAACATTTCTACACTGAAATAAATTTATTGTTCATTCACTGATCCTAAGTATAAAAATATGCAAGTTTCCCTGGATCCTTGGGTCTTCATTTCTGAAAGCGCTCATGTTGCATAAAACTTTTTCAATTTGTTACGCTTTTCTTCTAACCTGTCTTTTGTTATACAGGACTCACCCATAATGTTTGCAAAGAGTGAAATAAAGATACTATTTTTTCTACCCTACAAGGATTGGACTGGGCTAGGAAATTTGAAATCATTGTTGGGCAAAAGTCTGTGTTCTGTGGAAACTAGATCAAAAGTAGATTTCACTAACTATATCTTATCTTGGAGATCCAGAGTGTGTAACTAAGAGACTAGACGGGAAAGGTGAAACAAGAGTTTTTTTGTTTTGTTTTGTTTTGTTTTTTTATGAAGGCAGTAATTAATCTCTAGCATTTACTTCCCTATAGCAATGTTTGTCACTTTTGGTACTATTGGTATCATGTATATGTGGGTGTGGCTTATCCTGTGAATTGTAGGATATGGATCAATATCCATTGAATCTAGATGCAAGGTCCATTCTGTCTCCAGCCCTGACCAAAAAAAAAATGCTTCGAGACATTGTCAAAATCTCCTAGGGGGTTAAATTATCCTCAGTTTAAAAACACTGCCCAGTGGATCTTAAGCCAGTAGATAAATATACATAGAAATCAAAAGGGAAAGTTTAAAAGCTATAATTTTAATAAAACCTGAATATGGCTTGATATAGAGTGAATCAAGGTTTCACTCTATTCCTTTCAATGCATCAACTAAGAAAAAGAAAATGAAAGCAGTCAAGAGAAGGATAGAAATGAATGAGTGGATGGTCAGCAGTCCTGGGTCAGACTATTAAGTCTTTATTCACATCCTCCCAACTGAAGAGGCTGTTCTAAAGAAGCAAATATGCTTCGCTTTCCCACACAGAAGGCACGGTCCCTATTTACAGAGATGAGATTGAAAAATCCGTTAGAGAGAAAATGTCTGATCTAGAAAAGGGACAAAAATAACCCAGAGGAGCTGAAATATATAAATGGACAAGAAGACTAACAAAGTAGAAGAAAACAAAGCTAATGGACAATTTTCACTTATTGGAACCAGCATTGTAGTGCATTGAGGCAGAGAAGAAGAGAGTCAGAAAGGTAGAGAAATACTTTATTTCTATACTTAGGAGTCCAGTTCCAACCAAAGTTCTTATGTCCAAAACAAAAATAAAACCTTGTTTTTTTGTTTTTTTTTCCCTGAAATAATCCTACTCAGTTTCTTCTTTTTGCAATCAAATAGATGAAATTTGAATACTTGTACTACTGTATCATTTGCATTAAATGAAAATGCCTGGTCAGTAATGTTACGCAAAATCTGAACCCATGCCTTTTTTTTTTTTTTTTTTTTTTGTGGGTACCGGGGGGTCGACCTCAGGACCTCGCGCACCAGCAGGCGCCCGTGCCTCTGAGCGATATCACCGGCCCCTTTTTCGTATGTGGGATCCGGGAGTCGAACTCGGGCCCTCGCGCTTGCAAGGCAGGCGCTTATGCCGCTGAGCCATCTCACCGGCCCCAACCCATCCCATTTTTAAAAGCCCAATTTAAATAGCCAGAAGATGGTCTTGTTCATATAGATTTTTAAAACATTCTGATTGTGTATATGTGGATTTGTGTGTGTGTCTGTATTTTTCTCATATCTATCATGACCCTAGACAGCCAAAAGACCGGGAAATAATTATTTCCCTACGGCTCATGTTTTGCCTTTTCAGTAAGTGCATTTATAATAAGCTTAGTTAATTATCTTTTTCTGTTATAGTTTGTGAAATCTTATTTTTTCTACCAGAGATTTTATCTACTTCCTGTATCACTGAAAGTTTCTATTATCATAAATATTTGCAGTCCCTCACAACACCCTTTGTAAGTTTTCTAAATTTTAATACTGCACTCAAGATTTTTAAATTATAAGAAACCAAAGCACAAAAACAGCGAATAGACTTTACAAGGTTCATAAATTTTAAAAAGCACCATGTTGTCACTATGGAAAACCCCATAGACATGACAAACGAAAATAAAAGGATGTTTCATTTTCAACTTTTGCCAAAAGAAGTACGAGTATACAGCACTTCTAATGATCTTCACTTCTAATGATCTTTTTCCTTACATTGCTTACTTCACATTTCCTGACTGTAAATGTTGGGCAACTCTTAAAAGGAAAATTTCTTCATGGCTTACTATCATGTCTTTTCAACAATAAATCATACAACAAGGTGAATACTCCCAGTGTTTTAAAGCATTACTGCACATTAGACATAAATGGAGCTGGTATATGAGTGTCAAAATTTTAAAGGCTTGATGAACACTGTACCAAACCTAATCCATCTCTCATTATAGATGGAATAAATAAATTTTGGAAAATTTTGCTCAAGGCCAAATAAGAATAATTCTGAAAGTTGAACATAGATCATTTTATACTAAATGTTGTTTAATGTTCTCTGTTTCTACCATTAAAAATGCAAAATCTCCACATCTTTATGTACTGTCATATGTAGCCGCTACATAACGAAAAGTACATTAAAGTAATGTAATTTTTATGTCTTCAGGCAAGTTCGTATTGAACTTCCCATGCCATCTGAGTATCATGGAGGAAAAAGAGAAGCTACTATGTATTGCCTGCCCTGTGCCAGATATTAGGCTAAGTACTGTATGTACCACCATCTCTTTAAATCACTAAAATGACTGCAATCTGTAGGACGGGCACTAATAATACCTTGTCCAGGATTCAGCTATACAAAGTAGACTCTTTTCTAGAAACCTGAAAAGAAAAATCTTATAATTCTAGAGGGATGAGCAAACACATTCTAGAAGGAGGCTGTGACCACCCCGGGCTGCCAAGGCAGCTGCTGCCTTCTGCTATGAGGAAGAAGTTGGTCATCACATCAGGAGGGAGCCCTTGTCCAGATGGAGGTTTCAGAACAAACTGAGCCATTGCCAAGCAGTGAAATGGAATTCTAGATCCCAAATCCAAGTCTCCAGGGAATATATAGTGAGCCTTCCACACTTTGGACTCTATTTGCATATTCTACCAACCCAGAATGACAATGAGGGAAAATGCATCTGTACAGAAATTTTCCTCGTTCCTTACAAAATAAATTATAGCAAGCCCTTACATAGTATTTATTTTTTATTAATAATTACAATTAATCTAGTGATGATTTAGAGTAGATAGGAGATATGCATAGTTTTTATGCAAATATTACACCATCATATATAATGGACTTCAGTATCTGTAGATTTTATATTCTCCAAATTTCTAGAACTAATCCCCAATAGAGAGATGAATATATATGGTTTGCAAAACTAAAAATCACATCCAGAACCACACCTGCAAGGGACCTGGACAATAAACCCTAGAACCTGGAAAGTTTAAAAATCACTGGAAATCTTGTAAGAAAGAAGTCAGAATGTATATCACAGAAGCCAATACAGAGGAATTCCACAGTGATTAGCTGTATTTATTTATTTATTTATTTTGTGGGTACCGGAAGTCGAACTCAGGACCCCGTGCGCCAGCAGGTGCCTGTGCCGCTGAGCGATATCACCGGCCCTTTTTTCGTATGTGTGTACCGGGAATCAAACTCAGGACCTCGTGCCTGCCAGGCAGGCACTTATGCCACTGAGCCATCTCACCGGCCCGATTTGCTGTATTTAAAATAAGACAGAATGCTACTTATGAGGACTAGGTTACACACCTTGGGTAACACGAAACTTGTATTCAACTGTGGATTTATATGACTCAAATAGCTTGTCTTTTCTGTATACCAGAATGATGTTATTTTGAGTTCCTGGAGTGGCCTATACAAACCACAGAAACTTTCTTAAACTCTTTCCCTTCTCCCTTCTCCCCTCTCCCCTCTACTCTCTCACTCTCTCTCTCTCTCTCTCTCTCTCTCTTTCTCTCTCTCTGCTGGTGATGGATCCCAGGACCTCATGCATGACAAGCAAGCACTTTGCAACTGAGCTACAAACATAGCCCTTCCACCATTTATCCAGCTAAAGTTTGGCTTTTTCTCCCTTTATTTTTGAAATTAATTTACCAAATGTTAATTCTTGTTTCCTTCCATGAATCGGTTATTCAACAGAAAACTGTGTCCTTGTCGCGATTATAAAGCATTAGATAACCTACTCTGCTAATAGTCTCAAAGAAGCACATACACATGAATTTGTAAGAAATATTATTTCCAATATACAGTTAAAGAATCAATGGTTAACTGAAGATGCTTGGGGCAATTTAATAGGTACACACCTATTTCTTTTAGGAAAAAAAATCAGAAAATGGATCATACACAATGCAAACATAAACTTTAAAGCAGTACCTCTTCTAGATACCATAAATTTTCCTTGAGAAGTTTAGCCCCAGGGCCTTGACAATGAATGCTCTGTTTCTCATCATAAAGCCAGCGCTATGAGAAATTGTAGCCAAGAGATGCCATGGATGTGACACCAGTGTAGTCCTGTGCCCTGTATGAGATCTTAGAACAGAAAGAGGATGTTAGGTAAAAAACAAAGGAAATCTGAATAAAATGTAAACTTTTAGTTAATAATAATGTACAATTTTGGTTCATTTTATGACAAGTATGCCACATCAATGTAAAATGTTGCTCAGAGGGGAAATTGTGTGTAGGACTAATTGGAATTCTGTGCACTATTTTAGAAGCTTTTCTGTAAGTCTGAATCTGAAATACAAAGTTTATACTTAAAATATAGGCAAAGTAAAAATTCAGTTCTCAAGGATATTTCCCCTCTCTAATTCATAGCAGATGGATAACATTTGTAAAATACATTGAAATGTTGCAGGTACTACAAAAATTTCTAATGCTGACTCTTTTTATGGGTTTCCTTGTCAGAGTCAGGTAATAGTTTTCAGATCAACAGCTTCTCATGAATCAAACTTTGACCAGTTCTGCTTTAAATTAAGATATTATTTTATATATTTTAATAAATTTTAAAAGTTCAAAATGCTTTTTAAAGTTTTCCCTTCAAATTAAAATTCAACAAAAGTATAGTATCATTTTTGAAATAAAACAATGAAGACAATAATTTGAAGACAATATTGGACTAAAATTCAGGGCAGGAGGGGAAGAGATCCCTAAAAGAAAGCTATAATCTGGGTAAAAAAAAAAAAAAAAAAAAATGTGGCTTTTATTCTGACTTCATGTCCTGATAATAAAAAACTAATTTTTGGAAGTATCTTGAAGTTATATTTATTTATTTCATTATTATTTTTTGCTTTTATTGAAATGAACTTAGTAAGAAATTAAGTTTTGGATAGCTGCCATCTACACTAAAATGGAGTGTAATTAAACTTGTATTAGTGGTTTTAAGAGCATGTTAATATTACTCATTAAATATTGGATAGGTTGTTTTTCAGCCCATGTTGCATGGTGGTTGCATTTTATTATATAGATCTTGGCTGAGATGCTGGCCAATGATGCAGCCTGTCCTCCCAGAATAGTCATGGAAATGAAGTGCGTGCATCCTGAGGTGAGCTTGGCAAGCAAAATCTGGCACTTAGTGAAGTCAACTAAGAGCCTGTTTGTCAAGGGTGACTTTAGGTTCGTATAAACGATCGTCACCTCCATAAGGATGATGTGATTCTATCATGAATGATTTTACACTTGGATCAGATGATTAAACACCTTTGCTCTGCTGCCTCCATTAGCAAAGAATATTTTTACATTCATCCCTGCAACAAAGCTCAAGTTTATGCTACCTTGGGGATCCTATGGCAACTAGATAATGTTTCATTTGCTGTTCTACTGTCCATCACCGGATTTCACATTTTTAGTTAAAATGAGCACAGTACGCTCTTTCAGATGACTTCCAGTTTACAACTCAGTGTGTTTGTTCTGCATTACTCTCAGTGGAGCTCATAGAGTTTATGCCTCCAGACTTTTTAAGACTCATCTTTGAATGAAGATTAGAAAAAATCCATTCACATCTCCTCCAAAGAACAGCTATAAGATAACTGGTGGGCCTTGGAGCTCAGATTATTAAATATTAAACTCTCATGGAAGATTAGAAATGCATGTCCCCATTTGACAGGGAGAAAGTTATCTGATAAAAGGAGCTTGTTTCTCTTTGTAAGCTCTATGACTCTAGTTTTGTTGAGTCTGCAATTACCAATTATTTTATTTTCATTTAATCAAATTATATCCAAGTCTCAGCCTCAAAACCTATTGACCTGGTGGTAAATTGTAATCCTTGCCCTTACTGAGTTTGTCATTTACCCAGGATCCCTCTTAATTTAGTATATTTACAGGGGCAAGTTTTCCTATTGCAGTTTACTATGTCCAACAGATATCCTCACTGCATAAACTGGTATTCCAACAGAGTTTTGCTTTTATGCCAAATGCACATCTGAAAGTGATTGCTGAGGCTAGGACCCTTTCAAAGGCAACCTCCAAACTGCTCCTTATTTCCTTCACAATAATGTTACTTCCTTACTGTGCACCTTCCTAAACCCAGGGGGTCAACCTGGCAGCTGGCATATTTTTTCAAGATACCCAGTATTCAGAAAACAAAAGCCAGGCACACAAATATCCTTTATAGAAAGCCTCTGCAATTGACCTTGAAGTATAAACCTGACTTGAGGCAAAAGACCATATGAGGCACTCGGATATTTTTGTGAAGTGTGCAAGGAAAGAATTTAAAGACAGAGGAAGAAAGAAAAAAAGATGGATTACCATTAGTTATTATTCAAACATGTTTTCATGGGCCACAAGTATTGTTTCTAGGGATACTGCTCACTTATATAATACTTTTTTATAAATTAAAAAAAATGAAAAGGTTTTCATTTGGATAAGCAAATTACAAAAAGGAGATTCTCATAAGATGAAAAATGTTAGAAGATACTCCTTTCTTAGGGGTGATGCAGCTCTATTAGGGTTTAAGGACTAGTGAGCAAAACTAGATTCCATTTCAGCTCATACTTGCACTCACCTGTGCAATTCTTCAACATTCCCTTTCTAGAATTAATAGTAATTATCTTCAATTACAAAACTACCATCGCTATCATTCCTACCATGACCATCACCACCACAATCACCAACATCACCATCAAACAGTCATCATTATATTATCATCATCACCAATTTCTTGTGACTACATCATTACCAATACCATCATGCCTCTCAGCAGCAGCAACATAACCATCACCATCACTACCATGATCACTACTTTTACTATCATTAATGGTATCAACAATATCATCATTACATAACCATTGTTACTTTATCATCATCACCATCCACATCACTATCAACCTGGCTGTCATCACCATTATTATCACCAAAGGTAATATCACCAGTGACGTTATCACTGGTATTATCACCGATGACAATTAATTTACATATCAGCACTCTGGCCCAGAGAGTATCCTAAGCTCATTTTAGATATCATTATTTTATCTAGTCTTAAAATAACGCTGTCAAGTAGGAAATATTATTATGACTGGATGAAAAATTGAAGCATATAAAGGTCGATTCAGGGAATGAAAGTTTATCTGGAGACCTATAAATTTAAATTGTGCTTTCTCCCTTAAGCTTATGGTAATGACTATAAGGTAAAATAGACACTAGGTTTTTATGATAATCATTTCAAAGTTATCCTGTACACAGCTACATGAATGTTCAGAGTAGATAGTTCATTTGTGAAAAGTGTTATATTATCACTTTATCTGGAACCAATGATTAATCACCACTCTTAATAGGTGAGATATTTCAGCATTTTTTTCTCTAATAGCCATTAAAGGGAATCCAGAATGACATCATATTCATGCTTTAACTGCTCCAATTTCATTCTATAAAGTTATTCTCATGAAAAAATTAAATAAAACATGGAGCAATCTAAATAAATTATACATGGATTTGGTAAAAACTGTGACAAGGCCACATCCCTGAAGTTCAGTAAACTCTACTTTAAGATATGTGAAAACCTGATAGAAGTTTAAAGATATTCTGATCACTAACAGAGGACTGCATTTACCTCTGTGAAAGGGGACATTCAAAGAAAACACCACACATTTACACAGGCTCATTCAGACAAGAGAGATCACTTTGGTCAAAACAGAGTGAGTTTAAAGCAAGTAGCAATTTACCTTAAAGTTCATCTTGACCCATCCTAACCCTGACAAAGTAAGGGGTTGGAGAAAATATTGACAGAGGACGCAATTGTTAGGAGTCTTGAATATTAATTTTAGACTTACTTGTGTAGTTTACAAAAACTCACTATATTTGTCCTGGTACTTTAATGGTACTGTGTGTAAAGAGATGCATGCTCTTTACAAAAATTTCAGTCAAGGGCCAGCGAGATAGCTCAGCTGCATAAGCACCTGCCTGGCAAGAGCGAGGTCCTGAGTTCGACTCCCGGTACCCACATACCAAAAAAGGGCCGGTGATATCGCTCAGCGGCATGGGCGCCTGCTGGCGTGTGAGGTCCTGAGTTTGAACCCCGGTACCCACAAAAAAATAAATAAATAAAATAAAATTTCAGTCAATAACTAAATGCACAACAGTTTTTAAAAATCTTTTTGTATTTACTTCTCGGGGCAACTATTAATAATTTGCAGCATTGGCTTCCAGATTTTTCCTGTACATATATATGTGTATACATATACTTATTTTTCAACAAAATTGTGTATCTATAACAGTGATGGCTAACCTATGACACATGTGCCACAGTGGGGTGTTTGTTATCATTGAAAACTCTAAAATGTTGGCCATCACTGATCCAGAACCTCCTACATTTTATTAATTTAGCAATCCATCTTGGCCATTTGTCTTTGTTAAGCATGGTAGAACTGACATCATATATTTAATGACTATATAGTACTCCACTTTACACATATAGCATGCAGATTTAACCAATCCCTTTCTGGTTGGCATCTAGGTTCACTAAATATTTTGGATAGAAAAACACCAAACATTTTAAAGAAAATAACTATAAAATATAGCTATTAGAATATCTCATATAGTAAGAGTACAGAGTATTCTCAGATGTGTGGTAAAATGTCCTTTTGCACACATGAATTATTTTTTATAAGATTCCATAAAAGAATCAGGAGTCATCCAAAATTTGACGCATGTTGAAAATAAGTGCTGCATTGGAGAAAAGCACTGTCCTTCATGACAATAGTTTCTATTTACCTAAAATAACAAGGTGCAGTAGGATCCTCTTTAACCTGATTTGAACCCTTAAGTTTCAAGGAAGTCAGAGGAGGTCCTATCAATAAAATTTTCATTCTTTGAGAGAAGTGAAAATTGAGATGAGCTGAAAGGAAACTATTTCAGTGATCTAAAGGTATCAATAATTCACAAGTCAAGATAAAAAAACAAAATGGCCAACTAGTTGATTTATAAATCAAAGCTGTACCACTTAGCATTCCACTGCTCTTCCTCAGCATTTTTATACATTACAATGCAACTTTTACCCTGTGCTTTCTATAATCAAATCTACTGTATGGGATTTGTTTACAGTTTCTAAGAACAGAAGCTCATGTGCAGCTCTAAATTATAAAATGCAATTTAAAAATACAAAATATTCAGTTTTTTCTTCTGATAATCCTCCCCAAAATGCTTGTATACTTTGTTGAGAGCTAAATGTGTGGCAGTAAGATGATACGATGATGATTAAAAATACAAAAGCAGATAGCATCTGATTGCTCTAGTAAAAAGGGAGTGAAGAGGAGATATGGGATGGAGTGCCTTAGTATTTAGCACCATTAACATTTGTTGGAAACAAGCAATCATTAAGACCTCCACCAAGATGGGAAAAATATCTGAGCCGCTTTTTCACCTCTTTTGCAGATGAATGGGATATGAACAAAGAAGTATAATATCGTGTATTTTCTTTTTTTTTTTTTTTTTTTTGTGGGTACCGGGGGGTCGACCTCAGGACCTCGCGCGCCAGCAGTCACCCGTGCCGCTGAGTGATATCACCGGCCCCTTTTTCGTATGTGGGATCCGGGAGTCGAACTTGGGGCCTCGCGCTTGCAAGGCAGGCGCTTATGCCGCTGAGCCATCTCACCAGCCCCAATATCGTGTATTTTCAAAGACTTACTGATTTAATAAAAGAGAGAGAAAATTCATTTATCATTTTTACGGGTCCCAAAGTATGGGAGCTCATAGGTAGAACTGTAAGAAATAAAATATCATGTGCTCACTCACCACTTTTTTATTTGCACGTTTCTAACAGCACATTTGTTTGAATCATTTTGCAGATTGCTGTTCATCTTAGCAACATTTTCTTCCCTCACTAGTGGGATTTACTATGGAAAAATACTAACTATTTCTCAATTACTTGGATTCATTTTTGTGTGTGTGTGGGTACCGGGGGTTGACCTCAGGGCCTCGCGCGCCAGCAGGCGCTTACGCAGCTGAACCATCTCACTGGCCCTTGGATTCTTATTGTATGAAAAGTCTTCAAGTGTGGTTTTGTGAGCAGAAATAGGTTTCAACACAGCAAGTCTTATCACATTCATTCATTCCTCTTTATCTCCTTGTTATCTCTTTAGTCAGGAAGGCTCCAGGAATGAAGTAATAAGTGTTGCACCCAAAGGGATCTTTCAAATATTGCTGCTAAGTCACCTAGTGGAACAGATCCACAGTGTATTTCTTCACAATTTTTGAGACAACTATTGAAATATTCTCAGAACAAAAGAAATAGGCTCGTGTTTTACAGAGTAATCTTTCACCTGTGACTAGAATAACCAACTTTATCATGGAACCTACTGATTAAAAATAATTTTAGTGTAACAACATGTAAATTAATGATCTTTCAAGGGTGCTCAAAATATCACAGGAAATATTAAGAGCTGGAGGTCAAGTTCAGAAACAAATTAGGGACTATCATTTTTCTCTTTTTAATTATTTCCAATATAATTCATTCCTTACTGGATGTCTACCATATGCCAGGAACTCTCCTAGGAGCTGCAAATACAGCAAACACACTAGAAAACAGGTCTCTGCTCTCTCGGAATCTAACAGCTAAAACAAACCTCTCTCAACAAACTGCCTCCACATCCATTCATTCTGACTTTATTCTACAGAAAGGCCATTATTCACAAGAAGGCCTGATGACCACTGTACTATATCATAAGAAATAGACCTAACCAGAAATATAAGCCTTGGGTAGGCATTTAGAAAACTCTACTTGGAGATTCACCTATGGGCAAATGGAATAGACATATTGCCTCTTCTTCCTGCTAAGTACAACTAAAAACCCTGTATAATATATGCAAAGCAAAAATGAGAACACTGCCAGATGTGTTTTTGCACACCTCCAATCTAACAATCTGAAGCAGAAGAATCACTATGAATTTGAGGCCAGTATGGGCTACACTGTGAGGTCAAGGACAGCCTGAAACATAGTGAGACCCTGTTTCAAAAAACAAGCAAACAAACAAACAAACAAAATGAAAACCCTTTGAAAGGCAGACTGCCTAATGATCAAGTGACTGTGAAAAACTATGGTGATGACTGCTATGCGCTCTTTTTACCCTGTGTGCTCTATACTTGGTGGCAAAGATGACAACCCAGAAAGATCAATAGGCATGGACAAAGAAAAGAATGGCCCATTAGTGGGCCAGGCTTCATGCTATCTACTCACTTCCTCTCTATCCTATGGAAAGGCCGTAATTCCTAAGGAAGCCCAAAGGACATTCAACAAATGCTCTATTGTGCAGTGGTAATTAGACCTAACTAGGAGTTCTTGTGAGATGTCTCAATATCCTTGCAGCAGTAGATTCAGAGAAGCTCAGGTAGCACTGCTGATTAACTGAAGGACATCCCTCTTGTGTATCAGCAGAGCATACCTGGGAGTGTGAGCCTCCAACCCCTATATCTCCACTGTAGTATCAGAAGGATTCTAGTGGAGAATGAGGTCCAATCTGCACCCCAGTACTAAGGGGGAGAATCCTTCTCAGGTATTAAGAGATTTAATGAGAATTCTGGACTTGATTCTCCATAAGAAAGTAATAAACAGTACCCTATCCCTTTTTCCTGAAAGAGCAATGACAAAAAAAGCTGGTTAAAGCTGAAGGTTTAAATATGATCCATCCAGAGACTCACAGCACAACATTAAAATATTTAGATTACAAAAATAAATCACTTATCACACCAAGAAAAAGAAATATCTCGGTTTGGTGAGATGGCTCAACGGCATAAGCGCCTGCCTTGCAAGCGCGAGGGCCCGAGTTCGACTCCCAGATCCCACATACGGAAAAGGGGCCAGTGATATCGCTCAGCGGCACGGGTGCCTGTTGGCGCGCGAGGTCCTGAGGTCGATCCCAGGTACCCACAAAAAAAAAAAAAAAAAAAAAGAAATATCTCAATTGAATGATACAAATATCTCAATCGATACATAAAATTAAGAGAGAAATTAGAATTATCTGGCATTAGTCATTAGAATTACTTATTTATCTTTTGTTTTTGTTTTTGTTTTTTGAGACAGTTTCTCACTATGTAGCCCACATTGGCCTCAAACTTACTATGTAGCCCAAGCTGGCTTCAAACTCACTGTGTAGCCTGGGCTAACCTGGAACATGAGGCCATCCTCCTGCCTCAGCCACCCTAGTGCTGGAATTACAGGCATGCACCACCATGCTGGCTCTGGCAAAGATTTTAAAGCAACCATGAAAAAAATACTTCAGTGAAAAACACACAATTGAAACAATTGGAAAAAAAAAAACATAGAAAATCTCAGCAAATAAGCAGAAAAATTGAGCAAAGAAAAATATAGTCTTACAAACAGCCAAACAGAAACATTAGGCCTAAGAAATAAAATAATTGAAATAAAAACATAACAGATGAGAGCATAGCAGAATGGAGAGAACAAAGGAAAAAAATCAGAAATCTGGAAGGTAAAAATGTAAAAATTAAGCAAACTGGGCAGCCAAGAGAAAAGAAAATGAAAAAGCCTCAGGGGGTTATGAGACTGTACTACAAGGTCGAATATTCGGGTCAGAGGAGTCCTGGAAGGTTAAAAAAAAGGAGACTGAGACTAAACTATGTATTTTACTAAATATGGCTGAAAATATCACAAATTCAGTAAGAGATATAAAAAGATAGGTTTAAGCAAATGAGTCATTCTGAAATTGGGTGAACACAAATATATAAATAAAAGTCACTTCACAACCTTCTGAAAACTGAAGATGAAGAAAGAATCTTGAAGCCAAGGGGGTATAGCTTAGTTTGCTTCCTAGCAAGCGCAAGGTTCTGAGTTCGATTGTCGATACAAAAAAAAAAAAAAAAAACCAAACAAGAAAGAATCTTGACATCACCCAGGGAATCATCATGCTTCCAAGGGAGAAAACAACTTGAGTAACTTAAAGACAGAGAAGTTATTTTGAAATCACCCAGAAAAGCCTCATATTTCCAGGGGAAAAAGCAATTCCTGTGACCTTGGATTTCTTGTCAAAAGGCATGAAGGCCAGAGGAAGTAGCCTGATATTTTTTAAGTGCTGAAAGCAAAGAACTTCCCAGAATCTTACAATACTGAAAATATCCTTAAGGTTAGAAGAGGAAACTAAGAGATTCTCAAATGAAGAAAAGTAAGAGAATTCATCATTATCAAATTTACTCTATAAGAATAGCTAAATCTTGGAGTCATCTGTGTCCATTAGCAGATGACTCTGCCATAAAGAATAAACTTGAGTCATCTCCGTGAAAATGGATGCACCTTGAGACCATAATGTGAAGTGAAATAAGTCAGACTCACAAGCTTAAATATTGCACAACTTATCTTATATGAGAAACTCAAAATATAAAGGACTAAATAAAAGATACATAATAGAAAGTATGAGAGAAATCTTTCTCAAATGGGAAGGGGACGAAGAGATGGAGGGAGAAGGAAGGGGAGAAAGGGATGAAAAGGAGAATAAGATGTGTTATGTACATGTACTAATGCCACAAGTGTAATGTAATTATTATATACAGCAAACAGGTACTAATAAAAACAAAAACTGGAAGAAAAAGAATAGCTAAAATAATTCCTTTAAACAGAAAAGAAAGGGAAAAAGAGGAGCCCGGAGCATCAAGAAGAGTGAAAGAACATCACAGCAAAAGTGTTGGAAGATAACATAGGCCTCATTCCTTCTTTAGTTGGTAAATTATTTTTTCCTTTATGTGGGTTCCAGGAGTTGAACTCAGGACCTCGCGCTTGCCAGGCAGGTGCTTATGCTGCTGAGCTATCTCACCACCCCTTCAGTTTGTAAGTCTCATGTTTGAAGCAAAATTAAATTGAAGCAGTTTTGACTGTATGTAGAGGAAAGACTTAGGAAAATTATATAATAAATGAAGAGGAATAAAGTATTGCAAAGGAAAGAAAATTATCTATGCTCCGCTCAATCTGGTAAAACGATAACCCCAACAGATTGGGCTAACGAATGCACAGAAAACAAATACGATGAAGCTAAGCAACAGTCCACAGGAGGACTTTTTCTTCTGCCATCATCTATAGAGTTCAGGCATTGCCCCCAGCTACTCACACTTCACCTCTTCCTCTTCTTCCTCCTCCTCTTCCTGTTTTTCTCCTTTTTCCTTTATACTGAGGATTGAATCCAGGACATTTATACTGATCTGCACTCCCAACCTTATTGTTTATTTTTCTATTTTGAGGCATGATTTCACTAAGTTGCTAGTTTGCCCAGGTTGGACTCAAACTTGCAATCCTCCTGCTTCAGCCTCCCAGAGAGCTGGGATTACAAGTGTATGTCACCATTACTTGTCCACTGTCTCTTCCAATACCAATTATTAGGACTTGGAGGTGTAGCTCAGAGGTAGAGCATGAGCTAAGCATGTGCAATGCCATAAAATCATGTGGCATCCCTCCAAATTACGATAAAATTATTAGTTCTGGGATCCCAAAGACAACCCTCAAATTTGATAGTTTGCACTGGAAAGAGTCATAGAATGCACTGAATGCTGTTATACTTGTTGATATAGTTTATTACAGCAGAAGAAAACAGGAAAATCAGGCAAGAGATGCAAAGGGAAGATTCTAGAAGGTTTCCAAACCTGTAGCCTCCAGTCAATCTCTCCCAACAGGGCCACAGGCTATATTATTTCCTCCCATTATTGATGTGCTATCAAACACATGAAGTATGACTATTCGGGGAAGCTCACTTCAGCCTTGGTTTTAGAGTTTTTATTGGGTCTTCATCAAACAGACCTGGCTGCTCACTTAGCTAACCACAGACTACAGTAGAGCCGTTCTAATGCTGTGACTCAAAAACCCCACTCCTATCATCACATCGCCTAATATGGCCCAAATCTCATCCTACACTGGACTGTTATACAGTCTGCTATGGAATAAGAACACCTGGGAAGCAGAGATACTCTCATCAAACGTGACATTTCAAGGACATTTTAGATCACTACCCATAATCTTAGGACAAATGCCAAACTCCTCTTTGTAAGATTATACCTCCATAAACCACTGAAACAGTAGATAAAAAAAAAGAAAACAGGATTTGTCTTTTAAAAAGATAACAAGAAGGCAACAAAAATAAATAGCAGAATTCAGCCCTAAAATAAATAATTACATTAAATAAAAATGGCCTAAGCACAATTACAAGACAGAAATTGTGGAGCATAGCTAAATAATGAGAGGGAAACTTACGACACTATACTATAGCATGCATTATAAAGGACAGAGGTTTTTCAAATCAGTAATCCGAGCAACCATCTCATGAACCTGGAATAATTAAAAAAAAAAGAAGAAAGCTCAGAATAGCAATCAAAAAAATGGTAAATAGAAAATAATGGAGAAATTCAATAGAACAAAGAGTTGCCGTTGTGAGAAGGTGAATAAAATTGGCAAAAGTCTAGAAAGACTCATCAAAATATAAGACAGAATTTAAAAATCCCACAAAACACCAGCATCAAGAGTCAGTACAGAGCCTACAGACATCAAGAGTAAGGATGAAATACAATAAATAATTTGATAAGCATAAATTTGATCATTAGATGAAAAGGATCATTTTTTTAAACACAAACTTACTCAATATGAAATACATAATTTAAACAACCCTATAACTATTAAATGAGTTGAATTTGTAATTTAAAAAAAATCACCATCCAAATGTTCTACTAAATGGTTACAATCATAACACAAATTACTCAAAATCTTCTCCAGAAAAGAGGACGATGTTTCTCAATTCATTTCATGAAATTCAAACTACTCTGAGACCAAAATGAAACAAAAAGAATACAAAACAAACTGCAGATAAAGAATCTTTTATAAATTTCAAGGCAAAATCTTACAACTTTAAGAAAGAGTTGTATAAACATGCCTAACTAGGGAGGGAGGAGAAGGAAAGAAAGTAAGGTTAGCGAAAAGAGAAAACAAAACAAGAAAAGAAGGAAAAAAATGGAAACAAAGCTTTTGTAAATAAGGAGGGGGAGAGGGGTTCAAAGGGAGGGGAGGGGAATGGGAAAAAAAGAAGAATCAAGATATATCATGTACAAGTACAAATTCCCTATGATGAATGTGATCATTACATATATCTAAACTATACCAATAACTCAATTAAACAAAAGAAAAGGAGGACTCACCCCCCAAAAATATTCTCCAATATACTTTAATACAAGGGTCTTTAGTTGACATCTTCATATTATTCCCAAGTGTAAAATCTTCAGTAGTTCACTATCACTTCTTTGTTCATATAAATGTGCATTTATTACATTAAGCAAATTACCATATATTGCCAAGTTCTTAAAATGTTTTTCTACTAATGAATCCTGAACTGTAGCAAATACTATTTGTGCATCTAGTCATTTCATTGTTTCTCCTTTGACACCTTAAATTTTTTAAATAAACATGTACCTTTTCTGAAAACGAACAGAAAAACATGCCTAACTAGTTAGGCGTGGTGGTGCACATCTGTAATACCAGCACTCTGGGAGGCTGAGGCAAGAGGATCTCAAGTTTGAGTCCCACCTGAGAAACTTAACAACTTAGTGAGAGCCTGTCTTAAGATAAACAATAAACAAAAGGGCCAGGGATATACTGGAGCTCAGTGAAAAGGCCTTGGAATAGATTCCCAACACCAGGGGGCACGGGGCTAATAGTTAACAAAAGTGCAAAAACAAATACAGAAAGATTGCTTTTACGATATTAGTTCAAATTATGCATCCATAGACAGAAAAGAGATTATTTTTCTATAAGTCCTACACCTTACTTAAAAAAAACAAAAACAAAAACAAAAACAAGCCAGTCTTCTTTGAAAGGACAAATACTGCGTGATTCCTTTTATATCCTGCATTGAAAATTATCAAAATCCTGGAAACAGAAAGTAGAATGGCATCTACTACAAGGAGAGGAGAAAAAGAGTTCCCTATTGGTAAGAGGAATAAGTTGTGGGTATGTTTCACAGAAATATGAATGTTTTAATCCCACTGAACTATCCACTTAAAAGTGACTAAGGTGGCAAATTTTATACTATGTACCCCTTAAAATCACAATATATTTATAAAATAAAGTAAAATAGATCATTGACTTACATATAAAAACACACAGCTATTACACATTTAGGAAAAATACAGAAGAAATTCTTTATGATGTAGACCTGGGCAAAGAGTTCTTGGACTTGACATAAAATTCATGATTGATGTAAGAAAAACTGTGGTAAATTGGACCTCATCAAAATTAAAATATTCACCTGTTGCAGAGATAAAAAGATAACCTACAAAATTGGAGAAAATATTCATAAGGCAAACATCCAACAAAAAGACAGAAAGAGACCACTGAAAAAGACATAATGATAGAAAGTAAGTGCGAGAAACAATGTTCACCCTCATTAGTCATCTCAGAAATTCAACTTAAAATCACAAGATATCACTACCCATCTATGAAAATGGCTACTGTTGAAATAATGATCGCATCAAATGCTAGTGAAGAGACAGAAAAAAATGGGCCGCTCATACATTGCTGATGGCTATACAATAAATACAGCCACTCTCAGAACAGTCTGACACTCTGTTAAGAATGTAATTACTACATGACCCAGGAACTACGTTTATCTCTGAGAAATACAATTTCTTTTTTAGAAGGGCTATGTGTGGATAAGCGTAGCAGTTTTCTTTATAATAGTAAAAAGCTGGAAACAACCTTTGCAATGGGAGAATAGTAAATCTGTGGTGCATCCATGCCGTGAAATACTATTCAGACATATGAACTATGCTTAATGAAAACGTCCATCCCAAAAGGTTACATACGGCCTGATTCCATTACATATCATTCTCAGAAGGACAAAATTATGTAAGTAGGAACAGATCAGTAGTGTCAAGGAAAGGAGAGGAATGTGAAGACAGGAACAAACAGACATGCCAGAAAAAGACAGTGAAAATGTTACTATTGGATAAAATAGGGTAAAAAATAGATCTGATCCCTTTGCAGTGTTTATTGTAACTAAATGTAGAATTGTCCCAAAATAAAATGTTTCAGTTACAAAATGATCCAGGTGCATACCGAATTCTAATTGTTAAACTTAAAATGAATGAAGCAAGAATCATTCCTAAATGCTAAAGTTACTGGAAAACTTTCATGACAAACAGAATATTCTCATGGTCTTAAAGTATTTTCTAACACACTGACTTTGTTGCAAGGCAGAAAAAATAGGTACATAGTGGAGAAATCAGGAAACACCTTGACTGAATGATCAAAGTTATCATCAGCAACAAGTCTTGGATATAAACTATGTAGCTCTGGGTGTTATAGATATCATTCCTTGAGCAGGACACAGTGTCTGGGTATAGTATTTCATCGGAGAATGTGAAAACTCAATCTGATAATGATGAAATACCAGACAGACAAAAGATGACAAATGATCTATTATCAAAAAACTAAAGGAAGGGGTATTGTATTCTTCAAAATTGTCAGTGTTACAAAAAACAAAGGCCATGGAAATGTTTTGGTTAAAAGAGTCTAAAAACACAATAAGTCTAAAATATGAGTCTGGCCACTGTAGTGGTGGCAGTGAGGTTTATGTAAAGGATGTTTTACTGGGAAACTGCAAAACATAGAAGTCTGAACCATAGATGAGATAGAATAATTATATACATGTAATTTATCAAGCTTATAGTTATACTATAATATGGTATATTAATGTAAGAGAATAGCCCTGTTTTTAAAACATACTGGGATATTTATAGATAAAGGGACACTATAACATATGTAACGTAATCTAAAATGGTTCCAAATAGCCATTTGCATATATATAATTATTTACATGTACATATATAAACATATATGAGAAAGAGAGAGAAAGTAAAGGAGACACAAGCAAATGTACTAAAATGTTAACACAGATGACTTTGAATAAGGTATATACTTTTTATTATTGCAAGATTTGCAATTCAGAAAGTATTTTGAAATAGAAAATACTCTAAATCTAAAGACATGTTCTATCTCTAATCCTATCTCAAGGTAAGGACAAAATGTTTCCGGTTGAGCAAGGCTTCATTCGATCGCAGGTTATAGGGAAAGCTCAAGCTTACATGATACATGGAAATAATAGGAGACAAGACATCTCAGGCACTTTGAATTTTGCGGTTCCAGCTAGGTCTCACAACTTTATGTGTCTCTCAGTTTCATTTTCCTCTATGGTAACTTCAATCGTTCATACTCTACTGCGTAATCCTGTGGTAACAACACGGTCCCTCCCCATTATCTCCTGATTTAAGTGAGCCTCATAACTGACGGTTGCAGCAGAGATTCATCATGGCACCAAACAACGGCAGCAAAAGAAGAGACAAACAACCAGCTACTATTCTCTGCTTTCCGAATGGTTTTGCTTGTATTAAGTACCGCAGGTTAATCCCCATGGCCTCTTCTTGGCCAGGTCTGAGTCCTAGGGCTGCCTGAGAAGCTAGCAGCGGGAAAACGACTGAGAGTGCGCATGAGCAACATGCGGAAGAATGATTTCCAAAAGAAACACGTGTTTTGTTATGATGTAAGAACAGACAGACAATTAAAAAAAAAAGAAAAGAAAAAAGCACTGTGACCACCATGCAGAGCACTTTATGACCTTGTGAAACTCTAAGATTCCTCACTTCTTAACACCTTTGTCAGAGCGCTGTGTTTTTTGAGCCAGAGGAAGAGCCTCTGTGTTACAAGACTGACCCCAGCAAGAGCTCCAGGTGTACTCATGCGTCCCGTAAAGACCCACTCTGGGAGCAGGTTAGCCTGGGTCTGCAGAGCCTGGCGCTGTGGGAGCTCAGGAAAAGGCAGCCCATTAGCTCCACAGGCAGAGCTCTTGAATAGTTCTACCCGTGAAACTTAGGATATTCATGAATCAGTGAGCAGTCTGAGATTTTCCTCTTAAATTGGCAATCTAAAAACCAAAGCTTTTGGATGAGACCTGCAGGTACTTTATTTCAGCTGAAAGTTGTATTGATTTTAACATGCACCTGTATTAGATTTATCATACAATGAATGCATAATATATGAATATTTAATGAGCATTCAAAATACATTGAAACTTATCAAATATTTATGAATAAATATTCATTGACTATAAAAAAAAATTTACCAAGAGAGGAGATACTATTCTTTGTCTGACAGACTGTAATGTAATTGTCTTACATGGAATTTTCCATTAATTTTCCTTTCATCCAATATTGCAAGGATTTAAACTGATGAAACTTTTTTCTTAATATAATACTGTTGTCAGATAAAAGATGATAAAAAATGATTTTTATGAGTGCGTTATTTGCTGACAGGAAGGCCAAACACTTGGCTCTGAAGAAAAAAGTAGAATAATTTTTTAAAGAGGAACTAGTAAAATAATTTTCTAAAGAAAAAAACACCAACTCTAAATAGTAAATGCAATAGTATGTTTTGTCATTCCACAAGAAAGTACTTAAAATGAAACCTACATATAAATATAATGATCATAAGATGAAAATGGTTTGCTTTATACAAGATAACTTTTAGCTCATGATCCATCCAGAATCAGGGAAATAAGCTTATTCTCATCTCTAAATTTTGTTTTCTCCCTGGGTACTTCAGATGAAAGGCTCCAAAATAGCAGCATATAAGTAGTAAAAAATAAATAAAAAGAAAAAATATATAACATAAAAATATAAACTATGTAGCTAAAAATAGTGGAAACAAATTTTCTCATTTTATAAATGGGACCACATTTATAGTTTTTTGTTTTGTTTTCTGTTTGCCACAATATTGAAGTATATATTCTGGTCTTTGTTTCTCCATTTTAGCCAAACTCTGGGACAGTAATTGGGAATATTTATGGAACTGAGAAGTTTGACAGAAATGAGCTTTTTTTTTTTTTTTTTTTTCATCAGGTTTCCATATACCATACCCTGGCACACATTTTGCCAATACATTCTTTCCATAGTTCTGCAAGACTTCTGGAATATTCTCACTAACCACTACTCAGAACCACTGCTCAGGTAATAAAGGTAAAAAGAGAAGGATAGACATGTCTGAGAACTGTGATTTGGTGCAGATAGAATGGTGGTTCATCTAGAGATGATTAAATTATTTCAATTAAAAATATAAATTTTACTAAATTTGTCATTAATGTGCAAAGACACTTTTTAGCTAATAAGTCCATTTATTTGTTTAGGCAAAGGATACTGGGATATTCTGTGGCAGAAACTCCGGCTTTGATTATAATAGGAGGGTTACTATCTAGATGCTTGTTGAGATTTACTAGAAGGGTTATTGCAAAAAAAGATCATTTCTATAATCAGAACAATGGTTATTAGCTTCACTCAATAAACAGCCTGACCTTCTGTGATCTTGACTGGAGAAGACAGAATACTGAACATGAAAGAAGAGAGGAGATACCGGGAAACAGAGACAGGCTGGAAAGGTTCTACAAATTCCACTGGTAATGACAGAATGAGTAGGCACGGACAGATAAGGCACTGAAGACTGATGAATGGTATATTCCAAACACAAGCTTAGCTAGCTTTGAAAACCTGCAGGAGTCACAGGTTGTACAGGCATGAACTGAAGGACAGACCTTTAATTCTTAGTTTCTTTAGGGGTAGTTCTTGCCCACTTTTGTTTTCTATTCATATTCTTTGCTTGGTGACTTAACTTTTCTCTGGGACTTAAGGTTATCTTTGTACTAATAATTTTCTAATAAACAGCACTGCCCTGGAGCTCTTCTCTGAACTTCATAGTCAAATGTTTCCTCTGCTTATTTGATCTTTCATACAAAAACCTCACAGGCATCTCAAGCTGTATTTGTCTAAAATGAAATCTTTCATTAATACTCTATTTTATTCATTCCTCAAAAGAACATCACCTTCTCAACAGTAATGCCAAACATCCAGGGGAGCTTGTTTACCTTTCTCTTTTACTCATTCCACATCCACTGCCTTGTTCTACCTTGAAGCCATTCACATTTCTCTGTCTCTTCTTCCATCACCTCCGATCAAGTGACCAGCATCACTTTGACTACCATGATAGCATCTCAACTATATTCCAGTTTCCTTATTTTCACCATACCCCACCAATACATCCCACAGTACTCAGTGCCATTTTTTTCAGAGACAATAAGAACTCATACTAGCATGTACACAGTAGTTAATATATCTACATGCTTTCTAAATTTTAGTTCATTTACATTTCAATGTATTTGTATTGCACTTGGGATGAATAACTGCCCCCCTATGGTTTTCTACATAGAAAGCCACTACCTGCTTCTCCAATCTAAACTATGTGTCAGTCTCTCCTTCTTGCTCCTTCAGTTTCAAAAACATGGAAGTGCTTCTAGATGTAGCATCTTTGCACCCAACATTGCCTCTGATAAGGAACCTTTTTTTCCAGATTTGTTGCTTTACTCATTCCTTCTGTCATTCAGTATCAGCTTCATCATTACTTCCTTCCACAGTCAGGCCTTGGTCACTGCACTTGCAGCATTCACTTATTTCCAGTCATATATACTGCCTTGCTGATTCCGTGACAAGCCATAACCAATAACCATTTTCATTATTTAAATGTATGTTTATTTTGTATCTCCTACACCAGAATTTATGCTCTCAGAATGAAGAATCATTTTTTTGTTGTTTTGTTTTGTTTTTGTTTTCTTGAGACAGGGTTTCACTCTGCAGTTCAGGTTGGCCTTGAACTCACTTTGTAGCCCAGGTTAGCCTCAAACTCACAGTGATCCTCCTGCCTCAGCCTCCTGAGTGCTGGAATTACAGGCATGCACCACCATGCCTGGCCTAGAATGAAGAATCTTGCATGCCATCTTTGAAAAGTACTTGTCACTAGCAGGCACTTAGTAAAGAATAGCTGAATAAATAAAGTAAATTTAAGAATTAGACAAGACAGACCATAAGTCATAATATGTAATATTTAGTCCCAAAATGTCAATGAATTTACACAACAGATTTATTCTTAGCTCACATCATAGTTCAATGCAGGTGAGCAAGGTTGGTACAGAGTCTGTCATCTTCAACATAGAATTGCGAAATATATTTTAGGAACTGACATTTATCTGGTTGGTGGGAAGTAGGGGGAGAGAATGAGAAAAAAATAGAAGTAAAGACCGATCATTTTCTTAAATTCTGTAAGCATAAGTGACATAGATCATTTATGATTACAGTCTAATATTAAGAACCAGCCCCACCAATATACAAGGAGGTAAGGAAGCATCAATGAGCCCTGTATACAGCCAGTGCCATTAGATTTGCTGATCATCCAGCCCTTTTCCAACTCTATAATACTAAGTTTGACTTCCTGTGTTGTACACTGTATCGCATAAACACGGATCTTCTTGATATCATGGATTCTGATTCTGTCTGCTGCCTTCCACTTAGCAAAAACAAAAAACAAAAAAAAAGAAAAAGAAAAAAAACATAATGCTTATATTGTAAACATCATGTGTTCCGCTGATTAACTGATAAAAATGAGTACAGCAAGAGTGAATACATACTCAGCTTGCTGTCGAGGAAATAATACTGGAGCGATCCATCTAGGTTTAAATGGGAAGAAAGAGCTTTGGGAAAAGGGAAGGTGGCCAAGTGATGGTAGAAAGACAGAAAAAGGAGAAAGTGAAAGACTGAAAAAAGAATTAAAATGTGTTTTGTACATGTACCGACTCCCCAGAGATAACGATTAAATTCGCTACGTATTGTGAACATATACTAATAAAAAATAAAAATTGAAAAAAGAATACTTCCTCGAGTGAACTCTACTTGCCATGTCAAACTGAGGTAGAGAATTCACCTGACCTCATTTTTCTTTTTTCCTGTCAACTGGTTCTCATATTACAACAAAATACAACAAATTAGCAGATTTTAATGATTTTAACTATGTTTTTTTAAGTACTATGGACTATCCAAATGCCAGGTATTCTTCTAAACTTAACTTAGAACTAGGATGCATCAACCTTTAATCTCTAAACAAAAGCTGAAAAAAATTATTTTTATGGGTTGATTATTTATGTATAGTGATTGAAGCTGTCTTAGAAGTAAAATTAATAAATGAAAAATAAGATTCATGTTCAAAACTAAAACATTATCTTTTTTTTTTTTTTTTGTGGGTACCGGGGGGTCGACCTCAGGACCTCACACGCCAGCAGGCGCCCGTGCCGCTGAGCGATATCACCGGCCCCTTTTCCGTATGTGGGATCCGGGAGTCAAACTCGGGCCCTCGCGCTTGCCAGGCAGGCGCTTAAGCTGCTGAGCCATCTCACCGGCCCAAAACATTATCTTTTATGAGATCATGCATAAGAACCTTTCCACACAATTGTTTGTTCTATTTAAAATAATAAAAATTCTCCGCATTTAGTTCCTTCAACCATAATAATAATTTTCATATTTTATTCTAAGTGAGAAGTATTTCAAAGACTGAATTAAATTATTGTCTAGTAATACAGCACTGCCTATTTTATAGTATTATTGGCATTTTGGACATAGAACAGCCAAGTAGTTTTGATTCTATTAACAATTTAAAACTATTTTAATGATTATTATCTTTTGTTTTATTTATGTCATGACTGGCGTCAGTTATGTGAAAGACCCAATTTAAAGTCAATAAAATGTGATCCTTGAATTCCAGAACCTGAATTCCTAATACTTTTCAACCGTAACTACATGAAACGTTGTGTACTAGAAAAACAATATACATTCACAAAGTAATTTTTAAGTAAATCTTAAAATTTTTAGTGGACCTTTATATGTTACTTCATTTGGGCCTCACTGAACGCTTGAGTTAGGGAGCACAAACAGTGGTGATATCTTCCCCATGCTCATTTTACAAATTAGGAAAATTCTGTTCACAGGTGTGAGGCAGTTTGCTCTGTATTTTAGTATGCAACTGTGAAAGTTAGCTATTACATGACAAAGTACCCTAAAACTTAGTAACTAAAAAATATAGTTTGTTCATAGTTCTAAGGGTAAGCAATTTAGTCCAAGATCAGCTGAGGGGTTCTTCCCTACATGGCTAGATTTGTCAAATGTCTGCAGTATCTGCAGGTAGGCCAGGAGGCACTGCAAAAATGCATTTATTCAGTATGTTCTCTTGCAGGTTTTTACCCAAGTCAGTAACTAGTTTTTAAAACATTGCTGATTAATATTCCACTAACTGATACATCATGATACAGTTATCAATTTCTTTGCTGACTGACATTTGGGTTATTTTCATTTTGTGTTCATAAGTTATGGTTTATATTTGTGTGTGAGTCTTTGCATAAATGTATTTTTTTTTCTTGTAGGTAAACAGTAGTGTAATGGCTGAATTACATAGCAGGTGTAAATTTAACTTTAAGAAATTGTCAAAGTGTGTCCAATGGGGAAACAATTTGGATACCAAGAATTCTAGTTGCTCATATCTTCCCAAAAATTAGTTTAATTGATCTTTTTCAAAAACTGTGGGCACTCTAATGGATTTACTGTGGTCCCCCCCAAATTTTCATTCATATTTTTGTAATGATATTGAGCAAATCTTCACATTTCAGTGTCATTCTTTTATCATTTTCAATGAAATATCTATTCAGACCTCTCACCCATTTCTAATTGGCTTAATTAGCTTATCTTGAGGTTAAAGAGCCCTCAGACAAGATCTAGCTATTAGAAATTGTGCTGCTATAAACATGGGTGCACATACAACAGTGTGGTATGATGTATTTAATTCTTTTGGGAAGACAACCAGAAGGGGAATTGCTGGGTCGAATGAGACCTCTAATCCTAGTTTTTTTTTTTTTTAATGTGGGTACCAGGAGTCGAACTCAGGACCTCACACTTGCCAGCAGGCATTTGTGCCGCTGAGTGATATCACTGGCCCTTTTTTTCCTTTACGTGGGTTCCAGGAGTAGAACTCAGGACCTCGCGTTTGCCAGGCAGGTGCTTATGCCGCTGAGCTATCTCCCCGGCTCCTGATCCTAGGTTTTTGAGGCATCTCCACACTGATTTCCACAATGGTTGCACCAGTCTACACTCCCACCAACAGTGGAGAAGGCTTCCTATTCCCCACAGCCCCTCCAGCATTTGTTATTGGTTGGATAGCCATTCTTTCTGGAGTGAGATGGAATCTGATTGTTGTTTTAATTTGCGTCTCTCAAATAACCAACGATGTTGAACATTTTTTCATATATTTATTTGCTATTTATATTTCTTCATCTGTGAAGTGTGTATTCATCTCAGATGCCCATTTTTGGATTGGGTCTTTGAATTTGGGCCCTGATTTTTTTCAATTCTTTGTATGTTCTAGATAGAAGTCCTTTGTCTGCGGGACAGTTAGTTAAAATTTTTTCCCACTCTGTGGGTTGTCTTTTCACTTTGTTGGTGATTTCTTTTGATGTGCAAAAGATTTTATTTTTATTATTTATTTATTTTTTATTTTTTATGTGGGTACCAGGAGTTGACCTCAGGACCTCACGCTTGTCAGCAAGCACTTGTGCCGCTGAGTGATATCGCCGGCCCTTTTTTTTCTTTATGTGGGTTCTGGGAGTCGAACTTAGGACCTCGCGCTTGCCAGGCAGGTGCTTATGCAGCTGAGCTATCTCACCGATCCAAAAAAGCTTTTCAATAAGATGAGATCCCAGTGGTGTTTTTATACAATGGAATACTACTCAGCTATAAAGAAGGATGAACTTGAGACTTTTATAGGTAAATGGATGCAACTTTGGACCAGACTCATAAGTGAAATAAATCAGACTCGCATATGTAAACATAATATTGTCTCCCTACTGTAAGAAGCTGAAAGGATAAATAACATCCAAAATGTACAGTAGATATTGTGAAATGGGAAGAAACTATTCAAAAGGAAAGAGAAACAGATGGATTAAAGGAGAAAAGAAGGAAGGGAAAAGGAAAAATAAATAAATATATATACATGATAGTTAAGATAGTTATACTTCTAATTTCTCTTACTTCATTGAAAAGACAGGTTTGTGCCTCTATTGTTTGATCAAATTTTCATGCCTATATCTTGTAATATGAGCAACTATTTTGAAGATAACAATGCACAATGTATTAAACCATTTTTACTCTCCTACCATCTTGTTTTGAAATTTCATATCATTGTTTTTGTTTTTCTTTCTCTTTAAAATAAAAATAGAGTCTTCACACAATCTAAATACAAGTTCTTTATCAAACACTTGTCTTACAAACATTTTCATCCTACCTATGGCTTATAATTTCCTTTATTCTAACAGGAACTCTTAAAGAACTGAAGTTTTAAATTTTATTGAAGTTTAAATTATTATTTCTATTGTCATTTACACTATTTTTTCTTGTTTTAAGAAATCTTTTCCAAACTTAATATCAATAAGAGTTGCTAGTGTTTCTTCCAGAAATGTTCTACTTTTAGGTCTTAAACTCACAACATAATCTCTTTGAGTTAGTTACTAAATTTGGTGTTAAGATTTAAAAACTACTATAGTTACATTTAAATTACCTAAATATTCTAAATAAATGATCAAGAGAATCAGACTGTATAAAAGGTTTAGATTGACCTCAACATTTTCTATAAGAAAGAAATTTTAAATATGAAGACAAAGATATAGTAAAAATAAAGGAATATGAAATATATTATGCTTTGAGAGCCAAGGAAATAAAAAATAAAAATGATTTGAAAATAAAATATATTACTAAAGATGTTTCATAACGATAAGTATCAAATTATCAATAAGACATTATTCTAAATCTGTGTGTACTACTAATAGAGCTTTGAATACATTAATTAAAACCACGCAAAGATTTAAAAATTCAATATCTGTGTCTGCATCTATAGTTAGATCTTTCAACGCTCATCTTTCAGTAATCAATATAAATGGTAGATAGTAAGTAAGTAAACTTGAAAAACAACAATTGAATTGGCTCAGTGTACAAGGTGTGATCAAACCTACAGTAATGTTTAAATGAAAATAATTTATTATAGTAAATGACACATTAAACCCCTCCAGCTACTCCCCTTTGTTTCAACAACACTTGCCCCAACATAATGGCCACTTTCTGAAGCAGTTCTGTAAGTCTTCTTTTGGGAGTATTTACAAAGTGTGAGCAAAAATGCTACTGCCAAGTGCCATCCAACAGAAAGGGAGGCTTGTAAAAACATTATGATGTGTCCTCATCCACCTTATTTACTGTTACTGATACCATGCAACTTCTGGCTCCTCCCAAAAGTCAAAATGACCATAAAAGACGAATGTTCCAAATCAGCTCAGGACATCAAGGCAGTCACAATAGAACAACTAAAGATACCCTTGAAAGAGGACTCCCAAAACTGTTTCATAAAGTGGCACGAATGATGAGATAATTATGTGTAAGGTGAGGGTGAGTATTTTGAGGGCTGTTAATGACAATGTTTTTGTTAATGTAATATTTTTTTAAAAAATTTAAACATTCACTGTATTTTTATAATACTTTGTATATACAGTATTTAGGACACTCCGCTCAATAACAATAGAATTTATGCATGAGTTGCTCACACACAAGTGGAATTCTATGAAGAATGACCATGTATTGTGCCATAAAATAAATTTCAATATATTAAAAAGACTGAAATCTTACAGAATATATTTTCTGATTACAATGTATTCAACTAAGAATAAAAATTAGTATTCAGAAAAATATCAAATAATGGGAACGTAAGAAACAATTTTTTTTTTTAATGTGGGTTCTGGGAGTTGAACTCAGGACCTTGCACTTGCCAGGCAGGCGCTTATGCCACTGAGCTATCTCACCGGCCCAAGAAACAAAATATTTAAATAAGCAATAGATCAAAGAAGATCAATAGGTCAAAAAATTTTATCAGAAAAAAATTTTAAATAAACTTAATATAAACAATAACACAAGATTTTTTTTCTTTATTGGTAAATTTTAGATATGCATATTGATCACATTCATCACAGGGAATTTTACCTATACATGATGTATCTTCTTTTTTGTTGCATGCAGCTGAAACAGTGAGTAGAAGCATATTTGTAACTTTAAATGCTTGGGCATGAAAAGAAGTCATGACTAATTATTTAAATTTGCAATGGAAAAGGGGGAGCAGAAAGAAATTAGTAATAATAACACAAATGGAAATTCATGAAATGAAAATGATAAACAACAGAAAAATCAATGAAGACAAAATTGTAATTTGTATGGTTAAGAAAGCTGATAAATTTTAAAACTAATCAAATAAAAAATGAAAAATATAACAAATTAAAATGCTATGAATTAGAGACATTACTACAGATCCCTCAGATATTAAAATGGTAGAACCCAAAAGTATTCTGCATGATGTGATGTCAATGAATTTGACGACAGGTAATATCACAAAATTTCCTGAACAACACATTTAGAAACCTCTCTCAAGATAAAATATCGATAAAAGGAAACAAGAAGATAGAACTTTTGGAAATGGGAAGGGTCCAAGAGTCTGATGTTTAAGGGAGGTGGAGAGGGGAAGAGGACAAAAAAGATTTAAGATGTGTCATTTACATGTACCATCTACCCTAGATGAGTGTAATCTTTATATGATTTGTTTGCAAACATGAACTATTAATAAGAATAAGAATAATAATGAAAACTGGGAATGGAGATGTAGAGACGGAGGAAAGTGGGTGGGAAATGCAAGGGGAATATGAGAATCAAGATACGTTCTGTCCATGTACTCACTCCCTAAGATCAATGTAAACATCATGTACTCCAAACATGTACTTTAAAAACAAGTGGCCAAGGAAATTTGCACAGCACTCTTTTCCACTGAAGAATTTTAATTTATCAAAAACGTAGCTGCAAAGAACAATAAGCCTAGGTGGTTTTACTGCTAATTTCTGTGAATGCTTTTTGAAGGATGTGTATTAATTTTGCGACATTTTTGGAGAATAGAGGAGGGAACACTGCAATTCATGATTTGAGATTGCATAATCTTCACACTAAAACTGGAGAAAAGCATTGTGAGAAAAAGACGATATAGACCAAAATTCTCATTACCATTGGCAGAGAAATATTTGACAAAATTTTAGCAAATCAGATCTAACAATATATAAAAAAATACATTACATCATACAGAAGGAGGTTTCATGCCAAAAATGTAAGAATTAATAAACATGATAAATTAATCCCTGTAAATTAATCACATTAAGAAAATGAAGAAAAGCCAAATTTTCACTCAGTAAAAGGAAAGAACATAACAAAATTCAACATCTAATTATGATATTTAAAAAGAAAACTAAAAATACTGCAAAAAGAAGATACTTTTCTCTAACTGATGAAGGGTATCAGTAATAGCACGAATAACTAAAATCATTTTAATGATGAAAATATATACTACACTCTTGAAAAGTAGAGCAACATATGGTCAGGATTTTCTACTTCTGACCTATGTTGTAATGGAGGTCCAGATCAGTGCACCAATACAAGAAAAAATAAGTGTATGGGTTAGAAAAATTAACCTTGCCTTAATAGGTAACACTGTCATGTACACAAAAAAACACATGTCACATACCAAAAAAAAAAAAAAAAAAAAAAAAAACCAAACAAGTGAATTTAACACAGTCAAGGGATATTAGGTACACCTATAAAAATTATATTTCCATATTTATCCATGTACCAAACAACATTTCAGTCAATATTCCAGTGCATACACAGCTGTGGTTCCGTAAATTAATAATACTGAAACATATCTATCAGCAAATGTTGCTACAGCCATGGAAACATTTAATACTACATTTTTGTGGTGCTCCTGGTGTAAATATACCTATCGCCTTACCAGCTGTATAAGGGAGTAGCATACACAATTATGTAGAGTACCTAATACCTGATAATAATAAAAGAATGTTACTGGGTGTGTAGTCATATTTACTACTATATTTTTATTGCTTAATCTAATGTATACTCCTCTTCACTTAAAAAGTTATAGTAAGACAGTCTGCCATGAAACACCAGCAGCCTCCTCAAACATCTTATGCTTACTGTGTCTTTTGATTCCATCTAGAGGCCGTTTGGGGCAACTTATCTATATAACACTGAGATTTGCATAAATATACTCTGATGTTTGCACAAGAATGAAATTGCCTAACTGCGTTTTTCAGAGCATATTCTTGTAGTTAAGTGATATATAACTGTGTAAGTGATGATCATGAAATACATAAAATTAAAAATACACTGTGTATAGCAGCATCAAGAATCAAGAAATATGTAGGAACAATTTAATAAACTATTTGACAGATTTGTATACAGACAACTGCAAACATTTCTAATATATATTAAAGAAATTTACATAAATGGAGATATATTCATGGATTGGAATATTAATTACTGTTAAGATGTCAATGTTCTTATGCTCTTTAAGCTGATATTTTGGGATTTTTTGGGGGGCAGGGATACTGGCTGTTGAATCCAGGACCTTACTAATGCTAACTACCACTGAGCCGCCTGAGCCTCGAACTGATACTAGACTGGATGCAATTCCACTAAAATGCCCAGCAGAGCTTTTCTGAGCAAGTTATCAAACTGATTCTTGAATTATATGGAAAATATTAAAAACCAAAAGTAGAAGAACTTTGAAAAATGGGTATACATTTACATCACTTGCACTACCTGATCTCAGACCTACTACAAAGATACAGTAATCAAAATAAGACAATATTAGCATCAAGATACACATAAAGATCAAAAGAATAAGAAGAGAGGCTGGAAATAAATCTACACATCTATACTCAAGTATTGTTTCCCTTGGCATAGTAATTCATTGGAGACATGATAATACTTTGCATCAAATGGGGAAATAGCCCGGTTTCTGTGTGGAAATAAATAAATAAATAGATGCCAACCACCACACTCCACAATGAACCCAGAATGGACCTCAAAATTGTATTTCATATTTACAATTGCTTTCTCTTATCTGGTTAAATGCAGATCATGCATGGTTCCAGTGAAGACCATTCTGCTTCTTGTTTGGCAGTTAATTTGCTATCCCTGGAGAGCACAGATCAGTGGACATCGTGACATTGCAGCGAAAACAGTGAAAATTAGAAATAGAAGGAAAAAATGTGCTGTTCAGGTCTAAGTGTTTCTATCACAGAATTATATTTGTTAGGGGATTATATTTATTTGTTAACTGTTAAGATATTTCTTGTGAACATTTGGATAAGTTCATGAAATGTATATTCTCACACTATCATCAGTGCTGCTTTTTATTTAAATAGACTATCGTTTTTATAATAGTATTCAATGTACAAAAAATTGAGGCAAGAATACAGAAATTTCCTCTAAACACCCCTCTGTGCAACAACTTCCCCCTCTTAGTGGTTGCAAACATGATATAATTAATGAGTAAATATCGATATACAATTAATAGGTGAAGTTCATACAATACATTAAGATTGAACGCTATAGGCATTGACAAATGCATAATGTCATGCATCCGCCATGACGGTATCATACGGAGTGTACAGTTTCCCTGTGCTTCCCCACTTCATCTTTCTCCCTCCAACCTTACCCTCTGGCAGCTATTGATTTTTTTTCTGAAATTTTGGGAATTAAACCCAAGGCCTTGGCATTGAAATATCTGAAATATATCTCTATCCCCCTTTTTTTTTTTTTTAATCTTTAAAATTTGCAGCAAAGTCTCCCTAAATGGAAGGCTGGGCTCAAACTAGCAATCCCGCCTCAGCCTCCCTGAGTGCTGGGACTATAGGTGTGTGCTACCATATCCAGTCAACCACTGATCATTTTATTGTTATATAGTTATATCTTTTCCAAAATTTAAAGTCACACAATACACAGCTTTTTAAAGCTGAATCTTTTCACTTGGTAATATTTTAGGTTCCTCCTTGTCTTTTGTTGTTTGAGAATTCATTTTCATTGCTAAGTAATATTCCCATTGCATAGATATATGAGAGTTTATTTTTCCATTCACCTATCGAGGGACATCCTGGCTGTTTCCAAATTTGAATTATTTTACATAAAGTTTATACATGCAAGTTTTTGTGTGGTGATAGGTTTTAAAGTTCACTGGGTAAAATATTTGTGAAAGTAATTGCTAGCACACATGGTAAGACTATGTTCATATTTGTGAAAAAAAAAACAGTTAAAAATTGTCTGTAAAGGGGCTGTATAATTTTACATTTTCACCAGCAATGCAGAAGCATTCCTGTTGAATATCTCGACATCATTTGTGTTACCTTCTTTTTAATTTTGGCAATTTTCAGAGATGTTTACTCATAGTATGTCATTATTTGAAGTCTGCATTGAGCACTTTTCCTATGATTATTTATTATTTTCCTATGATTATTTAGACCATGCGTGTCTTCTTTAAAGAGATTTCGTCTGAAATTTTTGAATATCTTTAAAGGAATTTTTTTCTTGTTTAAAAAGTTATTTGCATAATTTGTATACAGATTCTGTATCAGATAGCGCTGTAGTGTTTTGAAAATATCTCCTAATAGTCTCTAACTTGTCTTTTCATATTTTAAGGGCTTTTTGCCCAGAAGGGTTTTTTTGTCTTAATTCCAAATTATCAATTTTTCTTCCGTATATAATACTTTTGTTATTATATAAAAAATGATACAACAAGCCCAAGGTCATACAGATTTTCTTCTCTGTTATGTTCTACGAAATATAGTTTTCAGTTTTCATTTAAGTCTCTATTTCATTTCAGTTATTTTTGTGAAACGTGTAATGTTTATGTCTAAATTCTTCTTCCAGGTGACTATCCAGTTTAACTAGACCAATTGTTGAAAACACTATCTTTTTCTATTGAAATGACTTTTCATACTTGTCAAAATCAGTTGACTATACTTAGTTGTATTTATGGGCTCCCTATTCTATCAATCCGTCTATTCTTCTGCCATTTCTATGTTGACTTGTTTGCTTAGTTTTATTGGATGTTTTAAAATTCCATAGTGCAAGAACTCTGACTTTTGTCTTCTCTTAAATATTATGTTGGTTATTCTGGGCATTTTATCTTTCCATGTGAATGTTAGAAGCAGTTTGTTGATATCCACAAAATAACTGGCTAGAATTTTAATTACTGTTGCACTAAGTCTGGAGATACCTTGGTAATATATATTCAGTCTTCCTACCTGTGATAACATCTCTCTATTTATTTAGATCTTCTGTGATTTCTTTCATCAGAGTTTTATGGTTTTGCCCAATTAGGTCATTTACATATTTTGTTGGATTTACACCTGCTATATTTTCATGTTAGTGTAAATGGTATTGTGTTTTTTGTTTCAAATTTCCATAATTTGTTTTCTCATATGAAAAATGATTTTGTATATTAACTTTATATCTTTTTTTTTTGTGGGTACCAGGGGGTCGACCTCAGGACCTCGCGCGCCAGCAGGCGCCCGTGCCGCTGAGCGATATCACCGGCCCCTTTTTCGTATGTGGGTTCCGGGAGTCGAACTCGGGCCCTCGCGCTTGCCAGGCAGGCGCTTAAGCCGCTGAGCCATCTCACCGGCCCCTTAACTTTATATCTTGCAATCTTGCTACAATTCCTTATTAATTCCAAAATTTCCCCTATTTTTCTAGGAGAAATTCTGCTAAATAGCAGAGGTGAGAGGTATTATTGCCTTGTTCCTGATCTTACAAGAAAGGAATATAATTTGCCACAATTAAGATGCAGGTGTTTTCGTAAGTGTTCTTTATTGAGTTGAGGATGTCTCTTTCCATACCTAGTTTGCTGAGATTCTTTTAATCATGAGTGGTACTGGATTTTTGTCTAATAGTTTTTAGGCATCACTTTATGTTATTAGACTTTTTCTTTATCTTTCTGACATGGTGAATTGCATTAGTTGATTTCCAAATTTTGAACTAGCCCCACAAATCTGGAGCAAATACCATTCAGATCTGGTATCTACTTGTTTTCATATATTATTGAATTGACATGTTAATTTTTTAATGTTTTTTTCATGTATTTTCATGAGGTATGTTGGTTTGAATATTTTCCTTTATTGGAATTGATTCCTCTGATTTTGATCTTAGGATGATGTTGATTTCATAGAATGAGTTAAGACATATTCACTATAACTATATATTCTGAAAGAGAATGTAGGGAATTGGTACTGTTTAAATCATCTGGTGGAATTCACCTGTGACGCCATCTGAGCATGATGTTATTCTCTTCAGCTCTATTTTTACTGATGTTTTGCTCACTGGATCTCTCAATTTCTGATAAAGAGATGATGAAGTATTCAAATACAAACCTGGATTTAATTATATCTTCTTGCATTTAATGTTTTGCCATATATATGTACATATATGTGTATATATATGGCAAAACTCTGTCTCTAGATACATAAACATTAAGGATGGTTATGCCTACTTGGAGAACTGACCTCTTGTTGTGTAATATTGCTCCTTATCTCCAATAATTTTTCATGTGCTGAAGCATCCTTTGTCTAGATCTATATAGGTACCCCAGGTTTATTTTGTTTTCTGCTACCATGGTATATCTTTCTCCGTCCCATTATTTTTAATCTAGATCTGTATATTCAAAATGGATTTCTTCTAGGCAATCTATAGTTAGGCCTATTTTTATTATCCACTTAGTCATTTTTTTTAATTATGAAAGAGCCTTCCCCTTGAAAGGGACTATTGATATAATTGAAATACCTATCACATTAGTAAGTAATTTTTATTAATTAAATGTTTTCTTTTTTAATCTTCCCTTTTTTGCCTCGTCAGGTTTAATGAAACATTTTTACCCCATTTTTCTTCTCTCTTTGAATATCAGTTACATTTCATATTGTTTTGATTTGTGGTTGCCCTTCAGTTTGCATTATACTTTTATATCTAATCTAAGTTACCCTTTCAAATAATAATATACCACTTCGTGGGTGATGCAGGCTTTTTATAATAGAACTTTCCAAGCTCTACTCTTCTTTCCCTTAGAAAAATACTGTCATTCACTTCCTTTATCTATATATTATAATCACCTAAAATATTTTTATTATTATTTGAAATTGTCTCACAGTTCTTGAATACTCTTGTCCAATTATTTTTCATTCTTTTTCCCCTATTGTTATAATTTAAGAAGTTTTTACATATTTTCAAGCCTATTGATTCTTGCCTTCGGTGTGTTCAGTCTACTAATGAGATCATTAGAAGAATTCTACATTATGTTAGTGGTTTTGCATTTAAATTTTTTTTTTATTTTTTCTTAGAGTTTATATGCCTTTCGTTACATTTGCCTGCTATTTTGTTTCCAATATAGATCTTAAAACAAGTCACAGTTTTATTAAATTCCCTATTTGAAAAGTTCAAAAACTGTCCAATTTGAAGTTAATTCTGATGTTTTGTTTCTTTAGATATTTGCTGATTATTTTTATCCCTGTTCAAGTTCATTATTGAACTCCTATAATTAATTTTTAATTATTTTTTATGGTTTTCAATTTTAGCATTGTGTGATTCCTTTTAGTGATTTATATCTCTGTGTTGATAATCCAATTCTGGTTATAACTCACTGCTTTTCTAGTTTTCATCTATGTTTTCCTTCTGCTCTTTGAACAATTTTTAAAAAGTTGTTTGTTTGGGTTATTAATGGTTTTATAAACTTATGGGGATTGAACCCAGGGCCTCACACATCCTAAGTATGTGCTCTACCACAGAAATCTACCTAAGACAGCTATTTTAAAGTCTTTGTGTAGAATGTCCAATGCCTTTGTTTCTTCAGGGATCATTTCAGGATTTATTTTGTTCCTTTCAATGAAGAATATCTTTCCATTTCTTTGTAGGTGTCATGACACATTGTTAAAAATTAAGTATTTGGAAATACATCCCCCTCCTAGGCTTTTCGTACCCTCATAGAAGACCTTCGATAATTAACAGGGCATGTTCTGAGACTTGGTATGTGCCATGTATGAAGGCTTAAGGTAGTCCCAGCCCTTTCCTGGGCAAATGTATTCCCTGGACCTGTATGTGTACTTCTTTTTTAGTTATCTCAATACATAACTTTTCTTCTTCTTCTTCTTCTTTTTTTTTTTTGTGGGTACCGGGGGTCGACCTCAGGACCTCGCGCGCCAGCAGGCGCCCGTGCCGCTGAGCGGTCTCACCAGCCCCTTTTTTCGTATGTGGGTTCCGGGAGTCGAACTCAGGCCCTCGCGCTTGCAAGGCAGGCGCTTATGCTGCTGAGCCATTTCACCAGCCCCAATACATAACTTTTCTTAATGTCTTCATTTCCTAAAGAAACTAACCCCTGCTCCTTCTTGGAGCGTTAGACTCTATTATATTTGGCTACATGTAAAATTTTGCTCCACACATCTGTGGGTCTGCATACTCATGAATATTTTGAAAGCTACTTCCCAGGCTTCATTTTCCCAGCCTCAGAGACAAGTTATGCATTTTTTTTTCCCCCAAATAACCTCCAAGTTAGGTGAAACAGAGACTAATTCCTCAGGGAATCCCCAGATAGGTTATTCAGTGCAACTAGGGTCTCAAGCTCAGGAAAGAAAACAAGAAATTGGGCTGTTGCTTTCCCCAGACTGGACCACGGGGCACTTTGAGGGGAAGGCAGAGGTAATAGCTAGTCAAAACTCCATTAATTTTTCTTTTGTTTTGAACTTAGCTTTTTGTTGATTGAGCATTAAGTTAGTTGCTGCAGACTTTAACATTTTCCAGAGAGCCTACAAAGTTACTTTAGCCAGTTTCCAGTTTTGCTCTATTATTTTTAATGTTTCCCAAGGAGAAGGAAGTCCTGGAGCTTACTGGTGTGCCACAGTGCTGATGTTACTCAGAAAAACCAAGAGCACGCTTTAGCCTTTGCTTTTATGTGAGAACACAGGCTAGAATGTGCTGGAGTTGTATAATTTCCCTTCTCCCAAGTCAGATAAGGCTTGGGTGACTTGCTTTTCTTGAAGGGCAGGGCTTGGCTAAGGGGAATACAGTAATAATATTTTAAAACATTTTCCCTTCCCTCTGTCTGAAACAGAAGAGCATTTTTCTCATTTCATTACCATTACCCCTTACCGTAAGAACTGGGTGGAGTGACTGGAGGTAGAGTCCATGTAAATGTGAGACCTGCCCATAAAGCCTGAGTCCCCATATGGCTAACTTTGAAGCAGGGCCACACTCTGCCACCATCAATTTGTCAGCTAATATTTTAAGTGGCCAGAGGCTTCCACTCTGAATAAGCTTATCTCAGCTTTATTACATTGAATTCACCTTCGTCCCCTAATTTGGGGAAGGTAGTTTTCTCTGTGGTATCAATTCTCTGATAAATCTAAGGAAAATCATTGACTTTCATATGTCTGATTCTTTTCCTTGTTGTGAAGATGAAACTGGTGACTTCCATGTTCGTTGAATGTTGGGATCTAAAAGAAGAAATCTGAAATGTTTTCTTGAACACAGTGTCATTTATTTTTTTAATATAAAATATATCCTATCTTCTTTCTTAGATTAATTTTATACATTGTAGAAATGCCTATTGAAGTTATTAGATATATAAATTAGCATTACAGTTAAAATTATATAAAAAAAATTTTAAATCCTATTCTAAGGATTAAAAAAACACAAAATCACTGTCTGACAAAAAATTGTACGGAAAAAATTTATTGACATTACCTGGGACTATAAAAGAAAATCATATGTAAATAAATTGAACACTAAAAATAATTTTTCATGCAAAATCAGAGTTTATTCTTGGAATATGAGTATGATTCCATATTAAGAAATCAATGTAAACCATAACATTAATAAATGAAGAGAGGAAGGATATTAAGCATTTTCTTTTAAAAATGAAGTAAATCATTCACAGAATTCAAAATTCATTACTGATTTGACTAAACACAAAGTAAAACTGTTTATAATTAAGGGTATCCATACAAAACAATTAGAAAATATCACTTGCAGTGGGAAGCATTAATTTTAAATTGAACAGAGATCTCATTGTTATTTTCATTCAACATTATGCTAGCATACCTAATAAAATCAAAACTGAAGAATAAAAAAAGGAAATGTAATGTAAGAACATAATATTATGTTCAATTTAGATATGCTAAATCCATGAGAATACTTGAAAAATTCTTTAGTGTTGATAACAGTACAGTGAATTTGGAAAGCCATTCATCAAGGCAGTCATCTTTTCTATGCAGCAAGAATAGAAAAAGGAAATAGATATGCTAGAAAAATCTATGGTACGTATAGTAAATAGAATATCAAACTACAGAGAATTAAAATTAATCACAAAATATTCAAGCCAATCTAAACTTAAGGATATGTGAGTTTTGATGCACATGCCATAATCATAGTCCTGAACAGCAGACTTAGTGTTGTGAAAATGCAATTTCTTTCAAATTTGTTTATAAATTAGAAAAATAGGAAAATTCATGCATGAACTGACTCTTAAAAAATACATGTACGAGAGTAGTCAAGTATATTAAAAAGAAAGTATGCCCAATAAAGTAACAAAAATTTGTAAAGCTACAATAATTCAGAACAAAATTGTTGGCCAAGGATGTAGTTCAGTGGGAAACTGCTTGCCTAGCATGTGCAAGACCCTCAGGTTAATCTCCAGCACTGCAAAAATAAAGTGAAATTGCATAGATTCACAGGCATGGAACTTAGTAAAATAGAAACACAGAATAAGTTTTCCTATCCAACTATCTATGTATCTATCTAGCTGTGTATTTGTGAATCTATCCACCCACTCTCCATCTACTTATCTATCAAGATGATTTTACGACTAGATTATAGATATATAAGAGTAGGAAGTTCTGGTGTGGTATGATATAATAGGGTGATTATAGTTAACAATAACGAAATGTACAGTATATTACACAAAACAAGAAATGCTTCGACTGACTGTTTTTGCACTGCACTTTCCATGGCCTTGAGTTTTATATTCATTACTCCATTGTCTAGTATAAAATACTGGTTTGAAGACTTCTCAATCCAATCTCATGTTCTTATACATGGTTTGATTTTCTTGCCTACCTGACTAAAAACCTCCCTGTTGAACATTTCAACTAAACGATTTTATTAGGCTATGTCTCACAGATGAATTATTTCTGCAGTTGACATTTCTATTCTATGTGCAAATTCAGTTTTCCCTTTTTTTCGTATGAGTGCTTCAACTTTATTTTCAAAATTTTCTTGGGTTTTGGTGGGGTTTTACATTTACATGTAAATTTATATACATATACATTTTACTATGAGCTCTTCAGTTCGCACAATGTAAAAACTCATCTGTGAGTTTCCTTTTTTAAATTTCTATTTTTGCTAGTACATGTTTGCAGTACATAATAATTGTATTCATCGTGGAGATTTGGCACATGTATGTAACACATAATTATTTTTTTATCCCCTTCTTTCCTTTCCCCCTCCTGCCTTTTCTCAGTCCCCTTCCCTTTTGCAGAAGATCTAGATCCCTGTTTCTAACTTTAGAAAGAATGTCTTTTGAAATGAGGCAGTGCTAGCACAGATTAATAGCAGAAACTTTAAAACTAGAGTCCAGGTTTGACATCTTATCTGGTATCATTCTCTACTAGATTTTTGTGCTTTGAATATTAAAATACCAGGTCCCTCAGTTCTTTCATGTAAAAAATAGATATGGACATTACAGTAAAGTGAACCTGTTAAGGTTATTGTGAAGATCAAGCCAATTAACAAATGTAAAGTATTTAATGTGCCGTCTGGAAATTTACTGAGCGCTAACATTTACCGAGTGCTGCTTACTAAGAATTAGCATATAGAATATTCTATCTGTTGTTACAAACATTGGCACGGCAATCCTTTCTATTCTTAATCAAGAGATAAAGTTTATTCCTTCTTTTCTTGAATTGGTCTACCCTCTGTGCCTAACTTTTAGTAACTTAATAAGGTTAACTGAAGAAAAGCATGAACATTTCACTGTAAGTAGCCTGAAGCAGAAAACATACCACAGTAAGTTCTTTAAAAGCACTAGTAAGTATTTTCTCAAGTTGCATCCATTTACCTATAAAAGTCTCCAGTTTATCCTTCTTTATGGCTGAATAGTACTCCATTGTATAAAAATACCACATCTTTCTTATCCATTCCTCAGTTGATGGGCATTTGGGTTGTTTCCAAGATCTGGCTATTACAAATTGTGCTGCTATAAACATGGGTGCACATATATCGCTGTGGTACGATGTTTTTAATTCTTCTGGGAAGATGCCCAGAAGGGGAATAGCTGGGTCAAATGGGACCTCCAACCCTAGTTTTCTGAGGAATCTCCACACTGACTTCCACAGTGGCTGTATCAGTCGACACTCCCACCAACAGTGAAGAAGGGTTCCTTTTTCCCCACAGCCCCTCCAGCATTTGTTATTAGTTGATTTCTTTATAGTAGCCATTCTTTCTGGGGTGAGATGGTATCTCAGTGTTGTTTTAATTTGCATCTCTCATAAGTGAAATAAACCAGAAGCACATGTGTAAGCATCGTATTATCTCTCTAGTATGAGAAACTGAAAGAGTAAATAAGATCCAAAATGTACAATAGATATGGTGAATCAAAAAGAAACTGGTAAAAAGGAAAGAGAGACTGGAATAGGGAAAAGAAAGAAGGGAAAGGGAAAAAAAATTGTATATATATATATATATATATATAAGATGGTTAAGATAGATACACTACCATTTTTACTTAGTTCATTGAAGAGTAAGGTTTGTGCCAATAATGTTTGGACAATTGAATGCTAATGTCTGGTGTCCTGAATAACTAACTTAAAGATAGTAATACGTAATGTATTAACCATTGTTACCCTCCTATTATGTTGTTTTGAAAATTTGTTCTTCTTTTGATTTGTTTTGTTTTTTCTTCTCTTTAAAATAAAAAAAAAAGCACTAGTAAGTTTTTTCTATAGAAAAACAATCACATGTTGAAAGCTGGAAATGCAGAAAGGAATGAAAGTCAACAGAAAAGATAATATAAAGAAAAGTGCAAAAAGAATATTGCTTTTATGAAGCATTTCTAAAAATGTCTCTTGAAGATTAAAATATATGTAGGATTTCAGTGCATGACAAAAATAACACAAAAGTTAGGAAGGTTAAAGAGAGAATTCTCACAATCTAATCAATAAGCAGCTTCTCATTTCTCCCTTTATATAAATTCCCAGCCACCAAATGACACAGAAGGCAGGTTTGAGTTTACACGTTCTGTTCCCTTGATGACCAGTCCTCAATAAAAGCTTTTTCTTTTTTGGAGACATCTGGTGTGGTGCTGGCTTCTATATCCAGCTTACCTTAGTAAAAATGGCTATTATCAAAAAGACCAAAGGTAACAAATGCTGGAAAAGATGGGGATGAGGAAAACAAAACCCTTATACACTGTTAGATTGAATGTAAGTTAGTACAGTCATTATGGAAAACAGTATAGAGGTTTTTCAAAAAATTAAAAATAGAGCTACCATAGGATGTACAATCCCAGTATTGAGTATATATTCAAAGGAAATAGTATGTTGAAGAGACATCTGCACTCTCATATTCATTGCAGCGTTATTCAGACAGTCAAGAAATTGAAACACCCTAAATGTCAACCAGCTGATGACTAGATAAAGAAAATGTGGCACATTACACAATGCAACACTATTCATCCATAAAAATGAAAGGAAATTCTGACATTTGTAAAAACATGGATGGAACCGGAGATCATTCTTTTAAGCAAAATAAACCATGCGCAAAAAGACAAAAGTACAGCATGATCTTGCTTGTATTTGGAATCTAAAAAAGTTAGAGTTGAGAGTGGAATGCTGGTCAACAGGGACTGGAGACAATAGGAGGGAGAGAAGGTGTAATGTGGATCAAATGGATACAAAGATGTAATTGGAGCAAGAAGTCACTGTGCACTGCTGTCACTGTGCACTATGACTACAGATGACAATGTACTGTATATTTCAAAAATCTAAATAAAGCTATAAAAATAATAAATGTTGGAGGAGATAGATATGCTTAAATAAATTTAACATTTTGCAATGTATACATGTATTAAAATGTCACATATCATAAAATATTATTGTTTTAAGTTGCTAAACTTGCGGGGTAGTTTGCTCTGCAGGAAGAGATAACTGAAAGAATTTCAGTTATATTTTTTGCTTAACCTTTAACTTTTCAGCTTCATGGTGATTAGTTTCTACTTCTTATTATCTCATTTTTGAACACCAGTTATTTTCACTCACCATTTTCTTACCTTTGACACGTTCTTTGTAATCTAATTTTGTGTTGATGTGCATTATATTGTAGTATTTAAAAGAAGACACTCTGGGGCTAGATGACTTAAACTGAAATTCCAGCTCTACCAGTTACTCATTATAAGGTTTTATGCCTCATCCTAAAGCTCTTTGTGATTCAGTTATCTCATCTGTAAAATGAGCACAAAATCTACTTTATAGGGCTGCAATGATGACAAAAGCAAATTAATATATCTGAGTTCCTTTTAAGAGCAACACAGTGGGCCGGTGATATCGCTCAGCGGCATAAGCGCCTGCCTGGCAAGCGCGAGGTACTGAGGTCGACTCCCGGGACCCACATTAAAAAAAAAAAAAAAAAAAAAAAAGAGCAACACAGCAGCATTTGAGTTAGATATTATGCTATCTTCTCTTGGAAGGACACTTATACTACAAATTTCATTTAAGATCTATGCTAGCATAAAACAAAAGGAATGTTTCCTAGCTATTTGTGTTCTGTTTTATTTCAGACTGAAATCTTTTTATGTCTTTGGTGCACTCTCCTGTTTTCACTGCCTCACCCCTTTACCGCGACATCTTTTCTTAGTTTCTGTGGTATTTCATCTTGCTTAACATTAGTAGCTTAGTTTAGATTTTATACCTCTTTTAAAATGGTTGAATATAATTTATCTGGCACTTGTCTTCTCTGAGTTATGATTTAATGAATGAGTGTTACAGTCAGTTCACTCTTATGTAGTATGTGGGACAAAGAAGGGATAAGAGTAATTTAAAAACTCACTGGCACACTGGGCATTTTTTGGAGGAAGATTGCATCTCCCTCCTCTTATCTGACTATTTAGATAAACTCCAACCCAAGTGCTTTAGCTATCTCTTCCTCTCCCCTGTGAAGAGGCAGCCCTGACCCCCATCTCTCCAGAGCTCTAACGTAAGACTGAGTCTTTGTCCAAAGCATTTCATGTCCTCTTACTGACCTCTATTTTCAGACTACTCTTCCCATCAGTAGTTCATGCTCATACCCCACACTTTATATAATAAAAGGAGAAAAATAATGCTTTGCTAACTTAAGATTTATGGTTCTCAGAGTCTTCAGAATTTTATCAGTTCATCAACACAGATGCAGAATATAATGTCATGACTACATACAACACATCGTTTCACTAAAATTTCCTTGGTCACCTATTTGGAAACTTATGGTAGAAGGACATGTCCTACTTCTTACTTGATTTGTTAGTTTTTGTATTTGTTTATTTGGTTGTACGTAGTTTTCTTTGTAATGGTGGGAGAGAGGTTACCTCTTCCCTCCAATTTCATTACATATTTTTGAGGAAAGAAACACGGCAACCTAAATTCTGAACACCATTTGTTCTTAGAAATTCAGATTCCCATTTGTATACAATAATCTGAGGGAAAATTCTAAAATGACTCATGCAAAATTAACTGTAGTATATTAGATATGTTACTTTATATTTGTGTAGCTGATATGAAACAATTAGAAAACAAATTGTACATAATAACAACTTCTAAGTAAATATATTTATGTAGATCATAAAGTCTTCAATGTGTTTGACCTGAATCATTTTAATTGTCCTCAACGACAGCCCCCGTCTCTGTTAGAAGCAGTATATTACAAATATTTGTGTAACATCTATACCATGCTTGAGAATACAACATTCACATCCCTTGGTATTAGAAATGAAATATTTATCATCACATTCATCTTTTATCAGTTTTAAACTAACATTTATATCTCAGAAGATCCCTAGAGGTAGCTCTCCACTATTTTTGAAGCCCTTTTCTCATGATAGTTCAAAACCATACACTTCATTAGCTAAAAAGAGAGGGAAATGAGATAATTGCTATACTTAATATTTATATAATGATTTATCATTATATTTGTTTGTAATGTAACTCCTTTCAGAGTTTAATTAATCCCACTTAGTGTTTAAGTATCCTATATATCTGCCAACAGGAGTTCAATTTCTAGTTGCTGTTTATTAGCAAGATAATTGGGCTTATTACTTAAGCATGGTGCCTCCCTGGCATTCAGCCCAGATGAAGTGCTTTATATGTATTATATCTGGAGAAAGAGATGATACATTTCCACAAAAGCAGATGTTTAAACAACATTAAAACTTTAAATTTTTCAAACCACCATAATGTACCAAAATGAAGTTAAGACAGCACAGCCAAATCAAATATATTACTCTCATAAACTAGAATACTTTGTCATAACCAGTTATGTTTATGTTTATTATTCTCTCAAAGAGCTTAAGAGTATCATTTAAATAACAGATACATAAATATCCCTACAGATATTTTATTGCTCAAGTTTAGTCACTTAAACTACTTTTTGCCTGCTTGTAACTTTTTCTTTCTGGAAAACGATTTTCAAACTTGGTAAAATCATTTTGCTTTTTTGCTTAAAGTTCCTGGGGTTGCTTTGTTTTTATTTTTCTTTTTTTTGCTGGGGGTTGAACCCAAGGCCTTCACACTGAGCTACAACCCCAGCCCGTTTATTTTTTATTCTGAGATAGGCTCTGCTAAGTCACTAAGTTCCCCAGGCAGGGCTCAAATTTGTGATCTTCCTACCTCAGCTTCTCAGAGTGCTAGGATTACAAGGCTCCGATTTTTAATGTGAATATATTTTTAAATTTGTAGAAAACTGAATGCCAGAAAGAAAAAGGAAAATTAGAGACAACATTAAAATTATATGAACATTATCTCTAGAAATTAAAAATGGAACTGTCACTAATTAATCCCATTATTGTTTTTTCTTTGCTAACTTCATTTTATCAACTTGAGGACAAGTTACATTTTGATATCAACTTTGAGATAAAATTTTTGGTGGAAAAAAGAGAATAAATGATACTTGAATATTTGTTACTGTGGTCCATAAAAGTCAGGGCAATCATATTAGTCTCAAGTAATCTAATGTGAAAAGATTTAAAAAAGACTAGCTTGCGTCTAGATTTAATTGTCAAAAGAAGAGGTCTCTCTCCAATGATGTATACCTCCTGAGGTATATGAGAAATAAATTTGAGATGAAATCTTCCAAAGTTGCCTTTACTTGTCTCAAACTTCCAAGCTCCCTGACTCAGTTTCCCAAGCAGCAGGGGTTACAGGCATACATTGGTTACCTCAACGATCACCTCTTCCTAAGTGTGAGCTTTTTAGAAGATGGGGAAATATTAATTCATCATTTTATAACAAGTACTGAACAAAATATGAGGTTTCTGGAAGAGCATTATCAAAGTCCTGCCGAGTGGAGAAATGAACAAAAGGTGTGGGTGGTTGGGTAAATATAGCAGTGATACCTTCAGTGATCTGAATTACATTATCTGACTTGCTATAGGACCCTGATCACCAAAATAAATGTCGTTTTTACCATATGAAATAAAATCCTTTTAAGTATATAATCCATGTGATTATTTCAAACGATAAGCTCTCAAAGCAAAGAAATAATGAAAAGGGACATTTTAAAATACAGTCAGGTTTCAAAGCACAGCAATAGTATACATTCCTAAAAGCCTCTGTGCAGAATTTTAATAATTTCCTATTTTGTTTAATATCTCATTTTAAAAACCTACTTTACGGGCTGGTGAGATGGCTCAGCGGCTTAAGCGCCTGCCCGGCAAGCGCGAGGGCCCGAGTTTGACTCCCGGAACCCACATACGAAAAAGGGGCCGGTGATATCGCTCAGCGGCACAGGCGCCCGCTGGTGCGCGAGGTCCTGAGGTCGACCCCCTGGTACCTACAAAAAAAAAAAAAAAAAACCTACTTTACTATTTATGAGATGAAAATACTGCTTGAGAAAGAACCTATTTATCTTTTCTTTTAAAATTCACTTGTCCTTAAAATGTGATGATTCTTTTGGCCATTGTGTTACATTTATTTGTACCAAGAAACAGACTTCAAGGAAAAAAGAAAATGTATCCTTGCTTTCTCCTCTTATCTTCTTTTTCTTCTTGGTTACCTCAGAAGCACTGGAGATAAATATAACATGGGAAGTTAGAAGAAAAAGTCTCCCTAGGACTTTGAAAACATTTCATCAAAATGAAATAGAATTTCTTTTATCTACTATGCATTTCTTCTCTTCTTTGGCTTCAATTTTATTTTTGTGTGTCCTCATTTCTGTGCGCCTATTCCAAACCACCCAAAATATCAGTAAGAGTCTGTATGACACCTACAGTTTAAAAATGCAAATGGTACATTTTTCTCAAAGCCCTTTATGGACATTTTCTAGATTTTTGCCACACGTGCAATTATATACAACACAGTACATGCTTTTCCACATTATTGGTGATCTTTGGTGATATGTACCAACATGTTTATGTAACTTTCATAGACTGTTGTAGAAAATACGTAAATTGAATTCGAAGGCAGGGAATTAGAGGTTCAGACCCGACTACGAAGGGTTAATGGACATCAAGATTAAACTGTCCTGTAAAATTGAAAAAGCTGAAAATCAGAACTATATCTAAAATTGGCCTGATATATCTGTATAAAATGTTGTGAATACCTTATTTTACCTTTATCTGTGCTGTAGGTCTGGTTGGTTCCTTATTGGCTACCATAACTATTTATGAAACACCTATACAAAATGCCACTTCAGGGAGATTTCATCACATGTGAACACTCCAGATATGACACTGGCAATATATATTTGGTGATGAACAGCTTCTCATGTTACCTGTGAACAGCCCACCTTCAAATACTCCCTCCCAAGGGGCACAGATAGCCGCATAATGAGATGTCAGTGCTCGCAACTTCTGACAGATAATCCTACACTGAGGATAGTGCCAATGATCAGGACTAACCAGTAAGAAGTGAAATGGTTCAATGGGAGATTTTTGAATTTGGGTTCAGCCACTACTACTGGCTGCACATCTGTTTGTTACAAAAATTAAGAATACACAAAAAAATGCACGCAATAAACACTTAAAAGCTCACGAGTGGTCTTAGAATCATTAGGGAGTAGTGTTATGTTTGCCTTGTGAAGTTTAAAAACCTACTCCAAAATTTTCCACTATATCAGGAACAAGGAAAAAATCCAAAGCCAAGAGAATCCTTTTTATTGGAAGTGAAAATTTACCATGTGAAATGAAGAGAATGGGCTCTGTGCTCCAATGTTTAAATGTAGTCTTATGTTATCTGATTTTATTCCTCCAAATTGCAGTTCTGAAAGCCTGTCAGCTAGAGAATAATCTTCACACAAACCTCATAATGAGGAGTAATGGTCAAGATGAGGATGAGAAATACAGCTGATCTTGCAGAGGAAGTCATTTCTTCCAGTTGTGTTTAGATATTTCAATAAATAGTCTGCAACATTATTGTGATTTTTATAACAAATAACATATGGTAACATAATCCACCAGTGGTATCCTGCCACAGGATAACTTATGTGTACCATAACACCAGTTTGTAGTGAAAATAAAATTGTCAAATTGTATATGGAGAGAATTCATTACATTATACTGTAACCATCTTACTTGCATTATAACTGTTATTTTCATAAATGTGATCAACAGCAATAATAAACTTGGGAGATAACTGTACTGACTTCTAAAATATTTTTTCTTCTTTTGATTGCCATGCCATATTCTAATTTCTGCATTGATGCTGTATTTGTCTCGTTACATTCCATGTTACATTGAGTAACAAATAATATATTTAACTTCCTAAATGCTAGAAAATGAGGCTGTCAGATTGCTTGAATTCTAATGAGTTAGGTTTAATGTAAGAATCATGCCAATAAAGCCAAGAAGTTATTCTAGGCTTTTTTTATTTAAGTTACAGTTCTTTGAGGCCAGGCAATATTGCTGTTCTTGAATTTGCATCTTGTGTTTTACCTAAGTGACAATAAGTATTTCTGTTGAGGCTGGCCATAGATGGGCTGGGAGGAATGGAGATTGTTATGCTAAAATGGCCATTCCTCAGTGATCAAAACAGATGCTAAAAATTCTAAATAGAAACCATTCATAAGAACAAATTCATAGTTTAGGATAAAGGGTAGATGACATCACAAGTAAAGTTGGTCATGCCATTCCATTCCATTCCATTCCATTCCATGCCATTCCATGCCATGGTTGTACAATGTAATATAAAGGTCAATGAAATCATTTAACTTTGGCAAACAAGGTGAGGGTCATTATTAAACATTTTCATATTTATTTATTTATTTATTTATTTATATTTTTTATGTGAGTACCGGGAGTTGAACTCAGGACCTCGCACTTGCCGGCAGGCACTTGTATCGCTGAGTGATATCACTGGCCCTTTTCTTCCTTTATGTGGGTACCAGGAGTTGAACTCAGGACCTTGTGCTTGCCAGGCAGGTGCTTATGCTGCTGATCTATATCACCACCCCACATTTTTATATTTAAGTATAAGTCTATAATATACTTCAATATGGTAGATCATCACTAGGACAATCACTAGTGTATGAATTTGTATAATATACATATTCTTGCCCCATAATTCTTACATCCTCACTGTGGGAGATGAGATGATCTTTTACTTCTATGTCATACTGGGACGTACACTGTCCTTAGTCACATATAATTTAAGGATTCGAAGATCAACAGTTCAGGGACTGTTGAATCACTCTCAAGTTAACTTTTTGCCACTTGTGACCCCTATTGGTAAAAGAATTTATGCTCAGTTTCTGTGAACCATCTCCTACTGTAGTATTATTTTTTTAAACTGTGAAACAATTTTAGTAGCAGCATAATATTTAGTATTTTAGAAAGATGTTCACAGAGGCAATATGTAGAATCTACACAAATTGAAAAGGTTTAGAGACAGAGTGACTACTGGAAAAGCCTTATGCAAAACCTTAGGAAATAATCCAGGACCAATGTGGCAACAGAGACAGGAGAAGGTCAGAGATGCACTGGATTTGAAAAAAGATTGGATGCAAAGGGAACAATTGTTCAGAAGGGAATAGATGAGACATTTCTGACTTGTTAATTAAGGTACAGCAGCATCTTTGATTGTAAAAGAGAGGAATGCAATAGAAAAACTTACCATTATGTCAAGGTTAATATTTTCTAATTTAATTATCTTAAGTGTTACAGGTTTGGACGTATGTATTTCAAATTTTCATCAAGGGAATAGATATGAGGATTCACATGTGCAGATGCAGATTAGTAAGGGTAAATAAAATGAAATCATTGAATTGGGCATTAAGAAATAATGGGTCATTCTAAATTAAAAGAGTAGTTGGAGAAAACCCAAGTTGAGAATGGAAGGAAATATGAAACAGAAGGGGTCAGAAGTTTTGCAATCCGTTGAGAAGTAAATAAGCAAATAGAACTAATATTAATTTAGGTTCAGACCTTATCTTGCAAGAAGAAAATTTTTTAGCAAATTTAGTCCTGAGCAGATTTTCTATTTCCAACATACTTTAACTCTTATAGCCTGGTAAAGCTTCTAGATATAAGAGATTCAAAAATGAACAATAACCAATTCCAATAAAGATGTCACTATCTTCTACAAAATGGCACAGCAAGGCTGAAGTGTTTTCCCACACAATTTAGATGGAAAAAGTTTTATTTGAAAACAGGATTGTGTCTATCTAAGTTGTTCATACCAGTTTAAAACATGATCAAGTTTACTGCATAATTATTTGACTGTTGACTTTTGTGTCACTTTTGTTGGATGCAGTCGTTAACTTGGCAGCAGTTCTGCAGCCAAAGCTCTGAAGAGAAGGGTGCTGATTGTTCAAAAGTGTTCCTATGTGGAAAAGAGCCTTGTAAATTGTAACATACTATGTAGACAAAATTACCATCATTTTGTTTTCAAAAAAATGTATGGTTTTTAACAGCAGTATTTTTAGAACAACATTTAGAACTGACTTACTTGATGGATGGTTGTGGTATAAAAGAAAATATTTTGTAGGATTCTTGGCACTCATGTAACATGAATCTAGAAAATCATACATTATCTACAGTAGTTAATTTTATGTGTCCAGTTGGTTAGGCCATGGGGTGCCCATTTATTGGTGAAACATTATTCTAGTGGTTCTATGAGAGTATTTTTAGAGGAGATTCATACTTACATTGTTAACACAGAGTGAAGCAGATTGCTCTCAGTAATGTGGGTAGGCTGCACCCAATCAGAAGTCCTGAACAGAACAAAAGGTCCAGGCTTCTCTGAACAAGACACAATTTCTCAGCAGACAGCTATCACTCTCAAATTGCAACAGTGCCTCTGCTGCGCCTCCAGCCTTTTGGTCCACTCTGTAGATTTGAAATATGCCAACCTTCAAAAGCATGTAAGTCAGTTCCTTACAATGAATCATTTTTAGGTATGTGTATAAACACACACACACACACACACACACACATATTCATTAGTTCTGTTTTTCTAGAAAACAGTGATTAATCTATTAATCAACTGGAGTATAGGCATATTCCAAACTAAAAAAAAAAATAGTAATTTTTAAAACGTGTAAGGTTAATAAATATTATTTTAGAGTAAATTTTTAAATAGCATATAAGAACACACACAAGAGTACAGGGATGAAAGGTCAATTTTTTCCAGCCAATATTTTAAAAATCCATTTTCAGTCCAACGAAGCTAACCTTGCATTACTTTGAGTTTTCCAAAGGCCATTTATTTTAAGTTCTATATCCAGTAGCAGTTTACATTTTAGTGACATCTGAAAAATGGCTTATAGAATTTTCAAAAATAGCATCAATTGACAAATATAAAAGGAAGCATTGGTATTTTATTCTTGTCTCAACACCTATTTCCTTTTGGCCACTGGACTTAAGTTTTCTTCCTAGGTTTTGTACCATTTTTGCATCTTGAAAATTGCCACATACATGGCACATGTGGATGGGTACAAAATAAAAGCCACCATTTCTCATTTGAAATAAGTGATCAATAAACTGTAAAACACTAAATTGTTGCCCAAGAAACCAGTTGTCACCCCATTTTGGTCATTACTTGCGTCCTTTCCTCCCACATTAGCTGAGCTTCTGCTTCTTTCAAGCAACAAAAAGAATACAAAGAAACATATTTTTCAAGGCTTCCAGATATATGCAATGCAGAAAAAAAGAAAAATAAACAATACTGTGAAGATAAAATAATTGACAATATAATTACAAGTGATGGGGATAAAGTTTTAACAATACCTGCCAATCTATTTTCCTCTTTCAGGAACATAATTTTATTCTTTCATGTTCTAATACCATGTTTATCCAATAGATGGGAAAAAGAAAACCATCTATGCAGAATAACGGCAGAGCCTTTGAGGGAAAGTTGACTGTGAGGAGTTAAAAAGCAAACAATCCAGTTTTATCTCTTTATTCCAAAAAATTACCAATGGAGTGTATTGAAAACCTCAGATATGTTGGCAAAAATGTCAGAAAAGGAGATCCTGAGCAAGTAGCCTGAGCTTGGCATAAGTTCTAAAATTATGTGACAGATTATGGACTTCAGAAGCAGGTGCCAGCACAATGACATTAGAAGATATAAAACATATATTATATGTTAAATATGTGTATATATGTGGTTCTTAGATAAGCAATCGATGAAAAAGATCTCACTAATTTATAATAAAATCACAAAATATAAGCAACGAACTTAAATTTTTATACAATTAAATTTAATTTGTTTTTGTGATAATTTTGTTGCTATAATATTGTCATAAAGTGATGGGGATTCATCAGAAAGAATATCTAAAAGAATAATGTTAATAATATGCCCTCCATGTTTTCATGTAATGTGAGAAGGGTTGGCTTTAGCAATCTGTTTTTATCCACTAAATCACAAACTCAGGGAACCAGTGATTTAACACAAGCACTGAAATGGGCTGAATTGTATCCCCTCCATACATATGATGGAGGTTCAAAGACCCAGAATCTCAGAATGTGACTATATTTGAAAATAGGCAGTTTAAAGAAGTGATTGGTTTAAAATGAAGCCATTAGGGTGACCCTAATCCAATTCACTGATGTCTTTACGTGAAGAAGAAATAAGTACACAGAGGTACCAGGGATGCATCACACAATATGGCCATGGGAAGGGACTGCAAAAGGGTCCTACATGCAGGTCAAGAACAAGGACCTCAGGAGACAATAACCTTCCTGGCACCTTGATGTTAGAATTTTTACTGCCAGGAGAATGGAAAAATAAACTTTTGATGTTAAAGCCACAAGTCTATGTTATTTTGTTTTTATATTTTTTTTGTGGGTACCGGGGGGTCGACCTCAGGACCTCGCGCACCAACAGGCACCCATGCCGCTGAGTGATATCACCAGCCCCTTTTTCGTATGTGGGATCTGGGAGTCGAACTCGGGCCCTCGCGCTTGCAAGGCAGGCGCTTACGCCGCTGAGCCATCTCACCGGCCCAAGTCTATGTTATTTTGTTGGGGCAGAAGGAGAAAATTAATCTTAGGAAGAAGGGTCTGTCTAAATCTGAGGTTAGAGGTCCAGGAATAGATATAAATTAAATAAAATAGAATACATTTATCTATGTAGAAACCAGGGGGAGGGAATTCTTGAAAGAAAGAAGGCTGGTAGAAAACATACAGGGGCTTGTGCATGTAATATATTGAAATAGGGACAAACAGCCTAGTTTAATTTGAGTAAAGGATGTAATGAGATTTATAGTTGTTTAAAAAAAGGACCCAAGTTAATTCAAAGGATTTTGAATGCCATCCATCACAAACTAAATTTTTAGATGTACGTATCTGTACTATATACAAGAGTAAGAAGTAGTAATCAAGGAAATAGAGGAATAAGTTACAAAATATTATAATGAGAAGCTTTTAGCAATTAAATGTAAGGGTAAGACATATGTTAAGGTATACAGGAGCATTGAGAGACAGTGTTGATAAAATGAGAAAACAATTACCAAAGAGACCACCACTTAAAATCTAAACCAAAATCTGAACGGTTTGCTTTTTTAAGAAAGGGTCAACTATGGTAGTCATGAATTGTCTCACTTGGCAGAACAAACTGATGTTCTTATATGGTCTTTTGGGGAAGAGTTCGTTTCGGGGTTGAGTTGTACACAAATGTGGAAGTATGCAGGCAGAAGGATGTTGAGTGTAGAAATATGCTTTGTGTTTGTGTCAGATGGCTTTGACTGAATGTTTCATTTGTTTGCTCGGCAGTTTACTTGTCACATAGTTCAAGAAATTTATTTCTGTTATAATTGTTTGAAGATTTCTTTAATTTCACTTCAAAGCCCAGACTTCATGTCTTTCTTCCAAATGATGCTGAGTTTACACATTTCTCCCCTATTCTAGATCACATTGAGAGTTCTTCTGTTCTTTTTTTTTTTTTTAATGTGGGTACCGGGGGTCAACCTCAGGACCTCGGGCGCCAGCAGGCGCCTGTGACGCTGAGCGATATCACCGGCCCTTTTCTCGTATGTGGGTTCCGGGAGTCGAACTCGGGCTCTCGCGCTTGCCAGGCAGGTGCTTACGCCACTGAGCCATCTTACTGGCCCAAGTTCTTCTGTTCTTATACCTAGGGCTTTGCTACCATGTTTTTCTCTGAGCCATCGTCACATTAATCATCTTCGAAGGTAGATTCCATGTTGTCACTGTCTTCCCACCTCTAATAATTATCAACATCCTATAAACTAGAATTCTTCAACCTGGCATCTATACTTCTTTTGATGTAGTCCAATCCAAACTATCCAAGGTTATCTCCCTCTGCTGCATACCTCATATGCTGAACCCTTAGTAGGCGATTTTTATCTCTGTGCCATGAAAGTACACGTTTAAAATCTTAACTTCAAGCCTTTATTTACATTCTCTAAAGCGATTTAAATAAAATCCCCCAAAAAGCAACAGAATAGCACAGAAATTTATAATAATGAATGTATATGCACACATACACTATTAAAATTTATCTTCAAACACAAAAATCAGAAATTTATCAGAACATTATCATTTATCTTAAAACTATCCTCTTCTCACAAGCTAATCCTTTGGCTTGAATTATTCAGAAAATTGTCGAAATCACTGGTTTGATTTCTCCTTAGATATGGAATCCAAGTCAACAAAAGTGAAACAGGCTTCTGAGGACAGAATTGGGAAAGCTTAAACCATTTTAGAATAAAATCAAAAGGGCATCTATCATCTCCCCTTTTTTCCCCAATTAGTTAAGAAAGTAGCTTAAGCAAGAGATGGATGACCTTGTCTCAGTGAATAAATACAAAAATATTGTTTCCTTAAGTTTTTTCTCCTTTCTTCATGTTCCATTAGGATGCAGGAAGAAATATATTTTCTTTTTTTCTGGACATTAAAGAATGATTGTGGTAGAAAATGAAAGCTCATTTGGAATGATCTCACTTTAATGAGGCTGGCCTTTTTCATTCCTTTTGATATTTTCTTGGTTCTAAATAGATAAACACAAACTTTATCTTGAACAAATATTTTAATCATATCTTGTCTCATAAACACCAAATCTTAAGGATATAAATGGTAGAAGCATCATCTTCACAGACACCTTATTATCTCCAAGAATAACTTAACTAGTATTAAATCTTACTTAAGTAAATAAAATAAAAATCAACAAATAAGTATTTATGTAAGTTGTGCTGAATAACCCATTCAGGTTAAATTATGATTCAGTTGTAGTGTAGCCTAATTTGATAAGGCATATTAATCATATGCAGAGAAGATGGTAACTATTAAAAATTATCTTAGTTATCTGATCTCCCTTCTAAAACATTTCAATATAAAAATATTATCATTGAATATTCACTGTATCACATATTATATGAGTTTGTAGTAAATTATACAATAACATAATAGTTACACAAAAAACTAGCAGTTGAATTAACTTACAAAGTACAAAGAAATTAAAGCAATAAATTCACTTAAAAGCTCAGAGTATAGGGCCGGTGGGATGGCTCAGCGGCTTAAGCGCCTGCCCGGCAAGCACGAGGGCCCGAATTCAACTCCCGGAACCCACATACGAAAAAGGAGCCGGTGATATCGCTCAGCGGCACGGGCGCCTGCTGGCACACGAGGTCCTGAGGTCGACCCCCCCGGTACCCACAAAAAAAAAAAAAGCTCAGAGTATAGAAAGTCACAAAATTAGAAAGCACTAAAAAATAAGATGCAAAAACAAATAAACTGATTTACCAAAAGCAAAGATCTGTGCAGTAGAATGATAAAATTAAGTGACTAATAATCAGGATCAAATATTTTGAACAGGTGGTGGAGAGTATAATGGACCACTTTCTTGAATTTGGGATTTCACTTAAATAACATAAATAAGACAAAATTCTCTGAAAAGTGAACTGAAATGATAAAAGCTATGTTTCAGTAACTGATGCACTTCTGGCTACTTTGTTACTCAAAGTTTAAAACCTTTCAAACATGGTAAAAAATTAAAAGATTCCCCAAAAATATCCCTCTAAACTTTTTTAGGATGCTGACCAGCAAGTTTTACCCTAAAATTTTTATGCTCTGATTTTACTGGCACTTAAAAGGCATAGGGTTAAGGAGGGGAGACAAAAACTTATTCCAGGATACAAGTTAATGTATTCACTATCTATAACTTTTGAACTTTGTCTTATTTTTTTTTTTTTTTGCAGGTACTGGAAGTCGAACTCAGGACCTCGCGCTTGCCAGGCAGGCGCTTATGCCGCTGAGCCATCTCACCAACCCTATTTTTGCATGTGAAGTGTAATAGGAGCTAAGTCTGGAAGCTGATCAACTAATCCGTTCAACAAAATTTTGAGTGCCTACTAAGTGCCAGATACCTTGCTAGTTTGGTGGCAAAACAGTGGCAAAGAAGGTTGTGAAACCAATTAGTGAATGTCAGCAACACAGCCAAGCAGACACTGCACCTTTCCTCAATGACTTACACCATAGATGATCATTAATCAGTCATTTTAAGAATTAATCAGCTAATCACATAAATGCATGATGGTTATAATTGTACAAGATAAAATCATGCATGGTCCGGTGAGATGGCTCAGTGGCATAAGCGCCTGCCTGGCAAGCGCGAGGGCCCGAATTCGACTCCTGGAACCCACATACGAAAAAAGGGCCGGTGATATCGCTCAGCGGCACAGGCACCTGCTGATGTGCCAGGTCCTGAGGTCGACCCCCGGTACCCACACAAAAAAAAAGATAAAATCATGCAGTTCAGGAAGTGACTTAATCAAGGAAATTTTCCTGAGAATGTGATGCTTAAGGGAGAAATTAAAAATAATATGTAGTTAACTCATTGATCCCGGAGAAGTGAGAAATTTCTACTGAAAGAAAACAGCAAGTTGCCCTTTTTCCTCGCTTGGCCTGCTGGGGCAGCTGCAGCTATGGCGCTCCTTCCCTCAGCCTCGGGAGAGCAGAGCCTAGGTTGGGTGCATCCAGAGCCCCACCAGGGCCATTCAGGCCACCAGACCTGAACCCAGAACAGGCTTGGGCCTGGGCACTTGATAATTCGAGGCAAAGTGAGGTCATTCCTGCCAGAACAGTGGAGAGGTCACCTGCTACGAAGGCCAACCGCTGCACTGGGTTGACACTGAAGACTGAGCCATTGCTGAAGTAGCCAGGGGACAGAAACACTGCCAAGACCAACACGTCCGGGACCCGATGGCCCACACCACAGAGTTGCTCCAGTCACCTCAAGGCGACCCTGAGGCAGCCAGGAGAGGCCAGCATCAGTAGAGGTGGACAAATCCAGGCCCAGAGCATCTGCTGCAGCCCAGGATGCCCCAGGAAGATGCTGAAGACCCAGGCTGACAGCAGGCAGGAACTCGAAGAGGAAAAGAACCCCAGCTTTTGGGGTGCCTCTCAACTCCACACCCTTAAATAGATGTCCTGGTAGGAGCTGGGATAACTTCACTGGGGGCCTTGTTACTGTGCCTGTGGACTCCTGCACTCGGACTGTGCCCTGCACCCCTAGCACCCTTCATGTTTCTGCTATGGGGATCCTACCTTACTCTCCTGGATAACGATGGAAAGGGTTTTCAATGACAAAAAAAATTCTGTCATGTACTCATATAACCTTACACTTCAGACCTTTTCAGGCTGTGCAGATTTGTCATGCTGGTTATCTTATTGAAACTGTATGGGATGAATAAAATCTTGCTCTTATTCAAAAAAAAGAAAGAAAGAAAGAAAGAAAGAAAGAAAGAAAGAAAGAAAGAAAGAAAGAAAGAAAGAAAGAAAGAAAGAAAACAGCACTAGGATAATTCTTAAGAAGACAAGATGAGAAGACAGCATCACAAAAACTATCGCTACACTTTGATATAACTACAAAGTTCTGCAAATATTCTATCTTTGGACTAAATCATGCCTGCCACCTGTTTATGTAAATAAAATTTTACCGGAACATAGCCACACTTTCATCTGTGCATTTTGTGAGGCTGCTTCATCCTCTAAAAAGGCAGTGTGGGGCTGGTGAGATGGCTCAGCAGCATAAGCGCCTGCCTGGCAAGCGCGAGGCCCCGAGTTCGACTCCTGGAACCCACATACGAAGAAAGGGCCGGTGATATCGCTCAGCGGCACGGGCGCCTGCTGGCGCGCAAGGTCCTGAGGTCGACCCCTGGTACCCACAAAAAATAAAATAAAATAAAATAAAATAAAAAGGCAGTGTGTAAAGACTGAATAGCCCACCAAGCCTAAAATATTTAAGAGCTAGTCCCTCCCAATCTCTGTGATAAGGTTCTTAATCAGGTATGCAAATCATTGCTTTTAGGAGAATATCATATTTTGCAAAACCTTTAATCACTTTGGGGCAAATTTTATCAAAGGATCTGTGACTAAATTTATGACTTCTTCCCTAGAGTATTGCAAGTTTTTCAAGGTTACCATAAGACTTTCTACAAAAAAAAATCATAAGCAGATTCTCAAAATATAAATCGGATTGAAATCTTATTATTCTACTTAAAGCAGAGAAAATGGATCCAGCCCTGTCAGCCTGAATACTGAATTAATCCTCTAAGGCAAAACAAATATTTCAGAAGGTACTGTAGACTGATGGGTTCAGAAACAAAGCAGCCACAGTCACTCATTTTCCAAAGGTTTTGGAAATAAAAGTTCTGATGCAGAGAAGTTGAATTGATGAAAAATGATCATCTCTATATTCTTCAAATAAATTCAACATTTAACATTTTGCCATATTTGTTTTGTCTTGATCCCTGAAGTTTATATATAATTAACTATGTATGTTTACAACTGTTTTATAGAATTAATTGTATAAAAACTGCAGGCATCATGATTCTTCATCCCTAAGTTCTTAGAATGTTTCTCTTAAAATAAAGCTGTTTTCCTACGTTACCTGAAAAATATTATACTTAAAAAAATAGCAAGGCATTTTTCTAAGAGTTAATATACAGTTCATATTTAAATCTTACCATTTGACTTGGGTCATGCACTGAATTTGTTTGTGTCTCTTCATTCTTTCTTGACAGGTATCCATTCATTTTTTAAATTGTATTGACTTTTTGAAAAGAATAAGAAAATTATTTTCCCAGAACATCTTAAATCTGCAATTGGCTCATCGTGTGTGTCTTTTAGTGTTTTAGTTCTTATATTTCCTGAAAGTTTGCTACATACTGAATAAATAAAAGCTCATGAGTCCATGGCAATACTCTTAAAAAGAAAAGTGAACGAGATACAGTAAATCAAATACAAAAATAAACAAAGAAAGCCAAACCAAACACACACAGACATACACACATACACACACACAATCTCACTGGAGGTAATTATTAAATAAATGTTTATCTTGAAAATTTTAAAAAAATGAAATGAGGATTTGGTTTGATTTTTTCATCACAGTTAATGAAGAAAAGTGCTTCTTTAGTAAAAAGAAAAAAAATTGATCAATTAAGTTAAAGAAAAAATAGGATTTAAAAAACACGCACTGTAATCCCAGCACTCTGAGAAGCTAGCTAAGAAGACACAAAGTTCAAACCCAACTGAAGAAACTTAGTGACTTAGTGAAATCCTTTCTCAAAATAAGGCATTTTAAAAAACAGCTGAAGATGTACTTCGGCGTGAAGGTTCTGGGGTCAATCCCCAGCACAACAAAACAAAGCAAACAAAAAATCAGACTTCCATCCTCCCAAGAAATCATCAGTTAAGAAAAAGGCAACCAGTGGATGTTAAAACTAGGAAACATTTTATAGAACCAACTATCAGTCCAGGACAAAGAAAATTCCCATGCCCTCCCAGGTACTTAATCATTGCAAAGGAAAAAACACAGCTTAAGAACAGAAAAAAATGTGCGAGTCTCATTGTAACTTATGTGAACAAACTGAGTATTCCTAACAGTGGAGCAACCTAATTTTATGGCCTCCTGATACGACCTGAGATAAAACACACTGAACACCTATGAAACACTCTTGCCATTTTTTACCTGAATATATGCAAGGCTCTAATCCTAACAAATATTTCTATGTAGGGATGGGTTGAAATATAAACCATTTCCAAAAAATAGTTCTTTAGATTTTAAGTGCTTGAAACAATAATTTATCATTCTGTTAATATTCATCATTCTGGCAACAGCTGACCTAGGGATTAACTGGAATGCCCTCTTCTGTAGAAAACAGGATGGTAATTACATGTGAGGAGCCTTACTTCCACTATCAAACCTTTTTTAACCTAAAAACCTGGTTGACCTTGCCATGACCACTCTCTCACAGGGCCTCAGTTTCTCCATTGTTAAAAGAAGTTTTGAGCACTCTCTTTCTTCCCCTGTACCCTATAGTTCTATAAATTATAAAGTCCCAACAATAGTGTTCTACATGCACTTTAATGTGGGGACTTGGGATCCAATTTTCTGGATGCAAACCCCCTCCTCAGTTATCACTATACTTCTCTATGCCTCATGCCATCCACCATAAAATGAAGATGTCACAATTACATGACAAACTTCATAGGGCCGTGGTGAGGCTTTATTCAGTTAACATATAAAATGCTTAGAAAAATGACTATTGTACACTAAGCATTTCATATGCATTATTATTTAACTTTCTTCTTTAAAATCATCATTGTATTTTTCTTATCAAAGGCCTGTATTAAGACCATGCTGGAAACCTTATATAATAGTTATAAACACTGTTGCTGTTGTCATTGTGGTTGTTTTAATAGGCATCTGGCACTTTAGGTAAAACAGTATTCAAGGTCCCAAGTCAGTCTGACATCTCAAAACCATTTATAACCCCCTTCTTTCCTTCATTCTTTTAGAATCTGGAAAGCTCACTTCTAGAAAGGTGTGTCTAAGTGATCTGTTTCTTAATATGTAAGGGCTTAGAGGAAATCAATTAGTAGAGTATCTAGCAGTTTGTGACTAGGAAAGAATCAGCTAGGGCTGCTGCTTTCAATCTTTACTCTTTGCTATTATTATTTTTGTCCAGAACACAGACACAATTTGGGAAATACAGCAGCCACATGGCATATGTGAAGTCAAAAGTCAGGGTCTTTTGGATTTTGGAGAAGATATACAGAAGGGTTGGGTCCCTACTAACAGTATTGAACACTTACAGCAGTAAGTGCCTGATTTCTTGTAATATGACAGAAAAAAAAAAGCCCTTTTGTATTTAAACCACAGTTCACTTGGTTTTGTACTGTTTGCCACTGAAAAGAATCCTGACTGATCTACTTATTTTATTTCATTTATTGACATAAAAACCCTAACAGGAAGGCAAGATTATTACCACTTTGACACTGGTAGCAAATACATCCTTTCAAAATCTTGTTCTGAAAGGTGCTATAAAGATTGAGTCCATCTACAAGTTTTATTAACATTTCAAACTTTATTTTGCTGAATAGTTTAGGAGAGAATTCTCTTGCATTACAATTTGTATTCTTCTCAACAGAAACTGTACTTTATTAGCAGCAAATTGAGGTGGGCTAATACAAATAGCTTATCTTGAAGGCAATTATAACCATCAAAGTCTTATTACTATGAGAAAGGTGTATTGAATTAATGGGAAGATTTGCAAGAAGATAAATAAGAGCTTTATTGTGGCTTATGAATTATGAAGACTTTAAGAAATGTCTGAAGGCTCATCACATCATGATAATAGTAATCCATAATTGTTCAGGCAATTTAATGAACCAAAGGAAATTTTGATAGCATGACAGATACTAAAAAGAAACATTTATCATTCAGTCTTGAAGTGTGGATCTCAGTTTCTGGTATGTTTTGGATGGCTGGTCTATCTCTTCTTGATAAATGAATGTGTTAGCACTCTTATCTTTTTTTATGCTACAAAATAAACATAATAAAAATGCCAGTTGAAACCCATTTTGATCTTTGAAAATTACTCCCACTGAAGAAGATGCCAAAAAAACAAAACAAAACAAACAAACAAACAAAAAACAAAAAAAAGCAAAGGGAATTGCTATTGCTTGAAGCCTTTTGTTGGAAACTTCATGAGTTTCAAGAAGGTAGTCACAGAGTTTTGCTCTTACCCTCCCACGCTATATAATTTCCTTCACTTGTTTTCCTAAAAAATTCCTTCCTCAGTATTCTATGCCAAATCACAGATTTAAATATAGCCTCAGAGATCTTTACGCTAGTCAACACTCTTCAAGACCTATAAATAATAGAGTCACCACCAAAGAATAATTTGCAAAGCTCTTTTGATATTAAAATTTCAGCAATGTCCAGACTCAATACACCATATGGTTCAGAAGGAAATTTTTCCCATCCCAGAGCAACCCAGAGCTCCAGAAAACCAACATGTGATGTGTTTTCTTTAACATAGAAATCTCAGCTGTGATAGCTTTTCATAAGCAAGTGTCCTGTGTACTCCACAAAGTAGAATATTTATGTTCAGCTTTGTGTTTTTTTTTTTTTTTTGTGGGTACCAGGGGGTCGACCTCAGGACCTCGCGCGCCAGCAGGCGCCCGTGCCGCTGAGCGATATCACCGGCCCCTTTTTCGTATGTGGGTTCCGGGAGTCAAACTCAGGCCCTCGTGCTTGCCGGGCAGGCACTTAAGCCGCTGAGCCATCTCACCAGCCCTCAGCTTTGTGTTTTAAGTGGTACAGTATTCATTCACATAGAAGGATGAGAAGAAAATATTCCAAATTTAAAGATAAATGGATTTATTGACTAATTCAACCTGTCATAATAAATGCATTTTAGAATATGGCTATTTGTTCATACAGAACATTTTACTTGCATTTAAGCCTTTATGTATTTCACAGCATCTTGTAGCATTTTGTCTCTTACAATTTCCAACATTAAAAGGCAGTGCTAGCATTCAGTCCAATACCTTTAATCACTGCCATGACCCTCTATACTTTCAGACCAGTTCTAATATTGGATCATTCCATTTGGTTCCATGGCCATTTTGCAATATTTTGGCTATCAAACATGTACTCATTGCTGATTCTCCTGACTCAAGGAGGTCTGCATTGCCAGTGTCTGTATCAGTCAATTCTTGCTCCATTTCACTGTCACGGGAACTTTGACTCACATAGCCAATGTGAAAGTCATCATCATCGTCATCCCACCCACACCACTCTTCTGTTATGAAAGCATGTATTTTACCATAATAGATTATCTTCATTATCTATGCAATGCATGCATGAATAATCTGATGATTCACTTTTGACCTCCTCCAAAACTTACAAGTGTGGTTTTCATGTGCCATTGTATTGAATTGGACTACTTCTACCAAAAAAATCAAAAGAAATTTTTCTTTTAAAACAAATCCTGGAGTGGTGTGGGTCTATCGGACCCTCTGTGATACTCTGGTAAACATACTCAAAACCAGTTAGATGGAGTATAAAGGTGGGTCCAAATCCCAGTTTGACACTTCTGCACATGTGCACACTCCTTGTCATTCATCATACCAAGTGGGTAAACACACAGATTGCTTCCTGTATCTCTTAGGGAAGGGTACACACAGCCAGCTATGATTACACTAAAGTGCAAATTTACAGTAGAAAAGTAAGGGATGGGCCTGCTGGACTTAGAGTTATGTACCTGCTAACTGGAATTATGAAAGGAAGGAGCTGCAGGAACTTTGAGCCCAGTAAATTCACCAACTTTTCTATATCAGGTCTTTAGCTAGAACTAAGAAAGATAAAGTCCTGCCTGGAAATTAAACTTCCAATGGAAAATAAGAATTTACACCAGTAAGCAAACATGTGATTAAATTTTAAGTAAATTTAACTCCTGTAAGGAAATTTAAGAATACCAGCGAAGGATGAATACTATATTTTAAAGAACCCTGAAGACTATCTTTGAGAATGCCACAATTAAACACACATGTGAACTGCGCATGTTGGGGAGGAAGAGAGGACATTTCAGCAGATGCAGTAGCTGGCACAAAGGCTCCCAAGTGAGAATGGAACTGATAGGATTTTAGAAACAGAAACAAAGTCATTATAGCTGGAATAGATTTAATGAGAAAGGAAGTAGGAGGAGGCAGGCAGGGCCTGATTTTATCCAGATGCTGTGTCCAAACTTTTGGGTTGTCTGGGCCACATTGAGTGAGCAGGAATTGTGTTGGACAGCAAATATAATGAATATGTATGTATGTATATGTGTGTGTATATATATATATATATATATATATATATAGTAACAAAACTTCCTTTTAAAATATTTGTTATTATAAATATTATTTGTTATTGTAAATATTAAAAAGTCAGTCAAGCAGCCTGTACACCCACAAGTTGGACATGGGCCCAAGTGTAGACTATGAGGAGTTGGGACATAAATCAGAGGATTTTATACAAGGGAGAAATGAAATCTTATGTGTATAGTAAAAATAATTGTTCCTGTTGCACAGAAATACTATTATAATCCTAACTTACAGGGCTACCCTGAAGAGCTCGTGCATGTAAAGAAATGGAATGGACCCAGTGCTTGGCATATAGTAGAAACTCATTACTAGCTTATTATAATCTCTCTCTGTTATGATGATACAAGATTACAATGTATCCCAAATCTGCACACAGGAAAGTGACCACAGTTTTAGTATATTTAAATTTTAATTGCTTTTCCTTTTTGTAAAAGTTATATTCACTCTGTCATAGAATATATATCTATATATCTATATATCTATATCTATGAATAACTGTGAAAAGGTAAAAAACTTATATCTGTAATTTTCCTCTCAGAGATAAATGCTAATTAATAGGAATTTTCTTTTAATTTTTTTCTATGTAATCATTTTTAGATATTTGAGCTCTCTCTATGTACTTCTATCCACTTTGGATTCTATAGTATTTTTTCACATTAATCAATGCAGGTTAAACTTCTTGAGTTTCTAACTGTTCACATAATTTCTTTTGAGAAACAAGGCACTGTACAAAATCAAGGCTATTGCCTGCCCCACATATTTATTGAAGTCTTTCACATGTCACCAACTGAGCACACACATTTTCTCAGTGAAATCTATACTCTACTATCTGATGTAACTAAGACAAACTAGAATTTTTATACCAGTTTCGTAGATAGAAAAAACACTTTGGTGGCTAATTGAAGAAGTTATAGTTCAAATAATAAGTGACAAAGTTCCATCTAACCCCAAATGCTTTTTGCTTCTGGCTCACTGACTTCCCATTACTCTCCCCCTAAATTGTCCTTTTCCCCAGTTTGTCCTCACATCTTTTCTACTTAATGCACTTAATGCCAGTAGTGTCAGCATACTGTGCAACTTGTCAGAAATAGATTCTTAGGCCCCATATCAAATCTTTAAATGCAATACCTACATTTTAACAAGATCCCTACATGATCCTCCCACTGAAGCTTGAGGAGCATGAAAAACACTCTTCCAATCCCTTGTAGGAAGAAGCCAGGATGACCAATATAACTAATGTGATGACCACTCTCATCCTCACCTGCAAGTTCAACAAAAGGACTTATTGGTTTCAGATGAAGACAAGAAAAACAGTAATTTTGAGCTAACAATGTCTTACTATATATTTGTTATCTACTAAACCATAGCTTATAAATGAACCACTTAGCTAAAAACCATCAATAAAGGGGCCTGCAGAGCTTGCATTTTAAAATTAATTCTCTACCACAGATAGACTAGTGTCTATGCAAAAATGACAAGTATGAATAAATATGCATTTCATCACTGATTATATAAGCACAGAGCTGGAAAAACTCTAAATGTAGTCATAGGGAAGTAGTTACATAAATCATGGTATATCTGTACATTGGCAAACTATGCAGCCACTGGAAAGAATGTAACATTACTATATACCCTCCCAGGGTTGCTATGTGAAAGCAAGGTGCTTGGTGAGTTGGTGTGTGTGTGTGTAAAAATACACTTAACGACATAAACATGACTGCAAAGATAAGGAATATTTCTGCAGGACTGCACAGAATATTAGCAAGCTCTTTTTGAGGGAAAAGAATTAAGTGACTTATGGAGAGAGGAAGATGAGGGACATACATTTCACTGTACATGTTATTACATATTTTAAACAATGTAAAATGTGTACACATTCTATACACATTCTATATCTATTCTACAATTTTAGTTACAGAAATCATTTTTCTTCAGGACAAAGGAAGTTGAGAGATGCAATAATTATTGCAGATATAAAGGCAAAAATTAATTTTCAAAGCAGGGAACAGTAAAACCAGAGCTAGACGTGCTACTTAAAAATTTGCCTCAACCATTAACTAACTCAGTGTCCAAAGTTCAATCCTTTTTATTATCAAATCTCAGTCAAATCTGTCTCCTCATTTTAGAGGAGAGCAAACTTTCTCGCCAATCTACCACCTTATAATACTGTGAAGGCAAAATAAGGAAGTAGATGAAAAATTCATTTTAAACTGTAATATTTGATACAAATTAAGCCTGTATTATTGAGCCTGGATGCTTAATGTTTTGATATTCTCTAAATGGAACCACATCAAATATTAACTACTTCCATTATTGTTCCTCTTTAATACAACCTACATTTTGGTAATAAATGAGTCTTCCTGACTCACAAATCTTATGCATCTGCCCCCAAAATTCCAGGAAATGTGAGATTCATTTAGCCTTACAAATTCAATAGTGCTTCTGCCCAAGAAAACAAAAAAAAAATTATAGCTTTCTTTAATTGTTTTAAACACAATCTATATGTTCAAATTCAAAGGTTTATTTTTTTTTCCCTAAACATTTTCTCAGGTTCCTCAGCTAACATTGTTAGAAATTGATTTGTGTCAAGGATAAAGAAAAAATATCTGTTTATTCTTATTTGTTAACTCCAATCTACACAGTCCCTGGGGGTAGGATGAGGACAGGAAGGTGATAATGGTGATGGTGTAATGCTTTAACCTACAACCTTATACATGATAGTGAAAAAGGCAGCTACAGCTGACCTGAAATGCCTTCAAATGCTCTGATTCTACCTCACCCTGTAACTATCAGATGACAGCAGATTTTGTCTTCTCTTCCTGGATTGCCTATTCCTCTTTCTCAGAAAGGGGAAATTTTTTCTGGAAAAATCCTTCAAGAACCATTTCAAATGCAGTCTCTTTCAAGAAGCCATTTCTGATTACCTCAATCTGATGCAAGTTAGAACTTTGAATTGGTGCTGTATTCTCCACCTGTCTAACAAGTTGTGTCGTTATAGGTCACATTCTGTTTACTCCCCTACTGCAGTGTACGCTTTCTGAGGACAAGGTCCTTTCATGTTCGTCTTTACATCTGCAAAAAACATTTCATACTGAATAGACATTCAACAAAATATTGATTCAATATTGAACATCATTCTATAGATAGCACCCACCAAACTACAACATACATAATAAAATTGTTCAGTCAATTAAAAAAGCCCACTACAGAAAGAAAAGTGGATCAACAAAGACATTATCTTTGTTAAAACCTTCTTTGCAGTGGAAATGTATTCCCTGCAGCTACTTTACTAGTAATTTTTTTTAAAGCACCTTTTGTACAGACTGGGGTAAATTATTTTCTAAACCATGTAATGCATACAAATTAGTAGGTTATTTTCAAACAGCTAGCTTTGCTTGGGTTCTTGTTTGTACTGGTTTAAAAGTTCATTTTTTTAGTACACACACATCTTTTCAAAAAGCAAATGCTCAAACAATTTAAGACAAACAGAACATTTTTTCCAAATTGAAATCCCAATAGAAGGTGAAAATTGCAGTGACATTAATAACTAATGACTCTATCAAAAATTGATTTAAGACAAATTAACAAAGATGAAAGTCAAATTTAGACTTATTTAGTATGCCAAGAAGTATTGAAGGAGAATGGAAGCCAGTGCTGAAATGTGGAGACAAATTGCACATTTAATTTACAATATGTAGCTTTATTTTGAAATTACTTCAGTGAGTTACGTTAAAATGCACCAGAACTTACAGATAATTTTTCTAATATAAAGACTAAGTCAACATTCATCAAGCCTCCATTTTGAGCAATTCTGGTGAGATTTCTGATGCCTTCCTGGGCCTCAGATACAGTTTTGTAACTCTACTCACAAATCACTAAAGAAGATTTATCAAGGACCAACGGAGGATTAAAAGTGTGAAGCTCTAGCAAGCATCTCTCTCCATAAGTTCCCACCACCTTTGATGGCTATAATTTTACTTCAAGCCCTCACTTTAACTTTTATTTTGTCACATCCTCATTCTCTTCTACTTAATCCCAAGCATCCTTCTAACTTGCTTGAGGGGCCCATCTCCTTCCTTATATCAAAGTTGCAGACAACAAAAATCAATTCTAGCTCAGTTCAGCAAACAAAGCAAATTACTGTTAGAATAAGGTAATACTGTAATGGAAATTTAAAACTTTAAGCTCCTCCTCCCTGACTAATGCAACAAGACCACAAGGTGTGCTCATTCTGGCTGATACAACAAGACCACAAGACATACTCATTCTGTCCAAAAACTATAAAGCCAGATAAGTCTGCCTGCACCCAGCTACACTGTCTGTACTTCCCAAGCCTATTAACACATCCTGTTCCCGCCAACCTGTCCCAAGTGTTACCTGCTTAGTAACTGATGATGAAGGCTTTTGACCTAAAGTCCCATGTTCTCTGCTTCTGTACTTCCTGCTTACAAGCCCTATATAAACCCTAGCCTGACTGCTGTTCAAGGCTGATGCTTCAGGGAATGACCCCCATCAGCCCGCTGGCATAATAAACGATTGACTTCCTACTCCTTGGTGCGGAGTGTCTTCCTTCTGGCTTGGTACTGGTTCTGCCACAGTACTAGGTTTCCGGGGCTCTGATTTCTAGGAGGCTGAAGCAAACACATAGTACTTATAAGCACGACACTGGCCTAATGAGTAATTCCATCTCTTTTTGTCCTTGTATCTCTTCTGGTCAAGAACCAGCTTTCTGGGATGGACTACTTGCTTTTCTTGGTTTGTCATGTGTCCCAGAACACTCAGAGAGGTAAAGGTAGCTTAAATGTAAATAACAAAACAGAAACAATAAAACTCAGCAAACAAAACCAAACAAAAAACCTGTATCTCACCAGTAAAGAGCAAGCGGACCTTCCCAGTTGGAGATGGTGAGTAGGGAGGAGCGAGATGCTTGCTTTCTCTCAGAACCAAACTCCTCACCATAATCTTGAAATCATTTTTCAACACCTTCCCAACCCAACAAAAGCAGTTCCAAGAACCAATACAAGAAAATTGCAGAATTAAAATCAAGGAAACCATCCCACAGTAGCTTTTATTTTCCCTGCTTTTACTCATAAGGTTCCCTCTGACTGGTATGCCATTAATCTTTGCTAGGTGAAATTCCACTCCTTCCAAATCCATTTCAAAAATTACCTCCTCTGCAATGATTTTCCTGAGCTCTCCATGAAGAATTAATCAGTCTTCCTCCCGTAATTCAAAAATGCATTCTTCATATCCCTGTGGATTTGCCTCAGGGCGCCCTGAATTGTTTAAGTGCCTGTCTCCTTGAGGGGACTGCAGGCACATGAAGCTACAGTCCTGCTGCATGAGCAGCATGTATCATCTACTGCAATCCAGCTGGGACACTGGCCACAAATACACTTCGAAGCAGTAAAAAAAATTTAGGGTAGTAAGCTGCAAAGTTCCCTCCAGATATCCTCTGATTCTATACTGTGTATATGCCAAAATAATAATGAAACATGAGTTTTATAGGTAAGGTATGAATTATAGGTCATTTTGAGGGTGTTAATGTCATAAAAGTAATTTTAAAAAGAAAAGAAAAAGGACACTCAAATCAGGAACTCCAGTTTCTAAACTAAACTGTACAGAAAAGAAATTTAACAAATATTGTTCTTACTTCCTACAAACTTAGCATCTATTATGAATGATAGTGCTATTAAGAGATAATAGGAACAGAAATGCTAAACAAATGAGAATGTAATAAAGCAAAGTAGATTGTCCATATATCCAGGATAAACAATCAAGAATGAAGCAGAAAAAAAAAAAAAAATTAGTTAAAAGGAGATGAATTTGTATTCAGTGAGATAAAACAGATAGCTCCTTTCTTACCTGTTAATTAGAAATTGTCTCCTTCAGAATTCTTGAATTTGGTCGGCATTAATGTCATCATTCTTTTAAAATTTCATCTGACCTTTCTTTATGCAACATGCTAAGCTATTTGAAGACAAGTATCATCTCTTTTGATTCTTTGATACCCTGGAGATGTACCACTAAGTTCTATAGACAAAATACTCAAGAAGTATGTTGAGAGAAAACCAGTTTCACCATCTTTAAATTACTTGAGTGTTAGTGAACAATCTGATTGATAACAATTTTAGATTCAAGTCTTTGAGTTTTTGCACTCATTTAATCTATGTTAATAAAGGAATTTTCCAATATTTTGAGGCATATACAAAATATTGATAGCAATCCTTATATATAGACAACATACTCTTTTTTTTTTTTTTTTTTTTTTTTTTTTTGGTGGGTACCGGGGGGACGACCTCAGGACCTCACGCGCCAACAGGCACCCGTGCCGCTGAGCGATATCACCGGCCCCTTTTTCGTATGTGGGTTCCGGGAGTCGAACTCGGGCCTTCGCGCTTGCAAGGCAGGCGCTTAAGCTGCTGAGCCGTCTCACCGGCCCATAGACAACATACTCTTATGTATAAAAAATCCATCTCATAAAGAAGTTTTATGAATTTAGCGATATGAATGTACTAAATGGAAAAAATCATACAGGTTCTCTGGGGCAGAAAAGTTTACCTGTGCCTTATTTCCCCAATCATTACCATTATGTATTTATTATCAGTAGTTACTTTGAATATTACTTTCAAGTGTTATGCACTGGTATAAAAGTTCTGTGTTTGAAGGATGCTTATTTGAAATTATCCCCTAGAGTGACATAAAAAACCAATACTAAAATAAAAATTTTAAGCTAGCAAAGAATTGGAAAAACCAATAGGATTATTGCATACGAAGGAAATCCATGTCTGAATTGATAGATTACTTGAATTTAATAGCATTTTAGATTTTGAAGGATTATTGTGTTTTTCAACAATTCTGCTGATAATTGGGAAAAACCAGTTTTCTCCTAGTAAACACACACTTTTGACACTCATGACATTTTTACTTGTGTACATACATGATTTAAATTCATAGAAGAGCCTTATAGACTGCTTAGTCCCTTAGTCCACATTCCTGTGGTGTCTGGGTATCAATCACTTCCATATTTGCTTTGAGATGGCCAGTAATTCAATTAGTCCCTGAGTTTTATTTCAAGTCCATAAGCTGTGCTTGAATTTCTGGTTCCTCTAAGTACCAAAAAAAACTTTGTTTGGTGTTAGCAAAAACTGTAAAAATGTTAAGCAAATCCAGTATAAATAAATACAGGTGTATGTATTGATTTAATTCTAGAGAACTTTACAAAATTTTTATGGCCAAAGGAAATACAAAATGTTGAATACAGTTCTGTGTTGGCTGAAATAGGACATCATAGAAGGAAATTATTTTCCTTTGGCAGTTTAGATATTAGTGAGTCTTACTAAACAACCTTTAGATGATAAACTCTGTAATTGGCATGCTTCCAGATTAGGGAGGATGGTAAAAGAATGAAAGGCCAGTTTCTTGATCTTCAATGTATCCCCAAAATGAGGAGGTAGAAAGCAATATAAAATGTAAAGCGTATTTACGAAAACATTTACAGAGTTTGTAACAAACATTCTTTATGAAAATACTGAACAAAACCTGGTAAATTGTACTTCAATGAGTTTGCTCACATGCCTCCTTTCACATAAGTCTTATGAGAGCAGACATGTCATTACTTCCATTTGGGGCCAGATTTATGGGCATGCTCCCTGGGCAATGGCTCAGAGCCCCAGGCTCAAAGGGACCCCAGGCTTGGCTTCATGTTCCAATGTTGCTCTCTTGAAATTATCAATTATGTTTGAATAAAGGCTCCCAATTTTTCATTTTGCACTGGATTCTGCAAATTAGGTAGCTGACCCTGATTGTATGTGACAGACAAGGCAAGATACCAGGAAGAGAAAAGTCATCTTCAAACTCATAGAGACAATTAATTGAATTGTCTACAGAAGAAATAAAAAAGATATATATCTTATTAGCTCTCGAGTAACATATTGAAAATATGTAGATGCGATTTGTGTAACAAAAGAGGGGGAAATGGACCAATTCCAGATAGAGGAAACCAGGCTTTTTCTCTGACAAAGTATCAATTTTGTAGTAGAAAGTACAGAGTCAGGTGTATCTGTGTCTGGCTAAATGCTGACAACAATCTCTCATGGGAACTGGCAGAGAAAATTCATGAATTCTAACTAACTAGGTAAAACCATGAAAAAAAGACAAACGGCCAGCTAGATGAAAGGCCTATCTTAACAGCCGATGCTCCTGTGATGTTTGGGTCTCAGCCCTACACCTACCCACCCTTGAGAACAGTTGTTTCGGTGCTGTTTTGGATGCACTGAAAACCAACATGTTCTGTGCGCCTGCAAGGACCTTGTAGAATACTAGTTTTTCTCACATGCCCCCGAGGTGCGGTCTTCCCGGTTTTTTTTCCACTGTCATTCCTCATTGTGTTTTCCTAACCATCTGGTTTTGGAGAGCTACATACAGTTGGATTTGAAATGCTCTAGATTAGGGACTAGCAAACTATGGCCTGAGGGTGACATCTAGGTCCTGTTTATGTACAGCCTTTGAAGTAAGGCTGAAAGATTTTACATTCCTTTTACAAAATTAGCAATAAAGAAGTGTATGCAAGAAAGACGGCAGCTAATATATGTGGCCAGAACGTCCCAAAACATTCACAATGGAGATTTTTTTTTTTTTTTTTAAGTTAGCCAGTCTGTGGTCTAGAGGGCTCAAATATTTTCACACACCTTAAACTTATAGGGTCCCCAAAATGTTAACAAAGCTGGACTCACTCATCACAGAGAATAGTAGGACTTCAGAACTCTGCTGTGGTGAATGTTTGTATCTTTCAGTGTGCGGATCACACTAACCTTGCGTCAGAGCAAGACTCCTTTCAGACTTGCAACCCTTTATAAACCTGATTCAACCTGAGGTTTTTTTTTTTTTGTTTGGGTCTCACTAGGAGTCTATAGGCTGCTTAAAACCTCTTCCATCATCCTTCCCTTCTCTTCTTATCCTGAGTAGTCTACTGATGGCAACCAAAACTCAGTACATTTCCTCATCTCCCATCTCTTCTACAGGTGTCTTCCTACAGGCTGTGAGTCCACATCACTGTAAAAGCTTTGACAAATATAATCTGCATAGTTCCACAGCCATAATCTCACTATCTGGCTTCTAAGCCTGCCTAAATAACTACAGCAAGCTTTTCAGTTGTGCCAGGTGTGTTCCTTTTCTCATTTACCTGCACAGTGGCAGGTCCTTTATCCAGCTGCAGGTGGGGCTCATCACTCTCACAATCTGGGCCACCACCAAATTTTCCTGGTTTGTGTCTGTCCCTAGCAGATGGGCCCTCAGCCATTGGTTATTCTTTCTTAGGAGCCAAATGATCTTGGCCTGCCCCAACATTCGATGTAGAATATTTGAAAATTGGTCTGCTATATTGCAGCTGAAGAAGACTTGCTAGAAATATGCCTATTTTCAGCATAAAAGAGACTTTCACTTTACTGCAAATAAATTTTGGGGGTGATTTACTTCGATAAAAACTGCATTAGGTTTTTGTCTACCCCAGTGCTTTTGAAGTTGTAGATGGAAAAGTAAAGGCAAGATATGGATAGATTATACAGTTTAAAAAATAGTGAAGGGAAATATGAACTATTAAGGTGCTCTTAATATATTTTCCTAGTGATTTTAAACTCCACTAAACCAAATGTTCTTTCTTTCTCTTTCTTTTTCTTTCCTGACACTTAGGATGTTTCTATGTAAGAATATTTACTGAGAGATGCCTTTGTATTGGTGTCCTCTCTTTTTCCATTTCCTCATTGAAAACTAGAAGGCAGGCCGTTAGTCACAGATGTTTACAGGGTAGAAAACAGAAACCACTTAAACTTAAAATATTTTTCCAGTCTTTTATGAAACAATATTTATTAAAACAATCATGTTGGTGAGTACTTTCAAAGGCAGGGAAAGAGGAAAAGATTAGGGCTAAGTAAGAAATAGCCAGAGAGAAGGGATCTCTTTAAGCCTTGTTATAAATACCCCAGGGAGGGCCGGTGAGATAGCTCAGTGGCATAAGTGCCTGCCTGGCAAGCGTGAGATCCTGAGTTTGACCCCCGGAATCCACAAAAAAATAAAAAATAAATAAATAACTATCCCAGGGACTTAGCAAGAGAAAACATTTTTTTCTTTTTGATATTTTCCAGGAAGTGGGATCCTAAGCACGATGATTTTACTTTCCCTGTAATTGGGTTTTCCACAGAACAAAGTTATATCCCAAGGTACCAAGGAACTGGTAAAACAAGCATTTTATGGGTACTGTAAATACTCAAAGACCACAGTCTTATGGATGTGCCTAGAACCATGACACTGAAGAGTCTCTAGAATGTTACACAACTCTGGAAAGAGTAACTCTAGTAATCCTTAATATTGCTTTTCCACTAGTTGGTAATATGGGATCTTGGAGTCAGAATGATTTCAACTTATAAACAATTAATAATATGGACTTTCTTGAAGATCTGAGTTTAAAGACTATGATCTGAGCTAAGCAACATCATTCTCTTACAGATGACCAGATTTAATAATTAAAGATCTTGGAAAGAATTTGAACCACATAACCTTGGTTGCAGATAAGGTCAATGTCTTAGTCAATTTCTTCATCACTGGAACACTCAACACCCACAAGTTAAAGGATGAGAGATTTATTTTGCCTTAAGATGTGTAAAGAAAAGTGTACCTCTTTTTTCACACCTCAATATTGGAGTATTTTACAACTGGAGGGTTATGGAGACTTTGGCCAATTGACTGGCTGATCCTTACAGCCCATCTAAATTTGCAATTGTCCTAAATGCTGAGTTGGAAAACAAGAAGCTTTGGGTGGCAGAGTTCTTCTGAGGTCACTCTGCTTTTCTCCCTGCCTCCAGGCAGATTAGGACTTAGGCCATGCAATTTGTAAGCATGCACTCTATTTAGAAACAGCTCTAAGCAGCAGCATTGTGTAACTTCACTTTGATAACCCATTTTAGTGGTTACCAAGCTGTCCTTACATCTAATTTAACTTAATCATAAATAATAAGAATTAGGGTGATAAAATAAAATAAATTTTAAAATATGTTCTCATTTAAGGTCAGGGTTTTTGTTGTTGTTGTTGTTGATGTTTGTTTTTTTTGTTAGTTTTGACACATACCCAGGTAAGCAGCTTATATTAGAACTGTCTAGAAGTCTCCATCAGTCAATTTTAGACCACTCAGTCCTGCATATATTCATTCATTTACTCTCATTAAATCTGTATTTTCTTTCTAACACTAATTCCCTTCTGAAATTATCATTTCATTTGCCATTCTGTGTTCTCTGCTCTCACCCCTTCTATTGAATAAGTGGCCCTAGAAGACAAAGAAATTATCAGTGTAGTTCAGGGTCTTTTCCTTTCTTACAATAGGTAGATAGATAGACATATGATAGATAGATGATAGATAGAGTATATATACACATTATATATATTACATATCCATATACACATAGCGTATGTAAAGAATCTGCCAAAAAAATGTACATATTTCATTAAAAGTAAAACTTGTGTAAATATTTTAATAATACCTTTATTGAGATATCATGAAATTAGTACAAGTTACCTTTGGCCTCTACAATTACAAGAGTGATCAAAGTGGTGGCCGTTAGCTTCCAGATATTTATTAGTATGACGAACTGCTACCTGGGTAACCTTGGTCCACTGAGATTGCTGCACATGCATTTTCAATTTCTTCTCTGAGGGCCAGCAATGTAGTGGCTTTTATGCAATATGTGACCTCTTCTAGGGTTTCCCATACAAGGGTAATACCATTTGTTGAAAAAAATCATACTATTTTGCTTTTACTGAAGTGTGTATACATTTTTTGGCAGATTCTATAGTACATATGTGTATATGATATTACTTCCCATATATACACATTATATTATCTAATATATAATATATTAGATAATGATACTATATTAGATGATACCATATAACATACATATGTATATATTTGATTATCAATAAGAACATAGCAAGTATGTACCAAGTAGTTTAAATGAGAGAATATATTGAATAACAAGTTGATAAATTAAACAAGTGTCTTGAAGAGCCTATTTCAAACAAAGCATTTTGTACTATGTGGTACTTCAAAAGATACATTGTGATACATAAATTGTGATTTGTTATATTCCAGTAGAGAGATGCTTAAGGATTTCACAGAAGACATAATCCTAAAAAAAAAAAAAAAAACTCTCATGTTGAATTCTTACTGCTTTTCTCCTGGAGGGTAATTCGACACAGCATCTGAGCTTTTGCCAGTGAATATGGCAGCATAAACCCTTAGGCTCTTAAGGAGCACCAAGCTTTGTCTTTGGTTTACAAAGCTTCCGGTGAGATTTATGGGACAGGTTTTCAGAAAATAAGAGATTCCATCTGAAGTAAACTTAGTAAGTTATCCTATCCTTGAAAGGAAGGAGACATGTAAATAGTCCAAAAAAACCATTAGGAAACCCACAGCCTTGGGCATGTCCCACGGTAGTGCTTTGGAAAGATTCATAACCCCTAAAGTATATTCCATAAATCAACTCATCCAAAACCCCATCAATCATGTGATGATTATCACACTCTCCAGACACTATTTGGCTTTAAATGTTATATTCCAAAGATAATATAGAAACTGAATTCTAGGAAGCACTGCTAATATTATCTGGAACTGATAATGTATCATTTTATAGCAGCCTCTACAGTGAATAAACATATCACAATAGTAACAGGTTAACAGGAGTTAATGTTATATGCAAGCAGGTAATATCTGTGATATTTATCTCTTCATCGGTGTGACAGTAGCCCAAGTGGAAACTCGTGCCAATTTTAAGGAAATGTTAAAATTCTCCATAGGGGTGTATGAATGATACATCCTGACACATGGGAACTGTCAAGGTGCTTGGTGAGCATTCTGGCCATAGAGAGGGTTGTACAAAAGTCAGCAGTGTTTCTATCAGAAAGATAAATCAATGATAGAATAGGAGTGTGTACACATCCACTGAGAAAAGCAAAGAACAGTGAAAGAAGCTAATCGTTTTAAATCTCCCCTTTATAGGAGGTTTTGTGTTTAAAGTCTCATCCCTTTAAATTACTTTCCTGAAGTGAAACCTTAGAGTAGGCTTCTGACTCTTGGATTTTGAAAAGGACATGTTACTCAATATTTCTCTATATATGCACAAATAACAAAATAAGGCATTATTGATATTCTAAGCCTGTAAGCTTCAAGTGCCAAGAAGAATAAATATCTTGCATGCCACTACAAGAAGTATAAAAAAAAACCTTCTATTTCATCCATACTTTATCAACAGCAACCACTTAACAGTGACATGATGCAGTCACAGGGACTTTCTGATAGTTTCTTTTTTTTTGATATACGAATTTATGATTCAGGTACATTTAACACTTATGGCATATTTCATCTTTTTTATTGAATGGTTTTCATGGCCCAAAGCTTTTACAAAGCATCTTATTTTGGAAAATACATTTTCATTTACTGACTTTTGGCAAGGAAAACTCATTCACACATTTGATTTATTAAAATAGTGTACCATGTACTATCTATTTAAAGGTTTTTTTTAAATTTTAAACATGCTTTGACTCTTTTTTCAAAAATGTGTTTATTCGGTGTCCATTTCTTTATTTAAACTTCCCTCTGTCTTTTCTTCTACCCTACAAACAACTGGACCCTTAAGTCTTTTATTCCCTTTTTTTATTTTAAAGAGGAAAAAACAATAACAATAAAACAGAGTTTCAAAACAGGTTAGCAGGCGAGTTACAATAATTAATATATTGTGTATTATTGTCTTCCTAGTAGTAGCACAAAACTTTCTTTTCAATGAACTAAGAAAAACTAGCTGTATAACTATCTTAACTATCTTGTGTATAAACATATTTTTTTTCTTTTTCTCTTTCTCCCTTTTCCCATCATATTTTGTCTTTTCTTTTGAACAGTTTCTTCCCAACTCACATTTTGGATCTTATTTACCTGTTCAGTTTCTCACACTAATAAGACAAATGACTCGAGAAGAGCGAGCAGCGACACATTTGTGTTGCTTTCCCAACCCCATAGCTCACAATAGACCTTCCCTTTAGGAATCTCTCTGCCCCTTAAATTAGGTCATCCTGTACGTTTTTCTCCCTTAATACCCAAATGCCAATCTGACCATGTCAATAACATCTGTGACTCTTACTCTGGAGACTGAAAATCAACACACTTGAGGAAGGACTAAGGAATCCTAATTTACATAGGTTCTATGCACAATAGACATACATAGCAAAGACTGGGAATTATTGCTTTTTTTCTTGTGACCTTACATATTATCATGGTTTTGTTACAAATGGCATCAATGTCAAGATTTCCAAATGCATGTCCTTCAGGTATAGCTCCTCACCTAAATTCCATCCTTCATTTCAAGAGTGTTCTGCACTTACTTGTAAGACTATGCAGTAAGACTTCCAAACTATTTTATCATGTATCATACGCCAGATACAGCGCTGCCCTCTTTGTACACATCATCTCATTTACTCATTGTAGAAACTTTATGAGGTAGTTATCACTTAACCAAAGAACTGCAACTCAAAGATATTACTTGACTCATCCTACATTTTACATTAGAGGAGCCAGTTGACTTGACAACATGGATTTTTCTCTATTAAACAAAACTACTTTTATACAAAGTATAAAATTGAGTTTAGATTTTTCCCTCCTTCAAATGAATTTCCTAAATTCCACTTTTTTCTATGCATTTCCTCACCATTTTTACAAGGTATTTCAGAAAGACTATAATGAACTGATAATAATGTTAAATTTTAGCCTATGTAATCTTTCTTAAAAAGCTGAGTAAAATGTGATTATTACAGATGAGAAAATTAGACTCAAAGACGTTGAGTTTTATTTCTAATGCAATGAGGTATGCAATGGGAGACTGGAGTTTGCTGGTGCTCTCAGCTTATTTTCTCAACCATAGTGAAACGGTCAATAAAAGATAGGGGCCCTCCTGTTCTTCAGACACAGTGAGGAGCAGGACCATGAGTGACAGAATCAAGGGTGTTGCTATGATCTGAGTATTTGTGTCCCTATAAAATTCATATGTTGAAATCCTAACCTCTAGGGTGACAACATTAAGATGTGGAGCATTTGGAAAGTGATCAGAGCACGAGGATACAGCCTACATAAACAACATTAGAGTGCTTTAGAAAAGAAGTCTGAGAGAGTTTCTTCCTCCTTCCATCATAGGAGGACAGTGAACAGACTTTCCACCGACCAGACCTTGAGTCAGCTGTGGCCTTGGACTTGGACTTAGACTTCCTGGATCCAAGAGCTGTAAGAAATAAATTTGTACTGTTTATAAGTTGCTCGAGGTGGAGTACTTATTTATTGCAGCCTTAATAGACTAAGACAGCACTTTGGTACTGAAGACTGGAGAGGTTGCTGAAATAAATCCCTGAAAATGTGGAACTCGTTTTGGTACTGGGTGAAAGGTAGAGAATAAAAGAGTTTTGAGGTGTATGCAAGAAAAAGGCATTACAATGAACAGACAGTTGTGGACTATTCTGAAGAGGACTCGGGGGGGGGCTTTACAGAAAGGCTTAACCTTTTCAGTGATTATTTAAATAATTTAATTTTTGTGGGGGGATACTGGGAGTGGAACTCAGGACCTCACATTTGCTGCATCACTGAGCTATATCCCCAGCCCCATAAATAATTTTAAACAGAACATTGGTAGAAAGATGGACAATGAAGACCTTTCTGATGAAGTCTCAGATACTGAAGAGGAGCATGATACTAAACAACAGATATCCTTATTGTAAAGTGACAAACAACTTGGCTGAATTGTGTCTTAATCTAGTATTTTGTGGAAGGTAGAATTTACTAGAGATGAAAAAATGTAAGTGTAGAAGGTGTGGTTTGTTTTCTCTTAACTGATTACAGTAAAATGTTGAGAAGAGAGAAATAATTTAAAAAAATAATTGTTATTTGAATTCAAAGTAGAATTTCAATATTTCAACATTCTCAGACTATCCGTGCTAAAAAAAGAGTGTGAGAGAGAGTCCTATTCAGGAAAAACCATGAAGGGTATAGCCAAATGGCCATCTGAGAGTAACTTTGAAGCCAATTCAAAAATCATCAGAGCTGCCCCTTGTCCCATCCATTACAGGCTCCAAATGCAAGTTTTAGCAAATGTAGGGCCACCACTGAGAGCTCCTCATAGGACAATGGGTATTGGAGCAATGGGGCAGATCTACCCCCAAAATCCCATTCTGATAGAGCCCCTGGCATATGGTTCCAGCATAGGAAAGACTGAGGGACATGGCCAAGGCACAGAGCCATAGGAGGTAGTGTCACCACAGAGGACCACTTTGGGGATGAGAACCAGGCATGCAGCAGCTACGGATGTGGGCCTGCTTTCAGTTCTAGGAACAAGGGAACCCAAAGCCTTGGATCCCAATCCTGGGCTGACAAAGCTTTGGGGATTACAGTTCCAGTTTTCCCAGAAGCCACAACCACCACCCCAGTCTGTCCAGATGTAGCACGGTAATCTAAGTGGACCTGGAGGGCAGAACAATGAGCCAGATAGAATTATTATTGTGCCTCAAAATTTAATGTTGTTTGTTCTATTGGGTTTGGACTTGTTTGGCATTGATCAGTCCTTTCTTCTTTCCTATTTCTTTTTTAAAGTGGAAATATCTGGCCAAAGCTGGCTCTATTATTATATCTTGGAAACACTTTAACTTCCTTGATTTCATAGTTTCACAGCTGAAAAGCAATTTGTCTTAAAATGGGCTGTAATATGAGTCTCTCCCATGTCTGATTTAAATTATATTTAATCAGATGAGATTCTGGGCTTGAGACTCTGAGGCTTTAGACTTTTGTATTGATGCTGGAATGAGTTAAGACTTTAGAGGCTATTCAGATGGAATGAATGTGTTTTGCATGTAAGACGGACATGAATTTTAGAGAGCCAGAGGCTGAAGACTACGGTCTAAATGATTTGTTTCCCCAAATTCATATGTTGAAATCCTAGTCCTCAATCTGACAGGGTTTAGAAGTAGGGCCTTTGGAAGGGGATCAGATCATATGGGTGGGCCCTTCATGAATACCATGTCTTACCCCTTCAGTCTTTGTGAAAACAGAGCAAAACAATAGTAACTACATTTAGATCAAGCAAAAAGCCTTCACCAGACACCAGATCTGTTGGCATCTTGATTTTGGACTTCTCAGCCTCCGGAACTGTAAGATGAATCTCTGTTGTTTCTAAGCCATCCAGTTAGTTATGTTTTGTTAAAGCAGCCTGAACAGACTAAAACAGGGACCCTACCCAACTCCGAAGAAAGTGTTAAAAAGATTAAACTTTCTTAAGGATGAGTTCATATAGGTGCTAGGAAAAAATGACACTCTGCGGAATTCGGAGCAAGTGGCTCCCACTGTTTCTCCAGCCCATGTGTTGCTGGTAGCTGGGGACTAGAAGAAGAGCTACAGACATTTTCCCTTCTGAAGATTTCATTCCTTATTACGATTCTGTAAGTAATGGCACAGCCATTACAAAGTTTTCCAAATGCAATTGTCAAGAATAAAAAAAAAATTACTGTAGCAGAACTAATACTCCTAATTGGAATAATTTAATGATGACTTCCATTCTATCTGCGCTTTATTCACAAAGAAAAATAATGATGGGGATTAAGAAGTGGTCATATGTCAGTTATAATGGGAAATAATTTTCAGTGAAAATTAGTAAAAAAATGACTTATTCACAAAGCTATGCTAAGACTCATTCATAAATTCACTACATGAAGTAATCTATTTCTGAAAGTTTTTTCAAGTAATAATTTGTTAAATGACTTCATGTCTTAAGCCGTTGGTGAAAGTGTTCAGTCCTTGGAAATCAGTATACCAAGACAAACATCTACTTTTTATTTCAAAAATTCTCATTTTAGACTTCTTGTAAATGTATAATTATTCCAGTCTTTTTAAAATTAACAATTTTCATGTTTAGGTTCATTAGTTAACTGTTTTGTATGCAAAAAGACAAAGTAAAAAAAAAAACTTTCTATCATTTTTTCTGGTTTGCAACTAATCTTGAAATCATTTATTCCTGGGAAAATGGAATTCTTTTAACTCTAAAAATCATTTAATATCATCGTTATTAATATTTTTGCTCCATCCGGGGGTATTGCTCAGCTGCACTGTGCCTGCCTGGCAAGTGAGAGGTCATGAGTTCGATTCCCGGCACAAAAAAAAATTGTTTTTTTGCTCCTATCGATAGATTTTTTTAAGTGGTTGTTGAAGTGACATCAATCACCTAGCTCTGTGACATCAATCACTTAGCAAGGAGGCTATTATTAGCTGCTTTTTTATATATTAAGGAATTGGGAAAGAGGAATTTGGCAATTTAGCTAAGGTGTAAATCTAGTAACTAGCTAAACATGGGTTGTCTCTTTTGAAAACTGCTTTTATTCTAAAATTTTGATTTCCAAATAAGTTTTTTTTTCAGAAGGATCTTTCTTCCTTAACCGTAGCTGTGCTTAATTTGATTATTCCTGTGTAAAGAGGGAGGGGATCCAAGCAAGTGTCATTGCTGGAGTTTTGTCACTGAAGTTTTTCAGTTACATACATCTTGCATATTTCTCAGCACAACTTGCATTCTCTGAAATCACTTTCTTCTTTACCTCACTACATTTTAATATGCCTGCCAAACCCTCATTCTCAGTCCCATGAAAATCATTCCATTCACTAACTCATCATTTCCATTCACTAACCAAATGTATCGCTCAGATCTGCTAAGATTCCCAAATGAATATTATTTGGAGAGGACAAAGTATTGCTCTTCTCTACCTCCAGGGACAAAAACCCAAACTTCCTCAGACCTATAAATTATCCTTGTAGGCCACTGCATCTACAAAATTTACCTCCCACTTTCAGCATCATATAGATCTATTCACCAATGGTATAAGTTAAAGATATAATAGAGTTTGCAACTAAAGATATAATAGAGTTGCAAACCAAGATAAAATAGATCTTTCTCCATCTGTTCTGTTACTCTTCCCTCTGGCATGCCCTAAGTTTTTAAAGCTACAATTAGCTTTCCCAATTGCCTTGAAAGTACCAGGAGAAAGGTCAATTAGCACTGTCTGTACAAGACAGGAAAGTGTTGTTTGGTTTCTATTCTCTGCACTTCATTTGATTTCTAAAATCAAAGTGTTTTTGAGACTTAGCAGAGACTTAACTTGTCAACTGGGCACAATGAGAACAACCCAATCAAATAATGAAGTGATCAGCTTTGTATTATTTCAGAAGGCTAATTATTACCTGTACAAAATATAATTGAGCCTATGACTAAATTTACCTCTAACCATTTTTAAGTGTTTCCATTAATGCCATGTCTTGATTGCACTAATCTGCACAATTCAAGTATTATCTTCCTATAGAAAACTGATTTTGTAAGATTTCAAAGCAGGAATTCATAGATAGCCTACCCATCCCTTGTTTGGTGCAATCCTTTCTGAAAGGAGTTATCTTTCATGTCTGCTAAAGCCAAAAAGGTAGACACTTAGAAAATATGGTGAGGATTGCCAAGATACATGCCCTCGGGTGCTATTGGATAGTAAGAAGAAATGATGTAGGGAGAATGCTAACAGAAAGTAACATAGTCAAACCCAACCTGGTGCCAGCTGCTACATAGAAAATACACCAGATGAACCTCAGTCCAGAAAGGGGGCCTCGAATGCATTAAGGCCTGGGTGGGCTTCTATTCTTTTATTGAGAGTCTTCAGTTTCTAAAATCCAATGGACATTGTTGAGCTGAATTAAAATTCTGGCGCCAATTTATATTTAACTGTGTTTTGAACATTTTGTTTTGAGCAAATTCCCCCCTACCTTTTATTTGCATGCTTTTAGTTTAACATGTGTAAGAATTATTGATATGGTAGACTAGAAAAGTACTATAGTCTTGGTGCATGTGAACTTAATGGTGTTTTCATTGTTTGCTTATTGATATGATGACATTCTATTTGATTCCAAAAGGAAGGCAAAATAATGACATGCTGAGTGAATGTATTAAAACATACTGCAAATATATACTAATAAAAATAAAAACTGAAAAAAAAAATAAAATATAAGGGAGGCAAAATTTTACTTCTGCCCTTCTACGGTTTTTAGTGAGGCAAGAATTAAATTGAGGGCCGGTGAGATGGCTCAGCGGTGTAAGCGCTTACCTGGCAAGCGCAAGGGCCCGAGTTCGACTCCTGGATCCCACATACGAAAAAAGGGCTGGTGATATCACTCAGCGGCATGGGCGCCTGCTGGCACGCGAGGTCCTGAGGTCGACCCCTGGTACCCAAAAAAAAAAAAAAAAAAAAAAAGAATTAAATTGACATAAGATAGACAAGAGAAAACTATAAACATTTAATAACAGTTTTATGTGACACAGGTACCCTCATAAGAAAATTAAACCTAAAACCTAAATGATTTTATATTAATTAAACAAAGAACAGCAATTATGGAAAAGTAAATTGTGTAAGGGAGGCTACAGGAAGATAAAACTATGTTGGCAGCAACTGTTTGTACAGGATAATCTCAGCTTTGACTCCTTGATGAAAAATATTCCTTTTCTCCTGGTACTGGGAGGGTATTTTCCATATAGAATTTTTAGCTCCTTTTTGGGGAAAGAAAAGGGAGATTAAAATGCCCTTCCTGCATAGACATTTTTCAAGTGCCTTATGCTACAAATAATTCTTTTGTTTAGTTGGTTCATTTTGTGGGGCATATTCTGTAACCCTTTAAAAGTAGTGTTGATTTCTCAACTAGGAAAGCAATTAAAAAGCACAACTTGCAGAGCTCTATCCTCACACCTGTATTTTTAAATATCGCCCTTATGCAATGCTCCTCAGATGACAAAATAGCTCCAATCTGGGAAAGAAACAAACAGGTTCGGTACAAAAACTGAAAACAGATTGTGTAAACTGGGATGAGTAAAGCACATACAAAAAGATGACATTTAATTAAGGGAGGTGGGGATAACTTAAGCCACTTCTAGAGAAGAACAGTGGTAGAAACACTAGCTGCTATCGACTAATCAATACAAATGTAACACCAGTTTATTTCTTCTTGTAACCACACAGTGAGGTAGGAACTGAGCTCGTACTTCTACATTTGTTGCACTACACTACTGTACATCTTGGGAAACTGAGGTGCAGAAAAATATTACTTTGAAGGAAACAGAGCATAATAAGCGTGATCACATATCAAATTAAGAACACAGTTAGGCAAAGCATCTTTATAGATGTTGTAACAGCCTAATTAAGTCATTGTTTAAAAATAAAACATTTCTATTTACTTTCCATTTCCTGTAACAGACTTGTTTCATTCAAAAACATCTGGTACACTAAAATAATATAATAAATAATAAAATCTGTCGATATTCAGAGATAAAATTTACAAAAGAAATGTTCCTTGATTTTAGAGGACTTATTTAAAAATTCTAAACTTAGGCAAAATTGTGTGTGTATATCTTTACCTGAAAATCAATATTCATTAAGAAATATGAAGTAAAATATGTTATCTAGAAAACAATTATTGTCATTTTGGGAGAGGGACGCATTATTAACGGGTCTTGTTTGGGGAGATGTTAATCTCTCTGTATCTCTGTCACTGGCATAGAAATCACAGTTTCTGTTTTAACTCTGCTTTTTTAATGCAGCTAAAAATGGCAGGGTTTTTTTTTTTCTGATCATTAAAAAGTAGCATATCTCTTGTTTAAATATCTTTCCCCCTTTTCTTAATCAATGACATAAATTCCCTAGTATAAAATACTGGCTGTTTGGTCATAAATCATGTCTTTCTCTTCCAGGAACAACTTTGTGTGAAGATGTAGCCAAATTTCACTGTGAATTCTTTGTGCTTACCAATGGTGGTGTTGACATTTTCTCCTGGAAGAAATTAAATTTGCCTTCACCTAGCCCTTCAGAATGATGAGCTTTGCCTCTCAGCTACTGGTTTTCCTGGCAGAGCTCCATTCCTCAGATAAGGTGATGCATCACTGTGACATATAGAAAAGGCGCTTACTTCCACACTGTACTGGGTAGTTTTCCACTGCTGGCTGGGGCCCATCACTGCTTGTGGATAAAGCATGCACAGTAGGCTTTTGAGCAAGGGGTTGTTTTCACAGTGTCTTATTGACTGAGATGTGGTACTCTTAAATTAAAATTTCCTTCACTGCAATAGAATGCACCAAAGAGTTGGAGAGACACATGCAGAAGAGATTAGAAGCTCTAATTTTCCCCATTCTGGTGGGTAAGCAGAAAGTAGCATGTCTGAGCTAGACCAAGAGATCATGCTGATACAAGACTCAGAGTTTCAGAGATTTCTTTTTATTAATAAGACCATTTTCTTTGCGAGGAAGTCACCATTGTTATCAAGTCAAATAGATGTCTCTTGCTGCCCTATTTCTGTTTAAATCTGAGGAGCCTATGGAAGTGGGATCCCTCTGCTGGAACCCCTTCTGTGTTCTGTACAACTCAACCACACCCAGGATAAACACATCTTTGTGTAGAATAATGAGGCCTCAAGGGGACATGAGTAATGTTTTCTGCCTCGATGTTTTTTTCTCACAATAAATTCTGTATTATATTTATACTTTGTGGCACTGTACTGTGTGTATTCATATCCCCCTAACCCTGCACATCAGCTGGACTGCTAGGTTATGAGCATATTCAGTTAATTCACTGGTTGGCTTTGTCAACTTGTAGTTCAAAAGATACGGATTTAACTCAGTAAATTTAATTGTCACACATTATTTAGTAATTTCCACAGATCTGGGATTCTTACAGGACTGGGGAAGGAGCACCCATCAGAGAACTAGGTTCCTGCTATCATAGTGCTTTGCACATTTCATTGTGTCAATGAACCACAATTGATTCAATAATTTCCCTATTCATAGATATTTAGCATATTTCTAATTTTCCCCTTCTGTTTTGCCTGTACACACAGCACTTCAATAAACATCTTTTTACATACATATTGATGTTCTTATATTCTCCACCTCTCAATTTATAGTGATGCTATATTATTTAGTTACCCAGAAAGACCACCTAAAGTTTTTTTTTTTTAAGTATCATATACAGAATATATTCGAGCCATCAAGAATGTGCCCTGGGAGCCTACAGAGAGTGACTAAAACAAATGTAGAGTTTTTCAGATAATTAGGTACCTGTCTATAAATAGTACCATGCATGGATATTTATTTTCAACCAAAATAGAAGATATATAAAATCTAAACCAATTAGCATCACCTAGATACAACAAAGAAGGGGCCAACAAACTCACCTTGTGCAGAATGCTATATGTAGTAATAGGTACAAATCACAAATAGGTAAATATAACAAATAATTTAAACACATGATATTTAGGGTTAAAGTGTTCCCCACTTATGCTGTCATGTGTGAATTGGCTAACAATAAAATAATATGATTCATTTCTACCAAAATAGTGCCTGTGATCCACTGCATTATTTTAAAAGTTCACTTAGTGTTGTAAAATAAAAATACCAAAAGAAAGAAAAAGAAGGAAATTAGTGCATTTTCCTGACAAAGGACTAGGCACTTATGAGAACTTTTTCTTTCATCATTTCATTTAATTATTACCAATTTTATTCTTCTGATAAAATATTATAATCACTGCCAATGTCATACAGATAAGGAAATGGGATCACAAAGGTTAAAAAATTACTAAAAAAAAGTGACAGAGTTAAGGTTTAAAATTAGGTTTTATTCAAATGCCCCATCCTTTAAACAATCAATATTGAGAAATTTTCTCAAATACTGGAGGAAAACAAAAAACAAGACTATTTGTCCAATAAAAGAAATAATTTTGCGCATAACACTGTGTACAGTTGTGTCTGTTTATTCTTCGGGAACTGTGATTACATCATATATATATAAATACTACTACCTTTCTCATAGTCCATTACATTTGGCTAGCATTCAATTGACAGGCATAGAGCTTAACTTCTAAGTAAACTTTTCGAATTTCTGGGGGTTTGCCTCCCCTTCCCCATATAAAGGAGATTCATTTTATTTGTACATTAAACAAAGCAACCACACTTTTTCACATACCTGTAGAAACCTAGACTGGACCCAGCAGCCCTTTCTGGGAATGAAAAGAGTCAAGAAGTCTAGGTAGCTTCTTAAGCCATCTGCAACAAAATTTTAGTCCTCCTTCCTCCCACCTGTCAAATAAAATCCCAAAACCTGGGGTAGAAAACTTCTTGATACTTAGAGAAAAATAAATGGAATGTATGTGACTATGAATGGAACTTGGGTTTTACTCACTTTTAATAGAGAGAGAAACATTATATATCCCTACAAGTCAAAAATCTCCTTCAGGCATTCAAACTACTTGTCAAATCTCTGTGAAGAAAATATCTGACATTTGTGATGGACATATCTGGAGAATTTTGCAATCATCACATCCAATAATGCTCCAAAGCACCTCATTTTTCTTATGAAACTGTATACATTATGGCAGGAATGATCTATAAACTGTGGGAAATCAGCTGGACTCAATGACCAGCTACACATAACTTTAAGCCTAGACTTCTGTCCTATTGTAAAGGACTTCTCTGACTTGCACTTTCCACACCTTGTGTGTAAGTAAAAATGTTAATGTAAAATCCAAGACAGGGATGACGAGATAACTGGCATTCATTTCTTCCCTCCTCTGGAGCAAATAAGCCTCTTGCTACTTCTTTGGTGCCTGGTTTTTTTATTTTGGAATCTCTTTAGCATTTAACACAGATCCTGGCAGAGAGGTGATAAACAATACTGGTTGTTTGAACTGATTAGAAATACCAGTGTTTTGAAACAATAAGACAGAGTTTATAATTCCCTAAATGTTTGGATATCCCTGAAATATCCCTGGAAAATACAAGATGTGTCATTCAAGGATAGTGTTTCTAATAATACTACTAAAATAAATCAAGCACGTGATTACATGGTATTATTGAGAGGGAAGAGGTACAATTTTTAAAATGAAAAATGAGCGTATAAAAATCTATTAATGTAAGGGGCCAATGATATAGCTCAGTGGCATAAGTGCCTGCCTGGCAAGCGCGAGGTCCTGAGTTCGACTCCCGGTACCCGCATATTAAAAAAATATTTATTAATGTAAATTCATATAAAATTGACAATGTACTTCATAATATACTTATGCTTGCTTTAACATAAGAATTTCACTTTAAATTACAAGTTCAATGATTTAATTACCTCTCATAAAATCTTTTACATACTTATGACTGACCTTTAAGATTACAGATGATGTTATGTATTTCTGCAATGGCATGGACCTTCAGAACTGATATACAGTAATGGGGATAGGAGGCAGCTATCTATAAAATGTTTTATGAACTTTATTAAGGTATAATTGATGCATAAAAATTGTATAGAGTTTTGCTTCAGTATCTATGGGATACTGATTCCAAAACTCCCCACCTTGAAGATATCAAAATTCACCGATGCTCAAGTCTTTAAATAAAATGCCATAGTACTTTCATGTAAACTACACATCCTGAGGGATACTTTAAATCTTACCTAGTGTACTTATAATGTCTCATACAATGTAAATTCTAGGTAAATAGTTATTATACTATATTGTTTAATACTGTATTTTTATCTGTTTAAAACAACACATCTGTGCCTGTTTGGTATGAATGTAATTTTTTCTTTTGAAATATTTTAGATACATGGTTGTTTGAATCTGCTAATGCAGAACCATGGGGTATGGCAGAATGACTATCTATATTCCAGTAGAATGATGTGATGTCTTGATATACATGTACATTGTAAAATGACTGCCACATTTAAATGAGTTAACACATCTACCATCATGCATAGTAACCATTTGCATGTGTGTACAGGGGTGGATGAGAACACAAATTTAGTATTAAGCATGACAAATTATCAGTTGAAATCTAGAGAAGTGACAAGTGTCTTTAACTAAGACAGCGGTTACCAGTCAGGAGACAGACTAGTTGGATACCATTCATAGTCTGGCCATTGTGGATGACTGTCATGCAGCTTTAGTGTTGCGTTTGACAAGGCAAATAATGACAACATTTTAAGATTGAACATAATACCACAGTTTAGCACCTATGGATTTAACATTGATTTCATTCTTTTATGTTACCTATCTGGTCCTTGTGAGTATTCACATTTGTAATTTCTGTTTTAGACTCTCCCACAGTCTAACACATTTCCTTTTTTTTTTTAACCAGCTTACTGAATCGCTGTAAGCAAATTCCTATGCAAAATGTTGGGGGTTGGGTGATAAAGCAAAACATGAGATATGAAAGTATAGCAGTCTGTCTTACTGTATTGGCATAAGTGCACATTAGAAACTAGACAAAAGCACCATATTGAAATGATAGTTAAGAGCAATATTAGAAGTATGAGACATGACTATACAGTGTAAATAATTCTTATTATCAAAATTATTTGTTATCTTTAGCTCAGGTAGAAAGAATTCAAAAGCAAATAAATAATCTAAAAGGAAAATAAATAACTGAAAGTAAAATATTTATGATACTGGTGAAATATTAGTGTTAGAAGAATCAATATGTTTAAAGTAATGTTTAAATTGTTTTTACAAAAATGGACATTTTGTGGGACATCCCAATATAAAAGTTTAGACATACCAAAACAGTTGCAGTAGCAAAAAGTGAAATTCACTCCAAAGGGATTGAGAAAGAGAGAGGAATATTATTAGTTTGAGTAAACAATAAATGAAGAGGTTTGCATCTTTATAAGATCTGAGGCTAGGGGATGTGATGTTGTAAAGAGCTAGTCCTGAGTCACGTATGCACATAGAATCTTATAATGAAGCTGTGAGTCTGAACGTGATGCTAGCTGAAAATAAAGAAAATTAGTCCCACATAGGGAATTCTTTACCCTATTACTAGGAAACTAATAAACAAGGACAACAAACAAAAAAAAAGGAGGAGGGCCAATAGAAAAGCAAATAAATATTCACTACTAATATTAAATTTTAGAAAGTCTTGAATGTCCAGACAAGAAGCTATGATTTTGTCCTACACTTAACAGTAATCATAGAGAAGAGAACCACCATAATAAAAGATAAATTAAAGAAACACCAAATAGTAATTGGAAGATCAATTCACACTAGAAATAACTGTATATTTTCTCTAGAATTTCTTTGTTGGACCCCACACATAAAAAAATGAGATGAGAAATAATGGGAAATAAACACTGTATGAAAGAATAGCATTGACATATCACTCCTGACTGGGCTAAGCCAAAGGTTATGGAGATAAGTAAGTCTGGAATAAAATATTATTAAACCAGTATTTCTTTTTTGGTTCTGATTTAAAGGTACATTAGGAAAAATGATTTATCTTCTGTTCAGAGGTAGTAAATCAAATAATTTTAATGGGAAAAAAGGGGATAAAAGAGAAAAAATGAGAGACTCAGGATAAAAAAGCTATTTGTCAAAACTTAAGCAATAATCCTGTAAATTTTCTTTCCCAGTTGGCCGCTTTCATTACATACTGTCTGGCTGAAAAACAAAGCTACACAGCAAAGCAAGTTTGTGTCATTAAAACTGAACATTATGATAACAGAAATTAATGAGGAGATACAATAATTAAAGCAAGTAGAAAGGAGACCTAGTTCTATATTCACACAGCTTCTTAAATGGTAAGGAAAAAGAACTTCTGCCAACTTCATGTCTAACAGAGATTGACTATTTTTCTTTGAGTTTCTTATCAAGTAGGAGCTCAGAAATATTTTCAATGCATGAATTAATAAAAGAGGATGAGAAGCCACCCCAAAGGGAAAATACATACAATACTGCCAACTGTTAAATTCCAGCATACTGAGAAAAGAACTTGAAGAAATTATTCTTACCCATCAGTTTGCTTATTTATTGAAGCTATCAAGCATGTTTTCATGCACTGCATATGTTTTCAACAACTCTTCCATTATATCACAGGGTTTATGAATACTTTCTGAATGCTAAGACAGAACTCTTTAATTATCTATCTTGACTGATTATCAACATAGAAAATGCTTTTTATTCAACTATCCACTATATGGGGAGGAGACAAACCATTGACTCTGAACTTGTATGTTAATCTTTGAGGGGGCGTATTGGGTTCTTTTCTGCTCTACAGTTGTTAAAGTATAAGGTGAAGAAAGCATAATAATGCTAATGACTGCTAAACCCAAAAAAGCAACAGCTAAAATAATAGCAGGAAAACCAAGAGCTCCAGGAAGTGCCTAGAAACAAAGGGAAGAGAAAGGAACAAACAGGAAAACACAGCCAAACATGTTGAGCATCACTGCAAAAATCCACAACAAAAGAATACAGTGACATTTGTAACCAATAACTGGACGGTCACTGGGTTTGGACAAAAGCTCTTTCAATGGAATGTAGGGTAATTCTTTTAATCTTATAAAGATTAAAATTTAACAGAAATGAATAATTGGAGACATTTTTAGAAAGAAAACTATATTTTGAAGTTGAGCTTTAAATGAAATCTCAGAAATAGGGGAGCTGGCCAGGGCGACACACTCGGGAGGCTGAGGCAGGAGGATTGCCATCAGTTTGAGGCCAGCCTGGGCTACATAAGCAAGGTCAAGGCCAGCCTGCACTACATAGTGAGAACCTATCTCAAGGAAACCAAAGAGGGGAAAAAAACAAGAAAAGAAAAAGAAAAAGAAGAAATAAAGCAGATACAGAAGAAGAATGTAGGATCAACAGAAGAATATGAATATATTTTGGTGATGTTTCATCTTTTATTATTGTCTTTTTAGAGAGGGGAGGGGAGATTAAAAAAGTATTTTGTATTGTGATGGGAATAATCCAGTAAAGAGAGGGAAGATTCAGAAGAGAGAATTGATTACCAGAGTAGGAAAATGTTTAAAGAGGTTGTAATTGGAAAGAAAGAAACAAAAAAAGAAAAGAAAATAGAAAGAAAGAAAGAAAAAAGAATGAAAGAAAGAAAAAGAAAGAAAGAAAACAACCAGAGTGTAGAATAACTTTGGTGACATGGAAAAAATGTGGAAGGCAACGTGAAATGGTTTTGATTATCTTAAAACACGTGAGGAAAGCCGATTGTCCAAGTGTGAGAAAAGTGAAAGAGAGAAGGAAGGAGTTAACAATACCTGCATAACTTCAAATGACAAAATCACTAAAAATAAAACTAGGGGACAAGGACAGACTCTTGAAAAAAGAGATAGTAATCTGCCTTTGATTCATTTAGTTGACAGTGCCAGGGTAACATCCAGGTAGAGCTATCCTGCAAGTTCTTAGAAATTAAACGTAACATCAGAATGCAATGATCAGATCTAAAAATCCAGATTTGGGACTATTCAGGCAAAAATATTAGCTGAAACCACAGCAATAAATGATAGAAAGAAATCCTTAGGAAAACACAGGAAAAGATGAGCAAGAATAGAGTTTTGGGAAATCACTACACTTATTGAATATGAACAACAAGTTGAATCAGAGGCCACAGAACAGTAGGGGCAACTAAGCTAAGAATACTAGAATTGTTATGAGGACAGATGAGCCTTAGACTGAAGCCCAAATTCTAAAGAAATACAGAAGAAAAGCCAACGGATGATAGTCCAGTGGAGTTAGCAGGTGGGGGCTCATTTTTACAAAGATTTTCAGTAGAGTGATAAGGGTACAGTGCCCAGACTCCACAGATTAAGGAGTAAGTGGAAGGAAGTACAGGAAAATAATAGCTTTTAAAAGCCAGTTATGGTGGTGCATGCCTGTAATCTTAGCACTCTGGGAGACTGAGGAAGGAGGATCCCAAGTTTGAGTACATCCTGGGTGTTGGAAACTAATCTGCTAGGAATGCCTAACCAGAGGGAGTGAACAGAGATTAAAGACAAGACACAGATAATTTTGAAAGAGGGGGCCAGGAGGCACTTGCCTTTAGTGGATGAAGAGCCCTGAACCTTTGGCTCACCTTGCTTTTATTCACTTAGACATGGGAGCAAGCAATTATAGTATCACAAGAATCATCTGCCTCCTATTATCTATCGTATATGCCCAGTAAAACAACCAGATCTCAGCTGTGTTGACTTTTCCCCGGAACTTCATTTGTGCTAGCATCCCAGCTCATTTGCCAAAGGAGCACAGCTTGCTGCTTTTCTCCTTTGTGCTCACAGAGAAGGTCAATTAGACCTTAATTCTCATTATCTGGTCTTCTATACTTGGGCAACTCAGTGACTTACTAAGACTTTGACTAAAAATTTTAACATAGTTCTTTACAAAGGTTGGGGGTGTAGGTTAGTTTGAAGACCCTGCTCAATCCTCAGTAACACACACACACACAGAAGGAAGAGGGAGTGATTTGGAAAAGGTTAGCCTTGAATACTGTCTTGTTTATTATCTCTAAGCTTGATTGGGGGGTTGGCAAGGGGAGAGGCACATGTTTCATTCAGCAATGTAAATCCCCTTCTTGATATTCTAAGAAGCAATAAATCAATATTTGTACAATAAATAAAGGTAGAGAAATGGGACTTAGAAAAATGGAGTAGCTCCCTTTAGAATTAAGGAACATCATGTTGTAACTGTGGGATGGTTTGTAGTTATAAGAATTAAGAAAAATTTTGTAATTGAGATGAACAATTCTAAAGTAACAGTCTAGCAATGTAGGAGTTGAAGCTGTCTGCTAAAATAATCTCTCTAATATCACCACTGTACCAACATACAGGAAGCACTTATGATATACTAGAAATTATATGCAGTACCTATAGCAGTATCACTCAATTTTCACAGCAGTTCAGGGTGTAGGCCGTTGCTAACTATATATTACAGATCAGGCAACTAAGACTCAAAGCTGCAAGAAAGATGCAGTTTCAGCCATACAATGTAAAAATGGCAGAGTCAGGACTGAAATCTAGGCTTATCCTAAATTCTAAATTTTATCCATGCTCATTTGTTGCCAGATGTGAGGAGAACCAGACTGGACTTCAAAATGTTAGACAGCAGAAAACCTTTGGCATAGCTGCACAGATTTTGAGTAGCACTGATGGTTTAATACTATGTTAAATTAATAAACTGTTTCCCAGATTTCCATTGTGTGCTTGGTTCAAGCCACTAATAGACAATTTGTATGAGATGTGGAAAGCAGGAGAAAAGCATGAGCCATATTCTTTGTCACTCTGAAAGTCAGAGCATTGCAACCCAGGGAAATTGCCTCTGGTGTGTGGCTCCTGCCATTGGCCTGGAGTAGCAGCTGACCTCTCACACCCGGAAATGAGCTAGATCTCTTCCTTTAATGTCTCCAAACCTTGAGCTACTGAGCACAACTCCTGGGCACCAGCCCAGTCTGCAGCAACTCCAGCCAGCATCTCCAACTCCCAGGCCTCTGCATGTTTAGCTCCATGGCACAAAACACCAGCATCTTTTGCAGATCACCTGTAGCCTCATATATGGAGGCTTGATGGGAGTTTAAGGTGAGCAGATTCCAGCCTCTCTAACTGCTTGGTTCAGTTTGCCCTTGTGCATCCCAACCCTTCTTCCACTATCCCTTCCTGACTACCTGCCCTGCTGACTCTAAGCCCAGCAGGAACAGAGAACAAAAAGCACACTTGTGCTCATCAGCCAGCTCCACCACACACACATCAAAGCCCCATTAGCAATTCTTTACTTTACATCACTCAGTGGTTTTGTTTCTCAACCTGAACCCTGAGGGTGAAAGAAGCCTAGTTCATATAAGACAATGTGACTATGAGATGCAGCCATGTAGTTCTTATGCTTAAAACTCAAATAATACTTAAGCACAAAGAAAATTGTGAAATACAACTATAGATGAAGCACAAGTGAGTTAAGGACCTCTGCACATGTGATGTGAGCATCCTCGGCAATAGATACCTCCTCTGAGGAGCACCCCTGGCTTTCTGGGCTGACTCAGATGTTTCTGCTGTGTGCCACATGATGACCTTGTGCTCATATCTACTGATATTCTTACATACTAAGCTCAAACTGCATAGGTATTTGTCCTGGCATTTTACACATCATTTTTTCACTACCTAGTCCAGTATTTCTAAGGAGAGGGAGGAAGAAACTTGTGTTTTGTTCATTTTCCAGTCCTTCCATATCACATTGCCAAATAGTATGCCCCTAATAGTTACTCAACAGTCTTGTGATAAATGAGATATAGCCAGAAATGAAAATAACAACTGGCTTTAAAAATCTATGTTATAGCTATTTTTTTTTTTTTGCTTTGTATTTTCTGACTTCCATATGATAGTCTGCTCAACTTCTTAAAAAGTACTTTGTTATTTTGCAAACTTTCTTCTTGTTTCCTAATTCCCTGTTAATACCACAGTCAATTATGTATAACTCATTTAATTAAATTGCCAATGAAAATGGAGTGAATAAGCAATCAACAGAAAAAAGAAATATGCTATAAAATGATTCAAGTTTATATTTTGGAAAAAACAAATATAATAAACATTGTGCGGATAACATGCAATGTATAGCCAGAAAGCTTCCTGTAAATTTCACTCATGTCTTCAGTAAAATTAGGAAATCCTTCATTATAGCAAACTGATTTCACATACACGCACATACATGTATGATGACATATAATCACAGAGTCTAATGCATGAAAGTATTGTAATTCTAGTTTAATTTTGTGAATTCAAAATCATCTTATGTTATTTTTACTTAAGTTAAGCATAAACACTCTGGGTGAGATCTCAGCTTTATTTATTTACCTCCCTATATAACTCTCTATACAGCATCATGAATTTCACTACCTCCTGTTAAATATGTTTTATTTAAAAGTCACAAATTGAAAATTGATACTACATTCTTTTCCTCAATTTAAACCTAGATGCTATACCTGACAGGCATGCAGAAAGGAGACCATATACCTGAAAGATAACTTACCAGATGGAGCCCCAGAAAGCATCCAAATAAAAAAAATAGCATCTATGATAAGGGGACTGATGGAAATTTCTCAGGCTAGTTCCCTAGAGAATTACTCATGGGTTGTCCTACGTCTTATTGTGAGGGAAATTTTCCCTTCTGGGAATGTATAGATCAGGATGTCTCCCACCTCCCAGTGTTCCAGAATTGAGCTGGTACCTAGCTACCCAAACTAGATAAGGACAGAACAAAGAACTGGGCTGCTAGATAATGACTGACCCTGAGCTAAGGAATTTGCAAGAGTTGCAGAATGTGCTATTCCGGGCCATCCTCAGTCCATATTAGGAAATGGCCACTACTGCCCAGCCTCTAGACCCCCCACATGAGTGTCTTCCCCAATGAATGTAAAAATCCGTTTAAACTAACCAATGCTATTTGCTTCTGTAACCACGCCTGCTGAGACCCCTCCTCCCTTTGTTCTATAGATATATAAGCCCTGCACAGACAAACCTCGTGGCCCACTGTTCCTGCGCGTTCAGTGTGCCCCACGCATGCTTGGAGAATAAAAACCCTTTGCCCTTTGCATGAGAGGAAGCCTCTTGGGGTCTTCTTTCACGCGGCGGGCGTCCTGACCCTAACATTATGTTATATAACTGGGAAGACAGTGTTTCCCTCTCCCTGTAGAATTCGTTCCTAGCCTGTTGAGCTAAACACAGTGCTTGCCAAGGAGGGTATATTTACATCCGGGAAAGATCCACTTTTTGAGTAAAATTGACTCAGAGAAGAAATAAAGGAAGATAAGAAATAAAGGAGCTTCAATGAGGAGCAAAATATTAAGGCATTTCATTCATACAGATAAGAATTTTTGCTTGGGAAATTACAAGAGATCTAAACAGATTTACATATTCCTGATGAAACTTTTACAAGGAGAGTCTTGGTAAAAGCTCAGACGTCTCCATACAAAGAAGACACCCATTCCATTCAATGAAGCAGTCTTTTACATAAATAAACATACAAAGCAAACTTCCAGCTACCCATGGAAAATAGGCATAAATGATGATCCAACAACTATTAAATATTTGAAGCATGAAATTGAGAGATTGTAATGAATATAGAAGACAAGTTATGTAAGAGGGAATAGGTTCAACACAAGGAAAAACAGTAACAAAAAATTATATAGTATCTTTAATAAAATGAAGATCATGTGGTCTAACTAAAAAAAAGTAGATTATCATGAAATTGAAAAATTCACAGAAATATAGTTTTTAAAAATTTTAAATATGTTTGCAAGCTATTTCTACTTCTAGCTATGACTCTTGCACTTATATCACTCTGTAGCATGCATACTCTCCCAATGAAAACTAGCAGAAAAGTGGTATAAAACACAGAAATGAATCTTTCAGAAAGTATAAAAGGGTCACTAAATAGACATGCCATGAGGAACAAAACCTAGACAGAAGGGAATCTCACTGACTTGAGCCAAAATTCCTGCACAATGAGTTTTCCTTGGGAACACTGACCTCTTTGGGTGAATATCTGAGAAACACAACAAAACATAAGTTCTAAGAGGCAAGAAACCATTGAAAATATTGTCAAAAACTCTAAATGAAGGACACAAACAAGGGAATTCAGAGATAAAATGGTAACTAGGATCTTTTCACAGAGACGTGGAACAAATGAATGTAAAAAATTTAAGAGTTATGGTAAATATATTTAACATGCATGTAATTAGCATCTCAGAAAAAGCAGAAGAGAAAGTAATGCTCAAAATAATGTTGATATGATTGTCAACAATTCATCAAAGACATCAACCTGTAGATTCAACTAACACTAGGAACCCAAACAGAATACTAGGTGACAAAAAGGCATGTCATATTAATTTTTTAAAATAAAAGGCATTCTTTAATGGAGACAAAGAAAAATAACTATTAATTTTTAAGAAGCAACATCAAGACTGAGAGCTAACTTCTCAATAGAAAAATTAAAACCCAGAAGACAATGTAAACATACCTTTAATTAAAAGAAAATACTCATCAACTCAAAAAGGTCTAAACAATAAAATAATATTTCCAGGCACAGAAAAACCAAGAGAATTTCTCTTCATCAATCTTATTTTATTGGAAAAATATATTTCAGGCAAAAGAAATTGTTCAATACAGAAAACCACAAATGGAAGGAGAAGGAATAAATAGTGATGAAAATATAATTAAGTAGGTAAATCTAACTGTAGGCAGATTAACTGTACAAATGCTAATAGTGTGAATTGGGTTTAATATATGTGTAGAATTTAAATGCATAAAGCAGTAGAAGGAAGATAACTGGAATTGGTTTGGGCGTGCATACTAGTTCATATTAGAAAATATTAATTCAAAAATGAATGTGTTAATATATAGAAAGCCAATAAAAAAGAGTAATCAAAAGCATACATTATGAGAAAATAGAAGAAAAATTAAAAAATAAAAATACTTTATACAAAATAAGGCAACTAAAAAACATAAAAGAGATGGGAAAGATTCTAACTGAATAATAAGTGTGCATAATGGACTAAATACTCCCAATAAGTGGCAAAATTATCTTACTGAATAAAATTTTGACAGCAAAACAACCACAGAAACAAAGTATATTTCTTGGAAAAAGTACACTTAAATGCAAAGATACAGGAAGATCAAAATAATATAATGTAAGATGATGCATAGCATGCATATAATACTAAGAACCACAGCAGAAGCTGATTTACTTGCATTAACATAAATCCTTTTGATATTAAGTTCAGAAGCATTACTAGAGACAAAATAGCACATTTTATTCATTGTGTATTAGAGTGTGTATTAGCTTTCTGTTTCTGTATACCAAATTACCACAAGCACAGCGGCTTTAAAGCATAGGTATTTTTCTCACAGTTTCCATGGAGCAGGAGTCTAGGAATGGCTCGGCTGGGTTTTCTGCTCTGAGGTTCTCCCTGGATGCTATCAAAGTCCTAGGTGGACTTGTACTTTCATCCCATCTATGACATTGATGAGGAAAAGCTGTCAGCTTTTGTTTGTCTGGGAATATTTTTTCACTAAATAGGGTTTCTGGGTTGAGAGGTATTTTATTTTAATTAATGGTGCCATTTCACTATCTTCTGGCTAGAAAAGAATCTATTTATGCTGTTTGTTGACAGAATTCATTTTCTATGTCTGTGTGACTGAAGGATCTGGCTATCACTGGCTTTTGGCGGGAGGCTGCTCGCAGGTACTAGAGGCTGCCCAGAGCTCATCACGTAGCCCTGACTACAGGTTGTCCACAGCATGACAGCTGGCTTCTTTCAGGCCACAAGGAGAATCTTTCTCTACCCCACTGGAACTGGATCTCAGATACCAAAATGTAATCATGAGAGTAACATAACATTGTTTTTACTATATCTACAAGCTGTGGGTCATGCATCAATGACAGAGGTCTATATGGAACATAATACTTGGCGATGGAGGTCACAGGCGCCATCTGAGACTTCTGCCTATCATAGAAGCATTAAAATACATTATGCACCTACAAATATATCTTCATACTTAAAAATAAAAGAACTAAAAGGGAAAATAGACAAATCCATAGTCACATAAGGTTTTCCAGAATCAGACACTAAAACCAGAGGGAGGGAAGATCAATAAAATAGAGACTATAAAGAATAAAACTATGAAACACACTTTTGGAGACCATATAGTGCTTGATAATAGCAGATCAAGTTTTTTCAAATTGATATGTCTTTTTTTGTGTGTGTGTGGGTACTGGAGGTCGAACTCAAGACCTCGCACTTGCCAGGTAGGCGCTCATGCCACCAAGCTATATCACCGGCCCATGTCTTTTAAAAGTTAGACTTTTGCTGGGTTATAAAATAATCCCCAATGAATACAAAAGCATTGAAAACACAAATTATCCCTTTTCTGGAGGTAAATTAAGTTATGTAATAATTTATGTGACACAATATATATGAGATTGTTATAATATAGAGAGGAGAAGGAGATTAGAGTCATCGGAACAAAGAAGCAGAGAGGAGAAGCAGAAGGTCTCCTAATGCTTACAAATAATACACTGCTAATGACAATTGGATCACAGAAATAATAAAATGCAGAAGTTAGAGAACAATTTTTGTATTGAATTATATTGAAAAATTACCTATGAAAGCTTATAAGATAGAGATGATCCTCCTTGAAGGATATTTACCACTCTAAATGTATATGTTAGAAAGAAAAGGTTGAAAATCAAACCAGTCAATTTCTATCTCAAGAAACTATTAAAAAAACTCATATAAATTACAAGAGGGAAATAATAAGAGTAAATATTGAAATTCATATAATAGAAGGCAATAATACAATAAAGAAAATAATAAAGTTCATAATCTATTAGCAGAAATGATGAACAAAAAGAAAAAAAAACATATGCACACAAGTACAAAATTGTAATGTTCATATAGAGTTTGGAATCCTATGAGAGAAATGACTGTGCAGCAATTAAAAGATGCCACAAAGATGACTTGGGGTTTTAATAATACTCTCTTTTTTGATCTGGTTGCTGATTGCATAGGTTTCTGTTACTGTTTCACAACAATTCACTGAGTTAGACACTATTTTTCTACTTTTTGTTATATGTATTATGTCTTTTAATAAAATTATTACATCAGAGTATAATAACATAATAAAAATGATAACTAAAATGAATAAAACCAATGACAATTCGGGAGGGGATATAGCTCAGCGGCATAGTGCCAGCCTGGCAAGCATGAGGTAATGACTTCAATTCCTGGTACCAAAAAAGAAAAGAAAAGAAAAGAAAAGAAAAGAAAAGAAAAAAATGACAATTGAAAGATAACAAATGCATAGTTATCATTTTCAGATGTTCTGGTTGCTCACTGTGAATTAGCATATACCTTTACTGTTGAAAAATTAAATGAGGGCTGGGGTTACAGCTCAGCAGCACAAGCACCCACCTGGCAAGCGCAAGGTCCTGAGTTTGATTCCTGGTACCAAAAACATAAATTAAATAAATAAAAAGAAAGAAAAATTAAATGAAATAGAAGTGCCCTGAAAAAATATCAAACTGCCCTCTGCTATAGTTAAGATCTTATATGATCCCCAAAGGTCTGTGTGTTTGACTCTTGGTCACCAGGGTGGCACTACTGGGAGGTGGTGGAAGCTTTGAGGGGGGATGGTGAGAGGTATTTAGGTGATTTGGGGTGTGACCTGGAGGGGGGTTATGGGAGCTTAGCCCCTTCCTCATTCTCTACTTGCTTCCCTGCCATAAGTGAGAAGTTTGTTCCACATCCTGCTCTCCACTATCACCATCCAGTATGTTCACAGGAGGCCTAAAGAAATAGATCAGCCCTCTCTTGAACTGGAATTTTCAAGATTGTGAGTCAAAATAAACCCTCTGTATTTGTAAATTAATTATTTCAAGTATTTTGTTGTAGTAACAAGAAGCTGACTAATGCACCCTCTAATAAGAAATAAAAATCCTTTTAAGAAATTGAAAGGACAATCAAAATCTCTTTCCTGCATAACTCCCATCAATCACACAGACAGAAAAGTTATCAGGCCCAATTTTTCAGCTACATTTTACCAATCCACCCAAATTCAGTAAGTCTTTCAAAGAGTAAGTAGAAGGACAATCAAACTTTCTCTAATTTATTTTGTTAGTCTAGTAATATTTTAAAAGCAAAATTGGACAAAGAGAGTTAAAGACTAAACTCACTTGGAAAAGTTCATATAAATTAATGACAAATTGCAAAAATTTATCCATGGTGAAAGAAGTTGAAAACCTTCAAAATGAAAATGGCCAAGTGAATGTAAAGCAAGACGAATTTATAAAAATGCGCACACCAAAAATTTCTAATAAATTTAAAATTCTAAACATACTGTGAAAATTCTAGGAATGCTGGAGGATAAAATTCAAATTCCCTGCAAAAGAAAATATATACCATCAAATCTGTAAGTTTATTGGGATATTAAGTAATAAATATTATTATTAATCTGAACTTCAGTACTCAGGCACCTAGCAATCAAGTATGAGGAAAAAATAAATATATTTTTACAGAAATTTAATAATTTAGAAAGCTTAACTTTTTAAAAAATAATACTTGACCTTCCAGAGGGATGAATCCTAGAAAAAGGAAATAAAAACACATGCCAATATAAAAGATATATTTATATACTCTAGGCTTTCAGCTTTACAAGTGCCCCTGGAAACCAACAGTCCAAATTAAAAGACAGAGTCAGGAAGGGAGATTCATCAGACAAATGAAAAGTTAAATTTTCTAACAGATTATAATTAGGTATAGTATTTGACATTAAAATAAAATAGAGTGGGCTTGCCCATGGCTGTGGATTCAATCCCCATTACTGTGGAAAAAAGGTAAAATAGAGTTAATTTGAAGAATTGGAAATCACTATTAAATATGAAATACACTAACAAACAGATACACACACACACAAATACAAAACAGGAAATTCTAGGAATGACATGGTCCTAAAATGGAACAGGGCAAATAGTAGCCTGAGATAATATGATGAAACAAATATTTCAAACATTTTTTGCCTTAAGAATGCTTTTCACTGACTTCTGGAAAAAGATGGCGGATCTGCAAGAAGCAGGCAGTGAACTTCTCCAAAAGTCGCCTTCTGGACACTGGAATATAGTGACAGGAGGAGGACAAGAAAGAGGGAAGTGGCTCCCATGGACCCAGAAAAGATCTGAAGTGCAGTTCGGGGCCCACAGAGAAAGTGAAGAGAGAAACCTCAACAAAGAAGAAGGAAGTGGCCACTGCGCCTTTTCCCTGTGTTGAGAATCCTGACACAACAGAAGTGGTTCAAATCTGCAGACAGGTGGTGACTGCTGGCACCCCTGGGGGCCTCCGCGGAGGAACTCAAGAAGCGGCGGTACAGAGAAGTAGCAGCTGTGAAGGACACACTGACTGGCAGTGAGTGCTGATGCCCAGCCATCCTGCATGACAGAGCGACTAGCCAGGTGCCATTGTGGGGGGGCAGCAGCTGAACTTGAAACTCAGGGAGGCTGCCACTCCATCCACAGCTACAGCGGGGACCTCTGCGGAGGAACGACAGATGCCGCAGGACAGAGAAACAGTGGCTGTGAAGGACACACTGACTGGCGGTGAGTGCTGACACCCAGCTGTCAGGCACGCAAGAGAGTGACTAGCCAGGCGCCATTGTGGGAGGGCAGCAGCTGAGCTCAGAACTCAGGGCGGCTGCCACTCCATCCACAGCTACAGTGGGGACCTCCACGTAGGAATGTGAGACACTGCGGTACAGAGAAGCACCAGCCGAGAAGGAATCACTGACTGGCGCTTTTCTTCCTGGTATTCTAAGACTGAGGTTGTCTAAGGATTACAGAAAATACTGTGGCACAGTACCAAAGAACCAAGGACTGGGCCAAACAGGCAGCAACTTCTTATCTCCAACAAATTAAAGAGGTGGGATATTGCAGCAGGCTCAAAACCCAAAAATAAGCTACACCTGGAAGATACCTCAGAGAAGTAGCCATCTCCTAAGAGTTTGAAATACTAGCAATAAAGTAACCTACCATAGGCAGTTTACAAACAGCACCCCAGGAATTAAACTAAAGAAAGAAAATAAAATGAGATGACACTTAAACAAGATGCAACCCCACACATCCAGTTCACCAAAGGCAAACCCAGGGGGCAGTGAGGTGGGACAAAATGAAAGCCACCCACCTGACATCTCTGAAGTAACAACAAAGCAGTTGAATGAGGCTCTGGAAAAAATTAAATCAGAAATAATTTCTCAGATAACTGCAGAGATAATGTTCACAATGAAGACCATGCTTAAGGATGCTAGAGCAGACACAGACAAAAAAAATAGACGAGCTTAAGAAAATGATAGAAACCATGAATGCTCAGCATAGGAAAGAAATGGAATCCATAAAGCAGATTCAAGCAGATATCCAGAAGAACAAAAATTCCACTGAAAGTATTTGTAGCAGATTAAGCCAATGTGAGGACAGGATCTCAGATATAGAAGACAGGCTTGCAATTAGTGATCATGAAAAGAAAGAACTCTTAAAAATATCAAGGGATAATGAAAAATCAATCCAGCAGCTGCTAGATTGATTGGAGTCAATGAAAAAGCAGGAGATAGCATAAATGACATCAGAACACTGTTCACAGACATTATCACAGAAAATTTCCCTGGTAGAGAAAAAAATTTGATGTTCAGATAAGTGAGGCTTATAGAACTCCAATTAGCCATGATTAAAAAAAAAAAAAAAACTTCAGCCAGGCATATAATAGTCAAGATTCCAGAAATTCAATGTAAGAGTAGAATCTGAAAAGCTGTTAGAGAAAAGAAACAAATCACCTATAAAGGAAAGCCCATCAGAATCACAGTGGACCTTTCAGCACAAACCCTCAAGTCAAAAGAGCTTGGAATGATGTATTTCCAGTTCTAAAGAAAAATTACCTTCAACCCAGATTGATGTACCCCACAAAACTATCTTTCAAAACTGACGGAGAAATAAAATATTTCTATGACAAAGAATATCTGAGAAAACTTATAACCACCAAACCAGCACTCCAAAATGTTTTGAAGGACATTCTAGAAAGGGATAACAAGGACTACAACTCCAGAAAACCAACAGAAGGAATCCACCAGGCAGAGCAAATAATTAAAGAGAGGGGGAAAAAAATAAAAATAAAAAGAGGGGGAGCCAACAACAAGAAAATAGCCTGACAAGGATAAGTCAATATATATCAATTTTAACCATCAATGTTAATGGTCTCAATTCACCAATCAAAAGGCACAGACTGGCAAATTGGATCAAGAAGCAAGATCCAACAATATGCTGTATACAAGAAACACATTTAATTCAAAAAGAAATTCATAGACTGAAAGTCAAAGGATGGAAAACAATAATCCATGCGACAGGAACCCAGAAAAAAGCAGGGGTAGCTATTCTTTTTGCTGACAAAATGAATTTCAAGCCAAGAATGATTCAGAGAGATAATGGTGGTCATTACATCCTTGTAAAGGGAAGAATCCAAGAGGAAGAGATAACAATCATAAATATATATGCAACAAATACCAGTGCACCCAACTATATAAAACAAATATTAATGGACATGAAAAATCAAATAAACACTAATGCAATTGTATTGGGAGATCTCAATACCCCACTGTCACAAAAAGACAGATCAACTAGACAAAAAATCAATAATGAAATAGTACAACTGAACCAAACTTTGGAACAAATGGACTTAGTAGATGTCTACAGAGTGTTCCATCCCACAATATCAGAATACACATACTTCTCAGCTGCACATGGGACATTCTCCAAAATAGACCACATACTACCTCATAGAACCTGCTTAAGCAAATGCAAAGGAATTGAAATTATCCCATGTATATTATCAGACCATAGTGCAATGAAATTGGAAATCAATGGCAAAAGAAACCACAAGAACTCCCTACACACATGGAAATGAAATAGCACCCTACTGAACAACAAATGGCTCACAGATGAAATTAAAGAAGAAATTAGACAGTTTCTACAACTGAATGATAATGACAGTACAACATACCGGAACTTATGGGATACAATGAAAGCAGTCCTAAGAGGGAAATTTATAGCATTAAATTTCTATATCAGGAAAACAGAGCAAGCACAAATAAACAACTTAATGGTGAACCTCAAACTTCTAGAAAAAGAAGAGCAGGCTAAGCCAAAAGCTCATACAAGGAAGGAAATTATAAAGATCAGAACAGAAATTAACATATTGGAGACTAAAAAAACAATAAAAAGAATCAATGAATCAAAGAGTTGGTTCTTTGAAAGATTAAATAAAATCAACAAACCCTTATCCAACCTTATTAAAAAAAAGAAAGAAAGTACTGAAATCCATGCAATTAAGAATGAAAAGGGTGATATCACAACAGACCCTGCAGAAATCCAGAAGATCATCTATACCTACTTTGAAAACTTGTATTCTAATAAGATGGAAAATGCAGAAGAAATGGACAGATTCCTAGAAACATATGAATTACCAAAGCTCAACCAAGAAGATATAAAAATTCTAAATAAACCAATAACAATCAATGAAATTGAAGATGTAATTAAAAACCTCCCAACAAAGAAAAGCCCAGGCCCTGATGGATTCACTGCTGAATTCTACAAGAAATTTAAAGAAGATCTAACACCACTACTTCTCAAACTCTTTAATGAAATTGAAAGGGAAGCAATACTCCCAAATTCATTACTGGAAGCAAGCATTTCCCTGCTATCAAAACCAGAGAAGGCCCCAACTAAGAAAGAGAACTACAGACCAATCTCCCTAATGAACATAGATGCAAAAATCCTCAATAAGATACTGGCAAACAGAATGCAGCAAATCATTAAGAAGATTATACACCATGACCAAGTTGGATTCATTCCAGGGATGCAGGGATGGTTCAACATACATAAATCAATAAATGTAATACACCATATTAAGAGAATCAACAGAACAAAAATCATATGTTCATCTCAATAGATGCAGAAAAAGCTTTTGACAAAGTCCAGCACCCATTCATGATAAAAACCCTACAGAAAATTGGAATAGATGGTCTTTATCTCAATCTGATAAAGGCTATCTATGACAAACCAACAGCCAATATTATACTAAATGGACAAAAACTGAAAGCCTTTCCTCTAAAATCAGGAACAAGACAAGGATATCCACTGTCCCCACTCTTATTCAACATAGTCCTGGAAACTTTAACCAGAGCAATTAGACAAGAGAAAGAAATAAAAGGAATAATGATAGGAAAGGAAGAAGTTAAAATATCATTATTTGCAGACGACATGATACTCTACATAGAAGACCCCAAAAGCTCCACTAAAAAATTGCTAGATTTAATCAGCAAATTCAGTAGTGTAGCTGGATACAAAGTCAACACTCAAAAATCAATAGCCTTCCTGTACACCAATAACAAACTCACTGAGAGAGAAATTAGGGAAACAACACCTTTCACAATCACATCTAAAAAAATGAAATACCTAGGAATCAATCTCACAAAGGAAGTAAAAGATCCCTACCCTGAAAACTACAGTACTCTGAAAAAGGAGATTGAAGAGGATATCAGAAAATGGAAAAATATCCCTTGCTCTTGGGTCGGAAAACCAATATAGTGAAAATGGCCACACTTCCAAAATTGTTATACAGATTTAATGCAATTCCGATCAAAATTCCAACAACATATCTCACAGAATTAGAGAAAACAATCCTAAAATTCATCTGGAACCAGAAGAGACCAAGAATAGCAAAGGCAATTCTGGGCAACAAAAGCAAGGCAGGGGGCATCACAATCCCTGATTTGAAAGTATACTATAAAGCTACTGTGATAAAAACAGCGTGGTATTATAAAAAAAAACAGACCCAAATATCAGTGGAACCGATCAGAAGATACAGAAACAACTCCAGTCATACTAAGCCACTTTATCATTGACAAAGGTGCCAAACACATTCACTGGAAGAAAGATAGCCTCCTTAATAAATGGTGCTGGAAAAATTGGCTCTACACATGCTGAAGATTAAAATTAGACCCATATCTTTCACCGTGCACTAAACTAAATTCAAAAGGGATCCAAGAACTAAATATTAAAACAGAAACATTAAATCTCCTGGAAAATAGAATAGGTAAAACTCTTGAAGACATTGGTGTAGGCAAAGACTTTATGAATAAAACCCCCATCGCTCAGGAACTATCACAAAGAATCAACAACTGGGATCTCATCTTATTAAAAAGCTTTTGCACAGCAAGAGAAACCACCAACAGAGTGAAGAGACAACTCACAACGTGGGAAAAAGTGTTTGCCAGCTGTTCCTCAGACAAAGGATTACTATTGAGAACATACAAAGAACTCAAAAACATCAGACCTTCCAAATTTAAAGACCCAGTCCAAAAATGGGAATCTGAGATGAATACACACTTCTCAGATGAAGAAATACAAATGGCAAATAAATATATGAAAAAATGTTCAACATCACTGGTCGTTGGAGAGATGCAAATTAAAACAACACTGAGATTCCATCTCACCCCAGAAAGAATGGCTATTATCAAGAAGTCAACTAATAACATGCTGGAGAGGCTGTGGGGAAAAAGGAACCCTTCTCCACTGTTGGTGGGAGTGTCGACTGGTGCAGCCACTGTGGAAATCAGTGTGGAGATTCTTCAAAAAACTAGAATTGGAGGTCCTATTTGACCCAGCTATTCCCCTTCTGGGTATTTTCCCAGAATAATTAAAACCATCATACCACAGCAATATATGTGCATCCATGTTTATAGCAACACAATTTGTATTAGCTAGATCATGGAAACAACCCAAATGCCCATTAACCAAGGAATGGATAAAAAAGATGTGGTATTTTATACAATGGAGTACTACTGAGTCATAAAGAAAGATAAACTGGAAACTTTTATAGGTAAATGGATGCAACTTCAGAAAATACTCACAAGCGAAACAAACTGGATTCACATTTGTAAACATCGTATTGTCTCCCTAGTATGAAAATGCAATTATACTGACTATTTCATTCCTTAGTCTTCTATTTTTACCCAGCTTTTACATAGCTTAATCTTATACTGAGTAATGTTTTTCTCTAAAAGCTATTTGTACATTCTCTAATGCTTGAGTTTTTTAATACATGAGAATGTTTACTCATTGTCTTTAAAAAATAAATAAATAAAAAAGAATGCTTTTCAGCTTTTGCAGGTACTAGCATACTTCATGTTGTAAGTAATATGCATAACATAATACTACTGTTAGCACTACTATTTTACTTCAATTTTTAGAAATAGCTTATAGCAAAGCATCAAAGTCATAATTATAATTACAGAGGAGAAATAAGGAAAAAATTCTCATTTCATTGTTTCCCATGTTGGGAAGTTGACAGAAGAGTTTAAATTTGAATCTTCAAAAAATAACACTAACTCCGTTTTAGTACTTACAGTTAAAAATAGAAATAAATTACAACTACTGTCAGCAATAATAATAAAACTAAAAATAATAATGATATGGTAAGGGAAAGTAGGTTGGAAATAAGCTAAGTTTATTACGTGTCTTATCTTCTCCAGTGGGAAAATGTTATATATTGAAGTCCATGAATTAGCTGGGTGTGGTGGCGCATGCCTCTAATACCAGCTTTTCAGAAGGCTGAATCCAAGCAAGAGGCTTACAAGTTCTAGGCCAGCTTGGGCAACTTAATAAGACTCTGTCCCAAAATAAAAAATAAAATGAGACTGGGAATGTATCTTAGTATTAGAACATTTGCCTTGCAAGCTGTGTTTAACCCAGTACTTCAAAACAAAAACAAAAAAAATATCAAGTAACTAGATAATTCTGTATACTTTTCACAGTCATGGTGAATACCAGTGGAAATAAAACAGATTCTTTCCAAGGAATAGAAAAGGAATTAATTCAAAAGAATATATTATTTCAGTTTTGTAGCTTTTGGTATTGCTTACATCTCGTATGCTATATGAGATCTAAAATTAATAGAAACAAAAATAATTATAATGTACATTTATCTATTTAGTATTTCCCACTTAATGCTTAAATACTCTTTGAGATATGTTAAGTGCCTGAGTACCTCTGTTTGAGTAATGGGTAACTAAGACCCTCCTGAAATAGGTACAGAATTATGTTTTTTCTTTCTACCTTTATCTAAGTGACTATAATACTACTACTATGCCCATTAGCTACCTAGAGGTAACTTTAAAATGTCTATTCTTTATACCAAACATTCTTTTCACCATCTCTCTTTTGTATTAAATTATACTTACAATGTTCTAAACTTGTATTCTATTATGCCCATTTTATTCTGAGAAAGTAATGCACAGAAATCTCGAATGATTTATTCAATTGAAAAGTGGAAAAGCCAGGATTGGAAACAATCCTGATTGGCCCCAGAAGCCAACATCTTAAGTCTTATTACTTTTTTACCTCTGCAAATATCTAAATATCACTAGTTGTCTAGGCATCATTTGAACTTCTATCAGTTTTCCAGTGTTATCAAAAATGATGTCCAAAATGGAATGGATGCTATTCAGGTAGGTCATTTTCAGGGAGATGAAAATGTAAGCATGTTTCTCATTATTTTGAATACCTGTTGCTTCTAATGGATGCTTTTCTTCTTCTTTTTTCCCCCACAGCTACATTCTATTTTTATATTCCCTTTAATTTCATGTTACTTATATCTTTCAATTTTTCTCTTTATCCCACCTCTCTGATTCTGTCCTTGTGCAAAAGTTGCATTTACATCCAACTATGGTCAACTCTCCTTATATTTTTACCTTTTTATGTGAAAAAAAATTAAACCAAAAATGTTCACTTGAAACATCAAAGCTTCATTCCACTTATTTGTTAAGATTTGTGACTTCCAGCCCGGTGAGATGGCTCAGCAGCATAAGCACCTGCCTGGCAAGCGTGAGGGCCCGAGTTCGACTCCCTGAACCCACATAGGAAAAAATAGCCGGTGATATCGCTCAGCGGCATGGGCGCCTGCTGGCACGCAAGGTCCTGAGGTCAACCCCCGGTACCCACAAAAAAAAAAAACCAGATTTGTGACTTTCAATTTAGGCTGACCTTGCTCAAATGCCAGTTCTGTTGATCATGCCAATCCATTTCTCTCTCAGCCAATCATTGGTCCTAATGTTCCATAAAACCTATCGTGTGAAATTATAAGATACACAGTTAATATATAGGGTATGTGTTCAAAATTACAAACCTAACTAATCCCTATTTTTCTTTCCCTTTGTGGTATGCTGCCAATATTTGTTGATGTTCTAAGTAATGATATGTCCAATGGGTATCTTTCATTACTGTTTCTAAATTAAAGGATGTTGGTTTAGCATCTGAGAACAAACATCACAGATCACTGACAAACCATGTAAAATGCTCAGTGAGTATATCCCAAAAGAATAAAGCTAAATATTTGTTTCCTCTACTTTTCTCTCACTTTTCCTGTATCCTTTTCCATTCGAGACTGATTGAAAAGAAGAAGGAATTTCTCTATTCTTAAGTTGGCTTTCTTTTAAATGGATTCAGCGAATCTAGGAAACTCTTTCCCCAAAGAACCAAATAATCTCAAAGTGTTCTTGAGTGAGCTTTTCAGTTAATAGACAAGAAAACTTCCTCAGCATGTGCCACCCCCTGACACTAATCAAAGATGGCATCCCTGTTTCCCATTTTTTCCTACCTCGTTTCAGTCTCTAATATAGCCACTACATGAAATAGTATGGCAGAATTTTTTAAAAAGAAATAAAATGAAAATTTCTGTTTGTTTTGCATCAAAGAGGATTGGAGAAGTACAATTTCACAATATGAATATAAATTTGTGTTTGTTTTGGATTCACCCCTTTGAGAAAATGATCTCCAGACTCTTTCCACAGAGAAAACTTAGATGCATGTTATATACAATTTTGCTTACAATTTCCGAGTTTATGGAATTCCTTTGGTCTGCTTATGGACCTCAGATTTAAAATACATGACCTGCCACTGCATGAAATCAAGTGTTTGTCTTCTGTATTCCCCTTTAGCAACTTTTATATAAAAACATGTAGCACAGTTTATCGCTTTGTATTACAATACTCCATTTCTCTGGAAATGCATAAAGGACATTTTAATATCTGGTCAATGGACAGAAACCTTGAGCAGACTTGATCTAAGGGAGAAGAATATTAAACATGCATTGCTTGTGATGAATGCTTTGTAGATCCCAATAATAAAGACTGTAGTGCATGTCCAGCATTTGTATTATATGCCCCTCATGCTCTCCGAATTCACATTTTGGCCTTCTTGCCTCATTTATCTCAGTAGACTTTAAAATATCCTTATAATCTCACATTATAGCCTAAAAATAGCTATCAAATGATTTACAGAGAATGTTAAAGGAATACCAGTGAGATTCAGGAGTAACACTGAACTTTGTCCCCTACCTTACAAATTATGGAAAATTAAAACTACTTGGCTTGTGTTTTTGCTGTTATGTTGATTTTAGTTTGGCTGGTTTTAGAAGACTTGGTAAAACATAAATGTGTTCATAATATTTAGACAAAGTATCACTATAGGCAGATTGCTAGAATTTTTTATTTGGAGTGCTGTAAGCCTTAATCATGCCGGAGACAAGATGAGATGAAAATTCCTATATGGATGGCAGCCACATCACCTTTCTCTGTGTTTGGAGTATGTCAAGGTAGCACCTGAACCTTCCTTATCAAAACATTTCCATCCCATTTATCATAGAGACAGGTTAAAAGAAAATCGTATGAACTCTAATCTTATATTAATGTATTGTGCAGATTTACATGAAAATCGGAGTTTAACCCGAGATTAAAAACTCACCAAGTGGGCTGGAGGTGTAGCTCAATGGTAGAGTCTTTGCCCCACGACTGTCAGGCCCTAGGTTTGATTGCCAGCACCACAAAGAAAACAAACAAATGAAATAAGAACAAAAACTAGCAAAATGTGTCTGATATCTACTGGTTTACCACTCATACAAACTATAATAGCACCTTTAGAAACTATTCTTTAACATTTTTCATCCCATTTCAGCAATGCACTTTTTATGGATTTATTTCCCAAAGTGCTGTCATATCCATGGTCCCATTTCATCTTCCACTAATCCTACAGAGTTAACTGTTAGACTAGATTTTTTTTTAGAAGTAGACTAGAAAGTACTGCTTTAATTTTGGCTGAAATATCCTAAAGATTCATTTCTTTGTGACTTTGAGTTATGTTAAAAGTATCATAAAGTTATTTTATAACCCTATTGTGTCTTTTTAGGGACATCAGATGATTTATAATATTAATGGTAGAAAATATGTTAGCAGGGCCGGTGAGATGGCTCAGTGGCATACGCACCTGCCTGGCAAGCGTGAGGGCCCGAGTTCAACTCCCGGAACCCACATACGAAAAAAGGGCCGGTGATATTGCTCAGCGGCACAGACGCCTACTGGTGCACGAGGTCCTGAGGTCGACACCCGGTACCCACAAAAAAAAAAAAAAGAAAAGAAAAGAAAATACGTTAGCAGAGCAAGCACATGTCTCGGGGGTGGTTGGAGAATATCTCCATTAGTTTTATGCCAAGAGAATACAAACCCCTAAACCCTACTTAGCAAATCAGCTACTTTTCATAGTGAGAGATCGTTAAGGAAATTAAAACTAGCATGCCAAATATTTGGCATACATACTGATTCCCTCTCCTTGTTTGTGGCAGACATTCCTAATCAGTCAAGACACTTTCTTACAGATCTCTGACTTAGTGGTGTGGCCCTTTGCAATACACAATAACACCATTCATAGACAAAAGTTTTAAGTGAGATGAAACAAATTGGGCATCCCTTAAGTAAGAGGAAGTTTGCCAGTTTATATAGTCCCTATTTTGTATAAGCCAACTCCACTATGGGGAAAAGAACAGTTTGTCTTTTAAAAGTTGATATAAACTTTAAAAAGTTTTGACAATGCTGAAATTGAAACAGAGAAAAAATTAGCTAATTGCCTAAAACACAAGGAAATACAGGGTCTGTTTTAGTCACTATGTGTTTTTATAACTGAGGTTCAAAGGAACAATGGCGCATAATTGTGTGTAGAGAAGCAAGATTTATGTGTGTGTCTGCACGTCATACCCCGTATTTGAATGCAACTCTGGCAATTTTGAATGGCTTCCATAACTCCCTGTCTATCTAAACTGTGCATGAAAGCATATCTTTTTTTACTGGAATAAATTGGAAGTCTATCATAAAAAGACATTATAAAATTTTTCACACTTTGCCATAACAACAACAACAGAAAAGCTGAAGGTAGATAAATGAGCTAAATCACCCTCAAATTTTTTTTTATGTTAGGGGTCCAATCTTTCTTTTTTGGGGGGGTACCGGGGGGTTGACCTCAGGACCTCGCATGCCAGCGAGGCCACTGAGCAATATCACCGGCCCCTTTTTCATATGTGGGTTCCGGGAGTCGAACTTGGGCCCTTGCACTTGCCGGGCAGGCGCTTAAGCCGCTGAGCCATCTCACTGGCCCAGGGGTCTAATCTTTCAACTGCCTATTGAATCATGACAATTATCACTACAAAACAGAACTAGACAAGGAAAGAAAGAGACAGAGACAGAGAGGGAGAGAGAGAGAAAGGGAGAAAGAGAAAAAAGAAAGAAAGAGAGAGAGAAAGAAAGAAAAAGAAAGAAAGAAAGAAAGAAAGAAAGAAAGAAAGAAAGAAAGAAAGAAAGAAAGAAAGAAAGAAAGAAAAAGAAAGAAAGAAAACCAGCAGACGCAGATCCACTAGCTTTTTTCCATACATTGGTGACAATGTATGTTAAGGATGACCGAGCCAAAAGATCTTTTTATTGTATTCTTGAGGAAAAAAAATAACAGTTTATTCCAAACAAGTGCTTTTAAGCACTTATGATGCATCAAATCATCCCACTTTATCCATGAATTTGTAAAATTAAAGTAATTGAGAAATTGATTTTAAAAAGATAATTATAATATTAGCAAGTTTTTAAAATATATTCCTGTTATCAATTTGATGAGGTTACATATTCCTCTTAATTTTCTGAGAATTCTCTTACTTTATTTTTACAGTGCTGCGGATGAAACCCAGGAAAACTTGCACACTAGGAAAACACACTAGCACTGGGCTACACCCCCAGCCTTGAAGAGAATTATTAATTTGTGCTAATTTTTGTCAAAGTTTTCTTTTGTACAGATGTTGAGATGATCATAGGAATATGCTTTTTAGTGCATTAGTAAATACTGTGAAATTGATTGCATTATTGATTTGTAAAGCTGAATCAGTTTTTCATTCCTAAAATGATTTGGTAGGCACAAATTATCTTATTTTGCAAGATTTTGTTTTCCAAAATATTATTATAATAATATAATAATCTGTCTGTTTAAGTGCATGTGGATTATTAGTTTGTAGTTTTCTTTGAGTGGCTTTGTCTGATATTAGTTACAGAATTTAAAAAGCCCCATAAAAAAACAAAAAATTTAAAGTACTTTGAAACTTCCATAAAGACAGATAATATACAGGTTTGCTTTTTTTTTTTTAATGAAATGTATTAGCTACTTAAAGTTCCTTGGACAGAGTTATTTGTTGTACCTTCTGTTCTTACCACATTTTAACCTACATTCCTGAAAAGTATATTACTTCATGGATTTACATGTATTCTGTGCAAGACAGTGAACATCAGAAGGAAAAAGAAAATGTGATACTCGCTTTTGAAGTTACAGCCCTTTAAGCCGCTCTGGTATACACTAAAAATGTTAAGGTTGTCAATTACATAAAAATTCAAAGAACCTTGAGTAACAAGTTCCTAGGAGGCAGATACTTTTGTTGTATTTGATTTTTCCTCCAGTAGATGAGAACTGTGCATTACTCAACTAGAGTTCTTAAACCATACAAAAAATTCCTAGATATATTTGATAAATGATTAGTATAATAATCAAACCATTAATTATGAAATAATTGTTTATTCATTGAGAGCAACAATGTGCAGTGCACGTTAATGTTCCAGGTCAACGGGGGGCAATTTTACTCTTTCTCTTCCACTGAGCTGAGTTGTATTTTCTTAGAATATTATTGAAGTATAAGATGCTACATTTCCCTGTCACACCGAGATAGATTATTGTAGGATTTACTTGTTGGGCTGTGAGATGACCTGCAACATTAAGGCAGCCCAAGTGCCAATTTTTGAAGCAGCCTCATTGCCTTCAATGTGGGTTGTGATAAATCCCTGCTTGATATGTCATTGCTTTTTTTCCCTAAAATGCTAGTCTAACGTTCAAAATGCACAGAGATATGCACACATCCTCAGAAGAATAATGTACATAAGAAGGGGTTTGATAAACAGAACAAATAGGAGAAAATGGAACAATTAGATGACCACAGAAAATTACAAATGAAGTAGAAGGACAATTAAAGCAAAATCAAGCCAAATAAAAATAAGTAAAAGGAATCAGATGATCTATATTAAAACTCCATTGTCATCATTTGTAATCTTATCTATATTTTCATACTGGCTTTTCTAAAGAGCACCCATTTGAAAGTTAATTATCAAACATCCTCACTGTTTATCACAGAGATGGCTGGATTTGTGCAGCGACATAAGACATATAATCACTTTCATATTTAGTAGCACCCTATAGCAAAATCAAGAAATATCAGCTCAGTTTTTCTCTTTTTCATTTGAAACGTATGACACTGACTATAAATGCATAAAGTACAGATGGAAATGTTAATGTGCATGTATGTGATAGTAATATATTCATTTAGTATGGACAAATGTTAGTTTATAGATGCCACATATAAATGAACACATTTATTAGAGCAAGTAAGTAGCATTTATCATAAGTTTAGCAAAGATATATAGGAATGGTATAGAAAATGTGAACAAAAAAAAAATGAGAAGGAGAAATGGTAAGAATATTGGCCATGAGAATTAAAAGACTTTAGGAAAGAATTCAGAAGTCTCCTTCAACAGTGGACCAACCAAGAATCTTAAAAAAGTAATGGTGTAATGTAGTAGAAAAAGCCCCAGGCCTTGGGCAAAAATAACCTGTGTTTAGATGGTAAACTCACCATTTAGAAATTGTAAGGCCATTCACAATTTGCTTCTCTCACCCATTTTATAAGAAATAGTTTAAGTAAAATAATATATAGGTAATATATTTATAAATCATAATGTATATGACAAATGAAAGACAGAAATATGCTATAGAAGTTAAGTGGGAGGAATTCCAGGATTATTCTATCTCCCTCATCCATCCCCTGCTTACCACCATATAAAATTGATAAAACTACTTACTTAATCACTTATTCCCTTAAATTTCTCTCCTGTTATCTTTAGAGTATGAGAAGCACAAATCATAATTAGATTAAATAAATAATGTGAAACAGAGAGTCATAACTGGTACAATAAGTACTCATTAAATCTTAGTTATTATTAGTCATTTTATTTAATCTGCTAATAAATAAGATGAAAGAGGTTGCATTTTGTTCATGTGTTTCTGCATAAATCCAGTCTTCTCTGTGATAAACAGTGAAGTCTGACAGTTGACTTTCAAATGTGTGCTCTTTAAAAAAACCGATTTGGTAATATAGCTAAGATTAGGATCGGGGACATTTAGGAAGAAGAGCACTGGATTTTACAAATTGCGTGGTTATTGTTCTTTTTATTTTGTTTTGTGGTGATAATTGTTTTGCTGGATTCTGGTTTAACTCATTTTCCAATTCATTTGTTATTTTTCTATTTTGGCTGAGCAATTTCTGATTAGAAAACACCACAGTTGACAAGTAGTTAGCTCAAACATCAAAGAGTACAAGGTTTACAATTGGATTCCAGTCCTGCATCTGACCTTGGGAATGAAGCAGAGGAAAGGAGGAGAAACGATCCATGCACATGGTGGACAGCTTCAGGAGAAGACATGCAACTGTGCCATTTATCTATACTTTCCTGTTTTAAGACTTTTTGGGCTGCATTAATAGGATATCTGAGACAGAGTAATTTATAGAGAACAGAAATAAATTTCTTAGAGTTCTGGAGGCTAGGAAGTCCACGATTGGGGTTCTGGTATTTGGTGCGTGGTGACAGACTTCTTGCTGCATCTCAGATATAAAAGAACAAGCTAGCAGAATGCTGCACATAGCCTCATTTGCAAGGGTCTTAATTTCAATCTCTTGGAAGGTGCTCTAAAGGCCTAACCCCCTCTTCATGGCCCCACCTCTCAGTGGTACAATAGTGTCACTTTGAAAATACCTGAAATTTGCAGGGGGCAACTTCAAAACCTAGCAGTCCCCTACTCAGGACATTGTTGGTTCTCTCAGATCTCACTTCACTCAAGCTGGCTTTATGCTCCATGTGTCTAGAATACAGTGTAGAGAAGAAGAAGAAGAAGAAGAAGAAGAAGAAGAAGAAGAAGAAGAAGAAGAAGAAGAAGAAGAAGAAGAAGAAGAAGAAGAAGAAGAAGAAGAAGAAGAAGAAGAAGAAGAAGAAGAAGAAGAAGAAGAAGAAGAAGAAGAAGAAGAAGAAGAAGAAGAAGAAGAAGAAGAAGAAGAAGAAGAAGAAGAAGAAGAAGAAGAAGAAGAAGAAGAAGAAGAAGAAGAAGAAGAAGAAGAAGAAGAAGAAGAAGAAGAAGAAGAAGAAGAAGAAGAAGAAGAAGAAGAAGAAGAAGAAGAAGAAGAAGAAGAAGAAGAAGAAGAAGAAGAAGAAGAAGAAGAAGAAGAAGAAGAAGAAGAAGAAGAAGAAGAAGAAGAAGAAGAAGAAGAAGAAGAAGAAGAAGAAGAAGAAGAAGAAGAAGAAGAAGAAGAAGAAGAAGAAGAAGAAGAAAAAAAAAGTAAGGTCGATAGCCTTGGGTAATGAGAACCACACACTGGTTGTATATCTGACTTCAGGGTTCCACTCTACCATCAATCGACCCTAGAGTCATTTATGTTACATGCATGCTGTTCCCCTTGGCAATTGTCATACACACACATGCATCTGTGCACAGTCACTAGCATGCATGTCCTCACACGCATAAACCTAAAGAGTTAAATGGACATAAAGCTGTTTCATCAGTATCCCCTCTCCATAAGAAAGCTTTTAATAATATGAGACAGTCAGTTAATTCTGTCCTATTCTGACAACTTGACATATAATAGGCAGCAAAGCAGATGACCTCTTTACTCCAATGAACAACTAGTACATTTCAACTTTTTATATAAATAATCATTATCATTCCATTTAAAATTGATACTTTTCACTTTTCATTTCTAACTCAGTCCTGTTCTTTAGATCCATACATAGGAGTTATTAAATACCAAGGGAAGTAAGTTAAAGTAAGTCCCCAAGGAAAAGGTTTATAATAATGAACCTCAATGAAGCCACTGTGGTTTAGAAAATGACAAAAAAAAAAAAAAAAAACATTCAATGCATTTTTAAAAAATCAAAGTGCCAAATACTTTTCTTTAGGTTTTCATATTCTCATGCAGTATAATCACTGAGCTGTGAACGACTGATTTATCAGTCCATTAGCAAGCTTCGGTTGAATTGCAAGCAGTTATGTCTTTCAAGTAGGGACAGAGCTTTCTTACTCACATGTTCTAGCCATTATATTGAAAAACAAGAATTTTTTTGAAAGTATTTTATAGGGCTGGGGATATAGCTCAGTAGCACAGCCCCTGCCTGGTAAGCACAAGGTCCTGAGTTCGATTCTTGGTACAAAAAAAAAAGTATTTTATAGTTAAGTATTTTAAATAAAAAGTTAAAGTAAAACATTTTTAAAAATGTAAGACACACCTAGAGTTAAGCCAGTTCAGTGGTAAAATTTTTCCATTAGCCACAAAGAGAATCAGATAAAATCATGATAATTGATGAGCCCAAACACGGATGTTTCTACTGTACACTAGTTTCAGACTTAATAGCATTTGTTAAAGCAAATGCAGATGTAAATTTCAAGTATGCTATTTTTTCTGCTTACAAAATGAAAGGTCATTTTCTCTTCATAAACTTACAGTGGATAGGAAGAGGTACATTTATCCAGCACTTGGTTAAAGCCAGACACTGCTATGGCTACTGTACACGCATTATGTTACTTCATCCTCACTAAAATCCATGCGAGAGAGATATTATTATCATCCTTATTTCGCAGGTTAGGAAAATAAAGTATACAGGTTTAGGTAACTTGCCAAACAGTTTACAAAGATTACAAATCAAGATTTGAACCCAGGATCTCATATATCAGAGCTCATACCCCTAGCTGTTATCCTCTGTTGCCTCCATGAATTAGACTGTACTTTTATAGATTTTTTAAAAAATAAACTTGGTACTCAATTTTCATATCTTGTTGTTTTTTCTTTCCTCCCTCTCTCTTTTCTTTCCTTTCTTCATTTCTTTCTTCCACCTTTACTCTTTTCACCTCCCTGATTTTATTTTTCTATCTTTTTCTTCTTCCTCGTTTCCTATTTTGCTCCATTAATTTGACCTTAAATAGCACCGTCACTTTTCTCACCTTCCTTTCCTTCTCTCTTCCTTCTTTTTCTCATTCCCTCCTACTTCCCATCTTCCTTCTTTTTCTTCCTTTCTATCCTCCCTTCCTCTGACCTTTCTCCTTCCTTTCATTCTGCCTTCCTTCCTGCCCTCCCTTTTATTGTCCTTTATTTCTTCCCCTTTTCCCCTCATTGTTTCTTCCTCCTTCCTCCCTTTCTTGCCAGCAAGTCTTAAAGAGTTAGTATAGCAAGAGAAACCAGGATGGCTGTAATCTCTGAAGGCAGACATTCTGCAATTGATATCAGGTCCGATATTTCACAGTTGTGTGGTCTTAAATAATCTCTTTCAATGAATTTTTTTCCTAGTTTTTATTTTTTATTAGTACATGTTTATAATGATTTTATAATGATTGCATTCACTGTGGGGAGTTAGTACATGTATGTAGGATACATATCAATTATTTTTTCATGCTCTTTCCCTCCTCTCCTTCCCCCTACCTCCATCTCTTCCTCCCCTTTCCATTTGAAAAAAAACCTGTCTCCCTACTTTCTCCTATATATCTTTTATTTTCCTCTTCATTTATATTTTGGGTTTCTCATATAATAAAAAACATACACTGGCAAGTGCAAGATCCTAAGTTCAATTCCCAGTACAAAACAAACAAACACAAACAAAAATAAATCCCATACAATATTGAAATTTATGTGTCTCTTGTATTTCACTTTATATTATGGTCTCAAGGTGCATCTATTCTACAAATGACTCAAATTTATCCTTCTTTCCAGCAGAGTAGTATTCTATTGTAAATAAACACTATGTTTTCTTTACCCCTTCATCCATTGATGGACATATAGCCTGCTTCTAAAATTTAGCTATTATGAATTAAACATAGGTATTCCTGTATCACTGTAATATAATGCCTTTCACTCTTTCAGAAGGGGAATACCTCAGTTAAATGCAATTTCTAGTTTCAGTTTTTTGTGGAATTGCCATACTGATTTTCACAGTGGCTTTACTAGTTTGTACATTCCCATCAACAATGTAGAAGGGTTCCTTTTTCACACAGCCTTATCAGCATTTGTTATTATTTGATTTCTTGATGATAGTCATTCTTTCTTAAGATGAAATCTCAGTGTTGTTTTAATTTTGCATTTCTCTTGAACATTTTTTGTGTATTTACTGGTTATTTGTACTTTTTCTGCTCAGAAGTGTTTATTCATCTCACTTGGCCATTTTTTATTGGGTCTTTTATTTTAGAGGGTATAATTTTTTGAGCTCTTATTTAAATTCTAACCCTCACTTCTTCATTTAGAAAATGGGACCACTATGTTAGGTTCTTTTGTGAAAATTGGTAAGTCCTTGAATGTAACCTATTGCCTGCCACATAGGAATCCCTGAGGACATTCCAGTGCTTATATTGCTCTCTGAACAGGGAACTTTAGTCAGAGATACCACAGGACAATAAATACTTTTGTAACTACTCTAGACAGGAGCAGAATGGTTCAAAGAACACATCCGTGTAGAAAAGACACTGATATGAAAGGAAAGGAAGTGTTTTGAGAAAGCCTACCCCTGAAGTTCTGTTTCCTATTTGAATAAACTGTGACAAGAACAGAAAGGAAACTTACAAGTTATAAAGAAAAATGAAATCACAATTTGCTGACATTTAAGAAATTTCTAGTACCCAAAGTAGAATGTCTCTTCATATACTCTTTGATTTTTTTTATCATCTAAGCCCAGCATTCTCTGAATCATAAAAGTTGTGAGGAAGATATTACCTAGCAATAGTCAAGAGAGCTCAAATGACACATTCAGTAGTAAGGAATGTTGCTTGAGCTGTGTAGAATTGGGCTTGCTGAAATAGGAGAATAAGAGGATTCTGGGGAGCTGAATGAGATTTTGACTGATGACTGCCCAATGCCTACCATCTGTGTGCATCATTTCAAGAGATGATACACGAAGTTTGCATTCCCTTGTAAAGGAATGTGGTTTATTTCCATACCCATTGCTCATTCTTCTCCCTTCACTTTGAGGGATGTTCCCTTTCCACAGTGTGTAAATTCTTCTACATTTCTCAACTGACAGCTAAGATGCCCCCAATTGTATATTACATCCATATATCATATTTTTACACTGAAGCTCCTTGCTCTTTCATCTATATCCACAAAGAATCCTATGCCAACTCTTGTTGATTGTCTCCATGAATGGCAAAAGGACAACAGCTATTTGTCACCATTTTTAATTAGCTTGTGCTTGACTGTGTGCTGAATGAAAGAATCATAAGATAACTAAATAGAGAAACAAATAGAAAGTAGGAGAATAAAGAATAGCAACTATGCCCACAATCAAGTTCTAGATTCCCTCTTGAACTATAGGTCACAAAGTACTTATTCTTATAGTTTCCATTTTTTATAAATGAGAGCCAGAAGAATGACAAGATGTCTAATGATATTTCAAGGCATTCTTATTAACTTCCTCACATGTTCCTTCCAAGATTCTACTACACCAGATTTATGTACTCTACTAATAGATCATCTGCAATAAAATAGTGTTCAGAACCAAATAAAAACTTTGTAAAGATTTTGGTGATTTTTAGTAAATAGCAAACATAATATTCTATAAATACAGTACCCACTTATGGTCCACAAATGAAAAGAAAAACTAAAATAATTAAATTTAAACAGCATAAATTCTATGTTGCCTTATTTTTATGATGTGTCATAACTACATGGCCTTTTTAATAAGCATAGAACATTTATCAGTCCACATAATTGTTTTACATAGCCATTGTATTTATCATGAAATTCACATGGAAAAAGCTAAATGAACTATAACATCACTGTCCTCACATCTGATATCAAAGTAATAAAAGCAATTATTTGATATGCAAAATAAAAACCATGCAGTGACAATAAGAATTTAATTCTTCACTTCTTAGTTGTTTTAGCTAGATCACTGAAATCTGTGGGTAGTTAATCTAAATTTCTTTCATTTTATTACTAACAAAAGAATAAGGAAGTACTAGGGATTCATATTTTTCAATTATCAAGTCTCTCAAACCTTTTGGTCATCTAACATTTTAGTGTATATGTATGGTTCTTTACTTGTGAACCCTCTCTTGCTTTCAGAGTATATCATTCCAGGTTTACTTTTAGAGAAGTGTTGGGTCCTGTGTCTGGCTGAGCAGCTATTTCTACATTAGCTCACAATTTTGCTGTGTGTCTTTTAGCAGAAAATATTACTTTTTTCTTCAGCCTATTAAATGTGGTCTAATGCTTCCTAACTCTAGTAATAAAGTTCATTTTGACTGCATTCTAGGAAGTAAAAGGAATAATTGGTGACTCTTTCTGCTAGAGTTTTTTTTTTTTTTTTTTTTTTTTTTTTTTTTGATAATATGGAATCCAAGCTAATGGTCTCTCAGTCATGCTGTGTTCTCCCTTGCTGGTTCTTTTTCTGGAGCAATACATTAGCATCTTTTAGCTCCAGGGTCCCTCGAGCTGTTAGTTTCTCATCTCTTAGGTGTTTGTAGATACAAAGCGTTCTGCCATTAAGCAATATAGACCAGCTTCCAGAGCTTTTCTTCTTGGCTAAACTCATGCTATACATACAAATTAACGCTAAGGGCGGCTGCTTGATCCATTTCATCAAACATAAATTCAGAACCGAAATGTCCTTTTGCCCTAGTTTCTCAACATAAATAATTCTGCCTATGTCTTCATTGAAAATTAAAGTAGGTTTCCATGATTGAGTCTCATTTTTAAATGTCAAAGTTATTAAACATGCTATCAAGTTCAAATCCATTCTTTTCCTCATTAGTGTGCCAATGAACAACTAATTTAGTGATTCACTTAATCTACTGTTGATGTGCAAACAATATAATATTTTGGGAATTTTAAGCCAGATTATGAAAGGAAAATCATATATATATATTCACATATATGCACATACATACATATATAATTTTATATATAGTGATATGTTACTTATTGATGAGGCTATATTTTGAGAAGTCCATTATTAGTTAATGTTATCATTGCGCTAACATTACAGAATGTACCTACACAAACCTACATGATGTAGCATATTATTCTTGGGCTATATAATATAAACGTGTGGTATAGCCTGCTGCAGCTAGAACCAAGGTGAACAAAAGCAACATGAGATTAAGACAAGCACAAGAGAAAAGGAAGCAATCAAGAGACTCAGTAAACAGCAAATACATGAGGCTGCTGCTGGCATAACACAGCAGAGTTTTATAATAAAATTGTTTAAGGGCCAGTGAGATAGCTCAGCGGCATAAGCACCTGCCTGGAAAATGCAAGGTCCTGAGTTCGACTTCCAGAACCCACATAAAGGAAAAACAGGGCCGGTGATATCGCTCAGTGATGCAAGCACTTGCTGGCAAGTGTGAGGTCCTGAGGTCGACTCCTGGTACCCACATCAAAAAAAAATTGTTTAAATAGAAGGAGTAAACTCTAATATACTGATAAAAATATAATATAGTAAGTTCATAAATAAAAACATATTTGTTTGTTATTAATAAGTACTGAAAGTAACTGTATATGTTATACTTTTACACAACTAGCAGTACAGTAGGTTTGTTTATACCAGCATTACACAAGCATGTGAATAATCCATTGTGTTACAATGTTGCAGTTGCTCCAGTGTCACTAGGCTACAAAAATTTTTCAGTTCCATTATAATCTTATAAAACCACTTTCTCATGCTCCAACTTACATGTGGCCATCTTGAACTGAAAAATTATTATGTAGTGTGTGATTGTATTTCCAAAACAGATGTGTGAGAGAAAGATGTTCACTCTAGTAAGAATTTTATTGTGTTATTCTCAGTTTTTGCATATATTGATTTTTGTGAGATGTTGTCAAAATGGCCTCAGATATATTTTTTATGCTCAACTCAATGTTGTGTTAGTGAAATGAATCAATATTGAAATTATGCTACAGAGAAAGTTGGTCCCAGAAAAGGAAGCAGGAGACCTGGTTCTGACCTTCATCAGTGAGATCCTTTTTTTCCCTTTAAAAGGTAAGTATTTAAAAGCAGAAAAAACAAAACAAAACAAAAAAAAAAACCCAGACTACTAGTTGTTCTCAAGGTATGGTCCCAGTCCAAGTCATTGTAAAGTCAAGTTAGTTTTGAAATATCACTAAGATGTTATTTTCCTTCCCACTCTCACCATATCATCCCTGGACAGTGATCTGTACATACAGGAAGAATAAATGAAGAGGCTATATGAAAAATGATGATACCATCATTATGATAGTAAAGGAATATGAGTTTGTGTATTCTTGTGTTTATTTAACTACTAGTGGAAAACTAAGAGATATACTTTTGGCCTGACAATGAGAGGATATTTTCTTACATGTTCCCCTGTAAAACTGGTGAAAATCATAAAACAATAACAAGATCAAAAGCACCATTTCAAGCCTTTCAGAATAGTATTGAAGGCAAAGACTAGATGAAGAAATATATATTTAAGAAAATATATGAAAATTTAGAAAAAATATTGTCTGTAGTATCTGAACTAAATTGCTTCCTCTCTACTTCCACTCCTCCCCTCCAGCTCAGGGAGAAGGAAACTCCACTCCTGACTGCTACAACCAGAAGCATAGAGCTCCTTCTTCCCTCCACTCTCAGCCACAGGAATTTGTACCTGATCTTAGCAAGACTTCACCATTTCTCATCCTGCCGCCAGGTGACCATTGCTGAAACTAAGTCCTAGGTGTTTTGAACAAGAGGTGAAGAATACTCTCTTCTACCCTCCAACACTCCTGGCAAGTATGCTCTGCTTTCTACATAGCAGTCCTGAGAATTCCAGACCTTAACATCTCTTCCTTTGACTCCTCAGGCGGTGGTTCTAAGTCTAAGAGGCAAGCTAAGAAAACCTCAGTGTTCTGCACCTCCCAACCTACCCTCACCACCCTCACCCACTCTGCTAAGCTTCTCTGAGGAAGTGACATTTTGATAAAAGCTTGATGTTATCCCCACCTGAAGCAGCAACCTCCTGGCTTAGAGATTCTGTCTGAGGTGGACAACTAAACTTTAAAACAGGGAGGTACTGCTTTTTCAAAAGGAACTGACTTCATATGAAAAATATTGTAGAGCATCTTAAAGGTAGGGGCACTCTCCAGTATAGTGGGATTTGCAGTGAAAAGCAAATGGGAAGACATATGTGGATCTAATGGATGTACAGCAGATACTGTAGGCCAGCCAATTAGCAGGACAGCTGGGAAAGAAGACAGCTTGGAGTAGCCTTACCTCTATCAGAAAAATAAATCAAATGCTGAAATTAGAAACTATTCCTTTAAAGGAGCCATACTTAGATTGGATTACTTTGGAGAACATATGCCCAGGGCCTTGATGAAAGTAACAGGAAGTGCAGACAGTTAGTAGAGTTTAACAGCTGGGTATCCTCAAAGAAGGTGGGAAGAAAACCACCTATTAGTCCCAGGGAGACTCCTGGCATAAGCTGTTCCTCCCTGAGGAACAATGTCACAGACTAAACTCCTCTGGTTTGGGGCATGGGAAAAATTCACTAATGTAATATAGTCAGTCACCAAAGAAACAAGCAAATGGCAGTAACAAGCCCTATTTAGGTGGAATAATACCCAGAGTTACTACATTATCTAAAATGCTCCATTTCTAACAAAAAATTGCAAACTTATGAAATATGAAAGAATCCTTTCTTTTCAGAAATATGAAAATATGACATATTTCATACACAAGTAAAGAAACAAGCAACAGAGATGACTTGTACAAATGACAGATGTTGGATTGGACAGAACATTCTTTCAAAGTAGACATTATAAATGCTTCCACAAAGTTAAAGGAAAGCATGATCAATGAAATGAAGGAGGGTGTGATGTCAATGTTATGCCAAACAGAGAATACACATAAATTTGACAGAAATTCTTACTTTTTTAAAAGGACCAAATGAAAATTCTAAAGTCAAAAAGTACAATAACATATGAAAAACTCTCTAGGTGGCTAAGCAGTAGATACAAATTAGAAGAAGACAGGATTAATGAATTTGAAAACAGTAAAGGAGAATGGGCAACAACAAAGAGATATGACATACAGAAAACAAAAGTAAAGTCACAGGCATAACTCCAACTATATCAGTAATAACATTAAATATGAATGAATTAGTAATCCAATTAACAGACAAGGATTTTCAGATTAGACAAAAACAAACAGGGGATCATAATCCCATTCTCTTGTCTACAGAGAAACAAAAACTAGACTAACAGACACAGATTGATGGGGAAAAGATAGGAAAACATATATTAGGCAAACAGAAATGTCTTATTTACTTTTCTCATTGTTTTTTTTTTTGTGGGTACCGGGGGGACGACCTCAGGACCTCGCGCACCAACAGGCACCCGTGCCGCTGAGCGATATCACCGGCCCCTTTTTCGTATGTGGGTTCCGGGAGTCGAACTCGGGCCTTCGCGCTTGCAAGGCAGGCGCTTAAGCCGCTGAGCCGTCTCACCGGCCCACTTTTCTCATTGTTGAGACAAAATACCTAACACTCAAAGTTAAAGGAGGAAAGGTTACTGTAGCTCATAGCTTGTAGAGGTTTCAGTTCGTATTTGGTTGGCTCCAAGGCAGGGTGGCATGGCAGAGGGGAATTACAGAGGAGAAACAGTTCATAATGGACAGAAAACAGCAAAGTACAAGGAAGCAAGCAGCAAAGTAGCAAGGTAGCAAGTGACAATAGCAGCCTTATTTCTGTCCCTTATGTTCTATCCAAACTACCAACCCTTAGGGTGGGTAGCACTCACACCCAGTGTAGGACACTCTTAATCCTAGCATTGCATCATGAATCAACCACAGCATCACACACTTAATCCCAGAATCACACACTTTGATCCAGCTACTCCAAAAAGCCAAACCCATGAAACATGAGGCCTTGGAGGGACATCTAGACACAAGCTATAACAAAAATCTACAGAAAATCTCAAATAGCAAAGTCAATCAGTCAAAATGATGTTAAAACAAAAACATCACTAGAGATAAATAGGGATGTTTAACAATGATAAAAGAATTAATCCATCACTAAATTCTGGCCATTATAAACATACATTCACCTGATTTTGTTGAGAAATTAAAGATGATCTAAATAAATGTGAACAGTTTTGCTCATGGGTTTCCTGATTGTTAAGACCATCTTCAATATGTTAAAATGCAAACTAATTTACAGATTCAATAAAAGCTCACTTAGGACACCACTTCATTTCTTTATACAGAGCAAATATATTCTTAAATTTATATGCACTTGCAAATGCCCCAGAATAGTCAAAACAATCCTTTAAAAAGTAGATTCACACTTTATACTTTTTTAAACTTACTACAATGAATAGTAAACAATACAGAATAATATTGCCATGAACATCTTGAATCTAAAATTTCTAAAATAAAAAAATTTTAAACTTTTAGTTTAACAATAACATTAGTAACCCAACTAAAAAGACAAAAACAGTTGAAAAATTATTTCTACGATTGTCCAATGACCATATGAAACCATTGTCCAGATCATTAGTTATTAAGGAAATGCAAGTCAAACTACAATGAGATGTAGCTTCACACAATTAAAATGGGCAGAATCAAAAAGTTAGATAATAATCAGTGTTGCTAAGGGTGTAGAGAAACAGGAACTCTTATACATTGCTGATTAGAATATGCAGTGGTGCAGCAGTTTAGAAAAACATTCTGGCGATTTCTCAAATGGTTAAATACAAAGTTTCCATATTACCCAACAACTACACTCCTGGCCATGTACTCAATGGAAATGAAAGTATAACCACACAACAGTTAATATATAAATGATTATTATCACACTACAATTAATAGCTAGCAAACAGAAAAGATAAATATTTTACCAATACACAAACGGATAAATAAAATGTGGTATTATCATATAGTGAAATATTACTTGGCCATAAAATGAATGGAAATGCTAACACATGCTATAACATGAATGAACCTTGAAAATATTATGCTAAGTGAAAGAAGCCAATCAAGAAATACCACATGATATATAATTCCATACACGTGGAAACCTATAACTAAGAAATCTATCTCTAGTGGCATAAAGGGGATTAGTGGGTATTCAGGACTGGAGATAGGCTGGTGGTGATGGCAAATGGGTCATGTAGTGACAGCTAAATCATCTGGAATTTATTTTTGAGGCAATGAAAGAGTCCTACAACCAACTGTGGTGATGGAATTCCATATCTATAAATATTCTTAACAACATTGATTTTTAAATTGAAATATTACATGGTATGTGAGTTAAGGTCCAATAAATGGTTAAATTTTTCTAATGCAATGAATATTTGGAGACATAAACTTTGAAGAAATCCTCTTTGGGTTCTTCAATAATGTTTAAGAATGCAAAAGAGTCCTGTGACCAAAATGTCTGTGAATCACTGACCTAAATATTAATGAGCCCTGAAAAAAATTGGCATGGGTTGTGCAAATTTTGATAATCTTAAACATTTCAACTGGTATTGGTAAAAACGAAGTATTGCCAATGAGTAGACATCACTTTGGCATTTTTCAGTGAATGCAGAACATTGCCCATAGGTTCTAGTACCAGTTACCAGGTCTGTTAGTAACATATTTTCCAATTTGAGGCAATGACTTTTCTGTGAATCTCATTTTTCTTTCTGATAGTAAGGAAGTTGTACAGAAATACCTCTCAAACTACTTCCAGTTGTCAAATGCTGAAGAAATTATTGTTTCAAATTGACATGGACTTTGAAAATTAATCTCTCTAGATTTTCCTTCAACCTCCATATAACACTACAGATGTAACAATATTAACATCTTCGTTCAATGGTTTACTCTTTAATTACTCATCATTGGTCTCAAATTTAATTTACATAATAATAAGATTTCTAGCTCCATACTAACAAATTATTTTAGAAAATAATTAAGTAAAAGATCATGGTAACCAAAAGTAAAATCCAGTTTAAGTCACTGAAGAAGGAAAAATTCACATTCATTCAGAAAACGGTGATTCATTTAGTGCTTTCTGGTTGGTTAATGTCAGATTATGCCTTCAAAAGCCAGTGCAGAAGTTTGCCTTTTACGCATGTAAAATTAAACTTTAAGTAGTTAGAAGAAGCAGAACATAACTTAATTACAGGACTAATTCTGCAAAATTCTAGACTTGCTTTTTATTTATTTGGTGCAGATTTAAGTATGTTCATAACTTACAATGTGTTCGTGAAAACATATCATTTATTCACCATAACCACTTTTAAAAACAGGTATAAAATACTCATCATTTATTATATGCAGTGGAGGATATGGAAACTACAGAAGTGGACATGATTGCGTAGATCATACCTGAACTTGCACTTTCTAAACCAACTTCTGTGGTTTCTCCATCACCCACACTGTAGCCATCATCATTACTAAGGAATAAATTCTAATATACGTAATATATGTTTGAACACACAACTGTGAGAGACTCACGGGCTTCACAAAACTTACAGGCTAAATACACATACAGTGAAAATGGCTCACTTGACGTTTTGAGTTAAACCCATAAGTGTCATTTAGCAAAATGACTTGGTTTATATTTATTATATGCTATGGGTTGAATCGTGTCTCTCTAAAAGATATTAAAGTTTTAAACTCAAGAATGATTAAAATTTCAGTAGCCACCATATTTCTCTCCTTCGATGTGGAGGTAGAACTCAAAAATTTAAGAAGGCCACCACCAGTAGAAAACATTAAAGCCTGACTCAGGTCAAATCTAGGATGGAGGGGAGGGTGAAATTCTAAAATGGGTTTCATGGTCAAAAATATTTAAGAAACACTAAATTTCAGTTTTGAAATTAATATATATGAGCATTTTAAAGATTCAATGTCCTGACTTCACAAATTGCTTATAATCTTTATATCATGGTTATATGATCTGGCCCTTGTCTTCAATTCTTGTCACCTTATTTGGAAATAAGTTTTTTTGTAGATGCACAACTTAAATTGAGGTCATCAAATTAAATTGAAACTCTGGCCCTATCATTTACCTGTAGCATCACAGTGAATTCGATTACTAATTTTAAAGTGTGAAGCACTTGGGAAGACTGAGGCAGAAATATCAAAAGTGTGAGCCTAGCCTGGGCTGGAAATATCAATACAAAGGTCCTGGGTTCAATCCCCAGTACCACATTAAAATAAAGGTACCATTAGAAGGTACATTTGCCAGTCACATTAATTTTGGTCAGTTTCACCACTGTTTGTATTCACTAATTACAATATATTCCATTAATCCACACTGCAGTTTTTTATACTAGAATAGGTTAAAAGAATTAAATCACTTCATTACTTTTTTCTTACATGGGTTCACATACACACTAATCATTTATTGATGATCAGAATTACTAATACTAACTGATTCCAGAGGATGTCAAATATATAAATTTCACTTTGGAAATGTGAGAGGAATCACAATATTTATGTAATGACCAGAACAGAGTTGTCTGGCCCTTAATAGAACTAATGCCAACTGGGAAAGTGATGTGGGGTACTTTGCTTGGGCTGCTTTCCACTCAAGGAGGACTAATACAGTGATTCTTTATTGAATAAATCAGTTCAAACAATCCCTAATGCTATAGTATTATAGAATCAAAAGGAAATGAGCAAATAAGGAGACTTCTGACTAAAGAGATTCACTGAGAATTCTATTTTTCTAGTATACCAAAATTATACACCCCAAATCTTTTCCACCATACCTCTCCTGATTCATTTATATTAGAGATAAAAGCTTATGCATTAGCATTATAGGCAACTAAGTTAGATATAAATTAATATACAGTCAGAGAGGAACTGGGCCCTCGAGGAAGTACACAAACACACACACACACACACACAAATACATCAGAATTGTGGCTGAAGGAGCATCTGAAGAAAGCAAGGGCTCAAGATGAAAATGCAATGGTAGTACCAGCTGGTCCAAAAAGTCCAGATAAGCATCAGATGCTCTGGTGGGTGATCAGAGCATCTATCTATTTGTTCCTAAAGATGCCTTTATTCTTTCCATGTACCTTTGCCATGTGACTCATTTCCCTGTAAGATCATCATTGGCTAAGTGTCTATACTTGTAATTACATAGGTTTGTTGTAGTTTGACCCACATGGTATCCATGCTGTGAGTTTGCTGTATAAATTACCCCAGACCAAGGCCCTCAGTGGCCACCCCATTTAGGTCCCCTCCTGGAAATCCAGGAGCTCTTTTCCCCTTATTCCCAATAAAACTCTCCTAACTTCTTCCTTTGGGTCACAACTTCATTCCTTGATGTTGTGAGACCACAAATTCAGAACATTTGGCATCTAAGAGGTTTGGAGTTACATTTCTCCTATATCAATAGGGTAGGGTTATTGGTAAATACGCACTTTTAGTTTTTTGGTTGGGTTTACTATATGTTTTCTGAGTAAGTCTTTCTCTATTCAACTCTACTACCTAACAAATTTTTATAGCAACTGCCTATTATTCTTCTCTAATAGGACAAAGTTGTATCCTGACTGCATTTTTGTGTCTATCTTGTTCAAAGCTAAGTCATTGTGATTGTTACTTCTATGTCTCAATTTAGCTAGGCTAGTGTGCTCAGTTACTTGGTCAAAGACCAGTGGAAATATTACTGTGAGTTATTTTTTTAAAGATACAACTAACATTTAAATCAATAGATTTTGAATAAAATAGACTATTCTTTATCTTGTGGATTGCTCTCATACAATCAGTTGAAAGTCTTAAGAGAGAAGACTGAAACCCTCTGATACAGAAAGAATTCTTCCTTCCAGACTGCCATCAAAGTAGGGCTGTAATATCAATGTTAAGTTTACAGCCTGACTGGCAGATTCAGCCTGGTCAGCTCCAATAATCACATAAACTAATGTCTCTCTCTGTGTGTGCGTGTGGGTGTGTGTGAATGTGTATGTATGTATACTATGTGTATATATGTATAGATTTGGCACCCAATAAATCTTTGTTGTGAATGATAATCATTCAAATGAATGAAAAAGAAGACTCATTTCTCTTTGCTTTGACATAACAGGGATCTAAAGAAATGCATTTTCAGGTGACAACTCTGGCCTTTATTAATAGACAATAGATAAGACTATAACAAATTAATTACTGGTATAGTTTAGAACAATTATGGTAGAACTCCACTTGAAAATAAAACAAGATTTGTAAGAGTTACTATCTCTAATCCTCATTTCAATAGACACTAAAAATTAAAATAATACTTTGAAGCTTCAAAATTGGTTACCACAAGGACTTAGTATAAAGTTTTCCTTTCTTTCATATTTTTTCCTTATATTTGAATATGTATGTATATATAAATGGCTATATATGAAGATATATATACATAATCTTTCTGCCATCCCATACATGTACCACATATTTTGTATTTTTTGTTTAAAGACTAAAATGTACAAAAGGTACATAGAGATAGAATAGTCAATCTATTATAAATATACTAATATAGTTGTGTTTTGTCTTGGTTTCAAAGGATAACTGTCACATCTTATGTTCTTTGAAAACATCAGCATCAATATATTTAAATAGAACTATTGGGGCCGGTGAGATGGCTCAGCGGCGTAAGCGCCTGCCTTGCAAGCGCAAGGGCCCGAGTTCGACTCCCGGATCCCACATACGAAAAAGGGGCCGGTGATATCGCTCAGTGGCACGGGCGCCTGTTGGCGCGCGAGGTCCTGAGGTCGACCCCCGGTACCCACAATAAAATAAATAAATAAATAAATAAATAAATAGAACTATTGGTTAGTTTCCTTTCCCCCTTCCTCCTAGAATGGCTTTAAATAAAATAGCCTTGAGTCCATGTGTATGAAATAATAACTAATTTTAGGATATAATTCAGGACACAGAAGCGGGGGAAGTAAAGCAGGGGAAAATGATATGATAGTACATATTCTCCACATCAGAGGGTGGCTACTTATTTTTTAAAAATGCACTGATGCCAAGGGTAGTCAAGTGGTAGCTCTTTGTACTTAATGCCAAGGAAATATGCAGATGCTTCTTGAATTATGATGGGGTTATATACCAATAAACCCACTGTATGCCAAAAATATCTTAAGTCAAAAACACATTGAATGCACCTAATGTACTAAATATTGAAATTTAGTGACATTGCACACTGTAGAGAGTTGGCTGTTTGCCCTTTTCTCACATGGTTTATGAGAGCTAAAGTGTGCTGCCACCATCCAGCATCACAAGACAATATCATAAGGCATATTACCAGCCTGAGACAAGATAAGAGTTCATTCAACACTCAAACTACTTTGTGATATCAAAACTCTTAAGTTGAATTATGGTTAGTGGGACTCAATCTGTATTTAAACACAGTAAAATAAGAACCTCTAAATGAATACTTGTGCATACTGTTTTGCTTCACTAAGCATTTTTATAAGTTATGTTTTCTGAACTTCAGAAGTTGAGATTCTACTTTGGAAACTAGTGACATAGACTGACGTGTCTTTAATTTGTGTCCACAAACTGGATACAATATTTCCTCTATGATGATGAACTTGGTTTTGGGAAAAAGAAAATATCTGGTTTTAATGATATAAAATATGGATGGCCGACTAGTCAATAAAAATGAATTGTATTTATAAAATAGTGACATTACTTTTCTAAGTTGGTGGACAAAGTTTCTAGCAAGAAATCTCTGGTATGTTTTGGATATCACAAAGAACAAAATAATTATAATATGACTTTGGGACTTAGGTATATTTAGTGTGCTTTCTACTTAACAATATTATTCCCATAATAATCTTGACAATAATCTCTAAATATTTTTGTGGTTACTTCATCTACTTTCTCCTCATTTCATTTTATAGAGTACTGGTTAATATAATTTCTTAAAATTAACTCTTAGATATAGGGAACTGATGTAAAAGTAGAAAGACATTTACACAAAAGAGATGTAGATACCTTTCCTTCCCATGTAATTATGATGTACTCAATTTCTTTCATGAGTAACTTATCTTGGTGGTATTTCGTGACCTAGATATATAAATATGTCCATGTGCCCTATGATGTAACATTTTTTGGAAAATGAAGAACAGTTTCTTTAGCATGGTTAGTAAAGATGAATTTTAGCACTCTATACTTGACTTCATAAACCTTTCAGGAAAACTAATTGGAACTTCGATAAAATAGTATAACTAGCCTCTGATAAATCTATTCTTCAAATGAGGGAATATGAGAAAAAGATTCTGTCATTTCCTGATCTGTTTGATTTTTATATCAAAGATAAAACTCAAACAGGGTTTTAGTGTAAATTATTTTCTTAAATCCTACCCAATATTTTAATTTTAAAATGTCCTAATTGGCTTGTCATAGAGGAAACTGAAATAACATATAGCCTTATTAAGATGGTGGTATACCACTGAGTAATTAACTACATGACCTTCTATGTAGTTTCCTAAATTATGTCTCACAATTCTTGGCAGATTTACATGTAATTCTGGAAAGTGATATCTAATAATAAAGTAAGAAATCAGAAAAAAATGATTAAAACTTGTGCTTTTGTAATTTATTACCAGTGTGAATTTAGGAGAATTTATTATATCTCTTTTGAGTGTTAGTTTTCTTATCTATGTCAGAAAATAATAAGATTTTTCTAAAATAGAATTTTTCCTCTTTTGCATGACTGACATTTGGGGCCAGAAAATTTCTTGGTTGTGGAGAGCTGTCCTGTGCATGGTAGGATGACGACCAACTTCTCTGGCCTCTACTTGCCAGAGGCAAGTCTCATTCTCCCACAGGTGTGACAATGAAAAACGTGTCCAGACATTGACAAATTCCCCATGGTGGAAAACAATTGCCTCCAGTTGAGAACAACTGTTCTAAAGAGTAGTTGTCAAGGCTTGTTTAAATGTTTACTCACAATGAAAGTCTACTATGCGTTAGGCTCTGGGACACCAGGGCATGTATATATACACACAGGCCTCAACCATGGAAAACGTCTAACCCAGGGAATCAAAGCCAATATTAAAAACACACATGTCCAGCCATGGCTGGCATCCAATAAATACTCAGTAAATATTTGTTAATATATTTATGTCTTTTCACAATAAAGACATGTATTGGATTTGTGTAGTGATTCACTCTGTTAAACTAATGTTATGGGAGGCCATTGTTTTGGACTGAGCTCTTAGACTAGACCCCAACAGACCAGACAAATGAAAGTGTAGTCAGTTATGCTAAATGCCACATGATCAAACTGAAAAGTTGAAGAAACAAATCCCCAAACACATCAGTTTTTGCTAAAAATGGGAGATTCTATTCTACTTCAGTCAACTGAGCAAGGAAAACCTCACTGCTTCAACCCTTACAAAAAAGTAATTAGATATTAACCCATCAGATTTTTTATTGTTTCTGTGTTCAGACCTTACATTATCCACTGTCTGGCTACTGCAAAGATGGGGGAGTGTCATCATGTCTTATAAAATGGAGGCTGCCTCATTCATGACTTGCAAATTAGAGCTCACTAGATCTATAGCTAAATGTATTGTAATTTTATTTCACCTTTTAACAACTAAAAAGGGATAAATGAATTATATTTAACATAATATTTCAATGCCTGATATTATATAAAGTAAAATACCAAACACTAAATGAAGCCCGGTTCAGAGGCGCATGCCCATAACCCCAGTACTGGAGTTTGAGGTCAGCTTGGACTACATAATGAGTTAAAGACCAGCCTAAACTGCACAGTGAGACCCTATCTCAGAAAACTAAAATCAAAACAAAACATACACACACACAAAAGAAAAACAAAAACATGAGAAATAAACACTAAATGATGATGTATAGACTAGATGAAGAAAATTCTCTTCTGAACTTCCAGTCTTGAATCACTTGCTAGGACTCTAGGGTAAGTATGCATGTATTTAAAATCTGAGGTAGAATGTAGTAGGTGCCACATGAGCTCTTCAGTCAAAGTGCCAAGAGAGTTCAGAGGCAGAAGTACCAACATCTAGCTTGGAAGTGATAGCTACAACATCAGAGAACCTTTGTGGAGTTATATTTCACTGCACTGAAAAATGATAATTCTTACTTTTTCCTGTTTGCTTTAAGACATTTCATAGTACACAAATACCAAGCTTTGAATTCTTTACTATTTCTGATCTAAAATAACCAAATAAAGGCTATTTTAAAATATGAATTAAGCTCATTTGAAATAATTCATGTGATTTAAATGTGCTTAGTTTTCTTAGTACTAAAGAACAGTTTATAAAATTAAGTATGATAGTTTTACACCATTATTCTAGACAAATAAATAGGTATATAAATTTGCATGTAAATTTATTATGTGTTTTTAACCACAGTCTTCAAATACATAAATGTATGTAAATATATATGCTATATGTGAGCAATAATGAAATATATATAAATTTAGATATAACTTACATATAAATTTATTATATATACTTGTATATTTTGACCATATTCCTAGGAGATATACAGATATAGATATGGATAGAGCCTGGACAGGGACACTACCAGTTTGAATAAGCCCACTTGCCATCTCAGAAAAATGTAGGTTTCGTTTTAGTAGGTCACAGAGGATATGTTAAGCAGGTTACAAACAGTCCTCTGAGAACATGTAAGCATATTATAAAGGACCGAGAAGACACATCAGCCCACCCCTGTAATGGGTAATTCACCCTCAAAAACATTGGGAGACAATCCCTTCATCTGTCTCCTTTGTAATCTTTCCAAATTGCAACTAAAAAGAGACATTAAGCCAAAAATTTTGATCATTTTCTCCAATTCTGTGTGGCCCCAGTAGAGAATCAATAACAGGTCGGGCTGGCCAGCTGAGGGTACTTTCAATATCCAAATTGTCTAAGACTTTGATAACTTACTCCAGAGGAATGGCAAATGCTGAGGTTCCATATATCCGAGCCTTTTTTACTCTCCACAAGCAACATTTCCTCTGTCCTACTCTTTCCTCTCTCCAAATTCTTCTTGCTGCACAAAAACAACCTAAAAATCCTTATTCCCTCAAAAATTCCTATTCCCACTCTCAACTCAACAACAACAGGCCTTTAACCACCTCTTTCCTCTATTGAGGAATTTGATCCCTCTGATGGTCCCCTGCCCTATCGCCTTCCATTTCCTCAAAACCCTCAACCAGACTCATAATCTGCCCAACCTGCAGCCACTCTTTCCTCTGAGCTCTCCTCCTCTTCAACATCCAGCAGCCTGCCCACCTCCTCTGGCTCAGCCTCCTCATCAACCCCACCCTTTTATCCCTCTCAAACAGCCTCTCACACTCTTTCTTTCCACCTGATACCTCCCCAAAACTCTTCTCATATCATCCTACCCCTCCTTGAGGCAGCAGGTATAGAGAGGGCCATTTGCATTCACTCTTCTGTCTCAATTTCTGATCTAGAACATTTCCAAACAAAGAATGGGGTCCTTCTCAGAAAATTCCAATAAATTCTGCAAACAATTCCTCCTACTCACTCAAATTACAACCTCACTTGGAAAGATATTTAGCTTATCCTTTTGTCCACCCATACTACATGAGTAAAGGTAGCAAATTTAGTAGGTAGCTGAAAACTATGACAATGTGCTCCACCACCAGCACCTTGACAAGCATGCTGAGGCAGCACAAACAGTCCCTGGCCTAAACCCCTGAGAACCCAAGTGGACATATCAACTTGACGACTCTGATAGAAGAGATAGTGATCATAAGATCACTTGCCTCCTGGCAGGAATGGAAAAAAGATTAAAAAAAAAAGGTCAACTATGAGTGTCTCAGAGAAATCACCCAGGGGGTAGATGAAAATCCAGCCCTCTTTATGAACCACCTTTCAGAGACCATCATTAAATATACAAACACCCACCCTAACTCCCGTGAAGGTCTAATTCTTCTATACTTCATCTCCCAATCTTATCCAGATATCCACAAAAACTCCAATAATTAGAGCACAGATGCCAAACACCATAGAAGGACCTTGCAGATATTGCCTTTAAAGCTTCAACAACCAAGATGAGGAACATATTAACTCTAAAAGAAAAACAGACTAAAATATCAAATCCTGGCCTTGGTAGTTTGACCCCATCCAAAAAACCTGCCAAGGTGCCAACTTATACCACCTAGCAACTGTTTTCACTGTGACAATCAGGGCCACTGGGCAAAAGCTTTCCCTAATTCCAGGCCTCCTACAAAGGCACGTCCAAACTTCAGACAGTGGAGTCACCAGAAAATGGATTGCTTCTGACTAAGTCAGCTCTTCCCCTAAATTCTCGCCCCTCCAGCCAACCTGACACATCTGGAGAAGACCTGGGAGCCTTCATGGCCTTATCTTCAGCTGCCAATTGACATGGCCCAGACTCCAAGGACCCCTGCATGACATATCAATAGATCCACATGTAACAATAATGGTGGTGGGAAGACAGGTGTCCTTTATAAGTGCCCCCCTTCCAATTAGTCCAAGATCTCCAAAAGATTAACAAAGCTGTTGTTCCTGTTCACCCAGTGGTCCCCAACCCCTGCACCTTCCTCTCCAATATACCCCCTAATACTCAATACTTTACTCTTTCAGACCTCAAAGACGCCTTTTTTACTATTCCTCTCAGCCCTGATTCCCAACAACTTTTTGTCTTTACCTGGAAAGACCCCATATCTCTGCTCCCCCAACAATTCACGTTGACAGTACTTCCCCCAGGGATTTCAGGATAGCATCCACTTCTTTGGCCAAGCATTACAAAAGGACCTTCAGTCTCCTGACCTTAACCCCCACTGCCTGCTCCAATATGTCAATGACCTTTTGCTTCCCAGCCCCTTGAAAAATGACTCTGTCTCACACTATCTCCCTTCTTAAATTCTTGGGGAACAGAACACCTTGTCTCAGAACACAAAGCCTACCTGGTGCAACAAGAGGTCATTTACCTTGGCCTTCACCTCACCCCTACTGTTACATGGTAGCCTGCTTCTAAAGTGACTCGAAATTAAACGTTACTAGGTTCTGGGTTGCTTGTCTCTCCTTCTGGAGTTAGATTCCAGGTTCTCATCTTGAACAAAGACTTGAACTAAATGAGCAAAAAGCAGTGGCAAAGTTTATTTGAGAAAGTGAAAGTGAAGAGCAAGGGAGGAACTGGCTCTGCAGAGTGAGTTTGGACTGAATAAGAAGGAAAAAACAAGATAAAAGCACTCCTCAGATAAAGCAGGCTGGGCTACCATGAGGAAAATCCACAATAGCAAGTTTTTCTTGTGGTGCCTCTTTTTATGCTGTCCAAATCTCAAGGAAATCCATAAGAATTTTTACATACAGGTTCTAAAAGGCGGTGCTGGGATCCCACCCCTCAGAATGACATCTGGTCTAGGCCATTTCATTGAGAATCTGCTCGAGTTCTCACAGGAAGTCCACGTGCAGGACTTTGGGGATGGTTCTGCACATGTGTCTTGGGTCTTAAAATTCACAGATCATGCTTACTTCTCCAGCCAGCTTTGCCATGTGTTACTCTCCTATCTCACTACCATTCCCTGCGTAAACCCCTCCCAAAAGACAATCTTCCTTTCCCCACCACAAAACGAGATCTCCTGTCCTTCCTGGGGCTTCTTAGCCATTTTAGGTTTTGGATCCCAAATTCCTCCCTCATTGCAAAACTCTTCTATGAGGTTTCCATAGAGATACCAGAAAAAAAGTGCAGAAACAGATTTAATTCCCATTTTCTTTTGGGTCCTCAAGTAGGCATTCCTTAAGCCTCCCACTTTGGCCTTACCCAATCTTAATAACTTTTCTATTTTTAACCAGCAAGAAGGGACAAGCATTAGGGCTACTCATGCAAACAGCTGGAGACTCCCTCTAGCCTGTGGCCTCTGAGTCTCTTTCTATGAGTCTCCTGTGAGACAGCTTCATGAGTCCCTCTCTTCATAACTTTGCCCATTTCTTGGCTATCCTAATAGATGAATTCTCCCATTCTTTGTCCTCTCCCTTCCTAGACACCATAATCCAAGGCGTATGGCCACAAGGACTCTCAGACTTCTCCCCAGAAAGAATCACGCACCTTTCTTCCTGTGTTCTCCTCCTCTGATCATTTCTTTCTCAATATTACTCTTCCTCTTAACCCCTAACACCACAACACAAACCCATCCTAGATACCTCAATTGGACGCTCTCACAGGGCTAACATCATCCAAATCTTTAACGGACCCATCCAACCACCCTGCTGGGTCTGCCTCCATCCTTCCCAGATAGCTGACTCTGTAATCCCTGCTCACCTAGGAACATGGTTAAACACCTCTGTTAGGCTACACTTCACTGAGACTGCCAGTCCGAGGGGCACAGCCCTAGCTGAAGGATCTGATGTTAGACTCCTAGGGGCACTGAAGAGTATCAGATAGGCCTTAAGGCTCACTGACTGCTGCAGCGAGCCATAACTGGCTCCTTCCAACATGGACTCCATTTAACCCAATCTGTTTCTCTCTGCATTTCTCAATCCAAACAAGATCACTTTACCCCAGTTGGCTCTTTAGACCTCTTCCTCTGCAAAGCTACTATCCATTTCCTCCCACCTTCTGATCACTACAACTTTAACCATCTAGGAACCCTTTTATAGCTTCCTGGGTACACTTCCTGCCAGAGCAGTCTAAACACTACCACATCTGAATATTGCCAAGACAGGGGGAATAGACATCCTGAAAGACACACCCCTAGCCAATGGAAGTGCCCCAAAATGGAAATACTTCAATACATCTGATGGCAGTCTTCCTAAACCAAAAATTCACCATTCTTAGCCAAGAGGCTCCCACAGTATTACAATCAGCCTCACTCCTTTCCCTTTCCACAGCTGCAACTTTTAGCTCCTCCTTTCATATATGGCACAAATGACATTTGTCAGTATGACATTTACTTCCTGACCTAACCTCAGACCAACTCCCTCTGCCTTGATTTGATCTCTTGGGGTGCCTTTCCCTAGAGATGGTCAACTTCTGGGTCTGCAGAGATATGGGATACATTTGCTTACCTGCCAACCGGACCAGAACATGTATATAAGGCCTCCTCCCTCCCATCCTTTCCTTAGCAACTGTTAATCTATCCATCCCTATCTCCCCCATAACCCATGTCAGGGCACAGTGCACCATACAGTTAGTCCCCTTAATGTTCACCCTGGGAATAATCACGGGAAGTGGAACAGGCATTGGGGCACTAGGAATCTCTCAGAGTTCACTAAGCTGTCAGAAGAATTCACAGAGGGACTCAAAGAAGTCTCCAACCAATTGGGGCACTTGCAAGATCAAATAGACTCCCAGGCCACATCTGTCCTGCAAAACTGTAGAGATCTTGATCTCCTGTCAGCTTCACAGGGCAGCATACGTGCTCTACTCCAAAAACAATGCTGCTTTTACACTAACAAATCCCATCTTGTTAGAGATGGGATAAAACACCTTTGTGAAAGGGCTTCCAAACTCCTTGAAGGTTCTTCCAATGGTCTGTTTCCACTTCTTCATTGTCTCCTGTCCCTCATCACCCCCTTAGTGTTTATTATTCTTTTCCTTCTTTTTCTTCCTTGTATAATTAATCTATTCCAAAGGTTTTTTTCAGGAACAAATAGTGGCCATCTCCCAGGCAACTACTCAAGAACACCTCCAAACAGACTTCATTCTCCAAAACATTAAAAAAAGCCAAAAAAAAAAAAAAAAAGCCAAACAAAACAAAAACAAAAACAAAAAACTGTTTTTGCTCCTTTCAGCAAGAAGTAGCCAAGAAAAGAACAGCAACTCAAGTTCCTATGCTCCTTTAACTCCAGGAATGATAGAGGCTGGACAGGGACACAGCCAATTTGAATGAACCCATCTGCCATCTCAGAGAAACAAAGGCTTCTTGTTACTTAGGTCACAGAGGACATGCCGGCATGTTATAGAAAACATAGAGGACATATCAGTCCATTTCTCCAACCCAGACCCTCAAAAGTCCACCAAAAAATGCTAAAAAGAAGTCCTTTTAGCCTGTAAGAGACACTTTCTCTGTTCTGCTCACACAGAGAGGTCCCTCTCAGATTTAGCAATAAACTTGCTTGGACTGTTGAGTTTGCATTCTCCTCTCTCTTTTCCGATTAGATAGATAGAGATAGAGGTAGAGGTAGAGGTAGAGGTAGAGATAGAGATAGAGATGATAGAGATAGAGACAGAGACATAGACAGAGACAGAGACAGAGATAGAGATAGAGATAGAGATAGAGATAGAGATAGAGATAGAGATAGATTTACTTTGGTCCTAATTTTTTTATGAAACTATCTGTTCTCCCTACTCGACTCATGTGGTTTAGATGGAGTCAATCTTAATCTTGGGTAAAAGGGTTAAATACATAACTTTTAGCTCACCCATCAGAATATTCTATCCCCCACAACCTTGGTAGTAAGTTTAGAAGTGCATAGAAAGTCAAGAATGATCCAGTGAATTTTATTTTATTTTTATTTTTATTTTTTTTTGTGGGTACCGGGGGGTCAACCTCAGGACCTCGTGCGCCAGCAGGCGCCCGTGCCGCTGAGCGATATCACCGGCCCCTTTTTCGTATGTGGGATCCGGGAGTCGAACTCGGGCCCTCGCGCTTGCAAGGCAGGCGCTTACGCCGCTGAGCCATCTCACCGGCCCAGTGAATTTTAACCTCATGAAATTTGCTAGAAATTTTAGAGGAAATTTTTCTCTTTTTCTTGCAGTAGGTATATAGTATGTCTAAAGACACTGCCCAGGAATAGTCCCAGTGGAGTTTAAAGCAGAGGCAAGAGCTGCAGGAAAAAACAGCCTCCTGATCTTACAGAGATGGCATAAATCCTGGATTTAGTATTACCTGAATGGAAGTTATTTCAGTCCTGTGAAGCAATAAATTACCATTTATGTTTGAGTTGGGATTTTGTATTTTGCAATTAATAAATATGCTAATTACATAAAACTTTTGCCTAAATTAGTCACTTTTAAACATATACAATGTCATGATTTGATGACACTCCAATTTTTTTAAAAAACCTAAAGTGAATATTGATGATACCAAATCTTTATTGAATGAACGAACAAGTGACAATTGTAAATGAAAAGGTGAAAATTACTAAAACAAGCAATAAGCTTTTCAAGCATGATAGATCACATTTTATTAAAGTCTTTGAAATTGTAGCCCTCAAATGACCACATACAATATCAGGATTATGGAACTTTATTTCCTCCCACTTGTTCCTTTTTTGACTGCAAAGTTAATAAATTTGTACGTTATTTTCTATATTTTGCATGATAATGACAGTGACACTTGAAATGACCACATTAGTTCTTCCTCAGCTTTTCTCATTAAAGATTCTTCACAGGAAAAACAATCCCAGGGCTTTTAGGAACTGATTTATCATCCTTTCTTACATGTCAATAGGTTATCCTTGCTGAAAAAGGTCTTTCGATTCTTCCTTGCATTTAAATCTAAATTAAGTCAAATAGCTTCTACTACGACAGGCTGCTTACAACATTGCTGCAAATCTGTAAAACAGAGACCATATGTTTGGTGTTTTAGAAATGTTCCTATTTTTATATGATAGCTTTACATGATAAAAGCCCAATACATACCCAAAAGAGGAGGCCAAATTTCATTCTATCCCAGATCAGCGAGACAGATTTCATTTAGATGACAGTCAGTCACTTACAGAACTCAATCTCTGAGTTCAGCTGGGGGATACGGCAAGAAGCTGTTGACCTTAAAGATAATTATATAACATGTTGTTCCATTTCTCAGAGATGTTTAAAGTACTGGGGGAGCAGAATTTTAGCGATGATTCATCATTAGAACTGCTGGATTAATTGCAATTTGTTAGTGCAACTTCTCAAAGGTATTAACTGTTGGGTATATTATATTACAGAGACAAACAGTCTTTCTCAGTGTTGGGAAGGCATAATACAAAATGTGTACATTCTGATGCTTAAAATGCTATAATATAGTCTGGTTAATTAAAGAATACCGAGTAGTGTTGTCACTGGACTGGGTCTGAGAGGTTCCCAAAGCTGAAATTAGGAACATAACCCACCCCTTTATAGAATGAGTGTGCAGGCTTGCTGACAACAGTTATGCAAGAAAAGTTTTCAAGATGCATCAGTAAGAGGCACAGGAACAGTTTGTTAGGGAGAGGTTTAGGATTAACTCAAGAGTGAAGGATGAGCCCTCAGAGAAATGAGACAATTTACCACCTGGAACTGGGAATATTTATGTGTTTTTGGCATTGGAAATTGGTGGAATTTGATAATCTATAGCCTTGGTCTTGATCTAGAGCGTGGAGAGAATGGCCTACCCATAGTAAAATAATCTTTATATGTTTTGGTGGCGGCCTAATTTATAGGTGAAAAGATAGTTTATTCGCAGGTGAAAGAGGACCATTTGCAAATAATGAGAATGGCCAAACCACCTACAAATGAAAGGAATTGCCTGGGCTTCTTGTGTTGTGGGAGAAGAGAAACAAATAAAACATAAACTGGGCTTTTGTCCTGAAGCTAGAGTTTTCATTAAAAAAAAAAAATGTTTTCCCTTGTTTCCTTTTTGTCTCGTTTTTATTCCTTTCATTCTACCTCGATGTTTCTATTTTTTTCTTCATTCCTTTTTATGACATCCATGTGAAGTAGGAGATTATGGTAGGTAGTCATGACCAGTCATCTGGGTAAGTGGATGTGACCTGTCAATCACTGAGATCCAGGACATGTGCCCAAGCCCTGCACATGGGACCAATCAAAAAGTGCTATCTTCAATTCTTGCAAGAAATCAAGCAGATTTTTAATAGTACAGCCTAGATCTGATGTCATCTTGAAGTATGGAAGATACAAAAGTTGGTGGCCATTAATCTCATGGCCACCATGCTCTCTCTCTCTGTGCACCATACTTCTTTTCCTACTCACACTCACACTCACTCTGCAGAACATATTTCTTTCCCTAACTTTAATAGTTTTAATAAATATAAAATCTTACTACTGGGCCGGTGATATAGCTCAACGGCATAAGCGCCTGCTTGGCAAGTGAGAGGTCCTGAGTTCGACTCCCAGGCCCACATACAAAAAAAAAAAAAAAACCTTACTACCTTTATTGCTTGTCTTATCTTGACTGTTAAAGGTGGCACATGAGGAAATACCGGAGACACAGGCTCATGTGGGGGAAAGGCTGCATTTAATTCCGTTTAGGTACAGGCAGGTTGAAATCAGAATGATCTCAACAGGTGATCTGGAGAAGAGATTGAGTAAATACAAGGTTTGGGGATGGAGTTTATAATCACAAGGAATCTGGATGGAATGTATGGGATCAAAGTTCTAAGGACAGTCAGCACGGATGCGTGGACACTACTGGACATTCTGGCATCCAGTAGATCACATGTCCAGTCCTAAATTTCTTCATGGCAATCTGTTCTGTTTGCTGAGGGCAGCATGGTTCTTTTAGGGGATTCCTTTGTTTGTAGGGGGCAGTATGTTTTATTGTGAAGGTCTTTCTCAGGTCAGTCCTCATATTCCTGTCTTTTTGTTGCTATATACAGAGAGGAGCAGGAAAATGGGTGGTGTTTCTCATGGCTACATTGGGCATTACAAATGGGGTGGCATGGGCAGCCTAATTGGGAGAGAAATTTTGGGGAACAGGGCTGTGTCAAGGAGTGGTCAGAACCAGCATTTGCTTGTTGGTAATCACTTGCACATGATCCTGTAAAAACTGAGAAAAATCTGAGGCGGCATGGCCCAAAGAGAAGGAGGAGGATAATGCAAACAAGAGGTACAGCTAGTGGAGGAAGCCCTGAGGCCCAGCCCCAAATATCAGTCCAAGAGTCGGACAGGAACTGTTTAATTTCTGAAGTCTTTTCTGCCAGTCTTTTGACTGTGTCCCATACGATACCTAACTGGTTGGTGTAAAAGCAACATTTTTCCCCACGGAAGATGTATAACCCAGCAATAGGGCATCCTGAAGAAGGGCTTTAATGAGTGTAATGTTAATGATTGAAGAAGACTCTCAGGAGGTGAGAAATCCTCTTTCTGCCCAGATGGCAGTGTGATTATGCAATGCATGGGATGTGTACCTTGAATCTGTATAGATATTAACTTGTATGCCCTTAGCTAGTGTGAGGGCACAGGTCACAATTAGTTCAGCCTGCTGAGAAGTGGTGGACGGAGGGAGGGCTGCAGCTTCTATGATAGAATCCTGGGTGATAGTGTAAGCTGCCCAGGCAAGGGAGTTGGGATAGGCTTATATGATCTTCCGTCAATAAACCAGAGGTGGTCAGGGTTGGGAAGGGGGAGGGTGGAGTTGTGTGGGAAAGGGGAGGTCGCTAAGTGAATTCGAGATACACAGTTGTGTGGTTTTGGCCCTTTAAGGGGAGGTGGGTTAATGAAGTGAGAGGCCATGTTGAAGTCAGGGCCCAAGACGATGGTAACCATGGGAGTTTCTATGAAAAGTGCATAGAGCTGAAGTAGGTGAGGGGCAGAGAGAAAGTGTGAAAGGTGGGATGAAGACATAAATCCCTGAAGATTATGGGAAGAGTAAAGGGTGAAGGGTGCATATCTAGTGATTTTAAGTGCCTCTAACAGCATCAGGGCTGCTGCAGCAGCAGCACACAGGCACAGCAACCAGACTAAGACAGTGGGATCAAAGCTGTTTGGACAGGAACATAATAGGACATGGGCTTGGGCCCTGTGACAGAACTCCTCCTGCACATCCCCTGTGTCCAGTTGTATGAAGATTGAAGGGTTGGGTGGGGTCTGGAAGGGCTAAGAAAGGTGGCGTTTTTAGAGCTTCTTTTAAGGTCTGAAGGGATGAGTGAGGAAAGGTCTTGTGATCAATCCAAGGGCTCAGTGCACTCTCCCTTTACAAGTTTATAGAGGGATTTAATGAGAAGGGAAAAGCCAAGAACCAGAGGCAAAAGTATCCTATTATGCCTAGAAATGAGAGGAACTGTGATTTGGTAGTGGGAGTTGGAATCTGGGAGATCAAGTGCACATAGTCTGGAGGTACGGCTCAGGTATGTTTGTGGAAAATGATGCCCAGGTAGGTGACTGATAAGAAAGAGATTTGGGCCTTAGAGGGAGAGACACGATATCCCTTGGAATCTAGATGCTGCAATAGTAAGAGAGTGTCCTTACAGGCTGACTGGTAGGAGGGGCTGTGGAAAAGGAAGTCTCGTGCATACTGTATAAGGTGAGAGGAGAGGAGATGAAAGGAAAGTAAATTACAAGCAAAGATAAGTAAATTACGTGACTGAAATAGTGGGGGCTGTCCTGGAAGCCCAGAGGCAAAGCAGTCTAGGTTAATTGCTGGGACTGGCAAGCCATACACTGAGCTAAATTTTCATCCCTGTTCTAAGTGGTTTCCTTTAGCTTATCAAAATTAACTGCCTTATGGGCTGTCCTGTGAAGTCCCTCTACTAAGTAAGAAACCATGTGGTCTTGGCTTGCTATGTCCTCAGATTCTACCTGGTAGTTCCAGTTTGGGTTTTCCCAGGGTACAGCTCCAGTGCCCACCAGAAGGTCAGCCTGAAGGAGGTGTTGTTCATCTCCATAGGACTCGGCCAGGTAGATCACTCATTCTTGCTCTTCTGAAGGGAGAGTGGAGCCAAGGATCACATTTACATCAGTCCAGGTTAAGTCATATGACTAAATTAGGTATCAAAACTCTTGGATATATTGGGTGGGATCTGTGGAGGAGCACAGTGTCTGTCAAAGAGAAAAGAACATGGACTCTAACTATCCCTTCTTCTCCTGGCACCTCCTGGAGTGGAACTGGGGTGCAGGAGCTATGGTTTTGGGGCCAAACTGCAATCCAGAGTGGGGATTGCAGTTTGGGGTGGGGTGGAGTTTGGTGTAGTATATGGAGGAGGATTAGAGTCAAGGGGAAGTGCCACACAAATAGAGAGTACAGTTACTGGATCGGCAGGCGGTCCTTCAGGAGAGGAGGGAGTGGCTGCAGCAGTGGGAAGCTCTGGGAAGAAAGGAGAGGAAGCTGCAGCAGTGGGAGGCTCCAGAGGAAGAGGAGCAGCTGCAGCAGCAGGAGGTTTCAGACACTGCCAAGGGAGGGCAAGATCAGTTGGATCTGTTGTCAGAGAGAAGTCCATGTCTAGTGCAGTGGGTATAGATGGGAGGGAAAGAAGAATTTGAGAGGGATCACATGAGGTGCACAAAGTGGGAATATTACAGAGTGTAAAGAATGCCTGAATATAAGCCAATTCTGACCCTTTGCTCTGCCTCCGGCAGTAATTGTCTAAGTACCATAGAATAGAGAAATCAAAAGTGCCATTTTCTGGTGGGATGAGCCATTGTCCAGTTGTATTGTGGCCATATGGTGTTGCAGAAGAATATTAGATGCTTGGGCTTCAGACTGAGAAGGGAGGGAGAGGCTTCAGATTTTTTAAGAGACAGGCTAAGGGGGAGGAAAGAGGAAATAGGATGAGGAAGTTTCCCCATGGAGAGCAGAAAGAGGTAACTGTCGAGCCTGGCATGACAAAATGAGGGGGCGACAGGTCCCCAAAGGAACATCTTCAGTTGGGACTTAAGGCCATAATGGAGCATGGGTAAGTGATCAAGGTAGTCATCATTGCCATTGATCAATCACCAAGTGGAGACAATCTCCCTGGGGGGTATTTTTCATGACTAGCACTAGGTTTACAGAGATGGAAAACAGGGCAAGCCTCTCTTTGTCAGGGTGGGAGGTGAGGGGGGAGAACAGAACTAGGGAGCAGCAGTAACAATGGAGAGGGAGAAGGTTTTAAAGGTGCAGAAAGGGTTAAAAGTGCAGAACTAAGGAGCAGTGGCCAGCAGTGGTGGTGGTGGGGTCTTAAATGTGCACGGAGTTTTAGAAGCTCAGAGCAGGAGAGAGTGCTTATGAGATCTGAAGTGCTCAGTGGGGCAGGAGCTGGGGAACTGCCTGGAGCACTGAAGAGAGATCTGGGAAGCCAATATCACTGATGTGGCCTCGATGGGAAAAGGCTCAAGATAGGGTGGAAGACCCTCTAAAGAAAGCCCCCCCCCCCCATTTTGAGCATCAAAATGTTAAAGGCAGCACATGAGGAAACACTGGAGACAGGCTCATGAAGGGGAAAGCTGGATTTAATTCCGTTTAGGTACAGACAAGCTAAAATCAGACTGATATCAGCAGGTGGTCTAGAGAAGGAATCGAGTAAATACAGGGTTTGGGGTGGAGTTTATAATCTCATGGAATCTGGATGGAATGCGCGGGGTCAAAGTTCTAAGGACAGTCAGCACAGATGTGTGGACACTGCTGGACATTCTGGCATCCAGGAGATTGTATGTCCAGTCCTAAATTTCTTTATGGCCATCAGTTCTGTTTGCTGAGGGCAGCATGGTCCTTTTAGTGGATTCCTGTTGTTCGTAAAGGGCAGTGTGTTTTATTGTAAAAGTGTCTCAGGTCAGGCCTGACATTGACCAATTCTTTGTTCAGGACAGTGAGAGCCTAGGAGTCCTCAGCCCCCCAGAGCCTTAGGAACACATCTATTCATTTCTTTTATTTATTCAGTGTACATATTCAGCAACTAAATGTTCACTATGTGCCATGTATTGTCACAGGTTCTGAGGGTATGAGTAAGAATAAGCCCAAGAATCTGGGTTCGAGGAGTGATAATTTGACTAGAACAATAGTCATAAAGAACTAAATATACTATAAAGTTCTATAGGCTACCATACAGCAATGATGGCAAAACATTTAGAGCTTTCAGTGATACAAATAGCCTGCTATGTCACAGGTGCCATAGGTTTGCCACCACTGCTGTGCAGGGATACAAGGAAAAATTATGCTACAACCAAAGAGAGGAAGACCAGTTGGACTGAGGATTGTGAGGCGGAGGAGGAAGGAGTCAAGAAAATCTTTAGTGGGCCGGTGAGATGGCTCAGCGGCACAAGCACCTGCCTGGCAAGCAAGAGGTCCTGAGTTTGACTCCCGGTACCCACATTAAAAAAGAAAAAAAAAAAAAAAAAGAAAATCTTTAGAGAAGAAATTATATTTTATGGGGAAAGAAACACTGTTTTCTTACTTATTGCTGGGTTCATGGATCAGATTCCTGTAACAAAAGACAGACAACTGGGAGAAAACACATACACTTGTTTATATAAGTTACGCCACACAGGAGCCTTGGGAAGTGAGGACTTAAAAGAAAACAGGAAGCCTGTGTAAAGTTTAACTAATTTGATGAAAAAGTGAATAGCCATGGAGAAGTAGGATTTCAGAAATACAGTATGATCTCACAGTAGTAAACTGGGCAGACTTAGCGAAACATGTTTGTTGGTTTTTTCAGATTTTTCACTGTATCTCTCTATCTTCAGAGAAGGGTATTCCTTTCCTCTGTACCTAGAGAGGGTATCCATGGAATGAGAGTCTTGAGAACTGCTTCCAGGAAAGTTCAGAGAAAACTTCTTGGATGTAATGACTTGTTCTGAGAGTAACCTTCCTACTTCTGCTATTTTCTCTGATCCCAAGAGCCATATTTGGGGGTAGTGTGCTTTGTACTCCCTCTATATCTCAGCTTGTCCCTGAAGTTTTGAGGAATGCCCTAAGTTCAGAGAAAGGATAGGTCACAGCCTGCTGGATACATGAGATGGCATTGAAGACAACCTTAAAAAAAAAAAAAAGGGTTGAAAGTAAGTCTACAAAGATAGGATAACGGGAAATTCAGGCCAGATCAGAGGAGTCGAGAAAGGATTGAATCTATATCGCAAAACTTCCATTTTGACAGGTCATGGAGTTTGTGCCATATAACAGCAGAAACTGAGAGGAAAGGCTGCCCTGAGACCAGTTGATGAAAGACATTCAATGCTTTTTGAGGTAGTCCTCAAGGACCGGGAAGGACAGGAGGACCAGGGTGTGGCATGTACCTTTAATCCGAGGATTCTGGGAGGCTCAAACAGGAGGATCAGGAGTTCCAGTCCAGCCTGAGCAACTCAGCAATTTAGCTAGACCCAAACTCCAAACTCAAAAATTTTTAAAAAGGGCTGGGGCTATAGCTCAGCATATTTCTTGGGTTTAATCCCCACTATTTCTAAAAATAAATAAATAAAAAATTTTAAAAGGACCTCTTTGTAAAGTTTTCAAGAAAGATAGGTACATGCTAGCCCTATATTTTATAGGAATCATATCAGCAACCTCAGGACAATGAGAGGGTGTGAAATTTCAGTAGGAAGACAAGCAGGATGTATGCTCCAAAGGAAAGGTGATGGAAATAGGGCCTGGAGGGATGGGAATTAAAGAAAGAGATCCATTCACAGGACATGACTGTGAGAGACTGGGAGTTGGGGTCTTACTGAATCCAGTAGGGATGCAGAAATATCCACGGTTTTTATCTTTGGAAAAGGGATGGGTGATTTTCATTTATGAGGGTCCCCTAAAAGAAGTGTCTTTCAGAAAGGAGCAAAGGAGCAATGAACTACTTGCAGTCTATCAATGGGCTCAGCAGAAAAGGGTCCCATTGTATACATCTGGTTTCATTTGGTGTCACAGATAATTTGGCCTGAAAATTCCAGTGCTAATTTCTTCATCTTCTCTGCTCTATACTGCTACAACATCTGCACTCATCCCCTTAATTCTTAAACTTATTTCAGACAATACTCCTCTCTCATCTCAAATTTGCAATCACATAGCTGCTTTAGAGGAGATTTCAGAGTCCATAAACTTCCCCAGCCTCTGTCAGCATTCTCTTGTCTCCCCTTTCTCATATTTCCTACATCCTTCTAGTAAAATAAAAATGGAGCCCCTTGGCTCACACAGGAAAATTAGAACGTTTCCATCTTCTGCTTCCCTAAGTGTCTCAGGTTCTAAACATCCAGGAAGCATATTAATATATTTTTTCCACACAAAGGCAGTTCTCTGTCAGAACAGGACCTGTGGCATGTAATGTTTTTCATCTGATAGCTCATGAGAGCAATACAGGAAGGAATGGAGCTGCTCAATGCCGTATTCTACAGACAGTTAGTTATACCACTGAGGATCCCAAGCCCCATTTCTTAAAAAGCCTCATAATGCTTTATGGGGCATTAAATAGACTGATAGGTCAAAGGCATGTCTAGCTTTAACCATTTCAGTCTCTAGCTAAAATGATAAAATAAAAGAAGGTTAAATATTTTCTAAGAGCTCCATTTGATTTTCATACACACATACATAATATTTTCTTACACATCCACATGTCCACATGCCTATTTATTGGTTGGGTGAACACTCAAGCTCTGAAGAATGGTGTTGAATACTCATAACCAGCACTGAAATCTACTCAATTCTGTCCAGGACTGTGAGATCTAATAGCATGGCCATGAGTCACATATAGGTTGTAAATTTAAATGAAAGAAAGTGAGATAAACTTGAAAGTTAGATTCCTCATACTAGCCACAGTTTTCACATGAAGCTAGCTGCTACCAAATTCACTACACAAATAGAAAACACTTTCATCATTTAGAAATGTGCTGTGGGAGAGTCCTGGTCCAGGGGCTTGAACTCTTTATTGTTAGGTCATTATATGATATTTTTATTCGGCAATATTTAAGTTCACACACACTGAGTGTCAAGTAGGATTCTAAGCACATCATACATATTAACTCATTTAATAAAGAAAGAAAATGTTATTGCTCCCATTTCATAGATGAGGTCATTAAAACATAGCAAGCTGGAAATAGTATTATTGTAGTGGTAAAACAAACATATCGACATAAAGAGGATGAGAAGTGCAGAATGATGCCACTTTATAGAGTATAAAACAAGCCTGTTGTAGTCACAAATAAAATCACTTGGTGAAATCAGAATCAGATGGTCTCTACACACATCTCTCAAATTGGCTGAAGAGAGCTGATTTTCTGTATTCTGCATTGTCTCCCAAACTATTGCTTAAGGTATGATTTTTATAGTCCTTTAAGATATTAATAAGTGTTTCTCAGAAAAAACAAACAAACAAACAAACAAAAAACTTCTCCAGTTAATTAAGTTTGGGAAATACCAAATTAAATATAGTAGCCTAAATATGTGCAGGACTTCACAGAGCCTTTAATAGGCTAATGTTGACTGGGAATGTAAAGTACTAGGAAGACTAGGGTAGACTACAGCGACCCTTTAATTCATTTGATCATAGGCTTCCTTCTTAATGGAACCTGTTAACAAACTAGCATTTTGTACAATACTCACTGTAAGCACAAAATTCCATGTTAAAAGCAGATGGCAAGGCATGGTCTCAGACTTGCCAGACTTCCAGCGCCAAAACAATCTTTTCTTTATAAATCACCAAGGTTCATGTATTTTCTTACAGCAACAGAAAATGGATTAAGGTATTCTGTAAGGCCTAGAGGCCGAATCTGTCTTACTGCTTGTTTTTGTAAGGGCCACAGGCTAAGAAAATATTTTTTTCATGTTCAAATATTTAGAAAATAGTTTATAAAATAATCCTTCTATCTCATGTCACAAGAAGTCTGTGAAGAGTTTATAGAGTTCTGTTAGAATATAGCCATGCCCATTCGTTTACTTGTTATTTATGAATGCATGTGAGCGCTGTAACAGCAGCTAACTATCTGTCACAGAAGCCAGGTAGTCCACAAATCCTGCGATATGTACTATCTGGTCCATAACAGAAAGGGTTTCCTGACTCTCAGATTAGCATGTAAACTCCACAGTGAAAGATTCATATCCAAATTTGACCATTACCAGACATCAGAAGAGTGATATTGAGCACATGTATAATTTTTCTATGTATCAAGTTTCTCTTCTCTAAAAAAGGAATAACAAGAGTACCTACCTTGTAAGTCTGCTGTTTAAATGACAACATGTATATCATATATATGATACATATATATATATATATATATATATATATATATATATATATATATCCTAGAACAGTACCTGAAATGTCATAAGAACTCAATAAATATTAGCTATAACACTTAGAAGTTCATAGTTTGTTTTTGTTTTTGTGGTAATGAGTTACTGAATCAAGGATCTTTGCATGGAACTATCTTTAAAACATTTTTTTTTTTTAATTTTTAGACAGAATCTTGTAAGTCACTAAGTTGCCTAGGCTGGGCTTGAACTGGCGGTACTTCTGCCTCAGCCTCCCAGAGTGCTGGGATTACAGTTATATACTGCCACGCCCAGCTAGATTAGTTCTAACAGCACAATAAAGTTATATTAATGTTGAAAGTAATAATGTTGCTAAAATGTAATTATAGAGCTGAGTATGTTCTCTGTCTGTGACAGTTAACTGATCGAGTCAACTTGAGTAAGAAATACCCATTTAAAATGGATCAGCATGGTTCTGGGTGTGGCTGAGCAGATTTACCGAAGACAGAAGAGCCACACTTTGAGCAGCTTGTCGCCTGAATGGAATAAGACAGAAATGAAGAAGGAAAGCTCACTTCTGTTTTTTTGGAGGAGCTCCAGTCTTCACCTCTACCTTGAGCATTGTCTCTTGACTTCCAACACAGACCCTTTGGCTTCCTGTTATGGATGTGCACAGGACGCTACAGCGAGCTCCAGGACTTCGACCTTTGACTGGATCCTTGGATCTCCAGCACACAGATAGCCCTTTTGCACTCTCCCACACCTGACTCTGCAGGTGGCCACTGTAAGCCTATCTTGTAAATCCTTGTATAGTTATGTATTTTACATTAAATCTGTTTCTTTAGTGAGTACTGACTAATACACTGTCTTTCTATACATGTTTAATAATCATTTCATCTGGGTGAACATAAAGACCAAAAGTTAAGAGTTCTAATCATACAATTTTGATAGGTCTTTATTTTAATTTAGCTCTTTATTTTAGGAACTCTAGTGTTTGTCTCATTTGCTGAACTCTCAAAAATTTAAGGCAGATTTTTGTATTCCTAAAAACTGGCTAGTTTTAAACACAGTACCTCATATTTTATCAAATGAAACTTTTTCTTTCTCAAAGTTGAAAAAATCAACTTAAGTGAAGGAAACCATCTAACTTCTTAAAAACTTATTGCATAGCCCACAGGCTATATAAATACAGTTTTATAACTCATTTAAAATGTATATACTTCCCTCCCCCCAACATCCTCAATGAGAAGATGTAAGATTATCTGATAATCATCTGCTATTTATGACCAACTAGGGGAGTAGATCGAATTCCTTCTTCAAGTCATTGCTGCTGGTTTAAGTCACTTTAGGACAAGGAGGCTATGAATTCATCCAGTATTTATGTAAGTAAAGATCACACCTAAGGCCAGACACATAATAATTTATTTATTTATTTATTTATTTATTTATTTATTTATTTGCTACTGGGAATTGAACTCAGAACCTTGTGCCTGCAGGCAGGTGCCGTGCTGCTGAGATACATCCCTGGCCCAACATATAATAATTTACCAGGTGCCCACAAAAGGGTTTGTACAGCCCCGAATACCCATTCCATAGTATGGGTTTTCACAGTCCATTCATCTGACGCCAATGTGAGAAGAAATTTGTAAACATATTCATTATGATACAGGAAAGAGAGTTTTGTAACCTGGACACACTATTGGACTATTGCAAAATGTGTATCTGCTTAATATTTAAGCATCAAAAAACAATTTAATTAGTTTAGGTGACCAAAACTCCCTGTATTATGTGCCTTTTTGTGATATATTTTTTGACTTCTCTGTAAGGTATTTAATGTTGAGTGTGTGGCCAGAAGCATGACTTCCACTATTAACACTATTTCTTAGGGCAATAAAATGAAATTATGAAAATTTTAAGTTTTTGAGATAATTTTAAGATTTTCCTTAGATAAATGTCCAAGTATTGTTGCTGATCACAGAGACATATCTGAAAATTAAAAAGAAAATATGCTAAAGATGAAAACTACCTTCCAGTTAACTGACTTTTTATTCAGTTGAATAAATAGAGCATATCAAGCTTATAAAATTTCTATAATATGAGCATACCTACTTGAAATATATAAAGAATGTAAAATTTAAAAAAGCCAAAGAAAGTTTTTGAGATAATGTGCTTAACTCTTGGTAATTTCAACAAATTATCATTTTTCTATACAACAAGGCAATAATATATAAAATGCATTTAGATGTGACAGGAATTCAGGAATTACTCTCAATAGCTTCATCCAGTCTCTATGAAGATACAATACTCCAAAACATTTCAGATTTTTAATTCTGCTCTTTGACACTACAGCTACAACTGTTCACTTGGCCCTGAGAGACTTTAGAGAGAGGCAAGTGAACAGATGGACAGAAATCTCTGTTCTGTGCTCTACTAGCTGCTATTTGGTGAATAGTAGTACACTAATAAAGTGCTCAGTGGACTTCTACCTCCATCTGCTCTTAATAAAAATAAATGAGGCTCTGAAGCAAGCATAAGAGATTGGAATTCTTTAATGGACACCTTAAATACTGCAGGTGTATGGGTTTATCTAAGACAATCCCTTACAGCTTGTGACAGCACTGGCATTGGGGTGGCCCCAGTTTCCTGTTCCCAGGTGAAACAGCACTTTTTCCTGGATATTTATCATGAGAAATTATGCTTTGGCAACTTTAATAGACTCTCAGTCTCATTGTTCCATGACAAGTATTGAAATTAGATTAGTGCTGCTCAGTTTAGTGAGCAAAGACTTTATGATTCTCCTATGTTTAGGCAAATAAATGTTTATGAAGCTCCTCTTACAGTCCACAAGTGCGCCGCATGTCTCATTAACAGGGTTCATCTTGTGCCTCTATTACAAAATTTTGATTGCAGATACTGAACCCTTTCTTCTCCCCTGGCAGAAACCACACACAGAGAGAAAGAAAATGGTAATTTTTTCATTAGACCAGGTCAGAAATTTAGGGATGCAGGTATGAATTTTCTTCATTATAGGAAAATTTGGACTCCCCATTGTATACAGTACATTAGAGTCTCGAAGTTTTATCCAGCAAGAGGGGGAATGAAATTGGGGTAAAAAACATTTCTCCAAAGTAAAATGATGAATGTCCTTGTGGCAGAGTATTTTGAGATTTTGTTTTGTTTCGTTTTGTTTTAGAGTCACCACTTATTAATATTCTATCTCCCAGGGATCATCTTTAGAAGTTAATTAAAAGTGGCAAAGATGCTTTAATGGATATCTGAAGATAATAACTTCTGATATTCCATAGGGATATAATCCTTCAATTAGCATTTATCTCTTCTTACTCTGAAGAAAAAAGTGCTCACTTACTATAAAAGCAGAATGAAAGGATAGAACTGATAGGAAGAAGGTTTTCAGCTCAACAGAGTAGGCAGAAGAACTTCTCAATATTCAGATTTTCTCAACAATACATAAAGTGCTATTTTTTTTTTTACCAGAGGTAATCAAATATGTAGTTAATATCCATTTAGTATAAAAAAATTAAAGAGTCCATGTCTTTTGTGGTCTTTGCAGTGTGAGATGTTCAATCTAGTATTAAAGCATATTTCCCTCTCCTTTTCTCTTAATATACATACACATGTGTGTACACCCACACAGAGTATTGATGTACTCTTTAAAATTAGAATGTAATAAAGACCAAGCCAAAATGAACTGTACAAGTTATATCCCCGTACATTCGGAAGACACCAATTGCAAGTTTGGGCTCCACTTATATTCGGAGGGCAGGAAATAACAAATAATCCTCCATGACTAGGAATCCAATGTTCCCCCTTTCAACATTCATGCAATAAATATGTGCTGATGCCCATGATGTGTGATGCACTGGGATAGGTACAGGGCATACAGATATGGACAGCATTACTCTATTATCTCTCTATCATTCTATCTGTATGTCTGTGTTTCTGTGTATCCAATTCTGTATGATCTACCTGTGGTTTAATTACATCTACAGGTTCAGTATCTATTAAAATCTATATCTGTGTACCTATAAAGAGAACTGCAGAATCAGAAACAGGATGGTCATCCATAGAGGGCTGTCCATCTTGCTACTTTTGAGAAGAAAATCTAATGTCAAAACTGATTTGTGGGAAAGAATAAAACTGAGATAGTCAAAGAGGAATGGAGCATGCTCACTGATGGCACTGCACTTGTGGAATGGTACATATTTTTTAATGTTTCAGCCAGTTTTAAAGGGTATTTTGCTTATAGTTAATTTAATAATCAACATGCTACTGTATCATATACTACAGGTTTAAATGTAAAAAGATTTACAACTCGTTTCAACTCTTTCATGTACAAGGTAATTTTGAGCAGCCCAGGTAATTTTGCAAAATTTAAACTTCTTCATGTACCAAATAGCTTCTAGAAGTAAGAGAGGTCACAATGAGCCATTAACAGGTATATAAAACACATTTTGTAAAATCATATTATAATAACTGAAAGCTTACATATACAGTTACATAAATCAAAGTCATGAGGTATAATAAACAGTCACTTATTTAACTTCCCTAGATCAGTGTCTTCATTCCAAAAAGGAGGTGGAACAGTATCCAAGTTGTAGAGTCATTGTGAGGATTAGTAGGCAAATATGAAAAATGCCCAGCAGAAGGACTCAGTCATAATAAAAGCTTGATAAAGGCCATAGTCATTGATGGGAACCTCTGGGTTATGTTTCCTTGTTGATTCTAGTTAACTTTTGTAACACCTAAAACAAAAGGTGGGATATATTTGGAAAAAAAAAATCAATCCCTAGAACATTTAGGAGAACATGTTTCCTATAGCTTGGATATATGTAATTTGAAACAACTCAGATAGCAAAGCACTAAAATTGAAAACAAATTCTTGGCAGATTTTGTGTTAGGACCTAATTATAAGTTCTTAGTATAGCACTAAGCCTTGGAAAGGAAGATGAAGAAAAAGAAGCTCTGCATATGCTTGATAGCAGACTTTTGCCCTAAAATCCCTCAACCATCCTAAAACCAGTATATATTTGCAAATAGTTAAATACTTGTATGTATGAAAAACATAATCCCTATAAAGTTTTGTGTTCCAGAAAACACTCTGCTGTGAAAAACTCACAAAAGTAACATGTTCATTATGCTGCCAAATAAAAAATAGTGTACTATTTAATGAACATTCTTTGGACTGAATACAGTTTTGTTGTCATTTTCTGATGCATAATGATTAAGTTGTCCACTAGATTTTCTAATCTTAGTCCACTTGGATGATCTCTAATATTAGAACATTTGTACGGATACACATCTAGACAAGTATATTTCTATACACAGATTCTTAAAAATATACTTGGCTGTGAATCTAGAATAAATTAGAGAAAATTGTATTTATACACTTAGCTAAGGAAATGCATCTTTCATTCATTCGTGTGACATTAATTGGTAGATATTATACATTAATACTTAAGAAACTCTGGCTTGGGACTTTAAAAGACATCACCTGAAACTCCAGCTTTGTCTTGTACTACATGAGTAAACTAGTGAAGTTTAACTCCTATTTAACTTCAGTTTTCTCATCTATCAAGTGAAGATAATAAACACGTTTTAAAGGGTTGTTGCGAATATAAATTATATAAGCCATATAGTTAGCATGGTTCTGATACCAAGAAACCAATTAATAAATATTCATTATCATTATTAATACTTCTTGTTCAAGAAAAATATTCTCAGGCTTAGCTCTTTTTAATTTTGGAATACAAGAAAAAATCAGAAGGAGGAAACTTTTTCTATTAATTCAGCAAATACTTAGCTTAGTACTATTATCAAAATAACAAAGTTTGAAAATTACTTGTATCAACGTATAAGAGTCTGTAAGACTGACGGTAGGAGGCAAGTACAGTCTGATAACTGTTTCATTTTTACATATTTGGGATTGAGAGACCACGTGCAGAGATGCTGGAAGGACAGAGCATATAGGATGAAACTACAATGTGAAATGACATGGCTTATTTCATCTAGCTCAAAACTGTCTCCTAAGGCCACAAGGATGGTCCATGTAGATATTCTCCTTATTGTAGCTAAAAAAAGATCCTCCCTGTTTTAAATAAGAAATGACCATTCATCTACTGGGGAGCTCCACAAGACACCAAGGGCATCCATTTTTAAAGATCCTGCCTGTTTTAAGGAGGAGCAGCTCTAACAATATTGTCTTGGAAAAAGTAATCCACAGTGAAGAAAGAAAGGTTTCAACAAATATTATGAATGAATCAGACTCAAATAACTTCACAAGAAACCTACTGGAACAAACATCCACCTTCACAAGAAGTTTAGATCATGTAATCTGCAGTGTGTGAATTAAGAACTCCCAAGGCAGTGCTGTTACATACACATGGAACTAACTTTAGGCAATACACTATGACACATTAATTTAGGTATAATTTCTCTGGATTATGTTGATCTACAACTACAAGAAGACAATTTAAGAAGACCCGCATTTACAACTATATGACTAACTTTGGAATTCTTACCATTGAGGAGATTTTCAATATAGAAATATCTAAGAGTCTTTACTTCACATTCTTGGAATATTTGTAATTACTCCTGATAATAACTTTACATCATTCTACAGATCAATGTTACTTAAAGTACAGATACACCAATCACTTGTTACTAGATTTTTATAAGAAGATCCAATGAAAAAATAAATCAGCAACATCACTGAGTACGTCGTTGTGTTCAATCAGCATTTTTCCTGATGAAGGAAGAAGTGAAATATGCTTTGTCATAAGTTTGTTATTTGGTAGTGGCCAAGAGGATTGGCACTTTGAATATCAGAGCCCTAGATTGTTTAGATAGGAGCCAAAGAAGAAAGTAGATTAAGGATAAATGTTCCAGCTGGAAATGAAGATTTCAGGAATATTACAAACCAAACAGTACGGGATAGGGCGTGTCTAATCTTTAGCCTATTTTATTCTTGAAAATGCAAGCAGAACCTGCTACAAGAAGCTAAAGGATAAAAATGATATCCTGATTATTTGCTACATGTTAGGTAGTATGTTTTGGGAAAATGTCTGCTATCCCCTAACTGAATTAAAATTAGAAATTCTGAGAATGTGCTTTGGAAGATGCTTGCTAACATATTACACTTTGGATAAATTTTTATTTCTTTAAATGAAATAAATCATACATTCTCTACCTTCTTCAATGTTTCATCTCTTTCCTATTCAAATATTCAAAATTTATGCTATTAATTTGTTTATGTAAACACTTGTGGTGTAATGATTATGTCAGATTCATTGTATGCTGAATATTACATATTGTAAAAATGGTTATCATCACTCTCAATGAATTTGAAACTTAAGGAAAGTGCATCTGTGTAGGAAGGATAGGTTAGTATGAAAACCAATATCTTTGAAAGTGTAACTGTCCTGAATATACTTCTATTTTTGAGTCCTATATCAGTCAGCACCCCTAGTTTTAAATGACACAAATACCTTGTCCAACAGCACAACTAAGTGATAGAGGCTGGTGTTGTGACTGGTTACATGGGTTTTTTATTTTCTTCCAGCGCTTCTTCTATTTCATTACTATAGTGAGCAATGCTGTTTAGTAAGTGCTTATTGCCAGAAGTCAGGTTCTTGCTGAAAGCTAATTATCATAGGGTGTTGCCCTATATCCTGTAGCACCCCTGCTTTAGGTCCTGCAAGTATAGGTATGATGTTTTTGTTCTTAAAGATTTCAAATGAAGTGAATTTTTAAAAAATGCTATTGATTACCATTGTGCTTATTTGAGACCTCATAAATATGTCTTAATGCCTTCCACAAACAACAGTCTCATACTCTTCTAGTTTGTTCCTTGTGGAAACCATGGCATTTTCCTCTCCAAAAATGATTAACTACTTAAATATAATGCTGTTGTGTTCTGTTCTGTTGACTGTCAGTACAATCTTTTATACCTTTTGACAAGTTTTCAAAAGCGCCTCAATTTTGGTATTACACATCCAAATGGATTCAATCAATATCTAAATTGCTGAAGTGACAAGCGAACATAGAAACTTGTTTGTGAATAAACATTATAATTAATGACAATCAATGGGACAGTTCAGTCAAGTAAATCTTGAGTATGGCTTTTACACATAAGCATTTGTCACACTGTATTGCTCAGCAAACTAGCTTGCTTTGGGGAGTTATTAACAAGCTGATTTTAACAAGACCATTGTCAAAAGAAAGCAAACATAAAATATGGCTTCTCAGGAATCCAAGCAAACCATACCTGGTTTAAAGGCATAACTGCAGTCAGAGCCACTAAAAGATGTCCATTCTTTATACATAACAAGAATCATAAGCTCAGAGGAGAAAAAAAATCCCATTTCTTTCCTCTTTTCTATCACCAAAAACAATCTGAATAGCTGTCTTATAGTTGTCACAATATGCATCTCCACAGCCCACAGAGTTTAGAATTATGAACACAAGAATACTTTAAAGTAATAATGGTACAGAAACAAACTGCATGTGATAAAATGAATTTATTTTAATTTAGATATAATTAGAAATCAGCAACAAACTGACATGAAATTACACATGAATTATTTATGATTTTTTCATAATGAAAAATACATATTTTAAAGTCATCCATTTGGTTTCTAATTTATATTCACAATAACAACAAATTCCAGTTATTTGATCAAAGTCCTTATTTTGAAGATATTTTCACATCTATGGTAACTTTTTCTACTTGGTACTATAAGAAACAATTTACTTTTAATATCCATTATGTTAGCATAAGATTTTAAATGTGAGTAATTTGATTCAATAAAATGCATCTCAACTAATACTACACATAAAGAAACCTTGAGTCCAAATATAGTTTTTAAATTTCTTAAAAGGCAAAGCAATGACTGATAATTATTATTCTAATTATTAAAAGGTAATAAAGGTTTTATTTTTGTTGCATATTTAGATCTCCATGATTTGGTATTTTTTATTTTAGTTATATTTATATGTAGTTATATTTAAATGGCCCCCAGAACATAACAACCAGACTCTCAAAACTAAAATGTGGGGCAAAAACTCTGGCTGTAAGATAGCATGATGACTAGGGATCAGAATTTGCACGCACAATAATCTTGCAGGCTCACGATAACCCAAGGATGTTGATAATGTTACCCCTTTTAGAAATAAAGCTCAGTGAAGATAAAAAAAAAATTAAAAACAAACAAAACCACAAAAGCAATAAAATAACCTACTTAAAAAGAACTACAGTAGAATTTTTTTGTAAGCCAACGTGAAGTTCAACGGAGAATAACATTCTTCCATGCCCAGGTTCTAAGCACTTTAAGAAATAAGAAAAGAAGAGTCAAAGTTTTATTATCAATATTAATAAGCTATTGCTAGAGAAGCTGATTGAAATCTGATGGCAAATAGCCTCCCACTGAAAGATCAGATGTGTGCTATGTACACCTTGCTAACAAGGGAAGAGGAGAATAGGCATGCCTAGTTTCTTCTTTCAAATTCACTATTCATATATATATATATATATCTTTCTTCTATCTCCGGGATACATTACGTGAGAACAAAACCAAGTTAAGGAGTTTTATTCTAATAGTACACACCACAGGAAGGAAAAAGAGAGGAATGGGAAAAAGCACAGTAGGTACCACATTAGGCTTTTACAGGCATTTTCCAACACAACACTTACTAAAGCTCTATAAGCTACTACAAACATTATCTCCACTTATAAATTACAAAAATGAAATATATAGGAGGTGAAGTGATTTGCCTCGGGTTATATTGCTATAAATAATGAAACTAGAATTTTAATTTGGTATCTAAGGTAGTATCTAAAATCTGAGAGTTTAAAGAATGACATGTAGCCTCCATCCATCCCCATGTCTATCATCATATATGTACCAGTATAATAGAATCTACAGAGATGAATGAGAAAGAAAATCTTATATTTGATTATTCATTGTATGCTTACTAATGTTTGAGCTCGAAATATGATGATACCCCAGTGTGTGGTGCCTTGACATGCAGAGTATTTTTGAGCTGAAAAAAAAAAAAAATAGGAGGGCCTCAAAAGCAAGGACTCTGCCTTTGTCCCACTTTCCTGTCTCTTCCTCCTCTTTATTTCCTGAATTGAGTCATGGAAACTACAGTTTCTCTTACCCAAAGGAAGCCACAAAACCGAGAAAAGTCACTTTCTGACATTCCCTTGACATTCTGTGTAAACTACAGTGGGAAGGTGCGATACATTTCCTCGCCCATCATGAGCTCATCAATCATAATCACTTAGGTTGATTCCCATAACAAAAGACAGTCAACAAGAGTAACCATAACATATTTATTTGACCAAACTTTCGCATGACACTGGAGCTTTCAGTAATGACTCACACAACCAATAAAATCTGTCTTCATGTTTAGGTTCATTGAAGAATTGCTGACCCAGGAGAAATACAATCCCGAAGGAATTTTCTATGCTACATAGCCTGAAAATGTGTCATAAGACCCTCATTTGGAGAGGTCCTGCTCAATACCCAGAGCCTAAGTAGAAGTTGAACAAGCAGGTCATGCAGCGTATCTCTCATCACTTTACTAACGTTAGATGGAACCCTTTTTATCCAAACATGTTTCTCCACAACTACTTTTTTCAATATATTTAGCAATAAAAACACAGTTTTCCCTGGGTCTCTGGCTCCTCATTTGCTTTTGTTTGTTTGTTTTTTGAGACAGGGTCTCACTTTGTAGTCCAGGCAGGCCTCGAACTCTCAGCAATCCCGTCTCAGCCTCCTGAGCACTGGGTGGGTCCTCATTTCTGAGAGTTCCCCACATCACATAAAATTTTGGTTAAAAAGATGCATTAGGCTTTCCTCATGTTAATAATCTTTTGTTAAAGGATAATAGGCCAGGACCCTTGCAAAGGGTAATAAAAAGATGTTACTTTTCCTCCCCTATACTAGCATACAATATGAGAAAGCCAGCAGCAGAGGACTATGTATATATACAATTAAAAAGGAAAATGGCAGCAGCCCCTAGGCCAGCTTTCAAGCTTTCTATCAGTGAGCTCACCGGCAATCTAAAGAGGTATGTGCATGAATTCTAATCTGCCCCCATTTAACAGATATTTTTAATAAAAATTCTGTTTAAATAAAATATGCAAAACTTGGAAGTAAAGGAAAAAGACAACTGCCAGTCCTTTTAAAATCACAAGGCAGAATATTATACTAAATGGCCAAAAACTGAAAGCCTTCCCTCTAAAATCAGGAACAAGACAAGGATGTCCACTGTCCCCACTCTTATTCAACATAGTTCTGGAAACTTTAGCCAGAGCAATTAGACAAGAGAAAGAAATAAAAGGAATAATGATTGGAAAGGAAGAAGTTAAATTATCATTATTTGCAGATGACATGATACTCTACACAGAAGACCCCAAAAACTCCACTAAAAAACTGCTAGATTTAATAAGCAAATTCAGTAGTGTAGCTGGATACAAAGTCAATACTCAAAACTCAATAGCCTTCCTGTACACAAATAACAAACTTACTGAAAGAGAAATTAGGGAAACAATACCTTTCACAATAACATCCAAAAAAATGAAATACCTAGGAATCAACCTCACGAAGGATGTAAAAGACCTCTATACTGAAAACTACAGTACTATGAAAAAGGAGATTGAAGAGGATATCAGAAAATGGAAAGATATCCCTTGCTCCTGGATAGGAAGAACCAATATAGTGAAAATGGCCATACTTCCAAAATTGTTATACAGATTTAATGCAATTCCAATCAAAATTCCAACAGCATATCTCACAGAATTAGAGAAAACAATCCTAAAATTCATTTGGAATCAGAAGAGACCTAGAATAGCAAAGGCAATTCTGGGCAACAAAGGCAAGGCAGGGGGCATCACAATCCCCGACTTGAAATTATACTATAAAGCTACTGTGATAAAAACAGTGTGGTACTGGCAAAAAAACAGACCTGAAGATCAATGGAACAGATTAGAAGATGCTGAAACAACCCCAGACATACTAAGCCACCTTATCTTTGACAAAGGTGCCAAACACATTCGCTGGAAGAAAGATAGCCTCTTTAATAAATGGTGCTGGAAAAACTGGCTCTACACATGCCGAAGATTAAAACTAGATCCATATCTTTCACCATGCACTAAACTAAATTCAAAATGGATCAGAGATCTAAATATTAAAACAGAAACATTAAATCTGCTGGAAAGTAGGATAGGTAAAACCCTTGGAGACATTGGTGTAAGCAAAGACTTTATGAATAAAAACTCAACCGCACGGGAACTATCCCAAAGAATCAATAACTGGGATCTCATCTTATTAAAAAGCTTTTGCACAGGAAGAGAAACCACCAACAGAGTGAAGAGACAACCCACAATGTGGGAAAAAATGTTTGCCAGCTGTTCCTCAGACAAAGGACTACTATCGAGAACATATAAAGAACTCAAAAAAATCAGACCTCCCAAATTTAAAGACCCACTCCAAAAATGGGCATCTGAGATGAATACACATTTCTCAGATGAAGAAATACTAATGGCAAACAAATATACAAAAAAATGTGCAACATCACTAGTCATTCGAGAGATGCAAATTAAAACAACACTGAGATACCATCTCACCCCAGAAAGAATGGCTACTATTAAGAAATCAACTAATAACAAATGCTGGAGGGGCTGTGGGGAAAAAGGAACCCTTCTTCACTGTTGGTGGGAGTGTCGACTGGTACAGCCACTGTGGAAGTCAGTGTGGAGATTCCTCAGAAAACTAGGGTTGGAGGTCCCATTTGACCCAGCTATTCCCCTTCTGGGCATCTTCCCAGAAGAATTAAAAACATCGTACCACAGCGATATATGTGCACCCATGTTTATAGCAGCACAATTTGTAATAGCCAGATCTTGGAAACAACCCAAATGCCCATCAACTGAGGAATGGATAAGAAAGATGTGGTATTTTTATACAATGGAGTACTATTCAGCCATAAAGAAGGATAAACTGGAGACTTTTATAGGTAAATGGATGCAACTCGAGAAAATACTCATAAGTGAAATAAACCAGAAGCACATGTGTAAGCATCGTATTATCTCTCTAGTATGAGAAACTGAAAGAGTAAATAAGATCCAAAATGTACAATAGATATGGTGAATCAAAAAGAAACTGGTCAAAAGGAAAGAGAGACTGGAATAGGGAAGAGAAAGAAGGGAAAGGGAAAAAAATTGTATATATATATATAAGATGGTTAAGATAGATACACTACCATGTTTACTTAGTTCATTGAAGAGTAAGGTTTGTGCCAATAATGTTTGGACAATTGAATGCTAATGTCTGGTGTCCTGAATAACTAACTTAAAGATAGTAATACGTAATGTATTAACCATTGTTACCCTCCTATTATGTTGTTTTGAAAATTTGTTCTTCTTTTGATTTGTTTTGTTTTTTTCTTCTCTTTAAAATAAAAAAAAAAAAAAAAGAAATCACAAGGCAGCATTATCCAAATGACCTAATCAATAGCTCTCTTTTCTTTTGGCTTCCTATTTACTATTAATCTTGGCTTGAACTTTGAAAAGTAGATTTAAACTTGTAGAAGTCCAGCACATTGAAAATAATTTTTACCCAAGAGAAAATAAAATGATTTTCACTTAGCATAAACATCCTAAAGATATTGCACTTTTGTCCTACTGCATTCTAGTATGTTAGTCAGTTTTGTATTGTTTAAAATAAACTTACACATGCTAAAAATTAATCAGTTTAGTGGAACAAACAGCAACTCATGCACTGGGCATCACTAGAACAAAAGTGGCACAGACCTCCACCAAAGGGCAAGAGGGCGAAACGCCTGGAAGATGTGCATGGAAACAAGGTCACGGAAGTACTGGAGAGCAGTAAAGGAGAGCAGGAACTTTTAAGTCCCTTCTCACAGGTTAGCAGGCAGTTTCTGACTGGAAAAGTTGACTTTCATTTCCCTAGGATTTGATGGATACTTTATGCTGATTTGGCTTTTGGATTGCCTAATAAGAACTCAGGGCATTAAAACCACCTCAGTCCAACAGAGGCCCAGTCAGTTATTTTACAGTCTATCTTTACTAGTATATCAGATTTTTCTCATTAATTTTAATGGCTTTGGTCCCTTGAATCCTTATTTGAATAAGATTTATGATACTACCGGCTCTCTCTTTAAGGAGTTTTTTAAACAAAATATGCAAAACTCCTTAAAAAATCCTTGTGTTATATCTGTATGACAAATACATGTGCTAACTTTTTGAAAATTATACATTGATATTATTGAAGTTAAGAAATTTGTTTCCTTGTTTGTAAAAATCAGATTGGTAGTAATTTCTTCAGATATCTTGGGTTATTAAATGGGAGAAGCTCCTGATCCAGCAGTAAATATTCATTATGTGCTTGAATACCACACATGTACCATTAACACCAACAGTCAGGATTGCTGCTGTGCTTGGTACCGCTGACTTTGTTATTTTTCTAGTGGGGATTTTCAGTCTACCAAAAATATGTGTTTATGGTCTGGATGAACAAATCTTTGCTAATAACTAGTTGGGTAAACAAGAAAAGATGAATTTAAATTCTATGATACTTAAGGTAAAACATCTCAAATGCTCTGTGGCAAAAGATCATAAAAAATCAATTCCATCTTTGAAAGGAAATTTGGTGCAGCTCAATGAAAATAAATTACAAGGAAAATGAAACAAAAATAAACAAAAATGCAGGCCCTCTTCTCTTTGCTATTATATTCATTAGCTATAAAACCACTGAAAATGTCCTTTGTGTGGCTAAACCTTCACTCTCAATTTTGTACCTTCCCTTTCTGCTGACTGCTGATAGACAAGTTGGGTACTGACACTGGTTCACAGGCTCCACTTGGAGTTGAAACGGTGTAAGGTTTACTAAATGACAGTGATGCAGTGTTCCCAGAGAAAACATGATCAGCTATATAGCACTAACCTCTCTGCCGCAGGCACTAACTCAGCATGCTAGCATCACTTTTATTTTCTTCTGAATTTCAACACTGGCACAGAGAGCTACTGTGGAAACCTAAGATAAGTAGAAATTAGTTCATATATCAGCAGCAATGTATTCTTCAGTTTGAAACTACAAAGAGAGAGTAAAAAGGAAAATGTTTACATATGCGAGAGCAAAGAAAAATGAATGGTGTTGCTCTTTTAATGCCATACAAGCCTGAATGACAAGCACACTTCTTTCCCCTAAAAGATTGGGCCCTTGAAGACCACAGATGCCTGCAAGAGCAAATTAAAATTGTTTTAATTTTATATTTCCTGTTTTATATTCTCCTTTCAACCTTAAATCTTTCTTTTTTTATTTTAGAGGGAAAAAAATAATAAAAACAATGATACGAAATTTCAAAACAAGATTTTAGGAGAGTCACACTGGTTAGTACATTGCGTATTGTTATCTTCAAAGTATTTGCTCATATTACAAGATATAGGCATCAAAAATTCATCAAACAATATAGGCACAAACCTTTCTTTTCAATGAATGAATAGCAATTAATAGCATAACTATCTTAACTATCATATATATACATACATATGTATATATATGTGTATATATATATATATATATATATATATATATTTCCTTTACCTTTCCTCTTCTCCTTTCTCCCATCCCAGTTTCTCTTTTGAGCAGTTTCTTCCCATTTCACAATATCTATTGTACATTTTGTGTCTTACTCTCTCCTTCAGCTTCTTACACTAGGGAGATAATAGGACGTTTATACATGTGAGTCCGATTTATTTCACTTATAAGTATGGTCTCAAGTTGCATCCATTTCCCTATAAATGTCTCAAGTTCATTCTTCTTTATAGCTAAGTATAAAAATTATACATTTTTATACATTGTATAAAAATACCAAATCTTTTTTATCTATTCCTTGATTGATGGGCACTTGGGTTGTTTCCAAGATTTAGCTATTACAAATTGTGCTGCTATAAACATGGGTACACATATATCGCTGTGGTATGGTGTTTTTAATTCTGCTGGGAAAATACCCAGAAGGGGACTGGCTGGGTCAAATGTGACCTCTAGTCCTAGTTTTTTGAGGTGTTTCCACACTGATTTCCACAGTGGTTGCACCGGTCTACATTCCCACCAACAGTGGAGAAGGGTTCCTTTTTCCCCGCATCCCCATCAGCATTTGTTATTGGTTGATTTCTTGATAATAGCCATTCTTACTGGGGTGAGATGGAATCTCAGTGTTGTTTTAATTTGCATCTCTTGAATGACAAATGATGTTGAACATTTTTTCCTATATTTATTTGCCATTTGTATTTCTTCATCTGAGAAGTGTGTGTTGATCTCAGATGCCCATTTTTCAATTGTGTCTTTGAATTTGGGGGTCCTGATTTTTTTCAATTCTTTATATTCAACCTTAAATCTTAAGAGTTTAATTTTAAGCCACTTTCTGTTTGCATTGCTTTCTTTGTCTTGCAAATATAATGCCAGCCTACTTTACCTTTTTTTATTAGGGGTAGGAGAGCAAATATATCCATTCTAATGCTACCAGCCAGCCTCTCCCAACTAGATTTTCCCCCTTTTTAAAGGCAGTTTGTAGTTAATATGATAGCAGTTGCCAGATTTTAAGCCTGCCACAGTTATACACTGGGTTTTTTAAAAGAGCAGTGATTCTTTCTTTAGCTGTCACAGTGACACAGACCTTCCTTGAACATCTATCTTCTGTTTGAACTCTCTAGGGAAAAGCAAGATTTCAAAGAGGATTCTGTGAGTTAGGAAACTATAACATGTATTTTTTATATACAATAAAAGAGATACAGGTACTGAGCCAAAACTAGAAAATGTGTCCTAAGTCTCATTGGAGACTCTTTTTATCACATTAGAGAAAATCCATATATGGTATCTTACTTTACTTTATTTTCTTGGAAAGCACCCATTGATAAAAGCTAAAGTGAAGCAACCTCCTTTTATTGAGTAAAATTGATTTCCAAATACTTCAATTCCTGCTCATAGGCTATTTAGTTGTACTCCAGAATTAGCAATAAGCAATCTAAATTCCTTTGTAATCAGTTCCAATACTAAGTTGCCCTCTATTATTGAGTTTATTTTCTTATACTGTATAATCATTCACTCCTCTGGACCATTCAATTACTAACAGAATAAAAACAATCCTGGCAGGCTTGCCTACATAAGGCTGGAAATGTACAGCAAACAAAGTCTGGGTAAATTTAGCAGGAGGCACATCTTATGTCTGCCTTGAATGGTTCATTTATTATAGACGAGGAATAGCATAGCAAATCACAGTCTTTTCAAATACTTAAACATCTATATCAGACTAGATTTTATTTCAGATACAAAGACATTTCTGTTTCTTTTTAAACTATTTAAATTCACTGAATGTTAGAAAAGGAAGAATCTTCCAGTGATAGCATTTTGTTTTCCAACATGTGGGATATCTGTAAAATAGAGTAACTTACAACTGAGATCTTCTTTAAAATTCACATAAATATTTTGACAAAGATTGTGTTGAAGGCAAAGCTCTGTGGCATATCACTACAGACCTCTGTCCTTGATAATGTCTCTTTATTTTCTGGAATTCATTATTCAGTAAGTCCTTGATACATCCAAATATACTTTCAATCTGCATTTCTTCAACTTTGTCCCTAAAGACAGTAAGTAAGATTTGGACAAATGAATGTTATGAGCCAGTGAGAAAATCAACCACATTTAAAAAAAAAAAATTCAACATCAATTCTTTGTCATTACAGTGTATTCTTCCTGTTTCCCTCAATCTTCTGTACAGAGAAGAAAGAACATAAAACAAGTTGAGTAATTCTTTTTTGTCTGTATTTTCTGTTATAATTGTATTGTCAGCCCCAATAAGTATGTCTCTTTCATCTAAGCTTCTCTTGGTTTAAATCATAATAAAAGCATTGTTTTCACAGTTCCACATTCTTCACTGTGTGTACTTTACAGTTTGTAAGATATTTTTCCATCCTGCCACCAGTTTTGTCTCCAGATTCATCCTGTGAGGTAAGCAATCCAAACAACAACATATATCATTCCATTTTATAAAAGAGAGAACTACAATACATTAACACAGGTAGCTGTACAGTAGCTGTATAGAATACAGCCATTCGTTACTTTGCTCAAATTAATTGCCCTTTCCACACATCAGGCTGCCAAACCATCAGTTCATAGTTATATCCAGCCTGCAGCCACTGGCCAGTAAACTAAGGATTGTTTTCATTTTTTAATGATTATATTTTCAAAAGTTATATAAAGAACTACACAATAGCTTCAGTTTTATATCTTGGTCTACAAAATATTTACTACCTGGCCCTTAGCAGAAGTCTGCTATTCTTTCTCTGTAGTATAAATTCTAGAGGAAAAGGATCTTCAAAATAAATACTCATGGCAGCTTAAGAAACAAGAATTAGCACTAACTTTAAGAAAGAAGGCAATAATAAAAATAGATAAAAACAAATTAAAAAGAAGTAAGTCATCGAAAGTCAAGGACTTGACAGAAAATCAAATTATAGTAGAGGAAAAAAATAAATTAGAAAGGTTGATAAAACTTAAAATGGAAAAACAAGAGTTTGTCTTTAACAATAGTGTTTAATGTATTTGTTTTTCAATTATCTCTTCAAATTTAGGTTGTAAATTTCTTCAGAGAAAAATTCAGTATCTTTTAGCTTACATTTTATATAATTCTCAGCCTCTAAACCCTCAATAAAATGTAATAAACATGTGTATATACTATGTATATTCTATATATTGTTTCTTAAAGAAACCTAGTACAAACTCCGCATCATCCATAAACTGAGTTATGATAGGGAAAACTATCCCAAAAAAGGAAGGACCAAACAGTCAAGACATCTGAGACAGAAAAACTAGCCAATCTGAGTCATATGGCAGAATACTGTGACGTCCAGCTCAATAGTCTTGCTCCAAGATTTCTACATTCAGCTGAGGTACTGCAATTTGCATTATGCTGACATACATCCCTATTTGCCATCACAGATGAGCTTATTTGGACACAGAAACATACAACAACACAATCTCTTTAATATAAACTGAATAGTACTTTGACAAAGAAGTTCAGAAGGCTTTCAGTGCATCAAATACATGTGTCTGGCCTTTCCATCCATTCAGACCAACTTCCTCAAGGAAAGAAACTGAAATTTGTAAGACGAACAGAAGTTCATTCAGTGAAACTGATTCCTGTATCCTATGTGGATAACTTCTGAACCTAAGGAAAAAAAATATTCAGTTTGTTCCTGGATTTCAAAGCTATTTGCTGAACACTTTGCCAGGCTTTCCTTTTAATACCTTCAATTCCTAAGTCCCAAACAACTCTTCAGACCTGAAGAGCAGCTCCAACTTTTCTCTACCCTTTTCTCTTATCTCTTTAGACTGCTTGCAGCCATCAGTTCTCAAACTTTGCTGCATACCAGTACCAAGTCACCTGGGGCTCTTTTTACACTTCCGTTGCCCTGAGCACAATGCACACTAATTATTTCAGAATATCTGAGGATGTAACAAGGCATGTGGAGTTTAATGATCATCAGGTGACTAGAGTGTGCTGTAGAAACTGCAAACTCCGAGCTTATTAAGTAAAATGTCTTCACCTGAGAATTCAAAGCTCTCCACTTGAAAACTCTAACTTACCTTTGAATACCTATTGTCTAAAAACCTATATGACAGACAACTGAACTACTCACTTTCCTTTGATGATGACTCCTGCCATTGTGCTGATGAAGCTGGTCTCTTCTTGTAGGGGAGCTGCCTTATCACTTGAACTTACTGGGCACTCTAAGTATCGCCTTGTCCAGAATGCTCCTCCAAGGTCCCAATAAGACGGATGAGAATGTGGCCTCTGGAATCGAGCAGCTTACATTTCCTTTACACTATACATTATCTTTTAATTTTGGTTAACAATGGTTAATTTAACAAACACATACTGAATACTCTTGCCCATCATCTAGCTAATCTTTAGGAAAGTAATTATTACTATGACTTCACAAGCATATGCCTAGTCCTGAGTTGCAACTTAGGACCTGAGTTCTTCTCATCTTATACTTTGACACTGAACCAATGCCTCTTTGAAGTAGACACCAAATAAACATTTTCTGTACTTAAGAAAAAAATAATACTACAAATAAGAAACACTGTGAGTATAAATGTTGTGCTCAAAGTGAAAAATAGTAATTTTCATTAGAAAGGTGAAATGCAGTTGGAAATCTGATCACCTTAACTTTGGATTCCAGAATAAATGAAAGTATTTCAGTGAGTAAGTATGTTGTCTTCTGAGCCAATGTAGTCATTACCTTCACAATATCTGCTCTAAACTATAACCTATGCTCAATTTTCAATTGACATATGCAACCAATAATTATTTAGGCTTCTGTTCTCTTTCAGATACTCATCAGGAAACTGAGGTAAAGTAGTGACTAGGGAATTTATTCATTCACTATATTTTCAAGCAACATTTATTAAGTGCTTCTTCTAGACACTAGGGATACTGCAATAAATGAAATAGACCAAAATATCTGCCCTTTCGATAACCTGTTCAAAAGTTAGTTCTGAACTAAACTGTACACTTTTTTTTTTCAATTTAACTGCAGCCAACTGGAAAATATAACTATTATTAAATATAAATTTACTAATCCCTCCCAATTGTAAATCTAGGTTTGGATTCCTCAGGAAGAACACAGCAATAGAAAATGCAAGGATAACTTCCTGGGCTACTCATCATTTTTCTGGTTAAAAATGGGCAATGTTCTCAGGCACACGCATGCACTATACCAAACAATATGCGTCTTTGGCACATTTTAGGCAACATATTTTGTGCCCTTTCAGGCAGAAACAATCTGTTTCTCAGGTTTTTCCCTATCTGTCAAGTCAGAGTCAGAAAACGAGACGATGCCTTGCGGAAATACCGAGTCAGCAAGTTTTCTATATTTTCTCTGTCTTTTCCTGGAGGCAAGACATCTTTCAGTGCTGTCCAGAGACCAAGCAGCTGAATGGGAGGATGCTTGTTATTCTCTCTACATTAAAAGTCTACAATTCATATTTATGATTTCAGGATATTTCATACCATATATTATTTTATTCATCTGGGAGAAAAAAATTAGCTAGTTGGAGGCTTTCAGCTACAAGCAAAAGAAAATCCCGCAAAAAGTCCTAATAATAAGAAAATTTAGTATTTCATCAAAGAGATTAGAAACAGTTATATGAAGTTATCAAGGTTGGTTAATTCAGCAGGTCAACCATAACACAGTTTCTGACTTAGCTTCTGCCCTCTATGCCCAAGTGTGTCCTCAGTCCTAATGGCTATGAGCTATCTGCAGTGGCCCCACGTATCATATAAGAACATTTGACAGTAGAAAAGAGACAAAGAATTCATCTACTCTAACATTCTCCTTTAAGGTTGATGAAAATGTTGGGTCATGTCCTGAACCTATAACCCCTCTTCCATTTTGGCCAGAGGGCTCCACATGACAGAAGAATGGAATTAGCAGGATTGGTTTCAGTGATGGCAAACCATTTCGAGCTTTCAATGATACCTGAACCTGATGCTTGTGTGCCATCAGTTCACGACCACTGGTTTAGACTCTAGAGTGTGAATAATGATCGAGCTCCTAATTCCTGGAAAGCTGATCTTAACAAAAGACATTAGGAGATCTGTTGCTGATTAGGCAACATTATCTTCAATTTGAATACTATGTGTTAGAAGATACATGCAGACACTAATTTGAACCATTTTCTCTAAAGAACTTCTGAGTTGGCAGCATAAGTTTTAGAAGGCCTTGGGGGAGAAGGGTTTAGAAAGCACTGAGGTGTGGGACTCACTCACAAAGATTCTGATTTAATGAGCTGGAACATGGCCTGGACACAAGGACTGCAAAAATCTTACAGTTGACTCCAATATATGTTAAGTTGGAGAAGCAATGCTGCAAAGCAGTACTTCCCAAACGTTAACATTAACCTAAACTGCCTGGGACTATGGTTAATCATCTATAGATTATGATTCAATCAGCAGTATTTCTAACCATCTCCTGTTGATGTTGATATTGCAGGGTGGGGAACCACTCTTTGAGTTGCAAAGCCCTAAATTGTAACTTCTTGGTTCCATCATACCAGTGATCACAGTAGGTATAATTTGACTGGTGCATGGCTGATTTCTTCTCTGGCCATGAGGTTTTTAGAAGTTAGAAAACTGTCGACTCCACAGTAGGTATAGTGCTTCATAAGAATTCATTGATTTCACATTTTTGAGTATTCCAGAGAGACTGTTTCTGAGCAGTTATGAGCGGCAGATGGACTAATTAGAAGATGTAACTGTGATGATCACAGATGAGAAATTCTCGACTGGTCATGATAGCTGATTTTATTTGCCTACCTGAGAAGCTTTGATGGGTGACCAATGTCCATATTTAGATACTGTCAAATTATGTGCAGGACCACTGGACCCATGTAGTTAGTGTTCACATACAAGTCTCACCATGGCTTAGAAGACAGGCTGCCAAAAGTGATTAAATAAGGGGTAACAGTTAAAGCCAAATTGGGCACAGATAGCTGCCTCTTGTACCTCTGACACTTTGGTAGAAGGTGGCTTTCTTTGAAATATATTAATTTTTATGTTTGAAGACATACCATTGCCCTGCATGAGTCCCAAGAAGGGACTATGAGAAGATATTTTATATTAAGATGCCCATGGTCATCCTTTTTGAACTCAAAATAGAAAGGCTTGGCTTTTAGCCACAAGGAATCAGTTTCTTTTTCCTAAAAGCACAAAACTATAGTCCATGGCACAGAGAAACCAAGGAAAATACAGCCATGACAGACACCTAGAGTGGCAGTGAGTTATTCTTTCATACTACAAATGATAATTATCCAAAAAGCCTGGAGCCTTACTGCTTACCTTATTCTTGCTCACAGTAATGTAGTAAAGGATGGGATATCCATATAATTGATTCTCACAGGACTGGCAAGCAATAAGGCTCTGTCCTAATGTGTAATTTTTCCATGTGCAGATTAGGATGTTCCTGAGTAGTGTTCAGCCAATGCAACGGTCTTCAGGTAGGTTAGATGTAGAAATGTATGAACACTTGCATGCATGAGTGTCTTGGTGCCACAGTTGTCACTCCCCAGCTTATTTGTCTTTTATATTGTAGATATTCTTATTTCTTTTAAAAGAAGCTTCATTTTCAAGTATTTGGGATAAAATAATCTGGAATATTGACAAAAGTGAAATGACAATTAAGCCAAAAATATTTATTTAACTTAAATAGGAAGTAACACTTTTCCAGAGGTAACTAGAAGAGTTCATCACTTTTCAGGGCTGCCATGATTCTCTGTCCCTTGCACTGCCTCACTCCTTCACTCCTTTTGTCGCTCCCTGGAATGTAATCTGTCTGTCTTCACCCACCTGTGTCCTAGAGAGTAATATGATCAATGGAAGTCAAGAGGCAGCAATGTAGACCAGAAAAATGTGGTATCTGAGCTGGCAGAGCCACATAACAGAGTGTTTAAAGGCATCATTGTCCAAGCCATCCTTTCTAGGCTTGAATTCAAGTTTCAACCCCTATTGGCTATTTTACTTAAACTTTATATGGCCCAATTTCCTCACCTTTAAAAAGTAACTACACTAATAACATTTCCTGTCATACAGATCTATGTAAGTACTATACCAGACATTTTGAGGTTTTAAAGACTGACTGGTAAATAAAAGGGATATAATAATTGCAAATTTTGTACCACAATATTACTCCCAGGATTTGGTGATTTTTTTTTCTTCTTCATAGGTATTTTTTGCCTTTTCTCATTTTTAAATAAATGAATACATATTATTTTTATAATATGAGAAAATCATATATTAAAAGGAAGTTTCACCTGTATCAGTTAGCTATTGCTAACTAATAAACTAACCCACAAATCAGTGACTTAAAGCAAAACTCATTTGCTATTAGATCTCACGCAGATGTGGGTTGATTTTTCTTAGCTAAGTGTGTTAATGGGCCTGTAGGTGGCTGAGATCGCCCCTGTGGAAATAGTTTGGTTGTGGAGCAGCTCTGGTCTCCACGTCTCTCATTCTCCTCAGATCCACAAAAGAATAGGTCTGTCTTCTTTATAGAAATGGAAAAACAGAAAAGTGCAAAGAGAAACAATAAAATGTGCAAGGTCCCTTGCAGTCTAGGCTCACAAGTGGCACAGAATTGTCCTAATGCTGTTGACCCAAGCAAATCCCACAGCTGATGTCAGAGTCAAGAGCTGGGGATATATAGCCGGCTTTCCTGCAAAGGTCACAGATTACATTCATAAGGGAGACAAACATTGGGATGTGTACCAGTAATGAAATCTACACCACCATTTTCTAAGCCTTGTCCAAGAACCCATTCCAGTTGACTACATTTGTAACATAGTGACTAGAATCATGAGTATTGAAATCAAACATATCTGGCTTCAAATTCTAACTCAGCTACTTACTAACAATGTGAACCTGCCAAGTCTCTTCATCTCTGAATCTGTTTCCTATTTGTAAAGTACAAATAAAAATAATCCTAGTGTAATTAAAATTTTAATAATTAAATGAGGCAATCACTATAAATTTCTTAGTAGCATACGTGACACACAGTAGTACTCAATAAATACTGGTTGATAGTCTTAATGTCAGTTAACATTGTCACCTTCTAAAAAAAAAAAAACTTTCATGAGCTTCCCAATAAAAAATGATCTTACTCCTCTGAAGTCCTTTACTGATCATCTGATGTGCATCACACACAGCTTGGTACTGTAGCTATTTCTATACCTCTCCTACTGGACTGTAAACTTCTGGATGGGCAGGGACTGCATTTTGTGCATCTTTGGATCCTGTATCACTCAGCAAGTCTTTGCTACAGTTAGAAAGCTAAAGATAACTTACATTTTTGCAATATTTTGTACCTGCTACAGTGTTCTCTAATCTGATTCCCTCAATGTAAGCAGGGAGGGAGTTTATGGGTAAGAAAACTGAAGCTAAAACTTTGAGATTTGCCTAAGATCACATGATATAAGGCATAATCGTCATTTGGTTTCTTATTTTCTGCTTTTACTCAACTAACTATTACTGTAGGGACCCACACATGAAGTAAAAGGCAACAAACATCCATACAGGAATTTTTAGTAGCCAACACGAGAGAATATTGTGAAATACAACCTGATATGCATTATCCTCATATTTAATTTTTCTGGTCGTTATGTTTAAAAATTGAGGAAAGCAGCAGTCTCAAATATATTTAATTTTGTCCTGGTTTTTCTTTCCTATCTTTCTTTTTTATTTGGATGAATATATGAATTTTTATTTAAGAAAGCAAAGTAACGCTTATAGTGCTAAATGCTACAGTTATCACTTAACTTGGGTTTAAAAAAAAGGACTTATTCTTAAGCGTTCTTTAAATTACAGATGTTGTATTTTTAAAGTGCATAATCATTCAGCCTAAAGGAGGCAGAGGAAGAAAGGGGAAATGCTTACTTTTCAAATATGAAAAGATAGCCTCTCATCATCAATTTTATCCTTAATCTCATGATATAAATGTGCTCCATTTTGAGAGTGAATGACATTCCTAGTGAATCTCCCCCAGATTTTGTGATCATGATTGCACAGATGTGTTCACTGATCAGTGTGGCTAAGCACATATATGTCGAATCACTTTTTCCTGCCTTCAGAACAACTCCCCTGAAACATGTATGCATTTCCTTAATAATATTTCCATTTGTATTTTGGACATTTTGTTGAAGTCTACAGAAGCCTGAACTTTAAGACTGTAAAATCACTAAAAACATTTCCTATAATTTTACATTTTATTATGACCAAAAATCAGTGTGAGAACTAATGAAAAATTAATGAAAATACCCTGTTCTGTATAGATGCATTTTATGTTTAAGAACTCGTTCAGTGGAACAATGTTTACAAGAGTAAATTGAATAAGCAAGTTAAATATTTATCTCTCTCTCATATATCCTCCAAAAGACTGATAAAAAGTGCATTTGCTCCCAGAAATTGAAAGAAAATGAGAGGAGAGGAGAGGAGAGGAAAAGGAAGGGAAAGGGAGGGTACCTTAACTAATAATCTAATTAATAGAATAGCACCCACTTTGATATTATAAATCACTCTTACACCAAAGGGATAGATTACTTCCTTCTACTATAGGGTTTTACTATGCTTATTCAGGGAAGCATCCCAACAAATTACTGAGCAAGCACAAAAATGGTAAAAATTGAACTCCACAAACTCAATCAATGCAGGGAGTGGTGGTACACACCTGTAATCCCAGCACTCAGGTGGCTGAAGCAAGAGGATCACTATGAGTTTGAGGCCAGCCTGGGCTACATAAGCAAGCTCAAGGTCAGCCTGCACTACATAGCAAGACCCTTTCTCAAAAACAAACAAACAAACAAACAAACAAAAAACCTCAATCTATGTTCCTTGCTCAGTATGGTGAATGAATCTGGCCTACAACCATCCATTTTCCTTTCTGTCAAGTTACTTAATGTTTCCTCCACACAAATATCTGCAAACATCTGAGCCAGAAAGTCCTGTGGGCTTCTGAGAATATGTCAAGTAATCTACTTGCATTCCAGGTAACATCTGAAAGAAAAATGTGTACCGTCTGCTCATATAAATATAATTTTTTATGACAATGAATTTTTTCTCTTAGAATGAATAATTATATTTCAAAGTAGATGTGTAATTGTTCGATATTAAAAAGTGGTCTGGAAAGTTAGTATCCTAAACTTTGGATAAAAACTGCCTGAGAATCACTCCTGCTCTAATCAATTTATAATCTGTGGGCAACAAAGTGAGAGCATGGTCCTGTATTGCTAAATGATTTGTGTTCTGTGTTTCTCAGTCAGACTCTTGTATTCTTCATATTTCTCCACTACCTTTTGCAACAAAGATTTTTCCCCCTAGCAATGAAACACTGTGGTAGGACCTTTTTCCTACCACATTTTTCCAACAATGTCTTGAAACTTTAATGATGTGGCTTCAGGAATGATGACATTTCACAATACCCTACATTAATCTTCAAAAGCACTTTTCATTTATTTAGTTTTAAATAATCAAAACTTAACAATTTTTATATAATACTACATTAGCTAAAAAAAGAGAAATATGAATCTCTCCCTTTAAAATTTTATTGGACATTTATTATTTTAGAATTTTACTCATAATTTTTTTCAGATTTATTATGAACTAAGTATATATAAAACCACCTTCTTGATATGTAATAAAGTATTTTGTAAAACTACATAATAGGTAATATTTTATCAAACAATATTTAATATTTATCCAAAGCACCACTGTACTCAAATAATTGCCCCTAAAGTGTAGATGACGATGACCATAAATTCATAGATTTTATGGAAATACCTAATAATGGTAACAACAAGAACAATAATTATCACTTATGAGAAGCTACTGTGTTCCAAGAGCTATGCTAATTATATATAATAGTCATTATCCAATTTTAATGAGTACAGTAAGGTTAACATTGCCACACTTGTGATGGTTAAATTTGTCTGTCAACTTTGCTAGGCGATACTGCCCAAATGCTTGGTCAAACACCAATCTATTATTTTGATGTGATTAATATTTAAACCAGCAGATTTTGAGTAAGTAGGTTACGATTGGCCCCATTTAATCAGCTGCTGGTTTTCAGAAATGAAAGACTGAGATCCCTGTGAAAGAAGGGATTCTGCTTCCACTTTGCCTTCAGATAGAAGCTGCAATATTAACTCTTCCTGAGTCCGCACCTTGCAAATTTTTGACTTGCCAGTTTGTTACAATCACATGAGCCAATTTCTTAAAATAAATTTCTATCTATATATAAACATACTTTAGTTCTATTTCTCTGCAAAACCTGTATTAATACAATTTCCATTTTGTATATGTGCAAACTGAGACTCCATAACTAAAAAAGTAAGGAAAGACACGCAACCAGTAAGTGGCAGAACCAAGATTTACCCACATCTCTGACTGCACAGTCTGTGAACTTGTTCTGCTTCTCTGTATAAACCCAATCCCAAATGACTACAAAATCCTTGTAGCTCTTCTTGTAACACTGTTAATGACTTTAGGAGCAGTAATGACTGTAGGTTTTAATGACTGCTAATTTTGATACCACCTTTGAATGTTGAGCCTGGTCTTAACTTATCACATAATTGCACCACAACTTTTCACAAAGCAGAGCTCTTGGCCTCAGTTTATCTCCAAAACAAGTAGGATTTAACTAGATAGTGTGTGTCAAACCATAAGCTCATTAAAAGGAGATTCAACCTCTGCATCCCCATAGGAGTAGTGTCCTACTTCGTTTCAGCTAAGTGCTTTTTAGAGCCTCTTACTCTTTGCAGTAGATGAGAAGTTCATTTTTCAGGCTTAAAAGAAAAAGACTTCATTATAACAAAATTATATCTATGGGCAAGATTTAGGCTGGAGTCCCCCAATTTGTAGCTGTTCTTTTTCAACACTAACATCTTCAGGATTCTATGTAAGCCCAGTTTACTACTCAGGTAGGAGCTCACACAGATCATGACACCAAAAGACCAACCCTACAATTTCTGGAAAAACCTTTATCCTTCTAAAGTCCTATAAAGAGTAAATCTGCAGGCCAAAATTATTCTTAATGTTTTAAGTTTGGGCGCCATTGAGTTATGTAAGACTGCATTGGATTTCCCTTATACTATCTGGATGTGTTCTGGTGACCAATCTATGAATTGTGAATTAATTAGATGGGTTGGACAAAAATTATGTAAAATAAGAGGGAAAAATAAGCCTTATGCATTAAATTAATAATTTCCAAAATTCTTATGCTATAATATTTCTTATTTTCTGGCGACCTAGCTAGACATAGCTGAATAGTTTCAGCTTATGAAATGAAAGCCAATTTCTGTAACAACGTTTATATACTATAGGATATATACAATCAGAGCTTCCTGCTTATAAGGACAAATAATGTAATCTTTTCACCATAAAAAGATAGTAAGTTACTGCTTTTCATTGCAGTAAATTAGCTTTAAGATATTAATAATTCTCTTTGTGAAAGAAGAATTTATGTGATATGAACAATAATGACCAAGTGGATGATTTGACTTACCTATCATCAAGTAATTAATCAGACCGACGTGTAAATTGCTCAAAGTAAAGTCTTATGTCTATGTTGATATGAACATTCTTGGCATGGAAGTGAAGACTGCACAGATATAGTAGGTTCTTTCCTTTAAAATTAGTGCTTTTCAAATTTTTAAGGGTAAGAAGAGAGGAACAAACTTCAGAAACATTTAAAAGTATCTAAATCTAATTATTTTGAAAATTCTATTGTCACTTCCTTAATAAAGAATACATCTCTCATATCTCTCACACCATTAGGGGATACAACTATAGTCCATGTATATTTTAGGTACCGAAAAATAAACAAGGAGAGATAACTGATGAATAACAGGCAGTTGTTTCCTTAGTGCTTTTATAAGTTTGGTGGAAAAAAATCTCTGTCCTTCTAGGCTCTTTTATTTAAAAACAAGTCTGTTTGTGAGGAAAATGTTTCAATAAAAAAGTACCTTTTACAAAAGATCTTCATAAGAATATGTTTTGGCTTCTTTTTATTTTTTGGTACATGAGCACATGTAAAACACGTACTACATAGAAAAGTGTAATTTTGAATAAATATTTCTTTGTAGTTATTCTACAAAATAATTGCTACAAAAATACTCCATAGAAAGTGTCAGTTTATGTAGCACAACATGAAAGATAGTTTCTTGTTTGATTTAATTATACAGGAAAACATTTTTCTTCAGGGAAAATAATGACATTTTCTCCGTTTTTCAAGTTCTGATTTTAAAAATGTATTAAAGAAAAACATCACATTTTTGAGCAATTCTGTTAATAGTTCTGTTAATATGTCCATCAACTCTATAACAATAATGGCAATAGCAAAATATTAGAAGTTAACTTTGAGTGTTAAACTTAGGCAGTATTTAATGCTACACATATTAATACAAGAGCTCTATGAAACACTTATTTTTCAATTAATATAATTTAATTAATTTCTTAAAACCTCTATGCTTCTAGAACAGTTTTATATTTACAGAAAAATTGAATTAAAGATACTAGAGATGATTTCTATAAGCCAACCAACCACACTCACCCTATTATTAGCATCTTGCCTTAGTGTGGAATGTTTGTTATAATTAGTGGATCAATATAATGAATTATTATTAAACCTATAGGTTTACTTTTATTGCATCTATGTCTTTATAGTTAAAGCAGGTTCTTCTGTTTCCTTTAGTGGTGTTCCTATTATATATCTTAAGACCTTTTATTTTCTGTTATCGGATAGTGTCTTTTATTTTTTCCAGTTCTCTTTTCTTATTGTATTTCAATTGGGACATATGGTTATCTTGATTTTTTGGGGAACTACATTTCCTGGAATCAACTTTCCCAGGTAGGATCCATGTTAGACATAGTCAAAAGTAAAGCTGCATAAGATTATGTTAGACTTCGAAACTTGTCATTGGATAAAGGTAAATGCAGAATTCACAAGCTTTTTCTAACACGTCTTTATTTCTCACTCTGATGTAGCTTCTCTGCCTGCTGCTGGTCCTGCTGACTAAAAGCACCTGCTTTCTCCACACTGGAAGAACTGTAGCCCCAGAGGCAGCAGCCTTTCTCAGACTTTTACACTAGCCCCTTTCGTGTTCTTCTCCAACAGCTGAGAGTGCACAGCTTCCAAATTTCCTTGCAAACTATGCTTTGCTCAGATCCTCCAAGCGATTTATTTGTGGCTCTCCCTTCAACTCCTGAATTTGGACTTTATTCCATCATATCATAATAATTTTGCTTTTCTGACAGAAAAATGACCAACTCAAGCCTGTCATCACAGCTACTCTGAAGGCTATGGGAGGAGGATCATAAGTTCAAGGCCAGCCTGGGCAATTTAGCAAGACCTTGATTCAAATAAAAATTAAAACAGGAGTGGGGACTGGGGGAAGAAAAAGAGAAGGAAAGGAAAACTAAAGTGACCAGGTCATGAATTCATGTACTGGTATAAGAAGGTGATACTGGTAGCCCACAGCATAAAGTAACAAAGTAAATATTTAAATTGCAACAGCAAGCAGAAACACTGTAACGACACCCAGGATTTGGAGGCAGACTTATTTAATGTTAGATGGGCACTGACTAGGAATCAATTGTTCCTCAAAATGTCAGGCCCTGATCTCTGGTGGTCTAAGGCTTATATGGGATAAGCAAGCAGGAAGTACAGAGGCAGAATGGCTTGTTAATTGGGGATTGGTTTATGTGATGTGCATCATAGTGACCAGCTATGCATCACAGTGACCAGCTGTTTCTAAGAGACAGAAGCAACCAGAACTGGAACAGGAAATATTACCTGGGCAACTAACAAACTAAAGTATACTGGCTGGGGGGGAAATCTTCTGCTACAAAATCTTTACTTATAATCAAGTGCTTTAAAAAGGCACAGTGCTGGGCCGGTGAGATGGCTCAGCGGCGTAAGCACCTGCCTGGCAAGCGCGAGGGCCCGAGTTCGACTCCCGGAACCCACATACGAAAAAAAGGGCCGGTGATATCGCTCAGCGGCACGGGTGCCTGTTGGCGCACGAGGTCCTGAGGTCGACCCCTGGAACCCACAAAAAAAAAAAAAAAAAAGAGGCACAGTGCTTATCACTATTGGTATTTTAGTGAAGTTATGAATTATCATGGGGTTGACTGTATATTTGCATTACACAGGACCTAGAAAGACAAAATTATGACCTTGTAACTTTACATCCCCAGCTCAGATGTCAGAAAAGGGATCAAAAACTATTCCTGATTACCCTAAATTAAATGTTTTAGTAGAGCTTTGGGAACAAAATTTCCAAAATCAGGGCAACCCATTTGGGACCCCTCCTGTCTCTCAAGAGCTATTCCTATTCCCCATTGTTATCCCTCATTCCTTTTTCTGAATAAATTTTCCTAATTTTAAAAAAATTTCTGAAATACAGAATAAAGTCTGATTCCATAGATGGCTAAATTACAATGCATCTGGAACCCATAACTTCAAAGGGGTTATATGTCAAAGTTAGGATAATGAATAAAAAGACATAGAGCCTTGAAATTTGGGAGGGAGACACTGGGTTGATTCTGATGAAGCTGAGCACATAGAATAATTAAACTCAGCCCCCTTTGCCAGCAAAAGCAGTCTTTCTATCCCCGCTTAAGATGTTAAACTCTGCCCAAAGAACATGTAAAGCCTATCTGAACCTTTTCAATTTTACTCTCCTCCTTCCTGCTCCACTACTTCTCACAGAATCTAGACCTATCCTCTTATTCAGCTTCTGGAAGTTGTCAGAGGATCAGCAACAAATTGTGAGCCATAACATTACTGGACAGATAGTTTCTGTCTCACCAGATATCCAGGATATTTGTATTCCAAACAAATAATTAAGCAGGACACATGGAAGTAGTAAGAAAGGTAGAAATTTATTAAAGGAAAAGTACACTCTGCAAAGCAGGAGTGGGTTAATGAGAAAGCTCAATAGTAAATTTGACTCCGAGTGGCCTGTCTACTCAAGATTTTGAAGAAATTATTAGGACCTTACCTGGTCTTGGGTTCTGGAATATTACCTAGTACGTTTCTGCCCAATTAATTGAGAGTCTCTACCCTCACATCAGGAGAGGGGCTTTTTAAATTATACGGATGTGAGGGGCCAGTGAGATGGCTCAGCGGCTTAAGCACCTGCCTGGCAAGCACGAGGGCCCGAGTTCGACTCCTGGAACCCACATACGAAAAAGAGGCCGGTGATATCGCTCAGCGGCATGGGCGCCTCCTGGCGCGCGAGGTCCTGAGGTCGACCCCCTGGTACCCACAAAAAAATAAATAAATAAATAAATTATATAGATGTGCTTAAGACAGACCACCATGGTGCTCAAAGCTCACCATTGGTGGGTAGGAGTCAAAATCACAATACTAACAATATAAAAACCATGGGGTTACCCTCAGCTACTATAAAGCAGCTGGATATCATTACACATAGACTCTCATCAGATGACTAGAAAGTGTGATAAATGAAGGAGCATGTGTCTTAGGCTCATGCTGGATGTCAAGAAAATGTGATTGAGGCTGAAGCGTATCTATTAGATGCATGGAAAGATGTTAAGGAAGTATTGTGAGGCCAAGGCCGTATTTCTCAGGCTAATGCCAATATATCAAGGAAGTATAGTTAGAGAAGGATGTGCTTTAAGAGCTAAAAGTTGTGAGCCTAAGGCCAGGATGTTTCACACAATTTCTTCTACCTCAATACAAAAGTGATGTATATTCCAAAAGCATTGAAAGATATTGCCAACTTACAGCAATGTAAACCCAGGTAATATATACAGGTATTATATCAGAGGATATTGGACCAGGGTGGAAGGGATATAATGTTTGATAGGGATAATTTTATTAATATCAGTATACCAGGATGAGTTTTCCATGTGATGAAATATTTTGAATAGCTGAAATTGAACCTGTCTACGGTGTGGTCCACAGGTGATGTATACTGAAAGAAATTGACATGCCACAACTTTTCTAGTGCCCCAAGAGCTTAAAATTCTGGAGAAAATAGATTCATCTCCTCACCCATCCTTTATTTATAACCCTCATGAGGATGTAGAGACACATTTTTCATCCAGGAACTTAGATTTAGACTGGTTACTTCCTGTAGGCCAGAAATGAATTGGGAACTACTACCATGATTTCAATGTAATAGATAGTTTTGAGGGTAGCATGGTCCAAAGAGTGACACTCAACTGCCTAGATAAGGCAGTCACGATTGCCATAATATACAATGGAACCCGAGCCTTAATCAGAGTCATCTGACGCAGACATCTTTAGTTCTGACATCTCTGGTTTTGGCAACAGTGGCACTAGGAGTGAAACATATGTTCAAATGTCCAGCCTGAATTGACTCAGCAAAATTATGAAGTGGAATATTAACCTCTCCCACTATGATTGTGTTGCTATGTGCCTGTCTTTTTAAGTTGAGTGGTTTTTGTTTCATACAATTGGGTGTGCGGATATTTTGTGCATATATATTTGCAATTGTTATCTCTTCCTGGTGAATTTTTCTGTTTAGCAAAACGTAGTGATCTTCTTTATCTCTTCTGATAAGTTTTGGTTTGAAGTACACTTTGTTAGAAATTAAAATGGCTACACCCGTTTGCTTTCAGGCTCAGGTTGCATGGAGTATGGGTTTTTATCCTTTCATTTTCAGGATTGAGTTTCTTTATGAATGAGGTATATCTTTGTCAGGCAATGTAAAGTTCTGTTGTTGTTGTTGTTGTTGTTTGTTTATCTACTCTGCCCAGCTATGTCTTTTGGTTTTAAGTTAAGATCACTTACACTGAGTGGTATTATTGAAAGGTCTTTACTGGGTCCTATCATTATATATTTTCCCAGTGCTAATTTCTTTATATTTTCCTTTTGTTTAACTACTCTCTCACTTAAATATAATCTTTCTTTTGGGCCTTTGGTGATGTTGCCTTATCTCTATTTAGGATTCTTCTGAGTACTTTTTGTAATGCTGTTTTGGTGCTCATGAATTTCTTGAAAAGTCTTTCTCTGTCAATTTTGAAGGATAATTTTGCAGCGTATAGTAAGCCAGGATCACTGCTGTTTTCTTTTAGGGCTTGAAAATCTTTGCTCCAAGCTTTCCTGGTCTTCAAAATTTGTGACGAAAAATGTAATATTCTGATAACCTTGCCTTATAAGTTACTTGATGTTTTCCTCTAATGGCTTTTTGTATTCTCTTTGTTATGAATTTATAGGATTATAACTATGATGTGTTGTGGAGACATTCTTTTTTGCTCATGTCTATTGGGATTCTGAATGTCTCATTTACCTGGATATTCATTTTATTTCCTCCATTTCAAAATTTTCTGCTATGATTTTGGTGAATAAATATTTTGTACTTTTAGTGTTATTTTCTAACCTTTCCTAAACTCCTAGGGTTCTCAGATTTGTTTATTTTCTGGTGTCATCTAGAAGCTTTTGGATGCAGTCTTCATGGTGTCATGTTATTTTAGGGTTTCACTGAGTGCCTAATCTACTACATTAACCTTGGCTTCAAGTCCTGACAACCTCTCCTCAGACCAGTCATGTTTTAATTAAATTTTTTATGTTTATGGTTTCTCCATGATTCCTTTTCATAATTTCTATTTTTTTCCCCTAAGGTGATTACTCATATTCTGCACTGTCTGCCTTAAACCCTTCAGTTGCTTATTTGTATGTTTTTTAAGCTCATTGATGAACTTACTAATGTTAACATTTATCTGTTTTTACATATTCTTTGAGCTCTTTGACCATCTTAATTTCTTCTTGCACCTGTGTTTTTGCCTGGACTTAGTATCTTGAATTAATTTAGGTATTTGTTGTTTGACTTCTTTGTCTTGAAATTCTTCCATTACCTTGCCTGTGAACTCAGCTTTTAGAGAGCTGTAAGTTTCTGGAGGCATACTATTACCTTGTTTTCTCATGACTCTTATGTTTTTGTGTTGAAAATTGTAGATCAGTTAGGATAGAAAGCCCTGCCACTATTGAAGAGATCTCTTTAGTATGCGGATTTTGTGATGTGTCTTTGACTTTGGATGTGAGTTAAAGAAGTGGGTTCAGTTTCAATCACTGCATGACTCAGAAATTAGAGTATAAAGAGAACTAATTACATATCAGCGCTTCATTTCAGACTTGTTTGAAACGTTTATCCCATACAGGTTGTAATCCAGTGATTGGTATTAGCTGTGCTCTGACTAACCCTGGTGCGTAGTTCAGAGCTCTCAATGAATGCTGCTTCTTGTAGCCAAGGAAATCTTAAGAGCAAAGCTAACAGAAACTAGAATGACATTGAAGGTTTCTGGCCGCGATGCTATTTCTGAAGGGCAGAAAATACTTTTGCGTCATGATGAGAAACTTGTCTTACTATCAGAGACCTTATAATTCATAATGACTATGAAGACAAATATCAAAGAGAGGTCAAAGTCTGAAGTTCCAGACAGCCCATCTGCCCTGCTTTTCAGTTCAGGAAAGCTACTCACGCTTTTTCAGAGTATGGAAGTGGATTAACATATGGACATGCACATTTTCATGTGCTTTTAGATTTCATTATTTCTTGAAATAATTTACCTAGTTTTAGTGATAATGTTTTGAATCAGAGGTTTTTACAAACCCAGACAAGTCACATGCGTGTTATTCCTTTTATTGGTTGCTACAATTACTTTCTATGGAAAAATTATAAAGCAAAAACATTGAGATTGTGTTCTAAATTAGTAACATCCCTAGCATCCCATACTAAACAAAAATTCCAATTTAATAACCATCAAATTAAATGACAACATAGGTCATTTTCTTATACAATAGCATATACAAGTATAAAGATACTGGTAATATCACTGTAATTTGAAATTCTTTGGTTTGACAATAAAAGAGAAAATTAGACTGCAGACGTATGGAATAAATGTTGATGAATTTACTTACCATCTGTATAAACATATTCATGCTATTATATTCTGATTATAATTGTGCTTTACATTTGTCATAGAAAACTGATGGAAATGTCTTATAAACTGTATGATTTATAGTGCTCATGGAAAATACAAAAGAGCAATTACCTTAAAAATATGGGGCCGGTGAGATGGCTCAGCGGCGTAAGCGCCTGCCTTGCAAGCGTGAGGGCCCGAGTTCGAGTCCCGGATCCCACATACGAAAAAGGGGCCGGTGATATCGCTCAGCGGCACGGGTGCCTGTTGGTGCGGGAGGTCCTGAGGTCGACCCCCCGGTACCCACAAAAAAAAAAAAAAAAATCACAGTTTTGTACTTGAATCACAAGAAAAGTTATATCTATGACTGCATTTTGACAAAAAAGTTAGAAATATAATAGCCATTTAAATAGCTCAACTTTAAGACAGCATCAAATTTAAGACAGGAATCAGTAAGGAGCTCTGAAATAATTTATGCTTTAGTTATACCACTATTTTGAATATTTATGTCTAAACATAAAAATTTAAATCCAAATGTAGTGCTGAGCAAATAATGCATGTCAGAGTTTCAAGAGGGTCTGTACTTCTAATCGGTGTAGATAATTAGTAAATGAGTGTAATTAACACCAGTTATCAAGTATTATGTAAACCAAAGAATAAAGACAGAGATGCATCAAAGAAAACAGCCAAATTAGACTACAGATTCAGCTTAAATTATAAAGAAATAATCTTGGCCGAACCATTTGCACTCATTAGTTCTCAGCCTCACCATCTATAAAAGGGTGTTATGAGGATGAGGCTAGTTAGATTCTTATAAGTGCCTGGGTTGCAGGCAAAATAATAAATCAAATTTTCATTGCTTGGTTTACAAAGGAATAATAGTCTTTTTGATGAGAAAAATCCAAGACTCCAGCTACTTTCAGACATAGCTCACTCCAGAGTCTCAGAGAATTTTATGTAGAATCTGTTCCATCTCTCTGCCATTACTTTAGCTTCTAGTCCTTTGAAGTATTATCCTATTGTCTTCCCAGTGCTAGGGAAAAGATAGTGTCTGCTTTCAATCTTTTCAAGGGTAAGATTGTAGTAAGATAAAAGTCAGATTGTACTAGGAAATTAGAATAATTTTAATTTATGTTTCTATTTTCTCAAGCAATGGGACCTAATGCTTGTGGAAGCACATTCACCACTGCTCTCTGTCAAGCAATAAATGGTCTCTCCTGATGGCTGAAGGAGTAAATTAACTCAAATTATTACCAGTAACCAGCTCAGTCTTGATGTTCCTAAGGATTCTCTTTAGTTTTATTTATTATACTTTCTTCTCTTTTAAATCTTGTAAATGGATTGGCTTCCTCAGATATTCTATGGGTTATTAATGTTTACTCTTGACAGAAATTTAATATTTAGTTATATAATACAGTGAGAAACTATTACCTTTAGAAAATAATGAGTACAAAATTTATAGCAATAAAATGTCAATTACAAACATTTTCTTTTTATATAGAAAACATTCCAATGCAAATTTGCTTCGTCTACATCACCAGAATCCCTAGAAAGACAGAATGTATCCTCCGCAGGAACCAGAATCCCTAGAAAGACAAAATGTATCCTCCGCAGGAACTTCCTCACGGAGTTAAAAGCCTGCCTTTCTGTGAGACACGCATTTGATTATTTAAAACCTATTATGAGTTTCTTAGAAATGTGCTTCTTATAAGGGTTTTCAGAAGCAGATCACTTAGGTAAGAAAGGGGAAGAAGATATAAAACATTTTAAAATGATAAAACAGAACAAAATTAAAAACTTTAAAGAATTAAAAAAAAAACTGGTTGTTTCATTAGCATATTATAGATTTAGAGGCCAGAAGCTTCTCAGCATAGAGGTCAGAATCTCAGTAATCTCAATATCCAATGTCATGGTAAAATAACTATATTCAATCCAGGTTATATAGTTTGTGCAAGTCCTATGGCACCAGAATCATAAGGAACTCAACCCTCTGCAGAGATGTCAAATATAACCCATGATCAAATGGAATTATAACCATATTGCAACTATATGCTGAATATCTCAAGGCATTTGGTTTAAGAGATATTACATGTTTTCTCTTATAAATAAATAAAAATCTACCCCAGCTCCGTTGGAGCCTTGGCCCTTTCATCTTGTTGCTCACTGTTCTTTCTTGAGGGTATACTGTCTGTAATAAATTGCTTTGCTTGAAAGTATACCTTGCTTGATGCTCAATAAATTTGCACGATAAACCTGCTCTTTGCT